>OW569406.1:3804149-8804149 GCA_937654795.1 Cistogaster globosa
AAAGATCTTAATATATAATCCTTTTGCCCAAAAAAATAGTATTACTTCACTACTTTTTTCTAAAATTTTATACATATAGTAGTAGTAGATTTATAACCTCTTTTAAGTACATGTAATTACCGCATAAATAAATTTAAGGCAATATTAATGCTCTAGACATTGATATTTTAAAGATACACACAGATAGTAGTTTTTTACTACTATTTAAAATTTTAAATTTTCACGAAATAAATTAACAAATTTCGGTACTTTTTTGTGTTTATTATTGATTTATTTAAATTTCACTTGAAGCGCTTCTGAAAAAAGGAGTAGATAAAATACTTTTCGAAAATTTTTTAATTTTAATTAGTTCTTCCTAAAGAATTAGGTAAAATTATTTTTAACTAAATTAAACAGTATTACGAAAAATAAGAAATAATAATAATCAATTTTTTTTTATCTGAACAAAAATATTTCACAATACAATTTTTATTTATCGTTTGCTATTGTTTCTAAATTTGCTGCGACAACGGATTGTCTGCTAGAAGATTTTTTTATAAAATTTAATTACAATTTAACTTCAGTCCTTAGTTTTAAACGTCATTAATGCTCTTTCGATAAAGTAATCCTTCTTTCACCTTTAAAAATATCACCGGATTATAACAATGTTAACAATTACTTTTATTTGTGTAAAAAGATTAACGCCGTCACACCCTGGCTCAAGATGTCATTGCGAAACATGTCTACTTTT
The DNA here is from genome assembly GCA_937654795.1 of Cistogaster globosa. Lineage (NCBI taxonomy): Eukaryota > Metazoa > Arthropoda > Insecta > Diptera > Tachinidae > Cistogaster > Cistogaster globosa. The sequence goes on from OW569406.1 coordinate 3,804,880, forward strand.
TAAAATTCATTTTGAATATGTTTTTTTCTGGTATAAATTCTATCATTTGCTTTTTCTGTCACATCGATAATCATATTTCAATGACTATTGAACCAGGAAGCATTAGAAAGAACATGTTAAGCCAAACAGTTTATAGAAATGTACAGAAATCACAAACAGAGAAAAGAAAAATATAAAAAACCAGTAAAAAATATTTAAAAAATAAAATACTTGTTTTGATTTTAAAATGAATCTCACGTTCTAACTGCTGCTACTCATACTATTCGAATTGGATGGCTTTATGCCTTTGGTATTTTAAAGAATAATAATGTCATGCAATACCTCACACAGGTCTTTTTAAAAAGAATTTTTTATTCAGATCGTTAAGGGAGTTCAATATTCAAAATAGGGCGGCTCATTTTAATTTGATTTATTTGTTACTTAATTTTTTTTAATTTGAAATATATGATTTAATTGCTGTAGAGAAATTAATTTTTTAACTTTTTTAAAAAGTAGTATTTTTACTACTCTTTTGAAAATTGTTTATTTTGAAAAGATTAATTATTTTTACGTCTGGAATTTCTCTGAAGTAAAAAAAAAACTGTTTATTATTGGAATTATTCTATTTAGTGCGTTTTACAAATAGCAGTATTTTTACTACGTTTTATAAAAACAAATTTTAAACATTTGTTGTTATAAAATTATTGTTAACTTTAACTAAATTATATTTCATTTACTTTATTTTAATAAATCTGCAGTTTTATTGTTTGCAATTTTTATCGAATAAATTTGCTTTAAGATAGTTTAACAAATGTTGCCATGTTTTTTACTATAAAATAAGTAGTATTATTTTAGTTATAAAATTTTATTTCTATTTTATAATTTTATTTAGTAGTGTGCCTGTGATACTAGATTTTTAACTTTCGTATTATACCCTTTCAAAAAGGTAGTATTTTTGCTCCTTTTTCCGAAGTCTTATTTTGTATGTAAGAATTTTATTTATAAATTTACAAACAAAATTTTAGTAATAGGTTTGCATCTTTAATTGAAATTTTTTACATTTGCAGTCTTTAAAAAAGTACTAGTTTTACTACTTTTTCTATTTTAAAAATCTTTTCAACTTTTTGTCAAAACATATGACTGTTATGAATACTATAATGCTTATTTTAATAATTTTAGATGTTAGAAAAGTATTAAAAGTGTAGTTTTTTTTAATACTTTTTTAAAAGTTGGATTTTTTAATTTTATACTTTTCTCTAAGATTTTTTTAATATTTGTTAAATTCATCTTTTTTTATTTCTAATACATTTTAAAGATAACAAATTTTTATAAAATCACGTAAATTTTTGTTATTGTTAAATTATTTTTAATGACTTTGGCAAACATATTTCAGTCAACCTCAAAATCTCAGTAGCAATGTCTCATACTTTATTTTTTTTATAATGAACTTTAATGTATTTTTAATGTACTTTATGTGCCTGATCATAATCTTTGTGTAGACAATTTCTGGGTTTTCATAAAATTTCAATGGATATTTTTTTAGAACAAAATGTGGGTCAAATCATCTATTCATTTGAATGAGAGATTTTTCTTTTGTTTGACAATTGACCGCATTTTTTTTATTATAAAACCATATTCACTGTTGACACTCATTCATGATTGGAACAAAATTAAAGAAAAAAAAATACAAAAATAAACGAATGATAGACAGATTTATTCTGTTTCTATTGTTCTTTTTATTCCTAAATAATTTAGAAAGTTTTTATAATTTATTTTCTATTAAGTGGTGGATTGTTTTAACGAGCTTTAAATAACAATTGTAAATATTTTTTTTTAATTACATTGTTTTTTCATATCTGGTAATAATGATTGGGTGATATGAACGATTTGTCATTATTAGGAATGTATTTAAAGAAAAAGAAATTATAGATTTGCATTTTTTGGCAATAATATTCAATAGCATTATTTAGTAATATTGTAGAATTATTGGTTAAGAATTTTTAATAACATAAAAATAGGGGTGAACAGTTTTCGACTTAAAATAAAAAAACAATATACATTTAGAATAACACGTAAGAAATATTTTTGCAAAACAATATACAGTTTAAAGTGGTAATAAAAATACTGCTATTTAAATTCACAAAAATCAATTAAAAAAATTTAATTAATTTTTTTTGACAAGATTTTTTTACTAAAAAGTACAAAATCTGCTACTTTTTTCAGAGATAATCCCTCTTTGTGTATGTAGTTTCCAGTATAATGATCGCAAAATTATATAAAAAAAGATATTTGAATGCCATTGAATACTATAAATAACAGTTTCACAGTACGTTAGAATTTTACTCCTAATGTCTAATGTTCGATCAGCAATCATTTTAAAAAAGGTACTTAATTAATTAAAAAAAGTTTAAATTAGCCATAATAAATTGGCTTCAGCTTCATATCTTAAAATCATGCATAAAATTAACTTTGAAGTAATTGTGAAAAAAGGTATAAATGAAAAAAGGTATTAAATCTACTACTATTTTTTAAAGATGCAAATTACAAAAATAAAAGAGTTATGAAATATGTAAATAATAACTGCAAAATGTCAATGATATAAGCACATTTACAAAAGGCATAGGTATGTTTTTTATTTTTACTTAGCTCCCTAAAATAACCAATAAAAATAGTAGATTTTGTATAATTAAAAAAATACAAGACTTGTGAGGAAAATGCCAAAAAATTTTATTTTAAAAACGTATTGATAAGTGACTGAAATCATATTTGAGTTTGTTAATAGTTTTTTAAATGTACTAAATTTTTAAAATGTAGTAGAAATGTTACGCTTTTTTCAAACAGCAAACATTACAAATATTGAGCAAATATTGAAAAATATTGCATAAAATTTTGGTCTGCTTCAAAACACATCAAAAATATACAAATACTTTGAAACAAGTAGTAGAAAAACTACCTTTTTGAGAACGGCGTTAAGACAAAAAAAAAAAAAAAAAAAAAGAAAAGAAAAAAAATATTGAAATGATTTGTATAATTTTTTAAGAAGAAAAGGATATAAGAACTAAAAAGTGATTTTTTTTAATTAGTAAAAAAGTACTACGTTTTGCAAAAGAAGTAAAATTAAGAGGAATGATTAGTTATAAAATGAATTAAAATTAATTCCGTAATTTCATGAGAAAACAAGAACTAAAAATTGATATTTTAAAAAGTAGTAGAAATACAATTTTTCGCAAAAAAAAATTAAAGAAATAAAATAAAAATTTAAAGAAAAATAAAAAGTTGCATAGAAATTTTATTCGATCCTCGTTATAGACAGAAAAACTTACCACAAACACAACTCTGACAAAAGCCAAAAAGTAGCAGAAAAAATTTGCTTTAAATATACGATAAATTAAAAATAAATACGATAAATTACTATAAATTAAAAATACATAAAACAAACACAAATTAATTTTTATTTAAAATAAGTTAAAAATAATATGGCTTCTTGGCCTATAAAAAATTAATAGTCTTAAAATATTAAGATGCTGTAAATAGTATTTTTGGGCAAGTATTGCAGAAGCCAAGGGCATAAAACATAGTTTTATTGGAAATCGACATAAATCTTCTGTTTTTTGCTTTAAGCATTTTTATTTAGAAATAATTTTTAAGTTAAGTTTTGTTTGTTTTATTCGAAAAGTTTGATTAACTCAGTCTTTAAATAATTAAAATTAAAAAAAATAAAAATAACAAAAGCCCCAAAATCATATTTTTATCTCATGAAACTCATGTAACTTCATTTAAAGCCAATAAATCTTTCAAAAATTAAGTTATCTTTTATGTGTTTGTTAAAGCTGTCTTTAAAAAGGAAAAATAGTTGTACGTGATTGCCTGTCTAGATATTTAAATAAGCGTTTTGTGCGCAGAGACTTCATTCAGTATTTTTTTCATTGGGAAATTCTTGTTAAAGAATTTCGTAAATTTTAACTTTATTTAAATGTGTGAAATGTCAATTATTGAGGTTTAGTTGAAAAAGGTATCAAATAGATAAAGATCAAATTTATTATACTAAATAAGATCTATAAAAATCAATCATGGGAAAATTTATTAAATTCTTCTTTCAAAAATATTTAAGTTACTATTTTTGAATTTTATTATTTTTAGTAAGTAACAGTAATAAAAATATTCCTTTTTCATTTAACGAATTGTTTTATCATTCTAAACTTAATGCTAAAGAATTTTTTTGTAAGTAGTTACAATACTACTTTTTAAGTAGTAAAAATGTTACCTTTCAATTAGTAAAAATTCTACTTTTGAGTAATAAAAGGCAGTTGCCTAGACTAAATATTTTAGAATATGTTTAAAGAGTGAAAAATGTTAAATTCTCTACTTCTAAAAAAAATAAGAGATTAAAAATAAAACCACTTTACAACATTTTTTGAAAAAGAGCCTTAAATGGTAAAAAATTAAAGATAATTTTCAAATCTTACGATATTAAAGAAACCAGATTCATTTTGTCACTTTTTTTAATATTTGAAAATGGTTTCTTTAAACCTTTTTTTATCTAAAAAATATGCATCTAATATAATATTTCAAGTATTTTTTAATACTTAGAATAAAATTCAAAAGTCTTCTGTAAAAAGTAGTAAAAATACTACTTATAAAAAACGTACTAAAAATATTAAATATTGCGCTAAGCGCTTGTAGTTAAACCAGCAGCATAGGTTTAGTCTAACAAAAAATCATAAGTATATAATTTTCTAAAAAGTACTCAAAAAGGACTGTCTACTAAAAGTTACTTAGAAGCTGAATTTATACATATACTACTAATTTAAACGTTACAACTTTTAGAAAAAGTAATTTTTTCTTTTTATGTTTTCTTAAAATTTTATAAACGTCCGGCATGTATATATTTTCAAATAGTAGTAAATATACTACCTTAAAAAAAATGCTGTATTTTTTAATAATTATTTTTAATAATAATAATTATTATTATTAAAGAAATATGAAGAAGGAACTGCCATAGTAGTATATTTTTAAATAGTAGCAAAAAAGTACGTTTAAAATAAGGAGTAAAAGTTCAAAATTTTAATGAGTATTTTTCTGACCACCAAAATAAATAAATAAAAATAAGACAAAAATAAGGATACCCACCAAAGTGCAGCAGATATAATACTTGCTTTAAAAAGTATTTAGTAGTATATTTTGATACTTTTATCTTTAAAAAAATTTTTTTTGACTCACCTGTCTTAATTAATTGCTGTTTTCATTTCTATAAGAAAAAGAAAAGAAAGTTAATATTTATTTAGATTTTTTATATAAAAATCATTGTTTTTTTATGTTGGATTATTAAAAAATTTTATTTTTATAAAATACTACTTTGCTGAAATCATACTATTTTTAAGAGTAAGAATCGTTACTATATTTAATTTACATTCGTAAGGATTTTTTTTTACAAAAGGTAGTATTTTTCTATTTTAGTGTATTATGACTTTTTAAGCTTTTTGATGTGTTGTAGAAACTTACCATTATTAATTATCTCCTAATTTCTAACAACAATTTTTTCCTTTTTAAAGAGTAGTTAAATATTTTAAGAAAGTAGTATTTTTTTACTTTAAGAAAAGTTTTATCTTTTCAGATTTTTTATATATTTTATTTGTTTATTAACAGATTTTAATAAATGAATATTTTAAAAATTTTATAGATGTATTTAAAACATTAAAAAACGTAGTATATTTTTACTACTTTTTAAAGGCAATATTCCCTTTATTTTTTAAATTTCGCAAAAGACATTATTACTTAATATTTTTAAATATTGATGAAATTTATTACTCCATAATATCTTTGGTTTTGAAAAGGTAGTAAATTTACTACTTTTTCATAAGGTGACTATTTTGAAACTATATTAGTTTTACATTCAGGAATTTGGATTTTTTTTTAAGTTTTACTACGTTTTTAAAATAATAAGAAAACTGTTTTTTATTTTATTGAAAATATCTAAATAATAATTTTTAAAAATTAAATTTAGTTGCAAAATGCTGCCCACAAAAATAAGCTATCGCTAAGAAAATATAGCCTTTCATACGTTGGCTATAAAAACACATAGAAAAATATGAGTTTTTTTTAAGCACGTTCTACAGTTAAAATTAATTACCAACTAAATCAAGCTTCTTAAAATGTCCAAAATATTTACCATTAAAAATCCCATAAAAAGAGGTAGTAAATATTAATGGTCGTGCAATAAACTTAACTCTTACTGCTGTCGTATATTTCTAATATTTATGCTATCAGAGTCAAAACAAAGTATCTATTATAATATTGATGCCATAATGTTAAGATGTTTGTCTAACTCAGTAATTTTTTTATAACCATTATTATCATCTTTACCGCTGCGTTTTAACAGAAACGGAAGTGGGTTTCTGGCTACTTGCTTGTTATTATTATTTTAACAAATTTGAATTTTACATTTAGTTTCTTTAAACGAAGAACGAAAAACAAAAATTTGACTTAAAATTAATAACTCAAGCATAAAAATTATTTTTTTTATTTTCTTTAGATAGAAAAAGAAAATAGTTCATTAAATGTAAAAGTATAATTTTCACATTACCTAATTGACTTGAAGTTAAAAGTTTGTAGTTGCTAAGTTAAAGAATACCAAGGGTCAATGACACGAGAAGAGAATATAGTTTAACTCGTTAACAGTTAAACGTTTTGGAGTGTAAACTCAAAAAAACCATCATAACCAATATTATCTCTAAGTAGATACATTTTTTATGATAAACAAAACATATTTTTTAACAATTTTCTTTTTAAAAAGCAATTAAAAAAGGAATTCTCAAAAAATAAATATTTTTTATATATTACTCCAAAAGTACTTTTTTTTTAAACAGGGACTTTACTTGCCTTACAATTACACGGCTCACACAATATTCTTGTTTTTGCATTATTTACTTAGAATTTGTTTTTGCTTTATGGAGTGACAATGCAGGAATTTAATCTTTCTCTAAAATCTAAAATAGTATTTCTTTTAATGGGAATAGTACCAAAAAAGTACTTTTGTTTACTTAATTAGATTTTATATGTTTAGTTTTTCTATGAAATTGTTACAATGTATTACTAAATTTTACACACAAAATAATGTTAGGGTACCTTTATAAAAAGTACTTTTTTGGTTTTAGTACTTTTTGGAAAAAATTTTTTCCTTAAGAAATTGTCAATCTCTCTTATTTAATTTTACAGAGAAATTATATAATCCTAAAATAATATAAGGCCTTTTTAAAGAAGTACCCTTTTGTTTTAAATGCTGTTTGGAACAATGTTTTCCCTTAAAGAATTGATATAATCTGCTACTTAATTTTATACAGAAAGAAAATACTTTAAATTTTTTTTAAGTACTTTTTAGCATAAATAATTTTTTGAAATAATTTTTGCCTTGATAAAATTCATTTTTTCTTATTTAGTTTTACACACAAAAAATATTTTAAAAGAAATTTTTTTTTAATATTTTTCGAGAAATTGTTAAAAAAATATTTTAAGGTACTTTTATAAAAAGTACTTTTTGGAATTAATATTTAAACCCTTAAATAATAATTTTCTAGGATGTGCGATTAACCATTTTTTTTTTTCGAAAGAATTTTTAACAAAACTATGAAGTCAAAAATTCGGTCTTTTTTGTTTTTGGTTATTGCGGAACTCAATAAAGATTTATTTATATAAAAAGATGAATTACCTTATTTTGTTATTCATGGCGTGTAGTTTGGTTGCTTATTAATTTTGTATTTTATTTTAACCTTCTTACGTTGATGTTATAATTTAAAAGTATTTGTTGACGTATCGTAAAAGGTTCAAATGCTTCTATGTTTTCTTAAACGAAATTTTTTTTCTTCCATATTAAAATTAAAAGCAATTAAAATTAACTTCTTGCATATTAATTTGACTTTTTGTGTTTCAAGCATTATATTTTGTCATGTCGTTGTTTTTGTTGTTGGTTTACGAAAACAGAAGCTAAAATTATTATTATTAACCTTGCATTATTATTAAAAATTCTTAAATGTCTTTTATATATAAAGAATTAATCAAGGTTAAAGTGTTGAGTTTTAATAAAATTTAATTAAAGAGGAATGATAAATTGATGTTTCTTTGTTAATTTAATTAATTTTTTGTGGATTTATATATTATTTATTTATTTTTTGTTTGTTTTTGTTTTTGTTATTGTTATTCAAGCACGAGGGTGGTGCCAAAAACATAAAGCCTGCACATTGTCTTAAAGTAGGGTTTCTCAAATCTCTCGCTTAGAAAGTAAATTGCATTTAGAATAACAAATAAATAACATAAAAAACACAGTGTTGGTCAGCGATTTTTTTAAGTTTCTAAAATTTTCTAAAAATTTCGCTAAGAGTTTTTAAGATTTTCTTTTGCGATAGTTTTGTCGCCAAATTTATCGTGGGTTTTCAGTTTAATTAAATCTATAAAAATTGAATTTAGAAAAAAATTTGTGTTATTAATACAATAGTGTTGGTCAGTGATTTTTATCTCGTAATTAAGTTTGTTTTTTAATAATAATTTTCATACGAAATATAACAGAAGACTGAATTTTTTTAACGACAGTGTTGATCAGTTTATATAGTTTTGTTGTTGGATTTAGTAAGTTTATAAAAGGCGATTTATAATAATAATTGTCAATCAAGTGTGTTCATTTGATATAAGATATATTTTACATTATGATAATTTAAAAACCACTGTTGGTTAATTTTAAGTTCTTTAAGTACTAAACAATTTTTTTAATGGCTGGTAATACATAAAGTAAATAGTCTGGGAAGTCTATAATAATAAACACATTTATCTAATATTTATGTAGCAAAAGTAGAAAACTTATAAAACCCGTGTTGACAAGTGTGAATTTTTAGTATTTTTTTTCAACAACTAAAAACAATTATTAGGCAAAGAAGGTGAGAAATATACTTTCAACATGATGTTAAGAAAATGTTTCTAAAAAGTTAAACCAGTGTTGGTAAGCAGTTTTTTCTTCTTGTTTTCATATTGTGAATTTCGGATTTTGTATGCAATATAAATTTTTGGCTTGCTTTATAGAACCTGTAAAAAGAATTTCTTTAACTTCTTGGGATATTAAACAAGTTACAAAGCCAGTGTTGCTCAGTAAATTTTTATTTTTATTATTAAAAATTTTATTATTATTAAAAATATTATTAATGAAAGGCATGGATTGATAAAAGATTTTAAAATACTTTTAAAACAATTTTATTTTTAAAACCAGTGTTGGTTAGCTTTAATATTTTCAAGTATCATGCAATTGTTTAATTACTTTTAAAACTTAGTCAATAATACTACGAATATTTTTCCAAGGTTTTAGTTAGCAAAACTAGAAAACTTGTAAAACCAGTGTTGGTAAGTAAACCATTTTTTATTTATTTGTATTAGAATGTTTAATGTAATATAGAATTTTCAGCCTGTAAAATCTGTAAGAAGGACTAATTAGTGCTGTTTAGCACTTTTAACGAACCACACGAAATTTAACAATTTCTTTCAAAAACGTACTTTCTTTAACCTTTTCTTCATTTTTTTCTGCGAAATTTTTACCTTTTTCAAAAAATTTTATGTGATTTAATTTGATCCGTGAAATATTTTTTTATTTGCGTTGCAATCCTTCATTGAATTTATAATTTTATTGGCGCTTTTTTAGCTGCCAATAAAAATAAAAAACTCTGTCGAAATCTAAGTTTTAAAAATATTAAGCAATTAATATTCTATGCATTGTATGTTTTTTGAAACAAAAAATAAAAATCCAGAAACGTGAAATAAAAATTGTTTTAAAACACGTTTCATGGTAGCCAGCGTCGTCATATTTCATTGAAAATCACAAAATGACAATATGTTCAGCATGTGGAAAATAGTGTGACAACTTTTATGGAAAACTGTTCTATCTGGTTTAACACCAGCCAAGCAAGCACACAGCCTCCCACTAACAACCGGCCGGTACAAAAAACATACAAACTACACACTTGCACACATACACTTGCTTCACATAACTTATAGGACAATAGTCATAATATAAAAAAAATTTTGCTTACTGGTACCTGGTGTCTCCTTTTCATTTTAATAATTTCCTCCACTTTTCCAAAAGCTGCGAAGCTGTGATAACAAGCCTATTGACATAGCGGTCTAGAATAACAACTTTGGTAAGATTTTTTATCCGAAATGAATGTTAATATTTTCTACTAGTGCCGTGATATGCTGCATATTTTATAGTCAGATTACGGTTAATATATATGTCGTTGTTACAAAGGTAAAACAAAGTGACACTAATTGACATAAGTAGCTGGCGAAGAAGATAAGTTCATCTAAAAACCTGCACTAAATAATTAAATATCGTAAAGTTGATCTTAATAGATTTGCATCCTTTCTGAACCCCTCAGTACTTTCAGAACAATAATTACACGCTTATTCTAAATAACGTTTAAATACTATTTTTTTAATTAAAATTTAGTTTGTCATAAACATCAATACAACAGAAAAATAAAGTAATAAACAAAAATTCTTTTTAATAAATTTATACTCGTACGTGTAATAAATGGTTTATGATGGCACTTTGAAATTCAAAGTGTTGTACGTAATTAAACCAGTTATTGATGCCACTTAATTAAAATAATAATCAATTTAAAAATTAAAATAATAATATTATTTCATATATCATTAGACGTTAACCGACACTACGACAGAAAAAATATTATTATTTATCAACCAACACTGGTATTCACAATTTAAATAATTCATCATTCTTTAATTCTTGCAAAAAAAAAACTTACTTTAAACAGATTAAAGTTTGGGTTTATACAACAAATAATATCATTTATTGTCACACATTTAATTTCCAAATCCATTATTTTTACTTGCTTTTATAGCAGATTTAGCAATACATGTTCTTTGCGATTTTCAACCGTTTGTCTAAAAGTGTTCAACAGTTTGGTTAAATACATCAAATTACATCAACTAATGTTACACCCTTTAATGTATAATTATGAAGATTCTTAATATAACAAACAAAGCAATAGGCATTCTCTCTAATTTTCAAGTATTTGTGTAGAAAGGCTCAAATGCTAGGTCCATGTCCTTAAAGGCAGCGGGCAAAAAATCACGCCAGCCTCTAATTTTTCGATATCATTTGCAACAATGAAGTAACTCCAATCAGAAAACAATTATATGAGACGATAGAAAATTAAAAAATAAGAAAAAACATCCGATGAAAAAAGTGGCGTTCAATATGGATATCATTAAAAAGCTTTTGAACATATCTTTCAGAAAATATAAAATTTTTTTTAAGGATGCCTAACCCATTAAAAGCCGTGAAATTTTTATATAAAGTTATATTAATTTTAATCATTTTTATTTATTTTTTTTTTCTGTGTTGCCCCACTAAGCTAGAATTACATATATAATGAAGGGCATATAAGATTCGGCATATATCCCTATTACCTATTTCTCACTAGATTCTGGCATTTAAGGAAAAAGCGACTTGGTGGGGATCTTATTTCGTTCTAAAAATCTTGTGACAAAATGTCAGCAAGAGTGTCTCTCGATTGCTGAAACAGTTTGATCTTATTAAATGCAAAGCAGAAGAACTGATTTTCAATTTCGATAACCAGAAGACACATTTTATTAAGCAAACGACCGTAGGGATCAAATTGGAGCTGAGAAAAGAAGGTCTGGAATATGCTTTGTTTTACGAGCTGATTGTAATGGAACTCATCGTGATTCAATTGATTATACAATTGCCCATCCTATTGCATAGATTTTTGTGATGTCATGATGGAATATTAGATTTGCGTGCTATTGCAGCAGCTTCATTCTCACCGTCAACAGGGCGTAGTGATTGAATTTAAGTACTAATTTTTATTGCAGTTTTTAACATATATATTTATGTGTTGTATATGGGTTAGTAACTTCTTTAAAATAAAAAAACATAAAAAAATATTGTTGAAATTCCTAACACTCTGGCGTGCAGCCGACTAGACAACTAAAATGATGTAACCATTGTTAAGGCGATAGTGTCGCCACAGCATTCAACAACAAAATTTTCATTGATTTTTTTAAACTAAAATCAAATAATAAAAAATAATAAAAATGAAAACAATTTAAAATCATCAGCTTTGCAAGTGACTAGACATGAAGTCCATAAAAGACATTCTCAATATTTTGTAAAACTAAAAACACAAAGCATTTTAAAATATTATTTTTCATGTTGCACATAAAATTTTTGCTTAGAGCTATTAAAACTTTGTTTTATATATTTCTATGCAAATATCATGCAACATGTCATAAAATGCTAATACAAACAAAAATTAACATATTAAAGTTGATGGTGATTTTAACTAAGAGTTTTAGTAGGCAATAAATTATACAATAGCTGCAAGCTGTTAAGCACAAAAGATGCAAGGTCACACTGATTTAATAATGCCCCTTATGTGTCACCAAGTAAAATTGTTATGGTTCTTAAGAGAAATATTTTTTCTTCATCACCCCCTGACTGCTTTAATTAAAATTAATTTGCTAAGAAACCTTAAAAGTGTAAATGAAAAAATTTTAACTTTCTTGTGTGTTAAGACCTGATTAGAAGCCTTCTTGATAGTGGTGATACAAATGTTCTTAATCCCACTGTTAGTTAAAGTATATTAAAAAGTAATACAATTAAGTATTAAGAGATTTATATCCACATAATCCTTTAAAAGACTATGAATTAGATAACTTTCAAAACCGGTTTTTGTAAATATTACAAAATATTAAAGGTTCCTAATAAAAACTTAAGTGTTGCCAGTAAAAGGTTTCAAACAAGTGGCAGAGAATTTAAAGTTGCATAAGTCAATTTGGTTTTAAGCTGATGCACATATTTAATGAATTGTGTTTCAAAGGCTTTAAAAGTATTGAGACTAAATCTCGAGAAGACATAATTGCACTTCTTCTTTCAGGGCGCTTATTATTTCCCCAATAAAAGCTTCGTTCAACCAAAACCGTATCAGCTCTAAACATTTATTTATTATTTTTTTTAAGTGACTTAAGCCTTTTTAATGTAAACGGCCCCAATTAAAAAAAAAACATTAAAATTATAAATTAATTAAAATTGCTTTTCTACTTAAGATTAATTTCTTATTTAATTTCTACAAGTTTTTAGAAAGAAAAATTATCTACAAATTCATGCGGATGTTTTCCAAAGAAAAAAAGAAATACTAGGCACCAGCAGAATATAATAATGCAATTTCTGGATCGCTACATCCGATAAGCTGAAAATCAATTTTAATTAATTTATAATATCCACGGTTCATTTCTTGATTACTTAAAAAATTAAATTAAAAAAAATTAATAAAATTAGTATAATTTTACATAAAAATGTCAGAAGCTCTTAATAAGTTAAGCATTTTTAAAAAGTTTTAGTATTTTTTAAAAGATCTTTTCAAAAGCTTTAAATGATACCCAATCGGACTTTTCTATGAAAAGCTTATAGACCCATAACCGGGAAAATCTGCATGAGCGCCAATTTCTTCACTGGATGTTTTTGCTTTTTTCTTAATTCTCTGTCGCCTCTAATATTTGTTGTTTTGATTTGAGTTACTTCATTGTTCCAAATGATATGGAAAAATTAGAGGCAGGCGCGTATTTTGACCGCTGCCGCAAAGGACTTAGACTGATCCTGCAGATTTTCAATAACAAAATTGTAGAAATTATGTCTGATCGATTTAAATTTTTCCATACACTTCATTGTTTTTTTCAGTGTGTTTAAGCTGAATCGATCAACATCACCTGCTTCTTTTGCTTGAAAAAAAAATTACCCGTATTCTATAAAAAACAATACTTTTAAATAAAGAAAATGTTAAGAATTAACAAATAAGAAAACTATTAACAAAAAGACTTTAGACAGACATCAATCAATTGTTCTATATTTCTATTTGAAAAATCTAAAATAGACTTATAAGTAAGAAAAAAGACGAAGAAAACTAAAATACTTTATTGCTTTCTTTTTTTAAATTTTCTTTTCTTTTCAGTTCTTTTTTTTCGATTTATTTAATGACCCGATAATTCAAGGCCTTTTGCCCCTTTTACTTATTGTCGCTAGTAAAAACTAAAACTTGTAGTTTTTCTTTTAACTTTCGTCTACTCAACCTTTATCAACTTTTTTTGTTTTTGTTTATGCTGCTCATTAAATGTCTGACAAATATTAACAACACTGGGGACCAGCTAACAAAGACTCTAAACTTGTGTATAATATTCTAATGGGCACCAAAGAAAATACCAACAACTGAAAAAAAAAAGAATAGAAGAAAAAATCTTGAAAAAAGCAAAAGTAAATAAAAGTAATGCTGACGTATTTTTTTCTGTAATTAAACACTTAAATGTAGGCCGTCTGCCTTAGAGCGCAAAACCTTTCATTGACAACAACAAATTAAAAAATTTTTTAAAAAGAAAGAAAATAACGATTGAAATGTGTCACAAATGCATATGTGACCTTAATTAGGAGAAAATAAAGAAGATTGTATTTGTAATGCTAAAAAAAAGGCGAAAGTAAAATTTAAACAAAATTCTTGCTTTAAATAAGTTCAAAGCAGTTTCGCTTAATATAAAATATAATAAATTTATTAAATAATGTCAATATTAAATATTGAATTTCTAAATTGAAGGAGGTTTTTTTATTTTCTAATTTTCAAATTTTCAGATATTTTTAAACTTGTTATGGTTACGGGATAACGGGATTATGGGATTTTTTTAAACTTTATTGGGAATCAGAATTTTTCTAAAATAATTTTTGGTTTTAATTTATTTTTTACTCTTAGTTATATTGTTTTTTATCAAACCAATGTTACCAGATTTAGTAGCTGCACAATGGAGTCTTAGCAGTTATTTTTTTTTTGTGTATTTTTTACCAACCTAAGTAGAGATTTTTGGTAATAAAGTTTTTATTGAATTATTATCAGTTACTTAAATTAAATGATTTAAAATTAAGGATTCCAGATATTATTGCATAATAAAGGAAATTATTATTCATTCTTCATTTGGAACACGAATTTTATTTATATGTTAAAACATTTTTTGTATTTAATAATGTATTATTAAAATTTGGATATATAAAAACTTAAGGTGGGAATATGCATCATTTGTGCTTACATAGTTCCCAATGACAAACATTTAAAAAAAGTGTTTTTGTCGTCTACCACACTTTTTCGGGGAATAAAATTTTATGGGAGTTTTTAAACTTTCATTGGGAATCAGAATTCTTCGAGATATATTTCACTTTACTTTAATTTTTACTTTACTTTTCAATAACATGTTATGTCTCCTTAAGTAAGATCAATATTGCCACACTAATTAAGCAGATAGCTGGAGCTTTGGCAACTCCTTTATTTTTGGACACTATGTTTGTGTTTAGTAGTAACCTTTTCATTTATATTGATCGAAAGTAATAAGCAGTTATAGCAACAAGCCCTTAAACAAAAACAATAAAATATCCTTGCCAGATTGGTTTGTAGCGTCATGCGATTTCAATTTATCAGTGATGATTTTTTACCATTTACCATTTTTAGTTACACAAACTTACATTTATTACATTGTTTAACATAACCCTTATTTATTTTTTTAATTCATTGACTTGAATTCTTAAAATGCTCAAATGCTTTGGCATCTCCCTTTTCCTAAAAATTATCATTATTTTTAAGTAAGCTTAATAAATTTGAAAACATTCTTCAAAATTTTTTTTTCTAGACGTAGAATTTTATTAATTGGAATTTTGGGGATTTTCAAAAAAATAAATGGGAATTAAAAAAAATTTTTACTTCAAGTCGTTTAAAGCATTAAACGTTTATAAAGACAAAGAATTCAGAAAAACAAACACTCTTTGTTTCTCCTTGTACACCACTAAGGAATTATGGGTATTTTCAATATTTTTTTAGGGGAATTAGTAATTCAAAAAAATAGTTTCCCTACTTTAAGCCTTTAAAAAGTTTATACTTAAGGTAGATTTTTTAAAATAAATTTAAAATAATTTTCAGTTTGCAAAAACACCGACTCATACCGCAAAAATGTTGTTTCCATAAAAATGTATTATAAGATATTACAATTATCATAAGGTTAATTTATTACCTTTTTAAATTTTATTAAATTTTGCCTGTCTCACTTCTATAATTTATTAAATATTTAGTTTTAAAAATTCTTAATAATTAAAATGTAATTAAAATTTTTTAATATCCACCTATTTCTCTATTGTTAAAATAAAAAGAAAATGTTTACTTTTGTTTACGTTTGAAACAATATAAATGCAGTGTGATTATTGCCACATAACTAATTATGATTACAATCATTGTAGACATGACATTCATTGTTTAGCGTTATTCAACAATAATAACAGCAGCAATGCAACAGCAGCCACTAAAATATCATCATTAAAATAAAGTATTGTTTAAAAATAACTTTGCGTTGAGGCACATGGAGAAGTGTTCATGTAAAATTTGGCTGTCATAGAGCAACTTTAAATTATAGCGCTTTTTTTATAAAACAAAAAGTTATCAGAAGGAGATTTTATCTAAAACTGACACATAAGGAAAGATCTTAAGCAAAAAATTAAACTAATAAGAGGGTGATGTTAAATAAAGCATTTTGTAGGACAGGCAGCGGAGTCTCAGCTTTCGTTCAATTTCATTATCGCTTTTTAAAGTAAAAAGTAGTTAACTACCTAAAGCCGTTTCTGTCAGTTTTCTATTTTAAATGCAATATAAGTCCCTGAGAATTTTAGAAAATAATTGTAAAAGATACTTTAAAAACTTCTAGCTTCTAAAATACATTTAGTTTTGATAAAAAAAAAAAAAAAAAAAAAAAAAACAAACAAAAAAACAAAATGAGTGGTTGTGAATAGCTCACTTAAGTCCACTTTTCTTGTTTACAACAATAAGTTAATGATGAAAAGGAAAGGGAGAGAGTTTAAAAACTAACAAAAACAGTTAAAAACACATCAGTAAGACAGACTTGGGCAGAGATAGTGACAATTGTTACCTAGAAATGATGAAATAGAAAGCAATAATTATCGAGCGTAGGACAAAGATATCTGTACGAGGTACCCTTACAACATTGACAAAATCACAGGCAAAAAATAGTTCTTATGTTTGTCCAGATTACCTGCAACAAATTTAAAAAGTAGGGTTAAGGCATCTTTTTGGTGTAGTGAATGACATATTAGGAGAGGCACACACCTGCCAGTTACTTTATTATGGCTTGAGCTACCGAATCATATGCTTTGTTATTTTAACAGGATCTTGGAAGAAAGTAAGAATTTTTTCGCACTCGTTTGGTCATGGAGATGTAAAACTATTACTGTACAAAAAATCTAAACTCATTGTGAAGCTTGTAATCCATGTTACTTAAGACAACTCTTTGCCTCGTTAATCATCGATACCTGGCTTGACTTCATTTAACCCCACGATAGTATTGCCACTGCTTAAAAGGAATCTGTTCACCTACGCCCTCTGGACTTTAGTGACACAAAAAGTAGTCAATTATAGCTTATAGCGTGATCAAGTTATTATCTCATGTTAAAATGCTTCAGACAGCCTAAAGGCATTACTTTCAATCTCGGTATGTGCTACAATGTAACAGAATATCGAACGCGAAACAATTATTTCATTATATTCACCACAGTCAGTTACGCTAAGTTTATACAAATACAAAGTAAAGAGATCTTGTGTGACGGTCTTCACCGAAAGGTATGACAACAGATCTTGTGCCCCCTATTAATAGCGTGGGTATCAATAGCACCTGCTCTGACCTTAAAAATCCTTATATTCAAAGCTCGGAGCTCCTTGAAGTCTTGAAAATTACTTCCGCCTTAAATGCTCTTTGGAAGGCATGGTGTTTCATCTTCTCATTCCAAGAGAGTAAGTAAATATTTTATATCTTCGGATAAGAAGACAAGGTTTATTTAGCACGGATGACATTAGTAAAATATGTCATAGTGCCTTCAAGAGATATAGGGGTAATTTATAGCTCAGTACTTCCTATTATATTTTAAGAATACACAATTTCTCTGCTACAAACATCTGTGCTAAAGTGGGGTATTCAAGGCAAAACTGAAGGTACCCTAAGGGCTAAAAGTCACAGTTTTGTTTATTAAGTTGTGCATCAGTCATTAAAACAAATTAAGTAATGGGGTTTCGTGGCCCTTAGATATTTAAAATATATGCTTTTTCATTTATTCTCTACAGTATGACTTTTACTGTCAGGCTGCTTATACTTTAGCTACTGCCCCTCTAGTTGAACACTCAATAGAATCCCAGCAACCAGAAGGCATTTATTCTAAAATATTTTTCATATTTATTTTGTTATATTTAACATTAACAAAAAAGACGTGATAAGAGGAGAGCAGGAGAGAGAGAAAGGGAAACCTTATAAAGTAGCAACTGTACAAATTTTTTTTTTTGCAACAGAGCAAATGGTGCAACATGCACCTTTACTTTTTTTAGCCAAGAGCTGACATGTTGGTTTATTATTTTTCATTTAACAGTTGTATTTTGTTTTATTCAAAAGTTTTATATTGTTTGGTGTTTTGCCTGCTGTTGTTGTTGGGAAGGGGATGGGGGGTTATGATGTGCCAGCAGAAATTTTTATAAGATTTTTAGTTTGGTTTCTTGATTGCTGTGCAAGAAGAAACCTTATAATGTTTCAGTTAAAGTTAAGTAAATTCTGTTATTTTATAGTTTAGGACACTGCGTTTGTATGCGCTGTGCTTGTTCCCCCCGTTTTGATATTTATTTTGTTTTTATTTATTTATTTTTATTTTAATGTTATGCAAGGTTTTCTTTTCTTTTTATTCATTTCTTGTTCTGCTTTATTAAGCCAATTATGTATATAATTTGTATTACAGATTCTTTCGAGTATTGCAATACAAGAATTTGAAATGAAAAATTATGCATAAAATAAAAGACAAAAATTGAGGATTGTTTATAATTACATAATGATAACTGTGCATGGGTTTACTAACTCATCTTTCACAGCATTTCGTTTCATAATATTTATTAACTTGCTAGAATTAAAAAAAATTCCTTTTTTTTTGAAAATTTGTATTTTTAAATTTGTTAAATTCATCCAAAATATTGCTACGAAAATTTATATAAAAAATTAATTGTTCTAAAGCAACAAAAGATAAAATTGTCCATTAAAAAGATGAGTAAATCTGGTCTAAAAATAATAAAAGGAAAGTTAGTTAAAACATATTTGCTGCATGTCTTTTAAAAAATACGTCATGAGCTTAAATCCCTACAGCGACCTGAGAAAAAAAAGGATAATTATTGTTAAGTGGCCATGTAGGTAACAATTGTTTAAAAGGCAAATAAATGATAAATAGCAAACAGGGAACGGATAAGATGGTTAGGGCTCCGGTGTATTAAAGCCAAAGAGGATATGGTGATTAAGGCACCAATAATTATACAACACTACCTCAGAATGTAAGGGCGACTGTATAGTTAAACAAAGAAAGCGAGAGTGCAAGCAAATTATTGTTTTAACTGCAGTACATTAGTTAATTAATAGAGGATTCTGTAATTTAAAAAATTAGATCAGCACAATTAGTTTGCGGTTGAAAAGCACAATATGTTACCTGAATTTTCCAATAGGTTTAATTCTCCGAAATCGAAAGGTTTTGTCGGAGTTCACTAGACATTTTGTGCTTTATATATGGGGAAAAAATTTATCGCTTGCTATATAAAAAACGCATTAATCTCGACTTATTTATCTTCACATAGATTAAATATATTTTAAATAAATTTACTGAAATCAACTGCTAGTAGATTAATCAAATTCAGTATAGTTATTTTGTTAATTTTTACAATAAACTCATCGGTTAACTTTCACTTATATTTGTGTATGCTACACAGACGTATAAAATTGCAATAACCAAATAAGAATTTTAACAGAAACCTGTGTTGAATAGATTAAAACCTATGATGTTAATGCCTGATTTTTACCAAGATATTTCGTTTTTAGCTCTATGACTTGATTTAATTGTCAAGTTTGTTGAAGTGAGTACTAACAAAAGTCTTAAAATCATCGTTATAGATCGATATAATTCTTAGGGCCTCAATGGCAATTGGTACGTAGCTTCTTCGTTTGCTATAACATCAAAAACTTAAAATTAAAGGGTATTCCAAAAGTGACATGATATTCATAAACTTGTTGTAATTGTTTGAACTGTAAAAGGCAGTCAGCTTCAATTTGCAAATTATGTGCGTGTTAACCACAAGTACAAAAAATTCAATATTAAATTCATAGGTGTCCCAACAGTGCCGTGATTTTCACTTACGTAGCCCTATGTTTGGTCCGTAACAGACAGATAATTCTAAATTAAGTAGTTTTATTTCACCTGGAAAAACAAGTACAAAAAAATTTAAAGTAAACTAAAATATAAAAGGTAGGTAAATAGCTTTATCTTTTAAAACGTTGTAGACAGACGCTTGAACCTTTTACCGAGCATAAAACGATATGTCCACTTAAGCGACAAGTACTAAAAATTATAATTAAAGCGTGTCCCCATAGAGAGGGCCTTTTTGCAATCGTTATAGATATAGGCATCTAAAATTTTCAACAACATACAACTAAAACTTATAAATAAAAGTTAAAGAAGAGTGGCCCATACATAATACAGAACTCTTTCTGTGTGAATCAATAATTTTTTTTTTGTTTTTAATGAATATTCATATTCATTGCAAAATGTTTATTGTTTGTTAAACGAAATAGTGTTACTTGGAATTGGTGATTGATAGATCATGGTTGTTAACAACTAATTATAATGACAAATACAACACATCAATCAGTTAGTAATTATCATCTTTAAATAAATATTTATGTGGCTTTTTATTCAAATCATTAATTTGTTTTAATTAATAATTATTGACAGGTGGCATTTGTATTTTTGTGATGTATTTTTGTCATTAATGCAAATGTAGTTTTTCAACAAATATTTCAAATAGTTCATTTTTTAATAGTTAAAGAATATTTTAAAAATGCTTGAATAGTTGAGTGCATTTAACAAAGTTAAGTTTAAAAAAAGTAAAAAATTTATATAATTATATTTATATTATATTTATATATTTATATAATTAGTATGAAAATGAGGTCCATTTTTATACCTGTCTCTTTTAGCCAGTGCATAGCTAGCATGAAAGCCGCTAACGTAACTCGCCAAGTTGCTTCAATGACCCGCTGCGGTGAGTGTTAAGCTCTTAAAAAATCTTTTTAAGCGATCAGGTGTCTAAATAATATAATGAAAGTAATTCTGTCTTTTAATTCTATTTCGTTAGCTTTTGTTGAACTCAAAAGTTTTTCTTTAACTAAGACCTTCCCTTTTATCTGTCAGTTGGTCTCCTTGCAATTTTATGCCTTTTAATTATTTCCTATATGGCCATGTGAGGTCACTGTCTTAAGCAGAAAAACTCACCTCGCAGAAAGACATTGTTCGGTTCATTTATTACATACGACCAGCATTGCTAAAAAGTGGCCTAAAATTAAACGTCCAAAATGCGCTTCATTAAGCACAGCTTTTATAATTTTAAATTCTATGAAGCTTAAAAAAATGCCTATGTAAGTGCATGATTTTCCGAGGCTTAGCAAATATTTATTAAAAAGTTTCATTAATAACACGTATGAAGCTTCCGTCATTTTAAATTAATAAATTTACAGTCACTTTCTTAAACACAAACAATTATTTATTTTACTCACTATAGTGAAAATAAAAAACAAACTTAAAAATTTATTATTTATTTACTTAAGATTGCAGTTCTCGAAATTACTTCATGTAAAGTTTTCTGTTAACAAAACAAAACTTCAAACAAGACATTTATTTTACATTTCTTGCAAACAAAATAAATATTCTAGAAGTTTTTTTTCCTAATGAGTTGTAATACTTTGCAGTTTTAACAAAGAGGCGAGTAAATATTTTTCACTTACAGCAAATACTTTTTAATAAATTTAAAAAGCTTTTTATGTCAAGAGTTAATTGAAAAGTGGCTAACAGAAAGAAGAAACAGAAAGAAGTACGAAGAATTACTTGGGGTTTTTTAAGGAGTGAAATAGGCAAAAAATTAGAGGAAACTTTAAAATATGTAGATAAATGTTTAAAACTTTATAAATGTTTCTAAAAACCCCCCAAAAAATTTATGTACGTTAAAATGGAATTTTTACAAAAAATTTTGGGAATGGCTAAAAAAAACTAAAATCTAGCAAAGTATAAATAGAAAATAGCGAAAAATCATTGAAATAATTTTACAATTTCAGGAAAAATAATTTTCGATTGGTCAAAATTCAGGCAACCTTGAATTTAAAGGATTTTAGTGGGATAGAAGTTAAAGCAACGCTTTCTTAAAATTTTACCAGACAAAGGAAAGGATAAGGCTTTTAAAAAATGGGTAAAATGACCTCAATAACAAAATATGGTTTTCAATAGATAAAAAAATGACTTTACTGAAATTGATGGGGTTTTGAAGAAAACTCACATATGGGAATTCAGGAATATTAACAGTATTAATTCTCATCATAATCTAGGATATTTTATATAAAACTTGGCCCCTAAAAATTTGGTCCAATATGCTTAAAAATAATTTTGGGCATTTCTACAAATATTTTGGGAACTAAGGTAGGGTTTTTATTTAACTAAAATTCTATATATAAAAATAAAATAACCATAAAATATAAAAAATTAAAAATACTTAGTAAGTCCTTGCCAGACTTTCATGCATCGAGTGGATTTTCCGGCAGTTGTTAAAAGTAACATTTATATCAGAATTCATAAAGTTTTTGTATCAGGTGTATTTGTAACAGGTGTAAACAAACAAAAAGCAATCATCATCGCCAATACTATTAAATACGGGATTTTGGGAGCTTCTAAAATTATCTTGTGAATTTACTTAAATAACTGAAATTTTGCTTCTTCTTTTTTATGTTTGCAGAAACTAAATATTACAAGTAAAAATTATTTTAAAAGCAGCATTGCTAAATTTTTGTATCTTTGCAATTTTTGGGTATATTTTAAAAAAAATTTGGGAATTCATAATTTTATTTATTTACACTCAAAATGAAATCAATTAAAGTTTGACGTAGAAAAATTTAATTTATGAAACACAAAAGCTGCTAGATTTAACTAGGGGGACGTTCTTTACCTTTTTGGAAGAAATAAGCCAAACAAAGTTATGAATTAAAAGTGGAATGATTTATAACAACCAAGTAATGTTGTTTACTTTCTTGTTGCGTTTTCTTCGCACACACATGCTTTATAGTCATAAACAAGGTTTCTAGGTTTCATTACTTTGTAACAAAATAAAATGAGTGAGGATTATTTTAAACTTAAAAAAAATAAATAAAAACTTCCTTACAGTTTTTTACGTAAAAAAAAAGAGAACACCAACCACAAGTATGTAAACTTGTGGCCAGTTTTACTTTTGTTTTAACAAATAAATAAAAGTACTTTTTTTACCACATCAACCCTCACCCATTGCAATAACAAATTCTGCAATTCTCTTGTAATTAAAATTCAACTAAAATGTTTTTAAACAATAAAATAAAAGTTGGCCAAAACAGCCTTGCAACAATAAGTTGCAAACAAATAGCACCAAAACCAATGTTTCTGCTCTAAATAAATTTTACTTACACAGCAGCTATTCAGTTTTTATTTTTATTTTTTTGCCACAAGTTTTCACTGGAAAATAACTTTTCGTTTGAAATGAAAATGGAAAAAATCTTAAACAAATAGTCGGCATGTTGCACGCACTCACTCACTCACTCTTAGATAAAAGTGAAAATTGCAGCTCAAATTGTAAATTAAAGGTACTCATTTGGAAAATGAAAATAAAAATGGTACCTAAGACAGGTTTACACTAAATAATCTATTGTAAAATTGTTATTTCAAAACCAAACTAACGAATGCAAGCGATGACATTGAAAGTAGTAAAAAAACAGTAGAAGCATAATCAGCTTTATGAAAATAAATCATATATTAAAGAGATATAATATTTTCAAGGCAAAAATATAAAAAAATTAACTAAGAATTCTGTAGAAAACTTTTTTAAAAAAGTAGTAAAATACTACTTTCTATAAAAAGGTAAAAAATGCGGCCTTGTATAAAGGCAGTTAAATTTTTATTACTTCTTAATCATATATTAGCAAAGTATCTTGCGCCTAGAAGCATATAAAGAAAAATAATTAAAATAAGTATTAAAAACTAAGAAGAAAAATGTAGTAAAAAAGTAGCAGAAAACATGATTAAAACTTTATAAAACAAAAGTGACTAATCAAAGAAATATAAAATCTGGTTCAAATTTTAATAGTAAACGCAAAGCTTTTTTGTAAAAGAGTAGTAAAAATTTTAGAAAACTATAACTTGGTAGAGAAATAGGACGACAATTTAAACCTCCCTGCAGCTTTTTACTATTTTTTTAACGAAGGATGAAGAAAAAGCACCTTTTTAAAAATGTACTAATAATTTTTTTTTTTTCATACAAAAACTATTAAGCAAGTCTGTAAACATATTTTTTATTAAGAATAAAAAAGTATTAAAATGCTACACTTTTTAAATAGTAGTAGAAAAGTACTTATTTTTATTAGATCATTTTTAAAAAAATAATGGACCTGAGTATAAAAAATAAAGTGTTCTAATGCCTTACTTCAAAAACAGGAGTTTTTTAAATAGTAGTAAAAAGATACTTATTGCAAAAATTTTTATTATTTTTTTTTTTTTTGTTTTATGTTTGTTTGATGTCCAAGCCCTAAAAAAAGGGCAATATTTTTTTTTAGTTTCGTGCCAAAGAAAGGTAGCAGAAAATTGGCTTTTTTCAATACTATTTTTAAAAATGTTCTTTGTAAAAATGTTTACTAACCAAAAACCAAAAAAAAAATATATATATATGTTAAAGTTTTGAAATAGTAGTTGTTTACTTTAAATAGTGGTAGTTAAAAGGTACTTTTGTAAAATTCGTGTTCTTTTTTTTTATTATAATATTAAAATAAATAATTTATAATTTGTAATAATTTTTTTAATATATTTAGGTTTTTTCCTAATTTGGTTGTAAAAAATTTTTACAAATCAAAAATAAATTTTAATGTTCCACTCCTGAAAAAGCACTTTTTTCTGAATAGTGGCAGTTAAAAAGTGCTTTTGATAAAACTTTTTTATTACTTTTTTTAAAACCATACTCCCTTTTAGAAATTTTTTCAACTTCTGGCTTCTCGGATGCTGGATCCGAATAAAGCAATTAAAATTCTTTTTAATCACAAAAAGTATTGAAATAGTGCACTTTTTAAATAGTAGTTTTTATTTTAATAGTAGTAATAACTTTTGGTAAAACTCATTTTTTTTATTATTTAGATGGTGCCCCAATAATGAAATGATTTTCACAAATGTGTCCTTCTTTTAAACCGCAGTAGTACTTTATGTTAGAGTTTTGTTATGTCCGTATTTTTATGTATATGGGAACAAGTACAGAAAACTAAAAATCAAAGTCAAATATAAAGGGTGCTCAAAGGAAAGTAGCAGTACTTCTCTATCTGAACCAATTATTAATTATCGTATACAGAGGGAATTATGATAGTACGTTTCTTAATAAATAGTATGTGTCACACTTTACTAAAGGTGAAAAGAACACTCTTTAATTTTATACAAGTATAAAAAATCCCCATTGTGCAGTTTATCATTAAAAGTATGGTTTTCGTTTATTTTTGTTTCTATATCAAGCAAAAATTTGTGTAACCTTTAATTTAACAACATTATCACTTCTATCACTTAAAACAAAGAAAAAAGACAACAGATGGTAACAAAAAACTAAAAACAGTCGGACGTCTGCTTGTAGTCAAATACATAATAAGACAAGATAAATGTTAGAAATATATAATTTTTTTAAACATTCTGTAAAATGCGAGATTGTTTAGAACACAAGGTAAACTTAACGAAGTATGAAGACTGTTTTTACACTCTTTTATTATATTTCGTGTTTTTTTTTTTTTTTTTTTTTTGTTAGAAAAATTATTTTAATAAATTTTCATTTTAAATTTTTTCTTTTTTTTTTTTTTGGTTTAAATCATTAACTCTCGTATTTAATTATCTTATATTACCTGTATTTAAATATTTAATGTTCATTGGCAATTGCAGAGTGCGTAGAATTTTTATTAGATTTTTTTTCTTCATTTTTAACTCCGATTATACGCATAAAAATGCGTGTATAATTATAATTAAGAAATTATTTGTAATTATCTACACCTGATGATAAATTAGTAAATTGTTAGATTTTAGAATAAAAAACATATATTAAGTTAAAAGATGAGTTAAGGATAAAATATTAAATTAAAGGTTGTCCCAATAGTTGATATTTTTTGCTGTATGTAAATGGCCTTAATTTTGAAATGTTCTTTCAAAGTGTTTCATCAAGGCTTGTGTTTCATAAAAAATACAAGGCAGAGTAGTAAACATATAAATAACTTGGGAATATCCTACCTTAAATATCCTTAATGCAGTCAAGTTACGGGCTGTATTTATTTTAGTCGAACCTGAAAGTAGAGAAACAAAAATTGAAATTAATGTAAATAAAAGTGAAAACAATATGAAATTATAAAAATATTTTCCAATCAAGGTTTTTAGTACCTCTTTAAAAATAGTATCATTTTACTACTTCTTTGTAAATTTTCTGATTTAACATAAATTACTAGTTTTATGAAGAAACATTGTTTTCTTGGGTATATTTTTGCTTTTGTTAATTTTTGATAGGATTAATTTAATATCTTTTACCTTACTTTTTTAAGTAAAATTTTTTTATAACCTTAATTTTTTTACTACATTTACTGTCTTATAAAATTAAATGGAAAAAAATTAAAAAAAGTCATTTTTAGAAAAAGTAGTATATATGTAAGTACTTTTTAACTACTATTCTTAAAATGCATAAATTTTTAAGATCTTGTTGTAAAAATAATTTTTATGTTTTTTTAATTACTTTCATTTCCAAAAAATATTTCTTAAAATTACCAAATTTTGCTATTTTTTTAAAAAGTACTTATTTTAATTCCCCTTAATCAAATTATTGCAAGTTTTTGCCGTTCTTTTTTTTTTAACCTTCGTTAGAAAGTTCTTATATTTGTTTTTTATTACCAAAATATTTTCTTGCTAATTTTCTGAAAACAGCATTAAAATCATTTTTAAATAGTTTTAGGTATTTTAATACTCATTTCAGCACAGAAAATATACTACTTTGCAAATTAAAGTCTACTGTTGTTTTTCTATTTTATTGACTTAAAAAAATAAAAGTATCTCAATAAAGTTTTTTATGTTAAAAGATATGAATATAATAATAGTAGTCTCCTCTTAAAAAATAGTACCAAGAATCTTAAAACGTAAAAAAATTAATATGTTTTTCTAAGAAATAACTCTTTAGTTTTTTTATTTCTTCTGTAAAATATACAGCTTTCTTATTCTTGAATATTTTTGAAATGTTATCTGTTTGATTTACTAATTTGAGTGAAACTTTTTGGTTTTAAGTACTTTTTTGTAGCTTATTTTAGTGCTTTAAAATAATTTTAAATTTGTGTGCAAATATTATTTTTTTATTTTACCGTTGTGCTTATTTATACTTTATTTTGTTTTGTTTTTTTGCATGTATGTATATTTAAGCTTCTTTATTTATCATCATTTATTACAATATTTCTTCGTATTTCAATACTTGAAAAGAAAATTTGATTTCTGTTCTATTTTTATTGCCAAATCGTTGGCTTTTACTACTTTTTTTAAATCACTCCTTTTTAGTATTTTTTACTTTAAATAAATATATTTAAGAGGTTTTTTAGTATGTACTTATTTTAAGTGCGTTGAAAGATGCATTTTTCTTATATAAATCACACCGAACGTTTTCTTTTACATTTTTTCAATATTTTTTTTTTCTTTTCCACAATAGTACTTTTTTCAGTAGTAGTTTTTTCGTACTTTTGTTACGTTGCTGAAGCTCCATAAAACTTATTATTTTCTGTTTAAAAATAGTTCGAACTATTTGCTTTTATAGTTCTATGTAAAATTTTATTTAATTTCATGTTTTAGTACTTGCTTTTTTTATTTTATTTTATTTCTCCTTTTTCTAAAAAAAAATTTCCTTAGCATTTGAGTATCGCAGATTTCAAAATTGAAAAAAAAAATAATAAAAATGATACCAACTTTCTTACTGATTTTTTCGACAATTTTTTTTTAGACTTAGTAACAGTTTTATGGAATAAAAATATGTATTTTCAGTATTACCTTTCGCACTCTTAAATTAGTAGTAACTTGGTACTTTTTTTTAACTACAGTTGAACTTAAAAATATTGTTTCCTTTATAAATTATTTCTTGCTGCATTAATTTCCTGAAAAAAAAATGCTTTTTAAAACAGTAGCACTTAAGTACACTTTTACTCCTTTTAAAAAGTGACACAAATGCAGGTAATTTTGTTACTCTAATTTTTCTATTTCAATGCCTAAAACTATAACAAAACTTAAAGCAATGTTTATTTTTATTTTCTTTTTGTATTTTTTTTGTTTTGTTTTTCGTTTCTAGCCTACTCTCATCATAACTGTATTTAAAACTACAATTTCTAAACGAAATTTTAGTACAAAAACTTGTTTAATAACTTGGCTGGTGTTGGCAGTGGTTGTATTTTTAACTTTTTTTTCAGATCTGGTTGCTGCTGTTTCGTTTTAATGACCTTGTAAAACGTAATATTTATTTCACTTTCTTTCAATTCAACTAAAACAAAAACAGGGCCAACAACAGCAATAAAATAAGTTAAAGGCAGAAAAAGTAAACTTTTACTCAAGGTTAGTGAAAAATAATTTTATAAAAAAATAAATCACATTTCTAAATGGAAAATATAAGAAACAAGCAAATCCAAATTATGATTAAAAACATAATGAAAAGAACTGGATGAAGCAACAAAAAATGTAATTTGGTTAAAAAATTCATCAATAACATTATTTAAAATGTGTTAAGAAATTAAAGGAGCGTCGACTTGTTAGAAATAGGGAGAGTCAACAAAAGAAAAAAATTTATTCAAATTAAAAAAAATCCTTAAGATATTCATAAAATATTTTAATTACTTTTTCGTTAAGAATTAAAATAAGATTAAATATTTTTAGTTATTTAAGGAAATTACTTCATAAGCTTGGATTTTTTTATTAAAATTTTGCGAAAAACTTAGTTATATTAAAGTTCACTTTTAAAATAGTAGTAACTTAATACCTTTTTTGTGCCTTTTATGTATTGAAGAAGTACTAAGAAATATAGGAGTGTTGATATGATTTAATTATTCTTTAATAGTTTAAATTTTTTACTTATGTTTTAGTGCATTTACTTCTTTTTCGTAAAAATATTCAAAACAATTTCTTACAGATTTAATTAGTGTTTAATTTTTTACAACGTTTTTAAGAATAAAGCAAAGAAAAAATATTATTTTGGTTTAAAATTTAAACTTTTGAAAATAGTAGTAAATGGCTTAATAAAAATTTTTATAAATTGTATTTTGATATTTTTTACAGTTGCAATTTAATACATTTCTTTTTAAATAAAAATTTTTTAAGAAGATAATAATTTTTATATTTTTGGAAACATTTTTGCCAGCTTCAATATTTTATTTGATTAGTCTGTTAGCTTTCAAAGTACTTAATTCATAAAATAAGTACGGATTTTTAAAGGTTTTAAATTAATTTTTTATTATAACTACTTTTAACAAAAATTTCTTTGTTGGAAACATACTTGGGTACTAATCTGTCAAAAAGTACTTTAGAAGTTTTCAATACACTAAAGCCTCGGATTGAGCCGTCCCGACTAGAGCCGTTTCGATTAGCGACTCTTTTTTAAATCTGGAAAAATTCGATTTGAGACACTTCTTAAAAACTGGAAAAATTCGATTTGTGTCGTTGCAATTGCAAGTTGCGTCGTTTTTACTCGATTTGCATTCTTTTGATTTCGTTTTGCGTCATTTTCTTTCCGATTTGCGTTGTTTTGATTTCGATTTGTGTCTTTAAAAACGGTTAAATTTTTTAGTGCGGCATTGTGGATTACAACTTTTCGCTCTTGTAGTAGCTGATTTAGCATCTTTTCTGTCTTATAGGATTTTTACAACTTCTAACAATATTGATCGTCACCTGTGCGTTTAAAAGTTTTTAAATTGCGTGAAATAGAGGGAGTTCCCTATTTTTTATGTTTTTTCTTAATGAATTGTTTTGTTATTTCTATATAATGATTAGGTATAAACATTTTTTAAAGTAAATGAAATAAATAAAAATATATTCACACTTGTTTTTTTTATCAAAAAATCGGTGCTCTGATGCATTTAGAAATTCTTCATCGAAAAATCCGTGCTAAGGGCCTGCAATTTACTAGGGTTAAAGGGTAGTCTTTTGTTCTTAAGCTTAAGGTTATAAAAATAAAAATAAATAAAACAAATAGTGGTACTTTTTCCTATAGCTTTTCATTTGTATTAAGAAATCTGTTCAAAAATTTCTCTTTTTTGTTTTAATACCTATATATTTATGTATAAACCTATGTATAAAGCATGCTTTTTATGCAAAAAGCAGTAAGTTACTTTTTTTATTAGCAGCCAGGACTATTTCTAATAACACTAGCCATTACAACTCAAACACTTAAACACACACACACACACGCAAGCTCATTATCATACATTCATATTTTTATATATTTTAATTTTTTTGTAGCATCATCATCGGTTTTATGTTGTTTATCATGAAATTGCAAGAATATCTTTAAAAGAAAAAAGGAGGTACTTTTTTTTCCCAAAATTTCAAAAACAGACACTTCTTTATGCATACGTTTTATATTTGCATAGTTTCATACAAAATATGTAAATATGCAAGAGTAAACAAGAATATGGTTAACCAACAACAAAAATGTAAATGCATGAACAATAACAACAAATCCACATATTTGAATGAAGATGATGTTTAGGGGCTTTATAAAATAAATTTTTTATTTGTGGTATTCTGGTGGTAACTAAAGTGGTTTGATAAATGTTCCTGTGTGGAGTAAGTGAGTGAATACAAGAGATGTGTTGTTGGTATTCAATGCTTATCAACAACATTATCATCATCAGCATTATTAATAACATCAAGAACAGCAAAGTTGCCATAAAACCTCATTATAACATGACCAAGTTGTAAAAAAGAGTTGCCATATCAAAGTGTTAAAGAAAAACCGTCTAAATTACACTGCTTAAGAATACAACACAAAAATATTTTCAATTCTTTTTCTGGCTGTGATAAAGTTTAATAACACCTTGTTTGACGATAGCTTAGTTACTGCTAAACATATAGCATAACTTGTATCCAAGAAGATATCTTACTTCCAACAACAATAAAAAATTAAGAAATAAATTGTAAGTATGCAATTTTTTTTAATGATATTCGAAACCTTGCAACATCTGTTATAATATAGAACTTTTCAGTACCTTAATTTTAACAACATAATGCGTAATGCAGGCGAGATTATTGGCACATGAGCTTCATAGTTTCTTAGAAATTTTAATGCATATCGCATCCGTTATTGACTACGCCTAGGAGCAAGCAATTGTTTCGACGCAAATTTTTGTTACTCATCTATACAACACGATTTTTCGTAAGCGCGATCACATGCGAATTTTTATTTATGGGACTTAATATTTTTTTTTTAATTGACAGGGATTTTTTATAACAGCTCATGCAACTTGGCTGTGCTTCATTTGTTTCAATGCGATCGCCACCATCATCAATTTTTAACTACATTGGTGAAATACAAAAAGATGTCTTAAATTTAATGGGAAATAAGCGCAAAACTTCTAAAATATGAAATTATATTTAGAGAAAAATTTAAAAAAAGTATATCGGTGCTAAAAAAAAACCTATTTTTAAGCTGTTTGGCCACTTTGACCACAGTGGGGCGAATTTCACATACTCTAGTGCTCTATAAACTATAAAAAAAAACATTTGGTAAATTTAAAAAATTGTGGGATAAGTAATTTAAAATAAACGGCAGATCTATTGTCGTTTTATTTATAAAATTTTGATGGCATTGATGTTGCCCTCCAATAGAGCAACTATCAATCGCCAATTAGCGCTTATTATTACTTTAAGTTTGATAATTGAAACAAAACTTTGCAAAAGACTGGGTTGTATGAAAAAGCTCTGCAAATTTCTTACCAAGACTTTACCTACAGAATTTTTGTTGGAGTTTTCAAAAGATCTTTATAAACTCTAAACTATCACTTCTGTCTAAATCTGTATAATTGTTGGAATAGCTTAAAATTCAGTACAACAGTCATGGAAATAAAGTAAGTAAAGAAATGAAATTGTTTGGCGATTTCTATAGCCAAAACGCCAAATCTGGCAACTATAGCTGTAAGATGTCAGAGATGGTAAACTAAGTTTAAATAATTAACCTATTGACTTCCTTATCCATATTTATATTTTTGTATATTTTTTAATATTTCTACTAGACTTTTTATAAATAAAGTGTCATAAGACTTAAAAAAATATTAATTTACATTTTGGTTTTTAATTTTTTGTCTTTATAAAGGATTTGAACCTTGGACAATATAAATGAATTAAAATTTACTTTTTCCGGCTCAGGTTCATTTTTTAAATTAATTTCTAAAAACAAAATTATTTAATTAAAATTTTTTTTAATAAAAGTATTTATTCTTTCAATTAATTTTGTTATAAAAATTTACGTATTCGAAATTTGTGGGGTGTTTTTATTTAAGCAAATAACTTTGTATCTGATTAGAACAGACCGGACAATAAAACTTGCGGAACTGGCTCAAAATTGTAAAGTTTTTTAAGTTCTGTGAAAATCAGATTTTCCAACTTGAATGTAGCGTATTAGAATCACTATCTGCTTCGGAGTTAGAAAAGTTATTTTACTGCATGCCGCATTGCACATGGATTTCTAAGATTTGCCGCACATTTCGTCTTCACTTTACATGGAAAGCAGTACAATTAAAATCTGACGACAATTACTGAAATTTTTTATTAAAGAGCGATAGAAAACCAGTTTTACTCCTTTAACTTATTTCCCGTACCTGGGATAGTGCTATATATTTTAACACTGGCGATAATTGGGCTGGATATAGACCATCTCTTTACAAAATAACGTAACCTATCGACAAAAAAATTTTAACAGCGATCTGCACTTGAAAATGACCTTTCTTTTTCTCTTGATATATAAAAAAATGAATGAACTGAGGTTTATGAACTTTCTTTTTGTAGGTAGCACTAAGCAAACGGCATGTAGATTTACTTCATTTCTCTAAATTTCCATAGAACTTAGTCTTGACGAATATTTTATTTTAATCACTGTTAAAATTTGAAACATTATAAAAATTAATTACGAAGTATTTGAGTTTAAAAATTATCTACCAGATAAAATTGGTAAAAGTTTTAAACGGTATTAAGACGAATTTATTTTACCAGGTGGCATCATTGCTTAATTTTTATCTGTCAAAATGTATAATTTTATAAAAGTTCTTTTTTTTAATCCTTTAAAAATAGAATTGTAACAATTTAAGCAACAAAGCTTAATAATCGTTATTCAATAGGGCAAGACAGATTATTGCGTTTAAAAGTTTTTAATATGTTTAAGTGCCTGTTTTTGTTTTTATTGTTGTATTGTTTTGGCGGCGCTACTTCCTCCTACAAATTTACCTTGAACTGTATTTAGTCACTTATAGGTATTTGTCTAAATTCAAAATGTACCAACTTTACCATCCCTGACATTTCTCTAATTTTCATGGAGTTTAGTGTTTTTTGTTTGAAATATAGGTATTTATGTTGTTGTTTGTATTGTTATAGAGAGGTGTAAATGTTCATAATTATTGTTTTTATGTGCAATGAAAATGAAAAATGAAATGTGGTGTTGTTTAAAAGCACAAACTTTTATTTCTTTCCCCCAGCAAAATGTGAGAAAACGATAAAGTCATAAAATTTACATTAAAATACCAAACTATTGACATATTTTAATCTTTCACAATTTTTTTAAGTTAAAAGTATGTGAAGAAAAATATTTTCTTGCTT
The DNA here is from genome assembly GCA_937654795.1 of Cistogaster globosa. Taxonomy (NCBI): domain Eukaryota; kingdom Metazoa; phylum Arthropoda; class Insecta; order Diptera; family Tachinidae; genus Cistogaster; species Cistogaster globosa. The sequence goes on from OW569406.1 coordinate 3,838,934, forward strand.
AATTAACATTTTGTAGAAATTGATTTTTAATTGTGAAACATGTCAAATTTTTATTATTGACATCATGATGCTTGAATGTGAAAGGGCCAGAAGAGAAAGAACAGCTTAGAAGAAAAACTTGTTTAGCAAGCAGATTAGATCATAATAAAAATTAAATGGAGGAATTACTAAGAGATAATTAATGAGGAATTAAAGTAAAGGAATTTTTTTTTTAATTTTAAAATAAAAATTTGGAAAGAAAATTTAAATTTTACATTTCAGAGATAAAAGCACAAAAACTTTTCTTTAAGTTACGTCACAATCACGTACGTAGTTTTTTTAAATTATCGAAATATTTTCTAACCAGGGACAATATGTAAGCAAAGCCTTTTGTAATAAGTTTGGAAATCACAAACGATAACCTTTTTCTCTTTTGAAGTCATTTAGAAATATTTCAAAAATATTTTTATAGCATTTCATTTAGTAGTGTTTTTTACAACTTTCTTTTTAAGAAAACACAGAAATCAATCTAAGCGATCTAAGCGATCTTAAGAATTTTACTGTGATATACCTACATATGTTTTTTCCGCCAAATAATTCATATTTAGAAATTTAAATTGGTTTTACTTTTAATTTGTATACAAAATATGAGGGTGTTATCTTCTGGCATTTAATAAAGTACTTTTACATATTTTTAATGTGAAGGGAATTTTTTTACTTATTTATTTATTTCATGCCCTTTTCTTTAGTTAAGAGTTGAAGCCAATAATAAATTACTTTTGAGGAACTAAATAAATTGTGATACACATACAGAACACTTAACACTTCAATTGTGTATTGCAACACACATGCATTTTGCTTAGACTTCTTAGTCATTTAAAATAACCCAAGAGGGTTCAAACTAAGCACAACAGCAACAATAATAAAAACGAAAATTAAACAAAAACAATCTACATTTTTGTTTTAAAGAAAAGTCTTTAAAAAAGACGAAATAAAAAAATTTATTTATTGTTTTATTTTGTTTAACATGTTGTACAGTTAGTATCTGTGTGTTCACCATATGCCAAAAGCTTGTATGTGTGTGTGTTAGTGACTCTTGTAGAATTTATAAAAAATTGTATATATTTTACATTTTTTATTTTTGTAATGATAAACATGTTCAATTTTTCAGAAGACATAAGCACAAGACATTCACTTTGTTATAAAATACTTGAGTAAATTTTTTTTTGATTTTAGAACTAAGAAATAAAAATGTTCATTTCAAAGGCGACAACATAGACATTATATTTTATTGAAGAAAAACTCACTTCCTTTTAGGAATTAAAACGTTACAAAACAAACGAAATAGTAAAAATTTTGTGAGACCAAAAATTTTATTTATTTTGCAAATTCAGATTGTTGAGATAAACACGATTTTTAGTTTTAATAATCAGTATAGTTAACTCTACGAGGGCAGTCTAAGGAATATTTTTCCTATAAATTTTCTTCATTTTTGGCATACCAAATCTATTAAATACAGTATAACTGACACAATTAAATTTATAATTTATCAATTAAGTATTTAATTGATTCAATTAGACTTTTAATTAAAACCATGAAATATATAATTGAATCCACTAACTATAAAATTTAATCCGTTGAGGGTATACTCTTGGTTTTAAGTCCATTTGGGACTATTAAATAGATTAATGCTGTTTATCCATATTTAAACAAATAACGAATCAATTGAAAATACCTATAAAAGTATTGATTTTACTAAATATTTAATTGAAACAATAAAATATATAAATGAAGCAATATATAATTGAATATATTCAATATATAACTGAAACAATTTAATTAATATTTTAATCAATTGACTATACAACACTGTCATGTATATACGTTTTTGATTCAATTAAATTTTTAATTGAAACAATAAAATATATAATTGAAGTAATATATAATTGAATTCATTAACTATATAAATAAAACAGGTTAATATATAATCGATCCAACGAACATTATCAAAAAATATGTAATTGAATCAATTAAATATTTAATTGAAGCAATAAAATACATTAATGAAGTAATATATAAGTGAATCCATAAAATTTATTACTGAAACAATGAAATCTTTAATCAAAACAATTAAATATATAATTGAAATGATATATAATTAAATCCATAAGCTATATAAACGAAACAATTAAATATGTAATTAAACCAATGAACACTGCCAATTAAATATTTAATTAAATAAACTAAATTTTTAATTGAAACATTAAAATTTATAGTTGAGGTAATATATATTATTAAATCCATTAATTATATAAATAAAATATTAATATTTATAATTGAAGTAATACTTATCAAATAAAAAAGTAAAATAATTAAACATAAACTGAATCAATTAAAAATTTAATTGAAAAAATTTAATACATTATTGAAGCGCCTAAGAATATATTTAAATTAAATCAATACATAATTCTATCAATTAAATATATAAATGATCTAATAAAAATAAATAAACATAAAGAGAATATAAAAATATCTCTGATATAAAGGCTTCTTTAGTAGAAAGAAATCACCGGTAATTGAGTACGAGAACAGCCTGAAAACTTCGTGACTTTTTTAATATTTTTTTAGACACTAGAAAGTTTTATGATTTAAAGTAGCCAACATTTTCTGAAAAAGTTCGGAGCCAGAGTTATGTTGTATGAAATAATACCTTTTTTTTCTCATTAGCAAGACCTTTGTCTGCAAAATACCAAGCCTTAACTATTTTGTTGCTGTTTCTCTTAAAGCGATTTGAAGCTTAATATTGCAATGGATCCATATTTAGTACAGGCTAATAAAGAAACGATGAGACTACAGATGTTTGGGCTTAAACACCGTCAATCATAAATTTAACGTAAGTAGAACCGCAACTGCATGACCATCACAAGGAAATAAATTATATACCTTCGCAAACTCTAAGCCTTACACACATTTTTCACCATAAAATACTAAAAAATAAAATTTTATTCAACCTTAATTTTAGTAGTTGGTATTCTCGTGACGCTTCTCTTTCTTTACTCTTCATGAAAATTTTTAAATTTAAGGGCTTTAGCCCTTTAAAACTCTGTGTAGTGCTTGCACAACTTATTATTTGTGCAAAATACGACATTCATAAAACATGTGCAACATGTGTGCTGATCATCATGATACAACATACTGAATTTGTGTAAAAATTGTTGTTTTTGATTTTTATTCTGCCGCTTGCTCTTCTTCTTCTTGTTTTTACTATAGTTTTAAATAAAAATATAAATATTTTATTTAATATTTATTACAGTTTATTATTCTGTTAAAATACTGTTCAAATATAAAATAAAAATAAAACAAATATTTTTTGAATTCACTTTCATTAATTAAAGTTTTATTACAAACTTGTTAACTTAAAAATGCAACAAAAAATAAAAAGTTTATAAAACATGATTTTTTTAACAATATATACACAGAGTAATCCGTTTCATGTTTCATTATATGACTAGGAATTGGCCGTTGTTGGATTTTTATTTATGGATTCACATCAAAAATCATCAAAATTTAGGCATTTTTGGCAACCTGAAAAAAGAAAACCCTATAAATCTGCAAAATATATAGAATTATTGATTTTAATTTTACGAAAGAAATTTTCTTCTCACATATTTATTTAAGAATTTTAATTAAACGAAAGAGATTTTGTCGCTAAGAACTTAAGTAATGAAACTTTTTATATTAAATCATTTTCCTAAATTAAGAAAAAATGAAAATAAATTTAAATCAAAGATTTATTTTTTTTAAGTAAGACAATGCATTTTCTATAAACAGTTGGAGACATGTTATTAAGTAAAAATTCAGGAAAATTTAAGATGGTTGATATAAAAATGTTTGTTTTATTTTTTGTTAATGTAAATGTTTTTTCTTCTTTTTTGCAGGCAATAGAGATAAATCAAGGACAGAACACGCCAGCAATAAAACTCTATCATCAAACTTGGTCTTCTCTGATGGCTAAAATTTTTAAAATCTATTAAAATATTTTATATTTGTTAAACAAACAAAACAAAACTATAAAATAATATCAACAAATAAAATTTATTTATTTATTTACATAAAATATTAAAAAATAAAACTTTTTGCGCTTGACTTTGTTCATAGACAAAATTTATCTTTTATTAAATAAATAAATATTTTAAATAATAAAGCAAAACAAATTTGCGTATTTGCATAAAATGATTTGATTGATGTAATTTCTGCTTTAAAAAAATTAAGGAAAAAGCAAAAACTATTTGGAGCTAAGGTGACTGGCAGTAAGGCTTACACAGGATATGCTCTACGGGTGACTTTTTTGGCTTTCACTTTGGCATGGCATGCTGCGCTCATATCAAAACTTTCTGCTTTGGGTTTCGGTGAAAGCTACTCTTAATTTCTGTATTGAGTTTCTCAGGGATCACAGTATTCAATTTGTTAAAGATGGGATCTCAGCAAACAAGTTCATCAAGATAATTTTAGGGGTACCGCAAGCATCCGTCCTTACTTCTACTTTATTTCTAAGTTTGCTTAACGACCTTCTATGTGTAAATGTTCGGAAAAAAGAGTGAAAAAGATTACTAGGGTATCGAGTTTTATTGACTTACTAGAGCATAAAAACAATGTGGGATGTGTTTTAATGTTTTATCGTTACTACAACGATATGTGCTGTGATGAAACCAGAGATTTTGTTCTAGAAAAAAAAATATTTTTCCTCAAGAACGCACCCATATTGTATCGAAATATTTTGAATATATAAAAATACTGACATTGGGCTTCGAGTCCTTCCAAAGTATTATTGTGGCATTCATTGGTCTTTAAAATTATTAGATGTTTTGAGCACAGGCACACAGTTGGTACAGGCAAAGTAGTTTAATTGAAAATAATTGATCTCTTTTCTAGAAAAAAAGTTGTTACTTCTATTAAAACTTTTATTTATTTTTTGATAATTCATCTTACCTTTACAACAACCAGTTTGATCTATTGTAATGTGAAGAATTTGTAAACAAATTAAAATTGCATGTGTTGCTACACCTATGGTTAGCTGAAAGCAGGACAAAAATACTGATAATGAGTGTAGCGATCCAGAAAATGCTGCTAATTTCACAGCTTTCCTGTTCTCTTAAGAAATTAACAAAAAAAATTTTAGAAATAATTTTTCTTTTTTAATAAATTTAGAAATATAAATAAAGATTAATGTAGGAGGAACTAAAAAAAATTATCATTTCGTCTTATAATTTAAATTTAAAATTTTTGTGTGCTTTTTTCATGGAAACGCATTTAGTTTGGGGCAAGACGAAACTATTTTTAAAGTTAAATCTTATTTATTTGGTTTTAGTTATACTTTGATAGTAAACATATTATGTTTATTAAATAAATATTATGGTTATAGGAACCATATAACTTGAAGATGGCTTAAAAAATTTAATTTTGATTGGAACTTTTTTTGTTACAATTCTTTAGTTCACTTTTTGTTCGTGATGATAAAATTTAAAATTTGTTTTTTATTATGACTATAGTATTTTTTACAACGGCTATAATTTGTTTATAACAAGCTTATTGAACCCGATAAATTTGAAAACTTCCTGTGTTGTATTCTGAGTGAAGTTTCTTAACACGCCATACAATTATCCAGTTTGATGCTGCTCTGCAGTAGCTTCGAGTTGCTTCTACTAGACAGCGTTAAGCTACATTTCTTCGGGGAAGTGATGCTATTTATTGCATCTGTTTTATGAAAAAGAATATCGTTGGTTTTACGTTTGTATCCGATGATCTGAGTTCAAGACCCAATAAGGCTTCAGTCGAATGGGTTGTGTGGTCTCTGAAGCTTAGAGTCTTCATATCTCCAGTGTCTTAAGTCGGTCACTGACATATTTCTTATGGCAACAGCTTATTCTTTCTTGTAAGACTTCGTCAAGGCGATAAGCATTTTTAAAACATTAACTATTTGGCATAGTGGCTGCTAAAATTTTTAAAATTTCATCTGGGTTCAACAGTCGAACGTTTCTTAAAATCGAAGAGAGCAATAAAAGATTCATTTACTTCTGATGTGTCACGAAGAGGTTACATTAACCACTTTGCCCAAAATTGTGAAAGAATGTTTTTTCAACGTTAACCATCGCCTAATTCCTGTTTTCCTGAATCCTATTAAGTGCCATAAACAATTTACTTGTTCCACACAATCATCAGTACAGCAATCTCACAATAGGAGAACAAAGTTATAATTAAAAATCAGAAACTTGTATTCACTTCACTTAACTCAAATTACGAAAAAATATGTAATTTTAGGACTGCTGTGCCGTGCAAGAATGCATGTGTTAGCAATAAAGATTTGTTTTAAGTCTGCTTACTTTTATTTTTGTTTTGCATACAGGGAGCAGGCCAAAACTAAATTAGTATCAATCGTCAAGAAGAACAGAAGTAATAACTGAAATAAAAGCAATAACAACACAAGAAGTTACGAAGAAAAATAAAAGAGAAATAGCAGACGCCAATGCAGACAGTAAAAGTACGTGGAATAATTTATGACTTGGAAGAAATAGTAAAAAAACATACAAAAATATAGAAAAATATAGAAAAGATTCTTAAATTTTGGAGCAACTGTAAATAAGTTCCAAATATTGTAGCATTTTGCAGACAGAAAGTAAGGAAAATTGAAATTAAAAACTGAATTGAAAAAATGCTTTATCAGTTCTAGAATTGTTGCTGTGGTATCTAGTCTTCTTCACTGCGGCAGAATAGCCTAATGCGAGCGAAGGTTCTTTAGTGGTAAAACATATTGAATCAAAATAGGAGGAAGGTTACTTGATGTAGACAGACTTGATTGGAGGTGCAAAGATCACCTTGAAAGGAAGGCCAGCAAAGTGCTTGGATACAAGAGAACTACCTACCTTAAGCTGGATAACTGTGTTAGAGACAGGTCATCAAAACTTCAAGTACCATCTGGTCAGGATAAAAATGTAAGAAGACGAAACTTGAACACTGTGCCTGGAGGAGGCCAAGACAATAGCGCACATTGTGTATATGTTATTAAATATGGATGCTATGAGGAACATCAGCCATGGATAAATGCTTTCAATTACTAGGTTTTCCTTGCAGAGATTACTATGGAGAGAGTTAAGCTCTTCCCTTCTCAATTTCTCATGTTAATTAAAAGGAAAATGATTCCTTGTATCACCCCTTATACTTGCTCTCAAATGTAACTAAACTAAAATTCATTTAATTTCGATACGACCTTTGGTTCGTTCTACAGTGGGGACCTTATAGTGGGGTCCGACGGTATCACATGAAATGATGTAAGCATAGAATAACCGTCAGCTACCGTTGCTTAAATAGCTAGCCTTTCCAGAGCCATATTTCTTTTGAAAACCCCACCACATTCTTGTAGCTGTGAGTTTTGATTTACGCATCGGTACTATTCATTTGATTATAGGGCCCTAAACTAGAAGGTAAGAATGATTTATGGCAACCATTAATTAACTACTGGCAAGACTAAAGGAAGTCAGCGATGGAATCAAACAAAATGCAAAAGTTTTGGGTAAACCATACAATTACCAAACTAGAGTTAAACCCAGTATATTCTTTTCTATTAGTTCCTTAATAAGAAATGGAAGGAAATGATTAAAAAAAAAGAACTGTAAATCTCCCAAAGTGTGTTTGAGCTTTTGATTTTTATTTGGCTGTTTTTTCTTTTTGTAATTTATCTCTCTTTCTTCGCAAACGTCTGATACCATAATGCTTTACAACAATTTTGAAATAGTTGAATTGGTTGAGTGACTTCAGTCAGGCAGACTATCATTCAAACAGGGTATGTTATCCAGTCTCACTCACTCAGCCAGTCAGTTACTTCATTGAGAAATTTTTCATTTCAAGTCAGTTAAAACAGAGCGAAAAAATTATATTTTTTCATTTGCTATAAAACAAGGGGTTTAAGGTTTTTTGATTTAAGTAAAAAAGAAAAAAAGCCGTGACATTTCAGTTTTTAATAAAAGAATAATTTTTTTTATTAAAAAAAGTTTAACATTAAAAAAATTATTAAAAAAAATTATTTTTTTGTTCAAACAAAAAAAAAAAAAATATTCGTATTCCAATTCAATGCTTATGTGCTTTTTTATTTAATGAATAAATGGCCTTCATTTAATTTATTAATTAAATTGTATTTTTTTTTTTTAATTAGTTCAGCAGCTTAATTTTTTAAATATGTTTAATATAAAAATATAGCAAATAAATATCTTTATATATTTTTTTATGAAAATATGTTAAAAGTTAAATTTATTTCAATAGTTTATCACGACCAAATAAAAAGTGATAAAATAGTCACATAATTTTTTAGAAAATTAATTACAGAACGAAAGGTCACCGTGGCTAGGAGTTATTTGGGTCCAAGCACAGGGTTTTAAAAGCGAAAATTAATTATAAACGTTTTTTAGAAATGTCGCATTCACTAAAAAAAAAACAAAATACCAAAAAGAAACTTTAATACATCTACATTATAAATATAAAAAAAAAATTTATTAAAAAAATCTGTTGCACAGTAAAAAAAGGGAAGAACAAAGAAGATAAATAAAGATAATGAGCCAAAAAAGGCCATTCGCATTAAAAATGGACATTTTTGGCAAAAGTCAATCTGGCTGTCACGAATAATATGATCAATCTTAGGCTCCAAGGCGTCAATTGTTGCTGGTGTTTTTCAGCATAAACGGGTGACATAACGTGGAGGCAAAAATTTTGATTTTAATAAGTGGATGCTTGCGGTCGTCGTGTGACATGTAGCGAGCGCCATCATATCCCATCTCTCCCGGATCAATGACATACGCATTTACTAAACAAATTACAATAATAATATTAATAAAACAAAAATTTTTTATAACTTTTTCCTAAAATCGGTTAATCGAAAACCCGGGTATAAAAAAATTATTCAAATAATTGATTAATTTAATAATGGTAGGTGTGATCAGTGGTTATTGCGCCATTAGTAGAAGTGTCAAGTGTGCAGGAACAGAAAAAAAAATAAAAACAGTTGAGCATATTATGTGTCACCGCCTGCTATTGCAAGATCCCAGGCTTAGATGACTAGCCGATAGATTTAACGATGGGCCAGGCACTCATTATCGTGTGGCAAAGGTTGTCGGCTTTTTCTGTGTAGCCAGATGGCTAAGAGATGGCAGGCAGGCAAAGAGTAAGAGACTCTTAGTTTGAAAAACAAAAGGGAAATACAATATGGTCTGGGTAAACCTCAGCCAACTATAATTTTTATACAGACACCCTATATTTTTCTTTCAGAGAACATAATATGTTTCCTGAGAACTTACCACAACCAAATTGTATACTTTGGGATGCATCAATAAATAAAAAAAAAATTGCTTTCATTAGAATAAGGAAAACTATAGAATTATAATTATGAAGTTTTCTATTGTAATAAAATAATACTTTTTATTATTGAAATAATTACTTACGTCATATTTTAAAATTCTATTCAAATATCATTTATATTTAATTGTGAGTCTGTCTAGTTTTTCTATGCATTAAGCGTATATATAATATTTCCTAATTTAATTCAAAACCGGCTGGTAATGAGCGAATAGAATAAAGATAGAATAAAAAATGAACACGGTTTTTGTTGTTGTTTTTAGTAAATAAAATTGTATAAACTACTAATCGCTAAATTTGCTTTAACAAGAAAAAAGGTTTTAAAAAATTGCGAGGGCAGGTCAATTTGTTTCTAAAAGCCCTTGCAAGGCCCAATCTTAAAGAATATTAGGAAATGCATGTTATTGAAAAATGTCGTTTCAATAAAGTACAAATAAATTTTCATTGAATATTTTTTAAACTTTCAGAGCACCAGAGACATCTTTCATCAGAATCAAGGCTCCAGATGGACTTCAAAAAGTGATTCGTCAAAGAATAAAAACACCTTATGAAATTATGGTACAGGCGAGATTCGAAATACATAAGCGTGATTGTGGAGTAATAAATGCAGCCAATAATGTCTCGCTATTTTATGAGATAATTCTGCTGGCCAACCATGGTGACAATTGTTGCCGTCTTACAATCATAAAGTTTTTTTCTTTTATTTACAGTCAATTAGAGTCAATTATTTCCTGGTCGTCTTTAGGATGCCGTACTTAAAGGGTAAACACGTAACTGTATTGGTTTTGCTACAATGTCTGTCCATCTGAAAGACTATCCGTGTATTACACACTCTATATTTTGAACCGTGATAGGAACTTGAGATGCGAAGGGTAGACATCAAATTTCCACAGCATATCTAAAACTATGTCTCCTATAGCAAAGACAACAAAAATTAATTAAAGGGTGTCTCAACAGTGAAGTAATTTTAATACATGTGACTTTTTTCGAGCCACAAAAGGCAAACACTTTAAGTTTAGTCTGCTACAAGAAAAGGAAATAGAGAAGTGATTTAAACCTCATATAGTTTTAGTTGTTTAGCCACAGTTGAAAGACAATAAGAATATACATCGAGTATGTACAAACATGTTGACTACATAAATTATTGTGAACAAAAAATTTAAAAATTTAAGGATCTTTCCATAGGGGCCGTGATTCGGAGGAATATGGCTTTAACTTTAAAGTCGTTATAGCAAGACGCCTAAGGCTAAGTATAAATTAATAGAAGAAAAATTGGGGCCACCCAATAGTAATGTGATTTTGTGCTTTATATTCTTTTTTTTTCAACAGTAAAATAAGTCACAGACACTTAAAATTCTTAACAAGAAATAATAAAAATAATATAAATGAATAATTACTGGTGGCCTTTTGTACCCTATGTGTTGAGTCCAATACACACTTGGTGGATATTTTCACTCTTTCCTTAAGTTGTTAGAATTGATAGAGAGTACAAGTAAAATGAGTCATATAATATGGACATGTGTGCAACAACAGCTACACCAAAAAATAGGTTGAATGCCTTCCAGAACCTGACTTTTCTAAGGACTCAAACAAATTTAGAAACACGGGATACAAATGAAGAAAACAATTTTTTTTTTGTAAAGATTTATTCGCGGTGCCTCGTAAGCTCTTAACTATCTTGAAACTTATTAAGTGTTTAATAAGCTGTAAAATAGTAAAGAAAGATAAAAGCTAATTTATTTATTTAATTTAATTATTTTTAATGGCTTGTAAAAATATTATCAGTTGCATGATTTTATTACTGGCTTTTAACAATAAGTATTTTGTTAGAATTATTATTATTATCTCACTTGTTGTTCTGTATAAATTAATTTATCTTATCAACGATGGATTAAGAAAGTTTTAAAGTATAACTAAAGAAATTAATTGGAATTAATTTAAAAGTACATCATTTGTCTGCGCCAAGCATGAGGATATAGCGAGATTCTCAGAGGCGTTTCAAAAATCTAGCTGACTTATTGTACAAATGATGTTGAAGGTCATAGAAGCAAAAACTGAAGATGTACTGTTGCATGTAAGAGCAAGGCAATAAAAAACTTCGCCATAGGCAAACGTATATAAAATTCGGCAGGGGCCAAGAAATCCATCTATTGTATTTTGTTTTGTTCTTTTTAACACCAAATTTTTGAACATTTTAGGCGATAGTCCTTCGGTTTCTCTATGATTTTTTAATTTAATTTTTTTTATATTTATAGCAACTGAGAGTCCACCATAATTCTCATTTGGTATTATAATATATTTAAAAGCTTCTACAAATCTTACTTCAATTTTACCACATAGTTACTCTCATTTAGTTTACGTTAAAATTTTCATAATATTATGGAAATGTAATTTACTTGCGTGTAAAGTAAAAAAAGACATACATTTTGGCAAATACTCAGCTTTAAATTTAAAAAAAAGTAGGCGAGTTTGGTCGAATGCTGACTGTTTAAGAATTTTATTGATGAAATGATTATTATCACTCAATTTATCAACTTGTTGTGGCTGTTTTAAAGCAGTGACTGAAGTTGACGTTTATAACTATTTCGTCTTTAATTGACTTCTTTTTTCAGCAGGCGGAAATAAATGACGCGACAGATGAACTCAGTGCGCCTTAAGCTTCAACTGATTCTTTGTATTAGCACAGTTAAACCAAACCATAAAAAAGCCGACTTTAAAAAGGATTTTAGCTGTCTATCTATAACAGTTAAAAGTTTTGCAGCATGCATGAAATTACACTAACATTTGGGACACCCTTTATTTTCTGAATATAAATTTTTTACTTTTGTTACAGTGGACATAAAAGTACAACTGTCTGTCTTTAACGGCTCAAAAGTCAAATGATATCAACTATTGGCGTACCCTCTAATTTCCAAAGACAGAATTTATACCTGTTTTTTTACCGAACTTAGCAATACGGGTTGTTGGAAAATTTCAACCGTCTGTTTACAACTGTTCAAAAGTATGGTCATATACATCAAACACTATTGGGGCACCATTTAATTTATAATTTTGAAAATTTATCCCTGTTATTAAAGCGATCATAGTAATCGGCTTTTTGTCTTACGTTTTCTAAAAACGGTTCAAAAGATAGGCCCATATAAGTCTATTTATGTCACATTTTGGGGACACCCTTACATTTTAAAATTATAAACTGTTTTTAAAACGGAACCAATCTGCAAGCATAACTATCCAAAAAAGAAAAAAAATTCAAAACCGGCTTAGATATGTTTGAGGTATTCAGGCACATACAAAAATAGCAACATTCAGTCGAATTTTTGACCGATCTCCTTCTTCTTTTAATTCGGTTAAAAAAGTATTACAAAATATTTTATACAAAAATAAATAAATCAGTTCTTTTTTAAAACTTAATAAAAATTGTAATCAATTGCGATTAGTTTCAGTTTATACTTAAGGTTTAATGTATTTTAAATATTCACTATTTTTTAAAGCTTTAAAAAAAATTTGGAACTTAATATTCAATTAAAAGATGATGGATGATCCAACGTTAAAACACGATTTGATGTTTTGCAAGTCTGAATTATTTTAACATATTTTGTTCATTATAACACTTTCCTATTAAATGAAAAGACAAATTTCAATTACTGCCAATTACTATAAATCACTGAACTGGAATGAGGCCCAAATTTTCTATGAAGATATAACAACTAACTACTTATGGACCTGGCGGCAAACTACGGCATTCGATATTGATCGAAATTTCAATTGAATTTAAATGTAAATTTCGATCTTTCACCAAAAAATGTAAGTTAACTAAAGTACAATATTTTATTTAAGAAACTTACCTTTTCACACTAATTTACAAAAATTTATTAATTGTAGCAGCAGCTAGACGCAAACAATAAATAATCCATTTTAAATTTAATATTTAATAATCTAATTGATTGTTCGATTATTTTTTAGGCTAATTAAATTGGTGTGTTGAATGTTTATGTTAAATACAAGTTATGTGCTGCTGAGTATTTGCCCGGATTTAATTCTGCAAATAAAAAATTATTAATTTGTTAATTATATTAACACACACAAAAAATAAGTAAAAAATTGGTTACTTTAAATAAAAGAAAACAAATTTAAAAATAGGTTGAAAGTTTGTTAATTAATTTATTACAACTGTTTAAGTAATAATTTAATACAGACGTGTAAAAGAAAATTAATTCATTTCGTTAGATTTAACTAAGAAAGAAATTTACATATATAAAAGTAATTCACAATTAGATTTTTAAATTTTAGAATGGGAAAAATAAAGAAAGAAAAAATCACAGTGAAAATATAAAGTGATTTTTTCGGATGATTAAAACACGATCCAAAAATTAATAAAATTTAGTTGCTGATTTTACTGAAAAATTCTTACTGAAAAAATTTTAATATCCAAAAAATCTTAATATTTTTTTTATAATTTTAATTTATCTTTTAAAAAGTTTTTTAATATTGAATTAAATTTTTTTAATAAAATTAATTTTTCTTAAAAAATTTTTTCTCTTGACTAAAAGTAAATTCTTGAGTTTAAATTCTAATTTCAGTCAAGTATTTTAGATTCATAAAACTATTTTAATAATTGAAAGCTATAAACTTTGTTTGAAATTCAGTGTCCTTTTATATTTTTATAAGAAGCTAAAACTTCTAATTTGCAGTAAGATAAAGTGTGACAACCCGTTTTATTAGCGGTTGTAAAAATATTTTTTTTGTTATTTGCCCTTATATTTTATTTAAATTTGTCAATTTTTGGCTAACCAAAAATATAAGTTTTAACTTACTTTTTTAATTACTTTTTTATTTTTATAACTATTTTCAAATTCATTTATTTTATTTTTTATTAAACTTCTTCTATAAATTATTCTGTATGTCGTTTGGTTCTTGTTTTGTGATTTTTTTAATTTCTTTTTAATTCACTATATTATCTTATAATTATTATTTTTATGATTTTATCGCTTGCATTTTTATTTGTTCTAAAGTTAATACTTTTTAATTTTTACACTTGTTGATTTTTTCTTATATTAATATATATATATTTTTAATAAATTTTAATTTTTTCAAATCTTTTTAACACAATTTTTTATGTTTGGGGTTAAAATTTTTATGTTTTATTTTAATTTAATCGGTTATATATCGGTTATATATCTTTTATTTTTCTTTATATTTTTTTATTAATTTTTAACATACGTTTTTCAATAAATCGCTTTGTTGGATATTGTTGACTTTTTAAAAATTTCGCTTAAGTTATCTTTGTTTATATTATGTTATTTTCAAATATTCTTTGGATAATTTGTGATTCAATAATTTCGCAAGTTGGTTGTTTTTATCAAACTATTACACTATTTCCATTTTTAATTCGTTAACCTGTAATTAAAAAAAAAAAATAAGTAATTATAAGCTTAATTACAAAATAAATTCATTTTATATATTTTTCAAATGGCTAACAAGTTAATGGCTAAAAGATCTTAAAAAATTCTTAAGGTTGTTTTAATAAAAAAATTTTTAAATATAAGAAGATTTTTATTTTTCTTTCAAAAAAAAAGAATAAAAATTTGTGTTATTCTGCTTTAGTTTGCTTTAAGTTTTAAATAACTTTACGCAATTGAAAAACTAGGAAAAATAATAAAGAAAAATTATATGAAAATTCGATAAAATCACGTTCTGAGAAAGCAAAATAGTTTTAATCACTAAAAACTATGATTTCTTATGCCTAAAAAAATACCAGTAAACCTTGAAGTATAAAAAACAGAAAAATTTTACTATTAAATAAATTGTTTTGTATTATTTTTACACGATTTCAATTTGACACTTCAGGCTTTGAAACAAATTAAAGCAAATAAGAAAACAACACACATTAGAGAATTTGTAGAAGCAGAGAGCTAATTACAGCATTCGATATCGAGCCAAATTGAAATTTTTAATCGATATCGAAACCCTAATTTGCTTCAGATTTTCAAAAATATCTATCTCAAGCCTTTTTCGATTTGTGGAATAATAAACGCCAAACTGTTGCAGTTATGTGTGTTCCATTTGTTACACACAATCTTTAGCGCGTCTCAAATTTTATACCAGATAATATTTAGAATAATAGTTGTTCAGCTGGCAGCTTGCTTGAAATATATTATTGTTCACTACATGCTCAGAAGGGTCATTTTGGCGGGAGAGGCGTTATATCTTCTTCAGAACTTCTTATTCACATATATCACAAAATATTTCTTTTTGTTAAATTTATTTCGAAACAAGGCCACTTTTTTGAATATCTTATTACTATTGAGACATTCTTTAATTTAAAGTTTTGTTTTTTATATTTGATGCTACAGCGGCCATAGCTTTGCACACACTGTGCAAATTTGAACTGTCTGCCTGTTGCAGTTTAAAAATAGTTTTACAGATAAAAAGTCATTAAAATAAAAAACTTTAATTTTTGATAATTCTTTTTGTGCGGCAGCATTAGTAATGTACCCTTTGTGAAAATATCAAGAATCTGCCTATTTCAGAGACAAAAGGCTGTAGCCGACGGAGAGAACAACAGTATGACACACATTGCAGCAATTGCAACAAGGCTACGTTTGAATTCTTAGGTACGGAACTCTAAGAATTAATAAAAGAGAAGCAAGGGCGATTTTCATAAGTTTGACCACTTGCTAAGCCGAATTGACAAAAATATCCAATTGAAAATGCGACTCAACTGATCAATAGAATTCTCGTATACAATTTTTTATAAAACTAATTATTTTTTATCTTAGAGATTTTTTATGAATAATAATTTTAGTGCCTACATACTACATAAATTCATGAAATAAAGGTAATAATATAACAATAAAAAAGAAAGTAACAAACAGTAAAAGTTAAAGTAAATAAACTGTAAAAAAATTTGTCCAGATGATCAGTCTGCTGTCCTTATATACATTTAAAATCCATTTTAATTTTTTATGAATACGGCATTAAGTCTTCAACGAACAATTTTTTTTATGCTGAAAAAAATTAGCACTTTCTTACTTGAGTATAATTTTATTTAAGTTAGAAATTAAAAATTCTTAAGCAGCGTTTAAAAACATTTTTTTTAGTTTATTTAAAATTCACTACGCTGTATCAGAGTTTTAACAAAAATTTTTTTTTGTGTTTCTTCTTTACAGTTTATAATTTAAATTTTAAATTTACTAAAATTACCATTCTTGAAAATTGTAAATATTTTCAAGCTGCCTTGGTTTTGCTCTTAAATGTTTAATTTTAACAAATTTACATAGTTTATGAATTTTGTAATTTTTTGTTTTTATTTTATTCGCTTGATAAAACAATTTGTTAGTTAAATTTTTTAATAATGTTAAACACACTTCATTTAATACCTACGAGTATTTCGTTGGCTTGCACTTTGAAAGAGACATTAGTTTTGACTTCTTATTTCTTTATTATTTCTTTTTATTCATTTCTTGAAGTTCTTAGTTTATAAATAATATATTTAATTTATCTGATAAAAAACATAAATTTGTTTTACTTTTAATAACTTATTTTTTAAATAAAACTGCATATGTTTCCTTTATTCTGCCTGTGTCTCTGTCTCTGCATTTGCTTTTGTTTTCTCTGTGTTTGCTTTTTCCCTCAGGATTTTATTTTCCTATTTTGCTGTTTGTTCTCATGCATTTGATTTTGCTTTAATTATTCTTTAACTTTTAGTATTGCACTTGTTGTTGTTTAAAGCAAATAATAATTTTATTCAGGCCATTTAATTAAGGAAGATGCTTTTAAATTTTTTTTTACCAAGTTTTCTTAAAACAATATTAACATACAAATTTTTAATACACATTTGTACAAACATACATGCATGCTCCTACATAAAAATTAACTAACAGTCAAATATGTATGACTCTCTTCTTTTGGTCATGTTAAGTTTTGCATGTTTTTAATAGTGTTGTTATTGCATTGCCTTATGCCTTGTTGCTCTGCATGCTTTAAATATAGATGATGATGAAGAAAATAATAATAGTAATAATGATGATATTTGAGCTTGTTGAAAAATTACTTTCGTATAAAATCCGGTTTTAAGTATTAAAATACATATATAATTCAACAAACTACAAATACAACAATAACAACTTGCACCCAACAAAAAAGTATGTATTTAGGTTTAAAAGAAAACTAAAAAGAAAATCTTAAAAACTCTAATTTAAAACCGATTATTGTTATCCATATAAAAGCGCTTTTTGTTACAAACATTTTTTTATGGAAATGATAATATACTTATTTAATATTTCTATACCTTAAATTTATTAATATATTTTTAACATTTATTAGCGCTTTTTTTAAGTGAATAAAATAATTTTTTAATGAACTCTTTTTAAGGAAAAATAAAACAACGACGCGTAACGCAAAAGACTTACGTTGCATTAACGTGAATTGCCGGCGTTCAACTAAAGTAATTTTAACATGTTATTAGCTCTTTGTACAGAAAAATCTATCACTTCAACAAATTACACACAAAAAGAAATGTTAACGAAATATCTGTTAAAAAATACAATCCACAATGTTAAAGTTAAGAGCAATTGCAAGATACTGTTAACTATTTTAAGAAGACCAGCTCTTGTCATATACAATATGTAAGTTTAACATAAGAAAATACACAGTGTAAACATGAAGCCCTAATGGTGCGAATTAACCTTTATATTAGATTTATCATTTTATTGCGCAAATATGTGGTGGAATATTAAACAAATAAAAAATAAGTAACAATATTTTTATTAAAAAAAAAACTGATCGAGTTCTTGAAAAATTAGAAAAGAAAGGCTTATTATGAATTTAAGTCATTGTTTTTTTTTCTAGAATTTAGTTTTTATCCCATATATTATTCAAAAAATAAATACATATACATTTCAACATCTTTTAACTGTATAAAAGAGCCAAAAAAAAGTCAGCCGTACCCAGTGGATAAATAAAAATAAGATCAATGTTTATTATTGTTGCCTTTGCTTAAACTTTGATTTAGTCTTTATTTGGACAAAAATCTTTATTTTATTTAAACTATAAGTGAGAAGTTTCCTAAGGGGCTATGTGAGCGGAAGCGAAATGGCCATCGAAACATGGTTTCACCTTCAATAATCAATATCGGTGATTTTAATAATTCAGTCGGGATGATCAGCATGATTTTTGAAAGTTTAAACTTAAATTAATAAATATTGCCATGATTTAAAAATTTTAATTATATTCTCTAATAACTATTTTGAAAATTAACAGAAAATATTGCTTCTTTATATTATATTTTTCTCATAAAATTAAGTAGGTTGAAAATTCTGTTTTTACATTTTATTTAACATTTCTCTTCCAATTTAAAGTTAACAGACTATTGCGAAAAATCTACTGCTACTGTTAACATACCTGTTTACATTGTTATCATTTTACCACTAATTTTTCATACTTCGCTCTCTTTATGTGTCTCTACCTGTTTTCCAATAATTTAATAATTTATCAGTTTTAAAATAAGGTAAAATGTTATTGTGCATTTTTGCTGTTGTGTGTGTTTATGTAGCCGCTCTAAATATTCTATTAATGGAAATGTGTATTTTAAAATGACAAAAATAAAAATTTTGTCTTGTTTCTTTCTTGTTTGTTTTTACTTTTTTTGTTGTAAAACCCTAACCTACCTATTTTTAAACGAAATTGCTTGCTACTAAAATGTTTTAGACTCTGAAGATATTTTAAGGGAAAAGTAAAAACAAAT
Organism: Cistogaster globosa; assembly: GCA_937654795.1. NCBI lineage: Eukaryota > Metazoa > Arthropoda > Insecta > Diptera > Tachinidae > Cistogaster > Cistogaster globosa. The sequence continues at coordinate 3,858,057 of OW569406.1, forward strand.
ACATAGTAAAAAAATTTCCCCAGCAAAAATTTTCATGTTTTTAATTAAAAAAAATAAATAAAATAAAAAAAAAACTACAAAAATCAAAGGATGAAAAATTCTATAATTTTTAAAAAAATATAAAAATTAAGTAAATGTTTATCGAAAAATAATTATCAAAATTTCTTAAACAAAATTTTAATTGTCATAAAATCTAAATTCATTTTACAAAAAAAATTTTAACTTTGATATCTCTGGTAGTCAAGTTACCTTTACGCCAATCTGTCAGTCTGGATATCGCAGGTTCAATATTCGCTTAACATTCAAGTACTGTGTCAATACATTGATAGAGGGTCTTAATTACTTTGCTCGGTGTAGAAAAAAATTCGAAAAAAGTACATTAAAGAACATTCAAACAAAATTAAAAAATTATTAAAAATAAAAAAAAATATGACAATAATTATTTATTTTAATAAAATTTACGAGAAAAAATAAAAATTATAAAAAAAAACTGTCAAAATCTTAAAAAAATAAAATATCTAATTTAAAATAATAAAAAATAATTCTTTTAATAAGACTTGAAAAATTCTTATCAGGGTGTTTGGAAAAGGAAGAAAATTACTTAGAAAAAAAAAAAATAATAATGATCTCAGAAAACGGGTTCTTTTTTTATGTTTTTGTGTATAATTATTCAAAACTCCTTGTAGAAGAATTATCACCAACCGACTATAAATTTACATAATATTTTATTAATTAATTTTTTTGAATTGAGTTTCCGTTTTTAAACTTATTATAAAAAGTTTGTTGTTTTTTAAGCGACCAACTAACAAATCATTCGTTTGAAAGCCGACTTAAACAATATTTTTTTATTTAAATTCTTTACACACAAATCAAAGTTCTTTTATTTAACCGGTCATTAATATTTTTTTATGCTTTTAAGCTCATAAATTTTTGTTTGTTTAAAATAAGAAGAAAAGCAGGCAAAAAAGGCAATTAATATTTTATGATTGTTTTTTTCATAATTTATTTTAAAAGTGCTTTTGATCAAATCTTAGCGATAAAACGTGTTCATACGTCAAGTGAATGTTAAAAATAGAATGAAATATTTATGTTTCTTTTTTTTATTCCCTCATTAAGATTCTTCACGCACAAAAACATACAAACGCCTTAAGAAGTTAAGACAGGTTGGGAAAAATAAAAACCTGACTTCAGAAGGAAGCAATTAAAAAATAAAACATTAAAACTAAAACACAACAATTTGCTGTTGAATAAAATAAGTAAAAAAAAATAATCTGACTTCAAATAGGCGTGTTTGTTTTTTTTTACTTTTTTTAAAAGTTTACACCTGATTTTCTTAGACACTTTTGGAAGTTAAACAAAGCGTAATTAAAAGTTAAAAGCTTATATTTTTATTTTCTATTATTCCGTCTCCAGAAAAGCAATGTAAAGACCAGTACTGTAGAGAGTACTGCTTTACAGATCAGTCTTTTACGGACCAGTCATTTACAGACGAATTCTGTACAGACCAGTAGGGTACAGACCAGTAGTGTATAGACCAATAGTTTAATGACCACTTTTGTACAGAATAGTATACTTTACTGCTTCCTAAGCAACGTCGCCCAAGAAATATATTAAGTAAAAAATATTCAAAATTTCTTCGGGGCCAAGCACAATCTTATATGTTGCTGCTAATGATAACTTAAAACTTTACGCTTCCAAACAACGCCATCAGCAGAGCCGACAATATGATTGTAAAGTTGTCACATGCATATTGAAAGGTTGATTGGTGTTCATATAAAAAATTATGTCTTAAATTGGTGACTAATTGAAATGATTGTGATCACAATGTGAGCTAGGAGCAAGGTTCTTCTACAAAACTAATTTTGGTACAAGAAATAAAATCTCAGTGTCATATAAGAGTTTTAAATACCCTTGACACGTGTAACTTCGACAAAAGAAAAACAAAGGCTTTAAAATATCAATTTTGTGATTTTTAATTCATAATTGATTTTTTTTTCATTCTCTTGATTAACTCCCTCTATTCTAATATTTCTTTGAATAGACAGGCCTTCTCTATGGATCGTTAACTTTTATTTTGTGCTCAACAAACATGATAACTGATTAACGCCATTTTTGATGTTAAAATTTCTGTATGTTTTAAACTTCTCACAATTTTAAGAGTGATTTTGTTATTAAAGTTAGTAGTAACAACTTGCAAATGTAAATATTGCATGTAGTTGTTATTAATTTTCTTTCGTTTTTGCTTTATGACTCATTAGAGGTGCTTTGACGTGTGATGTTTTATTTTGTTTGTTTTTCTTTTAGTGAATTTTACAGTTGTATTTTGTTTTTAGAAATTTTAAATATATATATTTGGAATAGGAATTGCAAAAACTTTAACACATGTTTACGCCGTTACTGGTATCGTAAGTAATTGTAAATTATAAAACATATACTAAGTAGACTACTACAAAACATTTTTTTTTTTTGTCTTTAGGAGTCTGCCTATTCATATTTTACGTTGAACTCATCTCTCTAGATTTTTTTGCAGATAACAATGATATTCGCCATTTATATTTACTAATTTATAATAGGCCAAACATGCCTTAAATTGCGACCAAGCATTGATGAATTTGCTACAACAAACTTAGAATTGGGACCTACGAACCGTTACAACTGTGAGATTCGTAGGACCTAATGTCACTTATAGTTTTGGAAAAGAAATTTAATGTGATTTGCAAATTCGCTTGATTAAAAACTTTTACGTTTTTACCTCGAAAACTCAGTCTTCTTGAATTAAATATTAAAAAGGTGACTACTTTATTCCCTTTGATCCATCTACTCTTTGTATAAACTTTGAAAGCTAATTTTTGAAAATAGTAGAAACACAACATTCAGTGAGTGAAAGTGTTTAAAGAAGATGATAAAGGAAACCAAAACTGAAGGTTAAGTAAATCCCTAGGATCTAAAGTAAAGTTCCTCTCTAAGTCACGAAGTTTTACTTATTTATCTTTTAATCTTATCAATCTCATTAAGGTCAGGTTATGGCCGTTTGTGATACAACTGCGGCAAAAGAAATGCTGACAGACGAATACGAAATAAATTATTAAATAAATTTTAAAAAGATTTGATTAAAAGTTTTCTACCCAAAATGTTTAACAGATGACCATTTAACCAGATGTGTAAGATAAAACTGTTTAATTTAAACTTCATTTCTACACAAACCTTAATGCATTTCAAAGTTTTCAATTGAATGAAAACACAAAAAGTCTTTTAAACGTGAGTATTTATGTATGGCAACCACTTTAAAAATGTTTTGTATTTCTCTTCAACTCAAACAAGTGTATTAAAATTGTTTGCCCGCAAAACTACTTAACCCTCGATAAGCGACCCTTAAATTGACAAAGGTGATTTGGTAGCCTATTATTGAATTGTATTGAAATTTTAAACACATAATTATTCCCACAAATGTCTGTTACTTTTTTACTTTCTTCATCAAGGCCGTCAATTAAGTCTCTAAGCTACCTGCTTTAGTTTACTTGCATAAACATTTGATTTTTAATTCATTTAAGTGTTTTGTTGAGTTTGTATTTCTATTGTTTTCGCCCCTTAATTTCGTATAAAAATAAAGAAATATTACAACAAATTACGCACCTGTGTGCAATGTGCGTTGTGTGTATGTGCGTTTAGTGTTTTTTTGTCTTGCTCAAAACTTCATTTATCTTAGTGGGCTTTGTGACTAGACACTGTGCAGTGTTTGTATTTGTATGTCGTGTACTTGACATTAACATTGAAAAACAAATGTGAGTACTTGTACAAACATATTTTGAAATCCAAGTCATGTTGGTATGTTACGTCTATGATTAAATTGAAGTGAATAAATGATATAAAGGTGTTGTATAATCAACAACAACAGACTTGTGAAGTATTTAAAAAAGTAACGGTAGGAAAAAATTAATATGTTGAGGTTTTTCTTTTTATGCTAAACAAAGTTTACTTGAATAATTTTTGGGCAAGGAAAGACATAAAATCTGAAATAATAACTTTTATGTTGAAAGTTGGCCCTCGTCGGCCTTATCCTTATGTGTTATGAATAATAAATAGTTTTTGAAGGTTGTCAAAGTAACTGTTACAAAATGTCTGTCATTATTGTGTCTGTCAAAAGTTGCTCGACAGATTAATAGGCTCCCAATAAGACTGCTTGCTGTCTGAATAAATCAAGCAGAAAGAAGTAAGCTCTTAAATAAATTAATGTTATTCAGGATCGAAATAAATAGTTTTAATACTTATTTCGGAATTGCATTTTATTTGAAATCACAATTTTTTTTTATCTAGTAAAATCACAATTGTTTGGTGAACATTTTATTTTGTGATGTTATCGGGTTTTTTTTTAACAAGAACTCTTTAAATTTTAAAGCAAAATAAAACAAAAATTTAGAGGAAGATGACTCAAATTTCTTATTGTATTACGAAAAGAAAGTCCGGCAATTATGAATGAAAAATGATATCAGACAAATGTCTACCACGACCACGCAGACAGATGTCGATTCTATCGTAAAAGTTTTTAACAAATTTTTGACAAAATTTCATGAAGCGCAAGAGGGATTTCAAGTTTTAAAGCTGTTAACGATTCGGTTAGCTCCTTATAGGTTCTGGCCTTAAAATAGTCCCACAAAAAATAATCCATTAGTGTTTAATCGTGCGATTTGGCTGGCCAATTAACAGCTGATTTTTATGAAATTATGCTGCGATTGGAAAATCCGATATTCAATAAATTGTTCGTTTCACTGGCTGTATGCCATGATGCATTGTCCTATTGAAGCCAGACAGCAACACCCAGGTCATCAATAATAGGCCAAAATTAAATTCTTAACATCTCGCTATAGCGTAATCAATTCATCGCTACCGCATTTCCTGCCTTATCTTAAAAAAAAACGATCCAGTCACGCCTTCAGACCACATATGTATGTAGCTTACTAGTATGTAAATGCTTCTCATTAATCGATCTTAAATTTTCAGAGGCACAAATGCGGAAAATTTTGCTTATTGTCATGCCCTGACAAGTAAAAATGGGCTTCACCTGTAAGCAGATTTTTTATTTTAAAAAACCAGCGGGTTATTCTTAAATGAATTTTCATATTGGATTTTAATTATTTTAAAGCGATTTTTGAACGAAATTAAAATCATTGTACTGTCAACGCATCCACTACGAATATGTCAAAAAAAAAAAACAAATGTTAAAAATATCATGTTGTTAGTGTTGCCACAAATAAAAGAGAAAGCTCGTATTGAAAAACAGCTACCTCGATTCTTTTAAGAGATGTCGACTTTTTATTATGATCTGTTTTATTTATTTATTTTTTTTTTGTTTGCTATGAAATCAAAATTTCTAACAAAAATCGGGTTTTGGGCTTAAATCCAATTTTTGGTTAAATCTTGTTTTCAATAAATTTAGACTTTTATGTGATATTGCAAATTTAATAAAAATGAAAAAATAAAAAAATTGACACATCTTTACTGGAATAAAATTTAAAAGAAATTTCCTCACGTATTTCTTTTTTCTTAAATTTTTCTACATATTTTTTTAATTGAAAAAAAAATAAAGTTTTCAAATTCCAATTTACCTTAAATGTTAAATGTTAAATTAAATAAAAATAACTATTAATTTTATTACCTCCACTTGGGAATATTTCAAATTCGTTTGCATTAGCACCTATTTGGCTCAATGAATTACCACACCCAAAAATGCAGTCACTTATTTAGTAAGTTTTATATCAATAAAGAGGAAAAGAATTTTCACCAGCAATAACTGCAGATATTTGAAGAAAATCTATTAAAAAACTTGTTTTAAAAACTAAAGTCCCACAATCAAACAAACTTAAGTAAAAAAAATTTATCGCACTTCATATTGCATTTGCTGTAGTGACTTTTAACTAAATATTCAAGAATATTAGAAAGTTAGTTGGCTGCATACAACAACAACAACTACAAAACGGGATACAAAGCAACTAAATCGAATTCTTGTCTTTTGACTTATTTTTTTTTTTTGTTGTTGAAGGTGTTGTTAAACTTAAACCTGTTTGTTAGGTCACGGAGTTTCCGTTGGCTTTTAGTTTACTTGGTGTTCTAAAGCGCTATAAACAAATAAAGACAGCATATAAATCCAGTTAAAGAAGAGTTTTCATAATGCAAGAGTTCGAGTAATAATTTGTTAATGTAAATAAAGTAATAATTGTTATAAAAATAGTGTAACAAGAGTTTCCTGGGACAAAAAATTTAATTTCTAAAATAGTTTTAACATTAAAAAAGTGTTTGTTCAAGACAATATTTGGCTTTTAACTTAAGGCTCAATAGGCTTTTAGTCCCCACAGGCAAGACCGATTGACTTTACTCCTAATTTTCTCTTGGGATAACTGCTGGTTGGAGAGTGGAATGGTTACCTATATTTGACTTAAATTATCCGATAACACAGAAAAAGGAGTTTATTCCATTAATATCACAAACCAAAAAATCTACAAGATTCTGCAATCTTAGACTTCCCCAAACAAACTGCCCTATTTACGGAGATGACTAAATAGTGGCAGAGCAGGTGGTCCACAGTCTCCTGTTCTTATTAGAAACTTTGCAGACATCACTATATGAAAGAATTATTCTCCTAGCATAAGCACCCACAGTGCAGTACCCCGTCTAAACAGCCGGTATTGCCTATTTGTTTCCCAGGGAACCGCCACCGATTTTTAGTTTTTTTTCGCTCATACTGCGTCTATAAGAACGTCGTTAATGTACAGATAACTTCGTAAGACCATCTGGTCTGTACGGTTACCAATTGTTGTCTGTAGAAGTTCTTTTAAAAGCGATTAAGGTGCACATTTTATTTCCCCGTCCCTAAAGCGACTTGCTGATATAGAAAATCATTTTGTCACAACATAATTCTAGTTTAGCCCAATATAATTATGGCATTGCATATGTTATGAGATAAATGCAAGCAATAGTTAAATTATTTTTGAACTCTTAATCCTTTTAATCGGTCAAGTCATTGGTTAGTGATAATTTTTTTACAACCTAGAAATGATTTAATAAAACTTGTCATGTCATTTTAGTAGTCATGACTTCTCAAACTTGCTCACATCATTTTTAATGCAACAACTAGTCATAATTTTATAATGATCTCTTGATAATCTTATCATGATCTCTTCTTCTTCTTCTTACTCACATCATCTTTTAGAAGCCAGCTAGTCATAGTTTCATTATAACCTGTTCATAACCTTATCACAACCTCTTCCAAATGTTGTCATATTCTAGTTAAGACAATTTTTGCTTGTTGTCTAGTCATTGTTTTACCTTATCTCCTTAGTTTACTAATAATTTCGTCAACGTGTGGTTAAAGTCGTTAAGTAGTTTTGTTATCCTATAAGCATGGTATCATTGTGTGATCAGGTTCTATCATATTCTAAATAACAGTTCTCTTTTAAGCATAGACATCATAAGCACTAGATTATCTGTGCCATGACAGTCTTTTACATTTTTAAATTACAGAATAAACACCCTACGTTAGATAACATCTAAATATTAATCATGTCTAATTGGTTACAAAATAACGAAGTCTCGTCCAAGTATAATTTTGGATTTTTAATAGCGAAGTCACTAGTGGAACAGCCACAGTCTTATCATAAACTCAATTCATATTCTGTCATAATCTTGTCACAATCTAACAATAATACAGTTGTAGTTTATTTGTAGTCTTGCCATACTCAAGTCAAAGCCCAGTTTTAATCAAGTCACAGCTTATTGCAGCGTAATCATATAATCGATACAGCATTACTGTAGTTTATTTTAGTCAAAATCTTGTCAATAAGTTGTCATAATTAAACTTTTAAGTTATTCGTATTAAAGTTGGCGTTTAGCCAAAAAGTAGTTATAATTTTGTCAATAGTACTTTGTCATATTAATACTTTTGTCATATTTTCCGTTTTGTCACTTTTGGACATATCATGAACATAAATCGTTTTGACACTCTTTGGAGGAAATTAAGAGTTTTAAAAACATATAGTCTGATATAATTTAAGTTTATGATTTTTGTGAAATCATAGACACGGCACAATGACTTATCAGTAATTAACTCATAATTATTTTTTATTATCAAAATACTATCAAGTCATTTTAGAAGCAAAAACCAATAAAACTCTTCTTGTGTTGCAGTCAAAGTCTTGTCATTGTCTTGTCACGGCTTTACTTTACATTAGTCGTTATCACTATAGTTTAGACATAGTTTAGGCACTAGGGCTTTGTTATGGAATAAAAGTGGTCACTCTTGAGGGACTTTGATTAATCATAAGTATGGCGAAAATTACAATGAATCAGTTTATTTAAAGATTAAAAAAAAAGTTTTGTCATTGTCCAGTTATAGGCAGGGTATATTCCAATCATATTTAGGAAATATTTTTGTAACAAATCTGTTACAGCAGAATCACAGCTTTGTTTTGTTGTTTGTTGTTTTATAATCTACATTTAAAACACAGTAATAAAAATTTGGGGACTTTTAGCTGTTATTTTTCTTAAGTTCAGTTGACCCGTAGAATGAAATTAAATTTTAAATTAAGTTGGTCTCACACACGAAGAGTTCCTTACAATGTACAAGTCACCTCTCTATTTTTGACTTTATCTTTGTCTTATATGTTTTATAATATTAAAGTGTGTGCTCACTATATGGATTTTAAAATTAAGGCAATATTTGTCAAATTCACGATGTCCTTAAAGAGGCTCTTTAATTTTTAAATGTATTTTGTGCTAGTTGCAAATAAATTTCTACTGACTTAAAAAAAATAAAACCTTATACGTTCAAGTCGCGTTAATATAGGAACACCCTTTAAAGTTTAGTTTTATTTTAAATTTTTTGTACTTGTTTTTCATGGAAGATATAAAAGTACTAAAACTTAAAGTGTTTGTCTATTGTGGTTCCAGGTAAAAACCACGTTACTATCAGGACACACTTTAATGAAAAATTTTTTTTGGTACATTGCTATAGCATCCATACGTGTAAATGTCCATCACAGTTCAAAAGATAATAATATTATTATGAATATCACTACACTTTCGGATAACCCTTTAATTTTTAGTATTTGCTTTTATTGCGGCTAAAGAAATCACCTCCTCCAAACACTTTAAAAGTCTATTTTTTACAGAGAGAGATAGGGGACAATGATAAACGAAAGAAAGCTTAGGCGGATGGTTGGACAGACATTTAGTTACTGTCTCTAATTATATGACCACTCACTGTATTTTTTTGCTACTTTTATTTTTTGATTATTATATCGTGTGGCACAAAATTCAATTAATTTATTTGTGAAAAATTGCTTAATTAACTTAATTTGAGATTTATCTGTAAATAAATAATTTATTTCTTAAAGTATAATAAAAATAAACATTTAATTAAAATTTAGCTTGACACAATATTTTTTCTAGAGATGAGATTTTGCAACAATTAATTAATTCAATATTATTTCTTGATATTTTTATTTATTTTAATTTATATTTCTTTTATATTAATAATTCGTTTTTTATTATTTTTTTGTTGCCACTTGAGTAACGAAGCAAATTTTCGTTTATGACATACTCGTACTGTATAGCAACCATTATAATTAACTGAAGCAATCAAAGATTTGTTAATTACGTGTCGATTTATTTGATGCACTTGCATTCATCACTGAGATGAAGTTTGTCATCATTTAGATCATTAGCCAGCCAGACAGTCAGTGAAATATTATGAAACTTATTCATGCAGCATTAATATTTGCTTAATAATTCATTAAGATAACCAAGGGCGTTAGATGGTTTCATTAAATGTATTAAATATTTATTCTTTATGATACTTTAGTTGTTAATAATGACGACATGAAATTAATGCTAAGAAGTGAAGTTTTATAAAGCATTAATAAAGAGGACAAATGCTACACAGTAAATAATATGACTTCAATTAATATATATTATCAGCAAGAATTCATAAACAGAACAATAGCAAAAAGTAATACATAAATATATCTAAAAATTAAAGGATGTTTCCATAGGCGACGTAACTTGACCTATATGGCCCTATCTCTTAACTCGTTAAACACTTAAAAATTTGACAGAATGTCGTTTATAAATAAATATTTAAAATTATATGTTAAAGGGTGCTCCAATGCCTCATTTATTTTAATGTATATGGCCATACTTTTGAACAGTTTTAATCAGACAGCTGAAATTTATAAGAAACCTGTATTGCTAAGTCTCCAACAAGAACAGGTTTAAAATTTCGATTTGAAAGTTAAAGGGCATCCCAATAATTAATGTAAAATTATTTATGTAGTCGGACTTTTAAACCGTTATAGATAGACAGCTGAATCTGCATTGCTGTAAGAAATAGTGTAGAATTTTAATTTAAAAATTAAAGGTTGTACTCATAACTGATGTAATTTAAACTATGTGGCCCTATCTAATGAAACAATAACTCAATATATGTCTTACATAATATGCAGTATAAGTCCCCTTTTACAATGTAAAATTATAATTTTGAAAATATGTGTTCGGCTCACGCAATAACATAAAGAGGAGTGCTTTGATGGAAAATTGCGTTTAGCGAAGATTTTAATTTTTGCTTAATGAGATAAAGGGATTAAAGCGAATTCACCGTTTGGTGCGATTTATAGGCTGGTAGCATCATGGGAATTTATTTCTTTAAAAATAAAACCAGTTATGGAGTTATAAATCAATAACCAAATATTTTCTGTTTGTGATTACAACAGGATGTCGATTCGTGCCATACGACGACCGCAACCGTAGACTCTTCAACATTTGGCAATAATTTGATAACGAGAAATAGACCTCTCAATTTATCTTCAAAGTAGTGCGATTTGAGATCCTTCGATTATTTTCTTAGAAGTCACATGAAGTCACTAGCTTATGCTAATAAACCAGCAGCAATTGACGCCTTGGAATCCGATGTTGCTTATGTTACTTGAGATACAGAGACAAATATGCTCCATTGCTTCACAATTAGAGAGTACTAATCAAAACACGGCTTTAAAATGATGTTCTCACATCGAAAGCGCTCGCCAAACGTACATAGCCAGTGATGGCGGTCTTCACTGAAAGGTACGACAGCAATTAGAGATCCATAATCCCATTCTTAAAGAACAGCCACCAATGAGGCCGTATGCTCTAAAATAATTTTTAGCTGTCAATAGCTTTTATTGATCTTTCGAATAGAAAAAATGTTTTGATTAAAATTGTGTTATGCTTTACTACTGAAAATTCTATCGGGGCTATTAATTAGACTATAAATATGAGGTTATGAGAAGACTATAGCTACGATATGATTAAACAATGACAATGTCATTTTTAGATAGCTACTAGAATATGGCAGGGTATGACTAAAATATAGCTACTCTATGAATATGTTATGACCTTAACGTGACTGGAATGTGTTAAGTCTGTAACCAGATTATGAGTAGTTAGTGACATGATAATTGCTAGACTAAGTAGACCAGACTATTTTTTTTTGCAAAGAGAAGTAGCACTTCAGGCAGCAATGCCTATTTAATTAGTGTTTAACCATGCTACATTCTTTAGGAAAGGGATAGAGGAGAGAAAAGAACAGTATAGCCATTTTATTGGTTATTTTACTTCGCCGGCGAATATGCTATAAAGAAGACCCGACGAAGGAGGCTGCATATTTTAATGTTAATTCTGAATATGTATTTATACCATTAAACAAAAAAAAAAACACATTTTTATTTTTTGGTTGTCACAGGGATTGAACCCTGACCAACCAGGTTTGTACTCAACGTGCTCACCATCTTGACCACAGCAGCCACTGAATGTGACTACACTATTAAAATATTATAAATTACCTGTGGGTAGAATGTGACTATGAATATGGATAATATGTGACTTAGCAATGGCTCTTTTATGACCAAATTATTATGAAACTATCAACGAACCATGGCAACCCTATGATTAAACTTTGACCAAACACAAAGAGACCAAGGGGACTGACACAGTCCACGGCTGCCTGCCTAACCTAACTTTGACCAAACTTTGATCAGATAAGGACTACACTCAGACCTGATTATGACTAGACTAGGTACACTAGTCTGTGACTAGATTATGACTAGTAAAGGCTACCCTATTCCTAGGCTATGAATTGATCATACTATGACTTAAATATAATAAGATTATGACTAGGATGTGACCAAATTATGCCAAGAATATAACTAGGCTATGACTAGACTTGGACAAAGCTATGACCAGATTATGAGTAAAGAATAAGTTGAGCATCGCGAGTCTGAGTCTTTTCGACAACGAAGCTATAAGCGGAATATGACTAGACTGTAACAAGACTAGGATAAGAAAAGATAGGACCACGATTAGACTCTTTTAATTTTGATAAAATTTATAAAACAAGAAACAAAGCAAGTGCTTTAACTATCAAGCAATTAAATGTCCATAAGATAAATGCTCATTTCAATGATAAAATTCTTTTCATGTATTTGCCTAAAAGGGTCGTCATGACAGAAATAAAACATATGAAACAAATAAAAATGAATTGAAATAAAAAAGGAATTACATATAAAAGAAAAAAAGTATTTTATGTTTATGATAAATCTCAGCATTTTGTATTTTGTAACTATGACAGCGGAAACATACATGGAAAGAATACAAACAGAAAATCAAATAAAATAAACAAATCCCTGGGTTTCTATTCCACAAGCCAAAAGCATATTAACTTCTGGTTTTGTAACATTTATTTGCTGAGTTTTTCTTTCGTTTGAGCTTGCTAAAAGCAAAAGGCATATGGAAGAGTACAGATGAATGGGAAGCGATACAGGGAGTTTAGCAAAAAAATAAAAATAAAATAATATGGAATATATTCCCTATTTTTTATCTTAAGCTGACCCACAACACATACCGTGTTACTTACAATTATCCATTCTACTAAAACGTGACACATTGTGGTTATAAGCAGCCATACAATCAGACATTCAACCATTAAAGCAGCAACCATTTAGCCAGACAAAGTGCATGATGTATACAACGACGTCTGATTATACATTTGGTGTGGGCAAAAGGGGGAAATGTGTGTTGTGTGTATCAGACCAAGAGTGCTGTTTCCTTGTTTTACGCTCATTTTATGGTCATTTAAAGTGTACTGCGTTCATTCTGTGTTCTTGTTTTTTTTTTTTGTTCTTAATTTTTTCACATTCTCTGCTTAAGCTGTGTTTATTAACAGATTTAACAATGTGCACTTTCTCGTAGCCAAAGAAGAAATTGTGACGACTTTTCTGAATAACTGCACAAAGAACAAAAAACAAAGACAACATTTAATATTAAATAATTTATTTAAATAACGTGTCAGAATGACAGCCATAAAATGGAGCATTTAAATGTGACAAAAAGTAAATTAGAGAAACAACGGCAGAGGAAACATTTAAATGTTTTTAAGAGAAATTTTGCAACACAAGTGTATCAAAATCCAAATTATGCTCATATATTTGCTGGCAAAACGACTACATAATATATATTTTGGATAAGCGATTTTATAAGGTCAGTGTGCTTAGGCGCTTAAAAAAGTTCTTAGACCAAAGTGAAAGCGGCAAGTTGCCAGTGTTTTTTATGCCCGACAGAACTTACGAAAGATTTAACTGCTAAACAAATTGCCTCAAATTGTTCAAATTTATTTTGAAAGTCAGTCATCAATTTAACGGGCGGTAATCGTCCATCTGAGCACCAGGCCATCCGTGGAATTGCGAAGAGATTTTTTACCAAAATTACGCTCTAAATAATAAAAAATACAAAAATATTGAAGAAATGAGCCTACTAAATACAATATCGCCGCTGTAATTAGTGAAAGTTAATGGATTCATCGCGGTTCGCACAAATTACGGCTACTTCTGTTCACTACGTGGATTAGTTTGAATAAAGTCATTCCTGGGAAATTATAGCCAGGATTCTGCTCCACAGCAGTTGAAAGCTGATCCCAAGGTTTACCAAAAAATTGTGATGAGCGATGAGACTCATTTTTTTTGGTTTAAAAAATTTGTTAATAAACAAAATTGCCTCATATGATGTGAAACTAATCTATTACAGATCCTTCAGAATTAATTTTTATCTAAAAAAATTCCACTCGGGTGGCATCACTGGACCTTATTACTTCAAAAATAAAATCAAAGATCGCATTAAAGGCGATGGAGATTATTACCGCAGCATGATCGAAAATTTGCTGTTCGAAGATGTAGATGATATTAATCCCAAGTTTTATCACGAAATTGTGATCACCAGAAAGACTAATTTTTTTGGCTTAACAAATTTTTTAATAAACAAAATTGCTGCATATGATGTGGAGCCAGTTTAAGAAAGGCCCTGCAGACTCCATTTCATCGTAAAAAATTCATCACTTGATGCGATTTACAACGTGGAAGCATCACTGGACTTTATTTCTTCAAAAATAAAAACAAAGCTTGCGTTAAATACGGTGGAGATTATTAACACTTAATGATTACAAATTTGCTGCTTAAAGATAGATATGATATTGATCCTAAGCTTAATCACAAAATTGTGATCAGCGGTGATACTAATTTTTTATCTAAATAAATTTGTTAATAAACAAAATCGCTGCATATCATATGGAACAAATCCATAACAGACCCCACAGGCTCATTTCAATCCAAAAAAATTCACCGTTTGATGCGATTTATCCCCTGGTGGCATCACTGTACTTTTTTTCTTTAAAATTAAATAAAATCTCGCTTTAGAGACGATGAAGATTATTACCGCACTACAATCGAAGATTTGCTTTTTGAAGATATAGATGACATTATTCAGCCATCAACTTATTGCAACAAAAATTTTGCGGTAATTTAATTTCAAGAAATGGACCTCTGAACTGACGTTAAGGCATTTGCGATTTATGCTGAGAAACTAGAAACCATTGACGACTTACAGGTTAATATTGTATGTTTTATATGTGACATACAGCTAACAAGCCGTCAATGATTCCTCTGTCACTTGTCCTGTGCATGTTTGTATGTCATTTATATCGCATCACCCACATCATGTCACATTAGTTGCCATTTAAGATAAAGAACTTTATGCTAACAAATCTTTTAATTGAAATATGACACACATACAAACATATTTTGCCAATAAAGTTATTTATCACAAATTTGCCAACTGATAACACTCTTCAGTCAGAAAGGAAACACTCTTTTCGCTTGTAGAGCTGTGTAACCATTAAGAGATTTAATAAATTATTCTTGCCATACACCGACTAAACTAAACGTGAAATTAATTGGTAATAAATTAAAGAATTGCGTGTTTTCTTTAAGATAAAAAATATTACAAAAAATTTCTTTTTTTTTGCAGAAAAGAAAACAGCTTTAAAGACATCATTTTAGAATTTAAACTTTAAATAAAAATTAAAAGAAATTAAAGTCTTTAAAGTCTACATGTATTGTGGGCTTTAATTTTTGTTTCTTAATTTTTTTTTCACTAAGAAATATTTTAAAATAGACTTTTGTTTGTAATGTAGGTCAGCTGAGATTTTAATGATTCAAATGACATCGTTTTTTCAACACTTCAACACAGGTAGCAAGTTTGGCATTCCATTCTATTCGTTATTTAAAAAATATTCATTTCAAATATTTTGCGTTTAATGAAAAAAGCGAAGAATCAAATAAAAAAAGAACAAAAAGTAAGGAAAAATAAATAAAAAATAAATTTACCTTCATGCTGATTTACTTAATGTTGCAAAATGTAAAAATAAATCTTAAAAAAGTTTGTAGCAAAAGTTTACATTTTACTTTAGAAATCGAGGAACATATTTAAATTTTACAAAAGCCGTTTAATCTACAAAAAACACAAAAATATAATTTTTTTTTTTAATTTTAGCATTTAATTGTAAATAAATTTAAAGAATAAAATAATGATAATAATAAACTAAAATAAGAAATGAAAATTTATCACAAAATAGGGAAGCTTAGCAGAGATTAAAAACAATAGACATTCTCACATTTATGAAAAAAATAGAAAAACTTCGAAATGTACAAGGAAATTGTTATTGACCAAAAAAAAAAAAAAAAAAAAAAAATTTGAACTTATAGAAAATTATAAATTAATAAAAAAATGTAAAACAATATTGCAAAAATGTCAATAATTATTAATTAATAAAAACTCATAAAAGAATTAAAACTTATAACAAAAACGTTATTTCAAAACAACCAAAATATTAATTTCCCAGCAATATTGAAAAATGCCAAGAACAAATAAAAAAAGATTTTTGCCAAAGATATTCAATAAAGAGCATAAGAGTATAAGATCATTTTTAAATTTCAAAAAAAAAAAAAAAATAAAAAAATTGAAATATCTAAATATATAAAAAAAGAAAATAAAAAAATCGGGATGTTCCACTGCCATCAATGGTGGACTACATATCTTCTACTTCCGCTCTGGACCACGGGTTTCGAATCCATATTCCAAATAGGGAGACTTGGGTCCGTAACGAAGTGGTCGTGAGTGGTACTGTTGACATCTACACCGATGGCTCGAAACTGGACGACAGAGTCGGTTGCGGAATCTTCCCCAATCATCTTGGACTAAGACTCTCCCTCAGACTCCCTGACTACTGTAGCGTCTTTCAAGCCGAGGTAATGGCCATTCTGAAAACATCCGAAATAGCGCTCGGGGACGTTCTTTCTGGTCATGCTATTCGGATATTTTCGGACAGTCAGGCGGCAATCAGGGCGCTTGCTGGTGCATATAGTACATCTAAGCTAGTCCTGAGTTGTCGCTTATTACTGAACACTTTATCGGAGCGATAACAGATTGACCTGTTTTGAGTCTCTGGCCACAGGGATATCCAGGGCAACTGTGAGGCCGATGATCTCGCAAAACGGGGCACATTGCTTCCTAATGTCTCCCCGCTACCAGACATTGGAATTCCTCTGGCAACGGTGAAAATGGCCATAAAGAACCACTATCTAAATTTGGCTCGCAAATTATGGGTAGATGAAAGTTCCTGCTGTGTCTCCAGACAACTGTGGACTACACTGGACCTCAAGCGGACCAGGCAGCTGCTCACACTGGACAGAAAATCCATAAGTATCACGGTCTCTGTACTTACTGGACACTGTCTAATAGGTAGGCATGCGGAAAGACTTGGTCTGCCTTTTAATGATTTCTGCCGCAGTTGTGGCTCGGAGGATGAGGAAGAGACCGTACTGCACCTCCTGTGCCACTGTCCATCCCTGGCTCGAAGAAGACTAAGAATTCTGGGCTCTCTTTTCTTTGGAACTCTGACGGAGCTATCATCCCACTCTATAAGGGACATAGCGAAGTTCATCCGTGAATCCTCATGGTTCTCGGCTGGGTAATGGGAGTCATGCCGCCTTCTTTGTGGTATCACAACGGGCCATTCGTTTGTGCTCAAGTGAGCTTCGTCGCGAGAGGCTGCCACTCCTAACTAACTAACTAACTTCCATTTAATTTTGTCTGTCTATAATAACTTAAAAGATTAGTGTAAAGGTATTAATAAATACCATATTTGGGGGCACCTTTTAATTACTTATTTTATAAATGTTTTTAAACCAGCCACAAATTTGCACATTCTGCATAATTTTTAAATATTGAACGTCACTTATTTATTTACTTTTTTGTTTTATTGAAAGCTATAGTAATCCTACTTGGTTAAAATTTTATATGTGTGTCCGTTATGGTTCAATAGACATGTAAAAATCACATGCATTGGTTCAGAAATCGCCGGTCACATAAATGAAATTATATTCCATAAACAAGTAAAATTTTAAGCACCCTCTACGTGTTTGCAGTTCATAAAAACTTTTAAAATTGAATGAAAAAATTATGAGTTTTAATAATTTTTTGTGTAAAAATAAATATGGTCTCTCTTTTATGGTGAAGTGTAAATAAAATTCGTCTTGGCTTTTTTCTTGTTCAGCTTTATTTTTATCTTTATCTTACATCGCTTAATCTTTTATTGTACCGTTTTGTTTCATTGTTTTGGCATTTTTGTTGACTTTTTGTGTACGTGTAATACCTATGTTTAATTTATTGTTTAATAACTTTCGCTACTATTTTTAAAGGTTCGTTCAATGGCCTAATGAAGACAATTTAAGTTTTAATATCAGTTATCTTTTTTTGTGCTGAGTGTTGCAAGTGAGCAACAGTCAATTAAGAAAATGTTTAATGATTTTAACTGAAAATTGTTTTACTACTGAATTTCTGCTTCTAGAGGTTAAAAATTATTTAAAAATTAATTCGGCGTCTTAAATTATTATAGGGACAAATAGAAGTCTTGGATTAACCCACTTAATTACATTTTAAAATGTTTTTCTTTTAGAAGCGGATTCGAATTATTCATTTCAAAGTCTTAATCTTTACAGAGAGCTTGTTTTGTTCAAGGGGGGTTACACGGGGCTCAGTCATTATAATTTTAATGCGTCATCATTTATCGCTTAAAATTCTCATCAACTGAAAAAATTATTATCCAAAATCAACCATGTTTATATTTAGACGCAATAAAAGTCATTAAATATTTTACGCATTTCTGACAATTCATTCAACTATTGCGCAAGAAATAAAAAAAAAAAAACATAACAAAACTCATGAATCATTTTTGTTCAATGAAAAATATTCTTTTATGTGGAAATACCACAACAACAGTGTATAAAAAACAAAATACAAAAATGAATTTATTAAATTAAAACCGCTTACACCATCTTCTCAACCAACCAGTCACTTAGTTAATGGTGCAAAATGAATAAACAAATAAATAAATTATTTATTGAACGAAATGACACAATATCACTTAAAAATTCAAATGAATAAACGAAATGTGATAATTAAATTATAAAAACTTTACAGCTGCAGAATCGCTTTAAGTCTGATCGTCTATCAGCATGTATGTTGTTGTTGTTTGGTTTTCCACTGACTGGGTGAAATCGTCAAAAGGCCCAGATATTTCAATCATGATAAATGCCTCACATGTTACCTTTTAACTGCAACGAATATAATTTTGAGATAGCTTTAATACTTCTAGATCTGAGCTCTAACGCAAAACGAACGCATTTATCGATTTTTTGTGAATGAATTATAAGTTGTGGGGTATCCTACGTACCCGATGTATCCCGTACTCGTGAAAGTTGCTATGCCATTAATCTAAAAAATTACTCCAACCATGTAATATAATTCACAACTGATTTAAAGCCAAGATAATTATCTCTTGTTTCAGAACCTAAAAATGGAATCATCAGTAAAGCAAGTGCCTGTTTTAGGGGAACTTAATATCTAAAAAGAATAAAAAACTGTAATGACCCATAAAAAAAAAAAAATTAATATAAAATGTTTAAAAATTTTTTTTCTAGAAATTTTTAACCAACCCTCGTGAATTTTTTTTTCTAATTTAATATTTTATATAAAAGCATTTCAAAGCTAAGTTAACAATATAAATTATCTTACAAACAGTTCTTAAGCCAGGTGACTGACTGACTGAATAAGAAAAAAACATTAAGTGATAAATTTGGCGCTCCGCCATATTTTCCGAGTTATGGGCTTCTGAACTTTTCATTGAAAAGTTCGATTTTGCACTATATTTTTTAAGATATCAATATAGGTATCATTTAAAAGCTTTTGAGGACATCTTTAAAGAAATGCTAAAATTTTTAAAAAATGTTGTTTTTGGATGTAAAATTATTTATAGAAATTATATTTTTTCTAATTTTTGTAATTCTCTGTCAACCCATTATTTGTTTTTTTTTAATTGAAAGATTTACATTTATGGTGAAGAATATATAAGATTCGAGTGTAGCACTCTAATATATTTCACTTAAGTATAAACGACTACAGTTAAAATACTTAACAATAACATAAAATCAAAAATATTGATTGATTTTGAATTTTAAATTAAGAATCATATGACCAGAGTTGCAATTTTTCTTGCTCACTACCATATTATTATGCATATGTATACATTGAAACAAAAGTTACAATCTATTCACTTAGGTAACAACACCCTCATTAAAGTGTTAATTGATTTTGATGCTATAAACATTTATATTATTGTTTATTTTATCTTTCTTCGTTAAAAAATTATATTTAATTAAATAATTAAAATTACTTGCTGTTAACAAGTCATTTAAAATAATTTAGTTTTACAAACCTTTTAACTTAATGAGTTTTCTAAAACAATAAAAGGAGTTTTTTTTTTGCAAAATAAGTGTGACAGTAGATTTTAATTAATGCTGATAAGATAAAAAACTGAGCAAAAATTAATAGACATATTTATAAAATTGGCAATAAAAATGTTGGAAAACAACATAATAATTAGTTAAATAAAATGAATAATTATCGCTAATGCCCTGCACTGCAATTTCTCTTATTGTATTGTAGTTTAATATTGTATAGAATTATGTTCCTAAATTCTAAAATTAAAAAAAAAATTAATTTATGGACACGCTGTCATCATCATCATTATCAGCGTCATCTGTTTAACTATCATAAAATTATTTACAGTTCACTAATATCGTTATTGCTATTGTTGCCTGATGCTACGTATAGTAACTATAGCTGTGACTTAAACAAATGAAAATTATCCTTGATTAGTTAATGTAAACACACTCATTAAATTTGTTTAAATTATCAACGATAACATGACAAAGATGTATCAACTACTGGCGCAGTGACCTCTTGATAATGACAAATTTTTATTTGACTTCAAACAATAGTTAAAGATAATGCACGAGACTGATTGCACATAATCAAATAAACGAGTATTCAGTTAAAACTCCATAAAGTAATTTAAAAATAAAATTAAACAAAAACACTTGAAAAACGTCATAATGTAAGTGAAAATATATAAAGGGAAAACTCACAAAAAATATTTTTTAAACATCAGACTGCTATTTTCTTTTTAACAAAAACTTTGCTTATGACAGAACAATAGATTTTTATTTAAAAAAAGTGGAGCAGACGCCTGTGATGGCGATGGGTTACTGCCAAAACAAAACAAAAATTTTTTTAGCTGTCACCTTTTACAGACCACAGTTTTTATTCAAAATAAAATAGTTACCTGTGACAAAATCTATTTGCCCAATAACTAGAAGAACATTTTCACGGTTTTTTTTGTTTCGTAGTAAAAAGTAGTCAGTGACAGAAAGCATCTTTCAATCCAAGCAAAAAATATTTGCTGCGGGAATTCAAAATAATAACAAAAAAATCCAGTGGCGGAACAACATATTTTCCAAAACACCAAAAATTTGAAAATTTTTTTTAAGTAAAAAATCAAAAACATTTTTTCTCGAAAGACCACAGCTTTTTTCTAAACAAAAAATTGCCTTTATTAAGAGACCACTTATTTGTTTTAACCCAAAATGTCACCTGTGACGGATTAATGTTTTTCATAAACAAAAAAATGCGTCTGTGACAAAACGCATGTTTCTCTCAGTCGCCTGTGACTAACCAAAGCTTTTTTCTAAAAAAAAATAATAAAAATTAAAAAACTCAAAACAAAACAAAAAATAAATAATCAATTTTTTTAGACCACAGTTTTTATCTTAACAAAAAAAATCTCCTATAACAGACAAATAGTTTTTTTCTAAAATAAAAAACTAAAAATTGTTCTGTATTGTTATTTTTTAATAAAAAGTCGCCTGTGACAAACCACAGCACTTAACCTACACAAAAATTTATGTGAGAGACCAATGTTTTGCTTTACTCAACAGAATTTTCTCCTTAACAGATCGCTATTTTTGTAAAAAAGCAACCTGTAACAGATCCATTTTTTAATTCTATTACAAAAATTTTGCATGTGAGTCACCACATTTTTTTTTTCTTAATAAAAAACCACCTGTGGCAGACAACATGTTTTTCTAAGCAGATATTTTTAATCTAAGAAAATGTTAAATAATCATTTAATTTAGTAAACACCGTTAGACCAGCATGACAACTTTTGTAAAAATATTGCCACAGAAAGCTGTTGTCGGCCTATAAAATACATATCGTTTTCTATTTTGAGTTTGCTAATCTTATTCACAAAAGGCGAATGATCGAGCAACTTTTCTACCACAAATAAAAAATTGTTATTTAAAATGAGTATTATTTTCATCTATTAAGCCAATATCATTGACCTGTAGGCTAAAAATCCTAACAAATCGTACAAGCAACTATAACAACAAATCCTGTTTGCATTTTATTTCTCATCTCACAAAAAGATTATAAAAAAATTAATTTTTTAATGAAAATGTTGATCCAAAAAGAAAGTAAACTACTTTTAGTTTTCAGTGGCATAAAATTAGTAATCGTTGCCAAATACAATTATTATCTGCATACGTTTTATTATACTGTGATTAATTCGTTTTTATACAAAATAACATTTAAATATTTTGCTGTAGAAAAGTACAACAATTTATGAAAGAGTTTTTAAAATTTTTTTAAATAAAAGAAAATTATCGGTCAGCTCACAGTTAATGTGAAAGCCGATAGCTAGCCAAATATATTATGCCTCGTTGATTCTACCTTCTCCTCATCTGCGCAGTTCCATTCTTAACTTTCAGCCTTGCCGCATGTCTTCCAATTAGACAGGGGACACTCATAAAATAAGTACACCGCTAAACAAACAAGTTCATGTGAGCCATGAGTGTTACCAGTCACAATTTGTCGCCATCTAAGAACAAATTAGTAAAAATATTTCTTTCCTGAGTCACAGGTGGTAAATTAAAACTTAACTATTAAAACAAATTGATTTAATTAGAGTTTTTCGGCAGACCATATGAAATTTTACTTTGAATCCTGCTGCAGTCATACCCGCGCACTGGCTTCAATTTATGGGGAAGAGTTTAGTTTTCAATTAATATTTTCATAATCTTTGTATTACAAATGTCAAGGGATCTTAAAAATAAATTTTTAAATACGACTTCGGAGAGTTTCTTTTCTCAAGTCTTTTTTTTATCACAATTCTCCTAAAAGGCTTTTACCAATCACTAACTTGATCACTGGAGGAGAAAGAAAAAAGTATAACAAGGTGAAGAAGAATTCTTGAGAAGGGGTAAGAGTGTTGCCTCTTTCTTGATTGACGAACACTAATTAATCGATTCAATGTAAACAATGCAGGGAGATTCCTTTACTAAAACTTAAAGGTTTCAAACCATTTTAAGGAAGCCCTCAGGCATAAGGGCGAGATGGCAGTTGGGTACAAATGGAGGGCCACCAAGTGTACACCTACTTTCACGATGGGAAATAACAACATGAGACATATTCCGGATATAATTGAAATCGAGAAAAACTCTGAGTGCATCGGAAAGAAGCTGGAACAGCAGCAAACCCTGTCGCTAATACAATAAAATGAGGATAACCTATTGCCTATTGAATGTGACTGCAAATAGCACAAGTGATAGCAGCTTTACTGCGATGTCTAACTGAAGCCGTTGGAACTCTGGGTCTATCCCGAATATGGTTAGGCCTTTCGTTTCGTGGATCTTTATAATGGCTGTGGTTAAGATCGAAACTGCAGGATGGGTGCAAGTTCCACGCGTTCGGACTTATGATCAGTATTACTTCTAGACAGGCTTCGCCCCTAACCGAGCAGCGGAATAAGATCAAAAGTATTATTTCAAATTATCACTTATATAACGCATGAAGAGGCTAGTAGATCTAAATGATCAAGTACATAAAGCATCTTTGTATTTTTGCACTCCAGATAAAGTTTCCAATGTAAGAAAACAATAAAAAATTTTGTTATAAATTGGGATGTTTAAACTATCAGTCGACGATCAGAGAGAAAAAGAAAGAGAGGATTTTGAAAAATGCTAGAAGAAACACAAAAGGAGGTTCGAAGAACGCACAAGAATAAGTGACCTATTTTAGAGCGTTAAGATTATTGTTATAAATTTATTGTCCTCTCTGCCAAAAAGAATTCGGAATTTGAAAATAATCTGAGGTGAAGAATATAAAAATAATTCGATATCAATCAAAATTTTAAGAGAATTAACCAATTTCGATCGATATCGCATACCGTTATGCATAAGCCAGGTTACCACTATAAAACCAGCCCAAGCTGGTTTTTAAATATACAATCCGTCCAATTCTATACTGGTTTAATATCTTTTGAATTATTGAAGTCTCTAGTGCATTTGTGTCTTCATAAACTCGGGGCATAATTTTTATCTTTACAATTTCGGGTAAAATTACTGCATATATTCGATTGTGCTTGCTTGGTTCATATTTCTCTCCTGCACAACTTTTCATTTAACTTCAGTCGCTTCAGTCGCCAATGCTTTTGCACTCTGATGAGATGACGTTTTTTTAAATTTATGCTGAAATGTGTAATCACTAATATGCTATTCGATTATTCTTATTAATTTAGAAGTTTCCAAATTATTTTGAAGAAATAATGTTCGGGGATCTAAAGTAACATATACACTTTTGACTTCAAAAACCCCCAGGATAAAAACCAATGTTGATGTTAAATTATACGGTCTAAGAAGGCAATTCCTATACAATCAGAAATGGCCTAATGCTACGAAACGTTAAATCCACCTCCATAGTAACTAGTTTAGCAATATTGGAATCATTAAGAGTCTCCAGTGATAACAACCAACAAACACAAATGCCGAACAAGTCAATGAAATATTTTAGATGCTTCTATTTTTAACAAAATTAAAGTGTTTTGTATCCCTAAACGTAAAACTTTTTACATTCAATATCTAATTTTGTTTTAAACATTTTTTTCTCACGTATTATGTTCCATTTTTTTTTCTGGTAAATTCCTATTTCAAAAAGTGGAAATGAAGGCACTTAAATTTAGAGGCTAAGCCGATCCAGTAAGGTGAATTGTCTTAAAACAATAAAAACGCTTAAAGCTGCAAATAAACTCGTTTTGTTCATTGACATTTAATTATACTCAAATCAAATTAAGAGTTATCACATACAAAATTTGGTCCTACGAGCCTTAAAACGAACAGTACTCTATTTGGAGATTGTAAGAAACGTGATATTATATCATAATTTTAACTTTTAAATGGTAACTGGCTGTCGACAGCTTATCTTAAAATTTACAGAAAAGATAGTATTATACGGTTGGAAAAAGTAAAGTGTAGGAGAAAGAGAGGATCCCTTTAATAATCTTAAACTTGCATAATAAAATCTCATTTTTTCATCTCGTAAAATCCCAATTAATACAATTTATTGAAAGGTATTTTTTTATACGAAAAATAGAACATACAACAAATTCACATAATAATAAATGTCTCTTTGTGCCTGCCACTGCTCTAAACTACAACTTGTTATTTGAAGCTGCCTAAAAAAATTGTAACATTTTCATGTTTTGCAATTTAAAGATTATTTATTTGTTTGTTTTACGTTTAAAACACAATTTTGTTTATTATTTATTATTTATTATTTATTTTAGTTGTTGTTGTTCGAAAGTGAAAAGTAGATAAAAAACGAATATAAATTGTGAATGGAATGGTACAGGAAACAACAACTACAACTAAAACTTGAAAAATAAACAACAATAGTTTTAATTTATGATACCAATGCATTGTATTTCATGTTTAAGGAGGTAAATGAATTTTAAATTAAAGAGACGGATTGTAAAGGCAGTACGAAGTGGGGATGATATATTAAAGGTTTTCATAACAGATCTAAAGCATAAGAGATGTCGGGCTTTTTTTAACTTTTACTTTATTTAAAGGAGCATTGCTTTAGCTGCTTTTAAGCGTTATAAAAACTGTTGTTTCTATTCAAGGTTTTATTTGATTTGATATTGAGGTTGAAACAATTGTTTAATTGATTCAATTATTTATTTAATAAAAATTTTTTTTCTTCTTGCTTAAATTAATATATAATTGGTTTAATTTTTTAATAAACTAAAAAATTTCTTCTTACTTTTTATAAATAAAAAAGTTAACTGAATCAAATAAAAAATTAATCAAGGTACAGTGACATGATGTTCACGTACATCGAAATGTTCTTTAACCGCTACTAGCAATTAATGTAAATAAAAACAAGTGAAAAAAATAAGAAATAAACTAAAATTTAAAGGGTGTTTCTGTAATGACGTAATCTTAACTTATATGACTTAAGGATTTCAGCCGTAGTAGACAGACATTTAAAACAAAGTATATACAAATATTTCCGGTATAAATGAAGGGAGACAAATAATTTAAAAAATTAAAGGGGCTGTTACATAGATGCCATAATTTTGACGAGTATTATGTTATGTTTAAACATAAATAGAAGAAGCTTGAAATTTCTGCAGAGTATGAAATGCTATATTTGATTTGAGCAAAAGTGCCAGAAACATAAAAATAATATATAATAAAGGGTATCCCGTTAGTAACATGGTCTTATTTTTTGAACTGTAATAAACAGTCAAAGTATGTGTTCGCTGTAATTGGCGGATTTATTCTTAAGATGTTTTTTGTTTTAAAAAAATTACCCTTTTTAAAATTTCTCTGTCGTGTTGAATCATGTGTGAAATTAATTCAAGTGTGAAATTATTAAAATTGAATATTTCACAACGTTTTTAATAACTTTTTTCACCGCTTAAGGTTTTCTTTGTACCAACTAGATTTGTTTCAGTCTGCCAATAATAATAAACACTTTACTTTCAAAATGACTTGAAGTTGTTTAACAAAACATACCGTTAAATTTCGATTGCAAAAAATGTATAAATAAAAACTTGTACGTGTAATTAATTACATTTTGGAAACCAAATGTGTGAGTTCAATCATTTCAAGCCAAGCTCTAACAAACTGTCAAAATTTACGCGTGCTATGGTCAATGGCAGGCAGCGTAGCGGCTTGGAGTAGTAACCATTTAAGTTTAATTAACTTTGTTACATCTTACTTCCAATAGAAACTAATCAATAAACTCATTTTGTTTTTTTAAGAAAACGTTAAAAAGCAACTGTTTTTAAAAT
Source organism: Cistogaster globosa (assembly GCA_937654795.1). Taxonomy (NCBI): domain Eukaryota; kingdom Metazoa; phylum Arthropoda; class Insecta; order Diptera; family Tachinidae; genus Cistogaster; species Cistogaster globosa. The sequence continues at coordinate 3,885,001 of OW569406.1, forward strand.
GTGTGTTTTCTTTAATTAAATCTGCAATCACAGCCTAAAATAAAATCAATTTTTTTCTTATCCAGCTGCTTACACTTGAGATTAAACTTTTTATTATTAATTGTGGAAAATGTTACTTATTCAAGACCGTTACTTAAATAAAGATTGTATGTTTTTTTGTCTTTTTTAAAGTAAATAAGCGAAACTAATAAATATCAAATAAATTTAGTCAACATCTTTGATCCATTTCGTTTGTCCAATAATTGTTTGGCCCACAATTAGTTAAATGAACTTAACGCTCATTGTCTTTTCATAGTCTACTCGAATTCCTAATACATTCTATTCATAGTTGTGCTCTTGCCATAGTTTTGTCATGATCTGGACATAATCTGGTTACAGCCCTGTCATAATCTAGAGAAAATCAATGTAATAACAATTGTATTTTTGTTATATTTGTATCATAGTCGTGTCATTGTCTGTTCATAGATAGACTAGTCCTGGTCATAGCTACACACAATCTGGTCCTAGTGTAGGTATGATAGTGTTATAGTCTCATGACAGTTTATTTAGATTACAGATATTTGTTTATCAAACTCTTATAATGGTTTTGTCATGCTCAATTCACAATATGGTACTGGTCACTGCACTATGTAGTTGTTGTTGATAATTTGACTATATTTTCTTAAAAATACAATTATGGTCTTCTATTATCTTGATGTTGTCGTAATTTGGTCCCAGTCATACCATAATCATAATCTTGTTATAGTCTTTTCAAAGTCAATTACCATTATAGTTATTGTTCAGTAACAGTACTGTCATAGTCTAATGACCATTTGGTTTAATTACAGATATAGACTTATAATAGTTTATTTGAAGTCTAATCAAAATTCAATCCTGACTTTATCATAGTCTATTCATAGTGTGGGCTTGATCGTAGAAATACTATAGTCTTTTCATAGTCTAGTCATGACTGGTTATAGTCTAAAGTTAGTCTAGTCAAAGTTTAATCGCAGTCATAGTATAGTCATAGTTTTCTCATATTCTTTTCATAGTCGACTTTTATCTGCTTATTGTATTATAGTTTTAGTTCTGCCATAGTTTTATCATGATCTTGTCATAGTCTTGTGGCGGTCATAGCACAGTCACAGTTTTTTGTAATATAGGGGAAATATATTTAATAACAGTCGTAGTTTTTCATAATAATATAATTTTTGTAATTACCTTTTTATTGTCTTGTCCTGATTATAGCTATGTCATAGTCTTATTATAGTCTGATCACAGTCTAGTCATAGTCTGACTATAGCACTGTCATAATCTAGTAAAGATTTTTCTAGTTGAAGAGTTGTAGTCTTTTCATTGTCTACCCATAGTCTAGTCATATTGAGGTCATATTGTAATTCCAATTAATTTAGTTACAGTTGTAGTCTTGTCATCGTCTATTCACAAGCTTGTTCAGGTTAAAACATACTTATAATATTGTTATGGTCTAGTCCTAGTCTAATCTTAGTCTTGCTATGGTAGTCACATAATAATCATAATCACAGCCTAGTCATAGTCATAGTCTAATGGTTGCATTGTCATAGTTTTATTAAGATTTTTTCGTCATCTACTTACAGTCTTCCCAAGTAACAGCACTCTCAGGATCTCGCCCTAGTCTATATTGTCCTATCCTAATCTTGCCACGGTCCCATACCAATCATAATCAAAGTTTTTTCACAGTCTTTTTATAATCTAGTGACAACCTTGTCGTAGTGTAGTCAAAATATTGTCATAGTTTATTTATAGTTTGGTCTAGGTCAAAACACGTTCATTGACTTGTCATGGTCTAGTCAGAGTCTAATCTTAGTCGTGCCAGAGTTTGGTCGTAGTCGCTTGAACTACTGTGCACCCTGCTTTTGCCAGCTGTGGATTTTGTGCCGTTAGAGAAACGAGCTCTTCCAATGTTGTTTTGTTTTTAAAACCTTAAACCTGCATGGAATTAAAATAGTCATATTATTATTGCCACCATTTAATGTAGTCTTGTCACAGTTTTTTTTAGAGTCAAATGTCAGCTTTGTCGTAGTGTATTCATAATATTGACAGTTGCCTTGTCCTGGTCTTATCATTGTTTTGTCATACTCTATTTATAGTCTTGTTTTGGCCATAACACAGTCATAGCAATGTCATAGTTTAGTTATAGTGTAGTGTTAGTCTTTCCGAATCGTTAGTAAAAGCGTAGCACTTGTCAATTTTAATTACAGTCGTAGTCCTTAGTTATTAAAAAAAGTCTGGTAACAATTAAATTTCTTAATTTTAGTCAGAGTAAATTGTGATATCGAGTCTTATAAAGTCATAGCTCCATTCATACACAGGTTGTTTTCTGGTTAAAGTCTAACTTTAGTCTAATAACAGACTAGTCAGCTAAAAATTGAGTGGTACTGTAATTATCATTTTTAAAAACAAAACAAAAAAAAAATCTCAAAACATAGTTGATTTAAGAGGGAAAGAAAACACTAAAAAAATTTTATTTTACTGGCGTTTTCAATTTGAAAGCTTTTGAAAATAAGTCTTAAATTTTGCTATCAGGATAGTGATTTTACGAGTATAAGAAATGGTATAGACAGGTAATATATTTTAAAAGGGACTGTTGGTTTTCACTTGAACTTGAACTTGTTTTTAAGTGGCAAACCTACAAATTTCATTAACTAATGAAGCTTTTAAATTGTTATTGCAAATTCACTTAAATAAAAAATTTAAGAAATAATATTACCAAACAAATTTCATCAATTCGATTTTAATAACATTTTATATTTAATCAACTCATTACAATTAGTGTTAAACTTCCACCCATCTAAAACTATTAAAATGATTGAATGCGATCATTAATCAGTCAGTTATGAAATGAATGTCGTTATAATCATTATTTTGGGCGGCATAAGATTGTTGTTTGATGTAGTTCAAAACATCAAAATTAATTGTTTTCCGCTTTTAGCCAGACACATGTTGTACTTTTAGAAGATTAAGGTGATTATTTGTAAAGAGATCGATATAAGTGTTTGCCGCAATTGATATAAAGTTAGTTAATCAATTTTGATTGTTTATTAATGTGTTATGGCTGGAGGTGTATAAAAATATATCAATCGATAAAAAAATGAAAGTGTCAATGCCTTTAAAATGATTATTGTTACATTTAACATGGTTATTCATGTTAATAAATAATAACAATAAGCAAAAAAGAAAAAGAAAAAGAAAACTTAATTTCATGCTGAAAGATGGATTTGGCGGTCCTGAAAATGCAGCATTACATTCTGTAAGCGTCTAATTTTTCTTGTTTTCTTTGGAAAACGTCCGCGTACATTTAAAAAATAATTTCTGTTCTTATGTAAAGGGTTGCCAAATTTTAATTCCGTAAATATATAGAAGTAGTCGACGATTGGTTTAAGAGCGAAACAGCTCGTAAAACTTTCTAACTGTGATATAAGACATTTTTATTTGAATAATCTCGTCTAAAATATTAGAACTGGCACCTTCAATAGGATGACTAAACACCATTTGATTACATTCCAAGAAGTTATTTAGAGTTAAGAGTATTTAAATGCCAACAGGTTCAAAATCACTCACAAGCAAAGAAGTGATCGAACGTCATTTAATTAAGTCTAAACACATTTAATTTCGTTAAAGCTTTTGACAAGGAAATTGCTGAGTGGCAAAAAAACTTTGAAAGCCAGTTGTTGCTTAGTGTAAAATTATCTTGATTTTTTATGCCGCGCTTGTAAATTTTTTATTAAAAAATAAACAACAGAATTTTACAATTTTAAAGAAAAAACTTTTAATTTTAGTTGTATTTGTGCTTGGTGTCAAATCATGCAAATTATTAAATTTATTTTGCAGATTGTTTTGTCTTAATGATTTATAACCATTGTCAATTTGGAAGATTTAATGTGTTTTTTTTTTCTTTCTTGTGAATTGTGTTTGAATATTTTTGTGTAAATGGCATTGATTAGTAGTAGCCACAAACAAAATTGTTTAAAAGTTACATAATTTTTCTTAATTTTTTTTTGTGTTGATTTTCAAGTACAAAAAAAAAACATTGATAAAAATAAAAATTTAACAAAAACGAATAATGAAGATGTTAAAGATGTTTAAATAAATTTATTTAAAGAAAATCTGTGTTGAAGAAAACGCAGCAGTTGAATTTGAAAGTAGGAAGCATTAAATTCCGGTTTTGTTTCTGTCTGTAGGCAAAAATTGGCAACTTTAAATGTGGTACTTCTGTTGTTTAAATAGCAAATACAATAATTATTTGGCGCTTAGATTTTTAACTTTGTTTTACAACAAACAACCTATAATCCAACTGCAAATGAATTTATACATATTCGAAGATGTACGTAAATTTGGGTCGGGCCTATAAAAGTGTGCTAATGTTGGTATTCTGTGGCAGATGGCGATGTACATAACACACATTATTGTTTAAAGTTTATTTGCAGTTTTTATCGAAATATTTTCTTTAGTAATAAAACAATTTTTTATTAATAAAATGATTATTTAAGCCAAGTTGCCATATAAAAAACTAAGCAAGTTTTAACTAATTTTAATTTAAATTATAATTAATTACAAAAAGTTTTCAATAGTTTTTTTTATAATGTTTTCTTAAAGCAAAAAAATGCTGGTCACTTTGCCTTTCGTTTTCCAATTTTTCAATATATTTTGCATGCAGTACATATTTTTTGATTTAAAGAAGCATAAAAAAACATATTTCACTTTCAGTTCAAATAGCACCGTTACCTATATAAATTTTTGGCAAGGATATTGGAAAACATAAACAATACACCAACAACAATAATAACCGCCAACTTGCACATGCAAATAATAAAAACAAAAATAAATATAAAAGTAAAAAAAGACATGATCGAATGAATAAAGAGAATATGTTTTGCCAATAGCACAATTAACTTAAATTGTCGTTTTAGTTGTTGTTGTGGTTGTTATTGCTTTTTAATACTACTGTCTATAAATTACAAAATGTACAACTTGGCAGTTGAAACAAAAATTAAAAACAGAACATGATTTCGTTTTAAATTTTATTTAGTTTTTAATTTTTATAGGGCCAGTGTCTTATTAGTTTTATTAATTTTCGTGAGGTAGCCCACAAGTACCCATCGTAGAATTCAATAACTACAATTAGAACATTACAATTCTCTTCCTCTGCTTAACCTGTTAAACTTAGCTCATAAATTTTCTTCAACGTGGACAATTTTCTTCTTGTTTACATAAATAAAACTTACACGCTAAATTGGGGTACCCTATGAAATTCTCATTGAAATAAAGTTAAGTAGCAGTGTAAAAAGTAAAGAATTAAATGAGTGTCGCTAACTGGAAATGGCATAAGAAATTATTAAATTTGTCAACGGTATCAATAAGTCCTTGCTATACCTCCGTGGATTGATACTAAAACGCGCTACCGTTCATTTTCTTTTTGTTTGTAGTAAAAGTTACACTCAGGTTATGCTGACTACTTATTCACTGTATTCCCTTCTTTAAAGAAATAACAAGTAAGAGTTCTTTATTCGGCTATAAAAATGTTGGTCTCTTCAACGGGAATTTAGTCAAAGGCTTCATGTCGCTTAAGAGTAAAATCTTAATTAATTATTGCAAACCCAATTCTAAGCAGACAGACGATTAGAGGGTTATCGAATGAGAAACAAAATTATAATAAATATCTTGTTTAAATAAGTGATATTGTTAAATTTATGGGAACACCCTTTACTTTTTTATTTTAAATATTTATACTTGTTATTATAACAGACGTAGATATTTACAGCTTGTGTAAATTTCTAGTGTTTAACTATTAAGGTTCAAACGATGAGGCCATATAAATTTAATTACGTCTGCTATGGGGGACACCCTCAAGTTTTAATACTTGCAGTTGTGAACATATAAATACATAGAATACACTCTTTGTTTAAATTTTAAGTGCTCTTCTATAACGGTTAGAAAAATAAGACCATATAAATTAAATGAAATTTCCTATGAGGACACCCTTTAACTTGGAACTATGAATCTTATATTGTGGTTGTAAAGGACTTAAGAATACACGTAATATGTTAATTTTAACTATTTGTCTACATCGTTAAAAAAAATACACCAAATCACATCATCTGTGGGAACACCCTTTAACTTTAACCCTTTAAGTTTTAAATCACACGTTGCAGCCAACGACAGTTTGCACGTTACCGTTTGCTTATCGTCTTAATCTAATGAATTTCGTAAACATTTATGCAGCGGTTGCTAGAAAAAAAATTATTTATTAGGAAAATATTTATTTTACACCATGGCTAAAGTTGCCTTTTTCGAACATTTATTTTACACTTAAGGCCGGGGCACATAGAATCCGTCATACGTTAAACTTTGACAAACAACTGACAAGTAAGTTAAAATACATGTTTTCTTATGAGCGTTGTCACAATCAATACGTGTCCGTTAACGCAAAGTACGAAAGTTGGTCAACTTTTAACTTTTAAATACTTTGACAACTATCAACTGCTTCCTCTTCTCTGTTTTCTTTTAACTCTTGTTGTGTTTCAATTGTGTTTTGTGATTTTAATAAAACAATTTTGGTGGCAAACAATAAAATACAAATTTAATTAATTTAAAAAGTGAATAAAATACAAATTAAATTTAAAAGTGAATAAAAATAGAGAGCAAGCTTTGGTATAACATCCGTCAGCAAAGTATTCATTGTGCCAACCTCATCCGTCGTTACTTTGACTTTAGTTGAATTTGTCAAAGTTTAACGTATGACGGATTCTATGTGCCCCGCCCTTTACCCTCTTCAACTACGTCAAAGTTTGTGTAGATTTTAATTAATTATGCCACAAAAATGTATTTTTTTTAAATATTTAATTGCAAACATTTTTTAAGTCAGCTTTTAACTTTATTTTCGCATGTCTATAAACATAAAAAAATATTTACACTCACTTGTAGTGCAACGTCTTCAAAGTGGTTATAATGTTATGGGAACGAATAGAGAACGTGGCTGTATAGAGGAGAAGCTAAAGTTTGTTGTTAAATAAAATTTTTTTTCCTTACAACTTAAAATTTTTTTTAAATTTTAAAATTGTTGCTCAGTGATTGAATCGAGGTACTATCGCCTCTAAGTATACTTGATCTAAATATATAAGTATGAATAAGTTTTTAATAAAAGTTGTATGTCTTGAATTGTTAGCTGCTTTTGAAGTTTCTTATATCATTTTTGTTGTTGTTGTTTTTAATGTGTTTATGAACGCTTTTTTTATATTTCCAGCTTGATGTCTGTCTCCAGAAAAAGCAAATAAATATGTTGACATCATAATGGGCTGCTAATTTAATAAGTCAACTCCCTAAGCGTTTTACCAAAACAAACAAACAATGAAGAGTATCTGGGGGAGGTAAAAACAGAAATGAATTCAATACAAAAAAAAAAAAAAAAACGTAAAGATTAAATAATTTTCATTTTGTTAATCCCCTATTCTATGTTCTAAATAGTAAATGAGATTGAAAGCAGATCTTTTTTAAAATTTTACATTGTACTTTTACTAGTTCAAGAAATTTTACTTAGGAAATATGCCCTGACTCGGAGCCGATTATACTTAACAAAAGATTGTATTGCCTCTACATGCGAAAGTTCCAGCAAAACCCATAAATTTTCATATTATTGTCAATGTTTGCATCGTTTACCCGATGTAAACAATTAATAATCTAAATAATTTAGTACAAATGCTAGCAAATTTCGTTTTATACTGCTTGAACGAAAAATATTGGATAGTTTAGTATCAATTTCTGAATTGAAATTTACTCTATTTCTGATTTTTGACATATTTGACAAAACGTCAACATTCAAAATATTTTGGAAAGGAAATAGATTCTGGGTAAAAAAAAAATAATTAAGCATAAAATAATTTTAGTGTTATAATCAATTTTTTTAGTAAATTTTACATTTTTTACATTGTTGACAAAATGTAAAATTTTGTAAATTTTTTTGTCGTTTTGATATAAACGGTAAATCACATAAACATTTATTGAAATTTGTCTTCTACATGCTAGAATAACAAGATGTATACAAAAACCAAAAATTTTTATATTTTAGCCAATTTTAACATTATTTACCTCATGTAAACAATTAAAAAACTAATAAACTTGCCACAAATGCTAGGAAGTTTTGAGTGATGCTCGTTGAAAAAGCAATATGAGTTAATTTAATTTTATACTTTTCCCTTTCTTAAGTAAAATTTTACTATTACCTATTTTTGACATTGTTGACAAAATGTCAACAATTAAAATATTTGAAAAAAGTAATATAATTTGGTAAAAATAACTAAGCGCAAAATAAAATTATTATAATAATCTATTTTTAGTAAAATTTACATTTCTTTACATTGTTGACATAGTGTAAACAATTAATTTTTTTTTTAATTTTTAAAATAAGCAGTAAACTCATTTAGAAACATAGAAAATCTTTTAATTTCTTACATTATTTGATGAATTCAGATTGTTTACTCTATGCAAAAAATTTGAAAACTTTTAAAAAAATATAAAAATTGGATAAAAATTTTGCTCGTTTTAAAAAAGAATTTTAAATTCATTAATATATAATTAAGTTTGATTTATTTTATATTTTACTTTTCGATTTCTATTGTTTACATTATTTACATAACGTAATCTTGTAAGATTACTGTCTTTCACCAAAAAACATGCTTTAAAAGTAAATTTTTCTTGATTTTAACATGTCATTTATTCACATGCTTTTTTTGTCTCCTATACATTTTGGAAGCTAAATGTATTTTTTAAATAAATTTTTTTAAAAGATAAATTCAATATATTCAATCACTATCTTTCTGTTTTAATACATTATTTTCCCTTTAAGCCCACTTCTTGGAATAAGATATTTTCTAGAAAATTTTCCAGGATTCAATAAAATATAAACTGCTTTTAAATTTATAGAAAATTAAAGTTAATTTTTAAGTAATGTATCTCTGAACATAAAGTTCTATCATCTTGACACTTATTTTTGAAATAGTTAAAGTATTTACATAGTTCAGAGTTTTATTATAATTTTACATTATGTAATATTTATTAGTTCTATTTTATGTGCGATTATAAATACTAGAAAAATCCATTTATCTACAAATTTTTTGTATTGTTTACCTTTTGTAAATTGTTTAAAATTTGAGAGAAAAGTAAAGATCTAAAATGAGGAAATAATTTCTCTGCATAGTAAATTTTTTAATTGTGTAAAGTTATTTGAAGATAATTTGTGATGTTAAATTAGTTACCTTCTCTTGTATGTGTGTTTACTTCAATCATGCACACTTCTTATACGACTGACATTTTCATAAATTTCATTGCTTGATTGTCAAGAGACATTTATTTGATTGACTTTTTGTTTACGCTGCCTTTTAAGGCATTCTCTTTGTTTAACAATTGAAGAAATAGTCAATTATTTGTAGATGACAGAAGATTACAAAAATTGTAGAATTATAAAAATTCTATAGAAATCTGTCGATAGCAAGGAATTTTCGTCATAGAAAATTGCAATTGCAAAAAGTTTTCTCTACAGAAAATTTCTGGATTGCAAAAAAAATTTTCCTATAAAAATTTTTCCCACCGAAATTTTCCGTGAAGAAGGTAATAATATCACTATAGAAAGTTACCGATTAAAGAAAATTTTGCGATGTTAAAAAAATTTCTCCATAGAAACAATTCATTCTACTGAAAATTTTTTATGAAAAAAAATTTGTCAATTTAAAATATGTCGTTGGCAAAGAAATTTTTCTACAGAAACTTCATCGAAGACAATGCGATGGCAAAGAATTTTCTTTATTGAACACTTTTCGATTGCGAAACGAATATTTTTCGATGCAAATATAATTTTCTCAATGGAAAATATCTAGATGACAAAATATTTTCATTACAAAAAATGTTTCCATGGCAAAAACTTTTTTCCATGGATATTTTTTAGATGACAAAATATGTTCTCTATAGAAAATTTCTGATGCAAGAATTTTCCTTTTTAGAAAATATCTGTACTCATTATATTTTCTTCAAAAAAATGCCCGATGTTAGAAGTATTTTTAATAAAAAGTTTATCCATGAAAAAAATATTCCCTATAGGAAAATTCTTAATGGCAAGGACTTTTGTCAATAAAAATTTTTTCATGGCAAAAATTTTTTCTATGGAAAATTTTTTGTCGGAAAAAATGTTTTTCTGTACGAAACTTCTGTACGGCAAAAAATTATCTTTAGAGATAGCATACAGAAATTTTAATGGAAAGTTATTAGTGGTATTAAATTCCCTACAAAATATTTATTGAAAAATTTGAATTTTTCCCTTTTTAGCGTAAGCAGAGTGGTCTCTATCATTGTATTTCTGTAAAAAAGGCTTTCGATAGCACTACTTTTCTTTTAAAGACTTACAAAGAACATTAAACTTCTAAATAAAATTTAAAAAAAAAAAAATCCGATTACTCTTTACAATGGTTTTTTAAAGAAATTCTGATGTTGAAAAGAACGCAAACAAAAGAAATATAAAAAATTAAACAAATATATTTTACTTATATATTTGAAGGCTTAACCAGACTCATCGCAGTTCTTAGTTCATACTTGATTTAAAAATTATGTAATAATTTTATTAACAAAAAAGCTCTGAACAAAGGCACAAATTTCAACATTTGAACTTACACAACGCTTTAAAATAATTGTAAAATTAAAATAAAAAAATTATTTCCAAAATTAAATTCACCAAAAAACATCATGTTCACATATGTATTTATAAATTTAATGTAGCAAAAATCTTGAATACAACCCTTTTTGACCAAAACACCATTAAAAGTTTGTAGCAGAAAAAAAACTTCACAAAAACTTTTAAGCACCGAGACTAAAAGACAAAAACATTGAAATAAAAGAAAAATTGGCATTTGCACATATAGAATATTGTACTTTTAGTCATGTCCATAAATGTTGCACAAACTCAAAAAATGAAAAAAAAAAAAATAAAACAAAAAACTCGATATTGCAAGTTTTCTAATTTTTCTCTTCAACACTCCATCCATTCCCAGTACATGAAACCACGAACTGCTCATCAATATATACAGCCCAGCCACTTCCATAAGATTTTTTCTTCTGCAGGTTAAAATATGTATGAAATGTTAACAAGTGCACATTTTCGTTTCATTTGTAAGACAAAAACAAAGTGGTTACAGAACTAACAATAAAACGCAAACAAAAATTAAAAGCACACCTACATATTTTTAAGCAGAACGAACGTGAAAAACAAACACAACAAAAAAAAAAAAAAAAAAAAAAAATACAGAATAAAAAAAGTGTTATTTAGAAGTTTGTTTTAACTGTTAATTTTTTTTTTGCATTGAAATTCCAAACAACAAAATTTTTACATCACTAAAAATTCCACATTTTGTTTTTTGATTTTTATTGTCTATCTTTCTACATATTGAGCAATTTATGTAACCTTAAAAATTTTTGTAGCTGACAATTTATGTAGTTATGATTACATAAAATTTTTGTTACCGATAAGCATTCCGTTTATTAAAAACTTTCGTTCCGCTTAATTTTAATTAATTAATTAATTTAATATTTATCCATAAATTATTTTTCCAGCAAACTATTGTTGCTTACATATTTGCTATTTACAACAGTTTTTTTGGTCCAGGTATTTATTCCATTAAAATTTCTTGTCAGTGATATACTTGGTATGAAAAATTTCTTGTTATCGATAAATTTTGTCTAGAAATTTTTTGTTATCGATAAATCATTTATGGAAAATTTTTGTCATAAATTTGTATAGAAAATTCTTTGTTTGTTGTTATTTTTCTATGGACAATTTTTTGCAAGCGATAATTTTTTTATTAAAAGCCTTTGTCATCGATAAATTTTCTATAGGACATATTAAACAATTTTGTTAGTAAAAAAATCTGTGATGCCGAAAAAAAAACAAATAGAAATATTTTGTCATCTACAGAAAATTTTTATTCATCTACAGATAAATGTCATCTATAAAAAATATTTTTCGTCAGTAATTTGTCATCGATAAATTTCCCACAAAGGCTTTTTGTTATCGATAAGGCTTCTGCAAAAAATTTTGTTATCGACAAGTTTTCAATAAAAAATTTTTAACCATCAATTAATCTTCTTCGAACATTTTATAATTATAAAATATTTTATGTCACCGAAAAAATTTTCTATCAAATATTTTATGTCATCGATAAATTTTCTATTAAAAATTTTTTGTCATCGATGAATTTTCTACAGAAAAAATATCAATATATTTTGGCTCATGTAAATTCTTTGTCATCTATTAAATTTCTATAGAAAGTTCTTTGTTACCTATCAATTTTCTATAGAAGATTCTTTGTTATCGATCAATTTACTATGGAAAATTCCTCAAAGTACTTATTCCTCAATAAAAACTTCGGTCAACATAAAATCGTAGCAGATCTTAACGTTTAAATTTATTTCTCTTATTTTTTTGCCACTTTCCAAATAAACGGCTCATATCCGATCAATTTTAATATATCAGTTTTTTTCGAAAAACTTTCTTTGTTTTCATAAAAACATTCGCTACCAACAACTTTTTTCGCATGCAGGACTATTTTTTGCAAAATCATTTACCCCTCAATAGTTTTATTTTCTTTTACATCTTGGCCTTAGATTTCTTCCGCATTGATTGACATTTAAAATTAAAAGACAAAAACAAAAGACAGTTTTTCTTTTGGTGTTCATTATTGGTTTGTGTTTGTATACATCCTATTTACATTTCCTTATTCTGAATTTGGTAGAATCAGTTTCTGTTTTAGTTTCTTTACTATTTGTTTGCTTATTTGCCGTTATACATATATCTACATTTCCTGTGAGTTTTACCTGCTTTTAATTCCAAATTTCACTGTATCGTTCATGTTGCACGTAATTGAATTGTTAAGTTTTTTCTTTAATTCTACTAATGGAAAACCAAGCTGAATAAACGTATAAATGTTGTCGGTTTTGGTTAATTCTTGCATTTATGTGCAATGATTGAATATTTCATTGGCAGCTGCTGTGATGTTAATTTTTTAAGTATTTCATTGAATAAGAGAAACAATTTTCCTTTTCCGATAAATGGGTGACTGGAAAAAATACTGAAGAACAACTATGAATAGTAATTATTGAAAGCTAAAATTAAAATTTTCATGTATAAAAAATTATCGATAGCGAAGTTCTAAATGTTATTAAAGACAAAAACTCTCTAGAAATTATTCAGATGCAAAAAAAATTGTATAAAATTTATTTATTTTGAATAAAAAATTTCGTTTGATAAGAAATGCTTGTATGGACAAGCTAATAGATAGAAAAAAAATATTTCTATAAAAAATCCTAACGCTTACGTTAATTTTTCATACAATTTCATAGGTAATTCTTTACATAGAAAATGAATCGCCAGCCAATTTTTTTACATACAAAATTCACCGATAGCTAATATTTAAAAAGAAAAATTATCGATTTCTAATTTCTTGAATGAAAAATTTATCGATATCTTATCTTTGGATATAAAATTTATTATTAATTAATTTTTAAAAAGAGAATTAATCGATAGCTAATTATTTACACAGAAAATTTATCGATAGCTAATTTCCTACATAGAAAATTTATCCATATCCAATTTTTTATATAGTTAACTTATCGATAGCTTATTTTTTGCATGAAAAGTTCGATAGCTTATTGTTTACAAAAAAAGTTTATCGATAACTAATATCTTGTATAGCATATTTATGGATAGATAATTTTTCACTTAGAAAATTTATCGATAGCTAATTTTTTGCATACAAAGTGCATCTCTAGCTAATCTTTACACATAAAATGTGTCAAAAGTTAATTTTTTACATGCAAAATTTATCGATAGCTAATTTTTACATATAAAATTAATCGATAGATAATGTTTTACATACAAAATTTATCGATATCTTACTGTTTACATAGAAAATTTATCAATAGCGATCCATTGCTAACTTTTAACATACAAGCAAAATTTATTAATAAATAATTTTTTACACACAACATTTATCGATAGCTAATTTTTTTAGATAAATAACTTATCGATAGCTAATATTTTTGAATAAAAAATTCATCGATAGCTAATTTTTTAAATACAAAATTTGTCGATTTATAATTTTTTCCATAGAAAATTTATCGATAACCAATTTCTTACATAAAAAACTGATCGATGGCTAATTTTCTACATGCAAAATTAATTGATAGCAAATTTTTATGTATAACATGCATACATTTTTTGATAATTTCAGTATCAAAAAATATAACAAAAATTTCGTTTCCTAAAGAATTTTGTTTAAGCATGTAAAATTTATTTGCCCATTAAAAGCATTTACGCAATTCTTTAAAGTCTTCGAATGTTTTGTTTTTTTCTTAATTTTTAGCAGTTGAATAATTTATTTATTAAAACCATGTCAGTGACCATGTGGGTGATTTAAACAGTCCTATTGTTAGTTGGCTTAAAGCAAAAAATATAATTAAAGCAGAGACAGTGAGTAAAAGCGGAAGCTTATAACAAAACAAAAACAAAAATAAATAAAAATAAGAGCATGCAGTGTTAAAATAATAAAAAAAGCTACCAAAAAAGAAAACTGTTTTGAATGGTAGATTCTAGTGACATTTAAAACACAATGCTTATGTTAAAGTAGATACTTGAAGCGTTCTAAATGTTCGTTGTGTAAATTTATATTCGTCTGTTTGTGTTTGTCATAGTTACGAGAGCAGCACCAAATATATACAACTATTACGGCACCTTTTTAGTTTTTATATTATTTTTATATAAATACAAATTTTTTCATGAAAACATATGCTCCACATCTTTGTTTATGAAAAAACTTCGAAAAATAAGATATTTTTTAACGGCAAACTAAAACGCAATCGAAAAAGGCCACAAAAGGCTGCCCTCGTATGTAAATGTCTAAGTGCGTTTTAATACTCTTTAGAATCTTTAACGTACTCGTTGTAATAGAAATGCTTCAAGATGATGATAATAAAATGATTAGACATGTTCCAAGAGAATAGTTGTTTTTAAGATTAGTTGAGTGGGTGAAAGATGATAATAGGCGCAGTAAGATATGTAGCATACTTTTAGGTTGTTGCCTAAAACAGTCATGTTAAGGTTTTATACCACTATATCACCCGGCAGGGGAGATATTCTGCTTCATAGGCTTCCCGTGGGGTCTAAAAATAAGAAGAGGGGTCTATCAGCCTCAACCAGAGTGCTTTAAAGGAAAAAAGTCTTAGATGATGCAGCATCTTTCCGCTTGAATGAAAAAAGTAATCCTAATAATAATTGGCTGTATAGGAACCCTATGTGACTGTAGAGAAAAAAAGTTAAAAAATGCGTCAATGCATCAATGCACAATTTGGGCTGGAGTTTTTTTTAACTGGAAATGTGCTGACTAATGCAAGAGACCGTAATTTATGATTTGTTTTGTGACATCAAAATTTAAATGCTGATTGTTGTTTATATGGGTGAAATTAGTTTGGACATAATGATACGTTTTTAAAAAGATGGCAGCACTTGTAATATACAACTAATTATTTTTAAGCCCTATGGTTTAGGATTTCTATAATTCAGAACGAAAAAGCTTGATAAAGTGAAAACATCACCGGCATATTTTCTTTAAAGTCATTTGAAATCCAAGATCTTTGTTAAAAATCTTATCGTGGCTTGAAGAACACAATTCTAAGCGGCAGCACAAGCTTCAAACTTATGTGGGTCAACAAAAAACCCTAAAATTAATTTTAATAATAACTATTAAACATAAAAACATTAACAAAATAAAAAAAAAATAATCAATTGTTAAATCTCTCTTATTTAAAATCTTTCCTTAATTATGAAATATCCTAATAATCCTGGAGAAAATTAAAAGCTTTGAAACTTTTCTATATGAATTTCTTCCTTTAGTATTTATGCAAGAAATATATAGATTTTTCTATTACAGTTTTTATGACAATGCCTTAGGTCATTAACATGATGAAAAAGAAGAACACTAAGCAAAGAGGAAAAAAGTATAAAAAAAGCTAAATGAAGTAGAAGAAAAAATTGTAAACTTACTACTGCAACAACATCAAGGATTAAAGTAAAACAAAAAAAAAAAAAAAAACAAAAAAAACCCATTAACAATAACGAAGGCCATTCAATGATAATTAAAAAATAAAACAAGTAAGAGTGCAGTAATGGTCTGTGCCGAATTTTATACACCCTTCACTATATTTGTATTACGACGTGAAATATACAGGAAATTCCCATTGAATATTTAAAAAAAATTGGCATAAAAAATTCTTTCCTAGCATGAGGTTTTTCATTTCAAGAAGGTTCTTGTTTTTGAAACTTGTAAGTGTTTCTTATGGTTGTTGTCCCAGCTATTAAATGAAAAGGTTGCTGTATCAGACGAGCTAAAAAATGCTTGTTAATTTTTTTTAATAAATTTTTTATCATAAATCCAACCATCTGCAAAATTACAAAAAAAAAAAAATATTAAGAAAAGTTATAGAAAAATTGGCAGCACGCGTGATGTTTTGCTCGTTGCCTCGAAGGGCATAGACCTCTAATGATTTTTAATAGCAAAGTTGTCGAAATTAATTTAATCGATTGGCGTATTTAAATTTTCTCTATCTTGACTAGACAAAATTTATTTAAAGAGGAACACGATAGACAAACGGCTAAAGAGACGAACGAAAATCGCTCAATTGCCTTCACTATAAGACGATAGAGGTAATAAATTCCTTGCAGCTCATTTGGCGACGTGGGCAAGCTAATATCAATCCGATTA
The DNA here is from genome assembly GCA_937654795.1 of Cistogaster globosa. Lineage (NCBI taxonomy): Eukaryota > Metazoa > Arthropoda > Insecta > Diptera > Tachinidae > Cistogaster > Cistogaster globosa. The sequence goes on from OW569406.1 coordinate 3,901,812, forward strand.
TGGATAGATGGAGGGGGGCAGATAGACACCGCTAAATCGACCATTCTATGTATAAGGATCAAGATTATATATACTTTATGGAAATGGAAATGAAAATTGTAGAAATCACACGAGATGACGAACTTATATTCTCTCTATCGATTTGTGGTGAAGTATACAAAAATAGAAATAGAAAACAAGTATGAAAAGCAAACTTTATTGTGGTAATAATCGAATCTAATAGCATCAGAAATATAGAGAAGAAAAAAAATTGAATGGATATTCGGTAAAAAGCAAGGCTTAAATAAACAAAATGCAAACATACGTCTTAATTATCCTAGAGCTTTTTACCAAATAAATTAAACCATTATTATTACAAGCAGTTGCTTAGCAGTCAAAGAGAATTGTTTTTCAAAGGAATATTATTCGAAACAGTGAAGCAACAAGAATTGTGTGCGTAACAAAAACCTCAGGTTCATAACAGAAAGCATTAAGCTGCCTACATATTATCAACTTAAGCTCCTGCGAAGCTTCTCCTTGTCAAGGCATAATAAATAATCTTAACATAACACAGCCATCTAAGATTTTTTCGAAACTCTTCTTTCCGCAATTGGTTTGAATTTAAATGGGAGCATTAGTGCTGGTGGCTTTTCTTTATGAATTGATATAAATAGATTATATCCACTTCCAAATGTCAGTAGATAGAGGTATTTGTCATCCCTAAGTCCATGGATTTACTGTGGAAACAGCTAAAGAAAGAAGAAGATTTTGTTCTCTACACGGAGGGCTACCAGGAGGCAATTAAAAATTCAAAGAAAAATGATATCATAGCGAAGCTCATAAGCGTATATTAAGACTCTTAGTGTGCTGATGTACTGATATAGAATTGGACTGAGCTGCATTCTAGACCATTGAAATATTAATGACAATAAAGTTGTGGATGGCTTTGGGATCAGTGGGAAATGGAATGAGGCATTAAGACAAACGTTTGATAACTATGCTGAGGATTTTATTAGAGTTGTATATGGCACTGCAGTCTCTCTATGTTTCTTATATGTGAGTGGGCTTAAATAGAAAGTTTCGAAGCATAATTACCGGCATGAAAGGAATTTAAATTTTAAGAGCTGCTACAATTTTATGTTGACCGAAGTTTTTATCCTCTACTCGAGATTTAGATTTAGTACTTTTGAAACCCTTAAAACATAATCATTTAATTTATCTGTTTAAAGCAAAGTTACTTATGCCATTTTTTAAATAAACTGCTCATGTAGTGCCAAGAGTCTTTATTTAATTTTTTTTTTTTTTTTTTTTTGTAGTGGCAACGAATTTATGAATTTCCGTTGATAGTTCAAAACTTGACTTGATACGATAAGTGGGCGTGAAACCTGCTACATAAAGCAAATGATAATCATTATATTACTGGACAACTGTATTCGAAAGCGTTCTCATACTTCGTGTTCTCATAGCTGCTACGATTGTTAGAGTGAGCATGGCATCGTTCATACAAAGTTAATTTTAATTTTGAATTGCTTCAAATCTATCAAAGTTATTGTCTGCAAATGGTATAACATTATGATTATCCGTTTACTGGGTACAATTTTACAATTAGACTACAGCAGCACACTGGATTTCTATTTTTCTTAGTAAGGATTGAAATAACTTTATTTTATTAAATACATTTTTCAATCTGCCATCTTATATTTTTAAATGTTGTTATTTCTTCGTATGTGTATAACGCATGACCACAGTGTCATTCGAAACGAGTGATGATTTGGGCCATTAGTAGCCATGTTAAATTAAAGCAAAAAGACATTTTTTTGGGGATTTGGTTGACATTGTTAAACAATACTCTTTTAAAAACGAGCTTCATTGATTGAGAGACATCAAACAGCGGCAAGAAGATGTACTAAAGTTGGTTGCTTCAACAATATTGATTAATGTCGTTAATGATGAAAGATTGAAAAATTACTTTGTAAAAATTATGTCCTTGTCTTACAAACTGTTAATTAATTTAACGAAATTTTATTTGAAAAAAATTTCATTATAAATTGTGTTATTTTTAGCATAATTTTAGTATTTCCATTTCTAGTTTTGACAATTATTTTTATCTATTTTTTTTATTTTATCAAATTATGCATATTTTATTTCAAGGTAAAATATCCCTCTACAATTTTATTCACTTTTTAATGCAGTAACAAAATTGAATAGGTTGTTGCTTTTAAACTCTGGGTTAATTTTTGGTTTTAAATATTTTCATATTCATTATTTTTCGTTTATTTTTTTATTTTTTATGTCTAAGTTTCTAATTTCAAATAGCTATGTAACACGTTTAAGCAGTTTTTGAAATTCGTTTAATTAAAAAAAAAATAAATAAATAAATAAAAAACATACATTTGTCACGAAGTTTTGTGTTTGGGTTTTTATAACAAACAAAACACAACATTCAAATTACAAATAATGCGATTCATTTTTCACAAAGCAAAAAAGGAACTTGCATATTTTGTAATACAGTAAAATAAGAATCCATTTAAGATATGGATGGCAGGCAAATGCAATGAATTTTGTTAACGATAGATAGCAACATTCAGCCAATATTAATTGTAAAATAAGTATATTTGAAGCCAAGGTTTTCGAAGTTAAAATGCAAAATTGTTAGAAAGTGTACAATTAAGTGCAATGCCTGATTATTGCTTTGTTTTCAATAAGAATTTTATTTAGGTTTAAGTCTATGACAAATCTAGGTTTAAAATCTTTGTTTAACTGAGCTTTGTTGTCCCTTTTAGTAGTCTCTGTCTATTAGTGAATTATGCTTGTATTTCAACAGCTTTTTATTACTCGCCATCTTAATGAGTCTTTGTTTTGTTTAGGCAAATAAAATAAATATTTATGTCCTTATCTATGTTTATATCCATGTCCATACTTAAGCTATGTCCATATTTATGTCCATACCCATGTACATGTCTTTATCCAACTCGAAATTTCTTTTCATTTATATATCATCTTACATCCATATGCCTATACATTTTCGTTTTCTTATAACAATATTTATCAAGTTTCATGTCTATGTCCATGACTATATCTAACCAATGTTTACAAACATCAATCATGTAATATTTGTTCATGTCCATATATATATTTAAATCTATGTTCATGTTGATATTCATATCCACATTTAATCAATCATATTTATGTCGATATTTATTTTCCTAACCATAACTGTCATATCTATCCATTATACATACATATACATGGCCATATTTATGTCTAGCGTTTATTTTTATGTTTATATACATGTCCATATCTTTATCCATGTACAAATCAACATTTAGTCAATTTACGTATGTATGTAAATATTGTAGCTTATATTCATATAAATTTCGAAATATATGTTCATGTTTAAATCTCTAACCATGTCTACATCTAGTCCATTTATAAATCTATGTCCACGTCAACGGCTTTTTCTTCAAATAAAGGTTAAAAACATTTTAGCTACCCGATGTCATACCAAATGTATGTCTTATCTATATAAAGCTTATATTAAGTTCACTTCTCATTCAGGTTTCTATTTTTATGTTTTTGTCAATAACTCTGCCATTGACTTCTCTATTATTTAGATGTACCTATGTCTAGTCTATTTTTGATTTACGTCTACTGTAAATTGTATCTAGTCTTCTCTAGTTCATATCCAGTGTATTTTACCAATTATTCTATGTAGTCTACGTCCAATACAAATCAAGACTATGTAAAGTCTTTTTCTAGACTATGTCTTATCTTCATTTATTCTGTATGCTGCTTGCATTATTAGATCTATTCCCTGTCTTGTCTATTTCAACTTGCTTTTTAAACGATTTTAAAGCATGGTCTAGTCTTTGCCTAATATTCGATATATTTCTATGTCTGCTCTTTATGTCTTTTTATGCAGTCATATAATCTTTTTTGCTTTGCTTTTTAATTTCAATTATAAATTACACAAAAATCTTTTTTAAGATGAAAACTAAAAATTCCCATAAACCTAAACAATGATTGTGGGTTATAAGAAGGAGTGAAAATTGCAAAATTTGCCAATTTCAAGTTAAATATTTTTCTTAACTACAAGCAAACTAAAATGAAATGGAAAAACCATGGTGAAAAAAAAAAAATAAAGAAATTGAAAGTATAAAAGTTAATGGTAAACAACTTAATTAAAAGATGGTTTGAAACAAAAAAAAAAACAAAAAAAATCAAAAGAAAAAGAAAATTATCCACAATAAAAGCAAAAGTATAAATATATTTTTCTAGAGCAATCAAAGTTAAATTTAAACTGAATCTGAAGACTGTGAAAAATATGATGTTTATGAAAAACTTTTTTTGTTTGTTTTATTTTTCTTTTAATTTTTAAGAAAAATGAAGCTTTTTTTCATGCATGTTTAACGCAGCTGGGTAAATAAGTCACGCTTGAAAGCCATTTAAACATTAAAGCTGCTTTAACAAGAAGCTTAAGAGATTGTAAATAAATTGTTAAAGTTGATTGAAGGCAACTGAAGGCACGATTGTACATTTTTACTCCCACTGCTAATTTTACAAAGATTGTAGTTTAAAAAATATTTGCAAGGAAACTAAATATTTTGAATAATTTATGTCTATCGTAAATATAATCAAGAAGCAACGCTTCTTTCTTTGCGATGAATCACTATTACAATAACTTATGGTTTTAATGAGTTCTGATACTGAAATAATAGTTCTCAATTTCCTTTCACATTTTTATATTCGCAAAATCTGTTTTATTTTAGAATACGTTCATTCGAGCTCTTCACATTCCCGCAGTTGTTTAATATGCACAAACAGGGTGGACCAGAATTTTTATTCATCTTTATCTTCGTCAGAAGATATATGAGGACGTGTTAACTATTCACTTGCATTACACTTTTTCTTCCATTGTTTGCACTAGTTCTTAGTTTTTCGAGCCGAGAGATTTTAAAATCTTCTCCGATGCTTCCATTTCTTGCTTGATTCGCCTCGCTTTTTCTACCCTTTAAAGTTGGCTTTCTTTATGCTTCTTGTTCAGTTCTGTACGTAGTTTGAACGAAGAGTTATCTAAAATGCTCTTGGTCGCCTTTATATTGAGATACAAATCCCACTTCTTTATTTCTACACTACAACTAACACTTAACTCACAAACAAATACTTAGCAACAATTAAGTTTTTGTAATTATTTAAAAAAATTTTTTTTGGAAATTTAAAGAAATTCTTTATAAAAGAAAATAAGTTTTTTTTAATACAAACATTTGCATAATTATTTGACTTTTTTTATTTTATTTTAATTTCCATACAAGAAAGATATCTTCATTTGAATGATTATTTTGAAAATGATTAATTTGCATAAAATAGTTTAATGCTTCGCCTACACGTTAACACACTCAAAGAATCTTAAAGCAAAATTGCAGCATTTATATTCCAATATGTTTCTCGGCGGGTTTTTGGGCCCACAGTTTTCACTTCAGACTCATAGTTTCTAAGTCAGATTTTTAAAGAATTTATTGTTGATTGTACAGTAAGTTTACCCACCCTACTAGACATAGGCATAGTTGTGACATAGACAACACATTGATTAAATATATTCACATCTATACCTGCACTGAACGTAGATTCAAAACAGTCTTAATATAGTTAAGACACAGACACTTAATGGATACGACATGAATTGTCCTAAAATTAATACGCACTAAAAATCAACGAACTAATGAGAAACCATAAAAAATAAACAGATTTAGACAAGATATAAACTTGACATGGATAAGAAATTAACCAGATCTAGACTGGAAATAAGCCAGGCAAAGAGAAAACACAAAATATAACAAATAGGAGTGCTCAGTTAGGCTATGACATATCTAAGATATCCTTCATTAAAAGCATTGTGTATTTATTTTCTTAATATAAAGTTCTTTTTGGCGCGAGTAGCAAGGCAGTTAGTAAGACGAGTTTTCGCTAAAAGGAGTGTTCTGAATATAAGAGATATTTAGTTGTCAGCTTTTCTTGCAAAATTATAAAATAAACAAGTAAGAGTTCTGTATACTCTTCACCATGTATATTAATATAGTTTAGTGAAGTAACTTAAATAAAAAAAATATTGAGATGAAAGAGAATTAAAAAATAAGAAAAAAATTTAACATAAAATGACAACGGCTCTTAATGGGTTAAACATTTAAAAATTTATTTTTTATTTTCTTAAAGATCTCTTCAAAAGCTTAAAAATGATAACCATGTTGATATTTTAAAATATATAAAAATTTCAGAGGCCCGTAACTCGAAAAATATGGGCAAGTGCAATTTTTTTCACTAGATGTTTTCTTAATTTTAATTCTCTATCGACCAATTTACATCTATGTGTTTATGATTAAAGTTACTTTTCTAAACTAGATTTGTTTCAAATGATTTGAAAAACTAGAGGCAGACGTGGTGTTAAGCCCACTGCCTCGAGTAATATTGACTAATCTTGCTGCTTTTCAGGAGCGAGTTAAATGAGCGAATTTAAATTTTCTCTACCTCATCTTGTGCCTTGGCAAAGTTGTTTTCAACACTTACACAAACCGACAGACGGATAGAGGTGCAGATATTGCTGAATCGACTTCGCTATGTATTAGATTTTAGAATATTCTTTATGGGGTCATAATGAAGTATAAAAATGACTTCATAATGTAAGTGTGTTTTTCTTCTGGGAGTTTGTTTTTTTAATTTTAAATTTTTAAAAGTTTTTTATAGTTTTTTGCGTTTAACGCAATTTACCAGGATGAAAAAATATAAGGTGGTCACGATAGCGAATTCATTGGTTTTCGCCGAAACGTTAAGTGTCAAATACCATTAAAAAAAATTAAACCTTTTTTTATATGGAGTTTGAGATTTCCAATTTTGGCGAAAATTTTTGAATACGCTATTGCGAGCATCTAGTATAGATTCGCCTAGCCATTTACAATTTTCTTACTGAAAGTTAATTTTGTTTGGAAAAATTAAAATTTTTTTTTTAAATTTTTTAAAATGAACATTTGATAAAATTTTAATAGTTGTGAAATAATAATTGTTTGTGTTTTTCAATGAAATATCCAATTTTTAATTACCAAGACAATCTGTTAATATTTTTGGTAAAATAATGTTAAGAGTGTAATATTTTATTAAAATTTAGATGGTTTAATATTATGCCATTTACCTGATAATATAGAGTTGTTTTTTTTCTGAAATTTCGAATTTCAATAAAACAAAGCAAAAATCAGCCTAAACCAAAAATAAAAAAACAATTAACGAAAAAATGCAAACAAATCTTAAAAACGATAGGCAAATATAGACATTCTCTTTTTTTAATTATTTCTACAATTATGGATCGATGCTGCTAAATTTTAAAATTATGTCGAAGAGAATAAAGATTATAAATTTTCTGTAGGGAATAAAGACCCGACATACAGTTAATTTTTAACACTGTACACATTAACCAAGCATTCGCTGGATGCAGACCAGTCATCAAAGAGACATAACAGAAAAATTTGCTAATTAAAACTGCACTGGGTAAACTTGACATATATTCAAGTGATTTTTTAAAATCTCATTTTAATTTAATTTTAGATTGCCATGGATATAAATGTAAAAAGTTTCCTTTTTAGTTGTATAAATTTATAGTAGATGAACGTAATGAATTAAACGTATTTGTATATTTTTTGTGTTAGTATGTATGTAAGTATGTATGTTTGTGTTGATAAATAGTTATAAAGTAATTTAGCTTATGCAAATTAATGTTGCAAATATTTATCTTTTTAACAATCATCACAACTGCTACTTGTCCATTTGATTTTATTTTCTTTTGCTTAACTTTTCTCTCTTTGACAAAGATACCAATTATTTTTGTAGCTTTTGGTTGCTGCTGGTGCTTGTGTTGGTGTTGGTAGTTTCTGCTTAAACTTAAGGCCATTTAAAGTGTCGACCAACAACAACCAGCATTTGTTAAGTTAATCTCTAGATTTAGTTAACGATTGCCCAGCCCTGCCAAGGAAAGATTATACAGGAGTAATAAAATGTTCATTTTCTATGAGTTGTTTTTTATTTTGTTTTAGGAAGCTGTTAATAAATGAGCTTATTTTTTAAATTAAATGTCCTTTTTGTAGTTTTGTCGTGTTTATTTATTTATTTATTTTTTGTTTGTTAAAGTGTTAAGCTGTTAAAATAAACATATATAAGATTAAGGTTTAAATAAATGAAATTTTAGTTTTTTATTGTCGTTCATATAAAGGTGGCTTAAAGAGATGTCCGTGTTTTGTTTAAGTACTTAATATAATTTATTGTTGCTGTCGATGTTATTTTAAATAAAATATGACTATTAATTTGTCACTTTTTATATACACACATTATAAATCAATTGGTAAAATAATTTTTAGAGGCCAAGAAAGTACTCCTCTTAATCATCTTAATTCTTCCTTAATGTGTAAAAAGAACGACTGATAACAATTGATTATGGAGGTCTGTACATTTATCATACCCTTTCTATCACTAATAGGAGCAAAACCTTGTCTTGTATTAAAAATGATTTAAAAATTGAAATCGCAATACAACATGAAGAACCCTTGCTAATTTTAAAAGCTCTGACGTACAAAGCTTTTAATTTAATATGTGCTCCAACTTCAACTCCTTTTGTAAACACTTTTTTATTGTATTATTTGAAATACAATAAACCTTTCAAATGCTTTCCTTAATCCATACCTCATTTAGCTAATAAAACACATAATGAAAATTTATTAGCCAATAATTTCGTTTGAAATAAAAAATCTAATTAAATTGCAGAAAAAACTGCAATGAAAAACTATTTCTTGATTTGACTGATAATGAAAGAAATGAAATGAAATCCATTAAAATCCAAAACAGAATGAAAAACATCTATAATTACAAACATTAGTAATCACAGAAAGAAGCACTAGTACATGCTACGATTACGTTAATGGACAAAAAAAAAAAAACAGAAGTTCAAAAAATTATGAAGAAAAGAATTACAAATTATGGCAAATTGAGAAATGTAGCAAAAATTAAAAAAAGTTATAAATGATGAAATAATAAAAAAGAAGAATAAGGAAATGTAACAGAAACTTAGAAATTAAAATAGATTATTAAATAAGGTCTTTGTTTACGTTCTGTGTTTAATTTTGGATGCCAAAAATTCCGCGTCATTACAGTTAGTGACCCCAGTTAATCTGCCCGCTGCATTTAACGTATCCTCCTGGAGCTGATAATGCTCGATTATGTTGCTTGCAGTTCCTTGAAACTTTCCAATACATTCTTCACTGCAATAGCGGATGAATCTTCTTTCATTTTTTACTTTTTTAGTTTTCTATAGCCCTGATATTTTTAATCGATTTGGAACCAGCAATTTAACTCTTGCTTAGTATATCATTGGAAACGTGGCTTTTATCTCTTTAAACGCCTGATTGCATTTAGTGGAAGTGCAACGCGTGATGACGTTCAGAGACTAGCTCCTTACAAGTTCATCACACATCATTGCATTCTTTAAAAAAACATCATAATCGACGATTGAACAGCTTCTTGCATCAAAAATCTGGCTACCAGTCGAACTGCAATTAAAGTTCTGCACTTTTGGACTTTTGTGACATCGATATTAAAATTCAATTGAAGGCACAGGAAAATTAGACATGAGCTCACTAACCCAGACGAAAACTGAAAAATTGTAAAAGATGAATATGTTAATCTTCGTGGCTGCACCGGCCAGGAATAATGCTCGAGCAGTGGGAATGTCCTTTTAATTGGAGAAAGGAAAGTATGTTCCAAAGCAGAAACGTCCACTATCATTAAAGGAGTGAAATAAAACAAAGGTATTACCCGTGTGGCTGCAGGGGCCAAAGACAATTGGAGGAATAATTAAATGGTGAGAAGATAAATGGGTCACAACTTCACTCCCGTATGTTTGGCCAGCGCATTCGATGTGAGAGCATCATTTTCAAGCCGCGCAAGGTACGATAACAGTTATTTTTCTGTTTTTCTTCATCATTAGTTTAGCTTATGTCTAAATATAGTTCTTATACAGTTCTTTCAGTCACATCTCAAGTTCCAAATTAAGAAGGAAAGCTTAAGATCTTATAAAGGCCAAAATAATTAACTAGAAAAACGTATATTCATTTTTACAAAGTTTTAATATATTTTATTATCATTATTTTAATATATTTTATTATTATTCACAACGGCAAAAAGCTTATTTTTTGCATTAAAAAATGTATGTTACATTTTGTGGGTGACTAAACAAGGTGGGCCAAAACGGCTCATTAATCTAATGAAACGTACACGAAAAGCAAATTATGTTTTTTTATTTATTTCTTCTTGCTATCGAAATGAGTGGAAAAATATGTTTTATTAAAAATAATGATTGCAATTTTTTTGTTCAATAGAAGAAAAAAACACAGATAAAATATTTGCAGATAAACTAATTGGATTTTTTGCTTAAGTACAATTTTAAAAAGGATTCAAGGAAGCAGCAAAAAAATAATATTTAGAGTGAAGCCTTAAAAGGTTTCAAGAAAATTTTAAATATTGATAAAAAATTGGAATTTTTGTAACGACTTACATATTTTTATTAAGTGTTATACAATTTTTATTTAGTTTTAAGTATTAAATATTCTAGGATTTTAAAGTTAAATAAATGTATATTAAATATTTTATCTTTTCTGCTTGAAATTGTTTCAAAATAAAATTTTATTTGAATTGGTTGATAATAAAAAAATAATAATTGCTACCGCGAGCCAAAATGTGATAGCAGCCAAAATCCTATACAGAATTTTAAAAAGCCTGCCCAAACCTGATTTTAAATTTTTTTGTTTTTTTTTTAATTTGATTTTTCCATTCATATTTTGAATATTTTTTCACAATTTTTTTTTATTCTTTGGACTTATGAAAACAAAATCTAGTACCCATATTTTCCCCATAACATTTTATTTGTTTTACTCTTGATATTTAAAACTGTTTCCATACAGAAATATTTAATTAGAAAATAATGAACTAATTATTTTTATCTTAGTTCAGGATGTAACATTTTATAATTGGATTCTGTAGAAACATTATTATCATCAACAGCGCAAACAATAGCAAAAATATATTTGTAAAAAAGAATTATATACAACATTGAATAAAATAACTAGCCACAGGATAAAATAAACCTATACACCCACAATTTCACCAACGCATAAATAGAATGGCCAACAATTGTAAAGCAAATTAAAAACCAACATTTATGGTTTTATTGGTCACCACTTTAGCTATAGTGGTCTAAGAGTGTTTCAAAAAAAATATTTTTTTTTTTTGTTAGATTTTAAAATTATAACAATTATTATGACACTAATACACACACACGCATTTTTAATGCACTAATTTAGAGAAAAAAACATATAACAAAACCTTCGGAAGAGATTATTGGCGCGTATGCCATCATTGCAGTGCAAAAACTGGTGAAATATGTTGCAAGGATTTTGATTGATTGTTCGCTTCCATCATGCTTCTCTAATGAAGGCTGCACAAAAGCCCTTAGAAATATTTGATAGAAAGAAGTTTTTCATTAATTTCTGCTTAATATTGGACTTTATTTTCACAAACATTTTTTAAAATGGGCAATAAAGGGTTTGCGTAATAAATTAACATCAGTATCCATTACTTTAACGAGTAGTCTGATGTCAAGAAAACGAGTCTTTAGAATAGATGTTAATCGGAAATCGATTATAATAAGCTTTTATCATTAATCAAAAGTAAAATTTTTAAACTCTGTGAATCACTCGTAATTATTAACTGACATAAAAAAATGAAAAATTCATTATAAGGACATGAAATTTAATTAAATCCCACTTTACATTTCAAATTATTATTGCTTTCTATTTAAAGCTGCTACCATGTACTATTCTTCTGCTCTGTTCTGTTCTATTTTATTTTATTCTATTAAATTCTATTCTATTCCATTCTATGCTTACTATTCCACATCTACTCAATGATGATATCGAAACTTCTGACACAATGTATCCTCAATGTTACTTTGTAATTCTCATTGTGTGCAAATATCTCATTTCCATGGTCTCTCAAGGTAGTAAATTTTTTTTAATCCAACTTAACGTGCCTTATATTCAGTGGATGACTGGTTAAATTGACTGGTTAAATTTATGTTTACAAAGCAAAATATCTAAGCGAAATAAATTTGCATGATATGTAAAAACCAAATAATATTTCAAAAAGAAATAAAATTATAAACAACATACACGTATTTTGGCTTTTGGCAAGCAGTGAATGTGGATTATTTCTCGTATCTTTGAGTATTTATTAGTTTTGATAACAAAAACTCTAAAATACTTTGGAAAACTTAATTCAATGTGTTTTATTTAAATAGCAGTATTTGTATAAAAAAACAATATAAAGCTGGTTTAATATGAGGAATTTAATAGTTATTTTTATATTTATAAACTAAAGCATACATTTAGGTGGGGATTTTAATTGTTTTATGTTGCTGTTAAAAGTTGTTTAAAAGTTGTAGATAGTTTTTTGTATATAAAAATGTTAAAACAAGAATATTAATGGTTATGCCATTTTATTGCCTCCTCTTTTCTTCTTTTTTTGGGAGATTTATTTCAATCTTTTTATAAATTTTTAATGGATGTATAAGAAATGTACAAAATTTTTAATTTCTTAATTACAAAAAAATACTTTAGTATCTAAGGAATATTTATTTAAATCTATTTTCAATTTAAATTTCTTCTTTTTATAATACATTTTTTTAAAAATAAATCAAGACAAATCAAAGTTATGTCATTTTATGTTCGTGATTGTACTAGATTGTGCCTGTAATGAATCTACTACCAAGATATTTCCAAAAGGTTGAAAGAAAATTCGAAAGAATGTCAACTTTTGCTTTTAGTCCTATGTATGATAAAAGTGCGTTATGAATATTAAAGTGTAGGATTAACTTAAGAATTATGAAATAGTAAAGCAAGTGTAAATAGTAGATAATGAAACTAAAAAGATGCTGTGTAAGGTAAGGCAACCAATGAGAGTTTAATGAAAATCTCACAACATTCTAAACCTTTCTTTCATACGGCCGACCTCTTGAATTGAGTTTTATCTTTTTCAAGTTTAGTAAAAGTCAGAATAAAACATTTATTAAAGATTTTTTGACAAGTTTTAATAAAAAAAATATATTTTGTAAAATTATCTTTTAAAACATTAAATTACGGTACTTTAAGAAAGTACTTTTCAAAAAAGCACCTTTTAAAAAGTACCTTAAAAAAGTACCTTTCGCAAAAGAAACGTTTTCTATAAATAAATTTTCATATAAATAAAATCTTTGAAAAGAGCATATTCAAGTAAACTTCATTGTAAGGGTGCTATATTTTAATGGTACTTTGTTGAAATTTTTTTAAAGAAATCTTTTTTAAAATTTCCTTTTTAAAAGATATTCTCTCAAAACTGCGGTTTTGAACCAGTTAGTGTCTAAATTTTTTTAATAAAGCTTCTTTTATTAGAAAGACTTATTTTAAAAATGTTTATTTAACAGGACATTTAGAAAAAATCTTTTAAAAAAAATGAACTCTTTATAATAAAAAATACTTTAAATGCAACAAAAATATGTTTTTGAAAAATATAAAATAAAAAGGGCCTTTACAAGTCAGCTGGTTAAGAAATAGGTAATGTACTTTTTAAAGTAAAAATATAATAAAATTCTTGTATGAAAAATTACTTTCAAAAGAGGTACAAAATTGTAACAGCAGGCACCTTAAAAAAATGAAAATTAAAATATGCTTATTAGCATAAAAAGTATTTTATTTTATGAAAAAGTACCTACAAAAGATGTGGAAAACAAAATAAAAAACTTTTTAAATATAATTTAATTAAAAAAGTGCAAAAAAATATAACCTGAACGAAAGTACTTAAGAAAATAATGTTTAAAAAATAGTGTTGTAAACTAGTTGTTTAAATGGCCTTGAAATTGTGAAAGTGGAAGACTGATTATGGTCCTGGGTTTACGTTGTTTAATTTCAATTTAATGAGATAAATAAAAATTAAATCATTGGAAAAAACTAAAAAACTGTTATTTTTACAAAGTGCTTCCTTAATAATATTTTGTACAAAATTGCTTTAGAAAAATAATGCAAAAAAATAATATTGTGCCTTTAAAAAATTTACACTAGGTAGCATTTTTCATAAAAGTGCTTTTAGAAAAGGACTATTGACAAAGAAGCTGGAAAGGTATCAAGGGCCTTAAAAATTTTTAATTTACGGCCTTGCAAAAAATTAATTTTCGATACGTTAGAAATCAGCTTTTTAAAGGTCATTTTAAAAAACAATATTACATATTAAGAAACCAGGAATTAGATTTGAAAATGAAACCAGAGAAGTTTCAAAAGAAAAATTAAACATTAATTTTACCTTGATTAATTTTTAAAACTACATTTAGATTTTATTACTTAAAAAATATCAAACATACGTTTAGTTGTATTTAAACTAATTTTACACATAAAATCAAGAATTTAAACGATATATTTTTAAACGCATTTGTAAGCTTAATTAAAATTCATTTAATGTATTTATTTTTAAACATGTAAAACGTTACGATATTTGTTTTTTTATAATCACAGTGGGGTAGATTCAAATGTGTGGCTAATAGGGCTGATCATATAAAAACAGTTTATAAGGGTCCTTTTTAAAATGATGATGAACATATGCGATAAATATACTGATGATGTCCTTAAGTCTTCAGGTAAAGTCCTGCTTTTGGATTAAGAATATGTAAAAAACAAAAAGTTATGGGATGTAAACTTAAGGCATTGTGGTTTGATATTATCAACTTACCCAATTGCTTAGTAAAACGCTCTTTAAATAATTTTCGCATGGTCTGTTATACACAAGTAGTTAACATTCAGTTTATATTCCCTAGCATTGCAGTAAATTACTTAAAGTGTAATTTTCCTTTTTTTCGTGTACGAATTTAAATATTTATGTTCCATTTACTTTTTATTAACGCAGCTGTAATTTGTAAACTTTTGCAAACATGATTTTTGTGGTTATTTAAATAAAATAATATTTATTTAAACTTTGTAAATTGTTGTTTGTATATGAGAATAATGTCATCATTTAAAAATGCATAAAATTTGCATTTTTACTAACATAAAACTTAATTAAAATCGATTAAATTTCACGACACTAAATTTACATAACAGCTTAAAAAAAAAAGGGTGTAAACAAAAAGTTTAAATCTTTAAAAAGATTTAAATATCGACATGATTTTATTTTTGATGGCATCAACTTAATATAACTGGCAGCAATATATGTTATATTTAGTTGAGGGAAAGGATTTTCTATGTAGGCAGCATAATGCATCAATAAAATTTAACAAAAATTAAAAAAATGTTCCCTTAAAATCTGCTTTATTTTCTCCATTAATTCTAAAGCCTTAAGCACTGAAAACATTAAAAAAGCATAAATTAAACATCATTAAAAATATTCACGTGTAAAAATATTTTTTTTACTATCGTCGAAGCCTTTGTTCTTAATGTAATTAATAATTATTTAATTATTTTTACAGCTTTATTAACAAAAATTTTTTTGATTCACAAAGAGTCACTATACTCATTTAATATAACAGTCATTGTGAAATTTTTACGCTTTGTATTAATCAAGTAGCTGATTAATGTTTAAAAATAACGAAAATTAAAAATTCAATTTAAGTTTTAATAACAAAAACTCAGTGAATATATTTATAGAATAATAAAATAAAGGGAATTTTTTAACATTAAAAAATAAATCCTTTATGATAAAAATTAAAAATATTACAAAATCTATTAAATTGTTTAATAAGAGCGAAATGACATACTTTCAAATAAAAGCAACAACTTAACAGCTGCTTAAAAAGCTTTAAAAACAAAATTATTTAAAATATTTGCTGCAAATACGCTTTAAGTAATAAAAAAGTTAAAGAATTAAATTAAAGAAACTGTAAAATTTTTACTGAAAATAATAAATAAATTATTTCGTGAAGAGATTAAAAAAAGCTTTTAGAAAAAAAAAAATTCCTTAAAAGCTTTTCAAGCATAAGGAAGATATTTTTGTCTTATTTTTTTTTCTCTAAAAACAAATGAATATTTTTACAAAAAGTTTTAAATAAAAGAAGTTTCAAGGAAAAAGTTCAGTTTAATAATTTAACTTAAATTTAATAAAATCTTTTTACAAATAATAATTTAAAATGAATTTTCTCCAACAGTTCTTCTTTGGCAAATAGGTTGGTTTTGTATTTTTCCATTAAAGTTATTTATAAAAAAAATATTAATTACATTAAGATAAAACCCTTCCAACAAAAAGATTTGTAACTATAACTTTATTTTAATTTAATTTTATTATTATTTTATTTTTTCATAAAAATTCAATAAATTATTGTGAAAAATAGTATTTTTTGTCAACAGCTTTGCCAGAGGATAGTTTCTTAAGTCAAAATTAAAAAAAGCTTTTTTTAAAATAGTTTTAAAATAATTCTTTAAGAAAAACCGACATCAAAACAGATTCCATCTGTTTATCTATAACGGCTTAAAATTATGGCCACAAGCATCTAATTACATAAGCTATTAGGACACGTTTTTATATTCCATCTTCTAACTTTATGCTTTTTATAGCAGACTGAGTACTTTGGCTCCTTGTTAATTTTATAATCGTTCAAGCGGTTGGCTTCATTTATTTCTTTCAAATCAATCAGGTTCTTTGTAAATTCCAACCGTTTGTCTATAACGGTTCAAAAGTTTGGCCATATATATTATATTTTAAATCAACCATTCTTACACCCTTTAATTTATTAATCAAAATTTTTATACTTTTTATTTTTCCAAATAAAGTATTGGACATTCGGTCTAGTTTTCAAGTGTTTGCATAAAACGATTCAAAAGATAAACCCATATAGGTTAAATTATGTAATCCAAATGTTACACTTGTTGTTAAAGCGGATATAAAAATACAGGATCTTTGTAAATTTACCCGTCTATTTAAAACATTTCAAATTATATTAAATTTGAGTATCAATATTTTTTATGGTAACGGTCATAGCAAATGCCATTCTGCCCAGTTTGCAATTACCAGTTTCAATTTGCGTCACCTATAGGGAACGCCCTTCAATTTTTAGATTTTCCTTTTATTAATTTTTTAACATAGGGAGCTGTAGAGGTACGCAGTGCCCTTTATGGTTCATTCCTTACATAAAAAGCATGTTTGTTGTATAAAGGCACCCTTTAATTTTTAAGATTATAGAAAGTTTTAAAAATAGGACCAATCTTTTAGTTTATTTTTTTACATCGATCTAGAAATGACTGTGTTATAGAGTCACAATTATAAAAAAGAAACATTCAGTGGAGTCGATAACTTCCTTCTTTTTTTTAAGTCGGTGAAAAATTTTTAATAGTATGATCTGCAAACAAAAGTTTAAAACAATTTTTAAAAAGCTACTGTGAAAAAAATTGTAAGAAAAAACCTTTTTATGAAAATCTTCTGTCGAGCTTTTATTTTAAATAAATTTTTTCTAAGAAACCTATACTAAATATTATAATTGATAATAATAACATGGAATTAAAAAAAAAATGCTGATCGACGAATTCAAATTTCGCCGGAAAGCCTTCTATAAAGATTTTCTCAGTGAACTTATTTTACTAAAAAAAAGATTTGTGACAATTTTTGTTTTAATTGCTTTATTGTCATAATTTAAATGTAAGCAAAACTATGTTTTCAAAAGATTTGTCCAGAAGTATTCAATCAATGTTAAAGCTTTGTAGGCCTTAGGCATAATACATAAATATATTCTACAGAATTTGAAGGACTTCAGCGAAAATCGACAAAGAAGTCCCCTGGAAAAAAATTAATTTTCTAAAGTTACTAATAAATAACATTCCTTGAAAAACTGTTTTTAATTACAAAAATATCAAGCTTTTCATGTTTGTAAAGTTCAACCTTGTATATATTGTAGTGTCATTACATTAAAAACATTGTTCATTTATAAGCAGTTTTTTTTGTTATTTTTTTCCTTCAAATTCTGTGTGCTTATGAAAATTTTTTCTACGACGAAAAGAAATGTTGCATTTACTATTGTTTTTTTTTTTAATTTTCAGTTCGTTTAGGCATAAAATATGCATGACTTCCTCTTATTCCGGTTAATGTATAATTTTTTGCTGTATAATTTTAAATAACTTTTTTTTTTAATTTTAAACGTTTATTTCCTTTTAATCAGAAATATATTTAATAAATTGAAAAGGGTAGCTTTTATATTTTGCTGATTGTAAATGGTTACATTTTTACAGTTTTCTTATTTAAGTTAGAAGGAAATATAAAAAAGGGGATTATTTTTTTTCAGGTGTCAAAGGGAAAGGATTTAACGAAACAATTATACAAAATATTTTCACATTATTTAATTTGATTTAATTTAATTTTTTTTTCTTAAAAAAGAACGAGTCCCATGAATAACGAAAAAGAGAAGCTGTTTCTTAGGTACTATAGTGTGTCATGGTTTTTGAACACATTAAAATAAATAGTATACATTATTTGCTTTAAAACTTTTAACTTTCCTAAACAGCTTTTTAAAATATTTTCCGCAAAAGTTTTCTACGTATTTAAAAACACTTTAGAGAAACTTTTCTGGGCATAATGATATTTACTATTTAAGCATAAACTTAAAATTAAATTTAAATATAAATTCAACAATCAGATTACTTTAACAGAGTGACACAAAATAAAATATACAACAGCTGTAGTATAAAGAAAATACTTAATTGTAAAAAACCAATTATTTTTAAGACTTAGCAACACTAATGTTCTAAATTTGTTTCTAATTTTTAGTTTGTGAAGTTTTCCTTAAGATGCCTTATATTTATACTGAAAACTCTTATACTCGACATATAAGATCAAAAGTACAATATTAGAACCCTATACTAAGAATAAATGGACTTTTCATAAGTTTTAAACAAATACTTATTCTTATGCAAATAATTATAATTGTTCTTATACGAATAATTTTTACAAATGTATTTTGAAACTGGCATTTGTTAGGTTTAAAAAAGAAATATTTTTCATAAACATTCTAACTTTTATACTAAAAAAACTTTAGTTTCAGTTGATGGTTCAAAAAAAGATATCTAGTACGAAGTTAAATCTTAAAACACGAGTGCATTTTAAAAAATACTTAATATTGACACCTTATATTAAATGCACCGCATGAATAGAATGGCTTATACAAATTTAACACCCTTATACAGATCTTAAATTTTTAATTTAAAATCTTCAGACCTTTTCTAAATTTTCTCCTTTTATGTTAAATATTTCAAGTCTTATACAAAAACTTTAAAGTCTTATACTTAGATTAGCAAGTTAAGTTTTAATCTGAGTCAGTGTATCCAGCATTGGCTGGCGTTAGAAGTCGGACTACATAAGGATGCCAATAATCACTTAAGGCTAAAGCAGAAAAAAATTAATGTACAGTTGCCGGTCGACGCTAGTAATTCTTTGTCTAGTGAAAAATCGTATTGTGAAGCACAGTTCTTAATGAAGCTTAAAAAAATTTATGTGTTTCCCTTTGTGACTGCTTATTCAGTAACGTAAGGAGCTTGAAAAGGTACCCAGAATTAAAAAACTTGCTTAAGTTTGGCCCTACAATATTGTCATAAAACAGCTTTTGCGAAGCTTAAAAAAATTATTCCTACCAAAGAGGAAAAGTCCACAAAAAGAGATTGCTTAAATATTTTAGTTTTTTCAGCACCTTAGACAAAAGGCATTTTATTTATAAAACATTATTCATTATAAACGAAAGAGAAAGGCCGGTTATAGTGTAAATCTGTTACTGATGAACCTCTGAAATACTTTTTAAAACTGACTAACTACATTTTAGAATAACAAGGGCCTGTATTATACTGAGTCTAAATATTTTTTTTTTGTTTGATATTAAAGTTTTTTAATAAAAAAAATTTTTGAATCTTTAAATTATCAAAAATTTTTTTTTTATATTATTACAGTTCACTAAGTGAGAAGAAAAAATAAAAACCTTTTATTTTGCAAGCTCCCATTATTCTACGCACTGAAAACCAAGTTGAAAATCGCGACCTTTCTTAAATAATTTAAATCCTCCTTAATTATTTTATTCTTGTTCCATTTCTTATGTGTTATACTGTATTAATAATAAGTACTGGTATTTCCCAACTGTGTTAAATTTAACACTACGCCTCCTTTTTATTTTCTCCTTTATCTGTTAAATTGTTTAAGAAATTGTGTAAATAAGTGCTAAAAGCAACACATGCCAATAAATTTACATATTTAAACATAGACACACACACGCACACGCCTATTAATACAATTAAATATACAACGCGAAATACTGTATTTGCAGTCTAGCAACACTCTCCAAAAATTGTGTTTTTTGAGAGCATTACCACGGAGACAACGGCAGAACTCTAATGTAGAATTAGAGGCACTTACTAGAGTACATTCTAGAGTTCTTGATCTATAAAAAGGAAAATTTTTTAATAAAAGTATTTTTTTTTACAAAACCTGGTATTAAATCTTCTAATTATGAGTATAAAGATCCTTAATTTCTTGTAAAAGGCTTAGAGCATTATAAGCAAGCCATTTAAATCTATTAACTTGGACATTATTTTTTTTTATATCGTCCCATAATGACAAAATATTCTCTGATCGTTTCCTTTGTGTATTGATATTTTTGCATTATCATGATTTAACCTAATTATTGTATGTTTAAAAATTTTTTCCACAGCAATTTTTCTTACACTGAATTAAGATTAAAAAAAGTTTTAATATTTCTTCCTTAAGGGGAGTTTTGCCACATTAAAGCAACTTAATATCATGAAAATATTTACGCAAGAAAAAAAAACAGAAACGCTTACAGCTGCTTACAGAAGTATGTGAAGCGCAACTAATGTGTTTAAAGAAATGTAAATTTCAGTACTTCCACAAAATCTGACTTATGTAAATTGAATTCAACTGTATTAGAAAAGGTATAGAAATGAAGAATTTAAACGTCTCTGTGTGTTAACAAGGAAATAATATTTGCACAAATGGGGGTAAATACGTAACTGAAACCGTTGCCATGATTTAACAAGCTTTAAACATGTGATGCCGTTTAAATATTTTTTAAATCTAATTTCTTATGAAAATTAGGAACTGTTGATATAAATAAATTAAAATTTATTTTTGGCTTTAGTTCATTCTTTAATTTCTAAAAACCTTTTTTTTAGAAAGGAAACAGTGAAGTTATACATACTTTGGTTTGTGTGTCGACTTCGTCTAACCAAATTAATATTGATATGAATATTCCTGTATTCTTATTTACAAAATTAGTTGGTTAAATAGATGATGTTTACATTGTAAACAATCTAAGATACGAAGAATAATGATGAAGGTTGTAGCGATCCAGAAAATGCTGTATTTCATTCTGCTAGTGTCTAATTTTTCCTGTTTTCTTTGGAAAACGTCCCCATACATTTGTTAAATTAACTTTTCTTTCTAAAAAACTCAAGACAAAAATAAATTTTAATTTATTTCTTAAATCTTAATTTCAATTTAGATTAACAAAAATTGGTGCAAATTAAATTTTCTATTAAGCTTAAGCAAAATAATCTCCATATAGACACTAAATAACTTTGTTTTTGTAATAGGTACAATTAAAAACTAACATATAATTAATAATTATTTCTTACCTTTTTATAGTTCTAGAAGAACTAAAATATGAAAAAAATATTCTATGAAAAATACCCTTTTTTAAACAGTACTTTTTTTGAGCTGTATCTCATATAATAACATTATTATATAACAAGAAAAGATTACTAAAGACCTATTTATTTTAAATTTATACCAAAAAAATTGTACTAAAAAGTACCTTGATTTAAATAGTACTTTTTAGAAAATGTACCTTATTGTAATATATATTTATTAAAAAAAATATAATAAAAAGCAATGTCTTCAATCTATGTGTAATAAAAATGATACCTTAAATAATTCTATTAGAAAAAGTACATTTTTAATTTTTTTAATAAAAAGTTCTTTTTTTTATTTAGTATAGCTTTCTGTGTAAAACTATGGTATTTTAAAAATTAATTATGTTATAAAACGTATCTTGTGCTAAGGGGTACTTTTTTTCTTAAATACGTTTCTATTAATATTGCTTTAATGAGGAAGTGAGTTTTGTTGAATCATACGTTTTACACAAAAGTGGATTGTTTTTCTAAAGCATCTCACAAAAAAGTACTAAATTTTTCCTTTTCCATAATCAGCAGGAGCTTTTGTTAAAACCACTTTACTATCGAAAAATATATTCTTGTTAGAAATCTATTTAAACAAATTAAGTTTTCAAAATAAACCGTTCACACAACAGTTTTTATCTACTTTAAAGTACTTTTATACAGAAATAATCATTACTTAAACGATAAAAAATCTTTTTTTTAATTATAAGGTCGTATATCACAAAAAATGTTTTCTACCCTAAAATAAAAAACGAAATAAAAAAAGGAACTTTTTACAAAAAGTACTATTAAAAGATGCTATAAAATTTACTTAAAAAATATATCATGAAAAGGACCTTGTTATTGAAAGTACTTTTTTAAAAACTTACCCTTTAAAATGTGCTTTAAAATATGCTTAAGAAAAAATATTTTATACAAAATTTCTTTAGGTACCTTTTTATAAAAATTAATTATAAAAAAGTTATATACAATTTTTTTATTTTCAAAAAATAGTGATGATATATTTGTCAAAATATGCTTTTTCATCAAAGGGTACCTTTCGTGTATAGTAATTTCTTAACATCTTCCGTTTCGAAAAAATATCTTTTTATCCAAATCTGTCTTCACTGAAAAGAACCTTTTCAAAAAATATCATTAGTTCTTAAGTATGTTGTAATGGTACAATATTATAAATGTGTTTTAAAAAGTACCTTTTTACGAAAATAGAAAACTATGTAAACATTTTCTTCTTTAAAAAATTGAATTTAAAATTTTACCCTTTTAAACAATTTCTGCTACATAATAATTATTTTTATAAAGATTAGCCAATTTTTATAGTAATAATTTATTTATTTATTAATTTTTTTTTGTGCCTTTTTTTCATAAGTTCATTTATAGTAAAAATTACAATTTTACTCAAAATATTTTTTTAAATGATTTTGTTTATCATCTAAATTTTTTATATTTGTTTTTACCGATTCGTTATGTGGTTTTATCTTAATTATTGTGCTACCACAGAAATTTTTTAAAGAAAATATGTCTTCTACCAACAATATTTTTCTATATAAATATTTTTAATATGAAATTTCGATCACGTTTTTACAGTCAATAAAATCGCAGTTACTTCTTTTTATTTAAAAGGTAAAACATAAAAATAAATTCAGAATTTGTGGCACCTTGGAAACGTTTTACTCTTTGAAAACGAACTCACAAGAAACATGTTGCGATATCAACAAATCTGTTTCTCTGTTTAAACATTGATGAGAGGGATAATAAAAAAGATGTTATTAATATGATAACATTTAAGTGATTCAAATCAGACGTCTGTATTATTTTTTATACATTTACTTTCCAACGAAATCGTCAATAAATAAAAGAGAAAGTAAAATAAAAGTGTATTTTGAAATTATTGCTTAAACTGCAAAATCAGCGCTATTTTATTTACTACCTGTGATTGAGAGCATTTACAGAATGAAGTTAAATATGGTTATTAAATCGTAAGGGATTTAGTTTAAAAAGTTTTATTTTTATTTACTTTAAACTTTTTCCTTTTGTAAACTATTTTAACCAAAAGTACCACAAGACCCCAGCAATTGCTAAGAAAATTCCTAAAGCAAATAAGACTAATAAATAAAAATCAAATATAATAAATAAAATATGTAATAGAAAAGACAAAGTAAACTTAATAATGACTTAAACTCATGCACATACATCCCTAATTATATACATATGTACGTACATAAAATTTCTTTGGAGTAGAATTTTAAATAATTTCAATCTTAATTTTTTTCTATCATTCTAGAAAATAATACTTCTTTTTAAAATGTAGTTATTTTACAAAAAGTTATTTTTTACAGAAACTTCAAGTTTATGCATTTTATAATAATGTACTTTTTATAAACAAGTAGTTTTTCATAGAACGGTAACCCTTTTTAAAGGTACTTTTTTGCAACAGCTTATTTATTCTGTATGAATGTTTTTCTTATTTCCTGTAACAGGTTTATTCTTTACAAAAATTTCTTGCTGTTTTGTACTTTTGTTTTAAAAGGGTTACTTTCTTCGGAAAGTCATTTTTGGTATAATGATATTTTATATGACAACTTATTTTTATGGAAATCGCTACTTATTGAATTTTATTAAAATGTAAACTTTTATAAACGTACGTATATATTTTTTATAAACGTACTTTTTATATAAAAGTGCTCTTAATTAATATTTCTAAAGAGTAGAATTTTAATTAATTTAAATCTTAGTTTTGTTTAATCTTTCGTAAAAAAGCTCTTCTTTAATGCCTTTTTTTAATGAAATTTTATGTTAAGGTCCACAATCTTTACGCCCCTTTTTAATATAATTTTAATAAAAAGGATGTTAAAAAAACAGCTTCGTTTTCAGAATAATATTTATAAAGGTACTTTTTTGTAACAAAGTCTCATTTCTGTACAATGGATTTTAACTTACATTTTTTTTTCTTAAGCGATAGTTTTATAAATTCGCTTCTTATTTTATTTTATTAATATATATAAAGACAATTTTTCATAAAAAGGTTCTTTTAAATGGGGTTTTTTCAGATTCTACTTACTTCAACGAAACTTGCAAAGTGCAATTTCAAACACTGTTGAATTTGAATGATATTAATCTCAAATCTTATTTATTCTTATAAGGCTGGTCCATCTTTTATAAAACTGTACTTTTTGAAAGACTTTTTTTAAAAGCTTAATTAATTAATTTTTATTTTTGTGCTATTAAATGTATTTTTTTGTAAAGGAGAAATCCTAATTAAAAGGGTTTGTATTAACCGGAAGATATTTTTTAAAGGTTCCTTTTTTACCCAGTACTTTTCAAAAAGAAAATCTTTTTTATGTTCAATGAATAGAAGCAGTCATTTATATAAATAGGGGTCTTTTAAAATGTGAATGTACATTAATTTCTCATTATCACACGTACTTTATTGGATGGTACTTTTAAGGAAGTTCATTTAAGTAATTTTTTTTAAATCTTTCTTATTGCTTCTTATATAAATAAGTAATTTTATTAAAGTTATGTAATTTAAGTTTACTAAAAAGGTACTTTATTGAAGGGTACTTTGTAGTGCGTGGTACTTTTCTCTTTCAGGTGGATTTATAAAAAAAATTCTCTTATTTTACCGCAACTTTTTCATAAAAAAGTTATATATTTGGCAAATGCAAAAAATTTTTAGAAATAATTATTTTACACACAGTACTTTTTATGGCCAGTTTTTAAACAACTTTTATTTTTCGAAAATTTTAATGTTTTCTAAGAATTTCTTTCTTTCTTACTATAGCTATTGACTGTAAACTGCTATTTCCTTGCTTCATGATAATTGTGCCACTTCCTTAACTTTTCTGCAACTATTCATTGCTTTTATGTGAAAACTGAAACAAAAAAGAATAACTCATTTTGCAACTTTTTTTATGTCTTGTATAGTTACGATTATCCTTTTATAATTCAACGCCATAAATGTTCATATGTATGTGCGGGTCTGACGAATGAATTTTTATGTGTTAACGCTGCTTGTAGAATTTATTGCGTTTCCCGGAATGGGAGAATTATAAAAACAAATAAAATCTTAAGTAGAAAATATGTGTAAAGAAAGCTTTTCATTTCAACAACAAACTTGTAACAAATGCTTTAAGCAACAATGTATGCAAATATTATTTTAAATCTAAAAAAAACCCAAATGAAAATTTTGTCCAAAAAAGTCAACAAGAATTGTGAGTACGGAAATGTTCAGGGCTGAGAAATTTGAGAAGAGCTTGGATGTCAATATGTTGCTTAGGGATAGTAAGAGATCATATGCTATCGTATCTAACCGCCAACAAGAACACCAAACATCTTCCTATTAAGAACAATAATGGAAATAAAATCTTATGGGGAAATCCAAAGGTGCACTAAGAAAAATCCTGGTGTTTCAGGATAACAGATTTCTTCAGGGTCGAATTGTATCGTCGTTATAAATGGTGTTTTTGTTTTTTTTTTTGGGTTAATAGAACTTTATATTGTAAGAAACAACAACAAATGAGACTTTATTCAAGAAACATTTCTATTCGAAGAAAATTTTTTACGTCTAATTTTGGCTGTCTTTTCCAGCACTGCTGGCCATACATTACAGATATTAATAAAAATTTTGGCATCTAAGGCGTTAATTTTTACTGATTTATCAGCATAAATCATTGGCTTTACATGGCCCCGCAGTAATCAACCGAGAGGTATCAAATAGCTCGAGTGGTAGGCCAGTTGACATGTTCATTTTTCGAACCAATTTATCGCCTAATTTTGATTTCTATAAGCTTATGACTGCCGTAGCCATATGGCACATATAGCCAATATATTGAAAACGTAATGATCTCCATGGACCGTAACGCAAGCTTCAAACTTAATTTTAAAGAAATAAGCAACCATGATAACACCAGCATTTAAAACGGATCAAACGTTGTATTCTTCAGGATATTATGGAGGCTGTAGGCTGTGTTGCAGGGTGGTTTCACTCCATGTGTGATTTGTTTATTAACAAAACTGTTGTGTCAATTGCTTCTGGACCCAATCAGCATAAAGTTACTAATCAGCTGGATCTTTTATGGACATAGGCCAACATATTTGCACAAAATTTTTCTCGCATTAGCTCGCGGGACCAGCGAAAACCCCTAAATTTGGATCTTTTTTTCTACAATTTCGTGGAGAGCGGCTATATTCTTTTCAGTACACATATGCCTTCGAAGTGTTGGTTTTACTGCATTTAAAGAGTATGTGGTGTGAAATCTGTCCCTATCCCTCGCCATAAAAGACACGAAAAAGTCTATAAGTTCCATGAATTGACGAATGATTTTTTTTTTTTAAACTAACATTCAGGTAATTGTGCCTATTTATTAATTGCGCTATCTTCTTTGGAAAGGAATCGGGCTGAGAGTATAGATGATGAAAAAGATTATTAGATAGAATCGTTTTTTTTTTTTTTTTGGAAAGTCATTTCGGATAATATATTAGCGTTGTTCAAGCTCTAAACCCTTTTCTTACTTTTATGGAGCTTAAAAAATACCCAAAACCTTTAACAATTTCTCTGATTTGTGCTCATAAATTATTCTGTTTAGAAAACTTGCGCCTCTAACTTGCCAGACCATAATAGATTGAGTCATCGTTTATCTCCTAATTTGTCAACCAGATTCTTTTAAGAAACTCAACTATGGCTGCCATAAGCTTTTGCTATGGTGTAACTTTTTTATAATTTGTAGCTTAAAAGCTCTGCTGGGATATGAACTCATGACCTGTTTTATTTTTTTGTGTTAAAAAACAAGCATAACAAGCATATGCCAGCTAACTGTTAATTTTACTCTGTTCACATAAACACACCACACTTATTAGTGGTAAAGGCAAAAGAAGGCATAGCTCTAAGTACCACCAAAGCCTACACTATTTAATATCTTTAATGGAAAATAACAACAACACTAACTTTTTGATTTGTTGTATAAATGCCCCTAGAAGAAATTGTAGAAACGGTCTTGTCGTCAATATTTTTCAGTACAATAGACGTACAGGATATTCAGTATCTATGCCAAGTTTAGAGATTTTAATCTCATGTTCTCTAGAGGAAAGCCATTAGCTATATAACTTTTAAAAAATTCTATTAGAAATTAATCCTTAAGAAGTTTTGGAAAAAAATCCAATTGAGATGATTTAGAACGGGAAGAGAAGAAGAAAGAGCGACAGGAAACTTAACTTACAATGCGATTTATTATTCTGATAAAAATCGCATTAAAATGAATCACAAAAAATTACAAAAACACTAGAAAATACGGAATAGTAAAAAAGGAAGTTAACTGCAACACAAAGAATTCGTTAACATTATTTTTCTAATTAACCTAATTTGGTGCAAACACTTTGTGCATTTTCCTTTGCAACATTTTATTTTATATTATTTTTTTCGGAAAGTTAAGCCATAAAAGAATTCTTTACAATGATATTCTATTTTAAAAAAAAATATATTTTTTCTTTCATTTTTCCTTCCACAATTTTTTTATATTGAAGTGTTTATGCATGTGGCTTGTAATACACAGCAGAGTAAGGATAAACCATGTGGCATGCAACAAATAGAGTACAAAAAATTGTAATTGGCAAAACCGTTTAAAAAGCAAAGAAGAAGAAGAGAGTAGACAATGTATCAGAACTTAAATGAAAGGAACACTTTGTATGTACTTTATTGTTGTTGTTTACTCGTGGGGTAATTGCATTATGTCGTAGCTAAGCTCTTACCTTCTGTATGCGCCTGTATGTGTGTGGCGGCTATAACATATTGTATGTTGGCAATATGGTTAAACTGTCAATGTTTTTAAATGCTAATGACAGTATCAGTACGTTTTCATTCTTGTTTAGTTTTATTTAGTTTATTTTCCTTTTTAATTTAATTTTTTTTTGTCTCCATAACAATGTCAAGTGTTACCCTGGTTATACAATTTTCTCGTCTATAGGGTTTTTTTAATGAGAAATAGCAGACGAAGTGGCAAAAGAGGGATCTGTTGTGAATTTATTTGCACCCAGAATAGCACCAGAGAGACTGATTGAACCTGATTAAGGCTTGGAAATAAAAAGGCCCGAATGTTGCTCTGGGATCCCTTTAGCAAAATCGCCAGCGTTGTGCTTGATTATATTAGTGACTTCAAGTATCATCTGGCCAAAAGGACACCGAGAAAGACTTGCAGACAATGGCTGGAGGTGGCTAAGATAGAAGGGCACATTTTATGCTAACGAAATCTTAAATCACTAAAGTCTAGAATAAAAAAGCTACTGTTTGCATGATACACATTAATAGTAAAGTAGTAAAGGATTGCAAATCAATTGCTTCAGAATTCTTTCGTCAAACGAAGGAGATCGAAAATGGATTCATAGAGACATAATAATAAATAAATTAAGTAATAATAAATTGCTGATTTGAGTTCAATAAAAAGCAAGTAAAATATCAATGCTTAGTTATGAAATCTTGCTTACTTTTGACGTAAATAGACACATTCTTGATTTTGCCCGTAAAATATTTTGCTGACCTAATAAGCAAACTTTGTTCTTTGATATCACGGTGAAGAAAGTCTGCCAGGTTACGCCTTCGCAGAAAGCTATCTGTTGATGCAGAGGCGATTTGTTCTGATCTCCGCACTCTCCTTTTTTGATTACAAATCCTGGAGAAGTCATAATACCCAGACAGACTGGAAGGTAAACTATTATATGCTCGCTTGTTCCCCAGTGATCATTATCTGAACATAAAGGAGGAATGTTAAAACCTTTTTAGCTTTCCTAAAGATTCCTTAGCATCATTAATATATCCCAATGAAATCGGGTTCTTTATTTGCCAACTTTCTCTCTTATCACAGAAGCAGGTTCGCCCTTGCAATTTCATCTACTAAACTGTTGTTCTGTATTCTCATGTCAATGCTAACGCTGACACCATAATCTATTCCAAAAACCTATTCTAAGTAACACCTGAGCCTGTCGACCACCCGCCATCTATTCTGACACTATACTATCCTCTATCTTAGTTCTGGTCCATAAGCAGGCTTATATAAAATATTGGACAGGGCTTTTGGTTCATAAAGAAGTCGTAATAGATCTCTTACTCAAACCGATTCACTGTAATTTATTTCCAAAAAGTATCTTTCATAATAATTGCAAAATGATTCGCAATTTTGACGGAAACAAGCAAAAAATGTTTGTTTGTATTGCAAAGTCCTTAGGAATTTTCGCAAGAAATCTTCTATTGGGGTGGAATTTAAAATTCTTGGAGGTCCCTATTTAGCACTTTTGGACATCAGCTGTGCAGTCTGCTCTAACATTTAATTTGAAAAATATATTCACAATATTGTGACTAAAGCGTATACAATGAAGTCAATTCTTATCAATCGAAATTGAATCCTATTTGCTGTTGCGGTACTACAATCTTCGTTTTGGAAGTAAATTCTTTTCACATACAGAATTTTAACAAATACATTTTCACTTGGTGAACTTCGTATGAATTGTTATTGTTCATAATTTCGGAGATTGGCTTCGGTTTAACTTCTGGCTTAGTTAAGTTTTTAACGGTTGAAAAACCAAGTTCCAAAGCTTCAGATGATGCTGTAAAACTGATTTTCATTTGATTTCCAGGGAGCTCTTAGATCAGGCACTGTTTGGATAATAACTTGTTTCCGTAAGTAATGTGAGAAATTTCTCCCATGAAAATATTTTAGTCATTTTGCTTTATATAAAATAATAAAATGTTTATGAATTTCTTTAGCCCAACCTGTTTGAAATAATATCAAAAAAAATTTTTTCATGTGAAAATTTTTCACGTTATTTACAAAAACAAGGGACAGATCATTTAATTCGAATTATTAAAAAAAAAAAAAAAATAATAATAATAATAATAAAATAAAAATTTGCTACTCAGGTCTGTAATATTTTTAATAAAATTCTATAATATTCTTGTATCTTCTTGGAGAACTCAGTAATTTCTGAAAAGAATTTAAATTATTTTTTAATAGAATTGTGATGCCTACAGATTGGTTCATAATAAATAAAACTAAGAGTGAGCCCAAAATGATTTTTTTATATCCAGTAAGCAGTAACACACACCCACATTAAATTTTTTTAAGGTATATATATTTACAAAGTACTGTTTATCATAAAAACGAAAAGAAAACAAAACAAACTTAAATATTAAAAGGTGTCCCCAAAGGTGAAGTAATTGGTATCATATGACTCCATTTTTTGAACTCTTACAGTCAAGCACTTGAAAGTTACATAGAATGTACTGTTAAGTCCTCTATAACAGCAAGTATAAAATGAAATTTAAAGGGTGCCCCGCAGGTGATAATAATTTATATATATGGCATCATCTTTTGTACCATTTTAAACAGATGGTTGAAATTTACACAGAACCTGCACTGTAAAGTCTTCTATGGCAACAAGTATAATACTGGCAATTAAAGGGTACCCAAAAAGTGATATTATTTGTTGTATGTAGCCTTATCTTTTAAAATGTTCAAGACAGCCAGTTGAAATTTAAGTAAACTGTGTAATTCTATGTCCACAATTACTTGTATAAGAAACTAAAGGGTGTCCTCATAACTAATGTACTTTGAATTACATGGAACCAGTTTTTGAACCGTTGTAGTTAACGACTTTAAAATTACACAGAATTTGATCTTTTATTTTAGCTTATAAATTAATAAAAAATATTTTTTAAATTGTAAATAAATGGGTGTTCCCAAAGGTAATGCAGTTTTGTCTATAAGGGATTTTTTTCTGAGCTGTTAGAAAAATTAAAATTTAAGAAAAATGTGTATTACAATTTTTGTTTGATAATCGACGACCCTTTGCCCCATTGTCTTATTTAAAATCGGTTCTTTATTGTAGAAGTGAAATTATTTAAAACAAATTTTTTGGCAATAACTGGTTTATATTTTCTGCTTCAGGGATATTTTATGTAAATATTTTACTTTTTCTAGAACTGCGTTTTTTTGTGATCTCGGAAATACCCTCGTACTATTGATTGAAACCCAACTACTATTTTTATTTCCTTTTTTTTCTAAACGTTGCATAAATTTAATTTCCTCCTTGCCACTACAGTTGTTCGTATAGTTTAACATTGTTGTTTTTTTTTTGCTTTACATATTTTTAAGAGCTTTTTGAAATCTGCGGTTATTGAGTGTCACTTTCAATGACATAAAAACACAGTATTTCAACTTTTATACACTGAAGGAAATATCTATAAACGCAAGATTGTATTTACTTTCATTATATTATTCTTTTGCAACTTTAATCATTTTTGACACGAAAAGTTAAAACGTATTGTGTATTTATTACAAGATACTGCGAGATTGTTGAAAATAAAGCTGCCACAATAAATTGATAAGTAAATTTTAACGGTGTTAAAGCAGAAAGGCAACGCAAAACCTTCCGTAAACGATGACAGTTAAGGAGATTGAGGTAAATTTCATCTGGAAATTCAATTAGTTCAATAGCTTAAGAAAAACTATCAGGGAAAACGTGGAGTTTTCACTGCCTGAACTGACCTTAAAAGCAATTAAAGCGGAGCCCAAGTTTAAGCTTTAAATGATTTTGAGATAAATGGATATGAAAACAAACTCAATTGGTTTATTTGTTAAATTCTGCTTAGAAAACTTTATTGCTTTACACCCATATGAACTCTGGAGCAGGCCTTTTAGGATCCATTAACCCCATATTGAAAGTTAAATTTACAATTGAATTGGTCTTATAATTAAATTCCGTAGTATATTTAAATATCTAGTGATTCTATTTTGTATTCTCTATGGCGGATTTGTGGCTGTATGTAAAATTCTTTTTTTCTTTTCTAATTGTATCAATACAACCGATAAGTGGTAAAAACGAAACAAAAAAATTTTAGAAAAATAATATTTGTCAATTTATTTGAAGATTTTTTATCACTTTACTATAGCTTAAATATTTTAGGTTGAATTTTTAATTGAAACAATTCACATTGTTTTTGGGTTTTTTTTTTTTTGGTTTTTGTGGAAAGAAAAATTTCATTTGAATCACTTGTTTAGATTTGGATTTATTTAGTGGCAGGAATTTTAGAAGCATGTAAATATAAATGAAGAGAAAATTAAAAATAAATGTTATGGATTACAATCAGGGTTTTGTTCACGATTAAAGAATTTAACTTTATTTTGATATTATTTTTTTGTTGTTTTGATTTCGTATGTATTTATTGAAAAATATTAAGCGATTTTTTATACTTTTTGTAGTAAAACAATAGTTTTATTTATTTAATGCGTGTTTTATTATTAATTATTTTTTTAATATTCTTTTTTTATTTTATTTATTTATTTATTTTTTTTTTTTTTTTGTTAAAAGAATACGTTAGCGAAAAGTACATAAATAGACAAAAATAAATTTAGCGAAATATGTCACAAACTGCAGCACAAATTAATTTTAGACATTTTTCTCCATTTAATTTTCCTTAAAATTTTTTGTTTCTCTTTTGTTTTTTTTAGTGTTTTTACGGATTATCTTTTTGTTTTTTGTCACCTTTTCTTCGTCTTTCAAACTACAAAGTTTTCTCGCATTATTTTACTTTAAGATTTAGTGTTTTTACGGATTATCTCTGCTACCTGTTACATTTTTTTCGATGTAAGCGATAATTTTCACGACATTGTAATCAGAGTAGTTTCCAAGTTATAGCTGTATGAATCAAGAGATTCCGGTGATTTATGATATATTGGGTTTTCAATTGAGTTATTTGCAGTCTTTTAATGGTACTTTCAGCTTTGTAATTTTTACTTTTTAATTTGGCTTATATGACTTTGACATTTTTAAGATTTTATCCTTTTTAATTCAGAAAATGATTCTAAGCGGTTTGCTAATTTTCATATTTTTTTTAAGATAAATTTTTTTCCAGCATTTCTTTTTGCCGTTTTTATTATATTAGTGCTATTTTTAATTTTGAACTAGGCGTTTTTAAAAATTTTGGCATATCCAATTTAGAAATTTGATTTCTTTTTCAGTTGATTTCTTTATAAAAAAAGTTTTGGTTTGATTTCTTTATAAAATGGATTTTTGTATTTTTCAGAACAAAATTTTAAAGCAAATAATCCGACGAGTAAAATGCTATTCTCTTCTCTGTGCTGTTGGAGTTTTTTATATCGTTTCAATATTTGTTGTCGTTCTTTTTAGTGCTCCGTACATAAAGTATAAGTAAGACTATTGTTTCCGCTATTATGTCTTTCCGTCTGTAACAACTCTCTAATCTTGTAACCGCCATAAGTAGAATTTTACCTTTTTTGTAGAAGCCGCTGTAACAAGAAATTTACACAAGAAAAGTCCAATTTAAAAATTTAAGTAAAGGGTATCCCAACAGTGACGTGTTCTTTACGTACGTGGCATTGTTTTTAAATCGCAACAGGTGGACACTTTAAGTTTAAGTATTTTTATAACCGCTTTAACAAGTACAAAAATTAAAGTCTAAAGGGTATTCCTATAGTAACATAATTTTTCTTTTTCAACCATAGTAGACGGATATGTAGAATGTTAAAAAAATGTATGTACAAATATGTCCACTATAAAAATAGGTGTAAAAAAATTTTAAACTAATGGGTGTTCCTACAAAGGCCGTTATTTTTACGAATGTGATCTTATTTTTTAAACCGTCCATTGCATATGAATTATATTTTTTTTATATTTTAGTAAAACATAGTTTTCGAGATACTAAACAAAAAGTGATTCTATAACAATAACACGATAAACATCATTACGTGTGTTATAAATTTTCATCATGAAACTAATCAAAACTGTCAACTACAAGATTTATAGCTCACTAAGCTCTCGTCAGACACCCGTCTGCAAAAAAAAAACGAATTGACATATAGTTTTACAACAGGTGTAATAAACAACTGAATGTTATATTCCAATAATTCATTAAAAATTAACTTAATGCCAAACTCTAAATAACAAATTTTGTATTTTAAATCGCTTTTAGTTTATTAGTTGTAATTTATGCAAATTAAAAATGGTAATATCCACCGGAATACCAACAGCAAGTAAATTACAATGAATATTTAATAAAATTGCAAGAGACATTCGAGCATCATTTTACTTTAAAACCATTTATAATGAAATTTCTATAAATATCTTTAGCCAGGAAACCACAAAACGGTAGATATGTATGCTGGGGGACACTTGATAAAAAATATTTATTATTTGTATTTTGGCCCAAATAAAAGGGATTTTGGTTGGGAAATTTTATACAGACAGTTTGTTAGACAAAAATTTATAATGACCACAACAAGAGCCATAAGTGACAAAATGTATTTTTAATATGCATAAACAATAAGTACTGCATCGAGGCTAGTTTTAAGAGTCTTTAAAAAAAATTATAAAATGGTACGTAAATACTTTTAAGCACTTTGAACAGTAAATGTTAATGCTATATATATATTTTTTACGAAATGGCATTCTTAAAAATCATTCAAAAACTTGTGAATTTTTAAGGACAAGGAAAAAGAATTGTAAAATTATAAAATACTAAAGAAGCGTTATTCTGGCTTAGTTTTAAAGTATTGTTCTAGTTTTACAATAGGACAATATCAAAACTCATTTAAAAATTTCAATGTAAAATGATTCCACTGTTACTTTTACAACACAAGAAAAAATATATGACCAGGCGACTATTAATTTTGTTTTTTTTTTTTTTTGTTTTTCCAAACTTTTAAAGTTTAAACTTCAAAATTTTATTTTTTTTATAACTTAGGAATAATATACAACGAATAAATTTAATAGTATTTTGGTTATTTTGGCAAAAGGGTGGTCCTAAGCATGTCCTGGTCGTTAACATGAACAAGAACATAAAGGAAAACAAAAGATCCTCAAAGAATTTTTAATTTTTTTAATAGTCTAAACGCACTTTAAAGCGCTAGAAAAAATTAATTTGTGGAATATAAAGCAGTTATGTAATTTGCATTTCCATAATTTACCTCAGACTGAGATAGCACTTGGCATTTGCATTCAATATAGTATTTCCCGTGTTGAGCCTACTAATACCAGCTCATAACTTGCCAATTATGCATTTATTTTTCATGGCTTATATCTCACTCTGGCTTGCACTCGTTGTTCTTAATAGTTGGCCGTAAAGTAGATTATCTGCAAGTTCTATATTCTTCTTAGTAGACCGCACAACAATTACACTTCTACACTTTCCTTTTATAATTAAACCAGTGTCATTTGCTTCCGGGTCTAATACACTTTTTTGGTTAAGCAGTTTCTGGAGCGTGGTAAGCACTTATTTGTGGATCATCGGAGTATAGTATCTCTTCCTTTCACGGTTTTCCAGTCCACAATTTATATAGTGATTATGAAGGTGTATTACCGTCCAGCATTGTGCGTAAGAGAGGAATATGACTATAAGTTGCTTAAAAGGTTATAATTGTTTTAAGACTCATGCAAATGGAAAAAATTTATCTTTTTAATGAAAAAGTATATAAATCCCACTATAACATTTTTCAAAAATTTTTGGGAATATATTGTTATATTAAAATTGTTTTAAGAACACAACTGTTAGTTACCTTCATTATATCCGAGGATCATAAAACAAATCCTCCAATTGGGAATGTCATAATATCTGTGGAAATATATTATTGCTACAAAATATTTTAAATACACAGCTGTAAGTTATTTTCATAAAAATATAAAGTTATTTCAACGATTTGTAAAATAAATCCCACACAGGAATTTTTAAAAAAAATTTTGGGAAAACATTATTGTATTAAAATGTGTTTAAGTACATACCTACAATTATCAATAGCAATATATTTTCCACATTTTTATTTTTTTACGACGTCCTTTATTATTTGTTTTTCATTATTTCCTACACTGAATTTAAAAATTTCACCACTTTAAAAATAACATTTGAATTTTGTATAAAATTGAATATTAAAAATATATAGAAACTTTATTTTACTTCACTTGAATAAAAACATAATAGTTTTCCTCTTCCAAATTAAAAGCAAGAAATCCCTCTTAGAAGTTTTAAAAACTACATAGGAAATTTTTTATGTGTTTAAAAATTTTACTAAATCTCATAAAAATTTCAGGTATAATTAACAAAACTGATGGATGTAGTAACATTTTTTAAACATCCTATTATTTTATAAAAATCTTCCTTAATATTTTTTTAGAAATCAAAATCTTTTATTCAGATTTTTTTATTTCTATAGTTTTACTGAAACTTATTATTTTAAATATTCCCAAAAACTGTTAAATTTATCCCCATATTGGATTTCAATATTAAATTTTATTATTGGTTCTTTCAGGTTTTGAAATGTGTTTATTTTATACAAAATTTTTTTGCAAATGGTAATAAAAATTAATCTAAATTTAGTTTATTTTTTCAAGATTTTACGATAATGAAACGTTTACAAAAATTTTTTATTTGATTAAATAAGATTTATTATTTCAATTGATAGCTATTTCATATAAAAGAAATGATATTTTAATTTCTAAAAAATACAAATATGCTATTCTGGGATTTTAAAATCTATTGCAGGAATTTAGTTTTCAATTAATATTTTAATTACTTATATGAAATAAACAAAGTTTTTAGTTATAAAAGCTATTTTAGAGCGTTAAATTTAAATTCCCAAATTTTTAATATAAATACCCATTTTGAAAATTTTGGATATTTTGATGGGAATTTATTTAAATTGTTTATATTATATAATTAATTTTATTTATAGCAACTTCTTATAGCAAACCATTGATTCCAGTATTTTATGCCAAAATCGCCATTGTGAATTTCTAAATTTATAATTTTTACTTGTGGGATTTAAGCTTATATTTTTAATAGTTATAAAAATTATATAAGAGTATAGTTAAAACCAAGCTTATATCTATTGCTACTTTCTCTATAGTTTTGAATTTAATATCGAATGTTTAAATTAGAAATGATAATTTTTCTCAGTGCATGTTGCCACAGCGAATGAATAATGTTGAATGTTTGCATTAGCGATAAATCATACGTATTGTTTTATTGATCTTTTTAGACTTTATCCTGAAGAAGGCAGTGTTCATTTAAATTTGAACCTCATTCAAATCACGTTTATAAAAGTTTATGTGTTAAAAAAGAACAACGCTTAATTAAGATCGAACGTTATGATACATAACTTGTTATATTAATATAAATTAATTAAATCATTCTGTTTAGATTTCAATTTTAAATAAACCTTTTTTTAAGAAATCAGAAACAAACGTTACCTGGCAAACTTTGATTATAAATTATGTTTAATGAAGATTTTATATTTGTTCATATTAGAAATATTTTTTTTTAACGGGAGCAGGATAAATTATTTTCACAAAATTTTAGCAGAAATAAAAAAGTCCTGAAATATTATTTTCAACTATTTATATTGTTTAATTAAAGGAAAATTTTGTAATGAATTAAAGTAAATTGCGTTCTTCGCATGCAGTAAGTAGCCCACATTTATGGTTGCATTCGAACGCTTTAATTTATGGTTTAACAACTGAACAACTGCAGCAAAGCTACCAAACCTTTTTTAAGTTATTTTAATTTTTTCAATTTCTCTTTTACTTTAATCCAGCTTTATGGACAAAAGCTAACTGAATACAATATAAAACAGCTTCATCTTCATTTTACACTATAGAAAGCCACCCACAGCTATCAACACAACAATTTATTCACTCAACGGCAAAATAGTCCAGTAACGCTGGCCAGTCAACTAAACCGAACATTCAACGAAATTTATATAAGAGTTTTATACATTTTATTTTATTTGTATGTTCGCTGCTTTTTATCTGCTTGAGGCAGTTTTAAATAATACAAGTTAACACCCATAAAAATATGCAGTGCTACGCAAGAGTCATAAATTTTGTTAAATTTTATGCACTTAACTGTGCTCCACTTACAATAAAATATTTTAAAATGGGAAGAGCGGAAAAGAAAAATAGGACACCGGAATGTATGTTTTATGAAAAGAAAGAAGAGCGATTATTTGCTCAGCAGTAAATTCTCTTGCTTATTTTTATCAATTACATGAATACTTAATGAATGCGGGAAAAATTACAACTCTCAAATTGTTTGAAATCTACTCTCACAAAACAAGAGCAAAGAAAATTGCTAGCGGACGATAGACAAAGCAAATAGTAGTTCGTTTGATAGAATATTTTCCATATTAAAATTGAGAGAAAAGATCACTTAAAGGAGTTTTTAAATTTATGATTCTGAAAGCTTGTATTCATTTTATTACTGCTCTTTATCAACTACAAAGAGGAAAGGTCTTCTAAAAGCACTTATCCTCTTAAAAATCTGCTAGGCTGCTTTAAATGTCATTTGGATTATTCTGAAAGCTAAACAGCAAAATTACCGGCTCACCTTTGTTTGTCCAACGTTTCTTATACGATCGACCATGATGCAATGTGGATTTAAAAGAGTGCAGTTGCCTCCTGGAATTTTCTCTATTTCGTCTTTCCTTATAATCTTAAGGTGACAAAATATATTTTATTGAAGGAGGCTTTGTAGAGGATCATTTACTCTGCGAATATTCTTACAACGTTTATTTCTTTAAACCCTTTTTGCGATTCATAAAAGTCCCTTCTATGGGGCACCTTTAAAATTCAAATTACAATTTTTGTATTTGTTATTACAGCGTGGACACTGTGTTTTAATGGTAATTAAATGTCTGCCATCTGTGATATAAGAAAAGTCTATATACGTTGTATTCGAGTCTTATATGACTCACCCTTTAATTTTTATTGTTACGATATAATATATGTTTTCGTAGTGTAATTTTTCATAAATTAGAAAATAAAAATATCTTAGGATTATTAAAGCATTTTATATGTTTATTATTTTCATTTGCAAATTTAAAGTGTCGAAATAAATTAAAATCTGGTCTTCTATGGGCACACCCTTTATGTTTTAATTTAATTTTTTACTTGTTAATATAACGGAACGCTTCGTATAATTTCTTAACATCTGTCAGGTTCTATTTTTAAAAGTTTATTAACGAATCATATGGCACACCCTTTAATTTTTATGATTACATTATTCTATACAGCCTATATAAGTTTCAATTGCTTACCGTTTAAACTATAAAATAAATGACCATATACATGAAAATAACATTTTCTTTGAAGATACCCTTTAATTTAGTAATTTATTTATTAAAATTTTCGTAAAAGTGGACATTAGAAATATTTGCTATAGGTAATATTTAAGTTTCTGCTGCTAGCAGCTTTAAAGATAAGACGGAAGTAACTTCTCTATAAAGACACCCTTTAATTTAAAACTTGGTTTTGAATATTTTTTTTCATAGCACACAAGAACACATACCCAATGAATTTCTTTGAGGTCTGTCTGTTGCTATCAAAAAAAAAAACTAAAATCACGTAAATTAACTTCTTGTGCGGAAAACCCTTTAATTTTTATTTTTAATTTCTATTACATGTGCTACATACTCATTGCTTATTTAAAGTGTCTACCTTAAACGTTTAAAAAGATAAAACTTAATACATGAAAATAACGTATTCTACGAGGACACCCTTTAATTTCTTAGTTTGATTTCTTAAACTAATTTTTTTTTATTTGTCAAAGTACTATAATCTGATTTATTTTAAATAGCTGCCAATTTTAAGCTAAGATATTTTCGTGCAAATATTTTCCCTTAGAGAACATCCTTTAATTTTAAATTTCATTTTTTACACTTTATTTTAGCGGTAATAGTTTAACACTCTCTGTATAAATTTAAAACGTTTCCCTAAGAAAGGAAGTCATATTTACTATGCTCTTGTCTTCTATAGGGACACCCTTTAAAATGAAGTTTAATATTTCATAATTTTTAATATAGCGATACATACTCTGTCTTAACTTCAACTGCTTACCTTCGAAAGTTTAAAAAATTAAAGGTTCCACAGAAAGAAGCTTGTGAGATATGACCAGGGATTGTAGCGATTTTATAAGGGTTCCCTTCTTTTCGCTTCAGATATGCTACTATACTGCTTTGCTAGAAGAATATCTCCTGAGTCTTCTTTACTCTTCTTCACTGTGGCAAACTTTATTACGATTAAATATTCCCAAACTTAAAGATGATTTTCAAAATAAATTAAAAATAATAACAATATTGAGAAGCAGCTCACGTAGGAATTAATAAAAATTAAACCTTTTCAAAAGGAAACTACCTGGTGACAGCGAAGTAAATAACTGACTTCTTTAATTGATTTTTTATTTTTGTTTTTTTTTTTTTCATTAGGAGCTTCTTAAGGCGACCTTTATCTATTATTCAGATTTTAATTTAATTTAATTTTAATTTATGTTTTTCCCTGTGACCAGTATTGTAATTATAACAGTTCATTGATTCAATTAAAGCATTTTGCTGTCGTCGAAAATTAAAATATCCAACATAATTCTCTCTTGGTATTATTGTGTATATGTGTATGTTTGCTTGTGCACGCACACACACATACACACACATATTTATTATCTTCAAACATATAATTTTATTCTCTTTATTATTATAATTTTATAATTATGGAAAAAGCGTTCATGCCTGATGATATGCGTGTGTCTTTTTATAACGATATCATTGATAAATGTTATAAAGTCATGATTGGAAAATCAGCAAAAGGATTAACAGCAACTTCATCATAAAAATAATATAAAACAAAAATACAAAAAAAATAAATAAACAAAAAAATAAAAAGTAAGACTAAAGATTTTTAATTTTGCAGCCATTAATAAGCTGGTCAAAGAATCACTAAAAGCGGTCAATAATTTGTGATTCAATTACAGTGAGCTTAATAAGACCAAAAGTTGTTTATGTTAAATAATTATTTTACTAAGATTAGACTCCTATCAGTCCCCATAAACCTTTCAAGATAATTTGTAACTAAATTAAGTTTTAATTTTAAAGTCATTCGTTTGGTTTGTGGATCCTTTTACATCAGGTCAGTGGGTATGACATTAATTTTATGTCTATTTTTACTGCTTTTATGTTTTTAATATTACACGAGGTGTCTTCAATAACAAGGAAATATAAAAAATATTATGAATAAGATTGAAAATTCGTAAATTATTTATTAATAAAAACTTCGTTTCACAGTGGAGTATTTTTTTAAAACTATCCACAAAAAAATTTTAAAAATATTTCAGTGATTGTAATTTGTACAAAATTAAATCAATCTGACAAATCTTCTACTCTCTTTATCCTTTAATTTTATATGCAGCCATTCCTTATCCCCACCACAATTAAACTAGTATTTTCTCTTGGCGAAAGTAAACCTTAAAATATATAATGTTTCACTTCCTTAATAAATTTAATTAAAATCGAAACTGAATGTTTATGTTAAAGTAAAACTTAGCGCACTAACTCTTACGTTAAATAAAAATTTTTATTTCTACAAGAAATTTTTAAAACTTTTTATGAATTTAATTTGAGTGCTTAATTAATAACGGTGATGTGTGTTTTAGAGGTACTCCACAAATCTCACGCAGGTAATACCACGGTTTGGTGAGGGGATAGTATGGTCCATACCATCTGAGCCCTAGTGATGAACCAGGTCTACCAACACTGGCTCAAATTTTTTTTTGTCTCCGGAAGTCTGCACTGCAACGAACCACTGCCCATGCCCGCGAGCCTTAGTCGTGCCAATCAAACAAGTTGCCAGTGCGTAGTGTAGATGGAAGGTGATTTTAAAGGAATGTCCGTCCGTCTATTAACCAAAGTTACCATCTTTAATAAATAGCTGGTGGGGTTTTTATCCACCCGAAATAGTTTGTGACCCTCCTCTTGTATATAAACCCAAATAAAAATCATGACAATTAATTATAATTATAAGCTCAAATTGTGCCAGGTGTAATATCTCTAAAAATAAAATAAATTTCCATTAAACTTTAGACACTTCCCTCCTACATGTTAGAGCATGTTCATGTTCATAACTTGATTTTATATTTATATTTAAACGCTACCCGCCGCTAAAGTGGGTTTTTCTTTATTGTCACATAAAACTATTTGGCAATTGTTTTCTTTTTTTGGCGCACATGTTTTACTACAACACTAGCAGACATGTATTTGCATGCTTAAAAATAGTAAAAGCAACAGGGAGTGTTGTG
This sequence comes from Cistogaster globosa, assembly GCA_937654795.1. NCBI lineage: Eukaryota > Metazoa > Arthropoda > Insecta > Diptera > Tachinidae > Cistogaster > Cistogaster globosa. The sequence goes on from OW569406.1 coordinate 3,944,670, forward strand.
ATAAATGTGGACCTCTGAGGAAGAACATCTATGATATTCAGGATAAGATTCTTTTTCTTAATTTAGAGAAACAATTTATAAATATTTAATTACATTAAATATATCGAGAACTTCGTAATGAAATTTATAACCTGGACACTAAAAAAATGCCAACATCATCAAAAAATCACAATAATTTAAATAAAACGCAAAATCGATGAAAAAAACGCAAAAAATTAAATAATATCATAATAAGCCACACTAGAGACAATGACCAACACAGAAAAAGAAATCTTAGAGTAAATAACTAAAATGTTGTAAAAAAAGAAAATGTCAATTGAAAAACAATACGTAATAGGAAAACAAAACGATAAAGACCAAGATATTGGGAAGATATAGCAAGAGTAGATGGGAATAATAATTATTATTTTAAAAAACTTATAATCCAAATTTTTTTTTTAATTAAAAAAAAACCCTAAAATTTTAAAAAATGAAATAAATAAAATTATTAAAACAACAAGTTAGAGTGCTATATTCAGCTATACCAAATCTTTTATACCCTTCACCAAGTATGGTAATCTAGTTTAGGGAAGTAACTCCAATCGAAGAAACAAATATTCGGGTGACAGAGAATTAAAAAATTAAATTTTTTTACCTAAAAATGACATTTTTTTAAATTTTGATTTTGCTGAAAGAGATTTTTTAAATGATACCCATATTGACCATATTAACCTCAGAAGCGCTGATATTTTAACTTGATATTTTCTTTTCTATTTTTTTAATTTTTTATCGCCCTAAATTTTTTTTGGTTGGAGTCACTTCATTGTTCCAAATGAAATAGAAAAGTTATAGGCAGGCATGATGTTTTGTCCGCTGCCTCGAAGGACATGGACCGATCTTGTTAATTTTCAATAGCTAAATTTTCGAAACAATGCCTGATCGATTGGTGTATTTAAATTTTCCTCAGCTGATTTAGTGTCTTGGCAAAGTTAATTTTTACACTAATACGTAGAGATAGAAGTACAGACGGGCATCGCTCAATCGACTTCGCTATGCATATGGTCTCAGAATATATTACTTTATGGGATCGGAAATGGATATTTTAGAAATCACAAACGGAATGACAAATTTACATAAACCTATTTTCCACTTTTTGGGGTGAATGGTAAAAAAAAGTGGGAACTATCCTAGAAGTTCTCGCACCTTATTATCATAACAATTATAATTACAAATATATTTTAAATGAATTAACTTTGGAAAAACCATTAAAGTTTCAAAACCACCAAAATTAAAGAAATGCACCATTTAGATAAATTCGTCTAAAATCCAAAAACCATGAAAATCAGTAAAACAATCAAAATTTATAAAAACCTTTTCAAATGTAAATAAATATTTGTAGCAATAAAAATGATAAAATTAAAAAAATGAATCGCTTAAATTAAAAAAAAATTATTTATTAAAAAAATAAATTATAAGAGCATTTTAATTTTAGGAAAAGAGCCAATTTCGTTAAAATCTTACTTTTTAAAAAGTCTTTAAGTAATCATGTTTAAGAGAGGAATGTTATGAGTTTTCGTAGACGTTTAGAGCCTGCGGGAAATTTTTGTGATAACTCTCTGTTCTTATTTAGTTCTAGCCTTTAAACAATTGGCCAGTGCTACGGCCAACATAGGTGTAACTAAATGCTCATTCACTTCAAAACGGACTTTTTAGACATTTTTGGCAGTACGCCTGCTTTAAGTTAATAAGTTTTGCCATTCACAATTTACATTCACCCATTTTTACAACGATTTATAACTTTTTTGTTGTTGTTAGCTTTTGTGTTGAAAATGTGGTTTGTTTTATTTATTTATTTATTTCTTTGTTTGTTTATGCCTCTTAAATTTATTTCTATTTAACGGAAATTTAAACTAAATTAAATTTGGCCAAACATTGAATAAAAGGTTAAAAGTGCTTCCAAATGTTTAAATGTTAAACATATTAAATGATGTAAAATTTGCCAAAAATAGACAAGAACAAAATTACAAAATATTTTGGAAAATGATAAATTAGATAAATTGATGTAGCATGTGAACAATAGTCTGTAAAGTTAAAATTCTTGCTATGGCTTCTTATAAATGACATTGGTTTTTGTAGACTGAAGTAAACTTAAACTAAATTTTTGTTGAAAGACAAGTTATTAAATGGTTAACAACACAAAGGTAGTAAATTGAAATTTAAATGAACAAAAGTTTTCTTAATTCTACTTGAACTCTTATACATGTATGCCACAATTTCCAAGTAATTTGTGGTTTTTAATCTATTTTCAAGTTAACAGTTGTGATCATTTATTTATTATAATTTATTTTTAATAATATTTTCGATTTAGAATAATTGTTTCTCATTATCATCATTATTTTTATTAGCAGTTTGTGGCATATTTATATTAAGTAAATTTTTAAATGTGAAAATTTTTGCGATTTTTTTAGTTTTTAAAGTTTCCGCTCTCAATTTTCTAGTTTTATTTTCTAAGTTTTATTCTGTTTTATAATATTTAAATTTTTTTGATGATTTATAAAATTTTGTTATAATTTTATTTATTTAACAACTGTTTCGAATTTCCGCTAATTAGTTAAAATCTCATATGAATTATTAGCATTCATTTAAATAAAATTTAATTTAATGTAATTTTTACTTCTGGTTTTAATTGTTTTTTCATAGTTTTGTTTTCCTTTCAGTGAATTATTAAGTTTTATCGGCTGTATGAGCGTTTTTTTTTTGCTCTGTTTTGCAAATTTTTAACAATTTAGCGATTTTCCACCAATTTTATAAAATATATTTCCAAGACTTACTCTAGTTACTTGAAACACTTTAGGTATTTTTTTTTTATTTTAACGATTATTTTTTATTAAGCCTATTAAGCAATTTCTTAAATCTTCTAGTTTAAAGTGGAGTTTACATTTTTGTTAATTTTTATATCATTTTTGTTCTTTGCTTTGAGCGTAGTTTTTCCAATTTTTAATCGACTTTTTGATGTTAGCTATTTTATTTGAAAGTTTTGGGGTTTTTGGAAACTATTTCTTTTTTATTATTTTTTATTTTATCTTATCCAATTTTTTCAATAAATGTTTAGGTATATTTTCTAATATTAGAATTTTCCTTTTATTTTGTCTAACTTAAGCGATTTAACCCCTGTCGTTTTACGCTACTTTATTAAACAAAATTATGTAAAAAAACTTATTGTGTTGCATTTTATACTTTTGCTTGCAACTGTAAACACATACCAGCTCTGCCTGTACTGTCAATTAAAATTTCTTATTTAAATATTTCTTGTTTTGTCAATCTATTTTATTTGGCTCCTAACTTTTCATGCCCAGTTTTGTTTCATTTGCAGGCCATTTTTGATTTGAAAACAATGAATTAATTCAAAAAGCAATTTCGTTCCATTTGAACTTAAAATGTGATACACAAATTGTTCTTGTTCTTGCTGTTATTAACGATATCTCTTGAAACAGTTATAAAAATTATTTTAAGTCACTAAACTTCAACAACATATAAAACGAATTTTGTCACACTTAATAAACAAGAAATTCGTTAATAAAATTTTTATGCTTTTAAGACTGCATGCATTAGCTTCAAAACTCATGACAAATTCATTAATTTTACTTAAAAAAAAAATACTAAGAATTAAATAAATAGTTCTTTAAAAAATATTTTAAATTTTAATTAATTTTATTTATAATCAATTTCACTTTCACCATAATCTATTTTTTACCCCCATAAAAATTTATTAATTTACCACATGTCCTTTTGTTAATCACACTTTGTTTCATTTCCTTCTTTTTTTTACAGTGCTGTTGTAATAATTCATAAAAGTCACGCCGTAAATTATTATACAGCTTCCCTTCTTTTAACGAAGTTTTTATTTCTTTCCATTTCATTTCCTCTTATATTCTTTTTTTTTAATAAATTTGCGACACCTTTAAATTAAAGATACTGACATAAACCTCTCCACAGCACTCCATTACAATTGGTGTCAAAGGTAAAATATATTTTCATAAAATTCACAAAAGAAAAAGAATCAAAAAATAAAACTTTACTCTTCTAAAAGAATTTTATTCTTTTGCAGTTTTTAGGTCACATTGTTAAAAGGAAAGAAATGAGAAAAACTTCTGAGAAACAAGGGACGCAGGATATGTTGGTTTTCAAAAAATTTAAATATTTAAAAGTCATTTAAAGCAAACAATTAGAAAATTGGTCAAAGCAAAACAGTAGTGAATATCTAACTTGCCTGCGAAAGATTTGGACGATGTTACAGTAGATCGCACTGGGCTAAATTAATTAAAATTAAGCTAGAGTTCAACAGCGAATAAATTTGTTCATATATTTTTTTTATAAATGTGACGAATAAAGAAGATATATAAACGATATTACAATTTTGTTTAAGGAGACTACTAAAAGTATAAAGGTATATCCAACTGAAATTATTATCTCATGAAAGTCGTAGTCTTATCCCAGTGTTATCGATGTCTTATATTTAAATAATTAGTCTTCACTTTGTCTAGTCATTGTTTAATTATATTGCAATTATAAGACTATGATATTTTGTTCATAACAATGCCGTTTTTTTGTCGCAGTATTAACGTATTGTTTTTAAAGCTTAGTTAAAATAATATTTAAATTAATCGTAGCTTTGCTTAAAGCTAATAAAGGTTAGGTATAGTTGAGTTATAAGATGTAATCTAAATTATGTTATTACCAAACCAAAGCTTAATAATTGCCTTTTCGTTGTTCTTAAAGCATTAATATAAATAAACTAATCAAAATCGACTCACCGTTATGCTAGTTATAGGTAGCTGATCCTAACCTTGTCATAGCCTGGTCATAGTCCAATCATGGCTAGTCAAGAACTAGTCGTAGCCTAACCTTAGTTTAAGTTAAAGTCTGTTCGTTGACCCGCTTTAACCTAGTCATATTCAAGTTAAAGCCTATTCAGTGTGTAATCACAGCCAGTCATATACAAGTAATAGGCTACTCACGGCCTAGTGTTTACCTAGTTATACGCTAGTTATAGCCTGTTATAAACCAAGTTAGTCGTATTCTGTTTATAGTTTAGTCTTGCCTTAATCATGGCCTGGTTATAGCCTGAATCTAGCCCAGTAATAACCTGTTATTAGCCTAATTAAACTCTGTTGAACCCATTCTTAGCCTAGTAATAGTCTAGTCATAAACTGGTCATAACCTTCTACCGAAGTAGGCTATTGACAGCCTAACGTAGCCGAAAGTAGCCTAGTCATGGCCTGATCATAGCATACACAAAGTATAAGCTTTGTATGGTTATAATATTGTTTTGATTTAGCTTTTGTCTAGTCAAAGTTGAATTATAGCCTACTCTTAGTCATAGACTGTTTTTATCCTAGTCAGAGCCAATTTTTGACCAAGTCATACCCATTGATACAACTCCAATTCTAATCGTAGTCTGGTCATACTATTGTCTTGGTATAGCCCTCGTCTAGTCAAAGTTTTTACAATCTTGTCATAGTCTGGTCCTATCCATGGTTCATAACGCAATCAAAATATATTTTGAAATTAATCTTCTAGTAGCCGTGTCACATGATTGCAATTTAATAATATTTTATCTTGAAAGTTTTTATTAAAAGGAGACTGTTAGTTAAACCAGTGCCCAATACTTCGTCCGCGTATCATTTCGAATTTACTTAAAATTAAAATTTAGAAAAATTTGTTTTTAAACTTTTGTTAAGGATTGCTGTAAACAGTGTTAAAAATTTTTCATCTACTAAAATAACATGTACTGACAACTGTTTTAGTACCATTATATCGGTAAAATTGGGTTCTTTAACGCTTGTATTTTTTTTCTACCAAATCAATAAAATAAATATTTTAAATAAAATATTTTTATAAAAGAGAGTATAAAATATTCAAACCAAGGTTCTAAGGAAACTCTTCACAAAATTTTATTCAAATCCATCGAGCAGTTTTTATTTTTGCAAAGACAGACAAACAGACGGCCAGAAAGACAGACAAAATTTCCAAAAATAGGTGTTTTGTATTCCATATCGATGACTATCTACAACTCATGTACAGAAATGGCCACGTTACTATTTTATTATATGTATAGATATTTATAGTCCAATGTATAGTTTTTCTTTAAAGAATTTTTACATTCTGGTCATAGACTTGGCATTCTGTGTTGTAAAGCCTTTAAGTCGTTTGTAAATAATTTTTTTTGTAAATTTCTTTAAACACTTAAGTTTTTTATTTCTATAAAAAAATATTTTATTTTATTATTATTATTATTATTATTATTATTATTATTATTATTATTATTTTTATTATTATTTATTTTATGCCAACTGCAGTGTTGTTTTTATGGCCCCTGTTTGTTTTAAGTGATCTTAAATTATTGACCTTTTTGTTGTATTGTTCATTTATTTAAGATAAACTAAATACTCAATAAAAATATTGTTTATTTATTTTCTTTCTTTTATAAGAATTCTATTAAATTAAATCTATTGTTGGTAGAACAAAAATAAGAACATAAAAACATTTTTCAACAAGTATGAACGAGTACAGCTACTTGTGATGGTTTAAATCTTTATCGATTTATGCTCTTCATTTGTTGAATTAAATTAGATCAAGTGGAAAATCGTGGTTTGGTTTTTTATATTTTTTATGAAAATAAATTTAAGAAATTAGTAAAATAACAGAGGAATATAAAAGTTATTTTAGTTTTGTCTGTAAATTGTTCTCTATTATTTTGCATCAATTGAACATAACATTTAACAAAAGCTTTTATCTGAAATAAGGAATTTTGTGTAGTTAATTTAATATTATTTTTTTGTTTTTTATTGTGAAATATTCCTTCTCTTATTTGTTTTTTACTAAGATAAACTATATGTTGAAAGGAATTAAAAAAAGTTATTAATGTCTTCTTGAAATAAAAAAACAATATCGAAAAGTATAAGGCTGCATTTAATACGTGTGTGCTGTCGTAAGCTACAGCTTTGCTAATATTGAAAAAGGAAAAGGATTGAAAAAGGATGCTTTACATTCTACACTTTAAAATTGTGAAAAAATCCTTTTTGAAAGTCAACATATTATCAAACACTATCGATAATGGTGTTATTATATTATTTTCAATTAATATGAAAGCATGATTAATATATGACCCATATATGCCTGCAACTGTGACTAAGACATTTCTAAACTTTTTAAAAACAATTAAACGCTGCAAATAAATACGGAGGCTTACAGTTATGCCGTAAATTAAACTATTTAATCTAGAACCAGCTACATCTGTGGTCACCTAAATTGACATTTAAATGTTTGTGTTTAACTCTTGACAGTCGAGAGACATACAACACTAAAAGCTTTTAATCACGTCAAATGAAATGCATTTTAATTCATAAATTCCATTAAGTTATATAACACAAACTAATAAATGGACATTTTATTAAAGGAACAGTCTGTAGCGATTTTGAAATAAATATATAAAATTTAGAAAAGAATATTATTACAAGATTTTGAAATGTTGCAATAAATAAGAAATATTTAAATAATATTTTTAAAAATATTTTTTTAAATAGAAAAATCTCAAAGGCTCTAACAAACAAAATTTATTTCATTTTCTTTACTGAAGAAAAAAAAACTTTCCTATCAAATTCTAATAATAAAAAATCCCTCAGAATGCCAGTTTATCTGCAATAAAAAAAGTTTAAAAATACACATTCTTTCTGTATAAATAATTCTAAGAAGATAATTTGCCCATAATAATAACAATAATAAGACTTTAGAATAGACTTTTAATAAAGAGTGTCTCTGAAATTAAGTTATTGGCTGAATGCTTGAATTCAACCTCAAGTTTTGCAAACTCAAGTTCATAATGAAATGAATGAAATAATGTAGTAAAAAAACCGAATGAAATGAAATGAAATGTTGATAAGAGGAACTGTGGGCAAGTTTCAACTAATAATCAATTGAGACAAACGCGGGATATTGAATGCTGTATTAGTAGAAAGTGACTAGACGGTGAGGAGATAACATTTTGACTTTAATACGACAGTGACAACACCAACACTAGTTTGTGATCACATATTTTAAAGATCATGATATAAAACTGGTAATTAAGATTTAAGAGAGCCAATAGGTCTCTTTAAATAGCATTCGCATAAAAACCCGTTTTCAAATTGCAAGTTATGTTGCAATTTATAACAATTTTAATATAAAACGAGAATTATCAAGATAATCATCAAATAAATTTAGCTATTTGAGATTTAAAAATCCAAGTTAGTCAGAACATGAACGTATGCTACGTGTAGGCTACACAGTGACTCAACTATGACTGTAACCTGATTATCATATAACAATGTCTATAAATAGGCTATGACTAGGCTATCAGTAGACTATGACTAGACAAGGACATCACTAGATTTCGGCTAAAAACAAAACTTAAATAGTTTATAACTAATGTGTGACAGTTATACAACTAGAATCACAGTAACCCAATCAAGAGACGACCACGATGACGGTAATACGTAACTATGACCAGACCATGACATAGCAGTGTCTTGATTTTGGCTACGAATTTTCAGTACTACATACTATGGATGTTCAGAACGACTATGGATGTTCAGAACGACTATGGATGTTCAGAACGACTATGGATGTTCGAGCGACTAGACGTACACTACCGCTATAACGTAACTATGACTAGTTTATTATATTACAATAACTGGTCTATAAAGAGGCATTGACAAGGATACCGTTGGATTATAAAAAGAACATAACAAGGCTTGAATTAGGGTGTAACTATATAGTGACTAAACTATGATTGGACAGCGATTTTGTGGAAGACAAAACTATGACTACGCAACTAATAGACTAAAAGTAGGAAAGCGATTTAACTGAACAGAGACTTGTACGGTGTTATACCGTGAGTGTAGAGAGTATATAACATTATAATGATCGGACTATGACTGCACTATGACATGAGTATGGCTAGACTATGAGCGTGAAGTTATAATGATAAAATTGAGACTAATCTATATTTTATAACTAGGCTTCAGTCATAGCGTAGAGACTATGACTTTGAATAAACGTTGACTGGAATATCAAAAGACTATGAGATGTTTATGATCACTTTATGACTACACTATGACTAGATCTATGAGTATGACTAGATTGAACACTAAACTATTGGTATTTATTTACAAACGCAAGGCGAATACTATGCTATTAATAGGCTTTCATTAGATTATGAAAATACTTTAACCAGATTAAGATTAGACTGTGACTAGACTATGACTGGAATAAGAAGAATAAGACTGTATTATGACAAGGCGGTTATTAGATGACAACTACACTATGACGTGAATACCACACGACTGAGGCTTCAAAACAAATATGCTGTGATTAAAGTATAGTTTTGAAAATAACAACCTTTTTTCTGAAAATAAAATTTTAAACTTGCAATTTATATGCAGATGATTAAATTTTTATTGCAATAAAAAAAGAAAAGTTTGGCATTTGTGAATGAAAAACTATATATGGAAAATATCCACTATGACCACGCTGATAGATGTGGACTCTTTCATTTCTTTAATCAAAGTTTTTTATCACTTTTAAGCAAAATAACAGGTCATCTCTTAACTTTGAAAAAGGCCCAATCACTGCTCCAAAAAAGTGATAATAAATTAAATTAAATGGTTATAACTAGACTATGACTAGGTAGGTTATAAAGTGACAATGAACTGAGCTTGGATAATTATTGATCGATCCAATACAACACCAATTAGACCTTGAGTGGACTTTTACAAAACCATAAAAAACTGATGTCTAAATTGTGTTGCATAATTAAAGTTTCATAGCAGACTTATCTGAAGGTAATATATAACCTAAACATTGCTGTTTTGTATAAGAAAAATTGTAGCTTGATAATTTCTAAACTGTGAATAAAATGAAAGAAGTTAGTAGCTAAAATATGACTGCAATATAAATAGCAACTAAATATTTTAAAATTCAACAATATCTCGTTTATACTGCAACTAAATTATGGTTATACTCTGACTTGATAAGAGCTAATCTTAGAGCAGACTAAGTCCTAGATAAAAAAAAACTAGCCTTACAATAACAAAATACATAACAATTTTTATTTTCGACTCACTGTACTTCGTAAATATGTAATATTTACCATTCTAATTACCCTTAGACATGAAACTCTTAAGTGCACAAAATATCTACAATTAAAATTTTTACAAATAAAACTTTTTCTTCTTTTAATCTGCAAAGTTTTATATTCATTTCAAAATAATATAATGCAAAACTTTTTGAACAAAAACAAAAATAAAAAATTTATACTGTTTTTACGTGTGTGTTAATGTGCTTTTGTATTCAACTACAGTCATGATTTTTCCTGACTTTTTGCATTTTCATTTGTATTTATTTAAAAAATAACATTTTATTAAAACAAAGTTTTTTAGTGCTGTCATTAACTTGTCATTATTTTGTTTGTAACTGAAATAATAAAGCAAAGTCTGGCCTTAAGAAAACAGAGAGACAAATGTTAATAAGAGCCAGAAGACCTTAACTTTTGATAATGTAAATTTTTAACAATTTTTTTAATGCCTGACAGTTTAATTTTGTTGGCAGTGAAATTTAAAATAATATTTGCCTTTTGTTAAAATTGCAGTTGTCAACAAAAATGACATCTTCTTTTTTTGTTTGTGTTTTTGTTCTTGTTGTTTTGTTATTGATGGCAAATACATTCAAACTAGCACTTGTCTATTTATGAAGTAAAATTTTTGTCATCTTTTCATTACCTTTATATTTTTGTCTAATGCTTTTATAACCCCCCATTTTAACTGAACTGTTTTTTTCAAAACGATTATGAACATTTCTATATTTGAGTTTCAAACTTAAATTAATTAAATTCTATTTGGAAAAGAAAATTATTTTGTTTCTGTTTGTTGACTTGAGGAGATTTCGTTATTATAAAAAAACTCTGCAAAAAGTGAGATGTCATATTCTATAACATTTTGATTGATTGATTGATTGATTGATTGATTTAGAACAAAGAAGAATTTTGTCGAAAAATGTATTCAAAGTATTGATATACACTAGTGAAGTGTTGCCCTCTTTCACAACCGAGTATTTATGTAAATATTTTTAAATTGTTTATTATTTTTTATTTCTTTAATATTTTGCCACACCGTTGGGCGGCATCTTCAGATAAAAGGAAACAAAATTATTAAAATTATGTTTTTTAACCACTAAGAAAAATAAGAATATTGATATTTTAAATAAAAATATCAAAAATTTTAAGAATAAAAACGGAATGGCATATTTACTTACTTAATAAAATACTTTTCTTAAAAAGTTTATATCAGGAAATTAATTTTTTTAAATTTCATATATTGCAAGCGGGCAGTGTCTGTAAAAATATTTTTTTATATAAAAGTTCTTCAAAAAAAAAAAAAAAAACTATTTCTAACATTAATATTAAATAGCATATTTTTTTTCCTAGTTATCACATTTTCTTTGGAAACTGAAGATCTTAAAAAAATATTTATTCTACATATTTTATGTATTACAAGGAAAAACATATGTATATTAAAAACATATATCTAACAAAAATATAGAAAAGCATATTTTTTGGCTAACAGAGCAAACTTTTTCATTTCAATTAGACAGTTAAATAATGTCTAAATATATAAAAGATATAATAGCGACAATATGAAATATCATATTTATGCTTAGTTAGCATATTTTTATACCTTTCACCACAAATGAAAAAGGGGCATAAATATGTTTGTCATTCCGTCTTCAATTTTCACAATATCCATTTCAGACTCCATATAGTATGTATATTCTGAATCCCTATTTATAGCGAAGTCAATTGAGTGATGTACGTCTTTTCGTCTGTCCGTCCATGTTTGGGTTGAAATTAACTTTGCTAAGGAACTAAAGGAGCTAGAGAAAATTTAAATACGACAATCGATCAGACAATGTCTCAAAAATTGCTATTAAAAATTAGCAAAATCGGTCCATGTCCGTCAATTCAGGATATCATTTAGTTTAGTTTAGTGAAGTAACTCCAATGAATTAATATATAGGGGAAAAAGATTTAAAAAATAAGAAACAAACATCCAGCGAAAAAATTGGAGCTCGCCATTGTTTTCTGATTAATGGCCCTCTAAACTTTTTTAGAGAAAAGTACTATTTTGCACCATATTTTTTTCATTATGGGTATCATTTAAAAGCTTTTGAAGTGATCTTTCAAAACATACTAAATTTTTTAACAATGCTTAACACACTAAGAACCGATGACATTTTTCGGTAATTTTTTTTTAATTCTCTGTCACCCCGATATCCATTTTTCTATATTGGAGTTACTTGACTTAACTAGATTTACATACATGGTGAAGGGTACAAAAGACTTGGCATAGTCGAATACGGCACTCGTACTTGTTTAATATTATATATGACAGATTTTATAGAGAATTTCTATTGCTTCAAAAACCAAAATGTAAAATCTTTTCTAGTCATAGCTCTTATTATTGACTTTAAAACCCATTACAGTTCATAAGCATTTGATATTCCACACGCCTATTTTTCTTAACTCTGCTCTTTACAATTCATACATTTTATAACTTTTCAATTTTAACAGCATTTTCTCTTTTTTCCATTTTAATTAATTACATTTTCCCAAAGTCCATAGTGTTGCTAAATAAAGTCCTTTAATATATAAATGTGTGTATGTGTGTGCTAGTGCATTTGTGTCTTGTGATTTGATATTAAGAAATTTTTCACATTTCATCTAGAAATGAACATGAAAACGTGATTTAACATTTTCACAGGTTTCCTATCAGACATCAATAAATGTTGACTAACCTGTGCGGCAATTCGTAAGGAGATGAAAGTACAGTATTATGATTCTTGAACAATATCTATTGTATGTGTGTTAATGGTTAAATAGTAATTTTTTCAATGCAAAGTCACACATTTTAAATGCATTGCAGTATTGAATTGGTATTAAAGGGAAAAAAGTAGTAAGAACACAAGAAAAAATTTTTAATTTAAAATTTAATAAAAAAAAAATTTAAAAAGGAAATTTGTTGCTCTTTATTAATTGCTTGTTTTTTTTAATAAAAGGTAAATAAATATTTAATTTATTAAATTATATCTTTAATTAAAAAAATATACAATATTAAAAAAAAAGAAAAAAATAATTTTCTAATTAAATGAAGAACCACTTGACATAAATGAAAAGATCCGTTAACAAATTAACTATTTAAACAATGAACAAAAGTTTCAATTTATGGCTTCTCGCCGAACTTCGGTGACTCATTGTTCTTTTTAAAGGCAACAAGAATTTTGGTAGACACAGGTTCGACGGAAAATCTAATTCAAAAAAGTCACTGCTTAGAACATTCATTCCGTGAACTAAAAAAACCTTTAAATATAAAAACTGCTTCAGGCCTTTTAGTAATAAAAGAAGAGGCAAGACTCTCAAAAAGTAGACCACAAATATGCCCCAAGGAAGAGGAAACATTCAAGATATCTAATTTTTACCCAGTATTTAGTGGAATATTCGGCTCAAAATTATTGCGTAATAACAATGGAATTATTTATTAAAAAAATAGCAATCTTAACATCCTTATAATTTGAAGGGCTGAACGAAAATGAGCCAATAATAAATTTCAAAGAAATAAAAAACTACCCGAACTACAAGGATTATAGAACAGTTGCGGGTAGGAAACTTAAGTAAAAAGAAAGAAAATGATGTAGAAAAACCTAATTATAAGATTTTCAAATATATGCTAGAAAAATAAAACGATCTTACTTTTTTAAATTAAATAAAACAAAAGATGCAAACAAACATTGCTCGATCTGACTGCCAAATCGTACAGTTATCTAGAGTTTCATAAAAAATAAGTTAAAAAAAAAATCACGAAATGTTGAAACAAGGATGGATGGCCCTATTAATTTTCCCTACAAATCTCTTTTTTGTATTGTTCCAAACAAAATTTAGGAAATTAATTATTTCAACATATATTTTCATATACATTTTCAATGAGCGATTAACAGAAAATATATATATAATTATTTCTCCTACAGTTAATTGTTGTATATTCAAGCATATTGCTTTAAAATGGCTGGTAAACTAAAAATGATTGTTTAAAAAAGAAACTAATATTTAAAAATTAAACTGTATTTTGTGCTAAAATATGTTCTTATGATTTTTTTTTCAAAGACTAATTTCCTAATTCATTTAACGATGGGTAGCCAACCAGTCTTGCCAGTTTGCTATTTTATTATTTATTGTAAAAGAGTTTAAAGAAAAATATATCAAGGCGCTACGTTTTGCCGTTACCGAGTAACATGATAATAAACATTTATTTTGTATGAAAAGTGCCACGATTCTTATTTTCCACTAATATAACATTTACTGCTAAAAGCATTTTTCCGTAAAAATTCATATTTTAATTTTGCGCTATTATTTTATACTTCATGTCTATTTAATGTTGTGTTAGTGGTAAATTTCAATAAAATATATGCTGCCATATTAAATGTCTTAACATGTGAAATATTTTAGCTTTCAGGACATCATTGAGGCAGTCATATTTATTAAAGATATGACAGGTTCTTTGGCTATTGTTGGCACACAAGAAGTGTGTCATTCAAAATGTTTGAAGTGTCATGAAATTGAAATTACCGAAGGAAAGTAGAGACAAAATGGAAAAATGAAAGAAATGACAAGTAGAAAGAATGAAAAAGATTTTGACAAAAATAGCTTTTAAGCATAATAATCCATAAATTTTATATTAATTAAACATAAAAAATATGTATCTACAACTTTTTATTGTTGCTCTCTTGGTCTTAAAAAATATAACGGTTTTTAATTTTTATTTAAAATTTGCTCAAATTCCTTAAGGTTCCGTCAATCTTTCCTGACACGTACTATTACGAATGATGATTTAGAATATAATAAATGAGATATCTTGCCTTTAATATTTAGTAGGCTCATATATTTTTTATTAAGTATTTAAAAAGGAAAAAAAATTTCCGTATTTTACTTGTTACGTGTTTTTGGTCAAATATTTGCTTAATCTGACCGTACCTTTAGATTTGTTAAAGAAATTTTATGAATTATTTACGACTGTTTTTTTTTTTTGTTTTGTCTGATCTTCCTTAAGCATAAATTAATTTCAAAACTTTTACATTCGATGAAATACCTTCGCAAAAACATCCTGCAATAGCTCAGTTTATCCCCCGAAATAATTTATATTATCTGTTGAAAAATTAGTAAACACTCTTTCGATAGAAATGAAACTTAACGAATGTTTTCTTTTATTCTTTTGTTATTTACCTCGAAAACAAGTAGTAAACAGAGCAAAATATACAGATTGAAATTATCAAATATGCAGAGCAAAAAAAATGCTGTTTAAAATTATTCACAAAAAGAAGTATTTTTGAGGGGTAAAAAAAGAAAACACAAGGCAAAAAAAAATTAAAAAATAACACATAACCTGGTACATATAACATGCTTGCCCCAAATGCATAGAATTAAAAGTTCCCTTAAAATATTAAAATGTTAAAAAACAATACACAGTTTGCTTTTATGTGCCTGCCAGGTAAAAAAAAAACAATTTCAAACGTATGTTTTAGTTATAAAAAAAGATTGAAACATATTTTGCACTTTTGAATTTGAATTGAATTTTGCAAGATTTGGCTACTGGAGTTTCTAAAATTACTGTTTTATTAACAAAAAAGAATATATAACATTAATTGTTGATTCAGAGCTGGATATCGTAAAAGCATAAATTTACATATTTAAGCATATTTTTAACTTGAACCAACAGCAAAACTTAATAATTATTTTTTTAAATAAATAATAGTTTCGCTTATTAGCTGATAATTTATTTTAAAAATATGGTCTTATATTATTGCAATTTTTTGCTCATTTGATTCTTTCATTATTAAAACTGTGATAGTTCTATTTTAAGTTGAAAATGCTTATTTTTTATTTTTGCATTTGAAATTCCAAATATGAACTTTTATTTCAAGTCAACACAAAAAAATAACTAGTAAGAGTGCTATACTCGGCTACGACGAATCTTATATACCCTTTACCATGTATGTAAATCTAGTTTAGTGAAGTAGATCCTATCAAAAAACAAATACTAGGATAACAGGACTTCAAAATTAAAAAAAAAAAAATAAGTACGATATATTATTTTACATAAAAATGTCATCGGCTTTTAATAGTTTAAACATTTTTAAAAAATTTTAAATTTCCTAAAAGATCTCTTTACAACCTCTTAAATGATACCCATATTGACCGTATTGGCAATCGAACTTTTTAATGAGCGAGCGCCAATTTTTTCACCTGAAGTTTTTTTTTTATTTTTTCATTCTCTATCGCTCAATATATTTTTCTTTTTGATTCAAATTACTAAATTGTTAAAATGATATTGGTAAATTTAAGGCAGGCCTGGTGATAACCCCACTGCCGCGACGGAAATAAGTCATTCTTGTTGATGCGCAATAGCACTTTAAAATTCTGCTTCAAAAATAAACTTAGGTTCCCTAATATAAAAATATATTTTGCCTTAACTCACCAAACAAAGAAGAAAAATTCCATATATTTTCTCTGTAAAGTTTTACCTTTTAACGATAAAATAATCCTTTTTTTTCTGAGCACGTTTACGATGCCCCTTTTTTCTGGGTATTTTCAAATTATACTTGTTTTGGTGAATTTTTTTTATTCATAACATGGAAGGTACATAACTTATCTAAAAGTGTATATTATTTTCTATAAACAAATTTTTTTAATATTGAAAAATATGTAACAAAAAATTCAGTTAACATCAGCAATAACTCAAATATGAAGTTTTCTTTGTTTATTTTCCTTATTGCAGGACGTTAAGCAAAAAACAAACTGTTAGATTTTAGTGTATGTGCAAATATTTTGCAACATTTCCGCTCAAATGCATCAACAACTTTTCAATTCATCGAAACCCCCAAAATACATCATAGTATTTCAATTTGTTTATTTTTCAAAGCATATTTTAGAAAAAAATACTTTTGGAGTTTTGTAAAAAAACTTTGATTGAAGTGGAGAGAAAGGAAACAAGTATTGTTATTGTTTTTTAAAGCTTCGTTTTTTTAAACAACGCCTGGTTGTTTACATTTGAAGTTGATTGCTGTGTCCTTACAGATGAGGTCTACGGTTTATGTTTTTGTACTTGTGTAATTTTTGTATATTTTCATAAATAAAGGTCAAAAAGAAGAATATTTTTTCTTTGCAAATAATTTTTTTAAATATAATACGTTGGGGGTTGTGTGCCTACCAGTGATACCTGTTAAAAAAATTTTAAATAGTAATTTATGGACTAAAAAATCTTTTTTTGATAAAGATAATAAACGTTTTGCTAAGGTCGATAATAACGTGACAAGAATCGGGTACTTGGTACTTGGCGTGGTACAGGTCTACCGTAATCAAAAATCTTTTCAATTTATGCAATCAAAAACTAAAGAAAAACTGTCCACAAATGCAAAAGAAAATTCTGTTTTTATTTAAACGGCGGAGTAGAACAAGTTTGAAGTTGTATAATTTGATTTTTAAATTACCCATTCCAATCTCTGTATATTACGGCTCTGAGCGCCGGTGTGTACTGGCTGCTTCCACCGGGCTTAATAAAAGTCTGGCCGAGTTAACGTAGGTTCAGACATAGTGAACCTGAGGAATATTAAGAACCAGTCCCCCGGTGTTCACGCATTAAATCTGGAGAGACAACTTACTGGAGCTACGAGAACCGGTATCCCATACGGAGAGCCGCCCACCTCTGTACATGGCTTTGGGTTACATGTCTTGATAGCCATGTTCTTAAAAATACAACTTTGTGGCTAAGCCTTGAGGGGGCGCTTGTCGACGCTTTTTATTTCGCTCAGTAGTAAGAATACCGTCAGGTTGGGCCATCATGGCAGGTACTGACGCGAATCTTGATCACACCTGTAGTAGCTGCTTGTCGACCTCTTTTTCAAAGCACAAACAAATTGTTCGTAAAGCAGGTGCCAAAAAATAAATCACCCTTTAAAGAAGGAACATTGGGCAATTTGATGAAGATTTCCCTACAATTCTCTTCAATTATTTTTGGCCCGGATATTTTTAAATAATGTTTTATGTTGTCCTACTTTCCTTTACTTCCTTTTTTCTAGCCAGATTATTTTGGTACAACCTTTATATATATATATATATTCAAGTTCTACTCACTAAAACCCCTTGAAGGTTTGCAATTGCTTTTTTTTCTACATGTTTTTTATTAACATTTTGAACAGGAAAACTTAAGCTAAAAATTCTATTTTTTTCAGTTTGTGGATAGAAAAAAATGATAAGAATTTTTTTTGTTTTTCTTCTGCATTTAACACGAGAGAATAAATCTAGAAGTGGCTTTTAGTGGAAGTGATTTTTAATTTTATGGATTCTTCATTAAATAATAACTAAGTCTTATTTTTATTTTTTTTTTTTTTTTTATTCCCTTAACCTACAAATATTTTTTGTTAATCAACATCATCATCATCTCTGCTACTGAGTGCCATTAGAAGTTAAGACGAGAGCAGAAATTTTAAAATCAAATTTTTCAAGCCACCTCATGCTTTTTCTTTCTGAGTTTAAGGGTTAAGCCCAGGAACTTGTTAAATCTTTTATATATTTTTAACAAAACCCTTCCACACTCCTTAATATTTTTGAAGCGCAATAAAAATAAAAACTTTGCTCGTAGTCATGAATGTTACCAACTCGTGCACCATTTGCCACTACACACACGAGTGGCATTCAATTTTTGTTTTTTGTTGGGTTTTATTTCTTATATTCTAACAGCAAACATTTTCATCATAACTTTATTTCAACAGAAAATACAATTTGAAAGCTTCCGAGCAAAAACAGTTAAAATTAAATTGTATTGAGTTCTTGTTTAGTGGAATGGATATTACGTTGGTTGAATGTTATGCTGTTCGGATGTTTCCTATTAAAATTTCTTTATTGATGCCGTAGTTGTATCCTTTTAACTTTCGGCAATTCCTGCAAAATTAATAATAAAATATAAATAAATTATTGAAACATCTTTATATCACATACTAGATGTTTCATCTTTATGAAGGTTATTATTTGCAAAATTTTGCTTAACTCCATTTATCCATTTAATGATATGATGTAATGAATTTACAAAAGTTATTCAGTCATTAAGTTAAAGTGAGTAAATTGTTGCTTTGTTTCGTATATGTTGGCCAAAAAAGTAAGCGTTGCAACAAGGCCCTTGAAAACAATAGCAACAGAAAACAAAAACATTAATTTAGTAAAAATCTTTAATGATGCCCTGCATGTTTTGCAGAATAAAATTTTAAGATAAAACGTAAAAAAAAACTAAAGGTTTTTTTATTAAACTTGCGACATCATGTCATCATATCATCATGCCGCTTAATTTCTGTGGGCTTAAAGGTATGAAAAGATTTTTATTTAATTTTGTAATTTATTCTTTTGTGGAAAATATACTGAATTTTGTAATTAAGTTTAATACTAACACTTAGCTTCTTAAGATTCTTTATATAATTTTTGTGGCATGAAAATAAGTATTTATCTTGCCAAGCAGTAGCTGTTGTAGCTTCTTTATAAATTATGAAAGAGGTGACTTGTCACAAAAAATTGTTATCGTCAGGTGACTTAATGGTTGTATATAACATTGAAAGCTTTCAGAAATATATTTTATTAAAAAGAAAAAAAAGGAAGGGCGTTTAATTAAAATTAATATTTTTTTATTGACAAGTCACCTTTTACATAATTTAAAAAGATTTTAAAGATGCCGACAAAAACCTCCACAGCAGCTGTATCATTTATGGAACATGAATTATGCGTGGAAACTAACGTAGCCAGTGTAGCTGGAAAAAAATTTTTTTTGTTGCAAATTCGCACAACACATTTTTTTCTGTCTTTAGATGGTTTATTTTAAAACGGATAACGATATGATCAGGGAAAAACAGATGAGGTATTTGTGTTGTTTGTTAAAGATCTACGGCTAACAGATCCATCTCTTTTCAATCGTATATAGATTTCAGCGATATCTTGTAGCTAAAATACACAAAATTATATTACTCTGTTACGCTAATAAGCACCATTTGACAGCTAAATCTAATAATGCTTCCATTGAGAGATCCGCATATTGAGGTGACAGAGAATTAAAAACTAAAAAAAAACAAACAAAATTTTACGTCGAAATGTCACCAGTACTTAATGGATTAAGCATTTTTTTAAATTTTAGAATTTCCTGAAAGATCTTCTCAAAAGTTTTTAGATGATACCCATATTGACCATATTGAAAATTTAATTTTTATGAACATTTCAGAGGGACATAACTCGGAAATATGGGCCAGCGCCAATTTTTTTTCTTAATGGTGATTATATAATTTTTGATTTTCCATCGCTTTATATATAATTAACAGCAACTGATTATTAATAGCGACTCTTTTGTAACTACATCTGATCGACTGGTGTATTTAAATTTCCTCTAGTGCCTTAGCAAAGTTGATGTCAACACTAACACGGACGAACAGACGTACGCAGGAACGAACTGCCTTTCAAAGCTGCAAGACGTTCTAGATCTTGCATCTATTTTTCAAAACTTAAGTCAATTCCTAAAAAATCATCTTTAAAATTTATATGGCTTGGCTGCTCTTTGTTTAATTTTCTTATACTAAAATCTGTCGGTAGTATGAGACCAACATTTAAATTCAACACTCTCGAATTATTTTCTTAATTACAAGAAATAAAAGTAACTGTGTGTGTTAAGTATCAAACATTTAGTATGATTTTTATTTATTTCTATGTAATTCCTTAAGCTTAAGTGCGTGTGTGTGGGTATATGTGCCTCTAATGTTTATGTAACACAATTTTTCTTGTTTCAACATTTTTTAACATATTTAAACAAGCTACAAGCAATATATCAAATTGTCACTTTGTGTTTTTGTTAAAAAGTGCATGAGAGAATGTTTTGTACAGCTTGTGTTGTACATGGTTATGTATGGACATGTAAGTGTGTGTATAAAAATATACATTACGAATGGTAAATGTAAGTTAGTTGATGCAAAAAGACAACATTTTCGTTTGCCTTCTTGTGTGATTTAGCTTTATTTTAAAACCGCTTCTCTCTTTTACTTTTGTTTTACAACACTATACACACATACATACACACACACCTAGATAAGTAAATTAAGATTTTTTTTGAAGCCTGCTAAAGGAATATATAAACGTATTGTAAGAATACATGTGAAATTTATAGCAATTTTCTTGTGTTAAATGAGAGAAATCTTGTTTCTAAATAAAATGCTAAAATCAGGATGCCCCTATTTACTTATCAACTGCTTTATTTGAAAATAATAGAAGTAGTAAAAATGAAAATATTTATTAAAAAAAACAGTTGAAGGAGTATAACTCCAGCAAAAGACGAATAAGTTAAAAAACCAAGCCGAGATTTTAACTAAACAACTAAACAATTGTTAAACAGCTTAAGAAACGATGTTTTTATTTAGTTGACTTCTTAACGGGGGGTCACAAGGGATAACTGAGTGGTATTTGGTTCTAAGTTTTCTCTACCGGACATTGCAGCTTTAGATTGTACTTTAATAAACGAGGTATTAAAAAGAACAATTCATAACAATTGATTTTGGGATTATGAAAGGGAAATATTAATAATAATTTCGTTATCTTATGTCGTTGAAGACATTACTAGTTGGGCAATAACGTACTGAACAAGTAAAAGTGCTGTATTCGGCCTCGCCAATTATTATATCACTTCACCATGTATGTTAAAAAACAAATTTATTTATCTTATAGCAGGCAGACATAATGTAGCAGTGAATTCTGATACTACAGCACACTAGAAGACCGCATAATAAGAGATGTAAAGAAAACCATGAGAATCTTAGTTTTTCAATAAAACCCGAGCTTTACGATGATGGACTTTACACGTTCGTTTCAGCTGTGGACAAAAGAAGATAAAGCAGGACAAGAGAATAAGTGCGCAAAGACGATCTCTGAATACCATATCCAGTGAATTAAGTCTGCAGCAAGGAAAAATACAATCTTATTCACATTTTCTTTACTGTGGATAAAACGAATTCCAGCAAAACGAAATACGAAAGGTGCGAGAAAGGAGAGGGAATCTGGGTTGCATTATGCATCCAATTTAAATACAGTCATGTCAAGCTCTACAAAGACGAACCTTTCTTCTTTATCTCACTTGTGATTGAAAGAGAGTGAAGCAAGTTGAAATATGAAGATGGCGTGGAAGGTCTCTGGACGATCATACCGCATCTGCATGCAGTGGAAAACAGTCTTTTTCACTTCTTCTGCACTTTGAACGAAAAGAGGCAAAGCGAAAGGTACTATTAAGGGCATAAGAGGACAGAGATATTAATTTTGGAAGCAACTTCAACAGAAAATGGAAAAGGACATAAAAGAAGGATATTATGAAAACAAAAGTTTGATGCCCGTTTTTAGGCTAAAAGATATAAAAATGCAACGATTTTTAAGATGAATATCGTTTAATTTTAAAATCAAAAAAGGTGATAACTTGGATTATTTTCAAAATATTTTAAAGTTTGCTCTCTACTTACGATAAAGAATTCCAAAAAATTAGGTAAAAATTGCTCTCAATATATTGAAAAAACTAGAACAGGGTATCAAGAAATCAAAAATTTTGATTTTAGAATACTCATATTTCAATCATGTTAAAACATAAACATGCATTTTGGCTTCTAAGACCATGTTTTGTTGTTTAATTTTTTTGGTAGAGATAAACATTAAAGAAATGCCAAGCAATAAAAAAATTTGCAGAGGCGAGATACCCAACTTTAAGACAAAATAGCACCATTGCTGGAAAGTGGATGGTACCAGGTAAATAACTGAAGTTCAAATACTGCACTACTATGCTCATGGCCTAGCTGTATACAAAACATTTTGATTCTGCTCCGTTATGCAGCTTTAAAATCGAAAGAAACGAGGCAATCCAGTATATAACGACTAAAGGAACTACTAATGCATAGTTCTATTTTCACGATCTTATGTTTTTACTGCCTGACAATGCATTTGATCAATTCTTTTTTGCTTAAGGCCGTGAGAAGAAGGGATTATGCCAACGAATGTCAATTAGTAGGACTTGCAAATTATTTATGTCTTTTGCTTTTACAGGACACTAGTCGAATGGGTTCATTGAGATATAAGAGTGAAAAAAATAATGAAATAACATGAATAACCTTTTCTGTGCCGGCGTGGTTATGCAAAAACCGAACTTTTTATATCAGTAAAATTTTCTTTACCCGCTAGCGCTGATTGGCGACAAGTCATGTACCGGTCTAATAGTTTTTTTTTTTTAATTTTTGGCATTTTTTAAGAAATAAGAAGCTTAAGTTTTACTGGAGTTAAGGTCATTATAGCTAAACACAGTCAGGTCAACCGTCGATTAAACAAATTAATTAAATGAACAGCAAAAAATTTTAATGAATTTTTTTGTTCATTAAAAAGTTTTCATACCAACAAAAAAATCTTTATAAAAAAAAATCCTAACAATATATTCCTAAAGAAGTATAATGTTAAAACCACCTCCAAATACAAAAAGATTCAATTTCCTTTTCTAATTAAATTGCATGAGTAGTTTCATTCACATTCTCAGCATCAATGATTACCTACAAATAAAACAAAAAAAAAAAAAAAACTAGAACTAGAACTACAACTACATGTTGCAGTTTGTAGTTACATGATGCTGTCTACCAGAAATGCTGGCAACCAGTTAACAGAGTACAAAAAATTAAAAAAACACAAAAAACTTACTTGAATGTGCCTGTCAGAATTTCAAAGAAACATGATGTTCCTAAGACTGCTAGGTACGACATTTAAACTTGATCCAGAAAAAAAAATTGTTTGATTAATACGCTTTTGAAAAAACATCAAATGAACAGTGATGCCAAATCAAAATATATGAAAAAGATAGTGTAAACGAAAAGGATCTTCCTTTACTTGCAGGCAAAACTGTGAAGAGACAAGATTAGGTCTGAACAATGTCAAGACAATAGATGACTATGACAGTGCTATGACCAAAATATGAATGTCTAGTTTTTGGCTACATTTTAGTTGTAGCATGACAATGATATAAGTATGATTGATTTGGGACTATACTGACGCTAAACTGTGACTATATTACGGTTAGAACTTTGACTACACTATGACTGAACCATAATCGGAACAGGAAAAGACGGTGACAGGGTTGGGACTAAACGGTGACTACACTTAACAATGATTATGGTATGGCTACACTTTGACGGGGCTATGATTAGACTATGACTACCCTGACAAGACAAGAGACTAGAGCACGATAATATTATGACTTTTTGGTGAGTATAATATCACTGAGCAATGACTGAACTATGAACAATTCAGGATTTTTCGCTGACCAAGCTATGATTATAATGTCACTGTACTATACTCATTCATTGGCTAGTATATAACTAGACTATTTCTAGACTATAACTAACCGATGACAAAACAACAAGACTATAACTAGACGATGAATATGACTTAGACTTTGATGTGACCCATTTGTGATTAAAAAATACTAAAGCATAAATAGGTTATCAGCAAAATACAGGTTGATTATATCTAGAGATTAGCGAGAGTATAATTAGCTTATAATTAAAATATAACAAGACTATGAATACACACTAAAGAGACTATGACTAGATAATGACTACGTTATGACTAGACTTTCCCTGTCTATTAAAGGTCTTGACTGGAATAAGACTAGACTGTGGTTTGACAATCACTGAAGTATAACTACGACCAGAATAAAACAATAAAATATCTTGTCTATGATTAGAACTTTACTTGACTTAACTGGGTCTGAATTATGATAGTCAAAAGACTATGACTTGATTATGACGGGATTATGATCAGATACAATACTATGAATAGAATTATTTTACTTTAACTACAATTAAACTACACTAGGACAAGACAACAATTTTACTATGATTTGACACTTATTAGCAGATACAGATTACAGATAAAGACTAAACTTTAACCAAGATAAGGACGCGCCTTCATTTTAAAACCTTTTGAAGGAGATGTAATGTAAAGCTCAAAAAAATTGAAACAAATTAGCCTTGAAAATTATACAACTGCTTGGATAACCCTTTATTAAGATCCTTGATAAATTAATCTTCACTGCGGTGCTGTAAAAACAGTTGGTTGCATGGCTGTTTTTCGCTGCGAAATTCAGGTTAAAACTAGTGAAAAATTAGCAGCATAAAACTTTTTACTTTTTTTTCTTTGTTTTTTTTTTTTTGCTTTCTTGATGGTAATTTAATTTTAATTTAAAATTCTTTTTGTTCTTGAAGTCTGTTAGTTGAAAAAAACTTTTTTTTGGTGAAAAGTTTCTCTAAATCAATGTATTGGTAGTAAATAAAAAAAATTAATTAAATTGAATTAAAGGGGTTGAAAGTGGAAGAGGAATATTTACCTTTAAAGCGTAAAACTGGGTCAATTATATAAACAATAAAAACTTAGTTTAGTATAAATTAAAAACAGCAGATAAAAAGGAAAAATGCAATTTTTTAACATAAAGGCTAAATCTATTAATTATTCTCATAATTGTATATCACATTTTCTGTTTCTTTGACCTAAAATTGGTCCCTTTCAGGTCTTCCGATATTACCGGTTTACATACCTCAACTCTTATTGAAATTAGTGTAATCTTCGTAGCAGAGAAAAGAGTGTAACTGATTCGAACGGAAATCTAAAACAGATTTTATAATTTGAAGATGTCGTACATCCTATTTTGAAGTCATTTACCTAATTGTTAAATAAAAAAAATTATACACCGTTGATAATGTGTCAAAAGCTTAACTTGGTTAACTTTTATTATATTATTTTTTTTTTCTTTTTTAAGGGGTTATTTCGGCTTTTTAGTGGCTGAACTGAATAGAGATCAAACAGTTATTTCTGTTTTAAAATTAGTAAAACTTATTTTTGTCCATCGTTTTATAAAAAAGTACTAACGGTCTTTACCAAATACTTTGCAGTCGACTTTCGAAAACTGAGTTCTTTCCGTAACCTTATTAGCTTTAAATTTACTTCTCATAGAACACTGTGAACTTTGATTTACTTACTTACCACTAGAAAAAAATATTCTATTAGGAAATAACACTTGCACTTTTATTTCTCTAACTTTCACTCGTTTTCGATCAATTTACGCTTATTGTTGCAAAAATATGGCAGGATATTGGAACTAAAAAATTATTTTTCTATAAAGATTGCATTTTATGTATGAAATGCAGATTATCAAGCATACAAGCATTCGCATATACATACATATATTCATCCATAAAGGCAGATGTTAAAATATCACTTTTAAAATTCTATTTATGCCATTGAAAGCTGTACGAGATTTATATAATTTTGTATCTATAGGTTTTGTATTAAAGCATTTCTTATAAAATTTTCATCAAACTCTTTCTTGGAAACTATAAATTGAATGCAATATACTGTGGATGTATCTAGTGGAAGAGTTGTTTAGCTACAACATGTAGATCTTTAAATAATTCAGCACACATGTGAATTATTCTTTACTTAAGAAAATATAGTTTTGTTAAAAATTTTATTTCTTTTCGAAATGAACTACTCATAATTTATAAAAGTATTCTGTGATTATGTTTCTGGTTTTACAGGTGAAGCTTATGCTACCTCAGTTAGCAGTCTTGCACACCATTGTATAATCAACGTTAAGAGCAGTTGACATTTGTATGAAAAATTATAGATTGGATTTATGTGCTGTTTCTATACAACAGCATTAACTCGTCTAAAAAAATTTTTCAGTTTTTTAAGTTACTATCTTAAAAATTTTTCAGACGAGATGATCGCCTGTAATACAGAAACAGCACATTTTTTTTCTTATTTTTAAATTTTTTTGTTACCCCAATAATTTTTAATGGTATTTTTTTAACTAGATTTACAATTATGAAGAGGGTATATAAGATTCAGTGTAGCCGAATATAGCACTCTTGTTTGTTTATCTATTCCATTTGAAAAGTCGACTGAATTGTGTTAGTGATTGCTTATTCTACTCTTTTATTGCGTTGCTTATGTTGAATAGTCATTGATTTGTAAATTATCATTATTTTAGATTGTGCAGAATTTATTTAAAAATAATTTTAAAACAAAATATTGTTGCAAGAAATGAATATAAATGGTTTGTTCAATGCAGTTAATTTATGACTTAGAGGGTAATAAAAGTTTTTAGGATTTTGATAATATATTGCAATTGTGATTATTGGTGCTAAAAATAAATTTCTGTATTTTGATAACAAACATTTGTGATAGTGACTGACGAAGAACTTGAATCATTACTTAGAACATCCACCAGAGACTTTGGAAAACATTGAGGTCATAGATATATATTGGATCATATAAATTTCTAAAAGAAGATGAGTTATTTATTTTATTAATTTTGCGATTTGATTTAGTGAAAACTTAATGCTCCATCATGAAAATGCTTTGGTAAATAATTGTAAACCTTTTCTTTCAGTAGCCTCTAGCAGACCCATTGGCGCCTTGGGTAATAATTAGCGCCTTGACTGTTCATTGGTCCCTTGAAGGTCCATCAGCCCCTTAATTGTCCATTGCCCTTTTGAACATATATTGCGGTCTCTGGTGTGCATTGCTCCCTTAAGTGTTTATCGCCCCTTTGACATCTATTGACCTCTTGAGTGTCTATTGACCCTTGGGTGTCTTATTACCAATTAGATGTCTGTTAACCAATGGGCCATCTGTTGAACCTTTGTACGTCGGTTGACTCTTTAGGCATCCATTGATGACTTGGGTGTCTATTGGCCCCTTGAGCATTTATTGACCCCTTAGCGTCTATTGCTCCATTTAGCGTCTATTGACTCCTTGAGCGTCTACTGACTCCATGGGTTTTAATTGACCCCTTGGGCGTCCATATTACCTCTAGACGTATATTTACCCCTTGAGGCTTTGGGCGTTAATTGACCACTTGTGTGTCTATGGACCCTTTAAGCATTTATTAACTCCTGAGGCGTCTGTGGCTCAATTTATGCGACTATTGACCACTTGTACATCTATTGACCCTTTAAGCGTCTTTTGGCCCCATGGGCGTTTATTAACTCCTTGGGAGTCTGTTGATGCCAAGAGGGCGTCTATTGACACCTAGAGTCAATAGTGACTCCTTAGGTATCTTTTGACTCCTTACGCGTTTTTTGACCCCTTAGACATCTTATGACTTTTTAGGCGTTCACTTGCCCCTTACACATTTATTTGCCATTGGACGTTCATTCACCTTGAGCAGTTTTTAAGATGGTAGATGACTGGACATCAATATACCCCTTCGTCGTCTTTTGGCCGGTTGGGTGTATTTTGGAAGCGAAGGCATCCTTTGGTCAGTTGGAAGTTTATTTTCCATTTCACCGGCGCGTTCTGAACTCTTTGTCATCCATTGCTACCTTGGGATTCTACATTCCATTTTAACCTTAGGTATATATTCAACCTAAACAACTATTGGGCCTTTGGGTGACCTCTATTTGCTAGATTTGAATTCAAACATATTTTTCTTGTCAAAAAAGAAGAAAAAAATTGATCCAAACGTGAGAATTTGAGTCAAATGAATAGGCCATATTTACAGTGCAAAACTATTCAACGACTTAAAAAAGTTCAAGATTCGCTAAAGAATTGTTTTGAAATAAAATTTTTAACCCAACTCAAACGATCTTTTTTTTTCAAGGTATATGTACAGACTGATTGAGTGTTCCGTTCCTTGTCATTATTAAATATTATTATGATTTTTTTTAAAGACAAGCATACGAGAATCAAAGACGAATTGTTTTACTACTTTTCCTAAAACATGTTTAATGCAAAAAATTTAATGACAAGATGTATCAATTACTATTTTTTTCTTTCTTTTTGATAGTAGATTCAAAACGTTTTGTGTTCAACACAAAACAAGTTAAAGATAACTTTGCCTTTAAACTAAAAATAATCCTGGCAAAAGACAAAAAGTATCACGCAACAAAATATCATTAATTTTCATTGCAAAATATAGATTTTCTTTGTGTTCTTTTTCGTCCTTTTTTGTATTTCCGTTTCATATTCTTTAAAAGTCTAGCTGCAGTTTTTCTTATTACTTAAATGCACAAAATGTCTGTCATCCTACTGGATTTATTCTTTGTTCTTTTACTCACAATTATTTCAGCAATGAAACATTTTTCGTCCTTACTTTTCCTCTGAAATATTTTTGTCACAAAAAATGATAAATGATTTTTGTGAAAAATTTTTTTATTAAAGAAGGAGAAGAAAAAGATTTAAAATATTATTGAAGATTGTTTTGTTGCAAATGCAAAAAAGGATGAATTTATGATTTATATTGCATTTAATAAAAACAAGCTGATAATGAAGTGTCTTTTCAAAGCGTCATGAGTTTAAAAAAGAAGTGATTGATTTGTCTATTATTTTTATTACAACCAAATTTCATTGGAAAATGTTGCAAAAATAATGTTCTGTGTTGTTTCTTACGCTGCATTTTAACTAAGTCATAAAGGGGCTCAAGGGGTCAGCTCAAGTTAAAAGTTAAGCTTAATTTTATATTTATTAAAGGAATAAAATAAATTCACATCGAATGCTAAACAAGGTCCAACTCAAGTCCTTTAATAAAAATCACTTCAAATTGCTTACAGATCTATCATAGCAATTTAATTAGTATTTCTACTTCTGGAACCGACAATGAAGATCCATAAAGACTTATTGGTGCCGTGCTGGGAAAGAATAGGAACTAAGAAAAATTGAGAAGAGCGAACCCAAACTTTACAAAGAGACCTTAGAAACATTTAAACTTAATTCCTCTACTAGAGGGCTGTTGGCATAAGCCTACTGAAATATCGTACACTGACTTTGGAAGTGCTAACACTTTCTTAAGAGTCCAACTTAAATAATACTCTCAGATCGAGTGACAGCTGACATTAAAAGTACTTAATAAATACTTTAGCTGGGGTGTTGTGATCAACGATTCTAATTTTCAGTGGAACAGAATACACCAAAAGTGCTTGACAAAGAGAGCCTTGGTAGCTAGAACGCGGGATCTAAATACATTTTGAGCTTCAGATCTTATTTGGAGTTATCTATACAACATAGAGCCTACACAGGCGAAAGTTCCTTCCCATATATTATGACCTTAAACAAATTCTTCCTGTCCGTTTTAGGAGTCGGGAAGGAGATTTAGGATTTTCACTTTCATTTAAAACAGCGTATAGTTCTTAGCTCTTTGCCGTTGCAAGGTTTTTTTTTTCTAAATTGCACGTTGAAATGCAAAGCCTCGAAAACTGAAAAACTAATAAAACTTGTATCCAGCCTATCTAATATCAAGAACTTGGCTGCCAGTGCCCATAAATTACAATTAATATTGTTGAGCTGTAAGAAAGTGGATTTTCTGTTTTTTGACAATTTCGGCTGTGCAATAATATTTGATATTAAAATTCCGTATACTAGTCGACTTCCTGTTTTAGTACAAGCAAATCACAGAATTGACACTGAGTATCAGTGTATTGTGCAGATTAACGCAGTGTAAATTTCCTCCCCTTCTGGATCTTGCCCATCAATAAAATGACAATAATAGTTTAAAGATTTCGTAAGTTGATTTTGGAGGGATAACTAATGAAGCTTTAATACAGCCCTTGAGGTATTGTGAAACTGCATACTAGTTGACTACCAGCTTTAAGACAAAATTACCAGAATAATATGCAATTCTGATCAAATTGGATGTTTTTTCATTCAAAATTCCTTGCGAAGAAGCATGCGACTCTTGAAATTTAAGCACTTTGAATCCGGGTTCAATAGATAATTTAATGAAGTTTATATCCATTGTAACTGCAAAACAGAAAGAATTTTTCGAGTGAACTAAACAGAATTGAAAGAGGTGGAACCCTCGAGCTGGCAAACAATAAGAAGACTTTTAAAAATTAAAATTTTAAAGAACAAAAGATGAGAAATAACGTCGCCTACAATCAGTAATTGTGCAACAAGCCGTGACAAATAATATACACAAAATTATTTCATGCAGAAGTTACAAAAAAGTCCACAACACTACTGATCTGCTCCATTGTCGTTCTGTTATAAATTTGATTTAGCTTCGGTAGGTCGTAAGGATCTAAATCCATTTTAGAAATTTAATATTTACAAAACTTTTACTGAAGTCAGCGGAGTATTTGCGCTATAAATATTTTCAGTTTTAGCAGGAGTTGAGATACAGGATGAGACAGAGATGAGAAGATGAGATAAAGGACAAGAGGAAAACCTCGTATTCGGTGATCCAATTCTTATTCGTTTGTAAGTGTCTGCTTTACAGCCATAGATTGGTTGTATCCAAGAGATATATCTTAAGTCTTCTTAAAAATTATTTTCTCTTTGCATTTTTCCAGTTCCAATTAATTCTTTTTTAACTGATTTAACGAACGTTAAACCTACGATTAAATTATCATGTATTATGACTGTTGCTTAAATTCTAAATAAGGAAGATGAGAAAATCTTGAGTCTCAATTGTCTTCAAATCCTCTTCAGAAAAAATGCATTTTTAAGGCCCGATAAACTAACGGCGACAAAGCAGGAAAATCTTGTAATGTCAGAGCTAATATTAATATAATTTCCGCATGAAAATTCAATTAAAATCCTCCAGTTACCTTTCCTATTAAATGAACCGACAAATTTCAATTAGATAAATACATATTTCAACGATAGTAAAAAATATAAAATTATATCTATAACAAGTGCCAGACATAATAAAGACAACCTTAAACATGGCACAACATTTCTTTGCAATTGAAAGTGCTGCTGCCAAAATTTCTGTCTGATTGCACAAATACCACCAGCAAATATTTATTTATTCAACGAAATTCAATAAAAATTTTTATTTTTAATGTCGGTTTTATGTTTCTCCTTTTGTAACGTTTTGTTAACTTCCGTTAATATGTAACATGGATTTCATTAATGTACATTTTGTGTAAAAGACTAAAGATTATTTTAATGGAGAACAAAATAATCCTGGATAAATTTGTCCTTCTTTTAATCATTTTATTTTTTCTTCAACTTTTGCAAACTTTTACTCAATTATTTCACTACAGTGCTATTAAAGCTGGTGGGGTAAGTTTTGTGAGGAAACATTACCACGTTTTATTTTTTTTTGGTTTTTAACGTACAAATTCAAAGAGGCGTTAAATGCAAACAAGCAAATAAAAAAAAGAGAAACGGATAAAAAGAACACAGTTTCGTTTGTAATACACTCGATGGTACATTTAAAGCAATTTTTGCGTTACAAACAAATAGTAGAAGTGAATGTATTTTTACAACTGAAATGGCTTTACGCGATATGTAAAGTTCCTGTTATTTCAATTTTTACTTTCTGGGATGTTTTTTTCTTCTGTTGCTGTTATTTAAACTGTATTTTCATGTTTATTCTTTGTTTACACCCTACTGTGGGAGAGATAGAGTTAAAAATTTCAAAAGGAATTTAATATGATTGAAACATGTTTGTTTTAGCTCAGCTGAAAGTAAAGAAAAATGAGAGATTACTTCATAATTCTTAAATAATTCTTGAACGATTTTCAATAAAAATCCTAGATATCAAGTCTCAACGAAAAATCGGATGCAACTGGAGGAAACTGTATTATGATTTTTTGCAACGAATTTTCATATGAATTTAAATTCTTTTAAATATTTTTTTCGGTGTTTTATTTAATCACAAATTTATAACTTTTTGCTAGAAAGACGGAATAAGATGTGAAATAGTTTGCAAAACCTATTTCTTTGTGTTTCTCATATGAATTAATAGCGAAAAGATAGCAGGCAAAAGAATAGATGGTAAAAACTTTAATTTATTTCTCCTTGTGTTTGCGTGTGGTACTGTTTTCTGTGTTGAATATTGTCTCTGCTATGAGGCTGACTAAATTAAGTCAAGATAACTCCAGATAATAGTAAAGATTCAGTTGTACTAGATTTTATTCATATGAAGCTTTGTGTAGAATAGAATATTTTCTTCCTGCTTTGGAAAGTTTTATGAATTCTAATTTTATTAAACCCAGAAGGACCTTGAGAATAGAACAGGGATGGACAAGAGAGGCCCTTAAGAGCTGAAAAGGTTAGTATGTAATCGAACCTTAATTTTGATTTGCAAATGAAGGAACCTTTAAGATAAAAACAAGAATGTCTAGCAAACAGTTGACGGGTTATTTTAAACGACAGTTCAGAGAAATAGCTGCTCGTCAGAAAGTTAAATAAGTTTAATGAGTATAATAAAAGGTACCTTAAGCTGGATTACTGAGTGACTGTGGAAATTTCACATCCTCTCTGTAGCTGAGACGTTGGTACACATTGTGCTCCAATGCTAGAATCGCAGGCAGATTTATAGTTGGGAAAATAGGCTTGCACAACTTGACCTCTTGAAAATGCTAGCAATTATGACACACTCTGTGATGCCAAACAAGGTTTGCAGTTGTCGGTCGATAGTTGGAAAACACTACGGTCGATTCTAGAGGATACTAAATGAACGAGAAGCAATTAAAGCACAACAGAAAAAAATGAAAATATAAACATTAACTCCCAGAAAGAATGGGAGTCATAAAATTAAAACTTTTTGTGCTTTGCTATTCTTTTTAACCCCTCTTACGTATTTATTTTTTTTCAAGAAAAAATATTTAATAAGTAAGGTAAAGCAAATTTTATAGGAAAAAAGTATCGAAAGCTGATCACTTAACCAACAGCATGGTGTTGCTAAAACCCTGAAGCAGATAAGTTTGACTGTCTTCATTGTAGCTATAGTGTTCCAGATTTTTAATTTCCAGACCCGATGGAGAATAATTAGTTTTTAAAGTTTAAGGTTTTCAAGAGAAAAAAATCTTCATTCAATACTCCTACTTAAAAGGCTTTAAATGCAATCAACCAAATGAGAGTTATTATATAGAAGAACCTTAATAAATATGCCTAAAATAACTTTTTAAAAATTTAAAAATTATAAAGATTATTGCAAATATACACACTAAAATAAAGTGTTGATTGTTTCTTGTAGTAGCTCCCAAGTAAGTATCGTTCATCATCCTTACGATACAAAAGAGATTTAAAAAATATACTTGGCACTCAACTTTTTTTGCTTTATTTTATTAATAAACAATTTTTAAACGATTATTATTCATTTGAAGATTAAAAATATTTTATGAATACATGTGTTTGTATGCTAGAAAGAAGTATTATAAAGAAATTTGTTTACCCTCTTCAACAGAAATATAAGAATAAATTGGAATTAATTTTTAAACTTTTACATATAAAGATTGAAGCGAAATCGCAATAATAAATAAACTAATAATAATAATAATAATAATAATAATAATAATAATAAATAAACAAATAATAAAAAACTAATAATAAAAGTAATAATAAAACCACCATTTAATAAAAAAAATTAAATGATTTTTAAACTCACAACAGAAGAGTTAAAAGACGATTGAAAGTTTTGCTATGAAAAAGTTGGAAAAACATTTAAATTTGTATAAAGTTTAAATCTGTTTTTAATTTTGTTGCAATTTAATACAAATACAACTTTCCCAGAAATGGAAAGGCAAAAAACTCTCAATTGCTGTGTTTATTTTACAACTGCTGGCCGTAAGTAACAAAACTATGGCCTGTAATATTGACTCTCGATTTGATTGTAATATAAAACTACTAGCGTTGTACTAAGGGAAGGGCTCACAAGAAGCTGAAATCCCAGAAGATTTAAGTGTTTATGGTGCCAATTATAAAATTACTTTTCAATCGAACTCGGTCTTTGTTGAAATGTCAAAGCTGGCCATGAATGATAATTTTAGTAGAAGCTCTTTAATGTGATGATGATTTTGCAAAACTAAAATATTTCACGAGCTTAAAGTCAAACTGACTATGAATGTCTGAAGTTCCAGTGATGTTACGAGTAGATCAAGGTGCAATGAAGCTGACCTTGCGCAACATTCTTCAATCACACCTATGTCGATGTATGATAAATATGACAAAAAATAAGTGATTATCATTATAGGACGGGGACAATAATAATTGGTCTGTCACTTTCGATCTTAGGAAAGTTCACCAAAGCACCAGACAAGGTAATTGAAATGTTGAAGTTTCGACCTTGATCTCAGAAGAAAGTTACTTCTGACGAATGACGGTTATAACTTTTAGACTTTTTAAACCTTAAAAAAGGGCCGATATAGTAAAGAGATTTGGAAAAGGTTTTATTTTGCAACAGCGTGAGCCTCACCACTGACTTTTTTTGAACTTTTTTAACATGTCTTACTTTTATACTTCTATTTGGTACCATTAAACGCGAAGTTTAATAATAATGCTATCACTTCGAAGATGCTCGCTAACTGCTTCGCAATAACTGCCCGTGACGAGACCTTTCATTAAAAAATAAGGCAACAAATTATGCTTTTTTAAAGCGGTTGCCAAAATCTAAATTGTTCTAATCTTTGACTTTCCTATATGGAAAGAAAAAAGGGAGCATGCTACCTAAGGCTTAGCAATAAAGATAGAGAAGAATAAAAATCAAGAAATTGCAGAGTTGTCGCAATACTAACAATGACATAACGAACACAAGAGATTGCTTCCGATAGTTTGGAAAAGCTCATGTCTGTTACAAGAGTTTGAATAAAGGATTCAATGTCGTTATGATTAATGTAGGTGCTAAGTTCTTTCGAATGTTGAACTTAATTAAAATAAGAAAAACAAAAAACTCCAAAAGATTCTGTTTGAAGGCTTAGCATTACTTTGGTAGTCTGGCTGACAACAAGAAAAAGAGAGAGAGGGATATATATATATATATATATATATGCTTCAATTTGATTCCTTAGGAACCTTAACCTCATTGCCAGCGATGCTAGCGAGTCTGTAATAGGATAAGGCAAATGTTGATAATTTCACAAGATTCACTTAATAAGAGGAAATGTTGAAAATTGACTCAAACTAGTAGGGTTTTTATTGAGTACTCCTCTGCAGAACAATTATTTTTTATTTTAAAATTTCTTGTCTTAAATTCTTATTCGAGAGCAATCCCGTTTAAGCTATTAGTAATTCTTCTCTTATTATTAGAAGACTTGCCAGGAAAAGAAAAGCGTGATATGAACCCCATATTCTCTTAAGTTGTGGTTGTAAAATGCATTTTTTAAGTATTACGAATAGCAGTAGATTTAGTTATCTAGAAAGCTTTTAGAACTTTATAATTTTTATCATGTCGTAATATTTTGTAACGAAAGAAGTTTTAAATTTATTTGAAGAGAATTTTATATCAGCAGCCAAATACTTAGTTTGTAAAAATAAACCAACCAAAATACCGACAGCAAATTGCTTATTTCTGGGTGTATTAACAGCTCTTAAATGTCGGTGAAGGCTTCAATAAGACATTTGAGTAGATCATATTTGGCCCGATGAACTGGATCCTACTAAACAAAAAACGGCCAATAAAATATGAACGAGCTAATGCTTAGCTTAGAAATGAAAATTTATTTATCACAAGGTAACGTAAGCGTCTTGACAAAAGCCTTTCAGCGTTGCTTGTCTCTTAATCAGATTGTTGAACATTTGGTTTGCTGAGCCCAGGAATATACAGGGATGTGCTTGTGCTTGAGCAGGCTTGATAAAATGTTATGGACTTTCAATTGGTCAGAGTCTATTGGAGGAGCCTTGACTTGATTATTAAAAAAGAGCACTACATCTTGATAAATTAAATTCAATGATGACAAGCTACATTTCATTAATGTCGAATATTTTAGCAAGATTTTGCGAGCGTAATTAAAATATATCTGGCAGTAATTATAAAGATCAAAGTAAGAAAAAAAGTATATATTCTTGGTCATAGGCGTATAGACTCTATTTAATAATTCAAATCAAGTTAAAGAAATGTCTGATGTCGCCAACATTAAAATCCATCATGCTGGGTTAAGGTTTTTAGTTGGAATTGTGCATGAATAAAATATTAGGCGGATCATAGGAATTTGACATGCTTCTGACTCTTGCTCTTACTTTGCCCATATTCAAAATCCCTAGAGTTAGTGATTCCAGAAGTTGTTCCTTCTTTTGTACATTTAACATACACAAATACAGTAAAATATTAAATTCCAATTAAACGACATATTGTCATCCAACAATTAAAGGCCCAACTATAATGTGCATATACAAGCTTATGCCAACTTGTACAACTGTGCAAATACATATAAATCAAATGTGGTAAACTATAATGTACTCGAGAGAACTTTTCGTCAAGTTTCGTCAAATGTAATTTGCTTAAGCAATGTACGAAGCTGATCGTACATTCCGTACAGAAACAGCTGATTGCGCTTGGTGTATACATACATAAATCAATAAAGAAAAAATTGCAGTGGAGAGCGACATTGAAAAAGATTTCTTATTTTATTTAATAGAAAATGTAGAAAAAAGAAGGGTTTATATGAGAGAAAATGATGCGTTTTTATTATAACAATTCGCTATAATTTTTTTTAATTGCTTTCAAATTAAATCAGTGACACCGTTGCATCTTTTGGTACTTTTGATCAAAAATACATAAAAACATGCCATTTTTTTATCGAATTTCATTGAAAACTAGTAAGAGAAAGTACATTTATTTAAATCAATGTTATTAAATATATATAATATATTTTTTCGATGCCTTTTTCTCTACAAGTTTTATTTATTTAAAAATATATATATATTTTGGGAAAGTACGATTTAAACATGAATGTGCAACTGTGGCAAATTATTTTTTAAATTTATGTAAGTACATTGTAGCCACATAAAAATCTTTAAAGAATTACCTTAGCATTTGACAGGCTTTTCGTTGGGTTTTTGACATAAGCTCAAGCTAGTTTATGCACATTATAGTTGGGCCTTAACGTTTACATATTTCAAACTGTAGGAAATTTTTCTTCGATTCAATGTTGACAATAACAAACTCCATAATATTCATACAATTACTTTCAGTTGACTTAAAATTTTTTACTGTGTCAAAATACTTTCGTATTTTGCCCACTTTTAATTGTACAACAACAAAATAAAGTTCTGTTAGTGTTTCAAAATTCCTCCCATGTGAATTAAAAGGTCTGCATGCTATTTGTTTCGTAGCCAATGGTTTTTTTTGTGGGTAAAATTATTTGTTTCGTTTTTTTTTTTTTGTTTCATTAAAGTTATTATAACAACTCATTGATTTTGGAACAATTGCGCTTATTGTAAATTTGTACGGAACTTAAATTGTCTCTTTATCTTTTTTGCCCAATTATTTTTACAAAAAGTGTTTGTAATACAGAAACAGACTATAATAACAAGAAAGAAGGGGGTAATTTTTTTTTATTCAAATTAAAAATTCATTTAAATTTTCTGGAGATGTGATTTTTTAAAATTAATTTTCCTGAGTAAACAAAACATTCCAAGGGGATATTTGAAAACTTATTTTGAGAACTTAAAACAACAATAATTTCAATTTCTTAATATTCGTAAGATATAATATTTTAAGATTTTTTTTTACGATTATTTTCTATAATTTTGGGGACATTTTTAAAATTTTTCATATCATTAAAAAATTCCTAAATGGGAAATTTTTATTTTGCGATATTTCTTAAAGTTTGAGGATGTCTTATCGTATATAATAGTAGAAACAATAGTTTTAAGAAAAAATTCACATTTTCAAAAAAAAAAAAAAAAAAATTATAATTATAATTATATTTTCCTTAATAGGAAATTACGGTTTTCCCGTTTATTATTTTTTTTTTTTTAATTTTTAGTATTTCCGTTTAAAATTAAAGTTTTTTTATTTCACCTTGAAAAAAATTTCTTTAAAAGATATTTATTGTGAAAATTATTTTCTTTTTAAATTAATACTAAGCCATTAAATAACTTTATTCTGAACTTAGTTTTTCTCTTTTAAGTTAATTAAATTTTAGAACAATGCCTTGAATTTAACCAAAGCGCCTTTAAATTGAGCAGTAATAAAATCAAATGAAATGCCATAAATCACTTTTCAATATGGGCTTTTCAACAATAAGAACTTTGAACCAAAACATGTGTGCTGTCAAACATTCGAAATTATATATATAGATGGTAAAATAGTACGAGGGTAGTTCCAGAAATTATTCAACCGAGCAAAAAAATATTAATTATTTTATGAAAGGTTTTTAATTTTTGAGAGGGGTTTTTTATTAACTTCGAAAGGTTAATTTTCTTGATAACTTTAACTGAGTAAAAATTATTCTCTTAGCTTTGTTTTCTTATCTCGAATGGATTTTAAATATATTTTAATTATTTTTTTTTTCTAAGATACAAAAAACAAACACATTTAAAAAAACCGCGTTAATGGCAAATTTATGAAATTTAAACTACATGTAATTTTCTATAAGGATTGTAGTCATTCATTGATAAAGAAAATTAATTTTTAATTGTTTTTTGGAAAAAAACCGGTTAGCTGTTAATAGTTACTTTATTTCATACTCAATTATTAATAACTTATTTTACAAAAAAGCCGGTTTTATAAGAAAAATGACGAATTTTAAGATTTTTTTAATCTAAAAACACGTATACTTTTTCCGTTAATACATTTAGAGTTGTATTTTTTGGCTTCAATGTACAGTTATGAGAGTAAACTTAGGAACTAAACATATATAATATTCATATAAAACATTAATCATTCGAAAATTTAGAAAAAAATCAAGTCTGGAGAACCTTTGCAGTAACCAGAAAATCCGATTAATCGCATTTTAATTATTTATTTTCTTATTTATTTTTTTTATAGTATTAAAAATCAACTACTAGGATAAACTGTAGGAAATAAATTACTTTTGTACAAAATAATGCAATACTAAAATACTGACTTTGATTACTCGGTTAACCGGTAATTCGAAACAATTTTTTCAAATGTTTTTTTATTTCTATTACTTTTCAATGGATAACTGTGACTATGTTACAAAATTAAGTAAATATTTTAACGAGTTTCAAAATTTTTTTATTAAAATTGCTTAAATTTATTATTTAATCATTAATGCGTTAAAATGTTTTAATAAAAACCTCTTAAAAACCCCCGTATTAAAGAATAATCAATAATGACGTTTTTAGAAAATTTTTATTTTTGCCCAAGTTTTATTAGTTGCTTACATGAAGTCTTTTAACAAATCAAGCCCAAACAATCTATTCGATATTAAAAATCACCCATCAATTTTTTACCTTTCTTACTTTTAATGTATTAAAAGCCTTAATTCGGACGCTTCCCCCGTTAATGATAAATTTCAAAAAACAATATTAATATCGTTAGTAGGAAATTTCATTAAAATTGCGTCATTGTATTGGACAACGGGAAAGCATTCATGTAAAACACTTCAGAATGTTTTACTAAAACGTAGATTTTTATAAGAGTGACATTTTATGGCCGAAAAAAAAAATAACTAAAACAAGCCATAGTAAAAGTTAAATACTCTATGCAGGAGAAGTTAGTTTTTAAACTGTCGTTTTTTTATGACAAAAAAAAATCAATTATATTATTATTATACATTAGAAGGTATTAGATCAGTTTAAGCACGGATCTAAAAACCTTCTTTAATACGCACAAATTTTTAGCTGACGATCTTCCATACTTAGGTTTTGACCAATTCTCCTGAAAGTTCGGACGTGAATGAAATGTTAGTGCTAAGCCCGATTGCCTTCACTTAGAATACTATATACTATTTTCTTAATTAAAAAAAATAATGGGTAACTGAGACTTCCAATTTTCATATATTGCGTGATGCCATTCTTCTTAATAAAAGAAACGGTATAAAAAACTAAATAAAAAAATCTCGAACCGGTATAAAAAGGAAAGTGAAACCGAGTAATTAAGTCGAAATAAAAAAAGGTGTCTTTATAGAAGACTTGAAGTATAGAAAGGCACTGGAAATTTCTTTGAAGAATTTATAACTGAGCCCACTGTAACCGCAATAAAGAAAACTAAATCTCATTTTAAAGTCAGTTTCTCGTTTCGCAAGAATATACTGGGGTCATAAATTTATCACTTAACAGTAGTGATCACTAGCTGTCTTGTTATACTCGAAACAAAAAAAAAAAGAATCCTACTTTATGGGATTTTTTTCCTTCTCACACATTTACAAACAAATAAAGCGAAAAGGAAAAAAAGGAAACCAAATATGGATGGTCAATAAATCAGTGTTTGTTTGGATTTCAATTGTTATTTTTTTCTATTTCTCTCTTATGACTTACGGCTGTACATTTTGCCCGGATATTAAACATTTAGACACATTACTTAAATGTCACAAAGTTTATGTACTTGAGAGTGTGTTTGTGTGTGTAGATGTGTTTTCAGGAATGTGTGTTTTTGTTATTATTTCATTCTTGTAGTTCTCGTTCAAGTCCCTCGTCAGCATTGTTGTATGTAACATTCATTTTATTTCTATTCTTTGTTTGCTGTATTTTTCTGACATCTTAAATGAGCTTTATTCACATTTC
Organism: Cistogaster globosa; assembly: GCA_937654795.1. Taxonomy (NCBI): domain Eukaryota; kingdom Metazoa; phylum Arthropoda; class Insecta; order Diptera; family Tachinidae; genus Cistogaster; species Cistogaster globosa. The sequence goes on from OW569406.1 coordinate 3,986,248, forward strand.
TTTTATTTCGTTGCCTGCCATTTCTATTGAGTGTTGTACGTTCAGTACAACTTTGTCGTGATTGATTAATTTATGTACACACATTTGTACTAAGAACCATTTTGTTAATAATAGAAAACATAATGAAATACTTATGGGTGCATAAAGAAAAAGAAATGGAAATTAGGAAAAAATTGTTATAGGATCTAAAATTTATGGGGCAAATTAATTAAAATTAGTTTTTTTGTTTTGTGTTCATTGTTAATTTGTGAAACAAAATTAATTGAAAAATAAAAAAATAGTTAAGGAAGACTTTTGTTTATCAAATCAATCAAAACAGCTTCAACGGGGTAATTTGAAAAAAAGTTTTTACAGGAAACTGGCAGTATTGGTTGTATTTTTAAATTTTATTTAAATAAATCGAGTGTTGAAAAGAATTGAAAATAAAAACATCAGTTGATTCTTAATTCATAAAGTTATCATTTGGTTCTTAAAAATTATAATACTAATGAAAAAATTTCGATTTCTCCTGAAACTATTTCCTAAGAACTTTTCATAATTTGATAAGAGCAACCAGAAAAAATTTCCAAAATTCTTCCTCTTCATGTCGTAGTTCCTACGAAATGTTGGCTCACAATGTACTCGTAGTTAGTTATTGCCCTGAACTTCTGCCAGTTTCAAGCCACAGCCACTGATGCTCCTTTAGTTGTGTTGCATATCGGCAAGGTTTTCTATTTTTTTCTATCACATAACCCTTCTTTTAACTTTGAAGCATTCGGTAAATATGAGGCGAGGCCAAAATTTACATGCTCCAGAACTTCATTGCATAAATTCAGCTTTTGCGTTATTTTGGTTTTGAATAAATTTCGAATAAAATTAAAAAGGTCACATCTTTGAATGGAAAAGTTGTCGTGAGCTGTGCAATACTGATGACCTCGGCTTGTCGTGTGTTCGCAAAGGAATATCAGTGTTATTTTTACTCCTGGGTTTTTCACTTACTGTGCAGGGTGGAGTGAGATTGTTACATTAAGATGATCGTAACAGCAACTATTTTTATACTTGTATATTCCCTTCCTGTAAAATGTGTTCTAAGGTTTGTGTTTCAGTATTGACCATGTATCAAATAAAATCTTTGATAGAATTTTAGGTCTGTGAGTAGTAGCAATTCGGAGCCTTATTTTTATATTTTTGCCATAGCGATTTCTTGATGGAAGGGAATTTTTTTCTTCTAAATTTGGTCGAATTGATTGAAGAAGTTAACTATTCTTGATCGATAGATCTATTTTGATATTATTTTTTCCCCCCAGAAGAGACTTGTGTTACGAAGGACTTGGTTCGTTTGAAGTTGGTAGTACTCGACTGCACTTATGGGATTGGCAATAGCCATTTATGCTTAGTGTAAAGTTACCGCTCAATGTAGATGCCTCAAGTCTCATGTATTTTAATTTTTCGTGTAGACTTTGGATATTTGTCGATTTTTATTTCACTGCTTACCACAAGTCAAACAAAGAAGTTTCTATTTAAGTTGCAAATAATCAAAACATTTTTTTTATAAATGCTTTAAAAAAATTATTCAAATTAGCAAAAATCACTAGTTTTACAACATCAAAAAAGCTGTAGTCCAAAGAGAAAACACATTGCAGCACAAGTCAATCTACAGCATTTTCAATAAATGAACTTAAAACATTTGTATTTTTAGCTATTTTTTTACTTTAGTTTTCTTTATTTTTCTGATTTTTAAAAGATTTGTTTTTCTTAACTTGAAACAGAAAAAACTTTCCAAGTTTCTGAATGATATTAAAAGGTTTTTTGGCAGAAATATAAAAATTCTTTAAGTCACTGAGTCAACTGTTGATAATTTATGACCACCAGTAACAGCAGGTTATTTAAAATAGTCCGTAAAATGTTAATCATTTTTAATTTAATAAAAAATTAAGTGAAAATGAAAATACCAAAAGAAAATATTTATTTCAAAGTATTGTGACTTTCGTGAAAGAAATATTTGTATGAAATTTACATAATTTACAGGATTTTAAACAAAAATTGCATAGAAAGCACTCACAAACTTAAATGTATACAGTCACAGAAACTCAAACACACTGTTAAGGACTTTAATGCTTTCCCCCAACAATTTCTCGTTTACATACCTCTTTCCTCATACAATAGTATTAAAGCAGACAAAATACCCTACAAGTGGATAACGAATTGTTAAAATTAGGAGATATAAACTGCATACAAGAGACGATCATAAATTTGATACTATTTTCAAGAAAAAACGTTTGGTGGGAAGATCTGTTCTTTTATATAAATTTCAACGGTTTGAAGGAGAAAAGTATCATGTTTAAATTTTTCGTTTTAGAAGCCATAAATTCAAGGCCATTAAAGGCATTTTACAGTTTGCTTGGATAGCGATCGTATGAGCCAATGACCAAGAATCTTATTTTTTAAACTTCAGTTAGACAAAATCTAAGAGACATATTGAACCAGAGATTATAGATTCATGCTGGCGCTATAGGGGCTAAAAATAATATTCCTCGTTTGCTTAACTAAGGTAGCCCACGATCGTTAATCTTAAGAAGACGACTGAAAATCTTTGACTAGATGACTCTAAGGAAGGCGAGTGTTTGCGGAAATGTCTGAATATGTGAATTTAGTCTTTAAAAAGTTTATAAATAGAATATTAGCCAACTGGCTAAAGAAATACAAATTAATGGACAGATGGCGAACATAATTAAGCCCAGTTACAAAGGTCCTCCCGGGACAACGATTAGCTTGCAAAGGGAGAAACACTTCTTGAAAATAAAGTAGTTTGCTTTTCTTTTTGTAAAAAAACACTTATAAAACTATCTTTACGGTTGTCCCCATATAAGATTTATAGCCACAACTATATAGACTTAGCTAGATCATAGAAGAACAAACAACTATTACAAAGATTATAAAAATTTCCAACAACACCGCTTAAGTGGCTGCCAAAACGATTAAGAACATTATTAACCTAAAAACTTATGCCTAAACTGTAGCAGTTTTGACAAAAAGAATAAATTAGAAAGGTATCTATTCTGCATTAAAAATCCCATATTTCAAGCTCTCGGAAAATCGGTATCTTGAAAATATATTCAATGTTTTAAAGAGCCTTACTAGATGTAAGATTTTTATATTCTTTATCGCATTATCTTATTCATAAACCTATCTTTTCTGCTTTCAATAGCAACTATCTGTACTTTTCATTTACAGCTTTTTTTATCTATAGATTTACCTTTTACACAATTCTTTCGTATATTTCCCGCGTTCAAAACTAAGTAAGTCCAACCAACGCTTGTGTAAATCAAAATAATTGGCAGACACAAAAATATCAGTGCAATTTATTAAACGTATACATTTACCGATTAATCGCATAATTTTAAGGACTGCCAAATCTATCATCAGCATTCTTCGCATCCATCACCTTTAGTTGTGTATATTGTAAATATCATCCAACTCAAGGTGATGGACGCGAAGAATGCTGATGATGGATTTGGCGGTCCTGAAAATGAGGTATTACATTCTGCCAGCGTCTGTTTTTTCTTGTTTTCTTTGGAAAACGTCTGCATACTTTTAAAAAATTATTTTTCTTACTGAAAGTTAAATTAAAAAATTAACCAAATCCGAAAAAGCAAATTTTAATTGATTTATGAAAATCACTGGTTCAACCCCTGGCTAGGAATAAATTAAAAAAAAATTTAGAAACAAAGCAACTTTATAAAGTATTTAAGTTTCACTCGTCTATGAAAAATAATGATTCAGTTTTATATATACACGATTTTACATCAATAAAATTTTTTGAACAAATTGAATAATCATATTATGCTGCCCTAAAAGTTTAAATATTCTTCTTTTAAATAAATCTACCTTTATGGGTTTAACTTACCTAAATGATTCAACAACCCAAATATAAAATTCTTTTTTTTTTGGCAAACCATTTTAAGAGATTTACAAACAAAAAAATTTAAATGCAAAACGACTTAACACTAAAGGTAAAATTTATTCAAATACACTCCAAAATAGTGAAGAAAAAATATTGCATAAATGTTTCCCTTTTAAGTGGCTGATTTTTCATTGTGAATTATTAACTTTCACCCCACATGCTTTAACGTTAAAAATGAGAATAAAAAATAAGAGAATTCCGTTTATAATTTTTTTATTTTTTGCTATTTTAATATAAATTTTGAAACTAAAAACGTGTAAGACATGTTAACAAATGGGTTTTTATATATTTTGTAGATTATTTCCTTACGTTTTTTTAAAGCAACATTTAACAAAAGCAAGTTAGTAAGTGTGGGATTGAATTGCTTATGTGCTATCCTTAATGTATTTGGCACAACGTGTCGTTGATGTGCTTTTTTACTAAAAAAAACACTAAATTGTTAGGAATAATGTGACCGAACATAAAGGATTTTACCTTCAAGGTGTTACGTTTACTGCAGGTTGTAAAGAAAAAAAATATCGATGTCATAAGTTTTATTCCACCTTTGTAGAGGATAGTAATTTTACGATATAAAAACTAATATCCAATATTTATCAGAGTTTTTTTACAAAAAAAAAAAAAAAAAAAAAAATTTACAAAATAATTACAAAAAAAAAGGACTATGAAAAATAGTCAATTAGAAACATACGATGTATTAATTTAAATTTTTTGTTTAAGTCTCCTTAAAAATTAGAAAACAAAAATATGGTAATTTTAATTCGATTTAAAAAAATTTATGATAGTGTGTTTGAAGTAATTTATATGTTTTTGTTTAGTCTCCTTAAAATTAAAAAAATAATTTCTATGTAAAGAATTTTTTACAAAGTTAACAAAAATAAAAGTAGACAACAATTTTTTATAAAATATATAATTGAATCAATTAAAAATTAAATAAAATTTAAAACTAAAAACAAATAACAATTTTCTATGAACAGAAATAAAAATTTTACAATAAATTATTCATTTAAAATAAATAAAAAAAGCTTCTTATCCTGTAATTAGCCTGGCTAGAAATGAGATTTATTTCTCTACATTCCCTTGATAGAAGGAATATTACAAAGCGACGGCTAGGCATCTAAAAGACAAGACAGCTGGTTCTCTTTTTCTTTCTCAATAACAATATCACTTCGTTTTCGGTTTCATATAAATTGTTAACAATAAATATTGCTTCATGCTTCTTCTTGTTAGATGCTGTTGCTTGCGTCTTTTGTTGTCGCATTTTTTTACTCCTTTTTCTTGTTACGTTTAACATTCGCTGATGGTGTTGTAAGATGCAAATTTAATAATTTAACTTATGGCTAATATTAAACATAGAAAATAAATATTTTATTTATTTATTTATTTTCTATGTGAAAATAGAGAATAAATAAGAGAGATAAAATATGTTTTCAACCATTGTTATGGCAAAATAAATAATAAATATTGAAAATATTTGAAACTTGGAAGACGAATACACATAATATCACGTACGGTTATTTGAATTCCAATTTAATGCTCAGAAAGGTAAGAGAAAAATCTGCAGAATAAAAATTAAAAGAAATTTTTATTTTAAATTGTTTTTATCCTTTTAATTTTATTTCAATTTTATTATTTTAAGGTAAAAAAATTTGTTTTCACAAAAAAAAGAAAACATTTTTCTTAATTCGTGTAAACCTGCCTTGATTAAATCTTACATTTCTTGGTGTCCTTTTTCTTTTTTGTTGAGCTACTAACACAAATCTGTTCTGCTGTCCCTTTAAGGAGGTGAGCCATTATTATTTCCAATTTTGACTGGCCGATTACGCAAATGGTTTTATTCACCATCTTTTGATATTCTTGAGGCAAATACATTAGTTAGTTCGATGAAAAGGATCAAGGGAAGAGGAGATTCTTTCTTCGTTTATGCGCTACAAAAATGAACGCTTCACATTTTTAATTTTTTTTATTGCGATTTCCTTTAAGACCTAGTAAGTTGATTGCTTTAGTTCTCGTTCTTCATTCTTCACTTCTGAGGATCGTTTAATCGCTCATCTCTTTCTACTTGGAGTAAGTATTTAAGCCTCCTTAAATTCTGTTAACTCTGATAGGCGAGTTTGCACTTATTCCATTGCAAACTTAAGACTAATGAAGGCTAAGTTTTGAGTAGCTTAAGGCTAATTCAGTTACTGACACGAAAGACTATACGGCCTGAAAATGTCTGACTATGACAATTAAGTTGCAAGTTGTCTGACATGTGGTACTCTCTTGTTAAGAGTCCACAACCTAAATCTCCCATCTCCTAAGTAGAAGTAGAAGCTCTATGATCGTATCACCATATTGAGCGCCAATACGAGATACTCAGTGACAAGCCTAATTTTGTAAGATTAATTTTTGAACCCAACATCTTTACCTTGCGGTGGCATTTTATTTTTGTTAAGCTTTCTAATACCAATATTCACTTATTTGGATAAATAGTGAAGCCACTTAGGATCGTTTAGATCGGAAAATTAGCATCCATTTTAAAAATATTATTCATTGTTGGCTCTAGGTAATTTTTCTACGGCTGCCAACAATTTTTTATAACAGCTTCAGCAACACTATTCAATAGCTTTTCACAGGATAGTTTATTTACCCACTTTTCCAAAGTGCCTCTCATGCTCTGCATCTGAAACCTGCGGTTATTATGCTGTTTTTATTGTTCACTTGCAAATTTTTTTTCTTCTTGTTAGTTGCTTTGTTTTTTTTTTTTATCATATCCTATCACAACAATTACAGTAAAACCAACAATCAACGCAAGAATAACTTAAACAAAAAACATTTTGTATTCAGGTGGATTGTTGGGAAATACTTTTCTTTACAGTTATTTTTTTGATTTCTTTGTTAGTTTTTGTTACATTGTACAATTAAATAAAGCAATTTTGACAGAAATATGGAGTAAAAACTAAATTGTGTAAAAATAAGAAACAAAAAAAAAAAAAAAAAAAAAAAAAAAATAAATTAAGAACCAGATTTGTATTGTATTGTAGTCATACCCGGTGTTGTTTGCTACCCTTTCTTTAATTTTTAATAAGAAAAAATTACTCAAAATGAACTTTACAGAAGCGACGTACTTTATATTAGGAATTTCTTTTATTTGTCATTCTGTAGATAATTTTTTTTTAATGTCTCAAGGAAATTCCTTTGCAATCACTTATCCCACTCTACTTTCAGCACTTAAAAAGTCTTAAACGTTCATATAAATTTTTACGTACGCTCATGTTAAATTCATTAAATTTTAAGTTGAAAATACACGCTTAAGTTAGAGAAGCCTATGTACATTTGAGGGAGTGTGGTACTTAAAATGCAGGATAATTGATAATAAAATTGCATGGGGCATCCGCCTCAACTCCCCAAGCTTCAATTAAAAAGCAGAGTAATAATCTTAGTGAAATCTAAACAAACTTATGGGAGTATATCTGTAGTAGTTCTCACAGTAAAGGATAATTAATAATTATCGTTACCCACATCGGGTACCCACGTTAGACTTGTGCAGTTCAAAAACGAACTAGTTTATTTCAATTATTCCATCGATTGAACTATGTGAACTAGTTCACGATTTAAAGTATACATATACTTGTTATTTAAACTTGTTAACTATATCGGACATGAAATTAGTGCTGCAACGGATCTTTATTAAACATTCGTTTTGGCAATGTTACGGTGTTGTTGCCATCATATTTTAAAAAAGAACATTTGCACTAAAAGAGATTTTGAAAGGAGCGATCACTAAATTGAACTATATGACAGAAGTCTAGTACCCGTTCCCTCCTCCGCTAAGCTTAAGAGACTCATGCTAGTTTTAAACGTCTACTTCTAATTTAGATAGTGTCTTTCTTGTAGTTCTCAAGATATTTAATATATCTCTCAAAGGGAGGAATCCATTCTTACTTCTTTTCTCGACAAAGCCCGTTAAACTTAGAGATTCATATACTAAATTAAGATAGTAAAGCTGTTGTTTTTTTTTTTTTTTTGAAATATTGAATCATTAATAAAAATTTTTTGAAGGTATGCCCGCGCTCCGCCACATACTGTCAAGCTTTTGTTGAAAAGCTTACGGTATTCTTAGACAGGCCTAAGTCAATAACACACAGTAAAGCTGTGATAGTTTGCGCATTAACGAATAATTTATATTTACTTTCAATACGGGGTACCAATCCCCCCAATCACCTAGCTTTTATTCGAAATCAAATGTTAGTCTTAGAAAAACTTACATAAAATTTAGATGTCACTGTGGTAGAATTGGAAATATGGAATAAATAATAACACTTCACAAAACAGAATTCGCGTAAACCGCCAGCCTTTTACCACGAAAACTCATATTAGTCTTACAGAAGCCTATGATGAATTTAAGTAGCTTCAAGATGTAGAATAATTACAATTTACCCGGCGTCCTCTGTTTACTACGCGAAATCTGCGAAACATTTAAGTAACGTGCCTTGTTTAAAATACGGTTTCGGGTCGTCAGTAAATCAGATAGAAAATTATAAAATAATCAGCCTTACTGTCGCTTCCCAAAAGGTACAAACGAACTATCGAACAAACATACGAAGTTTCAAATTTAGCTAAGCAATGAAAGTTATTTAATTTTTTTTTTGTTGTTTTTTGCTTTTAGAAACTTTTGGTGCAGTTAATATTAGAATATCCTCCTTTCCATTAAAAAAATAACTTCGTTTATTTACTTTAATTCTATTAAAACAATAAATTTCAAATTATTCTAAATTCCCCAATAAATTTGAATAAGTTGGTTTCACACACTGTCGCTGTGAAGACTGCATAATCGGAACTATAGATTCTTTTTTAACCAACTTTAATTTACTTTTAAATAACCCTTTTAGTTATGGTCACTTAAATCCCTTTTTTAACTTTATAACAACTTAAAGCTTATTTTTTTTTTTAAATTTACACTCAATTTGTGCGGTAAATAAATATTATTTTTAAGACTGTTTACAATTTGCATATTTTTATTTCACTCAAATTACAAAACTCACAGCCAACAAACTTTTTTTACTTTGGCTCTTTCTTTTTTGTTTTGTTTCTTATCAAAGAAATAAATATTTATTTTTCATACTTAAACCAAATAGATCTATAACAATTTACATAAATTATTATTTATGTTACTGGCAATCAAGAAGAAGAAAAAATCTTACCGTCATAACTTTAAATAATAATGTTTGTTTACACTGCTGTTATATGAGTATCGATATTTTTCTTTGGTAATATCGTAAATATTTGAAGCGATACTTGCTTTTTTTACTTACTCATGCGAGTGTTTACCAGCAAACCTCCTTTCTAAAGAAAGACTGATATGTGTGTCTAGTGTATGTGTATGAGTGTGGAGGAAAAATTATGATATTCTCTTAACTTCAAGTCCTGATGCATTGTGCATGTGCATATGCTTCAACAGTAGTATTTTTCTTTTCTTCATACATCTTGTTAAAATTAAAGCTGGAATACAGAACAAGAGACATCCTACATTTTCAAGAAAGAATAACTTTGAGTAAAGTAAAAATAAAATCCCAACCCAAATAAAGGAAATGGCCTAATGACGACAGTGTTTTTTTAGCTGCCTTAGAATGGCAGAAATATAATGATATGACAAAGGCTTGAGTTAATTTCTTAACCTTAAACCAAACCGCTATTAAGTCCCAGAAATTTCATTTTTTCATCTAAAAGCTATCTTAGATTACCGCAGGTTTCAGTTTGAAATTGATCATATGTTCGTACCGATAAACAGAGACTTTTAAGAAATTTGTCGATTTGTTTAACCTTTAAGACTCGGGATTACCTTACACCTTTTTAAGGGCACAAGAACGTGTGAAAATGCCTGTAGCAACTTGCTAGCCCTTCCTGTATAAGAGAACCCTTAAGAAAATTTTTTAAACATGGCCACTTATAAAGAAAAGTTTAAGAAGACGTCTATTAAATATAAGAGTTGTCAAGACGCCCTTTTAAAAAAAGAGAAATAGCTGCAGTTCTTAGCAAAAGGAAGTAACACAACACAAAAACATTGTACGCAGATATGTGTGTTGTGCCTATGGGATCAATGGGGATGACTGGCTTGGATGTAAGGCGAAGTGAAGTGGTCTATGGATGGTTTGGCCTACCAAACAAGGCATCGAGTAGCTCATGTCCCACCGGAGTAACACAGCACAAGACCATAAGATAAAAAATTGTAGCCACAAGCCATAGAGGAATAAATAAAATAGCAAATCTATAATATGCTACAGTTGTACTTGCAATCAAAAGAGTCCGAAGACGGAGAACGTAACGATATACAATCCCAGGAATACGTTTTTCTAAATCCAAAAACTTTCTAAGATTATCGGAGACTTTAGTTTGAACTTGATCATATTTAAGTGCCGGGACACAGAGGCTTTACAAAAAAATTTAGGTTTAATGAGCTTCTTAGACTCGGGTCTACATTACATATTTCAAGAGAACTAGAATGTGTAGAAATGTCTGTAGCACATTGCCAACTCTTTCTCTAAGACAGGAACCTTAAGAACGTAGCTTAAGGATGGTCATTGCTTGGGGTCTGTGCTTAGAAGAAGTATATGGGCATAATTGTGACAGTTAAAAGAGGACACTGTCAGATCGTCATGATCTTCGACTTTTTCGGCCGATTTGGCAAAAGAAATTAAATTCTTCATACTAATAAGAGAATCTTGCAATCTATTAATTGGAGCATCGACACGCTAAACAGCAATAAATAAAAAGAATCATACCCTCTTCACTTGCTGAAAAAGTAATGGATATCTTAACTCGCATATTTTTATTGACAGCTTGTTCTGTAATACGGCACAGTAAACACTATTCTCACGCTATTCTCACTATTCGGCTGCGCCGCAATGTCCAGAAGGGCCTCAGCAGTAAGTAAGACTTTACGGGTGATATTTAAAAGTTTACAAATTACATGGAGTGTTGACTTCTATATTCACTATGAATTTACAGGGTGTTTCTATTGGTGATGCAATATAATGTATATTTTAATCCCTTAACGACAAAGAGTTTAAATCTACACAGATTATCTGTTGCTAAGTCATCTAAAGTGAAAAGTATCAAATGAGAAATTTAAGGGTGTCTATATATTGAAATTTTGTACATATTGACTTATATGATCCTTTGTCCAGTTGACTGTTTTTTTGGCAAAAATTATTTTGTGAAAAATTTTATTAAAAAATTTTTAAATTTTTTTTTCTTTAAATATTGTGTAGCACTTTTAACGGAATCAGTGCAGTCTAGTAAAAATTTGTTCTTGTAAATAAAACAATATTGTAAGAATCTGATACTAATATCAATTTTGTTGTAAAAAAGCATTCATCTTTATTTGTGTGTTTAAATTTATTAACTTGTGTTTTAAAGCATTGATCGGCACAAAGTGAGAAAAAATTTCAGTTTTAGCATTTCTTTTTAAGCAATTAATTGCATCGATTTATTAAAATATTTTATTTAGTGTGTTTCCCCTTTGTTTACATTTATAAATGGGTTTCAATACACGTCTTTTGATCGTTTTTGCTGCCTGTCACTGTTTCCTAACAAAAATATTCCTTTTAACTTTTTCTCTGATTTTAACATAAAACAAAAAATGTTTTTTTTTTTACAATTCGTTACATTCTTCCGTTCATTCGGTTGATTTTCATGCGTGTAAACAGCACATAGTTCAAATATTTTTTTAACCCGGTTTATTTTACTTCATTTTTCTTTTTTCTTTTTTGACAACCAACACAAAGTTTTTTTTTGTAATTTTTGCCAGTCTATCTTTGAAGGAAAAACAAAAACATGCCAAGTGTATAAATAAATAAAATACTTTTCCAAAGCAAATAAAATACACATCCAAAAGTTTAAAAGATTTAGTAACAAAAAATCACGTTTTCAAAGATAAAGAAAAGTTTCAATATTCATTTAACCTTTTGTTTATTATTCGAAAATCACATGCCAGCGATATTAAAGACAAACGTTTTTTTTTTTTTGTTGCAAAAATAATTTAACTTTTACATTTAATTAAAAAAATTACATTAACAAATTTTTTTAGTGAAAAAACGGAAAGAAATCTATGAGAAATTAAAAACGTTTTATTGTTTGTTGTTGTTTTTTTTTAAATTTTAACATTTTTGTATCATGATCTGCATTTAATGATCAACTTCCAGCGATTTATCGAAAAGAATTTAAAAAATCAAAAAATATTATTTTAAATCACAATTTTATCATTCATTAATTCATTATTATTTATTTTAATAGTTTTTCGATTTGTTCAAACTGTCTTCAAGATAAATATTTTGCTTTTATTTCCATGCCACAATATTCCACTTCCTTAAGGAATTACTATAAAACGGCTGTTTGTGAATACTATAAATATTTGTGGTACAACAGTTATTTAAAAACAAAGAAAAGAAATCACAAGAAATTTGCACAAAAATCTCCTTGTGCATTTCATTTAAATTTTTATGGAGAAATGATATAAATAACGAAATAATAAAAACAGTAAAAAAATTAACTTAAAGCTAAGAAAGCTTTAAAATTAACATATTAAACAAAATTTTAAGATATAAAATTTTAGGAATTATTAACTTAAGATTTTAGAGAAGGTTGAAAAAATTTGTGGATCAATTGAATGGATAAACACATTCAGATCTTGTGAGCACTTATTTGCTATATGATGACGTAAACTGTCGCCTTAGATCGCCATGTAGATTTTAAGAATATTTCTTGTGCAATTTAAAGTCTATGCAAATAAGCTAAGAGCAAACTTAAAATGCTCAAAACGGATCAGCGCCCCAAGCACTAACGAATGTTGCATTGAGAAATAAATTTATGTTTCACTGTAACTTTTTTATTAAGACATATTTCTTATAAAAAATACCTTCTTATGCGAAATTATTTTTAAAACACGTAGTCGTTACTTTACACAGAAACGAATACTTGGTACAAAAAAAAAAAACTTTTTTTAAGAAAAAGAACTAAAATGAGAAATTTTTATACAAGCTAAACACAAATTTTTATAAATATATATTATCTATGTTTTGATATTTAGTGACAATTTAGTCTTTTAACTTTTCTTCTTTTATATAAAAGTCTTTTTTATATCCATATGAATTTTTATAAGAAAAAAGTTTCTTATAAACAATAATTGGTTATAATAAAACAAAGGATATAAGAAAAAAGATTTTTGTTTTTAGTTATTATATACGATCAGTATAGTAATGTGTAAATACCCTATTCTATTAACTCAAACTTAAAAAGGAGTACAAATAGAAAAGTGTCACAAAGCTCTAAAATAAATGAATCTGCAGAATTAGTCATAATACAATTTATCGATAACTGCGGGGATGACTATACTTCGAAAAACTTTTTTTGTTAATTAATTTTAAAACTGTTAGTCAAGTAAAAGTATTTGTTGACATTTTTTATTTTATCTTTTTCAAAGTGATCGTTGTGATTAAATGTCGCCGTGTACTTGTTAACCGATGCAACCAGTTTTTTTGAGTACGTCAATAAAGAGAAGTGCACTGTTTAGTTATGTTATAATCGATCTAAGCTTTGCTTTTCGAATGTAGAAAATTTAACAATAACAGCTTAAATTTTATAAGTGGATTTTTCTGTTCGAATAATTTTGACAAACTTAATTAACCCGTTTTAATTTAGATGGCAACAATGAACGCTACTCCAGGCTTTAAACAAACCGATCATCCAAAATCAATCCCTTAAGAATATAAACAACTTCTGCAATGGTAGGACCACAACGATGATATTTCCTTTTCAAGAAGAGGATATTCTACGAACCATTCATATAAACTAATATTCAATGTGAGAAAAAATTTAAAAATTTTATTTATAGCCGATTAAGATTTTTTTAACTTTGAGTTTCAACCACCTTTTTTCTAGTTTTTTTTTTTCAATCAACCACCGTGAAAAAGCCCACTTTAAACTAAAAATCTTATAAAGCAAAACCTTTAAACTTTATGAAATATTTCTTTAACTTCTAGAATTTCAATTATAAAAATTGGCAAATAATTAATTGAAAAACTTTTTTTCATGCTTTATTTTTAACTTCACAGCAACATCAACAATTAAAATTAAAGTAAAGAAGAAAAAACACTTGAACTGTTCAAGTAGCTTAGACGATATTTGGCTGGTAATGAGCGTAACATGCAAGAGCATGAATTTGCAAAAAAAAAAAGGAAATATTTTTGCATTTAAATTCCTGATAAGAAAAACGCTAAAAACAGTTAATCAATTAAAATTTTATTTAATTTTATCGCAGCGTTGTAAAGTGTTTTTACATTAGAAATATGGGGGTTTCCATAGCGAAAGGAAGGAATAGTTGAAATGAAAGTAGTAGAATAGCAATAGAGGGTAAATTTGAACAAGACCAGTAGCTTTTTGTATCATTATAAAACCTGTTTAAGTTTATTAGTGATGTCTCAAAAATTTTACTTTCATATTATTGTTTTGCCTCCAAGTCTTGCACCACTCAAAAATTTTTCATAGACAAGTGATGTCTGGAAGTCGACTGATAATTATCGACATTCTTTTTGATCACAAGCTTCCGTGATATTACCTGGCAGCAAATAGGATCTATGGCTGCCTGTTGTCTGCTTAGCTATGCAATATATATTAGTACCCTTCCCTTTCCATAACTGTATGGTGTTCAAAATTCCAGGTTTCATGGCATACTAGATTCTTGCTGACTTTTGCCTCTGCATCTCGTGTATTATACGCGCTAAGTTTTCACCTCAAATTTCATCAGCATTACTCTTGACCGCGAATATAAACCACTTCCCCTTTGGTATGGAGTAAAAAGGAGGATAAAAAACGATCCTTCTTTATGTCGATGATACCCCTGTTAAATAAGTTAAATCGTCCATCTGAGTAGAGCTATAATCTTAGAGCCCACATAATCCAGAAATTACTCTTTTTAGGAGGTCTATCGGAAGGAGCTGGTATAAATCAAACTTCTAGTAAGTGACAGTTCCCAATAACGAAGCCAACTGTGATGAGTCTTCTTATAGTTTCTCATGTTACATACAGCGTAGGCCAATTCCTGATAAGCCACTTGCTTGATATTCTACAGATTAAAAGCAAAGATGTGATTATTTTAGTTCCATACAAATGTTCTTCAATGGCTTAAAGAACCTTAAGTATGCACAAAACAAATTCTATTTAATTTTTCTCAATAAAGTTCTATTAATTAAAATCCGATGGAGAATTTTAAAGGAACAAAAAAAACCAAATCCGTTATATTGTTTCAAATTATAAACTCTAAAAGCAACATCATATGAAACTCTTCAATTTTGTTGTATTTAAATGGAGAAATTTATTTAAATTTTAACTTAAGATAATTATTATCATAAAACTTAGTTTTCCATTTCTATGGAATGACCCATTAGTTAAAATACAAACAAAGGCACTCAGCAAAATGAAAGGGTTGTACTCGTACTGAGGATGAAAATAAAATGAATAATGAAAATGTGTTTTTGTTCTTTTTTACATTAATAAAAAAAGAGGAATAAAAAATATCCACTTAAGCATAATTGAAAATTTTTATGGATTGTGCCAAAAACGATTAAACACTTTTTCACATAATTTGTTAATGCAAGTGAAGAACATAAGGAACAAGAAGACTAAATTATTCAGTACTATTGCTGAAAACAAATCTTGATTTTGTTTTAATAAGGAAAAGAAATTAAAAAATATTTCATGTCGAAAGTAATTCAAAAAGCGAAAAAGTAATTTAAAATTTTGAAATCACGTAAATGCTTCAACTAATTGTAGATAAAACAAAAATAGATTACTTCACCAATATCCCTCAGCCATTGATGGTGTTGTTTTGTTTGTTTAAATCGCCGCCTACTACTTAGTTTTAAACGAAAACCTTTAAATCACGTTTGACCTCTTCACCACTTGCGTATAATTTCAACAGCACAATGAGCAGCATTAAATTACAAATATGTGTGAGTGTGTGATATTTTTGCATATGTATCGAAAACATTTGCAAATGAGCAACTTCTTTTTTTTGCTTATAAATTATATTACACTGTCGCTTGTCAATTTTGGGGTATGAACTTTAAATGTTTAGATAAAATATAAAGTCATGCGACAATGATAATGCAAGCATTAAAGAAGCAATCAAGAAAGTTATTAGGTTTTTCCAAATTCAGAATTTTTAATCAAAAATCTACCGTAATATATTTTTGGCTTTTAATCGGTTCCGGTACGCCAATCGTAGACGTTTATTGCCCAAATACTACTCATAAACCAAATACAGATCGATGATCAGATACCGATCGTCAAGAAAACATCATGAAATCAATATCGATCAAAGGCGAAATATCGATTTTAAACTAAAGAGCCATTACAGAAGAAAGCCGACAAACGAAAATAAATAACGATCATAAGAGAAAAATTGATGATAGACTAGAGACCAATCAGAAGGCAAACATCGATGTAAGTCTGAAAAACGGTCGTGATCCAAAAATCAAGCGACAATAGAACATCATTCAATTAGGGCTAGATTGTCGATTAATAACCATTGGCGCAGCAAAGTTCGGTGATACATCAAGGATCGATCATGCACTAAAAAAACAAACATAAGTGAAAGACCAATCATAGATCAAAGATCGATCAGAGGCAAAACATCGACTATAGATCGAGAACCGATCATACATCCGATCATACACAAAAAACTTATTATGAGTGAGATACGTAAATCGTAAACCAAGACCCGATTATTGCTCAAAAATGATTGTAAACGAAATACAAGACAAAGACCAAAGACTAAAGTTTAGTCAGGGTGGAAATACTGATCATACCGAAGAGACTCTAAAGACTGATCGTTGCTTTTAAACAACTTATAGTACAAACGCCCATCGTAGACCATAGACCGACCATGAGCTATGTAGCGATGATAAACCGAATACCAAATAAAACAAAGACCGATACAGACTGATGACCAATTGTTACGTAAATCTCGGTAATAGTCCAAACACCAACAACATTCTAAATACCGATCAAGGACCATTCATTTAAAGATCGATCACCGACCGAAAAGCAATAATGAATTTGAGGACTCTTCATTTATCAAAGATCGATCAGAGATCAAAGACCGAAGACCGAAGTAAAGCTTCTTTAACTTACCAACACTAGTTATTTATATAACAAACGCAACATTAATCCCATGAATGACTTACTACAACAAAAATGTTTAATTATGCGCATAGACTTAGTCTCCACCTTGAAAAAATCTCTAATAGATTAACACGTCATATGCATCTTATAATTTGAGTCTAAGCCATAAAAAACACCAAACTCTAACTAGAATCGTGGTAACAAAATAGTATGTTATTGAATAAATGTCAGCAGATCGTATAACTCCTATACATCCTTTCTATTGCATTTCAAACTCAATAGTTTTTTAAGATGCCAGGTTACCGTGACCTTGAGTTTTGTATGTGAAATTCTTAGTTACTTAAGAAATATTTAAAACTGGACCTGAATCAATAAAGCATAATTTAAGGTCTTAATTATTAAGGATTCACCAGTCAAGAAACTTTTAGTTCAACCTCTAATTACTATTTGTATAGAAATTGTCTAGCAGGCAAATGGTAAAAACATATAAAGAAAAACATTAAACGCTTAAACACACACATTCACTCACAAGCAAAATAGATATTTAGTCCTTAACCTACAAACACATACGCATCTGTAACTTGGCTAGCAAGTAGACGAATCATATGAGTGTTTGTGAGAGTCGTGTACAGAATAATGTATAAATATTAGTGGTACAGAACAACTGCGGCTTGAGATTACTTCATGGTTGGTTAGTTTAACCGATGTTGACATCGTCTCCATGGTATTTGACGCCTGAATAGTTAAAACATTTTATGCCATTGCAACAATACATATAACAACGATAACAACATCATCAGCATCAGTAGCACATACAGCAATAGCATAAAATAGCAGCCATATAAACTATTATAACAACAACAACTTACTTGCAACAATATAATTTCCACCACATTCTCAAATACATTCTCACAACAATAATTATATACAATCCAAATTGTAACATTGTATAGATTAGTACTTTTCTGTACATCCATACTGGGACAAGGGGTGGCAAGTATAAAATTTTAAATCCATTTAAAACCTCTAGTGTAGTTGTCTTTTGGTATTTTTGGCTTCCGCTTTATATGTGACTTGGTTGACACTCAAAAAATTTTTGAGGTCAATAATAATTATGAAGCTGTAGAAATAATCAAAGCTTTAAGGATAATGAGACACTATATTTTAAAAATATTTTTTTTTGTTTAGAAGATTTTTATAACCTTCACTACAAAAAGTGGAAAAAGGGTAATAACTTATTTTGTCATTCCGTTTGTAATTTCTACAATATCCACTTCCGACCCTACAAAATACACATATTCTAAGTTCTAATGCATAGCGAAGTCAGTTGAGCGGTGTGCGTCCGTGTTAGCGTTGAAATCAGGTTTGCCGAGGCACTAGATCAGCTAGAAAAATTTTAAATACGCCAATCGATCAGACGAGATCAGTCCATGTCCTTCGAGGCACTGGACTAAACACCACGTCTGCCTCTAATTTGGAACAATAAAGTAACTCCATTCAAACAAAAAAAAAAAAAAAAAAAAAACAAAAAAAACATGTAGCGATAGTGAATTAAAAAATAAGAAAAAAAAAAACATCATGAAAAAAATAGTATTCGCCCATATTTTCCGAGTGAAGGGCCTCTGAAAGTTTTATAAAAAATTTTGATTGTCAATATGGACAATATGGGTATCATTTAAAAGCCTTTAAAGAGCTCTTTCTGGAAATACAAAAATTTAAAAAAAAAAATGCTTAACACATTAAGACCTGAAGACATTTTTATGTAAAATAATGTATCGTTCTTAACTAATTTTTTCGTTTTTTAAATCTCTAGCAGCCACTTCTTTTAACTAGAGTTAGATATGTGGTGAAGGATATATAAGATTCGGCATAGCCGAATAGCGGTTTTTACAATTTTGTGATTTTTTAAAGATTTAATCGATTTATTATTATTAAAAATTATTAATTTATAAAACAAGTTATTTGTATTATGATTTTTTATTTGGTTATATTTATTTTACTTGGTCTTGTTTTAGTTTTGTTTTTTTTGCTGCGACTAATTCCAATTCTTAAAAATTAGGTTTTAATTTTCTTATATATTCAAAAATTAAGGCTCAAGGCAAAGTATAAGCTCCACTATACTATTTCTATTGCAATGGATTTTTAGTTGAGTAAATCACGAATCGGGGTCATCACAATTTTAAGCGTAACGCTTGTCCTCATTTCTTAAAAATTTACATTTATTCTACTCTAAATCCGTTTAATTTTTTTTTTCAATTTTAGAAATATTTTGACATGAAGCAAATTTATCATTTTTGCAAATTTTTTTAAGATTTTTTTTCAAGTTATCGATTTTTTCAGAACTCGATTTTTTTTGGCGATTTTTGTATCCTAACGATTTTTATTGAATTTACATCTCCTTAAAATAAAGTTTAAAATTTTTAATATTTATTTATTTCTTGTAATTTTGGAGTTTTATTTTTGTTTTTGATTCCTTTAAGCGATTTTGTAACCTGTTTCTTAGTTTCCTTTTTCTTATTGCCCAGACTTTTTTGTGGTTTATATTTTTTTTTTATCGACTAAGGATTTTTTATAATTCTAGCTTTTTACTACTATCCTAGTAAACAAGGCAATGGAAATAATTTCTAAAGAGAGTCCTTACTCGCACCATTTAATATCTCTTTTTCTAAGATTATCAAATTTTGTTTTTAATGGCTACTTTTCATATTTAAAGCTGTTTCTTGGCGACTTAATTTTTGCGATTTTTTATACCATCACTTTCTTTAATTTTTTTTCGAAAAATGGATTTTCTGGAGCGTTCGCATTCTTTGACGGCCTAGCATCCGTTTATTAAAGGATTCTTTTACGATTTAAAGACAGAGAAAAAAATTAATGGCAATTTGATGCAGCCAAAAGCTTTTACCTAATTCATAAATTAAAAACGTTTAAACAAACTTACAAAAGTCCCTATCAATTAAACAATAGAAATAATAATAAATGTTAAATACAACAAGAAAGCTAAAAGGCAACAATTTGGTTTTTTTGCTTCAAAAAAATTTACTAAAAATTTTTTTGAGTGTATAAATAAGCTAAACTAAAGACCATTATATCTGCATTTTGCATTGAATTAAACAAGTTGCTGTCCATGAAAATAAACGCAAATTAAAATTTAAAATATATTTATTTTTTCCTTTCCTACCAATGAAATAAATAATTTGTGTACCAACCAAAGATTCACAAACACGTAAAATACTGCATAATGAAATTCGTCCTTAAAGTGAAAATAAGTGAAACTTTAAACATAACGAAAGTGTTGGTTAGAGAAATCTAGTGGAGAAGAAAGAAAGAACACAAATTTTTATAATTCTCTTAAAATTATTTACGATTCGATACGTTTCGTATCAATAAATGTTGCAATGTTGGACACTAAAAAAAAAAAAAATTTTTGGTGCAAACAATTTTGACACTTCACTGCACAAGGAAATAATGCATTTTGAAAAGTTTAGTTGTCATTGGCAGAAGGGATTTCATTTTTTCTTTCATATTCTTTATTTCTTCCCTATTTTTTATTTCTCTAGCTGAGTAGAAAGAAAAAGGAGGCGAGATCATAAGTAGTCGTTATTTGAAATTGTAGAAACAAAAGAGGAAACACACAAATAAGTAAAATTTTCTCCGCTGTTGACCGAGTGGCAGTAAAGCAGAAAAATAATACTAATTGAAATACTATAGGATAAGGCAGTCGTCCGTCTTTTTAGCTCTGATATTGATACTTCTAACAATGTCATTAACGGTTGTTTCTAAAAAAAAAGTTTTCGGAGGATAAAATGGATCAGGCTGACATTGCCCCTGTTTTCTCGTACACAGGTTGCATACCGAAATCATCGGATAAGAAACTTATAATTGTGTGTCCCCTCTACACAGATCTTAAGCTAATCAATGCAATTCTGGATAAACTATTAACTGCCTTCTTCTTGCAGTGGTTGGTTCGCAAGAATTAAGACAAGGTTCTCCATACTTTATATTACTTTTTTACTAAAATTCCGTGAACAAATAAAATTTTTTTAATGACTTAAGTCCAAACGACATCTAAGCTTAATACGTGCCTGCCACTTGTCGTCAATGTAATGACTGTCTAGGCCAAACATCTTTTAATTTAAATCTCGCTAGTAAATGTTTCAATTCTTCTTCTTTTTTTAGTGAAACTAATATATTGAATTATTGCTCCTATCGACAACTTAGTAACCCGGGTTATATCATAGTTTCTTTTCTCTTTCCTGCCTTAACATTTCGCATGTGAGCAACTTGTATAACTCGAAGAAGTATTCTATCTAGGATTCAGTATAACAATACTATACGCAGATTGCAAAGGGAACCATTAAAAGTGAATTTTGTAACTTTCGATAGCTAATATGTGGAGAACTTTACATGTTGGCCACAGAACTGTCTGTAAGCCAGCGGTAATGGCGGCTTAGTAAAATAACTACCTTCTTCGAAAAAATTACAGTTTGGGTCTGACATATGGCTGCTTGTGGTTGCTGTCAATATGTTGCCGAGCTATCCAGGAACCAAACTTAATTTGGCATGAAGATATTGAACTACTTGTAGCTTAAGGCAGAGAGAGAAGAATATTTTTAACTTTCACTAGTTTGCTATTTAGGACACCTGGGGTAAGGTAGACTAACCGAAAACTTTCGTGAGATCGGGAAAAAGAATTTTGCGTCTGCAGAGTATCTTCTCTAATCTGGAGAATGAATACAAACGTTGCTTTATGTTTTTCTTTAGGATCCAATTAAGACTCCACCTGTACTCATTCAATCTTATATTAAGCTTTTAAGTGATTCCGTATCGATATGCAGATTCAAAGGATTAAAGTTTTTCGTATCAACTAGAGTATTCTGTTTCATTTATACGAACCAGAAAAATTTTTTTAACTGCTTACTTTGTGTCTGATTTTAACTGCCTTATGAAAGATGTTGAAAGTCAAGACAAATTAAGCTAAGTGCAGAAGCATTTAGAAAAAGTTACGGTTTGGGAAGAATTTCAACGACATAATTAGTCGGTCTTTTTTTCGGAAACATTAGCATTATGACTACATAAGCATAGCACTTCAAGTAATAATCCTCTTAAACGATTTGAAGTTAAGAAGAAAAGTCGTAGTTCGATTCGAAAGAGTCCTAAGCAACAGATGCTTCCAAAAGTTCGTCTATAGCCTAACCCAAGTGACGTAGAATGTGATCTAACCTTTATTGCTGAGGAGAGGCGAAAATTTAATAGAAGTCATGTTCCATTAATTATGGCAGACTTGGCATGTGATAAAATAATTTTGTGAATAGCTCATCGAGATTTTTGTTTATTTATTTTCAACATCGACTATTCATTGTTGCAATACCCCTCAGCTTTTCCTTGCTCTGCTTCTCAACTTTGTCTTTAAACCTTTAAACCCTCAGCTCTATTTATTTTCACACTTTTTCTTTTTCATACTTTCAGAGCAATTTCCTTCAATTAAAATATAATTCAAATGCATTTATCAAATTTATCCCATATTTCTTATAAAAGAATCGATTACTTTTTTTTTTAAAAATAAATAATTTTTTTACTGCATTTTTCACAAAATACTTCTGCAATTTCTTTCTTATTTATTTTCTATTTCCTTTTTAGCAACACTCACTTTTGAACTTAAACTGTCATCTGTTTTAACTGAAAGTCATAAATTTCTATTCAACATACATTTCGCTTTTGTTTTGTTAGTTTTTCGACCAATTTTTTGTCGTTTTTTTTTTTGGCACCACATCCTTTGAATCCTAGTCGCTTGAGTGGTGAGTCCAAGATAAACAAAAAAGAGTGGCAAAGCAACACCTAAAAAAATGCTTAAAAATGTTCACCATTGTTTTTTATACGTAAAACGACTCATCATAAGTATTGAACAATTTTCGTTATATTATTGTGATTGTGACAAATCTATAACATCCCTGACGTAAAGAATAAATTTGTAACTGCACTAAAAAATAAAATGCTGGAAGGAAACCTATAAAAAAACTGTTTGAAATTTGTATAAATTACGAGAATATTGGACAGAACTAAAAAGAAGCTAAAATATATTTCGAAAAAAATATTTAAAGTGTGGAAAAATGATTTTGAAGCTTAAATGAGGCAAAAAATTGCTGCATAATAGATGGGAGTTCAGTTGGAAAAAGTTAACAAGAACTTTATCACGTTTAAAGATTTATGTTAGACAAAGAAATTTTAAATAAAAAATAAAATATAAATAAAATAATAAAATAAAATATGTTTTAATTTATTTTAAAGTCTAAACATAATTCCTTTCATTTATTTGTAGTCTTTTGTTTCCAAATTTTTCTTTAAGGCTGATTCTTCTTTGAAATTTCAGATCCAAAAGAAAATCTATGTTTATTGGGATTTATATGAATTTAAAATCAGGCAGCAAATGATTTATTTTCCCTTTTATTCTCCACCATGTTGAAATAAATTATTCATCGCCTGAACATTTTGAGTGACATGAGGGTTAACGCAGACTTAACTGTGTTATTAGGTTTCTCTTTACACTGGAGATCCCGCAGCCAACACTAGTTTGACGGAGATGAAACATATGTTTGAAGTCACAGAAAAGTTGTAGAGATGCACGCTAAAATAGACGGACAATGATACCCTGGAAGAAAAGAAGAGGTTAATCTTTCAGTTCGCACCGATTAAGAATAGCGCCGTAAAAATGAAGAAACTTTTCCATCTCAAAGTGGAGATATCTGTGGCGTTCCCTCAAATTCAAAGCAGTGTTAGTCAAATTAGTGAGAAACGATAACGAAGGGCAGAATTTCGGAAAGATCTATATAGGCGATACCAATCCGAATGTGATCGAATCAACGAAAAATGTTTCAGTTCTTGAATCTGTGATTCCTACTGTGGTCCACGTAGCTTTTGGATAACACAATGGTATAAATGTTGTCTATTAAAGCAGTCAAGGCATAGAGTTCACAAGAAAGAAATAGTGACTCCTATACAAACTATAAAACGTTCTGTTCCGATCGACAGAAGCATGAGAAGTAATGATAGCGCTCAATTTACTTAATTAATAAATAACTACTGTTAATTTTATTATATTGAATATACAAAAAATATTTTAAAAAATATTATGGCCATAAAATAATCTTTTATATGATTTATTTCTTCTCTTTTTTGTATCATTTTATTTAATTATTTCACTGCCCAAGGATTAAAGTTCCAGTAAATTATACAAAAAGTAGCCAACAAATTTACTTTTTTGTTAAAAAAAAATCAATTAAGTCTTAAAGCTTTAACGTCTACTTCAAACGTTTGTTTTGTTTTTAACGTCTTAGTTGTCTGATTTTTTTTCTAATTTGTTTAGACAGCCAATAAATTTGTTTTCTGTTTGTTTTTTTATTTTAATACAACCTAAACGTTTTTCTTAAATTTTGCTTTTAATTACCAAGAGTATTTTGTTAAGGTTTGCGCTTAACACTTTTTATGTTTTAAAGTAATAAAAATACAGAGTTGAACAATTAAAAGCACGAGATGTAAACGGAAAAAGTACTTTAATTCTATTTTGACTCTTTTTTTTAGTACTGTTACTATAATATCACTTAGGCTGATGTTAGTTAGAAAGAAAGAGAGAGAGCGCGCTATAACATAATAAACACTATGACTTGCAACTTAAATATTTGTCCGGTCTATTTAATCGTTATATTCATATATCGGCAAACAAATACGGGCGCAATAAAAAAATATCACCAATTTATCATTTAAAATCAATTCATTGTTGAAAAATTGTTATGTCAGCCGATTTTGTATCAGATTTTTTCAAGGTCTTTGGCAAATAAAATGTTTTTAAACAAAGAAGGATAACAAAATAATGATACACAGTCGCTGAGGTATTTAAAAAAATGGTAATTAGCGACACAGACAAAAAGAAAAAAGCCCTATGCGTTGCTAAATCTACAACATGTTACAACGTTTACAAAAAATGTCGTGCACCAGAAATGGATTATTTCTAACTTAATGCTGTTTAAGACTACCATGATGATAATGTGAACATGACCGGATTTTTTTTCAAGTCCATAACAATAAAAATTTAAATATTATTGAGGTTGCCTTGCTGACAGTGGTTCTGGTCCTAGTGCAGATTTTAGAAAATTGTTCCTTTATTTAGGAATTACTTTTTATAATGAATACCATCACTGTCAATACGGTGTCGTTGTACAAAACGAGCGGGTTTTAAATTTCTAAATTTTTCGCACAAATTTCACTTTTTCACATTTCATTCTAAAGTGCTGGAAAAATATTAAAGTTTAATGAGTTTTCAATTTTTGATGATTTTTAATTGTAATAATTTTATTGGAGATCTTTAGAATGGAATTCGTAAGAGACGCTCTATAAGAGATATGATAATCATTATTATGCCATTTATATCATGTTTTTTCTTTCTTTTTTAGCCAGCTATTCTCTTTTTCAGATGTCAGCATGGTTTGCTATTTATAATCAAGAGTTTTAAAGATTGCAAATTCGAGGCAGGAACTCACTGAAATCTTAAGTTTTAATTTTGGAACTAAAAAGATTGGATTTAAGGAGGTCGAGCATGGAACTATTGCAATAATTACTTACTGCGTTGTCAAGACTAATTTTTTCTTAATTTTTTGTCTTTTTTTATATAAATTTATTCCATTTCTTTAAAGTTTTCTTATCTTTGTCACTTCTTTCTGTGATATTTTTCTTTTACCTTTAAGTGTGTCACTATTCAATCTTTATAAATTTGGTGTTGTAAGTATTATATTTATATTGGCATGGGACACTAAATGATAAGAAACGTAAACTTGATTGGAGGCAGGATAAAAGGAAAAGAATGTTTAAAATATCTGTAACCATAAAACAAGGGAGAAAATTTACTTTATTGCGAACACAAACAAGGAGATGATAAATGTTTTAGTAACAGGACAGAATTTCAAATTTTCTTTGGTAGTTGAGAGTTTTATTAATTGTAGAAAATAAAATAACTAAGTACGTTTAAAGGACCTTTTTTATTTTTATTATCATCTTCTAATAAAAAAAATATTTAAGGAATAATATAAGGAAAGTTTGTTTGCAATTTGAAGCTTTTCCTAAGAAGAATAATACTTTAATCAAAATTAAGTGTAACATTTTACAACATCTGTTACGAATTTTAAGCGATTTTAATCACGTGTTAAAATTGGCAAAAAAAAAATCAAAATAATAGTGCATATAAAAAAAGAAGTCGTAAAAAGGTTTTAAAAGAGAAAGTTTTGTTAGAAAAAAAAACTTTAAAACACATATAAAATCGCTTAATTTAGAAAAATCACAAGATTTAAAAAAATTAAAGAGTATTAATCAACCAACATGGGTTAAGAGGACTAATATGCAAATAAACTGCTTTAATTGAATTATCCAAACACAAAACATAAATAACAGAACAGCAAAATTTGCTTTATAGAAAAATTAAAAAAGTCATTAAAACCGCTAAATTAAATTAAAAATCTCTAATAATAAATAACAGAAGTTCCTTATTGAATAAATATTCTTTCGGTTATATGATGTTTAAATAGAACTCTTAGGTAAAAAGAAATCTTTTTAGTTTTAAACATAAAAATCGCCAGAAACACATAAAAAACGAAAAATTACTAAATAGGCTTAGTATGATATGCAAGAGGTTTAAAGTAAGCCCTAAATATTCAAGCATGAAAGAACTGGACATTTTTACGAAATCAGCGAAAATAAAAAAATGCAAATACCTGCAAAAATTTTGTTTTTGCGCTTCTCTTGCACCTGCTTTGGAAATAAACCAAAAATTTATAAAAATATTTTATTGGAAAAACAAAGTCTTAATTAATCACTGAAGCAAAAAAATAAATGATAAACGCTAAAATTTTACAAAAATAATAAAGAAAAACGCCAAAATTGGAAAAAAGCAAAAATTGTTGACTAGGAAAAGCAAGTAGGTAATTAAATTATCGTGGACACACACTTAAGCTTCTTGTATACTTCTTGTATATTAATCCAGGAGCCAGGAAGCTCAATAAAATTCACTACTTTGAACGACATTTCTATATAAATTTTTTTGTCGGAGTTTGATGGGTAACTAATATTAAAATATCTTTCATTCGGTCATCTGTAGTCGATTTTACCTGCAGATATTTTGAAATATATAAAATAATTTAATTATTTTCTGTTTGAATGCAAACTGTTGAAGATTTTTTTTGGCACCACTTTTCAAGCCAAATTGTAAAGATAAAAAAACAGTGAAAGAAAAACCTGTTGTTGAACTCCTTTTAAAACGAAAATGATGTTGTAAAACTAAAGAAGATGTTTAATGTTTTATGAGGATAATTATGGTCATAGTAAAGTAAAACAGTTATAATGATGATGACGGTAGTAGAGTATGACTTATGCACAGGCTTTTCTTTATTTTTAGTCTGTCTTTTTGTAAGTTCATTTTTATTATTTAGCTTTAACATCACGAAGAAATATATAATGAATACTTTGGATATACCAGTATTATAAACAATTTATTACTAGTTTTTGCGAGTATAAAACTAAGGAGTGTTTAGTTATAATTTTCGTCATTGTAAAGGGGTGTGGTATAAATTATCAAGAACAAAGATAGATAAATTTTTTTTAAATTAAAGCTTTCAATTATATATTGCATAAAAAGGTAAGTAATGCAATATTGAAGCAACATTTTTTTAAAAATATGGGCAAATGATATAATAAGCTGCCCTAGAAGGAAAATACACATTTAATATTGGCAACTAAAGATTCTCCTACTTTTTCTTGGGACAATTTTACACATCAATACAAATTGACATCAAAATTTAATATAAATGAAGAAGCAGAAAGCGTGACTCAGCCTAAAACAGCCTAAACATAGAATACAACTCCAATGTATGAACTGGTGCTTCAAACTCTTTTTCAGACTTATGCGACCGCGTGCAGAAGAGAGCGAAGCGGCAGAGGTGACAGTAGGGTATCAAATTGACTCTTTACAACGTCAACGCAATGTAGGTCGTATTTCGGTGTTTAATCGATACTAAAATAGAATATGCTCTATTGAGATTAAGGAACTCGTTCCCAATATTTACACATTTTTGCATAAAATACGTTTTTAGTTAAAAGTTTATCAATTTGCGATCGCACTATGCGTTACAAAGAAAATTTATTTTTTAGCCGAACAATTCGTATGTGGAATCATCTTTGTACAGAAGGTTTTCTCTCACTTTCAATGTAGCACAAATCAAAACGAATGTCAACAAACATTATTCCCTCTTTTCTCTGATCATAACCTAATTTCCAAATTCTAGCAAACAGCATTACTCAAGAAGAGGTTATTCTATTAGTGCTGGTCTGAGATATAAAAAAACAACAAAATGATTATATCAAAAGTCAATTGTTTAGAAAAGAGTTTAAACAGTGCCTAATTAAAAAACCTCAATGCGGTATTGAAAAAGGGAATGATATATATTCTGGCTTCAAAGCAGCAGTTGAATGTTTCTATTGAGCAATGATTTAGTGAAAACACATAAGAATTAGTTGCAATCTATAAACTATAATAGGTAGTCAATAATAGTTTTTTTTCACTAAAGCACTTCGATGGGATTTGAACTCATTGTTCGTATTTTCATGAGTAGAGTACTCAATTCTACCGAAAAAGCCACCGCAGCTTCTCTAATCATGCACAGGTAATACGTGTTAGTCTTACAAGTAAAAATTTATTCAACGTGGTATTTATTAACTAAGATACAATCCAAAATTTTTAATTAACAACTTAAGCTTTTCCGTTACAGATAACTAAAGATTTCAAATGGTATTTTTATATCCTCATTTTAAATGGGAAAAAGCCTTAAATTTTATTTTAAACAGATATTTTCTGTAAGAAAATTAAAAATTACAATGAATGAAAGATCGAAAAGCACACGAACTCAAGAGCGTAAATTGTTTATGTAGAGGGAAAATTTAAATTAAAGTTAAACAAAATTCGGAAATCCAATATGCGGGACCTACAATAATTTTTTTTCAACCACCCTCGGACATATTTTCCATAAAGTAGTAAATCATCTCTACAATTTTTAAGCCTAAAATGTAATTTGTTAATAACTGACCTTTTATTCCTAAAAGAAACTGCTTCTTTATACAGAACCAAGAAGACATCAACTATATTTTGTTATTTGTTAAAATATTTCTTTTAAATTTGCTTTAGTTCTGCTTATTTACCTATTATTATTATTATTATTATTATTTCTAAAATAAACTTAGAAAATACTTAATAAAATATTCATGTTAAACAGAAAATACAACAGAAAAAAGGAGGAAAAAACTGTATAACAAAATAGATTTGATGAGTCTATACAAGTAAAAAGACCCTGCAGTTAAACAGAAAACCGTTGTTGTTGTTGTTTTTGTTGTTGTAAAAAGAAAACAACACATCCATAAATGTTAAATGGCAAACTTCAGCATGTTGTTGCAACTTCTACAAAACAAACCGAAATTGCTTGCTATAAAAAGATTTAAACAAAAATAAATGTTTAGAGCATTGAACGGCACAAAGAGCAATCTCTTTGTGCCGTTCTTCTCTAATCGATTTGGCAAAAACGAGATGCTTGCAATATTAAAAGACTGCGATCTTTTTTAAAAAGCTAAATTATATAACACTCTCTGTTGTAAGAATTTATGTTATTCGGAAGCCAGTTACTGTAAATGCCACTCTTTTTATATATATATGTAAGAAGGTTGGTAGCAATTGACTGATGTTCCAGCAATTTAACAGAAAATGTATCCAGATATACTTGTGCTATATGATGAATTTTTCTGGCATGTTTCTGTATACATACAATAAAAAAAAAACATTTTATTTAAAGCACAAAAATTTTAAAATTACAATTATTAGAAAATTGTGCAAAATCTAAAAAAAATCACATGTTCTCACTAAGTTATGACAATAATGCACCAAACATCCATTAAAATTAAAATCAAATGTATTACATTTATTATGATTTAAAAATTTTTTATAATAATTAATCGAAAAAAATGAAAAAATTATTCGAATAATTATTCTTATAATACAAAACTCGATTATTCGTCAAAAAAATATTCCAGACAATAAATTTTTTTCCCACAGTTTCGACAAAAATTATATAATTATCTAATATTGTTTTGTATTAAATTGAAACTACGAAAATTTAAGAAAATATTAATTACGAATACTACAAATCACTTTATAAAAAAATCGCCTTATAAAAATATTAAAATTAAAATTTATTTTAGAAATTTCCATTAGTTAAGAGTTAATCAATTATTTTTTATAGAAATTTAGAGCAAATCTCAGGTTTCCCATCGAATATTTCTGTTAATAATTTTCTGCAATAGTTTTTTTTTAATTAATAAAATGAGGATCCGGCAGAAAAATATTAATTTAAAAAAAAACATTTTCATGCAAAAAATTTTATTTAATTCTATTCAACAATGTTGTAAAACAAATTAGATAAAATTTCTCACAAAATTTTCCTGTGATAAAACTCATTTAAAAAAAGTTTTTTTAATATATCTGAATTCCCGTTAAAAAGACTAAAAGTTTTTGACAAAAGATTAATTTAATATTTTCGGAAAAACTGTTTACACAAAATTTAATTAAAGTATAATTCACAATGTTGCTGTAGCAGGTGTTGGTTGAATGAAAAATTTTTAATAAACAATTTAAGGTATAAATTTTTTTAATAATAAATAATATACAAAAAACACTTAAAACGAAACGACGAAACTAGTTTAACGATTTTTTAAAATAATTTTTTTAATCCTAATCATCATCGTGATATTTATTGCATGCTTGCAGGTACTGTAATGCTTAGCATCAGTTTCTAAGAAGTTTACAGTTATGAGACTTTCACCTTGCTTTTTAATTTCTGACTTTTACACAGTTTCAAAACCACCTTTATATCTTATTAAATTTGTTTCCATTTTTCTAAAATATCAAGAATAAAAAATCTAATACAATAAAAAACCTTTAAATCAATTTAAATAGTTTCTATTACATTCATTCCTTTTAAGTTCATTTTATATATTTAAACCACATTGGACAGACAACAAGAATAGGTACCTATTCAAGTTGCTCATATGTATGAGTATGGTAGCAGTAACATATATCTGAATGCAAGTAACAACTGATAAAATGCAATTTCTTTTATTTCAACTACTTTTTCTACATTAACGCACATATACACTTATAGACATAAAAAGTATATTGTTTTCAAGCTTTTGGCCTGATTGTCTTCAAAATTTGTGCGAAAAATAATCATGGCATTTAAGAATTCATTCATATAATGAGCAGAAAAATTAAATAAGCAGATGATAAAAATGATTTTAATATCCTCCTTTTCAGTTTTTATATAAAAGAAAACTAAATTATAAATAAGTAAAGAATACAATCGTTTAGTATTGAAGACCATTAATATTGGTCAAAGTTATGAAAAAAAAAATCATATCAAATTGAAAAAATAAATATTTAAGTAGTTTTTTTTATCAATATTTTTCGTTTTTGTTATGTTTTAAATACCTTGCGATAATTTTATAGAAATTTTTTAATGTTTGATATGCCACCTACTCAAACTGGTGAAATTAAAGGTCAAGAAAGTTTTATAGAAAGTTAAGTTAAAAATTGAGTAAAAACTGACAATACACAGAAAAAATATCAAGGGCTCTACAAATGCATAACATTCTGACACCAGTTTCTTACTAACAGCGAAATATTAAATCTAACATAAACCTGTAAAACAAAATTTGTGTTTCAGTTATTAGCGGTAACATAA
Source organism: Cistogaster globosa (assembly GCA_937654795.1). NCBI lineage: Eukaryota > Metazoa > Arthropoda > Insecta > Diptera > Tachinidae > Cistogaster > Cistogaster globosa. The sequence continues at coordinate 4,018,171 of OW569406.1, forward strand.
ATTCTGAAAACTGCTAAGTTTTAATGCTGCTACTACCTCTGTCAAAATGTTAATAACTGAAATGTTCTGCTTTAGCTCTGCTTTTTAACATAAGCATTATTAGTAGGACCATAGAAGAATTCCTAGTGTGGTTTTTCCAGCTGTTATTTAATTTTTCTTTTTTCTTATAAACCAAAATCTCCCTGACGCTCTGTCTCTTTCACATTTTATCATTTTATCTTGTTGTTATCAACATTGTTGTTGTTATAGCATCATGGTTTATTTCTGTTTACAGTTTTCGCTTTATAATTTCATTGTTGTTGCTGTTGCTATTGTTAGCATTCATTGTTTTTAAGTTTATCACTGACATGAGTTCCTAATTTTCAACGACAGTAATCCATAACCTGCCTCAACCACAATTGAGTGGACGAGGCTGAACATTTATTTTTACATATTGGAGTATATGTAAAATATTTAAAGTGTTTCTTAAAGGAAATGAATATTTTAAAACACTTTTTAGTTGATTTTTTTTTTTTTTCTCTAAGATTAAAGTGTTTTAGAACGAGTGTTTCAAGTATATTTTAAAGACTGAAGATTTAGGGCAATAATTAGAATAGAAAAATTTGTCTGAGAGTGATAAGAAATAAGGTTCTTAAATTTTTTAATAATGAAATTCTTCTCAATAATTTATTTTTAGCAGATTTTAATCATATCATCAAATGATAAAACACCACCCAAGAAGCAACTCTCGAAAAATTTTTTTGGAGAAAACGATTTTCAAATTTTTTCTATCTGCCATCTAATGTCCAATCAGAACTAATTTATTAAAAATATATGCTTTCTCTAGTCATTCGTAATAAAGTATGATCAGGCGTTACACGAAGCCCAATCTTCAATATCCTAGCAATTCCGCAATATGAATGACAAAGCCGCTAATGCCAAGCGCATTTGAGATTTCAATTTGATCATACGATCAGTGAGCTTTTGTTTCAGATTTCAAGACACTACGTTCAGCTTCTGGTAACACTATAAAATTAATGGTTTATCAAAGAACAAAGCTTCTTTTAATTTATCATATAATTTTCATTTATCCAACGTTTAAGGGATTGAGGAAAGGCGTTTGTTCTTTAGGTACTTTTATTTGGGACAGAATTATCTTATGTAATATTATTTATCCAAGTCTTTAAAATTTTGTTTGACAACATTGCTAGAACACATATACACACACTCTAATATTATTTAAATGCAATTTTTCTGTTAAACGGTTTTGCTGAATACTGTCATATCGCTTGGAACTGCGATTTCTATTTAAAGGCGACTTAAAGAATGAAAATATTTTCAAAGTGAAAAAATCTGGCATCTAGAGCTAGTTTTTTATATAACTATACGAATTCTGTTCTATTGAACCCCAAACGCAAACAAACTGCGTTGTTGATTAAATATTTTTTATTTATTTAAAAAAAAATTAATGTTTATAATGCAAAACTTTATTAATATTTGTTTCAGTATTTAGTAAAATTTTATATGCCAATGCAGCTCTCCTGTAAGAGTCGACACAAGTTTCAGCAGCTTAAATTGCAAAGTATCTGTTTTTGGCGCATTGAAAATGATTTGTAATTTTGTTTTTAAGCCCTGCTTAAATATGCTGGTCATTATAAATATCTCTTTAATTGTTTGTCAAAAATTATAGCAAACAGTTTTTATTTTTGTAGCATTTACTCAGCATTTAGATCACGAAAATCTTGCGTTCGCTTGGCCGCTCGACTTTAAATCTGCCTCATAATTTGGCATCTTCCTTTCTTTTAAATCGTAATGTTTTTATGCCTCTTCTTTTTTTTAGCATTTAATAAGTATTCTGTTTTTTCTTCATCTTAGTGGAAAGTGATCATCAAAATACTTTTTTGTATAATTTTGAGCCTAGCGCACAGCCATTAATTATATTATTTCATAATTTAAATGCAAAAAAAAAAAAAAAAAACTAGAGAATTAAGCACGTACAACAATTAAAGTGTCATTTATATTTAAAAGAAAAGAACAGATGCAAGATTAGTTTTTTCAATCTTTCAACATAACAATTAGCGTAACGTCAATCATAACGTATTATTAAAAAAAAAATAACTACTCAGCATCAAATTTTAAGCAACTTAACGATATTTAATAAATTTTATGACTTTATTTTATCTTCAGCAAATTTATTACAACTGACACACGTTTTGGCTCCAAATCATATTTTAAAGGCCCAACTATAATGTGCATATACTAGCTTATGCCAACTTATACAACTGTGCAAATACATATAAATCAAATGTGGTAAACTATAACGTACTTGAGAGAACTTTTCGTCAAGTTTCGTCAAATGTCATTTGCTTATGCAATGTACGAAACTGATCGCACATTCCGTACAGAAACAGCTGATTGCGCTTGGTGTATACATACATAAATTGATAAAGAAAAAATTGCAATGGATAACAAAAGTGAAAAAGAATTTTTTTTAATATAATAGAAGATGTAGAAAAAAAGTGTTTATATGAAAAAAAAAGAACGCGTTTTATTATAACAATTCGCTATAAAATTTATTTTTTAATTGCTTCCGAATTAAATCATGCACACCGTTGCATCTTTTGGTACTTTTGGGCAAAAATAAATAAACCAAAAAAAAACATGCGATTTTTTATCGAATTTTATTGAAAAGTAGTAAAGGAAAATACATTTATTTAGATCAATGTTATTAAAAATATATATAATATATTATTTCGATGACTTTTCTTTACAAATTTTATTTATTAAAAATAAATATATATTTTTAGGAAAGTACGATATAATCATAAATGTGCAACTGTGAAAAATTAGTTTTTAAATTTATGTAAGTACATTGTAGCCACATAAAATTCTTTAAAGAATTACCGAAGCATTTGACAGGCTTTTCGTTGGCTTTTTGACATAAGCTCAAGCTAGTTTATGCACATTATAGTTGGGCCTTAACTGTAATTTAGTTTGTCACTTAGTCATACATACATTATGTTCCAAAGGAATAATTCGATGTCACGTACTGTTTAGAAGTGTTCATTTAATATGTGTTTTTATGGCTTTACTGTATACTTTAAGGCAACAAAAAATTAAATAAATAAATAAAAATTATTTTTTAAAGGAATGGTCCGAGTTTTCATTCAAGTTTTTTTTTTTTTTGCAAACTAAGGCCAACAGCGGCTGATAGGAGTGGTTGGGGGGAATGTTAAAGAAGCAAACGTTGCAAACATAAAAATAGAAATTCCTGTTTTTATGGTTTAATAAATAATTTTTGCTTTAAATTGCAAAAAATTAATAGCGAGTTGAATCAGCAATAGAATAAACAGAACAGCGGCAGGCGTTATTTTTTATCAGTCAGTTGAAAAACTAATTGTCTAAGAGAATTACCACACTTGACAAAATAAAGCTATTATTGGAACTATTGCATTAAGAGCAGAAATTAATAAGGAACAAGGTGATCAAGAAATAAGAGATATCGACACAAAATGCAGCAACAGTATCAAGTTGAAATAAAAATTAGTTGTAAGTAGTTTCAAATCTTTAAAGGGCTAAAAGAAAATAAGTCTTAGCGAAAATCTGAAACCATGCCATAATTTATGTTTCTGCCTCTGTGATATCTTATTTATTCCCAACTTTTTTCATTAGTTTGTTTGTGGCGCTGTCGCTCTAGATGTGTATTTCCACACCTCTTGTTTACAAAACTAGCGCTTTTACAAACCAACTATTGACACTACAGAATGATTTTACTTTGACTAGGCTCAAACTACTTGAAGATGACTTTCTAGTTCGAACATTTATTAAAACCACACTGCTCTGTTGTTCCGGTGGGGTGTCACACACATAAACTCATGTTTTACCAATCAGCCGCTTTCAAGCAACTTAGTCAGGACTGTTACTTTCCTGATAATGTTTTTCTCATGATTTCCCTGTGTTTAACTCAGAGTCGCCTCAAACGGAACAAGTTTTGTTCTAATATTTAGGAAGGTATCTTTACCAAAGCATCAACAGCAGCTTTGCAACAATTATTTTTATTTATCTAATTTAGAGACACCGATAGATCTTAAATCCTGTTTTCTAATTTTTTTCGCCTTTTATACAACTCAGCTCAACGCGGTTGTTTAACAATAATTATTTTTACCATATGCATAACAACGTGGGAGTTAAACCTATGACTCGTAATCATCTTTTTAATTAACACATCCACACTGGAGAAAAAAATCAATTATGAGTTCAATATTGTTAATTTAGTTTGTTCTTCTCCCCTTTTCATTTAAAAATTTTGATCTTTCTTTTTACCTTTCTGTTTTTAAGTCATATTTTTTTATTAATCATCGTTCATTTAAAAGCGCTTGACTGATTTTGTTATTTTAAAATGTAACAAACAAACCCATTTAAATTATTTTTCAATTTAGGTCAGCAGTAGCGGTTAATGAGATCTTTATTATTGTATCCATCAGTGTGTTAGTTTTAGTTTATGGCGGTAATTTACTTAATATTTGCATCACAAACAAAAAATATTATTCTGTTTTTGCCCCGTCTGCTTGAAAGGTAAAAGAAAAAAATAACAATAAACTACTTTCGCTGCACATGCTGGCTGATGGATGAGTATTTTAAATGAAATGAGATGAAATAATTGGTTGGTTTGCTTTTTTTTAAGTTATTTTTTTTTTTTTTTGTGTGTAAAATAATAAGATATTGAGGAGTTTGTGTTTTATTTTTATTTTTAAATTGTTACATGTTTAATGGGGTATATGTATAATACAGTGGGGCAATTGGGCTTAGTGCCTGAAATTAAACATAAAACAAATAAGTTGCAAGAAAAAGTTGTTAGGTACCTGCTGACTCAAAATATAGTAAATATTAATGTGTTTTTTTATAATATAATCTGACAACATGTTACATTACTAAAGTAATGTTGTCTATGAAAAATATTAGATTGCGTCTTAGATTAAAAAAACACAGATAAATTATTAAATACTTCCGCCACTAAATAGAGTGGTACTTTGAACAGAAAATATTAAGTATTAAATGAGTTGAACATCCGTGCTGGCTGAATTGGTAGTAGTATGTCTTTACGTTTATAGATTCATTTGTCTGCTTATTTTTTTTAAAGAAATTTACAAGTCAGATGTTCAACTACCATCTGCGATGTGAATATAGAAATATATAATTTTTGGTTAGTAGCCGTGGTTAGATAATTTGTTTAACAGTTGCTAGTTGTATTAGTAGAGGGTCTACCCATTTGTTAAAAAGATAATCGTAGTTCAAACAATAGCAGTAAAAGTCTCCTATAGTATCGATTGACAAAGGAAAACCATTATTGTGTTGCCGTGGATATTTCATTAAAAAAATTTGAAATTGCTACGACAACTTTACACATGACAACTAAAGGGAGACTGGGAAGAAAGAGAGAGAGAGAGAGAGATAAAATCCTCCAAAAATTTAGTGCTTAAGAAGATTTGTGTGTTTTCGACATTGCAAACAAGGTTGACATTACAACTACCTTTCAAGGAGTCTACTGCATTCCGATATTTTCTTTTTTTTTTGTTACTTGCACAGGAAAAGATTTGAATTCATGCTGCGTAGAAGTTTCCTCGTTACTAATGTTGACCACTGGTCTTTTAAAAACCTTAATTTTAACCCTTTGAATTCTTCAAAGTGTTTTTGGTTGTCTTAAGTTGTTAGTATAATATTGCTAGTGCTAGATTAAATCTACACAACTCTGAGAAACTCGCAGCCGTTTAACGCTCCTAACATAATATCAAGAGCAATTTTAAGAAGTTATCTTCCCTTCAAAAAACTGTCTACTTTAAAATTGTAAAGTTATTCGCTTTTTTCAATGACTTGCCCCACTGTGTATTTTAGGACATGCTTACTTATTTTATTAATTACATTGTGATTTAATTGCAATTTAATTATTTGATTATTTGAAATGTTTTATAAATTCCCTTCTGTTCGCCAAAAACACACAATGGATTTCAAATTAACTGATGTTAGAGAAAAATTATGGTGTGTGGATTAAAAAACAAAGCTAGTCTCATTAACAATTAAATAAAATACTTTGATACATCATTATTTCTTAATTCAAGGCAAAGGGTTAAAATAAAAAAAAAATAATAATAAAAATTAAAATAAAAATAAAGCTGATAAGTTTCACCTCTTGATTTCCAAACAAGATTTAATTTGTTTTTGATTCGCAAAATTATTTTTAGTTTAAGGTTAATTAATAATTTCAATTAAACAGTTTAATTTAAAATAATAAAAATTTAAATGTAAAAACAATTAAAAAAATTATTTTTTTTTTTAACTTAAGCTCATATATGGCAAGTAGATGGCTGTGGCTGTGGCTGTGGCTCTGGCTATGACTATGGCTATTTGCCATCATCTCTATCATCATCGTTTATTAATTATAATTTATAAAATCTTGAAAATTATTTCTTTGGTTTCGTATTTCTTTACTGCCTTCATTTCGTTTGTTGACTCTTTCGTTAAAGAAGAAGAAGACATCACAAACTAACACACATGACAATCACATTGAGTTTTATTTAAAGTGAAATATAACTTGAAGCGTAAAGTCTTGGTTATTTTAAAATTGTTTAAGAATAGTGATTATAATTCCAATATAAATGATCATCGCGTCATAATGAAGGCTTAGTTACAGAAGAATATTAATAGAATTAAAATTATATCTTTTTATGAGTAATTACGCTCTAAGGTCAATAGTGTAATAAGCGGTTTAAATTTAAAGATAGCAAGCCTTGTGAGCATATTAAAAATTTAATTATTTTATTAAAATATAATAATTTTTTGTTAAAAAAAATAAATAAATAAAAAGGCTGCTGAGGTTTAAACTTAAGTTCAGAAAAGTAAGTCGTTAAAGAAAGATTTTTCTGAACAGATGATTAGCCGATGAAAGCAGCAGACTTTCGGAAAAGAAACTAATACTTTCTTCTCTAAGGCAGTATGGGAGACTTAGAATTTCTGTTTATTCAATTTACATATTTCACTTCCAAACAACCACCCTAAGCAGGAGATGCTACTCTTCACTGGGCTTGGTCTCGAAGAAATTGTATGAGCAGTTAATAAAGTCCCAAAGACGAAGAAGTGATTACTCCATCATATAACTTCATTAGAACAGTAGGCCAAAGTAAAGTGGCATCGATGAATTTTCCTAAGAAAGTTCAAACACATCCTTTATTTGTAATAAAGACTTTAAAAGTGGAAGTATAGAACAAGAAGTCTAAATGTAAAAAGATGCCATTGTCACCATATCAAGAAAGTCAGAGAAGCCACTCTGGAATATATTTTTACACTTTTTAAAGATCTGAAGCGGCATTTGTTTCAACTAAAGATGACATTAGGCACATGTTCCCTTCTTCTTAACAACAGCCAACATTTTACTCCTCGGTACGAAGATTGATGATCTGGGGCTACTAGTACCATAACCTTCAAAAGTCGTAATCCAACAGTTTCAAGACGTTGCCACCTAAAGCGATTGCTGATATTTAAAGTCCTAGAAGCTATAGCGTTTAGAAGCTGACAAGACACACATGCCTCTTAGGGGACTCTGTTTACATATTGGAGGAGTTCCATACTGCATGGTTTCGTCACTTAAATTCTAATTATGTCGACTTTACAAATCTCGTTAATAATTAAAATTTTAAGGCTAATTACAAAAACCATTTTCCTTCATCTTCCAACAAAGTCATTAAAATTGGGACGCCTCGAAAGTACTTTTAAGCGTTAAATAGGTTAATTTTCAAAAAGTACTTCCTTTATTAAGGCATTTTTGCATTTCATTAAAGAGTTTGACTTAAAAAAAATATATATTTTTTTGTTACTTTTTACACATATATAGTAACTGAAAAACCCTAATGTTTATTACATAACCCCATTTGCTCTAGATATTTATTTAACAAATTACAATTATAACAAATTCTTAGTTTTTCTAACATAAAAAAGTGACACTCAAACAAGAGGTAGTTAAATAGGATAAAATGGTCACAACGACCTTTTTCGTTTAATATTTCCAATGTAGGTTTTAAAAAGGGGTTGATTTGGAATATTTTTTTTTTCTATTTCAACTGTGTTTCGCTGCAACGTAATTAATGACCCTAAAATTTATTTTCTTGTTGAACTTAATTTTTGATGGTTATAAATTTTAATCAAATATGTTTTTTTACTATGTTGAATTTGTAAACAAGATTGTAAATAAACAAAAAAAATATAATTTGAGCACATTTGTTTTCTTAAGGCTTAAATAAGAAATTTATGACAAATTTATTGTTATAGAACCCCTTTAATTTCTAATCGGCAGCCTATCAAATAATTAATATAATAAAAAATTTAGTGTTGAAGTTTTTTCAGTTTATTTTATGTTTTTAAAAGCACTTCGTTAATTTTAGGAATTATTAAAAATTATTTATCTAGTTGTTGGTTTTTTTATCGAATAAATATTCCAATGATTTTTTAATCGAATAAAATATTTAGTTAGTACCTATAAAAATTTACAAGATTATATTTTAAATATATCAATATCTGAAATTTTAAATTTTTTTAATTATGAATTTTTCAAAATAATAAAAATGTATAAACTTTTTTGTTTTACCTTTTCTATCTATATATCATAAATTTTTTCTATTCTGTTTATTCATGACACTTGAAGACATTTTTTTATTGTATTTTTTATTTTTTTATTTTATACAAATATAAAATATTAAAATAAATTTTTAGGAAAATTAATTTTAATAAATATTCGAATATTTTTTTAATTGAATAAAATATTTATTTAGTACTTAAAAAAATTCTTAGGAGTATGTTTTAAATATGTCTGAAATTGTAAATTTTTTAAATTATATATTTTTTTAAATATTACAAATTTAAATTGTCTTCTTTTACCTTTTCTATTTGTCCTAAATCATTTTTTCTCTGTTTATTCATGACGGTTATAGTTTTTTTTATCATAAGTTTAGTATTATTTTATAATTTTTTTCTATTGTTTTAAAGAACATTTAATCGAATAAATTGTTTAATTTTTTAATCGAATAAATTTTCTTTTACTTATAGAATTTAATAGGAATAAATACTAAAATTGTGAATTTTTCAAAATAATAATATAAATTTTCTCTTTTACCTTTAATATTCTTCTTAAATCATTAAAATTTTGTTTATATTTTTAAGGCATATTTAGTTGAATAAATGCACGAATAACTTTTTATTCGAACAAAATATTCATTTGAAACTTGCAAAAATTTATGGGTGTATGTTATAAATAAATTTTAAAGTTATAAATTTTTCTACATAATAATAATACAAGAAGAACATGTCACAGCATTTTCGGTTTTTTAAGTTAAAAAAACGGAAATTATATCTTTGTATCAATGCATTTTTAAATTTTCCAAGCACTGCTTTGGTACTCCCTTCGGCAAGGGATTGAGATATTGCAACCTTTGAGCTGCTTCTTCAAACGTTCACTTTTGTTAAGAGACTTTGTAGCGAATATCTATTTTGCATAGCTTTGATGGCATTTGGTAATAGGGATCAGAACTAATCCATTTTTGTAATAAGGCAGAGTCTTAGCTCTGTTTTTTTTTCACATCAAATTTGTACAAAATTGTTGTCGAAAACTTGAATTTAAATACATCTGCTTAAAGAAAACCCCATGGGTTGATAATGTTGACGTTTTAATTTCCTTCTTATTTTTTCTCACGAGATTTTTAGTTTTCTGGTTGGCATTTTAACAATTGTTTGAATAACTTCGTAAACAACATTTCTACGCTTTAAGATATTATTCTTCTTTTTTTGTATTCCCAACGGAAAATGAAGAGAAATAAGAAAATAGTTATCTATAAAGAAAAATAGCTAAATTGTTTTAATTGTTCAAGTTAATGACTAAAAAACGTAGAAACTGGGTATAATCTTCGTTTTGGAGCTTTTTACGTTTGAAACAATTAAAACGATTTTCGTTGTTAAAGGAATTCAACTAAAATAGTATACGAGTCGACACCACAAACTAAACTGATTTCGTGATGGAGATTAATAATGAATCTGTAGTTGAATTCATAGTATATATTCATCTCCTCACCATTTACAAAGAAACTCTTTTATATTTTTCTCCTCTTTTATACCTTGCAGTTCAATCGATGCTTACCAAGATGCCGTCGCTTAAGACAATGTCTAGTCTATTTGGATACCATGGCCTATCAAAAAAGGCAACTGGTATGTGAAGTTTTCACTATTAATTCAATGTAATCTAAGTTCTTGAAATAGGAAAATCTAATGGCACAAATGATCTACCATCCGTGTGAAACAGTCCAGCCATGTCAGACATTACTACTGAAATGTATCCTCTCCAAACAGAGAATAGCTTTCTATAAAATGTAGTTGCATTATTATTTTGATTGGTTTGTAGATACACGTACGTACACAAATACAAATATAAAATAAAATAGTAAAAAAAAAAGGTTGTCATCTCTTTCTGTAGTAGAACAATTTAGACGTTTTAAATCACCTATAAATAGAAATAGCAGTTGCATGCGGTATGTTAGTACAAGGCAAGAAAACGAGTAGTAGAGTACATACCTGTAAACAAAACGTCACAATATTTAAGGGTAAACGAATCTCTATCCACAACCATTATTATTGCTCTGTACGTGGTCTTTTCAAGCAACGTATAACTGGTCTATATTACCCTAATTTTTCGCCCGCTTTCTTGGTTAAAATGTTTATCCCTAAACTTTACGTTATAGGGTCAATTTAATTTGCTTTATATTCTCTCCTTTTTGTTCACATAATTTTTAAACAAAAATCTTAACACGTTTTTTTCTTTTAGCTTCATAAGTTGGTATTTTGTTTTTCTTAACTGCACCTACTTCCTTCCACTATTTGGCGCAGAAAAAATTCACAAAAAATAAACCGTAAATTGTTGTGGTCACTGATTTTTTAAGGAAAAGCAAAAATAAAAAAACGAAAACAAAATTCCAACTAAAAACAAAAGAATTATGTGGAAATTTATACAAAAAACTAAAAGGCAGTAGTCGGCAGCTAAAGCTATGTAATCTTTAAAAAAGAGCTGTTATAAAAAGTTGACATCAAAGAGTAGAAAACTAATGCACTCAAAAGCATAACAAGAGTTAAAAGGGGCTAAAAATTATGTAGAAGAAAAATTATAAGACAAATAACAAACTCTAGTTGTGCCGCTCGGTGTCTTAAAAAAATAATGCATTTAGGTTAAAAAAAACCCTTTGGAAAAAAACATTGAAACCAAAGAAAAAAAAAACAAGGAAACTTAAGTGAATCTATAAAGTTGCCATAGTTTTTCTTAAACTAATTCGTTTTTTTTTTCTTTTTGTTGTTTGCATTTGGCCTGGTCGTTGGAAAACTGTAGCACTAGAATAACAAAACGAGAAAAAATTGTTTGTTTTTTAAACTTTTGTTAAGTTTAGTTTTGGGTGCTTAAAGAGAAAATTTTTGCAAAGATTTAGTTTTTTTTTATATTCTTACAACTATTATTGTTGTTAGTTTTAAAATATTTACTTTAATTTGAATTTGGAAAAAAGTCTTTGTCACGCCAGTTGGATTAAAAAGTTATTGAAATGGAATTATTTAAATGACAATGCCAGCGATAGTAGAAATATAATAAAAAATGAGCAGGATTTTTATATAGTGGCAGCTTAATAAAACTAAAGAACAAAAACAAACAAGACCCAGTGTAGTTTAAGAGGCTTTCTTTTTCTTCTTTTTTCTTTTAAATATTTATTTTTCGAATTCGAAATTTTATTAAAAATAATATTTTAAGCAAAATGTTGACAAAAATTGAAATCTTCACAAAGAAGAAAAATTGGAAAAAATCTAATCATTGCCATATCGAAATTAAGGTCCGAGTCTTAGAAAAATCCTTTAATATTATTTCGGAACATCTTACTTCGTGAATAATGTCACTTGAAGCAAAGCCACAACAAAATTTAAAAAAGTAAAAAAAAAAATCGTAAAAATTAAAAAAAAAAATCAATATTTTAGTATGAAAACAAAATTTTTGCAAAATAATGATTTTAAAACAATCAGATGGGCAGAGGTTCATCGAATATGATATAAATATCATAGCAATCAAACATATAATTGCATTCGTATTATGACACTCTTTAATTTCTAATTTTTAAAATTATTTCTAATTGTTACAGCGGGCATAGAAAGAACACATTTTGTTTAATTTTCAAGTATTTAACTATAAGGGTTCAAAATTTAAGGTCATATAAGTAAAATTATGTATGATATGAGGACACCCTGTACTTATTTTATATTGTAATTTTCGGCATAGCGTTACACACTTATTTTACATTTCAAGTGTTTGTCTATAACTTTTCAGAAGATAAGGTAACATACATCAAATAATGTGGATAAGTGGGACACCCTTTAATTTGCAAGTTTAAGTTTTATATTGTTTTTATAGCCGACATAACAGTACACGTTCTTTGTTAATTTAAATTATCTGTCTGTAATGATTCAAAAGACATAACCATGTGCATCAAAGAAAACCACCCAAAAGGACACCCTTTAATTTCCAATTTTATACTTTTGGCTTAGAAGCGAACATTCTGAAAAAAATTTTATTATTTGAGTGTAATGGCTTAAAAGGCAGGGCAAACAAATTAAATTGTGTCACCTATGAGGACACCTTTTAATATTAAAATTTATTTTTATTACTTTCTGTGAGCTGTAGTAATACCAACTTTATTAAAATTGCTTATGGGTGTCCATTACGATTCAACAGGCACTTAAAAACTTGGTTTGTGGTATAAGGACACCCTTTAATCTTTATTATTACTTTATTTCAAGTAGTACCAATTTATAAGTATCAGCATTTAGTTGTCAAAATCGATCAGGTTTGTGTAGGCTAAATTTAAATACAGACGAATTCAAAACCTTCTTTTTAAGAAATTTGATTTAAAAAAATTTTATTTATCATTCAATTTATTTTCATTGTAAAAAAAAAACATTTGAAAATATTTTCTTTTTTATTTAATTTTAATTTTTTTATTTCTAATTTTTTTACTTTTTTCAAATTGAGACGAGAATCTATTAAATCAGCATTTGAAAGTGGCCAAGAGTCGTGATTATGTTGGCACAATTATTTAAAAATAATCTTTGCATAAATTAACATTTTAAGATTTATAAATAAATTACTGAAAGTCAAACAAAATACAGTAAATTGTATCCAATTAATATTTAACGTTTTTTTTTTTTTTTTTGCATGTTTGAAGGAAAATTTTAGTCGTTAAATAAAAATATTATGGAGATGATTTTATACAATTGTTGAGGTGATTAGTCAAAGTAGTAAATCATAAACTTATAATTAAAAAAGTTTTGGCATTAAAATACAAAATCAATTAAAGAAACGCTGACTGTAAAGTGGCAGATCAATAAGCGTTTTGATGCCATTGTCTGATGATAATACAGATGTTTAAATTATTATGAAAGATTAAAAAATTTATATCAATTTGGTTTGTTTAACCGACTAAAATTTTATGTTTTTAATATTACTTGAAAGAATAAAAATTGTTATTCAAAGAATTGCAAATAATAAATCATAATTAAAGTTAAATTATATTATTATATTAGTTTTTTATAAAATCACGGTAATTTTTTTCCATTTTCAGATCTTTTGCACTCGGAATAGCCCAAAAGCAGCCATAGGTTGGCCTAGCACCTGTACACTGCCTGCAAGGTTAGCTAAACTCTTAGTCTGGTTTATTTTACATATAACCATCTTAATCTGATTAAATTTAATATTCAGTTATTCAGGTATTATTTATCGAGTATTATATTATTTTAAATGCGAAGAAATACTTTTTTACATTTAAAAAAATCATAAAAAACAATTTATTCGATTATCCGATTGAGGTCCATTAACCGCTTTAGGTCGAAAATTTGTTGGCTACCACCAAGACCTTTAAAAGCTTGAGTAAGATAAATTTCTGGCTAGAATCAATTTTATTCGAATAATCGATTATTCGACTGCTAGTAATCGAATAATTTTAAACCTTAAACAGGCAAATATCATTCAAAAAACATACATAGTTAAGCTTAAGCAAACTTTATAACAAAATCAGTTCCTTTTAAATGAATAATTGCAAATTTTCTTTAATCGACGACAATTTGTCATGTCCGAATAAGAGACAAAACCATTTTTATTTAAATTTATTATTTTTTTGTCCGTTCAGTAGTACTCTTAATTATTGGAAAAATATTATAACCAGGCAAAGTTACCCAGTAAAAAAAGTGAGGAAAAAAGTGTAATGAAAACACGGCATCAACTACTGACGAAGTGGCGCCAGTCCGGGTGAATTTTACGTAGGCATGTCATTGAATGCATGTCGTTGGTTCTTAACAGTATTGAACTACTTCTTATCCGCTTTCTAAATACTGAAAAAAACTTTAGTTTTATTTAAAAATGTTACCGTTATGTAAGGAAAAATGAAAATCTAAAAAGTATTTATTTATTTATTTATTTATTTAACTCAAAATAACTTATAAGTTAAATATTAAAATAATGCAATAGCATCTACGGCCTTCAATCTAAGAACTATATCAACATGTTATTTCAAAAAAACATTTAAAAAATAGCATACAAAACCTACAAAATATATATTAGCTTTTTTGGATGTAAATAAGATGCCCTTTTCTAAGAATGACATCCATTATTTTTTACTGGGTATGTTTGTTTTTTTGCAATAAATTGTTTTAAAAGACCAAATTCTATAATATTCTTAAAAAAATATTATACGAACATGTAAGACCTTCACTTGCAAACAAACATTATATTTCAAGTTAATTATATTTAAAAATTGTTTTACCGAACAATCTTATTCACACACTTTTATTCGATTATTCGTTGAATAAAATACAAATATTTTAAACTTTCAATAGGCATATTTATTTAATTTACATATAATTATTTATTTTATTTAATTTAAGAAGACTGCTGTGCAAGTAAAAAAAGAAAAATATATTGAATATTTTTTTGTATTTTAATTTCTCATATTTAATGAATTATTATTGAAAATATTTATTAAAGCATAAGAAATAAGACTAAGTCTAAAAGTTTTATTTTTTTATCGCGTATTATTTTTATATTAAGAAAAATATATTCGTTTCTTTAAAATAAATATTTAAAAATAATATTTAAATTAAGAAAATATTCATATATTCGATTATTCTTTTACTTTAACTTAAATTTATTCAGTTTTCTTCTTCCATTGTTTTTTTTTTTCTGTGTTTTGTTTGTTATTAATTGAGCTCCATGAAAAAATATATACCAGTCTTTCCTCACGCCGGAATAACAAAAAAAGAACTTTACCTCCAAAATGTCTTGGCCAAAATCATCTACATAAATATATTGATTTATTTTCTATTAACTTTTTAAAGAAAAATTCAAGAAACTAAAATCCCAAATGAAAAAGAACAACATTTTAAAGGGAGAAAAATATTTAATAAAAATTACGCCAACAATTTAGAGTTGTCGTTCACGAAATTATATTTCCAATAATATCAAACCTCGCTGCGTTCTTTTCCAATACGATTATGTATAACCAATATTAGCATGAAGATTATTGAAATAACACGGCGATTATATTTCTTCAAATATATGTAAAATGTTTGGGCGGATTTTAATGTTATTTAAAAGAATTCCTAGTTTGTACAGAAGTGTGCTTCTTTATAGCGATCAATCTTGAGGGAAAGTAACTTTAATTATAATTGCTGTAGTCTGCTAAAGACTAAGTAGCAATTTATACTTTTTTGAATTTGCCGTCACCAACCACCGCCGCTCAAAATATTTATTAACGGCTGGTTTCTCTATTTCACTGCAAAAGTAAAACTGACAAACCTAACTTTTATTGACGTAAGCAATTTAAGGAAAAGATAAAATAAACATTTTTTAAAATACATACATACATATGTAGTTATAATATTTTCAACAACTCTTAAACAAAAAAATTATAATTTAAAATTTTTTAACAACTTTTTTTTACGAAAATTACATTTATTTTTAAATCTCTATGTTCTTACTGTCACATAAAAATTGTGTCAATGTCTTGTCTATGTAAGCAAAGTAGTATTGTTTTTATTAAAGTTCATTGCTTGACATTTAAATGTTTAAGACGTTTTGAAATCTATTGAATGTCTTTTATACTGAAAAAGGTATTAGCGGTCTTTGATCTTTAAAAGATTTTTATAGGCTTGTTAGAATTAATAATAAAAAACTCGTATTTTTACTTTAAAATTTGTATTTAAGGTCACAAAGTTTGTTTTGGAAGGCAGCAAAAGCATTAAGTTTAGTTTCTATTTATGGTTCCATTAGAAACTTGGCCAGAAAGTGACAACGTAAGTTTTGGCGATTGTAAATACATTTTTATTTAGGCAGTTTTAAGTTAAATATTTTCTTATTTTTAACAATTAAAGATGAAGAGATTCAAGGTAGTTTAATTTTCCAGTTTCAGTATTAAGTTTTTATTTTTTAATTATGAAATTTTTTCGATGAAGGCAAAGAATAAAATTTATCTCTGGCAACTCTAAGTTAAGTTTTGTTAGAAGCTAAAAAATAAAATTATTGGTTGCTTAAATATGGACCTGATTCTTCGCTAGGAATTCAGAATTTATTGTTTACTTTTAGAATGAAAAGCCAAGCAATTAAAGGCGTCTTTGTAGGCAGTAGAACTTTTTAAATGTTCTTGCTTTCCGTATTCTAACTGAATGGCTTAAGTTCCATTATAAAAAATATTAAATTAAAAACTTTTATTGCACTACAACTTCCATTCAGCAGTTTTCCTTTATTTTACTTTTTTAATTAAAATATACTCACTGCCAACGTTTTAGGTTTGTCAGCTTCACATATGTAAAACGCCGGCTGATTGCACATCCAATCATTCATTTGATATTTGGGTTTCCGATACCACAAATGGACACAATTTTCACTGCCACCAGCATTATCAGGCTGGCCACCAGACCAGTCGGCATAAGAAATACGTTCACCAGTGCGATACCAATAGAAATCACCTTCAGACTGCAAATCACTACCAGACAGCCACCACCAACGATCAATGGGATATTTTGCGATGAGATAATCAGATAAGGCAGTCATTTCCTGTTTGGAATCAAAGGAGGCTAAAAAACCACCCATGGAACGGCATATTAAGGTCGCCTTATACCAAGAGACCTGAAAAATAGTGCAAAATAGTAACAAACTAATAACCGAAATTCAAATATCTCATTATTAGCACCCACCTTACTCTGTCCAAAATGATATAGTTTACCTCCCACTTTAACAAAAGGTTCGATATTTAAATCATCACTGAAATCTATAAAAGAATATTAAAATCTACAATTAGAAGAAGGAAAATATTGCAAGTTTTCAATTACCATTTAGGGCATGTGTCAACCACCGAGTGGGTCGACTGGCCAAAGCCAGTGATAAAATACTTAAAGTTAAATAAATCTTAAAAATATTTCTTAGCATGACGCTGAATTAGCTTTCAAACTCTTTGAAATTTTAAACTGATATGAATAAAAAAAGTCGTGACTTTATTTATACAGATCTTAAACTGAAGCAATAATTGCTTTTCCACTTCAACAACATATGGGAGTTTCCATAAATGAATGGTTATCAATTCAAATCAAATAAAACACTATTGAGTTTTAACTTTTCTTTTAAAGAAGAATTTGTTTATTTTAAATATTTGTTTTTAGCAACTTTTGAAGCATGGAATCACCCATAAAAAATAAAGGAGAGTGAAAATTATTTATTTTATAGCGATGATAGTTAAAGACGTTTACGTAATAAAAATGAAACTTAAAAATCTTATATTCCTTGACAGAAATCCTCACATGGAAACAGCCATATCCTTAGCACATAATTTGAAAATTATTAACTCAAAACCATTCAAATTGAAATTTATATTACAAAATATTTGTGTTTAACATTTACTAAAAATCCGCTTAAAACAAAAATTTAAATTTTTACTTGGACTAAATATTGAAGAAAAAAATATGGAATCGCCCATACATCATTATATTTGAACAATTTATTTCTGTTTTTAATCTATATTGCATTATTGATTCAGCGTGTTTATTTATATTTATATTTATTTTATTTTATTTTTTAAATAAATTCAATATTGTGTAAGTGTATGGGTCATTCCATTAGAGAAAAATTTTAATTTAAATCTTATGAAATATAAGCACAATTTAATTAAGGGACTTAACATAGACTGCCAAATGGAAACTATAGAAGATTTATATTTTATATTATATTTTATAGAAGGTTAACACTCATGCATTTAAGCAGACATGGGTCAATCCAAATTTTTATAGAAATTTAAGAAAAAAAAATTATTTTGTAGTCAAGATTAAATTTGTTTTTCCTAATATTGATTCATATCTACTTGACTGTTATAATTAAATAGATTTTTAAAAATTTTACCTTATTTTCTCATTTTTCGCGGTGTAAAATCTTGATTGCGAACTTTGGATGCCAGTCAACCAGTGAAACGAGAACCCCAACCAATAGAAAGGAGAAAGAAATTGAAGAAACTAAAGAAACATGTCGATCGTAAAGAGAAATATGAGAGTGGCAACTACCTATTTTAGCACATGTTATACAGCCAAAAAGCCAAGAAAAACGAAAGTAAAAAGAGTTGACATTTCTCGGCTGTATTTAACAGAGAACGATCAATCTGCTCAAGTTGTGCGTAATTTTCTCTAATGAAGCCCGCGATTATGCAAAAATCTGCAAACAACAAAGGATTTTACAGTCATTAAAATGCAGTTACTAACGGTGATAAATAAAAGAAAAAAATAAACAGCCAAATAAGAAGGAGGTCGACAAGGTCCAGTTTTCAACTAAAATTTATTGATGCATAAAGAAGAGTTCCAGTGAGGTCTATAAGACTAAAGTAAGCTTCAGTCATAATAATGATATTATTTTGCATAAAAATAGATCATCACTCTGCTCTTGGACAATATATTATCAAATTTATTCCATTGTAATTTGGCTGACTATTCCGCTCCCATAAGTAACACTGAATTATACTCCATCCTCACGCCTTGAACTTTAGTAACAGCTTTTCATTGCTTGTTGATTGTCGATATCAGTAACCATTTCAAAGTCTTGCATGGTATGAATTCCCTAGCGAAATCTCAAGTAGCCTTCAATTGCTCTATTTTTAAGTGGCTTGCTGTCTCAATATTTTATTAAATTTGCTTAACGGGCTCTTAGACATTGCATGTGAGAGAAAGTTTAAATTTAAAGAAAATATTTAAAACCATCAAGCGCCGCTAATACGAATTTTACCCTATTATTGCCTGCATACTCCTTAGGTTTTATTTGAACCTGTATCTACATAATTCTCTCTTGCTCTCTCTTTCTTAATCTAATAACAACATTTAAAAGTAAGAAGTTCTAGCTTTCTTCATAGCATTCCCCAGATATATTTCAGATTCTTAAAGTCGTTTTCAGAAGGCCAACTTTTTAGTTGTAAAATCATAGGCAACATTAATTACTTCTTTTAATTTATCATATCCTTCTTCCATTGTCTAGTGCAATATGAAAGTAAACACACCACTATAAAACTTATAAATATTTGTTTTGTATGGAATCATCCATATGTAATAATATTTTTTCAGTTTTATTTTATTTACATGTCGCTATAGCGCATAGGTATAATAAGTCACTTAAAAAAATGCAATTGCAAAAAAAGTCTTCAACTTTAAAGCCACGAAATCGACTCGCTAAAATAATTAAATATTTTTTGCTCAATTGTCTATGTCTTATTGCCAAAATTTTATATAAATTAATTTTTAAAATATTTAAGAACTTTTAAAATTATTTTAAGCACTATTTTTTGAACCTCCTACTACAGCTCAAAAGGCTTCCATGATATAACTGAATTTTGATTATTTAATAAGTGATAACAGCATTTCTATTTTATTCACTGCTAGCAAATACAACGAGGGACTTCCCTGGTAAGGTTATCGCAAAAATAAGTTCCATACTTTTGTTTTAAAATGCTAATAATTTAAAAAGAAAAGTAAACTTTAAAACAATTAAAAAACAAATAAAAATTATCTTGCAAAAATTAAAACCAGCAATTAATGCAAATAAAAATGAAGCTGTCACGTTACTTACACAACACTTTCGTGAAAACTTAAAGGTGAACTTAAGGTAATAAAATAATAAAATAAACAAGTAAGAGTGCTATATTCGGCAAGGTCGAATCTTAAATACCCTTTACCATTTATGTAAATCCAGTTTAGAAAAGTAATTCAAATCAAAAAAAAAAAAAAATATTGGGGTAACAGAGAATGAAACAAAAATAAGAATATAAAAATATCATCGGCTCTTAATAGGTTAAGCATTTTTACAATATTTTAGTATTTTCTGAAAGATATCTTTAAAAGACGTTAAATGATATCCACATTGATGTGTTACTTAAAACAATTTGACGCACACTCAGAAAATATGGACGAGCGTCAATTATTTCACTTGATGTTTTTTTCTTTTTTTTTTTATTTTTATTTTTCTATCGCCCAATTTATATATTTTTTTAATTGGAGCTACTTTACTAAACTAGATTTTTTCCAAATGATATGGAAAAATTAGAGGCCGACGTGTTATTTTGTCCGCTACATCGAAAGACATAAACCGATCTTGATGATTTTCAATAGCAAAATTTCGAAACTGTGTCGGATCAATTGGGGTATTTAAATTCTCTCTATCTCATCCAGTGCCTTGGCAAATTAATTTCAACTTCAACACAGACGAATATACGGACATCTCACAATCGAATTCGCTTAAGAACTCAGAATAAATATATTTATTGGGGTCAGAAATGGATATTGTAGAAATTATAAACAGAATGACAGACTTAGAATTAACGTTTTTCCAGCCGTGGTGAAGAGTATAATGACTAGATAACAGCAGCTAAATTGAAAGCTCAAATCACACCATAAAGAAATGTATTGCTTTTAAAGAAAATATTTCCAGGTATTACAATTTCCCCTTTTAAAGAAAAATTTTCTATTAAATTTTATCCATCTAGAAATATTTACAATTTAAATAATTTTTATTGCATTTAATTTTTTAATCCAAATTATGCAAATATTTTTGTTGATTTCTTTTTTCTCTATTTGCACATGTCTTCAAAAGTAATGTATATTTCTAATTGCAGATGTCATATTTAAATAAATTTATTTTCTTAATTATGTTAATAAGATAGAAAAAGAATTTTACTGCAAAGAAGTCAAATTTGCAGTAATTTATGAAAATTTTATTTTTTTAAATATTTTCCCTTGAAGATGTTATGAATAATTTATTTTTATTTACGTAGTATGAGAGCAAAAGCTAAAGGATATATTTTCTGCTACATGGCATAAAAATTAAATCACACAACTTCACCCACCTTTACTTATCTCATTTCAATTTGTAATCAAAGCTAAACATACAAGACTGATTAAAATTTTAATTGGATGAAATGTGAAAAGTAATACAACAGTTGAGGTATTAAATTAATGATGAACATAATGAATGAATTGAATGCAAATTAGTTTTAGTTAAAAGAAAAATAAGGTTGAAATAAGAAATTATTTTTTAACTACGAACAAACGAGTGCACACTTTGAGGCTTAAGAATACTGAAAAATTAGTGCATACTCTTAGGCAGCAAAGTGAAGCTTTAATTATACCCTTTACAGCAGGTGGAAAAAGGGTATATCTGAGTTTGTCTTTCTATTTGTAATTTCTATAATATACATTTCTGACGCCATAAAGTATATATATTCTAAGTCCTTATGCATAGCAAAGTCGATTGAGCGATGTTCGTCTGTCCGTCCGTGTTAGTGTTAAAATCAACTGTGCCTAGGTAAGCAAGGCTAGAGAAAATTTAAATACTCCAATCGATCAGATATAACTTCGAAAGTTTTGCTATTGAAAATCAGCAAGATCAGAACGTTTCCTTTGCTGCAGTGGGTAAAACACCACGTCTGTCTCTAATTTTTTATATCATTCGAAGAAAATCTAGTTTAGTAAAATAACTCCAACAAAAAAAAATAAGCAAATTTATGAGGCGATTGAAAATTAAACAATTAAAAAAACCTAAAGTGAAAAAAACAATTTCTCGCCCTTATTTTCCTTAGTGTAGAAACACAACAGACGACGGTAACGGAACGATTTATCGTTGCTGAGAGTAAGTAAACAAAATATCGAAGATTCTCTGACGTCATTCATAATATTTATTTTCATTTCAGCTTTGTGTTTGTTTTCAAAAATATTGTGTTAAAATATTTTATTACATTTAAATGAATTAGATAAATTCTATTAAAAACTCGATGAAACGTAAAGAATATTAAGTACATTTAGCATATCCATGGCATTAGAGTCTATTGGACTGGTTAACCTTGTAAGAGATTCAATAGGTCTTTTCAAAACCTTCACACAAATTGAAGAGCGGGATGAAGAATAAATGATGACTGACTTAAGATGAGACATGGGCTCATATTTTATACCTTTTCAGTTATTTTTTCAATCAATTTTATTTTCATATTTTTAACCTTTTCAATTATGTTTTCCATTTACGTACATACATGTATCAGTTTTTTTTTAAATATTTTTATTCCTGAAATTTTGTTCTACTTTTATATAAATAATGTGCCTTTGCTATTATTGTGAATTCAAATTCTTATAAAAAACTTATATTTCTGGCAATATTGTTAGGAGAGTGAGAGACTAAATGTGAGAGAATAATGAAAACCGACAAGAAAATAAAATAAATCTTATCTCAGCGGCATTGTCGTTGAACGATAACTTATGTCAAATTTGTATGAAAATATCGTTACCGTCGTGTGTTGTGTTCCTACACTTATTTTTATAGAAAAGTACGATTGTGCACCATATTTTTTAACATATCAATATTGGTATCGTTTAAAAGCTCTTAACAAGATTTTTCAGAAAATACTGAAATTTTTAACAAATGCTTAACTTATTAAAAACCGATAACATTTTAATTCTCTGTCAACTCGTCATTTATTATATTGGAGTTACTTCAATAAAATTTTAAATCTATTTTATTACTACATGGTGGAGGATATATGTAGCCGAATATAACACTTTTACTTATTTTTTAAAGAAAAGTTTAAGTTCTTTAAAATTTAAACGAAAATGTAAAAAACAATATTAAAGCTCTTGAACATATTGCAATTAAGAAACGAAAATGCATTTTTGTCCTTTGAGGTCACATAGCATTTTGATATAAAATAATTTTCTTGAAAGTTCTTTAAAAATTTTTAAAAGCAGAATTGTTCATGTTAACTGCTCTTCTGCTCATTAATAAATTAAACAGAAATGTAATTAATTCTTAAAATATTTCACACAAAAGAAATAACCTCCTCTAGGTATGTAAATATTTATAGTGAATCACCTAATGTCTTAATGTGCGTGTTTAAGAAAATTTCGGTTCATAATATTTCATTGAAATCCCTACAACATCATGAGCAATTAAATTTGCCATTTAATTCTATTACAAGAAACATTGATAACAAAAACAGATTGTAACATTCAAACGTTCAGCTTATTAAATATAAAAATTTATAACATAAATTTCAGCGCACAACAAATTAACAACAATTTTTTACGAGTTGTTGTTTTTGTATTTTGTAAACTTTTGTTGCGTTAATTTTACATTGAAAACACTTGCAACAAATTACCTAAAAATTTATGTTTAAGAGTTGGTGAAATACACTAAAAAGAATTATTAGCTTACAACTAACTATAATTTAAAAAAATGTTTATTTTTAATTATCGTTAACAAAAATGATGTAATGAAACTAAAATAAAAGAAAGTAAAATTGTTTTGAAAATGTATAATTTTTTAAGTCCTTTTCTTATAGACAGAACACTTTTTTACAAAATGTTTAGTAATTAATTTTCTTGGGTCCTCTCTATAAAAAATAATATATTTAAAAAAAACGTTTCCTTTAAACAATTTTCAATATTCGTTGTCGAAAATTCCCTTTACTTTTCTTTATTCATAGCAGTTTTTTCCATAAAAGTGGCCTATATTCATCAAAAATGTCTTTTATAAAAACATATCCTTTCCAGAATAACTCGCTTTGTCTTAACATGTCTCTTTTATCACAAGAAGTGTGTTTTCCTAATAAAGTACTTTTTCACCAAAAATTTTTTAACACAAAGTTTTTTATGCGCACGATGTTTTTTTCTGAAAGTTATTTTCTAAGAAAGATCGTTCTAAAAACTACCTTTTTTTACCACGTCATATCATGTTTGACTTAAAAGCGTTAAAAAAAGAATCAATTTAAAATAGTACCTTTTTGCTTTACAAGTAATTTTTTTCTTTACACAAGTTTTTTTTTGGCATTTTTTTAACCATTGTTTTCTGCAAAGGTGCACTTTTACGAAAAAAAGGCAAATTTTACAAAAAGTCCTTTTCTAACAAAAGACTTTTCTACAACAAATTTGGTAACAACACTCTTTTTTACCTTAACAATGTTTTTTCTACGAAAACCTTTTAAAATTTAAATTTTTGCAATTATTAATCAAAAGTACTTTTATAGTCATTTTTTTCACAAAATTTCCTTTTCGCGTTTTTTTTTTTTATCAAAGAAGTATCACTTTTTCAGGATTTTTTTTATGTTGCAGAGAGCTTCTTCCTCCTAAAAAACATTTTACTACACAAGTTTATATTTCTTCGCTATTGCTATTTTTTTTTTACTAAAAATGGTATTCGTCACTATTTGCTTAAGTTTTCTTTTTTAAGAGAAGTACTTTCATGAACAAGAAGCCGTTTTTTCGCACACAGTTTCCAAATTATTTTCCATTTTTTGATTTTTACGAATTATATCAGCTTTTAACGACAAAAAAGAATTTTTTTAATAATATATATTATTTATATATATACATACATACATATACATATATATATATATATATATATATATATATATATATATATATATTGTTTACAAAAATTTTATTTTTTTACCTAAAGTACTTTGAGGAATACATTCTTATTCTGTTGCCAAAATTCTAATTGCTTAAAATGAATATTTATTCCCAAAATGGTTTCTGCTTTAGCAAAAAGCCATTTGATTAAAAAAATTCTATTTATGGAAAAAACGTTATTTCGTCTAACAAAACGTATTTAAACAAGAAAATACATTTTCGGAGAAATTTTAATTTTTGGCATATTTTTTACTTAGAAGCCAGCAAAAAATTTCAAAAATGGTAATCGAGTGTAGAATTAAGCCTTTTTGGTGGAAGCACTTCCAAATAAGATTACCAACCTAATGATTTTAACAAGGCATTACACTTTTATTATTATTTTTAGATATTTTTTAGATTGGTTCTTTTTATAAAAAGTACTTAAGTCAGTATGAAGTTAAAGTACCGCATAAAGTTTATAAAAAAAAATTCCCTTAACAAAATTAAATTTTTTCCAAAAAGTTTCTTTTTTACAATAAGTACTTTTACTCTTTTGAATAAAGTTGTTTTTGGCCAGAATAGTAACTTTTTGAAATAAAAGTTCATTTTCATACAAAGATTTTCTAGTGGCGAGAATGTTTAATAAGATATTGATTTTATTTAAAGTCTCTTACAAAAAAATTTTTTTTTTGTTATCAAAAATTTCCTGAATTTAAAATAGTAAATTTTTCTTCTTCTTTTTCTTAAAGTCTCCTTTAAAAAGATTTATTTGTTACAAAAAATTTTCCTTAAAATTATTTTTTCGTTGATCGATTTTATTTAAAACTTTTTTCAAAACAGTCTTCTTATTTCTTTCAAAAAAGTACGCTTATTAAAAATTGTTTCTTTATATTTTTAAACGTTTTTTTTTAATTTTTTTCTTAAAAATCTTCTTTATGTTTTTTCTTGTTCTTCAATCTCAACACATATAATTTGTAGAAATTTTTTTTATGAGAGTTTTTTTAATCCTTATTAGAAAACAAGAAACCTATAGTTTTTTACAGTCCTCTTTCTTGCTTTCGTTCGTTGCTTCTTGAAGGAGTTTTGGATTTTTTTAATAATTTTTTTCTGAGTGTACATTATTTCATAGTAAAATATTAGGAAAGTAAAAGTTCATTTAGTTGTATAATATTGTGTACAAGAGTTTCATATTTGAGCTCATTATCCTTCCACTTCTACCTCTATCGCTTTTACTGCTTTTTCTTTGTATCCCAACTTCATTCTTTCTTACAAACAAACAGCTAAACAAACACATTCTTACAAACATATCTCATTTGTAAGTTTTTATGTTAATGGCAGGATTAAAGTTGAACATTTTTTCTTGTGCTTGTATGTGTGTGTTTAAGATTTATTTTATGATTTGCGTGTAAGCACGAACACAATTACATACACCGGCATGATTATGCGTTACATTCATATTCGAAAATACATTGTTGCTCTTGTTTTATAGCTACACTTATGTTATGCAGTAGTTTTTCCAAAAAAAAGTTAAAAATATAATCCTACAGAAAGAGTTTTTTAAATGAGAGGGGATTTTTTTAGTTTTGCTCTTTTTATCACAAGAATTTAATTAAAAACTTTAATCGCTTCTATATCAATAAACATTACGAATTTTAAGAAAGCAGTGCAGAAACGGAGCTAGAAACAGAATTATAATTTCTCAGGTAGCTTAAATTCCTCCAATTTTAATTTTTGGATGAGGAGAAGAATTGTCTACAAAGATTTGTTTTTTAGAGATGAATGAATTATTTATGCTATTGAAAAAAATTTCTTACTTCAATTGTCAATCACAAATTATTTTTAATATAATAATGTGATAAATAATGTTGTTGAATGTGGTAAGCAGAAATGAATAAGTTGTAAGCTCCACCACTAACAAGGGTGGTACATGTGAGTAAAATAAAAAGTAAAGCTATCTATAACATAATAAGCAGCCAAAGTGGTTACTTTTATAGCAGTTTCCAACAATTTGTAAAGCAGAAGTTCTAGAGTCATAAGATTAGTGTAAAGAAAAATAATTGCTATTAAAAAGACACATAGATTATTTGTTTAAAATTAATAAAACAAAAACACCAGATTGATTCTTATAGAGTCTCGTTTAAAAACAAGAAAAAATATTTTATAGCTGCATCAATTGAGATAATGATGGCGCTTGTAAATTACATCATCAGTTGCAATACAGGTTCGTTTTATGATAAGAAAAGAAAATTGCGGTCCAAAACTCGACGGAGTCTTTATTGATGGAGAAGGTAACAACATTAACGTGTGTGCAAGTCATGGCTAAATTAGCTGAGTGGCTTGGTCGTTTAACACGATAAAGAGTCTTTTCAGAGTCACAAAGCATATTTCAAGTGGTGAGTGAGATCGTGGAAGGTAAAAATAAAGCCAGAGGCATAAAGTCAAAATTACAAGACAGATATAAAAAGTGAAAAAAGAAAAGTTCTGGCATTTGTATTAAAAAAAAAAAGTCCCCCGTTGGGAATATAAAAAAGCTGTCAGCTCAATACATCCAAGGTATGTTCCAAATAATTGTCGCAAAGGTTTTCTCTCCATTACATGTAATTTAAGAAACAGCAATTATTTCACTTTCCTCTTTTTTGCTTATGCTACATCTAATTAAGGTTCTGAAAAAAGAAGTAGCAGATCTAATAATCTTTAGCGCTAATGTCCATACACTTTAGAAGTTTGACTTCCAATTTGTTCTGGTACTTTCTAACTTCTTTGGACCGGCAAGGGCAAGATGGCTTGAATTATCAACTTGTTTCAATCCCCGGATTATATATCCTAGATGGCATTCAGCCATGGCAAAACAGCTGATAAGTCTGAGGACGACGCTACTGCTTGATCTCATTGCTGTGTTGATAGCATATTCGGAGCCTCATCTTTTTGGCATGGAAGGCTGCATTGCAATTATTGTTGCACAAGATATAAAAGAGGTGAAGACACAGAAATTGTGTCGTATATCGCCCACAATTTATGTGAAAAAGCGATAACTCGCTTGCATGTGTAAAATTTTGAATAAGGCGCCGGATAGATTGAGTTTCTTTATGTAGAGCAGTGGGTAGATGACATTTTTGCTGTGGGAATGATCTTAAAGCTCTCATAATTTCCTCCCCTTTCCTTTTATTCGTAGTTTTCCTTTCCTTCTTCTTTTGTAATCGGCAGACGGGTTGAATTTAAATTACTTTCATAGGTGATGTTAACAATTCTGTTCTTCCTCTTGCACTCGTTTGAGTAGATATAAAAATATTCCATTTAGTTAATAGAAACTTTTATTGCACTTGTGAGTACGAGATAAGACAAAATTTTTTTTCAAACTTAAATAAATTACACTGACAATAAATTACGGGTAATCATTTAATATTATGGCACAAATTTTTGCTGAAGTTATGTTTCGCAAGAGCTACATCAAAGCAGTTTCAAATATTTGTTTAATAAGGTTTAGTTTTACCTTTTTTAAACAAAATTGTAATTGGTTCAATTATTTTTTAATTAGAAAATTTTTAACTGCCTTTGCAAAGCGTCATTTATTGCGAATCAATTTTTCTGAACAAAAAGAAATAAATAAAGCGAAAATCGATATTCAGACTTCCAATTCAAAGAAAACAAATTAATCGACTTTCCTTTAAAGCTTTATTTTCAATATTAAATGTGACGAACAGAGATTTTTTTAATTCTACGAGCTACTATGAAAAACGAACAATCGAGATCTTAAGATATTACGAAAAATACAGCTGCCTCCGTATGTCGATTTAAGCAGGATAAACATCCGCATTACCATTGACTAATAAACAGGGTTGGAAAACGTGAGTGTTTGGTTCTGAATATAATAAAAAACTTAATTGAATTACAAAAACTTCTCTGCCTTGACTGTGTACTTCTTAATAAAATTTATTATTGAGTCAATTTGATAAAAGCTTCATTAAGTGCAACAACTTTTTATTGTGATTGTCTAATTTGTTAGTTAAATTTAAAATTGAATAAATTACGAATTAAATTGAAATCGATTACAAATAATAACTGTTATAAATTTTAATCCTATTTCTGTGACAATTAGTGACTTTAAGCACAAGGAAAGAAACAAAATGAAACACTTTGATTAATAAATGTAACACAAATTGGACTGTAACTCTTGAACTATTTAATTCTTTTTAACTCTTCATTCAATCGGAAATGTGTTAAAAAACTATTTTAATTTCCTTTAAACCTCTATTTTTTAATTTCATTTTCCCTAAACAAAATACTCAATATGTAAATATTTATTCATTCATATTTTTTTTTACTAAATAACCCTTTAAGCTTCTGACGGCGACCTATTGACAAAACTTTATAGTAAAATGTTTCTCTTTACTTTTTTTGTGGAAATTGTTATAGTTATTCGCCATTTGTGTTTATATAAAATTTTTAAAACAATTTAACCCATTTATTCGATGGCCTGCATTAAATTTATGACTGTCTGTTAAAAGGGAAAAAATAAAATATTAATATTTTTTGGCCACTAGAGCGTATGAGTATTTTTAAAAGATTTTTGTTTTAGACTAAATGCGCTAATTGAATTATTTAACAGATGAAACAAATTTTAAAACTATTTTTATTTAACAGTTTAGAAAGCTGGCTTTATAATGAAAAATTTTCAAATATACAATTTCATTTTTATGGGAGTTAAATTAATAAGAAAAATGGTTCCGCTTCATTGGTAAGCAATCGATGAGTTGAGTTGAACTGTGTTAAGCTAAAATTTTTGTTGAGTTTAGTTGAAGAAACGGCGATTGCAGTAAGGAATATTTTCTTCTAGGTACTGTATAATACTAAAAGGGAATACAGTTAGGTAAAATGAAATGTAACTCAACTGTGCTTAAGCATGAACATAGCACTAGGCTCAGATTACCATCTTGTGAGACTTATGGAAAGTTTACGACAAAACATACTTGAACTTTTACACATTAAGGTGTGGGACTTGGCGTGTGGAAATTATTTTTTAATATAACGAAAAGCTTCAATATATTTAGACAGGGTCTATGGTGATTAAGGAGGTGGCTGTAATCAAAATCTTCTACAGGGACGAAACAATCTTTTACTTTTGCTCATTTCCTAATGTGATGCCCAAATAGTTAAATATGAAAATTCCTTGAGTTCAAAGAACTGATATGAACGAGATAGTTAAAATTACAAATGGCTACAAGAATTTGGGACGAGATCGTTGAATATAGAGTGGCCAAGAAACTATTGCTCCGGTTGAGCGTGAGACTACTCTTTTTCTTAAATCTATCTGTTGACGATGATTTTTAAAAATTTGATTTTATTTATTCTTATTATAGAGAACTTCATCTTTTAGCTGGACTATTTAAAAAAGTTATAAAATTTTAAATAATAAAATATAATAC
The DNA here is from genome assembly GCA_937654795.1 of Cistogaster globosa. Classification (NCBI taxonomy): domain Eukaryota; kingdom Metazoa; phylum Arthropoda; class Insecta; order Diptera; family Tachinidae; genus Cistogaster; species Cistogaster globosa. The sequence goes on from OW569406.1 coordinate 4,048,584, forward strand.
ATAAATATATTTGCTTTTAAAATCCTATTTAAAATTTTTAATAACCCTTGTTGGCAATATTTTTCATTTATGTTTAAAACATTAAAATTTAAATATTATAAATCACATTAATGTTATTTTCCTAAAAGTATTTAAAACTGCCTAGTAAAAACAATAATGTTTTATTACATTTATGACATTTCAAAAATAAATAACCACAAATTTCTAAGCATTTCAAAACAAATACCAACCAAACATTTAAATAAAATAAAACAACATAATTGTTTTAAACCTAAAATTCTATCAAAATTCGTATTTTTTCTAATTTTATTCACAAATAAAAAAAATAAAAAAAAAATTATTGTTATTTAAGTTTAAACATAAATCAACTATTTGTACATTCATTTTGTGGGGAAAAACGAAAACTTATTTTCTGTGCACACATTAAGTTGAATTACCAGAATGAAGTTGCTTATAATGTTAGTTGTAAAATAACCAAATTATTAAATCATTGCAAATATTTTTGATGGAATTTAAATTGATTTATAGCACACAGGAAAAGTTTAAATAGATTCAAGCAAAAATATATTAAATTTCATTTTATATACACAAAAGAGACAATAAAAGGTAAAGTTCTAACTCATACTGTATATTTGTTTCAAAATTTCGAAAATTCGAAAATTTTCGTAATTAAATATATAAACAAAGAGCAAAATGGATATCAAAAAATTATAAAGAATATTAATATTATTATTTCTTAGTTCAAAATAAATTTTAACATTTTTGAAATATTTGAAAATAGAAGTTGGGCAGGAAACAAGATATCGAAGATCACGAAAATAATAGTAAAACAATAACTGTTGTGTTTTTAAGAAATAATAATTTTTAAAACAAACTTTTCATGTTAAATTTATTTTATAATAGATTTTTAAATTAAAATTTTAGCAAAATGTTCAAAAATCAAGATTAATATAAAAACTTTCTATTTTCAGAATAAATTAAATTTATTTAATTTTAAAAATTATTTATATATATATTAACATAACTCCGTTAACTAAGTGGTTTTTAATAGCGTAACACAATTTGAAGCTTGCTTAAAAATTAACTATTTATTGTTTAGAGTAAGAAAATAGAACAACCATATTTTTACTTTTAACGAAGTTTTAGTAACAAGAAATACTTTTTAAAAACTTTTTAATATGTTCGAAAATTTGAAAATGTTTCGAAAATATGAAATTCAATATTAATAAAAACTAGTTCTTTTGTTTAAATTAAATTTTGAAAAATAGCAAACAAGAAACAAAAACACTTCTGCTTATTAGCTTTTCCAATAATTTTAATTATTTATTAACTTATGAGTTAAATAACAAAAAAATACATTCCAAAAGTTTTTTGCAAATACTCAAAAAATTCATTGAAATTGATAATTGTAAATAAGAATTATAATAGTGTTAGTAAACACCATCTAACTGAAAAATATAAATAAAAAAAGTTAAAAACAATTTTAATAATCAAAGCTGTATTTAATTTTAAATTAATTTAAGTTGCAATAATTTTTTTAAATAATTTATTATAATGTTCGAAAATTCAAAACAATTACAAATGAAAAAATTTCGATCATTTGAAAAAATTCTCGAAAATGTTGATTATTAACACGGAATTTATAAATAACTTATCATTTTCTTTTAGGAAAAGGTTTGATAAATGTTTATGCAACTTTCAAACTTTGCGCCATATTTCGAATATCTTTAAATATCTTAAAAGTATATAGTTAAAATATGTTGTTAATAAAAATTTAAGAAATTAAGCTCATTTTCGAAAGTTTGTTTAGGGTTCGAACGCTTTCAACTATGTATATACATGTGCAAAAAAATATGTAGTTTAAAAGGAATATTCGTATATTTCCAGCAATGCAAAAATTAAAAGAGAAAATATTAAGGGGCTTCTGAGCAACTTCAAAAATTCGAACACGAATTTTTAAGGCAAAAACTTTGTAATTTTATATCACCGAACGATTTTCGAAAATCATCAAATTTCTTATTTAATAAAGCAGAGAACGTTTCATTAAGTATGAAAGTAAGTTCTGGCCTACTCCACTCTAAATTCGACAGGATACCTTATTGGCTACCTATAACTATTAAGTTTAATTTATTTTCTATTCCTAATAGCAGTCTAATGGTCTAGCCCATCATAATAAAATTTGGTAATATTTCTTTTTTACACAACAAAGTTCACTGTGTTGAGAAATAAATATATAGAATCAATTATCCTTTTAATTGATCATAAATCTTGCAAAAAAAAAAAAAATAAAAAACTTTTGTACTTTTTGTTTAAATTGTTTCTATGATATATAACAACTGTAATTATGTGTTTTTACTAAAAAAAAACGAACAAATTAACAAACAAACAAAAATTTAGAAAAAGTTTTTGGAAATGTATTTTCATCTTTTAACATTATGCCACCCAGCGAAGTTTTTTAAGTTAAGAATTCAAAAACAACAGATAATCTTTTAATTTATTGATTTGTTTCAATTAGAAATTATATTTTTATTTATTGTATAAAGCATATGAAGAAGCAATCATTATTCATTCAAGAATTGATCATTGTTTGGGTCTAGGTGACCCTTTTCCTTATAAGATGTGTTGCAATTTTTTTTTATCCAACCCCTTTTTTATACCCTTCACGGCAGGTGAAAGAGGGAAATATCTTAGTTTTTTATTTCGTTTGTAATTTTTACAACATCCATATCTAACCCTATAAAGTACATATATTCTGCGTCCTTATGCAAGGCAAAGTCTGCCTCCAATTTTGTCATATCACTTATAACAAGTTTATTTAAGTCATTACAATTAAAAAAATTAAATTAAACTAAATTAAATTTAAAAAAAAAAACATATATAATGGCAGTAGAGTATTCAAAAGTAAAAAAAAAAAACATGTCAATTAAAGAAATTGGCGCTTGCCTATATTTTTCGAGTTATGGACCTTTTGAACTTTTCATAGAAAAGTACGTTTGTGCGTCATTTTTTTTTGAATATCATTTCAAGGCTTTGAAGATATCTTTAACAAAATACAAAAATTAAGAAAAATCGCTTAACCCATTAAAAACCAATTATATTCTTATGTAAAATTATATTTGTTACTTAGTTTTTAATTTTTTTTTTTTTTTAATTATCTAACACCCAAATATTTTTTTTTTTGATAAAAGCTACTTCATTAAAAAAGATTTACATATATGGAAGGTATATAAGATCTGGCATAGCCGAATATAGCTCTCTTAGGTATTTATTTAAAATTTTTCTTATTATTACTCTTTTTGTTTAGACTATAAAGCTGGGTCACCCTTCTTTTATTTTATTTACATTTTTTACGATTTACGCGTTTTTTCATATTTGCTCATTTTTTTTTTCACTACGTTTTCCAGAAACTTTTACTTTTTTCGGATATTTTTTTAAATTTAGAAATTTTCCATCTTTTAACAGTTTCCCTTTTAAAATTTGTTGTGTCTGTTTTACTGAAATAAAAAATTTCTGATTTTTTTTTTAGTTTAGTGGATTCTAAATACAGTCGACTCTTGATAATTGTACCCCAAGGCACCAAAGAAAAAGTTCAAATAATGGAGTTTTCATATTAACGAGACTTCAATATATCAAAAAAAAAAATAAATAAATAAAAAATTCAAATTAACAAGAGCTTATTGAGCTGCCATAGAAACTAAAGAAAACGGCTCAAATTTCTTTTAAAAACATAAACAAAATTACATTAGAAGTTCAAAATATGAGGTGTAAAAAATCGAGCTTAAAATTTTAAAATGTTGGCAGGCAAGATTTCATTTTATAGCACACCATAAAAAACAAACATAAATGATTGTTTTATTTTTGAAAATGTGAATTATTACATAATAGAGCGTAGAGCTAAAAAATTTAAATTATAGAGAGTCGTCGATAAAAATTCCCTTGAAATAATTTCAAATTATTGAGGGGACCAAATTTTTTCAAGGGACTTGGAAAAGAGTTCAAATTATCGAGAGATTCAAATTATCGAGTCTCAAATTATCAAAAGTCGACTTTATTTAAGGTTTTGGGGGCTTTCTTTATTTTGAAGAATTTTTAAAGTTTTTTTTCCTCTCCACTGAGTTTCTTACAACTTAAGAAATTTTTTCCCTTCTGTCGCTTTCCTTAATTTATTAACTTTTTAATTTATTTGGTTCAAAGATGATCATAATTCTTAGTGGTAATTTAAGTACAATTTAAAGTTCACTCATTTTAAGTATTTTTTTCTACATTTTAATTAATGAGTTTGGATTCATATATAATTTTTTTTTAATTTCTCTTCTTTAATCGTTTATTTCCTGCAAAATATTTGTTATTTTTTTGCATTTTTAGTTTGTGTCATTTTGATTCTTCAAGTTGGTTGGTTTTTTCTTTGTTTTTTTTTTTTTTTTTTTTTTTTGATTTGCAAAAATTTTGTGAAGCTTTTTTTCATTACGGGTTTTTAAATAAACGTATTTTAAATCTTTCTTTTTAAATCTAAACTTTCATGTTCACTTGGCATTTGATTTTACAACGACCACTTGAGTTAACATTTATCTAACTATAGAATGAAAAAGTAAAATAAAATTTGGTCTACAAAAGAGATGTTGTTAATGACCCTATAAGGCAACATTCAATAGTAGACACAAAATGAAAACTTTTACTTAATAACAGTATTTTAAATGATATTATTCCGCAAAGTAAAAGCATATTTTAATATCAATCTCAAATATGATATTTTTTAGTAGAACTTTTTAAAGTTATGAAGTAAAACTCAAACTTTTAATCGTTGAATTTGTAAAATAATTTGATTAAAAATATTAAATGACTTTTAATTATGTCCTTACGAACCACAGTAACGAATAAATAAAAATGTTCAATCTTTTGTGAAATATTAAAATGTTATAGATAACTTGTTTTTAAATTATAATAAAGTTGAGAATCAAAATGACTAAATAAAGTGGAAATTTTTGAACAAATGCTTAAAATTTCATTCATTTTACTTTGTTTTAAAAAGTTTAAAATCAATTCGAGTGTTTGAACATATTTATAATTTTTTGTAACAAAATGTCTGAAACGAAGGCTTAGGACTATAAATTTTAGTATTTTTTTTTTTTTTTCATTAATTCGAAACTGAGTTCAAAACTTTTTAAACAAGCAATTTTTTTTATTTATTACTTTTAAACCGAAATTATATAAAATGTTCGCTTGAGATCTTTTTTCTTTTATAACTAAATAATTTGAACATCAGTTCGAAATCAGTTCAAAATCTTGAATATGTTTACATCAAAAGTTTTACTATTTGTTTACTCAGAATTTCTATATACATACAACTTCTACCTAACAAAGTTTACTTATTACGAATTCTAAAGAAAAAAATGTTAATACTTTTTCAGTTTTCGAACATAAAAAAACACAACAGAATAAAAAAAATTAAATAATGTTTTAATATTTATATTTTTTCATAGAATGTTATTTAATCAATGGCTAAAACAGTATTTTTTACCCAATTCAAAATTTCGAAAATAAGCTAAATTTTCGCAAATAATAAAATTTAAAAATTCACCACTTCATTTATTTAAAAATTGCAATATTTAATCAAATTGTTTAAAAATTGTGAATTTTTTTAATAGAAGAATGGAATAAAGTTCGAAATTTCGAACATAGTATATTTAATCATATATTTACGCATTAAATAAAATAATAAAATTAAAAATTTAATTTCAAATCCTTTTTTATTTCTAAATTTGGAAATATATTCGAATATTTAAACAATTTCAGTTTTTTTAAATCAAATTTAAATTTTTAAAGAAGTCTTTAAAATTTAATTCTTCCTTCAAGATAACTAAGGCCTTGTTCTCACAACTATCTTGAACATTTCTCCTTTGTTCGAAAGAGTCTTATCATCCTTTCTTTTTTTATTTATTATTTATCTTGAGCATAAACATTTTTCTAGTTTAAGCGAATCATGTCTTTTACCTTTTTGGTTTTGATTTTCCTTACATTTACTCTTAATAAAATGTGTTATAGAAAATACAATTGGTTTTGGATTAAATTAGCTCAAGTGGAAAATCTAATTTGGGTTATTTGCTTGAGGAGGACGAAAACCATAAGATATGAGGATCTAGTTCAAATTATATAAAGTGAAAATAGACTAAAATAAAAATCATGACAGAGATTAAAAGGTTTTGCACATAAAGTTCTTTAAATAATAAAGAAAATAAGAAAAAAAGCAAATTTTTTTTAAGGTGAATTGGAAAAAATTAAAATTTAAAATTAAAAAGTAAGCTCAACATGTTTGGGAGAGAAGAAAAGAGATTTTTACAAGAATCACCCTTCATCGACTGCAAAACCGGATGTGAACGAAATAAGGAGGTATTTAAATGCATGATTTAAGAGTAACACAAAAGATATCGATACCCAAATCTTTCTGATAACTGCCACTCATTTCGAAGCGTTTATTCATATAATTTTTCATATATTTTACCAGTTCTGTCTTTATTCCGCTTTTTTAGGGGATGGATCGCTAAGTGTCTCTTCTACTCTCTCAGGAAACTTTAACATCAATGTGTGAACTGCATTTTATGTGATGTTTCTAATAGCTATTTGCACTTTGAAGTCAATTTGGCTGCATAGAAAGCCTAAGAAAATATACTAAGAAAGTCACATTACAGCTAAGTATATAAATCAAACTTAAATGGATGGCAAACTGCGTCAGCAGATTATGCGTCAGCTCAGTTATTACTTTTCGTAAATACAAAAATAGAGAATCCCTATTAGGGCTGCCATTGTTACGCAATCTTATGACGTTTATTTATTTGCACCTGTTGGAAGGCTCATAAATATGCCTAAATTATTAGTATAGGACCCCACAAATATTATCACCTGTACGCAGTTTTATTTAGCTCCAATTAATTAAGATAATAATAATAATAATAATAAGAATAATAATTTAACAAGACCTCCCAAGTTGAAAAGGGGACCCCCTTAATATGGCTATTTGAGGGTAAATAGGATAACCATCAAACCTAAGGCCCCTCTCCATCAGATTGTGTGCATTTAAGCAATCTTATTGGAAGTAAATCATTATATTTAAAGCCGGAGGAAAAATTTTTCTGAGAAGCATTTAGGTCAACTCATATACAGGAACAGCAGAGATATCTTCTGGTTATTAGATGAAAGTTAAACATATTAGTATTCCAGGGCTTTCGTATAATAGACACTGTTGTAGCTGCCGAACATATATCAAGGAGGGACCAATTTTTTACTTTCTGCCCAAGTGAACGACATATTTTATAATTTTAAAACTTAAATGTCTTAAAGGAAACTTTATAAATGACCTAACAGAGTTATATCGTACCTCTACAAGAGCCTCATTATTTAATAGGCTGGTCATATAATGTTCGTCTGGATCCATGTTTTTATTGACATGAAAAGAACGTTTCTCGATTTTATTCTAAATCAAACAGCCAATCTGAAGGCTGCCATAAGGTTATAAATTTTAAGCCAAAAATTCCCAGTGCGGAATAAATTATCACAGCGGACTATTTACTCAGGTGCATTACCATAGTTCATTTGGGGAACCAATATGCAAATATGCTTTCTTTGATAAAAATTTTTGTTTGGGTTTTTTTTTTTTTTTTGTTGTTTCGATCAAGTTTTAGCTGACTGTTAATTACTTTTGATTTTATAGTGTATATAATGTTGATAATTACAAATTATAAAATGACAGCTTTTAGTTACTAACAAACTTTTTTATCACAATTTTATTTAAATATTTAATATTCATTAAATTTTAATAATGAATGAGTGTCATGCACAAACTGTGTCGAAAAATAAGGGGACAAATAAATAATAATAATCAATCAAAGAAAAATATGTGATCAATTTTCATAATTCTTTAAATTCTTTTAATTTTATTAAGGGCTCCAAAAACGTTTATCAGAGCAGTTAGAAGTGATGGATATAAAGATTTAGAAAAATTTTATCTAAAACCTTTCAACTACTAATTATAAACTTGGTTTTTCTAAAAAGAAACATAAACTGTAGTTTAGCTACATAGCAGCTAAAGTAAAATTAGATTTATGTCCAACAGGAGTGTGTAAACAGATGTGAAATATCATTATACAATTAGATGATTATTTAAAAGCGGAAGGATTTTAACAATTTGCAGAAGGACAAAATTCTGTTCTGTAAATACAAAAGAACAAGAGATTGATTGACCTGCACTTTAAACTGCACAGGGTACACAAATGCTATTAAGGGTTGTTCTTTTTCAGCTTAATAAGATGGTAAAAGCGTACCTTTATTTGGTCAAGTTTTTTAATAATTCTCAGAGGTTTGTTTACCAAAAAAATCAAATATATTTTAGATAAAATACGCCAAACCGACTTTGTTGGTTTCCTGTAACGTTTGTGATTTAATGGACAAAACAACGTCAAATAAAACCAATATATTTTTTTATTTAATAGCAATTTTGCAAAATTAAAAATGTTTTGAACAAAAAATTCGGTTTCAAATTTAATATGACTGCTGCGGCTGGCATGAATTTATTATGTGCAACACAAAAATTTTAGTTGTTTTCCAATATTATTTCACAAAAAATAACAACACACTGTTTTAGTATTCGTTTATGTTGAAACACAATTTTGCGTAAAAAAGCAAAATTTGTCATACTTTTTTGTTTGGTTTTTTTCGACATTTATAGCCAAGTTTTTTAATTGAGAAAAATTTTTATGATGTTGTTAAATTTTGCGGTTGGAATTACTTTGTTAAATTTCTGTTGAAAGTTAGTTAAAGTTTAAGCAAAAAACCAAATAATAATAAAAAAAACCCACAAACAAATGCAAACACTTAACTTTTAATTTATAGTTCAAAAGTCATAAAATAATGCAGGTTAGAACTAAATCAACTAGATTAGTCTAGAATAAAAAATAAACAACAACTTGTTGGTACCTGATAGCTGTTTCGTTAGTTTGAATTTATTTAAAGCGAAAAATAATTATATTTTATTTTATAAAAATTTTCACAAAATTTTATAATTTTTTCCTGGTCCTTCGATCTTTTTTTTTTTTTTGTATAATAAAATATAATAAAAGAACTCATATTGAGGCGATCTGGTAATACAATAGGTACAACAATAGGAATGATCAATAAATGGGACTCAAACACTTGCTATTGTACAACAAGTATCACAGGCAAATAGGTTATTTATCGAACGCCTCACTGTGGTCCTACGAGTTTCCTATCTAAAATTAATTAAACTGTTACCTAATAACTCAATCTTAGTTCTGTGAACTTTATAAATATATTAAAGCTATTTAGTCTATTACAACTATTATTTCTGCAGTAAAAATATATTTGTGTGTTTTTTTTTAATAAAAGGACCGAAATTTTTTTTATAATTTATCTAAAAAATAATTTCGAAAGATTGAATTTCCTTGTATTAAAATGCTATAATTTTATCACAAATGAGGGCCATTCACATGACGCTCCACTCTAAAGATGATTGGTAAATTTTATATCTATTGAAGCACAATACTGGTCCTTCGAACTTATCTAAGACTATTTAACTAATAAAAACTATAGATTTCTTTAGTTTAATTTAATTTATTTATAAAAATTTCTTTCTACTAACTAAAAACAGACAGTTTTTTTAGCCTTTTGAAATAATCAAAAGTTGTTTTTGAATATTCTATTCACTTCAAAATATTTTTCCATTTTGCAACAATAATAATAATAATAATTTTGCCAATCAATTTCTATTTAACTTTTATTTTATTTTTTCCACACTATTCCCTTAAAGACTAAAAAATGTCGTAAGAGAATAAAAAAACAACTGCCCAAAACAACAGCCCAACAGCTATTTTCGTTGTTTTGCTGTGACAAACTTTTGCAATTTAAGCAAATGGAACTTAAGAGCTGCTGTTGTGTTGTTCTGTAGAAAGTTTGTCCATAGATTTTTGTTTAGTAAATTGTCACATAATGTTGCTTTGCAAATGGAATTTTTTTGTTGGTTTTTGTTCCACTTGTGGTAGTTGACGGTAGATTTAAAGCAGGTTTTAAAATTCATATTTTTTTTTTGCGTTTGTGTCAGTGACATGTTTATCCATTTTTTGTTTAGTTTTTTTTACTGAAAAAAATTTTTAAATTAATAAAAATATTTTTTATATTAAAATATTTTTTATATTTTTTCACAAATAATTTTAATTTGTAATTATTACAATTTTAATAATTTAAGGTCATGCCAAGATGGAGAAAGTTAAAAAAATCTTTATAAAATGTATTTACTTGGAACAAAATAATTTTACTTTAGGCTCAATTACTAATTGATTTTGAAAATAAACTAAGACACCGTCTTTTTTAAATAAAAATACAAAAAACTGTTCTTTCTTTCTCGCCGAAAGTGAATAAAATCCAAACAAATAATTTTGACGAATTGAAAGGAAATTAATGTGGAACTATGAATTCTCATGACACTTAGCGAATTCCAAAAGCTACAAGGAAAGTTGGTAAAGAGAAAAAACTGAACAAACATACATGGAGTTTTTGGTCCTACGAGCCATAAAAACATTTCTGCTCGTAAGACCACACCGTACATTTATCTGATGGCTAGCAACCTTAGCCTTTAGGTGATAGCATACGATTGACAGTTGCTGACATTAGCTAGCGATTAAGTCAAGTATGAATTTTAACAAGAAATTATTTATAAATAAAAGAAACTACACAGATTAACAGCCACTCTAAATTAATATAAGCCAATTTAATAAAATCTTTTGTATAGCTACTCTTACAGATGTGATACAGATTATTCTTGCTAAAGAGACCTAAGTCTGACGGTGGTGTGCCATACACCAAGTGGGAACTCTACGGCTAATGGCTGTCTAAGCTCTCATCGTGTCCCAGCAAAAGATTTCGATGAAAGTCCTAGCTCCCACGTTCCTTCCCGAAGCTTTTTACCATAACTGAGCCTCCACACGCTAAAGAACTTCTTCATACTTGCCATTGGCTTCTAGTTAGACTTCCAAGGTCCTGGTACTAAGGTGTCAGGCCTCTGTAATCCAGCGAAGCTCTTACAGTACGGTCTCATAAAATGGTTCGATATGAAAGAATTATTAATGACAGTACGTCTTATAAAACACCTCAAATATAACTAGAGCTTCCAACTTGGCCCTTACGAACGGTTGCGTCATAATAAACGAATTTTCTTCGGAAACAATTCTAGGAATTCTATCGTAGAGCCTTCTTTATCAATAATATACTGAAATGGGAACTTTATATAGCTTCAATAAAATAAAATTGATGTATGTTTTTTAAATTAAAATTTTCTTTTGGTGAATGGTTTTAGAAACATGAGGGAATCCTAACCTTTACTAAAATGAGACAGAAGTTTTCTAAAGAGTCAATGAAATAACAGAAAATTCTAGCAAATCAATTATTTTATTAACAATTTCTTCTAACACTGTAGGACGAGCAGGACATTTGCAGTTACAATTTTTTATTTCACTTCATTCCAGGTAATTTAAGCATTTAATTAATTTCTTTGATTATTTTGTTTTTTTTTCAAAAATGTTTTGCTTATGAAACTTTTACTCAAATTTTTTCAAACTTTTTTTTATAGGCTTATACAAATATATGCAGACATAACTGTATGCTATATCCATTAAAAATATTTGCATATAAAAATTATTTATTTAAAAGGTTTTTCATTATCTTTTTTTTTTGCAACTATAACAATCCTCCTGTAAAAACATTTAACACGTAAATTAAAATAAAAAAATTTTATGAAAATATGTAATTTTACTGTTTGAAAAGAGCAGTAAAATATATTTGAAAATCTTAATCCTCTTGCAAAATTTTTTGTTTGTTTATAAATTAAAGTGGCAAATGCATAAAGTACTTAAAAGCCACTGCAACATTGTGTTGCAAACGAAAAAATATGTATTTGCCAACGACATTCAACAACCACGAAATATGGATTTATGAACAAAATTTATTTTAAACTGAAAATAAAAAAGCAAATTTGTAGTCGAATGGTGATTGCAGAGAATTGAAAAACTAAATCCACATATAGAAAAACATAAAATGAATTTACAAGATTTAAATTAATAGAAAAGCGGTAAGTAAATCTCTAATTAATGAAACTTTATTTTAATAGTTTATATTGAATAGTTTTCTTTTAATTCTAGCTACGAGTAGGTGGAATAAAATATGGAATCAAATATTCATTTGACTTAAATAAAAAAATACCAAAAATACCGACACTTATGAGAAGTGAAAAAATTGATCATTAACAACATAAAATTTTATGTTAAAGTATAAGACGGATCTGTTCAAGAGCAGACAGAAATATTTGTTTAAACAGCAAAGACGTGATTTAAACAGACACGAGAGAACATCACAGGAACCAGAAAATTATCAAAGAGGTTGCCAGTAGTCTCGATAATTTAAGAAGCGATAGCGCTGTTTCAAAAGAGAGCTAAAAAACATTGAAATTCCTACGTATTTTTACACGATTTAACTACAGAAGAAAGGGGAAATTCGATCGTAACCAATACCGTGAAGTCACCCATTCACCATCAAAAATTCTAATTTTTAATAGAATAAACCTTACTCAAGGTAAGTCACATCACTACACTTATAAAGACTTCGAACTCCTTTAAATTTAAAGCACTTTTATATCGCTTCAAGAAACGGAAATTCTAGCTATGCAACGTTGTGAACTTTAAAAAAGGATGTAAGAGTACTAGAATGAATCGATATATCCGTTCCTAATTTATTCAACATTAAAGTTCTCCTTTTCTAACACTCTAAATGAGTTGTTAAGCAGTAGCATTTCTATTATGCTTCTAATGTAAACGGAAGTGTAAAAATCTGTTTATGCAGACATCAAAGCAAAAACTTGAAAAGAGAAAAGAAAATAAAAACAATTTACAACCAAATCAGTTACAGCCAACCAACAATAACTATAGAGAAAAAAAATTAAAAATGGCATAAAAATAAAAATAAAGTAAGACTAAAAGCAGCTACCACTAATATTAACGGACCAACAGCAAACACCAGGAACAAAACAAGCCTTAGAGCACACTGACACACATTGATGCAACAACATTAGTAGGATGGCAAAAGCTAAACAACCACCAGCTTGTCTACCACACATGCTGCAGGGAATTTTGTTTTAACTTTTCGCTTTTTTAAGTTGATGGATTTATAAAAATTCTCTTTGGTCTCAGTGGTTTTATTTGATTAGATAAAACAGGCTTAATCTTAAAAGAAAGAGATATTTAATATAGGGAGTATAAACTCATCAGCAACTAGAATGGAAAATAAATAGTTGCTTTAATGAAGAAGGTCACATATTTAACAAAAAAAAAATTAAGAGAATATATGCGGTTAAAGTAAATTTTTAAGATATAAAAATTAAAATTTAAGTTCCTGGGGCTTTATGTATTGGAAACCTATTGCATTGCTCCCTATAGATCCGTAAAGACTTAAATATATGCTTGAATACTCTTCGTTCCTACCTTTCGTGTTAGCCCCACAGTGCGAAGTTTACTTCATTATTTATTACTATTTTAACAAAGAATATACTGACAGAATGCCAAGAACCAAATCTATCAATTCAGATACCGCAGCGAGACTGGTAATACAATATCAAAACACAAGTACAAAACATTTTAAACACCGATTCAGCATCGATAGCATTATTCTTAGTCGTTGGGGACTCCAGTTTGATGCTTCTTTCCCTCAAGTTTTGTAAAAAGAAAAAACAAAATTCTGGGGAACTCTTCAGTTTTGTAAATAAAAAAACACAAAATCTTCGGGAAATTCAGTGACTTTTAGCAGATCCTCCAAACAGTTAGTTGAAAAACTTACCAACTGGGGAAGAAACCAGAAATGAAAAAGGCAACTAACCGTCATTGTGTGGACATGGGGTGGGCTTTTGACTTCACTGAGGCAACACCGTTAAATATGGTCAACACACTTAAAGCGGAAACAAACCCTATAATTACAAAAAATATACTTTACAAAACTGTTAAATGTACTGCGATAAATAAACATAATTCTATTCATGGCACTATAATTTGTCACGCTGCACTTACGTTTTTGACATTTGAAATATATTTTTTAAATGAAGTTGGACATTAAATTCCAAAAACTTCATTTGAAAAAAAATTATATATAGCTATCAAGCTGAACTCAGCCGAAAAATTATTATTCCTTTCCATTTTCATACAGCTCGTGGAACATTTACTTTAAGGTATGTGAAATTTTATTGTCATGAATGCCTTGTTTCGGTAACCGGAGACGGCTTTTTCGACCATGTAATGCAATTGCATTGGCTTTTTTGAAGTCGCATTTCTCTTCCAACAAATTTTAATCTATATATGCAAAAGATTGAATGAAAATGACTACAAAACAGATTTTTTTTTTTTTTTTGGTTTTAAACTCTGAAATTTAGTGATATGGGATACCTTTAACAGACAAAGTACTTTTATGTGTTCATAATTTTCCCTATGCATTTTTTTAAGAATAGTTGCTCAAATTAAATCCTTATTGTGTTAAAATCAAATAAAAACGTATCAATGATGTTTATGAATAAAAGTTTCTTGGTAAATGTTTGACTGAATTTATTAAAAGTGGTTTGGTTTATAATTAAGCTTGAAAGAGCAAAGTATATTATTACATTGCTCTTTAAAAAGTTGTATGCTTTTAGGCGTTTAATTATACCAGAGAAATCGCTTATTGCAAAAGCTTAAAGAGAGAAAAAAGCAAACAAAAAATGTATTAAAAGTTTCTTGTCCTCTTTTAATAACTTTTTGAGTATAACAATAATGTATAAAAAAATTTTTATTACAACGTTAAAATAAGCCCTTTTAAAACTGTAAAATCTTATAATTTATTTCAAACCATATAACAAAAATTAATGTTCGTTATTTAATAAAACGGTAATGTAAAAAAAGGCTAAGAAACAATCAACCTAAAAATCTTAACATATTTTTTATGGTACGCCTTAATGTATACTATAAAAAGGTTACCTTAATTTCTCCTTAAAATATTATTTAATTCTTAAGGTAACAGATTTTTGCCTGAAACTATAAACGAAAAGCGGTTACAGTTTAGCTTTTTACCTTTTTCTGTTACAAAAATATATAATTTAAAATGTGTATTTTCTTTTTGTAACAATATTGCCGACTGGAAAAAGGTAAACCCAACAAAAACAAAAAAAAAACCCAAAAAACCGCTATTAAAAATGCATCATCATTAACTAAACATTCAAAGACGCATGTTGAGTGGAATTTTTTCATTCGGAAAAAGGTAAGTGCACAGTTGTTGTCTCGATTAATGCTGCTGAACTGGTGAAAGTGATGTTTTTTTTTTAATTAATTTCTAATTCTGCGTCACCCCAGAAACTACATTAACATAGATGATAAAGGGTATATAATATTCGGCATAACCGATTATAGCACTCTTACTTGTTTGTAACTCATTTCAGCAATTAATTAAAACAAAAAAAACACTTGGCTACGTCTAATGCTACGTCTAATGCTAATGTATTTGCGAAAATCATTACGTTTCTTGCATAAGATGGCTTGGAAAATTTGAAAAGTAATCTTAAATTTTTATAAAATTCTTTATTTTATCTTATTTGTTTGTTGAATATCGTAGTGTTCAAGCCCATACGACAATCCTTGTTTCACAAAAATTAACTTTTATCAACGTTCATACAAATTTTAATAAAATATATTTAGTCATAAGTTCTTAACAAACATTCATTTATCTGCTGTCGTCAACTTTATCATCACTGGCTATAAAGTTTAAAGAAAAATTGCATTTTTCTAGTGGCATTAAGCCACGCAAAAATCTTTAAAAGTGAAAAGGGTAAAGATTATTTACGAATATACTGATGTAACTCCTGCATCAAAGTGAAGTTAACTACGCAAAACTTTTGCAATTTAAATATAGAAATAAAATAGTAATTTTTTCTCTTTTGCATAAATTCAGTGAAAGCACACATTTCGAATTCTTTTGGTTTTTATTACAAGTACCTCAAAGGTAAGTGCTTGCAGGAGGATTGAAAAGAAAATTTATTGAAAAGTTATTGAAACACTTGCGTCATGTGTCTGCCTTCTATTGAATATGAATTTTTGTCATGCAATGGCCTTAAGCCATGTATTTGAGGCATAGGGTGAGAAAAAGAAAGGAAAATAAAAAAAATTATTTTTACTTACGAATCAGTATCAATTTGCAATGTGACATAGAATGGGATCAAAATGATTTAAAAAAAAATTATTTGAATTTATGTTAAGGATTGAACAATTTTTATTTTGGGTACCTGGTATCAGCTTCATTTGTACAATTATAATAAAAAAAATAAGTAAAAAAATAAGTTAATAGTGTAAATGTATTTGTTTCATGCACATTCCTTATTAACAATCTATCCATTTAAGGATAATAAATAAAATTGATACCAAAAAAATTACATGAAGTGTTGAACTCCATTGAAATCAGCATTGTAGTAAAAAAAAGTTCTTTTTTTAATTATTAATAGTTTTTATTTATTTTTGCACATTTTCGATTTTGAATAAAATTTTAGATTTTTTATTGCAATATGAATTTTTTTGGAAAACTTTTGGAGAAAGTTTTGTGAAAATAAATATTTTGCTGAATTCTTTCGTTTACGAAAATTCCAATATTTTGCTTACCTATAATTTTCTTTTTGTTTTCTTGATTTCGGTTTTTAATGAAATTTTACTGCATAAATAATTTTACTATACAAATTTAGTATTTTTGGTGTAAAATTGGGGAAACTGTAATATTTTTATGAAATTTAAATGGTTTAGTGATTGCTCAATTACCTTGTCATTTATTAATTTCTTTTCCGAAATTTTGGTTTCCAATACAACGAGAAAAAAAAAAACAATAATAAAAAAAGCACAATTAAATTTGAAAACCACAGGAAAATAGAGGTGCTCGCCTTTTTTTTTTAACAAATCTTAACCATTCATGGATCGATTTTGCTAAGCTTTAATAGCGCCTCTTTCGAAGCCATGTCTAAAAGAACGGTAGTCATAAATTTTCTGAAGCTCATGTGGGGACGTGGAAAGATTCTAACTCGATTACAGTTAGACAGACAGAAATCACTCAACCAAATTCGCTATGCATAAGAACTCAAAATATAAAAAATTTATGGAGACGGGAATAAATAGTGTAGTAATAACAATCAAAAGGACACCGTTATTTATGCCCTTTCCACCTGTTCACAGTGGAGCCGATTTAAAATATCTTAAAAATAACCCTTTGTAAAAAGATAGATCGTTTGACCCAAAAATTGATACGAGCATTGCAAAAGAGCATTTAAGCTTAAGTTTTGAAGCTGTGTTGCATGCACTTTTCAGTGGTAACGCTATGTGCTCTCTAACTTGGGTAACTCGCACCTGCAATTTTTTAATTTTTGCTTGATTTTTAGCAAGTTTTAGATGATTTCGATCTAGATTTTAAAGAAGACTTTAGTCTAGACTTTAAGCTAGACTTTAGGCTGGATTTTAGTCTAGACTCTATTCTCAAAAAACCAGTCTTTGACTTAAGTCTAGCATTTTGTTTTTGACCGCAGTCTAGTTTTTAGTCAATAAGTTTAATCATTCTTAAAACTAGACTAGGTTTTAGTATATAGTGTTTAGTCTACAATGTAGTAAAAATTTTGGTTTTTGAGTAGAGTGTAGACTGCAGTCTATTCTAAGTTTAGTGTAGGCCAGACTTACGTCTATAACCTTAGTCCACACTATACACTAGATTTAAGACTTTTAATACAGTTAATATAGTCTAGACTACACTTAAGTTTTTGAGTTTTATTTAGACTGTAGATTAGACTTAAAAATCCGACTATAGTGTAAGCCTTAAAGTAGACTTTACTTTTGAGCACCATTCTAGATTTTACATTCGACTTATGACTGTGAGTTTAATCTAAGACTAGAATTTTACTTGGGCTTTGTGCTAGACTAAAGTATATGACTACTATCCTATGACTATCTAATGGCTTATGACTAAATTTTAGTTCTTAAGTTTATTCTCGTTTTGAGAATAAATTTGAGTCCTTGACTTAGGTGTGAGACTTAGACTAGACCTAAAAAGCTTTAAGTTTATACCATGATTGAAATAAGACTCTAGCCCTTGACTATTGACTAGTTAATTTTTGACGTAATTCAGATCTCTGGATGTGGTTTCAATCTGTGTCTAGATTCCTGATTAACTAATTAAGGTGACAGGCGAATTTTTACATATTTTCTGTGTAAACGATTTTTTTCTCTTTTATTTCTTTTACAAATAATTTAAATTCGTTCTCAATAATTTATTTTATATTTTGCTTAATTTTAAACCAGAAAAAGTGTATGTTTCGTAACCAAATTAAGAGTGAAACCCCCTATAAATAAAATGTTGATTGCCAACTACGATTTCATGTATATGGATTGTGTACAACAAAACAAATACAACGACCACAAAAAATACCAAATACCACAAGGTGCATCTAATATGGAAAGCATAAATCTTTAAGAACACCTGACAAGCATGTGCACGGAACATTTGTTTTCCAAGGAAACATAATTGTAATGAAAATGAACATATTTTTTTTTCATAGTTAACACGGAGGCATGCAAAAAGCTTCAAACATATTACGATTATGCATGAAGTATTCGAAGGTGTTAAAAAATTATTTATATAAAAAATATAAATTTTTAGAACTTGAAAAAAAAACTAAAAAGTATCGAAAATTCCAAAAAAAAAACATAAATAGTTTATCAATTTATAAAATTGAATTTAATTGGATTTTTGGTAGGAGTATTGATATTTTTTAAATAAAAATCGCTAAATATTTTATCGAGAAAACTAGAGATCTTTTAAGGAAAATTAAAAATTTTGTAATCACTTTATCAAATTCAATAATATTTGATTTTTAATAATAAGAAAATTTAATTTTTTAAATTAAAATCTTTAACTGGATTATCTCTTAATATTGGAAAGAATATGGTAATTGGCCAAAAGAAAATATGATTTTTTAATTGATAAAAATAAAATTCATTTATTGCAAAGTTAGAAATAAAAATTCATGGAAAAAAAATTCATACCTTTATACTTCTGCCAAAAACTATAATTTTACTTTTAATTTAAAACTCTCTTATTTAATAAAACCTTGCACATATGAGTCGAAATTAGTTGTATACAGAGTTATATTTTATGCTTTTAACAAGGATATAATACAAAATTGGCTGCTTCCTGTTATCAGTAGCTGTATCCTCTTGAAACTATTGCGAACATATTCATACAAACCCGACCAAAGTGCAAGTAAACTTCATGGAATAAGCATGACTTTACACTAAAATGTTATTTGATTCCGATGCATGAGAACTTAGGCAAGACAAAGACTCACACCCACATATTAAAAATGCATAAAATAAAAAGCATCAAAAAAACTTAAAGCACAACAGAACAGAACAGCAGCGAATAGAACACGAAAAATCACTGCAATAAAAATAAAAGAATTTTATAAGAAAATAAAAAAAAAAACTTAAATAAAAAACTATAAAATTGAATTTTAACACTAATAAGTGTGAAAATAAAGTACAACAAGCGCGTGTTGAATGTCTAGAGAAATGTATTAAGAAAAATGATATGGTGTGTGATGTTAGCGCTTTTTATACTAACTTTTGCTTTTTTGTAGAAGTAATGGAAATTAGTATTTTATTATAAATTTGCTTTTTTTTGAAATCCTGATGTCTTGCAGTTGTGCTGTTGTAGTGCGGCAACTAAGAAAGCCAGATGGTTTAAAATTAAAAAACTTATTTTCTGACAACTACCCGAACAGCTACAGGTGGGTCCTTTCCAAGAGAGAAGAACTCAATTTTAAGAACCATTCAGGTATGGCCTTACTTTTAAATTTTAGTTTTCAATTTTTTGCGGTTAAAATTAAGAGACTGCCTAATTAAGTTCAATAAATAAAATCATATATGACAAAATTGCGATCTCCATAGAAACACCCTTTAATTTTAAAATTAATTGTTCTCTCTTTATCTTATAGCGGACGTATTTGTATGCTATTTGTGTAAATTCATAAATGTGTTATTATTTCCAAAAACTAAAGCCGTATAAGTTAAAATCACGTCGCTATAGGAAAACCCTTTAATTTTTAGTTTTATTTTAAAATTTCTTGAAGTTGTTTTTATAGTGGAAATGAAAATACTAAAACAGTCTGCTCACTACGGCCACATTATTGCAAATTACAGCACTATTGGAAAACCCCTCAATATAAATTTTTGGTAACACACGTTGCGGACGTAGTTTTACACACACTGTGAAAATTTGAGGTGCCTGCCTATTACAGTGTTAAAAATAGAGATTTTTCATGAATATCTCATTCCTTTCGGGACACCCTATAATTTTGTAATATTTTTAAAGCACTGTAACAGATAGAAAGACATTGTTGCTAAGAAATAGAATAACATTTTTATCCTTTGGGTAAATAACCCTCATAAGACATATGAACTTTGTGTCCCATTTTGAATATACGAGGGCACCTCAATCAGTTTTAGAAAAAAGTTATTTTATATAAATTTGAAAATATGAAAACACTTTAAAAAAAAGTTCCCATTATACTACCGTAAAATATGTTTTTAATTAATAATTTTTTTCATTTTCTTGCTATCTAATTCAGTTTTAATTATCTGAAACTGAGTTGCTCTGTTTGCGTAGGTATCAGCCGGTGCCAGGAAGGCTCCTAAGCAATATTATTGTTGAGATTGAATAATTATAATTTTTGTGAAGCCTTTTTTTGTGACAAAAGAAAAGAAAATTAAATTAAAAAATTTTAAAAAATTAAAGGTGCAGCAAAAATAACACAACATAGAAATTTTTTATCATACTATAACAGTGGATTATATCAATTATAAAATATGAGAACATAAATTTTTATTTTCTGTCACTTTATATTTTATCACTTTATTTACTCGGTTTAGTTAATAAGACTGTTATACATTTTACCAGTATCCATAGTCAAATTTTTTCGTCGATTTTTCTTTTAATACTGCCATATCTTTTAAAACTGTGATTTTTATTTGTAGCAGAGTCTAAACGTCTACATTCTCTTAAAATGGAAAAAATGTGGCAGCCAATTTTTTCTATTTAAGCTGGTTTGGTGAAAAAGTCTTTAAGGTTTCAAAATCTCTTAGAAAATTTAAAAAAAAATCAGAATTAGTCAATTCCAATAATCTTAATTTTTCTTTCTCCTTTTGTTATTCTGCACATTACTGTGCCGAAAAAAATAATCGAATTGACATTACTGATCTGAAAACGGGAGTCTGAAAAATTTTAAATTGTTTCGCTATTGCATAAAATATGCTTCACGTTTTCATAGTTTATATTCATTTCTATGCAAGAATATTCACGTTTCTTACAGTTTTATTCATTTTATATGAACTACATTTTTTCAAAGAAGCCTTTTGCTTGTCTACATATGCATGTATTCGTCTGTAATAGGTTTATAAGCAGTAAGCTGAGACTTGTTCTTGTGTTGTATAAAACGTAAAGTTAGAAAACACTTTCGATGCGTGAATGATGTGCAAGTTTTTAATCTTTACGAGCATAATTTTAATTAAATTGTTTAATAATAAACTTACAGAAATTGTTGGAAATTATAAATTGTTTAATTACTAATTTAGTTAATAAAAAAAAATCTTTCTGCCAAAACTTTACAAGTAAATCAAAGATTTTTTATGAAATAAATATTCACAGATAAATATGAGAGGGTCTTGCATTAGTTTTCGATTATTTTCAAATTTGCACTACTTTAATTTCAAAGCTAATAATATACATGACTTTAGCCACTTTTCAATAAAGTTTATTCTAAAACTACTATCCCCCAACTTAAACTTCACCTAATCAACTTTAACCCAACCGCCAATCCGTTTAATTGTCAGTCATTACAAAACACTGTTATTTAACTCACAAATCTTAATGTTTGTTGAAAACATGAAACACACACATACAATTACAATTGAATGAATGAAATACAGAATTGAGAAAAAATAAGTAAAATATATTTAAAACTTAACAATAGCTTCATGGTGATTAGCGCGATTACTACAATCTAGTAGTAATATGATGATATTTTTTTATTTTAGTTGTAACCACGCGGTTACATAGAACGTGTGGCAATTTGTATAGAATATTTAAAACTTAAGATAAAACTTTTTCTGGCTCAACGTTTTGAAAAGGAAAGAAGGCACAAGTTTATTTAAGTCTAGATACTAGATTTAGGAGTAAAATAAAGTCAAAACTAGCTAGAGACTGTAGATTTTAACAGACTTCTAGAAAAAAGGGCAAGAAAAAACCATTTAACTTTCTTTAATTGTAAAATAAAACACGCCAGCAATAAGTTCTTCTTTGTTGTCATTTCATTTACTCAGTTCTGTATAATTTTGCAAACACGACTGTTTAACAACACATTTACATACCCCTTTTCTGATTGTTGTTATTCTTTCACCTGCACATTTTGTTTACCGGTGATTAAAACCGTCTAGATTGGTTTATTGTCGAAAGATCTGGTAGCCTTGTTCTGTTTTTTTTTTCTTTTATACTAATTTATGCTAATTTGTGCTATTAGGTTCAAAATATTTTCTGAACGTCATAACTGCTGACAAGGCCTTAGACAAATATTAACTAAATGACTTAAGATCTGGTATCTGGAAGAATAAATTTACGGTTTTTTGGTAAGGACGCAGGCGAAAAAAGCCCTGCATTATAATATAGTTAAAATTCAAAGCATTTTTGGATACTAATGATTTTAATTTCTTGGAAAAGGCCTATGAGGTGGTGTAACGTCTAAAATGTAAGATAATTTTAGTAAATAATATCGTCATGGTGCTATTCGCTAAAACAAGTGAAAAATAATTTTAAAAAGTTAAATCTGTAGGATCCTATTAGAAAAATAGCTGTAGAAATTAATTTATACAACTAAAAGTCTTTCAAAAGAAGTCAAAATTTAACACTAAAAATTTTTAATGCAAAAAATAAATTAATAATATATTTAACAAATTGTATAACACCATTTTTTTGTTTGTTTGCAAATGTTAATTTCACAACGTTTTAAGTTCTTATTATTTTTGTTTTATTTGTTAATTTTTTCATTATATATTTATTTTTCTTTTTTATTTTTTTTATTATTTATTTTGACTATGATCTATTTTCGAATACTCCAAAATAAAGAAAAAAAAATTATAAAAGCTCTATTCTTGCCAAAATTAAGGAAATTCTTGGTAATTTATTTAGTACTGCAACTTTTGATCCATCTTCAAATTTTTAAGTTTTCGAAGTTATTGCTGGTATTTATCATAAATAAGATTTTTACTTTAAAAAGTAGTATTTCGTAAGCTTTGTTAATAGTTTCTTCAATTTCATGTTATTTTAAAGCATGTTCGAAAATTCGAACTTAATTTCGAAATTTTCAAAATATTTTTTTTTTTTTGTAATTTATGTATGTTTTTGTTCTTTCTTTAAAGGGACTTATACTCGTACTATAAAGGAATTTTAATTTTAAAAAATTGTCAGAGACATTTAACGAATAACTAATTTTACGTAACTATCCTGTTATTTAGCCAAGGAAATCATGCGTAATTACCTCATAAAATTTCTTTTTCTATGCCAATTACCGACTTGACGCTTGAAGTACGTCAATCGTTGAATTATTTCTGAAATACTGACACACTACTGCAACAAGTATGGCATCTACGCACTAGCTAAGACATCTTAAATACCATAGAATAAGCTTTTAATTGAAACCAGTCTCATTGCTTATTAAGAATATATTACTCTGTTTCATTTTAATTAAAATTTAAAAAAAAAATTGTTTATGTGGTTTTAGAAGGGATGAAGAATTTGATTTGATTGTTAACTTATGCAGTCATTGCAAGTTATCGATGCGTGTTTCAAAGTCTGTGGAAAGGCTGTTAAGCAATTTGAATTGAATTCCTCAACCTATACTTGAAATCAAATTTTAATTCCAATCAATTATTCAGTTGCATAAATGACTACAAATTACATCTGCACGTATTTGAATAACTCGATTAATTTAATAGTTACAAGCTCTGCATACTTTAAAATAATTTGCTGATTTTCTAATATTTGCCAGTAATTAAGTTGCTACAGCTTAAATTATTTATGGAATTTAAATGAATTTAAAGAAAATAAATTCCTCAATTGTCAAAATATCTTAAAATAAAAAATGTATGTAAATAAATATAAAGAGGTATTTTGCTTAAAAACCAAAGTCATCAGTTTTGTATGAATTTTTTTATTAACATATATAAAAAACAACAAAAGACTTAAAATAAACTATTATGCAAATAAATATGAATTTAATTATCAGCTTAAAATTCATATTTGTTTATCAGCACGTTAACAAATACTTTTACAAAATAAAGAAATAAAATATTAAATATTTAAGAAAAGAGACTAAGAACTATAAGAATTAGGATTATTGTCTTTTATGTTGCATAAATTCAATTATAAAATTCTTACAAAACTTTAAGTCAGTGTACTGCTTCAACAAAAACATATTAAAAATTCAAAATAAAATGCAACAAAAAAAGTTTCCTCTTAAATAAATAAATTTAAGTAATAAATATTATTTTCTTATCGCTTCATAGACACCAACTAAGTAAAAAAAGTTTTGAAAAAAATTAACCCATTAAAAGCCAAAATCATAATTAAGCAGAAAGGAGAGTATAAAAGGGAAAGTTTAAAGTTTCAAAAATCTGTTCGAAAAAAATACTAAAAATTTACAAAGATTTAAATAAAATGTAGATATTTTTAAGTTCTTCATACTTATGTATTTTTTGACTATATATAGTCTTGACAATAAAAACTGAAGTAAGGAGGCCAAAATTAGTCCCACTTATTGACTAGATTAAAAACAAGAAATAATTCAACTAATCTCTCTTGACAAATTCTGGAGACTTCACTATCACCAAAGCAATATGCTCGCCACTTCACTTAAATGGAGGCCTTCACGTAACTTTTTATTTAGGTAATTTAATATATTTAATTAAAACAAAAACTAAAGGCGCAGTTTTTACTACTTTTATGCCCTTCACTACAGGTGGAAAAAGAGATTAAGATTCGGCATATATAGTAGCACTCTTACCTGTTTTCTCTAGTAAGTGCACTCACAAAATTTTTGCAATTAAAAATTGCTTAAAACAAAACACATCAAAATTTTCATAAAATTAGAATTGCTTGTCGGCACCTAGTCTGTCTTTTTTAACCAGGTTATAGACATAAATTCTAAGCTGAACTAAAAATTAGTAATAGTCTTAACTTATAAACTTTAATTTAACTTTCCACTTGGCTATTGAGTCGACTGGAGAAAATATTTAAATAATAACTGTTGAGAAGACTATAGACAAGGTTTCACTGTCGGTAGTGCACTGAACTTTAGATAAGGAAATTTCATCGTTTATGAATTGAACCGTACAATCTGAAGTAATCACTAAAATACGCAAAGGGCTACTTCATCCAGAAATTACTTAAACCAGCTATCGTCAAGACTCTAAGCACAGTTATAGACAGTGCTCATTCACAATAGTCTCTTAAAACCGACTTAAGAGATAATAAGAAAACTGTAAGAGAATGTTTACAATTTTTGGAATTCTATTCTTCGAAAGGCTTTAACTTTGCCTTTTTTCTTGTAACAATCGTGCTCCCTGGTACTGTGTTAAGCATGATGATTTACGTACACATGTATATGTACATATTTATGCAAACACATACATGGTTTTTGTTAAGAAGAAAAAGTTATTTTGCTTAAATCTTTATTTAATTTTTAAAAACCACAAAATGAATTCGTTTTTTATGTATTGAAGTGTGCTTTTGCATGTTTGTGTGCATTTATGCAAAACTTAATAAGTGACATATATTCGTTTGCCAAAAATAGGAAATATGAAAGAGATCAGCTTCAAATAAATTTCTGTCAATTTCAACAAAATATTAGTAGGGCAAATGAAACAATGCAAAAGAAGCAAATAAAAAAAAACCTACCTAAATTGACATTTGAAAATCCTAAAAATTGAAATTATTAAAGTGATTATTTTTAAAATTATAACTCTTTATTTTTGCTTTTTATTTTTTAATAAAAAAAATTCCAAACCGTTTTAACATATGAATAAATGGCTTTTATTTAAAAAGCAAAACGAAATGTAAAAAACAACAAACAGTTGGATGCGTTTATAAAAAATATTTCAATGTGTTTTTTTTTTCCACTGTTTTGCTTAACCTTTTTTTACTAATCTGCTGGGACTGCAACAATTTTATACTTAATTCCGTAGGCAGTTAAGCCTCAATTCCTTAACGTGTTTAACATGTGTTGACAAATGAAGGCTTTCATTTTTTTACTTTAAATTAACAAAAAAATCTTACACTAAATTTATGGTTTTGACATTTTTATTGTGCCTCGTGACATGGCAACTCCTAGGAGGTTTACATACAAGCTTTTAAAAAAGTCTGAAAATACAACATATTAAATAAAACAATATTAAGCCTGTATAAAAAATATCCTTAAAATGTATTAGAAAAAAAATATATAAAAGGGATGAATTCAAAAAGTCACTTTTACCTTTTTAAAAGGACTCAGTTTCACAATTGTTGTGCACAAGGGAAAGTCAATGAGTCTTTAACACAACATACAGAAACGCACAAAAACACTACTTTTGTAAAAGGAATTCGAAAAAGGCTTTTGAAGCAGAAATAGGCCTTCCATTAGACACAATTTGTTAAAATAGCAACAGCCAAAATTCTATAGAAACCTAAAGTGGAAAGTGAGATATAAATAGAATTAAATTTAACTAATTGAAGTTGCGAAAGTTTGCCTTTGCGTTGCTCAGTGATGAGCGAGATATACCATTCAACCTACTCTTACTCTAGACTTAAAATTTTTGGATGAAGACTAAACAGCATTTAAGTGAAATTTTGATGCCCTTTATCGTCGCTCTAATGCCACAAGGTTTGCTTCAATCTCAATCCCATTTTAACACAAAGAAGGAGTTACTTGAGTGCCACTTAAGCCCAGCTGCACATGTTGTCGCCCGACTTTTTTAATTTAAGAATCCAAGCATCATCTTGATGCTGGATGCCTTTGCCTAAAGTATTGCGAGGGTAGGTCAACAAAGTGTTAAAGCTGATCTTCTTATCGCAAAGGCGTCTTTTCATCCACATCAATGTTATCTTGTTTTTACGGCATCAAGTCTCTAAATGAACTATCATACGGAGAAGTAGCTGAATAGCACGCTATCTATTGAATACAACTGGGATAGACACCCTATTCAAGCCTGTCGCAATAGTTCGACGGTTGGTATTAGATTGACACTTTCTTTCGCTCTCTCCTCTCTCTCGCTTAACCAAACGGTACAGGTTGCTAGTGTGAACAATAATTGCTTTTGCATTGTGAACTTGAGTTAAGTTCTGGGTACCTGCCAAAGTTTAGGGATGTGGCAAAACTGCACAACCTCTTTCATACTCGTATTAAACCGGATGAGATCTTTCAGAGATTTTATTCCTAACGAGTATTGTCGCTCATTCATCTATTAATCTTTGCTGTAAATACCAGTTGTTGTTTCTTATACCTTCAGCATTTTTCTTGAGCGGCGCGATTTTATGGAATAACTTCAACACTTTACAAAGTATCGTTGCCTGTCGCCGTTATTGCATCCCTGTCGACTTTTTTCAGACTTTATACATCTACGTACGTTCCAAAAAAAATCCTCACACAATTATATTCCTGTAAACCACTGTTTAAGTACTAAATATATAGCTCCTTGCAAACGTTGTTCCACCGTAAATAAGACTGTTGTTTTAAAGAGTGCAATTCTGGCCAGGGGTATTTTGCTAGTACCCCCAGCCTTACCTTAATTACTAGCAGTGTGTTTCTGACCGTCACCGTGACTTAGATGCTAATTAAAGGCCGACTATATCTTTCACTAAAACCCTGACCATTAGCTTCTCTTTTTCCATTTCGTTAATTTTTGTTCTCTTGCTAAATTTCGCAGTTTTCTTTTCTCTTTATTCATAATTTAGTTAAACTATACCCTCGAGCTATTGCTACATTAGCCATTGTATGTTGAAACATAATCACACAATATATTCTCACATAGTTAAAAAAAAATCGAGAACAAAAAAATTTCTTCGAATTAGAATTGGTCATAAAAAGTTTTAGTTTACAAAACTGTAGTTGACAAATGCTAAAATATAAACTGACATCAACATAAAACTGTCACAAAAAAGTGGCAGTACAAAAATATTTAAATGAAACAGGCACTTGTGTAATATTCTGCTTTTGTTATTGTTGTTGCTGGTGTCACTGAATATGTCAATTAGTTTAAAACTACTACGCCATAAACACTTGCAATAAAAACATCTACTTATATTTGGTACAACATACTCTTTGTATAGAAAACAAGGACAAGAGCTAAATATATTCGGCTAAGTCGGACTTGTTGTAACCCACACATATATGAATTTGTGAAAAAAAGAATTATTTACTTAGTGGTAGTTTTTAGCTACCTGATGTCTAGTAGCCAAATCTTATTATGAAAAAAAATCTACGTTCCTAAGATTTTTTAGAAAAGATTAAGGCAGTCATGCTGTGCTTTGAAATGAAGAACTCCAAAGAAGAAAAGAAATAATTAAGTGTCTAGATCTAATTGTAGTAACTACAAGTATCTTAGCGGGCAAAGTTTTCAAAATTATAGGGCACTGCTCTACCGAGCTTTACTTAGAAATATTGCGTCTGCAGCAGGTCATTGCTTTTTGGAATTCCTGGGCATGAAGCCTCAGCGGTAGTATTTCTCCGAGAACAATGATGGTTTACAGTAGACTACGCAATTGATGCTGTTTAATAGTCACTAGGATGCATGGCTTGGAACTATAATTATAAATAAAGAGATATTTTTCAGCAGACCAATTACTTTATGGGTCCCTTTTCGACCCCCTTCATTTCAAGAATTGATTTGCCAACAGATTTTTAGTGATAAAAGATTGTAAACTGGTAACTTCGGACCTTTTTTCTCATCACGACATCTCTTGTTATTCTTAGCATTTGTCTTAGATACCCCATGTCAAACCCACTTAACCATTCTTTTTTACCCAGGCCTGGTCCGCAGAGAGACTTTAAAATTTTTCAATTAAAGATAAAGTAACGACTGTTGGCTGATTTTATGGAGCCACATACGCTGGTGGCTAGACACTTGTGTAGATAAAAATATGATCTAATTTGTCAGAGTCACAGATAGAGAAATTTTTTAACGGTGGAATTGCTTTGCAAATTTCTACAGTTATTGATGGTGCTCTCGATAAGATGGCTTAAGATGACTTAGCTTAGAATTGACCGCATTTTTATTAGATGAACGGAAGTAAGAAGTGTTCGCAGAGAGACGTTTTAAAACTATACCTTTTTTAAGCTAAAGAAATGTTAGGAAAACAGGTAATTTATCCTTCTTCTTTGTGAAATCTCCAAACGCCGCAGTTCCATTCCAACAACGCAAAAACCAACGTGACATTATAAACCAATATATTCCTTAATATTGCTCAAACTTAACATTTTATATACTTAAAGTTCTTAATAACTTGAACTAACTGCCATTATTCCTTATAAATGAAGCAAGAAAATTTATAACCCACCTTATTTTAAAAAATTCATGTTGATTTTCCTATAAATAATTCATAATTTATTTATACTCGTCAATAGTTATATAAAAACAATAATGTTTGAATCTTTAACAGATCGACAAGCTTCTGTAAACTTTTTTTACACTCATAGTGAAGGATACGAGGGGGGTATGAACAAATTCTTAAAAAAATCATCGAACGTAGCGATTTTCGTTGCTTAGTGAGATATCTGAAGATCCCCAACAAGGTATTTTATAGCAGAGATGGTCACCTCATTCGATTCGATTTGATTTTTTTTTTTTTTGGAAGAAGGACGAAGTTTTTTTAACGTGGTATCGGCAGCAGTTTTGAACTCGAATCGTGAATATTTCAAATCAAACCTGTCAAGTATATATGCCTGAGTTATTTTGATGGGAGGATAATAAAATTTTCGCTAAATGGAGCCTCTTTTGTTCGTCGATTTCTTTACTCTGTTAACGCTTAAATGATGATTAAATGTTCTTGCGCTTTCCAATTAGTCAATGCAAATAATTTATTGTTCTATTTAAATTTATTAAATAAAAGACACTGTCTTTCCCCTAAGAAAAAACGCATCTTTGTTTTTTACCAAATTTGTCATGTCTAATTGATATGACTGAACCGTCTTATAGTTTGATATATATTCGAGTCAATGTCTGGCCATGTTGGCCCTTAATTAACAGTGATTTTACCACTGGCTGAATATAATGTGACCACTAGCATTCTTCATAAGCGTAGCCACATTCTAGTAGTAAATTTTTATCATGGTTGTCAAGGCTCATAGTCATTGCCAAAGAGCTGGAAACTATCAAAATTTACACCACCCCAATGACGGCATCTGCTGCAATGTAACAGCAAATTGGACGATTAAAACTTAAAACACCTAAACAGAGATTGTGATTCTGGCGGGATATTGACTTCCGTAATGCCAGCTACTCGTAGACCTCTGCAAGACTAGGTGAATAGTGTAGCCTTGTACATCAGAAACCAAGGCCTCTAAAACAAAAATTTTAACGCATTCTTGTACTTTCTAGTCATTTACAATTTAAGCGAATAACTCCTATAGAATTCATCTTTCTACTTGATGACCATCATTTGGGACAGCTTCAAACCAAACTTTGTATTGGACTTCAAAAATAATTCTCATTCTGTTCTTGAAATATTTTTAGCTCGTTTTTTTTTTTGCACTCTTAGTACTGTTTATATAATTTCAAAACGATATTATAAGATACCCTCAATAGGATTAATGTTATATTAGATACCCTCGTACTGTAATGAATTCAGTAAATTTGTAAGCCAGACATTTGAAAGAGTTAATTTTTAACAAATCTTTCACTACATGCTAAACTTTATTTTATTTAAAATTGAATGTGTGATACTAATTTTAACAAAACCTGGTCATACTTTAAATTTAAAATATATTAATTAGTTTTTTTTTAACATTTTATACCTTTCAATTCCTGTATTTATTTTGTTTAGCCGTATTATTGTTTTTGTAACGTGTGTGTAATAAAATGCGCTTGTTGTATATTTTGTTTACTATTTCATTCACATGTTCGCAAAATTATAAACATTTTACAATAACGAATTTATGTACTTCGCATCCATCCATGTATGAAAGACAGCAAATCCTAACAATTCTATTAGTTTAAATGAAATATTTTAGACATTTCTGTTGACATTTATTTGAATTTGAAATGTATGACTTTGATTGCAATGTATGTAAATAAAAAATGATTAATGATGACTCGAAGTTGATTAATTTACTAAATAAAAAAACTTCTTTTTGTTTGAACAAAATCAAGTGTTTTAAAAATAAAATTGATTTACACTCATTAATATCGTTAGGCGAGAACATATCGTTAGGCTTTTACATGAATGGGGAAGTTGTTAAATAATATGTGCTTGCATTTGCATAAGTGAATATGTTTTTGTTTTAACTGAGCGCGAGCTGGTTCAGCCTCTTCCGATTCATATATGGAGACATATTAAAAAATGATAAGCCAAGTGTAAGTAGGACTTACACGTGACAGCTTCTATACAATTTGTCTCTGTCTGAAAACTTAAAATCTCAAAATCAGGGCAACACACTTTAATTTCTAATTCTATTTTCTATAATTATTTTCATGAAGGACACATACTCTGTGCAAATTTAAAGCGGTTGCCTATAAAGGTTAAAAAGTTAGTTGAACATCGCGTTACTATCGGCACAATCTGCATTTAAATTTTTCCTTGTAGGAGACATAGTATTTAATGCCTCTGCTAATAAGGGTTTAAAGGATACGTTCTAATTCATTTTAATCACCGCCTTTTTGGAAACACACTTTAATATTTTTATTTATATTTCACACTTACTCTTTTAGCGGACAAATTTACACATATTCTGGGTAAATTTCTAATGTCTGTCTACTATGGTTAAAAAATTAAAACCGGTTACGTTAAAATTACCTCACTATTGCTTCATCCTTTATATCTTAGCTTAATTTTGTGTACTTGTTCTTAAAGCGTACATCTTTTTTAATCTTCGACTCAGGAGATGACTCCTTCTTAAGCAACGCTTTGTACCAGAACTAGGAAATTAGATTCGTTCATTCGATTTGAACTTTCCGACATTGAAAATGACAGAAATTAATCCTGCACGAAGATATATGAATGAGGTCTTAACGAAGAGCGTTTTGTAAGCAAAATCGTGCGGGTCACGGAAAAAAATTCGACAAAACAGCGAAACACAACCTACATTGCGCCGATGTTTAAAAGAGTAAATAGAGTTGCAGACATTACTGTCACCCATGTGCCTCTTTGCCCTCTCCGGTACGCGGTCGAGAAACTCCAAAATATATATGAGAGTTGTATTCCATTCTCGGTCGGATGTAGTTGATTTAACAAATGGAGTGAAGTACTTAAACTCAAAGTGTCTGCCAAGCTTGGTTTACGTACATCAAAATCACTTCAATATTGGGACACCACATTATTAAATTATTTTTTTAAAATAAAATACCAGACATAGTTCTACCTATCGCAGTTAAAGCAGCAAAAATATTTTTACGAATATCATCTCACTTTTGGAACACTCTATAGTTTTTGTCGTTTGCTGTTGAATCAGCTAAAGTAATACAGCTGTTATGAAAAATTTTATGAGTCTATCTGTTACAGTTTCAGGCAAAGAGGTTTGTGACAAATATACAGACTTTAATATCGTAAAGAGAGTAGGGTATTGTTTTACCTTTTATTTACAGAACCCAAAAAAATAACGAATTTAATTTTATTCGTTTTTTTAATGTGAGAATACTTGACATTTTTTTGCGATGAATATTGCGCATTTTGAGTAAACTCTTGTACTTACTATTTTGTTGGGCCATATCGTTCCTCAAGGCCTGCCATGGTTGTTAATCTAAACATATATTTAAAAAGAAAATGAAATATTTTTGAAAATTTTGATGCTGGTGTACACTTAATCGATATGGAACACACAATACCTACTTCAGGAATTTTCGTGTGTGTGTTCGCATCACGTAAAAACTGCTAAATAGATTTGAAAAGAAACTATTTAAGGAGGCGCCTTAGAACCTTGGTTCAAATATAGGATAAGTTTTTTATAAAAATATGTCATTCGTAGAGAAACGAGTGATTTAATTATGAAAGCAACCACTTTCACTGATGTATTAAAACAGTTGTCAATACATTTTTTTATATTGAGTTTTTAACACTGTTATCAGAACTCAAAAACAAATGTTTAACAACTTATTTTTCTAAATTTTAATTTTAAGAAAATGTGAAATAACACGCGGACGAAGTCGTGGTCATTGCTAGTGTGTCATAAACGAAATACTCTGGTTAGTAGTTGCTATGTCACTTCAAGAAGTAACGTGTTGGTTTTCATTTTAACTTCAATCGTAGGGAATGAATGTCTAGTGCTCGATATACTGTTGCTGTCAATAAAGACTGCCCAAGTAGCTTTGGAGCTTAGAAGGTGCCCTACAAAAATTATTTTTATAAAAAAAATTCAAATATATTTTTAGCTGTCGAAAGCTGATAAAAAACCCATTAATGTTTAGCGGCAAAAGGCAGTATCTTCTGAAATTGTACAGTATTTTAGCGAATCTTAGTAATATAAATAAGGATGTCAGGGCAACGTAAGGAATCATTTAAAAAGCAAATTCATGTCAACTTTTCCATCCACTGGAATTTATATGCAAGATACCAGTTTTTCTTCTCTTTAAGGCCCTGCTTATTCTCTAGCCACGTTTACGAGTAAACTGATTTAAGAAAGTCATCAACAGACGAGAAAAATTGAATTATACACAGCAAGATGGCCATTTTATCGAGGCTTTTAAATCACAATATCCTTTCAAAGAGTTCAAAAATTTATCTGACGCAAGTAATTAAATCTAGTGGTGCTAATTTTTTACTCCATTAAAAAAAGTGTTGATATATTTCGCAAGGTTTTTTTAAATTTAAAAGTGACGACAAAAATTTTCATGAAGAATATATAAAATTTATAATTAACATAAATTTCAATCTTAGTTTGAGAATAATCGCCAAAATCTTTTTCATAGCCATAAGATCCACGGAGAGGCTACTATTTTCGCCAGGCAAATTACTGCGCCAACTTTTTGATAAATAAAACGCGATTCGCTGTACAAGCTTTTGACATCAGATTTTCATAACCGGTCATAATTTCATGGAAATGGTTTTACCGAAATTGAACCATCAACTGGGGTCCCCCTTGGCTAAAAGTCTTACAAAAATGAAAAATGAATTACTTTAAGGAACACATATCAAAATTGCTTTTAAAAAATGAAATAAGCACTCACTCCTCCTTTATAGAAATGGTCAGAAAAATTTATCTAAAAAAAGAGAATTACCTCCCCATCCACATCAAGGAGTTGATTATTACTGTGACTTTAGAAGACTTTTAAACATCAGTCGAGATAAGTCTCTGTAAAAACTAAAAAAAAAATATTCTACTCAAATTGTTTGCTAGGTAAGCAAATTTTAAGACTACCTTCGTATATCTGAGAGCATAAAACATGAACGTACAGATGTGTAAATGTTAGTGTTAAATCATTTATGTGTTTGTATACATTAAAAGCCAAATAATTTGCATTTTCAAAGTGTTGACCCTGCATATCTTTCCCCTTCCACGTTGCTTTTTTTAGCAATGAAGGAGTGGGACATAGAAAAACTCTCCATACAACCTCTTCAAAATTTACATTTTACTATATAAATTGGGATTTGTGTACTTGCGATTATTTACCATTTTCTCTTGCTGTTATTATTTGTTATTATTTCGCTGTTCTATAGGAAAGTATAAAGAAATAAAAAATAAAATTAAAAAAAATATGATACCGATGTGTATTTAAATGCGGCTTGAAGTTTTGCAGAAGTGTTGCATTTTAATGAAGTTTACACAGGAATTTTTATTTATACCAGTAACAGTAACACGGATGGAATGAGTAAATTTCCTGATATTTTTTATAACATCAAGTAACGAGGAATAAATAATGCTTAAATAAAGTGAAGAAAAATAAAAAACTTAAGTAAAGTGTGTAGCTTAGAGTGTAGAGTGTGTTATAAGATTTAACTTTAAACTAGAAGCTGTAAAAATCAATAAATTGTTTGAGCTAAAAGAATAATTATTATTATTATTATTATTATATCTTTTAGAAAATTGATATAGAAGTAAAGATTTAAAATTTTTTTGTGAACATTATTGTGAAAGTAATAAAATTTTAAATGCCAATAAAATACAATGACAGTCATAGAAGGTCAGCAAAAGCCATTAAAATGCCAGAGTTATGTGCTGGTTTCAATACAAGATTTATGCGAATTTACAGCTATTAAGAAAAATTCAGACGACTGAGAACTACTTTTAAATTATATAATTAGTAAATTTTATCGAAAAGCCTTCAAAGCGTTATAAAAAAAAATTAAAGAATTATGTAGCGGGTCAGAGAAGCTAAGCCAGTTAAGTGAAAAAAAGGTGTTTAAAATTTGGATTGAAAAATATTAATTGTTTTGTTTATAAAGAAAAGTTTAAAAAAAACGAACTCCAGTCTTACTTTTATTTTCACCACTAGAACTACATAACACTTAAAAAATTAAAGGGTGTATCGAAAGTGACGTTATTTTTTAGGCTGGTAATTGGTAAAGCGTAAAACTAATTTCGCTAAAGCATAAGACTAAAAAAATAAAATTTTTAAATTAAAGAGTGTCCCAAAAGTGCCATTGTTTTAAACCAAAATAAGCAGGTTATTAAAATTTAAGTATTTTTATATCCATTTTAAGAATAAGTAAAAAGAATTAATTTCAAACATTAAGAGTGTTCCTAAAGAGACATGATTTTAACCCATAAAACTTTAGCTTTTCAACCCTAGTTGTTAGATATTTACAAATTGTACCAAATATTTACAAATATGTCGGCTATAAAAATAATTGTGACAAATAAATTTAAAAGTTAAAGGTTATTTCAATAGGGAAAGGGATTTTAAAGTATATGACCTTGTCCCTTAAACGCTTGAAATTTGCACAGAGGATGTACTGCTATGTCTGCTATAACGACAAGTTCATGCAAAAAAATATCAGGGTGTCTACTTAAAGTCATGATGTTAAACGTTAGCAAAAAATATCAAATTAAAACTAGAGTCCATTAGCTCTTCTAGAATTCAGTGGCCCTATAGAATCTATTAACCCCTCTGGAGTCTATTGGGCCCTCTAGAGTTCACTGGCCCCTCTAGAGTCCATTGGCACCTCTAAGGTCCATTGGCCCTTCTAGTGCCCATTTGCCCCTCTAGAGTCCACTGGAAATTTTAGCGTGCATTGGCCCCTTTATATTCCATTAGCTTCTTTGGTATAAGTTGGCTCCTTTAGAGTCCTTTGACCACTTAAGGGTCCACTGGAGCCTTTAAAGTCAAAAAGCTCCTCTAGATTCTATTGACCCCTTTACAGCCTTTTAAATCCTTTAGAGTCTATTGGCCCTCTTAGAGTCTACTGTTCGCTTTAAAGTCCATAGGTACCTTTTGTAGTCCATTGGCCATTTTAGAGTCCATTAGTCCCTTTAGTGTTGATTGGCCCCTTTACAGTCCATTCGTCGTTTTCGGATTCATTGACTGTTCTACCTTTCTCGGATTCCTTTAGCTCTACACACTTACTTTCTGAGCGTATTTAAGTTCATTTACAAGTAGCTATTGCCATTTCTACACGTTTTACTTTGCAAGAAATCCTTCTATACGCTTATTTAGTGTACGTCTGTTTTAAGCCTTTAAAATCCTACTCCACTAAAGTATTGTTTAATTTCACCAGAGTTATTTCCCTGTCGTAGTTTTATTAGCCGAAATTTTCTACAATTTTTACACTAAAAGTTTTTTCGGTTCCTTGCATTGTAGTTATATTCTTCCCATACTAAATTTAAACTTTTTGTTCTTCTCCGACAAATTTGTCTAGTTCGTTAGATTGGAAATTCTATTTGAATAATTTTTTTAAGAAGCACTTGAGGCAACAATGACTATTTAATTAGTGTAACCGTGCTACATTCTTTAGAAAAGGATTAGAGAAAAGAAAAGACAGGTGGTGAAGTATAGCCATTTTATTAATTTTTTTACTTTGCTGTTGAATGTGCAGCCTGCTGCATTAAACAGAAACAAAAACATATTTTAATTTTTTGGTTTCCGCAGAGGCTAAACCCAACCCAACGTGCTTACCACCATGACTACAACAGCCGCGAATTAAAGTTCACCGCTCTATTGGAAACAATCCATATCACTAATTTCTCTTTACTTACTCAAAGATAATTCTAATTTCTTAGTTTTATAGAGCCCATGTGTTCACGATTATTGACCTAAGACGTTTTTCTGGGTTCTTCTGTTTCTATTTTCGTTCATCTCTTTCCCCTTTTTACGATAAGGCGGTGCTGGTTCTCGGTTCTCTCTGTGCAGCTCGAGGATTCTTTCTCTTTCTTGATTGCACTGAATTGATTACTAGACTTAGGCTTCTTCTGTTTATGTATATTCTTTGGCCTTTATAGTTCCTGTATGAAAATATAAAGGGTTTGCTATTTCCTACTTTGATAATTTGATGAATAATTCTACTGCGAAGGAATTAACTTGAATCTTGGGTTAAAAATGTTTATTGGACTTTTCATATTTTTGAAAAATTACTTATTCTGCCTACTGGTTTTCTCTTGCTGAACAAGATTTCTGGATTTAATATCAAGTAAAATATATATTTTGATAGTACATCACAAATTGTGGAATATAAGATTGAATGATGTAGATATTGTTTCTTAAATTTGGGACACTGATAATTTATTATTTTGTTGTAATTATTTGCACTACAAAATTTAAGGTTTGTATTACTTTGCATGATAAGTATCTCAAAAATATCATCTGTAATTTTATTATAGCATTAAGTAAATTCAAATTAAATATCGTTAAAAAAAATTATTTTTATTATCATGTTGTAAGCATTCCAAAGTTTAACTATCGGCAAGTATTTTTCATACAATTATTTTGATAAGATTATGTTAGAAAAAGTGCCACTTTTAATTAAAAATATATCTGTTTTCTCACCATTCAATTGCTAATAATGATAAGAATTTAAAATGTTAAAGAAGTTAAGCAAAATAAAATAAATATGAACTTTAGTATTTCGTGGTTTGGAGACTTGAGTGCTTGGAATATTAATTTTTATTTTCTTTAAAAACCTTAAAATTAAAAGAATTAAAATTAAAGAATTTTAAGCAACAATTTTAACAACATGTTAAAAAAGCAACTATTTATAATTGTATTAGTAGCCGTTACTGGGGTCCTTTTAATGACTCAATCGGAGGCAGTTAATGTGAATCAAATTAATTCGTTAAAAAATCAATTTTTGCCACCTGAATTTAGAAATACGAACTTTACTTTGGGTAAGTTCCTATAAAAAATGTAAGCTAACAGGTAAGCAGGGTTGTAAGGGGAGAGAACTTAAGATTCTCCCCAACAGATCTTTTTTTTGTAGTGTATTTTAATCACGATTAATTCTTAGTGCAAATTTCGAGTTTCTAAACTTGCAACTAAAGAAAAGGAATCGTGCGAATCTCTGTGATCCCTTATTGAATTACTTCACCATCATCATTTTGACTGTTACGCAAACAGGGTTGCCAAACAGTTTTTTGAAGGACAGGAATTTTTCTTTGCTGTTAAATTTAATATTTTCTTGAGTTAAGATTTCTTTTCCATTAAACAGTAATAAAATAACCCAAATAAGCTTGAGGATTATTATTGAGTCTCATGGACCACCCTTAATCACCCAGAGAAAACTCACACACTGGTGCCTTAAATATCAAACCACTTTGCCTTTCAAATTTTACTAATGCTATTTAAAGCCAGTAAATATTACTTTCATGAATGTCCAGCTCTCGGGTCTCGTAAGACCAAATTTCTGTGACTGTCTTTATTTACTTTAAAAGATCATAAAAGTTCGTACTGTTAAGGTTTTGTGGATCTTTTGCTTCTCTTATACAAAATTTAAGAATTTATTTTATCGTGTTTGTTTACTCGTTGGGTTATCGGCTTAAGAAAATTATATAAAATTGCACAGGCAAATTTTATATTTGTCAGTTCGCTTAGAAGTATTATAACGCTGGCATTTATATTTTTAGACGATTTTACACGTCTAAACATTTTTACTTTGAAAAGATCTGGCAACCTTTTAAAATTATTTTTCTTTTTTTTCGAGTACAAAAGAATGTACAAAAGAATACTAAAGAAGAATACTTATTGAGTTGGTTTTCTTGTTCTTAATTTAATGTGTGTAAATAGCTGTTTCAGTTGTATAGAGATATTCAATCTGCTCTTAAAACAATATTAAATATCTATAAAATATTTCCTTTTTCCTATTTTCAGATGACCTGAAACGAGTCTTAAAAACAAAATGCAAGAAAGCTACCGGCATTGACAACACTACCCTGTATCAAGTAGTAGAAAGACAAGCTTTAAATTTTACCAACTGCATATCCAATATTGCCAACTTAACTGCTCTACAAGAAGAAATTCAAATAGCTCGACCTTTGGGCGAACTTGATACAGTCTTTCAGCGATATTGTCTTAAGGTTCCACAGGGAGAAAAATGTTTGAAAAATTTCATCTCCGCCATACAGCCCTGCCTTAGTAAAAGAGAACAAGATCAAAATGCCATAATGCTACGTATTCTTAGTGGGTTCTTGAATTTAATGTGTGCTCGTGGTGGTGATCAAATTGCTCTATTCGTAGCCGAAGAAGGTCCAGAATGTTTTGAGGCGAATAAAGATGCTATAACGCACTGCGCCAATCGTTCTTTTAGTGAATTTCTACCCAAAGATAATGTGATGCCTGATTTATTTAATTTACCCGATTTTGTTGTAGAACCTGAACACTGTATTGATTTGGTGAAATTCGAAACCTGCACAGTCCATCATTTGGAGAATTGTCAAGAAATAACGCCTGCAAATGTTGCTGATTCGATTTTTAGATTTGTTAAAAATGAAACCGGATGTAAAACTTGGCTGGAAAATAAAGCTAATGTACGATCCATTTTAAAGGAGCCAAAGAAATCAGCAGCTACTCATGCTGATTTGAATAATTTTATTTGTGTCTTGACTTTTTTGCTGGCGTTATTTTTTAATTTTTTGGTTTGACTAATCAGTTGTTTACATTTTTAATTGTGATGTTTTTTTTAGTTTCTGATGAAATTTATTTGTATTTTCTTTAGTTCAATAAATAATTATTTATTTTATCAATTTCTTTTTTAATGAATTTAATACAGCGATAACTCTAATGGTAATATTGATTAACTGTTTTGTGCTTGAATAAATCTATAATTGTTTTAATAAAATTTTGTTTTTTGTTATAGTTGTGAAATTTTCTTATCTTCATTGAACCTCTTCAGAATGTAAAAAAGTCTAAAGGTTGTTTTAAGTTTTATTTGTTAAGCGCAATAATCAAA
This sequence comes from Cistogaster globosa, assembly GCA_937654795.1. Lineage (NCBI taxonomy): Eukaryota > Metazoa > Arthropoda > Insecta > Diptera > Tachinidae > Cistogaster > Cistogaster globosa. The sequence continues at coordinate 4,089,282 of OW569406.1, forward strand.
AGCCAAAACAATAAAAATATATCAATAAAATCGTGATTTTTAATTTAAAGATTTTCTTATAGGATTTTTGGAAATCTCATTTGGTAAAGGAAGATTTCAAGATTTAATTTAAAGGATTTCGGTGGGTAATAACAAATATTAATGAAAAAGTTATGCAAGCAAATAACTATCAACGGAATGTTATTAAAAGCCATAGCTTATGTTAAGTTCTTGAATAGTCATGCAGCTGCAGGACAATACCGATTTCATTCCTAAGACAATTAAATGGTTCTTCTCTTCGGAATGGAAGTACCCAGTTTACACTCGGCCAAAAATTATTAACTGAGAGACGGCTGTATCAACCCAGAGTTTTTGTTTCTTAGAAGTGTTTTAGACTTAAGCAGAACTTTTAAAATAACAACTGATTTCATTAATTGATTTTGCAAAAATCGCTTTTTCTTAAGCTATTTTATATTATCCCGATTTTATAATTAAGTCACCGACATTAGTTATTGAGCGTAAAAGCACGTCTCGATGGCCACTTCGCTACCGCATACTTAGCTCTTCAGGAAACTTCTCACAAACATTTTAAATAAATTAAAGACTTTTGTCCAAACAATAAAGTAAAGACAAAAATCAAAATTTAAACAAAAACAACAATAACCAACAATGATTCTATTTTTCTTTCTCCACCGTATACGTCTGATTTCATAAGACTACTGATTTCATAAGACTAAAAAATATGAGAGGCACCGGTACTCGTATCTGTTTGAGTTTGACGAATAAGAGTCAACCAGACTGTGAAAAATAATCACCGGCCAAATGATAATGTAAACACATGGAAAGCTGGAAGTCAAACTTTCGCCCTTTCAAAAAGCTTAATTTCGACCAAAGATAAAAGTGAGAAAAAGAACTGTATATTTGGTTTTTTATCCTTGACTCTCCTCTTCAATAAAAAATACTCTTGATTGTACAGGGACATCGAATCGCTAGCAGCCCAGCAGAAGAGTAACATCTACTTAGCGATGCAAAAAATAATTTTTTCTTCTTCATTTACTTCTCTCTCTTTTTCACTTTCAATCGATGATTTGACGTGGATTCTCATGATCTGACACAAATTAGACTGTCTAACGAACCGGTATGCAGGTATAATGTGGCTTTAGCTGTAACTTGAAAATATGGTACAATTACTTGGAATGCCTATGAATTGATTTCGCGGTTACGTCTTCATGCTTAGAAAATAGAGACACAATCAACTCATAGAGGCGTAAGTATGTGATAAAGAGTTGCGCCAATACCTGCCATTATGGCTTAATCTGACGGTGGTCCTTCCACTGAGTAGAATACAAAGCGTTGACTAGCGCCCCATGTAGGCGTAGCCAACAAAGTTGCAATTTCAAGAACATGGCTGTCATGACCCTGAACTTCCATTTGCTTGAGGGTTGAAAACTACCTAACGCCGTTTGTTGAATGCAAAAGCACATTCGAAATGGCACTTCATCTTCCTAGCGGACACTGACCTTAACCAACAGCCTGCCTCACCAATAACCGGCTACAGAAAGGCTTGTATTGTATTTGCTACCGGTTCCCGTTGCTTCAGTTGGTTTAAGGACACTGGCCAGTCACCCAAGAAAGATTTTTAATTTTTCAAAAACTAATCGATTATTGTTAGAAAGTAAACAACGGTTTTTCTCATATATTTCCGCCAGTCATGATTGTTACTTTCTTTTTTTTAGAAATCTGATCAGTTTGTTATATTTATTGCTTCTTATATATTTTTTTATTTGATTTTTGCTCATAGTATTATATTTGAATAGCATTAAATCAAAATCTTTGACTCTATAAATTAATTATTTGAAGTAAAAGTATGCGATAAGGAATATAGAATGCATTTAACGTAACAGAGAAAGAGAAAGGAGGAGAGATCGGATAAAGATGTCATTAGTGAAGATTTTTTAAATTATTGACAGGACAATGGTCTTCTTTTAAGTTGACTTCAACATAAAACTTAAGCGTCATTTTTTCAAAATTATTTTGATAAAATTTACAAAAAAAATAAAATAAAAATAATAATTTTTGTCCAAAACCCGCAATTACAATTCCTTTGTAAGTGCGGAAACAATTGTTACAATTACTTGTCAAATTGTTTCAACTTTAATGCTGTTCAAAGTAACTTTTTAACTTTGTTGCTAATAAATCATTATGAATTATTTTGTCAAAAATAGTCTTTATTTTTAAGAATTAAAAATTTCTTTTGCAATTCATTCTACCAAAGTTTCGCTTTTTTTTAAGTCTTAATACTTCAAGTTTTTATTTCATTGAAAAATTCATTGTATTGTGTTTCTTTTTTCTAATATTTTTGTTATATTTCCTTTTTTATACATTTTATTATATTCTTGATTTTATTTGAGTAGTCTTTTTCTACGTTTTGCTAAAGTTTTCTAAATAATTCAGCCATAAATCATATTTTTCCCTTTTCTTTTTGCAACGTAATCTGTGTAAAATGAAAGTAATTTTTTTATTGTTCTTTAAATATTCAGTGCAGTTGGCACAGTGGTTTTAAATTAAGTAAGTTTACAATTTAATTCTGCTTTCCAAAGAAATACCTGATTTTGCTTGTGCAATATTATTGTGCAATTAAATTTTTAAAGGAAAACAATTTCCTTAAAAATGGAATTTAAAAATTAATAAGAAAAAATATTTTTTTCGTATTTGTCCTAAAACTTTAGATCCTAAGATCAAATTGTATGTTTTCCTTTAGGTATTTTTCTACCGCCTTAACCATCGTTAACCTTTAGTTGTTTCCTTTTTTTTTCTGTTTTGTTATAACATTATTATTTTTAAAAACTAAAAGGATAATGACGTTATATTTTTTAACTTAACTGCGTTACTGCTGGATAGATGTTAGCAAACAGACACATAATCACATGATAATGATAAAATATTTAAGACTCAAGAGAGCGGCAGTAAGCTTGCGGGGAAAGGTAAAATAGAATGATTTTTCCTTTTATAATATGTTACTTTTTTATTTGAAAAAATAAATATTGCAAAAGAAAATCTTACAATTCATTGTACTTATTAGTGCATAAATCCATGATTATGACTTTGATTAATTAATAACAAATCAAAACTGATTTCTAAGTTATAAAATGTTTAGGAGGATCATAAAAAAATCAAATTAAAATGAGAACAGAAATTTAGTTGTTTAAAAAATTATAATTTGCTTAAGGTTTTTCACCATTTCTAGAAATGTTTACAAAAAATAATCATAAATTAATTAATTCTTAATATTTTAAATAGTTTCTGATTAATGCCGCTGTACGAGTATAAAATCTACAAAAAATTACATTAAGTACTTTTAATAAAAGGAACAATAGAAATTTTTTACAATTTCTATTATTTTATTGTTTATAAATTTTGGGAATTTCGGTAGTCAAAAGAAAGGAAAAACAAGTCTTAAAAAGACAAATTCTTAGCTTTCTTTTGCTATTCAAAATTAGGCTGAGTCCACAAACTTTTTTAAAAATTTAACAGTCCATGGTCCCGTAAAATATTCTAAAGACACACAATAAAGACATTTAAAATCTTAATTCCAAACAATAAAACAGTAAAATAATATTTTTAACTACTATCAATTAAATAATTGGAAATTTTGGGGATTTTTGTTAAAGCATTAAGAAATTTTTCTCAAAACGACAGCACCAGTTCGAACACAACAAAAACCTCACTACAACAGTAGCAATGTGAGCTAGGCACACTTCAATCCACCCTTCTCCAATATTTAATGGACCGTCACAAAAAAAAAAAAAGAAAACATTGTAAAGACACTTTTTAAGTTTGGAAATTTTATTAACTACTTTTAGGATTCATAGTTTTTACAGTTTTTTTTTTACAGTTGGGTATAACCTTTTAACTTTAAAAGACACATTTTTTAACAATTTTATTAATCGTGATCCTAGTAAAAAAAAAAAAAATTCTTTATGATTAATAATTTAAATTTGGACATTTGTGGGGTTTACTCATGTTCCTTTAAGGAATTTTTTAAAAATGTCTCAGCAAGATTTCATTTTTTTTTTTATTAAAATTCTTCGTCCAAAATTTTTAAGAAATTTAGATATACATGTCAGATTCGAGAAAAGTTCTTAACTATTTTTTTTATAAAATTAAATTAATTTTAGCTCGTAAAAATTGATTAAACTCTTTTTCGGTTTTTCATAGCCCGTTGCAAAGTACAAATTTTGAAGGCCTTAATATAGGAATCTCATGTTGCATGCTACCAGATTAAATCTATATTAAATTGATATTATAGTCCATAGAACCAGAGTAAAATTTCTGAACTTCTTTGATTTTAAATTTTAACACCTTCTAAAATAAAACTCAAAAGATTTAGAATAATACTTAAACTTACTCTTGCTAAAAAAATGAAACTAGGCCTCAAAAGAATAGAATATTTATCCCCTTAAACGTCAAAAATATCTTAAAGACCAATCTGAGATAAGATAAATAAGGTTAGAAGGAAAATATATACTTTGCAGCATTCACTTCGCTTTTTTAAACTTATTTTGCAATCCTATAAAAGCTGTTCAAAACTTTATTTTCATCTCTCTTTAAATTATTTTGAGCCCTGAAAAGGGCTTTTAAAGGTTTAATCTTATTTTCTTTCTTAAATATTTTAGAGCCCTGTCACTATTTAATACAATAATTTATTTTCAGTTAATGCTTACCAGCTTGTATCCTATTCTGCCAATTTTCCACCAACCAAACAAACAATTCCTTTTAGAAAATATTGTGAAACACTCAGAAAGCCTTGATCTTTCGTTGTTGCTATAGAACTGGTGGACAAATCAAATCTTATGTTATTATGCTTAGTAAATTAAAAAAAAATAATAATAATAATTGTTTTATACTATGTTGATCTTATGCTTAGGTTAAATAAATTCTTGATTAGATGTTTAATAATTCTCAGTAAATTTAAAATAATTTAAATGCAAAATTAAAATACGGGTAATTTATGTTGTTTTTTTAATTTTTTGTGTATCTTACTAAATTTTGATAATTTATTGTATATGAATTATACTTGGGCTTTCAAGGTCAATTATTTCCTTCCTTTCAAGTAAATAAAAAATTATTTATTTCATATTAATCCGACTTTTCGTTGGTATTTTCCAACTTCCTCAGGGATAATTTATTAAAAATCTGGCAACCACATACGGGTATAAATAAAATTTTTTATAACTTAATTTTTAGTATTTAATGGCCGTTATATTAAATACCCAAACTTAAAAATTTTAAAGATAAAAAATTAAAACAAAAAAAAAATTATTGAAGTTATTTCGGTGTGAATGTAATTTAATTTCAATTAGTTTAAAATAATTTAAGTGCAAAAAATTGCCTTAAAACGTATCTTTAAAAATTTTATTTAAATTACTTAAAGATCATCCTGGTATTACGAAAAATAAAAAAAATTTATTAAAAACTTTAAAGTATTATTTTGTTTTTTTTTTTTTTTTTTTTGCTAAAAGAAAATCGGAGAGAAAAAAATAAAAGTCCATTTGCGTAGGAATCCCCATTATGCTGCCTAATTCTGTATCATAACTGGAGGTCATTTCGTTATCAATATTCAAGTTGCATTTAGAACATTTGTTCTTAAAGAAATTAGAGAAACTTTATGAACACCCTTCATGTTTAGTCAGCATCTGTTCAAGAAGCCTACAAATGATCACCAGCATAAAGTAGGTTTAGCGGCGTTTCAAAACTTTAGCTAATGATCAAATTATACTTAAATAAAAACTTATGGTCTAATCGTCAAATGTCTCAACAAATTTTTAATAGGATTTCAAAATAATTGAAGAGTTCTCGATTTTTTTTTTTTTAATTTGTGCAAGACTCAGTTATTTCTTAACCAATTTTGTTATTATAATTATCTTTCTTTAATTGAGAGACAATGGCTACAGTTCGTTATATTTAAAATTAAAGGGCGACTCTATATAATGCACATATTTTTAATGTGTTTCTTAAAACGTAACGGACATCCATATAAAATTTTAATAAAGTTGTTATCAGTTTACTTAGCAAAAGCGGAAATTAATCAAAAATAAATTTAAATTTTACAGGGTGTCCCATAGGTTACATTATTTGATATATAGGGTCCTATCTTTTAAGCCTTTATACCCAAGCACTTGAAAATTATACAAAATATGTACTTCTATGTCTGCTGCAAAAAATGAAATTTAGAGGGTGCCCATATGGGTAGTGTTATTTAATGTATACGCACTTATATTTTGGACCATCATAGACAAACAGTAGGTGTTATTATTTGATGTGCATGACCTTATTTTTCAACAGTTCAAATCTAACATCTGTAACAACAATATAAAATTGAAAGTTAAAGGGTGTCCCCATAGCGGTGTTATTTTATGTAAATAATATTTTATGTAATAGACATTCTAAGGGTTCGAACTTTATAGACAGATATTTGAGACTCAAGCTAGTATAAAAAAACATTAAAGGGTGTCCTCATAGCTGACATAATTTAATAGAAACTGTTTTACTTTTTAACCGTTATACTTAAGCACTTGAAAATTATACAGTGTATATAACTCTATGTCTGCTATAACAACAAGTAAGAATATTTAATTGTACACGCTAAAGGGTGTCTCCATAGTTGATGCATTTTGATGTTTATGGAATTTTAAGCAAAATGTAAATAACTAAACGAAAATTTTTATATCATATATTAAATGATCCTTTGCCCGTCTGTCGCTTTTTTTTGCAAGAAGTGGTTTTAAATTTTTATTACAAAAAGACAATCAAGGAATGAAAAAAAACAAAACAAAAAAACAACATATTTAAAAAGTTTTACAAACAATTAAGTTCAATCATAAAAACTGCTTTCAAAACTAATTTGAACTTAATTTAATTTTATATTTTTTATTGTTTTTTTTTTTTTTTTTGCAGGATAATTTTAGGTGGTGACTGCCAGTATTTTATATTAAAAAAGAAACAACAGCATAAAAATAAAAAGCTAATACAAGTATAATTAAAACACAACTGCCACCAGTAACCTTAAGGAAGCTGGGCGGGCGGCAATAAAAAATTGTAAAACAAAACGACATTAAAATGGTTTTTTTAAATAAATTTGTCCACTAAAGTTTTTTATGTTTTCATATGACAAATATTTTTTCCCTTTCACCAGAAATTTTTTGTTCTCGATTTTAACAGTTTTTTATGTTTTTGTTTAAACATAAAAGTGCTGTGCATTTTGTCATAACAACTGAAAAAAAAGGGATGCACAAAAAAAAATTAGGAAGAATAAAAAATGAATAGGAAAATGTAAAAAACTAAAAGGATGACTAGAGTTACTCTTTAAAAACTTGTTGTATGTAAAACATAAAAGTTGAGGAACAGCAAATATGAGAAACATTTATTTTTTTATTTGTTCGCTTTTGGTTTAACCTTTAACTGGATCAAAATACCTGTACTTTTGTGTCTAAAGCGGCGAAGACATATTGAAAGTCTTGAGGAGAGCTAACAGCAGGCTTTTGGAAAACGCCAAAGGAGCGCAGGGGAGTTAAAAATATATATATAAAAATAAGTATGGATCTCACTCGTTATTCATTTGATGTCGTACGCTAGTCCATAAATAATTTTTTAAATTTTTCTCTTTTTCTAAGACATCATTTTGCTCAGTTGCCTTTAAGGGTTAAACAATTTGGTTGTATTTATATTGCAGCACTAAAATAAGCAATTTGTGCGCAAAAAAACTTTTGTCAAAATAAATAAATGAAAACATAAGGAAAACGGCTGCTTTTGAAAAATAAACACCAGCAGCTAAACTAAGAGAATTTTTTTAGGACCTTTCATTCATGTGACAACAAGTGACAATTAAATTTTGCAAAGAATTGAACAATCAAAAATGGTAATTAATTTAGAAAATAAACAAAAATTTGTAAATAACTTTATCACAAAGTGTACATTTTCATTGTACAATAAATAATTGTCTAGTGAGATGAGTTAAAAAATGAACCTTGGCATTTAAAATTAAAAAAATAATTCTTGCAAAGAAAAAAATCAACTTTAAAACTGAACTGGCAGCATGCATCTAATAACATTAACTATTGGGAGATCCTTTACTTTTAAAATCAAAATTTTGTACATTTGTCACTTAGTAACACAGGTTCTTTTTAAAATTTAACCGTTTATCTACAACAGCTTAATAGTATGGCCATATATATCAAACTAAATGAACTATTGGGAGACCCTTTAAATCATAATTTCAAAAATTTATACTTGATTTTTAAACGGTCATTGTAATCAGTATTTTGTCCAATTTTCATGCGTTTTTCAATAACAGTTCAAAACATGGGTACCCTTTAATTCTTAAACTTATTTTTCTATTAATTTTTGCTATTGGGACCTCAGTTTTTTATTTTTTTAATGTGGTGCTCCACACGGTTCACAATAAACTTAAAAAATGTGCAATTTGTTGAGGACACCCTTAAATTTTTTCAATTATAAAGTGTTTTTTAAACAGGACCGATATGTAAGCACAACTTTTCAAATAAAGAAAAATTTCAAAATCAGTTCAGAAATTACTGAGTTATGAAGGCACAAACATAAAAAGAGCATCATTCAGTCAAATTGATAAACTTTTTTTGAAGTCGGTTTAAAAGTCATTAATTTTTTCTGAAAGAGCTTTTTCATCATAGGCGTAATCGTGAAAATGCGCCTTAGCCAGCCCTGATAAGATTGTTTACTCAATTTCTAATGGTGACATTCTATTCAATACTTTAATGGGATATAAACTTACACGCTGCTGTTAAATAAATGGGAGCCTTAAATAAATCAGTTAACCCGCGGCTGCACGAAATTTCCTTCCCTTTCTGAATACTTTGGTGAAATTTTAACGATAACACATTATCTACCACAGACCACCACGTATATACGTCAATTGTTTTCCTTTTTACCCAAGACTGCGATGACTTTGACCACAGAATTCATCATGGATACATGAAAATTGCTTACTTCCCTTTCTACTTAATACCCTGATAAAATTTGAACTTCCGAACTACTGTTAACTATACAGGCGCCTTAACAGTGCAGCTAATGTGGTTGCTTAACAGTTTTTCCGTCTTGTCTAGGCTTCTATAAAATTTTAGTTTTCTTATTGCCATTTACCTCACAACTGCTTTAAATATTTCAGCGGCCATGATTGCATGAAAATTGTGTCTTCCTACTAAAGGCTGAGGGTGAGCCCTGAAATCACAATTAGCTAAATATTACATAGGTATTAACCAGCTGAGATTTCACGTCCTCTATTTAATAATTATTATTTTTGTTTTCTATTTATTCTGATGAGACTCGAATTCGCGATCCGCATTTTGTCAAACAGTTGCATTAAACACTTCATTCACCACGTCTAAGCACTAGTTATTTCTCTTTCTACTCAGGGCTTTGGTAAGATTTAAACTCACGTTATGCTATTTACAACACCTTTATCAACTTTACTGCGGCCAAACAATAATTCTTACTCGTCTTATCAATAACAATTTATAAAGCAGTTATTTTCCAAGTCAAAAGCCAACTTTTGCTTATCCAAAGCGAAATTCAGATTTTATTTACCGAAATCACATTTCTAAAACTTTTTAAACGAACGTTTCTTTCAACGCCGTTGATAACGTAACTTATGTTTGTTCACAGCAACGTTATTAGCTTTTGGCTTCATTGAAAAAATATTTATAGAGTTAAATATTGTGATCGTAAGAGTACAAAAAAAAACTCTGGCCAACTGACCTCTGCACACAAGCTTCCAATTTGCAAAAAACTTCTTCTACATTTGGCATAAATGAAATTGAATTACGTTCCTCTCTTCATTTTCATCCTCTTTTTTATTGCACGAGTTACCAAGGATCCTTTAGGGCTATTTCGCTTTTTTCTCATTACTCTTATTTGAACCCCAGAGTACAGGGAGGAATAATGAAAGGTCGGATAAGTTAGCCAAAACGAGATCTGCGTTAAATATTTATAATGCGGTGGAAATTACAATTCTTCTAGAGACTATTAGAGGCGTTCTCTAAAAACCTGAAAACATATGGCGTCATTTGCAAATATTTAGTGTTACCAGATCAACGTAACTCTCTTTTAATTTCAAATAACCCATAAAACTAATAAACCGAAATAGAAAATTTTTTCGGGGTTGCTGGTTAAACTGATGCTTAACTAAACGCTTGGAAGCGTGCATGTTAAGTCTGCAGCCTTAGGGAATCGGAAGGGTAAGTGGTCCTCTTGTTCCTCATCTATTTTGATACACAGATTCCTTGTCAACTGCATAATAACCGACATATTCATGGGTAATTGTATTATATGTGACTTTCGAAATAACTCACAGCTATATGGTGGACTTAATATGCTTCTAACTTTAACTAAGCTTTTTGTCAAAATCGAGTCCCTGTGACTTTACTTGACCGCTTGCAAGAGACAAACTATTGCATAACCCAACAAACCAGCAACATAATTTGACCAAATTTCATTACCGAAACTGCAGATGATGGCGTAAGTAAATGGTTTCACAAGCTTCTTTAAAGTAATTCTGTCATTTCTCCAAGAATTTATTAACGAAACCAATAAGATAAAACTGACCTCAATCTCAAGGACAGTTTTTCAGCAGCACTGATTAGCTAATGTTTATTTATTCTAGAGGGGCACTAGGTATCCAATACAACCACGTTAATATGACGACCTTAGATGCTCAGTGAGCATAATCGATATAAAATTGCAACTTATGCTTAGATAAAGAAAACGCTTTAAGCTTTTTGATCAATTAAACAAGCTCTTTTGATACAAAAACTTTTTTTCTTATTTTAAAATTTTTTTTCGTTTTATTTTAGAGAACTTTTCTAGATGTTCATTTATAATATGATTACTTTTCCCGATAAAACGTTTTAATTCAAGTGCCAAACAAAATACCAGAAACATCATTTTATCCTTAAAAAAATTTTAACATTTTTATTAAAACTTATTTTTTCTTCCTCTCACTACATCTCTCCATTCCATTGACAATTTTAAAAAAGCAATTAAAAAGTTTCAACTATTTTTTCCAAAACCAAAAACTATTCGTTGTAATGGATGTCTTAGTTGCAAAAGTTGATTTACTTATTGCAGTCATTGAAAGTTTTTGCCTTTTTTTCTTTTTTCCTCCCATTTCCTTGGCAATTTTATCTCTGTCACATAAACAAAAAAGTGTCAATATTTTTCCATTTATTTTTTGTTCGCCTTAATATTGATCTGCTTTAAATTCACTTGTAACAAAGACCATAAACTTTGTTAATTGGCTATAAGAGGATAACAATTGGCTTCATCCTTGAGCTTTTAGTTTTTTAACCGGGTAAAGATTTTATGAGTTACAGAAAATGATACGAAAATTAAGTTTAATGAGTATTTAAACTTTGTAATTGTTAGCGATAGATAGAATAGAGGGAATATACGAGGGTGGTCTTCAAATTTTTCAACCTAATATCGCAGTTAATATATGTTATGCTTTAAAGGCAAACCTGAGACATGTCACTGTTTAATAGCCCTTTTCAAACCACCACAATGTGTAAGTGATTGAAACAGCACTGAGTCCACGCAGTCTTTAGCCTTAAGACTGCGATACTACAAATATGTAGGACCATATCCCTTTAGGCAGCATGTACAGAGGCTTGGTGGTTCTTTATAAAAATATTTAATATAATTTTTAAGATGTCAATTTTAAAGCACTTACTCCATCGTTATTTTCATATAAATAAGAAGGAGAAAACGTATAAATGGGACTGGATTTTTGTGAAGATTTTTCAAATATCGCTGACATCAAGTATTTATTTATTTAGACCCTCGTACTAGTTATCTAGTCACCTGCAAAAGAACGGAAGTTCTCTCTTAAACTCTTATTCTTATCTTTAAATTCGTCGCAGAATATTTAAAATCGAAAGAGGAATTTAAATGCTTAGAATAAAAATTTTATCACGAACTTCGTAAGAGAAATAAAATTTTTAGGAAATTAAAGAACAAAAAATAATTTTTATTCTTAACATGAAAAGGTAATAATACTTAAATTATCATTTTGTGAAATAAAAACAATTTTTCTTTTTCCTTCCCTAAGAAAATGTATTTTTTATCTTATCTTTATTTTTATTTTTAAATTTAAAAACGATTTTAACTGACCTTTTTTTAACTTTCCAATTAAATCATTTTGTCGTGTCAGTTTAATTTTTTTCTACATCATAAAAGATTGTGACAGTCATACACTGGTAATTAAAAATCTTTTAGAAGAAAAATAGAAATGGAAAAAATTAAAAAGAAGGAAATTTTTTTTCTTAGTAAATGTTTGGTGGAAAATTTTGTCAGAATTTAAGGAGCCGGCATAAATAAACATTTAAACGGGATTGAAATATTGCTAAGAACCTATAAAATCGTCAAACCCAGAGAGAAACGCATATTTAAAAAAATCAAAGATTAATCACAAACAAAACGACAAATTATTTTTAAATAAATAAAAAGTAGAAAAAAATAATGATGAAAATTGCTGCATTGAAAAAAGGACTAAATATAAAAAGCAAAAACTTTTTCTGTCAAAATTATTGTTTGAAATCGAAAAATCTATCAAGCAAAGCACAACGAAAAAAGGACTCGAAGATTTCGTAGTTTTAAAAATGCATATAAATGGAAACGATATAAAACTTTTAAAAATTGCTTAAATCCAATAAAACCGTCAAACAAAAATATCATACATTTTGAAGAAATCAAAACTCTGTCGGAAAAAAAATCATAAGGAAAACCATTTTATAAAATAAATAAATAATTTTATGAAATAAATAAAAAGGAAAGATTGGAATAAAAAATATTAAAATAAAAAAGACTTAATCTGAAAGACAAAAACTTTTAGATTTAGAATAAATAATGAAACTGACTAAATAATTGTAACAAGGCAACGTATATTAAAGAAAAAACTGGAAATTTTTGCAGAATTTAAAAAGCGGGTGTAAAAGATACAATTAAAAAAATATTTTAAAACGCTTGAGTGTCACAAAAACGTCATAATAGGAAAAATTCATATGTTTTATAAAAACCAAAAATAAGTCTCATGAAAAACAGATGGCAATTTTGTAAAATTAATAAAGAAAACCAGATAATATTCGAGCGAAAATCACTGGAATTAAAAAGAAGAAATCTGGAAAAAACAAAAACCGCTACAATTGCAATTATTTATAAACATAAAATAAATCCTTCGAGTTGTAAAAATAGAAATGGGCCCCTCATCTAACAATTCACTTGAATTAGAAAAAGCAACACAGGTAGAATATAAGCAAAAATGTAAAAGAAGCCTGTAATACGTAATATAAACTAAAATTTTAAAAATTAACTCAACGAAATAAATCTATTGCAAATAAATACAAAATTTATTTGTTTTACCACATAAAATGTGCAAATATTCAAGAAACGCGACAAGACTTTTCATTAATTGAAAAATTAGAAAAAAATACCGAAATTGACAAAAAAATTAATAAAAGTGAAAACAAAATTAAATAATCGAAATCCATGTAGAATGTCATACTTCGAAACTTTATACAAGTGACAGGTAAAAGTTCCTAACCGCCATTTTAATGATACAAAGGGGCTTTTCAATTCTTCTTTACTCAGTTTCTTGTCATTTTCTTTCAATATGAACTAAGCTTTATTGGTTCCTCCTTACATCTTAAAAGCATAAACTCCTATCAAGAAAAACATTAAACTTTAACCGAAACTTTTAAATTTCCATTAAATCATTTAATTTTATTTTTGTTTAAAATAAAAGTATCAGCTGCAATTGCAATTTTTGTCAGTAGCATCAGATATAAAAATCTTTTTGTTTCTTTAACTCCTTTCTTTCTAGTCAAAGATGACAAAACGAAATTTTATTTAAAAAAATTACAAAAAAAATCTTTTGTTATAGAAGACTGCATCTTCAAATAAAAATTTAAAAGCAAAAAACTATTAAGTGTTCTGCTAAAATGAACACCTGGTGCAGATTTTTTGTAGTTGGATATCTTTCTCACTCTCTCTCTCTCTCTCTCTTTTTCTCTGAAATGTTGGCATTTTAAAATGGCTGTATCGTTATTTCCGCTATCCAGCAACACTTTGCCTTGTGGAATATTATATTATGAATCAAAAAAGGAGTTACTGAAAATAAATGGAAATAAATTTATAACTTTGCTTAAACTATTTTGTTGAAATAAATATTACTTTGTAAACAAATGCTAATACACAAGTATATTAAAAATATCCAGGAAGATGTGTAACAATAACAAAATAGAAAGGGTTTTGCAAAATAAAATATTTTTCAATACAAATTGCATTTTTATACTGCAAACAAAATATGAATTTCATCAAAAAGGAAATGTAAATTTGTAGATTTATATAAAACAAATATAGAGGTTTAGCATATTTATCTGATATATATTCTTACACTGAGAGAATTTTTAGTTAAAAAAAGCGAATGTTAAATCAAGCCAGGATTCGTTAAACAATTCTCTTCCAAATAAATGACAATCTTCAGAGGAGCTACCTAAGTATAAGAAACGTTCTTGACCCATTTCATGAGGTAGAATAGGATGTCGTATGGCAAGTAGCGCCATTTTATTTGAAAAACGTTTCCCCTATCAATTTTATCCATTCTTTCCCTCATGAGTTTATCGAGCATGGTGTGGTAACGATATCCATTGTCAGTAGCACCAGCTTCGTCTTCTGTTCTTTTAAAAAAATAAGGTTCAAAGTTGCCACCTGCCATATAAACCCCACCAAGTGATGTATATTTATGGATGTAATGGAGTCTGCAGAGTCTATTTTAAATTGGATTAATTTCCTATGCCTCAATTTTATTAATAAACAAAACTATAACTTTAAAAATTAGTCTCCTCTCTGAACATAATTTTTCGTGATAAAATTTCGTTTGGGCTTCCGACAAATATAATGGTCTCTTTGCTTGAATTTTTTCACAAGCTGGATTTTATACGAATGAAGGCCAAGATCGATTAAAAAAAGTTTCCATTTAGCATACGAACAGTGCCCCGATTCTTTCTTCGTTTGCAGTGGCGATATTTTGTCCAGTACGTACATTCTTACGTCCACAAATTGCGCTAATGGATTATTTATATTTATTTTGGTAGCCTTGCTTAGGCTATAATTTATTATTGATGCTTTCCCAGAGCCTTGACAGCTCGTTTAACAGTTAAAACTTTCGTTGATTTAATTTTTTTTTATTTAGAAAATTTTTAATTAATTTTTTAATAAAATATATAATCAAGTCAATTAAAAATTTAATCAACATTTCTTTAAAAAAAAATATAAATAGGTGAAAAAAATTTCACTGCGCAGGCAACTGCTGCTTTCTTATACTCCAGAAGTAATAACGTCAAATAATTATAGCTCTCTAAGAAGCAGCATGCACTCAGGAGAATCGAGAAAATTAATAGCATAACAACAGTGTTCGGCAATCGTAGGTGAGTTGTTATAAAAAGTCTATTGTCAAAACGAAAGACCGTGAGTTCGAGTCTCACCAGAACTATACTGTATTGTTGTCTGTATGAGTGCGCAGGTCTAATATTTGCCTAACAACACATTGAGTAATGCGAGTATAGAATATAGTTCATTTTAAACAAATTAGAAATCGTCAGAACAAATCCATCCAGAGCCACAAAAAAAACTAAGTGTTACAGAATGTTATTACTATTTGAAAGCCAAAGAATTTTTAAAAGAATGGAAGGTACGGGCTAAGTAAATGCCCTATACAAGGATATAAGCATTAAATGCGATATCAGGGCTGTGTTATTTAACCCATTAAATCTCTATTAATTATATACTTTGAATTCAATAAAAAACTAAGAAAGAAAGGGAGAACAATGTCCTAAGTAGTGAACCACTGGAAGCATTTAATGAAGATAATCAACATGGCCGTGAGATAAGCCGCAATTGGATTCTTGACGAGCCCACATAGTGTCGGGACTAAAAACACCAAATAAATTTAGTATTAATTACAAGTCCTATTAATCTTAGTATTAAACTGTCTGGTAAATAAAACATATTATCCACTTAAGTGGCATTTCACTTAAAACTTTTCTAAGCGCTTAAGCTTACTTAACTACATTTTTTTAAAGCCCTCAGTTTTAAACCCCAAACACATAAACACATAAATCTCTTTGCTTTATTACAATTTTATTTATGAATTTGACTTTCTACATCATCATTATCGTTGTCATAATCTTCTTAACCAGAAGGTTGGTAAGAAGATTAACTGTGTCTTTTTTTATTCTTTCAGGAGTCATAAATCATAAATCATTTTTTGTTGCTGTTTTATTTTTTTTTTTCTATGGTGGACTAAATCTAGATTTAAACGTTTTATGATGATTGCGTATGAATATTTAATAACGATTGTAAAAATAGACACAAAAGATAAAGAAAAAACAAAGACTTAAAGGACCATTAAAAGAGAAATTATTTTATGAAATTAGAAGAATTACCAAGTTATTGAGAAGAGGGTTGAGTGATAAATAATATACAGCACATATACATATAAAATTAAAATTTGAAACAAAATATACTTTTTAAGTAAGAGAAAATGTTTATGGTACGAGAGTGACGAGACAGACGAATGCTGTTAATATCGACCTACTTTAGATTATACACCCTTTAAAATCTAAATGTCATCTACTGGAAATCCCCTACTTGAATGTTTTATGCCCGATATTTTTCATATAATTTTGTACCAATGAGCCCCTAGAGTAACTTTGTCTTGGAGAGTTTCTGATTAAAATTGATTGATTGATTGATTAAGAAATAGTAGAGTTCAAGAATAATATCTTCACCAAGGAGGACCATGTGTCCAGACATTACAATACATATTTTTTTAAACATTTTTTATAATTTTTGTATAAAAATTTCTTGAGACACAAAGACCGCATTAAATTTTCCTGCGCAGCTGACTGCATATTTGTTTTCTAATCAACAAAAATATTAAGCTTTTTTTTCTCAATTTCATTAATTGCCCTGCTTCTTTCGTCCACTCTTAAGACGCTTTTATCTGTCGCATATTTTGTTTGTAATTTTTTTAATATTTTAAATATTTCACGACTTCAACTGCATTTATATAAGAAATAAAAAAATTAAAAGGAATAACGAAAATCCATGAGGACAATCAGTTTGTTAAAGAAGTTTGTGCCATTTTGTTAAGCAACTTAAAGTTGAATGCTTCTCGTTAAATCACGATAAAAAAACAAAACAGAGAAACGCATTATTTGCACTCAAAAAAATTAAAAAAATAAAAACGAAGAAAAATAAAAAATTGCGAAAAGCTCTAAATGTATGGCTTTTCTTTACCTGAGAATAAAAAACACAAAACCGAAGAAAATTTAATACGACTGAGAACGACGGTATAAAAACTTAAAATTTATTTGCCCACTTTAAATTTAAATTTTTTAAATAAAATAGGTTAGGAAGCGATTAAAATAACCAAAGACCTTTTATGAGGGTCTATCTTTATTGTTCAAAAAATATATGTACTTTTGCACACTTTCCAATATTATTTTTTCTCAATTTTTAAAATTCGATGTTAAGTTCGAATGGTGGTATTCCTAATAAATGAATATTGAATCACCCTAATACTTCTGAAGCGATTTTGGTAAATTTAATCTACTTTGGAAATCTAAAATTAAGTTAGAAAATTCTAATTTAAGTTGAAATTGTTAAGCATAGTCTTAAATTAAAATATTTCAAAACTAAAATGAAAATTAAATTGAAAAACAGAAATTAGTTCAGTCTTAATAGAAACGCAAAAAAATCGATTTAAGACTATTGTCTAATTAAGTAATATTTTCGATTAGAAATTATAATTTCAGTAAAAAGAAAAAGCTTTAATATATTTATAAAAAATGCATATTTCAAAATACAAAAATTAATTCTAAAACGTGGAAGTTCTTTTTTTCCCATATATTTTTTGAAATTAATGATCTAAAGAAAATACTTAATTACTTACTTTTCTTTATATTAAAAAAAATTTAATATTTGTTTTTTAAAATTTTTTTTTTTGACAGATTTAGGGTTTACTTCGAATTTTCGAACATGACTTGAAACCTTTAAAATTAACAAATTGCTTTAAAAAAGCGTTTAAGTTATTGTTTTTTGTATTTTAAAGAATGAAATTTATGTTCTAAATTTCGAAATTATTTTCGAATTTTCGAACATAGTTTGAGAACGTGATAGTTTTAATTTGCTGTACTATATTTGTCTTTTTTAAATATAATAAACCCTTTATCATATTAAAAAAGTAAATTTTCTGTAGTAAACTGCATTTTGCAAGAATAATGGAATTTAAAAATAATATGTTCTTGGAAAAAAATAATAAAGTTATTTTTGTTGTGTCATTTTTTATAATAAAAATTAGTTTTTAGCTTAGTTTTTTTAAGTCCTAAACTTCTTGCTGTGGCAGTTTTTTAAGAGATATTAGACAGATCTTACCACTCCATGATTTAGCTTTATTTTTGAAACTCTGTTTTCATATAAAAACGGATAATCATTTTATGCAACTTATATGTTGTTTACCAAAAAGCTACATATGTATTTTTATTTAAAAACAAAAATTCTTAACATCCTTTTATATGCTGAGAAGATAATGCATAAAGTAAACATGTAGTGTAAAAACGTAACTTCCATTAGTTTAATTCAACATTTTTTTTTCAATCCAATTGAAACTTTCTTTCAGAAAAAATAACTAAAATTCTTCTATTATTATACAGCATTTTATAAGAATATAAGAAGGGATAAAGCCCCTTTACCTCTACAACTGATTTTCTTAAAATAAAAAAGTACAATATTTTCAAAAGAAAACTATTTTAGAGTAGAAAGAATATAAGAAAAAGTTAAAAAAATGGTTAAGAGATTCCATGATGAATTGCTTAAATTATTTTTCTCTTATTTGAAGCATTAAAAAAGTACAAAAGTATACAAAAATATAATTCCCCTAAAAAGGCATTGAAAGAAGAGAATAAATTCAAAGGAAAAAAAATCTGATATAAAACCAAAAGAATGAAAAATTTTAGCTAAAGAAGTTTGTTAATAAATTTTAGGAACGTGAAAAAACGATAGTGAAAAAAGTAGTTATAATTTCAAATAATAAATATTTTACACTTTTTAAGTTTCTATATGAAAAATTAAAAAAAGATTACTTTAAAGTGTTTAACGTTCAATGACTTGAGACATTTCGAAATTAACAATCTGTGATGGGGCTTAGTGACTTAAAGACCTATTAATTCTATGGTTCATAATTTAAATAATTAGAATATAAATGTTCATTAGTCACACTAAATGCACAGTGGGGTCGACCGTCATAATAATTTTACAACATTCTACAAAAATAAAATAATTATCTGGAAGTTGCAAAAAAGTGAAGCATTTGAATACCTTCTTAACATACAAAATAAAATACAGAATGTAAAAGTCCTCCACTGGAAATGCTTCATTCAATCCCTTTACAGCTAAGTTTATTTGCCTTAAAAATTTTTCGAATAAAATATAACATAAAGATTGTATAAAAAATTACAGGGCATTGCAGAGACAAAGAAATTTAAAGAGAAAAATCGAAGGAAATATTGATTTTAAGTTTGAAGCATTCAATATTTTTTTCTAACGAGTCTTATTCATTTTATCCTGTGTATAACTCTTAAGTTTTAAACAAAACATTTTCCAAGCTTAAATTATTCCCTTTTATTTACTCAAGTGTGTTTCAACTTTGTTTCCAGGAAAACTTTATATGGTTGTTTATTGTTTGTTTTTGGAGTCATAATAGAAAAGTTTATTTTAGTTCTACTTATTGTTGTTGCCATTGTTTTCACTACTGCTGTTTTTGTTTTGTTGTTAATATATTTACAAAAATATATACTAGCAGTAGCAGAAGCAACTGCAGCAGTAAAGTGAAAACTTAAATATTAAGTGCTAGAGTAAAAACAACAACAACAACTTGTTAAGTTTTGTTACAGCAACAAAACACTAGACTAACGAAAACACTACAAGGCACAAACACGACAATTAGTTTATAGCTGTAGGACAAGAGGCCAAAAAACAAAAGTAATATAATTCAAAAACAATAACAGCACAAGTACGAGTAATAAAATGCTTTCAGCAACAACAGTAAAAACAAAGTTGGAAAAGAACTTTTCCATATTAGCTATCTTAACACAAAGAGAAATATAATTAGAAATAGTTATTGTCATATTGAGAATGTAGTAACAGTATAGTTATGCTTTAAGCTTTAGTATAACCTTTGTCTTGTCATAGGCTTAGTAATATTCTTAGTTATACTCAAAGTCACGTGCTAAGTTTTGATCTTAGTTATATTTATAGTCACATTTGTAATCACATTTTAAGTATAAGTTTATTATAATAATATTATGGTCCTAATTTAAGCTTCCCTCTTTTACATAAGATTTACTCAGGTTCTAACTTATAGTTTCGAAAGTAGTCATAACCATAGTCGTAATTTTGGTATAAGTCACACTTGTAATTTTGTTCATATTACTATTCATAATAATGGTCTTACCTATAGTTCTTATCAGATTACCGAAATACTCTCTCGCTTCTCACACATGAGAGAGCAGTGAGACATTTAAGTTTTTGTTGCTTCTTTTCATAAATGAGTGAGAGGCAAGAAATTATTTTTGTTTTTTCATTCATGAAAGGGGTTATTTATTTTTTTTCCTTGTATTCAAAAGGAAAAATTAATAAATATATTTTTAGGCAAGTGCTCATTTATGAGAGTTTAAAATTTTGATAATTTTTCATAAGTGAAAAGACGGTCGAAAAATTTTTTCACTATGCGTTCACTTCTCAATATGTTTGAGTATGTGCAACTGCGGGCGTATGCAATAACAAAGTGTTTGTTCTTATTTGTTAGTGGAAAATATATGTTTGTATGTTGGTGAACAACTTTTACTTTTTAGTTATAATAGTTTACTATTCCAGATTCATTTAGAACTTTAGAAAGTTTTCTATATAAGTTATTTTAAGAGAAAAACATTTCTTTAATTTAATATGTTTATATAAGAAATATATATACGAGTAGAAATATATCGCAAGCATTACGAGTATATGTCTTTTTGTTATTAATTTTTTTTTTAATTATTTTAAATTTGTTTTTCATAATACGGATTTCCTTTGGTTTTCACCCACACTTGTATGGTAATGCTAATACACACATTCATGTGGGATTGTAGGCAATTTTTTGTTGGTCGTTAATGACCGTCAAAAAGAAATAATTTTTTTATTCTTATTTGTGAGAAAATTCATAAATCTCATTTTTGAATTCTCATAAGTGAAAAGTTTTTAAAGCTTAAAAAAATTCCCATTCGTTTATCAAAATTATCAATTATGAGATTGATATTATTCATCCCTTATCACGTATGAATAATAAGATTATTTTTTGTTATTACCTTTTTCATATATGAATGCTTAAAAAGGATAGAGATAGACATATTCATGTGTGATCGCAGGCAGAAAATTTTTTGATGCTTTTTATCAACGTGAAAAATAAACAAACAAATCGTAGACATCTCATTTATGAAAAATATCAAAAATGTTTAAAATTGAATGCTCATAAATGAAAAATTTTGAACTCTGGCTTTTATGATATTTTCAGTCATAATTGTATTCTTAGCCATAGCCGTAATTAGACATCAATCAGTTTCAAATTATAGTTTAATCATGGCTTAATAACAGTCTTGTCTTAACCTTGAACATAGTCTTAGTTATAATTGTAGTGTGAGTTGGAATCAGTCTTAGCTTCGGTTTTTTTCATGATTTTAGTCATAGCCATGGTAATAGTCACAGCAATAAACATAGTCTAAAACATTATCTTAGGTATGATTAAATCTAAATCATTGTCATTGTCTTCGCCTAAAAACAATAATTTAATAGCTTGCGAGTACCTGCTCATTTATTTTTCATCATCTTTTAACTGTATAAAAGAGCCGAAATACAGCAGGTAAAGAAAAATAAAATCATTGTTGATTATTGTTGTTTTTTGCTTAAACTTTGATTTTTTTCTTTACTTTATTGTTTGGATGAAAATCTTTAGTTTATTTAAAATTTTTTTGAGAAGTTTTCTGAAGAGTTAAGTAAGCGGTAGCGAAATGGCCATCGAGACGTACTTTCATCCTCAAAAATCAATATTGGTAGTTTGATAATTTAATCGGGATAAAAAATAACATGATATTTAAGTTTAGTTTTAGTAATATTCTTAATTATAGTCACAGTCATTATCTCAGTCATTGTATTAGTCATTCCATGCATCTAAGTCTTAGTTTTATTTAAAATGATAGTTTGAGGAATAGTTTTTGTCATATATTTATATTATGATATATAGTTATGGTCAAGGATATGATCGAATTCCATTAAAAAACAGGCTTGTCAAATTTTTAACCAACGTCATGATAATCATATTCCTGATGATAACTGTAGTCATAGTCATAGCCTTGAGTAAGGTTTCAATAAATTCTTATTTCGTGTCTTATTCATAGTATTGGTCATAATGTGAGTCAAACTTTCAGTCACAGTTATAGTTAAGTCATAATAGGTTTTACTATGGTCAAAATTATGGACAGAGTTATAGCCATAGCCTAGACTTGTCATAATCCTAGTCACATTTCTGGTGTTACCTATAGTCATAGGTAAAGCTTTAATGGAATTATAGTTTTAGTGAAAGTAATTGTCATAATATAAACTAAACTTTAAGTCCTAGTTTTAACTTAATTATAGTCTATGAAATGATGATTTTTTAAATTCTAACTTTAGCCTTTGTCATGATCTAAATCATGGTCTGAGCCGTAGTCATAGTTTAACTCATAATCTTGAGCATTGTCTTAGCCATAATTCTAATCTAAGTGATACATTTAGTTTTGATCTTAGTCGTGGGCAATTAATATAGAGAATAGACAAGTTATAACAAAAATATTGCTTGTTGTTATACTCATAGCCCTATTTATTGCTATATTCATAGTCTTTGTTGTGATTTTATTATTATTTTTAGCCTTTTTAGTTAAAGATTAGTTAAAGATTGGTCATAATCTTAAACAAAATCTTAGGCATAGCTTTAGTCATGCTCTTAGTAGCCTTACAAGTATATTTACTTTTAGAGTAAGCTGGAATTAAAGTCATTTTCTAAATCTTAGCTGTAGTTTTTGTCCAAATTTTTATCTCTTAGCCAGGTTTTAGCCCAAGCCTTGAATGTTTTTTAAATAATATTTTGAGTCTTTATCTTAGTTAGCAGCTGTAGTCATAGACTCTTTATAATTATACTTTAAATCACAAATGTCAATAGGAAAATTTATTATTTGGAATCTTGTTCATTTACTTTAATTGTGCTTGATTCATAATAAATAAATCTTGGCTAAGAAGAAAGTCATATTCATAGACCTAGACACAGTGAAAGTTTTACTTATAGTAATACGATATTTCAGTATTAATTTGAATCATACTCTTAATCGCCATTCTAGTCATAACCTTAAATGATGGATTAGTATCAGTCTTATCCTCAATCTAAACTAAAAATAAAGTCATTTCAAAGTCTTAGATATTGTATTTGTTTTACTATAACTTATGGTTTTCTCATTGTATTAGCTAATTTTTAGTCTTAGTTTTATCCTAAACATACACATAAAATCCCAGCTGTACGGTTAGTCGAATTCAAAATCTTATTATTGACACAGCTGCAGGCCTTTACTAAGTGTATGTATTACTCCCAGCCATGGTCAAAGCTTAGCCCAATCATAATCTGGTAATAGTCTGGTTATTTTATACTCGATTTATTTAGATGCTGAAGTTAACTTTTTAAATATTTTTGTAAAACACAATATAATTTTTTTCATAATATATGTATGTCATTCAAACAAAAAACAAAAAAAAAACAATTTTACGCCATCAAAACTTATTTCTGCCGTCTCACAATTTTAATTCTGAATCATTTTAAATTTTTATTGTAATTTCATTCTATAATCATTTAGTATTTAAATTAATTGTATTTTATTACTACGCCACAGCTCTGTTGGAAATAAAGCCTGAAGGGTTTATTTAAAAGGAAGAAAGAGGTTGCATATCATTAGTTGAGTGGTGTAGAGAAATAAGACTGAAATTCTTATTTATTAATGTTTTCCTCATTTTAAAACAGTTTTCGTTATGGTTTCATGCAAAATTATATTTATTTAGTCAAAGGTATAATATAGTTTTATTTTTTTAATTTTTGCAACTCCTTTGTTATAAAAGTATTGCATACAACAACCAAATGATATGAAGACAATATCGTTTTCATCTAAATTCTAGTAAAAGTTGAGCAATGCAATTACGCTGAAATAATTTAATTTTGTAACTTAGTTTAACATTATAATTAAAAAAGTTTCTTCAGCATAAATAATGTGCAAAAGCTTTAGAGTGTGTTAAGGTTACTACACCATTTTAAAGGGCAAAAGAGTTTTTTCTATTCACAATTGTAAAGTCCAGTTAAGTTAAGTTATCTGGGGCTTAGTATACTCTTTTAGACTTTATTATAGTCTATGTTTTTATTATAGTCTATTTAGCAGACTTTATTAAATTTTATACTTTAAAAAGTGTTAAATATTTTTTTGAATTAATTTAATTTTTTTGGTCTCAAGTTTTATATTTCAATCCAAATCCTTAAGAAACTTTATCCAAAAATCTTATTAGTACATGAAACAGTAATCAAGGGACTATGATAGATTACCTAAACCTTGAATCATAATTTATTGCCTGCAGATTTTTCTAACATTTGAATAATTAGTATTATTCCTACTCCTAGTCGTAGTCTTAGACGAAGGTTTAGAATTCGTCCAATCATATATAATTTTTTTTTTTGTAGTAATATTTTATTAACTCTATTTTGGTAACACTAATCAGTAGCATCTTGAAATTAAATATTTTTTAATGTGCAAAAGGTACCAAAAAAATGTCTAGATTGGAAAAGTAGGCGTGGTACTTTCCATACAAAGTGAAATATTATTATCGTAAACCTAAAAAAAACTGCAAAACGTATAGTCTTAAAATTTTACACAAAGAATTCTGCTGTTAATGTGTATAACCAAAGAAAACGTTATTTGAATTAAGACAGTGGGCGTGGTACCTTAAATATAAAGTGATAAACTATTATCGTTTTTAGAAAATACAAACACGAAGAGCTTTTAGTTTTTATATCAGAAACTTCCTTATTAAATCTATAGTTTAGCAAATATTATGTTGATTACGACAGTGGGCGTAGTACCTCTTACACAAAAAGAAAAAATGTTATCGTTTATCTGGTGTACTCTAAAGGAAAGAATCTTAAAATTGCGTATAGATAACTTATATAATAATGAGCATAATTAAACAAAAAAGTAGAAAAATTGGGGAAGAGAAAAACGGAACGGCTATTAAAATATAAAAAGATTCATACTTAAAAAAAATATATGTGCCTGTATTATGGTAAAATAAAAATTAAAGTTTCTAAGCATAAATAAGCAAAGTTATACACTAGCAAGAGAATTCTCTCAAACTCAAGCCATAGTCTTATTATTGTCCGGCCGTTATGTAGTCATAATCTAGTTAAAATTTATGGTACCCATACACGACATGTTTTTTACATCTTACATGTCAAATTTGCCACTATAAAACACATACATGTCGTGTAGGGCTGTTAAAACATTGCTTCTGTAAAATACATGTGGAAAGTCATCTGACAAAATTTCATTTAAAACGTGTTCTATTTTGATCTGACAAACCATCTGACATCAGCTGTTTTCATGAATCTATGCCGTATAAAAACAATCAACGGCGGTTGAGCATTGGCAGTAGCATTAGCCGACTGAAGATAATATTTTATATGACCAAAATTTTAAATTGCTTTTAACTATTTAGCAACAATTATGTAAATTTTGTATAATTTTTTAATGCAAACTGATCTTCGTCATATTTTTTTAGTAAGATAAAATATTTAGAATTGACAAGTCTTCAGTAATTCCGCAACGCACGCAAAAATATTTTAAGACGACTACAAGCCATTTTAAAACCGGACGGCTTGGATATTTGTACAGTAAAAAAAGCGAATTAATTAAAAAAGGAAATTCTTCTTTTATTTTTGATTATAATTTAATTGCTGTTACAATTGAAATAACACTACAAAATTCAATTGCTTTAGTTTCTGAATCCATTTTTTAATAATCACTTTTAACAAAAAAAAACAACTTTAATAAAATTTGCGAGCAGATCAGCTGTTGTAAGCAAATAATAATTATGTCAGACGTAATTATACATGTACGTTTGTTACCAAATATTAAAAGTCTTCTGACACACATGCAGAATTACATATGACTTACACAGATAAAAAGTAAGATGTAAAAAACATGGGTACCTTTAGATGTAATCTAGTCATACATATACACTCATGCGGAGAAAAAACATGGTTGTGATAACTATATTATATTCTCTGTAACGATGTAAGGTTTTGTCAAATAAAATTTTATTATTGTTTTCATCAATACTCAGTCACGAAAAGCATTGGTTTTTAACATTTAATCATTATATGGTTAGTGCGCCCAAAAAAACATGAAGCTTGCTTTTGGCTAAAAAAATTGAATCAAACAAGACTTTATAACTTATTAAAAACAATACAATAAATTTAACCATAAAATATTATTATCAATCAAAGTATGATTAAAAGCAAAAAAAAATATATTGGTTTTAAAAACATTTTGTTCTGGGACTTGACTGAATGGTTCTCTATTAGTTAAATGGTTTTGTGTAATATTTGTTTTTCAAGTGAAAATACTTAAATTCGAAATATATATTTATTGTTCGAGAAAATTAAAATAATATATTTTACTAAAGTATGAAATACAGTAATAAAACTAACATAAAAATATGAAAACAAATAAAAATAAATTAAAAACAAGTAGAAGTGCTATATGCGGCTATATCGAATCTTATATACCCTTCACCATGTATGTAAATCTGCTTAAGTGAAGTTACTCCAACCAACAAAAAAAAACATTGAGGTGACAGAGATTTAAAAAATTAAAAAATTAATTCTTTTCTAACATAAAAATATCATCGGCTCTTAGTGGGTTAAGCTAGTTTACAAAAATTTAAGAATTTCTTGAAAGATCTCTTTAAAAGCCAAAATCGTTATTTTCTATGAAAATTTCGGAGGCCTAAAATTGAGAAATTATGGGTGAACGACAATTAATTTTCACTTGACGTTTTTTCTTATTTTTCAAATCTCTATCGGCCATTTATTTGTTTTCCTTATTGGGGTTACTTATTTAAACTAGTTTTTTTTTTCCAAATGTTACGGAAAAATTAGAAGCAGACGTGGTGTTTTGCCCGCTACTTCAAAGGACATGGATCGTTCTTGCTAAATGTTTTATTTCAAGAAAGGATCTTACTTATGGTTCAATTGCAATACACACTTTCAACCATATTATGATATTTTATTTAACAGTTTAATTAAATTATAATATGTTTACATTTTAAATACAATTATGTTTATACTTTACGATATTATTTTTATGCTTTATAATTATTAAATGTAACAATACTTTGATTTACTAACAGCCATATAATACGAAAATAATATATAACTCTGGGATTACGGTTGCCTCAACCATGTTTTTCAAGTCTTAACCATACTATGGTATTAGTTTCATCATAGCTCTTGCTACACAGTTTATGTGTGTTAATGGGTATAGAAATGTACAGGGTGGCTGATGAATATTGCTACATTAAGAAACTCAAATAACTTTTTTTTCAGTGTATGGAATACATTTTTCTTTTATTCATGTTAAAGCTCATTTAATTTTATTAAATATAGTTTAATTTGTTTTAAAAATAATGAAATTTAAATCACCCCCCTGGTCGTTGATGCATGTGCGGCACCTTAGCAAAAAGTTGTTCATTACTGCTTGGAGAGTTTAGGCAGTAATAGCCGCAATTGTTGCTCGAATGGATTGCTTTAGTTCATTCAAATTTATTGGTTTTGATTTGTAAACTTCCTGTTTGCAATAACCCCACAAGAAAAAGGCAGGTGCAGTAAGGTCAGGCGACCTGGGTGGCCAACGGAATGTGGAGTTTCTGGATATCAGCTTATTGCGAAATTTTCGTAGCAATTCTGTCATAACAGGTTGGGCTAAGTGAGGAGGTGCACCATCTTGCTGAAACCACACAGAGTTAAAAGGAATTCTCTTTCGGCGTAATTCGAGATAGAAAAACTCTCTCAACATGCTCAAGTAAGAGTCTCCAGTAACCGTAACGGGGTGACCGTTTTTTTCGTAAAAGTAGGGCCCGACAATGCAGCGTGATGAAACTGCACACCACACTGTGACATGAAGTGGATGCAATTCCGTCTCATGGAGTGTCTGTGGGTTGAAAGCACTCCATATTCGACAATTTTGCTTTTTTACGTTGCCGTTCAAATCGAAATGGGCCTCGTCAGACATGAAAAGACAGTTCAACATGTTTTCATCATCTTCCACCATTTGAAGCATCTTCTGGCAAAATTCCGCAGCGTTCAGTTTGTTGGCCATTTGAACTTTATATGGAAATAAGTCCAAATGTTTGTGCATAATTGACTGTAATGACTGTCTGCTTATACCCATTTGAGCAGATAAGGTTATTGTCAAAACTCTTGGATTGTGTTGTATCGCAGCAGCTACAGCAGCGATTATTTCCTCTGTTCGAACTGAAGGTAAGATCTTCTGTTGACTGTCCCATGCTCGGCAAAATTGTTTACAAGTCTCATTATGGTCCATCTGCTCGAAGGATGGCCGCCAAATGTGCGCCTATACTCTTTTCGAACCGAAACTACGAACTCCAGTGCGTGATAACGGCGGACAATCCAAATTCTTGTTTCGGTGTCCCAGTTATCCATTTTTCTCAAATCTAAGAATCAATCTGCGAAATAAAAAAAATGCATCCCATTCATTAAATAGAAAAAAAGTTATTACATTTTTTTTTTGGTAGCGGCTTTCATCAGCCACCCTGTATATGTATGTAGCTGTGTGTATCTGTATGTTTTTATATGTAAAAGTTACTCCAACTATATTTCGTACGATGCTAAAATATTGAATGTTTTATAAATTAAAATAGTTTAACTTCAACTAAATCTACATGGTTTATTTGCGTTGCTCTAAAATAATGTGCCAGCAGAATGCTGTGTTTAAAGTGTGTGAGCGAGCTAGCAAAGGCTTGCGTTAAGAAATGTGTGAGAAGAGTTGGGTAGCAATTTTATTTTAATATGCACATAAATCCTTTTTTTGTAACTGATGAAGCTGAAAAATTGAGAAAAAAAAATTAAATTAAAGAAAATAAATTAAAAACAAATTAAACATTAGGGGAGTAACTTTGTTAAAAAAGATAAGAACTTTTTTAATAGCTTATAATACATCAAGGGGTTTCTGTGTGATTTGTATCAAATAAAGTCAAAAGTTTAATAATTTTGAATTAAATTTAAAACTTAACACACTTCCCCTTTAAGGTTCATTTTGAACCCCGCCTAATGTTTAATGAAAATATTTATAAAAGAGTAAATAAATTTTATTCTTAGAATTTATAAATTCGTTTAACACTCCAAACAAAAAGTCATTTACATTTGTTGTCAAACTTTTAGCTGTGCTCTGCTACATAAAGTCTTTGGAATTTATAGCTGCAACAAATTTATGGTTTATTTTCGTTGGTATGAATGTTAGCGGCAACGGTGGCTTTTGAGGCAACTTAATTTTCTTGTATTTAAATTAAGCTTTGGCAGACAGAAACCACAAATTAGACCACAAAATGTTTATAATTTGCGGATGTAGAAACACGACATATATATATATATATGTATATATATATATATAACAGTTATAACGCACTCACACATACAACAAACAAAACTCGTGTTAAATTACACACAATTAAAATTCTTTAGACAAACTGCATGTAAAGGAATATATAACTACTTTTGTTAAGGCAGACAGACAAAAAAAACACCCAAATACTTAAACATTTATATTTTATATTGCTGTAAAAAAAGAAAACATTTTAAAACACGAAAAGTTTATACAAAATACATTTTCGTAGTGTTACAGAGATTAATGTTTAGTTGGCAAATATTTTTAGGAGGTGTTAATAGATTTTAGAAGAGTTTATTTCCACATTAGCTACAATAATAAATTTATAATCCTCTTCATAACTTTTAATTCGTTACAGGATTTCTAATCGATGACACGATTTTTTTCTCTTGTTGAAGGGAGGTAGTCAACTCCAGAAATATTCTCTATTAACCCTAATGGACTTTTAATGGACCTTTCTGTCTAATATCATATATCTTTGCCATCCAAACTTATTTAAATTTTATTATTTTGTAAAGATCAAAACAGGCAACTTCTTTGAAAATTAAAAAAAAAAAACATCGTTGCTAATTATAAAAATTACTGGCTATCATTTTCGTGTGAATGATTTGTTTATTTCAGTTTTTACATTACAAACATCAATTACAGTAAGACGAATGGCCTTTTTACCAAATTTTCTTACACAATAATACACGTCTCAAAATTAACACAAGATATAAATAAAATTGGAAATATAGTTTTCGAAGGTTTTTTTTCTTTGAGTCATAAAGTAAAGAGAATAGAGGTCGAACAGTCTCCACGGCTTTGTGGATAAGTATAGTTTTTGCCCAGTTTGCTAAATGAACATCTCAAAATTTTTAGCTTTTATAATCGGAGAGTGATTTATTAAAAATATTATTCAACAGTGGAAAATCACTAGCAATATGGCAAAGTGCCAGCAAGTTCAAGTTTTGTGTAAAATTTACGAATCCATTTTGTTCCTTTTTTTTCAACAAAATCTCCCATACTAAATATTTAAAATAACATGAAAATTTAACTGTTGAAATATTTATATTAAAGAACCCATTGCATATAAACAAATTAAAAAAGTTTTTTCAATTTCCTTGCCTATTAAATTAAGTTCGGTTTTCTTCTTTTTTCCATTTTTTTCTTTTTCGATGTAACAAAATTTATTTATAACAAAAGCTTATAGTTGTTGTAATTATTATTAAAATTGTTGTAATGTGTATATTGTTATTGTTCTTGGGTAAATAAATATTAAACAGAATTAATTGTTAATGTATGTGAATGGTAACATATGCAGCTACAAGCAGCAACTTATGATTTTTGTTTTTATATAACCAAGCAAAAAAAAACGACAACAACTACAGTAATGCTGTGCATTAATTTATTACTTTAACTGGAAAAAATAGAGATAAAAACTATTTTATTTCTTTTGCCCTAATTACTGCAGCAAATATTTATTTATAATTAGCTCCCTAAAGTATGCTATAGTTTTTTAACACAATTAAATGTTAATTTTAAGTAAAAAAAAATTATGTAGTTGTTGGTTAATTAATCATTTAAATTAATTTAAATTAATCATTTAAATTAAAATTTGTTGCAACGTATTAAAATAGTCAATCAAACATTTTCAGGTCAGGCTTGAAAATTCATTTTTAGCATATCTTTATTTAGCACAGAGTCTCCCAAAAATTATTTAGATTTGTTCTTTGTAATTTATTTATTAGATTCTTATAACGTATAGAATATATAAAATATCTTTATTAATATAATTTTTTTTACAACTTTTTGACTAACCCTCGTATAAAAAAATTTTAATTTTAAATGCATAAAATTTGTACACTATTAAACTATTAATTCATATTTAGGTCAATGTTCTATACTATTTTAATCATAGTTTAAAATAACAATGATTGTTTGCTTGTTTGCTTTGCCTAAATGTCTGGGGGTGTAGCATTTCAAAAAATATTTAACTTGAAAAGATATCAATTACACTAGATATTTAAATTATTTCATATGATGGCTGCCAAGTTAGCTTGGCCGTACATATACCAAACTTATTTAGCTCTTACAAAGCAACATTAAACATTAGCAAGAGACAATGATTGTAAAGCTTATTAACCACCCATTAATACATGTTGATAGATAAATTGTCAAATATTGCACATCCCTTAGTATCTTATTCGACTTAATATTTTGAAATCGTTCCACTTGTTTCGAAATTACCTTATATTCCTTAAGGGTCCAAAAAGGCCCACTCCCAAGGGGACCTCTGGACTACGCAGCTTTTTGCTAATGCTTGGAAAAATCAAACAAGTTTATGAGTGTCCGCAGGGATGGGCAATAAACTTTAAGAAAAAAGTGGAGAAATTATTCTCTGATGGAATACTGGCCAATGGACAACTCCATAACCTTTTCTGTACATTCATTAACAAGTTAAAATTTTGGCTTCCTGCTGATAAAACTCACAGTAGTTTTTTTTTAGGAAAGGATAACAATAGACCCATTAATAAAGAAGTAACCCAAAGAAGACAATGGCACTAATTTAAATTTATTTTTTCCAGTAGAATTTTTAAGTTTTATTTTAAGGATACAGCAATGATTTTTACCAGCAATTAAAAAAAATTTTATAGACTTTTAAAAGTCTTTAAAATAATTGAATATTTTTTCAATACTAAAAAAGTTATTACGGTTTTTCTAAGGAAACCTCTAAATTAATATTAATCATACGTCAAGTATAACGGAAATATTTCATATTAGAAATTTAAACAAAACCACAATAATTTTAAATAAATTTCAACAAAATACAGTAAAATCTTATAATATAAACTTTTTGCTTTAATATAATAAAAAAAACCTTTCTTCTCAAATCTACATTTTATCCACAAGAAATTAAGATAAATATTTATTAATTGCTTATGACACTCCCTTCAACTCTACTGGGGTGTTTTAAACAGACAAATGTTGGCAGTGGTTGCTAGTGTAAATTCTTTTGATTATAGTCTAATCTTCTAATAACCATATGACGTCGTTTTATTTTCTTGCTGTCATTTTTTGTCTACGATTGTTACCTTTAAATTCTTACCACAATATGTAAATGTCGTTTGGTAAAATTGTTGGTTGTATAATTTAAAAACCACATGTTTCTAAACTAAAATGTTTGCCATAACCAAAGACAATGTCAGTAGAATCAAAGGTAGAAAACCTCAGGACATAAATGAAATTCTCATTTTCATTTTGAATTCTCTTAACTTCAAATAGAAATTCGCATTTTTTAATTTTAATTTAATTCAATTAAAACGAAAAATGGTTTAGACTTTGACCAGCCTAAGATGGGGCTATGAAGAATTATGATTAGAGTCTAATCGTAGATCATAACTGGATTATGTCTAGACTATAATAAGACTGTGACTAGATTGTGAATAGACTTGACTATAAAAAGAGTATAACTAGATTGCGATTACGCCAATGTAACTAGGTTTATGTCAGGGCTACGACTTGGCTATGAATAAACTGTGTCTGGACTAAGTGTAAACCGTGATCAGAATCAATGCTATGGCGTAGAACATCATGGGGTTCTATTGGTGAATTGGAGGATACAAAATGTATTTCGGAACTCTGAGAATACTATACTGCCGAACCCTTTTTTAATAAAATACTACTCTTCTCGGAGTTGGAAGGTTCTTCCACATTCTCAACGAATGATTGTAAGGGGGAATCTATTTGAATGAATTCGAGCTCAAAATATCCTTTATATTTCCGTATCTAGCATTCTTCAAATCAAAGTTTCTGGCATCGATACAAATTTCCTGAAATACTATAGAATATCAGGCAGGAATATTTGTGATTCGTATAGTATCCAAGTGGTAGTAAATTCCTGAGCGGTCTTCGAAGCCAAATATAAAGGACATCCTTAGATCGGATTGCAAAATATCCAGCGGTCACTCTATGTTAAATGCGTAGGTAGACATAAAAACTTTCTCGGCAATCGAGCAGCCAACACGCTCAAATGCTAGAAATGAAGATGATAGTGTTTGGACCAGGCAGGGAAAAACTGCTGACTAACCTGCAATTGTGTGAACTTGTAGTAAAGGGTTACTGCAATTTCGAATCCAATGCCAGAAGACTAGACTCCATTACGATAATTACTGCAAGTAATGTTAGAATAAAGAAGAGTGAGAAATGATAACAAATCTTCTCTGCTCCCATCTTGTGCTGGCTTACCAGCATTACCTTCTCTGAAATTTCGGTGAGGGAGCCTCCTGGTCAGCTATTTTTTTTAACAAATCCATGGGTAGATGCCATAATAGCTCCTCTTCTGTGGAATAAAGCCAGTCTGCAGACTGGACTGTACCTTAGCCTGTTGGAATTAACCAATAGCTTCTTCTTTTACTCCCTCAAAAATAACCTCTCTTTCTCATCTCTTCTTTCTACTCAATATTTCTTTTTCTGCTTTAATGAACCTAATCTTAGTCTAGTCTACTAATTTATTATGACTTTACTACAACTCGAATACGATTAGATTGCGACTTGACAGGATTATGACAAGAGTATAACTAGACAATCTTTAGACTGTCACTATTTAAAGGCAAGACTAAGACCAGACTATAACTTATTAATGACTAAACTATGTCAACGCCACAACTATGCAGGAGTAGAAGTAGACCAGAAAATAACGAGTCTTTGACTCCGCACAAATGATGTACAGTATGACTAATTGAAGGAATATTTAAAGATGATGACTAGACTGATTAGATTATTACTAGACTAGCAAAAACTATTACTGTACACTAACTAAATTTAAGCGGATTTATGACAAGGCTTAAGCTAAACATCCGTCAGACTTTGTATTACTACAAACTGTGGCTAGACCAAGGTGACAGCATTCTATACATGCCAACTCCTCTTTAAGTCTAATAATCTATCGAAATCCTTTAAAGAATTCGTAAGCATTTTTCAACTTTCTCTAAAGAATGGGAATTTATTTAAACCACAACTTTATAGTTTCTGTTTACTTGGGTATTTATGTGGTTGTAAGCCACATACTGATACAAAAATGATTTATCGGAGTTGTTTGTCCTGGCCAACTGAAACTTAATCGCCAACAGTTAAATGAGTTTGTATAAATATTTGTTTTTTAGCATCACAGCATCTACATACATTATGCAAAACTGAGATTATATTATACAAAGTTTTAATTTCCTACTTTTATAAAAGCAATTGCATACTTTCAGGCAGGTACTCCATGTAGAGACTAAAGCATTCCTAGGTTAAATAAAAATAATATTTATATGCAAAAACTGTTTTATTTATGTGTTAAAATAATAAAATTTACTACTTACACTCACACACACACACATATGCAAACGATATACACTTTTACTAATATTTTAGGTATTTAAGGATTTTGTTTGCAAATACAGTTGAAATTAAAAAATTAGTTATTAATAAGTTATAATACGAGAGTTTAAAATGAATTTATACTCATGAATTTTATTTATAATGGTGAGTGAATTAAAAATATAAGTGGACTAAGGCTTTATTGTGACTGTGATCGCCCTTCTATAATGTTATCGTTGATAAACAAATAAAAAAATTATGTTTTCTAAATATTTTTCACAAAAAAAAAGTTTGCCACCTTAATCATGGTTTCGAACACATGAAAGGCAAATTATTAATAGGTGGCCGCGCTGCTACCACAACAAAAACTTACTAAATTTGGTTGTTGTACAGCACCACGTTGATGATAAAAACTGCTGACCCAGGCGAATCAATTAGCAAATAGCTGTGTTGGCCAATTCATTATTTTTACTGGAATTCGTTGCTGCCAAATTCTATATACAAAAAGTATACACAGATTTCTTATACATGAAGTTTGACAGTAGTGTTCACGGCGAAACTGAATGAATTGACCTACGCTTCCACCTGGTAATTGATTCGCTTTGTTGCGGATGACTAAACAAACTCAGGCCGAATTTGATTTATCCTTCTAATAAAATTTTCTGTTTAAATAAAGTTGTACCAGTCGTTTTTTGCTTTTCAAAGTTTTTTACTTTTTCATATTTTCAAAATTTTTCTTTAAAAAATTATTTAAACATTTAAACAACAACGTCGAACATAAACAGAAATCAGCTGGGCACCTGTAAATGAATTCGCCTTGCATGCAATGAAGCTTTCTTTAAAAAACAGTTTGAAAAGCCTTGCTTTAGTCATACACAACTTAACTGACAACTGTTTAAAACTTTTTGAGAAAAAAATTCATCTATTTTTCTTTTTTTTAAGCGATAACTTTGTGGACATTATGGCCTTTATAGCAAATTTACGTTTAGCAATGAATAGACACCTGCTTAGACATCCTTCAGCTGCAAATAACATAAGGAAACGTTTCAGCTGTAATGGTTACAGTAAGACAATCAAAAATCTTCTCATTAACAAGGAAACGAAGGTAATATGTCAAGGATTTACTGGAAAGCAGGCCACCTTTCATTGCAAAGAAGCTATAGAATATGGCACTAAAATAGTGGGCGGTGTTTCACCGAAAAAAGGTGGCACCAAACATTTAAATTTGCCCGTCTTTAAAACAGTTGAAGAAGCTAAAAAGGCCACAAGTCCCCAAGCCACGGTCATATATGTGCCAGCACCTACAGCAGGTAAGGCCATAGAGGAAGCTATTGCAGCCGAAATTCCTTTAATAGTGTGCATTACCGAGGGTATACCCCAACACACCATGGTTAGGATCAAAGACGCATTAAATTCCCAAGATAAATCACGACTGGTGGGGCCCAACTGTCCGGGTATAATAGCACCCGAACTATGTAAGATAGGAATAATGCCCGGTCATATACATAAACGTGGACTTGTTGGTATTGTATCTCGTTCGGGTACCTTGACATATGAAGCAGTTAATCAAACTACCAAATATGGTTTGGGTCAAACCTTGTGTGTGGGTATTGGTGGTGATCCGTTTAATGGTACCAATTTTATAGATTGTTTGGAAATATTTTTAAATGATAAAAATTGCAAGGGCATTGTTATGATCGGTGAAATAGGTGGCGAAGCTGAGGAAAAGGCTGCTGATTATTTAAACGAAAATAATTGTGGTGATCCTCCCAAGCCTGTAGCATCTTTTATAGCCGGCCTAACTGCTCCGCCAGGTAGACGCATGGGTCATGCTGGTGCCATTATATCGGGTGGAAAGGGGGGCGCCAAGCAAAAGATTGCCGCCTTAGAAGATGCCAATGTGTTAGTGACGTATAATCCCACAATCATAGGAAAAGTATTATACGAAGAAATGTTAGAAATGGAAATTATTAAACCAAAACCAGGAGAAAAGCTACCAGAAAAAGGCAAAAGGAAATGAAATGTACAAAAATTATAAAATAAAATCTTTTGTATTATAATTTGAATTAAAATTAATCTCTTCGAACTTGTTAAATATTGACTTTTTGCAGACCTTAAGGAAGGTAAAGATTTTAAATTTAATTCAAATAATTTTATTGCTAATATATGTATGTAGCAGTTAGTGTAGCGCGGATAACTTAATTGAATAAAAAACTGTGGAAATAAATAAAGGGTAACAAGGAAAATTTAAAATAAGTTGCCACAGAATACTAAAACGTTAAAATTGACTGGCTAATATTTACAGTTAAAAGAGCTCCTTCATTTGATAAAAGAAGAAATCTATTAATTTTTTTGTAAATCTTAATTTTATGAATTTAAATTAAAATCACCTTCTACACTTCAAATAGAATTCGTATAGATTTGCACTTTTCTTATTTTAATTGTAAAAATACTTCTATTCATACGAAATCAAACATTTACTCCCAGGGGTACAAATACCAAAAATAACATTTTCAAATTAATTCTGAAAAAGAAAAAAACAAAGTATGAAAAGGTACGTGCTCAAATGTAAAACCATCCAAACATATGTGCTGGAAATTTTCTATTCACATAATAAATTTTTGCTAAATCTATTGATTTGAATTGCTCACGTAGTTCAAATGTTACGTACAAAGTGCTGTCCAAATAATTGTTTTCATCATTTGATTTTAGCCAGTTGTACGTAGAGAATATACATGCTTCATTGCTTTCATTTGAAATATTTTGACCACAGATAACATAAATATGTCAGCAGTGCCTGTTAATTAAAATTTGAAAATTTTATTGATTTATGAACGTAAATAAAGTCTCGAAGGTAAGAGAAAAATTTTAGCATTTTAAACTGTCGTTTATTTTTAGTATAAAATTAAATACGTATAAGTAAAAAGGTATTCGTATAAGTTTAAGCATAAGAAAAAGTATAAGTATATGTATAAGTATAAGTATAAGTATAAGTATAAGTATAAGTATAAGTATAAGTATAAGTATAAGTATAAGTATAAGTATAAGTATAAGTATAAGTATAAGTATAAGTATAAGTATAAGTATAAGTATAAGTATAAGTATAAGTATAAGTATAAGTATAAGTATAAGTATAAGTATAAGTATAAGTATAAGTATAAGTATAAGTATAAGTATAAGTATAAGTATAAGTATAAGTATAAGTATAAGTATAAGTATAAGTATAAGTATAAGTATAAGTATAAGTATAAGTATAAGTATAAGTATAAGTATAAGTATAAGTATAAGTATAAGTATAAGTATAAGTATAAGTATAAGTATAAGTATAAGTATAAGTATAAGTATAAGTATAAGTATAAGTATAAGTATAAGTATAAGTATAAGAATAAGTATAAGTATAAGTATAAGTATAAGTATAAGTATAAGTATAAGTATAAGTATAAGTATAAGTATAAGTATAAGTATAAGTGTAAGTAGAAGTGTAAGTATAAGTGTAAGTTTAAGTATAATTTTTTAATAAGAGTCAAAGTTACCCAAAACGCTCAGCTGCTAAGTGTACAGAAATGTTTTAAAACTTCTTTGTGAGGTCGTATATTATTATGGCTCTAGTGTGCAAAAAATTTATTGCACGGTAAGAAATATTAAGCCTATCAAACACCAATACTAAGTGAACCGCAGTTGCTGACAGTTGCAAAAAAATCCCTAAATATTAATTTGGCACAAATCAGCCGGTAGAGAGCGATGTTTTATGCAGGCTCTGCTTATAACAAGTTGACACTACAAGTTATATAAACGACTCAACTTCCGTAGCCATGGAGTAGAAATTCGACTGTAGGTTCATCTTGTTATGAAGCTTCAGAATGTGCTCTACACACAAAGCATTTAAAACCGAATCAAAAAAAATTGCATCGTCCACTTTATAATGTTTCATTCATTATAGCAAGTTATTTATTCTATTTAATTTATTTCCTCAAGTATCGCGGCCTGTTCACTGTGCATGTCCCACTGTACGAATATAACGTATCATCACATAAATGTAAGATCAAGATAGAACCAGAAACAATTCAACTTTTACATTGTTTTTGATTTTATTTTTTTTTAATTTCGTTTTCTAATGTTTTTATCTGGTTACTTCTTTCAAAAATTTGACGAAATTCATAATTTGATATAATATTTCAAATGTTAACAAATTGTTCGTAAATAACTTTCCTGTCAAGATTTAATTAACAGTAAATTTTATTTAGTAAATTTATTTACAGAAAATTGTAAAATTTTAAACAAAATCTTTAGCAGCATTTGCAGCCATTTAAGTTTTATTTATTTTTAAAATTGCCTTAATTTAATATGAGTATGTGTGTGTTCGTAACCTTCTAACAAATTGACAGCTGTTTGTCTATTTTCTAAGCTCAATATATTTGTTTATATTCTTTTTAAATTTTATTTAAATGATTTTCTTCAGAAACAGATAATAAATCTGTAAAACAATAATAGAGCATAGCATCCGAATATTTTGTTATGTCAATAAGTTATAAAGCGTAAGTCAAAATGATAAGGTCATATAATGTTTGTTCTATTTGAACTTTAAATGGCCTCTTTAGCATTAACTTGTTGTCCAAGCCGAATTTAAATAGTTTCAACTAAGTTAAGGCTGATGAATATTCTAACCTTTCCATTATTCTATCAATACTTCAGATTTTTTAAGCAGCAGTTGATTAAGACTCCAAATAATTTTTGGCAATCACTAGAACTTTCGGCCCAATCATGAATATTCTCACGGAAAAAAATTTCCGCAAGAAAAAATTCCTACCATTGTAAGCTCCGTGGGAACAAAAAAAAAATAAATAAGTGGCATCACCGTATATAATTTATCTTTCATAATTCATAATACATACTTCTTTCCCCGAATTTTTTTCACTTTCCGGTGGCAATAAAAAGGGAATAAATTTATAATAGATAAAAGAGGGAAAAGTGAGAAAACTCGCACGGAATTTCTGTTTATAACTGGGCTTTTGTATCTGCTAGGGATGCTGCCTTAGTGAGTTAACGAGGAGAAGTGGAGTCTGTTAAATAATATTCTCAATAAACCAGCTGACCTTAGATATACAACCTCGGATACGAGTGAAACCTCAATTTTAATGTGTTTTAGAACTCTATGCATTGAACCATCGAATCCACAAAGGAGTGTTTGTGTGCGATGGGAGTTCAGCCTGCTTTATAACACCGGCAAATAAAGATGCTGAAGGGATCGTTGGTCCTGCGTAAGGGAGCTTTGAGTTTTTGTGACAATAGTAATAACTCCAATTGTTACCCACAGCAAGGAGTTCAAGTTGGAGGTGATCGCCCCTTAGACCACAATGTAGAGATGAAAGAGGAAGCGCAGCTAAGAATGAGGAAGCTATCGAGAAGAAGTCGAAGCGACTCGATAAAATAATAAGCGGCTCTACTACTTTCTGTAAGAGCGAACCAATAAACAAATAAGATCAATTAACTTAAAATGGAACGGCCTTCGAAAAGAGGCATCAGAAGTATTTAAAATAAAGATTCTGTGGACAACTGATTTCATTTAAAGAACTTTTCTATTGCAGCAGGAATTTGTACGTCTTCCTTTCTAAAAGGTTTATTAGTTGATGGCTTCAAGCAGCAATATGATGGCAGGGAAAGTGATGTAATTAAGTAGAGTTCCCATGCTTTAAGCACTAATATTATCCTTATGCTTTGGAGTGTTTAAGTAAAGGAACTGTTGCTGTTGTTGAATAACGAAGCTGCTTTAAGGGAAGTTTTAATTTCTTTATAAACGGGGTCGGGGTGGTTATAGGCTTCTCGAAAACAATCAGAGGGATTATAACAGTTACACACTGTGTTGGGTTTCTACTTTTGAAGGTTATGTGGACATTGAGCGGTATGATCCAGGAAGCCCAGTTCCAGAGTTTAGTCTGAGTCTTACTTATTACTTGCAAGCTTTGATTTTGCTTAGAGAGGTGTGGTGGTGCACTATGCTTTCTCGAAGTACATCTCACTTAAACTTTGTAAAAGTCAGCGCAACGTACTCTCTCTCTCTCTCTCTCTCTCTCAGTGAAGTATTAAAATTGATCCCTTAAGTCTCGTTACTTTTAATATAAAAAGTAAAGATTAAATTTTTTTTAATTGTAAATGTCTGCTCTGTCAAGTTGATATTTGTAAAATAAACTTTAGAATTGAAATACATTCAATATGTTCTATTTTACAATTCTTTCAACAAAAAGTTTCTTTTAAATTTAATTTTTTTTTTCTACTTCATACATCTTTGGCATAGTCGAAGGTTTTAAGAAAAAAAAGCAAAAGAATTAAGAAAATTCAACAGAAATATAAAAAGGAAGTCAAATAAAACCTGTGTAAACATTTGCCATTTTATTGAAATGCAATACAGTTGTAGAGCAGTATATCTCTGGCTCAATATATAAAAGTTTATTTAAATAGAATTTCAAAAACATAAAAACCAAATGGCTTGGAATTTGCATAGGATTTACTTTTTTTTTTTTGTATAACAACTGCAAGCTAAAAGGGGTTGCCAAATTATTAAAAATATTAGTGAGTTCTTTATAAAATACGATAGAGCTCATAAAATCTTACTTTAATCTTGATAGCTGATTTATAAAAATGTTCAGCTAAATATCATTTTAAAAGCCCATTTATTTAAGAAACCAAAACATTAACTAAATTAAATATTTAATAGCAAAAAGAAAAAAAAAAACTTGGAGTTCTGTTTTTTTTTTTCTTTTTCATGTTGCTTTGTAAACCAAAGTCTATTGAGAATTATTTTAAGTGATTGAGATTTTGTGATAAAATTTTACTTTGTCATTTTCTACTTATCTGTGGCAATATTTTACAGTCTAAAAGTCTGTAAGAAAAAAATTTCTATCATTGAAACCATTGTATTGTAAATTCATCACTACTACATACATTGACTTTAACTTTAAATTCCGGAAATAGCTGTCTCACATACCTGAAATATATTTCAACTTGCTGTAAAATATTTGGTATTATAATAGGTTAGATATTGTTTAATGGTTGTTTGTATGTTTTTACCACAAAATTCTGGTGATGTTTGTAAACTAAAAGCGTTTTAGAAAAGTTGGCCTTTAATAATTCTTGCAACAAAAAATCTTTAAAACAGATTTCAGCTATCTGTCTGTAACGGTTCAAAATTCAACTGTCACATACATCAAATTACATCAACTATAGGGACACCCTTTAATTTCCACATCCAAATTTTATACTTGTTGTTTTAGCAGACTTAACAATAAAGTTCTTTGTAAATTTCAACTACTTTTTTCAACACTAAATTACATCATATATAGGGTCACCCTTTAATTTCCAAATTCAAAATTTATACTTGTTATAGCGGACCTAGTGCTACAGGACCGTTACATATTTGAACTGTCTGTCTACAGCGGTTTTAAAGTTTGGCTATCAAGTTACATCCACTATTGTGGCACCCTTTAAATTTTAAATCAAAGTGTTGAACTTGTTATTTTAGCGGACGTAGCAGTACAAGTTATTTAAGAATTTCAACCATCTGTATTCAACTGTTCCAAAGTATGGCCATATATATTGAACTAAATCAACTATTGGGGCACCCTTTAATTAATTATTTTTATTATATTATAACGATTTTAATTATTTATTATTTATGTTATTATAACGATTTTAATTTTTTATCCATAACGGTTTTATAGATAGGCCCCTATATGTCAACTTAAATCACCTATGGCGACACCCTTTAATTTTTATATTTATTTTTGTATTACTTTGTGCTATTAGGAGTTAGAGTGATACTCAGTTTTTTATATTTAAAGTGGCGAATTTTACGGTTCATAATTTTAGTAAAAAACATGTATGTTGAATGAGCACACCCTGTAATTTTTAAAATTATGAGCTGTTTTTAAAACGCGACCAATTTGTAGACATAACCTTACAAATAAAGAGAAAATTTTTTAAATCGGCTTAGAAATGAGTGAGTTCTACAGGCATAAGCATTAAAAAAACAAACAAAGAGACAAATTGATAACCTTCTTCGTTTTCGAATTCGGTTAATAAAGAAAATCACGTTTTTAAAAAGTTATTTTAACCAAAAAAAAAAGTTTATAAATGAAAATTTACCCTTTGGACTTAAAAATAATCGCTAACAAGGCAAAAGTAGTTAATCTCATCAAAATCTTAAATAAAAAAAATTAATTTATAACTGTATAAAATCACCATCTTCGAGAAATGATGAAACAGAAATAGGAAAAAATATAAGAAAAAATTTCTGTAATACATAAAAAACCGCTAAAGTCACAATAAAAAAACGAGACAGATAAAAACAGTAAAGCGAAACAAAATAAATTTTAAATTCTATGTAAGAAAAGTGAAGTGAAGTGCTTAAAGGATCACATTGGGAACTTGCAAAGGAAGACCAAAACAAACAAAAAACAAAAAAAAAACGGCAAATTTCGAAAATATAAAATTCTTAGAAAAACAATTTTGAACCACCGAAAAGCACTTTAACTTACAGAAATCTTTAAAGAAGAGTTGCAAAGTGTTGAAGTGTTAGTGATCGAGATTGCCTAATCAAGAGGTATTTTTGCTAGGAAAATGATGCTTAAATCATAAGACAGGGTGACTCTTTGATGGAGCAATGTAAATTTGAGAGGTTTTTCAAAGAAGCTTAAGAAGGAAATTGCAATATACAACATTCACAATGATGTAGGTTTCTTCAACCTCTCCGTCACCTGAGTGAAGAAACTTGGCCTAAAGTGAGAAATGCATTCAACGACTCAAATATTGACATCTTCTGAGGAAATCCACTTTTCTTCTGAGGGTGGTTGAATGAAACGGTCTCACTTTAACCAGGCTTGACTGCTAGAACATCTACAAGATCTTGCTTTAACTATTAAATAGGAAAAGTTGTGGCAACTAGGAAAAGTTGTCGCAACTTGTTCATAAATGAACTAGTTCGAATGAAATATTCCATTGATTAAATGAACTAGTTAAATTTTTTATTTCCAACTAGTTCAATTTTTAAGATGAACAATTAAGAAATTATTTAAAACAATCGAAAAATTTTGCTGTTATCTATTGTTAGTTGCTAGACTTGGAGCTATAATTTTTCGTTTAGTTTTAAACAAAACTCCGAAAGACTAATTCAACTTAAAAAGCCTTAACCTGAAAGAACTTGTGAACTTATAAATTGTTTTAGTTCATTCCAGAACATTGAACAAACTCGATACCCATAACAGGCTGAAAATTTGTTGGGTTCGTATGAAAAAGAAGTTGGTAAAATTGAGTCTTCCTGTTTAATCAAATAAAGGAATTTCATTTTAGTTGGATTGAATCTACTTCCTACTGGTTGCGATTGCCATTACAAAAAGATCAGAGGTGGTAACTGGTACTAGACATGTAAATCTGTTCATTACTCTTTCGAGGTGGAAGTTCCTTTAGTTGTTGGCAGTCGATAAGAGTGATATCAAGTCGATAAGAATGATCTCAGGTCGATCAAAGTGATCTCATGTTGATAAGAGTGTTCTTAGTGCAATATATCAGCATTGAGTCGATAAGAGCGATCTCCAGTCGATAGGACAGTCTTACAGTCGATTTACTTCGATGTTGAAAATTTCTGCGACCAATTTTTTTTGTGTAAAAGCACTTGTATTATAAATAATTATTAATTGAAAAGAAACTATGCAGAG
This sequence comes from Cistogaster globosa, assembly GCA_937654795.1. Classification (NCBI taxonomy): domain Eukaryota; kingdom Metazoa; phylum Arthropoda; class Insecta; order Diptera; family Tachinidae; genus Cistogaster; species Cistogaster globosa. The sequence goes on from OW569406.1 coordinate 4,134,238, forward strand.
CACACTTAAAAATGGAACATTGCAGAGTGATGACGCATTCTAGAAGAATAATATCTGCCTAAAACTGCCACAATGAGGATGAAATGAACACAATCCCATATTCGCTCTCTCTTTGCCATGTACTGGATCATCTTTATCTCTGTAATTTGCCACAAAAAAAAATCTTTTTAAGAAACAGTCGTAAATATCTGTAATAATTTTTCGTGTAATTAATGTCTTCGTAAGGAGTTCTGGTTGGTTTTAGAATGATGTACAAATTAGTTTTCGAAAACCTATCAGACGTATCCAAAATAAAATATCTTTTTCTTTTAGCAGGGGTTGTCTGCAATGGCTTAAATATTTTATATCACAATAGCTTAAGATTATTGGGATCTTTTCTTTCAAGATGGCCTGCTTGAAAACACGAACTCGCGTTTGCTCTCTTTTCTTCATTTTTATTTTGTTATGCATCCTCATCCTCTAATCTTTTCCCTGTTATTTTCCACTTTTCTGCTTTCTTTTCCTTTCTCCTATTCTTGGACTTCTTTGCAGACTACATAAACTAATCGATATTTTGTAGAACTGAAAAGGGTTGCTTATCTAATTTTTCACTTTAGTGTTACCAGGTTTCCCTAAATTTTCGATTATAGAAGTTGCTTCCATCTTGTAATGCAAGAACTACGATCGGCCATGTATGAAGTTTCGTACTTTTCCTTTTTTTTAAACTGCAGGGTATTTATTGACTTTTGTGCTGGAAAGTGCAATTCTCTTTTTATTTTTCTTAAAAAAAAAACAGAACAAGAAAAGATTATCTTGTCTTAAAGTTTCAAATAAACTAACTTACGGATTTTATTTTTGTAAACATTTCTTAGGTTTTTTTTTGTGTTGCTCTTTTTACAGTGAATTCGTAGATGTTTGTATTTTGAACAAAATATAATTTGTGTAGAAAGTATCAATAAGTTTACCCTGACTTCTATACATTTGTTTTGTTACAGTTTTATAAAAAATACTTTGCATTAAAATAAAAATGAAAATATATTTTCGTATAAGGAAAATATCAAAAAAGAAACGAACTTTTTAACTTTTTTTCCGTTTTCCAAAATTGATGGACATATTGGCTTCAATATCAAATGAAAGAAATCTTTTATATTTCTTATATTCAATACACTACAAAACAAGAAAATTAAATATTTTTCATCATACACACTGTTCCTTGTGTAAATGCTGCTTTTTTTTCTTACCAAAAATTCTTAATCTTGACAGGTTTTAAATGAAACTTTTAATTAAAGCTTCAAGGTTTCATTACAATGAAAACAAATTTTTCTTTTTTATTTAAAAATAATGAAAAATGGCTTGAGGAGAAATTGCTACTACAGAAAACTTTAAAGCATTCGGAAGTACGAACAAAAGTCATTAAGTCTTAAAATAAAAGTCCGTCCGCTAAAATTTGCAACTTATATTTTCTCGTCTTGGGAGTTAGAAATTGATTTCTAGCAGGTCGTGTAACTGCTGTTGCTGCTGGTTCTAAATAAGTTAGCGAAAAAAGTGATTCATTTAAATAAAACTCTAATCCTCGGGGGAATAGCACATACTAAGTGTGAATGACCAGAAGGAATATTCGCATTCCTCTTCAAAATTCCCACCGGGGGTACTACAAGAAGCCTAGCTGATTCTAACCTAGGCACAGACATAGTACACTCGGGGTATAGGGGGAACCAGTCCTCCGGTGTGCAGGCACTGAATCTGGATAGACAAGTCGGGTAATTGTCGAAGGGCCTACCAGTGCCCTTTAATAGACTAGCACCACGGGAACCGGTGGCCCATTCAGAGAGCCGCTCATCTCTGTAGCCGGTTATATTTGAGGTCCCTTCGGGGTACACGCAGTGGCTGTCGGTTAAAGTTTAATGTCCGCAGGAAACGAATGTGCTGTTTTATATTTAACAGAGGAGTTGGAAAGTCTCCAACCCTCAAGCAAGGGGAAGGACATGGTCCTGCAAGCAACTCTGAACCCAGGCAGAGGGCGCTAATTGACGCTTTGTATTTCACTCAGTGGTAAGACCACCGTCAGGTTAGGGCTTCGCAGCCAGGTACTGACGTTAATCTTGATCACGTAATTCCTCTTCAAATCCCCTCAGGGGTACTACAAGAAGTCTGGCTGATTCTAGTCTAGGCGCAGACATAGTACACTTGGGGTATAGGGGGAACCAGTCCCTCGGTGTGCAGGTACCAATTCTGGATAGACAAGTTGGGTACTTCTGGAAGAACTTACCAATGTCTTTAGTTATACTGGAGCCACGGAAATCATTAGCCTATACAAAGAGCCACCGATCTCTTTATCCGGTTATTGTTGAGGTACCTTCGAGGTGCACGTGGTGGTTGTGGTTAAAATTCTATATATGCAGAGAAGTTGCGGAATAAGCCGAAGTTTGATGTTGCACTCTCAACAGACGGGGTTGACGGGGTCCTTGGCGATAAAATTTGCTAAAGAAAATAGAATTGATATACAGTGTGGCTGAAAAGTTAAGCAGGAAGAACAAATTGTTGCACTCGATTTAGAGGATCAACCAAGGTGAAAAGAAATCATTGCATGCCATGGACTCACAAAAGATGAATTCCATGAAACTAAAGAGGTGGCAGGAGGCAATATATGCAAGGAGACTCGATGTGACATACGGCCACCACAACCAATGCATTTTTGTAATTAAAATAGATGACAATTTCAAGGAATTTACATGTCAAAGTGAATTCCAAGCTTGTGAGATTTAATATGTCTTAATTATTTCCTGTGCGACCACGTGATATCACACTGGCTTAGACTGACAAACCAGCAACAATTTGTCTCTGATTTAAAGCAATTATGCGAGATTCTATCAGAAATAGGGAAATTAAAAATTATTATTTGATGAATAAAAATAAAAAGTATTGAATAAGAGCCTGTTGGATAGTGCCAGATTAGGTGATGAGAAAAAGGATTAATAGGCTGGGTCGAGTTAATATTATGTGGCACATTGCTCCTTTAAGACAACTTATAAACCAAAACTTTTTAGTTTTAGATCTTTTTTGTGAAGTCAACAGAGAGCTTTTTCTTAGCTTGCATTATAAAAAATATTTTAAGATTTCTTTTAACGGACAGACTAATTAAACAATGCCTAACTAATTCAGATCCGTAGGGTTTTATCCTGGACAGCTGTTTTTACATACAAAACTAATTGCAAAAAAATTACATTTTTTCCAATGGAGTAATCAGTACAACTGAACAATGCTTCAATTGAACTCGGGCCAAATAATGCAAGAGAAATCAAACAGATTTAACAACCATTCAACAGCACTTGGTTGATTATTGGCTTTGAAAAGGGTGGCAGAAACAATTTTATTATTACAGATGCTATTAGGCAGTGTTGATTTCCAAATAAGAAACTCAAATGCACGCAAACCTTCGCATAGAAAGTTTGTGTGATTTTGCAAAAAATTACAAAAAAACGAAAACGTTTTAGGGGGTGGCAAGCAGTCTGCCTGAGCAGCATTGGTTTGCATAAAATACTCCAAAATTGCATTTCTTTGTTTATGTGTGTGTGTGTGGTTTTTATGGTTGAAATTTCCTAAAATGCCATTTTATTGCGTATCATTGTCAGTCAAGTCGCATTGTTGATAAATAACTTGACTAGCAAAATTATATTTCCAGCTGTATTAGAAAGAAATTTTTAACTTTAATTCGTAATGGTTGCAGCCCACAGATACCCAATGATTTGCTTTTATTAGAAATAGTGATGAAAGAATGTTTCAATTTGTTTTTAATTATTTTGAGTATTGAAATAAACTAACACCAGCCAAAATCTATGATGCATTAGGCCACCACTTAAAAGACAAATTGATGAAAAGAAATAAAATATTGATTTGTGTTCATTGCATTAAAGGGTGCATTATGTGATTGTATATTTCCTCAGTTTGGCAACATTTAAAACTGGTTTTGAAACCTAATTTTGTATAAGAAAATTTGACAAAAAGTTAGTGATGCCAATACCACGATTTAGAAGAATAATTGCAAGTCATTTTTTATCGGTACTGGAAAATATTGTTGCTAGAAACATTTTGCTAAGAATAAACATGTAGCCAAAAAACAGAAACATTTGATGAGTTTTCTCAAACTGGACAGCAACATTATTTCTCATTTATTATTAACAGAATATCATGCTTTAAGCCTGGTGAAGGCGAATCACATAACAGATGATAGCGTAGGCGAATTCAGTATTTTTTGCTGGTATACGTGACTGTCAAACTCCATATATAAAAAATATACACACATTTTATGGTAATTGATTCGCCTTGAGCCTGGTACTCTGTTCGACTTTGTAGAAAATTTGACATTAAAAATATGGTTTCTATCTCGCGATTTAAAAGAATTTAATGTTTTATTGTTTTCACGTATACTACATTGTTTAAGAAATGTAAACAAAATACATATGATCAGCTGTTTTTTTTGAAAAATACCGCATGAAATAATGCCACTTTGCTTTATTTCACAGCTTTGATAAAATGTGTCCAGAAACATTTCATATGTTTTTCTACAGTAAAAATAAAGTACTACTTCTGCAACATTTTTTTATGCCTTTTTTATACAAATTTTTTATGTATGTAAATTGACAGCATTCCGCATGAAAAACTGAACAGAGTACTAGGCTTTAGGGGAGAACAATTTTTCTTTTTTGTAGCAAACAAATTTTGATGAAAAACAATTTTGGTTAAAAAAGATTTAATTTTTCAGGGGAGAAATTTTTAGTGAAATATTTTGGTAAAAAAAATTATTTATTGGTTGCATTTTTAGTGATTTATATATACTCGAATACCTCGCACAGTATGGTAATCGGTTCCACCGGACTGATCAAAGCACTCGGGGCCAATGCGTCTATTTACAGGTCCTATACCTCTGTAGGAGGTTAAAGAAAATGTTGATGATACCCGAGTCAACAAATGAGTGTGCAATATATTTAAAAAAAATTATTTTATTGCTTAATAAAATTTTATAATTTTTTTAAACTACTTTTTTTGTTTTCAGTAGAAAAGAAATATTACGGTGAATTTTTTAAATGAAATTATTTTTTAATAATTAAAAAAAATATATATTAATAATTTCTAAAAAATAATTTGATGAATTTTTGAGGAAAAACAAATTATTGTTAATATAGACGGACCTAAAAAGTATAAGCAAATGTTATGATACATTTTTTAAACTAATTTTCCGAGGTGACAAACATTTTAAAAAGAAATTTGATTTTAACAATTTTTTATAAATAATTTTCCTGAAAAATGCTCTAATGAAAAAAGATGGGGCCTAAAATGGTGTTTGATATTTTTGCGGAAAAAATTTTGGTAAATAATTATTAGTAAAAAGATATTGGTAACTATAAAAGTGAAAGTTTGTTATTTTTTTTTTAATATTTTTGTGCACTGATGGAAAATTGTTGATGAAAAAAATTTGGATTAAAAAAACTCATTTAAGTTAAATTAAAAATTTTTTACGGTGACATTTTTTACTCCAGTATTTTATGTAGCACAATTAAGTAGTGAAAATTTGTTTAAAAAACTTTTTATGACGATAATTTATTGGAGTAAAATTTTTGCCTTTTGATGGTTTGTTAAACAATTTTTTGAGTTTAAGCTTTAAGCTGAAAAAACCTCTGCTGTGAAGATTCTTATTTTCAAAAATTTTTTGTGATTTAAAATTTTATGAATTATGACTCATAAAATACTAAAAATACTTGATACTCACAATAGGCTGAAAATTCGTTGGGTGCCTTTAAAAAAGAAGTTTGTAAAAATTAGTTTTCCCGTTTATTCTGATAAAGGAGCTTCATTTTAATTGGATCGAAGCTACAAAGGTACCAATTCCAATTGCTACTACAAGAAGATCAAAGAGTGTACCTGGTATAAAACTTGCAAATCTGTATATTGTTTTTTCGAGTTAAAAATCTCTGTAGTTGTTAGCAGTTGATAAGAGCGATTTCAAGTCGATAAGAATGGTCACAGGTCGATAAGAGTGATCTCATGTTGATAAGAGTGTCTTGGGACAATATCAACATAATTATATCAACATTAAGGCGATAAGAGCGATCTTTAGTCGACAAGAGAGTGTTAGGAAATGACTCATTTTGATGTTAAAAATAATTCTGGGACCAATTTTTTTTAATAAAATGCAAGTTCCAGTTGTTGGCGGGCAATAAGAACGATCTCAGGTCGATCAAATTGATCCATATCGATGAAAAAGATAAGAGCGATCACAGTCCGTGAAGTGTGATATCCAGTCGATAGATGAGATCTTACGAAATGATTCACTTGAGATAATTTTTGTGACCGAATATTGCTTGTTTTTTTTTTTTTTGTTTTTTGAAACAAAAATTTTGTAATAAAAATTTCTAGTTGAAATTTAAATATTCAAAATAAAGTAAATATTTTGATTATCTTTTCTTGAAACTTTCAAGGACCTTAAATCTCTTTCCAATATTTGTTTTCCTTTTTTCTCATACTTTATTTCAACTAACTTATCAATGAAAGTTTATTTAACGTAAGTGCTTGAATCCCTTCCATTAAATAACCCCAGTTTAACTTTTTAAACTAAACTCCCTTTTAATAAATGTCTAATTGGGTTAATTGAATAAATTGTATCGCTAGATTTCTTTTAAATTTTAAGTGTTTCTTTTTAAGAAAATGAATTAAACTCAGTAAAAAACCAGGAAAAAATCTTTTAATGAAACTACTCCTCTAATGAATTAAAAAAACTTAACTGGCATTTGGATGTTTGTTTAGCTTCTTTTGTGTCCTATTTTATGTTTTGTTTTACTTTAATTCTAGAGTATGAGTTTTTGAATTCTTTTATTTTTACAATGAGACGCCACGTTAAAGTGTTGATTGGGGTGAACAGCTTTTGCAGTTAGTTGTTGAAAGGGGTATAATTATTTTGGGGTCAGAAAGGCGTACCATTGATACAGTTTTCAAAATAGCACGCATTAACTTGCATAAAAAAGTAAAGCATTTCACTACCAGAGTAGATACCACAAGCCAGTATATGTTTCCTTTATCGTGTTTCAGCTCTTATATGGTCACCTTATGGTCACCTTATAAACTACTTTTGCCTTAACGACAAGTACCCTTTAAACAAACTCAACATTGTTATTGCTATTATTTCTTTCTTTTCCACTATGTACTCTACTCTTCCAGCTTGACTTGAGCGAGCTGAAGTGTTACATGAAAAAAAAAGAAATTAAACCACTGACAAGCACCACGGAGAATAATAAAAAACTATTTTAAACAAGTGCTAGCAAATGTAAACATAATAAGCGTTTAAAACTTATTAAATGTCAACTTAAAAACAATTTTCAAAATGCATGCACACTTTGAATTTTTTTCTTATTATGAACTTGTTGTGGTTGTTTTATTATACTTTGCCATGCACAATGGAAATGGGGTGATAAAAAATAGTTAATATTTATTATAACATATCTGTCTGCAAAATAGGTAAAAAGAAACTAAAAATGGCAAAAAATCTTTTTCTGTGTCCAAAGTAGACAGCAGATTATAATTTAACAAGCAGTTTTTAGTTAGGCTCAAGTTCGTTTTTTTTTTATTTTTTGTTTTTTTCCTTTTTGGCGTTACCTCGCAGGAGTTAACATGAGGCTTTAGATTTATCTTTGTTTTGCCTTTGAGGGCCTTACGGAGTACAGAAGACTTAATATCGTTTTCCAAATTTTCATAGAACCTCAACTACATCGGAATGTAGGATGTTCTTAAAGAAGACCTGAGCAGATTATATAAGGAATTATTTATAAATTTTAGAACTTCTAATGTATGAGGTTTAGCTTTTGTGGCCAGTGCTTCTTCTTAGATTTACATGCTTGGCAACCACTTATGAAAGAAGACCTGAGAAACTTATGTAAGAAATTATTTGTTAAATTTGTGTAAAGGTGATGCTCTCGTAGCCAGTGCTTCTTCTAAGACTTACATGTTTTGCATATACTGATAAATAGCCTTTAGCTTTGATAAAATAGCGGTCTCCTTTAAATCAAACTTTAAAATTTTTGTTACTTAAAAACGACTTTTCAAAATCTTAACCAACGAATTGACTTCTTGTCCAAGGTTTGGACTAAGTTCAACAATTCCTTGCCAATTTTTCAGTCGTCTCTTTTTCTTAAATTCACTGCTTCCCTAATTTCGAAAAAATAACATGAAAGCGTTCTTCCTCTAAGTTTCTTTGCAGTTTCTTTAAACGTACTTGGAATTTAGACAAGTTTCCTGTAACCAGAGGAAGACTGAAAAGTAAAACTTATCAAAGAAAACTAGTTTTTCTTGAAATAAAAAATTTTTCTTTAGAGAGACGACTGCTTCACTTCGTAACAGCAAATGGTTTGACTTTAAGCAGATTAATTATTTTAAATAAAAAAAACCGCAGAAATCAGAGTCGTAAGAAGAACTATCAGACAATACCACAGCAGTAAGCGAACCAACACAGACCTTAAAGAGTAATAACCTTGAGATTTTGAAACCGCTACAATTACGCAAGGAAATATGTAGTCATAGACAGTCGGAATATATTCACAACAAAAGATCGGCAGTCAATGCTGTTCAAACTGAGAGTTGCTATATTCCAGTGATCACATATCTGTTGAAATAAACCTTAAAGATGAGGCTCAAGAAGTCCTTATTTTGAGCCTGTAACAGGTTTCGGCGACATCGTTTTTAGTGTTTAAAAATTAATCACTACCGGGCATTAGATAGGCAACCACAAGCCGTAGCATTTTTTTTTTATAAGGACCAGCACTCAGGTGATGAGCCGTAGTTATGCAACGCATTGCGCCAGAACTAGAAAATTAGGTTACGAAAAGAAGTACTGCTTGTGGACGTTTGATTTGAAAATCTCAGGAAAGACTTCAGCAGGGAGTTTATTTCACAAACGAACTTTTCGGCTCAAAAACGAATTTTTTCTGTAATACGTAGTGTGATTCACTGGCTAATCGACCACAAAGGGAAGCATTCTTGATGAAGAACGTGTTGTGCGTATGAAATTACCGTTTTTAGGAACAAGTTTCCTGATTTCATTACATCACATTCCTTTGTAGTAGCGGCAAAACAGTAAAACACTTCCCACATTGCATCGATGCCACAGTAAATCAATAGAGCTGGTTATATTACTATCGCCGATGAACTTCTTTGCACTCTCCTCCACGCGGTCAATTAATTCAAAAATAGTTTTTAAAGCACCGTCGTATACATGAAGGTTGTGTTCCACTTTTGGTCCGATAAAGATGTCAATACTATCGAGGACCTTACTCTTAAGCATATAGTGCGAATTATTTAAGATTTCATAATGAATAGGAAGGCAACAAATATTAGCTGATGTTCAAAAATCCCTAATCTAGAGTACGGACCAGTTAAATGGCAGGGGACTTGGTGATGAACATTAAAAACTATTGTAGTACATTTAAACCATCACTAAGGAAATTAAGGGGGTTGAAAAAGAATTCGAAAGGTCTACTTCAATATTCCTCCAATAATGAGAGAATCTCGCTATATTCCAGTTTTTAATCGGAAGCTTCAATTTATTTAAAAATGGTATCAATTTCACAAATGTTTTAATTGATTGTTGTTTGTTATTATCCATTCTTTCCATCCCACTGTGTTAAGGGTTTGGTTCGAGTAGCATCATTATTAAGAATAAACAATATATTAAGTTTTATCCTTATTACTGGTGCCAGTAAGTTTAAGCGAACAACTTGTTTATGACTTTGTGTCAGTAGTAATTTCAATTTTTAATCACTCTCTCACCCCAGCAGATGTAAGAGATCCACTTTTTGTTTTGTTTTCTTGACTAATTTTAAATATTGTTTTTTTTTGGGTCGATAATTTAGCTTTGTATAACAAAAAGATTACCTGGAATGAGTATAACAGTGAATTAAGTTCTTTGAATCTGATGTGAGAATGATACTGTTACGACAAAATAATTTGGTAAAAAAATTTATTGGATTGTGACTTGGATAGAAAAAGTAGAGGTGAATAGACCGCTATTTTCACCACTAGCAAGTATGGTGTACACGAACAGCGAAAAAAAAAATAACACAAACTGAGAACTGAGGATCATGGTTCAAATCACAACGAAAAAATAATAGAGTTGTTCCTCAAACCTGCTAAGTTTCGACTAGAAAAAAATGAAGCGTGGTATGGTGGCGGTGGTTCAGTTGTTGAAGGCACCTGTATATTTAAAATAGCAGATGTGTTGGTTAAGGCAACTGCATATTAAGCAAGGATATCACAAGGCATTAGTAAGTGAAAAAAAGTACAAGCTTATCAACAGTGTATTGCACTAGTAGCTGAGTTTCATGGTTAAATGGAAAATCGTAAGTTCATTAGCCTCAACAAAGTAAACGATGTTGTAGCGTGAGACAGGATATCGTAGACACAAATCCAGTCAAGGCCACGGAGTAAGAGATAGCGAATAAAATGCTACAGAAGAATAAAATTAAAAACGAAAATATGATTTTTTAATTTTGTGCTTGGGTTCATATCTACAGAAATAACTAATCTCACAGTTGTTGCTGGCTATCACTTGAGAGCCAATTCTTTGAATTGTTTTATTTTAGTTTTTGTACTGCTCTTTCTTTTCTTTTTTTTTTTAAGAAAGGAAGGAATCAGGGGTACTCTCTGTATTTTAGTTTCTCATTCCGTTTGCAATTTCTAAAATATCCATTTCTAACCCCATATAGTAAACATAATGTGAGTTCTTATGCATAGCGATGTCCGTCTGTCCGTCCATGTTAGTGTTTAAATCATCTTTGTGAGGACACTAGATGAGCTAGAGAAAATTTAAGAAAATCAGCAAGATCGGTCCACATCCGTAGAGGCAGAGGGCTTAACACCACATCTGTCTCCAATTTTTCCATATAATTTCGAACAGTAAAGTATCTCTAAACAAAAAAAAAACAGAAATATGGAGAGATAGAGAATTAAAAAATAAGAAAAAAGCATTAAGTAAATAAAATGGCTTTCGGCCATATTTGTCAATATGCTCAAAATGGGTATCATTTTATATCTTTTAAAGAGATCTTTCAGGAAATATTAAAATTTAAAAAAAATGCTTGACCCATTAAGAGCCGATGACATTTTTATGTAAAATTATAAATCGTACTTAATTTTTTTTTCTAACTTTTAATTCTCTGTCACCGTAATATTTTGCACTATTAGTTAAAGTTTCTTTAATTACTTCCATTAGTTCGATGATAGATTTTAACCTTAAGTAATGAAACCTATAATTCTCATACAGTCTTCAGAACTGCAGGGTGGAGGTGACATTTCTCTGCTAAAGTGTCTCTATCCTTTACTATTTTTATGTCTCTTTTTTATATTTTTAATGTCGCTGTTGTTGCAGTGTAATTCAATTTACACAGTATTTTACATAATTAAGTGCAACAAGGATGCATTAAACATTTTACAGTAAAGGAGACTAAACATAATCATAAAAAGAAAATAAAAAAAAATATATTAAAACACTCTTTACGAAATTACAACAAACTATTAGAGCGTTCATAGAGATGATTATTATTTTATAATGTTGATGCTGAATTTAGAAATCTGGGTTAAGATTTTAATATAATCTTTGTCACGAAAGAAGGCTCTGTGTTACAAACTGTCAGTCTCATTGACAAGGGAAACATAATGCAAATGCTTTTGTCATACCTTTCAGTGAAGACTGTCATCACTGGCTGTTTATTTAGTACATTTGGCGAGCGCTTTCGATGTGAAAACATCATTTTCAAGCCGCGTTTTTATAAGTGACGACGGTCTTCACCGAAAGATATCACAACAGTATAATATTTACTGGCGGAACAAATCCGAATAACTTAATGTGTGAAATCGATTGGCATTACTAAATATCTCAATTTCGAAAAATATGCGAGTCAGAGCCCTTCTTTATGATCCCAAACGATATATAAATTAAATAAATCTTAACACATATAAGAAAAATTTAAGTTACTAAATTAGCTGGGATATGAACTCTGGCCACCAAATTAATAAAAGCTTAACAGTCAACTTGTTAACCATTTCAGCAACGTCTAAGACAATTAAATAGAAAAGATGTTATAAAAAAAATTAAGTTTTGATCATGTAGTCATCACGCCTGACTTATAGATGGCGCTATCGGGATAAAAAAAATCACACAGTTTATAGCAGTTTTGCTAAATGTTTTATTCCAAATGTTCAATTGTCTTTTGGACGGTAGCAATACACCTGACGAATTCCTAAAGAACAATACCCCATAGAGCAGGGGTTCTCATCAAGTTCCTGCTCACGGACCCCTAGTTAACAAATTTTTTTTTTCGCGGACCCCTCTGAAGCCCAAGTTTAAAACAAAACTTTTATTATATTTGAAAACACTGTTTTTTCGGTTCTTCATGCGGACCCCTTGGATGGTTGCTACGGACCCTAAGGGGTCCACGGACCCCCATTTGAGAACCGTTGCCATAGAGTTAGATCACAAAATCTTGGTGGACAATTAATAGGACCATTAAAACTAATTATAATAATAATAATTGTAAAGGTTGAACCAACCTCAATGCACCATGTTAATTTAATTTGTTAATTTTACAATTTAGCGTCAAGATTTTTGCACAACTTAATTTAACATTTATTGTTTTAGTCTTTGAACAAGTCAACGATGCTAAGGTACATAATTGAGCACAACGTAAAGATTGTTGAAGCCTTTTACGAAAATGGGCGCCTAAATCAAAATGTATTTCGTACACATTGTGGTTTTTTTGGTCAGAAGCGCTGTCGTGCCCAGCAATAAAACCTCTTGCGAACTTCACTGAGGCGAATTTAAAATTGATATTTGATTTGCACGCTTACAAATTCTGTTGACTCAAGCTCTGAAGCCTACTGGCTATTTCAAGCGCCGTTAATACGACAAATGGTTGATTCAACTGGCAGAAGTGAATAGTGACCTCGCATAGAAAATCATCTTCAGCGACAAGCGATCTACAAAGAGTGACTGCTTGATGCAGTTAATGGCCTGGCAGTGTTATACTTCTTCGAAAGTGAGGTGGGCCAAGCAGTTACCGCAAAGAGTGTTCGCAATTGCGACCAGAAATTAAAGATATGGACCTGAACAATATATGGTTCTAACAGGATGGTGCCACTTGCTGCACAGCTGGCTCTTTTGCGCGAAAAATTCAATGGCCATGTTACTTGTCGTGTCTTGGCGATGTTAATTGGCCCCCTCGATCATCTAACATCGTTGGACTTTTTTTTTGGAATATTTAAAAGAGAAAATTATGTAGAGGATGAAATAATTTCGCAAATTTACAAAATTAAACCTCAGTTATGTCTCAGAGCCATTAAAAATTTAGACCATTGGAACGGAAACCGTACTGTGTTGCATACAGCTCTCATATTGACAAAATTAATGCCTCCAATTTCGATACGAAAAAGTACATACATTCGTATTTAAGTTTCGAACCGTGCAACGTTCCCATATGGTTCAAAGTTTTTGCCGCCTTGTAAATTGCATCAAGCGGCAACCTTCATATCAGTTATAGAAAACACTAAAGCAACGGTTCTCAAATGGGGGTCCGTGGACCCCTAGAGGTCCGTAGCAACCATCCAAGGGGTCCGCATGAAAAACCGAAAAAACAGTGTTTTCAAAAATAATAAAAGTTTTATTTTGAATTTGGGCTTCAGAGGGGTCCGCGAAAAAAAAATAGTTTGCTAGGGGTCCGTTATCAGGTATTTAATGAGAAACCCTGCACTAAAGGCTTTATTTGACATCAAGAAATTTAACTAAAGATTTTAAAAAAGATGCATCAGCAAGTTGCCAGATGAAATTTGTATTAAACCGTGAAATTCTGTAAAAGGAACTTTAAAACTATAAAAACGCTTTTTTTAAATTGCTAAAAGAAAACATTTAAAAAAATCAGCCAAGTGCACGTTGGACTCACACTTGAAGTATTCCGTAGTATGTATGGGCCACCCTTTAGTTTCTAATTTTATATTCTTAAAAACTTTTAATGACAACTTAAAGTGTTTGCCTTTTTAAGCTAAAAAATAAGAACAGGATACTTCTAAGTCATGTCTTCTAAAGGAACAACCTTTAATTTTGTTTCTTATTCTTGTTTGCATTGAGAACACATAAACTGTATAAATCTCAAATACCCGATTATGGCTATTTAAAACTCGAAGCCATATTCGTAAAAATTACGTTTGCATGTTGACACTCCTAAATTTTTATTTTAGTTTTTGCTGTGGCGGCCATTTTCATTATAATTCTAGAGGCAGCGTACTTTGACAGCCGGTCAGCTAAAATAATATTTTTACGCTTTTAAACTCTAAAATTATTGACTAAAATTTAACATTAACATGTGAAAAAATATTAAAAATAAGTTTTGCTCAATTTCAATTTTATCGGAAATTTTCCAATTTTTGTAAAACTTAAATTTTTACTGAATTTTAATTGCGAATTTAGTTTTTTTACTGATTTTTTTTTTACTGAATTTTTTATTGAAGCAAAATTTTTTCTTTTATTTGATTATAGAAAAGACACAATTTTAGTACGACTAAAATTATTCTACTAAAATTTTAACAAAAAATAATAATAAATATTGATAAAATACAATTTTAAATTTCTTTCGTTTTTATGATTAATTTTCATTTTTAATTTCAAAATTTTGTTATTGAAATTGAATTTTCTTTACACTTTTTCGCTATTTCCAGAATTTAACTTTTAAAAAATTAAAATTATTTCCAACAGATCTGTAAATTTATAATTTATACAGAAAATATTTTAACAAATTATGTTGTCCTAATTTAATATTCCACTTGTAAAAAAACATGTGATAAATAAAGAATTTCGTGTTTATATCGCTACGTAAAATCTTTTAAAATTAATTTTTTATATTTAAAAATCATTTAGAAAATAAAGCGGCCATAATCAATCTAAATGAATATTAAAAATATATATTTTTTAATGTAACACAAAACATTAATATATTCTATCGATTCTAATAAAGTTTTTTAATTGATCTGGTAACTTTAAAAATTTTAACTGGAACAAATTTTGATGTGAGTCTTTGCTAACTGTTTTAAACAGCATGTGTTTGTTTTCATGGGTTGTGGAATTTGCTAACGCTTACACAGGGTGACACATGCTACTCTTGTATATTTTTTAAAGGTGACAAAATTTAGTAGTTATTAAATCGATTGGTACTTAACTCTACTGTATAGCAACAGAATTGCCAGAAGTATAAAAAATCAGTTATAAAATTTATGTGCTTCAAATTGTAGCTTTTGTCAAACAATGCTGTGGGAAACTTTATTTAAAATTTTAACTGTGCCACGTGCATTTAATAAATATTTCAAGAGTTTAGAAAAGATAACAGAGAAAGAGTTTTGACACACAATGTCAAATATTTCTTGAACTTTGCTAACTTTGTCGAAGTTTGCGATGAATTTGATAAGGCAAACGTTAAACAGATATTTTTAAAAGCAAAAAGAATAAAAAATTTTGAAGATTATTTTTTTATAGATGAAAATTTTTCTATAAAATTTCTGGCAGCACTGTAGTGATGAATAAATAATGCCATAAAGTTATCGAATATGAATTCTTTTTTCCGTTATTAAAAATTTTACAGCAAGAATATTTCATTTTAAAGAGTTTAACTTCACCAACATCGGGAAATAATTCGAAAAAAAGCGATAAATCCTATTTTACAAAAAAAATAAAATAAAAAAATTAGCAAAATTACAAACAGGACTTCAAATTTCATTATAAATAAAAAAATTTACCAAAAATATTTTACCAAAAAATTTTTATTTAAAAAATCACCAGTATCTCGAAAATCTACAGCAAATGAAATTTAACAGCATTGTCAATTTAACTCTAAAATAAATCAATATTTAAAAAAAAGAACCAAAGTTTTACCAAAAAATTCCAATCTTAAATAAAAAAAATCCACTTCATAATAAATTAAAGTATTAAAGACTCAGCGAAAAATTGAAATGTGAATTATAAAGAAATTTTTATCCATAAAATGGAACGTTTTTTTACTAAAATAAAAAAGCGAAATTTGTTTTACAAATGAAAGCAGAAACTGTTTAAAATTATAATAAAATGTGGAGTTTAAGGTAAACTTCTATTGGAATCCCCATTCATTTTTTAACCATAAACTAAGATCTTGAAAATATGTTTCGTTTTATTGATTATTTTTTTTTTTTTTTAATATTTAAATTATCTTTTTTTATTTTTTATTTAAAAATAAATTTTGTTTAATAAACTTTAATCACTTTGTAAAATTTATTTTAAAAAGGACCAAAAAAAACTTTACTGGCAACACATTTTAGCACAGTGATCAATTGGCACACATTTACCGTTGGCATCACGTGCATAACCTTCGTTGCAATAACAACCTTCAGGGCATTTAAAATGGCGTATTAGACAGGGTTTATTTAAAGTAGCACATTCCGTTTGACAACTATCACCACAATCCGTATAGAATTCATTCTCAGGACATTCGTGGCTGGCAGCTGGGAATATTTAAATAAAAAATATTATTTTTTACACGAATTAATTTAAATGTGTGAAATAAAAAGAAAAATAAAAAAATCACCTTCTCCCATTTGAATGTTTGAGATGACAACAACAATGAGCAGCAATAAAATGCAGCTTTTAAAAAGTGTTTTAAACATTTTGTGCTTTTAATTTTAATTATTATTTATTAATTTTTTTTTTTTTTTTTTTTTTTGTTTCTCTACACAACAACACGCTTGGTAGATAAGAACTATTAGTTAAAAATGTAGAATAATAACTGATTCAAGTTTTGTTTGAGATGTCATATTTATGGGGTTTTTTTAATCTTTAAATAAATAATAATTTTGCACTTCGTACGTCTAACCCTTTGTTGTCAAATCCCATACATCACATAAAAAATAAATAAAAATACAACATTCTGCTGTGCCGAAACTGAAATACCCTTCACAAAAAAAAATTGAAAATTTATTTTTCGTAAATAAGTTTTTTTTTTTGACGGAATATCTTTTATAAATTAAGAATATTTGGGTTAAGCATGAGTTGTTTATTTGCCACCTAGGAGTCTGCTCTTCACTTTTTTTCATTAAAGAATCTATTGAAATTTAAAAGGGAAAATAACGGCTTTTTTTGAGGGTAATTTTCTGGTTTTCAACCTCATATGTATATTTATTAAATAAAAAATGACTGAGGGATTTGTTTTTTTAATTTTTAAATTGTTGATAGTTTTTAGTTATTTTTGTACATTTTCGCTTCTGTATAAAATTATAAATTTTTTATTGCTATAAAAAAATTTTTTTTTTTGGGAAGATTAAATTTTTTGGTGAAATTTTTGTGAAAATAAATATTTTGGTGAATTTGTAATCGTTTAGTAAAATTTCAATTTTTTGCTCATCTAGTTTTTTTTTTTGTTTTTTTTTTTTTTTTTTTTGCTCAATTTCTCATTTTTATTAAAAAATGATTTGTTAAAAAAATTTCATATTTTTAGTGAAATGTTGGTGAAAATGTAATATTTTTTATAAAATTTAGATGGTTTAGTAATATTCCAATTACCTGGTCATTTATAGTTTTATTTTCTAAAATTTCGGTTTTCACTACAACAAACTAAAAACAAAAATAACCAACAAAAAAAAACAATTTTATTTAAAAAAACATACGGAAAATAGAGGCGGTCACTTTTTTTTAACATATCTTAACCACTTATGGACCGGTGTTGCTAAGTTCCATTAAAACCTGTTTTGAAGCTAAGTCTTACAGAATGTAGCTTATCTGGGGACGTGGCAAAATTAATTTAAGCCCCACTCAAGACAGACAGACATCGCTAAATCGACTCCCCCATGTATAAGGATCAAAAAATAACAAACGGAATTATATATACAATTTCCACCTGTGGTGAATTTTATAATAAAAATTATTCTTATGTTTGTTAAAAGTAAAGCATTTCACTACCAGAATAGATACCATAAGCCAGTATATTTTTCCTTTATCCTGTTCCAGCTCTAATATTTCTACCTTATGGTCACCTTATAAACTACTTTTGCCTTAACGACAAGTACCCTTTAAACAAACTCAACATTGTTATTGCTATTATTTCTTTCTTTTCCTCTCTTTACTCTACTCTTCCAGCTTGACTTGACCGAGTTTAAGTGTTACATAGAAAAAAAGTAAAGAAATTAAACCACTGAAAAGCACTACGGAGAATAATAAAAAACTATTTTAAACAAGTGGTAGCAAATGTAAACATAATAAGCGTTTAAAACTTATTAAATGTCAACTTAAAAACAATTTTCAAAATGCATGGAATCTTTGAATTTTTTTCTTATTATGAATTTGTTTTGGTTGTTTTATTATACTCTGCCATGCACAGTGGGATGATTAAAAAAATTAAATTTTATTATAACAAATCTGTCTACAAAATAGTTAGAATAGAAACCAAAACTTGCAAAAATTCTGTTTTTGTATCCAAAGTAGACATCAGATTATAATTTAACAAACAGTTTTTAGTTATGCTCAAGTTCGTTTTTTTCAATTCTAATATAATAATATTTTTTCCTTTTGTTTTTTTTTCCTTTTTGTCATTATCTCGCAGGAGATAATATGAGGCTTTAGATTCATCTTTGTTTTGCCTTTAAGGGCTAATAAGTTGCCTTACGGAATACAGAAAACTTAATATCGTTTTCCAAATTTTCATAGATCCTCAACTTAAGTATATCGGAATGTAGGAAGGATATTCTTAAAAAAGACCTGAGAAACTTATGTAAGAACTTATTTGTTAAACTTAGAACTTCTGATGTGTAAAGGTGCTGCTCTTGCAGACTTAAGCGACTTTTCTAGCGACAGAAATTATCAAAAATTCGAGTCGAAAGAAGAAATGTTAAGCAATAACAGAACTGAATGTGAACTAACCCAGAAGTTGAGGGATATTAACCTTAAAATTTTGAAACCGCTACAATTATGCAAGGAAATATGTAGTCATAGACAGTCGGAATATATTTACAACAAAAGATCGGCAGCCAATGCTGTTCAAACTGAGAGTTGCTATATTCCAGTGATCGCATAACTGTAGAAATAAATCTTAAAGATGAGGCTTAAGAAATCCTTATTTCGTACCTGAAACAGGCCTCGACGGCATCGTTTTTAGTGTTTAAAAATAAAGCACTACCGGGCTTTAGATAGGCAACCACAAGCAGTAGCACTTTTTTTATTAGGACCAGCAGTAAGGGGATGAGCCGTATTTATGCAACGCATTGCGCCAGAAGTAGGAAATTAGGTTACGAAAAGAAGTACTACTTGTGGACGTTGGATTCGAAAATTGCAGGAAAGATTTCTGCAGGGAGTTTATTTATTCACTGGCTAATCGACAATAAAGGGAAGCGTTCTTGATGAAGATCGTGTTTTGCGTATGAAATTACCGTTTTTAGGAACAATTTTCCTGATTTCATTAAATCACATTCCTTTGTAGTAGCGACAAAACAGTAAAACACTATCCACATTGCACCGATGCCATAGTAAATTAATAGGGCTGATTACATTACCGTCGCCGATGAGCTTCTTTGCACTCTCCTTTACGCAGTCAATTAACTCAAGAATAGTCTTTAAAGCACCGGCGTATACATGAAGGTTGTATTCCACTTTTGGTCTGATAAAGGTGTCAATACTATCGAGGACCTTACTCTTAAGCAAATAAAGCGAATTATTTAAGATTCCATAATGAATAGGAAGGCAACAAATATCAACTGATGTTAAAGAATCCCTAATCTAGAGTAAAGACCAGTTGAGTGACAGGGGACTTGGTGATAAGCATTAAAAACTATTGTAATAACTTTAGAACATCACTAAGGAAATTAAGGGGGTTGAAAAAGAATTCGAAGGGTCTACTTCAATATTCCTTCAATGATGAGAGAATCTCGCTTAAAATTGGTATCAATTTCACAAAAGTTTTAATTGATTGTTGTTTGTTATTATCCCTTCATTCCATCCCACTGTGTTAGGGGTTTGGTTCGAGTAGCATCATTATTAAGAAAAAACAATATAATAAGTTTTATCCTTATTACTGGTGCCAGTAAGTTTAAACGAACAACTTGTTTATGACTTTGTGTCAGTAGTAATTTCAATTTTTAATCACTCTCTCACCCCAGCAGATGTAAGAGATCCACTTTTTGTTTTGTTTTCTTGACTAACTTTAAATATTGTTTTTTTTTTTTTTTGATTCGGTAATTTGGCTTTGTACTCGTATAACATTTACTAACTTTTTAAAAGATTACCTGGAATGAGTATAATAGTGAATTAAGTTCTTTAAATTTGATGTGAGAATGATACTGTTACGACAAAATAATTTGGTAAAAAAATTATTGGATTGTGACTAGGATAGAAAAAGTAGAGGTAAATAGACCTCTATTTTCACCACTAGCAAGTGTGGCGTACACGAACAGCGAAACAATAAATAACACACAGTGAGGATCATGGTTCAAATCACAACGAAAAAAAATATTAGAGTTGTTGTTCAAACCTGCTAGAGTTTCGACTAGAAAAAGGAAAACCATTGAGTTGCATTCACGATAGATAATTTATTGAAGGCGCCTGTATATGTAAAACAGTAGATTTGTTGGTTAAGGCAACTTTATAGTAAAACAAGGATAACACAAGACATTAGAAAAAGTACATGTATATCAACAGTGCGTTGCAGTAGTAGCTGCGTTGCATGGTTAAATGAAAGATCGTGAGTTCGTGAGCCTCTTCAAAGTAACACGATGTTGTAGCGTGAGACAAGATATCGTAGACACAAATCTAGCCAAGGCCACAGAGTAAGAGATAGCGAATAAAATTTTACAGAAGAATAAAATTAAAAACGAAAATATGATTTTTTGTGCTTGGGTTCATATCTGCAGAAATGGCTAATCTCACAGTTGTTGCTGGCTATCACTTGAAAGCCAATTCTCTTAATTGTTTTCTTTTAATTGTTGTACTGCTCTTTCTTTTCTTTTTTTTAAGGAAGTAAGGAAGGAATCAGCTAATAGTTAGTGACGGCACTGGTTTCTCAGGGGTACCCTTCACCACAAAAAGTGGAAAAAGGGTGTATTTTAGTTTCTCATTCCGTTTGCAATTTCTACGATATCCATTTCCAACCCCATAAAGGAAATATAATGTGAGTCCTTATGCATAGCGATGTCCATGTTAGTTTTTAAATCATCTCTGTCAAGACCCTAGAAAAGCTAGAAAAAATTCAAATACGCCAAACGATTAGTCATAGTTTCGAAAGAATTGATCGTTCCATGTCCCTCGAGTCAAAGGGCTTAACACCACATCTGCCTCTAATTTTTCCATATCATTTAGAACAATAAAGTATCTCTAAACAAAAAAAAAAACAGAAATATGGAGAGATAGAGAATTAAAAAATAAGAAAACAAACATCAAGTGGAAAATTTAACGCTCGCCCATATTTTCAGAGTTATGGGCCTCTGAAATTTTCATCAAAAAGTTCATATGTCAATATGGTCAATATGGGTATCATTTTATATCTTTTAAAGAGATCTTTCAGGAAATATTAAAATTTAAAAAAAAAATGCTTGACCCATTAAGAGCCGATGACCATTTTATGTAAAATTATAAATCGTACTTAATTTTTTTTTCTAACTTTTAATTCTCTGTCACCGTAATATTTTGCACTATTAGTTAAAGTTTCTTTAATTACTTCCATTAGTTCGATGATAAATTTTAACCTTGAGTAATGAAACCCATAATTCTCATACAGTCTTCAGAACTGCAGGGTGAAGGTGACATTTCTCTGCTTAAGTGTCTCTATCCTTTACTATTTCTGTATCTCTTTTTTATATTTTTAATGTCGCTGTTGTTGCTGTGTAATTCAATTTACACAGTATTTTACATAATTAAGTGCAACAAGGATACATTAAACATTTTAAATTAAAGGAGACTAAACATAATCATAAAAAGAAAATAAAAAAATTAATAAAAACGCTCTTTATGAAATTACAACAAACTATTAGAGCATTCATAGAGATGATTATTATTTTATAATGTTGATGCTGTATTTAGAAATCTGGGTTAAGATTTTAATATAATCTTTGTTACGATACTGTTTTATTATTTAAAACTTATGAAATCATAGAATTAGAACAATCATAAACATATTTATAGAGTTTTCACATCACATCGACTGGTATAAAATTATTAAAAGCGAACAATATAAAAATGAATAAAATGGATTAGTTTCTTTTTTTTAATTTAAAGGAGCTGATGTAAAAGGAGAGAGGGCAATTGTTTAATATTTATGTGAAAAGTTTATGTAGAGCAAATCTGGTGAAAGAAGGCTCTGTGTTACAAACTGTCAGTCTCATTGACAAGGGAAGCATAATGCAAATGCTTTTGTCATACCTTTCAGTGAAGACTGTCATCACTGGCTGTTTATTTAGTACGTTTGGCGAGCGCTTTCGATGTGAAAACATAATTTTCAAGCCGCGTTTTGGTTAGTGACGACGGTCTTCACCGAAAGGTATGACAACAGTATAATATTTACTGGCGAAACAAATCCGATTAACTTAATGTGTGAAATCGATTAGCATCACTAAATATCTCAATTTCGAAAAATATGCCAGCCAGAGCCCGTCTTCATGACCCCAGCGATATGTAAATTAAATAAATCTTAACACATATCAAAAAAATTTAAGTTATTAAATTAGCTGGGATATGAACTCTGACCATCAAATTAATAAAAGCTTAACAGTCAACTTGTTAACCATTTTAGCAGCGTCTAAGACAGGGGGTTCTCATCAAATTCCTGCTCACGGACACCTAGTTAACTAATTTTTTTTCGGGGACCCCTCTGAAGCCTAAGTTTAAAATAAAACTTTTATTATTTTTGAAAACACTGTTTTTTCGGTTCTTCATGCAGACCCCTTGGATGGTTGCTACGGACCACCTTTTGAGAACCGTTGGTCTAAGACAACTAAATAGAAAAGATGTCATAATAAAAAATAAAATTTTGATCATGTAATTATGGCTCCTGGCTCATAGATTGCGCTATCGGGATAAAAAATATTCACACAGCTTATATCAGAATGTTTTATTCCAAATGTTAAGTTGTCTCTTGGACGGTAGCAAGACACCTGACGAATTTCTAAAGAAAACAACCCCATAGAGTTAGATCACACAATCAATACAACAAATGGTTAATTTAACTAGCAGAAGTGAAAAGTGACTTCGCATAGAAAATCATCTTTAGCGACAAGCGATCTATAAAGAGTGACTGTTTGATGCAGTTAATGGGCTGGCAGTGTTATACTTCTTCGAAAGTGATTTCGACCATGCAGTTACCGCAAAGAGTGTTCGCAATTGCGAGATAATAACAGACTTCTTATGACCAGAAATTAAAAATATTGACCTGAACGATATGTGGTTCTAACTGGATAGTGCCACCTGCTGCACAGCCGCCTCGACCATCTAACACCGTTGGACTTTTTTTTTGGAATATTTAAAAGAATAAATTATGTAGAGGATGAAATAATTTCGCAAATTTACGACATTAAACCTCAGTTATGTCTCAGAGCTATTAAAAATTTAGACCATTGGAACCTAAACCGTATTGTGTTGCATATAGCTCATACAAAATGAATGCCTGCAATTTAGATACGAAAAAGTACATACATGCGTATCCAAGTTTCGAACCGTGCAACGTTTCCATATGGTTCAATGTTTTTGCCGCCTTGTAAGTTGCATCAAGCGGCGACTTTCATATCAGTTATAGAAAAAAATAAGGGCTTTATTTGACATCAAGAAATTTTATTGAACTCAATATTTTAAAAAAGATGCATCAGCAAGTTGCCAGATGAAATTTGTGTAAAATCGTCAAATTTTGTGAAAGGAACTTTAAAACGTTTTCTTTTAAAGCCCAAAAGAAAACACTACTTTAGTTTCGAATTTTATATTCTTAAAAACTTTAATTGACAACTTAAAGTGTTTGCTTTTTAGGTTATTGACACCCCTTAATTTTTATTTTAGTTTTTGCTGTAGCGGCCATTTTGATTATAATTCCAGAGGAAGCGTACTAAAATAATATTTTTCCGCTTTTAAAACTCTAAAAATTATTGACTAAAATTTAACATTAACATGTGGAAAAATATTAAAAATAAGTCTCAATTTTATCGGAAATTTTCCATTTTTTGTAAAACTTAAATTTTTACTGAGTTTTAATTTTAAATTTAGTTCGACTATTTAATTTTTTGATTAAAGCAAAAGTTTTTTTATTTTGTTATAGAAAAGATACAATTTTAGTACAACTCAAATTATTCTAATAAAATTTTAATAAAAAATAATAATAAATTTTGATAAAATTTTAAGTTTCTTTTGTGCTCTTTTGTTTTTAAGATTAATTTTCATTTTTAATTTCAAAAACTTGTTATCGAAATTGAATTCGTATTTAAAGTTTTGTTGAAAGCTTATTATTTTGTTGAAACTTTTTTTTAGTTATTTTTCGGAAAATGACATTTCTTGTCTTTACACTTTTTCGCTACTTAATGGGCCATTTTTCAGAATTTAACTTTTAAAAAATTAAAATTATTTCCAACAGATCTGTAAATTTATAATTTATACAGATTACCTATGGTCCTAAGACTGCCTTACCTAAAGTAAATAGAATATATTTAAACAAATTATGTTGTCCTAATTTAATAAAATATCTTAAAATTAATTTTTATAATTTTTTATATTTATTATATTTTTCGATTACGTTACATAATCATTTAGAAAATAAAGCGCCCATAATTAATCTAAATGAATATTAAAAATATATATTTTTTTAATGTAACAGAAAACAAAAATATATTCTTTGGATTCTAATAAAGTTTTTTAATTGATCTGGTATCTTTAAAAATTTTAACTGGAACAAATTTTGATGTGAGTCTTTGCTAACTGTTTTAAACAGAATGTGTTTGTTTTAATGGGTTGTGGAATTTGCTAACGCGTACACAGGGTGACACATGCTACTGTTGTATATTTTTTAAAGGTGACAAAATTTAGTAGATATTAAATCAATTGGTACTTAACTCTACTGTATAGCACCAGAATTGCCAGAAGTGTAAAAAATCAGTTATAAAATTTATGTGCTTCAAATTGTAGTTTTTGTCAAACAAACAATGCTGTGGGAAACTTTATTTAAAATTTTAACTTTACCACGTGCATTTAATAAATATTTCAAGAGTTTAGAAAATATAACAGAGAAAGAGTTTTGACACACAATGTCAAATATTTCTTGAACGGATAGTGAATTAATGTTGCCAACTTTATGGAAGTTTGCGATTAATTTGATAAGTCTCCCTTGTTCATCGGCAAACGTTGAACAGATAATTTTAAAAGCAAAAAGAATAAAAATTTTTGAAGATTATTTTCTAAATTAAGTTTTTTTTTATAATTGAAAATTTTTCTATAAAATTTCTGGCAGCAATAAATTTATCGAATAGAAATTCTTACCCCGGCATTAATAATTTTACAGCAAGAATATTTCACGAGTTTAACTTCACCAATATCGGGAAATAGTTCGGAAAAAAGCGATAAATCCTATTTTACAAAAAAAAAAAAAATAAATAAATAAAGGAAATAACAAAATTACAAAATTACAAAGACGCTTTCAAATTACATTATTAATAAAAAGAATTTTCCCAAAAATTTTACCAAGAAATATTTATTTAAAAAATCACCAGTATCTCGAAAATAAACAGCAAATGAAATTTGACAGCATTGCAATTTTGCTTATAAGTGGAGATATTATAAAAAAAACTTAAATTTAACTCTTAAATAAATCAATATTAAAAAAAAGAACCAAAGTTTTACCAAAAAAGTCAAATCTTAAATTAAAAAATCCACTTCATAATGAATTAAAGTTTTAAAGACTCAGCGAAAAATTGAAATGTGTTTTATCAAGAAATTTTTTTCCATAAAATAGAACGTTTTTTAACTAAAATAAAAAAATCGAAATTTATTTCACAAATAAAAGAAACTGTTTAAAATTACAATAAAATGTGGAATTTCAGGTAAACTTCTATTGGAATCCCCATTCATTTTTTAACCGTAAACAAAGATCTTGAAAATATTTTTCGTTTTATTGATTTTTTTTTAATATTTAAGTTTAATATTTAAATTTTCTTTTTTTATTTTTTATTTAAAAATAAATTTTGTTTAATTAACTTTAATCACTTTTATTTTTTATTTAAAAATACTTTTTGTTTTATTGACCACAATCGCTTAAATGTAAAATTTATTTAAAAAAGTATCAAAAAAAACTTTACTGGCAACACTTTTTAGCACACTGCTCAATTGGTACACATTTACCGTTGGCATCACGTGCATAACCTTCGTTGCAGTAACAACCTTCAGGGCATTTAAAATGGCGTATAAGACAGGGTTTATTTAAAGTAGCACATTCCGTTTGACAACTATCACCACAATCCGTATAGAATTCATTCTCAGGACATTCGTGGCTGGCAGCTGGGAGTTAATTAAATAAAAAATATTTATTTTTTACACGAATTAATTTAAATATGTGAAATAAAAAGAAAAATTAAAAAAATCACCTTCTACCATTTGAATGTTTGAGATGACAACAACAATGAGCAGCAATAAAATGCAGCTTTTAAAACGTGTTTTAAACATTTTGTGCTTTTAATTTTAATTATTATTTATTAATTTTTTTTGTATCTCTACACAACAACAAGCTTGATAGTTAAGAACTATAAGTTAAAAATGTAGAATAATAACTGATTCAAGTTTTGTTTGAGATGTCATATATATGGGGTTTTTTTTTAATTTTTAAATAAATAATAATTATGCACTTCGTACGTCTTGACGGAATATCTTTTATAAATTAAAAATATTTGGGTTGAACTTGAGTTGTTTATTTGACACCTAGGGGTCTGCTCTGCACTCTTTCTCATTAAAGAATCTATTGAAATTAATATTCTAGTTTTCAACTTCATTTGTATAATTATTAAATAAAAAAAAATGACTAAGGAGGTTTTTTTTATTTTTAAATTGTTGATAGTTTTTAGTAATTTTTGTACATTTTCGTTTCTGTATTAAATTATAAATGTTTTATTGCTATAACAATTTTTTTTTTTTTTTGGGAAAATTAAATTTTTTGGTGACATTTTTGTAAAAATAAATATTTTGGTTAAATTTCAGTCGTTTAGTGAAATTTCAATTTTTTGCTCATCTAGAGTTTTCTTTTGCTAAATTTCTCATTTTCATTACAAAATTAATTTCTTAAGCAAAATTTCATATAAAATTTAGATTGTTAAGTAATATTCCAATTACCTGGTCATTTATAGTTTTATTTCTTGAAATTTTGGTTTTCACTACAACAAACTAAAAACAAAAACAACCAACAAAAAAAAACAATTTTATTTAAAAAAAACATAGGGAAAATAGAGGCGTTCACTTTTTTTTAACATATCTTAACCACTTATGGACCGGTGTTGCTAAGTTCCAATAAAACCTGTTTTGAAGCTAAGTCTAATAGAATGTAGCTTATCTGGGGACGTGGCAAAATTAATTAAGGCCCCATTCAAGACAGACAGACATCGCTAAATCGACTCCCCCTGTATAAGGATAAAAAAATAACGGAATTATATATACACTTTCCACCGGTAGTGAATTCTAAAATAAAATTTGCTAATACACAGAAATAAAATACTTATTCTAAGTTTAAATAAATTATTCTTATATTGGATAAAAGCGTAAAAAAGATTTTGTTGCCATTTAACCTCAAGGGCGATCTTAAAGCAAACAAAAACGGAATGAATTTTACAATTCAATGAAAAATTGTATTAAAAGTAAAATAAAATTCTTGATTATAATATCGAGGCTTTATTAAAGCCAAATCTTATATACCCTACACCATGTATGTAAATCTTTCACAAAAAAAAAATATTGCAGTGACAGAGAATTAAAAAACTTAAAAAAAAATTAAATGCGATATATAATTTTACATAAAAATGTCAATGGCTCTTTATGGGTTAAGAATATTTTAAAAATTTTAGCATCTCCTGCAAGATCTCTTTAAAAGTTTTTAAGTGATACCCATATTGTCAATCGAAATTTTTTATGAAATTTTCAGAGGCCCACAACTCGGAAATTATGGGCGAGCGCTATTTTTTACTTGATGATTTTTTTTTTCTTGTTTTTTATTCTCTATCGCTCCATATATATTTTTTCATTGTTCTAAATGATATGGAAAAATTAGAGGAAGGCGTGGTGTTTAGCCCACTGCCTCGAGGGACATGAATCTATCTTGCTGATTTTCAATAGCAACTGTTTCGAAACTATGTCTGATCAATTGACGTATTTAAATTTTCTCTAGATCATCTAGTGCCTTGGCAAAGTTGGTTTAAAAAATAACACGGACGGACATCGCTTAATCGACTTCGCTGTGCATAAGGACTTAGAATTTATACACCTTATGGGGTCGTAAGCAAACTTAGATACAGCCTTTTTACATTTTTTGTGGTGAAGGGTGGAAAAAAGCTTAACATCAAGTCAGAATTTACATAAGTAAAAAAATAGATAAATAAAAAATTTTAGAGAATAACTTCAAATTAAAAAAAATTACTGGATGTTTAAAAGAGATTTTTTTTTTAATCCCAAAGTCCAGATATACACTATGCAATTTTTTGAGGCATTTTTTTCCATTCTCTATTTAAGTTGCAGCGATAACATAAGCGACAGTAACATCATTTCAAAATTCAAGCAATATCATATTGCTTACCCCTCTTGCTTCACCATTAAACAAAAATTTCATGCCAGTTTCATGAAAAATTGCATAGTGTACGAGAATTCCAAAAAAAAAATACAAAAGAAATTAAAAAGATCGAAAGTTGAAAGTCAGACAGCTTTTAAAAGAAATTTTATTTCATTTAAAAATATAATTTATATTTCACATTAACTATTAATTCTTTAAATAACTTATGATAAGAAAAAAAAGATTAAAAAAATTGATACAAAAAACTATAAAAAATTTTTGGCGATTTTTTCAGCTTAAAAAATAACCATAATTTATTCCTGATATTTTTTGATGTTTTTTTTTTATGGCAACCATATTCACTAGCTTAACTCTTTTTAGCCAAGACTATAGCGAACAGTTTTCAACGGCTAGCGAGCGAGTAACAACATTTAAGCGGATAAAAACGGATCTTAACGTGATATTAATGCAAAGAAACAAACAAAAAGTGAAAAAATTCCTAACAAATTAAAAAGAAATAATTCTAAGAGGAAAATATTCTTATTTAGAAAAATAAATGAGATCAACCAATAAAAAAAAATATTAAAAATTTCATTCAAACAAAAAGGTGATCAAGAAAAATTTAAGAAAGAAAAGAAAGACCGCAGTAAAAAAATGCCTCCTCCTTCACTAAATAAAAGTTTTCATTAAAGCTAAAGAAATTAAATGAAATTTTTTCCAAATGTTAAAAATACAAATTTGATTTAGAATTTTAAATTCTGCAAAGAAAAATAAATCTCTTTTTCTAAAAATTAGTTTTGAAAATAACAAATTTGACAAAAAAATATGGAAATTAAAAAGCAATTTTTACTTATGTTTGTGTTTGTGCCTGTGTGTTTCTCTTAATAAAAAATATTGTTCAGGAAAAAATGGTAAAAACAATCTTTTGTTTAAATAATAATATTTTAATTTTTAAAATTTTCTTTATTTAATTCAAAGAAATAATTCTTTTTGTAAAAATTTAAAAAGTGACTGTGTAACTCTAAGAGTTGTTTTTAATATGTGCGTTTGTGTGTTAAACCTCATTTCATGTTTGATCTTTATTTGTTGTCTTCATCTTATTCCTATCGTTTAGTTGTTTATTGTATGTGTTTGTTGTTGTTGTTGTTTTTTTTTCATTACATTCCTTAACATTAGCAGCAGCATAAAAGTTGTTTGACTTGTTTGCATGTTGTTGGTCGCTGTTTTGCTACTGTTGTTGTTGTTGTTCTTATTGTTTATAGTTTTTGAGTGTGGCCAAGAAGAAGAACTCAATGCAAGAGAGATTGTTTGTGTAACTGGCTAAAAAGTGTTGTCAATGTCTTATTGTTAAGCAAGAGAAAAAGAGTCTTGGAATCATTTAAATCAACCCTAAATAGTCGAGATAAATTTTCCATTTAAACACATAGTACGTTAATCGAATGATTTTCAATACGAAAACAACAGCAGAGCTTGAGTTTAATCTTGTAAAACGGAAGCCTTTTTTGAAATCTCTCTTTATAAGAAATAAGTTCCTGAGATTTGGTCTCATGGGGAGAGAAAAAAAATTAAAAGTTCCCGAGCTTTAATAGAATAATTACTTCACTGAGCAGTCTAAGCTGTGCTTTGAGACAAGCAGCCTTATGAGATTAACATACTCGAGTCATAATCTTTGGCAGGCAGGTCGCTAGTCTCGTTTATATAAGAGCAACACTATTGAGTCCTCATCGTCCCCTTATAGTTCCCTAGAGCGGAAGGTAAAGGCGATTTCTAAGATTTTAACTAGGATTTATTTCAAAATATTCCTGATTCCGAATAAATGAAATCCTAGAATTTTTTCAACCCTCGAAAAGCCCCAAAAATTCGCCCTGTGAGTAGAGAAGGTCGAAAAACTTCTCCTCTACATGCCGGCAACATCTGCGGAAATCCTTTTATAAAAGATTTAATCATTTTGTCATGAATATCAACGGCACAGTGGTGTATCAGCACAGCAGTCTATCAGTACAGTGTCTAAAGGGGTTTTAGCAGGTTATATTTTTTTTCACCATTTCTTTACTAAACTTTTTTCAATAATTTAATTAATTATAAACATTTGAAAAAAAATTACATCAACTATTGTAACACCCTTTTAATGTAGTATTTTACATATTTATACTTCTTATTATATCAGACGAAACAAGAGATAATATGTCTAATTTATAAGTGTTTGTATATAACGATTCAAAAGAGAGGGCCATGTAAATGATATTACATCAATTATTGGAACTCCCTTTAATTTCTAAATTCAAATTGTCATAGCAGACTTTGCAACACAGGTTCCTTGTAAAATTCAGCTATCTATCTAAAATGGCTAAAAATTTTGGACACATACCTCAAATTTTATTAACTATTAGAACACCCTTTATTTTATAAATTAAAATTTTTTACTTGTTCTTATAGCGGACTTAGGGATACAGCTTCTTTGTAAATTTAAAACATCTGTCTACAAATTCAAAATTGTGACCATATTCATTAAATTAAATGAATTGTTGGGCCACCCTTTAATTTATAATTTTAAATATTTAAACTTGTTATTATAAAAGTTATAGTAATCCACACTCTATTTAATTTTTAAGCGTTTTTCGATAATGGTTTAAAAGATAGGCCAATATAAATAAATCTACGTCAACTATGGTGACACCCTTTACTTTTTGTATTATTTTTTTGTGTTATTTTTTTCCATTGGAAGCTAAAGTGATATGCCGTTTTTTTAATTTAAGAGTGGTGCCCTTTATGTATTATAATGCACCTAAAAAACATGTGTTTAGTATGGGCACACCCTTTAATTTTAAGATTTATTTTTGTGTTATTTTTTGCCATTGAAAACTGAATTGATATTAAAAATGGTTTCGTTTATGTTGCATTATACACGTAAAAACATGTATGTGGTATGGGGACACCCTTTAATTTTGAGATTTATTTTTGTATTTTTTTTTTTGCCATTGGAAGATATAGTGATACGTTGTTGTTTTACATTTTTAAGTGGTTCCCTTAACGGTTCATAGTACACGTTATAAACATGTTTGTTGCATGGGTACACCCTTTAATTTTTAAGATTTTGAACTTTTTTTTTAAATTAGAACCAATCTGTAAGCATAACCTTTAAAATAAAGAGAAACATTTTAAAAGCGGTTCAGAAATGACTGAGTTCCGCGGGCACCAACAAAAAAAAGTAACATTCAGACGAATTGATAACCTCTTCCTATTTTTAAGTCATTTAAAAAAGGATTTAGAAAAATACGTGTTTTTTTATATTCAAATTGATTGGCTTTTTTGGAAAATTTATGTGTTTTTTCCAGTTAATGAATTAAATTGGCTGTCGGAAAATGTTAGAACTTTTAAGCTCTAGTTTGAAAAATATTATTTTTATAAATTAAACATTTAAAATTGGAAACTTGTAGAAGGTAATGTTTTTTTCTGAATGGCTACCTCTCCGCCATTAGTATTCCTAAATTCGATGAGTAATTTTGCTTTTCCCTGTAATCTTGATTTTATTTTTTATTCCGAAAATTTTTATTACGCAAAACTTTAAATTATCAACACTGTTAAGTAACATATTTTACTCATGATTATACATCCTTTTGAAAATTTTTATTTGTGTTACTGCTACGACACAAAGAGTGTATTATATCCCAGTTGACCAAATTTTTGCAAACTAAACTTTTATCGTCTATAGCTAAGAACTCCTTTAAGTATGAACATTATTGCTATTTTTACAATCTCCAAAAAATAAGTGCAACTCGTATTATTTCCTAGTTCTAATAAATTGTTGCCAGAAACATTTTGATGTATATAAAGATGAAGTCAGAAACATTTAGTAAGTTTTCACAAACTAAATAGAGTTGAGCATTTCGCATGAAATTTTAAATAGCGTATGGAGCTTATGAAAAAATAACTGAAAAAAATACCTTCTTAAATAAACCTTCTTGCGATGTGGTAAAATAAAATGCAGTGTTCAGTTAAAATTCGGTTAAATTTTTTTATGAAAAAGTTAAGAAATAATGTAAAGGATGTGGATTCTTTCTTTTTTAAGGTGGGTTCTAGTCGAAAGTATGACAACAATATGCTTAATATTATTCTACACTGCCTGCCATTTAACATCTTCGTACAGAGAGGAAGTTCTGATGGCTGCTCCTAAATGGTCCAAGTCAGGCTTCCAATCAAATCATATTTTTTTAACATTCCGATATATTTGCAAAGACGATAAATCTGTAAATAGTGCTAGGCCTCTTGAATACAAAACACAGGTTTTTTTGCCCATTAAAGGCTTAAAATGGTTTCATATTTAAAGGCGATTAAATTTTTAATTGCTTCTATTAAATTTTAATTAAATAAGTAATTAAATCAATCAAATATTTCTTTTAACTTTCCATTAAAGATAAATTTAATAAAAGCTTTTTAATAAGTACAACAACTTTCTTATACAAATGTGCTATCAATCCCATACAAAAGCCTAAGCGATCAAGTGAAATCTGTCAAAAAACCGTAAACGTTAACGTTAGAGTTATTAACGATCCAACGATTTGGAGAGTGAGTCGTAAATATTTTTCTAATTGCCTTGAAAAGACACGTGATTTGTTCTTATACCCAGCGAGTGTTTGACAACTGACCGCAGACACAAAATTTATAAATTGTTTTATAAATAAAAATGTTGGGAACTAAAGCCGAAAATTGTTATCATAAACCTAAATTGCACAAGAAAAATATTCCAAAATATCGAAGGCCTTTACAAAATAAATTTAAAATTATATTTTTCATTTTGACATAGAATTGAAGTCTCAAAATTAAGACACGCAAAAATCATAAAACCCCAAAAAATATTTTTAAGAAGCGTTGGGCTTCATGTTTCCCAACAGCGAATTGTTTCTGGCAACAATTTTTCCCAACTATAAAATAATACGAACTGCACTTATGTGATATGAAATTGTAAAAATCAATAAAAAATATTGCATACAAAGAAGCAATAAAAACGCCCCCTTATCTAATTCCGCCCATTTTTTGATTACTAACCTTGAGTCTTGTTTATTTAGAGAAAGTACAGATACTTCCAATTTAACTGTTTTCAAAAATTATTAAGCAACACTGATTATTTCATGTGGAAAGTTTGACATTTAAAATGTGGTGTCTATCTCGCGATTTGATAAAATTTAACGTTTTATTTTTTTTTTATTGCTTAAGAAAGTTAAGCCAAATACTAACGATCAGTTATTGTTTGAAAAATTCCACAAGAAATAATGCCTCTCTACTTTATTTCACAGCTTTGATAAAATGTTGCCAGAAACATTTCATATGTTTTTCTACAGTAGAGTACTACTTCTGCAACATTTTTTCATGACTTTTTCATACTAATTTTTTATGTATTTAGTTTGGTAGCATTCCGCATGAAAACCATGCCTACTTATTTTATTTCGCCCGTTTTTGAATTAAGATTAATATTGATCATTAAAAAAAAGGATATGCAAGAATCAATATTAACTTTGTACACGAGGCTCCGTGCCCACTTGTTCTTATGCATAGCAAAGTAGATTGAGCAATGTCCGTCCTGTTAGTGTTGAATAGGCTAAAGAAAATTTTAAATATGCAATCGATCAGACAGTTTAGAAAATTTTAATATTAAAAATCAGTAAAATCGCTCTGTATACCTCAAGGCAGCGGGCATTTGAAACATTGAAGTAACTCTAAGCAAAAAAAAATAGAGAATAGCAAATAGAGAATTAAAAAATAAGAAAAAAAACATCAAGTAAAACAATTGGCGCCTGGCTACTTTTCCGAGTTATGAGCACCTAAACTTTTCATAGAAAAGTACGATTTTGCACCATATTTTTTTTAGACATCAATACCAGTATCCTTTAAAAACTTTTGAAAAGATCTTTAAAAAAATGCTAAAACTTTTAAAAAATGCTTAACCCGTTAATGTGACATTTTTATGAAAATTTTTTTTTTTTTTTTACTATTTTTTAATTCTTTGTCACCGCAATATTTGTTTGTTTTTTATTGGAGTTACTTCCCTAAACTAGATTTACATACACGATAAAGGGTTTATAAGATTCGGCAGAGTCTATGTTTTTTTTTCGTTTTGCTCCATTTCTTATATTTTAATTTAAACTTTTATTTTATTCATTATTATTTTTTATTTCTGTAAAGCGCTCCTAATTGATCCTGCCACTTCTAACTCTTCAACGTACCGCTAGAATAAATACAAATCCTTCAAATGAACACATTCGAGGGATCCATTTTGTATGACTAAAAAAACAACTCTATATTATTAAATAAATAAAAACTAATCCAACAAATAGTTCCTTATCAAATCTTGACTCTAGCAGGCGCTCTTATGAGTCTTTAATGGGTGTTTTTCGATAATTGAAAGACATGACCAACTAGGATGTGTAAAGTCTGAGTGATAATGTTTGTGTGTGTATGTGTAAATATTTATTTCTTTGCATATCAATGACCAGGCCATGTTGTTAATCAAGAAAGTAAAAAAACAGCCCAAATGAATTTCTTGCTTTGGTTTTTTTTATTTTAACTTTTAATATTTTTTGTTTTTATTATTTGTTTTTCATTTATTTTTTTTTTCTTTGCTGTTTTTTTAATTTACTAAACATGTGCATTCACCTGTAATTATAAATGTTAGTTTTTGATAATAGTATATTTTATTGTTGTTTTTGTTTTTGTTTTTGTTATATCTCTGAGCAAATTTTAAGTTTAGTTTTTATTTCTTTTGACTTCTTTGTTTTATTAAATTGATAACAACAGCCACAATTTAATTATGCTGTACAAGTTTATTCAATTAAATGTTAGTTGTTGTAGTTTTTTCTTTTATTTAATTTTTTTGTATTTGTTTTGTGTTTGTTATTTAATTTTGTTTTTGCTTGCAAACAGGTTTGTTGTTTAAGTCTTTTGTATATCTTTTGTTTTTTCTCTTAATAAATTGTATTTGTTTGATATATTTTGTTTCACATCTTAACACTTAAGATGAAATAAAATGCTATTGAAAAATAACTCATATTAATTATGATTCACATTTGAAAATTTCGAAAAGTGTGAACAATTTATTATTTAATAATTTTAATAAAAAATAATTTTTTATTTTTTTTTAAGACTTTTTAATATGTACAAAAATTACAAAAGTAATAGTATTTAGGTGTCTTATGTTCTCTTCTTTTTTATACAAGTTTAAAAATGAATTACCTAATTTTTTACTTTAAAGACTCTAGAAAATTGTAGAATTATTTATATATAATACTCAAAAGCTTAAATTTGCTAAATATTGCAACAACGCTCGCGACTTCAATTTATTTTTATAGGCGATTTAAATCGCCTAGATTATGTTAAATTGTAAAAATCTGGCAACTCATTTTTTTACTTTTTACACTTGCGCAACAACAACAAGAGGAATATAATAAATAATTTAAGTAAAATTTTCCAGTTTTTTAAGATTTTACAGAGTTTTTTTTTTTAATTTAGTTGTGTGAGGGTATTAAATCTGTTTTCATAACACAATATTAGAAGAGAGTGAGTGCATTGTAGAAGCCTCTAGACATTTATCTTTAAGAATAATATTACGCAAACAGAATACGTTTAATGCATTACTAAAAATAAACATCTAAAAAATTATCCTTTACAATGAGAAGCACTTCTACCACGAAGGGTATGTTTGTTATTAAAACTTTTTAATTTTTGAAAGACCACAAGTTGTTGCTGAAACTCTACAGTCTGAAGGTCAGATTTTGGCCTGAATCTTAGAATCTTTTTTAAAGCTCAGTATAAAATTTTAAAGCTTAAACACTGTTGCATTTAGTTTATTTCAAAATTAAAATAATTTTCTTTTTAAAATCTGTATTCTCTAATTGTAGCTGTTGGTTTAACGGCCATTACATACAATGTATGCTTCTAACGTTAGCATAACCTATTAATTTATTCATAAAACTTAAAACTCGACATGAATCATCATCATTATCTACATCAATATCTTTACTATTTCCAATATTTGTTACAATAAACTGTTTAAGCAATAACAAAAAAAAAAAGTTTATGCTGATGAACATGATTGGAAATCAAAACCTAATCAATAGACAATTAATGATTGACAGTTAAATGTAGTAATTTAGAAATATTGAAGGGTATAAGGTTGGCTGGCTGGCTGGTAGAGAAAACAACAAAGCCGGTATATCTACTAGGGCTTCTTTAAACTGTCAGTCAAAGCAAACCACATAAGTTACATTAAAGTTATTTTATTGCTAGTATTGTTGTTGTTGTATTTTTTAAGGTGATTTTTTTAACATTTAATTTAAACAAAAAGAAAGATTTTATGCTAATTTAAACATTTTTAGAGTGATAATTTTAAGGGACAAAAAAAGGTCAACTTAATTAGAAAAAAATTAGAATATTTTAAAATATTTTCTTTTTTTAATCTAAAATGATATTTTTAGTGTAATTCTTAATGTTTTATAAAATTGTTTATTTTTTATTTCTTCTTTTAAATTTAAATTTTATGGCCTTTTCTTTTAACTAAGAAAAACAAAAAAGACATAAGCAAAAACAAAAGACTTAAGCAGCGAACTTGAAATGTTTTTAATAAATCAAACTGGTTTCCTTCCACAGATGATTATAATTTTGTTTAACTTAACCTAATGTCATTATATAAAACACTGTTCATATAAAATCTGGTTATTTAAAATATTGGAGTCTTATTAATTGGAATGCTGTTTAATTTATCTCGCTATTGTTTTTCTGTCTTAGAAACATTTCTCCAAAATAATTTTGTCATGTAACAAAAACAAATGTAACAGCTTTTAATTTAATATAATTTTTAAATTAACCACCACTCAAAAATTTAAAAAATAAATATCACTTTATAGCTCCCAATAGCAAAAAAGTTAAACAAAATTAAATCCAAGAATTAAAGGGTGTCCCCATAGTTGACATAAATTGATTTATGTTGGCTTAAAAATTAGACAAAAAGCCGATTACTATGACCATTATAATAATAAGTATAAATATACAAAATTATATATTAAAGGGTGTCCCAAAATTTTATGTAATTTAATGTATATCACCAAACTTTTTAACCGTTGTAGGCAGGCGTTTTAAATTAACAAGAAGCTGTATTTTTAAGTCCGCTATAGTAGCAAGTAAAAAATTTAGATTTAAAAATTAAAGGGTGTGCCAATAGTTAATGTAATTTAATGCATGTTACCAAACTTTTAAACCGTTAAAAATAGACAACTCAAATCTGTTTTAAAGTAATTTTTTATTGCAAGAGTTATTGATTTTCTAAATGAATTTTCAAACTTCCAAAGTAAAATAAAAAAAATTTATGTGCTGGTTTTTTGGCCAAAAAAGGACGACTTTAAAACAGACAGGTGAAATAAAAGAGAAAATGAAATAAGATTTATAATACTCACTTTGCTTAAAATTCAGTTTTCTGTTTCAACTATTTAAAAAATAAGTCAATACACATCAAATTATATCAACTATGGGGACACCCTTTTATTTCTAATTTTATATTTTATAATTTTTGTTATAGTAGAAACACTCTATATTCTATGTAGTTTTCTAGTGTTCGGCTGTAGAGGTTTAAAAGATAGAAATCACTTTACCTAAGGGGACACCCTTTAATTTTTAAGTTTATTATTTTTTTTTTATTATTTTGGGTTGTTGTGTGTTTTCATTACGATTTAATAGATACATAAACATCACGTTTGTTGTTATTTTATTACAAAGAGGGACCAACCTCAAACATTTTTTTTCAACTTTAAACAAAACGATTTCTTAAACTCCGTGTTTCGCAGGCACAAACATAATATTTTTTTTTTTAATAAATCAAGTAAAAAACTCAAAATTTACAAATAAACCGAAAAAGCTTTAAATTCTTTACTTTAGCCTTTATTTTGTTTAATTACTAAATTAAAGAACTTCATTATTCCCTTTTTTAATAAATTCTTGAAATCATTTTTAAAGGCTTCAAATTTCGAATAAATTAAAATTCAAAGAATTTTACACCAACTTCCCTGCGTCAGATTGCAGAATTCTTAGTTTTGCTTCATGTGTAGAACATGCCCAATCAGTTTGAAGGATGCAAAATTGGCGTTGAAATAAATTTTCATTTTTTTTTGCTTTTTACACTCACAGTTTTAAAGAGTTTTGATTAAATGCGAATTTTTAGGAATTTCTAAGCCAAGTTATAATTTTTTCATAATTATATTAAAACATTCTTTTATAACAAAGTCAATTTCTATTAAAAAAAACTATGGCTTTTTGTTAAAAAAATATTATTAAAATTTTATTTTTATTTCCTTAAGTTTTTTTCCAATCAGGGATTGAAGCGTGGAATGTTGTAAATAAATTAAAATTTACCTTTTTTTAAATTTGATTTTAATTTGATAAAAAATTCCTCAACAAATCGAATTGATTTTTTCAAATACTAAAATTATTTATTTTTTTAATACTTCGATCAGCCATAAAAATGTAGCAATAAAAAAGTTTTTTTTTTTTAAAAAAACAAAGTCATAAAATTAAAACAATCAACATTAAATTAGTTACATACAGCTTTATTTAAGCGTTTTCTCTATTAAATTCATTAGTGACAAGAAAAAGATATTAAACATCGAAATGCTTCCTAAAAATTAAAATACGAAAAAAATTGTTTCATATAAAGAGAGATTATGTTGAATGTTAAGTATCATTCTTGCTGGAAAATAATTTAAATTTTTGTATAAATTAAATAACAAGAAAAATTACTTTTTCATTAACAAGATAAAAAAAATTGTTAAATTTCAATTAAAAAATTTATTCTTGAACTCAAATACAAAATTACTATTTCATTAACATCATTGATATTCAATATTAATCACAATTTAAGTATTTCTGTGAAGCGTTTTTTTTTTTTGTACTTTGAAAAATCTTTTTTTTTTTTCCTTTAAAATCAAAGACGGTATTTTATAATTATTTGCCTGATTTGGCTTGCCACCATAATGAGTGGCATATTTTAGGGATTTTTCAAGCTTTAAAAAGGATAGCTAGCAGTTAAAGAGTGCGTGTGGTCTTAAGTTCTTAGTTAAATTGTAAAATTTTACCTTTAATTATAACATTTTAATGCATCGCACGTTGATCTTGAAATATTTCAAATATTTTCAGATTTATTTTATTTTTATTTTTTTCAACTTTTTTTTCGTTGAAGTCAAACAAAAAAGTTTTTTTTTTTGCAGAAAATTACAGCTTTAAAGCAATTAAGTCACAAACATAATTACTAATCTACATGAGTAGATAA
Source organism: Cistogaster globosa (assembly GCA_937654795.1). Taxonomy (NCBI): domain Eukaryota; kingdom Metazoa; phylum Arthropoda; class Insecta; order Diptera; family Tachinidae; genus Cistogaster; species Cistogaster globosa. The sequence continues at coordinate 4,174,327 of OW569406.1, forward strand.
CAGACAATAAAATAACAGAAGTAATTAACAAATGTTGTTGCTGTTTTTTCCTTAAGGTTACAAGAAAATTGTCTAAATATTTTTGTCATTATCTTTGTCATGATTTAATCATACATTCGTTCATTCTTGCGTTGTATAAATCAACAGCCAACAAGAAGGTGTCATTGTTACGGCGCCAAACCGTAAATGATTTCTTCAAAAATTACAACAAAAATGTAATGATTGTTTTTGAGTTTTTCTGTTTAACAGAAGAGGCAGGCGAAAATTTAAATTTATTTTTAAATTTGTAATGCGTGTAACAAGACTAGAAGGTTTATAAGAAATAGATCTTGAATGGCCTCACTTTAGTAATTTAGAAAAAAAAAGGATGGAAAAGATAAGTCGTTGCTAACTTGGATTATTTTTCAATGCCAATTCGCCTTTCAGTGTAAAACAGCAAGAATATCAACCTTCGCCATAATCGCCAAGTTGCTACGCATGACTTTTACCCATAAAGTCTCATGTAATTGCCATCATTTGCTTTGACCTAAAGTCATTTAAGACATTCTCATCATATACATATGCTGGTGTGGTCTCCGGCTTATCTTTCAAGGCTCTGCCTTTTATTAATATTATTGTAGCCTGTCTACACATAACAGCTATCCAATTTTAATTTTTTCGAATTTCTAGAGTTCAAAAGATTATTGCCACCGTCAAACATTCATTTAAATAGAAAATTATTTATTTCCCTTTTAAATAAATAAATAATTTAACTAAACAACAACTTAATAAAATATTAAGTCGAATACAAATAAAATTTTTTCTCCTTTTTCAATTAAACATGTAATTAACTCAATCATTTAATTTGATTACAAAATTGTTTAATTCCTTTTCAATTTAATGAATAGTTAAGTAAATAAAAAAGTTATTTAAATATTAATACAAATCCAAATAAAACTTATTCTGTTTTTTTAATTAAACATTTAATGAACTCAATTATTTATTAAATAAGAAAATTATTTATTTCCTTTTAAATTAAATAAATACTTGAGTTAATTAACAAGTTAATTAAATATTAACTCGAATGCAAATAAAATTGGTACTGCTTTTTGAGTTAAAAATATAATGGATTCAATTATTTATTTATTTCTTTTTTTGTAAATAAATAATTGAATCAATTAAACTGTTTCTACTTTTTTAACTAAGCTTTTAATAAACTTAATTATTTAATTAATTGGATTATTTTTTATTTTCTCTTTGACAAAAAATTACATAAATGAAGCAATTAAAAATTTAATTAAATAATAATTGGAAACTAAATTTTACTGTTTCCAATTTAAGTAAATAAACATTTAATGAACTTTATCATTTATTTAATTACATCATCTTTAGTTTCTTTTTTAATAAAATAAATAATTAAATTAATTACAAACTTAACTAAATAACAATTTGAATCCGAATAAAATTGTTTCTCTTTTTTCAATTAAACATTTAATGAACTCAATAAATTTAATTAATTAAAAAATTTGTATTTCATTTTTAGAATAAAAAAAATAATAGCATTAATTAAAAACTCAATTAAATATCAATTGGAAATCAAATAAAACTTCTTCTGCTTTTTTAATTAAACATTTAATTAACTCAGTCATCAATTAATTAAAAATTTAATTAATTTAATTAAAAACCTTAATAAGTGTCAATTCGAATCCGAAAAAATTTTAACATAAACAAAATAATTTTTTTGTAAAACCACGCCTGTGTCCAGTTTAAAAAATTCTGCTGAAAGAAATCTATTCGTCAAAGAAATCTTTTTGCTGTTTTAATAATGAAACTGAAGAATTTCAATTCCTGTCTTTATATCGTATATTTGAAGCTTAAGGATTGTGATAAAAAAATGATGTCGTTAAGTTTACATCCTGTTGCTTTTAATATTTTTATGCATCTTGATGTTTCTGTTCATTCTTATGACTTCATAGCAAAAAAATTTCATATCATTATGTCTTTATTTGAATTTGAAATTAACAATTACACATGTGATTATGTGTGAGAGCATTCTTTATTTTTTAAATGTAATTAATTTTTTTTTTCATTCTATTTATTTATTAAGTTATTTAAATTAGTCGTTAAAGCACGTAGAGAAGCAAATGAATGTTAAAAATTTAAAACAAAAAATTTACGAAAATACAAAAAAAAAACATAGAAAACGTGGTAAGAAATGCCGCATATTTAACTGTACAAAAATACCCCAAAGTTAAACAGTTAAATAGTTTTCTTTTTTTGTGTGTTCCTTAAACAACATGTTGCATGTATTTTAACTATTTTTCTGTAATATTTGGCCAAGAAGATTTTGTTAAAAATGCTGATGATCATGATGGTGATGGTAATGATGTGGGGCAAACATTAAAGGAAATAGCAACAATGTTACCCAAAAGCAAAATGATTAGAACATAAACTACCTTAAACAATGTTAAATGTATGTTAAGAAATTTTTTGTTGTTGATGTAAAAGAAGACACATTATTGCTAAGCGCGCATCAAAATGATATGCTCAGTTTTGTTTTATTCTATTACTTGAATAAATTGGCACTGGTTTGAAGGTTGAATACATGCATCAGCTTGTTGAGATCCCCTTAAAACTAGTTCTAGCAGCTAGCAGGCTCCTTAATCTTGGAAAAAAATTTTTTTAATATTTTTTTTTTTTATATTTTTAATTTAATTTTTGAATAAATAAATAAATTTCAAAATAAAAAAAAAAATTTATTTTTTGCTTTAAACTACAATTTAAAAATAACTTTTGGACCCATCAAACTTTAAGTAAATTAAACTTTTTTCTTCAATCTTATAAAGGAAAATTTTCAAACCTTTAAAATTTTTGCTTATTAGAATTTACAAATAACTAAAAGACATATTAACATCCAAAAAAAAATTCAATATTTTTTAAACTTGTATTGAATTATTTTTTTAATGTTAATTATGATTTCTTTTAATAATTTATTTTATTTTCAATATACACAAGATTCAATTTTTTCTTTAATAGCATATTTATTGATTTTTAGATAGTTCTTTATTTTTTTATTATTAATTTTTTTGTTAATTTTAGGACTCATTAAAATCAAAAAAGTTTTTCAAACAAATTTATCTCATTTTTTGATAATAAAAATGGGTTGAAAAGTCATAAAAACGCTGACACTTCTAAAGAAAGAAAAAAATTTCAATAATTTTTTATATATTTTTATATTTTCATTTTTGTATTTTTTTTATCTACTCAAATTTTAATTGTTTTTATACCATTTTTATTTATTTGCAAATATTTTTGGGACACATTAAAATCAGAAAGTTTTTTTTTTAATAAAACGCAGGCACTTTTAACCACAGAAATTAAAATATTGTTTAATTCTCTTTCTTGTTTAAAAAAATATTAAGTTTTTTGTTTACTCTATAAAAAGTATTAAAATTAATTTTTATTTGCATTATTTATTTATATTTTTAATTTTAATATTTTTAATTACTTTTTGGTAATAATAAGATTTAATAAAAAAAGTTCCTTTAAATAAAAGGGCTTAAATGTCATAATGGGGATTTTAAAAAATTCATAATTGTCTTAAAAAAATTATTTATATTTTTAATTTAAAAAAATAATATTTATTTTTTTACAATTTTTAATTTTATTAATAATTTGTTTCTTTTTTTATTTTTTTTTTTTTTGTTTTTTTTTTTGTAATTTTTTTTTATGTTTTCGTAAAATGGCTTTTAAATAATTAAAATTTAATATCAATCAAATGTTTCCAGTAAAACTTAAAAAAATGTATTTTTTTAAATCATTAAAACTTGTATTTATTTGTAATTAATCATTGTTAAATTTTTAGACATGCTTGTTAATTGCTTTTTGTTTAGCACACCCTCATATAAATTGTGAAGCTGTAGGGCACCATTAAAATATGTAAATAAAAAAATAAAAAATTCAACCGAACAAGCGAGTATCAACACAGAAAAAAAACTTAAATCAGAGACAATCAAATAATTAAACAATTTTTATTATAAAAACAATTAGATGAAAATTTAATAAAAAAAATAAAAAGTCACTTAACTGAAACGTTTTTAACAAAATGCTGTTAAATTTATTCTTTAAGTGTCTTAAAATGTGTAAAACTGTGGCAACTTTATATTTAACTAACGCTATAAATTAAGGTGAAACAACGCTTGAATTTACTGGATTTTTATATTACAAAATATTAATTCAATTTAATTCGCAAACTAAAGAAACAATAAAAGACTTAAGACACAAAGAAATATCTTTAAGTCAAAAAAGACTTAACACACAAACTTGAAAGGGTAAAGGCATAGAAAGCCATACAAAGAGAGTAGAAAGAATATTTTATATTTTTAAAATTCTTAAATTTGGTAAGTAGGTTTAAACAATTGTTTCTAGGCCACAAATAGTTCATTAATTTCTTGAAAAAATCCTTACTTCCCAGAAGTGTATGGAGATAGTTTTTCTAAAAGTAAAAGCAAAATTGTGTCATGCATTAGAAATTCCAAAAGAAAAAAATTTTAGGAGTAAGGCTTAGTTTTTTAAGAGAGTTGCTTGGAACTTTTATGGGCAACTGTGAGGCTGACAAACTTCAGGACAGAACTGTAAGAGGAGTTTATTGTATTTACAACGTCAAAAATATTTTCATGGAATACGCTGAAGCCCGGGAAGCTGGAAGCCTTTTAAAAACTAATTATCATTTCTTCTATACCACAATAACAACAAAATGCAGCCATCAAAGCATCACCTGTAAACAAAAAAAAAGCAACATAATCTGTTCAATAATGACTGAGCTCTGCCAGCAGAAACATAAAAATGCAGATGAATTTACTTACAACCTTTTGAATTTTTATACCCTTCACCCCAAAAAGTGGAAAAAGGGTAAAACTAATTTTGTTATTCCATTTATAATTTCTACAATATCCATTTCCGATCCCATAAAGTATTTATATTCTGGCTTCTTATGCATAGCGAAGTCGATTGAGCAAAGTCTTTCTGCCCGTTCGTGTTAATGTAAAAACCAAGTTTTCCCTAGTGCCTCGGCTAGAAAAACTTAAAATACGCCAATCGATCAGACATAGTATTAAAAGAAATGCTCTTGGAAATTAGCAAGATCGGTCCATGTCCTTCGATGCAGCGCACTCAGAGCCCCACACCTACCTCTAATTTTCTACATCATTTGGAACAATGAAGTAACTTCTACCAAAAAAAAAAAAAAAAAAAACAAATATATTGGGCGATAGATTATTAAAAAATAAGAAATAATATCAGGTAAACAAAATGGCGCTCACCCATATTTTCCGAGTTACGGGACTCTGAAATTTTTAAAATGCCAATATGGATATCAATTTAAAGCTTTTGAAAATGTCTTTAAGGAAATTCTAAAATTTTTAAAAAACGTTTAACCTATTAAGAGCTGATGGCATTTAATTTTTTTTATTTAAATATTTAAATTCTCTGTCACCTCTATATTTATTATTTTTTTTTTTTTTTTTTTTTTTTTTTTTTTGATTGGAGTTACTTCACTAAACACATTTAGATAAATGGTGAAGAGTTTATAAGATCTGGCATAGCCGAATATAGAACTCTTACTTGCTTTTATTTGGTTATTTTTTTTTTTTTGCATTTAAATATTTTAATTAATAAAAGGAATTGCACAGGACTTTAAAATTATTCATTAAAAAAGAAATATTTTTGTAAGACAAATTTAGAAAAAAATAATAAATCTAAAAGAATGAAATTTTTATTACTTTAGACCTTAAATAAAAAAAAATTTAAATCATATTGAGCTCTTAATATTTTAAAAACGAATGCAAGAAAATATGAATATGAAAAACTTAACGAAGCTATAACCAAATCAAAAGACTTAAGACACAAAATTGCAGTTATACAATTTTTGGAATTCATAAAAATCCTTTTTTTCTTAATATTCCAATAACAATAAAAAAACTTCCCTTTTAAATTAATTTATTTTTATAATCTAGTATTTTTTAGGAAAATTAAAAAAAGTAAAAAGTTTTATTAAAAAAATTATAAAAAAACATGTTCTAAACACTTGTATATACAGACGACAGGTTACACAATTAAATTCTAAGCAAACTAAATTATTTTTTAAAACTGTTTTACATCAAACGTCAAAAATAAATGTTTTAAAATTCTTTACAAAATATTTTCTTAATAAAACTAAAATTAGTAAGGAAATATTATCTTAAAGCATTAAGTTATAAAAGCTGTTTCATATGTTTTATTTAATGTTTGTTATTTAAACAAAAAAAATTTTTTTTCTGGATAAAACTTGTATTGCTGACCTTTGTTGTTTATTGTTTTTTTTATAATTTTTTTATTCATTTATTTATTAATTTCTTTATTGTTTAAATTCTTAGAAGTTTTGTTTAAATGATTTTTTTAAATCACTGTTATACATGTCGGCAATTTTATGTTTGTAACTCATATTTCATTTCCGTTTCTTGATTAAAAAGGAAAAAAATTAACTCAGAAGAGTTTCGCAAAAAATATATAATTTTTTGTTTGTAATTTTTATATATTTTTTTTTCTGTTAATAAGCAAATAATGAATTCATATTAAAGCCAATCAAATGCTAGGAAATTAGCAGTTAAGGAAAACAAAACTGAAACCTTAAGAGAAATAATAAACTTCAATGAGAGACAATTCAATATTTTGACAGCTGACTGTTATTGATTATTTTGATAGATATTGAAAGCTTTATCTGGTTACCTGATATGTTAAAATCTTTTAAATTTTTCAGTAGAAACTAAAGGCTGAAACTATTCTGAAGACATCAGACCAACAATGAGGGCAACGATGGATTTCAATAGTCATTAACAAAAAATTAGATAAACAGATTTAGTAATGAGAAAGAAGCTCTACAGTCACAAATCAATAAAATTAAAGGTTCTTAAAATGATTTAAAAATAAAAGGGCTTTAGAAAGAACACAACGTAGATTTATTTATATTTATTTTATTTTAGCTAAGATCCCTCAACGGTCTCAATAACTTCAGAAAACCAAAAGGGCTTTAATTATCTTAATATTCTTTTGCATACGTATATATTCCTTTGAACGTCCGGCTTCCAACAACAACAACAACAAGTGGCGCCTAATAACAAAAGATATTTTTTTTCAAACATAAAAAACTATTATTATTATTTTACTCTCCATTCATTATACATTCTACTTTTGCACATTTTTTTATGTTTCTCATGGAGCTGAAAGATAAAACTTTTAGAATGCAGGTTTAAAAATATTTTTAAATAAATTGAATTATATTTTATTGAATCTCTTTTATACACATATTTATTTTTCACAAGAAATAAAATTAATATTTTTTATGTTTACACCTGCATTTTGGTTTTATTCCTGCAGCTTGTTTAAGTAGTTTTTAGCGATAAGAAATAATTGTAATTTTAAAAATTTAATAATATTTCTTCATTTTAAAAGCAACAGTAGTTCATCTTTTTCCTTGAAATTATGACACATACACCCATTAATTGCAACACAATATTATTTTAACGCATAAAAAGAAAAGGGGTTCTATCAGATTTGTGATAACAAAAAATAATTAAAAAATTTTATCAAGAAAATTTTAAGCAAAATAAAATGCAAAAAGTAAGAGGTCGTTATTATTTATTAAAAGTTGTTTTAATATTTTTGAGAAAAAGTAGAATATTTTAAACAACATGCGTGTTTTTAATCACCGTAACTTTCTTATTAATTTTAAAAGTGCCAGATTTGGTAGTTTGTTTTTTTAACTAACATAATTAACTCATTTTTAAAATTGACAACTATAATTCAAAACATTTGTTTAGTAAAACAACCATTAAAATTTATTAAACTTTAAAAAATTACTTAATATTCAAAAAGTACTTTTTTACTACCTTTTAAAATAAGTAGTTTTATTTTAATGTTTTCTAAAGCTGTTTTCAATTTTTTATGATTCAGAAAAATATCTCTAAAAATAGTACGTTTTACTAAATTCTACTACTATTTTTTAAGCGCGTATATTAAATATTAAACAGCTTTGTGAAATTTTTTTGTTTAGTAAAACAACAGTTAAAATTAATAAAACTTTTAAAAACTACTTAATATTAAAAAAGTTTTTTTTACTACCTTTTAAAATAATTAGTTTTTTTTTTTTTTTGAGTAATTTTTAAAGCCGTTTTCAAGGCAGCTCTTAATGTTTAAATTTTTTAATTTAGAAAAGAAATCTCTAAATATACTACTTTTTTACTACTTTCTGCTACTATTTTTAAACACGTATTTAACATATTAAACAGCGTTGAAAAAGTTTTTCGCTTAGAAAAATAACTACTAGAATGAGACTTTAAAAAATGTCACAATATTAAAAAAGTACTTTTTACTACCTTATTTTATAAGTAGCATTATATAAATATATTCTAAAGCTGTTTTAAGGCAGCACTTAATATTACTTTTTTATAAGTCAGAAAAAAAAGTCTCTTAAAATACTACCTTTTACTAAATTTCACTACTTTCTAATACTATTTTTAAATGAGTATTTTGCATATTAAATAGCTTTTTAAAATTTTTTTGCTTAGAAAAACAACCATTTAAATTATTAAACTTTAAAAAATTACATAATATTAAAAGGTACTTTTTTACTGCCTTTTAAAATAATAACTATTATTTAAATATCTTATAAAGCTATTTTTAAGGCAGCTCTTAATATTATTTTTTTTATAAATCAGCGAAAAAATCTCTTAAAATACTACTTTCTACTACTTTTTTTCTAAACAAAATCCACCTTACACATTAATATATAAATAATATTAAATAATCAAACTTCACATAAATGTAAAAAAAACTATTTTGCTACTTTTTTTTAATTAAAAATAGTAATATTTCAGTATTTAAAACAAACGTATTCAAGCAGCTTTAAAAGTCTTGAAATTTTAACATTAATGTTTTAAAATATTTAATTATTTTAAGTAACTTCTACTACAATTTCGGAACAAACATGCAAACATTAAACTGCCTTACACAGCTTTTTGTTTCACATATATTTCAATAAAAGTACTTTTTTACTACTTTTTTTATAATTGAATAAAAGTCATATTTAAATATTTTTGTGCTTTTTATTTAAAGCAGCACCAAAAAAAATAAAATTGTTTATAAAAACAATGTACCTCTAAAGTCTTAAAGTACTATTTTATAATTTTTTACTATTATTTTTAAGTCAAAAATATTAAATAATTAACGACATACTTTTTATTTATTTAAAAAAAATCTATTAAAAAGTGCATATTTCACATATATTTCAAGAAAATACTTTTTTACTACCTTTTTCAAAAATAAACATAAAATTATTTGAAATTTTCACAATATTCTCCCTTAGAGGTGCTGCTAAATAAAATAACCTATAAATATTTATAACGAATTTTTACTACTTTTTTAAAAAAAATGCGTAAACATTGAGTTAGTCGAGAATATTCTAAAACTAACAATATTTTCTTTTATAAGAATAAAAAACTGTCTTAAAGCGCATATTTCACATATATCTCACAAGGGTACTTTTTACTGTTTTTTTCCAAAATTAAAAATAAAAAATTTTTAATGTTTTATATACTTCTCGCTCAAAGGAGTTCCTACAAATTTAACTTTTTTATAAAAATACCTTTTTACGAATTTCTACTACTTTTTTTACACGAATTATTTATTATTAAGATAAGTCAGTAATGTTAAAAATCTAATGATATAAGCCTTTATAAGAAAAAAAAATTAGTAAAAAGTGCATTAACCCTTATATTTAAAAAAAGTACTTATTTACTACCTTTTTGTTAATACTAAATAATTAAATATTTTTTCTAATTTAGCTTCTTCAAAAGGTTAAAAACAGCATTTTTGTAAAGAAAAACGTTTTTATTTTTGTAAAAAAAATTTACTTTTTGAAACTAAAAAATATTAACTTTTAACAATCATACAGAATTAGAAAAAAGAACCTCTTTTAATAAGTTCTTGCAGATAATTTTAAATTAGCACTATTAGTAGAGACTTTAAAAATGGTGTACATTTGATCTAAAAACTAATTTAAGGCACATACTATAAGTTTGGATATGTGTTTACATAGTATTATTTTAACTACTTTTTAAAACATTTCTTTTTTTAACTTTAAAAAATTCTTTAGAAATGGAATCTCATTTAGAACCCATTTTTTTAAAATATTTTGCAAGTTTTAATAGAAATAAAAATAGTAGTATTTTTACTACTTTTTTTAAACATTTTTTTATTACTTACTAATTGAAAAGCAAGTTATGTTTTAGAAAATAATTGGCTAATTTTAAACATAAATTTGAAACTTTACATTTTTTTTTTATTTTCTAATACCTTTCTTTAAAAGATTTGCAAAGTGCGTGAAAGTGCATTGATTTATTTGTTAATTAGTTTTCTTTTAGTATCTAAAATAATTGGCATAAAGTAAAAATAGTTTTTTAATACCATTTTTATTACTATTTTAAGTGCTATTTTTACTACTTTTTTTTAATACCAATTTTAATTAAATCTATAATTAAAAAAATTGCTTTCAAACGTAAAAAATAAATTTTCGAATGAGATTTAGTTTTAATAAAATTTTTAGTATTGGGGCAGAAGCTTTCTTGTTTTTCTGAGATATTTTTCAAAACGTATTAAAAACCTTTGAAAATCCATAACACTATCTATTGTAAAGTTTTCGAAATAAACTACAAAGTATTTTAGCTTCTTTTTTTAATTTTAGGTTTATGAGAACAAATTAATTTTTTTTTTTTTGCATAACTTCCTTATTAGTGTAATTAATATCTGGGAAAAAACAAGCAATATTAAAAATGCCCTCAAAAAAAAGAACTAATAAAAAAATTAGTATTGAAAATGTTAAGAATTATCATAAAAATTTTTCAAGATATTAAATCATTCATATCCTTACCAGCCTTAAAAAAATTTGTAAAAAAAATTTTAAAAACTAAACCCAAAACTTGTAGTTAATTAGTTTCCATAACATGTTCCACGTGTTGTTGAGTCAAATTTTGCGGTCAACTTTGTTCTTTTGTTACTCAAAAAATATATAAAATTTTTATAGCATAATTCGTTTTACATAATAAATTTTTATGACTCAATTTTCTTTGTACGTAAAGAGACGGTCAAAATTAACAAACAAAATTAAAATTTAGGTTAAGTCAAGCCTTTTTTTGTAAATATTTTGTATCGTTTTTTTTTTTTGCAGAAAATAAATTATGAAACCGTTACAACTTAAAGTGCAAGATTCCACAGTTGTAAAAAAATAAGAAATAAATTTTAAAGGAAAAGTAAATAAGTGTTATAAAATCAAAGGAACTGGAGGAGATAAATGAATCTGTAGCCAGATTTTAAATTCATTCTTGATATTTAACTAGAGTTTTATTTTAATTATTTCTTCTTCTTAACTTTGTATGCCCGGGACAGCTGTCTACTATTATTATCGGTCTCCAATTAACGGCCTTTGTTCCTTAATGATTTCGTAACTAACGACTACCAAACTTTCATTGCCTGAAGCTTTCTTTAGTCTTTTTATTTCCTGTTATGTTTTACACAGTGTGGACTGTTAACTTTTTAGTCCTCCTTCTCATCTTAGAGTCTCTTTTAATTCCGTATTTAATATGTATGTATCCGACCGAGTTCGTAAACGTAATACGACGAATACTCACAATATAATCTGCATTATTTTCTCAGCCACTTCCAGCCTAAAAGCAGAAAATTATCTTCTTTGATTTTCTTCTTGGCCAAATGTTATTTGAAGTTTTATGACCTGTGACTAGCGTAGTTGTCAAGCTAAAGGTATCCCTATTATCTTCGTACCAAGGAGATATAATCCATGTAGCTCCTTTAAAAAATCGGCCGTCCATCTCTGGCGAGGTATTCTTGTGCAGCTCTTCTATGGCCCTTAACTGGGCAATAAAGGCAAAAGTACTTTTTTATCCATTTTTATCGCTTCTTTACGCTTCTGTATAATTTAATCCAAATTTGAATGATAAGAGACCACCGAATTCCATATGCACAGATGAGTGAAGACCGATAGATATTCAGAGTTTCCTCTCTTGATTTTAGTCAGCCTTCTAGAACAACATATTACCGGCAGCTATTGAGAGCAGCTAAAAGTCCAACTCTTCATAATAAACTAGTTTGCGGCCAGTCATGCAACTGGGCCTAATAACCGACATTCAAATTTTGTGTTAAGTTCTTTTTTAAAGCTTGTCAAAAGTCTTCTCTAAACAACTGTTCTGAACCTTGTCTTAACTCTTTTTTTTAATTTTGTTTGAAAACATGTCTTGGACTTTTATATCAAAATTTTTAATTTTTATTATTAGTTTATTCTTGAGGCTTGTCTTTTGGCTTTACGTAAGCCTTGTCATAATTTTAAACTTAAGGCTTTTCGTAAGTCTTGTCTTAAGTGTTATCGCAGGTCTTAAATCTTGTCCTTAACTTTGCTTTAAATCTTTTTTCTCCTTGAACTCATCAAAAGTTTAATTTTGAAATTTCTTTTTAATTTTTTCTTAGCTCTTGTCTTGAGTCATTACTCTGTGCTTAGTCCTGTGTCAAGTATTGTTTAAAGCCGTTCTTTACATCTATCCTCAGACCTAAATTCATTTTGAATCTTTTCCCTAATGCTTTGATTTTTATATTGAGCCCAGCTGTAAGTTGTATTAAAAATCCCCTGGGGTCTCGAATTGGCTCAAATCTATTTTTGGTTCTTTTCCTGCATCTTGTGCAAAGTCCTGCACGTTTCTTTTTATGAACCTTTATTGAGGCTTGTCCTTAACTTTCGTCTGCTCTTGTGCTGCATAAAGTCTTTTCTTAAAGCTTGATCAAAGTTTCCGAGTCTTGTCTTGTTGAAATCTTGTGATCTTGTGACTGTTTTTTTAATCTTATGAAAAGTCTTGCCCCGATCGTTAATTAAGGTCTTTCCTGCGTCTTGTCTTTGTCTTAAGCCTTTCTTGTCTTGCATTAAGTTTCTTCGTAAAGCTTGAAGAAAATCTAGTCTTTAGTTTTAACCTGATTGTTTTCAGCGTATAAACTATTGAGCAATTAATTTTTTAAGTTCTTTAAAAATTCTTGTATTTTGTCTTGCTGTTTTGTTTCGATTTATGTTTGGAGTGTTGACATATGTCTTGTGTCTTATCTTAAACTCCATTTTAAGTTCTACGTGCTTTGTTTTTTTAATTTTAATCTGCCCTTAGTTCAATCCACAATATTATCCTCAATCTTGTCTTGAATATTGGCCAGCATCGTGTAGTGACTCCTTTTTCAACTCTCTTTTTTAGTGTCGTCTTGTGCATTTTTCTCTGAATCTTATCTTGAATGCTGTCTCTAATATTCTCTTCAGTCCTTTTTCCTATCTTGAATTATATTTAGGGTTTTTCTTATATTTTTCCTTAGTCTGTCTAGAGTGTTGTCCTAAATCTTCTCTTCGACTTTTGTCTTCAGTCATGTCTACTAAAGTATTGTTCTTGTCTTGATTATTACAGTGTTGCCTTCAGTTCTTCTTAAAAATTATTTTTCAATTTTGTTTATGATCTTTTCTTGAGCCTGTTTTGACGCTGTCTTAAATCGTGATTCTTTTCTTCCGTCTTGATTTAAGTTCTCGCTTTACTCTCTGTTTAATTCTGTTTTTAGTTTGGTCTTGATATGTCGCGGATCTGTCTTGAGTCTGTCTTTAATTTCGAATTTTGGTTTTAACCTTATTTTAAGTCTGGCTTAACTTTTTATTTAAACCCATCTATTTGAGCCTGCCTTGTAACTGGGATGTAGTTTAGCGTTATTTTGAGACGTGTCTTGAGTCCGGCCTACTATTATATTTAATCTTATCTTGAGCCTGGTTTTAATTTCATTCAAATCTTCTTTAGTGTCTTATCTTTGAGCCTGTCTAGAGTAGTGTCTTGAGTCTGGCCTAATTTTTCTTTTTACCCCCCTGGAGACCTGTCTTGATTTTTTTCGAATCTTCTCTAGAGTCTTATCTTCGAGCCTGTTTCGAGTGGTGTCTTGAGTCTGGCCTAATTTTTCTTTTTACCCACCTGGAGACCTGTCTTGATTTTTATTCGAATCTTCTCTAGAGTCTTATCTTCAAGACTGTCTATAGCCGATTTTTGAATCTGGCTTAACCTTCTGTTCAATCCTACCTTGAGTCCTGTCTTGATTTTTGTTCGACTCTTCTCTGGAGTCTTATCTTCAACCTTGTCTTGAGTCCTGTTTGTATTTATTCTGAACTTAATTCTTGTCTTTATTTTATTCGATTAACATTTAGAGTAACAACTGCAACCTTTCTTTAAGCCTGTCCTTAACCTCTCTTGTATTTTCGGCTTTGTCTTTTTTTAAATCATGTCCTGTGTTTGACTTGATTTTCCTGTTTAATCTTATTTTGAGTTTTGTCTAGTCAAAGTCTTGTCTTCAACCTTGCCTTGAGTCTGCCCTGAACCTGTCCTGTGTCTTGGATATAGTCTTTTGTCTTATATTGAGTCTTGTCTTGTATCTGGCTTAATTTTTCTATTAAATTTCATCTCAGACTCAATTGTCATGATTTTAATTCAATTTAAATCAAGTCTTATCTTTAACTCTGTCTTGAGTCTAGACTTAAGTGTGACTTAATATTCTTTTTAATTTTATCTGGAGTCCTGTCTTGATTTTTATTCGAATCTTATCAAAATATTGAGCCTGTCCTGAACCTGTCTTATATCTAGGATGTAGTATACAGTCTTATTTTGAGTGGTGTTTTATGTCTGGCTTAAAATTCTATTAATTCCTATCTTGAGTCTTGTCTTGACTTTTTTTGAAACTTTTCTAGAGTCTTCAACCCTGTTTTAAGCCTGGCTTAACTTTGCATTTAATCTTATCTCTCCGTTGGATCTTATTTTGAGTCTTGTCTTGATTTTTTTTCGAATCTTTTTTCAAGTCTTACATTCAAACTTGAGCCTGTCCTTAGACTGTCTTGTATTATGTCTTTAGTCTCAATCCGAGCAGTTCATTCTACATTTTTTTCATCTAGTCTATTTTGAAAGTTTATTTAAAGATTTCCTTTTTATATCAAAAAAATAAGTAACTTACAAACTGTGTCACAAACGAATAATGTATCATTATTTTTTTGTTGCCTTCTGAAAATAATCATAATTTCCCTTTTAAACTCAAAACCAAATTTAACTTCGTTCCAAAAATTTACCATAATTTATAGTTTGAAAAAATGAAGGTGTGTATTTCAGGCAAAGGCAAAATATTGATGTCAGAGTCATTAATTTAGTAGCGGAAGTTTCGTTACAATAATAAAAATATTTCAGAATTTGGCTGCAAGTGAAAATAATATTTGCAACAATGTTGCAGAATAAAACAGCAACTGCACCAAAATAAATTATACTTTTACAGTAAAATGTATAATAAGAAGGTGATCAAAAAACAAATCATATAAAAGTCATATATCAAGTATTTAAAATAAGTTTTACAAAAGAATTTTTATTTGCCCTTGTTAAAGGAAAAGTTTAATTTTTAAACAACAGCCAGTGTATTTTATTGCAGGTGTAGAAATTTTTAAATTTTAAAAAATTCATTGCTCGCCAAAAATATATCAAAAAAAAAAAAAAAAATTAAGAGTCATTTTGACTCTTCGATTAAAAAAAAACTTTTATATATTAAAATTATTTTCTTATCAATCTTTTCTCTCTTTCTATTTGCAGCAAATGATAAAATATTTAAAATGTTGCTGCAAAATATTTCCAGCTTTTGCCACCTAAAAATTAAAAAAAAAATTATTTCTCTTTTCAATCATTCGATTTTTTAAATGTTTTATAAACGATGACAAATTATGAAAACTTATTAAATTTGCCAATGAATTTTAATGGCAACGATGATTTAAATAATTCCAATTTACCAACACAACATGAAGCTGTAAAAATGTCACAACGAGATTTCTCGGAGGTAAGTTGAATGCAAAAACTAAAATTTATCTAAAAAAAAAACGGCTAAAAATAAAAACCTGCTGATTGCAAAAGGAAAATGAAAAAAAAAATTTTTGATAAAAAAAAGAAGATAAAAATTAAATTTTAACAACGAACAATTATCAGGATTTAAACACTTGTTTAGACTGAGTGGTTGTCCAAGTTTATAAATTAGATAACAAACTGGTTAAAATATAGATTAGATTAAAACATGGATTGAATATAATAAGAGTTATAGAATAGATTACAGACTAGATCAACGACTAGACAATAGAAAAATCTAACTTTTGACTTGATAGACACTAAATACACTGCGCTGATTATTGAGTAAAAAAAATCAAAAAGAATCGAATAGATTGGAATAGAATCAAATCGAATAGAACGGAATAGGATAGAAAAAATAGAATCGAATAAAATAGATTAGAATCGAATAAACTAAATCGAATAAAACTGAATCGAATAAATTAATCGAATAAAACTGAATCGACTAAAACTGAGTCAAATAAAACTGAATCGAATACAATCGAATCGAATAAAACTAAATCGAATAAGACCGAATCTTAAGCCGACTTGAAGCGGATCGCATATAATTGAATCGAATAGAAAGGAATAGAATCAAGTTCAATCGATTAGACTCAGATAGAATCGAATAAAGTCGAATAGCTTAGAATCGAAGCGATTTCAATTTAATAGAATCAATTAAAATCTAATAGAGTAGAATAGAATAGAATCTAATAGAATAGAGTCGAATAGAGTCAAATAGAATCGAACACAATCAAATAGAATCTAACAAAGTCGAATAACATCGAATAGAAAGAACTAAAACAGAAAAAATAGCAATCGAATAAAACGGAAAAGAATAAAACAAAAAAAAAACTGAAAGCAATCGAATAAAGTTGATTAGAACGGAATCGAATAAAATCGAATCGAATCAAGCTGATTCGAATAGACTCAAATCAGATCGAACCGAAAAAAATCGATAAGAAAAGAATTAAACATAAACCGTATCGAATAAAAATAAATCGAATAAGCTAATTCGAATAAACTAAATTGAATAGGCTCAAAGCTCTGGTCCGAATCGAAAGAAATCGATTATTATACAATAGATTCATATATAAACGAATAGACTTAATTTAGATCGAATCGAAAATAATCGATTAGATTGGTTTATTCGAATATAATAGAATCGAATAAAACTGAATCGAATCGAAAAGAAATAATAAGAATAGAATTTAAATATAAACCATATCGAAAAAAGCAAATCAAATAAATTAAATTGAATAGACTCATAGCGAATCGGATCTAATCGAAACGAATCGATTATAATAGAATATATTTATATATTTTCGATTAAATCACGTCGTATAAAACCAAACTGAATCGAATAGATTTAGATTGAATCAAAAATAATCGACTTAAATGGATTAGATTCGAATAAAATCGAATCGAATGCAACCGAATAGAAAAGAATCGAATAAAAACGAACAAATTTGAAAATAAAGGAATGAATATAAATCATTATTCTGTTTTTGCAAGAAGTTGTGCCTGTTATTTATCCACTAGATAATAAAGCCAAGGATCAATACTGTTTTTATGGAACCATTGCTTAGTCAAGGAATTTTCAAAAAAAAACTTCCTCTTAAATTTCTGCCCTAAATTTAGTTGTCGCTTAATTTTAGTATTTAATCTTTTATTTCTGTCTTAAATTTAAATTATTTATTTTTAAGCAAATTGCACATTTTCTTATGCTGCTTCTTTAAAATCAAAAGTCCTTGTTGTACTGTTTTGTCTTATCGGTGATTTTTGGTTCATTTTTATCTTGAAGTAATTTATAAAACAAATTAAAATTCGTAACCAAGACTACGACACAATATCAAGATTAAAAAGAAAAAAAAGAAGAAAAAGAACAATCTGGCAGAAGGACAGACAGAGGGAACAAGAAATAAAAAATAAACCCTTTTGTTTTTGTGCGCAGCTTAAGCTATCAAAAGAGAAATACTAAATCTATACTCGTATTTAAAAGAAATATAGAATATCTAATTTGTTGCCAAAGTAAAGGCAGACATTGAGCAGAGCTAAAGGTTTTTGTTTGAAATCCTGGCAGTAACAGATATTTTTTTTTTTTTTTTTTTGTTTTGTTCGCTTGGTTATTGTCTATCGATGACCTTCATAATATTTAAAAGTCTTTTAAATTTTATTTATTTATTTTTTTATATCTTTTTCTTAACCAGAAATTTATTTTTATCTTTTCGCATTTTGCTTTTAATTTCTTTTGATTTTAATCGATTTTTTTTTGCAACATTCGTCTTATGTATTTTTGGTTATTGGTTGCAAATGATGTTTTTGCTCTTTACAAGTTTGATGTTTATATCGCTTGACGGGAGGAACTCGTTTCATTTTATTTATTTTTTTTTAATTTTTATTTTGCGTTTAAATTTAGTAACATGTTCTGTTCCTATTTTAGATCTTTTTGGTAAAACTTTTTTTCTTTAGTTTTTTGCGAGAATTAGAGCAGAAATTTATGTTTTCAACTTCATTGAACTTTTAAATTCACAATTTAGCTTCTCATCTGTTGAAGGCCAACATCTTCATAAATTGTATGAGTAGGCGGTAATCAATACGAATAGATTGATGGAAATTGAAAATTGCTTAAAATTACTTTTCGTTTAAAAACAGGCGGCAATACTTTTGTTTGAAATGTACAAACAAAAAACAGAGATGTTAATTATGTTGTAAGGAGATTAAATTAAATTGGTTCAGGCTGTTAAAAAAAAACCAAAAAAAAATTTTTTGAGGATATACGAGGGTCGTTTTAGAACTAGGTAATTTTTTAACTTCCCTCGTACTTTACAAAAAAATAATCAGTCCAGTTTTGTTAAACAAACATCTAGTTAAAAACTTCTGTAAAATCTAAAAAAAGCTACATGATTAAAGATTGTGTTTGACGGTTTCTAAAAGCAGATAAATTCGTAAATTTCCTTTAAAATGGTAAAACTAGAGTTAAGTGTTTCAACAAAAACCTCGAAGGTAATAAGAGCTTAATAATTTATATAAAAGACTCTTACTTTTATTAGCGAAAACGTGATTAACTAAATTCTGCTGTAGTCATACAAAAAAACAAATCGATTTTGCAGAAATCCATCACAGAAAACTGGAGAAAAAGGAAAAGTCAAGGTAATCGTAAACTAACAATTAAAAAAACGCAACATAGTTCTGTGAGCCATAAGGTCTGGTAAAAAAAATATTGTGAAATATTTTATTCCGACTGCTATTGTTTTATTATTAATTTGAAATCATTGGGTTCATATCCCAGCTGTTGTTAACAAAAGATCAAAGAAATTAAAAGAAATTGTCGAATCCTTTTCAAGATTTCCGACTGTTTGAAAAACATAAACAAAATTTTTAAAAAAGATCAACACTTCCTTTTGCTGTATTCTTGTCTTTAAAAAACAGCGGCAATGCTCAATGACTTTCATTTACTGATGTCAAAACCTTAATGCAAAACTTTTAAATTTTCATTCATTTTAAGTCTCTACATATCATTAAAAAAATGTTTTCTTATTCACATTAAAACTAATTTTCTTGTAGAAATGACTTTCTATCAGCTTAAATAATAAAAAAAAATTCGAAATAGTGTATAAAAGACAACGACTGATCTCAATATACAATTCAACCCTTTGCATACAAATAATGAACAAAAACTTTTTTCAGTTGCAACTGAATGCTTGTTAATTCGGTAAAATGATTTGACAAACGTGACATACGGATTTTTTTTTTGGTGTTTTTTTTTGTTGTTGTTGCTATTAAATAAAAAATGGAAAAACACAAAACTTCTGATTATTTTAGTTTGGACTCCTTTTCATTTTTTACCTTTTATTTTGCCGAGTTTCACTTACTTTGATTTCTTTACAAAGATTTCATTAGAGCAAAAAAAAAAAGGAAAAAATATAGAGAAAAATATTGCTTAAATTACAGTGTTTCCATATCAACACTTTACTTAAAATTATGTTTTTAATTAGATAGAAATAATTAGACATCGAAAACCTTTTAAAAGTATACAGAGTTATCGATAACTTTTCTTGAAAAAGTTACTATTTTATCAATAATTTTCTGTAAAAGAATAACAAGTAAAAAATAATCTCTCTAAAAAAAATATCGATAAACTTAATGTAAAGAAATAAAATGTTATCGATAACATTTTTAAAAAAAATTTAAAGAGTTATGGATATCCTCCTTATAAAATAATAAAAAATTGTAATTATAACTTTACGCGCAACAAAGAAATTATCGATAACGTTTCGGGAACTAAATAGTAATAAGTTATCGATAATTGTAATATTAAATAAAACCAAAAACGTATTAATTATATGAAGCAGTATTGGTTATTGTTAAATAAAAACAATAACGTATTAATTATATGAAACTACATAAAAATAAAGTTATCGATAACTTTTTTACAAAATTACAAAAAGTTATCGATAACACTTATCTTTAAAAAAAATTATTTATAATTTTACGCCTAACAAAAACATTATCAATAACTTTATTGGAAAAGAATAAAAACTTATCGATAAATTTATTATTAAATAAACATAATGACGCTTTAACTAAAGAAGAAGAAAGTAATCAATAACTTTTCTAAGAAAGTCTAAAATTAATTCGATTTCTATTCTGATTCAGAAATAAATTATCTTTTATTTTAATCGATAATATATATCGATAATATGGCGATAAAATTTAAACGAAAATAATGCTCAACGATAACTTTTTGAAAGAATTCGGAAGTAATGTATAATCTTTTAAATAATACAAAACTATCGATAAGTGTCTCAGATAGTTGAAAATTCAAAGTTATCGATAAATTTTGTAGAGAAAATCAAAGTTATCGATAACTTTTATAGCTAACCTTAAAATTATCGACTACTTTTTTAAAAACCAAGTTTTTAATATAGATAAAAATTTATCGGTAACTTTTATAAAAAAAAAATCGCATAGCTTCCTTTGCGAATAAAAAAATTATCTCTCTTGAAAGTGTTTTGACTCTTTTTCTTTTTTTTCGCAGGAATTTAAAACTATGTATCACTTTTCTACAAGAAAAGTAAGTTATCTATTAGATTTAATAGAAATAAATTAATGCCTGCTAAGACCACAAATTAATCGATAACCTCTAAATTAAATCAGCACTAAAAATACTTTAACGATAGTGCGATATTTTCTAAAAGCAACAGTGTAACGTAACTTAGTTTCTTGAAACAATTTCTTGGACCATCTCTTTAATGTTTGCCCTTCTTGTTGTTGTTTTGTATGAATATGTTTTATTGTGTTTCTTTTGTTTGTCACTACTCAAAGACGTGCTAGACGTGAGTTGATCGTAAAGATTTCGTTTGGGTTTTTTTCAGAGGTTTTCTTCTCTTTTGATTTGACGGTTTCTAAAACTGCCTTAAAGACGGCCAAATTGTTTGCTAAAATTGCCACATTTATCTGTGTTCTTTTTCTTTCTTTCTTTTTCTTTTCATTTCCAACTTTAGAATGCATTCGAAATTTTAATTCTAAAGAATTTGGCACATTCTTATATTTGTAAAAGTTTTTTGTTCATCATTTTGCAACAATTTAAATGAGTTCAATCGATTGCGGCTCATTGTTAGATGGGAACCAAAAAGTATGAGCTGCAAAGAAAACTTTTACTAATTTTTTTTATGTGAACAAGTTTTGTAGGGATTAAACGTTTGAAAGAAAATGCAGTACATTTAACTTTTGATTTTAAATGACAGTTTCAAAGCACTTTTACTTGTCAGTTGGTTATTTCAGTTTTTTTTTTAAATTGTTTCAATTTGTGGTGAAGATTTTAAAATGGGCTTTTAACACAATGTTAAGTTGATCAGAGTGATTGCACGGAATAAAATTTAAAAAAAAAAAAAATTGATTATAAACCTATTTCCCAAAAGTTTTAACTTAACAAATATATCTATAAATTTTATATCAGCTTCATTTTTACCCTGCAAACGAAAGATATCGATTAATTTTTATAAACACAAATAAGAAGTAATTTTTCTTTCTTTTAGGATTAAAAGTCTAATAAATTATCTGTCAATATTGATGTAGTTCATTTTTGTAACTTTTTGAAACATATAAACAGTTATCGATATCGTATTTGATAACTTGACTCACGCAAAAGTTTTCTACGTTTTTGTTTGTAAAACTTACATTGATACAAAATATTATCGATTTCCTTTTTATCGACAAGGAAACTTTGTTAGTGACTTTTTCGTAAATATAGGGATTCTCGATTACATTTTGTTTTTATTTAATAAATTTTCGACAATATATATAAAAAATATATTATCGATCGTTTTTTATTTTATACATAAAATAATCGATAATTGTTATGTTGATATATCAAAGTAATCAATAATTTTTTGCATTAATAAGAGGAGTAATCGATAACTCTTTTATTGTTGTACATATTTTCTGTTAACTGATTAATTAATAACGACAACTTTTTTATTGACAAAGATATCGATAAGTTTTCTATATGATAAGCAAAGATATCGATATTATTTTATTTTTCTATTTTTTAATAACTTCTGTGTTGATATAGAAACGGATATATATCCTTTCTACTGATATAAAAAGTTTTTAACACGTTTTTTATAAAAAAAAGAGTTTGATAACTTACTTGTTTTTTTTATAGTTGTTTTATATCTTTTCTATCGATTAAACTGTTATCGAAAACGTTCCTTTTATTATCAATAATGTTTCTATTATTATAAAAAATTATCGATAATTTTGTTCTTTATATCAAAAGTTTTGGGCAACTTTTCTCTTGATAAATTTATCGCTAATCGATAACTCTTGTCTTATATAATTATCGATATTTTTTTTCTTTATATAAAAAGTTATCAGTAACTTTTTCTCTTCATATAAAGATTTATCGGTAATCGATAGCTTTTGTCTTTATATAAAAGTTACATCAAAAGTTTTCTCTTTTTATAAAAAGTTATCGATAACTTTTCTCTTCATATAGATATTTATCAGAAGCTTATCTCTTTACATAAAAAGCCATCGGTAGCTTTTCTCTACAAACAAAAAATTATCGGTAACTTTTCTTTTTTATGTAATAAGTTATCGATAACTTCTTCATATAAAAGTTATCGGTAATTTTGCGCTTTATATGAAAAGTTATTGGTTAAATTTCTATTGATTTGAAAGTCGCTGCAAAGTTTTCTCCTTATGTAAAAATTTATCGGTATCTTATCTCCTCATATAAAAAGTTATCGATAACAATTTCTATACATAAAAATTTATCGATAATCTTTCTCCTAATATAAAAACCTATCCGCGGCTTTTCTCTTTCCATAAAAAGTTATCGATAAAAAGTTATCGATAAAAGTTATCGATGAGTTATTGATGGTATAAAAAGTTATCGATGATGTATTTATCGATATAGAATTCTGAAATACTTATATACACTATATACTAATTATTTGCTTAAATATTTAATATTTATCTCTTTTTATTTACCCTATCATTATTCGCGCCCACAGTTATTGTAAAAAGCGTGGGTTGTTCTTTGCTGAACCTCAGTGTTTAAAAACATTTTCATTTCTTAAATGGTGTTTAGTTAAACCGTTTAAATACTCCACCAAATAAACACACTTGAAGCTGATTAAGTATTTAAGATTATTTCCTTTAAAGAGCTACAAGTTACAAATAAGGAAACAAAAAATAAAATCCCAAATGCATTTGCATTTAGTATTAAAGATTTTGATCATTTAGTTTTGTTTAATTATCGAAAAAAAAAAATAAACAACATTTTTATGGTAATAAAAATGTTAACCAACAGACAAAAAAAAGACGAATAAATTTCATGGAAAATGTCTCTGCAAAGTTGGTAGAAAATATTGGAATGTCATTGGCCGTGGTGAGAAGAAATACAGCGGACTTGTTGTTGTTTTGCTGATAGCTTAGTTATATCTAAAGGAAAGAAATATTTGTATTTAAGAAAAATATTCACGGAGTGGTTTGTTGAATAAATGCTGCCTGAATATTAAGAGGAATTGGTTG
Organism: Cistogaster globosa; assembly: GCA_937654795.1. Classification (NCBI taxonomy): domain Eukaryota; kingdom Metazoa; phylum Arthropoda; class Insecta; order Diptera; family Tachinidae; genus Cistogaster; species Cistogaster globosa. The sequence goes on from OW569406.1 coordinate 4,198,362, forward strand.
GAGGCATCATTGGTCTGCAAGGTTGCTTGGTTAAGATATCGTGTTCAAAGTCAAAAAAATATCTCAAGCAACAGAGGACGAATTTAAGCGCTAGAAGAAAACAAAAATTAGTAAATTTTTACACACCCTCTATAAAAAAAATTTGTTTTCTTTTTTTTTGTTATTTAAGTTGACGCCGCTTTAGTGTTTGTTGTCATTTCATCGCACTTTAAATACACTGTTTAACTCTTTAATACAATAATTAATGGAACATAAATAACTTTGCTATTAGATAAAATTTGTCATCAAAAGACCACCAAGACATTTCTTTCAGGAGTAATTTAATATTTTTATTTGACACTTTACAGCGATCACAAATAACAAATGTCATCAGCTCACTATTGAAAAGCAATTTCAAATAAATAATCTAAAAGCTTTTAAAGTCTTGATATCAAAGCAATCATTTCTAATAAATTTTGATAAAACAATTTAAGCAAAGTGATATTTAATTTATGATAAAATCAAACAAATATTAAATAACTAGAATTACTTCTCTTTAATAAGATATCCAATACAAATAATTTTAAAAATATGATGAATCTTTGCTTGAGAATTTTTTTTTTAATTTTTAAGTTTTTAGTCAGTAAGAAAATTATAAAAAATTTTATTTTTTGTATTAGAAAATATAAATAATAGATTTTAGATAAAAATAACGAGTTTACTTTTTAGAAAACTGCAAAATTAAAAGTTCTTTTCTTTCTAAGGAATTTTTAATGGCTTTTATATTCAAAGTTTACGAAGTTATTAATTTTATCTTGGGCACTTCTTTCTTTAAGCTGTCACAATAATTAACGGTATTTTGAGTTTGTAGAAAACGGAAGAAACTATACTAATAACCGTTACGTAACGTAACAATCATAAATTAATATTTTTATACACAAACCTAATCATTCAAATATTCCTTTTATTTCTAATAGTATAGGAAAACTTGAAGCTGCATTTTTAACGCAGAGTAAACCTTACGTGACGTAACAAACAAACACAAAACCATTAATAATTTATGCAGAATCTGTTTAAAACATTTATTTAACTAAGCAAAACACAAAATATCTATTAACTTGTCTTTATATCATTTTGAAAATGACGTAAGCTTTACGTCACGTATCAATTGGCTATTAAAGCAAAGTTTTTACAAACAAAAATTTTATATAATTTTTTTCCCCTAGAGAGCTACTGTAGTAACGAAATATCAACCAAATTTAAAATCGTTTAAAAATGTTCTACGTCACGTAAAACTCTGTGATCAAACAAATTATAAACAGGTTATATCTAGTAGTTTCCTTTTAGCTGTACTAAAATGAAAACAAAAAGCTATTGTAAATCAATAAAACGCAATAGAAACTTTACGTAACGTTACACCAGACCATAATGCTAATTCTATTATATGCAAAATATATGTAACAATAATGCTTTTATTAATGCGCTTGTTTAACGGAAAAAAATCTTGTATTTAGAAACTTTTACGTTACGTTACGTTACGTTACTATATTATTTATACATAAAATAATATTTTCTTAAATTATTGTTGTTTAAAAAACCCTAGAGACCATTGTAAACCATTCCACTACGAAGTGAGTTTTACGTGACGTAACAATAGACCATTAAAGCAAAATTGTGCATAGTATTTCTATCATTGAGCTCTAGTTTACACTTTCTCTCACTATCTCGTTTCCACTCTTTCACTCTCGGTTTCCACTTTGATGTAGCGGAATAAAAAAAAACTCTTTTAAATCACTGTAACGTAAGATAAGCCTTACGTAACAAACATACTAATATTATCATACGTAAAATATACTTTTCAATTTATGCGCTTGTGTACCGAAAAACGTTAAACTATATTAAAATTATTCTAACATTAAAAAAGTTTTACGTGACGTAACCATATTCACAAAAAATATTATAATTTTTTTCTTTATTTTTAATGAGTATTGAAAAAACAAACGTTAGATTCCATTATAAGCAATTTCAATATAAAGTGTTTTACGTGACGTAACAATATTCTTAACTGGACTTATATGACCAATTGTTAATTAAACTTATACTTCGCTGCACTTTGCATTGTACAGATTCAGGACTATTTAGTTATCTGAAACCCTAAATAGAAATTACAATTTTTCGCTGAACTTTATGCGCTTTTGTACCAAAAAACGTTAAAATATATTAAAATTATTCTAACATTAATAAAGTTTAACGTGACGTAACGCTATTTCTTTCATAAAATATAATAGTTTTTCGTTTATTTTTAAAGAGTGTTGCAATTCAAATGTTAGATTCTCTTATAAACTATTTCAATGTAAAGTGTTTTACGTGACGTAACAATATTCTTAGCTGGGCTTATTTGACTAATTGTCAATGAAATTTTTACAACGCTACACTTAGCATTGAGGCTGGATTTAAGGCAATCGTTTTACGGTATAGAATCAGGACTCTTATCCCTTAATAAAAATAAAATTTTTCACTAAGGTTTCTTACCATCCCTAATGTTTTGTTCACATATTTACAAATCCTAAACAAGACAGGACAAACATCATGAAAATGTAATAAAAAACGAATATAATATTTTATGGATAAAAATTCCTTTCTTTTTTTAAGCACAATATTGAATTGCATTCATAACAAAAAAATATAAAAATTCAAAAGCCTGGTCTTCCAAAACGAAAGAGTAAAATGTAGCTCATAAATGTGCTGGCAAAATAGCGACACTAAAACTGCAATGATCATGATGTAGCTGATGATGGTGTTTGCTTTTCAACTGTGTATTATTATCATAAAAAATATTTGTTAGTTTTTTTTTTAATTCAATTTTCATTTTACTATTTTTCTTTAGCTGTTTCATCTTTAAGGTTTCTAGTTTTTTATTACAGCCAATAATGGCAGATGTTATCTGGCCTAGCGGTGGTCAACTACTATCACTATTTTTTATGTCGTATGCCTTCTGTGAATTGAAATGGTTAAAGACAACAACAATAATAAAAATATTAACTAACAAATATTGCTCTCGCACCGCAAAATAATTCACAGATAATATTTGCCAACCAATTGAACAGCAACAACAAAAACACATGTGAAGTGTTAACAAGCCGGAAATACAAGAAATTATTTCTTCCATAAACAGCCACAGCCTAAATTGCTAAATTTTATAATTATTGAATATAAATTAAATAATATAAAAGCAAAAAAAATGCATAAAAGACAAAGGGGTACCCCTTTAAAATTGAAAAAATTTTTTTTTTAAAAAGCAACTTTAACGATTTTTAATGCAAAACAACAACAACATAAGATGTTGATGCTATTTCTGGATTATCCATTTCATGTCATAGATCTTACAACGCTATCTGAATAAACGCTATCTGCGTTAAACAGAATTGTCACCGGGAACCTCTTATATGTTCCAAGTAATCTTTATCATTTTCCCCTACAGATGTCTTAACATACAGAAATACAAAAGTTTAAAAGTTATTAAATAATTTGCTATAATATAGTGGGTACCCCCATGCCTAATGAGTAGTTCATGGCCGCCTTTGTTATGCACACTATAATCAAAAGTGTAAAAAATTTTTAAATACCACTGAAGCTGGAGGGAAATTATAGAGGACCTTATAATGTTGTAGGTATCTTATGTACTTTGAGCATTTAATGGCCAACCCGATCTCACGCACCACAAGTAAAAAATTTTAAAAAGTTTTAAGAAACCGAATCCTTAACTACTGGACCGAAATTAATGAAAGTCTCGGCAAAAATGTGAAATAAAATAGAGGCTGTTTGTCATGACGGCCAAAATTCAAGTGGCTTAAAACACCGGGCGAAATCAGTGTTACCAACAACATTTTTGATGCGCAAAGCAACACTACAAGTCGCAAGTTTTAGTATCACACGAGTAAAAAATACTGGCATAAAAACCTTTGGCTTAAAAAAGGTGAATTAGTTTTTTTGTCGAGTTTTTCTTCTTAATTTATTTAATTTCTTAAGTTTTTGTTTTATTTAATTTTTGCGATTTTTTTTCCTTATTAGTGATTTTTTGTAAGACTTTCTTTTATTTTTAAGTAGTTTTTGCGTGCGATTTTGTCTTCGTGGGTTATAATCTTGTATTAAGGATGAAAGTTCACTCTGATTTTTAAAAATATTAAACCATTGAAGAATGAATAATGACTTCGTTTTTTACTTTTCACTCCTAAAAACATCCCGGAGTTTAATTTTGTCCATACCACTGAGGACATACATTTGTGTAAAATTTATAATGACCGTTTACGTTATTAGGACATGGAAATGTAACAAAAAAACTCATGTAGATTTTATATTTTTTTTAATTGATTTTTGTACTTATTTTATAATTTTTTTTTTCTCTTTTAATCATACAATGTTTTTTAGAGTGTTTGAGCGTTTTTTTTAATTAGCTTATTTTAGGGAATTATTAATTACAATTTACTTTAACTTTTTATAGTTTTTTTCTTCTTTTGTCTTTTTTTTTGCCACTGAAGAAGTTTTTGAGTTTTAGCGCTTTTTTGATAGATTGGCGTTTTTTATGTTTTTTTTTTGCGTTTTTGATTTTAAAAATTATTTATATTTGTCTCTTAATTTTTTACCATAAAACCATGTATTTTTTAGATTTATTTTTAAATTAAAATTAATGTAAAATCTCATGTCACGTTGTTTGTGGTCGCACTTCTCCGAAACGGCTTGGCAGGTTTTAATGTAATTTTTTATATTTATTTGCTAGTTATGACAATAGGTCGTGAAGTATATTTCATATTTCTAGGTGATGAGAGTTTACCTTTTCAAAAAATTATTTTTTTTTGACGATTTTTTTTTTGGTATGGCATCACAAAATACCTTTAACTCCAAATTTGCACCCTCCTAATTACATGCTGCTATTTTTGCCAGCATTTTAATATTTATATCAATATCTGGATTTTAACTGTAAATGTTTCAATTTGTAAAAAGTAGGCGTGGTACTTTTCACACATACTAATTATTAAATAAGGTTTCAGCAAAGCTCGCCGGGCTTAATCTACTAAATATATATTATTTTTATTAATAAATTGCTGGTTATGATAAAAATTTTTAAATATATTTTTTTTTCAGGAATTTTTTTTGCGATTTTCTTATTTTAGCGTTTTTTTTTTTTTTTTTTCTTCACTGCCAGGTGCTATTTAAATTTACTATCATGCATGTTTCCCAACGTATAGAGAACGTACAAAAATTTGAATATAAAAATTAAACATGGAAAGTTAAAATAAGCGTAAGTGATCTAACAAACGGCGTTTTTAAATTGCAAAACGTTAAACATGTCGGAGCATATTTATTCTCAAAAATTTTTGCTTTAAACTTCAGTTGTAATAAGTTGCATTAAGGCCGGGGCACATAGAATCCGTCATACGTTAAACTTTGACAGATTCAACTAAAGTCAAAGTAACGACGGATGAGGTTGGCACAATGAATACTTTGCTGACGGATGTTAAACCAAAGCTTGCTCTCTATTTTTATTCACTTTTAAATTTAATTTGTATTTTATTCACTTTTTAAATTAATTAAATTTGTATTTTATTGTTTGCCACCAAAATTGTTTTATTAAAATCACAAAACACAATTGAAACAGCAAAAGTTAAAAGAAAACAGAGAAGAAGAAGCAGTTGATAGTTGTCAAAGTATTCAAAAGTTAAAAGTTGACCAACTTTCGTACTTTGCGTTGACGGACACGTATTGATTGTGACAACGCTCATAAGAAAACATGTATTTTAACTTACTTGTCAGTTGAATTTGTCAAAGTTTAACGTATGACGGATTCTATGTGCCCCGGCCTTTAGTTCGTAGAACATTCTTACGATTTGAAGCTGCCAGATTTTAAGCGATTGAGATTTTGTAATTTTAAAACGTAATCGCCAATTTTAACCCCTAAGATCCCACCCATAATGCATAAAAGTAAAAATTTGTTTGTCTAAATATTTTTCTGATTGCCTGACAAATCTAAATGCACACACAAAAATATTTTCACTATCTTTCATACAACCAATTGTTTGGGCTGAGCTAAGTTCCCTCTAACACCTGTGCTTTTGGTTTCATTAAAAAAAATTAAAAAAAAAAAAAAAACATGTTCAAATTTAACATTTCATATTGATTGCATTTGTATGCGCGAAAACTGGCTTTAAAGAAAAAAAAATAAAAAAATAAAAATACTCCAGTATGTATTTTTTTTTTTTATATTTTTGTGGTTTTTATGCTCATATTTTATGATTTTTAATATTGTCTGAATGTAGTTGTACATGTTTTTGTAGTAGTAAATTCTATGTGGAATAACTTCTACAAGATACGCATCAGTTTGAAATTGAGTTTAAGTTTAGACAGGGCAAAATTATAGTTTTCAATGGATTTTTATGTGTATAAAGCAGGTAAGGTGCACCTTAGGCAACTAATAATAGGTTTTTTCTAAGCATTACAATTAAAAATATAATAAAGTACCAAAAAGTACTAAATTTATCCCCTATATTTTTAAGTAATTTCTTTCTTTCAAAACCCCAGTTTACAAGATCGTATTACTTTTTGAAAACACATGTGTCTCTAGATAAAAAAAATAAAATAGTTCTTGGTTAAGGGACAAGAATACAGGCTGTTCGTTTTGCGAACACTAGTGTATATGGTACCTTCCTTCTTCTTTCCTTAGTAATTTCCACAGCCTGTAGTTTTAATCCCTAACCATATGCACAGCCACTAGTTTGGTTCTTTTTTTTTTTTTTTTGTGGGAGTTACCTGCAAGTGCTGCAGTTTCTTGGAACCAAACCACACAAATAGGGTTCAAGCTGGCCTTGATTTGCAGCAGGTAACAGTTTTATATATCTTGGTTACAAATAATCCTTAAGAGCATACCTCAAGGTAATAAATGTTACTCATTCTAAAAGTACCAAAAATATCCCCCAATTACATTTAAAGAGTTTTAATGCTAAAAACCTACAATTTAACAACTAAAGATATTCTATAAATAATTTTAAATTTGTTAAATCAATTGTTTTAAAATTTGTTTACATAATTTAATTTCTTTTTTTCATTATCAATTTCAAAAAGGACTATTTCTTTTCATTTAGGATATTTATTACCAAAATATAATTTGAAAATAAGTGGTAAAATAATTATGAAAATAAATTTAAAACATTTTATTAAATTAATAATTGATTTGTCCAACTTTAAGAATTTTTTTCTTATATAAAAAATTTTTTTTGAAAAAGTACCAAAAGATAAAGAAAAAATAAATAATAAACTGCATTTTGCCTTTGATTGTCCATTTCAGCTTAAAATCCATTCTTAAGAAGTTATTCAAAAGCAAAAACAACAAATACTAAATTCAGTGAAGTAAACGCACAAAAACAAATCTTTAAACTCATATTTACAACAACAACAACAAATAAGAATCAATGTGGCGACTATAATTAACAGTGGTACAGACCGAAAACTAATCGGATAAAAGCGATTAAAAAGAATGAATGTGGAGCAATTTTTATGCGCAATAAAAAATAAATCAGAATAATAAAATAGAATGGTTAACCAGACTGTATGGTCTCAGCTACTACCAATTAAATAATAAAACCAATTATTTTCTGGAACAAACGATCAACCCTCTGAGCATGTGGTCTGTCATTTTCCGGTTTTAAAGTTTCCCAAAAGAAGTTTTTCTTTAAATGTCTAAATCTTAGGTTTAGCAGAACGAAATTTCTAGGCGGTACGTCTGTAACCCCTGGGCATACTTAACGCTTTTCACTGAGTAGGGTAATAAGGCTTAATGGACAGCCTCAAGCTGTCTCTAAAATTTTCAAAAGGTTTTTTTATTTTTCAAAAGCACTTCCATTTCCCTAAAATTTAAATATTTTAATTTTAATGTTTTTCTTGCAATTGCTACCACTATGCAACCCAACTCAAAGAATCATAAGATTGTTAGTGGTAACAACAACAAGCTGTGTTTATATGTAACAGTGTGAGGCTGTGTGCGCCAAAAATTGTGCATTTAGAATGCGATCAGTGACGATCGGTATGTGTTAATTGGAATTTTTCTCGACGTATTTTTGTTTTTTTTTTTTTTGTTTTTGTATTAAATATTCTTTTATTGTTTGTGGCTTTTGTTGTTGTACATTGTTTGCAATGTTTTGCTCTTGATTGAATTATTTTTATTACGCTTTGATGCTTGGAAAAGAGAAAGAGAGAAGAGGAACTGTCTAGAATTAGATTTCTATGAGAATTTAGAGTTCTTAAGTTTTTTTATTTGTTGTTGTTAATTTACATTCAGTAATAAAAGGAACAACAACAACAACAAAAACTAATGTTACAAATAGTTAAGTTTTTGGTCTTGTAAATGTCTGAAAGAATAATTATTACACTTAGAAAAATATTTAATTGGTTTCCTTGTGCGGCCTTTTAGTAATGGAAGGTCGATTTAAGCAGGAAGATGTCAGTCTGCTGCAGAGTTTTCAAGTTTTTGCTTGTGTTTTAGTCACTCACGTTAATGAATTTACCTTCGGAGAACCAATGGACTAAGGGCGGCATAAATACCTGAAATGGTAATGAACCCCTGGAAGCGAGGGACAATAAGCCCTAAAGAGATGATGGACCCCAAGAGGGCAAAAGGTTTCAAGAGGACAATGGGAGCAATTACCCACAAACAGGAGTTATATTCGAAGGTGTAGTAGGTCCCAATAAGGGAAAAATAGACCCCAGGAGAAAAATCAACTCAAATGGTACAAAAAGCTGTAAGTGGAAAACAGGCCACTAGAAGCAAGGGACCCTGAGGGTACAATACACTCCCAGGAACCATTTGACCCCAAAGGGGAATTTGATATAAAAGTGAAATAGATACTAATGATGCAAATGATCCAAGGTGAACAGAGACCCCCAGAAAAGAAATGCACCCCAAGGAGGCAATGGAAGCAATAACCAAAAAGAAGGAATTATATTCGAAGGTGTAATAGGTCCCAAGAAGGGAAAAATAGACCCCAGGAGAAAAATCAACTCAAATGGTCGAAAACAGATCACTAGAAGCAATGAACCCTAAGTGTTCAATACACCCCAATGAAACAATGGACCGCAAGAGGAAATTTGATACATAGGTGCAATAAATACTAAGCAGGCAAATGATCCCAGGGCGAAAAGAGGCCCCCGAGGAGAAAGACACGTCGAGGACCCAATAAACTACAAGTGGAAAACATATCCCTAAAAGCAGTACTTCCTAAGGGTATAATGGGCTTCAATTAGACAATGGAACGCTAGGAAACAAAAGACCATAAGTGGAACATAGAATCCAGAAGCAATGCAACTCAAGGGTAAAATAGATCCCTAGAAAACAAAGAAGATTAAGAAGATAATTTACCCCAAGGATGCAAAGTAGACGAAGAGGGAAATTGATACCAAGAGGCAATAGTTGCTAAGGGTGTAAGGGGTCCCAAAGGGGAAACAGGCACCAGGTGGGAAATACAAAGAGGCAATTAACTCCAAAGTGACAATGGAACCTAAATGCAAGAAAATCAAGAGCCAAATGATCGTAAGTAGGCAAGGGAGTTATAATTTTTAAAAGTTCAATAAATCCTAATGTGCCAATAGAACCCAATATGGAAATGAAGGAATAAATAACCGAAGGAGCAAGTAGATCCCAACGCAGCAGTGAGAACGTCTAAAGATGTTATCTCTTGTCGCAATAAGTCCAGCTGATGGTAATACACTTAAAAACATTGCCTTTGCGTGGGTACTTTAAAGAAATGCCATTATTTCACTTCTATAAAGAGCATCCACTTAGAAAATATTTTATGGAGCCAGAAAGCCAAGATGGTCTCAAAAGTAAGATCACTGTTAAGTCCTCCCGATCAATATTAACATGAAGTCGTGGCCAATATTTTTCTTCCTTCTCTCTCACTCCCCCTTTCTCTTTCGAATATTTTTTTTCGCCTTTTTTTCTCTCTGTGCATAAAATCATTACCAAACAAGTGCTCACATTTACATTCCCTCTTCATACATTGTTGCCTTTTCTATGAATGTTGTTGTCTTGCAACATTGTATTTGCCACAAGATTTTGGATAATGACTGGTAATTTATTCAAATGTAGAATACAAACAAATAAAAAGGCAAATAAAAATAAAGCAAAAAAAAAAAAATACTTGTTCTTTTTGATTCAAATTTATTTTTAATGCATAATTTATCAACAAGAAAAAAATTGTCGAATAAATATATTAAATTTTGTAAGTTGATCAACTATCATCACAGTTAGAAATGTGATCATGCTCAGATAAAAAAAATATTTATTAAAATGAATTAATAAAGAAAGAGTCTGGCAGATCACCTTTTGACATGAAAGTTGTAGATTGTGAGTTAGTGTTAAACAAGTAGGAGTGCTATAATCGGCTATGCCGAATCTTTTATACCCTTCATCATATATGTAAAACTAGTTTAGTTAAAAAACTTCAATAAAACAAAAAAACAAATATTGGGGTGACAAAGAGATAAAAATAAGAAATAAAAAAATTGAGTACTTTATATAATTTTTAATAAAAATATTATCAGCTCTTAAGGGGTTAAGCATTTTCAAAAATTTTTAGTATTTTCCCAAAGATCTCTTTAAATGCTTTTAAATGATACCCATATTGATATCTTAAAAATATGGTGCACATTCATTATTTCTTCTTCTATTAAAATTCAGAGGCCCATAACTCGGAAAATATTGGCGAGCGCCACTTTTTCACTGGATGTTTTTTTTTTTGTTATTTCCTCTATCGGCCATAAGATTGTTTTTATTTTATTTGGTACCTACACATCCTACGTTTTGATGTCAACCTGTATTTTACACTCCGAACGTATTGTTTCGTTAATTCACGTGTTTAAAGGGATCAAAACTTCGTCGTTGGTTACTTGAAACTCCACTAAAACAAATCAAGCTAAGCAATTAGGAGATAATTCATTCAGTTGATTCGTTTTAAATGACAACATACAGTGGCATTAGGAATTGACTGCTTCCGACTTGTATCAGGGCCAGCGGAGATGATTTTAACATATTTTGCGTGTCTTTGTTTATTTTTTTTTTTTTATTATTTTTAATTTATTTTTTTTTTTATTTAATTTTTTACTAAATTTTTATTTAAACAAATATAAATATTAAAAAAAATATCTTTTTTATAAAATTTCAATTACAGCTTCCGAGGCAAATATTTTCTTAAGAAAAATTCATGTTAAGCAATTATTCTCAAAACTTTTTTTAATACCATTAAATTATACTTCCTATTAAAAAGCGAAGAAATATTTAAACCAAAATTTATAACATTTACTTTAATGACGATAATAATGTGATGTCATGTGATAAAGCGAAACTAGAAAACAAATAAGGATAAAAATAAAACTACAAAAAAGTCATTAATTTATTTTTAATGTCTAATAGAAACATTAAATACAACAAGCAAAACTTTTATTTTATTTGTTATTTAACTTCTCCAAAAAAAATTCAGACTTTATCTCAAACTAAAACAAGTCATTAAGCCAACTTACAACAAAGAAAAAATGGCAATAAGTCAGTCCTCCTTGATTAAAAATATAGCACTTTAAACAAAAGACTTAAGCAACAAACATAAATTGAGAATAATTCTTTGTTGTTGTTTCTGTTTCTTTCTTTAAATGTCTTTGGGGGGAAATATGTAGAAAATCTTTGCTAATCAAGTAAATTAAGCTTTTTAAATGTTCTCTCTTTTTTTTATTCTTAGTATTCATTTCTGGCATCAACTCAAACAGTGGCTAATTGTTTTATGAGACATAAAATATACCACAAACTAACAATTATCTTTGAAAGCTTGCATAAATGAAAAACGAACAACCCAGGAATTAAACAGTTTATATGTAAACACTTGAGCTAAAATTCTAAGAATATTTAATAGGAAATTTTAAAAACTATTTAAGTAAAACTATTTGCGTATAAAATGCTTAAATTAATTATTTAAGAAAAATTCTAGCAAATTCAAAAATAATATATGAAAGCAAAAACAAAAAAATTAACAAAACAAATATATTTTCAAGTGAAATGGAAATGCAAATATGTATGTATCTTCTCTACACTTTATATAGAAAAATTTGGTTTTGATTTGTTATATCAAAATAAAGGGTCATCCAAAAAACGCGCCTACATGTTTCTTTGAAATAAAACACAAACTATTTGCAATTTTTTCCAGCTGTTTTTTTTATTAAAAGTATGACCCATTACAATTATAAGTAGAATAGAATATCATTGAAATGTCCACCATGACTGCGTCTGCAGACATCAATCCGAATATCGAAATTTTCAATGACTTTCCGACATGTTGCTGGTGTTATTTCACGAATTGCAACTTGAATGTTGTTCTTTAGATCATTAATTGTTTGTGGCTTGTTAGCATACACTCGACTTTTCAAAAAACCCCACAAAAAAATCTAATGGTGTTAGATCACATGACCTTGGAGGCCAATTGAAATCTGCATTTCATGAAATTACACGTTGAGGAAATTTTAATCGCAAAAGCGTAATGTTTTCTCGAGTTGTGTGACATGTAGCACCGTCTTGCTGGAAATAGCCGTCAGACACATCAATATGATTCAACTGTGTCCATAAAAAGTCTCTCAACATTGATTGGTATCGCTCAGCATTCACAGGTACAGCATTTCCAGCATCATCTTCGAAGAAAAATGGCCCAATGATTCCATTTGCCCAAAATGCACACCAAACAGTAACTTTTTGTGGGTGTAGCAATTTTTCATGAATAACACGAGGATTTTCATCACCCCAGATACGACAATTTTGCTTATTGCAGAATCCATCCATTCTGAAATGAGCTTCGTCACTAATTTTTATACATAAAAATATTTTCTTTAAAAACGCATTTTTATACAAAAAAAATTTTCCTAAGAAGATATTGTTATACACGAAGGAATAAAAAATTCTGTTACACATAAAAATATTTTCTTTAAAAATATTGTTATACACAAAAATAATTCCTTTACAAAATAATGTTGTACACAAAAATATTTTTTTTAGAGAGTATTGTTGTTCACAAAAGTTATTTCCTTCAAAAATATTGTTGTATACAAAAATATTTTTTTTTCAAAAAATTTTTCTACATAAAAATATTAGCTTAAGAAATATTGTTATACACAACAATATCATAATCAAATATTTTTTTTAGAAAATGCTATTATATGCAAATAGTTGAATTGAAAAATACTGTTATATACACAACTTTGTTAAGAATTTTATATAAAAAATAATGTTAAACACATATTTTACTTATAAACTACTGTTGTTTTTGTTTCTATACAAAAAAAATAAAAAATTGAGACCTAAATTTTCAAAAGTTTAAAATATAAAAATTTCCCTCAGAAAACAATGTCTTAACAAAATACTAAACTACTATTACTTAAAAAAACTTTTATACATAAAAAATTTTAATATAAAATATGTACAAAATTTTTAATAAAACAAACTGTTATACAAAATATTTTTTAATACTCAATACGAAACGTTAATATTTTCTAAAAAAAATTATTCCCTTATATAGAAAAACTATTTTATGATGTTTAACAAAAGAGGTTTCCTCCTTATATTTTTAATATAGAAAAAGAAAATTTAATACAAATGTTTTTCATTAATATAAATGTGTTATACAAAAAAATTTTTTACAAAATGCTGTTACACAAAAATTAGTATGTAATTCTCATATACACAAATACATTCCGTAGAACAAATAGAAAGTTTACCACACATAATACTGTGATGCATATTTTCTTACTTTAAATAAAACTGTTATACACAGTATTCTGCATAAAATATAATTTCATTTGTAATATTTTATGAAGATAAACTGGTATAATCATTTAAAATGTGTTAAAATAGTGTTAAAAAAAAGACTGCAAAGACTGAAAAGACTGAATTATAGTTAAAAAAATATTTGTTTAAAAAATTAGTAGTTCTTGATTCTTTTGGACGCCTGAGAGTAAAGCCGAGAAGCCAGGACCTTTAGTATCAAAATTCTGTTTTTTTTTTTTCATAAATGTTGTTTAGGTTTTCCATAATTGCTGTTTTTAATTAATAAGATTCTAAAAATTTTCTTTTTAAAACTTTATAACAATTGTGGATTTAATTTTTTTTTTTTTTTTTGCTTTTGAAACGTAATAAACACTATTCAAAAATCAAGCTCTTTTACATACTTATGTATAAATTCAGGCCAATAAACGATTGAAAGCCGTTGTCTGTGCTACCTGCTTATTGTTAAATGCAGGATTTTATGTTGCTCTTTTTCTCGTTTCTTTTCTATGCCATTGGGCGCCAATTCTTAAAATGACATAAAACTGCTCAGACATTTTTTGTGTCTTTTTTTCGGTTTACATGTATTAAACTCATACAACAATAAAGGAAACACTTTTAGCTAGTAAAGCACAAAAAGCATACACAAAAATACAAAACATCAAATCACAAACTTTAAAGTTAGTTTTGGTTTTAAGAGAATTTAAACCTACAAAACTACAAGAGCCCTTGAAAGTTGCTTACAGCAAACTCATATCATATAGAAGATATGCCAGGGTATAAAAATGTGTTTTGGTACTTTTTAAATCCAGTAGTTGTACAGGACATTAATAAATTAACTTTATAACTGTCAAGAGCAAGCCGTCAAATAACTTTTATAAAAATTATATAATATAACAGTACTTTCAGTTTAACATATTGTGCATGAAAAATTTATTGCGTTAAATATTGTTTGCATTAAAATTTTCAGTAGAAAATTTTTGTATAACAGTTTATGTTTTGTATAACAGTATTTTTATTAAAAATTTTGCATATTAAAAGGTTTCTTGCTAAGATATTTTGCATTTAACAGAATTTTTTGCAAAACATATGATGCTTAAGAGTGTTTTTCTTTTAAAATTTTTATATATAACAGTATTTTCGTAAGAAAATAATTTTCAAAATTCAATTTTCTAAAATCTTTACAATGTATAATTGTATTTAAAGTATATAAAATATTTATAATAGCATTATTAAAAAAATATGAGTTATATAGCAGCATTTTATGTAGAAAACATTCTGTATAACAGTTTTTTCTAAAATATATATTATGCATATAAAGCTACGCTCTAAATAGAATATTGTTTACACTAGAAGTTTTGGTAGAAAATAGCATAACAGATTTTTCTGTGTGTAAGAATTTGTTCTATAGTACATATTGTGTATAAAAGTATTTACTGTAAAAAATGTACTAAAAATATTTTGTATAAAACTATTTGCAGGATCATTTATGATATTTAACGTTATAATCTACAAAAATGTATATGTTCTTTCTTTATAACAGTTGTTTTTATCTATGTTTTTGTTATACTCGTATTAAAATTTTTTTTGCTCGATAAACTTGTGTATTGTAAGATTTTTTGTACAAACAAAACAATATTTTTTATGTTAAATATAGTATATAACGGTATATTTTGAGAGGTAGGTTATATTAACACCATTTTTTGTAGAAAAATTATAAATCTAAAAAGTGATAGCTATTGAAGAATTTTCGCATACTTTTTATATAAAAGTACTTTTGTAATAACAGTACTATTTATTGAAATATGGCATCTAATAAAATTTTTCATATAATATTGTGCTTAACAGTACTTCTTCTCTTACATATTGTTTTCAACAACAGCAATAATAGTTAGTATAACAGTTAGTATAACAATTAATAATCATTAAATAATATGTGTAACAGTATTTTATATCAGAATATTGTGTATAATTAAATTTTCTATGAAAATTATTTTGTTAACAGTTGTTTTGTTTAAACGATGTTTTGTATAACAGTCTGTAGTATTTATTTTGTCAATAGAATTAATAAATTATTATATTTTATTTATAGAGAATTTTGTGTATAACGACATTTCTAAAATAGAAATCCTTGTGTTGTGGTATTTTGTATTAAATGCTAATGTGTATAACAATTATGTATTAATAAAAAATATTATATAACAGTTTTTTTATAAATATTAGTTATAATTGTATATTATACAAAAAATATAAAAAAATTTAAAATATAACATAAATTCTCTAGACAAAATTTTATATAACAGTTTGTCTTTATAAAACTTTGCATTTTTTCTTTTAAAAATCGTTTTTGCAACTTTTTATACACAGCACCTTTTGTACCAGCATATTCTAAATTCAGCGTTGCATCTTTATTTTCGTAAAACAATAGTTCTTGTTTTGAAAATTCATAGACTCAGTTTCAGTACACACTGCCGTATTCATAAAATATTTAAAAAAACTGTTATAAAAAACACATAGCAAAGTTATTTTATTTTGTATGAATATAACAGAAAAATTATTTATATCAAAATAAAAGTACTCAATTTACTAAAAACATTTTAAGTTAGTACTTTTTAACACTGGTTGTACTTTTAAAAAATGATTTCAAATTACATTTTTTTTTTTGTTTTTGTTTTTTTTTATAAGAAAAGGTCCTATATAGAGTACCTTTTTTGGCAACTACAACAACCACCAGGCTCAACAACAATAATTAAAGATAAGAACAAGTACAAATGGAACTAGTCGCAAAGGTACCAGCGAATAGTTTTGGAAACAGCAAAAACAAACAACAGCACAGAAATACAAGCAACAATTCTGTCTGAAAAGACATTTACAGACAGCGATTTATGTGACATGACAGCGGTACATAATGAAAGGATTCCTTATATGTTTTCTTTGTCTTGTTTTGTACCCAGAACTGTTCTCTATAGTTTTGTTTTTTTTTTTTTTTGTTGCTAGTTTGTCTTTTTTATTTTTACTGTTGTTGTTTTATTCTATGTACGTTTTTTTTATTTTCTCATTTAAGCAATCGGTCTTTATGATTTATAAAAGTAAATTTTTTTCTGCTTTATTTCATTTAAATTTAAATCCTGTTTAGAGGTCTGTTGGATTATAGAACAAAATGAAATTTATCAGAATATGAAAGCATACACTTACATACATACATATGTATGCATAAATAAATTACGATAAAAAATTATTATAGCGAACCAACTCCCGCTATCTCCTATTTAACTTTGGTTCAGTTATTCAAGATACTGGATGACGGCGCTACAATTTAAAATACATTTAAACCGGATTTTAAAAGAACACTTGATTACCTCTAATTCACATGCTTAGTTCTTTAGAAATTAAACATTAAAAGTTAATTCTGTTTTTAACTTTTTAGATTTAAAAATTTCCTTCTTTTTTATTTTTCCTAAAATTCCTAAATTTTTTATTATTTTGTTTTAAGTTGTTTTTGCTTAAATTGAATATTTTACATTTTGCTGTTGGTTGTAAATATTTGCTTAAATTGAATTGCAAATAATGTAAATACATACAACAATGACAGTAACATTAACAACAGCAACAATAAAAATCTCAAGAAAACATAAATAACTAACCAGCAGCAAGTAACAACAACAAGAAAACACAGCTAATGGCATAAATATGTTTTTTGTTAAAATTTGCATGTTGTTTGGAAAATAGTTGTTGTTTATGATATTTTATTTAAATAATGTTTGTTTGCTAGCAGTGCTGCCAGCTATTTTTTCGAGCTTTCTCGCCAAATGGTTTGACGAATGTCGCCAAAAATCGTTAATATATAAAATTATGTAATAATTAGTTATAAAAACATTTTTATTAAATTTACATTTTAATTTACTTTTTTATCAATATAAAAAAGTTTTTATCAAGAGGAATTCATTTGCAAATGGTTCATTGATTTTATATAACGTTAAAAAACTTCTAATTTGTTTTTATAACTAAAGCCAAATCGTCAAGTTCATAGTGGCAAAAAAAATATTTGAATAAATTAAAAAAAAATTAATATACGAACACATTCAATTATGGAATAAAAACTTCTATATATATTTTGCTCAATGTTATTATTGTCTTTTGCATTCTTACTGCTTTACATTTTATTTATACTTAATTTACTCAACATATCTTCCGTATTTCCTTATTATCGGTAAAGAATGAAAAAGTTCATATTGCAGCTTATTTCTGAATAAATTTTTCGTAGAAATTTTTATAAAAAAAGTACTCGACACAATTATTACTTGTGGGAACAAAGGAAGTTCTTTCCACTTTGTTTCATAAATACCAAGTGCGTAATTGAGTCTAAAATCCTTTAAAAACTTCTTTACTGCAGACAATTTTATTTGAGATACAGAGTGACAGCATTTTCAAATTAAAAATTGACACTAAAGTTCAAATATAGATATTAATTTTTCTTAAAGCGTCTTTATCATTTAACATACATTTTAAAAATTAATTTATATTTTTTAAAAAAGACATATAAAAAGAGAAAATCTTAAAAAAAGCCAAAAATTTCGCCAAGTATTTCAAACACTGAAAAGTATCTCGCATGTCATCACATTTGGCGACAAATCGCCATAACTGACAATACTGTTTGCTAGCGTTTGATTGAGAGAGGGAGAAAAAAGGAAAACAACAACTAAATGATGCAATGTAATAGATGACTGAATAACTTGCCAGATCTGTCGATTCTAAAGACAAAAACCATTCTATTTGACGAGTTTTAAAGAATATAGATTTTTAAAAAATACTCTTCTTTGAATAAAAAAATCACAACCAAAATAATTATTTTCAATTTTTATAAATTTGTTTACTCGGTATTTACATTGAAAACCATTAAAAAGTAATTGTGGTATAAAAAATGATGTTCTAACATCGCCAATTAATTAAGGCAACCAACAACTGCGTAAAAGAAATTGGAATACAATTTGAGGACTTTTTTAACGCTGTTCATTTTAGCTTAACGTTACCCACTTGAAGTCCATTCAAATTGAAGGAATGTCTTAATAAAGGTTTTTTTGCAAAATGACATGGTCAATATACGACATTTTTTGTAATAATCAACTTAAAATTTAATTATAAAAAAATAACAATAATAATATACCGTAAAGATATCCGGAGTTGGTTATTAGCCCTTTTTCGCTAAATAGGACACTTTTCAATCAAAAATTTTAATACACATTTAAAATTGCTTAGAGTAACACAAAAACAATGTTTCATTTGTTTAACATAATAATTTTAATTTATTTTTATATCTGGACTTCAAGCAAAAACCATCTGTTCAAATCAACTTTCTTTTCCTTGACGTAATTAAATACATATGGCAAAGCTTGTTGGAAGAGTTTTTTAATTTATAAGAACTGTATAGAAACGGCAATAAATCAAAAGGTAGTGGAACCTAAATCTATTCACTGGAAGGAGATTAATTCTACAGTATTAAAACTATTCAATCTCAGTTTTAAAAAGTATAGCCAAACACGTCAAACTTCCCGCATTGTTCTCCCATCTAATGCTTCACTTTTACATCGCTATGAGTCAGCTGTTAAAATATTATTTATAGCTAGCAGTGCCCACAATTTCATCCCCGTATTATTTCTAATTCATAAAAATGTGTTTTTAAACATTTGTTATAGAGTTCTGTAAACAGAGTAAAAAAATTTCCATCTACAAAAATAAAATGTACTGACAACTGTTTTAATACCATTATACCGGTGAAATTGGGTAGTATCCCGTGTTTCTTTACGAAATGACATATTTTTATGAACAGAAAAGTATCCTTTATTTGAGCCAAGGTTCTGAGGGACCTTCTCACAAAATTTTATTTAAATCCATTCAGCAGTTTTTACATGATGCAAATACAGACAGACGGACAGGCAGACAGCCAAAAATTCCAAAAGTCAGTGTTTTGTATTTCATATCGATTACTATCTACACCAACATCAAAATTTCAAAACAATATTTCATGTACAGAAATGGTTTCGTTACTGTTTTATTAAATGTATAGATACCAACATTTAGCTGCCTCAATTTTAGCAATTTTAAAATTTGCATGAATTTTGGAACACTCTTTGTAAGTATTTAATTGTATATTATTGTTCTGAACACGAAAATTATATAAAAAAAAGCGTTTTAAATCAAATTTGTCTGGCAACTATGAATCTAACGGTTAATATTGAGTTGTTATTCAAACAAAAAGCTTTTAACAAAAAAAAAAAAAAACTAAAAGCTTAAAAAGAACAAATATTAAATACAAGTTTGTTGTCTTTAGTTTATTTACAAATGGCTGACTAACAGTGGGTTATTCTGTAGATTGTATTCTAATCATTTCCTTAAAATGAATTAAAAAAGTTTATATAAATAAAGGAAGGAATAATTTTGATTTCTTGGGCAGGCTTTCAGAAAGTTTTTCGTAAGCTTTAAAATTAGAAACCATTTTAGAATGAGGTTGTGACCCATAATTACATAAGTATATATTTTTGGCTACGCAAATTATGTGGGTGGACTTGCTAAGACCCAACCCAACCAACCCCATATTAAGTTTTTGCTATGAATATTAACGATCGTATTTATAACAAAAATTTAAAAAATATATATCACGAGTACAAAACTGAAACTCTAGGACTAATTAATGGCATCTATTTCTTTTTACTTAAATTATAGAAATTAACAATATTTTGTTTTAATTTCTATTGCTCAAGATTGTAAATTTAATGTTTATTATAAAAATTATATTTGACCGTCTCTAAGGTTAAATTAGTCACCAAATATTATGCGTCATTTGTTAAAATGTACCGTTATATCTTATACCGGCAATGTTAGCTGAAATATTAAAAAAAAAATATTTTATCATGATTCTTTTTACATTTTGTTGTATTTTTTTAAGAGTTTTAAGAAGTGTTACATACGAATGATGGCAGCACAAAATCAAGCTAAAATTTAATGCTTGAAGGGTCATTCAATCATGTGTATATTAAAGCACCAAGCACACATATATGACATCAGAAATTTTGATTGAGTTTACACCGTTTAAAGGCCAAGATTCACTATCATACACAATCGTATGATTTAATCACACAAAAATCTAACAGAATTCTATCCTACTTAAAAAATCGTTTCAAAATGGCGTCGCAGGTGCTACACTGTTATACAAAAAGATGCAAAAAACATATGGTTTTAATTTTTTTTTGTTGAAAAAATGCAACTCTGATCGCATAGAGAAAAACATTTTGTGAACTATTTCAAAAGATTATAAAATCGTACAGATCTATCGAAAAGTCTGTCCACACTAGCATACTTTTTGAGCACACAATTTTTGACAGAATATAATATTGAATCCTGGCCTTTAACAATGAAAAAATTTAACATAATGAATTAACAAGGAAAAAAATTTATCCTAAAATAATTGTAACCACCAATTTTTCATCACTTATTTTATATTAGAAACAGTTTGCAATTGATAGCAACAATAATTTTTTTTTTCTAATAGAACAGAAAAAATGTATCTTATGCAAAATTGGACTACTTAGGAGTGTTGATAAGTCCACTGTATGTCGTTCTGCATCGCAATAAATGTGAAAAAGTAATGGCATGTAGTGGCCATCCACAAAAACAAAAAAAAAAGTCTAGACAATGGTATCGAACATTCTCATTGCATATTTTGCTCTATTTGTGAACGATTTATAATCACGATATGAAATATTTGTTTAATAGCCAAACAGTCTTTTTTATGAATCTGAGGTCCTACTATATTAGAAATCAAGTTCATTTTGGCCAAGCAACGTAGTAATCCAATAAAGTCTGTTTTGGATATGTCACAGTTTTTCGATCTATTTACTACCAGTGTTATCTCCTCGCTCATGATTGTATTAGCTGGATCATCTCGCTGACATTCATTATTTCATTTTGAAAATTTCAAAGAATATCCTGCCAAAGTTATCAGAAAAATTAGTTTCTTCTGATTCTCATAATTAAGAAAAGCGTCATATTACGCATATAAGGAAAAAGTCTGCCAGTAGTATTTTTAAAATTTAACATAATATATATTTTTTACTAATGACCAAAACGAATCGATGACAAATGAATGCCTTTTTTATACTCACCACCACAAAAAGTGGAAAAAGGGTATAACTAAGTTTGTAATTTCTACAATATCCATTTCCAAACCCATAGAATATATATATTCTGAAGTCTTATGCTTAGCGCAGTCGATTAAGCTATGTCCGTCTGTCCGTCCGTCCGTCCGTGTCTAGGTTGAAATTAAATAAACTTTGCCAAGAAACTATAGAAGCTAGAGAAAATTTACATACGCCAATCGATCAGACATATTTTGAAAAAAATTTTGCTAATAAAAATCAGCAAGATCGATTCAGGTCTTTCGGGGCAGCGGGAAAAAACCATGCCTGCCTCAAAATTTTTCCATATCATTTGAAACAATAAAGTATTTCTAATCAAAAAAATAACTATATGGGGCGATAGAAAAAAATAGGAAAAAATATCAAGTGAAAAAATTGGCGCTCACCCGTATTTTCCGAATTATGGGCCTCTGAAATTTCCATAAAAAAAGTTCAATTTTCGATATGGCCTATAAATGTATGATTTAAAAGCTTTTGAGGGGATCTTTCAGGAAATGCTAAATTTTCTAAAAGTGGGTAATCTATTAAAAGCCGGTGACATTTTTATGTAAAAATTTTTTTTTTTTCATTGATTCTAGGCCGAATAAAGCACTCTTGCTTGTTTCATTCCCTTGTATTAAACATGTGTCTTTTACAATTGAATTAAACTTCGTAAAAAAATTGCTTATGAAACTAATGAATTCGCCTTGCTAATGACCATATGCGTCTTCCAAGGCGAATAAATATACGGTGGAAGTGATAACGAATTCGTTAATTTTCGCCGTTAGCCCAAATGTCACACTACATATAAAAAAAAGGTAAACAGGTGCGTCTCCTTTACGAGGTACAAATTTTAGAAGTTTCAATGGCAAAAGTACACGGTAAGTTTAGATTTTCGTTTTTTTTCAGTTTTGCCTTTGTTTAAAAATTAAAAAATCAATCGTTTAACAGAAAACAAAAAAAAAGTACCACTTGTGCATTTTTTTACATTCCATATTTAAATTTTCTTGTCAACTTTTTGTTTCAACTCACCCACTGTCTTTCAGAAAAGTTTTTGTAGTAAAAAAAAATAAAAAATAAATAAATTTAAATATCCATCTTCAGTTCTTTATTTACAAGCAAACGACACAAAAACAACTGAAAACTAATAAACATGACATGACATTGACAAGAATTTTTTTCTTGTTATTTGCTAAAAAAAAATTTATTCTCTTTAGCATTTCGCTGTAACCTGCCAGTATGTGTTCGGAATTTACAAAAACAAAAAAATATATTCTTTGTTTAATAGTAAACATTTGTAATAAATAAAATCATAAACAAAATGCCAGGCATAATATGCCTTAAATATTTTTATTTATTAAAAAAAATAACAAAAAATAAACACTTCACTAAGTAGTCATTATCAACTTTATAAATTATTAAAAAGAAGATGGCGCAAAAAAAAAATACAAATATAAATACAGCATGTAATATACACCTTTTTATTATAACAACAACATGTACACATATGTTTTGTAGTTATTGTTTTTGCTGTATTTTTTATGGGCTTTATTCCCTTTACGCTTTAATGTTGTAATAAAATGCTGTTAAGACTTTCAAGTTAAAGCCATCATTTATAAAACACAATGGACTGTTTAGAGAACAAAAATAGGAAAAAATGATGTTTGTTTATTGACTAGAAAAAGGGCGCTAAGTTTTTTTTTTATAGTTAAGTTTATTTAAAGCATTGCATAAAAACTAATTATCCAAAGTTGATTATTCTCACTTACGTATTCATAGTTCTACTTTAAAGTTAAGGAACGTAGTCGAGAACTAATTACTCTGAATCATAGTCACTTCTCGCTGAGGAATAGCTTTGTCACTTAAGTTCCAAATGAAATCGTTAAGAAACTGAGATTTAAGAGTTAAAATATTGCATCCCCATATTTAGCCTAAGCGGTCAAAATTATAAAATATTAATATTTTTCTTTTGACCATAAAAACTGCTGCAGTAGTCATTTGCATTTGTACTCATCTTTATGTTGTAGTTGCCGTTAACCACTGCAAAACCTCAAAAGAACATTGCTTACCTGCGTCTCACTGTTAATCTTTCTATTTTATCTTCTGTTCTGTCTATTAATTTTTTTCGCTATTAATTTTCCGATCATCCAGATTTGTATGCTTCCTGAATAGAGCTTTAGAGTGCCCCATACATATAGCTCAGGCATATATCCATTACTCATGGATCAAAAGAACTTTGTCCCTTAAGTGAAGCACTTTGCAGTGAATCAAGTTGCAAAAATTAAAGACTTGAAGTTTTATTAATGTTTGAAAGGTCCTTTCATCATCCTAAGGAAGATTTCGGATGAAGTCATCATTTGCGCTTCGTCCATCACAAAACAAAGGCTCTGTCATAGGAGTTCTTTAAGTTCTTCTCAGCTTCAAAACCTGAGTCTCTCATTCTATTTTTTTTTTCTCTTCTGTCTCTTCGTGGATCATCCAGCTTTTTAGGTTCATTGAGCAGAGCTTAAGAGAGCCCATTATATATCAGGCTTGTATCACCAACTTGTCTGGCATTTATTTTACACTACATCAAAATATTTAAAAGATAATAAAGAGGATTTTTGATACCGTCGTCCGAAGTTGAGCTTTGTCTATCGCAAAAGTACATGTTCTGTTAAAGAGGTTTTTCTTAAAAAAAAAGATTCAATCCCAATAAGACGATTGATGACTTTGTCTTTCAGGCGGAAATTATAACCTGACATATATGTACCTTCTATACATTTTCGATTAGCGAATTGGCTTTATTGGCTTTGTTATCATAGAAATTTACATCTGAGATAGTTTCGAAATGTTTTCACACTCTGCAACGAGTAGCCAAAGGAAATAAAGTGACCTCTTACTTGATTTTAAGAAATGGACGAAAACAAAAGAATGAACAAATTGGCAAAGCTTGGTTCGGTCCCATCTCTTGTGTCCCTAATTAGAAAGGAAGAAATGTGCATGGCCAAGCTCTTTAGGGTTACAAAATTTAAAACTGCTAATTCAACTTATCTCTCTAAGAGGAATATTTTGAACCTGAATAGGAGTAACTTAAAATTACTAACGGATTTCTTTTCTAATGGATTCTCTCTCAATTACTAATTTGGTAAAAGGGAGCTGAAAAAACGCTAAAATATCTCTTTTGTCTAGAAAAGGAAAAGATAACGTAGAACAATTTGTTTGAATGTGTTGCTCTTTTAAGGGATAGAAGAAAATATTTCTAGATTAAGATTCATGTGAAATATAAGCGCGCTTCACCATCATCTGTTAATGCATTCATAAGAAGTGCATAGTAATTAATGCCTGGATAGCAGAACTTAGAGCACTAAAGATTCTAGTATGGGAAAACGCCAGCGTAGTCCTTTTGAACCAGTCAAGCTCAACAGGGTCTTCTTTCCCCGCTAATTATTCCAAGCCCGTTCCCTTAGCTGTGGTTTCGCTAAGAGAGGGATAGAGCGAATCTCGTTATTCGTCTTTATTTCTCATTTTCGCTATCTTGGACTTTTTAACTCAGCCCACTGGTGCCATTTGCTTGTAATAAAACATCACAAAATATTTCGTATGATTTAGTAACACAATGCGGATTCCAAATACAAAAAAAAAACAATCCGGGCAGGCGAAATCTTTATCTATAGTCGAGTGTTGGCAGTGAACACACTAATTTTGTCGCACGATCGAGCTCGAAAGTCTTGGAAGCACCATCAGGCGAAAATATTAATCAACAGAAGATGGAGAAGAACAGCTTTTGTTAAAAATGCAAACACTATCAGAGAACCAGGGAACTTTGTCGAACGATCGAGTTCAAAAGTTCTGGAAGCATCATCAACACTTTAAAAAGACAAAATTGAATTGTATATAGACCTTGTTTTAGGGTCTTGAATAGAAAGAACATTAGTTTAAGTAACTGTCTTAGAATATTACAGCTAAGAAAAGGAAACTGTCTTAATGGAGGAAATAATAGACAAATCTTTTATTATTTGAAAGTCAAGCAGCACTGGCTGGATCTGTAAATTTTTCATTCTCAATCTTAATGCTTTAATCACTTTATCGTTTGCAGAAAGAATTTTTTGCCCTTGAAAGAAGAATGAGGATTATTTGATAGTAGGATTGTTTGAGGAGAGAATTGGCTGCTACGTACGTGCCTTGACTCCAAAGCTACCTCATTTGCAGATCCGGTGTCATTTAAGTTCCCAATAATAAAAAAGTTATAATTCGTTTGAACAAAATTGTTTGAGGATCCTTGTTCTTGTTGTTTAAGGCAGCTACAGAAATCTATAATTCTTCAGCAGCGTTAAAAGTTAAAGCGTCTGGTACAACCCTTTAGACTTGAATATCAAAATAAATACAAAAATACTTTCCTGCATCAATAAAGCTTACAATACGAAGTGTGTGAGAAAAGTAATGAAATTGGCAACACTGCGGGAGATCTAGGAACGTTGTGGCTACCGGCCGATGCTAAATCTGTTTGTTAATCCCTTCCACTTCCTCAGTCCGAGTTACGATTCCGTACAGCTAACACATTAGTTTTGACAGCGCCATTAGTAAAGATGTGTGTTCATTGTGTGTCACAGAAATGGAGCATCGGAATTTAAAGCAACATTGTGCAATAAAGTTTTGTGTTAAACTTAGTGAATCCGAGAGTGTGACCTTTAAAAAGTTAAAACAGGCCTTTGTTGAAGAGTGCTTATTGAGAGCACTAGTTTTCCGCTGGCTCAAATCATTGCAGACAAGTGGATGTCACATGGCCATTCCATCCGTGAATTTTTGACCTCACAACGCATAAATGTTGTTCCTCAACCCCCCTATTCACCTGATTTAAGTCCTTGTAATTTTTTCCTCTTCCATGTCTTAAAGGGCGTCATTTTGGAACTCTGAAGAACATTCAGAAGGCTTTGACCGACCAGTTAAAAGTCATACCAATTGAAGACTTCCAGCGCTGCTATCAAGAGTGGGAACAACGGCTCCGCCGACGTATACCTGCCCAAGAGAACTACTTTGAAGGGGTTAACATTGTTGTTTGAAAATATTAAAAACTCATTAGTTTTCTCACACACCTCGTTCACCCCTCCTAGTAGAATATGAAAAATTTGGCTGGCTGATCCTACGTTTAAGAAACGCAAGATCTGTAGAAAAGATTTTCATTGCAGAGTGACTTCCTTTTTTAAGGAAATTATTTCCAAGCTTTTCATATTGCCATGGATACGAACGACTCGTGGTTTCAATAGTACAATGCTAACTGCTACACAGCTGATGATTTTCGGCAGTAAATTTAAAGGAATACCTAGCAAGCCCTGCTCGATAATAAAATTCTTCAGGAAATTTAATTCGATATCATGAGGCAATTATTTAAGATTTTCTTCTTAAGTTGCAGAATCGAATGGTCGCGAGGGTCTGGGAAGCAAAATAATCTCAGCCAGACTTTTCGCAAAGATCATCGAAAATGTTATTTCTAATGTGAAATTATACCAGATACAAAACCAAAACTCTAGTGATGGTATTTACAGCCCCTTTAAAAAATTTCTGGGAAGAAGAAATAATGGGAGCTGAATAATTGGAGCAAGTAAGCATTTTATTTTTTTGCCATTTTCTTAGGCAGATAAAAAGAGGATTAAACATAAGAAAATATTTCAACTTTATTGAGCTTTTTGATTTTAACTTCTAAGCTTCAAGCTTTACTAAGAGTTCTCCAGTATTTAAGCGGGGTCTAGGATTTCTTAATGAAGCATTATAGTCATGAGAATATAAAAGAGAGAACCTTGTCATTATTTGAATAGCGAGAACACAATGCCTTTATATTGGGCACTCTGCATAGCATCGCAAAGGACAAATAAACTTTAAGGGATCTTGTAAAATTTCGACTGCCAATTTAATACAGAATTTAGAAATAAAAAAAAATTATCAGTCAAGTTCGAGTTGGAGTCACAAGTTTCCATACCAATTGTGGCCCACCCTTTAATTTTTAATTTTATTTTTTTATTATTTATCGTTTAAAGGTTAACAAGTTTATTTATTTAAAATTTTTTTTAAGAAAAGTTTATGGGGACACCCTATAATTTTCAATTTTATTTTTTGTTATATTGAACATAGTTATTTTATACTCTGTGGAAATTTCAAGCCACTGCCTGTAACGATTTAAAAGGTCTTATGAGCGGAAGGAAAACTGGGGACACCCCTTAATTTTATTTGTTATATTTACAAAGCCGCTATAATAATAACAATTCTGTGAAAGTTTCAAGTGCTTTCGTTGTTAAAGTCCCACAGAGAAAGACCTATAACAGATTGACAATTATTGTAGTGAACACAAGCACTCCCCTATCCCCCCCCCCCCTTCAGTGCATTCAAAACCTATAATAGTTTCCTTTCAATTGTTAATTTAACTAAAATTCTTTATTTCCTTTTAGGTAGCTCCACGAGCCATAGTTTTCTTACTTAATTTTAACAACAACAACAACAGAAACTATAAAAATAGATTCTTAAAACTTTATTGCATTCTAAACAATAATTTAAGTTTTAATAATTTTTTTTTTGATGATTTTTTTTGTTTTTTTTTTTTTTTTCCTTTGAAATTTTAACATCATCAACAGGATGTTATTGCATCAAGACTTGGTTGCCCAAACTAGGTATAAACCCATCTAGCCATCCATCTGTCTGTCTGTCTTTCTTACTGTCTATCTTACTATTTCTTATATCTCTGTCTGTCTGTGGTATCCATCTTATTATTATTTTTTTCTCATATTTATATCGTGTTTTTCTTTTTTTTACGTAAACTTGAGTGCAGCTTGTAACCATACGCTTGTTTAAACGCATTTATACTATTTACACACGACTGCATTTCCATAGAAACTGACATCACGAGGACGTTTGTCTTAACAAGTGTTTCTAGCTTCATTCACAATATTATTTTCATTTATTTATTACTTCTGTTGTATTTCATTTCATTAGCGGCCACTTCTTTTTTTTTTTTTTTGTTACTCTTATTTAAAGTTGTTTTTATATGATTTTTAATTTCATGTTATTTGAAGGTGTTTTTTTTTTTCGATTACTACTTTTTTTTCAAGAAATAAACCGGAAAATTTTTTGGTTCATGGTTTTATGTTTATGATACTCTATTCAAGCTTGTAGATTTCAATCAATGTCTAAATATAGTGTTAAACTATAGATCTTGGCGCTGATCATGTGTATTTTAAATTACATTTATTTTAAATAGAAATGAATTAAAATTTTTTTTTAATATTTAAAATTTTTAAATTGATTATAATTATTAAAGGGTTAACTGTCAAACGAATTGTTATAACAAGCTCCCTTTTTGATTTACATATATGATCACTATACTCTAACAAGGCATCCACGTTTAAACAACTCTATTTAATTATCCATATCAAGGCGAAAAAACTTCTAGGTGGTAGCCAAGGCGAATTAATTACCAGGTGGCAGCACAGGCGAATTCACCACTTTTTGCTGCTAATTATTACTGTCAAACTCCACATATAAAAAACCATAATTGATTTTTTTGCTGTTAATTTAACGGTCAAACTTAATACATAAAAACTGTTTTATATTTTTTTATATTTAGTTTGACATTCAGGTTGACTGCGTAATTTTATTAAGTCGCCATTGCTACCACCTGATAATTTGCCTTGATTCTGCTTTACTTTAAACTAATTAAAGTTATCAATTTATTGCGAAATTGTGTATAGCGATGAGGATCATTTTTCAATATTTTGGGCGGTTTAAAAGCTGGTGGCATCACTGGATCTAAATTTTTTCAAAAATAAAATTTTAAACTTAAGCAGTGTTTTGATTTCGACTGAAAAGTAATTATTCTGTATAATTTTTTGATCATAACGATTCATAAGGCAAGAGTCAGTTTCATTAATTAATGTTACCTATGGGGGCACCCTTTATTATTATTATTAAGTTAATTTTTTAATTACTCATACCAGCCTTTTTAAAATTTTTGTGGGTGTCCGTAGATTAGACATGTAAAAATCAAGTTTGTTATATGGGGGCACCCTTTAGTTTATAATATCAAGCATCACCTTTCAATAAAAAAAATAAAAAGAAAACCAAAATTCAAAAGTAACAGAGTTTTGTGGGCATAAATTTAGAAAAAGACAGACGATAATTTCCTTCTTTTTTAAAGTTGGTTTATAACTGAGTGATGAATTTCTGTGAAAATTTGACAGTTGTTTTTTTTTAAGTTTGGCAAATTTCCTTCTTTTATGATCTTGTAAAGAGAAACATCATAATTTCAATTCCAAAACAGAATTTTAGCAGCTACAACTCGCGGCTAAGGGTGGTTTGTTGCATTGACAAAATATATAAGGTGACATGAACTTAAATTGTATTAGTGTACCTCGCCAACACTTGGCCTTGTTCTGACTTCAGGTGAACCTAGATGTGGTTATGAAGATGTGCGTTGTGGCTGTTGACCTAGCCTTTACCATAATGCTAACGTTCCGGTTTTATTCCAGTTTTGGTTTAAATATCTTTAACATAAAATTTTGACTTAAAACGCCTGCTGTAGATTCAGCTGTTTTTGTTGCCTTTTTCGTGGTATATGCATTTGTTTTTGCTGTAATTATTGCTCATATTCCTGCGGTTTTAAACTTTTCCTCATAAAAATTATAAAGATGCGTTTTTTGTTTTTTAATTTGTGTATTGACACGTTTGTTTACTGTTTTTTTTTTTTACTTTTGTGAAAATTTCTTATTGATTTGTCTTTTTGTTTGTTAAGTGTTTTATACATCGATTGCTCGGACAGCTTAAAGGCTCAATTTTGTTACACGTACTCTAAAATAGTTTGCCGTAGGACATCCAAAACTCTGCGAATTCTACATTGAGCAGGTTTCCACAGATACCTAGTTGTACACAGATTTCATGTTTTTACATAATCTTGTATGTGGTTCTGATACAGATTTATTTAAAAGCTTTTTGTCCTTTCCCATTAAATGTTTTTCCATACCTCTTTCACCAATATATCCGGAAACACTGATCCATCCAAAATTCCAAACGCAACTTTTCTTTTTAGGTTAGTCACTACGAGAATTTTTCTTACTTTTGCTTTTTCTACCACTTATGTTGAAGATGGGATTGGATTTTAATTTTAAAAGTACAACTTACTTCCACTCTGTCACAACGTAAAAAGGAAAGAATCTCCAAACGGAAACGGCCATTATGCTTTTTCAACCTCCACAGTTATATTTTCTGTCAGGGATGTAACCTGTCGTGCTTTGTCGTCAGAAATGGTATTGCCATTTATGACCTGTTACAATTTGTATAAAGAAAATTCCTTAACCTAAAAATTCTTGTTAACCCTTTTTTAGAGAACTTAAAAAAATCTGGTAACTTTAAAAAAAGAAAAAAAGACTGTTGTGATTATTTTTGTTGTTTATTACAACAACAACGAAACACATTCCTCTGCATAAAGAAATTATGGCAATTTGAAAACAAAGTAATTTGCAATCTGTCGACTTTTCTTTAACAAAAACAAAAAAAAAATTAAGCGGATGAATACAACATTTTTCTTTTGAAATCCATCCAGCTAAACAGCCATAATGCCAGTCGGGTTATGCTAACACAAAAACAACAACAATAATAATAGTAATAAAACCAAATAACAAAAGAACAATGTTTAAAGAATTACAACAAATATTATTTAAAATGTACAACATTGTGAGGAAAATAGGGAGCATAACTACGAATATATATGCATGTATATATGTAAGTACATACCTATATACATATGTATTTATGTATGTTACTATTGGGCCAAAGAAAATAAAAATTTAACTTAAATTAATCTTAAACATTATTTACACCATTTTTTTTGAACATAAAAAAATATTGATAAAATTACAAACAGTTTTCAAAATAGAAAAGAATATTTTTCACAAAGTCTGGGACCTTTTTTAAAAAAACGTTAAGCAATTTTATCTTTTTTCTATACTCCAGTCAACACTACTCGTCAGTAGGGACAAGCTGTTCACAAGCTGCTTCACATATCAAACTGCCCAGAGTAAAATCAAATCTTTTTGGTTGCCTTGTAATTCTTCTAAGTCAAGATAAAAGCTGGGCTTGACTTTCAAGGGCAACGATAAATAATCTTACAACTTCTTCTCCTAGATTTAATGGTGATAGATAAATATATACTGTACCATCTTTTGAGGCTACGACAAAAGACATCGTAATGTGCACAACATTTTTGGCTCAGGAATAACTTCTCCTCTACTCCATATGGCAGTAAGGAACATCTCAGAGTGCTAAATGAAACTGGATAACACTTAAAGTGGCCTTACCAGTGCTACCTTGACATAAATAGGTGATGTAAAGCATTCTTCTAGCCCCAGTAAGAACTTCCGAATGCACAAGTGTGTAATAAATTAATCTCTTGTCTTTAGAATTTCACTATAAGATCGCTGGGATTAAACTCGAGGTCGGAAGGAGGTCTATGGGAAGATCGAAAAACTTTTACTTTCACTAGAAATCCGCATAAAGACACGTTTCCATCAAGATAAATCAAAAGACATTTCACCGAGTTGTTATGGAGCATGAAGTGAAGTTTTAGGAAACCAAGAGTAGATATCGGGCATGAAATTTAATTCGAAAAACCAAGAAGAAGAGTTTTCACCCAGTGATTATCGAGCATAACGTGAATTGTAGAGAAACCAAGAGCAGACATTGTTATCAAGCAATGAGTGAAATTTAAGGAAATCAAGAAGTAGACACTTCACCGAGTGATTGTCGAACATGGAGTAAAATTTACAGACTTTTCACCGAGTGATTATCGATCACGAAATAAAATTCGTGAAGCAGAAACTGAAGTGTTATCAAGCACGAATGGGATGTCACCCCAAAGTAGCCTTGAATCTATACCGTTAAGCGTAGTGGTTAACGATCACGACTTGTTCGTTTAGCGTTTACAAACCTGAAGCAATCGCATGCATGTGTGTGTACAAGGAATATCCCATTAGTGTTTAATGATCACGAAATGAGATCTGTTTGCTCTAGATTTTTGTGTAGTCTTTTTTTCATTTCCATAACCCCAAAGCCTCTATTAGTGCTACTCGAGTATTTACAACGTGGAATACTTGTTGGTTTGTGGCTAGTGGTTTTTGACCACGCGTTACAGGAGGCAACAAGGCTACCTTCAGCTGTCGTGAAACTTTCCCAAGTAGAAAACAGTGATTAAAAAGATTAAAGCAGGAAGAGTCAGGAGACAATGTGTAGCCGCCAACCAAAAAATAAATAATAATAAAAAGAAAATTTCTTGTGACGAATTCAAATCAAGCCTGAGCATAACACCGAAAATAAAATTCTTAGCTGGTTCGATTAATTTTAAGTTATTAGAGTTACTATCCCCTCTTCACTTTCTTCCGGTCCTAAAACTCCTAAAACTTTTTTCTGGAACATATGTCTATTAATTTTATTCCAGAACTTAACTTTTTTATTTCTTACGAAGCAGAAGGGGACCGCATCTCATTCGACTTGCATTAGTTCAAAAGAAGAAGCAAGGAAACCCATGCACAGCTTTTATATTACACAGGTTAATGTGCATGCGCTTTTTTGACGCATTTTGTATTATGATTCAATTGCATTAACAGAAACTAAGATATGTGAGCAGGATATTCAACTAACTGTCTTCGAGTCTAACGATGGCCGATCTTGGGGACGCTGGTAATATTTTGGCTGATTGCTTTTAATCCGGCTTGTCTATGTAAAACGATTTAAATATACGCTGTCACAGAATGACAATTTTTTTAATTGATTCATAAACAGTTTTTGCTGTATTTAAAGTAGAGTTGCCAGATGGCCTTGATTTTTCTTGATTTAGAGGAATTTTCAATGTTTAACAAGAATCAAGCAAAACTGCTTTTTATCAAAAAAAATTTTTTTTAAATCCAACCAGAAGCATAAAGGCATGTGATCCGAAAGCTGTCAACTTTGATCAACTTTAAAAATCCGTCAGCACTTGAACGTTTACAATAATTTTTGCCAAATGTTTTGCTGATGAATTTCAAGCATTTTAAAAATTTTAATCTGGCAACTTTAATCCTCAAATTATTAAGATTTTTAGAAACTGTAAAACGAAATATTTAATTGTTTTTTATTAAAATTGAACTGCTTAAATAATAAATTAAATTCAATAAACTATAACTAAATTTCGTTTTAATAAATTTCTTTTGGAAACAGTGATGGCATTGAACAACAATTTCAAAAAAAAAATTGGTTGCTTATATTATTTTTACTTTGTATCTGCAACAATTTCTTCCACCTAAACGTGACTCAACCTTTAACGACTGCGTTACCAACATTATGCGTTGATTTGCTGCCAACTTACTTTCAAGAAACGTTCAGATTGTACGGATTATAACTGCTACAGCATGCTGCAAATAATAAAAAATTGATCGCAGCAAACTTAAATTATAATGCTGCTCGAATAGGCAGCGCTGAGTAGTAGTTTAGCGTACAGGCATAAATTTATACAGAAAAAATTATGGGCAAAAAAAAAAGTTTACAACAACACAAAATCGTAATAAAATAGCAATTTTTACAACATGACTGCATTTAACATAATTACCAGCTTCAACATACAAATCTGCCGAGTTAGCCAGCACCATATACATACGTACCACGGCAATCACTGTACATAGCAACCAATAAAGTTAAAGGTCTATAAATTTATTTATTAAAGAAAACCAAAAAAAAAAAGTTAAACAACAACAATAATAACAAAGCAAAACAATTACAAAGCTTTCTTTCTTCTTTGGGTTCGTTTTAAAAATAATAAAATTACATTAAAAGAGTAGTTGTAAATGCAAACAAATGTTTGGTCCATTTGTACTCGATGCCCTTAAGGAATGCGTAAAACAGATGTGCCAATTTTATTTTCTTTATTTCTTGTTTTACTTCTGTTAGATTTGCTCTAGATTTGTAATTATTGTAGTGATCTTGCAATTCTTGGGTTTCTTTTTATATTTTTTTTTACTGTTTCTAAGGTTGCCCAGCTGTTTACAAAAATATTAAAGGAAATAATTTTAAAATCTCCCGGAATGGCTTTTAAATGTATTTTAAAGCTTTCGTTTGGGGACACCCTTTAGGTTTTAATTTTCATTTCTTCTACTTATTGTTAAAGCGGTTAAAGTAATAAATAACTGAGTTTAACGATTTAAGAACTGAGGTCATTATTAAGTTTTAACTTTATTCCATTATGTGATGTTGTAATGTTCATAATTATACCTGTTCAGTAAAAAACTTTCTAGCTTTTACATATTAACAATTACAGAGATGTAACAAACGGACAGACATTGTAGCGTTATTATAAGCGTTCTTACGCTTTGAGTATGAGGTTATAAAAATGATCTCAATTCTCAAATAAGACAAATTTTAATTTTTTATAGATGTTTTGCCAGCTGCAATAACGCAAAGCTTTAAAATTTCTTTTAGGCGATATATTTATCTCTAACTTTAGCGTTGCCAGATTTAAATTTTTAAAGATTTACATGCAACCTTGTTTTAAATTAGTATAGAAGTACAAGTTTTAACTGATTTACAAACAAATACATTTAAAGAAAATACTTTAAAAGCATTTGAATGATACCCATATTGATGTCTTAAAAAATATAGTTCACAGTCGTACTTTTCTATGAAAAGTTCAGATGGCCATAACTCGGAAAAGTAGGCAGGTGCCAATTGTTTCACTTGATGTTTTTTCTTTTTTTTCAATTTCCTATCGTTCCATATGTTTGTTTTTTAATTGGTGTTCAGTTCACTTCCTCGAGGGAAATGGACCGATCTTTTTCATTTTCAATATCACCTTTTTCGATACGACGTCTGATCGATTGGCGTATTAAATTTTTTTTAGATTATCTAGTGCCCTGGCAAACTAGATTTCAACACTAACACGGACGGACGTACCAGCGAACATTGCCCAATAGACTTCGCTGCAAAAGGACTCGGAATATATGTACTTTATGGGGTCGGAAATGGATATTGTAGAAATGACAAACTTAGTTTTACCCTTTTTCCACTTTTTGTGGTGAAGGGTTTAATAATAATAATAGTTTTGTTTTGTTTTTTTTTTTTTTGTTGATTTTTTAAAATCCTTAACAAATAACTTATTTTTTTAATTCTTAGAGACCAATAAAAATTCTTGTTATTTCAAACAAAATTAAGACCATCTGGCAACATTATCTCTAATAGACCAGAATTTCTAAATAAAACTTTAAAACTATATCACAGTTACGAATATGTTGGCAAATGAAAGTATAAATAATAAGAAACATATTCCAATGAAAAAATTTCTTTAAAAAAATTTCACAAATCTGGCAACTACATTTATGAGATCACTCTTTTTAATCTCTTGTATTTATTAATTTTGTCTTACTTTTCTTTCTTTATTTTTTAAGTAAGTAATGAAGTGCATGGCTAGAAGTATTATTAAGTAAGAAAACAGAATGGAAAACAAAGGAATGTTGTTTATATCACGAGTATTGTTTATTAAGGAAAAATTACATTTTCCCATTATAATAATTTCAACTTAACATACATACATTTTACAAGTTTAAATATTCTACTTTCAATGTATAGTATTTAAAAGCTAAATTGTAAATACTAGTATATTTACAAAATAGGTTTAGCTAACATTAACGTAGGATTTAAATTACACAAATTTATATGTTTCCAAATCTAAAAGTGGACGGGATAAAATTTTAAGTGAAATAGAACATTGAGCAAAAGACCTTCATAGCCTTGCTGGCATACATACTTACTTGCATGTGACTAAAGCTTGTTCATGCAGCGTTAAGTTTCCTCTATTTTTTCTTTCAATAACTCCACAAAAATATATATAAAACTCAGTTCTTATACGGAATACTAGAGAATAATTGCAATCTGTTACGAGCTTGTAAAGACCGCACATCGATCACACTACAATATCACTCAATTTAGTCAGAAAAAGCTCTGTTGTCATGTTATTTCTAGTATCATTAGCTGAACCTGCTTGCTAATGCGCTCATACCCACATCCAATGAAGAAGAAATCAGCACCAAAAGCCGAATAAAAAATGCTCGAATCAAATTCAGTTATAAACAAATTAAATTTTAAAAAAAATTCTTCAATGTTTGCTCCCGAGTTTCATGATTTAAACACACCAGAGCATTTCAATTTTGAAGATTAAAAAAATAAAACTCTTGAAAAGAGTTCAAATTTTTAGAGTTCAAATTAAAATTCGATCCTGCCAGACTTCAGTTTTTTTAAGATTCATAAGTTTTAATGCAAAAATGATAAAAGCTTTATTTCTTTTAAAAATGTTTGGGTAACTCTTTAAGCTCAAAGTACGAAATCAACAACAAGTTTTATCTACCGGCGTGTTAGTGTTCTAATACTTTGCACAAATTTGTTTTATTTTTTTTCTTGGTTGAAATCTTAAGATAAAGATTAACAGAGGTGGCCTTAAGTTCTTGGCAGGAAAAGATTCTTTTTTAAGATTTGAAATAATTTTACGTATCCCTTTATTCTTTAAAAAACTTTTGAGTGGGGTCATTTTTTATTTCTATTTTATGTGTTGAGCTTTGTACTCTGTAACACTGACTCTGGCTATATTTCCTCACGATTTTCCTTTTATATTAACAATCAATTTAACAAACTTACGCAGACATCGCATAGCCATCTAGATCAAAATGCTCTGTAGCTCCAACGAGATTTGAACTCACGGAATGCTATTTGCTAAGCAGGCCCTTCAACATTATAACGATAATGAATATCTGCAAACAAAAGAATAAGAGAAATCGTTCTCAGAGTAAATTAATTCTCACGTCTGCCTTAAACATTTTTTTGTGTTTTTATATACAAGTGACTTCACCATCTTATCTACTGCTCTTGGGTTTTCTATTTGTTTAGTAAAAATTGTTTTTCTTGATACTCAAGGTTTTGCTGGGATTTGAACTCATAAATGATCTTCCGTCTGATAAAAACACGTTTCTTTACTTTTGTTTTGTTTTCCCATAAACATACTCACAACACTCTTTAGTGGTAAAAGTAACAACTTATACAACTCTGTTCACTATACGCATTTCAACGTTTTTAAAGTAGTGATTTCGAACGATAAATTCACCTTTAACTCAAAGACGTTTTTTTTATTTTTAACGATTTTTATTGGCTCCGATTTTCCCATTGTAATTTCCAAAATCAAAATCCACTATGATTCATGTTAATTGTTGACAGCAGTATTTTGCACAGCTTTAGAGGAGGGTAAGCTGAACTGTCCTTATACTACTTATTACCGGCGGCATAGCTCTTTCTCCGGTCATAACCATAAATATAAAAACACTGCATCATAAGTTTATCATGAATAAACGTTTCCCCACGTTCCTGTGATATCATATATAATTCTCTTTGGCTTAGCTTCGTTTCACCTAAGGGCGAAACTAGCACCTTTTGTAAGGTGGAGCTGATGGGTAACAGTGCCGAAAATCTATGTGACATATTGGTGGTTAAAGGAAATGAAAACTGTCGAACTAAGTAGGCTGTCTGTTAGCTGACAAGGTAGTGAGGATCTACTTTAAGTTTAAAGCCTTTTTGGGTATTCTCTCTTAAAGTTGTCTCCATTAATTAATTTCTTTTTGTTTAAAAATAGAGGTTCATTAGTGTGCTCTCTCCCTCGTTTTCTTTAATTTTAAAGAGATGAACTTCTTTTCTTTTTGCCCGGGTTGAGCCCCAGTTAGTTGCCACGAGAATCGAAATGACTTGTTGGTGGTTAAAGGAAATGATAACTGTCGAAACAAGTGGGCCTGGCAGGTGACTACTTAACTGAGGCTGCTGCAGTCAAGGTGCTAAGCACGTTGACTACAAACCTGGTTAGCCAGGGATCAACCCCTGCGGCAATCAAAAAACAAAAAATACACCTGTCTTATCTCTCATCTATCCCTTTCCTAAAAGAATGTAGCACGGTTACAAATATAACTAAAAAGGCATTATTACTTGAACCTACTTTAAGTTTTTTTCTTACTTTTTTCTTTCTTACTTAAAAATAGAGCTTCATCAGTGCTCTCTCTCTCTCTCTCTCTGTTTTTGGTTTTGAAGAGTTAAATTTCTTTTCTTTTCATCCGGGTTAAGCTCAAATTTGTTGTCACATAAATAGCCCCTTCTTCATGGTTGAATTTTTTGTCATATCAAACTGGTCACCGCTCTTTGCAATCCTTAAATTATTATTGGCAGTTACGGCAAGGGGGACTTGAAACCCCTTGGGGCATTCAATGCTGATTACTTTATTTTTTATTCTCTTCTGAGAGAATATAGTGCGAGAATCTCTCTAAGAAATGGATATTTTTTTAACTTACTTTAACCTTGAATTTTTGTACACAAAATTGATAAAGTAGAATTTCAAGTGCATTTTATTGGCCACACCTGCAGTGGAGGTCTTTGTGAAGAAAATAAATAACTTTAAAACACAAGAGGGAGGTGACGAGAGCACAACTGAATGAGGAGAAAAATGAAAAAAAATATACTTTTGAGTAAGATTGAATGTGTTTTAAAGATAAGCTTTTTGAATAATTGTAGTGTTGTGGTGCACCTAAAACGCTAGATTGATTACTTAAAAGATACTTTATGTGAAAAAAATATAGAAAAAAACATTTTACATCAAGACTGCATTATATACAGGTCTTTTATTCTCTAAAATATTTTATCTAATAAATGGATTTTTAACAACAACAACAATTTTTAATTATTTGACAAAAAGTAAGAAATAGTCAAATTAAGGCGATTTGAAGATATGAACAAAATTTAAGTTATTTTTCAATAGACGTAGAATTAAGTTATCAGGAAGGATTGTTTTAATTTTAAATAAAACGATTATAAGTCATATTTTTCAGAGTAATGGCACTTGCAAGAGCAAAGAGCTTTAGTTACTTTTATGAATTCAACCTAAAATTCATGAAACTAACTTTAATTTCAACAGCAACCTTTAAAGAATTTTATCCAGGTTTTTCCACTTACTAATGCCAATACGCTGTAAAAAGTTTTAAATTTCTATTTATTAACATTTTAAGAGTAATTTTTCTATCTTCCTTTACTTTCTAGAATGAACCCGAGTGCAACCCTGAACTGACAGCTGCCAATCGCGCTTTGTTCTTAGAAAAAGTGCGCCAATCAAATGCCGCCTGCCAAAGTGGTGACTTTGGAACGGCAGTATTACTTTACACAGATGCCCTGCAACTAGATCCTAGCAATTATATACTGTACAGCAATCGGTCGGCTGCACGTTTAAAACATGGTCAATTTGCTTTGGCTCTTCAGGATGCTACTAAGGCGCGTGAGCTATGTCCTCAGTGGCCTAAAGCATATTTTAGACAAGGAGTTGCTCTACAGTGTTTGGGACGATATGGCGAAGCCTTAGCCTCATTTGCTGCTGGTCTAGGTCAGGATCCACAAAATAAACAATTATTAGCTGGTCTTTTAGAGGCCTCCATAAAAAGTCCTTTAAAACATGCCCTTGAACCAACGTTGCAGCAGTTGCGTGCCATGAATTTAGACCAATCGCCTTTTGTGGTAATATCCGTTGTTGGTCAAGAACTGTTGCAGGCTGGACAATATCAATCAGCTGTTACTGTACTAGAGGCTGCATTGCGTATTGGTTCCTGCTCCTTAAAGCTAAGAGGTTCTGTATTTAGTGCTTTAAGTTCAGCTCACTGGGCTCTAAATCAGCTGGACAAGGCAATTGGCTACATGCAACAGGATTTGGCAGTGGCCAAAAGTTTGGGAGATACTGCGGGTGAATCTCGAGCTCATGGCAATTTAGGTTCTGCTTACTTTAGCCAGGGTTCGTTTAAGGAGGCCTTAACCGCCCATCGCTATCAATTAGTATTGGCTATGAAATGTAAAGATACCCAGGCCGCTGCAGCAGCTCTTACATCGTTGGGACATGTCTATACAGCCAATGGAGATTATCCCAATGCTCTGGCCAGTCATAAGCAGTGTGTTCAATTGGTAAAACAAATTGGTGATCGCTTGCAGGAGGCACGTGAAATAGGCAATGTGGGTGCTGTTTATTTAGCCATGGGAGAATTCGATTCAGCAGTTGATTGTCATACCCAACACTTAAGATTGGCACGCAAACTAGGCAACCAAGTAGAAGAAGCCAGAGCCTATTCCAATCTGGGCTCTAGTCATCACTACCGCCGTAATTTCACCCAAGCAATGACGTTTCACGAGCAAGTGTTAAGAATTTCACAGCAGCTAGGAGATCGTAACATCGAAGCTCGAGCTTATGCTGGTTTGGGACATGCGGCCCGTTGTGCGGGTGATTTTGTTCAGGCCAAAAAATGGCATGAAAAACAATTGGAAATGGCTTTGGCGGCCCGCGATAAGTTAGGAGAAGGACGTGCTTGTTCTAATCTGGGTATAGTCTATCAACTTTTGGGAGAACATGATGCAGCCTTAAAACTACATCAAGCTCATCTTACCATAGCTAGGCAGCTGCATGATCGTGCTGGCATGGGCAGGGCTTATGGTAATATAGGCAATGCCTATTCCTCGGCTGGTTTATATGAGGCAGCCATTAAGTATCACAAACAGGAATTGACCATTAGTAAGGAGGTTAATGATCGTAGTGCTGAGGCTTCCACCCATGGCAACTTGGCAGTGGCTTATCAGGCCTTGGGAGCCCATGACATGGCTTTGATACATTATCGTGCTCACTTGAATATAGCCCGTGAACTGAAGGATACTCAAGGTGAGGCTTGTGCTTTATTGAATTTGGGCAACTGTTTAAGTTCAAGACAAGAATTTGGCCAGGCTGTACCCTATTATGAACAATATTTAATGTTGTCCCAAGAATTGGGAGATGTGGCTGCAGAAGGCAAAGCTTGTCACTTTCTTGGTTATGCTCACTACTGTATTGGCAACTATAGAGAAGCTGTCCGATATTATGACCAAGATTTAGCCTTGGCCAAAGATTTGCAGGATAAAATGAATATGGGTCGAGCTTATTGTAACCTAGGGCTGGCTCATTTAACTTTGGGCAACAACCAGGCAGCCTTGGAATGTCAAAAGTACTTTTTAGCCGTGGCCCATATGACCAATCATTTATCTGGCAAATTTAGAGCTTTAGGCAATATAGGAGACATATTGATTAGAACCGGCGAAGTCGAGGAGGCGGCCAAAATGTATCAACGTCAATTGTCTTTAGCGCGCCAATCTCGTGAGAGATCTATGGAAGCAGCTGCCTACGGAGCCTTAGGTTTAGCCCATCGTTTGATAAAAAAGTATGACAAGGCTTTGGGTTATCACACCCAAGAATTGACTCTGCGCCAGGAACTGTCTGACTTAAAGGGAGAATGTAAGGCTCATGGCCATTTAGGAGCAGTACATATGGCATTATGTAATTATTCTCATGCTGTTAAGTGTTATCAGGAGCAATTGGAAAGAGCCCAAGAGTTACAAGATTCCGCCATAGAAGCTCAGTCTTATGGTAATTTGGGTATAGCCAAACTAAATATGGGTCATTATGAAGATGCCATAGGATATTTGGAGCAACAGCTAGGCACTTTGGAGAGAGTTAATTTGCCTGTAACACAACATGATCGAGCTCGAGCATTGGGTCACTTGGGTGATTGTTATGATGCCTTGGGCGATTTTGAAGAGGGTATTAAATGTCATGAACGTCACTTACAATTGGCAACATCTTTGCAAAGTTTTCGCGATCAAGAGAGAGCCTATCGTGGTTTAGGTCACAGTCATCGTGCTTTAGGCAATCTACAAGAGGCATTAGTGTGTTTGGAGAAACGTTTGGTGGTGGCCCATGAATTGGGCAGTCCAGAAGTGAAAGCGGTCTCCTATGGTGATTTAGGGAATATACATTGCGCTTTAGGTAACCATGAACAGGCGGTAAATTGTTTAGAACATCAACAAGAAATAGCTAGAGAATTGGGTGATAGAATGTTAGTGTCTGATGCCACAAGTGCCTTGGGCAATGTCTATCAACGTATGGGCGATAATGATGGTGCCTTGAAATTACATAAAATGGATTTAGAAATGGGTGAACATTTAGGAAATTCTTTCATGCAGGCCAGAGCTTGTGGCAATTTGGGTGCTGTATATGAAGCTATACGTTCCTATTCAGATGCAGTTAAGTTTTACGAAAAGCAATTGGCTTTAACTACGGATAGACTGA
The DNA here is from genome assembly GCA_937654795.1 of Cistogaster globosa. NCBI lineage: Eukaryota > Metazoa > Arthropoda > Insecta > Diptera > Tachinidae > Cistogaster > Cistogaster globosa. The sequence goes on from OW569406.1 coordinate 4,241,548, forward strand.
GTAAAACTTATGCCTGTGGATCATTAGGTGAGTTTGATTGCAATATTTTAGAAAAGAAAAGCAAATTCAGTTTGATTGTTTTAGGGCGAGTATTTCATCAAATGGCTCAACATTCACAAGCCATTAATTTTTTGAAACAGGGCTTAAATATTGCACAGTCGATAAATAAATCGGAAGAGGAGGCCAAAATAAGACATCAATTAGGTACATTTAATTTTCTGCCGATTTTCTTTAATAAAATTAACTATTCATTCAATCTTACTTACACTTCCAGGTCTTGCCTTAAGAGCTTCCGGTGATAACGAAGGTGCTAAACTACAAATGGAAACTGCTGCTCAGTTGTTGGAATCCGTACGCTATGATCAACGCAGCCCTGAAGCACGCAGCAATCTCTTCGATTTGCAAACTTCTTGCTATCATATTTTACAGCAAATTTTCGTGGGCATGCAACGCAATGAAGATGCTTTAGTAGCAGCCGAGCGCTGTAAAGCTCGTTCCATGCCTGATACTAATAGTATTTCCCGCAAAACATTGCTCACCTGTAGCGAAAGCATCTACGACATTGTAAATCGAACTAAAACAAATGTTTTGTACTACAGTTTGGCGGGCGATGAGTTATATGCCTGGTTTCTGCAACCCCAAAAGGGTATAGTACGTTTTCATGCGATCAAAATTAATGAAGAGTCTTTAAAAATGTCCACCGAGAAGTTGGCCGAACATGCCAAGAATACAGAGGATAAAGAAAGTCTTTTGGAACGTTACATTAATATGGTGCGTGATAATTTGGGTGTTAATTCGGATTCAGTGTTGCATGAAGGAGATGGAAGTGGCTGGCGTTCCAGCACTGAAAATCTTCTAGATGACTTTTCTAATGAAAGAACTGGCTTTTTGCGCATGGTTAATCGTAATCATTTCATGAACTCTTCCAACTACTCGTTAAGTTCTTTGTTTAGTTTGGGTTCTGTAGGCGGTTCGGTGGCTAGTTTACAAGGCTCAACCAGATCGATTGGTAGCTTGCAAGGATCTTCGCGTTCTCGTCGAGCTCCCACATTGCCTGCCTGGCAAGGTCCTTCTTGCTTGCACACGTTGTTTAATATTTTGTTGGAGCCTTTTGATGATTTACTACCTACCGGAGGAGCTGTATCTAGGCAAGGACGCAAGGAATTGATATTGGTTTTAGAAAATGAACTTTATTTAGTGCCCTTTGCTATATTGCGCAGTGGCAAAGAGGATGGGGAATATTTGTCTGAAAGGTGTTCTTTGATAACTGTACATTCTCTACAATCTTTGAGGATGAAAAGTAAAATGATACGCTCGCGTGAAATGGCAGAAAATCTTAATACCGCCTTAGTAGTAGGTGGACCACGTATTCCCTCTACTTTAGCGGAAACCTGGGGTTGGTCTGAGTCCCCAGCCTCTTTGCAAGAGGCTGCTATGGTAGCAGATATGTTACAAGCCAAAACCTTGGCTGGTTGCAATGCTACTAAAGAGGCAGTTGTATCAGAGTTGCTGTCTGCAGAATGTGTACACTTTGCTGCCAACCTCAGTTGGAAAATGGGAGCAGTAGTATTGAGTCCCGGTGATGTTGTAGATTCTCAATCTCAAAAACGTTTCTATCAGTCTTCTAACCCTGAAAACGCTGCAGGTCAAGATGATGCACCCGAATTGTCAGGTGGCAACATGGAATTGCCTCAACTTTCAGATTTTATTTTATCATCCACGGATGTTTTGAATATGAAACTCAATGCTAAATTGGTGGTTTTAAGTTCCTATCATTCAGTCGAGCCTATAACAGGTTCAGGAGTAGCTAATTTGGCTGGAAGTTGGCTATGTGCTGGAGCTGGAGCTGTGTTAATATCTTTATGGCCGGTACCAGAGACAGCAGCCAAGATTTTGTTACGCGCCTTTTATTCAGCTCTATTACAGGGTGTAAGGGCAGCCAGGTTTGTTTTAAAATAGAATATTTAAGACAATTTGAAAGTTTATATTTATTACTATTTCCAGAGCCTTGGCTGAGGCCATGCAAACGGTGCAGCATACCAAACATTTTGCTCATCCTGCCAACTGGGCTGGCTTCTTGCTTATAGGTGGCAATGTTCGTCTTTCAAATAAGGTGGCATTAATGGGCCATGCTTTGTGTGAACTCATGCGTACTCCTGATAAATGTAGGGATGCTTTGCGCGTTTGTTTGCACTTGGTAGAGAAGAGTTTACAGAGAATACATCGTGGTCAAAAGAATGCCATGTATACAACTCAGAAGAGTATAGAGAATAAGGCGGGACCGGTGGGGGGCTGGAAGGATTTACTAATGGCTGTAGGTTTTCGCTTTGAACCAGCCGCTAATGGCATACCCTCTAGTGTATTTTTTCCACAATCTGATCCAGAAGATCGACTCTCACAGTGTTCGGCCAGTTTACAGGCCTTGTTGGCTTTAACCCCTCTAACTTTGCAAGCTTTAGCTAAACTTGTAAATAGCTCAGAGGTAGCAGATGATATTATAGCAGTTATACGCAATGTTTTGGCACAATATTCACCCAAAGGCAATTCAGAAACAGAAGCCTCAATAGAGATACCTTTGTCGGTAAGATTGTGGCGTGTAGCCGGATGTCATGAACTGTTAGCTTCTATGGGTTTTGATCTAACCGAAGTGGGACAAGATCAGGTGACTTTAAGAACAGGCAAGCAGGCTAACCGGCGGATTTGCCAATTTGTTTTACAGGCTCTCCTGGCTTTATTTGGTAAGTTTATAAAAAAAAACTTTATGAAAAAAAACTATTAATTTTTATTATTGGTAGACACACAAGAGGCACCGAAAACTTTAGGGTTGGACTCTTCCAGCAGCTGTGAATCTCTAATAGAGGAAACTTCAGCTGATATAACTTTATCAAATGCCACGACTGCAATAACAGCTTTAACTTCTACACCTCATCCGAATTTAAATGTAGATAATGCAAAAGCCCTTAATATGAGCCTGACTTTGCCACCGCTGCCTATAAATCGTTCCCGGTTGATAAGCAATGGCAGTGGAGCTTTTATATCATATGTCAGGCGTAGAGGAGAACCAGATGGTGGCAGAACAGATAATGAGTCCACTTCCGCCAGTGCTCCTGGCAGTTCCACTGTGTTATATCCCACTTTAGATTCTAGTTTAAACAATACCACGGATAGTGAACTATCAGATGGTTATATATCCCAGTCTCATATAACTAAAACGAATAATTGCCGTTTGGGACCAACAACCCTAAGGGGTCCGGTAAGAGTTTCCCGTCCTGGTGGGGGCGGAGAAAGTGATGCTGCTTTTACACCGAGTCCACCAGTGACCAATCAAAATCCTGTAGATCCAAATGTCTCTTTGGCTTTGGCTCATCAGACCAGAATACGCAATTTGTATTCGCAAAGCGGTATGAGCTATTTAGGAGACAATGTTATACCCGAAATGTCTGCTGTGACCAACAACACTAACAACCGCAGGCCGGATAGTTCTAGTTCGGCTAGTTCAACCACAGATTGGGAGGGTTCGGGCCATGCTACAGTATTACGTAGAGGTGGACTTATGCCTCCTTTACCGCCACCAAGACAAAATATGCCTCTGGTAGATAGCTTAAGACCCTTAGCACCCATGGCACCGGTTTACAATAACTTAGGCCAGCCAGTGGCACCTTCTTTACCCTCAACGAGTACAGGAACTCTAGACTCCAATAGCAGTGAATCAGATTTCGAAAGAAATTTAAAAGTGGGACAAATGTGCCATTTCCGTTTAAAACCCAAAATCAAATTAGGTAGCGCTCAAACTTCAGTTGCTGCTAGAGTTAACAAAGAGCATGCTTTATTTATGGATCGCTTAAATGTTAGAACCGAGGTAAATACTTTAGCTTCGGCAAGCAGTACGACTGCTGCTTCATCAGTTCCAGCAAATAATACAGCTGGCAGTAGAAAGCCCCTAAATCTGCCGGAAGAGGATGACAACGCCTTAGTGTTTAATGCCTCTAACTTATACTTTTCACAAGCCGACAATGATCTATTGCAAGAAGCTAAGAAGGAATTGAGTTCAGCTAATGCCAGTGGCATTAACACTAATAAGAATGTAAGCCCACAGGGCGCTGTTAGCAAAGAAGCTGTTAAAACAAACCAAAAAACCATACAAGATTCAATTATGCGCCACATGAATCGAGAAATGACTCCTACCATATCCGAGGTGTATCACGAACGCAGTTTGGGTTTGGGCTTAGCGCCGCCTTTATCAAAGCTATTGTTAAACAAAAATTATGAAGAAACTGAAAGTTGTAAGACCATACCAGCGAATAACAACAATGCCCTAAAGAGTTTAGTAGATGCTGTAAGCGAAATGGAACTTAGCGGCGTCTCACCTAGCTCTTCAGTTAGTACAGCCAACACTAAAAGTTTAAACACTCAAAGTTCTAGTTGCAATACTGCGCCTCAAGATGTCTGTGCAATATGTGGCGAAACGTCTGATATTAAATGTCGCTGCAAGACTGCTACCGTACAAAAGAAATCTACTTTTAAGCCCTGGCTTAGCAATGTACCTTCAAGTATCGTTAAGGCTAGTGATCTAACAACAGCTGATAATCTAGAGAGGCAACATAAAATTCGCACTAGTGTTACGAGTTCTATAACGAGTTTAAAGCGAGCACCCAGTCCTTTTAATGAATTTTGTCGACGTGATGAGGGTGACGGTCGTTCAGTGGCAGACTCTCAATGCAGTAGTAATTATAAAAATATAACGGTCTTGAAAAATGATGCAACCCTGCAGCCTAGTAACGTGGTAAATAGAAAAGTATAAAATTTAAAAAAAATAAATATGAAAAATATTTAAAGAAGAACAAACGAATCTAAGCAATTCTCGGATGAATTATGTAATAAAATAATGACTTAAGGAAGACGATAATTATAGAAAACAAAATCTATGACACTCTGTACCGTTGTACTAAGGAAAATCAAGCAGTCTTTGCAAAAACTAAAATATTCAATATTTGTTAGCCCTACGGAGAGTAAAATATTAAAATGGACTTTAGTTACCCTTTTTAATAGTCGAGCTATTTCTTTTAGTTTTAAAACACTTGCTGTGCTTGCTGGCAGACCATTCTCTCCTTTCTTGCTGGCAGACCACTCTCTCCTTTCTTGAAGTATTTTGCGTCTTCAATGTCATACGAATAATATTAATCTCGTTTGTACAACCACAGCAGTTGGAGATAAACGAAAAATTATTGTTGCTGCAAGTTGACCGATCTTATTCCCTAAGTCCCCTATGGCGAAATAAATTCAAGTAGAACCTCTTAAAACTTGGTATAAGAAACTGGAGAAGGAACAAAGAAAATCAAAGCGATTAAAAATCCATTCTACGTTCGATTGCATAACTTTTTTTACATAAATTTCAATATCCTAATTCGCAGTAGTTTTTTGGCGATTTTTCTGTCTTTGCTCTCTTAAGCAGATAAACCTCTCTTATTTGGCTGTTAATTCCTTTTGTGAATCCATATTTCCTTATTATATATTAACAGACATTAGCGTAGATAGACAATTTTGCTGGAGGGGTCTGTAGTTCTTTTACGCAGAGAATAATTCTGTACAACTACGTTTGATTTTATTTTCTAAAAACTAAATAGGCTTAAGCACTTTCTCAGACGTACCAAGAGCTTGCTGTTACCTATAACTGATTTCCTAAATATAATAATAAGCTGAGTGAGAAAAAACGAGCCTCATAATGCTCTCATTTGATAGATTTATCTCTGTATATCCGAATATTTCTACAGACTAATAAATCAAGGCGAAATCAATTTACCACTAGCAAAGATTAATTTAGTAATTTTTTTGCGTTATCCAACTCGAATATAAAGGAAATTTACACAGTATAAGCGATAGTGAAATCATTTACCTGGTGCTGGCAATAGGGTACTCATTCATTTTCGCCGTCGCTGGAAGTTTCAAACTCCATATACTGTTGCTCTTAACTGGTAATTTATTTCACCACTGTTAAATCTGTGTTAAATTTTTGCATAAGCAGTTTTATATTTTAGACAACGGCGAAAATAAATAAAATAGCCATTGCCAAGGCGAATAAATAACAGGTACTTCTTTGCTCTTGACAGCTGAAGACGATTTTAACAAAAACAAAATGTTCACATTTCTTTCGCAGTGTTGTACTCATTTTCGCTGTGAGTTTAACTGTTATTAATTCACCTTGGCCATTGCTAACGTCAGGTATTAATTCGCTTGGGTATTGTCCAATTTTATGCAACTCAAATAGTAGTTTTCTTTTATATAGAACCCGACAATTCAAGCCATGTGAATAAATTGTTATTACCTACATCTGTTAAATAGATTCGCCTTTTTAAAATTCTTTGCTTAAAAAAACTAAAATATTTCTAGAATGATTTGCACGAACTTAATATTTTTAATAGTTTAAATATTTTATATATTATACAGGATATTTCCAAATTAACGCTTAATTTTTAACACTTAATTTTTAATAAATTACAAAAACACGTAGAAGAAGCATAACGGACGAAATAAATGAATACGCCAAGGCGAATAAATATATGCGGTGAAAGCGATGGCGAATTCGTTTATTTACTCCGTTAGCCCGAATGTCACACTACATATAAAAAAATTAGTTAACAGATCTTTTATATATGGAGTTTGACAGTTAGGCTAATCAATAAATTCTCCATCGCTCCCACCGTATATATTCGCTTTGGCATTCGCCAAACCCTACAGCTGTTAAATTAATTTGCCTTGTTTCTCCTCTATAATTTTCTCTTTGACTTTACAAATTATCCCATTAAAAGAAATCATAAGGTATTAAATCACACGATCTAGGCGGTCACTTATGAAATATTTCCTACAGCAATTGAAATGTTCCATGGGATTTACAGCAAGTGTCGCTATCTTCTTGAGAACACATATTTATCATCTAAACCAGTATCATGGAATTTAGTTAGAAAGAACTTTATTATCAAGCTGCTTGACTAGAAAAAGTAGGTTCAAAGAATAACTCTACATTAGCCAGAAATGGATTTGTTTTTCAACAATAATATGAGGACTTTTTTTAATACTAAATGTCAGTTGTTACAATTGGCAACGCCATTAAGAGCGCATATGTGTTTTACCGCTAGGCATTGCGAAACATGTAAAGAAAATATTTGAATTATAGTTAAATTAATTTAATATTTCATAAAACTATTAAAATAACATATAAAAATTATATTTTTAATTAAATTTTAAAACACACTTTTATATTTAATTTTTTTATTTAATTTGCTTTGTTTTTTGTCATTCTAAATATAAGTTAATGATAAGAAATAATTGTTTTTTTCAATAAATTTTCTTCTTAATTATTATTTATAGGAATATTATATTAATAATTAATTGTATATCATTAGAAATCATTGCAATATTTATGGTATTAAAATCGTATCTATTTATTTTTAATGTTAAGTTGATTTCTCTTAAAGAAGGTTTTTATACTTAAGTAGTACTTCTCTCTTAATATTTCTCTTACAATTGTTTGTCTCTTTATAAAAATAAAACAAAAACCTGAACTGATAATCATTAACTGTATATTGAACTTTAAGTATATTTTTTATTATTCAATAAAATATTATTTTAAATAAACTTTATTGAGCGGTACTTTTATTAACCGATTTTAGAAAAAGAAGGAGGTTATCAATTCGACTGAATGTTCCTTTTTTATATTTGTGCCTGCACAACTCAGTCATTTCTGGATCGCTTTTGTACTTTTTTCTTTCAATTAAAAGGCGATGCTTAATGATTGACCCCGTTTTAAAAACAGTCCATTATCTTAAAAATTAAAGGGTGTTCCCATACAACATATGTGTAATAAGAACCGTAAAGGGCACCACCTCAAACGTATAAAAAAACTGCGTGTCACTATAGCTTCCAATAGCAAAAAGTAATACAAAAATTAATCTAAAAATTAAAGGGTGTCCCTATAGATGTCGTAAGCTAACCTATATGAGCTTATCTTTTGAACACACGATTGCAAATTGGATGGAATGTCGATTCCTAAAACCGTCATAGTTAACAGTATTAATATTCAAAATTATAAATTAGAGGGTGGCCCAATAGTTCATTTAATTTAATGTATATGGCCATACTTTTAAACAGTTGTCTATCTAGACGCTTGAAGTTTTCAACGAACCAGTACTGCTGAGTGCGCTATAACAAGAAGTATAAAATTTAGATTTGGAAATTAGCTGATGTAATTTGATGTATGTGGCCGAACTTTTGAACCGTTACAGACAGGTTGCTGAAACTTAAAAGAAACTTCTATTGCTAAGTCCGCTATAACAACAAATTTAGAATTTGAATTAAGAAATTAAAGGTTGTTTCCAAAAAATTAAAACCGTTGTATACAAACACTTGAAAATTAAACAAAATGTCCAGTACTTTGCTTGGTATTAAAAGAAGAATAATAATTTTAAATTACACAAAAAAAAGAGTGTTACAATAGTTGAAGTAATTTATTTTATGTGGCCAAACTATTGAACCATTAAAGGCAGACGGTTGAAGTTTACAAAGAACCTGATTGCTTAATCTACTACAACAGCGAGTATAAAGTTTGAATTTGGAAATTAAAGGGTACCCCTATAGTTGCTGTAATTTTATGTATATTGGAAAGCTGTCGAACAGACAGACGGTTGATATTATCAAGGGGGTGTAGTGCTGGGTCCGCTTTAAAAAGTATAAAGTTTAGAGATTGAATATAAGGGTGTCTGAATAGTCAATGTAATTTTTGTATGTTACCATACTTTTAAACCGTTATACAGAGAGTTGGAATCTATTTTAAAGTCGATTTATTTTTGCAAGAATTATTTGAGAACAAAGTTTAAAAAGAAATTGGAAATTTTAAGCTCTTTGCTGGGCTGCCACATGTCTGTCAAAGTGATTTAAATTTAAGTAAAATTAAAATCAGTTGATTTTGTTTAGAATTTATTAACAGTATTTTTTTTTTTAATGAAAAGTAGCACTTCAGGCATTAAAACCTATTTAGTTATTTTTCGTAACCGTGCTACATTCTTTAGGAAAGGGATAGATGAGAGATAAGACAGGTGGTGAAAGAAGAGAGAGAGAGAGTTATTTATTTTACTTCGCCGGCGAATCTGCTATGAGAAAGTACCAACGAAGAAGACTGCACGTTTTTTTGTTCATTCTGAATATGTATTTGTACCATTAAACAGAAAAAAACATTTTTTTTGTATTTTTGATTGCCGCAGGATTTGAACCCTGAAACAACCAGGTTTGTAGTCAACGTGTTTACCACTTCGACTACAGCACAAAAATAAATAAATATTTATAAATTTCTGCAAATACCGCTTGTTTTATTAAAAAAATTATTTTACTTTGTTCAGTACCATTGGTCGTCATATTCGTATACTTACGATTAATCAAAACCAGGTGGCAACACTTGAGAAGTTTGCTACAGATAAAATTAAGCTTTTTCAAGGGCGAACATTACATAATGGTAAAGAAGAAGCTAAAGTCTTGTAATAATTGGAATTTACAAATTTGTAAAAATGGCAAAATTAAATATTAAATTTAGGTACCGCAAGGAGGGGGTAATATTTAAATTTTTTCTAGCTGATCTACTGCCTCGGTAAACGTGATTTCAATACTAACACGGACGGACAGATGGACATCGCTCAAGCGACTTCGCTATGAATAAGGATTCAGAATAAATAAACTTTATGGGGTCGAAAATGGATTTTGTAGAAATTAACAACGGAATGACAAACTAAGATATATTCTTTCTCCACTCTTTGTGGTGAAGGGTATAAAAAGATTTATAAAAATCACGAATTCATTAAAATACACTAAATAGGAGCAAATTAAAAATAATATATATTTTTTTCAAAAACATATTAATTTACAAATTACCATCGTTTAATTTTTAATCTATTTATTAATCAATAATCATATTTTTGGGACCAACCTATTAAAACTAAAATTAAAAAAGAGATTATAAAGATTGTTAACTTCTGATACGAACATCTAATCAAGAAACCTTGTGTTTGAACACTTTTATTATTTTAAATATTTATAACAACACTTAAATACTTCAGATTAGAAGGAAAATAATGTTTAATACTTTCTCGCACCAGCATAAAATAAAAACAAAAACCCCATGTGTAGTTTTTGTCACTCCAAAGTCTATTTTCGAGCTTCTAAACGATGTGAAGAAGGCAAAAAAGCGTTTCATTTCTATAGTGAAAGGTGGTCTATAAAAATCAGGAAACTTGTGCCTGACATCTGGACGTTTTTTAAAAAAAACTCATTTTTTATAAGGCTAGGTACACACAAGGCAACATCAAATGGAACATGGCTTAGAAACCTTGATTTTTTTCCAAACCAGACAAGGCAACCACACAAGAAACATCCATTAAGACATATGCGGAAGAAAATAAAAAACAAATGGAAAGTAGTAAGATATACTCGTCAATTATAAAATAATTCTCACAACACAACTGCTTTCGACCAAAGAACACAAGAAAAACTGTAAACATCGGAGCAGTCGAGAAAATATTGAATTAGAAAAAGCGAAATCTCAAAAAAAAAAATTTGTTGTTTCAGGCTTTATTTTGCCTGGCATGAATTATAGTAAGAAACATTGCTGCAGTCGGAGGAAAATTATGTAGGACATGCTTGTGTTAAGATTTAATCTGTTAGTGGTTAAATAACCAAAAAGTCGTGCTATGCATATTAAGCAGAAAGAATTCTGCTTGGCTCCCTAACGAAGATTCTCTGTGATTTCCAACGATACACCTTCCAGCAGTAAAATTTCTAAGTAATCTTTAAGTGACCAAGAAACTTAACTGCAATGAAATGTATTTTATGACAAATTTTCCATACAAACTTGTCCTTAAATACATTCAAATCTATTTTATGAATACGACAGTAAGTCAGTAAGCCGAAAATATGATAGACACTGGTGTAGTTTTTATTCAAAATGTTACCATCTTCATATTTTCTTTCATCTGCTTTTTTAGTTCACAATTTGAAGAAGAAACTTGACTGATAAACATTCGAGTCGTAGAAGGTCAATCTTTCAAAATTTTATTCTACATAGTCGCTAATAATTGCTAAAGTGGCTGCAGAGTATCGAGAATCAAAAAAAGGAATCAAATAAAAAAAAATTATTATAACCACTTTTTGAATTTCCCTCGTATATTACGTTTTTTCAGCTGTATTATTAAGCGGAAGACACATAAGTAAGTCGACCGCCAAAAAATATGTATTAAGGCATTATTATTAAGTAACTAAGTAACTCATAGCATTAAAGGCAGTCAGTGCGAGGACCTGGTTATTCAATCAGTACAGTAGAGTTAACCGTAGCGGCACTCTCAAAGCAAGTGTAATATGTATTTATTTTAATATTTCAAAAATTAGTTATACCAACATAAAAAACCGCTACCAAAAGTGTCAACTGTCGATATAATATATATTGGTTGCCTTAATGGTTGCCTCGTGTGTATTCAGTTTTAAAATCTCTATTTTTCAGAAATTTTAAAATTTATATTAAATTTTAAAAAATCAACATCTGTGTTTAAAGACGTCACAACATATTTTTTGGCAGTCGACTTACTTATGTGTCTTCCGCTTAATAATACAGCTGGAAGACCTCACAACATATTTTTTGTTTTTTTTTTCTAAAAAACTAAAAACCTTTTTACGATTAATAAATTCAAACTAACGTAGGACTGACCCAAGTCAAAACCTTATCTTAGCACGTAAAGGAAAAATAACAACAACTTTAACTTAAACATTAAACAAAAAATATTTATTTGTACAATTAAAATACAATAATAATTAAAAAAATCATAAACATAAATTTTATAAATTACTAAAAGCAAAGAAAAAAATTTGGAAAGTTTACTAAAGGTCGAGCTTTGAATTTGTAGTTTTAGAACTACTATCAGCTTAAATTATATTAGACGAGAAAAAAACACAAATAAATCATTTCCTTTATCTTTTCTTTTTTTAATATAAAAATAAAACAAATTTCTTAAGCATTTTGCACCATGCGACTAAATTTCGTATGTGTTGGAAGGTTGCCAAGCACTATGTTCATTTTTTTTAAGTGTTGGAAAGTGTACTTAAATTCTATTTCATAAATTATCTAAAGTCCTGTGTCTTAGTTAACGATCGCCAATCCATTTTCCACAAGGGATATTTTAGGGATGCGGCTTTTTCAAGAATATTCTGTTTATCATTTTTGCTTTTAATGTATGTGATAATTTATACTGATTTTTTAAAGTTTTTATACAAGTCGTTACAAAGGAGTTTTCATCGGATGAGTAAAAGAATAATTTGGTGGTACCTCTAGGTCCCCCAATTCTCTACACTATTTCACTAAGTGCTAGTCCGAAGTTAATGCCAGAGAGTAAGTCTCAGACATGGTGCAAAGTTAAGCCTTTCGTAACCTAAGTCGAATCAATTTAACCGCCTTTTTAAATAAAGAAGCGCCGATACCAGCAGCCTATAGCGGCCATATTGTTTAGTATTCAGTTACTGATGCCAAATTAATGTAAAACAGTTGATTAAGTTTCAATGATAAAACTTTGTTTTAAAAACTAATGTGTCTCAATGAAAATGTTGTCTGCGAAAAGCAATGACTGTTATAAGCGTAGCTAGAAATTGTTTTCTGAAGGGGGTTACATCCCTTAAACAAAAAGGAAAAAAAAACGATGTAAAGTGCAGGGAGAGGGGTAGTTGTAGTTAGCACGCGCCCATTATAAATATTTAAGGGCTGGTCATCGCAAGCAAACATCATTATTGGCTATGCATCCATAGCTTTTCATAGGCGACATTAAGGTATCCATCACCGTTTATGTAAAGTGCTGCAAACTATATTCTTTTGGTCTAGATTATACAAAATAAAAGATGAAATCAATTGGTTCTCAGCGAATAGCAAAATTGCCCATAGTTTAAACCATAAATAATTAGATCAAGCGAATTGGTGAACAGAACGATACGAAGTCTTAGCGAATATTTTAACCCTATGATATTCCACTATTTCTTTTTTAACTTTAGTCCATTTTAATGTTAAATTAAATTTTAATGGAATTTAAAAAGGCACGTCATTCCCAATAAAATGACATTATTTACTTTCTCATTTTTACTTTCTCGTTTTCTTTTGTTAACAAGTGCCACTCCCCAATTTTTTTTATTGACATTCGATAACGAACGAGTTTTAATGGAAATTTTAGTGGAAATTTTAATCAACATTGAGTAAAACTTAATCTAATCTTTTATCTCTTATTGCCATTCAATATGAATTGATATCTTGAAAACAATTTAAATAGAATTTTGTTATTTACAACGACAGTCATAATTTATTCTTCAATCTTTATGTGGCCTTTGAATGCGATAGAATTTTTTAGTACAATGAAATTGGAGGAATTTCAATGCAAAATATTTAACTTATCTTTACAAGAAATAAATAATTTTACAAGCAAACAAAAAAATACATTAATTTATTTTTACTCTTCACCACAAAAAGCGGAAAAAGGGTGTAACTTAGTTTGTCATTCCGTTTGTAATTTCTACAATATCCATTTTCGACCTCAATAGGAATATATATTCTGACTTCTTATGCATAGCGTAGTCAATTGAACGATGTCCGTCCGCATTAGTGTTGAAATCAAGTTTGCCGAGGTACTAGATCAGCTGGAAAAAATTTTAATACGCCTATCGATCAGACATAGTGTCGAAAGAGGTGCTATTTGAAATCAGCAAGATCGGTCCATGTCCTTCGAAGCAGCGGGCAAAACACCACGCCTACCTCTAAATTTTTCTATATCATTTGGAACAATGAAGTAAGTCCAATCAAAAAAAGAAATATATGGGGCGATAGAGAATTAAAAAAAAGAAAAAAAAAACATTAAATGAAAAAATTGCTGCTCGCCCATATTTTCCGAGTTACTGGCCTCTGAAATTTCCAAAATTTTTTAAATATCAATATGGATATCGTTTTAAAGCTTTTGAAAAGAGCTTTAAAGAAATACTAAAATTTTTAAAAAATGCTAAACCCATTAAGAGCCGCTGGCATTTTTATGTATTTTTTTTAATTCTCTGTCACATTTTTATTTATTTTTGTTTTTTTTTTTCTTTTTTTTATTCGAGTTAGTTCACTAAACTAAATTAAAATAAATGGTGAAGGGTTTATAAGTTTGGCCGAATATAGCACTGTTATTTGTTTTTTTTTTGTAACTTTTTCAAGTTATAATAAAAATATTCTCCAAGTGTATTTTAAATAAAAACTGCTAAATATTATTTTATATTAAATAACTGTATTCTTTTTTGTTATTTGCAAATTCAATGTCAAGTATATTTCCTCATTTTCTTGCTACTTTGTATGGCACAAGCCTTTATATGCCATCACAATAAATAATCAAAGTCGTATTTAATACAATTTGCAACATTATATGACTTAAACTGTTTTTATCATTTTACAAAAGGCTTATTGTGATATAAAAAATAAATTTAACGTTAAAAAAATTAATAAAATATATATTAAAATGAATTTGTTATCACACTTTTAATTCATAATGAGTCCAAATGCATGCTAAACACTAGCGTTGCATATGATTGCACGTGCAGAAGAAATCGGTTATGAAGTCAAATAAAATACATTTGATAAGAAATTTGTTTACAAAAAAAATATCTAGTGTTAATATTTTTAAATATTTTTACTTTAAATTTACAAATTATATTGGAAAATTACTTCTCGATTGCATTTGATTATTATTCAATAAGTGTTTTTTATGATGTTGTTTACAAATTAAAGTGTCATTTAAAACAAATGCGATGGAAAATTTTTACCTTTACAGATGTAATTTAAAGGAATGCAATCTTAAACGATTATATGGTTAGAGTGGTAGTTTTTTTTTAATTAATAACAACTGAAATGCAAAAAAAAAAAAAGAAAAATAATAAAACTTTAAACTGTATTTGTCAAAATTTATTAGAAACAAGTAAAAGTGCTATATTTGGCTATGCCAAATCTTAAATACCCTTCAACATTTATCTAAAACTAGTTTAGTGAAGTAATTTCAATCAAAAACACAAATATAGAGGTGACAGAGATTTAAAAAAATTAAAAAAAAATACATCGGCTCTTAATGGGTTAAGCATTTTTTATTAAAATTTAGTATTTCCTTAAAGATCTCTTCAAAAGCTTTAAAATAATACCCATATTGATATTTTTAAAATTTTGATAAATTCAGAGGCCCGTAACTCGAAAAATATGGGCGAGCAAAACTTTTTTCATTTGATGTTTTTTTTTTTGTTTTTTTGTTTTTAATTCTCTATCGCCCCATATATTTGTTTTATTGATTGGAGTTACTTTATTGTTCCAAATGATATAAAAAAATTAAAGGTAGGCGTGGTGTTTTGCCCGCTGCCTCGAAGGACATGGACCGATCTTGCTGAATAGCAATAGCACCTCTTTCGACACTATGTCTGATCGATTTGCCTTGGCAAAGTTGATTTTAACACCAACATGGACTCAATCGACTTCCTTATGCATTAGAAGTCGGATTATATATACTTTATGACAAGGCGAATAAATATACGTTGGGAGCGATGGCGAAACTCTATACATAAAAAATCTGTATACTGTTTTTTTAATATGTAGTTTGACATTCGGGCTAGCGGCGAAAATTGACGTATTCGCCATCGCTCCCACCGTATATTATTGCGCCAAGCTTTATGGGATCGAAAATGGATATTGTAGAAATTACAAATGGAATGACAAACTTAGTTACACCCTTTTTACACTTTTTGTGGTAAAGGGTATAATAAAATGATAATAATCGCTTATTAACATTCTTGTTTAAAATTAAGCAACGCAATTAATTTGTCAAATAAAATCTAAAGTGATCTCTTCAATTTGTTTCCAATAGAAGGTTGACCCCTTACTGACGTGTATTTGCGCATACATACATATATTTTATTATTTTCGATCTAAATAATCTTTTTAAAGCACTAATCGAAAAACCATTATAAATAAATTTGATAAGAGGCTGATAACAACTTGCTTTGTTTTAGCTTTTTTTTTTTATTAATTTTTTTTATTTAATAATTCAATTGAAATGGTCATTAAAATGTCATACACTTTTTTTAAACATACATTTCAATAATACACTTTAAAAAATTTTAATTTAGTCGATTATTTACACAGGATATTTTCGAGGATGCAGTCTTACTAGTGATATTTGATGGTGATCAGTTGTAATTAGAAATTTTTTATATTTTTTATATTACACTAAGGAATATATGATAATAATACTTTACCTCGTTTAAGATCATGACACACTATGAGTCTTAAGGTGGGGTCAGATTTGTCAAATATTTGACCAAAAAAGCGTAAACACTATTTATTCAAATGTTTATTAAATTTTCCTGGCGCATATTATTACGAATGACGATTTATAATATAACAAATATGATATCTTACCTTTAACATTGGGTAGGCTCTTTTATTTCTTAATAAGTATTTGAAAGAGACAAAAATTATTTTTTATAATTTAGTGGTTACGTCTTTTCGGTCAAATATTTGACAAATCTGACCGTACCTTTAGACGTTAGATCTATCAAAAATGGCATGTGTGCTCAAAAAGAACAATCTTGGTGATATCATATGGTAGTGGCGAATTCATTTATTTTCGCCGTTGCTAGAAATATCAAATTTCACATAGAAAAATTGATTTTTTGGTAAGATAGAAACAAGGCGGATTCATAACAGGTGGCCTTGACAGCCCAGGTGACTATTTTTTGCGCTTGTGATTTTTTCTTCTTCGAATGTCAAAAGTTATAATCTCCTATTCTACTTCTTTGTTTTTGACAGCCGAAGACGATTTGTAGAAAAACAAAATGCACACATTCGCAGTTTTGTATTCATTGTTGTCGTGAGTTTACCTGTTAAGAATTCGCCTTGGACAGAACTTCTTCAAACTTTCTTGTGAATGAATCGTATCAAGGCGAATCAATACCATAGATTATATCTGTGTCAATACCAGGTGGTTGCAATGGCGTATTTATTAATTTTCGCCAAAACTTGAAATGTCAAACTCCATACAAAAAAATGTGTATATTTTTTCGTTTCGGCGAAAATCAATGAATTTGCTATCGAGACCATCTAGTATTATTTCGCCATGAATCGTACGATTATGGAGGTTAGTCCGTTTTTTATACAGATCTGTCAAACATAAGTATGCATACATGTCTTGTGTAACTGAGCCATCTAATATTTTTTTGCGTTTTTTTCTAAGTCGAATTGCATCACTAGAAAAGAACACTCCCAGGCGAATATATTACCATTTTCGCCAGTATTCGAACTACCAAGGTTTAAACATAAAAATATCTATAATATTTGTTTTATTTGTAGTTTGACATTCAGGGTATCGTCAAAAATCAATTAATGAGCCTTGGAACAGTTCCTGTGGAACATGGCGATATTTATGTCAGGAATTAAATTTTAATAGAAATACGAGGGCGGTTCGGAAACTTCTTTTCCTATCAATGAAAGAGAATAGTTAGTTTTTCAAAAATATTTTTATTTATTTTTTTATTTTATTTTTCCATATAATATCCTGAAACTTCAATACACTTAGTCCAACGCTTTTCTAACAATTCTATCCCTTGATTAAAATAGTTTTCCTCAAGGTCTTCAAAACAGTGGTTTACAACTGTAATTGCATCTTCATTTGAGGTAAAACGTTTGCCAGCAAGGAATTTTTTTAGATTTGGGAACAGGTAAAAGTCACTGGGAGCTAAATCAGGAGAATAAGGTAGGTGGTCGAGCAACTCGTACTTTAATTCGTTGATTTTAGCCATTGTCAAAACACGCTTGTGCGCTGGTGCGTTGTCTTGATGAAAAATTATTTTTTGGTGTTGTAAGCCAGGACGTTTTTCTCGAATTTGTACATTTATGTGATGCAAAAGGTTGCAATAGTACTCTGAATTTATTGTTTTACCCTTTTGCAGATAGTCAGTTGCCATCACCTTACCAGCCGATTAATTTGTTTTTGCCTTCTTTGGCGCACTTCCTCAATCTTCAATCCATTGTTTGTATTGTTCTTTTGTCTCTGGAGTATAGTGGTGGATCCATGTCTCATCAACAGTTATGAAACGACGCTTAAAATCCATTTTATTGCGCTTAAAACGATCCAAGAAAGCTTGAGAAATGTTCATTCTTATGCGTTTTTGTTCGACTGTTAACAAATGCGGCACTCATCTTGCAGAAAGCTTTTTCATCTGTAGTTCCTCATGCAAAATTAAATGGACTCGGTCATTTGAGATGCCCATGATATTAGTAGTTTCACGTGCTTTTATTCGTCGATCATTTAATACCATATCATGCACTTTGGCTACAATTGCTGTTGTTGTTGCTGTTTTTGGGCGTCCACTACGTGGTTCATCTTCAATGCTTGTACGACCACGTTTAAATTCAGCAACCCAATTTTTTACTGATGCATATGAAGGAGCACCTTTACCTAACACATTCACCATATCATTATGAATTTCTTGTAGCATTTCTAATTTTTCCATTTTAAAAAAATCGCGGATGTGTCTTTTTTGAACACCTGTTTCTATATGAAGGAGTTGGCAGATCGAAACAAAATTTAATACGTGTTCATAACAGAGATGGAAGTTTCCAAAACACTTAACTTTTTTCTGTTTATACCGCGCTTTTTTGCTAGGCTAAGAAGTTTCCGAACCGTTATTAAACTTTGTAAAAGTGAAACGACCTTATAGTTCCAATAAGAATTGCAGTATGTAGTGCGTTCCACAGCAAACAAGATATTTGTTAATACAGAAATTTACAATTTTTCCTTAAATCCTGTTTAGACTCTAAAGAAGCTTGATAAGAATTGTAAATAATAGCATCACACTCCATCTAATGCCTTGAAAATATTTAGACTTGCTAAACATAAGTATTTAAAAAAATAGAACGACCCTATTATTTAAAAAAATAAAAAAGTTTATAAGGAGTTTCATAGAAAACAATAGTGAAGATCGCTTAGCTAAAAAAATATTTCTCATCTCTGATTTGACAGTAGAAGCGCCAGACTCCATCAAAGGCCTAGAAAATATTTAGAGTCGCTATTAAAATTAAAAAACAATGGAATCACCCTGTTATTTCAATAATAAGAGCACTGTATAGAGCGTTCCATAGAAAACAATACAAAAGGTCGTTGAACCCAAAATATTTTGTCAATATAGAAACTAATAAAACCAACTTTGATAGTTTAGTTACTGAGAATAAAGGCTCCAGATTCTTTAGAGGCCTTGGAAATATTTCGAGTTTCTATTAACATTTTCAAAATGCAATGACCCTGTTATTTTAGTAACCACAACAGTACAGAGAGCGTTACGTAGAAAAGAACAATGGAAATTAATTAAGGTTTCCATAAATTAAGGACAGCTATATTCGCAGCAGTCTATAAAGGACTCTTTGTTTTAAACCACTACTTATAAGCTGTCCAAGTTTAAAATTTTATTAATCCCCTCGAACCCTTTTAAAGTCCAAAGATTATTGAAGCAGAAAAAACTGTGTTAAATAGAATCTACACCTACGATAGGCCACGCAAATTTCGAAATCAGTCGATGAGAAAACATCGCTAGAACAGTGCTTTTTAATAAGTCTGATGAAATAGTGTGTTAATTAAATAAAAATCAGTTATTAAGAAGGCATCTAGTTTCTAAAGGGAGGTGGGTCTTGGTCATATTAAAAATTTGTTTATCAAATACGAATATACTGTGTTCAAAACAGTATAAATCTGTAAGTATAAACTCTCAGAAAAAAGAAAAAATTTTCAATATCGTTTCAGAAATGACTGAGTTTTGCGCCCACAAACATAAAAAGGCAACATTCAGACGAATTGATAACCTCCTTCTTCTTATACCCTTCACTCCAAAAAATGGAAAAGGGGTATAGTGTATAGGGGTATAGTTTGTCATTCCGTTTGTAATTTCTCCGTTCCCATAAAGTACATTTATTCTGAGTCCTTATGCATAGCGAAGTCGATTGAGCGATGTCCGTGTGTCCGTTCGTGTTTGTGTTAAATTAAAGTTTGCCGCGGCACTAGATCAACTAGACAAAATATAAATACGCTAATCGATTAGATATATTGTTGAAATGGGTACTATGATTGCTTCATGATTGGTCCATGTCCTTCGAGGCAGCGGGCAAAACCCCACGCCTACCTTTAAATTTTTCTATATCATTTAGAACAATAAAGTAACTCCTATAAAAAACACAAATATATGGGGCGATAGAGAATTAAAAAATATAAAAAAACACTAAGTAACAAAATTGGGACTCGCCCATATTTCCGAGTTACGGGCCTTTTGAAATTTTCAAAATTTTTAAAATATCAATATGGGTATCATCTTAAAGCTTTTGAAGAGATCTTTAAGGAAATACTAAAATTAAAAATAAATGCTTAACCCGTTTAGAGCCGCTGGCATTTTTTTTAATTTTAATTCTCTGTCACCTCTATATATCTTTCTGTTTATTGGAGTTACTTCACGAAACTAGATTTAGATAAATGATGACGGGTATATAAGATTTGGCATAGCCGAGTATAGCGCCCTTACTAGTTTAATTTATTTTTGTATTATCTTTAATTATTGGGAATTATAGCGACACACAATTTTTTTAATTCTAAAGTGGTGCCCTTTACGGTTTATAATAAACGTAAAAAATATGTACTCTGCATGGGGACAACCTTTAACTTTTACAATTATGAACAGTGCTTAAGCCAGTACCAATCTGTAAGCATAACTTTTCCAATAAAGAAAAAATATTCAATATCCGTTCAGATATTACTGAGTTCTGCGGGCACAAACATAAAAAAGCATCATTCAGACGAATTGATAGCCTTCATCTTTTTTAGGCGGTTAAAAATACATAATTTTATTTCTAACATCTTACAGAATGTATGGATTTATGCACAAAACCGTATAAAGTTTAACAGAATCGGTTTGAATGTTAAAGCAGGATTAAGCTACAAACAAACATTGAATTTGATAAACTTAAGCATTTATAAATATAACAGTTTTTTTCAAAGTGTATTTATTGCTTTTGCTCTCAGCAAAGTATTTTGATTAATTATCGTGTTTTTGCGTTTTAATGATTAGAACCGTTATTCAATAAAATTGTTTTTTGCTTTTCATATAACGGCAAACAAGTGGGTACGAACATGGATGACGTTACTTGAGCTCTTTTTAAATGAATAATTTTGTTGTATAAAAATGCGGCATTTCCGTCGTGACTGCTTCAAAAATAAATTTAAACTGTAACAATTAACAACGGTGCAATAACATCGAAAATATTAAACTAATTTTTAATAAATAACAATTTAAAAAATTTTAAAAGAAAACAGTGATATTTTAAATAAAAGGAAGAAAAAAAATTAAAAAAAATGCGTTTATTAAAGGAGGTAAATGAAACTTTAAGAAAGTGTTGGAAATTGATGAAAAATAAAAAAAAAAAAACAAGAAATATATGAAAATAATTTTTTAATTCTTAGCATCAGATTGATTTTATTGATCCTTCAGAGTTATTACGTCCGGAACCCACTTTTGCCGATAAAAGTCTTTCGAAATTTCGCGATTACAGTGTGGATACAAATGATCCTTTAAAAGAACGTGTTCGCCAAACATATCGTTTAATGCATTTAAATCAAACAGTGGATTTTGTTAAGGGACGTCGTCAAAAGTGGTTAAAATTTAACACCATGAAGGCCACCGTACGTGAAGCTTTAGAAAAACTTAATGATTTAATTGATGAATCTGATCCCGATATTGATTTACCCAATATTGTTCATGCCTTTCAAGCTGCTGAAAGGGCCCGTGAAGAATTCCCACAGCACGATTGGCTACATTTGACGGCCTTAATACACGATTTAGGTAAAATAATGGCGTTCTTTGATGAGCCTCAATGGTGTGTTGTAGGCGATACCTTTCCTGTCGGCTGCAAATGGGGTGAAAGTATTGTTTATCGCAAGTATAGCTTTGAGGGTAATACAGATGCTGAAGATCAACGTTATAATACCAAATATGGCATGTATGAGCCCCACTGTGGTATTGATAATCTCTTAATGTCCTGGGGCCATGATGAGTACATGTATCAGGTGTTGAAACACAACAAAACAAAATTGCCGGATATCGCTTGTAAAATTATACGTTTTCACTCATTCTATCCCTGGCATAATGGCGGTGATTATCAGCACTTGACCAAACCTGAAGATGAAGAGACTAAAAAATGGGTGTTAATATTTAAGTGAGTATTCAAAATTTTCCTCAATTATATTCGTTGCGAAAATATCGGAAATTTTTATTGAAACATCTCAAATTATCTCTTCAAAACATAACCTCATTTTTCGTCAATTAAAGCGCTTACTTGAACTGAAAATATATTTCGGACCCCTCGGGAGCAAATAAGCTTGTTGGGGGACTGTTCAGACAGGTCACTATACCATTAATACTAATGCTAGGAGATTGAATCTTTCGCAGAATGACTTCTGTAAAAGTTGCCATAATGAGGAGTAGAAGAAGAAAGCATTAAAGTACTTCCAGACTCTGCACTGAAAGGGTGTTTTATCTTGACAGTCCAAAGCTATAAAATCATAAAAACATTTCGGGCTGAAATATTACTAGGAGAAATTCCTTTATCTTAAATAGTTTGGCACTTTAAACTTAATGAAATAATTTGGACACAAGTGTGTCGACCTTTTATTCGGAGGTCAGCCTTCAAAACATAACCTAACAAACTATTCTACTTTTTCGTGGAATCAAAGAAAGCAACAACAAAGTTCTGAAAAGTAATTCAAGCAAAATTAGTTTAATGGCACTTTATTATACCCTTCACCACAAGAAGTGGAAATAGTGTTGAAATCAAGTTTGCTCAGGCACTAGATCAGCTAGAAAAAATTTAAATACGCCAATCGATCAGACATAGTGTCGAATGAGGTGCTAGTGGGCTTAACGCCACGCCTACTCTAATTTTTTTATATCATTTGGAACAATAAAGTAACTCCAATCAAAAAAAAAATATATATATGTATATATATATATGGGCCGATAGAGAATTAAAAAATAGGAAAAAAAAAACAAAGTGAAAAAATTGGCGCTCGCCCATATTTTCCGAGTTACGGACCTCTGATATTTTCAACATTTTTAAAATATCAATGTGGGTATCATTTTAAAGCTTTTGAAGAGATCTTCAAGGAAATACTAAAATTTATAAAATGCTTAGCCCGTTAAGAGCCGTTGACATTTTTATGTATTTTTTTTAATGTTTAATTATCTGTACTTTTAAGGCAAGTTTGTTTAGGAAATAAACCCGTTTTTTAATTTTTTTTTTTAACTTTTGTCTAAAAAATTTCTCTTTATCTTTTTTTCTTTTTTTTAGTCGCTATGATTTATACACAAAAAGTGAAAAGGTACCAGATATTGAAGCGTTATGGCCCTACTATCAGTCTTTGGTAGATAAATACTTACCAGGAGAGTTGGAATTTTAACTTTTTTTATAAAAAAATTATCGTACAATAAATTTAAATTTCTAACTGCAAGGACGGCTAATGTTGTGAAGGAAATAAGGAGCAATGTAAAATGTAATTAAGATTAATTGTTTATATACATAAGAAAAAAAATAAATAGGCAAATGCCTTTCGGCCGTGCCGAACGGTAAATTAACATAATTTAAAAGCAAATTGTTGTAAATATAAAAAAATATTCAAAAAATTTTAAAATATTTTTGTTTTTTTTTTACGAAAAATTTTGTTGGGTCAATGGAGATTTTCGTTAAATGATTTTTAATTTCAGCATTTTTTCGTCAATATTTGAAAAAAAAAAAATTATTTCAGTTGATAGATCTCTTAAATCGATACGATATCGAAGCTACGTCAAAAAAATTTATTTAACCCAAAAACATACGGCTGAGTGATAGGTGATGTAGACATTCCATGGTGAAACAAACATATTTTCAGGTCGCAAAAAAACACATTCAAATGCATGAAAATTAAATACAACGCTTATTTATAGACCGGGGATTCAAGGACTATTTTGGCGTTTAAAAGAAAACAAAGAAGCTCATCAGTGACAGAAGAGCATTTAGCTCTATTGACTCACTGAAGCATCGATGCAATGTGGGATGTTTTTCACTGTTTTATTATTACTGCAACGAAATGTGCTCTAATCAAATCTAATCAAATGCCTTAAAAGCGAAATTTCGTAAGCGCAACACATTCTTTGTTAAGAGCGCATTACTATATGGTCGATTGGACAGTGAATTGCACTACGCATTATAAACTTTTTTGACTTCCGGTACAGCGAAATTTATAATTTTTGTAATTTTTTTTTTTTAATTTTAAGATAAAGCGACATTTAAAATTTAAAAGTTTTCTGAATTTTATTAGTTTTTTTTTCTTGAACATTTACTTTTTGCCAGCTTTACGACTTTCTGGCGATTTTCCTACTTTCTTTAATGTAATTTCTACAATAGCCATTTCCGACCTCATGAAGTTATAAACATTCTGACTTTTTATGCATAGCGATGTCGATGAGCGATGTTCGTCTGTCCGTCCGTCTTCGGGTTGAAATCAACTTTGCCCAGGCGCTAGATTTAAATACCCTAATCGATCAGACACAGTTTTGAAAAATTTACTCTTGAAAATCAGCCAGATCGATTTATGTCCTTTGAGGCAGCTGGCGAAACACCACGCAAGCCTCTAATTTTTCCATATCATTTGGAGTAATGGAGTAACTTCAATCAAAAAAATAAATATATGGGGCGATAGAGAATGAAAAACTATGACAAAAAAAGCATCAAGTGAAGATATTGGCATTCGCCCATATTTTCCGAGTTACGAGCCTCTGAATTTTTCATACAAAAGTACGATTGTGCGTTATATTTTTAAAGATGTCAATAAAGGTATCATTTAAAAGCTTTTGAAGAGATATAACAGAAAATACTTAAATTTTTTAAAAATGCTTAACCTGTTAAAAGCCAATGACATTTTTATGTAAAATATATTTTTTTATTCTCTATCATCCCAATATTAGTCTTTTTGATGGAAGTTATTTCACTAAACTAGATTTACATATATGGTGAAGGGTATATAAGATTCGGCATAACCAAATGTAGCGCTCTTAATTATTAATTATAGCTTTAGTTAATATAAACAATAAGCATTTAAAACAGATGAATTGGTTGTCGCTAGTTTGAAACAGACGTAATATAAGCGTTGCACTTTGATAATGTTTTGTGTTTTAAGCTTTAATATCTTCGTTTTTTTTTTTTAAGTTATGTTTATTATACCGTTAACATTGTTACTGCATTTTTATTAAACTTAAACCACTAACAAACATTTTTTGTAATGTATTTTATTATTTCTAATATTTACATATTCACATGTAACTGCCTAAAACAATTGTAACAACATTTTACATTGTATACTTCAATATCAGTATTTTTCAATCAACATAGAGAGTCTTAATTATTTGAAATTAAAATAAAAGTATATTTAAATTGTACGAAAAAATTTCTACAAAATCGTTAAGCGCCGGAAGTATTAATGATATGGATTGCTGGATTCAATTAATTTAATCATATCTAAGTCTCTTCTTATCGTTATATGAACGTTCATAGATGCTGTGGTTGCTACGAGAAGGTGTATGAGATGATCTTTTGCGTTGTTCTCTATCTCTTACTCTTTCACGTTCGCTAAGAACTTCTTTGTAAAAATCATCCTGGGCATAACTATGTGATCTACTTCTGTGACGATATCTTTCTGTATGATGGTGTTGATGACTTCGGGAACGTGATCGTGATCGTGAACGCGATCGTGTACGTGATTTCGATTTTGAATGTTTTTTCGCTTTCTTTTTGCTTTTCGAAGACTTTTTTGATTTTGATTTTTTTGATCTGTGAGCTTT
This sequence comes from Cistogaster globosa, assembly GCA_937654795.1. Taxonomy (NCBI): domain Eukaryota; kingdom Metazoa; phylum Arthropoda; class Insecta; order Diptera; family Tachinidae; genus Cistogaster; species Cistogaster globosa. The sequence continues at coordinate 4,267,531 of OW569406.1, forward strand.
TGATTTAGATCTATGAATTCTATGTTCATCAGGGTTTTCTTCTGCTTCTTCCTCCTCATAATCTCCATTATTGGATGATAGTATAGACTCTGTGGAGGGTGTACGTTTATCATGCTTTCTATAATGCCTATGCTTTTTTTTAGTGGTCATTAAAACTTCTCTTGATCTTGATCGGGATCTTCGTTTACTATACATTTCCCTTGGTTTCGTTTCGCTAATTAATTCTACTTCATCATCGTCAGAAACATTAACGGTGGAACTTTTATGTTGTACCAATTCTTTTACTCTTGACGACGTCAGAAGTAGCGGCGGTGTAGGTGGTGTGCGTGATATGAATTTATTTTTCAGCTTTTCATCCAGTTCATCTTCGCTATTGGGTCCATACGATGTGATGGGTATAGAATGTACTGACACTTCAGAATCATCACTGTTATTAAAATCATCATCATCATCGTTAGTTGCTTTGGTTTTTGTGGTTGACTCTGTATCGGCATTGCTATCAGTCTTTGAGGTTCCTGGATGGAAATAAATCGTTAATTTTATTTTTTATATAAAAAATTTTTGGTGAAAATCGTAAGTGAAAATAAGAACTAAAACAAGTATTGAAAATGAATTGACTTAAAGTAAACCAGAACTGATTCTCAGGTATAATTAAAATCAACATCACAATAATTATCCGATTCCTCCCGTTCCGCCCTATACCATGCGTCTCTAGTATTTTGTCATAGTGGCATGCTCTACAACCAGCACAGTAATGGAGTTTTTAACATTCCATTTTGCTCCTACATTGTTACCTTTTCAAAGCAAACCATTTCAAGTTCTTATCTCCAATCATATTTCTTATCCAACTCTGGCTACTTTGAATCTCTACCGCAGTATTTCTACTTTCCCTAGTTGGACTGGATTTTACACATTTGTTACTTTCTTAGGATCGTGAAGCTTCTGTAGTCTTCTTTAATCTAATGTGACGGTTGTTTGGGAATTTCTTTGAAGGGATTAATGCTTCTGTACTTTCTTCGGCATATTTACTTCTTTGGCTAACTTTCACACATTTTCTAATAAAGTTACAGCAGAGAGTAAGTAAGCTCTTGGACCCTGAAGGCTAATTTTTTTCTTGTTTTATTGCCTTAATTAACTGTAGAGAAGAACAAATATCCATAAAAATCTGTATTGAGATTGGAAATTAATTGCAGAAAAACAAAGCACTCTTCTAACTTCGTTTCCACGACAATTGGATCTTTGCTTTGAAACGAACAGAGTCAAACTGTACCAACCGAAATTTTTTCCTCAGGGAAAAACTCTCGACAACAGCAAGGCTATTACAACAAAAACATTGTACATATCAGCTTATAATCTTAAAATAAATAAAGAGGTTTAAAGCTTAGAGGATTAAAACACTTCCACTACTGATCGTCCAATTTTTTTTTTTTGATGGCCTGGGTTCGAATCCCAGCCGTTATCAATTTGCCAACATATTTATTTCTTTATCAAGCCTTTGCTGCAATAGTTAATTTAAAAAAATGAGTTATGCATTTTAAGATTTGAATTTTGTTTAAACTTTTTACAATCACAAATAACAATCGCAAATTCCAAAATAATACTGGGATTGTTTTTTGGATTGCTAAGTGTGGAATTCCGAATCATAAAGTAAATCCCGTTTTTTTTTTTCCAATTAAAATACTCAGCTTTAATACGTGGCTCTCCTGGATATATGCGCAATTTATCCAGTTCAATTTGGGTAATTTTTTCTAATTAAAACTGAAGCTATTTTTTATTTTTAGAAATTTTTAAAATGTTTTGGTGTAATTTGGCACATGAGCAATTGTTATTTTTCTAGAATCTAAAACTGTTGTAAACTAAAAAAATCATAGAATTAAAAAACCTGAAAAAATAGATTTAAAAATCCTGAATAGTCCTCGTATTCTTATTTACAAAATTAGTTGGTTAAATAGATGATGTTTACAATGTGCACAACCTCAGGTACAAAGATACGAAGAATGCTGATAAAGGGCGTAGCGGTCCAAAAAATGCAGCATTACATTCAGTTGGTGCCTAATTTTTCTTGTTTTCTTTGAAAAACGTCCGCTTACATTTGTAAATTAATTTTTCTTTGGTATTAAGATAATCGAATTTGTTCCGTCAGTAAATATTATACTATTGTTATACCTTTCGGTGAAGACCGTCGTCACTTGCTGTTTATTTGGTACGTTTGGCGAGCGATTTCGATGTGAGAACATCATTTTCAAGCCGCGTTTTGATTGGCATTACTTGTTAATGGGAATTATAAATTACAGTCGAACTTTTCTGCAGTGAACTTTTATTAAATGAAGCTGTCCCTAATATGAATTCATTTCATTCATTTTTCGTTTCAGCGTTAATGTATTTTCATCTCCTTTTGGTGAATTTTGACGCAGTAAATTTTTTATTGACAATGAAACGTTTTTGAAAATGTAAGTTTGACTTTCTTGTGCATTTGTCTCCATATAATGAATAATTAAGAAAAAACAACAATTTAATAATCATACCACATTGACAAAACCTACATTAGAATACAAAGACAAAGGTGCCGGCTGATGTATTTAAATCTCTAAATGTACTAGAAGCTTTCGTTGTACAAGAAAAATATTAAAGTGTTATTTAAATTAAAATATCGATTTATTTTAAACAAAAAAGAATAATGTAATTTCTGTATCATTTCCTTGCAGATTCATTATAGAAAAGTTCGACTGTAATTAGAACTTAAAGTTGAACTAAAAATAAATAAACAAAAAGAATTCTTACCTTTAATTTGATTTAAAAAGGCCATAGCTTTTCGTTTGCGTTCCAATTGCAATTGTTTCTCTTTCGATATTAAGCCACCTAATTTTTCGCGGGCAATTTGAGCTAATTTATCTTTAACTTTTTCTTCAGCTGTAGTAGTGGCAAAAAATAATCAGTAAAAATATAAATAAAAAATGATTGACTACTAAACAAACCTTTTTTTAATTCTTTATGCCTTTGCTGTTGTTGCTGTTCAAAAAGAGCATTACGTTCCGCTTCGGCTTTAGAAGTGTTGGTAGAGGAGCTGCTTGTAGCCGGTGTTGGATTATTTAATTTATTTGCAATTTTATCCGTTTCATAGCGAGTGTTTAAGGTTTTAATGCTGTTACCACCGGCATTACTGCTGCTAATTAGGGGTTGTCGTAACGCCAAAGTAGCCGCCAATTGAGCATTTCTAGCCATTAGCTGCGATTCAACTAATTGTATGGCCTTTTGTACATGTTCGGGTACATGACGCTGATTACTAGAGTTTGAGCCATTTGACTTTGGTTTATCCTCTTCATCGCTGTGCTCTTGAGGTAAAGCGGGCTGCTGTAGATTAACATTTGCCGCTGTTTCATCTTTTGGTTTTATGGAAAATGATACAGAATCTTTGGGAGAACATTAAAAACAATATTTTTTTTACTAATTAATTGTATTTTAATTTAAATAATAAAAAAAAACCTACTTGCTGTTGTTGCTTTATCCCCACTTAAACCTTTCTTACTAAGAAGGGCTTCTGCCACCTCTTTGGCTTTACGTTTCTTTTGTTCTTTAGAAGCAGCATTAGGATCACCTGTTATTTTGTACATATAATATGGATAATATTCATTATCGGGCAGTAAAAATGTAAAACGTTCCACAGATTTGCAACGTAAAGTTTCCTCAAATTGTCGTCCATTTTTGATCACATAAACAGCAGTTTTGTCTATTATATTTTGCAAACTTTCCGGTGGCAGAGGAAATTCTAATTTTGGTGGTGTTTTCTCTTTAACATTCTCAGTCGCCTTTTTATCATTATCACCGTCATTATCATCATCATCATTATCTGTTTCTGAATCCGATGAGTAGTTTTGGGCCAAAGCTAAAGCACTAGAATTTTTTAATATTTTCACTTTTGACTGGGACTCATTTAAAGAGTCGCCTGCAGTTTGTATTGTTATTGCCATATTTGACTGAGACTCATTATCTTGTTCAGTGACAAATGTGGCACCATTATATTGTAGTAAAACGGGTGTTAGGGAGGGTGAATTGTTGGCACTCTCTTGCTGTGAGGTTATACTTTGTCTTGAATTTTCATCATGCAGTTCGGCCAATGGTACACCCTTGATTTTGCTTATCAATTGAGTGTAGGCACAATCTGCTGAGGGCTTGTATTTTATTGCGGGCACTGTTACCACTGATTTAGTTATAACATTTTCTGCACTCGCATCCTCACTTCCATTAGCATTATCGATTTCTTTATTGTCTTTTTCTTTGACTTCAGCAGTGTGCTGAGGATATGTGCCATCTTTAATGGCATTTATTACGTATTTATAATAAGGATTCAGTATGGAGTTTCGAGATAAGAACTCAAATTGTACGTTGTTAGATTGTTTAGCTTTAAGCAGAATTTCCATTTGTACACCTTGGGAGGCTATGAAACGAGCAGTCTTCTCGATTATAGCATGTTGTTTCATTGTTTCAGGCTAAAAACGCAAAAAAAGTGAAAGATAGATAAATTAATATCAATACACATTTAAAGCACAAATTGTGTTTGCTTGTTTTCTATAGCTGCCTACACCAGTGGACCGATCTTCCTGGAGTTTTCATAATTTGTTATCAAGTATGCGGTTGGTAAAATAGGGTACGTATTATTTTGATATATAACGTGGGCGTGGCATTTGCCATACAAAGTAAATATTCATCATGGTGTTACTTGGTAACTTACTAGATTTAAAAAGTGGGCGTGGTACCATCCATACAGAGTAAATAATTATTATCGTGTACCTAGAGAACTACAACAGGTAGGCGTGGTTACTCCAATACAATATTAAAAACTATTTTTGTTTATCTAGAGATTTAAGCACGTAGAACTCTAAATTTTTGTACTACAAATTTCCTTATTAATTCGCATAGTTTTGCGGAGTACTGTAGCGTTTAGAAGAGTGGGCGTGGTACGTCCTATAAAACGCGAAAAGTTTTTATCGTTTACCTAAGAAACTGCAAAGGAAAGGTTTTTGAAATTTTGAGTGCTAAATCAAATAAAAAATTGATTGGATTGCAAGAGTAGTCGTGGTACGATTATTCCAATTGGGGTAGCGAATCCCACGGGAAATAGCTTAAAAAAACTACTGCAATACGTAAAACTTAATAATACAAAATTGATTTTATTAAAATTTGAGGGTCACTGTTTCTAAAATCTTAATTCTTAAATACTCCTCCGATTTAAATTGTTTTTCTGTTGTGTTTGGGAAGCAGCTACAGGATAGACAAAGGTTATTCAATTAACAAGTGCATATAAAGACCCTTATACGACGACAGACAGACGGACGTCGCTCAATCGACTTCGTTATGTATTAGAACTCAGAATATTTATATAAAGGGTTCGCTATCTAACGTTTTTTTTTTTTTAACTAGTGCTTATTTCGTGAATGTTAACACTTAGCTCATGTCTGATTTGACAGATAATTGGTTTTATCCTTCCGCTGAACGAATATGGTTGTGTAAACGAAAATCATGGTAATGTTGCAGAATGTGTGCAAAAATTGCGTACGGATTTTCGCAGAAGAGAAGCACCGTCAGCTCCGTATGTTTGTTATCTTGTGAAAAGAGTAAAAGAAACTGGCATCCTCATCGATAAACCAAAGCGTGAAAGGCCAAAAACAGTGGGTACACCTGAGAATATTGCTGCTGTGGCAGAAAGTGTGCGTGAAGCGCCATCAACGTCAATTCACCGTCGTTGTCAACAATTTAAAATTTCGAAGACATCATTGAGACGAATTTTGCATGAAGACCTTGGTATGATGCCATACAAAGTTCAATTTGTTCAGGAAATGAAGCCAACTGACCATCCAATTAGTTTTCGGTTCACTAAGTAGTTAAGTTATTTGGCGGACCCTTTACTTTATGGGATCGGAAATGGATATTGTAGAAATTACAAACGGAATGACAAACTTCGATATACCCTTTTTCTATCTGAGGTGATGAGTATAAAAAAGGCCTATTCTTAGGTTTAATTATAATTCTCATTTTGTTAGCAGAAATTTTTATATTAAGATAGAAGATAACCTCTAATGATTGGGTTTACACTCATAACAAGCTTTTTAAAAAACAAACTTTGGGTTAACATTATCTTATTTTAACTGAGACCTTAAAAGTGAAAATGCAAGGTCCTTGGCAAAATAAGATATCTGAGGTAAGAAATGAAACTCTCATTCGGTTTATTTAAAATATTAATGGGCAAAACAGAGTTTTAAAAATTAATTTAAATTAATTTAAAAAATCAAACGTTTTCTCAATAACTTAATGAAAAATTCTGGTTCACATAGAAACGATTCAACCAAGGCCAATCAATTACTAGTTAATGGAAATAGCGAATTTCTCCTATGAGAGAAAATTGAGTGATTTCTTTTTATACAGTTCGATCAAGGAGAATTAATTTTTAGAATCAATTGCATAGTTTTTATACATGGAGTTTGACAGTTAAATTAGTAGCGAAAAGTAGTTAATTTGTCTACGCTACCAACTGGTTTTATTCGCCTTGCAATTTGATGATTCTGAGCAATAGCAAAAATTACTAAATTCGCCGTTGCAATTATCTGTTACATAATTTCACTATGAATTCAACCAAGGCGTATCAATACCAGTTGAATGTATTAGCTCATGCGGCCTACAGGTGATTTCCCTTTATAGTGCGCAAAAGTAAAAAATTCTTTTTTGTTTTTTTGTTTTTTTTTTTTTGTTTTGTAACTGTTTGATAGCTAAGACGAATTTTACAAAGGCGAATTGCTTTTAAGCTTATTCCATGACAAAATCGTAGATTATTTAAACTCTAAGTATAAAAAATCTGCTTACCAAGGCGAAAAAATACTAGGTGGTCCCAATAGCGAATTAACTGATTTCCGCCGAAACGTTAAGTGTCAAACACCATATAAAAAAAATTATACACATTTCTTATCAATGGAATTTGACATTGTAGGTTTTGGCAAAAGTTATTGAATTCGTCATTGCGACCACCTAGTTTGACATTCGGGCTAAACGGCGAAAATTAACAAAATCGTCATCGCTACCACCTTGTAATTGATTCGCCTTGAAATTGACTATAAATGTCCAGCGACGACGAAAATTAACGAATTCGCCACATCCACCAAATAGTTACCGTTATCGCTACCACCTTATATTTGGTTCACCTTAGGTTTATTTGTTTTTTTTTTAATTTTTTAGCAATGGCAAAAATTAATGAATTTTCACTGCTGTCATCTGCTACATGGTTTCGCCTTGACTAGTGCAGTCAACTAGTATAAACTCCCCTTAAATTTGACTTTTAAACATTTAAAAGATATATCGCCCCAAAAAATTTAAAAAAAAAATTTTTTTTTTTAGAATAAATCAATAACTCACCAATTGCATAAGAGCCGGCACCTGAAAATTATATGGCAATTGGAAAGCTTGTTCAGCTTCTTCACATGTTGGTGAACTGGAAAACTCTTCACGTGTAGGACCAATTTGCTGTGATTGATCATAAGAAAAGCCCACCTGACTATAACTGCTACCATTAGTTTCCTGTTGCAGACGCTTTAATTCCTCTTCTAAAAGCCGTGTTGTCACAAAAAAATGTGCATCATGTTTACCAAAGCCAAAATAAGCCCAAAAAAAGTATTAGAAGAAAGATAAAAAAACAAAATAAGTTTTCCAACAATCTACCATGAATTAAGAAAAGGTACAACACAAAAATGTTGTCAGCAAGAAAAAATCTAAAAAAATTATATTTTAAAAAAAGCTTAAAAATTTGCAGTAATTTTTATATATTTTTTATGTTTTAAATAGAAGAAATTCAAAGATGTATTTAAAGATGGAGGAAGCCGTTCAATGTTATAAGTTATTCACGACGTCCATTAACTTGTCTTAATTTAATTGACCTGTAAATAAATATTAGTATAATTGAAATAATGTTTAGATATTTACCTGTTGGGTAATTAAACACTTTAATCCTTAAAGTCCTCAAAAGTTTAGCTTAAAGCTTTTCAAGCAGCTTTTTCAACTTTACAAGCTTTACTACGTAGACATAATAAAATCCTTACGTGTTTGTGATTTTTTTACTTACGTGTGACCAGTTTCTTTGTATGGAATTTTACGTGTTTTTTTATCACTTTATTTAAGAGCTAAATTTCTATATTTATTTTACAAAAATTACAGTTGTATAATATAAACATTGAAAAAAAAAGTTTTATGTAATTAGAAGCTTTTACAAAAAGAAAAGCTTCTTAACAAATTGTGTTTATTAAGTTTTGTAGATAATTTGTTTGATGATTAAACAAATATAAAAAACATTTTGCAAAATCTTAGCCAACTTACCCTGTTTAGTAATGAGATCTTCCTCATTGTTGTATAAAAATAAATAACGCTCTTCTTCGCACAACTGCTCGGCTCTTTGTTCTTCGGCTGACAAATAATCTAAGCGATTGCCATAACCTCCTGGCGGTGGCTCATAAGGAGTTAAATCGTATAAAGCACCACGCACATCATATCTGATTAAGCGAACGCATACGACGAATATAGTTTCGGTTGCATAATTTTCGATGTTTTAGGTTTTCAAAATTTTTGTTTTTATTTAAAAATTTGAATTTGATTTTTTTTTTTTAGATTTAATTTTGAGAGTGAAGGGCGTTCGTTTAAAAATACGTATGGAAAAAAGAAATAGTTTACAACATAAAATTAAAATCATAGTTAAAACAAGAGCAAAATTAAATCTGAATAAAATAAAATATGAAATTCAGTTCCTTTTATTTATAAATATTTTTTTAAAGTTTGGCATTTTATTTTTTTGGAGTTCATTTTAATTTTAATATATACATACATACCATTTCAATGTTTCATTAGTTTTTGGCATAAAAAATATCGCTTCATACGGAGTAAATCCAAAACAAAAATACAATTTTATTACAAAAGAAAAATAGATTTTTTTAATGATTTCCTTTGTGCTGTTGGGACATCTGTGAAAGTAAGTTAAAATCTTTTTTTGTCCAAACTACCACTTAAAAAAGTGACAACCTTTCATGTATAAAGTAATCATGGTTTTAAAAGCGGTTTATTGAAGAAGTTAACTTTTCGAGTTTCTCAAACAAAAATAAGTCTGAGCCAAAAATTTTATTACACGTGCGTTTAGGCCTAAATAAGAAAACTGTGACACTATAAGAAAACCAGTTCTATGTTGGAGATTTATGCAACAATTGTAGCAAAGTTAGATGATTTTTGAAGTCCTTTTAGACGATTGCGGTTGAAATAAATTGTAAGTTCCAGCAAATTCCATCAAATGTGTAGAACAGATGATTGTTTTCACCACGTCACAATACGTTTCGTTAAATTTATGAATTAAAACTAAGTTTTTATATATATAAAAGGGGCGTTAAGGAAAAAAAATAAGGGTCGCGCTTATATCATGATTAATCACAGTAGGAGTAGGCTGGTTCCCTTCGAACTATTAAAGAAGTTATAATCAAAAAGTACGCGTTTGAGTAAGTCAAATAAGATCAGTGCCACCACTATAGTCACTATAACAGGGATCTTAGTAAGATTGTTCTATGTGAGACGTTTTTTTTTTTTTTTTTTTGAAAGTGGCATTAGTCACTTTGGGAATGTGTTTCAAAAGTTTTAAGCATATTGAAGCTAATTCTCGAGAAGTCTTACTTGCACTTCTATCTCAAAATACTTATACCTCAATAAAAACTACGCTCAACATAAAATCATGGCAGATCTTAACATTTAAATTAATTAATTTATTTTTTTTTTTTTTTTTTTTTTTTGAAAAAGTGATTTATGCCACTTTCAAAATAAACGGCTCATGTAAAGCTCATGAATTGTGGAGAGTTAGAAAAAATGTGTCAAGTACTTTAGACTGGACTTTTTATGGTCTTGGCATTACAAAAAGATAACATATTTCTAGATTTGGACAAGGAATATGTAAAGTGTTTAGGTTATTGCTCAGATAGAGCAAATTACTCCTCGTGGGTCGTTGGCACTTTGGATTTTTTTTCAGGATATCATTGCCCACTAATTGCACGGTTAATAAAGGCTTCGTTAGCTACAGTGAGATTAATCATACAAATCGAATGGCTTATGGCAGATTATTAGATTAATCCAGTGATTATTATAGGAAAAAGGAGAGGTTTATTTTTTCTGTATAGATCTAAAAGAAACATCAGTGGATCACTTGATTTAAGTCTTAAAGTGACTTAGGAACTACACAATATATTTTCAAACCAAAGTTAAAAAGTTACCAAATCAATTTACTCTTCCGTTTTTTTTTTTTTTTTTTTAATAAGTTACTTCACAAAATTAGATTTACATAGATGGTGAAGGGTATATCAGATTCGACATAGCTGAATATAGCACTCGGCTTTTTTTTTTTTTTTTTTTTTTTTTGTTAAAGTTTATTATCAGAAATGCTTGGATAAATAAACAAAAAATCGCAAAAAAAAAATAAAACTAAATAAAACTCGACCTAAGGGACACATTATTAAATTCTTGTAGGTTTCTTTATTTGTAAACATAACATTGGCTTATTCCGGTGAAGAGACAATCAGACAATCAGGTATGTTATAGAAATCGATTTCGAAATCGAAACGACCTTAAACCGAAAATGGTGCTGATATAGTTACTATTTTCGTGTTTTAAACATCTTCAATGTAGTTTTCTATACCTTTTCATTAAATTCCTACAAATACTTTGACGTAACTTCTTTATTAGTGTTTAAAATGTATCCCAAAACGACTCGTTTTCAAATCGATCGATTTTCATCACATACCTGATTATTATTTTCATGACTTTCTCCTTATGAGACATATTGAACTATTATTTTTAAAGCATCTATTATTGGGATCGTAAAACATTGTATTGAGCCATTTAGTTATATCAAATTTAATGTAAACGATACAATTTAACGTGAAGTTACCGTTTTTAAAAAAACAAAAAATTAAAATATAATTTTAGTAGTAAAATGATGAAAATAATAATTATAATTATTTCAATATTTTTACGTAATAAAATTGAATTAAATAAAAAAAGTATTAAAATATTTTTTTTTTTTTTTTTTTTTTTGTTAATTTAGTCCTTAATAAAATAAATTTAATTTTTTTTCACACAAAAACATAGCAAAAGAAAGAGTGCAATAAATTAAAATATTAAAACTTGATAAATGATGTCAATGGTCACTTCACTTTTTTTGTTTTTCCTCCTATTTATTATGTATGAAATGTTATAATTGGAGCTACGAGGAAATCATATTAATTCGCTTGGAGCAACATTTAGCAAACTGATTTTTCATTGAAAAGTTTAGAAACAAGCAAGATTATTCCAGTACACTCGAAGAAACACCAAATAAATTTAAAAAATTGGAAAAATTATGGTCTCTAGAATCTAGTTTTTATACATATTGAAAAACGTAAAACAATTGATATATTAATAGGGCATACGCAACTGTTTTTTTAACTCGAAGAGGTAAGTATAAGTTGATAGACTGCCAATTACTCGAGCACGCTCTTTATCAAAATGTTTGGAAAAATTTAGTCTGTTAATGCAGCATCAACAAAATTTGATCTCGTCAGCCAAAGAAAAAAGTTCCCAGCATCACATCCAGAACACATAGGTAGCTGTAATTTTTTTATTACTAATGAGTCCGTTAAATTTCATGTATTGTGAATTCTGACCTAGAAAATAATTAACAAAAATTTCTAACACCTTAAGAAAAATCTGTATATCATTCGCATAAACAAAGTTCTCCACGGTGGTATTATTAAACAACGTAATAAAATCACACCATTAGAAGTATGGACCGACCCCTGAGGCGCTACGTTTTTGAAGGGATATTTTTATTTTATTTAGAATATTTTATTGGCCTTTGTACAACGAATTAGGTATGTTATTGACATAAAAATTCACAGGTATAGTTTGAATATTATTAAACTATAGCCAAAAAACGTAATCGACATTGTTGCCATGCCCACTTAACGGCAGACTTTACCACTTCAAAACAAATTCTTCTTTTATTTAAACTTAAAATCTCTATTAATGTTAAATTGTTTTCTTAAAGTGATAAATGTCACTAAATTTGATTGATGCTAGCAAAAAAGATCAAATACTTATTAAGAAAATAAAGTGTTTGTTAGATTCTATACGAGTCATAAAACGGTACAAGAAATGTATATTTAAAAAACAAATATTAACCTGTCAATTTTAAGATTATTATCCCCCATCCAAGGTATCAAATGTTTGCCCTGGTCAATATCACGGGCTTTGGCATCATCGCGAAAAACTTTGCAGGCATAACCAAATACCAACAAATCGATATGACGCACTTCGTTAGCATTAGCCACACTAGGCAAAGACGAAGAAGCAGCTGAGGAGTCATTAGCTTTGCGTAAAATGCCATTTACAGCACTGACGCTGCTACCAACGATTCCAACGTTGCTACTACCACTAATGCTATTAGTAGAATAGTCATGGCGTGTAGTGTAATTATGACGCGTATTAAAAGGCATAATTTATTAATATTAATAGAATTATGATAATTTAGAAAAGCTTAACGCGTTTAAGGCATTTATTGGTTGAAATATGAGCAATTTATATATTTTTAAAATAAGCACACAATTACGGCCGATGGAAGTAATTTTTCTTCCCAAAATTTTTTCACAAATTAGCCAATTTATTGCATACAGGGTTGCAATTGACATTTAAAAGCTGTGTTCAATAAGCAAACTTAAGTATTGGGTGTATAACAGTTAAATTATAACAATTCATAGCAAACAGCTGTTCAGCAATTTGTATTTTCATAGTAATTTGTTTGGAAAAATTAAAACATGTAAATAGTTTTGTTTATAAAACTTCTGAATTTAGCTATTCCACTAAACGTCATTAATAATAAATGTCTCAGTCAAAAGCAAAACATAATTTCCAAGGCAAGGAATGTTTTAGTCGCATGAATTTTTTGTATCAAGCCTCAATGCTAATGGCTGGCAAAAACAATACTCTGTCCTCTTACTATGGTGAACTATGTAAAAATATTGGCAAAAAGGCTGTTTTAAGAATGTAAGTAAAATAAATAAAATAATTTTGAATAATAAAAGAAATATTTAACATTTTAGTGATCCCGATATTAAACGTCAGCTTTGCAAAAGGTGTTCTCTGGGACAAAGACCAGGAATTACTAGTGATTTACAGGTAGTACATCTGCGCAAAAAAAGAAAAAAACAAAAAGATGTTGAAGAAATTGATCAAGATTCTCAAGTTCAATTGTTGTGTAAATTATGTGGTTATCAAAGAAATTTTAATGTAAATGAAGAATACAATTTTTGGCTAGAAAATCCCGAGTCTGTGGTTGAGGTTTGCACCATCAAGACTGAAGAGAAGCAAAGTAAAAGTTAAAATTGATATGAACAGATATTAAGATTTGGAATTATTTATATAAATATGGTTTATTGTATTTTAAGAAAAATCACTTTCAAAACAAGAAAACACATATTTTGTAAGACCAAAAGCTAATAATGAATAGTTAAGGAACAGTTGCGGGAAAAGAACGAGAATTTACATATAAGCTGTGTTCGGTAGCATTTACAATAAAAATCGAAGAAATGTAAAAATATAAATCAACGCTTTACGAGCATAAATCAGCAACTAAGTTATTTTGGATTTAGAAATGATATGTACGGTACTGTCTCACCATTTATTAGTATCATTTTTTAAGTAAATGTACTAGAGTGAAAAAATATATTAAAAAATTAAAATAATACTCTTAAGTAAATAAATATCAAAAATATTTAAATAATTTGTTTTAATATTTTTAAATTATTTGTTAGTTTTCAAAAGCGTTTATGATGTTTATGCGTATCTTCTTTATATAACTAGGCAAAGACAAAACTTTGTGATAGCTTTTCTCCTTTGTTTGTCAAACGATTTTGTTTTTTCTTTCAATAATAAACTCGGTCGAATGTTGACCACTAAATATATAATTTTTTTATTGTTAGTTCTTATAATCATTCTTATTTTTATTTAAATTCAAAAATAATTAAATTAAAAATAATGTAAACTTTATATATGTATGCATATAAATTATTTGTAATTGGAGATAAAAATTGTACTTTTCTTATTGTTAATCAACTTGTGCCGAAAAAAGTACATTGCATTGAATGTTTCATCAATGAGTTGTTTAGTTTTTATTCTTAAAAAATGGAAAAAAGCTAGAAAATTTTGAATTAGTGAGTTCTATATGTTTTAAACTTATTTGCTGCATACTTAATTAAAAAGCAAAAACAAATTTTGTATATTCTTTTAATTGCCAAATACATATATTTTCTTAAATATTATCCCCCTATCATCATTTGGTACTTTAAATGAAGTTGTACCCATTACCTCATGTTTTATTTTTTGGTTTACAATTTACAATTTTTTACTTCTTTCAAATTATTTAAAAATTTTGTATTTTTAAAATTTTGACAGAAACGTTGAACATAATTAAAAATCAGCTGGGCTTTTAAAACCACCTGTAAATTAATATGCCTTGGGCATATTCAACCAATTATATATTATTTTCTCTTTCACATTTTAAACTCTTTTCACTTTCTCGTTGTCACTATTTCAAGTAACATAACACGACGTTCTAGTAGCAAGTTTTAGTTACTGAACAGATCTATTATTTTAAGGTTGCTGAACACATTTAAGTGTGAACAGCTGTTTCTCGTATACATACTAAACACAGCACACTGATTAAAATAAACAATTTTCTGATGTGGACATTAGACCTTTCGTATATCAACATTTTTACTTTTTGTGTTCGGTTTACTTTTTCATAATTAATTTCTTACCAAAAAAATAAGAATGTCTTTAAGACAGTTAGTCGAAGGTGATTGCGGCGGTGTTAATCCTCTTATGCAGCTTGGGGGACAGTTTACCCGTGACGCAGCCCACAAAGATGACGGCTTTATGCAAGCCCAGTTTGAACGCTCCATGCACCAAGAAGAGCATATGGTTAATGAGTTTTTAGGTCAGGTGGCAGGGCCACCCCAGTCCTTTCAAATGGAAACATTGCTGCAAGAAATGCGTGAGATCGAACAGGCACAAATGGGTCCAGCGCAACTGCAACATGCTCCAAAAGTAATAGATGAAGTAGCCGGTCAATGGTCTAAAGAGTTTAGAAGTGCGTTGCATAACCAGCAACCACATTTACCTCATATGGTTCATGTACAGCCCCAACAACAGCAAACGACTCATGTGCAGGAATTTTTCGAAGATACTCCAGACGTACCATCTTTTCTTAATAGGCCACCTCCCTATTTAGCCATATGTCCACCACATCCTTGTGCCGTGGCTGATCAACAATTAAATACAAACTTAACTAATAAATTTTTTGAAGAAGCCAGCGCCTTGGATAAGTCTGAGGAAATACCTCCAGCTCTTCAGGGCGAAGATTGGGTTAACGATTATCAAGCCAGTTATAATGTAAATGAAAACTTTTGGCAACGTTTGCAAAATGAATGGGCAAAATTATCAGAAGAATCTGAACATCCATGGTTGTCGGAATTTGATGAAAACTACGATCCTTATAAAGAATATGAATTTGCCGAAGAAAACCCTATGCTTGATTTAGATAACGCCTTGGAAAAGGGTAAAGAATATTTAGAGAAAGGAGATATACCTAGTGCGGTTTTATGTTTTGAGGCAGCTGCTAGCAAGGACCCGAAAAATGCAGAAGCCTGGGAACTGCTAGGTATATCACAAGCTGAAAATGAAATGGATCCCCAAGGTATAGCTGCCTTGAAGAGATCTTTAGACTTAAGGCCAGATAATCTCAAGGTTTTAATGGCTTTGGCGGTGTGCTATACCAATGAGAGTATGCAATCGCAGGCAGTAAAAATGCTAACCACTTGGTTGCAAACACATCCCAAATATAAACATATTGTGCCTTCTCAACCTGAAACTGCTGCTGATGCGGCTGCTGCAGTTGCATCTTCTTTGATACGAGGTAATAAATTACAAGAGGTACAAAATATGTTTCTGCAAGCCGTACGCATGGATCCACAAACTATTGATCCACAGGTCCAAGAGGCGTTGGGAGTTCTTTACAATCTTTCTTCAGAATACGATAAGGCAGTGGATTGCTTTCAAGCAGCCTTGCACGCCAGTCCTAAAAATGCTAAAATTTGGAATCGCTTAGGAGCCAGCCTAGCGAATGGATCACGTTCAGTGGAGGCTGTTGAAGCTTATCAAAGAGCATTGGAACTAGAACCAGGTTTTATACGTGTACGATATAATGTTGGAGTATGTTGCTTAAATTTAAAGGCATATAAGCAAGCAGTTGAGCATTTACTAACCGCTTTAAATATGCAAGCTAATGTTGCAGCCAATCGTGAACTTCCAGAACGTTTATTGTCAGTCGGTCAACAACAAACGTCTGAATCTATATGGAATACTTTAAAAATGATTATATCTCTAATGGGTCGTAACGATTTACAAGTTCACATAAGCGATCGCAATTTGACGGCTTTAAATGAAGCTTTTAATGATTAATTAAATACGTGATATTATTTTACATTTACCTATGGTGAAGGGGGTAATTTAAATATTTAAGTTTTTTTTTAATGATAATTCCTAGGTTATAATTGTGGAAATGATGGCAATTTATTACTAAGTTATAATAGTCATAAAATATTTTTATAAAAAAAGTTCAAAAACTGTGTAATTTCTGGTTTATATATTTGAAATTTATGAGAACAAGACCACTAGTAAAGATTTATTTAGCCCCGAATTGTTCATAGAGCCATCGCAAATATCAACCGCAGCCCGATAATATATATATATATATATATATATATATATATATATAATGACATTGATCCGGCCGAAATGTGGTTTCAACAAGATGGCGCTACGTGCTATACGGCGACCGTAACCGTCGAGTTATTGAAATCAAAATTTAGCGATGTTGATTTCGAGAAATAAACCTGTCAACTGGCCTGCAAGGTCGTGCGATTTGACACCTCTCGATTATTTCCTGAGGGGTCACGTGAAGACACTAGTTTATGCTGATAAACCAGCAACAATTGACGCTTTGGAGGTCGACATTGTTTGTCTTATTCGTGACTTACGGCCAGCAGTACTTATATATTGAATCAAAATTGGACGTCCAGAATGCGCTTCGTCATGAGCGGCCGCGGTGGCCATATGCCCGAAATAATTTTTAAATATTAATGCCATGTTATTATCTTTTGTATAAAAAAATCTTAATTACAATTTAATTTTGTGTGCATATATCCATATTGTTATTAAATTCTTGAGATGAAAAATAATTTAAGCATCTAGATTAAATAGTTTGGTCTATTGCATCAATAAATTTCGCCAGAATAATTGCACTATTCATCTATTTTATTGGTAAGAAATCAGTCAAATTGTTATAAAAAGAAATTAAAAGAACAAGTTTTCTTTGCTGGCAAAAACAGTGAAAAATTGTATGCGACACATCTTCATTAACGTTACATGCTTTGCAGAAATCCGACTGACCAATACCAATTTTGCCTTGCAAAAAGTATGTCCGGATAAAATTCTGTTATTTATTCGAATATGACTTGATTCACGGTCCCCAAGACGAGAAGAAATTTAAAAAAAACCATGGCGAGTCGATAATCGAAGTATAAAAACCCCATAAAAGCAACCCCTTGTCACGTCTTTGTAAGTGATAATCTCTTTGCCAGTCTTCAGCGAGTACGGCCTCAATCTAACTAATAACATCGTGGAATGACCATTTAATGTCCACGCCTCTTTAGCCGCTCTCTCAGTATCAACATACCAAATATAGATGCATGACCGGATATGTAGTTAAATTCAAATTTAGAAATATCAGCTAGTGCACACTGTATAGTTATAAGTATTAACGTTCTGTTAAACCTGGATGACTTATTTGGAATCCGTTAAGACTGCAACCTTAGAAAACTTATTGCTGTATAATTTATTGAGTACAAAAAGAAATTGCAGATTAAATTTATTTTATTATATGATTATAAATGAATGCTTGAAAATTACAAAACTTTAAACACAATAAAAAAACTTTAAACAAAATTAAAATTTGTCCTGCAATGCACATACATAAGTACATTTATGTAAGTTTGTATATTTACGAAGACGAAGAATTTGTTTTAAATTTATTAAAAGAAAGGAATGACATATTGTTGTCTATAAACTTATAAATTATATTTAAACTAATTTTTTGCTAAAACTCCTTTTGGCTAATAAAACGGCAGCTACTCCAATTACCACAGCTCCAGCAGCAATAGCAATAATCCTGCAGATATTTATTTATAAATTTATTATACAAAAAAAAAAAAAGAAGTAATTTAATATTTGAATTAAAAACTATAAAACTATTGTCCATTAACCATAACTAGAAACTATAATTAACTAACAGTACAACATTGCTTTTTAACATTAAGCCCTTCGTGATTTGTGGTAGCATTAGCGGAAATATGACTGCAAAATGGGGCAAAAAAAGTTAAAAAGAAAATTTTTTAAATCAAAAAGTCAGGCATTTCAATGAAATCAAAAAGCAAGTTCGATAAGCAAACGACCCAAAAAGTACTAAGGTGATTTCAAATGAAGTGGTGAATTAATTTTTAAGGTTAAACTTACAAATGGTTTTAGATGATGGCTAGTGTTGTTTTAATGCTTTGATTTATAGAATTTAATTTTTTTGGTAGGATAAAAATATTTACAGCTAAAAAAATATAAAAATTAGTTTATTATTTAGCAGAATATATAATTTATTAAAATAAAAGCGAAAGTCAAATATAATAATATTAATTTTATTATATATATTCCCTAACTAATTCTTCGAACTGAGGGCCATAATTGTTATTTCATTAATTTCAATACTTCACTCTCATCATTGGTTATAAAATTAAATCAATAGCGAAATATCGAAAAGAAAGCTCAAATAATTAATTGATATATCGAGTCCTTGTGCAATTGTCATAACTCAAAAATTCATATTTCTGATTTGAGCAGGCACAAATGTTTTTAGTAAGTCCCTATCTATTAAAAAAATGTGATCTTATCTGCAGCTACACAAAATCTACGGATAAAAGTGTCTCTGTGGCATAAAACAAAAAATAACAATAAAATAAACTACGCCTGCCTCTAATTTTTTCATATCATATGAAGCAATGAAGTAACCATGGCGCAATATTATACGGTGGAAGCGATGGCGAATTCGTTAATTTTCGCCGTTAGCTCGAATGTCAAAATACATATAAAAAATATTATACAAATGTTTTATATATGAAGTTTGACAATTTGAATTCGCCATCGCTCCCACCGTATATTTATTCGCCTTGGAAGTAACTCCAATTGCAAAAATATATAGATAGAAATTTAAGAATATAAGAAATAAAAATCAAGTGAAAAAACTGTCGCCTTTGAACTTTTCATAGAAAAGTACGATTTTTCACATTTTTATAAACAAATATGGGCATCATTTAAAAGCTTTTCAATAGACCTTTTAGGAAATACTGGAATTTTTAAAAATGCTTAGCCCCTTAAGAGCTGGTGACGTTTTTATGTAAAATTTTATATAGTAATAAATTTTTTCTTATTTTTTAATTCTCTATTTTCCAAATATTTTTTTTATTGGAGTTACTTCACTCGGTATAGCCGAATATAACACCCTTACTTCTTTGTACTAAATTTATTAATGTTTTACTGCTTACCAAGGCGAATCAATTATAAGGTGGTAGTGATGACGAATTCATTGATTTTTGCTGGTAGCCTAACTGTCAAAATCCATTTATAAAAAAATCTGTATGCTATTTGTTACATGTAGTTTGACTACCCCTTATCAAGGCGAATCAATACTAGGTGGTCTCGATGGCAAATTTATTCTTTTCGCCGAAACGCTAAATGTCAAAAATTTAAATATTTTTCACATTTGAAGTTTGACATTAGGGTTTCGGCAAAATTAATGAATTCGCAATTGCGACTACCTAGCACTAATTCGCCTTGCGCCTTATAATTGATTCGCCTTGATCGTCTACAAGGCGAATCGATTACCAGGTGGCAGCGTAGGCGAATTCAGTATTTTTTGCTGGCGTGCACCACTGTCAAACTCCATATATAAAAAAATTGTGTATATTTTTTATATATGGAGTTTGACAGTCGTGTATACCAGCAAAAAATACTGAATTCGCCTACGCTGCCACCTGGTAATTTATTCGCCTTGATCGTCTACATTTAAAAAAGAAACTGATTAAAGAAACATAATAAATTCGCCTCAAATTTCCTACTAGATAAAAGGGTTAAACTGGTGTTGCTAAAGATATGTAAATCACTTATCTAAATCTTAAAAATAACATGCGTACATGCAAATATAAATTAAAGTAGAATATGAGCAAATAAATTATTTTAGGATACATATGGAATGACATGGCATATTAATTACATACATATTTATGTATATGGATGCTTCAGCTGCCAAATCGATTAACTCCACTATATTTATGTTTGTAAGTGTCAATTTCGAAACATTTTTTTTAACTCGTAAATCCGTTTGTTTAAAACAGATTTCTTTGAAAATACTTAGATATTAAAACTTGAAAATGACAACATCGATTATTTACATAAATAGATTAATTCCTTGTAAAGAATTCTAAAAACTGATATTTTTTTTTACAAATTTTAACTAATTTTAAATGGAGTTAATCGATTTAGCAAGTGAAGAATAATATTTAATATTTATTAGCATAAATATATATTTTTATCTACTGCTCATAATTACCTGAGTGGTAGCTTATGTTTGCAGTCTTTGGTAGCTAAGTCTCCGATATAGTATTTTTTCATAATTTCTCTGGAAGTATATATAAATATTACAATATTTAATAATAATTGTTTAATTATTGTGGACAATCAAGTAATAAAGAGTTTTAGTAGCCATCAAATTAAAGCTTACAAAGAATTCTTTGCCTTGCTAACTGCCTATCAGTGGACTTAATGGTTATGAGGAAATACTAACTACTAGTTTTGTTAGCATTTTAAAATCTTGAGGCCAATAGACATTGATTACTGGCCCATTTTCTTAAAAAACAAAAAAAAAACCCCAACTTTGAGATGGTTGTGAGCAGGAAAAATTGGAGTTGATGAATATACAGTGTTGTTAACTGATTACATCAAACCTGGAAACAAAATTAATGCGTTCCGACGACGGTTGGATCTTCGAGTCTATCTGTACAAACCGAAAGTTTTTTCCTCATAAAGAACTCTCGACAGCAGCAAAGCTGTTACAAACAAAAATTTCACGTTTCCACGACAATTGGATCTTCGCACCAGAACGACCCGAGTCTATCTCGGCCAAAGATTGTCAGGCCAGCAACGGTTGTACAAGCCGAAAGTTTTTTCCTCACGAAGAAACTCTCGACGGTAGCAGGGCTGTTGCAACAACAACAACAAATTAATGCATTTCGGTATTAAAATATCGATCGTTATCGAATATCGTAATTCAAGAATGACAAGCATCATTAAATGGGAGGGCGTTGGTTTAAATCCACAGACTTAATTGGATGAATGATTAAGCTGGCAAACTCCAAATATAAAAAATATGTATAGTTTTTGTATATGGTGTTGGAAATTTAGCACGTAGCGACCACCTAGTAGTTGTTTCGCCTTGACCTGCAGACTCAATTAGCTAATGCAAGGCGAATGACCAGGTAACATAGCTGCCAAGCTTCATGTATAAAAAATTTATATATAGAGTTAAACGGTAATGTTTTCAGCGAAAATGAATGAATTTGTCTACGCTGCCATTGAATGATTTCATTTATACTATTCAAATTCTGACCTGACTCTCTTCTAATCTTGTTTTTTTTTTATTCTTTTATCTCCTTTTAATAGCAGAAAAACAAAGTGATCAGGCAAACTGGATCCAAATAAGATACGTGGCAGGTAGTTGGCGTTAGTACATTTGTACATATTTTTAAATTTGTTTAAAAATACAAGAAAAATTATATTCATATTTTGTATATTTCAGTCCTTATCGACTTAATTGTGGCGGAGCTTTTCTTTGTAATCATAGTATTTCGTTAATGTTTTTTTTACTTATTTCCATTAAGAGCAGTCGACTTAATAAGATACATTTATATGTGTATACTTAAGTAAATAAATTCATTTCAACATTTCCTAAAAATAAAATTTATTATTTGTTTTGTTTTACACACCTGGCTTCATCGCTATGTCCAACATCAATAAAATCTTTAGTGCCATCGCGTCCAGCCACTTCGTCTAATACTTCTTCACCACCAGGATGCTACGTAATAAATACATAAGTACATACATATTCATATGTGTATTTATGTAATTTGTCCATAAAAAAATCCAAATTAAAACCTTCAAAGTTAGAATATACTTACTAACCTCACTACGAAATTTTGTTAAATCGTAAACTTTATTTTCAATTACTATCCATAAATCAGTTGGTTTATTGTGTTGTTTTACAGTTTCCAAAGTTATTTCGCCCATTTTTTCCTTATCTTTTAAACAGTGTGTGCTAAACGTAATAAAATTGTATACTCTTAAAATTCAACTTTGTTTACTGATGATGGAGAATATTTTAAGATTAGATTGTTGTTGTTTTTCTCCTTAATTGTATTAAATAGAATATAGTGCTGCCAGACATATTAAGAAGAGTTTTAAAAAATTAATAATTCATTTATATTTATTTGTTCGTATTATATATATATTCTACATTTACGATTATTGTTAAATATTTAACTTTTTTCTTGATTGTTGCTAAATTATTGCAAAATACTATGCTATTAACCAATAAAATTTTATAATAAAAATGCAGTTTAATTGTTGGTTAGAAAAGCTGTTCTTCTAATTTAAAATCTACTAAGATTAACCGTAACAAGAAACTTACGATGGATTTAAAATTGACATAGCTCACAAATTCGCCTATATTCATATAAAAACTGCTTAGTAGCTTAAGGTATATAAAAACATGTTGAACATAAGATTATGCTACATTTAAAACTACAAAATGACATTTATAACTGCAGGGAATGCATATCTATATGGCCATTTCACTACTGCTCATATAGCACATTAGTGGATTTTACCCAAATTTTATATTCAAAACTAGAAAATCTTATATCTATTGCCAAGTTGATTAAATGAGAACTAAATTAAAAGCAAAAAAAAAACAATACACACTCAACTGGTTTTTTATACAAAAACGCAGCAAACATTTAGTAACTATTTTTATTTTTTGCTTTCCCCGCAGTAATACCTACATTCCATTTTGTAGTTTTAAATAAATAAATATTTCATAAGAATATCATGAAATATTTACATTTGAAGGAATCAAGCACGATTAAAGTAAATTATTATAAAAAAGATTCCGAATAATAAATTTTCATATTATGATGCTACATTATTTTTTAATCTGAAAAACAGGTTATATTTATCCACGTCATTTTTAAAGCAACGATGCCATATCGATACAGTATTTATTTGTACAAAATTAAGGAGGGCATATGCAAGAAACCGCCTATTGTCACCATAGATTATGGACATTGGCACCTTCCTTATTTTAATTTTTCTTAAAATTTTCAAACTGAATTACCAATAAAAAAACCACCAATAATCGAAAAAATTTTGAAATAATCAAGGCATGCGCATATTTCCACCGAAATGATTTTAACTCTCATATCAACAATTCCAATTTAATTGCTTTGCCGTTTTTAGATTCCGGTTTATTTTGTATATTCATAAAAAATCCTGAATCTCCACTTTAATGTGGCCACACTAAGTCAGGCATAACCTGATTACAGCAAATTAACATGTGAAGGATACAAAATACATTCAAAAACCATAGAAGATAACCAATTTCGTTCGTTTAATAGCAGTTTAATTCAAAAATTGTCCTCTCTCTGAACAAGCAATCTGACAAATAACTTTTCGATTTAAATTGGTTCCACCCTTTCGGCTGGACATTCACTTCAGAAATACCCAAAATAAAAAAGCTTTGAATTAAATTGTTGAATCTTGTTTTGAACGATTTTATTATTTTTTCAATAACGGGAATATTAAATTAATAGAAAAATTTTTTAAATAAGAAACTGAATACAAAATAGATTTAATTTAAATTAACGAGATATATTTGGAATACTATATCAAATTTTGAAATTATAATTCATTATTTAAAATTTAGTTTGCGCCTCCGCGAAGACGTAGCACCAAATGGAGGGTTGACTCTTTTTGAATGTTGTAGTCAGACAATGTACGACCATCTTCCAATTGTTTACCAGCGAAGATTAAACGTTGTTGATCTGGGGGAATACCTTCTTTATCTTGAATTTTGGCCTTGACGTTCTCAATTGTGTCAGATGGCTCCACCTCCAAGGTGATGGTCTTACCGGTCAAGGTTTTAACGAAAATTTGCATACCACCTCGCAGACGCAACACTAAATGAAGGGTAGACTCCTTTTGAATGTTGTAGTCCGATAAGGTACGACCATCTTCTAACTGTTTGCCAGCAAAGATTAAACGTTGCTGATCTGGGGGAATACCCTCTTTATCTTGAATTTTAGCCTTCACGTTCTCAATTGTATCGGATGGCTCGACTTCTAGAGTTATGGTCTTACCAGTCAAGGTCTTTACGAAGATCTGCATACCACCACGGAGACGCAATACTAAATGAAGGGTGGACTCCTTTTGAATGTTGTAGTCAGACAATGTACGACCATCTTCTAATTGTTTACCAGCGAA
The DNA here is from genome assembly GCA_937654795.1 of Cistogaster globosa. Taxonomy (NCBI): domain Eukaryota; kingdom Metazoa; phylum Arthropoda; class Insecta; order Diptera; family Tachinidae; genus Cistogaster; species Cistogaster globosa. The sequence continues at coordinate 4,292,323 of OW569406.1, forward strand.
AATCAAACGTTGCTGATCCGGGGGAATGCCTTCTTTATCTTGAATTTTAGCCTTGACGTTCTCAATTGTGTCAGATGGCTCCACCTCCAAGGTGATGGTCTTACCGGTCAAGGTTTTAACGAAAATCTGCATACCACCACGGAGACGTAATACTAAATGAAGGGTGGACTCCTTTTGAATGTTGTAGTCGGACAAGGTACGACCATCCTCCAATTGTTTACCAGCGAAAATTAAACGCTGCTGATCCGGGGGAATTCCTTCTTTATCCTGAATTTTAGCCTTGACGTTCTCAATCGTGTCAGATGGCTCCACCTCCAAGGTGATAGTTTTACCAGTCAAGGTTTTGACGAAGATCTGCATACCACCACGGAGACGCAATACTAAATGAAGGGTTGACTCCTTTTGAATGTTGTAGTCGGACAAAGTACGACCATCTTCCAATTGTTTACCAGCAAAGATGAGACGTTGCTGATCTGGAGGAATACCTTCCTTGTCCTGAATCTTCGCTTTAACGTTTTCAATTGTGTCGGATGGCTCGACTTCGAGAGTGATCGTTTTACCAGTCAGAGTTTTAACAAAGATTTGCATACCACCACGGAGACGCAACACTAAATGAAGGGTAGACTCCTTTTGAATGTTGTAGTCCGATAAGGTACGACCATCCTCCAATTGTTTACCAGCGAAAATCAAACGTTGCTGATCTGGAGGAATGCCTTCTTTATCTTGAATTTTAGCCTTGACGTTCTCAATTGTGTCAGATGGCTCGACTTCCAAGGTGATAGTTTTACCAGTCAAGGTTTTGACGAAGATCTGCATACCACCGCGGAGACGCAACACTAAATGAAGGGTGGACTCCTTTTGAATGTTATAGTCGGACAAAGTACGACCATCTTCCAATTGTTTACCAGCGAAGATTAAACGTTGCTGATCTGGGGGAATACCTTCTTTATCTTGGATTTTTGCTTTAACATTTTCAATAGTGTCTGAAGGCTCGACCTCTAATGTAATAGTTTTTCCCGTTAAAGTTTTAACGAAAATTTGCATGCCACCACGCAAACGTAATACCAAATGCAATGTAGATTCTTTTTGAATATTGTAATCAGACAATGTGCGCCCGTCTTCCAATTGTTTGCCAGCAAAAATTAAACGTTGTTGATCTGGTGGGATTCCTTCCTTGTCTTGAATTTTGGCTTTTACATTTTCAATTGTATCGGAAGGCTCAACCTCCAAAGTGATGGTTTTGCCAGTCAATGTTTTGACAAAGATTTGCATACCACCACGAAGACGCAGAACCAAATGAAGGGTAGATTCTTTTTGAATGTTGTAGTCAGACAAAGTGCGTCCATCTTCAAGCTGTTTACCAGCAAAAATCAATCGCTGTTGATCTGGGGGGATACCCTCCTTATCCTGAATTTTTGCCTTGACATTTTCAATAGTATCAGAAGGTTCGACCTCTAAAGTGATGGTCTTGCCAGTTAATGTCTTCACGAAGATTTGCATTTTCGAGTTTCTGTGAATATAAAAAAATAAATTAACTTTTTAGTCTTGGTTTGCTTTAAAATTTTTAGTTTTTTTTTTTATTAAAAAAAGTTTTATATTTCACGTTCAATAAATATTTCTGTTCTGTTTAATTTTAACATTGAGAGATTTATTTATTGCCAACTATGATTAATTTTTTTCTTTCACATTGTGAAAACTTTTTTTCGAATCTTCGTTTAAAGAAAACAAAGGGAGAGTCGAAAACACGATTCTCTTTAGTCCACTCAAAAATAAAGAGAAAATTTAATTTGAGGACGCCATATTGAATTTCATACAATGATTTCACACAAAATAAAGACTTAAATAAAACACGAATGAAAAATAGATACTTTTTCTTGAAAGTAACAATATTTGGAATTATTTCAACTTAATTTACACAATTTCTATTACCTTTTATTCACACAAAAACTTTTTTTTAAACTTCAACTAATTTCTCAAATATTTTCCAAAGTCTACTTATAATCACAAAAATTAACCACTTTTTTAAGAATTTACTGTTGGGTAATATTCTCCTTCTCTTTATTTGCAAAGTACGCTGTTCACAACTGTCTGTTATCAACTGAATACAGAACATTTTCTGCACCTGCTTTTATATCATCGCTTAAAATAGGGGAAATTTAGTTTTATTGTATATACTTATTGGAATTGAGTTGTATATAAAATATTGCCTTCTCTCTTTAAAGAAAATTGTATTTTAACCTTTTTTTTCTTATAGCAGTGTATTATTTATTTTAAAACCTATGAAACACAAAAATTTAGATAGTTTTTCAAACACGTATCATAATTTTTTTTTAAATAAAATGAAGTTTACATTAAAAATCTGTTTTTAAACTAGGTTTTTTAGTATGAATCAGTAAAAAATAAATTTCTTGTCTTTGTCTAATGAGAGATTATTATTAGAACAGTGTTGGTAGGCTGTCATAAAATATATTACAGTGCATAAAATCTTTTTTTGAGCAGTGATATACAATTATATTTTAAAATTTCGAAATTAATTAAGAAGTGATGTCTACAATGACAATAGATTTTGGTGAAAGAAGCGTTTTGGATTAGGGTTTTAATGTTCGTAATACGCGCGACTTACATGTAAAACTTTGCTATATATATTTTTTAATTAATTTTTTCTTTAATAAAATTTTAAAACATCGCCGTAAGTATAAATATTTGTCTATTGATAATAAATATAGAATATTTTTTTGTTAGAGTTCAATATTGACATTCTTACAAGTTTTTTTTTTATTAGTATAAAGAATTATTATTTAAGTATTTGATGGCACCTTTTAAAGTGTTTGTATTTGTTCTTCAACTAGTTTTGACGAAAACACTTCGAAGTGTTTCCTTTAAGCAAAACTGTTTTGTATATTCGAATTTGTGACGTAACACTGACACTTTTCACCGTTAACGAAAAACATCTCCTATTTTATTTTTGTAAAAAATTGTTTTCGTGCTTTTGTTTGTTTTTGCTTTTACGCATATTAATTTAATTTTATTTTAAACACAATTTTATGCAAAAAAGTTTATTTTTTTAATAATCTTAATATTTAACGTCACTTTTTCGATAAAAACATCCAGTCTGAATAGATAGCGCGGAGCTAAACTTGATTCTGCCAGACACAACACAGTGTTGCAAAAACAAAATCAGTTCGAAAAAATACATTTTCGACATGATTTGATATATATCAAGTGATTTTAGTGGTTTTGATAGCATAAAAAATGTATGGGAAATCAAGTAGCAAAACGCTTGATATGAGTAAATCAAGTGTTTTAGATGAAATCAAAAAGGGATTTGAAGTTGTTGCCAAAATTTTCGAAAGAAAAAAGATTTTGCGTTTACAGGTCATTGCCAACGCAGAATATAGTGATCTTAATTTAAAAGATTAAGGAATTTTAATAGAACTAGAGTTCGTCTTGTGGTTAAAATTCGACTAAGTTTATTATTGTATCAATCATTTTCATATTGTGTAGATAGCTTTGAAGTATTTTAATGTTAAAATACATCACAAAAGAGTTATAGAAGCAAATCAGGAGTGGCAGATATTTTTAAGAATATATTCCACAATGAATAAAAATTCAAAGATTATTCTAATCGAAAAAAAAAATTATTTTCAGTTTTGATGTCAATTAAACTTCCTTGCATACTATCCCAAAAAGCTATGCAGCATTATGTACTATAAAAATATCGATATACGCCCACAGACATTATCGCGAAAACAGTAATAGTAGATTCAGGTAAACTCAAATGGTAAATATATGCTAAAGTCCGGACTTACATTTTTTTCTCTATCACTGCATTTCATCTCCACTACGTTTGGTAAAGTAAAAATAACGTCTTGCACATTTATACTTTCAAACAATAACAAGCTTACGAGAAAGAACTTAATTTGAAATACCAAAAATTTTAAAAATCTTAGTAGTAATTAGCGTACCTGTAAATATTTATAGATTAACATTTTTTCATTTTTAATTTTTTTTTAAACTGAGAGGATTATTTCCCTATAATGCAAGACTGAAATAATATTTATACAAACATTAACAAACACTACGGCTGAGAAAATTAGTTTAAGCGAGAATAAATTTGCTCTCTTGTTGGAATAATTTTTAAAACGATTAAACGGGGAAATTCATTATATACTTCCACTTTATATACAACAGCTGTTTTTTAACAATTAATTACTTATGTACTATAATTTAATGTTTTTAACAACCATTATGGAATATTCTGCGTTGTTCCATTAGAGTGATGATAATTTTTAATAAACTTTCAACAGAAATCAAACACAAAGAATTTTGATAATATCAAATACAAAGTGCATACAGAAAAATACGTACACACACAAGTATACTATATACATATGTACATACACATTTGCAATTGAGTATTATTTTTTTTAGTTCATCTATTTTTCTTTTAATTTACCTTTAACTTTTCTTTTGTCCTTTGTAATTAAATGTTAATTCTTTCACTAAAACAATTACAATTCAAATAAAATGAACTTTTTCCTTTTTTCCAAATAACTGATTTGTGTATACTAATAAAATAGAGAAATTTGATTTTTATTATTGACAATTAAATTTTACTAGAATTTTTTTGTATGATTTTTTTATATGAAGAAAAATAAATATTTATACCTACTTACATACATACAAAGTATACCTACCAAGTACTTAAGTAAAGTGATGTATTATAAGTATGTTTTTTTAGAATTATAATAGAAAACTATTTCTTAAATACCTACATACATAAGTACATACATACATACATACATACAAATGTAGAAAAGGTTTTCAATTTTAATGGCATTGGACTTTTTTAATTTACTAATTGGCATGATGTAAAAATAAAATTTTTGTAGGTAGTTCTGCTTCAAACATATTTGACGTTTGCGTTTATAGCAGAATGTCATCAATTGCGTCTTTTTCAGTTTTCTCAAGTAAATATTTATTTATCTTATATACTTCCATACATAAATTTATATTGCTTAGATGAGTACATACATACACACATATCAAGTTACTCAGTACGAGAGTTAATATTTAAGGGAATGAGAATATGTGATTCACAGTTATTTTCCATTTTTAAGGAGAAATTTTCTACCTATCAATGTAGATATGTATGTATGTATATACTTACATAGATATATTTATGTGTATATATTTACATCTGTATATAACTAAGTATATTTTACTATGTATCAAGTGTTAAAATATAGATGTAATAATGTAGCATATGCATATACATACATACATATGTATGTATGTAATTTTCCACCGTTAACTCTATACATAAATTAATCTATCTACATACATATGTATATACAATATATTTATACATACAAATAAGTATGTAGATAAGTATGAATAATAAAATAAGTATTTACGTATTGCAGACCGCTTGCCATGACCCTATTATTTAGCAACGTACTATTTACTTAAGTATATACATATTTACATGTATGTATATACTAGGTATTTATCTATTAATTTTAATTAATTGCACATTTAGGTGCAAATGTATACATACATGCTTAGATACCTACTCATGTTTTTTAGGTGTAATAACAATTTATCTAATGATATAAGTATTTTTACTCACATACATACATAAATATATGCACTTATCATACATGGGAGTAATTAATTAATCTGACTTATAAATAAATTATTAGCACAATATCATAAATAATGCTAAAGATTTATTAGCATTACGATAATGGCAATGATTTTGAACAAAAAGATTTTATTAATAATTAGTTAAAAACAAAGTAATTGTCATTGTTTAATAATTAAAAGGTTGCAAAGCATTGCAGTATAGTATGACATTCTTTTAAAATAACATTTTTATCACAAAAATTTAATGAAATCTATATGTTTTAACACGCACCCTATTTTCGACATTAAAGTGATACCGGATAACAATTTCAAATTTAACTGGTAAAATTTCGACAAAAAACATTTGAGTATTTTATAATTTTACCCACCAAAATACTTTTCGCTCTGTTTTCTATATTCAAAAATAATTGATGCGCATTTTCTGTTTTTAATTAATAATTTTTTCCTTCAAAATTTTACTTTTTTTTTAATTTTAAAGGGCCTAATAACTAAATCACTTAAAAAAAGGTGGCAGTATTTTGAACCTTATTTGCAAATAGTGTAATTATTCAGTAAGCTATTCGCAAATAAAAAATTAAATCGACATTTATGCGGCAAAATTTTTTATTCAAGATATTTTTATTTGTGAGTAAGACGTGCGTGTAAACGTAGTACCTATAAAGAAAAATATGTTTGTTTTGGTGTAAATAATAAGATATGCTAGCAGCGTTCTTAGATCTCCGACATTAAGTTTCACATCTATGGCACTTAAAATTATTAAATTATTAAGGCTTATAGTGCGTTTCCATTTACGTGATTTTGTCTAAAACACTTGATTTGTTCAAATCAAGCATTTTGCTACTTAATTTCCCATACATTTTTCATACCATCAAAACCACTTAAATCACTTGATTTATTTCAAATCATGTCGAAAATATATATTTTCCAACTGATTTTGTCTTTGCAACACTGTGTTGTGTCTGGGATATTCAAGTTTATCTCTGTGTTATCTATTCAGATTGGATGTTTTAATCGAAAAAGTGACACATAATTTTGAGTTAAAAAAAAAAAATTAACTTTAGGGTACAAAAATTGTGTTTAAAAGAAAATATAATTAAATATGTTTAAAAGCGAAAACAAACAAAAGCACGAACTCGATTTTTTACAAAAATCCTCTATTTTATTTTCGAAAAAAATTCAGTTTTTTTTTCTTTAACAGAGAAAAGTGTTAGAGTTACGTCACAAATTTGAACATTCAAAACAGTTTTGCTCAATGGAAACACTTCGAAGTGTTTTCCTCTTGTTTAAAAATTCTGCTATCATATACATATTTATTTTTTTCTAACTGTAATTAGTAAATTATAAGTTTCATTAAAATTAAATGTTCATTAGTTAAAATAATTGTAGGTAATTAGGATAAAATCATTATCTGTTAGAAAAGGACAATTTTTCACAAAGCTAAAGTGTACTAAAAAAGTGGAATTGGAACGACTTTTCCATCTCTGATATAAGTTTCTCTTTGTGTTTTATAACGGTCTTTTTTAAAGATACCAACTGCAAGCACGCATCTGTATATACATGCATGCATACATGGTATGTAAACAAAGAAGCCTCGTTTTTTTAAGAAACAAAGCAAAAATTGAAATCTATTGTTCCCTGCAGATTTTCAAGTTCATTGGACTTTTTTCTTTTATACAAAAACTGGTTTCTTCAACCCTTTCTAACACTAAAATCCGATAAAGACATATGTATGTATATAAATATATTTTTTGCAACTGCAGCTTGTAAGTAGACATGACAGATGTACAGTACAGCCCTTCTTGTATTGCATATGGGAATTTGATGCTAATGCAATTAATTATGAAAACATGTTCTTCCCAGTCATAAAAAATGTTTTTCGTGTTCTGTGGCATACAGCTGAAGCCATGCTATATATTGACGGCAACTTTTAGAACATGTGATATGGAAACAAATCACACTGTTTTAAATCATTGTTCTTTACAATACTGAAAATATAACGATGACGAAGGCGCTGATGCATTAAAAACCTTGATTTGTCATCAAACTAAATAAACTTATTGTTCTAATGTATTTTTTTTATAGATAAAATCGTTGCCCCAAGCATCAAGCGACACAGTTTTTTAGAATGTTATCAAGATCAAAAATTGAATTAATAACAAATAATTAGCTAAAAAGTTTCAAGCAAAAAATTAAGTCAAGATAAATAAAATTTTTTTTAAGCCAAATATCTTCTATAGGGTCCGCCAAATAACTTTTTTTTCAGTTGGCTTCAACTCCTGAACCAATTGCTCTTCGTATGGCGTCGTACCAAGGTCTTTATGCAAAATTCGTCGCAATGATGTCTCCGAAATGTTCAATTGTTGAGAACGACGGTGAATATTCTCGGGTATACGCACTGTTTTTGGCCTTTAACGCTTTGTTTTTTCGATGAAGATGCCAGTACGCAATTGTCGCACACGTTCTGCAACATGATTAATGTCGTAATATTTCCTGGCGTTGTTCAAGCGTATACACAACCAAATTCGTTCAGCGGAAGGATAAAACTAATTATCTGTCAAATCAGGCATGAGCTAAGTGTTACCATTCACGAAATAAGCACTAGTTGATAAAAAAAAAAACGTTAGATTGCGGACCCGTTAAATTATGCGAGACAGTAACAGATGCGATTAAAATAAATTTTTCATATTTTCTAGCAAAATCCAAAGCAATTAGATTTTGAAAATTTTCAAGCCTCATAAATATTTTGAATCCTAGGTGGTCAACTTTGTTTGTTCCACTGTTGCTTTGTTCGTGCTTTAGCTACAAGGCTATCAAAATATGATTCGTATAAAGCCTGGCTTCGCCTGTAAAAGCTTTATAAGTTTTAGGTAAATCCAATCAGCAGTTAAAGAATTCAGAATTATTAACATTTACTTTATGAAAGGCCACAATGTGCACGATATATTTTAGTAAAAGATTATAACTGACTTACATCTACTGTGTTAAATTTAATACTTCTTTTAATACGTTTATAATCACATGTCGGTTAAATGTGCACTAATAATAAGAACAATTAAATTACATATTAGTTTTAGTTAGAAATGACTAGTAAAATAATGGTCTAAAGTACACAAGGTATAAATTGCAAATCATTGATTTTTAATTGCAATTACAAAAACACAAAACAAATTAATTAAAAAAAGGTCATCAATCACAAAACTAAATAAAAATATGTATAAAGTATATGTTTACATACATACATCCATGTGCATGTTTAAAAAAATAGGTGGTAAAAAGTGTCTAAGTTTATTTGAAAAGCTTGAGTCACCAATTTGATCACATATTTTCAGGTTTAATTTTTTTTTGATTACTAAAATAAAAAATATCAGGTTTTTTAGTAAAAAAAAACATGGAAATAATATTTAAATGAAAAAATTCAACAATTTACAACAGTAGAGATTTTTTTGCGTTTTTCAACAGTTCTTCGGCGAAGTTCATTAAAATGAACTAGTTCGTTCGCTGAGTTCAACCCCCACCTAGTGAACTAAACAGTTATATGTAAATATGCTCGTTTCTCTGATATTATAGTTGAAAAATTTAAATTAAAAAAAAATATTTGTTGATTGCAAAAGGATGCTTTAGCTTAAATTGTATCAAAATAATTTTTTAGATTTTAAGCAAGTTTTTTTTTAATATTCATATTAGCGTATTTTTTTAAATTAAAATTTAGAAAAATGTGCTTTTTAACATTTGTTGTATAGTTCTGTAAAGAGTGCTTAAAATTTTTTATTAACAAAAATAAAATGTACTGACAACTGTTTTAGTGCTATTATACCGGTATACGAAATGACAAATTTTTATGAAAAACAAATACAGTGGAGGCTCGAAAAAGTTAAGTCACAGAAAAGTTAAGTATATGGAAAAGTTAAGCAGCTTTTATTGACCACGCGTGACTCTAAAAAGTTAAGTGATTCTTAACTTTTTTGAGACAATTGTTTTTAATATTGTTTTCTGTTTCCAAGATCATTTTAACTTCTCACATTTCAATCAACAATACGTACATATATATGCATGCGTAGCAAAAAACTGCATATAGTTACCGTTATAATTTTTGAAAATACTATTTTGTTCTTTTGCTCTTATTAGTTAAAGAAAAATAGTCGTGGAATTAGCATTGTTTTGATCCCAAAAATGTTAACAGTAAAGAAACAAAAAAGGTTGTCAGTCACCGAAAAATGCAAGATTTTAAAAAAATTAAATGAAGGTGTTCTGGCTAATCGATTGGCCAAGGATTTCCAGATTTCTGAAGCAGCAATTTCGAAAATTAAAAAAAATAAAGCAAACATTTATGCAGCAGTGTCAAATACGTATGAAGAAGTTAAATCAAAAACTCTACATAAGGCAGAATACATCGATTTGGAGAAGCAACTATACAAATGGTTTTTAAATCAACGCGAAAGGAACTGTCCAATAAGTGGTCCCATTTTAAAAGCTAAGGCTAAAGAACTTTTTGAGCAAATTTATCCAGATAAAAATAGAGATGACTTTAGGGCAAGTCAAGGCTGGTTTACAAAATTCAAGCGTCGGTATGGAATACGTATTCTTAAGGTCTGTGGTGAAATTTTATCTAGCGACATGTCAGCAATCGGACCATTTGTTAATGCTTTGCGGGCAAAGATGCAAGAAATGGAGATCACAAATGAGCAACTGTACAACGCTGATGAGTCCGGCCTCTTTTTCCGATGCATTCCTGATAAAACCTATGTTTTTATTTGTGAAAAAACTGCACCAGGCCGAAAAATACGCAAAGATAGAATAACTTTTATGTTATGCGCTAATGCAGAAGGATCAGACAAACTTAAACCGCTTGTAATAGGGAATGCGGCAAAGCCGAGGTGCTTTTCGAACTTTAAAAATCCACTGGATTACGATCATTCAGCAACTGCCTGGATGACTTCTAAAATTTTTTACACGTGGTTTCATGAAAAGTTTGTAAAAGAAGTAAGAAATATTTTTTTTTGCCTTAACTTATTAAAAAATTAAATATTTTTCCATTTGTTTCAATAGGTACGTCGCTTTAGCTTTAAAAACAACTTGCCTTTAAAGGCCATTTTATTACTGGATAATTGTACAGCGCATTTGCCCATTGAAGAGCTTCGCTCTGATGACGGGAACATTATTTGCATGCTTTTTCCACCAAATGCCACAGCAGCAATTCAACCAATGGACCAAAATCCAATAAAAGTCACAAAGCTTTGCTATCGTAATCAGTTATTGGCATCTATTGTGGCACAAAAGAGTTTACCGATTAACAAATTATTGAAGAAACACGATCTTCGTAGTGCGATTTTGCTATTGAAAATAGCATGGGATGAGTGCTCTCAAAGCGTTTTACAAAAAGCATGGCATAAGTTACTGAATTGGGATACTTTTCAGTATGATAACGAGGACGATATACCTTTATCAGTGCTATTTCCTTCTAATTCTTTTTATAATCGTCAACTCGAAGAAAATCAACAGTTATTGACGACACTTGCACCTGACTGTATTCTATCAAGAGAAGATATTAATGCGTGGAATGCCGATAATCTTGATGATAATGAATCGGACACAGGCACGGATCAAGAGGATGACAATGTGGCCGAAGCTTCAGAGTTCGTGCCATATCATGATGCAATATGCGCAGTTAATACCTTGATCAAATGGAATGAGTACAATGCGAAATTCTCCGACAAACATATTTCACAGCTCTCCCAGCTACGATCCGATATCGTAAAATGGCATTCAGATAAAAAGCTCCATCAAAATAAAGTTACTGATTATTTTGCCGCAACAAATACCAACTAATCGTAGTGTTAAAAAGTATGTACATAATATTTAATAAGTAATAATAATATATATAAAACAGTATATACATATGTACATATATATACTTATGTATAGTTCCAGTTTGAAACTAAATAAACAATGTCTAGAAGCAGAGGAGTAATTTCAAATATATAAAAAAAAAAAAAAATAAACAATGAAAAAATATATTTGTTTTACATATAACCATATGCAGTTTTCATACTACGGAAAAGTTAAGATTTCGGAAAAGTTAATCACCCCGAAAACAAACTACTTAACTTTTTCGAGCCTCCACTGTATTCTATATTTGAACCAAGGTTCTAAGCAAGGCGAATAAATTACCAGGTGGCAGCGTAGGCGAATTCAGTATTTTTTGCTGGTATACACGACTGTCAAACTCCATATATAAAAAATGTACACAAATTTTTTATATATGGAGTTTTACAGTGGTGTACGCCAGCAAAAAATACTGAATTCGCCTATGCTGCCACCTGGTAAATTATTTCGCCATGGTTCTAAGGGACCTCCTCACAAAATTTTGTTCAAATCTATTCAGTAGTTTTTGCGTGATGCGAACTCAGACAGACAAAAGTTTCAAACATTAAAATTAAAAAAAAATATTTCATGTATAGAAATGACCCAGTTACTGTTTTTATATATAGAAGTTCTTATAACGAATTATGATGAACTAAAAAACTTCTTAGTACAAAGATCTTTTCATATAGTAAGCTAGGTCGTTCAGGAAATTCAAGAAATTCTACAATGGCCTTTGTGTTTAAAACTTGTATACTTTGTGCTTTGAAGTTCCTTTTTATTTTAATGCAGACAACAAACAAAAGTTTACTTTTTCAATAATGATTTGCCTACTATTTACATATATACATCAGTGCTGGAAACATTGATACAATTGTACTTTTTTATACTATTTTATATGCAAAGGAGTGTTATTCCCATAATTCATTTGGTGCTCTCTCAACGTAATTTTACTGTTAAGAAATACAGCCAGAATTTATAAGAAAACGTGTATTTTTACTTCGACTGACGTTTATTTCACTTAAATAAGTACATAAATATTTTTTTAAATAATGACGAAAATTTACGTAAAAATTTCTTTAAGATTTAAGAGAATTTAAAAATTTCCCATATATTTTTATCTGAGACACTAAGGCCATAACAGGTAGAAGTGTATTTTTTTAGTAACTTATACCTCTGGTGCCTTTTAATTTTCGTATGTTTTGCTTAAATAAATAATTTTTATATATTTTCAGTTAGTAAGTAATTGGCCTGTGAAGGCTTTTATATTACAGTTTTGAATAAATAAATATATAATAAATTATACTCTGGGGTAATTTTTTTATACCAAAAAAATTTAAATTTTCCATCTCTGATATATAAAACACATGTAGTACATTTGTAGGTAAATATAAATGGGATGAATTTTGTTTTATTTGAAATCTTTTGCGATTGTTTAAACTAAACATTAAAATTGACGTAATTTTTGGAAGTCAAAATATACAAAATGTCCTAAAATCACGCAGACTTCTCAAACAAATTTTAAGTTGAATGACATTAAATGTTAAATTACTGTACGTATAAAATACAGTTTCAGACAATAAAATAGGGTCATCTAAATATAATGTAAAATATCTCAAAAAGTTTTTATAGGGAATGTTCTTTCAATTAAATTAAAGTGATGTTTCTATATTACAGGCGAACAACTCGTCTGAAAAATTTGTATGAAAAGCACTCAGTTTTTTGAGTTATTTTCATATAAATTTTACAGAGAAGTTGATCACCTGTAATACAGAAACAGCACATAATTCTTGATCTTGACCTTTCTACGTTTGTTTTAATTAAAAATTACTAACTTTAAAATGTATTTTCCATACAAATTTGTCCTAAAATACATTTTAAATCTATTTAAAAATAAGGCGAATCAATACATGGTGGACGCGATAGCGAATTTATTAATTTTCGCAGAAGCGCTTAGTGTCAAACACCATATAAAAAAATTATACATATTTTTATGTATGGAGATTGACATTTAGGATTTCAGCGAAAATTAATGAATTCGCCATCGCTACCTCCCAGTATTAATTCGCCTTGATTTAAATTTTTTATGAATACGGCAGTATGCGTTCTATCCAATGTCGTTTTTCAAATATTGGAATGTTTTGTGGAAGATATACTAATCGCTGTTTCAGTGTACAATCATTGCAGCGGCTAGAAGAAGAGTCTCAAAGTATTAAATCTCTGATATAGTTGCCCCTTTTAGACTGTAGTAAATGAGTTTTTTTTGCACCTTATAACACTAAACAAAAAACTCCGTGATCTTTCAATGGTTTCGGCAACCTGACGTTAGCTTTGACCTTTAATTCTTAAGCTAGTGAAGTGCTTTCTGTACAATTCTTTGCATTATTAATTTTTTTAATATTAATTATTTAGTAAATAAAAATTTTTAAATTTTAGTTTCAGGTTGGAACACTAACATTAATAAAGCACTTTTAATGACTAATAATTGATATCCTATTACTTATCTACAAGATGTTGTAGCGTATCGTTGATAATAAATTTGTGTTTCTTCTTAAGACTGAAATTTTTATGTGAACAAAGGCGAATCAATTAATGTGGACGTGCTTCAGTTGTTTAGTGTTGCAAAGTAATCATTTATTAGGCAATAGAAATTTGGAACAAATCAAGGTGAATTTATAATAGTAACAACGCAGTAACCAATTCTGATAGCATGAAAAATTTTATCGTTAAGTGACGGTATGAAACTTAAAACTATAACTAAAAAACGAAATAATTGGTATTATAAAAATATGGACTAAGAAATTTGTTAAAACTGTGTGTGCATTTTGGCAGACCCTATTTTTTTGCCCGTAACTGTACGTATGTATGTGAGTGTGTAGGTGTACTTTTATCTATTTACGTCGAATATAGTCGAGGATGAAGTACCTTTGTTCAAAAATAACACGTTCAAATATTCTAAATAGAACTAAAGACGTATGTATTTTTTAATAACAATAACAAACAACAAAGCCACGCGCTGTTGTCACTTTGCAAATTTATTTTTCTTCATGTGCTGTTATGAAAAAACGCAAAAGTAATAAAATCAAGGCAAATTTTTCTACATTTTATTTTATTTTTTTTTTTTTGTATTCAAAAAGATTTTTTTGTAGCAGACATGTAGAAAACACATTTCGTTTTATGTGTACATTTCATTTTTGCAGAAGGAAATTTAATTTATAGGAAATAAAATAACCATTTGTATAAAATACTGAAATTGCGTCTCTAAAATCGAATTATTGTGCAATATCAAAAACAATTTCGTTATATATTTTTTCTTGTTATCTTGCATAAATTAATACATACATATTTAAATTACATGCTATAGAATTTTCGAACATATATTAAGAATAAGTACTTTTTCATGTAAAGTTCAGTTTTTCATGACAAAATTAAGATACACACTCGATAGTCTTGAATGACTACTAAGGAATATTTGATGGTTAATTTTGATATATTTTTTAAAGTTCGAAAATAAGTTCGAATTTTCGAACATACTCAAAATGTTATACTTTGCAATTTGCAACATGAAACCGGGATGTTTTTATATATTTGCAAACTTTTTGCACAAAAACCAAAATATTATTACATATACACATATGTTCATTTATACCTACATACATACATTTTTTAATTGAAATCAAAAGGGATTTTGAAACTTTAAATATGATAGCAGACAATTCAAAACGGCTTAAAACACGATATTTTTAGTTTTTTTTTTTTTTTATAAATATACAGGAATCCAAGTATTAAATTGAGTAATTTTTGGAAACTGCCAATTTTCGTTCAAATTTTCGAACACACACAAAATGATATAATTTTGCTGCTTGCAAAATTTTTATCGTTTTATTTTTTTTTAAATTTACTTTTATTTTTTGCATAAATTTGAACAAATTTTTTAATTTTTATTGAACAATCAATAAATATAAGAAAAAAGAAAATGTTAAAAAACCAAACGTTTTGCTTTTAGCTGAATATAAAATATTCCAGGGTCCATTTCTAGTTTTTTTTAAAGTTCGAATTTATTTTCGATTTTTCGAACATGCTAAAAATTTTGTAATTTTGCAATTTATGCAACTACTTAAACTTATATTGCTAGTGAGATCTTAAATGTGACCAAATTCTATGCAATTTTTATTGAAACTATCATTGAAAAATTTTGACTTTAAAATTAAAAATAAACTTTCAGCAATTTGCAAAAGAAAATTAATAATTTGCATAAATAATAAGGAAAAGAGATGCGACGTTTTTTTTTAGCAAATATGTACTTTTATTAAACTTTTAATTAGAAAACAGTTTAACATTTAAATTTCTAAACCTTTAAACATCTCAATAATTGTTAATTCTAAGTATCTTGTTGTTGTATAAGCTTCAGTGTAGCTTCTCGTATTTGAAAACTTAATTTCAAATAAAAACAATTAACGTTAGTAAAATTTAGGAATATATAAAGTTTTAAAATGTAGGTTTTTAGAATATTATTAAGGTTTAAAAATTCGAAAACATAAAAATTAAAGGGTGTCTCCCCGTACTTGACGTAAATTGATCTATATAAGCCTATCTTTTGAATCGCTATTGACAAGCGCTTTAAAATTGAACAGAATTGTTGAATGTTATGACCGTTATAGTAGCAAGTTTTAATATTTGAAATTATAAATTAAAGGGTGCCCCAACAATTTATTTATTTTGATATATATGTTTACACTTTTGTACAGTTGTAGACAGACGCTTGAAATTTACTCCGCTTTAATAAGAAGTATAAAATTTAAATTTGAAAATTAAAGGGTGTTCCAAAAATTAATGAAATTTGATCTATATGGCTGTATCTTTTAAACCTTTATATAAAAACACTTGAAAATTGGACAGATTGTCCATTATTATTTTTTTCTATAATAAGTATAAATATTTTACCTTTTAAATTAAAGGGTGTTACAATAGTTACTGTAATTTTTTGTACATGGCCAAACTTTTAAACAGTTGTAAACAGACGGTTAAACTTACCAAGGGGTTGTAATGCTAAGCCCGCTATAACAAGTTTAGAGATTGAATATAAGGGTGTCTTAGTAGTTAATGTAATTTTATGTATGTGGCCATACTTTTTAACCGTTATAGACAGACAGATGAAATCTGTTTTAAAGTCGATTTTTTTTTTTTAAATTATGTTCAATCAAAACAAATTTTTTTTAACAAGAATGCATTTCTTCAAAAATTTAAATATTTATTCAAACAAAACAAACACAATTCAAATTAATTCAAACATATAAATATTAACGGCCATATTAAAAAATATATACATTTTTAATTTATAAAGAAATAATAATTTATGTGAATATGGCCGTAAACTTTTAATACTAAGCGAAACAAAGGCCCCATCCATCATTTTATAACAATGTTTAAATAAAAGCAAATTTACATATTATCACTAGCTAAAGTTATTCTTTCATACAACCCAACATTACAGTGTTTATATATATAAATTATCTTCTTGTTTTTTTATCATTGTATTACTTTAAACAAATATGTTTGAATGAAGTTTTAAAACGCATTTTGAATATAGTAAAGATTAAAATTAATTAAACTAATAAATTCGCCAATTTCTGCCTGATAGCCATGACGTACAATTTTATTGCCCAGATATATTGTGAATTTAATTAATTTATCGAATTCTGATTCGTCATTGACCAATTTTTCATAGCGAGAGTGTGTGAAATATTCATTGCCAGGTTTCAATTTAAATTCTCGTGATTTTAAATTGCTGAAAAAAAAAGAGAGAGAAAAAATAATACAATTACATTAACCCAAACACACAAGACATATAAATGTAATATAATTAAAAATAAATTTAACCTTGATTGATTATTTAATTATTTTGTATTTTTGATGTCAATCAATTAGATAATAAAATTTCACTCACTTGTAAAAACGTAATGATATTTTAAATACATTCTCTATGGTATTATAAAATTCGGCACTTCTTTTGTTTAGCATACACAAAAATAATATACGTTTTATATAGGTGGCATGCTTCCTATATATATCTTCGATATTCTTTGCTGTCATTAATTCATCTTTGAAGGTTTTCCATGAGGCTTGCAAAGCATTTGCCGTTATATGATTTTGTAGCGCGTGTACAAAATGATAAAACTTATGACGTATCAGCTGTACATGTCTATATTGGGGTGATTTAAGTATGGCACTGCCATTTTTCTTAACAGCTTCTTTTAATATTTGATATGCCCTCTCCAAAATCCAACTAATGCGCCGCACTCTAATAAGATATTTAAAAATGTTGGCATATTGTTCTAGAGTTTCAGTATTTAAAATTAGATTTAGAGGCCAATTGAAGCGATAGCTAAGACTGAGATTGTTGAGGACATCAGAAGAGTTGAGATCGAATTTTTCCGGTACATCGTTAACAATGAAGGAAAGATTTTCGGCATTTTTATCTTTGCCTAAAAAATAAAAGAAAATAAAATTCGTATTAAATTGTTTTTAACCGATTTCAAAAAAAGAAACAGGTTATCAATTCGTCTGAATGTTGCTTGTTTAAATTTTTATGCCTGCAGAACTCAGTTATTTCTGAAACGATTTTGAAATTTTTTTTGGTCCGGTTTGAAAAACAGTTCATAATCTTAAAAATTAAAGGGTGTCCCCTTACAACACACGTGTTTGTAACATGTATTATGAACCGCAAAGGGCACCACTCTAAAATTAAAAAACAAGTAATACAAAAATAAATCTAAAAATTAAAGGGTATCCCCATAGGTGAAGTAAGTTTACCTTTGTATGTGGGCCTATCTTTTAAACCGTTATAGACAAACGCTTCCAAATTGAATATAATAACAAGTATAAATATTTAAAAATATAACTTAAAGGGTATTACAATAGTTGATGTTATTTGAAATATATAACCAAACAGTTGAACAGGTTTAAACAACCGGGTAATATTTACAAAGAAATTATGTTTCTAAATCCACTACACTAGCAAGTATAAAATTTGGTTTTGGAAATTAAAGGGTGTTCCAATAGTTGATGTTAATTGATGTATGTGGCAGAAATCTTGAACCGTTATAGATGGACGGCTGAAATTTACAAGATACCTGTATTGCTAAGTCCGCCATAAGAAAAAGTATACAATAAATTAAAAGGTGGTACAATAATTGCTGTAATTTGATGTATGTGGCCAAAACTGTTTTAGACAGACGCTTGATATTAACAACGAATCCGTATTGCTAAGTCCGCTATAAAAACAAGTATTCATTTTGAATTTGGAAACTAAAGGGTGGCCCTATAGTTTATGTCATTTGATATATGTGTCGAAACTCTTGAACCGTTATAGACAGACAGCAAAAATCTGTTTTGGAATTGTAAAACAATTTCGACCTTACAAATCAGGGATGGTAAATTAGATTTTTCAGCAAAAGCTGAAAATAAAAAAGAAGGTACATTAATTAAAATCAATTTTTCGCTAAAGTGAGAGAATTTAAATAAAAAAGCAGTCATATCTTTTAAGGTGTTTTTATAAAAAAAAATTTTAAAGTAAAAAAAAAAAAAACAAAGTTGAAATTGAAACGAAGCAGGTTAAATAAATTAGAGGGAAAAACGACTTTCGGCATCGATTAAAATTTATGCAATTTGGAAAAATTTTAAACACAATCCAAAATTTAGCATGAATTCAAAAAAATATAAATGTTAAATTTAAACAAGTAAGAGTGCTATATTCGGCTATGCCATCGGCTCTTAATAAGTTAAGCATTTTTTAAATTTTTTCTTTAAAGAACTATGGGCAAGCACTTATTTTTCACATGATATCTTTTTTATTTTTTTAATCTCTATCGCTCCATAATTGTTTTTTTTTTATTGCAGTTACTTCATTGTTCCAAATAAGGCCGACGCTTTAGCCCACTGCCTCGAGGTACATGGATCGATTTTAATGATTTTCAATAGGAAAATTTTCGAAACTATATCTGATCGATTGGTATATTTGAATTTTCTCTAGCTCATATAGTGCCTTGGCAAAGCTAACTTCAACACAAACAGGGAAAGGACAGACGGACATCGCTCAATCGACCTCGGTATGCATAAGAACTCAAATTGTTTCTTTACTTTATGAGGTCGGAAATTGATATTTTAGAAATTACAAACGGAATGACAAGCTCAGATACACTCTTTTTCTACCAGCACTTAGAAAGAAAATGCGCTTAGATTTTTCTCGATGGCACATTGACTTTGTCTACTCAGTGGCATAACGTAGAGTTTTCACATGAAAATAAATTTAATTTAGAAAGGTCTAATGGGAATAATTATTATTTTCATGATTTAATTAAAGAGGAGCATTATTGGGACCGCTTGCACAGCCGGGTAAGAACGCCTGGGTGGTTAATTAGAACAGCGTACGAGTCGGGTAGATAATGCAATACAAAAAACGAATTAATCGAAGGTATCTAAAACGCCAGTTTATATAAAAAAATACAAAAAAAAAAAATACAATGCCAAGAACACACATTTTTTAACGAAAAACAGATAAGACTTTAAAGAAATAATATAAATTTAAGTAAAAAATTTCAATATCGAAAAATATACATAAAAATTTAAAAGAAAAAAAATCAATTTTACAAAAAATTTTTCAATAAAAGAAAAGCACTATGAATAGGCCGGCCATCCTTTAATTTTTATTTTCATGTTTTGGTTAATTGTCGTTGCATATTTTAAGAAAATTATGTCTCTGCGGGGACACCCTATAATTTTTATTTTTTATACTCTTTGTTATAACGGAATTAGCTCTAGATGGTTTGTAAAAATTTTAGGTGTCTGCCTATAACGGGTAAAAGGGAAACCCATATTCGTTAAAATAATGCGCTGTATGAAGACGGACAGACAGACACCTTTTAATTTTTAAAATTTTTTTGTTCACACTAATTTTATAGCGGTCATATTTGTACACATTTTGCAAAAATTTTAAATATCCGATTACTATGGTTAAAAAAAATCCAAATAACGACACTATGGGAACACCCTTTATAACCCTTTATATTTAAGATTTGTATATATTTTTTTGTACTTAAGTGTCTACCTATTGCGATTTAATAACAAGGCTAAGTATGAGAAAAGCACACCAATATCGGAACACCCTTTAACGTAAAATTATATATTTATACTCATTGCTTTAACTCATATATTTTTTATACACTGTGAAAATTTAACGAGTCAGCCAATCACAGTTCAAAAAATAATACGTATTTTTATATGAATATCACGTTACTTTTGGAAAACCCTTAATTTTTTGGAATAGTTTTTATAGCGGCTATAGTAAGACATCTTTTGTAAAAAGAATCTATCTACTGCCTACTACGGTTTCACAGACAGAGAGAGAGAGAGATCTGTGATAGACATTGTAGCGAAAACAGTGAGGTTACGTTTTTACCCTTTCTTTGTGTACAGAACACCCAAAACTACAAGGTTTTTTTAAACAATAAAGAATAATCTTTTTTCTAAATTTTAAAAAGTTATAAAACCATTTTGAAAGAAGTAATAATATTTTATCCAAGTTCGAAAATGGAGAAGAAATTTTGAAATAACTTTATCAACCCCAATAAGTAAATGTTCCTCTTATAACAAGATTAAAAAAAAAAATTATGATTCCTTGCAGAATTAAACTTATTTTAGTAAGTAAAGTTAGAGTTCCCTTCAAATCATTTACCTGTTATACTTGATCCCAGCGCCGTATCTAAAATCGAATGTAAAATTTGATAGTTTAACAATTGCAGCGGTGTAGCACCGTCCTCTAGTCTTCCAATAATGCCATCACATATTATCGAACCAAACTCACCATCCATCATAAAATAATAATTACGCAAACTACGAAAATGATCAAGAATATTTAGGTCTTTTAAAAACATACGCATCACTTCGTTGTTAACCAACTCCAAATGGGTACTCATGGGTACAATAACAGATTTTTGTAAAAATTCTGTTAATGTTATAACACTCATTATGTCAATGTCCAACTTTTTTACATTTTGTAAACCTGTAGATGGTTTTTTGGCAGGATTATTAAGACGTATATAGGGAGTTGACGTATTGCAGGTGAAATTTGTGGTAATAAGTTCACAACAACGTTTATAGGGATTTTGATAGTCAGGCTGAGGACAGGCGTCCTCAATTTGCAAACATTCATTATGAACGGGTGCTTCAGTTGATGCATGTTGTTGATGTTTTTTCAATTTTTCCTCATTGGGATAGGGAAATCCTTGTTTGGCCATTATGCCAGCTGTATTGAGGCCACATTCTGGTGTAGACTCAACAGCCGTAACCATGCTAAGATCTTTAGTTAATTTTTCCGCCAAGCTAATATTAAGCTTTAAATCATTTTGTGAGTTTTCTTTAACATCATTGCCATTGTCGATGTCCGCCTGACTTTCATTGTGTATCTCTGTTAAGGGTGTATTATCCGAAGTGGTGGACATAGGAGTTGCTGGAGTTGTAGCTTGTGTTGTACTAGGCGTTTTCGAATTCAATTTGCCTGTCAATATATTAAATTCACTTTCTAATACTTTTTGACGATTGCGAGCCCTTTCTGAATCTAAATTTAAATACAAAGTATTTCTTGCTGTCATTGGATCTTTGTTAAACTCGCAAAATAAATCATTTTGCATCATGCGTTTACGATTGCGCTGCAGATCGGTTAATTCAGAATCGGGTAGAATGTTAAGATTTATGTCGGGCATAGATTTTGTGTGAACATTTTGAACTTGAAGACTGTGCTCTTCATTTAGCATTCGTATTCGATTACGTTTCGCTTCCTTTACTACGTTTTCATAATTTACTAAAAAAAGGGAATAAAAAAATAAAATTAAAAGAAATTCTAATTAGAAAATATAAATATTTTAAAACAATACCCCGAGTATCGTCTGTTGATTGATGAACAAAGGTTTTGTTGCTTTTTTTCACATTTACTTGTATAGTTCGAATACACTGATCCATATTTGTGCTACCCATGGCTTTTAGTCGATTTTCCTGTAGGGTGTTGATACTGTGAACTTCATTGTGATTAAGAAAATCTGAATTACTGCGTTTTAGACAAGTTTTTATAAAATTAGCATTTTCTTCAGTTTCTTGTTGTAATACAACATTCTTTGATAATTCACTTAAAGTGTTTTTACTTAATTTTTTCTCATCCTCTTCCTGTGATTCGAAAATTTCTCTTAAATCTTTTTCATTTTCGGCAAATTTTTCTTCAAAATCATCCGATATACATTCCTCATATTCCGATTCATCATCAAAACAAGATTCAAAATCTGTTCCAGCTGTACTCACAGGTGTCTGTAGCTGTGCTGTTTGCCCTGATGTTGTTGGTATATTTAAGTTTATGTTCTTTTTCTTTCTTAGCCTTTCATTTTCATTAATCGTATCGCTTAATTCCTGATAGTATTCGATACGTTTTCTTAAATTAATATTATCTTTAATCATACGTTGTTCCTCAATTTTTTCCGCTTCTCTTAAATATTTTAATTCCATTTCGACATTTGCTTTGCGCTCTCTTATCTTACGCTCTTTGACATCTTTTAGCTGCAACGATAATTCTTCCAAGCGTTTTTTCTTTCTTTCGGTTGCTATAACTGCCAGTTCATGTTGTTCATCTGTCCAACGTTCTAAATTGGCTCTTGATCTCTCTACCATCCGTTGAAAAAATTGTCGCTTTTCTTCGGATTTAGTTTCGAAGACTTCGCGTATTGTTATCGGCTCAATGCACACTTTCTTGGCATTTTCATAATACTGCAAGCAGGCAGAATCAAGTTTTTCAATTTCCTCAAAGGAAAGACATACTGATATGGCGGGATAGTTTAAATCGAATAGTGCATGCTGGATATTAAAAAAAAACAAGTATGAGTGTTATATTCGACTGTGCCGAACCTTATATATCCTTCACCAAAAGATTTGTAAGTTTGTTTTCTTAAAAATAATGTATAATATTTGGGTTGTGCTTGAGTTATTTCTTTGTCACCTTTGGATCTGCTCTGCATTCTCTTTCATTAAAGAATCTATAAAAATATGAGAGCGAAAAGCAAGGGTCTTAGTAAAATGAGCTTTCGCAATTATGCAAATGTTTTTTTTTTCTTTCACGAAAATGGGGTTGTTTTAAAAACTTAAATTTTTTTTTGGTTTTTGAATTTAAGTGAAATTTCAGATTTTTTATTGGAATAAAAATTTTTTATAAAATTAAATTTTTGTGAAAATAAATATTTTGGTAAAATTTTAATCGTTTAGAAATATTTTGGAGAAATTTAAAGCGTTTACAAATTTTAATTTTTGCTAATGTAGAAATTTTTTTTGCTATATTTTCGAACTTTCCAATTTTTAATTGCAAGGACAATTTTTTTTTTGCATAATTTTATCTTCTTGGTGATTGTTAGTGAAAATGTGGTATTTTGGTGAAATTTACATGGTCAAGTGACACTCTAATTACCTTGAAATTTATAGTTTTTTTTTTCTAAAATTTTGGTTTTCAATAAAGCAAATCAAAAACTAGAATAACAATATCGAAAAAAATTACAATTTAGTCTCAAAAACGTAAGGAAAAAAGGCGCTTGCTTTTTTCGAACATATCTCCACTATTTATAGACCGATGTTGCTACATTTTAACAGCACTTTTAAAAATTTTCTGTAGTTTATCT
Organism: Cistogaster globosa; assembly: GCA_937654795.1. Taxonomy (NCBI): domain Eukaryota; kingdom Metazoa; phylum Arthropoda; class Insecta; order Diptera; family Tachinidae; genus Cistogaster; species Cistogaster globosa. Next base: position 4,316,538 of record OW569406.1, read on the forward strand.
GAGGACTTGGTGAAACTGATTTCAACTCGATTAAGGACAGATGGACATCCATAAATAGACTTCCCTATGTGTAAAGTTCAAGAATATATATTTATATACTTTATGGGATCGAAAATGAATATTGCAAAAGCTACAAGGGGAAAGACAAACGTATAAACGTATTTTTTCACCTTTGGCGAAGGATATAAAAACCAGCAGTTTCAATTTAACTTTCAATTACATTGGGCTTGAAGGCTTTCAATAACATGGTATATTTGCCACATTGCAAAATTTGATCTTCAAAGTTTTGAAAAAATCCCGGCACAGATTCCTTGCGCACAAAATAAGCTTTATCATAGAAGTATTTAGTATTTTCCCTATAGTGGTCGACAAACCCAACAAATAGTTCATTACAAGGATCATCTAATAAACCATAATAAATCCATTTTTGTAAATGTCTACAAGAAAAAATTAATTAATTAATAAAGATTTGATATAATTTTAAAATAGTTTTGGAATACAAACTTAAAATATACATGACAGCATCTTTTTAAAATGAACACCAACAGCGTTATGTAATCCTTTTCCGTTAATCGCATAATTTCTCGATATAAGTAGCCCAAAAATTGAGATCCCATAGGTGGTTTAACATTAGCATCAACTGCAAGATATAAAAAACAAAATTATTTAATACAACCTCTAGAGACTTGATTAAATTACAAAAAAAAAAAAAAAAAAAAAAAAACACAACAACAATAAAAATTAAAATTTAGTCTCACAATTAATAACGAATTGAAACCTAAACTGAAAAATAATAATTCATTTATAAAAAATAGCTCAAATGAAAGACATATCACGAAATTTTGCAAACAAAAAAATTAAACTTCAAAAAAAAAAAGACCAAAATTTACATAGAAAAATCAAATAAATGAAATTTTTCCAATAAAATTAGAATTATGAAAAAAAAAGCAGCAACAAATTAAAATTTGGCAGAAGGACTGGAAAAATCACTAAAAAGTTTTTCGTAGTAATCTTTAGTCACCAAAAACATGAAATTTTAAAACTGAACTACTTTCCGAAGAAAATCGAAAGTAGTTCATATGACTATTAATTAAAAATAAATAATTAACTATCAAATACAGTCCAGATTTACGCTATGAAATTTTTTGAGCCATTTTTTTCAATTCTATATTTTAGTTGCAGCCATACCTTCATACTGCTTAACCCTCTTGCTTCACTAACAAACAAAAATGCTGTAATAATCTAAGATTTCCTAAAGAACGAAAAAAACTGAATTTTTAAAAATATACAGGTCAGGGGGCAAATTATGGCATTTGATATCGATCGAAATTTACATTTTACTGAAATTGCGATCGATATCGAGTGCCGTAATTTGCCCCCTGTTCTGCACATCACTTTTTGTCAAAGTGATTTCAAATCAGGGAAAAGGTTAACTAAATGTGTACTGATTTGAAATCGCTTAAAATTTTCCTTATTATTTCGTTTAGAATATAATAATGATTTAATCAGGCATGTCACAAATTCCGTTCCTTGTATAAAAATTAGAATTTATACACGAAAACCCGACATTATTTATAAATTTTTAAAGACACTGCATTAAAAAAAATATTTTGCAGTAATTAGCAATACTTCTGATTTCCTTTTTCTCGTTAGCAGATAGCTGGTTTGTTTTCTCGAAGATGTATTTAATGTTGCCATTGACACAGTTTAAAACGTCATGTAAAATTAATCTAATTTATTCTTATGTTTCTAATTTAAGACAAAATTTAATCATTGCTGTTAAAATAAATTTAAAATAGTCAATAGTTTAGTTATTTTTAATAGCAAATTTAGAAAAACTTAAGTAGAAGATATAACAAATTTCATCATTGAAAATAGTGGCAACTTGCTAAACATTTTGTTAGTGATAGAATTTTCTGAATTTTTATTTGTCGCCAAATTTTAAGCGCTTCGATCAGCTTCAACAAGCAAATAAAAGTACATATATTTGTATTACAAACAAATAAAAATATAATATTTGGCACAATTAAATACATCACTGTTTTTACCGTTATTACAATTTTTTTTTTTTTTGGGAAGGATTTTTTGAATATGAGACGTACCCAATTAATGATCTTAAATCGACTTAAGAAATAAATATTAATTTTAGTTTTATTATATAAAACAAAGACAAAAATCTGCATTAGTTACCCACCATTAGGATGTATAGCCAAGGTAAATGACAAATTTGTTATCTGCTTCATCATCTTCTTCATGCGTTTATAAAATTCTATTAAATGGTTATCGTTTTTGGCAAATACGAATTGACGAAATGTTAATAAATATTCATCAATAGCGCTACACAAGGCCTTAAATAAAATATAAATGTTTTCAATTAATAATCGAAACAAATTAATATTAAATTCTTTCTTACCTTAAACATAAAGCCCTCAAACATTAGCTTGTAGTCCTTTTTCATAATCATCGTTTGCATACGTTTATAACATGTGCCACATTCTAAAAAATCTTCCACAAAGTATTCTATAGTGCCCGGTAAAACACCTTCTATTGTTATATTAGGTTTCATACTAAACACAATGAACTCATCATGATAAAATGTATCCGATTGTATTCCAACTAATAAAAAATAATTTAAAATATTTTAATAAACAAGCAAATAAATATAACGTTTCAATACCTATTAATGATTTCAAATCGTTTAAAAAATCGTGTAAATTTATAATTTTTATTTCAAAAGGTGTGTTATTCTCCTGATTTATATGACTTTTTAAAAGTAATGATACGTTGGCTTCACTAGCAAATGGCTTAGAACAGGTTATGCCAAAACATCCCAAACCTTCCCAATTCCAAGAGAACACTTTCTTTGCTTCTTTATTACGTCTCTCCTTTTTTGCTGTAGCTTTTGCCACTTCTAATGATTTACGTGGGCTCGAGATAATTAGTTTTAAGGATTTTATTGGTTGTTTGAATGTTTCCGGAAATAATCTTAATGAATTGATATTTATACGCATGGAGCTACCTAATAAACGTTTGGTCATACCGGTAAATGTGCACTCTTCTTCGGTGTCTCTCTCGATAGATTTTAAAGAATATTTATTTTCTATAGTCATTAATTGATTAGTTTCACCTTCAAAAAGGAATTTTGGTAAATATGGGTTATCTGTGGATTTTAATGGTTTTGTGCTTTGGAAATATTTAGGAGTTGGATTCATTATGTCGTAGTCGTTGAAAGTAGGATAATAGCGATTGTCCTTGTAGTTGGCATAAAGGGTAAATGGCCCAGGTACCAATAGCTCAGGAGCACTCATGCTAGGCTACAAAATGTATAAAATTTTATATTGTGGAAATATTTATTTATTTAAATACTATCGATAAAAAAATTTCAAAAATCTTACCACTTCATATTCTTCATGGACGTTGCCTTGTAATGCTAACAAAAATTGTAATATGCCTTTACCATCACCTTCACTAAAATATCGTTCATTTTTTATGGCCTCCAGTTGTTCCTCAAATGCTAAAAATTTTGAACAAACTTCTGGATTTGCGCGAGAATTCAATTTGGCGGCAAAAATTTGTATGTCCAATGCACGCTGTGGCTCAAAATCTTCATTTTCGTCCAATCCATTTTTATTCTGTGGTCTTGGTGACTTCTTTAATAATATCTGATAGGACAACGCCTTCAGTTTTGGCACAGCTGCTTGTATATGATCAGGATTTAAAATATCATTTTGTTGCAAAATGCTTACACACAATTTATTAATAAGATGATGAACACTATCCTTATATGGCTCCAAATCATGCATTTTATTTTGGTTATCAAACAAAAAATCGATCAATAAAAAGAAAATAAACTAAATCTGTTATCCTTTTTGCATTGTTTCTTCTGCTACAAATTTTTTTTATGACAATTTCTCTCTGTTTATATGTACGTTTATAGTTGTTGTATAGTTTTAAAGAGAGAGAGAAAAAGTTAAGGCATAAATATTAATGAAACTTTTAGTTAGATTGATTTTACGTAATTAAACAGTAAAATCAGCTTTTTATTCAAATTATTTTTATTTTTACCTTATAATATAAAAAAAAAATTTATTTACTGCTTTTTCATAATTTTTTACTGGAAAAAAACAAAACAAAACGAATGCAACAGCTGTTTTGTGGTATGAGTAACAGTGATAACAATTTGCTTTTGCCAAAGACTAATCTTTAAAAAGTCGCCAAACAAAAAATTTATAAAATATTGCGGGTAAGCGATTACCATGTGTTGTAAATGGCTAATTCAATCATTTTCGTTATTGCTCTTGATGTAAAAATATAAAATACTTTATATAAAATAAATTAGAGGATTTAACTCCCCCAGGTGAAGTTACAAGTACAGCACACAAAACAATTTTGGTTATGTATACAAACAAATTATACAAATTGTTTAATAGGTATGAGTGTAGGCGAATTCAGATTATTTTGTATATATAATTTTTTTTTTATATATTCAGATTTTATATACATGAATGAAGCTTTGCAGGTATGTTACCAGCAAAAAATTATGAATACTCCCAGGTTCAGTCAAGCTCCATATATAAAAAATATATATAAAATACAGTTTTTTTATATATGGAATTCAACAATAATGTCTACGGCAAAAACTAATCAGTCCGCATGCGCTGCCACCTGGTAATTTATTCGCCTTGAACACTGAAGTTTAATTTAAATCATAGCGAAATAATACAGTTGAACACACGGGCGAAAAAGCTCATCAGCTGTATACGTTGCAGTTGTCAAGGCGAATTGTGCTTGTTTATGAATGTTGTCAAAAATAAATTATTAAACAACATTTTAATGTGTTTTGATTATTAATAAAAAATGAAATATTTCAATTCCTTAAATAATTTGTGCGAAACAGAATCACATTTTAAAAATTTTAATTTTAAGAAAATTAGAAATGGAACGCGGAGGAAGTCAAGGGCACTGCAAGTCGTAAATTTTGTAGATTCACAATTTTAAATTTCTTTGTTATCTCCCTACACAAAGGACATTCATCGCTTTCGTCAAACCAATCCAAAATACAGTTCCAACGAAAGAAGTGGCCACAGGGCGTTAGACTGGTATTATTACGTGTTTCCTAGCACAATATACGCTGGGGAACATTTCGTTCGTTTTCTATTTTTCTCGTAAATGTCTGCTTATGGAAAAATCGTTTAGGAAACTTTTCAAGTTCATAACGTTTTCTCTTGTGTTCCTTCCAAGTTTCATATGCCGCTATAGAAAGAGAAAAACTCCCTTGTAGAAAAGTAACAATACACAAGATCTTATAGCCATACAAGAAGAATTCTGGCTGCAAGCTATGTCGAATAGAACGTAATTGATGCCAGTAGCTCGTTTTGAAATTTGATACTTATCCGCACGTAGATAGAATAGAGGCACAGGGTATAGTTTTTAGTTTCTTTTTTGTTTCCGGTACTATTTAATCTTGCTCTTTAGTATATTTTCTCCAGTTTTTTTAAGACCTTTAGATATAATGCAAGCCATACACGTTGCGACATGTTGTATAACTTTGCTAGTAATAAAGTTGTGTGTTTTGTCTATAAATTATGCAATTTGCATACAATCGCCTAGCACAAAGTTTTTTTTTATAGAAGCCATTACAGTAAAGATGTAATCCGATAATGTTTCGATGAAGTGTTTGACCAAGAAGAAAAAGAATGCAAACAAAAGTTAAGAAGGAAGCGAAAGTGGTCAAAGAATTGGTCAATGAAAAAGAAAAAATATCCTAACAACAAAATTTTAAAAACCTTGCACGCATTTCATCTAAATCCTCCATTTTATTTCATATATTAATTTTCTTTAAATGTATAGATTACTTTTGCCCTGCGATTTGCTGCGACATGTCCACTAACGTTTGCAAAAAATCAAAACTTCTTGATCTTTCGTACAACCAACACGCAACTTCATACAACTACACCACAAATATTGCAATCTGTTTTACATCATTCTCAAGTTGTACAACAGGTCGCAACGTACATTTCTTGCATAATGCTAGGAACACAACTGTAGGTTCGCAGTATGAAGCACAACAACGACGACGAAATTTTCTTATTTTTTTACTTTTGTTTACTTGTTGTGAGTTGATAGGGAGACCAATAAAAAATAATATTTAAAAAATAAAATATTAAAATAAAAACACAACTAAAAACTAATTTTATATTTAACTTCTAACTTGTGCACTTATATTTAATGTTATTAGATACAAATAAATCAATTTTTTAAGTTAACTAACTTTAGTTACTGAATTACTTCGAAACTAAAACCAAACATGGTCACATTTAACTGAATTGTGCATTTTCATATAAACAAATGTGTTTTATTTTTGATGACGAATATTCGCGACCAAAAATTCGTCGTTCGTTCTAGTTGTGTTCCTAGCATAATGCATCACCATCGAATTCTGGTAAAAAATTTTTTTTTTTTAATTTTTTCTTTTGACAACATACATAAATTTTGTAGCAACAAATTTCCTGTTGTTTTTTGTGTTGTTGCATTGTTGTAGCCGTGCAATCACCTGTCTTAATTCGCCTTGGTTTAAGTGTAATAGATTATTCAGGTTACCAAAGTCCAATTTAAGCCCTAATTACTGTGGTCAAACACGAGCTTGAAAGCGGAAAGTTTATATATGCTAAGGTTTCGTAACCAAAGGGCAAAAATGTAACCATTTTGTTTTCTCTACAATGTCTGTTCGTCTGTCAGAGCTCTCTATCTCTGGAACCTTAATAGATACAAAAAAATTAAAAGGTGTGCCAATAGTAACGTGACTTTGACATTTATTGTTTTACCTTGCAAATAATGTGATTTAGGCATTTTAAATTTTTAACAACAAATAATAAAAAGAAAACCTTAAAAGATTGCTCATAGTTGGTACGGAACCTTTTGTGTGTGTGGTGTTTTGATTTTAAATTTATTATTTTTATGTTTAAAAACTTTAAGCTATTAGCGAAATGGGTATAAAATATGCTTTTCTGATGAAGCATGTTTTGTCAGAATATCACAAAATTGTTTTTCGTTAAAAAAAATTATTTTGAAGGATGTGGAATGATTCCAAATTATAAATATTATATTGCTTTTTTTATAAGTTTTTAATTTTGTTTGAATTTTATATCTTGTTCTGCCCTGAATGCAGTAATTTAATTTTAAATTAATTTAGCTACAAAAATAGCAGTTAGTTAGTTCTTTTTTTTTACTCTTAAAGTACTCACTCACATAACAGTTTTAGAATATTTCTTTAATAAAAATAATTTTGAATTTTACTCTACATTTGGCAGTGTCAGATTCTTATGTTCGATGCAGCATCTCAGTGAATAATAAAAAAACGTGTCCTTTATAATCAAAATAATTTGAGCATTTATTAATAAAATTTTGTAAATATTTTCACTAAAATTATATCTATTAAATTGATATTTTTAGCTTAAATTATGAATATTTATTAAATTAGATTTTACCAAGGCGAATCAATACTAACTGTAACTACAAAATTATAAATATTTTTTATGTATGGAGCAAGGCGAATCGATTACCAGGTGGCAGCGTAGGTGAATTCAGTATTTTTTGCAGGCGTACACCACTGTCAAACTCCATGTATAAAAACTGAATTCGCGTATACTGCCACCTGGTAATTTATTTGCCTTGGTATGGAGCTTCACATTTAGGGTTTCGACGAAAATTAATGAATTCGCCGTCGCGACCACCGAGTGTTGAGTTGCCATGGATTTTACATTTAAGAATTAAGTTGTGTCATTAATTTATTAGATTTCGTAATATGAACCATGTTTATCTTTTATAATCCAAAATTTATCCACTACATCTCCATTTTTATCATCAGATACTTGTTCGAAATATAAATGGGTACGATTATATGCTTTCAAGCGAGTGTAGCCATAGTCCTGAAATGTTATACAAAGAAATTATATTTTTTTCGTAGAAATTTAAGGATCAACACTTACATTACTGTGAAAAGCATTCCACTCTGGTAAGACCTTAGAAAATGGTTCACGGTTTTCATTACAACCAGCCGAACCCGTAATAATTTGTATAGGAGCTTTGGGGTTTGTATAAGGAGCTGCCATTGATCCATTGTATACTTTAAAATCATAGATAGGCCAAAGACGTGTATAAAAATGTTCATGAGCAAAAATTTCCACATCAACACCATATTTATAGAATAGATCTTCTAGACCAAATATTTTAAAAATTGGCAAACCCTGCCGTATATATGTTTCCAATTTATCATTACAATCATATTCTTTGTCATCACTGCAATACATGGGCCTATGTCCATAGGTTATAATCCAAGGACGAACGGCACGATTTTCAGGTTTATTAGCTTCTTTTAAATCGTTCTCTAACCACTCAAATTGTTTCGTTAACAGTTTGTAACCGTAGTTAATAAAATAATAGACTTCTGTGGAAAAGGATATAAAATGTATGGGACCTAAATTGAAACTATACCACAGGCTATCATGATCACCTGGCATATTAAAGCGGGTTTTATAGTTGGAAAAATTGCTGAAAACGTGTAAGAGTGTTAAAAATTTTGATATTTAAATATCAGGAATCACTATCATACACAATTGTACGAGTTAATCACACAAAACTCTGACAGAATTCTGTCCTACTTTAAAAATCGTTTCAAAATGGCGTCGTACGTGCCACATTTATAAAAAAAAGATGCAAAAAACAGATGCTTTTAATATTTTGTTGTTGCTTTCTCCTCATCTTTAAAAAAAAAAAAACAACTCTGGTGGCATAGAAAAAATCATTTTATGAATTATTTCAAAATATTATAAAATCGTACAGATGTAAAAAAGTCTGTCACACTCATACACTTTTAATCCACACTATCATACTTTTTGAGCACACATGCATTTTTTGACAGATCGTACGACTGAGTATGATAGTCAATCCTGGCCATAAGCAGTGATTTCCAGAAATTAAATTTACATAGTGATATATTTGTATCTTTTATACCCTTCACCAAAAGAATGATTTTTAGCTCTTAATGGGTTAAGTATTTTTAGAAAATCTAGTTTTTTTTTAAGATCTCTTCAAAAGCTTTAAAATGGCATCCATATTGATATTAAAAAAAAAAAACTTAAAATTTCCAGGGGCCCGTAACTCGCAAAATATGGGCAAGCGCCATTTATTTCACTGTATGTTTTTTTATTTTTTAATTCTCTATCGCCCAATATATTTTTTTATTGAAGTTTCTTCATTGTTCCTAATGATATAGAAAAATTAGAGCTATGCGTGGTGTTTTGCCCGTTGCGTCACAGGGCATGGACCGATCTTGCTGGTTAGCAATAGTACCTCTTTCGACACTATGTCTGATCGATTGGCGTATTTAAATTTTTTCTAGCTGAAGTAGTGCTTTGACAAAGTTGATTTTAAGCCGAGCACGGACGGACAGACGGACATCGCTCAGTCGACTTCGCTATGCATAAGAAGTCATAATATATATACTTTATGGGGTCGGAAATGGATATTGTCAATAGAATGGTAGTCATCAATTTCGGTAGCTCATCTGGGGCGTAACAAAACTGATTACGGACAAACGGCATCATCAAATTGAATACCCTATGCATAAGGATCTGGAATATATCAGCCCAATTTTGAATATTCTCTCATTTTTTCTTGAGAAGAGATTTCTCAATTATAAATTCCGAAGGAAAAAAAAAATATAAAAGTGGCATCACCGTAATTCAAAGGGAGCTATTTTGCGTATACCAGTTCACACATGTCAAGTTTTCTTGCAGCAATTCTTAATTTTGTAGGTGAGAACACGAGAAATAAAATGATTCTGCACTCCTTTCTCTTTCACAAAATTCAGAATTGCAGCAAGAAAACTTGATGTGTGTGAACTAGGTGTTATTAACGTAAAAATCCTTTTTACTAATTCATAATACCTACTTTTTCCCTCAAATATTTTTTCACTTTCCAGAGTCAATAAAAGAGGGAACAAATTAAGAAAAGAAACAAAGGAAAAGAGAAAAAATCGCAAGGATTTTTTGTATATGATTGGGCTGTCGGACAAACCTACAAAACTAACACCCTGTGGTGAAGAGTATAAAACTTGTAAAATAATATAAAAAAATAAAAAAAGAGATTATAGAGAAAGGAGTCCCTCATACTATTTTTCTTCGTGATTTCCTGGACAAGTCATATACGGTACATAAGCAGCTATTGTTTCAATTTGTCGCATAAAAGCATCTCCCACTTCAGCATCATCGGTGTCCATATCATAAGCAAAATCACCAACATGTATTATAGCATCATACATTCCCTTTTGCGTATCTTGCTGCAGACGTGCCAATGACTGGGCATTTTCATTGCCCATATCACCAAATATAGCCAAACTTGGTGACCAATTACTGCCCTCTTCTGGTGGTGTTATAAAGGAAAATTTTGCCGACCAACCAAAATCACTGCCACATGCATATTCGTAACGTGTTTTCCATTTTAAATCTTTTAAAATTACAGTATGAATATACTGTGTTGAGTTTTTGGGTCCGCCATCTACAAAACGTTTAGATGAACCGGAAACTTTATTTAAAGTTTGATGGTTGTTGAAATTTTCGCCATAGACCACTAATGATTGATTGGTTGCATCGCGTGTAGACCAGGTAACAACGAAATCGTTTAAATTTTCTACGAATAAAAAAAAAACAAAAATAAAGTGTTTTAATAAATTATAAAAATTGATATTAAACTAAAAATTTGTTTATTTATTGCATTTTAAAAAAAATTATTTGTATTTAATGAACATAAACCGAATAACTTTTGTCTCGTAATTTCAATGAACCAGTTTAGGAAGGATAATGCTGAATAATAAAATCGCTTGATTCCCATGATTATCCTTATCGTTTATCCTTTAGCGTGGAACTTTCTATACAGTCCAACTTATAGTAGAATCGTTCCCTAAGCCAATGGAACCATTTGCTTAGCAATTTCCAGTTTCTTGTTACACGTCCTGTAAAAATCTATAATGTCAATATTTTATAAACTGTTCCCAGCTCCAAACGCATAATGAACCGTAATAGTATCGATAAAACCCTAGAAACTTTTTAGCTTAAGGAAGCCGTTTGCTATGCAATCTTAAATGTGCTCAACAGTTTCTATTTTCTCCTCGAATATCCTGCAAAAATTTTAAGTATGAATCTGTCATAAACTGTTTCTAAGTCCAACTGCATAATGAACCGCAATTACACCAATAAAACCCTATAGACTTTCTTGCTCCATGTAGTCGTTTTCTTTGCAGTTTTTAATATGAATTTTAAGTCTCTTATAGACTGTTCCTACAACCAGCCTCATAATGATCCGTAATTACATCAATAAAGCCCTAAAGACTTCCTTGCTCAACAGAGCCATTTGCTTTTCAACCTCAAATGTGTGCTACAGTTTCTAGTTTCTCCTCGAATGAAAAATTTTAAGTATAAATCTCTTATTAACTGTTCATAGCATCAGCCGCAAACCCTTAAGACTTTCTAGCTCAAATCTAGAAGCATGTCTAGTTTAGACCACATGATCCATAACACGTTATACCTCATCTCTCTCGGACTTAGCAATTCTATTTATAACTGATCTCTTCCTCATCTTAAGAATTCATTACAAAACCTAACCTTATTGGTGCATCGGCAAGTTTATTAGCCTCGTCATTGCAATGATGCGATACCTAACATAACCCCATATTAATACATTGTTGCATCAAGAGTCCTTACCATTCAGCATTGTTTTTATTTTAACACATGTGTCAATTTAATGCTTTCTTTCAGCGCTGTCAGACCGACGACTTAAATATTCATTTTCTTATCTTTCCTTCAATGTCATAAAGTTATTCCTTTTAAAACCGTTAGAATACACTACACCTTTACCGAACTCTAGTGGTTATCTAAACTGGTTTTACTAAGTTTGTATTCCAAAGACCCACATTCGAACCTTTCTATAAAAAATTCAGAGGCTCATAAGTCAGAAAATATGTTCGAGCGCCAATTTTTTCACATTATATTTTTTGCTTATTTTTTTAAATCTCTATCGCCCCATAAGTATATTTTTTTTTTTTTTTTTGATCCAAATGATATAAAAAAATTAGAGGCAGGCATGATGTTTTGTCCGCTACCTCAAAAGAAACGGACCGATCTTGATGGCTTTTAATAGAAACATTTTTGAAACTATAATCGGTTGGCGTACTTAAATTTAGTGCCTTGGTAAAGTTGACTTCAACACTAAAGGCCAGGATTGACTATCATACTCAGTCGTACGATCTGTCAAAAATTGCATGTGTGCTCAAAAAGTATGATAGTGTGGCTTAAGGCCGGGGCACAAAGATCCGTCACACGTTAAACTTTGAAAAATTCAACTGACAAGTCAGTTAAAATACGTGTTTTCTTAATCAATACGTGTTCGTCAACGCAAAGTACGAAAGTTGGTCAACTTTTAACTTTTGACGTATGTTGAATACTTTGACAACTATCAACTGATTCTTCTTCTCTGTTTTCTTTTAACTCTTGCTGTGTTTTAATTGTGTTTTGTGATTTTAATAAAACAATTTTGGTGGCAAACAATTAAAAACAAATTTAATTAAATTAACAAGTGAATAAAATACAAATTAAATTTAAAAGTGAATTAAAATAGGGAGCAAACTTTGATATAACATCCGTCAGCAAAGTATTCATTGTGTCAACCTCATTCGTCGTTACTTTGAGTTTAGTTGAATTTGTCAAAGTACAACGCATGACGGATTCATGTGCCCCGGCCTTTAAAAGCGCATGTGTGTGACACACTTTTTAACAGATCTGTACGATTTTAAAATCTTTAGAAATAATTCATAAAATGATTTTTTTATGCGATCAGAGTTGATTATTTTAAGATCAGGAGAAAAAACAACAAAATACTAAAAGCATCTTTTTTTGAATCTTTTTTGTATAATAGTGTGGCACCTACGACGCCATTTTGAAATGATTTTTAAAGTAGGACAGAATTCTGTCAGATTTTTGTGCGATTAAATCGTACGATTGTGTATGATAGTGAATCCTTGCCTTAACATGGACGGACGAACAGACGGACATCGCTTAATCGACTTTGCTATGCATAAGAACTCAGATTATGTATACTTTATGCGAATGGATTTGGATATTGTAGAAATTACAAATGGAATGATAAACTTAGATATACTCTTCTTCCACCTGTGGTAAAGGGTATAAAAACAAACTAAGACAAATTTATTGGAAAAGTGAGGTATATAAATAATAAACAGCTCGTTAAAGAAATCGTTATTCGAATACTTTTCATTTTATCTATGATAAAAATAAATAAATAATTATAAATTTATTTATTACAAGCAGTGCCCACGTCTTCGTCCGCGTGTCATTTATAATTTTCTTAAAATTTTAGTTAAAAAAATGTGTTTTTAAACATTTTTTGTAGAGTTGTGTAAACAGTGTTAAAAACTTTCCATCTACAAAAATAAAATGTACTAACAACTGTTCTAGTACCATTGTACCAATAAATTTGGGTGACTTTACATTTGTATCTCTAGTTTTTCTACAAAATGACAAATTTTTATGAAATAAAAAGTATTCTGTATTTAAAACAAGATTCTAAAGGACCTCCACACAAAATTTTATTAAAATCCATACAGCAGTTCTTACGTGATGCGAACACAGACAGACAGACCGACAAGGATTCCAAATATAGGTGTTTGTATTCCACCAACTTTAAAATTCAAAAAAAAAATATTTCATGTAAAGAAATGACCACGTTACTGTTTTATTATAAGTGTAAGCATTTCTTGTTCATGTATTTTGCAGTAACCAAAAAATACATTTTTGCTAAAAAGGCCCTTTTTTGCATAAAATAAATATTTCAAGAGAAAACCATATTCGGTTTTCGGGTAAATTAAAAATTGTTTTTTAAAAGCGCTAAAAAGTTACAATGATAAAAGGTGTTGCCAGGTAAAAACGTTAAAATGCTTAATGTGTAGATTAGCTATTGAACTGTTATTGTGTGTTTTTAAATACAAAATTTATTAAAAATGTTTATAGTTTAATAATCTAATTGTGTTTAGTAAGCATTTCAATTTTTAAATCTAAAATAGGATTTTTTTTATGAATTAGACCGTCAAAGATTGAAATTAGAGCTGAATAAACAGATGATCCTGCCAAGTCTAATAGATCCGAATTTTAAAGAAAAATACTTTTATTTTTTACCCTACGTCTCCACTAACAACTTTGTATGAACGTCATGTCGGACATGTAGGCTGCCAATGTTTATGTTTTGTTCATTTGCAACCATCCTTGGCTAAACATTTGGCTGAGCAATGTTGTTTGTTATTAAATGTTACTTTTAGTTTGATTATAATTTTACTTTATTTTTTATTTTTACGTATTTAGCATTAATAGAAAAATAATACATTAAAAAGGTTAAAATACTTATTTTTTTTTAATTTCATTGAAATACTCAATAGCCATAAATTCCATGATGATCTTTTATAATCCAAAATTTATCAATAACATCACCATTTTTATCATCCGAAATTTGTTCAAAATATAAATGTGTTGAGTTATGGGCCTTGAGTCGAGTGTAACCGAAATCCTTTAAGAAATGGAAATACAAATATAAAATTTAACTAAATGAATCTGCTATAATATTAAATTTAAAACTTACCTGACTATGAAAGGCACTCCATTCGGGTATTTGCTTAAAGAAGGGTTCACGGCCTTCTTTGTTACCAGCCGAACCAGTTATTATATGTACAGGAGCTTTAGGATTACGATAAGGATCGGCTCGAGAGCCATTATAAACCGTATAATTATATAGCGGCCAGAAACGTTCATAGCAATGTTCGTGGGCCCAGATTTCAACATCGACACCATATTTATAAAACAATTCTTCTAAACCAAAACCACCCAATATAGGCAGACCCTGTCTAACGACAGTGTTATGATGAGAACAGTCATCACCATTATCATTACTGCAGTACATGGGACGATGGCCAAACGTTATGATCCAAGGATGTCTAGCACGATTTTCAGGTTTGTTGGCTTCTTTTAACTCCTCCTCCAGCCATTTATATTGAAATATTAAAGGTTTTAAGCCCAAATTTAAATAATAGTAAACTTCAGTCGAAATGCCTATAAAGTGTATTGGACCCAAATTAAAGCTATAAAATAAATTTTCAGAGCCACCTGGCATACTAAATCGAGCTTTATAATTCGAAAAATTGCTGTTTAAAATAAAACAAAAAATAAAAATATTTAAATATACTCGTGACCAAGGCGATGGCAGTGGCGAATTTATTAATTTTCGCCGTCGCCGCAAATGTCAAGCTCCATACATGGCGTAATGATACTAGGTAGTCTCAATGACGAATTCATTAATTTTCGCCGAAACGCTAAATGTCAAACACCACAAGGGAACAATGTCGAATTCATTGATTTTCGCCAAACTCCATATATAAAAAATCTATATACTATTTTTCTTATATGTAGTTTGACATTCGGGCTTACTGCGAAAATTAACGAATTTACCATTGCTCCCACCGTGTATTTATTCGCCTTGAAACACCATAGAAAAACAAAATTGTACATATTTTTATATATGGAGTTTGGCATTTAGCGTTTTGGCGAAAATGAATAAATTTGCTATATCGACCACTTGATATTAATTCGCCACGGTTCTATATATGAAAAATATGAATGATTTTTATCATGGCGAAATAATACTAGGTGGTCTCGATAGCGAATTCATTGATTTTCGCCGAAACGTTAAGTGTCAGACACCATATAAAAAAAATTATACACAATTTTTTATGTATGGAGTTTGACATTTCAGGTTTAGGGCAAAATTAATGAATTCGCCATTACGACCACCTGGTATTGATTCGCCTTGATTTTTATTTTACATTATTTTAAATTAAGTTAGGCATTTCTAGCAACAATGAAAATTAATGAATTCGCCACTGCCTATTTCTGATTGAAAATTAAAAACATGGCGAAATAATTTACTAGGTGGCAGCGTAGGCGAATTCAGTATTTTTCGCTGGTATACACATATTTTTATATATGGAGTTCGACAGTCGTGTATACCAGCAAAAAATACTGAATTCGCCTATGCTGCCACCTGGTAAATTATTTCGCCATGATTAAAAACTTACTATGCGACTTCATGATTGCCTGGCACTACCATATAGGGAACATAAGCCGCTATTGTAGTTATTTGGCGCATAAACTCATCGCCTACAGTGCCATCTTCTGAATGCATATCGTATGCAAAATCTCCTACATGCAAAATAGCATCATACATTCCCAGTTGGGTTTCTTCTTGTAGCCTCGGTAAAGATTGGGCATTTTCATTACCCAGATCTCCGTAAATAGCTAAACTGGGTGACCAATTCTCTTGCAAAGACAAAGTGTCAAACCAATATAGGGCCGACCAACCCAAATTACTGCCACAGTGATAAAAATAACGTTTATTTTCAATAAGATTTTTTAAAGCTACCTTTAATTAAAAGAAACAAAAAAAATATTTTTTTTAAATTTTATTACTCTTAGCTTGTACCAGAAAAAAAGTACTTACGCGGTGAATGTATTGAGTATTTTTAGCTTTACCACCATTAACAAATTTTGTAGGTCCATTTTTATTCTCTTGCACATTTGTTAGAGAGGTAATGCCATATTTACACATGGACATATTAGTATTATCACGTGTAGACCATGTCACAACAATATCGAGCACGGTTTCTTTAAGAAAATTTCGAATTTTGATTTTAACCAAATAAAAAGTTGTGATAAGATTATAATAAATACATATATAAGCGCACATACATACATGTTATTAGTTTAAATTTTGGATGAAAATCTTTTTAGATATGTTTATGCCTTCTTATACCACAAGACTTTAGACAAGTCCATACTAATGAGACTTAAACACTTAATTTACTCTTCTAACAAAAAGTGGAACAAGGTTATATCTAAGTTTGTCATTCCGTTTAAAATTTTGACAATATCCATTTCCGATTCCATAAAATATATCTTTTCTGAGTTCTAAGGCATAGCGAAGTCGATTGAGTGATGTCTGTCCGTGTTAGTGTTGAAATCAACTTTGCCATGGCACTAGATGAGTTAAAGAAAATTTAATTTCGAAAATTTTGCTATTGAAAATGAGTAAGATCGGTCCATGTCCTTCGACGCAGCGGGAAAAACACCACGCCTACCTCTAATTTTTCTATATAATTTGAAACAATGAAGTAACTCCAATAAAAAAAAAATATGGGGCGACCAAAAATCCCAAAATTGGAATTTTTGCTTTTTAGCCCACAAAGTCCACATACGGACTAGGGCTTTTGAAATATTTTCAGAGATAATTCGGAGTATATACGAGGGCTGCTCTATATATTTCTGGCCTTATAATGAAAATGCGAATATTTATAATCAAAAATGGTTTTATTGTTTTTCAATGTATTCTCCAGCATGATTTATACACTTTTGCATGCGCTCAAACCAGTTGTCGAAGCACTTTTTCCACTCCCGATTGAGACACCTCTAAAACATGGTTTTTGAAAACTTCAACAGCTTCTTCTGGCGACGAAAATCGTTGACCACGCATTTTTTTCTTGATGTGCGGAAACAAGAAGAAGTCATTAGGTGCCAAGTCAGGGCTGTACGGTGGATGACCCATTAATTCGACGTTTTGGCCGGTCAAAAACGCTCTGGTTTGAGCCGATGTGTGAGAGCTCGCATTGTCATGGTGAACAATGATTCGTCTTTTCTTGTTGGTTTTTCGAATTTCTCCGATGACTTTAGGCCAACAAATTGTGGTGTACCACTCAGAAGTGACCGTCCTACGTTGCTCAAGCGGAACAGTCGCCACATGACCAGTTTTGCCGAAGAAACAGGCGACCATTTGCTTCGAAGTGCTTCTTCCACGAACAACTTTCGTTGGATTTTGCTCGTCTTTGAAGACCCTCACGGTCGATTGTTGTTTCGTTTCAGGCTCATACGCATAGATCCATGATTCGTCACCTGTGACAATCTTATAAACGTCTTTTGAAGCACCGCAATCGTATTTTTGGAACATTTTTTTGCACCAATCGACACGAGCCTTTTTTTGAGCGACTTTGAAATTGTGCGGAATCCAACGAGAACAAACCTTTCTTACGGCCAGGTGTTCATGCAGTATCAAATGTATGCTGGTGGAAGAAATGTCCAAGGATGTCTCCATCTCTCGGTATGTCGCATGTCGATCTTGCATTATGAGTTCACGCACGGCATCAATGTTCTCTGGCACAACAGCCGTTTTTGGACGACCTTCACGGAATTTGTCTTTGAGCGAACTTCGGCCACGAATAAATTCTTTATACCAATTTTTCACAGTGCTATAGGATAGTGCTTTATCGCCATACAAAGATTTAAGTTCATCAATGCACTCTTGTCGTGATAATTCACGTCAAAAGTTGTGAAAAATGATGGCACGAAAATGTTCACGAGTTAATTTCATTTTTTTCTATATTAATTTTTTTAAGTCACTGTAAACAACACAAATAATGATCGTACGTCAAAACGTTTTGAATACGATTATGCTTGAAAATGACAAACTTTCCAATGAAAATGTCAGATTGCACTTAGCAGCACTCAGTGGTGCCAGGCCAGAAATATGTATAGCAGCCCTCGTATTGCTTTTTTATTGTAGTTTTCTTTTTCTGATTCCAGCTTTGGGATTTTAGAAAATAAAGGTTAGTTAAAATTGAGATGTAAAATTGATAAAATTGAAGGACCTCTATTATCTACAAGACTAATCAATTTTATACGAAATTTGGTTTCTTAAAATTTGATTGGTGGCCGTTTTTAGACTTAAATAAACAAAAATTAAAATCATATAATTTTTAAGCCAGAAAATTTATAATCTGCAAATTTTTTTCAGAATATTTTAAATTTTGCTCACTAACAATGGGAAAAATTTTAATAAATTTGGTGAAAATCGTATCCTGTATTAAAAAAAATTGGATCAGGATAAAATTTTTAAATGCTTAAACCTCAACAATTTTTAAATTCATAAGCATGCAGATTAAACCACCATGTTTAATTTAGTGAAATTGAAGAAATGCCAACGTTAGAAAAAATGTCAGGTACGAGGTACCCGCTCACATAGCGCCATCTTTGGAAAGTGGATGGAAGCCAGATTCAAAACTTAAGCTCGCGTACTCCTTTGCTATGCTCATGCCAATGCATTCGTCCAAGCCCTTTACAATCGGCTGAATTATATCCAAAATATTTTGATTCTGTCCCACTGTACAATAACTTAATTTTCAGGCTTTTCCGCAAACAAAAATGTGACAGTGTGACCCTATTATTTTCAGCACAATGTCTGTCCGTCAGTCACAGTCCTCTATCTCTGAAATCGTAATAGGAAGACTATTGTATTTTTAACAGGAGACGTAACTATAGCCGCAACATAGGAACAAATGCTAAAAATTAAAGGGTGTTCAGAAAGTGGCGTTTTTTATAAAAAATATCGTTATTTTTCAAACTGTGGTAGGCAGACACGTTAAATTTGTAGAAAAGATTGGTAAAAATAAAATTTTAAGTTAAAGGGTGTCCCAATATTGACGTAATTTTCACTTAAAGGAAGACATTTAGAATTTACACAGAGTATGTACAAATACGCTCACTAATAAAATAAATTGTAAACAATAAATGTATAAACTAAAGGGTGTTTACAAAAGGCCGTACATTTAATTAATATTCCCTTATTTTTTAAACCGCTATAGGCAGACGTTTAAAATGTGTACAGAGGGTGTTCTGCTAGTTCTGCTATAAGAATAAGTACAACAAATTTATATGAAATAAAGGGTATTCCGATTTTAACATGATTTTGACATGGCCTTATTTTTTGAATCGTAATAGGCTGAGACTGTATTGCTAAGTTGCTATAAAACAATTAAAAACATTTTAAATTAAAAGGTGTTTCAATAGTAACGTCATTTTCACAGGGCTTTAAATTAAATTTACCTAAAGCATTTTTTATTATGTCCGCTTTAACAAGTTTAAAATATAAAATTAAAAATTAAAGAGTGACCCATACATGGCACGGAAACCTTTGTGTGTTAGTCAAACTAACACTTGGCGAATTTTTTATTTATTTGTTTTGTTTTCTCATCATTTGGTTTCATAAGTTTGTAATTTATTTTAAATTTATTAATATTTTTTTAATTTATTCTATTGCTTCTTCTTTTTTTGGGGGGGATTTTTTTCTAAATTTGTATTTTTATTGTCAACAACTAAATTCTCAAACTTACACAATTTTTTAATTGAGTGAGAGATTTAGTCCTTAAAAAATGCATTTGCATGTTTTAATTATAATTATTTTGTAAAGAAATTTTGGAAATAATAAAAAAATCCATGTAGGGATTGTTTTTCTTCTACGCAAAAATTCGAATTTAGCTGTGTTAAATTGTTTCCTTCAAAACGCATTAAAAATAAAACAAACGCAGTTATATTTTGCTTTCAAGAGGAAAAATAACACAAGAACAACAATAAAAGATAAGTTATATTGAAATTATCGAATTGAATTTTTAACAGAATTTAAATGAATATTACTTACCTTTCGTTAGTAAGAGATATAAAAATTGACAGTTAAAAAGGTTTTTGTTTGTTAATTGTGATATAGTGTTAATGAATTTTTTTATTCTTTGAGATTTTTTAAAGCTGAAAGCTATGTGTAACTAATTTAATCAGTTAAATTAATATAACTAAAAATATAACATTTAAAAACTTATAAAATATATGTGAATTTTTTTAATCGAACTTAGAAAAAACATTTCAAAAATCTAAAAAAAAATTTAATTGTTGAAGCAATTTTATATTCGAATGAAACTTAAAATTTATTAATTATTTATTTTTGTTGTCCAACTAAAATAATAATTCCTAAGTTAAATAAAAAATTAAATTTTCATACTCATATATATATTCGAATATTCAAACTAATTTTATGCTGCCCTAGAATTTTACTACGATTTTTTTTTTTTTTTTTTTTTTTTTGGTTTAAGCTTCTAATGCAAAGACTTTTTTAATTAAAAAAAATTGTTTCAACTCATTGCAGAAAAAATAATTTGTGCAGTTAATAAAAATTGAAATACTTTCTTTCTTTAATGTTAAAACTTAATTATAGGCTCCATGTTTGTCCTTAACAATCCAAAATGAATCTATAATTGCGCCATTCTTATCATCGGAAACTTGTTCAAAATATAAATGGGTTTTATTGTAGGCCTTAAAGCGAGTGTAACCATAATCCTAAATATACGAAAGCAAATATCTGGTTACCAAACAACAGAAATAAAACATTAAAACTCTTTTAATAATACTAACTTGACTATGAAATGCACTCCATGCTGGAATGCTTGAAAGAAACGGTTCCCTTCCTTCTTTACAACCAGCCGAACCGGTAACAATATGAACTGGTGCTTTGGGATTATGATAGGGCCTTTCGTATGAACCATTTAAGACTTTATAATCATAAATGGGCCATAAACGTTCATAAGAATGTTCATGGGCCCATATCTCAACATCAACACCGAATCTATAAAATAATTCCTCTAAACCAAACATATGCACAAAAGGCCAACCAACACGCGTCAGTGTCTCGGAATGAGTACAATCATTGTCATTTTCGTTGCTACAATACATGGGACGATGTCCATAGACTATAATCCAAGGTCTTATGGCACGATTTTGTGGTTTAGTGGCTTCTTGTAAATCTTTTTCTAGCCAACTGTATTGAAATACTAATGATTTTAGACCATAATTAAGGAAATAATACATTTCCGTAGATATGCCTATAAAGTGTACAGGACCCATATTAAAGCTATAAAACAAATTTTCAGTACCACCGGGCATGCTAAAACGTGCTCTATAATTGGAAAAGTTACTTTAAAAAAGTAAAGTTAATTTTAACATAAATTTGCACAATTTTTTTTTATTTTCATCATTTCCATTTACTTACTATTTTTCTTCATGATTACCCGGCACTACCATATATGGCAAATAAGCTGCTACACTTTCAATTTGTCGCATAAACTCATCCCCTACCCGAGCATTGTCAGTACTCATATCGTAAGCAAAATCTCCAACATGTATAATGGCATCGTACATGCCGTTTTGAGTATCTTTCTGTAGACGTGCCAAAGACTGGGCATTTTCATTGCCCATATCACCAAACATGGCAATACTGGGTGACCATTCATCACCTGCCGGCACAGTGCGAAACTCAAACTTGGCCGACCAACCCAAATTACTGCCGCAATGATAAATATATTTTGTAGCCGGTTTTAAATTTAATAATTTTACCTGATAAATATTTTTTTTTAACGATGATTAATAAGACAGGAAAATAATAATTTGTAGAATTTCTCTAATTACCCTGTGTATGAATTGAGTTTTTCTTTTATCCCCACCATCGATAAATTTTTGTCTAGTGCCTGTCACTTGATATGTAAAATTATTTGCATCACCATATTCTACTAAAGTTTCGCCAGGGTCATTACGTGTTGACCATGTTATGACAATATCATGAGATTTTTCTGCAATTTAACGAAAAGTTTAAAATTTAGAATTTTTTATACATTTTTTTAAGGCGAGAACCAAAATAAAGAAATAAAAAATTTATTAAAATAAAAAACGCTTTATTTTAATGGAAATAAAATTAAATTTTTTTTTTGCTTCTCGAATTGTGAAAATATTTACATAAAATGTCACAATATCATTGGTCTAAAATTCTAATTTCATTTCAAAACTTTGAAGAAAATTTATTTGCAGCTTATTCCCAATCTCTGTATTTCCGTTTTTAATGGTGGTGAAATTTCGTTATATTGGAGAAATTTAATTTTTAGGTTAAGTTAGGGGGAAAATAGTATTTTTAAGAAATTCATTACATATCTAAATTAAGGAAAATTAATTTCAATAGGTGGCAGCACGGAAACGTTAAGTATTTCCTATCAAGTGTATTAATTCTTATTAGAAGAATTCGTTCTTTTCAATAAATAAAACTTAAACGAAATTATTATAAGTTTTAAGTCTATTTTGAATAAATAAACTAACAAAAATGGCAAGTAAAGAGCGTTAAGAGCAATAACTCTTCGTGTTTTGACGTTTCCCATATAGTTAACCAAATAAATCAGTGATTGTTTTTTTGTTTGTTGTATTTTAGAAGCAGCTCTGCCACCTCTCATGAATTCGCTTTGATCTAAATGGTCTCTTACAAATCAACAAATGATTTGTTTTTTAATATTCGAGTTTGTCCAATACTTTTGCTTTATTTTTTTTTTTGCAATGTCGGTTTTTGTAAAAAATTAAAATTTTTTTACTAAAGCGATTTTTGGATTTTAGCTGATTTTTTTTTGCAATTAAAATCAGTTTTAGAACTCCTAGAAAAATTACTCATGCAACTTGGATGTGTGTGAGAACTGACTTTTAAATAAAACACATAAAAGATACATTTTTTTAAGTGTAGGAATTCGTAGCGAAAGTAATGCGTGTGAAGCCAAGCCACAAACCAGGAAGATTGCAGTTTAGAGGAAAATGATTTAATTGCACAAATATTAAGTACTTTTTTAGTGAAGAGAAACAAAAAAAAAAAAAAAAAAAAAAATTACATAAGGACCAAAGGGAAAAAAGCAGTTCTGAAGAGATATCCACTTAAAGACACATATTTTATGATTAAGATTTTAAAGGTATCTTCTTGATGGTATGTGTGTATATAGTGCTTGCTCTCGCACATATCTCAAGTATTCTGCAATGTATTTTTATTTCTTCGATAGCATATTGATGGAAACCATATTTCATATTTCTGTAGTAATCAAGGTTATAAAAATAAGTTTGTCGCATTACAAAAGTTTATCCAAAATTTAAATACTTGACAAGTATTAGAAATTTCGAAATTAATTCCGAATATCGTTTTTACTACTTAATTACTTAATTCTTATTACTCTAGTCTTTTTTAAACAATAAAAACATTTTAAACGACTATTTAAAAACAGTCTTATAGGTATATAAACATTAAATATTTTTCTACAGTTGTTGCCAGTTTTATATCGGCACAATTTTTTTTTTTTTTATTTATTTAAGCCCATGAATGTTATCAATTTACATTGAAATATAAGATTAGCAAATAATAGCACAAATTAACAAGTAAACAATTTAATATTTCTAAAACATATATAATAAGAACAAAGCCAATTAAACAAACAAAGAAAATATTATTTCTTCGTTAAAAAAAATACCTACAATTGATATTTGAATTTAATCTTTTGAACGCTAAAAATAGGTATCTAATTTCATTTGCAAATAAACTTTATAGTGCTCACGTGATATTAAAATTTAAATGACAACTTTTTGAACTTTACTTCCCTACATTAGAGTTATTTAAACTAATATTTTGATAGATATTTTAATATATTGTAGCTGAAAAAATGTTTTCTTTTTTTTTTTTTTGCTAATTTTATACTCGATACCTGATTTTGCATCAACTTCACGTGCTATCATGAGGCTTAGGTGCAAAGCTTGTTCACAAAACTAAATTTTTCGCTGCCAAAATCAATATCCATGATAACGAATACACAAGACTTAAAAAATAAATGTATGATGATCTTCGAACAATGAATAAAATCATGTTTCGTTTGCAATTAATTAACTTTAGCTTTTCCAATTGTTATTGAATATTAAAAACTATAACAAAAACAAAATATAAGAATCATTCTAAAAACTTTAAAGAAATGCAATTGAATTCAAAGTTTGTTATGCCTTGTAAGTACTAAAATTTTAAAGTATGAACTTTAATTAGCAAATTGAATAGAAGCCTCAATTAGTTTGGTTTGATTCCAAAATACAATTTTTATTAAAATTAACGTGACATACATACAAACAAAAAATATTTATTATATCTATTATCACTTACCTCCGAATGACAAATGCACTTGCTCAGGTTGATAATGGACTATATCCAAATTTCCCATAGAATTCTTAGCATCATCTTTAGGTAAATTTTTTTCTCCATATACTGCATCATTTAGAAAATAATATAAAACACAAAATACAAAAAAGAAACGCATTTTATAAACACTAAACATTAATGAGTTGAGCAGATAATCTTGAAGCCACTAATGTAGTAAACAATCAAATATACAAAGTTAATGATTAATGACACTAAATAAAAAACAGTTCCTACTGTTTTGACAAGCTGACCAAAAGTTTTTGACGGCGTATTTCTCAATTCGAGTGACGGCGGTACACTGCAACATATTTCTTACTCCAGTTTATAAAATACTTTTTTCATGGATGTTTTTTTTTTCGATTCTCTTTTATAGTTTCGGCAAGATTTATCCTAGATTAGAAATAAATATGTTAACATATAGTGCAGCAATTGTTAAAATTATCTTATCTTTAATGTAAACAACTCTTTTTTTGTATATAAATATTTATTGCCGGCAACATATGTGGCTATAATTGTCAGTAAATTTTCGTTAACAATCATTACGAGCATAAAATGTCAAATTTGGTTATCATTTGTGGTTTAATTTAAGAGTAAAAGAGTGCTAAATCAAAATTCAGTGATCATTTTTATTAGGATTTTTAGTTGCAGTTGGTTAACTGGCCCATAATCGGACATTGTGACTCAGTCAATGGATCGAGTGCACACTTTGGCCAACGGGCCTTATCCAGCGACATTTTCTTGGCACTCTTTATACGCACTCTGTTCCTTATTTCTTAACTTTATCGCATTTCTTTTTTAAACTCTAATTTTATTTTATCTGTTTCCTCTTTCTCAGCAAGTAACACATAGGGTCCAAGAGGGCTCTGGTAACGCAGCAGCCTGCCTTGCCCAACCTAATTAAGAAATAACTATAAAAATGTAATACGGAGTTCACAAATCTGTCATTATACAGAGTTCACACGCGTTATTTTTACTTGCAGTTATTCCAAACTTTGGGGGTGAAAAAACGAGAAATAAATTGATTCTGCACTTCTTTCTCTTCTACAAAATTTAAAATCGATGCAAGAAGAATGGACGTGTGAACTCGATATTATGACGGATTTATGCCAGCATTTACAAAATTTTAATCTAGATTTGAAATGTTGTTTAAGGGCGGTTTACATGGTCATAGAAGTCTTACGAAATGTCAAATTTTTGTGCAGAATAATACCAGTGGGATCGTCTAAACCAAATATGTAATGAATCTGCACAAATTTAGAGAAATTACGGATGCAAATTTGACAGTCGAATGGCTCTCTATGTTTTCTGAAAATTTTCAAAAGACAATTACGAATCATTAGATCAGGGATGCATTTTTATGCAAACCGACCAAAAACCTGTGTATACCAATTGTGTAAACGCGAAAAAATCTGTCCTACGATTTTTACTCTCATTTTTTAAAATACGGATGGATTTTCAGATTATTTTGTCTTGGATTTTACGAACGTAAAGTCGTACCGTCTAAACCGCCCTTTATGAAAAATTTGTATGAAAATTTTGTTTTTATTTTTATGAAGTCTGCCATCGTTTTTTTTCAGATTTTTTTTTATATCTGGCATCCATGAAATTTTACCATTATTTACTTTTTTCAAATGCACGTGTAGAACATAACAAAACCAAAACAATATATAAAAAATTAAAAAAAAAGGATAAATTAGTGTTAAAATGGGTGGTAAAGGTAAAATGATTAACAAAAAACGTAAATTTCAGGGCCACAAGGAAGATGATCCTGAATTCGATTTAACAAAAAAACATTTAAGGACCACTCATTTGCGAGATATGGAAAAGAGACTGATAATTGTGCTTGAAGGAGCTCAATTGGAAACGGTGAAAGTAAGTAAAGAATATGTCAATAATATAAAGGAAAATTCAAATTTCTACTTAAATCTTCAGGTGGGCAATGCATTTGAATTATTAAATTGTGATGATCATGCCAATATAATGCGTAAAAATAATCGCGATCCTGGCTCCTGTCGACCTGATATTACCCATCAGTGTCTATTAATGTTATTCGACTCGCCTCTTAACAGGGCTGGACTCTTGCAGGTTTATATACGTACCGAACGAAATGTTCTCATAGAAATTAATCCTCAGACCAGAATACCTCGGACTTTTAAACGTTTCGCCGGCTTAATGGTACAACTGCTGCATAAATTTTCCATAAGAGCCAATGACACTTCTACGAAACTCATGAAAGTAATTAAAAATCCAATAACTGATCATTTACCAGTGGGTTGTAAGAAATATGGAATGTCATTTTCTGGTAAACTGACAAATATTAAATGTTTAGTGCCAGAGAAGGAAAACGACGAAGATGAGGATGAACCCATTGTTTTAGTAGTTGGTGCTTTTGCCCATGGTGTCTTAAAGTCTGATTATACAGAGGCATTATTCTCAATCAGCAATTACCCTCTTTCGGCAGCGATAGCTTGCTCAAAAATATGCAATGCTTTTGAGGAAGTATGGGGAATAGTTTGATAATGTAGTTTTTAGAATATTTAGAACTAAGTACCTATATTTTTATATAATTAAAGCTACTGTTTAAAAATGTAACATTTGTATGCCAGTATTTATAAAAAAAATTGTATAAAACAGCTAAACAGCAAAATCAAACACAGTTTAGCAGAGTATGCTTTTCTATATACTGCGGTTTAAAGGTATCCACAATTAACAAAATCGATGATACTTTGGAATGTACATATACTTAAAGAAACTTTAATTGAACTCTTTTCTTTCGTCTTTTGCAATTGAGAAAATCTTTTAAAATAGAATTAAGATGCAACTTTAAGTTTAACTCATTTAGCTTCCTAAAATGAACATAATCCTTTTGGATTGTAAACGAAGCAGTACAAGAAAATATACCTTTCTCCAACCCTTGTATTAGGCTTAAAACTCAGTTTATAAATGTATGCCAGAAAATAGTCAAATGATCATGTATCAACTTTTATCCAAAACTAAGAAATGTATCTATTCATAAATTACATTATAGTAGCAAGACGCACATTTCAAATACATTTTAATTCATATATTTTTTAATGTTAATTATAAAAACATTACAAATGTTTTGTTATTTTAATTATGTAGAAAAATTATTTAAAAGTAATTGAAAGAAGCGGATGCTATTGTAATTTCTGACTATGCTTTTTTGTCATCGGTTGCCTTCTTTTTCAATTCTGCTTCTCTTTTGGCTGCCGCGTCGGCTCTTTGCTGTCTTATAAGAGCCAGGCGCGCTAAGTCGGCTTTAGCTTGTGCAGTTTTTCCTTCGGCATGCAGTTTTTCATAACGCTGGCGAGCCTTTTGTTTTTCGATTTGTTCACGATCTCGTCGCGATATTTCTGGCTTTGGAATAGGCTCGTCACCATCCAAATTTAATTTTAAAACTTTTTGTGTAGCTTTCTTAACATTTCGATTGGGATTTTCTATCTCTATTAAACCTGCAACACCTTTTTTAGCACCTCGATCATCCTCAGAGTCTTCTTCGGATTCTTCACTGCTTGTGGGCATTTTACCAGCAGGAGCAGCAGATTTTGGCTTTGAACCGCGTGGTTTGCTACTGCTTCCTCCAGGTTGGTCGTCTTCTTCACTTGATTCTGCACTGCTACTAGTCTCTTCGCTTTCTTGTTGAAGTTCTTCAGGAGAAGTAAAGTGGCGGCTACGTCCCTTGTGATTAACATACTTACCACGTGGCATTTTTTATATTTTAAATACGTATTTTTCAAAATAATTTTATAAATTCGATTTTTTGCAAGTTTTTTGTTGCGTTCACACTTTTTTTATACCAGTTGACTGTGACAGCACATTCACATACACCTACAGATTTTAAAATGTCAGTTCGTTAAAACAGAGTAGTTAAATTTATGAAATTAACAAACAAGAATAAAATGCAACCAGTTTTAATGTTAATTAATCCAAGTAGTATAAAAGCATATATTTTATAATTGTGTTTAGCTTATTTAATAATTATAACCCATAATACCTGCCTGTATACAAATACATAGTATATATAGCAACTCTGTTTTAGTACTTTATCTGCTGGCAGTGCCCTTACAAAGATTTGTAGTACATACCGGATTTATTAATAAAAGAAAATATTTATATTTTTCACACTTTTATTTGATATATTTTTTTACTATAATTGCAAAATTATTTTATCTTTAATATAATAAAATATTAATGCAAATATGGCAACACTCTTTTACAGTATGAGTTTCGAAATTCATTGAAGATTTATACAAGTTCGAAAATGGTGGAAACCCAAAGATTTTGTTAAAAAAATTACATTTTTGTTGATGTTAAAAACTGCATTATTTTGTTGAACTTAAAAGTTTATAAAACAAAATATTATAAGGATACAAACAAGAGTGTTAAAACTTGTATAATATTTAAAAATGTGAGAAACTATGATAATAAATGCCATAAAACAAAAATGTGATGAAATTAAGCAAATTAAAATGGTGGTTATTCTGCCCTTAACAAAGCAATGAAAGAAAAAAACGCCTTGAAATGTACTTATACATACACATCATATTAAAAATTTCATGCCTGTTGTTTTTTAAAAATAAATTAAAAATTTACAAAAAATTTATGTAATTTTTTTTAATGCTCCCAATAAAAAATTAGATTTTTATAAAATTTCATGTTTTTTCAGAAATGCTTGGACAGCCATTTTGTTTCATTATTAATACTTATTTTTTAGTACAAACACGTAGTCCTCTGTTTTTCTATTTCATATGTAAATATATATAGTTGATACTTTTGCTCTTTCTTGAGTATAAACCATTTAGTACAGCTGGTAGAGAAAGATAACTATTGCGCTAGTAGTTTTTTATACCTTATTGTACTCGTGAGAAATTTCGAAAAATAAAATGTATATTTGATGTAAACCCGCGTTCTTTCGGTCGGGTGCGCGTTCGTTCTGCAGAAAATTGACTAAAAATAGTGTAGAAAATATTTAAATAAATAAAAGTTTTATAAAAACTAATACATTAATGTAAGCTGTAGTGCGTTTTAGTAAAATAATTTGAATAATTGTGTTTTAAAGCCATAAGAAAAGTGTTTGAAAAAGTGAGACTCCGCTGGGCAACAGCAAGCACATACAGAGCAACTACGCGAACAAACAAGGAGCACAAAAACTATTTGTTAAAACAGTACGAACGAAAGTTTTCGGAAAAAAAACGTAGCAAAAAATATTTTTCTTTTTTATTGTGGAATAAGGTGCTAAAACACAAAAAATTACGAAGAAAAAAACGGGGGAAATACGAAAAAACAAAAAAGAAAAGTCATTATTGAACGTTATCATTGTGAAGTTGCCTGTATAAGCAAATTTAAATAACGTGTGTATGTCAGAAGAATGTATCAAACTAAAACAACAAATATTGGCTACATACGTAAATAAAAAGATTGTGATCAAATATTTAAGAATGTGTGTGCGTGCATATTCGACTGAGCGTAGAAATTACAATATAAATGTGTGTTTGTGTTAATGTTTATTTCCTTATTCTGCTTTTGTTTGACGATCCCGGATTTAAAATTGTTGTTGCCCAGGAGTCTTATTGCATAAATAAAAATTGCATATTTAATATAAATAATAAATATTTAATTCTAGAGTTACAATAAAAAAATACGGAAACAAATAATAAGCCCTGTGCTGCTTGTGTATGCAACTAAACAAATACATGAAATTTAAATTTCCAGCATAAAATATATAATTTTAATTAAATCAAATTGAAACAAAAATAGCATCTTGTTTATTGTAAATATAAAATAAAAACAAGGCAGACTAGTTTCTGAGATACTATAATGCCGTAATATACCTACTTGTAAAAGATAGTTATTGTTTAATAAATATCTCATCAAAAAAAAGTATTACTTTCATCCTATAATATATAGAGAAAATAACCTCATAAGGATTACCTTTACCTAACCAAACTATCAACTAAAAACATTTTGGATTAATATATCATACGTTTTAAGGTAATTACTTTTATTAAAACTAGGATGGAATAAATAAAAACTTTTACCTTCAACTAATGCGTTATTTTTGTTCAACATATTGGAGACGTTAATTACTAATGGGCTGGTTCGTGACCTTGACAATTTTTCTTTGCATAAAACATTCAAGTATGATCGCAGGAACTCTATATTGGGTTAGTTTTTCCAAATACATTTAAATGCATTATATTGTATTTATTATAAGTTGTGGATAAAACCGTTATGCATAAAACCGTCAAGACAGAATAGGGGTCGTCACCAAAAAAAAAAAAAAACAAAAAAAAAAAAATGATATCGGCGGTACGTTCCTGATCGGCTTCATTTACCTTAACAAATGATGACGTACCTAGCTATAACTTCAGCTATTTAATTTGTTTTAATGCCAAAACAATAAATAGCGAGAAGTTTTTTCTGCAGCAATGTTTAATTACTGCATTATGTACATTTAATATGTGCGATCCACAACTGTACAAATAATTTAATGTTGGGCAGAAGGCTGTCAAGCATTTTAAACAGTAAAAATAAACCCTTTTCACTGATCGATTACCCGCTAATGCACACTAGCGGCTTCTTTGTTTTAATACCTAATAATGGAAAAAAAGAAAATCCATAATTATTTTTTAATTCTATTAGACTGTTTTTTATTATTAATATTTTAACTAATAAACTTATCTTCTAATTGACTCGTCATTCCTATTTTTTTTTGTTTTTTGTTGACATATCTATGTCCATCCAGTTAGTTTTGCTCACTGAACACACTTCTTAACAGTGTTGTATTTTAAGTTGTATTCAATATTATAACTACTTCGTATTTACTCAACAATAAACTAAAATTGTGTATGGAACATTAAGCTCAATAATGGCATTTATTGCGATAATCTCAATAAAGACGTATGTTAGACACACTATAGTACACTGTAAATTATAGAATTGATGGTCTTTGTCATAATGCGACTTTGAAACTGTTTAAATACTAATTATGTGTTTCTTTTTACATGTAGCATCCTTCAATCCTTCTGTTTTTTAATTATACGAGTAAAATTGTTTACACATGTGAAAAGGGTTCATACAAAAATATTCTCGTTTCAGGTCGATACACCCTTCACAACAAAAAGTAGAAAAAGTGTAAATTTAAGTTTGTCATTTTGTTCGAAAGTTCAACAATATCGTTTTCCGATCCAATAAAAAATACCTATATGTACTGAGTCCTTTAGCATAGCGAAGTCTATTTAGCGATATCCCTCTGACTGTCAGTGTTCGATTTAAATTAAACTTTGCCAAGGCTCTAGATGAGCTAGAAAACTTTTAAATACGCCATTTGATCAGACATAGTTTCGAAAATTCTGCAACTGAAAAATCAGCAAGATCGGTCCATGTCTTTCTAGGCTGCGGGCAAAACACTAAGCCTCTTGTTACTAATTTTTTCATATCTTTTTTCGACTTTCTTTCGCAGGTGGTTGTGTTTAATACTTATTCACCTCTTGCTAAGACAACAACTCTAAGCAAAACACAATTTTTGTTGCTTTTGTACAGAAAAACTTTTTGGCAGGCAGGAATTTATAAGTGCATATTGTTCTACCTATATGGTGAAGGGTATATAAGATTCGGCATAGTTGAATATAGCACTCTTACTTGTTAGTTTTAAACTTATTAGTTTCTATTTTATTAAGCTTTCCATAGATGATGTCTCCCATTTACCGCAATATTTACATAATAATTTTTTCTTTCTTCTAATTTATTGATCTTCTTACTTTATGCTGTAGAAAAAGCCACTAATATCGAATTCTCTGTCAAAAGTGTTTTACGTTCACATAAAAACATTTTTTATTTTTTATTGCGTTTACTATTTCCTTATTTGCCGGAAATGCGACATTAATAATATTTTTAAAGAAAAAACTAACATATAGAAATCATTTAGGATGTAAGCGTAAGAAATACCATTGAAAAGTTACAAAGTTATTATTTTTAATGAAATTTAAGTTTTTCATATACCTATTTATACAAACCGAATTCGATGCGTATTTCTTCTATACCTACCAAGGTTTGTAGAGAATATCTATTTTATTGTAAATTTTTTATTTTTTTTATTACATTTTGTATTATAGTTTCGAAGTAATTATTCAGCTTGAAGACTAAACAAATTTTATATTCTAAACCTGCCAGAATAGTGAAAATAAAACCTCCGCTTGAGTACTTATGTTAAAAATATAAAATTTTCATTTATTCTAATAGAAAAACATAAATAACAAAACACAAAAATAAGAGGA
Source organism: Cistogaster globosa (assembly GCA_937654795.1). Classification (NCBI taxonomy): domain Eukaryota; kingdom Metazoa; phylum Arthropoda; class Insecta; order Diptera; family Tachinidae; genus Cistogaster; species Cistogaster globosa. Next base: position 4,349,855 of record OW569406.1, read on the forward strand.
GAAAAAAAGATATGTAAACAAAAAATTCTTTTTGAGTAAAAAAATTTTTTGACCCATTAAATACAACTCTGAGATGCAATAAAGCGTCTGCAACAGAGAGTACAAATGTCAAATCATTGTCATTTGTTTTATATTGATGTTTCGTTTTATTAATTCATTTTTTAGTACTAAAAATGTTTCTACCGCCATTTTCAAAGAGAGTTTTGTCTACTTATGTACCTGCGAGTAAAAGAGATATACTGTGAGGTATGTATATTTCCAACTAGATAGTTGACATGCTTACTCATATTTATGTCAAATTTTTTATATGATTTTTTACATATTTCTCATTTTCTTATACTACACTACGTCCGTTGTTCGTAGTTGCTGTTTTTAGTGTAAAAAAATTCCAAACTAAATTTAAAAATACAAAAGATTTATGTAAAATTCATATATAAATTTTTGGCATAAAACATAGTCTTTTAAAAGAATATGTTTGTTACCGGTTTGAAATACTAAAACTATGGTAACATAAAAAAAGATGAAAAAGAAAATTTATCCAAGAAAAAAGTAGTTTCACATAAAAGGGTTTTATACGTACCAAACGTTTATATGTACGTGAAAAGTGTGTGTTTTTTAATGAGTAGTAAGCCTTTTGCTACTATCGCGTTGCCTTGACTTTTGAGCTGACTGACATTGTTTTGTTTGGCTGCTGTCGGCAGCGATGGTATTTCAGCGTTGCCAGAATTTAGACAGATGTTTCGTGTGGATATCAGCAACTTGTTTGTTGTGTTGCAGGAATCAAGAACGAATAATAATAACAAAACCATTTTATGAGTATTAAATCTCAAAAACTATATAAAAATACTATTAAAATATATAAATAAAGTCACATTTTTCACGACATCTTGAATTCAAATAATAATTTTTTTTGCGTCACCAAAGAAAATATTTAATGAAATTAAATGAGTTAAAAGCAACAATTTAAATTTTTGTTGCTATATATATTTTTTCCATTTAACCAACGGTACAAAAATAAAAAGAACAGGTACTAAAACACGTAGAAAGATATAAAGGCTAAAATTTTCATAATTTTTTATGCTTGTACGTTAAAAATTATATTATTATTAAATAATCGAATAATCTTTATGGGTAGAAATGTTCTAAAATTTACGGTGCTCTTTTTTAAGCATACAAATTTATGGAATGCTTTCTTTAGGTCGTTGAAAATGTTTAAAAGTTCATTAAAAAATTCCAAAAAAAAAATCGTTAAAAAATTATGAATTTCTTTATTCTGGCAACGTTACATCTGTTTTTAGGTCGGTCTGTTAGCTGCAGCAACCGCAGCTGATGCTTTCGTAGACGTCTCCGTTATTATTATCTGATATACACAGAAATACAACAAAATTTATGTATAAAAGCCGATTTTAGCCGAGAGTAACCAACCAAATAGTCTACTGTACTATATTTGCGATATTGATGCAGTTGACATCTCAGTCGCTGTCGACGTTGTGTGTATAATTAGTTGGTCGCCAGAAAAGAACAAATATATGTGAAATGCTCAAAATTTTTTTTGTAAAGCAGAAAATAAATTGTATTTAATTATTGTTTTTAAACTTAATATTTGATTCAAGGGAAATAATTAAATAATTTTTTTAGCAAAACAGTGAAAATATTATTTAGTTTTTTTTTAACTTCTTTGTAAAAGTGCCGGTTTTTTTTTTTAATTTGTTAAACCTAATTAATAATGAATCTTTTTAAAAACTAGTTACCTTTAAGGTCATGGCGTAATTATTTAACAACTAAGGTTTTTTTGTGTTCATGCTTATATTTCTTGATAAAATTGTGAAAGTTTATAAAGTCTTTCTTAAGTCCTTGTCTTTATTTAAAAATGCAATACACTATAACACACAAAAATATTTCCAATTCAAATTAAAATTTCTTAACATTTTTTTATTGTGTTTAAAAGAAATAAAAAAAGAGAAAGTTTCGTGATTAAGACAAAATTAATTTCTTTATTTTGGTGTGTGATTTTTTCTTACAATTTGTTTTGTTTATCATATGACTGCTTCGGTTACAAATTTCATTGTTTATTTTTTTGCACTATTTTTGCTGTTGTTTGCTGATCTTTGATAATGGAATTCTTATGCCACATAGGTACATAGTTTGCGATAAAGTTTTCATACATTTTGTGGAATATTTGTGTTAATTTCTTACTCAATTTGCAGAAACGAAGAACAGGACGTAACAACAATTTTCAGTAAAGCAGCGATTTTTTTAATTTTTGTATTGCAAACAAGCATTATTATTTTAATTTTTTTGTTTGAATATTAATTTAGCTGTTTGACTTATAAAAAAACTTATTTATTTTTCTTCACACATACACTCAAATGTTGAAACAGAGATTACTTTCTAATCAATCGAGTATATTGCGGGACTCTGTTCTTCAATAACATGATATACCTAAATCCCATTGAGAGCTATGGGAAATACAGATTTACAGTTAAAACAGGGGTTCTCATCAAATGCCTGCTCACGGACCCCTAGTAAACTCATTATTTTCTCGCTGATCCCTCTGAAGCCCAGGTTCAAAATAAAACTTTTATAATTTTTGAAAACATTGTTTTTTTCGTTCTTCGTGCGGACCCCTTGAATGGTTGCTACGATGGTTTTTTTATAATCGCCGTTCTAAAATAGATTCATGCCATGATGATAAGCTATTATATTTAGATGTTCGAACTGTCAAAAAATGCATTTGTACCCAAAAAGTATGTGTCACTGACATTTTGATAGAACTGTTCAATTTTATAATCATTTGATAAAGTTTATAAAATAATATTTTCAAAACGATTTTCTTTCTTAATTAAATCTAACAGCATAAACAGACGACATCGTTAATTTGCATTAGCAAACTTAATTCAAATTAACTTTTGAGTTAACCTCATTCTAATGTGAATTAGATTTATCGGAAATGCACTAAATCAAAATGAATTTAAACTGAATTTAGATATTTCAATATGGCAACACCGTCGATAATCAACAAGCGGCTGTGAAATTATCTAATTTTGAAATTCAAAATGGATTCTAGGGTCGAAAAAAGGTACGTTATTTTAATTGATTTTAGTAAAATAAAATATAAATATTAAAATAAGAATAACTTCAAACCCTACTTTCTGTTTTCTACCCATTTTATCGTAATGTTAATGATTTCTAATTGCAAAAACTGTAGTCTGTCAGAGAAAACTTTTAATTCACATTGGTTAGCTTTTAATTCAAATTAACTATGTCGCCTGTCTACGCTTTAAGTTTTAGCGAAGTTCAAAATGCTGTTTTAAAAATCAGGCAAAATTTGCCTTATAATTTTTGTAAAAAAAAGTCACTGGCAACGCTGTTTGCTGCAGACATCATACGTATACAAATGTTTACATCATTTTTTTTTATTTTTCATTTTTAAATTGAGAATGTGATAGAAACTTTGTTTACGCAGCGATTGATATTTCTATCATCACTGATTGTCATTCAAATCAAATGACACTTTCTTGGGATTTTTCTTAGTAGCGTAGGAGAGAATTCCTTCAATTTTCTTGTGAATAAATTGTACGATTGTCTAGGACAGTCAGACGTGACCTTTAAAAATATCAGTCGTAACATAAATTTGCATCAATTGCTTTTTGACCTCCAAAAAAAGTGAATTAGCGCTATAAATTGGTCCAATGGAAAAAGCATTTAGAAAAGGATTTGTCTGTTTTTTTTTTGTTTTTTTTTTTTTTTTTTTTTTTTTTTTGACAATCTTTGAGCAAATTAAACTGGTTTCTTTTATTTTTTTTGAAAAATTAATAATATTTGTTATTTTTGTTGGCATTTAAATATTTTTTGCGTTTAAAAGAACCTTCAGTCGGCTTGTGGCCACATTGAAACGCAAACAAGTTCTACCTTGGCCGCCGGCGATTATTATAAACGGCTCTGATAACTGGCAATTAGTGACAAAATGTTTAAGAATTTTTTTACTGTTAATATTACTTAGGCTTAAAAGGAAAACAAAATAAAATCGACAACAACTTTATTGGGTCGGAAATGGATATTGGAGAAATTATAAACGGAATCAAAAAATTATTTATAGGTACCCTTTTTCCACTTTCTGCGGTGAATGGTATAATAAGACTTAAACATAAAACATTAACTTAAGCACAACTCAAAACAGTATTTATATTCAACTACTAATTTTAAACACTTTTATTTTTAATGCTATAAAATAAAAAAACAAATAAAATAAAGAATTCGAAATTAAAGAGCCAAACATGGCACCGATTAGTTCTCCGCAAATGGATAATTTCCATCGATTTCATGATTGCGCGCGATTTCCTTTGCACTAAAATATTGTATTTTTAACGAGAAATTTCCAACATAAAAACTTTCATCGATATAAACGTTTTTAAAAAATCTCACTTTTATTTAAGGAAATAAATACACAGTTCTTTTGGTGTAGGGTATGATGTAAACTCGGTGTATAAAATTCGGCAATCGGCTTAACCCCATTAATAATATTCACTGTTTTCATTGATATTGAAAGCAGTAGAGAGAAAACATTTTCAAATTAAAAATATTTATTTAAATTAAGGGATGCATGGATACGATACGACGCCTTGATTTTCAACACTTTTAAAATCTAAATCAAATGTTGTAAAAAAAAAATCGGCAAAATGCCAATAAATCGGCAAATATGGCAGGTCTGATAGCAGTCGATTGCGTGATGTTCGTCTCTCCATGTGTGTTCATATTGAAATCAACTTTGCCAAGGCACTAGATGAGCTAGAGAGAATTTAAATACCCCAATTGATCAGACATAGTTTTAAAAATATTGCTATTGAAAAATCTGCAAGATCGATGCCAGACATTCGAGGCAGCTGACAAAACACCAAGGTCGCCTCTATATATAATTTTACATAAAAATGTCATCGGCTCTTAATGCGTTAAGCATTAAGAAAAAAATTTGTATTTCCTGTAAGATCTCTTTAAAAGCTTTGAAATGACTCATATTGACATTTAAACTTTTTTATGAAAGTTTTAGAGGTCCCGCCATAACTCGGAAAATATGGTCGAGCGTAAATTTTTTCACTTGATGTTCTTTTTTTTTTCTTATTTCTTAATTCTCTTTCGCTTCATATATTTGTTTTTTTTTTTTTTTTTTTTTTTTTTTTTTTTTTGTCGAAGTTACTTCATTGTTCCAAATGATATGGAAAAATTAGAGACAGGCGTGGTGTTTTTTGCCTGTTGCCTCTAAGGACATGGACAGATCTTGCAAGTCTTTTGAATTTATTTCCGATCGATAGGTGTATTTAAGTTTCTCTAGCTCATTTATTGCCTTAAGAAAGTTGATTTCAACACTAACACTTCCACTTTTTGCGGTAAAGTGTGGTGGTGGTCCAATTTACAACTTTAGTGCGCAAGAACAACTCACACTTGGAGGGTATATGTCCCCTATATTTTACTTGTTTTTCTTTTTTGTCGTGCAATATTTTTATTTTGGACTAAAATCTTATTATTTGCTTTCTTTTCAGTACATCCTCCATCTTATTTACAAGAATGACCGAAACAACATCATCAAATCTACCTTTTAAATATTGACGTCTCCATAGTTAAATGCTTCAGAATTTATTGTAATCACATATTATAACAACTACATAAAATAAGATTAAAAAAAACTTCCCTAAAGATAAAAAAAAAAGAAATATTAATTGTATTGCATTAAAAAAAAAAGAAATAAAATAAACATTTGGCCTAAAGATTTTGTTGCAGTTAATTGTTTCTTACAATTACAATAAACAAAAACAAAAATGTGTTCTAATTTAAGCTGACTTTAAATACTTTTTGGCTGTAAATGTATGGTAAGTTGAATTGTATAATTTTTTTTTTTATAAATCTTAGGTTAAGAACGAATATAAAACATATTTTATTCTATATTTAAAAAATCATTGATATAATTTTTTTTCATCTAATTATTTTTTTTCATTTATTAACATAATGAAAGATTTTCCAATATTAAAGCGAGTTTTAAATTTTTATTAAAATATAAAGTTAGGTTAGGATGGTTAAAGGGGCTAAATAATTAACTAAAACACAATTATTCAGGGACCTTAGTAATCGTTTAATTTGTTTTTACTCTTTAAAGAACAGTCATTAAATGGTGTAGCCAAATTAAGAAATTTTTTCAATTATTTTACATGTGATCGTTTTTAATCACACTTTTGGATTAACAAAATTAGTGGATTGTTGCCATATCGAACAAATACTGATGGAGAGGCATAAAGCTTTAGTAAAAAATTAAAGGTCGTAGCATTACCTATACGATCAGACATTTTGACACTAGAAGGATGACTCCCTCTTAAAAAATTTGTAAAATTTGCCTTCGTCATTTCGAAATTTTCACAGAATATTGAAAAAATATTTTAATTAAATTTCATCAAAATGTTTAAAATAAAAAGTATGAATTATTAACACGGGCTTGAATAGATAAAATTTAAATGAAGAAAAATTAAAAATATAAATAATAATAATAAATAAAAAAAAAAAATAAATAAATACAATTTTTTTTTAAATATCAGTAGCCAAATTTCGATAATTTTTTTAAAGGCTTTTATTTTAATTAATTAATTTCATCTTAATGATATATTTACAAAAACAAAAATTTATAAAATTATAAAAATTTAATTTTCATTTATTTTTTTATCCTATTGAAAATTAAAACAATTTTTTTTTCAAAACATGTACAGTTTTCCATAGAATAATTCTTAGCAAATTGTTATTAAATGTCGAAACATTGTGATTTTTTGGAACATATTGAACAAAATAAAAAATAATATTTGAGGTTAGTTTTGAAAAAAAAAATTTTTTTAAATGAAATGTTAAAAAAAAAACAATTTAAAAATTAAAATTGTTAAAAAAAATTGATCTCAAGAATTTAAAACTAATTTTAAATAGGTAACCAATTGAACAGTTTTTTATTAAGGCTCAAGTTCGTTATTTCAAATTTTTAAATGCAATAGAAATAAAGAATATAACAATACTTTTTCTTCTTTTTAAAATATTACGTAAATGTCCTCATAAAAAAAAATAATAATTTCAATTTTTTTAATTTATTATGATGTTTTAGAATTTTAAAGGCCCGGGGCACATAGAATCCATCATACGTTATATTTTTACATGTTTAACTGAAAACACAATCTGTCCAATTATGAATATTCTCACGGGAAAAAATATTCTTGAGATAAAATTCCTCCAAATATGAATTCCGTGGAAACAAAAAAAAAAAAAAAAAATAATAAATAAATAAAGTGGCATCACCGTAATTTGATGGGAGCTATTTTGCTTTTTTACACATGATTTCTCTTTCATAATTCATAATACCCACTTTTTTTCCCGAATTTTTTTCAGTAAGAAAACTCGCACGGAATTTCCGTTTATAATTGGGCTGAATGAATACTTTATTGACAAATAAAAAATCATTAAAATACACAGCAAGAGCAAAAACAAAACAAGAAGAGTAAGCAAATGATAACAGTTAAAGTATACAACGTACGTCAAAAGTTGCCCAACTTTCGTTATTTACGTTGACGGAGACGTACTGATCGTGTTAACAATCATAAGAAATCACGTTTTTAATTTAATTGTCAGTGAAAAACGACAAAGTATAACCTATGACGGGACTCTATATGCCCCGGCCTAAAATAAAAAGGCATTAAAAATTTTTATTTTAAGGTTGTTAAGGAAAAAAAAAAAATAATTTTATATAAATTTCAAAATTCTAAAAATATTTGAAATTTTTTTTTAACCTTTTTCTATTTTCTTAAAATTTTTCAGAAAATTTTGCCATAAAATGCGGCCAACAACAGCAACCGTCAAACAATTACAGCAGCATCATATGGCCAAAAATCATCTAACTACAGATATGTACAGCATCATATATAAACTACTTTATCAAAACTCCAGACTACAGAAAAGGATTTGAAAATACATAACAAATTAAAAAAACAAACAACTTGTTGTTGTTGTTAATTCCTGCAACGCATCATTATTACTATTTTTAATTTATTTTCTTTTTCTTTTTGTACGAATTATTAAAAGAAAAACTGTTTAAATTAATTTGCACCAAATCTCACACGAGACAGTGACACAGGAAGCAGCACTGAAAAGAAGGGAGAAAATATAATTAAGAAGCGAGCAATACTTAATTTCGTTAACAAATTCTTAAACTCCTTAGAGAGTTTTAAAGTTGTTGTTGTTTTCCCGAAATATTCTCTACGCTAAAAGCAGTTTTCTCCTTTCAAAAGCGCAAACAGAAAATAGAAAGATTTTGTGAAGCCAATATTTGGAATATTTAAACAACAATCTTTGCCTGCAACTACTAAACAGCAGTGAAAAAGAAAAAAGCAAGAACAAATTTCAAACTTTATTGGTTGGTTCCTCTCCCTAGCAAAAGCAAACTCTTTGCGAATAACAGTAAATACAAAAAAAAAGGAAAAAAGAAAAACAAGCACAATTATCATTAACACATTTTGTATATAAAGTTACAAAATCAAATTAAAAAAAAAAAAAAAACATACCTCAAGGTTGGTTCCACAACACACAACTACTCCATCAGCCAGCCAAGCCAGCCCGAAAGGAGCGTTTAATAAAAATACAGAGGAATACAGAATATAAAAAAAAACAAACAAAAATAAAAAATAAAAAACCAGCTGCAAACATGTCGCAAGAACCACCGCCACGTAATGAACCCTATGTGGAGCCAGTTAATGGTATTGTTCAGCCACCAACTGTACCACCACCGGATCGACCTGGTCGCAACACAAATCAACTGCAGTATCTCATCAAAACGGTTATGAAAGCCGTTTGGAAGCATCACTTTTCTTGGCCATTCCAACAACCAGTCGATACCAAAAAACTTAACCTGCCCGATTATCACAAGATCATCAAACAGCCCATGGATTTGGGTACGGTGAAAAAGCGTCTAGAGAACAATTACTATTGGTCGGCCAAAGAGGCCATACAGGACTTGAATATAATGTTCTCAAATTGTTATGTCTACAATAAGCCGGGCGAAGATGTTGTTGTTATGGCACAAACATTGGAAAAGGTATTTTTGCAAAAGTTGGAAGGTATGCCCAAGGAGGAAATCGAACTGGAACCGGTCACACCGAAAGGCGGTGGCAAAAAGAAGCCACGTTCAGGACCTAAACCGCCTGCGTCGGCCAATTCATCATTGTTAAGTGCGCCCACAACACCTGCTAGCTCTTTGGGTGGTGGTGGCCGGGGTGGCGCCGGAGCTGGTGCAGCCAGCGCAGCGAGACCTTTGTCGGCAATGGGCGGCACAGTTTCGTCATCTGGTGGAACACCCGCTTCTACGCCTGGCATACCACCGATAGCAACCGTAGCACCACAAACTGTACCCGGAAGTACGAATACAACAACAACAGCTTTGGCCACTGGTGCTGGCAGCACATTACTACCGGGAGCCGGCATATTACCAGCGAGCGGCGGCGGCGGCGTAGCTACTCATGTATCATTGGTAGGCACTGCTGCTGGGGCAGCAGCTGGTGTTGGCGCGGGCGCAGCCGGAGTCAATTCAACGCTGCTCGATGCTGGTGTAACAGCTGCGGGTAATAATCCTGCTGCTTTGACAACTGCTGCGGCTACCGTACCTGCGTATCATGTTAATAGCACAGCGGCCGGAGTGGACGCCGTTATACCCCCACAGCAGCCGGCTAAAATGAAAAAAGGAGTGAAAAGAAAGGCTGACACAACCACACCGACAGCAAATGCATTTGAATCACCGTATGCACAAATCGACTCAAAGAGTGCGAAAATCGCAACGAGGCGTGAGTCAAATCGACAGGTAGGCAAAAAGGTAATCCAACGTGTTGGGCATGATGTGTAAACAATTTTCGTCTAATCTCTTCCTTTTTAACTTTTTAACTTTCATTGTTTTTATTTTTGTTTATGATTAGAAATGAATTTAATATTAAATTTTTCTTGCCTTCCCCCTTTCCCTTTTTTTTATTCATTTTTCGAAATGATTTTCCAAGCTTGATAAATCGCTACTCCTTTCTGTAGCAGCCTTCATCATCAGGAGATAATAATTTTCAAAAAAAAAAAAAAAAAAAAAACTAATAAAACGTAGGAATTGCGGGAAATAAAAAAGAGTAGCGAAATGTCGAGCAGGAAAAAACAAAAAAAGAAACTTAAATCTGGAAAAATTAGTTAAATTTTTTTTTAGTAAACATTAAAAAAAATCATAAAGTTTGGCCTTTAAGTTGGCTAACAACCCCTTATTTCCTTGATGCATCGCTATTTAATCATTCTCCTCAGCATTTTTACGAACAAAATTGAAATCAACTAAAGAAACATCATCATGCTTTCACAAAACACGCTGTGTATTGCCAACATTATCCCAAATCTATTTTTTATTTTTATTTCTAGTTTAGTTTCCTTGATACCTCCTTCTCTGTGTAAAAATTACAATAATATTGTGTTAATGTAGACAAACGGACGGACAGTTCTGTTTCAATGTTATTAAAAATTATAATTTTTTTTCGTTTCTTTTGTAATTTTTCTTTCTCTTAGGACACCGGTTATCCAATGTCACCTATGGGTGTTGGCGGTGTTCCTGGTGCTGCAGGCGGTGCTGGTGGCGTACCAGGTTCGGCTAAATCCAAGGAAAAGCTATCAGATGCCTTGAAATCCTGCAATGAAATCCTTAAAGAACTCTTTTCCAAAAAACATACAGGCTACGCTTGGCCGTTTTATAAACCTGTCGATGCCGAACTGTTAGGCTTGCATGATTATCACGACATTATTAAGAAGCCCATGGATTTGGGTACCGTCAAACGGAAAATGGACAATCGCGAATATAAAAGTGCACCCGAGTTTGCTGCTGATGTGCGATTAATATTCACCAACTGTTATAAATACAACCCGCCAGATCATGATGTTGTTGCCATGGGACGCAAACTACAGGACGTATTCGAAATGCGCTATGCCAATATACCCGATGAGCCGGTGGCCAATGCACATGCGGCCGCTGTTGCAGCGGCGGCAGCCCATCACGGCTATGGCAAACATGATGGCTCCGATTCATCATCCGACGAATCGTCGGACAGCGAAAACGAATCAAATTCGGATGAAGAGCGCAATGCAAAACTGAAAATGTTGGAGGCAAAACTGCTCGATTTGCAAGAGGAAATGCGTAAGCTGATGGAGGAGGCCTCAAATAAAAAGAAGGCCAAAAAGAAAATGAAAGAAAAGAAGAAAGCTGCAGCCAGCGGTGGCACATTGGGAGCAAGTGGCATTGTACCGGCGGCAGCTGTTGGTTCATTGGTACCGGGCGGCGCCGGCGTCGCCACAGGTGTTGCTAACACTATGCACGCGCATGAGATTGCATCGGCCATGTCGATGGGTCAAATCAGTACGGGCGGTAAGGGTGCTGCCATGGGTCCGGGTAGTATAGCGGGCCCAGCTACAGCGGCAGCAGGTAAAGGTGCTAAAAATAAGGGTCAACGTGGTCCTAAAACAGCGAACAATAGTGGTGTTGGTCCAGCAGCAACGACAGCGGCCACAAAACGTACCAAAGGCAGTGCATCATCTGCTGGCGGCGGTGGTGCTGGTTCGGGCACTGGTGCCAGAGGTGCCAATAAAAAGAAACCCACCAGTCAAGCCATGGTCTTCGATTCGGAAGAGGAAGACACCGCCAAACCAATGTCATACGATGAAAAGAGACAGTTATCTTTGGATATAAACAAACTGCCGGGTAAGTCCTTCAACTGCAGTCCAATCAGTAAAAAAAAATTTAAAAAAAAATCCAATTTTCTTTTTCTTTTTATCAAATACAATCAATCAATCAATCAATTACTGTTATGTTTTTCTTTTTCTATTTTTTTACAACTTTTTCTTCAACAGGTGATAAATTAGGACGCGTTGTACACATTATACAAAACCGAGAACCATCGCTGCGCGACTCTAATCCAGATGAAATTGAAATCGATTTCGAAACATTAAAACCCTCAACGTTGCGTGAACTTGAAAGCTATGTGGCATCATGCCTGCGCAAAAAAACCCGTAAGCCTTACTGTAAGTTTATCCCAATGACACGCACTACTCAAAGAATACATGAACAACAACAACAACAACAACATCAACTGTAACGTTAACAACTTCAGAGTTTGATTGTTACTTTCCCAATAACAACGACAACAGCTGTTTGTTGTATTGTGTATCTTTAAAAAAAAAAAAAGATACAAAATTGTGTTGCGTTTTTTATAGCTTTCAGGAAAGCTTTAGCCCTTTGTGGCCACCTACTCCTTTTCTTGAGAAATCAATGAAAACAAAAGTGCAGCTTTATTCCTTTTTTTACACTTTGATAATTTTTTTTTGTAATGACTTGTGTTTTTTTTTTGCAATCATTTCGTCATTTTCTACATATTTGCATATACATTGTTGTTCAATGTACAAAAATAAAATTAAAGCACATTTTTCATTTAACAACAAAAAAAAAAAAAAAAAAAAATCACACATTTTAGCCATAACTTCACTTTTACACTTAAATCACGTATATTTGTTTAGTTCCCTCTTTTTTCGAAATTAAAGCAAATCATTTTTCACACATTAGACAGGCAGACCACTTTAAAATGTGTACAAAATGTTTATTATTTTTTTGGAAAATATTTTTTTTAAGTAAAAAAAATTCAACTATAACAAGTTGTTGTTGTTTCTTTTATTATTTTATTATTTTTTTTTTTATATTGTTGTCTGACTTTATGTTTAAATCTTAGTATTTTTCACACACACACACACACACACACATCGGCATTTAAGAAAACGAGTAGTTAGACTTAAGAAAAGAACTTCTTCAGTTAATTTTGTTCTTAAAGCTCAACCAAATGAAACAATTTTAAATGCTTTAAAAAACTTTCTGCAAACTTCCCATTTTAGAAATAGAATTTTTTACCGAATATTAAAAAAAAGAGAAATCTTTTTAAAATAATTGTATTGCCAGCCAGCTTTTATTACATTAGCTGCAAAACTTTCAAGTTTTTGATTTTCAAATGAAATACTAGTCCCTATTTACACAAAAGTTTATCACCCCTTTTTGAAGGAAATTAAAGTTAAACAAAATTTATATTTTTTTCAATAGGTATCATCTCATCATGTATTGTATTAAATATATTTAAACTTTAAAGCTCTTTGCCTTTCTAGCTTAAAGCCTTCTGCAAAGTTGTTCATATCATTGTTTAATAAACCGAAAGTTTTAAAAATTTCTGGAAAATTTGCAACGATGTTTCTTTTAAAGGCTTTACAAAGCTTTTTAAGTATTCTTTAAAAGCTTTTGTTCTTTTTTGTATAGTTCTCCCTTTTGAAATCACAAATTTTTAAAGCATTTTAACTTTTCACATATAAAGTGGTTCAAAGCTTTCTCTCTATTCATGCTTGGTCGAGCCTTTTTGTTTTAAGAAATTTCTTGTTAGCTTAAAATTTTCTTATGAAATAGTTTTATCTTGCTTAAATATATCCCCAGCTTTTATTATATAGTCTCCAGTTATCATAGCATAAGCTTTCTTCAAAAAATCTTAGGGCTACTAAGAGCTTCCTTTAAGCAATCTCTAGTCAGCTAAAGCTTTCCATAAGAAATCTTCCGCTAGCTAAAGCTTTCCAAAAGAAATCTTCCGCTAGCCAAAGCCTTCTATAGAAAATCCATCGCTAGCTAAAGCTTTCTATAAGAAAAATCTTGTTAGCTAAGTTTTCTATAAGAAATATTTCCCGAGCGTTAAAGCTTTTTTAAGGAGGATCTTGCAAGCTAAATTTTTAATAAGAAATATTTTGCCTGGCTTAAAGCTTTCTATAAGAAATCTTTACAAGCGTTAAAGCTTTCTATAAGAAATCTTTCGCTAGCGTTAAAGCTAGGGATTTTGCAAGTTAAAGTTTTTTATAAGGAGTACCTTGTAAGCTAAAGTTTTTTATAAGAAATGTTTTACGAGCTTCAAGGCTTTCTATGAGAAATCTTCGTGAGCGTTTAAGCTTTTTTAGGGAGGATCTTGGAAGCTAAAGTTTCTATAAAAAATGTCTCGCCTGCTTTAAAGTTTTTTTTAAGTAGGACCTTGTAAGCTAAAGTTTTATAAGAAATTTTTGGCAAGCTTTAAAGCTTTTATACGGAAAATTTAAATGTAAAGTTTCTATAAGAAATGTTTTTTACGAGCTTTTAAGCTTTCTGTAAGAAATTTTCGCAAGCATTCAAGTTTTCTTTATGAAGGAACTTGTAAGCTAAAGTTGCTATAAGAAATGTTTTACAAGCTTTAAAGCTTTTTATAAGAAATCTTTTCTAGACTAAAGTTTTCTTGAAAAACCTTTCGCTTTTCTTCATAGAACTTTCTAAAATAAGTTTTGCGCTGGCTTAAGCTTTTTAAAAGGAAATTTTCGAATTCGCTTGTAAAAACAATAATTTTTTTTAAGAATAAACATATTTTCAAACCAGCTTTTCAAATCAACCATCATAAGTTGGACAGCAATATTAGGGTGGCTCAATACAACATTTTTTTTTAACTCAAAAAAAAAAAAATTTAAGTGCTGCATTTTTTTTTTAAATATGTTTTTTAAGCAAAAACTTAAAAAATGGGTTTAAAAAATTTTTTATTTTTTACAGAAATAAATATTTTTTTTTTTAATTAAAAAAATCGCAAATGAAAATAATTAAAAGAAAGTAGTGAACGTGTTAATTGGATGAACTGTAAATCACAATATTTAACGATTTTAATTTATTTCTTATATAGTTTTCTCTCATTTTATATTTTATATAATTAAGATTTAAAATAAAAAACTTTACTTTCAAAATTGTTTAGAAATTCTATATAGTTTCTATTATGTTTTATTTTCATATTAATTTTTTTTATAAAATCAATAATCGGCATGAACTTGTAGCTTTAATTTGTACAATTAAAAAAAAATTCCAAAACTGGTGTATTTTTTCGAAGTTTATTTTTATGGTGTTGGGTTATTATTTTAATCCTTCTTTTTATAATTAGCATGTTCCTAACTTATTTTTAATTGGCTTTTTATTTTTTTTTTTAATCTTACGAAATTTTCTCTTTTTTTTTTTGTGGAATTTGTTTAACAAAGTTTTCGATTTTCTTATCTTATTTCAACATTCTAAATAAAAAAAAAAATATTAATTTATTTAATTTACTATATTATATTAAAATAAAGGGATTGTAGCTTATTTTATTATATTTATGAATTTTGATATAATTTTTACTTTAGATAAAAAGCCATCTGGTAAATCAAAAGATGAACAAATGGCCGAAAAGAAACAGGAGCTAGAAAAACGTCTACAAGATGTAACAGGCCAATTAGGTTCCAGCAAGAAGACAGCAAAAAAAGGTAAGACACAGTATAAAAAAGAGACTTTAAAGAGACTTTGCTATTCGAATTAAATTTATAAATATTAATGATTTCTGTTTAAAAAAAATTTTTTTTCTACAAATTTTGCTTTTTTATACAAATTGTTAAGCCCATCATAAACAATTCCATTTTTAGTTTTACTAAGATTTACATCTTTTTTACATAAGAATTGTCTAGATCAGATAATTTTTTCAAAGATCAGTGCTACAAGTTTAACTTTCTCTCTCATGATGGTATTGAGAAACATATTTTTATTAGGGACCTCTTAGGACACACTTTCATCTCTGGTGATTATCCTTGCGGGTCACTGCATTATTAAGGCTCCTGCAAGGGACATTATTATATTTCGCAAAGCGAAAAAATTATTAAGACAGCGAGAGTAGAAACTGCTTGGCGGCAAATCTTATGAGCGATCCGGCTATATTAAGAGTCCTTGGATAAACTAAGCGTCTTGCTTTTTTTTTTTTTTTTTTTTCTTCTCCTTCTTGTTTTCATGCCTTTTCTACAGTTACACTAATGCAAAGGAGAAATTTTCCGGGTTAAAAGGCAATGAACTTCACTAAAGTTTTTAAAACCATGCGATTTTCAAAAACAAAAAGTATTTGCAAATTGGTTTTCTAAAATAAATTTAAAATAAAATACCATTAACTTGAAAGTGTGGCGAAAGTAAATTACTAAAAGCGTAGGAAATAATTGAAAGCTATCTCTGTTAGTTGGAAGATAAACAACAATCAAGTCAAAATAATTTTCAATGTTTTCGTGAAGAGTAAAGCTTTTAAAATGGAATTTCGAAAGTGTTTTTGTGGTTTCTTTCATCATTATCTTGAGCGAAATCTAGAGTCACTTTGTTTTGGTTTTCGTTATCTTTTGCCTTTTTCTAATTCTCATTTCGTTCTTTTTTTTAGTTGAGTTTATTGCTGAAAAAACTTTTTATACTTTTTTTTTAATTTTTTTTTTTGAAATATATTCGTTTTAGATTATTTTTAAATTCGAATAAATTTTTGTTATACGAGGGCTGCTCTATATATTTCTGGCCTAATAGTGAAAATGCGAATATTTATAATCAAAAATAGTTTTATTATTTTTCAAAGTATTCTCCTGCATGATTTATACACTTTAGCATGCGCTCAAACCAATTGTCGAAGCACTTTTTCCATTCCGATTGAGACACCTCTAAAGCATGGTTTTTGAACACTTCAATAGCTTCTTCTGGCGACGAAAATTCTGGACCACGCCTTTTTTTCTTGATGTGCGGAAACAAGAAGAAGTCATTAGGTGCCAAGTCAGGGCTGTACGGCGGATGACCCATTAAATCGACGTTTTGGCCGGTCAAAAACGCTCTGGTTTGAGCCGATGTGTGAGAGCTCGCATTGTCATGGTGAACAATGATTCGTCTTCTCTTGTTGGTTTTTCGAATTTCTCCGATGTCTTCAGGCAAACAAATTGCAGTGTACCACTCAGAAGTGACCGTCCTACGTTGCTCAAGCGGAACAGTCGCCACATGACCAGTTTTGCCGAAGAAACAGGCGACCAATTGCTTCGAAGTGCTTCTTTCACGAACAACTTTCGTTGGATTTTGCTCGTCTTTGAAGACCCACACGGTCGATTGTTGTTTCGTTTCGGGCTCATACGCATAGATTCATGATCCGTCACCTGTGACGATCTTATAAACGTCTTTTGAAGCACCGCAATCGTATTTTTGCAACATTTCTTTGCACCAATCGACACGAGCCTTTTTTTGAGCGACTTTCAAATTGTGCGGGATCCAACGAGAACAAACCTTTTTTACGGCCAGGTGTTCATGCTGTATCGAGTGTATGCTGGTGGAAGAAATGTCCAAGGATGTCTCTATCTCTCGGTATGTCGCATGTCGTGCATTATGAGTTCACGCACGGCATCAATGTTCTCTGGCACAACAGCCGTTTTTGGACGAACTTCACGGGATTCGTCTTTGAACGAGCTTCGGCCACGATTAAATTCATTATACCAATTTTTCACAGTGCTATAGGATGGTGCTTCATCGCCATACAAAGATTTAAGTTCATCAATGCACTCTTGTCGTGACAATACACGTCGAAAGTTGTGAAAAATGATGGCACGAAAAGTTAATTCCATTTTTTTCTATATCAATTTTTTCAAGTTACTGTAAACAACACAAATAATGGTCGTACGTCACAACGTTTTGAGTACGATTATGCTTAAAAATGACAAACTTTCCAATGGAAATGTCAGATTGCACTTGGCAGCACTCAGTGTTGCCAGGCCAGAAATATATATATAGAAGCCCTCGTACCCATCTTGCTTCTCCAACGAATTAAAATTTCATGCTAGTTTCATGAAAAATTGCACAGTGTAAATGCCGTATAAATGTTTTCTTATATATTTATTTTTTTATAATTCACAAATCTTAAATTAAAATTCACAAATGGAATTTTATTTAAAATGATTTCAATATTTTATTCGTTAGCGTATATATAAAATTAGCGAATTCTATAAAATACAATTCGAATAGATTTTTCCGAAAGGGTAATAATTTTTTTTTAAATCCCCTTAAACCGGATATTTTATTGACAATTAAAAAAAAAATTTTTTTTGATGGTAAATTTCCCAACCTGGCATTAGTTTTTATTTGACTGATGGTTATTAGTAGAACGGATGGATTAACAATTTTTTGTTACCATTTTTGTTTGTTTTATTTGTGTTAAAGCTGATTTAAAAATCTGCTTTTAAATAAAATAAATTTTGTATTTTCATTCGTTTTTATTTTTTCTATTACAGACGAATCATCGAATAAAGTTGAAGCTGTTCAGCCCGCAAATCGCCCATCATCTAGTTCTAGTTCTAGCGATTCATCCTCGTCCAGTTCAAGCGATAGTAGTTCTAGCGACTCAAGTGACAGTGAAGCAGGTTAGGACGCGTTTATTTAATATTATTTTGTTTTATAAATATTATTACTGATTATTATCAAACTAAACCAACTTCCCTATCTTAATATAACTACTACTACTTTTACTATTTAACCCTATTATAACTACAAACGAGAGAAAAGAAAAACAAAACTCTTAAAATCCACTCTCATTTTACGTTTTTGTTTATCCTGACCATAAATCATTATTTCAGTTTTTTTTTAATTGCAAAGTTTTATTAACAATTATTAATAAAATTAATATTTTTTAAACTGATTTTTACAATATTTTTTTTTACTTTTAATGATTACAAGCATTATTACATAAAAAAAACAATAGTTACTGGAGATAGATTTCTTTCGTAATCTTTGAATTAATAAACATACAATTTTTAATGTAAGAACATATATTTAACAAGAAAATTTATATATTAAACAATTAAAGAAGAAACAAAAAATATTGGAGAATTAAAGCCAAGTTAATTTAATACTTCCATAATTTATGTTTATTTCTTTATTATCATTATTATTATTATTATTATTATAATTGTGTTTCTAATAATAGAAGATTTATTTAAATTGAATTCATTTCGTAAACTCGAATTTTGAAGAGTAGAAACGAACAGAAACAAAAATAGCAATAGTTTAAGTAGTTAGAGTTTATCTATTAATTCTTCTTACTTATACAATAAAAAATCCTATTATAATTAGAAATTTAGCTCTGCCACATTAATCCCTCCTCAGTTTTTATTAAGATCTTTAAGTTTTTTATTTTTTTATTTAAATAACAAATAATAGGTTAGTGATTAGAAGTTTATGTTTTCTTTTCTTTTTTTACGTATTATTTTAAGTATAATTTTATATTAATTAAAAAATTCTCATTATACCCTACTTAATTCTTTTACTTTATTAAAAATTTACAAAAGGAGTTATTTGCGATTTAGAAGTTTTTATAATTTTAAACAGACTTTAGACATATTAATAAAAATTTCAATCTTAATCAATAGCTTTTCCCGCGGACAAACCTTTTTTTGTGGTATAAGCGAAAAAATGAACAAAGTAAAAAATTTAAATTCGAAAATAAGTTCGAATTATATATTTGAAAGTCCACAAACTTGAAAGAAGCCATTATTCGAACAAATTTCAAATGTTTTACAATTTTACAAAGGGACCAATGAATGGACCCAAGTGGGCTGTGGCAACACGGCCGCCTGCCTGACCTTTAACAAGTAAATTCGAAATTACATTCGAATAATATATTTGAAAATTCAGAAACTTGAAAAAAGCCATTAAATAAATTTACCTTTAACAAATTACATACTCTTAAAAGTAAAAAGATTTAAAAGGTTAATAATTTGGATTTAAAGAACTTAAAAGAAACCTAAATTTTGAAAAGTAGCAATAGATTTTCGAAATCGGCTTACAAAATCAATTTGATTTAAAACATGTAACATTTTAAAGTCGTTTCATTTATTTTGCTTTTTTTTAAAGTAAATTAACGTAATTTTAATTTGCTAAACTTAAAAAAGCTGTCAATCCATTTTCAAATCTAAAACAATATTCGAATTTGATTAAAAGTAAATTGAAAACAAAAAAAATTTTAATTAAAAATAAAAAATATTGATATTAAATCAGCAGCTTTCAAATTTAAGGCAGAGACTCAAAACAAGACTCATTATTATTTAAAACAATGTTGCTAATGGTTCGTTGTAAACATAAACATGTTTGACAACAAAAAATTTTTGTATACCAACTTAGATTCATTTGCCATTAACAAAATATAATGGTGGCCACAATGTTTTATAATTTATTGTTTTGAAACAATGTTGCTAATGTTTCTTCTCTGTAAACATTAACATGTTTGACAATGAAAATTTTCACATCCCAATTAACCCTACTAGAACAGTGATCATCATTTGACAATCACTGATGATAGAAATATCCATCACTGCGTAGAACAAAGTTTCTATCACATTCTTGAAGGGAAAATAAAAAACTTGATGTAAACATTTGTTTACCATCACACGTATCAAACAGCGTTACTAGTGACTTTTTTTTACAAAAAGTATAATAAACATTTTGCCTGATTATTGAAAGATTTAATTACAAAACTTTTTATAAGCTACATTTTTAACTTTGCTAATCAAGTTTGAATAAAAACAAGTAAAAACATAGATTAAATTAACAAAAAGAAATTCATTTAAATTTAATAAGAAAGCCGTACAACGGCAACGCTGTTTCAGTATAAAATGATTGCAAATGTATTAGTAGATAATTGTGTATGTATAAGTTTCCCTCACTCATTTCTTGCTGGGAAGATTTATTTACCACAAGCAATGGACGCAATGTTTATATTTTATTGTTTTGAAACAATGTTGCTAATGTTCCGTTGTAAACATGAACATGTTTGACAACAAACATTTTTTATACCAACTGTGATTCATTTGCCATGAGCGAAATTTAAATGTAGCCATAATTAAAACTTAAAATACTTTTTATTCAAGACGCATATTTTCACGAAGAAAAAAAATCGTTTTTAGAAAAAGAAGTTACAATTTAAAAAAGTAACAATTGATTTCAATGGTATTTTTTTTTTAATATCGTAAATTTTACTACAGACGTAAATTTAATTTCATTCTACCATATAAAACAAAACTGATATTGATAATAATACAAAAAAAAAAAAAACAATACTAATTAAAAAAAAACTAGGAGTGAAAAGTTTTAAATATGACTAAAAACAATGTTGTGGTAATGATCAACTCTTAGTTGTTATGCACGTTAATCAATAAAAAAAATGTTACTCTGGATCATTCTGAAAATCCGCATGATTAAAAAAGTGAGCGCTTAACATCAGGCGATGTACCTGGTTGGTACATCTTTTGGGTTTTAAAATGATAAATTTTTAAACTTTCAGGGCAGGGTCTGTCTGATAGGAAATAAAATAAAAAGAGCAGCTCTTTAAAGCCTCTGCTGCAAAAAAGCAACAAACATTATTCATTTGAAATTTGTATAGTACACCCTAAAATCAATCATAGCAAAAGTGAGGTTAAAAACGAACAATTGAGATTAAGTCCGGGACTTTTTTTTAGAGAAGATAAGCTTTGATCCCGCTTAACAAATCACAAATTGTTGCCCATTTAAAACTGAAGATTGTAGCAGTATTAAAGTCGTAAATTTAAAAACGTTTCTTAATTCAAATAACTCTTTTTATTTATTTCTCAATTCACTTATTCTTCTCCTTCTACCAGCAAAGTTTGGTTCTTCTATTTGTTTGAAATGTTTTTTGTTTTGCATTTAAATTTTTAAAAATATTACAAAATTTATAAAATATTAGAAATTTGCTAAAAAAATATTTGTTTACAATAACAAAAAGAGAAAAGAATCAATAAAATAGGTTGTTTTTTTATTTTGTTTTATTTATTTTAATTTTGTTAAAACAAACTCTGTAGAACTAAGTTCTGATTATTAAGTGCAATATAAAATATTTTGTTTTGTAATTATTATTATTATTATCTTTTTTTATAATATAGTTTGTTTTTTTTTAATCAATTAAGATTTTGTTAAACAAAATTATTTTTAAAACATCAAAAGTTTTCGAATTTAAATACCCAGCAAACACAACAAAGTTAAATGTTTAAAAAAAATTTGCAAAACTTTAACAAACATAGAGAGAATATAATATTTGACAAAAACATAAAGTTAAAATAGTTTGACAAAACAGTTTACGTTCGTTTTTCATTCTTATAATTTTCACATTTTTTATATTCTTATGATATGCCATTTTGTTTATCTGTATACTGACTCTAGTTAACCTCAAATTTAAAAAAAGAAAATGGTAAAAATTACTGACAACTTGACTAATGAAATAGAAGAACTAAAAAAAAAGAAAATTATTAAACTGAAAGAACTTAAAAAATTACTAAACTAAATACCAAGCTAAAACAACCAAACAAAGTTTAATAAAGTGACCTGTACAAAAAAAAACCTTTAAATTTAATCAATTGACAAGCTTAACTACACTTTTTGAACAACTGACTTTTCCAATGTTGTAAACTGATGCGTTTTTTTAAACATAGTGCCCATCGGAAAAGACGTAGTGATAAAGTTTAACTTTAAATTATGTAAACAAAACTGTTTGAATAAAATTAAAAATATGTTTTAAATGTATTTATTAACTGGAAATCCAGCTTTCAAAACTGTAAGAATCGTTTATAAATGTGTTTGTTAGGTTTGCTTGAAATAAAACAAAGAATTTATCTCGTAGATCTGAATTTTGCTTTGTTTGTAAATGTAACAATGTGCTGCTGCAAATTCTTGATTATTTTGCCATTCTGCTGTTGTTTTAATAAATAAAACATCTTTAGAATATTGAATACGAAAATATAGAAAATTTCCATATTTATAAAAAATTCATGTCCTTCATTAGAGTCAGTTTACATTATCCCACGTCTCCATGCACATAACGCCGTCAGAACAACGGTATTAATTTGTTCATGCTCTTGTATGTGGCGAAAACGTGTCGATGTTCGTTCATATTCTGTTTAAGCATAATTTTCTGTTTGACGTCAGGGTTGTTTCAATGTTTTTAATAAGAAAGAGAATGTTCAAATTCTTGATCAAGAGATGGCGTTAATGCGAAATAGAGAAATCATACTAAAAGTCATATTTGATGGCGAACATCACTGCACAAACAAATGTTCGGCCAATGATGGTTGCACACGAACTAAACATGAACATTGGCTGTATACATTAGCCGAATTCATGTGCGACATGATGTTCACACGAGTTGATGGCTCATGGAGATGTAAGGTTAAGGGCATTGTAACTGATTTGATATTGTTTTCCCATTTTAAAGTAGCTTCGTAAGTCGTAAAGCACTTACATTATGACTCTTTTATTGCAAGAGTGAGCCAGTTCGGCAACACTGCTCATGCATTATCGGCAAAAAACGAAAGGAAGAAAGATAAATGAGAGAAAAAATGAAATGAATCATAGATATTGATTTCGTCTCTCTTTTGCTACCCCGAAAGCCTCTCTACACTTTTGGCCCTTCTCTGCATTATGGTTTTTGTAGCTGATACAAAGCTCCGGCTCTTCGACCAACAATTTTTTTTTTTTTTGCATCAAATATTTAAGTGTTGTATTTTAGAATGTTTGACATTTGCAGTGTGGTCGACTTTTAATTAAAATACTACATAATAAACGCAGCCTAGTGTGATGTATTTCAGTTTTGGTTTTTCATGTTTTAATTAAAAAAACAAAAACATCATGGATAACTTGTAACAGAAAGTCAGTCAAAGCAATTTGTAAAACAAATTGTTGTTAAATCAAATATTTTTATTAAACAAATGGAAGAATAATAGAACTTTGCTGGTAATTATTTTTTGTTAAACTATTCTTATTCTTTAAAACTATTAATAATAACTTTATTTGCTTATTGTATTATTTTTATAATTAAAATTTTCTGTAGTTTTTTTTTACAGTTTTTACAGTAATTTGAGTATTTTTTCCGTTTTTTTTTTCTATAAACTCTGTTAGTTTTTTACAGCCAAATCAGTTAGAAAACTCTTCAACTCTTTTTGTATTAATGCTTGAATCATTACAATTTTTTTTTATCAACATATATTTTTTTTAATTAAACTAAATTTTTAAGTTTTAACTTGCATTTCCCAAGTAGCTAAAAAACAAACAGCATTTTAACAACAATAAAAAATAATTTTTAATTTTTTTTTCTTAGTAAAAAATTAAAATTAATAAAAAAATATACCCATATGAGTTACATAAAACACAGAAAAAAGAAAAGAAAAAAAAAAAGAAAACCGTGAAGCAATTGTGTATTGGGGGCAGCCAATCATTCCATTTATAACTTTTAATATAATAAAAAAGAGTAAATACATTTTACATATAAAGCAGCTAAAGCACAAAAAAAGAGAAAAGAAATTGAATCAACACGTTTATTTAAACTTAAATAAAATGCAAATTTAATTGTATTTTTAGAAAAAACAAAAAACCTTAACTCCAACCACCACCATCAGATCAAACAGAAGCTACGTTTTCATAATTGTAAAAAAAAAACACTTAAAAAAATAAATTTCTTTAAAGATAAATAAGATTAAACAATTCAAGGTGAAGCGAATCTCTTACAGATGAGATGGCAAGGCAAATTAAATAATATACGCCATTGCCCTAAATATCAAACTCTGTATGTAAAAGAAATGTATGGGTTTTGATCATTAGAACAACGGCGTAAAATTAATGAATTCGCCCTAGGCTATCACCTTAAATAGATTTTTGCCTTGTAATAAATTAAAACTAAAAAGAAGTCAAAATAAAATTGAAAAACAAAAAGTAATTACTTTCAAAGTTTTATTTGGAGGTATTTTCTTTTTAACGAAATTCTACTCTTAAATGTTAAAATAAATAAATAAAAAAAAATGCGGTAAATTTAATGCTTAATTTTTGAAATTATTTTATAACTTTTACAAACAACACGAAGATATAAATGTTTACCTTAATAGATCATGATTAAAGGTTTTAGAATTAGACAAAGGTTTACAACTAACATAAATATGTCTAGACAAATTTCGTGTTTTCTAGTGTTTCAAGTCCTTAACAACTTCAAACTGATTGATTAATACGAACGATGTAAATAAGTTTGACATTTGTTTTTTTTTTTTTTTTAATGGCCACCATTTTATATTTTTCCAAAAGCTTCCATTTATTATTGACGCTAAACCTGATGAACCGTTATGATTGTTATAAACATTTTGCAAAACAAGTCTTATCACATGGCAACTTAAAGTTGGTGTTAGAGGTGGCCAGATCGAGAGAAATTGACTACTTGAAGCAAAAATTATTCACTTTAACAATAGCTTTTGTCAACTTGTCTTGCAGAAACACTACTTTTTGTTTAACTCCCAGTCTAATCAACAGCAAATTTAATTTTGCGATATTGTGGTCGCTTAAAGCGATTTTCATTGGCCAATATCTTCCCTGCAGACTGCTTTTTTCAAAGTTTTCTTTAATCTTTTAGTTCTTGTTCTGTTAAGGTAAATCGTAGAAAAAAAATTCAAAGATAAAAAGTATAAAATTTACCAAATTCTATTTAATAAAAAAAATTTTTTTTAATTATTTTTTTTTTAATAAAAAAAGTACAAAGAGCAATTTTATATAAATAAAACGAATAAATAAATAACTAAAACGTAGCTACTAAAAATCAAATTCATTATCAACAAAGTGTTTTAAATATTTATTTTTTTATACCAACAGAAAAAATACAAAAAAAAAAAAAAAAAAGTTAAGGTACGCGATTTTTTTTTAATTAAAATTTTTCATATTTACAAATTCAAAATTGTAAAACAATTTTACAATTAACTTTTAACATAATATTTTTTTTCTTTGTTTGTTTAAGATATAAAAGAAAATAATTTTTTATTAGTACACTTGCAGACAATGTGTAAAAAGTGTGTAAAGTTAATAAACATTATGAAAAAAAAAATAATTAAACAATAACTATAAAAAATATATTTAAAAAAAAAACACGTAAAAATTCGCTCCATAACCAGTAAATTTATTTTTATTCTTTCGTTAAAATGTATATGTGTGTGTTAGAAAAGAATATAACAAAAAAAACTCGTATGTCTTACGTCATGACGTAAGTTCAATGATGGCAAGACAGTCCTGGTAGTTAGTGTCACGTAACGTAATAGATCTTGCGTCATGACTTGTCATGTGCCGCTGTTAAGCTTCACGTACTATAAGTTGTAACCTCTTAGTATAATAATTTGATTTAACTTTTTGTCGTTTGGTGGCATATCTGGATCAGCTTCACGGTTTCTTGCCATTTTGTTACAGATTTAGTTTAGTAACTGTTCATACCAGGAACATATTGATACCATCAAAAGAAAGTTGAAGACCATCCAATGCAAAACCACAACGCCGCCTATTTCTTCGACACAGGTCTACAAATTGCAATATTTATAGCCAAGTCAGGAATCCTGGATCCCTTAAGGCTACCGGTCTACATTTTTAGTTACAAGCCCCGAACTCGGGTATTGCTGCTGCTCCACATTTATTGTAATATTTGATATCGGTCGGTTTAATTTATTTCTTATGATAGCCAAACATAATCTAGCCATTTATCCAAAAATTGGAACTATAATTAGCGTCGCCCTTTACTGCGTTGCACTTTAACCCAAAATTATATTTTTGGCAAGCACTAAATCTTACATACGTTTACAATTCAAACACATATAGTAAAGATAATTTTAATGGCTACAAAATACGGCACAATAATAAAACATGAAACATTTAATTACTTTAAAGTCTGAAAAGAAAATTAACTTTGTTTTCTTACTAAAAAAAAAGAATTTCAAAACGATAATTGTGACTGCGAAAAAAACAGCCGCTTTGGGAACATTGACACAACCGTTTGTTTATACAAAAAAAACTAAAATAAAAAAATAAGTGCTGCCAAGTTATGTTTCCTCAATCTCTTAATAAGCTGTAGTACTATTGTATTTAAGCGCGTGCATGTGTTTTCTTCAATACAGTTTAAAGATGATTTTTTTTAAATCAAATAAGAATAAAGTCATGACATAAATACGTGTGAATTTTTTTTTTTTTTTGGCAAAGGACTGAATAGTTTAAAAGTATTATGTAGTATAAAAAAGTAGCTTACACACACTGTTTTTTTCTTTCTTCTTCTTTATTTTTATGCGTTAAGAAACTCTTAACCGGAACGGTATTATTTTTTTTAGCAATTTAAATTATATTTAGATAAAAGAACAAACCCTATAAATATTTAATAATATGAAACTGATGCAAAAAAAATTAAATTTTTTTTTTTAACTTAAGAAACAATATAAGAAAGAAATTTATAAATAAAAAACCAGAAACAAAAAAAAAAAAACATAACCCAGAACAAAACTTAAAAAAAAAACTTTTTAAGAAGTTTTTGCAGTTATTTTATTTGAAAACGCGTTTGATTTAGTTTTCGGCTGTCGGCTTTCCCCTTTACACATTGTTTGCACGTTTTTTTTTTGCTAACATAAAAAAAATATTTTTGTTTTCTCAAATGAACTGGATCAAACTTTTATTTAACGTACAATTTTGAAATTGTAAATTATACATAAATTTATTAATTAGAAAATAAAAGTAACACAAAAAAAATTAATTTTAACAAATGATAAAAAAAATACAAATTTATTATGATAATTGATTGTATGATGTAAAATTAAGCGTACTTTTTTTGTATTTTTATAATTATTGATTTTTTTTTTATTATTTTTGCAGCTTAACTTGATTTTTCAAATAACTATAAAATAAATTAAAAAAAAAAAAAAATAAACAAAAATAATGTTAATATAAAAAACAAAAATAATAAAAGTTTGTATTAAATTATTAAAAAAAAGAAATACACAAAATAAAATTTTACTATATGTTGTAGCTTATACATACGTTAAACAACAAATAAAAATAGAAAAGAAGGCAACCTTTTGCTCGAAATATTAGAAAATTAAAACAAACAAAAAAAAGTGTTGACCAATTGATGTATAAGCAAAAAATTAAATATAAAAGTATTTAAAAAACATTCAGACATGCAGCAACAACAATTTTTTTATTTTTTTTTTTATTTTTTTCATAAATTTTAACTAGTTTCATCTCACTGTATAGTTGTAGAGACTATTCGTTTGCCTTTGACAAGCTAATCGGCATCAGCAGTGTGTCAAACTCTGCTAATTTTTGTATCTTATGTCTTTATAAATTGTTTGCGTTACACGTAGCAGAAATTTCGCTAAAACTGCAGCAGTGTCAGAAAATGTTTGCCAAAAGAGTTGCTCTCAGGTCCGAAAAAAAACATAAAAATTAGAAGTATAAAATTGAATCATTCCTTTCTAACACGTTTCACGTCACATTTCAATTAATGAATTGGTATGCCGAATTGATGGACAGATTTAATCGTTTATGTCTATGTGCTGATCACATCTTCCACTTAATCTTTTATAGGGAGATGGATCCTTACAAATAGTCTCTGAGACTGGCAGAGTTCAATATGCAAACATCTTTTAATTTATAGTGGTTAAATGCCAAATGTGTCTTCCATATATTTTACCTTGATATTAATTAATATTGGGTTTAAGAGTTTTAAATTTATGATATAATGTCTATAATGGAACAAACCTTGACGACGGGGTGTGCAATGCTACAATTTAAAAACACAACTCTGAAAAATCCACTGATGAATTTACAGGGCGAAATATATCAAGCGATATGCGAGCATTGGGTTTTCCCCTCATAGTGAAATATCAATACAAATGGAAAAACCCCTCTTGTGAACTCATAATAGTTTTTATCATCACAATGGTAGCCATTCTACATGTTAGCAGTTTTCTCCTGCCTTTAAAAACAGCCGAAGGCCACTGTTAAAGCTTTATTATATTTAAAAATCTGTGCTTTAATAATTTATTAATTGCGCCTTTTAAAAATCTGACACTTGCTGTAGTGTTGCCAGACGTTAGATAAACGAATGCTGCATACAGCGTAAACAATACAGTGATTTCGTTATAATGATCATCCCATACAATAAAATAAGTTTAAAAAACAGTTATTTTAGGCCAACAAAAACAAAATTATATATTAACAGAAGTAATTAAAACACTCATACACACACTTAGCTAATTACATTATTTCATTAAAAAAAAGAACATTTCATTAAAAAAATAAACATTATTTAAGGGAAATTAACATAGAAATTAAAATAAGTTAATAGAAAAAAAGTGACAAAAATTCATAAAAACAAACACACAAACTTAAAATAATTAAAATAGAAAACCAACATAAAAATTAAGAGGAAATAATTTAAGAAAATACTTGAAATTTTCTTTAAAAAGTAATTAAAATAGAAGAAAACAAATTAGGTTTTATTACAAAATACTACTTTATTGTATTATTGGCGTGATCTATTAAAATTTAAACAAAAATTATTTTTTTTTAAATGCAGTAGAGAAAAACTTCAGTTTTAATTTTTTATTTATTTAAAGGAGGTTCAGCATTGCTTGCTTTTCAACAAAAAAAAAAAAAATAAATAAATAAAAAAAAAATAAAAAAAAAACAACTTTAGAGGGACCGTTAAATAAAACTTGAAATTTTATTTATATTTAAAATTTTTATTTGTAAAAAAATCTGCAGATGTCTGTAAGTCCTAACCAATCCCTGTTACTTCTAGCTGTCATGTGTTCCTTTTTTTAGTATTCATAAACAAAGTATAGTTATTTTTAATTTTTCACAAAAACTAAAATGAATTGTGTAATTTTATTTTCAAAGATTTTTAAAAATTCGCCTAATAAAACCTAGCCAAGCACTCAAAAGCGAAGCCACCGTTTCCATAAAAAATGTTGCTAAAAATATTCCTTTTCAATGCAAATAGTACATTTTCGAGAAGCATTTTCTTTTACAAATAAGAAAAAAACAAATAGTTTTTATACAATTAAAATATTAATATTAAATTTTACGGTTAAGAAAATTGAATTTATTTCTATACCTTCTTTTTTAAAACGTTCATTTTTTTTATTAAACGATTTATCTCTCTAAATAGGTCTTAACTTGTAAACAATAACTTCATTACATTTAATGCAATCCGTCGTACGATAAAGTTTTGACGGCGTTATCTTTTAGCCGGCTTTTACTTTTGCATACTATGTGTATTCCGTTACAAAGGCCGTTTGTTTACAATTTAGTTTGCTTATTAATTTGTTTTATTCGCATGTAATAATTGATTAAATATTTAACAAGAATAAAACCAAAGCAAGCGACGGCATAATTTTGTTTGTCATAACATTATTTAAGCGAAAGTTATTAAAAAAAGCGAAGTTAAATTGGTTGTGATTTACAAATATTTTTTTTTTTGGGGAATTTTGCCAACTCAAGTACGTGCAATTTATATATCAAAAACGAAAAGAGTTATTTAACGGTATCCCTTTTAACTTTTTAACCCGATTCTGAAATCGCCTTAAGCCTTATCGCATTAAAATGCTTATCTACAGTGTTAACTTAGTAACAAGAGGAGTATGAAAAAGATTAAACTCTTTTCATATTCCTATCGTTTTACTTTTCTTTGAGCCTCCAAATAATGTTGCGTCATCTCCTGGAAAATTCACAAAAAAACCTTCGAGGAGAATTTTTTTTAACTTTTTGATGTTTTTATCGGTCAAAAGGTAAAAAACGAGCTGTAGACGAAGCTAAACTTTAAACTACAGTAGAAGCCATTTTACGGGCTGAGGTTTTTTTTTTTTTTTATAGTTCTAGTGGTCCATTCATTCTCCTTCTGCAAGAGAAGTTTTTAATACAATCAAGTAAAACTTTAATCAATTTGAAAATTTATTTAAAAATTGTTTTTTAAATCCTTATCTCTGCTGCATATTTCTTTTTAAACACAAAAATGTAATTTACTAATTTATTATTAGTTTTTCTAAAATCAGTCTTTTAAAAGCAAAATTTAAGTGGTATTTTATCACAAAAACAAAATTATATATATAAATTATTTTTAAATTTATTATAATAAAAATAATATTCTTAAATCTCACAGGTTTGTTTTAATTCAATTATTTTTTTTTCTTTTTAATTTTAATTGTTGTTTAGCATTAGAAAAAAAGAAACATAATTTTTTAATCAATTCAGCAAGTTATAAATATTAGTTTTTATAAGTATTTTGTAATTTTATATTAAAATATTTGTTTTTTAAAAATAAAAAATTTAAAACATAAAAATATTAAATAAAAAAAATTAAACCTCAAAAAATTAATATAAATAATAAAACATTTATTACAAATTACATGCGTCATCAAACATTTAAAAATAAAATATGAAATTAAAATAAGAAAACAGCAACAATTTACTCATATGAAAAAAAGAACATGGTGGTATTCTTAAAAAGGAATTTAAGTAAAAAAAACACACACACACAACTGATAAATAAACCACAATGAAAACATAAGTTTAATAATAAATATTAATACTAAATAAATTTAAAAATTTAAGTTTAATTATTAATAATAATAATTAAAGTAAAAACAAAAGAAATGAAATCTTACAAAAAAATAAACGTGTTTTCAATTACAAAAAAAAAAAGCTGCTGCTGCTCTCTATTAAAAATACAAATGAATTTTGGGGGTAGGGAGGGCTTTAAATATCTCTTTAAACAATTGCTTGCGTTTTTCTGTTTTTTTTTTCAGCTTAAGACAAACTGTGACTTCCGAATATTTCTTTCAGGTATTTTGTTTTTATGTTTTTAGCTTTAATTAAAATGATTTAACATTTGTAATAATTTAAATTTTCATAAAAATATTTTTTAGGCGATGCTGAGGGTCCACCGAAAAAGAAAAAAACCCGCGACTCAAATGTTAGCAATGTGAGTAGTAAAATATCGTTTAATTTTATAAATTTTAAAATTATTTTGATTTATTTATTTTTTTTTTTTCAACACTTATTATTACATCACACATACAGTGTTGAATAAAATAATAGCGTTACACTTGATGGAGAAGCAAGATTTATTATTTTCATTAAAACATAACGGTTCTTTTATTAAAAACTAAAACCTGCCATCTTTACAAGTCACAGATTTTTTTCTGCAGGCAGCCATTTTGTTAAAAGCAACTAATTGAAAGAAAAAATCTGGCAACTCATCAAAAACCCTTAAATTTTTTATTTTTATTTTTTGTGCTAAAACGAACACAAACAATTTAAAATCATACCTTTTTATTAGGAACAAATAAAAAATGACGATTGATATGTCAACAGCTGATATTAACTTTGCAAGAATGCCGGCAGAATAACGGAACTTATTTACTTGAGTCCGCTTGTGTCTTCCTGCAGCATGTGTATTATCGTTGTTGATGTTTTGTTCAAACTTTTGTTTTTCTCTGAAGTCATAAGAGTCTTAAAACCAGGATTCCTAAACAATGCGAGCTAACAATTGTGCCCGAGTTTTATTATTGTAATGTGACAAGAAGTATTTATCAAAAACTTTTTTTGGAGTCGTCATGAATTTGGTCTACGAACTTCAAAAATATTGAACACATTCTCCAGACTTAGCCCTGCGCAAAATTTAATATTGTAATTTTGCTGTTTATAACGAGGAAATTCGTGAGCGTTTTTTTTAAGCAACTTATAAACAAAAATCTGGCAACTCATCAAAAACCCTTAAATTTTTTTTTTTTTAATTTTAATTTAAATAATTAAGCAATTTAATTTAATTGCGATTGATATGTCAAAAGCTGGAGTTATTTTTATGCTCTACTACTTTTGTTTAACATAATGTCATCAGCTGAGATTATCTTTGCAAGAATACCTACCGGCAGAATGACGGAACTTATTTGTCAAAGTGAATATCAATACCAAATAAGGACAAAAATGAAAAGTGTTGACAGACTTCTGAAACGTTGCAGGGCAGTTAAGAAAATTTTAGCTAAAAAAAAATCGGAACAATGACACGCCTACCGTCCATGTTTCAAAAAGCAATTGTTTTTATATTTGCTGTTACGAAATAACTTGAAAGCATGAGTTTGTTCAAGGCATATTAACACCAGGTGAATGCCAAAGCCTTTACGTGTATTTTGTTTTTGTAAAAACTTTTGAGCTGTCAAAAACGTCTCTTAGAAATTAAAATTGTCAATAAGCTCCTCCTAAGCGATGTCTGTCTGTCCGCCCGTGTTTGGGTTGAAATCAACTTTGCCAGGGCACCAGATGAGTTAAAAAAAGAAACAATTTAAACACGCCAACCAATTAGACAGTTTCGAAAGTTTTGATATTGAAAATTAGCAAGATCGGTCCATGTCCTTTGAGCAGCGGGCAGAGCACCACGCCTGCCTCTAATTTGTCCATATTATTTGGAACAAAACTAGTTTAGTTAGGTGATCCTATTTAAAAAAAAAAAATAAAAGATTGAGCGATAGAGAATAAGAAATAAAAAATTAACCCCCGCTCATATTTTCCGAGTTAGTGGCCTTTGAAAGTGCTACTGTTCACCATATTTTTTAAGATATTGATATGGGTATCATTTGAAAGCTTTTGAAAATCTTTCAGAAATAAATAAAATTTAAAAATTTTAAATGTTTAACCCATTAGGAGCCGATGACATTTTTATATATAAAAAAAATATTTTTTAAATCTTTGTCTTCCCAATTATAGTTTTTTTGATTGGAGTAACCTTACTAAACTAGATTTACATACATGGTGAAGGGGGTATATAAGATTCGCCATGGCCGAGTATACCACTTTTATTTGTTTTTTTTAATCTAAATATTCATTAACAGTTTCTAAAAAAAACACTTTGGAATTTTTTATATAATATCAAATTATAATAAATTTTATAGGTAAATAATTTAATAACCACGCCCACAAGTGTAACTGGTGGTGGTATGACTGCAACATCCGCAACAGCAGCATCAATTGTAGCAACAACAGCAGCTGCAGCAGCATCAACGGTAATAAATACTGTACCATCACTTAATTTAGCTGGTGCTGTAACAGGAGCAGCAGCAGCGGTAACAGCAACAACTATACCACCGACATTAACCTCACAACAACTAGCAGGTGTAAATAGTCAGCCATCAAACGATTTACTTGCAACTCTAGGTGGCAATAATATAAATACAACAACCAGTAATATAACAAATGAACCTCCTCTAACGACCACAGCAACAGCAGCAGCAAGATCACAATCAAGAAGCCAAACAAGATCATTGCAACAAGTAACTGAAATGTGTAAGTTAAATAAAACAAAAGGCAAACTATAGAATAATAATGCTAAAGAATTCCGATTCTTTTATTAAAAGAAAATGAAAAACATGACTAAAACAAGGGGAAGAAAAACAAAAAAAGCTTTAGAAAAACAATCACATATTTTTTTTTTAACATCAACCTCTTTCACTTCATTAGAATATCTTAATTAACACAATTCGACGCAAAACTATTTCGTAAAGCCATTTTTCTTTATTCTAAAATATGAAAACGTTGCTAAGAACTAAAGTCTGACTTCGGTATGGAAGTGCGAAAATTCGAACTTTAATTCGAAACTGTAAAATTGAGCACCGTTCAATTTATTTTTTTTTTTTTTTTTTTTTTAACCTGCACTTAATTTTTTTCAATCATCCAAAAAAAACCGTTGCTTTAATTGTAGTAAAATTGTATATGGGGTGCCAACTCGATGACAGAGGCTTAAAGAGATTCCGGGGGAAAAAAGGCGATGCCATAGAAATCATTTTTCTTTAACAAAGTAACAATGGCAGCGCTTCATATTCCCCTCCTCATCCATATCAAAAATTTCTATTAGCGGCCCCTTAAAAATAAATAAGAAGGAGTCGTCTCAGGACGGGCAAAACTACCGCAACGCTTTTTAGATCATAAAACGCATAAAACCTTTCAAGGTCGGTAGTCTACGCAATGTATTGCCAAGCCGACTAAATAAATCCAGCTTGGAATATCCCTTTAATGTTCTTATGCTCCGGGATCTAGAAGAATCTGTTTAGACATCTTCAGTAAGGGATCTTCAGCATTCAATAGCCGTTCAAATCTTTAGAAACGACGACTACGAAACATATATTTACGACAGTTTGTTGGCCGAAACTCTGCCTGAAAAAACCTTTCAGTGATCTGAAAGTCTTTTCAACTTGGAGCGATCTAGAAGTAAACAAACCCACATAACCTACACTTTTGTTCAATGTGAAGCCATTCGTTCAAAAGTTTACCTTTAAAATTATTGCTTTGTGCTTCAGAATCGAGGCAGAAAGGCCCTTGATCCTTATTAGCTCCTTCCATGATTTTTTTTAAAGTCTCATTGACTTTTTCTCGTAATGAAACGACATATTTTAGTAACAGGTTCAAAACCGTTTTTCAATACTTTCAATTGAAGTACAGAATGTAGCGGGTCAGACCCCAAAGATTAGTATTTTATTCATTTTATCTGTTCTAATCAAATTATAAGAAAATTGTGGACTGATATTTTTTTTCATCTTTTTTTTTTTAATTTCATAAATATTTTTCCTGAAAAACTCACTTTTTATCTCTACTGCTCCTCCTACAAATAACTTGTGAAATGTTTTGTGGCTGTAAAAAAAAAAAAAAAACAAAAAAACAAACAACAAACAAAAGTAAGAGTTGTAACACCAACGTCTGCACCAAATATTAACAATACTTTAGATGCAGCAGCAGCTTTAAATAACAATAACAACATCAACAATCCAAATAAAACACCTTCAGCAACGTCTACTACCGTAGCAGCATCAACCGTTTCAATAGCAGCAACAGCCGGTGGCACTGCGCTAACACCGTTTAGCAGCGCCACAAATTCTGTGATTGGAAGTGGTGGTGGTGTTGTTGGTGGAGCTAATATTGGTGACAGCACTAATGGACCAAGTGACTTGACAATGCCACCAAATTCTGCTGTCGGTGCAAATGCTGCCGCTGCTGCTACAGCTCTAACTACGGCCTTGAGTAGTGGTGGATTGGGTGGTGTTGTTGGTGGTGGCAGTAGCAGCGGTGTTGCTGTCTCGACCGTGGCAAGTACCGCTGGTGGAGCCAGTGCTACAACAAGTATGAGCAGCAGCCAGGGCACAAATGTTAGTAGCGGTGGTAGTGTCGGTGGCATACGCATCGCTAGTAATTTACACAAATTGCCTGTTGATGTGGCTGATACGCCTGCCAGTATTGGTGGGGCAGCAGCCACATCCCAGGTTACGACTACAGCCTCATTGGCTGCAGGACTTAAACAAATTCCGCAATTTGATGACCCTGTTGAACAGTCGCTTGCTTCATTGGAACAGCCGTCTCTATTGGCTCCACCACCAACTAGCAAAAGCGCTGCTGATAATTTCCTAATAGCTGCTGCTGGCATTAATGCTGCCCATTTGATGCAACAGCAACAACAGCAGCAGGTGTTTGAAAGCAGTCAATCACAATCTAATCATCCGCATGGCGGTGCCAGCAACCAACATCATGTGGAGTTCATGAATGAATTATTGTCGAAGGGTGCAGCAGCGGCCGAGAATGTTCCCGGCATGAATGGAAATCACTTCCCCTTAATGCAGTTTGGCCTAATGGAGGGTCTTAACTCAATGATGCAGCAGCAGTTTCAACAAGCTGTACAACATCAGCACGCACACAATAATGGTTACAATATGGCCGATGTAGCTGCCTCCAATGCGTTAGATAGTTTAGGCCTAGGCTTAGGTCTACCCCACGGCAGTGGGGGAGGAGGATCTTCAATATTCGATCAGTTGCCTGGTCGCAATGATAATCATTTACTTGCAATGATGATGAGTAGCGGAGCAGCTGGTTTACCCGGAAATTTATCACTGGGTCCTACTGCTGGCGGAACGTCCTCTGGTGTAGGCACTAAAAAAGATTCTATTTCTAATAGTGCTCTGGGTCATTTGGAACAAACGCAGCAAACTACCAACAAACTGCTCATTACACCAAAACCTATAGAATCGATGATGCCTAGTCCGCCCGACAAAAGACCACAACAGTCACAGCAGCAACAGGTGACAGGTGGAGTGGTACCGCCACCTCAACAGTCACCTTCCGATTTAAAAATACCCTCAGCAGGCGTTGTGCCTGGCGGAGGCGGCAACCAAGCCAATTTTGCACAAGCATTCAAGACACACGAACAAAATGTGAAAAATGCCAGTTCGTGGTCAATACTCGCTTCGGCGGGTTCTCCACAAAATACACCCACTTCGAACAAAACCAAACCTGCCATGGACTCATTCCAGCAATTTCGTAATAAAGCCAAAGAAAAGGCCGATCGCCAAAAGCAGCTGGAGGCTGCCGAAAAAGAAAAAGAACAAAAACGCCAAAAGGAAGCGGCCGAAAAAGAGCAACAACGCAAACAACATCACTCGAAATCGTCACACATGGTCGTGGGCGGTAGTTCGAATTCGAGCAGTAGCGGTGGCAACGGCAACGGTAACACTGGTGGCAATAATTTAACTTCAGCTCTCACTGCTTCACATCATCAGTCGGTGTCTGCTGTATCAGCTGGTGTACAACCACCACACGCTCACGGTGGTAGCAGTAGTGCTTCCCATTTAGCACCCTCTATAATGGATGTAATGGAAAGTGGGAGGTAAGTTTTGATTCTATATAAAATGGGACGGCAAGGAATTTTTTTTTTTTTTGAATTTTGTATTTTTAGGAAAAGTGTACATGACATACAACCTTCATTGCCGCGTGTGGTTGATGATATAAAAGCTTCACCACAGGGTAGTGGTTCACCAGCAAACGCTACACAACAATCACCACAAGATCGGGCTGCCGCTAAACGCGCTGAATTAAGACGCATGGAACAAGAACGTAGAAGACGAGAGGCGGTAAGTTGTCATTTTTTTTTTTTTTTTTTTTTTTTTGGAATGAATAGTTTTTTATATTTAAGACCCACAAATGAAGCTTTAAAACTGTTTAATATTTTAATTGTAATGGAATTAACGACTTAGGGGTTTGAAATTGAATTTATTACGATACAAGTTTTCAAACATGTTTGCAACGAAATATTTGCAAATCTGCCAGCCTCTAATTTTTCTTATTTTCTTTGGAAAACGTCCGCGTACATTTGAAAAATAATTTTTCTTAATAAAAGTTAAATTAAAAATGAACCAAAGCCGAAAAAGTAAAATTTTTATTGATTTATAAATTTTAAATTTTAATTTGTTGAACTTGTGTTGTCAAAATTCATAAAAACTAAAAAAAAAAATTTCAAGTAAAAAAAAACTTGTCAATTTACTCAGTTTAGCGCCAATTTTCTTAACTTATGGGAGTTACCAGACGCAAAAAAAATGAACTTAACGATTTTTTCGTTTAAATAATATATGAAACTATGTTAATGATTAGGAAATTTACATGTACGTTGCAAAATTAAATAGCCCCGCCAAAAGATTATATTATCTACTTTAGATCTCTACGACACTGGAAAATCTTGGATATGAACTGTAAGTTCATTAAGAATTTTAAATATTTAGGGTTATGGAAAACTAAGTCTTAGAAATCTTTAATTAAACTAGCGTTTAGAAAATGAGAGAATATGAAAACCAAAAGAACAGGATAATTAAAAATATGAGATAATTAATGAAAAATTACATCATATAACCTCAAAATTAAAATTGGAAAAAGTCTCTGATTTTTTAACTTTTTAATTTATGCTTTTACAGAGAGCCGGACAAATTGATATGAACATGCAAAGCGATCTAATGGCAGCCTTCGAAGAATCACTTTAATATATGGCAAAATAACTTTCATGTGAAAAAACTGTTAAAATAACTCTTGTCATTTTTAAACATTAATATCTTTATATAAAAATATTATTATAAAAAAAAAACTTTAAACTAAATTTTATGAAAAAAAAAACAACTAAAAACAGCATATTATTGTAATAAGTTTATAAATAATAGACGCAAAGAAAGAAAAATAAAATAAAAACTTACAGTAACAATTTAAGGATAATTTACACAAAAAGTAAACAACTATTTATAAATAAAACAAAAATAAATTTATAAATTAATTTAAATTAAAAAAAAGCAAAAGCATATTATTTAAGAAAATGACGCTAAAACTAAATAAAAGGCGTGACGTAACAGTGAAAAAACAATCAACACTAAATTTTAAATAAATAAAAGTAAAATTTAAGCAAACTGGGGACGGCAGAAGAAAGCAACAATTTTTAGAACAAATAAAAAAACGCAAAAACTCAAGAAATAAATAAAATAAAAACTTTCCCTTAAAAAAAAAAACAGGGATGGGAATTTACACAGAAGAACTGTTAAAGAAGCAAACTTATGGAGTTAATAATTTTATACAATTTTCCACACTTTTTAGTTGTGTTTATTTAATTTAAATAATAAATAATTTTTATTATTATTAATAATCGTTATTTAATTGTAAAATCATTTCTAAAAATGAAACATATATATTACACACACATTAATATTAAATTTAAATAAAATGGCATATTTTCCTTTTTTATAACGTTTTTTTTTTTTTGTTTGCTAAGTTTAATAAGTAAACTTTTTTTATATAATTGTCTTTTAATACTTTATTTTTTTATTATTTATTGTTTTCTTTTTTCAATCAAAATAGCAACAACATCATACAACAACAAAATATGTATTAGAAGTAAACTAATTTTATTGTAATATTATTAATTATTATAATTATAAAATTCAAAATATAATAACAAATTCAACAAAACGAAAAAAAAAAATCTTGTAATTATTATTATTAACATAAAATTATATTTAAAAAAAAAACTAAAGATAAAATTTAAATATCTAGCTACTTCTTATTATATATTAAATATACTTATATACATATAACTACAATATAAATATATGTTTAAAGTTAAACAAATAAAAAAGAAAGAAAGAAATCATAAAAATATAATTTCCAAGGCGCACGTCAGTATAATAAGGTCATCCATTCATCCATCCAATACCTACTATTTGTTGAATTAATGCAAATTACAAACAGGTCGACTGCTAATAAAAAATTTGATTTTGGATCATCATAAACCGCCAAAAGGCAACGCCTGCTTGATAGTGATATAAGGTGATTTTAATTTAATGCTTTAACGTTAGTTTGAACAAAAAAAAAATATTTCACATACTTCAATACGAATGGGGACTGTTGTTTATTTTAAATAGAATGAATTAAAATATTAATCAAAAAATTAATATTGTGTTTTTTTTTAAATAATTTTTCCAATTTTTATATTGATAAGACAAAACATTTTTTTTATGAATGTCTAATGCCCTGCTTCTGTTTTCCTAACTGCCGAACTAAATAAAAAAAAATGCAATTATTTTTATTATTCTAAATCATTTTATTTTGTGCATTAAAATAAAATTAAAAAAAAATATTTAAAAATTTGGTTTAATACAGAACAGTTTTAAAAGTTTTTAATACTCGACTTTGAAATTTACAAAAAAAAAATCGTTATCGCCTGCAACGAATTTGTAATGTTACAAAAAATCTCTTTTCTTAACTTCTTTAAAGAGTGCTTTAGTGTACTAAGGATCAAAATAATTCAATAACGATTCCATGTCATTTTAATTTGTAAAATCTCGATGTTGGCCTTCTAAATGGCTCCACAATTAATCGAGTGTATTGAGATCTGAGTTAAAAAAAGTAACCATCCATAGGTAGGCGGAACTTTTCGCAAATACGTTGTTCAATTTTGTCTTTAAATACCTGGGACCGAAATACTTCATTCGATACGATTGAAATTAAATAGAAGTTTCATAATTTGGCTCCTGTTATCCTCAACATCGTTTTGTAGACCAACTATCACCCCTTAACATAATACATACATTTTCCTAACTTATATTTCTAGCTACTAGACACGTTCTTAGCTTGTGATATTTTCTCTTGCAGGCAAAGAGTTTTATCAGCCCAATTATAAACAAAAACTCCGTGCGAGTTTTATCTTTTTATAAACTTGTTCCCTCTTTAATTGACTTTGGAAAATTAAAAAAAAAATCGAGAGAAAAAATAGGTATTGTGAATGAATAAAGAGAAAATCAACGTTAATAACACACTTCAAATTACGGTGATGCCACTTCTATTTATTTTTTTTTTTATTTCCACGGAAATCATAATTGGAGAAATCTTTTTAATAAAAATTTATTCCGTGAGAATATTCATGATTGTGCTGATACTTTCACCTACTGATATGTCATCCATTCATAAATCGGCAAATCTTGGAAACAGCCAAACAGTGTGCCTGAGTATACTTCGATAAATAAAATAAATAAAAATAAGCGAACTTTATATGTCATACAGCCCAATCATGAATATTTGTACGAAAAAAAATTTTTTTTCGAGATCAGATTCCTCAAATTATGAATTCCGTTAGAACAAAAAAATAAAACAAGTGGCATCTCCGTAATTTGAAGGGAGCTATTTTGCTTATTAACAATTAATCTCTACTAATTCATAATACTTACTTTTTCCCCTCAATTTTTTTTCACTTTCCGCAATTAATAGAAAAGGGAACAAATTTATAAAAGGAGAAAACGAAAAATTTGAAAAACTTGCATGAAATTTTGTTGTTGGATACTTAAAAACAGCTTGAAATAGAAATAACACAAATTTGTGTAAACAGATGATATCAAAATTTTAATCAGATCTAACTTTGCTTTTAGCAGATTGTAATAGCGCAACTTAGGGTTGATATTAAATTTAAAACCCTATTAAATAAACTACGATTTTTTTTGTTTTTTAAAGAAAGCGAAACAGTATGGCGCCGAATATTCCAGCTGTTTGACAAAAAAACGAATGCAGTTACAATATCTACTACAGTTTTTAGGATTGTAGACGGTGTAAACAGAGCTAATTATAAAAATAAGCGTCTTGTTGTTGTCATGTTTTAAATTTAATAAAATGAATTTTACTATTTTTTTTCTTTTTTTGTAATGCGAAAATTTAAAAATTTTTTTGATTGTCGATAAATTACGAATCAACCTCAATAGGTAATGAAAGCCTGGGGCAATGTTTTAAAAGTTCACCCACCACTAAACTAAAAAAATTGTTTCCTAAGTTTTAAAACCAACAACAGGTAAAACTTTAGGTACGGTCGGATTAGTCAAATATTTGATCAAAGACACGTAACCATTAAATAATGGAAAAAAAATTTTGTCCTCAAATACTTATTAAGAAATAAAAATTATAGTAAAAAGTAAGACATCACATTTATCAAGAAAAAACTAAAATATTTGTAAAAATAGTGGTTACGCTCTTTTGGTCAAATATTTGACTAATCTGACCACACCTTTAGTAGTAGGAAATAAAATACAAAAATTTCGGGTAACAAAGCCCCATTTAAAAATATTTTATCTAGACAAATATACAGAATTCAGTTTTAAGAGTTTATTTTGGAGCAAAAAGCCGTACAGTCAGGAGCCAGTGTTATATGCACTAAGGAAAAAATCCAAGATTTCTTGTAGATCTATTCCTACCAAAAAAAAAAATCAATTTCACATAAATTAAACCACTTATGGTTCACAAGGAAATAAAATTGTGACATGCAAAATCTTGTTCGAACCTGTTTTTACATAATGATGTTCGGCCTCATTTTTAGGTTATGTCAACCTTTAACGCTGCAATTGAAATTGGTTCAACTAAGGCCAATCAAACATTAAAGGAATTAGCTGCTATTATTTCGATACTAAAGTTCTAGTTCAAGTATTCAGTTTTAGGTTATTTACAGTGAAAGAAATTTTTATTTGCTCTCATTTATACTAGAAAAGAACTTCATAAAATTTAAAGAAAAGAATGAGGGGAGTATAGATTTTCTTTTATTGAAAAACTCAATTTGGTTATTTTATTTGTAATTTCAAACATACGAATAACAAAAACAAATCAAGACAAAATAACACGGTGTCAGTGCTTAATGATTAAAAAACTTTGATAACGAAAAAAAATCTCCTTGTCATGGTCTAGTTACTACACTATAAGAGAGATGCATTTTTAGAAACATTAGCAATTCGAGCAGGCCTGTCAAAAAATCTGTCACATTTTATTTACTCTCCTAAACAAATGTGATTTTT
This sequence comes from Cistogaster globosa, assembly GCA_937654795.1. NCBI lineage: Eukaryota > Metazoa > Arthropoda > Insecta > Diptera > Tachinidae > Cistogaster > Cistogaster globosa. Next base: position 4,392,779 of record OW569406.1, read on the forward strand.
GACAAATCTAACGACTTAATCAAGGCGAATCGATTATCAGATGGCAGCGTAGGCGAATTCAGTAATTTTTTGCTGGCGTACACCATATATAAAAAATTTGTGTATTTTTTTATATATGGAGTTTGACAGTCGTGTAAACCAGCAAAAAATACTGAATTCGCCTACGCTGCCACCTGGTAATTTATTCGCCTTGGACTTAATAGTATATAATGACCTTTCTTATGTTTAGATGCCTCTAACCGGAGAAGATTATTTAAACGAGAAACAAGGCGAATTAAATATCAGATGACCGTACGGCCACAAAAACCTCATATAATTTTGTTGTTGCAGAGCACCACGTTGATTTCAAAAATAGCTGAATAAACAAAAGGAAGCGGAATTCAATTTATCCTTCTATCACAATTTAAACAAAGTTGCATCAGTTGTTTTCTTTTTCTTGCAGCAATTACTCATAATTAATTATTGGATTCAAAATTTAATTTTATTAAACTTAAAACTTTTTACTTTTTTTTTTAATTATTTTAAAATTTTGTCAACAACGTTTAAAATAAACAACAATCAGCTGGGCTTTAAGATCAACTGTAAATTAATTCGCCTTGAATCAGAAAGTATTGGCGATTTTGCACTGAAAAAAATTTTTGCGTTATAAATATTTTCAAAATTGTTAAGGTTAAAGCGTCATATTATTTTACTGAAAAAAAAAAAAAATGCATAAGCATTAAATATTGAATAAATAAATACCTAAATGCCTTTAATATAATTCTTAAGTTAAACCGTAATAAATATGTAGTAAGAAATGTATATTTTATGGCTTTTTAGAATTATTTACAGTGTTCCTACTGTTTTCGAACAAATGTCTTTTTTGTTAACAACTTTCAATAGTTTCTTTTGTATCATGTCAATGTGTGGACACGCTTTAACGGCCACTCTGAGCGAACGAAAAGGCCAGGATTCACTATCATACACAATCGTATGAATTAACCTCACAAAAATCTGACAGAATTCTGTCTTATATTAAAAATCGCTTCAAAATGGCGTCGTACGTGCCACACTATTATACAAAAAAGATGCAAAAAACAGATGCTTTTCGCATAGAAAAAATCATTTTATGAATTATTTCAAAAGATTATAAAATCGTACTGAGCTGTCAAAAAGTCTGTCACACACATACACTTTTAATCCACAGTATCATATTTTTTGAGCACACATGCAATTTTTGACAGATCGTACGACTTACAGTCCACCCTAAATACGAGCGTAAGACGTTATTTAACTGTCAAAAATTCTCATGCCCATACAAAATGTATGAGACCAACCCAAATAGCGCGACGCTAACGTTGAACAATTGAAAAATCCAATTTTGACGCGCGTAAAAAGTGAAGTTGGCTGCAAAAGAAGTGTTGTTATTGTTTTTTGTTTTTGTGGTATATACAAAAGTATTTCCAACAGTAATGACATTACAGCTACTTATAGGTCAATTTCGCGATTTTATCTCTCTTAATTATTTTAATTTTGTGGTTTTTAGCAAATAAGATGAGTAAACAATACTGTTCGTTTCACAACGTTGGCGCTCTTATTTAAGCTACTCATTACAGCGTAAAAACTAGACGCTAAATTACGTCGTGCCTAACGCCAGTATTTAGGGTGGACTGTTAGTATGATAATCAATTTTATGTGTCTACATTGCCATGGTACAAATCTTTCAAGTGTTTCTTATCAGTTTCTTAAATATTTTACAATCTCTACTTAACCTCAAATATAAGACGACAGTGAAAAATTTGCAAATAACGTATAACATAAATAATAAAGTGTAACAGAATAATGTTTAACATAGACTAAACCAAGGCGAATCGATTACCAGGTGGCAGCGTAGGCGAGTTCAGTATTTTTTGCTGGTGTACACCATTGTCAAACTCCATACATAAAAAATATGTATAAACTTTTTATATATGGAGTTTGACAGTCGTGTATAGCAGCAAAAAATACTGAATTCGCCTACGCTGCCACCTGGTAATTGATTCGCCTTGGACTAAACATTAAATCTAGCGAGAGAGAGAGAGAGAGAGAAATAGAGTGGTGAAAACTCACATGAAAATAAAAAATAATGTTTTGACGAACTTAACACATTCGGCTGCAATTAAATTTAGCTGGTGCCTGCCAGAGAATCAATTAAATTTTTCATATAAAGATAATAAGCGGGAATTGCCGCTTTATATCATTGAATCATATTTTTCACAGTGTCGATCTAATGACGGGAAGTCCCGCTGTGATTGGAATTACCGTATTTATTATTTTGATAGATTAAGTTTTAAAACTTGAATGAAATTTGAATGAAAACTTGATCGTCTGACACCCTAGTAAGCGGCAATTCCCGTCATTAGTTTATGTGAAGACAAAAGAATGACGGGAATTCCCGCAGTTAAGCCGAATGTGTTAATACAGATCTTAAATATTTCGTAAATAAATATTTGACAACAATATGTAAACAAAGGCGAATTTTACATCGGTGTCATTATTTCTTTTAAAAACTTGAAATATTTTTTATTTAAATTTAAATACTGTTACCATTTAAACACTGCTGTTAGCCCGGCTTGAATACAGCAAGTAGTAAGTGGCCCTATTATTTTGACGTGCACCTTTTAAACGTAAATATTTGACATAATTTTTTTGAATTTTTTTTAAATAAGTTTGATTTTCTTTATAATTTTGTTTAAACAATTTTATTTCAATCATCTTTATTATATATGTGTAATACTTTTATATTTATTAAAGTTTTATGGGTAAACAAGTTTCATTTATTTATAAATAAATAAATCAATATGTTAAACTTTCTTATGTAAAAAAAACTCCACAAGCAACCACAAAAAAAGTAGTATAAACAAATTAAATGTTTTTCTTTTTTTAACTATAAAATAAATACCACAATTAACAAAAATAAACTTAATTAAAAAAATAATATATAAAATAAAACACCAATCAAATTATGAAAAATCTAAATTAAGAAAAAACAAAAAAAAACAATTTTAGAGAATAGCAAAAAAAAAACCAAGAAATAAAAATGTAAACCTTCTTAAAGTTTTCTCTCTTTACATAAAATATAAGAAAAATATATAAAAATAAAACCTTCCCAATAGTTGAATGAAAAACCATGTTGTAATAAAAATAAAACAAAAATCAAATAACTAAAATAAACTAAAAAAAAAACTTATTCTATCCATAACCATCCATTATTCTAGTAAACAAAGAAATATACAACAAGAACTACAAAAAATATATAAGCGTATAAAAAATTTGAATTAAATTACAAACAAAAAAATTATTTTTTTATTTTTTTTTTTAATTCATAATTTTTGAATGTTTTTCCGTTCAAAATGCTGTGAATATAACACAAGTCCAGGGCGAAATAATACAGTTGAATGTGCGGGCGAAAAAATCTTATCAGCTGTATAACTTGGCAACATCATGTATCAGATGATAGCAGTGGCGAATTCGTTAATTTTCGCTGTTGCTAGAAATGTCAAAATTCTTGTATAAAGAAATACGAAAATTTTTTTCTATGTAAAGTTTGACATTTGTAGCGGCAGCGAAAATAAATGTACTCACTGCTGTCACCACCTGCTAAATGATGTATTCCACTACTAATAAATTACTAAGTGTTCGTTAGCATACAGATATTCCATGTATGGAGTTTGACATTTAGGCTAACGGCGGAAATTAATGAATTCGCCACTACCTTATAGTTAATTTGCCTTGAGTCGCTGTTGCTTTTTTTAGTTGAGTTGAAGCCATGCACTCATGGCAAAGTAATACTACGTGGCCTCGATAAAGGGGGGTTTAGACGGTACGACCTTACGTACGTAAAATCCAAAAGAAAATAAATAAGAGTAAAAATCTTACGATAGATTTTTTCGCGCTTACACAATTGGTATATACAGGTTTTTGGGCGGTTTGCAGAAAAATGCATCCCTGATCTAATGATTCGTAATTGTCTTTTGAAAATTTTCAGAAAACATAGAGAGCCATACAACTGTCAAATTTTCATCCGTAATTTCTCTCAATTTGTGCAGATTCATTACATATTTGGTTTAGACGATCCCACTAGTACTATTCTGCACAAAAATTTGACATGTCGTAAGACTTCTATGACCATGTAAGCCGCCCTTAACGAATTCATTGATTTTCGCTGAAACGTAAAGGGTCAAACGCCATATAAAAAAAAATTATACAAATTTTTTATATATGGAGTTTGACATATTAGGTTTTGGAGCAAATTATTGAATTCGCCATTGCGACCACCTTGTATTGATTCGCCTTGAATGCACTCATCTAAATAAATTCGCCTCGCGTAAGTCTAAATACCATATATTTTAATCTTAAAATAACTACATACGCTCCTGTTTAATTGATTAGATCCACATAATTTTTTTTACTAAGCAGACCGTGTATTTTGATGTTTTTTAGAACCAAAGAGAGCTAATTACGAAGTGCCAGCGTAGGCAAATTCATTACTTTTTGCTGGTAATCATTACTGTCAAAATCAATATATAAAAAATCTGGTGATGGCACTGGCGATTTTATTTATTTTCGACGTCGCTGGAAATGTGAAATTCTGTACAAGGCGAATCAATACCAGGTGGTCGCAATGGCGAATTCATTAATTTTGCTCAAAACCTGAAATGTCAAACTCCATATATAAAAAATTGAGTATACTTTTTTTTATATGGTGTCTAACACTTAACGATTCGGCGAAAATCAATGAATTCGCTATTGAGACCACCTAGTATTATTTCGCCATGATTCTGTATATAAAAAGCAAGGCGAATAAACTGGAAGGTGGGAGCGATGGCGAATTCATTGATTTTTGCCGGTAGCCTACTATTTTTTTGTATGTAGTGTGACATTCGGGCTAACAGCGAAAATGACAGAATTCGCCTTCGCTACCACCTTATAATTGATTTGTCTTGTAAAAAGTCTACGTAATTTTTTTTTATAAGAAGCATGGCGAAATTATGTACCAGGAAGTGGCAGTGGCGAATTCTTTCATTTCCGCCGTTGCAGGAAATATCAAACTCCATACATTAAAAATTAGCGTCAATTTTTTATATAAAGTTTGACATTTCCTTCAAGATGAATGTAGTTCATAAGTTCATGTGATTTTTGTCTATTTATATTAATATTTTTAACAGAACAGTCAAACTCAGTTTTGATGTTAAACACCTACTTTTGCGAACACCAAACTTCAAGTGAGCTGAGTTATATAAATATCGATCTATTTAAGTGCGCCTGGAATCCATTTTTTGCAAAAAGCGAAAAGAGCCTATTAACAGGACATCTGGATGGACTGGATACACTATAAAATTTAGTCGTTAGTAGGATTAAAATAAAGTTAAGTGTGTCTGTCCAATTTGCTAATCTTTTCAAAAATTTCATAAATTAATAATTTATGTACGATCAGAGTTGTATTTTGACTTTTATCTCTCTTGTCTCACAGTATGGCACCTAAACACATATGTTTTCTTGAGATTTTTTAAATTAAGACAGTTTCTATAAAGGCTAGGATTGGCAATCAACTGAAGGCCGGGGCACATAGAATCCGTCATACGTTGTACTTTAACAAATTCAACTAAAGTCATAATAACGGCGGATGAGGTTGGTACAATGAATATTTTGCTGACGGATGTTAAATCAAAGTTTGCTCCCTATTTTAATTCACTTTTAAATTTAACTTGTATTTTATTCGCTTGTTAATTTAATTAAATTTGTATTTTATTGTTTGCCACCAAAATTCTTTTATTAAAATCACAAAACACAATTGAAACACAGCAAAAGTTAAAAGAAAACAGAGAAGAAGAAGCAGTTGATAGTTGTCAAAGTACTCAACATACGTCAAAAGTTGACCAACTTTCGTACTTTGCGTTGACGGACACGTATTGATTGTGACAACGCTCATAAGAAAACGTGTATTTTAACTGACTTGTCAGTTGAATTTGTCAAAGTTTACGATGTGCCAAAAATTGTATGTGTGCTCAAAAAGTATGATAGTGTGGAATATAAGTGTGTGTGATTTGATTTTTTCTATGCGATCAGAGTTGATTTTTTTGAAGATGAAGAGAAAAAACAACAAAATATTAAAAGCATCTGTTTTTTGCATCTTCTTTGTATAATAGTGTGGCACATACGACGCCATTTTGAAAGAATTTTTAAGGTAGGACAAAATTCTGTCAGATTTTTGTGTGGTTAAATCGTCCGATTGTGTATGATAGTGAATCCTGGCCTAAAGACTTTTTTGTGAATGGATCGTGCGATTGTGTAGGATAGTCAACAGTGATCTTTAAGAGTGCTAAGAGTACAATGGAAGCTGCTTTATATATTTGAAACTCGTTAAAGGAATAATGATCTATGACATTCTAGCGGTTGTGCATCTAACTTCTTCAAGACTTTTTTAAACTCTTCACCACAAAAAATTTACAAAACACTATTTTAGTGAAGTAACTCCATAAAAAACACAAATATATGGAACGTAAGGGAATCAAAAAATAAGAAAAAAAAAACATCAAGTGAAAAAATTAGCACTCCTCGATATTTTCCGATTTATGGGCCTCATCATAAAAAAGTAGGATAGAGTACCATATTTTTAGAATAATAATGTGAGTAACATTTAAAACTTTTGAAAAGATCTTTTAGGAAATAATTAAATTTCTTCAAAATACTTAACCCATTAAGAGCCAATGACATTTTTAGGTAAAATTATATACAGTACTTAATTTTGTTCATATTTTATTTAATTATCTGTCGCATATATGGTTCGGCTCAACCGAATATAGCTCTCTCTTTTTTCTTTTTTAATTTAAATGTGTGAAAGAATTCTTCGTTCGCTTTAGGCAGCACCTTATTTTCAATACAACTTTGTACTCCTCTATAATATTTGTTGCTGCATAATAAAACTTTAATAATCTTGTGAATTTAAATGTTAAAGGTTTTGACATTCAAGTTTTAATACATTCAAACTTTTTTACCAATCCACTCATATTTTTAAAAATTGTAACAAACTTAATATCAATTTCTCTTTCAAGTTGAATGTTTCAATTTACCTTCAAGAAAACAGCTGACAGCTCACAATTCTTTTGAACTATTCTTTGTTTTTGTTTCAACAAATATTTTGCCGCCATAAGTTTTTGCCATCTTGATAAAAAAATGCTTTCAAGTTGCGTGCAGCCTACGTCACAACTCTCAATTTAAATGAATTTTAAAAAGCTATGTGACAAAAAAAATTGAAAGGAAAACTTGATCGTGTAACTTCAAGGTAAACAAAATTTGTATGGTTTTCCTCTATTAATAAAATATGGTGCATAACTTAGCTAAAATTATCTAAGACACAAACAAATACTAATGGAGAATAAAAAACCAAAGAAGCAGCCCTACTAAACACAACTTTTAGTAATTAATTTTAATTAAGGAGAGTCGGGTGTTGTCAATGGTGGGTTTTTCTATTTTTTTTTTTTATAAAATTCATGTTTTTACATGCACCCTTTTTGCAAATAAAAAATTATTTCTAATTATTTCACTCACTTTTTATAGAGTTTTAGGATGCGTAAAAAGAAAAAAATAAATGAATTTACGGTTCAGTTTAAAAGAAGTAAGAAAAACAAGAATCCTAAATTCTCTTATCATTAGCAGAGGTCGCCATCCAGAGAGTGTGCTTTAAATGAGAATGTATTGGAATTTTTGCACCGAAATAAGTTACTGCGTTACAATTATATTCATTTATAAGATTTATATTTTTACTCGTTCCTTAGAAGCAAAAAAAAAAAGACTAATCAACTCTTGCCTATATGCTCTTTAAGGACAATCGCATGGTTTAGGCGTTGTTTAGAAAACTTAAAACATGTCAATAAATAATTTATAAAAAACATAGGCAGTTTCGTTTTGAGTGATCGACAAATTTAATTGTAAGAAAAAACAAAATCCACGGGTAATTTTGCCTGATTTCAAGTCTAAAAATATTAAATATAAGAAAAAAGATTTTTTTTTAATATTAAGGGTCTTCTTTGCAATAAATTCTTGTCGAAACTTATTAAAAGATCATTGTGAGAAGTGTATGGACAAAATGAAAATTACAAAAAAAAACATCAAGGTAACAAAATTTGTTCTCCTATATTTTCAAAAAGACTGACTGCTATCCCTCGTATTTATATAAAAAACAAAGAAATTATTTTTTCTAATTTTATATTTATTTTTATTTATTTGTTAAATTCTACAGAAGAAAAAACTTAAAATAATTAAAACTAATTTAATTTAGTACAAAAAAAAATATTTATAGCAAAAATGATTTTTTAGTCAGTCCACCGATCTACAGTTAAAGAATTTTCTAACTATATACACATAATTAAATGAAATATGTAGAGTAATCTAGTCTATATAATTAAGTCACAGATAAGCTTTAACAGCGTTCAACGCACTGGAAGGAGGGCAGAGTATGGATTGAAAATATTTATGCCATTTTCGATGTTAAGGCGGCCAATTGAGCTTTAAGCGCATCTATTTGACACAACAATTCTATATTTTGTCTTTCCAAATAGGCAGCACGTATGGCAATTTCATCTTCCTTAATGCGGCGACGATCACGGGACTTCTTGGCGGCAGCATTATTTTTACGACGACGTTCATAGTAGGCGGCATCTTTGACTATACCACCGGAGCAGGAGACATTGTTGTTATTGTTATTGTTGTTTTGTGAATTTTCATTAGTTTTTGAATTGTTAACCGATTGATTGTCATGGCCAGAACTGGAATCACAATCGCTAGACTCTTCATGATGGCGTTCATCATTTTCACTTGTATTGCTGGAGGAACCCTCATGTATACTGCCACTAGCTGAATTGGTACGTCTCATTTTTGGATTGGTAACTGTACGCGAGCCACCATTCGAGCTGCGAATTTGCTCTAGAACACGTTTACGATATTCTGTATAACGTTCGACACGTGGATTATCAAGCAAAACATCGGTGGCGGCAAAATTGGCAGCAATGACTAGAGGATCTCTGGGAAAAGCCTTAAAAGGACGGGTATTTTTAGGATCAAGAGAGGCCATATTGCTGGTACTGCTGGTAGGTGTTGTCACGGCAGTGGTTTGTGAAGCTTGTTGTGGAGAATGTGGTTCGGGAATATCATGCTTTAAGGAAGCAGCAGCCGCAGTGGCAAAAGTTTTCAAAATATTATTGTTTGCTATGGCAGGAGCTGGTTGCGAGGCTGGTACTAATAAAGATGCTGGCGGCGGTGGTGGTGGTGGTGTTGTGGAAATGGGTTCTTGTTTAACAGCAGCTGTATAGTATAGTCCTGGGTATAAAGCAGCCAAATTGGCCGATATATTTAAATTGTTAACATTTTGGTTTTGCTGTTGGCTTTGGGCAGCATACAAAAGATTGGTGGGCAACAGTTGAGGCTGTGCTGGCTGTTGAGTAGCTATCAAACTGTTAGGAGAGCCAGCTGGTGAGCCTGAGCCATAACTGGAATTTGTGTGGTAGGGAGATGGTGTTTTACGTGGTGTTTCAACTGAATCACGACGCGAAAGGTCTAAAACTTCAGCTACTGATGGCCGTTGAATGGTATTGGCTGTTGGTAAATGAGAGTTTAACAATTGTTGTTGTAGTTGCTGTTGATAGGCATAGGCAGAATAAATATCTAAAGCGGGCATTGGTGGAGACGGTGGTTGTAAATGATGCAAAGATTGCTGCTGATGATGATTGACTGCAGCAGCTTGTAATAAACCAGAGCGATCTAAAAGTAAATGAAAGCATAAATTTTAAATTAATTTTAGAGATAAATAAAACGGTGACATAAAGAAGAGCTTAGAACTTTGATGATTATTTTTGAAGTGAAGGCAAAACTACTAACCATTTTTTAAATCCAGTAGGAACTGGCCGGATATTAATTTTTCGTGAATCATCATCTTGATAATTTATTGTAACAATTAATTATTTATCCAAAAATTAATGGGCTGTTAATCCGTTTTTGCTAAAGTGTTATGATTTTTTATCTATAAATTTCGATTGAATTTGATGTAAATATTATGATGTGGTATTGAACAATGTTCGATGGGCACTGATTTTAAAACGCAATCTAGTGCAGCTTATATACGCAGGTCTGTTGCATTATTTTAAATACACTCCCACGCCTGCGTTACAATTTCATTCACATGCACTCATCACCCTTATTATTAAATAAAAATTATCATAAAGCCTTCTCTTTCATACTTCTATATCGATTGGTAAGAAAAGAAAGAGTATGAGTGTTTTTAATACCCTTTATAACTCTTTACAGTAATTACTCTCACACTCTCTCATTTAAAAACATAAACACTCACACACACTCTACTATTTACTGTTTAAGAAATTGTATTTTTTTTTTGTTTTTTGAAGGGAGTTTTTGTAAACGAGCAGGTAGTTATACACAGCCACACAACACATTTACTCTCACACACAGAATACAGTGTGTGACAATTTCAATGAAACAAAAGGGTGATTATTTCTATTATTTAAAGAAAATAAGGGTAGTTTGTATAACAAGAAATGAAATTAAAGTAATATTGTATATACGTACTTGAATTTTATTTAACATTAGACTAAAATACATAAAATGTTTAATGTATATAAACAGGGTTACTTAATTAAAGTTTTTTTTTTCTTATAACATCCCTTCTTTGTATGAATTTTGTTTATTACATTCTTTCTAAAGCTACATAATATTGGCCGAGTTTTGTTTAAAAAAAATGCTTTTTTGTACCCTTTTTTTTTAACAATTTTCTTCAAGGAATTCTCTTATTTTTTATGGTTTTATGACATTTTTTGCTTAAACATTTTGTTTTTTTTTTTTTTTTTTGTTCAAAAAGGGTTTCGCGTTTTCTAAGTATTAAACGAAAGGGTTTTTTTTAGGAATTTTTTCATATTTGCCAAAGAGTTAAAAGGAAGTTAATTTTTTTTTTTGCTTGTAAAAAAAGGGTTTGACTCTTGTCTGTTTTTCTAAAGAATTTTCGCCAATTTCTAGCCAAATAATATTTCATCATTTGTTTAGCGTTAGACTAATGAGTTCTTCGGAAAAAAATTGTTAAATAATAATTTAAAGAGGTAAGAAAAAAAAGTAGTTTTTTAAAATAAAAATAAGTAGTAGTTTTTTTAAATAAAAATAAGGAAAAAAAAATTTATGCCAGTATTAAATTGGTAAAACCAAAAAGACCTCAAGTATTTAATAAAAACTTTAGACGTTTTTTTAGCTCTTAGAAACTTGTAAATATTCTTTAAACGTTTGAATGCTATAAATACATTTTCTACGAACGACGAATTTTTCGTTGCGAATATTCGTTGTCAGATATGAAAAGACATTTGTGCATATGCAGCAAATGAAATTTGTCATGCTTAACGAACTTGACGATATTTTTATTTCTGTTTTTTATAGACGAACGAGGAATATTTAATGGTTGAGTGATTGTTTTTATACCCTTTCGTTTCTAAATTCCCCAATATCCTTTTCCGTCCCAATAAATTCTGAGTTCTTATGCATAGCGCAGTCGATTAAGCGATCTCTGTCCGTGTTAGTGTAATTTATTTTTTGAAGGCACCAGATGATGTAGAAAAAATTTAAATATCGATTAGACACAGTTTCGAAAATTTTGCTATTGAAAATCAGCAAGATCGGTTTAGGTCCTACCAGGCAGCGGCCAAAACATCACGCCTAACTCTAATTTTTCTACATCATTTGGAACAATGAATTAACTTCAATGAAAACAAAAAATAAGTGGCAAAAGAGAGTTATAAAATAAGAAAAAAAAACATCAAGGGAAAAAGTTGGCGCTCGCCCGTATTTTCCGAGTTATGGGCCTCTGAAATTTTTATAAAAAACTTTGATTGTCAATATGGGTATCATTTTAAAGCTTTTAAAAACATCTTTCAGAAAATTTTCAAGTTTTTTTTTTTTTAAATGCTTAACCTTTTAAGAGACGATGATATTTTTATGTAATTTTTTTTTTTTTAATTCTCTGTCACCTCAATATTTGTTTTTTGATTGGAGTTGTTCCAATTCAGTTCCAATCGTTAAATATATTTGCTTTCTTTCTTTTGTTTTAATAACCAGTTCGTAGTGCTGTGAGAAATTGTTCGTTCGTTTCAGTGTAAACACATCTTTACCCGTGTTTTTAGTACAAAAATTACTTTATTAAAAAAATTAAGTTGGTAACGCTGTAACTTGAAAATGGCCCAAATATTTCCCACGATTTAGTAATAGTTCTAATGAAAAGAAAAATATCATATTCCTTTCGCTATTCTGCAAACTACTTAAGCCTGCATTTTAAGGACAAAATCATCTCCTTCTTTTATACAAAAAAATGACACTCGACTGCCTTGGAAAGTATAAATTTTTTACAATTTTTTCCTAGGATCTCCAAGATCTGCGGTCTTCAAAATTCCTATAAATTATTCGAAATAAAATATACACATTCAGTATAAAGAGGGGGAGGGTAAAGAACCAGCATTCGCGAGCACCTGCTAAACACCGTAAGCTTGTGTACATTATACAGGCTGCCGGTCCCCTAATAAATAGTCCATTTGTGTTGCCCGAAGCTGAAAGCCACACTAGACCCCGCTCCAAACCATCTTAAATCACGGATAAACTAGTTTATGCCATAAACATCCAAACAAGGTTTACAAGATGCTGTAGCATCAGGCTAGAAAGAAAAACTGCCTTAATTGGGCAGATGCGTGGTCAATGGCAAATAAAGTTCTGTAGAGACACTCCTCATTATGGCAACTTTTATAAAAGTCGTTATTCAAAAGATTCCATTTTCTAGCATGAGCACCATTAGTTTATTGCCCTGTCAGCACAGCCACTAAGGTCCTTTTTGGTTCGAGGGTTCCATAGGAATTTTACTGTTTACATCAAAATCAACTTATCATCAATTTCCTTTATTACAATCAAGTCTGGAGTTTAATTTTCTACTGTCATCTGAAGATTTTACTCATTTATTCGGGTTAGAAAAATCGATCTACTAAAATCTCACGCGTTTTATCTTTTCCTTAAGTCATGTCTTTGCAAGTTGATAATATTTTCCAACGAACTATGAACTATGAAATTTGATTACTTCCAAAGTTTCCTCTGATGCTGTTTTTTCATACGCAATTTTTTGAAACCTGGATCGGAAAAGTGGCAAGAAAAGTTCCCATAATCTTTTAAGCTGATTCTATATTTTCATACGCAATTTTTTAAAGTCAGGATCCGAAAAGTGACAAGAAAAATTCCCACGATGTTGGAAGCTATTGCTGAGTTTCCAAATACAATTTTTGGAATCCAGGGTTGGAAAATTCTCACCATTATGCATGCTGCTCTGAGTTTCTATAAGAATTTTTTTTTAACCAGGGTTGGACAAGTGTTAAGAAAAAAACCATAAGCAACTTTTGAAACCAGGGTTGGAAAAGTGGCAAAAAAAATCACCACAATTTTGCATGCTGCTCTGTGTTTTCATACAAAATTTTGTTTAACCAGGGTTGGAAAAGTGGTAAGAAAAATCCCCATTATCTTGTACAATGCTGCTTTTCCAGACATATTTTTTTTAAACCAGGGTTGGAAGAGTGGCAATAAAATCCTTACGATATTGCCTGCTGCTGCTGTTTTTCAATACGCAGTTTTTTAAGGCAAGGTTGTATAAGTGGTAAGAAAATCCCCACCATTTTGCATACTGCTCTGCGATTCCAGACATATTTTTTTTTAAACCAGGGTTGGAAAAGTGACAAGAAAAACTCCAGAATTTTGTATCCTACTGCTGGGTTTCTATAAGTAAATTTTTGAAACCAGGGTTGGAAAAGTGGCAAGAAAATCGCCACCATTTTGCATGCTGCTCTGCGTTTCTATACAAAATTGTTTTAAGCCAGAGTCGGAAAAGTGGAAAGAAAAAGGCCATAATACTGCAAACCAGGTTCGGAAAAGAGGTGGGAAAATACACTACGATCCTGCATGCTACTGCTGTGTTTCCATACACAACATTTTGATACCAGGGTTGGAAAAGCGGTAAGTAAAAACACCACCAGGGTTAGAGCAGTGGTAATAAAAAGCCCCATGATCTTACATGCTGGTTTCTATAAGCAATTTTCGGAAACCGAGGTCGGAAAAATGTTAAGAAAAATCACCACAATCTTGTGCGCCACTGAAGAGTTGAAGTTTAAGTTTTTTTCAACAAACGCAATGATTTAAAAATCATGATATTTGAAATTTTGTATTTGTTGTTAAAAAATTAAGAACTTTATAAAAACAAACTAAAAAGCCTTTTTTTTTAAATCTTGAAAACTTGTTCTAGTGTTGTGATTAACATAATTGTTTATTCATTAAAGTCCCACAAAGCCATTATAAGGACGAAAACATATACATACATACAATACACAGTTGAAAATACTTGCTGGAATTTGTATCAACACAAGAGTTAAAATAATATTAAGTACAAGGATTATTTTACACGCGCTCATACTGTAACTAAACTGCATATTAAGCCCTTCTTACTGTTAGAAGTAGTACTGGTTATTGTTGTTGTTTTTGTTGTTCTAGTGCTGACCTGGCTTAAGTTGGGTGTTAAGGACAGAGATATAAGCTACGTCACAGCAGGATTTTCGTAATTTATGTCACAGTATGTGTCTTTGTATGCATCATGAGTGTGTGTCGAAATTTAAATCCTCGCTTTACTCAAAATCCTTTACTTAATAACGCAAAAATCCTTTACTTTAAATAGAATTTTACAAAATTCATACGCAAAAATTGGAAATTGTCATTTTATTTTTAAATACATCTTGCGAAATTTTAAAAGTTTTTTTTGATGTTTCTTTGTCTTTTGAGAAAAATTACATTTGGAAAAATTGGTTCAGGTTATTTTATAATAATGATGACACTGATTATCCAAATCTTCTAAGAATTAACTTTCATATTAAAATTTTGGCACTAAAAGAGCAAATAAAAATAAATATTTCCTTGACAACTTGTTGTTGTTTTTGTTTAGTCAGATTCCTATTTATGTTAATGTTTAACTAGATTAATTTTAATTTTTTTTTTGTTGTTGTCCAACGAGATTTAATCCTTTTTTTTTGTTTGTGTTGGTATCGAAATTTTTAATTGCCATTGAAAAGAGTTTAAATTAGAGCAAGCGGCTGGAGAGATTCTTTATTAATTTAGAGCATCAGATCTGATAAGGAATTAATTCTAATAAAATCACTTTGATTGATAGTTTTGCTTCAAAATAAATAAAACATGATTAAAGATATATATGTCGAGTTAAATGTGTTAAATCAAAAAAGTTAGAGCGTTATATATTAGTCTATGCCGAATCTTATATACCCTTTATGTAAATCTAGTTTAGTGAAAAGATATTTGAAAAAAAAATTAAGTACGAAATATTATTTTACAGAAATATGTCATCTGCTCCTAATGGGTTAAGGATTTTTTAAAACTTTAGTATTTCCTAAAAGATCTCTGCAAAAGCTTTTAAATGATACCCATATTGACCATATTGACAACCGAACTTTTTTATGAAAATTTCAGAGGCCTATAACTCGAAAAATATGGTTAAGCGTTAAGTTTTCCACTTAATGTTTGTTTTCTTAGTTTTTAATTCTCTGTCGCTCCACTTATTTTTTTTTTATTGGTGTAACTTCATTATTCAACATAAAATGGAAAATTTAGAGTCAGGCGTGGTGTTTGGGCCACTGCCTTGAAGGAAATGAACCGATCTTGCTGATTTTCAATAATAAAAAATTTTGAAACTATATCTGATCGATTGGCGTATTTAAGTATTTTCCAGCTGATCTAGTGCCTCGGCAAACTTGATTTCAACATTAACACGGACGGACAGACGGACATCGCTCAATCGACTCCGCCCTGATGAAAAAAATTTTTCTAATTCTGAATTTCGCTTCACTTGGCCATGTGGTCTTAAGCAGACCAGTCAACCTAAATATTTCGTATCAATGCTTTGTAAAATTTATGCACTTAAAAAAGAATTCATTTCTTTAAGAAAATTTTATATTCTCTCTTCGTTTTTTAGCTCGTTAGCAAAAAAGTATTTCTCAATCTAAAATTTGTTTGCTTTAATTTAAGACCTTCCCCAGCCATCATCTTATTTTTATGCAAATATTTTCGTAAATATTTCGTTTTTCTCATTGAAGTTCACAAACGAGGATTTGTATATTATTATTACCGTTAGTTTTGTAGGCGTCACCACAACCAATGTACAATTGCTTTTTTCAATCTCTTGTTACCTTTCATTTTGGGTCTCCTATTAAGTTTTTGTTTTGACCAATTTTTTTTTGTTTTTGTTTTTTCTTGTTGTTGTTTTGTTTTGTACTGTTGACCCAAAGAGTTTTTATTTGTCATATTGGCGCGACAAACGGAAGTATATATTTTTTCTAGGACAAAGAGAAATTTAAACAAAATACAGTTAATTAAAATAAATGTGTGTGTGTGTAATATCGTGAGAGACTTTTTGTGTGTGAAAAATAATTGAGTGGTTTTTTTGTTTTTATTTATAACCACCGTTGGAAAACAAACATTTTAAAGGGCTGGCAGACAAAACAAAAATATTTTAATATTAAATATTTCCAATTGAAAAGGGTTTGAAAACTGATTTGTAAATAAATAGATTTTTGTTTTCAAACTCTGCACGGACAGTTTTTTTATTTAGTTTTTACCTTAAGAATTCAGAGTACAAAGGTACATCGATTACTCTGCCGACATATCATACTTACATCAGTCAAACAATTTATTGTCCCTAGAAATACTAACAAGATCACAGATAGAATACTGCCAGATTTATCAGTTGCTAAGAATTTTTCATCCAGCAGATTATTTGAATGTTGGAAAAACTATTGAAGAAGATAAATTTTAAAGCTCTAGAACTCATTTTTCTTTAACTTTTTTTAGCTAAACTCCTCCATGTACGATTACGAAAAGTGCTCATGCTTGAATTAGGCCTTAATTTTTATTATGAATTCCCAATTTGATTCAATTTTTCCTTCGTAAAACTTCTTCTTTTAAGATGGAGGCTACAAACTATTTGAAAGTCGAATTGTTTCTTTTCGTAAAATTCGCAGATACACAAAATGTAGCTTAATCGATAATTAAGTTTAATGTTACTATTTTTGGGATTCCGTACCTGAAGGGTAAAAAACGTAGTGCATTTCTGTCTGTCCATTTCTGTAAGTCCACAAATTTTAATTAAATCGATAATTGAATTAAATGGTACCATTTTTGGGCTCCGTACCTAAAGAGTAAAAACGCAATGCCTGCCTGTTCGTCTGTTACTGTTCCCTATTTCTAAAACGAAATTGGCAAGACCCTTAAAATTTTCTTAGCAGATGTGTTACAAAGGGAAGTTAAAAGTTAAAGGGTGTCCCCATAGAAACCCTGATTTTGATTTAAATTTTCATATCTGTTAAACCGTAATAGACAGATACTTTAAATGTTCAACAACTAAATAATAAAAACATCAAGTTTCATATTAAAGGGTAACCCATACACGTTACGAAAGCCTTTGTGTAAGACTCAATTTTTTTCTCATTCTCAACCTGTTGGCTGAGATACAATTTATAGATGATTTTCAAATTATTTATTTTTTTAAATTTGATTTATTATAAAATAGAAAAGTATGGCAACTTTATAATTTCTAAAGTCTTATTTTACTCTGAAACAATTTTAATTTATCTTTATTTAATGAAGTTATGTTTAATGACAGTATGAAATAAATTTTTTTTTCATTTCTCAAAAATATAATTTTTGACAAAAAAAAAAAAAAAAAAAAAAAAAAACAACTAGACCGACACACCGGCAGCGGGATAAAAATTTTAATACAAGTTTTTTTAATTTCAATTTTGTATCTACAAGAGCTCGAAAGATAAGTCTATATAAATCAAATTTCATCAACTATGGGCACACCCTTTAAATTTTTATTTTCAATATTTATATTTTTTGTTATTGAAACACACATTCCGTTTAATTTTCAAGTGCTAAACTAAAACGGTTTAAGAGACAGGGCCATACAAGTCAAGTTACGTTAGCTTTGGGAACACCCTTTAATTTTTAATTTATTTTTTATTATTTTTTTTGTATTATTGTAAGCTTTGATAACAACTTTAGAACATTTTCAACAGGTGTCCATTAAGAAATAATAATCATGTAAAAATCATGGGTGTTGTATGGGAGTTCCCTTTAATTTTTAGAATTTGAACTTTTTTTTAAAAGGACCAAACCTTTAATTAATAAAAAGTTTTCAAAATCGTGTCAAAAATGATTGAGTTCTATTTGCACAAATTAAACACACAAAAAAAAACAAACAAAAAAAAATACAGATGAATTGATAAACCTTCTTCTTTTTTAAAGTCTGTTAAAAAATTAAAAACTCCGCTAGGCATTTTTTTTAAAGTTTGAATATTTTTACAAATTTTACCAATTGTTATGCAAAAGTTGGAACCACATCCAATATCTGTTGCTCTAGTGTGATCAAAATTTTATAGAGATCAAATGCGACAAGTCACGCATCTGCAAGGTTATTTAATCTTTCTAAAAAATATTTTCTGCACAAGTTGCCGAAATAAAAAATGAAATAAATGATTGGAGGAACTGCATTTACAAGTTCACATTAACACATTTGCAACAATTATATATTGAACGGAGTTGCCATTGTGGGGCTTTTTTTTAGGAAAGTGTTAAATGCAGTTGATAAAATAAAATCTAATTAAATCTGTTAAAAAAATCAAATTAAATTGATATTAAATTTGTTTAAAAAAGTTTAAGGGTTTTAATAAAATTTAGTAGTTTATCGAAAAAAAAGTTAGTGGCAACGCTGTTCACTACAGGCGTATCATGTTTTAGTATTTTTATTTTATTTTTTTATTTGCCTTTAAAAATGTGATAAAAGCTTTGTTCTAAGCATCAAGAGGTATTTTGGTCAACTGTGCCAGTCAGAACAGGAGCCAGGTATATTAAAAAGTTTTTATTAAAATATTTCCTCAAGTCTCATAAGGAGACTATAAACCTTTTCTATTTCCTAAACTTTTTTCTCGCTTGTATATCAATGAAAAAAAAACCTGTAAAGAATTTTAAAAATGTCTTAATCTATGGATTAAAGACTTTTAAAAAACCACAGAGGGATTTGTAAAATCCAAAATAATAATCCATTTGTGGTATTGGCAATTTTGTGACAACAACTTCAAATAATTCAAAACAACAAAAAAAAAAACTTAATCACTAACTTAAAATTTAGTTAGTAACTAAAAAAATAAAAATATTTTATAACTCTACCTGATGTCTACGACATTTGCAGATTTTCACTTCAACACACAAGCGCTAAATGGTAGCGTTAAGTGACAACACATACGGTCATTTGTAAAAAAGGTGTCATAAAAAAGAGTTCAACTTAATGACTGGCAAAGAGGTACGAGTATTATATGACTGGTCACATTTCAAAGAAATTTTAAAACAAGAAAACAAACATAACTCCAGTTCTAGATGCGTTTTTACATGCAATTTTTGTGCAATCCTTTCTTTCCCTTGATGATGAAAATTCCTTTTTTTCTAATATTTTCTTGAAAAAACTTAAACAAACAATAAAATAATTTTATGGCCAACCTTGTATTAAATGCAACTGATTCTAGGTAGCTGGCAACTTGTTAAGCATAAAAAACTGTAAAAACTAAATACACGTAAAAAAAAGAAGGAGATGACAGCTGAGTATTAACAGAAGAAAAAGTACTTGGAATTTTGATTTTGTTTTTCTCAATTAACTGTTCACATAAAGTAAGAGCCAACAACATTTTTAGGAGTAACGAAATTCTTTTAGAAATGTTTATTTAAAATAGACAATCTAGAAGATAGAACCGGAATTTCTGAAAAAGAAAACTGCTGAGAATATTCATACTTAAAGTATTGAAAAAAAATTTACTTCGTAAAAATAAAATAAAATTTTTCCACAAAATCCATATTTACACCATGCCATTTTTTATGCAATTATTTTTTTCAATTAAGCAAAGCATAAGCAACATTAACATCCCTCCAAAATTTAAGACATGCTTTATGGCTTACTCCTCTTACTTCACCAGCAAACAAAAATTTTCATTTTAGTTTCATAAAAAAATCATAGTGTAAATGCTGTAAAAGTCATACTCTTTCAATATTTTTTTTATTCTTAAATAATACGGAATTTTTAACTGACTTGAAATAATTCTTGCAAAAAAACAGACACAAACTTAAAATCATATTTCTTTAGGACGGTAATTATTCATAAGTTACATTAAGTTCGAAAAAGATTGCCTCAGGATTTTTTATGTGTCGTAGAAAAAAATATGAATGCAGATTAAACAAGAAATTCAGTAATTATGTGGTCACCCTTTATTTTTTACACTTTTTATTGCTGACACAGTAAAACAAAATTTGTTTAAATTATAAGCCTTAGAGTAAAACTGTTCAATATATTGGCAATAAACATCAAATTACATCCATTGGGGCACCCTTTAATTTCTAATTTTAAGTATTTATATTTGTAATTATACTCGATGTAATAATGGACCTTCTGTCTAATGTTAAAGATTTTTGTCTGTAACGGTTTCTAGGACAGGGCCATACAGGTCAAATTGCATCAGTTATAGGGACACCCTTTAATTTATAATTTCAAGTTTGCTAGTTCTTATAGCGAGCTTAGCGATAAAGGTTCTGTGCAAATTTCAATTAACTGTCTACCACTGTTCAACAGTTTGGTCACATACATCAAATAACAGCAACTATTGTAACACCCTATAATTTAAAATTTTAAATATTTATACTTCTTATTAAACCAGATAAAGTAGTGGACATTCTGTATAATTTTCAAGTATTTGTATATAACGGTTAAAACGATAGAACCATATAATTCAATATACTTCAAATATGGGAACACCCTTTAATTTCTAAGTTCGAATTTTTTACTTGCTGTTTTAGCAGACTAAGCAATACAGATTCTTTGTAAATTTCAGCATCCGGTCTATAACTATTCAAAAGTTTGGCCACATACATCAACTATTAGGACACCCTTTAATTTCATAATACAAATTTTATATTTGTTATTAAAGCTGACTTAGCAACAAAGGTTCTGTGCAAATTTCAATTAACCGTCTACAACTGTTCAACAGTTTGGTCATATACATCAAATAACAGGAACTATTGTAACACCCTATAATTTATAATTTTCAATATTTATACTTTTAATAAACCAGACAAAGTAGTGGACATTCTGTATAATTTTTAAGTGGTTGTATATAACGGTTCAAGTGATAGGGCCACATAGGTTAATTTACTTCAAGTATGGGAACACCCTTTAATTTCTAAATTTAAATTTTATACTTGTTGTTATTGTGGACTTAGAAATACAGGTTCTTCGTAAATTTCAACTATCTGACTATAACAGTTCAAACGTTTGTCCACATACATCAAATTACATTAACTATTTGGACACCCTTTAATTTATAATTTTAAACGTTTATATTTGTTATTATAATGGTCACTGTTATCGACATCCTGTACAATTTTTAAGCGTTTGTTCAAAACTATAGGCGCATATAAGTCAATTTACGTCAGCCATGGGTACACCCTTTAATTTTTAGAGTTATTTTTATATTACTTTTTGCTATTGGAAGCTATAGTAATACGCTTTGTCTTTAAATTTTAAAGAAGGGCGCTTTATGGTTCATTAAACACTTTAAAAAAATATATGTTGTATGGGGACACCCTTTAATTTTTAAGATTTTTTTAGATTATGAACTCTTTTTAGGACGGGACTAATCTGTAAGCATAATCCATCAAATTGCATAAAATTTTCAAAATCGATTTAGAAATGACTGAGTTCTGCAGGCACAAACACAAAAAAAGCAACATTCAGTCGAATTGATAACCTTCTACTTTTTTTTGAAGTTGTGAACGTGAATCTCTGAATGAAATGAAATCTGCTGGGAATATTCATACTTAAATTATTGAAAAAAAATATATATTTCATAATAAAATAATTCTTTCCTACAAAATCAAACTTTTTTATAATTTTTTAAATTTTGAAATAATACGGAATTTTTAACCGACCTTAAGAAATGAGAGGGTTATCACTTCGTCCGAATTCTTTATTTTTTGTAATGTTTGGCAGCAGATCTCATTATAACTGAACAGATTTTTTAAAATATTAGCTTTTAAATGAAATATTTTGCTTACAGTTTGGTTCCATTAAAAAAAACATAGTTTAAAAAAATTAAAGGGTGTCCCCATACAACACACATAATTTTTACATAACTATTAAAGCGCAACGGACACTCATATTAAATTTTAACATAATTGGTATCACTTTAACTCACAATAATAGAAAGTAATAAAAAAAATAATAAACTTAAGTATTAAAGGGTGTCCCCATAGGTATCATACTTTGATTTAAATGGCTTTATTTTTTAAACTGTTAGAGTAAAACTCTTCAAAATTACACGGAATGTACACTACTACTAATGCTATAAAAAGATGTTTAAAATTGGTAATTAAAGGGTGCCCCAGAGGTAAATTTATGTGATGCTAATATGATGCTATTGAACCTTTACACTCAGACAGTTAAATTTGCACAGAGCACGTACTGCTAAGTCTGCTCTAGCAATAATGTAAATTTGTAAATTAAAGGGTGTCCCCATAGTTGATGTTATTTAATATATATGGTCTTAAATTTTGATCCATTGTAGCCAAAAAATAGAAAATTGTACAGAATGTGTACTTCTGTGTCTTCTATAATAACAGGTATAAATATTTAAAATTAAAAATTAAAGGGTGTCCCATTAGGTGATAATTTTTGATTTATATAATATTATTTTTTCTAATTTTAGAGTTGAAAATCTAAAGTTTAAAAAAGTGTGTATGACAATTTTTATTATATATTTGGTGACCCTCTGTCCATTTGTCTGTTTTGAAGTCGGAGTTTTTCTTTTTGCAGAATTATTAAACACATTTTTCGGGTAATTTTTCTCAAGTAAGAATGAACCACTAACAGCAACAAATTCTGGGCTATAGGTAAAGAGTCGTGAAAAAGATTTCCCAAAAAAAAAAACATATGAAAACTTGGTTGGCTCCATGACAACGCATTTTTTTCTTCCTGTTTATTTTTCAGTTTTTAATTCTCTATCGCCCCACACATTTGTTTTTTGATTGGAGTTACATCACAAAACTAAATTTATTCCAAATGATATGGAAAAATTACAGGCAGAAGTGGTGTATTGTCCGCTGCCTCGAAAGTCATGGAGCGATCTTACTGATTTTCAAAAACACCTCTTTCGACTACCGTTTTCAAATTTTCTCTAGCTCATCTAGTGCCTTGGCAAAGTTGATTTCAATACTAACACGGACGGACAGACGGTCAGAATATATGTGGGGTTGGAAATGGATCTTGTAGAAATTGCAAACGGAATGACAAACTTAGATGTAAATACAATTTTTCCAATTTTGGTGGTTAAAATTTCCTTTCTTAGATTAAATTGCTTTTTAAAATTGAACTGCTTCGACTGCTTACCTTAGGGACCTCCAAAGTTTGTGTGTATAATATGGCATGTGTCTGTCTAGTATTTTATGACGAAATGCGATAATATGGTTATCATTGAAGAGGTTACTTTAATACTCATTTAATTGAAAAGCAAAAAAAGTTAAAAAAAAACCCTCAGGAACAAAAAAAAAAATATTTTTTAGCTGTGCCACCCAACTAGATTCGTTCCAAAGAAATAGCTTTTAAATATAATGTCAGTGTGGAAAACTAAAAATCGAAAGATAAATGTTTTCTATTTTTAGCTTTTAAAATAATAATGAAGTAGGTGAAACATTTTTTTTATTAATAATGATGCGTATTTTAAATTGTTTAATTTTGGGGATTTTCATATAGAAATAGGGATATCATTCTCAAATTTGGGACACGAGCCAGAATTTTTCTGGCAACACTTGCTGTCCACCACTGACAGGACAGCATCCCATTGGAAGCTTTGACTAACAACTTGGATAGAAAATTTGATTAGTTTATGTTTTATAGTCCGACTTAAGAACGCTTATATAGTTGAGAGGTTATTACAATTGTAACTGGTTTAACCCGTAGCTAAAAGGGTTATTTGCCTAACATTTGGCAATTTTTTTTTAATTTTTTTTTATTAACATTCTGACGTTTAATACTCAACACTATTTAGGTACTTTTTTGTATAAAAAAAATTATTTATTTATTTTTTATATTCCTTAAGGCTATGATTTACTATGAGATTTAGTCCTTAAATATGGCAGCAATTTAATAATCTTTTAAAAAATTTCATATTAATTTCTGTACGCTCAGAGTTGCATTTTGAATTAATCTTTCTAGCGATTTTTTAAAGTAGAACAGATTTCCATTATATTTTCCTATAAATGAATAATACAATTAATTAGGATACTAAGTCGTAACCTTTGTAAAATTTTGAAGTCATACAATTAACGATACGAATTATTTAGAATAAATAGTTTTACAAAATATGTAATTAATTTAAATAAAATTTTAATTAAGTTTACGTAACATTAAATTAGTGATGCCATCTAACAAACAACTACAAACTAATGGCGACCAAAATAATTTAAGCAGAGTTGAATTTAATTCTTCTGAAATATATTGGTTATGATGTTAATTATAATAAAATAAATATTATTTTCAATTTTTTTGGTCATTTATATTTCTTGTTTTACTGAAAACTACATTATTTAAAAATTCTTTATAATTTCTTTTTTCCATTTCTACGAATTGAAGAAACCCTTTTCCATATTTACCAGCTATTGCAAATTATTATTTCATAAAAAAAACCCTTTTTTTTACCGTGGCCACTTGGCCACTTAATTGTAATTATTATTAACAAATTTCATGTTAAGTAACTTAATCTGTAGTTTTTTTGGTTTTCTTAAAAAACTAAAACCCTTTACGAACCAATTTGCACAAACAAACAAACAACCAGAAAAGTTTTATGGCTCAAGGATGTCATAAAACTTTTATAAAAAAATTTTATTCTTTGCGTACATATTTACACAAGAACAGGCACTTTCCTACCTAAATAAATTTAAAGGTTCCTGGAACTACAAAAAGAAATATATTTTTTTGTTGAAAAAGAAACAAATGTTAAAAAATTATGCAATAAAAATATAAAGAGTTTTTTAATTGCATTAAAAAAATTGCAGGGTGTTTGAAAAAAAAACGCAGCAGGCTGCAGCCTTTGTTAGTTGCAAATGAAGATAACCCGTTTTTATGTTATGTACACTGAAAGAAAATTGTTTTAAAATATTTTTTTATTCTTAAATTCAAAAAAATAAAACAAGAAGTTTTCAAGTGCTACAAAAATAAGATTCGAAATCTTTACATTTTTTTGTAACAAGAAAACTAAAAGTTACTACTGAACACTGGGGAATTTTGCAAAAAAAAAAAAAAATATTAAAATGATTCTGTAAACATTTGACGGTTTTTTTAGCGCTCGCCAAAATTAAAAATTCCCAAAATCTGAGGAAAAGCAAGAAAAACAAGAATTTGTGCAACTGTTTTAATTATTTACACAACCAAAGTCTGCGACTTCAAAGCATCACTGCATCGGCTTCCTCAGCAGTATAAATACCAAGTCGTACACTGTGTGTTATCCATTAAAAATATTCGATTATGTCTAAGTTGTTAATTCTACCACTAGAAAGTGTGGTGGTGTAGGTGGAAACAAGGTTAAATTAAAAGTACTTTAACACATATTAAGCAGTTGCGGAAAATTTATTACTAAAAGTCTCTACTTAGAGTTTGTTAAAAAAAAAGATCATGAGTTCAAATCCCAACGGAGCCATAAGTTTAACATTAAAATAATAAAATTTATTTCTAAAAGAAGGAAATTATTTTAAACTTGTTGTTTATGAACAATTGAAAAATTTCTTAGCTTCGATTCGAAAAGGAAAACAATGGCTGTGTAGATCTGTGAATGAGAAGGATCAGGTGGCTGTATAACAGTAAATTGTGTTTCAAGCTTCAAATTTGTTGTGATTGAGGTAATTAAAAGATCTTAATGGTAAAATAGGAGATAATGAGTTCGGGTCACAAATAATTGTGATCTAGATGGCCGTGCTGGTTATGTTTGCTAACAAGGCATCGAATACTTAGAGCTTCGACGAATTCAGAGAACATTGTGATGGCGATAGTTGCACAATTTCGTTAAAAGTGCATGTTCAGTATATAAAACAATAGAGAAGTAACTTTTGGTACTTACGCTTTATCGATATGACGACTGCGAATTTGACATAATTAAATAATAAATTTCGGCGTTGCCACAGCTGTTGAGTAGGGCGAAGTGTTTAGCACTTCGTACATGAGACTTTAAATGGTTTATGCAGTGAAAAGTCTGATCATAAATTTTTTAAAGTCACCTGCCAATGTGACTAAATGGCTATTAATTAATTGATATCATAACCTGGACAGCTTTAGGTGTTATCCGTATATAAGGACTTAAGGAAGGTTATTTTAAGGTTAGAAATAACCCTGCAAATGAATGAATGAAAGGTAATACTTACAGCATAATCATATCTGTGCCGTTTATTAAATAATTCAAAATTTTTAAAATCTTAAAATAAAAAAACAAAAACTTCATATTTTCCATCTTTAATTAAACAAATAAATAAAGTATGTACACGAAAAAAGGTTTACAATTTAATTTGCAAATATTACAATAAAAAAATAGCAATTTAATGAAGGATTGGCACTATTTTGATTATTTTTTTTATAAAAACTAAAATGCTGTTTAAATCATCTTTATGAAATAAAAAACAGAAATCGAAGAAATAATGAACAAAAAATTTTTGTAACTTTTTTTAAGGCTGTATTAAGAGGGATAACGTTAAAGAATGATAAAATTAAAATAAGGAAGAGAGTTATATTCGGCTATGCCAAATCCTATATACCATGTATGTTAATCTAGATAAGTGAAGTAACTCCAATCAAAAAACAAATAAAGAGGTGATAGGGAATAAAAAAATTAAAAAAAGAATGTACACAAAAATTTCATTGTCTGTTAATGGGTTAAGCATTTTTTAAAAATTTTAATTTTAAATTTCCTGAAAAATCTCTTCATAAGCTTTTCAATGATACCCATATTGATATTTTAAAAATTTTGAAAATTTCAAAGGCCCATAACTCGGAAAATATGGGCGAGCGCCAATTTTTTCACTTGATGTTTTTTTTCTTATTGTTCAATTCTCTAACGCCCTAAATATTTGTTTTTTTATTAAATTTTTTTTATTCATTTCGAAATAATATGAAAAAACTAGAGGCAGGTGTGGCCTTTGGTCCGCTGCCTTGACATAGACCGATCTTGCTGATTTTCAATAGCAAAATTTTCGAAACTATGTCTGATCGATTGGCGTATTAATTTTTTTCTAGCTGATCTAGTGCCTTGGCAAAGTTGATTTCAACCTGAACACGGACGGACATCACTCAATCGTCTTCGCTATGCCTTAGAACTCAGAATAGATATACTTTATGGGGTCAGAAATTGACATTGAAGAAATTGCAAATGGAATGACAAACTTAGATTTACTCTTTTGCCACTTTTTGTGGTGAAGGGTATAGAAAAAACAGGCAGAAATGGTATCTTACCAATGTGTTCTAAAAGATAAAATGCACACCTTTTCGCTACCTCTTCAAGAATTATATTTTTTTTTTGCTGGTTTTTATAAATCTTGGATTAATACTTTTAATATGTAAAAGGGAATTAGCTGTTTTTTTTGATTTTAGTTGATAAGTAAAAAGTAAATAAATATGTAAACAATTTTTCGTTTACACTCTTTATTTGCAATAATTTGTAAATATGTATCAATAAATCATTTGTTATTTTGATAACTTTAGGTCTTTGAACTTTTTTTTCTAAACGTACGAGTATCAATACAAGACGCCCAACTGTCTGTCATTGTAATTTATTTGATTAGAAATTTAAAGAATTTCCATTCATCGTTTTGTTTTCATTAAATATCAATAAGTGAAATGTAATATTTGTTTTCAAAAAATTATACAGCTTTGTTTTAAATAAATAAATATGTAATCAATGGAATTACATATAAAGATTTGACTTGCAAATAACTGCCACTTGATATTTAAAGTATTTTGATAACAAAAATTTTTATTGTGTAGTTGGTAGAGGGGAAAGCGTGATTGGAACAAGAAAAGAAAAAACAAAATTGACATAGTCCAACATACATACATGCATACATACATACCTTTTTAGCAGAGCCTTAAAAAGTGTTATAAAAAAAAATTTTTTAATTTTCGATTTTGAAAAATAATTTTAAAAATCTAAAATCCGTTTGTTTGTGTATCAATCACGGCTAAACGTCTGAGCCGATTTTCATAAAATTTAAAAAACAGTTAAATATTTATCTGTAAGGTGTAATAGGGTATTAATATATTCAAACAGTGGACCAGCAGAGCAGTAATGGGGAAATTGGCATTTTTATTAGTTTAAATCGACAAATTGGTTAAAACAAAATACGAAACATAGAAAGGCCCCCATCCATAAAGTCAAATATTTTTATATATCTCTAGAGATAGAAACTAGATAAGAGCAAGAGGTAAGCTTAAAAGTGTAACGGTTTTAATAAAATCTTAAACACAAATACTTTTTCAAGACTGTCTTTTTCTTCGTCAATTAAACCACCATGATGTGCAGGAACTGTGGTTTCAACAAAGTGGCACAGTATGTCATACAGCTCGTACCGCAATTAATAAATCAATCAAAGGAAACGTTTGGTAACCACACAGTTTCACGTTTCGAAGCCATGAATTTGTCTGTAAGATCGTGCGTGCCGCTAGATTTTTTTTTTCTGTAAGGATATGTGGAAATGATAGTCTACGCCGATAAGACCGAAACAATTGACAACTTGAAAGATAAATTTTGTCGATTGCCGATATGCGGTCACAAAACTTAAAAATAATCATTGAAAATTGGACCACCAGTTTACACTACATCCGAGCCAGCTGTGGCGGTCATATGCCAGAAGTCATATTTAAACATTTAAAGTGACTTAAAATTTAGTTGATTAACAATCTCAAATATTCCTCCTAATCCGTGCAACGGCTTCTTCAATAGGGATATTTGATGCAACGTCAATTTTACTTTATTTTGACGATTTGCTTTAAAAAAAATTTCATATGTTGAGGCTTGACCATTTTACTGTTAAAAATCGTTATATGTTAGAATTTCTGGCATCACTTAAATATCAGTAAAATTGGCTCCATTTTCAATTGACTTCAAAAAAAAGAAGAAGGTTATCAATTCGTGTGAATGTTGCTTTTTTATGTTTGTGCCGGCAGAACTCAGTTATTTCTGAACCGATTTTGAAAATTTTTTGTAATTTAATAGATGTAAGCATAATCCTATTTTGAAACCAGTTCATAATCTTAAAAACTAAAAGGTGTCCCCATACAACATATAATTTTTAAGTGTATTATGAACCCTAAAAAGCACTTTATACAAATTCAGATAAAATGCGTATTACTATAGCTGCCAGTAGCAAAAAGTAATAGAAATATAAATTTAAAATTTAAAGAGTGTCCCCATAGGTGACGTAAATTGACTTATATGCGCCTATCTTTTGAACCGTTAAAGACATACACTTGAAAATTGGACAGGATGTCCATTGCTTTAACCGTTATGATAACAAGTATGAACGTTAAAAATTATAAATTAAAGAGTGCCCCAATAGTTAATGTAATTTAATGGATGTAGACAAACTTTAAGACCGTTACAGACAGACAGCTAAATTTACACAGAACCTTTATTTCTAAATCCGCTATTATAACAAGTATTAAATTAGTAATTTGAAATTAAAGGGGGTCCCAATAGTTGATGTATATGGCCAAACTATTGAACCGTTATAGACGGACATTTGAAATTTACAAAAAATTTGTATTGCTAAGTCCGCTATAACCACAAGTATAAAATTTGAATTTAAAAATAAAAGGTTGTTCCCATATTTGAAGTAAATTAACCAATGTGAGTCTATCGCTTAAACCGTTATATACAAACTTTTGAAAATTAAACAGAATGTCCACTACTTTGTCTGGTTTATTAAGAAATGAAAATATTTAAAATTACAAATTATAGGGTGTTACAATAGTTGCTGTTATTTGATGTATAAGATGAAACTGTTGAACAGTTGTAGACGGTTAATTGAAATTTGCACAGAACCTTTATTGCGAAGTCTGCTATAACAAGTAGCAAACTTCAAAATGGAAATTAAAGGGTGTCCCTATAACATATGTAATTTGACCTATATAGTCCTATCTTTGAAACCGTTACAGACAAACTCTTGAAAATTAGACAGAAGGTCCATTACTACATCGAGTATAAATATTTAGAAATTAAAAGGTGCCCCTATAGTTGTAATTTAATGTTTATTGCCAATCTTTTGAACAGTTATAGACTAACGCTTAAAATTCAAACAAATTTTGTTTTACTGTGTCACCAATGAAAAGTGTAAAAAATAAAGGGTGACCACATTACTACTGAATTTTCTTATGTAATCTGCATTCATATTTTTTTCTTCGACATATAAAAAATCCTAAGGCAATCTTTTTCGAATTTAATGTAACTGATGTATAATTACCGTCCTAAAGAAATATGATTTTAAGTTTGTGTCTGTTTTGAAGTCGTTTTTTTTTTGCAAGAAATATTTATATAATAATTCTTTAAATTATATTAAAGAGATGACGATATAATTATATGTAATTATAATTTTTCTGATTTTTTTGACAATTTTGACGAAAAAAAAAATCTTAAAATCCCTAAAAATTTACAAAAAAAATAAAATTTAAATTCCCTAAAAAAAACTTCAAACCCCAACAAAATTTTTTATAACCATTTTCAAAACAAGTACCCATTTTGAAAATGAATCCCCTCATCTGACAATATTGATCAGTTTCAGAAACTGACGTCATTGTGCTTCAGAGCTCTTGTTGTTTGCGTTGTTTATTTTGTTTCAGTCCACTGTGGAAGAGAAAAATGCGAATTGTGTGAACCCATTAAGAGACTGTTTCTTGGTTGAGTCGAATGCTTGTCAACTCTTTGCCCAAAGTGCTCGAAAATATTGTATTTAAATAGCGATATAGCGACGTTGCGACTGAGGTATCTTAAACGTTCAGCCCTAGCAAGCTGCTCATTTCCACAGAAGTTATTGTGTACAGGAACCTAAATTGGAGAGAAGTCATCTTAACGATCCATACCCTAACATTAGTCTACTAGCAGCTTCAAGACTGTTTGACTTACACAGAATACTTTCAAACCATTATCTTCTCTACTCAGTTCTGTGAAGTTGTAAACAATATTTTTTTGTACAAAGAAATGGAACTAAAACTAAATAGATTTTTAATTGTCAATTTTAACTGGATATTAAATTGATTTAAAATGAAAATGTTATTTCTACAAAATTTTTTATTTTAACTAAACCGCAACTAATAGGTCCACTCTCAAGGGGCTATTTTGCAAATACAATTCCTATATTTTTCTATATAAAGAGTGGCCGGCTGTGGTGCCACACAAATGCAGGATGTAATATTTCAAATTTCATAAAAACGTATTTTTAAACAAACAAAAAATAAAGAATAACTGATAAACAAAGACAATTTTAAGGATTTTAAAAAGCAAATTTGCTACTTTCTTACGCCCGAGACCAACAACAATGCAAAACATTAAAATTTTTTTTCTTATACGCTGGCAGAGAGCAGTTAAAGTCATATGAGAAAGAAACAACACGCCTACAAAAACTAGTAAAGACACAACCATACACACACACACTCACACATCTGTATTATATTTTAATACAAAAGCCAATTGATCCATTGAAACATTGAAACATGACAGCAAATGTCATTTTTCATGGATCATCCATTATAGTGGTTGGACATGTCAACATTTTTTTTTTATTTTATATAAAAATTGTGAGAATTTTCATGTTTCTTTAAAAAAGAATACTTGGAGAGTTCCGTTATTATAACACTTTTCATTTTGATTCTCTCAATTAGCTGTCATATGCACGCAGATTATAAAACTGTTTTTCGATTTTATTGTCTCAATTTAATGGAATACATCATTAACTGTCATCATTTTAAGCGCTTAAATAAATCCACACTTCATTAAAAATTTGCTTAAATTGAAAATTATGAAAAGGAGAAAAAAAGTGAACATAGAAATTATCACTCATTTCTATGAAATAAAATAAATTGAAAGAATAAAACTCTTTTTATTTGAATCCTTCTTAATTTCTAATATTCTTTTGTGGTTTTATGAAAACCACTACAAAATCTTTTGAATTCAATTGTCAATTGTTAAATGTCACATTTCTACCGTCTACAAATGGCACAGTTATTTTTTACCGTTTTAAAACATTTAAATACACTTGGAAAAAAACGTCGTTTTAATGAAACAAAAATTTTAATTGTTTATCTTAAATTCTCTTAAGCTTTCTCAATTTTTATGAAAAGTTTTCCATTGTAAGAGATAGATTTTCTAATATGATTTTTTTAGACTTAAGTGTCTTGTTTCTGTAATTTAAGTGAGTAATTTCTCACTTTAGTTAAAGAAACGGGGTACAGTATTCAAAGAAGAAGAAGAAGAACTAGCTAAAAAAAGACTCTGTTGGAAAATAAATAAATCAGCCATGTGTTAGTTGGATTCACATACAAAGTGGACCACCCTTTAGTTTTTTATTGTAAATTTGTTTTTAATTTTTAAAAAACTAAAAGTATTTTTGTATCAAAAGATTAGACATTTTACATCAAAGTCGAGTATTCTATGGAGACACCCTTTTATTTTTATTTTGTGTGGTGTGTTCTACAGGTACACCCTTTATTTTTTTACGTTTCAAAAGAAAAGACAATATCCATCAGAGTTGAGTATTCTATGGGGACACCCTTTAATTTTTTATTTTTTTCTTCAAAAACTTGTTATTGCTGCCAGCTCACACCCTGTGTAAATTTCAGCTGATTGATTTTAACGATTTAAAAATCAAGTGGCTATAGGGGGATACCCTTTAATTTTTTTATATTTTTTTAATACTGAGGGCACACACACTGTATAA
This sequence comes from Cistogaster globosa, assembly GCA_937654795.1. Lineage (NCBI taxonomy): Eukaryota > Metazoa > Arthropoda > Insecta > Diptera > Tachinidae > Cistogaster > Cistogaster globosa. Next base: position 4,425,935 of record OW569406.1, read on the forward strand.
ATGTCGGATGTATTTCTTTAACATTTTGAATAATAAAGCCATATGCGTCACAATTATATATCTATTGGGACACCCTTTATTTTTCATGCTTTTCATTATAGAGAGTACACATTCGCTTAAAATTTTAGGTGTTTGCATATAACACTTTAAGAGGTAAAGCTTTATATCAAGTCTCTATGGGTACACCCTTTAATTTATTATGTTTTATTTTTAATATTAATCATTGTCGATAAAACACACTGTGTGAAATTCAAATATCTCCTTATACAGGTTTAAGAGGTGGAGCTACATACGGGAAAATCAAGTCTCTATAGGGACACACTTTAGATTTTTTTTTAATATTGGTTATTACAAAAACACACACTCCGTCTGAAACTTGAAGATTTCAAAGATAAAGCCATATATTCGAAATATATGCGTCTGTGGGACACCCTTTAATATTTTATTTTAAATAACAATTTTTTTAATAACGGGAACATACTAAATGGACATTTCAGGTGCTTGTCTAAAACGAAAATATACTGGTGTACACGGGAAATCACCCTGATGTTGGGACACCCTTTAATTTTAATTTTTTTTTATAATTCCTATTACCGCTGGCTTATGCTTTTATCAAATCTCAAGTGTCTGCCTATTACGGCTTAAAAATGGGAGATATCATGATTCTATGGGGACACCCTTTAATTTTTTATTTTGTTTGTAATACTGATCATTAGAGAGGAAACAGACTGGTTGTAAATATTAGGTGTCTGTCCATAGTGGTTTAAAATATGAGGCTTTGTATGACAAAATTATTTCCCTCTGGGGACACCCTTTTACTTAAACATAATTCACTAGTTGTTTTCTGTATTTTTGTTATAACTTTTTTATTGACATTTTCTTGCAACATTTAAAAAAAAAATATTTTTTGTCTTACAACTAAAATTTCGCCAAGTGTTTAACTTTTTATTATCTTTTCTATCTTTTCTATTTATTTGTAATTTAACTCTTTTCCCACCTTATTCGGTCTAAATATCATTCATTTCTATTCTTCTTAATCTCCACAATATTTCAGCATTTCTTTTTGCTAAAGTGAGTGATGCATATGTGCCGTTATGTGGCTTGGCCTACCGTTTAAAAGGTGTTTCCCAAACCAATCCCTACAATTGTTTCTGTTATTTTTGTTGTTGTTTTTATTATTATCTGTACTGACAGTGAAAAAATTTAAACTGTTTTTCCTATTTTTTGAGGAAGTTTTATAATCTTTTTTCACACTTTTGGTGTCTTTTTTTTTTTTTTTGGTTGAAATTGAATTTTTTGTTGTTGTTGCAATTTTATCAAATAACTAAAGCAGTTTTTGCTCATTTGTTCCGTTTTATGCCACAATAACGGTTTAGCCGGATTTATGTCCGTAATATGAACTCCATAAAGAATCCTTTATTTACACCTTTCACTGTTTAGTTGAGTTTGAATATTCATTTAGCAGCCAAAATACTTTTCATGTGAATGTTAATCGTTTAAATCTTCTTGAGATTTATTTGTCATTTAAGCCTTTTTTATTTTTGTTAAAATGAATTGTCAATGTTGTTTGTTTTGTTTCCTTTTTTTTTACTTCTATCCTTTTTTTAAGTGTGAGTTAGGGATAATAACTGTTTTGTGGGTGTAAGTAAAAGTAACCAGAAGTCAAAGAATGGATGTAAGTTTTACAGTTTTAAAGAAAGTGTTATTCTATTGAAAAATTAATAATGAAATATTAATCGTTATTTTAAGAGGATCATATTTTTGTAATGTTAAACTGTTGCTCAAGAGAAAAATTTGGAAAGTATAACTATTCACTCAAAGAAAAGAAAAAAATTTCTTGGGTTCAGTGAATGATGATTTTTATAATAATTCTAGAAAAAAAACACAACTTCAAAACAGACAAACTTATAACCGGACACTCTTTAATTGTAACCTTTATACTTGTTGTGCTGCGGACATAGTATACATAGTACAGTATAGATTCTGTCTAAATATCCAGTGTCTCTCTATAACTATTTATAAGATAAAACCATATACAACAAAATTCAGCAGTTATGTGGTCACCCTTTACTTTTTACACTTTTTATTGCTGACGCAGTAAAACAAAATTTGTTTTAATTCTAAGCGTTAGTCTACAACTGTTCAAAAGATTGAAAATAAATATCAAATTACAACTATTTGGGCACCCTTTAATTTCTAATTTTAAATATTTGTACTTGTTATTATACTTGATGTAGTAATGGACCTTCTGTCTTATTTTTAAAAGTTTGTCTGTAACAGTTTCAAAGATAGGGCCATATAGGTCAAATTATATCAGTTATATGGACACCCTTTAATTTCTAATTAAGAGCTTGCAACTTGTTATAGCAGACTGCGCAATAAAGGTTCTGTGCAAATTTCAATTAACTGTCTACAACTGTTCAACAGTTTGGTTATATACATCAAATAACAGCAACTATTGTAACACCCTATAATTTTAAATATTTATACTTCTTAAGAAACCAGACAAAGTAGTGGACATTCTGCATAATTTTCAAGTGTTTGTATATAACGGTTCAAGCGATAGGGCCACATAGGTCAATTTACTTCAAATATGGGAACACCCTTTAATTTCTAAATTCAAATTTTATACTTGTTGTTATAGCAGACTTAGCAATACAGATTCTTTGTAAATTTCAGCAGTTGGTCTATAACTGTTTAAAAGTTTGACCACATACATCAACTATTAGGACACCCTTTAATTTTAAAATACAAATTTTATACTTGTTATTAAAGCTGACTTAGCAATAAAGGTTTTTGTAAATTTTAACCATCTGGCTATAACAGTTCAAAAGATTGTCCATATACATCAGATTACATTAACTAGTGGGGCACCCTTTAATTTATAATTTTGAATGTTTACACATCCTGTTCAATTTTCAAGCGTTTTTCTACAACGGTACAAAAGATAGGTGCAATAGGCATTACCTTTAGGGACACCCTTTAATTTTAGATGTATTTTTGTATTACTTTTTGCTATTCAGAGCTATAGCTTTACGCATTTTTTTTAGTTTTAAAGAAGGGCGCTTTACGGTTCATAATACACTTTAAAAACATGTATGTTGCATGGGTACACCCTTCAATTTTTAAGATTATGAACTATTTTTAAAATGCATAATCTATTAAATTACAAAAAATTTTCAAAATCGATTCAGAAATGACTGAGTTCTGCAGGCACAAACATAAGAAAACCAACATTCAGTCGAATTGATAACCTTCTTCTTTTTTTTGAAGTCGGTTAAAAAATAATGAAGTGATAACCTATCTATCGCTCTTCTTCTTCTTCTTTTAATATTCCATTTCAAAAAAAGGTAACACGAGTCCCCATTGTGAGTCTTTAAGTATAAAAAATGTTTGTCAGTTTAAAACTTTTATCATAATAATTTTTAGATCTTCCTCTCGATTTTTAACCTCAAACTTCGAGCGTCAACTCAAGTAGTTAATTCCTACGCACGTTATTATACTGTAACAGCGAACCAATGCGGTTCCTGTCTCCTTTTATCACTACAGACTTAATAAATTTATCCGAAGCAGAGTTAAATTTACCCGAACATCTGGGATGCCACATCAAAAGCAGCTTTGTTGCCAGTATGCGGGTTTTTAGCGCCAATCAACCATTAGTTTTAAGACAGACAGATTAAGCTCTTCCTATATCGCCAAAATGGAGGGAATTGAACGAGGCGCACCTCTCTTCGTCAACAAATTGATGAGTTTGTTATTTAGTACAGGCATTCACCAGATGACTGATAGCTTTCTAAAGAAACATTCCTTAAGGGTTGTTATTATTGAAGATGTTGTTTCCTCTTAATGAGGATTCCATTTTGATAAGAATTATAAGAGGCTCGTTAGAAGCTCTTTAGAACTTTAAATTATAAAAAAAAATAAAACCAACAAATTTTAATAAAAAAAATCTAGAGATCAAAAAAGGGCATTAATATTTCCAAGTAATTTTGAGGGCATAAAGGCCATTGCGTCTGTTTTTGTAAAGCTTTTTGAGAACTTTAAATTTTGGGAGATTTTTTCAAAACATTACTGGCCTTAGGACACGAAAAAGTTAAACAATGTTGGCCTCCAAGCCGTCAATTATTACAGGTTTGGACAGCATAAACTTAGTGACTCCACGTGGCCATACAGAAAATAACCGAAAAGTGTCGAATCACTTGATCTTGCAGAATAATAAACAGGTTCATATTTTGAAATGAACTTATTAACATATTTTTATTTCAATAAGACGATGGTTTAGGTCGATGTATGGCATTTAGCTTCAAACTTTTAAAACCAAATCTCGTCCAGATCAATGTCAATCATATTTTTAAACAAAAAAAAAAATCATTGATCATGATGTAAAAACGTTCTCTAGCGGCCGCAACGTGAGTATCAGCTCAAGTTTTAAAGTAAAAAGAGACAATGATGCCATCAGCCTGTAAGCCGCATAAGGCCTCGTCTTGAAAATCCATAATAGTGTCTCTGTTGTATTTAAGTAAAGCTGTAAATATATTTTAGGGCTTGATAGCTATGAGACTACGTCCCTTGACTTCAGCTTCCATGAAAACTTTGATTCATATCGTCATATCGAGAATGTGCTGGGGAGATTTAAGAGGTTCTACTGTGCTTTTCAGGGCGTATTGAAACTAAGAAGCGGATACGACAAGAAAGTGCGACATTTAATGTACCACCAGATTAGGTGGCGTCTTTTCTTTTACGCTTAATTGGGAACTTCCTCATTTCACATGGAGAGACTTAGAAATTGGTACAGACTGTTTGTAGTTGTTTGTTTTGGGTTGAGACCTTATAAGGGTCTCAATGGAGGGATTTCTATTCTTTCTTGAATTTCGATATAAATTACAGTCTATTTCGGCCAAATAAATTCGTTTATGGTCAAGAAGTTCAATTTAGTTACCTTAAAGGCACGCGTTCTTATAAAAACTTGTTGGGGAGAGAGAGAGAGAGAAAGAGAGAATGTTTGTCTTAACGATTTTCTAATGTGAAGACTGTTTCAATAACAATACTCATTTCTTTGGCGGACTTGTTGATCCTTAGGTTATTTAAACGCCTTGAGACAATAAATATTGCAAAAATACGACTCTAGAAATTCGGAGATTCCTCAGGGATCTTATAAACCCTCAAAAACCCAACAACTGTAAATCAATTAAGGCGTCAAAGTTTTCAAGTATCAAACTTTTCGTACGAACGCCTGCAAGTCAAGGAGATTATTACACAGGGCCCCTTTCAAATTAAAGAAAAAATGCAACTTTTCCTCTTTCTCTTTCTTCTTCTTTTACTTATACTTCTACTTATAATTTTGGCAACAAAAACTTTTACATTTTTAATCTTTAAGAAATTAAAATTTTTGCCTTCAAAAAAAAAAAAAGATGACCATTTTATATTTTGTTTGGCTTACGCTCTATTATGTTCAAATGCCTCTTGCTGTTAAGTACCCAATATGTTCATTTTAAGATAATTTTTTAAAAGGCAACAACAACAACAACAAAAAAGGAACTACTTCCGAAAAAAGAAATCATAATAAAGATAAAATGGAAACAAAAGATTCATTCATAAAAATCCATTTGAATATGTAAATTAGAAATAAATTTGTTGCAAAAAAAAAAAAAAACAACAGAGATAAAAGAACAAAAGCTAACATCCTTCGGAAGTACTTTTAACCAAGAAAAAGTGTACAAAACACAAGAAAATAAATAAACGTAAAAGTGGTTTTTACAAGGATTAAACTAAAACAAAGAATCTGCTTTGAGTTAATGTTCAAGTAGGAATTGCAAAAAATAAAAGGATTTTTTTTAAAGAAACATAGCTTGACACACACACACACACACAGAAACATACATCTATTTAAATTTGCAGTGCAAATGTGTGTCTGCTGGCCTGTTTAAGTGTGTTTGAGTGCATTTTTATGTTAACAACTTTATATCCTTAAAGAGTCTTTACAAAAAAAAAAGAAAAAAAAAAAAGAAAACAAATCCTTTGCTAATTGTTATCCTTTAGTAATTTTTACTTTAATCTGATCTTTTTTGAAAGATGCTGTAATTAAGTATCAGCAGCTTAAAAAATATCAAATTTTTTACTTTTTAGTTTTTTTTTTATTTTAATTTTTTTGTTCATTTCATTTTATGAACCGGAAATTCAAACCAAAATTTATTGTACCGCAAAGATTGTCCAAAATTGATTAGTTTATTATTTTGCCAAAATAAACAAATATTTTGTGTGTTGCCTCAAAACAACAGACAACTGGCAACATGATTGTTCAATTAGTGCGGTTTTCTATTTGACAATATTCTAATTGTGGCCATTTATGTGTTTTTAATAAAATAGAAAACAAAAAAAAAAAAAAAAGAATTATAAATGAAAAGGTAATGGCTTTTGTAAATAAAGAATTATTTTGTTTTATATTAAATGAAAAGAGAGCAAATATTGATTTGAATCTTCTCAGTTTACTTCTCCGTGTTATTACTCCATTAGGCTTTTAAAATAATCCTGCAAAGTCTTTCATCTATCGGCAGCTGTTTAAGTTAAAATAACTTTTTTAAAGACCCTAGAAACCTATGACATTGTACAGGCTTCCCGATAAGTTCACAAAGCCACGAATGGGTGGTAGATCTCTCTATACGTCAACAAGCCAGCCGCAGCCCTTAAAACTTCAAAACGACACACTTTCAAATTAAGTCTGTTAAACGTAAGCAAAGAGGCTTTCAGTGTGCTTATGGACAAGTGCAAAGTCAAATTGTATTGTTTATCGCAGTCCTTGCTAAGATTAGACTTGAAATAAATCGGATTCGGAAGGAGTAAAAGCTAAAAAGCGATTGCTCTTTTTAGTTCAAAATTTAAAAATGAACTAGTTCATATTTTAGTTCAATGGCTCTCCTCAGTTGAAAATCTCTCTTAGTGATACCAGGTGAATGCATAAACTTTAACGTGTAATTTAATTTTGTAAAATCTTTTTGAGCTTTCAAAAACGTCTGGCAATTTAAACACACATGTTGCCAGACATTTGTGACAGCTTAAAAAGATTTTACAATAACAAAATACAATTAAGAGCTAAAACATATGTTGACCGCATAATCTGATGCAGTCACCTGTTCAATTCGCCTTGATTCAACTTTTAGTTTAAACGCTTTCTTTAGCTCAAATGTTATTTTCAAAATTTTATGGCAACAACACCGTAGCATTACCAAAACAAATGTTTTTTAAAATGCGTGGCAGCATTAATTTTATGTCCACATTAGTCAACAAGGAAACACAGACATGAATTCTAGTTCATCTTGTACTTCAAATACAAAGTATAGTTCAAAAATGAACTAGGTATACTTTAAAGTATGAACTAGTTCACTTAGTTCAATCGATGGAATCGTTTAAATAAGCTAGTTCGTTTATGAACTACACAAGTCAACTATAGACTTTCATTCGATTGGTAGTAGAAAGAACTTATTAGTGCTGTGAGGCTAGAGAGGATCCCGGAGGTTCTGGGGTTAATTGTTTGGCCCGTAAAAGCATAAAGCAATAGATGGATCAACGATACCTCAGTGCTGTGAAGCTAAAGAGAATCGCAGGGTCATTTAGTCTGCGGTTAATTGCTTGGCATGAACCATTAAATGAATCAACGATACATTAGATTTTTGTAGGATGAGCCAGCACGTAGAGGAGTTATGTTTTTGATCATATTATAGGTCTCTGTGCGATATTACAAGGACGCAAGCCTAGATGGCTAGTCCATGGATTTCACGTTAAGAAACATCACTCACTCAGTTTTATCCAAAAGATGTCATGACGTTGGCTTCATAAGGGAAGTCAGGTGACTAAGATTGGGTATTTGAGGGGAATCACAATCACAAAACTTAAGCAGAAAAATCCCCAACCTCAAATGGAAAATTCTTTAGAGACGATTTTATTTAAAATCATCGTCATTGGCTTGTTTAACTAACTCTCTACCTCAGTGCTGATATCAATTGGTTTTTTTAACTCAACAAAATGCGACTCAATGTAATTTACAGACCATCAAGGAATTAACACAAAAACCTAAATCATTAAAAATATTCCGATTGTAGTTTAAGAGAAATTAAAAATGATTTTTGATTTAAGATGCTAAATGCTTGCATTTCTCAACTGGGCAGTAGTTTACCGCCCAAACGATGGCCAAGGAAAATTTTGCTTTAATTTTTGTTAACACTTTGAAAAAAATTTTTGGAACGTTGCAGTTTTAATGTATTTTTAGTTTTTTCTAGGTTAGAGCAGATTTATAGTACCTTCCACTTTTTTTTTGGATCCTGTTTTAAACGTTTCTTAGTGATGAACAAAAAGTTCAATTAAGAATATCAATTATCTTCTCTTTTGCATCCCTCGCGCGACAACACTACTGATAGTTTTTAATCTCCATTTCTACCACAGAGTCCAACATAAGACACTCATAGCATTTACTTTCAGTCTGCTAGGTAACCTGATAACCACCCATAATGAAATCCTGGCGTACATCAGTTTAGTTTCTCCTTGTTTGAACCACACAATAGACTGCCAGTTTGGTCAGTAATTACAGTGACTCTAAAATTGATTAGATTCGAAATTCTAAGGTAAGCAAATTAGTGACATCTTGGCTTACATTCTTTTAGTTTCTCCTTGACTGAGGCTTGCAATAGACTGTCTGCTAGTTTGAGCAGTAGTTTCAATGGCTCTCTTATTAATCTAAAGCCGAACGTTAAAACCTTTTTGCCTCAATTCGTATTCCTCTTAAGTACCGTTTATTTTCCTTTGTATCCTATTTTGCACAGAAATAACAACAGCTTTCTTGTTCACCTAATTTTTTTTGGTGGCTTTCTAACTTCACGGCAGTTTTAGCTGCACATTCTCCCATTAAACCGTCTTCAAGCTTTTATCGTTCCATCTTCATCGTTTCGCTTACTTTAGAAGTATTGTCGCTTCTCATAAATCTATCAAGTCTGTTGAATACCTCCCGAAGAAATATTTATGACCTTCTGCGTTTTTTTTATCTCCGCTTTTTGTGCTTACGCGGGCTCTATCAAGACTTTGGCTACTTTTTGAAGTTGTGGCTGTTGGAACAATCTTTTCAACTTTCATTAAAACAGCTTCTAAATTTTTTTATAGTTTTTCCGGACTAGTGAAACCTCAGAAATCGTCCTCTTGTTATCTGTCTTCTTAAGTTTATGTGCGTTTCATAAGTTTTACGGAAAAAAAGCTAGACTTTCTTTCTTCTCTAGATAAAGGTATTGTTACAAAAATAACATCTGGCAACCCCTGTTGTTGTTTTCCGCATGTGAGTGGTGAAAAAAACAGAGAAATAAATGAGTGAGGGAAAGTTATACATATACAATCATACACTAATACATTTGCAATAATTTTATACTGAAATAGTGTTGCCGTTGTATGGCTTTTCGTTTTAAATTTAAATGATTTTTTTTTATTTAAATCTAAGTTTATTCAAACAAACTTGGCTAGCAAAGTTCAAAATGCAGCTTATAAAAAGTTTTGTAATTAAATCTGTTTCAAAAGTCAGGCAAAATTTTCATTATATTTTTTGTCAAAAAAAGTCACTGGTAACGCTGTTTGCTACAGACATCACACGTAAACAAATGTTTACATCATTTTTTTCATTTTTCCTTCAAGAGTGTGATAGAAACCTTTTTCTACACAGTGATGGATATGTCAATCATCAGTGGTTGTCGTTCGATGGATCAAATGATGGTCACTGTTCTTATTGGGAAGTAACTTTCACTACTATTGTTGTGTATTTAGAATTTTACCACAATTTGCTATTACAAGTTGAGCCGCCTAATTTAAAACAGAAGATCATAAGTTCGAGCCCATCTTCGGATCTGCGTACAAAGGAACAATAATAATTGCATAAGGCAAGCAAAAATTGAGAAACAGCAGTACAAACCTCTCGAAAAAGAAAAAGACAACTATTGTGTGAAGCCATGGCAGATAAACTAGTGAAGACGTCTGTTTAATAACAGCAGCAGATAATTTCAAGGCGCCCTTTATAATAAAGAGCAAGATCTCTAGCTGTTAGCGGAAGGAAAGTCACAGCATAATAACAGTGTACGGCAGATGTGTGTTGTGTGGCTATTGGATTAGAGGGAATGAGAATGGCTTGTGGCATGTACAGCGAAGTGAAGTGGTCTGTGGATTATTTAGGTTATTAAACAAGGCATCGAGTAGTTCATGTCTCGTCAGAGTAACACAATAGTGTAGCGTAGGTGACATGCGTTTGTAATAACGCGTGTTCAGTAAATATGAAACCAGAGGATCCAAGAGACCATAGGAAAAGGATCAAGAAGTGTAGCCAGAAAGTTCATAGAAAAGTAAGGAAAGTAGCGAATTTATAAGGACCCACAGAGTTTTTTAGAATCAAAAGAATCCCTAGGTTTGTCTGAAAAGGGGGTCGATTAGTATCTAAAGCCAGTTTTCCCTCTGTCCATGCACTCTAATGCATAATTTAAGGAGACTATTTCTCTTCGCTCGACTTTTATAGCCAGACCTAAACTGCAAAACGTTCTGTTCCAACCTTCATCTTCCAAAATACCAGGCGACGTACTGGAACACTTTTTAATCTAAGTTGTGGTCATGTTAGGTTGGCAATTCCCTTTTTTTTTAACATTTTTTAGAATAAAGACAACATTCACTTTCTCTAATCTCCTACAATGATGATGATTGTTTCTTTGCTACATCTTTGCTTTAACTGTTCATTATTTTTTTCATAGAATATTTTGTAATCTCTTTAAACATTAACGAACAAATATGTTTTGCTTTCATAGAAATCGTTCGTGCTAAATGACTTTAAAAAAAATATTCGTTAAAAATTTCATTTAGTTTCTGTGAAAATGTAAAGAATTAACTTTAAGTTAAGAGAGATTTTTATTTGTAGTCAAAAACGATATTGATGCCCTTTTACTAATAACTAGAGATTAAAAAATTCATGTTAAAATGTCATCAACAAACGGCTGTCAAAATGTTGTGAAAGATTATGCAAGTGCTAAAACTCTTTTAACGATGAACTGAACAACATGTTGGATTAAATATTTTGTTTTAAGCCGGTTTTAGGCTCAGAGTGACAGTTTTTAATTTGACATTTTAACATTTTAATGGCAACAGGTACGAATGTCTTGCAAGAAGTAACAATCTGAGTTAATTAAAAATCTTGTACAACTTGGAACAGCTGTAAAGCCAGCAGAATGATCTATGAACTATGAACTAGAAGGATCAAAGACGGTCTTGAAGAGTTGTATCTAAATGCTTTTTTATTTAAAAATTAGTCAAGTTTTTTAGTGGGCTTAGGTTTGAAGAAATCCAAAGAAAAGAATTGTGGCCTTCATGGGTTCAGGTTTGGTGCCTTCGCGTTATTTAGAAGAAAAGAAGGAGATAGAAGAATAAAAAAAATCTCAAAGAGAAGATGAAGTAATGGAAAGTGTGGAAAGAGCATTATGTAAGCGAAAAAAAAACTATTAGATGAGCAATAGGATGTAGAAACCGTCAGCTGGAAGTGCTGTCCAGGGTGTTTCATCCGAAGTGTTTGTATCGCAGGTTCCTAAAATCAGGGCAGAGCTATAAAAGGTTTTTTTTGCCCCTTTTTTTGATGCTACAAAATGTTTGAGTGCAAATAGAAGTTAAAGAATATTGAGAACTTAATGTGCTTTGGCTCGATATTCGAGGGCCATAGACTTACATGGCTGGGCGATAGATTCCAGAATGAGCTAGACGACATCTCTCAGTGTAAAAAGGAAAATGTTGTCGACTTTTTCAGGTAAGTAAGAAGACTAAGGGATTTTTGGCAGGGCACAAGTGATGCTTGGTTTGGTAATCTATCCGAGAAGTTGTCTTCTAATTACACAAACCTTCTTCTAGGAGGTAATCGAATGAAGTATTTAGATATTGATGCACAAGTTAAAGCAAATATTGCATCGTTCTCAGGTAACTTAGAGTAGACTTGTGTAGTTCATAAACGAACTAGTTCATTTAAACGATTTCTTTGATCGAACTAAATGAACTAGTTCATTCTTTTAACTATACCTAGTTCATTTTTGAACTATACTTTGTATTTGAACTACCAGACAAGATGAACTAGAATTCATGTCTGTGTTTCCTTGTTGACTATGTATTTCGGACATGAAATCAGTGCTGCCACGCATTTAATAAAACATTCGTTTTGGCAGTGCTACGGTATTGTTGCCATCATATTTTAAAAATAACATTTGAACTAAAGAAAGCGTTTGAACAATACGTTAACTTTTGAACTAAGAGAGATTTTGAACTAAAGAGAGCCTTTGAACTAAAATTTGAACTAGTTCATTTTCAAACTTTGAACTAAAAAGAGCGCTCCCTAAATTGAACTATATGGCATAAGTTTAGCTTAGAGTGTTCTGCCAAAAAATGTGCCAACTTTAGGATGACTTTACTTAAGAAATATTTCACAGTTTAATGCTTTATCATCTGTGTGCGAGCAGATTTCCCACTTTTAAAAAAGTAAGGTTATAATCGAAGAGGCAACGCCAACGTTTTTTTTTCAACTGGCATTTAAAAAATGTCCACCGTTTAAGTAAAGTGCAAATTTAGATAATTGTCTTTACTTCAATATCCTGTTTAGGATTTCTTACTTCCCATACGAAGAGTTTGTGGGATAATCTGGCGCTATGGTTATGTACCCCTGCCAATTCAGATATCAAAAAAAAAAATATATTTAAAAAACTTTTTCCATCGAAAATAAAAGCAGAGATAATAAAATGCGTCCAACAACGCCCTTGGTGCACGTAGCAAAACTCCGAGTTGCCCTACCACTACTCCTAGCTAAAGAGCCATAGTTTATCTAAACACCCACGGCATCATTAACAGCATTTTGTTAAGATTGCAAAAGCACATAGAAATATAAGGCAATCTATCCAGTCACAATGTTATTCCCAGTAAACGGTACAGGGAACGCACTCTCTATGAGCTACCGGCTAACGTGTTACCAGTAGTTGAGCTACTGCTTAGATTTCTCCCAAATTTAAAACCCTGCAAGCTTAGGCGACTGCTTTCGCCTTATATTCCAGAAGCACAGCGTCAAGGCGTTGAAGTTCTTTAAAACCTAAAATGACCCCGGGCAGAATCATCTGCGCAGTAAAAAGGACTTCTAAAAACAATTATTTCTTAAATCTCAGCCTTCATAAGCAAACAAAAACCTGCACGGGCTTGTCTTGTCATGCAAAATTTTTAAAGATTAAAATCAAAAGTTGACCAACAGCAGTTGCTCTCTTTATCCTCATTTGTATTTTAATTTTAATTTTTTTATTTTTATTTTTATTTATTTTGTTGCGGAATAATGCTTTGCATCATTAAGGATCATTAAAGTGCAGCAATAATGTTTGACGTTCGTAATTTCCCTGTTAAAATGTTTGATAATTTTCCAAAAATCTTTTTACAAATTTTGCAAACTAATTTTCAATGCAAAATTTTAATCCTTTTCATAAGAAGCTGCTGCAACAATAAAATCTAAATCCTTTACTTTTGCTATGCATTGCACGCATTCACGTATGAGTATGCATGCCTGTGTGTTTGTTTTCATATCCTGTAAGATCTATATCTTTTGTAACACAATAGAATTAATAAGCCTTTTCCCTTCCATTGTGTAGGATTGGCAAGAAGCAAATAGAAATAAATTCATATTTGTATGGGCGTTAACAAAACATGTTAAATTTTGCAAAATTATGCTTGACCTTGTTTCAACATGCCCATTTTAATATAAAAGAAATTGTTAAGGCGTTACTGTAAGGTTTTCAAACAAAATATTTTAAAGTTTCTTAAGAATATTGAAATATATTCGAACAAAATAACAATAAAAAGAAAGGAGTAACAGCTTCCACATAAATACATTTTAAATATATTTGGCTTTTGGATAAAATTCGCCTTAGAATTTGTTATGCATAAATTACATGTTAAATCAGGGAAATGACAAAAGAAAATTATGATAAACATAAAATAGAAACAGTAATTATTTTTACGTTTAATCCAGTTTTTCTAATTTTAAAAATATTTAAATAAAAACAAATTCGAATTTACAGTTATTTAGGGGAAAAACTTAATGAAAACAGGGGGTTACTCTCTATTGTAGTTTAAAAGAAAAGCCATAGAAGTTTGAATGATTTTCCTTTCGAATCGAAATTTAGAGTAACCTCCCAGAATGATGGGTCGCTTATTGATGGCAACAAAATTTCAGTGACAGTTTCTAAAACAATTTTTGTATTGCATAACAACTGGCAACTAGTAGTTGTTCATTTTTTTCTGTTGGCTGCTTCAATTTTAATAACAAAGTAAAAGGGAGAAATAAAAAGGAAAAAAAAAATTTAAATTTATTAGATTTAAAATATTCAAATTTTTGTTTCAGTGTAGACTTCATAGAAACAAAAAGGCCTAGAAAATTGCTGTTTAATTCACTAATCAATTTACTTTTTATAAATTTCAAATAACTGAGGCTTAGGTCCCTGGGATAAAGTCGTTTTCAATGAAACTCTGGAAAGTTTCTTTGACAAAATTTGAAATTCTTAGGAATGACTGTGGAACAATAATTTTTTCTAAATCTTTTTTTTTTTCTTGTCAATATGAACATTTGGATTCACATTCATGTTGGTTTACCTCTTGTTTAACATCGCACAGTGGGAGAAATAGCTATTTTGGCCACGTTTTAGTGAATTTTAGAGTTTCAATTTTTTTGCTTGTTTTCTCGAAACGCAGATTTTTTTTTTATTCGACACAGTGAAGCAGTATTAAGAAAAACTTTTCGTCCCTCATTCAAAATATGGCGACGAGCAGTGCTAACAAGGCGGGTAATAGGGTCATGACATTGTTTGAAGGGCGAATTAAAATGGCGCAAATATAATCAAAAAGAGGCAGTTGAATAAAAAACAAAGAAATTCAAGAGATATGAACTGAACCAAAAGCGAAAATCTTCGAGACTCTCCACTAAAAAAAGATTTAATGCGCGATGAATTGAATTTATTTATTTTGGCCGGTAACATAACTGTCAGGTTTTGATTTATAAAAAATCTGCATATTTTTTTTTTTTATAATGTTTGACATTCATGGTAGAGGCGAAAATCAAAACTCGCCGTTACAACACCCGTTTAATTGAAGCTTTTTGGATATATTTTTTTTTAAATATTGGAAAAACGTCCAAGTATAAAATTATTAATTTAAACATTTTTAATTTTATACCTAAAAAAGTTTAAAGTTTGTGTTTATTTTTTAAATTATTAACAAAAGGCTGCCAGATTGTCCATTTTTTCTAGGGATTTAACGATACGCCACTTCGTCGATCCGATACCGATACTCAAAAATAAATATCGCCGATACCGATTCCGATAGGCGTATTAAAATTGAGCTCAAGTAAAAATTAACAAAGCTCAAGTAGAGCAATTCTTCTATTATACAAAATAACAGTGTTTATTAATGAAACATTCAAATCATCAAAAGTTTCAATACATTTCAGTTTCTAAAATTCAAATTTTCAAACTACAAAACCTCTGCAATATTTATGACTTTAGATTGGCTCAAAATTTAGAATTCATATGAATAAGATTTAAAAGACAATGAATTGAATTTGAGATCATGTTAAAATTAAATTAAAATTATAAAAACAATATTGCAAAAGAAAAATATTTAAAATTGATATTAATAAGATTTTTGTTTAAAAAACAAAGTGTTTGCAATTTTTGCGGAGATAGACGATTTCTCAAATCCGTTTAAAGCAGACCTGCAGTGGAAAATAGTCTCTCAGATGCGACAGAACTCATTTGAATTTTAAGTTCTGCTTTTAATATGTTATTTCTCATAGTTGTCATAAAAAACCAAATGAAAATTGAATATTTTGTTCCAAAAATTCTAAAGAAAAATACAAGAAGTATCGGCGTATCGAAAGTAAAATATCGCCGATTTCGATACCTATATCGGAAAACCAGAAGTATTGTCAATATACCGTTAGCGGTATCGGTTGCATTCCTAATTTTTTCCACTGTGCATTGGTTTCAATTTTTAAAAATTGTATTTTTTTTTTCTCCAAAATTTTGTTTTTCAATCTATTATCTCTATTCGATGCGCTTTGCTACCCATACATCGCCACTTTGTCTGAAGGTACTAAGGTAATTTCAATTCGGATAATTTTTTGTTTGTCTATGTAAATTACGTACCGCAGTCCCATGATTTCAAAAATATTGTTTCTTCAAATCAGAACAAGCGCTGCTTATGCTTTGATTATTATACGAAAGATTTATCTTGGGGACACATGCATTTGTTCCATTTAACCCTAATTGTGTTTTGGTATTTTCAGTGGTTTTGCTAAAAGCAGTTTCTCTTTTTGGTTAAGGAGGTGCTTTAATTTAATTGCAATTTTTAAAATTGTTTCTAGTTGTAGTCTTGGGATAAGTTACTTTATTTTTATTTTTTTTTTTTTTTTTTTTTTTGATAACAGCGTTTTAGTTATTTATGCTGTTTTCTATTTTATAATTTTTTAAAAATTTAAAAGGATCTTTTTTCAGTGTAAATGTTTTCAATTTCGGGTCTCAAAATCATTCCCCATATTTTTTTGCATAAAACTCCATTGATTTGTTATATTATCAAATAAGTGACGCCATTTTTACATAAATATTACACTACTTGATGAAATGCCTATGACTCAAAAAAATAATCTTTCTCAATTCATCCCCTCTGATATGAAACCTTTAACCAAACAAATCATTGAAAAAGGAAAGCAATAAGAAGCAACTGCAACACAAACAACCACATTACCTTAGCAGCCTTAAGGAAATACATACAAATGTAAATAGATATAAGAAAAAAAAGCAAACAAAAAGCAGAGTAAATATCAATATGGTTCACTTGATATAAACGGGGAAAAAAAGAGAGACTTTTAATTTTGAACATAAGAAGAGAAGAGAACCCTTAAAGATTTTATAAATATTTATGTTGAAATTTTGGTTTATAAACACAAATACATATTCATCTGTTTTATATATAGGTAGGTATAAATGAAATTTAAAGTAAAAAATATTCTCATAAAACCAAAAACATTCACAATTTAACGTAATAGTAACTATGTATGTGTGTGTGAAATATGAAATAAACCAATCAGGAAATAATGTTTTTAAACGGGCCGAGATTTAAAAACAGAGATCGTGCCTGTTTTGTAAACATCAATGTTGGATTAAAAAAAGTCTTTATTATATAATATCAGGTTTAAAATTTTAAGTTTTTACATATAAAATTTAGCTAAAATGCATGAAAGTTTATATTAGAACGGTTTACTGTTGACAACTAATTGAATACGTTTTTTAATTTACAAAAAAAAAATCTCTTAATTTTGTTTAGTTTTTATGGCCAATTTTAGCTTTCAAAACTTGCAATTTTAAGATTTTTTATTTATTTTCTTGGACTGTTATAGTTAGTTATATGTTTCTAAATGTGAATAAAAATTAAAATATTTTTATATGTTTCTCCCAATGTTTCGTTTGTTTTTTACAAACTTCTTTAGGGGATAGGTATTAAAAAAATTAAATAACAAATAGGCTTTTCAGCCAAAATAGTATCTGTTCGAATTTGCATTAGCTTATTAAGGAATTTTTAATAAACTTACTACAAATTGGAAAATAAAATACATTGAGTTGGGATTAAATTTATATAGACAAGGTTTTCTGTATTTCGTTTTGAAAGGGGCTTCCAAATTGGGTTACTGGGTTAGGATGAGAATCCTGTGGTATTAAGGTTGAATAAAACTAGGTAAATTTATATGGGAACTTACATTAGTTGTTTTATTTTAATATAATAAGTGGCTAGCGTTGTGCGTGGGATCTTCGGGTTGAGAGTTATGGCTGAGTATCTTCGACTGTTAGCAAAGAGATATTAAGTCGCTGACGGTTGAATGAAAAACGTGAAGAAGTTAAACAAGCAAAAACCGAATTCCGCGCTTTTTGCTCGGCCCTGTCAATCCGAAGACCCACCAACGATCATATGTCTTATATAATTCACAATAATATAATTTACAATGTTATAATTTACAATAATATAATTCAGAGTTGGAAAAAAAAACAATATTCAAAATTAGAAAAAAAGGAAAAAATAAACGAAAAGGATATAAGTAAAATTTGTTTAAAGTAGCTTAAACAGTATCACTTGAGTTTATTTTATTAAAAATTTATGTTTTTGAAAGTAAATTAAAAAAAAAAACTTAAACTTTTTAATTTACTAAATCGCACAGTGGGATTTTTTGTGCAATAAGTAATTTTTTCGTCACATTAAATTTAAAATTGTAATGAAAATGTAGTATTGTAAAAAAGTAATGTAAAAATATAGAAAATTGATTCAGTATGAAGAGTATATAAATTGTATCCCAAAAAAACGTGTATTTGTCTTTGAAATAATGATGAAACTTTATTTTCATTTTGATGAAACTTATTTTTTTCTTAATTGAGATAATAAAATGCTCTATGGCAAATTTCAAAAATTTTGGGCCAAAAATAATTTTTGGTTTTCGTGGGCGGTGGGTAGTAGGCGTGGCCAATTTTTATGAAACTTTTTTTTTTTTTCTTTATTGAGCTCAGATTAAAATTTAAACATTTTACGAGCACTCCTTATATTTTTTGCCAAACATTGTACGAACAAATCTTACTGTGCATCAAAGTTGATAATAATATAAATTTATAATGCCTACCTTGTTTCTTTGCCTTTATGCAGTTACAGCCGCACAAGGTCTTTCCGTAGAATTGACTGTGTTTTTACATCTTTAAGCACAGATACTCCCTTCTTGGTGTCCACCCACAGATTTTCAATAGGCGTTCAATGTAGAGACTCTGCAGAGCTCACTCCATTACATATTAATTTAATTGTTACTGAATCACTTTTTTGCAATGGTGTGTTTGGGGTCGTTGTATTGCTGGAAACCCACATAAGCGGCATGTCTCCTTGCTTTTTTAATAAATTGCGGCTTGTGCGGGAGCTCAGGTGGTCTTTTTAAAAATAATATAGAACTCTCAACACCAAAAAAAAGCACGATCTTATAGTCGACACTCCATAGTGCTATTGTTTTGACAAGCACTGTAGGTTAATAGAGGAAAATGTTCACTCACAGTATTCATCTTTTACAAGGACCTATGACATATTCGAATAAATATTCAAAAATAATAACCCAACTCACAGAAGTCAAATACCTCAATACACCGAAGCAAAGTTTATACAAATGAAACTGGAAACTTTACAAATAATTTCGATTTTTTGCAAAAACTCTACGTTTTTTTCTTTAGAATGCGGTCTTAAAACCAACATGCCTTCGTATTTATTTTAGAAAATTAAAAGCTACCAAAATAATATTCTAAGAAAAATGAAGCAGGTCCCTGGTGTATTAGAAATTCAAGGATTCACAAAGATTTGAACGTATCGTATCGTATGTAAGACGGAAATTGTGGCAGTAATCAACTGCGATCTTAATGGAAAGTTCTTAAATTTTGTTAAAAATTTGTTGCGAAACTTTGTTGCGATACTTTGTTGCAAAGCTTAATTGCTGTATTACTCCCTCATTAAGATGATGCTCTAAGATGAAGACATCACTTAGTTGATATCGCCTTCCAAGCTACCTTTACTTTTGAAAAAGTGTGGCCATACTTTTAAAAGATATTAAGGAAATTTTTTCTCTTTTCATGTCATCTCTTAAATCTTTATTTTTTATTTTTCACTCAACAACTTTAACAAATATAAATCTATTTTTATACCCTGCACCACAAAAAGTGGAAAAAGGGTATAACTAATTTCGTTATTCCCTTTGTAACTTTTACAATATCCATTTCCAACCCCATAAAGTATATCTATTCTGACTTCTTATGCAAAGCGAAATCGATTGGGCGATGTCCGTTTGTCCGTCCATGTTAGTGTTGAAATCAAGTTTGCCAAGGCGATCTAGCGCTAGAGAAAAATTTGATACGCCAATTAATCAGAAATATTATCGAAAGACTTGCTTTTAAAAATCAAGAAGATCGGTCTATGTCTTTCGAGGACGTGGGCTTAACACTACGTCTGCCTCTTATTTTTCCATATCATTAGGAACAATAAAGAAACTCTAATAAAAAAAGAATACAAATATACGGAGCGATAGAGAATTAAAAAAATTAAGAAAAAAGCATTAAGTAAAAAAATTGGCGCTCGTCCATATTTTACGACTTATGGGCCTCTGAAATTTTCAGACTAAAATTCAATTTTAATTATATTTAATTATATATTATCAATATTGGTATCATATTAAAGCTTTTGAAGAGATCTTTAGGGAAATAATAAATTTTTTTAAAAAATGCTTAACCCATTAAGAGCCAGTGACATTTTGACATTTTATTTTTTTTTTTAATTTTTAAGTCTCTGTCACCTCAATATTTGTTCTTTTGATTGGAGTTACTTCACTTAACTAAAATATCGTACATGGTGAACAGTATATAAGATTTGGCATAGCCGAATTAACACTGCTACTTGTTAAAATTATTTTTTCTTTTAATTGAAAATATTAACAGATTTTTTTAACTCTCTTTAATTTAATCCGCCGAATTTTTTTTTTACAAATGTAGCGCTTAGCTTTGAACAAAAAGCTGTTTATAGAGCAGCAAACTTGATAAGACCCTACAGAATATAAAGAATAAACCCGAAATGAAATATACTAGTCTGTTACCAAAACAATTTTTCCCGGATTGAGAGGCCCAGCAACAGCTTCGGTGAAAGTTCTGTTTTAATTTTTCTTCCCGTCTTAACACTACCCAGGCTCCCTATGAAACAAGTTTCCTATGTTTTAAAATAGACTAGAGAAACTTAAAAATAGACTTGTTTGACCGCAAGAGGATTTTATGTTTAATGACTTCTGGCTTAGAATGCAATACGGAAATCACAATAAGACAAAAAACAAAAAGTCAATTACTCACAGCATCTTTCTTATAATTTTTTTCCATTCTTAATCTTAATTTTAAGACTTGTGAGATGTTAAAGTATCAAGTCTGGGAGCAAATAGACTAAAATTTGCTTTAAATTTCCAAGATAAAAATATAAGATATTTAGTTTTCAAAATAATTTGTCATCCTGTTGTAACTTTTGGTTTCAATGAAAAAAAAAATGAATATAAAAATAAAAATCCTGCTGAACAATAAGAAGACGTTAATAATGCGAAATTTTTAAATACCATCTGTTCATGTGTCCTGTATGACCACAGCTGACGGATGGTAAGATAATTTTTTTTTCATTCCATTCTATTATTAAACTTAATACAACAAAAAGATTCATTTATGAAAAACAATAAACTATTGCTAGAGATAAAACATTAATTAATACGAGGTGGGATCAAAAACTGAAAACAATTTCAATTTTAATTCAAAAGAAGACAGATATTTTTTTTTTTTTTTTTTTTTGAATGTGAAAATTTATTTTAAGTCAGTTATGTGCTGAAAGGACCCTCTGTGCCACCTTCAAGGAAACACTAATTAACCGTAAAGTGGTAAAAAAGCATCAAAAAGGAAGCCCCTAAATTTAAGTTTTCTCAATTCGTTTAGTCGACTTCAAATGGGAGAAAGTAAGGCACCCCTTTAAATAGAAAAGTCCTTCCAACAATCGTCTGCAATAGAAGTAAAACCTCAAAGGAAAATATACTTTTGTTTTCAAGAATACGGAATGAAAATATTTGGACGAAGTCCATAAAAGGGGTAACAAGGGAAATAAAAAAAAGAATGGGCACCTCTCGTATAAAAGTGTTTGTCTGTCAGTTCTCACACGATTTCTATCGAGAGCATTTTTATAAGATTGAAAAAGCACTGATCCAAGTGTATTATATCCAAATGTTTAAAATCCTTGAGGGCAACAAATATGGTCTTCATGGAGAAAGAGCTTTTAATTACTTAACAGGAATCCAGGATCAATAATCTGTTGTTTATCTTGGACTACTTAATGAATGACTTTGGAGCACCGCGTAACTCTTGTGAGCGCTTTCTCCAGTTTATTTTACCAAGCATTTGAATATATTCTTTCACTTGCTCTCACCGTCAAAATCTCACTCTTACCTGTCAGTGCTTTCCATAGTAATTGTGAGCCCAAGTCTTTTTGGCTGAAGCCAACATGCCTTAGCCAGTGTAAACGGTGCATTTTATAGCATTTAACTATGCTCATGACGGATTAAATCCAATGCAGCTCACAGTTGGTTCAAAGCCTACATTTCTCATTAGTACAGATGGGGCCATAGATTTTGTGCCACAATTTTCTTTTAAAAACACGCAATACCACTTCATCTGCTTGCGCAATTTCATATGTTTCAGTGTTGAAATAGAGGCTTAAGGAGATTTAGCATATTTTAAAATGCTATTGTAAGTCATCAAAAAAGAGATCCGTTCTTAAGCTGTCTGCTTAGCCGAAAGTATCATCAATTTACCAGCAGGATTCTTTGTTTTATTTCATGGCTGACGTGGTTTCTATGGATGGTGGAACTGATGATGAACTGATGAATTCTTTAACTACCTCCAAGCTGTAACTGCCTTTTTATCGTCGTAAAATTTGCCTGGCGGTTGCAAGCATAATTTTTGTCTTGTCCTCATTTATGATCAAACCCACCCTCACCGATTCCCTCTTGATTCTGGAAAAAGCAATAGTAGTTTACGCGTGCGAGGATAATGTGGCCTTTGGTGTTCAGTCTTTTTATTTAACGATTATCTGCCGCCCTAATGAAAATCTTTTGTAGTGGCTAATGCTTCGGAGCAGCTTTCTATGTTTTAAGGGATTCTCGTTTCAATTGTAGTCATTTTACAAAAGTCTAAAAATTATAGTGTGTTTTCATAAGCAGTCCTAATTTTAAACAATTTTTATTTATTGACGCTTCAAAGGCGACTTTATAGTCGATAAAAAGTTGTTCTGTCGCGCTTTGATCTTTCGCTTTGCTTTTCATGGTTTTCTTTTTTTAAGGATTTGGCGGAGTATAAAGATTTCATTGACGATGTTTGGTTTATTCGCTCTGTAGCCACTCTAATGGGACTTAAAAAAAATTTAATTATCTTGATTTTTAAATGCACCTCGTATTCTCGCCTTAACTCTTAACGATGGGGTATAGAAAGTAAAAAAAAAATCAAAAGGGTTGATTGGTTGGTTGTTTAATTATAGTTCGCAGTTGTGTGTGTGTGTGTGTTTGTGTTCAAATATGTAAGAAGTTTGCTATTATTAATGAATATTTGGTCATCTTTGTGGCCAGTTTTTATTTTTTTTTTATATTTTATTTTTGCAACTAAAAGGGTTCTTTTTAATCCTTTTCTTCTGCCCTTGATTATGTGGTTTTTATTTAATATGAAGAAAACCAAAGCAGGGGATGTTTTTACTTTTACTTTCTATTTTTGGATTTTTTTTTTTTTGGAATTTTATTTATTTATAGTGATTGACCATTTATTATGAGTTGTGGTCTCATTTTATATTAACTGTCCTGCCTACGTTCTTTCACACTTCTTTTTGGGTTTGTTTTTTCTGTCCCTGTGTGCTAAATTTTTTCTCTAATTCCATCCACTTTCTTTTACTTCGCAATATTGTTGACATATTTATTGCCAGTTTTTGCTATAACTTCAATTAGTTGTGAAATCGATTTTTTTTTCTTTCTTTTACAGACAGGTCTAACAATTTGTTGAAATACTTTAAGTTTTATTTTAGGAAATGAGGGAGAAAGTTTAATCAAACGAATATTGGAAATATTTTTTTTGCTGCTGTTGGCAATGGCGATATAGGGGAGATGTTTGTAATTAAATGAAATGAAAAGAAAAAGTGTTAAGGCAATATAAAGGATGCTTTTAGTTATTTTATATACAACCGGGGGTATATAAAAGTCTGACTGAGATAACCTAAGTTCAGATGAAGTGTTCTCGGGATATAGAGGTTAGCATTCCCCCGGAGTGTGGGCACCAAATCTGTATAAACAAGTTGGGTACTTGTCGAAGGACTGACCAGTGTCCTTAGTTATACTGGTGCCACGGGAAGCGGTAGCTTATACAGAGTGCCGCTCAACCTGTAGCCGGTTATAGGTGAGATTCCTTTGGAGTGCCCATAATGGCTGTGGTGTTAAAGTCTATATCTGCAGGGAAGGTGCGAAAGAGGTAGAAGTGTTCTATTGCTCTCTCAGACAGAGAAGAATAGTCTCCAGCTCTTAAGCAAGGGGTAGTTCATGTTTCTGACGGACATGTCTTTAAGATTGCAACTCTCTTGGCTACGTCAGTGACGGGAGCTAATCAATGCTTTGTATTTCACTCACTGATAAGACCACCTTAGGTTAGGGCCTCACGGCCAGTTACTAACATTAACTGTCAAATTTTCATTTCTACAAATTAAAGTTTTTAAAGTCTTCATGCCAAATTAAGAGAGTCTAACTATTTTAGTATTCGAGTTATGGATTAATAAATAATTTGTGTTTTTGTAATAACGGTACCCCACTCTCATTCTATCAGTTTTCTGCCAGACTCTGCACTTTATGTTAAGAGTAACGCTCACAAAATTGAAATATTCTCTTTTGTAGTTTTCCAAATAAAAACTAAACTATGAGTCATTTTAAGGTGGGCAGCGTATTAAGACGGCTCTTCTTTATCATCCAGCCCAGGTCAGATGATTTTACAAGTTGACTTGCTTGACACAAAGTACAATCTGGCCCTCCTTAGATCAAGGAAAGGCGGCTGCAATGATGCAATTACCGAGAGTGCAGTTGTAGCAATTACGCACTGAATATTTGGAAGCCTTGCAAAAAGAATGGGTCTCCCACCAAAAGATAATTGGTTTTCTTCCTTTGCCTCGCATTGGAATAATGACGACTGAGGCACTGGATCTCCTCAGCTAAAAGTATTTCGGGAGACTCTTTGATGTTTAATCATTGGAACCGAGCAAGATCAGTTCCTCTTTTTGAGGCACTGCGGATGGTTCTCTGACACGTTTCTGTTCTTTGATTGATCTCGTCCGGTGGGAATTTGTTGGCAGTTTTTTCAGTCACTACTGTACTTTTATAGATCTTTAAATCAATTTGTATAGGGTACCCATCACACCCCTCTTACAATACCAACGTTTTAAGACATAAAATAATTAATGTTTTTTTTTAACGGGGAGGGGGTACTCCTCTGTCTCCATTAGACAGCCAAACTTTTGTTTGAAAACTCATTTTATTTTTATAACTTCTCCAGTTATAAATGAAAAGAGTTCCACTATAATTTATAAGGGAAAAAATTATTTTGAATAGGGGGTACCCATTTGGTCATTCCGTTTTTCAACCGACTTCAAGAAAAGAAGGAGGTTATCAATTCGACTGAAGGTTGCTTTTTTATATTTTTGCCCGCAGAACTCAGTCATTTCTGAATCGATTTAAATTTTTTTTTTCTTTTTTTTTCTTTTTTTAAAGGTATTGATTACAGATTGGTCCCATTTTAAAATCAGTTTGTAGTTATAAAAATTAAAGGGTGTCCCCACACAACATACATGTTCTTTACGTGTTTTATAAACCGTAAGGAACACTGCCTTAAAATTTCAAAATTTGCATATCAAAAAGTAATACAAAAATCAATTAAAAAATTAAAGGGTGTCCCCATAGGGGTGTTTCTTTAAAGCTGTTATAAGCAAACGCTTTAAATTTGAACAAAAAGTCGATTACTATGACCGTTATAATCACAAGTATAACTAATATAAAATTATAAATTAAAGGGTGCTCCAATAGTTCATTTAATTTGATATTTATGGCCATTTTTTTTAATTGAATTTTAAAGTTGACGTTCGGTTAAAATTTACAAAGAACCTGTATTGCTGAGTCGATTATAACAGAATTATTAATTAAAAGGTGTCCCAAAATCTGTTGTAATTTGATGTATGTGATCAAACTTCTGAAACGTTATAGACAGAATGCTAAAATATACAAAGAACGTATATAACTAAGGTCAATATAAGAACAAGTAAACAATTTTAATTTAGAAATTAAAGGGTGTTTCCATAATCGATGCATTATGATTTTAATAGAACTATTTTTTTAAATTGTTGTATAAAAAGACTTGATAATTGGACAGAATGTCCAATACTTTGTCTGGTTTAATAAGAAGTATAAAAATAAAATTTATAAAATTAAAGGGTGTTACAATAGTTGATGTAATGTGATGTGTGTTGCAAAACGGTTTTAGACAGACGGTTAAAATTTACAAAGAACCTGTAGTGCTAAGTCAGCTGTGATAGCAAGTATAAAATTTGGATTTGGAAATTAAACGGTGTCCCAATAGTTATATAATTTAATGTACATGACCAAACTTTTGAAACGTTATAGACAGACAGGTAGAATTTGTTTTAAGTCGTTTTTTTTTTGCAAGTATTATTTTTAATGCAATTTTTGCCCGTTGTAAAATTTATAAAACTTATGAAGTCCCTTTAATTAATAAATAATAATTTTTTTCACGGGGACTTTCCTATACCTTCATAGTTTTCTTTGCAATTGTGCCTTACTTTAAGATTTATTTATATAAAATAAAAGGAGTCTCACTTTATTTGTACCCCTTTTCCCGCTTCGTTAAAAAATAAATTACAATGTAAAAACAATGTTACAAACAGACAAACACCGATTCATTTTTCTATAGATTCATTTAAGCATAAAAAAAATTATAAAAAAAATATGTAGGTCAAACGAAAAAAATCTTCTTTATTCACTCCTTGATGTGATCCTTTGTTTTGTCTCCTTCAATTATTATAAATATTTGGACATAAAAAAATAATTACATTCCAGTATATTGTTTTTTTGTTTTTTTTTGTCATGTAAGCGGAAGTATTCTTTGTGCACTTCTAAAGAAAATAAACTGTGAAGAAAAAAAATATCTTTTTTATTAATTCATATAGAGTTGGATTATTTATAAATAAAATAAAGATATTGAATATTTTTACTCAAATATGTTGAAAATAATTTATTGTTTTTACGTTCTAAAATTTGGCACCAGCAGTCAGGGGAAGTATGCTTTAGGGAGATGCATTTGTAGATATACGATTTAAAAGTTACTGAAAAGTCCCAAGAAGTAAGTTTTTTTCACATGCGAATTGTTTCGGCTTAAAAATATTCTTCGTTTTGCAATTTATTGGCCGACCGACAAGAAACAGGAAGTATTTTCTTATCAAAGCACATTTCATTGTATTAAAGAATAATTCTGAAAAAAAACGACTTTAAAACAGGTTTTCTCTGTCTGTCCATAACGGTTAAAAAGTATGTGACTCCGTTATATTCCATCTCTAAACATTGTACTTGTTACATCAGACTTAGCACTTCAGCTCATTGTTAATTTAAGCCGTCTACCTGAAACTTTTCAATAGTTTGGCCATATATGTAAATCGATTATAGGGGCACCCTTTAATTTCCAAATTCAAACATTAAATTTTTTTTTGTAGTAGACTTAGCAATCAGGTTCTTTGTAAATTTCAACCATCTATCTAAAACATTTTGGCCTTATACATCACATTACATCAACAATTGCAGCACCCTTTAATTTATATTTTAAAATATTTATACTTCTTCTTATACCAAACAAAGTAATGGACATTCTGTCTAATTTTAAGACGTTTGTATAAAACGTTAATTTTGAGAACACCCTTTAATTTCGAAATTCAAATTATAAACCTGCTATTAGAGCGGACTTAGCAATGCAGGTTCCTTGTAGGTTTCAGCTGTCTATCTATAAAGATTTAAAAGTTTGGCCACATTTATCAAATTATAATAACTTTTGGAACACCCTTTAATTTTCAAATTCAAATTATATACCCTCTTTGTAGATTTCAATCATCTGCCTAAAACTGTTCAAAAGTATGGCCATATACATCAAATAAAATAAGCTATTGGGGCACTCTTTAATTTATAATTGTGATTATTTTTACTTGTAACTATAACCGTCATAGCAATTGATATTCTGTTCAATTTTCAAGCGTTTGTCTATAACGGTTAAAAAAATAGGCCCATACAGGTTAATTAAGGTCGACTATAGGGACACCCTTTAATTTTTAGATTTATTTTTGTATTGCTTTTTGCCATTGTCAGTTATAATGATACGCAGTCTTTTTAGCTTACAGTTCAAAATACAGGTAAAAATAATGTTGTATGGGTACACCCTTTAGCTTTTAAGAATATGAACCATTTTTAAAACATTACAAAAAATCGGATAAATCAGGGCGAATAAATACACGGTGGGAGCGATGGCGAATTCATTAATTTTCGCCGGTAGCCTAACTGTCAAACTCCATACATAAGAAAACCGTCTACTATTTTTTATATTTAGTTTGACATTCGGTCTAACTGCGAAAATTAACGAATTCGCCATCGCTCCCACCGTATATTTAATCGCCTTGGGAAAAAATTCCAGGCAAATATGACAGGCCTGGCTGGGACATAAATGAAAACGAGAGTTTGATTTAATACAACAGTCATTTCATTACTCATTACTCGGTGGCAACGTTCATTAATCACAAAATTTGAGAACAGTGGGATTATGGTCATTCCAGTGTTTTTATTTGAAAAAAAAAGTAAATCCTGTGGTTTCTTTCAGTTTCATTTCGTGAGTTTTTAAGAATAAAAAAAAAAATATGGTGTGTTTTAGAAAAGCGGACATAAAAATTCATTAGTCAGCAGAAAACTCTATTAAAAACAAATAACACACATTTGGCACATGGCCATTGAACACAAGACTTTATTATTTATTCATACAAACAAATCCTAAACGTCACATATATTTTCTTAATTAAATTGGTCATTTCATTAGAGAGCGTAAGTGTGGCAAATGAAGCAAAAAAAAAAAATGCTTTAAAAAGATCCAATTTAACTAACACACTATCTCTCTCTCTCCCTCTCTCTCTCTTGATCACTTTGAAACTCTCTCTTGCTGTAATTTAAAGGTTTTGTTCGCATTTGCAGCTGAAAAATCTTCATAAAACCAGATGAATAAAAAGGGTATACGAAAGGATTCATTGTGGCAACTGGAAAAAAAAAGAACTTAAAATTTAAATAAACAAATACACGATCTGTTTTTCTTATTTCGTTTAATTTTAAAGACTCCTACACACTGAAATACAATAATATTATTTTTTTTTTTTAAAGGAAAATCATATTATTTTTTGTTTGGTCTGTGATTAAGTACAAGAACATTGTTGAGATTAAATTATCCTAAGGGGCGTTTACACACATCGTGCGCATGCTTACTTTCAATAAGTTTCAATGTATGAGCCACAAAATATGACATTTCATTTTTTGTTTTTATTTTTTTATTTTTGTATTTGCTTTGTTGGCTGGCGTTGTGTAAATTTTCAATTAGATCCTCTTGTCATGTGTTGAAAATATTGCTCAAAATTCTCTTTTAATACATAACATATTGAAACCTTTGCATTTTTCATTCGATTTTGCTTAAAACTTTATAAAAATATTATTTAAAGTCGCGTTTAGGTTATTAAGTATTTAAATAAAGGCATGTGGGTTTTTTGTGAAGGAAATTGTAAGGAATGCTGTGTATTTAAGCCCCTATGAATAACAAAAATTTAGGCCTGGATTTTAATTTGTACTGATCTTTAAAAGTTTTAGAATTCAAAAAATTAGTGTCCTCTAGCTCCCTTCCATTCTCAATGATAATACGCAATCAATATGCAATCTATGGTAACTTATCTGGCAGCCTCATTGAGTCACTTGCTGTCATCAGCCTTTTCGCTTGACTTTAGTAATTCCAGACTGTCGACTTGTAACTGTTGGCCTTCTTTTTTATTAGGGCGTCCCTAGTCATTTTAAGCATTTGCAAAAGGCTTAAATCTCTCATGAGACGAGCGCTGCTATATATATTTCTGGTCTGGCAACACTAAGTGCTGCCAGGTACAATCTGACATTTCCATTGAAAAGTTTGACATTTTTTGACTTACGACCATCATTTGTGTTATTTACAGTGACTTGAAAAATATGGCAAAAAAATGGAATTAACTCGTGAATACTTTCGTGCGATCATTTTGCACAACTTTTGCGGCGGATCATCACAACAAGAGTGCATTGATGAGCTTAAATGCATGGCGGTGAAGCAGCATCCTTTAGCACTGTGAAAAATTGGTATAATGAATTTAATCCTGGCCGTCGCTCGCTTAAAGTCGAATTCTCTAAAGGTCGTCTAAAAACGACCGTTGTACCAGAGAACAGTGATGCCGTACGTGAACTCATAATTCAAGATCGTCATGTGACATACCGTGAGATATAGACAACCTTGGACATTTATCCCATCAGCATACATTCGATATCGCATAAACACCTGACCGTAAAACTGGTTTGTTCTCGTTGGATTCTGCACAATTTGACATTCGTCCAAAAAAAGGCTCATGTCAAATTGTGCAAAGAAATACAATTGCGGTGCTTCAAAAGATAAGATAGTCAGAGGTAACGAATCATAGATCTATTTGTATGAGCCAAAAACAAAACAACAATCGACCGTATGGGTCTTTGAAGACGAGCAAAATCCAACGAAAGTTGTTCGTGGAAGAAGCAAATGCTCGCCTGTTTCTTCGGCAAAACTGGTCAGGTGGCGACTGTTGCGCTGGAGCAACGAAGGACGATCAATTCTGACTGGTACAATTTGTTTGCCTGAAGTTTGCGGAGAAATTCGATTAACAAACAAGAGAAGACGAATCATTGTTAACCAGCTCTCACACATCGGCTTAAATCAGAGCCTTTTTTAGAGGCCAAAATGTCGAATTAATGGGTCATCCGCCGTATAGTACTGACTTTGCACCCAATGACTTCTTTTTATTCCCGCATATCAAGAAAAAAAATGCGTGGTCAATGATTTTCGTCGCCAGAAAATGCTGTTGAAGTGTTGAAAAACCATGTTTTGTAGGTGTTTCAATCGGAGTGGAAAAAGTGCTTCGACAACTGGTTTGAGCGCATGCAAAAACGAATAAATCAAGTTGGAGAATACTTTGAAAAACAAAACCATTTTTGATGATAAATATTCGCATTTTCATTATTAGGCCAGAAATATATAAAGCAGCCCTCGTATTCATATTTAACAAGCTTCCGCCTGTAGTTCTAAATCGTATACCAGCCAGTGCTACCATGTCAGCCTCTTTTAGGCACAATCTAGACCTGTCATCTTCTGCGATCTTCAACCTGTCAAGCATATTTTTCATGTTGCAAAAGAAGCATTCAAGTGCCTAGGTTTTCTGAAACGGTGTAAGAAATACTGCACTCCATCTGATCTCCTTACTATCTATTTCACCTTTATCAGACCGAAATAGAATACAACTCTTATGTTTAGGCCGGTGCTTCAAAGTCTATTTTGGAGTTACTCGACCGCGTACAGGAGAGAGCGAAGTGACAGTAGGGTATCCAGCTCTTTTGATTCACTGGAGCATCGACTAAATGTGAGGTGTGTTTCACTGTTTTATCGTTACTACAACGGAATGTGCTGTTATGAAATCAAGGAACTTGTTCCTGAAAACCGTAATTTCATATGCGCAACGTGCTCTGCATCAAGAGCGCATTCCTTTGTGGTCGATGGGCCAGTGAATCGCACTAAGCATTACAAAGAAAATTCGTTTTTTAGCCGAACAGTTCGTATGTGGAATAAATCTCCGGCAGAGGTCTTTCCTGCCACTTTCAATGTGCAAAGACTAAATCAAATGTCCACAAGCACTACTCCCTATATTTGGCACAATGCATTGCATAAGTAGGGGTCATCCCCTGAGTGCTGGTCCTATTAAATTTCCATGATTGGTCACTGAAGCAGTTATCTAGCTTAAGCTACTTCTTTTATATCTGAGGTACTTTTATTATACTGACCTTTCTGTCAAGGGAATCTGGAATTAGTCAATGATGTAACTGCAAAATGTTAGGATTTAGTTTAAGCGAAAGCTAAGCAATTTCATGGAAAATATTCTATCGTTCTCTTTGCATTTTTTCATGCTCTATATTCGCTCTGCTTCGCTGGTACATTTAACCTTAAAAGACCTGTCTATATTTTCATAATCCTATAAATCTCAGATTACCTTCCATGCAGAAGCTCCTAGTTTTCAATTCACTTGCTCAGTCACATAGGAATTTGTTCTGTTTTTATGCTTCTGTTAGCAACTGTAAAGGCTGGGCAACGCCATCGTTTTCTAATCATCCCAGCCTCTGGTGCAGAAATGCTTGTATGTTTAAATGTCTCCTCAGACCTTTTATCATCCTTGTGATATTAGACTTCTTCTTTTTCCTCTTTTTTAGCCATCACATATTTAAAATTCTGTGGTTCATGGACTGTTAACCTACTTTCATTAAGACGAAAATAGTTAGGAATTTGACCTTCTTGGGTTTACTGGTCATTTAGTCCCTTTCCCTTAAGAGGTTTGAAATTAACATTCCGATAAAAAAAATGGGAACATTTCCCGACAATCAAATACGTGTCACTGTATTAACTAAATGAGAATTGTGAAGAGTGACTTAAAGTTCGTCTTTTCTTAACTGATCACAGCTTAACTAATAGAATAATCGTGCTCGATTCTATTGTGCTCCTCTTGTACCCCTTTATCCCTAAATGGTTCTTGGAAATTTACGTTGACCCTGTTTTTATTAAATTTCCTGCTCTTATAATTCTTTTCACTCAACTGGTGCGATTTTAAACTGCCAGTCGGTAACTATCCTACGTTCACATACAATTTGCGCTATCATTGCAGTCTTTTCCAGGCAAATGTCTTCTTGTCTAATTTATATTGTGTTCACATAATATTTGAAGTTCCCGTGACCTGACACTAGAGCAATGATTTACCTCACAGAAGCTGGCTGACAACTTTTTGGACTTCCTGTCGAGCAGAGCTATTGCCTCTAAGGTTGTTTCGAATATCAATCATATTGTGGGATGTTTCTATGCATTTTTTCCAGATTCCTTCCAGATTAACCAATTCAAGTCTAGGCTCTGCAGCTCTTGCGAGTTTCTCTCTCTCCCTATTGGAATTTAGCGATCCTGTTTTATTTACTCAAAATTTAAGGGTGAACCATACATGTGAGGGTACCCTTAGGGTAAGAGTTCAAATCGCACTTGGCGTTTTTTTATTTTCGTATTTTCGTATTTTTTTTTTTTTTTTTTTGAGGGAAAATTTTAGAAATTTTTATCGCCGCTGTTTGACACTTTTTACCGATTTTAGCGATTTTTGGTTTCTTTTTTAGTTTTTTTTTTTTTTTTTAATTTACTATTTCCCTCGTTTTTTTTTTAACTGAAAAATTATTTCAGCTGGGGGAAGCTGAACAAAGTGGAATATAAAGTTTCCCAAAATGATTCTGAGGTTCTTTTTTATTTAAGAGAGCTCGACGAAGTTTAAAAACATCAGTCTCTAAAGGGATATAAAAGAAAATACCACGACTCTGCAAGAGCAAATATGGGATAAGAATTTCAAGTATAAAATTATTAGAAACCTCAACCAAACTCAAGCAAAGAATGAGAAAATTTTTCACATAAAGAGGCGAAGGCACCAAAAAAAAAAACTGTGAAGCTAAAGAAGCTTTAAGTAAAAGGGAAAGCGCAGTTGAGAAAGATAAATAACTGCTTTAGGCGGACGATTTTAAATAAAATCCTAGGAAAAAGAGAAAATAAATCCTGAGCCATAAAGAGTCCGTTACAGTGGCGGACAAGATAATAGATACAGACATAACCAATTTAGATAATGTATAGAACCTTGATGTTTAAAAAAAATTAATAAGAATAAAAACTGTTATTTACCTCAAAATTAAAGATTTCAGGTTATCGACCGATAACTGTCGAATTTTTTTTACAGCAGAAATTTGTTCTAAACTAAATTAATTATCACAAAACACGGAAGAATAACTAAAGTTTGAAAACACATCGAAGTAGCAGTAGACATTTTCATTCCACTTATAAAAAAATGCTACAATGCAATTGAGGTCTTTTAATGATTTTATACAAACGCTATGAAATGGTCCTACGAACCTTGTGCTCTTTTGAAAACATAAAACAATAAATTTCTTAATTATCATTTGATATTTTATTGATATTGATTTAACTCAAATAACCCCTTGACTGTTGTACAAACAATCTTCGTTTAAACGAAAAATAAAAAAAAAATATTCCACAAAATGCCACTTGTGTATAAAATATAAACACGTGTCCTTTGTGAGTAAAAGACAAATAAACAGGACTCGATAGAAAACTGGCAAAACAGAAGAAAAGTGAATTTGTCATTAAATAAATATTTAGTTTGAATATAATATTGAATTTTAAAATACAAAAGTATTGACTGAGCTACGATTGAAGAAATTTTAAGTAAAATTAAAAATTAGTTGTGGCAAAATTCAAAGAAAATGTTAAAATGCTGTTTTGTATAATCATTTCTCAAAAAGATGAAATTGTCATTTAAATCCTTAAATTTGTTAAATGTTTTTAAATGTTTCTATGCCTGTGCTTATGTACATGTGTTTAGGTACATCTGTGTGTGTGTGTGTCTTTAAAGGATTAACACAAAATGATCTCTTACTGAGTTAACGTTACAACTCCCTCCCGTTCAGTTAGAAAAAAAAAACAAAATGCTAATGATTTTCGGTTCCGGTTATTTAGTTTTTCAAATGATTTTAAACTGATTTGTAACCATTTAAAATAATGTAATTTGCTGTCATGTGATTAATGATGTTTGTATTAAAATGGAAATTAAATATCTTCTGATCTCCATGTGATCATTGGCATTTGCATGTAAATTGTCGCCAGAGATAATTTTTTTCTTCTGTTTTCTTTCCATTTTATTGTAACATAAGACGTTTGTAAAACCATTAAGAATTTTTGCGCCCTTAAATAATTGTGTCTTGAAAGTTTTTTGTTTAAAAAAAAAAAACTGACTGAGTTTTTGTATATTTTGTGTTAGCATAAGACTTCCAATGGCGTTAAATGATTTTTATTAAATAATCCTTCTAAGCAACATTTTAAAATAGTAGTTTTAGTCAATAAAAAAAGCGGGCGTAGAAAATTTTTCAGTTTCTAAGTCCAGGCGAAATAATTAATTCGCTTTGTTTTAAATTTAAATGAAGAAGTTCAAAGCGAATCGATTACCAGGTGGCAGCGTAGGCGAATTCAGTATTTTTTGCTGGCGTACACCACTGTCAAACTCCATATATAAAAAATTTGTGTATATTTTTTATACATGGAGTTTGACAGTCGTGTATACCAGAAAAAATACTGAATTCGCCCACGCTGCCACCTGGTAATTTATTCGCCTTGGAGAAGTTGTAATTTTTTTACTTCTTTTTAAAGCAAAATAATTGTCAACGGGTAGGAATGGCTATAATCGATAATCGATGTCGATAATCTATTTTTCAAAATCCATATCAAGATAGCAAGGCGAATTCATTATTTCTTGCTGGACTGAGTGTTTCAAAAAAGTCAACGCAACAAATTTGTCAAATGAATTTAAAACACTTTTGATTCCTTATTTTTTAAGACTTTGAAAATTTTAATTAAAATAAATTTTGATGCTTTCAGACAAAAAGAAACTTAAACTGTTATAATTTCATTTCTGTTTAATATTTTTTATATAAATTTGACATTCAGTTTAATGGCAAAAATAAGTGAATTCGCCATCTCTACCATTTGGTAATTGATTTGTCTTACTTTTTATTGCCAGACTACTTTCCTTTGATTTATTTTAATTTAATTGTGTTGTTTGGTACCCTTAAAAATGTTTACCTAAAGTTTACACATCTCATATTTACAGACTCAATTTTCAAGATTCTGTAAAAAAAAAACAAGAAGGAGGTTTTATCGATTTCGAGAACATTGGACACCATTTCCATACTACCCAAGCAGAATAGTCTTTGTGTCATTTATGTACTTCGTGATAAAAATTTTCATCGAAGCAAAAGCATGCTCAAATACTTGGGACTCTAAACTAAATTTCAAGAAAACCTCTTATAAAAAAAGTAAATATTGAAAAGAAGTCTTCAAAAAGAATCTAAGGTGCCAAAAAAAATTAAAAGCATGAACAAACAAATTAAACAAAACAAGGCCATAATCTGAAAAACAGCTCAAAGTATTGAACATTTTTTTAGAAAATTCCTTAAATCCACTAAGAGTTCGTAAAGGCACAACATAAAAACAGCTAAATTAGCGAAAAAACGCTAAAATCTTAAAAATAAAAAGTAAATTATTTGAATTTATTATTTATTTAAATTATTTGCGTCATCTATAGTGACACCCTTTAATTTTTAGATTTATGTTTGTTTTACTTTTTGCCATTGGCAGCTATAATGATACGCAGTTCTTTTATTTTAAAATGGTGCACTTTACGGTTCATTATACACGTTAAAAGAATGTGTGTTGTATGGGTACACCCTTTAATTTTTAAGAGTATGAACTATTTTTAAAACATAACCCACCTGTAAGCATCAGCTATCAAATAAAGAAAAAAATTACAAAATCGCTTCAAAAATGACTGAGTTCTGCGGGCACAAACATCACAAAATGCAACATTCACACGAATTGATAACCTCCTTCTTTTTTTGAATTTTGACTAAAGCCAAGAAATCGATAAAAAGAAAAAGAAATAAAATTATAAACTGAAAAAACAAATGGGAAAATGTCTTTAAATATAAAAAATAGATATCGTAAAAATAACAAATTAAGAAACTGAAAAAAAATTACTCGAACTAAGAAAAACTATTAAATCACAAAAAAAAAAAAAAATCTAAACCACAACATTAAATGTTCTATACCAGAAGTATAAAAAAATTATTTGTCATATTTTAAAAGCAGTAAATTTTGTTTTTCGAATGTAAATAGAAATTTGAAAAAAAAAGCAAAAATGTAACACAATTTAAAAAATCTCCTAATTAAAAATCGCCTAATTAAAAAAACGCCTAAATTAATACAAATCTTTAAAATTGAAAAATTTTTTATAAAATAAAAAAAGTAGAATGCTAAAATGTCTCGAGTAAGAAAAAGATTACTAAAATTACAAAAAAGATCTAAAATGTAAAATCATCATTAACCTTTTTTTTTAAAAAAAGAGTGAAATTTGCTAATAAGTTAATTGGATTTGTTCCGCCAGTAAATATAAAACTGTTGTCATAGCTTTCGGTAAAGACCGTCGTCACTGGCTGTAATCGAAAGCGTTTGCCAAACAGTCCAAATAAACAGCCAGTGGGGATGATCCTCACCGAAAGGTATGACAACAGAGTAAAATTTGTTCTTCGAATCTGAAAAAAATTAAAATAAAGAATTTTAAAAAACCCAAGTTGCCTAATTAAAACAAAAACGCCTAAATAAAAACAGATCTTAAAAATTAAAAACATCTATAAAATAAAAAAAAAATCTTGAGAAAATTAAAAAAAATTTGGATTAAAAAAAACAAAATGGATTTCTAAAAAAAAGTACTGCAAAGAAAAAAAAATACACAAATTAAAAAAAATTAAATTGCAGAAAAGATCCAAATCACAATATTGGTTTAGAACATCAATGATTAACATAAATGCTTTCAAGGCAGGCAGGCAGGCAGCAGGCAGGCGTTTTTTCCTAATAAAATTTCTAAATTCCACAAATCTAAAGCCATCAGTCATAATTTTATTTTATATATAAATGAGATTGACTTCTTCTTTTTGTTTAGTTTTAAAATCTTTTGTATTCTCTTTATAACATATTATTTAGCAATTATTTTCTTAAAAACAATACAGTCATTGTTAAATCATTATTGTTCATATGGCTCTCTAGTGTTTGGGAAATATAAAGATTTCTAAAAAACTGATTATTCATAAAGTGTGACACCTTAAAAGACATGCAAAACGTATCTAATGTTTAAATATTTCTTATCTTACTTTTGTGTTTTCTTTTTTTTACCATTTTGCTAATAAGGGTTTTGTTTCTTTGTTAAAAAAAAAATAACACTTGAAAATAAGGCGCTTCACGGGCGGTAAAACATTTCATGCCTTGTGTATCACGTGTGCCAAAAAGGAAACTAAATACAAATCTAAATAAGAAGAACAGCAGGTGTAAATTTGATATACAAGTTTTATTTTCATGGAGAGATCGTTAAGATAATTTTTTTCTGGCGGATATTTTTGATTGATTTGAAGAAGCATTGTGTGATGAATAAGAAGAAGAAGTCATAAGTTAAAACAATTGAAACAAAAACTAATTAATCCTTCTAACTATTAATATAGTTCTCGTTAGTTAAGTTAAAGCAACATTATAAAATCACAACCAAAAAAATGGCAGCCAAACAAGAAAAAACGCCAAAATAGAAAATTTTTATTTAAGATTCTAAAAAAGTTTTGTTCTATTATAGAAGCAAAAATTCCTACAATAAAACAAAAAAAAGACAAAAAAATCATTATAATCAGCAAAAATAAAAAATAATCACTGCAATTGAAAAAAAACGTCAAATTCAACAAAAAATCTTAAAATTTAAAAAAGTTTAGTTTTCCAAGGAGCTCAATTTATTATAAAAATTACTAAAATATTAAAAATGTGATTAATAGAGGTAAAAAATTAAATAATTAAGTGGCAAAAGTTATTAATAAAATAAAAAAAAATCGCTTGGATCGCAGAAATTAAAAAATTAAATCAGTAACATAAAAGCAAACTCTTCTATTCAAATTTAAAATAATATAAAATTTTATTAATTAAAAAAAAGGGTAAATTGAAAAATTTGTTTAAAAAACAACAACAACAAAAGTAACCATAAATCACGAAAAACAAAATAAATCGCCTTAAAAATCTTAAAAATGTAATAAAATTTTAAAAAGAGTTTTAAATTACAAAAATGTTAAAAATATTAAAATGGAAGAACTGTAAATTAGATAAATTAAAAAAAAACAAAAAATCACAAAAAATTTAAAAAAAAAATCGCCTAAAAATCACCAAAAAAGTCACACAAAAATCGCCTAAAAAGTCACCAAAAAAAAAAAATTAAAAATTTAACAAAAAAATCAAATAAAGATTTTAAGTCAACATTCTTAATCAATTATTCTCTTAGCTGTACAAACAGGGAGAAGAGAAAGAAGACATCTCTGTTAATTGCCTCACTCTTTCTATCTGTCAATACGGATTTTTTTTTTTGATATTCTAAGATATCTTACGGCTACATAATGACTCTTATAGGTCCATCATTAGATAATTCCTGTACTAAGGAGCATAGTGGAGTTCTTTTAACTCCATCTAATATTTTGCGGACAGTGAAGTGACTGGCCAAAGTACCTACTGAATTGTCTTAAACTGTCCTTGAGTATGATCCAAATTCGAATGAGATTTCTTACAAAAGCTCAACGCCTTAAAACGATGATTTCGAAGGTCCAGCAATTAAGAAAAAAAAAAAACACAACAAAAAGTCTTACAATGAGGATTTTTTAATTTTTTTGTTAACTTTTTGAGTTTTTTTTTAATGGCATCTTCCACATTTTTTTAAATATTTAATTCCTAACTTAATTGAAAGTGATATAGAAATCTTGAAAAAGAAAAATATTGAACTCCTCGACACCACTACTGGAAGTCTTTTTTCGTAGCAGTTTATCTATTTGTGCAGTCATTACGAAATTTCCTTTACTCAAGCAATAAAGCAAATCTAATTTTGCTACGCAGACAAGCTTTTCCCCTCCCTTTTTGTAATTATGTACTTTTCCAAAACCTTCTTTGTTAATGTGTTATTAAGGTTTATTATAATACGAGGATCAATATTAAACTTTAAAATGAAAGGTAATCTTAAACTTATTTAACAAACAAATAATTTAAACACCAAACCATTTTGATCCTGCAAAAATTTAAATTAAGATTTATACGCAAAACTGGATCAAAGAACTGGATCAAACAAAAAGCATTTGCCTGAGATTAAAAATACACAGTTCAGCTTTGTACGTTCGTACATATTTTCGTTGATCCATCCGTTAGAAATCAAAGGAGCGAGCATTTGCTTTAACTTAAAATCAGTTTAAGTCTTTGAGTTCCAGATTAATTTAAAATATCGCGCTTTAATCACGCTGCGTTTGCCTACGCAAGCAATCAACAACAATTTTAAACTAAATCCTTTATCGTTTGTAATCTTCTTTATCCCTGCTTGATCATGCTGCTGCATACGTAATTTGTTCCCTTCTTTCTTTTTTTTTTTTGTTACCTGCCTGATTAGCCTGATTAAAATGGTATTTTTTCCAAATTTATGGGATTAAGTTCCGCTCAAGTTCCTTTAACTCGTTTAAGCTACCGGATTTAGTTTAAACCGAAGATGAGTTAAAATTGTGCAGTTTACCTGTAAGTGAATGATTATGTACATATGGATGTTTAGATTTAGGGTTGCCAGATTTTTAGTAGCCAAAAATCAATATAAAAATCGCCAAAATAAGTTATACTAATTTTGTAAATTTTTTTTTTAATTTTTCGAAAACAAAAAAAAAATAATAAATCTAATCGAAATGGTTAAAATTTGCTAAAGAAAGGAAAGAAAATTTCTAAGTAATATTCATATTCTTATAGCCTTTACCTGAGGTAGAAAAAGGGTATAACTAAGTTTGTCCGTCTGTCCGCCAGTGCTAGTGTTGAAATTAACTTTTTCAAGCAACTAGATGAGCTATAGAAAATTTAATTGCTCCACTTTATCAGACAGATTTTTTGAAAATGTTTCAATTAAAAATCAGCAAGATCAATCCATGTCTGCCTCAAATTTTTCCATACCATTAGGAACAAATTTAACTTAGTGAAGTTATTCCAATCAAAAAAAGAAACCAAGTTAATTAATAACATACAATAAAGTCTCAAAAAGTTTTGCTCGCTAGTAAAAAAAAGTAATAAAAAAGTTAAAACTTTTTCCTTTTTCGTTTATTAAATTTAAATAAAAAATATTTGCTATGTAAAACTGGATAATTTGTTAATTGAAATTTTTTACTTTTATCGTTATAATTCAGTCAGATTATAAAATTCGAATACAAATAAATAAAAATGACTATTAAACACACGATAATTTTTTAAGCCAAATATACTTAAATATCGCCAAATCTGGCACCCCTGTTTAGGTGTAGATAATCACCTAACAAGCATAACAAAAGAGAGCAAGCAGCAAGAGTATATATATGAGAGTGTATGAGAATATGGGTGTGTATGCATATATAAATAGGTGAGTAAAATATCAATCCTATTTTATTAAAGAGGCTTTAATTAGTTCAATTGTTTACAAAATTTACCTTTCGTTACGTACATACATACATACATACATACATGCATATGCGCACTTTCTTACTTATTTGCTTAAGCAATAACATTTCAATTGCTTAAGCACTTGAGGACTAGAGTGATGAAAAGTATTTAAAAGTGTTAGTAGATGTATTGCCAGATTAATTGATCACTTGAAGCACACGCCTACCAAAGTTTTGTATTGAGCAGGCAAAACATGTGGGCATGTGCACTGCATATCCCTTAAAATCCATACAAAGATTTTTTAAATTCCATTTAAAAATTAGTTTAATCTTGGATCAATGAAAATTCTGGCAAATACATCTATCACTCATAGATTAAAATAACTAAATGCAAATACGGTTTAAAAGACAACAACAACAACAAAAAATATATAGCAAAACAAGAAAACTATTAAAAATTTAGAAACTTA
Source organism: Cistogaster globosa (assembly GCA_937654795.1). Classification (NCBI taxonomy): domain Eukaryota; kingdom Metazoa; phylum Arthropoda; class Insecta; order Diptera; family Tachinidae; genus Cistogaster; species Cistogaster globosa. Next base: position 4,467,572 of record OW569406.1, read on the forward strand.
ATAGTGATTTGAAAGACCTCAGAAAAGCGAGAGGGCTGACTGCTAGTAAACTTAGGATAAGTTTTTTGGAATGATAAGCTGGAAATTGTGATCCTACGGATTATCAGGCCTTCATGGGAAATGCCGTGGGTGACCAAACAAATGCTGTTTCGTAGGGCAAAGCTTCTAAAAAGGGACTTCAATGACTCTAAAGCCTTAAAGAAGAGCTCGCGGATGTATACAATGGATGAACTATTGAAATCGATGATGGCATGCAAGTGTCGATGATGGCATGCAGTGCAGCGTAGAGAAAGAGAAAATCTTTAACCTTTTTCTCCTTCTCTTAATCGTCATTACTTGTATGTAGAAGTCTTTATATGAAGTTGGTTTCTAAATTTCTGTTTCAGGAAGCCACATCATTTCATCCACATCGATTGCAAAAAAGCTAGAATGCCTTCATAGTCGAGGTAGTCTAGCATTTACGGGAGAGGAACTCCAGTAAAAGTCAAATATTCACATTTGTCGTTCGTTTTTGCTAGTTTCAAAAGAGATTTTTATATCGATTTTTATGGGTCATTTTTTAAGCCCAATAGAACCTTAAATTATTAAAAATAACAAAAAAATTATTTTAAGAGAAATATATTTTATTATGAAGATTAATACAATAACACAGCCACAGCCAGCCACAGTAGAGCATTTTAGATGTTGAATTTTAACATGGACAATTTTTGCTCCTCAGTCGTTAAAATCATCTATCGGCGTAAACCAGGGAATTGACGCGACGACACAGGAAACAACAAAGAGATGGAAAATTGCATTCATACTTTCAAGCAAAAAACTTTTGATCTTTCTTCGGTTACGATCTCCATTGATCGTAACACAAGCACATTTGACAGTTGATGCTTTCTTAAAATCTATCGGCCTTAAAAAATAACAATTTAAAACAAAAACTTTTAACCGTTTTAAACGTGATTTGTGAATGTCGAAATTATCTAAAAATTGTGTTAAAAAAAAAAAAAAAATTTCACCATTTTGACAAAAACCAAAAACAAAAAAAAACTCTCACTTTAGAAAATAAAAGGTAAAATCATAGAAAGTGGCTAAAGAAAAATTTAATAATTTTGTAAAATCTATTTTTAGCGAATTTTTCAACGGGAAATACACATGTACAGTGCATAACAACTCAGCCATAACTATTAAAACGAAAAATTTAAATCCCTTTATTTAAAAGAAAGTCATAATTCTAATAAATTGAAACTAATTTCAAATATTCTCAAACGCTTACATCAAAGAGTTAGAAAATCGAAAATCCTTTTTATTTAACTCTGCTCACATGTGGAAATGTCATTTGAAACTCCGTTATAAAAAGAAAAAAAAATCTACCGTTAGCTCATTTATAATTAATGTCACCTCTGAGTTTAAACAAACACAGTAAAACAAGCAGAGAACAAAAGAAGACACATGATGACCACAAGTTTTTTTTTTGCAAAAAAAAAAAAAATAAATAATAAGAAAAAGAATTAAAAGAAAATAAGAAAAATTTTAAAAGTTGCCGCTAGAAAATAGAAAACAAATGACCACAAACGTTTAAATCAACAATGGGCGACAATAAATGTCTAACGGCATATGATTGAGACATTATGAGCTGACAAAAAGAAGATCTTAAGACTTAAATGCCGCTACTGCTGCTGCAAAAAAAAATTAACGGGAAATGTATTTATTTAGATGTTAAAAGACAAAGAATATGAGATTTTTTTTGCATATTTTTTGCTGAGTCAATTACAATAATAAAGGAGTCGTCTTCTGAGATTTTTGAGGTTTTATGTACATGTGTGATTGTTTGTTTTTTAACAATACAGTGAGAGGCGAGCATGTAAAAACTGTTACTATTCATATATTAGTTAGAAAATTATTGCATTGTCTTTAGTTAAAGCATAAAATTTTCACAGAAAATTATCTTTACTCACTTTGCAATTGTTTTCTAATTAAATGCTGTCAATATGAAATTTTAAATAATTAATGAAGATTTTTAGAAAATTGTCCTGTATTATTTAGTTGTAATGCTTTTAGTAAAATAAAATATAATTATAAAATAAAATAATTTTTTGTGAGTTTAAAATTGAAAATATTCTCACGAGAAAGTGTTAAAAGTCAAAACACCTTAGTGTGTAATTTCTTTGAACTTAAAAAAGCAAATGGACAAAAAATGGAGTACGCTGGTTAAATATTGAAGATTTGGCAACCTTTGAAAAATCTGTAACAACAAAAATCGTTATCGTAACCATTTAAGGAAGAAGAAAATTTCTCAAGGAATAGAAATTCTGTAAGAATTTCAAAATTCTGGAGAAAAACTCAATTTGTTCGTAAGGTAATGAGCGAAAGACCAATGACAAATCTACGATTGATGAGATCTGCATGTGGGTGTGCGGAACTAAATTAGTTGTTACTTCCACCACCAACAAAAAGTGGTGTAAGTGTAAAGAATAAACATTAACTAGCAGATGTTAAGCAGTTGAGTTGGCTTTATCAGCATAGATATCTGTGAATTTATAAAACAGAAGATCACAAGTTTTAGTTCAAATCTCAACAGAGCCTTAAATAAATGGAAAACCGCCTGAAGTCTCGATTAAAAAATAAAGGTACTTATTTTTTAGTCGTGTTAGATGACTTATTGAAGGCGTCTGTATACACAAAAATCATATGAAATGCTTTATAGTAAATCATAGAAATCGTAGTCCAAGCCTTAACGAAGTATTATTATATTTAGCCATTCATAAATATCCCACCAAGACCGTTCTTCGTGGCTAAGACCTCAGCCCATTTATTATATTTTTAAGTGGATTAATACCGCTTAGGTCTATTTACAAACTGAAAGTAAAGAAACGTGCATAAATATATTTAAGAGATTAGCAGCTTTTCAATTTTAGTGTAAAACAAAATATTTAGCAACCCTGTGGTGCTCATAATTGAACATGATAAGACCTCTAGCTGTATTTTAGCTTGATGCCATACATAAACCTTCTTATGTAAAAGGGCATTTGCCATAAAGTCTATGTTTGTTCTAATGCTTCAAGTTGAAATAATTTCACAGCATTGCCACCCTACCAATATATTTCTAAATATTAAAAAAAAAATTAAGATAAACTGTCAGTTTCACTAAATGTAAAAGAAGTATACGTTCGCATTCAGCAGAAAGCATGTTAACAGCAAACAATTTAAACTTTAGAGGCACCAAGCAATGATGGTTAACGTAAATATAAAACACAAGGGGCATCATTCTAAAGAAATTTCTATTCGCCAGTGAGTCGAGCGGTATTTGCAAGCATTTATATGGGGCTTTAGTATTTTTTTTCTGATCTTATTTCTCTTCAATTAGCAAGAAGTTATCAATAGCATTAACCTCAACTGAGATCCCCAAAGTCATCCACAATTGGTTAGTTGCACGATACGGATGGAATTTAATTTAATGCTAGCAAATGCTACACATTCGCGCACAATGTTCACTTATGTATATTTTGAGCCTCTTCTTCTAGTTGGATCAAATCGCAGAAAAAGTGTGTCCGTCTAATTTAATTTTTTAATTACAGTTCGTACTCGTATTATTTTTATTTTGCAAATTCTAAACGCGCTCATTTGTGTCGGACAATTATTTGTGAAGCTTTTTTTTTAAATTTTAGCGGCGTTAAATCCTGTAGCACACGATTTGCACTCGAACAGGACACATTTTTACTACATGAATATGCTTTTCTTTGGCGGTTTTCGTTGATTTGCAGGCGGTTAAAATAGTTTTGCGCTTACTACGATCTGAGAGTTTCGATTTTCTTCTTTTTTTTTGTGCGTGATTTGAAGGGCCTTCTTAATGCTCTATCAGATGACGGAAGCAGATATTTTCTAATTCTTGTGTGAATGTAAGAAATCTCTAATAATATTGCACCGCAGTGTATATTTCTCAAAGCAAAGGGTGAAGAATATTTCGTGATTATTTACCTCTCAAGACCCCCTTTAACTTTATGCTTTTTTTTGCGCCAAGACATAAATCTTTTTTTTAATCTATTTATATTCATGTTTTAAATATTACACCCCGCACCCCTTATTTTTTCACTTTCCGTTTTATTATAGCCAATAAAACTTCACCACCAATTACGTCGTTTATCGATAACATTTAAACATGTCTGCTATGTAACGAATAAATGGTTGCATGTAACCACCATTTTTTGTTGTTTTATGATGGTTGTTACGTGTGGAAATGTCAGTTAAATATGCTGACATGTTTTATAAAGGGTTGTTTCTTAAGCGTTATGCTATTGTGTTAGTATACACTACGGCACAATCTTATAAACTCATTCTGTTTAAGAGATTTCTTATTTTTACAGAAAAATTTTTTTACTTACTTATGCCATCTAAAAAAGCCTTATTTATTAGTGTTTTATTAACTGCTACAGCATGTTCTTTATATCAGCAGAAATAAATCTTTAAATTAATTGGGCCGCCATTTTGTAAATAAGGTCAAAGGCTCTATTTGTTATACTTTGTAAAAGGTTTTTATAAACTTCCGCGGATATTATGTACCACGCTTGGATAATCGCAACTTTAATGTCATTAATGGTATCATATTGACTATTTTCCATTCAATTCTAGTCAGGAAAACAGGTCGGCCGGAATATTTTGCGGCTCTATTCACATTCGTGTTTTGTTGCTTTTGTGATCATCACCTTTCTAAAAAACAATTTTTTCCTACGATTTTTGTTAAAAATTTTTTTAGAGCAGAGATGTGTAGTCTTCCTTAAAGGCAAGTTTTAGGGTATTTTTTTTTTTTTTTTTAAATAATTGCAAGGTTCCTTACGCAAATCTCTTCAGTATGAGTTGTATCCATCCGTCTAATTTAATTTTAAAATTAAAGTTCGTACTCATATTTATTTTATTTTGCAATTTCTAAACGCGCCTGTTTGTGCCGAACAAATACAGTACGTTCATAAATAATAGCACATTTGCTAATCTGTAAATTAATAATTCATAAAATTGTAACAGGGCAGGCTATAATTTTCATCTCCTTGTGTAAACTTTATTAATATGTTCTATTTTCAAAATTGACCTCATTTTACACAAAACTCTCAGGAATTACAAATACCGTTATCAAAATTGCTTACATTTATATATTTAGCATATTTAAGCGTTCAAATTGTATAGCACAAATGCAAAAAATTCTTTGTATAAAAAAACTACCGTTTTAAAACAACATATTGCATTCAATTTTATTAAAAATATTAGTTATAAGCAAAATGCCACGCGAAAAAGTACTTAGCGAATTTGAAAAAGGTCAAATTTTAACATTGACAGAAATTGGTGCGTCGAAAGCTGAAATTGCAATTCAAATCTGCAGAAGTCGAAAGGTTGTTTATAATTATTTGGCAAATATTGAAAATTATGGCAAAAATTAAAGCAGTGGTAGAAAAAAAAAGTTGAATGAACGCGAGCGCAGTCTTATTCTAAGGAAAGCAAGCAACAGTACCAAAAGCTGTAACCAACTTGCTGCATGCGTTTCCAACAAAGTGTGCAAAACGACCATTTGGAATGTTCTAAACTCTTCCAAATATATTCAAAAACAGAGAATGAAAAAAGCTCCTCGCCTTTTGAAACGTCATATCAATGCACGTTTGGAGTTTTGCAAAAATAATATGAATACAAATTGGTCAAATGTAAGTTATTTAACACCTTTGAGTTATAAAATGGTTAACTTATTTATTTCTTTTTAAAGATAATTTTTTCAGATGAAAAAAAATTTAATTTAGATGGCCCTGACGGCAATAATAGTTACTGGCGTGACTTACGAAAAGAACACCAATGTTTCTCACGAAGAAACTTTGGTGGTGGTTCTGTTATGATTTGGGGTGCATTTACTGAAGAATGCTGTTTGGAGTTGCAAATCGTACCAACCAAAATGAATAGTGAAAAATATTGTGAATTGCTTAAGTGCAGTTTATTGCCATTTTTACATAATAATATAAATAAGAAATATATTTTCCAGCAAGACAATGCAGCCTGCCATGCCAGCAAATTTACAAAAGAATGGATAAGCTCAAATAATGTCGATGTTTTGGAATGGCCTTCTTGCTCTCCAGATATGAATCCTATAGAAAACATATGGGGAATTCTCGTCAGGAGAATTTATGCTGGCAATCGTCAATTCATGAGAGTTAATGAGCTCAATAATTCAATTTTCAAGGAATGGGAGGCACTGGATCAGGCTCTTCTGAAAAAATTAACAAGTTCTATGAAAAATAGAATATTTAATTGCACTAATCGAAAGATGGTCTAATAAATTATTAAAAGGTTTTCTTTTATTGTTTTTGTTAAATAAATAAATGAAGTTGTTATTTAGTCTTTGTTATACAAAGAATTTTTTGCATTTGTGCCATACAATTTGAACGCTTAAATATGCTAAATATATAAATGTAAGCAATTTTGATAACGGTATTTGTAGTTCCTGAGAGTTTTGTGTAAAATGAGGTCAATTTTGAAAATAGAACATATTAATAAAGTTTACACAAGGAGATGAAAATTATAGCCTGCCCTGTTACAATTTTATGAATTATTAATTTACAGATTAGCAAATGTGCTATTATTTATGAACGTACTGTATTCGTACAGCATTTTTTAACATTTTAGCGCCGATGTTTTTATTGAGTTGCCGGCGGTTAAAATAATTTTGGCCTTACTATGATCTAGTAATTTTGATTTTCTCCCGTTATTTTTTCTTATGTCCTTATTTTAGAGGGCCTTTGAAATGCTCTATTTGATGACGGAAGCAGATATTTTCTAACTCTTGAGTAAATGTAAGAAATCTCTTTAAAAAAAATAAAAGACGTGCGTTTATAATATTGCACCGCAGTATATATATTTCTTAAAGCAAAGGGTGAAGAATATTTAATTAAAAATGAAAACGGCCGCCAGTCACGTGTCTAAAATAAAATATGAAAGCCATTAAATTGATATGAAACATGGCGTCAAGTGTTAATTATATTGCACAAAAATAAAAAAAATCGTTTTGGTATTATTCTTCATTAAGATCACCGTACTATAATAAAATAATAGTTTGATTATAAAAAAATTTTGTAAAAGTGAGGTTAAACGCATGACTTAATTTGTTTAATAGAAAAAATGTTCTAAAAGTTGTTGCTCATTGCAGTTAAGGCCGGGGCATATAGAATCCGTCATACGTTGTACTTTGATGTATTCAACTGACGTCAAAGTAACGAAGGATGAGGTTGGCAAAATGAATACTTTGCTGACGGATGTTAAATCAAAGCTTGCTTATTTACTTTTAAATTTTATTTGTATTTTATTCACTTGATAATTTAATTTTATTTGTATTTTATTTTTTGCCACCCAAATTATTTTATTAAAATCGCAGAATACAATTAAAACACAGCAAGAGTTAAAAGAAAACAAAAAAGGAGTAGCAATTGATAGCTATCAAAGAAATCAACATACGTCAAAAGTTGACCAATTTTTGTTCTTTGCGTTGACGGACACGAATTGATGGTGACAACGCTCATAAGAAAACGTGTATTTTAACTGACTTGTCAGTTGAATATGTCAAAGTGTAACGTATGACGGATTCTATGTGCCCCAGCTTTTTGAAGATAACCTGCTAAAGAAGTATTACAGTACCGAGGCAGAGTTACCAGATTATTTTTTTAGTGAAAGGCAAAGTTACCAGATTATTTTAATAATGAAAATTATTAATTATTATTTGACATGGAAAATGTTTTATAAGATAAAACACATGACATTTAGTGTTATTTACTTGTCAAAAACTTTGCTGTTAAAAATAATTACCCTCTTTTAGAGCGGATTAAAAATAGTGCTATAATTAAAATTATATTTAAAATGTGTATTAATAAATCTCATTTTGTTCCTTATCTTGGTTATTTATTGTTTAAATGTACTAGAAAAAAAATTATTTATTTACTTGTTGCAAAAATTTTTCCAAAATACAAAAAAAAAAACGTCCTTACTTTCACATACTGCGAAATAAAAATCCCAAAAAATCGCAAAAAAAAAAAATCTCAAATCGCTAAATAAGTTTTTGATCCTATTTTTTTTAAACATTTTGTAAATAAACTCATTAATGCAAAATGCCTAATTAAAATTTAAGGATAAAAATTTCTTAGTTTTTTCTATAAATTTAAGTCACTAAAACATTTGAGCTAATTATTGCTAGACGAATTTCTTTGCATTAAAAAAAATTAATTGCATCTATAGCAAATGTCATTTAACTATCTTGGAATCTGCAAAATGTTTGTTTGGCTTATGACTGACCCAAGACATAATTTGCTGAGTCAAAACACACAAAAAATCCCTTTTTGTTCACTCGTTAAGGTTCCATTGAAATGACATGTAATACAAGACGTAATCATTATGGCTGTGAAAAAAGGGCGTTTGGGCGAGACAAGAAAAAGATCTTTATAACAAAACAAGTTATTTAGGCGAATAATGAGCATGCAAAAAAGAAATGAAATAAATTATCGATAAAACCACATAAAACATTAAGACATTCATTCGTTAAGATTAAAATAGAAACAAAACAAAAAATACTAAAGCGTAAAAATACTTTTTAAATCCTGTTTAGTTATAATGGCATTTTAAAAAGGACAGTAAAAAAACACACACACACACAAAGGACACACACCAAAAAGAAATAAAAAAAAAATCTTAAAGCAAGAAGCGGAAACAAAGACTTTAAAGAAAATTGAACATTTAAACAAAAGAGAACAATTATTTGGTAAAATCGAGTTGTTGACTTAAGATTACGAAAACTCAAATAGATGGAAATAAAAACAAAAAGAAAAAATTTATTAATCCCTTAAAAACTAAAAAGTACTATTTTACACAACCAGTGGCAAATGCAGCCAGGCAGACAAAATTTGTATTAGGAACACTCACATCTCATGTAAATTGCCAAGACACAACAATGACCAAATCAGTTGTTATCTTGCAAATGAACATAAATCCTTTTTTTCCACAAAAAAAAAAAAAAAAAAAGAAAAAGAAAAACAATTTGAAGAAAATCTTATTTGTTTTAAAAAGAATTTAACCAAGTGCAGAGTCATATTTATTTTTTAACTACATGATTTAAATCATAAACACCTCGAACACATTTTAGCTTAACACCGGGTGTATCCTGTAGACGCCCCACACGACACAATACAATATTGTGTTCTTGCAGATTATGACCGATGCCGGGTACATAGGCAACCATTTCTTTGCCAGTTGAAAGACGCACCAGCACACATTTACGATTGGCCGAGTTGGGTTTTTTCGGTTTTTTGATTAGAGTCTTTAGCACTACGCCCTTGGCGAAGGGCTTACCATCCAGCGGTTGACGTGGTGGACGCTTCTTAATATGGGGTCCTGTACGATGCATCCGATAAAGTGAAGCCATTTCACGTATTTGCTGAAATGAATTGTTGAAAGCTAAAAGATATGAAAAGCAGAGAAAAACTGTTAAAATAAAAATTAAATTAAAAATAAATTTTTGTTTTTTCTTTAGTTAAAAGTACCTTTTTATCACAAATTACGTTTTTAATGTAAAGTCGCTTTTTATTTAAAGTAAATTTTTATTTGAATAGATCAAATTGTTAAAAATTAAAATTTTTGTAGAGAAAAAAGTCTGTTTAAAATTTTAAATGAACTAACAAATAAAAAAAATAATTTCTCATTAAAAAGCAACTTTTTATACAAAAAGTACCTTTTATTTTAAGAAGAAACATTTTAATAAAATTAAGTTGGATTAATAAAAATTAAATTTTAGTAAAAAGATATTTTAATAAAAATTACATATTGATTTAAAAGTACCTTTATTTAAAAGTACTTTTTATATATAAAAGTACCTTTTTGTTAAAATGTACCTTTTATTAAAATGTAGTTTTTTTATTAAAATGTGTTTTTTATAAAAAATAATTTTTTTAATAACCCTTTTATCTTTTAAAAAAGTACTTTTCTAAAAAAAAACTCTTTTATTAAAAAAGTACCTTTTTAAAGTACCTTCTTGATAAAAAAAATACTTTTTCAAAGAATCTTTTCATTCAAAAATAATTGTTTCAATGAATCTTTTTATTAAAAAATACTTTTTTTAGAACCTTTTTCTAAAAGTACTCTTTTTATCGAAAATAATATTTTTATTACAAGGCATATTTTTAATAAATAAAATACTCTTATTAAAAAGAGTTATTTTATAAAAAATTGCCTTTTCAACAAAAACTTATTCATTTATATTTTTAAAAATAACTTCATCATCAACCAACACTTTTTGCATAAAAAGTTCCTTTAAAAACCCCCTCAAAGGCTTTGTGTGAAAAAGTTTCTGTTAGAAAGTACCTTTTTATTATTAAAACGAAACTTATAATTATAAAAATTGCATTGTCGCGAAAGAATATTTTTTTTAATTAAATTTTATTGTTTAAAAAATAAATTTATTCTAGTAAAATTCCGTTTTATTTGCAGGGAGTTTAAAAAATGATTTTCTTATTGAAACCTACTTTTTATAAAAAGTACCTTTATAATGTAAAAAGCATGTTTTTATTTAAGATCTTATATTTAATGAAAAAATGTATCCGTTTAATATTAAAACTTTTGTTATTAAGAGGTTTCTTTTTACTTCAAACTACAAAAAGCTTTAAATAAAAAAAGTGAGGTTTTATTAAAAAGTACAATACGTTTTTATTTATAATAGTACCTTTTTAGTTAAAAAGTAAATTGCTGAAATTTAATTTAATTTTTAAATATGTATTAAATTGAAAAATATTTTTTTTTATAAAGTTACTTTTTAAATAATAAGGACCAATTTTTATTAAATAGTACCAATTTGAAAAATATAGTTTTGTGCTTCAGAATACATTTTAGTTAAAAAGTAAATATTAATTATAAACTACATTTTATTTACAAAGTCAGTTTTAATTGAAAAGTACTTTTAAATTAAGATGTACAATTTAACTAAAAAGTACATTTTAATTAAAAAGTACATTTTTTATAAAAAATTGTATTTTAATTAAAAAGTACATTTTATTTAACACAGATAGTTTATTTAAAAATTATATTTTATTTAAAAAGTGTGTTTTAATTAAAAAGTACGTTTTAATGAAGAAGTACATTTTAAGGAAAAAGCACATTTTAAGGAAAAAGTACATTTTAACTAAAAAGTACGTTTTTCTTTTCTAAGCAAAAGAAATAATATATTTTAACTAAAAAATACTTATTTCATCAAAAATAAAAAAATGAATTTTTGTAAATTATAAACTTAGATCTGATTGCGCGAAATATATAAAATATAAAAAAGAAATTATTAAATGAAGCTCTCATAAATAAAATAAAAATTGTCAAGAAACAAATAAAAGACTAAAATTGTAATTGGTATCCTCGTGAAGGATTTTTATTAAAAACACCTTTTAATGCGAAGTACCTTTAACATAAAGTACCTTTTTATAAAAATACCTTTAATATCGATAAATGCTATAAAGCGTGCTTAGCACGATTTCTGCATTAGAAAAAAAAATACATTTAAAAATTGTCATAAATTGATATTTACCCCCATCAGTTTAAATGAAGGCTGAAATTGTAAGCAAACCTTTTTAAATAAAAAATTTGCTTTATCATTTTAAATACTTTTTATTTTCCTGCAAACCTTAAAGGGCGTTTAAAAGTAGATGAAAAAAATTTTTTTTTGTTTTTGTTTAAATTAAAGCACCTGCCCTTAACGATCGTTTTTAAATATGTTTCTTATAAACGGTACTTTTTATTTGTCGCATGTCTCATATCAAAAAAAAAAAAAAAAATAATAATAAAAGTACTTAAGGCTGAAAATTCTGGAAATTGATTGGCTTCTGCCCAACATGCTTCTGAAGTACGTTGGCCACACAAAGAAAGAAATTTTAAAGTGGTAGGAAATACAGCTGGCTGTTTTTTTTTTTTTTTTTTTTTTTTTTTTGCTTGAAATGATTGTTTGATGATGATTTGACGTTTCTAGAGATGAGAGCCATGTTTACAATTTAAATATTTATAAAAATTAATTTTTAATTTGTTAAAGTTGAGAAATGAAAAAAAAGAAAATTACAAAAAATTAATTTAAAAATATGAAAATTATTTGCAAACATTTATCGTGTTAAAAATGATACAATTCTCATTCAATCAATTTTATTTTAGACTTATATAATTTCAGTCTTCTGAAAAAAAATTATTTAAAACGATTGATCAGCTATATCAGCGCTAAGGAAATGACCTTATGGATATGCTTTCCCCACAATAATACCTTGTGGCGTTTAATATCTAACGGCGTATTGCTGGGAACACAATTGGGACGAACAACGAATTTCGTCTAGCACGACGAATTCATCTGTAAAAGTTCGCTGCGTAAATTCGCAATGTGGCGCACAATTAGGACGAAAAAGTTACAGCTGTTTTAATCAACAACATTGTTTACTGTCTATAACAAAAACGTGTTACCATAGAACAAAAAATAGTTATACAAAAAATTAAGCATTAAGAAAAAGCCATTAGAAAGCAATTTTATGGAAAATAATTGTGGATGTTTAACTTAATGATGTATATTAAAAAATAAACAATAATTAAGGTAAACATAACTTTATTTACTAATATATTTAAAAGCTGAAAGGAGAAACGGCAACCCTGTTCCAATTTAGTCGTCGTTCGTCGGCGTAAGAAATAGAAATAAATCTATCGGAGAGCTCGTCACGCACGACGAATTTCGTCGACGGCGGTGTTGTGTTAATTTTCATATGCACCAATGTGTTTTATTTTTGACGGCGAATATGCGCAACGAAAAATTCGTCGTTCGTCCCAATTGTGTTCCCAGCATATATTTTCTGAGAAAACCTCGAAGTTGGAACGATAGACGATTTCTTTTAATAGAACTTTTAAAGGGCCATTTATATGGATAAATACCCAACAATATTTTAGACAGAAGTATTTGCCATTTTTATCGGGGCCAGGTAATATTTACGGAGAATTAAAACGGTTATGAAAATATATTTCATATCGATCCTTAACCTCACTAGAGCCTTATCTCTGGAGTGGTCATGGACTTTAAAACATCTCTGATTGAACTTTCAACTTACAAAATATTAAGATTATGTTGGGTTACCAGCCATTAGTGAGTCAGTATCGAGCGAGCAGACCTTCGTCTAGCCAACAAAGTAGCCCGTCGCTGATTTATAGGTTCAGAACCCTTCTTCCACATTTTTACCATCTACGATAGAAAACAAACTGGTTCCGGAGAGAAGCTTTTTCGTCATTGTAAAACTCAGTCAGGGTTCAGATGGGAAAAGCGTTTTATAATACGCTACCTTCTAATACATACAAAAGTGACAAAGTTATTTACGGGCTGGCTTACAGCAGTGGTGTTCACAAGGAGAAAAACAAACAACAAAGACCATATTGACAATCAAACATTTTTATGAAAAATTTCAGAGGCCCATAACTCGAAAAAATGTGGGCGAGCGCCAATATTTTTACTTTGTGTTTTTTCCTTATTTTTTAATTTTCTTTTGTCCCATATTATTTTTTTCTTTTGATTGGAGTAACTTCATTGTTCCAAATGATATAAAAAAAAATTAGAGGCAGGCGTAGTGTTTAGCCCACTGTCACGAGGGACATAGATTAATCTTGCTAATTTTTAATAGCAACTCTTTCGAAACTATATATTATCGATTGGCGTATTTAAATATTCTCTAGCTTATCTAGTGTTTTGGCAAAGTTGATTTCAACACTAACACGGACGGACATCGCTCAATCGACTTCGCTTTGCACAAGGAGTCAGGTTAGCGATACAGTTGGTGTTAGTAGATTTCAAGAATTTGTTGGCTTACCCTGGTTGTAATATTGACGAAGAGAATTAGGTAATATCCCAACAATTTCGTTAGCTGGGCAATATGTGTGAACACCACTGATTTCCAGGACACTGTGGTCGTAGATACCATAAATATGCGTTAGGTAATGCTAGCAATCAGGTTTTGCAGACTTTTTACTCTGTTTTCGTCCTGTCTTTCAGATTTCTGGGAAGTTCTCTATTAACCCCAAAGCATTTGAATAAAAAAACGCCCAAAGAAGACGTTTCCTATGTGAGACCGTTTAAACTTTTTTTATATTCCCTTTTTTGCATCACCTTCATTTTTATCATGTTGCCTGAGGATCAGAATGTTTGTGGCGAATATAATGATTTTTAAGTACAGTACCCGATACTTTTTGAAAAGTAGACTACATGTCTGACGATTGAAGTACATTTTCACTGTCACTATTTATTTTTTAATTTAAAACCACCCTCTCTTATTTGCTAACGATGTTAAAAATTCAGGTGTTTAAATTTAAGTAAATATCTTTATTTCGTGATTTCTTTTACTATTTTAATTAATCTCTAAAAACAATAAACAATAAAATATGTCAAAATTGAAGCCACATTTATTTTATTTTTTTTTTATTTCAATAGCATTATTTTACACTAAAATTCTAATAATATTTTTCCCCTTTCTCTTTTTTAATTTCACATGCAAATGTTTTTTTATTAATCTCTGTGTGGCTATTTAAGTTGTCAAAAAAAATTTTTTTTTTCACTTGCTCTTCTATTGTTTTTCTATTCTGTTTTTTGTTTCAGCCTTTGGTTTTGGTCATTTGGTTATTTAAAGGCAACAAAAGAAAAAGTGCAGGGATTAAAATTGTTGTTGGTTTTTGCACAATTGTTTTCTTTTCCATTTACACAATGGGTGGCCAGTTGAAATTTGTTATAATAATTATGAAACATGTGTGAGCAATAAAGTCGTATTTTAATTTTAAATTTATAACGAAAGGAAAGTTAAAAGTTTTCAAATGAAACTTACATCACTGTGGTTATACTCAATATCAAAAATGTTACAAAGAGCCACGGAGGACAATCCATACCCAACTGTTTGTTGTCTATTGATAAACTTTATGTAAATAGGCGATTTTGCACAAGGTACATATTTAAAATAATCACCTTTATTCTAGTTGTCGGCGTCGACGTCGTCGTCGTTTTAGTATCAATGTCACTTCATATCAATGTCGGCGTCAATTCAAAAAAAAATTTGCATTCTATAACATAACTGTGACGACGTCGACGGTTTACCGATTTTTATGAAATAAAAATGCACTTCCCTAAGTTTTTTTTTTTTCGTTAAATTTTATTTATTTAAAATTTCATTACTTAAAGCCTTTAATTTTATTTTTTCATTTATTTCATCTGTTTTGAGCTATGTCAAATATTTGAACGCTTTGAACTGCTCCTCAAGGATTCAAGTGCTTCTATAAGTTTAAAGGAACTGTGGAGCTTCTTTCAGCGGACTAAGTGAAAATTGTTCAAACATTTTGCCGCCAGTGACTCTACACTCCGCTTCATTAGTAACCATCTTTTTTTCACTTTAAACTTTATATCTCGTCATACCCTAAAAGTAATTTTTACAAACTTTTTTATAAATCACTATTCGATTCTTTGTTTTGTTACCTTTTGCCATCCATCTACTAATCTTCTAGGTGGACCAAGAGAATTTTGAATTTTTCCAATTTTTTCCCATTTTTCTTTAAAATTGATGGAAAAACTCCATGCGAAAACTCAGTGCAAGAGATGGATTCTTTTGCATTTTTTTCACTAATTTTTCAAATTGATTTGCTTTTGTAACCTTCAATTTTTCATTTTTTCACTTTTTTCCATTTTCAATGTTATGTTTGATTTAAATCCCCTCCATTCGTTATATAAAATGGCGTCAACAAAAGCTAGAGTCACGTCGATACAATATCGTCGTCACATTTGTTATAGAATACAAAAAATCTTTGAGCAGTAATCGATAAGTGTCAATTACGACAAGTAGAATAATAAATCGAATACGTCGACACATATCAAGACTGATATATGACGATGCCGACAACTAGAATAAGGGTGAATAATTTTTTAAAAATAGAAAATCAATGAAAGAGTAAAGAATACTTTTTAAAAATAATAATTTTTATTAAAATAATTGAGTATTTGAAATTTAGCTCTTTTGAAAGAAATATTTTGCGGGTTCGTTTTGGAAAAGTTGGCATCCTTGCAAATACATAACTGTTCAATTTGAAATTGTAGGAGAATGTTTGTTGCCAGATCATATTGAAATTTTTGCCGCATAAATTTCAGCGATTAAAACAGCAATAAATTAATTAAATCAGGAAGGTATGACAACAGAATAAATTAAGTATTTAATAATAATTGAATAAGCTACAAAAAATATATTCTGCACCGATAGCTTAAATGCCAAAAAAAAAAATGGCCCCAATTTACTGAATCATTGCATTTGGAAAAATGTGTTATCGAAATTATAAATTAATTTCTCAACTTTGTACTTTCTTTTAGCAGGAGGACTTAAAAAACATAACACATAAAGACATAAATTAATTAAAGATAGAACATCATAACCGCCACAAATTGTTAAATACATTTATTGTTTGAGCTGATTGGACCACCACTTAATATAATAACCCCTATCGTATTTAGCGTAGGCGTATTTCGACTACACAACTTTGATAGATTAAAAAGATTAAAGATAGCTCGTAACAGTTATCATTAATCTATTACAAAACTTTTTAAAAACGACTTAAACTTTCGCCACAAAAACGCCAACTACGATAAGAGTGAATAACTTAAATTGTTTTAAGAATCTAGAGTCTCGTGAATTCAAAAAAAAAATGAACTACCGTATTTTTCAAATGCAAAATCCTTGTGAATATTTGCAAAATTATTCAGAAAAAGCCGTTCAAGCTCCGATATTAAAATTGAGAGAGAGAGAGAGAGTTGGAATCATATTTAAAAATCAGAGAGTAAATCATCAAAAAATAAGAGCATGATTAATATAAATGTTCCTTTAAAGATTAAAAAACCTTTAGTAAAATGGCTGATAGCTGGATAAGTTAAACAGCCATTAAAAGGTTTCATCTTCAGTCGACTTAAAAGTAATCGCTTTATTATACCCTTTACCACAAGTCTTAAAAGCGTGTATCTTAGATAGTCATTCCATTTGTAATTTCTACCATAACCATTTCCGATCCCATAAAGTATATAAAATCCTGTGTCCTTATGCATAGTGAAGTCGATTAGGCGATGTTCGTCTGTCCGTCCGTGTTCGGATTGAAATGAACTTTGCCATGAGCTAGAAAAAAATTTAATACGCCAATCGATCAGACATAACTTCGAAAATTTTGCACTTGACAATCAGAAAGATCGGTTTATGACCTTCGAGGCAGCAGGCAAAACACCACGCCTGTCTCCAATATTTCCATATCATTTTTAACAAATCTAGTTTAATAAAGTAACTCCAATCAAAAAAAAAAAAAAAAAAAAAAACAAATAAATATATGCGGCGATATAGAATAAACAAAATACGAAAAAATACCAAGGGAAAACATTTGGGGCTCCCCCATATTTCCCGTGTTACGAGCCTCTGAACTTAAAATTTTTTTTAAATATCAATATGGGTATCATTTAAAAGCTTTTGAAGATATCTTTAAGGAAATACTAAAATTTTTTAAAAATGCCTAACCCATTAAGAGCCGATGACATTTTTATGTAAAAACTTATTTTTCTTATTCTTTTTTTTTTATTCTGTCAACTCAATATTTTTTTTTTTTTAATTGTGCAAAAAATCTATCGAAAAATGAAAAAAACTTTGAAATAAAAGTATCATTTAAAAAAAATTGCTCTAATGACTTTCTATAAAAATTTGGTTCTTTTGTTATTCGCTGGATACAAAACTAACTGAATATTTTTTTATACTTTTATTTAGTAATTTGGCAAAGAATTTCTTGAGTTGCAATTTCTAATTTAAACTAGAATTTTAATCGTTTGAAACAAAGGTCCTTAATAGAAAGACGAAAAGGGTCAGTTTTTGAAAATTGAAAGCAGTTGCATTAAGTTAAATTATAAAAATACATACAAAAACTATCAATCACTGATAAAAATAAAAATTTTTGGTATAAAAAAAGTGATGGTTTCAATACTAACCTTGTCATTTGGTGGCACAATTATCACAAAAAAAAAAAAAAAAAAAATACAAAAAAAAATAATAAGCAGCAGAAACATTTGTGGCAAATACTTTCTATTCGCTATTGTCTAAAGATTTTTCACAGAGATTAGTTAAAAATAACAAAACAATTCATATTCGCATATTGATTTCTATTATAACAAATGTTTTTTTTTTTTTTTTTTTTTTTTTGCTTTTCGAATGGGAATATTTTTTTGTGGTTGTTTTTAGTGTCTTTTGTCATCATGTGATACGATCAGATTGGCAAAATGAGAAATTAAAACTTTTTCCAAATAAAGGAGTATATATGAATTTTTGTTAATTATTTGTGTGTGTGTGTGTATGTGTGTGTACATACTTCTTACTTTTACATTCTATAGTTTTTAATCCGTTATGTATTTATTTATTTATTTATTTGTTTGAAAGAGTTATTTACCAATGTGGCATCTGTCGACGACCATCTTTCATGTTTTATTTAACCCTGTGTTATATTGTCACAATTATTAAGTGGTGTTTTCTATGTCTACCCTTATTTTTACACGCGTTTGTCACACTTTTTTGTTAATATTTTTCAAATATTTTTAATAAAGACGCCACCCCCACAATATTATTTTATTTTTTTAATTATGGAAATGATCTTGTTTGGGGAAATATTCTCGTTTGTAGCTCAACCGTGTTAAAAGTAAATAAAAAATAAAAAAGTAGGAGATATTTATTGTGGGATGATGTAAAGAAAACAAAGCTATTGAAATTAATTTTCATTAAAAAAAATAAAATAAATAATAACCTGATTCGATATTTTGCGATTTAAGAGTTGTTAACTTGTGACCGACGATATATTTAGTTCAAAGAAGTGAGAAGTAGTAGAAGCTAATCTTCAAATTGATTCAATGAATGAAAAGTATAATTTAAGGTTATGATGGGTAGCGGGTCATAACGACGTTTAGGAGTATGAGATAGCTGCTGCACCAGAGAGCCAAGGCTGTAAAATAAACTAA
Source organism: Cistogaster globosa (assembly GCA_937654795.1). Lineage (NCBI taxonomy): Eukaryota > Metazoa > Arthropoda > Insecta > Diptera > Tachinidae > Cistogaster > Cistogaster globosa. The sequence continues at coordinate 4,486,623 of OW569406.1, forward strand.
AAATATTCAGTCACTTTTACAGGAAACACAACAAGCTCATTCTAGGTTTAACTGAGGCAAAGAGGACTGGAACCAACATATTTCTAGTTTTGGACAGACAATTTTTAAGAGACCTTATAGATAAAATAAAGGGTCATGGTTTAGCTAGAGCAATAAACAGTTAATATGATAAAGGCACATCGGGTTCTTTTACTACTCTGTTGTTGTCGAAAGTTCTTTCCTGGAAACTTAAGCCCTGTTGATACAGCTCTTACTGAAGTACAAATTTTTTGGCCAATTAAAACACAAGCTATTGCAGAGATCCAACTGTTGCGGCAATGCTAGAAATTGTTAAGCACATTATCTGTCCTTGTTCAAAATTACAAGACCAAAGGCTCCGTTGGTTGAGCAAACGAGTTTACAGTGGGCCGGTGCTTCAAAGTCTATTTTAGAGTTACTCGACCGCGTGCAGGAGAGAGCGAAAAAGCTCATCGCTGACAGTAGGGTATTCAGCTCTATTGACTCTCTGGAGCATCGACTAAATGTGAGGTGTGTTTCACTGTTTTATCGTTACTACAACGGAATGTGCTCTTATGAAATCAGGGAACTTGTTCCTGAAAACCGTAACTTCATATGCGCAACGCGCTCTGCATCAAGAGCGCATTCCTTTGTGGTCGATTGGCCAGTGAATCGCACAACGCATTCAAAGAAAATTCGTTTTTTAGTCGAACAGTTCGTATGTGGAATAAACTTCTTGCAGAGGTCTTTTCTGTCACTTTCAATGTTAGAAGATTCAAATCAAATGTCCACAAGCACTTTCCCCTTCTATCCCCCTTCCCACAACCTAATTTCCTAGTTCTGGCACAATGCATTGCATAAGTAGGGGTTATCTCCTGAGTGCTGGTCCTAATTTAAAAAAAATAAAATAAATAAAAAATGAAAAGAAATTTATATATAAAGCCTAAAAGTATGCTTGAAAATTTTACAATTTAAAAAAATTCCAGTGTTAAGTATTGAAAATACTTTTGTATTTTTTTTTAAGTTTGATAGTAAGGTGTTACCGGCGAATGAATTCATCATTGCTAGCACCTGTTATTTGATTTGGTTTGAGTTGTATCTTCGTTTTGTAACTAAACGAAATGTAAAAATCAAGTACATAACTATCAAAGCAAATTAATTATAATGTGGTAACGATGGTGAACTCACTCAATTTCTCCAGTAACTTTATCTGTATAACATATTTTTTATATGGAGTATAACCGGCGAAAGTTAATGAATTCGCCATCGCTACCATCTAATAATTGATTCGCCTTGGTTCTTTGTTTTGTTTCAATAAATATTCAACTTTTAATTTTTCTAATTTTAATAAAAACTAAACTTGTTTTATTTGTTCAAAAGCTGGACTACTACTAATATCAACAATATTTATTTCTTTCTACAAATAATGCATTCTTCTTATAATAATAATTGTGTTTATTTATTAAATTTACAATAAATTAATATTCCAGCGAAGGCGAATTTAATATTTGGTGGCCGCACGACTACAAAAAACCTAACAATCAGCCATGTCACAGGTTTTGTACGAAATTGATTTGAATTCGTATTTCCAAATCGTAACGTTTTACTTTTGCTTCTTCAGCTCTCGTACGTTTTTATGAAAACGGGAAAAAAGGAAATCGTATTATTTATGTTTAAAATATGGTTACATTGAAATCAAAACAGCTGGTTCAGCAACCGGCGCCAACAATATCGGTCCGGCTCCAGACAAATTAAAAGAAAGTAAGTAAACAAACAAACTAAAATCAAAAAATAAATAAAAAATTAAACAAAAGAACAGTATGCCTGGCGTTTCAATTGTTGCTGTGATGGAAGAAGACAGAAAGATGCATTTAGCAATCAAATTAAATCGCAGAAGTTTAAGGGATGCGTCAGATCCTTTGTCCTATCCAAGTGGAGTGTAAGTAAATGTATCCATTTCACTTCTCACTTTTTTCTTTGAAACATATGGCAGGATGTTATCAGAAACCCGGGTGGCAATGGAACATCAATTACGTTTTCAGTTTGTGACCAATGTTTTATACGATTTACAAAAATATTAAAATTTTCATACTAGAAGTATTTAATTAAATTTTTTTTTTAAGCGAATTTAATATAGACAATATTTATAATTAATTTCAGTACAGTTTTCCACATTTTTCATCTTTAAGTTGTTAAAAATATCAATTTCACTTTAGATTTCAATACCGTTTTCAAAATGAATTTTTTGATCGTTTTACATTTTCTAGAGAAGCAAAATACATTTTAGTTTTCTAAATCGTACAAAATTTCAGTCTGTGACATGGTTGAATACCTCATATTTATTTTTTTTATTTTGTACAATTCTTTTTGCTTCGTACCAACCTTCGTTATGGCCACAAAATACATTTCTTGTTTTTTTAATCATTCATACTCATTTCCTCACAACATTCATTACAGATGCTGTTCCAGTATTATGTTGACTGTTGTCTTTTTAATTTATATTACAAATATACACATATACTTTTTGAGATCGGAAAAGGATATTGTAGAAATTACAAATGGAAAAACAAACTTAAATATATCTTTTTCTACCTCCGGAGAAGGATATTAAATCAAAGTACAAAGAGAATAAAACAATCTCATGCATCAACAGTTTTTATGTATTACACCTCGTTACAGTAGGCTTAAGCTAAACAGGTCTTTAATTCTAGGATGGTCATAACTTTTTAAAGATATTGTTGACTTGTTTAAATTTTAAGAGGTCCCTAGAGTATACTTTAAATATTCATACAGGATTTTTTTATCTTACTCGTTTTTTTAAATTCTAATTGGATTTTAAACCAGTGTTCAGTTGGCGACTTCTCGCTAAACATAGCGTTAAAAATCCTTTGTGATGAGAAAAATTTTTAAATGGCGTAAGTTGATATACCTGGCGGTATTTAAAATACTTGGCGAAATTTCTAGCCATTTTATATGATTTGCTTGAAGTTTGTTAGTTTTCAATTTAGAATTCTGTTACTCTGCATCTCAAATTAAGTTTTAAGAAGTTTTTTAAAGATTTGGAGACACCTGGAAAGAACTTCCTTTTATAAATTGGAGTTGTTCAGAATATGTTGATTGTTTCCACAAGTTATTCTTGTGTCAAAAGAACTTTTTCTGTAATAAACTCTATGAAAACTAAATTGAAAAATAAAATGCAATATGAACTTCTTAGTTATTTACCGATAGTAACATCATACATGAATGTGACAACACATGCATGTTAGAACACGTTTATTCCTACGGATTTGTTGAAAAATGAAATGTAACGCATTAAGAAAGCAAAGGACAATAATAATATTAAACAAAGTGTTTATGAAAGTTTTGATTCCATAAATGAATGATTTTATTTTTTTGACATTTATTAAAATATTTTAATTGCCACTATGATCGCGAGGTTTAAGCTTTAATTTCGAAAATATCATATATCATACACATTGATTAACCGTACTTTTTTTAAACCAAGTTGTTCATGTTTATGTTTTACATATGAATTTTATGTGTATTGTTATAAGAAATACAATTTTCATGTTTTACGATATAAGAAGTAAATTAAATAAAAATGACTTTATAGCTAATATTACATATTTTTATATACATATTAGAGCTATTTGGCGATATTCAACAAAACATTTTGCGAGAAAGCTAAAAAAAAAACTGGCAATACTGTTTTAAACGTTTTAGCAATATCTACCTATAAAAATTTAAAAACAGTAAACAAGATATTTTATAAAGTTTTTATCTTGAACACTTGATAACATACTAACTTTAAGTCAAGCTTAAAAAATTAAGGCTGTAGATTTAAATAAGAATTTTATTTTTAATAATAAATTTTAATTTTTCGGGACCACAACCAAATAAATAACTTACCCTGTGCCGTCAATTGTTTCGTAACGCTCAATGTTTGCCTTAGGAAGTTCATGTTGTTTGTTATTATTTTAATAATGATTTTATAATAAAGTAATCCAAATATTAAAAAAGAATTGTATAACAATTACCAGCACTAAGTATTAAAAAAAAAATTAATATTCTCTGAACTGCATATAAACATGCAGTAAACAGAAGCAAGTAGAAAGTAAACATCTGTTTTTGACATCTGGCTACAAGTGCAGCCAAGTTTATTTAACAATTATATAAATAAAGGTTGGCAATTTAACAAACGAAATCAACCGCGGCATGTAAATTGAATTTAATGTTGCCGTACAAACAAAGAATATTGCGCTTGAATTTATTTTAGATAATAATGAAAATTAAAGATATTGGTAATTTAATATTATTTGATGAATTTCCATTATTATTTCAGGTAAGATTTTATAAAATGGTTTAAACTTTGGATTGTATGCAATTATCTTTTCCTCATTCTTAAGCCAAAACAAAAAATTATTTTAACCCACTTGCTGCATCTGGAAAAGCAAACATTGCCAGAAAAATTACCCATGATATTTACAACCCAAAAGCTGGCTGATCAATTGAAAAGGTATTGTGAAGTTAGGAATTATAAGGTGAGAAATTGAAGAGTTTTTTTTATTATTTGGGATTATACCGTTGTCTGTTTTTAAATAATAAATATAGCGCATTAAATGCTTCAAAAGATTTAAAATACATGAATATTTTGAATTAGTAGCACCTTCCTTTATAAAAGAGGTTGTAACAGCTTTAATGTGATATTTTGGAGATTTTTTGCTGATACAGCTGTTGTTGGGTTGACAACCTTGTTTCCAGAGCGGCTTGAACTATTTCCATTGGTTTTTCAAATATCCACTTTAATTCTTTTCCTAAACTTTGTGTATAAGTAACTCAAAGGAATGATATTTGGTGTTTAATATTGTAGTTTTGTAAAATTTGGATGTATTACAGTTTGTTGTGACTTTTAAATATAAAACGCTACCTATTAAAAATTAAAATAATTTCAGTGTGTAACTGCAAGCAACATAGCTATTGTTCATCCCTATGAATTTATTGATATTCGACTTGAACAACGTCTTACTTTGCAAATTTTATTTTGTGCCTCTGAAGAGGAGGAATCGAATAATGTTTTAGTTTTAATAAGACAGAGTAAGTGAAGTGATGTTTTGTTTTTATTCCTTTATCTAAATATCTTAATAATAATTTTTTTAGATGGCAAATTAAATTTTATTTACGGAGGAAATTATACAGAAATTCGTGCCGCATTATTAAATGATACATTTGCCTCTTGGGTATCGCATGGCGTTGGAAAATTGTTTGTGAATTTAAAGAGAATGGAAGAAGATGATAAATTCACTGATATAGACCAAATGCAAAAAGTTTTTAATACTATAGAGCAAGTTATGCAGTAAGTAATAAACAATCAATTGTTTGATGAAGACATAAAATTAAAATGATATTTTCAGATGTTATCGAAATTCGCAAATCCATATTTATTTACCATTATTTGGTTTTGAAAATTTTATTTTAAAATTAGCTCAACGCTTTCCCAAACGTATAAAATCTTCGAATCTAAACACATTTTTCATGAATCATACCAGTGATGATCCCTTAATTGCATTATATTTCATTAACGATAATGACACCGCTGAAAGAATAACTTTATTAGCCGGGCAATCAACTTCTTGGGAAGCATATGAGTAAATAAAATAATTTTTATTGAGGTATATAAAAGTTTATTTAAGTTAACTTTTCTTTAGCAACTACAAAAAAACAAATACTATTACCATAAATATTTTCGATGATGTCGCCAATTGTAAAGAATTTAGCATTATAGGATACTATGAATTATTTTACAGTCCTGAACCTTCACCATTTCATTTGAAATTGTTATGTATGCTGGTAAAACCAAAACGTTTATATGGCATAGTTGATACATTTAATAATAAATCAATTGTGCCCAAATATTTATACCAACTTTGTGATGGAGCTAAGGATAATTTATCAAGTAAAAAAGGAAAAAACTTAAGGTATAAATTAAAAAAAGAAAAAAAAAACAGAAAATATATTTTTCTACAAATGGTACTTTTAGTTTTACCGGCGATATCAGTGAGCAAGAACCAGTGACCATAATTTGCGGAGGAGCAGCACTTCAAAAACAGATGGCTAAAAAATCGGGACCATATCTTAGTGATACAGATAGTGACGATGATGATGAATAATGAATGGATTTTAAAAAGCGAAGATAATTTATTTTAATTTTTTATTTACCAAACTATTGTTGAAACCAAATACATATATATTTTTTATTAATTTTATTTGTAAAAATTAACTTAAATCTAATTTTAAAATATTTTCGGAAATGTTCTTGGTCAAGAATTAGATAATTATTAAGATCATCTGAAAAGTATAATTTCTGAGAAATAATCGAATTGGGTACATTTTTGGTTATTTTCGAATTATTCAGGTCTGTTCTGAAAATCACGTGATTTCAAAACACGAACGGTTTTAAAATCACGCCAACGATTTGGTGCTGTTCTGAAAACCACGCGATTTTCTATTTTTCGGCGTGGTTTTAAATATTCAAAAACAACTGATTTTTTAGATTTGTGTTTTGTTTTTTTATTTTTTTAATTCGTAACAAAAATATTATTGGAAATTCAATAAAGTCAAAATGCCTTAAGCTAAAATAAATAAGAGAATTTTTATTTGTTTATAGTAGTACATATATTTTTACTTTTATTTCCTTACTGAAGCTGATTGAATTGCTTAAAACTCGGAGTCAAATGAAAATTCGTAAAATAAAAAAACGAAAAAAAAATTTTTACATTTCGCACTTATTTTTTTTTTTTTGCAAATTTAACCCAAATATTGATTTTTATTAATTTTTTTAACAGCAATGATCAAATTTTGCGTTAAACTTATGTGAAAAAAAGGATGGTTTTAACACTGTGTTAATTGGGAAAAATTAGAATTAACTTCCAAAAACAAAAACTAACTGCTAAGAGAGAAGAAATCACGAGCATTGTTGAATAAGCAAAATTTTTTTTATAAAACATGCAGAGTTTTCAAGATTTTATAAATAAATTCGTTTTTGTTTGTATAAAATCTATTTTTTTCACAAAAATAAATAAAATACATAGTATTTAAAATAAATATAATCAATATTTTTATATTCTAAACGAAATAATTAGTGAAAATAGGCAAGTGATTTCAAACCGGCAGTCATTTAGTTAACCGTTTTTAAATCACGTGATTTCAGTATAATTTGTAGGCAGAACACCTTTTACGTGATTTGAAATCACTTTGACAAAAAGTGATTTACAGAACAGACCTGATTGACTTAATTTTTTAACATTTGTTTTTGTCTATAATTTTTTGAAGGTAGTTCCACATCAAAAATTTTTGACGTTTGCGGGAATTATTTGAAATATATTTTTTGTAAACAAAAAAATTTGCGTTGCCACATATATAAATAAGAACAAAAATATTTTGAAAATATTTAACAAAAATGTGTAATTTGCATAATGAATTTACATAAATAATTATAAAATCTTATGACAAATATAAGACTACACAGAAATAAATCCCTTGAATTTTAAAGACGACTTTAACAAAAATTCTCTTATTATATTGACTTACTACAAATAAAATTGTACAATCATAATAATTATAAGTATATTAAGCAAACTGTTATACAAATTTTTGCAGAAATTTAATTTTTTTATTTTTCTGTTTTTTTTTTTTTTTTTTTTTAAAGAGAAGTAGCACTTCAGGCATTAATACCTACTAAGTTATTTTGGTAACCGTGCTACATTCTTTAGGAAAGGGATAGATAAGAGATAAGACAGGTGGTGAAAGAGAGAGATAGAGAGTTAGTTATTTTACTTCGCCGGTCAGTATGCTATGAAAGAAGTACCGACGAAGGAGGCTGCATGTTTTAATGTAAATTCTGAATATGTATTTATACCAATAAACAGAAAAAAACATTCTTAATTTTTGATTACCGCAGGGGTCGAACCCTGGACAACCAAGTTTGTAGTCAACGTGTTAACCACTTCGACTACAGCAACCCCATGTTTAAAAAGTGAACACGAAAAACTTTCCAAAAAAAATTTTTTTTTTAATTTTACTGTCTTACGTTAAATTTAAATTGCATAACAAATTTTGTTTATAGTTGGGACCAGTATTTAAATCACTTCCATTGACTTAAAAAAAGTTAAATTTAGTTTTTATCTATTTCTTCCATAACTTCCTCGTTTGACTTGTTAAGGCCACCCTCAGGTAGAACGTTTACATATGATTGCATAACTTTGACATTTTTCCTAACAGGTTTGAAACTATATTCTTTTAATCCCATTTTAGAAATACTATATCTTGAAAAGTTTTCAATGTGGTCGTAAATGGATGTTGTAAAAATTCAAACGGAATTGATATACCCCTTTCATATACAAAAAATTTGATTTGATATGGATTTTGACATTACCAACAACGGCGAAAATAAATAAATTTGTCCAAGGCAAGCTGGGCGAGGTGGGCTTAACAGCCCAAATGACATTGTAATTTTTCCTTCTTCGAATGTCAAAAGTTATAATCTCCTATTGTACTTCTTTGTTTTTGACAGCCGAAGTTTACCTGTTATTAATTCGCCTTTGCCACCACATAGTATATGATTCCGCCTTGGGTGTAACTTTTACTTCAGTATTTTATTTTTTGCATGGCGAAATAATTTACCAGGTGGCAGCATAGGCGAATTCAGTATTTTTTGCTGGCGTACACCACTGTCAAACTCCATATATAAAAAATTTGTGTACATTTTTTATATATGGAGTTTGACAGTCGTGTATACCAGCAAAAAAAATTGAATTCGCCTGCGCTGCCACCTGGTAATTTATTCGCCTTGATTTTTTGTTTTAAAAACGTAAACAAGGCGAATAAATTACCAGGTGGCAGCGCAGGCGAATTCAGTATTTTTTGCTGGTATACACGACTGTCAAACTCCATATATAAAAAATGTACACAAATTTTTTATATATGGAGTTTGACAGTGGTGTACGCCAGCAAAAAATACTGAATTCGCCTATGCTGCCACCTGGTAAATTATTTCGCCATGAACGTAAAGATTTGTTAGGCGAATTCATTCGCTTTCGCCGTTGCAGAAAATGTCAAACTTTTTATAAAAAAATGTTCCATGGCGAAATAATACTAGGTGGCAGCAATGGCATACTCATTTATTTTCGCCGAAAAGCTGAATGTCAAACAGCATATAAAAAAAATTATACATATTTTTTATATATGGAGGTTGACATTTCAGGTTTTGGCGAAAATTATTGAATTCGCCATCGCGACCACCTAGTATTGATTCGCCTTGAAATGTCTGCTGATTTTTTTATATATGGAGTTTGACATTTTCTGCCACGGCGAAAATGAATGAATTCGCTACTGCTACCACCTGGTACATGATTTCGCCATGGTCAAAACACTTTAGTAAATGTTAATTCATAGCAGGATGCTGCATTAGCTTTAAAAGCCATTCACCTATGCAGAAATAATCAATTTTGACATTAGAAAATTTACAAAACAATCATCTGTATAACGCATAAGTTGATGATGTCATCTGCTATCGATTCGTCTTGGTGAATTGCCAATGACTAATTTATTCACTTTGCCAAGGCGAACTAATTACCAGGTGGCAGCGTAGGCGAATTCAGTATTTTTGCTGGTATACACGACTGTCAAACTCCATACATAAAAAATGTACACATAGTTTTTATGTATGGAGTTTAACAGTCGTGTATACCAGCAAAACATACCGAATTCGCCTCTGTGTACATTTTTTATATATGGAGTTTAACAGTCGTGTATACCAGCAAAACATACCGAATTCGCCTCTGTGTACATTTTTTATGTATGGAGCATGGCGAAATCATGTACCAGGTGGTGGCAGTGGCGAATTTCATTCATTTTCGCCGTTGCAGAAAATATCAAACTTCATATAAAAAAAATTTTCGCTGATTTTTCGTGTATGGAGTTTGACATTTTCTGCAACGGCGAAAATGAATAAATTCGCCACTGCCACCACCTGGTAAATAATTTCGCCATGGTATGGAGTTTGACAGTCGTGTATACCAGCAAAAAATACTGAATTCGCCTACGCTGCCACCTGGTAAATTGATTCGCCTCGATATGGAGTTTGACATATTCTGCCACGGCAAAAATGAATGAATTCGCCACTACTGCTACCTGGAGCATGATTTCGCCATACTCCATTTATAAAGAAAAAATATATGTTATATGTAAATATATTTACATAGATTTTAAACATATGCATTACGACTTTTATGGTATTAATCAAGATAGAAACCATAATAATTCTGATTAAAAATAATTTATATTTTATTTAAAACAATAATATATTATTTAAATATACTTGTATAATACTCTTCTTCTAAATCATATAAGTCCATGGCCATTTCATCTCTTAGCTTTGTCAACTTTTTATCACAATCTCTTTGTGTGGCGCGAAAAAGTTGCGAATTATTAGCTATTGCCTCATTAACTGAATGAAAATCATTTAAAATCAAATACTGTTTTATATCCGAAACTAATTTCATTAAGGATTCACCAGCTCTAACTGAAAAATAACAGAGGTGTAACATGTTAAATGTCAAGAAATAATAAGTGGGCAACTCCAGAATTAACCAAACTGAGATAAAAAAGGCTTTATACTGACCTATTTTAATTAAATTTAATTAAATTACACCGAAATCTCTTAGATTTTATTTAAAATCTTTTTCAAAAGCTAGTTCGTTTACAATGTATTTTTTTGATAGTAGGAAAATTCCATATTAATAAAAAATCGAAAATATAGGTACTTAAAAAATTTTATAACATTATATTTATAATTTACAGCATTTATTTTTACTTTTGTTTATATTATACCCTCTGCTTTATATATTCATTTTATAAAAATTGTATGAGAAACTTATTCTTTTGTAAAATTTCTTCTTGTTTTTTAGAAAACTGTATTTTTTCTTGTGCAGCGTAGTATTTTTTGGAACACAATGAAAATAACCATAGTTGCATTACTAAGTACTACTAGATTTTGCTCGAAATCTAAATAGTACTAGATTTCGGTACGATACGTTAAATTTCAGGTGTTTTTTATTATTATTATTATTTCGGTTAAGTTTTTGCATTTTTTAAAACGGTTATTTTTTTAAACATTAATCGTGACTTCTTAAATTAAGGTTTTAATTTTCGATTTTGTGAGAAATTAAATTATATTTTATTTAATTTTTAAGCACTAGGTCTTTATTTTATATACACCTTTTCGATATTGCGCTAATCCATTGTGTAGCATCATCAGGAAAACAAATATTTATATAAATATAAATTTAAAACAATAACAAATAGCTAACATATTAAAAAAAACAAAAAATTATTTTGTCAAATAAATTTTTTTTTTTTTAATATTAAGTCAACTTTGTTAAGCAATTTATTCCACAGCATTTTAGAATTCAGAGCACTTTAATTAGGGCCATTCTTTAAAAAAGTTAAGCTTTTATTTAATTTTTTTAATGTATTTTCTAGTAACAAATAAACTATTTTTAAATATGTTTCCTTTATGTTCGGTTAATTCTGTAACGGCCTTCTTATTGTTATATACAAAAAAGTGCGAATGAACATTACCAGATGAGGTTAGGCTTACACCAATTTAATATATGCCTTTCCAAGGCGAATCAATACTAGGTGTTCGCGATCAAGGCAAATTGAATACCAGGTAAAATTGATAGCCAGGTGATCGAATTTGCTTTTCAAATTTTTCCTAACCAAAGTAAAAATTGTTTAAATTTTGTTGACGCGCCATTTAAAAACACGAAAAATTTTTCAATTTTAAAATCGGGTAAAATTTAATAAATAATTCGCTTTTTTTTAATAGCGAATGTGCTAATAAACCATTGTGTGATAAGTAACAAAAGTGTGTGTGACCAATTGCAAACAAAAAACAATATTTATTGAAAAGAAAATATTTCTTTGGGATGTGTGTACATTTTTAAAAAGTATTTAAAGAAATATCTTAGTGGTTTGCACAATAAGAAGTGCGGGAGGGGAACTTTGTCCAATATGCCGAAGGACAACAAAGGGATATTGAAATGAAATAAAATTTGTTCAGTAAATTTTATTTCCTTCTCTGTTTTTTTACATCATTCATCACTGTTTAAGGCCAGGATTCACTGTCCTACACAATCGTACGATTTAATCACACAAAAATCTGACAGAATTCTGTCCTACTTTAAAAATCGTTTCAAAATGGCATCGTAGGTGCCACACTGTTATACAAAAAAGATGCAAAAACAGATGCTTTTAATATTTTGTTGTTGCTTTCTCATCTTAAAAAAAAATCAACTCTGATCGCATAGAAAAAATAATTTTGTGAATTATTTCATAAGATTATAAAATCGTACAAATCTGTCAAAAAGTCTGTCACACACATACACTTTTAATCCACACTATCATACTTTTTGAGCACACATGCAATTTTTGACAGATCGTACGACTGAGTATGATAGTGAATCCTGGCCTTTACTGATACGTACACGTAGATTTACATAAACAAAATACACGCGTTTTTTGTTTTTATCCTGATGCGGTTACCTAGTATTCAATTTGCCTTGGTAGTCGCGATGGCGAATTCATCAATTTTTGCCGAAACCTCAAATGTCAAACTCTATATAAAAAAATATGTTTAATTTTTTTTTCATATGGTGCAAGGCGAATCAATTACCAGGCGGCAGCGTAGGCGAATTCAATATTTTTTGCTGGTATATATGACTGTCAAACTCCATATATAAAAAATACTCTCATTTTTTATATTTAAATATACACATATTTCTTATATATGGAGTTTGACAGTCGTGTATACCAGCAAAAAATACTGAATTCGCCTACGCTGCCACTTGGTAAATTATTCGCCTTGATATGGTGTTTGATATTGAATTCACCATTGCGACCATCCTGTATTGATTCGCTTTGGATTTTTCGATCATCTTGTCAAAAGTACATTATTTTGTACGTAGTTTGTTTACACTGGCAGCATGTCAGAGTTGTATTTAATGTACAAGTGCCTAAATCTGATTATAGTTAATTCGCCTTGCAAAAAACAAAACTTACCAATATTTGCAGCACGAACTTGCATTTCATAAGTATCCTGTTCACACTGAGTAGTTTTAGAAATTTGGGAATCTCCTTCTCCACGAGCCAATTTAAGGATTTCTAAAAACAAAGAAGAAAACAATTCTCAATTTCTAGTGAATTTTTACAAAAACTTTAAGGGCCACGTCAGCTTTAGTACTAAAAAATTCACCTAAGGCGTCACAAGCAAAAAATAAAGATAAACAAATCACAACGTCAATATCAAACATCCATCAAAATAAAGAAAAGTAAAAAAGTCTTAACAAAATGGGTTTAGCTTTATCAAGACTAATTGATAGTTTTATGGGCAAACAAAATGTACGCTTGTTAATGCTGGGCTTGGATGGAGCTGGTAAAACAACGATTTTATTTAAACTGAAGCTTGGTGAGATGATAACAACCATACCGACCATTGGCTTTAATGTTGAAACTGTGGAATATAAAAATCTTTGCTTTACTGTTTGGGATATTGGTGGCCAAAAGTCTATACGTCAATTGTGGTATCATTATTTTCCTAATACCTCAGCTGTAATTTTTGTTGTAGACTCCTCTGATACGGCACGCATTGAAACAGTTAAAGAAGAATTGCATGAAATTATGCAGCACCCTGAACTAGCAGAAGCTGTGCTGGTAGTACTGGCCAATAAACAAGATTTGCCAAATGCCTTAAATGTTAATGATTTGGCTAAACAGTTGGATTTGTCTAGTTTAAAGCAAACATGGCGCATACAAGCAACTAGTGCTGTACAGAATAAAGGAATTACTGAAGGCTTCGATTATGTGAGTGAAATGATACAGGACAAAAATAAGAAATAATTTGTGTTAATTTTAAGAAAACTATTTTGTATTTAATATATTATTATACGTGGAAATTTATAAATTAAATATAAAATGTCAAAACCCAGATTGTCTTTAATGGATAGCTGTCGTCAATTTAAACTAAAGTAAATCTCGAGATGCATTTCCTTAAAGTAAAAAAAAACTTACAAAAAAATTAATTATGCTTTATTTTATTAACAACTAAACTAAAACCTTATTATAATTTAAAATCCCTTTATATTATTTTTAATTATTAACTTTTTATTGAATTGATTGTGTATACTTTATTCCTACAGTTTGTAAAGTTTGCTTTGACGTAGGTACAAGGCAGAGCTATGAACTACAAAAAATAAAAACTACATGGTATGAATAAAATTAAAAAACATCTTTTTTCTGTATTTGAAAGAAAAAACCGATCGTTTAAAAAAATTTAAATTACATGAAGATTGTTGTGTGATTTAAATTATTGTCATTGTCATAGTTGGAACTAAAACCAGGCCTCCAACAAGAAGGTATTAAATTCTTGTGTACTTAAATTCTATGCAGAATAATAGGCCAAAGCATTTTCATAGCATTAAGCAAGATGGTCAAGTAGTTTTTTGGAAGTATTTAGCAAGTGGTAATATCCACGTCGGAATATACACTTATTTACCCTTTTTCTTCCAAAGTAAATATTTCTCCCTACATTACTTTGTCTAAATACACGCAATATCAGCTTTGCCAAATTACGAAAAGCATAAACACAATTTATAAGTGAATCTATCAAAACTCCAATTCATGGTTGATCATTGACATGAAGGTCATATCATTAATAATTACAGCCCTACGTTCTCCACTTCGCACGTTATTTTTTTATGTTGCGGTTTATTTAAACTTTGCGATGCAAATCTCAAGGTGTAACTTCATTGTATCCATTTAACAGATTGTCGGTTCACAGCTGTAGGATACTGCGAAGCGATACTGATATAGATCGAAGTCGGCCGTTCTTTCGTAACCTTTTCATAATTGCATGATTAGAAATGGAATTTCACACGTGTTTCTTTTGTTTTTTTTCTGGGAAGCTTCTTAATTTTTTATATTTTTTTCGTATTTATATATCTAACACCTGACTTCTCTATAGATAGGTTTTTTTGCCTAAAAAAATATATTGGCTCGAAAGAATGTAGTAACTTATCAGAAGTAATAACACAGAACTGGGAAAAAAATCGCAGCAATAACTATGTTTTTTACAACTGAATACGGTCCGTAAAGATTTTGTTGTTGCTTTTGAAATTGTGACTTTGCTGGTGGATTGGGGATACTAGTAATATATATGAAACAAATCTAGTTTAGGGACACAGCTTAAAAATTTTAAAAAAGTTGTCTACAGGGCGTAAAATTGAATTTTAAGCAAAAAATTTAAAAATGGAAAATTTGGGGCTGACCTTTAGTTTCGGAGTTACGAGCTTCCAAAGTTTGTACGTATAGTATGGCATATATCGAGCATTTGGTGGTGAAATAAGGCAATATGGGTATCATAGAAAAAGTTAAATTCAATATCTATTCAATTAAAAAGGAAAATAACAAAATAAAAAATAAAAAAAAAATGTAACGACCACAAAAATTTTTTTTTATATAAATATAACTTGATCGGCCGGGCGCAAGGATTTTCTCCCCTTCAGTATGACCAATACCGGCTTCGCTTACTAAAGATTTTCTACGTAGTCGGCCTTTGACCGGGCGCAAGGATTTTCTCCTCTATGGTATGACCAAACCTACTTCGCTTACTAAAGATTTTCTGCTAAATCTGTTTTCGTATAATATTGTCACTAAACTTATTTGATATAGGTAGGTATTATGTTTGTATGAAAAAAAGTTTTTTTTTGTCGTTAACTGTTTTTTTTTTATTTTTTTAATATATAATTTTCTAAATACTTAGGAAGAACAAGCTTGTTCGATTTCACTTCCTGACATTATTACATTTCGCTCATTTTATTCGTAGGCACTATGTACCTGTATTATTGAAATTGTAATGATTTAGTCATTTAGCAGTGCCTTGGATATCCTATGAGTGATCAACTCGACCCAGCTTAAGACAGACAGATGAATGTAGAACCATTGCATTGCATAGATAAAAAATTTAAATTATTCATTTAAAAGCTAATTCTGGATTGAGCAGGAATGCAAACTCTAAATTGGTATGGGAATAAGGAGATCTAAAAATCTAGTGCAATTACCTTAAGCGTGGAAGAAAATTATACAAAACTATAAATGAAGCTTACCCTCGAAATTTTCCAGCATGCTTTTCACATCATCTTTAAGACGAACTTGATAGGATTTTAATAAAGCTTCTTTTGATTGTGTTATGGAACGATTTGAAGACATTTTCTGTAAGATAAACCAAAAGCAATAACGTAAACAAAAATTGACAAGTAAGGAAACTTCACAGGTGTTGCTAAGATCTACCAACCTTCTTTCATAAATCAACCGCTTTAAATGTTAAAATTTATTGGTAATGAATAATCTGCGTTTTCAACAGTATTTTATATATGCTTTTTATGGTGCAATAATATATCAGGTGAAATAAGCCTATTTTAATTTTTATATATCAAAATACATACCACTTGGGAAGCATTTTCTTTGTTTCATTCTACACAATTGAACTAAATAAATTTGCGCAAATTTTTGTATCATAATACAAGACTTAACTTATTTTTTAAAAACTTCTAATAAATTTCATAATAATTCTTGAGAGTAAAAAGGATTCAGCATTCTTGGAAAAGCTTCCAAACTCAAACTTTTCTGTCATTCTTAAAATACTTTCAGAAGAAAACTCTTGATACATTTCAATTCACTTCAATAAATGATCATCCATTATTTATCTGTTGCTCTGTTTTTCCTAAATTATAATCTACGCTATAGGATTTATATTTTTCTTTTTTCGGGAGCTAAATCGCTGTTTTATTATATTATATCATAAAAATTATTTAATATATTATTTAAATATTTTTACATAGTAGGTTATCCCACAATGCATGTATAATTGGCCTTTTAAGCTTCCTTTGTATTATAACACTTATAATTATAACACTTATAATGTAACTAAAAATTACTTTTAAGGGGTACGGAGTTATTGTGAATTGTTACATTTACCATATTGAAAGTAAAATAATTTTTAAGCAAATTATTGTTTGATCTATTAAAATTATAGTTTTTGAATATAGAAATTATGGCAGGTCATCGTGACATATCACCTTTTCTTCAGCGTATAAGGGCATTTCTTTTAGGAGTAAGTACTGCTTTTTGTGCATGATTTTAAAATCCTATCTTTAATACGTTTAGCGTGAGCACAAAACAGCTTTACGATTTCAAGACGATTTGGCTAGTCGTACACAGCCACCTCCAGATCTTCCTGGTGGTCCAGCTCATAAGCTATCATCTAATTATTACTACAAACGTGACGCCCGTCGTGAGGTCTTTCCGCCAACAGACTTGGTAAATGCAAAGCTCCTGACCGATAAAAAAGAAGCCAAAGAATCTATTAAATTGCCGGCTCCTGGAAAAATTCATAATTGGGATTAGAGTGGAATAAACATATATACATAGATATCTCCATATCTTTCTTGGAAATGTTCTGGTTTTAATCCTATAGTGGAAACTAACATTAATTTTTCTTCTACCCTTGCTATTCTTTCGGTTATATTATCTTTGTTGTTGTTCATGTTAAGAAATTTGATTTAAATATTTACAAATTTAAGGATGTAAAGATCGCGCAATTCTCATACGCGCTACTGAATTCACAAATTATATTTGCATTTATTTATTGTGAATTGTCTCGTCTAGATTATTTGACATTTGGTGGTGTTATTGTGAATGAACTATTTTACGGAGTATGTTTTTGTAAGATTTTAACAGTTTTAAAGAAATATAATTTTGTGTAATACAGGCATTATGGCTGCTCGCCGTGATATAGCTCCTTTCCTTCGACGAGTGAGGGCCTTTCTGTTAGGCGTAAGTATTATTCGTAATTCTTAAAATTCCTGCAATTAACCCAGTGGGGGGTTATGTAAGTTGGCCGCTTTAAAAGAACTTAATACCTACATATATTTATGCTTTCAGCGTGAGCACACAGTGGCTTTGCGTTTTGAAGATGGTATAGCCGATCGCACACAACCACCTCCAAATATACCCGATGGTCCGGCTCACTTACTTTCAGCTAACTACTACTGCAGTCGAGACCCCCGTAGTTTAGTCAGTCCACCAATTGATTTGGTACAACAGAAACTTCTGGCTAGCGATAGTGGAACCAAAGGTGCTACTAAACTGCCAACTCCTGGGGAAGTATATAAATGGGATTAAAGTGAATTTAACTTGGATTTATTAAAAGTTACTTTTCAAATCTTAAAAAAAATGTCGTTCTTGTAATAGATTAAATTAAATAAATTAATTTCACTTATAGAAAGAAGAAAATGCACTTCAAGCGTACAAAAATTATTTCAGAAAAATTTTCAAGACTAGACCGGTTAGTGCAGCGTTTGAACTGTTTATGTGTTGTTGCTCTGTCTAGGAACAGTACAAGAATCAAAGATCTATCAGGTGTAAAACTTTTAGGATGAGGATGCAATATAATCGTAAGATAAAGAATGTTTTTAATCGATTTATCAAGCGTCAAATTATTTTTGAATCTGGTAAATAGAGACATTTACTTTATAATAATTTTTTATTAAGTTATTAATTGAACTAGTTATTGGACTATTTCACAACACCATGTGAACCATGATAATTTTTATAGTGGAAACTGCACATCAGAGGCTTATGTACTTACAGTTCAAACTATGATGCTGCGTCGTCTATACTTTACAGTCTTTTGTGTTTTTGCGTATTTTATCCTTTCAACATTTGAACAGGTGTGTTTTCCATTAGTCTAATTTTTAAACGCAAGTGTTATTGCTTTTTAGCTTAGATTAAATATAAAACTTTGGTTAACAGGTAAGGAATCGTTCCAGATTCTTACCTACGGTTTTCTTATATTAATTTACTAAGAGAATCAAAGATTGGTTTGCAACTCAGAGGAATGTTGAGGCTTGTATCTTTTAAAGATTTTTTTTCCCTTAAGAAGTATTTAAATGCACTGTAACGATAATTTTACTTACCTTTTCTTATTCTTCACAGAAGATTAAATAAATATTTTTCTAAAATCATGATACACCTTGTATTAGCAAGTTTTGCCTTTTAAAAAAGATAATAAAACGTAATAATGTACTAAAGCAGAAATGTCTTGATTAATTTATTATTTTTGTAGCCTACTTTTAGGCTGTAATAAATAATTTAATTAAATTACACAGGGCTGCGAAAAATTAAAAAAAAAATTGTTTTAATATTTCTTTTCTAATTTATTAAGCACTAGGATAGTTTTTTTTTTTAATAAAAATATTGTTTTTTTTTTAATAAATTAGAAATTTAAGTTTAATTCTAAAGATTAAATACACATTAATATTTAATTGTTTTAACAGTGATAGGTAATTTTAATGTATCGTTTATATCTGGTTTCGAATAAGAAATCAGTTTTTCAACATCACGTATGGATTTCCCACAAACTGAAGCCAAGCTTTAGAAAAGAAACCGTAAATGCGCAATTTAAAAAAAAATTATTTACTTAAAGGATTTATATTTTAAGTATCATTATTTTATTACAAAAGAACAATTTGAACAGAACAGTTATAATGTCTACAAGCCTATAAAAAACGTTAGCGCTTTTCTTTGAAGCTTCTTTTAGAGCTTTTTCTGTTATGAAATCGTTGTGACTTGTCCCAATTTAACATTAATAGTAATCAGCTAACATTTTTATGTTCCATTTTCCTTGATATGTCTTTTAATAATTCTTTAATATCTTGATGCAATCTCTCGCCTTTTTCCTAGAGGTTCACTTTTTGGCTCGTGCTAAATTCTGCGGGCACAAATCTCCTTTTCCTGTAGGCCACATGAGCTAATGTGAACATCTGTTATCGACACGCCTTGGGCTTGTCTTTGTTTAAGGGCAGGATTGACTATCATACTCAGTCGTACGATCTGTAAAAAATTGCATGTGTGCTTAAAAAGTATGATAGTGTGGATTGAAAGTGTATGTGTGTGACAGACTTTTTGACAGATCTGTACGATTTTAAAATCTTTTGAAATAATTCATAGAATGATAATTTCTATACGATCAGAGTTGATTTTTTGAAGATGAGGAGAAAAAAACAACAAAATACTAAAAGCATCTGTTTTTTGAATCTTTTTTGTATAAAAGTGTGGCACCCACGACGCCATTTTGAAACGATTTTTAAAGTAGGAGTGAATTCTGTCAGGTTTTTAAGTGATTAAATCGCACGATTCTGTATGATAGTGAATCCTGGCCTTTAGCGGTCAATTTTAAACAATTCAAACAAAGTTGACAGTTGTTAAATATCAGAGCTGGCACTTGTATAACCAAAAAAGACACAAAATAAAATTAACATTTTAATTGAGGCATATTTCCATATTTATGTGTGTATGTTATAAAATTTACTTCAAAATGAACGTCAGTTAAATTTTGTACAGAAATAACCAAATTCTTAAAAATACAAATTTCAGAAAAAATAGATTTAACAATTCATTATTTCTATAAAAAAATCAGATTTAAATCCCAACTTATGTTTAATTAAGGTATTTGATAATTTATATTTTAAATAAAATTATTTAAGTTTATTTATTATATTTTTATTTAAAATCAGTTATTAATAATTTTATTTGGTCCTACGAGCCAAATACAATTAATAAACCACATTTCTAACAATCATATTAAAAAAATGAAATGAACTATTTTTATTTTTTATTGACGAGGTCTTAAACCTATTTGTATGCCATTTGCAGAACGCAGAATTATAGCGAATACAGGAACAACCTCCTCACCCAAAGGCAAAATTTCAAAATGACGTAAAACACGACTAATGGTACTTTTCATTTCTAGCATGGCAAACTTTTGGCCAATACAATTACGCGGTCCAGCCGAGAAGGGCACATAGGCAAATGGATTAATTTGATCGGATGGTTCACTATAAAAACGTTCAGGATTAAAATCGTTAGGCTGGTGAAAATAGTCTGCGTCTCTGCCAGCGGCATAGAAAAGCATTAAAAGGTTGGTATTAGCCGGTATAACTTGTTCACCTTAAAATAAATTAACATGCAATGAGAGATTATTTTAAAACTAAATCTTTTTTTAACAATATAAATAACTTTACCTATTTTTAAGTCTTGTAAATTTACCCTGCCTATCATAGGCACCGAAGGATACATTCTTAAGCTTTCCTTTATGACCGCTTCTAAATATTTAAGTGCTTGCAAATCACTCATGCTAATAGATTTCTCTTTATCGGGGCCTAAAATGTCGATAATTTCTTCGTAGGCTTTTTGCTGTATGTGGGCGTGACGTGACAACAGATATAGACAAAATGAAATGCCACTTGTTGTGGTATCATGACCCTCAAACATAAAAGTGTCAACCTCTTCACGTATATCCTCCTGACTCAAAGGTTTGCCGTCTATAGTGGCCTGCAAAAGAACATCTAGAAATGCCATCCTTTTTTTCTGACCCACATCCAAATCATTTGGTACTAAAAATTATTTACTTAGAAATAAGTTTATGTGTAACTTTTTTTAATTTAAAGGACTTACTTTCGGTTTTATCGTTACGTGAGACTATTGTAGCTCTGCGATCATTTATGACTTTATTGGTAAAATCATGCATAATTTTGGTGCATTTTCTTAGTTCCAGAAACGATGGAAAGGCAGTCAATAAAAAGCCAATGTCGTAATATTGTATTGGATTAACGTTACGATTCCCAAGGATTCTTGTGGCACTGAAATTATTTGCAAATAATTGAATTTTATTTAAATAATTAGGCTTGGAGGTATTTTATTATTTAGTGAACCATCTTAAAGAATGTATTATGTTGGAGCTTTCGATTTAGGTAATGGATGAAGTGTCTGCGGACAGACGACATGAACCTTTTGACGGTGGAAGTAAAATTTGTTTCAGATTTGAACTGTACGGATATAAAACGAATTATAACTGTAATTTATAATACCATATCGTAAGTGAAAAGCGTAAAGAACAGTGCTCCGGTAGTCTAGTGAGTGAATAGCCCCAGTGTCACCCATGAGTACAAAGGAAGGCTTCAAAATAGATTATGAAACAGCTGTTCACACAAAAGAGTTGCATTTAAACATAATCATAACATTCAAATCATTCCATTCGTTTTGTTTAAGCGCCAACGTTGTAAACACTCTTTTGCCCTTTTTTTGCATCTGTGTAAATAAAATGAAAAAGAGAAACAGAAAACAAAAAAAAGGGCAAAAGAATGCGCGGCTGAATTTTTGTTCAGTTGCTTGTAGGTTTCAAAAGTGAATACGTGGTCGACTAAGTTTCGTGGCTAAAATTTCTGTAAAACAAAATGCAATAAAATAAAGTGTTTGAATCACAATAAAATACAGATATTTTGTTATCATTTCTTTAAATAAAGTACTCGAGTCTTCTTAAAGATTATAGTTTATGATAATATTAAATAGTTAATCCCTCTGATTAAATTGATCAAGTTTCCGAGAAAAAAGAAGGAACGTACAGTGTTGGCTTTGGATGCGCATTCACATTTCTCAGAAAGACGGCAGCAAGCTACTTGGACGGAACGCGAAGCGGTCATTACCCACAGCGTTGGACACCACTCATACAAACACATCCGGTAAGTCCTAAGTATTTTTCCCCCACAACTCTGTGGACGACCCCACCCACATCGAAGTGGAAGAATCCCCCTTGAACCCCCACATTTTTTGGTCCTTCGAGCCGGATACAACCCGGTACCCCCAAAAACCCCCTAAAATTTTCCTCCATAAGGAGAAAAAACCCCACCGGATTCCCATTCCGGACCTCATATCTATACGTTTTTATATATAAATAAAGTTTTCCTCCGTATAAAGGAAAACAAACCCCATACCCCTATCAGTGTTTCCATAAAGGAAAATCCTAAGCACTACGTGCTGGGCCCCACATTTACAACAAAAAAAATAACCCTTTTGAAAAAACAGCGGTGACTGTACACTTTTTCAAATTTGCATAATAATTTGCAAAAACCATTATTAGCGGTACTTGCGTTTTTTGCATTTCCAACGGTTTCTTATTTTTCGATTTCTTCTGCACCTGCAAAAATAAGAAACCGCGAAATTTATATACATAAGCACATATATGATTGTTGGCATGCGCAAATACATATATATACATACGTACACACCAAATTTGCTCAAGGTTAAATTCATGAGCTGTTAACATAACAAAATTAAAGACGCAAATTTGTATGTACATATTTTTTGTACCCACAATTTTGAAGAAAAAAGCAAACATACATACTTAAATACAAACAGCAGAGAAGTTTCTTTGACCGTCGCAAATTCGCTGCCGGCAGAGAAAAAGAATAAAGACAATATTCTTATGTGTGGTTGTATGCACACATCTTCATTTGCTTGTATTTTTTAAGAGC
Source organism: Cistogaster globosa (assembly GCA_937654795.1). Taxonomy (NCBI): domain Eukaryota; kingdom Metazoa; phylum Arthropoda; class Insecta; order Diptera; family Tachinidae; genus Cistogaster; species Cistogaster globosa. Next base: position 4,510,106 of record OW569406.1, read on the forward strand.
ACACATTTGATAAATTAAAGAGATCACTTTTGTGACGTCACCACCAAAAACATTACTAAAGCAGAATACACAAGCGTAAAGTCAAAAAAATTGTCTCACTGACCTACATTAATATACGCATGAAGATAATAACAACTAATGTGTACATGCATAAGCTTGTGTATTAGGAACATAAGTAATTTTGGTGGTTGAAAATAAGAAAACAAATACGAGTACAGTAGCGGAAAAATATTGTGCATCTTGGAAATAAATTGTTGGATTTTTTTTGAATTGAACTAAATTTAATAAATAATTTAAATAAATTTAATTTCAAATTAAATTACATTACTAAATTAAATAATATCCCTTTAAAATTTACCCCCCTGTTTTTTAATAAATAAAATAAATTAAACGCAAAAAAAAAAAAAAAAGTACATCAGGCGTAAATTATTTTAATTGATATTTATTAACCATTTATTAAAAAAAAAAAAATATAAAACTTCATTTATTAATTTAAAAAACAAATATTTGCAAATTTTATGGTCGTCGACAAATTCTGCTCTTCACTGTCCCTTGTTCTTTTTGACATAACGGGCAATCGTATACGAGGGTCACCCCAAAAGGAAACGGGTACAAGTATACGAGGGTCAACCCAAACAGTTCGGGCACATAAAAACGAGGTGCAACCAAAAAATATATATATTTTTCTTATATTTTATATTTTAATTTGTACCAATTATTTGAATCCATTCACTATTTGAACACGTTTATTGTCTTGTTGGCGAGAATTCCCCCTACTGTTTTACTCAACAATCGTTTAATTTTTATATCGTGAATCATCTCGGTCTTTTTCTTGATAACTAAATACCCCCCACTTGGGCAAAATAACAATAAAATGGCATCAATCAAATCATTGATCCGTGTCTCTGATCGCATCACGAAGCTTTCAGTTCATATGGATGAGAGCGCGGTTGACGGCCAGTCGATTCACGCGTGGGATGTCCTGAAAACAGAAGCTATACGGTTATGGGAAGCATTCGCGTCGCTATACGACGATGCTATCGAAAAATTTGATCCCGTGAAAGATGACATCGATATCGAAACTTTGGAGAAACGTTTTTTTTCAACTTTTGAGGTTTATACCAAAATGATCGCCAAAATAAATGAAGCCATCGAGACTCTGCGCAACCAGACAAAGCGACCTATTGCTCGGGAGGAACAGGCAACTCAACACCCCCTCATATCAGTACCCCCCTGCGATACAGAAATTTTCCACGGTGACTATAAGTCATGGCCAACATTCCGTGATATGTTTACGGCTCTCTATAAGAACAATAATCGCCTATCCCCGGTGGAAAAGATGTGCCACTTACTCAAGAAGACACAAGGAGAAGCGAGAGACCTGTTGAAAACTTGCCCCATAACGAACGATGGGTTCGAGATGGGATGGCAACACCTGGTACAAAGGTACGAAAATAAGCGCGTTTTGGTGAACGCGCAATTAAAATGTTTATTTAATATTTCCCCCCTACCTAAAGAGACTGGGCCCGATATTCGGCGTTTGCAACGCACAATTAATGATTGCGTTACGAATTTAACACTGTTAGGAATCGACACCAAAAATTGGGACCCCATTTTTATTTATATTTGTTCCACCTGTCTACCCGATACCACGCTCAATTTGTGGGAACACTCTTTGCCCCACAGCACAGAGTTGCCAGCCTGGAAACAAATGGATGCGTTCCTGACGTCTCGGTTCCAGACATTAGAATCAGTTGCAGATATCCGCTCAACCTTTTCACACTCGAATGTCTCAAATACGCCTAGAGTTCCGAATTATAAAAAACCGCATTCAAATGAGAAAAAACTTAACAGTTTTAATACCAGCGTGTTAGTCGACAAATACAAAAAATGTCCTTTGTGTCCCCATTCACATCCCATTAGATTTTGTTCAATGTTTCTTGGTATGTCTCTTGAAAATCGATACAATATAGTTAAAAAACATAAACTCTGTACAAATTGTCTCGCTACCTCCCATGAGCGTAGACAATGTAAAAGCAAATTTGTGTGCAATGCTTGTGGACAAAGCCACCATTCGTTATTGCACCGCCATGAGCGCAATTCCGCCTCAAATATACGTACCCCTGCAGCACCCCAAGCTGCTCCCGTTATATCTACCCCTAACCCCCATGAAAATAATATTCGATCACATAACCCCCCGCACAACCCGAATATATCACCCGGATATACTCCATCACATAGAGGTAACTACTTTACCCGCGGGGCTCCGCCCCCAACTAGTATTCACCCCCCTCTAGATGCGACCCCCTCTACTTCTCGTGAAGCGGCTGAAAAAACGCTGCAATCGTACTCAACCCAGGTACAAGCAACTACCCCCTCTATTATATTGGGCACCGCCCTAGTAGATATTTATAGTCACGATCTTAAATGCACTATTCGTGCCTTAATCGACTCTGCATCTGAAGCGTCGTTTATTTCGAGGCGCCTTCAAAGAAAACTCCATATCAGCACTCAGTCATCTCATGCTGAGGTCCATGGCATAAATGACTCATTAACTGCCACATCAACTCACCTGTGTCAAGTGCGCATAGGGTCTCCAATTAACCCTGCAATTAATATGTATATTGACGCCTATATCGTCAATAAGCTGACGGATCAACTACCGTATTACCCAGTATCCGCCCTCAAGGATGCAAACTTCTCACTCCTTCAACTGGCTGATAAGTATAGGCAAAACTGCACTGAGGTAGACCTACTACTTGGAGGAGATGTTTACCCCAAGATAATTAAAAACGGCGTACAATGGGACTCTAACCAATCCTTGGTTGCCCAAAATACCATTTTTGGCTGGATACTCACCGGCAAAATGCACACCCCCCAAAATCGTGTTACGATTCGTTCATTTTTTAATGAAATCACCCTATCAACTCAACTACAAAAATTCTGGGAACTGGAAGAAGTACCGAAGAAACACCGCTCATCCCCTGAAGACATATATTGTGAAGAGCTGTATAAAAAATCGACTCACAAAAACCCTGATGGTCGTTTTGTCGTGTCACTACCCTTTAAGCACGACTACCCCAACCCACTTAATGTAGGCGAGTCCCGAAACATCGCCATATCTCAGTTTTTACGCAATGAAACAAGATTGCTAAAAATTCCCGAACTCAAAAATGATTACGACCGAGTAATCACCGAATATGCCACTCTAGGCCAAATGGACAAAGTTTCCCCCCCGAGCAACGGCTCTGAAAACTACTACTTGCCACACCACGCAGTACTAAAACCCGATAGTGCTACCACCAAGCTACGTGTGGTGTTTAATGCTTCTAGCCCCTCATCTAACGGCGTCAGTCTCAACGATATGCTCCACGTCGGGCCTATATTACAGGCCGACTTAACTATTTTAATTCTTCGCTGGAGACTTTTTCGCTACGTATTTAACGCGGACATCGAAAAGATGTACCGCCAAATTCTTATAGAACCCTCTCAGACCCAATATCAGCGTATTATCTTCCGAAAATCCCCGAACGAGCCCCTTCAAGATTACCAGTTGAATACTGTGACATTCGGTGTCAACTGCGCCCCATACTTAGCCATCAGAACGTTGCTAGAGTTAGCCAATGAGGCCGAAGAAAATTACCCCCTGGCAGCTGACATTTTACGAAACTTCATGTACGTCGATGATGTTTTGGCTGGCTCCCATACTATTACGGCCAGCTTACAATGCAGAAATCAACTCCGCAACGTGCTTGAATCAGCAGGTTTTACGTTACGTAAATGGACGGCGAATAACAATCTTTTACTCAATGATTTACCCCCAAATTATCTACTAGATGAAGAATTTTTGACCCTTTCTGATTCTAGCATCACTAAAACGCTGGGACTGCGGTGGAACGCAGGAAATGATTATTTCTATTTTAAATTGAAATCTCACCCCGATCGCAAGGCAGTCACAAAAAGGTCTGTACTTTCAGAAATAGCCAAGTTATTTGACCCCGCGGGCTGGCTATCACCCAAAATAATTGTGGCTAAAATCATAATGCAGCAAATCTGGAAGGATGGAACAGACTGGGATGAAGATTTATACCCCCCTACACTCGAAAAATGGCATAATTTTCTTGATGATTATATACACATCGAACAAATTAGAATACCCCGTTTTGTTAGTTTTGACCCCTCATACACTACCGAACTACACGGTTTCTGCGACGCCTCTGAAAAGGCCTATGCCGCTACTCTGTATCTGCGATCTGAGAACCAAGGTTTTGTCTCAACTCACCTTTTAGTAGCAAAAACCAAAGTAGCGCCGGTAAAATTTGTTTCGATACCACGAAAAGAACTTTGTGGTGCTGAGTTGTTGGCTACAATGGTGGACACAATACCAGCTCAACTCAATTTGAAAAATTACAAAATTTTCTTGTGGACGGATTCCACGATTGTCTTAGCATGGTTGCGAGGTCCCCCTAACCGATGGAAAACATTCGTTGAAAACCGCGTCAGCTCCATAATCGAAAAGGTCGGAATCGAACCATGGTCGCATGTTGATACGAAAAATAATCCAGCTGACCTGGCCTCTCGCGGCCTTACCGTCTCACAATTAGCGTCGAATACGCTCTGGTGGCAAGGTCCCCCTTGGTTAAGACTTCCACACGCTGAGTGGCCGTTATGCCCTGAAAATTTCACAACAGACGAAGAGTCCAGACCACTCTGTGTGCACTCTACCACGGTAAAATATGAAGACATACTCCGTAATTTTTCGGATTTGCCCAAAGCGTTACGAGTTATTAGTTACGTATTTCGTTTTTATCATCGCTTGAAAAATCATCAGAAATTCAACTCTAACGACCTCACCTCAGATGAGATTAACTTCGTTAAATCATGTTTAATTATTTCGAGTCAAAAACTTCATTTCGCAGATGAGCATAAAGAATTATGCAATAATCGCCCGATATCCCGTAAAAGTACGTTATTAACTCTTAACCCCTTTCTCGATTCTAACGGAATCATGAGAATTAATGGCCGATTGGCAAACTCCCCCACTCTTAGCTATAATGAGCGCTACCCTATTTTGTTACCCTATCACGCTCGTTATACTCAACTTTTCCTCAAATGGCTACACATGTACTCCATACATGGCCAAAATGCGCTTTTACACCGCCTTATGCGATGTCATTATTACGTACCTCGTCTTAAAAATCTAATAAAATCAACTATTTCTAAATGTCTCACATGCCTTAGACATAAAAGTGCGCTCAGCCAGCAGATGATGGCTGCATTACCCCCTGAACGAGCTACGCTCACCCGCCCATTCTACGACACTGGAGTGGATTTCGCCGGGCCCTTCGAAATAAAATCCTACGTGGGCCGTGGTTGCAAAATCACTAAAGGTTACGTCGCAATCTTCGTCTGCTTTGCTACTAAAGCCATTCACCTGGAAGCCACTGGTGATATATCTACTCAAGCCTTTTTAGCGGCCTTCGCCAGATTTTTCAGCAGACGTGGAACGCCTCATGCCATGTATTCTGATAATGGCACTGCGTTTGTTGGCGCCTCCAACATCCTACAATATGATGCCCACCAATTTTTAGCACTTGTACGGAAAGGTGTCCTAGCTCAAAACAGCTTCTCCCCGTTAGAATGGCACTTCATCCCCCCAGGAGCACCCCATATGGGCGGCCTGTGGGAGGCCGGAGTAAAAAGTTTTAAGTCCCACTTTAAAAAGATTTGCCACAGCCAACACTTCACGTATGAAGAATTTAGCACCATGCTAACCCGCATAGAGGCATGTCTGAATTCCCGGCCCTTGAGTCCAGTGACCAACGACCCAAACGACTTATGCGCAATAACCCCCGGTCACTTCCTCATAGGCACCCCCATTTTGTCACCCCCCGAACCCAATTTCTCCGATCACTCGTTAAGTTATGTCAATCGCTGGCAGAAACTAAAAATATTACACCATCACCTAGCCCGTCGATGGAAATACGAGTATCTTATAGAACTCCATAAACGGACAAAATGGAAGTACCCACAGCGAGATTTCGCGATCGGAGATCTTGTCGTCGTGCGACAAGGCAATTTACCCCCACATCAATGGCGTCTCGGCCGAATTGATAAAGTCTACCACGGCCTGGACAGTAAGGTCAGAACAGCTGACATTCGCACCGCTACGGGTGTCATCACGCGCCCCATCGTTAAATTAGTGTGGCTCCCCTACCCCGAATCGCAATGACAACTAATCTTTGCCTTTATTTCGTTCTTTTCTTTTCTAGTCATTATGCGGCGTTCACCACGTAGAAGCGCTTCCCCGATTGAGCGCCAACGGGTTATCATTCGTTTAAAATCCACCTATGATTGCCGCCTGTGCCAAAAGGATCATCCATTGCGAAAATGTAAGAAGTTTACCAGCATGTCTGTTTCCGCACGAGAAAAAACGGTACGACGCCATCTATATTGCGAAAACTGTTTAGCACATTCGCATCGATCTAATAAATGTCGCAGTGCTGAATGTTGTAAAATCTGCAGGGGTAAGCATCACACACTTCTTCATCGCCCCTCCAAGATACGTCGTTCAAGCGGTACTGGCAATGTTACGTTGATACCTACCGTCATTATACAAATATGCCTAAACAAGCAATGGGTGCAAGTCCGTGGTCTGATAAACCCGTGTGCCACTGAAAGTGCCATCGCCGCCTTTATTGTCAACCGATATCATCTTCCCGTTGAACTGATCGACAATCAGAAATGGTACAAGATGACCTTTCGTTCACGTTTTGAGGGAGCAACCACGTTTACCGTCACCGCCAGAGTTGATGACAAGTTACCCCTCAATCAAGCCAGAAAACCGCTGGACAGCCGAGTAGCTCATCATTATGATAACCTCCGTTTGGCAGACCCAGATTTCTATGGTAATAACGCCATCAACGTCATCCTGGGAGCCGATGTATACCCGGAGCTCATCAGAAGCGGTCTTCAACCAGGCAGCCTTGCATCGCCCCTCGCACAGGACACAGCTTTGGGATGGGTCCTCGTGGGAAAGTTTGGCCTCTAGGTGCCACCAACGACTATTCATCATTTTTACATTATACATTTATTGAACTTATACATTTATTGAACTTATAAATTTATTGAACTTATAAATTTATTGAACTTATACTTATATTACACCCTAATCTAAGCTATCTTTTGAATTATTGAATTTGAATTTATATAACTTTTTATACTCTAAGTTGCAGTCCTGCAAGGGGGGCGGGATGTTTAAGCGCCAACGTTGTAAACACTCTTTTGCCCTTTTTTTGCATCTGTGTAAATAAAATGAAAAAGAGAAACAGAAAACAAAAAAAAGGGCAAAAGAATGCGCGGCTGAATTTTTGTTCAGTTGCTTGTAGGTTTCAAAAGTGAATACGTGGTCGACTAAGTTTCGTGGCTAAAATTTCTGTAAAACAAAATGCAATAAAATAAAGTGTTTGAATCACAATAAAATACAGATATTTTGTTATCATTTCTTTAAATAAAGTACTCGAGTCTTCTTAAAGATTATAGTTTATGATAATATTAAATAGTTAATCCCTCTGATTAAATTGATCAAGTTTCCGAGAAAAAAGAAGGAACGTACAGTGTTGGCTTTGGATGCGCATTCACATTTCTCAGAAAGACGGCAGCAAGCTACTTGGACGGAACGCGAAGCGGTCATTACCCACAGCGTTGGACACCACTCATACAAACACATCCGGTAAGTCCTAAGTATTTTTCCCCCACAACTCTGTGGACGACCCCACCCACATCGAAGTGGAAGAATCCCCCTTGAACCCCCACACGTTTAATACCTGTAAAAACTTTTGCAGTGACTTTTAATTTTTGTTTTGAGCAACGGCGGGCAGTGTGAACTCCGATAAGTTCACAATTTTTTCGCTAGTGAGAGCAATCAACTTCTATTATTTTTGTATTGATGTTCGTTTTTTGATTTTTTGTTTCATCCTCTGTTTTAAGTGGAATAATGTTGACAATCTGAGGATTCTCCTTTAATCTCTTAATAATAATTATTTTGCAACAAGATGGCGACTGCTTGTTCTATAAAATTATGATGATGGATCATTTGTTCGTTGGCTTAATCTTATTTTAATTAAATCACTCTCATCGGTTATAAGAAGTTTCATTTAAATTTTCAATCCGCTCGAAGAGAAAAATTTGCATCATGTGAAATATTTGTTCTCTTTATTGAACAAAAAAATATAAAATAAAATAAGGTATCAGTTATTATTGAATAGGAATAAGAAGAAGAATAAGCTCCGTAAAAAATTGTTAAATTAAAGTTAACAAATTATTAAATAAAACTTTTAGAAATTAAATAATAACTTTATTTTAAAAAGACAAAGCTAGACAACATCCAACTGTTAGACGGAGTTTGCAGGAGGTATTTAGCCCTTTGGAGCTATGTGAGAAATTGCTACTGACCCAATTTAATAAAAACTGTATTTAGTTTACCAACAAATGTTAATTCAATTCAGTTTCGAAAGCCTTACAACGGCAACCATGCGCCGTTACAGAAAATGTCAAATTCCATACGTAAAAAATTAGCGTCATTTTCTTTTTAATATGAAGTTTGACATTTCCTATATCGGCGAATATAAATGAATTCGCCACTGCCACCAGCTGGTGCCTGATTTCGGCATAACGGTAACGCTGTTTAACATAAAATTGTTATTGCAAAATTTTGTTTGTTTTAGATTCTGTCATTCACTTCTTTCTCGGATCAAGGCGAATTAAATATTAGGTGGCCGCACGGCTACAAAAACAAAAATTTTATGTTGCAGAGCACCACGTTGATGTCAAAAATAAATGACTAAACAAAATGAACCCGAATTCAATTTATTCTATCATCATTTGGTCATTTAAATGTGGTTTTACCAGCTGATTTCTTTCTTCTGCGTATGCAGCAATACTTCATATTTAATTTTTTTGGTTTTGAAATGTAATTTTATAAAATTTTTAATTTTTACTTTTTCAAATTATTCGAAATTTTTCATTTTTAAATTATTTTCAAAGCGAATAAATTGTCAGGTGGCAGCGTAGGCGAATTCAGTATTTTTTGCTGGTATACACGACTGTCAAACTCCATATATAAAAAATGTACACAAATTTTTTAGATATGGAGTTTGACAGTGGTGTACGTCAGCAAAAAATACTGAATTCGCCTATGCTGCCACCTGGTAAATTATTTCGCCATGATTATTTTAAAATTTTGACAACAAGGCGAATAAATGTACAGTGGGAGCTATGGCGAATTTCATTTGTTTTCGCCGTTGCAGAAAATGGCAAACTACATAAAAAATTTTCGCTGAGTTTTTATATATGGAGTTTGACATTTTCGGCAACGGCGAAAATTAATGAATTCGCCATTGCCACCACCTGATACATGATTTTGCCATGCTCTATATATTAAAAATTTGTTTCATGGCGAAATAATACTGATACTCGGGCTTACGGTGAAAATTAATGAATTCGCTAGGCTACTAAGACCACTTGTGAATTAATTCGCCTTGTTCGGAATCTAGCACAGTTTTTCAATACTTTAGGCCAAATCAAGCAGAAAATCGTAGTTAGAGCTTTTAAAATTAATAAAGATGTCATTATGAGATCTTTTTTGTAGATTATAAACAACTGAAAAATTTGCTTCAATGCTTAATAAAAAATGTTTTACATTTCAATAAAAATTTTATCAAAACAGCAAACAAATTAATTTGTCTGCATAGACAATTATGTCTTAAAAATGTTAATATAAATTTTTATTGTTAAAAAATTATTTACTATATAATAAAAGGTGATGCCAAGTTTTCAGTGTCACATAAATAAAATGCATCTAATAGCTTTTGTGTGACATTAAGCTCATTGACTGTTAACACCACCAAAAACATTTTTTCAAAAATAACTTATGTACGGACGGTATTTTGGCAGGTTTTTTATGTTTTTCTACACGAAATACATGATAAATGTATAACTTACGTTTTTACCGCTTTTGCATATGGAAAATCTGGATTCTCTTGTGCATTGATTTTTACACCCATTGCCGTTTCCGCTATAATATCCAACGCCGTTAAGCATATAATAGGAAATATATCGAACGCCGTTTTGCCATCAGCTTTGTTCTGTAGTCTTTCAATTAAAACTCTACTTTGTTGATCAAATACCTCAACAAATTCCTCTAGGATCTTAAAGTGATACGTTGGTGTTAGAATTTTGCGTCGAGCATGCCATTTGGGGCCATAACTGAGAAGAAGACCATTACCCAGCCAACATGAAAACATGTCATATACGAAAGGTTTTTTTATTACATGTTGACTACTGAGTATCACTTCAAGATATTTGGGATCTTTGACTACCATAATCAGGCGGTGAAATACCCATAAACGACATACTTTACCAAACTGATTACCGAGACGTTCTAAAACTGCAAAAACATCTAGCATGGGAAGAGAATAAGTTATTAAATTAAAAAAAAATTGTTTGAATAAACATTTACTTTTTTGGCATAGATTCATTTGTTTTAAATTTAATTTTTGAAAAGAAAATTTTTTTCTAAATGTATGCGGACGTTTTCCAAAGAAAGCAAGTAAAATAAGACGCTGGCATAATGTAATGCTGCATTTTCCGGACGGCCAAATCCTTTATCAGTATTCTTCGTATCTTTTTTTTTTTTTTTAAGAGAAGTAGCACTTCAAGCAATAATGCCTATTTAATTAGTGTGTAACCGTGCTACATTCTTTAGGAAAGAGATAGAGGAGAGAAAAGAACAGGTGGTGAAAGTATAGCCAATTTATTACTTCGTCCGCGAATATGCTATGAAGAAATACCGACGAAGGAGGCTGCATGTTTTAATGTTAATTCTGAATATGTATTTCTACCATAAACAGAATTTTTTTTTTTTTTTTGTTGTCGCAGGGGTTGAACCCTGGCCGACCAGATTTATAGTCAACCTTGACCACAGCAGCCTTAAGTTGTTTATATTGAAAATATCATCCATTTAATTAACGAAATTCTCACACAACTCAAAGCATTTCTTTGTTGTTTTCTCTACAACACGTCTTGTACATTTGCTTTTGCTTCACATCCGTTGAACATAAGCCAAAAAAGTAAATTTTAATTGATGTATTATATTCCACGGTTCAACCCCTGATTAAGAAAAAATATCATTTTGCTAAAAGGATTAAATTTTCTTTTGATGCAAAAAGTACAACAGATTTTTTATAATTTTTACTCATAATTTTTTTTATTACATTTAAACTCTTTTTTTCCCTGATCTAGTTTCAACGGTTATAATGACTTAATGCAAAGTTTTATTCTTAAAAGTATTTTATTTGTTTAATTTTGCATTTTACACAACTTTTTAAAAAATAAAAAATAAATTTGATTAATTTTTTTTTCAATTTTAAGTTTTTGTGAATTTTCGTTATTTTTAATGAAATTTAAATTTTTATTGATGTAATTGCGATTTTAATTGTTGAATTGATATTTTTTTGAAAAACTTTATTTATTTATGTTTCCTCTAAAAAATAAGATTTGAGTGGTCGGTATTTTTGTTTTTTGTAAAGATTTTTTTCGAAATAGTGCTCCGTCACTAACATTAAGATTTGTTATTTAGTTGTTGCTTTTATTTTTTCCAGAAATTATTATTATTTTTTTTTTTTTGACAATTTTGAAATATTGTGAATTTTTGCTCAAATTAATTTTTATTGCAGTTGTCGTTTTCTGAACTTTTTCAAATTATTTTCGTGAGTCTTTTTGTGAATTTAATTTTTTGCTAAAATGGTAGCATCGACAAATTTAAGTTAAAATTAAGATTTCTTAATGATATTTTTAGTGCTTTTTATTACAAAGTTATCGTTTTTTAAATGAAATTGGTGTAAGAAGAAGCATAAATTTTAAGATAAACTATTTTTGGAACTTCAGTTTTTTTTGTGAAATTTTAAATTTTTGCTAAAATTGCCAGGATATTTCACCCAACGTTTTGTCGATTATTAGTAGACTTTTTCAAGGGCGTAAAAAGTCGTTAGTGCATTTTATATAAAATGTGTTTTTGTTAAAAAAAATATTTTTACTGAAATATGTTGGTAATTCTAAATATATTTTTGTAATTAAATTAGTTTAAGTTTTTTGTACAATTTAGATTATTAGTGATTTTTTTTTTTTTGAATTAAGGTTTTTTTAAGTGTTATTGCGATTTGCTGCTAAAAATACAATTTTTGTGGCGAATTCAAATAAAATGTTGGTGAAATTTTAATTTTGACTTTTTGTCGATTTATTATTTTTTTATTTGTTTATGCATTTGTCAAAGAATTTCAAGCTACAAGGCCAAATGAATTTAGTATTTTACATGGTAACTACCATGGCGAAATAACTTACCAGGTGGCAGCGTAGGCGAATTCAGTATTTTTTGCTGGTATACACGACTGTCAAACTCCATATATAAAAAATGTACACAAATTTTTTATATATGGAGTTTGACAGTGGTGTACGCCAGCAAAAAATACTGAATTCGCCTATGCTGCCACCTGGAAAATTATTTCGCCATGGTAACTACAATTTAACAATTGGAATTTCGCCTACGGCGAATTTTATATACCCTACACTATTTATGTAAATCTAGTTTAGTGAAGTAACTCCAAACAAAAACACAAATATTGGGATGAGAGAGAATTAAAAAATAAGAAAAAAATTGTTTTCATAAAAATATCACAAAAACAAATGTTGGGTCTCTTTCATCCCAACATCTGTTTTTGTGATATTTAAGAAAAATTTAAAGATTAAGAAATAAAAATCACATAAAAATGCCATCGGCCCTTAATTAGTAAGAGATTTTTAAAAAATTTTAATATTTTTTGAAACATCTCCTTAAAAGCTTTTAAATGATGCCCAGAATGATATTTTTAAAGTATTGAAAATTTCAGAGGTAAATAACTCGAAAAATATGGGTCAGCGCCAATTTTTCAATTAATATTTTTTTCTTATTTTTTAATTCTCTATCTCTATATTTGTTTTATTTTTTTTTAATTTGAGGTACTTTATTGTTGCAAATGATAAGGAAAAAAATAGAGGCTGCCTCAAAGGACATGGACCGTTCTTGCTGATTTTCAATAGCAAAATTTTCGAAACTATGTCTGATCGGTGTTGTTTTTAAATTTTCCCTAGCTCATTTAGGGCCTTGGTAAAGTTGATTTCCAACCGAACACGGACGAACAGACAGATCGACCTTGCTATACAAAAGAACTCGGAATATATAAAGATATCAATACGGTAACACTTACGAGTAGAAGCTTTAAAAGAGATATTTTTAAAATATAAATTTTTAACACATTAAGAGCCGATGATATTTTTATGTAAAATTATTTACAGTGCTTAATTTTTTTTGCTTATTTTTTATTCTCTGTAAACAATCCTCTGTTAACCCTGTTACTTGTTTTTTTTTTTTTTTTTTTTTTTTTTTTTTTTGATGGAAGTTAATTTACTAAACTAGATTTACTTAGATTTAGATTCGGCATAGCATAGAATATAGCACTTTAACTTGTTTTTTTTTTTTTTTGGTTTCAAAATTTTAACCAATTTTTGTATGTTTTATAATTTTTTATTTTTAATTTTTTCATTGGTTTTTCCCGCCTGCTGCTGTTTATAGTTTCGATATATGAAATTTTAAATCGCCCTCTTATATTTTTTTATATTTTATTTACTTAATGAATCACTGTCGACGATTTCTAAAACATTTCCAAGTAAAGGTAATGTTCGTGAAGGACTCGGTATATTAGAAGCCTTCAAAATACGATTGCGCCTTTTTTTGAATAAATAATCCCAGATTAAGGCACACACTATCACGAACGTCACACCAAATAATATCAACATTTTATACGACAGAAATGTTAAACTTTAATAAACGTTTTAAATGCTTTTACAATAATTTTGATGTTGTTTCACGAAGCACAATGTTTAAACTAAAATTTTAAGAACTTTCATACAGGAATTAACTAAAATAAAATTTTTAAATAGATTTCATTCATTTAATAATTAAATACTTGTTTTGTTTTGGTTATAATTTTTTAATAATACCGTGTCATGACATATAGAGATAATAATTAAGATTTTATAATTTTGCAGCTCAATTTGTATAGATTTTTTTTTAACATTGCAAACATTGACAAAAAAAAAACTCGTCTTCAATGTGAACTACGTAGTAGATTAAATGTTGTTACAATATTCGCATTACACAGACTGATAAAAACAGTTCTCACGTTTCTTTTAAAATTTGTTTAAAAAGTATTTTATTAAAATGCAAAACAATTTATACAATTTGTTTTTCTTTCCGTAAAAACATTTGAAATACGAGGGCAGATCAATAAGCCTATAAGAAAACTTTAATAAGCATACATTTTTAGAAATGTTGCAGCAGCGAAGAAAAATAACTTGCTTCTGCAAGTTGTCTCTTTGAAATCACAATTTAACAACCTGGCATACGCTACGGATGTGTGGCCAAAAGGGAGCCTGTTTTTTAGTATTTCGAACTCTGGAAGTCTGAACTTGCAAAAATATATTGTGGAGACAAAATAGAGAGAGAGAGAGAGAGTGAGTGATTGAGATAAAGACATTTAATAAAAGGTGATGAGCAGTGTTGTCAGTTATAGCGATTTTTCATTAGACGTGGTGATAAAAAATCCTTTTTGCAGATTAACATTTTAGAATAGCGAGATACTTGACGATTTTTTTTTGGCTGCTTGTTATGATTTTCTTTATGATAAAATTGTAACTAAAAACATAAAAAAACATTGGAGCTTTATTTTATATGTTTAAGGTCGTCTTAAAAAGTGGGTATGTCGGCGAACTAACCAAGTTCGCTTTCAATCTGTTTTTTTAAGCCCGATAGAACTTAAAATTGTAAAAAATTATACAAATAATTAAATTGTAATGAAGAATTTTTTTTATACGAAAGATCAGAACATGGCATTAATATATAAAAATGATTTCAGGCCTCTGCGGCTGCTCATGACGAAGCGCATTCTGGACGTCCAATTTTGGGTCACTTTTTCAAGTACTCCTGGCCGTATGTCACGAATAACACGAACAATGTTCGCCGCTAAAGCTGGTTTAGCAACATAAACCAGTACTCCATTGACCGTAACAAGAAATCCGGACTCATTTTTGAAGAAATAAGGTTCAGTGATGCCACCAGCGTGTAAACCACACTAAACGGTGCATTTTAATGGATGCAATGAAATCTGTAGGGTATGTTGTGGATTGGTCTTACTCCAAATGCGGCAAATTTGCTTGTTAACAAACCCGTTAAGACAAAAATGAGCCTCATCGCTGAACACAATTTAGCGATAAAACAACGGCTCAGTTACTAACTGCTCTAGAGCCCAATTGGCGAAAGAAGGACGCATATAATGATCTCGTAGTTTTAATTCCTGCAATAGCTGGATCTTATACGGAAGTAGGCCAAGATCTTTGCGCAAAATTTTCCACGTAGTGGATGGATAGAGCCCCAATTCCTGCGACCGACGACGAATCGATAAATTTGATTATTTTTCCACACTTTCGTTTACAGCAGTGATATTCTCTTCACTACGCTTATTATTTCGACATGTTGATGTTATTGCTTTCTCTAGAGAGTAGAATGGTACGAAATCTATCCTCAGTTCGACAGATGGCTTGCTCAGATGGACGATTATGTTTACCATAACAATCACAAAGTCGTGTATATGTTGCTCGAACTGATGACTGATTTTCAGATTAAACTTGGATGATTTGATAGCGTTATTCAAGCGTGAGTCTATTCACAATCATTTATCAGAGTTTACTGAAAAAAATGAAAAAAAAAAAAATTTCATCAAAATTTAATTTTTAGTGTTATTTTTTTTATAATTTAGAGTTCTATCGGGCTTAAAAAAACACCTGATATTTACACTTTGAGGAGTTGTCGATATCCGTTTTTACTATGATGAGTGAATTTAATACAAACAAAATATACCGCAGCAAGGATACAAGAAGAATTAGTGACATTAGGCAAACTGAGTGTGAAAGTTTTGATTTAATAATTAATGTAGGTTCTTAAATCAAGTTTCTTACTTTAAACATTTACTTAAATATTTTAAAATACCACTATGATATCGAGGTTTAACCTTTAATTATAACAATTACTTAAATGTAATTAATTGATCGAAACGAACTAGGTTATTTATGTTTATTAAGTTGAGTTTTTTTTTTGTTTTATTATGTTACTTAAATCTTATTTTGGCTTTGTACTTTTACAAATGAATTTCAATTTGTATTTTTAAACGAAAACTTTTTTAGATTGTTAAGCTATGCAATTTTTTTTTAATTAAATAAAAATAATTTTATAACTAATATTAAGTATTTGTATATTTTGGCGATATTTGGTAATATCCGACAGGCCATTTGGCGAGAAAGCTCAAAAAAAAAAAACTGGCAACACTTTTGATGAGAGTAAGCTCCAGAGATGATTTCTTTTGTTTTTTTTTTCATCATTTTTGTCAAATCCCGCTAAACTTTACTTAAAAAAAACCTACAAAATGACTTAACAACATTTTAGCCATAAGACGCAAAAAAAAAATATTAAAAACTTAAAAAACTCTTAAATATGCAGATAAATTGCATTAAATAAATACATAAAACTATTTGCAACTTACACTTTCTTGTGTTGATGGTCGAAATTGTACCAGTCTATAGCAAAAGCCAATTAAGTGGCCCAAGTTTATTATTGTGAATCGTATATATTTGGACATCTCAAATAAAAAAAAAATAATGTGCAACAAATAATTCGCTGTTAAACTGCACTCACCTAATGAACTTTTGTGCAAAATGTTAAATATCCGTAACCAATAATCCCTTGAATTGCCGCCAATAGCTAAGACACTATTTCCCTTGCTAAGCTGCTTTAAAAATGTTAGTTTCGACGGAAAAACCGTGAATTACCATCACTGCTAATCTCTAACAACAGGTTTAAATAAATTCTCTCAAAATTTATGCTATGTCATGCGTGAAGCGGCGTGCGGCAACGGGCGGCAATCATCAGTTTTTTTTTTGCTGCTGGAATTTATTTTACGTAGTCAAATTGTGAAATAAATATAAAATATTTTAGTCATTTTGACGCAGAAATAAATAAATAAATTTTATTGTTAAAAATTTTAAAACAAAACATAGAGCCAGCATGTAAGTGTGCTATATTCGGATATCTCGAATTTTATATAACCTTCATCATATATGTATGTGAATCTAATTTAGTGCAGTAAAAAATAAATTTGGGGTGACAGCGAAATAAGAAAAAAATTTTTACATAAAAATGTCATTGGCTTTTAACGGGTCAAGCGTTTTTTTTTTTTAATTTAAATATTTCCTGAAAGTTCGTCTCAAAAGCTTTTAAGTGATATTGAGCGGCAGTTTTTTTTATATTTTATACTCTATTCCCTTATATATTTGTTCATTTTTATTTATTGATTGGAGTAACTTTACTAAACTAAATTTGTTCCAAATGATATGTAAAAATTAGAGGCTGCCTCGGAGGACATGGACCGATCTTGCTGATTTTAAATAACAAAATTTTCAAAACTACGTTTGATCGATTGACGTATTCAAATTTTTTCTAGCTCATCTAGTGCCTTAGCAAAGTTTATTTAAACCCGAACGGGCAGATGTTACAAACTAAAATATATCCTTTTTTCACCTGAGGTGAAAGGTATAATAAAATAAACAGTGATTTGTTGAGAAAAAAAAAACCAAAACAAAGAATATGAACAAGGCGAATAAATTACCAGGTGGCAGCGTAGGCGAATTTAGTATTTTTTGCTGGTATACACCACTGTCAAACTCCATATATAAAAAATTTACACAGTCGTGTATAATAGCAAAAAATACTGAATTCGCCTACGCTGCCACCTGGTAAATTGATTCGCCTCGATATGAATGGTTTGACAATTTAAAGCGGCAAAACAAAATTCAAAATTGCCGCTTGGTCGCTTTTAACGGCGTTGCCAATTTAAATTAAATTCAATGTGTTAAATTTTTATTACAAATATTTTTATTAACAAACAAATTTTTTCAAATGGATAATATTGTTGCTGCATACCGCTTATATAGGACTTTCTCACATTAAACTAATTTTAGAAACATATGCCATTTTTTAAAAGGTCTAAGCAAGGCGAATCGATTATCAGGTGGCAACTGCTTCTATTATAGTGTTAAAAGTTGTCGGAGAAGTAGAGAAATGTTTTGTAAAAGAGAAACTAAAGTTTGAAGTTTGCCGTAAACGACATAAAATTCAAAATCGATTTTTGATTGATTCAAATGGAATTAACTAAATTAGAAATTTTCCATAAAGTTTTCTCAACACGTGTGCAAAAATACAGCTTTTATTAACACAATTTAAAAGGCCGCCACTACAATGTAAACAACTAACTGTATAAATCAAGAAGCCGTAAAACTTTTAATAAAAAAAAAAAAACAACAAGACAAAAACAAGTACAAAGCTGGCATTTCTGTTACTTTAGTTATCGTTTTCTAAATTAAATTATTTTTTTTAGATGAGTAACAAGGACGCTGGGAATATTTGTGGTTAACCTAGAAATTATAAAATTAAATCAATATGTGAATATTGTGCCCCACTGACAAAGTTTAAAAAACAATAAAAATAATAATTAAAAAAAAAAATCAAACAAAAATTAAGAACTTTAACAAAATTTAAAATTTTAGCATACAATTATAGCGCTCAATATAAAATACATGGTTCCGTCAGAGTTAATTATTCTGTATGATTTAAATTAATATATTCATTAAAGCGATACAGTTTTAATTATATTTGCACAAGTAATTAAATAGAAAAACTAGAAATTAAACATGCAGATGCTATTAAAAAATTGTATTAATAACAAGTAGAAATGCCGCATAAACGGCTGTACCGAATCTTATATATTCGCCAAACAAAAAGTGCAAAAAAAATTTGTGTACCAGACATATTTATTGCGAAATTAGCAAAAAAAAAAATTTAAAATACCTCTTGCCATTAGCCAATACATAATCAAAAAGTACGAAAATACTGGTTCCGTAGAGAATAAGCCAAGATCTGGACGACCGAAGAAGCTCTCTAAGCTAGATGTCAGTTTTATTATAAGAGAAGTGGCAACAAATCCGAGAATATCAGGGCCTAAACTAGCAGAAAAGATCAAAAACATTACGGATAAGAAAGTTCATCCAAAAACAGTTCAAAGATCGTTACGAGCTAAAAGGGTATGCAAGCAGAATTCCCCGCAGAAAGCCTTTGATATCTGAAAAGAATCGAAGACTTCGCCTTGAATTTGCAAAAACACACATTAACAGAGGCGCAGATTTTTTACGGATGAAAGCAAGATTAACTTGTTTGGAAATGACGGGCACTTGAGCGAAAGAATATTGTGCCCACCGTGAATCGTAATGGTGGCAACATAATGGTTTGGGGCGCCATTGCTGCATCTGGAGTTGGTAGGTTGGTGTTTATTGATTCTATTATGGACCGATACTATTTTAAACAGCTTTTAGAATGCAATTTGCAGCCATCAGTTGATATGTGATGTCTTGGCCAGGGTTGGATCTTCCAACAACACAATGATCGCAAACATACAGCGAACGTTGTGAGAGATTGGCTGATTTGTCATGCACCAAGGCAGTTGAAATCGCCTTTACAATCACCGGACCTAAGCCCGATTGACACGTTTGGGATATTTTAAAGCAGAAAATTGGTTATGTTAGTGTTACCAACAGAGAAACGTTAAAAGAGCCTTACAAAAGTGCTGTTTCAAAATTACTCCTGATATGACCGAAAATATTGTCGCTTCAATGCCGAGACGCCTGCAGGCAGTGATTGTGGCTAACGGTGGGCCAACAAAATTTTAACGCTTGAAAAACTAATCTAAAACTTACTTTTTTTTGGAAGTCAAAAATGTTATTCTCTTATGTATGAATACTTTTGTCCATAATTTGTTTTTTCTGTATTTATCGTTATTTTTTGAGTTGAATGAAAATGTTGGTTTTTGTTTCATAATTAAAATGGAATTAAATATGTCTGATACACAAAATTATTTTTTACACTTTTTGTTTGGCAAATATATGAAATTTTTGGTATGTATGAAGACTTAAGTCCTTGACTGTATCTTTAATATAATGAAGATGGTCTTGCTACTTTATTGTTGATTTGACGTCTTGGTGTTTGCTCTCCGCCTACTCGATGCCGCCTGGGTTTGTACCAAACACAACAAACAAACAAACACAAACTAACACAACAACTGCAACCCAAAGAAGATCCTTCCTTCCTTTCCTATCCTTTAGGGTCCGCCAAATATAATTTTTTTTTTTTTTTTTTTAATTGGACGGTCAGTTGGCTTCAACTCCTGAACCAATTGGACTTTGTATGGCATCATACCAAGGTCTTTATGCAAAATTCGTCTCAATGATGTCTCCGAAATGTTCAATTGTTGAGAACGACGAAGAATTGCTGTTGATGGCGGTTCACGCACACTTTCTGCTACAGCAGCAATAATCTCGGGTGTACGCACTGTTTTTGGCTTCTCACGCTTTGGCTTATCGATGAGGATGCCAGTTTCTTTCACTTTTTTTTACAAGATAACGAACATACGAATCTGACCGTGCTTCTCTCTACGCAATTTTCGCACACATTTCACACCATGATTTTCAAAGTAATGTCGCAATATTTCCCAGCGTTGTTCAAAGGTATACGCAACCAAATTCGTTCAACAGAAGGTTAAAACTAATCATCTGTCAAATTAGACATGAGCTAAGTGTTACCATTCACGAAATAAGCACTTATTGAAAAAAAACGTTAGATGGCGGACCCTTTACATTTTGAAGCAAGAGGAAACTTAAGAATCAGGAAAAAAATTTAATAGTCCACCAAAGGACTAATCGGCAAAACCTGCAACTTTGCCAGGGCATTTGATAAGCTAGAGAAAATTTAAATACGCCAATCGATCAGACATAGTTTCGAAAAAGTTGCTACTAATAATCAGCAAGATCGGTCTATGTCCTTTGAGGCAGTGGGCTAAACACCACGCCCGGCTTTAATTTTTCAATACCATTTGGAACAATTAAGTAACTCTAATCGAAAATACAAATATATAAGGCGATGGAGAACTAAAAAATAAGTAAAAAATATCAAATGAAAAATTTACGATCTGCCATATTTTCCGATTGATGGGCCTCTGAAATTTTCGTAAAAAGTTCGATTTTTAATATGGGAATCATACGGCAGCTTCTCAAGAGATCTTTTAGAAACTGTATTTTTTTTTCAATTGCTTAACCCATTAAGAGCCGATGAGATTTTTATGTAAAATTATATATAGTACTTAATTATTTTTCTTTTTTTTTAATTCTCTGTCACCCTAATATTTACAGTTTTCATTGGAGTCACTTTACTAAGCTCGACTTACGTATATGGTGAAGGGTATATAAGATTCGGCATAGCCGAACACTTTACTTGTTTTTTAATAAGACAAATTTCTTAAATGTTTAAGTTTTAATATTTAATTATTTTCGCAATTATATAGTTTTACAGCATACAGATGATATTCATGTTATTTAAATCGCTTTAATGAATATTTCATATTAGTCATAGCGAAATTAATTAACTTTGAACGCATTAAGTCAAGTAATTATTTTCTTTTAATTGTTTTATGTTTATTAAACCTGTTATTTATTTGTTTAATTATTATAGTTATTTAATTATTATAATTATTCAATTATTATAATTATTTAAGCTTTTCGATTTTTTTTAAATTTATTTGTTGGTGTTGTTGTTTTACTAAAAGGGCTATATTATACTGTTGTCTAGGTGTCTTAAAACCCTTTAAATTAATATTAAATTGATTTGTTATTAAATTATATTTTTTTGATCCAAAAATTTTCGAATTTCGCTAGTAACGACAAAAGCCAATTTTTCTAAGCAAAATAAATTATTTTATATCATTTTTTAGTCACCTTGAAGATTGTAACTCATTTAATAAACTAAATTAAATTAACAAAAAAAGCAAAAAAAAAAAAACAACCGACTTCTTAAAAAATTCGCGCTATCTGTTTTTAACGGTTAAAAAGTGTGGCAACACAAAGATACTCTCTTCAAGAACGTTCTTCATTTTATTGTTAAGAGATTTGCAATAACTTGTCAAACACCTCTGGCAATATTTTCAAACTTCAGATTTAACCTGCAAGCATTTTCTATCGAAAAATTCACTAATTCGTTATTTTTCCCTTGGCAACATACATACACCTCGTTTTGGCCATATTAAAGATTACGTTTTACACATTCTGTATTGAATAATGTAATTTTCTGTTTTAAATTTGTAACAAAACATTTAAATTCTTCACCCCATGGCATTGTAATAAAATCATCTGCAAAAATTCGTGTGTTTTGATATTCTATTTCATCAAGTTTTCCAGTATCATTTAATTCACGAACGCTTGGTACGATTTTTATATTAAATAGCAAAGTTACAATTTTCTTTTAGAGATTAATTTTCCTAAAATAGAACCAATCTTATCACTTTGAATTATTATAGGTAGATGATGACTGCCACCAAGACTGACTGGAATAACTTTCCAAGACAAATTTAACGAAGAGTTTTTAAATGTCAAATCCAACATTGAACCATAATAATCGTTGTTTTGTTTACAGGTTATTGAGTCATTATTAAGACACCGAAAAATAGAAAATGAAAACTTTTACCTTTGCTTGGTTCCCTTGCTGTTTTCAATAGTCACTCCATAATCTGCTTGTGGCATTAAATCACCGCGCAGTATTACATTATTGTAAATCTCAGGTTAGTTATTTTATTATACAAATCACTATCTGGCATATCCGGTCTGAAGTAAGAAGAACATATAACAATGTTAGTATCTAGATTGATTGTTTCTTTAATAACAATTTCAGATGATAAGTTATGATTTGTTGATGCGATAACATATTGCTACACTATTATATTGTAGTTTAAAAGTTTATGATTGCCGCCTTCATATGAAAAAACATCACTAAGGCAGCGAAAGTCAATGCTGTTGGTGTTGAAAAAATATTCTCTACTATTGGAATTACTCCTCAGTGATTGGCAATTGTACTGACAAATTTACATCGTAATTAAAAACATTAAAGCAGTTATGGCATCTTGATTGTCAATTTTAACATAAAAATTAAATGCAAATCAATACTAAGTGGTGGCGATGGCGAATTCTTTATTTTTGCCGGAACCCTAAATGCCAAACTCCATGTATAAGAAATATTGCTACGTTTTTCCCTTTTAGGATAAACGTACGGATTGTTTTGATTGCAAACACCACTGAGGCACATTATAAATTCGCTATTTTTCATAACTTCCTGTAGGTAGCTTATCTGGCTACATACTTGATCCTTCCCCGTCTCTAGGATCCTACGGTGTCGTATTTACTAAACATGCGTTGTTAAAAACACAACCATCTACGCTACACTGATGTGTTACTCCGGCGAGACATGAACTACTCGATGCCTTATTAGTAACCTCAACCATAACACAGATCTCTTCTCCACCTTGATTTACACCCAAGCCAGTCAAACCCTTTTAATCCAATAGCCGCAACTTAACATTTGCCTTACATTGTAATTATGTTACTTCCTTCAGCTAGAACTCTTCTCTTTCTAATGAAGGT
This sequence comes from Cistogaster globosa, assembly GCA_937654795.1. Classification (NCBI taxonomy): domain Eukaryota; kingdom Metazoa; phylum Arthropoda; class Insecta; order Diptera; family Tachinidae; genus Cistogaster; species Cistogaster globosa. The sequence goes on from OW569406.1 coordinate 4,533,821, forward strand.
CGCGTCTTGACAACCATCTACTACTACTACTTTTATTAAATAGACGTCTTCACTAATTTATCTAGCCATGGCTTCACACAATAGTTGTCTTTCTTTTTCCGGGAGATTTGGACTGCAGTTTCTTAATTTAAAATTGCCTTACACAATTATTATTCTTTCCTCTGTACGCATCTCCGAAGATGGGCTCGAACTCACGATCTTCTGTTTTAAAGCACACACCTCTACCAACACAGTCATTGAGGTTGCTCAACTTGTGTTAGCTAATTTTCGTATTATTCAACACACACACCCAATGATGGTAGAAGAAACTTTTTCACCTTCTGTTTTCTTACCACGCACATACGGACAACAACAACAGGCGTTGCCAGATCTTATGTTTGTAACAATATGTATAATTTTGTTATCTTTATTTGTTATGTTTTCAGAGCTATACAATATCGGCAAATCATTTTCGAAGTTTTCCATTACACTGAATTTAACTTCTTCGCGTGAGAATTTCTAACAGTCGTTATTTTTCCTTTTTTTTAATCTTGCTCTTCCAACCATTTGATGCATTTGCTTTTTTTATGTGATTGATGGTCAGCAAGCTCCATTGCAGAGAATACATTTAAATATTTCACAGCTTGGATTGCAAACACCAGTTTGGCCACAGTTTCTACATTGACGAATAGGTGGGTAGCATTGATCTACCTTCAGCCCCTCTCACACTATAATACTAAGTATTAAGATTTTTATTGGGTTTTGTAAGAAGGAAATCAAAACGCAATTGTTGTGATTGTCAAGAAATCTAACGTAACATTTTGTTTTCACACCATCACACTTCAAATAAAATGAAAATTACCAAGCCGGTACAAAATTTAAGCAACGGCGACTGAAGAATATTAGGTATGGTGCGGAAGTGCCGCCTCATGACAATTTCTGGCCGTCCAGGTTCTTGGTAAATTAAAATACAAAATAAAAAGAGTTATTAAAATTTGCAGCTATTTGTACTTTGTTGTAAATAAAATATAAAGATTTTTAGAGGTTTTTAAAGATTAAAAGATTTAAATTTTGTTTTTTTTTTTTTTGTAATTATTTTGGAAATTGTGCAAATTTTTCGACATTTGATTTTAGTTGACCAGCTACACTAGTACAGAAAGGACTAATTATTTTGACTCTGTCCGACTGTGCGCAGGTATGCATATAACAAGCTCTGCTCTGGGCAGATAACCCAAATGTATTATACATTTTGAAAAGACCCCTTCTTCTTGTTCGACTTATTTCGCCAGAATGAAACTCAAGCAGAGAACACACTTTCTAGAATCTTTTTTTTCGAGCAAACATCTATTGTTATGAACTTCTTGAACTTTTTCTCAGTATTTTACATTGGACCCAAGTTTTTTTTTAACAATATATTGCTAACAAAGTATTATATTGTTAAAAAATTAACACATTAAATTAATTAATTTTTAATTGAAAAAAACCTTAGTGATTTTAATTTAAAAATTGTGCTTAATGAAACAATATAAAAATTGTTGTAGAAGCGTTTAAAACGTTTATTAAAGTTTTATATTTCCTTCGTGTAAAATGTGGATTTTATTTGGTGTGACATTTGTGATAGTGTGCGCCTTAATCTGGGATTATTTATTTAAAAAAAGGCGTTATCAGATTTTAAAGACTTCTCGTATACCGTCGCCTTTAGTTGGAAATGTTTAAGAAATCGTAGAAAATTTTTTTATTCTTTTTACTTTCGTAAACTTCTGTTCAACGTTTGCTGATGAACAAGAGAGACATATTCAATTTATTGTAAACTTCGCTCCAGATATATTTGACATTGTGTGCCAAAGCTATTCCTCTGTAACATTTTCTAAATTTTTAAAATATTCATTAAGTTCATGTGGCGGAGTTCCCTCAATTTCTCATCTAAATTTTGTATTTCACTGTCTTTAATTTAATTTGGAAAAAGTTTTATTAAACTTACTAGTCAAGAAACTTTTTTTATTAATAACGTTTTGAAAATCAATAGAAGAAGTCTTTTTTAATGTTGTGTCGTTTAAGTCAAATTGTTTTGTTATTTTTTTTCATACCTTAATGTACAATTATCAATGAATTTATTTAATTCAATGGCATTAAACTTTTTATCGGAAATATTGGTTTAATATGTTTAATAAATATTTACAGGAAGTTGCATTGTTAGTTGTCAAACAGCTAAATCAAAAAAGTCTTAATTCTGGAAAGAAAACTTCACATCTTATTTTTATTAAAAAATCTTTAAAATTAAGCTAAAATCTTCATTCTGGCATCGCTGTTAATTATGGAGGTAGTGGTAAATCTTACCCTCTCTTTTAAGTTTCTTGAAAAACTTGCTCTATCACTGTAATTCTTTAAGTATTTTCTTGTATTATGATCATTGCTATTCAGTTGTATGTTGGCTGTTGTCAGGGGTGCCAGATGATTTTGATAAGAAATCGGCATAATTGCACACAAAAATCGGCATTATCGGCAGTTTGGTTTAATGAAATCGGCAAATTAAGAATCTTCACTTTAAATACAATTTAAATTATTTTTATTACCAAAAAAAAAAAAAAACAGAGCTATTCAGTATAAAATAATGTTAACAACATAAAACATATCAATAAAAAACCGTTTTACAAATAAATTGTTTTCCGTTTTACTCGTATGTAGTGGAAATAATCCAATATTTCCAGATATTTTTAATCACTAGAAAACATCTAAAAAGGTTAATTTTTCTGGAATCTTTTCCCGCTTGTAAATTTTGCAGACAAATTTTTCACTTTTCTTGTTATGAATTCTTTCTTTAGAATAAAATACTACTGGGATATTCGTTGTATGAAAAATATTTCGGTCGCTGCACTGTTCAATCCATTCATAATAATAATACTTTTCTAACTTTCTTTCTATTAATTCAAAATCACGTTCTTTTGGTAGAAAGGAATGACTACGTAGCAAAAGTTTGTGATCTATCATTTGAATATTATTTGACGATTTTTAATAATTTAATAATTCATTTTCTTAAATTTTCGTAGCTTAAAGCATTTACGTTGTGCAATAAAATGAAATAAAAATCACACGTAACTAATTAAGTTGAAAGGTATTAATTAGCTCCCTTTTTATTTTTACCTACATCACTTTTCTTTTTAGTATAACATTTTTTAGAGAACAACGAACTAACAAACGGTCGTTTTTTAATGTAAAAAGTGATGGCTAAAAGTAAAATATAAAAAGTTACTGTGTTTAAGAGTTAAAAGAAAAAAGCAAAAATCGGAAAATCGGTACTTTGATAATTTTTAGCCTAAAAATCGGCAAATATGGCAGGTGTGGCTGTTGTAGCGATATGGTGAGCGGAGCAAATCAGATGCTGGAGTAAAAATTACCACTTGTCCGCACTTTTTGAATTTTTTCTTTGAAAATATTTTACCACCACGTTATCGATAATGTATGGGACCTCCAACTTAAAGTTATAGGATGTTTCCACTACAACTTGAATTACTTAATTTGCTCTCTGAATTACTTCAGTGAATTACCCTGTTTCCATTACACATTTTTAATTCGATTTGACACTATTGTATGTATCTTTTTTATTACTAACTATTTTTTTTTAATTTTTTCAAGCAAAAGGGTTTTTAATATTTTTAAATTAATATTTTCTATAAATTGACATAAATTTTACTATAAATGGATGCAAAGAAAGGTAAGTAATATTGGAAAAAGAAAATATAGAAAAATATATGTATATTGACTTTTTTCTGCAGCAAAGAGAAAAAGTGCCAGCAAATGGGAGCAGAGCAGCGAGGGGGCTTTGCTAGAGGTATGGCGTGACCGAATATCCGAGTTGCGAGGCTGCCGGAAAAACAGCCACATACTCCAGGAAATAGCCGCGGAAATGCAGTTACAAGGCTATTCGTATTCAGTCATCGAAATAAAAACCAAAATGAATAACATGACTGCACGGTATCGGTAAGTACCTATCATATGCTCTCTGGGCAAAATTGCACATCAAATTCTTTAAATTAAGAGCTAAGCCGGTGATAGAAAACGCGTATTTTAAGTTCTGTTACATTTTTAACAAATACTTACAGATTAAAAATTTATTTTTTTACAGAAAGGAAAAGCAACAGATGGGTGGTTCACTCTCGGAGTGCGGTCTCTACAAAGAGATGGAAATATTGTTGGCTCCATGCAAGAGTTACCATTCCGAAAATCTGGTGTATGATAATATAAATCGTAAGTAAAAAAAAATTTAATCATATTTTATTTTATGTATTTATCAATGAACAGTGTGTTAACAATAATGATTATAAAATATGTATTACTTTAAGACATAAATTCATCAATTGACACAAATTCAACTTCCAGATTTTCCCTAGCATCGCCCTCTCCGTTGCCATCACCAACAATGGTTTGTTCCCCGCCAACTGACATCGGCTCTTAATGGGTTAAGCATTTTTTAAAAATTTTAGTATTTCCTTAAAGACCTCTTCAAAAGCTTTAAAATGATACCCATATTGATATTTAAAAAACATTTAAATTTCAGAGCCCTGTTACTCGGAAAATATGGGCAACCCCCAATTTTTTCACTTGTTTTTTTTTTTTTTTTGTTATGTTTTCATTCTCTATCGCCCCAAAAATTTATTTTTTTGATTGATTTTTATTGTTCCAAATGACACGAAAAAATTAGAGGTAGGCGTGGTGATTTGCCTGCTGCCTCAAAGGACACTATGTCTAATCTATTGACGTATTAATTTTTTTTTTGTGAAATCAAGTTTGTAATTAAGGTATGGGTGTAAGGGTTTTTCGTTAGATCTGTCAAAAACTTCAAGTGTGAACATTTTTTTTTTACTTTTTTTTTATCTGAAACACTTTTCTTCCTTCGATTTTTTCCGATAGAACAATATACTAAAGTCAGTTTTATAATCTGGCAACTCTGAACTTTTGCTTTATACAATGTTATTACAGATTTTATTTTTGATTTTCTAATCAATTATTAGCTGCCTAAAACAACATCCAAATATTTAACATACAGCAAAAAAAAACTGTCGACTGATGAAATACCCAAAGGCAAAAGATTTTGCACTAATTGCGTTTACACTCTTGTAAAATGTCATAATTTCAAACTGATTATTTGTTTGAAAAAGACAATAAAGTAAGGCGATAATTATTTTATTATTTAATTTATTTTCAGCTCGTCTTACTTTCCGTATGAACAGGTCTTATATCTAGCGAATTATTCTCAACTGGCAATGTTTTTGGTCGCTGTATTATTTAGTTTTCAAACACTTTATTATTGTGATTTTAACTGAAATAAACCGCATCAAAAAGTTAATTATTGAACGATGTGTAGAATTGCTATCAAAAAACTGAATTTGGGGGCTCGACTGAGTTATTTATTTTGTTTGTTATACGAGAACAGGAACTTCTTTTAATATTCTTGAATAAATGTACTTTTTTTTGGTGAAATGTACTTGTGTATGTATATTTAGGTTTATTAATTTATTTATGTTTATAATTGCTGATTATCACTTTGCAGAGACTTCAAAGATTTATTTCTTCATTTTAGCATAGTGAAAATTAAATGTTGTTCTTGTTGTTTAATAGCTACTTAAGATTTAAACACTAAAAATCTTATTGTTTCTAAACGTATCTTAATTGCTAGCGCTTACAACCATAAACAAGAAACTGAAAACTAAATTTGAAATTAAAAAAAAGGCGTTTTTATCAGCACATGTCCAACTATCACAAACAGACTTATGTATGTATGCATTGCTAACCGTTATTTTCTACTAAAATGTAAACAATTTTATATTAAATGCTACACCGAGCCTTGCATTCGAGAGAACAAAATGGCTGGTTTATATTTAGGGATCACATTTGCATGGCTCTGAAATTCTGACATTGATATCTGAATGAGCAAAGTAAATTTAATTTACATAACTGACGTTTTACATTAGATTACAGTTAGGCATCAAGTTTAAATACTTTCGAGCTAATGCATAAGCTGATAGATATGTATGTGTGTATTGTTTATATTGCAATAATTCAAAATTAAATACATATAGCAAAGTATGTGTTGGTATGTGTAGATGAATATAATTAACAAAAATTTGGCTAAACACTAACTCTTATTAGGAAAAATGAAATTTTATTTATTTTTATTATAATTTGTTTTTTTAATTTTTTATTTTCAATGCCAAAAAAATAATTTTTATTAAATAGTCGCAAACATTTTTTGTTTAGTTGACGGCGCTAATAATTTCACGATGCAGCGATCTCTTGCTTAAATCCAACCAAGGCAAATTGAATACTGGGTAATCGCATCAGGACAAAAACAAAAACGCGTGTATTTTGTTTGTGTAAATTTACGTGTACGAGAAAATGAAATTTACTGAACAAATTGTACTTCATTTCATTTTTCCTTTGGTGTCTTTCGGCATATTGAACAAAGTTCTACTCCCGCACTTTTTATTTTGCAAACCGCTCAAATATTTCTTCAAATATTTTTTATAAATGTACACACATTCATATATACATATATTTTGATAAAAAAAAATAAACAATTTTTTAAATGTTTCTCAAAGAAACATTTTGTTTTCAATAAATGTTGTTTTTTTTTAATTTATATTTTAACTGCAATTCGGCACACACACTTTTGTTACTTATAACACAATGGTTTATTTGCACATTCACTATTTAAAAAAAATGAATTATTAAAAAAAATTACCCGATTTTAAAATTGAACATTTTTTTATGTTTTTAAATGGCGCTTCAACAAAATGTAAACAATTTTTGTCTCTGGTTAGGAAAAGTTTGTAAAGCGAATTCGATCACCTGGGCTATCAATTTTACCTTGTATTCAATTTGCCTTGAATCCAACCAATAACATGTACAAGGCGAATTAATTACTAGGAGGCAGCATAGGCGAATTTATTCATTTTCGCCATGAACACTACTGTCAAACTCTACAAATAATAAAATTTGTGTATATTGTGTTTCACAGTAATGATTACCAGCAAAATATAATAAATTCGCCTACGCTGCTACCTGGTAATTGATTTGCCTTTTGCCTGTATCAAAGCGAATCGATTACCAGGTGGCAGCGTGGGCGAATTCAGTATTCTTTGCTGGCGTACACCACTGTCAAACTCCATATATAAAAATTTTTTGTATATCTTTTATATATGGAGTTTGACAGTAGTGTATACCAGCAAAAAATACTGAATTCGCCTACGCTGCCACCTGGTAATTTATTCGCCTTAGCCTGTATATTGTACAACAACAAGGCGAATCGATAATGTGTGAAAGTATTAACTTATGCGGTCTACAGATGAATGCATTTTTTTTAATTCGCAAGTGTCAAAATTTCTTACTTTTGTATAGTAACTGCTTGACAGCTGAGCCGAATTTCGTAAATTCGAATTGCTTTTAAAGCTAATGCAGGCACCTACTGTGAAATCGTCTGAGTGCAACACATTGTTGCCAATCGTTCAGTCATAGTTTAGAAAATTTTGCAATAAAAAATTAGCAATTTCGGTCCATGACCTTCAAGGCAGCGGGCAAAACACCACGCCTGCCTCTAATTTTTCCATATAACTTCGAACAATGCAATAGCTCCAATCAAAAAAAAAAAAAAAAAACAATATATATGGGGCGGTAGAGAATTAAAAAATAAGGAAAAAGTTGAAAAGTTGCCGCTTGCCCATGTTTTCCGAGTAAGGACCCTCTGAAATTTTTATTAAAAGTTAAATTTTCAATGTGGGTATCATTTAAAAGCTTTTGAAGAGATCTTTCAGAAAATACTAAAATAAAAATCCTTAACCCATTAAGAGCCGCTGGCATTTTGATGTAAAATTTTATATCGTATTTAATTATTTTTTTCTTATTTTTTAATTTTCTGTCACCTCAATAATACTTCGCTACACCAGACTATTGGTTTCCAAATTACGGCAGGCAATAAAAAAGTATAATTAAAGAACAGCCTAAAAATATCATTTTTCCTTTAAAAACTTTATTGGATTGCGCTTATTTTCATTACTACAAACATTTCGTTAACGTAAATTGTTTTAGGGCCACAAAAACTGTATAAGAAATCCGAGATATATCGACTAACAGGGTGTTATTGGAGAATGAATCGGTTAAGCGCGCAACAAAAATCGCTTGGTGTGACTCAAATAGGAATAAAACAGGAAGTTAAGTAAGACAGAACTGAGAATGGATGATGAGAATTCTGACGGCGCACTAAATTTTCTGGCACACCTGCATCGAATGTCATTTCTGAGCGCAGTGCATATTTTGAAAGTGCTAAGACTTTGAAACGCTATCTCTGCCACTGTCCTTCTTGTTCCGAACTAAGATCTGCACATTTTGCGGATGGTTTATTACCAGATATAATCTAATTGAGAGGGACTCATAGCTCAGAATTCCATCATAAGTTGTGACTCTAGTTATAGTCAAGTCCTCATCTGATTACTATGATAATGTCTAGCCATAGTAAAGATGTAGCGTAATCATTCTTACAGACTAAATCAACCTCTAGTCTCTTCATTTTTTATTTATATTGTGCTCGTTGAAATGTTTTCTACCCAGTCTCGTCAAAGAATAGTATTTTCTAGGCATGATTTGGCTACAGATAAGATTTATTTATGCAAACATTCCGCTTGGCTATAATGTACTCAATCCGCTTGTGTTACCGTCAAGAAAAGTGAGAAGAAAGGAAGGTTTAAGATACAAGATAAAAAAGAAGAAGACAGAATGTTACAGGTATAGAAATAGAATACTAAAGCTGCTGAAGAATAGTCCAGGATTATGGGGACCAAAAACTTTTGAGTCCAGGATCGTGATAGAAAAAAGGAAGTATTAGTCAAGAAACCACCCAGTATTCCAGACGAAAGAGTCAATCGAACTCTAGCCTATCTAATGTATGATAGACAGATCACTGAAACTCCGGTAATTCAAATAATTGAGACAAAAATGTTTCATTGAAGATACCCCATCACTTTATCCTTCTCCGCTTTGGTGGTAGCTTTTGCTAATTTGATTTAAGAAATTATTCGATTAAACAGTTGCAGTGCAAAGCGTGTTATCATACATCGTGTTCTTATTTTATGATATTTTTTCGGCGCTTTTAAATTAATATTCGTTAACGTAGTTGTTTGTTTTGCTTTAAATAATACACAAATAATAAAATAAACACAGCGAACGTATACAAATTAAGCGTAAAAACATCCCCTTGAAATTTAAGTCCAGCAATTTTTTCTAACCCGCTTGCATCTCTACCCCGCTTGCCGACAAACAAATATTTCATGAAACTAGTTTTACTGCCATCCCTAAATTACGACGTAAAGCGCAAGATATCTGTCAAAATTTCTCATGTACATACAAAATGTATGAAGCATCCCTAAATAGCACGGCGTCAACGCTTAGCAATTGGAAAATCCAATTTTGACAGCGCGTAAGATAATGCAGTTGCCTGCAAGCTACTGTTGTTTACATATTTTGTTGTAGTATTTAGAAAACGTTACAAAACAGTAATGACATTTTTGCTTTTTTCGGGCTTATATAGCGTTTTTATCACTGTTTTGGATTTCATTTTATAGGGTTTTATTAAAAGTTATAGGTTAACATTACTGTTCACAACAAAACGTTGCGCTTTTATTTAGGTATGCACCTTCAGCGTAAAAGCCATGCGTTATTTTGCGTCGCGTCTCACGCGCTAATTTAGGGATGGCAGTTATGCGAATTGTCGCCGTGTAAAATGGCTCTAAGTTACACATTCTACTCTGTAAGAGTCTTTCGTTGCATTAATTTTGTACCTTAAACTTTCCAACTTTTTATTGGTGTCTGTTCTATCACATTATCTGATTGAGAGATACAAAAATACAACAAAATACATTTTTTTAAACGTTTCCTATAAAACGCCGCCAATTCCTTAAAAGCAGCGGCAGCAGAAAAGAATATAAATAAAAAAGATAAGAAAGACACTGATAAAAAGGTTCAAAATTCCAATAGACTCATAAATTGTTTACTACAAAATGGTAGACGAGAAAATTATTTATAAAGAAAACTAAAAAAAAAAATAATACAGTGAGGAGAAAAAGTCTGTTTAAAGGGTATATGAACTTGTAAAATGGACTTTGTATGTTCAGAAAATTAGACTAAATTAAATATTCAGAAAATTTAATTAAATATACATGTCTAACAGAATTGTGTAACTCAGATAATTTTAAGCTGATCTAATAATCTGGATACAGCTGCTTTAATAAATAAAAAGCTTTTAACCAACATAACTTTCCATTAGATTTTTTTACTTAATATTTAATTTCTTTACTTAATATTTATTTTATTACAAATACAATTATTAAAAATTACTTAGAGAAGAAAGTCCTTAAGTCTAGCAAAACAATTCTTTATAAATTTCTAGGTCTTAAGCCAATATTGACACCAGTAGCTGAACGTATAATTATATTAATAATAGGCTTAGCATCCGGGCCCAAGGGTAACAATTCAAAATGTCTCAACACTTTCGATATGGTACTTTTCATTTCTAACGTAGCGAACTTTTGGCCAATACAGTTACGGGGACCGGCAGAGAAGGGTACATAGGCAAATGGATTTATTTTTTGTGTGCTTTCGTCTGAAAAACGTTCGGGCTTAAAGGAATCGGGATCAGCAAAATAATCAGGATCGCGCATAACAGCAAAAAGGTTCATATTGATGCCGGTATTGGCGGGTATGGTGACATCTCCTAGAAATACAAAAGAAAAAAATATGAAAATTTATTAATTTAAAATTTCTAAAAGCCAAACTCTTACCTACTACAACATCCTCGGTGACTTCTCTGCCAATAACTGGTACCGAAGGATATAATCTTAAAGTTTCCTTAATCACACATTCCATATACTTAAGATCTTGCAGATCTCTTAAGGCCACCGGCTTAGTTTTATCCGAGCCCAAAACATGCTTTATTTCCTCTACTAATTTTTCTTGCACCTCCGGGTGACGAGCGATTAAGTAAAAGGCAAACGATATACCACTGGTTGTAGTGTCATGACCCTCAAACATAAATGTATCAACCTCTTCACGTATATCTTCGTTAGTCAAGGGAGCACCATTTATGGTCGATTGCAATAAAACATCTAAGAAGGCCAAACGCTTCTTAGTATTCAAATCACAATCTTCAGTCTCTGGTTCTTAAATAAAAGAAATTACAACAATTTTTATTAAAAAGCGTTAATTGTTAAAATCTTGTTCAATTCACTTACCCTTTTCACAAGCATTTTTAATACTTTGCTCTAGAGCCATGCGACGTTCTTGTATAACATCGATGGTAAATTTATGTAGGGTGGCAATACAGTCTTCAGTTTCTTTATACAATTTGGGAGCAGTTAAACGAAATAGAAAATGTGTTCTTTGTAGAGGATTTAAAATACGATCGGCTGAAATCCGAGACATTCTAAAGAAATAAATTGAATTTAAAGAAATTTCGTTTGGGAATTTTTTAAAATTTACCTGGCTATAGCACGCACATATTCCAAGCCGGGCTGTTCTTGGGCATTGACCTTAACACCCATGGCAGTTTCTATAGGAAATGAAAATAAAAATCAGGGAAAATAAATTAAAGAATTCATTTCAAGCAGATTCAATTAAAAAGAACTAAAATAAATTAAACTAAAAGATTGAGGTTATGTTTTTGTTAAACAGCAAATTTTCTTTTTCAGCTCTTTTTTGAATGATGGGAATGGATTTACCTGTTATTATATCCAAAGCACATAGGCATACAATGGGAAAAATATCAATTTCTGTTTTACCATCAGCCTTCTCGTATAATTTCTTCACCATAATACTGCTTTGTTGATCAAAAACCTCCACAAATTGTTCGAGAATTTTAAAGTGAAAAGTTGGCGTTATAATCTTACGTCTCGAATGCCATTTTTTGCCCCAACTCAAAAGTAAACCACGACCCAACCAACCTTCAACAAATTCATATAAACGTGATTTTTTAATCAATTGTTGGCTGCCCAAAACAACTTCCAAATATTTAACATCCAATAAAAAAACCGCCGACTGATGCAATATCCAAAGACGATAAATTTTGCCATATTTTCGCTTACACTCTTGTACGAAATCAATCATATCTGAAATTTACATATATTGAAATAAAATTTTATAATTTCCAAAAATTTCATCCCGTCTTACTTTCCGTATTAACATGTTTTATATCCAGCGAATTGCCCAAAATTGGCAATGTTTTTGGTCCTGGTATTTTTGACTTTTCAAAAACATCGTTACGATGTTTTTTACTTAAATAATCTCCGACTAGAAGAAATGCTATTAAAGCCAAGACTAACTCTATGAACATGTTATTTAACGGTATGTAGAATTGCAATCAGACAATTGAATTTGGAGGCTCGACTGAAATGATGTTTACGTTCTCAGCTTCATCCAATTTATACATACGCAAGATAGCTGCTTTTTATACTGAATTTGAATGTGTGCATTATTGATTGGGTGCGATATACTTGTGTACGGTCCTTCAACGAGGAATATATATAAAAAACAATTTTTTTTATGTGTGTTTATGCGTACAATAACTGATTATGTTTTTGCAGGGAGCTTAAAGAATTGTTTACATCCATGGAAACTTTGATCGAATAATGATTTTGTTAAACATTTCAAATATGTGAAGGGTCTGTTTATGGATCGAAAAACATTAGGAGAAAGCTAACTTTATAGAAACCGTTAGTAAACAGCGGTCTATACTGTAGAAGAGTCTTCTTGTAAGTTATCGCATAGCAGCAATCGGTTAAGGGTAGATGATCTTGACTTGACTCCAGAGACTAAAGATTTAGTAAACACAATTCTAAAAATAACAATCCAGTAAAAATAAGAACCGGTAATTTTTTTCCGCTGAGACGAATCCAGATATGAGTAGCAGTCCATACTCTAGGAGAGACGATTTACAGCACTTCATAGCATCCAATTGGATAAGGTTTTTGCTAAAGGTGTTAACTAAATTCACAAGGCGGAAAGATGTAATCCCAATAATTCGCATGGCTTGACTCTGGATTTGATATCTCTAAATACTAATCCTATCCAAACGAGAAGAGATAATTATTTTTTCGCTAAATAGCGTAGCAGCAGATGATATGGAGACCAATCCAGTCTAAATGTGCAGAACTAAACATTTTTTCTTTAAAAGGCAGATCAGCTGTTGATCTAGATATATGTTGATTTCGGATATATAAGTTTTAATGTAAACAACTCTTCAAATATCAATCCAATCTAAACGTAGAGAGATAATTAGTTTTATTTTCAGATCCTTTGCTGCAGAGGATATGAAAACAAATTTGGAGAGGAGAAGTTCTAAGTAGATAATTCTAAAAACAACACTCCAGTCTAAACCTGAAGAGCCAATTTTTTTCCTGTTGAAACTGCCTTTCAGATCCCTGCAGATGATATAAACACGATGTATTCAATTCTAGTCTAAACGCAGTTAATAATTATTTTCACGTTGGAAAGGAAGCTGTGTAAAGGTTCCGGTGGGCAACAAGCTCTTATTCGGGTAAGTAAGATAAATATAATTGAAAAAGTATCTGACTTGTCTTAGTATCATTTGATCCTATTGGAAATAAACTGAATGGAGGTAAGTATCTCAAACTTAGACTATTTGAGCTTAGAAATCATATAGAAAACGACAAACAGAACTAAAAATTAACTCAATTTATGGCAGAGAAATACTTGATGATTGAATTAGTATTCCAGCATATAATTTTCTCCTTTTAAGTAGATCTTTACTTATTACTTTTAGTTACAAAAAAAATAGTAATCGAACTTTGTAATAAATTATATTTTTAATTAGACAAAGTTGTTGAAATGATTTTAGAGAAGCACTTGTTTGGCGCAAAAAGCCGCTTAAAAATTAAAAAAAGTGCTCAGATGATGAAAAAATAAAAACTTTAACGGTTTGTATGGATACAACTCACACTACAGAGATTTTCGTAGGGAAACACGTTATTTTTCCAAAGAAATTTCTTTAGTGATTCTCTTACAGCTTAAGGATTATCCTATTCAAATGGTACGCTAAAATTGGCCTTTCCAGGTACTAAAATGTAGTCGAAAGAGTACGTAATTTTGCACCAGACATACCGCAGAAGAAGGTTGATTTTCTGCAATATAATGCTTCTGTTCACAAGATCAAACAAATATAAATCATAAAAAATTCTCTTAATGGAATGGCCGGGCTGTTCTTTTAACCAGAATCATATGGAAAATATCTGGGGTATCATGGTGCCAAAAGTCACCGGCATTGCCTACTCTTACTTTTTTACCTACTCAGCGTATTTTTAAAGTTTTTCCTGTAAATAAACATACGAATTCTTTTGATTGCAAATAACAGCACGGATTTTTTTATTATATTCTCTACGGTCTCTTACTTACTAAACTTGCGCTGCCACCGAGTTTGCTCATCTTGTGTTAGATAATTGTTGTATTATTTTGGAAGTAATTTTATTTACTTCTTCCCTTTTTATCAAACACACACGTTTCGCAACACTGTTGTTTTCAGTTTGGGGGTGCCAGATCTTATTTTGTAGCGGATTTAACGTTACATCGTCGCTCACAAGTTGACAACTCTTAACATTTTTTTTTTGTATATTTCAGAACACAAAAAAACAAAAGTTATTTCTCCGTTGCTAACCCGCGTTACAAGTAAATAAAAAAAGAACATAATTAGTAGAAGATATTTATTGTTTGATGATGTAAAGAAAACAAAGCTATTAAAATTATTTTGCATTAAAAAATAATAAAAAAAATAATAACCCGATTCGATTTTTTGCGAGTTAAGAGTTATCAACCTGTGACCGACGATATTGCAATTATTGCGGGCATGGGCGTAAAATCTGTAGTATTCACTGGCTGTTTTGTGGAATACCTGGGCATCAGGCAAATTAATTACAATGATAGGTTATAAAGCTTTATTCTCCTGACATAAGCTTTTGCTTTGGAGATTTCGCTAAACAAATTGAAAGTAATTTTTTTTACTTTTATTTTTATTAGTTTTCAGTATTTTTGTTTTTTTCCTTTACAACGAAATCATTACTTTAAGTACCTGCGCATCTTAACCTAATTCACCATACATACGTTTAAACAGTCTAAAGTTCATATTAAAAATAAAATTAAAAATAAAAACAAATATTAAATATATAAAAATATTTATTAGATTGTTTAAAGTTTCGCACGAGTGTTTGTGTTATTTTAAGTCTGGAATATTATCATTTAAAAAAATATTGTTTTTATTCTTTCTGTTTTTTTTTTTATTATGTTATCAAAGTCCGTCTACCAAATGTCTCTTATTAGTTGTTTTTGAATTTGATCAATACATGATTCTTTCAGATAATCATGTAGAAAAGCATTAGGGTTCTAAGATGGACACTATTTACAGGATCACATGCTTTAAAAGCGAAATATATAATTTTATCAATTCATCTGAACAACTTCTTACGGCGTTAATTTTTTCGTTTCGGCTTTGACTTTGAATAAGTGCTGGCAATGGGTACCATACAGAATTTCTTGCTACTCAAAAGCGATTTTTTTGTTCTCAGATGCTTCCACTACTTCAGTATCATTCTTGTTTGCTGCAAGTTTCAAAATTTTTCTCTTCGCCGCATACAAAATTTTCTTGTCAGGCTCCTAAGTTCGTGCCTGCCAAATTATTACTTGTAACTTTTAGTTTTTTATACATCTATGTTCCAAGAGTTTTAGAGAAAGAAGGTCCAAGTCCTCAGAGCTCCGTTTGTCTATTTCCAACTATTAGCAAGAGAAGGCACAAGCCGCACTTTTGGCAGGTAACGGGTAATCGCCATATTAGGCAAAGGTTGAGTGCAGGTAAAAAAATAGTTTTTGTATTTTGCATAGAATTATTAAGAATACTTTCGAATTCTTAGCTATCGAATAGACAAAGTAAGATTTTATGCTCTTTGCTTGAAGCTGTGACCCTTCTTTATTGACTGCCAATTAAGTAATTAGAGAAATTCGTCAAGAGATTAGTTTAATAATTTAGTTGTCAAAAGATTACTGACTGAAAAGAATGTCTATTTTTCTTATTTTAAATAGTAAATAATAAACACAGATATTTGATTGAAATCATGGACAAAGTTTAACGCCTGCACACTAATTGTAGGGTGCAAAAAAAAAACAATGACACAAATTTAATTATTTAAATAATCGACACTAGATTGTAACAACAGATTAGAAGTATTAAAGCGATCCAAGTCCAAAAACATAAGGAAAATAATTTGTTTTTATTTTTAAGTTCAATTTTTTATGTTATGCATTGATTCCACTGACAGCTGTCATAGTGTGAATTTCGTCAATATGTTTTATACTTTCGGAAAGCAAAGAAGCAATTATTAATCTTTTATTTATTATCTTTATGTGAAAAGGAAATTTTGTGGCAGCAGGCGCAAATCAGGAATAAAAAAATTGCTTGACACAACGCTTATTTTAAAAGTCAGGGACTCTCATTATTGGTGAACATACATAATTTTTAATCCATTATGAGCAAGTAAGTTTCGAAAGAATAAAAATTAAAAATATACGCTCAATCTTATTTTAGGTAGCACCTCTGAATTTAAAAAAATATATAAAAAAAGTTAAATAAAGATTTGTTTTTTTTTAATGTGTTGGCAAAGTGAGATGTCAAATGTGGCGATTTTAACGCTTATTTGTCGTAATGTGGTTATTTTTAGATAACACGGTGTCAGCAACGAAGATAAACTTTAGAAAAGTATGTGAGGCAACGCTGGCAGGGTATCAAAGCAAATTTTTTAAGATTAATCTCAACCCCAAAAAAG
The DNA here is from genome assembly GCA_937654795.1 of Cistogaster globosa. Classification (NCBI taxonomy): domain Eukaryota; kingdom Metazoa; phylum Arthropoda; class Insecta; order Diptera; family Tachinidae; genus Cistogaster; species Cistogaster globosa. The sequence continues at coordinate 4,550,665 of OW569406.1, forward strand.
AGGAACACGTCTTCACAATAAAATTTCATAATTATCTTTTAGTCGTTTAATAAACTAATCCAATTCTTTTCTGTTTCTGTTGCAATAAATTTTCAAAAATATTTTATATCTTTATAATAAATTTAATATGTTTCTTAACATTTCCACAACTTTTGCACTTTAAAAAGCAAAATAAAATTTTCAGTAGCAATCTTTTGCAATTGTGTGCGTTGCTGATTTCATGAAATTTATAAGAACTCTAAAGGAAACGCTTTCATAAATACCAATTTAAGGTCTACACGTAAGAAACTCATATTTTGAATTAAATTTGATGTTTATTAAAATAAATAATTCAGTTCTCGTCCTAAAGGTCAGGATTCACTATCATACTCAGTCGTACGACCTGTCATAAATTGCATGTGTGCTCAAAAAGTATGATAGTGTGGATTGAAAGTGTACGTGTGTGACAGACTTTTGACAGATCTGTACGATTTTATAATCTTTTGAAATATTTCAAAAAAATGATTTTTTCTATGCGATCAGAGTTGATTTTTTTTTGAAGATGAGTACAAAAAACAACAAAATATTAAAAGCATATGTTTTTCGCATCTTTTTTTGTATAATTGTGTGGCACCTACGACGCCATTTTGAAACAATTTTTAAAGTAGGATAGAATTCTGTCAGATTTTTGTGTGATTAAATCGTACGAGTGTGTATGATAGTGAATCCTGACCTTAAGTGTAGACCGTATGTAAGCATTAAGGAACCATAAAGTTATGTAATAAATGTCAATATGAAAAAATAATCGTATGTTAAGAACATTTTACCATAATATTTTTTTATGTCAGTATTTTAATCTGGCAACTTTTTACTTTTACTTCATACAATTACAAAGTGCATCAGGGATGGCAAAGTTAGCCATATTTGATTCCTTTCTTGTAGATTCCAAAACTAAAAAGTAAAATGCCATATCAATTAGGAAGAGTTTAATTTGGTTGAATTAAATGGTCTCTGAAATAAAATGCATAATGAATTTTTTAATAAATTCTTAAGTGTTATTGAATATGAGAATATAAATAGCACATGTTGCACTTCCTTGTACCTTCTTCCCAAAATAACATTATTTCGAAATTAAATTTTTAAATGATCCCAAAACATTATAGGCAAATCCGAATTTTGTGCAAATGTTTACATTTTACATTTTGATAATTAGAGTTTCTATTATGTTTTTACTTTCTCCTGCAAAGTTGCAATTATGCATATGAGTTAAAGCCCTTGTACATGAGACCAACGATAAAAATGTTAAGATGGCTGCAAAATCATTTCAAAAGACTTATTTTTATTTAAGCTGTAATAACAGCCGTTACAACGTCTAACAGTCCAAAAAAATCGTCTCTGCAGAAATTTACCAAACAAAGAAATCCTAGGGGGTCACTTTGTATTTCGATTCAAAAAGGAAATCATTCAAATTGCTATGGCTTAAACATTGTGTTTCGAAAGTGTTTTCTTTCAAATCGAAATACAGAGTAACCCCCCTGGATATAATAGAAAGGTGGTTTAAAGTGTTGTATTTTTACACACAGACTTTCATTCTGTATTTATGGGTGATAAAACAGTAACATTTCTGTTATATACAAGTTCTCTTTTTTGTTGCAAAAGGTTATTTATTCTATTTAATATTTAAGCTTTTTATGCTACCTTTGTGTTTGTTTGACCAAAAATAATATATAATTCTCAGGATATTTGCAGCTACTCGAAGTTGTATATGAAACTGCCATCCCTAAATTAGCGCTTAAAGCGCAAGATATGTGTCAAAATTTCTCATGTACATACAAAATGTATGAAGCATCCCTAAACAGCACGGCGTCAACGCTTAGCAATTGGAAAATCCAATTTTGACAGCGCGTAAGGTAAAGCAGTTGCCTGCAAGCTACTTTTGTTTACATATTTTTTTGTAGTATTTAGAGAACGCTACAAAACAGTGATGACATTTTATCTTTTTTCGGGTTTATCTAGCGTTTTTATCACTGTTTTGATTTCCATTTTTTAGAGTTTTATTAAAAATGATAAGTTAACTTTACTGTTCACAAAAAAACGTTGCGCTTTTTTAGGTATATCATATCAACGAAAAAGCCATGCGTTATTTTACGTCGCGTCTTTCGCGCTAATTTAAATATGACTGAAACTCAACATTAATAACGGAATAAACAATATTTTTGACTGCTTTATCGTTACGGCATTACCGACAACTGTACGCTCTTACATTTGACATATCCTTAAAATAATCAAATCTTTTTCGATTTAAGCAAAATGCATTACTTTTATTTATAAAATAATTTGTGATAATAAAATATCTATAAAAAAATTACTTCCATTCAATTTTCCATACCTAAGTTTTCGCCTTCAATAAGTAGAGATCTTCGAATAAGTAGATATCTGTCCTTCAGTAGTAATATAGAAAAGGAGATTGGTCGGTCATCACTGTAATGAAATGAATCTACATGCTCATCTGTGACTTAAATCATTGAGTTGATAAACGCTTAAAACCACACAGTCCCAATTCTGGGTGTTAACAAACAGTGACTTTAACGTTTATATTCGTACTGTCATAAGTGCTTCATTAAATTGATATTCAATATCCCAATTACTTGCGTAAGACTACAACAAATGCTACAAGAAAAGATAATTAATAGTAAATTCAAAAAATTATTCGAATTCCCAAAAGATAACAGGAAAGTTTAGACTACAATGACAAAAAAAAAAATAAATAACAGTTTTGATAATTGCAAAAATAATTGTTCAAATCATTATAATCTGTTTGATTGTTTGCAGATTTTAACTGATTGTTATATTTTATCAAAGGTGTTTTGAAACATCTGTAACATTGCAACTCAATTAAAAAAAAAAACTAATTAAACTGGAAAACAACAAGCAACAGCAATTACAATTACAGCTTGTCTTGAACTTGACTTATACAACAACAATAACAAAAAAGTCATCTCAAATAAAGTTGTTTTTAAAAACTTGTCATAAAATTAAGGAAAACAAGTAAGAGTGCTATACTCGGCTATGCCGAATCTTTTATACCCTTCACCCAGGCCTACCATACTTTTCGATTTATCGGCATTTTGCCGATTTTTAGCCTCAAACTTATCAAAGTGCTGACTTGCCGATTTTTGCTCTAAAAATGCCGATTTTTTTTTTTTTTGTTAAACTCTTAAACGCAGTAACTCTGTTTGCATACATTACAGCCATACCTAAATTAGCGCGTAAGACGCGACGCAAAATAACGCATGGCTTTTACGCTGAAATGACATACCTAAATAAAAGCGCAACGTTTTTTTGTGAGCAGTAATGTTAACTTGTCATTTTTAATAAAACCCTATAAAATGAAATCCAGTGATAAAAACGCTAGATAAGCCCGAAAAAAGCTAAAATGTCATTACTGTTTGTAACGCTATCTAAATACTACAAAAAAATAAGTAAACAACAGTAGCTTGCAGGCTACTGCATTACCTTACGCGCTGTCAAAATTGGATTTTCCAATTGCTAAGCGTTGACGCCGTGCTATTTAGGGATGCTTCATACATTTTGCATGTACATGAGAAATTTTGACAGATATCTTGCGCTTTACGCGCTATGTTAGGGATGGCAGTTACTTTTGGGCATCACTTGTTACATTACCCCACCACCAGCCATTGAATTGAACAAGACATGCACATAACGCCGGCAGAACAACGGTATTAATTTGTGCATACTCTTCTATGTGGCGGAAGCCTGTCGGTGTTCGTGATCTGTTTGAACATAATTTTCGGTTTGTCGTCAGGGTTGTTTCAATGTTTTAAATAAGAAAGAGAGTGTTCGCCTTGTTGATCAATAGATGGCGTTAATTCAAAATAGAGAAATCATACTAAAAGTCATATTTGATGGCGAACATCATTGCTCAGACAAATGTTCGACCAACGATGGTTGCACATAAACGAAACATGAACATTGGGTGTCTTACACTATCTGCATTCATGTGCGACGTCATGTTCACATCGATTTATTGGCTCGTGGAGTTCGTTGTACCCTTAAAAATTGTATTCTTAATATAAAAGTTTTTCAAAATAGCTTATTCCTTGCTACCAAATGAACGTAATTTTAAATTGATAAAAATAAAAATGAGAAAATAAGAATTGCTTGTGTAATGAATGTGATGAACAGTGCAGCGAAATGAATATTTTTTCATGCAACGAATGTCTCAGTAGTATTTTATTTCAACAAAAGAGTAAATGAAGAGAAGAGTACAAAAACCGCTGGTAAATTTGTCTTCAAGTCCAATGGAAAATAATTTAGAAAAACAAACATCTAAAGTGACTCTAAAGACCAAAATATATGAAAATATTGGATTATTGCCACCATATACGATCAAAGGCTAAAACATTTTTTTCTTAAACGGTTATTTTTATAGATTTTGTGTTATTTTTACTATTCTTCAGTATTGCTCTGTTTTGTTGTTTTTGTCTTAATAAAAATAATTTTAAATAGAGTATTTTTTATTTGCCAATTTTATAAAACTAAATTGCTGATAATGCCGCTTTTTGTGCAAATATGCCGATTTCTTATCGAAATCATCTGGCACCCCTGCCTTCTCTGTGTATGTAAATCTAGTTTAGTGAAGTAACTCTAATCAAAAAAAAAAAAAAAACAAATATTGAAGTGACAGAGAATTAACAATAAGAAGAAGAAAAAAATTAAGTACGATATATAATTTTACATAAAAATGTCATCGGCTCTTAATGAGTTAAGCAAAAAAGTAGTATTTCCTTTAAGATCTTTTCAAAAGCTTTTAAATGATACCCGTATTGACAATCGAACTTTTATATGAAAGGCGTCAATTTTTTTACTTGATGTGTTTTTTTTATTTTTTAATTCTCTATCGCTCGATATATTTGTTCTTTTGATGAGAGTTACTTCATTGCTCCAAATGAGATGAAAAAATTAGAGGCAGGCCTATTGTATAATAACATGAGACATCAGGGCCAATTTAATAAATAAATAAAATTATGACTGCAAGCGACCGCCGTTATCAGAATTGCTCTCAAAATAAGTTTCTGTGTACTTTTTAAAGTATTCAGAAAGTTTGGCCCGTCCTTGTAGATTTTACAATAAAAATATTTTAGGAAAAGTTTATTATCGCTTTTGCTGCAAGACTTTGCATTTATGAAAAACAGTTTGTGAAGTAAAAAAAGAAATTTTTTATCAACCTAAAAATCGTGTATAAGATTTTGTTTTTTTTTTTCTGCTTCAGGAAATCTCGTTTTTGAAATAAAAATATTTTTTAATAAAAATAATTTTTGTAACAAAAGTAATTTCTTGCAAGTCATATTGTTCTTGAAACTTTAAGTATTAAAACAGTTTTAAATTTCTAAACAAAAAAAAAAAAAAGAAATAAAAAAATTTTTAAACGCAACATTTAGTTTTTCGTTGTTCGTTTTGTTGAGACCAATAGTTCTCTACGAGTTGATAGTTTGTTTATTTCAATAAGGCATTTATTGAACGAGGGTTTTCTTTTTTTGCTAAGTGATCAAAGATTTTTCTAGTTCTAATTATTTTTAAACTGACAATTTTTTCTAGCTAAACAAATGATCGCTTAAGTTTAAACACGATTTTTTTTATCGCTCGAAACTTGACTTTGTGAAGAAAATAAATAATTTAATTAAAAAAAAAAACAAAAATTATAACATGTTTTGTCTATAAATCGATCAAATTGCTTAAATTTATTACTGACCACCCACTGTTCACCATTTCGCTTTTGAAGTTTTTATTAATAAAAAAAACCAGCTTTTAGTTTTCCAGCAAAAAATTAACTTTTTAATAATGTGCTCTTTTTTTGCTTTAAGATTTAGTTTTCAAGATAAACGTGTTTTTAGTTTTATATTTTAGTAAAGCAATTTACATTTTCTCCCAAATTTCATAGATTTTTTGTAATTTTCATTTTTGGGAAAATTTAATTTTGGACTGAAAATCGACTTTTAATTTCAATAAAACCATTTTTTTTATAAAACAAAATATTTTGCAAGAAAATCGATTGTTCAAGAATTTTATTTTATAAAAAAATACTAAGTTTACGAATAAATATCGATCGTCTTTCTTATATCAAAAATTTTGTGTTTTATTAAAATTCAGTGTTTTTATAAAAAAAATATTTTTCAAATTAAAATCTATTATTAATTAATTTCATAATTTACTACAGATTGTTGGTTTTAAGATAAATTTGATATTCACCTTAATACTTTATAACGTATTAAGTCTCTTTGAATTCCCTTACAATAACAACTTTAAACGTGAATGCAATTATTTTTATCTTAATTTTCACAACCTGTTCGTTTAATGAAAATCTCTAATAGATTAAGAGCAGAATTTTGCAAACAGCATCTTCTTCTGTTTGATATTTAAAGATGTAACTTTACTTAAAATACAACAGTGCTCTCAATATTCTCTTAACAGTAATTGCCAGATCTAAGGATTTGTCATTTATTGTGACGATATAAAGAACGTTTTAGCGATGTTAACTTTAGAATTATGAAGAGTAAATTAACTTGGCGATTTTTTTTAAATGTTTTTGCTATACTTGTTGTTGATGGAAAAATTTCAGAAGATTTAAAACTATTTATACAAAGCAACGTCCCAGTTATTATTTATAGAAAAAAACAAATAAAAATAATCTTTCTTTTATAAACATTTTAATAATAGCAACTTAATAAGTCCATATGAACTCTAGTTATTATCAAGATGTCGCTGGTGCTTTTTATTCTAAAGATATAAATATTCTTTTAATTATTTGCGCCACTAAATTATTAAACTGTCTGTTTATAAAGACATCCTGCCATGTAAAAATATAAAAAGATTTTATACAACTTAATTTGATGTCAATCAAATACTTGTCGGCTGTGAAGTATTTAAAAAAAAATTCATTTTAAATTTTATTTAAAAATAATTTCAAAATATAAGAATATAATAAATTACATATCACAAACGCCTCATCTCTACTTCTTCCTATTTCCCACCGATTTTTTGCTTTTTTAAATTCTTTTTATTCTCCATTTTATCTATTAAATATTTCTGTTTAATATAATATAACGTTTACTCACTAAAGGTGAAAGGTTTTCTATTGTCTTTTTTGAGTTCTTAAGACATTGGAATTTCACTCAACGAAAATTCATCACAATATCATATTTTCACCAAAATTTCACCAAAAATTTTTCATTTTACCACAAAATTTAAATAATGAACAAGTGCTATATTCGGCTATGCCCCATCTTATATACCCTTTACAATGTATGTAAATCAGAAGGAGGCAGAATATATATAATTTACGGGGTCAGAAATGCAAATTGTAAAAATTATAAACGGAATGACAAACTTTTTTCCACTTTTTGTATCAAAGGGTATAAAAAGATATATAGCACAAAATTTTTGTGTGGCAACTCTCATGGTTTTGCACATTTGCTAAAATGTTTCTCTTAAAATGTGAGCGCATTATAAAAAGAGATGAACAAGTTTTTATAAACAGTAAAAATACCCCCCACAAAAAGAACTGTTTTGTTTTGAATTGCAAAGTTTTTTAAAGATAAGAAATCTAAAGATTCAATTTTAACTCAAAAACACTAACAAAAACAAATAAAAAAATTTAGTGCCATTATAGCAATTGTTCAGAAACGTCGTTGGTGTTTTGACGTTTTTTTTAATTTCCGCAAAATGTTTATTGAAATTATAATAATAACTTCAACTTTAATTCTATTGTGGGATTATTTATTGAAAAAACATCGCAATGATATGCTGAGCTATATGCCGGGTCCTAAGCCTTTGCCCATTTTGGGCAATGTCTTAATGTACAGAGGACAAAGTCCTGAAGGTAAGAACAACAAAATACAAACTACTTATGAACATAATTAAAAGCTGTGGGCGTTACGTACTTTCAGCTTGCTGCTATGTGATTTATTTAATTTTATTGAGTTAAATTGCAGTCATGCAATAGAATTTTTGTAGCTATAAATCTTTAATCTTAGTGTAAATTTTGTAGGGGTTGTTGATAAGTAACCTTATCTGTTACGCCAGACGAAAGGGATTGAAATTTCTTTTTAAAAATTGTTTGTTACGTTACAGTCACATTGGGCGAATTATTTGATACAAATGCGTGACCCCTAAATTTGTTTAAATTTATTAAGTTTTTTCACCAACATAAAATAATAAAAGTTAATCATATTTTATTTTACTTTTGCAACATTTTCTTAAGCACTCGTAGAAAAAAGTAAACAAAAAATTTTTTTTCTTAAGAACGAAATAAAAATGTGTTTTTTAGTGGTTACGTTTTTTTGTTACTGTGATTTATACAATTATTTATTTATTTTTTTTTTTTTTAATTTTTTATTTTAGTGATTTTTAATCTACAGTTTTTTTTTGTGATTTAAGCGATTTTTTTTTTATTGCATATTTTGTGTTTAATTTTTTTGCGATTCTCAAAAAATATTCGAAACAAAATTTCTTTGTTTATTTTAAAGTTTCTAATTGGAATTTTTCGCCAACATAAAAGAATTGATGTTTTATTTTTGGAATTAAAAAAAAAAAAAAAATTGGTAGAAAAATAAATTATTGCCCAAGAAATAAATCGGTCGTTAAAATAGAGTTCTTATAAACATGAAGACATTTTTGTAAGAGGTAACACGCTTTTTAATTTTACCTTCTTTTTATCTTTCAGAAATCATGCAATTCATTATCAACAATAAAAGAAAATATGGAAAACTTTACCGTGTTTGGATATTACAACAATTAGCTGTTTTCTCCTCAGATCCCGAAGATATTGAAGTGATATTGAGTTCATCTCAGCATATAACTAAAAATAATCTTTATGATTTATTACATGAATGGTTGGGTACCGGATTACTTATGAGTACCGGTAAAAAATGGCACACCCGACGTAAGATTATAACGCCAACTTTTCACTTTAAAATTCTAGAAGAATTTGTGGAAATATTCGATCAACAAAGTGCTGTTATGGTGGAAAAATTATATGATAAAGCAGATGGTAAAACAGCAGTAAATATATATCCAGTGGTGTGTTTAACAACGTTGGATATTATAGCAGGTAAACAGAATTTAAGACAGAGATGGGTAAATGTATACAAAAAACAACTTGCGTAATTTCCACAGATAATAAATTTATATCATGCTAAGATTCTGACTCCTTATAATGAAACGGATAATACTTCTATCATGCTATAAATTTCTTAGTTTTGATTACTTATTTCTAGTTGAGTGTGATAGAGAGAGAGAGAGAAAGAGTGATGTTATTAAAACCAAAAATCGTTCATTTATATTAGTGATTTTCATTAACATTACCCAGCTTACCACATTTCTCGTGTCTTTCTTTTAATCTTTGAAAACTACAACCAGTGTTACCTAAAGAAAAAAAATATTTGAAGTAAAAAAAGCAAGTAATATTTGCCTATCTCTGGCAACACTTGTAAGCTAAAAAATATTTACACATGGAAATTGTTATTGTTCTCTGCTTGCTAATTTAATCAATGGCAATTACGTAAAAATGTAAGCCATGTATGTAACATATCCCGTTGGGCATTAAAGTCCTGTGTTTACGCGTAAAAATTTTGTTTCTATTTAGATAGCAATTAATTTAAGTTATTCGTGCATTCTAAGTCCAAGGCGAATTGATAACAGGTAAACGCAGGGTGAAAATTAATACAACACTGTGAAAGAAAGATGTGTATTTCGTTTTTTTGTAAGAATTATCTTCGGCTGTCAAAAACAAAGAAGTACACTAGGAGATAATAACTTTTGACATTCGGAGAAGGAAAATCAAAAAGTCACCTGGGCTGTTAAAGCCACCTCAAGGCGAATAAATATACGGTGGAAGCGATGGCGAATTCATTGATTTTCGCCGGTAGTCTAACTGTCAATCTCCTTATATAAATAATATACTATTTTTTTATATGTAGTTTAACATTTGGGATAAAGGCGAAAATTAACGAATTCGCCATCGATTCAACCGTATTTATTCTCTTTGGGCCACCTGTTATTAATTCGCCTTGTTCCAAATCCGTAGTGTTTTCCAAAGCGAATAAATAAACGGTGGGAGCGATGGCGAATTCATCGATTATCGCCGGTAGCCTAACTGTCAAACTCGATATACAAAAAATCTGTATATAATTTTTTATATGTATTTTAACATTCGGGATAAGGGCGAAAATTAACGAATTCGCCATCACTTCAACCGTATTTATTCGCTCTGGGCCACCTGTTAATAATTCGCTTTGTTCCAAATCTGTAGTCTTTTCATATACCTTTCTTCGCTCTCTCTTTCTCTTTCACTCAATCACAACTTAAAGAATTGTTTGGACAATTTACATTCAAATGTTGTATTTTACAGAAACTGCCATGGGTGTCAAAATAAATGCTCAAAATAATCCCGATATTCCTTACGTGCAGGCTGTAAGAACGTAAGTAAATTCAATAATAATTTTTTAACAGTTTTTTGTTAATTAATCATATTATTAGTGTTGTCAATATATTTACAAGGCGATTTATAAATATCTGGCAGCGCAAAAATTGGATTTTTCGTTTAACTGCTTCTAAAGATTATGAGCGTCTTAATGCTTGTATTAAACTTATGCATGAATTTACCCAAAATATCATTATGGAAAGGCGTCATACTTTGGAAAAATCCCTTAACGAAAATACGCCTGTGCCAGAAGAGAATGAATTTGGTCAAAAGAAACGCATGGCCTTGTTAGACGTTTTGTTACAGTCCACTGTAAATGGTGCTGTCTTAAGCAATGAAGATATACGCGAAGAAGTAGATACTTTTATGTTTGAAGGTCACGATACTACTGCAAGTGCTATTTCTTTTACTTTATATTTAATATCCCGTCATCCAGAAGTACAACAAAAACTTTTCCAAGAAATCTGGGAAATTTTTGGTGACGATAAAGAACGTTCCGTTACCTTACGTGATCTCGGAGATTTAAAGTATATGGAATGTGTTATAAAAGAATCTTTACGTCTATATCCACCAGTACCCATTATAGGTCGTTATTTTAATGAGGATGCTGAAGTACGCGGCAAAAAGATACCAGCTGGCACAAATTATACTGTTGGCATTTTTGTAAGTCTACGTGATCCTTTATATTTTCACCAACCAGATGTTTTTAAGCCGGAAAGGTTCTTAGACGAAAGTAATAATAAGATTAATCCTTATGCTTATATACCTTTTTCGGCTGGTCCACGCAATTGTATTGGTCAAAAGTTTGCTATTTTGGAAATGAAAAGTACCATCTCGAAAATGTTAAGACACTTTGAATTGTTACCTCTGGGGCCGGAAGTAAGACCCATGATGAATCTAGTATTACGCTCAGCTAATGGCAATCATGTGGGCTTAAGGCCCAGAGTGTATTAAAAGTAATGCTCCAAAAATTTTTTAGGAAACAAATTATTAAAATTAAATTTATTTCCCAAGGCGAATAAATATACGGTAGGAACGATGGCGAATTCATCGATTTCCGCCGGAAGCCTTACTGTCAAACTCCATATATAAAAAATCTCTATACTATTTTTTTATATGTAGTTCCACATTCACGTTAACGGCGAAAATTAACGAATTCGCTATCGCTTCCACTGTTTATTTATTCGCCTTGTTTATTTCCATTATACTTATGTGTTTGTGTGCGTTTGTATATAAAAATTCATGTACATATACATATATAAAACCAAGGCGAATCAATTATATGGTGGTATCAACGGCAAATTATTATCGTTAATTTTCGCCTTTGTAGAGCACCAGCTTGATGTGAAAAATAGCTGACTAAACAAAAGGAAAACAAGTTTAATTTATCCTTCTATCATAATTTGGTACTTTAAAAGATGTTGTACCCAGTTGGTTTCTTTCTTTCTTTCTTTGCGTATGCAGCAATTAAATAAATTAAAATTTTTTTTTTTTTAATTTATTTTAAAATTTTGAGAACAACGTTAAACATAAACAAAAATCAGCTGGGCTATCAATCACCTGTAAATTAATTCGCCTTGTATAAAACCTAAAAGATATTTATAGAAAGTCAAACGGCCATTTTATTTTTTAAAAAGGGTGGGGGTGCCTTAAGGATAAGAATTAAGTGCATATTTAAGCAACAGCCTGGTGGTAAAGAAGAAGCGAGGGGGGACAGATACACAGTGCTGTGAATAATTCTTTCTACGTAATTTTGTGAGCCAAGTATATTTAAAAATTTGCATTTGAAAACTTTATATGCTGAAAGAAGAAAGAACCATAACATTATAAAACGATTTTGCTATTTATTATACTATATGCGATAAATCAGACTTACTAATATGCCCAAATAGTTACTAACTGCTTATTTTAAAACTTTCGTTAAATAAAAATACATAAAATAGTTATTCAAACATCGTAAATATCCCTACAAATTATTCAAACATTTATCAATAACATTAATCTAATCGAAAACAAATACATTTATATTTATGATAAATATTTTATTATGGGAAATAATAGTAAAGACAAATTATTATAAAAAACTGTATTAACATTATATTATTAACGTTTTATTCTGTGGCCTAACTAACATTTTACCTTTTTTATTTTTGGTTTAAAAATAAAAGAAATTGAAATAGAACACTTAAAATTAAGAAATTAAACTTTAAAATTTAAAGAGCGGAAAAAAAGTATGTTACTTTACATTATGTTTTGATGTTAATAACAGTGATTCATTTGAATGTAAAAATGTAAAATAAATTTATGTTATGTTGAAATAAAGTGAGAAACTTACAAATAAATAAATAATTAAGGAGAGTTTAACACTCACCAACAATATCCGATGTTAAGAAAAGGCCTGAGATGAAGATTTTTGTTCTTTTCTCATTTTATAAATTGTGTGTGTGTGTTTTTTATACGATTCGCCACAAAAAGTGGAAAAAGGGTATAATTAATTTTGTCATTCCTATTGTAATTTCTACAATATCCATTTCCGACCCTATAAAGTGTATATATTCTGACTTCTTATGCATAGCGAAGTCCATTAAGTGATGTCGGTCCGTCTTAGTGTTGAAATCTAGTTTGCCGATGCACTAGATCAGCTAAAAAAATTTAAACACGCCAATCGATCAGACAAAGTGTCGAAAGAGGTGCTATGGAAAAGAAAGAAAGATCGGTCCATGTCCTTCGATGCAGCGGGCAAAACACCACACCTACCACGAATTTTTCTATATCTTTTGGAACAATGAAGTACAGTACTCCAATAAAAAAAAAATCAAATATATGGTGCGATAAAGAATAAAATTATATAAAAAAACATCAAGTGAAAAAATTGTCGTTCGCCCATATATTCCGAGTTACGGGCCTCTGATATGTTCAAATTTTTAATATATAAATATGGGTACCATTTTAAAGCTTTTAAAGAGATCTTTAAGGAAATACTAAAATTTAAAAAAAATGCTTGACCCATTAAGATCCGATTGCATTTTCTTTATAAAATTATTATAACGGGTTTTTTTTTAAGCCCGACAGAACTTTATATTGTAAAAAAAACACAAAAAATTAAATTGTAATGAAGAATTTTTTTACACGAAATATCAGAACATGGCATTAATATTTTAAAATGATTTCGCGCATATGGCCACCGCGGCTGTTCACAACAAAGCGCATTCTGGACTTTCAATTTTGGGTCACTTTTTCAATTACTGCTGGCCGTATGTCACAAATAAAACGAATAATGTTGTCCTCCAAAGCGTCAATTGTTGCTGATTTATCAGCATAAACCAGTGACTTTACGTGACCCCACAGGAAATAATCAAGAGGTGTCAAATCGCACGATCTTGGAAGCCAATTGACAGGTCCATTCCTCGTAAACAACTTATCGCCAAATTTTGATTTCAATAACTTGATGGTTGCGGTCGCCGAATGGCACGTAGCGCCATCTTGTTGAAACCACATTTCGTCCAGATCAATGACATCCATATTTTCAAATGAAAAATCATTAATCATGGTGCGGTAACGATCTCCATTGACCATAACGTAAGATCCGGCCTCATTTTTGAAGAAATAAGGTGTGATGAAGCCACCAGTGAGTAAGCCACACCAAACAGTTCCTTTTTCTGGATGCAATGGAATCTGTAAGGTTTGTTATGGATTGATCTCACTCCATATGCGGCAAATTTGCTTATTAACAAACCCGTTAAGACAAAAATGAGCCTCATCGCTGAACACAATTTGGCGATAAAACAACGAGTCAGTTACTAACTGCTCTCGAGCTCAATTGGCGAAAGAACGACGCATATAATGCTCTCATGGCTTTAATCCTGCACTAGCTGAATCTTATACGGGTGTAGGCCAAGATCTTTGTGCAAAATTTTCCTCGTAGTAGACGGATAGAGCCCCAATTCCTGCGACCGACTACGAATCGATAAATTTGGATTTTTTTCAACACTTTCGTTTACAGCAGCGATATTCTCTTCAGTACGCTTATTCTTTCGACAGGGTGGTGTTATTGCATCCTTTAGAGAGTAGAATGGTACGAAATCTATCCTCAGTTCGAAGGATGGCTTGCTCAGACGGACGATTATGTGCACCACAAAATTCACGAAGCCTTCGACCGATGACGACTCGATAAATTTTGATCTTCTTTCACACTTTCATTTGCAGCAGCGATATTCTCTTCATTACGCACATTCCCTTGACGTGTTGTTGTTATGGTGCGAAATCTATCCTCAGTTCGTCGGATGGCTTGCTCAGACGGACGATTATGTTTAACATAAAAATCAGAAAGTCAAATTGATGACTGATTTTCAAAGTAAATTTGGATGATTTGATAGCGTTGCTCAAGCGTGAGTCTATTCATTATGATTTGCCACAATTTACTGAAAATATTAAGAAAAAGTTTAAATCAAAATTTAATTTTTAGTGCTATTTTTTATAATTTAAAGTTCTATCGGGCTAAAAAAAATTATTTTTAAATTTTTTTATCACGCCAACATTTGCTTTTTTGATTGGAGTTACTTCACTAAACTAGGACTCGGCACAGCCAAATATAGCACTATTATTTATTTTTGTTTTCGGTATGAAAAAACAAATCATTTTTAAATGATTAAAGAATTATTTATCTCGGGTAATGTGATTAAATAAAAAAAAATGGAATTGGAATGTTATTTATTTTTTTTTCAAGCTTGAAATACAAAATAGGGTATACATCCCTGCATTTGACACTTAAGGCCGTGTCAGATAGAACTTTTTCGCTTTGCGTGACGTTTCAAACTTTGAAAAAAAAAGTGTAAAACGCAAGAGGTATGTCACAATAAAAACTTTGACAGCGCTTAATTATTGTTTGTTTACGTTAAAAGTGCATAGTAGTTTTTATATTTTCATTAAAATAATATTAAAAAATGTTATTGGAGGACATATTGGAATTGGTTCTAATCCTAATCTTAATGAATGAAGCATTTTTATATAACTACATGTATACATAAGAATATTAAAATGAACTATTTCCTATAGTTAAAATAATTTGTTACAAATTAATACTAGAAGCCTTTTTCAAAAATAATAAAGGAATAATATTTAATAAAAAAATTACATTTTAAAATACTTACCTCTTTTACTTTAGATTTTGCAAAAAATAATATACAAATGTATAGCAGCTAATTGTCAAAGCGCGCCAAAAGATGAGTGTTGACCAACTTTGCGCTTTGCTTTGCGTTAAAAGTGCTTTATGTGACATGTTTCATATAAGTTCATACATTTTATCTTAAATGTCAAAGCGAATTTGCAACGCAACGCAAAGCAAAAGTTTTATCTGACACGGCCTTTACATATTTCTAAATCTGCTCCCACTCGTGCAAAATTGTTTGCAATTCCATTTATTGAAATATTCTAATGACGAAGAATCCGGCACAATTTTAGTACATGTTGTCCAGTGAGCAATAACAGTTGACTAGCTTCGATCTAATACATTGATTACGGAGTGCTTTTATAGCCGCTTGACTATCTGCGTAATGAGTGATATCGCTAATATAAAACACATTTTAATTCTTCCAGTGCAGTTTTCCAGCTTAGAGGAATTTCTATTTTTTCTTTACGCGATAATTAACAGATCCAGTGCTGCCAATGCATATAAAATTAATATTAAATGTGAGTTCAAATATAATTTATTTTATTTAACAGAAAGGAGAACATCATAAAATTAAAATATTATAAATGTTTTTTTTTTGCAAATGAATAAATTGTTTTTAAGTTTTTATTTAAAATATTTTTATAAGAGTGAAATACTAAAAAAACAAAATTTCAGCTTTTGTCGTGTTTATTGTAATCAAGCAAAACACAACACAGTGACGATTTCAGCCAGCGGCATTTGTAGCCATGTAGTTCTGTAGCTACATCTGTGTGTTGAAATCATCATAATTGCCGATATCACTCTCAGCTTCCTAAAACAAATTTAATCGCTTAAATCGATGTCTCGTTAATTATTATTGTAAAATAAGTTCGCGTGAATAATTTAATTGTGTGATGTAAATAAAAATTTTCAACTAGTTTGATTCAAACCATTAATTCTAGTTGTTGTTTCTATGGTTTGGAAATTATATTTAGAATCATACTTTCAACCAAACGTAGTTTAAGATTGACTTTTCACAGCGTTAGTTTCATTATTTTTATTTAAAAAAAAGTTATTTTTCAATTAGCAAAAATAAAACAAATAAATAAAAAAAATATTTTTTTGGTAATGATTTTTAATTAATGCAAAAATGAAATTGATAAGTTCTAATAGTTTTAAACTATAGTATTTATTTCTTGTTCTTTTTATCAGTAGGATTGAAATAAAGGGTTCATTAACATTAATTAAAAACAAGTAAGAGTGCTATATTCGGCTTTGCCGACTCTTATATACCCTTCACCATCTATGTAAATGTAGTTTAGTGAAGTAACTCCAATCAAAAAAGCAACTATTGGGGTGACAGAGAATTTAAAAATAAAAAATAAATTGATACTGAATATATATAATTTTACATAAAAATGTCATCGGCTCCTAATGGGTTAAGCATGTTCAAAAAATTTTAGTATTCCGCTAAAGATCTTTTTAAAAGCTTTAATATGATACCCATATTGATATTTAAAAAACTTGAAAGTTTCAGAGGCCCGTAACTCGGAAAGTATGGGCGAGCGCCAATTTTTTCACTTGATATTTTTTTCTTATTTCTTTATTCTCTTTCGCTCCATATATTTGTTTTTTTTTATTGGAGTTACTTCATTGTTCCAAATGATACAGAAAAGTTAAAGGTAGGCGCGGTGTTTATCCCGCTGCGTCGAAGAACATGGACCGTTCGTGCTGATTTCCAAAAGCACCTTTTTCGACATTATTGGCGTACTTAATTTTTTTCTAGCTGATCTAGTACCTCGGCAAACTTCATTTCAACACTAACACGGACGGACAATCGGACAGACGGACATCGCTCAATCAACTTTGCTATAGAACTCAAAATATATATATTTAATGGGATCGGAAATTGTAGAAATGACAAATGGAATGAAAAACTTAGCAAAACCCTTTTTCCAATTTTTGTGGTGAAGGACATGAAAAATAGATCTGCCTTGGAGCAACCCGAGATTAAACTCGTACAATTCTTTTTTTAAATAGAGCTGTATTTTTTGGCAACAAATCTATGATTTGGTAATTTTTGGATTTTTTAGTAAAATTCTGGCGAACATGTAGATATTTTGGGGAAATTTCGATTGTTGAATAAAATTAATTCTTTTTTGCTAAATTTTGCTTCTCAGTACAACAAAACCACCACTCCTTTGAAACTATACCTGACAGAACCCACACCAAATCAAATGTTTAAAAATAACATTTTCAAAAAGTCAAAAAATTATGAAAAAGTAATTAAAGCATTATAAAAAAAACGCCAATTAGGCATCATTTTCAAGAAAAAAATTTTTATACAATTTTTTTAAATCTAAATTTTTTTTAATAAAGACAATTTTCGCGACAAAAATATCGTTTAATCGTAACACTTTTTTGTTTTTTTTTTTTTTTTTTTTGACTAAATGAGAGTTTTTAGGAAATCTGATGGAAAATATAAAAACACTAATAATGCCATGAAAGAAACCATCAATAGCATTACGACCACTCTTCTAAATCAGTCAGTTTTTTATTAAAAATCTTAAGACCCTTTCCCATACAGTTGCCTAGGTAAATAACAATGTGTGGCACCACGCCCACTGTCCCATTCCATCCAATATTTGGCTAGACTATGGTTATTTATAAAGAAGTTTTTACAAGGGCTGATATATATATTTCTGGCCTGGCAATACTGAGTACTGCCAAGTGCAATCTGACATTTCCATTGGAAAGTTTGTCATTTTTAAGCATAATCGTACTCAAAACGTTTTGACGTACCACCATTATTTGTGTTGTTTACAGTTTCTTGAAAAAATTAAAAAAAATGGAATTAACTCGTGAACATTTTCGTGCCATCATTTTTCACAACTTTCGACGTGGATTATCACGACAAGAGTGCATTGATGAACTTAAATCTTTGTATGGCGATGAAGCACCATCCTATAGCACTGTGAAAAATTGGTATAATGAATTTAATCGTGGCCGAAGCTCGCTCAAAGACAAATCCCGTGAAGGTCGTCCAAAAATGGCTGTTGTGTCAGAGAACATTGATGCCGTGCGTGAACTCATAATGCAAGATCGACATGTGACATACCGTGAGATAGAGACATCCTTGGACATTTCTTCTACCAGCATACATTCGATACTGCATGAACACCTGGCCGTAAAAAAGGTTTGTTCTCGTTGGACCCCGCACAATTTGAAAGTCGCTCAAAAAAGGCTCGTGTCGATTGGTGCAAAGAAATGTTGCAAAAATACGATTGCGGTGCTTCAAAAGACGTTTCTAAGATCGTCACAGGTGACGAATCATGGATCTATGCGTATGAGCCCGAAACGAAATAACAATCGACCGTGTGGGTCTTCAAAGACGAGCAAAATCCAACGAAAGTTGTTCGTGGAAGAAGCACTTCGAAGCAAATGGTCGCCTGTTTCTTCGGTAAAACTGGTCATGTGGCGACTGTTCCGCTTGAGCAACGAAGGACGGTCACTTCTGAGTGGTACACTACAATTTGTTTGCCTGAAGTCATCGGAGAAATTCGAAAAACCAAAACGTCGAATTAATGAGTCATCCACCGTACAGCCCTGACTTGGCACCTAATGACTTCTTCTTGTTTCCGCACATCAAGAAAAAAAATGCGTGGTCAACGATTTTCGTCGCCAGAAGAAGCTGTTGAAGTGTTAAAAAAACCATTTTTTAGAGGTGTCTCAATCGGAGTAGAAAAAGTGCTTCGACAACTGGTTTGAGCGCATGCACAAGTGTATAAATCATGCTGAAGAATACTTTGAAAAACAATAAAACAATTTTTGATTATAAATATTCGCATTTTCACTATTAGGCGAGAAATATATAGAGCAGCCCTCGTAGTACAAAAATTTAGGAATCTACATATTGTAATTTTTCATGTACACTATGGTAATTTTTCACTTTGAATGGGAGGTACCACGCCCACTGTTTTAGTTTAAGCAATTTTTCTATCCAGCCATGCAGAGTTACTTGTGTAAAATTTAAAAGAGTCATTGCAATTAAAGTTTTCTAGGCACGCGGAAATACTTACTTACCTTGTATGGAGGGTACCACGCCCACTATTCCAATCCAGTCTCTGTTTCGCTGAGTTATATACAAATATTGATATAGAGATTATTGGTGCATACACAAGTCTACAAGTAACACGATGATAAATATTTACTTTGTATAGGAGTTGTCACGCCCACGTAAAATATATATCTGTTAACAAACTGTAAAAATTCTAATAAGATCAGTCCATCGACAAACACATTTTGTGTTCGTAAATTTTATGTTCTCTTTTTTAAAGAGTCCTCTCTTTACTAAAAAAAAAAAAACAAAAACAACACAGTGTCCAACTCTGTACTTTTTTACATTTTATTTTTAAAACAAGTTTATTCCATTTCCTAGATCATAATGCTTTAATACACCAATTAATATTATTTTATTTAAATAAATATTTATTTGAATTGTATCAATAGCTTTTAACTATTAAATTAAGTTTCAATAATTATTTACATATGTATTTGAAAAACACGTTATTGTGGTTTTGTCGCTATCGTTTTTATAAGAATTTTGTATAGGATAAATGCATTCATACGCCGTTACTTGCTGTTTTTGTTCTTGCATTTACATGTGTCGTTGTATGCAATTTGCTCAATAGAGAACATTTAGTGTTATTGCAACTTTTACAACAAATTGTTGTGGTTTATTTTAACGGCATATTACAAAAACAAAACATAGTATATTGATATTGTTATTTTTGGTAAACGAAAGAAAAAATCGAAACACGTGAATTGCAATTAAAAAAAAACAACAAATTTATTTATTACACAATTTATTAAAAGAGCATTTGAAAACTTTTATTTTTGGAAAAAAGTAGCAACGTTCGCGTTTTGTTTGTAAAAATATAAAAGTTTTTAGTATAAAAATTAATAATAATAATTATCAGCAAGAATGATGAAAAACTATTGTAAAAACAAAACCGACTGCTTGGGCTGTGTAATAAAAAAAAATAGAATAAAATAAAACATGATAAATGCACATATACGAGAATATTTATTATTCAGTTGAGTTCATAGTTTGTTTCATTTATGTTTTTGCTTAAATAATAAAAAATAAATAAAAAAATAAATAAAAAAAACATTGTGCAAATTGCATGTATTTTTTGTAACCTTGCATTTTGATTAAGATTTAGAAAATTTATTATTATTTTTTTTTTATTTTAACTTATTTATTGAAAATGTTTGTTTAAATAAATATAAAAGATAAAGACTGGCTTTTGCATCTTGCTAAATATTTTAAGTTTGTTAGTATTTATGCGAGTGACTTTATTAAAAAGAAAAAAAATAACACAATATTGGATTTATAATTTTTGCAAATTGATAGATAAAATTAAAGTAAATTAATTAAATACTGGGCTGTTACAAAAATGTATTGTTTTCAAAATGAATTGTCTGTCAATGGCAACAATTACAGTTAAGTTGACCAACTTCTCATTTATAATAACGAATGGTGGCTTAAAAGCAACATGTTGCCAGTAACATGTAAATTTTTTTTGTATATTTAACAGAAGAAGCCTTCTGTTATTATTCTGTTGTGTTAATTAAACATGTTTGACTTTTGTTTAGATGCTAATAATCCCATTATCATAACTTTATCCAGTTTTTTTTAATATATAAACAAAATAATATATTTATTAATCCAAAAAAAAAAAAAAAATAAAATCTGGTTAGCAAACTTTTAAAACAAAATACTGTAACTGGTATTACAATAAAGCAAGCGTGTATTTATTTTAATCTTCTATTGAAAATATTACAAAATCAATTAAAATTTTACTTTTTCGGCTTTAGTTCATTTTTAATTTAACTTTTATGAAGAAAAATTATTTTTCAAATGTACGCGGACGTTTTCCAAAGAAAACAAAATAAAATTTCTATTTTTATTTTGAATTATCGGTCGAACTTTTAATGTTCCGATTTAAACTATCAACTTTCGTCCAAAATTATTTCTTGTGCGATATAAGATATAGAACGTTGAGTTAACGCAATAGTTGATTATTTTCAATGTATGAAGTAATTCGTTTCGATCCCATAAAATGTTTGTGATTTGGATCCATAAAAAATTACGGGGCTTAAGAAATCGAAAATCCATATTTAACCAAGGAGTCTAGATTTCATTTAAAAAACTTAAATTAAGTAAAATTCGAAAAATAACTAAAATTACTTTGTTAAATTGAAAATTCTGTAAGTAAAATCGAAACTAGCAAAATTGAAATTTCACCAAGAAGTCTAAATTTCACTTTAAAAATTTAAAATTCAACAAAAATATAAAATTGCACATAAATTTCTTAAATAAATCGAAAATCCGTTAGAAAATCCAAGTTTTGGAAAATACCGAAATTTTGCTAAGAGGACAATATTTCACTTTAAAAGTTTAAGATTAAATTAAAATTAAAAAATTTCACTTAAATAAATATTAAAAGTGGAAATTTTATTAAAAATCCAAATTTCACTTAAATATTGAAGTATCACAAAAAATCGATAAAAAAAGCTGAAAATTAAGATTGAAATTTGAAACAATGGGAAACGAAAAAAAAACACCCATCGAAAATGTGATTTTGCCATAAGTCCAAGACTGACCTTAACTTAAGGTTTTGTTAAAAAAAATATTCAATAAAAATCATTATTTCTCAAAAAAAAAAGTAAGTCAATTTATTGTGAAGTGAATATAAGATATCTCCGAACAAAGAAAAAAAAGAAGAAGAAGTCCAAGTAACTTTTTTAAGCACTCTAGAAAAGCTTGGCATTTTTGTGTGAATTTAAACATCTTTATCCGAACTTAAGATGTGATATTAAATCCATAATCTTACGCTCTCTCTCTATTAAATATTATTTTTTTCGATTTCAGATAGCTGATTATTAATTTTTGGCTCTGACTGTAAAAGTAACTTATCTTTGACAATGTTGCTGGAAATTTTAATATTTCTCAGTTTAGTTTTCATAATCGACACTTTGGCTCGCAGTTATGCCACAAGAAATTTAATTAATGTTCCTTTAGTATCTAAACTACCCATATTTGGTAGTCTTTGGGCTCTAAGTACCCTAAGTCCAGAGAGTAAGTTTAAATATTTTTACTTTATAAAATATTTTATTTTTTGTTTTTTCTAAATTACAGACTTTTATATAAAATGGCCGCAATTTGTAGCTCGCTATGGCAAAACATTTTGTGGACGCATACTGGGCACGCAGGTCGTTGTGACCGTGGACCATCGCATAGTGGAGGCTGTACTTAGCAGCCAGGATCATTTACAAAAACACTATCTTTACAAAATGCTTAGCGGTTGGCTTGGCAATGGTCTATTGCTAAGTGATGGCAAGACCTGGCACACAATGCGTAAAATTATAACTCCCACCTTCCATTTTAAAATCTTGGAACAATTTATAGAAGTATTTGATATTCAAACAAATATTTTATTGACAAAATTAATGGTTGTGGCAGATGGTAAAACAGTGGTGGATATATATGAATATATAAGTTTGCTGACCATGGATATTATCACAGGTAAATTGTAATAAAGAAAAAGAAGTTTTCAAAATTGGTCTACAAATGACCGAGTTCTAAAGTAAAAACCATTAAAAAAAATGCAAGCGAATTGAAACACTCTTTTATTATTTCAATCTGTTAAAGAGAGATCAAGGAGAATTAGAAATAATTTAGGAGATTTTTTGCAAAAGGTTGATACATTTTTACATAAATAACAAAAACAATAGGCATTTTAGTAAACAAATGCTTGTTCTTTTTATAGCGGTTGTAGAAATGTTACCACCTTAAAAAAAAAAGAATAAAATAAATAAGGATTCAATACTTGATGGACACATTTTATTATTTGTTTTATTTTAAGAAACTGCTATGGGTGTAAAAATTAATGCTCAGTTGGATGAAAAATCGGAATATGTTAAAGCGGTAAAAGAGTAAGTACGTTTATTTAAAACAAAAATAATAATAAAACCGCCCAATTAAATTTGGCTTAACTAATATTTTTATTTATCATTTCTTTCTAGGGTCACAGATATTATGGCTTTACGTTTTGTAAGACCACATTTAGCTATTAGTTTTACATTGCGCCTTTTGTCACCCAAAATCTATTATACCCTACAGAAAGACATAAAAACAATGCATGAATTTACGGAAAAAATCATAAGCGAAAGACAAAGTTCACTTCAAGAATCCAAAGAGAAAGGTATAAGTCTAGATTTTAACAAGGATCCTTACGATTTAGGTCTAAAAAGACGTATGGCTTTACTGGATGTTCTACTACAATCCTCAATAGATGGTGAACCCTTAAGTGATAAACAAATACGCGATGAAGTAAATACGTTTATGTTTGAAGGTCATGATACCACCACTTCAGCGACTTCATTTTGTTTGTATGCTATATCGCGTCATCGAGAGGTTCAAGAAAAACTCTACAACGAATTGAAAGAATATTTTGGAAATCAATTGAACTCCAGCATAACTTATAATGATTTACAGCAATTGAATTATTTAAATTGTGTCATCAAGGAATCGTTAAGATTGTATCCACCTATTATGGCTATAGGAAGGGCTTTAAAGAGCAATTTAAATGTGGGTGAGTGAGAAAAGCAACTGTAAAAAATACAATTATATAAAACTTTGTTCATTAAACTTAATTTCTTTATTATGCAGATAAATTTACGCTGCCAGCCAAAGCCAATGTCATTATTTTATTATGGGAAATGTTACGTGATCCAGCAGTGTTTGAGCAACCTCTACGCTTTATGCCCGAACGTCACTTAATGAACAATGCGCGTGTAAATGCCTTCAGTAATATACCTTTTAGTGCTGGGCCGCGTAATTGTATTGGTCAAAAATTTGCCCAACTAGAAATGCGTATGATAGTCATAAAAGTTATATGGAATTTCGAATTATTGCCTTTGGGAGAGGATATACAGCCGGTTATGCAGTTAATATTACGTTCAAAGACGGGTATAAATTTTGGCCTAAAAACGCGACTAGTTTAACACAGAAATGAAACAATTATGACAATAGGAGAAGATTTTTAAATGTGATTTGATAATATTTTTGAGTTCGTATTACTAAAATTTTTTTTATCATTTTATGATTTCTTTTCAATTATGTAATCTGTAACAAGGATTAAAATTGTTTTTTTTATTAAATACACGCTTGTGGTAGCATTTAGAGGGTGAAAGCTTAATAAAAACATTTTTTTAAATAATTTTCTTCTTATGCCTCTCCTAAAATCTTTAAATTAATTTCTTTAATTCTTACCACATATAAGTATATCTGGCAACTTCAAGAATTTTGAGAAGATACTTATTTTAATCGGTGTACTAATAATCGCTAAGACCAACCAAAAACATTTTTTCTACAAAACTTGGCTATTCGAGCTATTTTACCCATAAAGGGAAGTACTTAAATCGATAAATCGGCTTAATTTTCTAGTACTAAATTTTAAAATTTGTATACAAGTGACATAAACGTAAAATGTGCAAATAAAGTGGTGTTTTTTTAAGTTTAGACGATTTTTCAACAACATAAGCTGGCAACTACTGTTGACAATACAAAGTCTATTCTGGCATCATTATTGCAAAACCCGTTGATGTGGTAACTCGCTTTTAACATTGCTACAATATTTTTCTCTTTCTAATCTAACAAGAATAAAACACACTTGCTAAAATCGGTATTTGTTTATGTTACTTTTATAATTGTTTGTAAATTTTTGATTTATATAATCAAGTTAATTTAATAAAATATATTTATTATTTAAATAAATAAGATTCCATTTAGGATATGTTTTGTATTTGTCATTGCTTTATATGTTGATACATTTAACGTTTAAGTAATATATGGCTTATTCTCTCCATACTACCTTTTAATGTAACTCTGTGGTAAACGCCAGTTTATATTTTCATTAGTACCATTTATCGCTTGGCACGCGCGAGTTTATCCCTTTTGGAGAACGGCTTAATTTAATAATTCGTTTAGTGAAAGATAAACAAAAAAAACTTCATAAAAATTTTATATTCTTCATACTGCAATTTTAACTAAGCAGTATTTCATCTTCGTAAAAATCTACTAGATTTTTTTTTTGGTGTGTATAGAAATTATATTTATTGTATATTTGCTTAAGTTAAAAAGAAAATTGCAAAAAAAAGAAATGAATATAAGAAAAAAAGGGAAGCAAAAAGTATATTTTATTTCTGTGCTAATGTGGTGGTGTTAGCATAAGAATTGTATTTTTCTTGTTACTGTGAGGGTGGCAAAAAAGAAAAAAGCTCTAAATAAATCAATTTTTCCCAGCATTAATTTAATAAGTTCATGAAAATTTGTTTTATGTGTTTTGTGAAAAAAATACACGTTTTTAATAATTAAACCAGTGTCAAAAAGGCCATTTTCTCTAGACAGGAAAACGCAAAAAGAATAGAGAGAAAAAAATAGATTTAACAATGAGAGAGTTTGTGTGTGAATGAGTGTTTGATTACTACATTTTTTTTTAAACATAATTTGCCATTTCTGTCGGCATTTTGTTATTTTAATCAACATTCGCTAATTAGTAGCAATAATAAGATTTTCTTCAATATTCATACATAAGCCATTACCTTAACATTGTGCTTTGTTCTAATTTCTCTCTTTTTTTCGCTTAAATATTTCCCTTTTTGCCATTTTCTTTTTACCGGTTAATTTTTTTTTCATTGTTTTTCATCTCTGATCGTTTCAAAGTTACCATCTCTTTTAGGTTTTTCCCCCGGGATTTTATGTTTCTGCTTTTATATTTTGTGTAATAATTTACTTTTCAAAATTTTCTTTTAATTAATTTTTTTTACGTTCTTTAATTTCTAGTTAACAAAAACAAACAAACTATTATTATTAATTAACTATGTATGGACAAAATATGAGAAACGTTACATTTGCACCCTACGGTTATAATGGTTATAATAGACAAAGGTATTTATCTAAATTCATAAATAATTTAAATATTTTTTTATTAGAACGAAAAATAAGTTAATTTAGTTTTTTTTTTGTTTTTTTTTTAAAGAAAAACCAACCTAAGGTTTTAAAGAACATTAACAAAAATTATTAAATAATTTAAATAATGTTTTTTTAACTGCAAAGTTGTAAGTTAAAATTTGATAAAATCTGTTCTTAAAAAGTTTATTTTTGTTACTCTTTTTTTAAGCGCCTTAACGTTTCGGAAGTAAAATTAGAACCGTTTTTTGAGTTATTTTTGTTAAAATTGTTAATAGACCTTAAAATATTAAATATGACGCTTGCAAGTGCTACCCGGTTGTCTTCAAGTGTCAGGACTCAAAACTAAAATATGTTGTTTGCTCACGAATGTGTAAGTTATAAGAATAAAAATTGTTTTTATGGCTTTCAACGAGCTTGAACATTATTTGAAATTTTATAAGCGCTTTTCTTAGTTCGAGTTTTTTTTTTTTTTTTTTTAATTATTGCATCTCTAGTAACTAGGGCTGATTTTTTATGTTTTGCTATTATAACTGACCAAAAGAATTTTCTATAAAAAAAAGTCTTTGAAAGTGGTGTAAGTCCATTTTTAAAAGAAATTTAAGATAATTTTGAATGCTCTGCTACGATTTTTTTCTATAAATAGTTTCTAAAATAAAATATTCTGAACATTAATTATCGTTTTGTTAACAAATATTAATGAGATTAATTAAAGTCTACTGCCACCTTCATATCAACGATACACTTTACACTTTCCAACAACTTCCTATAATAAAAATAATTAAAATTAAAAATTATTAAAAAACCAAAAAAATAAAAAATAAAATTTAATTAAAAAAAATATTTTTTAATAAAAAGCTGTCAAATGTAATTTAAATTACCTGCACAAATATTGCAAAAAATCATTTTTATTTTGTCTTTTTGTATTTTTATAAATCTTGTTAACATTAAAAAAAATGTTGAGTTTAAACGAAATCATTGATTTAAGGAAATTAAAATTCTATATTTTTTTTAAATTATTAAAATTAGATCAATTGAACATATGCCAATATTTTTTAAAGAAACCCTTAAATATCTTCATGTAATATAAAATAAACTTGTGCCACTTTGCTATAAAATAGAAGAATATTTAAACTCCCTCAACAAAAGTTTAAACTTTGTTAATAAAAATACTGAACAAAAAAAAATTGAAAATATTTTATAAATAAAATTGCGTTTGTTTTTTAACAAGTAACTAAAAGTTTGACTTGATTCCATACATTTCATAACAAAAATAATTTAAAAGCTTTGCATACTTTAAGGCTTTTGTTAAAGAAACAAAAAGTTCTTTATTTTTAAATTTAAGCCAACATTTAATTTGAGATGATTTGTTTGGTCATTTCTTTTATTACCCCCAAAAGTATGCTTTGTTTTTGTATCGATTGGTATGTTTTATTTTAATCGACATAAATAAAACAAAGAAATGTATTAAGAAATTAGCATGCAAACATTCTGAACATTCATGCATTATTTCAATTATCGTACTTTCATTTCATTAAATATTTTCATTAAACACAAAATTCTTATCAAAATTCTTTAGAATATTAATTTTATTTGTGTATGTGTTTTTTAAACATAAAATTCTTGCATCTAATAACAGTTTTTAATTGTGTACCCTACACAAAAAAGTATATGCAATGCAGACAGACATTATTTAATGAAATTTAACAAATTTAATTTCAATAGCTGCTGTAGCAAACAAATGAAGATGAAAACTAAATAGAAAACTTTTCCCTAAAAGTTAAGTTTTTTTTTTCCAGATTTATTACTTCAGCAATCGTTTCAAAATTAGAATTCGTAAAAAAAAATTATTAAAGTATGTACACGAAGTTGTTGTTCATATTAATTTATTAGTTGCTTAACAATTAAAAACAACAACAACAATATAGTAATTTTGACTAATTAAGAGCACTACTTTAAAGTCTTAAAAACCAGAAAAAAATATTAATTTAGAAGAGATATTACGCAAAGGTTGTATATTTTCCCCCTTTAAAACATTCATTAAATTTTTAACGCGATTTGTGCAGTTTTTTTTATTCCCTCATCTGTTTAAAGTAGGGATGCAACCGTTACCGATATATCGGCGACACTTCTGGTTTTCCGATATATCGATGTCGGCGATATTTTACTGTCGCTAAGCCGATACTTTTTATATTTTTCTTTAGAGTTTTTTGAACAAAATAATCAATTTTCAAGTCTTTTTTTTTTTTTTTTGTTTGCTTGACAACTATGAGAAATAACACATTAAAAGCAGAACATAAAATTCAAATGAGTTTTGTCGTATCTGAGAGACTATTTTCCACTGCAGGTCTGCTTCAAACGGATTTGAGAAATCGTCTATCTCCGCAAAATTTGAAAACACTTTGTTTTTTAAACAAAAATTTTATTAATATCAATTTTAAATACAAATCTTTTGCAATATTGTTTTTATAAAATTAATTTAATTTTAAAATGATCTCAAATTCAATTCGTTGTCTTTAAAGTCTTATTAATATCAAATTTAAATCTTGAGCCAATCTAAACTGAATGCAATCGTTTATTTTGTAGTTTAAAAATTTTAATTTTAGAAACTGAAATGTATTGAAAATTTTGATGATTTGAATGGCTCATTAATAAACACTGGAGGCAAATTCTGGCATTCGATATCGACCGGAATTAACATTTAAATTCCATTGAAATTTCGAGCGATATCGAGTGCCGTAATTTGCCCTCTGTTATTTTGTATAATAGAAGAATTTACTCTACTTGAGTTTTGTTAATTTTTACTTGAGCTCAATGTCAATATGCGTATCGGTATCGGAATCGGCGATATTTATTTTTGAGTATCGGTTTCGGTATCGTTACATCCTTTTTTAAAGTATAATTATTTTTCGAAATATTAATAAAATTGAAAACCAAAATCTTTTAATTTGGGCAGTTTAGTTGTTGTTGTAATAGATCTGCTGCTATCGAAAGTTTTTCTCTGAAAGGTTATAAAAAAAGAACTAAATTATGTGCGTATGTGTAAACAAGTGGTACTGGGAGGTGCAGAAATTGCGCAACTTCAATCGGTCGTATTCATAGGCGTAAATTTTTTTTTTGGTGAATGTGCTATGTAAAAGTACCAAAGAATGAGGCTGCGTGCTGTACTGTTAAATTCTGGATATGTATTTACACCATTAAACAGAAAAAATACATATTTATTCTTTCTTGGTTGCCGCAGGGGTTGAACCTTGGCTAACCTGATTTGTAGTCAACATGTTTACAATAACTACAGCAGCCTCAGTCTAGGACGGCTATATAAATGCACTGTGTCGTAAGGGCTTTGAAGGCAGGCTGGCAGGCAATGGTTTAAAGTACTACCAACTAATCGTTCAAGGTTGCAGTTGAGTATACTGCACCAACCGGCTTTTAATTGTGCTACAACTGATCTCTTTACCCGGGCAAAAGTCTCTTATTTTCCGTAATCATTTGATGTTCTATTGCATCCATAGTCAATTATACGAGGGCTGCTATATATATTTCTGGCCTGGCAACACTGAGTGCTGCCAAGTGCAATCTGACATTTCCATTGGAAAGTTTGTCATTTTTAAGCATAATCGTACTCAAAACGTTTTGACGTACGACCATTATTTGTGTTGTTTACAGTGACTTGAAAAAATTAAAAAAAAATGAAATTAACTCGTGAACATTTTCGTGCCATCATTTTTCACAACTTTCGTTGTGGATTATCACGACAAGAGTGCATTGATGAACTTAAATCTTTGTATTGCGATGAAGCACCATCCTATAGCACTGTGAAAAATTTGTATAATGAATTTAATAGTGACCGAAGCTCGCTCAAAGACGAATTCCGTGAAGGTCGTCCAAAAACGGCTGTTGTGCCAGAGAACATTGATGCCGTGCGTGAACTCATAATGCAAGATCGACATGCGACATACCGAGAGATAGAGACATCCTTGGACATTTCTTCCACCAGCATACATTCGATACTGCATGAACACCTTGACGTAAAAAAGGTTTGTTCTCGTTGGATCCCGCACAGTTTGAAAGTCGCTCAAAAAAAGGCTCGTGTCGATTGGTGCAAAAAAATGTTGCAAAAATACGATTGCGGTGCTTCAAAAGACGTTTATAAGATTGTCACAGGTGGCGAATCATGGATCTATGCGTATGAGCCCGAAACGAAACAACAATCGACCGTGTGGGTCTTCAAAGACGAGCAAAATCCAACGAAAGTTGTTCGTGGAAAAATCACTTCGAAGCAAATGGCGGCCTGTTTCTTCGGCAAAACTGGTCATGTGGCGACTGTTCTGCTTGAGCAACGTAAGACGGTCACTTCTGAGTGGTACACTACAATTTGTTTGCCTGAAGTCATCGGAGAAATTCGAAAAACCAACAAGAGAAGACGAATCATTGTTCACCACGACAATGCGAGCTCTCACACATCGGCTCAAACCAGAGCGTTTTTGACCGGCCAAAACGTCGAATTAATGGGTCATCCGCCGTACAGCCCTGACCTAATGACTTCTTCTTGTTTCCGCACATCAAGAAAAACATGCGTGGTCAACGATTTTCGTCGCCAGAAGAAGCTGTTGAAGTGTTCAAAAACCATGTTTTAGAGGTGTCTCAATCGGAGTGGAAAAAGTGCTTCGACAACTGGTTTGAGCGCATTCAAAAGTGTATAAATCATGCTGGAGAATACTTTGAAAAACTATAAAACCATTTTTGATTATAAATATTCGCATATTCACTATTAGGCCAGAAATATATAGAGCAGCCCTCGTAGCTTCTTAAACTGCCAGCTGATGCAGTAGTTTTTGGGTACCTGCAATGGTCATCATCTGGCTTAATGTAGATGGAATAACATACCGGATGTCATTGCGATAACGCCTTAAGTCCCTCCGGATGTGCCGTGGAGGGGGATCTTAATATGTCACCTCTTGGTTAGGGAGACTGGGCATTTTAGTGAATTAAGTTTCTTTTGACAAATCGTTATTTATAATTTTAACCCTTTAACTGTTTCACAGGAATACTAAAGGGCTTTTAGGTCAGGTCTGAATATTGTCAATTTATAGTGAAGTTTACATAGAGTCAACAGAGGCAATTGCTTGTTCACGATAACTCGTAACGCAAAGTTTTCCAAATAAATAAATTTTTCATACATCAATTTAAACTTTACATTCCTCATTAGTGCTGCGAAAAATCGTGTATGTTTCATTTATTTTGTTTAATTTACTTTTCTTGTCATCTAGAAAAATTGCATAAAAATGCTTTTCAAACAATTTTGCTGTTTTCTTTTTTATAGTTTTTTTTTTAGTTTTTAATATTTTTAATATTTTTAATTTTTATTATTTTATTCCATATAAAATATGACTTGAATTTAATCAAAATTAAAAAAAAAAAATTAGCGCACTGTTTCCCTTGAACGCAATGTTCGCCATTTTTAATATAAAATTTACTTCGTGCACATGCTTTACCTACAAGTTGATCGAATAAAATGAACTGCGCGCAAATGTAGTGCTAATAAATTTTAGTATTTTTAACTTGTTTCGCTGCCTATAAGCTTGCATTTTGTTTAGCCACATAAAATTCCAACAACGATAATAAAGACGGCCTACAGTGGGCCACATCCGAAAAAAATATAAACCTTTAAGAACCATTTTAAGCTTTCTCAAAATAAGTTTTTTTACATTTCTTTAAACTTTTAGTGATTTCTTAAGGCGAATTTTAGGTTTTTGGATTTGAGTATACAATTTTTCGCTTTCAAAACTTTCAGAAATAATTCTTAATACTAAATTTAATGAAACAAAAAATACAGTAAATAATTTTTAAATAAGGTTTCCTTAAGAACAGGTTCTGAATATCGAGGTAGGACACCTAAAAATAAAATTTTTTTAAAAAGTTTCATTTTAAATGTCGCCCACTATACACATTTCTTTTATTTATTTTTTTTTCACGCAAAATATGTTATAATTTGTTTATACATGCAATAAGATTATTATTCATATTCCTTGTATCACACATTGCTACAAACATATTTAGGAAAATATTTTTTGTTTTTTGTGAAGTTGAGTAAAATTTTAAAATAATTGAAAAAATTACTAAATTCTTGAACTACTTCAGAAATTTACTAAAAAAATATATTAAAACTAAAATTGAGTTGTTATTTGAAGTAAAAAATTATTCCAAAGAGTCTTAGTATCCAAAATCTTCTTTGTTAAGCAATAAAAATTTGGAGTCCGAGGAAGTTCAAAAGGGTTTTAAAAAGTACTTATCACAAGTTAGTTTATTACCTTAATCTAAGATAAACAATTTTATATCTATTACCAGCTGCAGTAGCCAAAATCATAACGACAGTATTGATTCTTCAGTTACCCTTAAAAAAAAGTACCAAATAAGCGAAAAATTATGCTGCTCCTAAAAAAGTCCTTTTCTTTAATTTCTGTATATAAAAATTTTTTTTCAATAAAACAGTTAAAATGTTATATTTATTTGATTTATAAAAGCAGAAATTTATTTAAAAAAATTTATTTATTAGTATAATTTTTCATATGAAGAACAAAATGAAAGTACTTTTTAAAAAAAAAATTTTAAACGGTATTTTATTACTTTGATTAAAAAGAAATTTTTAATACATCTTTTAAACGCCCTTATTAAAAAATGTACTTTCTTAAAAAGTACCTTAATAAAAAGTTCCTTTGTACTTTAATAAAAGTACTTTCAAAACATAAGATTCTTTCTATATTTTTTAAAAATGTGTTCAAAAGCACTTTAACAAGCAAATATCTCTTGCTAAAAAATTATTATTTTTAAAACAGAATTTATTAAAAAGTACTTTTTTAAGAACCTTTATTATGGATATGATATGGATATTCACTATTTTAAAGCAAGAAGGAATTTTAGAAAAAGTGTTTTTAATAAGACATATACCAAAAAAAAAGTACCTTTATGAAGTATTTTTTTATAAGGTCCTTTTTTGTAATTTAATTTAAACAAAAGCATTTTTTATGTCTGTTTAATTTTTAAATATAATTTTTCCATATCTTGAAAATGTTTTTTTATTTAATTTTGTTTTACATTTTGTTTCGATGAATAAAAAGTACTTTTTTAAAAATAAGTACTTTTCATATTTCTTATTACAGGCGTTTGTGCACCTTCGAACTTATTTATTTTTTAAAATGTTCTGCATCTTTTTATGTAGGGAAATTGAACCAGCTTTGCGTATTAAATCAATTTTCAAAACGCTCCTTATAACTAAAGAATTAATAATAACGGAAATAATTTCGAGAATTCTTTGCTCCAAAAAAATACTTTTATTTAATTTAACAGATTTAAGAAATTACTTATTTAAGTGGTTAAATTTAAAAAAAGCATTAATTTTTAAAGTTTAAAATTAAATTAATAAAAAAAAATATTTTTCTGTAAAAGGTACTTTTTTTGAAAAACTAATTTAAAGTACTTTTGTCAAGTGTTTTTAGAGAATTTTTTTTAATGTAATATTAATAAAAAAGATTGTTTTGAATAATATTAAGTGACAAGAAAGTTTCTTTTTGTTGTAATTTAAGGTAAAATTATTATGAAATTGAATTTAAAAAGGGTACTAAAAAACCCATATTTTTGGTTATAAAATAATTTTACGAAGGGTAAAAAGTACTTTGTAGTAGTCTCTTACTGAATTTTCTTTTATTTATTTTATTTTCGTTTGTTAATATATTTTTAAGAGCTTTTGTTTTGTTTTTTCTTTGCCTACTTTTAGGCTGTAATTTTTGTTTGAAGATTATAATTTCAGTGATTTTTTCAATTTCTTTTCTTGTTTCTTTCTGTTTAAGCATAAATTATTAAATATAGGGGTGTGTTGTATAGCTGGCGTTGAATGTATGTGAAAAATTTACAAAAAAAAAAAAAAAAAAAAAAAAAAAAATAAAACAAAAGTAGAAAAAATAGTTTACATACGACACCAAACGACTTATTAATATTGTTGTGGTACGTACGTCTTATTTAAAAAGTACAATGTCTAAAATATTGCAGAAAATCTTATTGAAGGTGAAAATTATTAACATTGACAATGGTTTTATTTATTGCGAATTATGAATGACAAGTAGTTGAGCAAAAGTGAAAGAAAAACAAATTCTTTGACTTTTTAAGATCATTTTGTTGTCTGTGGCTTATTTTTTTTTTTTTACTTGTGAGTGTTTTTTTACATTTTTTATTTATTTTTCTTTTGTAAAAAAAATCAATTATGTTTTTTTTTTCGCTTAAAAAAGTGTTCTATGACATTTTCTTAAAAAAAAGTATAAAAAATCAATATTTTGTAATCAATAATAAAATAAGAAATTTATAATAAATAACTTAAAAAAAAATAAAAAATATAAGGAATTATAACAATCAATCAGCGTCATCAATAGCTAAAGGAATCCAGGTCATTTTGTATTTTGAATTGTTTTCAAACTGTTTCTTGAATTAACTACATATTTTTTTTTTTTTAACTGAAGTCAACCAGAAGCTTTTAAACAACTTGAATTTCCATAATGTATCGGTAAATATTTTTAATACTTGCTGTTTAATAAAAATTATAAATGATTTTTTGTTCCGTTTAGTATTTTTGCTTTTTATTTAAAAGTTTTTTTAACAAAATAAAATATTCAATATTTTTTTTTCTCAACATTAAATCAAGTTTTTTTGAATTATACGAATCAGTTACTTTTGTATTTTTAATAGTTAAAAAAAAAAAAATAAAAAAATTTATTTCAAGGCCTCTTTTTTGTTATGGGCCATTGCTATAATTTGCTCTGTTTTATTAAAAGAATTAAAAGAAAACAAATACAAAATTGATTTACAAATTTCCCACGTGAAAGAGAAATCAAGCAAAATACACGAGAATTTTTAAATCTTTGCTTTTGGTAGCAAATTTTTTTTTATCGAAGGTACCAAAATCAAATATCAAAATTCTCAACAAAAAAAAAAAATCGCCAATATAATTTTCTTATTTGAAGACGATAAAAACTCAACTCAAACTAAACGCTTTTAGATTTAATAATTATGAATACGAGGGCTGCTATATATATTTCTGGCCTGGCAACACTGAGTGCTGCCAAGTGCAATTTGAAATTTCCATTGGAAAGTTTGTCATTTTTAAGCATAATCGTACTCAAAACGTTTTGACGTACGACCATTATTTGTGTTGTTTACAGTGACTTGAAAAAATTAATATAGAAAAAAATGGAATTAACTCGTGAACATTTTCGTGCCAACATTTTTCACAACTTTCGACGTGGATTATCACGACAAGAGTGCATTGATGAACTTAAATCTTTGTATGGCGATGAAGCACCATCCTATAGCACTGTGAAAAATTGGTATAATGAATTTAATCGTGGCCGAAGCTCGCTCAAAGACGAATTCCGTGAAGGTCGTCCAAAAACGGCTGTTGTGCCAGAGAACATTGATGCCGTGCGTGAACTTATAATGCAAGATCAACATGCGACATACCGAGAGATAGAGACATCCTTGGACATTTCTTCCACCAGCATACATTCGATACTGCATGAACACCTGGCCGTAAAAAGATTTGTTCTCGTTGGATCCCGCACAATTTGAAAGTCGCTAAAAAAAGGCTCGTGTCGATTGGTGCAAAGAAATGTTGCAAAAATACGATTGTGGTGCTTCAAAAGACGTTTATAAGATCGTCACAGGTGACGAATCATGAATCTATGCGTATGAGCCCGAAACAAAACAACAATCGACCGTGTGGGTCTTCAAAGACGAGCAAAATCCAACGAAAGTTGTTCGTGGAAGAAGCACTTCGAAGCGAATGGTCGCCTGTTTCTTCGGCAAAACTGGTCATGTGGCGACTGTTCCGCTTGAGCAACGTAGGACGGTCACTTGTGAGTGGTACACTACAATTTGTTTGCCTGAAGTCATCGGAGAAATTCGAAAAACCAACAAGAGAAGACGAATCATTGTTCACCATAACAATGCGAGCTCTCACACATCGGCTCAAACCAGAGCGTCTTTGACCGGCCAAAACGTCGAATTAATGGGTCATCCGCCGTACAGCCCTGACTTGGCACCTAATGACTTCTTCTTGTTCCGCACTTTAAGAAAAAAAATGTGTGGTCAACGATTTTCGTCGCCAGAAGAAGCTGTTGAAGTGTTCAAAAACCATGTTTTAGAGGTGTCTCAATCGGAGTGGAAAAAGTGCTTCGACAACAGGTTTGAGCGCATGCAAAAGTGTATAAATCATGCTGGAGAATACTTTGAAAATATAGAGCAGCCCTCGTAACAATAATTACCAAACAAAAGTATTTGCAATATAAAAGTGGAAAATTTATCAAAAATTTACTAAATGAGCTTTATAAAAAAAGTAAATAAATAAAGTACTAAATATACCATCCCTGATACGTATGTTTATGAGCCATTCACCTTGCTATAACAACACAGTAAAAATTCAAGGTTGCCAGATTATAAAATTGAAATAAATATTACTTTAGTAGAATGTTCTTGTTCTGATTAATCTTTTATAGCGAATTTACGTTTCATTAAGATTTATTAAAAAAATAGCCGGGAAAATCGCCAAATATTTCTTTAACATAAAAAAATTTTTATCATAAAAAAATAAGTCAAATTAATTTAGAAACCACACCGCTTGGTGTCTTTTATTGTAGTTCATAAAAAAACCAAGCCCGCCAATTTAAAAATAAACATTTAAATAAATCCTTTTTGTTTACAAAGAAAGTAAAAGTAAAACAGTTGAAAGCAATGAAACGAAATCTTCTTTAAGATTACTATTTGCTAGGAAATTGAATAAAATATGCAAAAAAAAAAGTAAAAAACCAGGCAGAAAATAAAACTTAAGATCAATAAAAAAAAGAGAATAGAAATCAATCAATTAAACTACTTAACAAATACTTTGCAATTACTTCAAGCATAAAAAATAACTGGATAATTATACCGTTATATAACTAAAGAAAAATAATTTGTGGGTTTTTAGTTCAACGAAGCAGGGATGGGATGTGTTGCTTTTATTTTTTATTTTTTGCATTAAATTCAATGTCATCTAGTAAAGGATTATTTCGCATTAGAAATATTTTTTGCCTCCAAAAGAAGTTTCTGGTTTAACAAAAAAAAAAAAAACAAAAACAAAAATTTAATTTTTTTTTAATGAAGATAGAAAACCTGCCAAGCTTAACTTTCCTTGTGATGTGTGTTTTTTTTTTTCAGTGAAAATAGGCCTCAGATTAGATTTAATAAATTTTCTTTTCCGTTGGATTTTTTAAAAGTCGGATCGGGGAAAACCCGCGGTTGGCGTCTTTCACCTTTTTTACAACGGTTTATTTATTTATTTTTTCTCAAAATAGGCCCTTCTCTTCACTTTTTTTCTTACAAACTTAATTAAACTATTAATTAGCAAGCTACGAAGTTTCTTAACTCTTAAAAAATAATATCAGGGATGGTGAACGAAATTTTTAAATTCTTGCAACCGGCTTTTTTATCTTTTAAAAATTATACTTTTTAGACTGAAATTATGCTAAACACATTTTTACGAATTCTTTTTAATTTTTTTTATATATTATACATCAAATATCCTTATTTAGGCGATTTGTGTAATCGAATCTTCCGATTAGGCGATTTTAGCCTTAAATTTCGCAACTGTTTTTTTAAACAGTTTTTTTTTAATAACGCAGGAATTCCAAAGAAATTGTGTATGAAGAAGCATAAACAATTTTTAAAGAAGAACAACCCTTTTTCTTCTCTGAAAATTTTTTTAAATGTTTCTGGCAACATATGTACGAGGGCTGCTCTATATATTTCTCGCCTAATAGTGAAAATGCGAATGTTTATAATCTCTTGTTAGTTTTTCGAATTTCTCCGGAACAGTTGCCACATGACCAGTTTTGCCGAAGAAACAGGCGACCATTTGCTTCGAAGTGCTTCTTCCACGAACAACTTTCGTTGGATTTTGCTCGTCTTTGAAGACCCACACGGTCGATTGTTGTTTCGTTTCGGGCTCATACGCATAGATCCATGATTCGTCACCTGTGACGATCTTATAAACGTCTTTTGAAGCACCGCAATCGTATTTTTGTAACATTTCTTCGCACTGATCGACACGAGCCTTTTTTTGAGCGACTTTCAAATTGTGCGGGATCCAACGAGAACAAACCTTTTTTACGGCCAGGTGTTCATGCAGTATCGAATGTTTGCTGGTGGAAGAAATTTCCAAGGATGTCTCTATCTCTCGGTATGTCGCATGTCGATCTTGCATTATGAGTTCACGCACGGCATCAATGTTCTCTGGCACAACAGCCGTTTTTGGACGACCTTCACGGAATTCGTCTTTGAGCGAGCTTCGGCCACGATTAAATTCATTATACCAATTTTTCACAGTGCTATAGGATGGTGCTTCATCGCCATACAAAGATTTAAGTTCATCAATGCACTCTTGTCGTGATAATCCACGTCGAAAGTTGTAAAAAATGATGGCACGAAAATGTTCACGAGTTAATTTCATTTTGCTTGCCATTATAATTTTTTCAAGTCACTATAAACAACACAAATAATGGTCGTACGTCAAAACGTTTTGAGTACGATTATGCTTAAAAATGACAAACTTTCCAATGGAAATGTCAGATTGCACTTGGCAGCACTCAGTGTTGCCAGGCCAGGAATATATATAGCAGCCCTCGTATATTCAAAGCTGTGAAATAATGCAAGTGGGTATTATTTGTTATGGAATTTTACAAACTGCAGCTTATCAGCTGGCCACTGTGCATTTTTTGGTGTTTAAACGTATTTGAAGCTTTAAGTAAATTTTAATTAATAAAAAAGGTGATTTTTTTTTCTTTGTTTTTGTAGAAACAATAAATACGTGGAATTCAACAAAATCCCAAGATAGACAGCAAATAAATGTGCTTAACCTTTTTCGAAAATTCGAAAAGAGTAGTAGGCCTAAGGCGTTTGGCTGTAAAATTAATAAGAAAGTTGTACTTTATTGACTTGTGAAACATGTTGCCAAGAATATTTCTTGCAACATATTTTGTTGACTGCATCATTTTTTCGGCAACATTTTTTTTTTTTTTGTAAATTAAATGAGCTGCTCTTAATGTCGCATGGCGTTGTTAGCAATAGCAAACAATGTTGCATACTTAAAGGCAATTAAAGCAAAAGTTCTCTTCTAAATCGTAGTCTTGACATCATTAGTAAGTTGTCAAAGTTTTTAAGCGGAATAAATTAAGTTGCTAAACTTAATTTTGTTTTAATTAAAATAAACAAAGAAAATTTTGTTTCTTAATGAAAAATCTTCGTAAATAGTTTAAAAATAATTGGTGCGTTCAAATTTTGGCTTCATTAAATGGGTCCAAATGCTTGTTGAATAATGTGACAGTAAAAAAAATCTTTCTATCCAAAAGCTTCAGTTGTTACATCCTTCACCATAAAAAGTGGAAAAAGGGTGTAACTAATTTTGACATTCCGTTTGTAATTTCTGCAATATCCATTTCCAACCCTATAAAGTGTATATATTTTGACTTCTTATGCATAGCGAAGTCGATTGAGCGATGTCCGTCTGTCCGCCCCTGTTAGTGTTAAAATCAAGTTTGCCGAGGCACTAGATCAGCTAGAGAAGATTTAAGTACGCAAATCGTTTACACATAGTGTCGAAAGAGTTGCTTTTGGAAATCAGCACGAAAGGTCCAGGTCTTTCGACGTCGCGGGCAAAACACCACGCCTACCCCCTAATTTTTCTATATTATCTGGAACAATGAAGTTATTCCAATTAAAAAAATTAAAAATATAGGGCGATAGAGAATTCAAAAATAAGAGAATAACATTAAGTGAAAAAATTGGCGGCTCGCCCATATTTGGCGAGTTACGGGCCTCTGAAAGTTAAAAACTTTTTTAAAAATCAATATGGGTATCATTTTAAAGCTTTTAAAGAGATCTTTGAGGAAAAACTAAATTAAAAAAAAAAATGCTTAACCCATTAAAAGCCGATGTGATTTTTATGTAAAATTTTTTTTAATTTTTTATTGTTGTAATGTCAATACATTAACATACACCTGACTAAGTCTGTGCATTATTATGCTTTTAAAATCAAGTGTGTGTCCTGAGAGGCACACGTAAAATTTAATTGTATTAACACCAGTTCTTACCTCTTCGTTTGTAGTATTTGCAAAAAACAAAAGGAAATAAAACACTTTATATGCAAATAAAGTAAAAATTTTATGTAAAATACCATTTTTTAAACTGCTAAAAAAAACTCCCAGACACAACCACTACAAGTAATCACAAGTGAAAAACAAAGGTGTTGCTAAAGCTCGTTTAATTAATTCCAACACAATATTGCAAACTCCAACAAAATGTTTGCACCGAAATTCTGGTGGAATTTAAAACTACAACAGCTAAATGAGAATGTAAAAAAGATACCTTAATACTGGCAACAAAATAAACTATTGTTTATCAACAATTTGTAAAGTATACTTTTAGGAGTGTTGGCTTTCTACAATTAACACACAGAAAAAGGCTGCTTGCAATCATAGACAAACACGCGTAATTGTGTAACTTGTTTATTTTTAACAGCTTATACTTTAAGAGAGTTGAATAATACGAGGGCAGACCAATTAGTCTTTAGAAATCTGTTGAAAAATATTGTTACGAACATAACAACTGGCAACCCCTGTTGTTTTTATTGCCCGTATGTGAGTGGTAAAAACAGAAGATGAATAAATAACTCCACCACCATTAGCTGTGTGGATAGAATACGAGGGCTGCTAAATATATTTCTGGCCTGGCAACACTGAGTGCTGCCAAGTGCAATCTGACATTTCCATTGGAAAGTTTGTCATTTTTAAGCATAATCGTACTCAAAACGTTTTGACGTACGACCATTTTTTGTGTTGTTTACAGTGACTTGAAAAAATTAATATAGAAAAAAATGGAATTAACTCGTGAACATTTTCGTGCCATAATTTTTCACAACTTTCGACGTGGATTATCACGACCAGAGTGCATTGATGAAGCACCATCCTATAGCACTGTGAAAAATTGGTATAATGAATTTAATCGTGGCCAAAGCTCGCTCAAAGACGAATTCCGTGAAGGTCGTCCAAAAACGGCTGTTGTGCCAGAGAACAATGCCGTGCGTAAACTCATAATGCAAGATCGACATGCGACATACCGAGAGATAGAGACAGCCTTGGACATTTCTTCCACCAGCGTACATTCGATACTGCATGAAAACCTGGCCGTAAAAAAGGTTTGTTCTCGTTGGATCCCGCACAATTTGAAAGTCGCTCAAAAAAAGGTTCGTGTCGATTGGTGCAAAGAAATGTTTCAAAAATACGATTGCGGTGCTTCAAAAGACGTTTATAAGATCGTCACAGGTGACGAATCATAGATCTATGCGTATGAGCCCGAAACGAAACAGCAATCGACCGTGTGGGTCTTCAAAGACGAGCAAAATCCAACGAAAGTTGTTCGTGGAAGAAGCACTTCGAAGCAAATGGTCGCCTGTTTCTTCTTTCTGGTCATGTGGCGACTGTTCCGCTTGAGCAACGTAGGACGCTCACTTCTGAGTGGTACACTACAATTTGTTTGTCTGAAGTCATCGGAGAAATTAGAAAAACCAACAAGAGAAGACGAATCATTGTTCACCATGACAATGCGAGCTCTCACACATCGGCCCAAACCAGAGCGTTTTTGACCGGCCAAAACATCGAATTAATGGATCATCCGCCGTACAGCCCTGACTTGCCACCTAATGACTTCTTCTTGTTTCCGCACATCAAGAAAAAAATGCGTGGTCAACGATTTTCGTCGCCAGAAGAAGCTGTTGAAGTGTTCAAAAACCATGTTTTAGAGGTGTCTCAATCGGAGTGGAAAAAGTGCTTCGACAACTGATTTGAGCGCATGCAAAAGTGTATAAATCATGCTGGAGAATACTTTGAAAAACAATAAAACTAGTTTTGATTATAAATATTCGCATTTTCACTATAAGGCCAGAAATATATAGAGCAGCCCTCGTATGTCCTAGAACAAAACAAAAAATCGTTTTAAAATTATAAAAGTTGCTACAGACGCCTTAAAAATGAAAAAAAAAAATCTTCTTCCAATTCACATTTAAAAACTCCAAATCGTTTGATAAAAAAATAATCCAACCCAAATTATCCAGTCTCTTGAAGTTAATAAGACTTCAGTTTTACTTTGATGTACTCAGGTCCTTTCCAAAGGGATGTATAATTCCTTTGTCTCATTACATTTTTTAATCTAATTAAACAAAATCGAAAAAAAGGAAAAGGAAACGGAAAAATATTTGACATACATACATGCACACATACTTACATATCTAACACGTGCCACATTACGAAGTGTATTGATACATACAAAGATTTATTTTGTTAATATTCTTACATTTATATTAAAAAAGAAAAACTAAAAAGCAACAACAACATAATCATCATTGTTGTCGTCATCACAATCCTTGGAGTGGTATCAATTTCTTATAGAACACAAGAAAATAATACTTCTTTTATCACATTGATAGAAAGGAATTTCAATCATTTATTGTAATTTTCTTTTCTTTTTGTTTTTTTTTTTTTATTGAAAATATCTTGTCTGTCTGTTTTACGTTGTCATGCCTGTCTTATGTCTTCATAGCAGAGTAAATGTTAAAAGACAGTGTGTGGCCAATAAATTAAGAACACAAAGTCTTATATAAAAATAATTTAATTTTCTTTAATTTGGTAAAAATAAACACGAAATATGGAGGGATTTTTTAAGGCCGATAGAGCTAACAAAAGGAATATTATTAATGTAGGGAGGATAACAAAGCAGACCACTTCCTAAAAGGGTCCCCTTCGAATCGTTTCCAATTTATAATTTATGGCAGCCCTAGCTTAATTGAGTCGTACGCTAATGCCAGCCTTTACTCTAAACCTAAGTGATTTAAAATTGTCGACTGCTAACTTTCGGCCTTTTTCCTTATCGCGAAGTTCCTAGTAATTGCTAGCATTTGTTCAAGGCTTAAATTCCCCATGACATTCACATTTAACAAGCTTCGTACCGAACATTTGCACACAATGTGCGCTACAGTTTTAGCATCTTCCTGGCACAGTGTGCAAAAATCATCATCTACGACGACTATCTTAACCAGGTGACATTTAGAATTTCCATGATCTATCAATAATGCAGTTATCCAGCTTAAGGTACTTCTATTATATCCTAACGCCTGACTGGCCTTTCTGTACAGAAGCGTTTTAAGCAGCATTAGAGCCTGTTTACATGCATGTGAGTTTGGTCACTGTGAGGCATTTGCTTTCATTTAGCCATTTTCCAGTTCTACTCTGGGTTCTAGTCCACAGAAATTCATTCCCAGCTGTGTCTATCTGTCCTCCAACCCACATCAAAGAAAATAGTCCATCTAAGCTAACCATATGTCGGATGTCATGCATCTGAAAGAAATGGGAGAACTCAAATGAACTTTGCCGCTGTAAACAAAAGTGTGGAAAAAGATCTAAACATATCTATTTGTCGTCGGTCGCAGGAGTTAGGACTTTTTCCGCTCACTTAATGGACAATTTTTGTCCTAAACCTGTATCCAGATCCATCTGGTGCAGGAATTAAGACCACGCGACTCATCATATGTGTCGCTCTTTTGCCGATTGGGCTCTAGAGCAGTTGGAAACTATGTTTAGCAAGAGTCTGATTTTTTGGGTGACAGGCTTCTTAACAAACAAAATTGCTGCATATAGAGTGAAACCAAACCACGACAAATGCTACAGATTCCATTTAACATCCAAAACAATAATGAATTCTTTGGCGGGCGCAGTATACACGCTGGCAGCATAATTGGATTTTATTTCTTTAAACATGAAGCTGGAACTCGTATTGCGGTCAATGTAAATCATTAACGTATTATAATCAATGATTTTTATTTGAAAATGTGGAATGGTGATACATGTCATACTTCGACAGTAACTATCAAATAATTGAAATCAAAAAAAAAAAAAAAAAAATGGCGAAAAGTGATTTCAAGTGATAGACCAGTCAATTAGCCTTCAGAGAGGTGCGATTTGACTGACCACAATACATTTTTTTTGAAGAGGATCACAATTTAAAAGGAAATAAATAGTAGGCCTAAATAAAAAAAGGACTTCAAAACAAACGACTTCAGACAAACCTTAAATCATATTTCTTTAGAACGGTAATTATAAATTAATTTTATTATATAATTTTCGAGAAAGATTGCGTTAGGATTTTTAATATGTCGTAGAACAAAATACGAATCCAGATAAAACAAGAAAAT
The DNA here is from genome assembly GCA_937654795.1 of Cistogaster globosa. Taxonomy (NCBI): domain Eukaryota; kingdom Metazoa; phylum Arthropoda; class Insecta; order Diptera; family Tachinidae; genus Cistogaster; species Cistogaster globosa. Next base: position 4,595,651 of record OW569406.1, read on the forward strand.
TCAGCAGTTATGTAGTCACCCCTTATTTTTTACACTTTTTATAGCTGACACAATAGAACAAAATTTGTTTGAATTCTAAGCGTTAGTCTATAACTGTTCAAAAGATTGGCCATATGCATCAAATTACAACCTTTGCGGCACCCTTTAATTTTAAATTTTAAATATTTTTACTTGTTATTATACTCGATGTAGTAATTGACCTTTTGTCTAATTTTTAAGAGTTTGTCTGTAACTGTTTTGAAGATAGGGCCATGTAGGTCAAATTACATCAGTTATAGGGAAACCCTTTAATTTCTAATTTCAAGTTTGCTAGTTGTTATAGCGGACTTGGCAATAAAGATTCTGTGTAAATTGCAATCAACTGTTTCCAACAGTTCAACAGTTTGGTCATATGCATCAAATTACAGCTAATATTGTAACACCCTATAAATTATATTTTTAAATATTTATACGTCTTAATAAACCAGACAAAGTAGTGAACATTCTGTTTAATTTTCAAGTGTTTGTATATAACGGTTCAAACGTTAGGGCTATAGAGGTCAATTTATTTGAAATATGGGAACACCCTTTAAGTTCTAAATTCAATTTTTATGCTTGTTGTTATAAAGGACTTCGTAATACAGGTTCTTTGTAAATTTCACCTGTCTGTCTATAACGGTTCAAAAGTTTGGCCACATGCATTAAATTACATTAACTATTGGGACACCTTTTAATTTATGATTTTGAATGCTTATATTTATAACGGTCATAGTATTCGACATCTTTTTCAATTTGTAAGCGTTTGTCTAGGCGCATATAAGTCAATTTACGTCACCTATGTGGACACCATTTATTTTAAGATTTATTTTTGTAGTACTTTTTGCTATTGGGGAGCAATAGTAATAAGCAGTTTTTGTAATTTTTAAAAAGTGCGCTTTACGGTTCATAATACACTTAAAAAACATGTATGTTGTTTGGGGACACCCTTTCATTTTTAAGATTATGAACTGATTTTAAAACAGTACCATTCTGTAAGCATAATCTATTAAACTACAAAAAAATTTCGAAATCGGTTCAGAAATGACTGCGTTCTGCAGGCACAAACTTAAAAAGCAACATTCACTCGAATTGATAACCTTCTTCTTCTTTTTTTGAAGTCGGTTTATTAGTTTATTTTTCTTTGGTTTTATTTATTTGTATTCTTTCCTTTCATTACACTTATTTCTCACAGATAAATATTTACACAGTCTTAAAAAAGTTTACATACCACCGCGAAAATTCTATTTTTTTTAATGAAAAATACGTTTAAAATTATAATTTTTGTTTTATTTTATTTAAAAGTATTAAAAATTAAAAAATAAACATAAAAATAGTTCAAATCCGAAAATCCATTTTTAATAACACAAAATATATTACTTTCTAGTTTAAGGCACTTTTACATAAGTTTACATACGCTAAGTAAATTATACACTAAAACTTAAAATCAGTATTTGGTATGGCCCCCTTTGGCTTTTATTACATCCGCTAGACGAGCAGGCATGGATAATGCCAATTTTTTTGTAACTTCGGGTGTAATTTTGCTCCATTCCTCTATTAATGCTTCCTTCAGGCCCGAAATTATTGTTAATTGGCGATTTCTAAGATTTCGCTTTAAAATATCCCATAAATGTTCAATAACGTTTAGATCGGGAGATTGTGGGGGATGCTCTAGCTTATGTTTGACGTTATAAAGAAGCCATTCTTTTACCATTTTTGAAGAATGCTTCGGATCATTGTCATGGAGAAATATGGCGTTTTCTGTCAAATCTAGTATTTCCACACTAGGCAGGTAGCTATCCTTTAAAATGTCGATGTACATAGCCTTATCCATAATACCATCGATAATCCTTAATTTACCAACGCCATTTGCCGCCATACATCCCCAGACCATGACTGAACCGCCTCCGTGTTTCACTGTTGGGTTGATGTTTTGGGGTTGTAAGGCAGCATTCGATTTTCGCCAAACTTTGGCCCGACCGTCACCCCCAAAGACCATAAATTTACACTCGTCGGTGAATATTACCCTTTCCCAAAAAGTTGGGTCACTTACGTGAATGTTCTCATACTTTTTGGCGTATTCTAATCGCTTTTGTATGTTTACAGCCCTGAGAAGTGGTTTTCTTCTTGCAACTCTGCTGCTGTAACCCTTGCTTTTGATAGATCTGCGGATAGTCTGATCAGAAACGCTTACTCCTAGGTCCGTTCTTATTTTGCGATTTATTTCGACCGCACTTTGTTTGGGGTTTTCTTTTACCAACCGGATAATTGCTCTATCTGTGCACTCATCTAAAATTCGGGGGCGGCCAGTACGTACCTTACTTTCATAATTTCCACTTTCCTTAAAGTTGTTTATTATTGTTTGCACTGTCGGCTTCTTTAAATTTAAAATTCTTCCAATTTCACTTAGAGAATTGCCTTCATTCCGCAATTTAACCACGGTTTTTCGAATTGGTTCGGAAATTTCTTTTCCTTTGCCCATTTTGCTCAACGAAAGACACTTTGCGATTAAAGAATTCTAACAACCTTTAATGATGATTTAAAGCAAATATCAAGAAAATGTGTAACGGTACTAATAACGGTACATTAGGTTTTTTGCAGAGTATGTATACTTATGTAAATGTGACATTTTAAACAGTTTTAGTTTTTTGTTGTTATTTTAAAAAATTTAACTAAATATTTATTGCGAAGTATTTATTACATTTTTCTTTTGTATACAAAGTAATAAAAACCTGTAAAATGTACCAAATATTCTTACATTGACAAAAAATTTAATTTTCTAGATCGTATGTAAACTTTTGTAAGACTGTGTAAGTCGTTGAAAGTTTGACATTATTATTTTTTTCATAAAAATATTGATAATAAAAATGTATGTCTGCCTTAAATTGTGTAACCCCTGTAAGTGCACAATTAAGTAAGTTACTTAAGGATGTTAAATCTTTAGTTGTATTCTTTACATTTACATTAATACATTCATAATAATTTATAAAATTTCTTTGTCATTGGCAATACTCGTATTGTTATATGCTGAATAAACAACAAAAATGTACAGCAACTCAGTAACAGTAACGGTATTGTCTCTCTTTCTCTTTTTAATAGCAACTTTATGAGTTGGTAGCTGTTCTGAACAGTGTTTACAATTCAGCGGTTTTTTATGTTTTTTTTATAAGAATTATAAAGCATTTGGAATATAATAAATTTAGGAATAATAAAATAAGACAAAAGAGCTGAGTTGGGTTCCTACTGATGTAAAATGATTTTATGGTTTACAATTGAAGAATAATTAAAAACAACATCTTTTAAATAACAGTAAAGTTAAAATTTAATAATGAAGCAGTTTGGGCTTCTAAAAAGCTAACATTTTATCATACGTGCATGTTAAAATTCTAGGTCTTGGTTTTTAAGTTATCGTACCCAGAGAGTAAAAACTTAAAACTGTTATTTTCACCACAAGGTCTGTCTGTCACAGCCCTCTATTTCGCTGAAACCTTAATAGTTGGACTCTTAAAATTTTCAAAGATGGTAAATTATTATATTCTCTATACAAATAAATATAAAAAATTAAAGGGTGCTCGAAAGTGAGGCAAGATATCTAAGAAAATATTGTTTTTTTGCACAGCTGTTGTTAAACTATGTCCGCTATAGCATCAAATGAAAATAATTAAACTTGTAATTAAAGGGTGTACCAATAGTTGCGTGATTTTCACAAGACCTTGTCTTTTTAAGCTTAAGTATTTTTATTTTCTACTGCAGCAAACACAAAAAATTAATAAAACTAAAGTAAAAAGGGTATTCCTAAAGTAACGTGATTTTAACATGTATGGCCTAAGTTTTTCAAACTTGTGAGTCAAACTTTTAGAATCTACACATACTATGAACAAATATGGTGGCCATAAAAATTTTTGTGAACAATAAATTTAAATTTCCTTAAATTCCGAAATTCAGTTTTACACAAAATTAAAAAAAAAAATATGAAGTGTAATTTACTGTACAAAAAGTTCGTATATGAATCCAACTCATAATTGACAGATTTTTTAATTTTTACTTGTTGTATTCTTTTTTAATAATTCAAAGAATGGTGTGATGTATTTTTAAAGAACAGTGTGATATAATAGACAACATGTTGGTTACGCTTCTCTTGATGTATGTGACCAAACTGTTTAACAGTTGTAAACAGCTGATTGAAATTTGCACAGAACCTTTATTGCCAAGTTCGCTATAACAACTAGCAAACTTTGAAATTAGAAATTAAAGGGTTTCCCTATAACTGATGTAATTTGACCTATATGGCCCTATCTTTGAAACCGTCACAGAAATACTTTTGAAAATTACACAGAATGACGATTACTATATCAAGTATAAGTGTAAATATTATAATTAGGAATTAAAGGGTGCCCCAATAGTTGTAATTTGATGCATATGGCCAATCTTTTGAACAGTTATAGACTAACGCTTAGAATTTAAACAAATTTTGTTCTATTGTGTCAGCTATAAAAAGTGTAAAACTTAAAGGGTGACCATATAACTGCTGAATTTTGTTTTTTTTATCTTCATTCATAATTAATTAATTAATTAATGTATAATTAACGTCCTTAAGATCTCGGGTTTTTTGCAAGAGTTATTATTTAAAAGCATAAAACACTTTTCAGACAAAATTATTTCTTAGAATACTTTTAATCTGCAAAGTATTTTATTATAAGAAATAATTTTTTAACGAGCTAAAATTTTTTAATATCCTGAACATTCTGTACGTTATTTAAATATTAAACAAAAAATTAAATTGTTACTAAAAACCTTTAGTATAATTGTTGGCAACATTGTTAATCAAGCGACATCTTGAATTTTCACTACTCTACTATTTTGCCTACATAAAATTATTTAAGTCAAATAGGTACAATGTAAGAACAAAACAGAAAAAGAAAAGCATGCATATTTTATTTACTTGGTTACTTTGCCAAAAATTGAACGATTTAATCATTTTTTTTATTGCTTTCTTTCTGTGTATCAAAGTATATTTGCTTTAATTTTTGTTGTGTGTTTTAAAGCTTGTAGTACTAAAATCTTAAACTATTAAACATACACCCACAAACAATTAACCACATTGCCACACTGCACTGTCGAAAAATCGTTAAAGCAATAATTTAGTTTTTAAACGAGATTTTCTTTTGTTTATAAAATACTTTGCAAAACATAATTAATGTTTAGATATTTTTAAATTTTGTGTGTGTTAATTCCAAACAAAAAGCATTTTTGATATTTTAATTTAAAAATTAAGTTTTTAAATTTTATTAAATAACTACAAAATGTATTTGGAATCCTTAAATATTATTAGTGTTAATCAGTAATGTCCAAATAAAAAACTTTTGTCTTAGACAGAACACTGAAGTTGTACTGGGAAAAACCTGAATAATCTATTTGTGCGATCGCTCAAAAAAATCCAATTGTTAACAAACGACAAAGTGTTTTAAAAACAAACGTTAATTAGGCCCGTTTCTCATTCGAAAATAACAAAATCTGTTGATGAAATAAACAAGTGTAAGACGTTTTAAAAAATAATGAATATGTTTCCTCTTTAACTACCAAATTTTTTTTTGTATTTCATTCAAAATATTTTATATTTTTCTAGATCTCTTGAATTAGGTTTTTGTTGGGATGACTTTCTTTATAATAAATCTATTTTCGACGAGCTGACATTTCGAGCAACGGCGAAAATGAATGAATTTGCCGCTTCTTCTTCTTGTTCTTAACTTTCTGGCAACATAACGATTCCTTTGCAAAAAAAAAAAAACGATGCTTCGTCAAACACATATGTATACGAATTAAGCCAATTAATAATATGGAATTGTTGCTATTTTTCAAATTTTTTTGTAGGCTACAACAGAGGCCCATAACTCGGTAAATATGGGCGAGCACCAATTTTTTTACTTGGTGTTTTTTTTTCTTATTTTTTTTACTCTCTCTTGCTCCATATTTTTGTTTTTTTTTGTGATTGGAGTTACTTCATTGTTTTAAATGATATGGAAAAATTAGAGGCAGGCGTGGTGTCAAGCCCACTGCCTCGAGGGACATGAACCGATCTTTCTAATTTTCAATAGAAACTCTTTCGAAACTATGTTTGATCGATTGGCCTATTTAAATTTTCTTTAGCCCATCTAGTGCCTTGGCAAAGTTGATTTCAACACAAACGAAATGAGAAACTTTGATATATGCTTTTTCCACTTTTTGTAGTGATGGGTATAAAATGAAGGGTTGAATAAAACGAGGGAGTCTGGAAAACCGCCCTGCTTTGTTATCAAGTATGTGCAGGTTGTGGCAGAACGTTGACATGCAAAAGTATTTGTCCTATCCTTGTTAAGCGGACCGTGTTATCAAGAGCTGATTTCTCATTCTTTAGCATGATGAAGAAAAAAACATTTTTTAAATTATATCTTCAGGCTTTTGTAAAACAAAAATCAAAGCATACTTCTAGGAACAAAGCAATTGCAATGTAAATAAGGGTACAATTTATTAAAGTTTATAAAAGTTTTTAAAAATTTTGTTTTCTTTAAAATATAAATTTTTATTTTCATTATTTTTTTTTAATTAGAACCATTTTTTATCCTTCATATGCAGTCTGAAAATGAATTTAAAAATAAATGTTCGTGTATTATTAAATTTTTAAATTAAACTAACAAACAAAAAAATCTTTTTTTTTTTATTTTTTTTTTTTTTTTTGCAAAACTAATTTTTTTGTTCAACGAGTTTCCTTTTCACGTGTCTGTTTGCTAAACGCCAAAGGCAATTTAACCTAAAAATATATTTACACTTTACAAAATGGATAATCTGGTGCATAGGAGAAATCTGTATAAAAAAATAAAAAAAAAAAAAAATAAATAAATTAAGAAAAAATGAAGTTTCAAGCAACAATAAACTAAGAAAAAATATATTGCAGTTTTAAGTTTGGAAACGTGGGAGTTAGAAGTCGTATCATTCTGACTTTCTATATAATTTATACTTGGCAATGACACTTTCAGTTGTTTTTAAGAGATATTTCATTGAAATGTCTTCATCCCATCTTTCTGTCCGCTATGGTCAGGAACTTAGATTCATGACTTCGACTTTATTCCGATGCAAGTAAAAACTTAATAAAAAATATCTCTTGTTAAAGAGTTGGAATTTATCTAAATATTAACACTCACTAGCGCCCTCTGTTGTAGTAGAATAAAAAAACGAACCGTGTGAAATCCTCCCCGTGATTTAAGTTTAAACTACAGCTAAAATGTTGATTTTCTTAGCACCGCACCAATACGAAAAGTTGATTTTAAGGCCGTCCGTCTGTCCTCGAAGATTCTTGTATTTTAGTTCAGACTCTTAAAATTAAAGGGAACTTGTGAGCACCCATTTACTAAAATACGATATATAAATTGCTGAAAATGGCCGAATTCTATACAGTTATAATGCGTGTGAGGTGAAACTACTCATCCGCTATTTTTCGAAACAAAACACTCATTGTAATTGTCTTTTCGACTCCCTTTATTCCTTATTAATATCTGCTACCCAATTGATAACTTCCGACTTTTAGTTTTGTGCTGTTTACAGCCTTTGCTATCGAGTGTAGTGATTTAAGACCGTCAACCTTTTTATCTCATCACAGAGTCTGTTATAATTGCTAACGATTGTCTACGGTACCTCGTAGCTACCATCACATTTCACTAGCTTCTCTCAGACACATTCTGTATTTATGATCTTGTTTACATTTCCGAAAGATGCCTTAAACAAAACAAAAACAAAAATTCCGAAGAATATTAAAATTAAATGTAAAAAGCAAAATAGCTTCCTTCAAATTAGCGTGATGCCACTTTTTTTTATTATTTTGTTCGCACGGAACTCAAAATTGGAGGAATCTTTTCTCAAAAAAAAACTTTTTTTCCGTGAGAAAGAAATTCCGTGTTAATATTCATAATTAAGCTGAAAGTTCTTATAACCCGTTTTTAAGGCAATTATCTAGTTTAACGGAGCGCAATTACACCCTGCCGAGGGGTTATTGCCTTTGAAGTGATTTAAGTGATTAATAAAAACCTCTACATTTTACGAGATCTTATTGTCCATCTCTGACAGATTCCATCTTTAGCATATAAAAAACAGAGTTGACCCCACCCTTATTTATCTTATGAGGCTTGCCCTCTTCCCATAATGAAAAAAAAGATGTCCAACCACAAATAGCTGAGTTTTTTATGCGCTTGACTGGAGGTCGAACGGTATCCAGAGTTTATTTGACTTAATTTAAGACCAATCTAACCAGGAGCCTGTAACCGCTATTTACACACACTTATCTACAGTGAACTGTATTTTTGAGCCTGCCCGTTGACGGTGGCTTGGAAAATATAAAGCTTTTGCTAAACTCAAGGAATATTCAGTTGTGGTATTGAATTTCTTCTTTGACGCCGTTTGAATTGAATCGGTCTAAACTTCGGACTGTTGTCAAACAGTATGGCATCTCTTAACAGCTTTAGTTCACGCGGCTCCCAGTTTCTTTGTTTTAAAATGAATCTGAATGTTTTTAAAGAAACTAGGATTTTGGATACATTTATTAATCAGAACGTATTCCTTTAATGGGCTGGCTCATGGTCGTGATATAAATATTTGTTTCTTTTTAGCTCATTAACTTTGTCAACACACTGTTATTTGGCTTCAATCTTGTTAGCGTTTCACTTCCATCGTCCTATAACTTTTTTTTTTTGTTTAATCTCTTTGCTTGTACTTGAGCTTTCTTTTCTTCTTTTTTTTGTTTTTTGTATTTAACACAATAAGATCTACTGTTTTTTTTTCGTTTCCTTTATTTTCCATTCAAATGTAAAAATAAAATAAAACGTTGTATCGTAAAGTAGGTGTAACTTTAGTTTATGCACTGCAGTAACAATTTATGGTTTATTATTTTAATATTTAAGTATTTCAACCTTTTTTATAACAAAAAATTAAAATGTACAATTATGAATGACAAGGCAAGTTTCATTTTTCTTATTTTCTTTTTTTTTTTCCTCTCTATTATATTTCTGTTGATTTAAAATGGGACTTAAGTTTCCTTGTGACTTGTTAAAAGGTGTATAAAATACCTGTCAAAATGTAGGTTAAAGTTAAGGAAGAACTAATGAACATTAAACAATCAAGTAAATCAATCAAGTCACGAGTGCTCTTAAGCAACCGTAAAAAGAGCATGAAATGTGACTGTAACACCTTTACGAGGGAAAGTCAATGAGTATAAGTAATTGGTGGCTTCTGTCGCCAAGTAACACTTGTGACGATCCTTTTGTGTAACGATCACATCCGACAGCTAAGCGGTTTGCAAAGAAGTCGTCCTTGGGTCTTAAGGTTTCCACTACTTAAAATCTCTGCAAGTGCTCCTTCAGCTACAAACGCCAGACTGGATTCTCCGAACTACCAAAGCCTTCGGAGGGAACTCCTTCTGTAAGTCTAACGGTTTTTACTTTCCGTTAAAAACTTGGCCTAGTCTTAAGAGTTATTTTCAGCTGCAGGCGCCAGACTAAGTTCCCCCAAATGCCAACAGCTAATTAGAGAACTTCTCACTTGGGATTTGTGTTACGCATTGCGTAAAGTTTTTGGCATAGACTCTAAAGTCTTTCTTTAGTTGCAGGTGCCAGGCCAGCGTCTGTGAATAGCTAAGTGTTTGGAAGGTAACCTCTTCCCTGCGGTTTAGGTCTTCCATTGCTTAAAGTCTTTGGTCTATCACCGCAAGTCTTCCTTTAGCTGCACCTGCCAGACTAGTTTTTCCCAACAGCCAAGTGAAGCGAGAGGAACTCCTTTCCTAGGTTTTATTCCTCCCAATGCGTACAGTATACGGCCTAGAACCGCAAGTCTTCCTTCAGCTGCAGGTGCCAGACCATTGTCCGCCAATAGCCAAGTGTTTTTGGGCGGGAACTTCTTTCCAGGGTTTCATGGTTCCCATTGCGTTAAGTCTCCGACCTACCGCTTCAAGTCTTCCTTTACCTGCAGGTGTCGAACCTGCTATTGCACTCATAGATAGCAGGCATACGTTTTCAAGACGTGAAGACAATAGCAAATCTTTGAAGAAGAAACGAAAGCCTGAGATTTTGGCGTGCGGAAACGCAAGAAGCCATGGCAGACGTAGAAAAGGAGAGGAGGACAGATGTTCTTTTTACAAATGTAAACCCCTTTTTCTTTCATTTCTTCTTTTTTTATTTACCACTTTATTAACCTCTGCTTAATTTGAAGACACACGCAGGCAACAGTTTTTACTTGCAACATCTACATTTTCAAATTAACCTCACAATTTCTTTATAATAAGACAAATTTTTTTTGTTGCATTAAAACTCACGCAATAAACCCTCTGGTGGTGCTGCCTGGCCAGGGGTATGAAAAAGAGTCTATAAAATAAAATAAAAGTTTTATCCATAAAAATTCTGTGGAAAAAGTATAAATTTTCCCAAGTAAAATTTTGTTTATTCTTTTTATTTTTTGTCGTTAATGATAAAATCAAGTCATTACGAAAAAGTTTTCTTTTTTGGGCGGCTTAATATTGTTTGTTTGTTTTTTTTTCTGTTCACTCATTTAGTTGTTTGTCGTCAGTTTAAGTGACTGCTTGGAAGCTCCAACTTGGATTCGTTGGTTGGTTAAGTGATATTTTCGTTGGAGAAATGAAAGCAGGGATGGATGGCGGTTTGGTTGACTTTTAATTATTTTAATGTTCAAAACAAAATTAAGTAATTTAGGTCAAGTGCTAAATACGAGGGTTGGAATACATTAAGTTTTTGCAAAAGTATGGAGAAATACAATTTACAATTTAAAAGTTTTACAAATTTTCACTAAATATTTTGGAAAAGAGTCTTAAAGAGCCAAGGCTAAAAATTTAAGTGGAAACTATTGTCAACGAAACTGAACACCTGGGTACCGGAGCATTTTTTTTTTTTTTGTTTTGTGAAAGTTACGTATTTTTCTTTTAATCTAAAGGGCCGCCTTTTTTGCATTCCACTCTTAATTAGGTCAATTATCATATTCTTCCTTTATTTACCATATTTTCCATGGCTTGTTTTACAGTTATGCATCGACGAAAAAATTCTTCTGAATCACCATGAAAAAAACGCTAAACAAAATTGAAGTTATTTCTAATGTAGTGAGAAGTCACAGTGCTGGAATTCTTTTTTTTATAAAAATTTGTTTGTCCTGAGCTAAAATCGCTTAACATTGAGATATTCCTCCAGTCTCTAATATAATCACAACCTGGAACTTATGGGTCACTTAAAATATCGAAATTTTATCAAGGGTTGCGTTTGTTCTAAACGGCTAATGCAGATGTGGATTGAACTTCACCTTTGAATAAAATTTTTGTGATTTTTATTTTTAGTGTTTTGTTGTTCAAATGCTCAATTTTTACAAGAATTTCCCATAAAAAATTTCTACTTTCATTTTCAAGAATATCATCTCGAACGACGAATGAGGAATAAATTTGGTCTTTTATTATTTTTATTTTGGGTGTTTTGTGTCTCAAGTGCTTCATAAAAACTCAATCGATTTTTGCAAAAATTTTCTTTGAAAAAATTTCATTTCAAATTTAGAATTTTTTTTGTTAAAAATTTCTCAATACTTTTTTTATGATTTTATAAGGTCTTTATAAACCAGCCTCGTAACACAACAGTAGTAAGTAGACTTTGTGGTAGTTGCAGATGAACAGCATCAAGCAGACGTTAGGACAAATTCGACACACACAGAATTGGTTGGTTCGTTTGTTGTTTAACTTTTAAAATGACAAAAAAAAAACCCCTGTACAAAAACAAAAGAACTGACGCCAAAATTCATATTCATCCCTTCGCCAAAAATAGAATTACTTTATTGAAAAACAAAGAAAAAATGTTTGCATAATAAATCTAAATTTCAACAATACAACAAAAGCTATATTATTGTATTATTATTTACATCTACCACATCACCAGCACCATCGATATCAGCATCATCGTAACGTCAATATTCCACATTGAAAACAAGAGGAACTAAAACGTTGAGTTTACGCATTGCAGGAAATTGATGGCTTTACTCTCTTCATTAGTTATCATTTTTACAAATCTTTTTTTTTATAATTTATTATTCTGAAATGTACAGTCATGTCCTATTTCCCCTGTACTTTACAGAAATAAAATAAACAAACAGAAAATTTAGTAAAATAACAAATTTATCTTGGAAGTGTTTATTAATTTCATGCTGCCTTAAGATTGAAAATACTTTTCAGAAAAAATATTTCAATATGACTCCTGTAAATTTCAAACTAAAGCAAAGTAACAGTTTTTAAACCATTAAGAGATTAAACGGGTTCAATTCGAAAACTAAATATGAAAAGAAACTTTCTGTACCGTTTATGTTGGGTGCAAGTGTTTTTTAACAAAACAAAAATTTATATTTTCTATTCTATCGAATCTGCAATATCTTTTTAAAAACGTTTAATTATATTATTTACCTTTGGTTAGGAATTTCATCCGAAAATCAACCTTCTTTGAAAATTGTGTTTAAACACATCTGGCAACTCTTACACAAAGTAGTTTAAAAAAGTTTAAGTTTGATTTAAAAATTATTATTAATTAAATTATAGAAATTAAATGGTTGCTTGGTTTTCGTGGCACACGCAAAGTCAAATAACGAAGACTCGTGTTTTGACAAGACAGACACAGACACCCTCCGTCTGATCGGGTGTAAACTAGTGAGGTTCTTGGCAACTCCGCAAAGAGAGTGAGTGAGCTGTGAGCCAAGAAGTTGATAAACTGCATCATTTTTAGTTTTTCTTACCCCAAGAAGAAAAAAACGCAATCCTATTGTTTTTGCTACAATGTCTGTTCGTCTGTCTGATTGTCTGTCCGTCCATGTGTCCGTCTGTCCGTCTGTCACAGCCCTCTATCTCTGAAACCATACTAACTAGACTAGAAGTCTTCACAGAAAGTGTCCACTATAGACGCTGTAACAAAAAATATTAACAATTAAAGGGTGTACAAATAGACGTGATATTCATAAAAAGATTGTTAATTTTCTTAAACTGTGTTAGGTTGACACTTTAAAGTTACACAGTGATGTAAAACTACAACAACAAGCACAAAAAAATTAAAGTTAATATTAAAGGGTGTGCCAATAGTGACTTGATTATCACGTATGTGTCCCTGCTTTTGAACTTATTATTTTGTCCGCTATTAAAACAAGTTCAAGAAATAAAACTAAAATATAAAGGGTGTTCCCATTGTGACATGATTTTAATGGAATTGTTTTTAATTTTCTAACCGCAGCTGGCAGACGTTTAAAATTTAAACAAAGTGTGTACAAATGTTTCTGCTAAAAAATAAGTGTAAAATGTAAATTTAAAACGTAAAGGGTGTTCCAAAAGTAACGTGATATTTTTTTATATATTATTATTTTTGAACTATGATAGACGCAGTGTAACTCAAACTTTATTCGTAATAGCAACAAGTAATAAAATAAAACTAAATTAAAGGGTGTGCCAATAGTGTCTTGATTAACATGAGCGTGACATTTTTTTATGAATCCAAAACATTTTTAATTTCTTATGTTGGCTGTAAGAACAAATACAACAAATTTAAAAGTTAAACTGAAATATAAAGGGTGCTCCTATTGTGAGGTAAATTTAACATTTACGGCTTTAGTTTTTAAAACGTACAAGAAAGATATAATTTATACAGCGTTTTAACAAATTTTTGTTTTATGTAAAAATAAAAGTGAACAAAAAATTTAAAAATTAAAGAGTGTGTTCATAAAGACCATAATTTTGACGAATATGATTTTATCTTCTTAACCATTTGAAATTTATACAGAGTATGTAGAACTACGTTTTTAGCTTTAAGTTTGAAACTAAAATTCAAATTAAAGGGTTTCCCCATAAGGATGTGATTTGAATTAAAGGGTGTTTGCATAAAACGTATATGGCCTTATATTTTAAAGTGTTGTCAACTTTTCGTAAAGTGTATCCTCTCTAAAAACAAATATAAAAAATAACATTAGAAACTAAAGGGTATTCCTAAAGACATCCTGATTTTTATGTATAATGAAGCGTACTAGGCAGACACTTTTCAGAAAGTAATAAGACCATAAAATTTAAAATAAAAAAATTTGCCTTTTTATAGCACGGATCCCCTAATTTGTATTATTTGTTTTTTCATTTGATGTTTCTCTAGAACATTGTTCTGTCTCTCTCTCTCTCTCTTGCTCTTCCTCTCTTTGTCTTTCTTAGAAAAGCCAAGTTTCCCGACATGTCTTAACAATTTTAATTTATAATTAAAATAATCAAAAAGCTGTGGCCGAGAAACGATAAAATTTTATTTCAGGAATATGTGCATAAAAGAAAACAGATACATTCCTATGGGATGTATAGAAGCTTTAAGAAAATGGCCTAAAAGAACCATTATTCTTATTTATTGTAAAAAGAACAATAAGAAGAGTGTATTAATCAAAGGCAACATTTTAATGGTCTTCTTAATAACATACGAGGGCTGCTATATATATTTCTGGCCTGGCAACACTGAGTGCTGTCAAGTGCAATCTGACATTTCCATTGGAAAGTTTGTCATTTTTAAGCATAATCGTACTCAAAACGTTTTGACGTACGACCATTATTTGTGTTGTTTACAGTGACTTGAAAAAATTAATATAGAAAAAAATGGAATTAACTCTTGAACATTTTCGTGCCATCATTTTATCACGACAAGAGTGCATTGATGAACTTAAATCTTTGTATGGCAATGAAGCACCATCCTTTAGCACTGTGAAAAATTGGTATAATGAATTTAATCGTGGCCGAAGCTCGCTCAAAGACGAATTCCGTGAAGGTCGTCCAAAAACGGCTGTTGTGCCAGAGAACATTGATGCCGTGCGCGAACTCATAATGCAAGATCGACATGCGACATACCGAGAGATAGAGACATCCTTGCACATTTCTTCCACCAGCAAACATACGATACTGCATGAACACCTAGCCGTAAAAAAGGTTTGTTCTTGTGGATCCCGCACTATTTGAAAGTCGTTCAAAAAAAGGCTCGTGTCGATTGGTGCAAAGAAATGTTGCAAAAATACGATTGCGGTGCTTCAAAAGACGTTTATAAGATCGTCACAGGTGACGAATCATGGATCTATGCGTATGAGCCCGAAACGAAACAACAATCGACCGTGTGGGTCTTCAAAGACAAGCAAAATCTTACGAAAGTTGTTCGTGGAAGAAGCACTTCGAAGCAAATGGTCGCATGTTTCTTCGGCAAAACTGGTCATGTGGCGACTGTTCCGCTTGAGCAACGTAGGACGGTCACTTCTGAGTGGTACACTACAATTTGTTTGCCTGAAGTCATCGGAAAAATTTTAAAAACCAATAAGAGAAGACGAATCATTGTTCACCATGACAATGCGAACTCTCACACATCGGCTCAAACCAGAGCGTTTTTGACCGGCCAAAACATCGAATTAATGGGTCATCCGCCGTACAGCCCTGACTTGGCACCTAATGACTTCTTCTTGTTTCCGCACATCAAGAAAAAAATGCGTGGTCAACGATTTTCGTCGCCAGAAGAAGCTGTTGAAGTGTTCAAAAACCATGTTTTACAGGTGCCTCAATTGGAGCGAAAAAAGTGCTTCGACAACTGGTTTGAGTGCTTGCAAAAGTATATAAATCATGCTGGAGAATACTTTGAAAAACAATAAAACCATTTTTGATTATAAATATTCGCATTTTCACTATTAGGCCAGAAATATATAGAGCAGCCCTCGTAAAACAGTGATTTTACATTTCTAAACTGTCAAAAACAGCTGTTTCTATCCCTAAAGTCAACTGGGAAAGTTCATTGAAATTAAAGAAATAAAACAATTATTGTTTGAAAAGTTTTTATATACTTTTGCTTGTAATAAGGAATTTCATGTACTTTCACCACCACAAACACACAAAAATTAAAAAAAAATTATTAATATTATTTTCTAATTGATTCCTTCAAAACCATCTGTGTGCGTGTTTTCAAGTTTGACTTTTTTTTCAAGTGTTTCTTGCCAGATTATGTCCAAGGCATTGCTTTTTTCTTTAAAATTTTTATGGAATATTTTGTCGTTTATTTTTTGTTTTTTTTTGTACTTAACAAACTCTTTCCAAAATTATCAATTTAAAACTGCCTGCTTTTTCTCTGCTCTTTTTTCTTCTCTGTTGTTACCAGTTTTAAGCTTAAAAGAAATCTCTTGAATTTTAAATAGTTCAGAAAAAATTATAAAAAAAATCTGCACAATAAAACGACAGAATAAAGAACAAAGTTGTAAAAAAAGGTTTTACAGTTGGTAAAACTTGAACTAAAATGTGTCAAGGCCTTGACACACAAACATTTTACACTTGTACATACCTACCCACACACTTAGCATAATACAAAACAAAAGTTGAACAACAACTACCAACAAATATTCACATCCCAGTTGTAGTAAAATATGCATTTTAAAAAAGAAAGAAAAAAAAAACCGCTGCTAAATTATACAACAATAGACACACTGGCACATTTAAACAGAAGTTTTATGCTTCGACAGTAAGAGGTTGAATAATAATAACAAGCAAAAGATTTAAAGGTAGAAGAACTGAGGAATAAAAAAAGGTAAAGCAAAAAAAAAAAAAAACCCCACAAGAAAATAAAAACCACAACAACTGGCCAAGAATGAAAGAACAAACTCAATTTAAATAAAAAATTTCCGGTATTAGTTAAATATGTGGGTGCAACAGCTATTAAAGCTATTAAACACATACATACATGCATCTGCATATGAAAGTGTTGTTTCTCTCTCTCCCTCTCTCTTCCTTTTTATAGGTAGCTGTGGTGAATGTAATGGACTCACATCAGCTCAAGCTTTTATATTTTTTTTTCTTAATATGGCAACACACACGCTCATACGCAAACACACACTTCCATTTCCGTTACTGTACGGTTTGCAAAACTTCCGTTTTCTTTCTCTTTAACTTTTTAATTAAAAAATCTCTTTAAGTTCGTCTCTTACAGAACTCTATCTCTGGAAATGTTATAGGTAGAATCTTGAATTTTTCACTGAATACGTATTGCTATAGGCGCTTTAATAGTAAATACTAAAAATTAAAGGGTGTTCCGAAAGTGAAGTAATATTTATAAAAATATTCTTATTTTTTTAAGACTGTATTAGGCAGACACAACAAATTTGCAACAAATAGAAAAAAATAAAACTTTAAATTAAACGGTGTCCCAATATTGACCTAATTTTCATTTAAATAATTTTAGTTTTTCAATTGTGGTAGGCAGACATTTAGTATTCATACAAATATGTGCGTTATTAAATTAAAGGGTGTTACCCAAAGACGAAGCATTTGAGGAATAACACGAACAGTGTTCGTCTCCAAAACATCAATTGTTGCTGGTTTATTAGCATAAACCAGTGACTTCACGTGGTCCCACAGTAAATAACGGAAGTGTGTCAAATCGCATGACCTTAGAGGCCAATTTACAGGTCCATTTATCGAAATCAACTCATCGCTAAATTTTCATTTTAATAACTCGATGGTTACAGTCGCCATATGGCACGTAACGTCATCTTGTTGAAACCACATTTCGTCCGGATCAATGTTAACCATATTTGTAAACAAAAAATCATTAATCATGGTGCGGTAACGATTTCCATTGACCGTAACGTGAGAAATAAGGTCCGATGATGCCACACCAAACGTTGCATTTTTCTGGAGTCTGTAAGGTATGTTATGGATTGGTCTCACTCCATATGCGGCAATTTTGCTTATTGACAAACCTGTTAAGCCAAAAATGAACGGGTCAGTTACTAACCGCTATAGAGCCCAATCGGCGAAGGAACGACGCATATAATGATCTCGTGGCTTTAATTCCTGCACTAACTGGGTCTTATACGGGTGTAGGCCATGATCTTTGTTCAAAATTTTCCACGTAAAGAACCATAATTCCTGCGACGGACGACAAATCGATAAATTAAGATTTTCTTTCACACTTTCGTTTGCAGCAGCGATATTCTCTTTAGTACGCACATTCTTTCGACGTGCTGGTGTTACTGCATCCCCTAGAGAGTATGTGAAACGAAATCTATCCACAGTTTGAAGAATGTCTTGCTCAGACGAACGAATATTTGCATCATAAAAATCAGGAAGCCGTCTGTAAGTTGCTCGAATTGATAAATGATTTTTAAAGTAAATTTGGATAATTTGATAGCGTTGTTTAAGCGTGAGTCTTTTTATAATGACTTGCCATAGTTTACTGAAAATAAAAAGAAAAAATATTGTATCAAAATTTAATTTTAAGTGTTATTTTTTATAATTTAAAATTCTATCGTGCTTAAAAAAACACCCAATATGTTTGACTGTAAAAACATAAAATTAAGGTTTTTGGAAATTGATTGTTTTATTGAAAAAGAAAACTGTCAAGGGAAATTAAATATTTAAAAGTTAAAACAATTATAAAAAAAGTCTAGTTCATATGGCTCTAGTTCTCACGCTATTTTGTTTAATAATAATAAAAAAATAGGAAAACAAGCTATATGGCCCATTGGGATCACATCCGCATTCTTTCTTTTTGAAATTGGCTGCTCTTCGATGTAGATAAAGCAGCTGCTGTTAAAACAGTTTAACTTCTTAGCCATTTAATTAAAAGGTAATTAAAGGTTCGAAGGACCATAATTTTTCCTGTAGGAATAAGGAAATTAATAGTTTTTGTCGTTGAAGGGACTTACAAGGAATAAAAAATCTCATATGCCAAGACATTCTCCCGTAAACATTCATTATAGCATCAGATAGGTGTCACGACGTTGAGCTTTTTTAACTTATTATTTTTTTCTGTTGTACGAAATTGTCCTAAACTTTACTATACGAACCACCAACTTTTTGAAATAGGCTACGTTTTTAGTTTTGTGTGCAAAATTAATAAAAAACATATTTCAAGGTTCGAAGGACCATAATTTTCAAATGTTAAAAATCTTTTTAATTTGAATTTTAAAGAATTATCTAAATTTTCTATTAAATATATTGAAGAAATAAATTCATATAGATATTTCAAGATACATGGAATGTGAGTTGTGTCGATAAACAACTCTAATAAAACTTTGTTTTTGGGCAAAGTTTGAAGGACCAATTTTTTCTTTTTTTGCAAAAAGTATGCATTTTCTATAAAGTTTAAAACATCAAAATTAAAATGAAATAAATGGACTTTAAATTCTGTTAATTTATATATGTGTTTAAAAATTTCCCCCAGGCAGGGTTGAAGGACCATATCGGTGTTGCAAAAAATAAGGTGAAATAGAGTTTTAAATTATAGGAATTATAATTATCAAAATTTATAAAATTTGCAGACTATGAATTCCCCCTTTTTTTAACTCGCCAATAATATTCAAAACTATTTTAAAAATAGTGGAGTATGAATTTTCTTTGGAGGACAAACTGCACAAAAGCTTTCTAAGTGACTTAAACGTGCACATATTATATGGGCTAATAACTCTTATTCAAAATAGCATATGTAAATACTCGATTAATATTTTGAAACATAGAAATTATGAATATAAATAAAAGTATTTTCTGTCTTTATCCAAGGTTCGAAAGACCATAAATAATTGTATTTGTAAAATATAATTTTAAATGAGTAAAAAAACGAATTCCGTTAATTAACAAGATGCTAAAATCTGTCTAAAAAATTTTCAACCGGCCATAATTTAAGAATTTAAATATGCTACATGAATAGGTAAATGAGAAAAATATATTTTTAAATAAATGTTATATAAATTTCAATGACTAATAACTCCAAAAAAAAAAAAAAATTTCTAAGTCTTCGAAAGCCCTCAATTAATTATTGTTAAAATTTATTATTGATTATTGTTACATTAATAAAAATTTTAAATAACAAAACCATATTTTTAGAATGTGATTTTATTTCACTGTCATTTTCAATTTATATCAGTCATTACACAAAGTTCGAAGGACCACATTTTTATATTATCTTCTAAACATGTTTTGAACCATGACTTATTTACTTCATAACTAATTTAAAATAAATAACATATAAATTCTTTACATTAAACATTAAATGTTGTATAAATATATTTTGACATTTCTTTAAAGACTTGTTTATGAGTTTTCTATGTCAATTTACTTTTTATACTGTCGTTATGTCATCGTTTTATGTTTTCTTCATGCCAAATCAAACTGCTTTTATCACATTTCCTGTTAAGAAATATAAAATATAAATATAAAACATTGAAAAAATAAGACAAAGCCAGCAGAAAACATGAACTGCTTTTGATTAAATCTTTATGGTTTTAATATTAACAAAATAATTTACAAATTTGATATGAGTGAAGAAGTTGTAAACAAGACAGAATTTCAGGGTTTTAAAGCATTTTAATAGGTAGAAAATAAGGATTACAAATGTTTTTTTCTCTCTGGTTTGTGTAACGTAAATGTGATTTAGTCTAATAGGTTACTTTATTTAAATCTTGTTTTTGTTGACCCTAAGGGGTAACTCAACGAAAAAACTCTTTCAAGAGTATAATATTCCCATAAATTAAGTAAAACGTTTTATTCTTCTTAAGTTCTTTATAACCTCATATATTAAGCCTTATTTTATTCAATTTGTTTTTCTTTTTTTCTTATCCTTCTCTGCGTTTAAGAAAAACTAAAAAATTTATTCCTTTTTTTTAATTTAATTTTATGTTGAGAAAAATTTTACATAAATTTTCTTTTATAAACAAGATTTCAAGCAGAAAGAATTTAGCATAATTGTATTATTTATGATATGGCGCCATAATTTTTTTCTTCCTTTTCTATACATTTAATTTTTATTCTAGGCGTTTACGTTAGTAGAAAAAAAAAAACAAAAGTTAGGGGTAAGCTGATGCATAATATCTAATTGGCGGGTAAGTTGTTTAAAGTGGTGAGTGATTTTTTAAGTTTTAAACTTGGAAATTTTACATTAAAATGCGTAAAGTCTTGGGGTTGTTTGTTCCTAGTCTAGATACTTGACTCGCTTTAGAGGCTACGGGTTATTTAAGCACAAAAAGCTTCAGTAAAGGAAATGAAAAGTAAAAATAATTTTTATAGACCATTCTCTATTGAATCATTTTTATTATCCCAGAAAATATATTTTCACAAGTTCTTCAAAATAACCGTTAAAGCTAAGTTCATTATTTCTTTTCGTTTTAAATCTCTTGCAGCTGTGAAATTTTTTTAAACTGGAAACGGGACTTCTCCATGTTTACAAAGGCTGATGTTTTGCTAATTATTTCGAACGTTGCTATGTTTATTTTAGAAGTGGAGGAGTATAATTGTGAGATTTTGCCCATCCCTAAATGACTGAGAAATATAGACAGTGTTGCCAATTTAACGTTTTTTTGTTTTTACTGCTTTTTGTGCCATAATTTACTTTTAGCGATTTTATTAATTTTTCATGTTTTGTTTTTAAATAAGTCGTATTATTTAGTTTTTTTTTTTCATTTCTTTCTCTCTCCGTTTTACCCTCATTTCGTACCCGCCATCTTGTATAGATATATTTATGTATAACTGCTCTCAAATCTATGGTAAATTTCCTGTTAAATGATGTTTCGTTTAAAAGTACAATAAGCCGTTAGTTAGTTCTTTACATATGTATTTGTTTTTTTGTTGTATGTTATTTGATGCTGCTTGGTTTTCTCTCACTCTACATTTTCATTTCTAAACATGTGTTTCTTTATGTTTACATTCAGTGCCTTTCATTGCATTTTTATTTATTTATTTATTATTTAATCTGCTGTATTTTCTACTGATTCTTCTTCTGAATTGTTTTACTTTGCAGTCGGTTGAATTATTCGGAAACGTTGTAAGATTAGCCTTGGTTGCAAAAAACATGTGCCGACAAATTATGGGTTTTCCAAGGTGGATAGATGATTTAATCGAGATGAAAATCAATGCTGGACTGTTCAAAAAAGCTGCCGAGACGGCTGCTAACGTTTTCTATGAGTGGTCAGCACTGCTAGAAGAATATTCTGAATCGATCGTCAACTCAAAAACTGAAAAGACACCCTAAAGAGTAGTGGATTTCTTTAATATTACGTCATTAGTCAGCACAATTGTTTTTACTTAAGTTGGCTGCAGCAGATTAAAAATTACGTTTAATAATTCTAGTGTTGGATATAATTGGCTTTTTTCTTTCTTTAAATCTGCGCGAAAAAATTTTTATTTACAAAAAATGTTCAACACTTTTCATCGGCTGCTTTATTCTATGAGTTTATCTGTTGAATTTATCCTTTCGACCACCCTGTTGTCAAACAATTGCTCATCTTTCTTATTCTACTTTATATGAAATGTCTGATTGCTGTTTAACAGAAATAAGACATTTTTTAGATGTGAGGTAAAGCAAAAGGAATTTGTAATGGCATATCATAGAAGACCATTGTGTGTATGTGTGTGTATGTATGTATATATTGCATTACATTTTTTGTGTCCATGTTTACAGTTCATTTCTTTTATTTTCTATTTGTTTGATTGTTGCAATTGCAACTGTATTTTTTTATTTCTTCTCTCCTTTTTAAATACCTACTTTGATTGCAAAATAAAATGTGATTTACTTGTGTGAGAGGAGGCTGTGTGTAAAGAGAAAAGTAACAAATACCAAAGCATTTTAAAATGTTGTACAATTGTGCTGGTAACAAGTTTTAAATAACAAAGTTTAATAATCAATAAGTAAATCGAACAAATAAAATTTATAGCAAAATTTAAAACAAAAACAGAGTGTTCAAATGCCTCACAAAATCTTGTAAAGTTGTAATACAAAATCAAACATATTTAAAGATTTGTTAGAGCAGTTGTATGAAATTGGTTGGAGCAGTTGCGGGATGTTGGATTCTATCAAAGTCCTGGCCTTTCAGTCATGTATATAAACCATCCAAACCTCTACCGTTTTTAGAATATTGATTTAAAGCTATAAGAAAGGCAGCCAGAAGGGTTGAGGGTCCTGACGTGTTGGTAACGTCTGTAAATTTTACAACAACGGCCCTGACGTTATCAGTTAAGTTCCTAAAGTTGAGGTGCGCATTGGAAAAATTTGTGTTTTAACAAATGATCTTGGGCTGCTAGAATAGGTCAAATATCCTCAGAGCAAACTGGCTATATCACTAAAAGAATTTTAAGCAATTTTTATCTATTTTTCACTTTTTATAACTAAGTTCGAAATTTTCGAAATTACTAAAAAATTAAAGAAATTTGATTGCTCAATCCCTTTTAAAAGACAGTTTAAGTTGCTTTATAACTTTTACTAATTTTATTTCGAAGTTCGAAATTTTCGATTTTTTTTATTGATGTTTATTATTAAAATTTTAAAGTAGTTAAAATTCCAATTGTTTATATTTTTTTTAAACGAGATATAATCTTTGGGAAAATTAACTTTTAAATTTTTTTCAAACCATTTAAAAATTTTGAACTAAACTTCGAAAGCATTTTAAATTTGGTTTACTAACAGTTAGTAATTAAAATTATTTTAGGTGAATTAAGCCGCATAATTGAACTCGACAAAAGTGAAAACTTAGAAAAAAATCAACAAGTCGAGTAGATTTTGACAATGTTTGTTGTTTCTATTTGAGTAGGAAACTTTCGAAATTGCTTAAAAGCCTGTAAATTTAGGTTTTAAAATAACACTAAACAAGTATAGTAGCTTTAGTAGAAGCGTTAAAAAATTTTTGACGATTTTTGTATGGTATCAAATTTTCGAAATTGAGTTCGAAAATTAAAAACTAACATTAAAATGCTTAAATATGATATTTTTTAAAAAGCTATCAAGAAATCTATTGTTGAAATCGGTTTTTAAAATCATTCAGGGCGATTTTAACATTGATAAAAATTTTCGAATTTAAGTTCGAATATTTTTTTAAGTGTTTCAAAAGCATTTAGAATTAATTTTGATGGCTCAATTTATATGTTTAGTGCTGTGTAGTAACTTTTTTAACAATTTTTATTATTTTCGTTATTATTTTGTCAAATTCGAAATTACATAAAAGGGCTTGGAGTGTCATGTGGAAATAAAAGTTAAATAGTTTAATGTCTAAATCATTATTTAAAGTTTTTATTTATTAACTAAATATGTAAACCAAAAAATTCGATGTTTTCGAAGTTGTGTTAGATTTCTTTTTTTAAATACGATATTAATTCTGTAAAGCAATTTGTGGTGTTCTGAAAATGGTTATTAAAAACTCAAAACCTGTCAAATAACAATTTTCTTATAAGCCCTCTTTTAATGGATAACTCAATATATGAAGCTCATTTTAATAATATGCGTGCTTTTGTACAGTTTATTTGCAAGAGAGTCAGAGGAAGTGAGAATGAAAATAAATAATGAAATTTGTTGCATATTTTGGGGCTTAGGGTTATGTATTCGTATTGCATTGATGTAAAAGAGTGTGTCATGATTGTTGAGGTTTTCTGTTATTTGGAAATTAAAACCTCAAAAAAGCAAAAGCAATTTTAATTTAAATTTATTTTTTAAAACATTAAACAGCATTACAAATTTTTGATTGTTACATACATAAGAAAAGGTAATAACTAACATTTAAATGAAGACATTTTATTTTTTTCTTATAGCAAAGCTAGAAACAGTTAATGTCAAGAGTCTTAAATCTTTAATAAACTACCGAAAGCGAATGTGTAGACAAAACATAATATAAGAGAAAGGTCAGCATTCTTAAGAAGTAATTAAAAGATGGAAAAAAGACAAGAAAAGTAGTCTATTTTTAAATGTGGTCAATGCGATCTTACATCCCAAAATTTACAAATTCTTATAAAACTCGATATGTTATTTGTTTTTTCAATTTTGTTTTCATCTATAACATGTTGTTTATGTTCTTGTTCAAGTGTCCTAAAAACCAGGCCTCTTTATATTTACTTTGTGCTTGAAACAACAAGAAAACCTATAACTTGTGCTTGACTAACCGTGAACTTTTCCAGTATTTTTCTTGCATTGGTAATCTCTTGGGTTTTATTTGGTTGTCTATTTTTTACTACACTTTTTATTTTATTTTTTACAATATTCTACTAACAAAACCTGTTTATATATTTTGCTGTACTGTTTACCAGGCTGGCCAGTTGGGAAGAACAGATAAAAGTAATTCTTTACAAGCATTGATTTAGAAAATTGCTGGAAAAAAACAAAGTCTTGCCACAAAAAGAAATTTCTATATAAAAGATTTTTAAATTATTTCTTTTATTTAAGTTAATCACAATTGTATTTATTATAACTTTCGAGAAAAAAGTGTCAATTAAATGAAAAAAGAAAATTTTTTGGTGCCTAAAAGTCTGCTATATTAATTAAAACTTAACTTGGCCAATATGAATGATTTTAAAATAAAATTTATATTAAAAAACTTTTAAACCAAAGCAATGTCAATAAACGTTTAAGGATTAAAAAAAACTATAAATTTAAGACTCTTGCACCTAAAAGTATGCTTTGACAACTAACACTTTTTTTTAAGTTTATAACACAAAATTTGGCTTG
Source organism: Cistogaster globosa (assembly GCA_937654795.1). Taxonomy (NCBI): domain Eukaryota; kingdom Metazoa; phylum Arthropoda; class Insecta; order Diptera; family Tachinidae; genus Cistogaster; species Cistogaster globosa. The sequence goes on from OW569406.1 coordinate 4,621,174, forward strand.
AATGTTAAAAATAATTTTCGGATATTATTTTTAAAATATGATGGGGTTTTAAATTTTTAGTTGAAAGTTCCAGAATTTTTTTTCATCAAATTGAACCAATAACATTTTTTTTAGTCAATGTTCGAATAATTTAATTTTTAGAAAATTATTTTTAAAACTTTTTATGGCCTTAAATTGTTCAAATTTAATTTGGTAATAAATGCTGGACCTCAAGAAATTTATTTTAGGTTATTTTAAGCAAATTTAGTTATGTTCGAAAATTTCGAAATTAACTTCGAAAAATTAAAAGCTCCTTAAAATTGCTTAAAAATTATTTTTAAAACAAAATGCAAAGATTTAAACGTTTTTCATTAAAAATTATCAAATGCAGATCGAACTGTTATTAAAAAAAATCCTTCGTTTTAGCGTTTATTTCTTTACTTTAATTTCTTTATTTTTTTTTTTAATTTTTTGTTATTTTTATTTCTGTTTTATTCTCTTTGTTTCTCGTAAAGAAATATTTTCAATTAATCAACTTTTCTTCTTTATTTTAGGTAAGTGTATCCATCGAATGTTATAAAAACAGTCTAAAATAATAAAAGAAAAAAAGTAAGTTTTTCAAAAAAAAAACAATTTTATTGTTATTGGTTCAATTTAACTCATCTTAAAGTTTTTATTATTGATTTTATGGTCCATTTATTGTGGTACTTTTTAATATTTAATTTTCTTTTCTGTTCAGGTTTGCTTCAGCATCATTTATAAATATTGTACATAAATATTCATTCATAAAAACATTTTACAGATATTTTGGAATATTTAATGTTATGTTTTTTTATAGCTTTCGTGAGCTTAAAAAGTTTTAAACTTTGATAGAAGTTTTCATTTTTTGCTAAAATGAATTGGTAAAAATTTTTATTAATGGGTAAATAAAATTAAAATTTAATAAAATGATTAAGCTCAATCAGCTTTAAAGCGCTTTTAGTTTAGAATTTTAGTCAACCCAAAAATATGTTTTAATTTTTTTTTTTTTTGGCCAGAAGCTTCTAATTATTCAAGGATATTTTTTTTTTTGGCCTCAATTTTCTAATAAAACTTCGATGATTGTTTTTTTGTTCCTGAAAGTTAGAGAAACTAGTTTCAACTAAACGACGTTTAATAATGATTAGTGGCCAGCTTCTTTGTAAATATTTAAATTAAATATTTGAATTTCGAACTTTTCGAAGTTTTATTTTCTTTTTTAAAATGACTGCTTTTTAATTAACTGCGATATAATTTAGATAAACTCTTATTACTATTTTTATATTTTTTATTTATAGTTATCCCAAGCGGTTTTAAAACTTAGATGTTCCATTTTTTTTTTCTTTTTTAAAATGACTGCTTTTTAATTAACTGCGATATAATTTAGATAAACTCTTATTACTATTTTTATATTTTTTATTTATAGTTATCCCAAGCGGTTTTAAAACTTAGATGTTCCATTTTTTTTTTCGAAACTTCTGCTTTAGTTTTAAAACTAAAAAAAAGTTATTAAAGTATTGAACTTTAAAGAAATTATTGAACTTTGTTTTGGATTGTAGAATAATTTAAATTTAAAATTTTTGGTCAATTCATTTTTTACATTTTGTATTAATTCAAAAATATTTTAAATTTGTTCATAAATTTTTTGAAAAACTTGATTTTTTCGCTTAAATAATTATTTTTTTCTAAATATATATTTTTTTTTAATTTCGAAATTTATTAATTTATTTCAGAACTTCGAAATTTAAATTTAAAAGCCTCATTAAATAAATCATATAACAAAGCATACTTTAAGGTGGATATAAAAATAAAGTTATACTTAGAAATGTTGTTTATATATTTTGTTTATTTTTTAACAAAAACTTAAAAACATTTTAAATTCTGCTTATCCGTTTTGTTTTAAACATTTTTTTGGCACAATTTTAATTTTCGAAGCAATTTCGATTTTTTTTTTTTTGTATAACATCTCAAATTTTTTAATTTGCTTTGTATTGCAATTTTTTTAACAATTTTTACATGCGATTAAATTTTATAATTTGAGTTTTTTTTTTAAATATTTATTCTATTTGTATTGATTTCATTTTCAATGAGGTATGTTTGCTAAAGCCCAAGTTTTCATAAAGAACTTAATAATACAATGCCTTTCTTAGCGTTTTAGGTGCTAAAAATTTTAGAGGGCAAATTTTCATAAGTGAACAGATAAATTAGACAAATTGTTGTTTTTCTTCATGCAAAATGCATCCACCCATACAAAACCGAAAAATAAATATTTCTCAATGCAGCCATGAGTTCAAGTTTTAGCAGAGGGTACCTGCTTTAATATCTACAGAACTTTTGGTCTGCATATGTGTGTTAATCTTATAATTGATCTCCCTCTCTTTGAATGTTTGCTCACGTAGTTATATGCTGCGTATGTTTTAATTACTTTCCAGGAGTTTCAAACTAACAAACAAATAAATTCATATTTAATAACAATGTTTATGCATATGTGCACATGTGTCTAGATGATAATATATGTTAAGCCTTAAGATATGCAATTAATATGCATTCTAAAACGACTATATAACGATACTTACTATAAATAAACTCTTTAGAGAAAATGTAAATATTTATTAAAAAAAAAAGCTTTTTAAGCAATTTAAAGTATTTAAAGGAATTTTAATTATTATTAAGTATTTATGTTTGAATTTTTTGTTTAGATGTTTTAGAAAGCAACGTTGGCGTAGTGATTAATGAAACAACTTAAGTTTAGTTGTAAAAGTTATCTAGAGTTCTTAATATCATAAGATATCTTTTACTATTTAAAAACCGCACAGACACTAGGGCATTTTACTATTGTTTTTTTTTTTTTTTGATATGTAGCATACTTTCAGGAATAAGTTTAAAAAAATCAAATTTGAGGGGAAGCTTTTGCTGAAATTTATAAAGAGAGAGATAAAGCACTAAACGATAATTCGAGATAATAAGCCGAAACATACCGCACAAAAACTTAGTCAAGTTTGAAGAATGATTGTTTGTGATAAAAATTTTAAATTTTTTCTTTATTAAATTGACTCAATAATGATGAATACATTTATAAATAATTTTTTGACGAAATATTTCTATAAAATCGCGAAGGAAAAGTTTTAAAACTGCTTTTAATCAGTAGTTTTTATTCAGTAAGAGTTTCGCTTTGTAATACGTTAAATATATTTATTAAACAAATAAAATATAATTTGCTTTAATCTACCAAAGAGCTAAACCTGTGGTTTAATCTTAGATATGAAATCTGTAGCATACTGCAAGGCTAAATGATATATAAATCATATTTTTAATTTTAACTTTAATTGCCGACAGTCAAAAAGATTATTTTTTAACAATGTTTTTTTGGGCCTCTCTACCACTTTTTGCTTTCATAGTAGACCATCGTAGTATCAGAGAAAAAATTTGTGAACTTACTGAACGTGCCGGATGATTTTTAAAATTAAAGAACGTTAAGATTAAGAACTCTCTAAGAATAATAAATAAAAATTTCAATATGATATGAAGCATACTTTAGGGCAGGCAAATAAAATATTAAAAAACAGTATTTTACTTCTTTATATTCTTTTTCTAAAATCATGCATAAATATTTTTGGAATAGTATAACTTTTCTTTAAATCACGCTTGAATATTTTGACTAATTATGGCTTAAATTTGCCATATTTTTGGGCTGATACATATAATAAAATTTTAAGCTATTTTTAATACAGCATAATTTTGCTAAAATATGAAAGACAATAAGCGTAGCATATTCTTATGTTAGTTTTACTATTGCATATTTTAAGGCTGCTTAAAATAAATACATTTCCAAAATAACTTGTAGCTTAATACGTTTATTTCTTATCTGCCGTATATATATATATATTTTTTTTTTCATTATAATCGGTTTTTTATTGCATATTAAAAAAAAAAAAATATTTGGTACTGCATAAATATACTTTAAATAAAAGTGAAATCGGCTCTTAAGGGGTTAAGCATTTTCAAAAAATTTTAGTATGTCCTTAAAGACCTCTTCAAAATCTTTAAAATGATACCCATAATGATATTAAAAAAAATTGAAAATTTCAGAGCCCCGTAACTCGGAAATATGGGCGAGCGCCAATTTTTTCACTAGATGTTTTTTTCTTATTTTTTAATTCTCTATCGCTCCATACATTTATTTTTTTCGTTGAAGTTACTAAATTGTTCCAAATGATATAGAAAAATTAGAGAAAGGCGTGGACATGGACCGATAATGCTGATTTCCAATAGCACCTCTTTCGACACTATGTCTGTTTGATTGACGTTTTTATGTTAAACATTATTATAATGATCTACAAACCAACGAGAAATTGTTGTACTTAAAAAAAAATGCTTAGAAAAAATTCATTAAAAAACCAAGCATATTTTTAGGCAAACGAATAAAATAATAAACTGCACTTATGTTATTTAATATTAACTTCCAACTGGGTATTTGATAGCCTTAAAGCTTGCATTGGAAATGTTGTTTACTTTAAAGCAAAGTCTATAATAATTACGCTCTTAAAAATTTATTTATATAGATTTTATCTCTTACCTAAAAGTATGCTTCATTATTTTATTGTTATAAGTTTTGTACAATTTATTCTTTAAAAAAAAAACTTGTATTTAAGAAAATCTATAGAAGTGTTTTGAACAGCCAGTTTCTTAACATAAATACCTTGAAATGGGACACAGGATTAAAAAAACGCCTTAGAATAAACTTTAGAAACATTTTATTTTAACAATAATGGCTGTTTTAAACAATTTTAACTCAATTAAAAAAAAAATCTTTTCCTTTTCATCTTTTTAATTTCTTTTGTGAGAAAAAAACTGTTCGTTTAAAATCAGGATGCGGTAGTTTTATTTGAAAAGGACAAAGCTAAGAATTGATAAATTATTTTGAAATAAATTTAGAAAGAGATTTGAAAAGCGTTACCAGTCATTGATTAAAAATAAAAAGAATTACAACATCTAGCGAAGAAATTAGAGTTTTTTTTTTAACGAAAGGTAGTGTGGATTAAGTCTTCCTACTTTAAAATCAAATCTCTGGCAAATTAAGGATTTAAAGCGAACAAGGAGGTCATTATTGAAACAAAAGTATCTTTTGAGGACATTAAGAAAAACAATAGACTGATTAAATTGAGCTAAAAAAGAACATAATAAAGTTGCTTTTTTATTAAAGAAAAAAAAAAAAAAACAGAGTTTGAAGGCTGCTTCGCATAGTCAGTGTTATCTGTGTGGGTAACATCAGGGGTACCTTAATGCTTAATTATTTTCCAAGAACTTTTCGGTGTGAAGAAAATTGCTCGAGTGTGAATGTTTATGAATTGTGTCTGTTTTTGAAATATGATAAAGAAAATATTTTATATTTTGGAGGGTACCACAAAATATTAAATGCAGAATCTCACAATAGCAAATAATTGGATGCCCTTTATGCTCTTAAAGATGATAGTGATTTTGATTTTGCTTGCAATTTTTATTTATTTTTTTTGCAAAATGATACATATGAAGAAGATGCCTTCAACTGTGTTTATATGTATGTGTGTTTGTATGTATGAGTATTAAAGCTACAGTTTCCTAAAATAGTTAAAAAAAAAATATGTCTACAATTTAATGTTCACGTTCTTCTTTTTTCCTTCTTTGTGTCTTTGCCGCTTCTTCTGCTTTTACTCATTCCACCAGATTTTATGAATGAACAATTTTTGTCTAAGGACTTTATTTTTTGTGTAAATGTCATAGTTTCACTTTTCGCCACACTTATAAAACATTTTAGTTTATTATTTTATAGTTTATTATTTAAGTTGTTTGTGTTGTCTCTATGTCATATTTTTCTCGCTTAAGTTGTCAAGTGCTGCAGTGCGATTTTCACTTGTAAGTTTTAGTTTAATAAATTTAAATGATGATTGTCTTTTATAACTTGCCAAGAGAAATAGAATAGATTTGAGCGAAGTGTTTTAAAATATCATCAAATATTATGTGTTAAACAGTTCAAGTTGTTTGTTCTGCTTCTGATATTTAATTGTCCTTATTGTTAAAACTAAAATAATTTTTAAAGAGATTTTAAAAATTTTAAAGGCTTTTCAATTTGTTTTAGTTTGCACAGCTAAAAAAGAAGCTTTTGATTATTTAAATAGAAGCATTACAGGAAAATCGAAGCATTTTAAAAACTAAATGAAGGAGGCTTATGAAGTCTATTACACCCTTTGTAAAACCTGAAACCAAGATTTAAGTGTTCGCATCAAGCTTGAAAATGAAATTTTTTTACATTTGCTTCCAGCCTGAAAGCAAACCTTTAATTTTAATAAATTTATACTGCCTGGAAGTATGCTTTAATTCTAATGATTATTTCTTAAGCCTAAGAGTAGGTTTTAAATTTATGAAAATTAAAGAGCTCAGGACAGTACAAAAAGAAGGCTTTTGTTACTTAATATAACTGTGAAAATAATCTTCTTTTTTTTTTATAGGCGCTAATTTTTATTTATTAGAAAATAATGCAGTCTAGTTAAAGGCGTTGATCACATCAATAAAGCGTTTACAATTTCTTAGATTTAAAATTGTTATTGTTATATAACCTTTAAAAAAGCCTATAATACGAGGGCTGCTCTATATATTTCTGGCCTAATAATACGAATATTTATAATCAAAAATGGTTTTATTATTTTTCAAAGTATTCTCCAGCATGATTTATACACTTTTGCATGCGCTCAAACCAGTTGTCGAAGCACTTTTTCCACTCCGATTGAGACACCTCTAAAACATGGTTTTTGAACACTTCAACAGCTTCTTCTGGCGACGAAAATCGTTGACCACGCACATTTTTCTTGATGTGCGGAAACAAGAAGAAGTCATTAGGTGCCAAGTCAGGGCTGTACGGCGGATGACCCATTAATTCGACGTTTTGGCCGGTCAAAAACGCTCTGGTTTGAGCCGATGTGTGAGAGCTCGCATTGTCATGGTGAACAATGATTCGTCTTCTCTTGTTGGTTTTTCGAATTTCTCCGATGACTTTAGGCCAACAAATTGTAGTGTACCACTCAGAAGTGACCATCCTACGTTGCTCAAGCGGAACAGTCGCCACCTGACCAGTTTTGCCGAAGAAACGGCAACCATTTGCTTCGAAGTGCTTCTTCCACGAACAACTTTCGTTGGATTTTACTCGTCTTTGAAGACTCACACGGTCGATTGTTGTTTCGTTTCGGGCTCATACGCATAGATCCATGATTCGTCACCTGTGACGATCTTATAAACGTCTTTTGAAGCACCGCAATCGTATTTTTGCAACATTTCTTTACACCAATCGACACGAGCCTTTTTTTGAACGACTTTCAAATTGTGGGGGATCCACAAGAACAAACCTTTTTTACGGCCAGGTTTTCATGCTGTATCGAATGTATGCTGGTGGAAGAAATCTCCAAGGATGTCTCTATCTCTTGGTATGTCGATCTTGCATTATGAGTTCACGCACGGCATCAATATTCTCTGGCACAACAGCCGTTTTTGGACGACCTTCACGGAATTCGTCTTTGAGCGAGCTTAGGCCACGATTAAATTCATTATACCAATTTTTCACAGTGCTATAGGATGGTGCTTCATCGCCATACAAAGATTTAAGTTCATCAATGCACTCTTGTCGTGATAATCCCCGTCGAAAGTTGTGAAAAATGATGGCACGAAAATGTTCACGAGTCAATTCCATTTTTTTCTATATTAATTTTTTCAAGTCACTGTAAACAACACAAATATGCTCGTACATCAAAACGTTTTGAGTAAGATTATGCTTAAAAATTACAAACTTTCCAATGGAAATGTCAGATTGCACTTGGCAGCACTCAGTGTTGCCAGGCCAGAAATATATATAGCAGCCCTCGTAATACTTTATAAAAAGAAGATTAATATACTTTTTTACCTAAAAGTAGGACGTTAATTTAATCAAATTTGTACAGGCTCTTAGTAGCTGTGGTAAATGTATACAAAGGAAATTTATGGCAGCTTAATGCTGGCCTTAACTTTGCCAAAATTGTGTGCAGTTTTAAAGTATGCTATAAATATTTAAGTTTCTCAAACCTGAATGTAGGCTTTAAAATATTTATTTTAGACATAAAAAAGTTTAAATATTTCTATAAACTTCGATTATTTAATAAATAAAATCAATATAATTTTAGGTCTTTATTACGACATTTTTAATTTATTAAAAATTTTAAAAATAAAAATTCTGTTTTCAAAATTTACTTCTATGAAAAAAGCGTCCTCAATTTTATTAAAAGTAAATGCAAACAAGTTCAATTATCCAACTTAAAAAAACACTGCTTTATTTAATAATAAATTTTTATTTATAGTTTTTGCTTAGAAAAACTTTTTGTAGCATATTTTTTGGCTGGTGCATTAGTTAAATGAATTCTCTTAACAAATTAATGTTATAAGAGATCTTTATCAACATGAGTTTATAAAGCAGAAAGTAAATTATCAAGCTTAATGTATAGAAAATTAGCTACGATGTTTTTTTTTAAACACGTATTTTTATAGCATACTTTTTGGCTTATACAAAATTTTGAAAACAAAGAATAGAAAAAAAAGCAAAAATTTGTTTGTGATTGTAGATCTTAACATGATTAGTTGTAATAAGGATTCAAATATTAATCCCTTATTTCAAAAACGCTTGATGGTTTATTGTGTAATAGTTTTCCCTTAGAAAAAAAAAATAAAAAAGCGCAAAACTTGCAAGCTTTTTATAAGTTGAAAAGCAAAACAGATTTTAGTTTTTGCAGCAAACTACAATATTGGCAACTAGGTTTTTCGTGGGTAAAAAATAAAGCATAGTTTCAGTTGTTTGAAAAAAATCCCTTTTTATTTAATGTTTTCATTTTGCTTCCTAAAAATATGCTAACAAATCAAAAAACTTTTTTTTTTTTTAATTTTAAACGCGTAAATAATTTAATTTAAACATTTTAGTTTAATTGAAAGGAGAACAGTGTTTGTTTTTTAAATATTTTATACTCCTCCCTTTTATACGTTATTTTTTTTTACCATCAAAACTTGGGTCAATGACTTAATTTTAATTTCAAGTAAGTTATCCACTGTACATTGTACAGTTCGGCGTATATATTTTATGCCATTTAAGCCGCTTAAGGCAATAGCACTAAAATAATATTAAAACATTATAAAATAAAAGAAATACGATAAAGTTCTTTGAAAAAAGAGAACTAAATTAAATTGCACTGAATGCTGACATCACGAAAAGCATTGCAATCAAACGAAAAAATAACAAAAAACAGAAAAAAAATACTAAAATACTAAACTTAAATTGTGAAAGCAGGAAACTACAGCATGTCAAATGTTATTAGAAACACAGACATATAGAAAGAAAAACGGATGAGAAAACAATATTATAGAAAATTCACTAATTTTTTTGCTACGTTTTTATTATAAAAAAGTACACTAATTAAGTTGTTATAAAACTTCTTGACAGAAAGAAGGGCTGATGGAACAAAAAAAAAAAAAAAAAAAATGCGCCTAAAAGTATGCTTTAAGGTTCTTTCATTTTTATACTTTCAAGGTAGTCAAGTCAAATTTTGTGGTTTTTAGAGATTTTGCTAAATTCTCATTTAATCTTGATCGGCATTTTGAATAACTAAAACATAGAAAACTGTGCACAATTATTGGATTTTATTGAAAAAAATGACGAAGGTTTTTTTTTGCACTTCTAAATAAACGCTTAAGGTCTAAGCCTAGGTCTAGCACTATCTCAAAGGTTTTAGTTTAATTATTGAATTAATTTTAATGTTTAACAACTGATTTTTCCTATTTTTTATTTATATATTTTTTTTAATTTTTTCAAGTATAAAAATTGAGTTGAGTTTATTCAACAAAAAAAGTCATAAATATAAAATCGTTCTGGAATCTTAAATAATAAAAGGTTAATATGGAGACGTAACTGACGTAATAGCATTACGTAATTCCAAATACGTTGTGACGTAAGCTCTTGCGTCATTTCAATGTTAGAAGTATTTTTTTTTTAAATATTTGAGGCGTTTTTAAATATTTTGCACAAAAGTTGAACAAAATTCTTCAAGCCAGTTATAAAATTATGTTTTAGATAAAATGCAAAAAGAAAAAAACAAGTAAGAGTGCTTTATTCGGCTATACCGAATCTTATATACCCTTCACCACATTTGTAAATCTAGTTTAGTAAGGTGGCTCTTATCAAAAAATTAAATATTGCGGCGGCAGATAATTAAAAAAATAAGAAGGCAAAAATTAAGTACGATATATTATTTTACATAAAAATGTCGTCGCCGCTTAATGGGTTAAGTAGTTTTTGAAAATGTTTGTATTTCTCGAAAGTTATCTTTAAGAGCTTTTAAATGAAACCCATATTGACCACATTGACAATCGAACTTTTTTATGAAAGTTTCAGAGGCCCATAACTCGGTAAATATGGGCGAGCGCCAATTTTTTCCACCTGATGTTTTTTTCCTTTTTTTTAAATTCTCTATTGATCAATATATTTTTTTTATTGAAGTAACTTCAATGTTCCAAATGATATAGAAAATTAGAGGCAGGCATTGTCTTTAGCCCACTGCTTCGAAGAACTTGGACCGATCTTGCTGATTTTTAATAGCACCTCTTCCAATACTATGATCGATTGGCGCATTAAATTTTTCTGTAGCTCATCTAGTGTCCTGGCAGAGTTGATTTCAACGCTAACACGGACGGACAGAAGGGCAGACAAACATCGCTCAATCGACTTCGTTATGCATAAGGACTCAGAATATTTATACTTTATGGGGTCAGAAATGGATATTATAGAACTTAAAAAACGGAATGACAAACTTAGTTATACCCTTTTTTCACTTTTTATGGTGAATGGTATAAAAAACGGCATGTGGTCAAACCAAAGCAGATTAAACTTTAAACTTGTGATTCGCCGAGGGATTGTTTGTCGTAAGGGATTCTTTTGTCATTATTTATTAAATGTTCATTTTAAATGAAATTTTATATAAAGAAATATACGAAATGAAACGTTACGTGAATCAATTAACATTGACTTTTAATGATTCTTAAAGGCATAGATTTAAAACTAAAAAAAAATCATAAGCTGGCAAATTTTAAAAGAGTTGCTCAAGCCAAAAAATATAACAAAATAAGCTAACTTAATTTACTAAAATTATATTTAAAGAAAAGTCATAACAATGTTACAAATTACAAAAATTAGTTTTTTCATAAGCCTAAAAGTATACTTCATATTTTAATTATTATTTATGCACTTAAAAAATATTTGAAAATTAATTTGAATTTTTTTTATTTCATTAATTTATCCTGTCTTCTTTTTAACTATGTAACTTAACAGCAAGCAATAATTAAAGGAAATCTCATTAACTTTTAATTAAAAACCTCTTCAAATATTTATGGGACGACCATCTCTCAGCACTATTTTAATAAGTTATTTGCTTCTGTATTAGTGGTCTTGGTAGAACTTATAGCATTTAATCAAATTTTGTGTTTGTTACTGTTTTATAGATATTTTTCTTAAAATAATGTGCGTAAGAGTTTTTCTTTTAGTTAAACTCATATCTTTTTAATAATTTATTTACCTTTAAATAAATAACATTAACAGTTTCTCCCAAAAATATGCAAAACAATTTTTATAAAAAAGAAATTATAATACAGACTTATTAATACTCTCTGCATTAAATTCAAGAGAGATAGCGAGAATACTTTATTCTTAGCACGAAGTCCAATCAATAAGTTTTTATAAAAACTTGAATAAATTTTTCTGAGTTGATTTTTAGTTTATTTTCCTTTTTTTTGTGTTTTCCAAAACGGTTGCCGAACTTAAAGTGAGCTTAGGCATTGTATTCAAAATAAGATTTCGTTTCAAAGATGAGCTTCTCATTTAACATGTTTTCTATCAAATCATTTGTTTTTATTCTAAAAATTAAAATTCAAAATCAGCTTTTTCTGTCGCCACCTTAATTAATGAAATTACACGCAAAGAAAAGCTTTACTGAATTGGTTAAACATCGATTGCGTTGATTTAATACCAAAAACAAATGCCATATTCATTTAGTCGTCGATATCTTTTAACACTTTACTCTATTCAAAATTTGAAATCAATAAATCAGTTGATATGTTTGCGACTCCAATTATTTAGCTCACTAATGTTCATCAGTTACACAAAACAATTTTTTTCGATATTTATTCGAATAGAAGTGCATAATTCATATCAAATTATATACGAATATATTTTTATGTTTCATTTCTTTAACTAATTTTCCATACGAAATACGTGGACCTCTTAATATCACGATATTTGGAAAGGTTGTATCAATGAGTACAGACGATTGACAGTTGAAATAATCAAACGATGTTTATCGAAATAATATGTGGAAAATTTTGAATCTTGTAAAAAAACTGAATTGTAATAATGCCTTGAAAGCTTTTTGCCAGTCGTTTCCTGAAATTCGATCATTTTTAAAACCTTCTTTTACTTAGTTTACGCACATCAAGTTTTTCTGCTGCAAGTTAAGCTTTTTGTTGTTGGCGCAAAAAATTTCAGGTGTTAGATTCTGGTGTTTCTTTAAAATTTGATTTTCGAAAGACATCTGTAAATGTCAAGACATATATGTCAAGACATTTATATCAAGATATTACTGTCAAGACATATATGTCAAAACATATGTATTAATTTCCTACGCACTTAAACAAAGTTGAGCATTTCTCATCATCTAAATGTATTTTTTTTCTCCTTTCATCTCCATGTCCCTTTGTTTTTTTTTATTTAACACCTACAAAAGCACTTCAATTCCTAAGCTTTCTGTTAACAAACATTAATATTGTGTTTTAAAAATTTTTATTAAAAATATACATATAATTTTTTTAAATTCGAATATTAGTGTTACATTCACCTTGTTTCATATTTCATATTTCTCATTCACATTTCCCATTATCAACATCATAAAAAGCATCTCGATTTCTCTGTTTTTTTTTTTTTGTTCGTTTTTAGGTTTAACTTTTATTTTGTTTTTTTTTTTGTTTTGAATTATGCCAAGGCCTTGACATACTCAACATTACACATACTCGGTGCAAAATGAAAATGAAGGAAAGGTACACAGTAATATGCAGAGACAACAATTATTAAAAACCATCCTTGCACAGCTCTCTGTCTCATTTTACTGTGCTGTTGTTGCAGCAGCTGCAGAATATTTACCATGAAGAAAAATATATTACGATTGCCCGAGAATAATTCGTACAATGTTCAAAAGCCATTTTTACCACATTTTTACAAAAGCAACAACTAAAGAATGCATTCACACGAGAATTTTTTACTACGTTCGTTATTTATTTATTTTATTTTAATGTTTGACAAAAATACACTGAAAGAAAAAAGTTTGTAAAAATTGAGAGCACTGTTGACCCCAAAATAAATCCCAAATACCTTTGGTTCGTTGGCCGCTACAACTAGAATAAATATGTAATATTATAAATTAAAGGGTGTTCCCATGGGGGGTGATATAATTTGATGTATACGGACGTTGTAGACAGGCGGTTGCTATTTATATAGGAGGTCTATTGCTATGTTCGCTTAAAATATTCAAAATTAGAAATTAAAGGGTGGGCCGATATGTAATGTTTTTTTTTAGCTACAGGACCTTATCATTGCATCTTTATAAAAAGACAGTATTGCTATGTCCGCTATAATAAAATCGTATAAATTGAAAATTAAAGGGTGTCCCCATTGGTGGGTGATATAATTTGATTTGTATGGACGTTATAGACAGGCGGTTCTGAGTTTCATAGGGAGTGTATAGCAGTGTTCGCTGAGCCAAGTTAACATATTAAAAAGTAGAAATTAAAGGGTGGCCCAATACATGATGTTGTTTTAGGTAAAGGGCCTTATCATTTGAATCTTTATAAAAAGGCAGTATTGCAGTCCGCTTTAATAAATAATGTATAAATTAAAAATTTAAAGGGTGTCCCCATAGAAGATGAAACTTAATGTTATGTCCTCACTTTTTGAATTTTTATAGACACAGAGTTTAAATTTACACACAGGACGTGTTCACAATATTGCTATGTTCGCTATAATAAAAAAATATAAATTGAAAATTAAAGGGTGTCCCCATATGACATGTAATTTTAAACTTATGGCCTTATCTTTATAGACAGACAGTGTAAATTTACACACAAGTCATGTTTTCTATAACAAGTATAATATTTAAATTTAAAGGGTGGCCTCATAGGTGCCGACCGCAGCTTCTGCCGACCTGCCGGTTTTGAAATCTTTTTTTTTTCTCGTTCGTTTTGTAAGAATTATTTACTGCAATTTTTTGTAAGTTAAATATTTTCTAGGTTTTTTTAACAACATTCCATACATTTGAACCATTTGTTTAGTTTCTTCTTATTTATTTTAAGATTTGAATATCATGCTTTTTACTTATTCGTTTTTCTCTCTGAATGTACCATTGCAGTGCCTCGAGTTGTTGAAATACCTTCTTTTTTTTTAATATTTTTATTCTTATTTTATTTAAATTTCTTTGTAAAGATAAAATTTTTATCCACTCTCTGCCTTTACTTCCCTCTTCAAATGCAGTTTGTTCATGCAGTTACTTCCGCTTCCGTTGTTTAACTTGATAATGCGTCTTTTGGTTTTTTCTTTGTTGAGTTAAGTAATGTAGTTTATTATTTTAGAGAAAGGATTCTTTGGTTTATATTATTATTTTAAGTGGTCAAAACAATTCTTAACATCTTTGTCATAAATAACAAAAAAACGAATTTGTTTTTAATAATTTGAATGATATTTTTCTGTTTTGTTATGCGTATTTTTATTATTAAATATTGTTTTCAGAATTTTACTTTTGTGGTTTTAGTTTTGATTAACAAAAAGAAAAAAAATTATGTATAATTATTTTGTGTAATTTGATATACTAAAGCTTCTACGAGGGCTGCTCTATATATTTCTGGCCTAATAGTGAAAATGCGAATCTTTATAATCAAAAATGGTTTTATTGTTTTTCAAAGTATTCTCCAGTAAGATTTATACACTTTTGCATGCGCTCAAACCAGTTGTCGAAGCACTTTTTCCACTCCGATTGAGACACCTCTAAAACATGGTTTTTGAACACTTCAACAGCTTCTTCTGGCGACGAAAATCGTTGACCACGCATTTTTTTCTTGATGTGCGGAAACAAGAAGAAGTCATTAGGCGGCAAGTCAGAGCTCTACGGCGGATGAACCATTAATTCGACGTTTTGGCCGGTCAAAAACGCTCTGGTTTGAGCCGATGTGTGAGAGCTCGCATTGTCATGATGAACAATGATTCGTCTTCTCTTGTTGGTTTTTCGAATTTCTCCGATGACTTCAGGCAAACAAATTGTAGTGTACCACTCAGAAGTGACCGTCCTACGTTGTTCAAGCGGAACAGTCGCCACATGAACAGTTTTGCCGAAGAAACAGGCGACCATTTGCTTCGAAGTGCTTCTTCCACGAACAACTTTCGTTGGATTTTGCTCGTCTTTCAAGACCCACACGGTCGATTGTTGTTTCGTTTCGGGCTCATACGCATAGATCCATGATTCGTCACGAGCCTTTTTTTGAGCGACTTTCAAATTGTGCGGGATCCAACGAGAACAAACCTTTTTTACGGCCAGGTGTTCATGCAGTATCGAATGTATGCTGGTGGAAGAAATGTCCAAGAATGTCTCTATCTCTGGGTATGTCGCATGTCGATCTTGCAGTATGAGTTCACGCACGGCGTCAATGTTCTCTGGCACAACAGCCGTTTTTGGAATTCGTCTTTGAGCGAGCTTCGGCCACGATTAAATTCATTATACCAATTTTTCACAGTGCGTGCTATAGGATGGTGCTTCATCGCCATACAAAGATTTAAGTTCATCAATGCACTCTTGTCGTGATAATCCACGTCGAATGATGTGAAAAATGATGGCACGAAAATGTTCACGAGTCAATTCCATTTTTTTCTATATTAATTTTTTCAAGTCACTGTAAACAACACAAATAATGGTCGTACGTCAAAAAATTTTGAGTACGATTATGCTTAAAAATGACAAACTTTCAAATTTCAAATTGCACTTGGCAGCACTCAGTGTTGCCAGGCCAGAAATATATATAGCAGCCCTCGTATATTCTAATACATTTTGTATTAAAAGCTTTCCTTAGTTCGAAAGACTATGTGATTCATGCTTTTGCTATTTAACTAATAAATTAAAAATTTAAAGGAATTCATTTACAATCACAATTATTTTTTTATATAAAATTGGTTTTTACTATTTTTAATTATTTTATTAGTAAAAAAATATATTTTTTTTTAATAATTAAAGTCTTCATTTTATTACACTTTGAAAAACATTTTAAATTTTACGATATTGAAACTTCACCTAGATTCCGCTTCTTAAATTTAAATATGCTATGATTAACATATCGATGCAAACCTGCTTCTTTATCAAAATAATGGTTAATGATCTAAAGTGTAATTTTTCTCATTGCGCTAGGCTCGCAGGACCTTTCACTTTAACGTGTCTGGGTTAAGTTTTACATGATAGGAATAGGCAAGCGATCTCATTCAAGTCCTGTTCTTTTTCACTCTAAGTTTATTAGTTTACGAATACCGAATCGTACTATTTTTCCCATTTCATGCACTACTGTATTTTCAACAGTAACTGCAGTATGATTTAATAGATGATTAAATACAGAGATGCTGCCTAACCTTCACCTCTTACATTTTCTTATAAAGCCAGTAAATGCAATATATTAGGAGTAAATATTTAAACATTCAAACTAAACATTTATTATATAAATAAAATACTACATCAATCTGTCAAATATTTTGCTGAGACTAATAAAATATTTAAAAAAATGGCTGAGCACCGTTTGATTTTGCATTAATCCATAAAGCAGAAATTAATCTTCTGATTTTGATTGTCATAAATTGCTTATCAGAATAACAAAGAGAATTTCGTCTAACATTTTTAAAACAGAATCAGAATATTCATACTTTCATTTCTTAAAGTTCGAAGGACCATATATCTTAGCGTATTACTGACTTGTGTCTTCTTAATTTTTAAGCTTTTTATGTCATAAGTATGTAATTAAATGTGAAGAATTTTCTAAGATTTATTAAAAAGTAATTTTAGGTTAAGATTTTCTTAAGTTCGAAGGACCATATATATTTAAACGTTGTACCGAGCTTTGTTTTTTCAGCTTCTAATTTTCTTCTTATAAGTTTTAATGCCTTAAGTATGTTAATTAATGTGAAGATTTTATAGGTCATCATAAAAGGCAATTTTTGTTTAAAGTTTTCTTGGCTCGAAGGACCATAAGTTTAAATATGCAATTTATGCTTAAACATTTTAAAATGTTAAGCATAATTCTTTAAAGAGATTTATAAAAAAAAATAATGCTTAGTTTGTAAAGAGGTTCTCATTAGGTTTTCTTGGGTTCGTAGGACCAAAAATTTTGAACAGAATATAAGATCCAAGCGTTTATTTTCAAAAACATTACAGAGGTTCCAGAAATAGAATTTTTAGCTAAACCTGTAAGGAGACGTAGTTTTTATACCAATATCGGGCCCACTTTACTATTTTTTCTCTTCGCCAATTGAAAGAGAAACTTTTGAACTTTAACATTTTTGTCAAATTCTAGAAGAAGACATCTCACACCTTGTCAATCCAGTTAAATTAAATTTACTTTAATTGTGCTATTGAAAAATATACAAACTGAAGAGAGCAGTCACACTGGTAAATATAAAGTTAACTTACAGTTATCTGTATACGTCCTTATTCCTTTTCATTTCCTTAAATGCTGGAATCCTAGAAAATTCTGTAAAGAAAACCAGCAAAATGAATTGAATCATTTGATACTTGTTGGTGGTGGTGGTGGCAGATTTCATACAAATCGAAATAACAATAAAATACTAATTGTATAAAATAAGACTGTATCAATTTCAAACAATCCAAAACAGTTCTGTTGGAATCCATTTTTTCTTCGCATAAAAGAACAAAAGAATATTTTTGCTCTAGAAAGTATAATTCTTGAGGAGATACGTAAACTTGGCAATTATTTGAGTATAAGATTACAAAAGAAATTTTTTTTCTTGGATTTATTTACATAAATTTTACTTAGCACATTCAGGGCTCTAGAGAGTTAATTAATTTTATTAACTAAAGGAATTTGATTGGTTAAAAATAATATATAAATATTTATTTTGTCTTTTTATGCCGTGAAAAGTGATAGAAGTTGTTTTCGTAGTGTATGCCGCGAAGGACCATAAATTTTAAAAATGACATGTTTCTTTGTTGAAAGACCATGAACAAATAATGACTTAAGTATGAGGTCTTAAAATCTTTATAAGGCGAAGCACAAAGCACATCAATCACCCTGTTCAGTTAGAGATTACCCGCATCCTGTATTTGTTTTTGTTCTACCGTTTAGGTTTTATATAATTTTAAGATGGGGAAAAAAAAAGTTTGGAAAGTAATTTAGTAAAATTCTTATTCCTGTTTTTAAATTCAAAATTCTTTCATGAACTAAGAAGAAAAATATTGAAAAAAAAAATTATTAAATAGTTGAAGCCATATTTTCTACTGCAGTGTAGCGCGAAGGACCATTAAAGGAAAATCCGTATTTTTGTAATTTAATTTTGATTTTTCTCACACCTTTATTTTGTGTTAAAAATTTGGATTAAAAAAATCCTTTTTACCACTAAAAAAATAATTTCTTTGTTTAGCCTACTTTTAGGTCTTTTAATTTTTATATATTTAAAAAATTGTTGTTGTAGCCTACTTTTAGGTGTTTAAATTTCATTTTAGTATTTATTATTTGGCAAACAAGTATTAATGTTTTAAATAAAATAATACATGAGAAATAAGTTATCACCTAACACATTTAATTTAATCCCTAAAATATCTTCACAAATTTTTTGTTTTTACTATAAAAACAGAAAATCCGGTTTTAGACGATTACTTAAGCTGTAATTTAATCTCTTCAAACTTTAAGGTGTTTTCGTTCGTAAACTTGCTTCAGGGGTTTGTTTTACTAGTTCGGGGTCTTTTAAAGCAATTAGTTTATGTTGCATATTTTAAGGTAAAAATTAAAATTTAATTTATTTCTATTTTATATTTTGTTTAGTAAAAATGATATTTTTATAATGTTAAATTATGTTGTGTTTCAATAAAAAAGCATTCAAATATAAAGATTTCATAATTAATAAACTTTTAAAAAAATTAAACAAGAAATGATTGTTGATAATAAATTTTATATTAATATGGCTGTAACATGTTTGTTAAATTTTTAAAGCCTATTTTTAGGTATTTCTAATATTTTTAAAAGCTTTCAAAATTTGTTTTCTTTAACAAAAAAATAATAATAATTTATATTTAATTAAAGAAGCACTAAATATTGCTTATAACATCGCAGATAGTTTAGCTACTCTAGTTAGTCCTTTTTGTTAAATTTTTGAAGCCTATTTTTAGGCGTACTTTTAATTTAAAACCCTCCAAAATTTTTTTCTTATTAAAAACTGTTGAGCTGTTGATATAACTACTAAAAGCGCAAATAGTGTCGCAACTTTTTTAAGTCCTTTTAGTTAAATTTTTGAGGTCTATTTATAGGCGTTCCTTTAATTTCACAAACCCTTTAAAATTAATTTCTCTTATTAAAAAAAATTATGAGCTTTACAAAAGAACTTAATATTAATACTTAAATTGCAAATAGCATTACAACAATTGTTAATCCGTTTTGTTAAATTTTTAAAGCCTATTATTAGGTGTTGCAAATATTTTAAAATGCTTTCAAAATTTGTTTTCTTTAAGAAAAAAATTAATTTAATACTAATTAAAGTAGCACTAAATATTACTTATGAATTCGCAGATGGCGTCGCAACTTTTTTAAGTCTTATTTGCTAAATATTTAAAGCCTATTTTTTGGTGTTTCTTAAATTTTACAAACCCTCTTAAAATGTTTTTCTATTATTAAAAATGTTGAGCTTTACAAAAGAACACATTATTACTACTAGAATCGCAAATAGTATAACAACCATTGTAGATCCGTTTTGTTAAATTTGTAAAGCATATTTTTAGGTGTTGCAAATAGTTTAAAAAGCATTCAAAATATGTTTTCTGTAACAAAAAAGTTAATTTACAATTAATTAAAGAAGCACTAAATATTACTTATAAATGCAGATACTGTCGCAACTTTTGGTTGTCCTTTTTGTAAAATTTTTGAAGCATATTCTTAGGCGTACCCTCAATTTAATAAACCCTTAAAAATTTTTTTCTTTTATTAAAAAATGTTGAGCTTTACAAAAGAACTTAATATTAATACTAAAATTGCAAATAGTATAACAGCCATTGTTCATTCTTTTTTTTTAATTTTTAAAGCCTACTTTTAGGTGTTGCTTATATTTCAAAAAGCTTTCAAAATTTGTTTTCTTTGACAAAAAATAAATTTACAATTAATTAAGGAAGCACTAAATATTACTTATAAAAACGAAAATAGTGTCGCAACTTTTTTAAGTCCTATTTGCTAAATATTTAAAGCCTATTTTTAGGCGTTTTTTAAATTTTACAAACTGCACAAAATTATTTTTCTATTATTAATATATTTTTAAGCTTTTTTAAAGAACAAAATTTTATTGCTAAAATCGCAAATAGTGTAGGAAATACTGTTAATTAATTTAAATATCTTTTAATAAATGTTTGGTTAAGGCCTTAAAGTATGCAAACAATTTTGTAAGAAATTTACAAAACATTGATTTTGTTTTTAATATCTTTTAATAGTAAACTTTAGAAAATATGTTTCAAAAAGCGAATTATTTTTTTCACACAGTTTCTTTTCGTGTAAACGATAATTTATAAAAATATTAATTTGATGATAGAAAATGAAAGAGTAAGTGGAGATTTTTTGTTTGTAATAAAAAAAACTACAAATTTAATATGTTTTCATGTTGATTTTTATAAATGTTTTTTAAATTTTTCTTTAACAAACGCCTCCTTTTTAAGCTTTCCTTTGTCAGCAGCAGAATAGTAGGCGGTTATTTCGATGGCCTTTATTTAACTAAATTGAACTATGGCTCGAGTTGAAGTGCTTGCATTTAGTAGCCAACACAAAACTAAAACCTACAGCCGCAATTTTTATTTTTATTTTTATTTTTTGTATTTGTTTTCACCACACGTGTATTCTGCCCATTCCACTTGTTGTTTGTACGTCTGTATTTGCTTAAGTTACTAATGGATTTAGTTTATTTGTATTTGTAGCTTTTTTTGTGTTTGTTTTCCTTTACCTTTTCCAAATTTTATTTTTTGTATACGTTTTTTAATTTTTATTTTTTATTGTTTTTTTTTTGTGTAAATTTTTGTTAACAATTTCCTTCCGCTTACGGCGGTACTTTGTTGCAATTCGGTTGAGGTTTATATTCCATAAAATATGCTTTGGTTTTCTTATATATTTTCGCCTTTAGCGGCGCCAATAGTTACACACTCAAATATTCACACGTTTATATATACACCAGCCTGCTAGGACTTGTACAAACTTTTTAATATTTATTAAAAGCCATAAACAGAGCTGGTGAATTTTTTAAAAGTAAATCTACAGTGCTGGAGGAAAGTTTGTTAATTTATGAGAATATTTTTAAAGAGGTCATCCACTTATGAATTCTGTTATTGATATTTTATTAATTCTTTTTGAAAGCATAAATAATTTTTAACTACCTCAAGCTTTTATTTTTAAGTCCAAACGAACTATATTATCTTTTTGTAAAGTAATTTTTAATTGAAGCCATACATCCTTATATAACAGATTTCTAAACAATTATTAAAAAGATAAAAAAGACTGGTTTAATAAGAGCGGTTTTATTTAAAATTTCTTAAACTTAAAAAATCCTTTACAATTAAGAGCTTTAAGAAATTTTCGCCTTTAAACATTTTTTTTAATCCTATTATTCTTTTCATTTATTCCTTCCTGCATTTGAAAGCTTTTTAATTTAATAATTCCATAGCAAAAATTTTTCGTTAAAGCTCCTCAAAGCTTTTTATAAAAAAGCATTTTATGCAAGTCAAAAAAAAAATTTCTGTAAATAAAAGCTTTATAAAGTTTTCAAATAAAAATATAATGAGAGCTTGAGAAATTGTATGTAAAAGTTTTTTAAAGCTTTTAAAGCTTTAAGAAGGTATTCATTTTAATAGACATTTTTTTTGCAATAACTCCAATAATCTTTTAGGCATCAGTAAAAAATAAATATGTATGTATGTACACCGTCGCTAGAGCTTTTTTAAATTTTTTATTAAAAAGTGTTTTAACAAGAAAACTTTGGAATGATAGTTTTTCAAAAAAGTTTTCTTAAAAATACCATTTTTTTTAATTATTAAAAGCTTTTTTTAAACGTTTATATAGTTTAAGGAGTTTTATTTAAGTCTGGATTACTGTTGTTGTAAGAAGCTTTCTATGTTGTTTACAAAGTTTATAAAAAATTAAATACGTTTTCTTTAAATTTGTTTAGTTTGAACTTAAGCTTTGGCTTAACATTTTTTGAAGCTTTTTTAATTTATTTTTATTTTAATTTTTTTTTTTTGTTTAACATTGTCAAAACAGTTTTATAAAGCTGTCTGCTAAACTTTTTTGCGTTTTTAATAGATAATTAATATATTAAAAAAAAAAACCCTAAAGCTTTGTAGTAAAAGATTTTGAAATTCAAGGGCTTTTTTATAAAAAAAATTCCTAAGTGCTTTTAAGAACTTTAAAGTCTTATTTAAAATTTTCTGCTATTTGAAATAAATATCGACGAATAACTTTTTTTTAATCATAGTTGTTAGAAACATATGAAAACTTTTAACGCACTGCTCACAAAGTTTTATTATTAAAAGCTTTGAGCTTAATTTAAAATTTTCTAATGATTTCTTTTTTTGTTTGTTTTGCAAATACAGAAAATAAAGTATTCCTAGATAATTAATATAGCAAAAGCTTTTTAGTTGTTAAAAAGGCCTTTATTAAAATTTTTGGAAAGCTTTTTTGTAGAGCCATATTTAGCTGTTTCATTAAAGGGTTTCTGTGCCAAAATATTAAAAAAAAGCTCTGGGACAAGACTAAAACTTATATGAATGCCAGAAAGCTTATTTTTAATTTTTTGCAACAAAGAAAAAACTCCTAAGCTTTAAACAAATTTCAAGCTTTTTAAAAATGACAATAAAGCTTTTTTTTGTGTAAGTTACATATGTCTTAAATTATGTTTCAAAGCTTTAATGTTATTTTTTTTTTTTTGTTACAATTACCACATTATGGTTCTCAAAATTTTGCGCAATACTGTTTGCTGAGCAGAATTTTTTTTTCTTACTAAATAAAGAAGTGTGCAAGTTATTCTTTTTATGTCGGTTTCTTTTCTAAATATAAATTACAATAATATTTGTCTTGAAACTTTGCTTGTGACATTTTCTTTAAAATTTTTTTTCTGGAAGATCTTTTAATTTAATTAAAATATTTGAAGTGAATTAAAAAACAAAAAAACAGCAACAAAATTGTTGATTGTTAAATTTTATTAAAAAGAACTGATTTTGTTAACTAAAGGAGGCTGCTCCAAAAAAAAAGTTTCTTTAAAACAGGAGTTAAAGAAAAGTAAGGAGAGGGGCATTTCACTAACAAAAAAAAAAAAGTTTCTTTAAAGCAGGAGTTAAAGAAAAGTAAGGAGAGGGGCATTTCACTAACAAAAATAAAAAATTTTTAAATAATGGCAAAAAACTTAAAATTTTAGCTTAACATACTTTTAGGTGCTGTGGAATTGAACAACAGTTTTTTTTTTCAGAAAATTTTAATACATTTTAAATTATTGTTTTATTCTTTAAAAAATATCTCATTCAAAGTGGCTTTTTATGTATTCTAAAGTATTTTAAAATATGTTATCTCATTTTAGGCGCCTTAATGACCTACAACTTTCTTTTCTTTTGCCAATTCATTCTAACATAAAGGTCATTCATATTTCAACTTATTTATTATTTTTTTTCTCCTAATTTCTCTTTTTGTCATTTTATTTCAAAGAAATACTTTGCTTTTTTATTTATTATCCTTAAAAAAAACAATTTACTTTCATCGGTGTTTGCCAAAAAAAAAAAAAAAAACCTGAAACATACTTTTTGTACACAATAACTTAATGTCTACTTTTAGGCGCCTTCTAAAGAGAATCTTAATAAATTTAAAAAAAAATGATAATTTATTTCTTATTTACAAGTCAAGGTTATTTAATTGTCACAGTTGCTTTGATTTTAAATATTTTGCTCATATATTCCCTTAAATTATTATTAGACTGAGAAAAATAAACTGAATATTATTGTTGACTTTTATTTTTTCTTTATTTCCTTGTTGAAGCATAAATCTCATAGGAAATAAGTCATCAATATAAGCGGTGTTTTAGCATCCTCTTTCAAAATATCGATATAGAACTTAGCCATCTACACTACACTACTCTGTGACTCCAGCGAGCTTTCGAATAACGAACTCTAACCATCATTCTATTCAACACACTTTAGCCACTGCTGCCACATACTGTTATCTTGTGTGTGGTTTTGACTCCATGATTTATTTGCTTTACTATACGTATCATATCATTTGCCTTTCTACCATGTAGAAGCTCCTTTAACACTCCATCTAAAGCTTTAATACATTTTTTTAAAGATCTGTTGGGACTTGAATTGATTTCACGATCTCACTTAAACCAATTGTTTTCAATTCCTAATCGAGAATCTGAAAGCTTGAAACAGCTGTGTTAATCCTCTATTTCAAGGACTTGTTGGGAACTGAACTCATGACCCGTGATCTTCTGTTTAGCAAAAAAGTAAATACTTCTACCAACGCAGAAGCTTTTATTCTTTCTTATTATTTGTTGGTTACATTTCCTTTTATTCTATTTACTCTACACATACACGCCACACTTTTTAGTGGTGGAAATAACTTTTTTCAGCTCTGTTTACCTAAACACAATACAACATTTTTTAATGGACCGCAATATCAGTTTTAGTTTTGAGTAGCCATCCGAGAGCAAATAATTTTCTTTAAACTCAAACTTTTGGGATTTGAACTCATGACCTTTTGTTCACAAACAAACATGATTTTTTAAGTTTAAAATATCCGCTAATTAGCAATTATTTTTGTTTAAATTCAAACAATGGGATTCCTTTTTTAAACAAGATTCTGATAGTTAAAAACTGCTGCGTTAATTCTCTTAAGGACTTGTTGGGAACTGAACTCATGATCCATGATCTTTTGTTTAGCAAAGAAGTTAACACTTCTACCAACGCAGAAGCTTTTATGGATTCTCAAAATTGTTGGTTACATTTCCTTTTATTCTTTTTACTCTACACACACACGCCACACTTTTTAGTGGTGGAAATAACTTTTTTCAGCTCTGTTTACCTAAACACAACACAGCGTTTTTTAATGGACCGTAATATCCGTTTTAGTTTTGAGTAGCCATCCAAGAGGAATTAATTTTCTTTAAACTCAAACTTTTGGGATTTGAACTCATGACCTTTTGTTCAACAAACAAATAGGTATCTGTTTTAGCTCAGCCGTTGTGGCTGCTTAACAATTGCCTGTTAACTTTGCTTTAATTCTATTTAACCCACATTTAGATCACACCTTTTAGTGGTAGAAATTCACAACATTTTCTATTCTATTTATCCAAGACACAATTGAACATTTTTTTTAAGACACGAAATTATTTTTTTTAATCTAAAGGGGTTTCACCCTTAATAATTTTGATCGGGATAATTAGAACGAATTTTTTAAAGTTTAAATAATTTAATTTTCTTGTGGTTAACATTTAATTTTTTTTCCTTTCTGTGACAATAATATCGCATTCTTAAACATGTAGCGCTAGAAGGATCTGATCTCAAATCAGAAACTAGTTTTTCCATTAAGATTTACGCCGGTTGGCCAAAAAATCGTATAGTTGTTGTTTTAATACGAAAATATTCCCATTTGAATTTTTTTTTTATGTTGCAAGACTTTCTTCAACATTGAAAGGTGGTAGAGGTGGTTATCTGTGTGTGTGTGTGTGTGTAGGTGTATATGTGTGTACGTTTGTTTGCCTAGAAGTGTTGTGTAACAATGTTTGCCTTTGTTAAAGACACATTTATACACTGCAAAATAAAACAGTGTATTGACACGTGTGACACGTGGTATGTTTGTAGATTTCTTTTTTTTTTAATTTTAAATGAATTCGCTGGAATTGTGCGCTTCATAATGATAAGATCACTTAGATTTTGCTTAGTTAATATATAACTATCAATGCTATTGGATTATGTTTACGAGACCTCACTCACATTTTAAACGCTTCATTGATTTTATCTCCCCCTTGCCTCGCAGCTTCTACAATAGTCGTCTCTTCGTGGACCTTAAGCCCATCCTCATACCTTCCAATCCTTTCAAGACGGCAGCGACGCTGGTGTTTAAATTCTATTGTTTAACTAGTATTTGTTTTGTGGCACAAAATCGAGAATTCCAAAGCCACAAAAGCGGTCTGTGTGTAAGGAAACGCTTGTTGATATGACTTGCTCTTTAATCTAATCCGCTATCAATCTAAGAGTCTGATTATCGGATTAAAGTCACTGCAGTAATTTGAAAGTTATTTAAATGTAAGGAAATTTAGTTGTCTGGAGTTTACTTTTATTGTATTCCGCTACGTCTATATTATGGATCATGCGATGGCAACAACGCTAAGCAAACGCCTTGGTGTATCAGGTGAGGTGCTGTGATGGTGAAGAGTTGTCCCGCCTTAAACTAGAAAATTTGCTTCGCTGGTAATACGCCATCGTCCGGTTTTTAAAAGTCAGACAGTCAAGCATCTTGTGTTGAAGATTTAGAAACCAATTGTTGGGGGTTGAACATAACAACTTCCAATGGCTTTAAAAAATTTTATTTATCCCCAAAAAAAAAAAAAAAATGTTTTTACGAGGGCTGCTCTATATATTTCTGGCCTTATGGTGAAAATGCGAATATTTATAATCAAAAATGGTTTTATTGTTTTTCAAAGTATTCTCCAGCATGATTTATACAATTTTGCATGCGCTCAAATCAGTTGTCGAAGCACTTTTTCCACTCCGATTGAGACACCTCTAAAACATGGTTTTTGAACACTTCAACAGCTTCTTCTGGCGACGAAAATCGTTGACCACGCATATGCGGAAACAAGAAGAAGTCACTAGGTGCCAAGTCAGGGCTGTACGGCGGATGACCCATTAATTCGACGTTTTGGCCGTTCAAAAACGCTCTGGGTAGAGCCGATGTGTGAGAGCTTGCATTGTCATGGTGAACAATGATTCGTCTTCTCTTGTTGGTTTTTCGAATTTCTCCGATGACTTCAGGCAAACAAATTGTAGTGTACCACTCAGAAGTGACCGTCCTACGGTCGATTGTTGTTTCGTTTCGGGCTCATACGCATAGATCCATGATTCGTCACCTGTGACAATCTTATAAACGTCTTTTGAAGCACCGCAATCGTATTTTTGCAACATTTCTTTGCACCAATCGACGCGAGCCTTTTTTTGAGCGACTTTCAAATTGTGCGGGATCCAACAAGAACAAACCTTTTTTACGGCCAGGTGTTCATGCAGTGTCGACTGTATGCTGGTGGAAGAAATGTCCAAGGATGTCGCTATCTCTCGGTATGTCTCATGTCGATCTTGCATTATGAGTTCACGCACGGCATCAATGTTCTCTGACACAACAGCCGTTTTTTGACGACCTTCACGGAATTCGTCTTTGAGCGAGCTTCGGCCACGATTAAATTCATTATACCAATTTTTCACAGTGCTATAGGATGGTGCTTCATTGCCATACAAAGATTTAAGTTCATCAATGCACTCTTGTCGTGATAATCCACGTCGAAAGTTGTGAAAAATGATGGCACGAAAATGTTCACGAGTTAATACCATTTTTTTTTCTATATCACGTCACTGTAAACAACACAAATAATGGTCGTACGTCAAAACGTTTTGAGTACGATTATGCTCAAAAAAGACAAACTTTCCAATGCAAATGTCAAATTGCACTTGGCAGCACTCAGTGTTGCCAGGCCAGAAATATATATAGCAGCCCTCGTATTTGTTTTCAATTTTAGGTTTTATTAAATATTTAAATGATTTAATTATTTTTCTCAACTAGAAAATTGTTATCTTCCTTTTTTCATTACTTGATTTAATAATTTTTTTATTTTATTATTTTTTCAATTAATTATATAACTAATAATATTTATATAAATAAATATAATCAATTAAAGATTTAATTAAACTTCATTCTGCGACTGATTAAACTATTAATAGGTGCAAAAAGTTTTTTTGTGATCAGAGTATGACATTTATAGTTGTCTTTACCCGATTCTTGTACGTTTACACAACACAGACAGTTGTTCTTATCATTTTCTCATTGAGTAGACGTGTACAGGAGGAAGCTTGATAAACTTGCATGTATGAGTAAATAACGAAGGATTTTTCTGTTATAATGAAACAATTACAAGCCAAGTGTAATTAAACAAATGTTTGTTTGTATATTCTTTTTTATGGATGTAGTCAGTTTTGGCATTTTATGCTTCTTTTATTTGCTTTTTTTTATTTTTATTTGTTTTTTCTTGTTCTTACCTTTTCTTATTTAATTTTTTTAGATATAAAAGAAAAGTTTTTGTCTGTTGTTAAGTTTATTAACCTTTAGTTGAGTTATTCTTAGATATGTCGTTAAATTTAATATAAAAATTAATTTATTTTAATTCAAATAATTTTCCTTTCTTTTTAGCGGCGAACGTATGTGGCGCATGAGTCATTCTCTACCCTCTGGCATGGTATGTTAAGTTTATTTCAAAAATAGTTTTTTATTACATTTTTATTTTTTTATTTTGTTAATTAAATAAAAATATTTTTCCTATATTTAATCATTATGATTTTATTTTGTTTTAACTGAAATTCAAGTTCAAAGTTTTTTGAATGCATTTAAAATTTGTTTTTGGCATTTTTGATGATTTAAATTAAATATAAATTTTTTTTATAAATATTTTTTCTAAAATAAATAAATAATAAAAATACAACCTGAAATTTAAAGAAAGATTAAAATAAAAATTAAAAAAAGAAAAAAATACCAATAATGGGGCACTCGCTTTTGTAACCCTTAAAACTTACAGACAAGCAAACATCAAAAATTTTAAAAGAAAAAAAAATACACTTAAAAACAAAGCTAACAACAACACGCACATGATTTAATTAGTTTTGACGTATTTAAAATTATAAAATATAAAATTTTATTTTTAGTATGCAAACACAACACAAGCGTTGGCGAAACGTTTTTTTTTTATTTTACAAAAAAAAAAAAAAAAAATTCTTAAAAACCAATTTGAAACTTGTTTTTGTAAATACACAATTTAAATAATTTCTTATAAAAAATTTGTAATGAAATTAATTTTTGAATTTATATCAGCATTACAATTTTTAATATTCCTTCATGGATTGAAAGCCTTTATTATTGAGAAGAGGTTTTTGACAGATACCAGTCAGTGATAAGAGTGCTATGGGTTTCCTTTATCTCGTTCAGCTTCTTAATAAATACAACGCTATTACAGCCAGTAAAATAGCGAATTCATTGTTTGGTTTAAATGAGCTTCTTTCAGTTATCCTTTCCTCAGTTATCTTTTCCATATTAATTTTACAGAAAAACTGCTTTTCTCTTAGGGATCCGTTAGGGGTTCCTCAAAAAGATTAAATCTTATGAAAATATTAATGACGATAATGCCCCGACCTCTCTTTATTTGCAAATAGAGCAATTTTTTTCTAGCTGGAAGATTTCACGGTTGTACGAATAATTTAGCATAAAATTCGCGTAAGTGTAGAAATCATAAATGGAACCTCTGTAAGTCGACTGCAATAACTTTAGACATATGCGACTCCACATACACTGTAAAACACTTCTAACATATATTGGCCAAAAAACGTTGGTTGGGATACTTCTTGGCTTGTTTATCTTTATCTCCTCTTTTTTTCTTAACATTATTGTTTCGGGAGTATAAGGCGGTACCACCAGTCGCCAGGGCTTATAAGGGCTTGAGACCT
Source organism: Cistogaster globosa (assembly GCA_937654795.1). Taxonomy (NCBI): domain Eukaryota; kingdom Metazoa; phylum Arthropoda; class Insecta; order Diptera; family Tachinidae; genus Cistogaster; species Cistogaster globosa. The sequence goes on from OW569406.1 coordinate 4,651,281, forward strand.
AACCAGTAGCCAACTTCTTATGCCACGGAAATTGACAGTTCTAGTGGACCTCGCTATATCTTCCGGTAATTGGTGAGGTCTTGTAGACAGTAACTTTGTGACTTTGATTTGCACTTCAATCGTTGTCGGCCTATTTGCTGTTGCATTGCAAGAGAAGTTAACAATCCGAAATGAATTTAGACAGTTTCCAGTAAGCAGTTAAAGCATGGTCCTGCTAACTATGATACTAGTTAGGGTCTCGCTTCTAGGGCTTTTAGTCGTTATACTAAATTCATTCGGTGTAAATCTTTAAAAAAAAACTTCTTGCTGTTCACGCTGAAATATTCACTTCCATCGTTATCACAAACGTATATTTTAAAGTCATTCACTTACGACAGCTAGCAAGCAGAAACATTTATTTTAAAATTTTTTTCATCAATTTCGTACAAAAAACTGCTGCCGCATTCGTGTTGTGTTTGTTCAAACCCTTAATTTTTTATTTCACAATATTTTTTATAACTTTTACACAACAACAACTTTATTAATTTCAATACATAATTTTTTTTTCTCTCTTTTATTTGAAACTTTTTCTTAAACTTTTTTTTTGTAAACTACTTTACAACACTTATTAACACGTTTTTATAGAAATTTTATTTTAAATATTTTTTTTTAAACTTTTTTAGACATTGTTTTCTAAACATAGTAATAATGTAGAATTTATTTAATCTAGAGTGACAACGTAAAAAATGCTATGAAATTTAACATTGACGTTACAATTTGTTCGCCACGTCATTTTTGTCATGGACTATTTTGATAGAAATTTGTGAGATCAGCTCAGATAGAAAGGCGCGTTAACACCCAGCTGTTAAATAGAATTTCAAAGTTTTTTAACAATTGTTTTGACTCTGACACCTAATCGGAGTTCTATTTATGACACTGAGGAATTCGGGAGCCTCTTTACAGCCCTTCTAGCAATTTACTTTAAAAGGGTCCGCACCGTAAAAAGTGATTTTACAAACAGAACTAAGTAAATAGTGATGAATAAATTTTCTTAACAAAGATAAGGCGATCGGTAATAATCCATAATTTATTATTCAGTTCAATAGCTTTTATTGCGTTGTCACTTGATGTAGCATACTTTTAGGAACTTTATAAAATTAATAACACAAATAATTGTCGCTTATATTTAATAGAGTTTAAAAAAATTACATTTATATGTAGTCAATTTCATCCCAAATATTAAACAAAATCGTTCATGCTAGAAATTGTTTTACAAAAGGAATTTATTCGAATAACTTAAGAAAGTTTATTCGAATAATGTTAAATAATAATTTGCATAAAATTTATACGAAAAGTATAAAAAAAAATTAAAAAAAAAATATTCAAATGTACCGAATAATTTTCGGTTAAAAAATTTTATTCGAATAATCGCATAAAATTTATTCGAATAATCGTCTAAGGAATTAAGTCAAATATTTGGGGAAGGTAAAATCGTTCTTTAATTAATTAATTCAAATAAAAATGCTTCTTTGGAAAACTTGGCGAATAATCGATTAAATTCTTAAAAGAATGATGAAAAAAGTATACAAAAAAAAGGGAAAAAAATCTAAAATTAAAAACTATAAATAATTGCACAAAAAAAAAAACAAAATATTCATTCTATGCTAAGCTTTTGCTCGAGCCATCACTTTTTTTATTACGGTAATTTTTTTTTCAAATAAATATTGTTAAAAATTATTCGAATAATCTTAAAATTATTTACGTTAAATATGTATTCAGAAACCCAAAGAAAATAAAATAAACAACTATCAAATTTCGAAGAAAAAAAAAAATAAAATTATTCGTAAATTATTCGAATAATCGGTACGATTTTATGCACATAATTTACACAATAAGTTTTAAAGCTAAAAATTTAACGCTATCAAGTCTAATAAAAATACAAAAATTAATCAAATATTCGTCAAATATCATCTCTAGAGAAAGTTTACCTTAAAATGTGCAAAAGGATTGCAAAAAAAGACATGATTTGTGGATAAGAAAGTCTATGCTTTAATTCAAGTATTTTTAAAACAATTGATTTTTTATTTAGAAATTTTAATCACAGAATTAAAAAAAAAAATAACAATGAAAACGACGGAATTTAGAAATTCTTGGAATTTTCAGCTCAAACATTATTCAAACTTTTCAAGTCAACAGTAAATATAAATAAAACTTCGATTCGAAGAACCATATAAAAAGCATAATGTAACGATTATTTTTAACCGAGAATTGATCTGAACATGTCATGTTTTTGAAAATATACTAAACAAATTTTAGTAAATTTTCAGTTCTTTTATGCTTAAAAAAACTAATTCAATTTGCAACTTATTTTACATTTATATGTGATTTTTGTCCATTAAGATTTCCAAATCAGCAAAAAGTAATTAATAAATAATTATCAAATACCCCACTACTAACAACTTCAACTCAAGAAGTCAACAAAGTTTGTTTGCCACAAAGTGTGGTAATTAGTTTTTGTATTTTTACAAGCCAAATAGAAAGAAGGGGGAAGCATACAAAGTACTCCTTAATATCCATTGTAATACAACATTTAACTGTTTTCAATTAAAAAATAATAGAAAAATATTCAACTACTGCCAAACGTCGATAAAAAGCAACATGTTACTTGCAACAATTTCATTTTATTTCGCTTCACTTCTCTTTATTCCATTCACTTGTCAGTTTTTATTTCCACGAGTAAAAATTAAAAACACAAAAAGGAAGAAGAAATCTTTTAAGAAAACAGCAATCTTTGCAACGTTAAAGCACGAGTGTTTAAAATAATTATAGTGATGAAGAATATTTCTTTGCTGGTAATGCACGTATTTACAGATGTGAGCAGAAATGTAGCACATGTTGCAAAACAAAAAAAAAAATTAAAAATAAGTAAATAAATATTTAGATTAACAACAATTAAACATTTTAAGCAAATTCTAAACAATCCCTTAATTGTATTCGAATAATCCAAAAAATCGAGTCGAAGAGAAAATCGAATAAAAATTAATATTTTTAATGATATTAACTATTAACTATATTAACTTATTAATATAAATTTTTTTTTCTGAAGAAAACTTTATTCGAATAATCGAATAATTTTTTTATTCGAATAATCGGCTAAAATTTTTCAAAATTATAAAAGCAAAGAACAAAATCTATTCTAAGTTAAATGTGAACGATTTATTTAAATTTACGCAACGTAGTATTTCGTCGCCTTGTTTGTAAAAATTCAATAATAATTATGAATTCTGAGTCTGAATTCTTTGTGAGAAACGAAAGCTTATTGTAAAGAAAATTAGTTTATTATAAAACATTCTCAAAACCATTTATATTTATTTGTGTAAAAGAAAATTTACTCAAATGATTTGGTAACAAGTTTTCGATTCAGATTTTATTCGATCGACAGTAAAAAGTTGAAAGTTTTCATTTAATTCAATTCTTTCGTAATATCGACAGGAAATTTCTCTAAAAGTTTAAGTAAGTGATCAATCAATCTGATTCGAATAATCGGCAAAGTTGTTTTTGGTAAAAAAAAATTATAAAACCGAAAAAGGCTAAACGATATTTTCGAATTTAAAAAATTATTTAAATTATGCTACAAAACTTTTGTGTCTTTTTTTCGGAAATTTTATAAAAAAAATTAATCGAATATAATTGTTGCTACATATTTTTTTTTTTTGAATAATTGATTAAAAATGCAATTGAATATTTCTATTCGATTGGTTTTCAGTTCTTTATGTAAAATTCTTTATTAAAAAAAAAATTTCGCTTCAGAAATTAATTTAATTGTCTTCACTTTTCACCCTTTTATTCGAATAAACTTTTTATGGACAATTTTTTTTATTGATTATACGAAAAAGTTTTGTGCTTTCAAAAGAAAATTTGTAACCTTTTAATGATATAATTTTTTAATATCCGAATAAATTGTTTTGCAAAATTTATTTTGTAAATTTTTTTTTTAATTTTTTGAATAATATTTTTTATATGTCTTCAAAAAGCAGTTTTCTATAATTAATACTCTTCCTTACCATTCAAATAGACTCTTGGTTTTTCAAAAAATGTTCCAAATACTTTTATTCGAATATTAAAAAAATTTTTTTTTGGAAAAAGCGTTTTTTCAAATGTGAACTTACTTAAGACAGTAAGAGACGAGGTCAAGAAAAATTTACAAAATTTTATTCGAATAATCGATTAAAATTGAAAACTGAAAAGGAATTTTTAGGCAAAATTATACAAAATTTTATTTTATTATTTCAATACACACTTAGATAAAATTCGAAATAATTTTTATACAATTTTGGGATAAAATTTTTTTGTTTATTTGCGCGAATAATCGTCAACACATGTCGATCAAGAATAAGGCAGAATTTAATAAAAAAATCGAAAAAATTTTAAAAGTCATTTTTGAATTTATTTATATGCATTTTATCTTTATCTTTATTCTTTACTTTGCATCCTGAGTAGATTGTTCTAGCAACTCAAATTACAACCGTAAAAATCCTTGAAAGTTGCTGATTTATCTTATTTTTGCATCAAGTGCATTAACATAAAAGTTAGTGATACTTTTCACCTTTGATCTAATGACAAACTCTGTATAAAGTTGACAATACTATAAACGTATATAAGGTTTTTTTTGTCGTGTTTTTTTTTAACTTTGGTTAAGTTTTATTTTAAACCAAATAAAATAAAGTTTTTTTTTCGTTCTCTGTGTGAGTAAAAGCAAAGGTGGAGTTGAAAGTTTTATTTTAATGGCGTGTAACTTTAGACGTTAAGTTTAAATTTATATTTAAAACCAAGTTGGAAGTATTTAACTTCAATGATTAAAAAAAGTTTTAAAAATTCTTGAAACTTTGGTGTGAAGACAAGAGAATTTTTTTCTGTTTAAGCCTGTCTGAAAGTCAGAATTTAAAGAGATTTGAACTATACTTAAAAAATTTTTTTTGAATAAATTGTTGCGAAAAACTACTTTTTAGAATAAGTATCTTAAACTATTACCGATTATTCGAATAAAATAATTCGAATAAAATTATTCGAATAATATTATTCGAAAAAAATTTGTTTGAAATAATATTTTTTAACACTTTCTAGTTAAAGTAATTTTTTAATATTGATAAATTTTTTATTTTTTTTATTATTATTTTTGTTTGTTATTTCGTAATTAAAAAATTTTAAATAAAAATTTTTTCCGATTATTCGAATATGTTGAATATGTGAATATGAATTTTTATTTGTTACAAAAATATTAATAGTTTTCTGAGTTAGTTATATTTATCATTTTGTTTGTTTATTGTTTTATTATTCTAATATTTCTAAAAATATCTTTTCGATTATTTAACATTTACATTATTCCCATTATTTTATAAGTTTTGAAACGAATATTTTTATATTTTATAAATGAAACCGATTAAACTCTAAAAATCATTTTTGAACTATTTTCTTTTTCAAATCAAATTGGAATTCGTATTTTGTTAAAGCTTCTCACATTTTGTAGAAATATAATTCTTTTTTTTTTTTTTAAGTAAAAATTTTCTTTCGATTATTCGAATATTTTTTTCATGTCTGTTAATTTAATGTATATATTTTTGTTGTTTTTTCTATCATTCGAATAAAGTAGTTCGGGTAATGTGTAAACAAATATCTATTCGATCACGAATATATTTTTTGGTTATTCGAATAAATTTAATATTTACTTAAATAAACGATTTAAAAAAAAAAATTACATTTTAAATAGTATTTTATAGTTTAAATTTAAAAATTTGTGATTTTTCTAGTATTTAAATCAAAGTTAATACCCAAAAATTCTGGAAAATTAATCGAATAATTTTCTACATTGATAAAAAAATTGGGATTTTATTATTCCATTAACTCTCTTCTAATAAGTATTTTTCAATTGTTTTTCCATGAGTTTTGAAAAAAAAAAACTATTTTCGTTAAGCTCGAAGGACCACTTGTGCCTGTTTCTTACAGCCACAAACAAATCACTGTTGATAACTATTTTAACTAACTTTTACTTAAGCACCACCTTAATGTTTATTATCTTACATGCAACAGTCTGTCTCAGTTTCTGAATGTTGTAATCTTAAAGGCAACCACATATAATCCAAAGGACACTAGAGGTGTCACAATCATGCATTAAAGTGGATTGAACTAGTTTTGTTTTTCTTCTCCTGTTCTTTTCATTTCAATTTAAACTTAGTGTTTCCTTAGAGTAAAAGTATACTTTTGTTTAAGTTTTGGCTTTAAGTATGATAAAAACAAAACTAACGGAACAAATCAGCAACGTTGTTGTAGTGAAACTAATAAAAGCCCCTACGAGTAACTACAAGCACAAACATTAAAGCGCATTTGAACTTTTAAGACATAAAGAACTTTAATGTTCAGATTCTTCTTTATGTTTTTTACGTTGTTGTTGTGAATTTAATAGCATGTAACAGTGTCTGTGTAGTGAGTGTATGTTTGTAATGTAAAATTTAAAACTTTTTGAAAAGTTGAAAGCAAACAATTTTTTGACGATGGCTATAATTTCTAAAAGTTAAGAAATAACAACAAAAACAAAGACACAATGCCACTCGTTTCAATTAGTTAGGAATGACGTAAGTTAATAATTTCGACAATCCGAGCATATTCTCCAAAGAAAATCGATTATTCGAATATAATTTCATAAAATTTTCTAGTTTTTTTTTTTTAAGAGCTTTAAGTTTTTTTTAATGATTATTTTTGATTGCTTAACAAATTGTTAATAATGCGAAATGTTTTGTCACTTTCTACAGAAATAATTAATTCTCTGCTCAATACACAAATATAATAAAACTAAATAAAATTTAAAACATTTTATTCGATTATTCGAATAAATTTATTTATTTATTTTATTCGATTATTCGAATACATTTTTTGTACATATGTTTTTTTCTTTTTTATTAAATAATATATTCGTATTATTTTTCTTAAAAAAATTGATTATTCGAATTATTCGATTATTCGAATAAAATTTCTTAATTTCTCACTCAAATATATGTGAGAAAAGTTTTTAAATTCTTTTTTTTTTAATTCAACATTGACCTACTTTTTTTTAAACTTGGCGTTAAAAAAGCTTTAAAAAATGTAATTCGATTATTCAAATAAATTTTTAATACATTATTTTTTTTTCTCTTATAAATTTTAAAAATATTCGTTTTAACTTTTGTACAAAATTATTTTAAAAATCTTATGCAGGGCTTCTTTGTTATTCAACTAAAGGTCCTAATAGAATTTTTATTGTATATCTTATTCGAATAAACGTTCGAGTTAAATTTTAATTCGTTGCTCAAAAAAGTTTTTTTTATAAATATATTATTGTATTAAGATAACGAATAAATGAATAAATTACTGGTACAAAAATAATTTACTTTGAAAGTGTTAAAGAAGATTTTTTCAATTCTTTGAATAAAATTTGTATGTGTGTCTTATGCAAATAATTGTTTAAGATATATTTATAAAGAAATTTCCGTTACGAAAAATGTTAGAAAATTTAATTCTAATATTCGAATAAATTTCGTTTATTCGAATAAAACTGCTATGGTAATTTTTATTCAAATAAATGTTTAAGACAATTTTATTCGCCAAATATATTTTATAAATAATGCATTGCCATACTTTTAAAAGAATTTTGTTTTTGATTAAAAAAATTTTCAATAAACTAATGTCTCTTTTTTTTTAAATTAAATAAAATATTCGTAAAAATCTCTAATACAAAATTAGTTTTTTTATTATTCGAATCAAATTTCTATCCTTATTATTGATGCAATTTCCATCACTTAATTTATAAAAAAAAAAAAATAAAATTAAATAAAGTGATTTAATAAAAAAATAATTGAAAAACTTAAGTTTTATTCGATTATTCGAACTACATTTTTTTACAGTTACAGTTTCTAATATTCAATAATTCTCAAATTATTTTTTTATATCAAAAATTTTCCTTCCTTATTAATTTTACATGCAATTCGAAAAATTCGAATAATCTTGTTCTTAGTTTATTCGAATAAACTTTTAGTGACGAATTTTTTGAAAATAAAAAATGTGTGCTGCTGCTAAAAGAAGGCAACAGATATTTTTTAATAATTTGACAAATATTTATTTTATAATTTTTTATAATATTTGAACATTTTTTAAATATTCGAATAAATTTTTTCCAGATATCTTTATGTGAAAATTTTCTTGAATGGTGTTAAAGTATCTCTAAAGAATTCTTTCCTTTAATTTATACTAATATGTTCTTTGTTACGATTCAAATAAACTTTTTTTAACACAAAGGTTCCAATAATTTTATTTGAATAATTGAAGAATATTTGTGTAATTTTATTTTTGAATACATGAGTACATATTTGATAATAGAACAGTTAAAAAAATTCATCGAAATAATTTAGAAATAATAATCTAAATTTCTATCGAATAATCGATTAAAATTAATAACTAAAATAATCGATTAAATTTTTGAGGTTAATTTAAGTTATGTATTTTAATAAATCAACTATAACGTTAGCGGGTAGAATTTTTAAATAGTAAGTTTCAACTTTCAAAACGAATAATCGAATATTTTAATAAAAAAAAATATTTCATTTATATATTTTCCCTCACCATTCATATAAAATATTGGTTTTTTCAAATTTATTCAAATTTTTTTTTAATTAAAGTAAAAATGTTAGAATTGTTTTTTATTTCTTTTTTTTTATTTTTAAATCTATTTTTGTTAAATCTACTTTTGATTTGCGTTAAAACTATTTAATTAAATGTAAAGTTAAGAAGTTTAATAATATTCTTGTGCAGCTGGTGTTTGACGTTAAGAAACCCCTGAGTTGTATAGGATCTGTATTAAAATTATTTAATTTAAGCCGTAGTGTTTTTAAAATTTTTTCCTTTAGCTTAAATATTTTAGTTTTCCTTTGTTAATAATTCTTGCTCACACAAAAACAATTAACACTTTTACAACAATAATTTAATGTATTTAAACAATTTGTTATCATTTTTTTAAAACACATTTATATCAGTAATTAAATACTTAAACAAAACATTTATAAAATAATGTTTATTATACTAAATAATAAAATCAGAGTTGATGTTAAACAAAGTGCGCCCTAACCTAACATTTCAACATATTTTAATCTGGCAAAAAAAAAATAAATAAATAAATAAATCAAAATTCTTTAAATCAAAATTTTACACAAAAAAAAAAATCCCTGCTTTTGATTAAACAATAAATAAATAAAACTTAGAAATTGTTTATGTCTTGGAAATAATTTTTGTTATTTTTAAATATTTTGTTTAAAAAAAGTAGTGGAATGAAGAATGCAATTTTTAATTTCTTTTATAGAATTTAGCATTAGAAATAGTTTTTTTTATTAAAATAACTTTCATAACTAAATGCACAAATTTATAACTAAATGCACAAATCATATTTCATAACCTCAATTTAAATCATTAAACTGTATTAAAAAAATACACCATTTCCTAAAGAAATAAGTTAAAAGACGGAAAAAGAATTTTAACTTAAATTGAATATTTCAATATTTTTGGAACATCAAACAAAACATTTAAAATTATATTTTGGTGAAACGCACACTGGACATCCACTTTTGTGCCACTTTTACAACCAATTGCTGCCCGTATGCCAGGAATAATACGAACAATATTGACCACCAACACGTCAATTTTTGCTGGTGAAACAGTAACTTGACGTAGCACCACAAAAACTAATCGAGATGTATCAAATCGCATTTCCTTGAAAGCCAATAGAAAGTACCACTTCTCGAAATCAATTAATTTATCGCCAAATGTAAATTTAAAAAGAAGACAACAGTTGCGGTCGCCACGTGGCAAATAATTTCATTCTCCGGAAACCACATCCCGCTTGATTTACTTTTATTCATAATTTCGATTTAAAAAAAAAAATGCAATGAATATGTTGCGGTAACAATCTTCATCGACCGCAAATTGAGCTACGACTTTATTTTCCAGCAAATGAGGTTCAATAATGCCACCAGCATGTCAATAGCACCAAAATCTGTATTTTTTCATGCATCACTTTTTTACAACTGATGTGTGCCCCATTATGTATGCTCAGAGTTCCTCACGTTTGTCTTTGTGAAAGAAGCAGGTGAACCGGTAACCAGCTCTGCATGCTAACAAACAAAAACTTGACCCTCCCTGTCTAAACGATTAAAAAAATATGCTTTCAGGAGCACTATGAGGAGATATATATCCACCACTAAGCTAATTTGCCTCTGAACGTGACAGCTGACAATTTTTGCAGTCTTGCACAGAGTCTTCCCTTCAACTTCAGCAAGATCGGTCCATGTCCTTGGAGGCAGCGGCCAAAACGCCATGCCTGCCTCTAATTTTTCCATATCATTTGAAACAATGAAGTAAATCTAACTAAAAAAAACAAATATATGGAGCGATAAAGAATTAAAAAAATAAGAAAAAAAAACAGGTGAAAAAATTTGGGCTCGCCCATATTTTCCGAGTTATGGGCCCATGAAATTTAAAAATTTTTTTTAATATCAATATGAATATTATTTTGAAGCTTTTGAAGAGATCTTTTAGGAAATACCTACATTTTTTAAAAATGCTTAACCCGGTGGCATTTTTATGTAATTTTTTTTTTTTGTTTTAATTCCCCGTCACTTCTATTTTTGTTATGTTTGGAGAGTTACTTCACTAAAGTAGATTTGGATAAATAGTGAAGGGTATAAAAGATTTGGCATAGCCGAATATAGCACTCTTTTTTTTAGGAAATGGTGTAATTTTATAAAAAAAAATATGTAAATAAAATTTATTTTTATCATCTAAAGTTTGCATTTCATATAAAAAGCCTGGTATTCATTTCTCATTTTCAAAAAAAAAAAAATTCCTGTAAATTGTTGTTGTTGTTGTTGTTGTGATTGTTATAATTTCGTTAAAATTAAAAAAATTTTAATTTTATTCTTAGTAAAATAGTTCAAGTGTGTTGTAATTTGAATTTTAATTTGTCAAAGCAAAGAAAAAAATCAAATAAAAAAAACTGTTACAAAAGTTCTTTAAAAAAGAAAAATCAATTCTTATTCTTCCCCACTTTGTTTCTTTGAATTGTTTTCGAAACACGGTTTTAAAATTTTGTCATGATAATCAAACAAATAGAAAAACGTTTGCAATAAATTGTTTGTGAATATTAAAAATAATAAAAAAAAAAAAATTAAAAAAAAATTCCACAGTGTAAACTAGACAAAAGCGCCATCTACAAAATAAATGTTTCCAAAATTCTTTGACTTGATATTTCAGTCACGTTATGCGTTTTCACCACAGGACACAGATTTCACCTCATCGTATCCAGGCCCCTCAATGAATCATCGCGGTGGCCGTGGCGGCGGTTATAATGATTTTTCAGGTGGCGGCAGTGCTATGGGCTCCATGTGCAATATGGCACCGGCAATTAGCACAAATTCGGTAAACAGTGGCGGCGGCGATTGTGGTGATACACAGGGCTGCAATGGCACCAATCTAATTGTTAATTATTTGCCTCAAGACATGACAGATCGGGAATTATATGCATTATTTAGGACGTGTGGTCCTATCAATACATGTCGTATCATGAAAGACTATAAGGTAAGTTTTAGAATATTATTTTTTTCGTTCAATAGTATTTTGAATTTAAAACCGGAATGGAATACTGGAAATTAATTGGAAAGCAAAATATTTATGAAATATAATGTGTGTTTGATACCTTAATTTCTTTAATGAAACAAAAAAATTTAATTTTAATAGAAATTTCTTATCGAGAAAATGTATGTCTTTTTGGGCCAATGATCTATATCGGTATATCTACTTATTTTGACCACGATATCTTATCTAAAAACTCTGCGATTAATGTTTTGTAAGGTTAGGTTGAACATTTCTTTTGCTTTTTGAATAATTGATGGTCTCAAGTCCTCATGAGAGTGAGTTATCTCCAAATTACGATTCACTCGATAAGATTTGTAAACAAAAAACAGTCGATGGGAATAATACGTTGAATGGTGGGTTATCAACTCGCCGGCCAGTTGGATGTTACAATTTTGATGAATAGATAGATCACCAGAAGAAGCTCAGGAGAAAACTCTGCGATTAAAAACGACAAGACCAGGGAACCCCTCGTGATTTGATTAATAATAAACAATCCCGAAGACTGAAGAAAGAAAAGCGTTTCTCTTCTTTCATACATTGGTACGTCCATTAGGTCTGTCAATATCTAATCAAATAGAAAAGCCATTTGGTTTCTAGGAATTTCCGCCATCGATAGATATGATGCCTTAACAACTACTCTCTCCCTGCTCCTACTCCTTATTCTGGAAGTTTTGCCAAATGTGTTTGTTTAAAAGAGTTAATCCCCTATCAAGTGTATTGTAACACTTCTCCGCACAGTCACTTGTAATTGTAATTGATCTCTAGGGTACCCGATAACAACTATTTAAAATCTTGTCTATTTTTTTCGTATGAAACGAGGTGGACAAGACAACGGATAACGACCATTGTTTAGAATTTTTTGTCTTCTGTGTTTTTTTTACCTGCCGACGCCTTAAGTGTTCCCTTTCTACGCGCTAGTGAAATGAAACTTTAAAATACAGCAGAAGCACTCGAAATTAGAAGATAAATTATTATGGTTCTTAGAAAAAGAGCCATCTATCGGCTTCTATCTATCAAGTCTATGACCAAAGGTACAAAAGTTTCATTTTGATCAGATGAGCAAGTGCGAAGAGTAAATGTACGGAAACAAAAATCACATGAGTTTTATACATAAATTGCATGTTGCGCTCTTTTCTTACCTATAGATCCCTGTTTCTAAGTTGGGCATAACATTTTCCACGCTCTCAATGAGTATATCCTTCTGTTACGAATTTCATCAAAATAAGTTAAGTCTCCTCTTCTGGTTTCAAGTTGAAATGCATGCAAAAATTTCTATTTTTCTCCTATATCAGCCCTTTCAGCTCAAGTTTGGAAAGCAGGGGAAGCCTATTGCACAAGGATTTATCTATTTATTTTTCCGTATACGAGGGCTGCTATATATATTTTTGGCCTGGCAACACTGAGTGCTGCCAAGTGCAATCTGCCATTTCCATTGGAAAGTTTGTCATTTTTAAGCATAATCGTACTCAAAACGTTTTGACGTACGACCATTATTTGTGTTGTTTACAGTGACTTGAAAAAATTAAAAAAAAAATGGAATTAACTCGTGAACATTTTCGTGCCATCATTTTTCACAAAATTCGACGTGGATTATCACGACAAGAGTGCATTGATGAACTTAAATCTTTGTATGGCGATGAAGCACCATCCTATAGCACTGTGAAAAATTGGTATAATGAATTTAATCGTGGCCGAAGCTCGCTCAAAGACGAATTCCGTGAAGGTCGTCCAAAAATCGCTGTTGTGCCAGAGAACATTGATGCTGTGCGTGAACTCATAATGCAAGATCGACATGCGACATACCGAGAGATAGAGACATCCTGGGACATTTCTTCCACCAGCATACATTCGATACTGCATGAACACCTGGCCGTAAAAAAGGTTTGTTCTCGTTGGATCCGCACAATTTGAAAGTCGCTCAAAAAAAGGCTCGTGTCGATTGGTGCAAAGAAATGTTGCAAAAATACGATTGCGGTGCTTCAAAAGACGTTTATAAGATCGTCACAGGTGACGAATCATGGATCTATGCGTATGAGCCCAAAACGAAAAAACAATCGACCGTGTGGGTCTTCAAAGACGAGCAAAATCCAACGAAAGTTGTTCGTGGAAGAAGCAGTTCGAAGCAAATGGTCGCATGTTTCTTCGGCAAAACTGGTCATGTGGCAACTGTTCCGCTGGAGCAACGTAGGACGATCACTTCTGAGTGGTACACTACAATTTGTTTGCCTGAAGTCATCGGAGAAATTCGAAAAACCAACAAGAGAAGACGAATCATTGTTCACCATGACAATGGGAGCTCTTACACATCGGCTCAAACCAGAGCGTTTTTGACCGGCCAAAACGTCGAATTAATGGGTCATCCGCCGTACAGCCCTGACTTGGCACCTAATGACTTCTTCTTGTTTCCGCACATCAAGATAAAAATGCGTGGTCAATGATTTTTGTTGCCAGAAGAAGCTGTTGAAGTGTTCAAAAACCATGTTTTAGAGGTGTCTCAATCGGAGTGGAAAAAGTGCTTCGACAACTGCTTTGAGAGCATGCAAAAGTGTATAAATCATGCTGGAGAATACTTTGAAAAACAATAAAACCATTTTTGATTATAAATATTCGCATTTTCACTATTAGGCCAGAAATATATAGAGCAATCCTCGTACAATTTCTCATTTCCTTTTTGTCTGTTTGAAAGAAGACCAATAGTCTATAAAATCCGCTTGATATGGATCCGCTTTGTCTCACATTTCCTTAAATTCATCTTAAACAGAAAAGATTTTTTTTTTGGTTTCCTCTTAACTTACCTCCTCTCTGGGTCCAAGTTCTAAAATCAGATGAAGCTTATTGCATTTCTATCTATAACCAGAATTTTATTTAAAATCGATTTTGCCGTATAAATTTGACCGTTTTCCCTTGTCTCCCCTTTGGCACAAGTGTACAAAAAAGGATATTGCACCCTCTTGGTAAGGATTTCTTGATGTTTCATATTAAAATCGAAATATTTTAAGTCATAAAAGTTTCTGGTTCTTTCCTTATTTTGTCTCTGGGTCCAAGTTTTGAAAGCAGGTGAGTAACGGGTTCACACACGTCCATTTTTCTTAAAGCAATTCAAAATTTTTTTCTTTTTCTCACCTACTAAATCCAAAATTGCTGCAAGAAAAATTGATGTGTCTGATCTCGGTACAATCAGTATTTCATTAAAATCGCTTCGGCCGCTATAAATTACCCGTTTCCCGTTTGTCTTTTCTCTAGGTCTTTTACATAAATATATTTTTATATTTTATTAAAATCTTTTTAGCCGTTAAAAAAAATGAATTAAATTTATCAGAATTGATTAATTAAAATTTAAATTCATAAAAATATTAAATTAAATCATTTTTTTGTTTTCTTTTTTATTTCTTTCCTCCTCACGTTTAATTAAACAACCTGTGTTTTGACGCTGGCATTGGATTATTCATTGGGGAATACAACTTCAAACAAACGTTAAAATGGCCACAAAATACTCCAACAGACTGGCTACAGTTTTGGTTATGCTTTTGTTGATTTTGCTTCCGAAATTGATGCCCAAAATGCGATCAAATCATTAAATGGTGTAACAGTAAGGAATAAGCGTTTGAAGGTAAGTCATTTTACTCTTTTACTCTCTCTGCCTCCAGTGTTTTTTTTCTCCTTTTTATTTTACAATTTGTAAAAATGAATTAATAAATATTTTTTTTATTTGAAATTCTCTTTCTAATTCCTTTGCAAGGATAAAGAAAATACGACTTTATTTTACTTTCGAATTTTCATTTCATTATTCTTAAAAATTTCAATCCATCTTTTATGATTTCCTGAATATGGAATTGTGTTTCTTTTTAACTCTTTTTCAATCTTAAAAGTCCTATTTTTTTAATTTTTTACATTGTCATTTATCCTTGAATATTAAATGTTTGTGAATTTTCTTATTTTAGTGAGGAGTGAATATTCTTTTCTTCCTTTTTTTCATTATTTCTGTTGTTTAAAGTTTTCATGGTGATAGTAAAATTTTAAAGAATTTTTTGAAAGTCTTATCTAAAATGAGACGTAAATGCACTTAAAGAATTATTTGAAAATAAGAAGATGTTCTGTTTCGTTAATAAAAATTTTATTTAGAGTAATTTTGTAGTTATCGTAGATAAAGAACTCCATCAAAAAAAAATATTTGTTTTTCTTATACATTTTTTTCTTTTAAGTTATTATTTTTTATAAGAAACTTTTTTTCTTATAAAAATACATATGAATTGAAAGAGAATCACTTTCTTATAAAAATGTGTTTATCTAAAAATTTTTTTCTTATACGCCTTTTCGCCGATCCTATACCGATACTCAAAAATAATTATCGCCGATACCGATTCCGATAACGATACGTATATTGAAACTGAGCTCAAGTAAAAATTAACAAAACTCAAGTAGAATAATTCTTCTATTATACAAAATAACAGGGGGCAAATTAGGGCACTCGATATCATTCGAAATTTTAATGGAATTTAAATGTTAATTCCGGTCGATATCGAATGCCAGAATTTGCCTCCAGTGTTTATTAATGAGCCATTCAAATCATCAAAATTTTCAATACATTTCAGTTTCTAAAATTAAAATTTTTAAACTACAAAACCTCTGCAATATTTATGATTTTACAAAATAAACGATGGCATTCAGTTTAGATTGGCTCAAGATTTAAAATTGATATAAATAAGATTTAAAAGACAACGAATTGAATTTGAGATCATGTTAAAATTAAATTAAAATTATAAAAATAACATTGCAAAAGATTAATATTTAAAATTAATATTAATAAGATTTTTGTTTAAAAAACAAAGTGTTTTCAAATTTTGCGCAGATAGACGATTTCTCAAATCCGTTTGAAGCAGACCTGCAGTGGAAAATAGTCTCTCAGATGCGACAGAACTCATTTGAATTTTATGTTCTGCTTTTAATGTGTTATTTCTCATAGTTGTCATGCAAAAAAAAAGAGTTTAAAATTGAATATTTTGTTCAAAAAACTCTAAAGAAAACATAAGAAGTATTGGCGTATCGACAGTAAAATATCGCCGATATCGATGTATCGGAAAACCAGAAGTATCGTCGATATATCGGTATCGGTTGCGTCCCTACTTATAACTAATGTATACATGATGTTTCTGGCTTATAATCGATTTTTTTATATATAAAAATATAAAGCATAAAATATGTTTGCCAGAAACCTAAAGTTGTCTACACTAGCGGTCCGATCATCCTGAAAAATTTTCTCACTTGGCTACTAGCGATTTGGTCAGTAACCAAAGAAGTTAGAGCCCTGGAATTTTGTAAAAGTAACTCTTTTATCAATACGTATAATTTAGGTAAAAACTAGCTGCATCGGTACAGTAAAATAATTAAAATTCAGCATGAAAATTCATAAAGGAAAAAACCGCTGATTTTTCTAAAAAAATCAATTTTCCAGGGTATGTCATTGTCACATTTCTTATTCTGAGAAGCCTTTGCATGCTCTCGCATACTTAATGTGTCACTGCATGGTGCGCTATGTGGTCTGGATGCTTGATTGGGCCCTCTTTTTTAAGTTGTCAAAAAGTGATTGAAAACTTTGATGAAAGAATCGTCATCTATCAGCGCGGTCGTGTTGGAACTTTGCCAGATATCATTTTTCATATTTACTTGCCGAGCTTTTCTCCTTGTAAAGCAACAAAAATTTAAATTATCTTCATCAAAATTTTCAATTTTATTTTATTTTAGAAAACAAAATTCTTGTTGAAAACCCCATCGCTTTGCAATTTCAACCTCCTCGTTCTTCAGTGATGTGAGGGTAGGGCGATTGATAAAGGGGTGGACTTTTTACAAATCATAAATGTCATTTATTTTTGCTTTTAGTGTTTTTTGGCAAGGCGTTGATTCCTATAAACAAATAACTGCTTTACGGCCCCAAAGCGTCTTTTTCGATTCGCTTGAATCTGTTTAAGACTCAGGAGCCCCCATCTAAGCACGACATGGTTCCAGTACCCCTTTATAAATTTCTTTTGTAGTCCCTTTGGCCTTTTTTCCTAAATGACAGTCATAGTAACTTGTATATTCCACAATTGGTATTCGTGGACTACTACCTTTATTTCGTATCCCTGGAGCTCACATTCCGTAACCATTTGCCAATTTGAACAAAAGTAAACCCTTTTCATTTTGTTTTAATCGCTATTAAGTTCTTAAATATGAGCTGATTGTGAGTTTGTCCTTTGACAGTTCTCAGGAGGATTAAAAGATCTCTCTACTTAATCCCTTTCCCTTAATCCCTGAGTTTAACGACAGTTGAAAAAATTTTTTATTAAATTAAATTTCTTACCTTTTTTACCCTCTACTGGATTTTTGTTCAACATGACAAAGTTTCACTTACACACATTTTCAACTTCATCAATCATTTTTAACTTTTCATTTATTCAATTTGCACAAACATTTTTCATGATTTCGCTTCATTACAATTTAAATTGTTATTTGTCATACTTCAAAAAATTTTGTTGTTCACACTTAGTGGGTGTCATTGACAACCCAAACACACTTACACACACGCATCTGTACGTCATAAATCATGCAATTAATTTATTGAAAATAGATGAGATGGGATTTATTTGGACAAATATTTTGGATTACTCATTCAATCAGTACGTAGTTTTTAAACGTCCTGTGGCTTCTATGAGCCACTGTGACTCCGCTTGTCAAAACAATAATTACAAAGCTTCTTTTTTCAATTGGTCGTTGGGTTAGCGTGCAGATTTTTCCTTACTGAGACCTCGTCAACTCATGTGAGCTCTAGCAGGTAGCAGTGCACTTAACAAACAATTATTGGTTGCTATGGATTTTGGGCTGGTGGCATCTCTAGTTTATTTTTCCTTTAAGGAAACTTTTTCAATCTGCAAAGTAGCAGCGAACATTTAAACGATAAAATGAGGGGCTTCTTCCAGCCACAGTCTCTAAGGGTTTTTTTGAGCATCAGTTAATGCTTGCCCGCATAAATTTTTCCGACACAAAATACCCGCATAATTTGCTGTTACTACTATAAACCTTCCGCGATTGAACCGGATTTGAAATACTAAAGTTAGAGCTCTTGAACTTCTTCACCGGTTTGCTCGCTTTTGAATTAATAAAGCCATCTCATTTATATCTTTTTTCTGGTCCTTTTGTTATTCCCCCTTTCGTCGCAGCGACTCGAGCATTACACGAGTTCAGTTGGGAATTTGTGCCCTGTGGTTGGATTAGAATTTTCATCTTCTAATTTGGGCTGCTCCCCCCAACTCCAACTGCAACATTCCGGACCTCAATGATTATCCTCCTAACTATTGTAGCGATTCTTTGTTTATTTTCTTTAGTGCTCACCCGTCCTCTTATTTTGTGGTATTAATTATAGTTCCAATGTTCTAATCTTCGTCTCAGGAGTGTTGGAGAAAAAATGTTAACCTGTGCAGAGCTTCAGTTGTGCACAGCTGAGTCTGTTCCTAAACAGAAACCTGATTAATGTTAGAGTCTTTATATTAGAGACCAAGCTTCCTCCTGGCTGATGAATGCTGTTCCACTACAGATTGGGGTGTCAACGTTTCTATGGCCGGACTTATTTAGCCAACACTGCTAGCAGAGACGTGACCTACTGCAGGTATGTTTTCTATTGTCACCTCGGAAAATACCAGTTGACGCCATGCTTTTTCTGGCCTGGCAACACTGAGTGCTGCCAAGTGCAATCTGACATTTCCATTGGAAAGATTGTCATTTTTAAGCATAATCGTACTCAAAACGTTTTGACGTACGACCATTATTTGTGTTGTTTACAGTGACTTGAAAAAATTAATATAGAAAAAAATGGAATTAACTCGTGAACATTTTCGTGCCATCATTTTTTACAACTTTCGACGTGGATTATCACGACAAGAGTGCATTGATGAACTTAGATCTTTGTATGGCGATGAAACACCATCCTATAGCACCATCCTATAGTGAAAAATGAATTTAATCGTGGCCGAAGCTCGCTCAAAGACGAATTCCGTGAAGGTTGTCCAAAAACGGCTGTTGTGCCGCAGAACATTGATGCTGTGCGTGAACTCATAATGGAAGATCGACATGCGACATACCGAGAGATAGAGACATCCTTCGACATTTCTTCCACCAGCATACATTCGATACTGCATGAACACCTGGCCGTAAAAACGGTTTGTTCTCGTTGGATCCCGCACAATTTGAAAGTCGCTCAAAAAAAGGCTCGTGTCGATTGGTGCAAAGAAATGTTGCAAAAATACGATTGCGGTGCTTCAAAAGACGTTTATAAAATCGTCACAGGTGACTTTGCGTATGAGCCCGAAACGAAACAACAATCGACCGTATGGGTCTTCAAAGACGAGCAAAATCCAACGAAAGTTGTTCGTGGAAGAAGCACTTCGAAGCAAATGGTCGCCTGTTTCTTCGGCAAAACTTGTCATGTGGCGACTGTTCCGCTTAAGCAACGTAGGACGGTCACTTCTGAGTGGTACACTACAATTTGTTTGCCTGAAGTGATCGGAGAAATTCGAAAAACCAACAAGAGAAGAATAATCATTGTTCACCATGACAATGCGAGCTCTCACACATCGGCTCAAACCAGAGCGTTTTTGACCAGCCAAAACGTCGAATTAATGGGTCATCCGCCGTTCAGCCCTGACTTGGCACCTAATGACTTTTTCTTGTTTCCGCACATCAAGAAAAAAATACGTGGTCAATGATTTTCGTCGCCAGAAGAAGTTGTTGAAGTGTTCAAAAACCAGGTTTTAGAGGTGTCTCAATCGGAGTGGAAAAAGTGCTGTATAAATCATGCTGGAGAATACTTTGAAAAACAATAAAACCATTTTTGATTATAAATATTCGCATTTTCACTATTAGGCCAGAAATATATAGAGCAGCCCTCGTAACTACAAAGGAATTTAATAAAGTTTTTTGGGTTATTAGCTGTCATCAACGCGCCTGTAATTAGGACCCTTTAGCAAATAAAAATTAAAAACTGGGATACTTTTTCCACTCTTCCAGTTGTTCTACCCAAAAACTTTTTGCCTTCTTCTTCTCTTCGGCTTTTTTTTTTTTTTTTGTCTGCTTAGACTGAAGTGTAGTAGTAAGTGAACTGCTACTAATTACTTAAATTGTCACGCTTAATGGTAGCCAATTGGCTACACACATTTCACCTGAACTATCACAAAGGAAGCAAGTAGACAGTCAGCCAGGCAGACAATAAGACAACTACGTGAACATTTAAACATCAAAGACGTGCAAGCTTTTAGAAAAAAAAATACAGAAAACAACAACAACAACACACACACATTTTTTTAAAGCAAAACAATTAAACAACAACAAAAGTTACGATGATGTATAGGCAGGGAGGGAGGAGGGTTTGTTGTCAGAATATTTTTTTCTTTCATCTTTCGTTTTATCTAAAATTTCGTTTACTTTAAACACGCCTGAATGTCTGACACAAGAAAGGTTAGAGATCTAAAATTTGATAAAAGACCCAAGTGAAAAATTTGGGACAAAATGGCTGAAGGGGCACTGCAAAACAATGAAAATGTTAGACAGACTATTCAAATCCTATAAAGTGATCAGATGTAGGAAAGTTTTAAGCAATTCCTCGATAATTAAGATGTAGAATTCTTTCAAAGGGCGCTTGAAATTTATGTTCATCGACTACGTCTGACAATTAAAAAAAAAACATATTTCTTATGCTACTGCCTAGTGCCACTTAAACGCAACTAAATTTCTAGCTTTCGCAACTGATACTTTACCAGACACAACCCCTTTTCACAGGCTTTGATTGCAAAGTGTTGTTTGTAGTTTTTAATTTTGAAACAACTGTTTTCTATAATTCTCAAAAGGTTTAAATTGAAAGAAAGGAAAAGCCAACTGAATCATTACCTTTTAAATCGAACCTAAGCTTCTGTTGAAACTTGCGCCAGTGCTTTAAAAAAATTAAAACAAACTTAACAAACTTAACTTTTGCTAAATGCTGAGCATTTACAGGGAGGAGGGGGAGATACACAGAATCCACAAAAGACTGAAACGGTTCTTTTATAAAGGCGTAATAAAAAAACACGACCTTGAAATTTTATTTAAATTCTTTTCAATAGTAAAATTATTATTAGTTTACTAACAAACAATTTTTTTATTTAAATAATGATTTTCTCCTAAAAACTCATTCATTTTTAAATAATAAAAATTAATTAAAAATTTTTTGTTTATAGGTTTCATATGCCCGACCTGGTGGTGAATCAATTAAGGATACCAATTTATATGTTACCAATTTACCGCGTACAATCACCGATGATGAATTGGATAAAATCTTTGGTAAATATGGCAACATTGTACAAAAGAATATACTCAGAGATAAATTGACTGGTAAGCCCAGAGGTGTAGCATTTGTGAGGTGAGTATTTCACTTTTAAAAATGTATGTTTGTTGGAAATTGTTAGTCTCACTCTTGTTATCGCTAGGCTTTACTTTGGGGTTTCTACTAGTTGGTGCTTGTCAGCTGTGTACATTTCAATTAGATGTTATTTTTAGTCATCTTGTATTTTTTATGTTAAAGCGATTCTCTGCTCCTTTTTTAAGTTTTAAAAGTTTTATCACTCTTAGACGATAAATATTCCATATCTACCATCAACTAGATTTAAAATTGGATTGTGCTGGCTTCCAGCTAACGTCATGGCTAAAGACCTATAGCTAAACTCAGCAATACAACTTTGGCAACACTGGACATAGAAACTAAGAAAGTGTGGCCATATCTTGTGATACACGTCAGGTTTTTCTGCTGACATGGACTACCGCTCAACCGGATGTTAACTGTCAAAAATTATTTAATGTCTCCCTGTCGAATATTTCATGTTTTTGCTTAAATTCTAGAAATTTAAAGATCCTTAAACCCAATGCAGCCTTTAATTTCTAGTTGGGTGCTTCCACAATATACAGACAAGCTTGGCAACGTAAGAATCATAATGATATTCTACACCTCCTCTCTATGATCACAACAAGAGACCTGTCATAGGGGCGCTCATGTCAGCCAAAACTGCTGACCTGTACGAGGGCTGCTCTATATATTTCTGGCCCAATAGTGAAAATGCGAATATTTATAATCAAAAATGGTTTTATTGTTTTTCAAAGTATTCTCCAGCATGATTTATATACTTTTGCATGCGCTCAAACCAGTTATCGAAGCACTTTTTTTACTCCGATTGAGACACCTCTAAAACATGGTTTTTGAACACTTCAACAGCTTCTTCTGGCGACGAAATTCGTTGACCACGCATTTTTTTCTTGATGTGCGGAAACAAGAAGAAGTCATTAGGTGCCAAGTCAGGGCTGTACGGCGGATGACCCATTAATTCGACGTTTTGGCTGGTCAAAAACGCTCTGGTTTGAGCCGATGTGTGAGAGCTCGCATTGTTATGGTGAACAGTGATTCCTTTTCTCTTGTTGGTTTTTCGAATTTCTCCGATGACTTCAGGCAAACAAATTGTAGTGTACCACTCAAAAGTAACCATCCTACGTTGCTCAAGCGGAACAGTCGCCACATGACCAGTTTTGCCGAAGAAACAGTCCACCATTTGCTTCGAAGTGATTCTTCCACGAACAACTTTCGTTGGATTTTGCTCGTCTTTGAAGACCCACACGGTCGATTGTTGTTTCGTTTCGGGCTCATACGCATAGATCCATGATTCGCCACCTGTGACGATCTTATAAACGTCTTTTGAAGCACCGCAATCGTATTTTTGCAACATTTCTTTGCACCAATCGACGCGAGCCTTTTTTGAGCGACTTTCAAATTGTGCGGGATCCAACGGGAACAAACCTTTTTTACGGCCAGGTGTTCATGCAGTATCGAATGTATGCTGGTGGAAGAAATGTCCAAGAATGTCTCTATCTCTCGGTATGTCGTATGTCGATCTTGCATTATGAGTTCACGCACGGCATCAATGTTCTCTGGCACAACAGCCGTTTTTGACGACCTTCACGGAATTCGTCTTTGAGCGAGCTTCGGCCACGATTAAATGCATTATACCATCATCGCTTCATCGCCATACAAAGATTTAAGTTCATCAATGCACTCTTGTCGTGATTATCCACGTCAAAAGTTGTGAAAAATGATGGCACGAAAATGTTCACGAGTTAATTCCATTTTTTTCTATATTAATTTTTTCAAGTCACTCAAAACAACACAAATAATGGTCGTACGTCAAAACGTTTTGAGTACGATGATGCCTAAAAATGACAAACTTTCCAATGGAAATGTCAGATTGCACTTGGCAGCACTCAGTGTTGCCAGGCCAGAAATATATATAGCAGCCCTCGTATAGTCAAACCAGACCTAATTCAGAGTTTAACATTGTTACGTTTTTTAATTACTTATTGTTGTGCTTTTGTTTGGCGATACTGGCCACATCTGCGATTTCTATTTATAGGCGAGTTAAAACGACTAAATTATTCTGTTATATGAAGATGTGGCAGCTTCTTTGGTTTTTGTGATTTCCTTCTAAAATTTTAATAAAAACCTTTTTCTAAACTAGGAAAATTTCCAACAACATTTTAGATTTTTAAACTTTTATTTAAAATTACTTTTTTAATCTTTAATCTATCAACAGATTCAACAAACGCGAAGAAGCCCAAGAGGCTATATCGGCTTTAAATAATGTTATACCTGAAGGTGCCTCTCAACCTTTAACTGTACGCTTGGCCGAAGAGCATGGAAAAATGAAAGCCCATCATTTTATGAATCAATTGGGCATGGGTCCACCTGCTGCTCCTATACCTGCGGCTGGACCAGGCTTCAATAACATGGTGCACAGAGGTAGACACAATAAAAATCGTAATCAAAAAACACATCCTTATCATAATCCACAAAAATTCATTTAAACTTTTTTTTATGAAACAAAAGAAAAAGAAAAAAAAAAAATAAGCGAATGTTTTCTTATTTTTTTTTTAATTAAAGAAAAGCAAAAAAAAAACGAAAAAGTTAAAAATTTATTATTATTCTTACAATATCAATTTATATAACATTAAAACAAACAAACAAAAAAAAAAAATGCTTCAAAAATTTCTTAAATGAATGACAAACTTTTTTTTTGCAACCCCTAACATTTGAGTTAAAAATTTTTTTATATAAAAACCAGCAAAGATATTGCAAATATAAAAAAATAAACAAAATATTCTTTGATTTTTTTTTTTTCATTTTCAGTCTTCTAAACTGTGTGTTTGATTTGATTTATAGACAGGCTTAGGCTTAAAAACAAAACTAATTAAAAGTTGGTAACAAATTATGAAAAATGACACTTTGAAATAAAATATTAAATGCAAAATATTAAAATAAATATAGATGACATTTTTAATAAGCGGCCAACTCATAATTCCTTGTTTATTATTATTTTTTTTCCCCAAAAAGTACTCTTTTAACAAAGTACTTTTTTTAATGGGTCCTTTTAAAGTGGTACCATTTCTCAATAAGAGTTTAAGAGTACTTTTTTGAAACATTTAATGTAAAAAATATAAATATATACCTTTATCTTTTTGAACGGCACACCTGTTTACATGACCGCCTTTAAAACGACAATTTCAAAACTAGAGCTTTTTAAAAAAAGTACTTTATGATTTATTTTTAATTATAAACTTATTAAATAATACTTAAAGAGTAAGTATTTCAAGTTTAAACGAAATGCGTATTTTAGTTCTTAATAGTAAAAAAAAATACGATCAAGTATTTGGTACTTTTCTAAAATTTACACTTTCAAAGTGGTACTTTTTAGATTTTCTTCTTTTGTTTAAAATTAATAAGGTTAATTAAAAAAAATGCTTTTCTCATAACTTCTCATAACTTTTTGAGAAAGTTTTTTTGTTGGTTTTAAAAAAGTACTATTTATTAAAATGGGACCTTTTAGAAATTATTTTTTAAAAATTTGATAATTTTTAATTGTGTTTTTAAAACAATATTTCAGGTGCTTTTATTTTATAAAAAGCTTGCTACATTCAATGGTACTTTTTTTTGTTGGGTTTTTAAAGGTACTATTTATTAAAATGGGACCTTTTAGAAATTATATTTTTTTTACAAATTTGATCATTTTTAATTGTCCTTTTAAAACAATAATTCAGGTGCTTTTATTTTATAAAAAGGTTGCCACATTCAATGGCATTTTTATAATTAGTACTTTTTTAATACTTTTTTAAATTAATTATGCTTCGTTATGCATGGTAAAGTTATTTAGAAATAAAACATTTTGAAATATGATTTAACTTCAATGCTTTTTTGTTAAAGCAGCGCCTTTTGAACAAAATGTTCTTATTTAAATTTCAATTTTTTTATGTTTATGAAAGTAAATACTCGAAAAAAGGTTTTCAGAGAAATCTTTTCAAACTATTTCTTATTTAAAATAGTCATTTATGCAAGTTTTTCTGAATCTTTCTTGAAATGAATAAATATATATGTATTTTTTTTTTTTTTTTTCAAAATAGTGCTTTCAAATTTTAAGTGATAAAAAAGTTCATTTAAATTAAAAAAAACTGATTTCTTTTTGCTGAAATTTTTGTTGTAAATTGCATACAAAGTGGTTTTGAATGAGTGGTTTGGAAACAAAATCTTCAATACAGATTATTTGCCAAAAAGTACTTTTTTTAAGAAGCTTCATGTTTTCAAAATGGTACATTTTTAAAATTATAAAATATTAAATTTGTCTTATTAGTACCTTTAAAAACCATATAGTAATATATTTAAGGACGCTACAATTTTCAAGTGCACTCTTTTTTAAATGATAACACTTCAAATTATTGGCTTTTAAAATTTTAACTTGAATAAAATTGAAAAAAAAAAAAATTAATGGTTGGTGGACGCTTTTTTTTAAATAAATAAAACTGTGTCTTAATATCATGAATTTCATTTTTTTTCATTAATGTCACAAAAAAGGTGTCTTTTTTTGAATTTGTTTCCAATTAAAAAAAAGAAACATTTTTTAAATGTTGTTTTTGAACAAAAAAAAAAAAAAAAAAAAAAAAAAATAAATAAATAAAATTAAATTAAATAATTAGAACTTAACTAACATATTGTGTATGTATAATTTAATTTTAAAATCCCTTACAACATCAAATCAGTTAATATTTAAGTTTAAGTAAAAACTAATTTGCCTCTTTAAAAAAAAAATTACCGTTTTTATATCTTATAATGAGAAGAGCTAAAAACTCAAATAATTGAAATGTACGAAAGAAACATAACTTTTTAAAATATACAACGCCCTCTTTTGGTATTTAAAGGAATTAAAATTAAGTTACATTTTAAATTCAAAAATAATTTTATTCCATACTCTGGGTAATAATAATTGCTTTTAGTTTACAATAAGTTAATCATGTTGAAGGCGAAAGGAGCCTCAATATTGACCAAGTAACTTAAGAAAATCATCTAATCCTAGCAGATATTTTTTAATCATTTTCAATTGTCATTTAGAAAAAAATTATTTAAGTCCTTTAGTTGTTACAATTTTGTTTGAATTAAATAAATCAATCGATCCTTGACCATGAATTTGGTATTCCATTAGAGCATATTGTTTAGCGTATGTTCGTAATATCATGTCCTTGTAACCCATAATGAAATTGTCGTGTTTTCAGAAACTAATTTAATGCCATTTTATTTTTTTCATTTTCGAAAATCCTCTCTGCATTTTCTGTGTAGTGAATCTGTACTTCGATTCCAAGGAAAACACTTTCAAAACACAATGTGGTCAGTCTCTCACATTCGATTGATTTTCTTTTCGAATAGAAATACAAACTTACACCCCTGTGGGGTACCTAAGGCCAGTCAAAAAGTACCTAAATACCCTCATTCTCAACCATGCTAATTTCCTGGCAGTGCGCCATTAGATTTGATAAGATAAGAGAAATAAATGTGTTTATCTCTTTCTCTCTCTCTCTCTCCTTTACAAAATAAACGTCTTTATGAAAAAATACACATTTTTGAAATTCTATAAATCTTTAGAATAGACTCAGTTTTATCGCTTTGATTTTTAAATATTTCACAGAGTAATAACTAGAGCCTTTTATTTACAAACAAATCAACTTGGTTCAAAAGAGAGACTACTGAGAAAGATATTAACTCCTTTGTACTTTCGGTAAATTTTCGTATATCCTTTCCATTTTTCCGTTTATATCTCAGTCATCGTGAACGTGAGCTACACTGATCCTAACCTCACCTAGTTCTTTCGCTTATAATATTCAGGTTAATTAGAACCCCCCAAATACCCTAAATGAGTTCATTTAATGTAATCAGGCATTAACAAATTTGCTCCTAATAAAAGGAAACTTCACCGGTCTTTTACTGTAAGAAAATATCTGTTAAATCGTTTGTGTTACATCCCTTTCTAACACATTTAGCCGGAGGAATGCCTTACGTGTTTTTTTTTTCGAAAACGAAAGCAAAAAAGCTTTACCCGTTAAAGGTTAATTGAATATAGAAGAATTTATGAGGCGTTTAAAAGGAACCAAGAAAATCTATAGTAGATGAACGTTCCCACGACAATTGGATCTTCCCTTCGGAACGACTCGAGTCTTTTTCGGCCAAAGATTTTCAACCCAGCAACAACTATACAAACCGAAACAGTAGATGAAACAGAAATGTGACTTAACGCTGCTGTAAAAAGCAGCTTTGTGATAGAATCAATTTTATTGTACTTTGTGAACTATTTTTCTTATTCTCTCATTTTGAGGTATACATTCTCTCAAGAGTATTACATTATTTTTTATTATGGGCCGGGTATTGTTTTTAATGCCGGGGTTTTTCTCAAAGTTCCGCTCTTATTCTGTTTCATTTTAACCTTCCAATTAAGCTCTTTACCTTGACTCGGCTTGCAAGAGAGAGGTAGAATTTTAAAGAGAGAGAGAGAGAGAGTAATTATGGAAATAACAAAATAATATAACAAAGACTACAACAATTTTTTTTTGTCATTTCAGAGAGCCACCTAATAAAACCACTAGAGGGCCGATTAGTTTTAATAACATTGCAATGTCATTTTTTAAAATTTTTGTATTTTAATTTAAAAAAATTTCTGACCCACTTACTACGTTCTTCATTAGCTTTTTTTATACATTTTATTTTTATTAAGTTTGTGTCAAACGCAAACCTCTTCTTACAATTCATTAAGCAAATGAAATCAAATATGAGAATTATTTTTCCGTATTAAATCATACGTTTAATTAGAACATAAAAATTCTCGTATTTCAAAAAATCACAAGTTCAATTCTTATATTCTTTTTTAATTCTATTTTAATCAAATAATAATGATAAAGTTATAAAAATATCACATTTTAAATAATTTTTAACTGTTTATTTCGAAAGTAAAATAGAAAAATTATAAAAACTTCATTAAGCTCATTTTGAGTATTAACAATTTCAAGCAAAAGCTTTTCAAGTCTTTTTAATTTTTTTTTTTAATCGTATATCTTTTCCCCTTCTCAATTAATTCCTTATTCCATTAGACAAGTTCAACTAAGAATGGACAAAAATAATTAAGATTTTTTTTTAATATTTAACCACCACAAAAAAAATATTTAAAAAATAATAATAAATAAAAAATTAAAAAAAAAAAATTAATAAAATCTAGTTTAAGTCTTAAAAACTTTTAAAAGAAATATTTAACACAAAACATGAGGCCTTTTAAACAGAGAATTCCCAAAAACACTTGATACTGTCAAATGGCAAAAAAAAAATTTAAGGAGGAAATTTAAATAAAGAGGGGAATGAATACTTTTTAAAGGGTCTCTTTTATCTCTCTATATTTAACAGTTACATTTATATCAAATTAAGGTTTTTACTTATAAAGAAATTAATATTTATATGCATCTGGGAGTTGAAATACAATGGAGCTTTACAACTACGACAATTTTTAAATGCCTCAAATTATCCTGGAATTTTGTGTAAAACAATTTTTTGGAGAATTTGTTTTTGTTGTAGTGTAGCCCAACTAAATTTTAAAATAACTTTTGCGGGTGAAGTGATCACAATTACGCAGCGAGATCATGTAACTAAATGTCACTACACTTATTCCAAAGTCAAAGATCTAGGGCAATAAGCCCCAGTCGACCATAACGTAAAAGTTTACGTTACGTTTTTATTTTTTGTAAATTGGCAAGATTACGGGATAAAGAAAAGAAGTAAGAAAAAGACGTTACATAATTCTTAAACAGCTATCTGAAGTTAGAAAGATAGTGTAAAAAACGGCAAATTTTGCGTTACGTAATTCTTGAACAGCCTCATGAAGTCTTTTTTTGTTTTTTTAATATCCAAACTCACTTGATTTACCAGGGTTATTTAATAATAGTCGCAGAAGTCTTGCCAACCGAAATTATGCCTTTGATCACTTTGAAAGGATTTCGTAGCAGTAGCTTTATATTGCGTCACAGAGCAACGTAAACAACAATTTTTTTTTTAATTTCTTTTAAATATTTTTTTGGGTTTGCAATATGAAACTTTTTCAATACAAGAGCCGACAAGGAAATACAGAATGGCGCCAAAAATTGTATTTCGTAACTAATGTCAATAGTGTCATCATAATGACACTGGCTTGCTTGATTGTTTTATTTTCTCCTTAAAATCGGATGTTAAAATATAAGAGGCGATTTATACCTTTTTGTTAGCTAACAATCTTTTTAACTTACGTCATATAACGACCTTAAAAATTTTTATATTAAAATATTATTGAAATCTTGCCGCTACAAAATGCTTTACATAACTTTAAAACAGTCCCGCCAAACAATTTTTTCTTAACAGAGTAACAAGAGCTTCATATCAAATAATATTGGCTGGGTAGAGAGTTTAAGAGTAGGCTCACCCGATGGCCCTCTTTTATTCAGTTTTAGAGAATGTAAAACATATTACGTTACGTAATGACGTAACAATTTTTTTTATTTTTTTATTTAAATCATTATGAAATTAATAATGAACATAAATGTTATCGAGCTTTTTGATTCAGTTTCAAAGAAGTTTCTCTACGTTACGTAACATAACGACGTAATAAAAATTTATTACGATATAAATTTAGTTTGTTTTTATTTAGTGTAAACAAATGCGGTACAAATTTTGCATAAAATAACGTCTAAAACTGAAAAAATTTTGAAGAAAAGCAACTTTGAAGTGGCTTCACATTTTTTAGACTTCAAAAATTTATTCTTAATTTTTTTTTTTTTTTGTTAATTATTTCAAATGAAGATTTTCGAGTTTCCATTGTATTTTCAAGCCCAATGCATACAAATATTCATACATACATACTTACATTTATATATAATCAATAATATTAATTATTAACAACAAAAAAAAAATATTCATACAAGTTTCTGTAGAAATTTATTAATAAAAAAAATTACTTACTTTCAAGAATAATAATAATAAAAACAAAAAAACTTAAAAACCAAAAAAAATAATTTTTTTTTTAATTTTTTTTACAGACTTCTGGTAACAAAAAGTGTGTGTTTAAATCAAATTTTTTTTTAATATGCTTCAGATTTCCTAAACTTAACAAATCTTTTCGAATCTTTCTTGTTTTATTCCAAATAAATCCATCCTTCCTTCAATCTTCTCTTTTTTTATAAACTTTTTAACCTTTCAACGGGAAGCAAGTTTTTTTGTTGTTTTTGTTGTTTTTTTTTTTAATATATTCTTCTTCTAGCAAATTCCAAAGAGCGAATATGGTGGGCGTGGTAAGTATACGCCAACCGATATTTGTATTCAACTCAACCACCAGATATCGGCCTCGTTTTATATTGTTGTATAAGGTGCGCGCCCGCGTCAAAATGATAAGGTCAACTAACTTTTTGTTTTATTTAGGTCTAAGTACAGAAAGTATTTTATGATTCTGAAATATTAATAAATTATTTTTTATTAAACATTTCGATTTTACTTCCAATTCCTGGTTCAAAAATTCACAGTTATCAAGGTGACTTCAGTTAGAAATTCGGCGTATTCACGGAAAGTCTTAGTGAAACTAGAAAGTCAACGCCAAACTGTCTCCGAGTTTAAAAATGCAATCAAAGTTATTTAACATTTAAAAAAGACTGTGCACCATGCTGGGTATCTGGGTCTCAAAAAATCTTAAAATGATCAGAAGCCAGTAAATAAAAGTATCGCTAGATCACTGTAGCACTGCCAGGTACAACAGAAAAACTTTGGGCGGAAATGTTTTCTATGGCAACGGTGCTTGGACTGGAAACTATAAAGCAACTTTATTCGAAGCACCGAAAGTTTCTGTAAATCTCAAGACAATTTAGTGCATTAATTTGTTCGATGCAGATATTTATGTATGTAATTGTTTTTTTAATAAAAACTTTCCATAACGGAAGTTATACAGTTTTTCTGGCCAGTCTTTCGAGTTGATCTGCTAGCATGATTTGCTTGTTTTTTTTTTTGTAATTTTCTCTACTCGAAAAGATAAGTTCAAGGAATCGGCGATCCACGCCTGCATACTCAAGAACTATCTCTTAATTTAACTAGACGAAAGAGAAGGAAAAACGGCCCTGAATTAAAGACTTAACACTTTTGGCTTAACAGAACAAAAAGAAAAGTAACCTTATCATGTTAACGCGCACCTTAAAAGGCTCCAAAACAATATTGTTTACAAAACATTGTAAAGATATTTTTTTTTTGTATTTTTTTATATATTTTTTTTTTATTTTTTTTTTATTTTTTTTTTTTTTATAACAGCCAACAATGATTTATCTAATTGAAAGAAACATTTGAGTGTTAAAAAATTGTTAATTTGCTACTGGAGGTGAGAAAAATTTTTGTTTTGTTTTTTTTTTATAAATATAAATTTTTTTATATTTTTTTTAAACTTAATACAACATAAAACACACACAATATTTTTTTCTATATAAATAAAAATATGTTTTTTTTTTTAATGGGGTTAGATTTTTTTTAACCTGTGAAGCCTTTTTTGGCTTAAGAAAAAATTTTTTTCAATGCATGTACTTGTACATTAATTGATGTTTTTTTTTTTTTATAAAAAAATGTGTTTAAATTATTAAAAATTTTTAATTTATTTATTTATTTTTTACTTTATTATTTTTTTTTTTGTAAATTCATAGCACTTTTAATTTAAAAGGTTTTTATTAAAATTGGATTTTAAAGAGAATTTTATATATTTAGGAGTTGCGTATCTGGATCCTTGAATAGAAAGAACCAATGAACTTTCGATTAGACAAACGGACATAGACTGTTATATAAAAACAAAAAGCATAAGTTCAAAACCCAGAAATGATTATAAAATTAATTAACTCAAGTACAATTCTTAGTTTTTAGAAGGGGTCACTAAAATTACACAAAAGTGTTTCAATCGATTAAAACCAGTTCCAATACAAATTACAGCCTTTTGCGAACAATCACAAAACTTAATTCTCAAAAATCTAAATAGAAGGAAAAATAAAATAATCGATTATATTCAATTATAAAATGAATAATAGTAAGAATAAGAAAATTTTAGCTGAAAGGCAACAAACGATAATTAAATAAAACAAAACGATAAATCGTTTAGTTGAATAAAAGAAAAATAAAAGCAGAATCAACTCATAAAAACAGATAAAATAGAAAATACAATTTTTCAAATTGTTAAGAAAAGGAAAATAAAAAATAACAGCAAAACATCGCAAATAATTAAATAAACTTAACAATTTTTCAAATAAAAATTTATACAATCCAAATAAAAAGAATAGGAAATATTTGTAATCAAACCAAAAAAAAGTTAAAAACAAAAAGAATCTTTAAAATGAACACAAATGAAAAAAACGTGTAAATAATAAAAAATAAATAAATAAAAACTCCAAACAAAAAAACCGCCAGCATTGTCTAAAGCTAAAAAAGCGGGTTAAAAACGGGGAAACAAGAGAAAAAACGTATAAAAAACAAAAATCAATTTAATATTAAAAAAACATAAAAACTAAAGAAAACGCAAAAATTAAAAAAAAAAAAACACAAAACGAGAAAAAACGCCAAACAAAAAAACCGCTAGCAGTGTCAAAAGCTAAAGAAAAGCGCGTTAACAACGGGGAAACAAGATAAAAAACGTATAAAAAACAAAAATCAGTTTAATAATAAAAAAACATAAAAACTAAAGAAAACGTACAAATTGAAAAAAAGGCAAAACGAGAAAAAAACGCGAAACAAGAAGAAACAAGAAGAAACCGCCAACAGTGTCAAAAGCTAAAGAAAAGCGCGTTAACAACGGGGAAACAAGATAAAAAACGTATAAAAAACAAAAATCAGTTTAATAATAAGAAAACATAAAAACTAAAGAAAACGTACAAATTGAAAAAAAAAACGTAAAACAAGAAAAAAACGCTAACAGTGTCAAAAGCAAAAGAAACGTGCTGAAAACGGGAAACAAGAAAAATAAGCGAATAACAAACAAAAGCATCATTAAAACCCGTAAACGGTGTCAAAGTAAAAAAACGCGTTAAAAATGAGAAAACATGAAAAACTTCCTAACTAAAAGATTAAAGACAAAACGAAAAAAAAACATGGCAAAAATTCTTTTTTTCTATTTCAGACGCTTCAGAGGCGTAAAGTATTTTTTTAGAATAAGGATACTTAAATAAGCAGAAGCTTAACAGCAAAAAAATACTCATTCGCTTCACTACACAACTTCTGCAAATAGCAGGAGAATCAATGATTTATTATCCTGGCCATAATATAAAATTAATTTTTTATGAATTAAAAAACCCCTCGTATGGATTTGATCTTGCCCTTTCAGTTTTGTAACTTAGCAACGGTTCTTTCTGTTCTGAAATATTTTACTCTCTTGACCAATTGGACATTTGATTTTTTTTTTCATAAAATCCAATTTTAATAAAAAAAGAAAAATCCTTTTCATTAAAGTGCAAACACGAAAAAAAAATTTAGGATTATATTTTTATTAAAAAAAAATCATTCAAAAAAATAAAATCGTTTCTTAAAACAAATATTAATTCTTTATTATTTTAAATCTTTTTCATGCTTTTCATCGCTGCTGATATGCTTAACAACAACTACAACAATAACAATGATGATGACAAATTATTAATTGCAACAATTACAGCGTACAATTATTCTGGTCTTTTAGACGGTTTTTATCGCAACAAATCTTATCACTATCCCTACTTATAATTCAGCCAGACTTTATTGTAAATAATTTAATAATTTTATTTAATTTAACAATAATAATTTAGATTTTGTGTATAATGTTAGGAGAGACAAAAACAAAAAAAAACAAACAATTAACAATAAGAAATTAAAAAAATGTTTAATTAGTATTTAATTAAAAATTTATTTTAAGCAAATTTAGTTTAAATAATTGAATTAATTTTATTGTAATTAAATGTAAGTGAAGAAAAATATTATTTTAAATATAAATTCGTTTTTAGTTTTAAGTTTATACCGGCTTAATTTTAAAAATATTTGGCATTTGTTTAAAACAAATGTGTAGTCATGTTTAAAATGAAAATAATTTAAAACCATGTTAATGATTTTTTATGTTTTTTTTATAAATTTAGACAGCGTTGCCACTTATTTGTGAGGGGATTATTTTTAAGGAGGGTTTTTATGTAAATACCACGTTTTTAAATAATTGTAACTTGTTTTTTTTTTTTAACTCACTCTCAGCTCTAAATAGAAAAGACGACACGTGTTTTATAGCGATTTGTTCCTTTGCATCCTTCTTCTAAAAAGTGGTAAATTGTATAGAACTACTTGCTTAACTTTCTCTACATAAGAATATTAGTTATCCATTTATCGAACCTGTAACACAGTGCTGTGTGACCATTGCACTGGAGGTTTGTTAATTTTTTTTTATTATTTTTACTCATCACAAAAATACAAATGTATCAACCTGACACACGATTTTTTTACGCTCACTCGATTTTAAAAAAAGAAGAAGAAGTAACCAAATGTGACCAAATTTATAAATATTTAAATGAGGAATTTTTAAAGGGCTCAAAAATGTATCCTCTTCAATTTTTTTCAGTAATTTTCAAAAAAAAAAACTGTAGGCTCACCTTTCACCTCTTAATTTAAAATACTGACGATTTAAAAAATATTTTTTTTAAAGTTATGTCAACCTTATTTTCTTACTAATAATAACTGTCAAAAGGATAAAAAACAACAAAACAGTTTTACCTTGACTTTTTTCCATCAGGAATCTTATTAAATGTTTGTTAATTTTAATATGAACTTATTATTAGTTTTATTAATTCACGTTAAATTCATTATTTTTACGTTATGTTATTATTCATTATTTTTTATTTTACATTATATATTTACATTTATTTTTTAATTAATAAAAACAAAGACTGGAAATTTATTAAAAAATTATAAGTGTTTTTTAAAATATAAATTTCTTTTTTTCTTGATCAGTTTAGGTTCAAATGAAGGGCAGAAAAAGAAAAGTATTAAGTTATTAATAAAAAATTTTTTTGAGCGCAAAAAATCTAAAACAGTTTGCAGCAGGCTTCGGTGTGGCAGCACATTTAAATCATTAAGAATTATTTTAAAACTTTGTAAAATTTTTATTATTATTTAAAACTAGGGATGCAACCGATACCGATATATCGGCCATACTTCTGGTTTTCTGATATGTCGATATCGTCGTTATTTTACTTTCGATACGCCGATACTTCTTATATTTTTCTTTAGAGTTTTCTGAACAAAATATTCTATTTTAAACTCTTTTTTTCTTTACAACTATGAGAAATAACATATTTAAAAGCAGAACATTAAATTCAAATGAGTTCTGTCGCATCTCAGAGACTATTTTTCACTGCAGGTCTGCTTCAAACGGATTTTAGAAATCGTCTATCTCCGCAAAACTTAAAAACACTTTGTTTTTTAAATAAAAATCTTGTTAATATCAATTTTAAATATTAATCTTTTGCAATGTTGTTTTTATAATTTTAATTTAATTTAAACATGATCTCAAATTCAATTCGTTGTCTTTAAAATCTTATTTATATCAATTTTAAATCTTGAGCCAATCTAAACTGAATGCCATCGTTTATTTTGTAAAATCATAAATATTGCAGACGTTTTGTAATTTGAAAATTGGAATTTTAGAAACTGAAATGTATTGAAAATATTGATGATTTGAATGGCTCATTAATAAACACTGGAAGCAAATTACGGCATTCGATATCGATCGAAATTTACATTTAAATTCCATTGAAATTTCGAGCGATATCGAGTGCCGTAATTTGCCCCCTGTTATTTTGTATAATAGAAGAATTTACTCTACTTGAGTTTTGTTAATTTTAGCTTAAACTCAATTTCAATATGCGTATCGATATCGGTATCGGATCGGCGAAATGGCGTACTTCCTTACATTCCTATTTAAAACCAATATATTTTTTTAAACTTTTTTCGAATTTTGAAATGTTCGAATTTTCAAAAAAAAAAAAAAAATGTTAGTCTTAACAACAAAATAAATTATATTCTATTGAAATGCAAAAACATTGTAAATTTTAAAGCTGTTTTTTTTTAATATCGAAAATTAATATTCGATTATTATTTATGATTCTTGAATTTTTTTCATATATAAAAAGCATTTTCAAAAACGCTAAACAATTTACGACTAACAAATTCACACAAAATTTTTAAATTTATGTGAGTCGTTTCCTTGAATTTCGAAATTAAATTCGAATAAAAATTTTAAATTTTTACACAAAAGAATTTTACATTTTTTAAGTGTTATTCGACAGTTGTAGTGTAAATTAAAATTAAAAAAAATTTACAATTAAAAAAAACGGAAGAACTACATTTGAGACATTTTAGAAATATTTCGAAGTTAAGCTCGACTTTTCTTATATGAAAAAACTTACAATTGTTTTTTTTTTTTTTTTTTTTTTTTTGTAAATATGGAAATTTGTATTCATTTATTCAAAACTATGATCATATTTTAAACATTAAAAAAAAATTTGCTTATTTTGTGAATTTTTAATTATTTTTTTTTTTGAAAATTCGCCACTATATTTAAATTTTCTAAACACATTTTTTTAATTTTTGTAAATATCAAAACTATGTCGAGCTATTTAAGCCATAATAAGAATTTTTAAAATTTTCGAATATAAAAGTAATTTCGAATTTGATTTTTTTTATAAAAGATACCAATTTTACTTAAATTTATATTATATTTTTTGTTAAACTATAGTTATGCTAAATTTCGAAATTAAATTTAGATATTCAAACAAATTCACAACTTCGAAAGCTTCATTTTTTAAATAAATTTGATATTTTCTATGATGAAACAGATTTTGTCTTGAATTTTGAACACAAAATATGCCTCACAACTAAATTCAAAATGTAATTCGATTTTCAAATCATTTTTAAGTCTAAAAATTAAGTTTTGAGGTACAGTTTCAGTAAATTTCATATTTGTTTTTTTTTTATTTTTTTATTTTTTTTTTTTTATATTTTTCGAATTCCTATATTTGACAACGAACTGTGTTTAGTTTTATTAATAATTATTTTATTTCGTTGTTAGCGTTTTACGATTTTTTCTTCTACGGAAAATTATTTTTTTTAAATTTTTATTTTGAACTAATTTATAGTTTTAGATTCTTTACATTATAATATTTAAATCAAAGTACCAAGTGCAACAAAAACTGTTAAACTTTATTATTTAAACAAAGTTGTATTAAAGTTTTTAATAAAACCGAAAGAATTAAAAAAATAGTAATTAATTGAATTATTGACTGATTAATAAGAAAAGAAAATATTTGCTAAATTATTTATTAATAAAATGAATCAATTAAATATAGAATTAATAAAAAAAATAGAATATTTAAAATTAGTTAAATTTAAAATATAAAACAAACAAAAGAATCATGCATAATTCTCATACCTTGAAAAATTAAATTTTTTTAGAATTGTTTTTTATAATTTAAAAATACTTACGTTAGAAAATTTATTTAAATAATCTAAAAACCCTTGAGCTTTCAAAATAACAAATAAAAGTTGGGCTCAAAAATTTTTTAAGAAAAAACACATTTGGGATTTTTAAGGAACCGGATGGGTTTATTCAAGATCTTTAAGTGCATTTTAATTAAATCAATTTTTTAAATATCTAAAAGTTAAACCTTTCCCTTCTAAATAATTTCGAAATTATTAAAAGCAATGAGTGAGAAAAAATTAAAATGATTGTTCGAAAAAATATGAAAAATGATAAAAGCTGTTTTATTTCAGAAAGTACTTTTTATTTGAAATGAAAAGAGTTATAAATGTATCATTCCAGCTAAAGAATTCATTTAATTGACAATATGCTAAAGAAAACCTCTCCATTTTGCACAAAATTTTTTAAAATTGTCTTTTTTGTTCACTGTTGTGATTCTTACAGTTCAATTTATTAACCTACGTAAAATATTTTAAAGAAAAGGGATGTGTAAAAATCAGCGTATTTAGAAAACCACCCTTACGTAATCTCAGCTGAACATCTGTCTACATGTAACCGACAGCCATTTTGTAGTTTAGACATTTCGTTGTTTGAAATGTCGAATAACTTCTGGAGTCATGCTGACCAGTTTATGTACACCGATGGCTTCAAGCAAATATAAACTCTTGTCGAGTTTAAGAAAAAAGTAAAAATTTTGAGTTTTAACCTGTTGTCAGATGAGTGTTGCCAGATGTCCTTGATGTTCAAGATCTTTTAATGATCGCTTGGAATGAATAAAAAATGTTTTTCTTTTTTAATTTACTAAGCACTAGGTCGGATTAAAAAAAAAAAGAATATTTTTTTAATATTTTTTTTTCAATATTTCGCCACACCTTTGGGTGGCATCTTTAGGAAACAGAAAAAAAATTATTTAAACTGTTTTTTATTTTTTCAAATACAAATTATAAATTCATTTGAAAAAAATTGGCATGTTTCCTGAAGATGCCACCACCCAAAGGTGTGGCGAAATATTGAAAAAATAAAAAACAATATTTTTATTTAAAAATCTGACCTAATGCTTAGTAAATTAAAAAAGAAAAACATTTTTTGTTCATTCCAAACGACGATTAAAAGATTTTTCAAATCAAGGACATCTGGCAACACTCATCTGACAACAGGTTAAAACTCAAAAATTTCACTTTTTTCTTATGTTTTTTTTTCTTTTGAAAGCTCACAACATTTATATTTCTCTAATAACGTTTTGTTAATATTTTTCAATGAATTCTGGCATTTAAAAATTTTAACCTGGCAACTCTACATAAGATAAACAATCAGCTTTAAGTCGAACTTTTCATTTGAGCCCGGCTTGATGACTAACAACATTTTTATTTCTTTAATAAATTTTTGGTTTTTTAATCTGGCAACTCTACGTACGATAAACAGGCAGCTCTAATACAAACTTTGCATGTGAGCACGGCTTGATGGCATGCCATCATACTCGTGAAATAAAATAAAATTCGTGTTTGTCAGTGGCGCTGGATGGATTAAACAAATTTTTCATATTGATGCTCTCTCATCAAATCGCTTTTACATGCAAAGTTTGAACGTCTAATAGCCGCTTATGGTAAAGTTATACAACCTGATGTTAAGTTTGATGCCCTCAATAGACTTAAATGATATTAAATTCTTAAACATCAAGGCCAGTTTAAAAAACAAGCAGGCTGGCCAAATGCATATTTTGAAATCCTTGGCTTAACTATTTAGCAGTAAAGGAACGATGCTACTAAAAAAAATCTTAACCAGGGGTCAAATTATGGCATTCGATATTGAGCGAAATTTTCATTTTAATTAACAAAAAAAAAAAAATATTGTGGCAATTGGTTTAACTCTTCTGAGGTTTTACAAATTCAAAAGTTATTACTCCAGTGTTCATTAGAAAAAGAGAGAGGCAGAGAGAGAGAAAGATGTGTGCATATACTTACTACTCATTATGAAAGCTCTCAGCAGTCATTTGCGAAGACACACGAGTACAGACTGTGCTTGGGTTTAAGTAGATTAAGTGAGCAGCTTTTAAAGCGTTCCTTGGACTGATAGATTTTTAAATGAAGTGCTGAGTGTCTAACATTGCAACTTCTAAGTGCCAACGGCTATTAAGGTTGATTATGAAATATCTAGAATGTCCTACAGAATAAATCTGTAAGTTTCTTCAGATTTTTGAGTTATTATGGGGCATCTTTTAATTCGTTTAATGTAAGGAAACCTAAATGCAAATTAAAAAAAAAACAAAACAATAGTTATTCCCTCATTCTCAAAATGGCATTGGATTTTGAAATTTATCTTTTTTTTAATTTAAAAATTTTGAATTTTTTAGTTTTTATTTTTTTTTTGTGTTTTTTTTTTTTTTTTTTTTTTTGTTTAAAGCAGATGTGGTAATAAAACAAAATACTTTATAAAATTTCATTGTTTTTATAAGTAATTGTTATATTTATTTTAAAAAAAATCTGACTTCCATAAAACCTACCATTAGCTTTAGCATTTAAAAATAATTAATAAAATAAATTTTAAAGAAAATTATATACAACAAAAAAATGTTATAAAAAAATAATTGTTGAAACCAAGAAAAGCAAAAAAACAAAAATCCATGTTAAAAAAGTTAAAATATTTTGTAAATTATGAAAAAAAAACTTTTAATAATTTTGTAGTAAACAATAACTTTGTAAAATATTAATTTTTTTTCGATATAATTATTAAAAAAAAAAATTAAAAATAATAAGTTTTTTACTTGAAAAAAAGTGCGAAAAGAAGTTAAAAAAAAATTCGTAACAACGTCAACTGCCCATAAAAAGATTTTTAAAGAAGTTAAGACCGATTAAAAAATTAACAAATTAAAACAAAAAAATAAAATTTAATTTTAAATATTTATTTATATATAAAAATATATATATAAACTGTTAGTGGATCAAATTATTAAAAAAAAGAAAAAATAATTAATAAAATAATTAATAAAAATAATTAATTAATAAAGTAAAACAAACCAAAAAGACACAACATAAACTATTTATAATAATGTAACAATAACAACGTATTATTATGATAATAATTTATAAAACAAAATTAATTTTTAATAACAAAATTAAAAAAAAAAACTTTAGCAACTTAAAATCTCAAGATAAAAAATATTTGTTTTTTTTAGTTTTTTATTTTGCAGCATGAAACTTTTAATTAAGTTAAAACTCAAAATAAATATTATTTCTTAAAACTACTAAAGAATATAAACTAACAACTACAAGCAATTTAATTATTTGTGACATTCAAGTTAACCTGATGTAACTACTTCTGACGTGTAAAATAAAAACAAATGAAATTTCATTTAGAATCTTTTTTAAAATTAATTTGAAAAAAATTAATTTTATTTCTTTAAATAAAACTAAATCAGCGAGCTAAGCATATCGTTTTTAAATAAAATCTACGAAAAGATAAAAAAAAACCAGGGGGCAAATTACGAAATTTTATATCGATCGAAATTTCTATAGAATTTAAATGCAAATTCCGATCGATATCGAATGCCGTAATTTAGTTCGAGAAAATCGCTGAATTGTCATTACTTTTCAACAATTACAATAACAATTCTTTAAAGATCATTTGCTCTTCCTCCACTTTCTCCCTACTAGAAAAAGAGTTTCTTGGTTTCAAAAAAAGTTTCCAGAACTTTTCTCAAAATCATGTCGAATTAGAGGTTGGCTACAAACTTCTTATCCAATTAAAAGTTGTATAAAATGTATAACAGAAAAAACTTTTATTAAAAAGAAAATAATTAACGCAAAATTAGTTCCTGAGTGACATGACTGCAATTCTTCTTAAAGTCAGTTGACCTCTACTTTTCCCTCTACTAAAAGCCATTATTCTCGGTTCTAAAGAATCTTCCAGAACTTTTCGCAAATTCATATCTGTTTAGATAAAGATTTATTCGTAGTCTGCAAAACTATTCCTTTTCCCTGTTGAAACAGCAGATTGAGCTCTTATGAAATCGGGTTACTAACCCTAATTTTTTACACGTACACGATTGGCCAGTGAATTGCCCTACGGATTACAAAGAAAATTCGTTTTTTAGCCGAACAAATCGTATGTGAAATACA
Source organism: Cistogaster globosa (assembly GCA_937654795.1). NCBI lineage: Eukaryota > Metazoa > Arthropoda > Insecta > Diptera > Tachinidae > Cistogaster > Cistogaster globosa. The sequence continues at coordinate 4,694,008 of OW569406.1, forward strand.
CTTCCTGCAGAGGTCTTTTCTATCACTCAGTGTACAAAAAATCAAATTAAATGTCCACAAGCTCTACTGCCTCTATCCCCCTTTCCACAATCTAATTTCCCAGTTCTGAGACAATGAATTGCATAAGAAGGGGACATCCCTTAAATCCAATGGAAATTTTTGCAAATTTTGTCAAAATTCTACTAATTTGTGTAAATAAATTAAGAAATAATTTTTTAAGTTTTACTCTCTTCATTTGACGAAATGTTTCTGGCTTCATGTTTATAAACAGCAAAATGTTTCTGGCAACATTTTTTTTTCAACTGTGAAATATTATTTTATGGGAATTAAAAAAGAAAAATTCCTTTAGAAATTTTTTTTCAACAAAATAAGTTAAAAGTTGGTTAACAATTTTTCGCAGCATTCAAAAAGGAATGTGTTTAAGAGGAGAACATTATTAAGAATTTTCTAAAGACTGTTTTTTTCTTTAGGGTTTCCTGGGAAGTTCTAAAGACTCACACACAAAACTTTTGGCAATTTCTGCTAGATCAGTCACTTAGTGGCTTAGTAAGGGCTCGCTTTAGCAGAGTGTTGCATGGCAGTGTTGCTTTTAAAATTGTCAAATCGAAAATACCGGATCCCAGATTTTTTTATGAATTTATAAATTCCGAGATTTAAAATTTTTCTTCTATATTTTTATTAATTCTTAAAAAATGTTTATGCTAAAATAAAGTAGCTTCTTAAAATAGAACCTAAAAATTAAATAGTTTTTTTTATTAAAAAAAGAGATTTGCTGAACTGCAAACAGTCAATTATTTAACGAAGTTAAAGTGATTGCAAAAGTCCTTTTGTTCTCAGCTGTCAGGGCAGTGGCTTGCTTGTCCTTTAAAAAAAATTGTAAATATGTTGCAGGCTCTTAATAGTTTCTGATATTTATTTAAGAGCTCAAGTTAAAAAAATTTTGACTTTGCCTTGGTTAATCCTTTCGTACGCCATCTTTGGCAATTCTGTTTTCACCAATTTTCTCCTGACCTGAAAGCTAAACTTTTTTAAAAAAGTTTGAACACCCATTTAGCTTTTTTTCTAAAATATAAGACAAAGCTAATTGGTCTTCCATTGAGTTGTTTTTTATTACAAATAACAAAAAAAAAAAAAAAGAAAAAAAAATGTCACCTTAAAGTTACTTAAACAAATTGAGAATTATTAAAGATTGGTTTAAAAAATTTTAAATACATACATGAAAAAGATTTTTAATTACTTATTAGCAGCTAAATAAAACTTAATTCCAAATATAAAGTAAATTAAAAAAAATCATTCATAAAATTAAGAAAATAAAAAGTAATAAAACTAAAATAAAACGTTTTAATAGAATTAAAACTCTAAACAAATTAATAAAATAAAAATTCTCGTTTATATTGCTGGTTATAATTTGGCCTTAAAATACATATAATTTAAAAAATGATATGTTACAACATTTTTTAAGATTTTCCCTTAAAATTATTTAATATTTAAGTATACTGCTGTTCAATATACTTAAGAAAAAAAATATTAATTAAAAGTATACTACTGAAAAAGACTTGATGTGTTGTTTTGTAATAAAATAAAATGATAAATAAAATCAACATAAACATTTTAAATCATATAAATATTTATTAAAGTAAAAAATGATAATTTTGTAAAAAGTATTTAATTTTTTTTAATTAAATAATTCTGCAAAAATTTCAAAAATTTTTCTTCATAAATTAAAATTAAAATAATTTTTGGCTATTAAAATAAAATTTTAATTTATTTTTTTCCTGCCTCTTTACCACTTTAAAATTTATTAATTAATTAACAAAATTTAATTGGCTCTCTTTATAACCTTAATTTTTGGGGTTTTTAAAAAATATAAATTTTTTTTATTTAATTGAGAATTTTTAAAAGCTTAATGTACCACAATAAAACTTTAGGACATTATAAAAATAACTAAATTATGTTGTATTCTATACTACAGAAGGTGGTTAAGTTATTTATTAGCCATTTTTTCTCTCGACATTATTTCTCTTTATTTAAACAACAATTTATCCTGGTGACTAAAAGCAAAAAATTAAAATAATTAACTATGAAATTTTATCTAGAAAACACTGTTATTTTTCTTTAATTACCCTTAAGCTATCTGGTTTATTTTGATTTAAAATAAAAATGAAATTTTTGAATTGTTGTTTTTATTAACACTTGAAATTGGATTTTTTTAAAATTCTCATTTGGTCTAAAAAAAATTTTAAAACTTTAAAAATATTAAAATTTTTTTTAAATAATTTTAAAGGTCCTGGGATTAATTAGATCATACTAATAACATTTCTATAAAAAAAGGTTGTAGAAAATGACCACAACATTATTTTTAAAATTTAACTTTTTTTATTTTAAAACATTTTTGTTATAAACTTTTGCTGGATTTTTTTAACTCCTCTTAATTACTTCACACACATACTTGACAATATTTTGTTTATTATTTATATAACTTTTGTTTCGATTTTTCTAAAATTCTAAAACTAACGCTATTCCTTTAAAAAAACACTTGAAAATTTTAAAAAATATTAAAAAAAAAATATATATTAAAATGAATATTAAAGAAAAAAATCCTATTCAAAACCTTTTTACAAACTCTTAATAACAAAACAACAACAACAAAAATCATTTAACTGAAAACAAAAAATTGTTACAAAAAAAATTTTTCAATGAAAAAAATCAACCTCCCAATTTATAAACTTGTTATATATAATGTATCTTTATAAATGTTATATACAACTAAAACAAAACAAAACAAAAAAAAAACTATATATTCCAATTATATATTATATTATATAAATACGAAAAACCAAAAACAAAAAAAAAATATTTACAATTATATTTAACTCAAACAATGAATGAGAAAAAAAACAAAAAAATTTTTTATGTCAATAAAAAATATTAATTAGTTAAAAAAAATTAAAAAAATGCAATTACTAAATTCTTTATATAAAATAAAAAAATAAAAAAATAAACTTTCATAAAATAATTTTCAAATTATAAAAAGAAAATAATTTTGTGTATCTACCTTTCCAGCAATATTAAAAAAAAATGAAGAAAAAAATAATAAAAGATAAAAAAATAAAAATAACATTTAATTACAAAATGATGATAATGACAGTTAAAAGTTATTTTATTTATAATTATCAGGACTTCCAATAGTTTTAAATAAAACTGCTATTCATTTGTTGACAGTTTTATCAAACAGTTAAACGACGCCCATTTTCAAACCCTGTTATTATTTAAAAAAAAAAAACTTTAAACTTTAAAAAATTGTGCTGATTATTTTTACCGAATTATTAAAATCACCGATATTGATTATTGAAGGTGAAAGCATGTTTCGATGGCCATTTCACTAGCGCTCACTCAGCTCTTCGTTTTATTTTTTTCCTTTCATTTTTCGACGCAGTGTTTATTTATGTCGTTATAACCTTCCTCTTAATAAGTTTCTTTGAAATTCTTAGGTTCGAACTTTTTCATCGATGAACTCTACACTCGTCCGCCAACAACTCCTTTCTTGAGCAGTAGATATTGGAAATAGTCTCAGGATGATAATTAAGAAGAAAATATTGAGCAACGGAATTTTAACTCGTAGTCCAATATGTGGATTTAAGCCCTGAAAAATACACATTTGTGTGCGAGCTCGTTTTGCATTTAAGTGAGAAATTTCTCATATAAAAATATATATAATCTTTGCTAAACTAAAATCTAGCTCACCCTTTGTAAAATAAAATGACTATAATATTTTCAAGTGAGAAATTTCTCACTTAATTTACAGAAACTTAACACTGACTACACAGGTTTTTTCCTCCCATCATTCACTTTGTTTTGTTTTTTTAGCTTCCTCTAGCCCTCTTAAAATTTTTTCAATTAAGGGAACACCCTTTAATTTCTGATTTAAAATTTGTTATTTGTTCTTATAGCGCTATTAATTCCTTATAAATTTCATCTGTCTGTCTATAATGTTTCAAATTTTTGACCACACGCATCCAATAAAAATAAATCTTGGGACACCCTTTAATTTCCAAAACCAAAATTTGTATTTGTTATAGCGACCTTAGAAATACAAGTTCCTTATTTATTTCAGTTGTCTATCTATAACGGTTCAAAAGTTTGGCCGTAAACTTTAAACTATATCAACTATTGTAACACCCTTTAATTCACAATTTTCAATATATATATTTTTTACTAAACTAGTCAAGGTAGTGTCTAATTTTCAAGTGTTTCTATACAACGGTTTAAAAAATAGACCCACATAGGTCAAATTTCATCAAATATGGGAACACCCTTTAATTTCTAAATTAAAATTCTTTACTTGTTCTCATAGTGCTATTAGTTCCTTGTAAATTTCAGCTGTCTATTTATAAGTTTGGCCACATACATCAAATTACATTAACTATTGGGAGACCCTTTTATTTCCAGAACCAAACTTTGTGCTTGTTGTTAAAGCGGCCTAAGAAATAGAGGTTCCTTATAAATTTCAGCTGTCTGTCTAGAAGTTTGGCCACATATATCAAATTACATCAACTATTGGGACACCCTTTAATTTCCAAAACCAAGCTTTATACTTGTTGTTATAGCGGCTTAAGAAATACAGGTTCCTCATAAATTTAAGCTGTCTAAAAGATTGGGCACTTAAATCAAATTACATTAACTATTGGGACACCCTTTAATTTGCAAAACCAAACTTTATACTTGTTATAGCGGCCTTAGAAATAGAGGTTAATTATAAATTTCATCTGTCTGTCTAAAAGTTTGGCCACATACATTAAAGTACATTAACTATTGGGACACCCTTTAATTTGCAAAAACAAACTTTATACTTGTTTTTATAGCGGCCTTAGAAATAGAGGTTACTTATAAATTTCAGCTGTCTGTCTTAAAGATTTGGCCATATACATTAAAGTACATTAACTATTGGGACACCCTTTAGTATCCAAAAACAAACTTTATACTTGTTTTTATAGCGGCCTAAGAAGTAGAAGTTTTTTTGTAAATTTTTACCAACTGTCTACTACTGTTCAAAAGTATGGCCATATACATCAAATTAAATAAGCTATTGGAGCACCCTTTAATTTATAATGTTAATTAATTTTGTTTATTATTATAACGATTATAAAAATTGACATTCTGTCCAATTTTTAAGCGATTGTCTATAACGGTCTTAGAAGATATGCCCATCTAGGTCAATTTATGTTCCCTATGGGGACACTCTTTAATTTTTAGATTTATTTTTGTATAAATTTTTAATATTAAGAGCTTTAGTAATACGCAGTTTTTTTTAATTTAAGGAGATGCCTTTTACGAGTATGGTTTATAATACACCCAAAAAACAGGTTTGTTGTATGGGGACACCCTTTAGTTTTTCAGAATATGAACTATTTTTAAAACACGATCAATCTGTTAGCATCACATTTTAAATAAAGAAAAAAAAATCGGTGTAGAATTGATTGAGTTCTGCGGGCACAAACAAAGAAAAAACAGCAACATTTAGACGGAGGGATAACCTCCATCTTCTTTTAAATTCGGTTAAAAATATAATTAAAACCCTTTAGTGTAAGGTTAAACTCACACACACACAAATATGACTATTGTGCACGAAAAAAATTTTTTTGTTGCCAGAAAAAGTTTACTGTTGAAAAAACATGAAGCCAGAAACATTTAGCAACTTGCAACAAAATGAACAGAGAACAACTTTAGCAACATTATTTCTTATATTTTCGTTTAAGTGCTTCGTTGAATAATATGGGGGACTCGTATTTCACGTGAAATTTTTTGAAGAACTGGTTTGTATCTTATTTTTATTGTTTTCAAAGATTAGACTTTTTTTATCCTGAAGTAGGAAATTTTTATATCGTTACAAATTTAACTGTATTGTAAACGAGTTAACGATATCGGTCGAATTATTTTTCTTTTTCGTATTGAAATTGTGTGTTTACTAAGTCATACTTTCGAGGTTATTGCTTTGAAAATCACCATAACGGTCTTTAAACAGATGAGTTACGGATAAGAATGCAATCCTTCCTCTTTCTTTAAGCACACTTCTTCATATTAGAAATTTTCTTTTTGTTTTGTTTTTGCAAGAAAACTAATCCAGCAGGCAGACAGAGAACAGTCAATGGCTGCAATAAATTATTTCATTTCAATGTAGATGAGAGTTCCTAAAACGATTCAATGGCCTTTGATGGATGTCTAATAGACCCAAAAGAGGCCAAATAATAAGACCAAAGGTGTGATCATTTAAATTAAAGTAGGTGGCCAGCAAATAGCAAAGGGGCAATGAACGTTAGAGGATTGCCAGTACAGGAGAAAGTGAAAATATTGTCTTTATATTTTTCACATTACTTTTTCTTTTAAGGAAAAACCAAGACAGCAAATAAACAAGGATATCATAAGGAATCATCTTTATATTAAAAAATATTTCTCATAAAAATTTAATACCACAAAAAAAAATTGGTATCTTTCCTTTTACTTGTTATCATTTTATTTTTTAAACAAAAATGAAATTTTTACATCTAAATTTTTTATGTCAAACAATTAATGTTACTAAACAAAAATGTTGTTGTTTAATTGCTGCAAAATGTTTCCGTCAAAATTTTTTCAACTGTCAACACTAAACAATGTTGCATTTTAAGGGCAATTAAATTGTTAATTTTTATTAAATAAAGTCTGGTACTCTGTTTGAATTTATGAAAATTGTTGAGCAACATTGTTTATTTCATGTGGAAAATTTGACATTTAAAATGTAGTGTCTTTCTTACAATTTGGAAGAATTTAACGTTTTATTGTTTTCACGTATTTTACATTGTTTTAAAAATGTAAGCAAAAGGCATATGATCAGCTGTTATTTGAAAAAATTCCGCACGAAATAATGCCTACTTGCTTTATTTCACAACTTTCATAAAATGTTGCTAGAAACATTTCATATGTTTTTCTACAGTTAAAACAGAATACAACTTCTGCAACATCTTTTTTTATGAATTTTTTTATACAAATTTTTTATATATTTACTTTGATAGCATTCTGCATGAACAGAGTACCAGGTTTAAACGGCAAAAAAAGAGGCAGCCGGCAAAACACCACGCCTACCTTTAATTTTTCCATATAATTTGGAACAATAAAGTAATTTATTAAAAACAAAAAAAAAAACAAATATATGGGGTGATAGTGAATTAAAAAATATGAAAAAATCATCAATTGAATAAATTGGCGCTCGCCCAAATATTCCGAGTTACGGACCTCTAAAATTTAAAAATTTCTTAAAATATAAATATGGATATCATATTAAAGCTCTTGAAGATACCTTTAAGGAAATATTAAATTTTTCTAAAAATGCTTAACCCATTAAGAGCATTTTTATATACAATAATATAAATGTTACTTAATTTTTTTTTTTTTTTTAATTCTCTGTTAACTCTATATTTAATTTTTTTATTGGAGTTACTTCACTTAACTGTATTTAGATATATGGTGAAGTGTATAAAAAATTCGGCATAGCCGAATATGGCACTTTTACTTGTTTTTTTTTTTTTTTTTTTGAAATTTATGAATGAATATAACATTTGATGAAAGCGAATGCAAGACATTCATTTTGAAAAATTTGGCTTTAAAATTTAAAAACAAAAAAAAATAATAATAATAAAATAAAAATTATTATATTAAATTTTATTTTGTCTTTTATTGCTAATTTTTCGATACTAAATTATATTTCTAAGATTTTTTTTTGCCTTAAAAAAATAAAACAGAAATTTTTCTGATTAATGTTCTTTTTTTGGCGATTTTAAGAGATACATTCCCTACATAAAATATTAAATAGACCACAAAGAATTTTTATTATGCTTTTTGTCATTAAAACACTTACATATGTACATTTTCTTCAAGGTCTTTGTTTTAAAATGTTTTTCTTTTTTTTTCATGTGAGTAAATTAGAAAAAAACCATTATTGTTATTTTGTCATCAAATAAAAACAAAATAATGGCGGCAGTGATGCCGCAGCTGATGAAAAATTATTTGGCGATTTTTTTTTTGACACCTAATGGTGAAAGTTTAATTATAATAATAAAAATTAAAAGACATTTTGCCACATATTTGAGTTTGTTTTATGTGTTACATTGTCTCTAAACTTCTGCATAATTAGTCATCGGAATTAGTTTTGATTGTATTTTTTCTCAAGTATTTACAGCTTCTGTTAACTAATTAGGGATACAAGAAATAATTGTAAATTAAATAACTAGAAAAATATTCTCATAAATTTTTGTAATAAATTTATTAAAATTTTTTTTATATTTTATAAAATTAAATATTTGTTTAAAATAAATTATTAGGCCTGTTCGTTTGTTTTTACTTTCAAACTAAGAAACCTACATTTTGCTTTGTTGGAGATTTTTCTGATAAATTGTAAAAATTGCAATTACGTCAACTTTAGCTATAAATAAAAATTTTTGTCAGGCTCAGGTTCGCAAATATTATTTTTTTATTTAGAAAAGAAAAATAAAACAGACAACAGCGGTTTTAAGACTTTTTATATATATTTTTTACAGCAAGGGCAAAACGTGTTACCCTATAGTCATTGTACAATGTCTGTCCATTTCTCACCATCATGTAAATTTGGAACCGCAATCGCCAAAATTTGTTTTATTTATAAAATGTAACCTTAAAAAGGTGTCCCCATAGAGACATGATTTTCAAATATATTTTTTTATCTCGTAAACCGTTGCAGAAAAACTTTAAGATTAACAAAAAAGTATGTAGTGCAATAGAAAATAAAAAATATTAAATTTAAAGAGTGTCCCCATAGTAACGTAATTGGCTTAAAAGTTTATATAGTTCTAAGCTGAGAACTCAAATTCATAAATTGCAACCATATGTATACAATGTGCTCCAAAATGACACGAATAACACAATAAAATAAAAAATTAAAGGGTGCCCCATACAAGATGAGAATTTTATGAATTTTGATTTCTCTTTTCAACAACAACAGGCAGACCTTGGAAATTTATACAGAGTATATGCCCTCTATAACAAAAAGTGTAACAAAATAATTTTAACTTAAAGGGTGTCACCATAGTACACTTTTTTTTAAGTTTACGAAAACAAAATAAAATAAAATCATATAAATACAAAACAAGATTTTATGCCCTTTTTAATGCAAATGCACAGAAAATAAAATTGAAACTTAATGGGTGCCCCACATAATATTTGATTTTAATATAATTTTTTTTAATCTTTTAAACGCCAGTAAAAAGACACTTAAAGTTTTCAAAACAAAAAATAATTCAAAACATAATATTTAAAATTAAAGGGTGGTCCATAACTCTTCACTTGTACAACCAATTCGCCACATAAAACAAATAACTTTTGCTGATGGCTTTAAAATATTTGAAATATTTGCCAACTAAAGAAATCTATAAAAAACTTGCATTAGAAAAAGGGTCTGGTTATTTTTTGAAGGGAAGATCATAAGTTCAAATCCCGATAAAGTAGAGCAGCTGCAATGAATGGGTTTTTTAAAGGCAATTAATTAGTGAACAACGGTTCAAATTTTATTGAAAGCTCAAGTAGGAAAGGAAAAGTGTTTTAGTGTTGCCACAGTTGATGAGCTGGTAAAGGCATCTTCAAATTGGAGCAGCAGCTTAAAATCGTTAAGACCCCTGCACACTAAAACGAGAAAGGTGAGGAGGAAGGTAACAACACAAAAACAATGTGAAGCAGTCGTGGCCGTTAAAAGTCTCTAGTTAAAAGAGCCTGGTAATTGTGATAATTAAAGGGTTCAAGTTCGTGACAGAGCGTGTGAGAAAAAAAATCTATTTAAAGCCTCAGAGTAAGAAAAAAAAAAAGAAAAAAAATATTCATTCATGTATTTGTGCTGTTAAAACAAAGAAAACTATTTCTTTTCACTTGCTAATACTCATGATTAAGTTTCTATTGGCTTCGTGACGTGTTGTCTCTAAAACAGTGGTCTTTACAAAGAGAACACAAAATCAGTACAAGAAAATCTTAGTTCTCTCGAAAATTTTAAAAACATAAAATTATCAGATATTAATTTAATGTGGTAAAAGATAACAAGCTCCACACACACATATGTTTTTGCTGCAATTAAGACTTTCGTTTAAATAAAACAAAATTACTCTTCCAGGAATTATTCAAGCGAAATCAGTAAATCTGTGGTCACAAGCAATAACAGCTTAACTCGTTTTTTGGAAGTTTTCAAAAACATTTTTAATTGTAATATTTTGGCGTTAAATAAGGGAATATCGACTTTAGCTGTTTAGATTTTAAGGTAAAAAATACTCAGTTTTTAAGCTACAAAGATGAATTTTGACTTGCATTACAGATTCGAGTGTTAAAAGTATAATATTAACAATAACTCAATTTGTTCTTAACTCGACTTAAGCTGTTATTGCTTGTGGACACAGAAATACAGAACGATATTTAGCGATACACTGGGTTTTGGTACATTTTTAAAAACTTTTGTCTTCCGGCAATCCTGTAATATTCACTAAAAGAATAAATAATAATTCAAACAATTTCGTTACCTGGCTAAAATGAATGCAGACCACTGCTCTGGGTGCTAAGAGGTCCTAAGATTGTTTTAAAATTTTTAAAAAATTTTTTTTCATTTTTATTTTCCACTTATATTCTTTAAAAGCTTGACGAACACATTAATAAAATTCCTTACGAATACACTCTCGGTTTAATCTTAAACATTAAGGGATCTTTTGGCCGTAATATCAATTCCGCAATAAGTAATAATTCCTCATCTTTATTGCCAGCATATTCAAGTTCGTAGTTGCGTAAAACATTTGTTAAAACCGTTTTCACTTCCAACATGGCAAATTTTTGACCAATACAATTACGTGGCCCAGCCGAAAAGGGTATAAAAGCATATGGACTCTTCTTATCAGCATTAAAGTCCATTGTGAAACGTTCTGGTTTAAAACTGTTAGCATCTGGAAACAATTCTTCTTGGCGACCCAAATGTAAAGGTGAAATACCAATATTAGTTCCAGCTGGTATAATTTTACCATCTAGAAAATACGTTAAAAAAATTATAAATAAATAAAATATTTTGCTTTAAATTGAAATATTCTTGGACTGCTTCACAAAGGAACTATTAGTGTTGAATGATTACCTAGATTGCATCAAATGAACTAGTTCACACTTTAACATTTACGTAGTTCAGCTTTGAACTGTTCTTTTTGTTTTTATACCCTTCATCACAAAAAAAAGAAAGTTTGTAATTTCTACAATATCCATTTTCGACCCCATAAAGTCTCTGACCTCTTCTGCACAGCGAAGTCGATTGACCGATGTCCGTCTATCCGTCCGTGTCAGTGTTAAAATCAACTTTGCCAGGCCACTAGATGAGCTACAGAAAATTTAAATACGCTTATCGATCAGACAAAAATTCGATAATTTTTCTATTGAAAATCAGCACGATGGGTCCATGGGTCCCTCGAGGTAGTGGGCTTAACGCCACGCCTGCCTCTAATTTTTCTATATCATTTGGAAGAATAAAGTAACTCCAATTAAAAAACAAAAATATGGAGCGATAGAGAATTAAAAAATAAGATAAAAGAACATCAAGTTAAAAAAATTGGGCACTCGCTCATATTTTCCGAGTTAAAAAAAGAAATCATTTTGTCAGCTGTACTGTGTTGTCATTAAACTTGCAGCCGTTTAAATTAACAATTCGCAGACATCATTTGAGCTAAAAGCGGCATTTGAGCTAAACAAATTAACAGGTTCATTTTTTATTTTTAACCGACTTAAAAAAAAAGAAGGAAGTTATCAATTCATCTGAATGTTGGTTTTTTAAATGACTTCCAAAAAAAAGAAGGATGTTATCAATTCGACTGAATGTTGCTTTCTTCTTCTTATATATTTGCCTACTTAACTCAGTCATTTCTAAAGCGATTTAAAAAAATTTTTTTTCTTAATTTAAAAGATTATGCGTACACATTGGTCCCGTTTTAAAACAGTTTATAATTTAAAAAATTAAAGGGTGTCCCCAAACAACTACATGTATTTTACGTGTATTACGAAACGTAAAAAGGACCACTTTAAAATTAAAAATAGACCGTATCACTTTACCAATATCAAAAAGTAATACAAAAATAAATCTTAAAATTAAAGGGTGTCCCCATAGGCAAAGTAAATAAACCTATATGGGCTTATCGTTTGAACCATTATAAAGAAACGCTTAAAAATAGAACATAATATCGTTTACTTAGATTGTTGCAAGAAAAAGTATAAATTTTCATTATTTTTAATTAAAGGGTGTTACAATAGTTTATGTATACGGCCAAGCTGTTGAATCCCGAATAGACAGACGATTGGAATTTTCAAGAATCCATATTGCTAAGTCCGCTACAATAGCAAGTATAAAATTTGAATTTGGAAAATAAAGGGTGTCCCTAAAGTTATTGAGTTTAAGTGTTTACGGCCAAGCTATTGGACAGTTGTAGACAGACGGTTGAAATTTAATAAGAAACTGTAGTGCTAAACCGGCTTTACTAACAAGTATAAAAATTGGATATTAAAGGGTGTTCCAATCGTTATTGAAATTTAATGTATGTGACTAAACTTGTAAACCGTTATAGACAAATAGATGAAATTTGTTTTAAAGTCGTTTTTTTTGCAAGTATTATGAACTTAACAAGTTGGTTATAAATATATTTTAGTTTTTCTTCGCAGCGGTGTTGCCATATTTTTAGGAAATTTAAATTTTTTTTTTTATTTTTTTTATTTTCGCCTCTTAGTTTTTAACAAAAAGACAAAAACAAACAGAAATAATAGAAAAAAAAAATAGAAAAAATTGTTTTTTATTTAATTTTCTCTTGTAATCAGTTTTTTTTTTTTTTTTTTTTTTTTGCCAATAAAATGGCCTCGTTCTGTACCAAAAGAGTGACATTCATTTGATGATTCAATTACCATCATTGCTAGCAGTCAATGCTTAAAAGAAAATGTGTTAAAAGCAAAATAAAAAAACGACCGAAAATTTTGAAAGCATCTGATGTATAGAGAAAACAGTGTTGCCACTAACTTTTTTCACAAACAATTTAATAGAAATCTACACTAATTTTTGAAACAGGTTTAACTAGAAAAACTTTTAAGAAGCTGTTTTTTTTTTTTAACCAAACAGACTAAACAAACGACTAAAAAATTAGATTTAATCTACAAGAAAAAAATAATTCCAATTTAATTTTAAAAGCACTACAACGGCAACTCTGTTTAGTATAAAAATTTTCCTAATGCATTAGTAAACAATTGTAAGTGTGTAAATGTATAAGAAAACTTACTTATTTCACATTCCTCGGTTACCTTCCTGCCCAGTAGGGGTACTGGGGGAAACAATCTCAATGTCTCCTTTATACACAACTCTACACAGTGTAGATTATTGAGGCTCTCATACGTAACCGGTTTCGATTTATCGCTGCCAAAAACTTGTATTATTTCTTCGAAACATTTCTGTTGCCATTCGGGATGCATGGCCAAATTGTAGAAACAAAAAGTTATAGCTGATGAGGTGGTGTCATGACCCTCAAACATAAATGTATCGACTTCTTCGCGTATATCTAAATTTGTTAAAGGTTTGCCATCAATTTCCGATTGCAATAGAATATCGAGAAAAGCCATTTTACGTTTCGAACCCGCATCATCGGTTATTGCTTGTGATAAATTTTCTTGTGTTTTTAAGATTTCTTGACGCCTTTGTATGATAATCTTTTCAGTAAAACCATGTAAAATGTTTAAAGCTTTCTTTTCCTCGCGAGCCAATTTCGTAAATTTATAAGTTAAGTTGAAGCGATATAAAATATCGAACATGCGCTTGTGCAAGACAGTAGATATGCTGCAAGTAAAAATTTAATTTAAATAATTAAAAAGGAACTTGTAGAGGAGGTTTGGTAAACTTACGTTTTGACAGCTTTTACATATTCAGAGTCAACATTAGTTTGAGCATTCAGCGATACCCCCATGGCGGTTTCTGAAAATATAATTCATTATATTTTTAATAATTTCTTGTTATAAGCGATTTTTTTTCAATCCTAAAGTGTTCTATAATGAATTTTAGTTTAAAAAGTATTCTTTTCTTGGCTTCAATATCCAGGGTAATGAAAAAATCTCCCAGGGGTTTCGGTTGGACATCTCCAAGTACTATTTTGAAATTGTCATGTGATTGCGCTCACAATCGAAAGACAACTACAACAAAATATTCGTATATAAAATGTGGCCAATCGTACACTATCATTTTTGGGAAACCTAAACGTTCCCCGTTAATAACTTTTCACTATTGATGACATAGATTTCAAGATTTTTCTTCGTTTGAATTGAAACTGACACTTTAGAGTTTCATATCCAAAGGATAAAAACGTATTTCTATTGCTTTCGCTACAATGTCTGTCCGACTGCCCATCCGTTCGTCTGTTACAGAAGGTTTATTTCTATAGCCGCTATAATAACAAGTATTAAAAAGCAAAAGGGTGTTCCAAAAGTAACATGGTATTCATAAAAATTTTTTATTATATTTTTGAACTGCGATAGGCAGACACTTCACATTTAAACTATGTCCGCCATACGAACAAGTAGAGAGAGAGAAAAAAAGCACTCTGCTTGAAAGGGTGTCCCAAAAGTGTCTGAAATTTTATTTACGTGGCCTTGGTCTCAAACTGCAGCTAAAATAAGGAAATATTTAGAAAATTATGTAAATTAAGATTGACTACTAAAAATCCCCCAATTCCCAAAAAAGTTTTAAAAATTTCCAAAAAAGGGATTTTGTATTATTTTCATTTCTTTTTTCTGTAGTTGTCAGCTAGCGGAAAAATGGCATTTGTATGGTAAAACAGGGCATATTAAAGTATTTAAATCACGTTTTAGTCTTCCGATTCCATTTAACCTGTGAAAAAAAAATTTGGCATAAAATTAAGTTTTCACAAAAAAAAAATTATTTTTATTTCGGATGGCTTTGGTTTTAAAATTACTTAAAATTGTGAGTTTATTATTATATTATTTTTTGTTTTTTTTAATTGCATAAAAAAAGCATTCAAAAATTTTTATGCAACTTTCGTCAAAAGTAATTTTTTAAAAAAAATTAATATGAAGTAGTCTGGAAAGGTTTTGGTTCCGCTAGGAGCAAAAAAAATTTAAAAGCCATCTCCCTAAGTAAAGTGGTAGGTTCACATATAAAACATAAATTCGACTATAGATCTACTACATCGGGTTAGCCATTTAGAAACAACAGATCTTTTTAATTTTTTTTTTTTTTTTTTTTTGACAAGAGCCCCACTGTGCACTAATCCCTTCATTTATAAGTTGTGTTGAAACTTCGTAAGAATGTTTGAAATTATTATAAACAGAATGGGAAAGCGCAATTCCCATAATACTCAGGACGCTTGATTACCTTTTTTAAACGATTTCAAAAAAAGAAGCAGGAGGTTATCAATTCGACTGAATGTTACTTTTTTATGTTTGAACCTGTAGAACTCATTTCAGAACAGATTATATTTTTTTTTTTTGTAATTTAATAGATTTTGCTTACAGATTAGTCCTGTTTTAAAAACATTTTATAATTTTCAAAATCAAAGGGTGTCCCCTTTATAAATGTATTATGAACCGTGAAGCGCACATCTCTAAAATTAAAAAAAAAATGCGTATTACTATAGCTCCTTATAGCAAAAAGTAATACAAAAACAAATTTAAAAATTATAGGGTGTCCCCATAGGTGACGTAAATTTACCGTTAAAGACAAAAGCTTGCAAATTCAACAGAATGTCGATTGCTATAACTTTTATAATTAGAGGAATAAACATTCAAATTTATAAATTAAAGGGTGTCCCAATAGTTAATGTAATTTGTAGATGTGGCCAAACTTAGTCGAAATTTACGAAAAGCCTTTATTGCTGAGTCTGCTATAACAACAAGTATAAAATTTGTATCTTGGAAATTAAAGGGTGTTCCCATATTTGGAGTTAATTGACCTGTAGTTTGAACCGTTTTATACAAATATTTGAAAATTAAAGAGAATATCCACTACTTTGTCTGGTTTATAAAGAAGTATAAATATTTGAAATTATAAACTAAAGGGTGTTACAATAGTTGCTGTTATTTGAGTAACATGACCAAACTGTTGAACAGTTGTAAACTGTTGATTGAAATTAAAAAAGTAAAAAAGTACGCTATAACAAGTAGCAAACTTAAAGTAAGAAATTAAAGGGTGTCCCTATAATCTATAACATTTTTAAATAGCTGATATGACATTCTTAAATAGACGACTTTAAGGGTTAATAATTTTCTCGGCTTGTACTACAGCCGCTACTACATTTACGACCTTTTAAATGAGAACACTTCTCCATTTTTTAAACAAGTTTCCTCAATACGACAGATTTTCTTATAGAAATTAAATTGCTTTCTTACCACAAATCGTATCCAGTGTATAAAAATTCACCCATTTATAGATATTGAAACCCTGTTTGTCTTGCACTCGATACTCTGTGTCCAAGTTTTTTAAAAGCACTCGCGATTCTTTTTCAAAAATTTCAATAAAATCATTTAAACTTTTAAAATGAAATGCTGGCGTTATGATCTTTCTGCGTTTATGCCATTTTTGGCCGCGACTCACAAGTAGACCCTCTCTTAGCCAGGGTTCTAGAGCTAAATATTCATTTGCCTTGTCAATGAAACGCATACCGCTTAGCAAAGTTTCCACATCTGCGATTTCACAAAAGAACAAATTCAATTCGGGGCCGAGCCAAATCTTTAATGTTTTACCGTATTTCGCTACAAATTCATTTAAAATTATAATGTTCATGTGAGAAGGAATGCCAATAAAGTAATGGCCATGGCCAATAATAGGCCAAGTTGGTGGACTGGGTATATTGCTGGTCATCTCGATTAAACGTTTATATTTAAAGAAATATAGTAACAGACCTATAACAATGGGCATGGCCATTAATGTGCCCAAAACGGTCAAAGATCCCGCAAATGTTTCTAACATTTTGTAGGAGTTTTATTTTACACTCTCAACGCAAGACTAAACGTCTAAATATTTTTTTCATAATTATTATTTTCAAATTTGTTATTTGTTTCAATTTATTGTTTATCTTATCGTTCTAACAGTTTTATGTTTTTAAAAGAGTTAAAAAAGATTATCATTCAATTAATCGATTGTATAAATTTTTGGTTTATTTATACAACTGGAAGTCGCAATAAAAAAAATAAAAAATTGTTTTGCAAAAAAAAAAAAAAATAATATCGACAGACAGAGGGAAAACACAGACACCTTTAAATTTCGTTTGGTTAAATTTTCAAGTATTTGACTTTGAAGGTTAATAACTCTTGCAGAAAAAATTGAAAAGGAGCATTACAGGTCCTTGTTAACTTAAGCTGTCTGCCTACAACTGTTCAACAGTTTGGAATTTCACATTACATTACATCAACTAGAAGGACACCCTTTAATTTCAAAATTTAAATTTTATACTTGCTGTTGTAGTGGACTTAGCATTCTGGTTCTTTGTAAATTTCAACCGACTGTCTATAACTTTTCAACAGTTTTGCCATATAAATCAAATAACATCAACTATTGTAACACCCTTTAATTTATAAATTAAACTTTTATTCTCTTTATTATACCAAACAAAATATTAGACATTCATTTTAAGTGTTTTTATATAACAGTTCGTAATAATACGGCCATATAGATAAATTTACATCAATTATGAGAACACCCTTTAAATTTTAAATTCAAATTGTATATTAGTTGTTATAGCGGCTTAGCAATACAGGTCCCTTGTAAGTTTCAGCTCTCTATCTATAAAAATTTAAAAGTTTACTTCACTATTGGGACACCCTTTAATTCCCAAATCCAAATTTTTTACTTGCGGTTGTAGCAGTTAGCATTCTGGTTCTTTGTAAGTTTTAACCTTCTGTCTATAACTTTTCAATAGTTTGGCCATATAAATCAAATTACATGAACCAATGTAACACCCTTTAATTTATAATTTCAACTTTTATTATTTTTATTATATCAA
This sequence comes from Cistogaster globosa, assembly GCA_937654795.1. Taxonomy (NCBI): domain Eukaryota; kingdom Metazoa; phylum Arthropoda; class Insecta; order Diptera; family Tachinidae; genus Cistogaster; species Cistogaster globosa. Next base: position 4,712,061 of record OW569406.1, read on the forward strand.
ACAAATTATTTGATATTCTGTGTAATTTTCAAGTGTTTGTATAAAGCTTTTCTAAATATAAATTTACATCAATTATGGAAACACCCTTTAAATTTTAAATTCAAATTGTATATTAGTTGTTATAGCGGCTTAGCAATACAGGTCCCTTGTAAGTTTCAGCTGTCTATCTATAAAAATTTAAAAGTTTACATCACTATTGGGACACCCTTTAATTCCCAAATCCAAATTTTTTACTTGCGGTTGTAGCAGTTAGCATTCTGGTTCTTTGTAAATTTTAACCTTCTGTCTATAACTTTTTAACAGTTTGGCGATATAAATCAAATTACATTAATTATTGTAACACCCTTTAATTTGTAATTTCAACTTTTATTATTTTTATTATTTCAAACAAATTATTTGATATTCTGTCTTATTTTCAAGTGTTTGTATAAAGCTTTTCTAAAGATAAATTTACATCAATAATGGGAACACCCTTTAAATTTGAAATTTAATAAATATACTTGTTGAAGCGGCTTAGCACTACAGGTCCCTTGTAAGTTTCAAGTGTCTATCTATAACGGTTCAAAAGTTTACATCACTATTGGAACACCCTTTAATAACAAAATTAAAATTTTATGCCTGTAAATTTCAAGCGTCTGTCTACAACTGTTCAAAAGTATAGACATATACATCAATTTAAATTAACTATTGGGGCACCCTTTATTATATTATTATTATTTGTTACTATAACGTATACACATAATTACTAAAGGGGAAAAAATTTGAAATATTATTTTACCTGGGCCAACCATTTAATATTTAGGCATTGATTTCAAAATTTCAGTTATTTTTGGCTAAGAAATGTCTGTCCGTCTCACACAACCATAATTGGTTAATCTGTACGGTGAACGATGTTTGCAAAACTATGTCCGCTGTAGCAGCAAATATAAAAAATAAATTTTTAAATTAAAGGGTGTGCCAAAATTGACGTGATTATCGTGTACGTGGCTTTATTTGAAGTTCAATAGGCAGACAATTTAAGTATTTTTTTGGCGCCATAATAAGAAGCAGAAAAGTAAAGGTAAAGTGTAAAGGGTGTTCCTATATTAGCGTAGTTTTTTGAACCGCACTAGGCAGAAACTTGAAGTTGAAGTATTTTTCTGAGTGCCATAAGAACAAGTAAAAAATACTGAAACTGAAAATAAGCTATAAAGGGTGGTCCTACTGTGACGTATTTTTGACATATATGTGGCCTTAGGCAGAAACTTTTAGTTGAAATATTTTTTATGAACACACTAGAAATAAGCAAAACAGCTAAAATATAAAGGGTGTTCCCATAATGACGTGATTTTAAAGTCCTTGACTTTAGCTTTTTAAATGAATTTGACAAACATTAAGAACTTACACAGATTATAAACAAATATGTCCGCTATAGAAATTAATGTGAACAATAAATTTAAAAACTTATGGGTGTTTCCATAGAAGTCGTGATTTTGAAAAATATGGTTTTATCTTTTAAAATATTGCAGCCAGACGCTTAAAAATTTGTACCGTGTTTGGAATGCTATGACTACTTTATGAAGAAGTACAAAAAGAAATAATAATAATATTTAAAGGGTGTACCAATATTAACGTAAACGTCATTATTTTGTTATCCATAGTCAGCTGGGACTATAAGTTTACGCTGAGTGTATATATTTTACTATTTCGCTATAATTGCAATAAATAAAAAACAAGTAGGAGTGCTATATTCGGCTATGCAAAATCTCTTATGCCCTTTACGAATTATGACAATTTAGTTAAGTGAAGTTACTGAAATTAAAAAAAAAAAAACAAATATTGACGTGACAGAGAATAAAAAAATTTAAAAAAATGTTACACAAAAATGTCATCGGCTCTTTATGGATTACACATTTTTTTAAAAAATTTAGTATTTACTGAAAGATCCTTCAAAAGCTTTAAAATGATACGCATATTGACATCTTAAAAAATATGGTGCAAAATCATACTTTTTTTGAAAAGTTCAGAGGCCCATAAATCAAAAAATATGGGTGAGTGACAATTTTTTCACCTGATGTTTTTTTTTTTTTTGATTTTTAATTCTCTATCGCCCCATATATTTGTATTTTTGACTGCAGCTACTTCATTTTTCCAAATTAAATTGAAAAATTAGATACAGGCGTAGTCTTTTTCCTACTCCCTCTTGGACATGTACCGATCTTGTTAATTTTTAATAGCAAAATTTTCAAACGTATGTCTGATCAATTGATCGATATTTATATTTTCTCTAGCTCATCTAGAGCCTTGACAAAGTTGATTTTAACACACACACGAACGGACAGACGGACATTGCTAAATCGACTTCGCTATGCATAAGAAGTCAGAATATATTTACTTTATGAGGTCGGAATTGGCTATTGTAGAAATTAAAAACGAAATGATAAACTTAGTTATATGCCTTTTTCCACTTTTTGTTGCCCATAGTGCAAAATTCATGTCTGTCGCCCCTGAGTGTAGATAACAAAAACTCACCACAAATTATATCCAGCGTAACCAAATGCACCCAATTATCCATTATGATAAGACCATTTCCCTTTTCAGCTGCCTTCTGCAAATTGTTTACAAAAACACGCGTTGAACGATCAAATACCTCAACGAATTGTTCCAGTATTTTAAAATGAAATGCAGGCGTTAAAATTTTACGACGTTGAAACCATTTGGGTGGTTTGCTTAAGAGCAGGCCTTCGCACAACCAATTCTTTAGAAAATTATATTCTTCTGATTTCACCAACAGAATATTAGTGCCCAAAACGTATTCAATATCTTTGATATCCAATAGGAAAATTGCAAACTCAAGGCAAAAAAAGAATTTCACCGTTTTACCATAATTGTCCAAAATATCGCGTAAAATGTAAACAACATCTTCAGGTTTGGCGAACAAAAATAAGTTTGCATTTCCTAATAAAGGCCATCCCTTCGGACCGACAAAATTTCGTGCTAAATAGCGTACACGCAAGAAATGTTTCAACTTGTCATAAAAAACTAAACAAATTATCGAACTGATAATAATGATTGTATAAATGAAATACATCATTTCGGCAACTAGATGCTGTCGGGTTAACGTAAAAATTACAACTGAAACCACTAGAAAATAATTATTAGATTTAGTCTCATATTTTTAAGATTAAAGTGGAATTTTAAGCTGGGATTTAATATTATTTCTAGTTTTAATTATTAAAAGTTTATGACAAATGCACAGGAGTATGAAAGGTACGAGCAGCGTTAGGGGGTATTCTTTAAGTACGGAACGGCTTAAAGTCCATATAACATTTGCCATAAAGTTTTAATAATTGCATGAACTAGTTTTTTTGTTTGATGTGATAAAAAATAATTTATATTCATTTTTTGCCAAACATACTCAAATATTAATTTTCGAAAAAAAATAAAAATAATAATCTACATTTCAAAAATAATAATTTAAATGTTAAGATAAGAACTGTTATCTCTCTATACACAAGTTTTTCAAATATTTTTAACTAAATATAGAAAAAAATTGCTTTATGATTGTAAATATGGAAAAACAATTTAGGTAATTTGTGTGTAAAATATAAAAATTTATTTTCGAAAACATTTGCTATTGAGAATTAACTTATAGATAATTTTCTAAAGTTTAAGGCCTAAAAATATTAAAGATTTAAATACTAACAAAAAATTATTCCAAAAAATAAAGTTTTTGTAATTTCGAAATTAAGTTCGAATTTTCGAAATTAAAATTTTTTGGTTTAAAAGCAAAGTTGCCTTCAACTAAGGCTAAAAAAATAATATTTTGCAATTATTAAACATTCGAAAATAAGTTCGAATTTTCGAACATACTTTAAAATTAATATTTTTAAATTTTTTTGATTAAAACATAAATATTTAATGCCAATAAAATTTTTAAACAGTTATTTTTTCATATTTCTAGCTTATTTAATTAAATTCGAATTTTTTAGTACACTCACAACTTAATGATTATGTCACTTTTTATGTATAGAGAAAAGATGTCATTATTTTTGTATCCTTTAATAAAATTTTAATTCGAACTTTCAAACATTATATTAAAACAGTTTTATTAAGTAAAAAAATTTTAGAATTAAATAATAAAATATTAAAACTTGTAAATTACTAAAACTAAAAATTCGAAATTATTGTATGAATAGAGTTGTATTTTACTAAAATTGTTTCTGCGTTTCAGACAGTGTGGCATCTTAACGCGCTTTCTTTTTGCGATTTTTCTAAGTAGCAGAGAGGTAGATTTTCTCATGACCTTAAGTACTGCTTATCCAAGTTTAAAACCATTTTTCCGATTTTTTTTAGTTTTTTTAAATAAAATCATTTAAGTAGAATTATAATAAAAAAGAGAGAGAGAGAGAAAATATACTTTTAATATTTTTTAACTTAAATCACTTAAGTCTTATAAATTGCGTTGCCTCGAGTGAGGTGCAATAATAAAATTATTCTTTGAAAATTCAAATAAATTTTAATTTTGATAAATTACTTTAAACATAAAAACAAATGTAATTTAATTAAAAAATACTTGTTTCAAGCATTTCAAAACTATTAACAATTAAAAAAAATTTATTTGATAAATGTCTACAATTTGTAAATGTTTAAAAGAAAAAATTTATTAAGTTTCATTGAAAGAATTATGCAAAATATTTGTGAAGAAGGAAAAAAAAGGAGGAAAAAAAGATCAAAGTTAAAACTTATTTAATTAATAAATTATAGCGGGTCAGAAAAACTACATAAAACAGAAGTTTTCGTAATGTAAAAATTAATCTTTCTGCTAACATTGTATTGATGACAAACATACAGCAGATACTCAAAAACGATATAGCGGGTTACAATTTGAAAATCTAAAAAAAAATAAGAAAAATAACAAGAATTTATTCTTTCTATTTGTTTTTGTCCCCTTAATATGTTCACACTTATTTATTAGTCAAGCTAAAATGCCAGCAAGGCGTGTAGCTGGTTAGAAACTGCAAAATGAAAATATGTACTTGAGAAAGTTTTTTCACTTTTTCTACCAACAATTTTTCTTAGCCCAATAGCCTTTAATAGACTTCTGGTTCAAAGGTCAACAACTTTAGCATTTGCAATATTGTAAATAAAAAAATTTATCATTTTCAGATTTTAATCTTTTGAAACATTCAGCTTTTTTTATATTTTAAATATTTTACATATTTCCCACTGACGAATATATGAATCATTAAACAAATATATTTTGTTTTGTTCTTGTTAAAATCTTTAAATGATCTTCAAAATAAAAAGTATTTCAAGTACATCCATGACTTGTTAAAGTTGATTGGGATCCCAAAGAATTTCAGGAATGTGTGATACATGGGTTCTTCAAAAATATAAAAATACACATTATTGTTTTATTAAAAAAATTATATTTATTTTTGCATACGGAATAAAGCAAATTTACTTTTGATTGTTTACCTTCAACTTGAAAAAAAATTTATCGCAATAATGCAGTGATTAAAATGAATAAATTCTTTTAAAGGCATAAGTGAAATAAAGTTTAAAAATTTATCAATGAGGATGTTCTCTGAATGATAATGACCGCAGGGACCTTAGAAAAGGCTTGGTGGAGTGCAACATCATTTTTAAAGTCATTATTCAAAATGATTTTTTTATTTTTCTCATTCTTATCAAATTTAGGGTTTGTTTTAATATTTCCAATTTTTTTTTTTTAATTTTTTGTTAAAATTTAATTTTTGTTAAATAGGAGTTATATTCATATTTTTTTTAGTAAAAATTCGATTCTTAATTAAAATTATGATATTTTTTTAAATCTTGATGTTCAAGCAAGAATTCATTTTTGTGTGAAATTTTTTTGTTTTTTAAATAATTTTTTGTCAATTCTGTAGAAATACCAACACTTAAAAATACAGTTTTGAAAAATTATTCAAATAAAATAGTTATTCTAAAAAAAATTTATTCGAATAAAATGTCATTCGAATAAACTTTTTCGAATAAAAAATTTATTGAACTAAAAATTATTCGAATAAAGAATTGAACATTTTTTAATAAACATTATTCGAATAGAAGTTTGAATTGACGAATTGATAAGATTTATTCGAATAAAAAAATTATTCGAATAAAACTTATTCGAGTAAACAATTTATTCGAATAAAAAAAATTCTTTGATTTAAAATTATTTAAGTAAAAAAATTTCTACAAATAAAAACTATTCGAATAAAGAATTAAGAAATTTTTAATAGAAATTTGAATTGACGAATTGATAAGATTCATTCGAATAAAAAAATTATTCAAATAAAATTTATTCGAGTAAAAAATTTATTCGAATAAAAAATTTCTTTGATTTAAAATTATTTAAGTAAAAAAAAATGTCGACAAATAAAAGTTATTTGAGTAAAGAATTAAAAAATTTTTAGTGAACATTATTCGAATAGAAATTTGAAGATGTGACAAAACCAAGACGGAAAATATAGCTCTCTTGCCTTAGTTTTTGCATCATGTGAAACTTAGTACTAAAAGGATTTAATAATTATTTCTTTCATTTGTAAAATGTTCTGATTGAATTGTTTAAATCATTTTTTTTTTCGATTTTTTATTCATTTTATTATTCCTCTGCTGAAATCCCACACACCAATTACGTATTAATCGATTGACTTCATCATATTGACTGACTGACGTATTCTTAGTTAATCTAAACAAATGTTTGCTTATGCTGTGTGTTTGTTTTCAAATTTATATTTAGAATTGAAGGATGGCAAATATTTTTAATAATAAAACGTTTATATTTTTAACTACAAAAAATAATAAAGTGAATGGGCAGAAATAAATATTTTCTTAAACGTTTTTCTGCGTATTTGTGGAGAAATGTTAAATAACAAAATTTTTAAGTAAAAAAACATGGTTTTTTTCAAGCAACAAAGAAGGCGAATCAATTAACAGCTGGTAGCAATGACGAATTCAATACAGTTCGTTGATATCCTAACTATTGACTACTACACTTTATATACGTAGCATGGGTGCCACGTCGCTAAATGAAAGGGCAATTATCGGAGTTTTTGAAATCTTCAAGACCTTTAATAAGTTCCCTCTTCTGAATGTTTGCCTGCAGCACTATCACTTCAAGCATTCTGTCCAGTTAGACTTCTGCGTTTACTTTAAATAGTTTATCTAGATTTCGCTCATGTAATGGTTTCACGAATAATATCTATTATTTCCTTCGTTACTCTCTCCTACTGTAGCCCTTTCTATTAGATTGGAGAGGACTTATAATATTAATTCATTCAATTCATTTTTTTTTCAAGTAATGTTTATTATACGTCACGTTATGCAGTTCTGGAAGAATCTTCGTAAAATCATTGCAACTTTCATTGTTTAATAAAAATTTAAATTTTTATTGCCCTTAAATACACAAGTTTGTTAAATGTTGAAAGTTGAAAAAAAAAATGTTGCTGGAAACATTTTGCAGCTAATAAACATGCTGGCAGAAAATATCAACAAAAGTCTGGTACTCTGTTCGAATTTGTGAAAATTGTTGAGCAACAAATTTGGTATATGTAGAAAATTTGATATCAAAAATGTAGTGTCTATCCCGAGATTTAAAAGAATTAAACGTTTTATTATTTTCACGAATATTACATTGTTTTAGAAATGTAAGTAAAAGGCATATGATCAGCTGTTATTTGAAAAATTCCGCACAAAATAATGCCTCTTTGCTTTATTTCACAGCTTTAATAAAATGTTGCTAGAAACATTTCATAGGTTTTTCTGCATTTTTTTATCACTTTTTCAAACAAATTTTTCATGTATTTAGTTTGACAGCATTCCGCATGAAAGCCAGAACTGAGTACTAGGCTTAAGGGAACCAAATACAACGGCAACATTTTTGTTTAGCAACATTAAATGTTCGTCATAAAAAGTTGAGATGCAAAAACTCCATTTTTTGTTTCCAAAACAAAATGATAACAAGTAAACGGAAAGAAACCAATTTTCTGGCGGAACTGACGGAAATATTTCCTGATATTAAAATAATTCTTCATGTTTACCTTGTTTTTGGCCGTCTTCGTTTTTTACTTGAAAAAAAGCGTAATGTGAAAAACATAAACACAATATTTTCACCTCTCTTCTCTACTGGCAGTCCCCTAATATTCATTGCCCTTTAGCAATTCGCTGACCACTTACTTTAATTTCAATGATCACACCTTTGGTCTTATTTTAAAAATAAGATAAGATAAGATTTTAAAAATAAGATATAAACCAATTTCTTACGTGAAGTAAGTGCCCCACATATGTATCGCTGTAAATGTTGCTAGAAACATTTAAACATTTTTGACAACTGCAACATTATTCCATAGAAAATTCATGTTAATTATTTAAAAATGTATTTTAACAGGATTTTGCATAAAAAGTGAACAGATTATCAAGCTTTTTATATAGATTCGCAAACAATATACAAATTTTATAATGATTTAATTAACCAGGAAATTTCACGAAATTTGTAATTAATATTTTTTTTGTTAATTTAACAAATTGCTTTTAATGCCAATTTTATTTTTCTAATTTATTATTTAACACTTGTAGCTATTTATCAGCTATTGTTTGTAAAATGTCAAAAATATTTTTTTTTTCTTTTTTAAATAAAGTAAAAACTATTAGAAAACCATTATAAAAAAATTAGATAAAAATAATTTTTCAAAATATTAAATTTACAATAGAAAAAAATATTTTTTAAATTCTATTAAAAATGTTAATTTCCAAAAAATGTTAAAAAAATTCTCTTTCCTTTTTTTCTAGTTTGTCATAACTAGTTTTCACTGTTTAATACAATTTCGCGTTATAAATCTGATATTCTAATTTTTTTTTTCAAAATGATACACTTGTGTTGAATAAATTCAAAATAAAAAAAATATAACACATTTTTAATAGAAAAACATTAATAATGTTGACTCTACCAAGAGGAAATTAATTTATGAAAAATAGTTGAATGAAATCCAATAGATATTTTTAAAATTGAAAAGAAAATCAAAAAATCCCCCAAAAAAAATTATTAATAAAATTTATGTTAAGAAGACTTTTAGAAAAAAAAAAAAAAAATAGAAATGAATTAAAAATATTTAATGCGAATTTTTTATCCTTTTTCTGTTATGGGTTTTCTGCTTTATTAAATAGTTTTAGCTTAAGTAATTCAAAATATACATAGAACTGCTGTTATCAATTTTATTACAGCACCTTGCAAAGAAAAATTCAAAAAAATGAACTGCCCATAACACGTTTAATTTTTATTGCTTTAACTTAGAAACATTTGTCTGCTTTTGCTTGCAAATTTCTACAAAATAAGTGCAACTCATACTATTTCGCAAATGGAAAAAAATTGTTGCCAGACACATTTTGTTGTTTATAAACATGATGCCTTAAGCATTTCGCCACTTTTGACGAATTTAGTTTTTATTTTGCAACAATTTTTCATTTGGGTTTTTAATAGCATTTCAAACAAAATGTTGAACAGAATTTCGTGCCTAAAGTTTTAAAAATACGCCGCTTAATAATACCATATTGGCTTTAAAAAAAAACTCATTGTAATAAAAAAAGTTTGCAATATAAACAAAGGCTCACAACCAAAGATTTACCCTTCTGATCTGCTTATTATCATGCAGATGCCTTAACCAGCTCAGTCACTGCGTCTTTAATATTTTCCCCTTATCTTTTCTGCTCTTAAGACTTTGTTGGGGTTCGAATTCACGGTATTTTGATGTGGTGTTGACTCCATACCTTAACCATCTCAGCTACCACTGCTTTGCTATAATTGTTTCTTTCTTCTGCTTTCAAAAACTCCAATTAGAATTCAATTTCACGATATTTCGGTTAAATGTTTATTCCACATAAAAGCACCTTAACCATCTCAGCCGCCCCTGCCTTACAACAATTGTTTTCTTTTTTTTTGTTCTGCTCGCCAACTCCTTTGAGATTTGAACTCACAATATTTTAAAATGCTGTTTAATTCACACCAAGACAGCTTTATTATTTTAGCCAACGCGGTTTCACAATAATAATTTTTCCTCTTTTGATCTTAAGACTTCTTTGCGATTTTAACCCACGCGAAGGCGTCAATGAGGCTTTACAGCACATTTTTTTTTTTCGCTACTGCTTTCAAGATCTAAGCTCACAATATTCTGTTCCACACAAATGTCCCTTAACTTTTAAAATACATAACTCGTGCATGTGATTCGGAATAATCAGGGACAGAAATTTAAAACAATTAATTTTTACACTACAAAAAAAAATGTTGAACTTACAACTGCGTAAATTTGTTATATGATCAAACGAAAGTAACAATTAAAGGCTGGTACTCTTTTCAGTTTTTAATGCGAAATGCTGTCAAATTATTACATAAAAAATTTCTTTGAAAAAGTCATGCAAAAAAAATATTGCAGAAGAACTAGTCTGTTTTAACTGTAGAAAAACATATGAAATGTTTCTAGCAACATTTTATCCAAGCTGTGAAATAAAGCAAAGAGGAAATATTTCATGCGAAGTTTTTTAAACAACAACTGATCATATGTCTTTCGCTTTCATTTTTAAAACAATGTAAAATACGTAAAAATAATAACACGTTTAATTCTTTCAAATCGCGGGATAGACACTACATTTTAGATGTCAAATTTTCAACAAGAAATAATCAATGTTGCTCAACAATTTTCACGAATTTAAACAGAGCACCAGGCTTAAAGTAAAATTCGAACGTTGATAATTAAACGTTTAATTAAAACGGGTAATTTTCAAGCCACAGCTTAGCACATCTTCAGTGAGCATTCTTGACGTTAAAAATATGGAAGCTGGCAATAAATTTTTAATTATTTAAATTAAAAATTAAAAAAATACTGTTGCAAGAAAATAAATGAAAAGAAAAAAAGTAAACTTTAGTGGCTTCTGCTTGCATTTGCAAAACATTGTTAAATACTTAAGAAGAATTTGAACGTAAATGTTAAATTCTTCTAGTGATGCAATAAATGTTGCTCAACATTTCACATTAATTCTTATAGGGTTATCTCAAGCCTTGTACTCTTTTCGAATTTGTGAAAATTGTTGAGCAACATTGATTATTTCATGTGGAAAATTTGACATCTGAAATGTAGTGTCTATCCCGCGATTTGAAAGAATTTAACGTTTAATTGTTTTCACGAATACTTCATTGTTTTGGAAATATTAGCAAAATGCATATGATCAGCTGTTTAAGAAATTCGGCATGAAATAATGCCTCTGAACATTATTTCACAGCTTTGATAAAATGTTGCCAGAAACATTTCAGATGCTTTTCAACAGTTAAAACAGAGTACTACTTCTGCAACATTTTTTCATGACTTTTTCGTACAAAATTTTTATGTATGTAATTTGACAGCAGTCCGCATGTAAAACTGAACAAAGTACCAGGCTTCAGGCTTTAAGCAATACCACAAACCTTTTACCCATTTGCATTAACAGCTGTCGATATTGACGTAAAATAAAACATTTGTGTTTTTTATACAGGCTGGGGCGGAAGTATCATTTAAAAACATGGGAAATTCTTTAAAAAAAAAGTAAAAAAAATCGTAATAAAAAAATAAAGTAAAGCAGAATCAGGAATACTCTGGCAGGGTAAAGGAAATTTTATTTAAATGACAGCAACTAAATATTTAGAATTAATTGTCAATTGCTGATAAATACTAACAACCACACACAGGCACGTACATGTGTATGTGTTTAATCATTTCAAGATTAACATACATATGTATGTATGTATGTATGTATGTACATTTGTATGTATTTAAAGAAATACATATTATTCCTTAAAATGAAAATTACATTTCAATTGAATTCACCCATAAACAACAGTATGACAAATTACAGTGTGTACGAAAAATATAGAGTTCATACTATTTTAAGAAAACCACAATTCATTAATCTTCTAGTTTGATTGGCCGCGTAAAATCTATTTAGGTCAGTGACCAAACGTAAAATATTTTTCCAAGCTCTTCAATTCTCTGCGCAACTTCCTCCATTTTGTACACTGAGTTTTGAGAGACACTCTTGAGTTGGATATTTACTCGTGATAATTTTCTGGTAAAGCACAACATGTCCAAGTCAATGTAGATTTTGCAATTAAGCATTTTTTAGTTATAACAATACCGGCGCACAGTGGGATTCGTTCATGCAAAAATATTGTGGCAAAAAATATAAGAAGTGCTCGTAGAATGTTGAATGTTGTTTTCTCTGAGCCTTTTATTACCTCAATTAAGAATAAAATAAAGTTTCATCAATATTGGCCACGCCCACTACCCATTGCCCATAAAACTTAAAATTATTTATTTTTGGCCCAAAGTTTTTGAAATTTGACACAGAGCCTTTTATTACCTCAGTTATCAATATTGACCACGCTCACTAACCACCGCCTATAGAACCCTAAATTTATATTTGACTCGATGTTCTTGAAACTTGGTACAGAGCCTTTAATTACCTTAATTAAAAATAAAATTAAGTTTTAACAAAAATGCTACGCCCACTGCCCACCGCCAATAGAACCCAAAATTTATTTGTGGCCCACGGATTTTTAAGTTTGGCACCGAGCCTTTTATTACCTCAATTAAAAATAAAATAAAGTTTCATTAATATTGGCCACGCCCACCACCACAGTTTTTGAAATTCGGCATTACTCTTCAAAACACAAAGTTGACGCTTTTATTTAGTTTCATTAGACATTTCAGCGCAAAAGCTATGAGGTAAAATTAGGTTGCGCTTTACGCGTTGATTTTGGTTTGACTGTTAGTTCTTTGACGTATTTGTAGTAGATGCATTGGCAAATGTTACAATGAATTTAAAATAATTAAAATCCACTAATACGTCATTTACACTATGCAATTTTTCATGAAACTAGCACAAAATTTTTTGTTTGTTGGTTAAGCAAGAGGAGTATTGCTTGAATTTTCACGGAATGTTCATGTTGCTTATGTTTATTTTTAAATAACGCATATCGCTTTAACTTTAATAGAGAATTGTAAAAAAATTTCCTCAAAAAATTGCATAGTGTAAATCTGGAGTATGAAAATTCAATAAGGAACCAGCTGAAACCCCTTTTCACTTTTTGGGTATGTCAACAAGCATAATTGCCGCAAATGACAAAGCGATTATTAAGAGGCCTTTGTATGTTCAACGTGTCACTATATAGTGCGCTATATGGTCTGGAAGCGTAATTGGACCGTTATTTTATTAAAAATTTTTTTTGAAAAATGATCCTGAAGATGCGGTTACGAGATTAAAGCAATAAAGAATTTTAATAAAAGAATCGACATCTTTCAGAGTGGTGGTGGTGGTGCCAGATATCATTTTTCATTCATAATTGTTGATATTTTCTCTTCAAGAGCCAATAAAAATTTGAATCATTTTCATCTAAATGTTTTGTATCATTTTGTTTTAGAAATAAAAGGTCTTGTTGAAAATCTCTTCATTTTCTCTTACTGTATGTTGAGAAGATCACACAATAATTTATTGCCTGTTCTGAATCCTTATTGGATGATAAACGGTTTAGAGATTTTTCATCAATTTTAATTCATGATTTGTTTTCAGTTAAGGTCGTCCTTCATAGAGTTATCAATTTAATTGGGACATCAACTCATATGTATTGACACCCAATTCACACACATCAAGTTTTCTTGCAGCAATTTTGAATTTAGTGGAAAAGAAAGGAGTGCATAATCATTTCATTTATCGTTTTCTCACCTACAAAATTTAGAGTTGCTGCAAGAAAACTTGACGTGTGTGAACTGGGTATAAACTGCAGAATGCGGTCTTGTAATCCACACAGAAATGATAGATGAAGTTTTTTTTTTCTTCAGTTTTAGACGTAGTTTAAATATGTAGAATCGTTTCTTATTAAAAATTGTACTTTTCTAAAGGTAACGACAATTGTACGATAAATTAAAAAAGGTTTCTATGGAAATCTGTTGTATTTAGAAAAATATTAAGAAAAATTGTACTAAAATTTAGTACATTATACTCTGTAATTTATTTATTTTTATTTCTTCTTTTACTACTTAACATGCTTCTTCTTCTTTGAAGTTAAAAAATACCAAAAGCAAACAGTAATTTTTTTGATATTGATTATCATCAAATGTTTATTTTTAGAACGTAAAATGGTTCCTACAAAGCTTCATATAAGAAGTAATCAAAAAATTTGAACAGATTTCATTCGCCGATAGAATAATAAGAAAAAAAAATTCAAAAATATCGATTTTTTATGGGACAAAAGTATAGGCACATTCATTGTTAACGGAAATAAAAAACGATTATAAATTCGCCAATCTGGCAATACTGTATTTTTTGACAGAATGGAATGTTCCTATGTCATAATACTGCATATGACGAAAAAAATCTTACACCAACAGTAAAGTATGGTGGCGGAGGAGTTATGGTCTGGGGCTGTATGTCTGCAGCGGGTGTCGGAGAACTAGTCTTGATTGATGAAATAATGAACAAGACTATTTACTTAAATATTTTGAAGGAAAATGTTAAGAAAAGCGGCATTAAATTGGGTTTGTCAGAGTCATTTACATTCCAGCATGACAATGACCCTAAACATTCTGCTCACGACGTCAAGATGTGGCTTGCATAGAACACCGGACATGTATTGCCACATCCTCCGCAGTCCCCAGACCTAAATCCCATTGCGCATTTGTGGGAGGAGCTAGACCGAAGAATTCGGAAACGCAATATTTCAAACAAATGTAAGCTTAAAACAGCGTTAACCGAAGAATGGCTTAAAATTGATAAAAATTTTACAAAAAAATTAGTACACTCTATGCCTAATAGACTTAAAGCCGTTATTAAGCAGAATGGACTGCCAGCAAAATACTAATTTGAGTTTCTGACTAGTTTTGATTCCGTTAACAAAGAATGTGCCTATACTTTTGTCCCACAGAAAATCAAGTTTTTTAAACCTTTTCGTTATTTTTCTACCACCGAATAAAATCTGTTCGAATTTTTTGGTTATTTTTAATATGAATTACTGTTATAATTATTATATGTTCTTTAAATAAATATTTGATACTTACAAATGTGAAAAAAACATATTTTGTTTCATTTTGCAGCTTGTGCCTATACTTAAGTCCTTCACTGATTTTTTTATTATTTGGATTTTTGCTATTTTCTAGGAAAATATGTGAGAAATTGCTGTAGCCTGGGGTTTTTCTAATATCTGTTTCATGGTTTTATTTTAAATTCACTCATTCAGTTTTATTTATACTTCATCACCCTGTTGTCTTACCTTCCTAGACCACAAAATATCAGTGTTACCAGCGAAAGACAGGTAAAATTAACCCTTTCCTTCCAATAGAATTAACTACTTTAATAATTTTAAAAATACCGTTATTAAAAACAAATTTTAAGTCTTATTTGCTTAAAACTTCAACATAAAATTACTGAAAATTTCTCCGTAATATTTCTTCTAAATCAAGGAACGGTTCGGTACCGCTAGCAAGTGGTCAAACTTTTAAAGCGGAGTAAGTAAAGTTGCTAAGAATTTGCTTTGAAAAGGAGCAGTTTTCTGCATAAAATTAGTACAGCTCATTTATTTCACAGTTGGCAAAATTGTTGACAGAAACATTTTTTGTTTCTAAACATGAATCAAGAAACATTTCGTGATTTCTCACTTATAGAATAGAGAAAAACTTTAGCAACGTTATTATTTGATAGCATTTGCAAGTAGCCTTTGTTATTTAAATTATTAATTAATATGTTAAGCAAGGTAGATATGTTAAGAGAGCTTTTTACCTTAAATAATGAAAAAGTGCTTTTTTAGTGTTGTTACTTTATTTTGTCTGTAGCAAAAATTACGAAAATTTGGCCAAATATAACTAAATTATACAAGTTACGTGGAACCTTCAAAAGTTAAAAAAAATGTAAGAAATGTTACCAAACGGCAACACTGCAAAATATCTTGCACCATGCTTCTTCTTCTTCTTCTTTTTGGTCTTTTATTATTTCGAACATTTTCTAAACTATAAATCTCTAAAAATCACTTCGACTTAAGCACTAGAACTCCACTTTATAGTTAATTGGAACCGCACTATCTTTATGATTTTTTAGGTCTTGAAATAGTTTCTATCAACTTCCATTTTTCTAAAGAACTAAAGAAACATTTAATTCCAGGCTTAAAAAACACTGAGTTATAACTGCAATATTTATGACACAAGAGAGCTTTGATTTATTTAAAATCTCTCTAAAACAAAACTAAGCCTCTTTTACAAAAGTTAAAATGCATTTTTATTTGCTGTTAGCGATATTTTATAATTCCTTAATAATGAAAGATTCCATTACAATTATTTGCTGTCTCAATAATTCAGTGTAGTGAAGGAGTTTCAAACTCTCCTCTTTCTCTCAACATCCCAACAACTTTGAAATAATTTTTATATGCAGATTCCAACAGCTATATGGTCCATCAATAGAGGTAATTTCCGATGAAAAGAGTACGATTATAGAAAAGTCCCTGCTGGTCTTAAGAAGTAAAGATGTAGGAGATCTTCTGCTTTAACAAAGTTAATGTAAATTTAATAATAATGACCAGAATGGTATAAGTCATCTCTTCAGTCTGAAACTACAAAAAAACTTTAGCAAGCTCACAATTTCCCCGATCGATAGAATTCGTTAGTTAGTACCAAATTAATCCAGTCCCTCTAGCTTTGCGAATTCTCCTTCTTAACTCAGCTTTCGGTCAAGAATATGTCACCAAAATATTTAAGATTTTTGGTTGCATTAACTACAACACTTTTATTTGCAACATAACAAAAGGGAAAAAAATAAATTTCATCGCTGTTAATATTGTTCGAAAACTTTTTAGACATACTGTTGCTTAACGAAATGACAACAACATTTTTTTTTTGGCTTGTAGATGATAAATGTATTAGATGTTTAACAAAAACAAAAAAACAAGAG
The DNA here is from genome assembly GCA_937654795.1 of Cistogaster globosa. NCBI lineage: Eukaryota > Metazoa > Arthropoda > Insecta > Diptera > Tachinidae > Cistogaster > Cistogaster globosa. The sequence continues at coordinate 4,729,020 of OW569406.1, forward strand.
ATTAACATAATGTTTGTTTGCTAATAATATTAAGAACTCATTCTAAAAACGGAAATAATCTTAACAAATTTGTTGTGTCTGCATATCAGGAAAATCATTCATTTATCATGTGCTAAAATGTTTTATAATTTTTTCTATATAAAAACTATTTGCATTTCATTCAATTATTTGTTTCTATTAACTTTTATAGATTATCTGTATGTGTATGTGTATGTGTAAGTGTCAGTGTGAGTGTGTTTTTTTCTATTTTGTTAAAAACAAAAAATTAGTTTGAAATTAATAACATTTTCATAATTGTTGTGTTGAAATTATTTTCGCTTGAGTGATTCATATTAATTGTTAAATACTGTTGAAATTTTTATTTTTCAAATAATATTTGTTTTATTTAAATAACATACACATATGCACACATACAGCTGCGGTCACTATAATAGCATCACGCATAAACTTATAATGACTCCGTTTATATCTGTTAAACTGTTGGGCAGATTCAACTAAAAACTAAATAATTAATTCTTTAATGTTAATGGTTTATTATCATAAGAAAATTATTTGTTTTTTTTACCAGTTTATAATTTAAACAAATAACTTAAAAACTACACAGTCAAAATAATTGCTCTACAGTTCATTTAAAAAAATTAGTGATCTTTTTTAAAATAAATTAAAAATTTTACTCAGATATCTTGTAGATAAATTATTTGTATGGTTTCAGTAATTTTTCGCTTTCCCTTTGTTTGCTATTACCGCGTCACAAAGTCTTCCCATGGAATCCACTAAATGCTGGCATCTTTCAACTTGGATGGAACTCGAAATTTTTGCACTGCTTCCAAGAGCCCTTCATCGCTTTTTGGTTTTATTTTTACCCGTCTTTATGTCTGTCCACAGATTTTCGATAGGATTCAAATCTGGAGACTGTGCAGGCCACTCCACTACATTACTAGAGTTATCGTTGAACCATTTTTTGGCCATCTTGCTGGTGTGCTTGGCGTCATTGTCTTGCTGGAAGACCCACACCAGCAGCATTTTGTAGGAAGCATACGGCAGCAAATTTCACCAAGTATTTTTATGTAACCGATGAATCCATAACAACTCCATATCATAATATTATGACCTCCACGTTTAATAGTTTTCGATGTAAATTGTGGCTTTTATTCGCTGTTAGATGGCCTACGGATAAAACATCTGGAACCCTTTCCACCAAAAGGAAAAATTTTGGATCCGTCAGTCCATAGCACTTTTTTCCACTTTTCCTTTGGTCAATTCAGATAAGCTTTAGCAAAGGATTTTCGTTAAGCAACATGCTTAGGGGAAAGAAGCGGCTTTTTCGAGAACAACAGGCATTGAGACTGTTGTTTCGAAGTCTAAGGCGAATAGTTTTCACGCTTGCCAGCACATTCAAGGAATTTGCTTTAGTCGTTCCTAACACGGGATTTAACTTTTTTCTCGTAGCTTAGGGCATTTATTATCATTTTATTGTAACAGTCTAGCAATTACCTTTATTGGGAATACGCTTTACCCTCCACGATTCAGTAGAAAATTTTGCAAAACAAATTAAAAAAAAAAACGTACTGTTGCTATTTTAATAACTGCACGAAACGATAAGTGTTGACAAAAGATCTTGTATAACTCATTAATGCTATTAAAACAATCAAAGGCTACCGGCCATCGACTACCGACTACAAAAGTAGCTGGCTACAAAAATAGCCAAGTCGCCAGCTACTTAAATCTTTTAACGACTACCGACCACTAACTACAAAAAAATAAACATCTGTTTTAAAATATGTATTAAAGTTAAGCAAAACAACAACAAAAAAAACTAAAAAATGCCCCAAATAAAAAGTAAATAAAAAATGTAAAGAAATGAACAGATGATTATTATTTTTCAATGGTGCCACTATAATAGTTTTTCGCGTTTTTAATAGCGATATTTAATGTATTGCGTTTTTAAAACCACCATTTCATGCATTTATTGTAGTGGCAGCACTAATCTGTTTTTTGTAGTCAAGAAAAATAGAAATTAGCCTAAGTTGGCTACGGGCTACAAATGTAGCCGTGTAGTCGGTAGTCGTGTAGCGGCTAAAAGAATTATTCTCATAAGCACGCATGTATTCTATTGGACTTGATTGTGTTTAATGCATAACAGTTACGAAATTAGACAACGAATGCACACACTCTGAGATAACATAAAAAATGTAACTGTTTCTTACACTCAAAAAAATAATTTAATAAATGGGTGAATTTTTACATCTTTCGAATCAGAATATTGCAACTGGTGCTATTATATTAACCGACACTGTATATAGATTGTTTTTTTAATACATAAAGATGTCTAAGAGAAACATTTTCAAACGATTTAATAATATATAGTTAATGTCAAAATTGTCATACGTTTTGTGTGTACATTTCAATTACGTTCATAATGACAAATCTGCTTAAAAATTTTTATTTCTATTATTTTTTATTTATTTAATGGCAAATTATATTTAAATAAAATTTATTCACCAGTTATAGTAACGAAGACCTTAGTCCATTGTAATAAGCCGTTTCATATTTTTGGTGGAATTCGACAAGCTCTTTGTGAATTACCCTTTCGGGATAAATGATATAAATACATCACATCTTTAGTCCCCGTGTGTATCTGTGTACCTTGTTTGACCAAAACTCAAGGCTTTATAAAGCAAACCTTTGCAATTCGTCCCTCTATCTCTCTCTCTCTCTCTCTCTTTTTACTCCGTCTTTTAATGTTGTGGCAAAGAGTTAAAATCCTTTTTTCCAAAGCTAGAGAAAATTTAAATACGTCGATCTAACAGAAATAGTTTTAAAAATTTTGCCATTGAAAATCAGCAAGATCGGTCCACGTCCCTCGAGGCAGTGGGCTAAACACCGCGCCTGCCTCTAATTTTTCCATATCATTTGGAACAATAAAGTAACTCCAATGAAATAAAACAACAAATATATGGAGCGATAGAAAATTAAAAAAATAAAAAAATAAAAAAAAACATCCAGTAACAAAATTGGCGCTCGCCCATATTTTCCGAGTTATGGGACTCTAAAACTTTCATAAAAAAGTTCGATTGACAGTAGGGTCAATATGGATATCAATTTAAAGCTTTTAAAAAGATCTTTCAGGAAAACTAAATATTTTTTTAAATGCTTAACCCGTTAAAAGCCAATGTTAAATTATAAATTGTACTTAATTTTTTTTTCTAAACTTTTAATTTTCTGTCACCGCAATATTTGCTTTTTTTGATGGGAGCTACTTCACAAAACTAAATTTACGTACATAGTGAAAGGTATATAAGATTCGGCTTAGCCGAATATAGCATTCTTACTTGTGTCTTTTCTCTTCTGCAAACCTAACTTTTTTATACCCACTACCACAGGTGGAAAAAGAAATATCCAAGTTTTTATTCCAAAGCCTTATTTATAATGGATACATCTTTAAAAATAATATATTATTAAAACTAATGGGGCTTAAACTCTCTTCTACTATGTCTTTCGAGACTTAAAGTGCAGCCAATAGCCTTTTAAGACTCAATTCATATAAATATGTATGAATAAACGAATGTCAGTAATTATTATTATTATTACTATTATTATTATCTTTTTTTATTTATTTTTTTTTTTAATTTTTTTTTTGTTATTTTTTTTTTTTTTTTTTTTTTTGATTTAGCGACATGGAAATTTTTGACGATTTATAAAACCATTAGCGATTTTCGTTCTTTGGCTCTTTTTGCAAAAGCCTTAATGGTCCACAAATTTAACTTAACAAATGTCGATATTAAAAAATAATTGTAAGTTAAGGACATTTTATTGAAGTTATTTCAATTTTAGTATTATAATCTGGCAACTTTACTGCTTTACTATATACTGTGTTATTACAGCAAAGTGAATGTTTAAAAATATTATGTATCAGGGATGGTAAATTTCCAACTTTAATATATCTTTTGTGCATTCTAAAACTGAAAGTTATAAATAAAAGCCTTTTTACACTGATCAATATCTAATATTCACCATTACGAAAGCTGCTTTATATATATCTGGCCTAATAGTGAAAATGCGAATGTTTATAATCAAAAATGGTTTTATTGTTTTTCAAAGTATTCTCCAGCATGATTTATACACTTTTGCATGCGCTCAAATCAGTTGTCGAAGCACTTTTTCCACTCCGATTGAGACACCTCTAAAACATGTTTTTTGAACACTTCAACAGCTTCTTCTGGCGACGAAAATCGTTGACCACGCATTTTTTTCTTGATGTGCAGAAACAAGAAGAAGTCATTAGGTGCCAAGTCAGGGCTGTACAGCGGATGACCTATTAATTCGACGTTTTGGCCGGTCAAAAACGCTCTGGTTTGAGCCGATGTGTGAGAGCTCGCATTGTCATGGTGAACAATGATTCGTCTTCTCTTGTTGGTTTTTCGAATTTCTCCGATGACTTCAGGCAAACAAATTGTAATGTACCACTCAGAAGTGACCGTCCTACGTTGCTCAAGCGGAACGGTCGCCACATGACCAGTTTTGCCGAAGAAACAGGCGACCATTTGCTTCGAAGTGCTTCTTCCACGAACAACTTTTGTTGAATTTTGCTCGTCTTTGAAGACCCACACGGTCGATTGTTGTTTCGTTTCGGGCTCATACGCATAGATCCATGATTCGTCACCTGTGACGATCTTTCAAACGTCTTTTGAAGCACCGCAATCGTATTTTTGCAACGTTTCTTTGCACCAATCGACACGAGCCTTTTTTTGAGCGACTTTTAAATTGTGCGGGATCCAACGAGAACAAACCTGTTTTACGGCCAGGTGTTCATGCAGTATCGAATGTATGCTGGTGGAAGAAATGTCCAAGGATGTCTCTATCTCTCGGTATGTCGCATGTCGATCTTGTCGATTATGAGTTCAGGCACGGCATCAATGTTCTCTGGCACAACAGCCGTTTTTGGACGACCTTCACATAATTCGTCTTTGAGCGAGCTTCGACCACGATTAAATTCATTATACCAATTTTTCACAGTGCTATAGGATGGTGCTTCATCGCCATACAAAGATTTAAGTTCATCAATGCACTCTTGTCGTGATAATCCACGTCGAAAGTTATAAAAAATGATGGCACGAAAATATTCACGAGTTAATTCCATTTTTTTCTATATTAATTTTTTCAAGTCACTGTAAACAACAACTTTAATAAGACATCAATGGCTCATTTGGTACAATTTAACAAAATTATTCTATTAATCATTGCAAATGGTTTTGCATGCCCACTGTTTTTATTAAGATTTTTTTAAATCTAAAAGCGTTTAGTTTTATTGTTTTTTTTTTATTACTTAATGATTAAATCCTTCAATAATTTTAATATTTCATTTTATTATGAGGTTTTAGGAAGTCCACAAGTAAGAAGGCGATGCACATTATTTGTTTGCTGCTACCAATAAAAAATGATAAGAAATCTTTTTAAAAACATATCAGTAAACTATATATAACCAGTTTATAGTCAATGTTATACGCTTTTCTGTGTTTAAAAAATATTGTCTTGTTTTAAGTCAACGGTTCTCAAATGGGGATCCGCAGCAACCATCCAAGGTTTCTGCATGAAGAACCGAAAAAACAGTTTTTTTCAAAAATAATAAAAGTTTTATTTTGAACTTGGGCTTCAGAGGAGTCCGCGAAAAACAATTAGTTTACTAGAGGTCCGTGAGCACAAATTTGGTGAGAACCGCTGTTTTAAATAAAGAAAATACATATGTATGTGTTTGTATATAACTTGGCGATTTTTTATATTTTTGGCGAATTTAAATCATTTCAATTAAATTAATTATCTAAAAAAAAATAAAAAAAATATTTTTACCAAAAATTCATTTTGGCGATTTTAAGAATTTATTTAGCCAAAGTCGTTAAAAAAAATCCGGCAACCTTGCAAGATATCAGAATAAGAAGAAAAATATTTATAAATGCATCATTTGCTACGTCCCGGTTTCTCTACAAACTTGGCTGATTTTTCAATAATCACATGATCTGGCAAACATGAAGGATTGTGATATTTGAAAAATAAATTCATATAATTTTGGCTTACGGACTCAGCTGAAAATTAAACTGAACATACATCTTTAGATATCTTAAAAATCTCCTATCTAAGCCCCAGAATATGCCACTAAGTCGGAATTTATTAACTGAAAGTCGCTACAAAAAAATTTTAAGACAAATTTTAAACTTTTCAGTAAATTAAAGCTTCCAGCTTCTTTCTATTGATTTAAATCTGAATAATCCAAATCGATTAATATTTTCATAGAATATTGAAAGCTTGTAAAGATTTATTTTTGTTTCATTTTGCCCAAAACTCTCACAGCTAAACAAAAATTATGGAAAAATTTTAAATTATAAAAAATATTACTAAAAATTAAAAATCGGTGGAAAATTTTTTTTATTATTTTCTGTAAACTCTGGCAAATCTTTATAAATAGACTCACGCTTGTAGAATGCTATTAAATCATCCAAATTTACTTTAAAAATTAGTCATCAAGTCGAGCAACTTATAGACGACTTCGTAATTTTTATGCTGCACATTATCGTCCGTTTGAGCAAGCTATCTGTCGAACTGAGGATAGATTTCGTACCATATTCTCTCTAGAGGATGCAATAAAACCAACATGTTGAAGGAATACGCGTACTAAAGAGAACATCGCTGCTGTAAACGAAAATGTGGAAGAAAATCCAAATTTATCGATTTGTTGTCGGTCGCAGAAATTGGGGCTCTGACCGTGAACTACGTGGAAAATTTTGCTCAAAGATCTTGGCCTACACCCATATAAGATTCAACTACTGCAGAAATTAAAGCCAGGAGACTATTATATGCGTCGTTCATTTGCCGATTGGTCTCTAGAGCACTTAGTAACTGAACCGTTGTCTTATCGCCAAATTGTGCTTAGCGATGATGCTTATTTTTGCTTTAATGGGTTTGTTAATAAGTAAAATTGCCGCATATAAAGTGAGACCAATCCACAACATACCCTACAAACTCCATTGCATCCAGAAAAATGCACCTTTTAATGTGGTTTAATGTGTTTCCCCCAACGGCAACTATTTCTATGATCTTATTAATTTATTGACTTACCCTCCGATTTTGTTTTTTTTTTTGTCATTTTCATTTTACAAATTTTTTTTAATATTTTCCCTAATTAATTATACTTGAAGCTGGCATTACTTTGTTTTTATTTAAAACACTTTGCAACACTTAATAAGAGTTATAACAAAAATATTTTTCTCTGCTTATTTTCTTAATGAAAATATTTATTCATTAAATAAAAGTTTTATTGGCTTACCCTCCAATTTTGTTTTTTTCATTTTACAAATTCTTTTTAATATTTTCCCTAATTAATTATACTTGAAGCTGGCATTACTTTGTTTTTATTTAAAACACTTTGCTACACTTAATAAGAGTTTTATAACAAAAATATTTTTCTCTACATATTTTCTTAATGAAAATATTTATTCATTAAATAAATGTGTTTTTTTTTCTTTTTGCTCATAATTTACGTCATTCTAATGAATGTTTTTGTTTTATTTCAGCGAACTAAATAAGCAAAGCACTTTGCCAAATTTTTGGGATTAGACTTTTTTCTTAAGAAAACGCAAGGGCAAGGGGATATAAGGGGGATAAGGCTAGCGTATATGATTTTTTATATCATTAAAAACAAAACAAAAATAAATAATTGATTTATATTTTAATTGTGGCGGAATATTTGAGTGATTAAATGCGAAGCAAAATAAAAGAAAAAATTAATGCTGACGTTTTTCCTTTGGGATTCATTAGAATGAAAATATATATTTAAATTTAGAAATGTTTAGATATGGCCACTAAAAAAACTAATTTAAAAAAATTGAATTTGAGTGATTGGTAAAAGTATTATTAATAATTTAACAATATAAATAGAAAACTCAAGTCAGCTATGGTGAAGACTATAGACTATGCCAAGGGACTTATAGATCATGTGATGATTCATGCTCACATCACTAAAGCATTTCTATAAGCAATAAAGAAAAATTGAAAACTTCATGGCATCTCTCTCAAATCACAAAAACATAACAGACTTCTTATATCGGTTTGTATAATTGTTTCGATGCTTTTTAGAACAGAAATATGGCGGACACTTCAATTTACTCTTAGGCAAGGAGAAATGATTCAGAGACGCGCCAAGTTTTACGCGATTTGTTAAATAATTGGAGATTTTCTAAGCTTTTTCAACATAAGCCTTAATAAGCAATAAATTTATCTTAACAAACGTATACAAGAAAACTTAATTAAGTAGTTAATTAAATTAAAATCTGGCAACTTTTCACTTTAACTTTATGCTGTTATTACAGCAAAGTGAATGATTCGTAAACATGCATATGTATCAGGGATGGTAAAGTTTTTACTATTTTAATGTTTTTTGTACATTCTTAAATTGAAAATTAAAAAAATACAATAATGGGTTTTCTATGCATATATTTTTTGATAAACACTGTTGTTATTGTAATTATTTAGTCTAAAAAGCATTAAATCTTATAGTTTTATACCCGTCACCACAAGTGGAAAAAGTGGTAAAATGTTATGTCCAAGTATGTCATTTCGTTTGTAGTTTTTACAATTTCCATTCCCGATCCCATAAAGTTTATATATTCTCCAATCCTTTGCATAGCGAACCGATTGAGCGATGTGTTAGTGTTAAAATCAACTTTGATCAGACATAGTTTCGAAAACATTGCCATTTAAAATAAGCAAGGTCGATCCAAAACCTTCCAGGCAGCGGGCTAAATACCAGGCCTTTGTCTAATTTTTCTAATGTCTGATTTGACAAATAATTAGTTTAATTCTTCCGCTAAACGAATATGGTTGTGTATACGCTTAAACAACGCTGGGAAATATTGCGACATTATTTTGAAAATCATGTTGCAGAATGTGTGCGAAAATTGCGTGCGGATTTTGTAGAACAGAAGTACCGTCAGCTCCGTATGATCGTTATCTTGTGAAAGAAACTGGCATCCTCATCGATAAGCCAAAGCGTGAAAAGCCAAAAACAGTGCGGACACCCGAGAATATTGCTGCTGTGACAGAAAGTGTGCGTAAAGCGGCATCAACATCAATTCACCGTCATTCTCAACAATTCAACTTTTCAGAGACATCATTGACACGAATTTTTTATAAAGGCCTTAGTATGACGCCATACAAAGTTCAATTGATTCAAGAGTTGAAGCCAACTGACCATCCAATGCGTTTTTTTATAAAATTTTCAAAAAAAAAAAAATTTATTTGGCGGACCTATATAATTTAGAACAATGAAAAAATTGGTGCTTGCCTATATTTTCCGAGTTATGGGCCTCTTTACTTTCCATAGAAAAGTACGAGTGTCCATTATATTTTTTAAGGCAATAATAAAAGCTTTTGAAGAGATCTTTCAAAAAATACTTAAATTGCTTAAAAGTGCTTAACCCATTAAGGGCCGATGACATTTTTATGTATTTTTTTTTATTTCATTTTTTTTCTTAATTTTTTAATTCATAATTAAATAAGTTTAGCGGTTTTTTTTCAGAACATTGGCGGTTTTTTTCATTTAAAATAAAAAATAAATAAGTTACACATTTAAGTACGTCTGTAAATAACATATAGATATTTACTGATTTTGGCGTTTTTTTTTTTTTTTTTTTGTATAAAAAATGTTTTATAAGTTATAATTATAAATGTAAATATTTTTGATAAAAACTGACATTAATTTATTTTGGCGATTTCTTAAATTTATTTTGGCGATTTTTGGAAAAATCTGGCAACCCTTATAATGAAAAGCAAAGAACACTAATAAAAAAACGTCTTTGAAAAGGGCATGGAAACTAAATTAATAAATCGAATATAAATTTATTCGAGCAGACAAACATGAGGGAATCTTACCCATAAACCAATAACCAAGATATCCTCGGCAATATGTGATACAATATATTGCAAAAAACCGGCGAATGTATGTTTATGGTAATGAATCACTTTTTTAACATTCCAAACCATGAGACCAGCTGAGGAAGTTTAAGGCAATAACTTTTACACCATATTTACTTTAAAGTTAATTATTTTTAATTAAAAGTTTTCAAGCATTAAATAACCTGCTTTTAATAAAAAGAAAATTCGTTTAAAACTTTTTCTTTGACTCAGTTATAGTTAGTCAGAAATAATCTAATTTGACGAAAAATTAAAAAAAAAAAACATAAAATTAAAAAAATATAAAATTAATTTATAAATAATAAATGAAAAACCGATATAAATTATTAATTAAAAATATCCATGTGTGTAACAAAAATAATTAAATTTTAATAAATATATTTTATAAACAAAAAACCACCATACGAAAACATTTTTTTTTTTTGTTTAACAAGGCGTTCAGGAAAGCAAAAGTTCAATTAACTTAATTTTCTGTTTATTTTGTTTCAAAACGCATCATCGGTATAATAACACATGCTGGCAGTTGCAACAGACTAGAGGTAAAGGAATGCAGGTATAGGAACTACTATTAAACCAATTTTCTGCGGCTGAAAAAAAAAGAGTCGATGACTTTTTTTGTTTTGTTTTTATACAGAGATGGCAGTTTCTTCGCGTTGGATTTTTTGTTTTTGCTTTTTAAGGAATCTGCTTGTTTTACGTTATTAACTGCCCTTAAGTCTAGACCCTGTGGGAAATTCCATCATTATTTATTTTTTTTCGCTCATGTATTCATTTTGTGATGCTAAAATTTCCAACACTGAATCCGCCATTTTAGTTTTGCGTATTTGAAATTTGTTTAAACATTATCTCGGCCTTAGTGATGTTTTAACGAACCCATTGTACATCAAATATGGAGTCTGTAGTTTAGTGAGGTTATGTGCATCTAAAAGGAGCCTTAATAAAATTGTTAAATCATTTTCTACAGTTTAATTAACAACGAAAGCATTAGTTTGTCCTTAAGAAATGAAAGGCAGTTACAAAAGGCAGCTGGGAATCATATGATTAGCTCTCCCATCCATGTAAGTTATAATTATACAAAGCAGGAGGTTTATACACGGAATTTTTGCTGTACCCACATGTAGCCAGAGATGGCAAAGCTAGCGTTACTATTGTTTATTTCTTAAAAAACTCGAAACTCAGTGCATGAATGACTAATTTCGTACACAAAGAGAAATTTTCTCGTTCTCGGATTTCTAAGAAAAAATTTAAGAAATTTAATTTTTACGTTTCCCATTATTTTGGTTGTTGAGCACAAATTAAGTCAAAAAAGTAAACAAAGAAGAAATTGGAAAATATGGTTTACCATCCCTGATTCGGAAAATAAGGGCGATCGTCAATTTTATCACTAAATATTTTTTTTCTTATGTTTTAATATCTCTATCGCGCCAAATTATATTAAAAAACTTAGAGGCAGGCACGTTGTTTTGTCCGCGGTCTGGAAAAACAAGGACCGATCTTGCTGATTTTCAATAGCATGAGGGGCATGAAAAGGGGATTTAAAGTATTTGTATAATTGAATAAAAACTCTGCCCTTCCAAATAAATCCTTTTACCTAACACACCATTTCATTTTACAATTTTTTTTAGTGTAATTAAATATATTTAAGAAAAATTATACGGAAACATTCTTACGCTACACGAGTATAATAAAGAAGACACACGAAATTATAAATTTTGATGCAGAGAGCTCATTTCTTGGCTTCAACAAGAAAGACAGACAAACTGCAAAGATCAACCTACTACGAATAAAAAAAAACAAATCAAAAGAAATATTCATGTTAATGAGGGTTTTCACACACGACTAATTTTTAATCCGCACAACTTTTGTTCTTTCGTATTCACACCAGACTAATTATGCTGGCATAAAATTGTGCACGTATACACAGCTTTGTGTGTGTTAGTAATTTCTATGTTTATTTCACGTTTGCCTTTCGTTCGTTAAACACATACATAAAATGCGGAAATATGGCTGAAATAATGGTGATGAATTGGCAATAATTTTAGGAGGAATTTCTAGGGGCTGTAACTTGCAAGCTGCATCATCACTCCTAGAAGCTGAAGATTTCAATTAATATTTTATTCATAAGAAGAAGATGAATTAATTCATATTTGATAAAAAGTTCGTTTTCAATTTTTTTCCTGTAAAATACATATAAAAATTAACTCAAATTAACTTTAAACTTAATTTCCCTTGATAAAATATTATAAGAAAATTGAATTCAATCATAATAAAATTCATCATTGATGTATTCATGTTTACTCGTCGATGGACGACTAAACACTAAAAATCGCTCTGCAAAAAAAAAACGCAGAACCTGTGTTTTCATAAGTGTGTATGTGTTAGTTTTGTTCTGCTTGTGCGGGGTTGAAGCTGGTTGAAAAATTGTGCTAACCAAAAACCACTCTCCTCACCGAAAAAGCCTACAAACTGCGATTTTATGCCAGCACAATTAGTCTAATGTGAAAACCCTCAATGGCATTTAAAAAAATGACTTATTCATCAGAGATGGAAAAGTTAAGCAAAATGTATTTTTTTATAATAAAATAGTAACGGGGTCATTTCTGTACATGAAATATTGTTTTGTAAAATTTTGATGTTGGTGTAGAAAGTTATCGATACAGAATACAAAACACCTATTATTGGAATTTTTTTTTTCTGTCTGTTTGTTTGTGTTCGCATCACTTAAGAACTTCTGAATGGATTTAAATAAAATTTTGTAAGGAGGTCCTTTAGAATCTTGGTTCAAATATAGAATACTTTTTTTATCAAAAAAAAAGTCATTTTGTAGAGAAACAAGAGATACAAATGTGGAAACATCCAATTTAACTGGTATAATGTTATTAAAACAGTTGTCAGTACATTTTATTTTTGTAAATGGAAAATTTTTAACGCTGTTTCCAGAACTCTACAACAAATATTTAAAAACAGATTTTTCTTAATTTTAATTTTAAATTACAAACTTGATTTCACAAAAAAAAAAATACTTCAATCGATTAGACCCTTCGAGGCAGCAGGCAAATCAACACGCCTACCTCTAATTTTTTCATTTCATCTGGAACAATAAAGTAACTCCAACCAAAAATATAAATGTATGGAGCGACAGAGAACCAAAAAATAACAATAAAAAAATATAAAGTGAAAATATGGGCACTCGCCCATATTTTCGGAGTAATGGGGCTCTGAAATTAAAAATTTTTTTTAAATATCAATATGGGTATCTGTTTAAAGCTTTTCAAGAGGTCTTTAAGGAAATACTAAAATTTTTTAAAAATGCTTAACTCATTAAGAGCCGATGTCAATTTTATGTATTAAATCGTACGATTTTGTACGATAGTGAATTCTGGCCTTTTTATACTATTTCAAAACACAGTTGTAAAAATGAGCAATTTAAAAAAAGTTAAACAAAACAAATGAAATTTGACAACAATGCAAAATATATCCGTTAATTTACATATTATTAATGAAAAGTGACAACATTGTAGATTATTTCTATTTATTCAAATCATGGTAAATGCATTACCTTTTACGTGCATTTTGTTTTTGTTAAAACAATATGTGCAATATATTTTTAGTGGCTTTCTTATTTTTCACAAATCCATACACACATATTGCCAGACGTTTTTGACAGCTCGAATAAAACATACATATGATGAACACATGATCTGATGCAGTCAGCTGTTTGATGCGCCTTGATTCAAATATTATTTATTTATATATTTGTTGCTTATTGTTACTAGAACGTGTTCACAATGCCCTTAAAATCATAAACGCTTTTGAAAATTACCTAATAATTAAAAGAAGATTTAAACATTTTACATATTTATATTCTTTACATATTTATGCTGTTTGGTTACTTGGAGTATTATTTTTAATTTTTTTCGTTTGCTGGCTTCTAGTGGTCTTCGTTTTATACATTTTTGAACTCTAGTACATTTTCTTTAAAAATGGTACTATTTAATGGTCATACCGTACAGTTTTTAAGTCTTATATATCATTTCCAAAGCCACAAGATTTTTTTTTTTTTTGCTAATTTTTGCTAGTAAAGCGTTCACTTATTTTCGACATTTGGGAAAATAATGTTGAAAATTTCTCTTTTATTTTCTCGTTGCTAGTTCTTGCTAGTAAAGTTACCGAACAGACCTATTATTTAAGTTAAAGTTAAAACTAAAAATTAATATAAAGCAAATGATATAATGTATGAGCTGCTTCATATTTAATTAAAATCGTTAATTGATACAATGTTTATTTTGTGTCAATAGCTTTTGTAATTTATTACTTCTATGGAATTGTAATTGTGACCAGATTTAGATTCGTGGTTATTGTTATAATTAAAGTATAATTTTTTTCATTGTTTTTTTTCATAAATAACTTAGTTTTAATAGTTAATTAGTAAATTTTTTATAAAGAAGAGATTTGTTTTCAATCACATAAAAACTGTGATGGTCCTACGAACCAAATGCGTTAACAGAAAAATAAATTAAATTGAATTGGTCCCACGAACCAAATGGTATTATTGGACTATTTTTTGAAGAACGACATTTACAAAATGAAATAATGTCTGTTTATTTTTTCTTATTTACGAGACCTTAAACCAATTTGTACGCCATTTGAAGAGCGTAAAATTATACTAAATACAGGAACCACCTTCTCACCCAAAGGAAAAATTTCAAAATGGAGCAAAACACGACTTATGATACTTTTCATTTGTAGCATGGCAAATCTTTGACCAATACAATTACGCGGTCCAGCTGAGAAAGGCACATAGGCGAAAGAATTTTTATTATCACATGATTCACTATGAAAATGTTCTGGATTAAAATTGTTGGGATGGGAAAAATAATCTCGATATCTGCTAGTGCCATAGAGAACCATTATAATGTTAGTATTAGCCGGTATCACCTGTTCACCTAAAAAGTATATTTAATAATAGTTTTCTTTAACACAACAAATTGCATATTTACCTATTTTAAAATCTTGTAAATTTTCCCTAGCAATCAAGGGCACAGTAGGATATATTCTTAAACTTTCTTTTATGACCGCTTCTAAGTATTTAAGTGCTTGCAAATCGCTCATGCTAATAGATTTATCTTTATCGGGACCGAAAATCTCTATAATTTCTTCATAGGCTTTTTGCTGTATGTGGGGATGACGTGACAGCAGATATAGACAAAATGAAATGCCACTTGTTGTTGTATCATGACCTGCAAACATAAAAGTATTAACCTCTTCATGTATATCCTCCTGACTCAAGGGTTTGCCATCTATGGTGGCCTGCAAGAGAACATCCAGAAATACCATCCTGTTTTTCTGACCCACATCCAAATCATTTGGGACTAAAAATTATTTATTTAGAAATAAATTTATGTGAAACGAGTAACTTTTTTAATTTAAAGGACTTACTTTCGGTTTTATCGTTACGCGAGAATATTGTAGCTCTGCGATCATTTATGACTTTATAAGTAAAATCATGCATTATTTTGATGCATTTTCTTAGTTTCAGAAATGAGGGAAAGGCAGTCAATAAAAAGAAAAGGTCGTTATGTTGTAGAGGATTTACTATACGATTTCCAAGTATTCTTGTGGCTCTGAAAGTATTTATAATTTTATTGTGATGATTAAAATAGTCTGGTTTGAAGTCAAGTATTTTATTAATTAGTGAGAGATAAAGATATCTATCTGAGTTTACAATATTTCATAAAATTTTTTTGCTTACGTTTTTAACGCTTTTGAATATGGAAAATCTGGATTCTCTTGTGCATTGATTTTGACACCCATTGCTGTTTCTGCTATAATATCCAACGTCGTTAGACACACAAACGGAAATATATCGAACGCCGTCTTGCCATCAGCTTTGTCCTCTAATTTTTTTATTAAAACTCTACTTTGCCGATCAAAAATTTCAACAAATCCCTCTAAAATCTTAAAGTGATACGTTGGAGTGAAAATTTTACGTCGGGCCCTCCATTTGCTGCCATCACTAAGGAGTAGCCCATCACCCAACCAACATGACAGCTTGTCATATACAAAAGACTTTTTTATTAATTTATGGCTGCTTAGTAAAACTTCGAAATATTTGGCATCATTGACTATCAAGAACAGGCGGTGAAATAGCCATAAATAATATACTTTACCAAATTTTTTATTGAGACGTTCGTATACGCTAAACAAATCTGGGAAGGAATTAAAAAAAAAACAAAAACAACTACATGTAATTATTTATGCTGTCGTTATTTTTGCAACTACCGTGTTAATAACAAACTGTTAATGGTAAAATCATGGCGAACTCATGTACCAGGTGGTAGCAGTGGTGAATTCATTAATTTTGCCTAAAACCTGAAATGTCAAACTCCATATATAAAAAATTGTGTTAAAATCAGTTAATTTCTTTTTAATTTTGGTTAAAACTAAATTTTTTTATTCAATTTTCTAAAATTGGCATATTAACGAAATGTGATGAAAATATATTTTTTTTTCAAATAAAAAACGATTTTTAGCTAAAATGAAGATTTGCTGTTGCATCATAAATTTTTTTGAGATTTTACAAGTGCATGTTGTTAAACGGATATCTTTTGCTAAAGCACATCTTAATTGGCCAAAGGAAAAGTGGAAAAAAGTGCTATGGATTGAAGAATCCAAAATTTTTCCTTTTTGGTGGAAAGGGTTCCAGATGTTTTCTCCGTAGGCCACCTAACAGCGAATAAAAGCCTTAATTCACATTAAAAACTATCAAACATGGAGTTCGTAGTATAATGGTATGGGGTTGCTTCTCGTATCAAGGTGTGGGTCCTATATATTAGACCAAAACCGTTATGAATTCATCGGTTTACGTAAAAATCTTTGATGAAATAATGCCTCCATATGCTTCCTACGAAATGCCGCTGGTGTGGGTCTTCTAGCAGATTTGAATCCTATCGAAAATCTGTAGACGGACATAAAGAAGGGGTGTATCTACAATAAAACCAACAAGCGTTGAAGGATTCTAGGAGGCAGTGCAGAAAATTTGGAGTTCCATCAAAGTTTAAAGATGCCAGCATTTAGTGGATTCCATGGAAAGGCGTTGCGACGCGGTAATCGCAAACAAATGGAACCCGACAAAGTATTGAAATCATCTACAAAATATCTCAGTGAAATTTTTGTTTTATTTTAAGAAAGATCACAATTTTTTGTTCAAAATTAACTGAAGTGCTATTATTTTGACTGTGTAGTTTTAATGTTTTTTGTTTAAAATAATTAATTTATTATAAACTATTGAAGAAAACCAAATAATTTTTTTATGATAATAAACCATTAACATCAAAGAATTTATTATTTTGTTTTGAGTCGAATCTGCCTAACACTTAAACAGATATAAACGGAGTCATAATAAATTTGTGCGCAGCTGTATGTAGCATAGTGTGCGAGAAGCAGGAACGGATACCATCGGGGATGGGGGTACAGAGTATAGACACCCAAAATATTTTCAATTACCTCTCGTAGCAGTCGAAGTATAAATCCACTCACAGCGCTTTTACCAAAAATTCTGTAAAATGTGGTTAAAGACCAGCGCCGTAAATGTCGGCGGCATGAATATATAGAGCATTTTTTATCCAGTTCGCCTACTCCTCCATTGTGTTATTGTAACCTGCTATGATTGCAGGTTTTCCAGTGAGTTAGTACTTTTCTTTTTTATGATGCATTGGGAATATTAATCACACAGCACGATTTAAACGAAGCACATATGACCAAATTGTTAAATCTTTCGTAAAACCATACATACGAGGCTGCTGTAGTAAAGGTGGTAAGCACGTTGGCTACACACTTGGTTGGCCAGGGTTCAACACCTGCGGCAACCAAAAAATAAAAATGTTTTTTTTTTTTCAGTTTAATAGTATTGATATTCAGAATTACCAAAAAAAACATGCAGCCTCCTTCGTGAGTACTTCTTCATAGCATATTCGCCGGTGAAGTAAAATAACTAATAATCTATTCTAATCTATTCTCCTTTCACCACCTGTCTTATCTCTTATATATCCCCTTCCTAAAGAATATAGAAAAAAAACATACAAAGAAAAGTAGTGAGATTAGCACCACTGCAGGAGATCTGGCAACGTTGTGTCTACCTGCCGATGTATCGTGCACAAAGAATGTGTCCCATTAGGACAAACTGTCAACTAACTGTTTTATAAAAGTGTCCTTAAAAAGTTGAGGAAAAGAATAATCCGTTTGAAACCAGAAATTGCAAACAAGTGGATGCTTCATCATGACAATGCTTCGTGTCACACGGCTATTTCCATCCATGAATTTTTGACCTCAAAACGCAAAACTATTGTTCCTCAATCGCCCTGATTTTTTTTTTTTAATTAGGTCCAGCACTCAGGGGATGACCCCTACTTATGCAATGCATTGTACCAGAACTAGGAAATTAGGTTTTGGGATTGGGGATAGAGGGAGTAGTGCTTGTGAACATTTTATTTGAATCTTTGCACATTGAAAGTGGCAGGAAAGACCTCTGCAGGGAGTTTATTCCACATACGAACTGTTCGGCTAAAAAACGAATTTTCTCTGTAATGCGTTGTGCGATTCACTGGCCAATCGACCACAAAGGAATGCGCTCTTGATGCAGATCGCATTGCGCGTATGAAATTACGGTTTTCAGGAACAAGTTCCCTGATTTCATAAGAGCACATTCCGTTGTAGTAACGATAAAACAGTGAAACACACCCCACATTGCGTCGACGCTCCAGTGAGTGAATAGAGCTGGATACCCTACTGTCACCGATGAGTTTCTTCGCTCTCTCCTGTACGCGGTCGAGTAACTCCAAAATAGACTTTGAAGCACCGGCCCATACATGAGAGTTGTATTCCATTTTCGGTCTGATAAAGGTGACATAGATAGTAAGGAGATCAGATGGAGTGAAGTATTTCTTACACCGTTTCAGAAAACCTAGGCACTTGAATGCTTCTTTTGCAACATGAAAAATGTGCTTGTTCCAACGAACATCGCATTGAATTTTCATGCCAAGAACATCGAGAGCTTTTGATTCCTTAATATATGTATCACCCATAATTACAGATGACGTAGCATGTTCAGCAGTACGCCTGTGCGAAAGCACACAGCACTGGGTTTTATTAGCGTTAAACTGAACCCTGTTCGCTAGGCCCCATTCGGAAATTACTAAAAGGTCGCGATTAAGGGTATCGTCCATGTGCTTTCTCACAGCCCCAATTTCCCGAAGGCTTGGTCTACTGCGAAACGAAAATGAATGGCATATGCTGTAACTCTCTTCCCGAAATTGAAACATGTCCTAAAAGGACGTCATTTTGGAATTCTGAAGAACATTCAAAAGACTGTGACCGACCAGTTAAAAGCCATATACATTAAGGAATTCCAGAGCTGCTACAAAGAGTGGAAACGATGACTCCGCCGATATATAGCTGCCCAAGGGAATTACTTTGAAAGCGATGACATTGTTGTTTGAAATTAATAAAAACTTTGTTTAGTATGAAATCAGTCTCAGCACTTTTCTCACACACCTCGTACAATATCCTAACACTTTATTATTATTTTTTTTTTTGGCCTGAAACTCTAGTGGAATCTCTCTTTTGTTCTTTTTTAGCGTTCCTAGGTAAGTTATGGTTCGCTTTTTTAGTTCTCCTTCACCAGCTGGAGAGATGAAAACCACTTATCAGCAGTAACATTTCACCTATTTGCTTCCAACATTCTACACAGCCTCAGCACTGATTGTGTTTGTATTGAAAGTCTTATTCTTTTGTTAGACCAACTCCATCATTTTGTGTGCAAATATGCCGATTTCTTATCAAAATCATCTGGCACCCCTGACAACAGCCAACTAACAACTAAATAGCAATGATCATGATACAAGAAGATACTTAAAGAATTAAAGTGATAGAGCGAGTTTTTTTTAAGAAAATTAAAAGAGAGGGTAAAATTTACCACTACCTCCATAGTTAACAGCGATGCCAGAATGAAGATTTTACCTTAATTTTAAAGATTTTTTAATAAAAATAAGATGTGAAGTTTTTTTCCAGAATTAAGACTTTTTGATTTAGTTGTTTGACAACTAATAATGCAACTTTTTGTTAATATTTAATGAACATTTGTAAAACAATTTTATTGTAAATTAATACTCTAAAACAAAAAATTTTATCACTGCCGTTAATGCATAAATATGTAAATAATAAACACGCTTAAAGGCCAGGATTCACTATCATACAAAATCGTACGATTTAATCACACAAAAATCTGACAGAATTCTGTCCCACTTTAAAAATCGTTTCAAAATGAAGTTGTAGGTGTCACACTGTCATACAAAAAAGATGCAAAAAAAACAGATGCTTTTAACATTTTGTTATTTTCTTCTACTCATCTTCAAAAAAAATCAACTCTGATCGCATAGAAAAAATCATTTTAGAAATTATTTCAAAAGATTGTAAAATCGTACAGATCTGTCAAAAAGTCTGTCACACACGTACACTTTTAAATAACAAGACAATTTGGCTTAAATGACACAACCTTAAAAAAGACTTCTTCTATTGATCCTCAAAAACGTTATTAATAAAAAAAGTTTCTCGACTATTAAGTCTAATAAAACTTTTTCCAAATTAAATTAAAGACAGGGAGGTACAAAATTTAGATGAGGAACTGAGGGAACTCCGCCACATAAATTTAATAAATATTTTAAGAATTTAGCAATTTTACAGAGGAAGAGTTTTGGCACATAATGTCAAATATATCTAGAGCGAAGTTTACAATAAATTGAATATGTCTCTCTTGTTCATCAGCAAACGTTGAACAGAAGTTTACGAAAGTAAAAAGACTAAAAAATTTTTAAGATTTTTTTTCTCTAAATTAAGATTTCTTTTTCGATAAATGAAGATTTTTTTATGAGACTTTCTGGCACCACTGACAATTAAGTTCCCTATCGTGCATAAAAAATATTCAGTAAAATTATTATTAATTTTTTTGAAGTGAAGTTTTTAACTTTTTTGATATTTCCAAGATTTGATTCGGATTTCAAAACCACTCAATCAAGAGACTTACATATCACTTGATTTTAATATTAACGTGATTTACAGGACCTTCTTATTTTGGACTATATTTAATTTTCTTCATTTTGATATTTGACCAGGGAATACTTTTTCAACTTTGATCTTCAATATATTTTTTTAAAGCAAAATTTGTTCTTGTCAAAAGGAATTTTTTAATAGATTTTTAATTTTAATTATTTGTATGAATATTTTAAAAATTTAATTTATATAAATATTTTTTTTTTTTTAATTTTGACGGGTCTCTAATGATTTCGCGATTTTTTCTGTTTTTAATCAAAAGTTTTTTTTTTACTTTTCTGTTCGAAATGGTACATTTTTAATTATTGTTTGAAATTTGTATTTTAAATTAAATTTTTAATAAAAATTTTCTTAAAAGTACTTTTAGAACGAGATAATTTTACCATCCTTTTTTAAGGTGAATTTATAATTCTAAATAATAAAATAAATTTTGTTAGGAAAAAGTATTAAAAACTTTTTAAATGTTTTTTTTTTTTCATGGCTAAATTTAAAAAAGTACTGTTTTTAAAGGGCACCTTTTTTTAATTATATTTTAAAAGGTACTTAAAAAATGCTTTTTTATTTTGCTTTAAAAAAATGTATTATTTTTTTTTTTTTTTAATTTTCCTGGGGTTATTTAACAACACTGATCCTTGTTACTTTTAATTATTTCTGAAGTAATGTTTCAATGAAATAAATCATATTTTTATTTACTTAATGAATCACTGTCTACGATTTCTAAAACATTTCCAACTAAAGGCAACGTTAGTAAAGGACCCGGTATACGAGAATTCTTTAAAATCTGATAACGCCTTTTTTTAAATAAATAATCCCAGATTAAGGCGCACACTATCACGAATGTCACAGCAAATAAAATCCACATTTTACACGAAGGAAATATAAAACTTTAATAAACGTTTTAAACGCTTTTACAGCAATTTTTATATTGTTTCACGAAGCAATTAAAAATTAATTCATTTAGCAATTAATCAATTTAATATGTTAATTTTTTAACAATATAATACTTTGTTAATAATATATTGTTAAAAAAAAACTTGGGTCCAATGTGAAATACTGAGAAAAAGTTCAAGAAGTTCATAACAATAAATGTTTGTTCGAAAAAAAAAATAGATTCTAGAAAGTGTTACAAAAACTACGTATGACGATTGTTCTCTGCTGGAGTTTCGTTCTGGCGAAATAAGACATTCGGGTTATCTGTCCAGAGTAGAGCTTGTTATATGCATACCTGTGCACAGTGGGACAGAGTCAAAATAATTAGTCCTTTTTGTACTTGTGTAGCTGGTCCAAAATAATTACAAAATAAAAAAACAAAATGCAAATTTTTTACTATTTCGCCCTTAAAGTCCACATATGGCCTTAGACTCATGAAATGCCTTTAGCAAAGATCCATTATTTACCAAGAAGCTGAACGTCCAAAACTTATCATGAGGCGGCACCTCCGCACCATACCTAATATTCTTCAGTCGCCGTTGCTTAAATTTTGTACCAGCTTGGTAATTTTCATTTTATTTGTAGCGTGATGGTATGAAAACAAAATGTTATGTTACGTTAGATTTCTTGACAATCACAACAATTGTGTTTTGATTTCCTTCTTACAAAACCCAATGAAAATCTTAATCCTTAGTGTTATAGTGTGAGAGGGGCTGAAAGTAGATCAATGCTACCCACCTATCCGTCAATGTAGAAACTGTGGCCAAACTGGTGTTTGCAATCCAAGCTGTGAAATATTATTCTCTGCAATAGAGCTAGCTGACCATCAATCACATAAAAAAAAAGCAAATGCATCAAATTGTTGGAAGAGCAAGATTAAAAAAATAAATCAATAAATAATGACCATTAAGAAATTCTTACGCAAAGAAGTTAAATTCAGTGTATTGGAAAACTTTTAAAATGATTTGTCGATATTTTTTTGCTCTGAAAACATAAGAAATAAAGATAACAAAATTATACGTATTGTAACGAACATAAGGTCTGGCAACGCCTGTTCGTATGTGCGTGGTAAGAAAACATAAGGTGAAAAAGATACTTCTACCACCATTGGGTGCGTGTGTGTTGAATAATACGACAATTAGCTAACAAAAGTTAAGCAACCCCAATTGTTGTGTTGGTAGAGGTTTATGCTTTAAAACAGAAGATCGTGAGTTCGAGCCCATCTTCGGAGATACGTACAGAGGAAAGAATAATAATTGTGTAAGGCAATTTAATATTAAGAAATTGCAGTACAAACCTCCCGGAAAGAGAAAGACCAACTATTGTGTGAAAACATGGCTAGATAAATTAGTGAAGACGTCTATTAAATAAAAATAGTAGAGATAGTTGTCAAGGCGACCTTTATTAGAAAGAGAAGAGTTCTACCGGAAGGAAGTAACATGATTACATTGTACGGCAGATGTTAAGTTGTGGTTATTGGATTAATAGGGTTTGACTGGCTTGGGTGTGTAAATCAAGGTGGAGGAGAGATCTGTGTTATGGTTGAGGTTACTAAATAAGGCATCGAGTAGTTCTCGCCGGAGAAACACAGTAGTGTAGCGTGGATGGTTGTATTTTTAACAACGCATGTTTAGTAAATACGACACCATAGGATCTTAAAGACGGAGTAGGATCACGTATGTAGCCAAATAAACTTTTAGAAGTTATGAAAAATAGCGAATTTATAATGTGCCACAGTGGTGTTTGCAATCAAAAGAATCCGTACGTTTATCCTAAAAGGGAAAAACGTAGCAATATTTTTTATATATGGACGTTGGCATTTAGGGTTCCGGCAAAATTAATAAATTCGCCATCGCCACCACTTAGTATTGATTTGCATTAAATATTTATGTTAAAATTAACAACCGAGATGCCATAACTGCTTTAATGTTTTTAAACACGATGTAAATTTGTCAGTACAATTTCCAATCACTGTGGACTAATTCCAATAGTAGAGAATATTTGTTTAACACCAACAGCATTGAATTTTGCTGCCTTAGTGATGTTTTCTCATATGAAGGCGGTAATCATAAACTTTTAAACTACAATATAATAGTGTAGCAATATGTTATCGCATCAAAATGAAGAAAATAAATCATAACTCTTATCATCTAAAATAGTTATTACAGAAACAATTAATCTAGATACTAACATTGTTATATGTTCTTCTTACTTCAGACCGGTTATGCCAGATTTGTATAATAAAATAACTAACCTAAGATTTACAATAATGAAATACTGCGCGGTGATTTAAAGCCAAAAGCAGATTAAGGAGTGACTATTGAAAATAGCAAGGAAACCAAGCAAAGGCAAAAGTTTTCATTTCCTATTTTTCGGTGTCTTAATAATGATTCAATAACCTGTAAACAAAACAACGATTATTATGGTTCAACGTTGGATTGGACATTTAAAAACTCTTTGTTAAATTTGTCTTGGAAAGTTATTCCAGTCAGTCTTAGTGGCAGTCATCATCTACCTATAATAATTCAATGTGATAAGATTGGTTCTGTTTTAGGAAAATTAATCTCTAAAAGAAAATTGCTAACTTTGCTATTTAATATAAAAATCGTACCAAGCGTTCGTGAATTAAATGATACTGGAAAACGTGATGAAATAGAATATCAAAACACAAGAATTTTTGCCGATGATTTCATTACAATGCCATGGGGTGAAGAATTTAAATGTTTTGTTACAAATGTATAACAGAAAATTTCATTATTCAATACAGAATGTATAAAACGTAATCTTTAATATGGCCAAAACGTGGTGAATGTATGTTGCTAAGGGAAGAATAACGAATTAATGACTTTTTCGATAGAAAATGGTTGCAGGGTTAAATCTGAAGTTTGAAAATATTGCCAGAGGTGTTTGACAAGTTATTGCAAATCTCTTAACAGTAAAATGAAAAACGTTCTTGAAGAGAGTATTGCCAAACTTTTAAACCGTTATAAAAAGATAGCGGAAATTTCTTATGAAGTCGGCTGTTGTTTTTTTTTTTTTTTTTGCAAGAATTTTTTATGAACATAAATAAATGAGTTACAATCTTCAAGGTGACTATAAAATGATATAAAATTATTTGAGAAAAATTGGCTTTTGTCGTTGCTAGCGAAATTCGAACATTTTTGTATCAAAAAAAATATAATTTAATAACAAATCAATTTAATATTAATTTAAAGGGTTTTAAGATACCTAGACGACAGTATAATATAGCCCTTTTAGCAAAACAACAACAACACCAACAACAACAATTCATTTGAAAAAAAATCAAAAAGCTTAAATAATTATAATAATTGAATAATTGTAATAATTAAATAACTATAATAATTAAACAAATAAATAACGGATTTAATTAACATATAACAATTAAAAAATATAACAATTAAGCATTTAAAAAAAACTGCATTTTCTAAAAGATCTCTTCAAAGCTTCTAATGATACACCTATTGACAATCGAACTGTTTTAGGAAAATTTCAGAGGCGTGGGCCTCTGAAAATATGGCCGAGCACAAATTTTTCACTTGATATTTTTTACTTATTTTTTTAGTTCTCCATCGCCTTATTTATTTGTTTTTTTGATTAGAGTTACTTAATTGTTTCAAATGATATTGAAAAATTATAGGCAGGCGTTGTGTTTCGCCCACTGCCTCGAAGGACATGGACCGATCTTGCGGATTTTTAGTAGCAACTTTTTCAAAACTATGTCTGATCTGATGCCTTGGCAAAGTTGAATTCAACTGTAACAGCCAGCCAGCCAGCCATGGCTGACACCATCAGGTTTTGCCGATTAATCCTTTGATGGACTATTAAATTTTTTTCTGATTCTTAAGTTTTCTTTTGCTTCAAAATGTAAAGGGTCCGCCATCTAACGTTTTGTTTTTTCAACTAGTGTTTATTTCGTGAATGGTAACACTTAGCTCCTGTCTAATTTGACAGATAATTAATTTTATCCTTCCGCTGAACGAATATGGTTGTGTATGCGCTTGAACAACGCTGGGAAATATTGCGACATTACTTTCAAAATCATGGTGTGGAATGTGTGCGAAAATTGCGAACGGATTTTGGAAGAAGAGAAGCACCGTCAGCTCCGTATGATCGTTATCTTGTCAAAAAAATGAAAGAAACTGGCATCTTCATCGATAAACCAAAGCGTGAAAAGCCAAAAACAGTGCGGACACCCGAGAATATTGCTGCAGTGACAGAAAGTGTGCGTAAAGCGCCATCAACATTAATTCACCGTCGTTCTCAACAATTGAACATTTCAGAGACATCATTGACACGAATTTTTTAAAAAGACCTTGGTATGACACCATACAAAGTTAATTTGATTCAAGAGTTGAAGCCAACTGACCATCAAATGCGTTTTTTTTTAAATTTTCAAAAAAAAAAAAAGTTATTTGGCGGACCTATGTATATCATTTAGAACAATGAAAAAAACAAATATATAGGGCGATAGAGAATTAAAAAATAAGAAAAACACGTCAAGTGAAAAAATTGCTGCTCGCCTATATTTTCCGAGTTATGGGCCTCTAAACTTTCCATAGAAAAGTACGATTGTCCACCATATTTTTTAAGGCAACAATGATGATAACCAAGGATAACCATATCATTTAAAAGCTTTTGAAGAGATCCTTCGGAAAATACTTAAATTGCTTAAAAGTGCCTAAACCATTAAGAGCCGATGACATTTTTATGTATTTTATTTTTTTTTTTGTATTTCATTTTTTTCTTAATTTTTTAATTCATAATTCAATAAGTTTAGCGGATTTTTTTCAGAACATGGACGATATTTTTTTCATTTAAAATAAAAAATAAATAAGTTACACATTCAAGTACGTCTGTAAATAGCATATAGGTATATACTGATTTTGGCGTTTTTTTTTTTTTTTTGTTTATAAAAAATGTTTTATAAATTAAAAATATAAATATTTTTAATAAAATCTAACATTAATTTATTTTGGCGATTTTTGGAAAAATCTGGCAACCCTTATAATGAAAAGCAAAGAACACTGATAAAAAGCATCTTTGAAAAGAGCATGGAAACTAAATTATTAAAAGCGAAAAATATAGATAAAAATAAGCGCACTTTATGCTTTTATTTAACGCAGACTAAGGCGATAAAAAATTTATACGAGCAGACAAACATGAGGGAATCTTACCCATAAACCAATAGCCAAGATATATGGCAAGGTTTTACTTTTTAAACATTCCAAGCCATGAGACCAGCTGAGGAAGTTTAAGGCAATAACTTCTACACCATATTTATTTTAAAGTTAATTTTTTTTAACTAAAAGTTTTCATGAATTTAATTACCTGCCTTCAATAAGAAGAAAATTCATATAAAACTTTTTCTTTGACTCAGTTATAGTTAGTCACAAATAATCTAATTTGACGAAAAATTAAAAAAAAAAAAAAAACATAGATACAAAATTTATTTAAAAATAATAAATGAAATGTGTAACAAAAACAATTAAATTTTAATAAATATATTTTATAAACAAAAAACCACCATACGAAAACATTTTTTTTAATTTGTTTAACAAGGCGTTCAGGAAAGCAAAAGTTCAATTAACTTTATTTTCTGTTTATTTTGTTTCAAAACGCATCATCGGTATAATAACACATGCTGGCTGTTGCAACAGACTAGAGGTAATGGAATGCAGGTATAGGAACCACTACTAAACCAATTTTCTGCGGCTGAAAAGTCGATGCCTTTTTTTTGTTTTGTACAGCGATGGAAGTTTCTTGGCGTTTGATTTTTTGTTTTTTTTTTTTGCTTTTTAATGAATCTGCTTGTTGTACGTTATTAACTGCCCTTAAGTCTAGAGCCTCTGGGAAATTCCATCATTATTTATTATTTTTTCGCTCATGTATTCATTTTGTGAAGCTAAAATTTCTAACACTGAATCCGCCATTTTAGTTTTGCGTATTTGAAATTTGTTTAAGCATTAGCTCGGCCTTAGTGATGTTTTAACGAACCCATTGTACATCAAATATGGAGTCTGTAGTTTAGTGAGGTTATGTGCCTCTAAAAGAAGCCTTAGAATCTCAGGACCACAATACTCGCCAGATAAAAAATGTTAAATCATTTTCTACATTTTAATTAACAACGAAAGCATTAGTTTGTCCTTAAGAAATGAAAGGCAGTTTCAAAAAGCAGCTGGGAATCATATGATTCATATTTTTGGCCTTCAGATATTAATAAGAATGGCTCTCCCATCCAGAAGCAGGAGGTTTATGCACGGAATTTTTTGCTGTACCTACCTATTTTAATACATAGACACATGCAGCCAGAGATGGCAAAGCTAGCGTTACTATTGTTAATTTCTTTAAAAAATCGAAACTCAGTGCATGAATGACTAATTTCGTACACTAAGAGAAATTTTCTCGTTCTCAAATATCTAAAAAAAAAAATTAAGAAATTTAATTTTCACGTTTCCCATTATTTTGGTTTTTGAGCACAAATTAAGTCAAAAAAGTAAACAAAGAGGAAATTGGAAAATATGGTTTACCATCCCTGACTCGAAGAATATGGGCGATCGTCAATTTTTTCTCTAAATATTTTTTTTCTTATGTTTTAATATCTCTACAGTACTTTTCGTTTATAGTCCATTCCGCTCAAAGGCCAAAAACGGATGTAAGCCAAAACAGTCCTATTCACTTGCAGGTTTTTTCGAATTTCATACAAATTATTTGTTCTTAAGTCCACTTCGCCTATAGTCCATTTTCGTTTAAAGGCCAACTTTTCTTTGCATGCATAGCTAATACTGTATAGAAAAAAACTTTCATATAGTCCACCCTGTTTTTAATACCTTTTTTAAACAAACTGGCAACCTTTTTTATTTAGATTTCTCGATACTTTTTATTACAAAAAGCTTTAAAAGCATTTGAATTTGTTTAAACTATTAATTTTATTTAAATCAATATTTGCTTATATTTTAAATAAATTTTTATTTTGTTAAAAAAAGTGGTTTTATTGAAGAAATCGCATACTTTGTATATAGTCCAAAATGTGTATTATATCCGGATTCAGTTATAGTCCATAAAGTGGCTTAAAAAGAAATTCGGTTATAGTCCTAATTCGCTTATAGTCCACAAACATTGTGCAACTTTAGTTGTGGACTATAAGCGAAAACTACTGTATCACCAAAAAATATTAAAAAACTTAGAGGCAGGCACGTTGTTTTGCCCGCGGCCTGGAAAAACAAGGACAGATCTTGCTGATTTCAATAGCGGTGAGGGGTATGAAAAGGGGATTAAAAGTATTTCTATAATTGAATAAAAACTCTGCCTTTCCAAATAAATCCTTTTACCTAACACATCATTTCATTTTACAATTTTTTTTTAGTGTAATTAAATATATTTAAAAAAATTATACGGAAACATTCTTACGCTACACGGGTATAAAAAAGAAGACACACAAAATTATAAATTTTGATGCAGAGAGCTCATTTCTTGGCTTCAACAAGAAAGACAGACAAACTGCAAAGATCAACCAACTAGGAATAAAAAAAAAAACAAATCAAAAGAAATATTCATGTTAATGGCATTTAAAAAAATAACATTTTCATCAGAGATGGAAAAGTTAAGCAAATTGTATTTTTTTATAATAAAATAGTAACGGGGTCATTTCTGTACATGAAATATTGTTTTGTAAAATTTTGATGTTGGTGTAGATAGTTATCGATACAGAATACAAAACATCTATTTTTGGAATTTTTTTCTGTCTGTTTGTTTGTGTTCGCATCACGTAAAAACTGCTAAATGGATTTAAATAAAATTTTGTTAGGAGGTCCTTTAGAATCTTGGTTCAAATATAGAATACTTTTTTTATAAAAAAAATATGTCATTTCGTATGGAAACAAGAGATACAAATGTGGAAGCAGCCAATTTAACAGGTATAATGTTATTAAAACAGTTGTCAGTACATTTTATTTTTGTAAATGGAAAATTTTTTTTAATTTTAGTTTTGATTTTAATTTTAATTTTGAGAAAATTAGAAATGTTACTTGGTCGAAGTTATATATAAATTGGTACACTCTTTGCCTGTAAAATACTTAAACTCATTTGATAAATTAAATATATTTGTGTGGGCCACCCTTTAAAATTTTTTGTTTTAACTTAATGTTACCTGTTACGGTTTAAAGTACAGTCGACTTTTGATAATTTGAAATTCTTTAATTTGAATCTCTCGATAATTTGTACAGTTTTCGAGGTCCCAAGGAAATTTCGATAGGCGACTCTCTATAATTTGAATTTTTTAGCTCCACGACACCCAAGAATATTGCTGCTGTGACAGGAAGCGTGCGTGAAGCGCCATCAACATCAAATCGCCGTCGTGCTTAACAATTGAATATATCGGAGACATCATTGAGACGAATTTTTTACAAAGACCTTGGTATGACACCATACAAAATCCAATTGGTTTAGAAGTTGAAGCCAACTGACCATCCAATAGTTTTTTTTATAGCATCTTCAAAAAAAAAGTTATTTGCCGGACCCTTTATTTATTTATATTTAATATCAAAAGTACAAATTAAAAATTTCATTTACCATCTCTGATCTTCATACAAACACACATACATCAGTAAAATACAAAACACAAAATTTTAAAGAGAAAAATGCTTTTTGCATACAATAAACAGCGAGTATCTTAACGGTACTAAGAGAGCAAAAGAAACGGTGCCAATGTAAATTTTGCAATTAATATTTAGAGAAAAACTATACATTCAAATTGTGGTTAAATAAAATTTGTAAGATCTTTTTTTTATATTGTGTAGCATTTTTCTTTATTTTTGTGTTTTGTGGTTTTATTTTTCTGGTATAAAATGACAAATAAGATAAAAGATTTGCTCACTTTTGTCCCGGCTATTAAACGGAAAAGAAGTGGTTGATTTTATTATTATTTTGTTTTTAATTATTAACCACAAATAATAAAAAAAATTTAAGAGCAACACGTGAATATTTGCTAGATAAAAAAAAAGAAAATCAAAATATTGTTTTAAGAGAGAAGACGAATAATTTTTCTGAATGAATTTAGAATTTCTGTGAATCTATTACGCACAATTATATTTTGTTGTTTTTGTTATTAATGAGTTCAAAAACAAATTCTTTTCTCAAAGGAAATTTTTATTAATAAAAACCCCAGAAACTTTTTTAAAAACGAAACATTTTCAAAACGGACGGCAGAGTGTTCAGATACGAGTTTTATTTATCTTAAAGAAAAATATTATACAAAATAATTTTAAAAAATATATAATTGAAAAAAATATATGTATATTAAAGTAAAAGAAATATTTAAAAAATTTATTTAAAATAAATTATTGAAAAAAAAAAAAAACAATTAAACATTTTATATTAAAAAATAAATAAAATAAAATAAAGAAACTAAATAATAAATATTAAGGAACAAAAAAAAATTTAACTATTTTGTTCAGTGTATTTATTTAAACAACTGTTATTTTATAACTGGTATTGCCATTCAGTTTGCATTGATAACATTTGATTTGTTTTTATAACGTTGGGTAAAGACGCCTGTGTGTTAACAGTTAATTTCTTTGTATTTAAAAACAACAAAAGGCTTTAATATTAATAAAAATATTAAAAAACTGCATTTATTTCTCAGTTAATTATTTAAAGTAAAAATCTGCAATAGAAGTTAATTTTTTTAAACTATTTAAATATAAAAAATAAAATCATGGATGTATCACATGAATTGGGAGCATTGCGTTTTGTGGTGGTAAGTTTTAAAAATTTTATTTTAAATTTTTTTCCAGCCAAGGGTTGAACCGTGGATTTTCATAAATCAATTAAAATTTTACTTTTTCGGCTTTGGTTCATTTTTTAATTTAATTTTTACAAAGAAAATTTATTTTGCAAATGTTTGCGGACGTTTTCCAAGGAAAACAAGAAAAATTAGACGCTGGCTGAAAATGCAACATTACCCTACAAGAACAGTGACCATCATTTGATCCATCAAATGACAATCACTGATGATGGAAATATCCATCACTGCTTAGAACAAAGTTTCTATCACATTCTTAAAAGAAAAATGAAAAACCTGATGTTAACATTTGTATACGTGTGATGTCTGTAGCAAACAGCGTTACCAGTAACTTTTTTTGCGTCATTTAAAGTTTTCTAGGGCCATTGTACAAAAAACTTGTGTTAATTTTTATAATAAAGCTTAAAATGTTATTCCACTAGACAGAGCTGCCATTGAGCCATATATCCAAAGTTAAATAATCCATCATAAAAGTTACCGTTAGAAAGTTATTTTACGCACAAAATTTTAAAAGGCTTTCTTCTGTTTTTTTTCTAAGAAATCCGTGTCATTATAAATTTTGTTATAAAAAAAATACAATAATCTGCGATTAAACGTCTAAGTGGTCTTAATCTGTTCATTGAAATAAAAGAAGTAAATAACCAATAATCAATAGACTAATCAACAAATTATGACAGTTTAAAAAGCCATTAAAATAAAAATGAGATTCAAAGTTTCAGATGTCTTGCGTGATGTCAGGGCTTCTACACAAGCCAATTGAATTGATAGAAAATTTATGTTTAAATATTATATTTTATCTTCAACTGATAACTTTTTAATTCTATTTTGTTTTATTTTCGCTTGTGTGTAAAACACCCAAATAAAAATGTCATACTCACAAACCAGTTAATAACAATCCATGTCAGTTGGAATGTCTTCTTAGATTTTAACTAAAAAGCATAACAACACAACCTCTTTGAATTAATCAATCTGGTTTTAGTTTGCATGCAACACCAACACATGTATAAAAAAAACAGTTTTTGCTGTCAAAGCAAGTAGAACCCAGTGCTGCATTTACACAACATACAAATCCATTAAATATTTACACACATATTTTTAATTAAAAAATAATAAAAAAAATATATTCAAACTGAAAATTCTTGTTTCCCATTTTTCTTGTTTGGAAAAGAAGCACAAATGCGTTTGAATGTGGACAGCTATTTACAGTTAAATGGAATACAACATATTGCTGTCAAACGAAAATATTTGTGTCATTTGTTCATGGAACGAGAGGCCAAAAATAGAAGAAGTTGTCAGAAGACAATGAATCTTGGCACAAAGTCATTTTTTATTTCAATCAATAAAACAATGAAAAATTCAAAATGAACCGCCCACTTTTACGCCCACCTCCCATACAAACTAAAATTTCAATTTTGACCTACAGCATTGTTTTTTAGCACATAGCATTCTAAAATACTCAGAATCATTTGTGTGAAATTTAAAAATATCCGCCTACTTTTACGCCCACCTCCCATGCAACTTGTATTGAAAAAGTGTCATAACTCCCTTGATTTTTGATGCATCAACTCAATTTTCATAAAAAAATAAATATTATAATTGCACGATGGGCTCCTGAAAATATATATCTGAACGGACCACTTTAATTATTTTTTAACATCATTATCGTACTACAATTTTTTGATTTGCAGCTTTGAGCGAGATTTATTTATAAGTGGGTCTAAAAGACCCTCCATTTCTCGCCTCCCGAGCTTCCTCAGACAGCATACCTGATACAAATAATCAATTAAAATGTAAAAAATAAAAATTAAATCATTGAATTAAGGCCCTTTAGATAGAGATAGAGCTATTGGCAGAATAGCTTCCGTTATAATTTTTCTACTATTAACCAGAATCTTATGCACAGTTACAGGCATGTAGTTCCAGCCATAGAGTTCAGCAAACATAGAGATCAACAACGTCGCGACGTCTTGGCGAGCCGTCAAGCTGTTTAGCTATCAAACAATTTTATGTTCGCTAACGGCCAAGGCTTATCAAGATTAACGTTTTATTTGTCAAACAATTATGTCACAGTAATTGTTTGAATAACAATTTCTGCTAAAGGCCACGACTCACTTTCATACACAATCAAACGGTTTAATCATATACAAATCTGACAAAATTCCGTCTTACTTTAAAAATCGTTTCAAAATGTCGTAGTATTTAAGACACTAAAAAGATGCAAAAAACATATGGCTTTTATATTTCGTTGTTTTTCTCACTTAAAAAAAAATAACTCTGATGGCATTAAAAAAAAATCGTACAAATCTGTCAAAAAGGAAAAAATTAATTTTTACAAAAATTTTACAATTTTAATTTTACACAAAAAAAATGTCATCGGCTCCTAATGGGTTAAGCTCTCTACAAAAAGCTTTTAAATGATATCGCAATCAATCGTTCGTTCGCATAATTAAATTTAAAACAAAAACAATTTTTAAGAATTTGTTTTTGTTTTGAATGTAATTGTGCGAGGGAACGAATGATTGCGACATCGTGGGACTGGCAGTTAATCTATATTTTGGTATTTGCTTTTAATTATGCCCTGACCTTTATAAAGACGTTTTTTATAACCGCTGTTTGCTTTTAGGGTTGCCAGTTTTTTTCTAAAATCGCCAAAATAAATTAAAAAAATCGCCTAAAAAATTTAATGTTTGCTTTTATCAAAAATTTTTATATTTATAATTTATAAAACAATTTGAAAAAAAAACACGCCAAAAGCAGTAAATATCTATATGTTATTTACAGACGTACTTAAATATGTAACTTATTTATTTATTTTTTTTTTAATGAAAAAATCGTCCATATTCTGAAAAAAACCGCTAAACTTATTTAATTATGAAAATTAAATAAAAAAAAAATACCTAAAAATGTCATCGGCCCTTAATGGGTTAAGCATTTTTAATAAAAATTTTAGTATTTTCTGAAAGATCTCTACAAAAGCTTTTTAATTATACCCGTATTGACTATATTGTCAATCGAACTTTTTTAAGAAAAATTTCAGAGGCCCATAACTCGGAAAATATGGGCGAACGCCAATTTTATCACTTGATGTTTTTTTCTTATTTTTTAATTCTCTATCGTTCCATATATTTGTTTCTTTGATTGGAAAAAATTAGAGGCAGCTGTTGCTTTGCCTGCTGCCTCATAAGACTTGACCGATCTTGCTGATTTTCAATATCAAAATTTTCGAAACTTTGTCTGATCGATTGGCGTATTTAAGAGCATAAAAAGGGCATGAAAAAAAGTGTTGTAGACTAAACTTTTTTTATGAAATTTGTTTAACCGATCAAACATTTTTTATATAAAACATCCTGCTTTTTTGTCAGAATTAGGAATTATGACATATCCAACGAGTAAATCTTATAGTGCATCATTAATTTTAACAGGAAGTATAAATAAATTTGAAGCTTCTAGTAGAATTGAGTTTTTCACAGAGACGATCTCTTTTATTTACTTTCTGACTTTAAATAGCAAAGAAATTTATAACTTTCAACCCGTTCAATTTAAGTGCAAAATAATATTTTTATATTTATAAAATTAATGTAGAAGAATAAATTATTAACAAAATAAAAATCTATTGTTTAGAGTACTTAAACCTGCTGTTTCTTTTTTTTTTTTGGTTCATTTCTTCTCATGAACTTTTTTGCATATTTTCCCATCATCAGTATTTAATTGTCATGGAGGTTTTTAAGTTGTGTGAAATTGGCTTATGAATAAAAACAAAACTTAAATATTTCTTTCATTGTCTATTTGAACTCAAAAAAAAAGGTTTTTTTAAGTTTATAATTAATTATGTAGCCACAGTGTTTCGCACTTTCTCTTTGTTCATAGAAATTCCTTGATGTTTTACAATGAATTATTAAAATTATCATAATAATGAAGTTGATTTTATATGAAACTTGTGTGGATAAGGGTAAATAAAAAATTATATTTTAAAGTTATAATAAAAAGCGAGGAACGTTTTAGAAAATTTTTATACAAACATACGAGGTGTGTTCAAGAAAAATTTAATTTCTTGTTACTTTTAAATTCTATTTTAGCTTAATTGCTTTTTCTCTCTCTCTCTCTCTTTCTCACAATCTCTCTCTTATTCTCCTTTTGGGTAAAGGACCGATAGAAATATGCACGACAAGTCCCTGCCTCTGCCTGCTAACGAGAAACCTTTAGGGAATTTTTTGCACAAATTTAATTTTTATACCCTTCACCACATTTCGACCTCATAAAGTATATATATATTCTGAGTCCCTATGAATAGCGAAGTCGATTAAGCGATGTCCGTCTGCATGTCCGTGTTGGGCTTGAAATCACCTTTGTAAAGCCACTAGATGAGCTAAAGAAAATTTAACTGCGCCAATCAATCAGACCTAGTTTACTATTGAAATCTAGCAAGATCGGTCCATGTTTTTCGACGCAGCGAACAAACCACCACGCCTGCCTTTAATTTTTCCATATCATTAGGAACAATGAAGTAACTCCAATCAAAAAAAAAAAAAAAACACAAATATATAGGGCGATAATGAATTAAAAAACAAGAAAAACAGCATCTAGGGAAAAAATTGGTACTCGCCCATATTTTCCGAGTTACGGGTCTCTGAAAGCTTAAGAATTTTTAAAATATCAATATGGGTATCGTTTAAAAGCTTTTGAAGATATCTTTAAGGAAATATTAAAATTTCTTACAAATGCTTAACCCATTAAGAGCCGATTAAATATTTATGTATTTTTTTTTTTTTTTTGTAATTTCTCTGTCATCTCAATATTAGTTTTTTTGATTGGAGTTACTTCACTAAGGTGAAGGGTATATAAGATTCGGCATAGCCGAATATAGCACTCTTACTTGTTTATTTTTTTATTAAAATTTTGATTCATATTTTCCCTTCACATTTCGGTTTAATTTGATAAGATTTTAATTGCGAATAACGAATTTTAAATAATTGAAATTTTTGGGGATTTTTTTTTTGTTGAAGAAATTTTTTTTTTTTTTTTTAGCCATTTTTGACAACGTTTTGCAAAGAGAAAATTTCAATAGTTTTTTCTTCTTATTTAGCAAAATATGTTTTTTTTTTAATTCCTGACATTTAGTTGGTTTTTCTTAACAAAAAAAAAAATTAATAGATTTTTTGAAACCTTTTGGGATGAAAAAATTTATACTTCTCAGTAAATCCTGACTTTTAGAGAAAACAGAAATTTTTTGTTATTTTTGTTTTTTTTTTGCTTATATTGAAATTTTGAATTTTTGAATACATCGCCATATTTTGTTTTTAAATTACTATTATTATTATTGTAATAAAAAGATTTTTATTAAAAAATTTTAATGTGTAAGTGAAATTTTAATAAAATTTATTTTTAGTAAATTGTGACTTTATGAAATTGGGGATTTTCTTACAGCATTTTCGGGTTTTAAGTAAAACTCGGCCTTTAAAAACGTTTAGATTTTTTCTGATTTTTCCTCGATTTTTTTTTTTTTTTGGAGGGAAATGTGAGTCTTGACAAAAGACAGAAGATTTAAAAAAAAACTACATCAGTCCAATCATGAATATTCTTACGGAGTTTCTTTCTTACGGAAAAAAACTTTCTCGAGAAAAAATTCTTCCAAATATGAATTCCGTGGGAAAAAAAAAATAAAAAGAGTGGCATCACCGTAATTTTTTCATAATTAATAATAGCTACTTTTTTCCCTTAATTTTTTTCACTTTTCACAGGCAATAAAAGGGGAACCAAATTTATAATAGAAGAAAAGGGAAAAGTGAGAAAGTGTGTTCAAAATTGGGCTGTATAATTTGTATTAATTACTGCAGGGGAAAACATATTCATATGAAAAAATTATAAATGTCGCATATTTTAATCATAAAAATATTTTACGTGTTAATTTTCACTTAAGATTTAAAACCGTTTCATCATAAAATATTCATTCAATAAAACTTTCAGAAATGGAAAATTTAAAAAACAACAACAAAAAACACTTGGTATTGCTAATAAAAATTTTTGCATTCCACAAATTCCAAAAAATTTCTTACAAAGAAATTTACGCCAACAAAAATCTTGAGAAAAAAATTAAATTAAAGTAAAAAATACAAGGCAAAACTAAAACAAAGAAATTTTATTTATAAAATATTTTTCTTATTGATGACACTGTGTTTTGATGTTGTTGCCCTGGCAACATCATAGAAATATATTTTCAACGCAACAATAAATTACAAAAAGAAAAAAATCTTGTTTTAAATGTGTGTAACAATAGAATAATTTTCAAAAAATTTTTACATTTTAACTTGTCACATTTAAACAACAACAGCAATAACAGTAACAGAAAAAAAGGAAATAATTTCTTCGAAAATACCGGCTAAAAGAAAGACGACGCCATTTCTAAGGCAACGTACGAGACACACACCCTCACACTTTGTCCGCCACACGCTTTTAACCTTGTTGACGGCCAAAGCCAAATAATTAGAAGAATGGCAAAAATAACAGAATAAAGAAAACAAGAAGCGTATGATCATACAATTCAATTGTGACAAAACAAGTTTTTTTTTATTTAGAATGTCAAGGTACAGTGGGTGACTAGAAAAGAGAACCAATTATCATGATTATTCATTTCCTTAAATAATTATCAAAAATAGTTAAAAAACTCAACATGAAAAATCAATTCATTTAATTTTTTATTTTTATTATTTTTGTTTTTTTTTTTTTTTTTTTTTTGATAATTTATTTTTTTTGGCGGAATTTTGCTTTTTTGTGAAAATTAAATTCTTAGTGAAATCCATTTTTTTTTTTGTTTAATATTTGGTTTTATGGCTAAATTACAACAGTTTTTTATGTTGTTATTTATTTTATTTCAATGATTTCGTTGTGAATTTCCATTTCCATTTCCATTTGTTTTTTTTTTTTTTTTGTGAATTCACGATCGTTGGTGAAGTTTTTAATTTTAACGAAGCTTCAATTTTTCCATTTTTTTTTTTTAATTTAAGTTAAAAGTTTAAAGTTAACAATGTTTTCATTTATTTTTAATTCACGATTTTTTGATGAATTTTTATTTTTATTTTTTTTTTTTTTGCGAAATATCGATTTCTTCTCCCGAAATGTGGATTTTTGTTAAAAATTTATTATATAGATTTAAATTAAATGTTCGTGTTCGTGATTTTTGTTTTGCTCATTTAAGTTGTCCCGTGATGTTTCGAAATTCTCGTGAAATTTCGATTTTTTTCAAATTGTTTTTTTAAATTTCTTATTATTTTAGATTTTATTGGAACTATCAGTTTTAATTTTTTTACTTTATTTATATCACAATTCAAGCTTTTGTCTAATTATCGTTCTTCAAAAAATTTTGAAATTTTAGTGATTTTCAATTATTTGGCCACTTTATTTTTTTTTTTTTTGCTCTTGGCGATTTTTTTTCTTAAACTTATTTTGTACAGTTGTGAAATAAAAAAGAAGATTCAAACTTGGATGTTTTCTTAGTGGTAATTTCGTAATTCTTTTCTGTTAGTTTTTTTTTTTATAAAAGTTTTGATTTTCATTAATTTGGTCACCTTAACATTTTTTTTTTTTTTTTTTTTTTTTATTTTTAGCATGCTCTTAATTTTTTATTTACATCTTCACTACTTCCAAATCAAAAATGACTAAAGAGACTTTACTTTTCTTTATTTTATCGGAAGTATTTTTTTTTTAATTTCGCTATTTTAGCGGAAATTTAATTTTTTGGTGATTGCGTCTGAAATGTTGCTAATTTTGGTGAAATTAAGATTTCTGTGTTGTTTCAGATTTACTTGTTTTTATTTTAATGTTCTCCTCCTTCATTTCTGTCATGACTTTGGATAGTTTTCGTTTTTTAAAAAAAAATTTCTTGGCGATTTTCGATAACTCAATCAATTTAAATTTTTTTTGGCGATTTTTTTTTCTTTTTGTTCTAATTATATTAATTACAATTATAAAATCAAAAATGACTTAAGACAAGCATTTTTCTTTATTTAAATGATAAGTGTTTTTCTCAAAATTTTAGCGGAAAATCTATTTTTTATTTTTAATTTTTTTTTTTTTTTTTTTTTTGTGAAATTTCAATTTTTTTGTTACTTAAGATTTTTGCGAAACTATCAGTTTCTACTTTTTTATATACCTAATTCATTTGCATAATGTCTCACATTTGGGATAATTTGCGTTTTTTTAAAGAAGAAAATATACATTTCGGTGATTTTCGATAACTCGATTACTCTCACATTTTTGTTTTTATAATTTTCAGGTTTTATCTCTTACATTTTTTAATTTCATTTATACAATTATAAAATTAAAAATTATTAAAGAAACATACACTACTTTACTAGTTGTTTGGTAAAATCATTGTTTGTGATTTCGATATTTTTTTGATAATTTTGTAAAATTTTCTTTTCCTAATGAAATTTCGATAACTTTCGTAATATTTTAAATTTAATTTGAAAATTCGATACCAACTTTAACACTTTTGTGAAATCTTGATTTCGTTGAATTTATATTTTAAGTTTCGTTTTCGATATTTTTTTCGTGCTTTTTGATGAAACTTTTTAAATTTCTTAAATTTACAACAACAAAAAGCGATCTGAAAAAAATACATTCGGTTTTTTTGTCAATAGTTTCTGTCTACATGGGCTGGTTATTTACAGAAGCGCTTGGGAATGAGTTCTCAGTTCCCAGTTTTCACTAAACATTTTTTTTGATAGCAAAAAGAGTGAGTGAGAGAGAATGAAAGATTAGAAGGGCAGGGACTTCTAGAGCTGTATTTTTAATTTTAGACAACAACATATTCATTACATGAACAAAACGGAAATTAATGTAAAATAAGACACGAGCGAACGATTTGCCATAATTTACAGGCGGTGCCAAAAGTTTTCGGCAATTTTTTTTTTTTTTTTTTTTTTTGTTAAAATTGAAAATGTCTGAATTTTTAAAATCTAGAAACCTCTCAACAACATGTAAAGCAGTTCGAGATTGAACAAACGCACAAAAAATTTAAACAAGCCACACGAAGAAACTTTAAAGACAGAATAATTAATTAAATTAAAAGTTTAAAAATATTGTCGCATTTATTAAAACAAATTTAGTTTAGCAATTTATTTCAATCAACAAATTGCTTCACCTTTTGAACTTTTCCCTATTGAATGCTGTTATTTTGTCACACAATGTTCGCAAGAAATGCAAGTGACGACTTTGTAAATTAAAAAAAAATATTTTTCTTTATTTAAATCAATTTTTTATTTTTTTATTTTTTTTGGCATCATACCACAAGCGGCGGTTAATTTGAAAATATTTCAATTTACCAAAACCAAGAAGTAAAAAAAATAAAATAAACAAAGGTCTTAATACATTTTTATTTTTTTTAATTTTTTTTTTTTTTTGATATAAAATGGTCAAGTGTTCGGTCGACAGTTGTAAAAATATGCTGAAAGAAAAAAATCTTTTAAAAAAATAAATCACACGATTTTTGCGTGTTTAAATAATAATCAAAAGAAAAATCTAAGAATTTTCTATGATTAATGATTAAACATTTGTTGATAAAATGAAAAAAAAGGGAAAATTCCATTCAATGTTATTTAAATATTAAAATGAAAAATTTACAGAATTGAAAGAGGTCAACGAAAGTCCATTAGCATGAGGCTCACAAGCAAAATAAACAGTAAAGAAATAGATTATTTTGCAATAAAATTGTTTTAAAATAAATTTATTAATTTTATTAAGTTTTGAGGCAATTTTACTTAATATGTTAAAGGCTCGAAGGACCACATACAATTTTATTAATAACTTATGAATTTGAAGCATGTTTCTGTATACATAAAATAGGAGGCTTATTAGCAGGACCAGTAATTCAGTAAATTTGTTTTGAAATAGTTTTATTAGTTTAGAGGCCATTTTTTCTTTATATGTAAGAGGCTCAAAGGACCATATGTAATTTTTTAATGAGCTTTATTTCTTTAGACTTAAAGAAAACTAACAATCATTTCGTTGTATTAAAAAATCATTTAAAAAATTTAACTTTATGCATTTTAGAACACAAGTTCGAAAATTCAAAATAATAATAACAAATTTTCTTTTTATCTGTGAGATTCTTTAAATTCAAAAAAAAATCCTTATTTTATAGTAAAATTATTAAAGAGAAGCTTTCTATGCATTTCCAATTAAAGAAATATGTTTTATGTATAGAAACACAAGGTGGCGCAAAAGCTATCATCCCATCGCAAGATGCTCTAAATTTTGCAAAGGCAGTTAACTTTGACATTTGCGAATTACTTTGCATGATAATTCAATCGTGTTGTTCGCACGGCATATACTTAGTTTAACATGAAATTTTCGATCGTCCGGCATCAACTGGATAAGCATTACTGCCTTCAGCTACTTACCTTGAAGAGCCCATACTGACACCCAAATCAGCCGTTCTTCTTGAAATATGGCGGTCGAAGATGTCATGGAGGACCTCGGAGTGTCGACCACTTGCTACGCCATTGATCATTAATTGGCCGTCTTTACAGATATTTTTAGTGAAAGACTTGAAGATGTTTCTATATGAAGGGCAGAGAGCGCATAAAGTGCTAGCCGTTAACCGCTAAGCGCCTGCAACTTACGCTCAGAATAAACGGAAACTCGACCACAAGAAAAATATCTCTTCATCATTCTTATATCCGAGTATAACATACGAAGGGCTATTAGGCCCGCTCACAGTTAATTTATGTTGTAATGTTAACGCTGGAGGCATCATTGGGCCTTATTTTTTTTCGAAAACAGAGTCATACACAGCGACTTTCTTTCACCTCAACTGAAGGAATTGAGACTAGAAAATATGTAATTTCAACAGAATGAAGTAACACGAGTTACAACCAAAACTTTGAGGGCTGCATTTCCAGTCTGCCTCACATCTCGTTTTGGTGACTTACACTTGATGGCAAGATTGCCCGATTTAATCATTCTAGACTTTTTTGTGGGATTTCTTGAAGTCACGAGCTTATGCCAACAAGTCTCAGACTCTTGAAGTCCTCAAAGAAAATACCTGTGAGGAATGCCGGAAAATATCCTCATATCGCTGGAAACTCTGGCAGGAGTGCTGAAAAATGCTATAAATAGGGTCCGTATGGTTACCAGTTTCCAGGAACATCTAGTAACAACTTTTGCACCACCTTGTACAGGCCTTCTTGGTTCGCAGGACCATACGTTTTATTTAACAGATAAAAATACTAATAAAAATAAAATTAACAAATTAATTCCAAAGAAAATTTTAAATAAAGGGGGCCCCAACAACAGTGCGCAATTTAATAAATTTAACACAAAGAAAAAATAACAGGATCATTAACTTTGTTGTAAAAAATTAAGGCTTTTATTCAGTTTATTTCTCACAAATGGTTTAACCCGTAATTAATTAAATATAAAACATTTTTTTTAAACATAAATAAAACACCTCTCAGGTTCGCAGGACTATAAATTTTAATACAACAAAAGTAGAGTGTTTAATGAAAAGTTTTTTTTTTTAAATATAACTCAAAATGTTTATTTTCTTTATTTAATTAAAAAATAAAATATTTTAATACCGCTTTAGTGTTTGAAGGACCAAAGTTTTGTTACCAAAAATATGATACGCTGAAAATGGCTCAATAATTTAATATTAAATAAGTAAGCTTACGGCGAAAGTTATATATCCTTCATTATACATGTAAATTTAGTTTAGTGAAGTTTCAATCAAAAATTTTAATATTAAGTTAATTGGATTTATTCCGCCAGTAAATAAAATACTGTTGTCATACCTTTCGGTGAAGACCGTCGTCACTGGCTGTTTATTTAGTACGATTGGCGAGCGCTTTCGATGTAAAGACATCATTTTCAAGCCGCGTTTTGATTAGTACTGGTTAGATAGTGTAACGTGTTTGTTGCATAGATAGTGGTGGGTACAGGTAGTTTTGTCCGTTAAGATGGTGTCTATTTAAAAATGGTATTATGCAGGTAGATTGCCTGATATCTGTCATCTTTATTGAAGGTATATAATTTTAATATTTTTGTCTTTTATTATTAGGTTACCTGCATAATACCATTTTTAAATAGACACCATCTTAACGGACAAAACTACCTGTACCCACCACTATCTATGCAACAAACACGTTACACTATCTAACCAGTACTAATCAAAACGCGGCTTGAAAATGATGTCTTTACATCGAAAGCGCTCGCCAATCGTACTAAATAAACAGCCAGTGACGACGGTCTTCACCGAAAGGTATGACAACAGTAAAAATTTTAATATTGGGATGACAGGGAAAAATAAAAAAAAAATATTTTTTCATAAAAATGTCACCAGATCTGAATGAATTAAGCATTTTTGAAAAATTCTAGTATTTCCCGAAAGATCTCTTCAAAAGCTTTTAAATGATACCCATATTGATGATCGAACTTTTTTATGAAAATTTCAGTGACCCATAACTCGGTAAATATGGGCCAGCGCCAATTTTTTCACATGTACTGATTTTGCTAATTTTTAATAGCAATATTTTAGAAACTATTTCTAATCGATTGGCGCATTTCAATTTTCTCTAGCTTATCTTGTGCCTTGGGAAAGTGGATTTCAACACTAACACGGACAGACGGACATTGCTTAAACGCCTTTGCTATGCATAAGGTCTCAGAATTTACATAATTTATGGCTTGGATATTGTAGAAATTACAAATGGAATGACAAACTTAGTTATATCCCTTTTCCACCTGTGATGAAGGGTATAAAAAAATTAATTTATGAATGTACAAGTGCTCAGCAGCCTTATTCTGTAAATCGCTAATGCTAAATTTCCATCGCTAAAATTATAAAAAGATCTA
The DNA here is from genome assembly GCA_937654795.1 of Cistogaster globosa. Taxonomy (NCBI): domain Eukaryota; kingdom Metazoa; phylum Arthropoda; class Insecta; order Diptera; family Tachinidae; genus Cistogaster; species Cistogaster globosa. Next base: position 4,773,688 of record OW569406.1, read on the forward strand.
TTTAGCGATTTTTGGCTTTTCTGTAACACTTTTTACCGCAGGTTTTTCTTTAGCTTTTTAGCGATCAGGATTAAGATTTAGGTACGAGAATTACAGAATAAGACTGCTGTGTTCGAAGGACCATAATGTTTACTTGAAAATCTATGAGTTTTTGATCAAGAAACTGTTTTTATAAATTTATGTTGTAATGAAACTGTTTTAAAATGTTTAAAAAGCAATAACAACTTTTTTTAGGCGCTTAAGACGAAAGGGTCATAATTTCAAATAAAAACTGAGAATTATATGAAAAACATGCTTAAAAATAGAAAATATTTCTAAGAATTTTAAATATAAAACTTTTTTTAATAAATTTTTGTTTATTAAGAAACCCTTTTTCTTTAGAAATGACTTAACAAAGATAAAGGAAAAGCATTTGGTTTTGTGCTAATAACCCCTTTAGTAGCCTCCAGAAAAATTTCCTTTTTTATTATTATTAATTGTTCTTTTATTTCTTTTTTTTAATTAATATTTACTTATAATTATTTCCTTCATTTTATTCATTGTTAATTATTTCGTATTTAAATTCATTACTATTTCCGGTAAATGTTTTTCATTACAAAAAAAAAAAAAAAACATTTAGTTGTTATTGCCAATTTTTTTTAATTCCTTTCATTCATAATATTGAATTAAAAAAAACAGAAATTAACATCAAATTGGCTCTTGCAATTTTAATAAAAAAATATATAAGCAAACAACTTCGTATCAAATCAATTGAATCTTAAAAGAAAATAAGAAAGAGATCAATGAATTAAATTAAAAACAATGCACTATGGGACGAAGCTAAAAAAATACAAGTTTGAAAACTGAAAAATAATTTTAAAAATTTTACTTTATGATTTTTTAAGCTTTAATTAAAAAAAAATTAAAATCGAATACGAAAATTATTTTTAAAAAATCATGATTATGCACTCGAAACCTCTACAAAAGTAATTTTCAATGAATAAAAATATTGGTCCTTCTGTTACACAATTTCTTTAAAAATATTAAATTCTTTAAGAAGTTAAACTTATTAAATTCGATTAAAAGAAAAAATTGCTTTGATCTTAAATTTGCTTGAAATGTTCGTCATGTGTTGAGTTTGAATAGCGACTTGGAATTCTTACATATGTATGAGCTACTTGGAACACATTAACTCTGATAGCTTCTCGAAAACCAATGTATAACCGTATTCTTGGCAAACAGTTCATTCTAAATTATTTTAAAGCCTGTTCCAGTCATGAAATAATACTTTTTTTAAAAACGTATGGCACTTAAGGCCATGAAACACTATGAGACTTAAGCGGCTATTAGACGGTCAGACTTATTAGCATTTGAACACGATTTGAGGACATACCATCAAACTCGTGTAGTAGGGTGAAATTTGAGTTTGTCAGCGGCGCTGGATGGATTTCAATATTTATTGATATTTAGACTCTTTCTCTCTCATCAAACCGTTTTCACTTACAAAGTTTAACTTTATAATGACCGCTTCATTCGTTAGATTTTTAAAAAATTGCATGTGTGAGCTAAAAAAATTAGTGACTGATTTTGTCAAACTTATGTGCGATTTGCTTATAATTGAAAAAATTTTATAAAAAAATAAACAATCTCTACACAATCAGAGTTGCATTTTTAGCTGTATTTCTTTTAGTGTGGCACCTAAACACACTTTTTCTAGCGATTTTTTCAAGTAGTCAAAAAATAAATACGATTTTCTGGTAAATGAATCGTATAAATTGTGTAGAATAGTCCGTCGTTGCTAAGGAGAATTTAGTCCTCCAGCATGATAAAAAGGCGAACTTCAATGACTGAAACATTTATTAACAAAATTTAAATAAAGGGTCATCCAAATGTGACGCCTAGATGTCAGCACTATATAATTTTTACCCGTGACATCTTTTCAAATGACATAAGCCATTTTGTTTTATTAGAAGGTAGTACAGTTTTAACCATGGACAGGTACACATTGCAACAACGCGTTGACATCGCTAGTTGGATTATTGAACAACGAACAACAGATCCATTGTTTTCAAGCAAAACTTTGTTTAGTGACGAAGCTCATTTTAGAATGGATGGATTCGTCAATAAGCAAATTGTCGTATCTGGGGTGATGAAAATCCTCGTGTTATTCATGAAAAATCCCTACACCCACAAAAAGTTACTGTTTGGTGTGCATTTTGGGCAAATGGAATCATTGGAAGATGATGCTGGAAATGCTGTTACTGTGAATGCTGAGCGATACCAATCAATGTTGAGAGACTTTTTATGGACACAGTTGAATCATATTGATGTGTCTGACGTCTATTTCCAGTAAGACGGTGCTACATGTCACACAACTCGAGAAAACATTACGCTTTTGCGATCAAAATTTCCTTAACGTGAAATTTCACGAAGTGCAGATTTCAATTGGCCTCCAAGGTCATGTGATCTAACACCATTAGATTTTTTTTTTTTGTGGGGTTTTTTGAAAAGTCGAGTGTATGCTAACAAGCCACAAACAATTAATGATCTAAAGAACAACATTCAAGTTGCAATTCGTGAAATAACACCAGCAACATGTCGGAAAGTCATTGAAAATTTCGATATTCCGATTGATGCCTGCAGACGCAATCATGGTGGATATTTGAATGATATTCTATTCCACTTATAATTGTAATGGATCATACTTTTAATAAAAAAAAAAACAGCTTGAAAAATTGCAAAAAGTTTGTGTTTTATTTTAAAGAAACATGTAGGCGTGTTTTTTGGATGACCCTTTATTTCTTACCTGTATTCACATAAAAAACACGTTGAAATCTTAAGTAAAACCTTTCTAAATTATAATCCAATTGAACTTGGTATTTTCTTTAGTCTAGAAGGCTTTTACTTCTTCATTAATTTAATTTTTCAAGATTTCTATTTCTCCCCAAACTAAAATAAATTTATTTAACTGCGATAGAGTCTATAATTCGACAGATGAATTTTTGGCTTCTAATCAAATATGATGAGAGTGATTTTCTTGAAACTTAAACAGCATGACGGTATTGCCAGATCAAAAAAAGTCGTTTCGAAATAAATCAAGCAAAGTCGATACGAAATAAATGGAAAATGGCTTTTTATCTTACTATCGACTAATGGATTCTGACATTTGAGGCCGGTTAAATTTTAAAAAAGCTTTTTGGGTAGATAAATAAATAAAATTGTGTTTCCTTCTGTTAACGAAACTGCATTGAACAGATTTTTATTATTTTCAGCTGTCTATTAAGGGCTTGACGCCGGAATTTGATCCACCCATTAAAAATATTTTACACTGGCCGCAGGAATGAAGCCTTTCAAAGATATAATTTTTTTTTCTCAGATTCCTATAAAATGTAAAAGCTGATGACAAGCGAATACAAATAACACATTTATAAAATAAATCCGTTAAAATAACAGTTAGAATGGAATACCTAATCCATCAAAGTAATTATGTGCTTAAACAAACTAAATGACCGATAATTTAAATGATGAAAAACAAGACTGGATCCACAATGATTCCCCTTTTGAAAAATTCTTTATAATAGAAATTCTGTTAGAATTGGATCTTTTGTGAAAAAATGCTTAATGAAGTAAAAACGAATTTTTTTGCTTAACTACCCCAATGTGCACTATGTGTTTTTCTTTACTTGTTTACATTTTTTTGTTTGTTTTTAAAGATTTAAATATAAATAATTTAAAATAACAGAGCAGAACAGTAAAATTTTATGTTAAAGAATTTTTAAAAACAAATTGCGAATTACTTTGACAAATTTCGAATATTTTTCGGTATTTAGTATTAAAAGTGATTTCGCAAGATAGGGAAGAAGAAACATTTACAACAAAAAAAGTACAGAAATACCCAACGTAACTATTAAAAAAAACGTAAGTAACTGAAATCGTTGCGTAAGACTTTTAATGAAAGATTTTCTTGCAACTTAAATAGCAAACCTTGTGGTCTTAAACAATTTATTAAGTGACAGCAGAAAAAAGTCATTTAAAGCTACGACTGACTCTCCTACACAATCGTATGAATCGTTCAACAACAAATTTAATAAAATTGTGTCCCATATAGAAAAATCGCAAGAATATGTTAAAGAAAGAAGCAGCTCAAAATGCAACTCTGATTTTATTTGAGGAAATTTTTTTTATGAAAGATTAGAAAATCGTTTAGACCTGTTAAAAACTCTAGTCTTATTTAAAAGAGATTTCTAACAGATCTAACGACTAAATTTTGTAGTGCATATTTAAAGTCTTAAATGAAGTCTTACCTCAAGTCTAATCTAAAAGTCTAAACTAAAGTACATTTGAAAATCTTAAATTAAGTACAAACTGCTCTAAATTCTACAATGAAGTCTAATCTGAATTCTAAACTAAAGTCTACGCTAAAGTCTAAACTGAAATCTAATCTAAAATGTGATCAGAAGTCTAAACTCTAAGTATAATGAAAAGTCTTAAATACAGTATAATCTAGTCTAAAATCTAAACCAAAATCAAGTTTTTAAAGTACGAGCAAGAGTATAATCTTAAGTCTAAACTGAAGAATACAGCCTGATTTAAAGTAGAATCTAAAGTTTAATATAAAATCTGTTCTAAAGTCTTTTCTTTAGTCTAAACTGAAGTCTAACCTAAAGTCTAATCTTAAATCTAAGCTACAGTACATTCGAAATTCTTAAATAAAATATAATCTCGTCTAAAGTCTACACTGAAATCGAATCTAAATTCTAAACTAAAGTCTACGCTAAAGTCTTAACAGAAATCTGATCTAAAGACGAATCTAAAGTAAAATAAAAAATCTTAAATACAGTATAATCTAGTCTAAAATCTAAACTAAAATCAAGTTTTTAAAGTACGAGCATGAGTATAATCTTGAGTCTAAACTGAAGAATACAGCCTAATTTAAAGTATAATCTAAAGTTTAATATAAAAACTGTTCTTAAGTCTTTTCTTAAGTCTAAACTAAAGTCTAACCTAAAGTCTAATCTTAAGTCTAAGCTAAAGTACAAACGAAATCTAAGTTCTTAACTGAAGTCTAATCATAAATCTAAACTAAAGTCTAATGTCTAAGTCTTTTGAAAATTTTGATGTTGGTGTAGCTGGTAATCGATATGGAATACAAAACACCTATTTTTGGAATTCTAGTCTGTCTGTTTGTGTTCGCATCACGTAAAAACTGCTGGATGGATTTAAATAAAATTTTGTGAGCAGGTCCCTTAGAATCTTATTTAAAATATAGAATATTTTTTTTATACAAATGTGTCATTTCGTAGAGAAACTAGATAAACAAATATTTAAGCACCCAATTTTACAGGTATAATGTAACTAAAATAGTTGATAGTAAATTTAATTTTTTAGATGGAAAATTTTTAACACTGTTTACAGAACTCTACAAAGAATGTTTAAAAACAGATTTTTCTAAATTTTAATTTTAAGAAAATTAAAAATTATACGCAGACGAAGTCGTGGGCAGTAGTAATTCTTAAACAAAGTAAATTTTGTTCTAAAGTCCACACGAAAGTTTTTCAATTAGAAGTTTATTTCGATAAGTAAATATGTAATTTTTGAATTAAATAAGTAATTATATCAATTAAATATTTAATCAAAAATGATAAATTGATGCCAATTAAATAAATGATTAAATCAATGTAACATTTAGTTAATTAACAAATTTAAATCAAATAAAGTTTTTAATAGGAGCAAGTTTTTATTTCTATGTGTTGGAGCATTTTAGTTACATTTTATTTTTACATCAATATTTTTAAATTCGCAGAGCTGGAACTCTGTAATGAAAGAATGGTTGAAAATTATAGCTGCTTAATTGAGAAATTAAATTATTACAACAAAAAAATTTGTTTTTTATTTCTTAAGAGTTTTTAAATATTTTGTAAAAGTTTTAAAAATTTAACAAAGGCAAATTTATACATTTTAACAGCTTCTATAATTTACAATATTTAGTTAACTTTATAGTAAGAAAACTTATATTTATGGAATGCAATTTTTTTTTTAATTAATTTTTTTTTTTTTTTTTTTTGAAGAAAACATAACCTCAAATTTGCGAACATAACCTCAAAAAGGGATTTCTAATTAATTGTCTACAGCTGTATAATGTTTGTTTCAAATAGCAAACATAATTACTCATTTAGGTCTACGACCTACATCAGGTCATTTTAAAAGTATTTTTATGTATTTTATTCTACTACGCAGCACTGTGTGTGCAATTAATTAAAAATCCATTAAATTTTAGCAGCTTTTTTCAGTTTAAGGAAAAAAATTTTTTCCTTTATATATAATCACACAAAAAAAACATTTTTATTTTAGTTCAAGTGTTTAAAAACAAATACATCTTGTATTTTTAATAACAAAAAATATTTTTTCTGAAACAGCAAAAAAAATTTGCTTATGAAATGTACTCGTATGTCTTTAGGCCCAAAAGATGTTTAATCATAAATTTTCCTAAAAAAAACAAAATGTAAAAAATAATAATAAAATAAAATAAATACTTAGGAAAAAATAAATAAAACTCATTAAACAACAAACGAATAATTAGATGATTTACTTTTACACTCTTCCCGGGTTTTTGTTTTTATATTTTTGTTCATGATCTTGACAAAGAAAAAAAAAGAGTGACCTTGAAACAAATGTCTCAGAATAAATGTCTCATGCTCAGAATATTAAATACATTTTTATATGCTTTTTACTTCCCATGTTGTAAAAACAAAAAATTTTGTAAAACTTTTTGAACTCGCACTAGAATAAACATGATTGGGCAGATGCTTGCTGAAGAGATGTAATCCCACGTAACAAATATGATTGAAAACAAATAATTATTCTCACTAATTTCACGTATTAAAATTTCATTTAAAGAACTCTCCAATGATAACTGTGTTGTTTTTCAGAATTTTTGTTATAATTTAAGGACTTACCTCCAAAGAGTTGCTCTTTATCTTAAATGATCAGTTAACAGAATTAATGATGAGTGACCCTGTGTTCTGGGGTCTCATTGTGGTAGAAGTTGAGTACTAATCAGGCCTCAACGGTTTTTACATTGCAGTCTTAGGCCAGATAAGCTTTAGGGACTAGTGTTGCCAGATGCTCCCGAAACAACAGCGTTATGAAAGTGGTAAGCTCCAAGGTAAACAGGTATACTCCATTGATCAAAACAATTAGTAGTAAAAAGCAGTTAGCTCTGGACTATAAGATGATGACTTCATTCATCGTTTGTGTAAGAGTATCAAAAAAAATCATAAGAACTATTTTTTCCTAATCTGTTGTCTTAGTGCTAAAACTCCTTTAGTACAGCCATAATTTTTTACAGATCTTGTTTGCTCCACAACTTTATTACCATAGTTTCAGTGTGATCTCGTAGAGCTAGTAATCAAAATGATTTATCACAGCTTACGAAATGAAGGGAAAGAGATAGAGGTTCGCAGGACCAAAAGCCACAAAAGTTTTATAGCTTTTTTCTCAAATACATTTTACATTTTTTGTTCAATATATTTTCAAATACATTTTGCATTAAAGGAGTTCCTTAGTAATTTCATTAAAAAAAAAAAAACTTTTATTATTTACATATCATAAATTAAAGTAGCTGCCAGGTTCGCAGTACCTTTAGAAAAATATGAAAGTTTTATCAAAGAAAGTTTAGGAATTTTTTTTAATTTAAAACTATACAAAAAACAAATTTATTATCGTTAAATTATTAATTTTTAATAAAGAAGAACATGAATTTGAAAAAACTCACTCCTAGCTTTTTATTCATGTGTTTTTTAATTAATTCAATTAAGTAACTGCCTCTCAGGTTTGCAGGGCCACAGATTTTACCAAAAAAATATATTTATGAAATTTGTATAAAAACTTTATTAAAATTAATTAAATTAAATTTTTTTAACAGTTGTTGATTATGCATTTCGAACTGCATAAATTTAAGAAATTTCTTAGAGGTTCGTAGGACCAAAAATCACTGCACAAGCAAACAGAATACATTAAAATAAAACTGTCCCTTTATTTTCAGTCCTTTTTCAACATGTTTCTTTACAATCAATGTGATCTTCCTTTATCTAAAATAAAAAGCAGTTTCTGTTAGTCAAAAAACATAATGTCATGTTCCTTTTCGCAAAAAAAAAAATAATAGAAGAAATTTTACTTGTCTCCAAAATCTCTCTAAAATCCCTCCAAACTGACTTTTTGTCATTTTTGCAGATTAAATAAGATGCTTAAAATCAGCCTCGTAACCATTTTCAGAGCCATAGGAAATAGAAACCCGCTTTCATAACCTGATCATTATGACCAATCGCAGCAGTTAAAAAAGTGAACCGCATAACTGAGAGCAAACAAGCTCTTTTCTAACACCTCGCCATAACAGCCAACAGGAATATGATAGTTGATAGCTTATTTAATTTTAAATAACATCATTCGAGGAATATATCATATAATTGCTGAAACAGAGGAATCCATCCCAAAGTTTCTAGCGAAAAGCTTGTCATTCCATTTAAAGCCATCCGACATTTTTTGAATAATAGAAAACATTGTTAAAGAAGTAATGGTTTCACCTGTGTTATTTCTTTGGCAATACCTCAACCATATTTTGAGTTGGCATACCTTCCCTTACATCTGCTTATTTTTTTCTTTTGTATTCACTTGCATCAATTTTTTGTTTTAATTAAAATATTTCTTTAAATAATGATGCCAAAAAAAATACTTAAAATTATTATGGCGGGTGTTGGGCTATTTGAATTTCCTTTTTCTTTTAAGGCAAATACTTTAGTTTTAATATTTTTTAATTTTATTCAAAACTTGCTGGTGATTATGCATAAAATTAAAATGACTCATATCGATGCACAAAAGTTTGTTGACAAATTTATGTAAAATAGATTTTAAAAAAATATTATATATTTTTAAGATAAATCGTGGTGAAATAATGTACTTAATAGTGGCAGATGGCAAATTCATGATTCATATTCGCTGTCGCCCGAAAAAAAATCATTGAGAAATCATGTACCAGGTGGTGGCAGCGGCGAATTTCATTCATTTTCGCCGTTGCAGAAAATGTCAAACTTCATATATAAAAAATTTTCGCTGATTTTTTATATATGGAGCTTGACATTTAGGCTACCGGCGAAAATCAATGAATTCGCCATCGCTCCCACCGTATATTTATTTGTCTTGATATACATTTTGATATTTTCGGTAACGCCGAAAATGAATAAATTCTCCAAGGCCACTCTTCTGGTACATGATTTCGCCATGGTACCTATAAAAACATTTAAATGGAAAACACAAGACGATTTTCGCCGGTAAAACTCTATAAAAAAATATATAGAATTAGAATTATTTAGGTTGCCAGCGGAAATCAATAAATTCCCCATTATTAGCACCTGCCAATAGTTTCGTTGTAATATGGAGTTTGATATTTTCAGCAAGAGAAAACATAAATTAATTCGCCATTGTTATCACTTGGTAATTAATTCGCCTTAATATATAAATGCTGTAGAGAGGAGAATCAATTATCAGGAGGTCGCGATGGCAAATTCATTAATTTTCCGCAAAACCTAAAATGTCAAACACCATAGCGATGGCGAATTCGTTAATTTTCGCCGTTAGCCCGAATGTCAAACTACACATCAAAAAATAGTATACAGACATTTAGGCTACCGGCAAAAATCGATGAATTCGCCATCGCTCCCAATGTGTATTTTTTCGCCTTGGTTTTTCATACATGCAGTTTGACAATTAGAGTTTCGGCGAATATTAATGAATTCGCCTACGTGACCTATGTGTAAATTTCTTATATATGGACTTTGACAGTCGTGTATACCAGCAAAAACTACTGAATTCGCCAACGCTGCCACCTGGTAATTGATTCGCCTTATCTTGTGCTGTAGTTATGCTGTCGTCGTTATCGCTTTTAATATAATTTAACGAATTTTGAATTTGAAATATTAATGTACGTGACAAATTATTTCATTTGAATTTTATATTTTCTATATTAAAATTTTCTTTCGTTAAAATCTTTCTCAAATTTCTTGTTTAAAAGAAAATGGACCATGTAAAGATAGATTTGTTAAACAGTTTAAACTTAATGATAAATATTTTTTTTAATTTATGAATTTAATTATTTTAGGACTCGCCACTGTCTTCAAAAGTTGCCATGTTTAACCAACAGGTCAATCAACACAAACAGTCACAACTTCTAAATCCTTTTTCCAATACAGATGGTAGAGCTTCGCCCAAACCAACATTTTCCAAAGACGAATACGGCAAGTAAGTAAAATGAATAAGTTTTATTTCAAAGCAGATTATATTTTTGATTTAAATTTTTTTTCATACAGACCTTTGGCTGGCAGCTTAACAGAAATGAGAGGACAGAAAGCCAACATTCATGTTTTAAAGGAAATGTTGGAATTGTGTCAAGTTATTGATGCTGAGGGCTATAATGTCAAAGATGAGCCGTCTATGCGTGTTATACCATTCGGAGAATTATTTAATGTGAGTCAATGAAAATAAATTGTTTAAATCCGTTCTTCTGATGGCATCCATATTTCTTTATTACACCCTGGATGCAATTCTTATTTCGTAATACAATTAAATACATCTCCGTTTTCTTTTCACTTGTTTAATCGTTTTTATCTTAGTTGATATTTAGCAAATTCTCTTTGCGTTAACTTACAGGATGAAATTTTTCATGAAACTAGTTGCATGAAGTTTTTTATTTATTTATTTTTTTTTGTTCCAAAGAGGTGTAGAGAAGCAAAATTATAAACCAGCGGATCTTATAGTGAATCACGGCCTTTGATAGTGAAAAAAGTATTATTTATTGCTGTTTCTATGCAATTTGTAGGCCATCATCGACAACAATCTTTTAACGTTCCCACGACAATTGGTTCTTCGCTCCGGAACGACCCGAGTCTTTCTCGGCCAAAGATTGTCAAGCCAGCAACAGATGTACAAACCGAAAGTTTGAGCTGTTACAACAACAACAACACCAATATTTTAAACACTTTAACACACCAGATGTCTTTTAGAGTATTATTTCACCGAAAAAATATACGTACTCGAATACTAGGTCGTCAACTTCAGTTTTAAGGTCTTAGTGAAAAGAAAAAATGAGCAGCTGTCACAATAATACATCGAATATTCTGTAACGCTACACCACAGGTGGAAAAAGGGTATATCTAAGTTTGTCATACCGTTCATAATTTCTACAATATTCCGATCCCATAAACTATATATATTTACCGAGTTCTCATGCACAGCGAAATCAATTGAACGATGTCCGACCGATTTGAAGTTAAAATTAACTTTAATGTACTTGAGGAAATTCGAAAAATTTTCTATTGAAAATCAACAAGATCGGTCCATGTCCTTCGAGGCAGCGGACAAAACACCACGCCTTCCTCTAAGTTTTCCATATCATTTGGAACAAATCAATTTCAGTAAAGTAACTCTAATCAAACAAAAAAAAAAAACAAATAGAGAATTAAAACATAAGAAAAAAAACAAAATTTGGTCCTTCGAGCATATAAAAATTGTCCCAAAATTTTCCACATGGATAAATATGAGACTTAGCCAATTACTACATACAAATACTGAAAAGGATTAGCATCTGCTACTTATTGTGTTACTTAGTTTTATATGGAGTTTTGACATTCACGTCAATGGCGAATATTAACGAGCGCCTGGTAACTAATTCGCCTTAAAACAGTCCTGTCAATAATTCTGTCACACAGAATTCTTTTTAGTCAACACTATCATTCTTATTCAATACACATGGGACTTTGGGCCCCGACTGATTATTCTGTTCTACAAAAACCGCAAAAAAATGTATTGAGGTGCTACAATGTTAAACAAGAAAAATGCAACTCTGATTGTACAGAATCTATTATTTAATCACTTTTGTACCCTTCACCACAAAAAGTGGAAAAAGGGTAAAACTAATTTTAGCATTTCATGGGTAATTCCTACAATATCCATTTCTGACCCCATAAAACCTCTTCAGTCCCTGTGCATAGCGAAGTCGATTAAGCGATGTCCTTCTGCCCGTCCGGGTTCGTTTTGAAATCAATTTTGCCAAGGCACTGAATGAGCTAGAAAAAATTTCGAAAAGTTTGCTTTTGTAAATTAACCAGATCGGCTCATGTCCCTCGAGGCAGTGGGCTTAACACCAAGCCTGCCTCTAATTTTTCCATATCATTTGGAACAATGAAAAAACTTCAGTTAAAAAAAATGTGGAGCGATAAAGAATTAAGAAATTAGAAAAAAAATTGGCGTTCGTCCATATTTTCCGAGTTATTGGATTTTGAAATTTTTATAAAAAAGTTCGACTGTCAATATGGGTATCATTTAAAATTTTAATTCAAATATAAAAAAATTTCAAAAATGAATTGCTGTTTTCTATTTATGATATCGTTTTCTAACATCTCATTTACGCCTTTTACTCAACAAAACTTAATTTCTTTGTACTTAAGACTCTGCTGGGAATTGAACTCATGATTTCTTATTTAAATCTCACCACACAGCTGTTATAGATGAAAACAAAAATTTATTTTGATCTGTTTACGATACATACATTAAGGGTTGCCACATGTTAGTTTCTTAACAGTATTAAGCAATGAACAAACGCATTTAATTAATAACGCAATTTTAAAACTTGAATGTGAATTAAAAACATATTTTATCATTACAGATTTACAACTACATTTCCGACAAAGTTGTGGGCATTTTATTAAGAGCTCGCAAACACAAACTGGTGGAATTTGAGGGTGAAATGTTGTTCCAAAGACGTGACGACGATGTGCCCATTTTTCTTTTAAAGCCTGTACATGAAATTCGCCGTGAAATGGAGGAAAAAATTGAAAGCATTAAAAGATGTGGTAGTCCAGCACCGCAGGCCACATCTGTTTTGCTAGATAAAAAAGCTCATGGGTTAAGTGTTGCTAAGGGTGCCACGCCTAGATCATCAACATCACGAACACCTTCACCGCCCACTTTAAAAAAGGCTAAAACACCCGTACGTGAAACTGCAGCTGAAAATTCTACGAAAGTAGAACTTCCAGTTGAAAATAAAACTGAAGCTAAAAAAGCGGAAACAAAAGAAAATAAATCAACAGAAGAAGTGCTGAAGCCAAAGGAAACTTTGGAAGAACCAGCTGCTCAGCCTGTAGAAACTAAAGAGCAAGTTAAACCCCAAGAAGCAGAAGTTATAATTTCAGAGCAACAGTCGCCAATAGTCGAGGTGCAATCCCAGCCCGTTGAAACTTCTACTGCAGCCGTAGAAACCAAAACAGATGTCAATAATAATGCAAACAAGGATTTGCCTACCATCGTTATACAAGCCAACGAAGTTAATGAATCATCTGCCAAGGCAGAAGAAACATCTGAAACAGGTAACTCAGCTTCCACCACCACCATTATTGCCCCTGCGGCCGCAGAACCAAACACTGTAGAATCTAATGCCCCCGTGGAACCAACAGAAAGCGCTTAATTTTATATTCTTAAGTTTCTAAATTTCTTTCACCACAAAAAATATTTTTAGTTTTAATTTAAACACAAACTTAAAACAAATTTAAACTTAGTGACGACAACAAGCAGCCACCCACCCATCTTTAATTTTAAATTAAAACTTTTAATCTCAAGAAGACATTACAAAAAAAGAAAAACAATAATAATAACTTGTAAAGATTAAATCTGTCTCCTATTTCTAGGCTGCAGTATTATAATAATGTAAATATCTAATTAAGCTTAAATTAATTTTCTTTAGTCTCTTACAAATTTTTGTTTCCTTTCTATCATGATTTATAAATTTTTTAGTTAAACATAGTGATACATAAATTACACAATTGCAAAAAGGGGATTTCCAATAAGGAGGGGTAGATATTCAAAATGATCATTGAGCCTTCCTTAGTAAATCACAAATCATCATCATGGCCAAATTTTAAAAGTCAGTTAAATGTCGAGTTTTGAAACAGGTATTTCCAGCTGACGTTCACAATTAGCGGCATTGTTTACTATAAATCTTGAGTTCAATTTACACTTGAATGTTGACTCATTATTTTACAAGCTGATTAACTTAAAATTTGGCCACTTAATGTTGCTGCTTCACTACCTCAAGAGAACATTCATTTTGATAAAATATAGCCACGTGTTGCTTGAGCTGTTATTATTGTCTGAAAAAAGAAACAAGAAAAATTAATAACCATTAATTTTAAAAACTTTGAATACCTACCCATCCCTAAAGGAAAACTCTATACCACTAAATTATAAATAAAATAAAAAAATATGGAAAATATAAGAAAAAAAAATATAAAAATAAATGTTGTGTTTTTATTTGAAATTTACGAAAAGTAAGGTTATGTGTATAGAAAATAATAATACGAGGGCTGCTATATATATTTCTGGCCTGGCAACACTGAGTGCTGCCAAGTGAAATCTGACATTTCCATTGGAAAGTTTGTCATTTTTAAGCATAATCGTACTCAAAACGTTTTACGTACGACCATTATTTGTGTTGTTTACAGTGACTTGAAAAAATTAATATAGAAAAAAATGGAATTAACTCGTGAACATTTTCGTGCCATCATTTTTCACAACTTTCGACGTGGATTATCACGACAAGAGTGCATTGATGAACTTAAATCTTTGTATGGCGATGAAGCACCATCCTATAGCACTGTGAAAAATTGGTATAATGAATTTAATCGTGGCCGAAGCTCGCTCAACGACGAATTCCGTGAAGGTCGTCCAAAAACGGCTGTTGTGCCAGAGAACATTGATGCCATGCGTGAACTCATAATGCAAGATCGACATGCGACATACCGAGAGATAGAGACATCCTTGGACATTTCTTTCACCAGCATACATTCGATACTGCATGAACACCTGGCCGTAAAAACGGTTTGTTATCGTTGGATCCCGCACAATTTGAAAGTCGCTCAAAAAAAGGCTCGTGTCGATTGGTGCAAAGAAATGTTGCAAAAATACGATTCCGGTGCTTCAAAAGACGTTTATAAGATCGTCACAGGTGACGAATCATGGATCTATGCGTATGAGCCCGAAGCGAAACAACAATCGACCGTGTGGGTCTTCAAAGACGAGCAAAATCCAACGAAAGTTTTTCGTGGAAGAAGCGCTTCGAAGCAAATGGTCGCCTGTTTCTTCGGCAAAACTGGTCATGTGGCGACTGTTCCGCGTGAGCAACGTAGGACGGTCACTTCTGAGTGGTACACTACAATTTGTTTGCCTGAAGTCATCGGAGAAATTCGAAAAACCAACAAGAGAAGACGAATCATTGTTCACCATGACAATGCGAGCTCTCACACATCGGCTCAAACCAGAGCATTTTTGACCGGCCAAAACGTCGAATTAATGGGTCATCCGCCGTACAGCCCTGACTTGGCACCTAATGACTTCTTCTTGTTTCCGCACATCAAGAAAAAAAATGCGTGGTCAACGATTTTCGTCGCCAGAAGAAGCTGTTGAAGTGTTCAAAAACCATGTTTTAGAGGTGTCTCAATCGGAGTGGAAAAAGTGCTTCGACAACAGGTTTGAGCGCATGCAAAAGTGCATAAATCATGCTGGAGAATACTTTGAAAAACAATAAAACCATTTTTGATTATAAATATTCGCATTTTCACTATTAGGCCAGAAATATATAGAGCAGCCCTCGTATAAATTTAAATTTAAAGTGAATAAAAAAGAGAGCAAACTTTGATTTAACATCCGTCAGCAAAGTACTCATTGTGCCAATCTCATCCGTCGTTACTTTGATTTTAATAGAATTCGTTAAAGTACAGCGTATAACGAATTCTATGTGCACCGGCCTTTACTCTCTAATCTGTTGCTTTAAAAAAACAGTACGTAATCGATCGATTTGCACTCTTTAACGCGTTCTCACATTTGCCCTTCGCATCTCTTTTTTCTACTCGCAGATTTGACAGCATCGCACTCTGTAATGCGAAAGCATCTCTAAAATTTGTTTAAATAACATAATGATCTTGCGATACTTAAAGAGCACACCCAAGGAAAAGGAAGAATAGTTCCTTATTAAAACGAAATTTTGTACAGAGAAAACATAAAAATTCCATAATCGATAATTTTCCCTTATCTTCGATAATTCAAGGAAAGTATACTGGACCAATTTTTTAAGATTCTTCTTGTTATACGTTTTACAAGATCGTTTTTATCTTCGAATTATAACGCAACGGAATCCATTACTTTTCTTTTTGAATAAAAACAAATACAACAAGCTTAACTTTCCTTATCAAAATGTTTGTTTACATACTTTTTAGTAACAGTGTTGTCAACTTAAAAAAATTGCGAAAGGTTATATGAAAGCGATAAAGAGTACCAAATTGCTCTCTTGTCGCATTTAGTTTTCATATCGAGCAACCTTAACAAGTCATGGCATTATTTCAGAAATAAAACAAATTTGTTTTTTTTTTTAAAATCAGTTTTAAATTTATTTTTTTTTTTATAAATTCTTCAATGAATTTTTCAATTCATTCAGAACTTGGTTTTTAATGAGTTCATAAAACGAACCCATCATACAAAAGTAGCTGTAAGAAAAAAATCTTTATAAAAGATATTTAAAAAAAAATAAATAAATTGAATACAACAAAAACAAAATTATAAAATAACTATAATTAAAAAATAAAAATTAAAATGTAACTCTAAAATTTAAAATTAAAAAACAAAATTACTAACGTGTAAACAATTGGTGGATAAATAATTGAATTTAACAGAATTGATTAATATTTTAGAACAAAATCAATAAAAATTGATTAAATATTTGTTTAAATTGATTAAATTATTTGTGGTATTAAATTTGAATTTTGTTAGTTTTCTTTCAATTTGGAGAGGACCAAAAATGTATTTTTAAAATTTTTTAATTTTTTTTTAAGTTGGAACAAAAGGTAATTTTTAAAAAATTACAAATAATAAATTGAATAAAAAATTATTTTAGGAGGTATTTTGTTGTAAAATTTTTTTTAAGTAGGAGAATTTTTAAATGCAAATATCACAATATTTTTTCCTATTTTAGTATTTTGTTGCTCTAGGAGTTGTTATTTTTTTTCTGATTATTTAATTTTTTGTACTGGTTTGAGTATTTTAATTTTTGTATAATGTTTTAAAAAAGAAACATAAAAAATTATAAATAAATAATCACAGTTGTGGTTGCCTTTTTTTGTTTTTGTGTTTTTTTTTTTTTGTAAAAAATATTTCTAGATTTTTTGTTTAGTTTCAATATTAATAGAGATTAATATAGGGATACGTTTTTTTATTTATCATTTAATGTTGTTTATAATTATTAAAGTTAAATAGTATTAAATTAAATTTTACAATTTACTATATTAATTGTTTGATATTTTTAAAACAAACAAAATTTGCAAACGATTTTTTTCTTAATAATAAAAAAAAATTAGTTTTATTATTTATAAATTATTTAGCTAAAGTTTATAGATCTTTTCAAAAATCACATCAGCCAAATTAAAAAAAATTGTGACTTTTTGAACGTCCCTCGTAGCTAATTAAAAATCAATATTTTAGCTTCAATAACCAAGTGTCTACATCTAGTACAAGATCTTTAACGAAAAAAATCTGTTATACTCGAGCTGGACTTACACAAAAAGGACTCCGTACCATGTACGGGCCAAATTTTTATTTAAATTTTTTTTTATTATTTTTTGTTGTTGGAAATTTTAAGCTTCCTCTACAGGAATATCCCCTAATCTCTGATTTTTTTTTATTTTTATATTTGTTATTATACAGCGCACATATTAGAACAAGTTCCAAACGTTTACGGAACATAAGGCCATTTACTTGAAAATTATGTCGCTATGGCAACACTCTTTTATTATAATGTTTTTTTTTATCCTTTATTGTCTTCATAACACACAAAGCAGTATATATTTAATGCAAACTCCTAGCGTGTGGCTATAAGACTTTAAAAAATGAAACCATATTCCTTAAAATCATGGTCTCTATGGTAACACCCTTTAATTTTAAGAGTTTATTGTTCATACTTATTTTTATAACGGACATATTTATGCATACTCTGTGTAAATTCTAAATATCTTTTGAAAACTTAAAGCAGTAAACGTTAAAATTACGTTACTTTAGGAACACCCTTTATAATTTATTTTTAGTTTTCTTTAATTGTTCCTAAAGCGGACATAAAAATACTTAAACTTAAAGTAAGTTTTAAAAAAATTAGGCCACATATGTGAAAATCACATCACTATTGGGACACCTTTTAAATTAAAGTTTCATTTTTTTTTTGTAATCGTGCATAGTAGTTGTTGTTGCAAATTTGACGTGTCGTGAATATCATGTTACTTTAAGAACACCCTTTAAAAAAATTTAACAAAAAATATCTACTTCCAATAACATGAAAATATTTTGGAATGTAGAAAAAAATAAAAAAAAAAATAAGTGAAATATTTTTTGTTTAAAAATACAACACTGAGCCTGTATCTAATGCTGACACAGCAGATTTTAAAATATTTTGTTTTAGCGTTTTTAACCGTTACAAAAGAAAATAATAAAATGATCAAATTAAAAAAAAAATTTAAATAAAGAGTGGCCTATTCACGATACATTTTACATGACGCATTAAAGATCACTTATGACTTTTACAGTGTTGCAATTTTATGCTCTTTTAAACGCTCTAAGTATCAGACGCACCCTAGAGTTGCATTTATACTTAAGTTTTACTTTTGTTCAAATAAACAGACTAATAGACTAGTTTTTGTTTCTTTATAATGATCAAATGATCTTTAGGGACTTTTATACAGGTGAAATGATGTCCCAGCAAACAATTAGTATTTCAATTTATTTTCTTGTTTGTTTAAGAAAATATAAAATTTTTTAAACTAAAGTTACTAAATCTTACTTTTTAATCTTTTAGGGAAATTCAAGTTTTTGAATTTGAAATATTAAAATTTAAATAATTTTCAAATCGTTTGTAAATTTTCATGTTTATGCTTAAAAATAGTGTGTGTACATTGTTATGATTATTAAAATATTTATAATAAAAATTAAATATATTTATGTTTATGTTCTATTTTTTATTTTATATAGTTAAATGTAAAGCAAATATTTTTAAGCAAACTTTTTTTATTTATTTATTTTTTTTTTTATTTTTTTTTGTTAATAAGTGTTAAGTTTAAAAATTATATAATAATAAAATGGATCTAAACATCTTATTAGGGCTGTTATAATTATTTTTTATTATATTTTTTATATTATTTATTATTTTTATCATTATTTTTTTTAATAAAAATTTAAATTTTTTTAATTGAATTTTTTTTCTTTTTATACTTTAATTTATATTTGATATTTTTTATTATTTGTATTTAAAAATTGTCTGCAAGAGTATTAGTTTTTTTATATATATTTTTTTTATACATTTATATTTCTTTTTATACTTATTCTATAATAAATTGATAATAAAATTTTTATAATCATATTTTTTATTTCTTTTATAACTTTAATTTTGTATTTACTTTTTGTTTTATTTATTTTGTGTATTTTAATTTTGTCTGTTAGTTTGTTTAATAAAGTTTTTTTTTTTTTTTTTTAATAAAATAATTTGTACATACTTTTAAATATAAAAAATGAAATATTAATTTAAAAAATTTATAATAAAAATGAAACTTAAAATTAACAAACCCCTAATCTCGAATGCAAACAATGAAATGTGTCAGGCCCATAAAAAACATCATTGAAACT
Source organism: Cistogaster globosa (assembly GCA_937654795.1). Taxonomy (NCBI): domain Eukaryota; kingdom Metazoa; phylum Arthropoda; class Insecta; order Diptera; family Tachinidae; genus Cistogaster; species Cistogaster globosa. Next base: position 4,793,425 of record OW569406.1, read on the forward strand.
ATAAAAGTCAGAATTACTTCTTAAAATCTTTGCGATGGAAATATATAACAAAATGAAGCAGCTGAATTTTGGAAACAATAAAATTTAAAATCATTATTGAAATCTATTTAAAGAGTTTAGCAAAAGTGCAGCTGGTGAGCAAAGCGTTCAAGACTCATTAGTTTCCAACACTGCCAACTTCAGCTGTTTTAAAATGATAAATTAAATTATAATTTTTAATTCTGTTTATTTACATCTTTTAACATTTTTAATTAAAATTAAAACATAATTGATTTTCTAATTATTTTTTTCGACCTTAATGTTCGAAAATTTACTTGACCTGCATTAGCATAGCAAACTAATGACGTTATAGCGTCAGATGGAACTTAACGCTGCATTTTAAATTTTTAAAATGAAATTTATTTTTTAATTCCACCCTTCAAATTAAAAATAAAATAAGTAACGAGTTTTTTTAAGTTATCTGTCACTTTTGCATGACACTGTAACGTTAGGGACTCCGCCAGAATTCTTAAAACCATAACAAATTTAAAATTCAATGTTAAAATGTTTAGCCTGACTTGAAAGGTATTTTTGAAAATAAAATTTTTGAATATAAAAATTAAAGAAAAGGGGTAAAATGGGTAAAACTGGGAACTATTTATCCCGAGCAAGCTAAAGCAGGGAAAAAAATTTTAAATATATTTTAATACCATTAATAATTAAATTGTAATACTTTTGGTACTTTTTTAAATTAGTACTTTGTGGAAAGAAAAAAGGGTAAAAACTAAATGATGGTACTTTTTGCTTTTCAATTTTTAAATTAATTTAAATTTTAATCTTATTTCTTCTTCACTTTTTAAAAAACAAAAAAAAAAATCCAAAACTTTTTTGCACTTTTTAGGAATTCGAATACAAAGGCTAAAATTGTTTTGTGAAAGAACGCTTGTATCGCTTGTGCTCTTTAGGCCTCATATGAAATCTTTTCAAAATTCCGCATTAAAAAAACTTCTGCATTTTACTCGTTACTAACAAACAATCTTATTTAAGTTCAAATATTTTCATTAACAAATCCGAACACAGAGGAGCGAACGTTTTCGTTTTTGCGTATGAAAGTGGTGTGGCGCCTTAGCTGCTTCTTGTTTAACTTGAAAAAAAAAACTTGAAATCGAAGTTTATATATTTTTAGTTAAAAAAAGGCGGAAAGGAAATTTTAAATAGAATTAAATATTTTAAGAATGACAATTAAGAATGTTGACTTTCTAAAATGCTGTCAGTTTGATCAATTCCAAGCAAATTTTTTTTCTCAATGACATTTTAGAAAGCGGCCTTATGCATGCATCCAAGATGTACTAATAATACAGAGGACAAATCATAACAATCAGTATTGATAAAAATCTATTACAAGCCCGATTGATACTAAATGCTGAAAAAATTATTTGCACTCGAATTTTTCATTTTTGGGGTATTTTTAGTTAAAGAAAGAAAAAGTACTTTTATGCATTAATAATTATTTTTTTTTAGTAAACATTTCCGACCTTCAATGTTAAAAAAAAGCAGATTGCCTTTTAGTTTTTTGATGTTTTTTTAAGTGATTTATAAATATTATACTTTTATAATTTAAAGTAAATTTTGAATTTGTTTCTGCAATGAACTTTATAATTAAAATTATTTTTTTTAAAACTAATTTTAGTTAAAAATTATCATTATAAACAAAATTATTTTTTAATCTGTTATTTACGCTTTAAATGTTTCTTAATGTTTTTATAATTTAAAACAGTTTTTAAATATGCAATATATTGTAACGTTACATTATGCAATAATATTGTGCAAAAAATTTTTTTTTTAATTGTGTTTTTTAATTACAAAAGAGTTTTTTAAATTTAAATACAAAAATTTAGTTTGCGGAATAAAAAAAAATATTTTTTTTTCAAAATGCCAGCTATTGTTTTTGCTATTCTAGTAATTTGCGCAATAATATTGCAGATTTACAAATATTATTGGTATTATATTTTAATTATTCTTTTTTTTCTTATTTATTTATTTTTTTCTTATTTATTTATTTATTTTTGATTTATTTTTTATTGATTTTCTTTTTTTGTTTGACAAATTTTCTTTTTTTCATTGTGAGTAAAATATTATTTAAGAGAATTGTTGTTATTAAATAAATGTCATTAACATTATTTTTTTACTATATATTTGGGATTAAAAATTATTTTATAATTTTTAACAATATTTTTTATTTATTTTTTTAATTTTTTTTCTTCACATTTTTATCGTATTTCTTTAATTTTTTTTTATAATATTAAAACTTTTTTTTGATTAATTTATTTTTCATGCAGTTTATAACATCTTAATTTATATTTCTCTTACTACTGACTTTATTTTACATTATTATTATTAAAAAAAATCAATTTACATATATTTGTATTTTTTAAACATTTAAAATTTATATCTTTTTCCAATGCAATGTTAAGCTTTTAATATTTTACAAATTCATCTAAGTAGGCCGCATTAGACTTGCGAATATCTTTGATGTTGTACTTAACCATTAATAACAGCGTTTGACGGTATTCGTTACTTTATAAAAAAAACCTTCAAGGTCAAAAGTTAATTTATTTTATCATAAGAATAAAAAAAGCCAACTAAGATTTATTAAGTTTTAAAAGTTTTAATTAAAATTTTCTTAAAAAACACATGAAACAGCTTTGTTATTAAATGTATCTTCAAACACATTTGAAAGTGTATGGAGTCATAAGATAATTAGACATAAAGCAGCTCATATTCTATTTTACTTTTAAATATCTCTATAATTAAATACATTTGCTGTGGGTATTTTATTTATTTTATTTTTTTCATATTTTAATTTCTTCATTTTTTTTTAATTTTTTTTACTACTCTTAAAGCTTAAATCTATGGAAAGAAAATTACAGATATAAAAAATATTCGAATTTTTAGGCTTCAAAATTTTTTAAGCCCCAGATTTACACTATGCAATTTTTTGAGGCATTTTTTTTTCCAATTCTCTTGGTATTAAAAATAAAAAAAAACACTTAAGCAACAGTAACATCCCCTCGATATTTAAGCAACACCTCTTATGGCTTACCCCTCTTGCTTCACCAATAAACAAAAATTTCATAAAAAGTTGCATAGTGTAAATGCTATAATATAAATGCCGTATTAGTTGTCCGTCATTAGGCTAAAATATATTTGTTTTTCTGTTTCTTCTATTTCACACTTGACAGAACAAACAAAAAATTTCAAGTGCATTTAAGCTCTTCTACTTTCGTTTCCTGCTAGAAATCTTGCACTGTGTAAATAAAGACTTTCTAAAATATAAAGAACTGGTGAACTTTACACTGTATTGGTCTTAATATATGAATTGCTAAGCTACCTTCTTGCTTGTTTAATCAAAAAGTTGATGTTTAGTTGATGTTCTGCTTTTGCTGCTTAAAAATACTAAAAAATTTCAAAAACCAAAAGACCAAAGCAAATAAAGAAATAAAAAACCTGAATGAAAGTCTCGTAACCCTACTTTGCACCAGTTTCACATTTCCATTTCCCGGACTACAATCCTATTGAGTATTTGTGGGCACTACAAGTATGACGACAACTTAAAGACAACATATTTTTATATTCATCATGGAAACTTATTGCAACAATGGTTGGTAAAAAATTGCAGAATGTAGCACAACTTCAACAGTAAAAGTCAGATTTAGGACTATTGTTGCAATATTTAAAGATTGATACTACAGTTTGTCACTAGAAGCGCCATCTGTATGTCAAATTTGAAGCATATTAAGTGATGTCTTGCGTATATGGGACAATGAAACTACAAACCCCTGGTTTGTTCGATTAATTATTTGTTTCTCTATTTTAATAGCACCTTTGCTTCATACTGTAAAACAATTTTAAATCAGGAACTTTTTGTGGTACCGCCCATGCCAAATGGCCTACTAAGATGTGTTCGATTAAAAAACATATATCTTCACCTCATGACTATTTTAACGATTCATAAGCTAGGAAACTGAATCTTCCATGCAATATATATTCTGTGGAAGTTTTCAGCCTGAAGAGAAGAAAGTTATCGAAAACCTTCACAGCTGCTGATGGGCTGTGACCACGACCTAGATAACTGTTGTATTTCCTACTGCCTTAAAACTCAGGTATAACAATGGAAGTTCAGTAGGATCTACGTAATCCAATTTTATCTGTACACAGTAACTGTCACCAATCTTTGATATGCTTCTCTAAATTTTCTTCTGTACGCAGACTTTTTTAAGTGCCTGTATGTAATTGTATTAAAAAAATGTTAAAAGAAATTCCCAAGGATAACTAGAGAGTTCTACTAGAGATTGAAATTTTCTAGCGATTTTTTTGGCCTGAAACTAAAACCGTTCTAAACAATTGTTCCACTATTTTTCTACCATTTTTATAAATTTTTATTTATTTTTTTTTTTGTTAATTTATAGTATAAATAAATTAATTATAAATTTTAAGATATTCACCCCTATCGTGAACAAGAAGTGAAGTTTTTGTTCCCATGAAATTTTCATTCCCCTCGAAGTGTAAATTGCTATCATGGATTTCCCATAAAATATTTATTTACTTCATTGAACAGCTGTTCAAAACTAATAAGCTATCAGTGCCTATTGAATGTAAGTAAGAAGAATAAGCTTGGTGAAAGTTTGTAAATTGAAGTTCAAAAATAAATAAATAAAATTTTTATTACAAAAACGTGACGTGCAAGACGCGTATAACCCCTTGAAGTTTTCCATGGCTGACCTATTCCAACAAAAAAAATTTTAATTTTTTTATATCTTCGCTTTTCATTTAATGACATTTTTAATAAAAAAATAAATTATTAATTCACAAGCAGTAGATCTCTTTGTTTTGCATCTTGTCGAGTATAATGTCTGCGCTGCAGAAACTGATCGTGAATTAAAAAATTTATTTAAAATTTTAGTGTTCTAATTATAAGTGATAAAAACTTGCACAATGTATGCAGTTCCCCAGTAAAATTTAAGTGAACAAATCCAAGGGAAAAGTGACATAATTTCGAGGGAAAAAATCAATCACGTTCATGTGAATTATTCACGATTGTTTCACATTTCAAGTGAAAAGATATCCATGACAGGAGTGATTAAATCTTTTATTCAATAATTTTTGCAAAATTGTGAGGTTAAAAAAAGACGAGTAGGAAGAGGAAGAAAAAACTTTCTTGCCCCTGCATTCATTTTAACCTCAATTCTTTCAAACTGTGATTTTAAAAGTAGAACGTTTCTTAAATCTTTAGGAATTTTAAGAACTTCCTGCAGCTTTTTTTCAGATTTAACAATTTTTTCCTATAACTTAGGTAAGCAATTTCTCGCCTAAAACTATTTATGGACATCTTGTTTTATATAGAACAAGCTTAATAAATTTTATACAGTCCAATCACAAATATTCTAATGGGAAAAATTTTTCTTGAGAAAAGATTTCTCCAATTTTGAATTCCGTGGGAACAATACAATTAAAAATTGCCATCGCCGTAATTTGAAGGGAGCTATTTTGCTTTTTTCTATTCAAATTCGCTTTTACAATACCTACTTTTTTCTCCGGATATTTTTCCACTTTCTGCATTCAACAAAAACGAGAAAAAAACTTATAAAAGAAGAAAAGGTAAAAGTGAAAAAAACTTGCTCGGTATTTTTGTTTGGGCTGATACGATACTGAAAAAAAAAATTAACTCCAGTACATTCTGTCATGTGAGAAATTACTCACTTAAGTTAGAGCAACGAAGCACTGGACCCACTTTCTGTGTATTTATCTATACAAACTGGCTTCTATATCAAACTTATTTAAATAAAGTGCTTATTTTGTGAATGGTAACACTTAGCTCATGTCTGATTTGACAGATAATTAGTGTTATCCTTCCGCTGAACGAATATGGTTGTGTATATGCTTGAACAACGCTGGAAAATATTGCGACATTATTTTGAAAATCATGGTAATGTTGCAGAATGTGAGCAAAAATTGCGTACGGATTTTAGAAGAAGAGAAGCACCGTCAGCTCCGTATGTTCGTTATCTTGTGAAAAAAGTGAAAGAAACAGGCATTCTCATCAATAAACTAAAGCGTGAAAAGCCAAAAACAGTGCGGACACCCGAGAATATTGCTGCTGTGACAGAAAGTGTGTGTAAAGCGCCATTAACATTAATTCACCGTCGTTCTTAACAATTGAACATTTCAGAGACATCATTGACATTGAATTTTGTATAAAGACCTTGGTATGACGCCAAACACAGATCAATTGGTTCAGGAGTTGAAGCCAACTGACCATCCAATGCGTTTTTGCTTCGCTAAGTGGGCCTGCGATCGGCTTACAGAAGATGCCGACTTTGCCAAAAAAAAATCATCTTTTCAGGTGAAGCTCGTTTTGATCTTGGCGGATATGTAAACAAGCAAAATTGTCTCATTTGGGGGCACAGAAAACCCGCACGCATACATTGAAAAGCCGGTGCACTCAAAACGAGTCACTGTTTGGTGCGTATTTTGGTCCATTTTTCTTTGAAAATGAGCTAGAAGTGGCCGTTAAAGTCAATGGCGATCATTATCAGGCCACGTTGAAAGAATTTTTGTTCACAAAAATTTAAGAGGAGGATATTGGCAACATTTGGTTTCAACAGGACGGCGCTAAGTGCCACACAGCCGAAGCTACACTCAACGTTTTGCGGCCTGTTTTTCAAGATCGCATTATCAGCTGCAGAGCTGATGTCATTTGGCCAGCTCGGAGCTGCACTTTGACACTGTTCGACTATTATTTGTTGGATGCCGTCAAAGATAAGTGTTACGCCGGCAAGCCAGAGACAATTGACGCTTTTAGGGACAATATTCGTGAAGTCATTGGTGAAATACAGCTGCACACAATTGATAATGGTCTTAAAAATTGCACCGATCGTGTAGGCTACTGCATGGCCAGCCGAGGCAACCATTTGAATGAAATTATTATCCATTATTAACCGAAAGTTTTGTACTTTCAAATAAAAAAAGAATTTTAAAAAATATTCAGTAGTATTTTTTTAAAGCATTTTCAAAGAAAAGTTGTTTTGCGGACCCTTTAAATTGTCATTCGTTTACCTCTCTAAGCAAAAATCCTTTGTACGCAGACTTTTTCTAGAAAATGTATTTTTAAATGGATAAAAAGGTTTTTTTTAGTGCAAACTAATTTTAGCAGGACGTCTGCTTAAACTAAGAAGTTTTCTTATATATTTATGAATTTTAATAATTTTGCTAAAAATGGATCTAAATTAGTTTAAAAAAAAGTATGGAGTTTTTTATACATTAAAATCTAAAAAAAAAATATTTACCCCAAAAGAATTTTGTAATTGATTTAAAGGACAGCAAATATTTGAACTAAAAATATCATAAATATTATAATTAATAAAATACAATTTTTTTTTAAACTTAAGTACATTTATATGATAAATAAAGATAAAAATCTTAAATTATATTTTAAATAAACAAACTAATGCAGACACTGAGTTTAATAATTAAAAAAGTCTCTTGTTTATATTTTATGATTTTTATATCTCTAATTTTAAAATTAATAAAAATATTTTTATTTTTTATATAATTTTTTAATGGTTTTTTTTAAAGTGATAACAAAAAATATTTGATTTTTAAGTAGTTCTCTTTTATATGTGTAAAAGTTTATTGAAGTTTTTTTTTATTTTAGTATTTTACAAAATGCTGTTTTAAGCATTTTATAGTTAATTAATAATTTTTTTACTTATAAAACTAAATTTAAAGATTAAACAAGCTAAATTATATAGAAGAGGGTTAGAAGAAGGGAGTTTAGTTAGTAAATCTTACATATTAAAAAAATTTTAATTCTACATTAAATTATAAAATAAAAGTTTATGGCTTAAAAATTATAAAATTAAACTTAAAATTAGAGTAAAAAAGAAAACAACAATTTTAATTTTTTTTAGGTTTGCAAGTTAAATTTTTTTAAATAAATTGTTTTTTAATGATTTATTGGAATAAATGTTTTTTATTATTTTGTTTATAATAAAAATTAAAAAAGTGTGTAAATAAATTGAAACGGTATAAAGAAAAAAGTGCTTTGAAAACACTTTTCTTTTAATGTTTGATATAAATAGATAAAAACAATAATTATGCAAGAATTAAAAACATATATTAACTCTAAAATAAATAATTCTGTTTGTGTTTTAATTAAACATTTGTGTGTTTTTTTTTATATTTATTAAATTTAGAAAGGTCAAGTAGAGCCTTAAAAAAACTAAATAAAGTCAAAACGTTTTAAAGTCAAATTTTCTCAATTTTTACAATGGTCAAAATATACAAAATTAAAATTGTACAAAATAAAAGTAAAAAGAGTTAAAAAAAATAAAAACGAAAAATACAATTTCTTGTAAAATCAGTAAAATAAAAAGAAAATAAAACAAAAGTTTAAAATAAATTCATAAAAAAAATTAAAAAGATGAAATATAAAAAAAATATATTATTTATAAATGTGTTGAAAAAGTATTAAATAAATACAATTTAATTTATTGTAAGCAAACTTTTATTTTATTAATTAAAGAATTAGTCCACTAATATGATTTTTTTTATTTTGCTTTTGTATTTGTTGCTGTTGCAAGAATATATTGTTAAAACAATTCAAGGAAAATTTTTAAGCAAAATTTAAATTATTTTAAATTTTAATATTTTATAAAATGGTTTTGAGAAATTATCAATCAAAAATACAACAGCAAAAAATGATTGAGAAACTTTACTGTGTCAAAAATTAGCAGATTTATATTAAGAACTTCAAAAAAAAAAAAACGTTCAAAAGAGATCCCTAAAAAATAATCAATTTCGAAAACTTTTAAAATCATGATGTGTTTTAATATTTAATTTTTGTTTTTAAAAATAAGCAGGCAGCTAATTAATTGATGGTAAGATAAACCCAGCTTATTTTACCTATCGTATTCGTTTGCTAAAAACCAAAAAGAAAAATTTTATTAGAATATAATTTTTGAAATTATTTTATATTTTTAATCAAAAGTAAACGAACAGTTTCTTCATGTTTGTAAAGACAGTTTTTGACAGATAAAGAGAGAGATTTTTTGCAGCTAAATAAAATCGTTTACACCCTATAACACTTTCCTTTTTTGTATTAAAGATAAACAGAAGTTACTGCCTCATTTCTGCCAAATAGGTCAAGTCCAATTATTTCGTTTTTTTTAATACTTAAAAAAAAATAAAATTTTTTTTTAAACGTGTTTAAGGGCAGTTTACATTTTATTTTTTGTTTGTAAATTTTATAAAACTTAATTAAATTCGTTTATCTCGCCATATGATGTCTTGTTAAAAATCCACAATTTAGGTAATGAAAATAAAAATTCTAAATGTTGACTTTAAAGGAGGAAAGGATTTATTATTAAGATTTTATTAATTTATAAATTGTTGCATGCATGTTTTTTAAGTTAAACTATTATTTATGTTCTTCTCCCAAGTAAGACCGAAGTTCGGAATTAATTATTTTTGTAAAACAATAAATATTAAATTTTGTCTAAATTTATAATTTCGAAATGTTTCGAAATAAGAAAGTTTTGAGATTTTTATTGACTTTTTTTTTATTCTAAATTAAAAAAAAAAGTTTCTAAAGTTGAACTTTCCAAAATGAATTTTTTTAGTGTTGCTGAGCGTTGTGTTTCGAAACTCAACGAACATAAAATATTTGTTTATATTTTTTCCAGCCCAGGAAAGGTGTTGCATGGTCAAATTCTTATTCTGTTCTTTAACAAGTGCATTTGATTGTTCTAATTTTTTTTTTCAGAATTAAGATAAAAAAATTTTTTTTTTTAATTCAATTAATTTTTTTTACAAAGAACGCAATTGGGTCAGATCTGATGTTTATGGCTACCTGCTTAATTAAAGTTTAATTTTGTAACTAATTTTTTTTTTTTCTACAACATGCAATTTTTTTATGACATAACATACGAAGACACAAAGCTGGATGTCTAACTAATTAATTGTAAAAGAGCTAGTGCAATAGTCTGCAGTTTAAGGTGTCGACTTTAACCACAGACTACAATAAATCTTAATTTCTAAAACTGGCTTTACAAAACTAAAAATAATTTATTTGTTAAAAAATAAAAGCGCTTGAAAATAGATTTAAATATTTTGCTTAAAAAAAATATTCCTTAAATTATTTAAACAATAAATTCTTTTACATTTTTTCTTTATAAAACCTTGAATTGTTTTTAGATGAGGCGTATAAATTCGAAAAAAAAAGAAAAACTGTCTACTTAAATTTAAAATTTATATTTTCAAAGTTTTTTTTTTAACATTTTGTAATATCTATTTTTAATAAAACGTTTACTACCAACAAACGTTACTTAAAAAAAAATGAAGAAAAACTTTATTTCGAATATAAAGTTTAAGCTTAGTATTTGTATTTGTATTTGTATTAGTTTTCTATATTGTTATATTCCAATATTTTAATTAAACAGTAAAAGCAAAAGCAACTAATTTGCTTAAACAATATTTTAGTAGATATTTTCTTTGTTTTGTTTTATGTCTACAATTTTGTAACAGTAGAGAAATGTTTTGTTTTCTTCTCTTTTACAAAAAGCCTTTAATATTAGAGAGTGTAGAGACAAAGTAAGAAAACCAGAAAGAGAGAGAGAGAGAGATAGAGAACATACGCAATAAAACACATTTTCTTAAGAGTAATAAAAGAAAAACAAAATGAAATGAAAAACATTTAGAAAGCTCAAATTTGATTTTGAGAAATATTAAATTTAATCGTGCTTTAAAACAATCCTTTGCGGTTTACGTTTATTATCAGAATTTCCAGTTGAACTGTTACCAGCTGTTAAGGGGGACTGTTGTCTGCTGTTGTTGCGTACATCTAAACGTTCAAAAATAGCTCTACGTGAATTACTATTAATATTACTGCTCGTTGATGAGCCAATATCACGGCCTCTGCTAGACGAATTTGTACCAGATGTTCCACTTCCAGTAGTATTCGCTGAAGTTTTTAAAACGACTCTACGATTGTTAGAACTAAAGCTTGGCTTTGAAGTTCCATGATTGCCACTACCACTAGCACTGCCACTACTACGTGTTGTTAAGGGTTTTCTGGCATTATTGTGAGATTTGTTATGAGGCTCGGGCGAGGGTGTACGTGATTCTACACGTTGTTTAGAGGCAGTTTCACGAGGAGGTGTGGGTTCTGGCGATGCTAATAGCATGTCTTCTTCGTCCAATAAAAGATCATCTTCATCGTAGTCTAGCTGTACTTCATCCTCGCTGTGTGAGGACATACGACGATGTGAATGATGTGACTGTTGATGAGGTTGAGGTTTTATAGCTGCAACTGCTGCTAAAGATGAGGATGACGATGATGATGAATCCTTTTTTAATACCGGCTTAATGATAGCTGTATTATGACTTAAACTATTCGAGCCACCGCTACGTTCTCCACTTGTTGTATTATGCTGCAAATGATCGGTTAAGGTTTTCTTAGCTTCTGGCAAAATTTTAGCTGTTGGTATTGCTTTTCTTTGTGTCGATCGGCCATGATCATCATCATTGTATTCAGTTGGACGCTTTTTAAGCGAGATAATTTTACGTTCGGCAACAACTTCTTTTAGTTTTTGTGAGTTCTGCTGCTGTTGATGTTGTTGTTGATGTTGTGCTGTAGTTTGTGGTGGCGTATCGTCTTTTTGTTGTGGTCCACCAGTTCGTTTTTCCTAAGATTTTTGTTGGGGAATTGTTTTTGTATGAATTTTTGTTTTTGTTTTTTTTACTTTTGCTTTTTAATCGAATTTTAAATTTTTATATTTTAAGGGAATTAAAATCTAAATTAGTTTTCTCTTAACTTATTTTAGTCATAAAGAATTTATATTTTTAACATTTGCTAAGAAAGGATTTTTTTTCTCTTTGTGTCTTTTGGGGAAATTCAAATCTTATTGTTAATCTTAGAAATTTTGAAACTTACCTCGTATTGTTTTTCTTCGGCTGCTCTTCTACGTTTCATTTCTTTGTCACGCATTATTTGTTCACGTAAAGCTTTTTGTTTTTCAATTTGTAAGCGGTATGCACGGGTTTCTTCATCTTCCTCAACCTAGAAATTTTTAAGATAACAAAATAATAAGAAATATGTGAAATTTTCAAGTTACAAATATTAATTTAGATTTAAATATACCATTAACAATAAGGGTATCCCGCTAGGGACGGATAGATTTTAAATTAGAATGATTTAAAATTTCTATGAACTGCAAGAGCACTTGCTAACCATTCAACATTTTCATTTAATTTATGTAAAATTTGTAATAACAAAAGTCTTCTTCTGGCCACATAATAAAAAAAGATTTTTGCTGTCACGGTTTAAAAAGCAAGAAAAATTATACAGGATGCAAAATCGACTCGAACCAAATACAAGTAGGCACACACGCGAAGTGTTTCGTGAAGGGACATGGATATATACGTTAACCAGATAGACGACGAGCTGGCGAAAAGAGGATCATGACATGGAAGTTCATATTTTCTTTTGGCGAATTGAATTTTAGGATGCCTTACACAACCTCGCTAAGGACAGATGGTCTTATGAACCAATATGTCACCGTAGCAAACGATACAGATGGGAGAAATGCCTTAAACAGGAGGAGCGTGTCTTGTTGGCTACGAATAGCAAGCACTAATAACTGGTAGCACATGCAAAATTAATAACCATCTGCTATAAAAACCCCTAGATAAGGAAACCATAACACATTTCCTCTGTCTCTAAGCTGATCTACAGCATTTTTGTATTTTATATCTGGGACAAAGAAGCTGTGAAGGATTGCATTGAACTGTTTTCTTTATCAGGAATTGCAAATTGTTTTAGGACTGATTCTTTCATCACTTCTTAAATTTGTCTCATCCTCTATGCCTGGTATCTCTTAATTTCCTTTCCTCTTCTCTACTTCTCTTCCATGATTTTCGATCTTTGCAGCCAACACGAAGCGAAGATTGATTAGATCTTAGTGAGCTGCTCCCCAGCTGTAGCTTTATAAATAGGGTTACATTTGTACCCTCTAAATCAAAGCAATTGCACAAACGATGCCTATTTTTGTTTCAGTAACGAGAATAGATCGGTCTCTTATTTCGTGTAAGTTAACCCATAAACTGGATCATAATAAAAATATATTATTATTGAAAGAGATAACTTACCTCTGATTTGTCACGATCATTATTATAACGTCCTCTACTACCCCCAAAGCTACCACCGCCGCTTCGATTACCCGGAGAAGGTGAGTTGCTACGACGACGTTTTCCATAATTGCCACCACCGCCACCTTGATTACGATTCTCATAATCGCGATCACGGCTATTGCCACGTCTAAATCGTCGATTATTATTACTATTGCTATAACCACCCGCAGGTCGATTACGATCTCTGTCACGATCTTCACGATCCCTACTGGCAGCACGTGTCATGCGTGTATTTTTTTCATCGTTAGAAGGACGATCACGATCACTTCTTTCACGATCCCGATCACGTTCACGATCAAATCGATCGCTGCGATTGTTCGGTCCACTGTTAGGATGCCGTTTTGGTGGTGTATAACTTCGTTCACGAGATACACTGCGTGGCGTACGTGACCGCGAACGTGATCGACTTCGACTGCGAGATCGACGTACGGGTGAAGCATCTCTAGCGTGACGACGTTTTTCAATATGTTCACGATTTTTGTTTATGAATTCCTCTTGTTGACGCAAAAGCTCCTCATCACTTTGTACTCGGGACACATGGGTATTTATGGTGTTCATATATTGAGTTTCTTGTATAAATTTGCTGGTGGCTGCTTCAACACCCCCTTTAAAATTTGGATTAATGAGAACTTTTCTAGGCGCTAGTGAAGACGATGCTACAGGAATTTGTCCAGCCGGGGTTTGGTTTGTAACATTAGGGACTTGTCCAGGTACAGAAGGTGCTCCAGGCGGTGGTTGTGGTCCAGGACCAGTTTGTGGTCGTATCTGATGAGGTGGAGCATTAATAAAGTTACCATGGTTGGGCATGGAATGAGGTGGCAAAGCTTGTAAGGGTGGCCGCTGCATGCGCATACCAGGACGCATACCGGGCGGCAAGCCCATCGGACCTTCTGGTCTAAAAATATTGCGCGGTCCACCAAATTGATGTTGATTAAATCCTCCTGGTCCCTGCACTGTATTAAAATCGTGCGGCAGCTGTGGATACATGCCAGTGGGATTTGGGTGGCGAAAAGCTGTCATAGGACCTGGTCGAAAGCCAAATGGATGCCTTGGTCTATGGGAAGGATTGTTTGGGTCGTGAACTGATCCCACAATGGGACCATGTGGTGTATTCTGTAGGGTATTAGGTGGAGGTTGTGGTGCAAAAGGATTTGTGTTGGATTGTTGCGTTGGTGGTGGGAATGGTTGACCTGGAATAAGAGGATTGGTATTGGGATGTGTTAATGTAACTGTGGCTAAACCGCCCAAATGTGTAAAGGGCGAAGGTGATAGCAAGGATATATTACCGTGAGGAGGAAAACGCAACAATGGACGTTGGAATGGGGGAGCAGCACCTCGCAATAGGTGGCCACGTATTAGCGGGACACCATTTCTTTTCTGATGATAAACATAACGATTGACAGATTTTTCTAAAAAAAAAAACAAACAAAAACGTAAAATATAAAAAAAATTATTATTTACTTCATTTCATTTTAAGATAAAAAATAAAACAATTGAATGAAATCTTTTATTTTGTTTTTTATTTCATAACTCAAATTAAAATAAATGTATTTTAATACCTGGAGAGTGTTCATTGTTATGTTCGAAGGTTTCTCGTTCACTTGTTGTCTTAATATTTGTACGTTCTTCACGTTCCTCCTCATAATCCTCACGAGGATCTGATATGTCACTATGACTCATGGCAAGACCTGCACTTTCTTGTGAACTTTGTAGTAAAGAGGATGCACAAGAATCATTTGTTATACTATTTGCCGAGTTAGAAATAGTTGAAGTTTGATCCAATTCAATTTCTTTAAAAGATGTAGCTGCACTTTCTAAGTTTGCTGCTGAATATGAACCAATAGCGTTCGTTTCCACTTCTGTTGCAAATGATTGTTCGGCAGGAGTCTTAAATTCTTGTGAGATTAAAGTCGCCGCAGCCATATTGGCTGATGTTTGTTGTGTTTGTGGTTGCTCCACTAATAAAGTTTCTTGTACTTTAGTAATAACATTCTTTGTGTTTTCTGCCTGACAGGTTTTACGGGGTTCAACACATAACTGTTCCGTAACTTGTTTTGGCTTTGTTTTAGGCTTATCTTTGATTTGCGATTTTACCCATTCTTCGGCTTCAGATTTTAATTTAAGCTTTTCTTCTTTTGAAACATCTTTTTCTAAATCTAAAAAAGCAGAAACATTTACATTTAATCAATAATATCATGTAAAATTAAGTTTAAACATTACTGTACTAACCATCATCTGAAA
The DNA here is from genome assembly GCA_937654795.1 of Cistogaster globosa. Taxonomy (NCBI): domain Eukaryota; kingdom Metazoa; phylum Arthropoda; class Insecta; order Diptera; family Tachinidae; genus Cistogaster; species Cistogaster globosa. The sequence continues at coordinate 4,808,893 of OW569406.1, forward strand.
GCAATAGTTCATCTTCATCAGCTCCTATTAACACCTGATCATCTATAACATCTCCAATATCATAATTTAATAAATCATCACTGCAAGAAATATAATTATTTTACATTTATTAACAATATTTGCATCTTGTATTTAAATATTGTAGTAAAAAATAATTTTAATATTTTTCTACACTTGACACGCAGCTGTCGCAATTTGTAGCCCCCCGCACCGCGCTTTCTCCTAGAAAATTTATTCACAGATTTTTCAACGATTTTTTTTATGAATTTCTTTAAAAATATTTTATATATTGGCTTTATTTTAAATAAAATTAATAAATTACTGTGGTAAAAACACATTATTTAAAACTTCAGACAAATTTAAACATATTTATTATCAAAATTATAAATAAAAGTTTATCACACTCACTTTAAGTCAGACATTTTGGTAATACAGCATTTTTTTAATTGGCAGTGATGGTAACTAGCGTAGTAAGACTTTCAAAACTAGTGATTTAGAAAACGTTCATAATAATCATATACAGTATTGCCAGTTTTTTTTCTTGCTCTCTCCCCAAATGGGTATCGGATTTAAAAATGTTTTGATTTAAAAGAATATTTTATGGAATTCATTTATAAAATGCACATACCACCATAACATTAAAGTAAAATAATTCAAAAATATATAAAAAACTTAATAAACATTAAAATAAATAAGTAAATTCAAGAAAAGTACGGTTAATCAATAAATAGCATTAAAGTAATTGTTTTAATTAAAGATTAAACCTCGTAACCATAACCTCGATTTAAGAACATATATTTATTATGAAATCAAAACATTCACACTCATTTTGTTCAATGTCACTATTGTCTCTTGTATTCTTGTTGCAGTACATTTCATTTGTATTAAATCGACTTAACATGTCTTCCGAAAGAATGAATGTGTTTTATCCATGGCAAAATCATGAACCAGGGGGTGGCAGTGGCGAAATCATTCATTTTCGCCGTTGCAGGAAATGTCAAACCCTATACATAAAAAATCAGCGTCAAATTTTTTTATGAAGTTTGACATTTTCTGCAGCGACAAAAATGAATGAATTTGCCACTGCCACCACCTTGTTAATAATTTCGCCAAGGTTATATCATCGTTCATATGTTACTAACGTTCGTAAATGATAATACTACCAGAAAAAGTTTTTTTGAAACAAGCTTACTTGTGGGCATAATCCACGTATTAAAAACGGACATCGACAGCTCCTTAAAGTGGTAAGTACCAGCAAAATCCTGTTGACTTTAGGCCAGCATTCGTATAGGCTTTGGGTACTTTATTATTTTATTGTCAAAATAATAAGTGCCATTTATGAAAAGAAGATTTCAAAAATACCAGATGAGTCGTAAGGGTCCCCAAACCTTTTAAAAACTTCTTGAACTGCATAAAGTTTAATTTGAAACACAGCATTTTGAAATTGAAAATTGACAATAAACTTTAAAAATAGATATGCTTCTTGAAATCAGATCAAACATATCTTTTAACAACTTTTTTTCATAAACATAAATCAACGTATTAGTTAATTTAAAACAGTTTTGTTTAATTCATTTTGAAATTCTGTGCCAAAATAGATGTTATCCATATTCAAAAACGAATTTTGTAAATGCATTTCCATTTTTAATTTTTTTATTTATTCAGCGCTGTTTTCCCTATTAGCTAAAATATTATGCTTAAAAATTTTTCTTAACGATGCATAATTTCTGCATCCATATAGTCAGATAGGTAACTTAAATTTAAACTTTTTTTGTTCATAGTTCTATTTATTAAATATTTATGTTTTGTTGTAAATATATTAGCCGGTTTATCGTTATCAGCCGTTGATATTAAAAAATGGTACTTTAACTCCGGCCACTGTATCTCACGGCCTTTTTTTGCGCCTTTATCACTTCACATTTAACTCAAAAATTAGTATCTACTAATGTATATACAAGACAGATTAAAAGTATAGAAGTCAAAGAGAACTTGGTTAGTTAGCCGATATACCTACATTTTACTATGGTGTCAGACGATCAAGTTTTCATTCAAAAATTTCTCTTTTTTTAACCAATACACTCACATTTAAAAACTTGCTAAGAATTTGCTTTCAAGTTTTCGTTCAATTGATTCTTTCAAATTACATTCAAGAAAACAGCTGGTTGACGTTTTTCCCTCCAAATGTGTATCAAAAATTCTGCTATCAGTGTTTTCTTGACATCTTGCTTAAAAACTTGCTTTAAAACTGCGTGCAGCCTACGTCACAGCTTTCAATTTTTGTGAATTTCGACAAGCAGTTTGTGTAAATTTGTTGAAAGAGAATTGAACAAAAACTTGACCGTGTGACTGCACTGTTAAGTCGACCTTCAGCATACAAAATAACGCTTTAATGTTTATTATTATTTTTTATTTGCGATGTTATTATAAAGAATATGATAAAGAATAGCCAAAAATATCGCCAGGTATTTCGTCTCTCACTATTTTAACATTTTTATAGCCTATAACACTATGTCCACACGAGACGAATTTTCATCATAATGCCTAATAAAACGCCGGCAGAACAATTGTCAAATTTATATTAATATCAGTTCAAAGGGGTAGACGTTGATGATTTAATATTATGATGAATAATTCTTTATTGGTCACTGCGAAGTCAACATGTTCAAATAATTCTGTCTAAATGTTATTTTTTGAACTTTCGGTTGGTTTTTATAATAAAAACATTATAAAAAAAAATCCCTAAGCTATAATAATTTAAAATTTTATTAAAAAATTATACGTCAAAAATAAAATTACATATAAAATGACTTTTCATATCATGATGAATTTATTAGTCTATGAGCTCTGATAATTATATCATAACGATGATATAATACTAATAAATGAAGTCTACACAGGATGAATTTTCATCATGATATAAATTTGACTTTCATCAAGATATAAATTCATCAGGTGTGGACTCCCTGTAATACAGAGTCTACAACTGCGATTAACTCTAATATAAGAAAACGTCGGCAGAGCATTTGTCCACCTTAATCTTTATATCATACAAGGGGAACACGAATTTCTCTTAATTTTATAAGAATTCATAAATCACTGATAGCCATGCAGAAAACACCTGCTTGCAACTAATTGAAAATATTCTGTGCATGAGTATTTCCAGCCAATTTTGTTAAAAAACTAATTATTTTCTTTTTACAAAATCGTTTAATATAAAATTGTACTCTTGAGGCAGATTTTTTTTTTAATAATTTGTGCATCAGATCTGTAATGGCGGCAGTTTGGTAACAAATAAATATTTGTTTTTTTTTTTGCAATTTGACAGTTCATCTCATAAGATTGTTCCTATGAGATATCTCATAACAATAACACTAATTTTAAGTCTACACGTAACAGAATTCTCGCAGCGATAGAATTTGATGTTCTCATCTCAGATGTTTCATCTAATTTAGAAAATCATCTCGGCAACTGGATTTGACATTTTTTGGCATAAATATTCCACCTTTCGGCCATATGCGACACTTACAGTCCACCCTAAATACGGGCGTTAGGCACGACGTAATTTAGCGTCTAGTTTTTACGATGTAATGAGTAACTTAAATACGAGCGCCAACGTTGTGAAACGAATAGTATTGTTTACTTATCTTATTTGCTAAAAACCACAAAATTGAAATAATTAATAGAGATAAAATCGCGAAATTGACCTTAAAGTAGCTGTAATGTCATTACTGTTGGAAATACTTTTGTATATACCACAAAAAAAAAACAATAACAACACTTCTTTTGCAGCCAACTTCACTTTTTACGCGCGTCAAAATTGGATTTTTCAATTGTTCGACGTTAGCGTCGCGCTATTTGGGTTGGTCTCATACATTTTGTATGGGCATGAGAATTTTTGACAGTTAAATAACGTCTTACGCTCGTATTTAGGGTGGACTGTTACAAACTGTAGCAGCAACATAGTTTTAACGTTTTGTTGATTTTATAAAATAGCTAGATCCCAAAATAGGATCATAAAAGCAAGACACAATTAATAACCAACGTAAGCCTAACTGAAAAGCAATATTTGTTTTTATTTGTTATAATTGGTTGTAGGTTAAGCAGGTAGCTGCGTTGCCACAGACTTCTTGTCCATTAATTGGTCCCTTTGTGTTAATAATTTGATGAAGAAAAGGATAAAGGACCAAAATAATAACACATAAAATACATACAAAAAACGTTGCCACTTACTAACAAATACTTTGCAAGAACTACTCTTTTTTTAATACTCTTTTTTCTAACCCTGAATATAATAGAAATGCCAAAAATCGATTTTTCATATCGGCGAGAAGAAAACAAACTTTTTAACAAACTTTTTGTTTGTTTTGGCAAACTTTTTTCAGAGTTGCATGGAACGTACTTTTTCTGTATACGTGTGATCACGTTTTTTTTTTTGAGAGTGTATGGGTACAACGTGCTTTGTAAAAACAAATTATGATCAAAAATGTACATTATTTAACATTAATTTTCACATTAATTTGTTAATGTTTCTTAAAATAAAAAATTGAATTAGATGCGTCCAAATTGGTAAAATCAAATTTAATGGTTGTCACTTAAATGATTTTAGTAATATATAAGCTACATGGAAGACAAATTATTGCTTAGTAAAAACCTTTGGATACACTTTTTTGCTAATAACTCCAAAACTATTTCGCGCGCACATATCCCACTACCCAGAATCGATAGGGGACAAAAATACGAATAAAACCTGGTATAAGTTGTTTTCTGAAAAACTTTCTGAAAAAAGTTATTAAACAGCAAACTTTGAAAAATTAGTAAAAGTCGTCAAAATATATTAAACTGGTATTTTGTTCATTACTCCAAAACGAGATCGCGCGCACACATCCCACTACCCAGAATCGATAGGGGACAAAAATACGAATAAAACGTGGTATAAGTTATTTTTCGAAAAACTTTCTGAAAAAAGTTATTAAACAGCAAACTTTGAAAAATTAGTAAAAGTCGTCAAAATATTTTAAACTAGTATTTCGTTCATTACTCCAAAACGAGATCGCGCGCACATATCCCACTACCCAGAATCGATAGGGGACAAAAATACGATTAAAACGTGGTATAAGTTATTTTTCGAAAAACTTTCTGAAAAAAGTTATTAAACAGCAAACTTTGAAAAATTAGTAAAAGTCGTCAAAATATATTAAACTGTGTTACGGTCTGCGGTTTGTCCCTGACAATCTTTTCGGCCCGCTAGACTATGACTCAGGAGGTTCCAACCCTTTTGTCAGGTTCGCGACAGAAACATAAAACAAAAAGTATAAACACCAAAAAAAAACTAACTATTAACACAACATACCACACACTAGAACATTGAGACAGATGTCAGTCTCATTTTTAGCCCTCCCAACCTTGTCATGGTAGATTTCCTTTAAATGATTTAAAACCATGACCCAAAAGCCACTCGACCCTCTCTTTCACTTACCAATCTATCATTGTTGCACCTCTAATTATTTAAGCCATCATTTTTTTTTTTTTAGATTCCTTTTTTACTTATAAAACATACTTTATTAACAATAAAAGAAAACTTAAATTTATAGTTTATACTAAATAAAATGACTACATAAAAATAAAAATAATAAAAAAAAATTTATAAAAACTATTCTTACAACAAATTACAAATGAAATAAATTCGATATTTTTCCTAACCGTTACTTTTTACACATACACATATATCTCGTACACTTTAAAACATTTAAAACTTTCTTATCGTATAATTTCTTTTAGCGCTCAAATTACACTTTTTCCCTAATACAGGATATCGATACTACTAAATTCTCTCGTAACAACTGAAGGAGCTCCCTAAGTATGTTGTTCTCTGTAACACCCAGAGGTTAAAGTTTACTTTACTTGCCTAACTTGAACACTAAAACACCACTACTTCTTTCTTAACTTTTTTCTTGAACTCGCCAAGATATATGTATAATAGTTTTTTTTTTTACGTTTTTCTTTATACTAAACACACAACTCTTTCGAATGCACACAATTCTTTCACAATGTCACGATACTTAATTAATTATTTTACCTAAACTAACTTATATTAAGATATCAAAAATTTTATGGTAAATTCCGGATATTTTAAATTATGTCTCGGCCAACTATTTAGGTGTAGTGATGATTTAAAAATTGACGACTTTTCGCTCCTAGTCTTAATGATGTTATTCTTTCTTTCAGATGTTAATAAAAAAAAAACTTTATATGAAATCCTGTTCCCTTTTTCTGTTTTTTTGGTATAAGGATATTCTCACACATATATATATAACCGCGCTTCTTTAGAATCCCCAGTGTATATATAAAAATTAAAATTGTTACCTGGCTATTTTTCTGAAGGAATAAATCTTTTGGGTTGAATACCGTCACCCTTTCCACTTTAGCCAGCTATAACAAAAAAAAATAAAAACACAACACACTTCTTATTAAGCTAACACTATTTTTAATTTTTTCGATATTTTGCTTTTTACTGTCTAAATAAACTTACGTTTTTTTAATAGCAGCGGTATTTAAATTAAAACTTTTAATCAAAAATCCTTGATGAAAAACAGGATACTACGCTGCGATTTAAGGACTTCACTGTATTTTGTACTAGCACAAATACTTATTGAGTTTAAATTATTATAAATTTTAATAACTCTTGTTTTTATCACTACACTTGTATAACTTTGTTTCACTTCTAAGCAAATCTCGCTATTGCTACTCCTTAAATACTCTTCTTGACAGCTTATTTACTACCAGTTTTTTTTCTCGCGGGCAAAAATGAAAATATATATTACTTGGTTTTCCCGCGATAAAAGAAAATACATAATAGTTAATTTTCCCGCGGAAACTATTTACTATAAATTCAAAAAAAAACTGCTTTCGCGCTTATACTTATTTAAATACATTTTACAAAAACAACTTCATATGTACATATACTCGCGCTAATGACTTCAAAACAAATATTGATAGGAAGCGCAAATACGAAAATAAATTATGTTTAAATAAACTAATCAATCCTATAATAGTTTTCGGGGTTCATCTTTTAAATATTATCTACTCTGCTCCCATCCTAAAGTTTCTATTTATTTATTGTTTATTTTCCACCCATTATCCATAATCTATACAAGATTCCTCCTAACCCCACCATTCATATTACTAACAATTTTAATTTTGAAAATATCATATTTTTGAATGAAAGTACAACACTGCATTTTCCTGCGTGCTGGCAATGCTGCAACTACAACTTGTACTAAACATCAATCATACATGCCTATCAGCTGTTAATCACTTATATTAACGCACAGAATTTACTAGCAAACGCACATGTAAGTATGGTCACAAAATTAATTGATTATTTCTTTTTCTATTTTCAGGAGTTCCAGATGACCAGAATAAAGAGTTTATGCTGTCTAGGGTAATTAGGTATCGTTCCAATTACAGGCTTAAACAATCTTACTAATTTCAATCTCTTCCCTTTTCCTTTCAGGTCCCAAGCAGCACACCCACACAACAAAACAAACGAAACAAAATATAAAAACGAAAAACTAACATTTTATCAGAAAAACACTTGGACAAGGGCAGGAGTAGGTGTCTCCACAAGCAAACGCCCCTCCTTCACCACAACACCACTTATGCGGGACTCAAGGCACTTCCACATTTAGCCCCCTCCCAGCCATCCAACCTACATACATGCATCCATACATGCATGTATGTACATCACTCAGCCTACATACATACATATGCAGAATTTTTTTATACACCAGAGTTGTTGATTATTAGGGGTCAGCACTGAGGCTGCTTGCATACCCGCAACAACTGGTATTTCGTTCATTACTCCAAAACGAGATCGCGCGCACACATCCCACTACCCAGAATCGATTGGGGATAAAAATACGAATAAAACCTGGTACAAGTTGTTTTCTGAAAAACTTTCTGAAAAAAGTTATTAAACAGCAAACTTTGAAAAATTAGTAAAAGTCGTCAAAATATATTAAACTGGTATTTTGTTCATTACTCCAAAACGAGATCGCGCGCACACATCCCACTACCCAGAATCGATAGGGGATAAAAATACGAATAAAACCTGGTACAAGTTGTTTTCTGAAAAACTTTCTGAAAAAAGTTATTAAACAGCAAACTTTGAAAAATTAGTAAAAGTCGTCAAAATATTTTAAACTAGTATTTCGTTCATTACTCCAAAACGAGATCGCGCGCACATATCCCACTACCCAGAATCGATAGGGGACAAAAATACGATTAAAACGTGGTATAAGTTATTTTTCGAAAAACTTTCTGAAAAAAGTTATTAAACAGCAAACTTTGAAAAATTAGTAAAAGTCGTCAAAATATATTAAACTGGTATTTCGTTCATTACTCCAAAACGAGATCGCGCGCACACATCCCACTACCCAGAATCGATTGGGGATAAAAATACGAATAAAACCTGGTACAAGTTGTTTTCTGAAAAACTTTCTGAAAAAAGTTATTAAACAGCAAACTTTGAAAAATTAGTAAAAGTCGTCAAAATATTTTAAACTAGTATTTCGTTCATTACTCCAAAACGAGATCGCGCGCACATATCCCACTACCCAGAATCGATAGGGGACAAAAATACGAATAAAACGTGGTATAAGTTATTTTTCGAAAAACTTTCTGAAAAAAGTTATTAAACAGCAAACTTTGAAAAATTAGTAAAAGTCGTCAAAATATTTTAAACTAGTATTTCGTTCATTACTCCAAAACGAGATCGCGCGCACACATCCCACTACCCAGAATCGATAGGGGACAAAAATACGAATAAAACGTGGTATAAGTTATTTTTCGAAAAACTTTCTGAAAAAAGTTATTAAACAGCAAACTTTGAAAAATTAGTAAAAGTCGTCAAAATATTTTAAACTAGTATTTCATTCATTACTCCAAAACGAGATGGCGCGCACATATCCCACTACCCAGAATCGATAGGGGACAAAAATACGAATAAAACGTGGTATAAGTTATTTTTCGAAAAACTTTCTGAAAAAAGTTATTAAACAGCAAACTTTGAAAAATTAGTAAAAGTCGTCAAAATATTTTAAACTAGTATTTCATTCATTACTCCAAAACGAGATGGCGCGCACATATCCCACTACCCAGAATCGATAGGGGACAAAAATACGAATAAAACGTGGTATAAGTTATTTTTCGAAAAACTTTCTGAAAAAAGTTATTAAACAGCAAACTTTGAAAAATTAGTAAAAGTCGTCAAAATCGTTTTCGAGTAATGAATGAAAAAGCAACTTGATATATTATAAATGCTTTTTTGTATTTTTCTTAAGTTTGCTACCCTATAACTTTTTCCAGAAAGTTTTTTAGAAAATAATGTGGACCACGTTTGATTCGTATTTTGGTCCTCTATCGATCGCTCGTGGTGGGATATGTGCGCGCGAAGTCGTTTTCGAATAATGAATGAAAAAGCAACTTGATATATTATAAATGCTTTTTTGTATTTTTCTTAAGTTTGCTACCCTATAACTTTTTCCAGAAAGTTTTTTAGAAAATAATGTGGACCACGTTTGATTCGTATTTTGGTCCTCTATCGATTCTGGGTAGTGGGATATGTGCGCGCCATCTCGTTTTGGAGTAATGAATGAAATACTAGTTTAAAATATTTTGACGACTTTTACTAATTTTTCAAAGTTTGCTGTTTAATAACTTTTTCCAGAAAGTTTTTCGAAAAATAACTTATACCACGTTTTATTCGTATTTTTGTCCCCTATCGATTCTGGGTAGTGGGATATGTGCGCGCCATCTCGTTTTGGAGTAATGAATGAAATACTAGTTTAAAATATTTTGACGACTTTTACTAATTTTTCAAAGTTTGCTGTTTAATAACTTTTTCCAGAAAGTTTTTTAGAAAATAATGTGGACCACGTTTGATTCGTATTTTGTCCTCTATCGATCGCTCGTGGTGGGATATGTGCGCGCGAAATCGTTTTCGAGTAATGAATGAAAAACTAATTTGATATATGATAAATGTTTTTTTTTTTTAATTTTCTAAAGTTTGCTACCCTATAACTTTTTCCAGAAAGTTTTTTAGAAAATAATGTGGACCACGTTTGATTCGTATTTTGGTCCTCTATCGATCGCTCGTGGTGCGATATGTGCGCGCGAAATCGTTTTCGAGTAATGAATGAAAAACTAATTTGATATATGATAAATGTTTTTTTTTTTTAATTTTCTAAAGTTTGCTACCCTATAACTTTCCAGAAAGTTTTTTAGAAAATAATGTGGACCACGTTTGATTCGTATTTTGGTCCTCTATCGATCGCTCGTAGTGGGATATGTGCGCGCGAAATCGTTTTCGAGTAATGAATGAAAAACTAATTTGCTATATTATAAATGCTTTTTTGTAATTTTCTAAAGTTTGCTACCCTATAACTTTTTCCAGAAAGTTTTTTAGAAAATAATGTGGACCACGTTTGATTCGTATTTTGGTCCTCTATCGATCGCTCGTAGTGGGATATGTGCGCGCGAAATCGTTTTCGAGTAATGAATGAAAAACTAATTTGCTATATTATAAATGCTTTTTTGTAATTTTCTAAAGTTTGCTACCCTATAACTTTTTCCAGAAAGTTTTTTAGAAAATAATGTGGACCACGTTTGATTCGTATTTTGGTCCTCTATCGATCGCTCGTAGTGGGATATGTGCGCGCGAAATCGTTTTCGAGTAATGAATGAAAAACTAATTTGCTATATTATAAATGCTTTTTTGTAATTTTCTAAAGTTTGCTACCCTATAACTTTTTCCAGAAAGTTTTTTAGAAAATAATGTGGACCACGTTTGATTCGTATTTTGGTCCTCTATCGATCGCTCGTAGTGGGATATGTGCGCGCGAAATCGTTTTCGAGTAATGAATGAAAAACTAATTTGCTATATTATAAATGCTTTTTTGTAATTTTCTAAAGTTTGCTACCCTATAACTTTTTCCAGAAAGTTTTTTAGAAAATAATGTGGACCACGTTTGATTCGTATTTTGGTCCTCTATCGATCGCTTGTGGTGCGATATGTGCGCGCGAAATCGTTTTCGAGTAATGAATGAAAAACTAATTTGATATATGATAAATGTTTTTTTTTTTTTAATTTTCTAAAGTTTGCTACCCTATAACTTTTTCCAGAAAGTTTTTTAGAAAATGATGTGGACCAGGTTTGATTCGTATTTTTGTCCCCTATCGATTCTGGGTAGTGGGATATGTGCGCGCCATCTCGTTTTGGAGTAATGAATGAAATACTAGTTTAAAATATTTTGACGACTTTTACTAATTTTTCAAAGTTTGCTGTTTAATAACTTTTTCCAGAAAGTTTTTTAGAAAATAATGTGGACCACGTTTGATTCGTATTTTGTCCTCTATCGATCGCTCGTAGTGCGATATGTGCGCGCGAAATCGTTTTCGAGTAATGAATGAAAAAGCAACTTGATATATTATAAATGCTTTTTTGTATTTTTCTTAAGTTTGCTACCCTATAACTTTTTCCAGAAAGTTTTTTAGAAAATAATGTGGACCACGTTTGATTCGTATTTTGGTCCTCTATCGATCGCTCGTGGTGCGATATGTGCGCGCGAAATCGTTTTTGAGTAATGAATGAAAAACTAATTTGATATATGATAAATGTTTTTTTTTTTTAATTTTCTAAAGTTTGCTACCCCATAACTTTTTCCAGAAAGTTTCTTACAAAACAATTGGGACCACGTTTTACTCGTATTTTTAGCCTCTATCGATTGGCGTTAGTCGCTGTGATGCATGGCTCTTAGTTTGGATCTTATAACTAAGAAACCATTACATTTGATGACTAAATGTTTTAGGTACAACTCATGTATTTCTAAAATGGCGAAAGTGACAACCGAAAAATCTGATTCTGCAAGCTTAGAGCTTTCTATTTCAAGTTTTTATTTTTCAATCCATTAAAAATTAACGAGTTGTGATCGCTTTTAAAAACGCTTATTTTTTGTCAAATATTGTTTACGTTTTTGTTATGCACAACAAAAATACTCCGTTTTTTGCAACTCTGTTAAAAAAGTTTGCCATTTCTCAGAGTTTGTTTTCTTCTCTTGCGTATTTTTCATTTTCATAGAAAAATTATCATTTAAAACGTAGAAGCAAGTCATAGCACAACAAATATTAAAAAAAAGAACGCAGTAGACGAAAGAATCAATTTTTTCGATTAATATTTAAAAAAGTATAGATATATTTTGTGAAAAAAATAAAAATGAAATTCCAATATAAAGAAGAACATGTTTTTGAAAAACGTCGTGCCGAAGGTGACAAAATTCGCAGAAAATATCCTGATCGTGTGCCAGTAAGTAAATGAATTTTAAGAAAAAGGAATTTCTTTGTTAAAAATGAAAAAAAAAATTTTGCATTTGACTAATGGTGGTTTTTCTTTGTTCTCTGTCGAGTGGTATTTATTATTAAAATTTTTGTTTCTCGTTAAACTAGCAGAAATTGGAAAGAAACGTAAAATTTGTTTTAAAATTGCGTCACAAAAAAATGTAACCAAATTGATTTTTAAGGTATTTTTTTTTATTTGTAATTATTTTTATAATTTGTATGTACATAATAAATTGGCTTTAAAAAAAGAGAGGCTAGATAAGTGACAGAGACAGCTTTATACAATAAAAAACAATCTGTATTTTTGTTGTTTTTATATTGTTTTTGTTCAGGTGTTTTTTTGTAAGTAGAATGTAGCCAGCTGTTTTCCTTTTTTTATTCATTTTAAAGTTGAAATTTCACAAATTAACGAAGTAAGAATCGAATTTTAGGAGTAAAATTAAATTAAAAGTGTTTCTTTGAATAAGATTGAATCTAAAAAAATTGTTTTTTCAGTTGATTTTTTTTATATGATAACAAAGACCCAAGTTATTAAAAAAATTCTAAAGATATATTCGATTTGTAAACAAATTTTTTCTTTTGTTCTTCTGTTCATAAAGTTCTCATAATTTTGCTATTTTACTTTCGCACATATAAATTTTTTGAAAAGAAAATCAATTGCTTATGCTTTAAGGTTTAGATAAAATTTTTTTAAATAGTTATTTTGTACCATAATGAGGTAATAGATATCAGACTATATAAATATGTAAAAATAAACTTTGTTTACCAATTTTGTTCAAAAATTAAAAGCCTGATCTTAGAATTTCACCTGCTAAAGAAAAAAATGTAAATGGCCACGCAAAAAGTTAATAACCTCGTTATCAAACTCTTAAAGCGAAATAATTAGTATGATTTCGATTGAGACAACTCTAGTTTGGCTTTATTTTAAAGATTAATATTTTTTTTGCATTCAGTTTTTTAAAAAGGGTTAATATATTTTATAATCTCATTACTTTTGCTTTGTGATACTATACGACTACAAATGATGGTGACAGCAATCAGCTGTTAATTGATGTAACAGTGGTGCCAGCTTAGATTTTAAAATTCTGTTTTTGTTTTCAACAAAAAAGTTTTGTTTTTTTATCTCTTTGAAAGCGAAGTTGACTGTTTTTAGTTAGTTACTTTATGTTAGTATGCCTTTGTGCATCTCCTCCCATATGAAATTCAAAGAATCTTAACTAATTATTTTTCGATGATATGGAATAATTAAAAAATAAATTGCACGGGCGTGCTCACATTTTTAACGCTTTTTTAAAAAACAAATTACACGCTTTGAACTTCCCGTTCGCTTATAAAACGATCCTTCATTTAATTAATTTTAGAGGTTACTCTGTTAAATTTTGATAGGTAGTAAAACAAAAAAATAATTATGATTATAAAGTATAAAAAAATATACATACATATGCATATTTAATAAGAGACTAATTTTAGAATATATATATTTTATATAGTTGCATATAAATAATTTAAAACAAATTTAATTTAATTTCAATTTCTTTAAACAAACAAATGTGTTGTGTGTGAATGAACCAATTCAATGGCTTTTGTGTTCTAACCACTTTATTTGTAGATTTCAAAGTCAAAATCATATCTAAATTAAGAAATTGAGAAACAAATAGATAAATATATATGCGTATGTATGTATGTATATACACTCTTCGTTTTATTTAATAAAAACAGCTGATAGCCCACCTTTTAACACCTCTCACAAAAAAAAAACTATTACAAACAAACTAAAACAAAAATAAACTTAAACAAAAACAAAAGCAAAAATAAATTGTACATAAGAACAGAAATATTTGTAAACAATTTCGTTAAAAATTAAACAACAGATTAATTAAAAAAAAACAAGCTTTATATTTGCAATAAATAGATAAAGTTACGAAATTCGTAGCAAAATATTAGTCATGGACTAATTAATTATAAATCGTTAACTAAAAACAATTTTTTTAATATTGTTATTAGAAAGAACGTGTTATTGACAAAAAACTAAAACTTTTACGCTTTATATTGAAAACAGTGAAACAAAAAAAAAAAAAAAAAAAAAAAAAAAAAAATAATAAAGAATTATAACAGTATAATAATAATGATGAAATTTGCGCCACAAACAAAGAAAAAGCAAATTTTCATTTACATATATACATAAATACATACATCCATGTAAAAAAAAAAATATAGAAATATTTATATGTGAGAACAAGCGCAATTTAGAAATAATGTCTTTGTAGTTAAACAAAAATTGCAAATACAAATTCGACGAACAATAACAAAATAAACATTTTTCAAATTTCAAGTAAGAATACAGCTAAATTTAATATTTATTTTATTTATTTATTACTTTTTTTTAAATATCGACATTTGGTTCATGGTCATGATCATATTTGACCCATATATATTTTAAAAGTTCAAAATTAATACATCTATTATTACAGAACTGCTAAATTGTTGATTTACATTGCAGTTTAGCGATTTTATAATAAAATTTTTTAACTTGGCGTTTTTCGCAAAATGAAATGTGAGAACATTAAACGAAAAAAAAAAAAATAAGAAAGAGTGCTATGTTCTGCTATGTCGAATCTTATATACCCTTAACCATTTATCTAAACCTAGTTAAGTGGAGTAGCTCCTATATATAAAAAAACAAATATTGTGGTGAAAGAGAATTAAAAAATAAGAAAAAATTAAGAATGATATATAATTTTACATAAAAATGTTATCGGCTCTTAATGGGTTAAGCATTTTTAAAAAGTTTTAGTATTTCCTGGAAGATCTCTTCAAAAGCTTTTAAATGATACCCATATTGACAATCACACTTTTTAATGAAAATTTCAGAGGCCCATAACACAGAAAATATGGGCGTGCGTTAATATTTTCATTTTGTTTTTTTTTTTTTCTTATTTTTTTAATTCTCTTGATTAGCAAAGTTCAAAATGCAGCAGTTTGAAAGATCAGGCAAAATTTGCTTTTATATTTTTTTGTAAAAAAAAAAATTAACTGGCAACGCTGTTTGCTACAGACATCACACGTATACCAATGTTTACATCATTTTTTTCATTTTCCCCATTAAGAATGTGATAGAAACTTTGTTTTACGCAATTTTGTATATTCATCATCAGTGTTTGCCATTTGATGGATCAAATGATAGTCCCTGCTTTCAGAAGAAATTTTTTTTACATATTTGGTTGATGAGTATCGTCCGAGTCGGCTGTTAGTCGTTTGAAGGCACTTCTACTTTTGAGTTTAAATTTTTTAAGATTTTTTTATGTATCAAAATGAATAAGTTAAAAGTGAGAACAATCGATTTACCTTTTGCCCGATACGATATCGATACACAAGAAGAAAGTATCGACTATACCGAAACGAGTTGACAATTTAATTCCGGAAAAGTTATGTAAATAAGAAAATCCGCTAATAGTGAGTTTAAATCACACACGAGGGATTCTTTCGTCATCCTTTAATTTAAAATTTTATTTTTTTTTTAAACTTGTTACTGCGGACTTAGTAAAACATACTTTGGTAATTTAAAATATGGCCCTGTAAATATTACGTTATTATTGTAACACCTTTTAATTTCAATTTGTTTATATTTGTTTTTTTAGCGACTTTGCAATACATACCCTGCATGAATTAGGAAATAAATTAAATAATTGAAAAAAAAATTAAAATGAAATGAATTTATAGTCTCAGCCTACTACAGTTCAAAAGAATACGGACATACATTTAAAAATTACTTTACTATCAGCATATCCTTCATTTTATTTTATTTTTTTGTAATCATTCTTATGTAGACATAGCATCACGTCCTCCGTTCAAGCGTTTTCCTATAACGGCGTAAAACATATGGCCATATCCCTTAAAATCACTGCCTTTTGAAACACCCTTTATTATCTAAATTTGTTTACAATTTATATTTTTATGATAGACATATTTATACATACTCTGTGTTAATTCCACGGTTGAATAACTAAAGCCAAATAAATGAAAATTACTTCAGGGACACCCTTTTAATTTAAAGTTTTATTTTTTTTCTTGTTGCTATAGATCACACGATTTTACTGACACTGTGCAAACAGACAGACATTACAGTTTTGAAAATATTTCTATGAATGTCATGCCACTTAAGGAACACCCTTTAATTTTTTTTTTATTTGCTATACTGTCGACAGTAACACATCTTTGTTCGAATACAAACTCATAAGTGGATTTTACGCAAATCTTGTATAGAAAGTTCAAAAGTCTGAAGTCTCGAGCCACATTGATTCAATGAGAATTATATTCAACCAACAAAGCAAACCATGTCTAAACATATATTTAATCAAGAGTATATAAATATGTACATTTTTTACTTATCTATGTAATGTGTAATTGTAATAAAATTAAGCTACATTTTTTCGGCGGCAACTATAAAAAATTATCGACGGCTCGGCTTAGCTGGCTTTCAGCAGCCTTATGGTTTTACTTGGAATTTATAATTTTGTAATTTGTTTCCCCCATAATTTAAAATATTTCCTTCTTCAAATTAAAAATTTCTTATTAAGATCATTTTTTTAACATTTTATTTCATCATTTATAAACTTTCAGTAGGAAATAATTTGCATTATTTTTATTTTAATCACAAAATTTTTATATATTTTTGTTTTTGCTTTTTAATTTTATTTGTTAATATTCTAAGGTCGCTTTACTAAATGTTTTTATTATTTTGCTTTTTGTTCCTATTCATTCGTTATTAATGTTTGGCAATAGATTTGAATAAATACTTTTTTGTTGTCGCAGTTTTTTTTCTTGTTTATTTACAAATAATATTTTTGTTTTATTTTTGTTTGGTCATCATGAAGCATAAAAAAAATATCTGGCAAACTCAAGTGTTTTTATGTATATTTTTATACCCTTCACCACAAAAAATTAAAAAAGGGTATAAATAATTTTTTCATTCCGTTTGTTATTTCTACAATATCCATTTCCGACCCCATAAAGTAGCGAAGTCGATTGAGTCAAAACCAAGTTTGCCGAGATGCTATTGGAAATCAGCAAGATTGTCCTTCGATGCTGTGGGCAAAACATCACGCCTACCTCAAGCAAAAAAAAAAAAAAACAAATAAATGAGGTGAAAAAATTGGCGCCCGTCCATATTTTCCGGGTTACGGGTCTCTGAAATTTTCAATTTTTTTTTAAATATCAATTTGGGTATAATTTTAAATTTTTGAAGAGATCTTTGAGAAAAAACTAAAATTAAGAAAAATGCTTAACCCATTAAGAGCAGACGGCATTTTTATGTAATTTGTTTTAATTCTCTGTCAACTCTATATTTGTTTTTTTTTTTATTGGAGTTTCTTTAATTGTTATTGTCACATTGATGGACTTTTATGTTACGCGTACCTTACCCTACGTCTTCATTAGCTATCAACATCATGTCGCACATGAATTCGGCTAACGTAGAATCTAAATGTTCATGTTTTGTTAAGTTGCAACCATCGTTGGCCGAACATTTCTCTGAGCCATGATCTACGCCATCAAATATGACTTTTAGTATAATTTCTCCATGTGGAATTAACGTCATCTATTGATCAAGAAAGCTACCGCTTTCTTTGTTGTTAAAAACATTGAAATTACCGTGGCAAAAAACATAAAATTATGACTCAGACAGAACATTATCATCAACACGTGTTCGCCACATACAAGAACGTGGACAAATAAATACTGTTGCTCTGCCGGCGTTTTGTGCATGTCTTGATCCATTCAATTTTTGAAGACGTAAAATTGTAAAGTTAGGTAGAGGAGTTTTTTTAATTGCATAACTCTTGGCCATGCCGCGACTGTTTAAACGCAAAGTTGGTTGTTTCAAATGATAGACGTTTAGAATTGGCAATGTGCCACCATAAAAATTTGAACAGGTTGTGTTTACATGACATCTAAAGAAACTTGCATTATTAATGGAATCTTTAATGGTCAAAGAATTATGAAGGCAAAAATATTTCTTTAAGGATTTCATGTCATATATTTGGACTGTTCTGGGAGGCATGTCAGGAAAAATTTTTGTGAGTATGAAACGCCTCATACAAGGCAGCTTTGGTAAGCATTCTTAAAGTTGGCTCATTTGGATGCTTCTAGCAATCCGTTGTTGTCAGCTGGCAAAAGAGAAGAGAAAGAGAGCAAGAGCGAAAGAGAGAGACAGAGAAATAAAAGAAGTAAAAGTAATTTACGAAAATTAGTGAATCAGAGATTACAGAATGTATCCTGAGATACATTCTAGCTCGGGTGTTTCATGCGTAGGAGAACTTGTGTGGTGCAGCTGAGATCATTCTCCAAATTTTTGGACAAGCTCCCGAGATACCGGAATTGTAGGCCCTGGTGAGCCAAGCATAGGACAGTTGCAGAGGAAATAAGTTATCATTTCCTCGTCTTCCTCGTATAGAGTACCATCCTTTTGTAATGGGCTCCGAACTTGAATCACAGCCAACGGATTGTGCAATTATGTCTTTCCCTCATATCCCCATCCTGCCTGCGACCGTTAAAAAATTTATGGTTAATACAACTCATTCAGACTGAAAGAAAGAGATATAGAGAGAAGGAGAGAAAGAAAGAGAGAAAGAGAGAAAAAGGTATGCAACAGAAAGTATCAATATGACTATCCTGCAGCAGCGCTCTCTCTTTTGGTAGCTCGTCAATCCCGAAGTGTAGACTCTGTATGTGGTGTAGGGCAACTTGACTTTTTATTTGTTTTAATATGAGACAGAAAAAAAAAATAAATTTAACTCAAATAATGGCACTCGATGCCGATCGTAATTTGTAATTTTCATATAAATTTCATTAAATTTTCGATCGATATCGAAGCCTGCGTTTTTTTTACGTTTCTAAATGTACGCGAGATGTTTTTTTAAGTAATTTAAATTTTATTATTATTTAATTCGTTAAATTATTATTAAATTTGAGAATTTTGTATGTATTTTTTGTTTTTAGGTTATTGTAGAGAAGGCGCCCAAGGCACGTATTGGTGATTTGGATAAGAAAAAGTATTTGGTACCTTCAGACTTGACCGTGGGACAATTTTATTTCCTAATCCGCAAACGTATTCAATTGAGACCCGAAGATGCTCTATTTTTCTTTGTTAACAATGTTATTCCACCAACATCCGCCACCATGGGTTCCTTGTACCAGGTAAGAAATATTTATGAAACTGGAATTTATTATTACAACTTAATTTACAATTTTTTTTTTTATTTTATTTTAATAAGGAACATCACGAGGAAGATTACTTTCTTTACATAGCCTATTCCGATGAGAATGTTTATGGAAAACGCTAAAGCATTTAGCATTTGCTTTTTCTTTTTTTCTTTTTGTTAACAATATAATGGATCTTGTGCACGTACGTTAATGAGAAACATAAAATAAAAAATCTTTCAATAAAAATAAATATGGAAAGATACAGCAAAAAACTCAACAAAAAAATTAACAAATCTTAAAAAAAAAAACAAAAAATCATTAAAAAAAATTGTGCAAAATAAAATAAAACAAATTTTGATGTTAAGAAAATTTAAAAAATAATGGAAGAAATTCTTATGTAAAATCTTAAATTTTAGTTATAGCAATTAGTTCTTTAATAAAAATTATTCTCTTATTTGTTACGATTTTCTTTTTTTTTAGCTTTTTTATTATGCACATTCTTTCAAAATTAAAAAAAAATTATAAATTGACAAAATTTTTTTTTTTTTTGGCAAATGTTTATTTCCAATTATATATAACGAATTTCTTATTTTCTTGCGCTAGATTTAATTCAATATATTTGTTTAGTATGATTTAAAATGTGCATAAAATTATATATTATTATTTACAAATTTCTACAATACATATAAAATTTAAAAATATTAATATAATAGAAGTAAAAAAAATATTAATTAAATTTTAAATAAAATGTTGGGTTTAACCTAATAAAAAAAAAATAATATTTTATATATTTAATTATGGCAACTTATTTAACATTCAAAAAACACTTTTTTTAATAGCAAGAAGAAGAATGAAGCCCATAAACAACACAATCGGTTTGTCAAACTCCTTTAACCAAAAATTTGCAATTTTGTTTTTTTTTTTTTTTATCGATGAGACGTCGATTATGATGCGATAATTGTGTCCCTTATTCTTTTATATTTTTATTTTCTGAGCCCTTATGACAAGGCATAGAAAAAAATACTCCAATCAATTAAACATAGTGTCGAAAGAGGTGCTATTGGAAGATCAGCAAGATCGGTTCATGTCCTTCGACGCAGCGGGCAAAACACTACGCCTCCCTCTAATTTTTCTATATCATTTGGAACAATGAAGTAACTCATGCATGGGGCGATAGAGATTTAAAAAATAAGAAAAAATATTAAGTAAAAAATTGGCCGAGTTACGGGTCTCTGAACATTTCATAGAAAACTACGATTGTGCACCATATTTTTTTCAGATATCAATATGGTCATCATTTAAAAGAGTCCATGACATTTTTATGTAATTTTTTTTATTATAAATAAAATTCCACATAAAATTTCCGAACTTATATTGTCATAGATGGTCACAAAAGTCTTGTTTTTGAAGAGAAGTGTGGAGCAATGACAAAAACGCCTTCAAGATTCCTTTTCTATTCTCGGAAATTTTTGGTTTTCTAAAAATTATACACACATTAATTTCATAAAAATATCTTTTATTGCAATCAATTCCTTAAAATGTTTTAGAACATAAACGTTTAAGCAAAATTAATCTAAACAGAAAATATTTAAACAAAATTACAGAAACATTTAACACATTGTAATATAATGAATAAAATGTTTATTACTTTCAATACACCAAAGGCAACCAACCAACCGTTGAAGCAACAAAAGCGTGTTGATTAAAATTAAAAAGAAAAAATTGTATGTTTTTGTATATTCAAATAGATTTTAAGGATTTCAGGCAGTAACTAAGCTAAACAGGTTGCTTTGACTCGTGGCGCTTCAACTGCTATTTTTTTTGTGGGTATTTAACTTTGCAGAGACAGTTTTTAACATTTTCAAAGTATGTACACAAAAGTCCAGAAAAAACAATTGAAAACCAAAAAGGCCAATGGAAATAAAACTCTAGCCTTGGCATCAATCCATTGAGATATTTCTTGTGGCGTTAATGTAGTCCAACCTTGAGAATTTTTCATTTCGTTATCAACACCTTGTTCCAGCAAATTTGCATCTATTTTAGAATTTTGAGCTGTTTTATTAAATATTGTTGTTTCCTTTGATACACTATCAGCTTCTGGATGTTCATGCATTGTTGTAATAGGAATATTGTGTACGGTAAAGTAATTATTAAATGTTGTTAGTCCCGTCATGGAGTTGTTGTTATCTTTGTCCCTTCTAGAGCCTGTAGAAAATGAATGTGATCTTGTAGTTTTTCGTCTTGAGAGTCGCGGTGATAGAGTTGATTTTAAAATATGTTTGCTGCTCATTGATTTAACATTCACATTACTTTTACGCCGCCAAATGGTATTGACAAAAGCAAATTCAAGCAGACTGCCAAATATGAAAATTGTACAACCCAGAAACCATACCTCAGATATTTTTATATAGCTGACCTTGGGCAAAGTTTTACCTGTGTAAAATTAAGTAAAAAAATAAAATGAAAAGGAAAATCAGAAAAAGAAAATAAAAAATATATTTCTTAAAATATATTTTTAATATTTTTACATATAATAAAACAATAACGCTAATAAAACTATCACTGGCCGGCCCTCCAGTCTTAACCAAGAAAATATTACAATGATGATAAAACCAAGAAATATTAAGGTGACAGAATAAAAAAAAAAAAATACATGAAAATGTCATCAGCGCTTGATTAAAAAATAGCATTGCCCGAAAGATCTCTTCGAACGATTTAAAACAAATGTACTTTTCTATGAAAAGTTTAGAATTCTATAACTCGGAAAATATGGGGGAGCCCCAATTATGTTTTTTTTATTTATTTATTTATTTATTTTTTTTATTTTTTTTTTTATTAGAGTTACTTCACCAAACTAGATTTCTCCTAAACGATATGGAAATATTAGAGACAAGCGTGGTATTTTTCTTGCTGCCTCAAATGACATTGATCGATCTTGATAATTTTCAATAGCAAAATATTCGATTCGCATATTTAATTTTCTCTAGCTCATCTATTGTCTGGGCAAAGTTGTTTTCAACTTTATAGGATCGGAAATGGATATTTTGGAAATTACAAATGGAATGATAAACTTAAATATACCCTTCTTCCACTTTTTGCAGTGAAGGACGATTACTATTTGGAAAAGGCAAAATAGGTATCTTTAAATCTTTTATTTACTATTGGGCTGCAGCATAAGAAAAATAAACTTATCTGCTTGATATTAAAAACAATTCAAATGTGTTAATAAAAAACAATCATCCAAATTAATTGATAAATATCTCTACACATACCTTGAGCCGAAGCCAATGTTATAAATGTTAACAATGTGGTGGTGCCTAACGCAATCCTAGGTGAAGATTGATCCGCTTGCAACCAAAATGATACCCATGATATGCCTACAATCAACATGGATGGTAAAAAATAATCCATCAAATAGAAACCCACTTCTCTAGTTAAAAGCACCGTAAACGTTAAAGAACTATAATTGCCCGCAAAGGCACCATGACGCAAATCATTTAAATCAGCATTGATAACCGTTTCATTGCACCAAGCCCTTTGCAGAAAATATTCAGTTAAATGTAAATCTGGATCAAATGTTACGGGACGGTTCTGTTCCCAGTGTATAATTAGTTCTGAATTATTATACATCCAGCTTTCCAAATAAGTTGAACAATGTTGTCCATCAAAAGGAAATTTTTTTAAATTCATCCAGCAATAAAGAGTAGCTTCAATGCGACTAGATACAATAACAGTGCCGTCAGGAGAAACTGATATTAAAATATCTTTTTCATTTGTTCCCATTATACGGGAGTCTCTTTCATTGACCAAAAATATATGAGGCATCCATAAATTATCTCTTAATCGTTTCTTACCCAAAATAGGCTGTTTGCGTGTGGGTGCGACCTTATAAAAGCTGAGACGTGGATCAAGAAACCGTAATTGCAATAAGGCATGTACTTCAAATTGTAGATCATTATCATCTGAATTTTGCATAAAATAAACATAAACGCGCACATAAACATCAACCGGTAAACGAGTGCCTGATTCGGTGTAAGTTATAGGTCTTTCCAATCGGTCATAACGACAGCCGTGTGTTAATCTTTCTAATAGTTGAGTCTGAGATAAGCTATCCGCATCATCAAATGAAGGACAATCTATTGGAGTTTGAGCTTTAACAGTGTTAAAAAATAAATATAGCAACAAAATTTTTGTCATATTACTTTGTTTAAAATTAAATTTAATGCAGCCCCATTAAGAATTTGTTATTAATATTCGCCGCAAAGTAACGGTTTTTTTAAGTGTTTCCAAATAAATATTTTAATTAAAGGGCGTTTTGACACTACGATTTTTTGTTATTAAAAGAACTTCTAAAGCGATTTCAGGGCAGGTGACTGGATACGGATTTAGATCTTTTTAGATCCAGATATATAATAAATCTTTATTTTAAATTCAATGACATGCCAACAAACAAAAATTTCATAGTGT
Source organism: Cistogaster globosa (assembly GCA_937654795.1). NCBI lineage: Eukaryota > Metazoa > Arthropoda > Insecta > Diptera > Tachinidae > Cistogaster > Cistogaster globosa. Next base: position 4,832,953 of record OW569406.1, read on the forward strand.
ATGTGTGGTGGCTTAAAGTATTTTCATTATTAACACTGAGAAACTATTATTGCGAATACACTGTGCCAAAAAACTGACTACTAAGAGTTTTAACTAAAACTTTTTTTAAATATTTAAAAATAAATTTCAACGCTTTTAAATAGTATCGGTTGATATGAAAGCTATCTTGCTCTGACTTTCTACGGCTTGCTTTTATCAAAATGTGGGTCACAGTTTTACTTCAAAGACTTACAGGACTAAAAACATAATATGAAGCAGAGCGATATTCGAAACAATTCAATTTTCAAAGAAGTGAAATGAACTGAATGTAAAGAATTTCTTTAAATCTTAAAAAATCTTAGGTCCATTATTACAAGCTCGGTTTCTGGTACATTTTAAACTAAAATTTAGCAACAAATTAGAATTTTGTTTGTTCGGACTTGTTAGTATCTTTTAAATAAAAAGTCTTACCAAAAGCTAATTATGTGGTATACCATTTGTAACTTGTAATAATGGGCCTTAATCAACTATATTTCACCTACCTTGCGCCGAAGCTAAAGTTATAAATGTCAACATGGTAGAGGTACCCAATGCAATTCTAGACGGGGCTTGATCTGCTTGTAACCAAAATGATACCCATGATATGCCTACAATTAGCATGGACGGCAAAAAATAATCCATTAAATAGTAACCCACTTCTCTAGTAAAATGCACTGTAAAACTCAAAGAGCTATAATTGCCTGCAAAGGCACCATGACGCAAATCATTTAAATCAGCATTGATAACAGTTTCGTTAGACCAAGCTTTTTGCAGAACATATTCAGTTAAATGTAAATCTGGTTCAAATGTTATTGGACGTTTCTGCTCCCAGCGTATAATTAGCTCTGAAGTATTATACATCCAACTTTCCAAATAAGTTGAACAATATTGTTCATCAAAAGGAAACTTTTGTAAATTCATCCAACAATAGAGTGTGGCTTTAATGCGACTTGATGTTATAACTGTGCCATCTGGAGATATTGATGTAAGAATATCCTTTTCATTTGTACCCATTATGTTAGAGTCCCTTTCGTTAGCCAAAAATATATGAGGTATCCATAATTGATCTCTTAGTTGCTTTTCACCCAATATAGGCTGTTGGCGTTTGGGTGCCACTTTGCCAAATGTAAGTCGCTGATCAATAAATCGTAATTGCAATAAAGCATGAATTTTAAATTGCAAATTGTGGGCCTCTAAATTTTGAATAAAATAAACGTAACAGCGTATATAAACATCTATCGGTAAACGTTTGCCTGATTCAGTGTGTGTGATGGGCCTTTCCAAGCGGTCATAACGACAGCCATCTGTTAATCTTTTCAGCAACTGTGTCTGGGATAGGTCGTCAGCGTTTTCTAACGTGGGGCAATCTGCAAGTGCCTGCGCCTTAACAGTATAAAGAAATAAAATAAATAATAAACTGTTTGCCATTTTTAAAACTATTGCGAAAAAATTAAAAAATAATAAACGGTGTTAAATTTTTTTTTCACGTTTCTTTGTAAATATTCGCCGAGAACTAACGGTTAATTTCTTGGGGCGAGTTTGCGCACTGTTAGCTTATTTCACGGCTTAAATTAAGCCGTTTTTACACAGCCGTTTACGTCCTAGCTTAAAGCAGAAACCTCTGAAATTTATTTAGATTCCTAACTCAAAACATTTTAAGAAAGAAAATAAAGAGTTCTTAATGAAAGGCGATCGATTTAAAAACAATCGTCTTTGAATTGTTTTTGTTTAAAAAAAATTTGTTTTCATACATTTCCGAATTTTTGATTTGTGGGCCGAAACAATCGAAATTCAACACACTTTTTAAAAGTTCCCAAATCGATCGACTTTCATCAAAACCTGGTTAGTTTAAAACTTAAATTTTAGAAACGATAATATTATGTTTCAATTTTTTTTAATAAAATCACTGAACAACTTCAAGTAAGAAATTTTGGTCCAAAGTTAAGATAGCATTCTTATTATTTTTATTGCTAATTTCACATGATAATAAATGGAATACACTTCTCTTGCAAATAATAAAATTTTCTTAGGATATTTGGCTTAAATAGTAACTTAAATTATTTTTCACTTTTATTATAAATCCTCTTTAGTTCTTTTAGCTTTTTCCTTATTCTTTTTTCGATCCTTCGTGTCTACTTCATCATTTTCGGTTTCATCAGCAGGCAATGTTTCCTTCAAGCACTTTCTATCATTGGCAGCCAACACTCGCTCTTCACATAAATGTACAATTAAATCCTTTTCATCTTGCCGTTTAAAGTACCAATCGGAAATGACATCTTCATATTCCTCCATCATATTTTCACATTGACTCTTCATTTGTGTTACTTCTACTGGCGGTTTGTCCCATAACTCTAAGGGTATACCCAGTTCAACCTTAACACCTTTGTCTACTAGGCCGTGAAGAGTTTTAAAAGTTTGTGACATGCCTTTGGCAAAACGGGTGCTATCACTCCTTTCTTTGTGAAGATTATATTCTAATATACGTTCGCATACATTTTCGGTCGATTCCAACAGCCGCAATTCACTTCGACGATATTCAGTGCGTTTTTTAGGTTTAACATCATCTACAGAATATCTAAATTTGTTTAAAGCGATAGTTTTGTTTATCTATTGTAACATATGTTTAGTTTTCTTTACCCAATTTCTATAACATCATGAGACTTTCCAGTTTCCTTAAGTCTTTCCTGCAGCTCGGTGGCCAATATTTTGCAAGTTTCACACCTGTTCGCATAACGGACACCTTGTTCTTCTTCGGGCGTAGTGGCAGAGGCAATAAATATAATGGAACTTATTAAAATGCTATAAAAATACATTTTTCTTTTATTCATTTACACATCTAAAAAAAAACACCGGTGTTTAAAAATAATACTTTTGCTTTTCATACACCGCTTACAGGGCGAATTCATAACAGCTGAGCTCACGGCGAAAATAAATACAACACTGCATAAGAAGTATGCAAAGAGGCATTTTACACGACGTCATTTTATTTTGTTCAGACTAGTTTCCTGAAATTTTTGTTTTTGGTCAAGAGGTGGACACGCAAGCGGGCTAGACAAAATGGAATGGCTTGAATTTTTAGATGTTTTTATAATTGTTTTGTGCACGTTCGTTGCATTCGTTTTGTTTTCTGCGTATTATTTAAAATAACACAAACAACTACAATAACAAATACAAAATACAAGCGATATATACAAATTCCGATGCTATTATATTATACAGTGTATGGACGTGATCAAACTCGCTGAATTTTTTAAAGAGAATTAAAGGCATGAAAAAATGCCGAAGCAAAAAAATATGGCGAATCAATTAGTTTGTGGCAGCTTATAACTTTTGATGTTCAAAGAAGCAAAAAATTTAAAAGAGCAAAAATTAGTGACCGAGCCAAGGCGAATTCACATAAGGTGGCAGCGCGGCTACAACAATACAACAATAAAAAGAAAAACAGGCACTTAAGTGTATGATAAACTTTGGAACACACATTATTACTACACTTTTTTCTTACCCTTTTCAATAACGTTTTTACTAAGATTCGTTTTTTAAATTGATTTGAAACTCTTCTTACCATTCTTTTTTAAAGAATAATAAAAAAGAAATTTTGTGATAAAAAATGATTCACTTTTGACAGCTTTTCTACACATTACAAAATTAAACAAAAAATTCTCAGCTGCCGCAACGATGCCACCTGGTAAAATTAATTTGCCTTGGACCGAACTATCAGGACCACCTGTTATAAATTCGCCTTGTGCACTTATTTGTTTTTATTTACACCGGTATTAATTTCAAATTGAAATAAACTGCTGTATAAATATAACTAAGAATTCCTTTTTATAGTTATAGAATATCTTGGAGAGTATTTCTTTAAATAAAAAAAGTTAAAAATCATTAAATCTAAAGTTGAGTAATACAAGGGTAACCCTAAAGCCACACGATCAAGTTTTCCCTTCAAGTTTTTAACACATACTGCTTGTTAAATATTTTTATTGACAGTTTTGACGTAGGGTGTAATCAGCGGTTTTTTTTGAACGTAAATTGAAACACTCAGCTTGAAAGAGACATTACGGTACGTAAATATGGATTTTGATTGTCTACCCCAGGCGCAAATACTGGAAAAGTGAATTGCAAGAAGCTTGAGTGCCTATAATCGGTTTTTACGTACATCTGGGATAAATGATTTTAAAGCAATGCTAATCATTAAAATTTTTACCCAACTTTGCTCCACAGTCAACTGTCAATGCATCTATTGTAATTAAGAATGCTTTCGCGGTTTTATCGAATGATTTCTGGCATTATCATACCAATAAAAAGGTCTATTTTAATTCAAAATCGGACCATTTTTATGTACCCACTGAGGGTTTTCACATTAGACTAATTTTTAATCCGCACAACTTTTGTTCTTTCGTATTCACACAAGACTAATTATGCTGGCATAAAATTGTGCACGTATACACAGCTTTGCGTGTGTTAGTAATTTCTTTGTTTATTTCATGTTTGCCTTTCGATCGTTTAACACAAGGCGCATCAAACAGGTGACTGCATCCGAACATGTGTTCATCATATGTTTTAGCTTTTGCGTGTATTTTGTTTTTGTAAAAACTAATTCGAGCTGTCAAAAACGTCTAGTAATGTGTGTATGTATTTGTGAAAAATAAGAAAGCCACTAAAAATATATTTAAATACATACACACGTACTGCCAGACATTTTTGACAGCTCGAATTAGTTTTTACAAAAACAAAATACACGTAAAAGGTAATGCATTCACCTGGTATTATTGCGCCATGGTTTAACACATACATAAAATGCGGAAATGTGGCTGAAATAATTGATGATGAATTGGCAATAATTTTAGGAGGAATTTCTAGTGGCTGTAACTTGCAAGCTGCATCATCACTCCTAGAAGCTGAAGATTTCAATTAATATTTTATTCATAAAAAGAAGATGAAGAAGATTTCAATTAATATTTTATTCATATTTGACAAAAAGTTCGTTTTCAATTTTTTTCCTGTAAAATACATATAAAAATTAACTTAAATTAACTTTAAACTTAATTTCCCTTGATAAAATATTATAAGAAAATTGAATTCAATCATAATAAAATTCATCATTGATGTATTCATGTTTACGCGTCGATGGACGACTAAACACTAAAAATCGCTCTGCAAAAAAAAAACGCAGAACCTGTGTTTTCATAAGTGTGTATGTGTTAGTTTTGTTCTGCTTGTGCGGGGTTGAAGCTGGTTGAAAAATTGTGCCAACCAAAAACCACTCTCCTCACCGAAAAAGCCTACAAACTGCGATTTTATGCCAGCACAATTAAGGTTGAGGCACATAGAATCCGTCATACGTTAAACTTTGACAAATTCAACTGGCAAGTAAGTTAAAATACATGTTTTCTTATGAGCGTTGTCACAATCAATACGTGGCCGTCAACGCAAAGTACGAAAGTTGGTCAACTTTTAACTTTTGAATACTTTGACAACTATCAACTGCTTCTTCTTCTCTGTTTTCTTTTAACTCCTGCTGTGTTTCAATTGTGTTTTGTGATTTTAATAAAACAATTTTGGTGGCAAACAATAAAATAAAAATTTAATTAATTTAAAAAGTGAATAATATACAAATTAAATTTAAAAGTGAATAAATATAGAGAGCAAGCTTTGGTTTAACATCCGTCAGCAAAGTATTCATTGTGCCAACCTCATCCGTCGTTACTTTGACTTTAGTTGAATTTGTCAAAGTTTAACGTATGACGGATTCTATGTGCCCCGGCCTTTAGTCTAATGTGAAAACCCTCACTAATTATTGTAAAGATGTTTACAGACATGCCAATAATTAACTTACCATTAAAACGAGGTGAAATCGTTTTGGGAATTATTTACAAAAATAGTGCTACCGTATTGCCAAAACTTTAAAATTGCATTAAAAAAAAAACGGCAAAAAATAAAAAGTAAAAACACAAATAAATATTGATATCCAATTTCAAACGTTAAATTTAGCAAAATACTTTAAAAGAGGATATAAAACTTATTATCAACTACAAAATATATTTTAAAGGCAATTACAATAGCAACACTACAATTTTTATTGAATGAATTATTAAAGAAATTTTATTTTTATTTATTATTGTTAGCATCGTGACATTCAAAGGTTTCTTATCATCGCAAACGTTTTGCAGCAATTTGTTTTAATATTATCTGACCAGTTCAGCTGTTTATTAAATATAAACCCTAGGTTTTTTGCACTGTCAACAAAATTAACTATCTCGTTGTTAATTTTTATTGGGGGTAAGAGAGGTGATAAGTACTGTGAATTACCTATAATCATGGCCACAGATTTTTTAGAATTTAAGTTAAGTCCATTTGCAGAGGCCCATATGTGAATCCGATTTAAATCTTCATTAATCAATTTTATACAGTTGGCGGCGTCTGGTGCGTAACAGTCAATATAAAGTTGCACATCATCAGCGTACATATGTATTTTACAGGTTTTAAGTTGTAAATTTACAAACGTTTATTTTATTGAGTTCTATTATTGCAAAATAAATAAACACTATTTACTATTTAATTAAATTACACTATAATTATACGATTATTTACTTATTAGCGAGTAGTACAAAAAAATACGCGATGGCAACTTCACCACTGTTTTACCACAAGATCTTCACTGGTTGACGTTTTTACTAAGAATGAATCAGCATGTATGGCCGTTGCTTTTCCCAATGTTAAGGCTTTTAAATATACTGGAACTTACTCCATCTGTTGGTAGAATATTTCTTTACTACGCATTTACCATTTGAGACACATGATGATTGTTATTTGATTCCAGAACCTTCCATTATTATTTTGAATTTATTTATACATGGTGTCTATTTTTTTTAGTCGTTATGTAGGTTTTTGTGTAGTTGTGTGTTGCGTTTATTTTTATTGCTTTATGTTAGATGTTTTTGTTTTGTGATTAAGAAGTTTTTATAGAAACTTCTGGCGTTGTAAACAAACACAATAGGTCATTTCGTTTTACTTTGATGGTGACAATTATTTTTATTTCATTTTATAACATAAATAAAGCATCTTCGCAACAATATACATATATTGAGTATAGTAGTGGACCAAGTATTTATCCCTGTGGCACTCCTCTAGACATTATGCAAGATGTGGAAATGTTAGTTCCATGGGAAGCTGATTGACTGCGACCACTGAGGTATGAAGTTATAAGCTTTAAAAGTTACATACGAGTATGTGCTTAAGTTTGAGACAGAGAATGCTATGAGGAACAGTAACAAATGCTTTAGAATGATTAAGTAGAAAAAGAAAAGATATTATATTGCGTTTGTCTACTTGATATCTAATTTTCTCCGAGACATCAATCAGAGTTGATATGCAGCTATGTTTTGGCCTAAACCCAGACTGCCTATCTGTGAGCAAAAAATTTTTATATAAGAAGGAGCTTATCTGTAAATAAGCCAACTTTTCAAAAACCTTTTAGACAAAAATGGCAAAATAGCTTTTGGTCTATAGCTCTTGTCAGCTTTAGGAATTGGTATAATTTTTGCATGCTTCCACATAGCTGGATATGTAGATGTTGTAACAATAGTATTAAACAAATGTGTAAGAGAAAACAAAGTACATTAATGGAAGGATAAGTTTAACAAACTTGGGATGTTTTCCATCGTGTCCAACAGAATCATATATATTATTTCTAAAGCACTTTTTTTGTCGGTTGCAAATATCTCTCATACCACCGCATCAAATTTAATGAATGATATCTCATTTTAAAGCTCATTTCTTACACTAATGACGAAAAATAATTAGAAATTGAAAAATTAATATTTTCATTGATACAAATTATATTTTATATAGAACTGCATGATAATACCGTTATTATATGTTTTTGTTTAAGTATGGTAATACAGGGTCGCTTCTGCATGATAATACTGTTGTCATTATGATTATATATTTTTGTTCAAGTGTGGTAACGAAGTTCTACATAATACAGTATGTATTAAAATCCATTCTGGCAATACCGCTATTTACTAAGTCAGTTATATTTACTGCCATCCCTAAATTAGCGCGTAAGACGCGACGCAAAATAACGCATGGCTTTTACGCTGAAGGTGCATACCTAAATAAAAGCGCAACGTTTGGTTGTGAACAGTAATGTTAACCTATCACTTTTAATAAAACCCTATAAAATGAAATGCAAAACAGTGATAAAAACGCTATATAAGCCCGAAAAAAGCAAAAATGTCATTACTGTTTTGTAACGTTCTCTAAATACTACAACAAAATATGTAAACAACAGTAGCTTGCAGGCAACTGCATTATCTTACGCGCTGTCAAAATTGGATTTTCCAATTGCTAAGCGTTGACGCCGTGCTATTTAGGGATGCTTCATATATTTTGTATGTACATGAGAAATTTTGACAGATATCTTGCGCTTTACGTCGTAATTTAGGGATGGCAGTTAATATGCGTACTCCATGCAAATTAAGAATATAAATAACGTGCATTTAGATTAAAACAAGTAATATCAGCAAAAATTATTCATACCGATAAAACTGTACTCATACCCCGAATCAACCTTACACCTTCTGATCCAACTGTGCCTTCCCGAATGACACGAAAACAATTCCCTGTAAAAGTTGCTTTTGATATGATAATAAACAAAGCACAAGGTCAAACCCTTCAAAAGGTAGGATTGTATATACCAGAACCGCTGCGAAATATTCGCACGGGTCATCTAGTTAGACTTTATATTCCAAAATGACTTTAATACATCTTCGAACGTAAAGTGATAGAAGTTAAAACACTCTATGTGATGGTTGAAACGTCGTATGTTATTGGTGCTGCAAAAATTAATATCAATTTAATATCTCTGAAGCGTTGCCATTAGCCATACCTATTTTTCTAATCTCCCTCCATTTAATTTTAGAGTCAATAGCATTTCGAAACTTGTTATTTTTTTTTGCCAATCTTATTTCCGAATTGACTTTAGCCCTTGCATTTTTTAAAAAACAAATACAGCTCTGCATGATTTCTAGCTTCACCAATGCTTTTCAATTCGTATCACTTTTCTTTTGAGAGGAATATGTTTTTCATAAAGATTGATTATGTTATGTCAAGCACATTACTCCAGGTTACATTTGATAAGTCAGCATAAAATGATTGGTGATTAATTTGCTTAAAATCTCTATACTCTAACACTTTGGGTTCTGTTTTAGATAAAGTATTAAAGTTATAAGAGAACATTGATGCAGATAGTTGTTCGACTAATATTAAATAAGACTTTTTGTTGATGAAGCATAGATCAATCAACTTTAAATAATTTTATTATTTTTATTATGAAATTAAAATTTTTTTTGCCAAGGATTGTGTTTTATGAAAACTTAAAAAACTTTTGGTTTTTTTAATATTATTTATAAAGTCATAGTTAATATTATGATCTTGTGCCTAGGTGGCATTTGCACAGGGTTCAGTATATTGAAAATATTTGGGAGAAATACACCCTTCAAAGGATTCATCAAAAATTAGTTCATCTGGGCAATAACTAAGCTCAGCTCTAACCCCAGCTTTTGAACACCACCAGAAAGCTTTGATATTCTGGAAATTACGAATAAATTTTCCTACATCACTTTCAACACATTCTGGTTGATTAGTGCCATCGGGATTGCAGGCAAAAATACAGGCAACAACCGCTGCCCAAATGGTAAAGAAAATAACTAAAAAAAAAAATGCAAATAAATAATTTAATACTGAATGTGTTATCCTTGCAGGAACTTACCAAATTTCATTTTAACTTAAATAAGCGATATGTTTTCCGTTAGAAACACAGTAGGACTTAGAGAAATTTTTAATAATTTTACATTATTTATACAACAAATTACCAACAATTCACGCCAAGTTAATCCAAAATTAAATAAATTAATTTTGTTTTTGTTTTTTAGGCAAATAATATACTTTATTTATTTATTATTTATTTATTTAATGATAAAGTTTCTGTAAAAAAACATCAACTGACGTCAAGTTAAGATAATATTAAATGAAAACAAAAGTACAGTGGCTCACAGCTTATTTTATGCAGTGAAATATTTTGGTTTTTGAGGTCTATAGAAGCAAAACTAACGGTCACTTGAAAAAGAATTTGGTTTTATTTAAAAGTGAAAACATTGTTTTTTAGGAAACAAAAACCATTTTTTGTAAAAACATTTATTTGTAACTCTCAAAAGTATGAAAACAAAAAATCACTCTTTTTTCATCTCACAGCTTATTTTATGCAGCAAATTTTTACTGTAACGGTACTTCAATGCAGCTTTGTTTTTGGTTTCGTTTTTCATATTTCTACTTCTAGCAATATTTTTTGTTGAATTGTTAGTCTTGTTTCGTTGCATAGAGTGTCAACTTACAAAAATTCAAATGAGTCCGCGTACCACTTTAGAACAAAGAGAATTGGTTTTAAACCATTTCAAAAATGGCCACTCGCAGCGAAAAATAGCTGAAATGGTTAACATTAATTCTTCTGCGGTCCAAAAAATCATTGAGCGTTTCATACATGAAAATCGGGTTCAAAACAAAGGCAGGAAGGCACCAAATAAAATTTTTAATGAGCAGGACTAGTGATATATTTTGAGGAAAATAAAGGCAAACCCAAAGCTATCAGCTCCAAAGCTGGCCTCTGAAGTTGCAGCTGATCTGGGCAAACAGCGCTGCGCCGAAACTGTTCGCCGTGTTCTGCGACAGCATGATTTTCATGGCCGAGTTGCACGCAAAAAACCATTTATAAGTCCGAAGAATAAACAATGCAGACTTAATTTCGCCAAAGAACATATTTCCAAGGAGTCTGCATTTTGGAATTCGGTCATCTTTGCTGATGAATCATAATTCAATATATTCCGTTCAGATGGCATGTCGTATGTATGGCGAAAACCTAATACAGAGCTGAATAAAGAAAACTTCAAGGCAACAGTAAAGCATGGTGGTGGTAGCGTCATGGTATGGGCCTGTATGTCGGCTGCTGGGACTGGAAATCTAGCGTTTATTGAAAGCACCATGGACAAATTTAAGTACCTCCAAATTCTTAAGGACAACTTGTTAGAGAGCGCAGAGAAACTGGGAATAATGATCCGAAGCACAAATCTGACATTGTGAAAACTTGGTTGATATATAACTGCCAACATTTGATGACACCGCCACCACAGTCGCCAGACCTTAATGTAATAGAAAATTTGTGGTCAATTTTAGAAAATAATATAAGAAAACACAAAATTTCTAGCAGAAACGATCTAAAGGAAGCTCTACTGACGGAGTGGGCGAATATTTCGCCGAGTGTGACACAAAAACTGGTCGCATCTATGCCAAACCGCATAAAATCTGTCATAGATAATAAGGGCTACACACTAAATATTAAATTTTGCATTAGTCAGTTTTAATTTCGAGTTGGTCAAAACAATATATATCTGCATAAAATAAGCTGTGAGAAAAAATAAAAAGTATTTTTCGTGTTTTTAAATTTAATATATTGAAATGTATATTTTTGCAATAAATGAATTTTGTTTGTTAAATTGTAGCATTTTTCCTTTTTAAAAAATAAGCTGTGAGCCACTGTATATATTTTTGTATTTTTAGGCAATGAACTCCTATTCACTTCAACATTTTATTTATACAGTCATCGAATATTTTTTCACCTCTTAAGAAGTAGGCAGATTCCTAAATTTCTGCAATATGACGCTGCTTGTTACAGTTTAAGAAACAAGCAGTTTTGCTACGAAATATGCAACAGATAAAGGTATAAAGTCCGTCCAGACCATTTAACAAATTTTGTTTATAATAAAGATGTTACAATATTGCAAGCAACTACATATGCATATAACGGGAGAAGTTGAAGAAGCACACAGTCAGCAAAGCCAGAAATATTATAAAAGCGGAGCTCTGGTCTCGAGCTACAGATAACCAATAACTAGTTATCTGTGTCTAGAACTGCAGGTATAGCAAATAAAACAAAAGAAAAAAAAACAAAATATACATACATGCAGCTGTTTATGACAAAAATAAAAACGCAATTATTTTCTCTGTTTTCACATATGTATCTTTTTGTCAAGGCGTATTCGCTTCACTAGGTGGCATCTTTGCGGCAGCTGACTATTTTTTATACCCTTCACGACAAAAAGTGGAAAAAAGGTTTTAACTTATTCTGTCATTCCGTTTGTAATTTCTACAATATTCATTCCGACCCCATAAGTTGTATATATATTCTGACTTCTTACGCATAGCGAAGGCGATTGAGCGATGTCCGTCCGTGTTAGTGTTGAAATCAAGTTTGCCGTGGCACTAGATCAGCTAGAAAAAATTTAATTACGCCAATCGATTAGGCATAGTGTCAAAAGAGGTGCTATTGGAATTAAAAAAGATCGGTCATTTTATATTACAAAATTTCCTTTTTTTAATATTCTTTAAAATAGAATTGTAAAACAATTAAAAAAGCAAAGCTTTCTAAAGAAGTTATTAAGAAGGGTAAGAAATAAATACAATAATTAATTGTGTTTTGAAGTTTATCATATAATTAAGTGTCTGTTTTTCTTTTTATTGTTGTACTCTTGCTGTAGCGGCGCTGCCACCTCTTATAAATTCATCTTGATAACTGGAAAGCTTAAAGCTGGTTTTATTCATTTTGTCCAGACATAATTTCTTTTCGGACAACATTTTTTATATGTAATTTGTTCAGACAACTCTCAGCTTAATTTGGTTTAATTTTATTTTTTTCCGGACAAAATTGAAGTGTGTTGCCAAAAAAAAAAAAAAATTGGACCATAAGGCGTAAGTTCGTGGGCCTATTGGTTTAATAAAATAAATTCACTGTATTGTAAAGGTGTTGGAGCCAGGCTAAACTATTTGTTTATAATAGCGGTTGAGAATACTGCACCAAATGGCTCTTAAGTGTGCTAGAACTGATCGAGTTTGACTGGGCAAAAGCCTTTTATTTTCCAAAATCACGGGGGGTTGTTCATTTAGTACTTTATTGCCTCTAAGCCATTTATAGCTTCTGAGACCACCTGCTGATGCAATAGTTTTTGAATATCTGCAATGGTCATGCGATTTATTGTCGATTAAATAATATCCCGGATGTCAATGCTATAACATCTAAAGTCCGGCCGGATGTGCCGAGGAAGGGGAGTTTGGGTTATCATATCGTGGTTAGGGTGACTGGGCAGGTGCCCGGTTACACAACACAATGTTTAAAGTATTCCAGTCTCTTCATGAAGATGATCTATATTTGTCATCCTAACACATCCTCTAGTGATTCTGAGTGCATTTTTCTGCGCAGTTTGTTAAACTCGCCATTTAGTATCATTAAGGAACGAGGTCCAAATCGGGGCAGCATAATTAAGGACGGAGCGACCAATTGCCTTGTACGTTGTCACTATTGTCTCCTTAACCATGCTGCTTTGGGTAAACCAAGCACTTTAGTAAATTTTTTTGCTTGTCTGGACTCTGTCTTCTTCTCATCCGTCTGAACGTGGAAAAATTAGGAAAATAAATAAAATTAAAATAGAGAATACTTTCTTAATCACTATCGTACACAAATAAAATAATGAATTTTAAAAGTCAATAGTTAGTAAATAAGAGAGAATTAACAATTCTTTGTATGCCTGAAATTCTTACACAACTTGAGCTGTCGTCGCAACATCTTCTTATCAACAAATCCTTCTTTATAAAGTGGTAATGACATTATTTTGCCATTGTTTTCTTCCACTTTTCTTTTCATCTTTGAAAATCTTGTCGAGATTAGGATACATACTAGAATTATTTTGGCGTCACGTACTCAGTCTCAATGTAAAAACTATGACAATTGTGCTTTGATCGAATATACAACCTCACCCGCTCTTCTGTTAGGATCTTTTGGCTACACTCCTACCTCCCAATATTACATGAATATTAAACATAACAAATTTTTATACTGAGCTACTTTTTGGAATTATTTGTTTTATTTATTTAGTGCCTGCAAATTAATAACAATTTAACTTAAACAACATAACACTTGTTCCAATATTTGACAAAATTTAAAAGCGTTTCAAAAACAATAATAACACGTGTTTGAAGGTAACTTTTTTTAACATTTGTTTTCTTCAACTCAGTGTGGAAAAAATTCAACTTCCAACGCCGTTACAAGTAGAGAGTCTGTTTCCAAAAGATATATCAATTAACTGAGAAGAGTTGTATATATGAGGAGAGGGGAGGGAGTAAGTAGTGAAAACTCATGTCATAATCTGCTTGGCAACATATAAGTCAGTGCTGTATAATTACGTACGATTATTCATGTTTTTGCGTTTATTACACAAAAATACACTATGGCAACTTTACACAGTTTAGTAAAGGAAAAAAACTGCTGTATCAAATATTCACAACAAATATTAAAAGCACAACGTTTAAAATATCGGCATTGCAGTGCGAGGTTTTTGATTATGCTAGAAATTTTTTTGAAACTCCATCTGCCTGCGGTATTTTCCACTAATGCATTTATTAAATAAAATGCAAGTGTTTGTTTCTTTGTTTCTTTGTTTTTTTGGTTTACTATTCGTTTTGTGTCAGTTGCTTTTGTTTGGTGGTCAAGAAGTGTTTAGTTTATTATTTATCTTTAAGAAAAAAAATTATTTTGGTGATATTTAAGATTTAATTAGACGTACCACACCATAACGTTATAGCTGTAATCCAGCCAGCGAATAGTGGTGCCATACTCGTAAGCAAATCTTCTCGGTGTTGCCGTTTGTTAAAGAAGAAGCATAATGAAAACTCACCAATACAATGCAGCGAATGGGAAGAATAAGAACAAGATAAAAAAGAAACATTAAATACTTTGATTCAATAGCCAACTGTTAAAGAAACTGTTGATATCTATGGCTACAGTTATGGCTACCGCATGTCACCAATAATCAAATACAGTGTTTTCCATAAGGTTAGTTTGAACAGCTGTTTTATATGGTTATGACACGTCTAATTGAACCATTAGTTTTTTACCACGTTTTTACGCTTTAAAAATTGTGTTTTTATGATACAAACAATTTGCAGAGCTGTCTGTGTAAATAAAATTAGAAACGTCTGTGCCAATAGTAGACTTGGAGTTGAGTTAGTCGAAATGCGAGAAGAAAACACAAAAGAGGAAACACCAGAAAAAGCAGTAGATAAATGAAAAGATGCTACTATGGAAGTGAGATAACCAAAGAATTAAATCAAGAGTATTAATCAAATCTGGTCTAGTTTTGGCAAGGTTAGGTAACCATGTAGTCTAGCAGTACTGAGGTTTTAATATTGGTTATGGTTTAAACATTACCAAGGTCTTTAAAAATCTAAAAATGATAATTATCCGAGACTTGATATGAAATAAAACACCTGAGTTGCGTAGAACTGAAACGATAGGCCAAATAACCTGAAAACATTGCAGGGCATGCAACTACGTGATTCCATAAATAAATTCTATTTCACTTTTAATAAACTTGACGAATATTTGCTTTCTATTTAGTTGTAATAATTTTGAAAATTTACCATATACAATTTTATTCATTATCCTGTTTGTCAGTTTATTAAAAATTATAATAAATAAGAAAATTAATTTACTGTGAAGAAAACATCTTACGGATTAAGTACTGTCTGTTTCATTGGTTTCATTTCTGTGTTCAACAGCAGCACCAGGTTTAGTAACAGGTTCACCATTGCCCTTGGAACAGGGAACACGCTTTCAATGCATCTATTGTTATTAAGAATGCTTTCGCAGTTTTATCGAATGATTTCTGGCATTATCATACCAATAAAAAGGTCTATTTTAATTAAAAATCGGACCATTTAATGTACCTCTTAAATATTGTTAGGATGATTGCAGACATGCCAATAATTAACTTACCATTAAAACGAGGTGAAATTGTATTGGGATTTTTGTTGCATACGGTAGGGGATTATTTACAAAAATAGTGCTACCGTATGGCCAAAACTTAAAATAGCACTAAAAAACGTTAAGTAAAAAACAAATACATGTTGATATATAATTTCAAACGTTAAATTTAGCAAAATACTTTAATAGAGGATATAGAACTTATTATCAACTACAAAATTTATTTTAAAAGCAATCACAACATCAACACTGCAATCTTTATTGAATGAATTAATAAAAAAAAATTTATTTCAACTTTATATACTTTTATAAATTTTTTTATGAAATTAAAATTGTGTTACCAAAGATTGTGTGTTTTATGAAAACTTAAAAAACTTTTGTTTTTTTAATATTAATTATGACGTCATAGCTAATATTGTGATTTTGTGCCTAGGTGGCATTTGCGCAGGGTTCAGTATATTTAAAATCTTTAGGAGAAACACACACTTTCGAGGAATCATCAAAAATTAGTTCATCTGGGCAATAAATAAGCTCAGCTCTAACCCCAGCCTTTTTACACCACCAGAAAGCCTTGCTGTTCTGGAAATTACGAAAAAATTTTCCTACATCACTTTCAACACATTCTGGTTGATTAGTGCCATCGGGATTGCAGGCAAAAATACAGGCAACAACCGCTGCCCAAATGGTAAAGAAAATAACTAAAAAAAAAAATGCAAATAAATAATTTAATACAGAATGTGTTATTCTTGCAGAAACTTACCAAATTTCATTTTAACTGGAATAAGTGATATCTTTTCGTTAGAAAGACAGTAGAACTTAAAGAATTTTTAAATAATTTAACATTATTTATACTACAACTTACCATCAATTCACGCCAAGTTAATCTAAAATTAAATAAAATAATTTTGTTTTTTTTTTTTTAGGCAAACATTATTTTCTGTTCTACTTTATTTATTAAATGATAGAGTTCTAAGGAAAAGTTTCTCTAAACAAACATCAATTGACGTCAAGTTAAGATAATATTCAATGAAAACAAAAGTATATATTTTTGTAGTTTTAGGCAATGAACTCCTATTCACTTTAACATTTTATTTATACAGGAAAGTAAAACGATGGCCTCAGACAAAGATTGTGGTGTAAATTTCGTCACTGAATATTTTTTCACCTCTTAAGAAGTAGGCAGATTCCTAAATTTCTGTAATATGACGCTGCTTGTTACAGTTTAAGAAACAAGCAGTTTTTGCTACGAAATATTCAACAGATAAAGGTATAAAGTCCGTCCAGACCACTCAAAAAATGTTGCTTATAATAAAGATGTTACAATACGTTTGAAGTCAGCCATACTGCAAGCAGCGGAGAAGTTGAAGAAGCACACAGTCAGCCAAGCTAGAAATATTATAATAGCGGAGCTCTGATATCGAGCTACAGATAACTAGTTATAAGTCTGGAACTGCAGGTAAAGCAAACGAAATAACAAATAAAACAAACAAAATATACATGCAGTTATTTATGACAAAAATAAAGACGCAACTATTTTCTCTGTTTTCACATATGTGGCATCTTTGCGGCAGCTGACTATTTTTTATACCCTTCACGACAAAAAGTGGAAAAAAGGTTTTAACTAATTCTGTAATTCCGTTTGTAATTTCTACAATATTCATTCCGACCCCATAAATTGTATATATATTCTGACTTCTTATGCGAAGTCGATTGAGCGATGTCCGTCTATGTTAGTGTTGAAATCAAGTTTGCCGTGGCACTAGATCAGCTAGAAAAAATTTAATTACGCCAATCGATTAGGCATAGTGTCAAAAGAGGTGCTATTGGAAATCAGAAAGATCGGTCCATGTTCTTCGACGCAGCGCCTACCTCTAATGTTGGAACATTGATGCAACCTCAAAAAAAAAAAAAAAAATTAAATAAACAAAATTATTGGGCGATAGAGAATTGAAAAAATAACAATCAGGTAAAAAAAACTTTTTTCGCCCATGTTTTCCGAGTTACGGGCCTTTGAAATTTTCAAAATTTTTAAAATATCAATATGAGTATCATTTAATAGCTTTTGAAGAGATCTTTAAGGATATACTAAATATTTAAAAAAATGCTTAACCCATTAAGAGTCAATGGAATTTTTTGTTAAATATGTTTGGTTTGGAGTTACCTTACTGAACTAGATTTACATAAATGGTGAAGGGTACCGAATAAAGCACTCTTACTTGTTTATTAGTAATTTTGTTAAGTGTAGAGTAGCTGTCAAATAAGTTCATTTTATATTACAAAAATTCCTTTTTTTAATATTCTTAAAAATAGAATTGTAAAACAATTAAAAAAGCAAGGCTTTCTAAATAAGTTATTAAGAAGGGTAAAAAATAAATACAATAATTAATTGTGTTTTGAAGTTTATCATATAATTAAGTGTCTGTTTTTCTTTTTATTGTTGTATTGTTGTTATAGTGGCGCTGTCACTTCTTGTCAATTCGCCTTGGTAATTGTAAAGCTTAAAGCTGGATTTATCCATTTTGTCCGGACATAATTTCTTTTCGGACAAAATTTTTTAAATGTAGTTTGACATTTCTCTCAGCGGGTGAGAGAAGTGTGAGAGAAGTGATTTTGTTCAGACAACTCTCAGCTTGATTTTGCTTAATTTTGATTTTTGTGCCGTCAAAATTGAACTGTGTTGCCACTAAAAAAAGCTAAATCGAGTTGCCACATCATATAGTGTTTGCATTGTATCAAATTGTAGCATTTGTTTTGTTTGTGTTGAGTATCAATAAAGAAAAAATTGTTCAGTAAAATATTTTTTACAAAATGGAGTTCAATAAAGCAGTTGCTCTTAAGCTTATAATAGAAATGAAAAAGTCAGAAAGAGAATCCATGTACGACATGAGCAATAGCTCATATAAAAATAATAATACAAAACAAAGCATTTGGACGACAATAGCTAATGTAATTGGAATTGAAAGCGATTAACTATTATTTACAGCTTGTAGAGTTTTTCTCTAAAAAATTATAAAAAAAACTGATTTATTTTCTTATGTGTCATCAGGTGGTACTGTGAGGTGGATAAATTGCGCAACTTAAACCGGTTGTATATGTTGGGCTACAGGGCGTTAGTTCGTGGGCCTATTGGGTTAAGAAAATAAATTCACTGTATTGTAAGGGTCTTGGAGCCAGGCTTAACTATTCGTTTATAATAGCGGTTGAGAATACTGCACCAAACGGCTCTTAAGTGTTCTAGAACTGATCGAGTTTGACTGGGCAAAAGCCTTTTATTTTCCAAAATCACGGGGGAATGTTCATTTAGTACTTTATTGCCTCTAAGCCATTTATAGCTTCAAGCGATTTATTTTCGATTGAATAATATCCCGGATGTCAATGCTATAACATCTAAAGTCCTGCTGGATGTGCCGAGGAAGGGGAGTTTGGGTTATCATATCGTGGTTAGGGTGACTGGACAGGTGCCAGGCCACTAGAACAACGCTGGGTTAGTAGTTTATTGTATTGTATAACCGGAAGTTTTCCAGTCTCCTTATGGAGATGGATCTACATATATTTGTCATCTTAACACATTCTATAGCGATTCTGAGTGCATTCTTCTGGGAAGTTTGTAAAACTCGCCATTTAGTATCATTAAGGAACGAGATCCAAATCGAGGCAGCATAATTAAGGACGGAGCGTCCAATTGCCTTGTACGTTGTCACTATTGTCTCCTTAACCATGCTGCTTTGGGTAAACCAAACACTTTAGTAAATTTTTTTTTGCTTGTTTGGACTCTGTCTTCTTCTCATCCGTCTGCATGTGGAAAAATTAGGAAAATAAAAAAATAAAATAAAGAACACTTTCTTAATCACTATCGTACACAAATAAGATAATGAGCTTTAAAGGTCAATAGTCAGTAAATAAGAGAGAATTAACAATTCTTTGAATGCCTGCAATTCTTACACAATTTGAGCTGTCGTTTCAACATCTTCTTGTAAAATTCATCTTTGTAAAATCGAAATGACATTATTTTGTCTTTGTTTTCTTCCATTTTTCTTTTGATCTTGGATCTTTAAAAATCTTGTATTTCGATAAGCCTGTCGAGATTAGAACACATTCTAGAACTATTTTGGCGTCACGTACTCACTTTCAATGTAAAAACTATGACAATTTTACTTTGGCCGAATATACAGCCGCACCCACTCTTCTATTAGGATCTTTTGGCTACACTCCTACCTCCCTACGTTACATGAATATTAAACATAACAAGTTTTTAGAAATCCCTCGATACTAAGCTACAATTTGGAAAGCTACTAAAATGGTGATGAAAAAAAAAGAAATAATTTTAAAATTTTACAAAACCAAGAATAAAATTTTTATTTATTTAATACCTGCAAATTAATAACAACTTAACGTAAACAACACAACACTTGTTCCAATATTTGACAAAATTTAAAATCATTTCAAAAATAATAATAACACGTGTTTGAAGGTAACTTTTTTTAACTTTTGTTTTTTTTCAACTCAGTGTGGAAAAAATTAAACTTCCAACGCCGCTACAAGTAGAGAGTCTGTTATGTAAGGAGAGGGGAGGAAGTAAAATCTTAAAACAGATCACTTATATTATGGGCTCTTTTTCATCGAACAAAAGTTTCTGCTTATTTTGTTGAATATCGTGCTACCCCAACCTGCCATCCCTAAATTAGCGCGTAAAGCGCAAGACATCTGTCAAAATTTCTCATGTAAATACAAAATGTATGAAGCATCCCTAAATAGCACGGCGTCAACGCTTAGCAATTGGAAAATCCAATTTTGACAGCGCGTAAGGTAATGCAGTAGCCTCCAAGCTACTGTTGTTTACATATTTTTTTGTAGTATTTAGAGAACGTTACAAAACAGTAATGACATTTTATCTTTTTTCGGGTTTATCTAGAGTTTTTATCACTGTTTTGCATTCCATTTTATAGGGTTTTATTAAAAATGATAAGTTAACATTACTGTTCACAACAAAACGTTGCGCTTTTATTTAGGTATGTCATTTCAGCGTAAAAGCCATGCGTTATTTTGCGTCGCGTCTTACGCGCTAATTTAGGGATGGCAGTAAATTAGCGCGTAAAGCGCAAGATATCTGTCAAAATTTCTCATGTACATACAAAATGTATGAAGCATCCCTAATTAGCACAGCGTCAACGCTTAGCAATTGAAAATCCAATTTCGACAGTGCGTAAGGTAATGCAGTAGCCTGCAAGCTACTGTTGTTTACATATTGTTTTTAAAAAACGTTGCAAAACAGTAATGACATTTTAGCTTTTTTCGGGTTTATCTAGCGTTTTTATCACTGTTTTTCATTCCATTTTATAGGGGTTTTATAGGGTTTTATAAATGATAAATTAACATAACTGTTCACAACAAAACGTTGCGCTTTTATTTAGGTATTTCATTTCAGCGTAAAAGCCTAATTTAGGTATGGCTGTTACAAAATAAAAACTCAGAAAACTTCTTAATTTACATTTTTACCAAGTGCTAAAGAAAGAAAACAATTAGTTTTGTCTTGCTTTAGCACTAATTTCTGATTTTACTATACACATACAAACTATCATACACTTGTACATATAAATACTTTGTCAATTTTTTCTATAAATAATGAAAAAAATATGTAGTAAATTTTATTAAGTCTTTACAACTCCTAACAGACAGCATATTAATCATTTGAATAAAAATGAAATTTAGTAAGTTTATTTAATAACGCAAAATGCTTTTAAAAGTAATAATTTTTGTTTTAATTTTTGTTGTTCATAGTGATTTTCTTAACAATGTGGAGCTGTATTTTTGCCTGCAGACCCGAGGGCAGCAACAAGCCAAAATGTAACTCTAGCAATTTAAATATACAAATTCGTAATTTTTGGATTCCCGAATATTACTGGCTGTGTACAGCTGTTGATGCTGAGCCTCTATCTATACGTTGCCCCGAGTCCCAGGCTTTTGATGAAGACCGAAAATGCATTCCGTACAGCGAGTGGAAATGGACTAAACCATGCTCTCAATCTAAATCCAGTACTGAAATTGAGAACCGTTTTGGAGAAAGAGTATGCGTTGATACGTGTAATGAAGCCTGTAAGAAAATCCGTGCTAAAATCGATATTTATATGTTAAAAAATCGTATAAAAACACTTAGCATTGCGGCATCCTAAACGCCATTTGATTAATGTACATTAATATTTTTAAAACTTTAAATCCATAGGAAATTTTGTGCCAACAATAAATGTAAATCACATTAATTATTTAAAATTAAATCGTGTTATTATAATTTAAAAATTTTGTGAGATTTTTCTTGAACAGCTAAATAAGTGAATTTAAAAAAATTGAGATCGGGTTGGTAGCACGATTTAATTAAATTTAATTTAATTTAATTTAATGTTTCCTTGGTATAATTTTAATTAAATATAAATCAATTATTGAAAATTGAAAGTTTTATTATTATTCTGCCTCTCTTCACACAAGAAAATGTATTTGCTCTGTCGAACATATGTTGTTTTTATGGCAGAGGGAGAAAGAGAGAGAGAGAGTAACTGCAGGGGAACAGTAGTGTAAAGCGTTGGATTTAGGGTTTTTCAAAATGGAGATAAAATGACTTAAATAAGTTGCAGAAGATACTTTTTTTTTAGCAGTGGACAAGAAGGGTAATGCAGTTTAGCAGACACCCAAAGGTAAAACAGTGAGCAACAGCTATTGCTGTCAAAACTAAAAAAACGATGTGCCCGAAAACAACTTTACGTACGGAGGCTTGAATAATAGTCATGGAGCTACTAAGCTCTAATTGAAAGAGCTGAGAAACACAAATAGTAAAATATTAGAAAATATGGATGTGAATGTTGTGAGGTAATTACTAAGGATTCAATGGCCAAGTTCCTAATAGAAAGTTAAGGATGTTAGAGTAGCTCAGAGCTTGGCGATGAGCCGGACATGCTATTGAAGTACATATTTCCTGCTTAACACCGAGGAACTCAAGGCGACTGAGAAAGAAGCCAAAAAGATAGTGGTCTACTTCCATTAATTAGGTGTCAAATCACCGCATACGATATCAAGTATGCCAACGTATCGAATAATATTTCGATACGTGATGAGTAAGCATGCTTTATTTATTGAATCGTAATTAAAAAAAATACATGTTTAATGTCAAAAAATGATAATAATAGTTAATACATTTAATTATACTAATTCATGTCAAAAAATTCACTTAAGTAAAGCTCAACTCATATTTCCATACATTAAATTTCTTCACAAAACTTGTACTTCCTAGGAAATGTCATTTCTATTAGTGAAAATATTAAATATTTGGGTTTAATCGTAGATAAAAAACTTTATTTTTATAAACAACACGTTAAATACATATGTTAACAACAAAATATTGTTATACAGATTGTTTATCAGATCGATATTGACTTATGGTTGCCAATTCTATTATGGCAAAACTGCTAAAAATCATACAAAGAAGCTTTAAATTATTTAGAATAAAAACTTGAACAAACCTTACCCGCAGATTCCCCACTGACTTATGACATTCGAATTTTAAACATAAAATGATTAGTTCATTTGTAAGGAACTTAACGCTATAATTTTTTGAAAAATGCAGATTTTCTAATTTTAATATTATAAGAAATTTACTAAGCAATCACTAAGAAGTTAAAAGTTTCTTATATTTAATTAAGTAGTTTGTAATTGTTGTAATATATTAAATATTTTCAGAATAATAAAAAAATTTATTTATCAATACCTTTTCTAACTTCACGTTTTTGCGTTTATTACACAAAAATACACTATGGTAACATTACTCAGTTTAGTAAAGGAAAAAAACTGCTGTATCAATTATCCACAATGAATGTTAAAGGGACCACGTTCAAGATGTCGGCATTGCAGTGTATTGTTTTTGATTATGCTAGAAGTTTAATTTTAAACTCCTCCTGCCTGTTGTATTTTCCACTAATGCATTTATTAAATAAATAACTGTAAGTGAATGCAAATGTTTGTTTTTTTGATTACTATTCGTTTTGCGTTAGTTGTTTGTGTTTGGTGGTCATGAAGGGTTTAGTTTTATCTTTAAGAAAAAAAAAATTATTTTGGTGATATTTAAGATTCAATTAGACGTGCCACACCAAAATCATATTTACTGCCAGCGAATAGTGGTGCCATACTCATAAACAAATATTTTGGTGTTGCCGTTTGTTAAAAAAAGCGTAATGAAAAATATAGATTAAAACTCACCAATACAATGCAGTGAATGGGAAAAATAAAAACAAGATAAAAAAAAGAACAGTTAATACTTTAATTAAATAGCAAACTGTTATGGTTATGGTAAAAAACCAAATTTAATTGATATTTATGGTTACAGTTATCGCTACCGCATGTCACCAATATTCAAATGCATTGTTTCCCATAAGGTTAGTTTGAACAGCTGTTTTACATGGTTATGTCACGTCTTATTGAACCATTAGTTTTTTACTACGTCTTTTCGCTTCAGTGCTTAAAATTTAAAAACTTTGTTTTAATGATACAAACAAATTGCCTAGCTGTCTGTGTAAATAAAGTTAGAAACGTCTGTGCCAATAGTATACTTGGAGCTGAGCTAGTCGAAATGCGAGAAGCAAACACAAAAGAGGAAACACCAGAAGAAGCAGTAGATAAATGGAAAAAAATGCTACTCTGGATGTGAGATAACCAAAGAATAAACTCAAGAGTATTAATCAAATCTGGTCTAGTTTTGGCAAGGTTAGGTTAGGTAACCATGTAGTCTGGCAGTACTGAGGTTTTAATATTGGTTATGGTTTTAATATTTCCAGAGCTCTCAAAAATCTAAAAATGATAATTATCCGAGAGTCCACAGGAACTGGAGACTCCTAGAACTGAAACGATAGACCAAAGAACCTGAAAAAAATTAAAGTGCATGCAGATACGTAATTCTATAAATAAATTCTATTTCACTTTTTAAACTTGACGAATATTTGCTTTTTATTAAATTTTGAAAATTTTACTACATAAAATTTTATTTATTATCCTGTTTGTTAGTTAATTAATAATTATAATAAATAAGAAAATTAATTCACTGTGTAGAAAAAATCTAACAACTTTAGCTTGTGATAAAATTTTGCTTCACTTTCTTTTATATTCAATAACGGTAAGATTTTCTAAACAAATAAGGACGACAACTGGTTTGTTGTCTTTTTTTCTTAATCACACTCAAAATCCATAGTATTGTTATCATTAACGGATTCAGTACTGTCTGATTCATTGGTTTCATCGCTGTGTTCAACAGCATCAGTACCATCGTCAGCATCAGGTTCAGTAACAGGTTCAGCAGTAGCCTTAGAACAGGGCCTTTTCCATTTAAGCTTACTGAAAGGAACACACTGTCCCGTTTCTTCGTCGAATCCTCGGGCATCTGGGCAAGTAACAGATTCAGCTTTACCCCTATCTTCTTTACACAACCAGTAAACATTGGGATTCCAAAAATTACGAATGGGTTTGTCTACATTAGTTTTATCACATATTGGTTCGTTACTTCCGTCGGGATTGCAAGCAAAAATACAAGCAACAGCCGATGCCCAAATGGTAAAGAAAATTACTAAAAATAAAATATAAATAAATTATTTATTACTGAACAAAACATGTTCTTGCAGAAACTTACAAAATTTCATTTTAACTGAAATAAGTAGAGATATGTTTTCTGTTAGAGTGACAGTAGAATTTGATGAAATTTTATATAATTTGACCCTATTTATACTAAAATTTTAAAACACAGAACTAACAAAACCAATTATTGATATTTAGTTTAGGCAAAACTAAATGTAAATATTTTTGTTACTTTTTTTTAAACAAATAATATTATTTTCAATAATCACAATAACAAATAATGAACGGTATTATCTCATTAGGGTTAAGCAGTTTATTAAACAGTTAAACTTCACCTGTATTGTAGAATAGTGTTTTGCTTTAAGTTTTAAGGGTTTTTTTCACACATACTGCTGTTAAAATTCATTTAAGTTGGCAGCAGAAACTTGTGGCGCAATTTTTTTTTTTTTAATAAAAAAAATAGTACAAAACAATTGTAATCGGCGGTTTTCTTAATCCCAATTTAAAATTTGAATGACAAGACTTGATCGTCTAACCTCTCAGGTAAATAAAAGTAAAGTTTTTACAAAATAATATTTTATTATTTTCTTCTCGTGTTCTTGTTCAAACATTGAAACAGTTTTAATATTTTGTCTAGCAAAACCAAGAAAAAAAAAAAAATTTATTTATTTTTCTGATATTTTGTTTTGTTTTTATAAATAACAGTATTTATTATTTGGCCTTCAGATGTTATTGTTTTGTAAGTGAAAAATAAATAAATAAAATTTAAAACGTGTGTTGTTAGTCACACTTGCCCAAGTGTTATGATAAAGATTGTAAATAAAATTCATGGCATAACATGTTGGCGCAGTCCAAAGAAAATATAACAATTTGACAGTTAATAGTTAGAGGCTTGTAAAAAAGTTAAATTATAAATCGAAATAATAAAATTTTCGAACCAATTAATCAATTAATCAATTCATGGCTAAAAAAAACATACATTTTCATCTGGATGACTTTGACTTAAAAATTAGAAAGTTCTGCATTTTTTTTTATAATTTTGAGTTATTTTTCGAAAAAAAATTAAATTTTTTGGTAAAATTGTGGTTTTTAGATATTTTTGTGAATTGTAAATTATTTGGTTAAATGTAAATTAATTTTTTAATATTGTTTTTCATTTACATTTATTTATTTATTTTTCAAAAATATAACGATTTTTTTTATGCATATTTGGTTTTATTGTGATTATCTATCTTTTTCTCTTCAGTTTCGATTTTTTTTTAATAAAAGTTTACTTCATCTTCAGTTTTATTTTTTCCTTAAAATTTCCTGTTAAAATTTGTAAATTTTGTGAAATTGAATTTTAAACTAATTTTCGAATTGTTACTGAATTTGAATTGTTACTAACATTTCGCTTGTTTTGCGGAATGTATATAATAATTCTTTTCAAATAAATTTAGTATTTTTGACTTGTCTATATTTTTTTTAATAATTATTTATTTTTACCTTGAAATTTATGCAAATTATCGTTTAAAATACTTCTTAATTTTTTTAAGCTCCGGTTTTCATAGTTTTTTGTTGTTGTTGTGGTTGTTGTTTTTTAAAAAGTTAGAATATTTCTTTAAAATGTTTTTAAAGTAAATTTTGATGAAATATAATTTTTGTTCGTTTTAATATTTAAAATTTAACTAAAACGTTAAAAATACATTTCATAAATTTTTCAACTTTATTTTTGTTGTTGGTGTTCCATAGTCGTTTTTTTAAATCACACCATTTAAGTTTGGCCCCTTTATTATTAAATTTATTTGGTTGTTAACATTAAACTGCAATACCGACATGTTTACATGTTTACCTACCATTAGTGTGGTGAAATTATTTTGTGATTTTTGAAGCATATTGTAGGGGATACTATAAAGAACTAGTGCTACTGTATTAACAGAAATTTAAAAATGCATTCAAACATAGTTTAAAATAAAAATATTAATAAAAACAACAAAAAACACTGATATATTGTTTGATATATTAAATAAAAAAAAAATAAAACTTTTTGCCTGCAAAATTAAAGTTAAAAAAGACTTTTTTCCTTAATTAAAATTTTTTTTCATTTATTTCGGTCTTTAATAATTTTATTTTTGTTAAATATCTTAATTACAAATTTTCTTATGTTTTATTTGAATTTTAAAAAACTTTTTTTTGTGTTTCATCTTAATTTTAAATGCAATATTTTTGGTTGTTTTCACTCTTTTACACATTTAATGTGTTTTTGGTTTTGAAGTTTTCTTTAAAATAATTGTTCTTAATAAATAAATAAAAAAAAAAAAAAAAATAACTGAATAAAATTTATTGAAATTTATTTAAATTTTTGTTTTTCATTATTTTTTGTTTCAAGCTTCCTCTCCTGGAAGACTTTTTTCTATTTTTTGGTTGCTCAATGTTTCTGTATCACAATTCTTGTTAATTTTTTGTAAAACATTTTTTGTTTTATTAATGTGTTGTTGTTGTTGCTGCTGCTGCTGCTGCTGCTGTTGGTGTCTCTGCTGTAGATCAGCAAAGGAGCGAACTTGCAGGAACAGGCCACTATTTAATAGACGAGCCTGATGTTCTTGAGCTTTGGCCCTTAAGCAAGCAATGGAATTGTTTCTACAACAAAAATATATATTTTTTGATTTTAATATAAAAATATTTAAGTTTTTAAAGGTAAAAATTTTTCAATTAATAATAAATAAAATAGTTTCATCGAAGTTATATTCAGGTCACAGTCTAACAGCGGAAAAAATTCAAATAAGAAAAAAATTATTGTTTAATTAAGTTAGTAACGTGAAGAGCATCACTAAAAAAATCGCCTTCTTCTATAGCTTTCAATAGAAAGAAGTAATCCAAAAATAAATCTTTAAATTAAAGGGTGTCCCCACATGTGACGTAAATTGTCCTATACGGACTTATCTTTTAAACTATTGTAGAAAAAGGCTTAAAAATTTATCGGAATATCAATTGCTATTATCGTTATAAATTTAAAATTAAAGGGTGCCCCAAAAGTTCATTTAGTTTGATGTATAAGGCAAGTAGATGGTTCAAAATTTACAGAGAACCTGTATTATTAAGGTCACTTTACCAATAAGTATAAAATTACGATTTGAAAATTAAAGGGTGCCCCAATAGTTGATGTCATTTAATGTATGACGCTAAACTTTTGAACCATTTTAGATAGAAAACTGAAATTTACAAAGAACCTGTTTATTCTAAGTCCGCTATAAGAACATCTAGAAATTAAAAGGTGTTCCCATAATTGATGTTATTTGAGCTTATGGCAATATCTTTTAAACAGTTCGTTACAAACATTTGAAAATAAGACAAGATGTCCACTACTTTGCCTGGTGTAATAAGCAGTATAAATATTTGAAATTATTAATGAAAGGGTGTTACAAAAGTTAAAGTAATTTGATGAATATGGCTGAACTGTTGAACAGTTTTACACACACGGTTGATATTTACAAAGGATGTGTATTGCTAAGTTCGCTATAACAACAAGTAAAAAATTAGAATTTGGAAATTAAAGGGTGTGCCAATAGTTGATGTAATTTTTTAAATTGGGCCAAATTTTGAAACCAAATTTGCTAAAATAAATTGAATAAAATTAAGAATTGAATTATTTGCCATTTATTTTTTAAAATATATCGCCTGTTTATTGTTTGTGTTGTTAAGAGAATAAGAGTATTTTAGTTGGTGACGGCTTCAGGACATGGTTCGATCCACTTCCAATCTCTAAATTTAACACACTTTTCTTTAACAGAATCAAAACCTTCGGAATCAGGACAACGTATAGATTCAGGTTCAGCACCATCAGATTTACACAGCCAATAGTGAGTAGGATCCCAGAAATTACGAATTGGTTGATTTAAATTGCTGCTGTCACATTTTGGTCTATTATTGCCATCGGGGTCACAGGCTAGAACGGAGGCAACAGCAAAGGCCATAATGCTCAAGAAAATGGCTAGAAAAATTTATATAAAACACTTTTTTCTTATTGTTTTTGAAAGAAACTTACAAAATTTCATTTCTTTTTCTTTAAAATAGTTGATACACAGCCACTTGTAGAATATTGAAGGAACTTAATTTGTTTTGCAATTTTCAAGTGTTTTTATAGGAAAAACTGGGTAAAAGTGATTGAAAAAAAAAACGAAAAAAATACAAAATGATGTGATTTATATCTATTAGTTGTTATCTAATATATATTATAAATCTATTTGTTAAGTTTGTTTGCTTATTTGTTTGTTTGTTTGTTCGTGCATCAATCACACCGAAATGACTGAACCGATTTTAATGGAATTTGAAACACGGTTAGATATTTGTACTCATGGTAAAATAGAGTATTTGTATTTTCAATTAGAGGACCAGAAGGGGAGGAAAAGGAGAAGCGGTTATTTTTAATGCATCTAAATCAAATTAAAAAAAAACAGAACTGAACTGAAAAGTAAAAAGAAAAATATGTCAAACCGATTAAAAATTTTGTTTGATTTTATATTTTAAATTTAATTAAATTTTTAATTGATTTAATGTAAATTTAATTTAGTGAAGTAACTTTATTTAAAAAAAAAAAATATAGAGATGACAGAGAATTAAAAAATTTAAATAAAATTTTATAAAAATGCCATCGCTCATAATGGGTTAAGCGTTTTTAAAAAATTTCAGTATTTCCTTAATAAGCTCTTCTAAAGCTTTAAAATGATACCCATATTGATATTTAAAAAATTTTTGAAAATTTCAGAGGCCCCTAACTCGGTAAACATGGGCGGGCGCCACTTTTTTCACTTAAAGTTTTTTTCTTATTTTTTAATTTTCTAACGATCCATATATTTTTTTAATTGGAGTTACTTCATTGTTCTAAATGTTACAAAAAAAATTAGACGAAGGCGTGGTGGCCCGCTGTGTGGAGGACATAGACCGATCTTGTCGATTTTCAATAGCACCTCTTCGATAATATGTCTGATCGTATTTAATTTTTTTTGTAGATGATCTAGTGCCTCGGCAAACTTAATTTGAACACTAACATGAATAGACAGACAGACGGACATCACTCAATCGACTTTGCTATTCATAAGAAGTCACAATACTTTATGGGGTCGGAAATGGATATTTTAGAAATTAAAAAGGGAATGACTAACTTAGTTACACCCTTTTTTTTTTTTTTTGGGTGAAGGGTATGAAAATAATTAATTTCTTATTTAATTTAAAAACAAGAGAAAAAGTTCCAATTAAATAAATAATCGAATCAATTAAATACTGTATGAAATCTCCATATATAAAAAAAACAAAATTTTTAAAATGTGCAAAAAAATAATTTTTATTTTGTGTAGGAAAAAATATAAAATCTGAGGGTAAGTCATTATGTCTTTTAAAATCTATCAAACAAAATTTTAAAATTTCTAGAAAAAATATTAAAAAAAAATATTTTTCAAATGCAACGGAAAATTTTATCAGCCCTTTATTTGGTTGAAGTTTTGCTAGGTCCAATTTATTTAAAATAAAATATGAATGAAAAAAGCTAAAAATCAATGAGAAATTTTTTGGCATTTTATTCGAAAATAAAAAAGCCCACTGTATCCAGTTTTTAAATGTACATGAAGTCTGTAAATATTAAAAGGTCCTCATTTATATCTGTTTCCATAGCTTGGATCTAGATGAGAAAAAAAAGGAAAAAAGCGGGCATTTACGCCTTTAGCGATGACAACAAAATTAAAAAAAAGTTAGATATTTATAAACGGTCAGCCAAATGCGACGCCTAGATGTCAGCACTATATAATTTTTACACGTCACGTCTTTTCAAGCCATTTTGTTTTATTAGAAGGTAGTACAGTTTTAACCATGGACAGGTACACATTGCAACAACGCGTTTACATCATTCAAAGTTATTATGAAAATGGGCGTTCTTTGAAAAATACCCATCGCAAAATTTTGTTTAGTGATGAAGCTCATTTCAGAATGGATGGATTCGTCAATAAGCAAAATTGTCGTATCTGGGGTGATGAAAATCCTCGTGTTATTGATGAAAAATCTCTACACCTACAAAAAGTTACTGTTTGGTGTGCATTTTGGGCAAATGGAATCATTGGGCCATTTTTCTTCGAAGATGATGCTGGAAATGCTGTTACTGTGAATGCTGAGCGATACCAATCAATGTTGAGAGACTTTTTATGGATACAGTTGAATCATATTGATGTGTCTGATGTCTATTTCCAGCAAGACGGTGCTACATGTCACACAACTCGAGAAAACATTACGCTTTTGCGATCAAAATTTCCTCAACGTGAAATTTCACGAAATGCAGATTTCAATTGGCCTCCAAGGTCATGTGATCTAACACCATTAGATTTTTTTTGTGGGGTTTTTTGAAAAGTCGAGTGTATGCTAACAAGCCACAAACAATTAATGATCTAAAGAACAACATTCAAGTTGCAATTCGTGAAATAACACCAGCAACATGTTGGAAAGTCATTGA
The DNA here is from genome assembly GCA_937654795.1 of Cistogaster globosa. Lineage (NCBI taxonomy): Eukaryota > Metazoa > Arthropoda > Insecta > Diptera > Tachinidae > Cistogaster > Cistogaster globosa. Next base: position 4,864,920 of record OW569406.1, read on the forward strand.
AAATTGCAATATTCGGATTGATGTCTGCAGACGCAGTCATGGTGGACATTTGAATGATATTCTATTCCTTTTAAAATTGTAATGGATCATACTTTTAATAAAAAAACAGCTTGAAAAAATTGCAAATAGTTTGTGTTTTATCTCAAAGTAACATGTAGGCGCGTTTTTTGGATGACCCTTTATAAAGCTTAGAATATTCTTACACCGAATATCCAAATTGATTTGATAAATTTCTCATGTGTTCAGAGTTGATTCCCAAGAAAATAAGGCTTTAATATATTACACAGTGCCTAGAAGATCCCTAAAATTAGATCTAGACAACGCCGGGTACTATAAACATGTTAATAATAAAAATAGAATTCTTCTTAATTGTTATCTCACTAAGTAAACATAATTGTATTTTACAATTATGACAAATTCTTGCAATATGCAAGGTGGGGTAGGGGTTGCGGTGGGTGTTAGGGTGTAATGGAAATATTTTATTTACTACAAAGTGCACTTATTTCAGTAATTTTTGTGCTGCAAATATATAACAGACTCAAAAGTCATTTAGAACAGCAGATATTAAAAATGACAGATTTTATTTTAACAATCATTTTGTTAGAATTCTATCCAAACAAAAGAGAATTTATTACTATTAACTTTATCAAAAATACCATTCGGATTGGTTTTATTTTCTATTTAATTGCCATTTCGTAAGAGTTTAGTTTTGGTTCTTTAGATTCCAGTTGGTTTTCATAGAACCTCACAATTTTGTTTAAACGTTATGTAAAAGATTTGGCAATTTTTAGCATAGTGTGGCATACTTTTAGGCATTTGTATTGTAAGTGAGAATTTTTGTTTGAAAATGAGTACAACAAAATCCTCTTTTTGGGTTTGAGTTTTTTTTTCTTTAAATTTTAAATGTTTTTATATTCTTTAACACAGATGGAAAAAAAAATATTTAATTTGCCATCTTTTTGTAATTTTAAAATATCCATTTGCGACCGAGCAAAGTCAATTGAGCAAATTCCGTCTGTCTGTCTGTGTTTGTGTTAAAATCAACCTTGCCAAGGCACTAGCTAAGCTAGAGAAAATTTAATTTCGCTAATCGATCAGACAAAGTTTTGAAAATTTTGCTATTGAAGATCAGCAAGATCAGTCCATATCCTTCAGAGCAGCGGGAAAAACATCAGACCTGCCTCTAATTTTTCCATATCCTTTGGAAAAAATCCAGCTTAGTAAAGTAACTCTAATCAAAACTACAGATATATAAGGCGATAGAGATTAAAAAAAATAAAAAAATAAAAAACATTTAATGAAAAAAATTGGCGCTCGCCCATATTTCCGAGTTTTGGGTCTTGGAAATTTTCATAAAAAGTTCGAAGGTCACTATGGTCAATATTGTAATCATTCAAAATCCTTTAAAGAGATCTTTCAGAAAATACTAAAATTAAAAAAAAATGCTTAATCGAAAAAAAGCCGATGACATTTTTATGTAAAATAATATAAAGTATTTATTATTATTTTTTTTTTTTAATAATCTGTTATTTCAATATTTTTTTGGTGAAGGGTATATAAGACTCGGCATAGCCGAATATAAAACTTTTCTTGCTTATTTTTAATACTCTTTTTTATTATTCTTAATATTAGTGCAATTTGATTATCCTGCGAATTATTAATTTTTTTTTATTTTTTATTTTTAAATCTTTCATGATCAATCAGGATCAATCATGATGTTCTGTCAAAGGTCCATGTAATAAATTAAATTAAAAACAAATAAAAATAAAATAATGATAAAAAAATAATAAAAACAATTCATGAAATATTTCTAGCATCATGTGTATTAATAGCAACATGTTTCTGGCAACATTTTTTTCCAACCTGCTCAAATAAATTTAAGTTTAATTAGTATTTTCTTCATGTGTATAAATAAGAATAATTTATAATAATTTTTAAGAGAAAAAACCTTTTGTTTAGGAATTCGTCTGTAAAATAATCACAAAACCCGGCTTGTAATTTTTTCTTTCTTTAGCACGCTGCCAATCTGACGTTTACTGTAAAGTTGCTATAAAACTTAAATATGGCAATGCTATTAAAACGAATTCTCTACATTTTGTTGATTTCGTTTTGTAAGACTTTAATAAATTTTGCACAATTAATAAATAAAGAAAAACTAACTAATTGTAAGCAAACTTTGTTTAATTAAATAAAAAATCATATTCTTTATTTAATGAAATAGTTTTTTTACACTTTAAAATTCAAAAAATGTTAACTCCGTTCATAAAATAAGTTTTTTTTTGGAATTAATTCCGTTTCCGAACTCAGTGACATGATTTTATTACGAAGGACCCATCTTTCAGTCAGATACTTACGCCATTCTCATGTGCACTTTGTCTTATATGGAAGACGTATTCTGCATTAAGGTAACTTCCCTCATATAAGCTTAGGAATGGGTTAGGTATGGACTGTGCCTGGGGCCAATTAGATTATATAATACTTTCCGGACTGCGAGTGCTCTGTAGAAAACAAAAGAGCTCAATGTATACCAAACAGAGGTGGCCGACCAGCGTAAGTCCTGATGAACTAGAAACCCTCACTGACTTATTTTACGGCTATACTACGAAGAAGGCTGGTTTCTGAGCTGCAATAGGCAGAACCTTTTAACAAGGATGCAGTGTTTAGGACACGCAATTGAGGCACGAAATGATTTCGAGTAACTTTTTGATTTTTTACCGCAGAAACAAGACACAAGACCCAAGACTACTCCGGCTACTCCGGCTACACCGTGACTACTCAACAACAGTTGTATATTTATTACCTAAAACAGGCTTTCTAGGCAATTGAACTAACAATTTGAGCCACCACGACTGCTTAACATTTTTTTTTCTTTTTATTCCGTTAACCATGCTGCACGGTTGTCTCAATATACGACTTGAAACTCCTCACTCATCTTATGTTCTTGAATTGATTTCCATCTACAAATTATAATTGTGGGAGGGGTATAAAAGCAAACTGCTTCCTTAGTGGGGTCTCTTTTCGACTCCTTTCCGAACACAATGATCATACACAAACGATTAGCAATAAATGGCAACCTTACTCTCATTGAGTCACGTTGTACCATCAGCCTTTACTGTTGACTCCAGTGATTCTAGACTGTTGACTGGTAAAGAAGGCCGGTTCTTTCTCATTACGGAATACCTCGTGGCATTCACAATTAACAGGCTTCTGCCTGTGGTGCTAAGTCTTATGCCATCGATTCACACACTATGTACGCTACCGTTTCAGCTTTCACAGGCACAGTCGATGCTTATCCTGATAAAACGATACTTGAAATATCCAGGATCTGTCTTTTACACAAATATCCAGCTTAAGGTGCTTCTTTTATATTAAAGAGCACTTATTGGCCGTCCTGTCAAGGGGGAATTGCTATAACACACCCAGAAAAAATTTATCTTGATCTGGAAGCCATTTGGTGATTTGGAAATATTAATAAACAGTTGCTCGTTACTTTTTCCAGTGAAAAGAATTTGGGCTCGAGTTAGACCAATATTTCGAAAGCTAAAAAACAAAACTGGCAAAAATGTTGTTGAGAAGTTAATTAGTGTTCTGAATTGTGAAAAATGTACTACGCGTCCTTGAACTAAATACTTTTACCTTCTAAAATTGATATCTAAAATTTTTTTTCGTGTACAACCTTTAATATGTACTTGTTTCAATCCTTGGACAAAATACTTCTACCTTGTAAAATTGATATCACAGATATTTTTCCGTGTACAACCTTTAACACTTTTACCTTCTTAAATTGATATCTAAAATTTTTTTTCGTGTACAACCTTTAATATGTACTTGTTTCAATCCTTGGACAAAATACTTCTACCTTGTAAAATTGATATCACAGATATTTTTCCGTGTACAACCTTTAACACTTTTACCTTCTTAAATTTATATCTAAAATTTTTTTTTCGTGTACAACCTTTAACAGGTAAATGAATTGTTACATGCTAAAAACAGTTAAAAAATGCTTCTGCTTTAACGAGTTTAATTATGAAAAGCGTGAATCTGTTCTTTTACGTTTGTCAGCAATGGCAGAAATTCAGAGCCGTGAAGAAGCCGCCTGTGCTCTCTTTATTACGATTACGAATCCTTTAACATGTTTTATTTTGTAATCAAGCCAGTCTGAACTATTTCCTGTTCAACAGATTATTAAGAAGAATTCTTAAATGAAGCTGAAGGTGAACGCAAAATGGGCCAACTTTCTCTGAAGATAAGCGTCTGCATTGGAAGACATCTTTGGATAGAAATAAACACTCTTTGAAGAACAAGAAATTAATATCAATAATTAATTGTGTCACTTGCATTTCGTAGAAGAATTTCCAATATTTTATGAAACACAACTATCAGTGAATTTCATTTATCTTATCACAAAAAAAAAAAAACTTTTTTTATATTGTGATAAAATATTGAAGAAGAACTTTAAATTAAATTATTATTTTTTCTTTGGCATTGCAAAAAAAAAATTTACTTTATTTAGTTTAAATTGTTAAATTAAAAACTTTTTGTTATCAAATTGATAATAAAATTAGAATTTTTGTCAATTATTTTTTTTTTTTTTGCAAAACTACATAAAATTTTGGAAATTTTTGTTATAAAAGCAACTACATTTGTATCGTTCGGTAGCATAGGAACTCTTAGGAAAGTTACAAAATGAAGTTAAGTATGTTTTTAATTTGGCCTTAACTTTTTTTTAAATATCAAAAAAGTTATCACAAAAAAAAAAAACAAAGAATATAATTGTGTTTTTGTTTTTGTTCCAGTTTTCGGTTTATTGGCTTTTGTCTTAGCTTACGTTTTGGCCTGTGATCCTGATGGCGATAATGAGCCCATTTGTACCAGAAACAATTTAAATCAACCATTTCGTAATTTTTGGGATCCCACTCGTTATTGGTTGTGTACCGCTGTCGGCTATAAAGCTGAAACTGTACGATGTGACGATGGTGAGGGTTTCTATGTTGTTAAAAACCGTTGCGTTCCATGGGAGGAATGGAGATGGACGCCTTATTGCCAATAAATTGAAACCCAAAAATAATCGTTGAAGATTTGAAAATAAAACATAATGACTTGAAATTCTTTGAAGCTTAAGTAATCGTCCAATTTAATGTAAACGTGGTAGAGTCTAGAAACTTAAACTTAGATTTTAGTAACAAAGGAGGAAGGGTACTTTTTAAACCCCCTAAAATTAAAAAAAAAATTAGCGATTTTGGTACCCATCAAAGAACCGCTTAGGACATGCGCTTAGCAATCAGTTTAAGTACCCAAACCCAAGGAAGGTAGAGACCAGATAAATCTTAAGAGTCTTTAATTTATTATATCTTCATATTGACATAAAGGTTTTGTTTCTAACCCCCAGATAACAATTAATCTTCTGTCATATTTGACAGGTGATATCTAGGCCATAAGAAAATTATTTCCTCGAACAGAAATATAATCAATACCGATATTGTTTTGATTTTTAAAGCAGCATAGAATTCAGATTTCAACGTAAGGGACTTAAATGTCTCCTGGTTTACTCTTAAAACAAAAGAAATAAGCATGGAACTGAACCAAGTTGTAATTTGTTGACAACACCCTTCACCTTTCCATGCATTCCATAAAAAATGCTCTCATTTTTGGTGCCCTTGGGGACCAATTTAGGACAATATTGTCTAGGCTGATGAGAAAAGGGATTTAAAGTTTCATTTCTATTCTAAATGCCTGGCTCTCAGTACTCTCGCCCTCTCTCTCTTTCTCTCTCTAAGTGCCTCACAAAACAAAGATTTTCTTTAATAGTTTAAAAAAGAAGTGCCACTTTGATGAGCCATTGCTTTGCTACTAAACTAACAGTCAGTTAATTTTTATTCCAACTGATGCCATGCAAACAAATCTTTTGTTATCATTGTCAAGAAAAAAAAAAACGTTGTTATGAGCAAAAGATTTGGCAACCCTTTAATATCTGTACAACAAAAATTAATGTTTTTGTCATGGCGCAATAATGCGCCTTGGTTTTTGTTTTAAAAGCTGTTGTTGTTCGTGTGGTGAATAAAGCAGAATAAATTGTTAATTTCACCATTAACAAATGTGATGTTTGTAACAGAAAAAGAAGGAGAACTGAGCCAAAGGCAGCATGTTTGTTAAAGAGAAAATCAGTGTTTAAATCACAATGGAGTCATGAATAGAAAAGTTTATTATTGATAAGTATTTCCATAAATATGAATAATATTTGCACAAAAAAAAAAAAGAAAACAGACTTTAAAACAGACAGACTTAAAATAATATTTCTTTAGGACAGCAATTATACATTAATTCTATTCTATTTAAAAAAATGGCGCCAGGATTTTTTATCTGTCGTAAAACAAAATAAAGGGTAATCCAAAAAACGCGCCTACATGTTTCTTTGAAATAAAACACAAACTATTTGCAATTTTTTCAAGCTGTTTTTTTATTAAAAGTATGATCCATTACAATTATAAGTGGAATAGAATATCATTCAAATGTCCACCATGACTGCGTCTGCAGACATCAATCCGAATATTGAAATTTTCAATGACTTTCCGACATGTTGCTGGTGTTATTTCACGAATTGCAACTTGAATGTTGTTCTTTAGATCATTAATTGCTTGTGGCTTGTTAGCATACACTCGACTTTTCAAAAAACCCCACAAAAAATAATCTAATGGTGTTAGATCACATGACCTTGGAGGCCAATTGAAATCTGCATTTCGTGAAATTTCACGTTGAGGAAATTTTGATCGCAAAAGCGTAATGTTTTCTCGAGTTGTGTGACATGTAGCACCGTCTTGCTGGAAATAAACGTCAGAAGACACATCAATATGATTCAACTGTGTCCATAAAAAGTCTATCGACATTGATTGTTGAGCAACATCTTCGAAGAAAAATGGCCCAATGATTCCATTTGCCCATAATGCTTATTGACGAAGCCATCCATTCTGAAATGAGCTTCGTCACTAAACAAAATTTTGCTTGAAAACAATGGATCTGTTGTTCGTTGTTCAATAATCCAACTAGCGATATTACGACGTTGTAAAAAAAACTGTACTACCTTCTAATAAAACAAAATGGCTTATGTCATTTGAAAAGATGTTACGTGTAAAAATTATATAGTGCAGACATCTAGGCGTCACATTTGGATGAATGCAGATTAAACAAGAAAATTCAGCAGTTATGTGGTCATCCTTTATTTTTTAAACTTTTTATTTTATTTTAGAACTGTTCAAAAGATTGGCCATATACTTCAAATTGCAACTATTAGGGCACCCTTTAATTTCTAATTCTAAATATTTTTACTTCTTTTCAAACTTGATACATTGATAAACATTCTGTCTAATTTTGAAGAGTTTGTCTGTAATGGTTTCAAAGATAGGGCCATATAGGTCAAATTACGTCAGTTACAGGGACACCATTTAATTTCTAATTTTAAGTTTGCTGCATTCTATAGCAGACTTAACAATAAAGGTTCTGTGCAAATTTCAATCAACTGTCTACAACTGTTCAACAATTTGGTCATATACATCAAATAACAGCAACTATTGTTACACCCTATAATTTATAATTTTAAATATTTATTGTTCTCAATATAGAAGAAAAAATAGTGGACATTCTGTTTAATTTTCAAGTGTTTGTATATAAGGGTTCAAACAATAGGGCCCTACAGGTAAATTTACTTCAAATATAGGAACACCCTTTAATTTGAAAATATATTTTAAACTTGTTATAGCGGACTTAGCAATACAGTCTGTCTAAACCATTCAAAAGTTTGGCCACATGCATCAACTAACCTTAACTATTGGGACACCCTTTAATTTCCAAATACAAATTTTATACTTGTTGTTATAGCGGTTTTAGCGATACAGGTTCTTAGTAAATTTCAACTATCTGGCTGTAATAGTTAAAAAATTTGGCAACATACATCAAATAAAATAAACTATTGGGACACCCTTTAATTTAAAAATTTAATTGTTTACATTTGTTATTATAACGGTCATAGTAAACGACAAATTGTCCAATTTTCAAGCGCTTGTATGTAACGGTTCCAAAGATAGGCAAAAATAAGTCAGTTTACGTTACCTATGGGGACACCCTTTTATTTTTAAATTTATTTTTTTTATTACTTTGTGCTATTGAAAGCTATTTTTTTTAATTTTAAAAATGTTTTCTTTACGTTTCATAAGACACTTAAAAACATATATGCTGTATGGGGACACCCTTTAATCTTTAAGATTATAAACTGTTTTTAAAACGGAACCAATCTGTAAGTATAATCTATCAAACTTAAAAAAAATTGTCAAAAACGTTTTAGAAATGACTGAGTTCTGCGGGCACAAACATAAAAAAGTAACATTCAGTCGAATTGATAACCTTCTTCTTCTTTTTTTTTTAAGTCGGTTAAAAAAGAACACAATTGTTGCTTAGATGCAATGAAGATGCCTGTCAATCAGACTAGCAGCTGGGATTTTAAAGGCGCTTGTAATTATAGTAAAAGAAAAAAGTCAGTGGAGAGAAGAAAATGTTGCTCAACCGCAGTGAATGAGTTGGTGAAAGCGCCTGTTTTTAAGAACAGCTAATGAAAAGTTTGAATCTTCTGTATAGCAAAATAGGGAAATCATAGTTCACATCTTAACATCACGCAGCTTAGTGAGAAAAGCTACAGTTTTTTTATGAACTCAGCCTTAGCGCCTGGTTGGTAAAACATGTTTAAACAAAGATTGTTCGATTTATTGCCAGAGCCTTAGAGTGGATGGATGGCTGCAGAGGTTAAGAAAAGCAACAATTAGTTCGAGTCTTGCCGGAGCAACACAAAGTTGTAGGGCGTAAATTTGAAAAAGCAGTACAAGAGATGTCATAGTCAAAGTCAGAGAATAAGATATGAAGAAAAAAAAGAAGAAGAGGAAGAAGAAGAAGAAGCACAAGAAGAGTAAATAATAAAAGAAGAAGAAGCATTAAGAAATAAATAAAATGCAACAGAAAAATAAATGTGTACGTGTTTTAGGTTTAAAAAAGGAGTGAGCCTTTGCTGCAAGAAAGGCATATCTTCAAAAATAAAAATAAAAACTCGAATTGACAAGACTGACAGAAATTTAGGCCATCGTTAAGACATTTTTATCTATAGAAATCACATGTTTCAAAATAAAATTACGTCTTTTCTTTGTTAAGACTTAATATTTCTACATGCTCAACTCTAGAGTTATGGCACTCTTGCAGCAAAGGCTCGAAATGTGTGCTTACACTATCTTTAAGTTTTTGACTGCAATTTCATTATAATTTAAGAATATTAAAATTGTTCAATAGTCTAATGCTGATAGCAAAAATAATTCGAGAGAAACTAACAATTTAATAATGAATAATTTATTTTTATTTTTATTGTTTTTTTTTTATTGTTTATCATGGCAAGGTGGTATATATCTCCAATCTCTTAGGGGAACGCAACGTCCTACCACCGAATAGAATTCATAACCTTCATCACATGGTATACAATCAGCTTTAACACCAATAGCTTTACACTGCCAGTAACAAAAGGGATTCAAGAAATTGCGAAATTTTTTATTCAAAGTTCTTCTGTTACATCTCGGTTCGTTAGTGCCGTAAGGATCACACGCCAAAATGCTGACAACAAATGTAATAGCAACAATAGCGTAAAAAATTACTGCATTTAAAATAAAAATAAAATTTAGTTTTTTTTTCAAACTGTTTTAACAGGTGTTTGGAAAGCGACTAAGAAGAAAACTTACCCAATTTCATTTTGAAATTAAATAAACAAAATAAATCAAATTCCGTCTGTGTCACTTTTAATGTTTCACACTGGCAGCAAACTGTTTACTAATTTTTGCATAATTTGCTTGTATTTAAATACATTTTTAATTACATTTTATCTTAAGAATTATTTTCTTTTACGATTATCTCTTTAAATAAGTTGATAACGAAGGTGTTGCACTAAAATTTTATGATGATAAGTTTGTTTTTAGATTTGGTCTAGACTGAGAAATTATTCATTTATGAAGGTTTGCTAATGTTAAGTAGACTGATTTGCATTTGAACTACCTGATCGTTTTGCTAAAACAATTGTGTTGTTAAAATCAATTTTCCAAATTATTCAAAAAAAAAAAAACAATCTGGCAATCCCTTCATATTAAACAGTGTTGGTAAGTGGTAAAAAACAGAGGTGAATTAAGGTTCTTCCACTAAAGTGGTATTTGTATAGAATATTACGACAATCACAGACAAAACTAAATTAACACGTAAAGCGCAATGCAATCTGGCCCATAGCTTTCGCGCTGAAATGTCATATCTAAATAAGAGCGTCAACTTCGTGTCTTAAACCGTAATATTAAATCGCTTTATTTAATAAAACCCACTGTACAGAAATAAAAATGCTAAATTGTCATCACTTTTCAACAAAAAACAAAACAAACTAAGAAGCAGCTAACTTCACAGCCTAACGCACTGTCAAAATCGGATTTTTGAAGATTTTCTAAGCTTTGACGCCGCGCTTTTATGGGTTGCTTTATACATTTTGTGTGTGCATGAGAATTTTTGACGGATAGAGGGCGCTTTACACGCTAATTTAGTTTTGTCTGTTAGAAATTTTAATGGCTGCGTTGTGTGCCGGCTGTAAGGCAAAATAACACCAAAGCTGTGGAGTTTTCGAACCCACCATCAAACATTCGTGCGTGCAAAGAAAAGTAATAATTATAGCAGTACAATGAAATTAAAAATGAGAAGCGGCAGTACAAACTTCCCGTTATGAAACGGACAATTATTATGTAAAGCCATCGCAAATAAATTCGTGAAGACGTCTAAGAGTAGCAGATAATTGTCAGGCGCTCTTCAAAATATAGAAGAAGCTCTAGCTAGCTTTCGGCGCAGAGAAGTAACATCATAACAACAGAAGGAGGCATTAGGCGATGACTGGCTTGGATTAACAGCATAAAAGGTCTAAATGGGTTAAGTTTACTTACCAAACAAGACATCGAGTAGTTCGTGTCTCGCTTCGATTACTGCATTAGAATAACGCATGCGTGTTACGCAAGTAAAGCCAGGGTTACAAAGTAGAAATAGAAAGCTTTTAATGTAGCACAGTAGTGTGTATTCAATACAAACGCTACAACAAACATAAGTAAATTCTTAGCCAGAGTTAAGTCTAAAATTTTCGACATTAAAAAATTATAGGATGTCTTTCGATCTTAATCATCGACATATCGATTTTAAGAAACGCAACTGTTAATTTATCATCTGTCGTTTATTTACGGTGGGCCCACATGAAGTCACGGAGGTCACGCCTTGGGTGTCTACATTCTTTATGTTGTTCGTGACAAACGACTAGCACAATGATTAACATTGAACGCTTAAAATGCTTTTCGTCCAGAATAGCCGCAGAAGCTTCATGCCGGTAATCATTTACTAATGTTAACGCTCTTTGTAGATCTTTCGAATTATTTTTTTTATTGTGTTTTTGCATTAAAAGACTATTAAACTTTACACTTCTTGAATTAAGGAATTAAAAATTGAACTGAACATGTTGATATTCCACAAATTCTAGAAGAGTCTTGGAAAAGCTTCTGTATATTTATTTGCATATCAAATAAAACTCGGTCGAAAAGTGACAAGAACGCGGATCATGAAAAAGGAGACGATTTTAACGCCCTCTGTTTCTTCATCTCTCTCTATCTCTCTGTCTGCCCCCTAAATCAACATATTTTCGTAGTGAAAGTCAATGGAAAGTATTGTAGATCATCCAAGATAATGCTTTTCGTATCGCAATGGTTTTTTATGAGGTGAACAATTGGGTTTAAAGTACTAGAGGAAACTAAAATGCTACCGATTTAACATCATAATAAATGAACGACCAGTTCTTCATAGCAATTCATATAACAGAAGAGAATCTCTGTTTAATTTGCGGGCGGTCACTGCAACAATGATTGGCTATAGATCCAATGAAGACTTAAATAAACAGTCACTCACGTTTTCAGTTAACAAGTGACTGATATCGAGATAAGCTCTTTGAAAACTTGCAACACGTGAGAGCAAAGTAAACAGGTAGTTCTTCGCACTGATGTGGGCATCATTTAAGATTGTTAAATTACTTTAGCTCTAAAGGTTATCAAATCCTGGAAGAACTTTGGATAGCAACAGAGCTGCTACAGCTGCAAAAGTCAAGTCAAGTCAAGTCTTTTTGGGTTTCTTGACTCCACTTATGAGTGGTTTTTTCATGGAACATTTTGCATTATTTTCATTTTCAACCTCTATTTCTGTTCTTTGTAAGTTTTGCACAGTTTTTTTTTTAATAAATCTGTCACTACTTGCAATTCTAGAAGCACACGTGACTTAATTATCCTCTTCACATCTTATTTTCTTATTTCAAAGAGTAAAAGATTTTCTTTTCTTAAGCAGTTAATCAAGCTTAAAAATTACTTTGTTGTTATTACTATTATTAATTATGTGTGAGTTTCCTGTAAATTTAAAGAAATTCTGAAACCATCTTCGTACATGTATTTTTAAGAGTTACATTTTTTTTATTTATTTAAATGCAAAAATGAATTCTATTGTGATTTGTTTTCAAAGCGGTTCTTTTGTTGCATTTTTTAACATTTTATCAGTTTCACTTTTTCAATGTTTACAGTTATTTTACAAAACACAAAAGAAAAAAATATATATAAAAATAATATTCGGCTGTAACGAATCTTATATGCCCTACACAAAAAGAATTATATATTTATTTTCTTAAAATAATTGTTTTTCCCCTAAATATTAGACTTGTGCCATACAGTTCAATTTAGTGATCGCTCGTTTTGTTCAAAGTTTGAAAATGAACTAGTTCGAAATTTAGTTCAAAGGCTTTCTTTAGTTCAAAGCTCTTTTAGCTTAAATGTTCTTTTTAAACTATGATGGCAACAATACTATAGCATTGCCATAACGAATGTTAAATTAAATGCGTGGCAGCACTAACTTCATCTCGGAAATAGTCAACAAGAAAAAAAAATGGATTCTAGTTTATCTTGTCTGGTAGTTCAAATACAAAGTTTAGTTCAAAAATGAACTAGGTTTACTCAAAAGTATGAACTAGTTTACTTAGTTCAATTGATGGAATCGTTTAAATAAACTAGTTCGTTTATGAACTACACAAGTCTACTAAATATAAAAATCTTTAAAAACATTAAGACATTTGGGGTGAACCCGAGTTGGTGTCCGCGGTGAAAGTTAAAAATAACTCGGAAAATATCTGATTTATTGGCGTACAGACGGACAGACGGACATCGTTCAATAGACTTCGCCTCTTTTAAATATCGCTTTTTTAAATATCTTTACCATTTATAGATCGAAGTTGTTAAATTTCAAGGGCATTTCTTTCTAAAGTATGTCTGAGAGAATGTCACTCATAAATTTTCTGCAGCACCGGTGGGGATATGGCAAAACTGATTTTAAGCCGCGTATGGGCAAAAAGTCGCATTTCCCTAAATCAACTTTCTTATGTATAAGGATCAAGAATATATACATATTCTTTATGGAGTCAGAAATGATTATGATGATGATAACACTACGAATGGTATGACAAACTTATAAATACCCTCTCCAACTGTAGGGGAAGCGTATTTAAAGTAACATTTCTTCAAAAGTTTATTTAATATTTCAATTGAAACAATTTTTTGAACAAAAATAGATAACATGTTTTTAGAAAAGACAGACATACATTTATTAATTGCCTTTAAATAAAAAAACAAAAAAAAAAATAAATAAATAAAATAAATAAAATAAAAAAATAAAAAAAGACTTAACAAAAACTTAAATCAGACGTTGTGATAAAATTATTTATTAATAACTAGTGAAAAAAAGCTAAAGTGCACAAACAAATATCAGTTTTAGTGGCATAAAGACAACAACAACAAGTTAAAAGTCTCAACAAAATTTTGTATTCTTCAGTTCACTTAAGCTAAATACTCGATTTAAGTTGTTGAAAATTGTTACGCAACTTTACTACAACTACTGCTACCAGTGATGCCAATATGATGATTTAGAAAAAATAATCATTTTTATTGCCTTTATGTATGCTAAATTATTTTAGTATTTTTTTTTAATTTTCACACGAAATTAATGCTGCTCATATTATTTCGCAGATAGAAAAAAAATGTTGCCAGCAACATTTTTGTGTTTATAAACATGTATCCAGAAACATTTTAGACTTTTTCAAAACTAAACAAAGTTTAATTTCAGAAATAATATTTGTTTATTTATTTCTTACTAATTTTTTTTGAGTTTCTGGCATCATATTGCAAGGAGAGCTGAGCAGAATACTGCGCCCAATTTAGTAAAAAAGAAACAAAGATAAAGTTTTTTTTATGTGATTTGTTTGTCTTATTGTTTTGGCTGATGATCTTGCTAGAATTATAGCTTTTATTCTCAATCCGATTGTAACATTAAAAACATAAATGCGACCATTTGTTACATTTAAAGCTCGAACTACTTTTAAAGATACTCAACAGCTGGTTGATTCAGAGGTTGAAACTGTTCAGTGTCCTTCTACCAAAAGTTTAGAGGCAAAAAATTTTGACTGTGTTTTCTAAAGCGCCACTATGAACCAAACAAAACATAGAGATAAAGAATCTACACTCTTGATCAATAGATGGCGCTAATGCGAAATGAAGCAATAAAGCTAAAAATCATATTTGATGGCGAACATGGTTATTCAGAGAAATGTTCGGATATTGACGAACATTAGCGCGGTCTACACTACCCAAATTTATATGCGATATGATGATGATGTCATGAAGATGGCTAGGCAATCTCGATCAATAAAATTTAATTCATTCAGGGACCCTCCATGGAATACAACTCTGTTTAAAATATTTCAAAAAAGTAAATAACACTTACCGAAATGTATCGGGATCTTGTACCAAAACAGAGCCATACAAATCCCCAGCACTGGTTTGGGCAGCAACTGCCGCTGCTGCAGCCACAGCTGTATTCATAATCATATGAAAATCCTTGGTACTGGCCGCCCCAGCACAGGCACTAGCATTAGCTGCATCCAAAAGCGGATGATAAGAGGGTGGAGGAGGTGCATTCATGACAATAGGCGGAGTATGATTGGCCAAAGCTGATGATGGTGCGGGCAAATGATTTAAACTTTGTGTCGCTCCATATTGTAGAGGTGATGAATTATTAAAGTACTGTTGCATTTGTTGGGTATTTGGTGAAGGTGAACTGAGATCAATATGTGGTGATAGCGATGATGATGCTGTTGAGCCAGCTGTAGCAGTTGAAGCAGGAGATGATAAGGAATGTTGAAAGTTCATTAAATTTGAGGGTGGAGTAAGAGTGGGACTAACTACATTAAGCGATTCATTTGATGATGACAACTGTCTTTGTTGCTGTTGTAAGGCATCATTAGATTTTGAGTCCGCTGAATCTAACTCACCCTGCTCCTGATCACTAACACCGGAATCATCTTTAAGGGTATGCTGGGCTTCAATGGACTTGCGATGCATGCCTGTCGTTATTAAAAATACAAATTTATTTTTAAATAAAAGATATTTAATTAATTATTATTAAAAATATTTAATTAAAATTTTTATTGAAAAAAATTCGAAAAATTGCTTGTGTTGTAAAGTCTACACATTGAAGATTAGACTCAATGTCAAAGTTAATTGAAAAAAAAAAAATCAAATAAAAAGAAAATTTCTACTGACAACAAAAACAAAAAAGGCATTAAAATTTATAAAGACATGTTTTAAGCCGATTTAAGTGAATTTCGTCAGTGCGTACCATATTTGAAGTCACGTAAATGGGGTGTTTATTTCTTGTTTAATTTCTACCATGTGGGTTGTTGCTAATAAAAAGTGCCTTGCAAAATGACTTTCTTCAACACAAAATAGATCCGTTTTTATGGATTAAAATAATAAAAGCATAAAATTGCATTTCTGTCTGTTTTGTCTTTTAGTTCATCTTTTGTATTTATTAGGCGATTAATATTATTAATTATAACATGTTGAAGTTATTCAAAACTGTTTGAGGTTTCAAAAGGGTTCTTTAACAAGAGCTGTAAATTTTGTATTCTTTAAATATTTAAAAAATAAATAATTAATTTATCTTAACTAAAGAAAGGTAGGAAAAAAAAACACGTTCAAAAACGTTCGTTTAAAAAAGTACCTCTTGAGAAAGTACTTCTATCTAAAAGCAAACAAAATAAGGACAAAAATTTAAGAACAAAATTTAAGAACTCACATTGAAAGAAGTTTTAAAATATTGTAGCGAAAAACAAAAAAAGTTTATTTAAAAAATATTCATGTTTTAAAAAGGTACTATTAAAAAAAGTACCAACCCTGCAAAAGGAATAATTAAAGATGGTTATGTAGAAAAGTATCTGTTTCAAAAAATGTTTAAGAAGTTCTTTTTTTCAAAGTACCTTTTGCAAAGTACTTTTTCTAAAAGTACCAAGTACAAAAAAGTAATTTTAAAAACTGAATCAAGAAAGTTATCTGAAATACCTTCTTAAAAAACTTAGAAATTTTTAAAAGTGTAATGAAAAAAATCATATTTTAAAAAAGTACTTAAAAAAAAGTACTTTTTGAAATTGGATTTTTAGAGAAGTAACATCTTTACAAAAAATGCTAAATAAAAAACTGACTAAAGAAAATTAGTTAAAATATGTTTTTAAAAACGAAGCATTTTAAAAAAGTGCAATTTAAAAAGGGATGTTTTAAAAAAGTACCATTTAAGGATATTGAAATAATGAAAATATTTTTTAAGAAAATAATTTCTTTTAACGAAAGAACTTAATAAAATACATGAAAAAACACACTTAAAGAAATTAACTTTTAAAAACCGAAAAAGTACATTTTTAATAAAAAGTACGTTTTGAAAACACTTTTGATAAATTTTACCAAAAAGGCTTTAAGATTTTTATTGCAAAACTATTTCAAGAACTGAGCGTGCTTTATCCTTAAATTAAAAAACCTTATTGAAAAAGTACATTTACAAAAAGCACCACCTAAAAAGTACTTTTCAATAAACGTATTTTTTAAAAAATGTTTTTAAAATTCAATTTAGGAAATTGAGCTTTTGAAAAGTAGATTTGTTTAAGAGTAAAAGTTTCTTAAAAGTATAATTCCGAAAGCACTTTGAAAAAGTACATTTTAAACAAAGTACTTTTCCT
The DNA here is from genome assembly GCA_937654795.1 of Cistogaster globosa. Taxonomy (NCBI): domain Eukaryota; kingdom Metazoa; phylum Arthropoda; class Insecta; order Diptera; family Tachinidae; genus Cistogaster; species Cistogaster globosa. The sequence goes on from OW569406.1 coordinate 4,882,102, forward strand.
TAATAATAAGCATGATTTGAACAGTACTTAGTAAAAAAAAACTTAAAAAAAAGTAATTTGTTAAAGTGAAGGTGTTATAACTGCAGCTTTAAAAAATACCAAAAAAAAAACTTGTTTTTAAAATGTACCTTTTAAAAAGTACTATTTTTAAAGGCGTTCCGAAAAAACTTTCAAGAAAACAAGATTTTAAAAAAGTTGGTTTCTCTAAAGGTTTCTTTAAAAATTTTACTTTAAAAAAAGAAAACTAGTAAAAAATCGAACAAACGGAACAGCATTAAAAAATAGTACCATTTTTCAAATGCTTTTTTTTAATGCCTTTTCAAAATAAAGCTTTGATTAGGGATACATTACCTTTTAAAATATATATCTTTGAAAATAGTATCTTCTAAAGAAAGATCCTTCAAGAAAGGTACTTTTTACCACTATATATAAAACACTTAAAAAGGTACCTTTCAAGAAATCTTGACAAAAAAGTACTTTAATAAAAAAGCATATTTAAAAATTGACCTTCCAATATTTAAAAATAGAACCTTGAAGGCAGTTTTTAAAATTCAATTTAAAAATTTACCCCCAAAATACTTTTTATGAATTCTATTTTATTTTTCAAACTGAATATTTTTTTAATTATAACACTCTCTACCTAAAAAAATAAGAAGTACGGATACTTTTTTAACCTAAAACAATGTTTTATCAATTTTTTACCTTGAAAAAGAAATAGTAAAAAAGTACTTTTTAAAAGTACCTTTAAGAATTTTAGTCTATTAATCTTACACAACATTTAAATGTGAATATATACCCTTTGGACATTTAATTGTGTTTCATTTTAGCTGATAAAACATTTACCATGCCTAATACCTAAATTTAAAAAAAAAATAGTACTTTTTTTAAGTACCTTTTAAGTATATAATTTTTGTTTTTTACTATTAATTACAAAAAATTTTTTTATTTCCTTTGTTAAGCGTCTATTAGCCGTTCCCACATGCCTAGTTTGAACGTCTACTAGCCGCTTTACGAAAGTAAAGTAATAAAACAAGTAAAAAAGTACTTTTTAAATGTACCTTTTTAATTATAATTATTTTTGTTGATTATTTTTATTGTTCAATATTTTCTAAAAATACGCTATTCTTTTTAAAGGTAAAAATAAAAAAGTACTTTTTTATAGTACCTCTATTTTATACATTTTTTTCTTTTAAGTACAACAAAATTTTATTCATTTTCTTTAAGCATCCTATGCTTAACAAGGATAAAATGCAAAAATTACTTTTTAAAAGTACCTTTTTAGAAAGTACTTTTTAAAAGTACCTTTTTAGAAAGTACTTTTTTAAACAACCTTTTAAGAATTTTATTTTTGTGTTTACTTTTATTTAAAAAATTTTAATACCTTTCTTACAAAAAAAATAAAAAAGTACTTTTAAAAAAGTAACTTTTAATATTTTGAGTTTTTAAACAATATGCTGTTCTTTTTAAAGGTTAGTTTTTTTTTTCAAAGTACCTTTTAAGACAATATATTTTTGTTTTTTACCTACAACAATATTTTTAATCCTTTTCTTAGAACACCCTGTACTTTGTAAAAAAAGAAGGCTATTTTTGTTTTTTTTTTACTTATTCTCGCTTAAAAATTTTTGTGTTATTTTATTACTACACCCTGTATTTTGAAGATATATTTTATAAAGTAATATTGTGGCCTTAAACCTAATAATGTTCACATTCTCTACCCTCTTCAAATCATTTAACTTTCATTTATTTGAACTTTTGTTAATCCCTAAAGTCGATTTTATTGCGCATCTCTTTCAAAGGTTCGTTCTTTTCCCCCTTGTTTTTTTTTCAAAATAAAATAATTTATTCAATAAAACTTTATGTATTTGTTGTTGGCTTAAACTGGTGTTTTGTTGTGGTATTTATATAACAATTTTTTGGATTTTGTCAAGTACTATCTCTTTATGATTGTCTTATTGTCTTTTTTTATTGTTTTTGTTTTGTTAATTTTAATATTTGGGTGCTATTGATGTTTGCGCGTAAGTATATCGTGTAACGGTCTGTCTATATGTTTGCCTGCATAAGGGGTGTGAAAAAGAGTGCTAAAATAATAAAAACAAGCAGGAGTCTGAGAATGATGCTGCTGCTGCTGCTTCTGGTGGTGGTGGTTACGTTTATTATCTGATTAATATCTGGCTGATATAATTTTTTTTTTTTAACAAATTTCTAACATATGACAATGTTTAAAATAACGTTATTTAAACGGTTGGTAAAGCGTTAATTTTTTTTATATGTTAAAAAGTAATGCATTTTATCAGACATTAGACATGCTTTGTAAGTCTGTTCACAAAAAAAAAAAAAAATTTATATTTCAAGTCATCTTTTATTTGCTATAAAATTATTTCCTTTCGAATGCTCTTGCATTCATTTTGATTTTTTTTTCTTTTTTCTTAGAACCTAATGATGTTATCATTTGTTAGTTAAGTGTTTTAATAAAAAATAAACAAATTCTCAATAATGACTGACATATAAAAGTAATTAATTGCCAGTTGAACTTCAATATCTTTGCGTTTTTTTTTTGTAATGCCGTTTATTAAAAAAAAATTATAAATTTTTTTATACTTGTATTCAAATAATAACGGGTGGCACAAATGTAAAGTCATTTTTGCTGGTGCCTAAATTTATGCCTCAAATATCATTGTGCTTGATAAATGAGGAACGCGATAGTGTAAGATATTCACCTTCGATGTATAAAAATGTTGAAAAAAAAAACTAATTAAAAAAATTTAATCTTAAAGGGTGTCCCCATAAAAGTCTTGACTTTATATTGCTTGAAACACTTGAAAATTTCAAAGAAAAAATTAAAAAAAAATATTAAAGGGTGCCCCATATAAAACCAAGTAACTGATTTATTTTAAAATAAAGAGAAAAATAAAATACCGTAGCTTGGAAGCTACAAGGAAGTAGAAGGAAAGGAACATAAGGTAATGTGCAGAGAAGGGATTTGTTGTGTTAAGTAACGCTGTTTTAAAAGACTTCAAAAGAAATAAAACTAAGAACACACAAAGAATACAATTTTAAATGGCCTTTAATAATAGAGTGACCCAAAATTTACTTTAGAATTAAATTTGCTGTTATTTTCGCAAAAAAATAAAACCAAAAAACACGTAAGGCTGTGCCGAGTCTTGTATACCCTTTGCCATATACGTAAATCTAGTTTAGTGAAGCAATTCCAGTCAAAAAACAAATATTAAGGAGACAGAGGTGACTCTGGGGTGACTGCATAAATATAATTTTACATATAAATGCCATTGGCTCGTAATGGGTTAAGCATTTTTTTTAAATTTTAGTAATTCCTTAAAGATCTCTTCAAAAGCTTTAAAATGATATCCAAATTGATATTTAAAAAAAATTTTTAAATTTCAGAGGCCCCTAACTCGGGAAATATGGGCGAGCGCTAATTTTTTCACTTGATGTTTTATTTTTTATTTTTTTATTCTCTATTGCCCCATTTATTAATTTTTTTGATTAGAGTTACTTTATTGTTCCAAATGATACATAAAAATTAGAGGTAGGCGTGGTGTTTAGCTCGCTATCTCGAAGGAAATGGACCGGTCTTTCTGATTTCCAATAGCACCTCTTTCGACATTATGTCTGATATATTAACGTATTTAAATTTTCTCTAGCTGATCTAGTGCCTTGACAAACTTGATTTTAACACTAACACGGATGGACAGACGGACATCGCTCAATCTAACGCGCTATGCATAAGACGTCAGAATATACACACTTTATGGGGCCGGAAATTGATATTGTAGAAATTACAAACTGAATGGCAAATTTAGATCTACTTTTTTCCCACTCGCTGTGAAGAGTATAAAAATAAAAATAATAATTTGACGGCTGACAGTTATGGTTAGAGATTTAATGGAAGAATAAGATGTTCGTATTTACGAAGCGTTTATTCACCATAGTGACTTTGAAGCGCTTTTCGAGTTAAGAGTTGCTTCATGTCATAACTGAAAGACATATGTATTTTCAAAATATTTTTGTTTGTTAAAAATTTAAGACAGTGTTTTTACCGATTAGAAAAAAGAACTCGAATGGGTGAAAGTTGGCTCTCATAAAATCTGGAATTACGAAGGCTGCTCTATATATTTCTGGCCTAATAGTGAAAATGCGAATATTTATAATCAAAAATGGTTTTATTGTTTTTCAAAGTATTCTCCAGCATGATTTATACACTTTTGCATGCGCTCAAACCACTTGTCGAAGCACTTTTTCCACTCCGATTGAGACACCTCTAAAACATGGTTTTTGAACACTTCAACAGATTCTTCTGGCGACGAAAATCGTTGACCACGCATTTTTTTCTTGATGTGCGGAAACAAGAAGAAGTCATTAGGTGCCAAGTCAGGGCTGTACGGCGGATGACCCATTAATTCGACGTTTTGGCCGGTCAAAAACGCTCTGGTTTGAGTCGATGTGTAAGAGCTCGCATTGTCATGGTGAACAATGATTCGTCTTCTCTTGTTGGTTTTTCGAATTTCTCCGATGTCTTCAGGCAAACAAATTGTAGTGTACCACTCAGAAGTGACCGTACTACGTTGCTCAAGCGGAACAGTCGCCACATGACCAGTTTTGCCGAAGAAACAGGCGACCATTTGCTTCGAAGGGCTTCTTCCACGAACAACTTTCGTTGGATTTTGCTCGTCTTTGAAGACCCACACGGTCGATTGTTGTTTCGTTTCAAGCTCATACGCATAGATCCATGATTCGTCACCTGTGACGATCTTATAAACGTCTTTTGAAGCACTGCAATCGTATTTTAGCAACATTTCTTCGCACCAATCGACACGAGCCTTTTTTTGAGCGACTTTCAAATTTTGAAATTTTTTGCGGCCAGGTGTTTATGCAGTATCGAATGTATGCTGGTGGAAGAAATGTCCAAGGATGTCTCTATCTCTCGGTATGTTGCATGTCGATCTTGCATTATGAGTTCACGCACAGCATCAATGTTCTCTGGCACAACTGCCGTTTTTGGACGACCATTACGGAATTCGTCTTTGAGCGAGCTTCGGCCACGATTAAATTCATTATACCAATTTTTCACAGTGCTATAGGATGGTGCTTCATCGCCATATAAAGATTTAAGTTCATCAATGCACTCTTGTCGTGATAATCCACGTCGAAAGTTGTGAAAAATGATGGCACGAAAATGTTCACGAGTTAATTCCATTTTTTTCTATATTAATTTTTTCAAGTCACTGTAAACAACACAAATAATGGTCTTACGTCAAAACGTTTTGAGTAGGATTATGCTTAAAAATGACAAACTTTCCAATAGAAATGTCAGATTGCACTTGGCAGCACTCAGTGTTGCCAGGCCAGAAATATATATAGTAGCCCTCGTATTTGTTAAAGTCCCATATCCAATTCAAAGAATCCTTTTCGCTGTAGAGAATAAATCTTAGTTTAGTTTAAGTTTAAAAGGGTTTCCTAAAATTTATCACACCTGTCCCAGACAATATAATCAATTTTTGTGGGATTTCACCAGCATCAGAAATCACTATTTCGACGTGCAGTCAGCTTAGCAACCGCAATCGATTCAGTTTTCCTAAATTAAGCAATAAATCTTATAAATTTTTTTGAGACACAAAGAAGCTTAATTCGCTTTTCTTCTGCCTAGTTGGCAACACTTAATCATATAAATGGCGGCAAATTTAACTATTATTTAAAGTTTGCTTATCGTTTTTAGAAACTTAAGGCCGGGCACATAGAATCCGTCATACGTTAAACTTTAACAAATTCAACTGACAAGTCAGTTAAAATACATGTTTTCTTATGAGTGTAGTCACAATCAATACGTGTCTGTCAACGCAAAGTACGAAAGTTGGTCAACTATTAACTTTTGACGTATGGTGAATACTTTGACAATTATCAACTGCTTCTTCTTCTTCTTCTCTGTTTTCTTTTAACTCTTGCTGTGTTTCAATTGTGTTTCGTGATTTTAATAAAACAATTTTGGTGGCAAACAATAAAATATAAATTTAATTAAACTAACAAGTGAATAAAATACAAATTAAATTTAAAAGTTTATAAAAATAGAGAGCAAACTTTTCCGTCAGCAAAGTATTCATTGTGCCAACCTCATCCGTCGTTACTTTGACTTTAGTTGAATTTGTCAAAGTTCAGCGTATGACGGATTCTATGTGCCCCGGCCTTTAGTGTCTGTTTCTTTATAAACATGGCGAAATAATATACGGTGGGAGCGATGGCGAATTGATTGATTTTCGCCGCTAGCTTAACTATCAAACTCCATAAATTCAGGCAAACGGCGACAGTTAACGGCTTCGCCATCGCTCGCTGCCACCGTACATATATTCGCCTTGCACTATTACATTGCAAACAAAAACAATTATTTTTATTTTGTTTATGTTTAGAATTTAAAAAAAATATTAATTCGCTTACAATTCTCAGATTGAAATTAACAGATTGAATAATTTTTAGTTTTATTATAAAAAGAATTATTGTGATACAATTATTGCATTTACTTTTATTCTCCATACCTAGTAGCCAGGGTGCTACAGATTCATTATCTTTGGCCGATTTAAGAATTGTTTCAGGTAGCGGCAACGAATGTCTTACCATGGCACCATACAAACCATACTCGGCCATAATAGTACTACGACCCCAACATTTTTCCGTTTTACGCCATTTGGCACGACGATTTTGAAACCAGACCTGAAAAGATAAAGAAGGTTATAAAAATGTTTTGTTTGTGGAAAAATAACAGTTTTTATGTCTATAGAATTTTACTTTACAATTCCTATTGAGTCATTAAATTTAAAATAATTTTTGGTAGCATACTTTCAGGCTGATCGATAAAAAGTAGCGCATAGGGTTTCTTTCAAGTTGATTATTTTATATTTAAACGAAAGAGGGCCTTCAATGGACTTAATATAATTATTGTGATTGTATTCGTGGTATTAATAAAACATATTTATCAGCATATCACGAATTTCACTGTAATTTTTAAGTTTTCTTCTCATACAAATTAAAGCCAAAAAGGTTAAAAAAAACAAACAAGTTTTTTTTGGTGTGTTTACTATAAATTACTTTTTAATGCATACTTTTAGACAGTATTTAAAAATAGCATTAGTTGGCATACTTTTAGGCTAAAAAAACTAAAAACATAAAGTTTTTGTGGCAAATAAAACAAAACGTAAAAAAAGATGACAAGTTGTTTTGAAAGGTTTTTTTTAAAAATCTTCTCAAAAACATTTTAGATAATTTTTTTTTTTTGGTTTTAAAATTTATAAAAAAATTGTAACTCTTTAAAAAACACTACTTAGATTTTTATTATTCTTTTTATTTTTTTGCTAGTGAACTTTGCATACAAGTGACCATAATTAGATTATCTTCCACTACATTTCATTCATTTTTCTTTATAAAACATTAAATAATAATCATTGTAGAAATATGATGGTTTAGTTGACATTACAACCAACTGTTACAAATGACAAACAATGTTATAAAATTTGATTCGTTAAGTTTTTATGACAACTTTTTAACAGTCAGTTACTGGCATGTATGACTTAATGATGAAATAAAAAGCAAAAAAGAAAACAACCCACATTAAAAAAATTAATGGTTAAAACTATAAATATTTAAGAAGAGCATGGTCGTTTTTTAAACACTCTATAATTACGGGGGTTTATCTAAAATGTTTTTAAAAAATTATTTTTTAAGGATTCCGTTGCCAAAAAGTAAAAATTTAAATTTATTTTTGTCTCTAAAATGTTTATCCTTTTTTCACAAGCCTCTATAGCTGCAATCGTAAAACTAAAAGTTTTTTTTAAATTATTTAAATATGCCTGCTACAACAACAAATAGGTAAATAAAATTATAAATTAGAGGGTGTCCTTTGCGAAGCATAAATTTCAGGTACATTTGCTTATCTCTTGAAAAGCAATAGGCAGGTTTTCAAAATTTATATAGAATCTGAGCTGGTTTATGTGTTAAAATTAAAATTATAAAAATGAAAATTCAGTATTTAAAGGTCGTACGAAGAGAAAAATTGTTAGTTTTATATATTTTTTCTAAAAAATTAATTAATTTTTTAATTCAAGTAATTAAATGTTTTATTAAAAATATATTGAAAATAATTTTATTTTAATCATTAATTAATTAATTCAATCAATTATTAATTTAATTGATATCAATTAAATATTTAATTAAAAATAAAAAAAAATAATTTTTCGATTAAATAAATAATTCCATCAATTAAAAATTTAATTAATCTTAAATCAAAAATATTCAAAACCTTAAGTGTACAGAAAAACTTTTTTTCTGTGTTCAAAATACCGTAATGAAACCTACTACTTAATTGACTACCACTTAATTGTAGTTCACTCTTTGCTCTGCATTGCCAAACATTTCCGAACGAACCGCTTACCAACACCCTTCCCTTATTCTTACACAATTGAAATGGTTTAATAAATAAAATTCATAACTAAAAGTCAACATACTTTAACACCATCAAATATCATTTCGTTCTGCCGTTTGCCAATAACTGCAACAACAAAAAAAAAAGGATATGGATTCCTTTCAAGTGAGAAAAAAAGAAAATAAAAAATATATAAAAACCTTAAAGACTTAATTATGTGAATAAACTTATAATTCAGTGCGAGCCTGGAAAATTTCTTTTAACTGGCCAACAAAAATATTCAAGAATTTTCTTTTATTGCCACACAAAAAATCCTTACAAATTTTCTTTCATTCTTTGCTTTGCTTGTGCATGCGGGTGTTAAGCGAAAGGATTTTTTTCCTTTTGATTTCTTAATGTCTAGCAAAATTTGCATAATTTGCTAAAGGACATTTGTCATCGTTTTGCTAGAATATTTTTTCCCAATTTGTTTTTATTTTTGTTGCTGTTGTTGTTATATATTTGAACTGCTTGAATGCCAGCCAAAGCGTTATTGCTATAAAAAGGATAATAAATTTGCATTTAACATCAAGTGGCAGTGTTTAGTGGTGTTGTAGTAGTATTTGTTGTTGTTGTTATTCATGTGTTAAAATGGAATCCAATAGAATCATTTTCTTCACTATTCTTTTAACCGATTTATGATTTCAGCTTTTAAATGTGATTTTGCATTTTGTATTTTTTTTAACAAAGATTTATGTACGAGATGTAATGTATTTGTTAAAAAAATTTAAATTTAAAATATTAAAGAAAGAAACACAGCACTTTGCAAGGTTTTGCAAAGTTATCGAATAGTTTTTTTCTTTTTTAAGAATACAAAGCTTATAGAAAATTTAAAAATAAATCGCATTGTTATCGGTTGCAGTTCCTCAGACCAAAATTTTATTAAGAGTTTAAAAAAAATTTATATAAAAAGAATAAAACATTATCGATAACTGTGTCATGGAGAAAGTTAGTTTTGTTAAAAAAAGATAAAATTTTAAATTTATTAACTTTCTATGAAATAAAAATGTAACCGTAACAATTTTACTAAAAAGTAAAGTTATCGATAATTTTTTATTGAAAAGCAAATATATCGATAACTTTTAAAATACTGTTATCGATTAAGTTTTCTACGAAATAATAAATAAATAACTTAGCTTAGTTAAATAAAGAATTTATATGAAATAAAAAAATTATCGATAACTTTTTTTATTGAAGAACGTAATTATCTACAAAAATAAAAGTTGTAACTGTTTTTAAGAAAATTTTAATAAACAATTTTATCATAAAAAAATATCAAAGCAAATAATAACAGAGACTCACTTTTATCGAAAGCTTCTCTATAAAAAAACAAAGTCATTAAAATTTTTTATTAAAATAATAAATATCGTTGATTTTCTTATTATGTACAATAGTCGATAACTTTTGATTAGAAAAACTAATGAATGTGTTTGTAAAATCTCTGTAAAAAAAATAAGTAGTCTATATTTTATAGTAGAATATATTTATCGATAATTTTTTACAGAACAATCGAATTATCAAAAACATTGCTGTAAAAAAGCAAATAGTCTAATTACTTGTCGATAACTTTGCTGCAAAAATTAATTATCAATAATTATACTATAAAATAAACAAAAATTTATAATTTCAATTTAAAAAAAATCATTTGAAAATTTATCGATAACTTTTATACGAAGTAAGAAATTTATCGATAAATTTTCTGTCGAAAATTAATTTACAACATTAAATAAACAAAAAAATCTTTAAAATAAAACCTATCGATAACGGCTTTATAGACTGTTTTAGAAAGCTATTAAATTCATTTGTAAAAATTCGAGTTATCGATTACTTTCTGTTTCCTTAAATGTTTCTCTGTTTTATAAAAAAAAGATTTAGAACATTTTTATTCAAAATAACAAAGCTTACACAAGCACTATTGTTGCTTGTTAAAGTCTTCTATAGAATAAAAAAGTTATCGATAAATTTGTTTGTTCGACACAAAACCATTCAAACATTTTAAAACATAATTTAAAAGTTTTCGGTAACTTTTCTGTAGAATCAGAAAGTTTTACAAATTTAAAAATACAGTTATCTTTAAAAAATTGTTGTTTTTCAGAGAAGATATAAAAAAAAATTTTTAGAGCGTTCAAAAGTTATCTTATTAAGTTTTGTACAGAATATAAATTACGGATAATATTTCTACAGAACAACAACAACAATATCCTTTTTCTTTAAAATAGTAAAATTGTAGATATTTTTCATATCAGTCTTTGATATTTGTTGAGAGTAGTAAAACTCTCTAAAACCTTCCAGAAGCGCAAGCTTTTTGACAAAAATATTAAATCGATTATATTTTTGTATAGTTATCGATCGGTTACTATTAAAAAAATTATGGTATTTTCTTATATAAAAAAGAATTTTATTAATAGCTGTTTAACGGAACTGTAATTTACTTATTGTAAATAATTTTATTTTTTGTTTTATTTTATTTTAATTAATTAATTAAACTTAATTTATTGTTTATTAATTTTTTTCATTAAATTAGCGCTAAATGATTCATTACGTTTTTTTTTAACTTTTCTAAGTACCATTGATCGATAATCGTTTTAAAATGTTGAAGCGTATCTCTCATACCAAATGGTGTGTTTGAAAACGCCCCTAAACGTTCCGTTTACAAGTGATGAAGACACACACCAAATGCCAACAAAAATGACATTTTAAAGAGACAATAAAAGAAATGAATGAATGAATAAATGAAATAAACTCGTGTATTTTAAACTAATGCCCGCCTAATCTGTAAAATTAATTTTCTCAAATTCTGTGACAGCATAAGTTTGTTTTTCATTTTCGTACAATAAGCACTTTATGTTTTGAGCCACTCGTCGTGTTTGTTATACCCCAGGGAACTTCTTTAGTTAAAACTTCTTCATCATCGTTTTGATTTAGAATTTCATTATTGTTAATGTTGTAAATGTTTTTTTGTGAAAGTTATTCGCAGAGTACGGGGTAAAATTGAATATATATGCAATTATTCTGTTACCAAATCAAACAATTACCTGTATTCATTCTCATTCTCTTTGAGACTGCGAGAAAAGAATTGACAACAGATTGCTTCAGAAGCTTAAAGCGACTTGTTTTTGTATTTCGTATAATAGGCGAAAAATTAAAATTTTCTATTGAATTTTTTAAATTCAAAAATGTTATAAGGATTAAAATTTCAAGTATTTTACACTGAACATTATACACAGACTTACAAACATATGAAGTTATAAATAATTAATTGGGAATATTAGAAAAGTAAAAAGAAATTTCATGCTTGCAGCAGCTTTGTTTTCTCGGTAACTCTCACAATGGAACTTTAGTGTTATCGATATTTGAATTATTGATAATTTTTTTTGCAGAATGTTAGCTAATCGTCAATATTTTCACAGTATTTTAAGTTATCGATAATTAATAATTCTATTTCAGTTATCAATAAATTTTATAAAGAATATTTCAAAACTTTTCTTCAGAGTATTAAATTGATTGATAGCACTTCCAAATAAATAAATCGATAATTCTCTTTAAGTAAGTTATCGATAATTCGCCGATAGAATTTAAAGTTATCAAAAATTCTTTTAAAGAGTTTTGAGTTATCAAAAACAGTTTTATAGTATTTTAAATTATATCGATAACTATAATCCTTTACAATTTAGAGTTATCGATAATTTTTCTGTAAAATAGTTCAGTTAACTCTTAACTTTTCATTAGAGTATTAAGTTAATTAATAGCTCTTCTGGAGTATAATTTAATAAATCGATAGCTCTCTTAGATAAAAGCATATATTGATAAGTTTTCTAAAGAATAATAATATATATCGATAAATTTACTAAAGGATAGCTTTTGTTAATCAAAAACTTCTATTTAAAGTATTCGAATAAATCGATAAACTTTGTCTTGAGTTTTAAAGTAAATCGATAAATTTTCTGTAGAGAAGTAAACGATAACATTTTCATAATTAGTAATGTAAAACGAAAAACTTTTTACAGAATAATTGATAATTACAGATGAATATATAATTTCAGTAGAATAATTAATTTATCGATAACTTTTTACAGAATAATTACGTAAGTGGTTAAATTTTCGATAAATTTTAAAAAGAAAAGCTGCGTTATCGATAGCTTTCCTCTGGTAAAGCTGTCAAAATTTTTTTTATATAATAGCTAAGTTATCGCTAGCATTTTCATAAAATAGCTAATTTAACGGAAACCCTCCAATTGCATGTTTAATTTATCGATAGTTTTTCTGTAGAATATTAAAGTTATCGAACAATTTTACATATAAAAGCCAAGTTTTTGAAAGAAATATAATAAAATATTTGAGTTTTGAATTACTTGTAAGCAAAATAGTTAATTTATCGATAAGTTTTTAGTATGTTAGTAAAAAAGTTATCAATAACTTTTGTGTTAAGCTGTTTAATTATCGAAAACTTTTTTTGTAACATAACGCAGATATTGAAAAATGCTCTATAAAGTTTTTTAGTTATCGATAGTTTATGGTGAAAAAATAAAGTTATCGGTTACTTTTGTAAAGAATTATCGATAACTTTTCCGTAAGGTTGCTTGTCAGCAAATTTTCTATAAAGATGTATAATTATTGATAGTTTTTTTGTGAAATAATGAGGCTATCGACAACTTTTCATAGAGCTATCTAACTGTCGCTAGTTTTTTTTCGAATAAATAATTTGTCTAAAGGGTTGTTTAACATTCGATAGTTTTTTATGAAAAAGTGAATTAAACGATTACTTTTCTTTATAGTTAATTAATTTAAAAAAAAAAATTTTTTTATAGTAAAGTTATCGAAAGCTTTTCTATAAAGCAGTTAATTAGTATAATTCTATATAATAGTTTGGTTATCGGTACCTTTTCTAAGGATTAGTTAACTCATAAAAATTATTTTTAAAAAATAGCGACGGTTAATTATAAAATTTTCGCAGTACCGACATAATTTCGAAAGAATTGAAAGCTCTCGATTACTTTTCAATAAAATATTTAATTTATTAACAAATTTTTTATTGGGTAGTAAAGTTATCGCTCAAAGTTAAATATAAAAATATAAAGTTAAATATAAAACAGTTAATTAATTGATTGCTTCTTTTGAAGATAAATATCTTTTTAAAGATAAATAACTTGTTGATAAAATTAAAAAAAAAACCATTGAAGGTTTTGTAATTGAATAGAAAAAAAATCGATCTTGTTTTTTAATTTATTTATTTTCAATGACTTTTTATTCTACAGAAATGTTGCATTAGATTGCATTAACCTGTCGTTGAAAATTTGTATTGAAGAACAATGTGTCCCACAATTTTTCTGCAAAAAAAAAAAATAAATAAATAAATTCACTTCAATAACGTGCTGTTTACTTTTTACTCATTTATTCTGTGAAATGTTCTCTTGATTAAAGTAAAGTACCTTTATTTTGTTAACGCCTTTTAATTAAGATTGGCATAAAGCTCATTATTAACTGTACTGCTGCTGATGTTATACTTTCTGCTCGCAGTTAAACCCACAAAATTGTTATTTTATCTCAGATGAATCCAATAATTTTTCAATTATATTCCCAGCAGGTGCACCAATTGTCAACTTGATTGTTGAACAAAACATTTTCTAGCTGAAAAAAAAGGTGATTGGGAAAAGAGCCTGTTACGGCATTTTAAGGCCTGCATTTAAACTTTTCTTTTCGAGCAATTTTTCGTTGGTAAAATAAGCACCCATTTTTATATGCCTTTATTTTTTTTTATTGTTGTTGTTTCTTTTTCGTACTGCTCAAAAGTGACTATTTTTATTTATTAATAATGGGGAACTGCAAAATTGTTTGCAAACCAATTTAAGTGTCAGAAACAGAGAAAAATTGTTGAAACACTTTTATATCCAACTCTGTGTTACGTTTCGTTTTTGCGAAAAACAACACTGTGCTCATATACGAGACATATGCAGAATAGTAGTGGCTGTAGTAGTATTGACAACAGAAATGTGTGTGGGTGTTATTTAAGAAATGTAAGTATGTGTGTTAAATGCAGGTGTTGGCTGCTATGAATTGCAGCGTTTATTCATTTTTCAATCACTGTCAACCCGGCAGGGGAGGTCAGTATATAAATATTGCCAAAAGCCTTAAACTGACATAGAATTTAATAATAACAATTGGATAAAAAAAAGTATTAATTTAAATAACAAATAAAAAAAGTAATAAAAATAATGAAAAAATTCATTGCATACTTTCAGGTATTTTGAAATGATAGAAAGTTAATTTGGGTTGAACAACTTCAAGCAGAATTCTATTTTATTTGACGTAGAATAAATCAATTAATAAGATCCATTTAAATAATTGTATGTATATTAACTACCCACTAAAGTTCTAATTTTCTCTTGAATATTTTTTAATTAAAAATAATTTTCCACAATTGTTGTTGGCAATTTCAATTATTGCCAATTCCACATGTCTGTTTAAGCTCACCTATTGTTCTATTTTAATGTCCACCACCAAGAAGTACGTTTTTGGATGAATGTTTATGCGGTGAGAAACCAAAATGGCATTAAAGTCACGAACTAATAATCTCATTATTATTATTAAAGTATTTATGTGAACAATTGACTATTGTGACGACAAAACAAAAATAAAACACCCCACTAAAAGAAAAAAATTTTAAGCCAAGAAGGAATTTCTTCATCTAATCCTTATCAAACACCATTGCCACCATTTCTTTTCAGCATAAGATTCCAACAGTTAAAGTTCTAATAAAAGAGGCTAAAGGAAATGCCAAGCATTTCTGCATGTTTGCAAATGGCATTTGAAAAAGTCATTTATAAAAGCGATTATATGCGTGTGTTGGAGAAAGGAACTGGGTATTTATAAAAAAAAAAATGTGAATTAGTCAATTATCAGAATAAAAAGAATTTATTAGTCATAAATTTTTCGATCAAGTGATAAAATTTACAATCTACTAAAAAGAGTGGAAAATAATGTGATAAATGTAAAAACTTAAACACTAAATAATTTTAATTAAATAGTTTCTTTTGTATCAGGCAAAACATAAAACAGACAAATAATTATAAACAAGATCACAAAAAACTTGAGATTTAAGGAAATCTTGTAACTTCCTATTCAACAAGTAAATTTAATTTCGCTCTGTACAAAAATCTTTGCCATAGCAAATTTCAGAACTTTACAATAAATGCTTTTTCATTCAAATGTTGATAACAATAATTTTATACTCTTTTCTTTAATAAATTCATCGAACACTAGTTAACCTTTCCTTAAACACTAACTGATGACTTTTCTTTTATAAAATTTATACATGAAATTTATTGATTATTTTATCACTTTAAAGAAAACTAATCGTAGGTTTTTTATTTAAAAAAAATATCAATAAATATAAATTTTTATAAAAAAGACTTGTCGATACAAACATTATTTAACCGAAAATTGATTGTTAAAATTATTATTTTTTAAAAAAATGGACCGATTTTTTATTATTATTTTAATAAAAATTTACCGATAAATTGAAAAGTTTGTAGAAAATTTATCAATAATTTTTTTTAATAAAAATTTTAATTTATTATTTAACAAAATATTAAACGATAAATTTATTATTAAAAAACAAACTGAGCAAAAAAACAAATAATTATTTTTATAGAAAGCAAAATTAATCGATACTACTTTATGTATCGGTAAATAAAAGACACTATATTATAGAAAATATATCGCTATAAATACTATTTTATTGAAAATTTAAAAAAATAAATGTATAAATAAAATTTTTATCGATAAAATTATTATTTTATAAAAAATATATCAACAAAATGATTTTTATTGAAAATTTATCGATAAAAAATTATTTTACTGAAGTTTTATTGATAAAAATATTATTATAAAGAAAATTTATCGATGAAAATGCTATTTTATTAAACGTTTATCAAAAAAATTTATTGAAAAAATTAGTACTTTAAGGAAAATTTGTCGATAAAATTACTAGTTTATGAAAAACTTATAAAAAATCTATCGAAAGAGTTACTATATTATAGAAAATTATATTATAAAAAATTTATTAATAAGATTATGTATTTTACAGAAAATTTATCGATAAAGTTACTATTTTATATCGATAAAAATAATATTTTGTAAAAAATTTGACAATAAAAATACTATTTAATGGAATATTTATTAATTAAATATTATTTTATAGAAAACTTATCGATAAAATTGCTATTTTATATCGATAAAATTACTACTCTATAGAAAATTTATCTATAAAATTACAAGTTTATGAAAACTTTATCGATAAAATAACTACTTTATATAAAATTTATCGACAAAATTACTACTTTATGAAAAATTTGTTGATAAAATTATTTTTTTATATCAATAAAATTACTATTTTGTAAAAAATTTAACGATAAAAATACCATTTTTAGAAAATTTAACCATAATAATACTACTTTATAGAAAATTTATCGATAAAATTACTTTTTAATGAAAAATTTTTCGATAAAATTACTCTCTGCTATCGATAAAATTACTATATTGTAAAAAATTTAACGATAAAAATGGTATTTTCTAGAAAATTTATCGATACAGAAATTTATCGATAAAATTACTATTTTGTAAAAAATTTTAACGATAAAAATACTTTCTTCTAGAAAATTTATGGATAAAAGTACTACCCTATAGAAAATTTATCGATAAAATTACTATTTTATAGAAAATTTATCGATAAAATTATTAGTTTATGAAAAACTTGCCGATAAAATTACTATTTTGTAAAATAATTTAACGATATAAATACTTTTTTTAGAAAATTTATCGATAAAATTACTATTTTATAGAAAATCTATTAATAAAATTACTACGTTATAGAAAGTTTATCGACAAAATGACTACTTAATGAAAAATTTTTCGATGAAATTATTCTTTGATATCGATAAAATTACAATATTGTAAAAAATTTATCGATAAAATTACTAGTTAATGAAAAATTTTTCGATAGAATTACTATATTGAAAAAAAATTTAATGATTAAAGTACTATCTTCTAGAAAATTTATCGATAAACTTGCTAGTTTATAAAAAAAACTTGTCGATAAAATTACTATTTTATATCGATAAAATAACTTTTTTATATCGATAAAATTATTATTTTGTAAAATAATTTAACGATTTAAATACTATTTTATTGAAAGTTTACCAATAAAATAACTACTTTATTAAAAATTATATTATAGAAAATTTATCGACAAGTTTTTCACTACGTAATAAATAAATACTATTTTATATAAAAAAACAGTTACTATATAAAAAAATTAACGATCAAAATACTATTTTATAGAAAATTTATCGAGAAAATTACTAATTTGTAGAAAAGCTATCGATAAAATTACTATTTAATAGAAAATTCAGTAATAAAAATTATTTTATAGATAATTTATCGATAAAATATTTATTTTATTGAAAACTTATCACTAAAATGACTATTTATTTAAATAGAAATTTTTTTCGATAAAATTACTATTTTATGGAATATTTATCGAGAAAATTACTATTATCTATAGAATTTATCGATAGGGTCATTTTGTAGAAAATTTATCGGTAAACTTACTGTTTATAGAAAATACTTTAAAAAGTAAACAAATAAAAATTTAATCGAAAATGGTTCGAAAAATATACTTATTTATTTTTGGAAAATTTATCAACCAAAAGAATTTATTTTGTAAACTTTTAAATTTATATCTTTAAGATTACTATCGATAGATTTAATTTTTCATAAAAAAAAAATTTTCGTTAATTTTAGTTTTTTTTTACAAAAAATTTTTCGATCAGCTTTATATAAATGAAATAGAAAACTTATCTCAAACATTGGAATGTTGCAAATAATTTAATTTTTTTTAAGTAATATTGGTGTCATCTTTTTTCATGTTTTTAATATTGAATTATTGATAACTATTTATTTTGAAAATTAATTTAATAATAAAAACTTAGAAATGATTTTTTTTTTTAATTTAGTTTTTTTTTTGTTATTTCTTCAAAGTATATTTTAACTATTTCGTTGCCATTTTCTTAAATAATTTAAATGTTAAATGGTTTTTTTTATTTAGTTTAATATTGTAAACTAATAAATACTTAATCGAAATCCTTAAAATATGCTTTAGTTTTTGTTGAAAAAAAAAATCAATTATTATTTTAAATATTTCTTTTCATTCATTAATTATATTTTTTTTCTTTTTCAAGCAGATTAATGATAAATGAAGATATGTTTTTGCCAGTAGGCAAATAAACTTTCAGTCAAGAATAGCATTCATTTTTAGTTTTTTTAGGTGAGTTAACAAGCTGAAAGGAAATTAATTATTTTTAAGTTTTTTATACACCCTACATTCAGTGGGAAGATATTCTAAGGATAATTGTCCTTTTGTCTGTAATATTATTAAAAGAAGGACGCTACAGGATGGGATGAACGCACAAATACTTAACAAAATGTCTTCGAAGATCTTCAATGATCTTTTACTTTATTAATTTAAAAATCTGTAGTATAGTTTTAGGCAGCCAGTAAATCATTACAGCAAACAAAATTCGCATATGTCTGTCATTATTATTAATATTATTATCCTTGTTTGCTGTCATTTAAAGTGTTAAGTACACAATCTACAACAACATTCTCTAAACAAATACAAATAGACAATTAAATGTTAACAAGAAGGGTGAGGGTAAAGACTATTTTCGCTATTGTTGTTGTACCAGTATACAGAGTGTGTTAATGTGTTCTTGTGTGTTTTATTTAAGGGCTGCTAATAAATAATAAATGTTGCCAACCATAACACTTGCAATTAAAGTAACAGTTTGACAAGTGCAAAATACCAAAATAGAGAAACATTTAAAATACAAAATTACAATTTTTCTTTTTCAACTGTAAGGGCAACGCGTGTCCTTAACAGAAACTTTGTTAGCAGCAGGTTGTAAAAAGGATTTTTTCAGGGTGATTAAATATTTTCTTGTTTTTTTTTGTTTTTTGCATTTATCATTAATCATTATCTGTGTTGTTACAAATCTCTAAACAAGCAACAAGCCAAATTTTTTTTGTGTTGTTGTTTTATTTCCACAGTGCTTATGGGAGAGTGATTACCACTAAGGCGCGTGTGAATCTGGATAATTTGTTGTAAATAACCAACAATTCACACAGTCGGGGTTATTTTTATGTTACTAAATTAACATAAACACTGGCACATGAAGAAGACGAATAAAAAAATTACTTTCACATGCACACAGTCCTCTAGAGATTTCCATGGCATTGCGGATGTCCACTGTTCCCAAATATTTTTTTTTTTTTTATTTTCTCAATGATTTTTATGTTTAGTAATTTAAGATTATCATACGTTTGAAATTTATGATAAAATCTCTCTCTCTCTCTCTCTCTGTCTTACTCACTCTCTTATTTGTTCTTGCCATTCTCTTTTGCCCTAAAGGTTTTTAATGAAAAACAAATAATTGCGGTTTTTGTTAAAACTATTATCGTTGTAAATATTCTTTATTTTTCATTATTAATTTTATTGGATTTAATAACGTGTGACTTTTTGCCATTTGAAAAGTGTGTCATCATTGATGATGCATTGGATTATGTGGGAGCGTGTGTCAGACACAATGAACGTTGTGCACTTGTTTTCCCCAAGGATTTGTGTAAAGTGTAGAGAAATTAATTTTGCTTTATGCCAGTGTCAAAATATTTGTAATAAAAATAAAAAAAATACCTTAATTAATTGTTTTTGTTGTCACAAAAATATCGAGACCTTTTTATATATCGAATGCTTTTGATTTTTATATATATTTTTGACTTTTAAAATAGCAGAGGTAGATATATAACATATCACTTTTAAGGAAATTTTGCCTTCTTTTCAAGGGTTCATACAGTTTTAAAACATTAAAAAATTCTTAGAAGACTTTTTGCAAAAAACCAAAAAAAAAAAAAAAAAACAGGGAAGAAGTATTTTTAATTGAGCTTCCGTGAGAATTAAATTTATTTTTCATGGTTATATATTTTATGCAATGAAATTAAGCTTTAAACTGGTAAAAAAAATATTTTAAAATTGACTAATGTAAATCCCACAATTCCCAGAAAAGTTTTTTAAAATTTCCAAAATTGGGATTTTTCAATTTTTTTTCTGTATTTACCATAAATCCAGCTAAAGGCATAAATTTCATTTTCATGATACAAAAAGGTAAAAGTAAAGCATTCAACTCACATTCTTATCTGTTGATTCCGTTTAATATTAATGAGAAAAAATCTAGTCTAAAGTTGAGTTGGTCTACTTGGGAACTCTACAGTTCTTTTATTAAAAAATTTTAATTTAATTTTCTTAATTAAAATTTTTTAAAAAAATAATATAATCGTTTTTTTATTTTGTTACAAATTTTTGATGAAATAACAAAGAAAGTTGCCACCTTTTTGACAAAAAATTGTTACTTTAAAAACTTTTTTTTATTTTTTTTTATAAAACCTTTATCATAGAAAAGCTTGTTGCTAACAATTTTAGCTCCACTAGAATTAAAAAACTAGACCGAGGTAGAGGAAAAAATTAAATTTTTATTCTTAAAAGGTGAATATTTCTTTAGCCACAAATTTTTTTCGAATTTGACAAGAATTATTGCCAGAATTTGTTTTATAAGACTTAAATTCGTCCACCGATGCGTTAAAACCGTGTAAAGTTTCAATATAATCGATCTAGCCAGTTGTACTCGTAGCCTGTTTACTGCATTATTTAAGAGAATTGATCTTGAATTCGTTTCGCTGTTTCGGTATCACGATTTATGTTTCGATTAAACTCCTATGCATCATTTATACTTAGAATGGAGCAAACACTTAGAAATTGTTTTATTATATTTTTGGCGGCTTTTTATGATTTTTCGATTTTTTTGGAGCGTTTTGCGTTTTTTTTAATTTTGAAAAATCTTCTTATTTAACATACGAATAGCCGTTTTGACTTCCTTCTTTACTCTTTCTGTGGTGTTGTAAAGTATTCAAGCTTTAAAGGAAAAAGGCGTAGAGCACTAATTCCTGCCCACTTATTTTATTTTGTCTCTTTGAAATATACTTTTTTCGGCTTTTAAAAGTCTTAGGAATTTGAATAGTTTTTATTTAGATGCTTTTTGGGTTTAAAAAGTCTTGACAAATTTATCCATTTCTCTACAAGTGTTGGCCTCCTTTTTCCTACAGCTTTTAAGACTTTTTTTTCACAGTTTTGTCTTTTTTGGCGTTTTTTTTTTCCAATTTTTGACAGCAAGGGTGCTAAAAAACTAATTTATCTCTTATATTTTTGATGTTTAAAATTTTGGCAAATTATTAAATTTTTTTCCAGTTTTGGCACTTTTTATCATTTAATCGATTTTAGTGATTTTTGGAACTTTTAGCGTTTTTTTTTATTTTGTATTTTTTGAAACTTTTGGAAATTTTTACTAGTTGGCACGTATTGCTAGAACTTGTAGAGGCATAAAAATTATATTAATACACAAAAAAATATGAGTATAATGATTAATGATTTTTTAATAATTTTATACTGAACGGCGTTGCCGTTCTACTACTTTTGGTATTAAATTAAAATGATTTTTTTCTTCGATTAAATCTATGTTTTAGCTTTTGTTTTTACAAAATGCAGTTTAAAAAAGTTTTGTTGTGAAATCTGTTCCAAAGATCAGATAAAATTTCCATTATATTTTTTGTAAAAATTATTACTGGCAACACTGACATCAGACGTTTACAACTGTTTATACGATTCATATATTTCATTTTTCAATTAAGGATGTGATAGAAATTTTTTTCTCCGCAATGATGGATATTTTCATCATCAGTGATTTTCATTTGGTGGATAAAATGATGGTGACTTTTCTTGTAGGGACTGTTTAGCTGATCACTTTGACATTCTTAACTTGGCGAAAAGCCTGCCTTAAATATATTTGTAGTCTCTCCCACTGCAATCCGCTGTAATTTATTTAATTTTTATTTAACGATTTTTTTTTTTTTTTTTGTTGGTTACAATTTCAATGAATTTTTAATCAGTAAATTGATATTGTTTATCATTTCTCTTGATTGCCATTCTTACATTAAATATAAAATATATTGGTTGTAGAGACAGTCAGACAGACAGCTGTCCACCTAACAGAATAAAAGAAAATGAAAATTTTAAGACACACCCACTTGACCATCAACCTACCAAATGTAACATTTCAATTATTCTAAACGACAACAACAACTACAACACCCACAATGATTTTAGTCACAGTTTAGTGATTGCATTTTACAGCAGCAGCAGCAACAACAAACAACAAAAAAATCCATTAAATTTAATTTTGTTACACATATTCGCTGGCATCTCCTCTCATTCGTAAATATTAGATACAATTTAAGTAATTGAAAAATAAATCATTGGCAAAAAAAAAAAAAAAAAACAAAAAATTTGTTGCCTGGCGGTCTCCCTATCTCTCTCTCTCTCACTCTCTTTCTAGCTTTCATGCTCTTAATCAAAATTAGATATTTTTGCAATAATTTTAAATGGAAACAAAATCCATTTAATAAATATTAAGTGTGTAATTGAATTTGGAGTAGGTAAACCTAATAGCTTTAAGTATTCTGGTTTATTTTTTTTCTTCTTCTTTTTCATTTGTGTGATGAGAATGAGCGTAAAATAAATCCAACCATGTAATTTGTACTTATTTAGAACAAAAACAAGTTATAATTTGCTTTTCAAATGTAATTGAAAATTATCTATACAAAATTTGTATAATGAATGACTATGATATACGAGGGTGCTCCGAAAAGTTATTGTGCAAGAAAAATTGGTGTCTTTTTGAAGAAAAAAATGTTTACCAATAAATATCTTTTTCATAAGGAATTTGTAATGTATGACGCCATTTAAGTTTTCTTTTGAGGACTGCAGCCCCCTCAAGAAAAGTTCTCTAATTAAGTTAAGGATGAAAAGTAGGGATAGAAGGGGTAAAGACTGCATTAGGCATGAGAACAGTAGTTAAGTCCAATAATTGGGTCTGTTCAGTTCCTGAATATCAGTCAATCATTAGTTTGCGATGAGCAATGCCATCTGCCAAACTGCATTCGCAAAAAGGAAGACCTCAAAGAGGCAAGCGGAAGAAGAAAATCGTTATAATCATCATTAAATAAATAAGTTGGTAGCAGAATGCAACCGCTTCCAACTAAAACTAAAATCATCAGTGGCCACTCTGAGAAAGATTCAGCCTGATAGAACAAGTTCAATATGAACAGTGGCGTAGTTTTATTTCTTAAGCTTTGTTGACTAAATCCATCAAGATCTTCGTCGTAGTGAAGCAGCCATGAGCGCCAATAAAGAAGAGAATAATTGTTTCATGTTTTGAAAATTCCAAAGTTCAATTGGTTCAGGAGTTGAATACAACTGACCATCCAATGCGTTTTCGCTTCTCGCTAAGTGGGCCTGCGATCGACTTACAGAAGATGCCGATTTTGCCAAAAAAAAATCATCTTTTCAGATGAAGCTCATTTTGATCTTGGCGGGTATGAAAACAAGCAAAATTGTCGCATTTGGGTCAAAGAAAACTCGCACGCATAAATTGAAAAACTGGTGCACCCAAAACGAATCGTTCTTTGCTGCGGATTTTGGTTCAGATGCATAATTGGGCCATTTTTCTTCGACAGAAAGCAAGGAGTGGCCGTTACAGTCAATGGCGATCGTTATTAGGCCATGTTGAACCAATTTTTCTTCACAAAAATTGAAGAGGAGGATATTGGCGTCGTTTGGTTTCAACAGAACGGCGCTACGTGCCACACAGCCGAAGCTACACTAACTGTTTTGCGCCTTGTTTTTAAAGATCACATTATCAGCCGCAGAGCTGATGTCGCTTGGCCGCCTCGGAGCTGAGATTTGAAACCGTTAGACTATTATTTGTAAGGTGCCGTCAAAGATAAGTGTTACGCCGACAAGCCAGAGACAATTGACGCTTTAAAGGACAATATTCGTGAAGTCATTGGTGAAATACAGCTGCACACAATCGATAATGTGCTTAAAAATTAGACCGATCATGTAGGCTACTGCATGGCCAGCCGAGGCGGCGATTTGAATGAAATTATTTTCCGTTATTAACGGGAAGGATTGTACTTTTAAATAAAAAAGAAATTTGAGAAAATAATTAGTAGTTTTTTTTTGTAGCATTTTTAACAAAATAAAAAGTTATTTGGCGGACCCTTTATATTTAAAGAACTATAACAGAGCTAGTAAAGAAGTTAAACTTTTAAGACCACCGTCGTACAACTCGACTCACGAGGCGATGATAAAATTTTGTTATTTTTCATCAATCATTAGGCCGAAATCGCTTCGTCATTCATTCAATGCATGATTAAATATATTTACACACACTTGTATGCATGTATGTATGTATATGATTGTGAGTGTTTGAATATGTATTAGTAAAATGAAAAAGGTATTTTGCGATTAATGTAAACTCTCTTATGTCATAATTAAAATATTGGTAACCAATCAAATATTTTCAATTATGTATCAAACAAGTTAATGACAACAAACAAAATCATTTTCACAATATTCTCACACAATAATTTTGAAATGCAGCTGTATGTCTATGGACAAATCTATTGACAAACAAGTTTTAATATTCTTCATGTGGGTTCAGACATTTAATAACTAAAACAATGGGCTGATATGGAGGAAATAATTTTATTTTGGAAAATTTTTACTCTAAAATCTTGTTGAGATTGAAGAAGGTTTCTTAGTAGAACTGGCTAAATTTCCTTAGAATATTTTATATATAAAAATAGATAGAATTATATCTGTTTTAGGGTAGTTGTATCACATAAAGCAAGTCTAAGGTCATGTAAAGTAAAAGCGATACTTTGATCAGTCCCGCTCTTTATGAGGACGAGCAAATAAATTGACAAAAAATGCATGACGGCAGAAATCAATGCTAAATGAATTGTGGATATTCTTTTCTTCGAGAACTAAAGTTAAATAAGTTACAGAAGCCACCACGAGAATCACTTGAGCAGTGAAAGCGAGCTTTATTTTCTAAGAATCCAAGAGCGAAAAATAAGTCGATCAGTATAGTGAAAATTTATTACGCATGACAGTAAGGAAAACGATAAAATCCGTCGCACTAAGAATAAAAAATAATTGACTAATTTAAGGACACATAAGCAAGATAAACAGTAAGTCATCTAGCTTAACGAGGATTCCCATTTTGCTTTTGTTGGGACAGTTTACTCTTGAAAGTATCGAGACAGCGAAAGGTTTCTAAGCTCTCTAAGGTCCAAATAATGCCCATAGAAAATTGTTTTTCCATTCCTTAAAAGTATTCACATCATCTGCAACACTCATCATTAATGCAACAAAAGTAAATAGAGAAGCCTTCCTTTACTCCCTGAGGTCCAAATGATGCCCGAGAAATATCGTTCTTTCATTCTTTGAAAGAAGAAGCGGACGTAAATCATCTGCAAAACACTCATCATGAATGCAACAACAGAAAATGGTGAAGCCTTCCTCAACGCCCTGAGGTCCAAATGATGCCCGTAAAATATCGTTCTTTAATTCTTTGAAAGAAGAAGCCGACTTCAATCACCTGCAAAACACTCATCATGAATGTAACAACAGAAGATGGAGAAGCCTTCCTCAACTCCCTGAGGTCTAAATGATGCCCGTAGAAAATCGTACTTTTATTCTTTGAAAGAAAAAGCGGACTTAAATCATCTGCAAAACACTTATTATGAATGCAACAGCAGAATAAAGAGAATCCTTTCTTATTTCCCTGAAGTCCAAATGAGAACCGTAGTAAATTACTCTTCCGTTTTTTGCAGCAGAACTGACATCACGTTGATTCTTTCAGACCCATTAAATAAAAAAAGTATTAAATCTTAAAAAGACTGAAGAAAAACTGTAAGCCATAGAACATTCCTTTAAAGGACCTAAATATTTTGTTAGTGAGAAAATAATTTAACTAACGAAAACTTAACAATTCGGAACAATTTTGCCAGCCAGTCAATTTACAATTTGAATGCAGGCTAAACTGTTGGACATAGAGCTTCGGAAAGGTTTCTCTTGCCTTTGCCAAGAAATGGATTTTAATCCCTAAGAAGAGGTCACTGTATCGAAGTGTAAAGACTCGATTCCGGAAATGAGAAGATCAGGCATTATTTGACTTGATAACTTTGGAATCTATAATCGGTTTCTAACATTTAGTTCAGGAAGGTGTATCTTTTTTCTATCCGAGAGATGGATATTAATCTTTAAGGCAAGTCAATTAAATCGAGGTGTGAAAAAATAATTCTGTAGTGTAAATATCAAAAAAAATGTTTGGAGTTGAAAATTCTGGCAACACCAATTCGGTCCAAGTAGGCTTAAAAGTGAAAAGCAAAGAGCTGGTATAGCATTTACTGCTGTTTTGTGGAAACCACTTATATTACGAAAAATTGCATGACCCCAATCCTACTTGCCAAAGACAGCGTTGATATATTTGAAAGATTTAGATTTTTGATTTAACTACTGAACTGATTGAATGCAGTAAAGCGATTTTAAATCACCTGAAAAAATGATTTGAAGAATATTTTGTTGAAGAATTTTTTTGTTTGAAAAATATTTAAATCAGTAAAACTGCCAGAAACTTCAACAACTTAATTGCCAGGAACAGAGATGCCAGATGTGGCTCGTTTTTGCCAAACGTGGCGATTTGTTTACTTATTTGGCGGGTCATTTTTTATATTTAATAACAAAAAAATTATAACAATAAACATTTGGGTGATTTTGGCGATTTTTAAAATTAATTCTAGTGAATTTGGCAAGAAAGCAAAACAATCTGGCAGCGCTAGATATGAAATTTTAAAATGACGTAGTTTCTATTGAAGAACCCAATAAACCTCTATCACTAAAATCTTATTTTCCGAATATTAAGTTTCGATCCTCTCACTCTTTAGCGTCCTTCTCACTGCTTGCTTTAAAACTGTTACATAGAGACGCTGCTTTAGTAATAATGTGGTGTGAAAATCTAAAAGAAATTGCTAAACTTTTTCCAAAGAAAATATCTTAAACAAAATTTTAAAGTCTTGTTTTTTAGAGCTCTTTGGCCCACTGTGTTTTTTTACTTAATTGAAAATATATTTTTTATACAAATTTATTCAAGCTAAAATTCAAAAGGAGCTTTCAATGATAATAAACCATCATCAACAGCCATAATCGTCAAAATATTCATATTCATAGTCATTATCATCTTCATTATCATCATTATTATGCTTGTCACTTTATACACCATCAATACATACACTGTACGAGTACATTGCATGTCGTTTTCATGTGATGCACCACTCATTCTCATCATCTTGGCCTTTCATGTACACTTATCAATTTAAATACATCAATATCATAAGTTTTTCATTTATAAAACAAGTGAATGAGTGTAAAATTTTCGTAATGGTAAATAAATCTCGATTACCTTACACACACACACACACACATACACAGAGACACGTTATTGATGGTAATAAATATTTGCCCACTTGTATTGGAAAATTGCATTAAATTACAAATTAATTCACTAAAATACAAGAAACTTTTCAAAAAATACACACACACAAGCAAACACTAGCACACACCTGCATATTTGATTTCTTGCAACCAAATAAGTTTCAACTTCTTCTTAATGCCTGCTGTATGAAAATTGCTTTCATGCACCAGGGTCAACGTCGCCGGTAATCGGTTTTTTATTTTTGTTTCTTTTAAAGATATAATTTTCTGATGCCTTGCATGCTGATATTCGGAATGATTAGATTTATTTTATATTCATCATCGAACTTTTTCAATTCGTATGTTGCTTCATACTTTATGTTCGTGCGTTTGTTAGTTTTTCTAGAAATTGTGTTTTAGTTTTTTTTCTTTTGTTTTTAGTTATTTAAATTTTGTTTTAAAATTTAAATTACATTAAATTTAGGAAATTTTTTTACGAGGGTAGTTTAAAAATTTCTTAAATTTTTGTATTTAAAATAATTTTCATTTCGACATAAATACAAGTTTTTTTAGCTTTTAAGCTTAGAACATTGATTACTAAGCATTTAATTGTTTTAATGGCCTGAGTTCATATCCCAGCCGCTGTCAATTGAACAATATTTTTCTAATGTGTTTTTTAGTGTTTCCCCTTAAATACAATCGCTATTAGTTTAAGTCTTTTAAATCGTCGGCCTGATAAGAAATAAAGAAAATATCTTGGAACCATAATGCGCCTACTTAACACCAGGGGCGATAAAACTCTGTTCTAAAATAAACATAAAATGTAATTTTCGGGATTGTGATGAATTTGAAGAATTGTACTATTTAGCACTCTATCAAAAACCTTCCAAATAGGCCAGATTCACAAGCATTGTATATCTGCTCCTTTTCCAAATTTAAATCCTCAATTTTTTCATTTAGTTCTTGCATAAACGGATTAATAAAGGGTCATCCAAATGTGACGCCTAGATATCAGCACCTGTCAGCCATTTTGTTTTATTAGAAGGTAGTACAGTTTTAACCTTGGACAGGTACACATTGCAACAACGCGCTAGTTGTATTATTGAACAACCAACAACAGATCCATTGTTTTCAAGCAAAATTTTGTTTAGTGACGAAGCTCATTTCAGAATGGATGGATTCGTCAATAAGCACAATTGTCGTATCTGAGGTGATGAAAGTTCTCGTGTTATTCATGAAAAATCTCTACACCCACAAAAAGTTACTGTTTGGTGTGCATTTTGGGCAAATGGAATCATTGGGCCATTTTTCTTCGAAGATGATGCTGGAAATGCTGTTACTGTGAATGCTGAGCGATACCAATCAATGTTGATAGACTTTTTATGAACACAGTTGAATCATATTGATGTGTCTGATGTCTATTTCCAGCAAGACGGTGCTACATGTCACACAGCTCGGGAAAACATTACGCTTTTGCGATCAAAATTTCCTCAACGTGAAATTTCACGAAATGCAGATTTCAATTGGCCTCCAAGGTCATGTGATCTACCACCATTAGA
Organism: Cistogaster globosa; assembly: GCA_937654795.1. Classification (NCBI taxonomy): domain Eukaryota; kingdom Metazoa; phylum Arthropoda; class Insecta; order Diptera; family Tachinidae; genus Cistogaster; species Cistogaster globosa. Next base: position 4,911,608 of record OW569406.1, read on the forward strand.
TTATTTTTTGTGGGGTTTTTTGAAAAGTCGAGTGTATGCTAACAAGCCACAAACAATTAATGATCTAAAGAACAACATTCAAGTTGCAATTCGTAAAATAACACCAGCAATATGTCGGAAAGTCATTGAAAATTTCAATATTCGGATTGATGTCTGCAGACGCAGTCATGGTGGACATTTGAATGATATTCTATTCCACTTATAATTGTAATGGATCATATTTTTAATAAAAAAAAACAGCTTGAAAAAATTGCAAATAGTTTGTGTTTTATTTCAAAGAAACATGTAAGCGCGCTTTTGGATGACCCTTTAGAAACACTCATGTTTGACAGTTTTTTTCCCACATATTTTGTTGAGTCTTCGAATTCCATATTTTTTTTAAAGTTTGCAAACCCAACCATTGTTAGCATGAAAGCCACCCGACTTTTCCTGTATTTTGGCATGGAATAACTTTGCCTTTTCCTTGAGTATATCAGATGTGAGTGGTAAATTCTTTGTTCTTTAATTTGCAAACCATTTAAACAATGCCCTTTCTATTTTTGGAAACTCCCAGGGTTTAAGCGTCTTTCTTCTTTCAGAGCCGGTTTCAGAATGCGCCACAAACTTCTTTATGTTGTTTTTATTTCTCTTAAACCGAGCTGTTGTTGATCTATGCACATGAAAACTTTTGGCTAAGGAATTGGTGGAAAATCTCAGCTTTATCTTTAATTGTCAGCAACGTCAATATTTTCTTTGCCATTGAGACACCGCACCTCTCAATAGTCAGCTTTAAACTGATTCAAATTACAAAATTTCTTCAGTGGCATAAAACGACGGGGATTTCCCGAAATATATTCAGTCTAAGAAAACGTAAACAAAGCAGTATCCAAGAGTAATACATAAATGTTGCAAGTATCGAGTTCAAAATTTGGATGTGCGTAATGAAAAATATTTCTATGTTGCAAGAATCGCTCAGTTTCTACTCGCTCTATCCCAATTTTATGTCGATACAGTTGGTGCAGCAGCCTTAATCCCTTTTATGTTCATAAACAAAAATCAGTCTCTTGCTCTTTAATCTAGAGAAAATGCTGAAGAAAGTGGAAGTTGTTTGCTTAAATTATGGAGGTTTTCTGTTGCCACTAGAGAGCCGTTGACTGGATTGATTTCTCCTGACGGAAGACTAGTTTTTTATTGATAATTTATTATTCCAATCATTCTCAACTCTGTTTTAATGCCGATGATTTTCATTTGCTTTTCACTGTAGTCGATCACGTACATGTCATAGAACCGTAACCACAATCTTTTGGATCGGCACCAAAGACTTTCACTCTAGAAAGTCAATTGATATGAGAGCAACTCATTCTCAATTTATATCGATCAAAATTTTATTTAAGGCTACAAAACTGCATAAAATTTCCTTCCAACAGCTTTTCAACATTTTTCTGGTCTCACGGTTGTACCCATCGTGATTTTTATGTCTAAATATTTCTGTTAAAAATATTTTATATCTGCCTGTACACTTCATGTCTATGCTTTCCTTGAGGGATCAATCTAAGCCAATGTTAACTTGAATTGTGCACGTTGTCAACCTGTTCGGGCTATGGAAAGATGGACTGGGGTTAGAGTTGCAATTGTAAGGCAGGCACCCTTGATTCTTGATTTGTGCTAAAAAATATTTGAGAGCAGGTTATAGACTGTTGTAAAAGCCTAAATGAACTGGATTAATTCTTAAAGAGGACATTGGAAATGATCAAGCTAAAAAGCAGGGCTCAATTAAATTTCTTTATACCGTTATTTGATATAATTGACTGCGTGAAGGTCACAATGATTCCTTAGGTTGAGTTGAAATACTTTTGCCAATTTGATTTTCAATTGGGCTTAAAAAAAGTCTTTGGAAAAAGCCTAGAACATCTTTTGTCATTCGATAACAGTGGCTTCTTACTACAATCCTCAACAGACACCACAGACTCCATTGCACTCTTTGGTGTGGTTTACATCCTGGTGGCATCATTGAGGCTCAATTCTTTAAAAGTAAAGCTGGAGATTACGTTTTGGTCGTTCGAGATCGTTACCGCCCCATGATAAATGATTTTTGTTTGAGAATATGGATGATATTGATCCGGGTGAGAAGTAGCTTCAACAGGATGTCGCTACATGACTTACAATGACCGTAATCATTGACTTAGTGAAATTGTCTTTAAAGTGTTTTTGAAAAATGGTACCTTCAACTGGCTCCAAGTACGTGCGTTTAAGCAGACGTCGATTAGTTTTTATGAATCTACTTCGAGCCACTGTCTTACGCAAATAAAACAGCATTGAATGCCAACCTTGTTCGTGTTTCTATGATACATGGCCAGCAATGTTCGAAATAGTAACTTAAAATTGGACGTCCACAATGCACTTTGTTAAGAACCGCTGCGGTTTCTTTATGCCCGAAATCATTTTCAATTGTTAATGCCAGACATTGTTTTTTCGAAACATAAAAGTTTTCTGACAAAAATTAAATTTTTTGTGTTATTTTTTTTACAATTTAAAATTCTCTCAAATTGATATGATGTCCTTTACAATATTTTTCAATTCAATCGTCTACTTTGACTATTCAATAACCAATAATAAAATCCACTAAAAGGAAACAAAAAGAGAATAAAAACTTTACTGAATTTCTATTAATCAAAACATATTTTTCCATTATCCTGATAATCTTTCAAAAAAAAAAGCAAAAAAAAATCCATTTCAATAACAGTTAAATTGAAATTGTTTTGTTTATGGGTTTGAAAAGGAACACCAACTCCCCTCTTTTTCTCTCTCTCTCTCTTTTACTTCCACCTGCCAGTTGAAGTCAAAGGAAATTTATAACACAACAACAACGATTCACCTTTAAGTTTTGTCGCATATTAATAAAGGAAAAAATATTTGCAAAATAAAAATATGGAAAGGTTGGTGATGGTTGGGGGTGGCAGAGGTGCTGCCATTTTTCAGCGCATTCAAAAATGTTAATTCAAATGCAAGTTTCCAAGTGTGGCAGATGGGGAAAGAAGTTGTGTTTTAAATACTAAAAATATGCACATGAATTTTAATAAAAAAATGGTTGCAAAATTTAATAATTTTTTTTTTAACTGTTAAACTTTTTTTAATCCTTTTCATTTTTTTATACAATTTCATTTGTACTAAGCTCGCACAACTGTTACCTTTCAGCCTTTCGTTATTTTAACCTAACAATTCATAATTTAATTTCCGTTTCCTTCTTTAACATTTACATTTGACACCAGCTCTTCTTTTAACATACAACTAAACCTCAATGGGAAATTGCTAAAGCGAGAGAAACCCAATTTTAAATGATTGTAGGTGCTCTTTTCCAAGTCTCTGAAATAACGGAATAATAACGGAAATTAATCATAATTGAAATAGGGAAAGCGATAGTCCTTTATAATCTTAACAGAGAGGAGTTTGTTAATCAAACATGTCGACAACAACAAAAAAGTAATTGTGGTTGTTTAAATAACAGGAAACGTTGAATATGATTTTATTTAACGAAGCCAGCGAAAATTTGGCAAAAAGTGGTTGTAAGAAAAGGAAAAAAATTAAAAAAAAAATAAATTGCATTTTTTTTCTAGCAACCAGGCTTTAAATATTAATAATTTTTTGTCATGGAAAAAAGTTTCTAAAAGTTTTTTTTCAAACTAAAATTTAATAAAATTTTTAATTGTCTTAATTAAAAAATTAATTGAAATATAATTAAAGAATTAATAGAATCAATTAAAAATTTAATTAAATTTCAACACGAAATCAAATAAGACCTTAAACAGGTGAAAGATAATTTTTTCTGTTTTTCTTAAAAAAAAAAGAAATTGTGTAATTTGTTTATTTAAGGCCCCAACAAGACCCCCAATGATATCGGAAGGTGATGACGAAGTGCTAAAAGTTTTTTATGTTGCAAGTAAGAATTTGATAGAAGCTCCCGAGGGATCTCATATAAATAAGACTTTCACAATTACTTTGCAAATAAGGCAGCTGTTTCCATAAGGTTCATTATTCTTAGAAGAATGGAGGGTAACAATAAGATCAAACAATCTTATCTTTTGCAAATTTTAAGTTTCAGCAGATTTTACGAAAGTTGATTCTCGTTATCATATCTTCAGGTCATGAAACTGAAACTAAGATTAACTGCCGGTTTCTCTACCTGCGAGCAAACGTTTCTTTCGTATAGTTATTTTGAAAACAAAAATAATTTTTTATATTTTTCTTGTTTTGTTTTCAATATAAATACACGAAAGAAATGTGTGTTCGCATGTAGAGAAACCGGCAGTAAACATTAAACTATCCAAACGTTGCTTTAGCTAAAACTCCTTTTTTTAATTTTAACACTCTGTGCGTCACTGACTATATTTCCATTTTCATGTTCCTCCGCCGACGCTGAATAATTTTTGTCGGTCTCTAGTTTGCTGGTCTCTAGTTGGTATCATTCTGGATATTTTTATCGTTTATACGCGAATCGAATAACGCCGCTTTCTGAAGTAAATGGCTGGGCAGTGACAGAAGAGGTGGAGCACAGTTTCCTTTCTTTTTTCAATTGTAGTAATTAATAAAAACGAAGCCATAAGACTTCTGGATTGTACACTTATGCCATGAAATCCATGAAAACCATGAAATCCAGCAGCTCCAAACTCTTCGACTGAAATTTTATTAAACAACATTTACAGAATCTAAGTAAAATCACAAAGTGGCCTTGAAGCAGATGAAAGAAAAAACGACTCTAGCGCATTTCTTGCACCTACGCCTCCTTTTTGTATTATTTTATTAATGTAACGATAAATTTCTTACCAAAATGGACGAATGATTGTGAGTTTGTTGACAACAAATTTATGATTTCGAATAACTCATCAAAAGGAATTTAAACTGTATTAAACTACACGACAGACAGTTGTAATTTAATTTGGCTTAGCTTTTGACAAAAAGGATATGCCGAAGGTAGATATGTCCTTGCAGTGAATAAAACAAAATTCACCTTAAATCTAAAATGCTAATTTTTCGATAAAAACTGTAGCCATAATTGAAATTTTAATATTTTGGTTGTATGGAATTTAGATAGAAATCGTTGCACCGATTTTTTCAAACTTTAAAATTTTCACGACTACTCGCAAGACCATGATTATCGGCACAGAATTTTTTTCTTAAAGAAAAAAACCTTTTGTCGGAAAAGTAAAAAAAATTGGCATCACCGTAATACCTACTACTTTCCTTCGTCAACTTTCTGTAGTCAAAAAGAAACGGATTTATTTTATAATAAAAAAAAAAGAGAAAGTGAGGAAAGTCGCACGTTTTTTTTATTTTTTATTTTTTATTATTTAATTCTATTAATTTTATTTTATTTGACCTGCTTATCTTTCTTCAACAAGTCCTGTTGTTTTGCCTATTTACTTAAAGGGACGAGGCACTGAGCGTCGTCTTAAAACTATATATCGTGCACTGCATTATCATATACAAAAATAACTCTATTATCACGACTAAGACCACGATTATTCGCACAGAATTTATTTCTTATAGAAAAAAACCTTTTCTCGGGAAAGTATTTCTCCAATTATGAATTTCATGCAAATAAAAAGAAATTGGAATCACCGTAATACCTACTACTTTCCTTCGTCAACTTTCTGTAGTCAAAAAGAAACGGATTTATTTTATAATAAAAGAAAAAAGAAAAGTGAGAAAACTCGTACGTAATTTTTATTTTTTAATTCTATTAATTTTATTTTATTTGACCTGCTTATCTTTCTTAAATAAGTCCTGTTGTTTTGCCGATTTACTAAAAGGGAACAAAGCACGAAACTATGTATCGTGCACTGCATTTTCATATACACAAAGAACTCTATTATCATATCGTGATATTGAGCAGGGTTGTCAATTTTTATTTTTCAACGAATTTGCCAAACTCATTTTTAAAAATCGCCAAAATCAAATAAATTTATTTATAGTAAAACATTAATGAACGTTATCCATACATTTAAGAAAACTGTAACAGGATTATTTTTGTATATGAAATATTTTCTAAAAATTTTATTTAAAATAAAATAATTAAAAAATAAAAAAAAAAAATAAAAAAATTTTTTTTTGAAAATTTTAAAAATATCTTTTTTTTAAATAACAATTTTTTAAAAATTTTAGAATTTTTAGAAATATCTCTTGAAAAGCTTTTAAATGATACCCATATTGACATCTTAAAAAATATGAGGCACAATTGTAATTTTCTATGAAAAGTTAAGAGGCCCATAACTCGTAAAATATGGACGAGTGCCAATTTTTTCACTTGATGTTTTTTCTTATTTTTTAATTCTCTATCGCTCCATACATTTTTTTTTTGATTGGAGTTACTTAATTGTTCCAAATGACATAGAAAAACTAGAGGCAGGCGTGGTGTTTTGCCTGCTGCCTCGTAGGACATGGACCGGTCTTGCTGATTTCTAATAGCACCTCTTTCGACACTATGTCTGATCGATTGGCATGTTTAAATTTTTTCTAGCTGATCTAGTGCCTCGGCAAACTTGATTTCAACACTTACACAGACGGACAGACAGACATTGCTTAATCGACTTTGCTATGCATACGGACTCAGAATATATTTTCACTTTAAAGGGTTGTAAATTGATATTGTAGAAATTACAAACGGAGTGATATACTTTGCACCTATGGTGAAGGTTATAAAAATGAATAACGATTAACAGCACTAGAGCTTGTTGTTTACAATTTCGAATTTAAATGCCAAAAAATAAAGTTTCTTTTAAGAATCGTTTCATAAGCAAGCAGACATTTAGTACTTGTTGTAGTTGTGATTCTACTTATAGTTTCATAGAATTTTTTTATTTGCTGCTTATAATCCTTTTGTTGGATGTTCATAGCACTTTAGTTTCGTTTATTCGATTTGATATACCAATTTGCCAATTTTCCTAACATTCAAAACCACAAAATACTTTAACATTCACCCAACAACAATAACAACGACAAAACCTCATATTGAAAAAGAAAAAACAAAATATAAGAAGAATAAAAAAAAAATGAAGCAAATCGTATTAAGCAAAATACACTCATGGAAAAATGTTAATCCAAGAGTTTCCTACAAAACTCTTCATAATTCTTAAACCAATAAAATCTTTTACCGTTTATTTGTTTAAGTCAGAGAAATTTTAAAACGATTGAGCGTAAGGATAGGTTTCATCGCTTTTCGTTCGATTTTGATAAATTTAAGGCTTAAAACGTACATTAGAAATAACGAAAGTATTATTCAGGGATGGAAAATTGAAAATTTTTTCAATATTAAAAATATATTTAAATAGCGCTTTTATTGTTTTCCGAGTACTTAACGCAAATTTATTTATTTCTATTGTATAACAAATTATTTTTTTACGAAACATGTAACGCGTGATCCATTTCGAGCTTCCGTACTTTTTAAAGAAAAAAAAAAAAAAAAAAAAAAACACAGAAAATTCAAATTTAATGGGGAATGTTTTTTTATCATTTGAAAATACATTCTTTGGCATTTGTTTTTATTTTTTAAGGTAATGTCCATCAAATGTTGGCCGTTGCTACGTCGCAGATGATCCATCCGTTAAGTGTTATTTTCGTTCGAGCATTTCCACTGCTAACTGGCGAATGACATGCGTGATGTCTTCCTCCATGGCCTGAATCGAAGCGGGTTTGTCTGCATAAACTTTAGACTTTACATATCCCCACAGGAGAAAGTCTAAAGGTTGTGATATCACATGATCTTGGTGGCCAATCGACTGGCCCAAAACGTAAAATTATGTGCTCAACGAAGTATTCTCCCAATTAATCATTAGCAGTGGCTTCACTGAGCGAAGCTTGTGTTATCCCATGTTGTTCTTGATTTAGCCCTTTCGGCTCCTCATTGGCTGTTATATTTTTCTCTAAAATCTAGTTTTGCTTTTATCAGTTTTTTATAAAGCAGGTAGCGTACATGCGTTAAGTTAATAACTGCAAAAAGCCTACTTGGCGTTAAATGAACTGCTTGGTTACAAATTTTATTTACTTTTACTTCCAGTTGGTGATTTTTTCAATGAATTTTTCTTTGGATACTATATCAAACGAGTGTTGCCATATTGTTTATTGCATAAAAAACTCAGATTTGATAGCTATAACATAAAGAGCGGTTAAAAATGACGATCATGCAGATGGCTTCATATAGGATTTCATACTTTGATAACTAAAAGATTTTTTCGATAAATTATCCTTTGTACATTTAACGATAAAGTGTTGCCAGATTATTAAACGAGTCAGAAAAACTAAATTTGATTAAAAAAATTTTTGAGCAGAAACTTTAATTATGATTAATAATTTGCAGGTGTTACTCAAAAATAGAAAAACTAAGGCCAGTAACGGTCCAAGTCTACCGATCTCCATTGGATGTCACCTTATTAAACAACCTCCAACTTAAGTATTTTTTTTTTTAATCTCTAACATTTTTCCGTGAGTCTATTTTTCCAAGACTCGACAGCTTGTTATAACCAGTCATTTGTAAGTTAAAGTTGAATACATTTGCATTTTATAGCCAGCACAAAGTAGATCAAAACATAAAACTTTATAACAACTACAACATCACTTACTAACACATGGAAACATTTTCATTTCTAAATAAATACCAAAAAATATTTAAACTTAAGTGATTATGTAATAGAAGTTGTTCAGTTGGCGCCATTATGACATTAGAAAAGCGTACTTTTTTGCAACCCATTCTCTTCTTCTTTCAAGGATCTTAAAATCTAGCCATTTTATTTAAATGATTAATACATTTTTGTGGTTATGTTTTCTTATTTAGTTGATTAAGTTTGGTTTGGTTTGGTTTATATTTGAAAAGAAACAGAGTTACACAAGTGCATTTTAAAAGAGATTTCTAATGATTTGTAAAGAAAAATTACAGATGATGGTAACACTGGATGCAAGAAATTTGGTACTTTGGTATAATGCAACACATCGTACGGGAGCTAATAAATTAAGTTACGGAAAAAAGATTACAGAGAAAGAGAGAGAGGAAGAGAGAGTGGTGTAACAGGAACCGCGAGCGAGTGTAACATTCTAAGTGAAAAGCAAGTCGTACGTAAAAAAACTAGCGAGTATCAGTAACATGTTTTTTAACTTCTTAAGAGTACATTGTAAGCAACAGTGAAAAGAATCGTAAATTGCGTCGATGCCAAAAGAAATTAATAGAGTGAAATGTTCTGCTGTGATCGATGGATTTTTTGTCCACTCCTCTACGCAATTGTGTAGCTCTAAATTATATTTCGAATTACTAAAATTTGTTACACAAAAAAGCAAGTTGTTTGATTGATTCTCCACCCGTTGTCTGAGGGATTGCTCTAAGTGCAGAAGCGTGTACACGGGACAATACCTGGTATCGGGAATAAGTTTTCCAATTTCATTAGAACACATTTTCTTTCTTACATTTTACCAAAGCTCCAGTAGTCAAACAGAGGGAAATATCCTCGTGTCACCGATCAGTTCTTTTGCCCTCTCCTCTGTAGCTTCAAATTGGATCATTTCGGATCGATAATATTTGGTTTAAATAGAAAGACCATCAGATAAGTGAAGCCTTCCTTACACCGCATCGTGTTAAAACATCCCATTGATTTGTCAGGCCCAAAATATCGAGGGCTTAAGAATTCCCAATATTTTTCACCCCTCCCAGTTACAGTTGAAATAGAATATTAAGTCTGTGTTGAACCAGCCATACGAGCCGTAAAAAAGACTGTGCTGCTACTTTATTAATAAGGTTGAACCATTAAGATCAGGGCAGATATTCTTGCTTCAGAACAAATGTTGATGAACAATCTTTTCTTATTATTTTCAGTAAACTCTGGCAAATCATTATGAATAGACTCACGCTTGAACATCGCTATCAAATCATCCAAGTTTAATTTGAAAATCTGTCATCAATTCGAGCAACTTTATATTACGTCGTGATTTTTATGGTGCCCATAATCGTCTGTCTTAGCCAGCCAACCTTCGAACTGTAGACAGATTTCGTACCACGTACTCTCTAGAGAATGCAATAACAACAGCACGTCGAAGGAATGTGCGCGATGAAGAGAGTATCGCTACTGCAAACGAAAGAGTAGAAGAATATCCAAATTTATCGAATCTTCGTTGGTCGCAGGCAGCGCAAAAATCTTGGTCTACAGACGTATAGGATCCAGCTAGTGCAGGAATTAAGGCCACGAGACCATTATTCCGTCGTTCTTTGGACTCTAGAGCAGTTAGCAGCTGACCCGTTGTTTTATTGCCAAATTGTGTTCAGTGATGAGGCTTCTTTTTAGCTTAACGGGTTTGTTAATAAGTAAAATTGCCGCATATAGAGTGAGACCAATACACAACATGCACTACAAACTCCATTGCATCCAGAAGAAGTCACCGTTTGGTGTGGTTTACACGATGAGGCCGGATTTCACTTCATGGCCGATGGAGATCGTTACCGCACCATAATTAATGAGATTTTGTTTGAAAGTATGGAAGAGAATGATTCGGACGAAATGTGGTTTCAATTAAATGGCGCTTTATGTCATACGGCGGCCACAACCATCAAGTTATTGAAATCAAAGTTTGGCGATAAGTTGATTTCCAGAAAAAGACCTGTCAATTGTCCTCCAAGGTCGTACGATTTGACATCTCTCGATTATTGTCTGTGGGGCCACGTGAAGTCACTGGTTTATGCTGATAAGCCAACGACAATTGATGCTTTGAAGGCCAAAATCGGGCGTCCAGAATGCGCTTCGTTATGAGCAGCCGTGGTGGCCACATGCATCTTTCGTACGAAACAAATTCTTCATTACAATTTAAGCCGATTTAAAACTCCGTCTGGAAAGCTCGAAAAATTAGTGATCGTTGATTGAATGTCTTGTTCTGGAAAATATTAAAATGAGAAACACAGACAGACAACTACTGTAATCGGTAATCGAAAATTATTGGAGCAAAATGATTGGGGATTGCAAATATTTAGTGTTGAGTAGAAAGATCACTGTTGAGGCCTGATTGTGGATTTTGAAACTGACCCACTGACTGATACAGCTACGCCTCACTCTTCAACGCCTACCATAAGTCTTCATACGAAGTAAGTGAGGTGAGTAAGGTGAGCTACAACTTATATTTCATGAAGACTTAAGGTAGGCGAGGGAGTGTGATTGTGCACTACTTTTTGGGGTCAGTTTTCAAGTCCACAGTCAAGCCTCAATAATGATCTCTTCTCCGGACAAACTAAATGCAGGCAGGCTGGAATGGTGGTCAAGAAAACCTGTACCTGCTGGGATAGAACTTGCCAGCATTAGAGTGAGAAAAACTGGCGCCAGAATTTTTTTCTTGTGTAGAACAAGACTTCAGGCTGCTGCTCACTTATAATAAGGCGCAAGAAGGGCTTAAAAAATAGGGATAATGCGACCTGCCTTAATATTTCTTTTAGCATGGTAGCTGAAGACTTCAGATTTTATGTTAACCGCGATGAGCAAATTTAATTCAAATTAAACATTTTAATTGTCAGCTTTTTTAAGGATTTTAAGCTGTTTTTTTTTTTTCTTTTTGTATTTTACTTTCATATACAATTTCATTGTACTCGCTTATTCGGTTTTTGCATTTATATTATGAAGGCAACAGTCATTAAAATTACTTAATTATTGAAATGCAATTGCAAGCAAAAAACCTTTAATTTGCAAACAACAAGTAAAAATAATTTCAGTTTAATGCCCAATTAAGAAATTCAACGTAATTAATCATAAAACAATGCTGTGACAGAGTGTTGTCAAAAATATTAAGGTGGTACTAGAGTTAGAGAAATTAAAAAAAAAAAACAATAAAAATTTTAAATTCCTCCTTTTGTACAGTATTTTTAATTCTTTCTAAAAATAACGGCTATAAGAAACTAAAATAATGTTTTATTTTCAATCACTTCTGCTAACTAATCAAGCCTCTCTAATATTAACATATTTAACTGTGAACACCCTGCATACAGTTGACAACAACCGCAACGTCATCGTAATTAAATAATGAAGCCATTGTGTGTGTCAAAATAAAACTGCAGTGAAAAAGTAAAATGTTCTTCGTAGACAGGAATTTCCTTTATTTTTTAACAAGCAAATTATTAAATTACAATATAAAATATTTTAAAAACATTTTCACAATAAAAAAAAAAAACAGTTTATTTTTTAATTTTGCTCCAAACAAAAGATGACAAAATTAATGGCAAAATATGAAAACATAATTATATTTCAGCTTAATGTGACTAATAATTTGAATAGAAAGAAACTTGAAAGCAAAAAAAAAAAACGAAAAAAAAATAAAAGTGTTGTCAATTGTGAGGTTTTATTTCAATAAATTTTTTTTCTTACTAGATTTCATTAAATTTAAAAAGTTTTTATATTTTAATTAATTATAAATATATTTTTTTAAGCTGTTAAATAAGTGGTATTTATGAATTTGGCGATTTTTTTCTTAACAAAGTTAAAATGCGCGTTTTTTCATCTCTTTAATTTTTTAGCAAAATTCTAATTTTTTTAATTTAGCTTTTGGTTTAAAAAATATTATAAAATTTGTGGGTTGTTAATATTTTTTTATTAAAATTTTTAATATTTAGTTACTGCAACATTTAAGTAAAATAGAAAACCAAAATATTTTTTTGCAAAAATTTAAATTCGAGGTGAATTTAATTTTTTAAATTCTTTAAAAATGTTCAACTTTTTTATGTCCCTATAATTATTTTGATTGAATTTATTGTTTTTTTTTGTCTTACAAATTTTGGGATTTTTGACAAGTAGTTGGGAATTTAAGAATTCCCAAAATATTTAGCGATTTTGTTTTTGTTGCATTATAAAAATTCGGTTTCGAGTTTTTTCAGTTATTTGTTAAGGCTTTAAATTTTTAATGAGTGTTTATTTTTATTTTACAAATATAATAAATTTTATTGTGAAATAAAATAATTTTTTTTGGCGATTTTTACGTTTTTTGTGTGGTTTAAATTTGATAAAAAAAATTTACCTTTTGATACCATTGTAATTATTTTTATTAAATTGCCTTTATGTTCCCTTAATGAAAATAAAATTTTTCTAGAAATTTTTACCTCAACAAACGGTGACAAAAAGCATTTTTTCACAGTTATAAAAATTTCACAAATAAATTTTAATGCATGAACATATACTTCTATACCATTTTCTATTGAAAAAGTCACTATATAGTTACTTCATGGCGTTGAAATGTGTCGCAAAAAAATATCGAATTCTACACTAAATAGTATCCCTAGTCGGGGAGAAAAAAACGAACCACTACAGTTACACAACTAATGGGAAACTATTTAGCATCTCTAAGAAGGATTAAAATTGAGTATTCTGGTAGTGTTGAATATGTGTCTGTTGAAAGTGTTAAAAGAGTTTCTTTAACAGTATTGAGTATAAAACTTTTAAAAGTAACAGAGTTCTGCTTTATCAAAACAGAAAATGTAAATTTTAACATAATAGAAAGGATTAAATTTAGAAATCTGGAGATTAAGAAAAATCTGACCTTTAAAATATTTTGTGTTTAAATAAATAACTAATTTGTTAATATAAATTTACTTACAGCTTCACATATTTTTTTATTTTATTTTTATCAATTAATATTTTGCAATTTTTTTTAACATTTTTCACGCTCATTTAACATAACCGAACACTGCACAATTCAAACTAAATGACATTAATGTTTTTGTTTATCTGTAATATTAATTAATTCACTCCTAGTAGAGTCGAAGTTGTGACCTATTTGATGCCTATGCAAGTTGTTTTTGTAAATTTTAGAGCAGTCAGCTACTTATCATCTGGTAGTTGAAAAAAAAGTTACTCTTTACATAACAAATTTAAGGGGAAGGATTTTTATTTTATTATTACGTGTCTTTTTGTCCAATTAACTTCTGGTAGAGACGTAATAGTGATTGTTAGAAGATCTTAATTTGAAAATAATGTATTTTATTTTTATAAAATTAAGTTTTTAATCTAAAAAAGTAACAAAGAAATAATTTCTATCTAAAAATACTCTGGCAAATGCTGGCAGGGACATGAGTAGCTTCTACTTATGATAAACTAAAGAAGTATTAACATATTTATGCTACAAGTATTTTCTATTAAAGACTAAACTAATTTAACAATTTGTTCAAATAATGTATGTAAATTTACCTTAAACCTTCTATTTGTAATCCTACCCAAAAAACGTAGTCGTAAGAACCAACAACAACAATATGTTTTAATGCACAAATTTATAGTTTTTGTAAAATACACAACACAATACGTGTAACAGGATTTTCACTTTATGAATATTTACAGAAAGTAAGTAAAAAAAGAACTGTGCATTTAAAAACTAGACAAAATGGTCTTTTTATTTTCAAATTAAATAAAAGAATAATCATATTTAATTTTAACTTTTTCCATTCATATTTCTTCTAGAAATGTTAAAATTTCGTTTTATACATTTTAAATTTTTGCTTACACAAAAAAAATTTTTTGTGCACATTTTAAAAATTTGTTTTAATTAATTATGGAAATTTGATAAAATGTTTAATTGATTCAATTATTTATTTAATTAAAACTTTTTTCTTGTTTTGTAATTAAATAAAAAAATTATTTCATCTATTTTTATATATTAAATATGTAATTAAATCAATTAAAATTTAATTAAATTTTATAATGAAATCAAACAAAATATTTAATAAATATAACAACTTTTTTCTATGTAGGAATAATTCATTAAGGGCCTAGCAAAAGTTGACCCAAAAAAAAACGGCTGATAATTTTTTTAGTTGCATTTCGAAAAAAATTTTTTTTCAAAACTTTTCAAAAATTCTTTTTCTAGAAATTTTAAAATTTCGTTTGATACATTTTAAAAGATATATTGACTTACCTTCAGATTTTAAATTTTTGTCTACACAAAAAAAAATTTTTTTTTGCACATTTAAAAATTTTTTTTTAATTAAATATGGAAATTTGATAAAGTGTTTAATTGATTCAATTATTTATTTAATTGGAACTTTTTTCTTGTTTTTTTAATTATATAAAAAATTTATTTCATTTATTTTTATATATTAAATATGTAATTAAATCAATTAAAAATTTAATTAAATTTTATAATGAAATCAAACAAAATATTTCATAAATTTAACAACTTTTTTCTATGTATGAATAATTCATTATGGGCCTAGCAAAAGTTGACCGAAAAAAACGGCTGATAATTTTTTTAGTTGCATTTCGAAAAATAAAAATTTTTTTTTAAAAATTTTTAAAAATTCTTTTTCTAGAAATTTTAAAATTTCGTTTGATACATTTTAAAAGATATATTGACTTACCCTCAGATTTTAAATTTTTGCTTACATATAAAAATTTTTTTTACACATGTTAAAAATTTATTTTAATTAATTATGGAAATTTGAAAAAGTGTTTAATTGGTTCAATTATTTATTTAATTGGAACTTTTTTCTTGTTTTTAATTAAATAAAAAATTTATATCATTTATTTTTATATATTAAATATGTAATTGAATCAATTAAAAATTTAATTAAATAGAGAAATTAAATTTAACAAAACATTTAATAAATTTAACAACTTTTTTCTATGTATGAATAATTACTTTTTAATTCTTTAATAAATTAATAATTCTATCTTTCAAATCAAATATGCTCTAGAACAGTTGGAAGGTTTCCAGTTTTTAGAAAACAATTTCTTGTTTAATTTTCATTGCTGCCTCAAACATCCTTTTGATTATTCGTTATCGTCATTATTATTAGGATTTGCTAACATACATTTTCCTATGAACACTTGTACACACTCTTAGATTTTTTATATGGACTTATTTACACATGTCTGTTCGTTGCTTGGAAAATTAACAATTTTTCAATTAAAATCAATATCCAACCAAGTTTTTAGGCTACAACAACAACTCCAGGCCACAGCAAAACAATACCAATAAAAGCTACTCTACCACTTCTATCTACTAACAAGTGGTGTAGGTTTTATATTCTTTTGGATTTCTGTGTAGCATGAACAAGCATGTGCATGCATGTATGTATAAGTTTAATTTTTCCCATTGTCTATTGAATTTGTTAAAAGTATGTTTGTTTTTGTTGCTACTAAAGTTGTTAGTAAATAGCTTAAGTGCCTGTAAATATGCAAGCTTTACTAACTCTTATATAATATTTACAGGGATGGCAGACTGTATTTTTAAATGAAGAAAAAACAAAATCATACACGGATAAGACATACAAATATTTAACCGATTGGTTACACAAACAAAATGGGAAACATAATTTTTATGCTGCCATTAAAAGTTTTTAGTTGAAAGGCAAATAAACCCATCTAAAGAAATCAGATAGAAGATTTACTAATCCTTTGTGTCTGACTTCAAGTTAAATTTGAATGTGTGCTATATTGGAATATTATATACATTATCCTTGGTTATATCGTTCAGCAAAGTCGTGGTAACGGTCAACACTGGTTTACTTCTCTTTGATGTAGAAATTATTTAACTAAAATAAGTTCAATTATTGCACAAAGAATCGTTCACTTTGATATTGGCCAACAGTAGCTAACTAATCACTGTTATGATGCACAGTGGGGTACAAGGGAACAAAATAAAAATAATTTTGTAATTTTTAACCGTCTACTCTCATTGTATTAAAACTGCTGACGGCTGTAGTGGAGATGTAGACGAGGGAAAGCTTTAAGTATAGTATAGTTCTAGCAAATCCCTACCAAAAAAACTGCAAATCCCATTTTTGGACATTTTCAAAAAAATTTTGGGAATTGTGAAATTTACCTCAGGCAACTTTAAAATGTTTTATAATTTTTATATTAACTGTTTACAAATTAATTTTCTTTTAAATTGCAAAATTTTATTCCATAAAATTGAAAGTTAAGGAAGTTTGTTGAAATAAAATTTAATTTTCACAAAAACTCAAATCACATATTTTCCCCGGTTTTGCAAAAAGTCTTAAAAAATTCCTTATTAATTTAAAATTTTATATAAACTGCAAAAAAAGAAATCCTTTTCTGCTTACGTTACATTTACACAAAATTATTTACATCTTTTTTTTTAAGTCCCGCATTGTGCGACGCAGCAAAACTATCGGCTTTATGTAAAACCATGATCTTTTAAAGTTGTAGTGCTTTTCTTTGATGATGGTTGGTGAATACCATAGGATCCTGAACCTAGATATATACTTGCTCAAAAGAGTTGCCAGATTGCCTGGATTTTAATCAACTTATAAGAATTTTAAATGGTTCACGGGAATCAACAAGAAAAAAAATAATTTTTATCAACTAAAATTGCAAAACAAAAAAAAAAAAAAAAATTTAATTAAAAGCGGTCGTTTTTGAGGGGTGTGATAAATTTAGCTTGATTTTAAAACGCAAATGAAATTTTTTTTAAACGGTAATAGAGGATTTTCTTAATTTTTAAAAATTATCTTTAACAAATTTTTGTAACAACAAGTAAACATTTTATGAAAACATTTTAGTTGATTTTAAGACGCTTAATTTCTTAAATAATTTAAATTTTTTAATTAAAAATTATTTGTTTTTTTCTTGGTGAAAATTAAACCTTTTAAAAATTTGAATCTGGCAACCCTATTACTGATGCACCAGCTGAACTATTAAATAGTCATCTGTCTAAAGTCCAGAGACCTGTAAAAGCTTGCTGTTAAGGATAATACTTCAAAAACTTCAGACCTTAAGGCCAAATTGATCAGTTAAACGGCTTCGTGAGCAGCGATGAAAGGTTTCATATTTATTCACATGCGCTCACAATTAGTGTTTGCAAGAAATTTAAGTTTTTTTTTGAGCACCTATTTTGATAATTAAATTGTATTTTAATTTGCATAATGAAAAAAATGAGAGAAAAAAAAATATCAATAACCCCATGAATTTAAACATTCTAGTTGTCTGCCAGTCTTAAAGTTACATTTTTATTCTCAGATACCATCTTGTTCTATTCTTTAAACACAAAAAATTAATTGGTTTCTTGAGAATTGTAAGAAATTCTTAAAAATGCCAATTCGTTGAAACTAATAATGCGGCTGCCATGTTCGTCTGTCTATTTAAAACTTTGACAAAGAACCTGTGGGAATTCATAAGTGAGCTCGTTTAGAAAAAAAAATTATTCCTCTTATAAATAACACAAGATAAAACAACATGAAATTATTATTATAATGATGATGATGATGATGATGATGCTGTACATTTGTCTACCCAAAACACCCTCCTCTTCCATCGAAAACCAATTGAAAACTTACAAAAAAAAAAAAAAAGAGTTCTTGCCACTTGACGCTAAACAGTCTACAAATAAATCTAAAATCATTTACATGGTGGCACTAATATGTTTGACTGATCGGTGTGCAGCAAGATCAGGTTACTTTTATATTTATATTTCAAGTTAAACTTATTTTTAACTGAAAAAAAAACACAAATTCCAAAGAAACTACTCCATTGATACAAAGCACAAGAAAAAAAAAAACACAATCTTCCTTTAAATGCCGAAGCTGTTAAAAAATTAATTTTCGTTATTGTTGTTGTGGTTATTTTTCAAGTACCAATTCATTTAAAATGGTATCAATTCTTAGAAAAATTATTAATTTTATTTTTTTTTTATTTTTGCTTTCATAATTTTTAAAGTGCGTTAATCTGTGTGTTCCAATTTCCCGCTTGTTACCGTTGAATGTGATTTCTGGTAGAGCTGACGTTGTTGATAATGATTATGCCACATCACCTCTTGTAAATATCTCATCAACAAAAGTCAACACCAACATTATCGTTCTCACAATCACGGCACAGTGGTACGAAACTGTAAAATTGATAAATGGCACTGACATGACAACTATAAAACTACACTGTTGCTGCATCAATGTGATCCACAGCTCCTTTAAAAGTCTCACAAGGAAAAAATAATGTCTCAGTTGAGAAAAAATCTAGCCATCTAGTGACAGTGACAGCCGACTGTTTTTATATAAAAAAAATGTGTTGTGTAGAAGGTAATTTTCATGTAGTTTAGAAAAAAATGTAGACGAATTTAGTTTAAAATAAAAGTGTGATCACTTTTTGGCTTAAAAAGAGATCTTTCATAGTCAATTTTTTATTTATATTATATGGTGCTCAGTCATTGGTGACATTTTTTCATTTTAGAAAATTAGTAATCTACTTCAGGGAACTGTTGCTTTTTTATTACTTCTTTTTCTACTTTAGCAAAAGAGTTACAGGAAATTTTTTGGAGACTTTAGGGTGAAGTAGTCTGTCATAGGAGAAGTTTCAATTTAAAAATTTTGGTCAGTCACAGGTGACTTTTTAATTAAAAAATTTTAGTCAGTCACAAGTGACATTTTTTATCTTGGAAGAAAGATGGTTTATCACAGGGGACTTGTTTTTAGTTTTTGTTTTTTACTTTATAAAAAAAAAGAAAAATATAGTCAGTCAAAGGCGCCTGATGACATATTAAGTCTATGACAGGGAACGTTTGTTTACTTTAGCAATAGAGTCACAGGCGACTTTTTTTGTTTGTCACAGGCGACTTATTCGCAACTTTTTTTTCGATTAGAAAATAGTGCTAAGAAAAAAGGTTGAAAATAAGTGTTTCATAGGCAATGTCTTTCAAGTTAGAAAAACGTGGTCACAGTATTCTGTTAGAAAATTTATTTAAAAAAAATAGACTTATTGTCACCATTGTGCTGCCGTAATTACGTACTCGCTTAATAACTGAATAGAATGGCTAAGAAAAAACAAAATTAAATACCAAATTTCTTAGCTTTCTTATATCAAGAATTCGGTGCCCAAAGGGTTAAAACATAGCCTTTTGCCTTCGCTACAATCTCTGTCCATATCTCGGTCTGTCACAGTCCTCTACCGCTGGATTCGTAATAAAAAGGCTTTTGAAATTTTCACAAAAAGAACAAACAAAAAACAAACACTACAAGTTAAAGGATGTTTCGCAAGTGTCGTGATATTCATAAAGAAATTGTTGTATTTTAAACTGCGAAATGTTCTCATAAGAAATTTTCAAAATATTTGTGGTACAAAAAATAAGACTCTTAACAAAAGGGTGTGTCATTAGTGATATAATTTTCAATTATAGACACGTTTTTGAATCCCAATAGGAAACATTTTAAGTTAAAGTATTTTTAATTCCCCTGTAAAAACAAGTACGAAAATATTTTTGATATAATATAAAGGGTATTCCTATAGTGACGTAATTTAAGCGTTTACGGCTTAACGTTTTTTTACCCTAGAATACAGGCAGTTAGAATTTACATAGAGTATTAACAAATATGTTTGTTATAAAAATAAGTATAAACAATATATTTAAAAATTAAAGGGTGTGACATTCGTCAAAATTCTAGCCTGATTTTTAAAATTTTTACAAGCAAATGCTTTTAATTTGCCTTTAATATTTATTAATATGTCTTCTAAAAGGCCAAGTACAATAAAATGAAAATTAAATAAAGGGTGTTCTAATAGTAGCGTGACTTTCAGATATATATCCTTTTTTTTGAACCGTTATGATGTTAGAATATAAATCCGAGCACATTGCGTATTGCTATATTAATACAAAAGCAAGTTTAAAAAATTAAAGAGTGTCCCAAAAGTAACCATAAGTTTCACTAAGCCTTATTTAATGTATATTTTACTATATTAAATTTGATAATTAAAGGTTGCCCCGTATAAGACAAATTACAATAAAATAAAAATTAAATAAAGGGTATGCCAATAGTAGCGTGACTTTTACATATACGTCTAAATTATTTGAACGGTAAAAATGTGGAAAATATAAATCTACGTACAGTACGTATTGATAAATTATTACAAAAGCAAGTATAAAAAATTAAAGTGTGTCTCAAAATTAACGTTAAGTTTCACTAGGCCTTATTTAATGTATATTTTACTATATTAAATTTGATAATTAAAGGTTGCCCCGTATAAGACAAATTACAATAAAATTAAAATTAAATAAAGGGTATGCCAATAGTAGCGTGACTTTTACATGCATTTCCAAATTATTTGAACCGTAGAAATATGGAAAACATTAGTCTGCGCACAGTACGTATTACTATTATACTTACAAAAGCAAGTATAAAAAATTAAAGTGTGTCTCAAAATTAACGTTAAGTTTCACTAGGCCTTATTTAATGTATATTTTACTATATTAAATTTGATAATTAAAGGTTGCCCCGTATAAGACAAATTACAATAAAATTAAAATTAAATAAAGGGTATGCCAATAGTAGCGTGACTTTTACATGCATTTCCAAATTATTTGAACCGTAGAAATATGGAAAACATTAGTCTGCGCACAGTACGTATTACTAAATGAATACAAAATCCAGTATAAAAAATTAAAGGGTGTTCCAAAAGTAACGTTAAGTTTCACTAGGCCTTATTTAATGTATACTATACTATATTAATTTTGAAAATTAAAGGGAGGCCCGTGCATAGTACGGTTGTCGTATGTGAATCCAACTCGCAGCTGGCGGATTTATTAAATTGCAGTACCCTGAACTAATAATTATTTGGTTTATTTTGACAAAAGAAATAATTGTCGTTTTTCTTTTTCATATTTTTTTTAAATATTTTTCGTTGTTGTTGTTTTTTATAAAAAAAATATTTTTAAGTCGTAACACAGAATTTTAGTTTGAGAGATTTATTTATTTTAATGCACGAATAGATTTTTGTGTGTTTGTGATTAAAATCATTAAAATATAATCTTTACGCAAAAGTCAACAACTACAAGATCATTAGCAACCATAAATGGTATTAAAAGGATGGCAAGGATAATTTAAATAGCAAACACCCTAAATAGTCAACAATTATAATACAAAAAGACACAAACAAGGGATGAATACATCAAATGAAACCAACACCAAGAAAGAAAAAAATGTAACAACAACAGTTTATAATTTCTTAAATAGACACTCACACACCATCAGCAAAAAATTAGAGCCGAACAAATAGAAAAAAAAATTGAACGCACGTTTACTAACACCCAGTGTGCAAGTGCACGTGTAATAAAGAAACAATTAGACGCTTCGTTTTTGTTATTTATATTAAATATGATTACAACAAAAATGTATGTTTATAATCTTCAAAATGTGAGTGTCCGTTTTGTTTTTACTTATTAATCTTTTGCTACTTTTCAGTGGGAGTTGTGTTACATTTTTCTATTTTACCACCCACTGTGTGTAAACGTGATATTTGTTTAACGAAAAAAATGTATTCGTGATTTAAGTATTTTGTCTGTACTGCAATTTCTTTGAAAGAATTTTTTATTTGCAGCAAATTAGTGATAAAACATTTTCGTTATTAAATAAAAAAAAAAACAAAAAACGAAATAATTAATCATTAGCAATGATTTTAGCTTGTGTGTGTTCTTTAAGCCGTAAAGGCATAAACTAATTAAAAGTTTAATTACACATTATTTATTTAATATTCTACTGCTTTAAAAGTGCTGTTAACGTATATCAATTAGAAGAAGTCTTCAAGGCTTCACACGTTTATAAAATTTTTGCTTTTTTTCTAACGTGTAAACGGTAAAATCTCTTTAGTTGATCGTTTGTTACAATAAAGATATACAAACATTTTACACATTATGATCGCAAGGTTTTTAATTCCGTATTAACCATTCCGACAGATTTTTTTTTTACTTTCCTTAGATTGCAGTATTTTTACATCGATGTAGCACCTTGCTTCCCAGGATCTGTTGGGCTTCTGCAGTCATTGGGCAACCTACATACACACTAAAATCAAACATACGCATACAAAGCTGAAAAAGCTCAACATTGATTCTACAAAGTTATCTGAAACTTCCATGCAAACACAGGACGTAGCCTGAAATTCACTGCCCCTCACTGGGTTTAGTTATTTGCGTTCTTGGGCTTCATTTGAAAAATATTTTTTATGTTATCACAATTGCTTTTTTTAATCATTCACATTGAACGGTTAATCTTTAATTCTTAAAAAAAAAAAAATTAGATGAATCAAGACATATAATACCAAGCTGTCATTTAAAATTTTATTTTATGGAGATGAATAATGAATTTTTACCGGAGCTTGATGCTTATATAAAATTATAAGATTTGTTCAATTAAGGCGTGGCACTGCCTACTTTTCTAGTCATAAAATAGCATTTTAATTGGAGCTTACTAGGCGTGAAAGTTTCATAAGATTTATTTAAGCAGATGTAGTTAAAAAACAATATTTTCTTTAGATGGGCATGGCCACGCCTAGTTTTTTTTGGTAATAATATTGCATTCTAACCGGAGCCTAATATATAGAAAAAGGTTTCATAAGATTTTTATAACAGGCAGTAGTTGAGAAACAATATCTGTGTGGGATGGGCGTGGCTCTGCCTACTTTTTAGATCACAATAATGCATTTTTAGTGAAGCCTTTTGTTTATACAATTTTTCATACGATTCGTTCGAATAGAAATAGTTAATAAACAATATCTACTTATAATGGGCGTGGCACGGCCTACTTTTTTGGTCATAATATTAGATTATCAGTAGAGTTAAATATATATGCGAAATATCATAAAATTTGTTCAAGAAGAAATAGTTAAAAAACAATATTAATTTCGGATGGGCGTGGCACTGCCTATTTCTGTAATAATAATATAAAACTATTAAGGGAGCGCGAGGTGAAAGCAAGGCTTTATAAAATGTAAACAGTAGAATAAGTTGAAAATAATCTTTACTTAGGATGGGCGTGGCACTGCCCACTTTTCTTGACATAATATTGGATTTGTTTTAAGGTTTAATGTATATGCAAATTTCCATAAAATTCATTCAAAAGGAAATATTTGAAAAACAATAATTATTTAGAATGGGCGTGGCACTGCCTACTTATGTAGTCATAATATAGCATTCTTATGGGAGCGTAAGATGAGTGTGAGGTTTTATGAAATTTTATTCAAGTAGAACAAGTTAAAAACAATATTTCTTTAGAATGGGCGTGGCACTGCCCACTTTTCTAGACATAATAAATCGTTCTCACCCCAGCATAATTTAAGAGCAAAGTTGGATAAGACTCATTCAAATAGAAGTAGTTGAAAACAATATTTACTTAAGATGGGCGTGGCACTGCCCACTTTTCTACACATAATAATGCTAACTCGCGGAAGCCTAATGAGAATACAAAGTTTTGTAAGATTTATTTAAGTAGAAGTAATTAAAAAGTTTTTTCTTCGAATGGGCATGGAACTGCCCAATTTTTCATTAAAATATTGTGATGTCATAGAAAGTCAATGTCGGTAAAGAATATCGTTTTAAAATAGTTTGGGGTAAAGAAACTGCTCAGCAAAAATGAATTTTGTTATTAAAAAAATAATTGTATCAATTAAAAACTTAATTAAACTTTAATTCGAACTCAATTAAAACTTTAACAAGTGGAAAAATTTTTTTATTTCTTTTTATTTTCCATTTAGAGAAGGTAAATATTTTCCAAAGATAAAAAGATTGTGGAGACTTTAGAACAAGATTTTTTATACAGTGGGCAATAGGAAGCAGTAGGAAGTGCCATAAAAACTTCTTTGTTTAATCAGGCTTTTTTTAATGAACTTTTTTCACTTTTCTCTACTGGGCCTTGCATGCGACCCCAATTTTTTTCAATTTTCTTTTTTTCTTTTTTTAAACTTAATTATTGATCTTTATAAAGTGGCATGTAGCATGAAATTATATTTTTATTAATAAAAAAAAAATTGTAAATGTTTGCTTGTTGTAATCAACAAAACCTTTAATTTGATGATTTGGCAAAAAAATAAAAAAAAAACAGAGAGAAAATTTACTTGGCAGTCCATTTAAGCAATTTTTTATATTAAAATCAAATTGTAAACTAAAACGCTGTTTTATCTTAAACATCATCAAAGTTGGCAGTTGCATTTTAAGTGAATGAATTAAAATGCAACTTTTATAAAGAAGTCATTGTGCAGCCTTGTTTGCCAATCAAGTTGAATGAATTTTCTGCATTGTGATAATAAAAATTCACAGACTTTCACTTATGTTTTAGATTCAGTGGCAGTTAATTCAAATTGTTAAAAAAAAACTGGTGAAATTTTACAAGTTTTAAAAGACTGGAGAGTTAAATTTAAGCAGAGTTGCATTTTATTGTCACTTATTTTTTTTTACTTTTATTACCATTAAAAAAATTTTGAAATTTGTGTGATAGAAACTAAAACGAGAGTTAAAACTTTGACGTAGAATTAGAAAAAAAAAATAAAAAAAAGAAAAGAAAAAAAAAAAGAAAAATAAAGGTATTCTTGTAGAGTTGCATTTTTAATCATAATTTTTTTTACTTTTTTACTCAATTAAAAAAATTTTAAATTTGTGTTATAAAAACTAAAACGAGAGTTATAACTTTGATGTAGAAAAAAATTTCCGGTGAGGTAAGTTCATGTAGAGTTGCATATTTTTTACTCTCTTAAAATCTCACTGATTTAGAAAAAAAAGACAGGAGAAAAATTTTCTTGTAGAGATGCATTTTTTAGTCAACTTTTTTTTGGTTTTTTATTTTTTATTCAATTAAAAAAATTCTCAAATTTATGTCCTAGAAAATAAATTTGCAGTAATAAGTCTGATTTAGAAAAAAAAATCTGAAAGAGAGTCGCATTTTTTGCTGAGTAATTTTTCTTGCTGCAATTCTGAATTTTAAGGAAGAGAAAACGAGAAACAAATTGATTCTACTTTGCTTTCTCTTTCACAAAATTCAGATTAACTGCAAGAAAAATGGACGTATGTGAACTTGGTATTACTTTTTTATTTGAGTGTTAATTTATGTCAAAGAAACTAAAACGAAATTGCAAGTCTGAATTAAAAAAGAGTCAAGAGGGTTAAATTGACATAAAGTAGCGTTTTTTCACGCCGAAATTTTCTTTACTTTTTTATTTAATTAGAAAAAAATAAATAAAATAAAAACCGGGAGAGATAATTTCGCGCAGAGTTCAAGTTTTATTGATCTCTTTTATTTAATTATTAATCTTTTTTGAAATTAATATTTTGTGTTGTAGAAACGAAAACAAAGGTGCAACTCTGAGCATAAAAAAAATTGCTTTTATAATTTTTGTAGACCAGTGTAATTATGCAAAAAACAAAAAAAAAAAAACAAAAACCGCAGGGTATTTAAAACAAGTTAAAAAAAAGTTCAATTTCTATACGTTGTTGAAGTTGAAAATTCTCCACCTCAAGTGCAAATACATATTTTTGCAATTCTATGCAATTTTTTTCGAAAGCTATTTACGTCAAAAAAAAAAAAAAACAAAAATGGTGGTTGATTAATAAAATTCTAAAAAAAATTATAAATGGAAAGAGGAGACCATAATGTGGTGGCTGCCTGGCTGGCTGTTGCTATTAATGCAAATAATGGCTATGAGCATAGCAAAGAGTAGAGTAGAGTAGAGCAATGTTTTATAAGCCACTTCAAATAATGGCATTGTTTTGTTGTTAATGACATATAAAAATGGCAATTGGGCATGAAGGAAACAATAAAAAAATTTTTTGAAATAAAATAAAAATATATATAAATGTGCACATACATATTTACACATAAAAATCGTAAAATTATGAAATTCTTAAATAAAAGATTGTGTAATGAGGTGCATCATGATACACAACAACAACAAATCCATAAATGAAGGTGTGAAAAATCATAAAATTTATATCCAAATATTTTTTTGTTTTGTATTCACATGAAAATTGCATTATTATCTGTTGTGTGTTATTTATTGTCTGTTTGAAGAGTTAAGACAATAATACACTCAAGCTCTTTTAGACACATCAAACAGGATGCAAAAAACAGAAAAAAAAAATGAATATAAAACAAAACAAAAAAAAAAAAAATAAAATAAATTAAAGAAGAAGAAAAAAGTGTTGAACATGTCTAGAAATATTTTGCCAACATACAACACTTTACAATTGTTCTTGTTTTTCTTTTAATTTTTTTATCTTTTTATAAAATTCCATAAATAACTTGTTGTTAATTTTATTCCTTAAGGATGTTAAGGATGCTTTAAGCAAATTAGTCATTATTTTTTTATTATTTACACAAAAGGCTTTACTTTTGTTTGTGTTTTTTTTTTGTGTTCTTCTTCTTTAATTATAAAATAAAATATTAAATTTCATTTACATTTAACTTACTTGTATGCGATCCTCAGGTAGTTCAGTTTTTAATGACAACATTTCACGTGCATACACATCAGGATAGTGGGCCTCCTTAAAAGCTTCTTCTAATTTCTCTAATTGATAACTGGTAAATATTGTACGACTGTGACGTCGTTTTTTCTTTTTCTTTTTATTGGCAAAACCATTAAGACCCTCCAAAGTGAAATCTTTACCCGTCAAAGTTCCTAAAAAATAATTAAAAAAGAAGAGAATTTTATAGAATTGAAAGAAGAAAACAAATAAAATTTAAGCTCATAGAATGAAGAGTAAAGTAAGTCAGATTGGACTGGTTGATCATAACAAAAAAAAAAAAAAATAAATAAATAAAAAAAATTATAAAAAATAAAAATTTTAACAATTAAAAAAAAACATGAGACTTTAAAATGCTGAGTTTTCCCAGTCATCATTTTTTTTAAGAAAAATTTAAACTTTGTTTATAGCATGTGCCTGTACACAAAACGTCCAGCATGTGAAGCAGAGAATCCGAAAACAGCAATAGAACATAGAGGAAAATTTTGGAGGTGGCTGCTTCAAGGTCGAAATATGCTCCAAAGTAAAAATGTCACAACACAGACATAACAAAGGTATTACGTGATCAAGATTAACGTCAGTAGCTGACGGTGGTCTTACCACTGAGTGAATAAAAAGAGTCGACCAGCGTCCCTGCTTAGGCTCAGCCGACAGAGTTGCAATTTCAAGAGCATGGCTTGCAGGACCAAGTCTCTTGCTTGAGGGTTGGAGACTTTCCAACCCCGTCTATTGAATATGCAGCAGCACATTCGTTTAGCACCGCAACTTCCCTGCGGACACTAAACTTTAACCGACAGCCACAAAGTGTACCCAATAACCGGCTACAGAGATGGCCGATTCCCGTGCTGACAGTCTCTTAAAGGGTACTGGTCAGCCCTTCGACAAGTCTCCGAATTATCTATTCAGATTTAGTGTCTCCACAACGAGGGACTGGTTCTCTCCTCCTTTAGCACCCCATCCCCCCCACCAAAATGATACAATTTTAGGTGAGGGGAGGCAGTCGGCATATGAAAAGAAAGCGCCAGCTTTGAAATGTTCAAATTCAAGTGGAAGATAAAAAAGATGTCAAAGAAAAAGAGAATAATAGAAAATAGACAGAAGAATGAGTAAAGCGAAGGAGAATAGGTACTAAGACCAGGACTAAGACTAGACTTACGGGGCTGGGTTTTCAGCACACATATACAACCCGTTGCATCTTTCAACAGGCAGCCAGATGAAAGGAGGAAAGGAAGTCTCTTTGTGTTTTCTATTTCTAAAAATGAAAAATTTGAAATAGAGATGCGATAAAGAAAAATGTCAGGAAAAAACTTTAGAAAAAAGAGTGAAGTGAGGACCTGCCGATCACATCACTTGAATCTGTTATATTTGCTAATGTACGCCAATCGATCATATAGGATGTGGAACAGTTTGGAGTGTCTAAAAAGAATGCCATTGTTCTGATCCCACAAGGCAGGCCAGAGAAATAGAAAATAAAAGATCGTTTTTTTATCTTCTATCGTTATAATTTCCCAATATATTTTATCACTTACCTGGATCCCCAAAAATATTTCCAAACTATTTTCCTTAATCTTTTCACTTCAATTAAATTTTAACAAGTCATTGAAGGCAAAACACAATCTCCTCATACCTAAACTTATAATGAACATACGAACACATAAGGAATTCATATCATTTCCATACTCTTTATTTTCTAAGAAATCTAAGCAATCATTTCAACACGTACCCTCCTCTCTACACTTATCAAAAAAAAAAAAAAAAAAAAAAAAATTAACAGCCACTTGAACTGATGATCCATCTTGTTAGTAGCGGGGAGAAAAAAAATTTCATTTATTTCCTTTTCAAAACGTCGTAAGTGTTTGGTGAAATAATAGAAAAGAAACTTAATATGAGTTTTAAAAAGATTTCCTTAAGACTTAAATAAATAACATTTTCTAATTTCTATTTAACAGTCGTGAGATCATCTCAAATTACTGAGTTAAAAAAAAGTAACAACAGCAGCAGCAGCAGCAACTCATCATCATTATCACCAGCAGAGTGTTGAAACAACTTGCAACTTGTTGAAAAATGTCTTGGGAAAGAAAAACATTTTTAGCGCCTCTTTAACTTAAATAGACACACGTATTTATTTATGTCTGCTTAAACTAAAGTGTAGAGGTCTGTGAGAGGCCTTTTTTTCTTTTAAAAGACTTTTCATTCAGTTCAAACATGTGTTAAGGATTTGCAACAATTTTTAAGGCAGCCAGTGATCGTTAACATTTGTTGCACTTTTTTCTTTTAACAAAAATATATTTAGTGATTTTTAGCTGATTTCCCAGGAAAATTTATTTGTTATTGTTAATTTTAATGATGACACTTTATTAGTTGGCAGGATACTTGAGCCGACTTAAAAAAGAAGAGGGATTTTAATTTGCCTAAATTTTTTTTATTTGTTTCATTCATTTTCGATTGAAAGGTAATGCTTACAGCTTGGTCACATTGAGAATAGAACTTTATAATTTTATAATTTAAAGGGTGTCCACTTACACCTAAATGATTTTTTTTTTAATTTACCAACTAAATCAAAACTGGTGTCAAGAAAGCTCCCAATAATAGAAAGTAATACAAAAAAATAAAATTATAAATTAAAGGGTGTTCCCATAAGTAAAGTAATTTGACTTAGATGAAAGTATCTTTTGTCTATTATAGTCATACACTTTAAAATTACTAAAAATATGAATTTTATATTTTTTAACTTTTAAAAATTAAAGGGTGTCCCTACACTACCAAAATAATTTTTACATGGTAACGAACAACGATATAAAAATTTTAACAAAGTTGGTATCAGTATAACAGTTATCATAATAACACAAGTTAATAAAAAAATAAACTTAAAAATCAAAGGGTGTCTCCATAGTAAACATAAATAGACTTATATGGTCTTATTTTTTTGACTGTTATAGTCAGCAATTTGAAAATTACACAAAATGACTCTAATCAAAAAACAAATATAAAATTGAAAATTAAAGGGTCACCCAATATCGATATATAAGACCTTATCTTCTACATTGTTAAAGACGGACAGTTAAAACTTACTCAAAATGTTTATTGTCATGTACGCTTTAACAACAGTACAAAATTAAAAATTTTGGAATTAAAGGGTGTCCCTATACTACCAAAATAATTTTTACATAGTAACGGACTCCGATAAAAAATTTGTTTAACAAAGTTATTATCATTATAGCTCCTAATAGCGGAAATAAATAAAAAATAAAGTTAAATATTAAAGGGTGTCTCGATAGTTGACACAAATAGTTTTACATGGCTCCTTTTTTTGAACCGTTATAATCAAAGATTTGAAGGTAACACAAAAAATGAGTTTTTATTTGTCTGCAAAAACAACAAGTGTATAATTAAAAGATAAAGGGTGACCAAATATTCAATGTTTTTTGATGTATATGGCCTTATCTTCTGCATCGTCAAAGACAGACAGTTGAAAATTATTCAGAATGTTTATTGTCAAGTACGCTATAACAAACGTATAAAACTTAAAATTTAAAATTAAAGGGTGTCCTTATAGGTGATGTAATTTTATTTATCTGGGCTTATCTTTCAAATCTTTAAGGTCAGACCCTTAAAATATGAAATTTTTAATACTATATCCACAATTACAAGCATAAGAAATCTAAAGGGTGTCTAAAGGGTGTCCCTATAGCTGACCTTATTTGAACTCTTCTTCTTAACCGTTATCGTCAAACACTAAAAAATTACATTAAAATTGTAATTACAAGCCCGCTGCCGCAACAATTTAAAATAATTAAAATTGGAACTTAAAAGGTGTCCCTATAGGGGATGTTACTTTATATATATTGCCTTATCTTTTTAACAAGTGTACAGTTCGAATAAAAACACTCATTTGGTCCAGATTGAATCAAGGATTGACAAGAAATCTTTTAAGATTTTACACAAAATTTTCCTAAGAAGATTGAGCGATCACGAGAAGTCGATTTTGCTAATAGATTATGTTTTCAGATTAAGTCGTCACGACAGAGAAATGTTGGAATTAATTTTTCATTTTCTAAGCTTTCATTCTTCTATAAAATCTGCTGCCGTATAAGCTTCACTATATCTCCATGAAATCCTCTCCACTCTCTACAGCGGATTTGTTTTAAGTTCTACGCTTCGATCGGCCTCCTTTCTTAGCCACTTCTTTCAGCTTCATAGATGCCTCTAGTTGAAATTTCGAATTGAATAGTAACAAGTTGTAGGCAGTTACAAGTGCATTGCCGATAACAATTGTGGACTGTCAACTTTAAAAAAAAATTACAGTGGCAATACTTAAGGACACAAATGGTAACACATTTAAATCTTGCCTTGACCGAGGGGCACCCCTTAAATGAAATAATTTATTTCATTCTAATAATACATTATAGATATAGATATTTAACAACTAATTATTGAGATTATTTAGCTATTAATCACCTTTATTTATTTTTTTAGTGTTGTTAGTGTTGTTAGGTTGTCCGTCCAGCTTTTAATTATTTCTTTTAGGCAAAAGAATTTTTAAATCATTTATAAAAAATAATTAATTTCTTATTATCTTATTTTTTGTTTGTGTTTTATTTTCTAAAAATATTCTTGAAATACCTGTCCAAATGATAGAGAAACGTAAAAATTAAATTTCATTTATTGCTAAGAGAAGCTTAAAGGAATGATGTCTTCAAAAAAGCTAGAAAAAATTAAAAAAAAAATTTTAAGAAAATCTGTAAACATTTAAATGGACTAAGAAAAAGTTTAATAAAAAATATATTAAAGTTTTAAGTGAAAAAAATTAAATAAATAAAAAATAGAAAAATAAAATCTGGTACTAAAAGTAAACGCTTTATCAACAAAACTAAGCCACACTTAAGAAGGAATCTTGAAAAAAGATCAAAAATACCCAAAGAAAATAAAGGAGATTTTTAAAGCCCCAAAACTGGCATAAATCGGTAGATTGAAAAAACAAAAATAATAAAAGCAAAAGAAAATAAACGCTAAAAATTACAAAAAAAACACAATTTTTTTTTTAAATCTGAAGGAAAAAACGCTACATGATAAAATAATTCCTTAATCAAAATCAACGAAAAAATCACCCAAAAGACAGAACAACTCCTAGAATCTTATACACAAATACTGTTAAAAATTTCAGAAACGTTAAACTATAAAATTTAGAAAAGCAGCTAAAATTAGAAAAAAATCGCCAAATATAAATAAATTCATATTTTTTTTTCCAACCCTATCCACAGAACATAACACAATCTATTAGCAGACGCACTATTCCATGACCGCTAATTAACTCTTGAAGTAAAAAAAAAAATTAAAAAAATAAGTTTTTATAAAAAATTGCAAAAATTAAAAAAAAATTGAATGAAAAATTAAGTGAAAATTTTTTAAACTTCTTGACTCTAAAAATATTTGAAAAGTGACCAACTATGACAGTTAAAGGAAAAAAAACGAAAGAAAAGAACATCCAGCGGTGTTAGATAACTATTCCACACAATCTGGCAACTATAAAAAAAGTCGTTATTAGCGGCTTCTTGCCGCCTTCGAATAGTTCACACACACACAAACTAGTCGTTGTGGTGGTTTCGATAAGTCTGCCTGTGGCAAGCTAAGCTTGTGTTGTTAGGACAAGAAAGACAGAGCTCCTTACGAGCAAAAACAGGCAAAACTTGTCTGTTAATGTAGACACCTCTGGCAGCTCTGTCTAAAATTGCCGTAAACTCAGTGTTGGATTGCACTCTCGATCTAAAAATTCAATTACGAAAGAATTTATTTATTAATATCCCGAAAAGATTTCATACTTTTAAGTTCTGCTCAATGTTGGACTGGCCATTTGAACAAAACAAAAAATTAAACCCCAAACTTAAAAAAAAAATTGTCATATGCAAAAAACAACAGCAAACACATTCTTATTGAAAATTCAAAAAAGACAAGAAAAAACGAAAGAAGATGAAACAAAAACAAAATAAAATAAAAGTTTTAGAAGAAGCTCATGTGCTGTTCGTCGTTCTCTAAACACGAGGACGATAAAGTTTTAGTTGATCAACTGACAACGGCTATTTTAAAATTTAAATTAAAGGTTTAAGTTTAGTTTAAAACCGGACGTCAGCGTGTTAATAAACGCAATAGAAAATAAAATATAAAAAAAAACGGAAAATTAAATTAAAAAATTTTTTTTAAATATTAAATGCAATAAAAGATTTAAAGTGAAGTGCTTTCAAAAAACAAAAAAAAAAGAATATTTTACAATTTTTAAATTTATTTTTAGCAAGTGAATTAAAAAAAAAAAAACATGTCCAACCCTGGACCCACTGCAGCGACCACAACTGCTGAAATGGAACATATGAATTATTTTCAAAAAGTATGGCGTTTTCGCCGTTACTTGACCATTGAGCCATTTTTCTTTTTCTATTTAATGGCCAGTGTCTTCAATGCCATTGCCATGTTAAATTTTCCCCTCGACAAGGCTTGTCGTGTTAATTTGGGCTACAGCAAGACAGTGTGTGCCACCACTTTAGATAAATCCCAGTATGACATTGATTGTGATGCTTTTGATTTTGAAAATGCTACAGAATTTAATGCTTCCAAAGAGGAAATGCTTTTTACTGACACTTCACCGGGCTTTAATTATACGGTGTGTAAAGCAGAGGTGGGTGCTCAGAAATTGGCGGCAAATGTTTCGGGCAAAAGGGCACCAATAGGTAAGAATTCTCATTGCAATGTTAGTTAAGTGCTTTGGAGGGAGTTGAGAATTAAGTTTGTAAAATTTATTTTCAGTAATCGAACATTTCGAAATTGCCAAAAAAGTACGAGGGTGATATTAAAAGTTCTTTAAATTAATGTATCAATTTCATTAAAAATGTTTTTTTTTAATTTAAAAAAAAAGCTTACTGAGTGTACCACGATATCACAAGGATACGTTTTTTTACACAATTAGAGTTGCATTTACAAAAGTGAAAAATACAATTTTACTAAAAAATATCACTTCATAACAAATAATTGCCTAACATCTGCTCAAATCATTTAAAATTTAAAAAAAAAAAAAAACGTCTAAATCAAAACATTTCCAAAAAAGGTGGCAACCTTAATATACCTGATTTTAAAGTCGACTAATTAAATGATTGCCACTTGCATAGTCTTCAAAAGTGGACTAGAAATAACTAACTATGCTGGTTAAGAGCTCCATGTATATTGTTATAAACCTTTTGAGAATTTTATCTACAACCCAGTGTATGAAAGAAATTCTAGAATTTTAATGTCGATGTCCAACAAAAATCTAGTGTTCATTTATGACTAAAAATATTCCTGTCACTCTTCTAAGCCGTTAGCAAACTATTCCTAAATTCGAAGACATGAAATTTTTTTTTTAATTTTCTGCAAAACCTGGGCTTGTTGCTAATGGGCGTTACAATAAAAAGAAATTAAGCAATTTAATCCGGTAATAAACGTAACTAGAAAAGAAATATTAGGGCCTTAAGTAGAAATTCATCATTCATTTTAACTTTCCGCCATGGGTGGCCTAGTCCTCGCCAAAGAAGCTCATGTGCCCGTATATTCCTTTCTAAAAATAAATGGAAATTTATATAACGTGACTGCAGGGCTATGAACTAAAGATCAACATTCTTTTGGCGGCTACTGGTGATATCCAAAAATAAATATGACTCGTCGTGTCCAAATCATTTGATTTTAATTCGCGCTTTCTTTTACGGCGGTATTTTTAAAAATCCCATATAATGTTGGCTTAATAACTCAAAAAGAGCGACAACATTTTTTTTCCTTCAGTTTCACTCAGTTAAATATTTAAATTTAAAAATTCATGCTATATTTGAATTTTCCGCCATATTGGATGCACTTAACTGCTGATAGGGTAGAGTATGATTTATTAAAATGGACTCAACTCAAAACTGCGTCTAAACAAAAATTGTTTTTCTTTTTCTTATTGCATTTATTTACCTTTAAATGACTTATCCAATCCCAGCTCCTCGATAGCAATTATTTTTCTCTATAATAATGAGGCTGATGGGATGTGAACTTACGACTCATGAAAATGCTATCAATAAATACACAAATGATTCTACAGGCGTCTTATCAACATGTGTAACCAACTTTTTTTTAATACTTTTCCTACACATCACACTTTCTTAGTGGTGCATATAAAAAGCTTTTCAATTCTATTTGCTACAGGCAAATACAAAAACAACATATGGCAAAAGGATAGTCGAATTTTATTTTTAAAAGAATGTTAATACAGTTACAGTTAGTTATTATTAGCTGAAATTTAGTATCGACCCTCGTTACTAATTTAGTAATTTTTTTACTCAAATAAAAAAACTGTATTTCTTTTCATATTTTTAAAATTTCTTCTTAAATAAATTTATATTCAAACAAATATTTTTAAAATTTTTAATAGATTTTGATCAAATATTTTAAGAAACAACAACCAAAAATAAAAGAAAAAATAGAATAATTTCAATTTTATTAATTATTAATAAAACCTTACAAACAGCTTTTAATTAATTTTATAAAAAAATACAAACAGCTTAACATCAAGTTTTTTTTAAAGGTTTGTGATCTTTTGAAAATATTTATGAGCTGCTTTAAATCTTCTTTATTTTGAAAGACCTGTTTCGTTCAAAAAAAAAAAACTGCTTAAAGTCGATCATGAAAAATTTTATTATTAAACAAAATTTTAACAAAACAACTAAAAATAAATAATTGAGCTGGTTGAAATATTATTTCTGGTTTTTGTTTATTAAAATTAATTTTGACATTAATAAATAATTTTAAAAACGTTAAAATAAAATTATGTTTTGAAATGTGTTCTAAACAAAAAATATTTAAAAATGATTAATTTTCTCAACAAAAAAAAAACGATCTCAAAACAGACAGACGGACAAAGCTTCATCGGTTATCAAATAAGAACTGTAATACACTTTTTTCAAATTTCAAATACATCACCTAATTGGGTAACCCTTTAAATTCTAATTTTAAATATTAAAAGTTGTTGCTATAGCGAACATAGAAGTTTATATTCCGTGTAATTTTTAAGTGTTTAACAGTAACGGTTTAAAACATATAAACATATAAGTCAAAGTACGTCACTTAGAGGGATACCCTTTAATTTTAAAGTTGATTTTTTTATATATATTCCAGCTATTTATAGCTATAGGAACAATAAGTTTATTAAAATTTTATATTAATATCCCTAACGATTCTTTAGAAATGTAACAACAATTTGTACTGCATGGGGCCACCCTTTAATTTTCACTTTTAAACTTGTGGCTATAGCTGACATAGAAGTTCAAATTGTGTGCAGTTTTCAAGTGTTTTACTATAACAATTTAAAGGGTAAGGCCGTATAAGTTAAATTAGGACACATAAGGGGCACCCTTTAATTTTCAAGTTTATTTATTTATAACACTCTGTTACTGAAAGCTATAATTGTACAAATTTTATTACAATTTTATATAAATGTCCACCACGATTCAATAGACATTTAAAAGGCATTAGGGTTGTATGGGCACACCCTTTAGTTTCCATTTTTATACTTGCTGTTATAGCAGACACCGAAATGCAAATTCTATGTAATTTTCAAGTGCTACACTATTACGATTTAAAAAGTAATAAATACCAGTCAAATTACGTCACCTATAGGGACACCCTTTAAATAAAAAAATTTTTTTTTTTTACTGAGAGCTATGATGGTACCAATTTTGTTAGAAGTTTATGTGGGTGTCCAGTACAGTTCAATAGACATTTTAGTTGTGTTGGGACACCCTTTAATTATTAAAAATATGAACTTTCTTTTTAAATGATTGTGTGAGAATCGTTTTTCAATTAATAAAAATGAATAAAGTAGAAATGAGTCTGCGGACCCTTACATAGAAAAAACCATAAAGACGAATCTTTTTTTCAAGTCGATTAAAAATAAAATGAACTGCCCTGGTTCATCACATTATCAAAAGAAGCTTTCGTTCGTAAAAATTACAATAAAAACAAAAATAATAAAATAATGAGTCAGGCAGAAAAAATTAAAAAACTATTTGACCTTGAATTGCTTTTAATTTTTTCCTTGTTATTAACTGACTTCAAAAAAAAAAGAAGAAGGAGGTTATCAATTCGACTGAATGTTGCTTTTTTATGTTTGTACCTGCAGAACACATTCATTTCTAAACTGATTATAATTTTTTTTTTGTAATTTTATAGATTATTTTTACAGATTGGTTCCGGTTTAAAAACAGTTCATAATTTTAAAAATTAAAGGGTGTCCCCATACAACATTCATTTTTTCTAAGTGTATTATAAACCGTAAAGCGCACTGCTTTCAAATTAAAAAATGCGTATTACAATAGCTTCCAATAGCAAAAAGTAATATAAAAATAAATATAAAAATTAAAGGGTGTCCCCATAGGTGACGTAAATTGACTTATATGCGACTTTCTTTTGAAGCGTTATGGACAAACGTTTGAAAGTTGGACAGGATATCGATTACAAACTTTTAAAGTTATAAACTAAAGGGTGTCCCAATAGCTACTGTAATTTGATGTATGTGGCCAAAGTTTTGAACCGTTATAGACAGATAGCTGAAATTTACAAAACACCTGTATTGTTAAGACCGCTATAACAACAAGTATGGAATTTGAATTTAGAAATTAAAGGGTGTAACCATATTTGTAGTAAATGGACCTATATGACCCTATTATTTGAACCGTTATATACAAACACTTGAAAATAAAACAGAATGTCCACTACTTTATCTGGTATATTAAGAAGTATAAATATTTAAAATTATAAATTATAGGGTTGCTGTTATTTGATGTATATGACCAAACTGTTCAACAGTTGTAGACAGTTGATTGAAATTCGCACAGAACCTTTAATGATAAGTCCGCTATAACAAGCAGCAAACTTGAAATTAGACATTAAAGGGTGTCCCTATAACTGTTGTAATTTGACATATATGGCCCTATCTTTAAACCAGTTACAGACAAACTCTTGAAAATTAGACAGAATGTACATTTCTATAACAAGTGTAGTAACAAGTATAAATATTAAAAATTAAAAATTAAAGGGGCTCTAATGGTTGTAATTTGACGTATTATGTCAATCTTTTAAACAGTTACAGACCAACGCTTAGAATTTAAACAAATTTTGTTTTACTGTGTCAGCAATAAAAAGTGGAAAAATAAAGTGCGAACATTCTTGCGAATGGGTGAATTTTCTTGTTTAATCTGCTTTCATATTTTGTTCTACGACATATAAAAAATCCTGACGTAATCTTTCTCAAAAAAATATAATATAATTTATGTATAATTACCGTCCTAAAGAAATATGATTTTAAGTTTGTCTATTTTAACCTCGGGTTAGGTTTTGCAAGATTTATTTGGAAAATATTTGCTTTTTTGTAATTTGGATTTTCGAAGCTTTAATTAATTTTTGTTGAATTTATCAAAATTTTTTAAGAAATTCCATGTTTAGGCAATGTTTAGATAT
This sequence comes from Cistogaster globosa, assembly GCA_937654795.1. NCBI lineage: Eukaryota > Metazoa > Arthropoda > Insecta > Diptera > Tachinidae > Cistogaster > Cistogaster globosa. The sequence goes on from OW569406.1 coordinate 4,950,320, forward strand.
TTTTTGAAATCTCGATATTCAGCAATGGGAATCTTTTGGAAATAATTTTTATTTATTTTATTATTATTTTTTTTTTTTTATTGTGAGTTATATAGCTGGGATAATTTCCGGACTCTTCTTATTTTTATTTAAAATTTTTGCAAATATTCTTTTTTTTGTGAAATTTAGTTTTCAAGTTTTTTTTTCACCAAATTCTATGTTTTGCAAAATTTTCTCATTTTGAGTAAAGAGTGCGCCAAATCATTTTGTTTTGTTAATAATGCTACAAAAAAAAACTACTGAATATTTTCTCAAATTTCTTTTTTATTTGAAAGTACAATCCTTCCGGTTAATAATAGAAGAAAATTTCATTCAAATGGCTGCCTCGGCTGGAAATGCAGTAGCCTACACGATCGTTCCAATTTTTAAGCACATTATCGATTGTGTGCAGCTGTATTTCACCAACGACTTCACGAATATTTTCCTTAAAAGCGTGAATTGTCTCTGGCTTGCCGGCGTAACACTTATCTTTGACGGCATCCCACAAATAATAGTCCAACGGTGTCGAATTGCAGCTCCGAGGTGGCTAAATGACGTTAGCTCTGCGGCTGATAATGCAATCTTCAAAAACAGGGTGCAAAAAATCGAATGTAGCTTCGGCTGTGTGGCACGTAGCGCCATCCTGTTGAAATCAACTGTTGCCAATATCCTCCTCTTCAATTTTTGTGAACAAATATTCGTTCGATAACGATCGCCATTGACTGTAACGGCCACTCCTTGCTCTGGCCTCTGGACCAAAATCCGCATCAAACAGTGACTTGTTTTGGGTGCACCGGCTTTTCAATGTATGCGTGCGGGTTTTCTTTGACCCAAACGCGACAATTTCGCTTGTTTATTTATCCGCCAAAATCAAAATGACCTTCATCTGAAAAGATGATTTTTTTTTGGCAAAATTGGCATCTTGTGTAAGTCGATCGCAGGCCCCACTTAACGAAGCGAAAACACATTTTGTTTTCGATTTTTTTTTAACTTTTAATTTTTCGATTTTACCAAAAAGAGTCTTTAAATTTTATTTGTTGATATAAAGCTTTTTGTTGATGTAAGATTCTCGATTTCAGATTTCTAATTTTGGAGTCTTTTTGAGTTTTTGACTATTTTGGTGGAATTAGCAATTAATTTGAGTAAAGATAACATGTTTAGTCTTGTTTTGTTAAGTTCTACATTTCTTAGATAAAATTTTGTTTTAGATTTAGAAGCGGATTTTCGAAACTATTTTTCAATTTTTTGTTAAATTAGAATTTTTCTTTTTTTCTGTTACTTGAAGTTAGTTTTCTCTTTTTTCCACACTAAAAGGAAAATGAGTTTTTATAAGGTTACTGTGCCGTTATTTTGTTAAAAATATTTTATTAAGTATTTTGTGTATTTCTCATTCAGTTAATTTGAAGGTATTAAAATATGAATTTTTTTTATTCGAAATATAGAAATATCTAAGTTTTTTGCCAAATTCGACTAAAATTAATTGTGGTATAAAAGCAGTGGCAAAATGTCGTAGTACTAAACATTTAATAATACTAAAAATGCTATAAAATATAAGAATGTCATAAAAAAATTCACTTTAAATTTTTCTATTTAAATATTGATTTAAAATAACTTTTTGGATTATTTTTAATATTTTCTTTAATGTGTTTTTGTTTATTTATATCCCTTGTTTTTTTTTTTTTTTTTTTTTTTTTTTGTTCTGTTGGCTATTTTTAATCTAAGACAAGTTTAGAGTGAAACTGCCAAATCATTATACAAAATTATATTTTATTTCAATTTTGAATGGTTATAAATATTTTCTGCCATAAATAGTTGTTCTAACTAATAAATGAAACAATCAATTTAATACTTAATTTTTGTGTATTTTTTATATTTTCCAAACCGGCTTCAAACATCAGAAATACAAAAAGCACGCTTTGACGTCAACAAAAAATCAGCAGCAGCAAGAGTTTAGTAAAAAATAAATTTTTTTTCTTAAGTTCATTATTACTAAATGATTTGAGGAAATTAAAATACATAAAGAAAAAAAATTTAAAATTTACTTTAATATTTCAATGAATGCTTTAGAAAAACCGGTCAAATGACTTGATTGTTAATCAATATTCGAATTGTAGATAAAGTCATTAATAGATTAAATTAACAATTAAAGATTTGTGAGTAAATTATATAGTGAGTAAAAACTACGTTTTAAATATAATTTTTTAATAATTATTTTATTTTAAATAAATTTTTCTAATGACTTGAAATGGACACAATGATGCAAGAAGTATCAACATTTCAGCGTGATTTTTGTTCATATTTGCATTGCAACCATGTTTTTTTTTGCTTTTTGTTTTGACTCATCGCTAATTTAAGAAAATTAGATTTTGATCATTTTTTTTTAATTTTTTTATAATATAATATTATTACAATAATATTGCATTGTGCTATAAGCTGAAAAAAATATAACAAGTCCAAATTAATTTTTGTTTTATTATTGTAAAATATAAAATTTTTTCATTATTATTAACTGAATTATCATTAAGTGTACATTTTATTGTAAAATTTTATACTAACTTTTTTTGATTAATTTTTTCGTGCATTCAGAAATAGAATTTTTGTGTCTTTCAAAAATAATAAAATATAATTTTAATTTAATTTGTGTCCATTTCTTTAAAAACCAAAAAAAAAAAATACTAAAAAAGTTTGTGATTGAAACAATAAGCAGCAACATCACTACTTTAAGTGAAGAAGACAGTAACGAAAGTCACAACATCAATGAGCAATAAACAGCAGTCGGGGAATTCTCCTATATGCATCAACATAAAAAATTAAATTTTTATAATAACCAAAGTACATCAAAACAAAATCAATTTCAGTTACTTGATAATGAAAATGGAGATGATGATAATGATTATAATGCTAAGAAAACTATTCCCTAAAACCACCACCTAGTACATACCAAATGTATCAAATATTAACAGTATGTTAAAACACATAAGTAGCGTAATATATAAAAATTATTTTAATTATAAATCTATGAGAGATAATAAAATAAGATTCATGATAAAAACTATCGAATCTTTTAGAAAGGTTTTTAAGTATTTTGAAACAAGACAAATCAGTTATAATACTTATCAATTGAAACAGGAACGTGCTTATCGTTCTGTTATAAAAGGTTTACATATTTCATCAACGATCACTGGCATTAAATCTGAGCTGTTAATAGCTGGACATCAAGTTTGATCTATTGTAAACGTGAGAAGTTGAGTCACAAAACTTCCTCTTCCAATGTTTCTGTAGATCTAGATCAAGATCAAAATAGTAAAGAAATTATTTAATATAAAAAAATATAAATAATCATTTGTAGGTTTACAAGTAATTCACTCTCATGTTTATTAAACCGATAAATATAACAGTGACAGACAGTCGTATGCTGAAGCAGTTAGAAGTAGCACAACCAGTAAAGAAAGTTGTTTAATGGAGAAGCTAGAACGGATGATGGACTAAATGTTTGAAATTATGCCACAAATTATGCTAAAACCTATGCAAATAAATTTAAGATTTGCAGCATGGAATGCCATACAAGAGAAATAGACATTTTTCTTAAAATGAACTATCTTGATATATTACTAATATCAGAAACACATTTTACGAGTAAAACCCTTTTTTAAAATAAAAAACTTTGATTTATTCAAGCCAATCATCCTGATGGTAAAGCACATGCTGGTTCAGCAGTTTTATTACGATCAAGCATTTATTATAAAACTTTATCATCAGTTATTAAACCATTCGTACAAGTTGTGGTATAAAAATCAAATGTAATAACATCGACTTATGTATTTATTCAGTTTATTTTCCACCCACTCACTATGATAATTTTTTCAAATAATTATGCACAAGGTTTATCGTTGGCGGGGACTTTAACGCAAACACAAAAAAAAAACAAATACAATACGCTTTATACTTGAAGACCAACATATATGCCCAGTGACCCAATTAACTTGCCTGACCTACTGGACTTCTCCATTTATTCCGGATTACCTAACCAAATTTTAAGCATTCATGACAATGACGATCTTAGTTCCGGTCACACTCCTATTATTGCTTGTAACAATACTACTTTGCATACAATTTCTTAAAGCATAAAATTTATTTCGCCCAAAAGTTGGCTAGATGATAAAGTTCAGCGTAATGCTAGTATCCAAACATCTGATAAACAAAAAAGTTGTGTGGAATCTTTTAATAATCCGCCTTTTTATTTACTCCACAGACACAATTCCTGAGAAATATGTTCGTTATTTCTGCAGAAGTAAGAGAACCGATAAGGAATAAAAGAAGGCTAAGAAGAATTTGGCAATAAAACACGCACTGCCGAAATAAAAAATGTAGAGCTCTCGCATTACTTAAGAAATTTGAGAATTACAAACAATAGAGAACATAGCTTAAGTATTTTAATAAACCAATTTCAGAAAAATGTGGCAATAAAAGACTAGAATGGTGGTTGGTGTAGAAACATTAAGAATAAAGTCGATGCATTTTCAAGGTATCTAGAAGAAATATTTAATACATCTTCAAAACCATTTTCCGAAGAAGATCAAATTTAAAAATTTTTGCTAAATGCAACATGCCCAATGGACTTCCCTACCAAGAGTTTTACCTTCTGAAGTGCAAAAGACAGTTAAAAAATTAAATAACAAGAAGTCACCAGGTTATGATAAAATTTGGCCTAATATTGTCTCTGCAAAAAAAAAAACGCATAATCAGGCTTTCACATTCAGGCTTTCACAATTTCCAATCCAGTAAAAATGTGCAGAAGTAATAATGATTCACAAACAAAATAAAGCGGAAAGCCAAATATCTTCATACAGAGCTATAAGCCTTCTGCCAATTTTTTAAAATTTTTCGAAATAGTTTTAGTAACAGGTTACAACCTATTCTGAAAAATCTTAATATAATTCCGGATCATCAATTTGGATTTCGGCGTAAACATGGGACTCTGGAGCAATACCATCATGTAGTAAAACTATATCCGACTCACTAGAGAGAAAGTTTTACTGCTGTGCAGTATTTTTAAATGTTAAACAGGCTTTTGGTAGAGTTTGGCAAAAGACTTGGAAAAAGCAGGTTTTTAATAGAAAGATTTGCAAGCATAATTTTTATTATTTCTTAAAGAACTTTTATTACATTTTAATAAATCTGTCTAGTGCTAGTTATTAAAAAAAAGTATTCCACACCATGTATGGGCCACCCTTTTTTTAAGTTTTATTATTTTTCCTTGAACTTTTGAAGTAACTAAGCGTAACGTTGAAAAGCTAAAATATACAAAAAAAAAAAAAAAAATAAGATCTTCTATGGCGACACACTTTAAGGCTGAGTGTAACATTGAAAAGCTAAAATGGGGACACCCTTTAAGTTTTAATTTTTTGTTAACTTTTTATTAAGGATAATAATTTTATAGATCATTCTGTAGCATTTTAAAAGATATTTCTATATACATAAAAACTCAGTCTTATTTTGGGCACCCTTTAATAAGGGAAATTTTTTTTAATTAAATGTTGTTAAAATCTTAAAGTGCCTATATCAGTTCAAAAATAAGGAAAATGTATGTTAAAATTTTTTCTACCATGGGGACACCCTTTAAGTAAAAATTTAATTTTTATATTTAAATGTTTAAGAGAGCATTGTAAATACTTGTAAGTTTCAAAGGTCTATCTGCTGCATATATATGTAAAAATCAAGCCTTATGTAGGCACACCCTTTAATTTTTTATTTTATGTGTAATTAATTGTTATTGCAAATTGAAAATGTCTACCTATTGCGCTTTAAATGCTAAAACAAATATAAATTAATATTAGGTCTCCTATAGGGTCACCCTTTAAGTTTTAATTTTGTTTTTTATATTTTTATGTTTAAGTTGGCAGTAACACTTTGTGTAAATTGCATAAGCCTTCCTATAACGGTTTTAAAAATAAAGTTATTTACGTAAAAATTAAGTCTTTTCTGGGCACACCCTTTAGTTTATGAATTTTAGTTTTATTACTTCTTGTTAAAATTTATAAATTTTTTTTGTTACGGTCTTAAATTTAAAATAATAAAAATCAAATTGATAGCTTGTAATAGGACACCCTTTAATTTTTTTAGTATTTTAATATTCTGTTTCATGCTGTTCGAAGTTTAAGACAGAACCATTAGCCGTATTATTAGAAGTTTTAATAAACCTTGGCAAAGTTATTATTTGATGTTTAATATGAAATATTTTGAACCGAACGAGAATTATTAAAAAAAAAATTTAATAAAGTCGCCATTTTACTAGCATTGTTTAAATCAAAATATTTGTTTTTAAACTAAAAAATACCTTGCAATATAATTTAATTTTTATAAATGTTAGCAATTGAACACACACTGCAATAAATACAGTTTCTATGGAACCAATAATTCTCATTTAATTGGATTTTAAAAAAATCATTTATCATTCTCCCCTTTCGTTACTTTTTTCTGCTATCTCTTTCTTAAATTTGCATTATTAATTAAATCCAAAAAAAAAAAAAAAGAAAATATTAATAAAATAATAAACAAATTTTCAAGTTCAAGTTTAACAATTTTGTAATTAATGGATTAAGATGTTCACTCACCTTGTCAAATGAACTCATAATACAAGTATGTTATACAAAAAAACTTTTGTAACGTGACTAGAAACAAAATAATAATGACTTTTTTAATTTGTCATAAAAAATTTATTTAAAAATAATTATCTTCAGTTAGAAACAATCATTAAAATATTGAAACTTAAATAAATGTAAAAAAAATAATTGTCTGACTGCTGTTTAGTTTAACATGTTATTTGTCATTTAGCTGTTTAGTTTTAAAGCATTTCTCTACATTTATACGCAGCACATCAAGATTGCAAATAAAGGGATTTTAAATTTATAAATTTTTTTTGGTCTTTAAATAGATTTTTAAAAAATTTTATTAGTGATCACAGATTCCTTAAGTTTAAGTTCTTTTAGAACGTGTAGTTTCTAGTTTTTCATTTAAAAAATTTAGATTTTTTCAACTTAAAATCGATTTGTAATGAATAATTTAAGTTCTTATAAGTCTAGGTTATGAGCTAATCGAGTTTAAAGTTTTTTCATTAAAAAAAATTACGGTTTTGACTTAAAATTGATTTTCGAAAAAAATTATATATAATTTTTTATTAAAAATTAATTTGTTATAGATTTAAAATCAATTTAAAAACAATTATAAGTGGCCAAAAATACGAGGGCTGCTATATATATTTCTGGCCTGGCAACACTGAGTGCTGCCAAGTGCAATCTGACATTTCCATTGGAAAGTTTGTCATTTTTAAGCATAATCGTACTCAAAACGTTTTGACGTACGACCATTATTTGTGTTGTTTACAGTGACTTGAAAAAAATATTGTAGAAAAAAATGGAATTAACTCGTGAACATTTTCAGGCCATCATTTTTCACAACTTTCGACGTGGATTATCACGACAAGAGTGCATTGATGAACTTAAATCTTTGTATGGCGATGAGGCACCATCCTATAGCACTGCGAAAAATTGGTATAATGAATTTAATCGTGGCCGAAGCTCGCTCAAAGACGAATTCCGTGAAGTTCGTTTAAAAACGGCTGTTGTGCCAGATAACATTGATGCCGTGCGTGAACTCATAATGCAAGATCGACATGCGACATACCGAGAGATAGAGACATCCTTGGACATTTCTTTCACCAGCATACATTCGATACTGCATGAGCAACTGGCCGTAAAAAAGGTTTGTTCTCGTTGGATCCCGCACAATTTTAAAGTCGCTCAAAAAAAGGCTTGTGCCGATTGGTGCAAAGAAATGTTGCAAAAATACGATTGCGGTGCTTCGAAAGACGTTTATAAGATCGTCACAGGTGACGAATTATGGATCTATGCGTATGAGCCCGAAACGAAACAACAATCGACCGTGTGGGTCTTCAAAGACGAGCGAAATCCAACAAAAGTTGTTCGCGGAAGAAGCACTTCGAAGCAAATGGTCGCCTGTTTCTTCGGCAAAACTGGTCATGTGGCGACTGTTCCGCTTGAGCGACGTAGGACGGTCAATTCTGAGTGGTACACTACAATTTGTTTGCCTGAAGTCATCGGAGAAATTTGAAAAACCAACAAGAGAAGACGAATCATTGTTCACCATGATAATGCGAGCTCTCACACATCGGCTAAAACCAGAGCGTTTTTGACCGGCCAAAACACCTAATAACTTCTTCTTGTTTCCGCACATCAAGAAAAAAATGCGTGGTGAACGATTTTTGTCGCCAGAAGAAGCTGTTGAAGTGTTCAAAAACCATGTTTTAGAGGTGTCTCAATCGGAGTGGAAAATTTGCTTCGACAACTGGTTTGAGCGCATGAAAAGTGTATAAATCATGTTGCAGAATACTTTAAAAAACAATATAACCATTTTTGATTATAAATAATCGCATTTTCACTATTAGGCCAGAAATATATAGATCAGCCTTCGTATTATTGTTTTTATGCTCTAGAATGCAAACTTTCCAAACAATTTAAACTTGAAGTTTTTATTTAAAAATGCATTTTTTGGTCCCTAACATCGGTTTTTATGAGATTTTAAATTTCTTGATTTAAAATCTAAATAAATCGGATTTAAAATTTTTATTACAAAAAATCAGTACCTTTGATTTAAAATCGAGCTAAAAAAATTTTTGTAAGGGACCTTCAACTAAAAAAATTTTTTTTTTAAATTTAGTTTTTTTTCCGAATGAAACATTTTTTATTCAAAAGTTGTAATTTTTTGATTAAAAAAGATTTGCAAAAAAACTTAAGAAGTGACCACAAATCAATTGGTTTTAAAATATTTTATTTGAAAGATTTAGTTTTTTTAACTCCAAATTCAGCTTTTAAAAAAAAATTAATAAGCGACCACGCATTATTCGTTTTTCAAATATTTAAAAAAATTCAGTGTTTTAGAATTAAAAAAAAATATATAAGTGACCACTAATCAATTGATTTAAAATTTTTTCTATTTAAAGATATACTTTTATGCGCTTAAAATAATTTAAAAAATTTAAATACTCCATTTTTTGCACTAAAAATCGATTTAGAAAAAATTTATAAGTGGCCATATATTCTTCGTTTTTAAAATTTTTTATTTAAAATTTTTTTTTGTACTTTTTAAAATTTTTAAAATTTTTTTTATTCTAAAGTTCTATTTTTTTAAATTTTAAAATTTAATTAGTGGCCACGATTAAAAATTTGATTTAAAAATATTTTATTTGAAACATTTATTTTTTTTAATTTTTAAAATCGACCAAGCATTAATATTTTAATTAAATAATTATTTTAAATTAAAATTCAATGTTTTGGAATTAAAAAAATTACAAGTGACCACTAATCAATCGATTTTATATATTTTTATTTAAAGATATAATTTTTGCGTTAAAAAACAGGTTTTCTATTCAAGTTTTGCAAATGACCCCTGGTAAAACGATTTTAAAATTTTAATTTTAAAAATCCATTTTTTGCACTTAAAATCGATATTTTTTAAAAAAATTCATAAGTGCCGACAAATTAATCGCTTTTTAAATTTTTATTTAAAAAATTAAGTTTTTTTTTAGTGACCACAAATCGATCGATTTAAAAATATTTTATTCAAAAGTTTTAGTTTTTTTGACTCAAAAATTTTTAAAAAATTGATTTTAAAATATTTTATTTAATAATTCAGTTTTTTGAACTTAAAATCGATTTAAAAAAAAATATAGGTGACAACAAGTAATCGATTTTAAAATTTGAAAATTCCGTTTTTTTTATTTAAAATCGATTAAAAAAAAGATCGCACGCAAATTAATAGATTTAAATTTTTTTTTATAAAAATTCAGTTTATTGGACTTAAATTGATTTTTTTAATTTTATAAGGAATCAATCGATTCAAAAATTTTCTTTTATTTTTTTTTATTTTTTTTTTTTTTTTTTTTTTTTTTTGACTTAAAATCGATTTTTAAGAACATTTAGTAAGACATCACAGATTCTGTTTGTTGAAAAAAAAAAAAATAGTAAAAATCCCTGCTTATTCTTTTTCAAATCTCTCACAGTTATGTGAAGTGTAGACTTAAATAGAACACTGGACGGAGTTCATGGTTAAAAATAAAGCCTTTTAACCGACTTCAAAAAAAAAGGAAGGAGGTTATTAATTCGATTGAATGCTGCTTTTTGTTGTTGTTGTTTTTGTGTTGCATCTGTTTTTTTAAAACATTTTATGCATTTTATTAATTTTTCTAAGATTCTTTCTCTTTACAGCCGCCATTTTTCCCTTAATAGTGCTGCTCTTCGCAGGTGGCTGGAGCGATCGTTACAATAAGAGAAAGGCCTGCATGATAGCACCTTTAGTTGGCGAATGTTTGTCATTTTTGTGTAAGTAGGCAACAGAATGGAAGATATGAGAATAATAAAACCAAATTTTATTAAAAGAAATTTTTCCGAAGAAGGTTTATTCGTATCGGCCATATTTTTCGATCAAATACCCATGGAATTTGGAGCCTATGCAGAAGCCATAGTCCCAGCATTATTTGGTGGCAGCACATTATGTTTAATGGCCATTGATAGTTATATGACAATATCAACACCGGAACAAGATAGAATTTTTAGGTAAATTTGTTTTTAAATCTCCAAAAAAAGAATAAAAAAATTATAAAGAAGAAAAAAATATTTGCTAATTGCAGATTTGGTATTTTTGCCATGTTTAGTACGGGCATGCCTTTTATAGGACAACCTATAAGTGGTTTATTGTTTCAATATTTAGGTTACATAAGTAAGTGTTGCCATTTATTGAAAAAAAAAAAGAAATAAATAAAAGGTATTTTTTTTTTTCTTATAAAAATATTTAGTGTCTTTTGGAATGGCTTTATGTTTCAATATTATTGCCTTGCTGTATATAATCTTTGTGATTAAAGAATTGAAACCTTCTAGTCACTTATTACCACCACCAACACCACTACCCAACCATCCTGCACCCTGCCTAAACAGCCAAGGTTCTGAAAATTTGGCCTACGAAGTCTCAAACTTGGAAGAAATTCATCCCACACAAAAAAATGTTTCTTTTGTGATGTCAGCCAATGGCACTGAAGCAGTTACTATTGTGGCTCCTGAACGCTTAGCAACACAGGAAAAAAATTGTTTAATAAAATTTTTCGATCCCACCTTAGTGGTGGATTATATAAAATTCCCACTTAAAAAGCGTTCAAATCGTGGACGAATGCTATTGGCGTTTTTGATAATGGGTTATATGTTTACGATAGGACCGGCTTTGGGTGAAAATGATTTTTGGAATCGTTTTGCTTTTAAGAAATTAAATTGGAATGGCAACGATTTTAGTATTTATATCACATTCACCTCAGCTTTAGCTTTGGGAGGTGAGTTTTTGAAATTTTTTTTAATGAATAAATTTAATTTTAAAAATCCTTTTTAATTCAGGTACTTTCATTGGCACTGCAATTTTCAGTAAATTATTAAAGTTTTCCGATTCCATGGTGGGCTTTGTATCGGCTTTAACGACTGCTTTATCCAGAGCTCTGTTTGTAAGTATTCAAAACTTTTTCTTTTTTTTTATTAAATTTAGACTGTTTTTCGCTGTATTTTTGGTACCACATTAGCGGCAAATAAAAGCTTTTTTTAGAGCTGCATTTAAGCTTTTTACTGTCCTTCAGAACTTGAAGCTTTTATAACAATTCACGAAGCAAGGCTTCAATTATCCGTTTTGCAGTAGTTTACCTTTTTTGTTTTTTTGTGGCAAAAAGGCCCGACCGCAGACTTTATTTTGCTACAGTTCTTTTATATGCCGCGCCTTAATACAAAGCTTTCAATATTTCGTTCTGGATAGCTGGCAGTTAGGAGTCTTAAGAATGGCTCAAAAGGCCTATTTGGACAACATAAAAGCCGTAGGTTATATTTCACTGTGATGTTGTTGTTTATAACCAAAATCAAGTTTCGAAAAAAGCTTTTAAGCTTTAAAGCTTTAAAATTTATGAGTTTTATAGAAAGACCTACCCTATTTGATCCATTTAGAGTTTAATTTTCCAGTCCACAGATAGAAACTTTGCGCCCTTTAAAGTTTTTTTAATTTTTAGATAGAAATTTAATCAAATTTTTAATTGATTTAATTATTTATTTATTTGGAAAGCTGTTTAATCTCTTTTAAGTAAATATTATAATTAATATAAATAATACAATAAATTATTTAATTAGAGAATTTTGTATTAATATTTTAATAAAATATACAATTGAGTCAATTAATACTTTAATTAAATTTCAATGTGATGGCAACTAAAAAAAGAAGACCTTAAAAAGTTAAAAACTTTTGTTGGAAATTTTTTAGGGTTAAAAATAGCAATCCCAGGAAAAATGTTGCACTTATTAAAATTTTAATTGTTTTTGGATTGAGATTTGATTAAATAGTTAATTGATTTAATTAAATACTTAATTAAATAATAACATAACAATTTTATTTTTCAATTAATATTTTAATCAGTTAAATATTTAATAAAAATTATATAATAACTTTTTTATTAAATAAAAAATTCCTTCAATAAAAAATTTATTAAAATGTTCTTAGGAAATCAAATATTTTTTCTGTGTTCGCAAGAAATCCTTTAAAATTTTATATAAATAATTCCACTTTTTTTTAGGCTTTTTCCAAGGATACAGTTACATTTTATGCGGGGGGTATAGCGGATATGTTTGCAACACTAAGAGTTATTGCCATTAAGACCATTGGCTCCAGTATTGTTGATGAAGAAGAATTAAGTAAATTTTAAGAAATTATTAAACAAACTTTTATTTAATTTATTCTTTTTTATATATTTTCTTTGTCAGGCAAAATGTTTTCCATTTTCAGTATTTGTCAACCAATTGCCCAGCTGGTGTTTACACCCATTTACAGTGAGATTTATGAGAATACGGTGAATACTTTCCCTGGCGCCATTTTCCTTTTCAGTGAAGTTTTTTCTCTGCCTAATGTTGTTGTTTTTATGTTAGTATAATTTTTTTTTTTAATTTTTTCCCAATTCCATATTTTTTTTAAACTTTTCTTAATAAACATTTTTGCAGCATTTGTTATATTGTGGTGAAACGTCGCAAGGAGCAAATACAAAAGCATGAAAAAATGGAAAATGGTCATAACGCTACATTAAATGATAATGGTGATGTGGAAATAACTAGTCTTTAGATTTTGTAGTTTTGTAAAAATTAAAAATTTTTTTGTATAAATAATTTGTAAATATTTTTATTATTTTTTTATATGTTAACGAAATTAAATTTTTATTTAGTATTTAAGATTAAAAGATTAAAATGATCATAGATAATAATTACAACAATTGATTTTTTATTAAATCGGAGGTTGTGTTTTAAAAATTTGCCACCCTTTAGTTTTAAATTATTATGTTATAGTTTCTTCTTTAAAATTTATATTACCTGCCTTTTTTGGTTTAAAATATCAGACATTGAATATAAAATATAGGTTTTAAATTGGCACACCCTTTAAATTTAATTTTATTTTTTAATCTTATTGCTAAAATTTGCATAAATTATAATGTCTGCATTTAAGAATTTTTAGCACGCTCCCATTTACGCGAAAATATTGTTTTCATGGGGTCACCCTTTAATTTAATTTTTTTATATTTATTTTTATAGCAGACATAGTTCTCTACACTCTACACAATATTCAAATACCGCTTATAACGCTTTAACAAAAATATCCTCATACCCAAAAAAAATCACCTCTCTAAAGGGACACTCTTTAAATAAAATTTATATTTTAATACTTTTTATTATAGCATTTTATTTTTATAATATCTGCTTTAAACGGCTAAAAAATGAGATCACATCCCTGAAAATAATGTGTTTACGGGCACACCCTTTACTTAATTTTTTATTGCGGACATGTCGTATATACTCTGGCAGAAATTTCAAATATCGTTTATAACAGATTTAAAGAAATGGCCTTATGCCCCAACATCATATCTCTATTGGGACACCCTTTAATTAAATATATTAATTTTATGAGTTTCACGGCTGTGTTTTTATTTTATACTACCAGTTTAAAACGATTTTAAAAGTGAGGTTATTTTCGTGAAAATACATGTCTATGGGGACACCCTTTATTTATTTGTTTTAAATTAATATTATAGCGGACCTAGTTCTACACACTCTAGCAAAGATTTCAAATGATGCTTATAACGGTTTTGAAGAAATTGCCATATGCTTCAATATCACATCTTTATGGGGACACCCTTTAAGAAAATATATTATTTCTTATAGCTTTTATTACTAAACTTTTGTTTTGGAGTATCTGCTTAAAACGGCTAAAAAGTAAGGTTATTTACGTAAAAATACAGGTCTATGGGGACACCCTTTATTTTAATTCTTAGTTTTAAAGTTAAAGCGGTCATATTTGTACACAGTGTGACAAAAAACTTTAATTACCACTTATAACGGCTTTATGCTTCAATATCACATCCCTATGGGGACACCCTTTAAATAAATATATTATTTCTTAAAACTTTCATTACTAAGTTTTTATTTTGGAGTATCTGCTAAAACGGCTTTAAATGAGGCCTTTTATTTAAAAATAATGTTTCTATGGGGACACCCTTTAATTTTTTTTTAATTCAATGTTAAAGCGAACTTAGTTGTATACACTTTCAAAAGATGGGAGTAAAGGTTTGAAAGAAAAGTTTATACTCTTTAAAATTATTTTCCTATTGGGACACCCTTTAACAAAAAAAATTTTTTTTTTAAAACTTTTATTACAGCATTTCGTTTTTATAGAATCTGCATAAAATAGCTTAAAAATGAGGTCATATATGTGAATATGGCTCTATAAGGGACACCCTTTAAAATTTTTTTTTAATTTAATGTTAAAGCGAACTTAGTTGTACACACTTTCAAAGGATGGGTGTAAAGGTTTGAAAGAAAAGTTTTTACTCTTTAAAATTATTTTCCTATTGGGACACCCTTTAACAAAAAAATTTTTTTTGTTAAAACTTTTATTACAACGTTTTGTTGTTATAGAATCTGCTTAAAATGGCTTAAAAATGAGGTCATATATGTGAATATGGCTCTATAAGGCACACCCTTTAAAATTGTAATCCAAGCATTTAATATTCTTATTGTAGGGGCCATAAAAATCTGTGAAAATATAAGAATTCTAGATAGGTGATGGACCGACATTGCATCGATATTCATTTTGATAACAACAAAAACTACTAACAACAACTTTCATCAATTTAATAAAATTTAATATTATTGATTTTACTTTTGCACAGAAATGCTGACTTTATATGAAAATCAGAAAAAAAAATGTTTTTATAATTTTATATAAAATTTTTTTTCTCTATGAAATCTGCAAATTCATCTTATAAAAAGGCAAATTTTCCCTTTTAATCCACTTGCACATAATTATAACTTATTATGCAAATGTTGATTAAATGCATTTAATATATTCGCAACCTCTAATTAACAATTTTATTATTAAAACGAGTTAATTTTCTTCTACATTTTCTATTTCTTATTTTTCTTATTTTTGTTTTCCTTTTTTAAGGCATCAAGTGTTGTTCAAACATCTAGATTTATTGCTCGTTTGAGTTTTCTCCAGCAAAAGAGGATGAATTGCAGAAAATTACGAGGGATGGTAAAACAGTTTTTATAAAAGTTAAAAGAGAAACTGATTTTTTTGCAAAAATTTTTTTTATTGGTTCAACAAAATCCTTTAAGATCGTTAAACTTTATCTAGCGATTATCAGAGTTCTCTGTAAAGTATTATTTCGGAACGTTATATGAATGGCCTTTTTAATCAGTAAATACTTTTTTTAGACTTAAAATAAAACAATAAATCAGCTGGCAATAGAGTAAATTGCAAAATTGTGATCCGGTTTACAATAAGAAAGTATATGAAATTCTCATTTAGTCTTTAACAAAATGATGTGCTATTTTATTAACCGTTTCACCATAAATTAATATTTAAAATCATCGCCAAATTTGCAGTAGAATAACACGTCGATTTGTCAATCAGTTTTGTATAAAAAAGATCTAGAAATTGATGTTTAATTTATAATCAAATAATACTATGAACCGGTTCAAAATAAGATGAAAATTACGGACTCTTAATAAAAAAATTTCACGATGCACAGGAAAATTCATATAAAAAAGTATAAGCCTGTTTAAAATAGATTTTAAGCGAGAATTTTAAAAGCCATTTGGAGTAGAATATAATAAAATGTGTGAACCGGTTCACAACTAAATAGTACATACAAATCAGATTTTATATATGAATTCATATAAGAACAAATTAATTATGATTAAAATAAGAAAAAAACACATAAAATTTTAAACCGGTTCATTATGTCACTTAACGAATTTTTGAACCGGTTCAGAAAAAAAACTAAATTTTGGAAATATATGATTTTCAGTAGAATTGCGTATGAAAGTTTAATCACATGTAACGGTTTACAATAAAATTTATATAAAAATTTTAAAGCTGATTTAGCACAGATTATAAAAAAAGTGTAAATCGCTTCATAATTCAAATAATTTTATGAAAAATTAATTGCAAATCGGTTAAAGGTTTTAAAATAAAATTACATATCGAATTGTCATTCGGTTAAAATTTATATTATTTAAAATAAAATTATTAAAAAAAAATAATAAACCGTTTCACAATAGATCTGCAAATGAAATTATGAAACGGGTTAAAAAAATGGCCGATCTGTGGCGAATAAAAAAAATACCAGTTTCGCACCCGAAAAAGTGTAAATCGATTAAAGCAAGTAACAATGTAAGAATCAGTTATGCATAAGATAATTAAAAAAATGTTTATAAACCGGTTCACAGTTAAATAGTGTTTTCAAACATATTTTTAATGGGAAGAGAAAGGCTTAGAATAGAATCGAACTGTCATGGGCTTAAGAAAACCAATTTTTTTTTAAATACTGATAATTTGTTTTTAAAAGCAACGCATATAAATTTTTGAATATTATGAACCGGTTGGTAGAGTAAGAGAAATAGCAGAATAACGATAAAATTTTTAAATAATAATTTGTGAACCGGCTTACCTAAGAATTTTACAACAAAACCGTTTTATTAGAGAGTAAAATAGAAAAATATGTGAACCGGTTTAGTATTATAAATTGAAAATAAAAATGCAAAAATCAATTTCCCACAATCAAATATATTTTTGAAGGGGAAGGAAAGGTTTATAAAAGAATAAGATATCAAAATATCATGCGGTTAAAAAAAAGTAGGAAAAAATAGCTTAAAACTATTTTGTTTATTTCCAATAAATAAGTATATGAACCGGTTAACAAAGAAATCAAAATACTTGATTAAGGATAAATTGCACATAAAAATTTTCACCAGTTTCGTATAAAAATAAGTGTTAACCGGTTTGGATAAAATTCGCAGGTTTACGAGGGAGTACTATACGACAATTTATGAACCGGTTTAGACAAACATATTTAAAAATAAAATTTACACGGTTCATTATTAAACAAGCAAGAGAAAATTTAAGAACCGTTTAATATAGAAAAAGTGTGAACCGGTTAATAATAAAATTACACGGTTCACAAGAGAGTACCATACGAAAATATGAGAACCGATTAGAACAGATGTGATAATGAAAAACAAATTACACGGTTCATAATGAAACAAGCAAGGGAAAACTTAAGAACCGTTTTATTACAGAAAAAATGTAAACCGGTTCAGAATAAAATTCCACGGCTCACAAGAAATTACCATACAAAAATATGTAACCGGTTCACGGTTCATTATTAAACAAGGAAGGAAAAACTTAAGAAGCATTTTATTACAGAAAAAGTGTGAACCGTTTAAGAATAAAATTTCACGCTTCACGAAAGAGTACCATACGAAAATATAAGAACCGGTTTAGAACAGATTTAAGAATAAAAAAAACTTACACGGTTCATTATTATGAAAACAAGAAGAAAATAAGAACCGTTCACAGAATATAATTTGAACCGATTCGCAATAAATAGCAAAGAAAAATTGAATCGCACACACATGTGACACTTTTGTAGCGCTTTTATAAAAAGTGTATATGTATTCAGTTTTAGTTCCTTTTTGCATTTACCACAAATTCCAAAATCTCATAAAGTTTTTTATAAAAAATTCATTTCAGCAGTTTTTTCTCTTCTCCTCCTGCTCCTCGTTACATTAGTGGCTGTTCATATAGTGTGGCTTTTGCATAATGTAGTTTATGCAAACAGAACATATTAGCAATTAAAATTTTCGCAGTTAATTATGGTGTCCTGCATATGTTTCATACATGACATTTAGAAAAACCCAGCAAACAATTTTTTGTTAGAAAAATTTTTTTTTTTTAAATTTAATTTAGATTAAGAAAACTAATCATATTTAAAATTATTAAAAGCTTTTAAGAAAACTTTTGCTAGGTTATGTAATAAGTTTATAAGGATTTGTAGCACTAGTAGCTTATTTGATGAAAGAGTACTAACGCTCTAGTGAAATTTCATAGCAGGATTATAAAATGTAATGACATCATAACATTAAAATGTATGTATTTATGTATTTATGTATATGAACTGTGAAAGAGTGTTAATAGTATTTACTTTCAACTTGATATACTTTGTACACAAGCACAGTTCAACATTTTTGTATTCCTTTACTTTTGCTCTCGTCACACTTAAAATTCCTAACTGAATTTTTATACTAAAATATTTGTGTGTGTGTGTGTGTGTGTGAAGTAAAATATAAGGGAAATATAAAATTAAGTTCAAAATTGTTGATGGCTTGTTAGTTGTTTATGAAATGGCTGAACATTCAACATTGAACAAAACCAAAAAAAAATAAAAAATAATTCCTTGGCCTGTAATGGCTGGTAGTACAGTGAGTGCATTGCGTTATAATGTCATTGAGGTTGTTGCTATTTTTGCAGCTTTCATTTTACAGGATTGCCATATTACATACATAGTGGGGTACCAGCTAAAACGGGGTACCAACAAATTAATTTTAATTTAATAATACCCTTCACCTCAAAAAGTGGAAAGTAAATAATTTTGTTATTCCGTTTGTAATTTCTACAATATCCATTTTTCACCCCATAAATTATAAATATATTCTGACTTCTTATGCATAGCGAAATCGATTGAGCGACGTCCGTCCATGTTAGTGTTGAATTCAAACTTTCCGAGGCAAAAGATCAGCTAAAAAAACTTTAAATACGCCAATCGATCAGACATAGTGTCGAAAGAGGTGCTATTGGAAATCAGCAAGATCGGTCCATGTCCTTCGATGCAGCGCACAAAACACCACGCCTACCTCTAATTATTTCACATTCTTTGGAGCAATGAAATAACTCCAACAAAAACAAATATATGGCTCGATAGCGAATTAAAAAATAAGAGAAAAATGTTAAGTGAAAAAATTGACACACGCCCATTTTTTCCGAGTTGCGGGCTTCTGAAATTTAAAAAATTTTTAAAAATCAATATGGGTATCATTTTAAAGCTTTTGAAGAGATCTGTAAGGAAATACAAAAAATTTTTTAAAATGCTTAACCCATTAAGAGCCGATGGCATTTTTATCTGAATTTTTTTTTTAATTCTCTGTCACCTCTAAACTAGATTAAGATAAATGGAAAAAATTGAAGCAGCTTATTTATTTTTTAATTGGCATTTAAATGATTTTTTAACTTTACTTGATAAAGATGCCTTATTTTGTAATGTTGGGGGTTCTTTTCTCACCCCTTTTCAACCACGAACTGATTTAGGGCAAGCGATTCGTCATTTATAACAATTTTTTTTTTTAATCACTCACTAACACTGGCCTTTAGGTTAGATTAGGCTTATAAGGGTAATACCCTTAAAAGGGACACCTCTATTTAAAAACCTATACAGACCCTTTAAGCTCCTTTTAGATTTTTTAACTAAGAGTTATTAGTTCTCTGCCACCCTGACGAAACTGAAGACATCCCCTTGGTTGCACTAAATGATGTCAAGCCCAAAGTCAATTGGCCATCTTAGCCTGCAGTCTTGTAATACCGGGAAGATACACATAATGTCCTAAACAGTTTGCTTTTTGTCATATCCTGACCTAGCCAAATGGCACGTGAGATTTTCTAATCCACCGTAGTCTCCCAAAACTAATAAGTTTTCTTCACTTTCGACTGGTAAACGTCGGCCTTTTTCTTCATTACGGTGTCTCTTGGTAACCGCTAGCCTTTCTGATGAGGGGAACTTTTAACACCATTCCAACAACTCGAAATGTGATAACCTACCTCTAATTAGGCCATTCGCCAGTCCAACTATGGATTTTGGTTTACAGAAATTCAACTCACATTGTCTTTTTGCCAGTTCGTCTCTTGCTACAATTCTAGCTGTGCCAGTGTTTCCTTTAACCCAACTTAAAATTAAATCATGTGAATCCATGTGAACATCTACAATAATGCGAGTTTTAGAAATTGATTTAGGTAATTCTAATAACAATTGCATTTTTGTGGAAATGCCTGGACGGGCAAATGCCTAAAGGATAAAAAAAAGGAGATGGGTACGCCTCCTTAAAAAAGTTCTTTTTATTGGTCCCGATTTGCACAACCAAAATAACGAGAAACTATAAATTTGATTCTAAGAATAAACTGCTTTTTGTGGCAACTACCAAGAGGTATGGCAGGGGACCTGGATACCCCCTTCCACAAAATAATCATTTTTATTCCCATCTGCACAACAACAATAGTAAGAGTCTCTTAATTTGATTTAGATTGTTTTGAGAACAAAATTTTGGAAGAGGTAGAGAGTGAAGTGAGTCAGAAAACTGACGAAAATTATTATGTTTTTCTCTGCAGAGACTTCAGACTAGAAAAAAAAAACTGCTAGAATCTCGTGCAGCCAAATTATTTATCGTTACTCTTTGAAAAAAATTGTCCCAAAGAGAATAAATATTTTTGGGTTTTTTCGCTTCTACATTTTGGGTAAATTTTTTTGCACAACATAAGCAACTCTATTGAAATTCACACACTCATACACACATATTCACCGTTAGTTAATGGAAAGAATGAATGCATGGTTGGTTGGTTGGTTGGATAAAAGTTAACGTTGCTGCTCAGCATGTTTTGAACATATAAACACACACACACACTGAAAAACACAGTTATTCGCTTTTGTCTTTGTGTTAGTGTAAGTTTAATTAGTATAAAATCTAATTTGCTCAAAAGTGCATGAAAAATGTTCATCATTTGCTTCAGTTTGTGTAAAATCTTTTCAACGTTTTTTTTTCTTTTTTTGATTGTTTGTTATTGTTTTGTTGTATAATTTTTATCGCTGCTGCCTTCAAGCTAAAATGAATAGAAGCAGAAAAAGAAGAAGAAGAAGAAGAGTTAAAAAAAGGCTAAAACAAGCCAACCACATTAAAACGCCATATTGTTTTACGTGACAACATTTCAAATTCACAAACCCAACTTTACTTTCACCAACTCAATTCCGGTGGCTGTTCCAAGATGATGTTTCCACTGACTGGTTACCCAGAATGTCTGGGTGACTTTCAATAGGTCTGTAAGCATCTGTGTATATTTACGAGTGTGCAAGTGTGTGTGTGTGTGATTTGCATGCATCACTGACACAAAATGACTAATTCATCGTTTTGAAAATTGTTCTTGTTGTGCTTGTTGTTGTTGGTTTTGTTGCCCCCTTAATTGTTGTTGGTTGGCTTAGTTGGTTTGTTTTAGTTTTGCCAGCAGCGTCTACGGTTTCTTTTGGAAAGATTTTTCTATTGTCTGTCTTTAATTCATAATTTTGCCTGTTTTTTAGAATTTGTGTTTTATTTTTGTTGGTGTTGTTGTTTTATTCTCACACCACAAAAAAGTGAAATGATATGAAATTTTCTTTTTGAATTTCCATAAAATACGCTAATAATGTGTTTGAGTTAGATGGCAATAAGAAATTTTTTTAAGAGGTCTTTTTTTTGTTATTGTTTTATTAACCATCAAAGAAGTCAGGCGCTTCAGTGTAAATTGGCATTTTTAATTGGATTTTAATGTTGGCAGTGTAAGAGGCAGGAAAGGAAGTGAAAGCATAAAACTCCCCTACAGTTAAGAAAAATATTCTTAATAAAATTTTTGTTTTTACTCTAATTTGTAAAATGATTTAAGTCCATTAATTATACTTGACGAAATCAAAATATATTTTGTCTTAAATTCTGAACCAGAACATTTTATAAATAAGAGATTTCAACCGCAGAAGCTTGTTGTTCTAGCGGAAACATGTACAGACCTCATTGCTTCTTATTGAACAAAGAAAAATGTCTTTGCACCTATTAAATTATTAATTGATTTCCAGACTAAATTAAAAAAAGTTAAAATTTATTTTTGGCTAAAGTTAATCAGCTGATGTACTCCAGGAAAAAAATGATGCGGTCCACAAAATGCAGCACTACATTCTGCTGGTGTCTAACTTTTCTTGTTTTCTTTGAAAAACGTCCGCTTTTATTTGTAAAATAATATTTGTTTCTAAAGAAAACAGGTTTTTAGAAATTAAAAAAAAACTGAACTTAAGCCTAAAATATATTTTAGTTTAACAACTAATTTTTCATAGAAAATAAATGTCCAAAAAATTTTATTTAATTCAATTGTGCTTCGATGGATACGACAATCTGTTATCGTGAGCCGATTCTAAGATCTTTTGTACAATAAAATTAATTGTGAAGACCTTTTTTAGTATTCTTGCAAAGAATTTTCTTTCTCATTCTTAAGACGATGTTGTGTTTTAACGTGTTTATGAATAAGTGCTGCTAGAACTATTCCACAGGGGCGATTTCTCTTTGACTTCCGTGATAAAATAATGTAATAAAATTTATTTTATTCATTTTAACGTGGACTATAACTACCGAGCGAAAAAGCAAAGTAAAATAAAAAGTTTAGCAGATAATATTTTTTGTGCTTAGCACCGGCTGAAAACTTAACCCAGGCAGCTTGAAACGTCACATACTAAATTGATAACTACTCCTGTGAATTTACAAATTTATCTAACAAACATCAAGTGATTTTTTGCCATTTGATTTTTTAGAGCAAATTTTTTCAGTGTAATAAAAAGATTCGTAAAATGTGGCAATACCAAAAATGCTTAATAAGGGTTGCCATTGCACGATAAATAGACTAACAAGCACATTGAATTTTATTAGCAAAATTCGTTTTGTAGTCATAATCGACTCACCAGCGAAAAAGCTATTCAAGCTGTTGTTACCAAATTTCACACAAGTTTCACTTTATTGAACATTAAACCACCCACCATCGAAATGGAAACATACAAACTACAGCAGCTGCAAGAACTGAACTGATAAGCAACAACGTTCCTTGGTTTGTGAATGAGTCTTAAGAAAGTTTGATAGAGATTTATTTTTCTGTCAACTGTCTTTAGAGATGAAGCTCATTTTTGGCTAAAGGGAGTAGGTGCAGCCAGAGGCAGTTTAAAAGCTGCCAATGCATCTTGAAGGATATACGGCATTATTTTATCCTGCTTTTTCAAGAAGGATAAAAATCTCAACGTTACAGTTAATGAATCAAACTGCCGTGCAATGATTGCACCTATTTTTTTTTTTCAAAATAAAAGAACTGGTCTTTGTTAAAAGGGAGTTCAAACAGAATGGTAACACATGCCAAACGGCATTTAGTTTATAGGCGTGTTTGATAAGCACTTAATCTCAAGTTTTGGAATAATCCATGCGCCACCCACTAGACAGGGGTCTGCGAATATCTGAAGTCTTTTGTATAAAAAAGAAAAGCCAGCTATAATTTCAACCCTGGAATTGTCTTTCATTGAAGCTGTCATTGGTGAGATACCAGGCGAAATAGTAGAGAAGTTATGCAGGCCTTTATTGATTGGTCCAAATAAATATGTCATTCACTTTCATAAATTTTGGTTGATTTTTCAGTCAACTGTTGTAATTTTTGGCCGAAAAGGTTGAATTTTTTATATCGAAAAAATTTTAAAAATATGGCAACCTTAAAGAACGTTAAAACTTACTTTTACAGCATACTAAGATTTCAATAAATTTCCATTTACTTCTAAATGGCTTTGTACCGGCCAGTTTCTTACACACACACACACACACACACACACCCAAACTAAATGCTTTGACCTTTTCTCTAACAAAAGTATTTCAATCAATTTAACGTCTCACTAATTAAATACTTAAAACTTAATACTTTTTACAGCAGCACAATAATATAAAAATTGTTGCTTTCTGTTTCAATTAAGTCACCATTTTTACGTTTACCTGCCCCTGCTACCCACAACAACAAAGGTATGATACAAATTAAGCTGCTGCACTAAGTTAACAATGTACAGTGGGGGATGTGATAAGAAATAAAAAAAAACTGGAAATAGCGGGTATGCCAATAGTATTAAACTTTCAAAGGGCAATAGCCGAGGTGAGTTAATAGTAAGGACGTTATACTGCAAGGAAGCCAGAGCTTCAAATTATTATTTGTTCGTGAATATTTTCCAAGTCAAAATTTGTATCAAAATAAATTCAAAAGAGGTTAATTTTTTTTTAAATGTTGTGCAAAGAAACACAATTCATTTTTCGAAAAACTCTATGCATTTTGCAAAACCAATGAGCTGGGTGGATTCTCGACCCAAAACGTTTCGAAATAGAGCAAATTCTTGTGAAAAATCAAATTTAAAGCAAAGCTTAGCTCTGCTAAGATCTGGCTTATTTACACCAATATGTCTTTATTTATCGTATTTCCGCTAGCTCGTTTTATAGTGAATAAAGCAAAAAATAAAAAATTCCATTTTTGGAAATTTCAAAAACTTTTCTGGTCAATCTTAAATTTTTTTTTACAAAATCCCGCCAAAAAAAATGAAAATCCCATTTTTGGAAATTATTAAAACTTTTCTGGGAATTGTGGGATCTGCATCGTCAATCTTAATATTTTTCAATAATTTTTTTTAAAGCCCGCAAAAAATTTTTTCATCCATTTTTGGAAATTTTTTAATACTTTTCTGGGAAATGTTGTGGTCTTTTTTTTATTTTTTTTTTTTTTTTTTTTTGTAATAATTTTTTTTAATTTTTTTTTTTTAATTTTTTTTTAAATCCTGCAAAAAAAACTTAAAAATCCCATTTTTGGAAATTTTGATACTCTTCTGGGAATTGTGGTATTTGCACTTATTAATTTTAATAGCTTTTATCCATTTTCCGTCTAAAAAAATTAAAACCCCATTTTTTGGAAATTTGTTCTGGGAATTTTGGCAATTGCGTAGTTAATAATAATATTTTTTTCCATTTTTATTTACGAAAAAACTAAAAATACTTTCAAGAAATTAAAAAACTTTTTTTTTTTGGGAATTGTGTAACCTGCATTAGACAGCATTTATAATAATAATATTTGTTTTAGTAACTATTTTACTAAATGCCATTTTTGGAAATTTTTAAACTCTTCTAGAAACCGTGGGATTTTCATCTCGAAACCACCTGCCAAAAGCACAAAAAATTCCCGTTTTTAAGATTTATAACACTTTTCTCAGAATTGTGGAATGTGCATTATTTAATTTTTATAGTTTTGTTTTTTTTTTTTTGTATGTGCAAAATGCCCCACTGTGCAGCTTGGAATTTCTATAAACCAAGTTTTTGATCATGATTTTTATTTTTTACAGTTGAAAACAAATGAAACTGCTTTTTGCAGCTAGTTGTGTTAAAAGTGTGAAAGAGTAAGAGAGATAGATATATATATGTATGAGAAAATATCAAATTCCCTAGATAAAATACGACAGAAAGTCATCACGCGCCAAAAGGAATCTAATTAACAATTTTCCATTGAGTGCACAAATTACTGCAATAAAAAGACTTGAAAAGAAAATGCAAGCAAAAAAGGTAAAATTGAAAAAAAAAAACCTTAATACCGTTTAATCCTACACACACATAGTAGCCATTGTGTACAACAGTGTTATGTTTTAGTTTGTATTGTAAAATAATACAATGTTCTCCAAAATTAAGTGATAATAATTGTGAAAATAACACTGGGAAAAATGTTTGGATCTGAGCGATTCCAACCTCAAAAGTTATTGCAATAAAATTCGAGGCAGTGTAATTTGAAATTATTTGGGAGTGCTTCGGAAGCTAAATCGAAGGCAGGCAGCAAAGTTAAGGGTTAAAAGATGGATGGTTTAAGATTTAATTCACTAAGTTTCTCTATAATTCCAATGAGACCTAAAGCATATCAACTTATTAAAATTAATAGTTATAAAAAAACTACATTTCTCTCTGTGTATTTCTAACTTCTAAAGCACTTTCAATTTAAAGGGCACGAAACAAAAGAAAAAAAAATATTAAAAAAGAATAAAGTTTACGCTGATGATAGTAGATAAAAGTAGCACCATGACAGCAATGTCAAAAGAAATTATTCAACTTCTTCTTTTAGCATTTTACAATAAAAGTAGTGATGGTAATTTTAAACTATTTTCAAGGTGGCCAGATGGTAAAAATTAATATTGTTTTGTTTCTTTTTATAAAAGACTTTAAACATTTTTAGAAAAGTTTTAAGAAAATATTTAAAGCTAGAAAAATTAAATTTTATCTCTATCCCACTGGAACTTTTGTAAAATTTAAAAATTATATTTAAATTAATTTTTATACTAAATTACTTTCAATTTTATTTGCAGAAAAAAATTTATATAGAATATTTTTGAAAAAAAAAACGCTATATTCGGCTTTGCTAAATCTTATATAAAAAAATACTTTCTTCAGTCAAAAATAAAAAAAATATTGAGGTGACAGAGAATAAGAAAACTAAAAAAATAAATACATAAAAATGTCATGGGCTCTAAACGGGTTAAGAATTTTTTTAATATAAATATAAGTGTTTTCAGAAAAATATCTTAAAAAAAATAAAATGAAAAGTTCAAAAGCCCATAACTCGGAAAATATGGGTGAGCGCCAATTTTTTTTTACTTAATGTTTTTTTCTCCTTTTTTAATTCTCTATCACTCCATATATTAGTTTTTTTGATTGGAGTTACTTCATTCTTCCAAATGATAAGGAAAAATTAGAGGCAGGCTTGCTATTTAGCTCACTGCCTCAAAGGACATTGACTGATCTTGCTGATCTTCAATAGTAAAATTTTGGAAACTATGTCTTATCAATTGGCGTATTTAAATTTCCTCTATCTCATTTATTGCCTTGGCAAAGTTGATTTCAGCACTAACATGGACAATTAGTCCGACAGATGGATATGGCTAAATAGACTTCGCTATGCATAAGAATTCAGAATATATATACTTTATGGGGTCGAAATGGATATTGTAGTAACTACAAACGGAATGACAGACTTTCCACTTTTTGTGGTGAAGGGTATAAAAAACTCAACAACTACCATTTCGAGAAAAATCTTAAGTTTATTATTGATAAAGTTTTACCTAAAATTCAAAATTTTTTCAGCAAACTTGGTCCTTTGATCTGGTATTAACTATAAAAAAAAATATTTTCCTCCTTATCAGCTTTCAGTCAAACGAACTGCACAAAAATATTCTCTTAAAAAAGATATTCATCTGGTCACCTTATCAACAGTATCCACAATAAAGATTTCATTTATTGAGCGAATAAAAAGTTAAAAATATTGATAATATTAAATAAATATTATTAAATAAAATAATTATATTAAAGCGAAGCCTTAAAGCAGGCAACAGATTTTAAATTAAAATATATAAAAAGATTTATTTGTATTTTTAAAGTTGTCTTATAATTGATTGAAAGATTAAAATTTAATTGTTAATTAACCTTATTTTTTTATAAATATTCAAGCAATGTTTACTTTATTTATTTAATTTTGTAGTTGTTGCTTTAGTATAAAAAGACCCCCTATGTAGGCAACGAATTTTTAATTTTTTTTTAACAAGTTTTAAATATTTATTTCACTTTTTTTCAATTTCTTACTTTTATTTTTCTCTCACTATTTGAACGTTTTATTTCTTATTTCTCTTTTTTTTTTTTTGGGAAATTTTACAAAACGTGTTTTTATGATAAAAAAAGCTTGAGGGGTCGCATGTTTAGTTATCATGATATGATTATGATAGAATCATACGCTCCTTCAAAAGTAATTATTATGACGAAAACAATTCACTTCAAAGATATCGTTGTTACGCTTCTACACTTGAATGTAAAAGTTTGTCCGGTTTCTTTGCCTTCTTCTTTGGCAGGACACTTAATAAAAAGTGTAGGAGCATGTCAAAGAGTTTAAAGTTAAAAAAGAGCTGATTTTGTGCATACACTCTATATGGAGCATAATATAACGCCAGAGTTTTAAAGAAACAGGATTTAAAAAATTTTAGACATTAATTTAAAATTAATAAAGAATTGAAAACTATTTATAATTTAATATTCCATTAGTATTAAAATTAATGAAATAATAAAAAAAAATAATAAAAAAATACTTTCTTGAAATTTTGACTTAAATGGTCCTGCGAACCTTGATAATAAATGGCAGGGACTCATTAATTTAAGGCCTTCTGTTACATTCAAGATTAAAACGAATCATGAACTAAAACCAAAGAATTTAAAAGATGCTACACTAAAATGGGACACTCTAAGGACATACGCTACACAAGGGTTAAAACAAAAAAAAAACCAAAGACTCAAGTAAGGCAATTTATTTTAAATGACATAAAAAAAATAACAGCTTCCTTTTACACTTAAGTTATATCCTAAGCTTTTATCTCTTAAAAACTCTGAAGGTAAGTTAGTTAAGATTTTAATTGGCATTTTTTTCATAAGAAAAAAATATTTGCTTCCTTACTACCGCGACCCATCCTTTTAAATCCTGCCAACTGTTGGCTGTTAAATCAACTTAATTTTTGTAAAAGCGAAAAATAAAAAAGGAAAAATGACCAACATAACAAAACAACCGTTAAAGAATAACGTAACTAAATTTTATTTGTTTACCGTTACTAAAATCTTACCCCACTATAGAGTTGTCAATTTGACTGTTTTTCATTTTAACTCGTCTTCTTTTGAGCCTTGAGATTAATTACATTTTCAGTTACGGTAAAAATATAGAACACATGTTTCAAGGTGTTACGCTTTATTAACACTAACTTGACGGGCTGACTAACTGACTGGCTGGCTGACTGACTAACATATGTGTGTAAGTATGTATACTTAAATTTTTGTAGGTGATTTCAAACAAAAGGGTTGTTATTAAATTAATTTAACTGAAAAAAAGAAATTCATAAATTAGAGCAATGTAACGCTGAATAAGGCAGAAAAAAATAATGAATTTGTTAAACATTTTATATAAAAAAAGGCAAAAATCTTTAATATGTCTTCTGAGAAAAATATGGCATATTTGCTAGATACTAATTTAATTAACAAATGACAGCCTACTTTTAGGCTGTGTAAAAAATGTTATGAAATGATAAATGTAATTTTTACTTTAGTGATTTTTAAATCGGAACAACGGTTCAAATAAATGTAAAAAATAAATCGTTGACACGAAAAACGAATAAAAATTTTTTTGTAAACAAATATTGCGAATAAAAGCTGAATACTATAAATGTAATATAAAATACGCACATTCTAAGGCTATTAAAAAATATATTTTTTAGTTAGACAGGAACAATTTGGTTAACATATTATAGAGACAGTAAAAATCAAAAACAAACAAAAAATAAAAAATATATTTTAAAAAAAACGCCAAAATATTAAATACTAAAAAAACGAAAGAAGATTAAAAGATCGAGAAAAAAACATAAAAGGAAAAATTTACAAAAATCGCCAAAATGCCCAATATTAATATAACGTCTAAATCGGGAAATTTCTTAACTGAAAAGTTAAAAACAGGAAAAATTAAAGTCACAAAACTATATTAAAACTAAATCTTTAACAAAAAAAAAAAAAAAAAACAAAAAAAAAAAAACGCAAAGAAAAATCCAAAAATACGGCTAAATAAAGAAATATTTTTTTTAGTTAGACAGAAACATTTTGGTTAAGATATCATAAAAAAGCCAAAATCAAAAACGAACAAATCAGAAAATATATATTAAAATAAAAAAACGCCAAAATTTTAAAACTAAAAAAAAAACGACAAAATTGAAAAAATTAAGAAAAAGCTTAATTAGAATGAAGCAACGTTGAATTTAATGTTAAAAGATCGAGAAAAAAACATAAGAGAAAAAATTTACAAAAAACGCCTAAATGCCCAATATTAAAAAAACGTCACATAGGTAAATCCTATAAGTGAAAAATTTAAATCAGGAAAAATTTAAGTCACAAAATAATATTAAAATTAAATCTTAAACAAAAAACAAGAAAAAACATATGAAATTTGAAACACTGGTCCACTGTAATACACAAAGATGAGTAAAAGAATGAGAAATAAAAAATTTAATTAACTACAAAGCACAGTCACACAGTCAGAATTAAGAGAATTAATCGATATTAATAGACAACCTGGAATAGCGTTAAGAATAATCTAGAAAAGACAATTCAGTTAATTTTCCAACCCTGGAGAAAATCGAAAAATTTGCAGTACCTATGGAGACTCCTTTTAATTAGTTATTCTGTCTAATTTTTAAGTGATTGATCGTAACGGTTCAAAAGATAGGGCCATTTAATTCAAATTAATTTTTATTACTTTCTAATTTTGGGAGCTACATTGATACAAATTTGTTTAAAATTTTTTATGGGTCTCCATTTAATAGACATGCTAAAATTATGTGTTTTGTATAGACACCCTGTAAGTTTTAAATTAATTAAATGATTTTTAACTACACCGAGCTGTAAGCATCACATTTTAATTTAAAAAAAATTTCAAAATCTGTTCGGAAAGAGTTCTCTGCTGCTACGAATATAAAAAAAAAACAGACGAATTGATAAACTTTAAAAGTCAATTAAAAATTAGTTTTAATTTTTGTCTCAAAATAAATTGTATTAAAATATGTAGTGTGAAGCAATAAATCTACGAAATTGCTAATAAAAAACATTCCTTTGTTCATATGTATATACATATGTAAACGTACAGTAGTGTGCAAAATAATAAAAACAAATTTAAATATTTTTATTGATTTTGTATTTTAGAAGTAATTTTTAATTTAATTTTTGGTAAGTTTTATATTTTAAATTAAAAAATTAAGAGAAATACGACAAAAAATCAAGGAACCACTGGTGTTTTAAAAAAAGTGTTCATTAGAAAAGAAACGAAACTGAAAACACTTTTTAAAAGCTGCTAAAAATAACTGTTCATTTGTAGTAATTATTTCTTTTATGGAAGATTTCAAATGTAAGAAATGAGCTTTAAATTAAAATTTATTGATTTAACTTTTTAATTTAATTATTTAACATTTAGTTTAAAAAATGGAACCAAAATGTACAGAAAATATTTATTTTATTCCATAACTTTTTATACCTACGAAGTTTTTTTTATTAATGTAATTGTTTTGTTATGCACAGCACTGTAAAAAAATTTACACATATGATATTCCAAAGCTTAAATAAATAAAACAACCTGTTTATATGATTTTAAGGAAGAAGAAAAATCAATTACACATGTTAATAAATGGATTAAAAAAAAGGATACGCAATAAAATTCACTTTCATTGAATATTTAACAGAGACAAAAATGCCATCTTAAAGCTAACATAACATTAACATACATACATGCTTACATATATGTGTGGATGTGTTTGCATATCCCTGAGTGTGTATATGTTTGTTAATATAATGAAATTCATGTCATTTTGTTGCATTTGTAACGGTAATAAACATTTGCAACACCCAAACAAAAAACACAACAATAAAATCCATAAAACAAAAAAAAAACTAAAAAACAACTAAATTCAAATACACACATGTGTAATAAATGTAAGAAATAAAGCAAAAACACAACACTCAATCTTTTGCTGGCTGTGAGAGAAAGAGCAAGAGAATCAACTAAACAAGTTTATTTCATTGAATAAAAAAAAAACAACAAAACATGTAACACTCATTTGTATGGCTTTTTTATGAGCAATTTAGAGGAGCATTTATCAACTATAAAATTGTTTTTGCGTTAGTATGTGTAATTCATATATGTTGCTGTTGTTTTTCATACATCCAAGTTAAGTTTTAATATCCACAGACGCCTAAAGGAAAAGTTAAAAATGTGTGTAACAAATAGACAGTGAATTGGTACAAGCAATTTAACCCTTTCGTTACACACACTGTTGTCATCAACATAGTCATGACACGAAACTTTTACAACAACAACAACATAGTTTATTATTAAGTAGATCAAAAGAATTTAGACCGCTTCACTGTTAGTCAAAGAATCGAGATTTTTAACGATTGTTAAAGAAAGACAGAAATGGTTCGTGCAATGGAGTGAGTATATTTCTTAGAAGCTGGGACGGAATAATACGCTGCAGAATTTATGTAACATTTTTTAAGCTGAAATTTTAGTAGTTTAATGAGCTGCTAGTATTTTCTCTACGAGTCATTTAGTAAGATGTCTATAAAGGCATTGGGTCTTAGTTAATCAATCAGCCTTTGTCGCAGAAAGCTTTAAGTTCTTAACAAACAACACGTATTTCAATTGTGCTACATTACTGGGTTATTAAAATATCAAAGCAAATGAAATTACAACCAAAATGATACAAGCAATAGCACATCTCTCAGCGGTACTGATGTATACGCCGGTCTGCTGTACAGGATGGCACAAGAATTTATTTTTTAATATTTTTTTATCATCTGATACAATGTGAGCAAGTTTAAGGTCCAGCTAGAAGGAAAACAGGGAACTGGACTAGCTGTTGTGTTTTTGAGTACGTCATAAGTTAAGAATGATTACAGATATTATGCCTGCTGGCCAAATGATCTAAGATATTGAAACAAAAACAAACAAAAAACGATTCTACCAACGTAAAATCGATATCAGACTTTTTCGAATAAACGAAACTCGCAAAGTTTCTTAAAAATATTAATTGAAAAACAGCGCGCTAGATAGTGGAGAACATTCGAGAAGTCACAAGGACTCACTAGGAATCAATAATCGTCACACACATATAGTTATGTGTCAGCGTATATATTGAAGGTAAACAAGTCTCTCGCTGCTGTTCTAAAAAGTACATAACAAAAATGCGTTATTTTTCAAAAAAAAAAAAAAAAAAAAAAAAAAAAAAAACATTATCGCCTCGAAAAAGTTAAGTTAAGGGACTGAGTTGACAACACTGCCAAGTTTATGTCTGATTACAGCAGACAGCGAACACACAACGCACGTTAACTTTTTTAGACCATTTCCACCTGATCAAATGTTATTTTAAGCAAAGTTTGCAGTTGCTAGGATTTTAAGACTCAAAATAGGGCTTTTAGGCTCTTTATCCGTTTTATTCATTCTTACTATATAAACATTATATTCGATATTCGTTGAAGGGTTTTAAAAGTCGGTTAAACAAATTTCTATTTCGCTTAACAGAAGATTTTAAAAATAGAAGAAGAAAGTGCTGTTAAGAGAATAAGATACACATACACAGTTTAGAGAAACACAGACTGGATTGAAAAAGTGGGCGTGATACTCTACATGCAAAGTGAATAATTATAATCATGTATTTAGAGAACTAAAACAGGTGATAGAGGCTAGAAATGTGCATAACTGGAGCAAAATTATGCCTGAATTGAACTACTAGGGAAAAAATTATCATCGTATATCTAGAGAGTTATAGCACGTAGAGCCCTGATTATTTGTACTAGAAATTTGCTTGATTATGAATATTAAAATGCATGATCTAGCGAAATACTGGATGGTTTGAAACAGTGGGCATGGTACCTGCCACATAACGTGAAAAGTTGTTTTCGTTTACCCAAGGACCTGTAAGCAGAAGGGTCTATTTCGTAAAAATAATTTCCATACTAGTGAGAGTAATCAAATAATGGATTGAAAATAAAGTCATAGTACGATTGTTGGGGTAGCAAAGTTCATCGGGAATAGCTAGAAATTCGATAAATAGGAATACAAAGAATATTCATAATAAATAAATGTTATTTAGGCTTGAGAAAGTCCAAAACGCAAGACATAGTTTTTTTCGTTGTTCTCTTTATTAATCGTCAAGGTTGTTTATTCTTTCTTTCTACTAACCGTCGGCTTGACAACGAAATTAAATTAAAAATTTTTTCACCCAGTTTTTCCATCGCAGTAGATGCTGTTCCAAAGTGATACTGTTTGTTGTAAGGAAAGCAGGAATGCAGGTTTTCTTTTGTGTTATAAAATATTCTACTTTTGAAATAATTGAAATATTATATTTAAAAGCAATAACATTTTTCGGGTTAATTTTACAAATCTGTATTTTCAAAACAATTAATTCTAACTATCAGTCTCGGATTTACTACTCAGGGGCGTAATTTATATTCAATTTAAATTCTGATGTCAGACACAACGTTTTATTTCATATACTTTAAAATTCTTGAATGAATTTGAACCACCCTAATGACACATAGCCATATGTATGTGTGTATAAACATTTTATCATATGTGTTTAGGTATATTTTTTTTCTTCTTTTTTTTCAAATAAAAGTGTTAAAAATGGCAATGAATTAGAAATAACAAATGTAATTTCATTTAAAGTTTATAACACTATTTAAATTAAATTTTATTTTATTAAGAATGTTTAACTCCCTTAAAAAGAAGTTGACAAAAATAAATGGTAAAAAATCTTTCCTTCAAAATATGAATCAGTAGGATATGATACAGCCCTGCCAGCATTTGGCAGAGTATTTTTAGATAGAAGTCACTTCTTCGTTACTTTTTTTTGATAAAAAATTCAATTTTACAAAAACAAAAAAGACATTATTGTCAAATTAAGATCTTCTAACAATCACTATTACGTCTCTACCAGAAGTTAATTTGACAAAAAGACCCGTAATAATAAAACAAAAATCCTTCCCCTTAAATTTGTTATGTAAAGAGTAACTTTTTTTCAACTACCAGATGATTAGTTGATTGCTCTAAAATTTACAAAAACAACTTGCATGGGCATCAAATATTGATCTCTTAAAGATCACAACTTTGACTCTACTAGGAGTGATTAATTAATATTACAGATAAACAAAAACATTAATGTCATTTACTTTGATTTGTGCAGTGTCCGGTTATGTTAAATGAGCGTGAAAAATGTTAAGAAAAATTGGAAAAAATTGATTGATAAAATAAAAAAAGATATGTAAAGCTGTAAGTAAATTTATATTAACAAATAAGTTATTTATTTAAACACAAAATATTTAAAAGGTTAGAATTTTCTTAATCTCGAGCTTTCTAAATTTAAACAGTTCTATTATGTTAAAATTTACATTTACTGTTTTGATAAAGCAGAACTCTGTTACTTTTAAAAGTTTTAATACTCAATACTGTTAAAGAAACCCTTTTAACACTTTTAACAGACACATCTTCAACACTACCAGTTTACTCAATTTTCTTAGAGATGCTAAATAGTTTCCCATTAGTTGTGTAACTGTAGTGGTACATTTTTCCCGAGTAGGGGTACTAATTAGATCAGAATTCGATATTATTTGGAATACATATCAACGCCATGAAGTAACGATGTAGTGACTTTTTCGTTAGAAAATGTTTGCAGGGAGTACTCGTAGTATTTTGGCCATCATCATCGAAGTTAAAAAAAAAATAAGAGACGTTTGTAATTATTCAATTTGTATCTAATTCCTAAATTTGTAAAGTCATCACTGAATTAATAAAATTTAATATCCAAATTTGTAAATATTATGTTGATAAATAAAATTGTCTGAGTAAACAACAAGCGAAAGAAAAAATGCAAGCAAAATATTAATTAAATCAATTAAAATATTAATAAGACTCAGATTTAGGTTTAAACAAATGTTTGTTAAATAAAAATTATTCAGTTATTTATTAATAATAGATACCTATAACCTCTCCTCCCTTTCTCTCTCTCTCCCTCTTTCTCTCTCTTTGTTAATTTAAAGCTTAA
This sequence comes from Cistogaster globosa, assembly GCA_937654795.1. NCBI lineage: Eukaryota > Metazoa > Arthropoda > Insecta > Diptera > Tachinidae > Cistogaster > Cistogaster globosa. Next base: position 4,986,303 of record OW569406.1, read on the forward strand.
GCTTCAGCTTAATAAATGAACTTTTATTTTCAGCATCAAAATGTAACAAATTAATAGTTTAATTTCTGCTATTGATGTCTGTTTAAGAACACTTTTCTTTCTTCTGTCCAATAAACTTAACACAAGGGCAGATATTTATTTTTCATTTTTCACAATTTTTTCAACTCTCATTTTTAGCAATAGTTTTTTTTTTTAGTTTTCTTTTAGGGAAAATTAATATTTTTTAATTGTCTAAAAAAAAGGTTTTGCATCCATTTATAATTTTATTGGTTTTTACATTAAAATTTAATTAAATATTTAATTGACTCATTTATATAATTAAATAAAATATTAATTAAATAAAAATTAATTTAAAAAAATTAATTAAAATCTGATTAAATGAGTAATTTTTATTTTATTAAAAAATATAAAGAAAAAAATTTTAATTACATAATTAATTGAGTCAATTAAAAATTTAATAAAAGTAAAACGTGAAGCGCACAAAACATTAATAAGTGCAAACAATGTTTCTGTGAATACATTAATAATATTTGCATGCGTATTTTTAGTAAATGTTTTTACTTTATACCAGAGGCTTTAAAGCCACTGCTTCTAAAATAAGGCCTTGGTATATCCTTCGCCCTTTTTCTTAGGATTGTAACAAAAAATAAACGACAATGTTTAAATATTTTTCACAGCTTGAAATGCTGGAATAGTTTCTAGGGGGGGTTGTTCTGCCTAATTTTCATAAAAATATTTGTTCGAAAAATAAAATTAATTGCTTCCAGGGAATTTAAAATAAAGACTGTAGCAAACACTTTGTAAGTCTGCTTTAACAAAAAAATATGAAAGTGTTTGAGAGTCTTCAAAAGGACGAAAGGGGTAACTAGGACGTGGTACGGTCAGTAAGACACCATTCAGTTAACTTAATACAAACCAAAAACATGTTTTTTATCACAATTATGCGACCGCTTGAATTTTTTTTTAAATCTTTTACTAAGCACAGCAGCATGGTTGTATCTTAACCACCGTGTATTTATTGGAGTGTGATTTCAAAAACCGGTAAAGATCCATGAAAAAACAAATTCCCCCACAGTGTAACGTTTTGCCACAATTGAGAAATAACTTGGACTTCACAAAAAAAAATTAAGATCTTATGAAATTCTTAAGATTAAAAAAGCGATCCCAGCGAACTTTTACGAAAGTGAACTAATTACTTTAAGGAAACAAACTGGGAATTGATGAAAATTTAAAATTCTTTAAAGAAAATTATATATTCGCTGATGACCTTGAAATCACACAAAAATATGCTTAAAGCCTGGTATTTCTAAGCGTTTCACTTCTGCATCACTTGCATTTTTATCCCCGACTGAGGCAGCAAAATAAAAACTGTAAAACCCAACACAAAATAATGACGAGTCGTTATTTTATTTAAAAAAGCAAAAAACATCTCTTCTTTATTTCCTTGCATTATTTATTATTCCTAAATATCCTTTTATTCATTAAGAATTTTTTTATTCTTCTTTTTTTTTAATTCATGGATGTTTCGAACATTTTTTCCTTTATTTTTGTAAATTATTGAGAGCTTTTTATTTTGTGTGCATAAATTAAGGGATATAATGGTATTTTTAATTTCCCCTTAAAAAGCAGGGATATATATTTTTTTAAAGAACCTTCTGTTTTACTTGTCATTTTTACTTTACTCTCATGTATTAAAAGAATAATTAATCGTTTGCTTACCCGGCAAACAAGTTGCTGTTGTCTGAAAGTTGTTTAATTGAGAAACACCTGAAAAGATGGAAAAAAAAGCTGAAATAATTTTTTAATACAATTTGAAAATTAAATATTTGGTGAGAAAATTTTTGGAAAAAAATTTTAAAGTGTATATTTTGCAAATCCACTGAAAGAGTTTTTGATAGTGAAAGGGAGTGCTGTCATAGTAATATTGTAGGGTACTATGACATCAAGATATACGTGGACGCCTCTATGATTAGTAGCAGCATAGGAACGTATATCTTCCCAGGTGATCTTTCAATAAATACTTTATATCTTCTTCTGAGTAATGCCGAGGAAACAATTAATATCAAATAAACATGTAGATAGAGCACTTTATGAAAGCAAAGTTAGCGGCAACACTGACTTGCCTTAATTACATATCTCTCTCGTAGTGTCTTAAAGGCGAAAACAACTAGCGTTATCTTTACATTTATAAGGTTGCCAGATTGGTGTAACTTTCTTTTAATGAAAAATGCAACGCTCAATTTATAGACCGAAATTGAAGAATGTTTGAGGTTGCTGGCAGTGGTGACGGAACACCGAACGCTTAGTAAAAATGCAGGTCTGCTAGAGCATCCTTGTAATGCTCTCTGTCGCAGCTGTGTGGATACGAAAAAGGAGAGGACAGTGTTCTAAATTTTCTGACATGAGACACAGGTTTCGTTTGACTATGTAAGATTTCTGGAGCCGAATATTGTGATCTTCTGAGATATGTGATTTATTTTGATTTATGGAAAACCAGAAAAAACCTCGACGATTTTAATGAAATTTTTTGAAGAATGAATTTTTTTCAATAAGAACCGCTTGCATGCTTTTTTATTCATATTTAATGGCCCTTAGTGCCGAAAAACTGCAAAAGATCTTGTCACTCCTCCTTTCAAATTAAATGAAAATATTACGTTCAGTGAATGAAGCTGCCAATGGCAACCTGAATATTTAATTAAGACACTTAAGATAAAATCGCTAAGATTTTTAAATTTCCTTCTGTTTAACCTCAAACAGTTCTGTAGTATTTTTTGTATAAAATTTGCAAACTAGGAGATTTTTTAGCTTCGCTCTTATTTTAAACGTCTACAGCAGCCTGTGTGAAAAAAATTAGCATGAAATTGGCATAAGTGACGAAACTGAAAGGAATCTAAGCGAGCGCCTCTTTACAATATGACAACAAAAAAAGCCACGAAATACAGTTATGGATCACGACTACTGTCTAAAATGATTTTTAATGTCACTAAGACTCCAGTTAAATCAGTGAACCATCCAACCTCATGTCGTTGAAAAATCAAAAAAAAAAAATTCAAGAATTGCAATTAAAGGTAAAACAGCACAGAAAAACATTTTTGTTTCATTTATTTTTGGTTTTAAATTTGATTAAAATTTTAATTAATTCAAATATTTATTTAATTAACAAAATATTATTTTTTAATACAATATAAATCAAATTGATGCAATAAACTATTTAATAGGAATTTGTGTATTTATGTTTCAATAAAATATATAATTCAGTCAATTAAAAATTTAATTAAATTTCAATATGAAGCTAATTAAACATTTGATAGTTAAAAAAAAAACATATTTCTGTGATTGATTAAACACAGAAAAAAAACTACTTTTTGGTGAGTGCTATAACTGCTTTCAAGTATTAAAAGTGTTGACAAAAAATTTGCGTCAAATAAGCTGTTTGTTATAATAAATTTCTAATTGAATTTAATAGAAACATGATTAAGCACTTTTTAATTTTTTTTTTTTTTTTTTTTTGAGTTAAGGGCAATTACAAATTTATTTATTTTTTTTTTTTTTTTTTTTGAATTGTTGAATATTAACAATTTTAACGTTTTTGATAAAAATCTCTCTGTTATAATTTTTTTTTTTATTTTTTTTGCGGTAACAATTTTTTTTAATGCATAAATTAACCCTTCAAAAGAGTCACTTAAACACCGGCTGAAGTTCAAAATCTAATTGACTTTATGTATGTGCAGCAAGCAAGCAAGCTACTACACTCTTGACAAGTTTTAAAATACAAAGACAACAAAACAAAAAACAAGCTGTTGCAACTTTTAACACTTCAGCGTTTTTAAAGTCATTCTATTATTTTTATTTTTTTTTTACCCTGCCGAAAGGCTTTAAATAGGAAAAAATAACGAAAAAAAAATAAAGAAAAGAAAAATAAAAAAATTATTTCACACCTTCAAACAAAGAAACCAAAAAAAGAAATAAATTGAAAATGCACTTGAAATAAGTATTTAAATCAAAAAGAATCAAGTAAAGTTAAAACAGAAGAATAAAAAGAAAGAGAGGGAGGACCACAGAGTTGTTGTTAATAAAACAAGCATTAATTTATTGCATACTTTAGGGCAGTTTGATTTAAATTAGATTAAAGTATAAAAAAATGGGTAGAGGAGAAATTATAAAATTAAATAATAAACTTTAGATGCGGTCAAATTAGTCAAATATTTGACCGACAAGACGTTAGCACTAAATTATGGATTTTTATTTTTTATTTTTTTATTTTTAATTTTTCAACTACTTATTGAGACAAACAAAATCTTCCTCAATATAAAAGGATCTTAATTTAAAAGATAGATTTGTTTTATTATAAATCGTCTTGCGTAATGATAGTGTTTATGCTTAATCAAATATTTGACTAATCTGACCGCACCTTTAAGTTCAGTATTATAAAATTATTTTTAAAATTTTAAAATAAAAAATAATATTTTTCTATTTTTATTTTTAAAATAATTTATTTTTTTAGTGGATTTCTATATTTGCTAAAAATTCTGTTTGCCAAAAACTAAATAATAATAGTGTTTTTAAAAAATGGTTTTTATTTTAAAACTATAAGGAAAGGCTTTTTATTTTTAAAAAATATACATCATGACAAAAACAAAAAAAAATAAATAAAAAAGTCTCTTTGATATTTGAGCCATTTTGCTAATAGCCATCGTCAAAATATTTTTTTTTTTAAATAAATAAAAAAAAAACACCCAAAATATTTTTTTCGTTATCCACATCACAACGCTACAACTATTTTCAAGCAAGTAACCAGGTCATTAAGCGCTGACATCGCTTTAAAACGAAAATGTTTTTCTTTAACAAATTGTAAGCTTGTGGCTTTTTAGCATTAACCTGTAAAAAACAAGATGTGCTTTGCAAGGCTGTGAATACCAAAATAAAATTTTAACACTAAATAAAAAATATTTTTCAATTTATTTTTTAAATTAAATTTCTGAAAATTTCAGGCGCATATTTTTGAGCAGCCAACAAAAAAAAACTATTTAAAAATAAACTTTAATAAAGTGACACAAAATAAACGAAATAACATTAGCTGTCATTTAAAAACTATTTTAGTTGGAAGTTTCTTTGACATGAACTATTTTTAAAGTCATCTAATTGGGCGGTCGCTCATCACTTAAACTTGTTTGTACTTTTTCTTATTGCTTACGTTTGTTATATTTTAGCTACTTGAAACAACAACAAAGTACTTACATAAAATATTAAAAAGAATTTAAAATCAAACGTGTTGAATTTTACAAAATCAAGAGGAGAAATTTTTTTTTATAAATTTTTAAGTGTAAAAATTTATTAATTTTTTTTTGTTTGTTTGTTACTTACGAGTAATAATGCCTGAACAGCTAATTTAGGTTTAATAATATTTAAATAACAAATAAAGAATTAACTTGTGATAGGAATACATGGAAAAAAAATAGCAGAAAAATTTTTTTAGCGCTGAGTGCATTGCACTATGGGTTAAAGTTAAAATCGGTTTTAAAAACTGCAGTGGAACTAGAAAAAACTTAACGAACACTGAATAAATATAATGGGAAATTTAATTTACGCACATAATGAAATTATTTCTTTAGATGATCGAATGTCATTTTCAGACCATCTGGAAGAAAAATTTGAATGAGGCTCGACCTCTTTGATCATATGAGTAACCAGCAAATACACAGTTTAAATAACAAGTTTTATTTTTTTTTTTTTTGTTAAATTACCTTGTAAATAAAGACAATATTTTGCCTTCTTTATCTCATATTTAACGCTTTATATGTTAAATAAGGTAACTGCATGAATGTTAAAGAAAAAAAAATTAATGGAAAACAGAAAATGATCGTGAGTTCAATTCCCAACGACGAGCGTTTCGTAGAAATAAAATTAATTCTTATAAATTCGTGCCGACGAATTAGTTGTTCAAGGCACCTATTACAGTTTTATTAACTGTTTCAAACTCATGACAAACTTAATTAAAGAAAAGGGTTGGTTAAACCAGCCTGACTGAAGATGGCTTAGGCTGGATCGTAAGAATGAAAATAATGAATTTCAAATATCGTCGCAGTCTGAGAGAAGAAAGTAACAACATCACAGTTTGACTGTGTGTGTGTACTTGTGCCGTTCAGTCGTTTCAAGCGCCTGTTCAATAAACAGGAATCGAATCTAATCGAAGCCCTAGAGTTTTATGTCTGCGTGGCTTTTGCTTCTTCAAATATCGCCGCAGTTACAAATTATTGTGGTTTGGTAGTCTTGAGATCTTATAAAATGATCTGAACAAGTTAGCGCCTAAACAAAGCTATTAAATTATTACATTTACTTGAAAAATCAAACATCATCATTCAAGCAACTTTTAAACGAAAAGTTGTGTTATTTTTTGTTTTAAAGAAGTTTTTAAAAAATTGCCGCATGTAGAGTGAAACCACAATCCACAACAAACCCTACAGTCTCCATTATATTCAGAAAAATGCAGCCTTTGGTTTATTTTACAAGCAGGTGGCATCATTTGGATTTTATTTCTTCAAAAATGAAGCCGGAGCATGTGTTACAGTGGTTGGAATTTGTTAAAGCGAAATGTCCTTTTTTTTTTTTTTTTGTTTGAAAATATGGATGCCATTGTTCTGGACGAGATGTGGGTTCAATAGGATGACGCTACGTGACGTAAATTGACTGCATCTATTAACTTATTTAAATCAAGATTTGACAATAAATTCGATTTTAAGGTTTTGCGATGTGACGCCTTTTCATTATTTTCTGCGGCGTGACAAAAAATTACTGGTTTATACTGATGGTCCAGCAAAAATTTATTCCTTGGAGGACAACGTTGGTCGTATTGTTCGTGACATACGGCCAGCAAAAAGCTCAAAATTAGATGTTCAGAATGAAAAAACACATAAATACATATTAACTTATTTACATAAATACATACATATATACGTACATACATACACACATGCATACATACATTCATACATACATAGATACATACATCCAAAAATACGTACGTACATGAATGTATGCATGTACGTATGTATTTATTCAATCTTAAATTTCCCTCCTCATGTTCAAAACATATTTTTAATATTTAAATACTTTAACACAATTATTTTTATTTTGTGTAATTAATATTGTTGCTTATGCAGCAAAGTAAATTATTTAAATAAAAAGATTTCAATTTAATTAAATTACATTTTCACATATTTTGCCGAAAAATTAATTAGGGATTTAAAAATAAAAATATTTGTTCAACTTAATTAAGTTTCGCATACAAATTTGTTTATACTAAATTAAATGACTGGCCCATAAAAAAACAAATGAATAAACATTTTTATAATTAAAATGAACCTACAAATAAAAAGCAAATAAAACACTTTACATTGAATTCAATGAAATAGTTTGCAGATTTACTCGGTGAATAGTTGCCCAACTGGCTCATCCATGAAGCGATTATTGTATTAAAATAAATAAATAACAGTGGAACAGCAGCAATCTTAACCTCTTACATTTTACTATACAAGTCAAATGAATTTTTGATAACTAAAAATTAAACAAACAAAAACAAAAATAATTATTTGAGTTCTAAAATTAAAAAGTGAATTTGTTTTTCGTCTCCATGTACCGCTTGATAAAAATTTATTGCATGACTTAATATTCTTATTTATTAAAGGGGTAAAGAGAACCCTCTATAAAAATTCGCACGAGCAACTTTTTTGATCAAAATGATTAAAAAACTAAGGCCGTTTATATCACACCACCTATAGAAACACCCTTTGATTTCCAATTTTATACTTATTTTAATAGCAGACATAGAAATAGACATTCTGGGTAATTTTTAAGTGTTTGTCTTTAACGGTTAAAAAGATAGGGCCATATAACTTAAATTACATCAGCTTTGAGGTCACCCTTTAGTTTTTTTAAGCTTTTATTTGTGGGCATATTAACACACACTATGTTCAAAATTTTACTGCCTGCCTTAAACGTTTCAAAAGATAAGTCAATGTACATCATGTAACATTACCTATGGGGACACCCTTTAACTTTCAAATTTATAATTGTGTTGTTATAGTAGACACAGAAGCACACATTCTGTGTTTGACTATAACGGTTTAAAAAAGGATAAAACCGTTTTTGTTAAATTACGTCACCTATGAGGACACCCTTTAATTTTTATGTTGAGTTTTTAATTTATTTATTTTTTTTTTCGGTATTATTGGAAGCTATAGAAAAAACGACTTTAAATTTAATTTTATATAAGTGTCTGTTACGGTTTAATAGTCGCGCTAAGATCACGTCTCTTATATGGGGACACCCTTTTAATTTGAAAAATGAAATAAGCATTTATTTCTGTTAAACAGGGTCAGAATATTAGCATCACCGTTACAAAAAATACATAAAAGCAATTTTCAAAATCGGTTCAAAGATGGCTGATTTCTGCGCGCACAAACATATAAAAAAAATACAGACGAATTGTTAACATTCTACTCTTCTGAAGAGGATTAAAAACATGCAAAACATGTTGATTGAAATTTTAAATTTTTATTTGAAGGTAAAGAGCACGACTTTAGTGTTCCGGACCATTCAGCTTGGATAATGTTGTGCCGATTTGATAAATTCACTTACAATGAACAAGACCTTGAGATTTAAAAGGAAATTCAAGCTGAAGCGATTTTTTTCTAGTTGATAAATATAAAGAATATCACTGAAAAAAAAATCCTTTAACAAAATTAGTATGGAACCGGGTAGTGTATTTTAAGCATTTAACGCTTGCTACCCACTGTGCACGACAATTATTTTATAGTAAAGATAAACATGAAGAAGGTTTTCTTATAGCAAAAAGTGCCAGAGCTAAGACTTAACTAAGCTTTTTTTAATGTAACTTATTTTTGGTGACCACTGTACTCGATGCTAACTTGTGTTTGTAAGAGTCAGGTGGTGGCTAAAAGCAAAAAAAAATATTTTTTTAAATTCATGTCGAGAAAACAGCTTAAAAAAATCTTATCTTCTATCTGTAATCAATATTTTACTATGATATTTTATACTTAATGACTTACTTTTTTCAAACACTGTGGCCAAAAAACATTCACAAAAAATACAAAAATTCTGTTTTTTATTAAAAAAATTTTCCAGAATTCAAAAGTGGGTTTACGTAAAAATTTTTTACTGTCAGTCTTGCTTTCATCGCCCACTGTATTTAGCTGTATTTCTAAATATAATAACAATGCTATAAAAATTAATTTATTGCCAATTAAAACTAAAACCATACAAATTATTATTTATTTTTTAACCCTTTAGCTTAAATTTTGTCAATCACTGTATTTAAATGACTTTCAAATTACATAAATGCAAATTTTATTCGGTCATTATCTTTGCTAAATAAACGACAAAAGTGCACCAGAAATAAATTTAACTGACACATACATACAAAATCAGAGAAGTCCATTTAATAAAGAAACAGGAATTCAAATTTTTAACTAAAAGATAAAACTGACAAATCATTGTAACTAAATAAAACAACAAAAGGTGTTGGAGAATAAACAACAACAAAAAAAAACAATTTTCAATTAAATCTGTATGTGAAATAATTTTAATCCACTCGAACGCTAATTACTTGACACAACACTTGTGTTAATGCTTCGCTTGTTCATTAATACCCAGCAGTTCTAAAAATAAATTTAAAACTTTTTTTATTCGTTATTAAGAGAAAGTTTAAATATCTTTTAAATAGTCAATTTATTATCTAAAGTGGTCTATGAAAAAGAAAATTTTCTTCTTTTAAAAAAAGTCTTTCAACCGATAAATTGACTCCTTTACAAACATCTTTGCCATTACCAAAATGTTAAGGCGGGAGTCAAATTGCATTAACATAATTGATGAATGGCTTAAGAGAAATTTTGTTAAGCCTAAATAGTAATCACTTGAACTTAGCGCTGACGCACTTCAGAACTGCTGGGTATTAATGAGAATGATTATTATCACAATCTGTTGATTTTCTTGGTTTAATTTTTTTTTTTTTTGTAGATTTACACTTCCAATTGTCATGGTCGTCTGTTATAATTGTTAATGACAAACATATTTTATTCTTTTGTAATAATAAAAATGTAAAAGTAAAAAAAACAGTTGATCTGTGTTTTTTTTTTTTTTTTTTTTTGTCTTTAAACTGTAACTGTACTTATGCATCAGGTTTCAAAGGGGATCAGGAGCTTTTGGTCACAAACACGACTAATAAAACTTATGACAAAGTATATTTACCTTCAAATAACATCGAAAGCAAAGTGGAATTAAAATCGAGACCCTAGCTGATATATTTCATATTCGAACTTCATTTCGAATATCGATTTATGCAAGATATTTAATATTTTAAGGCATAAATTTTAAAAAATTTTACTTTAAAGTCAAAACTATAATTTCCTTAAGATTAAATTATATTCGAAATATCCAAAATAATTTCGAAATTTCTTTTAAACTCAGTTTTAGAATTTAATTTTCTCAATAGTTTAAAATTTTTGTAAAAATTTCCAAACCCTTATTGCTTGCTTTAAAATTCTACATTAAAATAGATATACGTTTTGGAAAAATTTTTGAAGTTTAATAAAAATAGATTTTATAACTCGAATCTTATGACATTATTTTAATACTGTTTTTCAAAAAAACATACATTCATATTGGAAACATTTTTTAAATACTTTTCAAAAAAAATTTTTTGTTGTAGTAGTTTTGAGAATGTTCGAAAATTCAAAATTCTTTCGATAAAATAACCTAAGTGTAAATTTTTTAATTTTTCATGTTCGATAATGTGAACTGCACATTTTTAGTGTTTCAAAATATAAACTTTGTTTCATTTTTAGCCAAAATTCAGTTAAATGGTCAGCGTATTGTGTCTTAAATGATTCGGTGTTTACAAAGGATTTAAAAAACTTTTTCTTAAAGTACTTTCGGATTTTTATTTCAATTCCTAGGTAGTGGAATTTCAACAATTTATGCTTTTTCTGTAATAAAATTTGAATTTTTTTGATGTTCGAAAATTCGAACATTTTTCGAAATTAACTTAAAATCAATTTATGACTTAGATATAGTGTATAGGTTAATATAAAAAAATTATATACCATCTAATTCGAACTATGAGCTATTTCGAAAATTCGAATTTAATATAACACATTTAAAGAATTTTCTAGAAACAAAATCTCAAAAATTAGTTGAATAAAGGAGTGCAAAATGAAAATTTTCAGCTTGATTATCGTTACAAAAAGACTGCATTCAAATTTTTCATTCAAATTCCAGAATACTTTTTTAGTTTTTTCGTAAATAAGAGGACAAACTTGAACTGATTTTGTTTGTTTGCTATTAATTCAATTAATTTCTTTTAACACTTGTGTATTTAACGAGAAGGCAATTAATGAATAAAAATTCCATTATTCACTAAAATTAAAAAAAAAATCTTTTCATGAACTAAATACTGCAAAACTGTACATTTGTTAAAGCAGAACAAAAAAAAAAATACTTCCAAGCCGAACTCAAACCCTCATCATGTATTGTTTCATATTAATCAGTTTTTAATTATTTCATCACTTAGCAAAAAGTATCAGGTTTCAGTCTTAACGAAATGAAATCAAACTGTATTTACAAAATTGAAAACTTATGTTGAGTTTAAAATTGAAAACAAAATACTAAAACAGATTGTTGGGTTTTCAAAATAATTAAAAGAAGAAGTACGAAAAAAAAACTAAAATTATTCATCATCATCATTATCATCATCCCTTTTTTAAATGGCATTTTTTTTAAAGAAGCTAATAAATAACACATGAATTTCGAATGCGCTAGAAGGTGTAGGAAGGTCAAGATGGATAAGGCAGCACCCTACCGAAAGTAAGAAAGAGAAACTAAGTGTTGACAAAGACAAATAATTATAATAAGGAAAAGCATAAAGAGCAGAGGACTTGCAAACAAGAGACAGAATACTAAAATTAGTTACAAAAATTCAAGAGGCTGGGAAACATTTTCACACAGGTGGGAAAAGTTTTAACTACAATTTACTGGCGTTGGGGATAATACGGAGTGCCTCTGGCGTTGATAGCATTGACTCTCTGGTGCTCTTCATTGCAATTGTCAGAGTGCAAAATTTTGGTAACTTTTTCGAAGTAAAATTGACTCAGAACAATTTACTCCCCAAAAGCCATCGAAAGTTTGCATTTCTGGTCAAACAAAAAATGTCTAGTGGTCTGCTACAAATCAATCGTGCGACTTTTTGGGGACTTAATGTTTTAAATTTATTAAAGTCCCCTTAAGCGCGGTAAAGTCCTTAAATCTGTGAAACTTAACAAAGGCTTGAGTAGTTTGCTGTTAAATAAAGTTAACATTTAAGTTTTTCACTGATAAATAATTCATGCCAACTGTAGGGTATTTAAAACAAATTTATACACAACCGTTAATTATTTAAAAAAATTAAAAATAAAAACAAATAAAGAAATTCCTTTAAAATAAAACTTAATGGTGTTAAATCCTGGTGTTGCAACCCTTTCTATTTTGCAAGTTAAAAAAAAAAACAAAGGAAAACACACACATACACAATGGCAAAGGGCAGACACTTTGTCTTGTGACGAAATTCCTACAACAAACAAGGGAACAAAAATTTAAATTTAGTTAAAGAGTTGAGGATTTGCTAGCTGGCACCATATACCGTATATATATTTGTTATTGTTGTTGTTGTTATTGTAAAGTAACGGGCATGACAACAACGCCTTAAAAATTCAATGACAGGAACTAGAGGAAATTAGCGCGCTTGTCTGTCAAATTTAATTTTACTTTGATATGTCACTTGTACTGGTTCGGTACTTATGAAAACTTATTAAAACAACAATAACAATAAAATTATTATATGTGTATGTTTTGTTGCTGTTGTTGGCTTTAATACAGCTTTTGTGGTTGCGCATACAAACATACGCATATACATGCATCGTTACATGTAAAAACTAAAAGTGCCTGCATGCAATTGTGTCTGCAGCACGACATTTAAAAGAATGAAATCAAAAATTCATTTAACTTTGTAAGTTATGTCTTGTTTCTGTAACTTAAGTGGGAAATTTGTCACATAAAATTGTTTGACTTATTTTATTTTTTACAGGAGAACTTATGAACGTCTTTAATATTTTATATTAAAATATTATTAAATCTAGCACCCAGTGTGTAAAATAAGATGTCTACAATATTTTCATGTAAAAAAATTTCTCACTAAAGTTATATACGCTTCTTTTGGCGACGTCTTAACTATTTTAATTTTTTTTTTGCGATTTTTTTTATATTGAAAATAAGAGCCGAAAAGTCTTGCAAAATCATGAAATTAAAGTCATGGTTAATGCTGCAGCTGAAATATTTTCTTATGTTTTAAAAAATAAATAATTGATAAATTTTGTTTTTCAGTGATTAACGATCTCCGTATCTGCCGTTTTTTATCACCAGCATACAGCCATATGTCGTGGTTACTAATTATTGACATTTTTCTAAATTTACCTCGTGCGCTACAAACAGTTGCTTGTTTTACTGTATGATCGCTTCAACAATACACAGTGGGTATTTGGCCTGACAGAATTCCCATAAGGCTTTGAGTCGTGCTAAGAAATTAAAAACAGCAGCACATCAGGGCCATTGTGCTGCCCAGCCTGCGCTAATTACGAGCTACCCTTTAAATCTTAAAGTGTTTACAGAAATTGACTTTTTATATTTCGTGTCTTTTTCAAATGAATGACCTGCATTATTGGTCGTTTTGTATTTTTAACTTTTTTAACGATACAACGATGTAGCGTGATTTTATTTGGCGATTATTTAGCATTAACGATGTGAGCTCAAGCATCTTGAATACATCCCGATAATGTTCCAAATGTCTGTCTGATCTAATAGTGAATGTTTTTTAATGCAAAAAATTTAATTAAAAAAAAATAAATGACTTTTTTGGAAGTTTACTTTATGGCTTTAATATTAAAAAAATATTTTGAACATCTCTGGCCACTGCGGCTGTACTTGATGAAATGCGTTATACACGTCTAACTTTGGACCACTACTTCGCGCTTTTCTGGCCTCTACAGCGGCATATGTTATTGAATTAGCGTAACCCCACATAAAAGAAAAGGAAGTGTCTAATGGCATAACCGTGAAGGCCAATTGATAGGTCCATTTTTTTAAATCAAATTATCGAAAAATTTTGCTTTCAATAGGTTGATGATTGCGGTCGTTACATGGGCCATAACTCCATTCTATTAAAACCAAACATCGCTCTGAGCAATTTTATCAATTTTTGGAAACAAAAACTCATTTATCATGTTGCGGTAGAGATGACCCTTAACCGTAACGCGAGCTTTAGCCTTATTTTTGCACAAATGAGATCCAGTGATACAAGCAGCCTATAAACCGCCCCAAGCGGTGCATTTTTTGAACATAGTGCAATCTCTGGTGTTTGTTGTGTATTGTGGTTTTCTTCTTCATGCCAAAATTTCATTTTTTAACAAAATAAAAATTAACACAACTTTTCGTTTAAAATTTGCTTGAATGATGATGTTTGATTTTTCAAGTAAATGTAAATAATTTAGTAGCTTTGTTTAAGCGCTAATCTATTCACATCATTCTATAAGATCTCAAGATTACCAAACCACAAAAATTTGTAACTGCAGCGATATTTGAAGAAGCCGAACCCACACAGACATAAAACTCTAGGGCTTCGATTAGATTCGATTCTGGTTTATTAAACAGGCGCTTGAAACAACTGAACGGCACATTGTGATGTTGTTACTTTCTTCTCCCAGATTGCGACGATATCTGGAATTCATTATTTTCATTCTTACGATCCAGCCTACATCATTTTCAGTCAGGCTGGTTTAACCAACCATTTTCTTTAATTAAGTTTATCATGAGTTTGAAACAGTTAATAAAACTGTAATAAGTGCCTTGAATAACTAATTCGTCGGCACGAATTTATAAGAATTAATTTTATTTCTACGAAACGCTCGTCGTTGGGAATTGAACTCACGATCTTTTTTTGTTTTCCATTAATTTTTTTATTTATTATATTTTTTTTTAACACTCAATCAGTCTCCTTAAACTTCCTATAGAGCAGTAAAAATGAGAAAAAGTAGAGCAAAACATTGTTTTTATTTACAAAGTAATTTAACCAAACAAAATCTAATTTCTTATCTAAACTATGCATTTGCTGGTTACTTACATGATCAAAGAGGTCGAGCCTCACTCAAATTTTTATTTCAGATTGTCTGAAAATAACATTCGATCAGCCAAAGAAATAATATAATTTTTATTCAGTGTTCGATAAGTTTTTTTACCAACTCCACTGCATTTTATAAAACCCACTTTAACTTTTTTTTAATGCACTCAGCTCTGGGAAAAAATTAAAAAAAAAAAAATTAAAATTAAAAAATTTAAAAGTCTTTGAATGCAAGCTTGAGACTGGGACTCGCCATGCCTTGCTGCACATTTTGTATTTCACAGGCTGTGGACACAAAAATTAAACTGTATTGTTTCCCTCCCCTCATCCTACTATTTTTATGCACCAAAAAAAAAAAAAAATGATTGCATTCATTTAAGGTTCTGCAAAATACTGATATGTGTTGCTTTAAAGTTTTATTATTTTTTTTGTCACTGAAAACAACAATGGAAATATGGAAAAAACTAAATTAAAACAAAAAAGAAAAGAAATTGAACTGATGATGGTACAGCTAATAAATATTTAAGTTCTTTGTTAAAAAAGACCACAAATTTAATTTAAAGTTTTTTTTTTAATTTCTCTTCTTTTATGCTTTAGTCTACTTAATACATGATTTGAAGTACTTATACATTCATACTTACCCTGGCCATGCAACATGTGATGATGGGCAGCGGCAACTTGTGATTGTGTTACTTGCAAATGTTGTTGTTGCTGTTGCTGTTGCTGTGGTTGTAATTGCGTTGGTTGATAATGATGTGAATGATGGTGGTGATGATGCTGTAAATGTTGCTGATGATGCGGTGTAAGTGTTGTATTCACTGCTGCAGTGTGCTGTTGCATGTGTGGATTGTGAGTGTTGTGTGAGGTTAAATGATGCGGTAAAAATGCTGCCGCCACAGCTGCATGAGCATTAAAATAAGCCATTCTAGAAGCAGCCGCCATGGACAATTGATGTTGTTGTTGTTGTTGGTGACGTCTCTTATCGGTTTCCTCATTATAAGAAGATAAAGAGGAATTTACCGACGAAATTGAATTTGTTGAAGGTGATATTGAGTTCGGTGTTGTTGCAATATCTGTTTCTGTTGTTTTTGTAGTTTCTGGTTGTGTTGTTGCCTTATATAAATTGCAAGAAATTTTTATTGTTGCCGTTGTTGTTGCATCGCTGGCAATTTTATTATGTTTGCAATTCTGCTGCTGTTGTTTTTTTTCATCATCATTTCGTTCTTCATTTCTGGCTACTTGATCCTTGCTTGTAGATTTTCCTTCAAATTCCTTGCTGCTGTTGTTGTTGTTAACTGTTTTGTTTTCATTATCTTTTTGTTTTGCCATGGCCGCTACGGCAGCAGCAGCAGCTACCGCCTTTGTTCTGTTAAGACCCAAAAGTTCTTGTATGGCAAATGGTGAACGTTGGGGCATGATTTTATTTATTTTTTTACACTTTCCTAAAAAGTTTTATATTTTTCTTTGTTTTTTGTAACAAGACTTCTTTATATCTTTCGGAGTTTCAAGACAGTCACAAGGAAAGGACAGAAGAGGAGCAATTCGTCTGTATTGTTTTATGTTTGTGGGCGCAGAACTCAGAATCTTCAGAACCGATTTTTATTTTTGTTTATTCTTAACTAAAATATGATTTTTATCGATTGTTGCCATTTAAATAAAAAATTCTTTATTTTAAAAATTAAAGGGTGGTCCCACACAATACACATAACTTTTACATGTCTATTATAACGCAAAGGACAATCATATAACATTTGAACAAAGTTAGTATCACTACAGCTCACATTAATAGAAAATAATAAAAAGAAATAAAGTCAAAGGATCTCTCTTTTGGATTGTTATGGTCAAACGCTAGAAAATTGCACAGAAAGTTTACTTTTAAATAAAAGAGTGACCCCATAGTCCATGTTATTGGTTGTCTATACTGTTATCTTTTAAAACTTTTAAGACAGACACTTAAGATTTAAACATATTGTCAACAATTACAAGTATAAAAAACTAAAGGGTGTCATCTGAGTTGATATAATTTGACTTCTATAGCCTTTTTTAAC
This sequence comes from Cistogaster globosa, assembly GCA_937654795.1. NCBI lineage: Eukaryota > Metazoa > Arthropoda > Insecta > Diptera > Tachinidae > Cistogaster > Cistogaster globosa. The sequence goes on from OW569406.1 coordinate 5,003,571, forward strand.
CCTTTTGTTCGAACACTTGAAAATTGAATGCGTACTTTTATGTCTGCAATAACAATAGTTACAAGTATAAAAAATTGGAAATTAAAGGGTGTCCCCATAGTTAATGTAATTAAATACATATGGCTTAATTTTTTACATTCGCTACCTTTATTTCATATTCGATGACCCTCTGTCTTACTTGCCTGTTGTGAAGTCGGTTATGTTTTCAAGAATAATTTTTAACAATTTTTTTATTAAGTTTTTTTATCCGATTTTATTACCGCCATTTTTTTTTGTGTGTTTTTTTGGAGTGGAATTTAGACGGAAAAACAAGATATTTTATATTCCAATGCCATAAAAAACACTTCTAAAACGATTTATTTTTTAAATCGAAATGGACAAAAATCCCTTTAGATTGTGTGTTTGGCTCATTAGGTTCAATAGGAGCTCATTAAACGCTCATGAAGGCGGTTGTTTTATCACTCGCGTAAAGTAGTAATTGAAAAGTTTTACACGATTGTTTTTGGCGCATCGTAGACGACTCTTACGGTGGAGCTGCTAACAGGACACAGTTTCTGCCGTTAATCTGAACTTGCGCGATAGGAAAACGATATCGCCGGTTCCAATAGTGGTAGATTCTTGTACAATTAAAAATGCTAGCTTGGATTGCCTGTATGTATAGTCTATTAAAATGGGATAAACATAAACACACACATGCATACAAACAACAAGCCTTTAGTGTACAATATTTTTTTAAATAAATTAATGCTGGAAGACACACAGTCTTATTCCAGCACTATACTGACTCTAAACATACAATACTCAGTGACAAAGAGAGACTTTTGTACATAAATCAGTTTTTATAATGAACGTAAAGTACGAAACGAAAGATTTCTAAGGAAGATAATAGATAAATCTAAATTTCAAATCTTATATACCCTTCTCCGTTTATCTAGGTGACCGAGAATTAAAAATTAAAAAAAAAATTTTTTTGTTTACATAAAAATGTCATCGGCTCTTAATGGGTTAAGCATTAAAAAAAAAACTTAAGTATTTCCTTAAAAGTCTTTTCAACAGCTTTAAAATGATACCCATGTTAATACTTTTAAAATTTCGAAAATTTCAAAACCCCGCAAGTCGGAAAATATGGGAAAGCGCCAATTTTTTCACTCAATGTTTCTTTCTTATTTTTTTTAATATCTATCGCTTCATAAACATTTTTATTTTGGATGGGCTTTAATTCATTGTTCCAAATTATATAGAAAAATTAGAGGTAGGCGTGGTGTTTTGTCCGCTGCGTCGAAGGACATTGACCGATCTTGCTGATTTTCAATAGCACCTCTTTCAACACTATGTTTGATCGATTGGCGTGTTAAAATTTTTTTCTAGCTGATCTAGTGCCTCGGCAAGTTTAATTTCAACACTAACAAGGGCGGACAGACGGACATCACTCAATCGACTTCGCTATGCATAAGGACCCAGAACTTTATGGGGTCGGAAATGAATATTGTAGAATAAAAAATTTAGATATAACCTTTTTCAACTTTTTGTGGTGAAGGGTATAAAAAAGTGGAAAATATCAAAAAATATATGACTGAAGTAAACGTTGGTTGACTTTTACAAGCTGCCAGACTAATTTTTGATAGAACACTTGTAGTGACTGTTATATGATTATAAAATCTCCTTTTATTTTACAAGACACAAATTATGCAATAAAAGTTTTCGGAGCTATTAAAACTCTTAATTACCTTAAAATTTAAGTTCAATTAAATTTTTAATTGATTTAATAATATTTTTTGTTAAAAACTTTTTTCTTTTTTATTAAGCAGGTGGTAATTATTTCAATGTTTTTTTTTAAGAAAATTTCATTTTTATTTCTCAATTAAAATTATAATTGACTCAATTAAAAATTTGATTAAACTAATTAAAAATTTAATTAAATAAAGAATCTTAGTTCGACTCAAGTCCAAGTAAATTTTAATATTTGTGTTAGTTTTTTTAAAGAAAACAGGAAATATTTGATAGCAACAGCAAATAATGCAACATTTTCTTAATCTCTACATCCGTCATCAGCATTTTTTGTATTTGTTGACTTTTAATTTTGTTTTTTTTAATATCATCTATTACGTTAACTTATTTTGTAAAAAGCAATGAGAGGAATATTTATATTCAGTCAAAATAATTTTGTTTAAATGAAGTCCATACACGACCCCAAGCTTTTTTCGCTTTGTGTTTCTTCTTGGTTTCTGCTAACCGTCGGTTCATAAAATATTTTTGAAGGCAATTTTTTTTTAAATGGAAAGAAATTAAATGTATGTGTGTTTTTTTTTAGTTGTTTATTTTTTTTTTTTAATTTTTTACAGCGGCCAAAAACAGAAGGAGGAGTTTTCGTAGGTGCTTATAATGGCTCCCAAATAGTTAAAACGCCAAGTGTTAAATGTTCCTTTGATAAAAGTATTGAAATCTATTTTAATAAAAAAAAATATACCTATAAAAACAAATTCAAGGAAAACGTTGCATCATAAAGTGATATTTTATTATCAGGTCTTTAATTTTAAGTAACATATTTTTGGTCCAATAAATAACTGTTTGGAAAAATCTTTACAAGATATCTTCCAAATAAAGAAATAAAGATTACAATCAGTTTAACTAAAATTGCCACAACCGGCAATAAGAAAATACTTTTTGCAATATCAAACACAAATGATTTGTTGAAACAATATTTTTCTTTTATATTCCGTTAATATGTTGATTTTGTTAATAATTTACTAGAACCGCCACCATTTATTTTTTATGAACAACAAAACAAAAAATTTGCACTTTTCAGTCTTTATTAACAAATGTTTTTGTTTTTCTATTTAACGAACAAAACCATTCAAAGACAATTTGTAGAAGAAAAATAAACAAAAAGCTAAAAACAAATACAATAAAAATAAATAAAAAACAACAGCAAAAAAAAAAAAGAAAACAACACTAAACACAAGAGAAATAACGTTCACTTCTACATTGTTGTTATGGTACGCACGAAAGTCTGTTAAGTTTCTGTTTTTTTTTTTTTGTTGTTGTTATTTTTATATGGAACTGTTTTATTTAATGCGTCTTTACAACGTATACAACAAATTCGTAATAATTTCCACGTTAAACTGTTGTCAAACTAAACATCAGCCAACAGTTTAGAGCTGTTAAAAACAAAAACATAAAAATTCGAAATAAAAAAAAAAACGGAACAGAAAACGGTAAATAAAAAAAAAAAAAAGAACTACGAAAAAATATCATACTTTCATACTGGCAAAAAGTGGACTGAGTAAAGACGACGACGATTCACTTAGCAATGATGATGTTTAACTGAAGCACCACATCACTACAACTTCAATGCTCACAACAGCAACAGAAACAACAACCAAATGGTCTTGAAAGCAGTTGGCAAATATAAAAAAAAAACAAAAAAATTCAAACTCACCAACACTTTTAAGCCCATAAAAATACTCATAAAAAATGATTCCAATTTTAAATTTCAGGGAGGAATATCCAGTTTTGGATAAATATTCAAAAATTTTCCCCATAAAATACTTACAATTCAATAACAATATAGGTATGTATTGCTTTTGCAACAATAATAAAAAACTAATAAAGAAAAAAACCAATAAAAAGTCAGAGAAATTATTGCCGTTAAGAAATAAAGAGTTATTTGCTCTCCCACAAAATTGTTGTTTCAACGTGTGTTTATTCTCCAAATACAGCCCCCACCTTCAAAAATCAAATGTAAATAAATTTTTTGTTTTTGTACCCTAAAAAAACATTTTGGTTTTTACTGTAAAAAATCAAAAAAAGAAAAACAAAAACAAATAAATACAAAAGCAAACAAAATAATGGCAAAATAACATTGGAAAGCTGCCAGATGAATGAAATTTTAGAATCGTTTATACACATATGGAAGTAAATGGGAAATTAAATTTAAATTATTATTATTAAATGTTAAATAAATGTAAAAAGTTTAATTAATTAAAATATGTAAAATGATATTTTAATAAAGTTGTTGTTTGGTGAATTATTTTAATTGAACATCTTGACACTTTCAGTGTAATTTTAGTATGAATATGCTGTTTTTGCATTTCAGGGAAGAAATTCGGTTATAAAAGTCGTGTTTTGAGTAACTAAAAAAAAGAAATTGTACCAAATTAAAGAAAAAACAACACAACTACAATATCCATTTCTTACCCCATAAGGTATATGTATTCTGACTTCTTATGCATAGCGAAGTCGATTGAGCGATATCCGTCTGTCCGTCCTTGTTAGTGTTGTTATCAAGTTTGCCGAGACACTAGATCGGCTAGAAAAAAATTAAAAACGCCAAGATTCGTTCATGTCCTTCGATGCAGCGGGTAAAACACCACACCTAGCTCTAATTTGTTTACATCAGTTGGAACAATAAAGTGACTCCAAAAAAAAAAAAATAATAATAAAAAACTTAGAAAAAATTACAAGGGAAAAAATTGTCGCTCGCCCATATTTCCCGAGTTATGGGCCTATGAAATTTTAAAATTTTTTTAAAATACCAATATAAGTATCGTTTTACAGCTTTTACACAGATCTTTAAGGAAATACTAAAACTTTTTAAAAAAGCTTAACCCATTAAGAGCCGATGACATTTTTATTTAAAGTTATGTATAGTACCTACTTATTTTTGTTCATAATGTCTTTAAGTCTCTGTCTCGCCAATATTTGACGTCTTGATTTACATATATGGTGAAGGGTATATAAGATTCGGAATGGCCGAATACAGCACTTTGCATAATTTGTTTTTGAAATAATTTTTTTTTTTGTTAATGAAAACGGATACTGAAATGATCGTCATATTAAAAATAAAAAAAAAAACAAATCATGGTAATATATTATTGCTTTAATCACCCGGAGATCACTATATTTTTATTTGCCATTATAAAAAAAATCAAAGATCCACCAAAGAAAATACAGACCAAACAATATAACCGCTCAAGAAAGGCAGTAAGTAAATAAAGGCCGGATAATTTTTCCCTAGAATATAACTAGAAATGGGTAAATACGGCTTTAGCGACGGGTTTTTATTTTAATGCAATGCAAAAAAAATTTTTATTATTTTAATCCATTTTATTTTTTTTTTTAATTTTTTGAATATAAGATAAGCGCTGACGGAGAGCTTTTCAAAAATATCTGTGTTTTCGTATTGTTTGCCATATTTCCCTACATTTTTGCTAAGTAACTTCTGAAACTGATGCAAATTTCCTGGAAATAAAAATTACTTTTGACTAATTTAAAATGAAAACAATTTTTTTCAGAAATCATTTAACGGCTCCTAAGACCGCCAGTACCAAAGCAATTGCGCTTGATTCTTCGTATAAAATCTTAAAATTTAAAAACTGCAGTAGAGAAATTTTTTTTATTTTAAAAATGAATTTTACAAAAGATATAAAAGAAAACAGCCAAGTGTAAATTGGAACTTTAGACGAATAGTTCCGTATGATATTTAAGGTACCTTTAAATTTTCAATTATTTCTTTTTAAAAATGTAAAGTGTCTGCTTTTTCTGTTACTATATTAAAAATAAGCATCGTATTTCAAAATTACGTTATCATATGGCTACCCTTTTATTTAAATTATTTTTCTCTTAAGCAGAAATAGAAGTAAATAATTCATGCTAATTTAAGGCGTCTGGCTATAACGTTTTAAATGATATAAACAAAAGCTTTAAAATCACGGCATTTTCGAAACTCCCTTTGAATTGTTTTATAAATGGAGCGGCTATAGTAATAAAAGAGTTTACCTATTACGATCCCAGAGATAGAGGAATGTGACGGAAGGCCAAACGGACAGATATTCTAGCGAAAACAAAAGAGTACAGAACCCTAAAAACAAAAGATTTTATATAAAATTTTCTTTTTGCTCAACAATCTAATTTCAATTATTTTGGGTATTTTTTTCAACAAATTATGACAATTAATTCTATCAATCGATATGGCCAGTTTTTAGTTGTACAATACCAGCAAAACAAGGCAAAATGTTAAACTTTTGTTTTTTTATATATTTTATTTTTTTTTGCATCTTACAAAGAGTGAACTGAGTAGGGGCGTTAACCAAAACCAATAAAAGTTTTAACAGTAATAGGAGAAGTGTATAAAAAAACAATAAATACAATTTATTATTAAAACTGAACTAATGTCTTATATGACTGTACTCTTCAAACATTATATATTTGAACTCTTTTAACTTGTGTAATTAAAGCTAAGAGAATTTTGCATGAAATTAATAAAATTCTCACTTAAACATGGCGCATGCTTTGAATATTTGTTATACTCTTCTGATAGTATAGTGCTGCTCTTTTAATATCAAATATTCTTATTAAAAATAATTCCAATTGGAATGACGATTTCTCCTGTTATCTAAAAATTCCAGGATTTATATAGAATTTTCCCCTCAGAGAGAAAAATCATTATTCCTTGTCTTGTTATTTCTATTTAAAGTATTGTGTGGTTTTTGCTTGATTTTGCTTGATTTTGATTTTGCTTTTGTTTTTCTCCTCTTTGTTACTTAATTTTTGATGGCTGCTAGTCAAATAAGGAGGATTTGTTTTATTAGTTAATGTTGTTGTTGTTGTTTTCAAGGTACATACCTATTCCCTTCAATGGAGTATGCCAATTTATAAGATTTTGTTTTTGAATTTTATTTTTAAGGCTGTTTATTGTTTTTGTAAAGAACACTTTAGGGTATTTAATTTGCTAGTTTTTTTTAATGAAATTCCCTTGTTTTTGAATTGAACCAAATTATTTGTATAAGTTAATTAATGAAACGTTAAATTATTTCAATAAATTGATGAACTGTTTTAGCGTGGACTAATCATAGAGGGTTGTTAAATAAAGGAAGTTTTTCAAAAGGAATCAAACCGAGTTATAAATTTTTAAAAAGCCTGGTTTCGTTACAAAAGTTCTAATTAAACTGTAATTTGTCGCAATTATAAAAATAATCTAATTTCTTTTCGCTGAAAATTTTTTTTATACCTATGAAAAAAGAAAACGTGCTTTAATCTTTAATAATCATTTCAATAATAATAATTTTTTTTTAAAACTTTAAAAATATAGTTTAGTTTTATAAATATAGTTTTATTTAATATCCTTTATTTTAATTATTTTGTCGCGTTAATAAGCACGATATTGTTAAAGTTTAATTAGTTTAATTTAATATTCCTGTGATTTAAAAAAATATTTTTTTTTTGGTGATTTATTCACTTTTATGCTCTGCTCACATATTTAGTTATGACTCATAACAACCTTAAGCTTTCCATTTAAAATTCTCTAAATTCTTTAAGTAATTAAACACTTTAAACAAACAATTGATTGGAAGAAACCCACAAACAAAACAAAACAAATAATATTTAAAAGTGAAAAAGTTTTTAAACTTGATATCTCGCCTGCTAAAAATCAAAATAAAAAAAAGAACACACCAGGCTGTCTGACAGTTTTTATTTGAAATTTTTTCTTTTCTTACGTGTGAGTTAAAATTGTATAGATTTATTTTCTAAGGAATAGTGTAAAACAATAAATAAATCCCTAAGAAATGTTAGAAATATAAAAACAAAATTTTAAAGTACTTAAAAACTAAACAAAACAAAACAAGGATTTACACTCAATGATTTTCGTTTATAATTTTGGCAAAGAAAGCAAAACAAAAAAATAAAGATACTAACAAATATAGTACTAGTTTAACAAAAACATAAACATGGGTAGTTCCAAAATTTCAGGAATATTTTACAGCGGTTTTTTGTTTGCCGTTTCTAATGAAAAATATTTTTATTTATGAAAATCTTCTTTTAACTTCATATTTGTATAACTAAGATACTTATGAAATACCCTTTAATAATAATTTTACTTTTCATTGTTGCTGCAAATTGTCAAGTGTCTGCCTATAATGGCTTAAAAGGTGTCAGGATGACAGGATATATTTTGCAAAAATTTCAAGTATTTTTTGTTAAAAACGTTTGAAGGATTCAATTCTTATAAGTTAAATAATGCTAAACATAGGGACATCCTTTAGTGCTCTGAGTGAATTTCTTAAAACTTTAGGATATTTGAAGGTAAAGCCTTTGCACTTTGTGCATATTTAAAATTCCTGCTTCTGACTGTCTAAAAGATACATTTACATCCAGAATATATGTTATATAGGGACACCCTTTATTTTTTATAATTTAAAAAAAAAGTTTTCTTGATACAACCCCTTTCTATAGCCTTTTTTTTTTCTTAAATAATACACGCTCTAAGTGCAAGTTGGCGTCACACACGAGATATCCGTACAGTGTATGGAGCACCCTTTAATTTTTAATTCTTAAAAATTTCTGCAGCGGGCATAGTAATACATTCTATGGGAAAAATAAAAATTATTATAATAAATAAAAAAAAAATAATTGAGAAATTAACGTTACTATTGGAACACCTTCTTATTATAATTTTTAGTTTATAGTAAACTAACAATGCATTGTCTGATAAATGCAGGTCCTTTGAGGTAAAAAAATAAAGTTATGTATTTCAAAATCACGTTATTATTGGGTTACCCTTTATTTATTATTGTTTTTATTTGATTTTATAGCAGTTAAAGCAGAACATCTCTGTGTAAACTGTAAGTATTTCACCTAAAACGGCTTAAGAGGAGACAGCCATATTCGAGTAATTGACGACCTCTATGAAACACCCTTTAATTTTTAAATTTTTTGCTTGCATTACTTTTTTAGGTGACATACTGTACATACCCTCTAAAAATTCTAAATTTTTTAAAAATTAAGCCTATATAGATTAACATCATGTCACTATAGGGACACCCTTTATTAAAATTTTTTTTTAAATTATTTGTACATAAAAATCCCTTAACTTAGAGTGTCAGCCTAATGCGGTTCAACAACAAGTCCGTCTACGTGAAAATTATGTCACTATTGGGACACCCTTTAATATAAAGTTTAATTTTTTTGAACTTTAATTTTTTTAGCTAAGCAAAACTAACATGTTTGCTTTTAGAGAGGGCTGTGACAGATAGACTGAAATTGTAGCGTAAAAAAAGGGTCACATTTTTACATTTTGTAATGCGTTGATATGTCCTTGGATAAGTCAACAAAAACTGCCAGGAATTCTAATATTTAATACCAAAACATGGAAAATACTTTGATTTTTTTAAACTTAATCTTTTAATTTTATCCAATAATCCTTTTGCTTTGAGATCCCTCTTTAAAAGACGACTTGGTCCTTTCATTGGACTCAAATTTTTTTTCCTCGAAACATTTTTAACAATTTTACAAATAAAAAATACTTGTGGCATCGTGGAAGAGATAGTAAATTAAGCCTCGGTATAAAAATTATGGGCTTCTGTAACTGGCAACATAAAGCCAGAAACTGCAAAGAATGGAGAAGAATAGCGGAACAAGCTAAAGCTGACTACGAGCCATAAAGCTATAAAAAGATGAGAGAGAATCTAAAATTGACTGATTTGTAAATATACGGCCACATTTAATGTTTATTTACCCAATTTGATGGTGTTCCTCAAAAAGTGTGCCAAATTCTTGCTGCTTCTTTTATGATTAAAAAAAAATCTTTTCACTTGTTTTTGTGAAGTCCGTAGTTGTGTCGACTTCCAGTTGCCGAACGGAATTAAGGTCGTTTTAAGGTTTAGTTTTTTAGAAAACAAAGCCGAAGCTTAGCAGTGAAATTTTAGAAGCACCCGTTGGAAAAAAGTTTAAACAAAACATTTTTTTATTAATTTAAGTAAGGACAACCCTCGTTATTTTGTTATAAAAAAAACACACAAAACATAAAAAATACCTAAAAACGAATAATAGTTTAGTTCATACACACACACAAAGCCACTCACACGACTTGCAATTAAACATACACCAAATTTTATCTCTCACTTATTCACTCTCATTTAAAACTTACTCTCTTTCAATGTTTATTGAGCTCCACAATAAACTGTTATTCAATAAGAAAAATCGCACTTCACATACCAAAGCAGTAATTTGATATTTTTTTACAATTTGGCAAAAACAATTAAAATATTTTTTTTGTTTTTGTTTTTGTTTAAAAAAGGCATTAAAAAAATTCCTTAAAAAAATTTCAAAAATCTGTTTAAACGATGAATTATTATTCTCAACATCTTTAGAAGTAAATTCTAAGTAAAATATTATTTATGGTTAATTAACCGAGTTTGTCTAAAAATGATGTCTAATATTTTATTTATTAAACATGTCAAAATAAATATTAAATTTCTCATAAAAATTTTAGGAAATTTTATATTTTATCAGTTACAAAACAATTGCACTTCATGAAGCACCTTTTTCATTTATTAATTTTTTCTTTTTCATTTCTAATTAATAATGATTAGAAATAAATGTTATTAGGAATTAATTTGTGTTCGTGTCTTTTTTTTTCTTGTTGTCTAAAATCATTTTAAATCCCTGTTTAATTTAATTGAAGCTGTTTTGAATTATTTGCCCTAGATTTGTTTAAGGCTGGATGCAGGTTTTTTTCTTTGTTTAATATTTTTTGAGTATTTTTTTTTTAATAAAATCATAAAATTTCTTTCTTTCATAAATTTTGATCATTTATGCTTTTGGAGGGATTTGTGTTTATTATTTTTCTAACAATTAAATACCTTTATATAATTTAATAATTTAAATTTTTGATACCTTTATTTAATTAAAATTTTTTTTTTTTTTTGAGAAACCATTTATTTCCTTAAAATTTAAATATTGTTTTTGTTTTTACTTCTTTTCTTCCTTTGTATTGTTTTAATTTATTATTTCATCCCCTGTTAATTGGCTGTTTGACAAATCCATTACTTTGTTTTACTTTTTACGCAAGATGGCGCACGTAATATTTTTTTATAGCTAATTGTTTTCTTCTCGGTTTGGGTCTAAGCTAATTTTCAAAGCTTGTATCTCCATACAGAGAAATTTTTAAATTGATTTTAAAAATGCTTAAATTATAAATAAAATGTAGAAAGATTTAACTTATATTTTAACTTAAAAAAAAATATATATTTTGAAGTTTAAAAATGGTGTAGGGTGTTTTATATGAATTTTACTAATTTTTCGTAAGCGCTTAATTTTATTTTTATTGGAGATTGTGGCGATTATTGGTGATTTAATTTTATGTTTTAACAATAAAAATCGCGGTCATCGTACTGTTATATCGCGCTCACTTTGTGATCAAAAAAATTATGAAAAATCATCATGAATAGATTGAAGTGTCTAATCAATTTACCAAAAATTAGTTTGATAATCAGCCATTAATTCTATTTATGTAAAAATTATGTGCAAGTATTTTTGTCTTAACGAGCTTGTTAATAAACAGAATGGAAGCACATGGATTGAAACCCTGGCAAAAGACGCTATGGATCCCATTTTATGCGGTTTACACTCTGCTGGCATCATTGCCATATTTCTTTAAATTTCTTTGCCTGATTTCTCTAAAAAAAGAAGAAACAGTGCACCCTACGGCCAATACAGATCATTCTGGATGACATTAATCCGGACAAAATGACACTAAGTGTCAAATGCCGCAACCGCAACAATTGACTTAATGAAATAAAAATTTCTTACTAAAATGTTTCCAAAGGGCCATATGAAGTCTCTATCTTATGCTAATAAGCCAAAAATAATTGACATATTAAAGGCCAACATTTTTCAGGTTATATGTGACTTATGGCTGGCAATACTCGAAAAAGTAGCCCTAAATTGAACGACCAGAATAAGAATTGTTAAGAACAGCAGTGGTAGCCGCCATATGCCCAAAAATATTCAATTAAAAGTTTTTAAAGTTAAATTAATTTGTTGTATTATTTTTTTATAATTTAAAATTTTATCGGGCTGAAAAATATATAAGTGCTTTTGTTTTTAATTCTTTTAAAATGTTTATTTTCCAATAACAAACAATTTTGCCAGACAGTTTTTAAAAAATTAGTTAATATTCTATTTTAGCGATTTTTACTAATTTAAGCGATTTTCCTTATTCTGGCTATTATTAATGCTTTTTCGAATACATTTTTTGGTTGAGAACTTAAAAGTTAATAGTATTGCTAACTGGGTGATAAGAAGTACTTTATTTTCGAAGCCCATATAGAGCTACAACTCGAAGAGGACTTGTGACATCAAACAAGTGTTTTTTTAAACATCTGTCTTATTGAAACCGTCAGGAATAAAATGGAGTGAAAGTTATCTGCTTAATAAAAGATACTTGCTGGCTGTAAAAAAGATTGTTACGAGATGGTTCTTACATTCGGCTTTAGTTATTTGTTCCTTATTTTTTCTTTCTATTTTAAATCGATTAAGCAACCAAGCGAATGTCTCCATATTTATTGTGATTTCAGTGTTTTTTTTTAATAAAATACTTTTCCAGTATTTTTTTTTTTAATTATTAAAAAGGTGATCGAATCTTTGAAGTTGATTAGTAATTCAAACGAAGGCAACACCATCCTCTTTTATCTTGTTTTTAGTTTTTTTTTTTTTTGAAAAATTCTTTGGTTTAAAAATTACTGGGGAAAAGCCTATGGCCTGATTTTAACTAAATTGATTATAAGAATTTTTGGAGCTTTTTACCTTTGACCAACTATAACAAATTTAAAAAAAAAAGCATATAAAAATTTTGGTAAAAAAGACCGGCGGGCAGAGGGTCTGCGAATATAATTGTTAGGCGCAAATAAGAATTGTAATACAAACTTTTTTAAAATTTCAATTATTCATCTATTGAAAGTCTTTATATTTATTTTACATATGGGGGCACCCTTTAATTTCTTATTTTATATATTTATACTTTTTATAGCGGAAATAGAAATAAACGTCTTGTTCAAAATTTCAAGTGTTTATCTATAATGGTTTAAGAGAGTAGGCCATATGCATTAAATAACATTATTTATGGGGACACCCTTTGACTGAAAATTTGAAATTTTATATTTTTATTTAAGAAGACCTTTTAATAGACATTCTGTGTTTAACTACCAGTCTATAACGGTTTAAAAGATATGGCCATATAAATCATATAACATCACCTATTGGGATACCCTTTAATCTTAAATTTTTTACTTGCTGTTACAGCACACATAGAAATACACACTCTTGGTAAGTTTCAAGTGTTTTACTATAACGGTTAAAATGATAAAACCATATTAGTTTAATTATGTCATCTATGGGGACACCCTTTAAAATTTTAAATAATTTTATACTTATTAACTTTTATTATAGTGAGCTACAGCGATACCAACTTTATAAAAATTTTATATCAGGGAACGTAACAATTGAATGGACATATAACAATTATATGTGTTAAATGGGGCACCCTTTAAGCTTTGATGTTATAAACTTATACTTAAAATGCAGCCTATCAGCAACCAATTGAAATTGAAAATTGAAATCGAAATCAGAAATAGTAAAGTAAAAAATATTAAGAAACATCAAACGAGTTGAAAAACCTTCTCGTTTTTTTCCGACTGCAAAAAAAGAAGAAGAAGGTTATCAATTCGACTGAATGTTGTTTTTTTAGTTTTGTGCCTGTAGATCGCAGTCATTTCTGAACCGATTTTGATAATTTCTTGTGATTTGATAAATTATGCTTGCAGATTGGTCCCGTTTTAAAAACAGATCATAATCTTAAAAATTAAAGGGTGTCCCAATACGAAATACATGTTTTTTTTAGTGTATTATGAACCCTAAAGCTCATTTCTTTAAAATTTAAAAAAATAAATGCGTATTACTATAGCTCCCAATAGCAAAAAGGAATACAAAAAATCTATAAATTAAAGGGTGTCCCCACAATTGGCGTAAGTTGACTTATATGCGCCTATCTTTTGAACCGTTGTAGACAAACGCTTGAAAATTGTACAGAATCTCGATTATTATGACCGTTATAATAACAAATATAAATATTAAAATTAAAGGGTGTCCCAATAGTTAATTTAATTTGATGTATGTGGTCAAACTTTTTAACCATTATAGACAGACAGCTAAAATTTACAAAGAACGTGAATTGCTAAGTCCGCTATAACAACAAATATAAAAGTTGAATTTAGAAATTAAAGGGTGTTCCCATATTTAAAGTTAATTGACCCATGTGGCCCTATCTTTTAAAACGTTTCATACAAAAACTTGAAAATTAAACAAAATGTCCACTACTTTGTCTGGTAAATTAAAAACTATAAATATTTAAATATATAAATTATAGGGTGTTACAATAGTTGCTTTTATTTAATGTATATGACCAAACTGTTGAACAGTTTTAGACTGTTGACTGAAATCTGCACAGAATCTTTATTGCTAAGTCTGCTATAACAAGTAGTAAACTTGAAATTAGAAGTTAAAGGGTGTCCCTTTAACTAATGTAATTTGTCCTATATGGCCCTATCTTTGAATCCGTTACAGACAATCTCTTGAAAATAAGACGGAATGTTCATTACTATAACAAGTGAAGTAACAAGTAAAAATATTTAAAGGGTGCCCCAATGGTTAAAATTTGACGTATGTGACTAATCTTTTGAACATTTATAAACAAACACTTAAAATTTAAACAAATTTTGTTTTATTATGTCAGCAATAAAAAGTGTAAAAAGTAAAGGGTGACCACATAACTGCTGAATTTTCTTGTTCAATCTGCATTCATATTTTGTTTTACGACATATAAAAAATCCTGGCGCCATTTTTCTCGAATAGAATGGAATTAATGTATAATTGCTGTCCTAAAGGAATATGATTTTACGTCTGTCTGTTTTAAAGTCTGTTTTTTTTCCGCAAGAATTATTGAAGTCGGTTTAAAATGGAATAGTTATTGTTAAAAGCTTCCTTGTGAGATTTTTTCCCTTGCTATATCGTGAAATTTTTAAATATTTGCAATTATGCCTTAGTTTTCCACATTTTTTTTCAGAGTCCCTTCGATTTTTTTAAATTTTAGTACCGAATTTCTTAAATCCTGGAAGGTTTTTGCATTTCTGCTTAAAAAACGCTTAACAACCTGAATCCCAGGCTTAATGGACTTGATATTCTACATCTGGGTTCTAAAAAATAAATTATTTCTTTTTGGAAATTATTTTTTTTTTATAATAAAATACTGTTGTAAAAAGCAAACAAGCGACATTTTGTAAAATGCAAACTCATCATTAATCAGCAGAGTATTTAAATTTTTTGTTATTTTTTTTGACTATTAAACAAAAATGCACCCTTCAATTTGTTAATAATCCCATTATTCACACTAATTTCATAATGAGTGTTTAACAAATTGGTTTATCATCCACTTGAAATGACACTTCAGAGCAACACACACAAATACACAACAGTATGCAACTGTAAACACACACTTAAAATAGCATAAACTAGAAACACATAATCCCAAAGATCTAAATATCTAGATATTTAAATAGCATTAAGGGTTGTCAACAACAACAACAGCAGCAATACTGCCACCACCATTAAATAAAAATACAATCAAATTTTAACAGTAGCAAACGGTATAAAGGACCTTTTTTATTTCAACTTATTAAGGATTATGATGATGATGATGATGGTAACAAAACTTATCCAACTTACTTTTGTACATTATAAAGTTTAAAAATATTTTGCTACTGTTATGGCCACCAGTTAAAAAAAAACAGAAATGGTACTTGAGTTTAAACCCCAAAAGAAATGCAAATATACTTCAAAACAGATTCAACCGTAAAGTTTGATTATTTAAGAATTTTATTACATAAAAACTATTTGCTTGACAATTACTAATATTTTCAAGAAGTTTAAATGAGGGTAAAAAAATAAAAGTGGCCAGATGTACGTAAAAATGAAAAAAAACTATTCAAAATTTGTTAAAATTTTTGTTTGTAATTTAACAAACTTTTTGAATGCAGTTTCTAAGAAAAATACGAGTTAATTTTGCGATTCTCTTTAATAAACCCTAAAATTAATTTTAAATAAAATCTTTGATCCGCTACAGTACCAAAAATTATAAATTGGGTCATTAAACCTGAAATATTTAAATCAAGAAATTGAATTTTGATTTAGAGCAAAATATTTTAAAAAGCGTTTTCTTTTGTAGGTCATTTCTATATCCCCGAAAACAAGTTAATTCTTAAAATAATTACTCCTATCCATAAATAAGGCCCAGTGACAGAGAAGGTATTTTATGTGCCCTTTCTTTTTTCTTAGCTTAATAATGGCGGCAAAAAACGTTGCATACAATAAGGCAATGTTTGATTAAGATGGGTGTCATTATCGTGATGCCACCTGTTGCTATTTAAAACAAAGAGGATTTACCTTTAACAAAC
Source organism: Cistogaster globosa (assembly GCA_937654795.1). Taxonomy (NCBI): domain Eukaryota; kingdom Metazoa; phylum Arthropoda; class Insecta; order Diptera; family Tachinidae; genus Cistogaster; species Cistogaster globosa. Next base: position 5,019,857 of record OW569406.1, read on the forward strand.
AAAACAATCTTAAGCCCCTTCTTATATACCCTTCATATAAATCTAGTTTAGTGGAGTAGCTCCTGTCAGAATATTAAATATTTGGGTGGCAGAGAATTTAAAAATTAAAAAAAAAAATATTACATAAATTGTCATCGGCTCTTAATGGGTTAAGCATTTATTTTTAATTTTTTATTTTTTAAAAGATCTCTTCAAAAGCTTTAAAATGATACCCATATTGATATTTAAAAATTTTAAAAAATTTTACAGGCCCATAACTCGGAAAATATGGGCGAGCGCCAGTTTTTTCACTTGATGTTTTTTTTTTCTTATTTTTTAACTCTCTATCGCTCCATATATTTTTTTTTATTTTTTGTGGAGCTACTTTATTGTTCCAAATGATATGGAAAATTTATAGGCAGGCGTGGTGTTTAGCCCACTGCCTTGAGGGTCATAGACCGATCTGGCTGATTTCCAATAGCAACTTTTCGAAACTATGTCTGATCTATGATAATCATATAATCAATTTTCTTTAGCTGATCTAAAGCCTTGGCAAAGTTGATTTTAATACTAACACGGATGGACAGAAGGACATTGCTTAATCGACTTCGCTATGCATAAAGATTAAGAACACCCTTCACTAAAAGAATTACTGTTTTTTTTTCAAAGTGTGTTTGTTTTTTTAGAAAACTTTAAAATTATTAGTTTTAGTTTTTTTTTGTGCGTTTTTGTTTTGAAATTTTAAATTTTTTGTGCAAATACAATTTTTTTTAAATTAAAATTTTTGGTGAAATTTTTGTAAAAATAAATATTTTGGTAAAATTTTAATTAAAGTTTTTTTTGTTCAACTTAAAAATTTTTTTTATTAATATTTTTTATAAAATATAATTTATTTTTTTTTTTGCAAAAACAAATTTTTTAGCAAAATTTAAAATTTTTGGTGAAAATTTAATATTTTGGTGAAATTGAGATGATTCAGTGATATTCCAATTACCTGCTAATTTGAATCTTTTTTTCGAAATTTCGGTGTTCAATACAACAATGCAAAAAACAACAACAACTGCAAAAAAGCACAACTAAATCTGAAAAACGTAATGAAATTAGAGGCGGTCGCCTTATGTTCAACATATTCCGCCATAAATTTTTATGTCACTTCTTCCGAAACTATGTCCGACAGAATGGTGGTCATACATTTACTGTGGCTTCTCTGGGGTAGTGACAAAACTGATTTCAACTCTATAACGCACAGATGGACATCGCTAAAACGAATTCCTTATTTATAAAGACGAAGAACATTTTTTATGGGATCGAAATTTAATATTGTAGAAATTACAAACGAAATGACAAACTTATTTTAATACTCTCTTTCACCTGAAGTGTAGGGTATACGAATTTTTGTAAAGTGAAACTTAGTTTCTTCAGTAGTTGCTGTTGCAAGGAACGCGCAAAGTCAAAATAAGGCTGAGTTAAACATAAAACCAACACATTAAAATTAAATTATATGGTTGTAGACGAACCATATTATTGTTTTTAATAATAAAACTATTGTAAAATATAACCATAATTATAATTAAATAAATATGCAAACAAAGAATTATTTAATTTCTTTTAAAAAGTTTTTGCGCACATTTTTCTTATTTATTTATTTTTAAATAGCACCAGCACTCAGGGGAAGAACCTTATCTATGTAAAGCAATGTGTCAGAACTAGGAAATTTTGATTGTGGAAAGGAGGATACAGGTAGTAGAGTTTTTGAATATTCAATCTAAATCTTTGCGTAATAAAAGTGATAGAAAAGTTCTTAACAGGGAGTGTCTCTGTAAAGTGTAGCTAATTGACAGCTAAGAGATGTTTTCGTTATGGAGAACGTGTTATGAGCACGAAATTTCATTTATTAAAAACAAATTCCATGACTGTAACAGAACGCTTCTCACATTGTATCGATGCTCGTGTGAATAACAGAACTCAATAGTCCCCGATGAGCTTCTTTGCTCTCTCCTGTATGGGGTCAACAAAATCCAAAATAGTCTTTGAAGCACCAGCTCATACATGACAGTTGAATTATATTTTCGGTCTTATAAAGACAACATTAATAGTGAAGTATACCTTGCACCGTTTTAAAAAAAACCAAAGCTCCTAAATGTTTCTTATTTCATCGAACATCGCACACAGCACTTGGTTTTTTAGCGCTAAATTAAAACCTGTTCGAGCCTTTAAAAAATTGCCGGAAGATCGTTTTTAAGGTTTTTATTCATGTTTAATTTATATCTAGTGACAAAGAACATAATATCAATTCTGCAAGGATTTTGGAAAAATTCTAGCGATGCATGTGTTTTTACATTATTTCCCGGTAGAAATGACCTTCATGCTTCATGTCCCTCAATAATTTTTTGGTTCGTTCCTTTAAATATTGCTTCAGAAGATATCACGTTAAGGAGAAGTAGAATTCGGTGCTTAACTATCTCTGCTTTCGCTGCTGCAGTAAAAACTCCAAGACATAAACTAAGTGGCCACCAGTACTTCAAAAGTATCTTCGATTGCTGCTTAAGCAAAAATTTCTTGATTTGGCATTGCTTTCTAGGCGTGTTAGGGCTACAATTTTTCTTTATCTGTTTTAATTTAATACTCATTCTGTTTGCTTGCTCATTTCTCTTTTCATCTTTCAGCTCTGTCCTTTTAGAATTTTTTTTGTCGGGTATAAGCGAATTGAAAAATTTTAGCTGTCCTATTTAACTCTTCTTATTCTCTTTTCCCAGTCACTGCCATTAAATTGAATTTCAATAGGAGCTTTGTTTAAGCCAAGAACATTTTAAGCCCAGACTAGATTTTATTTCAAAATAAAAAGCGAAAACTTTTTATTGATATCAAAAGAAAGAATTTATAACAAAAAGTTGTTGGGAGCGCCGTAATTGGAGGCCTATGAATAAAACTGCCCATAAGTCTGCAGCACATCTCAGCCTGAATGTGAATTTACCTGAATGTTAATTTAAATGTGGGTGCTCTACTTCTTAGCTTGTTCAGTGTTATAGGTTCGTATCCCAGCCTTTGCCAATTATTCTCTAGCTAAATAGCGTTAAAGAAATAAAAGAATTAAAAAAAATTGGCAGCAGTACCAGCTTCTTAAAGCTTCAACGCATCTACTTGACAGCAAAGGAGCTGTAGCACTTTTTTCAAATAAACATAACGTTCAATTGCAGGGTTCTCAAATGGTTTCGTTTACTTTCCATTTCCACAGGAAAACGCAAAATAAGAGAGAGAAAATTGAAACGCTCTACATACTGATCGGCTTAAAACAGGCAATTTAATTTAGAATATGGCTAAAGTCCACAAACTTTGATTTTCCATCTCGATAAAGAAAAACGAACTTTTAGCTCCTACCATTTACCCACCACTATTCTGCTCCTTTAATTTAATTTGTACAGTTTCACAGACCTTAAAAACAATTAAATCGAAAAGAGTTTATGAAGTTTTAAATGTCGACAAGATAAGTGCTGATTATCTGTGTTCTCAGCGATAGAGCAACATTTAAAATTCCCAAAATTTAAGAAAAAATATCGATATATTGACAGGATAGCCAAATCCTTTTTGTCTACATTGAATAGTATTGATGTAAAGGAATGAAAATATTGGAAACATAAAATAAAAATTTTTTTAAACCAAAACACTTCGAATTAAAGTCAACTAAAATTTCCTATTTTTTCAACTCTTAAACTGCAAAATATCTTAAAAAATTGTTTATTTCAATACATTTTGGGGAAAAAAAAAACTCCCATGATCCAGGGTTAAAATGTAAACTAACAGTCTGGCATCTTTGAAACCAGAAAAAATAACTGTTAAAATTACCAGTCAATAAGAAAATAAATTAGTTACAACAACAACTTACAAATAAAAAAAATGGCTGCTTATTTTTCCATTGAACAATAAGAACCCTGTACTCTTCATATGAAGTGTCGTTTAAGCTGCTGCTGTTCGGCTGCTGCGGCTGCTGCTGGTGGTCATGTTTGTTGCTGGTGAAGTGTGAAAATTACATTTCATATGAGTTAATCAAATGTGTGTGTTGATTTTCTAAAATATAATGGTCCCTTCTGCCTGCTGGCTGTGTTAAAAAAATAAAAATAAAAATAATAAAAATTCTAAGCACCCCCGGGTTATTAGAGTTTTGTTTTTTTTTTTTTTTGTTGTATTTATTTTTCTGATAACTTCTTAAGGGTAAGTTAATTCCCTTGTAGACACCATCATTATCAAACACCATGATAAAATTTTTTTTTGTATAATTAAATGCCTTCTTTTAGCTTAAACTGGCTGTTAGGCAGCGCGAGGTAGCTTCAACCAATTTAGCAACCAACCAGCACAGTTGTAGCTACTTTTTAAATAATAACAACAACCATAATTATCCATACAGTTCAGCTTATTTCTATACAATTTATGCATTCACTCAGACAGTCAGTCAGTCATTCACTAACTCACTCCTCTTCCAATATGGTTGGCAATTCATTGTTACGAAACGCCTGCCACTCGCGACCACTTTGTTATTCAAATTTTAAATTTCAATGAATAAATGAGTGAACAAATGAAAGCAAAAAAAAAAAGAAAACAAAATAATAAAACTGCAGCCGTTTCCGGTTGCCATTATTATTAATTTTGTTCAAAGTTCTTTTTTCATTTTTTTTTTATTTTTTGTTAATTTAAATTTTTACAATGTGATTGTGATTACGAAATTACTGTTTTTGATTTATTTTCATTAGTTTAATTTATTTATGAAATTTATTTTTTTGTACATGAGCTGCTGTTCTCTTTGCTCTTTTGCTCTTTATTTTATATTGGAATATTTTTTCATTATTTTATTTTTATTGTTGAAAGCGAAATTTTAGCTTGATTATGACATTGAAATGAAGTGATAGAAACCTTTCCAAAAAAAAAACTCATTAGTAACCTTTTGGCTGTGAAAAAATATATTAATTTGATGACATTTATTGTTCTAGAAGAACACTGCGCTGTTTAAAACAGGGGTGAGGATTTAGTTTGTTTAAAACTCATTATGACTTTTGATTTAAAGTAAATAAAAACTTAAATACTTTTTCATAAAAGCTTTCATTTTTTATAGTTCAAAAACCGCTGTTTTCTAAACATAAAATTAATTTGCTGGCTGATGTCGTTACACTGTGTCATACATTTGCTTTTTAAACTTTTATTTAAATATTTCTTTTCTAATTTGTTGTTACCTCCTGAGCCTTAAAAGTAATCAGAAGGTAACATTTTTATGAAATAATAAAAGCAGTAGGATACTTAATTTAAATAAAATAAATTGAGCGTGATTTTATTCTTTGAAAGTCTAGTCAAATGTCGTGAAATGTATAAATTTACGATATTGTTAAAGAAGCCTTCATGATAACTGCAAAGCAAGGCTTGGGCCAATATAAGAAGAGAGGTTTCTGTACCTTTCGTTCGATAACTTTTTATTTCAAGAAAATGTCTGTGTCTGTTAGAATCATCTATGTGGACAACAGAAAGGTAGCGTCGCTATTCTCGTAGGAAAAGGATATTCTTAGTGTTTTTTTCTTTTTTTTTTTTTGGTAAAATAGGTGGATGTGGGAAATTACATAAGTCCATACAGAACTATTAAAAAATGTTACAGACTTTTCAACAAAACTAAAGATTAAAAATTTATTAGGAGATTCTACAATGAAATACTTTTTCTAAAAAAAACACGAATCAATTTTAAATCGAAAAAAATTTTTTTTAAGAAACGTCCACGATTTCAAGCTAAAAATTTTTTGATAGAAAGTAATCTACTTAAATTTATGAGCGAAAAAACTTGTTATAAAAAACTAAACGTTTTAAAGGCGATTAAATTTTCTGTAAAAAATTAATTGACCATTGACTATTATTGGCGAATATTAATCGGCTTTTATTTGAAGTTCAAAATTGACAAGCAAAAACAATTTCTAACCGTTTTCTTTGCGAAAATATTATCTATGGAAAATTAATCGTTTTCGAAGTTAAATAAAAAATTATCGTTTGTTTTCTAAATGAATATATTTTCTTTTGTAAATTAATCGTTTTTTAAGGAAAGGTAATTATCCGCAGAAAATTAATCGTCTTTTAAGCGAAAAAAATTATCCCCAGAAAAGTAATCGCTTTCAAACCAAATAAAATTTTTAAAGAAAATTAATCCCAAAAAATTATTTTTTTCTTAACGAATAAAAAATCTATGGAAAAATGATCGTACTCTAAGCGGATAAAATTTCCGCTGAATATAATTTCTTTTTAAAATAATCGCCAAGCAAATAAAATTTTTCGCGATAAATTAATCGCCTTCTAAGCGAATAAATTATACGCAGAAAATTAATCGCTTTCCAGGCGAATAAAATTTTTATAAAAAGAGAATCACTTTCCAAGCGAATAAAATTTCAATAAGAAATTAATCGCTTTCCAAGCGAATAAAATTTCTTCTAAGCAAATAAAATTATCTGCAAAAATTATTCTCCTTTTTAAGCGAATAAAATTTTTATAGAAAATCAATCGCTTTTAAATCGAATAAAATTTGTATAGAAAACTAATCGCTTTCTAAGCGAATAAGATTTTTATAAGAACCATAATCGCTTTCTAATCGAATACATTTATCCGCAGAAAATTAATCGTCTTTTAAGCGAAAAAAATTATCCGCAAAAAATTAAGCGCTTTCAAAGCAAGTAAAATTTCTACAGAATATTATCCGCCTTCTAAAAATTCTATAGAATAAAAAATCCATTGAAAAATAATCGCACTCTAAGCGTTTAAAAGTATTCGCTTATATAATTTCTATATAAAATAATCGCCAAGCAAATAAAATTTTTCGCGAAAAATTAATCGCCTTTTAAGCGAATAAAATTTTAAAAAATTTAATCGCTTTCTAAGCGAATAAAATTTCTATAGAAAATTAATCGCTTTCCAAGCCAATAAAATTTCTTTTAAGCGAATAAAATTATCAGCAAAAAATTATTCTCTTTTTAAGCGAATAAATTTTCCATAGAAAATCAATCGCTCTTAAAGCGAATAAAATTTTTATAAAAAATATAATCGCTTTCTAAGCGAATAAAATTTCTATTTAAAATTGTCGCTTTCTAGGCGCATAAATTTTCTTTTAAAAAATTAATCACTTGTTAACGAATTCATTTGTTTTTTTTTTGTCAAAAATAAGTCTTTTACTAAGCGAATAAATTTTTTTTTAGCAAAAATTGATCATTTTTAGGGGAATAAATTTTTACCAAAAATTAATTTTGTTGCCAGTGGAATTACTTTCACAAAATTTTTCAAATTCTAAGCGAAAAGTTTTCCATACAGAATTAATCGCTTTCTAACTAAAAATAATTTCCATAAAAAATTAACTGTTTTCTAAAAGAGAAAATTTTCGATAACATTTTTATTATCATAAAACTGCGATTAAAAGTAAATTGTTTCTAAACGCAAAAAATTGCGGTGGATAATTTATCGTTTTCTATTCAAATTAATCGATTATTTATTTATTAATTATTAATTATTAAACGAATAAAATTTCTATATAAAATTAATAAGCCTTAATCAATATATAAGCCAATATATTTTTAATAGAAAGTTGATTAATTGATTGACGAATAATTTTTCTATGTAAAATATTTGTAAATTGATATTTTTTTTGTATAAGATTAAAAGATTTAAGAGTGAATAAATTTGCTCTATTTAATAGTCGTTTACAAATAAAATATTTTTTTTTTGAAAATTAATCGAATTTTTTTACAAAAAAATTAATCGATTAATCGAATAATCGAATAATAATATTATGTTAAAAATATTTATTTTAAAGCAAAAGCCTTAATAAATCAATGCATGTTGTAATGTTTTTTTTTCGTTCGTAATCGTTTAATCATCAAATTCGAAAAGACAATTTTTTACTTTTACCCGAATATGAATATTAATAAAGTCATTTTGCTCTCAAATAGTAGTTGTCGTGAATAAAATTTGATAACTTACTTTAAAATACCTGACATTTCATTAATATTTTTTGGCATTTTGTTTTAAATTTAATTAAAATTACATTGAGCTGGCATTATAATGAACATATTTTTTTTTTAATTTCAATGAAATGGCTCTGTTTAAATTAATTTGTCAACCTGTCAACACCCTAAATAAAAGGCTTATAATTAAAAAATTTAATTCAATTCAAAAAAATTTTACCAATTTTTGTGCTGCATAAAAATTTTCTAATTTATTTTGTTGTTTTAGCCAGATCCTTTTATCCTGTGCATTTTTTGCGGATTCCGTTTATTGTTCAATTGTCACAATACTTGAAAAACTTTTAATAGAAATCACACTGAATTGTTTAAAATGTCAAAATATTTATACAGCAGTTGTCATCAAGTCTACCCTCACATTTCACACATTAATGCAAAACTTATACTCGCATACCTGTCACACATCCCTCACATGTTTTCAAATGCAGACTTTTTAGTTTTAAAATATCATTTGATTATTTGCTTGTACTTCCTCTCTTAGTTCTTTTTTTTTTTGGTTTTGTTTTGTAGTAGGATTTTTAATTGTGTTTGGGTAAATCTTTGTTAAACCTGTTCCTTGCAAAATATTATTCTTTGCTTTTCAAATCAAGGAAAATAAATTTCTTATAATTTTCTTTGGAAAATCCTGTTAAAATAATCAAGTCAAGTAGTTTCGATCTACGGAAAGGCGTTTTGCTGGTCATTTCTTTTTATTTATTTACAAATGGATTATTTTAGAATTACAACTGTTGCTTTTCCTTAGTCTGAATCATAAAAAGGTGTGAGTATTTCTCACGTTATTTTACACACAATTGAGTAAACATTTGTTGTGATGCAAAGCAGGTTGATAAGAATAAAAATTAGTAGATTTAAGTAAATTTTTTTTTTTCAGACGAAACCGTTACTTTAACCTGCAGAAACAAATTTGATAAAACAAAAAGTTTATTTACAAAATATTTTTTAAAGAAAATAAATTGTAATCGATTAATATTTGCCTTGGCATAAAGTAAGCTTAGAAAGAATTGGATTCTTTTTAAATTTTTATTCGTATAATTGATTTTGCAATAATTTTTTTTTTTATAATTTTCGTTTATAATCGAATAACTTTTTTAATCGAATAATAACAAATAAATAAACAAAATAAATTAATTGTTTAAACGTTTTTTCAATTGTCTATAAATTATTTAGTTTAACAAAAAATTTACGATTTTTAAAGAAATTTTCGTTCTGAAATTTCATAAAATTTTAATCGATTACTTTTAGCATATATTTTCCAAAAATTATCTTTTGTATTTTTTTATTTTCTTGATTTTTTAAACATCTGCAGAAATGTTTTAAAAACCTATAAATTAATTGATTATTAATAACCGAATAAAATGTTAAATTTATCGAATAGGACGATAAGGGTCTTAAAAACAAATTAAATAATAATCGCTTTTTAGTAATTCCTTTTATATTGTAATTCAATTTAAAATATTTTTTTATTAATAAATTATTCGATTTAACACAACAAACGTTTTTAAAGTTTTTTAAACTAACTATAATCGAAAAAATTTAAAAAAAAATAAATAAAATAATAATCGATATATCTTGAAAAAAATATCATATAATAAATCACTTTAATAAAATAATTTAGTCGATTAAAAGACAAATTTTTAAGCAAGTCGATTAAAAACCGACAAATTTATTTATCAAAATAAAGCAATTAAAAATTATATATAGTTTTCAATGAAATGTAATTGTTGATAAATCTGATAAAGATTTAAATAATAATTAATCGATTAAAAATCTTGTAAATTTTCCTAAATTAAATTATTCGATTAATAATATATGAAAAGTTTTTTTTTCTAAAAAAAATTTTGATTAAATTAATGTTAAAAAACTTTTTACAAAAAATTGTACATTTTTGTAAAATAACTTTATTCTTTAAAATGAAAAAAAAGTTCGAATAAATTTTCGTAAGAATTTAAGACACGACAAAAAAAATATAAATTTATATAGCAGAAATTCATTAGGTATTATAATATATATTTTAAAAGTGATGTTAAATATAAAAATAAAATTTTGAAAAAATTTTTATTCGATTAATATTCGAATAAAGTTTTTAACGAAAATTAATCGATTAAAAACTTTATAAATTTTCTTAATAATTCAGCTTTTATTAAGAGTAAAATTAAAAACAAAATTTTATAGAAAGTTTGGATTTTATTTTTCTCTAGAAACATTACCCAGGAAATATTTAATCAAAAAAAATTTATATTTATAAATTTAACGATTAAATAAAATATCAAATGAAATTAAAAAAATTAATACCTTTTTCGTTCCACGTTTAAATCAACATTTGGGGGGTTCTTTTCATTTGCTATTCAAATACAGTAAAACTGACAAGAATAGAAGTTTCTATTCTGATTCGGTTGGTTGCTTAACTGTTACGTTACAGTTTTGCGTTGAAGATGATAGTGCTACTCTAACATATGAGTTTTTTCACTATCGCATGTACTGTTAGAATGTGGAAATAAAACAGCAAATGATTATTTGAAATTAAGCCTTTAAGGCAAATTATTATAAAAATAATAGAAGAATATACGAACACAATGTATAATTATGCTAAAATACATAAACAGTCAGACAAGGAATTCACAATCAGTTTATTAAAAGAGTAAATTGTTGCCGAATACCTTTAAAAACAGGCATCAACCTACTTGCTCCTGCCGATGCACATGCAAATAAACACTTAATTCTAATTTAACTACACTTGACTGTAAACCGCACAAAAATTTTACATTGTGTTCAAAGCCATTTGGAAAAACAGTGAATAGCAAAACAGTTTCCAGCTCAGCTTTAATTCTAAGGACGCCTAAGTATAAGTAGAGGCTCATGGTCAATTTAATTTGAGCCACTGTTGTAAAATATACTTATCTAAAAAAAATTTACACTGTAAGAATTTAATTAAATATTGTTTTAAGAAATAAACTTTGGTAAATAATAAATCGATTAAATAAAAAACCCTAAACATAAAATCAAAACGGGCAATAATGATTTTTCTAACGGAAATTAAAATTATTATTTTCGACTAATTCTTTTCTTATTCATTAAGCACTAGGTCAGGTTTAAAAATAAAAAAAATTGTTTTTTTTATTTATTTTTTCAATATTTCGCCACACCGTTGGGTGGCATCTTCAGGAAACAGGAAACAAAATTATTAAAATTGTGTATTTTCAAATACAAATTATAAATTAAAAAAAAAATATTTCTTAACAAAGGGAATTGTTCAGTGAAAGAATAAGTTTACTTAAAAATATTAATGGAATTAAAAAAGAACAACCGATTAATAGACGAATAAATTTTGTAAAAAAACAAAAATGATTCGTTAAGTACACAAACAAATCTTCTTCAACAAAAAAAAAAAAATAAAAAAAAAAAATAAAAAATTAATCGAATAAATTTGCTTGAAAAAATCAATCGACTAATTGACGAATAAATTTTCGAAAGCAAATCAATCGACTCCTAATCAAACAAAATTACTAAAGAAAATCAATTGATAAGTATTCGAATAAATTTTCTAAGAAAAATCAACCGAATAATAAACGAATAAAATTTTTTAAGAAAGAAACTATAAATATTTATTAACAAAGGACTTTTTCGGTGAAAGAATAAGTTTACTAAAGAACATTAATCGGATAAAAGAAGAATAATCGATTAGCAGGCGAATAAATTTTGTTAAAATAAAATGATTCGTTAAGTAGACAAACAAATCTTCTTTTTAAGAAAATTAATCGATTGGTAAACATATAAAATTTCCACAAAAAAAAAAAAAAAATCAATCGACTAATTGACGAATAACTTTTTGAAAGCAAATCAATCGACTACTGCATGCATTAAATTACTAAAGAAAACTAATTAATTACTATTCGCATACATTATCTAAAGAAAATCAACCGATTAATAAACGAATAAACTTTTTAAGAAAGCAAAGAAAAATATTTCTTAAGAAGAGGAATCAGTCGGTGGAAGAATAAGCTTACTAAAGAATATTAATAAAGAGAAGAAGAATGTTTTTAAATTATCTAAAAAAATTATTCGTTAAGTAGACAAACAAATATTTAAAAAAAAAATCAATCGATTAATAGACGAATAAATTTTTGGAAGAATATAAATCAATTACCACACAAATAAAATTCTAAACGCAATCAAATTGATTAGTATTCGAATGGATTTCTAAAAAATCAACCGAATATTAAACGAATAAATTTGTATAAGAAAAAAAAAACTAAAGAAATGGAATCGTTTAGGGAAGAATAATTTTAATTAAGAATATTAATCGAATACAAGAAGAATAATCGATTAGTAGACGAATAAATTAAAAAAAAAGTGATTCGTTAAGTAGACAAACAAATCTTTTTAAAAAAATTATTCGATTAGTAAACGTATAAATTTTCAAAATTAAAAAATAAAATCAATCGACTAATTGACGAATAAATTTTTGAAAATAAATAAATTGATTACCAAACGAATAAAATTACTAAAGAAAATTAATCGATTAATATTTGAATAGATAAAAAATCAACCGATTATAAAGCGAATAAATTTTTTTAAGAAAGAAACGAAAAATAAATCTTAACAAAAAGAATCGTTCGGTGGAAGAATAAGTGTACTAAAGAACATTTATCGGATAGAAGGAGAATAATCGATTAGTAGACGAATAACTTTTCTAAACAAATTAATCATTTACAAGGCCAATAAATTTGGTAGAGAAAACCAGTAAACAAATAAGCAACCAAAGTAAATCCATCGATAAATGAACGAATGAAAATTAGTAAAAAAAAATAAGAAAAACTACGTTATATAATCGAATAAATATCAAAGAAAATGTTTTTTTAAATCAAAATATTTTCTTTAGGTTCAATATTTTTGCGTTACACTATTAAAAAAAAAGTACAAAACTTATGCCGGAATATATAATGTTAACAATGGCTGACTTAAATTTCATATATGCTCGTAGTTAAACAGCACTACATGAATAAAAGTGTATTAGTATGGATTGGTATAAATTTATGCATGTGTGTGGCTGTGTGCGTATGAACATTATATGGCTTCTTTTGTAAAATACGGTTAATTGTGGTTTTTATATGGTTTTTTTTTTGCCACTGCAGTTGCAGTTGTTCTTGTTGCCTTTTATTGTGATGTATTTTTTTTCTCAAGGGAACAGTGTTGTTTTTTTTTTCTTGTTTTGTTTATTTTAATATTCACACTAGTTCTTCCTTCTTTTCTTTGAAGCAAATGAATTCTTAAGTTTTTGAAAACCACCCAACTCTCAACATTTTCTTTTCTTGATATAACCACCTCCTTGTTGTTGTTATTGCTTTGCATTGCGCAATTTTCAATTATTTTGTTGTTGATATATTTCTTTTTTCTTTTCTTTTTTTTTTCTCAGCAATTTTTTCATTTTTCTCTTAAGAATTATTGTTGGTTTTTACTTTTTTATTACAGAAATTATTATTTCTTGTTTTATTTTTAATTCGTTGCCATACTTTGTGTTTAATTAAAAGCTTGTATGCGTTTTTTTGTGTTGCTATATTCTTTTCGCAACCTCTCCTTCTCTTTGTTAATAAATTTGCTCTTGTTCTTCACTTACTAATTCTGCAGTTCTGTCCGTATGACTACCAGTTTTGTTGCAATTAAAAATGTTAAATAAAAAAAAGAAATCATTCCACTACTGGCAAAATATTATTGCAACTGGTGTTGTTTTTGTTGTTGTTGTCGTTGTAGTGTGGCAGCATGTAGTGTAGTGGCATTATGATTAAGAACAAGTACTCATATTATTTATTATTATTATTGCTGATGATGAGAATAATTTTTTTTTAAATATTTTTTTTTGTTGGAACATGAGAATATGAGCGTAGGTATATAAACGAGGTCGGTCTCAAAAGTGGCAAAATTATCCAGACAAAGTTTTTAGTTTTAAAGAAGGCAAGATTTTTTTTCTGTTCAAGGAAATATATAAAAGAAGAAATCATTTGCTTAACTATGTTTGGAATATCCATAGAGTCATAAGTTTAGCTTGGAAATTTTTCTTGAGGGGGCTCTTAAGCACAGAAGAAAACTGCGTCATATATTAAGAATTCCATAAAAAGGAGAAGTGTTGTGATGTTGACTAAGCCCTCCCCAGGCTGGCCTATCCTTTAGTGTTGCTATGGTGGACAGTGTCTAAGCGTGCTTCAAAGAATCATAAACAGCGAAGTGATTTCATGAAAGCCTGTTTTATAAGCAAGACTTATTTTTGCATTAAAGAACTTCAACATAATACACACGCAATATGATGTTACCTGACGGGATATTTGTTCTATACATGTTACCGCATCAAACGTTTAAAAAAAATTCTTTCTGTCATTGTGACTCCACATCGCCTAAATATAAACCTCTGTTTTTTGAATGGATGAAAATTGAAACAGGGCTTTAAAAAAATCATTTAATAAAGTTGGTGAACAAATTTAATTACTATTTAATATTGTGATAAGTTTGTCTACTCTCCCTCATTTCGATAATTTTACTGACTGGTTTCTGTAACTCGTATGGAAAATTTCTCAAAGAATTATTATTTGTAAACAAATTCAGAAATTATTAAATGCAATATGTATATTAAAAAAGTTTAAATAAGTTAAATTAAATATTTAATTGATTAATTGAAATATTTAATTGATTAAATTAAATATTTAATTAATTCAATTATTTATATGTTTAAAAAAAATTTTTTTTTGACTAAAAATATTTTTAATTTATTCAACTATTTTGTTAGAAATTTTTTGATGTAATTTTTTATTAAATTAATTATATAATTAAGACAATTAAAAATTTAATAAAATTTCAATCTGAAAACAATTAAAACCTTTAATAAATTCAATAATTTTTTTCTTTAAATTATTTGCTTATTTTCCTACAACTTTAATTCCAGCACTACCTTCGTAAGTGTTGAAATGATATGAGGGCATAGTAATAATAATAAATAATAATTTTTTATTTATATGATTTTTATTAATTTTTTTATTTGTTTTTTTCTTTTGCTTTTACTGCAAGAAATTATATAATGGTCTCATTAAAAATATTTATTTTGCTATTTTAATTTTTTCATCTCTAAAAATGTTGTTTAATTGTAAATGTTTAACGCCTAAAGATATTTGCAATTAAGAAAATATTTATTGTAATAAATTGTATGGTTGTACAAAAGGAAATATAAAAAAACTTTTAAAGAAAATTTTCATTTAATTTTTTGTAGATTTAAAAATATTTTTTAACCAGGTGCTTGGGTGTCCTGAATTTATAAGATTTTTTTTAACAGAGATTTTGGTATTAAACCCAGTTATTTTTTTTCGAAAACTTATTAGAGAATATGAAGAGTTATTTCAGCTTTCTTTTAAATTAATTCCAAGTCAACTTGAACGGCAGCGGCAGTTAACTAAATTTTAAAATGACTACAAAAAATATTTCAACTAAATGAGAGTTATAAGCTGTAACACTTTTAATATCTGCATTTGTGTGTCATAATGATTTGGAAGAGTTGTATATTACTACATTATAATTTTTTTTCTTGTTGGTTTCTTTTAATTAGAAAATAAAAAAATAAAGTTATTCGATTAGTATTTTTCTTAAAATTCAGTTTATTTACTCAGCTCTGTATAATTTTGTTACTAACATTTTAATTAATACTGCCGTACCGCTTGCAACTATGATTAATTTTTTTGGCGTTTTAAGGCGCCTAGCTTTTGATAATATGAAATAATCTGGCATCTTTATTTTTTTTAAAGTTGTATTAAATAAAAATTTGGCTGTAGATCATTAAAAAATGCTGCTGCTCAATATGTTTCTTTGTGTGTTATTAGAATTGTGTGTGTAACGTTTTAAAGTATTTTAGCTTAAGTTGTGTTTAGATATTAAATTTTGTAAAAAGGGTTTTTATTTTGTAACTCACGTCTACTCGTATTAGGTGTAATTTTACAAGAACAGAAAAAAACAAACTTTTAAACTTTGTTTCTTTGTTTTGCCAGTCGAGAGCAGAGCAGTAACTCCTTTTTACCTCAAAAACAATCATTAGCTAGGGCTTCTTGGCAAAAATTAGCCTGCAAAGTTACTGTGGATCTAACCGACTTAAAGCATCAACGTAGTTCTTTTTAAGCAATTTTTTTCCTCTATTGCAGTTTTGAAAAAACAATAAATTCTTTCCATGAGGCACCGTAGGTAGAAATTAAGTAGAGGTAGCTTTAGTAAAAAGCTACTTAAATGGTAGTTAAATGACCGTCTTGTACATCAGAAGGTGTTGTGCCGTCAGAAAATAAAACCTAACTTGTATCATATAAGCAAGAAGGCGACTCCGTGGAAGTAATAGTTTAAGGGACACAAATCTAAAACCTTAGGACTTGAGTCGAGGGAAATTTATTTGCGTAGGTATGTGAAGATGTATGAAGGTTTAGATAATGAAATGTTTAATGAAATGAAATGTTGCTCTTGAAACTGTTGGACTCCTTTCTGTGTCCACAATAATTGAGACAGTTAAAAATTTAATAAAACAAATAAAACCTTTAATAAGAGCAAAATTTTTTTTCTGAGTAAGAGTATTAAACTGATGAGAATCCAGACCAAACAACGAATAGTTTTTTTAATAATAATAAATAAATATGTAGAGCTTTATTCCATATGAAGAACAGATAACTTAAAAAAAAACGACTTCAGGACAGACAGAAAAGCAGAGGGTCAGAGAACTTGATAATCTTCCCCTTTGTTGACCTGCACAAGAGATAGAAATGAAAGAAAAATCGATGATAATAAAACTAAGTTGATTTAAATTTTAATTAAAAAAAAATAAAAGTGTGATTAGTTAAATTAATGTTTTAATTCTTTTTTTTTTTTAATGTAAAGTTTGATTGTATCATTTTTTAAACTTTAATGAAACGTTTAACGTTAAGTTCCATGGATAAAAACAATTAAAAAAAAAACAATAAAAATTAAAACACTGTGATCAAAATCTTTAAAGTAAAGTAAGTAAATGTAATCAGTTTAATTAATAATTTTGTTATTTTAATGTAAAGTTTCGTTGCATATATTTTTCAAACTATAATAAAGCAAATATCATCGTTTAGTTTTATGAATAAATACTTCGAATTCTTACCTTAAAGAAATATTTTACAGTTTCCAAAAATACAGTCTTGTTGTTTTTTTTTTTTTTGTTAATTTTTCAACGCCTTTTTTCGTTACTTAAAATAATTTATAATTGAAATATTCCTGTTCATACAAATCACCTGTTATTTTTTTAAGATATTTTTTTTTCTAGGTATTTAACACCTTTTTTTTTGGAAAAAATGTTCATTATCCTGTTAACGTGTTGTTTTCATAAGAGTCTTAAAAGATAAAAAATTCCTAACAAGTCATGTAACAACTACTTGAATAATATGTGAGTTAAAAATCACACGTTTTGTGTAGTTAAAGCAGTTTTTAGTTGTTTATTTTACACTACCAAATTGCTGAAAAAAAAACAATAGGAGAAAGAAAAAAAAAATTGCAAAATCAGCCACTTGAAGTCAGTGTTCATATGGAGGTGTGACAAGAGTTTGTTAAGCAATTACAGCTGAAAAAAAAAACATCACAAATTAGAACTAAAGAAACAAAGTGGTTTGTTAACTAGATAATTTTTTTTTTTTATTTACTTAAAACGTCATTAAAGTTAATTGGTAAGAGAAAATATTTCCATGTTAATTAAAAATAAAAAATATTAAAAAAAAATCCATTTAAAACCAATTTTAGGTGCAAACTTTCGCTCTTAATTATCCCCCATCTCTTTATCAATTTATTTTTGTTTGAAGTGTTTAATTACTTTTTGCATAAATTCTTTTTTTATTAGAATTTCTTTTATTCTTTCCCTACTGTTTTAAAAATTGGAGTTTTACTTTATTTCCTGCTGCAACACTTGAGGCATTTTTTTAATATTTTCGGTGTTCATTCCTTGTAAAAAGATCAAAGTCAATTGGAATGTTTGCGTTTAATATTCTGATTTGTTTTCAATGTTTGTAAATTATTCGTTCATTTTTTTTTTTTTGTTCATTTGTACTTTTGATTTGTTTGTTTGAATAAATTGCAATTATTTCATTGTTGTTTTAATAAAAAGAAAAATTGCGAAGGATGAATTTTTAATTTTGGGTTTTTTGTTTTTGAAAGATCAAAAAAGGGAAAAGATTATTAAATTAAATAAATTCTAAAAAAAAACAATCTTTTATAAAGAAAGAGGTTCGAAATTATAAGGATGCAAAGTTACCTATCTTGACCTTAAACTATATTTTGGAATCAAAGGTTTGAAATGTCCTGTAGACGATCACTCAAACTTATTAACGTTTAATAGTCGTGCGTTTTCGGCAAAAAATATGTACGCCTTGTCGACCATATCGTCCTAAGGGTGATTGAAAAAACTAAATTTAGTGGCTTTTCTGAATGCCCAAAATCGAATATGGACATGTGAGGTAAAATTTTTTCGCTTTTTTGCACAATTTCAATAATTAGCAGCTTTCTATAACATAAAGCTGGAAGCCTGTTCTAACCCCAAGGAAAACAAGAAACAATATCCTAGAACTGCAATACCTGATTTAAAAGACAAAAAAAAATCATAATGCAAATTGTGATTGACGTGTTTATGGTACGTTTGCGGCAAGCGACAGTCGCAGAACATTCACACAAATAGAAAAACATGACGTATTTACCTGGTCGTTTCCAGGCCACTATTATAAAGCCGAGTTTGTTTCTAAAATCTTTAGCTTGCCTTAAAATAATCAACTTACAAAGTCTTTCTTCTCTTCCCCGATGAAAGATGATAAAATTTGTATTTGGGAGAAGTAAAAGTATTTATGATAAATTTTGTAGACAGGAGATTAAGTTGAGTTAAAAAGTACCAAAACCGAATTTAAAGGTAACAAAGTTAACTTTTAAAGTACCAAAATAAAATTAAAAATTACAAAAATTAAGTTTAAATTTAGCAAAATGAAAAAGTACCAAAATTGAAATAAAAAGTACCAAAATTGAAATAAGAAGTACCAAAATTTAAATGAAAAGTACCACAAAAGAAAATTTTATAAACATAAAAATGAGTATCATTAACTGTCAAATATATTTCAATGTTTTTTTTTTACTATTTTTGTTACACATTAAAAAATACTTTGTGTTACATATTCGCACAGTGGGTAAATGAAAAAATAAATGATTTTTAATTTCTAAAATGAAACTTTAGTTTTAAATGTTCTACAATTTTTGAGATTGGCATTGAGCTGTTAAAAAATGTTGTAACGATAACAAATGAAAAAAATATATCAAATAATTTGAGAAGGAATGCCTAAAAATAGTGTTATTTTTTTAAATTTTAGCAGGCGGCTGTATATGAGAGATATGTTGTACAAATTAAAAAAAAAGGAAATATTTGCAGCTGTAAAACACGAGTTCAAAAGAAGTTTCCAACCAAAAATCTATTTTAAAAATATTTTAGAGGTCACCTATAACAAGGCCTTGTATTTTGAAACGATTGCAACACTGCAATTTTTCTTGCTGCAGTTCTAAAGACCTTTAGAGGAGTTCTCTAGCATTTTTTATATTTATTTTTTTGATTCGCTGAGCATTTTTAAAAGTTTAGAAGCGGCAAGATATTAGACATCCATTTAACTTTGTCCAGAGTGGGAAGTAAGGTCTCATGCCTTGCACTAATGGAGTTAAAGTACCATTTTCCTTTGATATCAACGGCTGAAAACAATAAACCAGCTAAAAATATTCACAAGAAATTGTACGATAAAAAATAAGGATTTCTATTAAAAAAAAAAGTTGCTTAAAAAAGAAATGCTTGATCGGCTTCCAAAAATCTTATCTCCTTTCGAAGTTTATTATCAGTTTTCAATATGAAAATACTGTTACTCCGTAATTCAAATTAAACTTAATGCAACTCAAAAAATTTTTAAAATTTTTGGCGAACATAATGACTTGGGGAAAACTGTCTTAATCAACTGGACTTATTAGTTTGAAAATAAAGTACCAAATAGATTTTACGAGGTTTGGCCTAAAGTTTACCGCTGGTACTTAACACTTTAAGGATTTGTCCATATCTATTTTTAAAATATTGATTGTTATGCTTGCTTGTGTCGAAGAAATTGAAAGAAGAAATTGTTTTTGATAAAAAAAATAATTTTTAATAATTTTGTTTCCTGTTTGCTGAAGATGCCACCCAACGGTGTGGCGAAATATTGAAAGGAAAAATAAAAAATAAAATTAATGAAATTTTTTTTGTTGAAAATTTTAATTTTGGTGTGGATAGTAATCGATATGGAACACAAAAAATACCTATTTTTAGGTGATGATAGATTTGAATAAAATATTTTGATAAGGTCTCTTAAAATCTTGGTTCAAATTTAGAATTTTTTTTACAAAAATATGTCATTTTGAAGAGAAACTAGAAATACAAATGTGACAGCATTAGGTTTTGCCATTTCCCAGAATTTTTCATTTCCCGGGAAACGGGGAAAAAATTATTGCATTCCCGGGTATTCCCGAAAAGAAGAAAACAAGTTTATTTAATAAAATATTATTAAAAAAAAATCTTAGTTTTATTAAAACATAAACAACTAAGAAAAATAGTTGCAAAATAAAAATATTAACAGTTCATCAAACGTAAAAACGTAAACAGGTGAAAAAACATACATACACATGTTCAGTTGTACTACATAACGAGAGATAATAAAATTATTAAAAATACTGAAAAACTATTTTATTAAGTAGTTGTTTGAAAGATGTGATTTTAGAACTGTTAGTGCGTTTAACAATTCACTAGACATTCTGTTTCTTGTTTTGTTGTCAATAATGCGTTAAAAAGATTATTCATGTTCGTTGTTCGAATGTTACTGAATTCGAATATTTAAAATTCTTTTTCAAACAAATAAGTAAGCTTTTGCTTAAAGGTTAAATTAGACGTGCCATAACATAACGCCATAGCCGTAACCATGGCCATAACCATAATCATATTTACTGCCAGCGAATAGTGGTGCCATAGCCATAAGCAACTTTTATTTGTTTTGCCGTTTGTTAAGAAAGCATCGTAATGAAAAATATAATCTAAAACTCGCCAATACAATGCAGCGCAAGTGAAAAATAGGAACAAAATAAAAAAAAAAAACAAAAGTTAATACCCAAATTCAATAGTCAACTGTATATGGTTATGGTAAAAATCAAAATTTTATTAATATCTATGGTTACGGTTATGGCTATGGATTTATGGCATGTAACCAATAATCAAATACAGTGTTTCCCATAAGGTTGGTTTGATCATCTGCTTTATATGGTTACGGTTATGGCACGTCTAATTGAACCTTAAAATATTTTATTTATTAGAATTCTCACGAAACGATATATTTGAAAATTTTTAAATGTCACAATAAAAATACTTGAATAACAATCAGTGTATTTTTTGAAAGTGTTATGATTTTAAACTGATTAAAACGATTTAAATCCCTCCAAAACCCTAGAAAGTACCCAATTTTACTGGCATAAGGGTACTAGAACATTTGTCAGTACAATTTACTCTTGGAGATAAAAAGTTTTTAACACTGTTTACAGGCTGAGTGGGGATCCGGAGTAGTTCCTCTAGTATAAAGCGAATTTGAGTTATTAAAGCCAAGCTATTTTACGAATTTAATTATTTTGTTTCTATACATTTGAGAAGGAAAGTAAAGCAGTGCCTACATTAGGTTATAAAGAGAATTTATTTTAAAATGTATAAATCTTTATATTATTATTTGATTAAATAAATTTTTTGACATATAACATGTATGGGAATGCTGTTACAGTCCTTTATCTGCACCCTACTCTTTATCTGTGCCACATCCATTGTACAGTAACTGCAGTCCTCTTGGGGGTTTTTGTGCAAACTTGTCAATTACCTAAAATGCAGATATATATTTATTCTTCCATCAATATGACACTTTTATTAAATTAAATTATTCAAGCATTAATTCATTCTTCGCATATCATTGAACAGTGAAAATACTAAGTGTAAAACGTTTTTTTTTTTTTGCACACGATCAATGCCTTTTTTTACATGCTTTTTTTTACACGGTTTTTTCTAGAACCAATCTACCGTGTAAAAACAGAATTTGTTGTATAATAATGGAAATAGGCCATTTTCCAAAATAAATATTTAAATAGTGGTCAATTTATTATTTTAATTTTGAATGTTTTAAGCTTTCCGGCCCCATAAATTACATATATTCTGAGTTCTTACGCCTAGCGAAATCGTTTGAGCGATTTATGTCTGTCCGTCCGTGTTAGTAATAAAATGAAATCAAGTTTTCCAGGGCACTAGATGAGGTAGAAAAAAATTAAATACGCCAATCGATCAGAGTTGCTATTAAAAATCAGCATGATCGGTAGACTTACCCCAAGGCAGTGAGTTTAACATTAGGTCTGTCTCTAATTTGTTTATGTTATTGGTAGAAATTACTTTAATCAAAAAAAAAAATAAAATAAAAAAATAAATAAATAAAAAATGTGTGCGATGGAGAATTAAAAAATAAGAAAAAAAATCAAATAAAAAAAGTTCGATTTTCAATATAGTGAATGTAATTATCATTTAAAGCTTTTCAAGAGATCTTTTAGAAAATACTAAAATTTTTTTTAATGCTTAACCCATTTAGAGCTGATAGCGTTTTTATGTAATATTATAAAGGGTCATCCAACAAACGCGCCTACATGTTTCTTTGAAATAAAACACAAACTATTTGCAATTTTTAAGCTGTTTTTTTTTTTTTATTAAAAGTATGATCCATTACAATTATAAGTGGAATAGAATGTCATTCAAATGTCCACCATGACTGCGTCTGCAGACATCAATCCGAATATTGAAATTTTCAATGACTTTCCGATATGTTGCTGGTGTTATTTCACGAATTGCAACTTGAATGTTGTTCTTTAGATCATTAATTGTTTGTGGCTTGTTAGCATACACTCGACTTTTCAAAAAACCCCACAAAAAAAATCTAATGGTGTTAGATCACATGACCTTGGAGGCCAATTGAAATCTGCATTTCGTGAAATTGCACGTTGAGGAAATTAAAGCATAATGTTTTCTCGAGTTGTGTGATATGTAGCATCGTCTTGCTGGAAATAGACGTCAGACACATTAATATGATTCAACTGTGTCCATTAAAAGTCTCTCAACATTGATTGGTATCGCTCAGCATTCACAGTAACAGCATTTCCAGCATCATCTTCGAAGAAAAATGGCCCAAAGATTCTTTTTTTTGGGTGTAGAAATTTTTCATGAATAACACGAGGATTTTCATCACCCCAGATACGACAATTTTGCTTATTGACGAATCCATCCATTCTGAAATGAGCTTCGTCACTAAACAAAATTTTACTTGAAAACAATGGATCTGTTGTTCGTTGTTCAATAATCCAACTAGCGAAATTACGACGTTGTAAATGTCTTTCTTTCTTTCAATTCCTGGGTAATTTGAATTTTATAATCATGTAAATGCAAATCTTTATGCAAAATCCTCCATAAGGAGCTATAAGATATGCCCAATTCTTGCGAACGACGCGAAATTGATGTTGTCATTTGTGCGTACAGTTTTTGGTCTTCCACTTTTTGGTTTATCAGTAACACAACCAGTTGCTTCGAATTTTTTCACTAATCTTTGAATTGAAGATTGATTTGGCCGATTATTTACACCAAAAACATCACGAATTTTGTGATGGATATTTTTCAAAGAACGCCCATTTACATAATAACTCTGAATGATGTAAACGATGCAATGTCTTTCAATCTATGGTTAAAACTGTACTGCCTTCTAATAAAACAAAATGGCTTATGTCATTTGAAAAGATGTCACGTGTAAAAATTATATAATGTTGACATCTAGGCGTCACATTTAGATGACCCTTTATATCGTAATGATTTTTTTCTTATTTTTTAATTCTCTGTCACTGTAATATTTGTTTTTTTGATAGGATCTACTTCACTAAACTTACTTGTTTCTTATGCAAAAACAGAAAGCGCGCAATTATTTAAAATATGGTATCATTGTTAAGAGAAGGCGTAATTCAAAAGGTGAGAATAAGAAACAAAATATTCAACAAAAAAAAAATAATAATTTCTGTATCCAGACAAAATAAGGAAATTTTTACCCGAATTGAGAATTTCAACATAAGTTTGGTGACAGAAATTCGTGGGGAGGGATTTGAGGATTTTTCATTCTTTATGTTTTTCATAAAAAGGAAAAACAGTTCAATTAAATAAATTAAATGCTTTTATCATTAACTAAATCTATGCAGCTCGGAAGCGGTTAAATCAATCTCCAACCCTGTCGAATTTTGTTGTTAAGGATTTGTATAACTACTTCTCGCACTCTGCAATATATTCGATTTTGATAAAGCAAAAAAAAAAAAAAAATTTGGAGAGCAGTGAAATAGTTGCTGCCATAGAATGTTGTGCAGAATTGCAATTGTTACTTCTTTTGCACCAAATCGAGACATTTTTTGTTTAGAAATGAAGACATCTGGGGATATCAATCTTCAAATAGGGGACAAAAGCCAAAATTTTTCTGGCAACACTGATCACGACTACTTCCTACGACAATATTTGTTTCTATGAATTTTATGCCACAGAACTGTTTCATCATAGAGACTGTAAAGTTAAGTTATTTTCTTCCATTACGAAAGTGATAGTCAAAAGAGGTTTATTATTCATAATGCAGTGTTACTTTTGTACAAACTATAAAGACAGGAGACTGTGTAGCCCACTGTGCAATGAGGCTACTAGTTTTGAGTTTTCTTAGCAATGATTTGAAGAAGAAATTTTTTTTTAAATACCAAAAATTTTTATTTGAAATTCCAAATTTAACTTTCAAAATAAGGTGTCGAGATGGAAGATGATATTTTTAGATGGCATCAAAATCATTTATACAAAGTAGCGGGGATCCCAGCATAATTTTTTTTGTAAATTCCACTCACAATACAACTAGTGACGAGGTATTCCTTCGTAGTATTTTAACAATTATTAAGCGATTAAGGACACTTGAATATGAACGATATTAAAAATTGTAAATTTGCTGTTAACAATGCTAAAAGCAAATTTCAAAAGAGCTATTGAAAAACAAACTCAAACTGCATTAGGATATTGCAAATGAGACAAAGGGATATATTGGCTTTTTAAATGCAAACGGCATAATAAATTAAAAATCTATTGTAAAGAAAACGAAAAGCTCTTAAGACTGAAGAATATGTAAATTCTAAGCGAGTTTTGCAATTACTGCATTATGCAATATACAAATTAAATCCCATTTTATTTTTGCTAAAGAATGAAAGAAAAAAAAAAAACAATTAAAAGCAACAAAATATTTAAGGGGACTGAGAATACTAATGAAAAAAAGGCGTTGAAATAATTCCACTTCTAAAACCAACATTAAGAATTCGTTATACTTCAACAGTAAGAATAAATGAGATGAGTTTTAGGACAAGATGCCTGCCTGGATTTTAGTTATTAAAAAAAAAAAACAAGAAAATAAGATATTTTTGGATAGCAGACAGGAGAAGTAAATGCAAATGTAAAAGCTTTATATGCTGTCATCATATAAATGTTGGTTGCATTCAACATTTAAATGCAAATATATTAACAACAACAAGAAATCTTAACAAAATTCTACACTTAAGGCGACACAATTCATATATTAAAAAAAAATAATAAAAAAAAATAAAGAAATCCTTTTATGATAATTTCTCAAGAGTGTCGTCCTTTGATCATCATACAAGTAAAACCCATTCAAGCATAAAACAGTTTTTGTTTTTGTTTTTTTTTTTTAGAAATTTCCCACCACAACCTCCCACATGAGGAGACTTTAGCCTCACACTTCCACTCCTTCATTAATAATACAAAAGCCCTCTCATATTTTTAGAATTCATAATTTCAAAATTTCGCTTTTTTTTCGCAGTTGCATAAAGAAAAGTGAGAGGCTGTTTTTGATGTGGTTTTGCAATTGACGAAAAAAAATTCTTATTATTATTATTTGAATTCGTATTTTTTGTCTGCTGTTAATAAAGAAATTATGGAAATTGCATTTTTGTGTTTTTTTTGATCCTTTAAAAACGAAACGAAATGAAAGGAAACTGCATTTATTGCTTGATTGCAATTATGATTTTGATTGTTTTAAAGCGTTTTGTATTCTCGCCTTGTTAAAAGAAGAAAAAAAAATAATTCTTAGAAATTTTATTTCCAATTTTCTTAATTATCATCATTTTTGTATTTGTATGTGTGTATTTTTTTTTTTTTTTTTTTTTTTTTTGGTGGGTGTGTCCTCTTACATTTGCATAATTTTTTAATTATTCATTCACAATTCGAGTGTAAAAATCCACTTGTTTTTTTTTTTGTTTTCTTCTCTACTCAGTTTTAATTGTGAATTTTAAAAACTCAGTCGTCATTCAATGTGTCCTTAAATTGCAGGTGGCTAGAAAAAAATAAAAAAATAAATAAAAAACCCTATAGAAGAAGCAAAAAAAATATATTTTATAATAAAATCCTGCGTAAATTTATGCAAAATGAAATTCATTATAAAATATGTTAATTGCTTGAGAGATTTAATGTTTAAAACGTTTCATTATTGAGCTGCTGCTTATGGTGCTTTAAAAACAAATTCATATTGAATTGTTGGAGCTTAAAAAATTTTAATTATTTTTTTTTTTAATATTCAAACGTGTGCTCTCAAGATTTTGGTTTGAATATTTCAAAAGGTACGATTTTCGTATATATCCACATTTCAATACAATTAATCGCAATAAAGTGTTGTATAATAAAAGAACGACAAAAGTAATTTTCCTACTTATAAGACCTGAAACCCCGAATAGTTACGTCTGTTACTTAAGTGAACTTAAGTTAACTTAAGTCCAGTCACTTAACTGTAGCGATACAGTAAAAAGTTGAAATGTTTTATTTTTATTTTTATTTCCCATTGAAATTTCATTTAATTTTTAATTATTTTAATTACAAATTTATTAAATAAAAAATAAATATAAAATTTTCTAATTAAATAATTAATTGTCTTAATTATATATTTAATTAAAATAGAAGAAAATAATTTTCTTATCAAATAAATAATTAAATCAATTAAAAATTTAATTAATTTTCTAACTAAAAGCAAATAAAATTACAATAGAAAATACCTATTTCTGTGAACTCAAATTCGGCCCGAATTTTGCTGTAAAAATCATTAAAATTCCCTACCCTACTTCTAATCACTTAACAGCTCAGAAACCACAAAAATACACCAATAAAAACAAAAATGCTAATGGTTGCTAGAAATTTCTTTTCTTTACTAAACAGTTTAGCGAAAACATATTTTATTCAATGTTGCCAGGGTTCCTTCAGTCTTTGCTAATAAAAGAGTTTTGTCACCGGTGCAACAGCTGTTTAACGTCTTATTCGTGTTCATCTTAACAACTTCTACAAAAATCAAACAATTATTTTTAACATCATTCCTATCAATTTAAAAACTTTTTAATCAAGGGATGACTATAAATAAAAATAGATCATTTGAATGCAAGCAAAACTTCAACTCGAAGGCTTTGATATGGGCCACCTTGCAATTTTAAAATTTTATGTTTTTATTATTTGTTATTGAAACTATAAAAGTCGACATCGAAGGAAGCATCCTTTAATTTAAAATTTTTATATTTGTTCTTAAAGCCGATATATAATCTGTGAAAATTTTAAAGATCTGCCTTTTGCGGTTCACGTTTTGTCATATTTTTTATAAGAACCCTTTAATTTTGAATATTTTTTTGTTACACCAGACGCTTATAGTGGACATAAATTTACAAACCCTGTACAAATTGTAAATGTCTGCCTGTAAAAATTTAAAAAATGACACCATATATTTGAAAGTAAAGTCTATAAGGCGACACCCTTTTTTTTTGTCTATCGTCAAGCTATTTGGGTTCCAAAGATAGTGGCCTGTGAAAGACGCTCAAATATATTGTTGATATTAATAGAGTTACGCTTTTTATCACTTGAGTATCTGTTAATCTGATGATCTAGATTTCTAATATATTCTAGTTTAATGTCTTTATTAGGTAAATAATCAGCAGAACCCATCGTCTTTACATTTACATTTTTCTTCTCAAATTGTCAATCGCAACTGTGACAGAAATAATTAAATTCAACTAAAATGCACTCGACCTCATCCAACAGATTCGTATCCAGCCAAAATGGTTGAAAAGAGTTAGTATTTTTGTTTAATCATCTAGAAAAGCTCATAATTTCTTCATTATCCTGTTGCAATCTTTTCACTGTTATGACTCAATTCGGGTCAATAGAGCAAACAATTAGAGAGTCTAAAATCTATTTATTTGGAAACAAAACAAGCTCGATCAAAAAAACATAAAAAAACGCTTTATGAAAAAATTCACTGAAGACAGTAGATCGATTATTAACTAAAGACAATTGTATCTCTAATTAAAGACTTGTTGATTGCTCACTTCACTTGTCGCTTCTTTAACCTTATGTTATCTTCGTAGAGCCGGAACTTGCGACTCCAAGGAAAATAGTTTTTCTCTTGACCTCTGCTATGAAAGTTCCAAAGTCTGTCTATCCGTCCATCGGAGTAGATAAGACGACCCGCTCACCCCAAATTTTGCGTTTAAAGGATATAAAAATATGTTTTTAAAAAAATCCAATGCGTAAAAAAAATTCGTCAACTGCGGTATGAAGGGTCTCGTGCCATGTATGGGCCACCCTTTAATTTGTAATAATACTTTTTAAACTTTTTTGTTAAACTTCGGCGGAAATATTTTACATATTTTGGGTAAAGTTAAAATAATTCACTGTAAATTCACATAACTTTTGGGACACCCTTTAATTGAAATTTTTTAAATTTGCTTTTTTAGCGAACTAACAACTTATGGCCTCAGCTTATCGCGGCTCAAAATGTTTAAACCATATAGGTAAAAATCTCGTTACTATCGGAACACCCTCTAATTAATTTAATTTCCATTTTTGTACCTGTACTTATAGCTGGCATAACAGTACATTATCTGTGCAAATTCCTAGCGTCTGCTTATAACTGCCTCAAAGATAAGTCCATATTTATTAAATTTACAGGCTCTATGAAAACACCCTTTAATTTTTTGATTTATTATTCACCTTTGTTTTTATAGCAAAAATATTTGTAAATACTTTGCTGTGTCTTAATGTGTTAAAAGAGACTATAACCATTTAAGTACGTTAATATTACGTTCCTAAGGAGACACCCTTTATATTTTATATTTATTATTAATTTTTTGTACTGCTTAAAAAATATAGAGGAAATAAATATACTTTAAGTTAAATTGTCTACACTTTACAGCTTAAAACAAGGTAAATGAAAATCCCGTTGATATTGGGACACCCTTTATTAATTTTTTTTTTATTTCTTGATTAAGTAAACATTATTTTACATATAAGGTGCAAGTTTGACAACTCTGCGACAGTTTAAAAATCACAATATTTTTATGAATATCACGTAACAATCGCCTGGTGAGAACGGTTATGATATTTTAATGTATAAAAATTGTTCACTGTAACTTCAGAAACGAGGGGCACATATTACAGACCTAAGGACTGAACGGACTGTTTAACATACAAAAGAAATAAAAACGAAGACTCTGTGGCAATAGACTGGTAGAGATGTACTTGTGTAACATTTCATCACTGTCTTGACAAGATTTCTTTTTTTATTTTTTTCTGGATGGTTTTTTGCTAAAGAGACAGAGAGACTGACACATAGCCACAGGCACTTGCCAAGTCTAGTAAAAATCAAGAAGCATTTTTGCCTATTTTATTTTCATTGTCTAATTTTATAATCGAAACGATTAGAGGAAAGAATTCTAGCCGATTAGAATTTTGGTCGAAAATTTTGAAAGGCTGTAAGGGAGGGACAAAAAACTATGCTTCAATTATCCAGGTTGGATAAAAGACTAACAAGATGAGCAATAGCTGTCTCCTCAGTGTGATAAATTTACGTACACAAAAACAAGTTTTTGCATTTATTGAAAGAGTTTTTTTTTTATTCTAATTAAACTTAAAATTGATTTAATCACTAATTTAATTAGGAGAAAAGCTAGCAATACTTTAATTGAAATAATAATTTAATTAATTAAATATTTAATTTAAAATGACAAAAAAAAAATTTTCTTAATAAATAAAAAATTAAATCAATTAAACATTTAATCAAAGTTACATTTCAAATCAATAAAACATTTAATAGGTGCAAGCCTAGAAATGTTTAGTTACCTGACGCACAGTATTTTGTAACTAAAAAAAAAAATTAAAGCAGAAAAAAAAATCAGAAACTCAACAAAAAAAGTCGTGTTTTATAAGTTTTATTATTTAGGATCAATTAAAACTAAAAGAAATTAAAAAAAATTCCAGGGTATTCAGCATATTGTTTATGGTCCCCACAAACATACGACTCCTTCACAAAAGAAATATGTTGAAATAAAAAAAACATCGCAGTGGAAAGTGTCTTTAACTACCACACTGTCATTGTCTTATGCATTATAAGAAAATTAATAAATCTGTGTCATGGACCTTTAACAGAAAAATAACCTTTCACACCATTACATCACAAAGAAGCCGGCATTTTCTATTCTAATTATTTACTTTCAAGCTTGAAAATTTGTATTTATTTATTCTATAAAATATTTAAAACTTATGCAATATATGAAAGGTAATAATGCAAGGCAACTTTATTACTGAGCAGTTTACAATTTAATTTAAAAAAAAAAAATCAAAAATTTGTACAACCTACACATGAGGCAACATGACGTGCAACATGGTTTAGAGACTTTCTTTATTTCTTTAAAACGGACAAATCTACCATACAAGAAGCATTTACAGAAAGAAACATCCGTTCTGTATGCATTTTATACATACGAGGCAACGTATACGAGGTACAAAAAAAATGGGAGACGCAAGAACAAAAAAAAAAAGGTAGGGACGCACACAAAGCTATAACTGACTACAGTTATTCTAATAGAAGAAGACTTAGTTTTTTGAAAAATTTTCAAATGAAACATCGATACAGACGAGGCAACATCGTGTGAGGAAATATGAGAAAAACTTTAAGATATTTTGACATTTTAGGCAACATGAAAGGGAACTTCAATTAAAACAAGAAAAAATGCTAAACACGATGAAATATTAAATTGAACATGTTCATGTTTTTTTTATTGTTTCCTCATGTGTATCCAACATTAAACATTAAAATCTTTTAATACTCTTGCGAATTTATTTTTATATAATTTTCTTTTTTGTTTCAGAGCAGCAGCATGAAGACAAAACGCATTTATTTAAATACAAAATAAAGCTAAAGCAGCTTTTAACTCATAAAACATTTAGCACAAATAGCAAATGCAAACGAAAAAAAAAGCATTGGAATGGCAAACGAAAGCAAAAAAAAAAAAAAATACATAAAACTGACAACACAAGACAGAAGTAAATTGTACTTAAATTAAAAAATTGCGCATACAGTGAGGATAAACTACTCACAACAAAAACACAAACACACACATAAAAACACCTTTCAAAAAAAATTACAAATCCTTATGAAGCAAAAAAAAAATAGAGAATTTATGAATTCATATGTAAAGGATTAAAGTGCAGCATAATTAAGAATAATGGCTAGAAAGTTTAGGTAAAAGGTAACTCCCATGCCCCCTCCCCTGCCCATTTTACAACACTTTATCACATCAATAGGTGGTATTTGGGTAAGTGGGCGGTTTGGTTGCCGCTTGCCTGACGAGTAGGTGCTTATGATTACATTTTATCATAATTTGCATTAAGGACAACTGATGAAAATTAAAAAAAAAGCAAAAAAATAACAATTATCACATGTAAAATAAAGCATTTGAAATTAAAACGTTTATACTCAAGAGAGATTTTCAAAATGGTGACGGGAAAAAATTTTATTAAAATCCATTATGATGATGTGCAAAACTAGAAAGAATGGGAAAAAAAACTCATCAGTATTTTATTTTTTCTTTTGGTCCTTTAAATGGGGTGGTAAATATTTCTTCCTTCTTTCTTTCTTTTTTTTTGTTTTTTTCCTGTTTTAATGTTATGGCAGGAGTTAAAGAATTATTATGTTAATTCCATTTTTGTCATATAATGACAACAGCACTGATGACGATGATGATGATGTTGATGAAATTATTGCTTAAAAGATAATTTTCTATATTGTTTGTGTAAATAATGGAACAGCGTTAAAAAAATATTAAAATGTAGAGGAAGGGTTTTTTTTTATTTTTTGAAAGGATTAAAGTTGTGAATTAAAATTTTTAAACTGGATTTGTTAAAAAGAAAATAAAATTATCAAATTTAAAAACGTTTGGTGTTAGTGTTCTAGTGCTTTTTGCTCACTTCTTTTAATTACAATTATTAGATAGAATTTGAAAAAATATAATTTGGCAGACTGTGTCTCAGAAGCTTTAAAAGGCCGTAGAGCCTTCAAGCACAAGAGAAACTGAATAATTTACGATCCAGACTGGCAAGTAAAACTTTTAACAAAAACAGGAAATTTCCCGTTTAAAAATTGACTGATACAGCAATTGATTGTCAATTGACAAAAATAAATTTGAGAAAAATCGCAAGGGTTTTGGCTTTGTAGGACAAAAAAAAATAAAATTTGCGTGTTTAAATTCTTTAAAAGCAGCGCGAAGCCTACTCCTAAAGCAGTATAAAGAATAAATTTAAAATTTAAACTCGACTGCACCTTTTCTAGAGCCATATGTAAAGGTTTAATACAAACGGACCAGCAGCTTGGAGACTACAGATTTGTTAGAAAATTTTTTCTTTTACAAAACACCCCACTGTGCTTTGTTTGACCACCAAAAATATCTAAAGAAGAGTATCATGAGCCCTTTAGAGCAACGGTTCTCAAATGGGGGTCCGTAGCAACCATCCAAGGAGTCCGCATCAAGAACCGAAAAAACAGTGTTTTTAAAAATAATAAAATTCTTATTATGAATTTGGGCTTCAGAGGGGTCCGCGAAAAAAAATTATTTTACTTGGGGTCCGTGAGCAGGAATTTGATGAGAACCCCTGCTTTAGAACAAAATTCCCTTACAGCAAAGACACTTTACTAATGAATATTTGTTTCAAACTAAAATTCAAGACATTCGCCTGCACAACTTAAAAAAACTGCATTAGAATGACAATAAAAATCTTTACGATTAAAATTGAAAAGTCTCAAAAATTAATATCAAATTTCGCGGATCACACTGAATCGCTTTACACTTGAACAACGTTGCAAATTATTGTAAATTTATTTCTAATTTTGTGATGATCAAACAGTGAGTCTGAGAGGAAGAAGTTTTAACCAAAATCAAGCCTCCACCACGAGTGCTGTGCAAACTTTAGTGCATTAAGTTCATGACACTGACTTGCTAAGCACAACACTCTTGATTTTATGATGTGAACTGACGATAATCTGGCTGGTGTGACCACGAACCTTGGCTCTCCATTGCTCTTATTTTTAGAATGTCCCTTACAAAGACATCAGTCTATCCACTTAAAACATCCAATTAACATTTTGTTATTATTGAATGGGCAAGTGAAACATGTACAATCAGCTTTTAGTTCAAAATGGATTAAAAAAAAAAACTTCCAAATTTCACAGGTGAGCATAATTTAACGGCGCACAGTGGGTAAAAATTATAACCAGAAATCGTAGAACATTAGATTTTCGCCTAGAGCCTTTTATAAACTCAATTAGGAGAAGCAAAATTTTCATCAACTGAATACCCGAAAAGATTTTGTCACCCCCAAGTTTATATATTTTTTCATCGAAATTATTGAAATTTTCTACAAGTTTTTTGTATTAGAAATCAGCAACATGTAAAAAGTCCTTACATGCGAACATGAATTTTAGGACAAGAACTTTTTGTTTTTTTATTAAAATTTTGCCCAACGCCCATAAATTTTTTTAACAAAATTAAAATTTACATCATGCAATTTTCTGAGACCTTTTTATAATTCTCTATTTAAGTTGCAGCGATATGCGTTATAAGAATCAATAACATCCCCTTAAAATCCAAGCCATACGATATTGCTTACCTATCTTGCTTTACCAACAAACAAAAATGTCATGCTAGTTGCATGAAAAATTGCACAGTGTAAATGCCGTAAGACTGCAAAATTGTACAATTCAGCTTAAAAGCAACACTTTTTAAAAAAAAAAAAATCTAGCTGACACAAGAGAGTCAATTTAATGACCGAAAAATATTCTATATTTTTTTTAAATTAATGTTTAAAGGATCTACGCACACCTACACCATTGAAATGCATGAAAATCTGAAGCAGTCACTTCAGAGTTTTTTAAGTAAATTTTGCCGCGTTGTTTTGTCCAAAAAATCTATGATAAGAAAATAATAATGCGTTTCCTTTAATTAAAAACTTCTCAAGAATTTTTTTTCTTCAATCAACAGCAGCGTTACCATTTGTCGCCTAGAAGTAACAAATCGTTCTTCCAAGAAGCTTAATATTTTGCGATATTATTGCAGAGGATGGGAACTGAAGTATAAATCAAGACGAAGGGAGCAAGCGACCTTTTTGCATTAACAACTTTTATTTTTTAAAGCGTCTTTTTTTATGCGACTTTATTTTTATAAAGCGATTTTTTTGTGCCACTTTTAAAAAAATTCCCAGCGGTAACGCTGATTGAGAGTTTTATACTTAACGACGGCTCAACTCTATATGTCGGCTGTACTAAATAAGTGCCCCTACATTAACGAAATTGAAGACTTATCTGTCAGTCATTAATGCAATTCACATTAAGGCTCAGTCTTTTACAAAAAATAAATAAAGACCTCCAATTCACACACAAAAATTATAAAAGCGATAGAATAAAAACCAGCGAAGAGAGCTTGAAATTAATTTTAATGGGATTTAAGAAGTACAGAGCCAAATGAAGCATATCTGATGACACAGTTGATATTCCTAACGAACTATTTAAGGTCATGCTTTAACCCTTAAAACGCAAAATTAAGCTTCGTTAAGGTTTAAGTCCTTAAGCCGCATATTTCAAAGCCTTCATAATGTCACTTGAATGCTATTAAATTTAAATGAGAAAAAAAATCATAAATACAAAAAAAAAATTTTCATTAAATTTTATTCACATCTGCTTTCACTCAAATTCAATAGCCAGCGAAAATATATTTTTAATAAAAAATTTTTGAAATTTGTTTCTTCAATTCAGAATTTTATTTGATAAAAATCATTCTACTTACTTTGGAATGCATGCAGTAATTGATGTTATTTTTTAGCTGCTAAATTCAAACACAGCATTCATTTCTTTTCAAATTTACTAACTGAACAATTTGAATACCTTCTTTCCTTTAAAACGAGTACAAACATCATCTTCAGGTTGTGGTCTTGACTAAACTTAAGGTGTCACTGTTTGTTTAGTGTATCCAGCTGTGCGCTAATATAAGTGTTTGAAAGTTTGCAAACATTTATAGCTTTTAGCAGCGCATAACAAAAACCAACACAAATAAAATAAAAAAAGCTTTTTTAATTCAAGGTTTAGTGTGAGTGTGTGTCTGTGTGTAAAGGAATTTTAGTTCAGAGTGTATGGATATGAGCGAAATTGAAGTTATTTGTAGTGGTTATTTGAAATTAAAGGAATTCCTCTCAAAGGCGGTTGTATAAAGGAATTCTTATTAGAAATTTTTATTATATTTATTTGATTATGAGATTTAATATAAAAAAAAGCAAAAGCTTTTAAAACTCTAGACAATAATAATTTATGTGAGTGGAAGAAGAACATTAAGTTGGACAATATTCATAAGAAAGATTTCTTTTTTTAAATTTAAATGTGAGATAAATTGGGTTTAAAGTTGTAGGCGAGCTTAGATTTTAAAGGTATATTTCTTGGTATTTACTTCGTTGTCATGGGTGAAGCTTTTGAAGTGTACGAGGGCTGCTATATATATTTATGGCCTGGCAACACTGAGTGCTGCCAAGTGAAATCTGACATTTCCATTGAAAAGTTTGTCATTTTTAAGCATAATCGTACTTAAAACATTTTGACGTACGACCATTATTTGTGTTGTTTACAGTGACTTGAAAAAATTAATATAGAAAAAAATGGAATTAACTCGTGAACATTTTCACAATTTTCGACGTGGATTATCACGACAAGAGTGCATTGATAAACTTAAATCTTTGTATGGGGATGAAGTACCATCCTATAGCACTGTAAAAATTGGTATAATGGATTTAATCGTGGCCGAATCTCACTCAAAGACGAATTCCGTGAAGGTCGTCCAAAAACGGCTGTTATGCCAGAGAACATTGATGCCGTGCGTGAACTCATAATGCAAGATCGATATGCGACATACCGAGAAATAGAGACATCCTTGGACATTTTTTCCACCAGCATACATTCTATACTGCATGAACACCTGGCCGTAAAAAAGGTTTGTTTTCGTTGGATCCCGCACAATTTGAAAGTCGCTCAAAAAAAGACTCGTGTAGATTGGTGCAAAGAAATGTTGCAAAAATACGATTGCGGTGCTTCAAAAGACGTTTATAAGATCGTCACAGGTGACGAATCATGGATCTATGCGTATGAGCCCGAAACGAAACAACAATCGACCGTGTGGGTCTTCAAAGACGAACAAAATCCAACGAAAGTTGTTCGTGGAAGAAGCACTTCGAAGCAAATGGTCGCCTGTTTCTTCGGCAAAACTGGTCATGTGGCGACTGTTCCGCTTGAGCAACGTAGAACGGTCACTTCTGAGTGGTACACTACAATTTGTTTGCCTGAAGTCATCGGAGAAATTCGAAAAACCAACAAGAGAAGACGAATCATTGTTCACCATGACAATGCGAGCTCTCACACATCGGCTTAAACCAGAGCGTTTTTGACCGGCCAAAACGTCGAATTAATGGGTCATCCGCCGTACAGCCCTGACTTGGCACCTAATGACTTCTTCTTGTTTCCGCACATCAAGAAAAAAATGCGTGGTCAACGATTTTCGTCGCCAGAAGAAGCTGTTGAAGTGTTCAAAAACCATGTTTTAGAGGTGTCTCAATCGCAGTGGAAAAAGTGCTTCGACAAATGGCTTGAGCGCATGGCGCATGAAAAAGTAAAAAAATCATGCTGGAGAATACTTTGAAAAACAATAAAACCATTTTTGATTATTAATATTCGGATTTTCACTATTAGGCCAGAAATATATAAAGCAACCCTCGTAAAATGAACCCCATTAAAAAAATAATAAATAACGGAAATAAAAAACTTAAAATGTACTAACTTGTTACCGAGTTAAGTTTCTGCAAAACAGCTTTAAAATTTTAAAAATTCTCAATAACGTTTCAAGATTCTAATAAAAATTCAATTCATTTTAAATGAAGGTTTTCGAGATCTTCTTTTAATTTATGAAAAATTGTGTCTTAAAAACTAGACACACGGGTTATAACTCAAATTCCATTTTAATGTTATCGCGTTACAGCTTTTTTTAGGAATCCAAAAAATGTATATTGTGACCTTCATTAAACAAGAAAACTTTGTACATTATCAGGCCAGAAAATGATGCTGGATCTTAATTAATTACGCAATAATTTTTTTCCTCCATTCAAAGTAACTGCTTTTCCTCTATTATCCCTGACTTCCAGTGGATTAGAGGTCCTCAATTCTCCTCTTATATTGGACTCTATTGTAAGTAGTCTGCTGCTTGTAGCCCTACATGAATTGATCTTTTCCACGTTGCATCTGGTACAACCAAATTTTAAAATCATTCTTGCAGTTTCCATCCAAGCGCTAATCCAGCCATGTTTTCAGTTTATCTTTAAGGTGTGTGGCTTATCCATTGACATTTCCTTTGACATTCCTCCATAGTAGCAGATATTTAATTCACTGGCTTTATAAAATCCAAATTACTTATGCGATTCAGCTACCAAATGTTTAGGACTTGCTGTAGATATTACGGACGTTTGAATTGCAGTTTTGCAGAAGTTAATATTTGCCGAGATCTCTAGATAGATCGGAACATGTCGAATGCGGTTTTGACTTTGATATAACACTCTTCATTGTCCTCCTTAACACAGCTCTTTGGAGTTAATATACTCCGCAGATGGTTAGATAGCATGAAGAAGAATTTGCGGCTTAGCCCCCAGACAATATTTGTTTTAAAAATATTAAATTTTCGCCCAACTGAACTGATTTTTTTTAGATTTTCTGAAACTGAACATTCCAACTCCTTGAGGTGTTTGAAGGCTGGTGGATCCATTGGATATAACAATGGCCATTCAACGCCACTCTGCCTTGACTAGTCGCCAGTAACTACAATAACAAGAATTTGTGGTGGCGTTGCAATGCTCTCCAGTATTCTTAACACTCAACATCTATTGACACTGTCGAAGGCTTTCATAAAAGTGGTAAACGACAAGTAAATATGGGGGTGTAAAACTCATAACATTGCTCTGGAATGATTTGTAATTTGATGATAACATGATAATAAGAACAGTTGTGTCTAAACCCAAATTGATTTTCTTTGAGTTGAGCATTGACTGCGACGTCTATTTGGGCCAGTTTTAACGACATAATGAAAATGGTGTCATTTCACTGTAGAGTCAACCTAAATTTTTTTGTATTTTTTGCCAGTTAACCCTCGTTCCAAGAGGTTGTCAAAGCTTTATTTTCCCGTGCTATAGGAGGGTCATTCTTATCAAGAAGATGTTTTACAATTCCAAAAAAGGAAAGTGTTAAAAATAAGTGCAGAAGAGTGATTTAATGTTTACAAAGATGGTTAAATGTTATTTCTTTTTTCATCTCGTACCAGCTTTCAGGGGATGGTTCTTAATCAAGCAAAATGCTTTGTGCCAGAACTAGGAAATTAGGTTTTGGGAAGGAGGACAGAGGCAGTAGTGTTTGTGAATATTCGATTTAAATATTCCTGCATTAAAAGTGAAGGTTTTAGAATTTTTTGAGTCTCAAATGATGTGAGATTCTTCAAGGTCCATTAAAAGCTAGGAATGCAGTGTCTAGTTTTAAATGTCCCACTGAAATATCAAATTTAGTACTTGAACGATATTTTTAGAAAATCACTTTTAGTTATCCTCCCGTGGTAGTTTTTATCTTGATTTTTCTGAGTGTTTAACGCTAATGCTTCTGTTGTATGAGATGAGGACAGTTAACTGGGCGTACAGAGGCCTAAAACTGGATGATAGGAAATTTCGAGGTCTCAAAGGAAAGCCGGTAGGGTCCGGTACAGATTATTAGTGATGCTTGTTCGGGCATTAATGTGCTGGCTGTAGCTTAAACCCAAATCAGTTGTACCCAGTGTCTTATGTTCTATTTTATTGCAGCGGATGCTGTTAAAATGGCGTTCTGATTTTAAATAAATTCCAACTTTTAGGCCAAGAGCAAAAGCCTGGTCCTTTGACTATGTGTGAAAGTTGCCACTTGGGGAGGCTCCGCAGTATTTTATTCATTCATAATACTCAGGTGCTGATGTTTATATTTAATCCGTCCAACCATGCCTTGGTACCACGAATTGAATCCAATTTTGATGACGAAAGAACAATATAAAAATCCTTAGACATTGCTAAGTCCGAAATGCCAAACTCGGTTTAAAAACAAACAAAATAAATTGCTTCTTGTTAGTATAACCCAGCATACAAAATCAAGAGACTTATTATCTTATGAATGCCTTTAATTAAAAAACAATTGGAAGATTATGAATTGAAGAAATTCAGTGAACCTTAACCAGGTAGCAGAAAGAAGAATCAACAGTTCACTACTTTCCTCCATTCTAGAATTTGCCCTCTCTTTAAAATTTCCAGGCCAAAAAAAAATTTTTCAACTAAATTCCTGATTCTAACCAAATTTTTACTTGTCTATCCAAGCAGCATCTTTACCTCTCTTTACATTAGCTGCTCACTTGACGCTACTAACGATTTACTTAACTGCACTCTCTCTCGCTCTCTCTTTCTATCCATTTATTTTTCCTTTTTATATTTTTGAAGTCTTATTTATCTTTTTAAGGTTTAATTATTTGTTATTTTTTTCCATAAATTTGCAATAATTTGAAAATAAATTATTATTTCATCTAATGAATTCCTTTTGATTACAATATTCTTTTAGTTTGTGTTTTTCAATTTTCTTTTCAAAAACAAATTTTATTCTTTTGATTTAGATTTCCTTTTAGCCGACGTTATTGTTGTTAATAACAAGGAGTCTATGCTGCTGGTAGAATAGTTTACAAGTCCATAAAAAAAATCTTTTTTATGCAAATGAAAAATTTCTGCTTATTAAGCAAAAAATTTGCAGCTTTTGAAAATGAAAGAATTTTGTTTTGATATTTTGTTTTTATTCAATTTTTATTGGTGTTTGTTTGTGCAGATTGAAACGGCTAAAAAATACTTTGATCTTTTATAAATAAAGGAAAAATTGATAATAAATAGATTTAAAAAATAGATAAAATGTTTGAAAGAATTTTAAAGGATGTAACGCCATCCAAATTTTGTTTGAAAGTTTAAAGGAAACTAATTAAAAAAATTTTTAAATGATTTTTAAAAGTTTGTTGATAAAAAAAGTAACTTTTAAATATTTTTTAATAAAAGTTGTTGTATTTTCTTTTTTGCATTGGATTTATTTTTAATACTTAAACGTACTACACTGAACTTAAATTTACAAAATTGTTTGTACATTAAAAAAAAATAAATAAATAAATAAAAACAGGAACTTATAAATTAAATATATTTATTTAGGCGTTAGAAAAAGAATTTGTTAAATCGCTTAAACCTGATGAATTAAAAAAGACGCTAAAGAGATTAAATATCACTTTGAAAAAAAAAAACTTTTTAAAATCGTCAAGAAGTTAAAGAGTAATTAGTGGGGCAGTAATCGCATCAAATACGTATAAAACCGTAAGAACAAACCCTAAAAAAAATTAAGAAAAAAATTGGCAAAAAGCATTAAGAATTGCCGAGTTTACGAAGCCACAAGAATCCGTAAAATCAAATAAAGCTGAACATTAAAAGAATCGATAAAAACTATAAAAATCTCTAAGAACAAATTAAAAAAATAACTTGCAAATAGCATGGAAAAATTTCAAACCAAAGATAGAAATAGAACTAGAACTAGAAACACATAATGTACACAACTTAAGGTAGATATATGCGAAGAATGCTGATGATTGATTGGGCGGTCCTGAAAATGCATCTAATTATTCTTATTTTCTTTAAAAGCGTCTGCATATTTTTGTAAATAATTTTTCTTTCTACAAATTTTTAGAAATTCAATTATAAAATGAACCTAAGCCAGAAAATAATAAATTTTAATTCATTTAAATATCCACGGTTCAAATCCTGAATGGGAAAAAACTTAAAAATTAACATAAAAATAAATAATTCTAAAAATAATTAAATAAGAAATAAAATCTCGTTAAACAAGTAAAAGTGCTTTATTCAGCTATGCCGAATTTTATGTACCCTTTACCAAGTATGTAAATCTAGTTTAATGAAGAAACTTCTATAAAAAAAAATATTCAGAATACACAAAATCAAAAAAAAAAATTTTTTTAAATTACGTAAATATGTCATCGTCTTTTAATAGGTTAAGCATCTATAAAATATTTTATTATTTTCTGAAAGATCTCTTCAAAAGCTTTTAAATGATACCCATATTGATATATTAAAAATATATGAAGCACAATCGACTTTTTTATGAAAAGTTCAAAGGCCCGTAACACGGAAAATTTGGGCGAGCGCCAATTTCTTCACTTCGTTTTTTCTTTTCTTATTTTTTAATTCTCTATCGCTCCATATTTTTGCTTTCTTTATTAGAGTTACTTCATTAATCCAAATGATATAGAAAAATTAGAGGAAGGCGTGTTGTTTTGCCCGCTGCGTCGAAGGACATGGACCGATCTTATTGGTATTTCAATAGCAATATTTTCGAAAATATATCTGATCGAAACTAGAAAAAAATTTAAGTTAAAAAAAAGAAAAATAAGTATCCACAAAAAATTTCCAGTGAAGCCAAACTTGGCACAATAAAATTAATAAAAAAAGAGTAAAAATAAGAAAAAATAAGAAAAAATCGCTTAAAAAATTTTTAAAAGAACTCAAGCTGGGAAAATGAAAATTTTCGGCAAAAAGAGATAAATGATGCTAAAAATATTTTAATAAAAAATATAAACAAGAAATTGGTTGAAAAATAGAAAACTAAAAAATTATCAAAAAATCGTCAAAACTAATTTCTTAAAAAAAGGGTTAAGTATAAAGAAGATACATTAAATAACAACGACTCGTTAAAAAATTTTAAAATCTAAACAGAGAACAAACTAAAAGACAACAATCTTAAGGACCTTTAAAACGGGAATTGAGGGTATTTTAGTTGAAAACAATGTGGTTTCGCTGCAAAAAATTCATATTGAAACCAACCAGGTATTGAAAATCAAACAAGAAACTAAATTTGGAATCCCTAAAACATTTGGAATTTTACAAAAAAAAAAAAGTAACCAAAAAATTAATTAAATGTAAGATTTGCTGCAATTGCTAGAATTAGATAAAGTAAACTAAATTAGTTACATTGCAGTAAAACCAGTGATGCCAGAAATTTTTATACACAAATTTTCATTTATCGAATAAATAAACTTTAATTCAGGGGGGAAAAACCTTCAACATTTTTTAATCTTTTTACGTTTGCAGATGAACAGGGGAGACATATCAATCTTAATTTTTGGGAAAAAGATTTTTAAATCTTAAAAATTAGGGT
The DNA here is from genome assembly GCA_937654795.1 of Cistogaster globosa. Lineage (NCBI taxonomy): Eukaryota > Metazoa > Arthropoda > Insecta > Diptera > Tachinidae > Cistogaster > Cistogaster globosa. The sequence goes on from OW569406.1 coordinate 5,062,668, forward strand.
AAAATTTTTTAATCTGGCAACACTGTGTGGAACGGTTCTAGTCATTTATACAGAATTTTTAAAAATAACTTTTTATTTATTTTTAATAATTTTTGTATTTTTCTAAACTGTAAAAAAGGACACAAAATCGAGTATTAGAATTTAGAAAAAAGAGAAAAACGATAAAGCTCTCATTTCTTCTCTACTCGCTGCAATTTATTTGATCATAAATTTGAAAAAAAAACAGAAATAAATTTTCAATTCGTATTCACTTTTATAAAACATCTGCCAATTTACACATTAATTATTAATTTTTAATGTGTGTTTAATAAAGATGAAATAACAAATAAATATGAGAGATAATTCAAATAACAAAAATATATTATTTCTCTCCCTTGTAGTAAAATAACATTTATCTGCGGCCCTAATTGTATTGTTGTTGCTTTTTTATTTTGTTTGAAGCTGTCATAAACAATGGCCGCCAATGTGTCATATGTGACACTTAATCACCCATTTTTTTGGCACTTTTTATTGTTGTCTTCTCTAAATTTTTTTTTTTTTTTTTTGTAAATTTAATGAAGAACACATTTACAATTGTGAAATGTTGTTGGGTTTGCCAAAATGTTTTTAAATTCATTCATATTTCACTACCAGTATTTTAATAAATGATTGTTGAAAGAATTGCTGAGTGACATGTCATTTATTAAAATGATTTTATCTTCATTCTATTATTTTATTATTTCTTTTTTCAAAACAAAAAAAGTAAGAGAATATTGTAAATATTTGCGTAAATTATCTAATATTGTTTGTTGTATCATTTGTTTGTATATTTTATGGTGTATGGGAATTTGATCAGTTGTCTATTTGTCATTTGTGTTTTAAAGGTGTGATATTTTGTTTATGTATTTTTCTAAAGAGAGATAAGTATCAAGTTATGCAGCAGTTCCAGGAAATTTTTAAAGATTTTCAGGACAGATAAACCCATTGAGATATTTGCTTTAAAAGGAAAAAATTTTATTGTGCAATATTTTTTATTCGCTAGAAAAAATTCCATTTATTATGATTTCTTAGAAAAAGTGTATACATAAGTTTGTCATTTCGTTTGTAATTTCTGCAATATCCATTTTAAGCCCCATAAAGTATATATTTTCTGGGTTCTTATGCATAAGAAAGTCGATTGAGCGATGCCCTTCTGTACCTCCGTGTTCGAGTTGAAATCAAAGTTGCCAAGGCACTAGATGAGCTTTCTACAGCTCACTTAAATACGCCAATCAATCATAGTTTAAAATTTTTTTTTATTGCAAATCATCTAGATCGGTCCATGTGGCAAAACACCACGACTGCTTATAATTTTTTCATATCATTTGGACCAAATCTGGTTTGGTACAATAAATAAAATAACAAACATATGAAGCGATAGAGAGTTAAAACATAAGAAACAAACATCAAGAGAAAAGATTTGCGCCCACCCGTATTTTTGGAGTTATGAGACTCTAAAATTTTTATAGGAAAGTACAATATTGCACAATATTTTTTAAAATATCAAATATGGATATCATTTAAAAGCTTTTAAGAGATCTTTCAGAAAATACTAAAGATGTAAAAAATATATTTACCCATTAAGAGTCAATGATATTTTCATGTAAACTTTTTTTCTCTTATTTTAAATTCTCTGCCACCCCAATGTTTGTTTTTTTTTTTTTTTTTTTTTTTTTTGACTGGAGTTACTTCACTAAACTAGATTTACATATATGGTGAAACGTATATAAGATTCGGCATAGCCGTATATTTTACTCCTTCTGGTTTTAATTGATGTTCCTTTCAACTAAATTCTCTCTTGATTTTATTATTAAACAATTTTTTTAATGAATTGTATTTTTAAAGCTTTTAAAAAAATAATTAAAAATTTGTGTCAAATAATATTTCTTTTAAGAAACTAATTTTAATAATTCGATCGAATGTCAAATTAAAGATGTTACTTGCTATTTCTTCGGGTAATTATTCGATTTTTTTAAATTATTCGATTAAATAATCTAATAAAAAATATACCTTTCAGTTGAAAAAAGTACGATTAAATTTTCATTCTAAATTTCTCATAAATTTTTTTTATTCGAATAATTATTCGAATAAATTTTTTCGAATCATTATTCGAATAAATTTTCCCTTTTTTAAATCATTTGATAAAATAGCGAATATATAATATAATAATTTTTTTGAAATTTCTAAAAATAATTATTCGAATAAACTTTATCCTTTTAAAAAATTTTCGACTAATATTTTTCAAAGATATTAACGATTTTAAAAATAATAAAATAATGTAAACGTTAGGTATAGGATCTTTATATATGTAATCACCATGTCTTATTTCGTACAATTATTTATCATTAAAAATTATATAGTTTAATTAAATATATTTTAGTTTCTTTAGTAATTGTCAAATAAATCTAGTTCGTTTCTGGTGACTTTCCGCAAAATAAATAAATGCTACAACTTAAAAATAAAATCGAAAATAACAAAAGTAATTGTCTGAAATTCAACAAATAAACATCAATTTAATACAATTTATTTAAGAGCAGCAGCTAGCAACCACAAATAAATAAGCAAAATTTTTAAATTGCAAGTTTTTCTCATACACATTAGCTGGAGACATATTAAAACTACCCTGCAGTTCCGGCTGTTTTACCTTTGTGTTTTTAATTTTATTTAATGAGAGTCTCTTTTAAAGTTATGAAGTTAAAAAACTATTAAAATTGAAAGCAGATATTAAAACTACTTTATTTGAAGGTTGGATATTATCACTTGAAAAACTGCTGGGCAAATCGTTACACTGCTACTTGAGTGGGTAGCAGTGACTGTAGTAGCATTTTAAGTTGCGACTATTTAAGAGCCAAATGCTGCTGTTGACATGTCAATGGATTTTTTTTTTTTATTATTTGTTAAATGTATTTTAAGGCAGATTAAATTGTTAAGTCTATTTGTGGGTGTAACCGGACAACAAATAATCAGAGAAAAAAAAAATACATTAAAAGTAATTGAATTGTGTAGAAGTATGTTTTAAGAAAATTAAAATTAAATATTGTAACTTGTTAAGAAATTAAGAAAAAACAAGAAGAAAAAGGAGTTTGGAACTTAAATAATTCCATTTAATTGGAAAACGAAATTTTCACCACGGGAAATTAAATAAATGGCAGCGAACAGATAAAGTATTATTTTACGCATAAAAAATAATTTGTTTGTTTTTTTAAGAATAATTTTAATTTGAAATTAATAGGACAGATTTAATTCTCCTAAAAATTAAAATTTATTAAAATCCATTCTACCTACCGTGACACTAAATATTTCCATTAAAGTCACTAACTATTCTACAATAACGGTAAAAGGTTAGGATTGGTAGGCAGCCGTGTTGCCACAGCCCAATTGCTTCCAACAAAGCAAAAAAGTCAAGATGAGCGAGGAAAACTACCAAAAGAAAGAAATACTAAAAAAAAGAGATATTTGGGCGCGACAGATGCAGAGATAAACCTGCTGGGCAAGGTAAGGTGACCAAAAACTGCACTCAATCCATTGATTGAAATGCAATATCCGAGTGTAGGCCAGTGAATCACTTTCTAAGCCTTAACAAGAAACTGATTTTAATTATGTTACATCAGATGTGTCTCCGTCGTATGTATTTCTTGAGTTCCTTGTTGAAGAAATAACCACGATTGCGTAGAAAAAAGTTTCAATCACTTTCTTAAAATCAATATTTGATGGAAACTTTTATCTACTGACGAACAACCGCTCACTCTTTTGCTTATTCCCAATTAACGATAACAAAAAAAATAGTCACAATAAGTGAAGTGATTTATTACTTAACAAGATACAGGAATATCTCGGAGAGTACGATTCTCTGTTCCACTATTTCGCCGTACAATTTCGAGGCACACGAACTCTATGAGTCTGTTTTCAGCTCCTATGCCTCTCAAGGAGGTTAAAGGACATGATGATGATAATCGAGTGAAAAAAAAACGATAATTTGTGACATATAATTTTTAATTTTGTTACATATTTTATTAAAAAAAATTATGTTGAAAATTTAATTTTATTATGTTTTTGGAACAATTCGATAAGATTTTATTTGCTGTTAAAATTTTTATTTTTTGGAAAATGTCCGCATACATTTGAAAAATAATTTTTCTTTATAAAAGTTAAATTAAAAAATCAACCGAAAAAGTAAAATTTAATTTTTATTCTTTGTGAAAGGGCTTCGTCTGCTTAAAAATTTCTGAAGTTTTCTTGTTTTATAAAATTTCTATATCATGACTTTAAAAAAAATTTTTTTCTTCTTCTTCTTTTATAAAATTAAAAAAAGAAGTAAATTTTATATATTCATGATTTTTAAATATCAAAAATATTTTAGCAAAATTAAAATTGGTGAAATCTAGATTATTTCGATAAAACTGCGGATGTTTGTAAATTTAAAATTTTTTGTTAAAAATCAATTTTTATATTAAATAAGCGTTTCTTTATGAACGTATGACTTTTGTTTGAAATAAGCTTTTTTGTGAAGATTTAATTAAAATGTTTTTTTTTTTGTGAAATTGCGATTTATACCTGAAAGTTGCGATTTTCTTAAGTTGCGATTTTGCTGAATATAAGCATTTTTTTATGTAAAACTGCGATTATTGTTTTAAATAAACTTTTTTAGTTTTAAATTTGAAAAATTTAAAAAAAAAAAAATTAATTTTTAAAAATTTAAAAATTAAATTTTTTATTGGAATTTTTTGATTTAAAATATTTTTTTTTTTTTTTTGTGAAATAAGTACTTTTGTTCGAAAAAATCTATTTTTTGTGAAATTGCTCTTCTGCAGAATTCTTAATATTTGATAAAATTTCTAAATCAATAATTTTATATCAACAATAAATTAAATAAAAAAGAAATAAATATTATATTTTTGTGACTTTCGAATTTCGAAACAATTTTAAAAGTCAGATTTTTGTTTTAAATAAGCGTTTTGTTAAATTGTTTTTAAAATGGCCCATTTTGTTTAAAATAAGCGTTTCTATGTGTGAACGTGTTATTTAGCTAGAAATACATTTTTTTGCAGTTAAACTAAATGCTGTTTTTTTGAGTTTATTTTTTTTTGCAGAGTTTTTAATGTTTTAAAACAATTTCTATATCATGACCTTAAATAGGAATTTGTTCTTATTTAATAAAATTTAAAAAGACGTTAATTTTATGATTTTCGAATTGTAAAATTAAGATCAATATTTAATGTTTTAGCATTTCATCCTTAGAAAATTGATTTTTATATTAATAAATTTCTACATTAATTTTTCCTTTTAATAACTAAATTTATAATCATATTAAAAAATTTTCCTAATTTCGAAATTACAAATAAGTTTTCAAAAAAGAAAATCCACATTTAATTTATAAACAAAAAATATTTTTATAATGATTAAATAACAATTTTACTTAGTTTTGAAATTTAACAAAAAGTTCGAAATTTCGAACATAAATTATTTTCAATTTTAATTTAAAATTTCCGTAAAAAATGTCATTTCAATTTAATTTTTAAATCACAAAAATAATAAACTTGCCGAACAATAGTATATTTTTTGTGAGATAGTCTTTGGAAACAACTCTTTCCTTGCTGACACTTCTTCTGCATTCATTTTTCCTTTTTTTGAATTTTTTATTTAAAAATATTTTTAAATTGCTTTTAAAGTTATTTTGTTGCATTTAAAATTTATATTTTCTTTGCACTCGTGTTAAACCTGTCAATAAAAATTCTTCAATTGTTGTATAAAATTGCATTTCAGTTTGTTAAATAAACTTAGAAATATAAATTTATTGTTGTTAATGTTGTTGACTTGTCACAAGATTGTTATGAATTCAAGATTAGATTTTCACAACTTTGATCCGTTTAACAGCCAAGTTAACAATTTCCGTTGTGTCAATATTTTAACAATTTTCCTTTACTTTAGTTTGAATGCAGTTGATAAAAAATTTTTTTTCTTGGAAAATGAAATAAAAATGTTTGTTAAGGAAGTGGAAAAAAATTAGTTGAGAAAATGATGTTTTTTTTTAAATAAAACTGGAAGTAAAGCTAAGAATTTTAGTTAGAAGTAAAACATTATGCAGTTAGAACAGTTAGTTTTTTAAAAAACTTTAACGACGACTTAACATGAATCAACGTCATGAACGAATAGAAGTATAGAGATTCAATCCCCAGACCAGGACATCCAAGATCATTACGGCAACTTATTTTATAAGAATGTCGGATGATACAAAGCATGTTTCTTGTGAAATGTATTTGAGTATCCAACAAATCGTTCTAACAGGGTGAAGATACTGTTTGTCATTTCTATTTCGATTACAGCTGCCATAAAGTCAACCCCCACAAAGGCAGTTTTCACCAGCAGCTTAAACAATCGAAGACTGCAGATGATTGGCACTTGAATCGAAAGATCTCTTGACCTCACAGTCTCCTGATCTTGGAGGCCTTTTCCAGGGATTTTGTCATTTTAATGGACCGGTATCCTTATTCTTTGGATCGGATACATTTTTGGATTACACAGACGACTCAAAAAGAGTGACTGGAATCTCCCGGAGAATTTTAATAGACTGCAGGCAAAATATCCATAGTAAAAAAAAAGTCGCATGCAAATTAAGGTTCAATAGAGAAATTGTTCTACTAACTTAACATATCAAAATGGGCAGATAATCTTCCCTAGGCTGACACAAAGAAGACGGCGAAGTCACTAGAAATGACTAGGAGACGAATACCAAACTCTTGCCGCACGCTTAAAAGGAAACACTCGCACATCTTCTCTGGATTTGTTCTGCTCTAAAGCATTTTTGTCTCCTGCATCTGGCACTAAAGTTAATTGATATTACGGCCTAATAAAGTTAAATAAAATTTTTGTTAAATTTACAAATTTGACGTGAAACAAAATTTCATTGATTTGAAGTAAAATATCGTTATCTGCTTTTTAACTAATTTAAATTTTCAAAAATATATTAAAAATAAATAAATAAATACAAGATACAGTTATCAGCAATACATTTAATAAAAATGCTTTTAACGTAATATACATCAATTTGACAAAAATTTTAATTAATTTTTGATGAATTTTTTTGTTATCTCATTAGTTTTTTTTTAATAAAACAAACCATTAAAAAGACGGTAAAATCAAAGATACGTTTATTAGCAATGTATTTAATAAAAATGCTTTTAACAAAATATACATCAATTTGGCAAACATTTTCGTTAATAATTTCCAATAAAGTTTTATTTCTATAAAAACAAATATTTAAATAGCATTTAGAGAGCAGTAAATTATTTTATAAAAATACTTAAAATAAAATATTCATCAATTTAACAAAAACTTTAATTAATTTTTAATGAAGTTTTTTGTTATCTGAAAAGTTTTTAATTCCTACAAAATGCTTTAAAAAGAACTTTTTTAATAAAACAAACCATTAAAAACACGATAAAATCCAAGATTCAGTTAGCAGCAATATATTTCATAAAAATGCTTTTAACGAAATATACATCAATTTGACAAAAATTTTCATTAATAATTTCCAATAAAGTTTTATTTCTAAAAAACAAAGCAAATAAATACCACTAGAGAGCAGTAAAATATTTTATAAAAATACTTTAAACAAAATATTCATCAATTTAACAAAAAGTTTAATTTATTTTTGATGAAGTTTTTTTTTATCTGATTACTTTTTAGTTCTGACAAAAAGCTGTAAAGAGAACTTTTTTAATAAAACAAAAACAAAAATGTACTTAAAAAATTGAAGAATTTTGTTGGAATGAAAAAAATTAATGCCAGGAAATCCTTTAATAAATACAACATTTTCAAATTATTTTCTTCTATTTAATATGTTTTTTTTTTTTTGTTGAAATTAAAACAAGTGCATAAATGCATTTTTAAGTTTACAAGCCTCCATACGATCTTTTCTGTTTAATGAACCATAATCTTGTTTTCCATTAAATTTTCCTTCTAAGTTTAATGGAGTGTATGTGCGGTTAAGTACAGAAAAAGGAAAGATAAATAAACCAAATAAAAAATAATTAAAAATTTGATAATTAAAATTTAGCATACGCACCGATTTGCATAAAAATGCATTGCAACTAACATCATTAAGTCAAATTCAAATTTATAAAATATAAATTTGCATAATGCGTACTTAAAATGAATAAGAGTTTATCCTTCAACTTAAGGAAACCCTTCATAGCCCAATATTTTAACAACATAAAATAAATAAAACCATCAACTACCCTAAACCCACCAAATGAATAAAAATTGCATATTTTTCATATAAAAAAATTAATACACTGAAAGAAAAAAATTGTAAAGATATTAACTTTAAAAAAACGGGTTTTAAGAAATAATTTTAAAAGAAAATTTGAATAATTAACTGTTTAAAATTAAATTACAAAATAAACGCATTAAATATTAAGAAAAAAAATTTAAATTAATTTGGAAAGGAAAAAATTCTCTCAGTGTAGCCAATGTTTTTGCTTGCTTTATTATACCAACTATATTTACTACACTTGTTAACTGATTCATTATACCAAATCTAGTGGAGCTTAAAATGCAATTTTTCTTATTATTTTTTTTTTCTTACTGCTTCTTTTTTGCAAACCCCTGGAGTAATAAAAAATTTAAAGGTGGAAAAGATAGAATGTATAGAATCAATGAGGCAAAAAAAAAAAAATATTTTTGCAGTTTTCTTTTTTTAATATTGCAGCCAACATTATGGCGGAAGCAGAATTCAATTCAGAAAATTTGCATTAAGTGAAGTAGTCATCAGCAAATCTTTCACTATGATTTCGGCTGATAATAATAATGCAAAAAGAATAAAAGAAAAAATTAAAAAGAAGGAAAGAAAATGAAATGGAATGAACTAAATTTAAGTGTATAAAACCTATAACAGCCAGTCAAATATTGTTTTCATCATCCATCATTGATTTAATGTGTGCTTTTAGAGACTTCATACAGTCAACCCCACCACCCTACGCCCTCTTTTTTGTTGTTGTATTTTTTTTCTTTTTTTTCTTGGTAAACATCATTGACATCATATATTTAGATATACAGTGTCATCAATATGAACTCATCAAGTTTAATCATTGAAAATGAATAAAATCATCGTTATAATCGTTCTCATTAATGAAATGTTAATATCCTGATTTATAATAAAATTGTTTTAAGAAAGATTATAACGAATATTTAAGTACTCTATTATTACAAAGCCTATAACATTTTTTATAAATTTTCGGATTAAAAATTAATTCATATTTTAATTCCCTCAAATATTAATTTCATTGAAAAATAAATCAAATATTTTGTAATTTATAATTAATTGTATCAGTTAGATATTTAATAAATAAAAAAGAAAATAATTTTTTAATTGAATCAATTAAAAATTTAATTAAAATTTTATTTGAAAACAATTAAAACTTTAATAGGAGCAAATATTTTTTTTTTTTGTATATAAAGAAAGTTGTCACTTGCTAATTCCATATATAACCTCATCTAAGATTATGGTTTGACAAAATTCACAGCAAATTCCTTGCTTTTAGTGCAGTCGACTTTTTCTCCGAAAATCGCCTACTGAGAGAGAACCGTTAAGTTTTAAAAGATACTGCAATGTCAGTTTGAAAACCTCCATCTTGTGGATTAGTATTTGGAACAAAATAAATTGTTTGCAATTATAAGAATTTATATTTCTCTTTTAGATTAGTTCCTAACTTCTGGTGGTAGGGTTGCCAGATTTAATTTTTCAAAATGGTTTTCATTCATCAAAAATATTTTTGATTAAAGAAAACAAAATACTGTTAGGGATGTAAAAGTATTAAAAGATTTTCAATGAAATACCCCACTATTCCAATAAATAATTCAATCGCTCTTTAAAAGACTTTGTTTAAGAATATTTTTTGGAAATTTTGAAAAATAAAGTTTTTTATTGTTTTTTTTTTCTGATCTTATAAAAATTGATTAAAAGTCTTTTTTATTAATTTTTTTCTACGACTACATATATTTGTAAATCAAGCAGAATCAAGGCATCTGGCAACCCTGTTTCGAGACCCAGAAAATTTTTGTAAAAAACATACCCTTCTTTTGCTGATCCTAACCAAGTTCACAACTTAAGCGGTGAAGTGAGTTTAAAGGTGCCAAATGTTTAACACAAAATAATAACAAATCCGTCAGGTGCGAGTATGACTCACACACAAAGGATTTCGTAAAATGTATGGAGGTCACCTTCTAGTTTTTTACTTTATCTTTTTCTTACTTCAAAATCATGGCTTTTATGGAAACATATTTTAACTTTTAATTTATTGTTCACAAAGAAAAACCAGCTTTAAAAGTGAATCGTGGAGTTTAGCGTTCTAGTTTTAGCTTTTTACTACGAATTTACTGAACCCAGAACCCTGAAAGTGTTTTTAAAATTTGAAAATATTTATGAACCATATCTAACTACCATATACTTTGTAATTTTTATTTAAACAATTTTTTTTTTTCTTTAATTTGGTAAAAGGAGCGTTTTTTGTGTTCTCTGCGATTTTTTACTTTTTTACCGTTTTTTTTTACTTATTCTATTTAATTTATGTTACTTTTTTACAAAATTATAAGTTAGACTTTTTCTCCATTTAAAAAGTTTTTTCTTTTCTTTTTTACGCATTATTTTTTTTAGTTATTGAGTTCTGTATTTTGGCGATTTTACGTGCTTATATTTATTTTAAGCGATTTTTAAAAAATTGCCTTTTCTAATTTAATTCAATTAGGTAAAAAATTAACTTATTTTGCTAAATTCGTTAAAACAATAAAATGGATTTAAATTGTAATTTAAAAAAGTTTTTTTATAAATTTTTTTTTTTTTTAACACAACTCAAACTTATTTTATTGTTTATTAATACGGCAGATTGTGTTTCATTATCAAATCCCACTTTAAGTTAAAAGAAGTTTTACCTACATAAATTTTTATTTTTGATTTAAGCAATATTTTCGTTAGATTTCTTTTACCCTTTTTTATCCAGCTATTTTTAAGCGTTTTTTTTAAGTATTTTTCTTTGTTTGCTTTTACTTTAATTTTGTCTTTTTTAAGAAATTATTACAATAATTTTTGAGTTTAGCTGTATTTGAATTTAATTATTCGTTTCTGTGTTCCAATTTGTTTGAGCGTTTTTTTAACTATTTAAGCGATTTTTACAGTTAAATTAAAAGATTAATATTGCTGGCTTTGAAATCTTCTTAGATCCTTAAAGAAATATCTGCTATACTTTTTGGAGTTGCTACCTTGCTTATGAGGGTATTTTCTCCTCTTATTTTTCTTCTTGCGTATTTTTGATTTAGGCGATCTTAGCTTTAATTTTTGCTTTTTTCTGGCAACCTTTTTCTGATAAAAATTTTTAATCTTAAGCCATGTTGTTCACTTTAGTCTATATTTTAACGCTTTTTCGCTTTAAAATCGTTAAATCTTTGTTACTTTGAGAACTGTTTCTTAACGATGAATTAAAATTCAGACATAACGTTTTTTGTTTTCCATTTAGTTTGACATATAAAAATGTAGAAGCAGTCATTAAACAGAATCTTCTTTATTTTAAAAACTTTTTCTTATTTTTTCTTTTGGAGATAGGCTTTCATTAATGTTACCATACTTTTCAGAATATCAATGCTTTTGCATTTTATTTCTAAGAAATATGAAGGATTAAAAATCAGTTACAAATTAGAATGAAGTTATTGAAGTTATTTATGCTAACGTTGGTATTTGATATTGCAGTTTCAGATGAAGGACTTAAAAATGAATATTTTCGATATGGCGGCTTATAGAGTTTTCGAATTCACTTCGGGCATTTTAGTAATTCATTTTTACTTAAAAAAGCAGTAAAAAGAGTGTTGTCAATTTGGGTTTTTTCTGCAAATTTCTTCTATTTAAAATCTTTCTACAAAAAAATTTTTTGGCGCTTTTTGGTGTTCTTTACATTTAGGCGTTTTTATATTTTGGCGATTTTATATTTTGGCGATTTTATTTAGTTGGACATTTTTAAGAATGCTGTTTTCTGTGATTTTGTCCCAATAAAAAATTACTTTAGGCGTTTTTATCTGCCTTAAAATTAATTTCCGATTTTGGTGATTTTTACCAGAGTCGTGCAGAAAAACATTCATTAGACCAAAAATTTAGCTTTCATAACGGCTCTAACCAACTAAATATATTTTTGTAGAGCCATCAATTGAAAACCGTTATAAAATATGAATACAAACAAAATGAAAAATTCATCTTAGAAAATGAATCCACTTGACAACCATCATTATCATCATAATCAATACAAACATTTATCATCAGCAATTTTTTCATTTTACATTCCCCTCTCTCTCTGCCGAAATTCTTGCTATAAAGCTGACGATAATGATAAAAACCTCTTATTGCAACCCATTTATTGTCATCAAATACATAAATTTGCAAAGCAAAACAACTCAAAAAAAAAATATTTTATAAATTGGAAGAAATGAAAGGAAAAAAATCGTATAAGTAACGCATTTTTATTGGTAGGCTAGAAAAAAAAAAACACAAATCCACTTGTTTAGAAAACTTCTCATACCTTTGTTTTTTTTTTGTTGTAATAGAGAAAAGGGGTTCCATGTTCTAGTTGAGTGTAAATTATTCGACTTAATAATGTATTCCGGCATTATTTACCCCATCATTTCCTTTAAATTTCCTTTAATAAAAAGATTGAACACAAGCAAGAGGACTTTGTAAGAGTTTTGGTTTGTTTGTAGGACCCTTGTAAAACACACACACACACACACGTAAACACACTTGCTGTGGCACTGCTGCAATAAAAATTGTAAGTGTATGTGATTTCTTTTTTTATTTCTAAAGGATGTGAGTTTTCTTTTTTATATTGATATTTTGGTGGTGAATAAATGAGATGAATGTTGTAAATTAAAAGGAAATCATTATGAAAATTATAGAAATTATGATTATTTCAATAATGATGATGATTTTTAAGATTTTCAAAGTATTTATTTTTAAATGAATGTGATTTGCAAATTTATTGTAATTAAAAAATAAATTCTTTGATAAAAAGTTACAATTAAAAAAAGTTCTTAGAAAACGTTTTAAAATGCACTTCAATTTCAAAAGAATTATGAATTCTTTTTTAAAGAGTATCAAGAATGTTAGAAAAGTAATTATGAGAATATTTTGCCAACCCTTAAGACTAAAAAAAAAAGTTTTCTGCTGTTATTTAAAACATTGTTTTATTTTAGATGGCAATTTAATTAAATTTTTTATCAACTTAATTACATATGAAATTAAAAAATTAATAAAAATTTTTTTTAATTAAATAATTAATTGGATTATAATCTAAAAAAGAAAAACAAAGGTTGATTAATGCTCAAATTAAAATTTTATAAAATATTTAATTGCCTCAATTATATATTTAATTGAAAAATAAATAAGTAATTTTCCAATAAAATATTTTACGAAATTAATTATTAACATATTTAATAAAAATAAAGGAAAAAATCAATTTTTAATTAAAAAATTAATTAAATCAATTAAAATTTTAATTAATATTTATTCTGAAAACTAGTAAAAATTTTAATAAGTATTAAGACTTTTTACTATTCTTATGAATAAAAAATTACTTAAAATTAATTGACACACAATGTAAATAAAGCTTGGAACCAGACCATTTCATAAAATAATATTTTAACAAAAAATTCAAATGACATAAAATCCTGTCCATTTTATTTAAAAAGAAGCAAAAGTGAAAAAATCAAAGCCTTTTTAAAAACCTTTAATTTTTCATGAGTTCAAAAAATAGTATTAATTGTAGAATTTAAACTTTCTTAAAAAAATTAATTTAATTTTTTATTAATTCGTTTTTTCCCAAATTAAAATTTTATTAAATTTTTAATTGCCTCAACTACATATTTGATTGAAAAATAAATTCAAAATATCCCAAAAAATAATTTACTGAATCAATAATATATTGATTAACAAAGAAAAAAAAAACAATTCTTTAATTAAATAAATAATTAAATTAACTAAAACTTTAATCACTATTCATTTTGAAAATTAATAAAAAATTTAATAAATGCAAATAAATTTAAAAATAAAATTTTTCTATTTTATTTCAGGTCGAAATTTGATTGATTTTTTTATTGGTTCAATTATATATTTAATAAAAAAATAAAATGTCTAATTTAATAATTTATTGAATCAATTATATAAATAGAATATATAAAAATATACAACAAAAAATAAATGTTTAATTGGTTCTAAAATTAAAATTTTATAAAATTTTTAATTACCTCAATTATATATTTAATTGAAAAATAAATATAAAATTATCCATTTTAATAACTAGTAGATCAATTTAACATTGATTTAGAAAAAAGAGAAAAATCTATTTAAATAATTAATTAAATTAATTAAAACTTTATTCAAAAATCATTCTGAAAATAAGTAAAACCTGTTTTAAGTGGAAAGATTTCTTTTTTTTCACAATAAAAAAGAAATGTCTGATTTGTTGGGAAGCTTAAATTTAATTAAATGTTGAGTTACCTCAACTACATATTTAATTGAAAAATAAATATAAAATATATCAATTAAATACTTCACTGAATAAAATAACATTCAAATGAAAAATAGAAATGAATTAAATTAAAAAAAGTTAATTTTAACAGAAATAAAAAATAGGTGTAAAAAATTTTTGTACGTAAATAAAAACCCTCCAATTGCTACTAATCCAATGAAACAAAGCTATATTTTTATAAAATTGAAAATTATCTTAAAATCCCTTTTGTTTTCTAATTTTCAAAAATTTTACAAAATTTCCACCTGACAGCCAAATCATGATTTTATAAAAATATTAAAAATGAAATTTTTTTAATTAAAAGAAAATCTATAATCTTCGAAAACCAAAAATTATATATTAAATAAAATTCTCAAAAGGCTACAAAATAGAATTTCTAAGAGAAAGAAAAATTGCAAAATTCATAATAATCACTTGCATATTTCAGTTGAGGGAGTTTTCATTGAAAACAACTCACAAAGAAAAAGTAAAAAAAAAAGAGAAACGAAAAATTATAATAATATTTTTAATAAATACATGCACATATATCAAATAAATGCAGTGGAAGGAAGGAGTGAAAAATTATATAAAAAAAAATCCATCATGTAGCTGTTGCATGAACGTATGGATTTTTGAAGTAGGGGAAATGCTACTGTATAGAGTTTTAATGTTTTCTTTTTGTTTGTTTAGAGAAATATTTTTTAGAGGGTATTCATTTGTTTGTGCTCGTTCGTTTTTACTTTATTTTTTCTTTCTTTATAATGAAATAAAACTGTAATGCAACATAACCAAATCATAATGAATCCTTAATATTCTTATGATGGTTGTTAGCATTTTATAAAACAGGTAACAATTTTTCGCATATTTTTAAGAACTATGATGCAGAATTTAGACAAATTCGTCCGTATGTAACAAAATAACCATAAGCAGTTTTTTAAAGAGTTTAATTGGTTGTTTTTTTAAATGAGATGTAATTAAAAGTTTAATTGAAAATTAAAAAAAATTTTAATTAGTGCAATTATTTATTTAATTAAATGTTTTCCTTACATATACAATTTTTTTGCATTTATTAAAAAAGTAATTTTTTTTAAAGAATTTTAATAAAAAGTTTTATTGAAATTTAATTAATTTAATTAAAAGTTTAATTAATGCAACTATTTATTTTATAAATATTTTTTCTATTTCTTAAATAAAAAAAATAATTTATTAAATTACTTATTTAATTAGAAAATTTTTACAAATATTTTGATGAAACTTTTAATTAAGGAAATTAAAACTTTAATTAAATATTCGTAACAATTTGAAAGCAAAAAAATTAGGTTTTTCTTTATAATTTCTTTTATTTCTAATAATTTCCGTAAGTTATATATCACCTATATTATGCCAAAACTTGTAGGAAAGTATGAAGTAGCTTATCTGTGGCACTAAGTTCTCCATTTCTATAGATTCGATGGAACTTCCCTGCAATGTTAAAAATGTGTTCTACTTCGCCTTTTTCATTTCGATCACTTAAAAAATGAAGAGTATAATGTTAAAGGTTAATACAACTGAAACAAAAAATATTAAAAAAAAACAAAAATTTATAATGACAATTAAATTCCGTTTAAAAAAATTTATTACAATTAAGTTAATTTATTTTACTTATTGTTGCAGAAAACCCAAAAAAATATTGCCAGATTTTTCTTTTTTAAAGTAATATAGACGCTTTTAGTCGCCTATATATGCAAATTGTAGCTTCAGGCGGTATGGCAGTATAAATCAAAATTTCGAACAGAGAATTTGTCTGCACATTACAGTAAAGTGTTTGTTTTTCAACAGTGTTGCCAACAAAATTATACACAGCTAAATACTGTAAGTGACATTAGAGAAAATAATTGTTGGGAGGCTTCATTTTAAGAAACCAATAAGTAATTTAAAATTAAAAATAGATCAGAGAATTGTTATGACAGTTGTATGATTGTAATTATTTGGATTTTTTACTGCAATCATCTTGGTGACCAGTGACCTACTTTCTATTATAGATTTTTGTTGTTGCAGAAATATAATTTAATAATTTATTTTACAAACAATATACGGCTTTTAACTGCTGGCTAAAGGAACTAGGATCTGGTTCTGGTCAATCCTTTAAAATTCTTTAATTCGTTTGGGATCTAATTTAACCCATTTTTTAACCCATTAATTTACAGAACAAGAAAGTGATGCCACCTATTTAATCATTAGCGGAGACCCTAACCAATTTAAAGTAACCTTCGCTAGAGAAAATGGCAGAATATCTTTTGGATCATTGGATTCAAGTGTATAAGATTAATTTCATCACGTTGAAGATTTAAAATCTGTAAAGCATCTGGTAACGTCAAGTTAATGATAATTTTTGTAAAATTTTGGGGTCTTAAATAATTTCTTTGCCATATAAAAAAATATTAAAGAAAGAAATTTTTACCTTGGAAGCATCATCAGCCCTTATTTTTGTGTAGCTATTTTATGGTAGAAAAGGGGCCACAGAGAGTTTGTCACATTGCATATGCAACATTTTAAGGGTGCTGAAGTTGTTTTGATGGGGTCGAGAACCAATACATCCCAATGAGCCAGTTTTTTTTTTTAATTTTCATAGTGGCATTGACTGTCCATTTAAAGCATATTGCCATCGTGTAAATCTTTCTACTAAAACCTTTGTATGCCTGTGAAAAAATGAACTATTTTAAGCGCCATACAAGTGAGAGCCTTGTATTCTGCCGCATATTCTTTCAAACAGCTGTGCTTTAGTTAATTTATTACCCATTTCACTGTGTGTAGGGTATTAGCTGTGTGTTTTATTGAATAAGGTACCAAACATTAAAAGTTCATTCCTTTTTTTAAAAGTAGCTCATATTTTATATTCATCTAAACTCCATCTACAACTCCCATTTACAAAAATATTTTTTTTGTCGTGCACTTCTAAAGGAAAATCTTTTGAGGTTTTATAATTTTTTTTTTCACTTTTTCATATGCATTAATAAATAAAAAATAAAAAAATACTTTTTTCCTTTGCCATTCCAGCTACAAAAAATATGCTGATTTAGCATTATTTTTCTTTAGAAAAAAAATATATTAAAAAAGAAAAGCTAAAAAAGGAAATTTTAATGAAGCATTTTGTCATATTCAACTTTGCGTTATTTTATTATTATTATTTTTTTTTTTTTGCTTCGTTTCTTGTGAGTTGTAAAGGAATGAATACCCATGAGTAACATAATCTTTTCATCACCATTAATGAAAAGTTTTTTTTTTTTTTATTCTGCATTTGTACGTATTTGAAGTGAAGAATTCTTTTTTATGACACTAACTTTTAAAGTCAATTATTAAATAAGGAAATAAAAAGTTGCATTTATTCTAAATAAGAAAAGTAAGAAAAAATTATTTAAATTATTAAAAAAATAAAATGATGTTCGTTATCAAATACTTAAAATTTGTTTCAGTTTTTTTTTAATTTCTTTAAACATTTTTAGAAAATATTTTATTAAAGAAAAACAATATTCAAATAAATCCTGTTAAATTAAAAAAAAAAAAAACTTAAAAAAATAATTTTAAAAAATAAGACCCATAGTGCAACCGATTAAAAAAATAAATTTATTATCTCCTTTAATTCCTACAATTCCTTCACAATTAGAATACCTTTTTCCTTCCAAAATTTTAATTTGCTAGAATTCTTCTAAATTGCACAGTGTGCTGCAAGTGATTAAAAATCTTCTTCAAAATGTTAAAAACTTTTTTATTGTTTGCATTAAATATAAATAAAACTCAGTGACTAAGGCACAAAGAATATGAGATATGAAATCCTAATTGAAGCCTTAAGCTTATTTCAAAGTTTTCAATTTGTGTTGATAACGACCCATAGTGCAATCATTTTCACAAAAGGTATTTATTAAAGCACAATATATATAATTTATTAAAAAGTGTTTATATATTCCCTTGCAAAACATGCAATATTTATTTTGAGCTGCACAATGGGCCAGAAAATGTCAAGGTTGAATTTTTAAGTATTTAAGCTTTTTATGCCAAAACTATTCAATTGTATAATGTATGATGCTTAATTAAAAAAAAATATTTTTTTATTGTTTCAGCCCATAGTGCAAACGATTTCAAAAAAAGTATTTATAAAGAATAAATTATAAAAAAATTTTAGAATGACTGAAAGGCTTCCAAGCGTTAAGTTTGTAAAAACTTTGTTATTAGAGTGCACAGTGGTATGGAGAGTGCCTTAGAACAGCAAACTGTCTAATAAAATTGCAAATTTCGGCCATAGTGCAGTGAACTGATAAAAAAATGTATGAAATAAAGCAAGAATATGTAAAAAAAAAAAAAAACAAAAAAAGTTTGTTAACTAACAGAAATTATACTCGAAATATTTTTATTGATTCGCACAGTGGTCTAGAGAGTGTGAAGGATTACTAGCAGAAGTGCAAAACTTATAAAGCATATGCAATGTGAATAATATAAACTATCAAATGAAATTTTAGCATATAATTAATTCATGTATATTAAATTGTATCAACTTCGGTCCATAGTGCAGTCAATCTCAAAATAAAAATATTAATTTAAGCACTTCAAAAGTAAAGATTATACACAAAAATTAATATCTCTTATACAAATTAAAGTATTAGGAGTTCTACTAAGCCACACAGTGGGCAAGAGCGCGTTAGAGGGGAATTAGCAGTTTTCAATATTTTTGATTTCTTTAAGATAATAAAATTGATAAAAGAAAGTTTAAAATTTAAACAACCAAAGAAGTGTGTCAACGTTTTTCACGTTTAAAAAAATATATAAAATTAAAATTGATCGTTTGGAGTTTTTTAAAAGTTTTTAATTATGCATATTCCTTTCCATAGTGCAGCCTATTTAATCACAATTTTTTTTAATATAGAATTTTAAGACTTCAATAGGGAAGTTAAAAATTTAGATATTAAAAATGCTGTTATGAGAAGAATTGGCTTTAAGCAAGTTTTAAAAAGACAGTTTACTACCAGATTGGTTTGCGAAACCTTTTCTTTTATCATTTCCTACAGAGTTAAAGAAACCCCATTATAATTTAAAGAAATTATAAAAACTAAACTACCTACTAGGGATGCCAAACGAGAGTGATTTTTTTAAATCTTAGGACTAGGAATTTTGAAAATCCTAATCCCGAAATTTTAAGGTTTTTCTGTATCCTAAATGCCGAGGTTTTTGCTTAGAACTTTTGAATCTTTACACTTTTTTTGGCTTTGGAAATATAATTTTATTTTTAGCTTGAGTGATTAATGTTCTGAGCTTGGCTCAGCTTAATTTATTTAAAATCAAAAAATATAAAAACCCGAACTTAATACGTGTTAAGCCCAATTATATTATTAAAGTTCCCTTAAAGACACTTTTACTAGATTTCTTTGTCCAGAATTCGAAATTTAGCAATCCCAGGATTTTCAAATTAAACCAACTAATTAATATGAAATCATTAATACAATTAAGATTACTCCTTTTTTATCTTTTGTTTTTAAATAAACCTCTGTAAAATTCAAAATTGTGAAAAAAATAAAAAATTCCTAAAAATAACATTTCAAATCAAACTTAACATGATAAAAAGAGAGAGGGAACTAATTAATTCCTTTAAATCAGCGGTGGACAAAATTGTTTTACACTTGTGTTAGTGAGATAATTTAAAGGTACAGTGACAAGCAAAATAAACACAAAGATTTTCGCATAAGAAACTAAATTAAATGAAATCGTCTACGTTAATGCTCTCATGACAGTTTCGTAAGAGCAGTATATGTTTCAAAGACGTGGAACTAATTTTATTACGTTGTTTACTACAAATGAATTTTAAGTCCGAAAATATTTGTTCACACAAGTAAGTGGTCGGAAAAAATGAAAGAATTTTTTTTGAGTTCAGGATAGGCCAACGCGTCTAAAGTTTTCCAACATTATAACCTGTCTATTTCCGGAAAAGCTTTTAACTCGCTTCGTAATATTACAAGTTCTCAAATCTATCTTCGAAATTGTAAAAAAGGTTTTCAACAACATTTACATATTCCAGGGTTTTAACCTTTTCGTGCTTGTTCAAAATTAGGGAAGTTTTAGGAAATTCTTTGAAGTCACCTAACTTTATTTGTAATAACAACAAATATAATTTAGTTTTGAAATTGTAAATTTTTTTGGACAAATCGTATATATTATTTTCCTTCCTTATTTATCATAAAAAAGTTTTTTAAATGCATATCCATTTATGTTAAACACTGTAACTGAAAAAAAATGTATAAGCATCAAGCTAACATGTGCACTCGACAAAGTCTGTTGATCGACTAAACTAAAGAGCATAAGAAAGAAGGGGCGTTGCTTATAAACAATTGTTTGGTGAAAAGTCCACCGCTGCTTTAAATAAAAAAGAACTAACAACTCTATTGGCAAGGGGAGGGACAATTTTACTAAATAATTTCATTGACTTTGATTCAAAAAGCAACACCAAAGCAAAAACAACAAATTACACCATTAATATGACAGACAAGCAGGCAGTAAAACATTAAAAGAGAACCGAACATAAATGAGGGTTGTTTTTTTCTTTTTTTTAACAGGACAGGTATTTAAAAATACACACACACACACAAACGAATAAACTCACTGAAATAAAATGAAAGAGTAGAGTGAACTTAAGAATTTTAAGGTTAGAGAGAGCTAGAAATATGAGTAATCAACTATAGGGGTTGCTGTTGTTGTTTTTCGATTATGGCTGGAGTTTGTTTGAGGGTTCTTTTTTTTGTTGTTTTTTTTTATTATTTAAACTGGTTAGTTAGAGGGTTGGCTGATTTTGTTTAAAATGTTTATGTTACTTGTATTTGTGGTTTAGTCCTTTGCTTTTTAGATTATTTTTTATTAATATAAAAAGCTGTTTTTGTTACAAATTATTTTTATTTATTTACTTTGGTGTTTTGTTAGGAATTTTTTTGATTGTAACAATAGTGAAAAAGTATTTATTTTCTTAATTTTCAATGATTCATTTGGGTTTATTTCCCAAAAAGTTCTTGGTTTTAATAATTTGTTTTTTTATTTCAAAACTAGTAATAAGATAAAGTTTTAATTTCCTGATTCTTTTTTAATACGATCGCAAGTATTCAAAAACCATGTCATAGAAATTTGCTCACCTTCCCTTTTTTTAAGAGGAAGCTGTCTTGAAAAATTTAAAATGCAATTCAACAACGGCATCTAAAAAATAATTGATTTGAAAAATTAATTTTAAGATATTGAAAAACAATTCAAAATTTTTAAGAGCCTGAAGAATTTAATAATTGAATTTTTTTTATTTAAAAACATTATAACTCCAATATCTATTGAAATATCACAAAAAAATTTTGTTTTTAGAAACAGGGTTGCCAGATTTTTCACTGAATTAACCAAAATCAATTTTAAAAATCATGAAAGTTATTTGTTGTTAGTTTTTGTGAAAAATATATGTTTCTATACTTTCTTTTATTTACAAAAAAAAAAGTTTTAATAAAATAAAGAAAAAAACTGAAATACGCCAAAAGTAGAACACGCCGCTAAGTTATATAAATCCATACGTTTACACATCTATACATAAGCACATAAGCATCTGCTGATTGTAAGTAACAAAATGTGGAAATCGTGCTACATAAGGCTGTGCTGCATCTAATATACTCTTCACCAAACTTATAATGGATTTTCGGTTTTGAAAGAAATTAAAAGTTTTTTATTACAAAGCAATTTTGCAAAATTACTAAAATTTTTAGTGAAATGTTCGTTAAAAAAATACTTTTTAGGACATTTTAATCGTTTGGTCATTTTTCTAATTTTTTGTTACTTTTTTTATTTTCTTTTTATTTATTTCTTTTCTTTTTTTTTTTAATTAATGTTTGGTTTTTAATGAGATTTTTAATTTAGTTACAAAAATAATTTTAAGTTAAATATTTCCTATTGAATGTTGATGAAAATGTAAAATTTTGGAAAAAGTAGATTGCTTATTAATATTTCAATTACCTGGTAATTTATAGTTTTTTTTCTAAAATTTTATTTTTTACTTAAATTTCCCCAAATTCCTTTAAAACAACGCACTGTGTTCTTTATGGTAGGCCACCTTGGGAGGAATCAGATAAACACCACAAATTTGAGGTATTAAATTGGAAAATGTTTTCCATATTAAATTTCCAATTATTTTCATTAATCAGCATTGGAAAAAGAAGTACTAAAACATGTTTCCATTAAACAAATTTATAATTCAAATTTACCGCGTGATTTGATTAGATAATTCAGATGTGCTTTAAGAGACCATTTAAATTCAGATACCGGCCGAGCAACTCACAATGTGTTTTTTACATGTCGAGAGTTTGCAGGCAGCATGTTTGTTACAATGGATTGAAATCAGTCCTTGATTCAACATTATCAGCCATATAAATGCATCTTTGGAATAAGACTTTTGAACCTGTCAATCTGTTTGACCTGTTTTTTCTACTCTTTACCGCAAATAAAAAAGCTATGCCGAATCCTTTCATAATTGACGCTTAAATATTGAGAAATTTTCATAATTTTTTACTATTTTTCCTAGTTTTTTTTTTTTTTTTTTTTTTTGTTTTGCAAAAAATTGTAAATTATTTTCTGGCAAAAATTATTCTGTTTCAAAGGAAAAATTATCAACAAAACAAGATTTTTTTTAAATTAGAGTACAAATATTAAATCAATCTATTCGCTTTAGTGTCAAGAATCTAATAAAAAAAATATACAAAAAATGCATACAGTCAGTCCATTAAAAAAAAAAATATTTTAAGATATTTCAAAAACAAATGTAAAGCCCTACAGGTCTGAAAATTATTGGCTGATTACGGTAAGAACTCATTTCAAGTGACTTTGTTTTGAAATGGCCACACTACACAGAACTGAATTATGAAGTCCGTTCCTAGATAATAGTAATTAGCAATCAGAAAACGAATGCGAACATCGGTTCTGTGATTCTTGCAAAAAAAACCATCTTTAATACAGAATGACAGGCAGAGGGTTATCGAATATGGAATAAAAAGTTTAATGCAAACTTTATTTAAACATCAATTTTCTATATAAAAACTTTCAAAAAATGAGGCCATATACAACGATTTACACCCACTATGGGGACACCCTTTAATTTTTAATTTTAAATATTTAAAATTGTTATTATAGCAGACATAAAAGTACACATATAATGTAATTTTAAAATTTTTATGTATAACTTACGCCAACTTTGGGGGCACCCTTTGGTTTTTTTTTTCAAATTTTTTTTTGTGAACTAAGTATTAAGCATTTTGCTTGAATTTCAACTATCTGTCGCTAACGATTAAAATGATAAGGTCATATATACAAAAAATATAACCTATGAGGACACCCTTTAACTTCAAAATTTAATTTTTATTATAGATGACTTAACAACAAACGTTCTGTGTAAATTGGTGCTATCTGTGTGTAACGGTTTGAAAGATTAAGACATTTACTTAATATAACATCACCTAAGGGACACCCTTTAATTTGCAAAGTTGTACTTATTGTTACAGTGGACATAGAAATACCATTCTGTGTAATTTTAAAGTGTTTAATTATAACGGTTGAAGAGATGGGGCCATCTAAGTTAAATTATGTGACCTATGTGGACACCCTTTAAAATTTAAGTTTGTTTTTTTACTACTTTTGGTAATTTAAATTTCTTATTGGTGTTCGTTACGGCTCAACAGACATGTAAAGCTTATGTGTGATGTAAAGGGGAACCCTTTAATTTTTAACGTTAATACTTTTCAACTAAAACAAACAAAAACAAAATTCAGAAGTGACTGTAATCTACGGCCATAAATATAAAAAAGTAAAAACAAATCCAAGTCGTTTAAAATGTTCCCGTTTAACTCCAGCTCACACTGTGTAACATCAGATAACTGAAGTAATTTGATGTGAGAATTTTGTCACTTAAGTTACAGAAATGAAACACTGCTTACATGTGTTGTCAATGCTACAGGATAAATCTAGATTTAGTAATCAAAGTATAAGTCATCTTATCTAACCTCAAGTATCTTAGAACAGGCACCCAGTATCTGTTTGCTCAAGAATCTTAACCTCATGACCCTGAGCACCAGACATTTATAAAGAAGATGAAGCATCATTTTCCCTTATACACGACGTTACTTTTAGAATCCATCAAAAGTCATTTGAATGACAATATATTATGAAAAAATAAATTGCTTTCAAACAGAGCCAGAAATACAGGGTATTGGCAAGCATTTGATTTGTTTTTTTTTTTTGTGTTTTTGTAGTTAATGTCTTGATTTTAGCGTTATCAGCTAATGTTGTAATCGTTATGATTAAGTGGGAATTGCACTCTACAGCATTCAATTGTTAAGATTTTTATAAAAAAATCAAATTTAAATATTTATTCGGAGTAATAAGAGGTTGAAGGCAGTTAAGCGCAAGAAGTAAATTATGAATAACAAATTGTCTTTTAAGCATGTGATTGGCTAAATGGTGTAGGTTTACATCCCAGCGGATGGCAACGTATAGTTTTCATACTGGTTTATTTCATGGTCCACTCTTACAGCCTTAAATAATCAACGAAGTTAAAATGGTAATTTATCGACTTTTACACTAGAGGCGCTGCAGTATTATTTTGAAATAAGCATAACATTTGATTGCAGGGATGGAAAAGTGAAAGTTATTTCTTATCATTTTTAAGATATTAAAAACTCAATTGCTTAGGTGTTATAATCTGCCACTGTGGAGCCTTAAAAAATACCTCTTCAAACAGGAAGGGAAATTTTTAATATTCCGGATACCCGACAGCAAGTTTCATGGGTGTAAAAAGGCACGCATAGGGCGGGATAATACATTACAGATCAATCTAGTTTCTTAAAACGATGAGATCATAAATAAAATTAAAAACCACAGAGTTGAATAAGTTACCACTAGAAAGAGTGGTGTGTGTGTTTTTGTGTGAATAGAATAAAAAGAAAATTTATTGAACACATGTTGAGTAGCCGCGGTCGCTGTACTTGCAGAGGTTTCTACTCGGCATTGCGCGGATCATGAATTCAAACCCCATCAGCCATGAAAAAATGAGGGGATACTTCGTAACCTAGTTCGTGGATTTTTGGCATGGACATTGTTATAAAAGAGTTTTTTCCTGAGCCAATTCGTTTATTTTTTCTCAAATCCTCATGCAATCGATGAAATAAGTTGACATATCATTCGCCATTGATTGTTTTACCCTTTAAAAAGTAGTCCATGTAGAATATACCATGTGCTTTTAAAAAAAAAAAAACGGTCGCCCTAAATTTATTGGTCATAAAATTAGCAATTGCCAATTTTGGTGTCTCTTCATCCAAAGAATCCCTTTGTTGTGACTGCTGCTATGCGTCTGGTATGTTGTGGTTGATCAATAACTGTAGCTGTTTCAGACACGGTTACGAAATGGTCCATATTGAGGTTGAGTATCATTGCGAAGCTTTCACACGCTCTTGTTTCTGGTTGATTGTGAGCAAATGCGGCAAATTTATCTCATTAAATCTTCCTTTTTGAAATTTAAGGATTTTAAAGTTGAAATCCTAAAAGTTGTAATTTTGGGTCAGCTCTATTCAAGCTTTTGCATGAAGCAGGATGGAAGCACAAATAATTATTGTAGCGAGTACATTTTTCGCTCAAACAGAGATTGTTATAAGAAATTTTAGATGCCATGAACTATAAAAAGAAGACGAGCCGAAGTAGATTTAATTTTTAATCTTTCTCTCTTTGCCAAAAGTTTTGAAAAGAGTCTCATTTAGAAAGAGTAATTTTGCTCTTTCTTGTTTAAAGACATTAAAAGTTACGTTTGTGGCTTAACTTTATTTTACTTGCTTAAAAGACAAAAGAAACCACTTGCTTTCCAAAAAAATTAAATATTTTGTAACATCACCCAAGGAGGAGAAGAACCACAGAAAATGTTTTTCATGAAGGTTTCGAAGCGCTTTAAACTATTAGCATTTGATTAAGAACTATGGAAATTTAAATTTGAATGCCTAAAAACACTTCAACCAGAATGAACCAAGTCTACTTCATTGGTTGAGATGCCTGCTTTAAATTAGTTAACAAAACAGAAGTTCGTAAGTTCAAATCCTAACGAAGAATAAAGTTGAATTTCTTTTTACCGCTAATAAGCGTGTGCTTGTGTGTGTGTAAAAGGAATAAAATTGAAACCACTGAGTCGTGTGAATGGCCCACATACTAAGTCACTTGAGCTAAGGCAACCGTGTTGCCCTTTTTTACTTTTTGAAGGCTTAAACATTTCACACTTCAGCCCCCTATTCAAGACTTAATAAAAAAGCAGATATTTAGAGATTTTAATCTTTAATTCATTTCCAAGTCGACCATTAATAAACTTTAAATATATTTTCAACTACTCAAACATATTTGAAAACTATAAAAATATTAAATCAAATTAGTGTTCAATTAGAGAAACATGAACAAAGTTGAAATCTAGAAAAACTAAAGCGAAAAATAAAAAGAAAAAAATCTGTTTTCTTATATTGACAGCAATGAAAGTCGTTTATCTGGAGTATGGCCTAATTATGTTGATAATATTTGCAGCTCTAGCTGAAGTTCAAGGCAAAAATTATGGAAAATATTTCAGAGAGGAAGGTATTTTTTATATTTTAAATTCAAGTTTTTTTTTAACTAAAAGTTCTTTATTAAATTTTTTTGTTTAAAGGCAAAAGAGCTGAAGAGAGTTTTGGCTTAAAAAATATGGCAAAACAACATAATTTGTTTCTAAGAATAATGAAGGAAAGCAATAATGCGAAGAGTAAGCAATTTCCTTCAGCTGCTTTACTTGATTCTAAGGAAAATTCTCTGAAATCAATTACTAGCGAAACGTCAAAAGGAAAAAAGCGAAAAAATATTTCAGAAAATCATTTCAAGGCGGCCAAATCTTTTGATACTGATGTTTCCAAAACAACGTTATTGTTTAACCAGAAAATCAATGAAAATGAAAATGACAATTTAAAACCAGCCGTTAAAAAAAATATTCGAGCCCAAAAAATTTATTGCCGTCAAATAACGAGAAGTGAATCTAACAACCAACTTAATTTAATTGAAAATGTTCAACATGTTTGTGCTCCTTTGCCTTCCGGCTTAGACCACAAAACTCCTCAAACTTATAACCCAAATGAAAAACATTTTGTTGAATTTATTACTTCCACGTCGAAAGGTATTAATTGCCGGCGTATAATGAATAGTGAATTGAATGAAATGGGTGATATTATAGACACTGTGACGCAAGTATGTGATGAACCAACAACCACCACTAGAAAACCAACAACAACTACAACACCTAAAATAATAACTACAACAGCTAAACCTTTGATTAAGATCTGTAGACCCGTGATGGATAGTTATTTGAACGAAGAAGGTGAAATTATAGATTCTGTTAAAATTATTTGTAAAATGGAGCCGGCAACTTAAGGAACACAGAAGCATGAATTTTTTTATTAAAGCTTGAAATATATTTTTTATTAAACGAAAAAATAAATAAAAAAAATTTTAAAGAACAAAATTTAGTTTTCTGCTACACAATTGTTAAATTAATTTACAAAAAATTAAATGAAATTCTGTTCTACTTAGAAAAAACGCTAGAGAAAAAAAAACTTTTTAATTGCCACACTGTTAGAAATCTGAATCTCAAAATACAACTCTGATCGTACAGAAACTCCTTTTTCATGTAGTTTTTTAAGAGATAAGACAATCGTAAATTCATTAAAATTTTCTTTTCGGCTGAACTGATTGAAATAAATTTTTACTAAATAGAAGCAGAAAAGTATTCGAGCTTAAGTTTTGAGTTGGAGATTTTCAGAAGTTTAAAAAGCGATGCAATCGTAAATATGTTACTTCCTGTGAGTCTTGTTTTTTTTTGTGTTGCTTTTTCTCTGTTTTAAATTCTTTGTTATTTAATCAGTTTTTAAATAAAAAATTTTTTGATTGCAAATGATTTTTTTTTCGTATTCACAAACTTTTGTTCGACAAAGTTGCGCCTTAACCACTGTAGCTTTCCTAACCATAATACTTGATGGTCCCGCCAAGATCGGAACAGACCATTTTTCTTGTTTAACAAATATGTTCCATAATCTCCACAATCTGTAGACCCTGATGGGATTCGAACTCACAACCTTTTTTATTATCAACCAACACAATACAGCCTTAACCCTGCCCTATTACTTTGTGGTTTCGCCATGATCCGAACTGACTATCTCTCTTGTTTAGCAAACTTGTACCTTAATCTCCACAATCATAAAGGCCCTGATGAGGTTCGAACTTACAACCTTTTTCTTGTTAACCAATGAAGCAGGCATTACAATGCTGCTATAACGGCTGCCTAACAATTGATGGCTAACTTTGCTTTCAGTCCTTTTACACACGCACACACACACACAAGCACACACACATAAACTGTAAAAAGTAATTCAATTTTATTCTTTGTTAGGATTTGAACTTGCGACCTTCTATTTTGTTAACCATTAAGCAGGCATCTCAACCAATGAAGAAGACTTGGTTCAGTCAGGTTGCAGAATCCTTAGGTATATCAATTTAAATTTTCTTAGTTCTTAATCTAATGCTAATAGTTTAAAGCAATTCAAAACCTCCATGAAGAACATTTTCCGTGGTTCTTCTCCTCCTTGGCTGATGTGCGAAATGATTTAGATTTCTAGGAAAGCAAGTGGTCCCTTATGTGTTTTAAGCAAGTAAAATAAAGTTAAGCCACAAACGTAACTTTAAATGTTTTTAAACAAAAAAGAGCAAAATTACTTTTTCTAAATGAGACTCTCTTAACAAGAAACTTGGCAAAGAGAGAAAGAATGAAAATAAAATCTACGTCGGCTTGTCTTCTTTTTTTACCATTCATGAAATCTAAAATTTCTTACAGCAATCTGTGGTTGAGTGGAAAATAAATCCGCTACAATAATTTTATATGCGTCCATCCTGCTCCTTAAAAAAATTTAAATAAATAGAACTGACCCAAAATTGCGACTTTAAGGATTTTTACTGCAAAATCCTAAAATTAAAAAAAAGAAAGGTTCAATTCAATACGGTTTCCAGCACTTTCCCCATTTCCCTTGCAAAACTGGTACAAAATTGACAAAGCCGACAAACAAACTTGTGAATTGTGAGGGAAGATTTTGGATCGCACTAGCCCTGTAACCACACAGGAATAAGTACTTGCATCTATTTTGACTCTTAAAAAGCATGGAGGAGAGTTGAAAGCCACGCCTCATATATCTGTTATCATGAAATTAATAGAATATTTACGATACATTTTTAATGTTTTATTTTCTTTTTTTATCCCAAAATATAAGCTGACCTTTAATCAATTTCTTTGAAAAATCTCTTAAGACTTTTTGCCTTTGTAAGGAAGCATGACTAAGGTAGGCCCTTGATTATGACCGGCTCATGCGAGACTTTAAAAGACCTGCACAGTGGGAGTAGAAAGTATGTTAATTTTTAAACCGAAATTCAAGAGATTTGCAACAGATGGCAACATTAAGGAATCAATTTTTAAGAGCCAGCGGTTGCTCACACCAACTTGGAAGAGTTATAGATTGTCTTTGTTTTAATGTTATTAACGAAAGTTGGAATTAAGACTACTCATTCTGGAGGTGATGTAGTTTTTAAATACTATTTCTCACTTAGCACGAAGCTTCCTTCGTTTCTAACATTTCCGACACCTTGGCTTTCAATTTTTGGTTTTTTATCAGCTTTTAGAGTTGATTCTTTTTGTTTCTTTTTTATGTTCTTTAAAATCAATTTAATAAGAAACAAAAGTGTTGAATTTTGCAATTGACCTTAAGTCTGATATCAAGCCGGGATAAGTAGATGATTTTAACTAAAAAAAAAAAGTAAAAACAGCGGGTTATCTAAATACTTGTGCGACATCCACCTATTTTGTAATTTTTTTTTACCGCTCAAAAAATTAATCATTTTAAAAATCAATTTTTGATTTTTTTACTTTCCATAAATAAAGAGAAAAAGAAAAAAACAGGTCCTAAGGCAGATTATCATTTAACAGAACAGCAGAAGGAGTGAGGTCATGTGTGTCTCAAGAGCTTTTGATAAAGAAAAAAACAGCATAAGAAGCGCCATTTGGTTAAATAAAAGCAACATCTTTATTAAAACAGCAGGTGGCTGGCTGTTTTAAAATAAAATGGTCTCAATTGGTTTTCAAGGCAAAGAGTTTCTTTCTTTCTTTTTTTTTGGGGGGGGGGGGGGGTTTTTAACTAAAATGCAGTAAATATGCAACTTTGCAATAATTTTAATGGCTGCCAAAAGCGAAACATAGACAAAAGTATTTTTTTTCTTTGTTTTATTTTCAAAACCTTTAATTAAATGATAAAGTTAAGAAGCAGAAAGGTTAGAAGAAAAAAAATTATAATATTTTAAAATCTTTAACAAGCAACAAAGCTCTTAACATAACAGCATGGCGTCCAAATATGGCCAACTTTATTGTCTAAATGCAACAGAGCGCATTACATTTCATACTCACACTTGTTGCCAACTTCAAATTCAGGCACTTGTGTTTCGTTGTTGAAGTTTTCTTCCCTTATTTCTTTTTATATTAAATTTTAATTATCGCTTGAGTGCAAATTTTTACAAAAGTTTTATTTATTTCTTTTAAGATTTTTGTTTTCTTTTTGTTTTTTGTTTTCATACAATCTTTTGATATTTAAATTATAATTTTTTGCTTTTTTGCTTTTTTATAATGGCCAAGTAGTCGTAACCGTTACTTTCATTTAAAATTTGAAATTCATTAGAAAAAAATTTTCATAAATTATTTTGTTGTTATTGCTTGTGAAAGAACTTCCTTTGTTAAATATTTGTTAAAGAGTTTGGAAATTTTTTTTTGTTAAGATTTTTTTTAAAAATAATGACTTGAAAAACATATTTAATATCAGACATCAAAGCATGATTTTTTTTTTAATTTTAGATCAAGATGTTTACTCAACTGATGAAAAAGCTGAAATTATAATTTAAATTAAAAAATAAAAAACCAAAAAAAAATCGTGTTTGAATTACAAAATAGGGTGGTGTCTCAATAATTGATATGGCATTTTGTTTGTTAAGCAAGTGGCAACTCTGATAGTTTTCATAAATCATCTGATATTATTTTGGTTATTAACAATGTAGCGCTGCACAATAGAAGATCACTTTATTATTGTGCTAACATCGCAAATATAAAAAAGTTATGCTGAGACCTGGCGCAGGTTTCGTGGAATTTTCAGTCGAGATGGAACATCAAAGTGGGTGAAATATTTTCAAAGAAACTGAGCCGATTTCACATAATAAGTTTTCTACGTATCGACGTGTAGATGTATCTGCTTTAAAAGCCATTACAGGTCACTACCGTATTTACTTATTCATAATATTTTTTGCCAACTTCGAACTTCCCAAAGCATTTTGCCAAGAATTTCAAGGAAAGACCATCACAGTGATCGTTAAAAGATTTCTCCGTAGCTTAATTTATCACACCATGATAAACACAAGAAAATTCTTTAACAGATAAGGGCTCAAGAGAAACGAATGCCCAATGAAGAGAGCGAACTTATTCTGAGCAAAGTTGTGGAACTGGCAACTTAATAAAATCACATCCGAAAAACAAACGCAAACACAATTAACCCGCTTCACCCCAAGAATCCAAGAATAATGTGAATTTTGATCTGGCGGTCTGACTGGACCTTTTTATGAAATTACAAATTCAAAATATTATTACATACGAATTGAATGGACTTTCGGCATAAATTATTTTTTTTTTTTTTAATTTTAAAATCTAAAAAATTAAAAAAAAAAAATTATTTAGAAATGTATGCGCTACTTTTTTAAAGAAAACAGGAAAAATTAGTTAACAGCAGACTGTTATATTCATTTATAATATCCACAGTTAAACTCCGGATTTTATAAAAAGATAAAATTAAAAACAAAATTATTACCATTAACCCAATGAAGTCGAAAAAAAATTAAATTATTAAAAGTTATTTTTTTTTTTTGAATTGTTACGTTTTCCTTTTTAGAACGATCGGATTCTTTTAATTGCGAATATCACTGTGGGACATTATAAATTCGCTATTTCTTACTCTGTGACTCTAGCTGGCTATATTTCTTAATCTTACGGCCTTTAGCATCCGATCATTTGGTTGCAGCCATCTCCGCTACACTACTGTGTTACTCCGACGAGACATAAACTGCTCGATTACTTGCTAAGTAACCCTAAACTATCCACAGACCACTTCACCTGGCTTAACATCCAAGCCATTGAGTCATCCCCTTTAAATCCAACAGCCACAACTTACATCTGCCGCTTACACTGTTAATCATGTTATTTCTTCCTTCCGCTAACAATTAGAGCTCTTTCACTTTATTACAAAGAACATCTTGAAAATTTCTGCTGTTCTCATATTAAATAGACATCTCACTTTTTTATCTTGGCCATGGCTTTACACATTAAATATCTTCTTCTTTCCGGGAGGTTTTTAATTGCATTAAATAATTATTATTTTTCTTTTGAGCGCAAGTCTCTAAAGGTGGGCTTGAAGTCATGATCTTCTGTGTTACTTACAGTGCCCACTTCTACCAAAGCAGCCATTGAGGCTGCTCAACTTGTCTTGGCTAATTGTTGTATTATTCTATACACACACCCAATGGTGGTGAAAGTAACTTATTCACCTTGTTTTTACTACGCAGATACGGATGACAACAGCAGGTGTTGCCAGATCTTATGTTCGTAACAGTATTATATTTATAAATCTGTTTTTAAAATAGTTTTATTTAGAGGTGAAAAATCAAAAATTGCCAGGGTAAGAATTTTTTATTTTAAATTAAAAAGAAGAAGTGAAAAATCAAAAAATGCCTGGGTAAAAATTTTGTAAAGATACAATGCGCATTCCAGACACGGTTTATGTTTTTGAAATCGGTTCACCTTTAATAAAATTATAACAGGGTGTATTCAAATGCAGCAGACGAAAAGCTATGTCCTCCTCTATAAATCGCAGTTTTTTTATGAAAATCTGGTAAATAGTTCAGAAGTTCAAGAATTTTATTCCATTTTTTTTTGTATTTTAGGCCATTGTGCTTTATTGCAAAATGGTTTTCATAATTTTAAACATCCTGGATCTTTTCTTTCTTTATCAATTAAAAACAATTGGACCATCAATATTATATGAAAAATTTATCTAAATAAAAAGAAGAAGAACTTAAAACAAAAAAAAAACAAAAAAGATTGTATGTCAAGGACTTAATCCTTTTGTTTCCAAATTTTTATTTAATTCTAGACGAGCAAGCCTGGGGTCTGCCACTGTCATCAGATTTTGTTTGGTTATAATTTTGAACTCTTGTTATCAATTCAAAGACTTCCAAGTCGCACTTAAGATCAACTGTTTTTAGATTCGTTATACCGAGTTCATACGCGTCAATTTTTCTTGCAGCAATTTTGAATTTTGTGAAAGAAAAACGATCGTTTTTTTACCCAACAAAAATTGACGTATGTGAACTCGTTATTAACAGCTTTGACAACTCTTTGCCGGTTTGTGTGTTGTTTGTTCCCCTAATTTTACTTGAGCGAATAATTTTTTGACCAATGTCCCGATGACTTAAACAATTTTCTAAACTGGGTTAATTTTTGCAACTGTGATAATAGAGATGTCTACTGCACAATTATTTATCAATTGCATTTCAAATAAAATAAAAAAATTTATAAAAATAAAGAGGTGAAAAAAATTACTGGAAATCACTTATATATAACACTTTTCTGGAGGCACCGTGGGACAAAATTTAAGAAAAATATAACATTTTTTTTTTTAGAGCCACCTTGGGGAGTGAGGATGGTGGTAGGTATATTTGAAAAAAAATGTCGAACTAAGAAAAATTCAGTGGGAGTCACTACTGGATATATGAGGTATCTAGGGGGCATTTGCCATTTACCCCTACTATTCCATTTATTATCTCAAGAATTTTTATTTAGCACCTTAACCAAATTTGTTTTAAAAGTTTCAAGCGAAAATCTTAATGAACCACAGAATGAAGTTAAAACTGTTTTACAGAAATTGTGCATTTTGAATGTCTGTCATCTTGAATAGTTCCTTTTTTCTTATAAAAATTTAATTCTTAAATTACAATCAAAAACTTTTTCCTTTTTATTAAAATAATCCTCTTGCAGTATTTTAAATGCTTTTTCTTCAGGCAAATTTTTTATGACCTCTTTGCAACATATTATTTTCTTTTATATTTTATTGTTGTTGTTATTATTTTTTTTTTCCTTGCTAAATACTTGTCAACACATTTAGCTTGTTATCCTTGTTATCCTTTTTGTATGCTACTGTTTAATTTTAATAATCTATTGTTATTGTTAGTTTTGTTGTCATATCCTGCTGTGAACGGGTGTTTGTCCATTATTTGAACTCTCAGCAACCCTGTCATTGTCTCAGTGTCAAGTAAAGGGGCCAAATAATAGCACTGAACTAAAAGTATTTATTTATAAGAAAAGAACAAAAAAATAATCCACTCATCGAAAAGTATCGTTGATGTGGTGGGAAAATTGTCATAATCTTTTGACGTGTGACTTTCTTTTGGCCAAACAAAAAGGGAGACAAAAAGAAAATGTGTGAGGAGGAGATGGAAAGTGATTTGTTACATGTGACCAACTAAGTATTTCATTAGAAGAGTTAAGGAGAGATGGCCGTAAAGAGGCACCAATAAATTTTTTTCTTCTATTGTGTCACACGAAGGAAATTTTTGAAAAATTTGGAGACATTTTAATTGCAAAAAATAATGGTATTTCGTACTTGCAGAACTTGGTCTAGTAACTCTGATCCTAGACGAAGACAGCTGGGAAATGGCGAAAGTTTTTTTTTAAGACAACAACGCTAAGCATTTAAGAGAGTCTAAGAAATTAAATAACCTGCTGCCACGTCTTAGTCAAGCAGAGTATTTCTAAACTTAATAAAAAACCGCTTTTTGCAAATATGCAATTTTGAAAACTGCATTTCTTCTTGGCGGCGCTGGTCCTTGAGCAATTTTTTCTTAG
This sequence comes from Cistogaster globosa, assembly GCA_937654795.1. NCBI lineage: Eukaryota > Metazoa > Arthropoda > Insecta > Diptera > Tachinidae > Cistogaster > Cistogaster globosa. The sequence continues at coordinate 5,098,287 of OW569406.1, forward strand.
CTTTGTGTCAAGCTTTCACTTAACTACTTCTAAATATTTGAATATCTTCTATTCCTCTAGACACAAAGTTCTTTAGTCCAGCTGTTGTTTTCGCGAGACTGAGACACCGAAATTTGGAAAAAAATTTTCAATTTTCTTATGATATCGAACATTTTTGACATCCTTGAATTCTCAAGTACAAGGATTGCGTTGAAATCTTTATGAATGGCAGGAATTCTCTAAGAGGGTCGAAATTTAAGTGAATAATTTGAGTTCGAAAAAGGCATTAGTTTTCACCGAAAAATATATTTAGACTGAAAAGTAAACGAGTTGTTTCACAAGTTTAAAATAAAAGGAAAGTTCAAGCTGGACGAGGTTGGATCGGTCCAGAACAATACGGTTGATAGGGCTGACGAGGGTGCAACTCCTCGAAATAGTGGCCATAATTATGGGGCATTGCGAATTGCAATAATTACTGCAGGAGCTGTCAGCAGGAGAACAAGAGGTACGATAACTTATCTTCTCTGCTTCTGTTCTAAGCTGGCTTGGCAGCGCTTTACGGTTTCTGGAATACTGGTATCTTGCTAGCCTGTTCGCAGTTTTGTGTAGGATACCAGGTAGGATCAATTTCCCTAAATAAAGCAGTAGGTAAATGACCCACTAGTTTCTTCCATGTGGTATTCAACTGAGCTGAAAACTATATCTAAATATTTCGAAAAAATCTAACGATTATTCATGTATTGCTATTCTCCAAACTGTTTTCTTTTTCTTCTCTTCTTCTCTCTTTTCTCGGCAGGTATCAATAAGCGTTCATCAAGCGGAGCCAATTGACCTGCTTAGGGCAACCTGTACAACTTAATCGTACTCATAAAACATACAGGGAATAAATGGCATCAGCAACTCTGCTATGAAATACCTGGATGCCATCACGTACTTTAAATTCCAATATTAAACGCAGGACAGGCGATGGCTTTAATTTTAACTGAAACTATTTTCGGCATCAGGTTGGAGTCTCATTAAAAAGCTATAAAATTTTACTTTAGTTAAGCTTATGGGGAACTGCTTAGACTTGGTGATCTACCAGGGTAACCCACTTAACTTTCGAGCTACCTAGTTCCAGAATACTGCCATTTTTCAAGGGAGTACCCTGTAAACTTTTGTGAGGATATGACGAGGACCTAAAATTTTTTGTAAAAAAGTTGAAAGAATGGTGATCATAAGAAGAAAGATAAACTGTAAAACACAATTTCAAAATTTCTTCATAAATTCGAGCCATTCCACAAGTGTCATTCTAAGCTTGAACTGTGCCGACACCACATATATGTGTGGGTTATATGAGGTCTTATTAAAAATTTGTTCAAATTTCTTTTAACTAAAATTATATGTGACTGAGTAAACCTAGTGATCAAAAAAAGGAAACAAATCAATTTTAGGGTTACTTTAGTGTCAGAGCGATCTGTGGAAAAACTGTCACTTTTAGAAGGAAGCTTTTTGATAACTTACTTATATCCTGTGGCGCTCTAAAGAGTCTTTTCAGTTCATATGATAGAAAACTAAATTTTTCTTTTAAAAACTTGTTAAAGAGTTGAGAAGATGGAAAAATATATTATGATTTCCTAATCTTACACGACTCTCTTTATAAAAGAGAGGCGCTTCGAAACTGAGATGATTCAAGATCTTGCAGGCTTATCAGACTGTTATCCAGGCTTTGTAATGTCTTTACCTTAAATCAAGCTTGAACTTGTAAGATTCTTTAAAATAAACGAAATTTTAAGAGTTTGTACTACATAACCTCACTTAACTCAGTTGGTTGCTTTAAATTAATTTTTCTTATTTTCTCAAACCTCTGAACATAAAGTTGGTTGTGGGTATTGTCTTATTTATAATACGCTCGTTATTCTATATACAATTTTTCTGTTTAAATGACTTTTTGGAAAAACAAAAAAAAAAAAAAACAAAGTGGACAATTTTCAATAAAAATAGAAAGAAAATTATTTCTCACTGCCATCATTGCGTTGTTGTATTCTATAGCAGTTCAAATATTATCGTTGATAGACAATCTCAACCAACCGTCTTAGTCTGGAGGTAAACTGCCAATAGGATTTAAATACAGAAAAAAAATTACAACACACAAGGACTTTTCTTTACAACAAAAAAAAAAAAAAAAAAGAAAAGAAAAAACCAAGCAAAATAATTATAATAAAAATTATCTGCTTAGCATTTTATAATGAGATTAGTGGGTTGACAAAAGTAAAATAGTAGACTCAACTGGTTGAGGGTTTTTTTTTTCTTTTTCTTCTTCTACTTCATTATTTTTCATCAAACATTCCAACAACCACTTGTGTTGGCTTTAGGTGGCATATCAATTTACTTAGGATCTCATTAAAATTTTATACCTCTTAGCATTTTCTGGCTTTGTTCGTTTTGTAATTTCTGTTTTTATGACTGGGGCTGTTACCAATTTTGTTTTTTTATTTTTTCTTCTTGCGCTGCTGCATTAGATTATTATTTGTTAAAGAAATTGTACGAGCAATTAGTGGATTTTTTGTTTTTTTCTTTTCATTTGATATCCTACTTTTTATTTTCTTTAGTACTGCTGTAGCTGTTAATGATGATAATGATGCTGAGATGATGATGATGATGATGGTAACGTTTAAGGTATTTTCTCTCATAAGCATATTAAATCTCAAATTAAGATAATGATCTGGCAACACTCATTAGCGTTGTAAATTGTAGTTGCCGTTGCTGTTAATATTGTTGTTATTGCCGTTAATTTCGTTTCTAAGTCCTTAAGAAAATATTGAAAAATAAACTCGTTGACACTTGACATTTCTTTAAACTTTTTTTCTTTCAAGGCGTCAAGTGGTGTTGATGTCAACCATGTTTTATTTTTATTAATTAATTAAAAATACATAGAACATAAAAGAAAGAAAAGATTACAAATAAAGTTACTGATTTAAAAAGTTAATGCATCATTAGATTTTAATTAATTTGGTTGGGGTTGCTTATACGCAAATGAGCAGTTGGGTTTCACTTTTTAAAATGAAATTTGACTTTTTAAAGTCGAAGTTAATAAGTTAAAGCTTTTGCATTCAAAAAACTTATTAAACTTTTGATGAAATCTGTTTCATACAAAAAAAAAAAAAAAAAATACTAAGAAATCGAATTTTTGGGTATTTTAAAAAGATTTTTAGGAATTGTTTATGGTCCTATGTATTTCTAACAGCTAAATGAAAGTAAGTCATTACTAACTACACTTTTAATACGCAAAATATAAAAGAAAGATTGAAAAGTCCTATTTTTGGAAGTTTTTAAAAAAATTTTGGGAATTGTTGATGGCTCTATGTATTCGTATTAATTTTATTACAGAAATTCGTAACTTCGCTTTTAAAATATAAAATATTATAAAACGACTAAAAAACCCATTTTTTGGGAATTTTCAAAAGATTTTTAGGAATTGTTGATGGCCTTTGTTGTTCATATTAATTTTATAAAAGAAATTCGTAACCTCGCTTTTAAAATGTAAAATATAACAAAAGATCAAAAAATCCTATTTTTGGGAATTTTAAAAATATTTTTAGGAATTGTTGATGGCCCTTGGTGTTCATATTAATTTTATAAAAGAAATTCGTAACCTCGCTTTTAAAATGTAAAATATAACAAAAGTTCAAAAAAATCCTATTTTTGGGAATTTTAAAAATATTTTTAGGAATTGTTGATGGTCCAATATGTTCCTATTAATTCTATAAAAGGAAGTCATTACTTGACTTTTTAAATGTAACATATAAAAAAAGACAGAAAAGTTCTATTTTGGGAATTTTCAAAAGATTCTTAGGAATTGTTGATGTTTCTATGTGTTCGTATAAATTTTATAAAAGAAATACTTAACCTCGCTTTGAAAACGTAAAATATAGCAAAAGGAAAACAGTCCTATTTTTGGGAATTTTAAAAATATTTTTAGGAATTGTTGATGGTCCAATGTGTTCCTATTAACTCTGTAAAAGGAAGTCATTACTTGACTTTTTAAATGTTAAATATAAAAAAAGACTCAAAAATTCCATTTTGGGAGTTTTTAAAAGATTTTTAGGAATTGTTGATGGCCCTTGGTGTTCGTTTTAATTTTATAAAAGTAATTCGTAACCTCGTCTTTAAAACATAAAATATAACAAAAGGACAAAAAAACCTATTTTTTGGAATTTTAAGAATATTTTTAGGAATTATTGATGGCCCTTGGTGTTCGTTTTAATTTTATAAAAGAAATTCGTAACCTCGTCTTTCAAACATAAAATATAATAAAAGGACAAAAAATCCTATTTTTGGGAATTTTAAAAATATTTTTAGGAATTGTTGATGGTCTTACGTGTTCCTCATAACTCTGTAAAAGGAAGTCATTACTTGCCTTTTTAAATGTAAAATGTAAAAAAAGACTGAAAAATTCTATTATGGGAGTTTTTAAAAGATTTTTAGGAATTTTTGATGGCGCTATGTGTTCGTAATAACTCTACAATGGGAACTCGTCACCTCGCTTTAAAAATGTAATATATAACAAAAATTTTAAAAAATCCCTTACTTGGGATTTTTAAAATTTTAAATTGTAAAATAGAACAAAAGTACTAAAAATTCCAATTTTTGGGAATTTTCAAATTATTTTTAGGGGTCGTTATCGTCATTATTCGTAATGGCCCTGCAATAGAAAGTCGTTACCTTGCTTCATATAACAAAAATGCGGAAAAATCCCACTCTTGGGATATTTAAAAAGATTTTTGGGAATTGTTGATAGCTCGGTATAATGGAACAAAACATCTGCAAAAGCCCATGTTTGGAACTTTTGACAAGATTTTTAGGACTTGTTGATGTGTTCGTAATAACACAATAAAATAAGTAAAAGCGGAACATATAGCAAAAATGCAGAAGAATCCCATATTTAAGATTTTTTAAAAGATTTTTAGAAAGTACTGATGGTCCTTTGTGTTCATAATAGCTTTTTAAAAGGTATCCCAGAAGTATCAGGTCCTGAAATACAAGGGAACAAATTACCGCATTCGATATCGAACGAAATTTCTATTTAAATTCTATTGAAATTTCGATCGAATGCCGTCATCTGGCCCCAGATCGGATTAAGATAGAAATCCTAATTTTCTGCTAAAATTAATTTATGGTGCAAATGGCTTTTATTTTTTTGAAAAATGTTATTTACAAGTTTAATCCGCCAACACATTTGTAGTAAATTTATTCCATATTCCAAACAAGCAAATAAATACAAACATTTTCCATATCAATTGATCCAATTAAGGATTTTTCTTTTAGTACTTAAAGTTAAACACTCTTGCACACACACATACACACACACACATACATAAATATATGAACACATATAAAAATTGATATTCAAATGAAACACTTTTCTTTTTATTTACGCCAAGAAATTTTCTTAACACTGCACTGAGTTAAGGTGTAATTGAATGGCTAAATCTGTTATCCTTAAAGGACATTTTAAGCATAAGCAAACATTTTGAACAATAATAAAAAGAAAAACATACGTAACATGAGATAAAATACAAAAGGACTTGTTTTCCACTTGAATTATCTTTATGATTGCTTCATTTTCCATTCACTTGTAAAACTTTTTTTTTTTTTTTTTTTGTTTTTTTGTTTTTTGAAGAAAATATTTTCGTTTTTATAACAGTTTTTCTTATTGAATAATCGTAAATCTATGGAGCTAAAGAAAAGCAGATATTAGAAAACAAAAAAAAAATTGAAGAAAAAAATTTGTGAGTGTTAAATAAATTGAATTGATTCAATTTATGTTTACTGAAGAGAACAGCAACAACAAGTTGAGAAAAAGGACATGATAAATTAAATTAAATTGTACTCAAAAGGATATTCCTATAAATTTTGTTATATTTTCTTTTAAAACAAGCAACTGGGGAAGGGGAAAGTAGCAGAAACGTTTTAGTTATTTCTTGAAGGAAATTGATTGAAATTGATGGAATTGAATAAAGAGTAGAGTGATGAAATAAAAAGAATGCAGAGAGAAAAAAGGCTGAGATTTTTTTGTTTTTTAAATTATTTCAGACATAAAAAATGCCCTACTTCGAGTTAGTTGAACAAAATAATTAATCAGATTTAAAAAGTAAAGGAGCTAGTTGGTCCTTAGTTATTCTTCTATCTTCTTTCTCACTCTCTCTCTCTCACACTCTTTTTTTTTTCTCTCTCTCTCTTGTTGATCAAATTCATTATTCAGTCTAACTTTAATTTAGATGAGATTTTTTTAAAGGTTGTTATGTCTAAGGATAAGAAATCAGGAAAGTGGACACTTGTCACTTCAATTCCATTCATGTAAACGGAAAACAGTGTCAAGGTACCGGTGCACACTGGGTTAAAAGCAAATAACATAAAATATAAATGAGCAATTTCTCAACTGCTGAACTATTTCAAATAGAAAATTTTACATACTGGTACGAGAGAAGAAATCCAGCTTCAAATTTGTGACCAATTAACCCAGAATTTAAAGAAGCAGTGCAATAGAGTCCAAGGTAGAGCAACTCGAACGTAATCAGGGTGACATAAAAATGACAGAAGAAAATATAAAAATAACTCCCAGAGACATTTGAAAAGCCCTGCTACAAGTCTTTATTCATCAGAGGTTTAGATTACTCGCTTAACGTTTTGAGCTAATTATTAAAAAGAAGAAGAAGAAGAATTTTCTTCGCTTCATTTTCTGATATTTCAGCATTTGGGTATTTGGATAGAGTTTTTGCTGCTGTTTTTTTTAAGAGGAAAACAGAGAGAGCCAGAGAGAGAGAGATAAAGAAAGAGGAAAAGAAAGAGAGAGATAATGCCAGGGTTGTAGAGGCGGTAGATAATAAACTTACCAGTGCCTTTAGTGCCAAGTAAACGCATTATAGTTTCAACACTGCCACAAATAAATTATTAATTAATTAAAACTAAGCAGATTCTCTAAATATAACTCAGGCCTAGGAGTTCTTTATAAATTACAACTGTTTGATAATTTCAAAGCTTTGGCCTTGATAATATAATATTTTGTTCTCAAGCGACTTCAAAAAAAATAGGGAGGTTATCAATTCGAGTGAATGTTGCTTTTTTATGTTTATGCCTGCTGAACTTAGTCATTTCTGATTAAACTGATTTTGAAAATTTTTTGTAATTTGTTAGATTATGCTTACAGATTGAGCCTGTTTTAAAAACATTTCATAATCTTAAAAATTAAAGGGTGTCCACATACAACATACATTTTTTTCTTTGAAATTTAACAAAAGGCGTATTACTAAAGCTCCCGATAGTAAAAAGCAACACAAAAATAAATCTAAGCATTAAAGGGTGTCCCCATAGATGACGTAAACTGACTTATATGCGCCTCTCTTTTGAACCGTTAAAGACAAACGCTTGAAAATTGGACAGGACGTTGATTACTGTGACCGTTATGATAACAAGTATAAACATTCAAAATTATTAATTAAAGGGTGTCCCAGTAGTAATGTAATTTGATATATGTGTCCAAACTTTCTAACTCTCCGCTTTAATAACAAGTTAAAATTTGTATTTGGAAATTAAAGGGTGTTCTCATATTTGAAGTAAGTTGATCTATATGGCTCTATCGTTTGAACTGTTATATACAAATGCTTGAAAATTAAACAGAATGTCCACTACTTTGTCTGGTATATTTAGAAGTAAAAATATATTAAATTATAAGTTAAAGGGTGTTATAATAGTTGCTGTTATTTGATGTATATGACCAAACTGTTTTAGACAGTTGATTGAAATTTGCACACAACCTTTATTGCTAGGTCGGCTATAACAAGTAGCAAACTGGAATTTTTAATTTAAAGGGTGTCCCTATAACTAATGTAATTTAACCTATATGGCCGTATCTTTGAAACCATAACAGACAAACTCTTGAATATTAGACAGAATGTCCATTACGATATCAAGTACAAGTAAAAATATTTAAAATTTGAAATTAAAGGGTGGCCTAATGGTTGCAATTTGATGTATATAGCCAATCTTTTGAAAAGTTGTAGAATAACGCTTAGAATTTACACAAATTTTGTTTTACAGTGTCAGTAATATAAAGTGTAAAAAATAAAGGGTGACCACATAACTGCTACAGTTTTTTTGTTTAATCTGCGTTAATATTTTGTTCTACGACGTATAAAAATCCTGACGCAATCTTGCTCGAATATAATAGAATAGAATTAATGCATAATTACCGTCCTAAAGAAATATAATTTTAAGTTTGTAGGCTTTAAAGTCGGTATTTTATTCACAGCTTCTGTAGCATACTTTTGGGCATGTCAATCGCTTAGTAACACCCAGTTCACACACGTCAAGTTTTCTTGCAGCAATTTTTAATTTTGTGGAAGAGAAAGAAGTGCAGAATCATTTTATTTCTCGTTTTCTCACCTAGAAAATTCAGAATTGCTGCAAGAAAACTTGACGTGTGTGAACTGGGTATAACAAGAAACAAATGAAAAATAGCGCAGGTTCTGTTAGCAGAAATCCGGTGCGCTGAAGAAGTGATGAAAATTTATATTTTCAAATAATTTTGGTCATTAGGCCATCGCTTTTGTGATACTATTTTAGCATAACCGGCCATATGCCAGAAACAATCTACACAATGTTGGCCTCAATACTTGCTGGTTTATCAGCATAAGCCAGTGACTTCACGTCGCTCCATTTCTCAAAATAAACTTAACGCGAAATTTTTCTTTTAGGAGGGCGATGGTTGCGGTCACCATATGCTACGTGGCGCCAACATCTTGCCCGGATCAATCTCATCCATATTTTTAAGCAAAACATATCTGATCATAGTGCTTTAGGAATCTCCATTGATTGTAACACGAGCTCTGGCTTCTTTTTTTAAGAAATAACTTCTATTTATGTCATCAGCCTAATTTTAGTGCCTAAAGACGTGTGAATTAATCAATAATTTCCAAATTAATTGTGCACAGTTTGGTAGCGTTCTTCAAGCGTTTATCTATTTATCATGATATGACGTAGTAAAGTGATTATATGACAGTATAAAAGTTCATTTGAAAATTAACCCTCTCAATGTTTTCGAAGCCACATGTCTATCATACGAAATTAGTAACAAAAACTGTTACAAACCCAAAGATAAACCTTTACTACCACTTTATTTGTAGCCTGCTAGATAAATAAAATTTCTTTTTTTTTTCTGAAAGTAGACAATGTCCACTATACTTTTCAAGACATTTTTTTTAAATAAAACTTCTTCCTCTTGTTGTTGTTGGCATTATTTTAATTTTTTTTTTCCTGTCTCTTCTATCTATGAAAGCAATTTCGTTGTTTTTTTTTTAAACAATAATTGCTGTCAAAAGCAATTTTCTTAATAAGAAATTTCAATTTGAATTATTTCTATTTATTTAAATATGAATTTCAAATGAACTAAAATAAAATGTATGAGGCAGGTAATCCTTATTTTTTTTCTTATTAAAATTCTTAAAATAATAATTATGACAACAAACTCATTTTAAGTCTATGTGTATTTAGATTTCCTTTCTTTACATTTCGATTATGAAGAAAGATTTGAAATTTAAAACGCAAAGATTTTAAGGCATAAAGAAGCTTTTGATTTGTTTTAAAAAAGAGGATAATTTTGTTTTTTTTTTATGAAAAAAAAGAAAGAAAAATGTGTTTGACAATTGCTGTCAAAATATTTGGTAATTGATATCTATTCTTTCTAATAGACATCAGAAGAAAAAACAAATCAGAAATGAAAAAAAAAGTTCAAGTGTGAATCATTTACGCCGTTTAATTATTTTAAGATGATGAGCTGTGCTAACTAAAGCAGTATGGGGGACAAAGGGAGCTTATGGCTCTCTTTTAGTATTCTAAAGAAGGAATAAAGGACGTTTCCAATCCTTTGTGTACAAATATATAATCACACGATTCTAATTATGTTGGAGAATGCTTGGAAACTTCTGCTCTATCTTTTGTATTCGTTTCTAATGACCTGCCTTTTCTTAATGATTTCATGTGGTCGACTTTTTTTAAGCTCTGCCACCAAATACTTTCACCAAACTGCATCAATTTAGGGACCGTAAAACGAACTAATTTTTTTCTTTTAAATTATTTCTTCTAACTGTTGCCCAGCCGTTAAATGTCTGTCTTAGAAATGCATTTTGGATTTGTTCCGCTCAAGTCAACAGTTGGTTTTTGGCTGCCATTATTTTCATCATAAGATTTATAAGCTGCCTATAAACAACACATTGTGCTCAGTCTCCAGAGCTGATCAAAGAGAGTTACGCCGCTTATACTAAAAATGTAACATCGCATTATTAGATTGGGCTCAACAGTTCCCCACTGTTTTGTAGCAGTTGAGCTCATCAGTTACATTTTATGAACGTACCCAGAGTTTCACAATCATTGTGTTGTATGTCAACTCATTGTCGAATGTCTATTGGGCTATTATTCCCCAGTGAGTGCCGCTCTATCAATGGCTTTAAATTTTTGCTTTAATAATTTTTATCTGTCAGCCCATAGTTATCGAAGTGTATTCGTTTGTGATCCCAGCAAGTTTTTGGCTAATTTCAAACATAAATAGGTAGAAATCCTTTTTAAGCAGGAGGCAGTAGACATTTACTTCCGTCAGCATTATTGTCTAGTTAAGGGAACTTCTTACTCCCTCTTCTACTTCAAGACTACTTGAACTTAAACACTACTTGAGGTAGTCGATCTCCTGACGTCATTCCATTTTTTTAAGACTCTACTAAGCGCAAGTCCTTAGCTGCTGCCTTATACCGTTACCCTGATATAATTTTCTTTTACATCAAAAGATAATTTAACACTTCTCTCTCTATCTCTTTCTCTCTCTCTCTCTATGGCAATCTAAATCCCCTTAACCCATTTTTTTATTTTTTCAATACCTCCGTTTACGAAATATTCTTGTACCCATGAACTTGTTTAACTATACTGTTCTGTTATAGAGAAGGAAAGAGTATGCTTCCTGTCCTCAATACGAAGAAACATAAGTGGCTCTAATAATTTCATACACTGCTACCACGTACCTGTTACCTTACATTCACGGCCTAACTCGTCAGTAAAACGTTCACTAGAAAAGCTTCAACATTTCTGGCAACCCTATAGTTTTTTATCTAGGACCATCTGAAAAGTCTAAACATTGTTTTCATTCCTCTTGGTAAGTAAAACTAAAATCCACGGAATTGTTTCTCTTTAAATTAAAAAAAAGAGTAAAAAGATTTTGCATAGAATCTTGCTTGTGCTTAAAACGATTTTTAAAAAATTTAGTTTTCGTTGTTGTTTTTGCATAAATAAATAAAGATAAAATTCAAAACTGATGTTTGATTCGTGCTGAATTCTTTACTACCTGATCGCAATCATTTTTTTAATGTGCAGTACCAGAATAACGTCCTTATAATTCTCATTTAGTATGAACTAAAAGGTTTAACAGACAAGCGAACTGTCGTACTTGAGGCTCAATTTTACTTAACGGACGTTTTAAAAAAATCAAATTGTTGCGTATAAAGTGCAACCACAATCCATAACAGACCCCACAGGCTTCATTACATCCAGAAAAATGCATCATTTGTTGCGGTTTACACGCTGGTGGCATCTTTGGATCTTATGTCTTCAAAAATGAAGCCAGTGCTCGCGTTAGGATCGATGTTTTTTTTTTTAATGGTTTTAAATACCAGACAACGCATGCAACTATTGGCTTTTTAAGATCAAAATTAGGCGAAAAGTTGATTTCAAGAAATTAACCAATCAACTATCAACTAAAGTCGTGGGGTTTGACACCTTTTAATTATTTTCTGTCGGACTACGTGGAATCACTGACTTATTCTGGCTCAAAATAGAAGCTATAGAGTGTGCTCGCCAAGAAAAACCAGGCTGGCCGTAAGACTGAAATTATTTTTAAATATTAATGCCATCCAGTTTGGATCTTTCGAACAAAATAAATTGAATTTAAATTTGCAGTTAGAGATGTATAAAAAATTATGCGCTCTTTTTTTAACAAAAACTAAGAAGCTTGACTCATCATCTTGGATTTATAGTGATTAATTGTGTAAATATTTATAAGTTGGCTTATGACGATATTTTATTACTTGAGAGTCTTAAAAAATATATTTCATTACGAGAAACTAGACCTGAATAATTTTATTTTTACTTTCCTGAAATCTTCTTCATTAATCGTAGATTCATTGAGAATTCTACCGTCGAAATTAATCTACTGATAATTTTTCGACTACGACCAATTACAAAAGATTTTATAATTAACTTTTTGCAACCTCTCTTCACCCTAAGCTCTGCTTTTTATTTCTACAGTTTAAATCAGGGTACCAAAATCAACAAAACGAAACGTTTATTTCTGTTTTCGATTTTATTTTATTTTTTTTCGAAAGTAAGAAAACAGAAAAATAAAAGCAATGAGAAGAAATGAGCCGTTTAGTTTTGTAGCGTTGCTCACCAGCACAAGCTCTACATCGGGTTTAACGTACGCAGCTAAAAGAGACATTAAGAAGAACAAAATTAAAACGTTTTGAAAAAAAGTTTCGGACACGTTTGCTCATTAACTTGCTTGTTAAAATAGAGTTTAAATAAAAGCTTAAACACTCATTCTTAGCAAACTTCACAAGGCAATTTTACGATTGTTGTGATATTAAAAAACGAGTGAAATGTTTGTCATTCGAAAAGTATTTGTTTCGGCTTTGCTCAAGTATAAAACGATTAAGAAAATTTTTAAAGTTAAAACGTTTGCGAAACATTTTGTTTACTTTCGCATACTGGCTTAAGCCCCGCTGTTAAGTTGTCACAAAAACGTCAACTTCAGTAATTTTCAATTATAAAAGGTTTTGCTTAGAAGGCTGGAGTAAAAAAAGAGGTGCGGACTTTGCCCTCGCATTCAAAACGTAAGGAGACAACTGAAGACGAAAGTGTGAAAATGGTATCGAAGATTATCGGGTGATAACTGTGGAAACCCCCGATATAATCCAACCTCGAAGGAGAAAGAGTAAACTTTAGTGAAATATCATAAGGGTCGCTGAAATCTTTGTGACTTTGAGCCTGAATTATAAAATATTAAGACTTTAATTTTTCAAAAAATTCAGTGAATTTGAATCTCATTTAATTTTGCTTAAATTTGTTTAAGGTTGGCCTTATCAGTTTGAATATAAAATTCGAAACACTGAAAAAACCAAAAAACACTTTGAATTGTTTAATGACTGTGTCATAATGATCAGGTTTCAATTACTTTGAAAATGACACTGTGCTGCTCTCACCGACTTAAATGTCTAAAAGTACTTCCTTTCAATTGCTGTTGTTGTTGTTGCTGCTGCTGCTCTTGCTATTGTCATTGTTGGCCGTATAACAAATAATTTTAATGACACTTTTAAAAACGTAAATCTTTTAATTAAAACAAATGGGTATTATATTTTGCAATGAACCATGAAATTTTATACGCCATTTTATTAATAAGGAAAAGGTTAAAAAAAGAGTTTTTTTTGTTTGTTGTTGTTTGCTTTTAACTTTGTCATTTTCTAATGGGTTTTAACAACTAAATTATAAAAAGGAGGAGCCCAACAATACTTTTTTTTGTATTTCTGTTTTCATATAATGAATTGTCATTTATTATTTCACTTGATAGTAAGCAGTTGGAAACCTTTTTCTTTGGCCATAAAAGCAAAAATAAAAAGGATTTTGAAAAGCTTAATAAATAAAAGATAGAAAAAAATGGCTGCCTTTTTATATTGTCAATTCAATGCCTTTTATAATCAATTTATTTCAGCGACTTTTTTCCTCAATGTTTTCTTACATGTGACATTTCCGTCAAAATATTTGTGGTAGTTTTGTTGAATACTTTAGAAATAAATTTTTTGCTAAATAATGGTTTCAAATATCAATTGATCGAAAAAAAAAATACAAATAATAATGAATCTAAGGAAGTGCTTTATATTATAAAAATATTCCCACCATTAGATTTCATTTTATAAAAGATATTTATAATTTCCTCAACATTCTAAACAAAACAAAAAAAAATAAAAAAAATAAATAAAAATTTATTACAGAATCTAAAAAAAATTCGGGAAGAGTAAGCTGGACTCACACCCGCAAGATTACGTATCATGTAGAAGCCACCTTTTAATTTTTAATTTTTTTCCTATTGTTTGTTTTTAAACTTCATCAACATTCCACAAAAAAAAATTTGAAAAAAATATTACAGAATCTAAAATAAATTCGCTCAGTGTAAGCTGGATTTACACCCGCAGGCTTACTTTCATATCAAGTAGAATCCACCTTCTAAGTGTTAATTTTATTTTTTTATTATTTATTTTTAAACTTCATCAACATTCCACAAAAAAGTTTAAAAAAAATGTTACAGAATCTAAAATAAATTTGCTCAGTGTAAGCTGAACTCACACCCGCAGCTTTACGTATCACTTAGGAGCCATCTTTTAATTTTATTTATTACCTAAATTAAATATTCTAAATGCTATTTGAAAGATAAGTAAATATATAAGAAAATCCCGTTACTAATGGGAGACTCTTAGCTACAGCTGAAAAACAAAAGAGTTAAACATTTTAATTTCGTCACTATAGGAGCACCCTTTATAATTTATATTTTATATTTTGAAGTTTTTCTTAAACTAAACTTAAAATGTGTGGATATTGCTGTAGAAAAACATAGTTACATTCATTAAAATCACGTTAATATTGGAACACCCTTTAATTAAATTTTTTTTTAATTGTTGCGAACATAGCTTTACATATATGAGAACATATTTGACGTGTCTACCTGTTACTGTTAACAAGATAGAAACAAATTTTATTAATATCACGCTACTTTCGGCATACCCTTTAAATTTTTTTTCAATTGCTGTCTTAGCCGTTACAAGTAATATAACTTATTGTGAAAGCTTAAAGAGTGTGCCTTTTAAGAGTTTAAAAATAGAAGAGGACTGTGACAGTCGGACAGACAGACATTGTAGCGAAACTTAAAGGGTAACATTCGATTCCAAATTTTTAAACTACTCTTTAGAGGCATTTTATTTAATGGCATTAAACAGCAATTATTATGAATAAATTTTATTTTGACAAAAAATTTGTTTGAAGTTAAATTTTGGTTTAACTACTGTTTTAATTGATTTAATTAATGTTGTTGTTAAGTTTTTGATTTTATTTTGTGTTTGCTATGAAAATTATATTTTTTTCTATTAACTATTTAGCAATTCACTCATTTAATTTAACCAAATGTGTGACACATCCAATATCAGATTTACCTTCTCCCACAGTAATATAATTTAGGAAAAAAAATTATTTTTCGCACAAAATTATTTGGAAACAGCAGCTCATATCACAATGGGACCACTAAATTTTAGAAAAAAAATTGCTTACTGGTTTAAAACTGAGCAGCTCTTAGCATATTAATACAGGAATTTATATCATTCTAAGCACACTTTATTGCCATTAAAGAAGTATAATTCCAAGCTAAAATTAGTGTATTTTAAATTCAACTAGAAAACCACTTTCAAATTTTCCATATAAAATTATTCATAAAAATATAAAAAAAAGTTAAATCCAATTGATAGCAACTACCTGAATTTATATGTCTATTGATATGTTATTTTTATTTTGCAAAGTTGGTTGCAAGTAATATGGGTGTGTGTGTGTAATGGCTTTGATGGTGATGATGATGATGACACTATTGATCATTATGAATTGAATTGTTGATTGAATCAAGTTTATTTCAAAATGATGCTACTTAACTTATGACACAAAATATAAAAAAATTTTTTTTTCATTTCAATTTAAACGTAAATGTTACTGCATATTGTTACACCCAACAAACATAACGATGTAACTTAAGTTTAACCAACTTTTGTAACTGAAAATCATTTCACTTGCAGATTCTTATGAATATTTATTCCTACTAAAAATAAAATTTGTTTGGGTTTGCCGAAGTAGAATGCATATCATTTAAATGTCTGGTAATATTTGGAGGTGACTTGGCAAGAGGGTGATCCTAATTCAAACAAAACATATACATTTACTAGAATTGTGCGTAACCGAAATTAGTTACATGACAAAAACTTACAGACAGATAAGTATTTCTACTTGTAGGAATAAAAAAAAGAAAAGCAATAAAATATAATGCAGGGCAAAAATTTAGAAAAGCGCACTTTCGCAATGCAAAAGGGAAAGAATGCAAATTTTTCCTACACAGTTTTTTGTTTCATTATTAGGATCTTTCCATTTTGCGCCTGACCCTTTACTAGCCACAAATTATCTTACAGATTCAAAGTTAAAAATGAAAAAGTTCATGGTTCCAAGGACCATATTTTAATATTTCTTGAAATTTGTAGAGAAGAAACCCCAACAATTACACAGTTTCTAACCAGGGGGCGAATTACGGCACTCGATATCGCTCGAAATTTCAATAGAATTTAAATGTAAATTTCGATCGATATCGAATGCCAAATTTGCCCCCAGATTTCGAATACAAAGTTTCCAAAAAATTTGCTAAATGCTTTAACTAAAAATTTAGGAACTTAAGTTTTAAATATTCTCAAGTGGTTTAAGGAATTATTTACAGAAAAAAAAACTGCGAACCAATAGCTTAAGTCTAGTCTTCTATAAAAAAATCAAGAAAAAAATATAAAAATCTCACCTTATGTTGGCTTGGCCTTAAATTTTATAACAACTTTTTGCTGTAAATTATAACAAAATTTCATTTTTAAGTCAGTCACGTGTTCGTATTTACGGTGCCATACCTTTTATAGGGCTCTATCTCTGGAATATAAATATCTAGTATCTTGAAATTTTTACCAAATAAAAAACAAAATTTAAAAATTAGAAGGTATCCCCTCAGGGCTATTAATTTCACTTTAAAGTCTTTATTCTTTCAGCGGTTGCAGAAACACACTAGAAAATTAAAAGGATATTTATTATTTAAGTCCAATATTTGGACTAGTTTGTCAAAATATTATTTTAGTATAAAGGGTGTCCCCATAGAGAGATGATTTTTACTTTTTTCTACTTATCTCTTAAATTATTATAAAAAGATACTTGAAACTAACATAGAGTATATGCTCTCTATATTAACGAGTACAAAACTAAACTTTAAACTTAAAGGGTGACCCCATACAAGACTTGACTGGAACATATGTTGCTTTTTCTTTTGAACAGCAGAAATAGGCAGACCCTTAAAATTTGTAACAAAAGCTGACAAAAAGATTAATTTATCAACTAAAGGGTGAACCATACAAGCTAAGGAACCCCTCAAATATGTGTAAAACTCGCACTTGGAGGATTTTCTTATTTTAATTCAAATTTTTTAATATTTTTTAAATTAAGGGAATATAAAATATATATAACGGATAGATACAGGAAAAAAATTTTTCTGAAACTGAAGCGCCTTTTTCTTTTGTTTGAAAACGAAGCCAAAAATCGCGTTAGGGTCGATTTAAACTTTTTCTAAGTTATAATTATTAACTTGTTGCTTAAAAGTATGAATAGTGTTGATTAAGGCGAGATGTGGATGGCAATATGTGCCATATGGCGTCCGCAGCCATCGCCTTATTTGAGGATCAAAATTTAGCGATTTGATTTAAAGAAATCAACTTATCAATTGGCCTTTAAAGTCATGGAATTTCAATACTTTTAATTATTTTTTATGTGGTCACGTGAAGTCACTGGCTTGTGCAGGTTATTCACAAACATTTGACGCCTTGGAGCCCAACATTGTTCATGTTATTCGTGACGCATGGCCAGCAATGTCCGAAAAATTTACCCAAAATTAGACGTCGGGAATGCGGTTTCGTCAAGAATAACCGCGGTGGCCATATGCCACGTTTTTTTATTATTTTTTAATTTCAAGTTCTGTTCCTGTTTGACTGAACTGCTATTTGAAGTTGACATAATTATTATTCCTCATGAAAATAGCATGTTTAAGAGCAATCAATTTATGTTTCTCTTAAGATTATTGAGTGTAAAATTTAAAGAAAAAAATATTAATGTGTATTTATGAGACTTAGAAAACTATATAAAAATGTTCACTGGGATATTCGAATAGAGCAATTGCTGTCACACAGTTAATGTATGTATTTTGTAAATGTGTTTGTTAAATGTTACACGTGAACTGGGAGTGTGTGGAAAAATTGTTAACAAGCAATTTCTCACGTAGCAAAGAATAAAAGCAACAATAAATTAAAAAAATAAAAATATTTAAGATTAAATGGACTTTTAAATGAGCTACAACAGTTAGAATTAAAGGATTTTCTTTTTCTTGCACAACCCAGTTTTTATTGAATTTAAGAATAAAAAGGCGTTTCCCTAGAGGTCGTGATTTGGATGAATATGGATTTAGCTTTAAGGCCTGCTATGCCTGCTTGTCAATAATTAAAGTGAAGGGTGTCCCGATAGTAACGTTTTTTTTTAACTGAAGGATCAGAAGAAGATGGCTAAAATTATTGACAGCAATGAAAAATAAACAATAAAATCAAATGGTGGCTTTAAGCTTTTAATAAACTACTTTAACTTGCTGCTTTACCATAGAACAACTAGTGCGTATATTGTCATACATGTCTTGCGACATATTTAAATATCAATTTGTTAGTTTTATGTTTGATGCCATAACGCTGTCAAATCACGCGTCATTTCCCCAACACTTTGTTGTAGTAGTTTACAATGTTAGTAGTTTGTTATTGTTATTATTATTATTATTATTTTTTTTTTTTTTTTGTTATTTGCTTGTGTTTTTTTTTTTTCTCACTCTGAATACATTTCGTTACAATTTGATATCGTTTTGCTTATCATTAGTTTAATTGGAGACATGTGCGACCTTTTTTTTCTTGTTTTGCTCTCAATTTGATGGCAAACGAGGTAACAATTAATTGGAATTTTGTAAATGTTGTATGAAAAATAAAATTAAAAAAATCAAATATGACAATAAATCAAAAAATGAAAATAAATAATCACCGCAGGGTGTCTTGTTGAACACCACCCGTTTTTTCTTAACTTCTTTTATGTTAAAATCATATTTTGACAGATTTGAATAATAAACAAAACTCCCTGATAAATTAATAATTTTGAAAGTTTTTTTTTTATGAAAATAAGACAAAAATTCGTTGTAAATTATTATTAAAAGCACCGGGTTTATTTAATCAATCAAAATTTCTAATCCAATAGTAATTAATATCTCTCTCTTTCTCTCTCTCTCTCTCTCTCTTGAACTGTTTATAAAAATCAATGTTACCAAATACGTGTTTTTTTTATTGTTTGACAAGTGGGAACTTTCGAGATAATGAAGTAATTTGTTTGACAGTTATTTTAAAAGATTTTTAGCAACTAAAACAATTGTACTCTATTTTTCTATAGTGTTTCATGTAACTGCCAATTTAAGAACATATTTATGCGTCATAAATAAACGTTTGAGTTAAAAATATTAAAAAATGAAAATTATTTTATAAATATTTATAAACTTTGAAACAATCGAATTTTAAACAAATTATAATATTCTAATATAATTTTAATTTCTCGAAATTTTTGAAAAAAAAATATTTATAATATTTTACCCAAAATGAAAAATAGAAAAAAATTCCCCTTAAAATTCCCCTTTTAATAATTCTTTTTTTAAATATTTTATTATGTCCAAATAGCCATTTCGATTCATATGCCATGACGTAATGTATTTGTTATAACTTTTAGTAACATTTTTGCGTGTAGTTCCTACTTAAAAAACATCACCAGAAGAGAAAAATTATGAAAGATATTAAATCACTCCATCCTGTAGGTCAATACTTAGCGCAATGACCTAAAATAAAGCTGAACATGATTTATTTATTGACTTAACATGTCATTCATTTTTTAGGATTAAAACAAGTTGGTGATCTCAAGTCAAGTTTATTTTCTTGATTTATTTTTTATTTAAAGCATATAAAATCCCCAGCAAAAGGTCTTTGGACTGTTACTGTTGAGCAAAATTCTGCTCATTTTGTAGAACAAAGTTTTTATTACAATCTTAAAACTAAAATTTAAACTGTTGTATACATAGGATAAGAGCAGCAACCAGTGTTGCCGCTGAACTCTTTTTTTAAACTACCAAAAATTCCTTTAAACCCATAAAATTTTGGCAAAAAACTTAATACAAATTTAATTCAATGTAGATTTAGTCTGCCAAAAAAAATTTTCATTACAATTTAGTATTAAAAGTGCTGCAATGGCAACTTTGTTCAACATAAAATTATTGCAAATTCGTTAGTGTTAAAATATGTTTGCATTAATTTCAGTCATTCATTACTTGCTGGATGGGTTAAAAGTTTCTAATTAAATTTTTATTAATAACACGATTTTGAATAAAAAAAGTAAACAAAAAATACTTCCATTTATTCTCCTGTAAAAGTTTCAAATTATTAAAATTATTAACCGGGGAATTTTGGCCTAAACAAACTTATAAAAAGGAAATTAAAATATAAGCAAACTGGCAGCACTGATTATCCTCACCAGTAATAAAAATACATTTTTGCTTCTTAATGTTAATATAGTTTATTTATTTATTTATTTTTTTTTTTTTCATTTTTCCTTTTTGATTAAATTTTCTTTTTTCTTTTCCTGCAGCTCTTAAGCTTTTAATACAAATTATTATGAATGACTTGATTGATTAGAAAAATTATTGAATTTATTGTTATTATTATCGTTGCCGTTTGACCTGCTATGCTTAACACCATCATCACAATCATTATCTCGCAATCATCTTTATCCTTTTGATTATAATTTTATAAATAAATTGAGTTTATGAGTGAAATGAACTGTAAATTATGTTGTCATGTCATCAAACGCAAACATGATTGGACAGAGTAATTCAGCCTTAATTTACGCCTGTAGTTAAAAGAAAAATTTATTAATATTTTTGATGGACATTTTTGTAAAAATGTTGATCACAAAATATTTAATAATTAAAATTTGGGTTCAAATTTTTAAATTATTATTGTATACAATTAATAAATGACTTAACGATTTCATTTAACAATTCGTTTAAAAATTCTCATCTAGTTTAAAGAAATTAACTAAAGAAATTAATTCACTTTTAAAAGTCAAAATTTTATTTTATGTTCTCGCGGTTTAATTAAAAAAATTATATTTTTATAACTATAGATTTGTTTTTTTTTTGATGACGACACAAAATGTATCTACAAAAAAAAGTATATATTTCAGATGCAGTAGAAAGTCCGAAAATAAAAAAGTTTAGAAAAAGTAAACCGACTTTGTGATCTTAAAATCCTTGTTCCTGAAGCAGGATAAGGCTGTTGACTTAAAAACAGCTCCGGGCTCTTTTGTATATAACAGTTTGAACTTGAACTTAGCACAAAGAGACAAATAAAATAATTGAACATGAATGTCTTAGAATAACTGCAAAATTGACAGCCACTGTTTCTCGTCTGTAAGAAGTCCCATCACAATAACAAAGTCTACATTAACTAGACCTTGTATTTTTTGCATAACTGATTAACGGCTACAGGTAGAATATGATGATGTTTACAATAAGTTTTGAGATTTTCTTGTTTCTTGTTTTTAGACTGTACACAAATTAGTTTTTATTTATTTTATTATGCAAATCTACATATAATCAGTTACATGATTAATTGTCCTTTCCTAAGTCATGTATTATTAGGGTTGCCAGAATAAAGTTTTCGAAATGTTTAATATGAATAAAAAAACTTCTTGATTTAAATAATATTGCAGAAGTTTAATTGTTGACAGATTTTTAAACGTGTATTTGTAAAAGAAAACACTTCACAATATTTCAGTAATATTTTCATACGCAAAGCTACGCTTAAACAAAATGTAGAAATATTAAAAAAAAAATATTTTTTTTGATATTTTCAGTTGGGCTTTTAAAAATCTTGACAAATAAAAATTTCTTGATTCTTGGCGAACATTGAAATTTTTTGTAAAATCAAGGAGTCTGGCAACTCTATGTGTGATTCCCACTTTAACAAATTAAATAACATTTTAGGCATTTAATTTTTAATTTTTGGCTTTACTTAAAATAGTTTCACTTTTTGCTTCTCTCCCCGTCATATATTATTAGGGTTGCCAGATTAATTTTTTTTAAATGGTTGGCATGCATCAAAAAAATCTTTAAAATGCCGAAATGTTGATAGAGATTTAAACAAATACACTAAAGGAGAACACTTTGGCATAATAATTTAATGAAATGTTTATTCGCTTTTTAAAAGAGTTTGTAGAAAAAGATTTTGAAAAATATGAAGATATTATTTTTATTTTTATATTTTCGGTTGGGCTTAAAAATCTTAACAAGAAAAAACCTTTTTTTTTTCTAAATTTTTGGCGGCCTTTGAAAATTCTTGTTAATAAAGCGAAATCCAAGACATCTGGTAACCATATGTGTGATTCTTACTCTAAAACATTAAATTTTCAGCTCTGTTTCTTCTTAAAAGTATTCACTTTTTAGACTTTACTTCAAATGGTTTTACTCTTTGCTTTTTTCCCCCGTCATATCTTATAAGGGTTGCCAGATTAATTTTTTTAAGTAGTTGAAAAATCTTGATTTAAAAAATATTAAAAATGCTAAAGTGTTGACAGAGTTTCAAACAAATACACTTAGATAAAACACTTAAGCGTAATAATTCAATAAAATATTTATTGATTTTTTGAGAGTGTTTGTATACAAAGATTTTGACAAATTTGAAAATATAATTTTGTTTTTTATTTTCTTTTGGGCCTTAAATAATCTTAATAAAAAAAATTTTTTTATTCTTAAAATTTCTTGTAAAACATGCAAAATCAAAGATACTTGGCAACCCTATGGGTGATTTTCACTTTAAGATATAAAATAAAATTTTTAAACTTTGAGGTGCTTGCCTGTTTGAAACGGGATTCCTGATAATTTTTCCATATGATTTCTTATTTTTTACCCATAAAATCAATAATATTTTTTTATATTTCAGAGTTTTTTTTGCAATCTTTGTGGTATTTTCTTTTTTTTAAGCGATTTTTTTAATTTTTCTTTTTAGTTATGTTATTTCAAAGAACCAAATATATGTAGAGTTTTTTGTATGCATGCTTTATTTTCTAGCGATTTATTCTAATGTTTCATGAAACATTTTGCAACTTTTCTTGAAAGATTCTATTTTTTTATTGTGTTAAATTAATTTTTCTGAAATTAAACAAGTTTTTTTATGCGTCACCTTTTTAAATGTTTTCTTCATTGTTAGCATGTATTATAATATTTTATGTAACAAAATACCAAATAAGTGATTTTTGGTTATTTTTTTGAAAATTTTTTTAATTTTATTCTGACTTTTTTCTTCATACAAAACGCTAACATTTCAAAATTAAGCAACTTGAGCCTAATTTGGTCCTTCCTAAGGAGGAAGGTGTAAAAGACTGACATTTTCAAAACTTCGGTCTTTTTGGCGATATAATGTAACTGAATGAATTTTTTCTATATTTTTTAGCGCCTTTAAGTGATTTTATTTTAGCAATTTAAGCAACTGTTTCTTTTTTTCGAGCTCTTTAAAATTTTTTGATGATTTTAGTTTTCTTTATTTTTGTATTGTTTATAGTAACATTTGGGTCATAAGTTGGGGACTGTTTTTTTTTTTTGTCTATTTTCGCGTTATTCTTCCATTAATATATTTTCTGCACTTTTGGCCTTGCTTATTTATTTGTTGTTATTTTTATTTGTTGATAAATTAATAAAAATATGCTTCATGTAAGTTTGTTTTTCTTTTAAATCTGTTGGCGTTTTTTTCAATGAAGTAAAAATTGTATTCATTTATTTAGCGATTTTTTCGATTCTGCATTTCTTAAAAAAAATTATTTATTTTTACTAAATTTTGGGTTTTTTTTGCATTACGTGGCTGTGGGCTTATTTTTTTAATTTCTGTTGCTCCTTGGAAGAAAAGTATTTAAATATTAAGAATAATTATGCAACTTAGACCACAAATTGTAAGAGCTACTTCAACGTGGTGCTTTTATGTCCCTCGTGCAATTTTTTTTTTATATTTTTTACTATAAAATTTTTACACGGAATAATAAAATTTAAAATTAAGAAATATAAAGCAAAAAGAAGTCATATTCAGCTGAACGGTAGTGTATTTTGTATTACTTATTGTCCTTATCATAAACTACATTTACAACAACAAACTATAAGAAGTAAATTTATAATCTGTCTTGATAATAAATATTAAAGGGATTTACCAACATTTAGCAAAGACTTAAACCAAAATGAATGCCTCTAGCGACATCTGACGTTTGAAAGCATTTAATAATACAGGATTCAAAAGCACAACACAAATATAATTTTTTATTACAAATTATGGCAAAAAGCTTTAATGGAAACATGAATTTGTCATAAAAGAAATAATACAAACTTTAAGATTTTTATTCGTTCACTGTGCTCAAAATTAAAAAGTGCATTAATTTTACTTAATATCACAATTTCTATAATTGAAATGTTGTAGAAATTAATGTTTTTTTTTAAGTTTTTTAACGTTAATTGCATTTTTTGTTCGAACGTCGTTTTATCGTTTTGATTCTGAGCAGACATTAATAGTTTAATCATACAGAAAATAGTGAAGTAAGATATTTTTGGAAACTTAATAGTGTTGAAATGAAGAGAAGGTCCAGGCGAGTTTAAATTTTTTCATAATTTCATGTTAATTTTTAAAATATTTTTTTATGTTTGTTACAGTTTTAAAAAAGAACTTTTAATTATGAATTTTTCTTGAGGATACAATTGGCAGGTTTTTATAAATTTTAATAAATAAACAAATGATAAATAAGGATCTATTCATTTATTGCAGGCAATTATTAGGGATATCATCCATAATACCCCTGACCTAATTAAAAAAAAACCAAACGGCGAACCAAACTTTTTTCAACTGTTAAAGTCGTGAGAGTATCACGCAGTTTATAACTTCAAATAAATAAAATAGTGAATACAGCTGTGTGACTGGCTCAGTGGAAAAGCACTCCAGCAGAATCTTATAATATTTCTTACCCGAAAACACAGCAAAGATTGATTACACCTATTAAAGGTTTTATTAGATTAAAATTCATTTAAATCTTTATTTTCTTAATTAAATATTTAGATGAAAAAGAAATAAAGATTTTTTTAAATTAAATTATTAATTGAATCAATTAAATATTTAATTAAAAATTAATTAATTAAATAATTAAAACAATTAAATATTTTAATTGGATCAATTAAATATTTAATTAAAAATTAATTAATCAAAAAATAAAATAAATTAAATATTTTATAAAAATATTAATTTTTAGTTCATCTCGCCTTTAATTAAAAATAAAGAAACAATACATTATGTTTTTAGTAAGTACACAGAAAGAAAAATTTTATTTTACATTTGTCTTATTTTCAGCTGAAATTGCGTTTAATAAGCAAGCAAAAACTTGAATAAAATTTTTAATTTAGTATTTAAAATACAAAATTCTGGAAGTGATAGACTGCTTCAATTTTTAAATTAAAAGATTTGCATTTGATCTAGAAAGGGATCCATACGTACTGTGCTTCTGTAGCCGCTCTACATTAATTTAGGTAGGGCGTACTTTAAAAGAAAAAATTGTTTCAGTGTAAATATGCTTTCAAGCGACAAGTTTAAGCTTAACTGCTCTCCATGATTTTTATTTCGAAAAGTAATAGTTAAGTATGGAGGCTGATCGAATAGTACCTCTAAAATAGTACCAAAGTCCCTCCGAGAATTCCTTTAACTCTTTAAATATGTAAGAATTTAGCTTTCGTTTCTAAATAAACAAAGTTATTAAAAGAAAAATGTATCCTTTTAGGAAAAATAAGGGACTTTTCATTGATAGTAATGTTCAGGTTTCACACTCCCGCCAGATTATTGTTCAACAGATGGATTCCTGTGACTAAAGGCCAGATAGGTTACGTATTTGCCCTAAAAAGTACCATACTTTTTTTACATTTAAATCCCTTAATAGCTCTGTTTGAGTACTCACAGCAAAAAAGCTTAACTATTTTTCTTTATTTTGTTTCCTCTTAGTTCCGTTTTCCTTCAATTTTTGAACTCATATGTTTTATTTAAATTAATCTAGAAAAATAAAAAAAAAACATTTTATTATTTAATTTCATGTAAAAAGTTGTTAAAAGAGAAAAATAAACAACAACAACAAAAACAAATTTTGTTTAAATTGAAAATAAGCGTACGCGTTTTTAGTTTTATTTAGCTCTTTTTCTTTCGCTATGTTTCCTTAACTTTCATTTGTTTGGACAAATTATACTTTTTTTTTTATTCCTGTACTTGTTCGTGTTGCCAGTTCTTTGTAAATCAAAATAAAATAAACAGCTGTACATCACTTAATAAAATAAAAAAAAGTGAGCGCTGTGCTGTGGTACTTTCTGGTTTTTTTGTTATAATTCATTTTGTTTCTTTTTTTGGTTTTTGTTTTTAATTGGAAAACTTAACGCGAAAATAAGGAAATGATATAATTTTAATTCCTTTTCAGCTCAAAGAAATTGCAAAATTAATGCCCGAGTATTTTATGAGACACACATACACACACACACACATACAAATAAGCAGAGAAGCAAAAAAAAAATACAGTTATATTCATTCTTCAACTCTTTGTTTTGTATTCTTTAAATAAAACATTCATACAAACGTACTCTCACCTACATCAGTAAAGCTTTATGACGGCCGTTTATTATACGATTTTGTATGTAAATTTTTAATATTTGTACTTGCATGTGTATGTGTGCGTATAAGAAATCATAAAGGACTTAATAGTATAAAATCCTTGTTTTTTTTTTAATTATTCATGCATATTTGCATGCATAT
Organism: Cistogaster globosa; assembly: GCA_937654795.1. Classification (NCBI taxonomy): domain Eukaryota; kingdom Metazoa; phylum Arthropoda; class Insecta; order Diptera; family Tachinidae; genus Cistogaster; species Cistogaster globosa. The sequence goes on from OW569406.1 coordinate 5,125,106, forward strand.
TGGTTGTGCATGTGTATGAATGCTTGCCATGTGAATGTGTGTGCGTGTGTGTGTGTGTGTGTGTGTGTGTTAACATGATTTGACTTTATTTTAATTACTCGTAAACAAAAGTAATGTACAAATTAAAATCTTAACAGTGATTTGCTCATTTAGCCATAATTTATCAAGGCTGCTTAAAAGAAATTCATATCAAAATGGAACGCCTGATAAGTTTAGAGTCAATTTTTGACGGTGGGTCAAACGAGAAATTATTATAAAATTCTTGGAAAAAAAAAGCCGACTTCATAACAGACAAACTAAAGTCATATTTCTTTATATTATTTTAAATTATTTTATATTCGAAAAAGATTGCGTCAGAATTTTTTATATTTCGTAGAATAAAATATGAATGCGGATTAAAAAATAAAATCCAGCAGTAATGTGGTCGCCCTATATTTTTTACACTGCTGACACAATAAAACAAAATTTGTTAAAATTCTAAGCGTTAAAGAAAGATAGACACCCTTCAATTTCTAATTTCAACTTTGCTACTTGTTATAGCGGACTAAGCAATAAAGGTTCTGTGTAAATTTCCATCAACTGTCTAAAACTGTTTAACAGTTTGTTCATATACATCAAATAACAGCAACTATTGTAACACCCTTTAACTTATAATTTTATATATTTTTACTTCTAAGTAGACCAGACAAAGTAGTGGACATTCTGTTTAATTTTCAAGCATTTGTATATAACAGTTCAAACGATAGGGTCATATAAGTCAATTCACTTCAAATATGAGAACACCCTTTAATTTCTAAATTCTAATTGTATAATTGTTGTTAAAGCGCACTTAGCAATACAGGTTCTTTGTTAATTTCAGCTGTCTGTCTATAACGGTTAAATAAGTTTGGCCACATACATCAATTTACATCAACTATTAGGACACCCTTTAATTTATAATTTTAAGTGTTTACACTTGTAATCGAAATTTCGTTCAATTTTCAAGCGTTTGGCTATAGCGGTTTAAGAGATAGGCACACATAAACCATTCTACATCACCTATAGGGACACCCTTTAATCTATAATTTTAAGTGTTTACACTCGTAATCGATATCCAAGCGTTTGGCTATAGCGGTTCAAAATTTTGGCCACATACAATAACTTTCATCAACTATTGGGACACCCTTTAATTTATAATTTTAAGTGTTATCGCTTGCAGTCGAAATTCCGTCCAATTTTCAAGCGTTTGGCTATAGCGGTTCAAAAGATAGGCACACATAAATCAATATACATCACCTATAGGGACACCCTTTAATTTTTAGATTTATTTTTGTATTACTTTTTGCTATTGGGAGAAATAGTAATACGCATTTTTTTAATTACAAAGAAAGAAGCCTTACGGTTTATAATACACTTAAATACACTTAGACACAAACATAACAAAGCAACATTCTGTTGAATTGATAACCTTCTTCTTGTTTTGAAGTCAGCTGTTTTTATTTATTAATTTTTTTTTTTTTGTAAGCCAAAACATTTATTGTTGAATTATTTCACAATTTTCTTTTTTATAATCCTTTGTTTAATAGGCCGAGTCCATCACGAAATATTGTTACTGTAAATACATGATTAATTACTGGATCCTATAAAAGTACTGCATAGTGGTACGGTACTGCATTCTGGTACAATACTACATCTGGGTATGGTACTATATTATATTAAAATACCACATTCTGGTAGAGTACTGCATCCTGTTTCTAGTTTGATTAACAATTGTGATAAATTTCTCACATGGCAATAATGTAATCAAACTGCTTTAAACAGGGTGAGCCAAAGTTAATAAATTCTGAAAATGCTATAAAAAAAACTACGGAATATTTTCTCAAAAAAATTTTTTTTTAAAGTACAATCCTTCTGGTTAATAATGAAATATAATTTCAATCAAATTGCTGCCTCAGCTGGCCATGCAGTAGCCTACACCATCGGTCAAATTTTTAAGCACATTATCGATTGTGTGCAGCTGTATTTCACCAATGGCTTCACGAATACTGTCCTTTAAAGCGTCAATTGTCTCTGGCTTTTCGCTGTAACACTTATCTTTGACGGCACCCCCAACAATTAATAGCCCAACGTTGTCAAAACGCAGCTCCGAGGTGGAAAAACGACTTTAGCTCTGCAGCTGATGATGCAATCTTCAAAAACAGGGCGCAAAACATCGATCGTAGCTTCAGCTGTGTGGCACGTAGCACCGACCTGTTAAAACCAAATGTTGCCAATATCCTCCTCTTTAATTTTTATGAACAAAAATTCGTTCAACATGGCCCGATAATGATCGCCATTGACTGTAACGGCCACTACTTGCTCGAGCTTGAAGTCTTTCTTAAAGATTTTTCCCAGCGTATTCTTGTCTTTCGAAAATTACTTTTTTTGTGATAACCAAAGTCATTATTTGGATAACCAAAGTCCCTTTTTGGCAGATTTATAAAGGGTTCTTTAAAAACTCACTCTTTTCTCTACTGACGTAATAGAAGACACAAAAGTATATGTCTCCCTGCGAACCTCCGTCATTTCGTTCTTTTTGTCTATAGTGAAGAAGAAGAAGTTTACAATAGAATAATTAAACAAGAAATCGAATGTAACATAAAATTTTCAAAAAGTCATTGAGAAATGTACCGTTAGAAAATTAATACTAAAAGCCGAGTTCATGTCGTACGTTCTACTTTCATTTATATCGTCATATAAGAGCTCATTGTCTCTACTAAATTTCAAAGCTACCAGATTAATAGATTTTTATTCACTTTTATTATTCACAGAAATACCAGAAGGTGTTATCACTTCCAACTGCACAACTGAGAGAAAAAAGAAAGGGAAAACATCCTGGGCTTAGCTCAGAAATGGGGTTACAGAACATTTGGAGCTGTCATTCATAAAAATTTTTGGTAAATAAATAAATTTTGAGGCGGTTTGACTTTTTAAATGAATTATTTATTTTACAACACAATGCCAGATTTGCACTTTTACCGGTAATGAAGAGATATAGAACTTTTTTATTTTGCTAAGAACTGTCTTAATAAAAATTGTTTTATCATTTATTAGACTCTTAAAATTTTCTTATATAATTACAGTTTCATTTCATTTAACACTTCAATTCCTGCCTTCAATATTTAACAACTAATGAAGAGCGTTGCCCAACCAAATTTAAATCACTGTTGCGTTAATACACTTAACAAAACACTCGTTTAATAGCAGCATCCCCCAAACTAAAACAAAAAAATCCACTTTGGTTCTCCATTTTTTAATAATCATAATTTCAATTAAAAATGTTTTTATTGTCATTTTTCAAGTATCTTCTTCAAAATTGTCTACATATCCTTATTATTTGATAAAAACAAAACAAAATAAAATTCATACATTTCTAGCAATTCATGTACAATTTTTTTTTCTCACATAAATTTTTTCAACAATAAATTTACCGCCAACAGGCTAAAAAAAATACAAAAAAAAAGAGAACTCATCTTGTTCCAAATTAAATACTTCTCACTTCTTTGAATGGTTTTTCAAGTTGTATTGCTTTTGCTGCATGCAACACATTTGAGCCACTTGTAAAAACGTTAATTTCATAATTACATGTTTCATGTGTTCTCACACCATTTTATTTCAATTTTGGCGCATTCACACAAAACGCACAAACACACCAACACACCCTTTATTCTTGCCATTAAATATTAAGATTGTTGGAATAAAGAAAAAAAATGTTGAATACAAAAAATACTGAGCAGCAGTTTGTGGAGATAACAAACATCGTTGGCTATTTCAGACACAAATGTATTTTATTTTATTTTTTTTTTTTTTGAAACAAAATCATAATTATTGGATTTAGTTTGTTTGTTGTTGTTGCTGTTTGTGGTTTGATAAAGCAACAACAATTCTGTTTTTTTTTTTCTTTCAAAATAATAAAGGAACATCAACCATTTTGGTTGTTGTTACATCAGACTTGGAGACGTCATCATTCTGTGGCTTTTTACTCATCTCTTTTTGAACCCATCATTGTCTGCCATAAGATAATAATCATTATCATAATTAACAAGACATTACACCTAAAGAAATAAGGGGTCAAATCAGCATAAGAAGAAGTAAAAGGAAAAAGGAATTTTAAAAATAAAATTTAATCGATAGAAAGGAAAAATATAAAAAAATAATTAAAAAAATTTAGAAGAAGAAAATGTCAATTCAAATAAGTATAAAAGGAAACAAAGAAAAACAGAAATTTAGAAACGCATAACACAGCAAAAAAAAGGAAAGAATAGATAAGATAAGGAAAGGAAAGAAAAGAAAAATAAGAAGAAAACGAAAAAAGAAGACAAAACGAAAGGTAGAAAAAAATGTATTAAAGAAAAGAAACACAAAATTATGAAAAAATGAAAAGAGAATTAAAGTAAATATTAGAAAAGATTATTAAAGCAAAGGAAAAAAAAAAAAGAATGAAAAGAAGAGAATAATAGGAATATAAGGAAAAAAGTAAATAAAAGTGACCACCACTAAGGCAAGAAATGAGAGAAGGTTTAAAAAGTGGAAAGAAAATTAAATAGATAAAAAATAGTGGAATAGAATCCCATTAAAGAACAAAAAAATAGAAAATATATTAAAGAAAATGAACAAAAGTAAAAGAAGAGAAGTAAAAGAAGAGAAGAAAAGAAAAGAAAAGAAAAGAAAAGAAAAGAAAAGAAAAGAAAAGAAAAGAAAAGGAAACGAAACGAAACGAAAGGTAAGGCAAGAAAAGAATCAAGGGAAAAGAGGGATAATTTAGAGGAAAAAATAAAACAGGAGTGCAAAATAAGAATGAGATAAGAAAAAAGCGAGAAAAAAAGAACAAAAAAAAAGAAAATAACTGAATGTAAAAGTGAAGAAGACGCGAAGATAAAGAGAAATGAAAAAAGAGATGATGAGAGCCAAAAGTAAAAAAAGTAGTAAAGAGAAAAACGGAGATTAAAAAACAAGGAAACAAAAAAAAAAAAAAATAAAGAAGAAGAAGAAGAAAAAGAAAAAGAAAAAGAAGAAATAAAGGAAGGAAGGAAGAAAGAAAGAAAAAGAAGTGCAAAAATTAAAGTAAAGAACTTGAAAAAAAAACTGAAAAAAGGAGAAATTAAAGAAAAAAGAAGAAAAAAAAGAAAATAAAAAAGCAGCTTAAAAATAAAAGAGAAGGAGAGAAAATAAAAAAGAAAATATAAAAGAAAAGAAAATAGTAAGAAAAAAGAGGAAAAAAACGAAAAAGAAAGGAGTGATAAGGAGGAAAACAATTAAAAAAAAATAAAAATAAACAAGACAAAATAGAAAAGAAGTACAGAATAGGAAAAGAAAAAAAAGGAAAATAATAAACTTAAGAAAAAACTAGTAAAGAGACATGAGAAAAGAAGACCAAAAAAGGAAAAGGTAAAAGAAAACACAAGCCAAAAATAGAATAAATAAAACACGAAACGAAAAGAAAGGAGGAGGGAAAGAAATATTTCAAATAATCTGCAAAGTAAAACGTAAATTTTGAAGAAAAAAAAAACAACAAAACAAACAAAAATAGCTACGAAATAAATAAAAACTATAACACCTTCTTGAAGTTTTGTTATCAAATGCAATGATGCAGAAGTTTTAAATTTTATCTATTTTTCTCCGTGTATAATTCGTAAATTTTTAATTCCTTACGAAAGACTTGAAAAAAAAAACAAAAAGAATTGAGAAAAAACGTTAAGTTACTAATTAATATGTAACACATTCAAATAATAATCATAACAATAATAAAATTACAAAAAAAAAAAAAATTCTTCCTCCCTCCTCACTAATAACGCCCTTCATGAATGAAACTTCAAAAATTGTGTTGTTCGAATTTTCAACAAAACCATTTGGGAACCCAGAAAAAAATTTTCAATCTTTTAATATTCTAAACAACGTGTTTAACAAAGAACAAAACTTGTAACTTTTTTTTAGTTTTTTTTTTTTAGTCAACTAATTTCAAAAGAAGCTGACCAAAAAGCAACACAATTTAGAACCAAAAAAAACAACAACAACAACACTATAATGGTTATTATTATTGAAGTGGCCCACACACTTAAACCCCAGTGTTAAATCTTTGTTATGGTGGAATAATTAATAATCATAATGATTGTGGTAAATAAATGTTTAAAGAAGAAAACTACTACTCACTGTCGAGTAACAGACAAGAACGAATAAAAAGTGATTGATTTCGAATTAAAAAAAAAGTTTAAAAAAAATTATGTCTTAATATTGTGGACAACTGCACAGGCTTAAGCGTGGTTAAGATAGCGTTGAAGGCAATAATATAGTGAATAGGAAAAGTAGCTAGGATAAAGGTACATTATCCTTTGTTAACGATCGAGAGAAAAAACTTAAACAGACTGCCGTCCTTTTGATATTTTTTTCAAGAAGTTTCTCGTCACCCAGAGTAATTTACTTAAGACCTGGCCTCCGCTTCCAATGTACTGCCTCTAATGAGCCTGTATATTGATGTTTCCTGCCATCCTTTCTCACTATTGTAGGACACGAGCTAATTCAGTTCCATTTCTACTTAAGTGACCCTCATGATAGTTTGTCAGTAGTAACGGCTGCGAATTTCTTGATTTCGTGTTCTGTGTGTCTACACAGCTACACTACACTTGAATTGCTTGCATCAGCTTCAAACATCCTGGCTTAGCTACCACAAACATTTCTTGTTCGTTTGCTGCCTTCCGAAGTGGACTCATTGTTCGCTAATTTCATTTCATCTTTGTTAACTTCCGGAATGAAATAAATTTTTTCAAACACCTGACTTTTTGATCGTATTCAAGGCAGTGTAAATTTCCACCGCCATCTTTCACGGACTGCTTACTTTCCCAGTCAAATCATCATTCCTTCACTTCATTTTGACTTGGTTGAGCCCCAGTTTATACACTAATAACTGATACTTTCTGCTTAACTTCATATTCTACATGAGGCTGCTGTAGTCGAAGTGGTAAACATGTTGGCTACAAACCTGGCTGACCAGGGTTCAACCCCTGCCGCAACCAAAAATAAAAAATGTTTTTTTCTGTTTAATGGTATAAATACATATTCAGAATTGACATTAAACATGCAGCCTCCTTCGTCGGTACTTTCTCATAGCAGATTCGCCGGCGAAGTAAAATAAATAACTCTCTCTCTTTCTCCTTTCACCACTTGTCTTATCTTTCATCTATCCCTTTCCTAAAGAATGTAGCACGGTTACGAAAATAACTAAATAGGCATTATTGCCTGAAGTGCTACTTCTCTTTAAAAAAAAGGTCTCTCAGGTTACTCGGCAATTAGACTTCTTCTTTTTTAATTAAAGTAAATTCATACTTCCTGGGTTAGAGGCCATGAACTTATTTGCACGTTATTCATATCCATAGTTGCACTACTTCTGCTGCTCCTTGAGAGTTTTCTGGTTTCTGCGGTATTTCATATTTCGTCTCGTCTTTCTGGACCTGCGCACGCTCACCTTCAAATTTAATTCCATGTGGCGATATGGCTACAAATTATAAATTCATAAGCCACTTTTGAGACTGGTGTGTCGACAGAATCTCACCTGCCTGTCTTCTTTGGTGGGCTCTGTGAACTATTTATTTACATCGAAGGTATTTTACATTTGCATTGCAAGAGTTGTGTTTGCGGATTTGATTTTCCAGACTTAATTTCTATCAGCTTCTTAGCCTGTTTTTTAACACTTAAAATAGTGTTACTCTTTCTTCTCCTCACAAATCCCAGGCTTAGCTGTAACCACTAGTCCACAACATAACAGGTAGGTCCATCCATTTCTCTAGCAGCTTTCTTGGTCGGTGCGAATCTGCAGTTACCTTATTGCATCTCTGATACTTTTTTGCTGTCTAGCGCCTTTAGTTGGCCTCCTCCTCTGCCTTCTCTTTCATAGCTTTCTGATTTCTTTAACTTTTCCCATTTGAGCTTCTGCTGTTCAAAAAATACCTCTCGTGGCTGTTTCGGCTGCGAAAAACAAACTCTTCTCTGTCTTCTTCAAAAAGCCAGCCCCAATAGTTGTCTAATTGCTGCGGCGTACCCAATTAGAATGTCTGCTCTTGAAAAACAAAAATTTCGTGACTAGTGTGACTTTAAAAAAGAAACTCTTCTTGAAAAATGCTGCCTTAATAATTTTCTAGTTCTCATGATTCTTTAAATTAAACTTTATTTTATTGCAAAAGAATTTTGTTAATAAAAAAAATTCTATCTCTACCATCATCCTGGATAATTGAAAGTCTCCTCCTCAATGGATTTGTAGTAAATACTCTCCTTGAAAAATTTAACCTCAATAATTTTCTAGTTTCTACTGCATTTTAAATTAAAGTTTCGGCTGTCAAAAAAGATTTTGGTTGACTGGTGCGACATTGAAAAATACCATCTCTTCGATCCTCCTAGAATTGCTTGAAGTGCTTTTCCTCTGGGGTTTTGTAGTACTTACGGCGTTTTTTCTTTAATCTTTGTTTTTATCTTTACAAGAACGCAGTGTCTTTTTCGGATTTACTGCTGAGGGGGTCCATTTGCTTAGCCACATGTCGGTAGAGTCGCCTCTTTCTCCAACATCTGTTTTGGTCGGTGTAAACTCAGAGATGAAGCTCTCCTTCTTTTTTAAAGATGTCATTGTTCGCTTCCTCAATATTTTCTGTTTTTTTGGGGACTTTAGTAGTATTTTACATCATCAGAGTCCTATGAGTTGTGGAGAACAAGGGTTCTATTCCTTCTTCAAAATCGTTTTTTCATAAATGTCTCCTCGTACTTGGAATATTAGAATTAATTAGTTTGTGATAACACAAGAAGCTTTTTGAGACATAATGTAAGGCAAAGTCCTATAGAGGACAGTTTCATGAAGCTTTTAAATAAGTTTTCCACAATTTTTCTTCAATATTCCTTAAATATACCCTTCATATGCCCTAAAAAAATTATTTCCAAAAATGTTAAAAGTACTTTTTGCATTCCACCCTTTTAAACATTTTTCAAAAGCATTTGCCGAGCTCTATTGTTTGGCCAATGATGTTAATAAGACTCTTCCTGGCCTATTCGTTTTGAGTTTTCAACTGCTGCTGCCTTATTAAAAAAAGAAAAAAAGTCATATTTCTTTTAAGAATTATTTTATATTCATTATTTAACTATTTATATGCTCAGCCATTAACGTGACATGCTTCTTGGCTCAAGTATTTATTTATTCCAGATTTCAAATTCTTAAAAAATACACCCACTTTTTTAACATCAAAGTCAATTTTATTTCGTTGAACTTTATTTAAAATACACCCAAATAATTTTGTATTTTATTCCTAGGAACGCACAAAAAAATAAAAGAAATGAAGAAGGAATTGGCAACCAATAAATAATATGCATGCATGTGCAAGCACTAACAATTTGCTTAAATTTTAAATAAAACATTGAGTTTTTTTTTTCTTTCAGTTTTGTTCTTTGAGACACATGTTTGTGCGACATCAATATTTTTTTATTATTTGTTGTTGTTGTTGTGAATTTAATAATAAAAAAATTTCAAACTAAATAAGTGAAGTGATTTTATTTTAAAGATGTTTTGAACATTTTGAAGTATTAAAGTCACAACGGAAACTAAATTGTAGAAAATTTGTCTCATGCTTTTGAAGTTTAAATATTAGTTCTAAATACAGATGTTTGGATTAGCAACAGTGTCCTTGAATCAAAACAAAATATTTTTCCAAAATAATTAAATAAAAAAAATTTTTAAACCTTAAAAATTCTTTCCAAGATGAAAAGAAAATAAAAAAGGAATTTTTTTTCTTTCAGCTGCTGTTAGAAAAACGAAGAAATATAAGAGTTCTTTGTAAGAGACTAATAACGAGTTCATACACGTCAATTTTTCTTAAAGCAATTCTGAATTTTGTGGAAGAGAAGAGAAAAGTGCAGAATCATTTTATTTCTCTTTGTCTCACCCACTAAATTCAGAATTGCTGCAAGAAAAATTAACGTGTGTAAACTCGGTATAAAGAGTTATTGAAATTTTTGTCTTGTGTTAAATAATTTTCAGGTCCTTCGAATGTAAAAAAGTTTTTCTTTTCAAAAACGTGTTATGAAGTTGTTTTGAAAGCTGCCTTAAATTAATCAAAGTTTTTGTCATATTCGAGTCTATTATGACGCCTAATGAATAACGAAGATTCAAGGATAATTAGTTCTTCTAAGACGTTAGAAATCTCGAGAGTTATTTAAATATTTCAATATTTTACTATCTCTCAACTCTTTGATATTGAAAAAACTTTTTGAATGACAAGCAATTATTATGTTTTTCCCTTTTAAGTCCTTAATCGCAACAGAGACCAGCAGTTGATCCTTTGATGATCTATAAAAATTTATCCATTTGGGAATTATGGTTTAATAAGATTTACAAAAACCCTCAAACTTTCAAAGTGAGCAAAAACTGTGGTCTCCGGAATATAGAAGGCTGCTCGGGTATAAAAGAGCGGATAAATTGGCAACATTTTTGATTGAGCAAAGCCTAAAGCCAAACCCTCACTTATGTGTGATAATAACGCCACAACTCTCGCCTCTCGCTTCCCTATTAGGCAGGAGAATATATGAACAGAAAGGAATATCTATCTAAACTCTTTAGAGTTGCTGCGCTCAAATCAGTGAATTCAATCCTTCCCTTATAGGAATATTTTTAACCTGAATAGAAATAACTTGCGACTGTCTGGGTTCTTCATAATCCCATTTTATTATTTTCCCTAAAAAAAACAGTGACCATCATTTGATCCAACAAATGACAATCACTGATGATGGAAATATCCATCAATGTACAACAAAGTTTCTATCACATTTTTAATGGAAAAATGAAAAAAAATTATGTAAACATTTGAATACATGTGAAGACTGCTACAAACAGTGTTGCCAGTGTTTGTTTTTTTTAATATATGGCAAATTTTGCTTGATCTTTGGAAAAGATTTAATTACAAAACTTTTTATTATCTGCATTTTGATTTTTGCTAATCAAGTTTGTTTAAACACAAGTTAAAACAGATTAAATGAGAAAAAAAATATTTAAATTTAATACAAAAAGCCGCACAATGGCAACACCGTTTCAGTATAAAATTATTACAAATGGCTTAGTTATCTAACTGTGTATGTAAAAGTTTCAGTCACTCATTTTTTGCTGGTTTAAAATTTTGATTTTTCAATGTGAATGTGGGTGATTTTTCGTGACTCCTTTATAAGTTGCACTCATTAGTATTGAATGAAAAGTTTATTTAAAACGGCATTTTTACTGGTTCCTTTAAATTCCTAATGAACGATAATTAAAAACACATGTTAAAGGATTTTTCTTTAATCTTTGCTTAACTTTAGGTCCACCAAAGAAGTAGAAGCCTCAGAAAGTTTCATCTTCCATATTCTACAGGTAAAGCTGGATAGAAGACAGACTGCAAACGACATCATACCACGAAGAAATTGAGAAAAGGTCGTAGAACTGGTATTCCCTTTTAAACAGGGTCATTTACTTTTGTCACAGAGTGTTTATATGGAGCTGCATTAAAAGGATCCTCAGAGATGTTTCCCAAGTGAAATAAAAGGATGCGCCAAATTAAAAATCGAATCGTAAAGACAGGTAGATTTAATCCCCCAGAAAAGACTTTTAAAATCTTGAAAGTCATTGTTCAGTTCCACACAAAATTTAATTCAGAATTTGGGGTGGAAAAATTCTAAATAGCGAAAGAATCGTAAAAACAGACTTTATGTAGAAAGCAGCCACATTTACCAGACTCTTCTAAAGATTAAACAGAAGCCAAAGAGCGGGAGTCTTATTAAGAGAGAGAGAGAGAGAGAAAAAGAGTAAGAGCTTAAGGAAATATGAGGAATACTTGACTGTGAAGACCTAAATTTTTAGTTAATTCAAATGTAGGTCCAAATAACCCCTTTTTTTCTAACCTTCTCAGCAATTTAGGAATAAAATGTTTTAGGAAAATAAGAAAACATAAGGCCCTGTGGAAAGACTGGAGAAGAATCCTGATAATGATTTTTATCTTCAAGTGATGTGTTCGCTCGAAAAAGAAAAGGAAAACAAATTATCTGTAAATAATCACAGTCTGCCTTAAACTCTTCCCACATAATTTAACAACAAAAAAACTACATTAAAAATTAACGCCCTGCTTCCATCCAAAAAGTTTAATCCATTAAGACTTGTTGCAGGGCACAAATATAAAAAAAGTTCCTTAAATTTTTTTTAACAAACATTTAAGAAAATTGCATTTTTTTTTTTTTTTAATTTTACACTCTTTTCATTTCACTTAATCTTTTCATTTTGTCTATTGACTTCATTTGGCTGCTAATTTTTTTTTCTAGAATTTAAAGATTTTAAAAATTTCACACTTTTCTGCCGCAATTGAAAGGAAACCATTGAATGGTGGCTAATATGCATTTTACACTTTATTTGGCTTTTGTTTTATTCTATTCTTCTTCTTTTTCCATAGCCAATATATTCCTTGCAATTCCCCAAGGGACTGTCATTGTTTTCTAACCATTATTTTGATTTCAAAAATTAAAAGGAGTTTTTGAAGAAACTGCATTGCACCGGCTTAAAGGTTATTGTGCATTTATTTGTGATGGTTGTTTTTTTTCTAATTTATTAAACAAATGGTTTATTAAAACTCATTTCTTTGTTTATTTCTTCTTTAAATTAAAAAGATTTTATTTTTTTTAAATAAAGAATAAATAAATCTGCAATAAGCTTTTAGGTTAATTTGAATTTTATGGTTTTATAAAAAGGATTTTCTTTTGTTAAGTGATTTTGATTTTTTTTTAGTTTGAAAAGTAAATTTTTATTACAAATATGCGTAGGATATTTTGAGTTTTAAAATTCATAAGAACTAAAAGGGGCTTGTGGCCTTGGAAAGAAACAATTATTTGAAAAAGAGCAACAATTGACTTCATTTTGATTTAAAATTACTGTTAAAGTTGAAACAGCAGCATTAGGCAGTGATCAAAAATAAAATACACAACACAGTATTTTTAAAAAATGAAGGTTTTTACCTTCCCAGGTTCATATCCCATTAATTAAGAAAATGAACACAAAAAAGTCTTACTAATGACGTTCGCTTGTTAATACTTTTCAATTCTCTGCAGCAGCAAAGAGAATTATACCTGGCAATGCCTTTCTGTTTGAATATTTTATCGACTTTAAGTTTCAAAAGCTTTAAATATTTGAGGTAAGTGTAGCTCTTAACCGACTTTCTTGAAACCTGAAGGCCAATTTTATTTAAGGGAAAATCGATTTATAACAACCCCCCTCTGTAAAAGCAGCCATTTTAAATTTTTAAGTCCCTTAAATCTTTCAAATTTTTAGTCTCTCTCATTTAGCATCAACACAGTGATGCCAGATAGATCAGATCTTTTCAAAAAAGTCACGCCAGCCGTGTTACTTCCATTTAAATACTTTCGACTACAACTGATTTATGCTCTCCAACCTCCAACGTGCCAGTATCCAATCAAAATAAACTGCATTATTTTAATGCTCCTTCTGTACCTTACGTTCCACCAAGACATCTTCTCTTTGCATCTGCATCTTCACACTGACACTGAAGTCTAATCTAACAAAATTATTGCAATAACGCTTTCCTTGATCAACGGAATCTGAGCTGAATAGCATGTGTTGTTCAGCAATCTCTGAAATTATTTTTTACAAATAATTCTTGCAAAAAAAACCGACATCAAAACAGACAAACTCAGAATTATATTTCTTTAGGACGGTAATTATACATTAATTATATTATATTCGAGAAAATTTGCGCCAGGATTTTTTATATGTCGTAGAACAAAATATGAATGCAACTTATAGAGGAAAATTCAGTAGTTATGTGGTCACCCTTGTTTTTTTACACTTTATATTGCTGACACAGTAAAACAATTTTTTTTAAATTCTAAGCGTCACTCTATACCTGTTCAAAAGATTGATCATACACATCAAATTACAACCATTAGGGCACCCTTTAATTTCTAATTTTAAATATTTTTTATTATACTTGATGTACTAAAAAAACATTCTGTCTAATTTAAAAGAGTTTGTCTGTACGGGTTTCAAAGATAGGCCCATATAGGTCAAACTACATCAGTTATAGGGACACCCTTTAATGTCTAATTTCAAGTTTGCTACTTGTTATAGCAGACTTAGCAACAAAGGTTCTCTGCTAATTTCAATCAACTGTCTACAACTGTTCAAGAGTTTATTCATATACATCAAATAACAGCAACTATTGTAACACCCTTTAATATTAAATAATTATACTTTTCAATATAACAGACAAAGTAGTGGACATTCTGTTTAATTTTCAAACGTTTGTATAAAACAGCTCAATCGATAGGGCCATATAGGTCAATTTACTTCAAATATGGGAACACCCTTTAATTTTTAAATTTAAATTTTATACCTGTTGTTACAGCGGTTTTAGCAATACAGGTTCCTTGTAAATATCAGCTGTCTATCTATAACGGTTTAAAAGTTTGGCCACATACATCAAATTACATTAACTAATGGCACACTCTTTAATCTCTAATGTCAAGTTTTATAAGTGTTGTTATAGTGGACTTAACAATACAGGTTCTTTGTAAATTTCAGCTGTCTGGCTGCAGCGGTTCAAATTACATTATCTATTGGGACACCCTTTAATAAATAATTTTGAATTTTTTTACTTGTTATTATAACGGTCAAAGTAATCGATATCCTGTCCAACTTTTAAGCGTTTGTCTATAACAGTTCAAAAGAAAGGCGCATATAAGTCAATTAACATCACTTATGGGGACACCCTTTAATTTTTAGATTTATTTTTGTATTACTTTTTGGTATTGGGAACTTAAGTAATACGCATTTTTTTTAATTATAAGGAAGTGTGCTTTTCGGCTCTTAAAAAACATTTATGTTGCGTGGAAACACCCTTTAATTTTAAAGATTATAAACTGCTTTGAAAACGGGATCAATCTGTAAGCAAAATCTATCAAGCAACAGAATATTTTCTAAATCGGTTCAGAAATAACTGAGTTCTGCAGGCACAAACATAAAAAAGCAACATTCAGTCGAATTGATAACCTTCTTCTTTTTTTAAGTCGGTTAAAAAGCTGGTCACCCGCACATTGCAACTGCAGTGAGGTTGTAATGCCACGCAGACCGTGAGCTCTCTTTAGTGACCCTTTAGGTAGTGAAGTAGCACAAGTTCTCAAAAAACTACTCAGAGATAATAAAATTTTTTTAGCGATGCTTCACTGAGGTTGTTCAAATTGCTATCACTGGCACTGACACTGACACTGACAGCACCCTAGAAGAAAATATTGTTCCTGGTGAATTTTTGCAGTCTTACTTACATTTCCTTTAATCACATGGGTGACTTGAATAATAATGAATGATCGAGATTATCGAAGAAATAAGCAGACTCAGCAACTTATAAATCTTAAAGCTGCAATCATTATTCTTCTTCTAGTTTTTTCATAGACCGGCAAGCCAGGTTCACTACCTTTCAAGACACAGCCTTGAAGCGGCAAGAGGGTTCCATTCTATTACTTCATACAGCACCGATTTAAATACGATGCAGCTATTAGGTATTTCAAATCGGTTTAAGGTTTATTTTCATCAGAAGAAAAAACACCTGACTCACCCATGACGGTCTTTAATAAGACTGTACTGTTCAATGTTAAGGAAATTGTTTTTCAGATGTTACAACTTTATTTTTTTTTCATTCCACTGTGTAACGGGCAGATGTTCCATTCTTTTTTAATTTGTTAAGTTTTTTTTTGTATTTTTTATATAAAATTAATTCATTTAGCAATTACGGCCATTTAAAAAAGAGACTTGAAATCCATTTGCTTTAATAAAATTAATTAATCATCAACATTTAAATGCAGATAAAAATGCATGTTGACAAAATAAATAAATTTGCTTTTATTTAATTATAAATTATTGTTGTTTCAATTACACCTACAATTTTTTATTTAATTTATTTTTTTTTATTTATTGCATTTGTGGCCAAATTAGTTTTACAATAAATTTATTTGTGGTTAAATTAGTTAAAACATTATTTATTGGTTTTTGTTTCTTTTTACTCATACATTTATAAAAACATTTAAAGATTTTTTTTTCAGCAAAAAAAAAAATATAAAAAAAATTTATTTAAAATAATACTCCTTGAAAAAAAGTATTTAATGCATTATTTCCTATAAAACATCTAAAAAATCTTTGATGTTTTCTATTAAATTGTGGTTGCTGGTTGTTGTTCATTTATTTTTGATTATTTTTATTTTGTCGAGCTTTTATGGATCTTAATGAAAATTACTTGAAAATACATTAGATTTTCCGGTAAATGTTTAAATTTATTTGAAGTTGTTATTATTATTGTTGTTGTTGTCGTTGATTTTTATAAGAAAATAAAAGGAAATGCACTTAAATGCATTTCTAACAATCAAATAATATATTATTTCTCTTTTACCATTTCGTTTATTGCATTTTTATTGTTGTCGATATTGTTGATGTTCCTGTATTTATATAAATATTTGAAGAATACAACTCACGCCCACTTAACTAAAAAACCATGTTTTATATACGAGGGCTCACTAAAAATGCATTTTAGAATTTTTAAATATTTTATTGTTAATAGAAACGCAAAACATTATTAATTCGAAATTAAGAAGCAAGCTATCGTTAACTTTTCTATGAAACAGTCAAGTTGTCGATAAGTCTATTAAAGAAGATTTACGTTATCGATAACTTTTTTATAAAAAAACGTCAAATTGTCTAAAACTATTATAAAGAATGTCAAGTTAACGATAACTTTTCTGCATAAAGGTTAAGTAATCGATAACTCTATAATCGATAATTTTTTTAGAAGAACTAAGAAACAAACATTTTCTTTAACAGATTAAAATTATTCCTAACTTTTCTACAGAAAAATCATGTTATCGATAACTTTTCTACATAAGATTAAAGTTAGCGATAACTTTCCCAAAGAAAAGTAAAGCAAATGCTAACTTTTGTAAAGAATAGTCGAGTTATGATTAACTTTTTAATATAACAGTTAAAAAATCAATAAGTTTTTTTTACTAAAGAGTTCAGTAATCGATAACTTTTATAGATAAGAGACAATTTATCGATAACTTTTGTGCAGTAAAGTTGTGTTATTGATTACTTTTCTCCAGAAGAATCAAGTTTTGAATAACCTTTTTATAGAAGAGTTAAGATATCGATAAGTTTTGTTAAGAAGAGTCAAGTTATTGATATCTGCTCCACATAAGAGTAATTTAATTGATAACTTTTCTACTAAGAAGTTAACTAATCGACAAATTTTCTTTAGAACAATCAAGTTATCGATAACTTTCCTGGAGAAAAGTTAAGTAAATGCTAACTTTTGTAAAGAATAGTCGAGTTATGATTTACTTTTTAATATAACAGTTTAATAATCAATAAGGTTTTTTACTAAAGAGTTCAGTAATCGATAACTTTTATGTTTAAGAGACGATTTATCGATAACTTTTATGTAGTAAGAGTAAAGTAATTGATAACTTTTCTACTAAAGAGTTAACTTATCGACAAATTTTCTATAGAACAGTCAAGTTATCGATAATTTTCCTAAAGAAAAGTTAAGCAAATGCTAACTTTTGTAAAGAATAGTCGAGTTATGATTTACTTTTTAACATAACAGTTAAATAAGCAATAAGGTTTTTACTAAAGAGTTTTTAATATAACTGTTGAGTAATCAATAAGTTTTTTTTACTAAAGATAACTTTTATATATAAGAGATAATTTATCGATAACTTTTGTGCACTAAAATTGTGTTATAGATTACTTTTCTCCAGAAGAATAAAGTTTTGAATAACCTTTCTATAGAAGAGTCAAGGTATCGATAAGTTTTGTTAAGAAGAGACAAGTTATTGATACTCCACATAAGAGTAAAGTAATTGATAACTTTTCTACTAAGGAGTTAACTAATCGATAATTTTTCTTTAAAAGAGTCAAGTTATCGATAACTTTTTTTTATAAAAGGGTTAAGCTTGGTAGCTTTTCAATAACTTTTCTATTAACAGATTTATTTTTAACAGTTAAAAGTCCAATTCAAGACGTGTACTAAAATTCAAAACAAAAATTTAATTCTGATAGAGATTGTAGAAATAATAAGCTGTTGATGTTAAAAGAAAAATTATGTTTAATTAATAGAAAATATAAAAAATTAGGAAAAGAAAAAAATTAAAATATAATAAAAATAACTTTTTTAACTTTAAGGTTGTCAAAACTTGAATGTTAAAAGCAACCAGGTTACTTTTTTGTTCTACAAAAAAAAACTTTTCAGCCTGTCTTTTTATATAAAAATACATTTGTAACAACTAAAAATCCATTTTACTCAAAACCACTCATTTAAGATCATAAGTATGTATTAAATATTTGAGAGTTTGTCTTTATTAAAATGTTTTTACACAAACATTTTTAGATTTTTGTTTTTTTTTTTTTAAATTACAAGGAGCTAAAACTTTTTTTCTCAATATATATTTTTCATTTAATACTTATCATCTTTAGATGTACTCGTAAGTATTTCTTTTAATTTCTTTTTTTATTTTTTCCGAATATTTATTTTATTGTTTTAAAGAATTTTTGGTTGTTGTTTGATTTATAATATAAATTTTATATGTATCATTTGCATACAAGTGGCTCTTTTGTTTTTCCCACTCTTTCACTCATACACATGGTTGCTTAACGGAGACCATACTAGCCTGACGTATGTGTGAGAGATAATGAAAACAAATGCTTATACACATTCACACTTTAAAGAAGATGCATGCATTACTCTATAATGCACTCTCTTTGATGTTGTTTTTTTATATTGTGTTTGGTCTTAATGTTTTCTTTTTTTAAAGGTTTTAATTTGTAGAGAGTTGGAGTTTTAAAGAAAATGGTGATCTTTTTTTCGTAAAACAGTAAGAAGAGGAGGAGAGATCTTTAAATGCACAAAATATGTTGGGAATGTAAGATTGACAAGATTTTATTTTAACTGCTTAACACTAATGGCGGTCTATTAACTTAAATCATACATACATATGTATGTAGGCTGAAGTTAAAATTTATTTATAGATCTAAAACAAGAACTGATCGTTTAAAACACAGGCTAAATAGAAAACGTGCAGTTTAAAATTTTAATGATATTTAATAACATAATATTTTAATAGTTAAACAAAATCACGCTCAATTTTTTAATGTTAATTCTATTCGGTTTTATTAACTTTGAACAGTATTTTAAAAATAATATCACACATGAATAATTCATGTTAATTTTTTTTAATCGCTTACAATTTAATTATTTAGGTTTTCATACATATTTGATATTACTAAAATCCATTATAAATTAATTAAAGTTTGCTGTTGGATCAGGATCAGTTTTTTTTTTTCCTTAAAATAATTAATATGAGCGAGAAGTTGATATATTCTTAATGTCCTTAAAAACAAATTTTGGATGTAAGCTGTAAAATAATAAATGAATTTAATTTATTTCGGCTTGAGATCATTTGTCTTAAAATTTCAAAAAATTTTAAGAAAACAAAAATGCGGAAGTTTTCTAGAACACCAGGAAAAATTACACACCAGCAGAAGGTAGTGCAGAATTTTCTGGATCGCTACATCCTTCATTAGCGTTCTTTGTATCATACAATTTTTAAAATAAGTATTCAAAATCAGTTCAAATATGACCAAGATCTGTGGACACAAGCATAAAAATATAAGCAAATTGATTACCTTCTCCGTTTCCTATAGTCCATTTTCCGTTTCTTTTTTCTTTATAAAAAAATTATTTTCTTAAAATGGGTTAAATTTGACCATTTAATACCAATTGCTTATAAACAATTGCTGTTTGATTGTAAACATACATACATTCTTCTCATGCTCATCTAAATATTCAAGAACAAAACTTTATTTATTTCGTTTAAGTTCTCCTTAAAAATTTTTAAATTTCCTTTTTATATTTTCCAGTAACTTAATCTCTTTTATTTTAAAAACTTTCTCACAGATTCTTTTACTTTTCTTTTATTTATTAACAGTGTTTGTTGTTTTTAATGTTTTCATTTTCGTTTTTAACTGAAAAATTTTGTGGTTTTTAATTTTTGTTGTTAATTTTCAGCTCAATTATTTCACAATTTTCAATTTTAACTCTCTCTTTTTCTCTCCCTTTCTCTAAAAAAAAGTTTGTTTTTGTGACATATTTTACATGAAATTCTCCTAACTAGCCTCCTATTTGTTGTAATTGCAACGTTTTTTTTTTAACTGCAGTTGTTGTTGTAGTTAAATTAGTATGCACATAATAAGTAGTAAATAACTGTTTTGTTTCTCAAACTAGGTTTTGCCTCATTTCTCTCAAATTTTGTTTTTCATATGTTGTTGCTGTTTTAAAAAAAAAAACTGTAATTTTGTGTTTTTTTTTTGTTTTGCTTTTTTAAGTCGTTGTCTAGGGGACATGTTAATTAAGCTTTGAAAATGTATACGTGTTTTTGTTAGTGCATCGATGGGTAATGGAATATAAATGTTGTTATGACAGTGTGTGTGTATTTTTGTTTTTCTGCTAAGGTTTCAATTTGACTCTTGCCAATTAAGCCACTTTATCGATTAGCTTAATGGCAGACATTTTGTGTAATGGGCATTTATACATACATACGTACATATATGAGTTTTCTAGATTTTTTTTATTTTGCATACTTTTATATGAAAAAAAAGTTTAAAAAAAATTTATTACATTAATATTTCTGATGCTAAATTTTTTAATAACACTTTAAGCAAAATTAAGTCTTGTTTTATTATTTTATGCAAAAAAAGAATTTAGGTTACATATTCAAATAATTAAAAAAAAGAGACGTTAAACAGGCAAAGCGGTTTTTATATGATTTTTTTTAAGAATAATCCTTAAATATTTATTGAAAATTCGGATATTGTAATGTATGGTATTAGTAGGAAGCGAAATTTATTATTGTGTAACTGTTATATTAAGAGGCAAATTTTTGCAGCAACCTAAATACAATCGATAACTTATCGATAAATTTTGCACAAAATGTTATTACAGAATTTATATTTAAGCTTAATAAGTTATCAGTAACTCTTATATCAAATAGTGAAATTTTCGATAACTAGTATGTAGAAAAGAAAAGTTATCGATAATAAATTGTTAATTGTCTAACATTTTTCAAAAGTATGAAAAGCTTACGCTCATTTTTGTTTTTAATACAGAAGTTTTCAAATATTTTCTATGGGAAAATAAAGTTTCCGATAGCATTTCTACGAATAGGTGTAAGAGAAATCAGGGAAATTTTTAGCCTATAAATATCAATCAATCATTTAAAACTTGGTTAAGTTAACTTAGTTATCTATAACTTTTATATATAATAATTTAAATATCTATAACTGGTATGTAGAAAAGAAAAGTTATCGATAACTTTATAACTAAATTTAAAATTTTTTAAAGTAAAAAAAATATATTTGCTTACTTTTGTTTTCAATACTTAAGTTTTAAATTATATTTTAAAGAACAATCAAAGTGGCCATAACTTTTCCATAAAATACACAAGAAATAAGATTAGAATTCTACTGTGTTATTACACAGCTTTTAAACACTTTTTAAGCAATTAAATTGTCGATATTTTTGCATGAAATAGTAAAGTTAATTTTTCTTTGAAGTAAATAGGTTCTCGATAACTTATCATAGCTTTTTATTACATTTGTGTAAAGTAGCTGAGTTATCGATAACTTTTCCAAACAATTGTTAAATAATCGACAACTCCCTGTACACTACATATTTTATTATTTTACACAATTTTTTCTTTAAGAAAAATAGTTTTTTACAGAATAGTTCAGTTATCGATAGTTGAGTTATCGGTTACTTTTCTTTGGAAAAATTAATTTTTTAAATACTTTTTGTCAAAATAATTTAATTATTGATAACTTTTGTATAGAACACTGAAGTTCATGATAATTTTTTATGGGATAAAAAAGTTATCGATTACTTTTTTCACAAAAACGTATTTTTTATTTTTAATAGCTAAACAGTTGATAACTTTAAAATATTAAAAATCACAACAAATTTTTATAGAATAAAAAAGCTATAAAAAATTTCTTGACAGAATAATAAATTTTTCGATTACTTTTCTTTAGAAAATTTCAACTGAAAATATTTCAATTATCGTTAATTTTACTATTGGAAATCGAAGTAATTGATAACGTTTGTTAAACTTTACTAAAAAATAAAAAAGTTGTGGTAACGACAGACTTCAAAAAAATAATATCTCGCTGAGATTAATAAGAATAGTTATCGATAAAATTTCTGTCAAAGTTATCGACAAAATTTCTAAAGAATTGTTAAATAACCAATTTTTTTTTAGAAACAAATATATTTTTCTATGACTGCTCTTTAACATATATATCGATAACATTTCCTAATAAAAGTTATCGATAAAATTGGAAAAAAAGTTTTTTATTTGTTTTTATGTTCAGCTGGGTATTTTAGTAAAAATAAAGCAAAATATTTGTTTTATGCTGACTTTTTGTTTGAAACGTTATACCTAGTCCGACGAGTAGTCAAACTGAAAAAAATTTGAAAAAAATTTAAGCTTAAGAAATGATAATTAAAAATAAAAATGAAAAATAAATTTCATTCAATAAATACTCTGCAAGAGCTTTAGTTTTGAAATATTTTATTCTTCAAACTGTTAAAATAATTATTATTCATCATTTAATTATCAAATAATTTTATTTAAAATTAAAGCCAGGGTAAAAATAGTGTTTAATTTAATTTTTAAAAGTCATTCCAGTAAATAAATTAAAAAATTAAAAATTAAATGTGAAAAAAACTCTTTCAATTTTAGGAAAGCGACTTTTTTGGTTCCCACCCATATCTCTTTATGTGAGTGGAAAATAAAAATTGTTAGAATCTAGGAGCATTAAAGCTTTAAAACTAGTCAAGCTTAATTTTTAAAGGACACAAAAGAAACTGAAATAAAATCTTTGTCGCCTTACAAATATCGTATAAATTTTTTTTTTAACTCGTCAAAAATACTTTTTTTTTACGGAAAAAACCCTCTCAATTGGGCATAAAAATTGTTCATTTGATGAAAAATAGAACAAAAAATTTTCAAAATTTTATCGAAATTAATTTTTTTCCAAATTTTATTTTAGTTTTCTTGTTTATAAATAAAAATTCAAAAATATTTTATACGCTTAACAGGTTTTACACTTTAATTTCATGTATTAATTTGATTTTTTAAATATTCTTCTCTAATGCTGTTTGTCGTATTTATGGCCAAAATCCGCTTCATTTAAAAATGATAGATTTGAAATAATAATCGCAATAAAAATGCGTAACTGTTAGAATTGATATAAAACAAAACTCACAAATCTTAAACTCAAATATAGAGAACTTTTACTTTATTAAAAAGAATTTAAAACTTGCTAAGCATAAAATAAAAAACAACGTAAATACATACAAACAATAAACACACAGATACTTTATTTGAAAGCAAACAAAAAAAACTGTTTAAAGGAGCAAAAGAGAGAAATGGTTGAAAACCAAAAGAGCAAGCGAGCCAGCAACAACCATTACTTACTCCTCATAAATGAAATGAATAACATTCCAGTTATAAAATTATCTTTAAGATACATGAATTTAAGATACTCCATTGGAATTCTTATTAAAATTTCCCCCTTTTGAAAGGAAACACAATTCTAGTTGGTTTCATTTCTTATACTTAAGATAGAATGAAATAGACTGTATTTAACATGGTCTATCCTTGTCTTACCTTTACAAAATTTAAGGGTTAATATGGCCTTTCAGATTTTGTATTAAAATTTCTAACTCATGAATACTCTTTTTCAGGGCAAAAATCCATTTCAACCATTCAGTTCACTTTGATACTTTGAGCGTTGGCGACGTGTGTTTTTGTCAAATCAAATGTAACGTCTGAAACTCACAAAATAAAAAATATTACAAACAAAATAGAAGAGGAAACACTGAAAATTATTTTGAAATTAAGCAGTGAAGAATAAAAGCCAAACACGTGCAAAGTCTTGAAAAAATTTGAAATGTTAAATTACGGGTGTGGAAAAAGTGCAATAAATAAATAAAAAAAATTGTAAATAAAAAATATTTAATTTTTGTTAAAAATAACAAAATACTTTACAAACAAAAAAACAGTTTTTACAAAAATCTGGAACGCCTAAAAATATGCCCTGGTTTATGTTTTAACGAAAAACTGTTATAAAATCTAATTAAATGACAATAATTTAATTCAAATATTTTAAGACTCTGCTTTTGTATTGAAAAAAAATGTGTTAAGTACCAAAAAAAAAAAAAATATTTAATATTTTTGTTAATTTTTTTAAATTAAAAAGAAAGAAGAAAAAAACTGGTTTAAAAAAATTTTTTTTGTTGTTGAAAAAATACATTTTTGCCGTCGGTAAAAATGCAAGCCACTAAAATGCGCACTCCTTTTGCCATTCAAGAAATTTTGGGTTTAGGAGTGGGTTCGGCAGCCGCTGCTGCTGCCGCCGGCTATACTCATCCTGTTCATTTACATTCACATACCGCCTCAACAACACCGCCACCACCACCACCATCCTCTTTACACAATTCTAGTACAAGTTCACAGCATCCTGTAAGTCAACGTTTGTCAACCTCCTCACCGCCTTCGGCTCATACGCCCAGCGATTGTAATAATGCTCCCATTTCACCTGCCTCTTCGACACCTGGCCGTCATCGTGATTCCAGATCTTTATCGCCCGATGTTACACGTTTGTCTGCAGCTGCTGCTGCAGCAGCGGCCGCCGCTCATGTGCAATTACCCGTTTTTAATCCAGCCAATTTTTATGCCGCCGCCGGCTATGCGGCCGCTGATCATGCCGGCCAGCTAAATGCTGCAGCCCATCATCATCATATGACTACACTGGCGGCTGCTGCCTATTTGAGAGGCTTTTTACCGCCGGGCTTTAGTACGCCCCATGAATTTAGGGGCCATTTTCAACAGCATTTTGGCTCACAATTTGCAGGTGAGTTTTTTAAAGTCCTTTGATTTTATTTTAAAAAAATTCTGTGCGTAAAATAAAAATCGACAAATTAATTAAAATAAATTTAACGATACTCGTCCATCAGTGTTGAGGCAAAAACGTATATTTTGAAAACTTCAGAAGACCGGTGATATTTTTTTAGTGTGATAATCCGTCTTATAAAGTTTTGCAATTTTGGTATTAAAACTAAGAAAAAAAAGTCATGTGATTTTTTTATTGTTCTTGTTTTTGTTGTCTTTAATTTAAATGTTTTGAAATAAAATTTAATAGGAAATTAAAATTTTTCTCCAAATGTAAAAAGAAACTAAATTTTTATTAAAAAAAAACGCAAATTTACCAAAAATCGCCATAAACGCGAAATTTTTCTTCAAAACCGAGTTTATAACAAAAACAATTTCATTAAAAATCGGCCGCAATATTATAGATAAACTCCGACTTTCTTTAAAAAAAATAAGACTTTAGAAAAAAATCGTAAAATTTCAAAAATCTCGAAATTGTATAAAATTAAAGTCAAATTATAAAAAAAAAGAAAAAAAAACTTCTAAAAACAAATTCTTATAAAACCGAAATTTCATAAAAAATTATAATATCAAGTCTTTCCTAAAAAAAATCAGGACATCAAAATTTAGAAATTAAAAAACATAAAATCGCCATTTTAAATACTATAAAAAATAATTTTTATGTTATTTTTTATTAATTAATTGTTTGTATTGAAATTTAAACTATCAAATGACTTTAATGAAGGATATTAAAGTGTGGCATTGTTAAAAATAAAATCGTTTTATTGTTTACATTATTTTTTAATAGATTCAAAAAAATAATTAGTAATTTTAATACTCAAGCATTTTTCGGTATTTATTTAATTTTAAATACAGCAATTTTTTAAACGTATTTTTACACAATAACTAGTATTAAACTACTGGATTTCTAAAATGAAAAATAATTTTTTTTTATATAAACAAGAGCTTTTTTAAAATTAATTTAATTAAACACATAAATTCGTTAACATTTTGATAGGAAACACAAAATGAACACAAAATAAAATGGGGTAAATTTAACAAAGGCATTAATGGAAGCAATTAAAACAATAATAAGAAGTGAAAGTTAACTTTAATTGAATGTTTTTTAAAGTAATCTTGATTTTTAATAATTTTGTAGCCGACTGCTTTAGTATCAGTAAAAGAAAAAGAATTTAAAAGTTAATACACAACTTTGTAGCATTCTGCTGAATTACACATTTTATAAAAAAAATATATCGGACACAACATAACTCCCTGTTAAAATAAATATTTGATTCTGCATTAAGTTTTGTTATTTTACTTATTTTTTTTTTATAATTTTTTTATTTTATTTTATTTATTTTTTTTTTTTTGTAATTTAAAAAAAAAAAAACTTTATATAACGTTTTATTTTTTTAAAGATCTGGCTACACTGTGTATGTTACTTAGTTGAATGTTGCCATGATTTCTCTCATATTTGCTTAATCATTTGAAAGTGGCGATTTTTTTATTATTTAAATTTTTGTTGTAATAATCTTTTTTTATTTATTTATTTATTTTTTTCGTTTTTTTTGTTTTTTTGTTTTTGTCATTGTCTGTTATATAAAAAAAAGTATTTAACTTTGTGAAAATTAACCAGGTAAAACTGATTTTAAAAAACCTTAAATTAACGACTAATACGGCAAAAAAAAACAAGTGAAACATTTTTCTAGATCTGTGTCGAAATTTTCATCGATTACTGCTAAATTCATGTTAAAGATGTTTATAATGTCTGAACAGGCCCAGTATCTTTTTATTGAAATACTTTTCCGTTTTAAGTTAGAAAAAGGACCAATTAGATAAAAAGAACCTGAAATGATATGATTTTATATGAAGATATTTGAGAGAATTTGCTCAAAAAATCAAAATACAAAAAAAAAAATTCTGTTAAAATTAAAAAAAGCCATAATAAATTTCTCTTAGCTGTTCTGAAGCATTCTTTTGCTTGGTTTTTTTTTTCACACTCAAATAAAATAAATTATTAAAAGAAAATATAAAATCAAGATGCCAGATTTTTACCTAGCAAAGGTATCTAGACGTTTTAACTCGTCTATAAATAGGAATCACAGTTGTGAGCAAAATGAAGTATTAGCACATGTATTAACAAAATTATACAGAGCTGTGTAATTAAAATGACAAAAGAAATAAATGCATATTTTCTTTCGAGTAAATAAAACGTGGTAATACAATTTCAAAGACATGTCAGCGAAAATGGTTCGATGTTATACCGATTTAGTTTTCAAAACAACCATAAAAATTTTGAGTACCTTTTGCAGAAATAAAAAAAAAAAATGTTATTGGGCAAATTTACACAACCATTTAGTGTTTGTAGGATAATGGGAGGGGCTAATCAAGAAGAAAACGCCTCAATTGTTTCGTACAGCTGTAGCTGTACAACAGTGGTGGATATATAAAACTACTGCCATTATTCAAAACACTTTGATTGAAGGAAGTGGTTAAACAAAAGAAGTATATGGGAGTGGCTTGGTCTAAAGCATAAATTCTCCAAAAAAAAAACTTGCGGTGACTTTGAGTTTAATGCCCAAGCTGTAAATTTAGATATTAATAATAAAATGCTTAATTACTCAAGCTTTAATAATTTTCTATTACATGTTATTAATCGTGGTGAAACCGGCCGGAAAACAATAGTCAGTGCAATGAGCCTGATATAGAAAACATATTTCTTGACATCTTTATAATATGACTTTGATATTTATGTATCTTGTTAAAAGTTGATGTCAAGGTTCCATTCTATTGTTTAGCGGAGCTATTGAACTACAGATAAGCGTTGAGTAGGTCCACTTGTATCCAGCCGTTACCGATTATTTAAGAGAATATTCATGCTGATTATAAAGCAATAATACAAGTGTGGTTAAAAAAAATAACTAAATTGGGTCTACACTTGACATATTTATAAACGTCAAACTTAATAAAAAAAAGTAACATAGAAATCATACAAAATGATTTTAATTCGTGATAATATGGTTCGGTTTAAGGTCCTTTTATTAAATGGACATTAAGGTATAAATGAAAATATTTATGTCGGAGTATAACATAAAATGAGTTATTGACTTTAATAAATTACATTGGGTGTACACCTGATTTAAATATGTCTGGATATATTAATGTACGTCAAACTCAATATAAAAATTAGAAATAACAAAAAATGCTTTTGTGTTATGGATATTAAAGTATAAACGGAAACTGCTTTTGTGTTATGGATATTAAAGTATAAACGGAAACATTTATGTTAGATTTAGATTCTATATTAAAAAAGGAAAGCTTTTAAAAAATTAAAAAAATCACATTTGATCTACACTTAACCGAAATATGTCTGGACATATGTTCAATCTTATATCCCCTTTAACATGAATGTAAATCTAAAAAATAAGAAAAAAAAGTTAATACCAATTAAAATTTTACACCGGCTCTTAATGGGTTAAGCGTGTTTTTTTATTTTAATATATCCTGCAAGATGTCTTTAAAAGCTTTTTAATGATACCCATATTGATATCTAAAAAACAATATGATGCACAGTCGTACTTTTCTGTGAAAAGTTCAGAGGACAATAACTCGGAAAATATGGGCGAGCGCCAATTTTTTCACTTGATGTTTATTTTTCTTGTTTTTAAATTCACTATCGCTTCAAACATTTGTTTTTTTGATAGGAGTTACTTAACTAAACTAGATTTGTTTCAAAAGATTTAAGAAAAAATTAGAGGCAGGCGTGCTGTCTGGCCCGCTGCCTCGAAGGACCAGGACCGATCTTGCTGATTTTCAATAGCAAAATTTCGAATCTATATGATTGATTGGCGTATTTAAATTTTCTCTAGCTCATCTGGTGCCTTGGCAAAATTGGTTTTAACACGAATACGAACGGACAGACGGACATCGCTCTATTGACTTTACTATGCATAAGCACTCCGAATATATTTTTTTATGCAGTCCGAAATGGATATTATAGGAATTACAAACCTAGAAGGGTATAAAAAAATTATAGAATAGTTTTTTTTTTTTTTGTTTAGATTAAACATATTTATGTCAGGTGTAGACCCTATATTTAATTATTTGGCTTTAAGAAAAATTAATAATTACCTTGGATTTCTAATAGAACGAAATGTATCGAGGAATAAATACAGCAAAGTTCAGATAAAAAATAATTTAGTTTGTATAGATCGGGGTAAATTTATATCAGATGTAAACCCTATGTTAGAATAATTAAACAAAATATAAAAAAATGTTATACGCCACACACACTTTAAAATTTCTTATCATCAAATAAATATAGATATGGAATTTCCTGTTTTATTCAGTCCTCCTATCTAACATAAATATTTCTAAGATTTTTATTATTTATTGATTTTTAATATCCAGTTTAACATCTGTCATGACAAATTTATGTCAACTAAGACTGTGAAAATTCTAATAAATTTTATTTTATTTTTTTTTTTTTTTGTTAACTTGCAGTTTTGCTTTAATAAAAACTAATTAACTGAAATAGAACCAATTTAACATGTCTCGTAATTGTTATATTGCGTGAAAACTCTAGCTAATTAGTTGCATTTTTTTTTCTGCACATAAAAAACTCTTAAGCAATTCTCTTTTAACCCATCCATTGGGTGCACTTGAACCGAGTAAAAAAGGCAAAATACCGCAGAAGAAAAAGGTAAAAAGCTCTTCATCTTAGGAAAGAACAAAAACACAATATGATAAGAAGAATAAAAAAAAAGCCTTAAGAAACAGAAACAATGTGTTTTTGAATAAATATTAAGAAAAGTATAAAAAAATATTCTTTAGATATTTATGTAAATTTTCATGTTAAGTTTTGTATATATTAGATGAACAACAACAAAAACCAAAAAAAAAAAGGTTTCTTGTCATACATAAAGAAAATGATGGCTAACAAAAAGAACCAACAACAATTATAAGTGGGCTAACTTAGCTATCTAAGATGCAACACTTCATATATGAAGAGCGGGGTAAGCAAAAACAAAAACAAAACAAAAAAAAACAAGGAAAAATGTATAACACTGAAAGAAATTTTATCAAGCAATAAATCAATGGGCGGTGCTTTAATTGGCCAACCTACTAAAAAACGTAAAGAGCAGCGTAAGAGATGCCAGAGTGTTATTTTTCTATACTAAAAAGCTGGAACCTTATTGCTTCGCAAGCTTGTCTCTATTAAATAAGAAGAAGGTAAAATAAATATTTTTCCTGCACAAACTTTTAGGCAGCTTCTTAAATACACTGATGCTGCTTGGACTTTTCTAATTAACTTTGTTCTTACTTTACTCTAACACTGCCCTGATCATATTTCTAGCTCTTAATATGCTCTTGTCTGTATGGCAATTCTTGATTTATTTATTGAATGAGGCTTTTTGATGTTTTACTCACTTTAATACAATTATGATTTGTTAATCTGACAAACCCTCATGAATATATTTACGCGTGAGCAAAGCTACCAAATTATCCAGAATTATTTTGAAAATCAATCATCAACTTTTAAAAGTCTCATAGCAAAAATTAGATCAGCGAAGTTGTTTATTAAAAAAATTTTCGGATATGAAGTGAACCCTACAAACTCTTTATTAGAAAAATGTGTCGTTATGTGAATTTTACCAGCTGGTGGTATCATTGGAACCTATTTCTTAAAAAACGGAGACGTAGCTCGAGTAACGATTCATTTAAATTGCTATCGCACCATGATCTATGATTGTTTGTTTCAAAATATAAATGACATTCATTTGGAAAATATGTGGTTTGAACAGAATGACACTACATGACATACGACAACCACAAATATTGACTTGTCAAAATTAAAATTTGGCATTAAGTAGATTTCAAGAAATGGACTTGTCAAGTTATTACGATGTTATACGGGGATCGAAACTAACGTCTTATTGAAATCAAAAATTTGGAAATACGTTGCTTCGAAAAATGTAGCAGTCTATTGGCCTTCATGGTTGTACAGTTAGACAGCTCTTGACTGTTTTCTGTGGAGTCATGTTTATGGTGATACGTCATCAATAATTAATACCTTAAAGACCACAAAGTAAGATGTTGGCCTATATTTGGCAATTGACAACATCAAATAACATTTGAAATTATGTACGAAGAAGATAAAACACAAAAAGTTATGAAAGTTTACTTCGTTCTAATCAACCAGTGACTTCTAAGAATATTTCTTTTACTCGTTTTTAGTTAATTTGTTGCTAGAAAAAATAACAAAATTTTAAAACTAACAATACCCAAATAGTTAGATCCCAAACAAAATGCTGAAGAAGAATACAGCTTTGCAAGAAATGATTTTGACATAAATTCGGAAATTTATATTTCTTTACTCTTGGAAAAATATATATTTCCTTGGAAGCAATATTAAATTCTCTTTAAACTAATAATAAAAACTAATAACTCGAATGTGATTTACTTTAACAAATTTTTTAAATAAGAAAAATTGCTAAAAATTCGACAATTTTCTATGATGCTTAAATTTTAAAAATAATTTTTATAGTTTTCTCCAAAAAAATTTCCTAAAATTTTCAATTACTTTTTATTATTTTTTTTAACCTTTAAACTAAACAAACGATTTTGTTAAGTGTATTTATAACACAATACCACCATCATGAAAGAAAGAGAGAGAGAGAGAGAAAAAGCTATAAAAAAATGCAGCAACAACAATGCATTCTATTCATGGCAGTTGATCAAAACAAAAAAATAAAAAAACATCTGGCTTATAAAGCTTATGAATACTTAATGAATAAAACAACAACAACAACAGACGGCAACGAAAAAGCCAGTAAAAAATAAAACATATACACAAACTCAGACTCAAACATGCATCTAATTCCCACTTTATGAATAAGTGGCAACCAAGTGGCAACTCTAATAAGCCTTATGCATTAAAAATCATGTGCAGGGACAGCAACAAAATAAACAACAACCATACCGGAACTGGTTACAAAAATATACTTATATCTACATAAAAGAGAAATAGAGAAATGTTAGCACACACAAACAAACACAATCTTTCAATAGTTTAAAAAGTTATTAAATACTTTAAATTACAGTTATAAAAAATAAAAACAATTTCATACAAACTCCAGCTCAAATACATACACATGCATACAAGTATTTACATTAAAATAAACCGTTATACTCTTTTGTTTTTTCTTTTTTAATGTGATATGTATTTTGTGTCATATTTTAGGGAGTTGCCAAATTTACTTTCTATTTAAATTAAATGTTCCCACCCTTTTTTGTAACATTTTTAAATTAGCATGAGTATTGGAAGGTGTTGGAAGGAAACAAAGGTTTTTTATTTATTGGGAATATATAAATATCATGAAATATAAATGAAATTAATTAAAAATACACTGAAAAGAAAAACAGTTGCAGTTTAATGATCTTACACAGCTTAAGTGTAAAATAATTGCAAATATTAAGCAAATAAGGAATTAAAATTTATTTTTCTTTTGGCTTTAGTTCATTTTTTAATTTCTAAAAAGAAAAAAAGAAAAATTAGACGCCAGTAGAGTGAAATGCAGCATTTTCTTTCTAAAAAAAATAGTTTTTTAGAAATTAAAAAATGAACTTGAACCAAAAATAATTAAATTTTAATTCATTTATGTCCACAGTTTAACTTCTAATTTCAAAAAAAAAAAAAATAATGCTTTCTAAAGATTGAAAAGAAAAATGAAGAAACTTACGCAAGAATTATATTTTTTGCTATCAAACTGTTGTCCGAATGTGTGCCATAAAATCAAAGAATGCTAACTGCAGTAACATGCTACAAGCAGTCACTTTACCTTTCGTAATTTCTCCGACTTTTTTAAAGCGATTGTATAAAAAACACATGCAGTGTATTGTGGCGTATTGTAATCTAGAAAATTTTTATCGATTATAGCCTCTGCTCCTTTGACATCAGCCTTAGTTCAGGGTTAATAACTTAACTATCAAAGGATATACAATTGACCATTCTTTTTTAAAAAATGGTCGGCCAAGCATTTCCAGTTAACAGTGCTCGCTATCGACATTTGCTTTTACAAACATGATGGCTTTATCTTGATGATAAGATTCACACCTACCTGTAGGAACTCCACAACATACAATTTACGTCCTTTAAATGGCTCGATGTGGCTTAACTTCTTGTCATATCTAGATCCTTTTTCTAAAGCTTCTTAAGCGACCTGATTAAGAGGACGAGATGGACAGTTTTCTTTAGCTCCTAATAAAATACTTTAGTCATTATCTTTCTTTCTCTCGCTTAGCTTTAGTTATACTTAGGTATGGGACTGTTCACATCGCTTTATTAGCTGGCAGCTTTAAAAAGATTGACAGCCGCGCTGAAAATTTTATTGATCGTTCCTTGAAGCTGTGCTTTACTTTACTTGAATCAATCTTTCCGATGTCTACAGTTTGGCTTCTCATTAGCTCATTTTAAACTTTCTTAAGGCTCACAAGCGGCCTTTTTGCTTTATCTACTAATGAGTTTCTTGGTAGCGTGTCACAAGAAATCTTCTCTGTGTACGAGAGCAAACGTTTCGAGTCAAAAACAGCCTACTTTTCTTTTTGCTAACGAACGCTAAAACTTAACAATTGTATTTACAATCTGGCAACTTTAACAATTTAAAATGAATAACAGTTTCTAAAAAAAAAACATAAAGCCCAAAAAAGTGTAGCCAACGTTAGTTAATTATCATACAAAATACATGTTGTAAATTGAAAGGTACTTAATCTTATGAGGTCTGAGGCTGCAGCTGGAAATAAAACTGCAAAGGAATCGACTTTAACCATCTGAAAGATCGGTAGATTGTCCATTTAGCGGCGCTTAAGTGCTGCAAATTAAACTTTTAGGAGTTATTGTTGGGGGCTGAACAGATTATGTCATCTCATGAGGCCATTTGTTTGACTATAAGGTTAAGCTGACCCTAATATGATTGTAGGAGAACTAGGGATATTTAGGAAACTGTTTAACACTCTAAATGGCATGGCAGGTGACTTAATATTCCATAAAACGATTTTTCTAGAAGTTGTAATAACAAAGAGACGGCTGAGATTGTAGAAAATATTCTCCTTGGCTGGTTGGTACTTTTTGCTTAGTGGAAGTACTTTCTTGCCACTTAAAGGCTACAGAGTTTTGTAGGTGTTATAAATTGTGCAAAAGGAATGAGGAATTTTTTATTAAAGTCCTCGAATTGGTGCGGCTTGTAGTAGATAAATTTTTGCTCTTCTTTGCAGATTTGAATGATGGACCCCTAAGTCTGTGCCATTTAAAAAAAATTTGGCAGATGGCATTGAAATTAAAATCTAGAAAAAAATTGTTTCAATAAAAGTAAATCTTTCTTCATTAAATTAAGACTAATTTATTCCTTTTTCTAGAAAGCCAAACTACAAATGAAGCCACTGCCTTTAGCCATTTGAGATTTTACTAATTTTAAGAGGATTTTAAAATACAAAACTTACAATGCTCGTTAAATAATCAAATTATAGTTGTTTTTTCAATGACAATGTTAAACTGAAAATAAAAAAATATGTAAAAAAAAACAGAATAAGAAATAAAGGATGTCCGGATTTAACACTTATTCACTTATTGTTAAGAATAGACAGGGTATCTTAACAACATCACACCTTTGCACACTCGCTCACAAAAAGGTCACAAACAAACAAATAGGCACAAGAGGAAACTATTAAAATCTAAGACGATGAACATCTACCTGCCACACACCAACACAAATAAAAGGATATGAAAATAAATCTTTTAAAGTGTTTATGTGTGTGTGACACGTTAAGAAAAGTGTAAGAAGGCAAAAAACAAAAAGGTGCAAAAAAATACAAACACAATAAGAAGGTGCGAATAAGTAGGCGTTTGTCTATTTACCGAAAGTAAACATTGTCAATATGACAGCGAACATATGTCTGCTTGAGAGAGAGAGAATGGCCTTTGGCTTAAAGCACAAAAAAAAAAACAAGCCAAAAAGTATGAAAAATACATGACCAGAAAATTTCTAATACAAAATAAAACTGTTGTTTGCTGGTTATTGAAGTAGACCTCTTGATATTTGAAAATATTTTCTTCTACGAATTGTTCTGGTTTTATATTTTTGCTGTAGTTTGGTTTAAAGTACATATCTCCGTTTTTTGTAGTTGTCTACAAGTGGCAACTGCTACCGAAAAAACAAACTTAGGGTCACTAAACATTCGTACACTAAAAGAAATAATGCAAATAAAAAGCATAAGAGTTGCAAATAACTTTTCTATAACTTGTTTCTGTAACTTAAGTGAGAAATTTCTCACATAAAAATATTATAATCATCTTGTTACACACAAAATAAATGAGCTACAGCAAATCATATTATTTTTTTAATATAAAGTAACGGAAAAGATTTTGTTTAACTTTAGCTCTAACTGAAAAAGGCTGAAAGGATTAGTGTTATGTGAGAAATTTGTCACTGGAGTTACAGAAACGAGTTACTAGAGAAGGAAAGTTTTAGTCAGCCTAGTCTTTCTTGGTAAGGAGAATTATCCCCAAGATGAGGATTTTTTTAACAGGAGAACAAAAACTGATTTGGTGATAAGAAAAAATGATTTTTTTTTCTTTTTGGGAATTATGGCATCCTTAATATTTTGGAAAATGTTCTTGTTTCATTATTATCAAATAACATCAGTGATTTTTGCTTTTTGTCATTGCAAATAAGTAAACGTGCTTTTTAGATATAAAATTTAAAAAGTTTCCCAAGAAATGCCTTCTTTTTGGGGGGAAAGGTGGAACAAAAATTAAAAAATGAGGCTAGATCAACACCTGACAGACTATGTTATGACTACTTTATATAATAATAAACAACACTAGTGTTAAAAACTCTTTTTTCCTCAATAATATCAATTAACAGCAAAATAAGAAACAAAATTAAAATTAAAACGCATCTACGAAAATGGTAACACTATTTAACTTTGTTTGTATGAAATAAATTTTAATAAAAATTTTAATTTTTTCAGTTCGATTTATGGGTTAAAAACTGTTTTCTTGTAATTTTTAGAAATGAAATTCTTGACTTTGGCGATTTTCTACAAAGATCTGGCAACCCTGAAAATCGCAACAGTTATCTTAAAGACTTTTTACTATCAACACAGCAAGAAATGAGTGAATGAAACTTATACATACACAATCAACACATTTGCGACAATTTTATACTGAAACGGCGTTGCCGTTGTGCGGCTTTTTGTATTAAATTTAAATATTTTTTTTTCTGTTCATTAAATCTGATCTTCGGAACAGATTTATTTACAAAACTTTTTATAAGCTGCATTTGGAACTTTGCTAATCAAGTTTGAATAAACACAAGTTAAAACAGATTTAATGAGAAAAAAAAATTATTTAAATTTAATACGAAAAGCCGTACAACGGCAACGCTGTTTCAGCATAAAAATAATGGAAATAGGTTAGTAGATATTTGTGTATGGATAAGTTTCTCTCACTTATTTCTTGCTGTGTATGTAACGATAAATAGCAATATAGCGTTACCAGACCAGCCAAATTAAAACTAAAACTAAAAAAAAATTAATATTTAACATTCAAAGACTTACAAACAAGATAAAGAGTGAGTTTTTTTATTTCAAGCACATGAGTGATAATAAAGGAAAGTGGCCACTTTTGTTGTAACGCAGAAAAAAAAATTTTTTTTTGCTTTATGTAACTTTTTACATCTCTGATAATAAATTAACTTCTCTAGAAATAAAATTGGAGATTAAAAAGGATGAAAAAAATACAAAAATTATTTAACTTTTTTTTTTGACAACATTTTATTAATAGTACCAAATTTTTCTTTCAGTGTAGCCATTTTAACTGTTATTTTCTTGTGTTGTGTTTTACAAGAAAAGAGCAAATAAACTCTAGTGTCAATATTTTTACTATAATGTACCTCTTATGTATCCTCTAGTCCTTCGTTACTTATGTTCTCGTTAAGGACATTCATATGTTATTTGCCTCCACATTATTTTCTTTTATTTTTGTATTATTTTTTTTATTATTTCTTAAGGGTAAATAATGATAATAATAGCGGTTCACCTTAAAAAATTTTACCTTTTTTTTGATAGTTATTCCAAAAAAAACTACATATTTTCATGTTACAAGTTGTGTTTCTTAGTATTTTGTTGGCTGACTCTTAACTAAAATTTGGTTGGCAGTTTAATGTTTACATTTTATTACGGGTGTAAATAAACAACAAATTGACCAATTGACTGAAAAACTGTGAAAAGAAGGATAGAAATGTTATTGATAGTTTAATAGAGAAAAAAAATAAAATTATTTGCTTCTTCTTTTCTATTGGAATAAAAAGGGATTTTATAGGGAGGAACTATTAAATGGTTATTACATTTCAATAAGATGAGAATTTTGTTAGCAAACAAGAGAAATGTAAACAATTAGAGGAAATTAACTGTTGGTGTTTCTAAAAGACTATTTATTTCTTCCATAAAATTAAATTAGTTGTCTTCTGTAGATCCTATAAAAGTAAAGGATTTAGTAGCTTTAAAAGTTGCAAACTAAAGCTAATACTCTCTTCATCTCCAACCATCCTCCTTATTGCCAAATTCTAGGCTTCTCAACAGGTTTGCTTTAGCTAAACTTGCACAGATTTCCACTTCAATGTATAAAAAACTTATTCTGCTTCTAATGGGGAAAGACTAGAGTTTCCCCAAAAACCTACCAGGCCTAGTGCCAAACCAAAGCAAAACCCGACTAAAAAAGACTGAGAAATCAGCAAGATTTTGCTGGCTTGGAACAGCAAAATAAAAACGACCTATTTAAACAACTCGATTGCTTAGGAGCAGAATAGGAGAAGAAGTAGCAGTTGTATGGAAAATATAACTTTCTAGCAAGGAAAACAATTATGCAGTGATCAATCAACGCAGCCATCTTCATTCCTTCAACCATCCCATCCTCGTTGGTTCCTTAAGCAAACTTCCGATCGTGCAAACATAAAAGCGACCTCTATATCGTTGAAGTAACCTCAGTCGCTTAAAAAAAATTTAGCTCGGCTACCAACCACCATATTTTCTTGCTTGTCCGTTAGGCGAGCTCTATTTCTGGCAAGTTCGGCCACCGCCGAAGGCTCTGCTATTCAAAAGTGTTTTAGACATTTACTCTCAGTAAAAATTTTTGTTCTTCTGTTAAAAATTGCCAAGTACACATTTCTTCACAGTATTCCGCGTAGTGGTCAGTGTTAGCTTTCCATCGAGAGGTTAATAGTGGCGTTCACTTTCTTTAGGGGTTTTCTCATGAAACTCATTCGAATGCCAATTAATATTGGACATAAACAAACAAGTTGCGTTGATGTCTCTTTTTAGATTTTAAATGAAAAACGACTTAAAT
This sequence comes from Cistogaster globosa, assembly GCA_937654795.1. Taxonomy (NCBI): domain Eukaryota; kingdom Metazoa; phylum Arthropoda; class Insecta; order Diptera; family Tachinidae; genus Cistogaster; species Cistogaster globosa. The sequence goes on from OW569406.1 coordinate 5,163,558, forward strand.
GGAATACTGGCTGGCAAAAATTCAAATTCCTTTTGATTAAATCTATTGTTCCCTGGCTCAACCCAAGTTCTAGTGTCTGCAGACTGTATAGAAATTAAACGTTTTAATGTTCCTTGTTTGCCGTCAATTGATCGGAGTTGAACTTATGGATTTTTTTACGATTTGATAAGCCACCGAAGAAGAGTATCTACCTGTTTGCTTATTTACTTCCTGGTTGGTCGACTTTTCTGGAATTCTACCAGAATGTATAGCGATCCTACGACTGTACTTTCCCTTCCTTGATGGGTTCAGCTTTAAACTTCTAGAGTTTGACTTAATTTTTTTAATTGCTTCCAGAGTAGCTCCAAAAACATCTTTGTATATCTTGACAGTTCGACACATTCTTAATATTTTTCTGGTCGCTTCGTAGGTTATTCTTCCTTTTCTGCTTCTAAACCTAACTGCCGCTCAGCTGCAACTTTGAAAGGAAACTTTTCTACACCCAATGGGAAGTGTGCAGCTACTTTCTCACCATCTTTTTTAGCTGTTGAGATTTCAGAAATCATCGTTTCGTTTGTTTATCTCTTTTTTTATAGTTTCACTGATATTTTACATCAACACGCCAAAGAGTTGGGAAAATGATGAACTACATTTTAACAGGAAAGTTTACAGATCATTTTAAATTGGAGGTTAAAAAGTAACCAGTGCCTGCATTCCTGCACAATATACCTTCTACCGAGTGTTCTTTCCACGTTCTCTGCCTTCTTGCATTATCCACTACCTTTCACGCGACTTATTTAGCTTCACTACAACTGGCTTCCGTTTCCAATCGTCGGTGTACGTCGTCGCTCTTCCTTCAAAAGCCAGCTGAGGTCTTATTAAAATATTTAAAGATTTATCGATCTTACTAAGGCAAAAAAGAAAAAGAATGTCCATTTCTCATATCTTCCATCTGTCTGTCTTACAAATATTTGAAATAAAAATTAAATTTTTTTATTTGATCTCCCTTTAAAAGTGAAGACAAACTCAAGTAGGCTGTCATCATGAAATTATCTCTTTTAAAATTATTAATAAAATTAAATTTAGAAAATATTTAAGAAAACAACAAAAAAAAAAAACAGTGGCTATTCAAAGAAAAAAAAAACAAAAAAAAAAAAAAAACACACAAATTTCTAACAACTGGCATTAGATCAACAACTCAGCCATCTCCTTTCAAGTGGCAACAACCTGTTTAGAAAAAAAAATAATTTTTCTTAAATGAGCTGACGTGTTGCTTGTTTTTTGGTTGAAAACCAATTTTCAAATTATCTCTAATTTTTTTTCCTTTTAAATGTTTATTTAGTTTTATTGTAACAAAAATAATAAGTGCGTAGGTTTTCTAATTAAAAAATTATTAAGACAACAATGACTAAAGAGTTTTTTCTTGTTGTTTTTTTGTTAGAAAAAACATACATTTCTAAGGAAGTTCTTTGAAAGAAAAACAATTATTTTTTACAAAAGAACAGCAAATTTAAAAATTAATTTCAAGATCAATTTTCTTTATCTAAATAGCGGTTAGAAAACTAATTGCCTTTTTGTTGGTTTTTTACACCAAATATCACATTTCTTTTTTGTTTTTGTTTTTTAAGAAGGAAATATGTGACTTAAAAATGTGTTAAACCCTGAAATTATTTCCTTTTTATTTCAATTGATAAAATTTTTTTAGCAAAAAAAAAAAAAAAAAAACTTCCCTTTTTTATTAACTGCTCTTTAAGATTCATGATTTTATTTTTCAATTATTTTTTTTCAATTAACTGTTATAAGATTTTGGAAGTGCAGCAAAAAAAACACAATAATTTCATTATATTTTACGCAAATCTAACTACTTATTTTCTAGCGTTAATTAACAAAATCCCCTTTAAAAATGCACAAGATATTTAAAAAGGTAAAGGCTATAGAAAATATATATACGAGGGTTGTTTATTATAACTTTAATAATGCATATGTGAGCTTATAAGATCTAGTTTCTATAGATACTTTTAACATTATATTCTAGTTATCTCAGCCATTGGCCAAGACCAAGGTGTTATAATCAAAATAAAACTGTTTTGTAATAATGTTATTATCATTAAACTGTTATACAGGTTGATATAACTACTTTGGAAAGCACCAATATAGTTAGTAACAATTTTATAATTGCAACACTATTTTTATAGAACTGTTATAATCATTAAACTGTTATACAGATTAATATGACTACTTTAAAATCCACCAATATAATTGGTAGAGCTAAAATAAACATTTTATAATTGCAACACTATTTTTTATAAAACTGTTATAATCATTAAACTGTTATACAGCGTGATTTAAATACTTTAAAATGCACCAATATACTTGGTAGAGCTAAAATAAACATTTTAAATTTGCAGCACTATTTTTTTATAAACTGTTATAATCATTAAACTGGTATACAGATTGATATAACTACTTTAAAATGCACCAATATAGTTGGTAGAGCTAACATAAACATTTTATAATTGCAACAATATATTTTATAAAACTGTTATAATTGTTAAACTGTTATACAACTTAAACTGACTTTTATAGATCGAATAAAACTTTATAATATTGCAGCACCTAAGTTAAACTGTTATAATCATAAATATATTTTTATTAAACTGTTATACTACTTAATTAATGTATCTGCTGTGGATTATTACAAAGACCCAAAGTCAGCCAATAGCGTTTCTTTTAATTTAACGTAAGAGATCTGTCAAAATAGTACGTTTTTCCCAATTAATAGGCTATTGCATTTCATGTTCCATTCCAGTGGCAGATTGCTTCATGAGAAAAGTCTAAGAAGTCGAAAGCAATCCAATTTGATAAGAACACGGCAATTACTAGAACAGAGTGATAAGTAAGAACAATTCTGTCACCTTAAGGTATCTTAAAAGGTCATTAAGTCGCGATGTTAGCTTTTCAAAACAGCAGCCTTGAAACTCGCTATTTTGTCAATTCTACATTTGTTAAATAACGCTTTATATTCTAAGCTTTTTGTTACTTTCTAGCGTAATTACGACGGCCACCATTTTAGAAATATTTAAAGTTTTTGTTGATCTTTAGACAGAATTGTTTACAAAAGATTGGGCAACTCCAGCATAATTTTTAATCTCTTCACTTCTTGCAACGGATCATTTTTTGTGAGCTTTTGTGTACAATTGTCAATACTTTTTCTAACGAAGGAATTTTCCAGTTGAAAAACAAAATGTTCGCCTGTTCAGTGCTTCAACTACTCAAGCAAGTGTACGCTTACACTGCGGGTCGACAAGTATTCAGAGAACTCAAATTTCAGATTAAATTTCCATCTTTCTTACCAGACTCAACCATGGCCTTGCAATGGTTGACTTAAATTGCCACAATCCACAACAGATACACAATCTATTAGGAGTCCGTTTCCGATCGTCATCATGAGAATATTTAAATCGAAGCTTACGGATTATGCCTTTTATACAGTTCTAAAGACAGAAAAGGTCCTTGAGTTTTTTCGATCTAACGATAGTCTTTAATTAAGAGATAAAGAAATTTTTGCGATTAAAATTTAATTTGATAAAAAATTTTGTTTGTACTTTTTGTTTATGTTAACTTTTTGTTGCCTTTGCAAACCAACCACGTATCACACTATCTAATTTATTATTATCCCTTAAGAAGTTTTCAACATTAACAAATTACACCCTCATACATGAGCTTATAAATTTACAAGAACTTTAATTTAACAGGTTTTTTTTGTTTCTGCAAAAAATTAAATTTAATAATAAAAAAAGCAACTGTTGGAGTTTTTTCTCTGTTTTTTTTTTGTCTTTAAAGGGGTAAAAAGTTAAAAAAAAATTTATAGCCAAAAAGTTTAAAGCCACCAACCACCCTTATCACTTACAAATATCTATATACAATATACATATGTATATGTATGTATGCACATGTATATAAAAGTATTACAGTTTTGTGTATGTGTATGTGTATGTATATGTACAGAGTTGATTTTTAAAAGTGTTGTTTGCTGTAAAAGTGGGGGTTGCGAGGTAAAATTATAAATATAAAAGAAACATATGCTTTGTGTATGTAATATGTTTAAATATTTATTAACCCATTATGTACGTGCTCTTTGCTTTAGCTTTCTTTGTAGTACCTACTAACTTTAAGCAGAACAAATCTAATGCATTTTAAAAACAATTTTATATTTAAAGATAATAAATGAAATTTTATAAAATTTACATTTTAATGATTATGGTTGGGTTTCGTTTTTCTTTTTTCTTTTTATTTCATTTTACTTTTATTAAATAAAAAATTAATTTAAATGTTTTGTATTACTTTTTTAAGGGTCTGCATGTAAAGTTTACAATGCCTTGTCAACAAAGCTTTAAGTATGAAAGTGACCATATCAGTTATTTGGCAGCACTTTTTTTTATCACAAACAGTTTTTACACAAACAAAATTTAGTAGATTTTTTTTAAGTTGGAAAATCGTAGTAAAATCGTTTAAAATAACCAAACGTGTAATTAATTAAAAAAAAATGAAGAAAACATAAGAAATCATATCTAGAAATTTATTACGAGGGCTTCCATATATATTTCTGGCCTGGCAACACTGAGTGCTGTCAAGTGCAATCTGACATTTCCATTGAAGAGTTTGTAATTTTTAAGCATAATCGTACTCAAAACGTTTTGACGTACGACCATTATTTGTGTTGTTTACAGTGACTTGAAAAAATTAATATAGAAAAAAAAAATGGAATTAACTCGTGAACATTTTCGTGCCATAATTTTTCAAAACTTTCGACGTGGATTATCACGACAAGAGTGCATCGATGAACTTAAATCTTTGTATGGCGATGAAGCACCATCCTATAGCACTGTGAAAAATTAGGATAATGAATTTAATCGTGGCCGTAGCTCGCTTCCGTGAAGGTCGTCCAAAAACGGCTGTTGTGTTAGAGAACATTGATGCCGTGCGTGAACTCATAATGCCAGATCGACATGCGTCTCTATCTCTCGAGACATCCTTGGACATTTCTTCCTCCAGCATACATTCGATACTGCATGAACACCTGGCCGTAAAAAAGGTTTGCTCTCGTTGGATCCCGCACAATTTGAAAGTCGTTAAAAAAAAGGCTCGTATCGATTGGTGCAAAGAAATGTTGCAAAAATACGATTGCGTTGCTTCAAAAGACGTTTATAAGATCGTCACAGGCCCGAAACGAAACAACAATCGACCGTGTGGATCTTCAAAGACGAGTAAAATCCAATGAAAGTTGTTCGTGGAAGAAGCACTTCGAAACAAATGGTCGCCTGTTTCTTCGGCAAAACTGGTCATGTGGCGACTGTTCCGCTTGAGCAACGTAGGTCGGTCACTTCTGAGTGGTACACTACAATTTGTTTGCCTGAAGTCATCGGAGAAATTCGAAAAACCAACAAGAGAAGACGAATCATTGTTCACCATGACAATGCGAGCTCTCACACATCGGCTCAAACCAGAGCGTTTTTGACCGGCCAAAACGTCGAACTAATGGGTCATCCACCGTACAGCCCTGACTTGGCACCTTATGACTTCTTCTTGTTTCCGCACATCAAGAAAAAATGCGTGGTCAACGATTTTCCTCGCCAGAAGAAGCTGTTGAAGTGTTCAAAAACCATGTTTTAGAGGTGTCTCAGTCGGAGTGGAAAAAGTGCTTCGACAACTGGTTTGAGCGCATTCAAATGTGTATAAATCATGCTGGAGAATACTTTGAAAAACAATAAAACCATTTTTGATTATAAATATTCGCATTTTCACTATTAGGCCAGAAATATATAGAGCAGCCCTCGAATGAACTCAAAAATTTTTAAATAAATATATATTCTGACACTAACAGTGCATTCTTTCCACAACAAAACTTAAAAGGTAATAAACTTCAAGAAAATTCCTAAATAAATTAGCATTTTGTGATTTGAAAACTCGGTTTTGTAGGAACAGAAAAATGTACTTAAAATTTATTTCAATGATTTAAATAAAAAAATTTTAATAATCAAAAACTTTCCATAAAAATGTTAAGAGGTCGTAGGATTCCATAATCAAACATGAAAATGACAAACACAATTTGTGAAATACGAAATAAACTACAACTTGGAAAAATTTTTTGCTAAAAATATTTTTTTTTTTTGTTTTCAACTTACACAATCTAATTTTTAAGAAAGGACTGGATGAAAAAAGACTGCTATATTCTTATAAACAGATATCGCTTTAAAATTCGAAATGCGCTTTAAAATCGACAAAAATTTGTTATCGAAATAAAAATCGCTAAAAATCTGGCAACATTAGCAGTCTATGTTGTGTTTACTAAAATAAACTGATGTACAATTTTGTTTCAGTAAAATCTGAAAGCAAATTTTTACTAAAAAAACTGAATTGAAAAACAGGCGCTTGTCCGAGCCTGAGTGTAGATTATAGTTTCTTACAAGTCAGTAAAGGTACAGAGAAGCAAACTTCGTAATCTTTTGTTTCCCATCTTGATTCTCTCTGCTCTCTTTATACTTTTACTCTGCGGGTTTGCTCTCACGGTTTCTCGATTACTAATAATGCCTTTTACAAAGGATTGTAGCTATCCACACTAAGCAATTAAAAATGTAACTTCGGCAAGACTGGAACTATTCTAGCATTTATGAGCAAAAATACGACTGTTTTTCGCACATCCAGTCTTCAATAAGCTTTAGCTATAAGGAAAACTGTAACACATAATTGAATGCTTTACCAACCAGGCCTTTTAACTAACTCTGGCGCTCACTGTTATGTGTTGCTAATTTGTGTCATAATACTTTCGCCTAAGCTATCGCATATTGCGCTGTCTTTTTCTAATTCAGTCTACGGGGGGCTTAAACTTATTGATGTTTTCCATTTATTTACATCATACACAACTCATCCATTGCAGCTATCCAATAATAATTGTTTCTCTTTGAATTTAAGGCCCGAATGGGAAATGAACTCATGACTTTTATTATACAAATGGACACCATCTTTAAAAAACTTTTTTCTATTCTGTTTCAGACTTATTAGTGGTAGAAAATCTAAGACTAAATCCAAGATTTTTAACGTATAACAATATTTTTTATTTAAAGAGTTGCCAGATCTTATTAAAATAAATTTCCTTTCGTAACAAAACGTAAATAAAAATGTTTTTTTATTTACTGCATTTGGCATTCTCCCTACTTGATCCTTAGAGTATTAAATTTTTATTGGTATTTAGTTATTTTTAGCCTCTTTACAGTTCCATGTAGTGTCTTCTTACGTGTAAAAATGTTTATTGGACACTATCGTGGTATTGGCCACCAAATAACAGCTATTTATCTCACCAACATGGCTTTGATTTTTTGATTCATAATTATTTTCTTATCATGATTTTTGACATCAATACATTTCCTTCGATCCAGCGTTGTTTTGTTGTTGCTATTAAGCAGATTTGATTTTAACACTTGTCGCAAATCAATTGTCAATAAAATTTCCATACGAAAATCCAACAAAATTTTAAATTTTAAAGTAAATTGTTTAATTTTCTATTTGACTTTTCTTTATTCATTTTTCTATTATTTACTTACATCTTTAACAAGTTTATTTGTTATGCTCCTTTAACAACAATCCTGTCACCAACAACATAAATGGTGTAGGTACTTCTTCTTGCTTAACAAGAAAACCTAAACCTCTCTACAAATTATCCAATTATTTAATTTAAGCTTCAGTGACGTTATAAATAAAAATAAAAAAAAAAGAATTAAACTTCATAGCCCTGTACAATAGCTTTTTGAGAATACAATACATAACAATCATTAAAATGCAAACGAATAAGAAAACAGAAAATAAAAAAAAAAAAAATAAAAATATAAAAATCTTTAACTGAAGTAAAAACGAGAACAGCAAAAAAAAAAATCAAAAATATTTGCTAAAGGAAACTCAAGGGAAAAAGCAAAAACAAAGCCAAAAGAAAATTGGAAAATAAGCGTAACACAAAACCAACAATACTTTTAAAATAAAATACACCAGAATGTTCAAACATACATATACACACACACATACATATATACAACAGTACAAACAAATATAATTGTTAAATTCTCTTTTAACGGTCTGCTCTCATTCTCCCTACTCAGTTTAACGGTAGGTCGCTAATATTGGATTTATTTATTTGTTGTATTTCTGGTAAAACAAGTATAAAAATAATAATTGCACAATTGATGTAAATGGTTAGAAGATAAGAAAATATCTACATACACACATACATACTGACACTCGGGTATCAAATGATGAATAGCTAAGAAACAGTCATGCTAGTTAGCAATCAGTAGCTTTTAGAAAATTGGCAAACTAATGGAAAATAACAACAACAACAACAATAATTTTATGTATACTAAATTGAAAAAAATAAAAAAAAAATTGAAATAAAAAATAAAAACAAAAGAAATGGTTTTTTCTTATAACAAATTATGCAGCTTTAAATTTTATTAGCAGAGCTGGTAAATCGGTAATTATAAATTTTAGAGTTTGTTATTAACGTAACTTTGCATATACGAATTTCTGCAAGGGCCTGCTGCCTTTCTAAAATTACAGGCATTGGGAACCGTGAAACGTTTTGTGTCAGTTTAATGATGGAGTACCTACGGTGTATTAACGAAATGAAATAAAACGTGTTCGATTTTATTCTGCCTACTACCTCTCTTAAGAAACACCTGTGATCTACACTAAATTTCTTAACACCTTTTAAGAGAAATTAAAGGAATTTGTGACTGTTAAAAGATTAACATTCATCATCAGAAAGGTGATCACTAGAAAAGTGACAAAAAAAATTTACCTTTTAAAAACTCAAAAGTAAAAAAGAAATAAGTAAAATTACTTGGACGAAAAATTCAAGAAGTGCAAGGTTTCCAACGAAAGCAATTTCGTTAGTAGGGGGAACCAATCCCTTATCATCATGGAACGTACTTTTTCCTAACGAAGTGTAAACTGTTTGATATTGAAAAAAATTGTTAGATTAGCAATCTATTGGATACAGTTTCGAGAAATTTTTCTATTTAAAATCAGTCAAATCAGTTTATTAACGGTGGGAATATGGCTGAAAAAAGGCAAGCGCCTCTTAGATCTTTAATTTTTCCCTTTTTTTTTTTTTTTGTTGTTTAGGTTTTTATACCCTTCATCACAAAAAAGTGGAAAGTGATAACATTGTCATTCTGTTTGTAATTTCTACAATATCCATTTCAGACCCCAGAAAGTATATATATTTGGAGTTCTGAGCGAAGTCAATTGAGCGATGTCCGTCTGTCCGTCCGTGTTAATGTTAAAATCAACTTTGCCAGGAAACTAGATGAGCTAGAGAAAATTTAAATATGCCAATCGATCAGACATAGTGTAGAAATAGATGCAATTGAAAATCAGCAAGTTCGGTCCATGTCCCCCGAGACAGTAGGCTTAACACTACGCTTGCCTAAAATTTTTTCATATCATTTGAAACAATGAAGTAACTGCAATAAAAAATATTGACCGATAGAAAATTTAAAAATAAAAAAACATCAAGTGAAAAAATTGGCGCTCGCCCATATTTACCGAGTTATGGGCTTATAAAAATATAATAAGAAAGCTCGATTGTCAATATGAGTATCATTTAACCGCTTTTGAAGAGATCTTTCGAGATACTATAAAATTTTAAAAAAATTCTTAACCCATTAGGAGCTGATGAAATTTTTATGTAAAATTATAAATCGTACTTTATTTGCGTATTTTTTAATTTTCGCTCACACAATATTTTTTCTTTTTTAATAGGAGTTACTTCACTAGACAAGATCTACACACATGGTCTAGACTATAAAGAAATCAAAATTTCGCTTAACAATTGAACAAATGATTTTATCACATTTTCACTAAAGTTTCATTTAAAAATTTTTTTAGCCCTTGTTCGATCCCTGGCTGCAGCCATAAGATTTGTGTAGTGGTTTGTTTATATTGCACTAATAATTTTTAAGTGCATCTCTGGAAATCTTGGAATACAAAAAGGTTGTTTTTAGTTAAAGATGAAAAATATTTGCGAGATATCTATGCGATATTGGTGCAGCAGAGATCCAAGGCATTGTGTAAATTTAAGCTTAAGCTTTCCTTTAAGCCAAAATTAAGTTATTTATTTAGTTATAATTTTCATTTGTATTGTTATAATTCTCATATAGTTCAACTTATATTTTCAAAGATTTCTTTAATGGCTTATTACACCCGGTGTTCTTCGCTACCCCAATAAATATAATATCCGTTATTATTATTGTTAAACTGGTTTTTTAATTTTTGTTTTAAAAGTATTTGTATTACATTTTTCTAGATTAACTAGCAAGAGCTAATCACGAAACAAATTTTTTTTTGTTTTTTCCTCTTTAAAATTTATTTCCGAGCCAAAGGCTGGTTTGATTGAAACAAGTTATGTCTTGTTTTAAGCAGTATTATATTAAGCATTAAATATTAGGCAAATCATTTTAATCATATAAAAAACAAGAGTGCTATATAATCTAATACAATCTAATACCTTCACCATTTACGAGGTGTGTGAGAAAAGTAATGAGATTGGCAACACTGCGGCAGATCTGGCAACGTTGTGTTTACTGGCCGATGTTAAATCTGATTGTTGATCCCTTCCACTTCCTCAGTCCGAGTTACAACTCTGTACAGTTAACACATTAGTTTTGCCAGCGCCATTAGTAAAGTTGTGTTTTCATTGTGCTTTATAGAAATGGAGCATCGGAATTTAGAGCAACGTTTTGACAGGAAGGCTATCGTGTACTTAGAATTTGTTCCACCAGAACAAACTGTCAACCAAGTGTTATTTAAAAATGTCCCTAAAAATGTTGAGGAAAAGAGTGATCTGTGTGAGACCAAAAATTGCAGACAAGTGGATGCTTCAGCATGACAGTACTCCGTGTCACACGGCCATTTCCATCCGTGAATTTTTGATCTCAAAATGCATAACTATTGTTCCTCAACCCCCCCCTATTCACCTGATTTAAGTCCTTGTGACTTTTAACTTCTCCCAAAATTGAAACATGTCCTAAAAGGACGTCATTTTGGAACTCTGAAGAACATTCAAAAAACTGTGACCGACCATTTAAAAGCAATACCAATTGAAGACTTTCAGCGCTGCTACGAAAAGTGGGAACAACGGCTCCGCCGATGTATAGCGGCCCTAGGGAACTACTTTGAAATCAGTCTCATTACTTTTCACACACACCTCGTATGTAAATCTAGGTTAGCAAAGTAACCGCATGCATATAAAAATATTGACAAAAAAAAATAAAAAAAGTGCGTTTTATAATTTTACAAATATCATCGGCTCTTAATGGGTTAAGCATTAAAAAAATTTTATCTTGCAAAATCTCTTCAAAAGCTTTTAAATGATATTCATATTGACAAGCGAACTTTTTTATGAAAATTTCAGAGGCCCATAACTCGGTAAATATGGGCAATTTCGATTTCGCTATGAATAAGAAATTAAAATTTATGTACTTTATGGGGTCCAAAATGGATATTGTAAAAATTACAAACGGAATGACCAACCCTTTTTCCACCTGTGAAGTTTATAATGAATAAGTTGCAGCGGATTAAAGTTAAATTTTCTCATACAATTTTTACCAATTGCTGTCATTTCAGAAGTTATTTTTGAAAAGCCCATTTAATGTCTCTAAGCTTAGAACTCTTCCGGTTTTTCTTAATTGCATTTAAATTTAAATCTTTATATCTTGTTTTTCTTTTTATTTCAATTTATTTTTACCATTTTTCAGTACCCTGAATTTTCGTTTTGTATTAATTTAATAAACTCAAAAAAATTTATTTGATATTTTTCGCAAGCATTTTTATTTTATTATATAAATGTCTCCATTACAAATAATTGCTTATGCCAACCAAGTAAGTCATCATATTGGCTTGACAAAAAAAAATGTAAAAGGAAAGAAGAAGAAAAAGTAGCGTATAGCAATAAATGTCTGCTTTAACTTGTTTTTGGTAGAACTCCAGCTTCCCCTCATCATTCCCCTTACTTCTACCCTTAAGCTTTAAATTGTGATATTTACCATTTATTTTTCTACCTCCATAAGAAAAATATTTAGTTTTTTTTTTCATTTATTTTGCCGTTTTCTTACACTTCTTTGTATACAGAGTTGTATGTATGTTTTCTTTCATTTTATTTTTTATCATCTAGTATTTTTAGCATTTAATAAGAGAAGAAAACTAAGTAGCAGTACAACGTAATGGTAGTCATAGTAGAAGTAGTAAATACGCTTGAGTATTATTAACGTAAATGCAAAATTGCCAATTTCGAGTGTATTTCCTGTCAACAAAAATTTCCGTTTACGCTTTTATTTTTTTTTAATCCCTCATCATCTCTTTTTTGCTGCCACTTATTACTAAATTTATTTGCTGCTGTTGGAGTATTTGTTACATAAAATAGGAAAAAAAAGTAAAATAAATATAACACAAAATGGTGGAAAATTACTTAGTAAATACTTGAGTTTAGTTAAATTGCCTTTTAGCTACTTTTCTCTCTCTTTCTCTGTGTGTGTGTGTGTGTGTGTGTTCGTGTGTTTGTATCCCACTTATTTTGCATAAATTTATTAAAACAGAAATGTCTCGTTATTTTTTTTAGCAAGCACACGCAGACTTAATATAAATCAATAATTTATTTTATAAATTTATCAAATTAAAAATTAATAAATAAAAAAAATTAAAAATAAAACTAATTAAGGCCCACACACTTGAAAGTGTCAATTAATTGGCAACGTCAAGAGTTCAATGTTTTAATTAACAAATTTGCATGGTTGCAAATTTTGGTAGTAAAATCTTAAGTCTTTAATTAAATTAAGTTTCTTATTTATTTTTAAGGTTTCTTAAAGTTTTGTTCTTTTCTTTAGGCGATGAAACGTTAAGAGTTCAATGTTTTAATTAACATATTTGCATGGTTGCAAATTTTGGTAGTGAAATCTAGTCTTGAATTAACTAAATTTTTTATTAAAGTTTTTTTAAAGTTTCGTTCTTTTCTTTACGCGGTGCAAAGCTTAAACTTTAATGTTTTAATCAACAAGCTTGCATGGTCCTTACAGTTTTCTTTAGGCGGTGGAGATTAAGTTCAAATGATTGCCATCAAAACTCGTACCCCATGTGTGATTTATCATTTAAGACGACCTAAAGTATTGTTTTTCATCCTAAAATAGTGAGTTTTATTTATGATTTCCAAAAATTAAGAAGCTCAAATGATTGGGAAAATAAGCAGTTTTTATTTTTGTACGAGATGACTTTTTTTTTGCTTGTTTCCACACGTTGCTCACTTTTCTTTTACCAGGTATCAGGTTGCCTTTTATTAAATAGCGAAAACAAAGAATAATTAAAATGTTTAAAGCTGCATTGGATTCTACCTTCGGTAGGGCAGTTAAAAAGATAAGAAATCAAGTCAGCCAGGCATATTTCTCCTGAACCGCAGCTGAGGCCTTTGTAGATATCGTTTCGGATACAAGACCACTACAGTCAACTTAGAAAAATTGTTTCAAATTATTGATAAACCTTTTAGTCATAATTTGCTCAATTTTCACTGAAGACAAATTTTCGACTATGTTGCCATATTTTAGTATGTCCCAGCTCAGCAGTTTTTTTTTTCGTCAGATAATTATCATAGAAAAGCTTTCTTATGAAAAGCTAGTCGATCTCTGTCTTTGCAAGCTCAAAAAAAAATCTTTTAAAATATCAAATTGATTAATGTGATTATATAACACAAAGATGAGTGGCCTTAGCTTAAGAGTAGGCAATTGATCTCCTTTTTAAAGTAAATTAAAAGAGAAGCAGCAGTAAGGCCAATAAAACACTCTCAAAGCAAAATGATTTCCCTCAATACCCAAAGAGTTTTTTCAGTTAAAACGGATCGATAATGATGTTTTATGACGGCCATAATTTTTCGCGACGACTGGCAACTCTATCATTTATAATTCAGTAAAGCGGGCATTAAATACTGTCTTGTTAAAAACACATGTATTCCACATTATTATTTAATGAAGGCAGATAAAACTCTGTTTTTTTGTCGTGATACTTAAACAGCCTGCTTTCAAAAAAAAAAAAAAAAAACACGCTGTATTAACGCTAAATCTTAAGAAGACATCTGTACGTTCACTTACTATCCCAGGATGCTTATTTTTATTTCCAAAGAAGTTCGCTTAACATAAAGCCGTAGCAACTCTTAATATTTAATTTATTTATTTATTTATTTTTTTTAAGTTAATGACTTACGACACTTTCAAATTAAACGGCTCATATATAGATTCTTTGAGCATCAAATGAGGAGAGGACATAAACCAACGGTTCTCAAAAGGTGGTCCGTGGACCCCCGGGGGTCCGTAGCAACCATCCAAGGGGTCTGCATGAAGAACCGAAAAAACAGTGTTTTCAAAAATAATTAAAGTTTTATTTTAAATTTAGGCTTCAGAGGGGTCCACGAAAAAAAATTAGTTTACTAGGGGTCCTGAGCAGGAATTTGATGACAACCCCTGACATAAACCGTAGCAGTTCTTAACATTTAGTTTTTTTTTTTTTTTGAAGAAAATGACTTATGCCACTTTTAAATTAAACGGCTCAAATACAGATTCATTGAGAAGGCAACTAACAAAGAGCTGATCGCTTTACTTTAATCATTTTGAAATATGCTTTAATTTATCGCAGTCGTAAGCCATCAGCTGCTAAATTATTCTGCTAAGAGTTGCCAACACTTATACGGCATTTACACTAAGACATTTTTCATGAAACTAGCATGCAATTTTTGTTTGACTGTAAAGCAAGAGGGATAAATTAATAGCAAAGCTTGAATTTTGAGGGAATATTATTGTTGCTTATGTTGTGTTTAAAATAACAATTATTGCTGCAACTAAAAAAGAGAAGTGAAAAAAATTGCACCAAAAAATTGCATGATAAAAATGTGGACCTACTTGCAAAAATTATAAAAAATTTCCAATTTTTGCGTAAATATTGTTCTATTCTTTAATTAAATTATTTATAATGTTAATTGTCAGCTGTTTGAATTTTGTTTGTAATTCAATTCCCTTTAACTTTAAATTGATTTCTATTCTAATTCTCAGCATCCTTTTTCTTTACTTTTTCTTGAGGAACTGTTTCTCAATAAATATTTTCTTTTGCGGGTAAACAATGAATTCAAATAGTTTTCCCTACAACTTGCTGTAATATGATATGAAAAATCACATTCACTTGAAACTATTATGAATGATTAACTGAATAACAATAGAACATCTTTGTCGTTTTCCCTTCGTCTAATTGAACAATTAATTTGCCAATTTAAACAAAACAAAATTTAAAAGGAAGTTCATCATCATCATCATCATTATTATTATATTTTATTAATTCAATTATTATTATTATTAAAAAGGAAAGTAAAAATAAATAAGAAAGAAAAAAAAAAGTTTGCTAAAGTATCGCATGTCCAAAGAAGCAAAAAGAAAATTCCAACAAAAAGAAAAGTCTTTTAACGAAATACTGCAAAAAAAAAGGAAAGGAAAAGGATACACGGCAAACATATGGAAAATGAAATTAATATATCTACTGCACATAGTTGCCAACAATTTCTATTGTTACTCCAAGAGAAGAGGGCTCGTTTATGAGTCTTTTATTGTGGGCAAATTTGTTATCAATTTATTATCATTAAAAAGGAGGGATGATTTAATGTTCAAAAACAAAACATAATTGTAAATTGATGTGTGTATAATTTTCTTATGGCCAGTGGTCAGTTAAATGTTGTTAAATTTGTTTTTTATTTAGTTTGTTGTAAACGACTAAAGGCAAATTGTTTAATTAGTTTTGGGATTATTAGCAATTAAGAGCAGCGAAGTAGTAACAATAAAAAAAGTGAATATAAGAAACACAGAATTTAATTATTCAATGAACATTTAAGTTCAAAGAAATAAGCTTAAGCTTATTAACAAATTTAACTAAGAAAAAAAAGAACAATTTAATATTTATGAATAACAATTTAATTATTTTTAAATCCCAGGTCTGCTTGTAGTAACAAATTTAGCAACTCTGCCTGTTTTGTTTTTTTTATTTATTTCCTTTACCAAAAAAGTGGAAAAACTACACAACTAAATTATTCATTCCGTTTATAATTCTACAATATCTATTGCTGACCCCATAAAGTAGAAAGATTCCGACTTCTTAATCATAGCGAAGTCGATTAAGCGATGTCCGTCTGTCCGTGCATGTTAGTTGTGAAATCAACTTTGCCAAGACATTAGATAAGCTAGAGAAAATTTAAATACATTTTTCGATCAGACATAATTTCGAAAATTTTACTATTGAAAATCAGCAAGATCGGTCCATGCCCGTTGAGGCAGCGGGCAAAACAGCAAGCCTGCCTCTAATTTTTCCAAATCCTTTGGAACAAAGAAGTAACTCCAATAAAAGAAAAAAAAAACAAATATATGGAGCGATAACGAAATAAAAAATAAAAAAAGCATCAAGTAAAAAAATTTACGCTCGCCCATATTTCTCCAGTTATGGGCCTCTGAATTTTTTATAGAAAAGTACCATTGTGCAAAATATTTTTTAAGATATCAAATATGGGTATCATTTAAAAGCTTTTGAAGAGAACTTCAAAAAAAAACACTAAAATTTTTTAAAAATGTTTAACCCATTAAGAACTGATGAAATTTTTATGTAAAATTTTTTTTAATATTTTATTCTCTCACCTCAATATTTGTTTTCTTTCTTTTTTTATTGGAGTTAATTTACTAAACTAAATTTACATGTATGGTGAGGGTTATATAAGATTTGGCTTAGCCGAATATAGCTCTTTTACATAATTTTATTAAAACAGATTTTTTGATTTGTTCGCCTAAAAGTATGCTATAGCTGATGTATCATTGGTAGCATCAAATGAAAAAGTATTTTTTTAAAGTCTATAGACATCAACTGATTTTCTTAAAATTTTAAGTGTTGCTCTCTTTCAAGAAAGGAACTATAGGCGGTGTCATGCCCATTAAAGGTAAAAATTTAATTCTTTTATTTATTTTTAGTAGGAGTCTCTCAATTCGGTTAAAATAGTTTTATAATGAACACAAATTATCAGTAAAAAAAATGGTTAGAAAAATTAACAAGTAGGCGTGGTTCTTCCTACACATAGTAAATTTTAATTTTAGTTTATTTGAAGAATTATAAAAGACGAAATTTTTCAAATTGATCTAAATGAATTCGTAGTCAATATAAAAAAAATCATCAGTCAAATAATGGCAAAAAAGAAAATAGTAAAGCGGGCGTGGCATCTCACATTCATTTTCTTTTAAACTTTGTTTCGTGTTCAGACACAAAGTTTTCTTTTAGAAATTTTGTTTCCTTCTGTGTCATCGTTCTTAATTTTGGGACGTTTTGCATTTGGTGCAACTTTCCGAGTACATCAAAGTCTGTACTGCTTATCATTCTTTCTCCCTCTCTCCAACATAAAATCAAAACTTTGCAAAGTAAACTTTTCTTGTGTAAATGCACTCTAGTGAAAAATTTTAAATTTGCTATAAACAATTTTGTTGCCCAATTTATGGAAAGTGGCTCTCTCTCTCTCCCTCTCTCCATACTTCGAAGAAAATGATTTTTGTGGATTTTGAAATTGATAATAGTAGAAGCTTTAAACTTTAATTCAAATGACTTCAATGCCGGTTTAGATAAGTGAACAGTAAAAATAAAATTTTTTAGAAAAGTAAAGTTCGTTGTTAATGCAGCGAATAACGTTGGAATTTAGGAAATTCAATGTAAGGATTGGATAAGATAAATAATAGTACAGGAATACCTTTCAAGATACATTTAATCGGTTCCACAATTTTAACGTACTATTTGAAACCGGAGTAATCAAGGCATTCGGCTACCTTCTTTATAAAGTTTAATAACATAAAACTTTCATTTTAAGGTCAGCCATTTGTGTTTTTCTTTTCACACTTTCACTTACTTTTTTCACTCATTTTATTTTTTATAAAAGTCACCCAAGGCGAATCAATTACCAGGTGACAGCGTAGGCGAATTCAGTATTTTTTGCTGGCGTACACTACTGTCAAATTCCAAATATAAAAAATTTGTGTATATTTCTTATATATGGAGTTTGACAGTCGTGTATACCAGCGAAAAATACTGAATTCGTCTACGCTGCCACCTGGTAATTGATTCGCCTTGAAGTCACCTTACTTTACGATTTAGAATCGAAAACTAACAATCAAGGCGAATCAATTACAAGATGGTGGCGACGGCAAATTTGACTATTTCTGCCGAAACCTAAAATGTCAAACACCATATGATGAATGAATTCGCCTTGCTAACAATTTTGGTCTATGGGCAAGCGCCGTATGTTGTTAAAAATTACGTTTTCATTATAAAGAAAAACACCGAAAATTTTATATTTTTACAATCAAGGAAAAATACCGAAAATTTCATATTTTCAGAATAAAGTAAAAATACCAAAATCTTTAAATAAAAAAATTATTTTGGAAATTTAATTTTTATACGAGGGCTGCTATATATATTTCTGGCCTGGCAATACTGAGTGCTGCCAAGTGCAATCTGACATTTCCATTGGAAAGTTTGCCATTTTTAAGCATAATCGTACTCAAAACGTTTTGACGTACGACCATTATTTGTGTTGTTTACAGTGACTTGAAAAAATTAATTTAGAAAAAAATGGAATTAACTCGTGAACATTTTCGTGCCATCATTTTTCACAGCTTTCGACGTGGATTATCACGACAAGAGCGCATTGATGAACTTAAATCTTTGTAGGTCGATGAAGCACCATCCTATAACACTGTGAAAAATTGTTATAATGAATTTAATCGTGGCCGAAGCTCACTCAAAGACGAATTCCGTGAAAGTCGTTCAAAAACGGCTGTTGTGCCAGAGAACATTGATGCCGTGCGTGAACTCATAATGCAAGATCGACATGCGATATACCGCGAAATAGAGACATCCTTGGACATTTCTTCCACCAGCATACATTCGATACTGCATGAACACCTGGCCGTAAAAAAGGTTTGTTCTCGTTGAATCCCGCACAATTTAAAAGTCGCTCAAAAAAAGGCTCGTGTCGATTGGTGCAAAAAAATGTTGTAAAAATACGATTGCGGTGCTTCAAAAGACGTTTATAAGATCGCACAGGTGACGAATCTTGGATCTATGCGTATGAGCCCGAAACGAAACAACAATCGACCGAGTGGGTCTTCAAAGACGAGCAAAATCCAACGAAAGTTGTTCGTGGAAGAAGCACTTCGAAGCAAATGGTCGCCTGTTTCTTTGACAAAACTGGTCATGTGGCGACTGTTCCGCTTGAGCAACGTAGGACGGTCCCTTCTGAGTGGTACACTACAATTTGTTTGCCTGAAGTCATCGGAGAAATTCGAAAAACCAACAAGAGAAGACGAATTATTGTTCACCATGACAATGCGAGCTCTCACACATTGGCTCAAACCAGAGCGTTTTTGACCGGCCAAAACGTCGAATTAATGGGTCATCCGTCGTACAGCTTTGACTTGGCACCTAATGACTTCTTCTTGTTTCCGCACATCAAGAAAAAAATGCGTGGTCTACGATTTTCGTCGCCAGAAGAAGCTGTTGAAGTGTTCAAAAACCATGTCTTAGAGGTGTCTCAATCGGAGTGGAAAAAGTGCTTCGACAACTGGTTTGAGCGCATGCAAAAGTGTATAAATCATGCTGGAGAATACTTTGAAAAACAATAAAACCATTTTTGATTATAAATATTCGCATTTTCACTGTTAGGCCAGAGGTATTTCTGTATAATCAAACTAGACTTTAAATGTTTTTTGATTTCTTATTTTTAAACAATAAGGACTCTTAGAAATATTATAAATCTTAAATTCCTAACATCTTTTAAATTAATCTATTTCAAATAAATTTAAATCCTTTTTTTCTAATATTTATATTGATTAATTCTTAATAAATATCACAACAATACACCCATTAAGAAAACGCCTTTTTATTTTTGTGCTCTTTTCTATGTCTTCTAATTGCCCCAGACAAAAGGATATTTAAGAAGATTTTTACAATTTACTTATGAATTTCCTAATAGGATTTATTTACACTGATCATATTTAAGCACTTGAAAAAAATAATAAAAGAACAGAAAAGAAAAGAATATAATTTTTGCACCTTTTACCAGCATTTAAAACTGTCACAATAAAACGCACCCATAACAATAAAAAAAAATTGTACGCCTGGCACGTTTCACACAAAACACATGTAAGTTTTTCTTTAAACACACACAAACACAAAAAAAAGAACGTAGCAAAACATAAATAAAATAATATTGGAAAGAAAGAAAAAAGACAAACACAGAGTTTTATGTTGTGGTAAATGGTAAATGGTGAACCTATTTCCTTGTAACCAAAATCCCTGTAAACAATAAATACCTTAAGATTTAAAGGTAGAGATATAATACAACGTTTCCTTTATTTTGTGGCAAATGCATACAAGATTTTGACAAATGTTTCCACAACATTAAACAGTTGATTGATAAGTTAAGATTATTTAAATGTCAAAAGGACCGTTTTCTTTTTTCTCTCTACTTCTTTATAAGAAAAGGGTTAAATGGAATTTTGTATTTTCAAATTTGCAATCCATTTAAAAGACAACTATTTAAAATTGTTAATAATAAAGAATTAATAGAATTTAAGATAAATATCTTTAAATTAAATTTCATAAAAATTAAAAATTTTTTTTTGCAGATCAAACATCCCGTGGCAATAATGAATATACAGGATCTCAAAACTCCAACAACAATTTAGATGAAAACTCGCCCAGTAAATCTAGTTCAGCATCAACATGCAGCCAAAATAATTCTTCAAATTCCAATACAACAACACCAAATGCCCATAATAATGGAAATCATCAGCCCACCCCTCCCAACAGCGGCAACAGCAGCAGCAGCAACAGCAATAGACCAACACTGTCACCAGCTGAACATGCAGCTGCCGCTTTGGCTCATCATGCAGCAGCAGCAGCGGCGGCACATCATGCTCACACCCATGGACATGGTCATCCACATGCTCATCATCCGATGGCAGCCCATCATGCTGCAGCTGCTGCAGCAGCAGCTCATCATCATGCTGCCCATCATCAACATCCCTCAGTACATCATGAAGCTTTCTTAAATGGTACGGCCAGTGCAGCAGCAAATGGTTTGTTGGGCCATCATCCTGGCACAGGACCAGATGGTGTACTAATGGGTCCGGCAGGCGGTAATAAAAAGAAAAACA
Organism: Cistogaster globosa; assembly: GCA_937654795.1. NCBI lineage: Eukaryota > Metazoa > Arthropoda > Insecta > Diptera > Tachinidae > Cistogaster > Cistogaster globosa. The sequence goes on from OW569406.1 coordinate 5,184,851, forward strand.
AACGACGTCATGGTCGTACAATATTTACGAGCAATCAATTGGAAGAATTAGAAAAAGCATTTAAAGATGCCCACTATCCGGATGTCAGTGCCAGAGAATTATTATCAATGAAAACTGGTTTGGCTGAAGATCGCATACAGGTAAGTGATAAATTTCAAATTTCAACATTTGAAATTTATAGCATTTGGATTTTAACAAGCAACAAACATCATCAGTTGTAGTTTCTTTTGTAGCAAAATTGTTGCAGCAAAAAATTTATTGCATTGAAATGAAATGAAATGACTTTCATTTGTTATTCTATTATCCTGTATTTAAAAGAAATAAAAACAAAAACAAGAAACCAAGTCTTTTTAGCAATAAATTTGAAAATTAAAGGAATTTAGAGATTATAGAGGTCATGAAATAAAAGACAGAATATAAAAGTTTAGATTTAGAGAAGAAAATCCAAAGTGAGGTTATGTTTAAGCTGCTGCTTGTTAAAATGGAAAACTTGTGTTAGTAACTACTTTTTTTTTAGTGTCACGTGTTTTAATCAGCGCGTATTAATGTTAAAAGTCTAGTGTTTTTTTAAGCAGCATCTGTTAAATCTGTTTGTTTATTTCTATCATGACAAATACATCCAAATGTTTAAATGTTGGCAAAGGCCAAGATGTTTGGCAGAAATATTATGTGGGAGTTGTTGGTCTTCTATCAGAAGTCTTCCAGGTGGAGGTGAGAGAAATGCCGGTAACAAATGATTGTCTGCACACCATGATAGTGGCAACTGAAAAGAGAGTTGTACTTGAGTCAAGTAGCTCGCTATATAAGCGGTACCTTGTAAGCGGTTTAATTTTTTTAAATAGAAATAAAAAGACTGGAGGCTTTATCGGACAGTCTTAAAACTAGGATAGGTTTCGGCAAACTAATTATCTGTCTGGCTTAATTCTTTCTGATTGCTGAAACCTCGTGAGGGCCAATGTTCGTTCCCTAAAGGAATAACGGCAAAATATTAAAGTTATTATACCAAAGTTATAAGCGGCTCCAATACCTTCTGATAGGCCGAGGTTGTAAATTCTTCAAAGAATATATTTCACTCTCAGGTTTACTTGTACTCAGAGTAACCCCCGGTACTAATGCATATACACCTGAACCTCACGTAACTGCCCATTGGAAAATTGGCTAATTTCCTACCTCTGAACTGCTGGTTTTTAAGGTTTTCTTCATACTATTTTCCACCCCTGTAGCGATTTAAATGAATATACGCATTGACAGAGGATTGTGCGATGAAATCCGCTTAAAACTTTCTTAAAGATTTTTCCATGTCGCAATTTTATTTGACTAAGACCTTCAAGGTCTTCTGGTCCCAGTGGATTGCCTAAGTTTCTTTAGCCCAGCTTGTTTTATGCAATTTTTACCATCGGCCAGCACTTTATGGAAAATCCTTCATTTCTACTGTTGTGATGGCTTAAAGTGAGGTTATATTGAGATGGCAGCATAACAACTCAAATTGCTTAAAAGGTTAGAGGCTCTTTAATCTAGAATTTGAAACTGAGGTAGGGACAGGGAATGCTCATTCAACATCTATCAGTTCTTTAAGCGGGCAATTTTTATTTGGGAAGTTTTATCATTTTTTCAATTCGCTTAATTTTATTGCGCTCGTGAAATAAGGCGACTTTATATCACAGTTGCTTTTTCTATTAATTTGCAATTGTATAATGGCTTCCTTTTAACCGACTTCAAAACAAGAAGAAGGAGGTTATCAATTCGACTGAATGTTGCTTTTTTATGTTTGTGCCTGCAGAACTCAGTCATTTCTTAACTGATTTTGAAATTTTTTTTTGTAATTTGAAAGATTATGCTTACAGATTGGTCCTGTTTTAAAAATATTTCATAATCTTAAAAATTAAAGGGTGTCCACATACAACAAACATGTTTTTTAAGTGTATTAGGAGCCGTATAGCGAACTTCTTTAAAATTAAAAAAAAAATGGTTATTTCTATAGCTCCCAATAGCAAAAAGTAATACAAAAATAAATCTAAAAATTAAAGGGTGTCCCCATAAGTGATGTAAATTGACTTATAAGCACCTATCTTTTGTACCGCTATGGACAAACACTTGAAAATTGGGCAGGATGTCGATTACTCTGACCGTTATAATAACAAGTACAAACATTTAAATTTATAAATTAAAGGGTGTCCCAATAGTTTATGTTTTTTGATGTATGTAGACAAACTTTTGAACTGTTATAGCTAGATGGCTGCAATTTAGAAAAAACTAAAATTTTAATTTATAAATTAAAGGGTGTCCCAATAGTTTATGTATGTGGCCAAACTTTTAATCCTTTATAGACGGACAGCTGAAATTTATAAAGAACCTCTATTGCTATAATAACAAGTATAAAATTTTAAATTCGTAATTAAAGGGTGTTCCCATATTTGAAGTGAATTGACCCATGTGGCCCAATCTTTTGAAACGTTTTATACAAACACTTGAAAATTAAACAGAATGTCCACTACTTTGTCTGGTATATTAAAAAATATTTAAGATTATAAATTATAGGGTGTTACAATAGTTGCTGTTGTTTGATGTATATGACCACACTGTTGAACAGTTGTAGACAGTTGATTGAAATTTTTACAGAGCCTTTATTGCTAAGTCTGCTATAACAAGTAGCAAACTTGAAATTAGACATTAAAGGGTGTGCCTGTAGCTGATGTTATTTGATTTATACGGTCCTATCTTCCAAACCGTTACACACAAACTCTTGAAAATTAGACAGAATGTCAATTACTATATCAAGTAAAATAACAAGTAAAAATATTTAAAGTTGGAAATTAAAGGGTGACCTAATGGTTGTAATTTTATGTAAATGGCCAACTTTTAACAGTTATAGACTAACGCTTAGAATTTAAAAAAATTTTGTTTTATTGTGTCAGCAATAAAAAGTGTAAAAAATAAAGGGTGACCACATAACTGCTGAATTTTCTTGTTTAACTTGCATTCATATTTTGTTTCACAACATACAAAAAATCCTGACGCAATCTGTCTCAAATATAATAGAATAAAATGAATGTATAAATGCCGTCCTAAAGAAATATGATTTTAAGTTTTGAAGATTTTTTTAAAGTAATATTGAATTAAAAGTGTTTAAATATTCAGCAGGATTTTGCAAAAAGGAAATGCTATCAAATCTAAGACACACTGACGAAATCATTGACCAGGTGATAAAAGTAGCGAATTTATTCATTTTCACCGTCGAGCAAACTGTCCAATTCCATTTGTAAAAAATCTGTATTTTTTTTTTTGTGAAAATTAGCATTTTAAGCAACGGCAAGAATTCACTACTGTTATCACCTGAAGTATAATTTCAAGATGCTTCATACAAAAAAAAAAAAAAATTAATAAACTTTACAGTTTAGAGTTTGACTTTTTGAACGATTAAAAAAATTAACTATTTCACGACTTTTACATAATTTCGCAGTTGTAATCATGCAGTTGTTTACTTTGTATTCGCCATAGATTTGACATACATTATTGATAACAGGCTTTCCTTTTTAGTTGTTTAAATTATTTTGTCTCTAAGTGATTTTCTGGTGGCTGATGTGCTAGACGATCAAAGAAATCTTAAGGAGAAATAGAATGGCATCAGAAAAAAAATATTTGCTTCATTTTATTTGTTAACACAATGGGTTCTGTTGCAACTTTAAACAACCAGATTCTCTTCAACTTTCAGACCTTAAAAATGATTACAATGTTAAACTTGTGCGCCTAAAAAAAGAAATTAAAGATGTTAACAGCTGACTAAATACATAAATAACATGGTTTTACTTACCACTTAAGTTTGCTCCGGGCTTAAGTACAAATTTTCTTTCTTTTGTTTTTTTTTTTGCATTTTGAAAGTCTTCTTAATAGCAGATGAAAAAAAAATATGAAGCATTTTGGCACTTAATTAGTGCAACTTTAACCACTACAAAGTGAATAAAGCACGTGCTAGTTGAAAATTAGTAATATTTCAAAGGCGAATTGAACACGACACCTTCTTTTAAAGTTAAGAAATAAAAAGAAAAAAAGAATTTAATTAAGAGTAACACGTTTTTAAACTTGAAATTCAATAATTAAATTTTTATAATAATAAAAAATCAAAAAAAAAATCATAAAAATAAAAAAACTTTAAAAGAAACTCACTCCTGCCGCTTCATATAACACTTTCAGATTGCAAAGGCAACTTTTTGTTACTTTCAATTCAATTTGTTAATTCAATGACACATTTAACAACTGCATTTTTTTATTTCTTTTTTATTTACTTTCTTTTTTTTTTTGTGTGTGCAGCAAGCATTATGGCGGTTGCATAACAAGTTTAATACCTTCGAGTACTTTAAAAATTAGCAACGCCTTCGTGTATGCTACAGAGTGTATGTGTAAATGAACCCTATAAATTCTTTTTCTTTTTTTTTTTGCTTGGTGTAACAAAAAAAAAAAAAAAGTAATCATAATTTAAATTCAATTAACTACCAACAATTGCCAATATAGAGGAATGAATAACAAAGATAACAACAAGCACATGCATGCATCTAAATATGTATGAAAATATGAATATATGTATGTACATACATTAATCAAACACTTCAATTAAAATTCTATATTGCAAAACGACATAAAAGGATAATAATATGGCAAGGCATACAACAGTAGCAGTAACAGCAGCAGCAGCAGCAGAAACAGCAATAAAAATAACGTTGACAGAAAACCCCTTCAAAAGCAATTTTACATGCATAAATAACACACATACACACATGTTAAGTTAATAAAAGCAAATAAATTTCTGAATTGCTTTAAGTACGAAAACTTTTTTTTTTCTTACATTCATTCCCTGCTTGATACAAAAAAAAATATTATAAGAACACCATTCTTTGCCTGTTCGTTCATATGTTAACAGTTCGTTAGCATACACAAACAATTACACGAGTTGCTAAAGAAGAAAAAAAAAAACAAAAATTCATATTCAGCCATTAATTTGTAAATAAAAGGTTTGAGTGTTGATTTTTAACAAGTTTTCTTCCCTTTTATTTTATTTTTGTTTTTTTTTTTTTGCATCAAAATTTCAAGGATAAATAAATATGGAAAAAGAGCTTCTTTTTTATGGTTATTGAAAGTCAACACAACACAACACAACAACAACAACAAAAAAATAAACAACATGGCTGTCTCTTGGCAAACAAAATAAATTACCAACAAACATACGCAACCACAGTCTTTTATCAGTGGTAGCTGCAGCAGCATCAGCATCAGCAGCAGCAGTAATAACAACAACTACCATATTTACAAAAGTAAAACAAAGAAAAGACAAAAAAGCGCCTGTGCAAGTTCAAGTTAAAGAGAAAATTATTTGTAATTTTCATAATACAACAATGAATATCCATCTACTTACTCAAGGAATTAATGAATTTAAATAAATATTTTATTTAGCACATACACACACACACACGCACACACAGAGAAACAATTCTTAACCCGTATTTTTTAACACAATTTAAAAAGTTGATTAAAGTTGTTTGATAAAACAAATAGGTTACTTTTGCAAGTCAAGTTGGCTGTATTACAGTTGAATTAAATTCATAAAATAAAGTGTTATAAATGTGTTACAATAATTAATAACAAATCTATGGAAGGATTTTAAATAAAAAAAAAAAAATTAAAGCAAATTTTAAATGATAACAAAATGTTTTTATGTTGAATATAAACAAATTTTGAATGAAATTCAAGCCTTAAAGTTCTTATTAATTTATTTAATTTTAGAAATGAAAAATAAATTAAATAATCTTAATATGTTTGAAAACAAACAATTTTTTTGCATGGGAAAGAGTAAGATTTGACAGTTATAAATGAAAAGTGATGTGGAACAAGAAATATTCACCATGAAAACGCAAACCGATATCGGTTCTTTTATTTAAATTTACAATTTCACACTGCACTTGAATAATGAACTCTATTTTAATGCAGAGCTGTTAAATTTCGATTACGATTAGTAATCAATTACATTACTTTTTAAAAAGAATCGTAATGATTATATAATCCACTATTCAACAATTTCTGATTACTAATTGATTACGATTACAAATAATCAAAAAATAATCAGGATTACTTGCGATTACTGAAAAATAATCAAAAATAATCAAAAGTAATCAAAAATGAGTTCGACTATTTTAAAAGATTACCTTTGATTAGTTTTGACTATTTTTGATTACTTTTGATTTTTTGTGATTACTTTTGATTATGTTTAAAGGAATTTTGTACATTACATTTATTGAAAAAAAAAACTATACAAAGTTAAGTTAGGGTGAATCCGCTAAATAATTGATAATTGAAAATCTGAATTAAGCAAACTATTACTTAAGATTATTTCAGTATGGCAGCTCGCGAAATCGGTATGTCAGTCATAGTAGTCTGTTTGTCAAAAGTTTGACATTTCAATATATGTCAGATTTGATTTTTTCTGTTCTCGTTCTTTTGCCAGCTAAAACCGAAAGGTAACGGAAGTACAAATTCAAATTCAATATAAATAAAATTAAAAAAATTAAATTATAGGTGAAAATGTCTCAAAATATTTTCGAAAGCGATTTTTCCGCAGACGACAGTACTGAGGATCCGGACTTTAATCGTTCTACAAACAAGAGAATAACGCTATCAAATAAAGAAGCAGGAGGGGCCCTCAAAAAATACACTCCGTCTGATGCACGAAAAATAATTTTCAAAGCTGAATTTTACACAGACGTACAAAAAGTAAGTTTTGAGGTTAATTAAGTTTTTAAGATGACATTTGGCAAAATTATGATTTGCTCAAGGAAGCATTCATTTATTTTAACACACCCTTAACATCTTCAGCTCCAGTTGAACGACTGTTTTCGTTTGCCGGGATCGTAAACAGTCCAAGACGGCAATCATTGTCGGATTATTCTTTTGAAAAATTAGTTATAATGAAAGCCAATTCAAATTTTATAGCAGAAATTAATTTATTTATGTTACTTGCTTAATTCAGATTTTCAATTATTTAGCGGATTAACCTTAACTTAACTTTGTATAGTTTTTTTTTTTTCAATAAATGTAATGTACAAGATTTCTTTAAAAATAATCAAAAGTAATCACAAAAAATCAAAAATAATCAAAAGTAATCACAAAAAATCAAAAGTAATCAAAAGTAATCAAAAATAGTCAAAAGTAATCTTTTAAAGTAGTCGAACTCATTTTTGATTACTTTTGATTATTTTTGATTATTTTTCAGTAATCGCAAGTAATCCTGATTATTTTTTGATTATTTGTAATCGTAATCAATTACTAATCGTATAAAACTGAATGTAATCGTATTGTACTCATTACTTCTACTTTAAAAAAAAAGTAATCTAATTACTAATGATTACGATTACTAATCATTACTTAACAGCTATGTTTTAATGTGATTCTACAAAAAATAAATTAAAAGTGTAAAATCAATCACATGATAACGACTAATAAACGCTTGAATTTTATTTGAAAAAATATTAAGTTTGCAATACCTATTGTCTATGTTTCAGTGACAGTGATGTTCATATCACCAAAAATTGGCTACAATTGTTGTTGCTAACATCTTTCTAAAGCATCATTCATTCACTCTAACCTTATTTCAAGATTTTTTTTGTAAAAAAAACTATCCCAAAAACGGCTTCAGTAACACGTCCAGCATGCAAATAATTATCAACAATTGCTCTTGGATTTTTTAAAAGACTAATTACGATTTTATATAATGCGGTATCCACCAGACAAATAAAACAGGTAAAACGAACAGTATTTTTAAAATGAATTTTGAACAATCAATCTAAGGCGAATCAAATGCCAATTATTCATTATCGCCGTTAACCAAACTGTCTTATTTATAAAAAATTTGTATATTCTTTTATGGAGTTTAACAGTTAGGTTACCGGCGAAAATAAATGAATTCGATATCGCTACCTCCATGGCGAAATAATTTACCAGGTGGTGGCAGTGGCGAATTCAGTATTTTTTGCTGGTATACACGACTGTCAAACTCTATATATAAAAAATATACACAAATTTTTTATATATGGAGTTTGACAGTGGTGTACGCCAGCAAAAAATATTGAATTCGCCTACGCTGCCACCTGGTAATTTATTTGCCTTGGCTTCCTCCTTATAATTAATTCACCTTGATTCGAGCAAAATATTAAATAAGCAAAGCGAATAATTTATTTAGTGGTCTCGATATCGAATTCATTGATTTTCGCCGAAACGTTAAGTGTCAGACACCATATAAAAAAAATTATACTCAATTTTTTATATATGGAGTTTGACGTTTCATGTTTTGAGCAAAATTAATGAATTCGCCATTGCGACCACCTGGTATTGATTCGCCTTGCTTTATATATTAAATATATGTAATATCAGGGCGAAATCATGTACCAGATGGTGGCAGTGGCGAATTTATTCATTTTCGCCGTTGCATTTTTTTATATGAAGTTTGACATATTCTGCAACGGCGAAAATCAATGAAATTCACCACTGCCACCACCTGGTTCATGATTTCGCCATGTATAACATAATATTTAATCTGTTTTTTATACCCTTCCCTCGACGCAACGGGCAAAACAGCACGCCTAACTCTAATTTTTTCATATAATTTGAAACAATGAAGTAACTCCAATAAAAAAAAACAAATATATGAGGCGATAGAGAATTAAGAAAATAAGAAAAAAAACTTCAAGTGAAAAAATTGGCGCTCGCCCATATTTTCCGAGTTACGGGCCTCTGATATTTTCATAAAAATAATGTCAATATGGGTATCATTTTAAAGCTTTTGAAAAGATCTTTGAGGAAATTTAGAAATTAAAAAAAATGCTTAACCCAGTAAGAGCCGATAACATTTTTATGTAAAATTATACTTTTATATTTTTTTCTTATTTTTTAATTCTGTGTCGGCCCATTATTTGTTTTTTTTTTGGAGTTATTTCACTAAACTAGTTTTACAAAACATGATGAAGGATGTATAAGATTCTACATAGCCGAATATAAAACTCTTACTTGTTTCAATTAATTCTGGCTTGGCAAGTAGCACTTAAGGTTTGTTATAGCTCTTGGATTATTTTTTTTTTTTTTTTTGACAAATCCTTAATCTAAAGAAAAAATGTTTTCATGTTTTTTTAAAGCTGTTTTTATTAGGGTTGTACTATTTTAATTCTATTGTACAAAAAAAATTTTTTTCTGCCAATAAAAAAATTTTAGACGTTTTTTGTAACAATATGGCAACTACAAAATTATCCCTTTAAAAAAGAAATGCAATCAAAAACGCATTAAGAAAACGATTCAACAGTTTTGCATTAATGTTTAATAAGAACAATGAAATATTTATTTGTTTGCGGTTTTGAAATACTTTTTTTGTAGCTGCCGAAAAATATTTCGTTTGATGTGGGCTTTTAACATCATTAAATTATGGTTTAATTTAGCAGGTTGCTTTTCTAAACAGTAAAAAATATATATTTAGGGTGCTTTTGTTTGATGCAAAAAAAAAAAAACTTAAAATATTTCAATAATACTTAAACAACTGTTTACAAAACAGAAATATTTATTTCGTTTTAGTGCGGCGAAAAAAGCAACAAAGACTTTTACCGCCTGCTAAAATAAGTTTTTTTTTTTTCAAAATTCTTAAAAGCATTTCCTTTTTGTTAATACAAAATTTGTTAAGATTTCCTTAAAAGGAGAGCAATTTTAAAAATTTCAATTAAAAATAAAATGAGCAATTAAAATTTTGAAACTTTTCAAAGAGGGTAATGTCGATTAATCCTGTTTGAAACTTTATTATTATTTAAAAAAAAGAGCACTTTCATAGCCCTTTAAATAAAACAGAGATGACTTTATCAGAGTTGCTAATTGGTTTATAAAAAACAGACGCGGCATCAACTTTTTGCAATTAAAAAAACGCGATTTTGCAGCACCTTAAGTAATAAAGTTGGCAGCTGTTTTTTTTTTTTTTTTTGGAATTGCTTTTGAATTTGTTGGAGAGTAATAGCAATTTTTTCAATTATTTTTTTTTTTAATATTTTTAGAGTTTCATGGGATCGGCATAAAAATTTCGTGGTGTAAAATATCTCTATTTATTAGGCCAATTTAGCGATTTTGTACGTTTACCTAGGCGTTTTTATTTAGACCGTTCTCTTAAAAGAAAAATTCTTTTAAAAATTTTTTTATATTCAAAGTACAATTCTTGACAAGAAACTCTAATGAAATCCTATTCCACTCCAAAAAAAAACGCAAGAAAATATGTGTTGTTAGTGCAACACTGTCGCCCAAAAAAATATAGTCAAAATGCAACTTTGAGCGCGCCAAACTCTTATATTATGATATTTTTTTAAAAGATTAGCAAATAGGACACATGGACACATGAAGCACATACTCTGCTATTTTTTACACCCACATGCCATTTTTGACAGACCTAACGACTAAATCTGAAAATGTAACGTGGCATTAAAGGCCACAATATCACACACAAAAATGATGCAACTCTGATAGCAATGAGTTCGTTACTTAATATTGTAGCTTTAACAAGCAAATTGGCTATTTTTTACACATTTCTATACTCTTTTTAATTGTGGCGAAGTGTATAAGAAAAATATTAATTTTTCAATCGGAAATTAAAACAAAAAACGGGGTATATTAATACCTCAAAAAAGTATTTGTGACCCAAGTACAATTTTGACTGCAAATTCATATTTTGGTAAAATTTAAAAACAAAATCTCACATTAAAAGATTTAAAAATAAAATCAAAATATGTGAAAAAAGTTTCAAAAAACAAAAATCGCCTAATCGATAACAAGTGTTTTGGTTTTTTTTAAATCGTTTAATCTGGCAACCGTGTAAATGATTAAAAGAGACCGCCAATAATAATTAATCGACCATTTTTAGCATTGCAATTTATTAAAGAAAAATCAAAAAATACTGCTACTGGCTTGTTTTTCTTCATTTAGCAATATTTAATAAGCTGAGTGGTTAACAAAATTTGTGTTATGTACATTCTTATGCTAAAGAAAGAACTTGAACGGATTTAAATGTCGATGCATGAACTAATCATAGCGCTAATTGGATAAATACCAAACAATTTTCTTCAGTAAATATTCCTGTCGTAGAATATTTCAACAACGACTAACGGCTGTTTGGCCGAATAGCAACGAAGCCATCTTATGCATACGATATCAATTGCTTGCTTTACAATGATCTATTACGATTTTCTAACCTTTACAATTGTAGCATTCATTCATAGCGTTCATTCATGGAATTATGCTCTATTTGGAAAACCGTATGAAAAAGTGCATAACTGTTACTCAAGAAAGATGTAACTGTGATTGCACAGAAACTAACAGCCATACTTAAATTAGCGCGTAAGACGCGACGCAAAATTACGTACGTCTTTTACGCTGAAATGACATACCTAAATAAAAGCGCAACGTTTCGTTGTGAACAGTAATGTTAATTTATCATTTTTAATAAAACCCTATAAAATGAAATGCAAAACAGTGAAAAAATCGCTAGAAAAACCGCAAAAAAGCTAAAATGTCATTACTGTTTTGCAACGTTTTTTAAAAAAATATGTAAACAACAGTAGCTTGCAGCCAACTTCATTACCTTACGCGCTGTCAAAATTGGATTTTCCAATTTCTAAGCGTTGACGCTGTGCTATTTAGAGATGCTTCATACATTTTGTATGTACATGAGAAATTTTGACAGATATCTTGCGCTAATTTAGGAATGGCAGTAATATTTTATAAAATTTTATAATAAAAAATTTTTTAAAAAATAGTTAAAAAAAAAGAAAAAGATCTGTTAAAAATTTGAAACACATTTTATTTTAATACAAAATATCTCACCTATTTTTTGAACACAACATAAATTTACTATAAATTTTTTAGACAATTACCAGTATTAAAAACAAAAATGACGCTCAAATGACCGATACTTTCCTTAAAAGTGTTGTCTTTAATATCAAAAATTGTTATGAAAATAGAGCAGCTTCAGCTCTTTGCAATTGGAAAATCTGATTTTGACAACATAACGCTGTTATTTTAGAAATGACATTTAAGTTTCGAGCCAAGAAATTAATGGCCAAAATTAAGAAATAAATTAAATTTGCACTATCGTGTTGATAACAAATTTTATATTGAACAGTGCTGCCGTTGTGTAGTGCTTTTGGTGTTGAATTGGGTGAATTTATGTTGTAGTAGATTAAAGCATATTTTGGAGGACTGTTTATAGATATTTTTTTTAGCAAAGTAAATGGGTTTAAAGAAATTTTAGTAATTTAAAAAAAAAAGACCGTGGTAAAGCTGTTTGATCACCATTATTGACTAAAACACCGGCCATTGCCAAGAATATGTTTTCTATCACTTTCACTCACAAGGGCAAAATAAAAAAAATTACCAGAAACATTTGTAAACATCTTATGTCTCTAGCAAACAGAGTTGCCACTATTTTATTTTATCAAAAAAATTTATGCAATTTTAGCTGATCTTTAAAACAGATTGATTAAAAAGTATTTTATAGGCAGCATTTTCAACTTTGCTAAATTAGTAGACATGAGCTAGAAATAAGATTTATTTTACTAAACATTATCATTTTATTTAAATGCCAGAAGCGCTATAACGGCAAAGCTGTTACTATCCTTCATTTCTTGGAAGAATACTTCTGAAGCTTGCTGTATGGAGCCAAAAATTAAACTACAGTGCAACTGGATTTTAAAAGAACCCTCTTTAAATGTTTTTAATACTTTAAATGCAAAAAAAATATATAAAAGTCTGTCAATTTCATAACGAAATTACTTGCAAAAAAAAACATAACAGGATAATAACATAATTGTAATTATAATTGTTGCTTTGCTTTGCTTTGCTTTACTTGTTTTTTTTCAATTAATCCTTCTTTTTTATACAATGCTACCATTAATTATTTACTCTGGTATTTGCATTAATTTGTATAATGAGCTGTTAACTTTTTTTCACAGCATAACAACAACAACAACATAATATGAATAAAAATATTAAAAAAAAAACATTGAAATTGCATAATTATGTAATTAACATTTAAAACAAAACTTTGGCAGAAAAAAAAAATAATTTCAAAACAATAAAAATCTGTTGAGCTTAAAGGTTATAATAAAATTATCAAGTCAAGTGTAAAAAATTTTATTAAATAGAAAAAAATTTACATTTTAAAACACTTGTTAGGAATTTGTTCAACATTTAAAAAAAAAGACATTTATCATAAAACTTAAAAAAAAAATAATAAAAAATAAAGGGATGCTGGCAACTCAAACCTCTAAAATGTGCAACTGTGTGGTAATAACTGTAAATATTTTAAACTTCTACATTTCCTATGCTCTTCATATAAAAAATAGAGGGTGTTAAGTGTTGTCAATTCTAGTGGAAATAATTTAGTTTTTTTTAATATAAACATTTTCAGTTTAGTTTGTTTATTCTTTTATTTAACAAAAATAAAAACCATAAATGCAAATAATAACACACACACACACACACACACACACACACACACACACACACACACACACACACACCCCTTTTTTAATATTGTCTGCCGTATTCTCATCATCATTTAACATTTTTATAAAATAAGAAAAAACAACAACAAACATTTTTGTTAACTGTAGTCGGTAATAGACTTTGATTCTATTTCTTTAGACTTTTTTTTTCTCTTGTGTTGAATTCGCTTAATTCTCTAGAGTATTTTTTGTAGACACGCGTTTACACTTGTTACTGTGGGAAAATTTTGTTGTAAGTTTTCTTTATCCAATTTTACAAGATTAAGTTGTCCTTTGGGATTTTGTATTGTTAATAATTGTTGTAGTTGTTAAAATGAAAATGAAACAAAAATTGAAAATTGACCGTGTTTAATGTCATGTACAAGTTAAATTTAATGTAATTAGTTTTGGGAATTAACTGTTTATTGTGAGATTTTCAGTAATTGTACAATTTCAAGTTGAAATAAAAAAACGATAAATGATTAGAAGATTAGAAGGTTCTTAAAAGTGAGGTTAGGTAAGGGTGACATTAAAAAAAAATCATCATAAACAAATCAGGGAATGCTATCTCTACCACAGAACCAAACTGAACTTTAAGTTTTTAAATGGAAAATAGATCTTCCGTGCTCTGCCAGTGCTGACTGATAAAACTCAAAGTGTTATACATTCCTCTTTGCATTTACATCTTTACAGCTCTGTTGAAAGTGTAATAAAGGACAATTTCTTAACCATTTTGCTTTTGAATATTAAAAAAAAATAAACACAAAATTTTCAAAATCAAAAAAATAATTAAAGAATTATTTGGACCGATAAAAAGTACTTTAAAGAGTACTTTAGTGTAAATATTGCCACCAGCTATGCTGAGCTTCAATTTTGTTAAACATTTTTCTAGAGCTGTTCGAGAGCTAGCATTGTGTCTGTCTTGCCCTGTACCCTAGAGACTTTAAATATTCCCAGAAAAAATAGTCTAGTGGTTTTAAATCCCATGTGCTTTTTCACCAATGGACTGATCTAACGTGCCAAATGATTTTTTGTCGAACTTCTGATTTTGTCTGAGAAGTCGGTAATAAAGGCACGTTACGAGGGCTGCTCTATATATTTCTGGCCTAATAGTGTAAATGGGAATATTAATAATCAAAAATGGTTTTATTGTTTTTTAAAGTATTCTCCAGCATGATTTATACACTTTTGCATGCGCTCAAACCAGTTGTCAAAGCACTTTTTCCACTCCGATTGAGACACCTCTAAAACATGGTTTTTGAACACTTCAACAGCTTCATCTGGCGACGAAAATTGTTGACCGTGCATTTTTTTCTTGATGTGTGGAAACAAGAAGAAGTCATTAGGTGACAAGTCAGGGCTGTACGGCGGATGACCCATTGTCATGGTGAACAATGATTCGTCTTCTCTTGTTGGTTTTTCGAATTTCTCCGATGACTTCAGGCAAACAAATTGTAGTGTACCACTCAGAAGTGACCGTCCTACGTTGCCCAAGCGGAACCGTCGTCACATGACCAGTTTTGCCGAAGAAACAGGCGACCATTTGCTTCGAAGTGCTTCTTCCACGAACAATTTTCGTTGGATTTTGCTCGTCTTTGAAGACCCACACGGTCGATTGTTGTTTCGTTTCGGGCTCATACGCATAGATCCATGATTCGTCACCTGTGACGATCTTATAAACGTCTTTTCAAGCACCGCAATCGTATTTTTGCAACATTTCTTTGCACCAATCGACACGAACCTTTTTTTTAGCGACTTTCAGATTGTGCGGGATCCAACGAGAACAAACCTTTTTTACGGCCAGGTGATCATGCAGTATCGAATGTATGCTGGTGGAAGAAATGTCCAAGGATGTCTCTATTTCTCGGTATGTCGCATGTCGATCTTGCATTATGAGTTCACGCACGTCATCAATGTTCTCTGGCACAACAGCCTTTTTGGACGACCTTCACGGAATTCGTCTTTGAGCGAGCTTCGGCCACGATTAAATTCATTATACCAATTTTTCACAGTGCTATAGGACGGTGCTTCATCGCCATACAAAGATTTAAGTTCATCAATGCACTCTTGTCGTGATAATCCACGTCGAAAGTTGTGAAAAATGATGGCACGAAAATGTTCACGAGTTAATTCCATTTTTTTCTATATTAATTTTTTCAAGTCACTGTAAACAACACAAATAATGATCGTACGTCAAAACGTTTTGAGTACGATTATGCTTAAAAATGACAAACTTTCCAATGGAAATGTCAGATTGCACTTGGCAGCACTCAGTGTTGCCAGGCCAGAAATATATATAGCAGCCCTCGTACCTTATTTCTTCGACTGTAACTTTGCATTTTTCATTGTTCTTAAAGAAGTCTGGTTCAATGATGCCGCTCGCCTTACAAACCGCTTTAGAAAGTACATTTTTAATGTCTAATGACTGCTCATTAACTGGCTGTTTTTTCCACCAAAAATAAGCTCGTTTGGTGAACACAACTTTTCGAAAGAAAAACAAATCTTTATTCAAATTTTCTTAAGCACATTCTTCTAAGCAAATTTCGTTTTAGTACGTACCCTGGCTTCAGTTCTTCAGAATCTTTACGTAAAATATTCCAGGTGGTCAAATAACACAAGTCCAATTGTTAACAACAGCGACAAATTGACATATTACACTCTTCGCTTACGGGTTGATAGATGAATTTCCAAAAAAAAAAAGAAACTGGTGCAGCTTGAAAGCCTGCTTGGTGGGTCGATTACAACAACATTATTTTTGAAAGATATTTCTCATGCATGGTGGAACGGAAATTCTTACTGAACGTTTTTGAGGTTGCCACCTTTAACAAATATTTTTTTTTCACTGAAAAACGAAAAAAAATCACCCGGTATTATAGTGTGACATTACCTTTAGCCCTTTAAGAGAACACAGGCAATACCCCCTGTCTGAGTTGTATTCCTACTCCCTAATTTTAAGAGTTTCCCTACATGATGACATGTATTCTACACACGTTCCTGCGCTGTCAGTTTACAAGGAGCAGGGAAACACTTAAAATTGGGGAGTAGGAACACAACTCAGACAGGGGTTACTGCCTGTGTTCTCTAAGTGTAAAAAAAATTTTCGTTAAAGGTGGCAACATTAAAAACGTTAAGTAAAAAAATGGTGCCAATATTACGAAAGAAAATATGTAACGAAAGCTTGAAATTGATGAAGAAGTCACTTTCTAAGGTAACACTGGCATCTTTTTTAGCACCCCTGTGGGAAGAAAAAATTAGTGCTCCTCCTTAAATTTATTTTTGGTTGGGAATTTAAAAACTGGAGAAACATAACTCTGCTGAAAATTAAATATTTAAAAATCTCCTCGCAAAGCCGATGTACAGCAAACCAAAATACTCGAGCAGTACATTGAGTTCAAATCTCTAGTCCTTCTTCCTAGTTGAGCTGGCATTCGATTCCATCAAGAGAGAGAGAGAGACAAATAGAGAATACGGTCCGAATTTGAATTTTGTAACTCCATGCAGACTTGCACTCCATCAATAGAACTATACTATGACGCATCATCCAAAGCACGTTTAAAGATCAAGAAGGCAATTGCTTTTATATAAACAACGACTTACGACCAGGTTGTTCACTATCACCTTTACATTTCCTCCTAATTCTGGTCTCAATTCTTCATCAGACAAATATTGCGGCATCAAACGAAATCCAATGGCACCTGAACATCTGCAGAAGCACGATTTTGCAGATGACATATGTTTTATGTCACAAATACTGGACAGCATCCAACACAAAATTGTAAGACTGCAAGAGTGTGGCATGAGGGTTGGGCTTAAGTTCAATACTTCCATAACGAAGTCACTGTGAATCTTCTAAACAAACACAAAACCACCACTTTTAAACTGCAACGAGATAAGAAACGATAATGACGCTGATGAAAATTTGTGGCAGAAAGAGTAAAACTCGAGTTCATATGCAGTCTTAACGAGAGACTGAAATTTCTTTTAAATTTCTTAGCGGCACAAAGACAACATCTTCAATTCTAGTGCAAAGTCGGTCTTTTTTTACAAATGAGAAACGTCACTGAGTCTTTAGCATTCAAACTAAAAGTGTTTTTAAACAACTGCTTGTCCCGATCGCTTTACAAGCTTCGTCAGTTCTTCTTGACGGATGCAAAACATGAAAAGTCACTGAGTTCTTAATATCGAAACTAGAATTGTTTGGCTTAATCGCATAACAAATTTCGTATTATCAACTACCAAGGGAACTTCTGTCGCCCAGGGAACGCGGTGACGAAAATGGACGTGAATTCGAATTGGCCACCTCCTGCTTTAAGACATCTCCATTATAGCGAGGCCAGCTGGCAGTGGAATCCTCAGGGTAGACGAAATGTGAGACGACAAAGAATAACATGGAGAAATTCCTAAGAGTCTAAGTATCAGCAACGAAATCTCAAGTGACCACAAATCCGACATGTGACTCGCTAGACAGCCTTCGTAAACACGTTACTCCAACATAATTCTATGAATATTATTTTTCACAATTTGTTATTCTATTTGCAAATGTAAATATTTCTCACGATTGTATTGCTAGAAGCTTCTTCTTCTTCTTCTTAGCTTGCAGTATCACACCTTTAAATGTGTTTTAGTTTATACAAAACAGTATTTTCTGAAATTTGTAACCAATTAGAATAAATAATATTTTAATAATTCCTATTTTTTATATTTAACTTAACCTTGACTACCATTTGTGATAGAATACGAACAACGTTTTGACACGTTGTCTAACTATGGGTGGCAATTGTTATTGTCAGTCTGGAATATCACAAAACAACCACTAAATTTTGAACTCAAATAAACCACAAAATCCATTTTGATTTGACAAGCCAATTGAAAAGAAAAAAAAAGAATTTTTTTTTTTTTTTTGGTTTTGAATTTTTATAAGAGAAATATTTGGTCATTATCATAACACAACATACAAAATAGTTTATAATAACAACAAACAGATATGTAATTTGATCTGCAATTAAATAAAAATTCCTTATCTTATTTAATACAAATGAAATTAAGGACAACATCATTATTATTTGCATTTGCATTTTTTTGTTGCTTTGTTTTGGCACAAAAAGCTCATTTGAAACAAACCAAAAAAAGAAAAAATATTTTTTATATGTTTGTATAAATATATCCTGGGTATGTCGTTTTATATCCTGTCTAAATCTTCTCTCCTCAGCTTTTTGTTTTTGCTGATTTCAAAGGTTTTGTATTGGTCATTGGTTTATTTTTATGTTTTGTTGTTTTTTATTTGTAGCTGTTGCTTTATTGCGGCTTAAAATTTTTAATTAAATTATAAAATGCTCATATTTCATGCGACTACATACATACACACACACACACACACACACACATACAGAACTTTGAAATAGCATCCACAACAAAAAATGTAAAAATATTTTGGGTATTATTTGTATTTATTATGAAATTTTTAGTGCAAATATTTATAGATGCGTTTTTTTTATTGTTTTTTTTTTTATAATTTCTGCTTTTTTTATTTTATCTTTTATTATGTGTGTTTAAATTATTTGTATGTGTTTGTGAAGAAGAATTGAATAACGGCAGCATATTCAACTTTTTTGTTTTTTTTAGAGTTGAGAAAATAAATAACTGAACTAGTGATGCCAATCTATTGTTTACTAACTGACGATTATTTTGCATTCATTAATAATTCTTGCAAAAAAAAAAATAGAATCGAATTCAAAACAGACAAACCTCAAATAATATTTCTTTAGGACGGTAATTTTACATTAATTCTATTCTATTATATTTGAGAAAGATTGCGTCAGGATTATTTATATGTCGTAGAACGAAATATGAATGCAGTTTAAACAAGAAAATTTAGCAGTTCTGTGGTCACCCTTTATTTTTTACACTTTTTATTGTTGACACAGTAAAAAAAATTTGTTTAAATTCTAAGCGTTAGTCTATAACTGTTTAAAAGATTGGCCATATACACCAAATTATAACCATTGGGGCACCCTTTAATTTGTAACTTTAAATATTTTTACTTGTTATTCTACTTGCTATAGTAATTGACAGTGTGTCTAATTTTCAACAGTTTGTCTGAAACGGTTTGAAAGATAGGGCCATATAGGTTAAATTATATCAGTTGTAGGGACACCCTTTAATTTCTAATTTCAAGTTTGATACTTGTTATAGCGGACTTAGCAATAAAGGTTCTGTGCAAATTTCAATCAACTGTCGAAAACTGTTTAACAGTTTGTTCATATACATTAAAAAAACCGCAACTATTGTAACACCCTATAATTCATAATCTTAAATATTCGTACTTTTTAATACACAAGACAAAGTATTGGAAATTCTGTTTAATTTTCAAGTGTTTGTATAAAACATTTCGAAAAATTGGGCCACATGGGTCAATTTTCTTAAAATATGGGAACACCCTTTAATTTCTAAATTAAAGTTTTATACTTGTTGTTATAGCGGAATCATTAATACAGGTTCTTTTTAAATTTCAGCTGTCCGTCTATAAAGGATTAAAAGTTTGGCCACATACATAAACTATTGGGACACCCTTTGATTTATAAATTAAAATTTAAGCTTTTTTCTAAATTGCAGCCATCTAGCTATAACAGTTCAAAAGTTTAGCCCCTACATCCAATTACATTAACTATTGGGACACCCTTTAATTAATAATTTAAATGTTTGTACTTGTTATTATAACGGTCATAGTAATCGACATCCTGTCTAATTTTCAAACGTTTGTCTATTACGCTTCAAAAGATAGGAAAAAATAAGAAAATTTACGTCACTTAAGGGGACACCCTTTAATTTTTAGATTTATTTTTGTATTACCTTTTGCTATTGGGAGCCAAAGTAATACGCATTTTTTTTAATCTTAAAGAAGTGCGCTTTACGGTTCGTAATACACTTAAAAAACATGTATGTTGTATGGGGACACCCTTTAGTTTTCAAGATTATGAACTGTTTTTAAAACGGGAACAATCTGTAAGCAAAATCTATCAAATTACAAAAAGTTTTCATAATCGGTTTAGAAATTAATGAGTTCTGCAGGCACAAACATAAAAAAGCAACATTCAGTCGAATTGATAACCCGCTTTTTTCTTCAAGTCGATTAAAAACCAAGGCGAATTTATAACAGTGTTTTTTGGTCTGAAAACTTCAAAAAATATTTAAATTTTATGAAAATTAATAAATTAAAAAAGTATTCATAAAAGATTTTTATAATTTATTTAAAAATTATTTTCTTCTCTTTATTATATTCTTTTGCTTTTCTTTTTATTTTATACAACACTTTCTTGACACATTTATTGACGCATTCGCCTTGCATATAAGCCTTGCCTGAGAACTAATTATGAATTAATCAATCTTAAATTAGTTTTGCATGATAAGCATTTTATGCAAGTTAGGTAACAAGGCGAATTCATGGTAGCTGGCTTCCAAGGCGAATAAATATACGTTGGGAGCGATGGCGAATTCGTTGATTTTCGCCGGTGGCCTAACTGTCAAACTACATATAAAAAATAGTATACAGATTTTTTACATATGGAGTTTGACAGTTAGGCTAATCAATGAATTCGCCATCGCTCCCACTGTATATTTATTCGCCTTGCTGACTTCATTATCTTTTAAAGCAATTCGTTCGGGAAAATTCAGTTTAGTTTTCAAACATTAACAATACAAAACGAGGCAATGTTGACATGTGCAGTTAAGAAAACGACAATAGAAAAATTTCAAGAAATGGCGTGTAAAAGTGCCGTAAATTCCAAGACGAATCAATTACCAGGTGGCAACGTAGGCGAATTCATTATTTTGTGCTGATAATTATGAATGAATTCGCTTTTGCTGCCACCTGGTAATTGATCCGTCTTGAAATTTTAAAGTGCTAATTTTTATTCGAACAATAGAAAAAAATTTAAGGGGAAAATAATTGTTCGAATACATAACTTATCCGTGCCATCGCAAATATTCCAATTATTTAGATCCTCTTATATTACGTATTGCATTAATGCTTTTTATCTCTTCTCTTTTATATTTTTAGGTCTGGTTTCAAAATCGCCGAGCCAAATGGCGAAAAACCGAAAAATGCTGGGGCCATAGCACTAAAATGGCTGAGTATGGTCTCTATGGAGCCATGGTTAGACACTCTTTGCCTTTGCCCGAAACTATAATCAAATCTGCCAAGGAAGATGAATCCGTTGCGCCCTGGCTGTTGGGCATGCATAAGAAATCTCTTGAAGCAGCCGATGTTCTAAAATCTGATGATAGTGATCGTGAAACACCCACCTCTGATGATACGAACACCTCATATTCAGCCGGCAGTACACACAACTCGCCAATCTCGTCTTTTTCTATTTCACGATTGCTTTTCGATAATAGTAGTCATCATCAGGGTAAACATAAAGGACAGACACATAATAGTTCAGTGTGTGGAATGCCTTCAATGAATCATGATATTATGACAAATTCGCATCATACGGGTGGCATGCAACATCATCCCTACAATCAGCAACAGCATTTACATCACCTACAACAATTACATCAACAGCACCAGCAACAGCAGCAACAACAACAGCAGCAACAGCATCAACATCAATTAATGATGGCTGAAGCAGCAGAGTTGCATAGAAGACGGCAAGAGGAGTATCAAAGAG
The DNA here is from genome assembly GCA_937654795.1 of Cistogaster globosa. Classification (NCBI taxonomy): domain Eukaryota; kingdom Metazoa; phylum Arthropoda; class Insecta; order Diptera; family Tachinidae; genus Cistogaster; species Cistogaster globosa. The sequence goes on from OW569406.1 coordinate 5,207,067, forward strand.
AGCAACATCAAAGAGAATTAAATGCACATCATCATCAACAACAACAGCAGCAGCAGCAGCAGCAAACCCAACAAATGTCCCGCTTTAATGATGATCATGATGATGATCTTATGGCAGATCATGATGATGATAACGATGACGATGATTGTGATAAAGAAGAAATCGACATTTGTGATGATACCGATGAAGATCCCATTAAGGACATTAAAATGATTAAAAGAGAAGATGTAGAGAACAGATGAAATTTATTTATAGATGTTTTATTGTAAATAATTAAAAAAAAAAACAAAACAAGATAATTTAAATAGTTTTGTAAAAGATACACCAGACTTTATCTTCTTCTTCTTAGCAAATATTTAATCCGATTTTTATTTTTTTTATTTTTTTTATTTTAAAAATTTGTGTTAAAGTTAACGTAGTATGTCTTTGCATAGATTTTCCTAGCTTTTGATTATCAATCAAGTTTAAAAAAAAAAAGCTAGCCAGCTTCCCTTTAAAATCCTTAAAATCTCTTAAAAATATTTCTTGTCAGTTTTTTGTATGTTCTTTTCTTGTATTGAAAACACTGTAAATATCTGGCAGCTTAAATTCATCTGCTAAACTTGGTGGCAACACAATTTAAAACTGAGAGCAAAAGGTGTTGCCATGTGTTGTAAATAGTGTTAATCACAATTAGCAAAATTATAATTTTGTAGTTATTAATTAAGCGTTTTTTTTTTATTCTCAATTAAAAATGCCTGGCACCGATTTCAAGGATTTATTTAGGAAATTTTTTAACGTTTTTATAAACACAAAACTTTTTAATATTTACTTTTTTTAAGCATTTAAAGTTTACCAGCACAGTAAAATATTAACGATATTAAAAAAAAAACATAAAGCACAATTCTTAAAAATCAAAATATTTTTCAAAACTTAAGTTTCAGAATAAAATTACACAACGAAAATCTTTTGAAATCTTTTAAAATAACAAAATAAAAACTTATTAAAAACACTTTATTTTAACTGTGTAAATATATAATAACTTTAAAATTAATTTTAGATCAGTAATTTAAGCAGCTTATTGTGATTTTATTTTAATTTCCTTCTTATTTTATTAAAAAAATAATTAATTTTTATTTTTCTAACCAGTGCATTTAATTTATTCTGTAAAATAAAAATGATATTATCTTTTTAAAATAACTCAAACATTATAAAATTATAAGAAACAAAAACATTAAGAATTTAAGCGAACAAAATATATATAAATAATAATTAAAATTTACTTTTTAGCTTTAATTAGTAATCTGTTTAGTTGTTAAGTGTTTAAAAAATATTATATAATATTGAATAAATTAAAAATAAAACAAATTGTGAAATATAAATCCCTTTAATATATTTAAAACAAAAATTAAGTCACAAATTAAAAAACCATATGATCAAAAAAATATATAAACATATAAATATATACAATTGTATGAAATATTAAGAAAAAGCGTTTTTATTTATGAAAAAAAAAACAATAATAATTTCTTTTAAAATAAATCATTTCACGTTTTAGATCTGGCAACCTTAAGTGCAAGGTAAAAGATCATATCTCTACTTGGCAGCACTTAAAGTGCTTTTCGTAAAGTATTTAAATCAATCTACTTTTTATAAAGGGTGATCAATTTTGTACGCCAAATTTGAATGGAGTAGAAAAAACATGTTAAATTAAATATTTTTATTTTGTTGTTAAATCGTAAAAACACAAATGGTAACCATATCGTTGCTGACATACAGGCACTCTTTTGTCGTAACTTGGCATAAACAACTGCTAAAATAAATCCCAATGCAAAGTTAAATTTCTTCTTCATAACAAAGAAGAAAGAAATCTAAAGGTTCTCAATTATAATTCTTTGACTAAACTGTTATCATCAAAACATTTAGAAAATATCACCTGCAGTAGTTGCGTATATTTACGGACTGTATGATTATTGGTACTTTATTGTCGAAACCATATCGAGGTCTTACTGCATAAGGTTTTATCTTGAAATATCTATTTTATTTCTTCGTTGAACATTCAGATGTTTTTTATTTAATAAAATATGACTTAACTCCTTTGCATGCCCGGAGTTAAGTCTCTATGGCCTTTAAAAAGTTCAACCTACCATTTTGTTGAATATATTTGAGATGTGACTCTTTTGCAGCTAAGATATTAATAATAATATCTTAGCCTTTAATAATAATATTATTAGCCTTTTTAATTAAAATACCTCTTACGAAATAAGGTACTACCGTATATTTTTAAATCATATCTGTTTAATAACAGCAACAGATATTTTTAAATTATTAAAGGGAAAAGGTTTTTTGCTTACCTTCGTAAGACGTTACAAATCATAACGGTAAATTCTGTTAAAGCAAATATCGAGTGTTCTGGCAACATTTACCAAATTTCTCGGTATTTCCCTAAAGTATGCTATAAATAGTTATTTACAAATTACCAGTCCCTGATGATAATGCAGTGTTTGGTAACATTTCACCACTAATTTAACATTTTTCTATATTTGTGAACAAGGCGGCAAGAACAGTGCTAAGGCGAATTGCTACATTAAACTTGGTATTTCGCAGCTACTTGGAAATTGATAAATCTGTTCAAAGCAAATCAATCAGGGCGAATTGATAACCAGGTGGTATCATTAGCATGAAGTACTGTTCGAAATAACGTCAAAGTTTTTTTTTCAATTCTGTTTATTTTTCGTTGTGTTTTTATTTGTTATATATGAACATACAGTCTAGTTCTAATGATTAGAACCACTTAAATTTATGTTTTTGTAGGACATATCTTCCTCTAGAGAGCTAAATTTTACTTCAATCGGAAATGGAATTGGTTTAAGATTCCAAAAATAACAACGAAAAGATCAGAGTTTAAAGAAAAAGTTTTTAAAGGTCTTGTTCCCTTAAGGCCAGGATTCACTATCATACTCAGTCGTACAATCTGTCAGAAATTGCATGTGTGCTGAAAAAGTATGATAGTGTGAACTTAAAGTGTATGTGTGTGAGAGACATTTTGACAGATCTGTACGGTTTTATAATCTTTTGAAATAATTCATAAAATGATTTTTTCTATGCGATCAGAGTTGATTTTTTTTTTTGAAGATGAGGAGAAAATATTAAAAGCATCTGTTTTTTTAAGTAGGACAGAGTTCTGTCAGATTTTTGTGTGATTAAATCGAACGATTGTGTATGATAGTGAATTCTGGCCTTTACATATATGATTGGACCCACTTTTTTTAATTTTTACAAGTATTTGCATTTAATTTAGTATATTAACTATAAATATAAGTAGAAAAAAAAATATATTCTACTAAACGTTACTGAAAAATGGGCAAGAAAATTATTTTAAATATTTAATGGCCCATCAAGCCATTGCACGAGAAATTGGGGGCTATATCATGTAACTGTGTTCGGAAACTAATAAAAAAAGGCTGAAAACGATGGGAAAAAATGCAAGGGGTTTCTATGCATTTGACACGGCCTCGTATAAAAAAGTTGCTTTGTTGTACAGCTTATACATTCGCCTTGATTAAGACAAAAACCAAGGTACATTTATTTTACTAGGTAAAAGCAGCTCTACAACGAGTTCAACATTTGTAAAAACAACATGTCATTTTATTGTTGATTTGTGAGTGGAAATGTCAAAAATAGAAAGAGAAAATAAAAGATAATTGCTCTAAAAACAAACGCTCTATTTTTTCTGCATATGCTTGTTGGTTTTTTTTTTTAATTCAAAAACAAAACTTTTAAAATATAAACAACTTTTGACATGTCCAACTACCAACCAGCTGGGCGGACGACACTACATAGTAAAATAAATATACCTTGACAAAAACTATTAAATCTAACGTGCCGTTTTAACGAGACACTGATTTGTTCAAACATTGAACAATTTCATGTGCGAACATTAAAATGGCTTGTGTAACCATAGTTGTCGATGTCATGTTTTTGTTCGAACAACGATGTCTGCCATCAAACCTCACTTTCATTTTAAAAATCCAAAAAAAAAAAGATTAAATTAAGGCAATATTAAAACCAAAAAGGCTGTACATTTTTCTATTCATATGTAATTTTATTTAATTTAGCACAAAAAAAACAATAATTAATAAATAAAAATATATTAAGAACTGTGAACAAGCAAAACATGAACATCGCCACGTTTTCTCCACATAAGAAAACATGAACAAATTTTTGTTCCCTCTTCTGCCAACGTTTTGTTCATGTGCGAACAAATGAATGGCTCTTCAAGATGTAGTGTTAGTCCCCAAGGCGAATTCAAGGCAAGTATTATGTTTAAGAACAATTTGGTCTTGTAAATCAAAAATAGTTAACTTTGTTAATTGCAAATTAAATAACAGGAATTCACCTTTAGGCCACATAATTTAAAGCTTTTTTTACCTATTATCGATTCGCCTTGGTTGTCCTTACATCTCGTATACATTTATGAAAGTGATAAACATAAAATTAGTAATATAAGCGGAAGTAAAATCGCTAAATGACCAGCTTTGTATTTGGCTGCAAGAACTTTTTACATAACATTATCTAACCTCAAAATTTTGACATTTCGGCTGCACAATAGCAGAAAATTATATTTCAAGAAATACATGTAAGCAGAACTAAGATTTTCATTTAGAAAAGTAGTACTGAAACTAAATTGATTATTTAAATATTAAAGAAAATTATCAAAAATGGCAAGTGAAGCTGAGAAATTAACTGGCTTGTCCAAAATTTTCAATGGTACAACCGCATCTGGACGTGCCAACGTAAGTATACCGCACACAGACTGTTACTTAATCAGTTGCTGGTAATTTTATAAATATTGTATTTTATTTTTTAGGTCGCAAAGGCTACTTATGCTGTAATTGGGTTGGTCATCGCTTATAACATGATTAAGCCCAAGAAGAAGTAAACAGTTTGTTTCCTCTTCTTTGCATTGTAAACATAGCAAAACGTCGTTACCAATAACTCATGTGGATGCAGTAGTTGTATTCAGCTGTTAATGGACGATAGCAAACCTTAAGTTCAATGTTTTAATTTTAAACGTCTGCATGTTTTAAAAGTATCTTCGTTTTACTAAGTTTGCAATAGATTTTTTCTCGATAAATATTTTTGTGATCTACTAAATTTTCTGTATATTGTAATGTTGGTTTTACACGACGTGTATTTCTTATATGACTTGTCTTTTTTCCATATATTTGTTTTAATGTCTTAAACTATCTGTTGTGGCAAACAGCTTTCGTCAGATGAAAGAAATTAATCATGCACGTTTGGAAGCAATCATTTTAAACTTAATTTAAAATGTTGATTTAAACATATGGAACACAAAACTGACAGATCACGCCGTGTAAAACTAGCACAAATCAAATTAGTTGTGTTGTGAGAGATGAATGAAAATAAAGTTTAAACAATTTATTTAAATATGCTGTTGGAAAATTGTTCTTAAAGCTTGGAAGAAAAAAAGAGTTATAGAAATCAGGCTGACAGTTGGGAATAAAGCGCAGATGAGGCAAATAATCCTGACCTTTATTAAAATTTGTGATAACGATTTTAAATCGCAAATAGGCGTTTTGTAAATCGCTGGAAATCTAATGACTCCGAACTGTAAGTTTATGTTATTGAAGCGAACTGCATTATTTTGTTTAAACTGAAACTAAAACGATTATTCACTTTCGTTTATAATAAAACTCCTTAGTCCTTTCTTAAAGACGAACCCAGATATTCATTCTTTTTAAGTCGTCAATGGCTTTTTTTGAGTTCAAACTCTGTATGGCCATTTTATTGTAAAAAACCGCTTTCGCTCTCCTTACTAAACTATCGGTAGCCATGAATAAAAACAAAAACAAAAAGTTCCAATAAAAATATCGATGTTTTTAAAATTAAAAAAAAATAAAAATATTTATTTCGGCTGTGCAGAACTTATGTACCCTTTACCAAAAGAATTTTTTTTTTTTACGAAAGTGACAATTTCTTTATTTTTCAGTGAATTTTCGGTCTTGAATAAAATTTAAATTTTTAATTGCAAACATAATTTTTCAGAGAAATTAAAATATCTTATGAAATTTTCGTGAAAATATTTTAGTGAAATTTAAATCGTTTAGTAAAAATTTTTAATTATCTTTTTTTTGGCGAAATTTCGATTTTTAATAAAATTCAAAATTTTTTATTGCAAAACAATCTTTTAGTAAAGTTTAATATTGTGAAATGATGGTGAAATATCAATATTTTGGTGAAATTTAGATGGCTTAGTGATATTTAATCTTCTATAAATTACCAGATTTAGTTTTTTTTTTTTTTTGGGGAATTTTAGTTTTCCATAAAACAAAGTAAAGACCACCAAAAAAAAGCATAAATAATTCTGAAAACCGAAAGGAAAATAGAGGCGCTTGCCTGCTTAATTTTAAAAGCGCCTTTTTCAAAACTATGTCCTGAGAGAATGGTGGTAATATAATTTATGGGGTCCATGTCCTTCGAGGCAGCGGGCAAAATATCAAACCTGTCTAATTTTTCCATATCATTTGGAACAATGAAGTAACTCCAATAAAAAAACAAAAATATCGAGCGATAGAGAGTAAAAAATGAAAAAAAAAAATTGGATTCGCCCATATTTTCTAGAGTTTACTAATAAATACATTAAAAAAGATGAGTTTTTGGAAAGGTAAACAGTTCTAAAAAAAATGAATTGCTAGTAAATATGTTTGATTATGTTCTATTTACAGATGAAAGTAAATTTAACTTGTTTGGCTTCGACAGAAAGCAGATCGCATGGCGACAAAAGAACTCCAAACTTAAAAAAAAGTGTTACGGGAAATCTTCAACACATTTCGGGTATTATGAACAAATTGGTTTATGTAGACATTTTTAAGCATAATATTAAGCCGAGTGTTAAGAAACTAGGAATCAAAGAAGACTTCTTTCCACTTTTCCCAGGACAACGATTTCAAACATAAATCGTGTGATGTGCGAGAATGGTTACTTTACAATTGTCCACATGTTCTAGAAGTTTTACCACTGTCAATGGACTTAAAGTATTCGAAAACAAATCAGTCATCGATTCGAGCAACTTATGGATTTTTATGGTGCAGATAATCGTCCGTCTGAGCAAGCCATCTGTCGAACTGTAGATAGATTTCGTAGCGCATACTCTCTAGAAGATGCAATAACACCAATACGTCGAAGGAATGTTCGTACTGAGGAGAATATCACTGCTGTAGAAGAAAGTGTGAAATAAGATCCAAATTTATTGATTCGTCGTCGGTCGCAGACAGAGCAGGGGCTCTGTCCGTGTAATACGTGGAAAATTTTGATCTTGGCCTACACCCGTATAAGATCCAGCTAGTGCAGGAATTAAAGCTACAAGACCATTATATACGTCGTTCTTTTGCCGATTGTGCTCTAGAGCAATTCGTTGGCTTAACGGATTTGTTAATAAGCAAAATTGCCGCATATTGAGTGAGACCAATCCACAACATACCATACAGACTCCATTGCATGCAGAAAATTGCACCATTTGGTATGGTTAACACGCTGATGGCATCATCGGACCTTATTTCTTCAAAAATCAGGTCGGATCTTACGTTACAGTCAATGGAGATCGTTACCGCATCATGATTAATGATTTTTTGTTTGAAAATATGGATGACATTGATCCGAAAGAAATGTGGTTTCAACAAGATGGCGTTACGTGCCATACGGCGACCGCAACCATCGAGTTATTAAAATATAAATTTGGCAATAAGTTGATTTCGAGAAATGGACCTGTCAATTGGGCTCAAAGGTCGTGCGATTTTACACCTCTCGATTATTTCCTGTAAGGCCACGTGAAGTCACTGATTTATGCTGATAAACCAGCAACAATTAACGCTTTGGAGGCGAACATTGTTTGTGTTATTCGTGACATACGACCAGTAGTACTTGAAAAAGTGACCCAAAATTGGATTTTTTTTTGTGTTATTTTTTACAACTTAAAGTTCTATCGGTCTTAAAAAACACCCTTTATAAGGGGATGTCAAATTTGTTTTCAGTATTATTTGTCATATACATTTTATTTGCTACTACACATCATACTTTTTTATTATACTTACAGTGTGTCACTAATGTCTTTACACACATAAAAAATTTTAGTTTTTTAATATTTTGTGGGAAAATATTTTTTTTATTTTATGAAATATAGTTTTTTTTTTATTTATAAATGATTTACACTATTTGGAAAAGTATAAAACAAAAAAAAAAAAAACGCTATATTTACAAAAACATAACAAAAATTTAAAACAAAACAAACACTACTCCATTTTTCTGATGTCAAGAAACTTTTTACACAAAACACATTTTCTTTCTTTTTTGCACTTGCTTTACGATCAACTTTATTTAACCGTTATCTATCACGTACGTTGTTATATTTCTGTAATATTTGATGTCAGTTGACGATGAAAATTTTCAGTGCTCGTGTGATTTTTTCAATTATTGTGAGTAAATATTGATTTACTTCAACCACCAATTGGGTGCAAGTGCTCAGGAACTGTCACGAGAGATTTTCGGTAGCATGAAAGACCATTTACAATGTGCTTAATCGAGCTGCAAACGAAGGTGGCCCCCAAGCCTAAAATAATTAAACGAGCAAAGCGCCTAATTATTAAAAAAAACTTTTACAGAATCCTCAAATTTCTAAAAGAGCACTTGCAAAGGAGCTTGAAGAAGAGTGCGGAATAGTTGTTTGCCATGAAACAGTTCGACAGGCTATAATTAAGAACAAATACTCTTCAAAAGTTGCACGTAAAAAAACATTACTCTCTTTAAAAAATATAGAGAAGCCATTACGAATATCTCGCATCCGGCAGATGCCATATTTTGCGACGAGACAAAAATGATGTTGTATTACAGCGATGGGCCTAATAGAGTATGGCGAAGATCCCTAACATCACTAGAAAACCGCAACATCATTCCTACAGTCAAATTTGAAAAATGTCTGTGATCATTTGGCGGTGCATATCTAGCAAAGGAGTGGGTGGTTTGACTTTCATAGAAACAACAATGGATGCGCGACAATATTTAAGAATTTTGCAGACCCATTTAGTTAATAGTGCTAAGAAATTTATATTTATAAGAGAGAATACGAGGGCTGCTATATATATTTCTGACCTGGCAACACTGAGTGCTGCCAAGTGCAATCTGACATTTCCATTGGAAAGTTTGTCATTTTTAAGCATAATCGTACTCAAAACGTTTTGACGTACGACCATTATTTGTGTTGTTTACAGTGACTTTAAAAAATTAATATAGAAAAAAAAATGGAATTAACTCGTGAACATTTTCGTGCCATCATTTTTCACAACTTTCGACGTGGATTATCACGACAAGAGTGCATTGATGAACTTAAATCTTTGTATGGCGAGGAAGCACCATCTTATAGCACTGTAAAAATTTGGTATAATGAATTTAATCGTGGCTGAAGCTCGCTCAAAGACAAATTCCGTGAAGGTCGTCCAAAAACGGCTGTTGTGCCAGAGAACATTGATGCCGTGCGTGAACTCATAATGCAAGATCGACATGCGACATACCGAGAGATAGAGACATCCCTGGAATTTTCTTCCACCAGCATACATTCGATACTGCATGAACACCTGGCCGTAAAAAAGGTTTGTTTTCGTTGGATCCCGCACAATTTGAAAGTCACTCAAAAAAAGGCTCGTGTCGATTGGTGCAAAGAAATGTTGCAAAAACACGATTGCGATGCTTTAAAAGACGTTTATAAGATAGACGTTTATCGATCTATGCGTATGAGCCCGAAACGAAACAACAATCGACCGTGTGGGTCTTCAAAGACGAGCAAAATTCAACGAAAGTTGTTCGTGGAAGAAGCACTTCGAAGCAAATAGTCGCCTGTTTCTTCGGGAAAACTGGTCATGTGGCGATTGTTCCGCTTGAGCAACGTAGGACGGTCCCTTCTGAGTAGTACACTACAATTTGTTTGCCTGAAGTCATCGGAGAAATTCGAAAAACCAACAAGAGAAGATGAATCATTGTTCACCATGACAATGCGAGCTCTCACACATCGGCTCAAACCAGAGCGTTTTTGACCGGCCAAAACGTCGAATTAATGGGTCAACCGCCGTACAGCCCTGACTTGGCACCTAATGACTTCTTGTTTCCGCACATCAAGAAAAAATGCGTGGTCAACGATTTTCTTCGCCAGAAGAAGCTGTTGAAGTGTTCAAAAACCATGTTTTAGAGGTGTCTCAATCGGAGTGGAAAAAGTGCTTCGACAACTGGTTTGAGTGTATGCAGAAGTGTATAAATCATGCTGGAAAATACTTTGAAAAACAATAAAACCATTTTTGATTATAAATATTCGCATTTTCACTATTAGGCCAGAAATATATAGAGCAGCCCTCGTAAGTCTGTATTTAAATTTTTATCAAGAAAACGATCTCAAACATAAGTCACATATGGTACGGATGTGGCTGCTTTACAATTGCGGGCAAATTCAATGATACACCTGCTCAAAGTTCGGATTTAAATCCTATCGAAAATTTGTGGTTTCATTTAAAAAAAGGGTTGCTAAACGCCAGTCATCTAATAGGACTGCTTTAAAAAAAACAATTTTAAAAGAGTGGCAAAATATACCATCCAACTACGACTTAAAGAAGTTAATCAGTTTTATGAAAAAGTGATGGCAATGCGTCAACATTTGTGTAAAGAGTTTCTTGACATAAAAAAAATGGAGTAGTTTGTTTTAAATTTTTGTTATGTTTTTGTAAAAATTGCGTTTTTTTTTTTGTTTTATACTTTTCCAAATAGTGTAAATCATTATAATAAATAAAAAAACTTGATATTTCATAAAATAAAAGGCTTTTTTTCATACAAAATATGAAAAAACTAAAATTTTTTATGTGTATAAAGACATTATTGACATACTGTAGGTATATTAATTTATTAATATTTAAAAAAAAATCCATAAAGGTACCACCCCCCTTAAAAAACAAAAACAACAAAATATTTTTTTATTTTTTCTGGTTTTTTTATTCTTGGGGTAGAATGTAAGTTTGTTTTCATTTTTTTAGTGGTTTTCTCATATTTTTTTAAATTTAATTTTTTATACCATTTTTTGTTGTTTTTTTTATATAATATTGTTGCTGATGTTATTTTTTAATAAGGTATATAATTATTATATATTTTTTTTTGTTTTATTTATTTATTTGTTTTATTTTCATGTTTATAGAATGAAAAAATTTTGTTAATGATTTTAATGCCTTTTTTTATTTATTAATTCTTTTAATATGCAAAGGAAATCAAACAGATTTTTTTCTTTTTTTTTTTGTTATAAATTTATTATAAAAATGTATTTGTTTTCATTTACTATTTTAGCATTTGTTTTTATTTATATATAGAGAATATTGCAGCAGCTAAAAAATTAAAAAAAATTATGTATTTATTTTATTTAAATATATGAATGTAAAATTTTTTAAAATGGTTTTTGATATACATACAATTTGTTTTTGTTGTTGTTATATTAATGTTATTGATTTTATATATTTATTACATATATAAAAAAAGAATAAATTAAATTAAAAATTTAAAATAATTTAGGTTTTCGAATATCTTAAATAATAGTATTTTCCAAAGGTAATATCTTTTACATAGAGTGCGCATCAAAGTGATAAGGTTACTTATATTTTTTTTCTGTTTATTAGAAATTACAAGATTAACTGTCATGTACAAATGAATGTTGTTCATTTAAAGATTATTTATTTATCTTTTATAAGCGTTAATTCTATTAAAAACCCCTGACGTTTTAAAGAAGGTTTTACGATGACTGGTTGTCATTAGAGGTTAGAGGACAAAATCAGCTCAGGACATTTTCAGTTTTGAATGTTCTAATCTCTGTTCTGCTAAGTACCTTACGCTACTGTTGACAGATCCATAAGATTTTTTTTCTATGTCAAATAAATAAACTATTTAGATTTATGTAAATTTTTATGCGCTTCCAGCTGGCAGTCGAGTCAAATAACTTTTGATTCTCTCTCAACAATAAAGCAGAGTTTTTAATTCAATATTAATACATTTTTTATAAAGAAAACCCCTCAACTGTTGGTATATCGCACACCCGTATGGATTTATTGTAGTTGTCTTGGAAAATGAAATTTTCACAAAATAGTTTTAGAAGATCGTAAACTAAAATAACATTAAAAAGCTGACATCTAAAACATAAAAAAGGATTTTTTTTAGTTTTACACACAGACTTTATTAAAATTTGCTCTAACAGCGTTTCGATACACACGAAGTATGCTGTTGTGCTGCCAGATCTTTACATATTACAAGAATTTAGACGTTTTAAATCGCCTTAAAAAATTTAGTTGCTGGCGGCATGGCATCATTACGCAAAATGTCGAGCTAAGAAAATGCTCTTGGGACGTGCGAGACTCAAATTACTCCAGAATATATATATTCCTCGTATGCATTTCTTAAATTATACACCAATGGATAAGTTTTAAAAAAGGTATTAAACGACGTTGGCGAACCTCCATTCAAAAATATTTGTAACTCTGCCTTAACTGATTAAAAATAAGTAAAGTTTTCACTTTGATGCGCATCTATATAACTTTCTAGTACTTTTAATCCCATCCTAAAGAAATCCCAAAAGAGAAGCTTTTACCATCTGCACAAATAAGTTTTGAAAGTCCAGGACTACAAAAAAAAAACAAAAGACCAGAGCCCAATTACGACATTCAATATCGATAGAAGTTGACATTTAAATCCATTTGAAATTTTGATCGATATCAAATGCCTCAATATGTCCCCCTGAAATGATGGCATTTTAAAAAATTTAGCAGACAGAATAAAAGCATGAAATTACCCAATTGGTTGTTTAGAAAAGTACAGTAAACAATAATAAAAGATATAAAAAAAAAAATTTACAAAATTAACAAATTAAAACTAAAACTTTTGATTTTAATTTACTTAAGATTTGGAATTTTGTATAAATTTAAAATTTATTCAACGTTTTATTTAAAGTAGAATTTTAAATAAATAAAATTTAAGTTACATCATCATGTTGGTATATTATTTACGCATACTGTACTTAAATTTTAAATGAATGTGTTCTCTTCTTTTTTTTTTTTTTTTGTCTCACAGACTTCCTTTTTTGTTTCCTTTTCATTGTTTAACTTTTTTTAATTTAATATTTTTTTTCAATGAATATTTTTATTTTTTTATTTTTAATATAATTTATATTTGTTTAGGTTTTTAATTTTTAAGAAACATCTAAGAATTTGTTTTATAAAACATTGAATTTTTTCTGATTTTTATTTTTTTGTGTTTTATTATATTTTAATTTTTCTTTGAGTAAATTTTGTTTCAATGATTGATTTAATGTTTAAATATCAGTGATAAGCTGGCTGTTTATTTTAATGCTTAAATTGTTTAAAACGCTTTGTTTTTTTCTCTTTTTTTTGTTTTTGTTAATATGTTCGGGGATTTTTATTTTTAAAATAATTTAATATTTTCATAACCTCACTTATTCATTGTTTATTATGTATGAATAATATTTTATAAATATTTTTATGAAGTCCTAGCTGGGTTATAGTTTTTCAATTTAGTTTCACGTTTTTTTTTTTAAATATTTGTTTAATAGTTTAAACGAATTAAATAAATTTGTCCAACAAAATTGTGAATAATTGTCAAGTTTAAAAAGTTTTTTAATTAAAATTTAAGACCGTGATGTTATTTATAATGAACTATATAAAGATATTTCTTAGTAATAATTATGAACGAAACGGAAGCGGACGGGACAACCGATGATCAAATATAAGTTAACAGGGATTGGCGTAGAAGGCCACTTAGCTCTGAAGTTTCCAAGATGGCGATTAGCATTTCTTCGGGAGTGATTATTGTCTGCATTTTGTCTACAATCATATGAACAGCTGTGAGAACCTTAAGATTCGAAGGCAGTGAAAAACAGCTTTGATACCAGTTGGACTGTGGCCGCTAATAAGAGGCGACATCAATTTATAAATGTCCAGGATTTTCTTGTTGCTTGGAAAATATTTGAGGAAAATTTGTATTGCTTTTGCTTATTTTATTACAGAACACAATTTAAATGACAATTTATCAAAACATTTAGCCATCTCCTGTAAAGAGTGTTGCCAGATGTTTTCGTTAAAGATAGTTTGTGCAGCAGCAGCTTCTTTGCGACTGCGCTTTTTATAACAAAAAACGATTTGCTAATTTAACATTTGCTTAAATTTTCCCGACAATTTCTTTTTAGTTATACTGCCCAGCTGAATTACAAATGTTAAAAAATTTATGGTTTAAATCTCGCTGAAAACTACTTTCTTATTTCTTTTTATAAATAATTTTTTTTTTTTTACTTTATATTAGTTTAAATAATGCCAGCTAAATTGTAATAAAAGTTAGCTGAATTACATTTTCTGCAAACAAAAAGAACTTAGATTTAAATTTATTACTTTAAAGTATAATTTTTATCCAAATTAAAGGGAAATTTAGTATTCCTAAATTTTTTGACAAGTTGTCTATTTTATGCATAACTCACTTAAAAGATTCATGTGTTCACTTAGCTGAATTGCATTTTTGTTTTATATTTTATTAAAAAGTATCTTTTAAAGAATTCTAGAGGCGAAAAATGCCAGCTGAATAGAACACTAAGTACCTGAATTGTATTAACTGTAAGCTGAATAAGATTTTAGGATAGTTTACAGTTATTTTAAAGCAAACTTTGATAAATTAAGTGAAAATCGAGCTGAATATTATTTTTTTCTTTTTATTAAATTGAAGATTATTTTTAAAGAATTTGAATGGCACAAAATGCCAGCTTAATTAACTATAAAGTGGCTGAATTGTAATAAATTTAAGCTGAATAAGATTTTAGGATAGTTTACAGTTATTTAAAAACAAAATTTGTAGGCTGAATTGTATAAAGACCAAGCTGAATATTATTTTTTGCTTTTTATTATATTGAAGATTATTTTTAAAGAATTTTCATGGCACAAAATGCCAGCTGAATTAACTATAAAGTGGCTGAATTGTAATAAATTTAAGCTGAATAAGACTTAAGGATAGTTTACAGTTATTTATAAACAAAATTTGTAGGCTGAATTGTATGAAGACCAAGCTGAATATTGTTTTTTTTTATTTTATTGAAGATTATTTTTTAAGAATTTTCATGGCACAAAATGCCAGCTGAATTAACTATAAAGTGGCTGAATTGTAATAAATTTAAGCTGAATAAGATTTTAGCATAGTTTACAGTTATTTAAAAACAAAATTTGTAGGCTTAATTGTATGAAGACCAAGCTGAATATTGTTTTTTGTTTTATATTTTATTGGGGATTATTTTTAAGAGTTTTATTAGCTCTAAATGCCAGCTGAATTAACTATAAAGTGGCTGAATTGTAATAAATTTAAGCTGAATAAGACTTAAGGATAGTTTACAGTTATTTATAAACAAAATTTGTAGGCTGAATTGTATGAAGACTAAGCTGAATATTGTTTTTTGTTTTTTATTTTATTGAAGATTATTTTTAAAGAATTTTCATGGCAAAAAATGCCAGCTGAATTAACTATAAAGTGGCTGAATTGTAATAAATTTAAGCTGAATAAGATTTTAGGATAGTTTACAGTTATTTATAAACAAAAATTTGTATGCTGAATTGTATGAAGACCAAGCTGAATAATGTTTTTTTTATATTTTATTGGAGAGTATTTTTTAAGAATCTTAATAGCACAAAATGCCAGCTGAATTAACTATAAAGTAACTGAATTGTATTATCTGTAAGCTAAATAAGATTTTAGGATAGATTACAGTTTTTCAAGCAAAATTTGTTGGCTGAATTGTATAAAGACTATGCGGAATACTGTTTGCAAGAATTTAGGCCAACTTTGTTACTCTTAAATTTTTTTTATTGATAAAGAAATTGTTTAATAATTTGTCTTAAAAACAATTACTTACATATTTGCCGTTTACACACTGCATTTCTTTTGTGGTTTTTAAGGGAAAGAAGAATGTAAAAGGATACAGACCTGCATATGACTGTAATTCCCGGTTTGGTTTTAATATAAAATTAAAACCCATTTTTTTTTTTTTTTGCCATCGACACAGAAATTGATAAAATTGTTATCATATGGTTTAAGAAAAATGTGTTCTTTGAGGTTAAACTGCGAGATTTTCTAACAACGGGAGTTATTGCACAAATCCAATTGAGCTTAACATTCTGTCAATTTCGGAATAATCCATTTATGTTTTGGGCCCTATAAAGACTTGTCCTGGTTAGGTAAAATTTTCAATACAAATTTTTTTTAATAAAAAAAAATATATATTTATAAATTAATTCTTTATCTTGTTATTATTCTCTTTTTTTATTATAAGTTGGATAAAATAATTTATAAACTATTTAAAAAAAAATGAAGTATGCTAAAATTAAAAATATATGTATGTAGTATATTATGCATAATTATAATGTTATGTATTTTTTATAATAATATAAAGGTTTTGTAATGATAATAATAAAAATTAAATTAATATAAAAAGAAAAAAAAAAATTAAATAATTTTTTTTTTATCATGAATTTATGTTTTTGTTTTACGAGTTTCCGTAGAGATGCAAGAAGTAAAAACATTTTGCTATGCGTTTTTGTTTTATATAACTTCTTATTTTTTATTGTTTTAATAAGTTTTAATTAAAATATAAAATTTTAATTGTTGTTTTTTTTTAAAGAAATTCTTACTTCTTTTCTTTTGCTTTTGTTATAAATCCATTTTGTTTTTAAATATATTATTTTTATATTTTTCTTTTAAATAAGTGTTTCTATCCTGTTCGCCGGTTTACAAACGTGTGTGAGTGTGTGTATTTTTTTTTTTCAACTTTTTATTACTTTTTTTATTATTTATTTTATTTTATTATTATGAAAGTCCATTTTCAAAAAATTTTCATTCATTTTTTTTTTTTTTTGTATTTAATTATTTAAGAAATTGTTTATAATTTTAATTTTTAATAAAAAAAATTAATCAAGTGTTTTTTTTTTTTATTATAATAGTGTTTGTTTTATAATTCGCGAAATTTATTTTTTATATTTTTTTCTCATAATTTTTTCACTAAAACCCGAAGCAATTAACTTACTTTTTTTTTGTAAATGTTTAGTTTTTATTTTGCATATTTCTTTTTTTTCTTTATGTAAATATGCCATTATTATTATTTTTTTGTTTGTTATTAATTGTGATTAGCTGGAAAAAAAGAAAAGAAATTTAAAATTACAAAAGTGAGGTTATCAATGATTTTAAAAATGTGCTGAAATAATGTAAACGGACATTGAGACAATAGGCTTTATGAAATATGTATGTAAAATTTTCAGAAATACATTAAAAATAATAAGCAAATGAAATCTTGTATTAAGGTTTACAACCCACAAATCTGAAAAAGTTTTTTGTTATAAAAATTTAGACTTTAAAGCGATCAGCTTTTATTTATTAAATTATTTTGCGAATATTTATAATTTTGTTTATTATATTTTGCTAATATCTCATAACATTTTAAAATGAAAATGCAATTTATTTAATGGTAAGAAATGCTGGTATCCTGGTTTTTAATTTAATTTTAATACAAACAATGAAATAAAGTTAAGAGAAGGGAGGCTCAAGAGACTGCAACATCTTTTGAAAATGCAAGTTTTTCCTAGTTTTTAAAATAAATTAAAAAAACGGACCTGTAAAAAATTACGTCACTATTAGGACACCCTTTAATTTTAATTTGTAATACTTGCTTTTATAGCAATATATACCCTTGATAAATTTATACGCTCAGACTTTCACGTTTCAAAAAAATAAAGCCCTACATGTGAAAATTACGTTACTATCGGGATACCCTTTATTTTATAATATGCACTTATCTTTATAGCAGTAACTCCTCTGTACAAATTGCAAGCGCCTGTTTATATTAGTTTAAAAGATAAGGCCATATTCTTAAAATTTACGGTATTTTGGAAGCACCCTTTAATTTCAAAATTAATTTTTATAGTGGACATATATGCACATGCTCTGTGTGTGAATTCTAAATGTCTGTCCACTACGGTTAAAAAACTAAAGCCTTATAAGTGAAAATAACGTTAATAGTGGGACACTCTTTAATTTTAAATTTTATCTTTTCTCCGTGTTGCTATAGTGCATGTAATTTTTCTGAAATGTCTGCCCATCACAGTTAAAAAATTAACAATTTTTTAATAGATATTAAGTCACTTTCGGAAGACCCTATACTTGATTAGTATATTATATGTTATAGCGTCTATACGAGGGCTGCTATATATATTTCTGGCCTAGCAACACTGAGTGCTGCCAAGTGCAATCTGACATTTTCATTGGAAAGTTTGTCATTTTTAAGCATAATCGTACTCAAAACGTTTTGACGTACGACCATTATTTGTGTTGTTTACAGTGACTTGAAAAAATTAATATAGAAAAATGGAATTAATTCGTGAACATTTTCGTGCCATCATTTTTCACAACTTTCGACGTGGATTATCACGACAAGAGTGCATTGATGAACTTAAATCTTTGTATAGCGATGAAGCACCATCCTATAGCACTGTGAAAAATTGGTATAATGAATTTAATCGTGGCCAAAGCTCGCTCAAAGACGAATTCCGTGAAGGTCGTCCAAAAACGACTGTTGTGCCAGAGAACATTGATGCCGTGCATGAACTCATAATGCAAGATTGACATGCGACATACCGAGAGATAGAGACATCCTTAGACATTTCTTCCACCAGCATACATTCGATACTGCATGAACACCTGGCCGTAAAAAAGGTTTGTTCTCGTTGGATCCCGCACAATTTGAAAGTCGCTCAAAAAAGGCCCGTGTCGATTGGTGCAAAGAAATGTTGCAAAAATACGATTGCGATGCTTCAAAAGACGTTTATCGATCTATGCGTTTGAGCCCGAAACAACAATCGACCGTGTGGGTCTTCAAAGACGAGCGAAATCCAACGAAAGTTGTTCGTGGAAGAAGCACTTCGAAGCAAATGGTCGCCTGTTTCTTCGGCAAAACTGGTCATGTGGCGACTGTTCCGCTTGAGCAACGTAGGACGGTCACTTCTGAGTGGTACACTACAATTTGTTTGCCTGAAATCATCGGAGAAATTCGAAAAACCAACAAGAGAAGACGAATCATTGTTCACCATTACAATGCGAGCTCTCACACATCGGCTCAAACCAGAGCGTTTTTGACCGGCCAAAACGTCGAATTAATGGGTCATCCGCCTTACAGCCCTGACTTGGCACCTAGTGACTTCTTCTTGTTTCCGCATATCAAGAAAAAAATGCGTAGTCAACGGTTTTCGTCACCAGAAGAAGCTGATGAAGTGTTCAAAAACCATGTTTTAGAGGCGTCTTAATCGGAGTGGAAAAAGTGATTCGACAACTGGTTTGAGCGCATGCAAAAGTGTATAAATCATGCTGGAGAATACTTTGAAAAACAATAAAACCATTTTTGATTATAAATATTCGCATTTTCACTATTAGGCCAGAAATATATAGAGCAGCCCTCGTAGTAGTATATCTTCTGTGAAAATTTCACGAGTCTACCTATTTTGGTACGAGAGATAAAGGACTTTGAAAGATGGACAAACATTGTGACAAAAACAATAGGATTATGTTTTTACACTTTGCTTTTAAAACAAAGGGAAATTTGTATATTGTATTAAGAATAAGAATACAAAATTATTTATTATTAATTTGGTATTTGGCGTCATCCTTTCTATTGAATTAAGAATTATTCGATCACTTTTAGATTTTTTTTTTTAATTAGGTATCATTTTTTTATTCGAATAACCCATTTAAAATAATTACTTGAATAAATTATAATTTTTTCTTATGGAAAAACATTTTCTCGAGAAAAGATTCCTCCAATTATGAATTTCGTGGAAAAAAAAAAGTGACACCACCGCGATTTGAAAGGAGCTATCTCTTTCATAATACCTTATTTTTTCCCCAAATAATGGGAGAAAAAGGAAAAGTAAGAAAACTCGCACGGAATTTCTGTTTATAAATGGGCTGAATATGTTTTATTCGAATACGTTTTAAATCGATTAAATATGACTGGACCAACATTCTTTGAATAATAAAATAAGGTAATAAATTTGTTAAACTATTACAGAGTACTAATCAAAATGCGACTTGAAAATTATGTTCTCATATCGAAAACGCTCGCCAAACATACTAAAGAAACAGCCAGTGATGACGGTCTTCACCGAAAGCTATGACAACAGTATAATATTTACTGTCACAACAAATGCGATTAACTTGATATAAAATTTTTTTATTTATTTCTTTTTGTTTTATTTAATATTTCACTTAAAAAAAAAAAATTAAAACTAAACAAGAGTGCTATATTCGACTATGCCAGATCTTATATACCCCCCTACACCATATATGCAAATCTAGTTTAGTGAAGTAACTCCAATAAAAAAATATATATAAAAATATTACCGGCTCTTAATGGTTTAAGCATTTTTTAAATTTTTAGTAATTCCTGGAAAATCTCTTCAAAAGCTTTTAAATGATACCCATATTGAAAATCGACAACTTTTTAATGAAAATTTCAGAGGCCCATCACTCAGAAAATATGGGCGAGCGCGAATTTTTTTCACTTGAATATTTTTCTTATTTTTTAATTATCAATCACCCCATTTTTTTTATTGGAGTTACTTTATTGTTCCTTATTATATGGAAAAATTAAGAGGCAAGCGTGGTGTTTCATCCGCTGCCTCGAAAGGCATGGACTGATTTTGCTCGATTGGCGCACTTTTTTTTTTTTTTTTTTTTTTTTTTTTTTTTTTTAAAGAGAAGTAGCACTTCAGGCAATAATGCCTATTTAGTTATTTTTGTAACCGTGCTACATTCTTTAGGAAAGGGATAGATGAGAGATAAGACAGGTGGTGAAAAGAGAAAGATAGATATAGCCAATTTATTAGTTATTTTACTTCGCCGGCGAATATGCTATTAAGAAGTACCGACGAAGGAGGCTGCATGTTTAATGTTAATTCTGAATATGTATTTATACCATTAAACAGAAAAAAACATTTTTTATTTTTGGTTGCCGCAGGGGTTGAACCCTGGTCAACCAGGTTTGTAGCCAACGTGTTTACCACTTAGACTACAGCAGCCTCTAATTTTCTCTAGCTCATCTAGTGCCTTGGCAATGTTGATTTAAAAAGTAACATGGACAGACAGACGTACATCGCTCAATCGACTCCGCTCTGCATCAGAATATACGCATCAGAAATGAATATTGTAGAAATTACAAACGGAATGAAAAAATTATGTTTACCCTTTTTCCACCTGAGGTGGGGGGGTGTAAAAATAAATATATCCGTTAATTTATTCCAATTCTGAATTAATATTGTTGAACTAAATTTTTTGCTAAGCAATAATTAAAACTTGAAAAATAACTATTTTCGAATCATAAAATTTAAAAAAAATAATCATTAAACAAACCTTTACGATTTATAAATTGAACTTTGAATCCTAAATATTTCAATTATTTTTTTTTCCTATTTTTCGAAAATTCACAATGATATTCGAACTTTCGGACATACTAAAAACACCTTGTTTTTATTTTAATATCTCTGTTGTTGGTGACAGGTTTTGTTTCTGTGTCACCAAGCAATCAATGGGCGAGCGAAAGACTCGTGATATTTAAATCATAAAATTGGCTTCTCAGCAACGTTCATAGTGTTCTTAGTAAAAGAGATTTTCCTTGGAGTTTTAAAATTTTTTTAAAAATAAACAAAATCGATCAAAATCTAAGAAGGTAAAACAAATTCGATTGGAATGGTTAATAAGGAATTAAAATCATTTCGGGATGACATAAGCCTTCATTGATTTCAGTAGCATTATTGAGTATAAAGGGAAAAAGTGAAAAGTATGGCTGACTTCCAAAATGTCAGTTGCCTTGTATTCGAACAATGTATTGTGTTCCATAATCCCGTGGTTCTAAATATTTACAATGCATACCATTCCAAAATGTCGCAGACAAGTATTAGAAACAAAGCAACCGAGCAACTCACACATCAGTTTCTAAATTTATGCTTTGTTTCGCAACTTTGTTTATAAACAACATCTAAATAGCGCAGCAAAACTGTATACAAACTTTGTATTAATACATTTTGGAAGTCAGCTTATGTGAAAAAAAAAACGCGTTACGTTATTTTCTTAAACGAGTTTAGTCAATATTTCTTTGCTGCCGTTTCTGAGATCCTACACGCTTTCTCATTGAAATAACTTTTTTGATTTAAAAAAATATTGTTGGCTGTGTTTGGATTGGAGCCACTACGACTGTAATAGTTATTGTTCAAACATATTAAATTCTTTTTTAATTAGCAAAAAATCGACATTTTTAAAAGGGGTTTATTTTTCTTTTAGCGTTCCATGGTGTTGTTGTTGAACATGCGTTTACGTGTGATATAAAATTCCATATTTAAATTTTAGTGTGCAAAATAATCAAAAGAAAAAAATCACATAAAAAATTTTTTTTTATTAAAAGTAACCAAAACAGCAACGCTGGTTATAATTTAATAATGAAAAAAAAAAATTAGCAAGAGTTTGCAACAAAATCTAGACGTAACCATAAATAATATACAAAGTCCACATAAAGAAAAATCAAAAAATTCAAATTTGTAGTTTTTTTTTGTTTTTGCTTTAACGCATATAAATATAAATTTATTCAAATTTTAAATTTTTTGTTAATTTTAATTTATAAGTATGTATGTATGTATGTATTTTTATATGTATATAAATTTCTTTAGCAAATAAAGTTGTTTCTTTTTCTTTCTAATATAGTAGATTTTTCTTTCAATATTTAAATATAAATTAAAAAAAAAATGAAAACTATATAATAAAAATAATGTGCAATTATTGCATTTTTAAGTAATTAAATTATAGTTTTTTGTTTGTGTGATTTTGAACATGATTAATGAACAATTTTTAATTCAAATAAATGAAATAAAGTGTGTGTGAGTGTGTGTGAGTGTATGTGTGTGATTAGGAGTGGGGATTGGTTGTGGAAATATGTCTAATGCTAGTTTAGTATGATAATGATAAACTACCAACAACACTGCTTATCATGATAAAATATTTTGTTGATGATGATGATGATGGTTACACCGGGAAAGGAGGAGTTGGATGAATGGATACGGGTGGTGGATAAAGTGTTGTGTGGTATTTGATAAATCTAAGTAATTTTTAATTACCTCGATTTGGACCAGCACTGGCCGCATTATTAGCATAATAGGGTTTATTCATTTGTTGTTGCTGTTGGTTAGCAGTTTGTGGATTGTTACTGCCACCTTGATTACTACCACCGGGACCACCAGGGCCTCCTCCATTACCTGGAGCACCTACTTGGCCACCGCCTTGGGGACCACCAGGGCCACCTTGCGGTCCGCCATTACCATTGCCACCCCCACCACCGGCTCCTTGGCGTAGACTTTGAGGTTGTTGTCCTCTTTGAGCTTGTTGTTGCTGTTGCTGCTGTTGAACCTGTTGCTGCTGCTGTTGTTGCACTTGTGGTCCCTGTGGATGTTGTGGATAGTTTGTGGGTCTCTGTATAGGCGTTGGATAGCGTCCTTGTGATCCCTGTGATCCGGGCGGACCACTGGCTCCGCCTCCTCCGCGATTGTTAGGATTCATACTTTGACTATTACCGCCAGGTCCACCAGACATTCTTTGTTGAACTGTCTGCTGAGATTGCTGTTGTTGCTGAGCAGCAGCCTGTTGTTGCATTACTTGATCCCACTGCAACGACACCAAACATATGAAATATAAAATTCATTTAAGTATATGTGAACAAGAGCTCTACTACTTACACTTCCATAATTTTTATGATGTGGTGGACTTGGTTGTGATTGAGCTTGTTTAACCAAATTTAAACTAACATCAGCTCCCAAAGGACTTTTCAATTGACGACCCATCTTAAAGATAAATATTGTGATAAAGTAAAATATAGTAAAAATAAAACAACAACAAAAATTATGTACCGAATCTTGAAGATGAGTTTGTTGTTGACTCGATTTCATGTATGCCGCAGCAGCTGCCTGTTGCTGCGGTGTTGGGCCGCCACGAAACTGATTTATAGCCGCCGCTGTTAGTAGTTGTGAGTTCATGAATTGTGTATTAAAGTTGCTCATTGTGTGCTGAGACTGGGGTCCTGGAGGGCCTTGTGGAGGACCGGGAGGTCCATTTGAACCCGGTGGACCGCTTTGATGACCAGCATGTCCGCCGTATAGGCTGGCAGCAGCAGCGGCTGCTGCTAAACCATAATTTTGTGCACCAGCTCCAGCCCCTTGTGGTGGTGGTCCCCCGTAAAATGCTGTCGGTCCACTAGGTCCGCCAGCAGAATTTGAATAATAGCTGTTTGATTGCAACTGATGGGCTCCCGGCGGAGGTCCGGGTGGACCACCTTGTGGATGTTGGGGTGGCGGACCAGCTGCATAAAGGTTCATATATTGTTGAGCAGCTGCAAACGGTCCACCACCTCCGGCTCCTTTAGAACCTATTGTTCCCAGTTGTTGGGAAGTTGGTGGTGGTTTCACTGAACCTACTGTTGACATCAATGAATTGGAATTTGAAGATATAATAGCTACAGCTGCTGCATTGGGATTGTTAAGTTGTTGAGAATTGGGATTGCCAAATGGTGAGGGACCTCCGCCCATGCGGAATTGTGAGGTGAGGTTAGAATACATTTCTGGTGTGGGAGCAGTTGCCATATTCGGTGGTGTTTGCATAGGATAAGCATTGAAGGGTCCTCCTGCTGCGGCGGCAGCACTAAAATGTCCCGGAAAACTGTGAGCCGCAGCAGCAGCAGCTGCCGAAAATTGTGAACGACTTGAGTGATCAAGTGAATGGAATGGTGCGTAAAGACCACCTTGAGAGGGCGGTGGTGGCATTTGCGATGAGTTAAAGACTACAGCCGGTGGACTGGGTATTGTTGGGATGCCAGTAAATTGTGGTGATGCTTGATAGAATGGTTGCGGTGCATGCATTTGTTGCTGAGCGGCCGATTGCTGCTGCTGTTGTTGCTGCTGGTGCTGCTGCTGTTGTTGTAAATTTGGTGGCGGTGACAGGCCCATCGAAGAGGCATGATGTTGTTGCATTTGTTTGGCAGCAGCTGATACTTGCTGTTGTTGCTGTTGCTGTTTAACTACATCCGAGGGATGTTTCATCGCTTGCTGTTGTTGTACGTTCTGCTGCTGTTGTTGAGGACTGGGATATCCAACCACAGAATTGTCATCACTAGCGCCAACCACAATACCAGCTGCAGCTTGACCAAATTGTTGCTCAAGTTGTGCTGCATCGAACGCTGAGGCATGTGTACCAAATGCAGAGGGCACCGTACCGGGCGAGGATAACGAATGGTGTTGCATGTGTACAGCAGTGACAGCATAATGTGGCAGATGTTGCTGTTGCTGGGAAGCCGCAACAGCTGCTACAAACGAAGCAGCTGTCATGTGCCCACTCGTATCGACAGCTTCCATTTGTTGTTGCTGTTGATGCTGCTGCTGTTGATGTTGTTGCTGCTGGTGGTGTAGTTGCTGTTGTTGTTGCAATACTGTATTGGCAGCTTCACTTGCTAATGTGGGTTGTACATTTTCCCACACCTTTTTAACACTGGCAATTTTCATATTTAAATCCGCTGCCGAAATAATATTTTGAGCCTGTTGGGCCTGTTGCTGCTGCTGCTGTTGTTGTTGATTTTGTGTCGTTTGTTGTTGTTGCAGTGAAGCATGAGCTTGTTGCTGCTGCTGTTGCTGTTGTTGAGTTTGACTCGTTTGTTTTGATTCATTGTCACTTTGTTGATGCTGTTGGTTTATTCCCTTAGTAGCTGTGGTATACGATTCAGTAGCATCGCCGAATGAGAATCCAAGCTTCATTTCTTTATCGTATTCGTTGGTCGATACTCCACTGCCGCCACCTACAGCGTTTTGTTGCCCAATATTATCTCCATGTTGTTTTGTAGACGTAACAAATGTCATTTGGGAAAGTGCATTGGTGAGGGTGTCAACTCCTGATACCGAGACATTCACACCCGTAACATTGGAAACTACCACCGAAGAACCTACTAGTGATTCGGAAGATCGTTTCATTTGCGCTGCTTGTGCCTGTTGTTTGTAATTGGTATTTTCGAATATAATTGTATTGACGGGAGTGCCATCGATTAGTAGACCTCCTGTACTAGATTTACTATCTACGCTAATGGAGCTGACCGATGACAGTTTTGATTTGTCATTTTCGAGTTTTTGAGTGGCCATATTATTGGCGGCATTTGTTTCTGATTTACTCTTCTGTAAATCCTGTGCTGACTTTTGTTGCAGAGTTGATGAAATGCTTGACGTTGAGGCGGTTGGCTTTATAATGGTTCCTCCTAGACCAGGCGGAGGTTTAGTAATAGTTTGTGGTTGCTGCTGTTGTTGCATGACTTGCTGTTGCTGTATTGGTTTAACTGTAGTGGTTGTAGCTTGTGTTACAGCATTTGGCAGTGTTGTCATTGGTAAATCTTGTTTTTTAGGTTGAGTTCCTGCCGCAACAGCACTACTACTTGCCGAACCCACAACATTTGTGCTTCTTGAGGTTACAGTCACCGGACTGGGAATGTCTTTTTCCTTAGAAGCTGATTTCTTTTCGCGTTCTTGATTAACATTAGATGTAGTTGTTGTTGCAGTGCTTCGGTCATCGTCGGTCTTTGGACTTGCAATGCCCTCATTTCTAGATGGTTGATGACTACTTCCAAATTGCTTAGATGGTACAGCAGTTGAAGCTTTCTTTTCTGATTCAGACGATTTTTTCACTTGCTGTTGTTGCTGCTGCTGCGTTATCGCTTGCTGTTTACCTCCTGCTGACAATTTTGAAGAACGTTCCGTTTCGATTTCTTTAACTTTAGTGAGACCTGCACTTAAGGCCAACTGATTTTGTTTTGTTTTATCAACTTCAGCATTATTGTTTTCAGATGATTCCGAATTTCGTTTTAAGTCTTTGTGATCATCATAATTTGGTACATAGCGTACTCTAAAGGAAGAGGAGCTCATGCCACGATCACCATTGTTGCCACCACCACCGCGGCCACGTCGTGAGGGTTCGCCTCGTGGAGCAAAGCCTCTATCATCGGAAGAACCTGCAGCATTGTTACGTCCATGGCCTCTGTCACCACCTCGACCACCATCTTTGCGTGGTACTTTGGGACTACGTTCAGATCGGCGGCCACTGGTGTAGTGGTGGTCATCTTCATTGTCGTCATTTTCTTGTTCAGAGTAATGCATGTCATGATTATTGCCAGAGTTTTGGTAACGTCCACCTCTTGAGTTACCGCCACGTTGGTTCCAACCTCCACCATCTCCACGGCCTCCTCTGTATGAACTGCCACTAGCTCCAAAACTGCGAGAATGGGATACACGATCTCTATCATTAATTCTACCACCTCCAGCCGATTCTCGACCACCGCCACCGCTTCTGGTACTAGTGCGCTTTTCTCTTTGTGGCTGTGGGTGAGGCTGTTGAGCTCGTTGCTCTTTATCATGTTGTTGTTGTTGTTTTTGGTTATCTGACATTTCATTGCCCACACTGGATGTCTGCTCTTTTCGTGAGCTTGAGTCATTGTCTACGCGCTTACTCTGCGTATCGTTCTGCTTTTTATGCGTTTCTTCTTTATTTGACTCATCAGTGATTTTTGCTGCCGGCTGTTGCTGTTGCTGTTGTTCTGTTGGATTGTTTTGCGTAGTCAGTTTGTTTTGCTCATTCGATTCAGAACGTCTCAAAATTTGTGTGGGAGTGAATATGTTCGAGGATTGATGATCACTGCTTTCACTCGTTCGTTGCTGCTTATGATTTAACTGCATATTTTGCTGCTGCTTTTGCTGAGAAGAAGATGGTGTCTCTTCTTCCGAAACGCTCTTTTGAGTATGTGGCCTTTGTAATATTTTTATCGGTATAGAATCGTGGCTATGCGAGGATGAAAAGCTTTCATCGCGCTGTCTCTTAAGTTCAGCATCTGTTTCTTCCGCCCAAGATGACACAAGTCCACTGCCGTAATTGCTAACGTCTCCAGTAAAACCATGTTTTACGGAATCATCATTTGATGATACACTTGTTTTGCGTTGAGATGTATCTGAAATACTTCGAGACAACTGATTGGGACCCATACCACCACTACGCCCGTAATCTTCACCTCCGCGGTTTCCGCCACGACTACCACCGTGATAACGATCATCGTCTCTATCGCTGTCGTTACGTGAACGATAACTGCCACTTCTTGTGTAGCTATCACGATACTCTCCTCCGCGACCACCTCCGCCAGCTCGTTGTGACCCAGGGCCTTTTTGTACGTAACGCGTATTTTCATAAGTCGACGTTGAAGATGAAGTCTTTTCTATTCCCATACTGCTGTTATTAGACATAGATCTTCCTGGCTGCGAATTGTTGTTGGTAGTGTCGGATGATCCTTTGCCTCTTTCAACGCCACCACTATTGGAAGAAGAAGATTGCATTTGTTGTTGATGACGAAAACGTGGCGGTAAATTTAATTGAAAATGAGCCGAAAATACGACTTTAGAGCCTTGCTGTGCTTTAGCACCTACACCGACATTGTTATTGCCTGAGCTCATAGATGCACCTCCGCCACTTGCGTTACCACCTCCTCTAACATAATCTCCCGATCCCCTTATATCTCGAGAATCGTAGCCACCACTTCGACTTCCAGTACTACCTCTTTCCGAATTACCCGATCGTTCATAACTACCACTATCCGCTGCGCGTCTACGGTATTGCTGGGTGGTGTCATCTGCAGCTGAACCACTTGTAGACGTACTCATTTGTCCTTGTTGCTGCTGCTGTTGTTCGTGGCCGTGTACATCGCCACCTGCAGCAGCTGCGGCAGCAGCAGCAGCAGCTTTTTTGCTACTCATTTTCATTTCCAATTCTTGTTTTTTTCTAGCAGCTGCTTGCTTCCTTTCCATTTCTCTACGTTCTTCCTCTTCTTTGCGTTGCTTTACTCTTTCGTAGACACTAGCGTCCAGGGTAATACTGCCTGCTCCACCCGCAGAGCGATGACCGTTTTGATGGCGCGTATCTTCAACATGTTCGCCACTTGTCGACTTTTCTCTTTCCGAACTGTCACGCTCCTTTCTTTGCCAACTGCCAGCAGCTCCTCCACTACCAGTTATCGAAGATGAACCACTGGCATTTGAATTTTTACGTTGATCATTAAGATTGCTATTGTTGTTGTTGTTGTTGCTGTTGCTTTTGTTAAATACTGGTCTCTCACATTCTTGGGTAGGAGTATCTTCAGGCGATTCATCATCTGAAAATGTCAATTTCTTTGTATAATCGATTTCATCCTGTTTAGTCCAACTATCGTCATTAGCAATAGCGTTTAACCGTTCCAAATCTTCTTCGCGTATAATAGGCCTTTGCATCTGAGCAACTTCCGGTTCCACGATATATTCCTTGTCTTTGCGATGTGTGTTACTGACATTACCACCGCCGCCGCTACCACCACCACCATTTGTGGGTAGTGGAGGGGTATTAAGTAAAGGAGGACGTTTAGGTAGAGTTGTTACCTGGCGGAAACTACTGGCTGCAGACGAAGAGTTTGAACGATAATCTTGCATATTTCCCCGAAGCTGTGGTCGTAGAGTCAACGACGATGAAGACGAATCTTTAGTTATGCCATTTTGATAGGTAGGTGGAGTCTGGGAACGTCCCATATTCGAACCACCTGTACTAGAAGAGGTAGCACTGCCACCTCCATTAGCACCACTGCCAGATGGCAGCGGTACACCGCGCTGCATAAATGGTGGCATCAAGGCCAAAATCGGTAGTGGTACTGCAGCGCCAGAGTTATTAGCCGAAGCCTGTTGGGGGCCCTGGCCCTGATGGTTCGATTGGTTGTCGGCTGCAACACCCTTGGCGTTCTTTTCCTGCTGTTGCAACCAAGCTGCAGCATCTGTTTGTGGTCTTAAACTTACTTCGTTCATTTCTCGATTTTGTTCGCCGCCGTTTCCGTCGTTGCCATCTCTGTAGTTGTTGTGTAAGTCGTTGCGTTGTTGTTGGTGATGCTGATGCTGATGACGTCCGCCGCCACCGCCGCCTCCGCTGCCACCATGATGATAATCTAAACCTCGTTGATGATGATAATTTTGATGATTCGAATTCATGTGATGATGATGATGATGTGTCTGCTGCTGCTGTTGCTGTTGTTGATCTTTGTCCCTGTCCCTCTCTCGTTCTCCCCCACTTCGACGAATTGCATTCGCATTGCCACCGCTTCCGACGCCCCCAACTGTGCCATCTAATGTTGGAAACTCGTGTTGAAATTGTGGACTCTGATAGAGTGGCGGCACATTGGCTGCATTCTTGCCACCACGTTGGTTGTCGTTTCCTGTTGTTACGGCAGACCATGTTATCGGTTTCTGTTCTTTGTGGTGATGATGCGACTGATTATTACCGCTATTTTTACCAACCGATGCAGAATTATTTATTAATTTACTACCAACTCCAATGACAGTGCTGTTGCTGTTATTGCTATTGTTGCTGTTGTTGTTGCTACTATTAATGTTACTGTTAAATTGTTTATTACTGCTGCTGCTGCTGCCACTGTTACTGTTACTGTTGATGTTGTTTGTAGTTATACTACTGTTATTACTATTGCTGCTGCCGCTGTTATTGCTGCTGTTGCTGCTACTGATGATATTTTTCGTTATGTTGGTATTCTTTAATAAACTGTTAACGGACGTGGTTGTTTGTACGCCTCCTAATTGAATTTGGTTTTAAAAAATATTTATGAAAGAAAAACATACTCGTTAAAGCAAGAGACTGTAAGAAAATTAATTTCTCTTCGAGTTGAGATTTTGAAATTTTAAAGATTTTATGTTTTGTTTTTTTATTTTCTTTTTTGTTATGATGAAAATTAATCATAAATTTTTGCTTACCTTCTTGACCAGTTATGTTATTGTTAGCAATTGTGGGCGAAATAGTAGTTTCAGCTTTTAGGGATGGCAAATTGGCTGGTGGTCGCCGAGCGGACGGCACTTTGCCCAAACTTTGCATTCCATGTTTACGTGGCACTTGGTTTTTTTGTGCTGAAGGTTCCGTTGTTTCACCCTTAAAGGAAATTAAGCAATATAAATAATTTTTTTTTATTAAAACTTTTTTATTTTCAAAAATAAAATTTTTTGTTTAGTTGTCTATTTTGTCAATTGGGTTGTATAGAGAAGATTTTCATATTACTATCTCCAGTAAAATATCCAGTGTCATTTTGTCACTGTGATTTGGAAACGTTTGCTAAAAAGGGCAAGCAAATGTGTATCTGGGATAAAACTTTGTTGCTTCAAAATAATCGGACTATTTGTGGTGTAGTGTACAGGGCTGGTTCTGTAAATCGACAAGACTTTAAGATCGAGTTATTTATAAAAAGGAAGATGTTTTTAAATTCGAAAACATAAAAATGAGTATTAGTATAAAATCTTGAAAAAAAAATTTAAAAGAAGAGTGCTTTAAAAATTTTACATAAAAATGCATCGGCTCTTAATGGGTTAAGCATTAAAAAAAAAATTAGTATTCGCTTAAAGATCTCTTCAGAAGCTTTAAAATGATACCCATATTGATATTTAAAAAATTTGAAAAGTTCAGAGGTCCGTAACTCGGAAAATATGGGCGAGAGCTAATTTTTACACTTAATGTTTTTTCTAATTTATTTATTTATTTTACTTGGACTTACTTCAGTGTTCCAAATGATATAGAAAAATTAGAGGTGAGCGTGGTGTTTTGCCCGCTGCGCCGAAGGATAAGGACAGATCTTGTTAAATTCGAATAGCACTTCTTTCGAGGGATATCTAAATGTTTTCTAGCTGATCTAGTGCTTTGACAAACTTGATTTTAACACTAACACAGACGGACATCGCTTAATCGACTTCGCTATGCATAAGGACTCACAATATATATAATTTATGGGTTAGGAAATGGATATTGTAGAAATTACAAACGGAATGGTGAAGGGTATAAAATGTGAAAATTGTTTAATTTCTTACAAGCCATGCTTGGACAGTCATAGCTTAGGTTAAGTTTGCACAGGCTGTCGTTATGCCCTGTATGCAAAAACGATTCAATTGAGTACTAATGATCCCTTTTTAATACCCGAAGTTGGCAAGGTTTAAAGTCCAAAGTCACACCAAGCTTAGTGTCAGCGTAACGCAAAGCCCGGTTAAAAGAATTTATCCCATTAATAGTCTGCAAGACTCTGCAGTCTAGGATAACGCAGAAAAACTTACATATTAGTGAAGACAACTGTCTTCACTGTCTGAAATCTGGCAACTTTGTGCAGAAGACGTCAAACGGAAATTATACAAACCATTCGTTTTTATTTATTTAATTTTTTAAGAGAAAAGAATTAAAATCTTATTATTAATAGTTTTTGTTTTTTCACAAAAAAAAAAAAAAAAAAAAAAAAGACCTGCAACTCACACTTTCGACCAGCAGTCTTACGCGGTGAATCGTTAAAGCTAAATTTCCATCACTTAATTCTAAAAAAAAATCTATTTAGCGATTTTTAGCTACAAATTCTATTTTGTAACACTTTTTCCCGTATTTATTTTTAGCTTTTTAGCGATCAAGTTTTACAACAAAAGCTTCGAGAATTACAGAATAAGACTTCAGGTCGATTTACTTAAATTTTAAACGAGTAAAATTAGGAGATTTTAATTTATAAAACACAAAAGAATTTATTCACTTTGATTGGGATTCAGTTTATAAAACAGAGCTGATACGAGGGCTGCCATATATATTTCTGGCCTGGCAACACTGAGTGCTGCCAAGTGCAATCTGACATTTCCATTGGAAAGTTTGTCATTTTTAAGCATAATCGTACTCAAAACGTTTTGACGTACGACCATTATTTGTGTTGTTTGCAGTGACTTGAAAAAATTAATATAGAAATAAAAGGAATTAACTCGTGAACATTTTCGTGCCATCATTTTTCACAACTTTCGACGTGGATTATCACGACAAGAGTGCATTGATAAACTTAAATCTTTATATGGCGATGAAGCACCATCCTATAGCACTGTGAAAAATTAGTATAATAAATTTAATCGTGAACGAAGCTCGCTCAAAGACGAATTCCGTGAAGGTCGTCCAAAAACGGCTGTTGTGTCAGAGGACATTGATACCGTGCGTGAACTCATAATGCAAGATCGACATGCGACATACCGAGAGATAGAGACATCTTTGGAAATTTCTTCCACCAGCATACACTCGATACTGCATTAACACCTGGCCGTAAAAAGGTTTGTTCTCGTTGGATCCCGCACAATTTGAAAGTCGCTCAAAAAAGGCTCGTGTCGATTGGTGCAAAGGAATGTTGCAAAAATACATTGCGGTGCTTCAAAAGACGTTTATAAGATCGTCACAGGTGACGAATCATGGATCTATGCGTATGGGCCTGAAACGAAACAAAAATCGTTCGTGCGGGTCTTCAAAGACGAGAAAAATCCAACGAAAGTTGTTTGTGGAAGAAACACTTCGAAGCAAATGGTCGCCTGTTTCTTTGGCAAAACTGGTCATGTGGCGACTGTTTTGTTTGAGCAACGTAGGACGGTCACTTCTGAGTGGTACACTACAATCTGTTTGCCTGAAGTCATCGGAGAAATTCGAAAAACCAACAAGAGAAGACGAATCATTGTTCACCACGACAATGCGAGCTCTCACACATCGGCTCAAACCAGAGCGTTTTTGACCGGCCAAAACGTCGAATTAATGGGTCATCCGCAGTACATCCCTGACTTGGCACCTAATGGCTTCTTGTTTCCGCACATCAAGAAAAAATGCGTGGTCAACGATTTTCGTCGCCAGAAGAAGCTGTTGAAGTGTTCAAAAACCATGTTTTAGAGGTGTCTCAATCGGAGTGGAAAAAGTGCTTCGACAACTGGTTTAAGCGCATGCAAAAGTGTATAAATCATGCTGCATTTTTGATTATAAATATTCGCATTTTCACTATTAGGCCAGAAATATATAGAGCAGCCCTCGTAGTTACGACTCGCTTCAGTGTTTAAAACATTTTATCATCGCAACTATATCGAACTATTTAGTGCTTTCCAACAACATGTCTGCAATTTTAAAGTTTGTATTATTCATCTCTTTTCGGAAAGTCTTAAATTTTGGGAATTTAAAATGTAAATAAAAAACAGGCAACATCTGCAGTTGTCCTACAGAAGTCAGGAAGAACACTAATATGAAATCAAGACATTCTAACTGGGAGTCCTACAGATCCATTGTAATTTTTTTTTTGAAGGCCACCTGTTCTTCAAAATAATTTGTTTGTACAAGTAGCAGAATCCTGAAAATAAGGAGCAGAAAGAGAAGGAGGAGAAGCAGCATGGTATCTAGCATATTGTACTTTACTTTTATAAACTTTCTAGCCACTTGTGATATAAATAATTGTTTTATAAAACTTTGTTGACTTCTGAAGCTTCACCTCTCCAAACAATGCAAAAGCATTTTGTTGAATTAAAAAATTAACTTTGGGGATAAAACATTTGAAATTGAAAAAACAGCGTCACCCATTATCCAGTATATTTAGTCGTATGACTAAAGGTAACGTGAAATCAGCACGACAGTTGCGAAAAGTAACATTTTTGTTTATTTAATGGAGTTAATCAAGTAATGCATAAACGGGCACACTGATACGTGTCTTGACAGATTAAATAAACATTTAAAAAAATTGTGCTTATGTTTTTTTCATCAAATATTTGACTAATCTGATCTCACCTTAACATTTAAACTTTTTGATTTGATATATATATTTTTTTTAGTTATTAATAAAGAAAGAATATAAAAAACTTACACGACTATTTTTGTACATTCGATTTATATCGAGTGCTGAGAACTTGGGCTTGGCATTTCGCTCTCCCCTACTTCCCCCCAGTGTACTCATGCTGCCAATAGATCCTCATTAGCGTTAACTTGCCCCTCGTGCACCAAGCACCTCTCTCTCGGATCTGTTTTATTGCTTGTAATCTGCTGCTGCTAGTGCTGCTGATGCTGTTTAATTACAATTTGCTGTTGTTAAATCCAAAAATTTGCCTTTTATTGTATTTTTGACACAATAAGAATTTTTTTGCTATTTTATAGTTTTTGTTTGTTTGTTTGTTTGTGAATTCTTATTGACTTTTATTTTGGTGTTTATCTCTTATGACTCGACTTTTTTAAATACTTTTTTTTTTGTCGCAATTGTTTATAAATTGCTTTTGTTGCAAATAAATTTATTATTTGCTTATTTTGCAAATAGATTTTTTATATATAACTTTTTTTAAATAAAAATTAAATAAATTCTTAGTTTTGTTTAGTTGGGTTTCTTTGTGGAGACAAAACAATGAATCGTGTTTAATTGTATGAATTTAATGTTTGGCAGGTTTATTTGTTGGTTGGTTGCTTCTTTTTCTATTTCAGGTCTGTTCCTTTCTTGAATTGTGCAAAAATGCTGTTGAAGTGTTTTTTAGTCCTTTTTGTTGAAAAGCATAGAAATAGTAGTTTTTGTGGTAATTTTCTTTAGGTAAATAAAAAAAAAAAACAATTTTTAAATAGGAGTTTTTGTTAATCCTTTAATTGTAAGTTTATTAACTAAACCTCAGTCTTCTGTTTATCCTAAAAATAAAAAAGAAACAAGACAAAATTACATTTCACAATAATAGAATGAATGAATAAATAAATAAGAATAAGAATAAAGTTGTTAAGAAAATATAAAAAAAATAAAATACAAACATTATTTACGTTGCAATTTACTCATGTTACTTTGATTAAGTTTTGAATTTCCTAAAAAAAAAGAAGGGTACAATAACGTGTAAAAAATCAAGATATTGCTTGATATTGTGTTGAGCTGTTACAAACAGTGAGGTTATGTCAGTTTCACAGACAGCTGGAATAAACAGAGACAGTTGGAATTCTAACAACTATCCACAGAGAGAATACTCTGGAATCGTAATTAGAGTAATCGCAATTTACAATATTTTTTAAGCCAAGATTTGTGACAGCAAAGAATACAAATATAACCGACATATGCAGATTTTGCTCAAAGCAAGACTGCAAATTTAAAGAATAAGAGCTATAAATTTAATAAGTTGTTCATTTCAAAAGGACACGGTGAAAAATAAGTGCAAAAAAATATGCAAGAATGTAGTGCATGATTATCTATTAAAAGTTTGCGTTAAATAAGTCTCCGTCCACTCTTTGCAACTTTTGTTGTGCAGTTCTTGAGCTTGTGAATGAAAGATGAAAAGCGAATAGAAACGAGCATACTGTTTAATGAACTTGTTTTTTTTTGTCATTCGCGGTTTAATCAAAGACAAAATATTAGCAATTAAGGTCGAAATTGTAAAAATAAAAATCACAAGTGTGGACAAGGACCAAATAAAAAAAAATATCACTAAAACTTATAACTTAACATGTTTAACTTTTGAAAACTTCATTGATAATATTTTAATTACATATTTTAAATTTCATAACATGGTTTACAAAACTGAAGTTCGAATTCCGTTTATATTAAAATTTATATGGGTAGCTAAGCCTAACATTAAGAAGATCGATTTTCCGGTACACAGATTATAAACTTAGTTTCTGCCACTGTGTTTTGCATATTAAATACAAAAATACTTGTCTTATATTTATTACACCGCAAGTTGTTGTCATTTTACTATAGAAAGAGAGAAAACAAATTAAAATGCATATAACCTATCAAAACTTTTTTATTTAATATTACCCAAACATTTGTATTTGTATAATAAATAATAAAAGAAAAACTAATTTTTGATTAGCAAATATTGCAGTCTGGCAACACGCTAACTCGCTATTATAATAGTGCATATATGCACAGCAGCAAAGCAACTAGATGAAAAGAGACAACTTTACATAAAACAAGTATACGAAGTTCAATGCAATGAATGAAAACAAAATAAAATCATGTAAAAGGTAAACTAAGGAAAACCGTAAAAGAAACAATGAAAAATAGGTTTTTAAATAAAAAGTAACTAGAAATGTGGTGGCGTATCATACAATCAGGTACTTTTGTTAAAAAAGTAAAGTATTTACCCTTTAAATCGCCAGTTTGATTAATTTTTTTTAATTTTGTATACTGGCCGATTGTTTGTTAATCACTTGTGAATGGGTTGCGGCTCCAAGGGATGCGTTTCTATTTGCTACCTTTATTTTTTTTTGTGTTAGTTGTTTTTTACTTTTTCGTTGTTAAACAACGAGTACGTTTTCCTCTTTATGTTTAATAACCTTTTTCCAACAATGAGATGTTTTAATGTAATTTTATTTTTACTGTTAAAAATATTCAATATTTAGAAACAAAAAATCATTGGAGTTTTGAATATATATTGTTTACTCTTTTCTTCCAGTTCTACTTTATTTCACTTTTTAAATAAATTTATAACAAATTTTATGAACTTTTTTCTTGGGCAAAATTATCTTATTTGCAACATTAAAAATTTGATATTTTTCAAAGGCTTTTTTTGCGTTTATTTCTTTTTTCACACACTCACACGGCACGAACAGTTATAAAAACAGTCCTATTTTAGGAGATTTCTCCAAAATTATTAAATTTGATTATTTATTTCAGCCTTATTTTATAAAAATAACACTAACACGATTTTTTCCTGCTTCAACACTTTCGTCTTTTTTTCGGTTTTGTAAAATCTTTCTAAAAACATTCGTTGTTTGTCGGTAAATTTCGTTTCCTTATTCGCCAATATTATTCAATTTTTTGTTGTTTAACTATTCTTTACTCGTTAAGAGAATATAGCGGTTCTATTTTAACGTACAATGACAGTCGATAAAAGAAATTGATAATGTTGGTGAGGGGGAGGAACAGCACTATACAAAACAATGTTGTATACATGATTTTAATTGTTGTAACAATAAATGCAAAAAAGTTTAGTTTTTTGTTTAATTTAAAAATGCATATTCAAAAGCAAAAATAAATATTTATATTACTTTTTATTTGGCAACTAAAATAATAAATGACAACGGCAGCGATGCCAGATTGTTTTTATTAATAAATTTGAAAGTATCCCGTTACATATTTTTACGACCGGTAAAATATTTTGTTTTATAACAAGGCAATGCCTTAACAGGTGAATGTATTAGCTTTTACGTCCTTCAAATAATTACTTCCTTAAATTTGCAAATTCCCAAAAATTGTTCCTTTTATATTGAGAACGTTTAATAATTGAAGTGGATTTTGCAAAACCCTTACACAAGTAGCTTAGTTGATTACAAAATTTTGATCCAATTATTAAATTTTATTTTAACCGATTTTCATAAGCAAAATATAATCCTTTGGATTTAATTTTTGCATTGCTTTATTACTAATTTACCCAGGACATTGACGAGCAAGGCTAGTATTTGAATGAGTTTCAGTTTCTCTAAGATAATAAATATACTGTTACTACTAATGGGAGATAAACAAGTTTAAATATTTTACACTTTTGTTTAAAATGCTCTCTAAACAACTCGACGGTAAATTCATTTTTTTTTTTCACAATAAGCACCTATATCTTACTTTTCGGAGTTTTCGATTCGAAAGAAAAAACAGCCACCCGTTAGCAATAAAACTTTCTGGCAGCCCGGAGTTGCACTGAATGCACAAAATGCAAACAGCACCGGTTATACACTTTTTTCTTAAATTTTTTTTATATCATTTAATTACTTTTTAAGCTACTTATTATTTTTACAAAATACATAAATATTTTGTTTGAACTGAATACACTTTACTTACCTTTTCTTTCTTCGTTTTCCTTTTCTTCTTTAACAAGTTCGTTGATCTTTTTGTAGAAATGGACGTAATAAGACCTCTCGAACACAAACTTATCCTTTCTACAGTTGAACACTCAAAACACACAATAAGGATAACTTGAAGTAAATATCTGTTTACTATTTATAAAACAAAACAAATCTTTCATAAAATATTACTTTTGTGATATAAAGGAAAAACAATTCAAAATTTTATTTTTGCAATTAACTTTTCTCTTTACGTTTTCAACGAATCTTTACAGACATCTCTTTCTTTTACACTGTAAAACGCGTAAAGTTTTTCTTGTACTCCAATTCACTTTGTTGGTGTGTGTGTCAAAAAATCCAATGAGAATTACTTTTTTTTTGCCAATTCTTCTTCTTTTCAAATTTCTTTTCTTCTTGCTAATGCTGTATGTGATGGCTTGGAATGCAATTTTTTGCTTTTAATTTCTATTTAAATGAACTTTTTTGCGAATATCATAAATGGTTTTAACGTAACACGTAGTTTAGTTTAACTTGTAGAAATTATTTTTATATTGTGTTAGAATATTCACGTTAACCCGTCACGAACAGGACAGAAAACACTTCACTTTCTCAGAAAATTCTTAAAATGGCGTTTTGACAAGTAACGAATAGCAGTTTTTAGGGTATTAGAGATGAGCGTTATTGAGTACATCCAAAATGTAATCGGTTCTTAGTTAGTGAAGGTATTCAAGATAAAACGTTCAGCATTATACGTAATGAAAACTGATTTTATAAAATTTATAATTTTTTATATCTTAAAAATATTTTTTCCTCATTCCATTTGGGGTATTACTGTTATTTGTCCGTTTATTAAAATGATGTAACTTAACGTCAGAGATGGATTTATGGTAAATTGTTTTTTTTTTTAATTTTTTCGCATCATTATTACGTTCAATCTGTTTGTTTGCGAATGTTTTTAAAAACAGTAACTTGAATTAAAAAACGTTAAAAGATTTAAAATTATTCACAAAGAAAAATTAAAAAGAAGTTATCTGCCGTATTCATAAAATATTAAAAAAGATATGAAATTTATTCGGGACAAATTTGTTATAAAACACACTTTCCAAAAATTAAAAATTTTTAATATAAAAAATTAAAACTTTTTTATATATTTTTAAAAAATCAAAAGAAAGACGTACTAAAAAAAATATGCAGAGAAAAAGTTAATCCATTATGGAATTAACTCCATTGATTATTAAGAATCTATATAAAAAGTTAAGAAAAAAAACTTCACGGGACACGGATAGTTGTAAAATAATTACTTGTAGTTAAATTTTCTCGACCCTCTGTATTCTAAAGATCATTCTTACCCTCATAATATAAAATAAATAAAACAAATATACAGTTTTTTATTTCAACTCGTAACTATTTTGAGGTTATAATTTTTATTTAACTGTTAAAATGTTTTATATTTCAAAACTTTTCAAATTATGTACGTATTTCTAAATATACATTAGAAGTTCGAATTAATTTTATAAAATATGGCATTTTATTGTTGTATGTAAACATAAATATATAAATTTTTAATCTGACTTTATAAAATGTTTCCATGTTCATTTTTTATTTATCAAGTATATTATTGTTTTAAAACTGTTGCTTTTTATTTAATAATATACAAATATTTAATAATATAAATGGTTTTGTAAAACAAAATAATAATAATAATAATAGAAAACACAATTTTATTGCTTACTAGCGGTAATAATGTAAATTTAAATGAATTTACTTTTAATTTAAATCTTATTTAAATATACTTCTTAGGGGTCTTATTTAAAGCGTTTTATAAAATAAAAAAATTAATAAAAAGAGTTTTGATCGATAACAAGGCGAATAAATTACCAGGTGGCAGCGTAGGCGAATTCAGTATTTTTTGCTGGTATACACGACTGTCAAACTCCATATATAAAAAAAATAAACACAAATTTTTTATATATGGAGTTTGACAGTCGTGTATACCAGCAAAAAATACTGAATTCCCCTACGCTGCCACCTGGTAATTTATTCGCCTTGATCGATAAGTATACTTTTGATTATTTTTTATTTAATGAAAAAAAACCAGTGTTGCTAAGCGCGAAAATCCAGAAATGTTGAAAAAATTGCATGGAAAAGAATAAAATCATATTATGTTTTATCAGTTTCAAATTTTTTCTAGATTCTAGGAATGGCATTTAATAATTTAAAAAATCGATTTTATTTTATTTTCTGATTTTAAATGCTGTCATTCATATTTTAATTTTATAAGGAGACTACAGCAACATAAAGAACGAAGTGACAGTTAAGGATTATGAAATATCACAAAACGGTGATAAGTGCTATCCAGTCAATAATCTTACAAGTTTAAAACAAACTACTTTAATCGAAGCACAATGAACCCATTGGATTTAGAAACAGAAAGGGAATCTATACAGTTCCTTAAAAATTTCCAAAATTCTTTAAAATACTAAACGATGTCTGTCAAGTCAGTTACTTATTCAAATGTTGTGGCAACGTTCACATTCATTTCACTATAAATTTTTTTATATTTTTGTAAATTACTGATTAAAATTAAGGAAACTAAAAAAAGATCGCGAAAATTCGTTTATAAATATGGCAATATTTTTCAGCCGATGTTTACCGTTAATTTGTAAAATAATTACTTCAAATTAAATAAAGAATTGAGGCACCTAACTAAAATGATATCCGTTCTGCCACAGCCAGGGATGGAACTACAGTCAAATGTAGAATTACTTATTTTAATAGCTTGTGAGTGGACTTTTTTTTTTATTAAAATTAAATTTTTTTTTTACAAAATTAAATGTTTTTCATGAAACTTTTGTATTCAGTTGCTGATCTGGAGATATATATAAGCAAAAAATCACAATAACATCGAATTAAAGCGAGGCAAGTAGAGGTGTTATGTTTTTTTACCATATTAAGTCTGGTACTATGTTTAGCTTCTCGTGCGAAATGCTGTTAAGTTCATATAAAAAAATTAATAAATAAATGAGAAATAATGTTGCTGAAGTAGTACTCAGTTTATTTGTGAAAAAAGTCGCGAAATGTTTCTCGCAGCATGTTTATCAAACTAAAAAGTGTTTCTGGCAACATTTATATTTCAACTACGAAATAATATAAGCAGCACTTTTTCGTACGGAATTTTCGACAACCATTTTTTCAGACCATTTGTTTTGATCTAATTTTGTTGTGTTCAAATAATTTAAAAAAAGAAAATGGAAAAAGTGTAAATTAAAAAAAAAGAGAAAAAGACAAAAAATTAAGTTTATGATGCAGAAAAGCGTTTGCTTAGTAAATGTTATCTTCTAAGTCGCTGCATTGTCACCACTAGTTAATTGTCAAATTTTTCAAGCGAAATAATGAATGTTGCATGGCGAAATAATTTACCAGGTGGCAGCGTAGGCGAATTCAGTATTTTTTGCTGGTATACACGACTGTCAAACTCCATATATAAAAAATATACACAAATTTTTTATATATGGAGTTTGACAGTGGTGTACGCCAGCAAAAAATACTTAATTCGCCTACGCTGCCACCTGGTAAATTTTTTCGCCATGGAATGTTGCTTAAAATTGTCAAAAAAAAAAAATTAAAGAGAGCACTAGGCTTTTAAAGGCCGGAGATCATAGAATCCGTCATACGTTAAACTTTGACAAATTCAACTGACAAGTCAGTTTTTTATGAGCGTTGTCACAATCAATACGTGTCCGTCAACGCAAAGTATGAAAGTTAGTCAACTTTTAACTTTTGACGTATGTTGAATACTTTGACAACTATCGACTGCTTATTCTTCTCTGTTTTCTTTTAACTCTTGCTGTGTTTCAATTGTGTTTTGTGATTTTAATAAAGCAATTTTTGTGGCAAACAATAAAATAAAAATTTAATTAAATTAACAAGTGAATAAAATACAAATTAAATTTAAAAGTGAATAAAAATAGAGAGCAAATTTTGATTTAATATCCGTCAGCAAAGTATTCATTGTGCCAACCACATCCGTCGTTACTTTGACTTTAGTTGAATTTGTCAAAGTGCAGCGTATGACGGATTCTATGTGCCCCGGCCCTTACTGCCAACATTTTGTCAAAGCTGTGAAATAAGGCAATCAGGCATTATTTTATGCGAAATTTTTCAAAGAACAGCTGATCATATGTATTTTGCGTACAATGAAGTATACGTGAAAACAATAAAACGTTCAATTCTTCCAAATCATGAGACACTACATATGAAATGTCAAATTTTCCACATAAAATAATCAATGTTGTTCAACAATTTTCACAAATTCGAACAGAGTACCAGGCAACCATGTTAAAAATATATAAGACAGATTGAAAACTTAAAACTTCGTGGACAGACAGACAAAATATATGTAAATACAAATATGTTGAATTATGACAGATGCGTTTTAAAAAAGAAAATTTTTTATTATAGTTTTTTATTATTTGCTTTGTATTAATAGTATTAATGAGTTTCTTTAAAGATTAAGGCTATTCTCTCTAAGGTATAGTTTCTATTCAACATTTCGCGCAAAATGTTGTCGAAAGAAATTCCACAAAAAAAAATCAGTTCCAATTACATAAATAAAAGCAAATGTTGCTGAAGTTTTACTCTTTTTGCTATGTCAAAAGCCACAAAATTTTAAAATCTTAATGTTTATAAACAGCAAAATGTTTCTGGCAACATTTTTTATCAACTGTGAAATATATCGCGCGGGATTTTAACCACCAGCAAAAAGTGTTGCAACTTTAGCGGGAAGAATAAAAATAAAAAACAAACTGCAATAAGTTTTGCCTAAATTGTAAAGTCTATTTTTCATAGAATCGCTTTAATTTGAAAGAGAAAAATTATATTAAATTATATTAAAAGTTATTTCACATTGTTCTTTTTTTAAATCAATCACAATTATTTTTCTTTCTATATAAATCTTTTATATAATTGTTATTTAAAGGAAAATGTAATAAAATGTGTTTTAAAGAAAAATGAAAAATATTTTTGGAAGGCACAGGATAAAAATTTACAAGGTACAAAAATAATTAAAATAAAATGCAAATAATAAATTAGAAAGATTTTGTACTGGGTTATTGGTGAAAAGAAAATATACCATTCACTACTTTTTCAGAGATTTAATAATTTGAAAAACAAAAAAAGAAATATATGTATAAAAAATAAATAAATAACACAGATGTCTGCTTTTAACGGCTAAACAAATCACTGAAATAATGAATAAGCTTAAATCATGACTCTATGGGGACACCCTTTAAATTTAATTTCTTATAGTTGCTGCTGCAGTAAACTTAGGTGTGCATACTCTGTATATATTTTAAATGTTTGCCTATAACAATTTAAAAGAAAAGTCCGCATGGGCACACCCTTTAATTTTAAACATAATTTCGACTTTTTTCAAAGAACATCTTTGAATTTGTAAATAAATTTTAGAAACTTGTCCTTGAAGTGGACATTGTACTTTACGTTCTTCTTGTAAATTACCAGTATCTTGCTATAACGGTTTAGAAAATAAGGTCATTTACATGGCGCAATAATACCAGGTGAATGCATTATCTTTTACTTGTATTTTGTTTTTGTAAAAACTTTTGAGCTGTCAAAAACGTCTGGCAATATGTGTGTATGTATTTCAATATATTTTTAGTGGTTTCTTTTTTTCACAAATCCATACACACATATTGCCAGACGTTTTTGACAGCTTAATAAGATTTTACAAA
The DNA here is from genome assembly GCA_937654795.1 of Cistogaster globosa. Lineage (NCBI taxonomy): Eukaryota > Metazoa > Arthropoda > Insecta > Diptera > Tachinidae > Cistogaster > Cistogaster globosa. The sequence goes on from OW569406.1 coordinate 5,251,649, forward strand.
AACAAGACGCGTAAAAGCCAAAAAAAAATCCTTTTTATGGGTACACCCTTTGAAATTTTCATTCTATCTTCCGTAAACATTTCAAGTGTCTGGTTACTATGGTTCCTGACATGGCGAAATAATTACTAGGCGGTCGCAATGGCAAATTCGTTCATTTTCGCCGTTGTAGAGCAGCACGTTGATGTCAAAAATAGCTGACAAAGTAAAAAGGAAGCCAAATGTAATTTATCCCTCCATCATCATTTGGTACTTTAAATAGTTGGTTTCTTTATCCTGTATATGCTGCAATACCTAACATTTCATTTTTTTCTTACATTTTCAGATTATTTTCATTTTTTTATTTTTGAATTTATTTTAAAATTTTGACAACAACATCGAACATAAACAAATAACATCAGGGCCAATGTACATTTATTTTACTAGGTAATAGCGGCTCTACAACAAATACAACATTTGTAAAAACAACATGGCATTTTATTGTTGCCTTGTAAGTGGAAATGTCAAAAATAGAAAAAGAAAATAAAAGAGAATTGCTCTAAAAACAAACGCTCTCTTTGTTCTACATATGCTTGTTGTTAGTGTTTTTTTTAAATTCGTAAACAAAAGTAGGAAAATATAAGCAACTTTTGACATGTCCAACTACAAACCAGCTGGGCGGACGACACTACCTAGTAAAATAAATGTACCTTGATCAGGGCTATTAAGACCACCTGATAAACTATTTCGCCATGGTTCCTGAGATAAAGGCTTTTGTCAGGCCGACAGACATTGTTGTAATTAAATTCGGGGTACGATTTTACACTTTACAGCAGAATACAGAGCCAAAAGGCAGCCAATGCAGGAATTAATTAAAAAAGATTTAACCTTTACGCGTTGTTTCCAAAAAAAAAAAATCTTTTCATAACTGCTTTTAAGACTTTTTTGATTTTGTTGTTGTTATTGTTTTATACATATATTTCTATTAGAGATTTGTAAGTCTCGCGATTCTTAAGGCGTAAGTCAAGCGGAATCGTTAGTATATTTGCATATGTTTAAAAAAAAGCGTGACTTGCTCCACTATCGTAGTTCTGCAGATACAAATAGAAAAATAAATCACACCTTTCGTGAATAAAACGTAAAATTTTTGTTCCTTGTGAAATTTTCATTCCTTTCAAAGTAAAAAGTTGTATCAGCTGGTCAAAATTAAAAAGCTATCAGTGCACATTGAATGGAAATCAGAAGACTAAAAAGTAAAATTACAATTTTACGGTTGCGAAGCCGGATTCATGAAATGAAGTGCGGCGATGGATTCAGATTTTATTGAAATTTTTTTTATTATTATTTTTTATAGCAAATATGTAAAAAACGTCAGTAGCAATCCATATCTTTTTTTATTTTTAAATGACTTTTCATGTTTCTTTTTTCTTCTTGTCATTCACTAAAAATATTAAGTGATGACTTTTTTGTAAAAAAAATAGCCCCAATCATAAATAAAAATTCCGTGCAATTTTCTCACTTTTCCCTTTTCTCATATTATAAATTTATTCCCTTCTTTATCGATTGCGGAAAGTGAAAAGAATTCGAGGGAAAAAGGTAGGTATTATGAATTAGTAAAGAGAAATTTATTGTAAATAAACAAATATTCTCCCTTTAAATTGCGGTGATGCCACTTTTTATTTCTTTGTTCCCTCGGAATTTATAATTGGAGGAATCTTTTCTCGAGAAAAAAATTTTCCGTGAGAAAGAAATTCCGTGGGAATATTCATGATTGGGCTGAATAAAATTGTTGCAAAATGGTGAAAGAGAAAAAATTTAAAATTGAGAGCTTAAGAGAAAATGCGATAAATTTAAAATAGATTCTAATTTTTTGTGGACACGTTGTGCGTTTTATATTGTCAAACAAATAAAGAAACAACCGGATCCGCAACCGTGAGATTGTATTTTTACTCTTAAAATTTTTAAAAATTGAAGTTTAAAAATAAATAAATTTTTTTAAAAAGAATTTTTCAAATAACGTAACTTTATGTAAAATCCGACTTTTGGTGGGGTTTTGCAAGACGACTGAAAACCCTTGGAACTACATTTTTAACAGCTACACAAATCAGGTGTTTCTTACATTCTGCTATAACATCTGTAGAAATTTTTGCAAATTTGCCAGCAACAGATCTTTTTGTCGAGCACAAATCTCAGTCTGCCTGCACTATAGTAATTATTAAAAATGTGTTAATAATTTAAATTAAAATAGAAAGTGACTACAGTTCCAAAATTAAATGAACAAATCGAAGGGTAAAGTGATAAAATTTCGGGGAAATATCATTGTTCACAATTGCAATTAGGGAAAAGATATTTATGATAAATTTGTTCTAACGGTGCAGTCACACGGTCAAGTTTTTGTTCAATTTCAAGAAATTTACACATACTGCTTGTCAAAATATACAAAAATTGAAAGCTGTGACGTAGGCTGCACGCAATTTCAAAGCAAGTTTTTAAACAAGATGTCAAGAAAACACTGACAGCAGAATTTTTAATACAAATTTGGAGGGAAAAACGTCAATCAGCTGTTTTCTTAAAAGTAATTTGAAAGGCTGAGTTGAACGAAAACTTGAAAGCAAATTCTCAGCAAGTTTTTAAAGTGTGAGTGTATTGGTTAAAAAATGAGAGAAATTTTAAAACTTGAATGAAAACTTGATTGTCTGACACCCTAGTAAGAGCTGCCCACGTAAAATTATGAAAGATTTACTCTTGTCGTTAAGGCGTTATGAATTGTTCTACAAAAAAAGTACTTTGGCGCTACTGTGTGACACCGTAAAAATAAATCAAAAGTTTAATAAAATTTTTATAAAAATTAAATTAATTTTTTGATTGCAATATGAAATAAAAAAAAATGATCAGATGGGACAAAGCTCGCAAAGTACCCCTACAGTTTTATTATTCCTTTACAAATATTTTTTGTGGAAGAATTTTTTTTATAACCCTGAAAAGTTTGGTTAATATTTTTTTTTTGTCAATTTAAAAACAAAAACACAAATATTAAAGGACGTAAAATTAACAATAAATTTTTATATAAAAACTAAATCAAGACTTATTTTTAAATATACAGAAAACATGCTTTTTTTGTGATTTTAACACACATAGTTTTTTTTATCCATTTTTCTAAATAAAAAATTAGAAAAAGTAGTTAATGGTACACAAAGGAACGTAATTCCAAGAATATGAAAAGTAAAAAAAAAAAAAATTAAATAAAATTAAGGAATTTATAAAACATAAAATTATCATTAGTTTACTACTAAATAATAATAACAAAATTAAAAAAGAAAATAATAATAAAACTCAACATTCTAGGTATCTTATAAGGTATTCAAATTTTCTTCTTTTCTTTTCTTCTTTTTTCTTTTTTGTTTTTAAAAATTTTTTTTCATTAATTAAAAAAAGGATTTTTCGATGCTGATGCTTTCATGGTACACAGAGTTTGACGCTCCAATTGAAAATCATAATCGAGATCTTTTTTAATCACAAAATCATTAAGTTGTGGCAATATTGAATGCTAGAAAATAAATAACGAAAATATAAACGATTTTTTAATTATTTGAAAAAAAAAAAAATTACCTCATTTTGATCGCTAGACGACTTAAGCATAGAGTTAATAACAAATGGCACACCCTCTAATTCATTATAAGCACCCAAAGTACCCAAACAATGTCCGGCATTAAGAGCAGTATTGACTGGCAGTTTTGGAGCTGGCCTTTGTGGTGAATTTATTTGATACGAATGTTGAATTTCTTCATAATCATGTTCTTCTGCATTGGGAACGGGTGGCAGCTATTGATTGAAAAAAAAAATTAATAAAAAAAATTTAAATTAAAAAACTATTTAAACCTACCGGCTGTTTGGGATTTCTTAAAGCTTGACCTGCATTATGTACATTTAAACGATTAAGAGCTTTTTCCACTTCACTTATACCGTTTGTAGCGTGGCTTGTTAAACTTGAGTTAAGGCCCAGCACCGGTACCGGTGGTGGCAAACGTATTGGAATGGCTCCAGTTTTGTAACAAATTAAAATGCCATTTATATCACTGAAATGCAAAAATTTCATAATTTTTTATTTTTTTTTTTGTTTTCAGCTGAATTTATTTTCATATTTACCCCGCCAATTTAAATCCTTCGGGTGCAATTTTTAATTTCGAACATAAAATAATATCAGTGACGGCTTGAGTAACAGTGCCCCGTTTTGATAGCTTATAGGCAATTTGTCGTTTACGCCAGGCTTTTTGTTCTGTATCAGCTGTACGTGACAGTAAAGAGAATTCCTTGGGCGGTGCTATTTTTTCAGCAATAACTCTGAAAGTATAAAAATATAAATAAAATTTAATTAAATTGAAATTTTAAGTAATCTGAAATACTGAAAGTTAGTGTCAGGTCCAAACCCAGAGAGCGCCAAAGAGAGAATAAAAGAGTGAGAAAAAAGATAGCAGTTTGATACGAGGGAAATTTAAAAAGTCTTTACTTCTTTAAGGCCACACAATTTCCAGGAAAACTCCATTTTTTTAGGTAACGTAAAACTAGCTTCTGGTCGCGGATTTTGATTCAAAGAAGTCCTCCCTATTTGAATTCAATATTTTTTCTCTTAAACATTTTTAAAAATGTTAAGGCACAAATGAGAAAAATTAAAACAAATCACAATAAATCGCGATTAAAGTCGTTTTATGTTTATAGAAGATCACATGGATAAATAGGGGTATTCGTCATGCGATCATCGATATTCTCAATTGTAAGCGGCAATCAACTTTAAATCTCTAAATCATGTGATTTAGAAGTGGTTCCAACAGATTCTTGAACTTTATCCAATCGCATACTTAAAACTATATCGTCACATATCTCAGCGCTACTGACAGTTTGTCATTCATGTCTAAATACCTACCGGTCGCCCTTCGATTCAAATATATAATCATCGTGGATGCAAAATACTAACAAAGTTAGAAAAAGGCTGAAAAAAGCGAACTAAAGAACACGCCGCGTCCAATCATACTGGGGGAATATGTGGTTGTAAATAGAAAATTCTGTTCTACCAGTCCACCGGGGACGTAGCCGGACTTGAAGCTGAGAACAAGTAAAAATGAAAAAAAGGAACAGAAGAGGTAATTACATGGGAAACAGAAAATAACCAAAGAAGTATTTATCGCGTCGGTTAAACACTTCAAATCTGTACGAAGCAACAAGGATGAAAAGCAAACTGTAGTCGTATAATAATCGTGTGAGTCAGCTAAACAAATAAACAATCAAGTATCAGCACTGTCCGGGCGAATGAGCTGTGACTGGCTTTCCGACTCGTAGCCTGATGAAAATAATGCAACCAACAATGTGCATAAAAAAACATTAAATTACAAGAGGGGCATTAAACCCCTCTTGTTAAGGAGATGGAAGGCTACCTTAGGCTGTAAAGCACTAAAGGACTCAACAAATAATCGATACGTTTCCATGGCAATTACATGTTTTCCTTGGAATGACACGAATCTTAATCGACAAAAGGTTGTCAAACAATTGGAAATTTTTTCTCCACAGGGAAATAAATTTCGACAAAAGCAGATCTAATACATCAACAACAATCAAAAACAGGCATGAAGGCTATTAACCTTTGTGGGCTACAGGTTCTAAAGTGATACTAGTTTAAACTTCTTAAAAGGCCGCTCAATTAATACTCTTGAAATTAATGGCTTTAAGAAGTTTGGGAACTATACTTGTGTAGTTCATAAGCGAACTAGTTTATTTAAACGATTCCATCGATTGAACTAAGTGAACTAGTTAATATTTTTAAGTACACCTAGTTCATTTTTGAACTACACTTTGTATTTGAACTATCAGACAAGATGAAGTAGAATTCATGTATGTGTTTCCTTGTTGACTATTTCGGACATGAAATTAGTGCTGCCAAGCATTTTATTTAACATTCATTATGGCAATGCTACGGTGTTGTTGCACATTTGACATAAAGAGCATTTGAGCTAAAGAAAGAGTTTGAATTTGAAAGTTGAAAGTACGAACAATATGTCAACAGAACATTTGAACTGAGAGAGACTTTGAACTAAAAAGAGCCTTTGAACTAAATTTTGAACTAGTTCATTTTCAAACATTTGAACTAAAAAGAGCGATCACTAAATTAAAGTATATGGCACAAGTCTATTGGGAACCCCCAAGACAAACATAAACCTGGGGGTACATGACAGTGTACAGTTAAACCTCAGGTGTTTTTTTTGTTTGTCATTTAATTACAAAAATAGAAATAAATTTATGTCGCTTATAAAGGGTATTTTTTTAAGTCCGATAGAACTCATTAAAGGGTTACCTGTCATACTTTGATCCTTTTTTAAAATGTTTGATCAGTTTCCTCTGGCAAATCATAAAATTATGCAGATTAATTTTGAAAATTAGTCATCAATTCGTACAACTGGAAGACCCAAAATTGTGCTCTGTGATTAGGCTCATTTTTGGTCTAACGGTTGCCTGTAGAGTGCAACAAAATCACAACAATGTTCGGTGCAACAATAATATTTTTCATGTCACAAAAGAAGCATTCAAGTGCATAGGTTTTCTGATACGATGTAAGAAATACTTTACTCCATCTGATTTCCTTGCTATCGATGTCATCTTAACCAGATCGAAAATGGAATACAACTTTCATATATGGGCTGGTGCTCTCAAGTAGATTTTAGAGTTACTCGACCGCGTGCAGGGAAGAGTGAGGGTATCCAGCTCTATTAATTCACTGGAGCATTGACGCGATGTGGGGTATGTTTCACTATTTTATCGTTACTACAACGGAATGTGCTCTTATAAAATCAGGGAAATTGTTCCTGAAATCGCAATTTCTTACTCGCAACGCGCTCTGCATCAAGAGCGCATTCTTTTGTGGTCGATTGGCAAGTGAATCGAACTGCGTATGACAAAAAAAATTCGTTTTTTAGCCAAACAGTTCGTATGTGAAATAAACTCCCTGCAGAGGTCTTTCCCGCCACATTCAATGTGCAAGAATTCAAATCAAATGTCCACAAGCACTACTCCCTCTATCACCTTTCCAAAAACTTAATTTACTAGTTCTGGCACAATGCAATGTATAAGTAGGGGTCAGGGGTCACTCAGCCCAAAGACTCCATTGCATGTAGAAAAATTGCATCGTTTAATGCGGTTTACACACATAATTGGTGCGTATTTTTTTTCGATGTTACGGTCGATGGAGATCGCTCACGTACCCTGATGAAAGAGTTTTTTTATTTTAAAAAATTGATAAGATTAATTCGGAAAACATATCGTTTAAACACAATGGCACTACATGCTTTATGACGACTGCAAACATCGAAGTTTTGAAATCCAAATTTGATGATAAAATGATTTCGGGAAATGGACCTTTTAATTGGCTTCCAAGGTCGTGTGATTCATTACTTTTTGATTATTTCCTGTAGCAACGCGTAGAGTCACTGGTTTATGTTGATAAATCAGCAAAAAATTTTACCTTAAATGTCAATAATTTTCGTGTAATTAGAAACATACGGCCAGCATTTTTGCCTGATTTTTCGTTAAATTTTTTTTTTTATTAAAATTTATTTGGTTGTGGCATTTTTTTCAATTTAAAGTTCTATCGGCCTTAAAAGAAATATTTTTTACAAACTTTGATTTCTATAAACAAAATAACAGTTTCATTTTTATTCAATTGTCAATATTCTTTACATTTTATCTTATCATTCAAATGATACTTAAATACATAATTTTCGCATTTGAAAAATATCACTGACGCCGCGAGTACTCAAAGCTATTGTACTTAACGAGAGTAGAATTTTTTTTTTTCATTTATTATGTTTTAATGTCATTTCATTTACACTGCGAATCACTTAAATAGGAAACATGAACATCGAGAGTCTGTATTAGCCGAATTCATGTGCGACATGATGTTCATACCAATTTGATGCCTAGTGGAAACGTGGGGTTAGCGCTGAAGAAGTAATTCACCGTAAGATAAAAGACGATTTAAAGAAACAAAGCCTTAAGACGGATGACGATCGGAAAGCTGTCATATTATTACTAGATAATTTTTTTTTACTAAATTATTAACTTTATTAAGTTAATAATTTCAAAATGTATTAAAACTTACTTAAAACGGACTGAAGAAGTAAATGACTAAAGTAGTACGAGGGCTGCTATATATATTTCTGGCCTGGCAACACTGAGTGCTGCCAAGCGCAATCTGACATTTCCATTGGAAAGTTTGTCATTTTTAAGCATAATCGTACTCAAAACGTTTTGACGTACGACCATTATTTGTGTTGTTTTCAGTGACTTAAAAAAATTAATTTAGAAAAAAATGGAATTAACTCGTGAACATTTTCGTGCCATCATTTTTCACAACTTTCGACGTGGATTATAACGACAAGAGTGCATTGATGAACTTAAATCTTTGTATGGCGATGAAGCACCATCCTATAGCACTGTGAAAAATTGGTATAATGAATTTAATCGTGGCCGAAGCTCGCTCAAAGACGAATTCCGTGAAGGTCGTCCAAAAACGGCTGTTGTGCCAGAGAACATTGATGCCGTGCGTGAACTCATAATGCAAGATCGACATGCGACATACCGAGGGATAGAGACATCCTTGGACATTTCTTCCACCAGCATACATTCGATACTGCATGAACACCTGGCCGTAAAAAAAGTTCGTTCTCGTTGGATCCCACACAATTTGAAAGTCGCTCAAAAAAGGCTCGTGTCGATTGGTGCAAATAAATGTTGCAAAAATACGATTGCGGTGCTTCAAAAGACGTTTATAAGATCGTCACAGGTGACGAATCATGGATCTATGCGTATGAGCCCGAAACGAAACAACAATCGACCGTGTGGGTCTTCAAAGACGAGCAAAATCCAACGAAAGTTGTTCGTGAAAGAAGCACCTCGAAGGAAATGGTCGCCTGTTCCTTCGGAAAAACTGGTCATGTGGCGACTGTTCCGCTTGAGCAACGTAGGACGGTCACTTCTGAGTGGTACACTAGAATTTGTTTGCCTCAAGTCATCAGAGAAATTTGAAAAACCAGCAAGAGAAGACGAATCATTGTTCACCATGACAATGCGAGCTCTCACACATCGGCTCAAACAAGAGCGTTTTTGACCGGCCAAAACGTCGAATTAATGGGTCATCCGCCGTACAGCCCTGACTTGGCACCTAATGACTTCTTCTTGTATCCGCTCATCAAGAAAAAAATGCGTGGTCAACGATTTTCGTCGCCAGAAGAAGCTGTTGAAGTATTCAAAAACGATGTTTTAGAGGTGTCTCAATCGGAGTGGAAAAAGTGCTTCGACAGCTGGTTTGAGCGCATGCAAAAGTGTATAAATCATGCTGGAGAATACTTTGAAAAACAATAAAACCATTTTTGATTATAAATATTCGCATTTTCACTATTAGGCCACAAATATATAGAGCAGCCCTCGTAAAAATACAGCTAAACTTTTTCTAAAGTGAACTTCTATATAATGAAGCTCCCTTTATTAATAATTCATTTTAATCCCTTTATTGTGAATTTCCATACTGTACATGTTTTTTACAGTTTCTTTACAATGAAACAATTTTGCAGAAGCAAATTAGTTTTCTTACACCACGCCTTGATAAGCAATTTTTTTGTCATGATAACTAACAAAATCCTACCAAGACATGAAATTATCTAGTCTAGACCTTCAATAATAAAGCCAAGATAGCAATATCAACAGCCCACACGAGAGACATTCATGAATAAGATTTTGTTAGTTATCATAACAAAAAAAATGTTAGTCAAGACTTGTAGTTACGCTTTTGTAAGCATTTAATGAAGTATTTAAAAAAAATCTGTTACACATACCAACAGCACTTTGTGACGAGAATGAAGTAATATGTAAAGAGCAGGAAAAAACAACGTAACACCAATAACAATTCACACAGCCGTTAAGCATGTTTATTGAATAGAATTGAGAAAGTAGCATTTCTTTTGCGAAAAATATATTTTTACAAAAATAAGATCTGGCAACCCCCGTTTATATTATTAGTATGTGAGTGATAAGAGCAGAGGTGAATAGCTTACTTCCACCAGTGGTGTGTAAATAGAATAACACGACAATTAGCTAACAAAAGCAGAGCAACCACCATGGCTACGTTGGTAGAGGTGCATACTGAAAAACAGATCATGAGTGCGAGGTAAATTAGTGAAGAAGTCTATTTAATATAAGTGTAGCAGAGCCAAGGAGCTCTTTATAATAATAAATGGCAGACGTGTGTTGTGGATTTTATATGAATGGGGATGTGATCCTTTCTTACGAATGACGACCCTTACTACAGCCACCATATATAACCCAAAGGGACCTTCCCAATACTCGCTCACAAAGATAAGCGGCTCTCTGTTAAGCTAACGGCTCCCGTGGTACCAGTCAATGAGGGCACTGGTCAGGCCTTCGACAAGTATTAACATGTCTATCCAGAATTGGTGCCCACACACCAGGGGTGCCCACACACCACTGGTTCCCCTTTTTCCACGGGAGCTTCAATTTTAATAAAACTTAAATCAGTGACAGATATTTATTTAAAAGTTCTAAGAGAGAAGGTTTTTTTTAAAGAGGAAAGGGGTAAGTGGGGGACAAAAAAAATGCTCTGAATCGATTTTAACAAAAAGCGATTAAAAAGTTATTAAAAATATAGATCGACAAGGTCCAATAGGCAGAAGGAAATCTGTAGTAACTGCTATATTAATGTGCTTAATCAAATAAAAAACTGGCTTGGGGAGGAGTGGTCATGGCACAATTATTCTGATTGGGGTAGTTAAGCGGAAAAAGGTACTTTGAAATAAAAGTTTTTATTTAATGAAGTGATTTTCTGTTCGCAATAATAATTGCAATTATTCCTATTGGGGTAGCGAAGCTTACCGGGTAGAGCTAGTTAAACAGAAATAAAAGAATAGAAATAAAAGAAAAGAAAAGAGGCTGCTGTAGTCAAAGTGGTAAACACGTTGACTACAAACCTGGTTGTTCAGGGTTCAAATCCTGCGGCAATCAAAATACAAAAAAAAATGTTTTTTTCTGTTTAATGGTATAAATACATATTCAGAATGAACAAAAAACGTGCAGTCTCCTTCGTCGGTACTTTCTCATAGCAGATTCGCCGGCGAAGTAAAATAACTATCTATCTTTCTCCTTTCACCACCTGTAGTGCTACCTTTTTTTTTAAATATAAAAATAAATAACAAAAATTAATAAAGTTAACTCAATTATTTCCTTATTTAAATTATTCGCAGTGTATTTTTTTTTTATTTTACCTATCGACAATTTTTTTTTACAGCAATCAATCATAGACATCTTGTGTTTTTGTTTACGATTTTAATAATAAATAATAGACAAAGTCTTCAAAAGTGATTTTAATATTGTGATTTTTTTGAGTGGAGTGTTTCTACTGAAGTGTAGAACAACAAAAATTTTACTGTTTTATATTTCCTTTTTTTTTATAACAACTTAAATATTGGAAAACTTGTTATTCGATAAAAGAAATTTTAATTTTTGTTTTTTTTAAGTTTAAAATAATTTTCTTTCTTAAAAAAAATGTAAAACCCAAAAGAACTGTATGACAATTTATTTCATCTGATAAAAAGTGGGGTTAGGGCTGATCATAAATTGTATTAAAACTTCAAATGAACCCCGTAACCATTGCAGCTCGAAATTGTGTTAAAAAGGACTTTTGACAGCCTGGTAAGTTTATTTTGCATCTTAATGCCATCTCAGAAAAAAAACCCAAATGATGTTCAACATAGATTTTTCGGGGCAGAAATTTCGACTTTGTTAGAATCATTACAACAACAAATAATAATATTTAAATATTTCATTCTAATAAAGCAGCCAAATTTTAAAACAATTAGTTATTATCGATGATGATATAAAAGTCCAGTTTGAATTCCTACTGGGAGTTGAACTTATTACCATTTTTTTAAACTTTTATTTTTAAAAAAGCTCTAGAATGACACATCTTTTTAATAAAATCTTTTAAAGAGCAGTTATTGAGTGTTTGTTATTGTAAAGAAACCAAATGAAATCTGTTTTGTTTTTTTTATTTACAGTCAGCAGATTTTAAACTTCTATTGAAGACCGCCATTGTACGTTTTATTAGACAGCAAATTATTGTTATAATTCTGCATAAAGCAAGTAAAATGAAACTTTTCCAGCAAATAAATGAAAAATCTTGTAAAATTATAATGAGTGTTGATTTCAATCGTTTAAAGTTTGTTTATTTAATTGAATTTGCAGTTGCTTGATGATTGTACAATCATTGAAAGAATATGCGGATTTTAATTATTATTATTTTTTTAATGCTTTTTTCACAATGACTTAAAAACAAAGTTTCTTATTTTTTTTTTTATTATCTCTCTCTTATTTTTAAATTTTATTAAATATAAAATTCTCTAAATTCGTATTAAAAAATAAATTCAATTTCAAACACAAAGAAGTTACTTCGTTTAAAACTTAAAAAAAAGTAAAAATTAAAGTACGAACAAGCAAAAGTTTTAATAAGAAAAAAAGAGCACCATCATCTGCCTGCAAGTGTAGAGTTGAATGACCTTTATTAAGTTCAAATTACGACAAAGAACTTACAAACAAGAAAAAGAAGGTAGTTGAAAGAAATTGGTAGACAACAAAAAACAAAAGAATCTGAAAACTATTTTTGAACAAAAAAAAAAAAAAAAAAAAAAATCAAAAACAACAATAGGAAACAAAAGTTTTTAAAAAAAAAAAATAGTTAAATGGAAAACATACTTTAAAGTTTCGACAACATATTCCGGCAGGCCCTCCGTCTTGGATAGACATAAATAGCGAGTAGTTTGGCGGCCAAATAAAACATTTTCGCGCCATAAATCCGCATCGGAATCTTGGTCGTAAGTACGATTAATGGGAGTAAAGTTTTTGGGACATCTGAAAGAGAAAGTGAGAGAGAGAGAAAGCAAAAAAATTAAATTATTTAACAAATAAAAAAAAAAGCGATATTAATTTATGATAAATTAGCAAACTATACGAGGGTAGTATTCAAATTATACAAAGTGATATATAGATACTGCTAAAATCGATAAAATTTAAAACTTTCATTATATAATAATTGAAAAAAAAAAATCTACAAAAAAGGGCCATATGGCAGTTGCAGGGAAAGTTGCAACGCAGCACTATTAAAGTTTAATTATGACTCATATTTAATAGCAGCACGAAATATTAATTACAAAACAAGATGTGTTAAAAAATTAAAACTTGCATTTTCACACTGCACCATGTCAACCTTTAACTTTTAAGAATTAATAATAATTATTTAAAATAAAAACAAATGTAGAACAAGATGGGGTGACAGAGAAAAAAAAATTAAGTACGATATATAATTTCATATAATCATCGGCTCTTAATGGGTTAAGCATTTTTTAAACATTTTAGTATTTTCTAAAAGATCTGTTCAAAAGCTTTTAAATGAAATCCATATTGATGCTTAAAAAAATATGGTGAACAATTTTACCTTTCTACGAAAAGTTCAGAGGTCCATAAATCGGAAAATATGGGCGAGCGCCATTTATTTATTTTTTTTAATTCTCTATCGCCCCGTATATTTGTTTTTATGATAAGAGTCACTTCATTAAACTAGATTTATTCTGAATGATATGAAAAAATAAGAGACAGATGTGGTGCTTTAACCGCTGCCTTCAAGATGATTTTCAATAATAAAATTTTCTAGCTCATGTAGTGGCTTGGCAAAGTTGATGCTGAAAATTTTTTAATTGTAGTAAAAATACTATTTTAACGAAAAAAAATTGCAAAGGTTTCAATTTGCTCTGAAAAGAAAGGGTGTGAATATAGCTCCGTCAGTTAGCTTCGTTTTTGACAACCCTGTTATAGTTAACATACCACTCACTCAAAAAATGTTAAGTTAACAGAATTGAATTATTTTAACATTTCCTTGTAAAAATTAAAAAAATTATAAAAAAAGTGTATAAATTTATTAAAAACTTAATTTTATTTTTTTATAGCAAAACATAAAAAGGCAAAATATAAAAATTTCTAAAATCAAGTCGGTCGTTCGGTCAGTTGTTTCTTTCTTAATACAGGCATTTATCAAATGCCCAATAATGAGTCAGAAATGAAAAGGTGCAGCATAGCGGACTACAGGGGGCGAAAGCCAAGGCGTTGTAGTTTTTAGAAGTGTTTAGGTTATATTCAGAATTTGTATAGCTTTTTAGTAATAGAATTAAGAAAAATGTGAAATTACACATTTCCTCATATGGACATTTTTCAAATTCCTAAAAATGGGTCACTATAGCTCCTGGTAGCAAAAAAAAAAAAAAAACAATACAAAAATAAATTTAAAAATTAAGGGGTGTCCCCATAGACTCATATGGCCTACTTTTTTAAGCCGCTAGAGACAAACGCTTGCAAATTGGATAAAATATCGATTGCTATGAATGTTGTTACTAGGGATGTAACGATACGCCATTTCGCCGATTCGATACCGATACTCAAAAATAAATATCGTCGCTACCGATTCCGATACCGATACGCATATTGAAATTGAGCTCAAGTAAAAATTAACAAAATTCAAGTAAAGTAATTCTTTTATTATACAAAATAACAGTGTTTATTTTGAGATCATGTTAAAATTTAACTGATATTAATAAGATTTTGTTTACAAAACAAAGTGTTCTTAAATTTTGCGGAGATAGACGATTTTTAAGTCCGTTGAAGCAGACCTGCAGTGGAAAATAGTCTCTCAGATGCGACAGAACTCATTTGAATTTGATGTTCTGCTTTTAGTTGTCATGCAAAAAGAAAGAGATGAAAATTGAATATTTTGTTCAAAAAAACTCTAAAGAAAAATATAAGAAGTATCGGCGTATCGACAGTAAAATATTGCCGATATCGATATATCGGAAAACCAGAAGTATCGCCGACATATCGGAATCGGTTGCATCCCTAGTTGTTACGTTTTGATATTCAAAATTAAAAATTAAAGGGTGCCCTAATAGTTCATTTAATTTGATGCATATGGCAATACTTTTGAACGAACGAACCAGTATTGCTACCTCCGCTACAAAATCAAATGTAAAAGTTAGATTTGAAAATTAAAGGGTGTTCCAATAGTTAATGTAATTTGTTATATGTGGCTACATTATAGACAGACTGCTGAAACTTATTATGAACCTATGTATATTGCTTAGCCCGCTATATCAACAAATTTAGAAATTAAAGGGTGTTCCCAAAATTTATGCACTTTGATTGTTATATACAAGCACTTGAAATAAGACAGATTGTACACTTCTTCGTCTGGTATAATAAGCAGTATAAATATTTTAAACTATAAATTATAGGGTGTTACAATAGTTAATGTAGTTTGATGTATACTTTCAAACATTTAAGCCGCTATAGACAGACGTTTAAAATTTACAAAGAACTTGATTGCTAAGTCTACTGCATTAAGAAGTATACATTTTGAATTCGGAAATTAAAGAGTGACCCTCCCTATAGTTGCTGCAATTTGATGTATGTTGCCAAACTGTTAAAAAAATTTTTTTTAAATTACGTAAAAATGCCATCGGCTCTTAATGGGTTAAGCATTTTTAAAAAGTTTTAGTATTTCCCTTAAGAGCTTTTTTAAAGCTTTAAAATGATACCCATTTTGATATTTTAAAAATTTAGAAAATTTTAGAGGCCCGTAACTCGGAAAATAAGGGCAAGCGCCAATTTTTACACTTGATGTTTTTTTTTTTTTTTTTCTAATTTCTTAATTCTCTATCGCCCTTATATATTTATTTTTTTTTTGATTGGAGTTACTTCCCTGTTCCAAATATAGAAAAATTAGAGGTAGGCTTGGTGTTTTGCCTGCTGCGTCGAAGGATATGGACCGATCTTGTTAATTTCCAATAGCACTTCTTTCGAGGCGTATTAAAATTTTTTCTAGCTGATCTAGTACTTTGGCAAACTAGATTTCAACACTAACACGGACGGACACACGGACATCGTTAAATCGACTTCGCTATACATTAAAAGTCAGAATATATTTACTTTATGGGGTCGGAAATGGATATGTAGAAATTACAAACGGAGTGACCAACTTAGTTATACCTTTCTTACACTTTTTGTGGTGAAGGGTATAAAAAAAAAGAAATTAACAATATTTAGATTTAGTTACTATTACACAAAGTTAAATTAATTTAAAATTTATTAAAACCGAACAATTTTAAGGAGCAAAAAATTTTCAACATTTTCAATTTAGAATCAAAGTAAATTAAATTAAATAAAGGGTCATCCAAATGCGACGCCTAGATGACAGCACTATTTAATTTTTACACGTGACATCTTTTCAAATGACATAAGCCATTTTGTTTTATCAGAAGGTAGTACAGTTTTAACCATGGACAGGTACACATTGCAACAACGCTAGTTGCATTATTGAACAACGAACAACATATCCATTGTTTTCAAGCAAAATTTTGTTTAGTGACGAAGCTCATTTCAGAATGGATGGATTCGTCAATAAGCAAAATTGTCGTATCTGGGGTGATGAAAATCCTCGTGTTATTCATGAAAAATCTCTACACCCGCAAAAAGTTACTGTTTGGTGTGCATTTTGGGCAAATGGAATCATTGGGTTATTTTTCTTCGAAGATGTTGCTGGAAATGCTGTTACTGTGAATGCTGAGCGATACCAATCAATGTTGAGAGACTTTTTATGGACACACTTGAATCATATTGATGTGTCTGACGTCTATTTCCAGCAAGACGGTGCTACATGTCACACAACTCGAGAAAACATTACGCTTTTGCGATCAAAATTCCTCAACGTGAAATTTCAGGAAATGCAGATTTCAATTGGCCTCCAAGGTCATGTGATCTAACACCATTAGATTTTTTTGTGGGGTTTTTTGAAAAGTCGAGTGTATGCTAACAAGCCACAAACAATTAATGATCTAAAGAACAACATTCAAGTTGCAATTCGTGAAATAACACCAGCAACATGTCGAAAAGTCATTGAAAATTTCGATATTCCGATTGATGTCTGCAGACGCAGTCATGGTGGACATTTGAATGATATTCTATTCCACTTATAATTGTAATGGATCATACTTTTAATAAAAAAACAGCTTGAAAAAATTGCAAATAGTTTGTGTTTTATTTCAAAGAAACATGTAGGCGCGTTTTTTGGATGACCCTTTATTATTTTCAAATTATTTTTTTTTTCTTTTTGCTAATTGTATAATTCTAAAACTAACCCTCGTAGAATAGCTTTATAATGGTTGAATAATTTTTTCATATTTATTTAATTAACTTACTTTTCAAAATCCTCCACAATTTGCAATGATGTAATCGGTCTGTTATCGGGTAGAAAACTCATTATAGAATTGATGACATTTTTTTGTGCCATTGAGCCCAGATTGTTGCTATTTTGTAATATTGGCGATTTGGGTGATGATGACAATGGTCCATTGTTTATTGCCGTTTGTATGTGCTTACCCGCTTTATTCATATTTAAATAAAATGCAAATAAAGCGGCCTTTATTTGTTTTTAATTTGTTTGTTTTAGATTTCTTGTTTTCCACTTTAAGCTTCTTTTTTAATAATAAATTTGTCTTGGCGATTATTTAATAAATATTTGCTTATTTTTTTTTTTTCTCTCTTTTAGAAAATTTATCAACTTTCACCCATGTACCTTTGTTTCCTCTCTAGCAAGTGAATTTTATTTATTTGTATGTGTGTGTGTGTGTGTTTTTTTTTCATACAAAACAGCAGCTATAAAATAAAATCAAAAGTATTTAACTATTAGTTAGTCATCATTTTCAATGTTAGTTAAATGGAAATCGGAAATTACATTAAATAAATAATTAAATTATTATGGCCAATTAAACGAATTTGAACACAAACAAAAAAAAAACTGAAAATTTGTTCGTTTATTTATTTGCGATGGTCTTGAATTTTTGAAACCATCTTAAGGCCATAAAGCACTATAAGATTTAGTCGTTTGATCTGTCAAAAATGTGTCATTTGTAGCCAAGAAGTAGAATGAAGAGTGTTTATTTTTAAAATGTATGACAAACTTTTCAGCAGGTCTGTCCGATTTGTTAATCTGTTATATCAGAGTTGCATTTTGGTTTCCACCTTAAAATAATTTTTCTTAATTACGACTGAGGTCCATTAAATTTTTTTTTTTGTATATGAATTGCACGATCGTATAGAATTTTCAGTTGTGGCCTGAAATATTTAATTTATATTTTTAACTGGTCAAGGAAGGGTTAATTAAGAATATTTTATTTTCTTAGCAGGTATCTGAAGGTATTGAAGGGAGAAGATGGACACCACCCCCACCTTTTTAAAAGAAGTTATTGGTTAGGCTGCATCTAAATTACGATGTTAGGAAAAATCTTTAAATTTGAAGGAGGAAAAATCAGAGAGAGAGAGAGGGAGAGAGAGAGAGAGCTATTATCAGTATTCATAAGTTCGGTGAGGTTATCAATCAATTGTTTACAATCAAGTAAAAAACACTACATATACATTACGACTTTAAAATTTAAGTGGATTTGTTTAGTAAATAAATAAATGGGATGAGACTTAGCTGTCTAAATAAAAAAGCTTAGAAACTAGACTGGTGGTGGAAGAAAAAATATTGAAGGGAAGAAATAACAAGTAAGAAAGTGCCGAATCTTATATACCCTTCACTTTATATGTAAATCTAGTTTATTGAAGTAACTTCTCCAATCGAACAAACAAATATTGGGGTGACAGAGAGAAAAAAAATATCATCGGCTCTTAATGGGTTAAAATTTTATTATTTGATGAAAAATCACTTCAAATGCTTTTAAATGATATCCATATTGGTATCTTAAAAAACATGAAGCACAATCGTAATTTTCTATGAAAAGTTCCGAGGACCATAATTCGGAAAATATGGACGAGCGAAAAACTCCAATCAACAAAAAACCAAAAAAAACACAAATATATAAAGCGATAGAGAATTAAAAAATAAAAAAAATATCAAGTAAAGAATATGGCGCTCGACCAATTTGGAACTCGAAATTTTTAATATTCGAAATTTCGAAAATCGAACTGAAACAAATACCAAGAAGAAGTTTAAAATTTCGAACACAGTAAATTTTTAAATTTATATATTTTTATCAGGGATGTAATGATACGCCATTTCGCCAATCCGATAAACGATACTCAAAAATAAATATCGCCGATACCGATTCCAATACGCATATTGAAATTGAGCTCAAGTAAAAATTAACAAAATTCAAGCAGAGTAATTCTTCCATTATACAAAATAACATTGTTTATTTCGAGATCATGTTAAAATTAAACTGATATTAATAAGATTTTTGTTTAAAAAACAAAGTGTTCTTAAATTTTGCGGAGATAGACGATTTCTTAAATCCGTTTGAAGCAGACGTGCAGTGGAAAATAGTCTCTCAGCTGCGACAGAACTCATTTGAATTTTATGTTCTGCTTTTAATATGTTATTTCTCATAGTTGTCATGCAAAAAAAAAATTGAAAATTGAATATTTTGTTCAAAAAACTCTAAAGAAAAATATAAGAAGTATCGGCGTATCGACAGTAAAATATCGCTGATATCGATATATCGGAAAGAGGTACTGCCGCTATATCGGTATCGGTTGCATCCCTAATTTTTATCTTATATTATAAACTATTTAAATCTACACTAGAAAATTTTTATTTTAAATAAATTCTAAATTAAGTGCGAAATTTCAAACTAAACTCAAATTTTTAGTTTTTTTTTTTTAATTTTTTGTTTGAAAATACATTTTTTTATTAAAGTTGAGCTTTAAAAAATATTTTAAGCTTTATAATAAATATTCGAAATTTCGACAATCGTACTTTAATGAATTTGAAAGTTAAGTTTGAAATTTTTTTTACTAAATGCGAAATTCTAAATTAAGTTCGAAATTAAAACTAAATTAAAAATTTGTGTTGTTTTTCATTATGCAGTTAAAAATACATCCTTTCATTATAATTGAACTTTAAAAAATTATTTTCAGCTTTATAATAAATATACGAAATTTAAAAATTCGTATTAAAATAGATTTCGAAGTTAAGTTTGAATTTTCAAACACAGTGAAACATAATTTTTTTACTTTTAACCTAAAATTATAAACTATTTAAGCCTAGATTTAAAAGTTTTTAATTCGCTTAAATTCGAAATTCTAAATTAATTTCGAAAATTTACTCTAAATTCGAAAACTTTGTTTTTTTTTTCAATTTTTGCATAAAAAAGTGCATTTTTGAAATTAAATAGAGCTTTAAAAAAAAATTTTATTATTATAAATATTCAAATTTTCGAAAATCGAACTAAAAAAATTTCGAAGTCACGTTTAAATTTTCAAGTACAGTGAGACATAATTTTTTTACTTTTTCTCTAAAATTATAAACTATTTAAACCTAGATTTAAAGTTTTTATTTTGATTAAATTCGAATTTCTAAATTAATTTCGAAATTTTAAACTAAATCCAAAAACTTTGTTTTTTTCATTTTTTGCTTAAAAAAGTACATTTTTAAAATTAAATTGAGCTTTAAAAAATATTTTCAGCAAAATAATAAATATTCGAAGTTACAAAAATCAAACTACAAGGAATTTCGAATTTAAATTTGAATTTTTAAACACAGTAAAACATAATTTTTTTTACTTTTTGCCTAAAATTATAAACTATTTAAACCTAGATTTAAAAGTTTTTAATTCGATTAAATTCTAAATTAATTTCGAAATTTTTAACCAGAATCGAAAACTTTTTTTTCATTTTTGCTTAAAAAAGTACATTCTTAAAATTAAATCCAGTTTTAAGCAATATTTTTACATAATAATAAATAATCAAAATTTCTAAAATCGAACTAAAAAAAAATTTGAAGTTGAGTTTAAATTTTCAACACAGTGGCACACAAATTTTTGTTACTTTTTACCTAAAATAATAAGCTATTTAAACCTAGATTTAAAAGTTTTTGAAAATTGAATTGAAATTAAATAGAGCTTTAAAAATATTTTCAGCCAAATAATAAATATTCCAAGTTACAAAAATCGAACTAAAAGGAATTTCGAATTTAAATTTGAATTTTTAAACACAGTAATTTGTAAGATATATGTTTTTTTTTATTAAAAATTATAAAACATTTAAATCTAGAACGAAAAGCCTTTATTTTGATTAGGTTCGAAACTCTAAATAAATTTCGAAATTTCGATATTTGTTTAAAAATTTAACTTTTATAATTTAGCTTAAAAAGCATGCAAGAAGACATTAAACGTTAAAAATAAATATTTTCAAAAAACGATACATTTTACAAAATACAAGATTTGAATCTTAGAGATTTAAATCAAAAATAAAAGTGAGCCTTTTAGTTATAATTACTGCTCGAGAAAGTTCTCTGCCTATAACCAATAAAAAAAAAAATAGTTCCTTTCCTTATTAACATAATTCGTAGTGTATATCTATATTATATTTTTCTAACTGCTGTTTGTGTGCTTGCTTTATTATGCTAAATCTAACAATTTAATGCCATAGAAATTAAACTAAAGCACTTATTTTGTATAGAAACGTTTTAAATATAAAAAAAATTAATTTATGCCACAAATAGTTGGCGTGTTAAAGAACTTTTTTGTATTTTTTTCTATTATTATTTTCCACAGTATTATTTCCACATTCATAAAAACGTTTTATGAGCACTCTTTAACAGAGCTGGAAAAACGAGAGCGTGTTGAAAGCATAACAAAAAACAACTGAGGAAAATTGATAAAATCACAATTACAAAAAATAGAAATTTTGAAGCCACATTGTCTGATACGACAAAAAAAAAAGTCGAATTCGAAAGTTAACAAAACTGAAAAATCACTTAAATCATCAAAAAGCACTTAAAACATAAAAACCGGGTTTTAATAGCAAGAAAACAATTAAACCTTAAAACTGTTTACTTTGAAGGGAGCAACAATCTTTGGAAGGGAAAAAAACTTAAGGTATAAATAAAGCAAAAGTAATTACAAAAAAAAAATTAAAAAAATAAGTTTTTGTAATCACTAAAAATTTTTAATTTACCACAATAAAATAAAAAATTAACACAAGAACAATATTACTTCAGCGGCTTAATATGTTAAAATTAGAATAATTATCATGAATAAAAAAAAAAAAACGCAAAAAGCAAACACATCAGCAAAAAAAACCAGCTGGCTTTAAAACACCATTTGTAGCGTTAACCTCAAATGTGCAAAATCGGAAAGAGTATACTTAAAACTTGTCCGTTTTAATTGGATTGATTACCAGATTTTTCCAAAATCGCTACATTTTTCTACTAAACTAGATCAAATGAGCAAAACTTAAAAAAACTGAAAATAATAATAGCAATAGCATTAAGTTGATTTAATAGCTATCAACATCAAAAAAATTAATAAAAAAGTTACAAAAAAAAAAAAAACATGTTGAAAAGTCGCAGAAAAGCATTAAAAATCACCAAAATTTAAAAAGAATTAAGTTTATGAAAAAACGTCTGGAAATAAAAATGAAGTTTAATCCAAGGAAATAAAAAGTATCACAAGGAACAAACAAAAGAAATTAATAAAAAATTACAAAAAAAAAACATTTTAAAAAATCGCAGTAATGCATTAAAAATCACCAAAAATTTAAAAAATGAAATTGGTAAAAAAAAACGTCTGGAAATAAAAAATAAATGAAATCCAAGGAAATAAAAAGTATCACAAGGAACAAAAAATTTTTGGACTTTTTTTGTACAACTCGCAGATAAAGTAACCAGCGCAAAAAAAATAGAATAAAAGTTTCACTTAAAATACAAGAATTAAAATTTTTTACTGCAAATAAGACCATACTTTTGAACAATTTTCAAATTTACAAAAAAAAAGAAATAAAAATAAAAAAATAAATAAACAGAAAAAAACCTAAATAAATTGTCAAATCTAAAAAAAAATCGGTGATAAAATTCAGATAACATCTGAATTTAAAACGAAAAAATTTAAAACAATCAAAAACAACCAAAAGCGAAAAGTGATTAAATATTAAGAAAAGTTAATCTAAATTCAAAGAAAAGTAAAATTATTTCAATTAAAAAAAAATTATATTCGCCGAATTGCGAGAAAAGCAACAAAGATAATGATCTTAACTTAAGGCACCTTAAAACTGTTAAGAGACAATAAAATCACTTAGATTAAAAAAAAAATAAACAACTTTTATGATTTAAAATATCTTATCACAAACTAACGCAAAATGTTTCGCTAATATTCTACAGAAATATCTCGAATTTCTATGATTAGCATCATTGAGGGAATTAATTTAAAAATATAAAAAATTAAACCATAAAAAATGTTAAGATAAAACAATGATAAAAAAAAAACAAAATTGTGTGACACGTTTAAGAATAATAAATTTCATTAGATACTTTAATCAGCTACGAAAACATGACAAAATAATTAAATAAAAACAAACAAAAAAAAAACATGCGATAACGGAGAGAATAGAAAATAAAAAATGAAAACAATATAAACTGGCTTTTATATCTTTTTAAAAGGAAATAATTTTCATATTCTTTCTAGATCTCTAAATATGCAAGAGAAAAATTGTCAAGTCCTTCAACAAATTAAAACTAAATAAACTTCACTTTACTTCCTCTGTTATGGAGATAATGAAAAGTCTCTCAAATAGTACCTAAAGCAAAGATGATCCTCTCATAAAACTTTCCAACGGTTTCCAAATCCAAAATCCAGAAAATATTTTTAAAACAACAAAGATAGTGAAATCTAAAGGACAAGGTGGCCAAGCGTGTACCCCAGCTTTAAATTTTTAAAAGATTAAAGTATCTTGCTAAAGCAATAAATTTCTAGTATGCAGAAGCAAAAAAAGTTTTTTTTTAGATGAAAAGTTTTATAAAAATAAATTTAAGAAAATTCGAGATTTGTTTTTTTTAGCTTTCATTTCTTGTTAGTTATTTAAAAAGTTACAACCAAAGTATAAAATGTCTCTATTGCTTCCAAAGTCAGTTTAATAGAAAATATTATGTAAAAAAAAAGAATGCAAAATTTTTATTAATTGTCGAATTATAGCCTTCCAAAATACAACACTATTTTGTGAAAAATCAATCCCTCACAGAACTCATTGTGTATGAGAAATTGAAAATTTTCCCCGTTTTATAAATTCCCAAATTCAATTTGAATAAACTGTGATTAAGTTTAATAGGTCTATATGCGCCCTAGATTTCCTAATAGGTTTGATTTTCCGAGATTGAAAGGTTTTGTCGCTGTAATCGTATTTGTCAAAAAAAAACATTGAATTTACCATACAATTTTTACTGCATGTAGGGGGGGAAATTTTATCGCATGCTACATTTTTTTTAAAACGTATTTAACTTGGCGCATTTATCGTCACACACACATCACTTTTTTGTAAAAAATCAATGTTGAAGCCAGATTTTCTCATATGTGTGAAGATAAATACGTCAAGTTAAATACGTTTTTTTAAAAATGTAGCATGCGATACAATTTATCACCCCTACATACAGTACAAATTGTATGGTAAATTCAGTGTTTTTTTTAACAAAAACGATTATAGCGACAAAACGCTTCGATCTCGGCGAATCAAATCTTTTGGGAAATCAAGGGCACATAAAGATTTGATTCGCCGAGATCGAAGGGTTTGGCCACAGTAACAAAATCCCTCACAGAACTCATTGTATATGAGAAAATTGCACTAAGTCAATTTTCCGCGTCTTATAAAAATATTCTCAAATACAATTTGAATAAACTGTGATTAATAGCTCTCTATGTGCCCTTGATTTGATTTGATTCGCCGAGATCGAAGGGTTTTGTCGCTATAATCGTTTTTGTTAAAAAAACACTGAATTTACCATACAATTTGTACTGTATGTAGGGGGGGGGGAATTTTATCGCATGCTACATTTTTTTTAAAGCGTATTTAACTTGACTCTCTGATTAATTAAATGGAATGAAGAGGTTAAGACCTGGTTTAACTGCTCTTCTTGCTATGCCATTGGAATTTTTGCCTCAATTTGTTTTATGGTAAATACTGCAAAAAAATTTGAAAAATCCCATTTTTGGAAATTATTAAAATTATCCTGGGAATTGTGGGACTTGCATAAGTCTAATTTTACATTATTTCTATTTAACCATTTATTGTTTAACTGACAATAAAAAGCATAATTGCAAAATTTCATTGCATAAAAATGATAAGAAATAATTCTTTAAAAAAAAAAAACCGACTTCATAACAGAAAGACTTAAAATCATATTTCTTTAGAACAGTTATTATATATACATAAAATTAAATTTGACAAAGATTGCATCAAGATTTTTTATATCTCGTAGAACAAAATATAAAGGCAGATTAAACAAGAAAATTCAGCAGTTATGTGGTCACCCTTTATTTTTTACACTTTCAATTGCTGACGCACTAAAACAAAATTTGTTTAAATTCTAAGCGTTAGTCTATAACTGTTCAAAAGATTGGCCATATACACCAAATTACAACAATTAGGGCACCCTTTAATTTCTAATTTTAAATATTTTTACTTGTTATTGTACTTGATATAGTAATAGACATTATGTCTAATTTTCAAGAGTTTGTCCGCAACGGTTTCAAAAATACGGCCATATAGGACACCTTTTAATTTCTAATTTCAAGTTTCTTACTTGTTATAGCGGACTTAGCAATAAAGGTTCTGTGCAAATTTCAATCAACTGTCTACATTTGTTTAACAATTTGGTCATATAAAACAAATAACAGCAAGTATTGTAACACCCTTTAATTTATAACTATTTATACTTCTTAATATACTAGACAAAATTATTGGATACTCTGTTAAATTTTCAAATGTTTTTATGTAACGGTTCAAACGTTAGGGCCATATAAGTCAATTTACCTGAAATATGGAAACACTCTTTACTTTATAAATTCATACTTGTTTTTATAGCGGATTTAGCAATAAAGGTTCTTTTTTAAATTTCAGCTGTTTGTCTATAACAGTTAAAAAGTTTGGAAACATCCATCTAATTACATTAACTATTGGGACAACCTTTAATTTATAATTTTGAATGTTTACACTTGTTACTATTACGGTCAGAGTAATCGTCATCCTGTTCAATTTTTTAGAGTTGACTATAACGGTTAGAAAGATAGTCGCATATTAGTCAAGTTACGTCACCTGTGAGGACACCCTTTAATTTTTAAACTTTGTTTTGTGTTCCTTTTTGCTATTGCAATACGCATTTTTTTTTAATTAAAATGAAGTGCGCTTTACGGTTAATAATACACTTAAAAAAGGGAACACCCTTTAATTTTTAAGTTTATAAACTGAACCAATTCGTAAGCATAATCTATCAAATTACGAAAAAAAATTTTAAAATCGTTTTAGCAATGACTGAGTTCTTTAAGCACAAACATAAAAAAAGCAACATTCAGTCGAATTGATAACCTCCTTCTTTCTTTGAAGTCGGTTATAAACAAGTAAGAGCGCTATATTCAGCTACGCCGAACTTCATATACCCATCACCATATATACAAATCTAGTTAGGTGAAGTAACTGCAATCAAAGAAACAAATATTGCGGTGACAGAGAATTAAAAAATAAGAAAAAAAAATAATTAAGCACGATGTACAATTTTACATAAAAATGACATCGGCTATTAATGGGTTAAGAATTTTTTTTTTAAAAATTTTGCATTTCCTGAGAGATCTCTTCAAAAGCTTTTAAATGATACCCATAATCGTACTTTTTTTATTAAAAGTTCAGAGGCCTATAATTGGGCAAATATGGGCGAGCGCAAATTTTTTCACTTGATGTTTGTTTTTTCTCTTTTTTTAATTCTCTATAGCCCCAGATATTTTTTTGTTTTTTTATTTTTTGTAATTGGAATTATTTCACTAAACTAGATTTGTTCTAAACGATATGCAAAAATTAGAGACAGGCGTGATTTTTAATAGCAAAATTTTCGTATTTAAATTTTCTCTATCTCATCTGGTGTTTTAGAAAAAATGTATTTCAACCCGAATACAAACGGACAGAGAACATCCCTCAATAGACGTCGCTATGGATAAGGCCTTTTAAAATTGTTACGTTTATCCCTTTTTTGGATAAACGTACGGATTCTTTTGATTGCAAATACCACTGTGGCACATTATAAATTCAATATTTTTTTAACTTTTTATGGCTCTATATTCGCTACATACTTGATCCTGATCCTACCCGTCTTTAGGATCCTGTGGTGTGGTATTTACTAAACATGAGTTGTTACAAACGCAACCATCCACGCTACACTACTGTGTTGCTCCGGCGAGACATGAGCTACTCGATGCTTTGTTTAGTAACCTTAACCATAACACAGATCTTTCCTCCACCTGCTTTAAATCCAAGCCAGTCACATTCCCCTATCAATCCATTAGCCTTAACTTAACAACTGACGTACACTGTTATCATTTTGTTACTTCCTACCGCTAAAAGCTAGAGCTCTTTCACTTTATTATAAAGGTCGTCTTGACAACTATCTACTACAGCTTTCATTAAATACACGTCTTCACT
Organism: Cistogaster globosa; assembly: GCA_937654795.1. Lineage (NCBI taxonomy): Eukaryota > Metazoa > Arthropoda > Insecta > Diptera > Tachinidae > Cistogaster > Cistogaster globosa. The sequence goes on from OW569406.1 coordinate 5,279,231, forward strand.
AATTTATGTAGCCATGGATGGTTTCACGCAATAGTTGTCTTTCTCCTTCCGGGAGGTTTGTACTGCAGTTTCTTAATTTAAATTGCCTTAAACAATTATTTTTTTCCCTCTGTACGCATTGTCCGAAGATGGGCTCGAACTCACGATCTTCTGTTTTAAAGCACGACCCTCTACCAACGCAGCTATTGAGGTCGCTCAACTTGTGTTAGCTAATTGTCGTATTATTCAATGGTGGTAGAAGTAACTTTTTCATCTTCTGGTTTTTTACCATGCCCATACGGACAACAACAACAGGCGTTGCCAGATCTTATGTTCGTAACAATATACATATATACTTTATAGAGTCTAAAATGGATATTTTAAAAATGTAATTTTTTTTTACATTTCTGCAATATGCTTTTGGAGTTTCACACAAATCCCCCACAGTGCAGCATTAGTTCTAAAAACAAACTTTTTTTGATTTACTTTCACACAAATTATAAAATCTTAAGGAAACAAATGCATCTACAATCCCATTCCTGGCAGCTAACAAGTGTTACACATACATACATACATAAATACATATTAACACTCAACTATGCCTTTAACAATTTAAAAATGAGAATATTATTTTACTTTGGCTGATATTTTTTTTGAAATTTTAAACACTTGAAAGAAAAGAGGCCATAAAAATTTGTTTAAGATTTTTCGATTCGTTTCCCTTTTTCTGCCACTTATCGCTCTGTGGCATTAATACAACATTCAAAATTTGTATATAGTTACAAAGCATACACTTGAAATAAACAACAACACCAGTGAGGCATGCTGTCCATTATTATGATGATGGTGATAATGACGATTATAAGCAACAACATAATGATTGAAAAAGAAAACGACATATTAAATGCCACCAAAGAAAGCAGTTGCAAAAATAATTTGTAAAGAAAATACCAAGTTGCATTTTATTTTATGTGTGGCCTGAAATAAATAGTGCAGACTTTTAGACGATACTAAGAATAATAACAACAACAAGTGCAATAAATATATTCCTATTTTAGTAAAAGAAAAATAAAAAAATAACAGTCCTAAGACCAATGACTACCTATAACTGCATGCTTGTTTGCTCGCTTTGCTTGCTACTCGTGGAAGTAATCAAGCCAATAAATTATAAAAGAAAAATAAAAAAGGAAATACATATTTTTGTTGTGCTTTGTTGTCTGTGTGCTTTTTTAGAAGGATTTTTTGTTACATAAAAAGAATTTGTGTTTAGGAACAAAATAAAAAGGATTGCCAAAGAGGCATAAAATATTATTTCTACATAAAGATGTCTTTATTCGTGATATACTTTTCTTATTACGATTTGAAAGTTAACCAGTCAGCAATATTCAGGAGACAGTTTTGTATTTCATTGAAAAGGAAATAAATCAGCCCAGTTGAAATTACGCACAAATATTCCTGTACAATTTATATTTATATTATTTTTGGCTGGAAATTACAAGTTTTCTGCTTTTTATGGTTAAATTAATAAGAACGCAGGTCTACCATAGGAACACCCTTTTATTTCTAATTCTATTTGTGATAATTTTTATTTTAGAGAAAACTTACACTGTGTGCAAATTTAAAAAGTCTGCTTAAAGCGGTTAAAAAGATAAGGCCATATATGTTAAAATCACGTTACTATCGGCACACCCTTTACTTAAATTTAATTTCTTACACTGGTCCTTAAAGCAAACATAGCAATACACTGTAAAAATTTCACGACTTCCTATAGCGTTGTAAAAGATAAGACCATATTCCTCAAAATTGCAGCCTATATGGAAACACCCTTTATTTTTTAAATTTATTGCTACGCATATTTTTATAGCGAAACATATTTGCATATAATCTGTGTAAAATCCCAATGTTTGATTACTAAGTTTGAAAAAACTAAAAGCATATATGTTGAAATAACATTACTATGGGAGTACCCTTTATATATTTCTAATATTTTTTTAACTTGTTCTAGTGGACGTTAAAGTACTTAAACTTTAGGTGTTGCAATTCAAAGTCAGGGCAAGTACTAAAAAATAACTTTAATTTTGGGACACCCTTTAAATTAAAGTTTTAATTTTTGTACTTGTTCTCATAGTGGACATAAAAATATTTAAATTTAAGGTGTCTGCTTATGCAGTTCAAAAACAAGGCCTTGTTCTTGAAAATCACATCACTATTGGGACACCCTTTAATTTTTTTTTGTACTTGTTCTTACAGTAGGCATAAAAACATTTCAACTTAAGGTCTCTGCCTCTTTGCGGTTCAAAGTCAAGGCCACGTACTCAAAAATCCTTTTTGCTATGGGGACACCCTTTAAATTAAAGTTTTAATTTTTGTACTTGTTCGAATTGTGAACATAAAAATATTTAAATTTAAGGTGTCTGTTCAAAAACAAGTTCAAAAACAAGGCCCTGTTCTTGAAAATCATTTCACTGTTGGGAAACCCTTTAATTTAAAATTTAATTTTTCGTACTTGTTCTTACAGTGGGCATAAAACATTTAAACTTAAAGTCTCTGCCTCTTTGCGGTTTAAAGTAAAAATTCCTTTCACTATTGGGACACCCTTTAATTTCACGTTTTATTTATTTTTACTTCTTGCTATAAAAATGGCTACCGCTACTATTGACTTATTGAGATCCAATTTGGACGTAAAGTTGATTTCAAGAAATCTATCTGGCTGTTAATGTTGTGCCTTTTGACAGCTTTTGATTATCTTGCCAACATCGTTCGTTTTATTCGTGTCATACCTCCCGCATTGCTAGGAAAAGTGGCAAAAATTGGATGTTCAAAATGCATCTTGTCAATAAAATCTATGTTTTGATAATCCGAAAAAAAGAATTTTTAAATAAAATTTACTGCCTGTCCCACGAGTAACACAAATTCTTTCGTTTATTCGATAGCATAAAAAAAACAATTTTTTAGAATTTTAGACATCGTGGGACGATCAGTTAATATTTTCAATTTAAGGTTTTACCGGAATTAAAAAAACATCCGTAAGATGCAACTAAGAAATGCAAATCTTTAGTGTAAATTTTCCCACCTTTAAAATCTATTTTGTATTCTAAAGGATCTGCTACAGCGTTTCCCTTATATGCTCCTTAAACGTCTCCATATTTATGTGGATGTCATTTGCCTGCTCTATGTTCTCTATCTGGGGGGACTTGGAGGATGTTTTGTATTATAGTCTACTTAAGCAGCCTGGTCACATTGCTACAGCTCAACTTTGCTTGATTTGATTAAAGAAAATGGTCAACGAATAGCATCCAGAATATAATGACTCTTCGTTTTAAAAGAGAGTGGGTGCTTGATTCACTTAGAGAAAGCAATACGCGAAGAAGGCTTTGAATAAGCTGCCTGACATGAAGCTATCATTTTCTTTAATAACAAATGTTTGTACACATGTTGCTGTACTTGCAAAAGAGTTTGCAAAAGCATCCTTGATGGAATATGCTTTACTGAAGTCGAATGTATTATTTTATATTCTCAGTTTAAGCATCTCTAGCATGTAAAATAATTTTAACTCCTGAAAATATTATTTGTCAGCACACAAAAAAAGCATGTGGCATCACTTAAGAATAGAAATGTTATTTGCAGTTATGATTGGCAACTCTTAGGCAACAACAAGACAGTTCAATGGCCGACAAATACCAAATAGTTTTGAAGCGATTTTTTGTTTTCTTCATTATTACTTTTTGGCAAATAATAAAGAATAGAAAACATGAATAAAGGAAAAATTACAAACAATTATTAATTTAGCGCACTTCCCTTAAGGTTTCTTTTTTCCTACTTTTTTTTATATTTAATTTTACTTTTTGCAAGATTTTATCTTTTTTTAAATAAAAATATATTCTGTCTCAGCTTGTTTAATCTAGTAGTTGTTACTTAATATATTGAATAAATGCTTTTAATTAATTTATGCAAGTACAAGTGAGTGAGTACAACTACAACAAGTACATGCAGTAAAGTTTTAAACAAAGAATTGTATTTGTTGTTCTGGTTTTTTATTAATGAATTAAAATAGGGAGAGTGTGTGTGAGAGAGAGAGAGAGCGATTACATTTGAAACTAAGTTAACGGAATAATAAAGTTAGGTTACATACGATGTTAATAATAATAATAATTGTGCAAAGAATGAATGAATGAAAGAAAGAAAAAAGGGAGTTAAGGCCGGGGCACATAGAATCCGTCATACGCTGCACTTTGACAAATTCAACTAAAGTCAAAGTAACGACGGATGAGGTTGTCACAATGAATACTTTGCTGACGGATGTTAAATCAAAGTTTGCTCTCTATTTTTATTCACTTTTAAATTTAATTTGTATTTTATTCACTTGTTAATTTAATTAAATTTGTATTTTATTGTTTGCCACTAAAATTGTTTTATTAAAATCACAAAACACAATTGAAACACAGCAAGAGTTAAAAGAAAACAGAGAAGAAGAAGCAGTTGATAGGTATCAAAGTATTCAACATACGTCAAAAGTTTAAAGTTGACCAACTTTCGTGCTTTGCGTTGACGGATACGTATTGATTGCGACAACGCTCATAATAAAACATGTATTTTAACTGACTTGTCAGTTGATTCTATATGCCCCGGCCTTTAAGGATACGGGATTAAGAATTTTATATTTTCTCTCTTTCTTATCATCACTCAGAAAATATTTGCCTGCAGAAGTTTCAAACGAAGATAAAAAGTATAAGTTACATCAAGATATTGATTTGGGTCTGACCAGTAAAAGAGCATTCTAGAACAAGAATTAAAGTAACTTGAATTACAAATAGGTTTTGGGATTTGCCGGACTTTTTTATTTCCCGGAAAACGGAAAAAAAATTATCGCATTCCCTGGAACACCGGGAAATCTGTAATTTCTAAGTTGCAATTGCAAAAGCAATTCTTCAAGAAAACAAGTTTATTTAATAAAATAACATTAAAAAATTCAAAGTTTTATTAAAACATAAACAAACAACAAAAATAATTGTTAAATAATAGTTTTAACAGTTTATAAAACTTAAAAACAATTCAGGTGACAAAACATACATATGAACATTTGTACTACATAACGAGAGAGATAACAAATATTTAAAATACAGAAAAAGTATTTTATTAATTATTTTTTGAAATGAATTTAAATAAAAGAATTGCATTTAACAATTCACTAGACATACTGTTGCTTGTTTTCGTTGCAAAATTTCCAACAACAAGAAAAACCCTTTCACTTTCTAATGAGGTAGAATGAGTTATAAAAATTATCCATGTTCTCGTGTTTCAAATGTTAGTGGCTTCGAATAATTCAAATACTTTTTTAAACAAATTAATTACCTTAGTTCTGTTTCTTCTAGAAATGCCCACGACTTCGTTCGCGTATCATTTTTAATCATCTTAAAATTAAAATTTAGAAAAATGTGTGTTTAAACATTTGTTGTAGAGTTCTGTAAACAGTGTTAAAAACTTTCCATCAACAAAAATAAAACGTACTGACAACTGTTCTAGTACCATTAAAATTGGATAAAATTGGTTGTCTTCACATTTGGATCTCTAGTTTCTCTACGATATGACATATTTTTATGAAAAAAAATGTATTCTTTATTTGAACAAAGGTTTTAAGGGATCTGCTCACAAAATATAATTCAAATCCATCCAGCAATTTTTACGTAATGCAAACACAGACAAACAGACATACAAAAATTCTAAATAAAGGTGTTTTGTATTCCATACGAGGGCTGCTATATATATTTCTGGCCTGGCAACACTGAGTGCTGCCAAGTGCAATCTGACATTTCCATTGGAAAGTTTGTCATTTTTAAGCATAATCGTACTCAAAACGTTTTGACGTACGACCATTATTTGTGTTGTTTACAGTGACTTGAAAAAATTAATATAGAAAAAAATGGAATTAACTCGTGAACATTTTCGTGCCATCATTTTTCACAACTTTCGACGTGGATTATCACGGCAAGAGTGCATTGATGAACTTAAATCTTTGTATGGCGATGAAGCACTATCCTATAGCACTGTGAAAAATTGGTATAATGAATTTAATCGTGGCCAAAGCTCGCTCAAAGACGAATTCCGTGAAGGTCGTCCAAAAACGGCTGTTGTGCCAGAGAACATTGATGCCGTGCGTGAACTCATAATGCAAGATCGACATGCGACATACCGAGGGATAGAGACATCCTTGGACATTTCTTCCATCAGCATACATTCGATACTGCATGAACACCTGGCCGTAAAAAAGGTTTGTTCTCGTTGGATCCCGAACAATTTGAAAGTCGCTCAAAAAAAGGCTCGTGTCGATTGGTGCAAAGAAATGTTGCAAAAATACGATTGCGGTGCTTCAAAAGACGTTTATAAGATCGTCACAGGTGACGAATCATGGATCTATGCGTATAAGCCCAAAACGAAACAACAATCGACCGTGTGGGTCTTCAAAGACGAGCAAAATCCAACGAAAGTTGTTCGTGGAAGAAGCACTTCGAAGCAAATGGTCGCCTGTTGCTTCGGCAAAACTGGTCATGTTGCGACTTTTCCGCTTGAGCAACGTAGGACGGTCACTTCTGAGTGGTACACTACAATTTGTTTGCCTAAAGTCATCAGAGAAATTCGAAAAACCAACAAGAGAAGACGAATTATTGTTCACCATGACAATGCGAGCTCTCACACATTGGCTCAAACCAGAGCGTTTTTGACCGGCCAAAACGTCGAATCAATGGGTCATCCGTCGTACAGCCCTGACTTGGCACCTAATGACTTCTTCTTGTTTCCGCACATCAAGAAAAAAATGCGCTGCCAACGATTTTCGTCTCCAGAAGAAGCTGTTGAAGTGTTCAAAAACCATGTTTTAGAGGTGTCTCAATCGGAGTGGAAAAAGTGCTTCGACAACTGGTTTGAGCGCATGCAAAAGTGTATAAATCATGCTGAAGAATACTTTGAGAAACAATAAAACCATTTTTGATTATAAATATTCGCATTTTCACTATTAGGCCAGAAAAATATAGAGCAGCCCTCGTATTCTTACGAAAAGTTTCCATTTAATGACACTAGGTATCACTGGTTCGGCTGGGAAACTGCAAAATATCAAAATATAATTTTTGAGAGCAACAAGTCTACTGATGATGATTCTTCAGGCAAAAGCTTTGAAAACTGATATAGAAATGACATTGGCCAAATGGTGTGAAGTACTCTCTGTTAAAGGGGGTCATTAAATTAATACTATTCTATGAGTTCATTAGAATACGCCGTACATTTCTTTAAAAGTCTCTTCTAATGCTTAAGAAAGTTTGGTTAGTTATTAGCAATTTAACTTAGTCTCTGCCTGGATCGGAATAGAATTGATGGCTACAGTCAATAGGCACTATTTATTCGAAACCTATAAAACGATAAGAAAATGGGGAAAATTAATTTGTCACAGGTCCACTTTTACACTGGCAGCCAATATCTTGCCGTTACGTCTCAAATTTGTGGAGCACCAATTTCTCAAGAATTTAACCTTTTTGTATAAAGCATGAAATAATTTGGATAAATTTGATTACAAGCTTCATTGACTGATTTTCGTTTTTATATCCAACTGACGTGATTAGGGCGCTATTGCTACCTACATTAATTGCTTTGCTTGTGCCATCTTAGCAGTGTTCTTTCAGTTTTTGTCTGAGAATCTCCTTTCACTATTTACAATTTTATTTTCTTACTTGTTTCATTTCTATTTCTCTTTCCGTATGTTTTCCCTTTCCTTGCAAGCAACCTTAAGTGATTGTCTTTGCTGGTTCCTGGAAAACTTGGAACTTTGAAATTTGATATTTGGGAAGGACTGGACACTCTTACGCAACCACATTAATTTTGCATCTCAAAAATAAAATAGTCCAAATAATAGCGTCCTTGTAGCGTCCAGAAAAAGTGAAATCTCTTCTATTCATGGTAGAATTTTTTTATAGAAATTTTTGTATGTTTGTGCCTAAAGAACTTATTTATTTTTGAACCGATTTTAAAAATTTGTTCTTTATTTGAAAGGTTATGCTTATGGTTCTGCTTCAAAAAAATAATTAAAAAAATTAAAGGGTGTCCCCTTGTATGTTTTTTTGGTGTATTTTGAGCTGTAAAGGGCTGCGTGTCACTGTAGCTCTCAATAGCAAAACTTAATAACAAAAAATAAATCTTAAAATTAAAGGGTGCCCCTACAGGTGAAGGAAATTGCCCCATATGGGCTTATCTTTTGAACTGTTAAAGACAAACGATTAAAAATGGAACAAAATGTCGATTATTATGACCTTTACATTGAAAAGTAAAAATTCTAAATTAAAGGGTGTCCCAATAGTTCTTTTAATTTTATGACAATGTACATAATTTTAAATAGTTGTAGACAGATGTTTGAATTTTACAAAGAACCGCTATGACAAGTATAAAATTCAGATTTGGTAAGTAAAGGGTGTGCCAATAGTTGGTGTATTTTTTTTCTTCTTTTAATTTGCATTTAAATTTTATTTTTCAAGAGCTAAGAAGTCATGTCGCATATAACATTAATTATATAATCAATGTACCTTTGAGAAACATAATTTTAAGTTTTTCTGTTTTGAAGTCGGTTTTTTTTTTTTTTTTTTTTTTTTTTTTTTTTTTGAAGAATTATTTTTGGTTTGTACGCAAATTTCAAGAATTTCTGATGTATGCGGACAAATGCAGAAAACTAAGTGCTTTTACTGGTTCAGAAATGGCACCAATAAAATTGTGTACAGACTTTTTAGAAAGCAAAAAAAAAAAAAAAATAATAAATCACTCTATCGCTCACAGTAGTTTATATGGAAAGAGCAAATTTTATACTTTTCTTTCTCTAGTGCCGCTAAGCAAGGCCTTGGTGTAAGTTAGTAACTACACTGCAACTATTATGCCATTCTATAGACCATTGTCTGATATTTCTATAACATCGTCTGTTTAGATTAATAAACACAAGGCTGACGCATTCAATTGCAATTTTTTCTCGCTTTTTTTCTCTCTGAATGATAAAATAAAAAAATGAAGTCAATTACTTTAATCACCTCAAAAACAAACCCAACGTCGTGTTAACCCAAGAATGTTTGCAAAGAAATTATTTATAAATGTGGACCAAAAAAAATTAAACAAAAATTTTTTTATAAAAATGACAACTGCAAAAACTTTTTAAGTAAATTTTACATCGAATACAAAGAAAGTCGTACAAAGAAAAGAAAAGAAATTTTACGGGAAGAAAAATTTCAAACAAAAAAAAAAAAAAAACATTTAACCTTAACAAAGAAAAGAAGGTGTTTTGAAAGACATGTTGTACAAGTTTCATGCTCAAATTGTCAATTGATAATTCAAAAGATACAAAAACCACAACTTAAATTTTTGTCATGACAAATTACTTTTGCTTTTGCCTCCATGTACTGACAAGGGAGCGATTTTAAATCGCAAAACTCTAAATATCTTTGAGCTTGTTCTCGAAGGTTTTTGCCTTAAATTTTAATTATAAAAGTTTCATCAGTTTGTCTCAGTATATTTTTGCTAATCAAGGTCATCAGATTTCTGGGGATTACAATTTACATTTTCGATCGTAATCGTTACTTTTAAGCGATTTGTGATTTGCTTTTGTCAAAACATGGGACGTAGATAAATATATTTTATTTCTGAAAAAATATTTAAAAGAGAAGTTTGCAACTAAATAAAAATTTTAACTTTTGGCAACAGCTAAACGTTTTACATTTTTTTTCCGTTCCGTATCCAAAGGGTAAAACCGTAACCCCATTATTTTCGTTAGGTCTCTCCATCTATCACATTTCTCTATCGCTTAAAATAGTAAGAGGTAGACTCATTTCTACAGCAGGAATATTACTTTAGCGGCTGTAACAATAAAAATTAAAGGGTGTTTCAAAAGTGATGCAATATTCATAAAAATATTGATACTTTTTGAGCTGTGATAGAAAGACGGATCAAATTTCCACAGTGAATATAAAACTGTGTCTTCTATAACAACAAGTATAAAATAGAAAAAATTTTAATTAAAGGGTGTCTCAAAAGTAATTTTTTATACCGCAACATTTTAAGTTTAAGTATTTTTATGTCCACTTTAAAAACAATTAATAAAAATGAAAATTTGTATATAAAGGGTGATCCTATAGTAATGTAATTTTAATTTTAATATGTCTTTAGCTTTTTAAGCGTAGTAGTGAAATATTGGCTATTTCCTTAGAGCATGTACAAATATCTTCCGCTATAAAAATATTAAAAAAAAAAGAAAAAGATAATGTTAAAAAAATAAAAAAGGGTTACCCCAACATTGTACTAAACCTTTATGGTGTGCGTCAAACTTGCACATGGCACATTTATTAATTGAACCAACACACAGGAGATGGTCCCTTTCAAAACAAGATGTTGTTTTACAACTAGAAAATAAGGATTTGGGAAGGAGAAGAGAGAAATACTCAATTTTAATTTTCTACCTGAGATGTTACGATAACAGAGCTCTGTTAATCACTTAACATAACCAATGTTAATATTAAAAATTTAATAAAAAAGATTCAGAACAATATTTAAATATAATTTAAAGTGGATAGAAAAAAAAAAAGTATTTTAAAACACTTCTACTAGTGTCGTTATTAAACTTCAATGGTCAAATATTTTAAAATTTTGTTTTTTAAGAAATTATGGAGGTTTTTCCAAAAACACCACTTTTGAAATTTGAAAAAGGACTTTGGTCCTTTTCTCGTAAACGAAAGGGAGTCTTTATTTCTGTTAGTATTTTGTTCCATGCCATTCTGCTTTTTAAATTATTGAAATTAGTATTTCTGTAACAACATATCAGCTGTTTATAATAAACAAAGAAAATACAATACACAACACAACAACAAAAAAATTACAATTATAATAACAAAAACAGGTTTGTTACAATTTTCACTCACACTAAAAAACAACTTTCAAGTAACTTAACGTTGAATTCTATTTTCTACTGATTCGAACGAAACAGAACAGAACGTCAAAGTAATAACAAACCACAAATACATATTTTCCATTTAACAGAAACTGATCAGCTGATTCGTCACGGAACGGAAAGCAAAGACTAATTCTGCCTTTATCCGAATCACTGATGAAACGACCACGAATGGTACTGCTCTGAGTAAAAAGCATGCAGTATCCAAAAAACAAGCGAGCAGATATTAATAATAAGTTTCCTGATTTCGTCCCAATCTCCGGATCTGTTTGTATAATTTTAAGCCTTAGACTGCTCTGATCTTCCGAATAAAAGTGTAGCAGAAAATTCATTTTTATTCTCAGAATACTGCCATAATCCATAATCGATCCAAAGGGAAACCACAACGGCGCTGTCCGAATAATTGAGTTTATTTGTTGTCATAAAGTTTAAAAGTTCTGCAAGGTTCTACGAGGGCTGCTCTATATATTTTTGGCCTAATAGTGGAAATGCGAATATTTATAATCAACATTGGTTTTATTGTTTTTCAAAGTATTCTCCAGCATGATTTATACACTTTTGCATGCGCTCAAACCAGTTGTCGAAGCACTTTTTCCACTCCGATTGCGAAACCTCTAAAACATGGTTTTTGAACACTTCAACAGCTTCTTCTGGCGACGAAAATCGTTGACCACGCATTTTTTTTCTTGATGTGCGGAAACAAGAAGAAGTCACTAGGTGCCAAGTCAGGGCTGTACGGCGAATGACCCATTAATTCGACGTTTTGGCCGGTCAAAAACGCTCTGGCTTGAGCCAATGTGTGAGAGCTCGCATTTTCATGGTGAACAATGATTCGTCTTCTCTTGTTGGTTTTTCGAATTTCTCCGATGACTTCAGGCAAACAAATTGTAGTGTACCACTCAGAAGTGACCGTCCTACGTTGCTCAAGCGGAACAGTCGCCACATGACCAGTTTTGTCGAAGAAACAGGCGACCATTTGCTTCGAAGTGCTTCTTTCACGAACAACTTTCGTTGGATTTTGCTCGTCTTTGAAGATCCACACGGTCGATTGTTGTTTCGTTTCGGGCTCATACGCATAGATACATGATTCGTCACCTGTGACAATCTTATAAACGTCTTTTGAAGCACCGCAATCGTATTTTTGCAAGATTTCTTTGCACAAGTCGACACGAGCCTTTTTTTGAACGACTTTCAAATTGTGCGGAATCCAACGAGAACAAACTTTTTTTACGGCCAGATGTTCATGCAGTATCGAATGTATGCTGGTGAAAGAAATGTCCAAGGATGTCTCTATCTCTCGGTATTTCGCATGTCGATCTTGCATTATGAGTTCACGCACGGCATCAATGTTCTCTGGCACAACTGCCGTTTTTGGACGACCTTCACGGAATTCGTCTTTGAGCGAGCTTCGGCCACGATTAAATTCATTATACCAATTTTTCACAGTGCTATAGGATGGTGCTTCATCGCCATACAAAGATTTAAGTTCATCATCGTGATAATCCACGTCGAAAGTTGTGAAAAATGATGGCACGAAAATGTTCACGAGTTAATTCCATTTTTCTATATTAATTTTTTCAAGTCACTGTAAACAACACAAATAATGGTCGTACGTCAAAACGTTTTGAGTACGATTATGTTTAAAAATGACAAACTTTCCAATGGAAATGTCAGATTGCACTTGGCAGCACTCAGTGTTGCCAGGCCAGAAATATATATAGCAGCCCTCGTACATTTCGCAAATGCGACGAAAGTTCAACTATTTCACGGATATTGACCGGCAGCAACATAGAACATGCTTCAAAACCTCTTGCTCCTACTCGTAATGTCAACTTCTACAAGTTCTTATTGTTGTACGCAGGTTCAGTCTTATGGTGTACCTGTACCACGTTAGAAAAGCCCGCAAAAAACCATCTTAATCCCTAAAGGTTCCAAGAACTTTCTGTTGAAAGTAAAATTTACAGGACTCGAGATAGGTCATTAATATTCCCCGATCTTATACATGTGTTGCTCATCAGGCCTATTTTTTAATCTATAATTATATTTAAGGATACGTTCTCCGTCTTCGATTAGAAGCATCAATCATAAAACTAATCTAGGTATTAATTAGACACTTGTTTAGGAGCATGGCGAAATAATATACGGTGGGGCCTATGGCGAATTCATTTATTTTCGCCGGTAGCTTAACTGCCAGAATCCACGTATGAAAAATCTGTATACTATTTTTTTTTTATATGTAGTTTGACATTCAAGCTAACGGCAAAAATTAACGAATTCGCCATCGCTTCCACTGTATATTTATTCGCCTTGATAAGGAGTTTACCGATACCAAGGCGAATTTATAGTAGTTAATGCATTAATTTCAAAGGTTATTCGCTTTTAAAAAATTGTAAACAGTTGTCAAACGCTTACAGTACAAAAGGAGAACATTTTTAATGAAATTTACAATTCGAATTCGGCTGTGCCGAATTTTATATACCCTTTACCATGTACATATGTAAGTCTAGTTAAGTGAACAACAAAAAAAATGTTGGGGTGATAGAGAATAAAAAATTAAAAAAAAATTACACGAAAATGTCATCGGCTCTTAATGGGTTAAACATTTCTTAAAAATTTCAGTATTTTAAAATTAAAATTTTTGGTGAACTTTTGTAAAAATAACTATTTTCGTGAAATTCCAAGATTTTGCAAAATTAGATTTTTTTTTAAGAATTTTGGGTTTTGAATGAAATTTAAAATATTAATGGGAAAAGAAATTTTTTTAACAAAAATTAATATTTTTGGTGAAGTTTAAGTGAAAGTGCTATATTTTAGTGAAATTTAAAAAAAAGGACAATTAAAATTGAAAAACATAACAAAAATGGAAGTGATCGACTAAAATCAAAACACTTGAGTCCATTATGGCAATCGAGATCGGGCTTTATAAAGATGGTCGATATCGTTACTAAGAACCTTTTGAAACATAAAAGAATGTAGAGCAGTAATTAATGTTAAGCGCGATGATTGATGTGAAATCAGCTGACTATGAGAACAGTAAATAAATATTAATTAGATTAAGTAAATATTAGCGTGTGGTCATTCTTGATATAAAATTTATCTTATTTTAAATTCATTTAGACGTGCTACGCTTTAAATGTCAGAAGCTTTTGTTTCTACGCTTCCAAACTAAAAATTTATCTTTGATAGTTTTATTTTTTATCGCATTGTAGTTTGTGGTTCTAATTGTACTTTAATTTATTTATTTTCAACTTGCTTGACATAAAATTTATTCATTTACTTTTTTTTTGGATGCCCCTTTTTGACACGGTTTTGCATATTTTTTACAAGAATTTAGGTACCTTTCTTTTTTATTATCCTTCTTTATTTTCACTTTTTCAATAATTCTATCTACATAGATACATGAATAAGTAAATATTTATGTGTGAATTTATATACTCGTAGTACCTAGACACTGGATATTCATATGTTTGTTGTTTTTTTTTTTATTGTTTTATAAACAGCAAATTTGTTTTTTTTTTTTTTTTTAATCTTGTTCTTGCTTCTTATGTTTGTGTATTTAACATGAGCATAAATAAATTGGTTCATGTGTGTGTTAGCACTGACTGCACTCTTGTACATTAATGTTTTGATTTTTTGTCTTAAAATTTTTGTTGCTCTTTGATTTATTTATGCCTACTTCTGATTCTAGTATATAGGGGAGTATCCCCCTACAAAAAAAATAAAACAGACAAAGGTAACAACAACAATACATACATAAATATACAACAATATGTATGCAGAAGAAAGAACATTAAATACAAGTTTCTTTTGTTTTTTTTTAACGCTCCCTACTTCACAAATATTCACAAAACATCTCATAGAATAAATTTTTTACACCGCATAAAAACACTTTTCTTTTAAGTTTTAATCAATTATAAATAGAAATTTATTGTGTAATTCCTAAGCATTGATTGCTTAATTAAATTGTGTATTGAAAAATTGTTTTGTAAACTTTTTTGTGCACAAGACTGAATAACACAATAGACACGTTCAAAGTACTTTAAAACCCTTTTATTTTTAAATAACACTATTAATTATGTGGCTTTCTATTACTTAATATACCTTTTATTATTATTTTATTTCTAATTTTTCACATTTAATTAAAAACTTCTTTTATTTTTTTAAATATATATAAAATTATAATCTTTGTTTTTTTTTTAATCTTAAACGTTTTTGTTAAAATTTCATTAACTTTCCTTTAGAATTAACGTTTATTCTCATACGCGTTCCTCTTGCAACTAATTGTAAATTTAGCGGCTCTTTTATTTTGTTCTTTAGCTTCAGCTTTTATCTTGTTTGCTTTATTTATTATTTTTAACTTTAATTTAAAGTTGCCAGATCTAAAGTTTGTTTATAAGATGATTTATAGCTAAAAGTTTTCTTAATGATTAAACGATTTTTAGCTTTAACGGGAATATTGTTTATTACACAATAGCAAATTAAAAGCAGTTTAATGTTTGATTTATTTGGCAATTATAATCATTTATTTGTTTGATATAAAAGTTACTTCAAATTGTGTACACAAAAGAAACAGACACACGAATATGCTCTCGCCACATTAATCCATTGTTTTGTTTGTTTTCCACAACGTACATTTTGTGAGAATATCCAGAGTTTAAAAAGTTCAAGATTTCACGCTTAACACTTATAATATAAATTAATTTTCTCTTAAAAATAAGATGTTTTCTACCTTTTCACTGTGATCACACCGCTAAGTTTTTAAACAGCGTTATCATTGCAAAATATGTAATCTTATTTTACAATAAAAAAAACATATTTTACCAAATGCTTCTCGATTTCATTGAAAATACAAATATGTAAAGTTAACAATAAAATTTGCTATTAGAACTTTGGAATAAAATTATAACTTTTGGGATATAAATTACTTTGTTGAGTTATATTTTCAACAGTTCCGATATTTTCTTATCTGATGCGAAAATGCCAATATTACATATGTCACGGTATTTTTAAACGTATGTATGTATTTTTTATACTAAATTTTGAATAAAATTTGTGTTTTTCCAAATTTTGTTATTAAAACATAACTACTTAAGTAGAAATTTACGTGTGTAAAATATAGATAAAAAATTAAAAAATTTAATAATAACTTAATACTTTAATTAATTGTATAATTTCTGCATATCCTTTTAGATATCATATTAAAGGTGTGACGGTGTAATATTGACAAAAACGAATTCACAAATTTAATAAATAGATTATAAAATACAATGAATAAAATAAGATTGGATTTAAACAAAAATTTCTGAAAAAAAAAAACAGTTAAAAATGCAATTTTTCAGTAATACTTAAGGAAAAATAATTAAAAAAGTACTAATTCACAAAGGTATTATTTTGAAAGAAAAACAATTTTAAACATTTTGAGATTGCACTTTGAGCTTAAACTTTTTTAAAAAAATTCCTTTAAGTAACCCTTTAATTTTAGGTACTTATTTATGATTTAGAAAAGAATCCTTAAAAACAGCGCTTTTGAAAGAGTTACTTTATAATATATTTTTAGTAAAAGTACCATTTGAAAAATTTACTTTTGCTAAAACTTGTTTTGAAATAAATGAATTTTTTAATAAGTTCCGTTAAAAATGCCTTTAAAAAAAGTACTTTGAAACATATTTTTAGTAAAAGTACCTTTTATTAAATTATATAACTTTTGGGCCATATTTTAGTAAAAGAACTGCTTTTGCTGACTTTTAATGACTCAATTTCAGAGAATCTATTTAATAAATCAAAGTAATATACAAATCAAACTAATGTAATAATCTTACAATATATTTATGGCGCAAATATTTATCATCTAAGTGCAGTACGACAGCTGCGAATAAAAAATATATTTGAAATGTCACAAACGACTAACGCACTTAACTGATGAATTTTTGCGTCATGAGCCAATTTCACTAAATGCAAAGACAACAAAAATAAAATCAAAGTTTTATTTAATAGTTTTGTTTCGAAACAAGAAGGCGCAAAATGTGTTCGTTTGCATTTAGTATTATTGACAGTTAAAAATTTTAATTTCTAAATTTTGTGTGTCTGGCAACACTACATTGAAGAATATGATATATAGTTTTAATGACAGTTATTTTGAATTTTGTAGTGTTTAACAGGAAACTGCATTATCGATGGTAATTTACTATAATGTGGCAATGCCACACTTTTATTGTTTTACATATATTTTTGTCGAGTTTTATTCTATTGGGCAATACTTTTATTTACCTACAATAACACAACGTGACGGTCTGCAAAGAAAGTTTTTTCATTGAATAAAAAATTGGCTGTTTAAAGATCAAGACTAAAAAACAATAAATATTGATTTGCTAAGTGCTAAAAAATGGAGGAGAATAAAGAAACCCTTCCAGAAAAGGAAATTAATGATGCAACTGAAGAAATTGCAAAACCAAATCAACAGGAGAATGATAATCAATTGCAACAACAGCAGCATCAACACGAATTACAACAGCAGAAAGAACAAGAAAAGCAAATTGAGACACCTGGTGAAGCACAACAACAAAAAATACAGGATCCCCAGGTAAATGAATATGCACAAAATGATGAAGATGAAGACGACGATCATGAAGAAAAAGAAACTTCTCAAAAATTAGTAATCGATATACCTGATGATGAAGAGGAAGAGGAGAAAGAAGAGGATGATGATGAGGTTATCGCTTTAGATGATACACCAGAAGAAGTACCTCCAAAAAAAGAAAGTGAACAAGTTAACCCAAAGCCCATAGTAGAAACTGTTATAACTTTATCGGATGGTGAAGAAGATGTACCGACCAATGAAACTGTCTCCAAACCGGGTAAAGTACAAAAAAGACGTAGTATGGGAGCCAGTTCGGCAAACGAGGAAGATCATTATCGTTTAAAAAGACGTAAAATTAATGCAGCCGGTGCTCCTAAATTGCCATTAACAGGTTGGTAGTACATATTTTACAACTTAATGAAAATTGTGAAAACTTTAACAAGGATTGTGTTTTTAAAGGTTACGTACGTTACATGAATGATCGTAGAGAATCAATGCGCAAGGAACATCCTTCAAAGACTCACATGGAACACACTAAAATGATTGGTGAAGAATGGCATTCATTGCCTTCTGATGTCAAGTCAACCTATCTAAAGGCTGCGGATGTCGATAAGCAAAGGTAAATATAAATAAAAATATTTAAAAATATCTTGAAAGTAATTTTGTTTTTAATTATTTATATGCATTTTATCTTCTAAACTTACATTTTATAGAGCAAATTTTTACATTAAATTTAAGGCTTTTAAATTTTTTTTTAATTTTTCAAATGATTTAAATTTGAATTTTGAATTTAAATTACATGATTTCAAATTTTAATCATCTTTCGAAAAAAAAATATTTAGGCTTTTCTTTTTTATATTTGAAATCAAAAATAATAGTTTTTAAAAGAAAGTTTTTTTTTGGTTTTCTTGTGTATAAATTCTCTAATAGTTTTCCATTCAAAATATGAATACAATCAGTTCATATTCTTTCACCAATATTCAATAAAACTAAATTTTTCGCTTCTGATCGCTGTGTAGTGATATAAAACTACAAATTTGAAAATAGAATAAATTATATTGGAGTGTCCAATAGTAGAGACACAGCTTTTTTATTTGCAAAACAAACATCTCCCACTTGCGTTTTTTAGTGTCGATATTAATTATTTTTAATAACTGACGTTCTAGGTTATTTAGAGTGACCTCAAATAACTTATTTTGTGGTCACATTCTTTTGTTTTTTCCACTAGTGAAATGCAATGTGGAATTAAGCAGGTGTAAAACAATTTCACTCATACATTTCAATTGCTCTAAAAATTCAAATAAAATGATTTGTTTTGCCATTTGTTTGAATCCGCTTAAAAGTTGTAAATCTTTTAATAATTTTTAAAAAATTTTAATTTTTATTTGTTCACTTTTTATCGTGGTAATAACCCAAATTTTATTTTTAAATAAAATCGCTATTATTTATTATTCTTCTTCTTTTTCCTTGTTTAATTTTGTTTAAACTATCAGGCATGTCACACATTCCAATCGGAATCGTTTTAATTCCGTATTAACAAATTCCGATCGATTTTGTTTTACCTTCTTCAGATTCCGATCGATTTTGTTTTACCTTCTTCAGATTCCGATCGATTTTGTTTATTCCTGAAAAGTATTGAATCTCCACTATTTATTTAAACGTGGCAATATTTTGCACACCAAAGTAAACAACAGGGCTAATCTAAGTAGGACACATCATAAAAGTAAATTTAAGAAACGCTAATAACAAAATTTCAAAGAAACTAAATTCCACTTTGAAATTTGAAAGTGGTTTTATTCCGAAGAAATTTTTCGTTTTTAGTTTTCAAAAAAGCAATTTACGGAAATGAAACCACTTTCGATCGGAATTGAGTTCTGTGACATGCCTGTATATTTGAATTTTAGTTATTTCGTTCCAAAACTAAACGACCAAATTTAATTCCCCCCAATAGTTACTTGATTAAGAATTAAAGGCAGGACGTCGTTCCATAAAATACCGTTAGAGTTAAAATTGAACTATTAAAAGAGACTGTAGACTCTCCCTACAGGCAAGGATGCCACTTTGAAAAAGTTTATCATAATTTTGACGATTATTTGTGTCTTCTAAAAAGTCACGATTTTGTAAAAAGAAATTTTGAATAATAATCATTTAAAACCGCAAGTGTTACATATAATAAAGGGTCATCCAAATGTGATGCCTAGATGTCAGCACTATATAATTTTTACACGTGACATATTTTCAAATGACATAAGCCATTTTGTTTTATTAGAAGGTAGTACAGTTTTAACCATGGACAGGTACACATTGCAACAACGCGTTTACATCATTCAAAGTTATTATGAAAATGGGCGTTCTTTGAAAATTACCCATCGCAAAATTCGTGATTTTTTTTGGTGAAAATAATCGGCCAAATCAATCTTCAATTCAAACATTAGTGAAAAAATTCGAAGAAACTGATTGTGTTACTGAAAAACCAAAAAGTGTTAAACCAAAAACTGTACGCACAAATGAAAATATTGCTGCTGTTGGTGAAAGTGTTGAAAATGAACCGGCAACATTAATTTCGCGTCGTTCGCAAGAATTGGGCATTTCTTATGGCTCCTTATGGAGGATTTTGCATAAAGATTTGCAAATACATGCATATAAAATTCAATTAACCCAGGAATTGAAAGAAAGAGACCATTTACAACGTCGTAATTTCACTAGTTGGATTATTGAACAACGAACAACATATCCATTGTTTTCAAGCAAAATTTTGTTTAGTGACGAAGCTCATTTCAGAATGGATGGATTCGTCAATAAGCAAAATTGTCGTATCTGGGGTGATGAAAATCCTCGTGTTATTCATGAAAAATCTCTACACCCACAAAAAGTTACTGTTTAGTGTGCATTTTGGGCAAATGGAATCATTGGGCCATTTTTCTTCGCAGATGATGCTGGAAATGCTGTTACTGTGAATGCTGAGCGATACCAATCAATGTTGAGAGACTTTTTATGGACACACTTGAATCATATTGATGTGTCTGACGTCTATTTCCAGCAAGACGGCGCTACATGTCACACAACTCAAGAAAACATTACGCTTTTGCGATCAAAATTTCCTCAACGTGAAATTTCACGAAATGCAGATTTCAATTGGCCTCCAAGGTCATGTGATCTAACACCATTAGATTTTTTTGTGGGGTTTTTTGAGAAGTCGAGTGTATGCTAACAAGCCACAAACAATTAATGATCTAAAGAACAACATTCAAGTTGCAATTTGTGAAATAACACCAGCAACATGTCGAAAAGTCATTGAAAATTTCGATATTCCGATTGATGTCTGCAGACGCAGTCATGGTGAACATTTGAATGATATTCTATTCCACTTATAATTGTAATGGATCATACTTTTAATAAAAAAAAAAAAAAAAACAGCTTGAAAAAATTGCAAATAGTTTGTGTGAAATTCGTATTTGACTCGAATTCAAATTTGTTGTTTTTCCAAAAAAAAAAAAAATTTGTATATCTAATTTAAACACAGCCTTTCTTTGTTTATCAAAATAAAAATAAATAAAACAGTATAACATTGTTCCTTTGCTTAAGATCAACTAAGAAAATTGCGTTTAAAGTTTTGCGAGTGATATTTTTTATTAAGTAAAATTTCATTTAAGATACAAGTAACTAATAGTAGAGAGAGAGAGCTTCAGGTTACTTCTGTTTTGCAGTCTTGTTCTGTAATACTCGTAGCTAAATCTAAATCTTGATCGCAGAAAAGTGTTGCAGAATAGCATTTGTAGCTAAAATCGCTAAATAGATTATTTTAGAGCTTAAGAGATTGAGCTTTAGCGATTTACAAAATTAAGCTGCTGATCTTTTAAATTTAGAGAAATTATTCAAATAAAAAATAAAAATTTGTGAATTAATAAATATTTTCATTTAATTCATACTGATTTTCTACGTTTTTAAATGACTTTATTAACAAAGTTTTTTTTCCAATGCGAATTGACATTAGGCAAATGAATTACGTTCAATTGTCAAACAGTTAAATAAAAAAATCAGTAATTTTGACATTTTCGGAAGCTAAATAAGCTAATGCATTCATTTGTTATCGGTTTGCCTTGGCTTTTTCTTTTTAAACATGAACTCAAGTACTTTTAAATGGGTATTTTAATTTAAATGGGCATTTTAACACTTGCAAAAAAAAAAACGGCATGAAAGAAAAAAAATACGTTTTGAAAGAAAGGCGACGAATGCAAAGTAACTGTTTAAAGCTTAAAAATATTTATCGCATTTATTTATTTTTCAAAAGTGCATAAAAATAAAAAGTTATGCCAACAAAATATAATAGTCAAAAATTAAAAAAACTTTAAGCAAAAATCGTCAAATATTTAACATGTCGTTTTTAGCACGAAAAATCGTCAAATCTGGCCACACCTAATACATGATGATGTAGTTTTGTTGCTTATAATATTTTAAAATGGTGTTTGACAGTGTATCCTCTTCGGCGATTTAAAGAGTCTTTAATAAAATAAATAAAATGAAATAATATCGATATTAACTTGGAAGAAACTGGTAAAAAGCTTTAAATAAAAATAATTCTTGCAAAAAAAAAGGACTTTAAAACAGACAAACTTAAAATCATATTAAATTATATTCAAAAAAGATTGCTTCAGGATTTTTTATATGTCGTAGAACAAAATATAAAGGCAGATTCAACAAGAAAATTCAGCAGTTATGTGGCCACCCTTTATTTTTTTACACTTTCAATTGCTGACGCAGTAAAACAAAATTTGTTTAAATTCTAAGCGTTAGTCTGTTAACTGTTCAAAAGATTGGCCATATGCATAAAATTACAATCATTAGGACACCCTTTAATTTCTAATATTAAATATTTTTACTTGTTTTTATACTTGATATAGTAATGGACATTCCATCTAATTTTTAAAAGTTTTTCTGTTATGGTTTCAGAGATCGGGCCATATAAATCAAATAACATCAGTTATGGGGACACCCTTTAATTTCTAATTTCAAGTTTGCTACTTGTTATAGCGTACTAAGCAATAAAGGTTCTGTGCAAATTTCAATCTAATGTCTACAACTTATCAACAGTGTGGTCATATACAGCAAATAACAGCAACTATTGTAACACCCTATAATTTCAAATATTTATTGTTCTTAATATACCAGACAAAGTAGTAAACATTCTGTTTAATTTTCAAGTGTTTGTAAATAACGGTTCAAACGATAGGGCCATATAGGCCAATTTACATCAAATATGGGAACACCCTTTAATTACTAAATTCAAATTTTATACTTGTTATTACAGCGGGATTAGCAACACAGGCTTTTTCTAAATTTCAGCTATCCGTCTATAACGCATTAAAAGTTTGGCCACATACATCAACTATTGGGACACCCTTTAATTTATAAATTCAAATTATAGGTTTTTTCTAAATAACAGCCATCTGGCTATACCAGTTTAAAAGTTTGTCCACACACATCAAATTACATTAACTATTGGGATACCCTTTAATTAATAATTTTGAATGTTTATACTTTTTATTATAACGGTCATATTAGTCGACATCCTGTCCAATTTTCAAGCGTTTTTGTATAACGGTTCGAAAGATAGGCGCATTTAAGTCAATTCACGTCACCTAGTGGGACACCCTTTAATTTTTAAATTTACTTTTGCATTACTTTGTGCTTATTGGGAGCTATAGCAATGCGCATTTTTTTTTTTTTAATTTTTAAGAAGTTTGTTTTACGATTCATAATGCACTTAAATAAATGCATGTATGTTGTAGGGGGACACCCTTTAATTTTTAAGATTATAAACTGTTTTTAAACGGAACCTATCTGTAACCATAATCTATCAAATTACAAAAAATTTTCAAAATCGATTCAAAAATGGCTGAGTTCTGCAGGCACAAACATAAAAAAGCAGCATTCAGCCGAATTGATAGCCTGCTTCTCTTTTTGAAGTCGGTTAAATAAGTATTGCTAATAAGCGTTAATTAAGCGTTTTTTTAATTACTTATTCAAGTTAAGTTTTCTGTTGTTTCGAATTTCTAAACTGTACAATTTGCATTGAATTTCGGTACCAATAACTTAAAGTATTTTTAAACTTAAAGAAACAGAAGAGAAATTATCTCAAAATTATTTAAAAACCCACCAATACCAGCTGTCTCTTGTTTAGGAACACATTTTTATACGAACTTATTTTGAATCGATTTTTAAAAAATTATTTAACAATTTTTTTAATTAAAAAATATTTTTTTTAATAGAATTAGATTTGCGTTTATCTAAAATACAACAAAATACAATCTTTAGTACTTTGCACTTGATCTCTAAAGCAACGTTTCTAAAAATGCTATTTTTTTGCGAACTTTTCTTTGCAGATATGTTAAGGAATTGAATAGTTTTCTGAAAGCCCGACCCGATATTTTAGCCAGCGAATTGGCTAAAAATAAAGCACGTAAACCGGCGGAAAACAATAGTCCCAATCTAACAGCAGCCACAGCAACCTCCACAGCCACTAAGACCGTTGTTAAAGATAAACCACAGACAAACGAGGCATCAAAAGCCTCGAAGGACACTGCAAAGGATAAAATGAATAAGGAAATTGCGCCTGTACCATCAACCTCACAACAGGCTGCTGCAGACAAAATCAACAATGAGAAAAACAAATGTAAACGTACACCCACACCACCCACCACCTCCACAAATGCAACTAATAATGCCTCCACATCAGCAGCACCATCTACCAGCAGCGGTTCCATATCTATGGGTACCTGTACACCCGGCGAAATACCCATCTTTACAAATGAGTTTTTGGAACACAATAAAATCTTTGACATGGAGTTACGTTCTCTCAGGAAATCAAAAACAGATTTGGAATTACAAAATTCAGTGTTAGAGAAACATGTTGAGAATATGAAATTCGGGGTTGAGAAAATGATAACGGAAAACAATGAGCTTGAAGAGAAGAATAGACTTTTGGAAATTTATTTGGACAAATTAAAGAAAAAATTAGCGCTAGCTTTAGGTGCCTTGCCCTTGCCTTCGGCACCCAATGGTGCCACCGTGGACAATATAGAGAAATATATGCAGGATCTATATAAAATGTCCACTTCAAATTCCACCGGACCGGCTACCTTAAATAAGGCCAAGGATATTATAAGAAAATTAGATTTACAAATACAACTTTAAGTTTTTATTTTTTATGCCACTTAATTATTTCATAAAATTATTGACTATCCCGTCTACAGGTAGCAATTTTTATAACAGCTACTGTTAAAACTGCTGTATATAAAAGCGAGAGAAAGAGAGAAAGAGAGAGGGATAAGAAAAGAGAGCTGCTTTTATTTAAAGAGTTTTGACAGTTGCTTTTATAAAAATTGCTAAATATTTGATTAAGGGAGCTACAAAAAGGTTCATAAATTTAATTTTTTTATACATAAATTTGACCACAAACTCCTCCCTCCCGATTTTTATTATTTTTTTTAAACCGCCCTTGACTTTATTTTTTTAAGTTGGGCAGTTTAAGATTTTTATTTTTAAAACGTCTCTGTTAATTTCAGAGAAACTTCTTTAAATTGTAAAAATTTTTTTATTATTTCAATAATTTGTTTCATTTTTTTATCCTTGACTTTGTTTAATTGTTCTTTAGGGTTTTCTCTTTACAAGAGATACTTTTAGTTTTAAGAAATCGTTTTTTCTACTCTATTGATTTTTATTAAACATAAAAAAGTAAATGTTAAATTTCTTGAAAATTGAAAAAAAAAAATTTATTTTTACTTAGTTTTAGGATTTCGTACCTAAAGGGTGGTACAAATGTAACCCTATTGTTTTTACTACAATTTATTTCCGTTTGTCATAGAACTCTATCTCTGCAACTGTAATAGGCTGGCTCTTTAAATGTTTATTTTAATAAACGCTATATCAACATATTCTAAAAAATAAAGGGTGCTTCAAAAGTAACGTGATATTAAAAAAAATATTTTTTAAACTAAAAGCTTGACCAAGCAGAGTGGATAAAAAACTATGTCCGCTATAGCAACAAATTAAAAAAAAATACTTCAACTAAAAAGGTTGTTCCAATAGTAACGTGATTTTTACCTAAGTGGTCTTGTTTTAAAATCCCATAAAACAGACAGTTTAAGTTTTAAGAATTGTTATGCCACATCTAAGAACAAGTACAAGAAAATACGTAAAATATAAAGGGTGTGCCTATAGTAACAAGATTTTAACATATGCCACTTTAATTTTTCAGCCGCAATAAACAGAGATTTATCATTTAAACAAAGTATGAAGAAATATGTTCGCATTAAAAATAAGTGCAAACAATAATTTCAAAATAAAAGGGTGTTTTCATACAAATATGGCAGACGCTTAAAATTTACGCATAGGAGTTATTACTCTTAAGCCTTAGTCCAAATCCTCAAAGGTTTTTTTAGTTGTAGACCTGAAAAATCACTTTTTAAATACTTTCACCTTTGAAATTGTTTCCTCAATCATCTTTCGAGGTGTCCGTTTTAAGAGTGACGGTCCCATTTGCCTTCTCTTATAAGAAATGTGAAAGTCACTGAATGTATTAAACAGTGATTCAAATCTCCTAATTTTCGGTCCCACAAAGATATTGAATTTAAATTAATATTTCCAATTTGGGCCACTTTGCAAACTGCCATTGGTTTCCATAGTTGTTATCAACATCCTAACGCTACTGCTGTTTGTTTATAATTTTTTTTTTTTTTTTGACTCTGATGCCAAAATATCTTTGATAGAAGTCTTTGCAGAATAAAATTCAAATATTTCTAATTAAAAGAAATGTTTAAATTTTACCCCTGGGAGATAAACTTAAACATGACTAGACATAAATTATATTGAATTGCTGTGTTGTCTGGCAAACACTTTGAGGGTGGTTTCCACAAAAAAAATAAATAAAAACAAAGTGAGAAAGTAAAAGAAAATAAATGCACTTATTTTCCACCCTCAAAATCTGTTCCAATTGCATTCGAAATGGTAATAATGAGAATTGTTTTTTTTTTATTTTCTTAAAATGCATAAAAACAAGGATTTTCTACGGAGATTTTTTCCCAATGATTTTGGACCATAATTTTTCCTCGTTTTGTCAATAACAGAATCCTTAGGAAGGGTGTGAAGTTTGTAATAATGACGTCATGTGTATGTTGGCAAACAAAAACATTAAAAAAAATTATTATTGTTTTTGTTAAAGTTTGAATGCGGCATATTTTTGGCACGCTGTCGAAGGACTATTTTTTTTTGCTTCTTATTGATTTAAGGGATTATTACAAATTTATTAAATACACTTGAATTAGTTGAAGGTTAAGGATTTATAAAAAAAAAAATACTTCGAAGCTGTATATTTATTGAGCAACGAAAATTGATTGTTTTTCATTATAAATTAAGAACACTGTTATGTAAAGCTTTTAAAAGGATAAAATTTAATCCTAAAATAAAGACAATTTTTCAGCAAGGCTTGTGTAAGATATCAGCCAGCGTTTCACTCCCCTTTGTCATTGAACATTTTTGAATTTATTTTCTGATTTCTCATGCTTTTACAAATATTTATTTTAGTTGTTTTCATTTTAGGTTTTTTTTTTTTACGAATTGAAAGCTTTTTGGTATGTTTTAGCGCTTTTTTTCCTCTTTTACACATTTTTTCCGATTTCGAGTGTTTTACTGAATTTTTTTTTTCAATTTTAACTGCAAGTTTTCAGATATCTTTTTAATATGTCAATATTTGATGTTTAACGATTTTTGATGTTTTTAATGATTTAAGCGTTTTTTAATGCGCTTAAATAATTTTGGTTTTCCTAATATTTTGGAAGTTATTTTTTTTTTTGCAGATTTTAACACTTTTCTTTGAGATTTTTTTATGCTTGAAGGTTTTTTTCAATTTTAATTTTTTTTTGTTATTATTTTTTTTTTTTTTGCCCATTTTGTGTCTTAAATTTATGAAAGAGTTATTCACTATAGTTTGGAAATTTTTTTTTCTGATTTTTATCTGCTGACATATTTTTTTTTAGTTTTTTATTTGAATGGATTAATTTGCTGTGTTTGACCAAGTTCACGATTTAAGTGCATTTTTTTTTCTAATGTAAATTTTTTTGTCGATTTTTATCTTATATTATGACTTTTTTACGTTTTTGTGTGTTTTACTGAGATTTTTTTTCCAACTTTAATTGCAAATTTTCAGATTTTTTCTAAATATATCTTTGTTTTAATTTTACGATTTTTTCAGCTTTTTGATGATTTAAGCGTTTTTTTTACTGTACGTTTTACTTCTCTTTAATTTTTGGAAATTTATTTGCCCATTTCGAAACTTTTTGTTTTGGTTTTTTTTTTGTACCTGATGTTTTTTTTTCGATGGTTAATTTTGTCCGTTATTTTTTTTTTTTTGTAATTTTTTGTTTTTCAGTTTTGAAACATTTGTCTTTTATAGTTTAGGAGTTTTTTTTGCTTTCAATTTTGATATTTTTTCCATATTTGTTTTAGTAGTTTTCTTTCAAGTTGAATATACTAAAATGTTGCACTCGACAAAGTCTACGATTTTAGTGCTTTTTGTGATTTTATTAGCATTTTTTCTAGTATATATTTTTTTTTAATTCCTTTTTATCCATTCTTGATAGTTTCTAGTCATTTATTAACATTTACTGCAGCAACTTTTCAAATTTTAGATTTTCTTTTTCTTATTTTTTCCAATTTTCGCGATTTTTTTTTAACTTAGATGATTAAAGCGTTTTTTAAAGCGCTAAATCTAGATTCTTCTTAATTTTTGAAAATTTATTTTTAAAGAATACTAACATATCCATAACAATAGAAAGGTTTTTGTAAAATTATTAGATAAATTTCAAAGTGTTTTCTTAATTGTAAGTAAATACTCCATGTTTGTTTTGCTAAAAAAAATTTATTTTTTATAAAAAAGAATTCTTAAAATTCTTCTTTTTTCTCTCTTAACTTGTCAATTAAAGCCACATTTTTTTTGAAGTGTGTGTGTATTTAACTGCTTTCCTAGGCGTCCTTAATGATGTTAAAATTTCTTGAGATGATTTTCCCTTTCAAAATAGACGGCCAGAATTTAATTTTTAATTATATTTAAATCAATCGCCTACCTGAAATCATTCTCTTGTTATATATTAAAAATAATATTTTTTTATATTCTACTTTTGACGAAAAAAAATCGTTTTTTTTTTTTTTGTAAAATAAAAGTTTGACGATTTTATCTGGCAACTATTGAAGTAATCGCCTACCTGAAAGCATTCTCTTGTTATTTATTAAAAATTATATTTTTTTATATTCTACTTTTGACGAGAAAAAAAAACGTTTTTTTGTAAAATAAAAGTTTGACGATTTTATCTGGCAAATATTGCAGTGCTAGTTTTTTAATATTGATATTAATAAAAAATTTTGTTAATTGCAGCACAATTCAATAATATTTTTGAAAGCAAAATTAATACTAACCCTTTTTAATAATTTAATAAACATCTGTTTAGTAACGGTTCATTTAAACAAAGCTTTTACCTGCTTTATTTTGATTTGTTATTAACTGTGTTTTTGTTTGTTTGTTTGTTTGTTTGTTTTTGTTTGCTTGTTTGTTTTTGTTTACCTACAAAACACACTTGTTTATAATTTGCTCTTATTTTTTTTAATGCCTCTCTTTATCTTAATATTTACTAAAGTGTGGTGAATTTCTAGTTGTGCGTGTGTGCGTGTATTCATACATGCATTAAATAGTGGTTCATTAAAACATCTTTAACAACTTCATTTTTAGTTGAGTAATGTCGACCGCGCTTAACGGATGTTTTAAAAACGCCCAAACGGAAGAGTACTGCGTGTAAGAGAAAAAAAGAGATATTTGATGTGTGTGTAAGAAATTTAAGTTCTATACAATATGAACAAAAATATCGTGATTTTTGTAAAGAAAATACATATTTCTAACATATAAAAATAAAAACATGTAAATAAAAAGTATCAAATGAAAAAATGTAATAATAATAAAGTTTTTTTATATAAAAAATATATTTAAAAAAATTTTTTAGCAATAATTTGCTTAAAAAAATTTAAGCTAAGAAAAAATATATGTATGAAAAGAGTGCAATAGTGTGTGTTTGTGTATACAGGTGTATTTAGAATCAGTGTGGATTTTGTCACTTGTTTTTTCCTTCTACCGAAAATTTAAAATACTTTTAATTTATTTCCACAAGGGAGGAAAAAAGACATTATTTTTGCAACTAAATCGAAAACAAATTTAGGATGTTTTAATAAAAAAATGTTTAATTCTTTATTAAAAGTTTATTTTTACTCAATCAAGTAAGTGTAAATGTGCTATCACTGACCAAGTTAATACAATTTAAATACATTTAAAACAAAATTCATTATGAATAAAAGGAATTTTATAAAAATAAATTTGTTTTTTGTTTTTAACATTATATTTAAAATAAAAATATATAAATTGTTTACTATTAATTTATCTCTCTCTTAACATGTATTGACATCACCTTGTAGTTGTTAGTTTTTGATAAGAAAACTTACTGCTTTTTGATTAAATCGTAAGAAAAAACAAACATATTAGAAAATCAATAACATTTTTTTCATGCGTGTGCCTGAGTGCGTATTAAAATCTCCATGAAGAAGAAAAAGTTGTTGTGCAAAAAGTATTTAATTTGTCTTATAAGTAAATGCAACCTTGTTATACATTTAATAGACATGTCATGACATGTCATATCATAAAAGGCAACAAAATACGTTCAATGTTGTCATTTCAAAAGTGTTGAATAGAAATATATTATTGTTTATACTCGTAAGTCCAGTTCTAGATTTTTTTTTATTAAATATTAAAAAAATTGCAAATTATAACTCATATCCTCAAAAAAATTTGATTTATGCTTAAAAAAAAAAAAAAAAGATGTCGGAACTAAAAAATGTTAATATTAAATAAAAAAATTTAAATTTGTTATTATGATTTGAAAGCTTAAAAGTCGTCAGAAACTTTGTTGTGACCGGGTTTTTTTTTTTTTTTTTTTTTTTTTTTTTTTTTTTTTTGCCAGAAAGGAAGGCAAAGACGACAAAAATAATTTCCATTTATAGACAACCGTGTTCCAAGGCTTAAAAAGCAAGGAGATAATAAGAAATACCTATTTAAGGCATTTTTTTTAAATATATCTAAACGAATTATTTCTTCATTCGGTTTTTCAATTAGAACTGATTATTTTTAGTTTACTGGCAAATTTGTTGGTCATTATTTAAAGCCATTTTACACCATGAAATTTTTCGTGAAACTAATTTCATGAAAGTTTTGTTAAATAGCAAGAGGGGAAGAGAGAGCAAGCGTGGTAAGAAAAATTATATGGCTTGCATTTTGAGCGAATGTTTTCACACTTGCTTTATGTACATTCGCTGCCTACATTTTATTGTTTGTGAGTTATTTGAAATAGCACAAACTATTAGAATAAAGTTGATGTTCATTAAAAGAAAATGTACAAATCGAATTCCAATGCCATGAAAAATGTCATCGTATAGGGACGCGATAAAAATCGTTGAAACCTTAAAAGAGAGTTAAAAAAAGAAAAGTTGTATGTTAACAAGCGAATTTGCCTTGTTTGGAATAATGTCAACCCAGCTAAGGTCCACCAGGAAAATTATTTATCCACTCTCCCTTAAAATCGTTATTAGAAAAGCAGTCACAGTCAATGGCGAATGCTAAAATTCCTTAAAAACCTATTTCTTTTTACTAAAATTCCACGATATGCAAGTGGAAGGTGTTTCATTTCTACCAGCACAGCGCTAGAAATGATACTGCAAATCACATAACGAACCACTTGAGTTTTTCCTATTAAAGTTTTCTTAAGACGTCGATCAGAAAGTGAGCTGTATAAATTTTACCCTTCGCAACTGTGCACGATATTTTCGGTTATTTAAACTTAGATTTGCAGTAGCGTCTACGATATCTATTGATCGTTTCCATGTGTCTGAAAGACATCATAGTTGTATACACTCTGTTTGACTTTACGCCATATGCTGCTCGATTTCTATATTGGTTTTTAATGCTGCTCGCTATGACTATTCTAGAATCTTTCGATTTTTCGACTATGCTACCCAAGTACAGTGAAATCTCTCATAAGCGGACACTCACGGTCGCGGTGTTTTTTTTTCCGGTTGTTAAAGGTGTCCGCTTATAAGAGAGGTATAAGAGAGTCTTTAAGAGAATGTGCTTTAATACCAAGTCTCTATCGTGAGCCTAAAAATTTTGTATTTGAGGCAGGCAATTTTAAATTTGTTAAATTAAATTCTCTTGAATGAGAAGAGTATTTTACGCTTCTCAGATCTAATTTTTCTGTTGAACTGCTGCAGCCATTTTCTCATGATGTCTCAAATCTCTCATACCTTTTAAATTTTAAGTTTACTGAAAGGTCTTTAACGAAAGATTTTTGAAAGCTCGAGGGCGGGCTGTTTAACCTATGACTCTTTAGAAGAATTACTCTTGTTGCCGTGTTTTTCAACATCTGTCCGCTTATGGGAGGTATTTTGAAGAATACTTTTTGAGTTTAGTGTCCGCGTACGGTTATTAAAGTGTCTGCTTATGGAAATTTATTTTTTATAAAAAAATTAATGACCAAGTTGGTTCCGAAAAACTTGGCCGATTATTAGAGGTGTCTGGTTATAGAAGGTGTCCGTTTTGAGAGCTTTCACTGTAGCAAAATAAGTCAACTTCTTTAATTATTTGCTTTTGTATGCAGACATTCACTTTACGTTACGTTTATTCATATCGATTTTAATTTAATGATGTTGATGTGCTTGAATATATGAAATTGCCAATTCTACCCTGCAGTTATTCCCTGGGTGATGCCTATTGTTTGACCGATAGCTTTTCTCATCACTAAGTCGAATAAAGACTTTCGTACAAAATTTCATGTAGGATCTTCTTAATTTGATGCAACAAACGCTTTAAACTTTTGACATGTTGCCTATCTTGGGAACTACATTCGACAATTGTTCTTTGCACAGGATGAACGTAACATCGCTGGCCATAGTTCCCTTAACTACCATTATGAATCCATGTTTTAAGTCATAATCTATGTATTGATTACAAACAGAGCCTTTTATCGACTTATTAGTCACAGTGCTTTAATGTCATGTAACACCACATCGATCCCTCGCACTTCTTTCCTTCATGAGGGGGAGCCTTCCGGCGACATTTTAGTCACAGTATTTTATTGTCATACAACTCCACATCGATCCCTTGCACTTCTTTTCTTCATGATTACAGGAGGAGCCTTCCGGCGACATTTTAGTCACATTATTTAATTGCCATACAACTCCATATCAATCTTTTACATTTCCTTCAGGTTTAAGTCACAGCCAAAGAACAAAGCTTTGAAAAAACAATCGAACCATTGCCAGGCTGGAACTATGCTTACAAGGGTTTTCGAATAATTGTCAAACTACTTTTAGACGATGGTAGACGTTAAGTTTTAAAGGACTTAAGCTAGTGACTCGCAGTTTCAGTCGCTATAATTAAATGATGACGCCTTTTTTTATTTTAAACTGCAGATTCCGACAGTACAGCTCAGGCTTAGAAAAAGATTTTCAAAAATTAGTTTTAGGCCGCATGAGTTCTTTTAAATGTTGACAAGATTGCCAGATCTAATGGTGCCAAAACTTTTATTTTGACGCCTTGAGAAAAAAAGTTTTTGTCGCTAACCATTTGAGTCAGCAACTTTGAAACCAGATGTTTTTAATTCCTGTAAGGCAACTCAGGGGCAGCTATTTGGACAAAACAAGTTTTTTTTAAGTCTTTTTTTTAATTCCAATAAAAAATAGTATCTCTGAGTCACAAATCAACCTTCAAATTTTATCTAAAAATCAAAATATTTATCTCCTCCTTCTCATTATTTGTGTTACCACAATATATTTTGCTTTCAATAAATATCAAGTTTATTTATTGTTTATTGATTTAAAAAATCAAATACTTAAATTTACTTTTACACGAAATAAGTCTGATTTAAATTGTTAAAAAGTTATTAAGATAACAAAAAGTATAATTAATGTTTGAAATTTTTAGAAAAAAACGTGTTACTCAAAATAAAATCGAAGTAGAATTTTTATTGCATAATTAAAAATACAAAAACAAAAAAAAATGTAATAAAAATAATTATTGTTGAATAATAGTATTTTTCTTGAAATGTATTAAGTAAACATTTCAGTTGTTTAAACAATTGTAAAATAGAAAAATAACAGCTGGGTTTTGCTTAAAAAAGCAAAAGTATTATTTTCTCTCAAACACCCCAGACATGTGAGATTTGTTTGAAATTATTACAGAGATAATAATTGAAATTACAAGGAAAATAAAACATTTCAAAGTTATTAAAATACGTAAAATATTAAAAAGCTGAGTGGGACAAAATTTAGGTTAACAAACGTAGGGGTTCTTCTGATAGCAAATGCCAACACATCAGCTGTTGTTTTTTTACTCTGGGCCCCAGCTAAATTCGTACTAGCGATTTCCTGTTTTCACTTAAAACAACTTAGCTACGACTGCCACACACTTTTATATTATGTACTCTCTTCTTCTTTGCTCTGGTAAGATTAAAACTCTCCCAGCCCTTGTCTTTCCATGCTTTTTTTTTTCTTAAAAGGCTGTGTTGTGGTTAAAAAAAACTCTCGACATTCGAATCTGCTGCTTAATCTCAATCAACTCAGTCACTGTGGCTACATAACAATAGATTTTCCCTTTCTACTTAACACTTCGTTGAGATTTGAACTCAAGATCTGCTTGTTGCGAAACAGATACCATAATCAACTCAGTCACCAAGATGACTCAATAATTGTTTTTTCCTCCAACGAGATTTAAAACTCACGACCGCCTGTTAATTATATAGATCCTGGCTAAATCAACTAAGCAATCGTGGCTTAATTCCGGATGACAGTGACAGTGGAAGATCTAATGAGACCAATCTTATTCAAAAAAGTCATGGATGAGATTAATCATGTCGGCACAGCACTAAAACTTGTCGCTTCACGAACGTATTAATGATTAAAGCTATTGATTACATTTGTAATGCGTAATTTACCATCAAATTCATGCGATTTTAATACGCCAGAAAATTTTTTTTGTTAAGGAGAAGTAGCACTTCAAGCAACAATGCCTATTTAATTAGTGTAACCCTGTTTCTTTCGTTGGGAAAGGGATAGAGGAAAGAAAAGACAGGTGGTGAAAGTATGACCATTTTATTAATTGTTTTACTTCGCCGGCGAATGTGTTATGTAGAAGTACCGACGAAGGAGGCTGAGATCTGTATTGTTAAATGCTGAATATTTTCATTTTTCGGTTGCCGCAGGAGTTGAACCCTGGCCAACCAGGTTTGTAGTTAACGTAGTTACTACAATGACTACAGCAGCGGGTCAAGGGTAAGTTTACAGTCAATATAACACAGCTCATTGCATAAACTCAGCTGGATCTATTCATCAGTCACTTGTTATTTATCGCCTCAAAGTCGCCTAGAACATGTGATCAAAGTCATTAAAAAAAAATTGCATTTCCGTAACACTAACGTGGCATCTTTTATTCTGCCTGTGCGTAGCATAGCAACGATGCTTTTTAAGATGCAACCCCAATCGCATGGTGTAGTGAGTGGACTTGTTTGCCTGTAAGGACAATTTGAACCTTTTTAGACCAGAGGAAAATGACTTAACTACTGTGGAGATGAGTAGCGTGATTTGGTAGCTGAAGGAATTGGACACTGTCAGCTTAGAACGCAGACGAGGTGCATGGCTCTTCTATACAATGATTTTTGTGGAATCTGCTAAGAAGAGGAGGACGAGGAGGAAAGGTTTGAATGTCTCCTCTGTCTATGTCTAGCACTAAAATACTAACGACTACAGCATCTTGGGCACTGTTATTATGAGAGCCAAGTCAATGTTTTATCGTTGGAATTGAGTAGGATGTTCCTGTTTTTTAATTGATTGCGCACCCCAGCCAGCGGGCCTTTAATCCATTCTACATCCTATCATTTTCTTTCTCTAGTTTAGCTTCCTTACTTTGGAAATCGCTCTTTTTTCTCTCTATAACTTCTTTTTTATCTTGACTTTCTGCTTCCACTTTTTCTACTTCCTCGGGGACACAAGGGGTTCAACAAATAAACTTCAGTGGCCTGTGAAAACTTTCTCTTTATTATTTAATCATGCACACGGGATCCATGAAATATTTTTAAGGCAGGGCTAAGACCTCTCACTAGTTCTCTACACTTTCAAAGAAGAACAATCATTAAGCATGAATCAAGAAAACCAGATTGCGCAGGTGCGTTAGTTTGTTGCTCGCTTTTGTGTGACGTGCAACTAAAAAACCTCTTACACTTTTTACAACAATCACACAATTTTTATTCTATTATGACGTAGATGCGCAGTAGAAAATTTTTTTTACGTTTGAGTGCGCAAACTTGTTTTATTGATTCATGATCATTAAGTTACGCATGAGCTCTGGATTGATATCATAATTTTTAATTCCCAAAATGGACATCCCTTTTTTTGAGCTATAGAAAACTTAATTCAAAATTAATTAATAATATTTATTTATTACGTAAATAACAATTTTATTAATTATTTTTATTTCATAAGGAAAGAGTTTTTTTACTGAAATTAATTTTTATAATTTTTCTCTTTCTTTTCAGATTAATTTAAACCAAAATGTTTTGTAAATTGTGTTAAGTTAGTGTTGAAATTATATTAGAAAAAAATTAAATAAATTCTACTCTTAATTTAAGCTGGAGTTTTAAAATGTAAGAATTTTAAAAATTTTTAAAATTATAAAATAAAAAATTCATTAAAAATAACTATCTGAACCTGAAATATTCTCTTTATAAATCGATTCATACTATAAAATACAACTCTATGGCCTAAGCATCTGTGCTGTAGCAAAACAAACAGAAAAAAACTACCGTTACAGTGTTTTTATTTTTTACTACACAGCATCCAGGTTGTGTTGAGTCAACTCATTTATTCCTTGAATAAAAAAAAGAGAGTGATTAAAAGAAAAAAAGCTTTTTAACAGCAAAGAGAGCATTTCATATGCCTGCGGTAAAAAAGGTGAATTTGATTTTAAAGAGAGTTTTATCGCCAATTGGGTTTTTAAGGTCTAGTGATAAATTCAACATCCAATTATTATTTTTATACTCTTTTTGTTTCACCTTTACTATTTGATTAAATAAGAAAAAAAAAATTACTACAGCATCTAAAGAAAAAAGCATAACAAAACAATGGGCCGGCGTACTTATTTTAAACGTGCTACGGAAATTAACTACCCCAGCCGTATTGAGGGTTGGTTGGATGTTTGTGGTGAGTATATAAATATCAAATTATTTTTTGTTTTCTTTACGAATTAATAATAAAGACTCACTTACATTTTTTCTTTTCTAGTTGAGGGGCTTTAAGCATTTAAACGTTTATTTGTTGTATTAAGGTTAAGTTTTTTGTTTTTTTTTCAAGTTCTGTAAAGACTGTTTTAACACTTTGGATTATTTAATTTTTGTTTGAATAGCCAGTTTATTTTTAAAGGATTTGTACGAGGGCAAGTCAATATGTCTTTATAATAACATGTAATAAGTTTTTGGAAAAACGATTTTTCCTTAAACATATTTTAGACACATTTTTCTATTATTTCAGATATTTTTGTTTAAAAATCGAAATAATGAAATCTTATCTATTAAAAAACATTTTTCTTAAAAAGCCAAAAAAAAAAAAAAACTTAAAATTAAATAAAAGTGAGACGCGTATTTTAGGCTTTTTAAAGTTGACTACAGATCGATCCTCTCTCAGGATCTCCAACTCAGGCAGTTACTTCGAAAATTATTGTTAAAACTCACGACATAGATTTGTATGATCACATTGATAAAAGCAGCGGCCATGTCTTATGTTTAGAACTATTTCAAATTTTCACTAAAAAGAAATGGTAACCCTGATTGGCAATAATCGATAATTAACGTAATCTTGTCAATAATTTCTAAATTGTTAAAAGCTTTTTGTTCCTGATCCCTTCGCTGATTAAAAGATTTCGAATTTAGAAGTGATTTTAAAAGTGTAAAAAATCTAACCGTGCAACCATCAAGCAGAGAAACAAGTCGTGATAAAAACTCGGTGGCGGCGGCTGAGCAAAAAATTGTCGGCGGCGGCTGTAAGTCGGCTAAAGACGACTATCAGGGAGTTATTGTGTATTGTGTTAGGAAGAAGAAGAAAAACAAAAATAAACACGCTTTAGATGAAGTAAATGTTACAAATAAAGACGCAAGATTTTAAAAATTAATTAAATTATTTTATTTACATACATTTAATAAGTTATGCATTGTTTTCTTTAGAAATATATTTCTATTAACAATCAATTTAAAAGAACAACTTCAAATTTTAATTTATATTTCTTGACTAAAAGTAATTTAAATATACAAAATTTAAAGTATAAAAATTGCCGGCTAACATTTTTGAGTCGTGACAAGCCGCACCACTCGGCGGCGGCTCGACTATTAAGAAAAAATCGGCGGCGGCTTTCAGCCGGCTTTGAGCCGCACGACTTGTTTTTCTGCCATCAAGTTCAGGACGCACATGAGTCACGCGTGCTCCTAATTATATTTATTTAACAGTAATAATTTAAAAAAGCTTGCCCGATTTAAAAATTTAATTCCCAAGCACTCGCAAACTTTCCTCCTTAAGGCTGTTAAAAAAATATATTTTCAAATAATTCCCGTCCAAAGTCCAAAGTGGCGGGCAATTCCAGCAGAAACGTGCGTGAATAGAAAAAAATTATGTAAAAAAAAAAATTAATAATTATTTTGATAAGCGATACCCGCGTCCCCCTTTCGCTGCCTTCAAGATTTTTTTGGAATACGAAGTCAGCTCTAAGAATTACTCAAAATTTAGTATGCCTCCCTGTTATAGTTGTACGAGAGCCACCCCTCTTTACCTTTTTATTCTGCACAAAATCGAATAAACCTCACTCTTTTAGTTCTTTTATAACCACAACAAACCTTCAACAAGATAAGGATGCCGGATTGCACACCAATGCAGTTTTTTGTTTGTTTAGTAAAACCGAAGTTCAGGAGATGCCACCTACTTGTGTGATGCCAGAGCAGAGAAAAAAAGTTTGAGTGACAGAGAATAGCGAAAATAGTAAATGTTCGATTTTAACATTTTTAACATTGAAAGTTGCAGGAAATTCATACATCTGGAGGCCGTTCAGCTAAAAAATGAAATATTGCTGTAATGTGTGGTGCAATTCACTGGCCAATCGACCAAAAATAGATGGGGACCCTGAATAAAAAATACGTTGCACACAAAAAAGAAAAAAGAAAGTTCCATTATTTAATTAGAGAACGAGCGAAGAGCCCTCTCCTAAACGGCCTGGTCATGTGAGTTGTATTTTATTTTTGGTGTTATAAAGGTGTTTTTAATAGTAAGAAAATTTCACTCGAGTGCTGCTTTTGAGACTTAAAACATTTTTCTGGAAGGCAAAATATGCAATTGATTTTTTATAACGACAACATTAGATCCTAACGATTTCTTTATAGCTAAATAACACCCAACTGCAGATGAAGAAGTTTGTTCTGTCGTCTGTAGGAAAGTGTGCAACACTGAGTTTCACGAGTGTTAAAATCAAATCTGTTCGCAAGAATCCGTTGTTATAAAATATAAAGAAAGATAGGAGTGAGAACGGAACTTTAAGGTTCCCCTAACCTTAATCTGCTTTAAAATTTACCAAAATTGTGTTTTAAGACGAATAAGTAGTTCATCGCTAAAACTAAAGTCTCACAAAAGTCTGCGTAACTAGAAAAATTTTCTGGAGGAACTCTTCACTAGACTTGTGACTTGTGTAGTTCATAAGCGAACTAGTTTATTTAAACGATTCCATCGATTGAACTAAGTGAACTAGTTTATTTTTGAACTGTACTTTGTATTTAAACTTCCAGACCAGATAAACTAGAATCAATGTCTTTGTTTCCTTGTTGACTATTTTCGACAAAAAATTAGTGCTGCCACGCATTTTATTTAACATTCGTTAAGGCAATGCTACGGTGTTGTTGCCATCATATGTTGAAAAGAAAATTTGAACTAAAAGAGCTTTTGAACTAAAGAAAGCTTTTGAACTAAAAGTTGAAAGTACGAACAATACGAACATTTGAACTGAGAGAGATTTTGAACTAAAGAGAGCCTTTGAACTAGTTCTTTTTCAAACTTTGAACTAAAAAGAGCGATCACTATATGGCACAAGTCTACTTTTAACCCTTTTAAAGAAAAGCAAATATATGCTACGAAATAAAAATTTCAGAAGAAAAAAATGCTGGGCAAAAAAAAATTTTTTATGCGTTGGAATCCGCCAATAGAAAGTCTACTTTGGAAAATAGACGAAAACAATAAAACAAATAAAAAATAATAAGAAACCAAAAAAAAAATAAAAAAAAAATATTGTGTATTTTTCCAAAGCCTTTTTGAGTTCACCTCGTATCACTGTTGCTTACAACAATAGAATTAAGAAAAAAATTCATTTTTCTAAAAACCGGTTTAAAACCGCAAAATCACTACACTGTTTTTGTTAAAATAAATAATTTATTAATATTATTTATAAATACAATAGAGTTTTTGTTGAAACACGTAATAAATAAGAAATAATTAATTATTTATAGCGTTAAGTGCTATAGACAGACACTCCGATAGCTGGAATAGTTGTAAAATAAAAATGAATAAAACATGTGGATAAAAAGAAATAAACAAGAACTGATTTTATCAGTAAAATTATGTGTTACATTAGAAATAAAAAAAACTTAAATAAACTTTATGTTAATTTTGGTTTTTAAAAAATATTTTTATGTTAAAAAAGAACTTTTGCCTTTGGATTGTGTTTATTGGATGTCTAAACTGATTGAATTGGAAAAATGATATCTTCCAAGTGACCGTTGCAATAATTATTGACCAGAAGAATCCAATTAATGGCAGTCTTCATCCCTCTTGCGAAAACTTTGGCCAATAGGTTCCCACATTCCTGATGGATATTCGATTGAGAACTTAAAAAGTCGGAGGAGAAAAAACTACAATAAAAAGGTCAATTTTGCCGGTCAGTACAAGTGACAAAAATGAGAGATTAGGCAACCCAGAAATGCAGCCTTTAGAGTTTCAATTCTTGGTCGTATAGTATGCGATGTAGCTTCATTCTTTTGAAACCACTTGTTCTGCAATCCCAAGTCGTTCAGTTAAGATAACATAAAAATGTAGAAGTCTGCACTATTTTCAAAAAAAGAAGGCCTGAGGATGGCTCCAGCATAAATGCACTTCCATACAGTAACTTGGAGCAGGTGTAATGGCTCTCGTGTATAATATGCAGAATTTTGGTGCCCCAAAAGCGATAATTCTGCTTATTCACGTAGCGATATAAATTGGCTTTACCGCTCATGATGATTTTCATTTAAAAGTTGTCGTCCTCATGTTCGAGATTCATAATGGCTTGAGTGTAGGCTACATGCGCTTGGTAGTCAACGCCTAGCAATTGATGTACTGTCTGCACTTTCTTAAATTCTCCGTAAACACCGCCGATTAACATTCAACTGCATGGCAAATCATCTGGTCGATATCTGGGCTTTTTCTGTAATTTCTTAAATCACAGTTGAGATATTCTCAGCAGAACGGCTGCTGCAAAACTGCCCACACCTGAAAGTATTTCCTCATGTTCCATATTCTTCTGGGCGTGCCATTAAATGCCTTAGTGGTTGTCCAATTGGGGTCGGACGACCGGGAAATCTGCAACTTAATTTATGCACAGAAGGAGTATTTGTTTACTCTGCAAATGTTAAATTAGAACTAATATTTACCGCCATTTAAAAAGTCGAATTATTTATTTATTCCTTAAATAACAATTTTATAGCGAGGGCAGAGGCAGAACTGTTAATTCATAACTGAACCTTAAGTAACCTTTTTTTATTTAAGTTTCGGTTTTAGTAATTTTAGGCTTCCCCTGCCCTGTAGGACTCATTAGATCTATAAAAAATTTAATTTTTGTCACAAATAGCGGTTTTCGATAAAGATCGAAACTGAAATACACGTAATGCTGCTTTATATTTCTACCAAATGCTTTATTTGCGCCTTTAAAACATGTGGAGTTGCCAGATTTACAAATTTTTCTAAATTTAATTTTGCCACTTGAAACCACAATTGAAAAATTTGTTCTTAAGGTTTAACATTGACGAACCACTAAACTTTGGGATAGCAAGCATGACTTCGTTATATTTTAAAGCCAATCATCGCAGCAGTAAGGCTGCTTAACAACTAAATTTCTTAGCTGACCTTTGTAAGACATCTCCGTCTAGATTTCAGTTCACTCTGAGATACCTAATGGCTACAGAATCGATCAAATACATCCTGTTATATTTTATACGTGATCTGAAGAGTGATAAAGAGTGGTCTTGTCAATATAGGACGCCTTACTGTATGCGTGTAGCGTGCATTGTAGCGTTGACTAATCAAATCAATCATCCTACGCTAAAAGTTTCAAGTTTTGTCATTCTTTAATCTATTTCGGGATAATCAAACTTCCACAACCATCTCCTCAGTCATCTAACGCTCCATTTTCCACTAGTTTTTTTTTTCGGCATCTGCCACCTCACACTCACACAGACCTGTCCGTACGAATGGGCCGCGCACAAACTTAGACCTGGCTAAGTAGGAGAGTCCAAGTCCAAACTTAAGCTTGATATCCGCAGGCTGCACGTTCGAAAGTTTATTAATTCAACGTTAAACGATCAACTTCTAGTCCGTACAATTCGCATGCCTAAAGTCATAGGAATAGGAGTAGGGTGAGTCCACATAGAGTAAGTCCACACAGCTAATAAAATCTTTCTGCCAATCGCTGGTCAGCTCATGAATTGGACTAACAGTTAGTTTTCAAATTGGGCGTTAGACAAAAAAATGAGGAATAATTTGAATTTATCTAATGTTTATCTAATCTTTCTTGGTCGTTAAATATGATGCACGCTGGGCATTAAGCTTTAACCCATAGCACGTTAAGGTCTTTGTAGAGGTTTGAATTTTGTATTTGCTAGAGGTTCCCAGTGCACTACCTTGGAGAACTCAGTCAATTGAAAGACTGAGGAGAGCTTTAAAAATCTTCTTATAGTTTGAATTTCTGACGCATTACCTCAGCCATGCAAATAAACAACCAAAAATATTTGATGACACTCTGGGGATATCAATTTCCGCAGAGCCTAAATGTTAAGTTACTGGTCGTAATACGAATGTTGTCTTTATACGATTGAGCCAGGACTTAAGAATTCATTAAGTCACTTTTATGTCTAAAAATCATGCAAACAATTTTCCATTATTATATCCTTCACTACAAAAAGTGGAAAACCCCATAAAGTATATTCTGAATCCTAATGCATAGCGAAATCGATTGAGCGACGTCCAGGGCACTAGATAAGCTAGAGAAAATTTAATTACGCCATTCAATTAAACATAGTGTCGAAAAAGTTGCTATTGAAAATCAGCAAGAGCGGGCCTTGTCCTTCGAGGCAGCGGGCAAAACACCACGTCTACCTCTAATTTTTCATATCATTTGGAACATTAAAGTAACTCCAATCAAAAAAGCAACTATATAAAGCGATAGAGAATTAAAATATAGAAAAAACAGGAAGTGAAAAAATTGGCGCTGGCCTATATTTTCCGAGGGGGGGTTTACGGGCCTCTGGAATTTAAAAATTTTTTAAATCTCAATATGGGTATCATTTTAAAGCTTTTGAAAAGATCTTTCAGGAAATACTATTTTTTTTAAATGCTTAACCCATTAAGAACCGATGACATTTATGTGTAAAAAAAATTTTATTAAAAATATTTTAAATTTAAAATTTAAATTTTTTTTTTTAATTTTTATACTTAAAAAAAATTAATTTAAATTTTTTTTTATTTTTAATTTTTATTTAAAATTAAAAAAAAAATTTTTTTCTCTGTCACCTAAAAATTTCTTTTTTTGATTGGAGCTGCTTCACTAAACTAGATTTACATGAATGGTGAAGAGTATATAAGAATTGGCATAGCCGATTATAGCACTCTGACTGGTTTTTTTTAGGCCTTAAGACATTCAGTTTAGTGTTGCTCTTCAAATCAAAAACTTACATACAAATTTTGCTTGACAGCTATTGTCACTGCCATGACATGTTATAGACACTCAGTTAATTTGTGTAAATATAATTTTAGAATAAAGTTTATTTTATTATATTTTTCTTACTCATATTATAAATAATAAAAAAGACCGTTACGATCATTAATATAATCATAGAAATTTTATACACGTTTCTTGATTAAAAAAAAAAAGAAGAAACAAACCAGGCTTGTGCGTGTGTGTTCAATTTATTTATTTATTTTTGTTTTTTTTTGTTTTTTTTGGCGAAAAAAATTTCTATTGGAAGCACAGGCATAAAAGAAACATATAAAAATTACTGTTGGCTTTTTAAGGCAGAGCTTTTATTTTTTCTTTTTATTTTTCCTTACTTTTCAATGTTTGTGTGTTTGTATACGAGTGTATGTATTCCATTTATTACACCTACAAAAAATAAAACTGTTTCTTGGGCTTCATGTCACAGCCTACGTAACAAGAACAACAACAACAACAACAACAACAACAGCATTTGTTAAATTACAATTTATGGAAATTTTACTTACATGACAATGATTCTTCCCTTTAGATTTCTGTAACATGATAAAAATCAAACCAGAAATGAAAAACTATAAAATTTATGAAATAAATTAATAAAATAAAGAAAAACAAGTAAAATTTTCCAACTAACTTTAACCTACAATTATAAAAACAATTGTGTAAACAAGAATTTTATGAAAAAAAAGAGATTCTTTCTTGTTCTTTAAATTTTTAGTCAGAATTTTGACATGTAGGAAATGTAAAATTATATTGTTGTTGTTATTAATAAAAACAATTGAGAAAATAAAAAAATTTCACAAAACAGCAGAGTTTGACATGAAAAAGTTTTCATTATTATTAATGTAAAAATAATTAAAAGCTTTAAATATTTTATTTTCTTTCATTTGTTTCTTTTCTTCTTCTTTATTTTTATTTTTTCAAAAGAAATTGCAATGATAGCTTGTCTAAGAAATAGTAAAATTTAAAACCATAATGATTTTTATCATTAAACAAATAC
Organism: Cistogaster globosa; assembly: GCA_937654795.1. Taxonomy (NCBI): domain Eukaryota; kingdom Metazoa; phylum Arthropoda; class Insecta; order Diptera; family Tachinidae; genus Cistogaster; species Cistogaster globosa. Next base: position 5,323,932 of record OW569406.1, read on the forward strand.
AGCGGGTATTAAATTAATATTTTTTTAATTAAATTATTGTTAAAAAGCTGCTTGCATTCGTACATAACCTTAAAAAAGTGAGAGATTTTTTTTCGATTTTTTTTTTTTGTAAAGACAAACTTATTTGTTTTGATAATTTTAGAAACTTGCTTAATAACTTGCTATTTAATTTTTAGATAAACTTGATGTTAGCTTTACCTTGAGGTCAAAATATTTAGCGCTAAAAGCGAATGTTAGGTTAGAAACGGTTATGTTACTGTGGCTAATCAATACGGAGACTTATTTAGCAAGAAATGGTTGATCAAAACTTTTCTACACATCTACAATTTTTAACTAAAACATTTGCAACAATTTTATATTAAAAAGCGTTGCCATTGTAGCAGTTTTATACTTAAACTAGAATAAATTTATTTTTTTTTTACTTGAACTTATTCTTATTTCGGCTTGTATTTTTAGAAAGTGTAATGAAATTCAACCCACTCTAAAGAACAAGCCATTAGATTTTAAGAACAAAAAAAAAAAAAAAAACAATGGTAACGCTGTTTGCTATAGACATCACACATGTCATTTTTTTTCATTTTACTTTTATGAATGATGTTCTACGCCACGACTGACATTTCGATTAACAAATGATCTTCACTGTACGGGAAGAGAAAAACAGGACGTCGAATGTGATCTCCTTCCCGAAAAAAATAAAAATCTTACACAATTTAACAGCACTGCATCGCCCTACTATCCTTTTCTTAGGCACCTAAAGCACAAGACAAAATCGAAAATATGCTCTAGCGTGCTCCCCACGACATTGCTTCGGCCATCTATAAAACCTTAATACAGCTATCTGAGCCGTGTGCCTGCTACGACACAACATTACATGCTCTATAGCAGGGGTTCTCATCACATTCCTGCTCACGGACCCCTAGTAAACAAATTTTTTTTCATGGACCCCTCTGAAGCCCAAGTTCCAAATAAAACTTTTATTATTTTTGAAAACACTGTTTTTTCGGTTCTTCATGCGGACCCCTTGGATGGTTGCTACGGACCCCCATTTGATAACCCTTCCTCTATAGTGTCTAGTTTTCTTACAATCTCCCACAGCCCAGAGAAATCTAATATGCCCAACCCTGACGGAACTGTGCCAAGTGATTATTCCTTTCTTGCACCTGGAATTTTTCAGTTAATTCTAAGAGTAGACCGCGATATCCTGCAATCTGTAAGAATGGTTGCTCTTGTCCAATAGCCTACCATCCCGTAATCTAAAGCAATCACAGAAGGAACGTTAAAGCAGACCACTTTTTTCATTCATTTTTCAATCCCTGTTCTTTAGCGATAAGTCTGATGACCCCGATGTGCCTCTTTTATCACACTGTCTCATGTAATTGCCAACATTTTCCATAGAGTATAAACGTATGTAAAGAATTCCTCCGGAAGCCGCTATTGCCCTTTAACGAAGATGAAAACTGTGTCATGCAGTAAAAATCCTAAAAGAAGGGGAAAGTTCTGGGCAGAGATTAATTTCTTTAGGGTGAGGTTAAGCCCTCCCCTGATAGCCTTATCGTTGTGAATTTTATAAAGAGAAGCACTCACATCCGTGGTCCTCACTATTACGCCAGCCAGCAGTGAATATTTCCTATGAAAGTTCTACGGCGTCTTACCATCTGCCAAGCACCTTCAATTAAAGCCTGCCTTTTTGTATTTAGTTGTTTTCCTCCAGCATTTTAGATTAATAGCATTTACCGCCAAGATAGAATGTCTGCCAGCTACAATTGTGCAGCTGTTGCTCTCTGTTTGACCTGATATTCTGTGTGTCTGTCATTCTACGCAGTAGCTTCATGGCTAAATAAGTTCTTCTGTGATTGGACAGGACTTAAACTGCGCACTTACTGAGTAATTTAATCACGCATTTATCTACTATTTCTCCTGCCATTACTGGCACTCAGTCCACTTCGAGTTACCAATTGATTTTTTTCCTGCAATGTCACAGTTTTACCTCACGGGGATTAAGCTGTACTTTGAAAGTATTTGCTTTCCAATCAAAATACAGAGTGCCTTATTTCTGCAGCTGCATTATGTAATGGTGCAAGCTCTAAGATAACCCTCTCCACTTCTAACAAGGCAGCTGTATTCCTCTCTTCCTCTCCTTTGGTTTGTGTGTCAACCTGTCAACCTTTTCAGTCACTAATAGTATTTTTCCATCAACGATACCCGAGTTTGAAAGAAAGCCGTTTTGAACTGTAATGTTAATCAGCAAGAAGGTCAATAATGAAGCTGGAGGTCGACATTTAGCCAGAGTCTGCAAAGTGGAAACCAAGCTTACCTGCAACCAAACATCCCCGACGCCTAATGTTAAATTATGGTTTAGTGTTTTATTTTTAAGAGTCCACTGTTCTTTCTTCGGCCAATTTAGCCAGCTCTAACTGATCCGATGTTTCGTTATGATTAATATATTTTTAAATTGTTATTGGAAAGCTCCACCACTATGATTTTATTAAATAAAGACATACGACATGCGACTTTACCACTTACAACCCACGTATTAATTTTATTATATTTATTAAGTTCAAAAACTATTAACATTTATCTTGTTATTAGGTTTATTAATTCAAAGTAGCAAACTAATAACACAATAAATTAAAATATTTATATAAATTTTTTAAACAATCTTTTGCTTTTTTTGCTCGTAAATTAAATAATAAAAAATTTAATGGCGGCTTAAAATTTACTTTTTCTCTCTTTTATTAACATAAAACCGGTGACATTAACATAAATTGTTTACATGCATCAATATGTGTCACAATAAACATTAAGAAAAAGACAATTTTATAATTTTTGAACCGAAAACAGTGTCCACTTCAAGATTTTTTGCAACAAAAAAAAAAAAAAAAAAAAAAAAAATTTTTATTACAAAACAAAAAAAAAAAAAAAAATACTTTTTCAGTTTCTTACTTAAAATGGCAAAACGTTTATTTTATTTTAACTTCAGTTTTCTCAATGTTATCTTTTGGCATCTTTTAACTGTGACCATTTTTAGTATGAAATGTTTTATTTTATTAACTCTTGAATGATTTTCATTTACTTTAATTAATTAAAAGTTGATTTTATTTTAATTGAAAATTCAAACTGCTGCTTTTTGCTTTCCTTTATTTAATGTAAATTTTTTTTGTTAAAAAAAATGCGTTGAGCAGAGTACGAGGCCAGTTAAATATGTCCTTAAGAAGATAATTGGAGAGCAAACACTTAGCTTCCTAAAAAATATAAAAACTTCCATCTTTAAATATGTTTTTTTTTTCAGTCGACTGGTTGTGACAATAAAACGACAGTAAAGATTCTATTGCTGTCATCAAAAACTTTTTAGTTAACAACACTTTTCGTTACCCTCTGGAACCTCTCAAGCGCAGCAAAAGCAAAAGGCATTGTAAATTTTTTCTCGAGGAAATAACTTTTGACAGCAGCAGTTCCATTAAATTCTGTCTAGAGAGGATGTCTAAGGACATCCCTTGGCATATCCTTGGCAGCGTTTAACATTTTCCTGCCACCAAGTCACTGAGTACAACTGCTAATGTGATCGACAAGTTAAATTGCGTAAATTGGTTGAGTCCTAAAGGGGTTAAGATTTTTGTAGCTTAAAATTTGCAAAATGTTTTTTGAATGAAAAAAAAAACTGCTATACGGTCACGAGACTCACAGACGTCACAGTGTGAAAACCACTCTGCGCCACGTCACAACAATTGACTTTCAAAAACATTCATGTTTTAAAAATAAAAACGTTACTTAAAGAATGAGGCCAGGCATTCCAGTCTATGTTCAAAAGATTCTAGAGAAGGTGAAAGACTGTCTTTCCCTTTTCTTTCATTTTTTTTAACTGCTGTACGTCGACATGCATTGTTTATATCGTGAGATTGTTGCTGGTTTTTCCGGCTTCTTGTAAATCCACAGAAACTCGTAGTGACGTATAAAAACGCCTGTTAAAACCACATCTCGCCCGAATCATTGCCATTCATATTCAAAAATTATTAAAAAAAAACATTCATTGATCTGGCTGCAATAACGATCTCCATCGACCGCAACGCACAAGCTATAGCTTCAATTTTGGAGAAATAAAATCCAACGATGCCACCTTTGTGTGAAATGTCCCAAACGATGTTATCTGTAAAATTTGTTGTGAATTGATTTCATTTCATATGCCGGCATTATGTTAATTAACAGACCCGTTAAAACAAAAAAAAAAAAAAAATAAGCCGCTCAATAATTAACTGAGGAAAGGACTACATAAATCTGGCAACCTTTCACAGTTCTCCATTACGCTATTTATTTTAAGCTTTTAATGGAATCCACTACGGTAAGCGATTTAAAGTTATTTCAAGGAGATGCTTTTGTGTAACTTCTAAACGTTAGAAGTCAAATTCCATAAACCCTTCACTCCATGCTACATCCAATATACTAATTCCTAAATCCAGCAGAATGCATCGCTAAGTAGGGGTTATGCTTTTAGTCCTGGTCCACATGAAAGAAAAAAATGTGGAAAAATCAGTAGATAACTTACAGTTTTTCCGTTATCATTTCTTAGATGCCACGTTAAAGCGATTAAACCCCCTACAATTCTATGTTAAAAATCAAATATAGCACGAAAACTCTCGGTTACACTCTATTAAAGTTTCGTTGACAAGAATAAAATATTCCATTTTATTTTGCAGATTTAGATCCCAGCGATCTTTAACGGTCTTAACAAAGAAAGAAATGGTGTTTCAGAACTGAATTCGAGTAGCTCGCTAACTATTTAGCAAATGATTAGTAAAAATGGACTGTGTTCGCATCCCAAATGTAATCAATTAATACGAGGGCTGCTATATATATTTCTGGCCTAGCAACACTAAGTGCTGCCAAGTGCAATCTGACATTTCCATTGGAAAGTTTGTCATTTTTAAGCATAATCGTACTCAAAACGTTTTGACGTACGACCATTATTTGTGTTGTTTACAGTGACTTGAAAAAATTAAGATAGAAAAAAAATGGAATTAACTCGTAAACATTTTCGTGCCATCATTTTTCACAACTTTCGACGTGGATTATTACGACAAGAGTGCATTGATGAACTTAAATCTTTGCATGGCGATGAAGCACCATCCTATAGCAATGTGAAAAATTGGTATAATGAATTTAATCGTGGCCGAAGCTCGCTCAAAGACGAATTCCGTGAAGGTCGTCCAAAAACGGCTGTAATGCCAGAGAACATTGATGCCGTGCGTGAACTCATAATTCAAGATCGACATGCGACATACCGAGAGATAGAGACATCCTTGGACATTTCTTCCACCAGCATACATTCGATACTGCATGAACACCTGGCCGTAAAAAAGGTTTGTTCTCGTTGGATCCCGGACAATTTGAAAGTCGCTCAAAAAAAGGCTCGTGTCGGTTGGTGCAAAGAAATGTTGCTAAAATACGATTGCGGTGCTTCAAAAGACGTTTATAAGATCGTCACATGTGACGAATCACGGATCTATGCATATGAGCCCGAAACGAAACAACAATCGACCGCGTGGGTCTTCAAAGACGAGCAAAATCCAACGAAAGTTGTTCGTGGAAGAAGCACTTCGAAGCAAATGGTCGCCTGTTTCTTTGACAAAACTGGTCATGTGGCGACTGTTCCGCTTGAGCAACGTAGGACGGTTACTTCTGAGTGGTACACTACAATTTGTTTGCCTGAAGTCATTGGAGAAATTCGAAGAACCAACAAGAGAAAACGAATCATTGTTCACCATGACAATGTGAGCTCTCACGCATCGGCTCAAACCAGAGCGTTTTTGACCGGCCAAAACGTCGAATTAATGGGTCATCCATCGTACAGCCCTGACTTGGCACCTAATGACTTCTTCTTGTTTCCGCACATCAAGAAAAAAATGCGTCGTTAATGATTTTCGTCGCCAGAAGAAGCTGTTGATGTGTTCAAAAACCATGTTTTAGAGGTGTCACAATCGGAGTGGAAAAAGTGCTTCGACAACTGGTTTGAGCGCATCCAAAAGTATATAAATCATGCTGGAGAATACTTTGAAAAACAATAAAACCATTCTAGATTATAAATATTCGCATTTTCACTATTAGGCCAGAAATATATAGAGCAGCCCTCGTAGGATTTGTTTTTCCAAAAAAAAGTATTGAGGTTTTTTAATGTTATAAAAAGTAAAGCTTTTACCAGCTGCAACATCTACCCCTTTAATTTCCCCAGAAGGTTACATACGTCGTTAGGAAGTCTAAGTGATAATTGTTTTTTAAATTTAATAGATTAATTCAGGTGTTTTAAATCTTTCTTAAAGGGAGGTTTAAGAAAGATTGTAAAATTAATGAAAAAAGTAAAAAAAAAATATTATTAAGACTTGCTGGTTTCCCCTCGTACATTAGTTGATTTTACTGCTACTGTAGATTGACAGCTATGCTCCTGGTTTGTAAGTTTAATGTAGTTGGTTATGACGTTCTTCTTTATGAGTCTGTTAACAAAACATGTCCAGATAACAGTGTAAAATAAACTTAAAAGTTGTCAAGGATGTTTTTTTTTGTTTTGTTTTTTTATTTTTGTTTTCTTAAGTACAAAGTTCAGTTTTGTTTGTAAATGATATTTTTCTTCTTAAAAACTAGTTACCTGGTCTATAATAAATTTAATTAACTGCATATCATTTTTCCCACATAAAATTGTTTAAAGAAAAAGGAGAGAGGCTCATGAAAAAAACTAGAAAAAAATTATCTTCGAAAATCTCTACTTTCCGAATCAGGGAATCTCTATGTTTTTGACGTATAGTGATTGATATATTAATGCAAGCTGTTAAACAACATTTTTCCATTTATTACTTTTTCTTATTCCTTTAAATGCGAGGTAAAACACGTCAATAGTCACTTTCTTTGTAGTCAGTTTACTTAGCCCTGTATAACTCTGTTAAAAACAATTTTATTCTAATTCACACCTAATTTATTTTATTTTTATTTTGCGACTCGAGTTAATATTGCCATACCTTTCGATAAAGCGATTAATAATTTTAGGCGATTAAAAACGTCTCGACTGTTTGAACATGACAAAATCTGGCAGGCTTGCTCTAGGTAAGAAAATGAAACAATCAAGAGATTTGTGAACTAAAAATTAAAACGAACCTAAATACTTTAGTTATTAAACATTTTTAAATGTGCAGAAGAAGCAAGAAGAAATTTAAGTTTGAAAAACTCATATTGAGCATTTGGTTTCAGTTGCATTTAATTTCATTCCATCACGAACCATTTTAAAACCTCGTTCAATGACTTCTTGGTTCAATTAAATGGGCTGATTAAATATACAAATCATTTCTTAGCAGTTTTCACTTTTGCCATCACAAGAAATTCCACAAGTACCGACAAAACTGCCTGATAGGTACAAAGATCTAAGCATCCTTGTTATCTGCTGATCACTATGACTACGTCAAGGTTAAAATCAGTTAAAAAAAGTAAAAAAAAAAAATTCAATACAAATCAACTGTCAGTCATATCTCTCATATGTTGTCTGATGTTGGCCAGAGTTAAATAAAAGCGTTCATCTTCCAAATGTAAACACTCAAATAATTATTTCTTTAAAAATTATTATTAAAAAAAATATCTCATTGTCTGGTGCATAATTTATTGTTTATTTAAAAAATTATAATAAAGAAGTTGATTGTTTCAAAATTATATCGTTTTTTTATTATTGTAGAGCTGCGAAAGGCACGCTGTTATACTTTTGGATGATGCGTGATGAATGCAAACATATTTATTTAATTAAATAAAGAAATCGATGTGCAAACAGATTAATAAATATTTATTAAGTAAAAACGAACTTAACCTCACTTTAAATAAAATGGAAATTCCCAAATTATTTGACACCAATAAAATAATAAAAAAAAAACGGTTAAAATCGACTCTGATCTAGAAAACGAACTGCTAAAAGTCGTTGGAGTGGCCAGCATCGATAACGACCCAAAAATGTCGTTTTTATGCCGAGAAAATTTAGTTTCTATGACCACAGCTTGACAGCACAGTTAAAAACAAGCTGTCATTAAAAAAAACGGTGTTCAAAACTACAAGTAAGAGGCAACGTTCTTAGGCGTTGAGGATAAATTCTGCAACTGGGCCATCTTATAGATTTTTATAATCAGCGGGTCGCCGATATGATGCGACTGCAGTTCCCTCCACTCCTTTCTCTAAATCTACGTTAAGCTGCTGGACACGCTTACGTATCAATCACCTTGCACAAGTTCGAGGTCAACATTCGTCCCACTCTTTTTGAAATAACGTTACACAAAGAAGTTCGAACTAAAAATATAAAACAGAACAGAAAACAAGAAGAGCTACAAGCGACATTGAAAAGGCCATTTGAAGAAAATAAAAGCCAGGATATCTCACTCTCTTATTTTTTTTTATTAGGACCAGCACTCAGGGAATGACCCCTAGTTATTTAATGCATTGTGCCAGAACTAGGAAATTAGGTTGCGGGAAGGGGGATAGAGGGAGTAATGCTTGTGGACATTTGTTTTGAATCTTTGCACATTGAAAGTGGCAGGATAGACCTCTGCAGGGAGTTTATTCCACAAACGAACTGTTTAGTTAAGAAACAAGTTTTCTCTTTAATGCGTAATTTCTCTGTAATGCGATTCATTGGCCAATCGACCACAAAGGACTGTGCTTTTAATGCACAGCGCGTTGCGCGTACGATATTACAGTTTTCAGGAACAAGTGACCTGATTTTATAACAGCACATTCCGTTGTAGTGACGATAAAACAGTGAAACACAGAGAATCAATAGAGCTGGATACCCAATTGTCAATTGCGACTTATAAATTTTTTTACCCAACATTCTTATGTGATCAACCATTAGTTTGGCAACTCTAAGCCGTCCTTTAGTTAAACTTGCATCATGGATTAAATTAATGATTTCTAATGTAACTGACACAATTTCATTCTCTGAAGCAGGTTCATTATCTCGAAATATTCGTTTTTGTTAAAATTTTTTTATCCAAATGAAGATCGTCTTAATTGTTGATTTTGATTCCTAAAGCTAGAAGAAGGGAACTATGAAATTGAAAGCTCCAAAAATGAACGGCGAGTATACACGGAGAAGCAACGTGGTAATGTGTTGGCTATGATTTAAACCCAAATCTCGGTGACTCTCTTAATAAGGTGTAGCTTAGCATTTTTTGCAGTGACCTTTTTTATTTCAGTGATCTCTTAAATAGTCCCAGTCTATGTACGGAAATAAGAGTTTACCCTACGGAGAAGTAATGTGTTCTTCTTTTTTTGTGGTGTAGCGCATAATTATTAAAAATAAAGCCAAAGATACAATGCAAATAGCAATAAATGTTTCTCCATGATCCCCAGCTTAAACTCTCCAGGACATTGGACAACACACTTTTTATGGTGATGCCAGATTATAGCATTAATAAAGGGTCATCCAAATGTGACGCCTAGATGTCAGCACTATATAATTTTTACACGTGACATCTTTTCAAATGACATAAGCCATTTTGTTTTATTAGAAGGTAGTACAGTTTTAACCATGGACAGGTACACATTGCAACAACGCGTTTACATCATTCAAAGTTATTATGAAAATGGGCGTTCTTTGAAAAATACCCATCGCAAAATTTATGATTTTTTTGGTGAAAATAATCGGCCAAATCAATCTTCAATTCAAACATTAGTGAAAAAATTCGAAGAAACTGGTTGTGTACTGATAAACCAAAAAGTGGAAAACCAAAAACTGTACGCACAAATGAAAATATTGCTGCTGTTGGTGAAAGTGTTGAAAATGAACCGGCAACATTGATTTCGCGTCGTTCGCAAGAATTGGGCATTTCTTATGGCTCCTTATGGAGGATTTTGCATAAAGATTTGAATTTACATGCTTATAAAATTAAATTAACCCAGAATTTAAAAGAAAGATACGATTTACAACGTCGTAATTTCGCTAGTTGGATTATTGAACAACGAACAACAGATCCATTGTTTTCAAGCAAAATTTTGTTTAGTGACGAAGCTCATTTCAAAATGGATGGATTTGTAAATAAGCAAAATTGTCGTATCTGGGGTGATGAAAATCCTCGTGTTATTCATGAAAAATCTCTACACCCACAAAAAGTTACTGTTTGGTGTGCATTTTGGGCAAATGGAATCATTGGGCCATTTTTCTTCGAAGATGATGCCGGAAATGCTGTTACTGTGAATGCTGAGCGATACCAATCAATGTTGAGAGACTTTTTATGGACAGAGTTGAATCATATTGCAATCATAATGCAGATTTCAATTGGCCTCCAAGGTCATGTGATCTAACACCATTAGATTAGTTTTTGTGGGGTTTTTTGAAAAGTCGGGTGTATGCTAACAAGCCACAAACAATTAATGACCTAAAGAACAACATTCAAGTTGCAATTCGTGAAATAACACCAGCAACATGTCGAAAAGTCATTGAAAATTTCGATATTCGGATTGATGTCTGTAGACGCAGTCATGGTGGACATTTGAATGATATTCTATTCCACTTATAATTGTAGTGGATCATACTTTTAATAAAAAAACAGCTTGAAAAAATTGCAAATAGTTTGTGTTTTATTTCAAAGAAACATGTAGGCGCGTTTTTTGGATGACCCTCACAAACGATTTGATAACCTTCTCTATATTTGAGGATGGTTAAAAAATATTGATGCCGACTTTAATAAGTATAATTTGGATTAAAAACTATGAGAAATAGGGACACATAAGGATCCTAGTGGATGATTAAAAATATCTTCCTAACGATATGGAGAAACAATACAGCGTAAATATTAACCATATCTGTCGTTGTATTAAAAGAAATCAGTTAAAAGAAAAATTAAAGTTCTTATTTATTTAATTAAAAAGCTTAAGCAATATAACAACAAAGTTTCCTTACTGTCTAGCTTTACAACAGCACAACAGCAACAACAATTACTATAATCACTCTCTTACAATAACTGTTATCTGTCAAGTTTGTATTTGTTTTTTTTTTTTTTCATTTGTGAATCATTTTAACCTCTTGAAGAAATTATCTCAAAATATTTTTTTTTACTAATTTTTTCTTCTGTTACAAATATTTATTTAGTTTGTATTTATTTACAATTACTTTTTTTTTTCTCGTGTTAATAAAAAAATTTTTTTTAGAAATTGTATTGTTTTGTTAAAGTAGTTGAAAAAAGACACCGCCATATTTTTTTATTTTTAAAAGCAAAGTAATCACAGTTATCGCGTTGCCATACACATAAAGCGTTTAAAGTAAACAAATCATTAAATTAAAAAATAAAAAAAAAATATTAGTTGAAAATGTGATTTGAGATATCAAGTGATAAAAAAAGGCCTTGGAAATAATTAATTAAATTGTGGCGATCACGAGCAAAAAATGGTGACGAAGAGAATTTTTTTTTTGTGAAAAGGGGTTGGGGAAGATCAACATTCGACAAGTCGTTCTAATGTTAGCACGTATAGATAAAGGCAGTAATTACCACTTTTTTATGCAGCGGATTAATGTTGTAGGCTTCAATAAACAAACAAGAACAAACACCAGAAATATAAATAAAATCTCTAAAACTGTTTTTAAAGTCAGCAGAGATAGCAGTGTGGGTTAGATTAAAAAAAGACATCTCTTCTGGGAGACCCAGAGTGTCCAATCTGATTTGATGGTGGTCTTACCACCGAGTGAAATACAATGAGTCAACTAGCACCCTTCTCTGGCAAAGCCAACAAACTTGCAAATCTTAGGACCATAAGGGATGAAGACCAACCACATCGCCTGCTGAGAATGCAACAGCACATCACCGTCCCTACGGACACCGACCTTAACCATAGCTACCACGTTTGCCGTAAAGGGACCTCAGCAACAACCGGTCACAGAGATGGGCGGCTCTTTGTTGGACTATTAGCTACCAAGGTACCAGTCAAAAAGTAGACTGTTCAGGCCTTTAATAAGTATTAACTTATCTATCCAGATTTGCTGCCCGCACACCAGGAGACTGGTTCCCCTTTTTTTCGGGATTACTTCGTTAGAGCCTCTAGGCGTTAGCGAACCCGACAATTAGCACCCACCGGGGGACCCAGAGTATCTATTGTGATTCTCTTTAAATAGCCAAACTAGAAGACACTAAGAACATGCCGTCTATCCTTGAGCCACCTGGCCACCCTAATAAAACCACCGACATCTCCCAGGCAACACTAAGTGATGTCGCTTAGACTATCGTGAGTCGAACGCCTTCTACACCTGCGACTTTGCAATACCAAAAAGATAAGCGTATGGCACGCAACATTTTCTAGCTCCTCTGAAATGTACCGATGACTCAGCTACTGGTTCTTGCCCTAATAGCACGGCTCAGTCTTTGTCGTGTCTAGACTTGGCCAAATAGCTTGTAAGACTCTACAATCTCCTCCAGCCAGAGATGGTAAGTGAAACCGGAAATTGTCTGTTAACGAAGAATAATGTTCAAAATGTTGGGAGCACTTTTCAGTCATTTAAGGAGCAGCGCAAATTAAAAAAAGAAATTTTAAATGTCGAAACTTAAAAAGACTGACTTTTTTTTCTACCCAGAATTGGTTTCAAAAAAAAAAATAAAAATTCAACGAAATGATCGACCCCATGATTTACTAATAAATCTAACGCTATCGGCAAGCGCTTAGACTCGCCTTTCGCTTCTTTTGTCGTTTACTAGAAGTTCAGTACTCATTATTGAATGCTCGTGCCATGAGAAGCAGCTGCAAACAGTGGTGTTCCATGGTATCCTAATTCAGTTAAGCCTAATGTTAGTGTTGACCTCTTTTCATTGTCCAGCCGCAGTCTACAAACATTGGTTTTCTCAGTTTTTGCCTTAACCGGGCATCATGAGCACAAGCTTTTAACAGTGGTAACTCATTATAACTCAGTATAAGTCTAATAACAGTGCTGGCATCTCAGCAGCCTACAAACACTATGAGAAGTTTTAAGCAGAGGCGACTCACGGTATCTATAATCAGTATGAGTCTAAAGTCAGTGCTGGCCTCTCAGTGGCGCTCAGTCACAGTTTACAAATATCATTTTGCTATATTTTTGCCCTATCAGGCGTCTTGATGAGAATCTCTAAATAGAAGTAAAACACGGTATCTATAATTAGCGATGGCGTTTCAGAATAGTCCAATCATAGCCTACAAATACCGTTTTCCTTGGATTTTTACTAAAGAAGGCGTCACGAGTAGCTTTAAGCTGAAGTACCCCACATTATCTATATTTAGTATAAGACCAATGTGCGCTAACCTTTTAGTGTCGTCCAGACACAGCCTAAAAAAATTTGTTCGCTTAGCGATGCAATCCAGGCGTCATCAGGAGAACATCAAGGCTGAGGTACCTCATGGTATTTTAGCATAAGATTAGTGTCAACGCTGCCTTCTCAGTATTGACATACTCCGCTTTCCTCGGCTGTCATCTTATCCAGGCGTCATAAGGAGATCCTTGGAGATGCTTGGTCTGCTGTCACTTCAGTATTCCAAATATTTTAGAAAGAATTCTTCCCTTATTAATGTTTGACTAGACGAACTCTTTTTTCGTAAATCTCGTTACATCATGTATAATTTTTATAGCGAAGTCGACTGAGCGATGTCCGTCTGTGCGCCCGTGTTAGTGTTAAATTCAAGTTTGCCGAGACACTAGACCAGCTAGAAAAAATTTAAATACGCTTAACTATCAGACATAAAGTTTAAAGAGGTGCTATTTAAAATCAGCACGATTGGTCCATGTCCCTCGACGCAGTGGGAAAAACACCACGCCTACCTCTAATTTTTCTATATCATTTGGAACAATAAAGTAAAACTCCCATCAAAAATAAATATATGGAGCGAGAGAGAAATAAAATTAAAAAAAAAAAATAAAAAATCATCAACTGAAAAAATTGGCACTCGCCCATATTTGAAATTTGCAAAATTTTTAAAATATCAATATGGGTATCATTTTAAAGCTTTTGAAGAGATCTTTAAGGAAATACTAAAATGTTTTGAAAAAGCTTAACCCATTAAGAGCCGATGACATTGTTATGTAACAAAAAAAAAAAAAAAAAAAATTAAATTTTTTAATTATCTGTCACCTCTTTATTTGCTTTTCTGATTCGAGTTACTTCTCTAAACTAGATTTAGATAAATGATGAAGGCTATATAAGATTTGGCATAGCCGATTATAGCACTCTTACTTTTTTATTTTTTGAATTAATGATTTATTCATTGCCAAAAAAAAAAATCAAATCAAATATTAACTATTTTATATTTTAATTTTTTTTATTAATTTAAAAACCATTAATTTTATATTTGCACACATTGACTTTTTTGTTCTCATACAAAATGGCATCAACGGCTTTTAAATTAAACAAATATAGACAAAACCACAATATGTCATTTAAAAATGTCACCGTGATAGAAGAATTCAATTAAAAAAAAAGTTGTAAAAACTTTTGTAGACCATTTAATTTTTGTTTGTTTTTGGTTTGATTAAACAAATACTTACAGCAATAATTAGTTTTTCTTGTGGCATATGAAAAATATTTGCTTTAAAATACTTTTAACCAAAATCTCAACTTAAATCTAAGCAAAAACACATTGATATTTTAAATGAGTCCGTAAATAAAACTGGTACAATTATTGTTATGGCAACGCGCGCGAAGTTAGCAGCAAGTTGTTGCAAGACATGTATCAACAGCAATTCAACAGCTCAGTTTCATATTTTTTGTTGATTGCATAATTTGTCTGCAAAAGCACAGTTGGGGAGGTTCGGTTAAGGAAAGTTATGCCTGTAAAAGGACAACTTTATTCGGAAACTCAGAGAATTCATTATGTTTTTTTTTTCAGAAAGCCACACTAAGAGACACTTGACACCCATCACTCAGCCACCTGACTTCTTCTTTAAGAAGCCGATGAAGTCTTCCAGATTACACTGAGCAGAGTCGTTTAGTCCATTGTAAAATTTATCGTCTAGAGATACCGGGCAGAAACACATAATATTTTCTCAAGTTTCTAACTTTCTGCCGTCCTTGTGCATCCTACAGAAACCTTATATACTTTTGCTCCATATATTGGCTCTTGTCCTAATGACGCAATATACGGCGATCACTTCTATAACGATCCTTCAAACTTTCCTTATCTTAACTAAAAATCAATTTAATCTTTGCCGCGTCTACAAAGACCACGCAATTCTTTCTAGCCTCTTAGGACTAACTAAGCTTCACTAAGTTGAGTCTTTTTAAGTTCAATCGTTGACCTTAATATTGAAATGACGAGCAAATTAGCGCTATTCTTGTACACCAGCATACCGAGAATCTTATGGCACTCGGCTAACCAGCCTTAAATTGGCACTGGCAGCTTTAAGCATCGCTTGATTGTCCATGTTCAGAGTGACCTCTCCTTCTAGTTTGTGCCAGCCCAATTCGCTGGTTTTGTTGGAATTTTATTTATGATCCTTTGAGGTTTCTACAGAAGCCTGTTGGACTTACCAATTCCCCACAAACTAATATTTGCTTCTAGTGTCAAAGTTCATTTACAGTGGAAAATTGTGCATCGTTCAATCGTTCTGTCACATAATTTTAAGATCACCTCTGCCTCACCTTGACAACTCAAATGTTGGTCCTTAAATTACCCTACATTACTTCCATACAAACGTAACGAATTGTAAAAGGCGTTTGAGTTAAAAATTTATTGCAAATTCTATATTTAAGGACCAGTGAGCGAGCGGTGTTGGAATATCATGCAAAAATGTTTACTCTTTCAAGACGTTTTCCAACAGGCAGCGGTAAAAACTGAAAAGTTTCCATCCTCGACCTGCTGAGAAAAATTTTTCCCCAAATTTTAGCATGCATTTTCCCAGACAGACGAACATTCGAATTTAGTGCACTGTTTTGGTTCCCAAATGGGAGAAAGATGTCGATCAATTATTTCCGTGGTGAAATATTTAGAAATAGAGAGAAGCCAACGTACTTGTAGCCTTTCTTTTGTACAGTGTTGTAGGCTGCTCTTTGCATATGATTATAACAAAACCACTGGCCCCAATATAAGTCGTGGTAATAACGAGATTCCAGGGGTTTCTGATAGAACTTTATCTTAAGTCAGTGCTTGCAGTTGCAATACTACTGATTAAACTCCAAGAAAAAGATCGTTGTATGGTATTGATATACATCAGGGTCCTTAGAAAGTTAAGTGATAGTCCGAGTAGCAGGTTTTAGTAGCTAAAACGATGCAAACTTAACTCAACACCGTAATGCAACAGCACATAGGATGCAAGCAATCCAGCTGCTACTAACAGTTACCATAGTGTCCCTATGGGCTACTGGTTTTCTGTGATACCACTGGCCAGACCTAGAAGCTTCTTATCTTCCAGTGTCAGGGTCCTACAACTGCAGGTAATTGGTATCGTCTATTACACTAGAAGCACAAGAGCAATACCGGTAGGTAGGCAGAGGTGACTAAAACCAAATTACCTTTAGACGAAAGTGAAGAGAAATAAACAGAGTAGTTTTGTACAATTTTTGTCTTCAGTTTAAAAGTGTAGCCAATTTTTACAACTTTAATTTTTTTTGTATCGTTTACTAAACGTTAGACTGAGAAGTGGTGGATCAAAGCCATAACAAGCAAGTAAAACTTTAATAATTCTGACTTTTTCAACAGTGTTAATTGTGGCCTGACTTAACTAGCTCTCACAATTAACAAATTTATTCAAAGTTGACAACTATTTTGAATTAAACGTACAGGTTATTAATATTCTAACCTCAATAATTTTCTAACCTCAATAATGTTCTAACCTCAATCTGTCTTTTTTGTAACCATAAGTATTTTACAAACTTTTTACCTGAAGACCGTAACTGGTCTACTGTTTAAATAAATATATAATTAGTTTGTTGCCTGGCAACATTAATAAAGACACTTGACAAACAATTAACAGTTTGTCAACAAAAAAAAAAAAAAAAAATAATAATAATAATAATAATAATAAAAAAAACTTCCTGAACCCAATTTAATTTTTAGACAGCAGTTTTTGTTTTTTTAAATTTCCACATGATTTGCGTTATGTTTAGTTCGTTATGAACTGACTTCTTATTGAAAGCATTAAATAAAAAAGTTTGGTTATGTAAACGCTACTTATAATTTTTTCTTACACAAATTGTGAACAATAACGAAATCAATTAGAAACTAATGTTTTGATAACATGCAATGAATTGTTTTTCTTTATTTTTTGTATTTGTAGAAAAAAAAAAGTGAAATTTGGGAAGTTTTATTTTTTTTATATTTTGTGTGGGAAAGGTTTGTTTATTTTTTTTAATTAAAACAATTTTAAGTTAATTAATGTCTCAAGAAAACCTGCTATAAGATAAATACAACCTAAAATCCTTTAATCGCGCGAAACAGGCTGTGTCATCTGTTTAAATACTTCAAACTTTAAAAGACTCAAATTAAAGTTTTACAGTTATGAGAAAGAGATAAAGATGTTATTTTAATCGCATAAAAACAAAAAATAATTAAGAAAATCTGCCCATAAGTCAGAATATAGCGTAAAATTAAAAATAATTTGTAACAAAAAAGTTGATCTTAACATACAGACGGACAGAGGGTCTTGGAATATGAAATAAAAAATTATACAACACATTTTAATAAAATTTCAATTTTCTATTAAAAATAGTTCAAAATTTATAAGCCCAATACACCAAATGGCACCACCTATGACACACCCTTTAACCCTTCTACTTTGTAGATTTTCAGTATTTGACAATAATGACTTAAAAGATAGAGACTTAGAAGTCAAACAACGTCAGTTAAGAACACACCCTTTACTTTTTTTGTTATACTCTTATGGCGGACATAACATTACACACTTAATTAAATTATAGCTCTCCGTCTATAACAAAAATATACATAAAATAGATTCACCGATGGGGTCACCCTTTAACTTCCAATATATTATTTTTTGTTATCGCAGTCTTGGAACTTTTTTCAAGTGCTTGACTATAACAGTTTTAAGTTAGGGTCATATAAATTAAATTATATTACGAGGGCTGCTCTATATTTCTGGCCTAATAGTGAAAATGCGAATATTTATAATCAAAAATGGTTTTATTGTTTTTCAAAGTATTCTCCAGCATGATTTATACACTTTTGCATGCGCTCAAACCAGTTGTCGAAGCACTTTTTCCACTCCGATTGAGACACCTCTAAAACATGGTTTTTGAACACTTCAATAGCTTCTTCTGGCGACGAAAATCGTTGACCACGCATTTTTTTCTTAATGTGCGGAAACAAGAAGAAGTCATTAGGTGCTAAGTCAGGGCTGTACGGCGGATGACCCATTAATTCGACGTTTTGGCTGGTCAAAAACGCTCTGATTTGAACCGATGTGTGAAAGCTCGCATTGTCATGGTGAACAATGATTCGTCTTCTCTTGTTGGTTTTTCGAATTTCTATGATGACTTGTAGTGTACCACTCAGAAGTGACCGTCCTACGTTGCTCAAGCGGAACAGTCGCCACATGACCAGTTTTGCTTCTTCCACGAACAACTTTCGTTGGATTTTGCTCGTCTTTGAAGACCCACACGGTCGACTGTTGTTTCGATTCGGACTCATACGCATAGATCCATGATTCGTCACCTGTGACGATCTTATAAACGTCTTTTGAAGCATCGCAATCGTATTTTTGCAACATTTCTTTGCACCAACCGACACGAGCCTTTTTTTGAGCGACTTTCAAATTGTGCGGGATCCAACGAGAACAAACTTTTTTTACGGCCAGGTGTTCATGCAGTATCAAATGTATGCTGGTGGAAGAAATGTCCAAGGATGTCTCTGTCTCTCGGTATGTCACATATTGATCTTGCATTATGAGTTCACGCACGGCATCAATGTTCTCTGGCACAACAGCCGTTTCTGGAAGACCTTCACGGAATTCGTCTTTGAGCGAGCTTCGGCCACGATTAAATTCATTACACCAATTTTTCTTAGTGCTATAGGATGGTGCTTCATGGCCATACAAAGATATAAGTTCATCAATGCACTCTTGTCGTGATAATCCACGTCGAAAGTTGTGAAAAATGATGGCACGAAAATGTTCACGAGTTAATTCCATTTTTTTCTATATTAATTTTTTCAAGTCACTGTAAACAACACAAATAATGGTCGTACGTCAAAACGTTTTGAGTACGATTATGCTTAAAAATGACAAACTTTCCAATGAAAATGTCAGATTGCACTCAGTGTTGCCAGGCCAGAAATATATATAGCAGCCCTCGTACCTATGGGGCACCCTTTATTATTTAAGTTTATTTTTATTTTATTACTTTCGGTTACTGGCATCGCAGTGATGCCAATTTCGTTACAACTTAATGTAAGCGTCTGCTATACTTTAATAGACTTGTAAAAATCACGTGTGTGTTTTTTGGGGTAACCTTTAATTTTTAATATTATAGACTCTTTTTTTAATAGGACCAATCTATAAGCAGTTAAAGAAAAGAATCGGCTATAAATAAAAAAAATCGAGATGAATTGTCAAACGTCCTTTTATTTAAAGTCCGTTAATAAACAGATTGACCTTAGGAAAATATTGATTTTGGCGATTAAGAAATAAATATCTGGCAACCCTGCAGACTAATTGATGTAATTTTTTATTTCTAATTATTTTTTTTAACTTTAAAAATGCTGGCAGAAGAAATAAACATTAAAAGACATTTTTTTTGAAAACAGCAGTTAATAAAATAAAATCACTTACATGTTTATCATGAAACAGGTTGTAAACTAGATTGGTTGACTTTTACAAGTCTAACTATTTTAAAAATCAACATAATTACAATAATAATCACAATGATAATGAAGATAAATAAAGTAAATCTTTGAGCATCATCTCATACGATGTCGTCGCATAAAGACATCTTGATCATTACACACAAGTTACCAGCCACACACCGAAATAAATAATGATGGCTTTATGCGTGCATTTGTGTGTGTAAAGTATACAACTAAAATAACTTTAGTTTTCTTTTTCATAAAATTTCTTTTTTGTTTTTGTTTTATATGTAGACCATCATCATTTACTCTCGTATTTACACATGTGTTTTGAGTTTAAAAATGTTGTCAATATAGCGTTTTTCTCTTTTGAATTTAAATAACTCTAACTGTTTAAACCTTAAGAAAATTATAATTAAAACTCTTTTCCCATTAATATTTAGAAATTTAGTTATTCTGTGACTATAAAGGCTTAACTTTCACTTCCTATCTTCTCTCTCCTCTATCCCCTTTCTAAAGTGTGTAGCAGAGTTACATTAATTAAATAGCCATTATTGCCTGAAAAAGTAAGATTTGATCCAGTTATTTTTATACTTTCTCTTTATTTGTCGGTCTGAATATTGAATGTCACTTTTTTCACCCATCTGCCGTTGTAATGTGTTACCTTTAATATCCATTATATGTGATATTTTATATTTATCAATTATGAAATGACATACGTGACTCCCTTCTGCCCACTAAGTCACAAGTTATTTCTTCTAAAAGCTTTCCAAAGATTCAATATTTATGCTGCAGGTAGCGTGTTGTAATAGTTGTTACTGAGAAAAGCTTGCACTTTATCTTAAAATTGATTTAGAGCGATTAAAGACCTCTTAGGAGAGTGTATTTCAAGTGAATCCTCAGAGAGAGAGAGAGAGAGAGACCACTACAAGTATTATAGAGTCAAAACATTGATCTTTAAGTCGTCTTGGCTCAACAGCCTCTTTAAAACTCTGTTTCCTGTTGTTCCTTTGGTGCCTCCTATAGTGTGCAATAGATTTTCGGTGCTCTTTTCTTTCTTAAACGTTCTTCACTTCGGAGTTTAGAAAGCTCTAGACAATCGTTTTTTTTTTATTTTCTTAAGTTTTTTTTTAATTTAATTGCATAAACTAAGAAAGAAAACTTTCCTTTAACTCGTCATGCAATTTAAAGAAAAAAAATTATGATTTCAAATGTCTTTTAAAAATTGTTGCTGCATCAAAGAAAAACGCTACATTTAACACATTCTTTTGCAAGCAAAGTTGCAATATCTCAACACCAGCCAACATACTTTGTCTGATAGCTTTGCTATAGTTTATACAGCTGTTCTACATTTCATCTTTACAATTCATAAGTTTACAATCAGTTTTCTTTTTTCCAAGTTTTTTTTTGTTGTTGTTTGATGTCACTTTTTCTTTTGCACTCGCATGACTGGTAGGTCCATAAATTGACTAGACTTTATTGAAAGATAAACTAAATTATCTTCATCATTCATTCATGATTTTTATGGTTTTTTTGTTGCTGTTGTATCGAGAAGAGAAACACACAAATTTATTATTATTTTATTATTGGTACAAAGAGACGTTAGGTAGGTTAGTGTGTAGGACATTATTTGTAGCTGCAAATATCTACTGAAGAAGCCGGGTTTTTTTATTGAGGGGCAGCATGAGAAGTTTTTTTCTGTGTACTCGTATTAAAAAAATACAATTTTAGCTTGGCTTGCTACTTGAGAATAATAAATCTTTTTTAAAGTTTTTCTAAAAAAAACCATCTTGAGAATTTTCGTTTTTGGATTTGTTTTTTCTGTAAGGAAACACAGCTTTCTATAACTCTTTAATGCAAACTCTGTAAATAGGCAGACTCTTCATAATGCTGTACTGGACAAATTCTTCTCAACTCTGCTCAAAAAAAAGAGATTTAAAAATTGACAGCCTGATCTATTTTTCTAGAAGAATTCCTTTCAGGTGTTCCTTGCTCTCAATTGTTACTTATTTGAGAACTTTGGCTGCATTCAGTTGCTTACCACTGATCGATCTACCATTCCATTTACATCGGAATTTGCTCACTCGCTCTCCTTTACATTCTCTCTCTCTCTCTCTCTCTCTGTCTCTTTTCTCTGTTTCAATATAAGTTCCGTGGTATATTTAGCCAGGTGGCAGCGCTACGGCAGATGATCCTTTTTTGCTTCAATTAGTTTCTTCTTTTGCTGACATTTTTTTTTAAGTCAAAATAATTTATTTTGCTTGTGAATGAGAAAAAATTTATTTAAATTTTATATTCAAGTGCAGTGCGAAGTGTGTTTATTTTCTATCAGTTTTTACATGTTTTTGCCAGTAGTATTTGATTTTACATAAACAATACTGTTGTTGTATTGTTGTATTTGTTGTCATTGCGCTGCCACCTTATAATTGATATGCCTTGATAAGTTCATAGAATCAGCGTTGTCAGATATGCCGTTCACCAAAAAAAAAACGTTGGGATTTCTAAACTTAATTGGCGTAAAATTATGTCACCACGCAATATGGCGATATTTTTTTAACGATTTATGAAATAATTGGCGATTGGCCTTTATAAGCCAATATTTCACCATAGCCATTTCTATGTCAGTCTGGCTACTTTTTACTTCAGCTTTAACAGCAAAGCGATTTATAAACATTTATTGCAGAGATGGTAAAGTTCATACTATTTTTTTACATTATGATTCTGGAAAGTGGCTCTTTTGTTATGTTTTTTTTTTTAGTTTAACATTAAAAATATTTTTGTATGACCACTGTTGTTATTCTGATCTATTAACGCCAAACAATCTTATAGTTTTAATTACTTTTTTATTGAATTCAGCTCTTAATGCCTGCATTGAAACAGTATTTTCGATAATAATTTTTTCTTGCGTTTCGTTTACGTTTTCTAAATTTATTTATTGAAAAATTTTTTAAATTGGGGACATAGAATTTTTTGGCGATTTATAAAACAATTGGCGGTTTTTTTTCTCTTGACTTAATAAGCGATAAATTTGTCTTAACAATTGTCGATTGAAAAAATCGTCGTATATTAAGAACATTTTACTGTTGTCAGTTGTATGTCAGTCTTATAATCTGGCAACTTTTCACTTTTACTCTATGTCGTGTTATTACAGCACAGTGAATGATTCATAAAAATATGTATAAGGGATAGTAAAAATCATATATAATCTGAAACTGAAGAATCTTTCAATGGCTAATTTTTATTATTTCTTTATTTAACATTCAGTTTTTATGATTTTTAAAATTTAATAATTTTAAGCTTTTGATTATTTTTTTTATTGAATCCAGTTATTAATGCCTGCATTGAAAGAGTATCCAATTCAAGTAAGACTCGAATGCAGTATGGATTTCTTAACGCTTTAAGGCGTGTTACTAATTATATGACTTTAAATAGCACATTTTGCCCTACTTGTGTACCTTCTTCTTCGGAAGCTATTTTGCTTTTGACCTGTAACGAAAATCATTCATTCTCTCTCTCTTTCTCATTTACTTTAGAACCAATTTAATTTTTACAGAAAGCTTTTAAATGTAGTTCCCTTTAATTTGTTTTTCCTTCGTTTAAGGGTTTAATCCAAGTTTCCTTTAAGAACCTTGTTTTTTTAATTCTTTAATGTTCTTATTTAGGCCTTTTCATACATCCCTCGTACAGATATATGATACTCATGTTATCATATAAATCCATTCTTTTGCTACACTGCACTAGCTCTGCTTGACCAAAATAAACTTATTGGAAGGCAATTTATTCATTGTTGCCTGACATGCCACTTAGTCATTCATTCAGTCAGTCATGCGGCCACTCAGTTACTTAGACACACTGTAATTCCTTTCATTCATGCAATGTTTCTCAATTTCCCCATTTACTTTGCATGTTTGAACGGAAGCTATTGATACAACAAGTACAAGTGTGTTAACGAGTTTTGTTTTTTTTTTTTCTTTTGTGTCAGTCTTTCTCTTTGGTACCTGGCTCAAATGTTATGTTGTTCACTACATATCTCTGTATTATCTTTTTTTTTTACTTTAAAATTGCTTTTCAAATGGTTTTAGTTGGTTTCTTTTATGAATTTTTAATAGTGTTCAGCTTAAATAATCAAAAAGGTTTGATGACGTTAATTTGTTCATCAAACTTATTTTTCGCTTATTTTGTTTATGAAGAAGTTCGTTTACCTTTGGGGCTGGAGCAGGTAATTTTTTGTGAATTAGCGGCAAATTCTATGAATAATTGTTCAAGAGTAAGAAATGTTTTATGATGAAGACGTAAAGCTATTACCCAGGTCGTCTTGCAGAATGTATTGAATCATTTGGTTTTTTATAAGAGGGAATTCAATGATTTTGCTAAGCTGCCTTTGGCGCGAATTACAAATCATTATGATTGGCTTTGATGTCTGAACAACTCTACCCAAATAATTTAGTTTCATTTATGAAAAATAGTCATCAACTTCCTGTTTTTAATGGCGCACATAATCGTCCATCTGAACAAGCCAACCGTCGAACTATAAATAGATTTCATGTCACGTATTCTCTCAGTCATGAAATAGCACCAATGCGGCTCACTGAAAACAATATCGCCGCTTTAAATGAAAGTTTTAAGAAAATCCAGATTTATCGATTCATCATTTATCGGTTGTAGGAAGCGAAGGTTTGTTTGTTCGCTACTTGGACACTTTTGTTTAAAGATCTTGACCCACAATCTTATCAGATCCAGCTGGTGCAGGAATTAAGGCCATGAGACCAACATATATCCCGTTCTTTCTGGCATCATTGGTTCTTATTTATTAAAAAAAAATTAAGCCAGAGCTCCAATACGGTCGATGGGAAGATCGTTACAGCGTCATGATCAATGATCTTTTGTTTAAACATATGGGTGATATTAAGCCGGACGAAGTATGGTTTCAAAATGATGGCACTAATTATCATGTGGCGATCACGCATTCATCGACTTATAAAATCAAAATTTGGCGATAAGTTGATTGCGAAAGATTATCCTGTCAAATGGCCATCAATGTGGAGCAATTTGTCAAGTCTCCATGAATATCTGTGGAGCTACGTGCATTCATTATAAACCAGCAAGAATTGAGGCCTTGGAGGCCAAATTTATTCGTGTTATTCATGACGTACGGCTAGCAATGCTTGAAAGAGTGATCCAAAATTAGATGGCTAGAATGCATTTTGTAAAAAATAGCCGCTTTGGCCATGCAGCCGAAATCAGGGTTTGAACTCTGGTCAACTTCATTTGTAGTCAACGTGCTAACTACCGTGACTACAGCAGCCTGCTTTGGTTGCTGTTAACTCCTTTTTTAAGAGAAGAAGGGACCGCAAGGAATTTTGCTCTGCAAGATACCAAAACAGAACACGTACTCCATACGCGTTCCAAGATCTCATCATGCAGTTCGCAGAACCAGCAAACTTGTATCTCGGCATTCCCTATTGTATATTGAAGGTATCTAAGACCACATTATTGGGTAAATCATACCGCTATCAGTCATAATTCACTCATATTAAGAGTTAATAGCCCTTGGGATGTACCGGACTCCTATTAGAGCTTTCCAGTGATGATCAGAAGATCTAAAGTTTTCCTTGGCATAAAAGGCGGATATGTAAAAGAATGGTTTTGGAGCTGTAAATTCGTTGGTTTATTACTTTAGTGACCTAGCGATGGGGACACAGAAGGCTGTAGACGCTATCGAATAATAATCTAGTCTTCATTTGTTTAATTTTAGGCCACCATTTTAAGGCAGCTTTAGTTAACAAAGGGGTAACAATGGTATTTTATAAACCCAGTTAATCGTTCTCGGTTTTAGGACCCTCAATTTTTACGTAAGAAATTCTAACAGGTCTGATGGTCTTATTGAGAATATTGAAAATATATTTGTTCCAATTGGGAGTGCGGTCATGAGTAACCCCAAGATCGTCGTTTGAGAACTTTATACACACTTTGTTCAGAGTCGGCTTGATGAGTCTTAGAACTTTTAACGGAGAGAACTTCTCTTTAAAGTTTTTTCATTGTGGCCTACATGCGTTTTAAGTCAATACATGTCATTGTTGCTGAAGGAAACAAAGAAATGGATCTAAACAGATGCACACGGACCGTAGAAACACAAGGACTCAGAATTTAATGGTAAAAATATCACTAAAATTTTTTTTAATCTGGGGGGAGGGTCAGCAATCAATTATTTTTATTGCGCATTTTAACAAACTTTCATCTCTATAATACCAAACATAGAGTGCTAAAGAAGATCCAAAGTTTGTGGTAGGGACCTTCCCGATTAAACACTGATGGCTCTGAGATAAAGTGCGTTGTGTATCGCTGTAGCAGTGTGATGTGCAAAAACACATCACTCTTCCTTGTTATGCATGTTCAACTGAGCTATCTCCACAGGCTGTGTCCAATGGCATCAGGTTTCTAGTTAAATTGGTTCTAGCTGGTTGAGCCTAAATTACATAAAGAGCAGATATTGGAAGTGCTGTCGGACTTTAAGCCTACATGATGTGGATTGTGCCAATACTACTTTTGTGCTTAAACTTTAGTTCTTAAAAAATGAAGCCGCAACTTGCATTACGTTTGAAAATGATGGTTACCGCACCATGACTATGAATGTCACTAAACTGACGACATGTGGCTGAAATAGATTGGCAATACGTGCCATATGACACCCAATCATTGTGTAATTTGAACAAAAATTTGAAGGTAAATTGATTTAAAGAAATGCATTTGTAAATTGGCCTTTAAGGTCGTGTTATTTGCCATCTCTTGACTAATTTTCATTGTGCCGTGTAAAATTACTAGGTTTCTGCTAATAAACCAGCAACAATTGATGCCTTTGAGAAGAACATTTTTTGTGTTGTTCGTGACCAGCAAAAAGTGTGTCAAAACTAGATGTTTATAATGAGCTTCGTCAAGAAAAGTCAGGATGGTCATATGTCCGAAATATTTTTCAAATAATACGTGGTAAGTTGAGTTTATCGAAAATTTAATTCTTAGGTCGACTCCCCAATGGAGGCATCTTGTTTTTAACAGAGATACTCGCAATATGAAAGATCATTCGTACGAGATTTGACGTTTTCATCTTCACCTTTCGGCTCTGCTTGCTGGCACTTCAATCACACAATAATTCGTCTTTATTTATTAGTTTAGTAGAATGTCAATGAACGGACAGATGAGCGAACAGGCTCAACTTCCAATAATTCTCAGGTGTTATTTATTAAATTTCTCTAGAGGAAAATGTCACTTGAAAAAAATAAAAATTAAAAAAATTTATGTTTCTAATTGTGCCACTCTCTTACTCTTGATTTAAAAATCTTTGTTTTAATTAATTATCACGCACACCTGAAATGTCATAAAAACATGAAACAAAACCCTTTTAAATATTTTTGAAAATTAAAAAAAAAACTGATATAACGTGACACTTACAACTAAAATTAACAAGCAAATGTAAACAAAAGAAAACTAAATTTAGCCACCAATAAACGTTTCATGTTGAGCGAAATGTCAAATGTCAAGAGAACAAAATATGTTTGTTGCTGCCATATAAATGCGACAAGATTCAAAAGAAAGAAGCCTTTAACAACAAAAATTCAAATGTAAAATGTTTGATGTAACAGCAGAAAATGTAGGCAAATAAGAAGCAAAAATATGAAAAACAGAAAATGACACATTAATCAAACAAGGTGACCTTGACATAATGATGGTGGCATTTAAAAAAAAATTATGGCAGAACTTTGGTGGCATTAATTTTTTTATTTTATTTAATTTTATTCAAATAACATGACACGACTTTAACAACACCTTAACACGCAATATTAAGGATTGCACGGTTATGTTTATTTGATGTTTTAATTTCTTGGAAGGCGGAAAACTTTAAATTAACCATTTAAGTCTCTTACGCAACATTTATCAATTGTTAAAGTTTTTTTTGAAAAGAAAATTATAATTCGTTGTAAAAATTAAACGCTTAGAAATCATATTTTATGGCTCTTATAACCACCTGTCAGAAGGGTTAAATTAAGCAGCTGTTTCTTTTAACAACAAACACTCATCTTCGTATACTGTCGTTCACTGAACACACCTCAAGGGATTATTGATGTGTGTTCAACATGAAATTGGTAATGAAGGCGAAAATAAGTTTAACTTCGTCGTTGTGTTTATCAGTAGATTTAATATGAGAATAATTTTAAGAAGATTTAGCTTGATTTACTTTTTATCCAAAGAAATCTAGAACCTTGAGATTCTGAACAAAATCCTTGTTCTTCATTTTTCATAGGAAAAATCATCTTCATTTAATTTCGTTAGATAACACATTTTTGTCTTTTAAACCTCAGATTATTGAGAAATATATTTTTTATGCTATAAATTCAAATTAAATTTTTTTATTTTTAATTGACTTCACAAAAAAAAAAAAAAAAATAAATAAATAAAAAGAGAAGGAGAAGGAGGCTATCAATTCGTGTGAATGTTGCTTTTCGTTAACAGAGCTCAGCCATTTCTGAACCGATTTTGAAAATTTTTTCCTTTATTAAAAATGTGCTGTTTTAAAATTAGTTTATATTCTTAAGAATTAAAGGGTGTCCCCATACAACATACATATTTTTACATGTATTATGAACCGTAAAGGCAACACTTTAAAATTAAAAAAACTGCTTTTCATTATAGTAACCAAAAAGTAATTAAAAAAAACAAATCTAAAAATTAAAGGGTGTCCCCATTAGTGACATAACTTGATCTATATGGACTTATCTTTAAAACTGTTATAGACAAAGGCTTGAATAAAATGCTGATTGTTATAATAACAAGTATAAATGTTTAAAATTATAAATTAAAGGGTGCCCCAATAATTATTATTAATAATTAAAAATTTAAATATTGTGGTTTTAATTTAATTTTTGTTTGTTTTTTTGGCACAAAAAAGTTGACTTTGATGTTTTGGTGAATTTTGAAATTTTTGGTGAAATCTTGTTTTTTTTTCAAAAAAAAAAAAATTTTTTTTGCTTTAACGGCTTAAATCTTTAAATATTTTTAGCTTTTTAATGGTGTTGCTTTTTGAAAAAAAATTTTTTAATTTCTGAAATCATTTTTTTTAGAAGGAAAAATTATTTTATAAATGTACGCGGACATTTTTCTTTCTAAAAATGGTATTTAGAATTTAAAAAATGAACTTAAGAAAAAAATAAATTTTAAGTCATTCAAGCTCACAGTTCAACTTACAATTTTATAAAAAAATAAAAATTATTTACTTTGATTTTTTCGGCGAATTTTAACATTTTTGGAGAAATCCTAATTTTTAGTAAATTTTTTTTTGTTGTTTTATGGTTTTTATCTTCAGTTATTTTTATGCTTTCGACTTTGTTATTATATTGTTTTTTGATAAAAATTATTTACGTTGAATTTTTGTGAAATTTTAAATTTTTGCTAAATTCTCAATTTTTTCGTAATATTTTTTTTGCGGTGATTTTTTTTTTTTTTTTGGTTTCACTATTAATATTTTCAATTCTTTTCGTGCTTTCACCTCTGCGACTGTGTGAGTTTGTTAAGTAAATTATTGACTTGGATTTTTTGGTGAATTTTGGTGAATCTTATTTTTTTTAATTTTTATTTTGCGGTCATATTTTTTTCTTTTCTTTTAATTATTTTTTTTTTTTGTTTGTTTTAATATTCATTCATTCTGGATTTTTTTTTTGACTAGGATACTATTGTTTAATTTTTTTATTTCAAAATGCTCTTAATAAGTGCCGAAGTGCAACATAACCTTACTCAAGTTATTTTCTTATTTTTGGATAAAAGACCGCTCTTATCACACGCACAACCACACATCTATTTAAATAAGTGAAAGTCTAAAATTATATTAAATGGTTGTTAAAAAAAAAACTGAACAGACACAAATTACTGGGTTGGGTTTTCGAACACGAAATATTTTTTAACTGCATTTAAGAGCCGGCGTATTCTTCTACATTCAGTTGCTTCAGTACAAAATTTTAGTTTTATTGTTTTTTTTTTTTAATTTTGTTTATTTCCTCTCTTTGCACAAATTTTGTTTTTTTTATCTTGTTTTTACGTTTTTAAATTAAAGTTTTTTTTTAACAAATAATTTCAATGTTAGGGCCGGCCATCAAACAACTTTTTTTTGAAAAGTATTCTCTAAATAAAAACAACAGTTTTGTTTTTGTTATTGTTTTGTTATTTGGCTGGTATGTAAATTAAAGTTTTTGTTTTCTTTTTTTCGATAAAACAAAAACGTTAAAATTAAAAAGCGATAAACAAAAATGTTGAAAATAAAAAGCGGTAAACAAAAAAAAAAAAACCCTTCAAATAACAAATCTGGTTTTTTGGTTCTGCCGTTTTCTATTTTCTGTTTTTACTTTTGAATTTGTATGTCCAATTGTGACTTTAGTGGAAGTTTGACCCGATTTTTGTTGTTGGCTGCTTTAAAGGTTTATGGTCATGGTCGTCTATTCCATAAAAATGGTTTAAAAAGACCTATTTTTTTATTCAGAACATAATAAAAAAAATTAATAAAAAAAACTGTATGGCATTTAGACATAAAATAAAAACAAAAATAATTTTTTTATTTTAAATAGAAGAAACAATTAAGTTTAAAGCCTATTAAACCTTTAAGTGCTTTTTTAAATTATCTTTATTAAAAATCACAGCTCCTTTCTTTTATGCCCTGGTTAGCAGCTGAGACTAATGAAGTGGAAAATATAAAAAAAAAAAAAAATAAAAATATTTTTTTACCATCCAATAAAGTGTTCTGTTAAAACCTGGACTTTGCGATTAAAAATCTGAAAATAAAATAATTGAATAAAGAGCAGCTGCTCAGAAATTATTTTTTTTTATTTTATTTTAATTTTAGTTTATTCTTTTTTTTTTAGTGATTTTTGATGTTTTGTGACGAAAAAAATTTTTTTTTGTGACATTTCTAATAACCAGACAGGCTTATTTACGCTCATAATTCTTTAACAGTGCAGTCACACAATCAAGTTTTTGTTCAATTCTCTTTCAAGAAATTTACACATACTGCTTGTCAAAACTCACAAAAATTGAAAGCTGTGACGTAGGCTGCACGCAATTTCAAATCAAGTTTTTAAGCAAGATGAGAAGAAAACACTGACAACAGAATTTTTAATACAAATTTGGAGGGAAAAACGTCAATCAGCTGTTTTCTTGCATGTAATTTAAAAGACTCAATTGAACGAAAACTTGAAAGCAAATTCTTGGCAAGTTTTTAAAGTGTGAGTGTATTGGTTAAAAAATGAAAGAAATTTTAAAACTTGAATGAAACTTGAATGAAAACTTGATCGTCTGACACCCTAGTAAACAGAGCTCTCGTTGTAAAAAGATTCCCAAAATATTTTTCAAAGTTGTCACAATTTTTCAAATACATATATTTGATAATTTAAAACTATTTTATATTTCTTTCACAAAAATTGATTCATATTAAATGTTTCTGTTGCACAAACTTCTCAAAGCAATAATTTTGGGTGAACAAGTAGCTTAAAGCAATCAACACCCACCTTCTTGCTTACGAAATCACTTCTGTTTTTTATTTATCTATTTTTTTAAAGAAATTTAAAATAAATAAAACTCTTTATTTGTTCTTCTAACAAGTTTTCTCAATTTTTGTTGTTGCCTTAAAAGTTTCTATTCCATTCCATTCAGAGTTGCCAGAAAAAGAACGGAATAAAATTTTGGGAAAAAAACGACCAAATTAAAATCGTCAAAAAAGACTTAAAAAGGAATAAATACTTAATCAATTTTAAAATTAAACTCATGTTATAAAAATTTTTAAATTATGTTTTTTTTTAAATTTAGAAATTAAAATAAATGTAGGTGAACTTGTGCGGTTGTTGTTATTTAAATAGTGCTTCTAAAAATTGATTTTAAAAATTAAAAAAGAAATAAGAAAACCACCACCTTTTCTGAATATTATGTGGTTGAGGTTTGATATATGAAACTTGCGTTACACTAGCTTTTTATTTTTGCCGTCCAAGCAAAACAAATTATTGTTGAAATCATAAAGCTTAATTGTATTAATTTCTTTTTAGTTAAGGTCTTTATTAACGTTTTTTCTTTCTTTTTGTATTTTAATAAATGGAATATAAAATATTACTAGTGTTGCCAGATTGTATTGTGAAGAAAAACAGCAAATCCAGTGAAATACTTCAACTACGAGGCCTGCTATATATATTTCTGGCCTGGCAACACTGAGTGCTGCCAAGTGCAATCTGACATTTCCATTGGAAAGTTTGTCAATTTTAAACATAATCGTACTCAAAACGTTTTGACGTACGACCATTATTTGTGTTGTTTACAGTGACTTGAAAAAATTAATATAGAAAAAAATGGAATTAACTCGTGAACATTTTCGTGCCATCATTTTTCACAACTTTCGACGTAGATTATCACGACAAGAATGCATTGATGAACTTAAATCTTTGTATGGCGATGAAGCACCGTCCTATAGCACTGTGAAAAATTGGTAAAATGAATTTAATCGTGGCCGAAGCTCGCTCAAAGACGAATTCCGTAAAGGTCGTCCAAAAACGGTTGTTGTGGCAGAGAACATTGGTGCCGTGCGTGAACTCATAATGCAAGATCGACATGCGACATACCGAGAGATAGAGACATCCTTGGACATTTCTTCCACCAGCATACATTCGATACTGCATGAACACCTGCCCGTAAAAAAGGTTTGTTCTCGTTGGATCCCGCACAATTTGAAAGTCGCTCAAAAAAAGGCTCGTGTCGATTGGTGCAAAGAAATGTTGCAAAAATACGATTGCGGTGCTTCAAAAGCCATTTATTAGATCGTCAAAGGTGTCGAATCATGGATCTATGCGTATGAGCCCGAAACGAAACAACAATCGATCGTGTGGGTCTTCAAAGACGAGCAAAATCCAACGAAAGTTGTTCGTGGAAGAAGCACTTCGAAGCAAATGGTCGCCTGTTTCTTCGGCAAAACTGGTCATGTGGCGACTGTTCCGCTTGAGCAACGTAGGACGGTCACTTCTGAGTGGTACACTACAAGTCATCAGAGAAATTCGAAAAACCAACAAGAGAAGACGAATCATTGTTCACCATGACAATGCGAGCGTTTTTGACCGGCCAAAACGTCGAATAAATGGGTCATCCGCCGTACAGCCCTGACTTGGCACCTAATGACTTCTTCTTGTTTCCGCACATCAAGAAGAAAATGCGTGGTCAACGATTTTCGTCGCCAGAAGAAGCTGTTGAAGTGTTCAAAACCCATGTTTTAGAGGTGTCTCAATCGGAGTGGAAAAAGTGCTTCGACAACTGGTTTGAGCGCATGCAAAAGTGTATAAATCATGCTGGAGAATACTTTGAAAAACAAATAAACCATTTTGATTATAAATATTCGCATTTTCACTATTAGGCCACAAATATATAGAGCAGCCCTCGTAACACAGGTTTCATTTTTTTAAGGAAATTTTTGATTTTTTTTCAATGTTAAAATTAATCATTGTGTGGGATTTTTTCCACCAATTGTTATAAAATGTAAAGTCTAATAAACGGCATTTAAAGTTTTATTCTGAAAATGAAAGTAAATAAGACAGGTCCTCACAAATCTTATAACTTACACCTCCTACACATAATTTTGGACAGCTTGTTGATGATCAGTATATAATAAAACCGATAAGTGCAAGTTGTAGTCGCACACAAAGGTTCCGTAACCTTGCCATTAATTTAATTTGTATTTTTTCAGTTAATTTAATTAATTTTCAGTTAATTTAGTTTGTATTTTTATAGCAGACATTGCACTACATACTCAGTGTAAGTTTTAAAATTTTACTTCAAAAGATTTCAAAGATACAGGCGCATTTGTCAATATCACATTTTTATAAAGGTTGCGCCATCTAACTTTTTTTTTCAACTAGTGCTTATTTCGTGAATGGTAACACTTAGCTGATGTCTGTTTCAACAGGTAATTAGTTTTATCCTTCCGCTGAACGAATGTGGTTGTGTATATGCTTAGACAGCGCTGGGAAATATTGCGTCATTACTTAAAAGACATTGGTGTGGAATGTGTACGAAAATTACGTACGGATTTTGGAAGACGAGAAGCACTGTCAGCTCCGTATGTTCGTTATCTTGAGAAAAAAGTGAAAGAAACTGGCATCGTCATAAACCAAAGCGTGGAATGTTCAAAACAGTGCGTACACCCAAGAATATCGCTGTTGTGGCAGAAAGTGTGTGTGAAGCACCATCAACATCAATTTACCGTCGTTCTCAACAGTTGAACTTTTCGCAGACATCATTCAGACGAATTTTGGTATGACGCCATACAAAGTCCAATTGGTTCAGGCGTTGAAGCCAACTGACCATGCGTTTTTCTTATTGCATTTTCAAAAACAAAATAGTTATTTGGCGGAATACTTTAATTTAAATTGTCTGTCTATTGTGGTACAAACAACAAAACCGCGTACGGGAAAATCAAGATTAATTTAAAGTTTTATTTATTGTAACAGCTGCTATAGCGAAAATAGTTCATTGTAAAAATTTGACGTGCCTGCTTAAAAAAATTACAGTATTTTTATTAATTTAACATCACTTTTAGAATGCCCTTTAATTTCTAGTATTGATTTTTATAGCGCCTGCAGTGATACTTCTTCTGCGAAAATTTCAAAGGCTAGAAATTGCCTCAAAAATAATAATATAATAACTATTTAAATTTATATATCTTGAAGAATACACCGGGCAATCACTACTGCAGTTTAATAAACTGGACCTGGTAAATGCCTTACGTACAGTGTTAAAAATAGTTATAATATAAATATTAATTCATATTATTCCACTTACAATCGTTAATATGATAACAACTTTTCGAATCTGGCAACTGCAAATGCAGCCGTTATCTTTTATTTGTGGTGAAAATAAAACAAAAACAGTTGTTGTTTGTTTTAGGGAGAATGAGAGGATTTTTAAAGAAAACAAAAACAAAACCACATGCTTTAACAAGTGCTGCATGTGTGAATGAATATGTTTTAAGACAAAGTGTGTTTTTAATAAACAGTCATTGATTGAACACACTCCAACACAAATTATGACGTCATTTGAATGTACCATCAAGTGAAGTCAGTGTATGTTATTTGGCACAATTGTGGTGACATTATTAATCAAGACATTTTAATTTAATAATTAAATGCAAACAATTTTTATTGTTGTTGTTGTGTAGACTTATAAGCACTAATTTTTGTTTTAATGAAACGTTAATTAAAAAAAATTTTTTTTTGTTAATTAAGTAGGTATGACAATATTACACACTTTTTTTCAAAACAATTAAATTTGATTGTCAATAATATTGAGTTGATTATTATGAAGTGATTAAATACTAACACACATACATATGTACAACCAAGCTTTCCTTTATAACTCCCACTTAAATATATTTTCGTTATTTTTGTTTTTTTTATAACAAAAAAAAAATTAAAATTTACATAAATATAACGTGACTTATTTGTAGGTTACCTAAATAAAGAAATATAATAAAATAAATTAAGTCATAAACAAATCGTAAGATAAGATCCGGAACATGTCTTCAATG
Source organism: Cistogaster globosa (assembly GCA_937654795.1). Classification (NCBI taxonomy): domain Eukaryota; kingdom Metazoa; phylum Arthropoda; class Insecta; order Diptera; family Tachinidae; genus Cistogaster; species Cistogaster globosa. The sequence continues at coordinate 5,359,285 of OW569406.1, forward strand.
AAACAAAAAGAGATTAACAGCAGCTAAAACACCAGCTGGTTTAATAAAATAATTTTGAAAAAAACCTCTTGAAAAACATTCACGTACGCAACAAATTTGAATATGATTTTTGGAAAAAAAGATGTTAAGAAAAATTTAAATTTTAACGATTAAAATAAAGCTTAAAAACAAAAAAAAAATCAAATTTCCCAGAGATGAAAAAAAAATCAATTTTAGAAATTAAGTGACCCTACCACTTTTTTCACCACTCACCTCAGGTGGTAATGGTACATATACACACATACATATTTATGTATAAGTATCATTATTCCGTTTGTGATCTCTACAATTGTTAGTTTTGGCCCACTTGATAGAATCAACATTTTTGTACTCGATTTCCCTGATTTAGCGAATTCCGTCTATGTGTATTCGTGCTGACACGAACTTTAAAAAGGCAGTTATTTTTTTTTAGATCGTCGCTATTTAATTTACACAATTTCTAAATAGGAACCTCTCTGTCAAAATTTCACCAAAATGTCATATTTTCACAAACGATTTTTTTTTTTAAGAAATAGAATTTTATTTGAAGACATTGAGTATCAAATGTTTTAAAATTTAAAAAAATCTATTTTACCAAAAAAATGGAATTTTCAATAAAATATCACATTAAAAAACTCACTCAAAAAAGAATTTCAGTCAGAATGAAGAAAACTTTCAATAATTAAAAGGTTCGCTATAAATTCTAAATCCAAAAAGAAAGGAGAGGCTTTTTTTGGAAGCCGGGGTTCGTTCCCTGGCTGCGGCGGAAAGAGAACCTCGGAACTACTACCCGATTACTTTAATGTTGTCTCACATAACCTACATTTTGTTATTGATCTATGAACAGATCTCCGCTCTAGGATTTTTTAACAGTCTAACGATCAAGTTCAATTGCCAGTATCGACCATTTTTCGACTGTTATTTGAAAATTTGGATGTCAGTGCTTTCTTACAAAAAAATTTATGTTTTGCGTCATCAATAAATTCTGCACCCTCGTACATGCAGTGCGGTACATTGAATATTTCCATCCTGAAAATAATTTTCTAAAAACCTCTGTTCCGTTCAAACTAAGTCGTCGGTCTACCCGTTTTACAATGCTCAATATTAGCTTCACCATCCACCGTCACCCTCCTGAGATGTAGGTAGCTTACCGATTTTAAGGAGACCCACAGCATAACAAGGAAAAACTACCTGTTTCACAATCACTTTTTGTTCGGGAACCTTTGTCGTAAAAACCTTTAAGTATGGGCAAAAGATTAGATGGCAGGCGAACCTTGAGTCGCATTAATGTCAGAAAATTAACAAATCAGTCGGACATAAATTTCATATTGTTTGGAGAAGGCTCAGCCCGTGGCGAATTTCGAGGGCCTCTTTTTGTCATCCCGCACTCCCCCAAATGTTAATTTGACAGAAGGCTAGTAATTAGTGGCTATCGGGATTATTGGTCTTTATGAAATTCTCGTATGTTCCTTGGACAAAGCTAACTGTGCCATGGTCTCTCTAACTAAAAAGTCCCTGCCAATGACGCTCTAAAACACACAATGTGTACTGGTTTTTCAGCCTCCCCCGGAAACAGTTTAGAATGATATCGAAAGCTATCGTGGCCTGGTAGCTAAATACCCTTTTAACATTCCTGCCTTGTGGCTACCTAAGAGTGTTAACATGGCTTGTGTGCAACTATTCTTATCTTTTTAGATTCTTAGCATTCATTTAATCCTTGTTATTTCTTATCCTGATTCGGTTGCTTCCAGAAGTAGTTGCCGTTTCTGGTATTAAAAAGTCAGCTATGGAAACTAGTCTTGATTTGCTTTTCTTTTCGGGTAACGTTGGAGCGTCTGATCTACATTAGTATGATCCCATTCTAAGGACTGACTAGTGTCCTTAAATATACTTGAGCCGCGGGAACTAGCAGCCCATACAGAGAGCTGCTCATCTCTGTAGCCGGTTATTTGAGGTCCTTTCCTGGTACACCAGGTGGCTGTTGGTTAAGGTAAGTGTCCGCAGGGAAGGTGAGGTACCGTTTTAAAAGTGCTCTTGCATTCACAAGACGGAGTTGAATAGTCATGTTCTTCAAATTGCAACTCTGTTGGCTACGTCTGCAGGGGGCGTTAGTTGACGCTTTATATTTCACTCAGTGGCGAGACCACCGTCAGGTTAGGCCTTCGTGGTAGGTACTGAGGCCAAGCTTTATCGCACTTCAGCACACCTTCAACAAGCTTTTGGACAAATTCTTGTACTATTTCCCCTCTATTTCTTTTGTTTGATCAACAATTGTGGATGTTCAGCGCCATCAGAATTTTTATTTTTCGTATCTGATCCAAAATCAGGGAGTGCAATGAATGCAGTAACTTTAGATCGTGGTACCCATTAAAGGTGTTACTCTTTTCAGAAAGATCCGCTTCCGTTCATCAATGAATCACATAAAAGTCAACCAAGAACTAAAAAACAAATCGCATTCAAAATCGCAAGAAGCCTTGAGGTGCTTAAGTTGCCACCCTTTATAAATTATTTGCCAATTTGTAGCGTTGCCAATGTAATTTAATTTTATTAAAACAACATACGAATACAACAACAATCTAGAACATGTTGATTATATCGTTACGTTGCACATGACATCTGCATAAAGCAAATAATTTTGTCATTCATCCATCCATCCAGCGAACCGAATGCATTTAATGTTGTTGGTCGATGGTCAATGGTTCATATAAATTGCTCATAATCTCTTTGCATTTTACTGCTGCTGTCTGTTTTGTTGTTGTTGGCAGTTTGTACTTAAAGAGAATCAAAAATCAAGGTGACAACAAGTTACGAAATTCATGTATTTTTAAATATTTTCAATTCACAAAAAAAGGTAAAGTAAATGAAGAAAAAAAAAATAGTTGCAGCGTGTAAAACACATACTTAACATGGTAATAATGTTAACACTTATATAATGACAACAACAACAACAAAACAACAAGTTTCATGACGAATAACCCAAAGATGAAGGCAGATAGTGAAGAAGAGAAACAAACTGCATGTTAAACTGTTCACATAAACGTCCAAAAAAATATAAAATGACATCGTTTATGATTTTGATTTAAGAAGCCACCTAGTAAAGGCATCATTGACACCCCCAAATAATTTAAAAAACTGCAAAAGAGGGCAAATTGCATGTTGTAAAGAGGTGGAGCGAAAACAAGTGGAGGTTTCAAATGTTTTTTTTTTCTTTCCCAAATAAATGAGTCACGTGATAGTTTAGATTAATAATGCAACAATATACAAGGTTGCCTCATGTAAATTAAGGCTATTCACAGTTTGCAGTTCATACACTGTCTTTAAAAATTGAGTTTAACTTTTGCTTTTGTAAGCTTTAGTGACCACTGCTCACATAATTTGGAGATGCGCTTACATAACTCTCATGGCCCTCCAGTTTTAAACATATAGAAGAAAAGTAGGAAAAGACGAAGTCATAACAGTAGAGAACCTTGTTAATAGGGTTAACTTAATGTATTTGCAGGTTTATGGAAACAGAAATATCGTCAGAAAAGTCTAAAAACAAGTAAAACCTCCGCCATAACTTCGAATAGAGACAAATGCGTCGAGTGTGTTGTGGTTAGTGGGTTTTTATCGACTGAAGAACTTTGTGAAGAAAGTTACCCACAGCCAATTATAAATGATGGAGTTGATTAAATTCCCCCGCTTACCCAGATGGGGTCAAAACCCATTTTAACAGAGCCGCAGATAAATGCGGAATACTGAGCGAGATGTATAAGACCAGAGAAGAAGAGTTGAAAAGGTGCAGGCATCAGGTAGTCTAGACCATTTGGGAGTATGAAAAGAAGACTGATGTTTAAAACCTCAGAGATTTTTAAGCCCGATTCTAAGAAACGAGAGAGACAAACCCCTATCCATGAGTTATAAGATCCTACCTAGCGTATTGTGTAAAAGGCCAAAGCCCACATTCTGTAAACGGCTTTTGCTTTGCGGCTTCATGCCGAATGAATCAACTATCGATCAAATCTTCACAATCTGTCACGCCTTTAAAAGAAACTTTTATTGAAACTACGTTAGCCTAAATTATGCCAGCAGAACTTGTACGCCTTTGTAAAATGAGCCTGGGTGACACTAAATCCCCAGTTAAAATGAGAAACGAACTTTGCAAACCACTCACTACCAAAATAATTATTTGGCAGGGTGACAGCTTATCCTGTTATTTCTCTGATGGAGAAAATATCGTGGTTTCAAAATTATAATTTAAAACAGGAATAGATAACACAACAAATCGTTACTCTTGTGAATATCTTCTCATTCCTCTTGCGTCTGTGGGAGTTTTCGGTTGTCTATCTCTCTTACGATTGTTGGGTCAGTGCAATTATGACCATGGATTAATATCGGCTACAGCCATTTCGGGTTGATAGTTTTAGCACTTCTATATCTCTTTTTGTGGGTTTGCGTGATTTCTAGCCCTCTCTTGATAAATTCGGTTGGAGTTTCTGGAATTGTTAGCCTTTAACTTTTTAATCAATCCCCAAACTTAAGAAGTCGTTTCCTCATTCCTTTGAAAGAAGCCGATAGAAACAGACATTGTTCAACTTATTAGGCGGAAGTCATTTGTTTCGCTAGCACTTACCTCGTTTCTTTTTAAATTAGTTTGGGTAAGGTTGCAAGTCTGACTCTCCCAATGGTCTCATTGTGATGCCTAATGGTAGAAGGTTCACCCTAAAGACACACAAGATCCAGTGCTAAGCTATCGCCAAAACCAAATACGTGTGCTTATCCCATCCAAAAAGCCACTCGAAAGATCCACAATGTTCTGTTAGTTTCCAATTGCCCAGATAACGTGCCCGATTCGTCCAGAGTATCTTTATAATTTTGTTCCTCCTTTATTTGGTTATCTTCAGTCTACAAGTGGAGAAAAAGAAGATCCAGTGGCACCTCGGTTCATTTGCTGTCGAACAGATATAAAAGCTCCTTTATTCTGATAAATTTTAAAGGCATTGGGCAGCATGCAAATTCTTAGCTGCTTAGTCAGCAACCCTGGAAGGTCACCTGAATAAAGCTGACTAAGAAATGCTTCGAAAACATCGCATTTATCCAAAAGACAGAATATTGTTCTTGTTAACTGAAATCAAGAGATGATCAGCTCCTTTTGTTTTGTTGGAAAAGGCTGGAAGGAAATTTCTGCACTGCAGCGAAACGGAGCACGAAGAGTCACGCGGGCAGATAGGCACTGCCTACATTGTATGTGGATAAACTCGATGCAATTCGCGAGCAATTCATACGATCGCAAGATGATCGTAGACTTGATAGTGTTATTTTTCGATTTCAGTTGCGAAACGTCCTTAAAGAAAAACCTTAAGACGAGTTTTATCCCAACCAAGCTCCGATTAACTACAACATGAAAACTTTAAGTGGAAGATCTAAGAAATTTAATTGCATCGTACTGAAAATGTGTCCAAGAAGTCGGAAGAATAACCAGCGGTTTTGAAAAAATATACTTTTTGCAAAAACAGAAGTGCAACTGATAAAAAGCAATTTTAATCACGCTTCAATCAAGTTGCAAAAACCTTTAATCAGCTCTAAATAATTTTTGCATTTTTGTAAACTGTGATAGTCCCTGATATTTGAAATGGCAACTCCCACTTTTTTTACTTATTTTTCATAAATTTTTTATTTTGTCATTTACATTATAAATTTGTGAACGTCATCTATAAAACTAATGCCCTCAAAGCCAGAGGAATTTAGAAATTCTATAAAGAAAAAATTTTGAAATATTTTTGACTTCTTTTGCGATTTAAGTGGTCCCTTTTTAATTAAAAAAAGCTTGAGATTTTCATTTCAATTAAATAATATTTAGTAAATTATGACGTTTATTTTTTTGGCTTTTAGCATTTGGCGTTTTTTGGTGTAAATAGTTGTTATTTTTAGTGCAGAGTAATATCGAGTTCACACACGTCAATTTGCCTTCCAAAAATTCTGAATTATGTGGATGAGAAAACGAGAAAAAAAAATGTTGCTGCAATTCTCTCTCTTCCACAAAATTCAGAATTGTTGAAAGAAAAATTGACGATACTTTTTTAAACCGGATTCCTTTTGCTTATCAATGCTTTTATTCATTTTGAATTTATTTATACCCTTCACCACAAAAAGTGGAAAAACGGTATATCTAAGTTTGTCATACCGTTTGTAATTTCTACAATATCCATTTCCGACCCCCTAAAGTATTTATATTCAGACTTCTTATGCATAGCGAAGTCGGTTAAGCGATGTCCGTCTGACCGTCCGTTTTAGTGTTGAAATCAAGTTTGCCGAGGCACTAGATCAGCTAGAGAAAATGTAAATAAGCCAATTAATCAGACATAGTATTGAAAAAGGTGCTATTGGAAATCAGCATTATCGGTCCATGTCTCTCGAGGCAGCGGACAAAACACCACCTCTAATTTTTCTATATCATTTAGAACAATAAAGTAACTCCAATTAAAAAAAACAATTATATAGAGCGATAGAAAATAAAAAAAAATATGAAAAAAACATCAAGTGAAAAAATTGGCACTTGCCATATTTCCCGAGTTACGGGCCTCTGAAATTTTTTAATTTTTTAAAATATCAATATGGGTAACATTTTAAAGCTTTTGAAGAAGTCTTTAAGGAAATACTAAAATTTTTTTAATTGCTTAACACAGTACCAAATTTTATTATTTTTTTTATTTTCTAATTCTTTGTCTCTCCAATATTTGCTTTTTTGATTGAAGTTACTTCACTAAACTATATTTACATAAATAGTGAAGGGTATATAAGATTCGGCATAGCCGAATATAGCACTCTTACTTGTTTTAATTGATATTTGTGGTCTAATTTAGCGATTTTCTTACGTTTTTATTTCAATATAGCGATTTTTTGTATGAATATTTTATTTAATTTTGTTTTTGTAAATTTTTCTGTGTTTCTTGCCTCTTTGGTACTTTTTTTTTTTTTGTTGTTTTTCGTGCTCTATTACTAAATTTTCCAAATTTATATGATAAATTTTATTTTATTATTTTTTGGCGGTTTTCTGTCTTTTTCTACAATGGTTTTATAATTTTTTATAATTTTCTTATCATATTTTTCTTTTATTACCTTTTTTATTAAAGCGATTTTTAGAAATTTACATTTTAAATCCACCGCAGCGATTTTTTTATAATCATTTGGCGTTTTTTATTTACCTATTTATTTCGTTTAAGTAATTTTAGACAATATTTGCAATTTAACATTGTTTTTGTAAATTTTAAGCCGCTTTTATATATTATTTTTAGTTTTGTTATTTTAAGTGTTTTTTTTTTCTAATTATTTCATATTTAAGTAATAGAAATTTTATTTCACCAATTTTTTGCGTTTTTTTCTCTAATGAAAGGTTTTATATTTCATTTAATTTTCTAATCATTTTTGTGTCTTGATGTTTTTTTCTTTAAGCTTTTTTTGTAATTTTTTATTTTTGCTTAACCTATCGATTTTTTATGTCCATTTAGCGATTTCTTATATTTACCTATTAATTTTCATTCAAGTAATTTGTGAAACTTTTTTTAGTTTAATTTTATTTTTAAGAATTTTTCTATGTTTCGAAGATTTTTTAAATAACAGCGATTTTTTTTACTTTAGGCGATTTTTTTCTTTAGGCGATTTGAATTGCGTTGAAGCTTTTTGTTTAAGTTTTTATTATATTGGTAGTCTTTTCATTGTAGAAATTTAGTACCATGTTGGTTAAGGCCAGTGTTGCAACTAGATTTCAGTTAAGCGATTTTTTTAGTTAAGAGTCTTTAACTTGAGTTCCAATTTTAATAAATTATTTTAGAAGGCTTTTTGAGTCATATTTTATTTGGTTTATGATTAATGATTTTTTTCTTATTGATTTTCTCATTTTTCCCTGGCTGTAATTTTTTTTAAGAAAGTGGTAAAGAAAACACTACGGATGATTTTGCTGATATTTTAGTAATTAAAAAGACGAAATTTCTAGAATAATATATTTCGACTCGTACACCTGTCTATAAGGAAATAAAAACTTTTCAAATGGAACTTTAAAAGCATTTCATTACGCTGTGAATCAACCATAAAAATTATTTGCTTTGACACAAAAGCAAAAATTGTTAAAAAAAAATCCAAATACCACGGATATGAATTAAAATTCAAAATAAAAAAACATTTATTTGATAATTTTTTTTTTTTTTTGGGCGAAATTATTTTAACCACCAATTAAACTGTCCATCCAACAATTTCGGAGGTGAATGACATTAAGTATTTTTTTGTTGGTTTTTTTTCTGTTTTGCTTAATAAACCAAAAATAATGTACGACGAGTAAATAAAAAAAGTCTAAAATAAAGTTTTAATAAAACGGAAAATGCTTCATTTCGCTTAAATTTTCTAAAATTAAAAAAAATCTAAACATTAAATTTAAACAAGTTTTCATAAAAAAAAAATGTGATGAAAAAAACTAGACAAAAGAAAAACTCGTTTAAAAAAGTGTAACTGATTATGGGCGTCAAAATATTTAATGAGTAGAAATGTGAACATGATTTCTTTTCTTTTCTTGTTTTTTTTTTTTTTTTTTTTTTTTTTTTTTTTTTTTTTTTGATAAATAAAAATTTTTCTCAACGATTTAAAATTTGAGTAAATTATTGTCTTTAAATTATTGGTCTTGGAAAATTTGCTAAAGATTTGCCGAAATGGAAAAAATAATTTTAGGATTATCAATTTGTCTGATTTTATTTATGAAGCCTACAAATTTTTTTTTTATTCAGTCATAGTCTTATTTTAAGAGCTTGTAGTGTGAACTCAAGAATTAAAGCGTTTTTAATTAAATTGGCATTTCCATGCCCGGATTGGGAATCATTGAAAACAAAATTTTCAGTGTGTTTAAAAAGATGTCGCTAGGACTTCAACCTTAAAAAGTCAAACTATTTCAAACTGAATGAAAGAACTTCTTCTTCTTCTTGTAAAACTTCTTTAATAAGCAAAAAGAACCGAAAAGAACGCAACTTGTTGATGACCATTTACACCTTGACTGTTGCTGCTTAAATTTCTCCAAGGTGTCCAGCTTTTTTACTAGTGGTACCTGCTGTCGTTGATGTTTTAAAATAACAGAAGGATATAATAAAGCAGTGATGTCAACTTAGCGTTTTTTAATAATATAAAATTGCCCTTCTTACACCTTTCGAAGCTGTTTTGTATGCAAAAAAAAAGAAAGAAAATATGATGTCAATATTTTTTTGTTACAACTTTAACAAAGTTGCCACATTTTTCTATAATTTTCATTTAAGTCTTACAAAATATGGCAACGACTAAACAATATTTTAAAACATCAAAGAAATCTATAAAAAGCCGTCACTCTATATTATTTACTTCTCTCTTCTTCTCTCTCTCTCTCTCTCTCTCTCTCTCAGTTTTTTTTTTTGTCGCTAACAAGTAATTTTTTATGTGAAGTTAACAAACTGAATTCCATAACAATTTTATTATGATGACAGGTCTACAGCATTTTCAATCACGCCTTCAATATAAGAAAATTATAGAATCAACATTTTGCAAAAACAATTTTCATATTAATCACACATTTAAAATAAAAGTTTTTTTATTATTTTTTTTTTGTTGTTGTCCTATTTGTAGAGCAACAGTACAAAAAAGAAGAAAACATTTGTACGAATGTAAAATAATGACACAACTTGCAAATGAAGTGGGTGAATGTAAAAATTTTCTAACAAAAAACTGAATAAAAATTATTGAAGTATGACCATGAATAATATGCAAAAAAAAATGAAAAAATAAATAAGAAAAACAAAGAAAAAACATGTTTAAAGAAAAAGAAAAAATGTAGGTAAAATCGCTAATATGGCTTGACAAAAATCTGAAAATAAAAAATGGGTGCGACTTGAAAAAAATGTTATTTTGTTTTACTTCGGTTCATCCACGTTGCAAAGTACGTGTCATAATTTTATTTAAACATTTAATGTTAACAATACAATAATAATAATAATTTTAAATAAATTAATTTTTTTAGTGTTGAAATGAAAAATTTTAAAATGTGACATTTCAAAATTTTAAGTAATGATTTTTAAAGACAGTGCCCAGATTAAGTTTCCAAAGCTGTGTTGATTTTGTTTTTTTTTTTTTTTTTTTTTTTTTTTTTTTTTTTGAAAGATTGATTGTTCTTCAAATACCCACTAGGTCCACTTGAATATATTCCATTTTTTTCATATGATTTTTTTAATGAAAAAAGAATTTTCAAAAATTCATATCTCTGATATGGAGCCGAATCTAGACATAAATAATTTACTGTTGGAATATAATTCCCCTACGCTTCCTTCACCATACCCGTGACCCAATTCATCTCTAGCTTAAAACACCCACTAGGTCCAATTTAAAATGCCTTATTTTTGATATTATTTTTTTCTTAAAAAAAAATTTTTTTAAATATTTGTATCCAATATTGGGCTGATCCCAAACGTAGGCTATACACCGTTGAAATCTGCTAAAGTTAGGGTATTTTTACTGTGTTGGTGAGCCTATTCATATCTTTTTTGAATGAGTACTGGAGCCACTTCAAAATCTCCTATTTTTTATATTTTTTCTTACTAAAAGCAAAATTCAAAAAAAATCTTATCTTTAAGATTGGGCTGAATCGAGACACAAATTATACACCGATGGAATCTACCAGTTCTAGGCCATTCCCACTGTGCTGAAAACTCTATTCATGAAGTTTAAAAATACACAATGGGTCCACTTTTAAATCTCCCTATTTTTTCATTATATTTTTTTCTTATAGCACAATTAAAAAAAAATTTTATCTTAGAGATCTGGTTGTAACAAGACACGGGTTATACACCGTTCGAATCTTGTACTCCTAGGCTACTTCCACTGTGCTGCTGACCCCATTCATATTTTCTTTAAATACCCAATAGGTCTTTTTAAAATATTCTATTTTTTAATATGATTTTTTACAAAAAGTTGTATTTAAAAAAATCACATCTCCGATATCGGGCGGAATAGAGACATAAACTATACAGCGTTGGAATCTTTTGGTCCTAGATAACTTCCACTGTGCTGGTGACTCCATCCATGCTTTCTTTAAATACGCAGTGAGCCCACTTCAAAATATTCTATTTTTTCAAATTATTTCTTACTAAAAGCAAAACTTTCAAAAAATCATATCTCCGAGATCGGACTGAAACGAGACGTAAGTTATATACCGTTGGAATCTGTTAGAGCTAGGCTACTCCCCCTGTGGTGAAAACCCCCTTCATGAATTCTTTAAATACACAAGCGGCCCACATCAAAATCTCCTATTTTTTCATTATATTTTTTTTCTAAAAGCAGAATTTAAAAAATTTTATCTCCAATATCGTGCTAAGTTTAGACATAAATTATATACCGTTAGAATCTTCTGGTCTTAGACTACTGCACTGTGCTGGCCACCCTATTTATGTTTTCTTTAAATAAGCACTGCGTCCACTTGAATATATCGCACTTTTTCATACGATTTTTTACTAAAAGCTGGATTTTTATAAATTCATATCTCCGAAATCGAACGGAATCCCGACATAAATTACACATCATTGAAATCTTCTATAGCCAGGCTATTTCCACAATACTAGAGACCTAATTCATGTTTATTTTAGTTATGCACTGGCTTCACTTTAAAATATTTTTTTGATTTTTACTAAAAGCAGAATTTCGTATATCCGATCCCGGAACCCAAACACAAATTACACACCACTGGAATTTACTACTACTACTACCTACTTTCCCAGGGCGAGGCTTTCTTTACTATACCCAAAATCTGATCCATGTCTTTCTTAAAATACCCACTAGATCAACTTCAAAATATGCTTTTGTTTTCAAATTATTTTTCTCTCTTTCGCTCTCCTTGTATTTTGCCGCTAAGATATCAGTAGTTAATCTTCCTTTCTTTATCTCTTCAGTAAAAAATAAAGTCAAGAATTTCTCATAAATGAAAATTTAAATAAAAATTGCCCCCATCCCACCAAAGTAATTGGTGGGTAAAACAGTTCGTTAACATTAAGTTTTCAGTGATAAAGAATAATAAAAATTAAAGTTTATAATTTCAGTTTAAATAAAAGCAAAAAAAAAAAACATTGTGGGTTTTAAAATAAAAAGATGATTAAATTTAACATAAGTAGCTGGCAGCAGACAGCTGGGACCCCAAATGAACTGGAATAGAAAGAATAATTTAACTTTTGAAAAGGTTGCATTTTACACGTAACATTTTTTCTACATATTTTTTTGTTCACTTTTTCTTTACTCTTTTTTTTTTCTTTACTTTTCGCTGTGCTTTTTTTAATCCACTATTTGTATTTTCAAACAGAGTCTGTATGCAACAACAAAAAAAGTTTTCAAAGAATCAACACAAAAAAAAGAAGAATAAATTATTTAATTTCCTGTTAGTTGAATGCAAGAAACTGTAAATTAGCTGAACTAACAGGAAAAAGAGTTAGAAAAAGTATTTTAATACTGAAAAAGTTTTATAGAATTAAATTCACATAAAATGTACAGAAAATATAATTATTGTGATTAAATTATCAGCTGAAGCAGCAAAGAATGTGTCATGTGGTTTGGCAACACTTTTTATATAAAATTTTAAATTTAAATTTAATTGAAACTGGTTTTTTTTTAAAGTTTCTCTAATAATGATTGAGCTCTAATGTATGAGGCCATAGAATGTTGTCCCCTTGCCCTTCTTAAGTGATGGGTCTGTTAGCGTTAAGCTTGGACTTATGAAGTTTACCAGTACGATATCGAGGCTTTTATAGACGCAGAATGCCTGGAGGACTGTAAATCTACTACAGACACTGGTACTGACAGTGTACTGCACCACTAGTGCCCACGATGAGGGCAAGCGAAAGACTCTGAAGCAACTCCTGTGCCATTTCCCAGCCCTCTTTGTAAATAGGTCAGCCTTTTGAGACAGTTTAAGGCTGCAAGACATTACAGATCTTTCTGATTGCTCGTTTATCCCAGCTTCGAGAAGGCTTGCGATTGAGCCTACTGTGGCATTGAGGACCTACACTTCCAACTTTGGGCATCACAAAGACACCATTAAAATCAAAGCGAGTCTGTAATGCATATAGGGCGCTTGTGCCACCTACCACTTTTTGAAGTTTTGCCGAGTCATGATTTTTTCTTCTTAAGTTCATGCCATGTGTCGCTTTTATGACATTTAGTGCAGCTCCAGCCCTGAGGTCTTCGAAGTTTGAGCTGTAGAAAAAATAATCGTTTGATACGTGAAGAATGCTCGAGGTGATTAAGTCACAAAATTCAAGTAAAAGTCACTTATAGTACATGTACCGCCATTTTGTTAGAACCTCAACTGGGACATATCGCTATTCTGTAGCTCTAGTCAAACACAATTGATTAAAATTGCTCTTAAAAAGCTGACCAGTTCGAAATCGAAATATTTCTGAGCTTTCTTCCTTCTTCTTTTTTTTAAGTAGCAGCTAGAACGGCTATTAGACTGGTGTAGTTCATAAATGAACTAGTTCATTTAAACGATTCCATCGATTGAACTAAGTGAACTAGTTCATTCTTTTAAGTATAACTTATTTATTTTTTAACTTTCTATTTAAACTACCAAACAAGATGAAATAGCATCCATGTTTGTGTTTCCTTGTTGACTAACTGGAATATAAAATTAATGCTGCCACGCATTTTATTAAACATTCGTTTTGTCAATGCTACAGTATTGTTGCCATCATATTTTGAAAAGAACATTTAAATTAAGCTTGAACTAATAGAGATTTAAAATTAAAAAGAGCTTTTGAACTAAAATATGAACTAGTTCATTTTCAAATTTTGAACTAGAAAGAGCGATCACTAAACTGAATAACACTAACGGCTTTGGATTTTTATTTTACCGCGCAACAATCTTCATTTGGTTGATGGCTTAAGATGCAAAACAACGCATTCTCGCTCAAACATTTCCATGCGTCTGAACTTAAGACAAAATTTTTGTTGCGTATTTACAGAAAATCCAAACTTTTCATAATAATTTTTTTTCATAATTCTTAAGCTCTTCGCAAGCGTAAAAGGATGCATGTTAAATTTGGAAAAATTTAACTAAATATCGTTTGAGAGTTTTTGAAGAAAATGCGTTTTTTCGGGATCATGTTCATTCCTTAGCTTTTTTATACGTTTGTGCTGTCATTGCCGCTTGCGTTTCAACATAAGTTCGCAGGACCAATAACAACTAGGCTGCTAGTTACCCTGGTAGTCAGTGGGGTTGCCACAAGGTCAAGGGCTCCTTTGGCATCAGTTTTTAAAAGACAGTTGAAAATGCAAAAGTATTCTTCTTTAAATTTTATATGCCAACGACTGGGGGTTTAAAACCCTCTAGGATGCATTACACCGATGTTGCTTAGAAGCCCAAGGAACAAAAAAAAAAAAAAAAAAAAAAAGGAATTTTAATTTATATTTTCTTAAATATTTAATTTATCATTTATTAATAAAAAAAAATTTTATTTGTTTTATATTTTCAGGTAAGTTTAATGAAAATTTTAATCTGGTATGTATTTTTAATTATTTTTTAAATTTAAATGAAAACATTTTCTAATTCAAGATTCAAAATAAAATGGTTTTAATTTAAACAACATCTGGCAACTTTGTTTTATTAAAGTTTCTTAAGCTGGATTCACCCATTGTTTCCGAACAAAATTTTTGTTCCGAAACATTTTTTTTTATATGTAGTTTGACGTTTTTCTTTTTGAGAGAGAGTGAGACACGTCAAACTACATATAAAAAAATGTTTCGGAACAAAAATTTTGTTTGGAAACAATAAGTGACTCCAGCTTTAAAGTAAACAAAAGTTAGTAAATGTTTTTCTTCTTCAATTTTTTTTAACGGTGCTGAAATAGAAAATGTCTTCTCTCTTTAGAGGGAGAATTTTAACTTGATATATTTTTTGCTTTATTTTTAAAATCTGTAATACTTAATTGAGTTCATTACGCATAAACTAATAAAAAAAACACTTTAATTAGCTTTAAGTACTAAAAATAATTTTCTACTCAAACATTTTTCACTACATATTTTTTCTTATTCGTATTTACATTTTTAATTTAAAAATAGTTCTATAGAAAAAATACAAAGTAGATCCACTCAAAATGTCATAATTTTGCAACATAAATTTAAAATATTTATGTCATTTGTTTTATGAATTCTTTGAGGAAACAGTAGACAACATTGTTGTTTATAATTTCTTTGGAATTTATTTAACTGAGTACCAGGGTTGGAAAAATTAGTACTGTGTAATTTTTGTATTATCGAATTAAAAACTTTGGCAAGTTGTAGGCTGCAAAGCAAATATTTTAAAGCAAATCAGTAATAAAGCCAATGTCCTTAAGTGTTTAAATTTAAGTCTTCTTCTAGCTTTTATAGGTATTTATTGTCTGTAAGAGTACTTGGATTTTTCTGAAATAATAGCTGACATAAACTCATACTTTCATTTTGTAATGCATCAATAAAAAATTAAAATTTATAAAGCCCTTCACCACAGAAAGTGGAAAAAGGGTAAAACTAATTTTGTCATTCCGTTTGTAATTTCTACAATATCCATTTCCGACCCCATACAGTTTATATATTCTGACTTCTTATGCATAGCGAAGTCGATTGAGCAATGTCCGTTCGTGTTAGTGTTGAAATCAAGTTTGCCGAGGTACAAGATCAGCTAGAAAAAAATTAAAATACGCCAATCGATCAGACATAGTGTTGAAAAAGGTGCTATTGGAAATCAGCAAGATCGGTCCATGTCCTTTGACACCGCGGGCAAAACACAACACCTACCTCTAATTTTTCTATATAATTTAAACCAGATAACTCCAATCAAAAAAATAAATATATGAAGCGATAGAGATTAAAAAAATTAGAAAAAAAAAACATCAAGTGAAAAAATTAGTGCTCGCCCATGTTTTCCGAGTTATAGGCCTCTAAAATTTTCAAAAATTTTAAAATGTCAATACAGGTATCATTTTAAAGCTTTTAAAGAGCTCTTCAAGGAAATTTTAAAGTTTTTTAAAAATCCTTAACCCTTTAAGAAACGATGGCATTTTTATGTAAATTTTTTATTTTTTAATTCTATCACCTCTATTTTTTGTTTGTTTTTTGATTAGAGTTACTTCACTAAACTAGATTTAGATAAATTTTGAAGTCTATATTAGATTTAGCATAGCCGAATATAGCACTCTTACTTGTTTTTACAATTTTCGAAACTTTTTTTACTCACAAAATAAGTTTATTACTCTTTCCCGGATCCACGTTTTACCATTTTATTTTGTTTTTCACTTCCGCATGTTACGAATAACACAAATAATAAATGGCTTCCAGGGTGCCAATGTTGCTAGTTAAGTAGTTTAAAATTGTGATTTCATGAACCCCCCTTTACGAAATAATACTGGAGCGTTAAATACACGTCCCTGGTGGCGAATTGCAAGGTACATTACCTAAAATTAACTCATCGCCAAATTTTGATTCCCAAAAGTCGATGTTTACGGTCGCCATTTACAACGTATGTCCATCTTGCTAAGACTACATTACAGTACGGTAACGATCTCCATCCACCGTTACGAAAGGTCCGCATTTAGGGTTTGTTGTAGGTTGTTTTTACTCCGTAAGCGAAATTTTTAATTATAAACAAATACCTTGACTGAAAATAAGTTTTAATCGCCGATCACGAGCTTTTTTCTTTGTTTTTTTTTCTACATAACTTTTTTTCGCAGAACTCAAGCAATTTTAAACAGATTTAAAAAAAAGTTTTTATTTGTCTTATTTAAAAAAAAAAAGTTATAATGTTAAACATTAGAGGTATCCGGGGTGCCCTCCACACCCCCACTTCCCCTACAACAAACATGATTTTCGCATGTCCATTGCGCCATAAAAGAGACCTATAGAAAACTTTAACAAAATTGAGATCACTGTAGCTCACAATAGCAGAAAGTATTAACTTACCTATTAAAGGGTGTCCCCATATGCCCATATGTGTATTTTTAATGTCCCTTCCAACAACAATTATAAATATGTATTTGAAATCGGAAATTTAAGGCTGTCCCTCCAAAGTGTGTATTACTGTGTGTCTACAGGTAAAAATTAAAAAAAAAAGGTAAAGGGTGTCCTCATAGCTAACGTAATTGAAGGTATATAACCGTGTTTTTCAACCGCTACAACTATATTTCGCTATAAATAGTTAAAAATAGAAATTAAAAATTTTAAAACCGTCATGTAAAGACACTAACAGAACTTATTTAATTTTTATATCATGAACCTGTCTGTCTGTTTTGCCGTCGCTTATTTTTATTTAATTTTATTTTTGCAAAACTTTTCTGTGTTCGGTCCGCTCTTAATATGATTATAATTTTTTTGTTTGCTTTTTTTAAATCTCCATTAACCATCCCTGATTGATATTCATGCATTTGAACGAATACAGTTATAGCAGAACAAGAAACAGCAACAACACTACGCATTGTGCATTGTTGTTGCAGTCAAAGTTTTATTTTTTGTTTTTATACGAAAAACTAAATCTTAAAATTTAGTTTCTCATTTATTTCTTTTTCTTTTTTTCAAATTTAAATAGAAAACAAAAATCTTAAACTTAATTTATTTTCTAGTTTTTATTAAAACAAAAAGAAAAAGAAAGGGGAACAAACTAGTTTGTTTTTTTAATTATTTATTTATTTAGTTTGTTTTCACTTTTGTCTGTTCTTAAAATAACAACAATTAAAATAAAGTTTAATATTTTCTTTGTCGAAGCAACAATTAATTGTGTTAAATTTTAAAAATTGTTCGTTTTTAAGCATAATTTTCCGGTCTTTTATACGTCTCTGTTCCGTTCCATATACTTTTATATAAAAAAAGGCTGACAGTATAAATATGGACAAGACTGTTTAAAATGAGGGGAAATAAATTATTTCTAAATTCCTTTGTAGTTTCATGTAACGTGTTGACAACACATGCTGCTGTAGGCAACATGAGACAAATGAGATTATTTTAGGTAACATGATATTTACGACATAACCTTAAAATTAAGGGTTTTTTCTAATAAACATAAAAAAATTATATCTAAGAAAATATGTTTTAACAAATTGTGATAGGTAAATAAATTTAAGAAAATTTTTAATTTAAGACATCTCTTTTGTTTAGAATAAACAAGATGGTGCATCATTTTATCGCAAGTCCTCATTCTATCAAAACAGGGTGGAAAGGCTAGATAACTATAAGTTTGTTATTCTGTTTGTAATTTATGGCCACCATTCTCTTAGACACATTTTCCAAAGAGGTGACATTGAAATTTAGCAACGTTTGTCCAGAAAGTGCCTTTATTTTCCTAATGTTTTTCTGTTTTGATTGTGCTTTTTTCTTTTTGTTTTTTGGTTGTTGTTGTCTTTGTTGTATTTAAATTTGAAATATCAGAAAAGAAAACTTTAATTTACCAGGTATTTGAAATATCACTAAATCATTTCAATTTCACCAAATTAATAAATTTTCACCAACATTTCACTAAAAATATTAAACTTTAATAAAAAAATTGTTTTTGCAATAAAAAACTAGAAATTTCAATAAAAACCGAAAATTCACTAAAAAAAACTCTAGATTAGCAAACAGTCGGAATTTTACTAAACGCTTAAAATTTCACCAAAATATTTATTTTCACGAAAATTTCAATAAAAATTTAAATTTAAAAAAAAATCTAAATTTCATTAAAAACAAAAAATAACTAAAACTTCTCAACAGTTTAAAAGCTTTTCAAAAAAAAGCACAGCCGAAAATAGCACTCTTAGTTCAGGCAGGCGTCCGTGTTGCCACAGCCCACTTGGCTCCATTGATTGGACCCTTTGTGTAATATAGCACTCTTACTAGATCGAGACATCGGCTGAGAGACCGGGAGCTAGATCCACTGGTGGGAGTCACATTGAACTACTGTAGGGCTTTATTTAAGCGGTAATTTTTTAGAGCCGCGCAAATCCGATGATCTGACGAGGTCAACTGTACGAATTTGACGATATTATGGCCTTAGTATGATGACAGAAGAACTGCAAGTCTACAGAAATTTCCACGTGGACAACTGAGCATACTGGTGGCTGTGCTGACAGGGCACTTTGTCATAGGTACTCATGCCAGAAGACTGCATCTTCAATACCATGATTTCTGCAGAAGTTGTCGGCATAAGGAAGAGGAGGAAACGGTGGAACAATTGCTCTGCCATTGTCTAGCTCTTTCTACAAACAGAGCGGCTCTTCTCGGCAGTCTAAGACTGCAAAACTTTCGGTCTGTGGTGTTGTTAGGAGAAACTCATTTATCCGGTCTTCGGAATGGTTTGTGGATGGATCTTTGATGGTGTCATTGGAACCTGGATTGATCCTATGCACATCCCTCTCAGACAACACAACGGGTACTTAATAGGACCCAAAAGGGTCGGTTTTCTTATACCCGCAGCCTGTGCAACCTTAATCCAGCTTATTCCATGTCTCTGGATACGTAAACAGGCAGAATTATAGCGTATGTTGCACTAAAAGAAAAAACTAGAGCATGTTTGGTGTGATGTTTACTCTGAATGCGTTACCAGGCCTTGTGAGCGGCAAGCGCTACTGAGCCAGGCTCCATGACTTTCCTCTAACTCAACAAGGCAACTTGGGACTGAAGAGTATGTGGTTCTAACAGAATGTACAACGGCGTACGCAGCACGACTTACAATCAACATTCTGAAGGCTACATTTCCGGGCAATATCTCGTTTTGTTAATTTTTAATAAATGGAGAAAGTTCCCTTTTTCAACATTATAGACATTTTTATGGGATTTTTTGAAGTCACGAGAGAGAAATTATCTCATCAGGAATTATTTAAACAAAATTAACGTTAGCACCAGTCATTCATTACCTAATCTAACAGTGGTTTTACCACTGAGTGAAATTCAATGCCTCGACTAGCGTCCTCTACTGACATAGTGGCAAATCTAAGAATATGACTTGCTGGACCATGAACTACCTCAAGCTGGAGGGTTTGGAGACCATCCGATTCCGTCTGTTGCGAATGAAAAAGCTCATTTGATAGGCATCGCACCATCTCCGCGAATACTGACCTAAACCGCAATCACCACGTGTACTCTTCAGGGACCTCACAAGCAACCGGTCACGGAGATGAGGTGCTCTCTGAGGGGCTAACCGATCCCGTGGTACCTCTCTAAAAGGAGACTGGTCAAACCTTCTGCAAAGCAAAAATAGACCTACTTATCTAGATTCCGGTGTCAGAACAATAGATGGCTGGTTTCGCTTCATACCCGGAAGCACTGCGTGAGAACCTTAGACTTTATCGGCTCCGACAATTAGTACCCCCGGAGGATGTTGTCAGGAATATGAGAATCTATAGCGGGAAGTTCTGGAAAAAGTGATGAAAAATGGCACACATCGAGTGCATGTGATTATTTAAATAAAAAAATTGTAAATCCAAAGAATATAAAAACTATTAGAGAATTTGGCAACACTTTGCCAAACAAATGACGGAAAATTCAAAACTTGTCACAACTGTGGGATTCTCTCTGTAAAAACAATATTATTTAAAGGTTTAATTTATTAAAAATATTTGTTTTTAAATCTTTTTTTATTTATTTATTTTATAATTATTTTACTCCATTTGCCTAATTTGCATTTATTGTGTGTTCACAAAGCCATGTTGCTTCCCTATCAACATGTTGTTGATATAATTAATACTATTTATTGCATGTCAGTCAATAGTATTTTATTGTTTATATAATTGTAACAACAAATGCAACAAAATTGAGAAGAAAAAAAAAAACAATCACAAGTTACTAAAATATTATATTGCAACATTATTTGTTTTTGTTGTAAGTGTTGCTAACTACGAGATTAAATTTTTGCAAGAGACTGCGACAACAAATGTTTGTTGTTTTTGTTATCTTTGTGTCTGAGAAAACAAAGCAAAAAAAGAAAAAAAGAAGTTGATCGAAAAAAATAGCAAAGTTCTTCCGCAATTATGCATGACTGGAATAAATTGGCAAATAGCAACAACAATTTCTTGTTTTTATAATTTCTAAAGGGTTTTCCTACAGGAACATTAAGATGAGTTTTATTCTTTTAAAACTTTATTTTTCGCATCTATAAAAATTGAATGATTTGACAAATGTAAACGTCATGTGAAAGATGGTTGATATCACAATGCACAGTGGGATTAAAATGATTTATAAACGGCTACATAGCTACTTTTTTGGGAATAGGAAGAGAAAATTTATTAAAAATTATTTTATATGATTTAAGGAAACTCTGTCCAGGAAAAAAACTTTTAACTGTCTTATGGAATTTAGTCTAAATTTTATAAGTTTTTTTTTAATAAAAAATAAAGAAAAATATTTAATTTTGATTTTTTGGAATGTAAAATTAATGGTGCTTTTTTTGTACCAAAATTTGTTAAGACGTGCCATTTTTATTTCCAAAATATTACATTTATGCCCCACTGTGCAGCAAATATTTTCTAACAAGGACTTGATAATTTCCTGTTTAAATGGAACGGTTGAAGGCATTCAACTTAAACCTTGAATTTTTAAAGTTTCAGAAACGAGGGCAGTTTGAAAAGTTCTTTGCGACTTCTTAAACTCTCCAGGTATATATATTATATATCGAACGCTGCTTCTGTCAGCTACAACTTACTGAATTATATCAAGGAAAAACACTGCAACATTTGAAAGCAAGCTGCAATATTAAGTTTAAATTGACAGCGGCCAAAAAAAGGGAAAACAAATGATTTTCGAAAAATAATTTTCGCTAAAAAAATATCATCGAAACTAAGGATGGCTTAAGAACATAATGGAAACTCTACATCATTATTTCCAATAATAAAAAAAAATCTAAACTAAAAGTTTTTATTTTTGTATCAACACAAGTGACGTCAAATGCTATTGAAGGCAAGAAGCAAGAAAGGATCGTGTGTTTAAACTGTTTAAATATTATACGAGGGCTGCTATATATATTTCTGGCCTGGCAACACTGAGTGCTGCCAAGTGCAATCTGACATTTCCATTGGAAAGTTTGTCATTTTTAAGCATAATCGTACTCAAAACGTTTTGACGTACGACCATTATTTGTGTTGTTTACAGTGACTTGAAAAAATTAATATAGAAAAAAATGGAATTAACTCGTGAACATTTTCGTGCCATCATTTTTCACAACTTTCGACGTGGATTATTACGACAAGAGTGTATTTATGAACTTAAATCTTTGTATGGCGATGAAGCACCATCCTATAGCACTGTGAAAAATTGGTATAATGAATTTAATCGTGGCCGAATCTCGCTCAAAGACGAATTCCGTGAAGGTCGTCCAAAAACGGCTGTTGTGCCAGAGAACATTGATGCCGTGCGTGAACTCATAATGCAAGATCGACATGCGACATACCGAGAGATAGAGACATCCTTGGACATTTCTTCCACTAGCATCCATTCGATGTTGCATGAACACCTGGCCTTAAAAAAGGTTTGTTCTCGTTGGATCCCGCACAATTTGAAAGTCGCTCAAAAAAAGGCTCGTGTCGTTTGGTGCAAAGAAACGTTGCAAAAATACGATTGCGGTGTTTCAAAAGACGTTTATAAGATCGTCACAGGTGACGAATCATGGATCTATGCGTATGAGCCCGAAACGAAACAACAATCGACCGTGTGGGTCTTCAAAGACGAGCAAAATCCAACGAAAGTTGTTCGTGGAAGAAGCACTTCGAAGCAAATGGTCGCCTGTTTCTTCGGCAAAACTGGTCATGTGGCGACTGGCCCTGACTTGGCACCTATTGACTTCTTCTTGTTTCCGCACATCAAGAAAAAAATGCGTGGTCAACGATTTTCGTCGCCAGAAGAAGCTGTTGAAGTGTTCAAAAACCATGTTTTAGAGGTGTCTCAATCGAAGTGGAAAAAGTGCGCTCAAACCAGTTGTCGAAGCACTTTTTTATAAATCATGCTGGAGAATACTTTGAAAAACAATAAAACCATTTTTGATTATAAATATTCGCATTTTCACTATTAGGCCAGAAATATATAGAGCAGCCCTCGTATGAGTTTTTCGCACTAAACAGGGGTGATGTTGCCTAACATGCGGGACACCTAACTAAGAGATTGATTTAAAAGACTGGGTTCATATCCCAGCTGATTTTTATAAAGAAAATAAATTTGTTTTTATTCGAACAGCACTCAGGGAGTGACTCCTACTCATTGCGGTGCATTGTGCCAGAATTATAAAAAAAACTGTGGGAAGAAGGATAAAGAGAGTAACGTTTATGGACATTTGATTTAATTCTTTGCACATTAAAAGTAGCAGGAAGAATCCCGGAAACCATTAAACAAAAATATTTTTTTGTTGGCCAATTAAATTTTTTTTAAATTGGATAGGGCTGGAGAGGGAATATAAAAAAAGAAGAAAGGGACAATCTCCGCTACCCCACTCAGAAACACCTCTACTTTTTTTAAATCTCTTTCGCCATTCGCCTTTTTAACCTCAATATATTTTCGTACTTAAAGGAAAACCCTTTATTAAAATTTGTTACCTTCTGTTTGCAATCTTTCAAATAAGGACCAGTTATTTTTGCGATCACAATTAAAAACAATCCAATTTAGAAGCTTGCAAAACGAAAATAATTGGTATTAATTTCATTAAAATATTTCAAGCAAAAAAAAGAAATATGATTTTTATTACTAATCCATTGATTATGAAAATGAAAAAGTGTGAAATACAGGCGCGGTTAAAAAAATAGCACTATTTTGTAAGTTAATTGTAAGACTAAAATGTCTTAAAAAAAAGAGTTTTTCTGTATGACCACTCAGGGTTTCTAGTATGGCGGGCTTATGTTACTTCGAATTGCACATAAAAAAGGACTTTGAACTGTTTTGTTCTTCGTTGGAAACCTCTCTACTCAAGAGTCGCTTAATGGCATGTTATTCCTTGCGGCAGCGTCTACAAAACTACAATTCCAACTTAAATTTGTTTTAATAGCTGGAAACAGAAATTAACATTGTGGGAAATGAACTTCTGGCTAGTGGTTTGCCAACAAGCATTTAATTTTCTTTAAAACTAAATTTTTTCTCATTCTCACTTTGAATAAAAAGTGACAATAAATATTTTAAATTTTTTCCTCCCATATTTCTACGTTAATGGTAACGGAGTCAAAGAGGGTAAGGATTTATGGGACTCCTTTTTATTTTACTTTCACACTACAAGATATAAAGTGAAGTTTACTTCAAAATTATAAAAGAGCTAAAGTCAAATGGCTAAAAGAGCGTACAAGACTCATCAGTGTCAAGGTTTTTGAAGATTAAAGCTACGCGACAGTACCATCTTTTGGAGCTGTGCTAACAAAGTTCATTTTAATGCTCTTGGCATACAAATTTAGTGGGCTGTTCAGTGGACCAAATATATTTTTCAGGTCGCAAAAGAAGCGTTTAAGTACCTGGATTTTCTGATATACTTCACTTCATCTAATTTCTCATGTATGGGCTCGTGGTTCAAGCTCTATTTTGGAGCTACTCGATCCCATAAAAAGCAGAGAGAAGAAGTTAATTTCAGTACCTTTGAATGGCACTGTACATTACAACGGGTATTCATTTTTAAGCTGAATAATTTGTATGTGGAATCAAGTCTCTTTTCTCCTTCTAACAGCCTAATTACCTGGTTCCGGCATAATGTATTGCATAAGTAGGAGCCAACCCCTAAATGCTGGCCGTATTAAAAAAACAATTTCGATGCAAGAAATTAAAGGACTCACAAAAATGATCACTAAACATTTAAACAAATTCCTGACAATTAAACCACATATTGCTGCTTGTCAACTAAAGACTTACAGAGAGAGAGAGAGAGAGAAAGAAGAAATAATTTTTCACTACCAGTACTGCAATGGATATTGCTTTACCGGGCTAAGACTCTAGAATATCGGCAGCAGTAATAGATGAATTGAATCTCTTAACCAGCGGCTGCAGGTGATTCCAAGAGTTTAAACTTTCGCTTACATAACTAAGCCTCGTTTTCATACTGGCGAACCTAATCCAACTTAAGTTGGAATTGAACTTATAGAATAGACAGAGTCGCAATCGCGAAAATTTTCATTTAGAATACATTCAACATACAGCTCTCACGCTTTCAAGATACATTGGACCCATTTTAATCATTTCGACAGGTACTAAATTCCATGATGGGTGCTAAGTCGTAATGGATATGTCCTCTCACATTTATTATGGATGTCGCTTAATTTGCCTGAACTGGAACTGTATTAAGACACAATTAGAAATGCTTGGATGGCAATTTTTATTAGTTGTAACAGAAATGTCCTGGACCTAATGCTTTGTAGAGTATAATGATCAGACTGACAGAAACTAACCACTTTTTCCACGACCTTGGTAACTTCGATTTCGTGCATAAAATTTCAAATCTTCTCATATTTGACTTAAATTCTCTATCTAAAGGGTGTTTTTTAAGCCCGATAGAATTCTAAATTCTAAAAAATAACACAGAAAATTAAATTGTAATGAAGAATTTTTTTTATATGAAAGATCAGAACATGTGATTAAAATTAATATTTAAAAATGATTTCGACCACCGCGGCTGCTCATGACAAAGCTCATTCTAGACAACCACTTTTGAGTCACTTTTTCAAGTACTGCTGGCCGTATGTCACGAATAACACTAACAATGTTGGCCTCCAAAGCATCAATTGTTGCCGGTTTATCAGCACAAACCAGTGACTTCAGGTGGCCCCACAAGAAATAATCGACAAGTGTTAAATCGCACGACCTTTGAGGCCAATTGACAGGTCCATTTCTTAAAATCAACTTATCGCCAAATTTTGATTTCAATTTCTCGACGTTTGCAGTCGCCGTATGGCACCTAGCGCCATCTTGTTTAAACCAAATTTCGTCCGGATCAATCCCAACCATATTTTTAAACAAAAAATCATTAGTCATGAAGCAGTAACAATCCCCATTGACCGTAACGTGAGATCCGGCATAGTTTTTAAAGAAACAAGGTCCGATGATGCCACCAGCTTGTAAACCACACCAAACGGTGCATTTTTCTGAATGCAATAGAGTCTGTAGGGTAAATTGTGGATTGGTCTCACTCCATATTCAGAAATTTTGCTTGCCTTTAAACGGAAAATGAGCCTCATCGCTGAACACAATTTGGCGATAAAACAATAGATCAGTTACTAACTGCTCTAGAGCCCAATCGGCGAAAGAACGACGCATATAATGATCTCGTGGCTTTAATTCCTGCACTAGCTGGATCTTATACGGGTGTAGGCCAAGATCTTTGCGCAAAATTTTCTACGTAGTGGACAGACAGTCCCCGATTCCTGCGACCGGTGACGAATCGATAAATTTGGATCTTCTTTCACACTTTCGTTTACAGCAGCGATATTCTCTTCTGTGCGCACATTCCTTCGACGTGTTGGTGTTATTGCATCCTCTAGAGAGTGTGTGGAACGAAATCTATTTACAGTTAGACGGATAGCTTGCTCTATCGAAATCATCTATAAGTTGCCCGAATTGATGACTGATTTTCAAAGCAAACTTGGATGATTTGATAGCGTTGTTCAAGCGTGAGTCTATTCATAATGATTTGCCAGAGTTCACTGAAAATAATAAGAATAAATTTTTCATCAAAATTTAATTTTTACTGTTATTTTTTATTATTTAAAGTTTAATCGGGCTAAAAAAAA
The DNA here is from genome assembly GCA_937654795.1 of Cistogaster globosa. Lineage (NCBI taxonomy): Eukaryota > Metazoa > Arthropoda > Insecta > Diptera > Tachinidae > Cistogaster > Cistogaster globosa. The sequence continues at coordinate 5,386,008 of OW569406.1, forward strand.
AACACCCATTAGAATCAAGTTAGATCTTGGTTGCGCGGGTAGTTTATTTTTTTCCAAGTCCTACAATTTTTAAACTAATTATCGATTGAGATGAGAGTAAGGAAGCCAAGAAGATACGTTCTTTGAAGGGAGATATATTTGTGTGTAAAATTTTCACAAACCGGTAGAAAAGAACTGTTCGGAAACGTGAGGTACTTTTCTTTTAGTTTTAGATGCCAGAAAAGTCTTTGGTATTGGATCGTTTGTCATACCTCGAGTTAAAACTCATCAATGTTTCACGGTTTTCTTAGACATTAAAACGAAAAAATACAATTTGAAGTTTTCCAACCCCTTCAAAATGAGAAATTTGCTTGCGGTACCAAAAAGGTTACAAAAACCTTAAAAACAAAAACGACGGGTTATGCTTTCAAGAAATCTCTTATACAACGAAATTTCTAAGCGACTTAAAATATTTCAACATTTTTGTTATCTGTCGTACATGTCTGATGCGTTGTAATGCAGATCTGCTCTTTACTTGGCCCCTGCTGTTTTTATTCAAAACATAAACAGTGTCAACATAACTGGTATTAAATGAAAGGAAAATTAAAAGAAAATTCATGGGTTTTTATTTTTTTTTTGCAGCCATTCAGTCAGCCGGCCAGCAGCAACAAGTTTCAATGAAACTGAGATTCGTTTGGTTGTATTTTGTTTCTTTAGTTTTTCTTATTATTTTTGTTTTCCATGGAAACTTGTATTTTTAGGTTTGTCGTATGGATTTCAATTTTGTTTAACTTGTTGTTGTTATTGCTAAAGCGCTTTAAAGCCATCGTATGGCTAAAATTAAAATAAACATGTCAAACAACAACAAAATTGACAACAAAAAAGAAAGTTGTTTGACTGCAATTTCCTTTTTTAGAAAAAGACACACAAGACATTCAATATAAATTTATTTTATTACTGTGTTTTTATTATGTTTTCTGTTTTTCTTTTGCATATTTTTTTTTTAAGCTTTGTTGAGTCTTGTGAGTAAAAGACAGTCTAGATCGGTTTCTACGGGTTTCATTCATGCAACAAAATCCGTGTGTTAAATATGTTTGCAAAGATTTTTACTTTTTCAGTTTTTTTCATGTCATTTTGTTAAACTTTAAAAAATTCATTACAGATCTTAATGTTCAATTAATTTTACTTTTATAATGAAAACAAAATGCGAATTTTTTTGCTTTAAATTAATGAATTTTTTAATGAAAATGAAATCGTTAATTTTTTGAATTTAAGTTTTTAATGGCGTTTTACTGGTTTTTGTATTATTTAATCGCCTTTAAGCAATAGACCATTAAAGATTAAATAGCTTTTCAATATTTATTGAGTGTTGAGAAACCACAAGAAAAATTTGGAGTTTAATGACTTTTAAAACATGTTAAAAGTTTTGGTAAAATATTCACAAATTCTTTAAACGGAAGAGCAAAGGTTGGCAACACTGGCTAACAAAATTTATATCTAAACGATAACTTTCCACTCATTATTGGATATAAAAACAAAAATGTAACCTACTCAAGCCTAAATATTAAAGGTGACTACGAGGGCTGCTCTATATATTTCTGGCCTAATAGTGAAAATGCGAATATTTATAATCAAAATGGTTTTATTGTTTTTCAAAGTATTCTCTATGATTTATATACTTTTGCATGCGCTCAAACCACTTGTCAAAGCACTTTTTCCACTCCGATGGAGCCACCTCTAAAACATGCTTTTTGAACACTTCAACAGCTTCTTCTGGCGACGAAAATCGCTGACCACGCATTTTTTTCTCGATGTGCGGAAACAAGAAGAAGTCATTAGGTGCCAAGTCAGGGCTGTACGGCGGATGACCCATTAATTCGACGTTTTGGCCGGTCAAAAACGCTCTGGTTTGAGCCGATGCGTGAGAGCTCACATTGTCATGGTGAACAATGATTCGTTTTCTCTTGTTGGTTTTTCGAATTTCTCCGATGACTTCAGGCAAACAAATTGTAGTGTACCACTCAGAAGTGACCGTCCTACGTTGCTCAAGCGGAACAGTCGCCACTTGACTAGTTTTGCCGAAGAAACAGGCTACCATTTGCTTCGAAGTGCTTCTTCCACGAACAACTTTCGTTGGATTTTGCTCGTCTTTGGAGACCCACACGGTCGATTGTTGTTTCGTTTCGGGCTCATACGCATAGATCCATGATTCGTCACCTGCGACGATCTTATAAACGTCTTTTGAAGCATCGCAAGCGTATTTTTGCAACATTTTTTTGCACCAATCGACACGAACCTTTTTTTGAGCGACTTTTAAATTGTGCGGGATCCAACGAGAACAAACCTTTTTTTACGGCCAGGTGTTCATGCAGTATCGAATGTATGCTGGTGGAAGAAATGTCCAAGGATGTCTCTATCTCTCGGTATGTCGCATGTCGATTTTGCATTATGAGTTCACGCACGGCATCAATGATCTCTGGCACAACAGCCGTTTTTGGACGACCTTTACGGAATTCGTCTTTGAGCGAGAAATTTTTAGTAATCTCACGACTTATAGCAGGAAATTTAGTACACAAGTAATAGAGAAACAAAAAAATAAGTATAATAAAACGTTTTCTGTTCTTTTGTAAAACTAAAGTTTATGTTTTTATACTAAATATAATATTTAAAGGTATAAGGTTAAGTATTAAAAAAAATATTTTTTTATAACGAAAATTTATTGGCACCTCAAATTATATTTTCATTTTATTACAATTTTTGTGCTAAATTATTTAAAAACAAAATATTTAAATACTAGAAATTTTTTCTAACAACATTTAAAGTACTAAAATTTTCATTTCAGTAATAAAATTTTTTTTGCACTAAATTTTTTTTTGCACAAAAATTTTTGTAGCACTTAAATTATTATTTTATTATGTTGAAAATAACAAATCAAAAATTTTTAGCACTTAATGTATTTTAGAAGTAAGTTAATTAAATTCTGAATTATAAAGAGTTAAAATATTTAAGTACTAAATTTAAGATAAAAAGGAGTACTAAAATTTCTATTTTAGTACCATTTTTTTTAATTAGTTAGTACTATTATATAAAATTTGTAAGTACTAAAATAATAAAAATATTTTTATATAAAAAAAATTCACCAAACTTTCTATTGATTGCATATTTGTAACATTTAAACGATTAAACACAATATTTTAGTACTAATTATTTTAGAATTATATGCTTTTTATATGCCAAATTATAGAGTTAAATATGATGAAGCGCTAAATATGATCTTAACTTACAAGCCAAAGTATAAATTTCTTTAGTACTGAAATTCTAATTTAGTACAAATTTTCTTAAAACGAAATTAACTTTTTAGCTCTTAATATTTTAATTTCAATTTGAAATAATATCTAAATAATTAAACACAAATATTATGAACAAAAATTTTTCTTTGTTGTTTTTGCATTTAAAGAAAAAATTTTTTAAATGAATTGTAAGTCCTTTATTTAGTACTCAAACTCATACAATCAAACTAATAATAATTATACTATTTTCTATTTGTTCAAAGTTTATAAACAATTTTGTACAATAAAAATATATATAAATTAACATATATCTTTATGGAAACGCCCGCTATGTTCTAAATTTTTCTTAGTTTATTTAAATATTTCTAAAGGAATTAAAAAATTTGATTCAATTATAGTTTCTTTTTTATTTAGTTATAAATATTTAGTAATATTATTTTCAAAACTAAATTTTAGTACATAATTTTTTTGTTCTAAAATTTTCCTTATTACACTTACCCGCAGTTTTAAAGCTTTTAAATTTAAAGCTAAGACTTCTAAGTTAATCTTTAGTAAATTAATTTTTAGTGGTCAAGTTTTTAGTACTAAAAATTTTAGTACAAAAAAATTTGGGTACTAAAAATTTTATATTTTCAAAGAAAAAAAAAATAGATTAGAAATTATTTAAATTTATACTTTTTTATTCATACTTTTTTATTCATTATACGACCTACTTAACCCTTCAGTACTAAATTTATTATTATAATTTTTATATTTTTGTTCTAAAAATATTTTTTTTTTTTGTAAATTTTTCTTTTAAAGTGGAAATTTCTAGTATGCAAATCATTAGGAATTAGGGAAAGAAATTAAAAAAATATATAAATTTAAAACGCTAAAACAATGAAAATATCAATTTTTCTTATATATAGGGCATTCCATATGTGAATAAAAATATTTTATTTTGGTGACTACTAAAATCTGGATGGAGCAAATTAAGTTTAATAATTGAACTTGAAAACATAGCTTTAAGTATAGTTGTTAGGTTTAGTTCTTAGCTGAGTTGCCAACTTAAATAAGCAGCGCCAGTTTATCATATTTAAACTTTAAGAAAAAATATTTATTTTTTTTTTCATTATCATTAAGTTTGAAATCAATTAAAATGTATTAACCACAGACAAGCAAAGACAAGCAGGGTAAATATGTTAAGAATAAATTAAACCGGAATTATGATGGTGGTGTTGATTTTAATTGTAAAGATTGCTTGAATTAAATTGGTGTCAAATTAATTTCTATACATTTTTTCAAACCATTTAAGGGAAATAAATCGCATATAAAATAGTTCATTCGACTTGAAATAGTAAAATAAATTAATATATAAAAGCAGCAATTATTTTCTAATTTGCCAACCCACTAGCCTGCAGCTTTTTGTCAAAAAAAAAAAAAAATTATAATAATAAAAATAGAACTAAATTAAACGTCAACAATGTCAAATTATGTAATTTACATTTCATTTATTTTTTTTTCTTTTTCATAAAATTATTTTCTTAGTATTTTTTATTATTTTCTTCAAAATAATTCTATTCAATTTAAATTTACTTCAAACACCTTTTTGGTGTTTAAATTATAGTGACAAAAGAGTTTTAGTTATTTTTGTGTTATAGCGAATATGACACAAATTATTCTTATTTAAAGCCATTACAAATGTCAGACAGACAAACGTTCATTCATACATTTGTTACGATCCATATTTGGTTGGCAACAATGACTTTATTTTGTAAGTGATAAAATTAAAATGTTTGCCTTTTAAAAATGTTTACCCTACAGTCTGTCGATGATGAATTCGTTCTACATAATGAATCAAATCTTTGCAGAATTTGAGAATAATTCTTCCACGATTTTTCTTAAAGATACTTATGGCATATTAATGCCTTGAGGCTTGCCTAGTTTGAGGTACTTCTTCAAAAAAAATATATTGAAATTTTTTACATCTCCTTCCAAAGGGTTTAAATTGGAATGCATGTGGAAAGTAGAAAAATATATGAAACACTTCAAAAATTTATTAATTTTAGTTTTCCCTTTGACTAATTATTTCTAAATAAAACTGTTCAGCTTTTTATGAAATCGTTTTTTTTTTTTTTATCGTTTTAATACCTCTATGAAATACAAACTTAAGATTCGCAATGACGGCGGTTACAAAAATAAAGTAGGCGGCTGCCTTAAATACGCCGTCACGCGATTTATAAAAAAAACATTAATTTTTTAAAATAATAATTGCGAAAATTTAATTTTTACTAAAAAAATATACAACAAAATTTTATTCTATCCGTTTCGACCTGAACATTTTTTGGCGTCGGCAGTTGGGCTTAGTAATTTGTTTTAAAATGTTGCTAAAAATGTATACTATAGCTTAATGCATATATAGATTTATCTGTGTATCCAATTTTTAACAAAATAAGTTAAATTGTCTAAGCGTGATTGAGCAACAAACATTCAAAAACAAATTTTTTCACTTATGTTATCTGAGTGCGATATTATTTGAATCTAAGTAACGTTTGTTGTTCGTTTTCTTTTAAGCTCTCGCTCTCATTTTTCTTATGCTCATGCCCTCCACCCTCAAGAACTGTTTCTTTCTAAAAACTTATAGCGTTTTTCTAAAGTCGTTAAAGTCTGGCCAATTTTTTTTATTTTTTTGTTTATAACAATTTTATTCGTTACAGCTTCTTTGCTAATATTCTTTTTGTGGCTATCCATTAAAATGTTTAATAGTATTCTTTGTTTTCTTTCATAACGTTACCTGTGGGTCTTTTGGCGTTTAAATTAAGTTGAGCTAAAAGTTGGCAAAAAAAAAAGAACTAAAACGTGCCGAATAAAGAGATATAAAATTGATGTTAAACCAACAAAATAAATGGAGTTTTTTTTTCTTAAATATTTATAAAACGATGTTAATATTTAGAAATTAAAAATGTTTAGCCACTTAAACAAAACCTATGACAGTTGGCTTCTCTGTCCATTTTTCAAAGTGAGCAACAGTTATTATGTCAATACGTTTCTCTAACTTTTTCTTTTATTTTTTTTATAATATTTCATTTTTTTTATTGTCATTTCTTTTATTTTTTCGAGGTTTTACGACATTTCATTGGAAGCAACAATGAGAATTAAGTGTTAAAAAAAATGTAATAAAATTTTGTAAAAATATTCTCCCACAACTTTTAAATTGAAATCATAGTTCTTTAGAATTTTCTTGTTTGTTTTATACATTCATAATTATTGCTTTAAGCAGTTTTCTTTCCCTCAATCTCTTGCCAGAATTAATTTTATAGTTCATTTTTGTTTATTTCTGCAAAAAGAAAAAAAACACAACTTCAATTAAAATATTAATTGAGCCTAATTAAACTCTTTTTTTGTCTTTCTCATATTATCCAACACCAAACAAAACGTTTGTGTTATCAAATACAGACGGCATAAATTTTAAAGATCTTACAGAGTGGTAGATTAAAGGGAAGCAAACAAGAGTGTATGGGCAAAAATACAAAAAAATTCGTATAAAGATTTACAACAACGCATTTAATAATGCTGGAAGTCTCTGTCTTATCTACACAGATTTAATAAAATGTGCACTTTGTTTGTTGTTGCTGGCAAACTCTTTTAGCTTATATCACCCTTATGCAGACATAAATATAGGTATAAAAGAAATAATAAAAACAATGCTGCCAGATCTTTTCATATAAGAAGAATCTAAACGTTTTAACTCGCCAATAAATAGAAATCGCGTTTCATATTAATAAATTGAGCGTTATTTAATGGTTTTGTCTCAACAAAATTTTGCAGAGCTGATAAAATAAAGTGACATCAAAGATAATCATTCTCTTCGTATTTGTTAAGCATGATTGGCGCTTTCGATATGAAAACATCATTATGAAACAAGGGCTCTTAAAACCCTTTAACTAAATATTTATAATTTTTGTAGTACCTTTAGGCTTTCTTTTTTTTATATTCTTTAGAAATTTTTTTTGTTGTTATTTTAATGTTCCTCTAAATATCCTTAATTAAAAGTACATATGTAATCCTTCAAGCCAGCGAAAAACACACCTAGTACTTCTAGAACCAGAAGGACAAGATTCGACAAGCTTCAGACTTGCCAATGGCTTAATCAAACGGAAAAACTTATGGTCCTTCGAACCCCTGATTTATATACAAATACTCTATTAATACAATTTTACGTAAGATTGCCATCACCTCTTAATGGGTTAAGCATTTTTCAAAAATTTTAGCATTACCTTAAAGATCTCTTCAAAAGCTTTAAAATGATACCCATATTGATATTTTAAAAATTTTGAAAATTTCAGAGGCCCGTAACTCGGGAAATATGGGCGAAGGACAATTTTTTCACTTAATGTTTTTTCTCATTTTTTAATTCTCTGTCGTCTTATATATTTGTTTTTTTTTTTTTAATTTAAGTTTTTTTATTGTTCCAAATGATGTGAAAAAATTAGAGCTAGGCGTGGTGTTTAGCCCGCTGCGTCAAAGGACTTAAACCGATCATGCTGATTTCCAATAGCACCTTTTTTGATACTATGTCCGATCGACTGTATTACAATTTTATCTAGTTGATTTGAGCAAAAACAATTTTCAAAATATGTAAAATGATTCTATCTCACGTATAGGATTGCCAGATTGTTTTTCATGGTATTCATCAAAATGCATTTAAAAAATCGCCAAAATGATTTTTTGTAGGTTTTTGTTAAAAATATTTTTTTTTATATTTTTATAAAAAGATTAAAAAAATAACAAAAGTCGCCAAAAAGTAACATACGCGTTACTACTTTACCATCCGTGGTACATTTGCTTATAAATCATTCACTTTGCTGTAATCACACATAAAAGTAAAAAGGGAAAGTTGGCAGATTATTACGATTATGACTATGGTTAAATATTCTAAGCAAGCGATTAGGTCTTCACATCGATATGTGTTAAGGCAAAATTATTGCTTACCAAAGCTTATAGAAGAATGTCAGAAAAATCGCCAAAAAGTCAACATTTCACTAAATAAAAAAATTTAACGTAAATAAAATTAAAAAATGCGATGTCTAACTTCCCTCACGATAGCTTTCTACAAAATTTTTTATATCCCCTACATCTGTTTTATTATTAATTTTTTGGACTTCTTTTTTAATGCTGCAAAACTTTCCTTTCAAGAAATTATTTTCAGCTGCTTCTCTGTCATTGTGATGTCAAATTAATAGTTCTTCTTTTTATACTTCAATTATTAAACATCATTGCAACTACAAAGCAGCAGTAACTTTTCGCATGACGATTAAAGTGATAAAAACTGTATAATTTTGTGCGGGTGATGATCTCTCAGAGTTCACTTTAAACAAAAACTTAAAAAAAAATGTAACAAGAAGAAGAGAAGACTGTTGCACTTATTTTTATCTACATAATTTAAATGACAAGATGCACAACAGATGATCTATTTAAATTGTACATAAAATTGATAAAGACAAATGACTGTGGCATTAAAAATGAAAGCACTAAATTAAAATATATTTGTGTATGAACTTCATTAAAATCTATGGAAATGAACAAAAAGCAATCTTTCAAAGAAATCTATTTAAGCAAACTTTTTTCTTTCACTGAAGTTTGTATTTGTATGCGTTTTTTTTATTTTTAACAAAGAATTTTCTCTATGCAGGAATTTATTTATAACAAGAAACAAAATATTTTCTATGTGTTTTATTAAGTGTGTAAAAAAAAAATTAAAAATGTCATTGATGTAGGGATGACAAACATGTTCATGTAACCAAGAAACATTTATTAGATAAAAGAAAGAAAAATAGGTGTGGAATTTTTGTGTCATTTCAAGTAAAAATAAATGAATCTTTGGGATATAAAACACGTGATGGATTAAAAAGCAGCTTAAATGAAATATTTTCATTAAGTTTAAATATGTTAAAAATAAAACACTTTAAGATTACAAGTGTTAACAGCAGTTGTGGGCTGGAGATCCATCAATCAGTTGCTCAAATTAATTGAAAATAATTTTTAAATTAACATATGGATTTTCCATCTCTGGTAAAATAGATTTTATGACTTTACGTTAACATCCAACTATTATTTTTAATTAAAATACTTTCGAATGATAAGTCATTGAATCGTTTTTTTTAAGTTTAATATTTGTTCAAAAATTTGCCCTACACCATGCAAACGGTTTGATCAAACGTAAAATTTTATGCGTGGAATTTTTTTTAGACATTTCATAAAAAAAGGAATAAAGGAAAATTTATTGCTATTTAAACAAAAAATCTCAGAAATTTAAGAAAAGTAACAGATAACAAGGCAGCAAAAATTAATTATGTTGTTTAATGAGTGGCGAAAACTAATTTTAATTTATTTAAACTTTAAGGTTTTCCATCTCTGATATGTTAATAAGATTTTAGATGAATACGTTGATATCGTTGAATTAAATAGCAGGCAAGAGAAAAATCATTAGATTAAAGCTTTTAAGTTTAATGTTTGTTCAAATATTATCCGCACACTAAACAAACGGCTGGAAGAAAATTTAATTTGTATGTGTTTAAAAATTTTGAGCAACTTTCTAAAAAACAGAAAACAGGCTTCATATTTGTAAAAAATTTTAGAGTAATAATGCAAGTGATTAGATTAAAAGAAAAGTTTTAAAATTCAGTGGTCTTAGTTTTCCATCTCTGTTCAGTAAGTTTTAAGAATTTTTAACGAATTAGCAATTGATATCATCAAAATAATTATTAGGCAAATTTGAAATTAATATATCAAACAAAATATTTTCTTTCTATAATAATTCTTGTTCCAACGTTTACCCCAGACCATACAAACGGCTTGACAAGCAAATAATTTTGTTTCAGTTTACAGCATGCCTTACAAATAAAATTGGCATTACAACCAATATTTTATTTACTTTTCATGTTACAAAGATTATTTTGAAAATCCCTAATTCGAGTTGCAAACCTTTAAATGTAAATTAAGGCCTCATTCATTTATTACATTTTTTTAAAAACACTCTACTCCATAAAAACAAAATATAACAAACTATAATTATAATATAAATATAATATAAATTTTAATAAATTTTTTTTATTCCGCTTGAAATTGTTTTTTGATGCAGGGAAAAAACTTGGAAAAAAATTTACATAAAATGTGCGTGCAGAACAATCAAATCATGCAATATTTTTTCCATCATTTCTTGTTATTTCTTATAATTAGTTTTACTTACGCAAAAGCTTGAAAAGAATATCTACTTATGGGAGTTCAAAAATTTACAACAGAAAATAACACAATATTTATGATTTAATAAAAAAATACATATTAAACATAAGTACTTGGCTAATTTTATCTTCAGGCCTTTTTTTAATATTTTCTGAGAACTTTATTTCATTGTTAAAATCTCATAAAATTGTAAATTATTTAAAATTTAATTTTATTAAATTTAATTAAGATGAAATGAAGATTTAAGAATTAAATTTAAATGTAAGTCAGTCATGGGTTTTGGTTTTATTAATCATTAACCGTTATTTCAAAGATAATACATTTTTTATACTAATATGGCATCACTATTTAAAAACTTACTCTCTTAACTCTCATGAGAAATCAATGCTGCCAACATAGAAACTAAAAAGAAGTATTAAAAGCAAAATAATAATAATAAAGGCCAGCTTAAATTTTATGAAAAGCTATTTAAATGGAACAAAAAATGAAATCGTTCTAAATGTGATACCCAAGAAGTAGTAAACCAAAAACAAAATCAGCTTAAAACGACCCATTTACTTTTAGATTTTTATTTTCGATAGATCATTTAAACAACTGCACTTTTCCTTCTTCGGCATTTATTTGAAATTTAATGCTTTTAACTCGAACAGTGGATAACAGTGGGGTGAGTTTTGAATTTAATACCTCCATCTAAAAATCCATAACGCTAAAAAAAATTTTTTTTTAAAATTTTAGTGAACAGTAAAATAAAGAACTAACAAAAAAGTAATTAATATTAATTTTAATTAAAACTTCAAGACGTCTAAAAGACGTTGCAACCACATACGACACGATATAACGATCAAATCCTGAAACTTCTTTTTTTTTTAACAATTATTTTCATGCTGTTGTCATACCTTTCGGTGAAGACCATCACTGTCACTGGCTGTTTATTTGGTACGTTTGGCGAGCGTTTTCGATGTCAGAGCATAATTTTTAAGCCGCGTTTTGATTTGTACTGATGAGCCATCTTGTTTTAACCCCACACGACACAAAAGTGATCTAGAATAGAGAAATTTTATACAATATTTTTTTGTGAGATTTTTCTCACATATTTTATAGAAACAAGGCACTGTATTTGTGTAACAATGATAACATCCTGTGATAAACCAAAGCATCCAAAACTGTATAACTCCAAAGATGTGTAGAGTCAACAATATTTATTGTTATCTGTGCTTGACAAGCTGCTCTATATATTTCTAGCCTAATAGTGAAAATGCGAATATTTATAATCAAAAATGGTTTTATTGTTTTTCAAAGTATTCTCCAGCATGATTTGTACACTTTTGCATGCGCTCAAACCAGTTGTCGAAGCACTTTTTCCACTCCGATTGAGACACCTCTAAAACATGGTTTTTGAACAATTCAACAGCTTCTTCTGGCGACGAAAATCGTTGACCACGCATTTTTTTCTTGATGTGCGGAAACAAGAAGAAGTCATTAGGTGCCAAGTCGGGGCTGTACAGCGGTTGACCCATTAATTCGACGTTTTGGCCGGTCAAAAATGCTCTGGTTTGAGCCGATGTGTGAGAGCTCGCATTGTCATGGTGAACAATGACTCATCTTCTCTTGTTGGCTTTTCGAATTTCTCCGATGACTTCAGGCAAACAAATTGTAGTGTACCACTCAGAAGTGACCGTCCTACGTTGCTCAAGCGGAACAGTCGCCACATGACCAGTTTTGCCGAAGAAACAGGCGACCATTTGCTTCGAAGTGCTTCTTCCACGAACAACTTTCGTTGGATTTTGCTCGTCTTTGAAGACCCACACGGTCACCTGTGACGATCTTATAAACGTCTTTTGAAGCACTGCAATCGTATTTTTGCAACATTTCTTTGCACCAATCGATACGAGCCTTTTTTTGAGCGACTTTCAAATTGTGCGGGATCCAACGAGAACAAACCTTTTTTACGGTCAGGTGTTCATGCAGTATCGAATGTATGCTGGTGGAAAAAATGTCCAAGGATGTCTCTATCTCTCGGTATGTCGCATGTCGATCTTGCATTATGAGTTCACGCACGGCATCAGTGTTCTCTGGCACAACAGCCGTTTTTGAACGACCTTCACGGAATTCGTCTTGGAGCGAGCGTCGGCCACGATTAAATTCATTATACCAATTTTTCACAGTGCTATAGGATGGTGCTTCATCGCCATACAAAGATTTAAGTTCATCAATGCAATCTTGTCGTGATAATCCACGTCGAAAGTTGTGAAAAATGAGTGCACGAAAATGTTCACGAGTTAATTCCATTTTTTTCTATATTAATTTTTTCAAGTCACTGAAAACAACACAAATAATGGTCGTACGTCAAAACTTTTTGAGTACGATTATGCTTAAAAATGACAAACTTTCCAATGGAAATGTCAGATTGCACTTGGCAGGATTCAGTGTTGCCAGGCCAGAAATATATATAGCAGCCCTCGTAGCTGCTATAAGAGGGACCTAGCCTACTCAATAATGAGAAAAGAGACTGCCAGCTACCACTATCTAGAAAAATAGAAAAGTAATTATCGAATTAAGTGATCGAAATATGCTGATAATTAAGAGAGTTAAAGGTAGAGGATCGTTGAATATACAACACCTATAGGGACACCCTATAGTTTTACATTTTTATATATATTTAACCCTTGTTGTTATAGCAGACATTGTAATACACGTTCTGGGTAAATGTCTGTTCATCAATAATTTACGTAGTTGTGCGATCAAAAATTTAAAACACAGACGAATTGTAAAACTCCTTCTTTTTTGAAAACGGTTGAAAAGGATACAAGTTGTGACAGGTATTTTAGCAAAAAAAAGAATACCAAAAAAATTTCATTTTAACGGAATCAATACCAAAGAGTTAAATTTTTAATTGAATATTAATTAATTATTAATTAAAATTAATAGTTGATTAGATTTATTAAATAATTAATTAATTTGATTAACATCTCAAATACTCTCAAATCAATGAACCATTTAACAATGTCATTAATAATTATATCAGCTTCGCTTCTGTTATCTTGGAAAAATTAACCAATAAAATAAATAAATAATCTCATTTAAACATCATCATCAAGTCATTAACATAATTTTCCATTTTATGTGTCAAAGTTTAATACATTTCATTTATAATTTTATTTAAAACAATTCATGACAATACATTGACCCCATCATACTTCAGGGAATACTTACTCTCTCTCTCTCTCTCCTTTAACGTTGAATAATTTTTAAATAATTCCTTGGTGTTGATAACACTGTAAAAATATTTAATTTCATTTTCATATATTTTTTCACTCTAGTGAAAATGTATTTATTATTAATGACTTGATAAACACAAAAACAAAAAAAAATATTCAATGTCAAAAATATATTTCATTGCGAGGATGGCGATAGTTGGTTGGTTGGTTGGTGGTGATGGCGTTGAGTTTTTTTTTTGAGAAATTTAACCAAGTAACCAAGATTTCTGATAACACAAGTATGAAAAAACATTTTTGAAGTTTAAGGTCAGCGTGTAAAGTGAGAAAAACAAAAGTGATTAATGTGACAGCAAGTGATTAAATTGTTGCTTGTTTTATGTAAAGATTTGTTCTTTTAAGTTCTTCAAAGTTCTGTTATTTACATTTTTGCGCCTCTAGAATACAACACGAAAAGCTTTAAAATTATGTTATTCATCACATAGGAACTGTTATACACATGCATCGTTGCCACTTTTTGTTAAGTCGTTAAAAAGAATTCTTTTTTAAAATCATTGGATGTTTTTTGGGTTTCAGTATTTTAAGGTTAAAAACGTTATCGTATTGTTTACGTTACAATGTTTAACAGATTGTTTGTCCGTCCATCTGTCTGTCCTTGCGTCTTTCACAGCGCTCTATTTTTTAATTTGTAATAAATAGACTTTTGAAATTTTCACAAAGCTATAGTAATACTATAGAAGCTATAAAAATAATAAAAAGTAATGGGTGTTCCAAAAGTGACGTATTTTTTATAAAAATATTGTTTTTTTTTTAAGCACACACGTCAATTGTATACAGTCTATGTAAAATTATGTCCGCTTTAGCAACAATAACTGAAAATAAAACTCTTAATTAAAGGGTGACCCAATAGAAAAGTGATATTTATTTCTAAGGTCAGGTTATTTAATTGCAGTAGGCAGGCGCTTTATATACTTTTAATTAATTTCATTTCCGCTTAGAAAAATAGTACAAACAGACTCAAAAATTTAAAGGGTGTTCCCATAATGACGTGATTTTAAGGTAAATGACTTCAGTTTTTCAACCGTTATAGGGCAGAAATTATAAATTTATACAGATCATGCACAAATATGTCTGCTATAAAAATAAATCGTATTTATAAATTTAAAATTTAAAGGGTGCCCCCTAGAGGTCGTGATTTTAACGTATGTGGCAATATATTTAAAACCGTTATAGGCAGAAGCTTGAAATTTGCACAGAATTTGTACTACTATGTCTGCTATAAGAATTATAATATATTAAAAAAAGGGTGTTCCGATAGTTATGTGACTTTCATATATGGTTTTATTTTTTGAACCGTCATAGGCTGAGTTTGAATTATGCAGAGTATGTATTGCAATAGTTCGCTATAAAATTAATTATAAAAATTTTAATTAAAGGGTGTCACAATAGTGATGATTTCTACTTTTTAGGGATTTTTTTTCTTCTTTTGTAAGTTGAAACAAATATTATTTATTTTTGTTAACAAGAGGTGAAAGAAGTTTCAAGATTATTGACGATTCTTAGGAAAAAAGAAGAGTACAAGCTTTTGTAATAATTCAAAGACTGCCCTCGTATTTTTAAAAATAAACAATTTCTTATACTTTAAGTTTTATTTTGAAATTTTAACTTAAATCTTTGAAAAAAATAAAAGAGCTTTAAAAGCATTTAAATAATATCGAGGTTGCCATACAATTTTCTAGGTCAAATTTCCCCCATTTTAATTCAAATTATTATAACTGTATTTTTCACTTTTAATGCTTCTTCTTTGTATAGTGTATGTCACCTTAACATCTGTCAAAACTCATTACGATTTGTCATTAATCTTTAACAAAAAAAAATTTCTTCTTTTTCGCTTAAATTATTTTTTTAAGCAGAGAAAACGTGCTTAAACTCATTTTGCTTTCATATTCATAATAGAAATGCAGAAATTAAATGTCAAATATGGCAAATTACTGTTAAAATGTTGAAGAATTGTAAAGCAAGTGAACAAAAAAAAAAATTAATAGAAAAAAAAAAAAGAAATAAAAGACGTATAAAAAAAGTTGAAAGACTTACAACAACAAAAAGAAAATAATATTAATTAAAAGAGTGAAATTTGATATTAGAAACTCATAGTGACCACATGAGGTAATAGCAGCTTTTTACAAACAAATATACCGAACCTCTTTACAATATAAAAAATTACTGCAAATATAAGTCTCAGACAATAGAGTAGACGAAATCATATTCGTTTATAAACTCAAGACGAGACAGCGTATTAAACAGTGGACCCAGTTTTAACGAGATCCTAAATTTTCATAAGACCTGATTTGATTAAATCGTTAAGCAAGAGTGGACTTTATTCCTTAAAAAAATAACCTCCTCCCACATCCCCTAGGACTGGTCCCAAATCATAATTAATAGGGGTTCCTTGATGTCTTCTCCTTTGCGCCTTTCTCTCATTTTAACCGCTCAATCTTAACTTTTGAAGCTTTAATTTGAATCTTTAACAAAAAATAAACTTTGCTTTCGAAAATAATTTACAATTCTCTGCAGAAATTGCTCAGATACCCGAGATTTTTTTTTTGAAACATCCAATGTCTAATTTAAAAAAGGCTATAGAAGAAAAACAAGAAGAAGAGAAGAAAGAAGAAGAAGAGAAGAAAAAAGAAGAAGAGAAATTGCATTAGCAGTACTCTACCAATTAAGATGGTCGTGGTAGCAAAACCGCTACAAACTTTGTTTCTTCGAAGAGACTGAGCTACCAGACTTGGAGGACATTTTAGCGAATCATCACATATTAACGATTTAAAATTTATTTTTAAATTACCGAGATTATATTTTTGCTACATAAATCAAAATGAGTATTTAAGGGAAGGGCATCCTTCACCGCCATTATTATCGGGTTTCCCTAGAGTTCTGATGGGAATTCTAAACACTTTTGTAAAAGCGCATCGCACATTTAAGACTTTTCTGCTTAAAGATGTGTTAAAATATCCAAAGAATATTTCTGTGAGACGTTCTCAAACTAAAAAGTCCCTTAAGAAGAAAGACTTTGCCATTCTTTGAAGTAGAATTAAAAAGCCGGCGCCGAGGTTTCGCTGCGAATTCATATTTCTTTTTCAGTTGCTTTTAAATGCTCCGTTAAAATACTGAGAGAAGATTTCTCCTTCTGCAAGACCAAGACGCCAGCAAGAATTTGCCACTTGAAAATTCCTGGAAATAGAAAATTTAAGCCTATCTCAGAGTTCCGCGTGAGATTCTTAGTTCTGTTACAGGTGTTTTCAAATATAGAGACTCCATTTTGTGGGAGATGTTCCCAAAGTAGAAACGTCATTAATAAGAATGTCTGTGTTATTCCTGGAAGAAGAATTAAACGGCTTTTCTCAGGTCTGCAAGAGATTTTTAATACTTTCTCAGTTCAAGCGTTCAAAATATCAAAATGGTCTTGAATTAAGAATGCCAAGAAAAAGGAAGGACAATGTTATTCCTGGAGGTAGACCTCAAGATTTTGATGCTGACTCTAAATACTTTTTAAGCGCGTTTGGAATATCAAGGATTCTGCTTTTAAAAGTCGTTTATTAAAGTAACGGGAGTATTTCTTTGCGAGATGTCTAGCAGTGTTATTTGTCAAAAAAGGATCTTTAGTTTGTCTCAAGATTCTGACGAAGTTTTTAGTGCGTATCTGAAGGGACAAAATTTTGGAGCATTTAGTTTTCGACCAAATGTCGATATTCGATTGTAATTCAAATCTGAAATCTGAAGGTAAATTTCAACGTGGTTTTCAATAAGACAATCATGGCTTCAGTTTGCAATATTCCTCATAACATTTGGAATCATATCTTTAAATTCTTTTCTCCCGAAATGCTTAGTTCTTGTTTGTAGGACTAAGTGGTCTGATTTAGGTTTAATAATCTCTATGGGAAGCGGTAACTTAATTGATGGACATTGCACAACGCTGATGTACAAACATTAGCTGGTTATCCAGTGAAACAGTCGTTCCGTAACTGGCAGCTTGAACGAAGAGGATATTCATCTCAAGTATTGAAATTCCTTTAAAAGGGAAAAAAAAAAAAACAAACTGTAAAATTTTATTTCCGTGGGTGTCTTAACTTCCCCAGCAGACGGGTCTATCTACGCCAATGCAAATATTTAAATGCTATTGAAACTTAGTATGAGATTTACCATCATTATTTCCGCTTAAATACAAAACGTAACAAAAAGTTACATAAAGTTTTATATAGCAAAAAAATTATTAAATATAAATAAAAAATAAATTCTTTTAAAGTAGACTATTTCTATAAAGAAAACTATTTTATTTTGCGTATTTTAATATTTTTCCAGACTAACGTTAGGGCTCGTTGCACATCACAGACAAGTTTAAACTCTACGGCCATAAAGAAGAAATAATAAAAAAAAAGAAACTGTTATATTCAATGATTTTATAATTTACAAATTATTTTTAATTTAATCAAATAAAAAAAAAATGAAAAAAAATCTACACTTCCATCTGGCGCAATTATGAGCAGTAGGGCTTAAAATTATAGGTACACTTGTTTCTTTTTTTTTTTTTTGATTTAAATTTAAATTGTATAAACAAATACCCGTCCCTGTAAAAGGAGTCTTTATAAAAAAAAAAAAAAAAAAAAAAAAAAAAAAACTTTTTTATATTAAAAAATTTATAAATTAATTAAAAAACTAAAATTTATAAGTTAAAGAATATTTAAGTATTTCTCTGCAAATGAATAACTGCATTTAAACGTTAAAAAATAAATTTTACATACGGCAACCTTGTATCACTAAAACCCCGCCATAATTATTTTAATACAAACAAGTGCTAAAAAAAGAGCTGCCAGACAGCAATTTAAACGCTTAAAATTTTACACAGCAAAAGATTTTTATAAAACGACTTTAAAATCCATAAGATTATTTCTATGTCTGCTTATAATTTTTATCTTTAATGTCTACAAGACTTTTATGTTTTTTCTTGTATATTTTCCTTTAGGTTTAACTAAAGCAATTTAAAATGTTAAAGAAAAAAAATATTAAACCATTTTATAAAAAACATTATTACCGCAATAAGCCATTAACCTAAAGTTAATGAAATTTATGTAATTTTTTTTTCAAGAGCGATAGGCGCTCCCTTTAATTATTAAAGACTTGGCGTAAAGATGGTAATAAAACTAATACAAATATTTGTTTTTTCTTTTTGGTGCCAAAGGTGTTCAAAATGTGTTCTAATAAAATTAAGCAAATTTTTTTTAAGCTCAATTTATTATCTTACGAAGTTAAAAAAACCAAAATGTTTTGTTTTAAATTTTAAACAAATTTTTCGTTACATCAAAAGTTAAATTTTTGTTGTTGTTATACTTAATTTAAACTTTTCAATGTTTCCAGTTCGCTTATTATTATTTTATTAACGTTAATATTCCTAATTTAAACCAGTAGCTGCAGGCTTAACAAGAAAATTAACAAAAGAATTAAAAGCATTTAAAAAAATTTACTACCAAGCGGTAGTGATTTACAGTTAAATAAAAAACAAGTGCATAAAACAATTAAGTGAAGATAATGTTAATGTTAGAGATAGAGGCGAAGCTTTAAGAAATTTATAGAAGTTAGCTTAAGGAAAAAATAAAAGCAACAATTTCAGAAAGACCAAAATTAGGTAGCAATTAAAATTTGCACAAACTAAATGAGAGTTTTAAAAGAATGCAAAACAGAAATGTTGCCTTATTCTGTTTCATAATTCTCCATTCAATTAAAACACAAAAAAAAAACAATTCTATGTTTAAACTGCAATTTTGGAAGAAAAAAAATTATATGCATTGCCAACCTATATTTTTCAAAAATAAATCTTTAATAATATTTTTTTGAAATATTTAGAAAAATATATTTATTTATAGGTGCATCAATAAAACAAGAAATATTGCCTACGGCATTGCCAAGCTAATGTTATATAGAGGATTCTTTGGTAATTCTTATCATATTTCTTTGTAACACATTTTACAGAAATTATTAAAATTTCTAATTATGCCTAAATTTTTCGCATTGCCAAAATGAAAATTTTTGATTTAAGTTAAAATTTAATTTATTTAAATTTTAAATAAAAATAAAAGTACCTGGTGTTGCCAACTTTTACTATATCCAAGCAATATAATGCGTCAACTTAAATAATTTTTATTTATAAAGAGAGTTACCCATAAAATTTCACTCATAAAACTTTTTTGAATTCATAAATAAAGTGTTACCAACTTGTGGTATATTCAAAAGTAAATCTAGCAAAAATTTAATAATAAAATCTTAAAATCCTTTAATTTTTCTTCCATTTCATCAAATAATAAAAAGAAAGGTTAAAATAGGTTAATATTTGTAAACAGCTGTTAATATGTGCATTGCCAACAAAATTAAGAAAGGATGTATTTATATTTTGTAAAATATTTTAACCATAAATTTTTAATGTATCCAATCTTTAGCAAAAAACCTATCCCTAAAAGTTAAGAATCTATATTATTTTTCTAAAAATGATCCATAAGCGTTGCCAACCAAAACCGTTTTCTTGTGTATATTCTAATAATTAACAGATTATTCTCGAAACCTTTAATAAAAACAGCGGTACGAAAGCAATAACTTTTAGTTCTTTAAATTTATCATTATGCGTTGCCAACCTAAATTGTTTTTAAACAACATATGTACTTTTTTCTTCAATATCTTAATAATATAAATGCTTTCAATCATTAGCAAAAACTATTCTAGGAAGTTACCAATTTATATACTTTTCTGTTTTAAAAATTATCTATATGCGTTGCCAACCAAACCCGTTTTCTAACAAAATGTCTATACTTTAAACAATATTATAATAATAAAATGTGAATGCTCGCAAATTTTAGCAAAATATTTCATAAAAATGTAATTTTTATAAGTTTTCTAAAAAATTATTTGCAAGTGCTGCCAACCAAATTTTTTTAGTAATAAAATGCTAATAAATATAACCATTTACAAAAACTAGCCTCAAATAATCCAATTTTTATGTTCAAAAGATTATAATTAGTTAAAGAAATTATGTTTTTTGCGACATAAAGCAAGACGGCGTTACCAACTAAAGGCAAACCTTAAAAGAAAGATAAATAAAAAAAATTTAACACAAGATTGAAATTTGCTAAGAGCTCATTTAAAAGGAAAAAAGATATATTAAAACTTAGAAAAATTTTTGGTGTGCGTTGCCAACTAGATTTTTGAAAAAAAATTAGTTATTTTTATTTTCACAATTTATTTAGTACTAAACCATTTTTGCCCTTAAAATCTATTAAAAAAAATATTTAGCCTTAGGCGTTGCCAACTATATTTTTTTTTTTATAAAAAAGCGTTACCAACTTTAAAAATAGTAAAGTCAAATAAATTGATAGTTTTTTAAGAAAACAAATTTGCTTTCATTTTAAATAAGGAACCTTCAAGGAATTTTTTTGATATGCATTGCCAACTACAATTTAAAAAAATTTATTACTTTATATTTTTTCAATTAGTGTAATACTAAACTATTTTTGCTGTTTAAATTTATCAAAAACATTTATTTGTTTGTTGAAGTTGCCAACCATATTTTTTTTATATAGAAACTAAAAATAACATCTAACAAGTAATTTCATGATATTAATCGATAGTGCCTTAACGAATAAATAAAATTTGAAAAACAGTTTATAGGTATTGCCAACTCTAGTTTATTAATAATAAAATATATATTTTTTAATTTTTTAGCTTGTTTTTTAAGAATAACTTGAGTGAAATATTTACATTCTCAGATTGCTGGGAAAAGTTTAAGTATTGCCAATTTAAAAAAAATGAAATAAAAGTTGCCAATTGCCAAGGAAAATCTCTTAAATTTTTTATTTGATATTTAAAAGGAAATAATATTTTTATAACTTTTTAAGTGCGTTGCCAAGCAGTTTACTGATGTACATGTAATATTTTTTTATTTTTACTCGATTGCTTCTTTAAAAAAATTGTTTTGGTTTTGTTAATTTATTTTTTTATTGTCTTTCAATTGAAAATTTGCCTCAAACTTAAAAATAAAGTCATTGATCTTTAATAATATTTTCAACGACTTGTGTGGTTTTTGTCACTTTTCAATAGACAAAAAATTATTGATGATTTTTTATTTATTCATCATTTTTATAAATTGAACAAAATTTTCTAACGTCAGCTCTTTATTTTAAGTATAAAAAATAAACTTCAATTAAAAGCAGAAGACAATTCTTTATAGCCCCAGGCCACATTTTTGAAGAATTTCATAAAAAAATTTGTAGTGATAGAGAACAGTTTTTGTTTATTTTTTTATATTAAATAAGTAAATTAAATTATAAATATTTAAACAATATTTGGACGAGGGGTTTTAAAAACTGAAAGGTAATTTTATTTATTTATTAATGAAAAATAATGATGGCAATTGATTCCGCCGCCTTAAAATCTTTTTGCCGCCGTCCTATATATCGTTTACGCTGGCTGGCAACTTCGATTTTGTTTTGATTTTTTATTTATAAAATTATTTTACTTTCCAATCGTTTTATCTTTATTTATAAAATAAATTTTTTTTATTCTTTCTCTTAACCATTTTGGTAGTTTTTCTTGTATTTATGGAATGAGAAAAAACTGTTTTCTATGCCAAGTAAAGAAGTAAGAAATATGAAAACAAAGACCTTAAGCCATTATTAAATTTGACACATGAGTGCGTTTTTATAGTTCATTTCCTGTGTTCTTTTTTTTAATGTTTTGTTTTAACTGTGAATGAGTTTGTTTTTGTTTTTAAGTAAACGATAAGTACGAGGAAAACTCAATAAGTCTTCATATGCGGTGATTGGCCTTATTTGAAGCTTGAAAATGGGAAAGAAATGGGAAATGCATTGTGGTACCAAGAGCTTGCTGCTTCTAATGATGATGATTCTGCTGTCTATAAAATTTTCTAAAGACCTTTATGACTTACCCTCGTATATTAAAACGCAATTTTTTTTGTTTATTTATTTAAAACATTTAGCGCCAGCCGACCAGGCACCCCTTAATCCCACCATTCCTGAAGTTTTTTTTGCTTTGTTCGCTCAAGAAAACCAAAGATTTGTTTGTTTTATTATTTCTTTTCGCTGTTTAAAAAATAAAATGATGTATTGGATGGAAATAAAAATGTAGTTATATACATAATGTAAAGTAAGAAAGTGGCCGCCGGCCTGCTTTGAAATACTAAAGCTAAAACACAATTAAGACGGCAGGCGATAAGCGGCAAAAAAATGTTAAAAAAAACTTTTCAAAAAAAAATTATTCATTCATTAATATTCGTTACATAAATGAGAATGCTAGTGTTTTTAGTTTTTTCTTTAAAAGCGTGCAAATAATATTTATTGTTAGTTTAGAATGACTGAAGAAACCATAATTATTTAAAAAAAAATCACAATTCAAAAAATGTCTTGACAAGGTCTAAACTAAACTCCGAAAAAGCTTAAGAATTTGAAACTGCTTTAGAAATCAGTTTAAGATTATTCTCCTGAATCAGTTTGATATCAATGTGTTGCTATAAAAATAAGATTTGGCAGCACTAACAGAAGCTAATGTTGTTCACTAAAAATGTTAGATTGTGTCTTGAGTAAAGAAAATTGCAGCTAAGTTGTGTGTGAACAAAATAAAATTAAAAATTTATCAGTACATGTCCAGCAGCCACAATGACTGCTTTAGTAGAGTTATTTGCTAGTTTGAGCATTATGAGTTCAAATCCCAACAACTAAATTTTTTCTATATTGTTGTTGCACAGTCGTGGAGGGGATGTGTTGTTCAAAAAGACAGCTAAGAAGAAAACAACAGATCACACCTCCCAGAGTCTCAATTACAAAAAAGAACAAGTAAGATTGCATGATTCGGCTATGCCAAATTTTATTTTCCCTTTACCATGTATGTGACAGAGAATTAAAAAAAAATTGTTTACATAAAAATGCCATCGGCTCCTAATGGGTTAAGCATTTTTAAAAAAAAACTTTAGTATTTTCTGGAAGGTCTTTTTAAAAGCTTTGTAATGATACCCATATTGATATTTTAAAAATTTTGAAAATTTTAGAGGCCCGTAACTCGGAAAATAGGGGCGAGCGCCAATTTTTTCATTTGGTGTTTTTTTTCTTATTTTTTGATTTTTTATCGCTTCATATATTTTTTTTTGTTGATTGGATTGGAATTACTTCTTTGTTTCAAATGATATAGAAACATGGGAGGTAGGCGTGGTGTTTTGCCCGCTGCGTCGGAGGACATGGACCGATCTTGCTGATTTTCAATAGTAAAATTTTCGACGCTATGTCTGATCAATTGGCGTATTTAAATTTTTTTTCTAGCTGATCTAGTGTCTCGGCAAACTTGAATTTAACACTAACACGGGCCGACAGACGGACAACGCTCAATTAACTTCGCTATGGGGGGGGGGGGGGGGTTTCGGAATTTGATATTGTAGAAATTACACACGGAATTACAAACTTAGTTATAACCTTTTTCTAATTTTTGTGGTGAAGGGTATAAAAACAATTGTTGTGTGGCTGCGATAGAGCAGCTGATGGAAAGCCGATAAGGTAGTAAAGAAAGTAACAACATAATAACAGTGTTGTATTTGCTTGGAGTTTAAGTTAAAAGGAGTCCACTTAGTAAAACAAAAGATCCGTGAGTTCAAATCTCGACGGAGCGTTAGTGTATTGTGATCTTAATGGTTGCATGAGCTAAAACAGCATATTTGATAAACAAAACATCAAGTAGTTCGAGTCACACTGAACTAATACAGTAGGGAAGCATGGATGACTGCGTAAGTTTTCACAAGCTTATGTTTATTTAACAGGAAATCGTGAGAACAAATCTAGGCAGAGTGAACCAGATAAAAGGGTGAATAAATTCAGAGCTACAAAAGAATAAAAAAAGGCGACTTGTTGCTATTTATAATTAAAGGAAGAGGGGAAAACGGAACATTATCTTTACTAATGTTTTCCTAACGAAGCAACCAACACGATGCAGCTGAGTAGTAACGTGACGATTTGCACAGAACCGCTTAAATTATGTTTTAAAGCAGACACCAAAATACTGGTTTATTTCTCCATTATTTTCTAATAATAATTCACTTGGCGTATGTTTATGCCCTGGATTTGAGCTGTCTTTTTCATCTTTATATTTGCTTAACGTTAGTATTCCTGTCTGGAAATTGAGACTTAAAAATTCTCGGGCCATCTAAGCTCGTTTCAGGGCAGCACATTGTTTTGTAGCAATTTTTTATTATTTTTTTGTGTTAAGAGAGTAATATTTCCACATTTATTGCTTCAATTAACAAGTAAACTAAATTTAATACTCCTTCCAATACAAGGTCTTGAGAAACCTTACCCGATTACAGTCATAGTTTACACAGTTGAAAAAGTATCGGTATCGATAGAGCGTATGTTAAAGTTCCATTTGTAAAGGTGCAGCTTTTACTGCTTGTAAAACAGATTATTACATTTTAAACGTTTTTGTTTTTAACTAAACGCTTTCAACGCCTGTCGCCTAACGCCTCCATTGTAATTGTTACTTCAGTATTTTAATTTTCCTCTGTTGTTGCATTCTTTATTGGCCATCTAAAGCATTTTTATTCATAAAATTAATATTTATAAGTCAATATGTAAATATAAAAATAAACATTGTGTTGGATCGTTAAAAAGAAAATGAACAAATCTTTAAATAATTTTGGAACAATATTTTATAAAAAACTTAATACTTCTTCTATTTTTTTATATAAAAAAATCCATAAATAAAATGTGAAATAAAATTATAGAGAGAGTAAAAGGAAAAGAAATTTAAAATCCTAAAATTGATTTTTATTAAAATTTATTTTGAATACGAGGATACCACTAAAATTATCTGGAGTTGTACAACTAAATGAAAACAGATTTTTTGTTTTACTTTTTAATAAAATATTTTTTAAGCTGAATATATTCCTTCATTCCATTATTTTTGAAAAGTCTTGAAAACTGACAGTTTTTTTCAGTTAAGAGAAAAGAACCGTTTTATTTATGAAGCAACAGAAGAAAATTCGAAAAAAATCTTTGAAAAAAAGGGACTTCAAAAGAGACGGACGGGCAGAGGCCATTTACATCAATAAACATCAACAAAGGGGGGACACCCTTTAATTATAATTTAATACTGGTTATAATAAGCAAATGCCCTGTGTAAATTTCCGCTGTCTGTTCTCTAAGGACTCAAAAGAAAAAACCATATATGACAAATTATGTCAGCTATGGGAACACCCTTTAAATTTTAATATTTATATTTATATTAACGGGCATAGAAATACACATCTTGTCTATAACGGTTTAAAATATAACGTCGTCTATGTATATCAAATAACATTTCCTATGTGGACACCCTTTAAATTCTTTAATTAAATTTTTTTTTAATATTTATACTTGATATTATAGCCGACGTAATAATATACTCTTTGTGTATATTTCATTTGCTTGTCTATAATTCAAATTGCATAACCTATAGGGACACCCTTTAATTTTTAATTTAAAATACTTGTTGTTATAACGGATATTGAAGTACACATTATGTATAAATTTAAAGGGTTTGAATACAACAGTCAAAATATAGTTTTATATAAAATTATAGCACTTTGGGGTTACCCTTTAATATTTAAGTTTATTTTTTTACTTTCTTTTAAGGCTATAGCGACTTTGTAAAAATAGCAACTCTGTAAAAAATTTTTGTTCGTTAAGGTTGTAAAAATTATGTGTTATGTATGGGCACACCCTTTATATTTTTATTTAAATATATATATGTATATTTTTTTTTGTAATGAAACTATTCTGTAAGCATTTCCTTTCAACTACAAAACTTTTGTTTCCAAATCGGTTTAGATAGGCCTAAGTTCTGCGGACACAAACATTCAAAATACAGACGAATTGAAACCTTCTTTTCTGAACTTAAACAAAATGATTGTTTTTTTTAATTGAAAATGAATTTAATTTTTTCATGTGAGAAATATCTCACTTAAGTTACAGAAACAAGGCAAAGGAGGTAAAATTAATAAATATTTTCTAATATTTATATTTGTACCTTGTAGAATCGCCTGTGGTTGTTTTGATTGGTTGTAGGGATCCATAACATTCTTCTACAAACTGGTCGCATTAAATGCTGAAACTGACTTTGGGCAGGTAAATATTCGGCTTAGACGTAGAAACTTTTTCTTTCTTATTCAGAAGCAAAAAAATCCCTTTACTTATCTTTCTATTAATTTTTTTTTTAGCTAAACCACAATTAGACTTTGGGACTGTTTTAGTGGAACCCTAAAACTCAACTCTGTGTCAAACTCATTTATGCCAAATGCGCTTTAAATATTTTGTGTCCCCAATAATTTATGACTTATTAAACAACAAACAAAAGTTAAGAGTTAAAACTATATTTTGGCATCCCCTTTGGGGCCACAATTTTTTACAAAAATTTTTTTAAACCAATAAATTTGCCTACTCGCACTCTTTACAACACAAATTAAAATCTCACACACTTCTCAACAACTCTTCCCATTTAACAGGGAATTGAATAAAAAATAAAATGAAACTTTGCTATTTCGTTTAACTGTTCTCTATCCTAACAACACTAAAAAGTAGGAATGCTTTTTATGGTTTGAATCTGAACTAGCTGATACCAACCACCAACTAGTTGACACCATTAATAAACGGTAGACGGCGCAAATGAACACAAACAACAGGGTAACACAAATATGTTTACATCTCTCATGGCTGATGTTAATTAACTTTAATAATTGTTAAAAAATATTGGATTATTAAATGCAAATGTTTATTTAGTTTTTTATTATTAAAATTTAATTTATTAAAAAAAGCGTCAAAACCGTACAACAAAAAAATCGCCAAAAATTTATAAAGAATTATATTATTTGCAACCTAAACCTCAAAAAGTGGAAAAAGGGTATATGAACTTAGTTTGTCATTATTCATTTCTGACCCCATATTCCAAGTCCTTATGCATAAAGAAGTCGATTAAAAGATATCCGTCTGTCCGTCCGTCTGTCCGTCCGTTTTAGTGTTGAAAACAACTTTTCCAGGGCACTAGATGAGCTAGAAAAAATTTAAATACGCCAATCGATCAGACATAGTGTCGAAAGGGGTGCTATTGGAAATCAGCAAGATCGGTCTATGTCCCTCGACGGAATGGGCTAAACACCACGCCTGCCTCTAACTTTTCTATATTATTTGGGACAATTAGGAACTTAAATAGAAATAAAAAATATATGGAGTATAAAAAAATAAAAAAAAAAGCATCAAGTGAAAAAATTGGCGCTCGCCCATATTTTCCGAGTTATGGGCCTTTGAAATTTTCAGAATTATTAAAATATCAATATGGGTATCATTTTAAAGCTTTTAAAGAGGTCTTTAAGGAAATACTAAAATTTTTTAAAAATGCTTAACCCATTAAGAGCCGATGACATATTTATGTAACAAAAAAAAAATTTTTTTAATTCTCTGTCACCTCAATATTTTTTTTTTTTTTTTTGATTGGAGTTACTTTACTTTACTAGATGTACATACATAGTGAAGAGTATATAAGATTTGGCATAGCAGAATATAGCACTCTTATTTGTTTTTTTTTTCTTATTTATGCAATAAATATTTGATTCTTTACATTCCGTGTTGAGTTTAGATTTTTTTTTTTTTTAATTTTTTTTTTATTTTCTGTGCCCATTTAATAATGTGAAATATATATCTTTTTGTTTAAATTAATAAACTTAGTAAATAAATTATTATTATTATATTTTTTTTTTTTTTTTTGTTGAAAAATTTAAATTTTTGGCTAAATTTCATTTAGGCGATTTTTTAATTAATTTTTTAAAATTTGCGATTTTTAGATAAAAATTCTCCATAACTTTCGAATCATTAATCGAACTTTTTAATTCTTTGAAGAGTTTTTGATTTTAGGTGATCTTTTTAAAAAAATGAACCTAAGCCAAATTAGTAAATTTTAATTTTTTATAATAGTCCACGGTTCAATCCCTGTTTAGGAAAAAATAAGAATTTTTTATTTTAATGTTTTAGTTTTTTTTTTTTTTTGTTTTTTAGGTTTGTGCGTGGGTATTGGAAATTGTTCTTTTTTCGAGAATGTTTAGTTTTTTTTTAAATTTAATTTTTAAAAAAATTTATTTTAAAGAATTTTTGAGTTTAATCGTTTAATAAGGTCACTGTATCTTTATTCACAGTGGTGAAATGATTTTTAAATGTATATATTTTAAACCCTCATAGTTTCAGTAGCCACTTCAGGGGAAGTATAAAATTTTATGTTTTTAAAAATTAAAGGGTGACCCATAAAAGATGTAGACTTAAACTTTTAATTGCAGCAGACAGATTTTTTGAAATATTCATAGTGTATTCACGTTATAACAACAACTTCCAAAAAAAATAAATAAAGGGTGGCCCCTTAATGGATTTAGTTTTGAATTTTAAACAATAAATAATAAAATAAAAAAAATTCCAATTTTTAAGAGTCCCCATGCATAGTACGGAGCAGCTTGTGTGTGCGTCCAACGTACACCTGGTAGATTTGTTTATGTTTATTTTTTGTTTTAATTATTTAGTAAATTTGAAAATTTTTATTTTTTGATTTTCAGGTTTTTTCTGGAATTTCAATTTCTTTTCGCAAATTAAAAAATAAATTGAATATTTTAAAAGTTTTTGTCAAATCATAAGTTGTTTGAGAAATATCACTTTAATTCTTGATGAATTTTCCATTATTGTTATATTAATTGTTGTACTGTTACATCTCTTTTAGAAACTGAAGGTGAATTGACTCGTAAACAGAAAATTACCCTACCCTGGGGACCCCTTTACTGTGTACTGCAACAGGATGAACAATCATTTACCGCCTATTGCAGTGAAGAAATATCCGTAAGTATCCTTTGTTTTATTTCTAATGAAAAGTTGAACATTTTTGTTACTAAACTAATGTTAAAATTTTTATATATATTTGTCTCTTTTTATCCCTCCTCAACGTACTAATCACTCACAAAAAAAAAAAAACAAAAACAAAACTCGCACTCATAATCACACGTCACATATAACAACTCTGTTTAACATATCTCATTCACCATTTTACACTGAACAAAATTTATTGTTGAATCACTTAAACTTTGTGCTAAAATGTAATTGCTAACTTGTGTACAAATGATTAGATACTCTCGGCCACGCCTAGAAAGGAGGTGGGTAGTATTCAAGTACTGTAATTTTGCTTTATAATTTAATTATTTTATTTTTTTTTATTTTTTTATTTGTTCAGTTTTTTTTTACAGTAGAAAAGAGTTTTCACAGTTATGTCTGTATATTTTAAAAATATGAATTTCAACTGAATACCCATTTAGTTTTCTTTTTTTTTTTTTTTTGATTTAGTAAAAATTTATAGAAAATGTTTGAACGAAGGATTTGTGTAGTTTTGTTTGTTACTTATTATTATTTTTTTAGGTGTAAAACTCTGTTTCCGCCATTTTCTTTAGCCTTTCTTTTAGTTGTAGATTACAGTAGACACTAGATAAACTGAATTACTGCCAAAAGATTATACGTTTTGAAGAAGTATTCTTAGAAGTCATTTAAGCACTTTCTTGCTTGGAGCTTAAACCACCATTTGTGTTATAAAACTCGAAGACCAAATCAACATAGCGACGAATAGACCCCATAAAAAAAAAAGAAACGGAAGATAAAACCGTTAAAAGAGGCTGTAGGGTCTGAAAGCCTGACTGTCACTAAATTCAAAATAAAAAGATAAAAAGAAAACTTAACTGCAAAGAAAAGCTTTTTTAATGCTTCAGAAGCTCTTACAACAAAAAGCAAAAGTTGGCAACATCAAATAGCTGCTCAAAGTAATCCTAATAAAGCCACACCAGATAGAGTTGCCATATTGGAATGTCAGGTACTAATTGTCTTTAAAGCAACAACAACTGTCTGGCACATGTGTGATGTAAAGTCCCCAAGAATAAACGTAATTTGGGACCTACTGATGAAAAGGAAATGAAAACCAATCGTAGAGTAAAAATCAGGCTGTACTTAGCATAAGAAAACAACAGTGAATTACTGCTTATCGAATACCGAAAATAACTGAAGAAAAAAAACAAACTACAAAGGCAACCGCCGGCACAATTTTTATATAAAATTCATAAAGAAAAAATTGATCCCTCGTCTGCTAGTTGGGTCTAGAGAAAACATTTAAAATGAATGGAAAAACAAAAAGCAATCAAGAAAAACTTTACTAAAACTCTCATTCAGTTCGCTTTAAAAGGGTCAAAGAGTATAAAAAGTATTCCAATATGTTACTGCCAATATGTTATTTTGTTCGCTAAAGCCCTTGAAAACAGACCTTAATTCCAAATTAAAAATTATCTTTGGCCAAAAGGTATCAAATTTCATTTTTTTATATAGATTTCAGGAAAAAGTGTGGCAGTAAGAAAAGTGTGGCAGCAAGAAAAATGGCGCTGAGTGCTAATGAATGGCCTATTACTTTCAAGAGCCCTGCAGATTAAAATGATCATGAAGCATAAATTCTTTGCTTCTGATCTTTTTGCACCAGATAGAACTGTAAATTGTAAAAAATAACACCAAAAATTTAATTGTAATGAAGAACTTTTTTTTATACGAAAGATCAGAACATGGCATTAATATTTAAAAATTATTTCCGGCATATGGCCACCGCAGCTGCTCATGACACAGCGCATTCTTGAGGTCCAATTATGGTTCACTTTTTCCAGTACTGCTGACCGCATGTCACAAATAACTCGAATAATGTTGACCTCCAAAGCGTCAATTGTTGCTGGTTTGTCAGCATAAATCAATGACTTCACGTGGCCTCAGAAGAATAAATCGAGAGGTGTCAAATTACACGACCTTGAAGGCCAATTGACAGGTCCGTTTCTCAAAATCAACTTATCGCCAAATTTTAATTTCAATAACTCGATGGTTGTGGTCGCTGTATGGCACATAGCGCCATCTTGTTGAGACCACATTTCGTCCAGGTCAATAACATCAATATTTTCAAACAAAAAATTGTTAATCATGAAGCGGTAACGATCTCCATTGACCGTAATGTGAGATCCGGCCTCATTTTTGAAGAAATAAGGTCCCGTAGATGCCACCAGCGTGTAAGCCACACTAAACGGTGCATTTTCCTAAATGCAATAGAGTCTGTAGGGTATGTTGTGAATTGGTCTCACTCCATATGCGGCAATGTAGCTTATTCACAACCCCTTTAAACGAATGAGCCTAATCGCTGAACACAATTTGGCGATAAAACTACCGGTCAGTTACTAACTGCTCTAAAGCCCAATCGGCGAGAGAACGACGCATATAATGATATCGTGGCTTTAATTCCTGCAAAAGCTAGATCTTATACGGGTGTGGGCCAAGATCTTTGCACAAAACTTTCCACGTAGTGGACGGACAGAGACCCAATTCCTGCGACCGACGATGAATCTATAAATTTGGATCTTCTTTCACACTTTCTTTTACAGCAGCGATATTCTCTTCTGTACGCACATTCCTTCGACGTGTAGGTGTTGTTGAATCCTCTAGAGAGAGTGTGGAACGAAATCTATTCACAGTTCGACGGATAGCTTGCTCAGACGGACGATTATGGGCACCATAAAAATCACAAAGTCATCTATAAGTTACCCGAATTGATGACTGATTTTCAAAGTAAACTTGGATGATTTGATAGCGTTGTTCAAGCGTGAGTCTTTTCATAATGATTTGCCAGAGTTTACTGAAAATAATAAGAAACAATTTTTTATCAAAATTTTATTTTGATGTTAAACTAGTGAAAGCGTAGAAAGAGAAAGTATTATATCATTCTGGCTTCTCTACGCACTGCTGTATTTAACTTTTTTCTGCATTTTTCTTTAAGCAAAAATTACTGCAAAACAAGAATAATTTCTAAAGGGAGGGATTAAGAGCTGAAAGGCATTTATGACGGGTAATGGAGAGTAATTTTCTTTATGAAGTTTTTGCAATTAAAGCTTTATGTTAAGCAAAAAACAAAAGGCTAAGCAAAGTTGTATACGTTTGTTTATTTATTAATTTTTTTTAGTTTCTTATTATAAATTTATTATCATTTCTTAGTTCGGCTTAAGTTCGTTATTATAAAAAGTATTTTTTTTAAAACAAAAATTCCTTCTTTTTTTTCTTCAGTAATTTAATGTTATTTTCTTTATTCCTTCTTAACAAACTTTAGCTAACCGATATTATGTGCAATGAATATCCACGCGTACGTTTAGATCGTATTCGTCGACCTAACAAAATAATGTGGGATGGTCCGCCTACACTACAAGAGGAAGAAGAAGATTCCGAAGATACCTGTCCTATGGATATAGCATTAAATACAACGTTATATAGTGATTTAGGTGAGTCTTTAATCAAAAATAAAATTAAAGTTTCACAACAAAAATTTTCATAAAATAAAATAAAAAAAAGTAAAATTTTTAAAAATAAATTTCATTTTAATATTTTAAGGGAACATAAAATTAAATTATTAATTTTATAATTTTTAAAGTGCTTCAATATATTTTAGTTTAGTTTATTGTGTTTTAAAAATCTAAACATTTCAATTTAAAATCTATAAAAAATTAGCGATTTTTGAAAACAAACTTATCTGGCAGCCTTGGCAGCTGAAAGAGAATGATTGAAATGGAAATCAGTTAACTTTATTTATTAATTAATTAATAATTTACGAATAGTGCAGAGTCTGAATTAAAATTCATTTCGTTTAATTTTCGTCGATGTGTTAAAAATGATGTCCACTAACGTTGAAACAGAGTGGATTTTTAATAAAACATAAAAAAAAATTAAAACATCTTAACAATTTTAAAACGCCGTGGCAATAAGCTTATGCCCTAAGTGCCTCTAGTTGCTTCCTTCTCTCTCCAAAAAAAATATAAAAAAAACAAAAAAGTTCTTAAGTTTGTTTAAATCCCAGTTTCACCGAGTTCATTCCCTATTCGTTTATTATCTCAAAGTGATTTTTTTAACAGCTTTTTATCTCTCTAGCGTTCCTCTTAATTTATTAAGCGGTGTAAACTAAAAAATGACTTTTTTTTGTTGACAAAAAATATTCCCAAAATATTTTATTTATTTTTTTTATTTTTATAATTTCTCTTCAAAACCTTTTGCTTTAGATTTTCGCTAAAATTATTCTAGTTCTTGTACTCCTCATCATCATCATCATTAAAAACTTTGTAGTTGGCCGCTCGTAGTTTTAATTATATTTGTTGTGTGATAATTAATTTTAGTTAACATCTGGCAAACTTGACAGTTGTAACTTTATTCTTTTGTTTTATTTAGTTTTTAATTTCTTTTTAATTTTATTTTCAACAGAAAATAAAAGATTTCAAAGCTGATATTTTGTGATATTTGAGAACGCAAGCTAAAGAAATAAGTTTCCAAAGTTACCATTTTACTCTTTAAATTGATTTTTTTAATCAGTTTTATTTATTTTTTCTTTGTGCTTTTAAATACTAAATGCGAATTAATGCATTTTTACTATTCTACTTTTCGTCGTATCTCCTAAGTTTCTTATTTAATTTTTTTTTTTTGTAATTTTAATTTCACTGTTATTGCAATTCTTCTTCTACATTTTTGTTGCTGCAATTTGTGACCATAATAATTTCTTAGAACAAAAAACACATCTTAAAACATAAATATGAGTGCAGTAGTTAGCCTTTACCACTCCTCTTCGCTCCCCAACCCTCAATGGACGAAGTGACAATTGCTCATATGCATAAATGTTCATTCTTATCTACTTTTTCATCGTTTTTTATAGCGTACAAACCACCAGACCTAATGGCGTTTCTGGTTGGTAGTTGAAGTATTTCGATGGTTTATATATTAGAAAAGAATTAGTGATGTATTATTTGGCGTTACTCAGTTATTCGGTTACTTTTAAAAAAATACTTAAAGATATTTAGCACGAGGAATAAATAAACTCACATACAACTGAAAATATTTATGAAAAAAAGAATCCTTAAAGTGCGATTTTTTAACAATTTATAAAATAATTGGCGATTTTTTTTTTTGCCTGTTTTTTATGTAATGAGTCTTATCAATTCATTAAGTGGCTATTAGACCGTCAAACACGGCATCAAACTCTTATGTAGGGTAAATTTTATTTTTGTCAGCGTCGCTGGATGATTTAAAAAATTTTTTAATATTGAAACTCAACTCTCTCTTATCAAACCGCTCTCATATGCAAAGTTTGACCGTCTAATAGCCGCTTTTTAGTAATTTTTATTTTAATATTATTTTTATTATATTTGGCCACTTTTTACTTTAATTTTATGCGATGCTATTACACCAAAGTGAATGATTCATAAACATATGTATCTGTCAGGGATGGCAAAGTGCATAGGCACTATTTTTTTGTACAATCTAAAACTAAAAAGTAAAATATCTTATCAACGGCAAATTTTTGAATACTTTTTACTCAAAAACAGATTCCTGAAAACATAACAAAACAGCTTCTTCTTCATGAACTAGAAATAGTTAACAATTAACAATTTTTAAAAATTAAAATTAGCATCAGATTTTTCTACAAAGCTGTGTGAAAACAGCGAATATGTTAAAGTAAACAAAAATTAAAATAAAGAATTGTGTTTTTAAATAACGGATTTTTTTTTAGAAATTGGTGATAGTTTTTAGTTATTTTTTACATTTTCGGTTTTAAATGAAATTTCAAATATTATATTTAAAACCCATTTTTTTTTTAGAAAAATTAAATATTTGGTGGATTCTTCTTGAAAATGAATAATTTGGGAAAATCTTAATCGCTTAGTAAAATTTTAATTTTTCGTTAATCTAGAGTTCTTGTTTGCTGGATTTTTGGTTTCATAAAGATTTAAATTTTTTATTCCAAAAACAATTTTTTTCTAGCAAAATTTAATATTTTTAGTGAAAATATTGCAGAAAATTTATTATTTCACTGAAATTTCGATGGTTTAGTGATATTTGAATTACCTGGTAGTTAATAAAATTTCTTCCTAAATTTCGGTTTTTAATACAAATAAAGCGAAAAGCAATAATAATGCACAAAATAGGCACAACAACATCCAAATATCTTTCGGCTAAAAGAGGCGCTCGTTTTTTTTTATCATATCACCACTATTTATAAACCAAAATGGTCGGAAATTTATATTCGCTTTTGGCGAACTTTAGTCATTTCATTTTAATTAATTTTTCTTGCGTTTTATTAAAATATTTTTTGATTAAAAATTAAATATTTTTGAAAAATTAAACAAAATATAATTTTGGCGATTTTTCAATAATTTGGCGATTTTTGTCATTAATATTGAATTTGAATAAAAAATGTGTTTAAAACAATCTGACATCTCTGGTTTGTAAAACAGATATTTTTTTTACTCTCATTTTGGTAATTTTATAAACTACCGTTATTTCAAATACTCAATTACTTTTTTTCTTTTTGTACTCTAATGCAAAAAAGAAGAAAAAAGAAAACACAACCACAATAGTAAAAGCACATATAGGTAGGAATATGTAAAGTGGGTAAATAAACTATTCACCAAGTTTTTCTTTGCAGTGCAAACACACTCACACCCATACCAACATGCATTAACCATGTCATATGCAAAATAATAAGAATACAAATATAGCAACAACAACATTTATGTTAAATATTTTTAAACAAACACAAGACAAACAAGCAGTAGCTTGTGGTTTTGTTAAAAAAAATTCACATTTTCTAATGCTTTTCTTTAAAAAAAAAGATTTTTGCTTTTACACACAATACATACATTCATACATATGTATGTAGATACTTATGTATGCATTTATTCGTTTTCCGTTTTTTAACGCGTTAAATAGATAGAAATACTTTTTACATTTTCATATCGTTTAAAGACAAATTTTACATACAATTCTTACATGCTTTTTGTGTGTTTTGTTGTTATTGTTGCAGTTGTTAAACAACCCGGTGTTTATATAGATTTTGTCACGCATGCAAGCATAATGGGAACATTGTAATAACGCTAACGTTGTAGGTAGGTATGTATGTATGACAGCAACCAACAAAACACAGTGGGACTGTTTAGCAAAAATTATTAAAATTTTTAAATACTTAAAAAGACTTTTTTAAGATGTATAAAATTCATTGTAACAACATTTGAGGTTAAATTACGAAAAAGATTATGCGCAGTGGGTCTAAGTTGAAGTAAATTATAATAAAATTTGAGATGAAGTACAATGGCCGCTAAGTGGCCGATTTTTCTTTTTTGTTTTTCTTTAAAAAAATAATTCCAAGGTAAAAAATTCAAACTTTTGGAGATGTTTAAAAACGTTAGTTGTGGAATTTTTTACTGGAGAGGTTTTTAGCCCTTTAATAAAGAGAATTAGAAATTTATTTTAGCGTCGGCTGATTTATGCCAATGGTTGGTTATTTCCCTTATTTCTCGCATAAGTCAACTATTAAAACCACTTAGGATATTTCGGGGAAATATTTACGAATCTTAAGAGTCAAGTAAACATTTGAAAGAAAAAAAAAGGAAGAACTTATACATCAGTTCAGCAATTCTTATTCTGCAATTCTCGTAGCTAAATCTAAATCTTGATCGCTAAAAATAAATCACGGCAAAAAGTGTTACAGAATAGTATTTGTAGCCAAAAGTCGCTGAATAGATGCGATGGATGGATAGCGATAGAGACTTAGCTTTAGCAATTTACAGAATAAAGCTGCCGGACTTTTCTAAGGATGATATTGACACTAAATAGAATTTCCTTTTTGTTATATAAAAACACCACCTTTTAAATATCACAGGCATAAAAAAATAATTTTCCTTTAGAGGGTTCCATAAGTATCAATCCATTTGCTATTTATTCTAAACAGTGTAACAGATGCTTTTAATTGACGGGTGGTCAGTGGTAACGGGGTCACTAAGTTTTTGGAAAGCCAATTTCAGATACCTAGTCGTGATGGGTCTGATAAGCTGAAGATACATCAATTTTAATTTTTTCTTATAATATCACAGTACGTTCAGGCGGAAAGGTCTTGTAGCGATGAACTGCCAATAAAGCAATAGTCTTGCTAAAAAATCAAAAAGATTCATTGAAACTTTTCAACAGATCTTTATCAGGTAATGTCTGCAGGTCTAAGTTGTTCCGGCAAAAAAGCTCTTCTTATTCGAACCCTAATAACATCATGAATACAACTCTGTTTATTAAAAAAGTTCTCATTCTCACCACGTTGCCAGTTGTCATGTTCTTCGATTGAAAGGAGGCCTTGCAGTACCTGAAATAAATATTCAAGAAGATGAGAACATTTCATGGTCGCGACCGAAGGTTGAAAAATACCTTCGGTCGCTAATTTATTTATTCTTATTTATTTATAGCACAATAAGCCCGCCAAATCTTGCAGAGATGGGATGTTACAAAAAAATGTTCGATTGCAGACGAAGACTTCAATTAAAAAATTTCTTATTTCTTGTACAATTAATATATACATAAACATATTCTAATTTTTGCTTATAACACCAAATGTCTGTCCACATGAATTCACAAAATTTGCAGACCAACTCTTTTGATTTCCAAAAAAAAAAACTTCGAAATTAATGAGATGATTTGAAAATTTAATTCTTTTATATGATTTAAGTTTTTCCAAAAGATTGACAACTTTAATTCAAAATTTTTACAATTGAGCCCACTGTGCCCTGTTAATATTGTAGACTTGAATATGTTTAAATATAATTCAGCTCTCTTTTTGTTTTCACACTATTGTGAGCGATATGCTTGACAGTAGGCTTCAAAATGGGGGAGGGTTATTAAATTAAGTTGGTGTCAGCTCGTGTATGTGTTTTTAACTTGATTTGCCAAACTCTGATAAGCACGACCAGGTACTAAGAGCACATTGAAAAATGATCAAATACTTTTACAAACGGAAATTGGGGACATTTTTTTTTGTGAAATAATATTTTGACAAAAATATATTGTTTCTTTCTTTAAAAAAATTTAAAAAAATCATAAGTAATTTAAGTTTTAATTTATACGCAATCTAATACCAATAGCAACAACAACAACAACTAAATACTACATACTCTATACAATGGAAATAATAACAAAATGGATTTGCCAATCATCAGTCAAACTAACAAACATAAAATTAACTAACAGCAACAACAACAATAGTTGCAGCAATTTTCATACAACCATGAATAAATGAAAATAAAAAAAATGAAAAAAACTTTACAAAACAAAAATTCCAACTTTCAAGCTCAGTGTTTAAACGAGGGCAGTTTCAAAAGTAATTTTTTTATGTACAAAAAATTTACAACCAAAAATTTATTAAGATCCAAACGCTGTTGCTTGACTGTAAACCATTCTACCCATACAGAAACCTGGTTAAGGGAGGGGATAATCTAATTTCGTTATGCAGCCCAGCCCTTAAGGTTCTTGGTCATTTTGTTAGGTGCAGCCTAAACAAATAGGTTCGTAGTCTAATCGAAAGCACCAATCACTTCCCTGCAAGATTGTTATAAAAATAACGATAATCCAATGTTACAAAGTGAGGAGAACCTGAGTTAATGCCATTCACTTTATTGCGATTAAGAAAAGCTCTCAAACTGGACTTTAATTTCGGAGGTTGATTCTCATTTCAATTTTATCCTCAATCAAAGTCTCAAAGATTTTTGTATACATTTTTCTAAACCCAATTTAATATGAAAAATAAAATTCCTGAGCCAGATAGAACTTTTATGTAGAACTTGGATTTAATCGAGTGACTATCTTAATTGATCGTCGTCCTATTGCTTCCATTTAAAATCTTTTATTGTTCTTTGATTCCGAGACTCTAAAGAAGGCATTCGTGGCTTCCAAGATACTTCTATTTAGGTTCTTAAATTGCCCTACGGGTCCGAGGGCATAATTTAGGTTCTAAAAACGGCATTCATGCTTCTCCTTATATGTCTTCCCGGGAGTCTGAGTCTGGCTGATCTAGCATAGGTTCAGATAAAATTCTCCCGGGGTATGGATAGAACCAGTCCGCCGGTTTGAAGACACCAAATCTGGTTAGACAAGTGGGGTACTTTTCGAAGGACTCAACAGTGTCCTTAGTTTTAATGAAGCTGCAGGAATCGGTAGCCCATACAGAGAGTCGCTCATCTCTGTAGTCAATTATTGGTGAGATTCCTATGGAGTACACTTTGTGTCTATGAATTAGGGTTGATGTCTGCAGGGAAGGTGCGGTGCCGTTCCAAGGGTGCTGTAGTACTTTTAACAGAGGTTAAATAATCTGAAACTCTCAAGAAGGGGAGTAGTTCATGATCCTGCCAGTCATGTTCTTAGATTTGCAACTCTGTTGGCTATGACACTAGAGGGCGCTGTTTGACGATTTGTATTTCACCCAGTGGTAAGACCACCGTTAGGTTAGACCCTTTTGGCAAGTCCTGTCTGTATCACACTTACATTTTTATTCCATTAAAAATGAAAAGGAAGCCGGAACTTGATATTTAACCAGATCTTTTTATTACAGATTAGAACACCGTTCAAAATTTCTCTTTTTCAGCTGCACATACGCCTATATTTCCCAAGTATTTTCTTTCAAGTTAAAATCCTTTTTCGTTCAGGAAAAAGTCAATTTGGGTTACTGTACGTTTACATGAGACTCGATTTTTTTTAAGTCCTTGAATTCAAAAGGACTGTGTATAGCATACAGAACCTTAAAGCTTTTGGGAGGAAGCTGAAATCAGAGGACATAAAGCGGACACCTAATAAACAGCCGCACATCGAATACCTTGACTTTGTGCTGTGGTCCTTATGTCCTAAGAGACGACAGAGCCTTTTAGTGAGCGGAAATAGACGTTAATGGATGAAATAATATACGGTGGAAATCCTAACACTGTGACCAGGAAGTCTGGAGCCTACTGACGTTTATTGGATAGATATCTCTTACAAGCATTGCGCTACGTCTCCACTAGTCGTCAACTTGGTATAAACATCATGGCGCACATGAATTCGCCTAATGTAGACTGTCAATGTTCATGTTTTGTTCATGTCCAGCAATGGTTGTCCGAGCATTTGTCTGAGCAATAATTTTCGCCGTCAAATAGAAATTCTCAATTTGGAATTAACCCCATCTATTGATCAACAATGCGAAAACTTTCTTCCTTTTAAAAACATTGAAAATAACCCTGACAACAAATAGAAAATTATGGTCAATCAGAGTATAAACAACAAGTTTCCGCTACATGTAAGAACATGCACAAATTAATAGCGTTGTTCTGCCGGCGTTATGTGCATGTTTTGTTTAAATTGTTGGCTAGTGTGGACGTAGGGTTAGATAAATAGTTCTAACCTCACTTTTCCAACAACTAAAAGACTTAAAAAAGATATTTTTTTTTTAATTTACTAAAGATCTCCTTAGACAACCCTCGCTTTTTTGTAATCAAGCGTTTGAATTTCAATTCAATTAACACTGGCACATTGTTGTTGTTTTTTTATTTTTATTTTTTTTTTGCTATTTTCTCTAGATAAACTAACGTGTTCAGCAGTTTTAAAACAAAAATAAGAAAATAATAATGGTTATAAGGCCCAAAAACAAGTTGGTTATGCAGCGATGCATTACGTTTGACGTCCACTCTTCCTTCTAACATTATGTCCCTCATATCAACGAACTCTAGCAAATAACTTGCATATTTATTCTAACATTGGAAAACGTACACATGTATTTTGTCCAAATATTTTTCTTTTCTTGGCAGCCATAAAATTTTACAACAAATGAATTACAAAATTTATTAAGAATGAATTTCAATTCCACCACATTCCTCTGCACACACAAATGATGGAGATGTTTCATTTGAAATTAAAACTGATGAGAATAAAAACTAAACAAACAAAAAAGTATTTACAAGATGGGAAGAGTTTTATATCTCTTTATAAAAAGTAAACAAAGAGAACAGGTAATAACAATGCAAGCTGTTAAAAGCGCTTAAACCAA
Source organism: Cistogaster globosa (assembly GCA_937654795.1). NCBI lineage: Eukaryota > Metazoa > Arthropoda > Insecta > Diptera > Tachinidae > Cistogaster > Cistogaster globosa. The sequence continues at coordinate 5,427,742 of OW569406.1, forward strand.
AATAAACAAGTAGAAAGTTTGAAAATGTTTTTTAAGGTTTTTCTTTTTTAAGAGAAGTAGAACTTCAGGTATTTACCTATTTAGTTATTTTGTAACCGTGGAAAGGGATAGATGAGAGATAATACAGGTGGTGAGAGGAAAAAGATATCGCCATTTTATTAGTCATTTTACTTAGCCGGCGAATATGCTATGAACAACGTAACTCTATTGTTTTCGTCACAATGTCTATCCTTTTGTCCATTTGTAACAACCTTCCATCTCTGTAAACGTAAAAGGTAGACTCTTGAAATTTTTAACGTGCACGTATTTTTATAGCCGTTATAACAACAAGTGCTAAAAATAAAAGAGTGTTCTGCAAGTAACTCGATAAATATAAAAATATTGTTATTTTTGAACTGTGATAGGCAGACACGTTTTTAATTTGCATAGTGTTAAATCAAGCTCATACACATCAATTTTTCTTGCAGCAATTCTGAATTTTGTGGAAGATAAAGGAGTGCAGAATCATTTTACTTCTTGTTTTTCTCATACACAAATTTCTAAATCGCTGTATGAAAAATTGACGGAGCTTGGTATCAGTGAAATTATATTTACTTAAAAGGTGTCCCAATATTGGCGAAATTTTAACGTACATGGCTTTAGCTTTTCAACGGTAGTAAGTACAAATATGTCCACCATAAAAATTAATTGTAAAAAATAAATTTAAAAGTAAAATAATGTTCTCCAATATCTGTGATTTGACTTATAAGGCATTATCCTTTAAATCGTTATAGGCGCTAGAAATTTGTATAGACTTAAGCTATAAATCACCAGATCTGGCAATATTACTTCTGGTAGAACTTCATAACTATGATTTTTCTCTTCTCTTTCAAGTTGTCATTTTTAAATGCGATAAATTAAAAGAGAAAATAAAATGTATGAAAGAACATAATGAAAAACACTTTGTGGTTCGCTACAACCTTTGTCAGCGTTCTTCATATCTGCTTAAAAGGTAGTTCACAATATCATATTTTTAATTTTTTTACAAATTTTTTGAAGAAAAATAAATGAAAAATATTAAATTCTTTCATGTTGATTATTTCTCTACAAAATTATTACTTTTTATTAAAAGTGGTGGTTAACAACGACTTAATTCATTTCCTAAAAACACTTCAAATAAAAGAAAAACGATGCTTTTTTTTAAGTGCGCATGTCGATCAAAATAATATCTTTTCCAAGAATTAATAATTTTGTGTAGATTAACGAGAGCCATTACAAACTAAGGGTGAATGGTCGGACTTAAAACAAAACAAAGTAACAAAATACACAGAGGCGACACGAAGGAGTGTGATATCAGCTAAAAATATCTATTTCTGTGCATCTCTATATTAACATGAATTTTATTTTGATTTGTGTTTCTGGCGCAAGAAAAATTTATCCGCTTTTTACAAGAAAAACTAATGGTGGGTTTTTATAAAATTAATAGAAATTATTTTTTTTAATTTTTTCTCTGCCTGGGGTTGAACCGGTGATTTTCATAAATCAATTAAAATTTACTTATTCGCCTTTGGTTCATTTTTTAATTTAACTTTTATAAAGAAAAATTATTTTTCAAATGTATGCGGAAGGCTTCCAAAGAAAACAAGAAAAATTTGATGCTGGCAGAATGTAATGCAGCATTTTCAGGACCGCCAAAACCCTCATCAGCATAGTTTTTCTTAATAAAAGTTAAATTAAAAAATAAACCAAAACCGGAAAAGTAAATTTTAATTGATCTATTAATAGAAATTTTTGAAAAACAAGTGAAATTTATATTTAGCAGTTCATGTTCTTTTCACATTCAAGTTTTTTTTTTAATATTTAGGATGCTATCACACACAATGATGGTAAATTTCTGCCACAGATCATAATTTCTGCGTTATTTACTAATAAAACAGCAGCATTTAAAATTTTTTAAAACAATTTAATAATTAATTTTATTTTGTTGAAAAAACTTTTTATGCTTCTTAATTTCTTTTTGAATATCTAGTTTTTGTTTTATTAATTTTCCCTTCTTCATAATAAAAAGCAATATATTTGTTACTTTTCTGAGAAGCTGTGAATGACTTAATTTTATTATTTTCTAATTGGCAAGAGTTTCTCACCTCTGTATAATTTGTGACAAAATCCTTCTGTTTCACTTTCGACTCTGATCTTTTATTAGTTTAAAGCTTTTTTTAAACGCTTAACAGCAACACTTAATATGTGTGTGTGTAATTTAAATTCTCTTGCTCTCTTTTTCTATCTCTCTCATTATCTTTAATTTACTGTTACCATTTGTGAGAAGAGTTTTTGTTGTAGCAATTTTACTTACATGCGTTTTGTATACAAATAATTTTGTTGGGGAGGGGGAAAAATAATAGCTGCAGCAATAATAATAACAACAGCAGCTCTATTTACAACAACAAAACCAGCAATAAACACAAACACAGTGTTTTATATGGCCTGCAAAGTTGAAGGCATTATTTATATTTTAGTTTACATTTAACTGCCGGCCCAAACGGTGTAGAAGGCTGAGAGAAAGTTTAAACAAAATTTTATTATAAACGAATGCGAAAAAATTTTTCATTATTTTGTTGTGTTTTCTTGTTTAAGAATAAAACACGCGTATTTTAACGGTTTGAAATTCGTTTAATAATTAAGAATTTTGTGGATTCTAGTGGATGTGTGTGTGTATATATTTTTATTCATTATTTTTTATTTTTAAAAATGTATTAAACGATAAAAATAGATCACTGATCTAATGCAAAAATTTGTGAATTATGAGAAAATTTAAAGAATATTTAAAGCAAAGATGTTTGAAAAAATATTTTTAAAAAGAAAATGGAATTTTAAAATAATAATTGACGAGTTTAAATTACAGCAAAAATAAAAAACCATATAAAAATGAATATAAATTTTTTTTTTATTTGTTATTATTTTTGTGTGTAGATGGGAGTGCAATTGTGTTGTAGAATAAATATTTTAATAAAAGATCTTTAGAAAACTTTGTAATAAAAATTTAAAAAAATAAAAAAAAAACATTAAATAGGTATTTTTTTTAATGAAAAGCAAATTACCAACACTGTAAATAATAAACGGTATTTTTACGCCAACGCAAGAAAACAATAACAATAAAAAAAAATAAAATCATTTTAACAAAAACAAAGTTTCGTTTATGAATTACAATAATAAATCTATCAGCTTAACAAAGCAATAAAAATAATAAAAGAAGAAGAATTACATATTTAACAATTGACAAACGTTTGTGACAGCTTCGGTCATACGAGGGCGGTCCCTGTCAGTTAAAACTGCCTGTGGAGAAAAATACAAAATTTTTAGTTCAAAATCGTTTAAGATTTCAATAGTGTCTTTAAAGACATTTATTTATTTCTTTAAGTGTATTTCACAAGTAGACCAAAGTAGCGAGGCTTTTATATAACGCTTTTCGACAATGCCATGTGGCATTAAAATAATCAAACTCCCTGCAGTAAAACTGATATTTTCTCATAGAATGGTGCAAATGGGGTGCCGTAGAACTCTTTTTACTCTTAAGGTTTTAAGTGTTTTAATTAAAGTAACGTTCAATTAAAATTCTACTCCCAAGACACGGGTGGATATGGTGGCTTTAAATTCACTTTAAGAAAAACCAATAGGGGTACCTCACATTCCTTAGGAGGCTAATTGTGGCTCTGGAATAAGAAAAAACATTATTGCTCAGGAGTTGTTTGGTACGAAATTTCATTTTCTTTAAAATCACCTGTAGTCCCCATCAAAAATTCAAAAAGAAGCTGGTTATCATGCCGCAATATGGACCATCAATAACACCACTCAGGTGCCCGCCGTATTTTTTCAATGAAGCAGGAAGAGATACAGTACCGTTAGCCCAAACAAAAAAAAATTAAAAAAATGATAGATGAATTTGTTTTCGTCACTAAAAAAATGAGTGATGGATTTTCAAGAATCTGCAAAAGCTATCGAAAGGAAAATAAGTTTTAATGCTTTTGAGGCCTTGATTCACTGGCTTTTGTTATCAAAAAATATATTCACAAAAATATCTAACTAAATTTTAAATTACTCAGATAAATCGCCAAAAAAAATCTTTTATTAAGTTGCCACACTGTTGTAAAAACACTATGTAACACAAAATGCAACTCTGATTGCATAAACGGATTTTTTTTTTTGTAAGATTAGCAAAGCAGACAGACTGTTTAAAAGTATAACACAATTGCAATCTAGACTTTTTTAATACACTGACAGATCTGGCTCACGCTCTTTTCGCTACCTTTAAAGGAGTTTTGAAACTCTGTCACCTTTATGTTGATTGTGCGACACTAAAAGGTAGCAGATTTTGTTTAATTTTAGATTAATTGCTACAAGACACATAAGCGGTGATAAATTCTTTACAAACTTTAAATTTTTCTCGGAGTATTGCCATCTTTCATTGGCAGCTGAATCCTTTTCATAAGGGTTCTTTAAAGAATGGGATATCAAAGCGGATGCCTAATGTTTTTTTATCCCTTGCAACACAGATCTTTCATTAGTGGCTTCTAAATGTTGATCATCCCGCTTCATCACTTAGTGATTATTGGCCGGAAATTTGTAAAATTCTTAAATAATAATGGGAATGCTGGAGTTTGCAATGTGAAAAATGTTCATTTAATGTCTGCCTGAATATCCTCAGTGTACTGACAGTCAAAGATTGATAACGATTAACAAAGTTCGCTTAAGATATATCTTTCCTCGATTTTTATCAAGATTTGATATTATGAGCAGTTGCAAAAAACTGTATTACACTAATAGATCTGGTAACTCTGTATAGAAGTCGATTTATTCTAACGTGCGAATATTTGTATAAAATTATTTTCCCCCACTTTATAAATTAATAGCCTTTAATTTTATTTATTTTCTTTCAATATTGCCCTCGTAACTCGACTAAATTCTTTGTCTTCACTCTTTAACAAAAATAAAAAAAAATTTGTTATTTATATCCCGGAAATCGCCAAAAACAATTTTTAACACGTAGAGAGGAAATATAGTAAAAAAGAAAAAAACATTTATTCATTTAAAATAAAAAATAAAATAAATAAAAAAAATTATATTTAAAACGTTTTACTAAAAAATAATAAACAAAATTTCTTTAACGTCATCAATTTGTTCTTAAATATTTTCCAGCAGGGACAGGCAGATAATGCAATTAAATAACACATGTTGGCTATAAAATTTTAAAGAATTTTTGCAAAAGACTTTATCAATGGTATTCATGTCTTCAAATGTTTAAAGCTGTAAAGCTGTGGGCACGCAAGCAATCGGGGTTTGCAGTTATGGATTACTTTGTAGCGTGGATCGTATCAAAATCAAGCAAAGGTTTGTTTAGAGCTGTTTGCGGTGTAAAAGAACTCTACGGCTTTAACCTGCACCATCTCAGTGGCCACTCTTTAGTGTCCCTGTTTTCAACAGGCTCCCAAAAAATGTCCATTGCTACGCAAACAAAATGTTACGAATTTTGTGAAACTAAATGACTAACGTAACGCTTAATTCTCGTTTGCAAAAAAAGTCTTCCATGAGGTCTTCTTCACATTCTATTTGCTATTTTTTACTCCACTAATTGAGACTCAAAAAGAATAATCGAAAAACATTGAGAAGTTGCGTTATGTGAAGAATAATTTTTTGAAACGGAAAGCTTGCTTAAAAATACAACTCTGTAAATGTCAACAAACGTTAAATTCTAGCCGTTCCTATTGCAAAACCGTTGCTTTTTTAAAGTTTTTTTGAATAGTTTCAGTTCTCGCGTTCCCGTTCTCCTTTTCCTTCTCTTCTTCTTATTTCTATTTTTATTTCAACTCCAAAATTTAACTCGGCCATTTAACGGTTTCTTCTGTCGTTTAATTTTATTTTCTTTTTTTTTTTTTTTTAATTCTTTAAATATTTTCATTTCATTTTCTTTTACATTCTATTGTTAACAAGTCGGCATTTCTTTTTATTCAATTTAATAACATTTTAAGTTAAAAAATTAATGAAAAATTAAAAAAAAATAAAAATTTGTTTTAAATATTAGAACATGTGTTCGAGTGTGTGCCAATTTGTGTAAAACATTTTGTTTTTTTTCAAATGAATGAAATGAATGAAATTCAAACCACCATTAATTAATATTGAATGATTCACATGTCAAGAGATTTGCATTTTGGAATAATTAAAAACGTAATAAATGTTGGATTATTTTACGTAAATAAAAAAATTTTTGTTAAAGCGGTAAGTTGTTTCTTAACATTTTTTTATTATTTATTATTTTCCATTATGACACCAAATATGATTTTTTGCAAAATTTACCAAATTAAAAAAAATAAAAAAATAAAGATGAGAATATTAAAAGAAGAAGAAAAAAAGAAATTGAAACCTTAAAGTTTTAAATAATTTCCAAGGTTTTTTAACACCTCTTCAAAAGCTTTCTTATATATTTCGCCTCCCTCAGAAGATTCCTCACATCTTTGATTACCGTCCAGTCAAAAAAAAAAAAAAAAAAAATAAATAAATAAAAAAAAAATAATTAAAAAAAATAGGCAGCTCTGATAGCACAGAATATATTACTTTACAAGATTCGAAAAAGATCATCAAATAGGACAGTAAAGCCAACGAATAGTCGCTACCATGGACTTCTTTACGATTGGGCAGTAGAAAGAACTTATCCGTCCTGCAGAGAAGGATTAAAGATCTTACCGGTCATTTGTCCTGGTCTAGATACGGTAAAGATTTTACCTGCTTTTAAATATCAACAGAAAAGCTGTGGAGGTAAATGTAGGTGGGATCATCGCTCCATTAGGGCACGATTTAGTAGATGGGTTAGCGGTACATCAGATTTTTACATGATGCGCGAGGACGAAGAGGAGTTTGAAACTATTGATCCTATTATTGATAGGCGATCAATTTTATGATTCACTAGCCAACATTGCTCAGTGCAAGACACTGTCGGCTTCATCAGGCAACTCAAGTGGCAGGGCGCAAATGACTTCCAGTTTGGCAGTCTAAAGAAAATTACATTGGGCTTTTTAGGACTCCGAGTGAAGGACATAACTACCTTCTGAAACTAACCCAGCCCTAGAAAAATTTTCTTACATCCTATTCTACATATTGAACACACATTCAATTTTGCACAGATCTAACGATCTGCATGGCGTCTTATTTAAGCGTTTTTTTTAAGGCAATAATACCTTTTTACTTATTTTTGTAACCGTGCTACATTCTGTAGAAAAGAGATAGATGAAAAATAAGACAGGTGTTGAAAAGAGAAAGATGGATAGTTATTTTACTTTGCTCTGAAGAAGAATCGACGAAGAAGATTGCATGTTTAATATTAATACTGAATATGTATTTAAACCATTAAACAGAAACAAACATTTTTGTTTACTTTTTTTTGATTGCCAACCAGTTTACGAGTCGACGTGTGGTAAACACGACTACAGCAGCCTCTTGCTTTGGACTAGTTATATCTGACTGTCGACTGCTTATTGTAGGCTTCAGTTTTCATCAAAGAGTCCATAATTATCATGGAGAGAGGTTCCTTATGGCTTTCATATCCAATTTGTTACTGAACATTGTCCTTATACTAACATCAGCCCGTGCTTTACATTCGCAAACGATGTTGGATGCCATATTAGCATCTTTCAGGCACAGCCTAAGGTCGCCTTGAATACCATTCGAACTGGCCGGGATATAGTGGTCTCTAGCTATCGTTTCAGTTTTTTTGGGAATTCATCCATTTTGTGTCTCGTGGGAAGGTGTATCTGCCAGCTTGCACATTAATAGGTATTACTCCCTGGTTGACTAAATGGACCGAGTGTCTGCCATACTAAATGACAGTTAGACGATTACACTATCCCTCCGCAATTGAAACAAATTAGAATTCTTGTGAATTTCTCCAGCTGTTGGCTCAATTGCGCAACAGTTTAGTCGCCAATTCATCTAGGAGTCCCTCTGCTTCTCTCACATTATATCCAGCCGGCTCCACAGGCACTACAATGTGTCTTTTGTAGTTCGTATTCTGTAACAGAATTTAAACATTTGGCAGCCTAGTAATCATAGGGCGTAATAAGGCCAGATCAGAAAAAAATGGTACTCTTTTTCAATTTTAAAGAAATTTATTTTGGAAAACTTAAGAAGCTCTATTTCTTTCAATAACATTCGTTCATAATAATGATTTCTTAATCATATAATGTGACAGTTATATCTCAGAGAATTAAAATGACGGTGTTGCCACATTTTTAGTAAGACCCAAAAAGGCATTGTATCACATACAAAGAAGTGCTGCCAGGCGTGTAATGAAACCAAAGAGAGGATTGCGAAATTAGAAAGCTACGAACTGACAGAATACAGAGTTTATTTAAACTAATGCTAGTTTAAGAGTTGCAAGATCGATAGTAATAGTAGAGAGGAGATGCTGGCAATTATCGGTTTATATGTTGTCAGATATATAATAAAACCAGAAAGGTGATTGTAGTAATTATAAAGTTCCGAGTAGCCAGAGGTGATTTAAACAATGATTTGTATAAGAGTTGCCAGATCTATAGTAAGTACAGCGAAAAGATTCTACTAATAATAAATTTAGATAATATCAGGTTTTTAATAAGGCCAGAGGGGGATCCCCACCAATTATAAAGTTGGGTGTTGCCAGATCTACAATTTAACTATAAAGGGAATTTCTCTATAATTTAAAATAAATTTAAACAATTCATTTGTATTTGTGTCATCGTCTTGCTTTTTTATTATTAAATCTTAATGCCTTTTTAAATAATTACTCCTGTTAATGTCTTAAAATCACGCCATACTTGTTTTGGGATTTACATGCTAACAAGTTGTGTTACGTACTTAATTTGGTAAAAAGCATTATTTTATTGTTAAACTTGCAAATAAGCAACCGGGGGTAATAAATTGAATAAAAAGTAAAAAACCTGATGGTGTCAACCAAGTTTAAATGACTTTTAGTATTTAACTTGAAGTTAATTTAATTAACACACCAATAAATAGTATTAAAATCACACCTTAAAATACAACAAACAAAAAAAATATATATTTTATTTAACAAATGTTTTAATTGTATTAAAACGAAGATGATCATTAATTTTTTGTAGGTTTTCGTGTACAAAAAAAACCTTGAAAATGCTTCTGATTTAAAAAAATTTTAAAACAAAATTAAAATTTAGTTTTTATATTAATTTTTCCCATACAATTATTTCGCAAAAAAAAAAACACAAATTTAAGTGTGTGCGAAAGTTTATTTACAATTTCAACAAATTTTTTTTATTCCATTTATTTTCACAAAGACTCGACGCAAAAAAAAAAACGAGTTCATGAAATTTGTTAGCGATGTGCCAGACATTAATAATAGTTTGAAATTCAAACTATTGTTGCAGTAAAAGTTTACAAACAGTGAAACCTCTTTAAACAAAATTCATAAATTTTTTGTGTACTTTTTTAAAACCTTCCAGCTTCCCAGATGAATTCACTGTGCAATAAGCAACGTTTTTAGTCTCGGTCTTAATTAAATTCAGGTCGTCAACCATTCCCATCTCTGAGTTCTAGGTATTAATAACATTTGTTTAAGCCATGAACCTAATAAAAATTTCAAGCATATTTCGCTGTTTTGTGTATTTTGAAAAATAAATAAGAAAAAAAACAAAAATGGCGGGTAGAAAATGTATGAATGCGTTAAAAAAAACAATCTGGTCACTTTCTAGGAGTAAAAAAAATCCCTTTAAATATTTAAAATTACTGTTTTTTTATCACAAAAAAAAATGTGGTTTTAAACCAATTATTTTTTTTTTGTTTGACCACTTGATAAACTAAAATGACTGACGTGTTAATGTTACAGCAGTTTTTGCAACGTTAGTCACTTTTAACGGGAGTCTACTGTTTTTAGACATTTTTATTTCTCAGCTGTAAGCAAGATATTTAAGATTTCTTTATGAAAAACTTGTTTAGTATGTTAATTTTAATTTTTATTTTCTTTAATGAAAATATACAACGTCTGAAAATAAAATTTGCATCAAAAGCATTAATTCATTTTAAATGCAAAAAAAAAAAAACAAAAAAACAGAGATGAAAAATAAGCTACATTTACGTATGTGTAAAAATAAACAAAAACAACAACAAATATTCAAATAAATAATATTATGTAAATTGTGTCAATTCATTAAAAAATATTTCTTTTTATAAAATCAGATAAAATACAATTTTTATTAATAAATTTCAATAAAAATTCAACTTAAAAAAACAAGTAAAAAAATGAAAATATTTTTTTTTTTTTAAATTAATTTACATTAAAATAAAAATTTTCTAAAAAAATTTCAAATAATTTTTAACAATTAAGATTTGTAAACTTAAGTGGCAGCACTAATAAAAATAGCAGTTGAGTGTTAAATGGAGAGAGAGTGAAAGAGATAGAAAGCACCTTAGTTAAACATTATGACTTTCTAAACTTCCAGCAACAGATCAAACGTCTTGTACGAGGGCTGCTCTATATATTTCTGGCCTAATAGTGAAAATGCAAATATTTATAATCAAAAATGGTTTTATTGTTTTTCAAAGTATTCTCCAGCATGATTTATACACTTTTACATGCGCTTAAACCAGTTGTCGAAGCACTTTTTCCACTTCGATTGAGACACCTCTAAAACATGGTTTTTGAACACTTCAACAGCTTCTTCTGGCGACGAAAATCGTTGACCACGCATTTTTTCTTGATGTGCGGAAACAAGAAGAAGTCATTAGGTGCCAAGTCAGGGCTGTACGGCGGATGACCCATTAATTCGACATTTTGGCCGGTCAAAAACGCTCTGGTTTGAGCCGATGTGTGAGAGCTCGCATTGTAATGGTGAACAATGATTCGTCTTCTCTTGTTGGTTTTTCGAATTTCTCCGATGACTTCAGGCAAACAAATTGTAGTGTACCACTCAGAAGTGACCATCCTACGTTGCTCAAGCGGAACAGTCTCCACATGACCAGTTTTGCCAAAGAAACAGGCGACCATTTGCTTCGAAGTGCTTCTTCCACGAACAACTTTCGTTGGATTTTGCTCGTCTTTAAAGACCCACACGGTCGATTGTTATTTCGTTTCGGACTCATACGCACAGATCCATGATACGTCACCTGTGACGATCCTATAAACGTCTTTTGAAGCACCGCAATCGTATTTTTGCAACATTTCTTTGCACCAATCGACACGAGCCTTTTTTTGAGCGACTTTCAAATTGTGAGGGATCAAACGAGAACAAACCTTTTTTACGGCCAGGTGTTCATGCAGTATTGAATGCATGCTGGTGGAAGAAATGTCCAAGGATGTCTCTATCTCTCGGTATGTCGCATATCGATCTTGAATTATGAGTTCACGCACGGCATCAATGTTCTCTGGCACAACAGCCGTTTTTGGACGACCTTCACGGAATTCGTCTTTGAGCGAGCTTCGGCCACGATTAAATTCATTATACCAATTTTTCACAGTGCTATAGGATGGTGCTTCATCGCCATACACAGATTTAAGTTCATCAATGCACTCTTGTCGTGATAATCCACGTCGAAAGTTGTGAAAAATGATGGCACGAAAATGTTCACGAGTTCATTCCATTTTTTTCTATATTAATTTTTTCAAGTCACTGTGAACAACACAAATAATGGTCGTACGTAAAAACGTTTTGAGTACGATTATGCCAAAAATGACAAACTTTCCAATAGAAATGTCAGATTGCACTTGGCAGCACTCAGTGTTGCCAGGCCAGAAATGTATATAGCAGCCCTCGTAGTTTATTTAAAATAAGAATGCGGCAAAACTGCTGCATAATTTCTCTTTTCTAAACTATTAAAAAAGCACAAAAAGATTTTATGAGCAGAGCTACCAGACGATTTTGTTAAAAAAAACTGACCATTTTCAATACTTCATTTTGAAAAACCGGCAGAAATAAAATACAGCATTTTTCTCTACTTTTTATAAATTTAAAAACAAGAAATAATTATCTTTAGTTATTTATCGTTTTTTTAAAACATTAAGTCAGGCTTAAGTTAATTTAAAATTTTTAATTTTATTCAGAAATATATCCTTTAACATAACATCGTTTGAAGCCGGAGTTATCGACAATAATCGTCATTTTTATACCTAAAATCGGCATTTGGATATTTTTTAATAAAAAACAAAACGGCAAATTGCCGAAAAATGTTACTCTTGGCAGCTCTGTTCGTGAGAGAGAATAGAACATTTATGCTCATACTTCAACTCATGTTTAAAGCTGCCAGATAGATTTTTTTCCTCTGCGGAAGCCCCCAAAAAATCTCGTTTATTTTTAAAAAATATTTTATTTATTTGTTACGGTTTTTTGAACTGCTCTTCCCATATGGAGTCGTGCACTTTTAAAGTGTCACTGTCTAAAGTACCGTTACCGCTTGTTTAAAAAAAAAAAAAAACTGAGTGAAATCAAAATATGTTATGAGTTCTTCCATAATCCACGCAAGTACTAAAATGAACTTGTTAGAAAATGTGACCGAACAAACAATGACCAGAATGCGCCTCATCTACAAATAAGCCTTGATGACTTTATGACAAAAATCTCTTTTTTAAATTTCAAAGTTAATTCTGGCAAAAATACTCCCTTTTATTAATAACTAAAATTTTTCTTGGGTTGTTGAAATAAAAATTTCGTGATATTTATTTTTTTTTTATTGCGGAAAATCTTGAAAGTTTCGGTATCGTTCCATAAGTAAATAATAATATGAAGAAATTGAAGTGTTGCTTAAATTATGGCACACCCTTTAATTACACATTTACCTAATTTATTATCTCGACAATATTTGCTTTTTTTACTTTCTAAAGAGTTCATTAGCTTGTGTTGTTTTTGTTTTCTTTTCCTTATTGTAACACATGTTTGCCGCTCCTCCTGTTGTTCCTCTCTGCCTCATTTCTATTTCTTAATTTAGTGTTGAGAAATAAAACACTTTGTTTTTTGTTGTATTTTTTCTCTATTTTTCTTTCCAAACAATTGAATTTTTTTTTTTGCTGGCTAAACACTTTTTTTGTTTATAATTTAACATTTATTTTTTAAATCTTTTATTTGTTCCACATATTTTGAACTTTTTTTTTAATCTTTTCAAAGACATAACACACACCTGCTTAAAACTATGAAATGCATAAGAAACGGCAAAAAAGAGCTTTAAAAAATTTTACAATATTGTATTTCATTTTTTATCAGTTTTATCATTCACATTAAATATTCTTTGTTGAAATTTTAGAATGAAAATATAAATAAAAAATAAATAAATAATTAAAATAGAATTAAATTAATTAGTGCAAGTTTAAGTTGACGATAAAATTGAAAAGTTGTATTTAACGCATTAACAAAAAATCTCAAAGGGTTGATGTAGATTTCCTATTTGAACTCTACCCATCTGAAATAATAAATGAAATGCTGTCAAAAACAAGTCTATGCCAATCTTATATACCCTTCACCACGTATGTTAATCTAGTAAAGTAACTTCAAACAAAAACACAAATATTGTGGTGACAGAGAATTACAGAATTAAAAAAAAAATTTTACATAAAAATGCCATCGGCTCTTAATGGGTTAGGAATTTTTTAAAAATTTAAGGTTTTTCTGAAAGAGTTCTTTAAAAGCTTTAAAATGATGCCCATATTGACCATATTGCGAATCGAACTTTTTTATGAAAATTTCACAGGCCCATAACTCGGAAAATGTGGGCGAGCGCCAATTTTTTCATTTGATGTGTTTTCTTATTTTTTTAATTATTTATAGCTCCATATATTTGTGTTTTTATGGGAGATACCTCATTGTTTCAAATTATATGAAAAAATTAGAGGCAGGCGTGGTTTTTTGCCCAGTTTCTCAAAGAACATGGACCGATCTTGCTTATTTTCAATAGCACTTCTTTCGACACTATGTCTGATCAATTGGCGTATTTAAAGTTTTTCCAGCTCATCTAGGGCCTCAGCAAACTTGATTTTAACACTAACACGGACGGACAGTCGGACATTGCTCAAACCACTTAATGGGGTCGGAAATAATAAACGAAATGACAAACAGATTTATCCTTTTTCCACCTGTGGTGTAGGGTATAAAAGTAATGTTGCTGTAGTTGTACCCTCTTTACTCTGTGAAAAAGACATGAAATGTTGTTGGCATCATGTTTTTTTTACAGCGATATGTTTCTGGCAACAATTTTTTCCAAACATGTTGCATTCTTAAAGGCAACAAAAATTTTAATTTTGTGTAGCTGTCAGAATTTTCAAGTCAGGTAAATAAAGTTTCTAAAAAAATATTCGCAAATTTGAAGAAAATACTCAGCTTTAAACAGTGACTAAATAAACAGCGGCGGTTTTAATTTTTGTTTAAAATTTCAAACTCGTGCTGAGTTAATTTTATCGCAACTTTTAATTTTAATTTTTTTTATAGAAAAATTACGATTTTTGCTGAAAGACAATTATACTTTCCAAAACAAAAAAAAAAAAAAAAATGATAATGAACTCAAATCAGTGGGTTGAAAAATACGTGCGTACATACCTACATAATTTTTATTAAATTTTAAAAGATTTTACATAAAAACATTCTAATTATAATCATCTTTAGCAATTTGTTCATATTTACTCCCTTAAATACTGTGACATTTGTAATAGAAAATAAACTGCTTTTCTATCACTTTCTTTTTTTCTGTGTTGGTTTTACTTAATTTACAAATAATAATTAACTCAATTTTCCTGGGCAGCACTTAAGTCTTAACAAAGTTTTTTTTTAAATTTATTTTTCTAAAAAATAATGACACTTTTCCCTTAATTATAACGAGACACCTCATGATAATAATAAGTCTCCACTTCATAACCATCAACTACTAAATAACGGTAATTACGGTAGTGGAGTAACAAACAAAAACTCCCAATGTACACACAAATTTATTCATATATACATACACATATGTATGTATGTATGTGCTTGAACTGCTTACAAAAACACTATTTCATTGTTGTCTACTGCAAGTGAATTATGACAACAAAAATTAAAAAGAAATCTTAAAAAAGGGGAATTGTAGTGAAGTATTTAGTGAGGAAGATAGAGAGAGAGAGAGTGAAGGACTCTCACTATAACCCATTTCTTTATACATAAAGCAGGCCTGGGAAAACTGAAATTACTAATTGCATTTTTTTTTAAGATTAACAATGCAGAAATCATGTCGCTAAAATAAAATTTGTTTAAAATTGTAAAATTTACAAATTTGTATGGAAAATTTGTCATAACACATTTCAAATTTATTTAATTTTTTATTTACATGGAAGTTAAAGTTGTTCTTCAGTGGTTGGAAAACCTTTTTTAAACTAAAAAAAAAAAGTTTTTAAAAAAATAATATGCCAAAGTTAGTGCAAAAATAAAAGAATTCGCAATTCTAGTTGGACTTACACACGAAAAAAAGAGATTTTTTATAAAATTTAAATTAATATAGCGGAGAGTTACGTGATGATACGTAGAATTTGTACACTATAGCAACAAGTAGAAAAAATACATTTTTTAATTAAAGAGTGTCCCTACATTGACGTGATTTTCACTTATGTAGCAGTAGTTTTTCAACCGTAATAAGTAGACTTTTCAAATTCATACAGAATATGTCAAATATGTTCGCTATAAAAATAAAGCGTAAAGGATATTTCTAAAAGGCCTTTAATTTGTTGAATATGGCCTTATTTTTTAAACGTTTATAGGACGAAACTTGAAATATGTACAGTAGATGTATTGCTATGTGTGCCATTAGAGTAAGTTATTTTTACTTGTGTGACTTTATTTTTTTGGACCGTAATAGACTGAGACTTTAAATTTACTTAGGGTATGTATTGCAATGTCGTTATAAAAGTACGTATACAAAATTTTAACTAAAATGTATCCTAATAGTGACGTTATTTTTACAGAGCCTTTCTAAAAATTTACCTGAAGTATGATTAACTATTTTCTCTTAAACAAATTTAAAAATTAAATTCAAAATTCAAGGGTAACCGATACTTGTTACGAAACACTTCATTTGCGAGTCAAACTCACTCTTGGCGGATTTATGTTATTTTTTTTTTTGCATATATAATTCGATGCCCTGTACCTTAAAATGTAGTGCCTCTAGAGTTAAAACAAAAATAATTTTTCAGATTAATAAAAAATATCTTTAAAGTTTTTTTCGATCTCATTGAATTCGTAGAAATGTCAGCCCTAATTTCAAACATCTAAATTGATCTCAAAAATAAACATAAAACGGCTTTAGTTCATTTTTAATTTAACTTTTATTAAGAAAAATTATTTTTCAAATGTAAGCGGACGTTTTCCAAAGAAAACAAAAAAAATTAGACACTGGCAGAATGTAATGCCGCATTTTCAGGACCGCCAAATCCATCATCAGCATTCTTTGCATCCATCACCTTGGCTTGTGTATATTGCAAATATCATCCATTTAACCAACTAATCTATATTAATTTGGTTGGACGAAATTCACACACAACTCAAAGCATATTTTTTTTGTCCTCTTTACAACACGTCTTGTACATTTGTTGCAATTTTGTACTACACCTTCGGTATAATCATGAAATGCAAATTTTTATTTTTAATCATTCATACTTGTTTCCTCACAACATTATAGATGTTGTAAAGTAAATTTTATTTGATTTTTAAAGATCACTGGTTCAACCCCTGGCTGGGAAAAAAATTAAAAAAAAAAAATTAATAAATAAATAAAAATAAAATAAAAATTGTTATTTCACAAGAAAAAAGATTTCGGTGCAAAATTAAAATTCTTACTTATGCAACAAGAAGCTTTATTCATTCGTGTTCTGAGGTTAGTAACAGAATTATGTTGATTTTGGGCTTAACAATACCGCAGGTCGGGGAAACAGGCCGGCAATTCCATTTTAGCATTATCTTTTTGAGTTTACTTACATTTCCATTCGGGTGTTCTCGTGAAGGAAAGTAGTATCTTGCTGGAAAATTACCTTTTTCTTGCAATTTCTATCGAAAAAGGTTTCAAGGCAATCTGCCAGGAGTAGAGTTCGAGTTCATGCTTGCTAGTGATCATTTGCACAGAATGCTTCCCCAAACCATAAGAAAACCATCTACGAATTTATTTTTTTGGAAAAATAGCTTGATAACTCGTATAAATCTTTCTGGTATAAGTTGTAACATCAAAGTTAATTTTTTCTCCTTAGATTTTGCAAAATGCTAAACGTGCCTTTTTGTTTCAAACAAGTACTGACGGTACAATATTTGATTTTTGGCAGCAAATAAAAAAATAAATACTGTGTAATGAGCCAGAAATAAAAAACCTTTAGCCTTGTGAACTGAAGATTTCGCCAACACAAAGCCTACATAGTTTTATCTCTTAAAATGATTTTCGTCTTTTATGAATTAAATTCAATAAATTCCTTTTTACTAGAAAGTTATTAAAATTTAACAAAAGTGATATATTAAAAATTTTAATTTCAATTAAGATTTTTAGGATAATTTAAATTAATAACTCTGTTAGTCAAATCTTAAATTTATTGAAACATATTGGTACTGAAATTTCCATCTCTGGCTTGCATTATGTGCTCAATTGCTTAAAAACATTAATGATCATGAAGATGACAACAATCATCATGTTTGTTGTTATTTTAAGTTTTTTTCTCTTTATTATTTCAGTTGTTGTTATTGTTGCCGCCTATTTAAAAATATGAATATTAATGTTTTTTTACAGAGGGGGGGGGGCTTATTTTAATTTTTATGATTTGTGGTGTGTTATTGCTTTTTCATAATTATACGAGAAAATTATAATGTTGTTGTTGTTGTTGTTGTTGTTGTTGTTCTTTATTGTTATGAGCAGTTAAAATAATAATTTATTTTCTCTAATTTATGATTTTGTCTGCTTTTTTAGCATTTGGTTTAATTTAAATACATTTTGTTTTTAAATCAACTCCATACTTGAGGAGAGTGTATTTGTAGCCATCATTTTATTTATTATGCACTGTTTAAGCACTCAAGTGTTAATAATTTTAAGTAGATTTTAGTTTTAGTAAAGTTGCCATAATGATGATCTGCTGCTGTTGTTTGTTGTTGATCAATAACATCATATACGAGGGTGGTTTCAAAATGAAAGGAAAAAGATTTAGCAAAAAAAAATTTTTGGTACTCTTTTTTAAAATAAAAAAATATCTGGTAACCGCTGTTATTCTTCTAAAAGTGTCTTTGGTGTTTCTTTAAAGAGAGGTTAACTAATTACTGTGAATGTCTTTTATAGTACGTATTACCGGTTTTTTGGAACCACATTCTAAAATATAGATTTGCATATAGAAATCCATCTATATAAATCTAGTTTAGTGAAGTAACTTCAATCAGAAAAAGCAAATATTGGAATGACAGAGCAATAAAAAATAAGAAAAAAATTTTTTTACATAAAAATGCCATCGGCTCTTAAGGGATTAAGCATTTTTCTAAAAATTTTGGCATTTCCTTAAACGTCTCTTCAAAAGCTTTTAAATGATACCCATATTGATATTTTAAAAAATTTGAAAAATTTTCAGAGGCTGGTAACTTGGAAAATATGGACGACAATTTTTTCACTTGATGCGTTTTTTTCTTATTTTCTAATTCTCTATCGCTCCATATGGAGTTACTTCATTTTTCCAAATGATATAAAAGAATTAGAGGTAGACGCGGTGTTTTGCCTGCTGCCTCGAAGGACATGGACCGATCTGACTGATTTCCAATATCACTTCTCTAACACTTTGTCTAAACGTTTCTCAAAGAAAAGCAATAAAGCCATCAAATAAATAAAAAAATTAATAAAATAAAAACAAACCGATGTGTGTGTAAGAGAGAGAGAGAGAGAAAGATCTTGCATGTATCTGAAGCACTTGTCACAAATTGTCACTTTGAACAATTTGAGTATGAAGACGAACCTGCTCAATAGAAGAAATTCTTTAAACGTTTTTAAAAAAGAAAAATAAAAATCAATTAAACAAAAATCAATCTAAATAATTATGCTTTCAAATCATCATCTCACCTAATTCCTTAATTACCCTCGTATTAAATAAAACTTAAAAAATTAATAACAATATTGAAATATTACACTTGACTAGTGACTGGTGTAGAATTTCATGATCTGTTATAATTTCAATTTTTTTAAATTTATTTTATTTTCAATTTTCAATGCTGCTGATGTTAATAAATTTAAGTCTTTTTTTCTCTCTTGTTATTGTTGCTGTTGTGTTCATTATGTTAAGTGAGCTTCAACGTTGTGTTATATGAGCCGAGAAAGGCAATTTTGTTGTTTTGCTTATGGCAAGGAAGTTAGCTTTTTTGATACAGTTTTTACTAATTATTTAAACAAGCTTTAATCAAATTGATTGTAGAAACAGTAACAAAAACCACACACATTGTATTTCAATTTTCATCATAGTGACCTAATTTTAAAAAGCAAATTGTAAATTGCTGAAAAAAAAAAATTATAAATTTCTTGCTTCAATTAAGAATATCAGTCTTGATGTGGTTACGCCATCACAAAAATGAAAGCCAGTAAATAATTGACTCAAGTTGTATGCTAAAACTCACTGCAGCTCGTATAATTTACTAGTAGGAGAGAAATGTTGTTAGGAACATTTTAAAGTTGAAACAACATGCTGCCAGAAACATGTTGATGTGTTTTATACCCTTCACCACAAAAAATGTAAAAAAGGTATAACTAAGTTTGTCATACCGTTTTTAATTCTTACAATATCCATTTCCTTACCCCCGCCCCCATAAAGTATTTATATTCTGACTTCTTATGCATAGCGATGTTGATTGAGCGATGTCCGTTTGTCCGCCTGTCTTAGTGTTGGAATCAAGCTCGCCGAGGTACTAGATCAGCTAGAAAAAAATTTAAATACGCCATCGATTAGTCATAGTGTTGAGAGAAGTGATATTGGCAATCAACAAGATCGGTCCATGTTCTTTAAGCCAGCGGGCAAAACACCACGCCTACCTCTGATTTTTCTTTATCATTTGGAACAATGAAATAACTCCAATTAAAAAAAAAAAAACAAATTTATAGGGAGACGATAATTAAAAAATGAGCAAAAAAAATGATAAAATTGGCACTCGCCCATATTTTCCGAGTTACGGCCCTCTGAAATTTTCAAAATTTTTAATATATCAATATGGGTATCATGTTAAAGCTTTTGAAAAGGTCTTTAAGAAAATAGTAAAATTTTTAAAAAAATGCTTAACCCATTAAGAGCCGATGGCATTTTTATGTAAAATTTTTTTTTGTTTTAATTCTCTGTCACCTAAATATTTGTATTTTTAGATTGGAGTTACTTCACTAAATAAATTTACATACATGGTGAAGGGCATATATGATTTGGCATAACCGAACATAGCACTCCTACTTGTTTTGGTGTGTAACATTGTTTGTTCTTGCTTAAAATTCCATAGTTGGAATAAAAAAGTTGCTAGAATTATTTTGAAGCTAAAGGAACATGTTGCCTGAAACATTTTTATGTCTCTACTGATATTTGAATGCAGTAAAACTTTAGCAACATTTTTTAAATTTAATTCGCACTTTTTTTTGTTTGCTCATGGGCTTTAATGAACTTCTAAAATATAACAAATTATGTCCTTAAGGCACATTAAAATTTTTGGCTTTTTACCAACACTATTTTATGTGGTTGCGATTATAAAATTAAAACGTTTAAACGGTCAATGTGTTAAGGCTAAGCGAACCAGTGGTAAGATCAAGTTATCCCAAATGGCCCCTCTACATCAACCAAATTAATTAATTCAAAATTTATATTAATTTTGAAAAAAAAAAACTTTTATACTTGTATGAAAAAAGCAACAACAAATTAATGAGTTTAATTTGCTTAAATATCATTTGTTGAATATATTAAAAAATATGCCATTATAGACATGTTGTTATGTTTTTTTTACTTATTTAAGTCTTTAAATAATTTTCTTTGATGTCACTTAAGCCACTAAGCTCTGTATAACTTTGTTGACAGCACTGTTAATTAACACACAACTTAACACTATATACCAACAACATTTCTGTTGCTATGTTTTTGGCAAATGTGATTTATATTTTTAGGTGATTTAAAACGCCTAGATTGTTGTAATCTGAAAAGATCTGGCAACTTTTTTTTTTTTTTTTTATAACTTGCATTTATGTACATATCGCTATTAGTCCATCAAAGCAATGCTGCTACAACGGCTAAAAAAGAAGCCTAAAAGTAGGTCCCATTTAAGTTCGTATATGTAAATTTATTTTTAAAAGAAGCAAAAGTCAATAGAATTAGCAATCCCGAAATTTATGCCAATTGTGAATTAATTTACTTTCCTCTGAATGAAAAAGTGAAGAGAAGACAAATTGCAAAGTGGAGAAAAGTAGAGGAAGCTGTAATATTTTATTTTAAAGACAATAATTGCTTTCAGAACAGCTTCTAAAACAGTTCTAAAGCCATTTTATTACTTATTTTACTTTACCCACATTGGTAAATTGGCAGCAGCTGGAAGTAGAACACAGGCAACATCAAAGCCATCACATTGATAAGTAGATATTGTGCTCACCACCTTAATAAGCTACGAAATATAGAGCAGTCATATTTTTTAAAAGGCGTATATTTACGCGTACCAATGAACTGATCACCTCAACTTATTAAGTGCCGTAATTTCTTCTGATATTAAACTGAGTGAATGTGCGATAAAAAGTTGATTTGATAACCAAACTCGAAGCAGTCAAGTGACAAACACCTAAAATGAGCTCAGCGTTGCCACATCAAAACAATTTTTTTTTTGACAGTTAAACTTTACAATTGCGGCACGTATTAACAACAACTATAAATTTAATCCTTGTGACTGAAAAGAAAAATTACAAATAAAACTTCTGGTTGGCAACCAAACCACAATTTAACTACAATTTTTAAGTTTTACCGTTATATTATTAATGGCTACATTACTGTTATCTAATACTTGAAATCAAAACCTTAATGCTCTTTTGCCAATCGATAAAAATGAAGGCCTGCTTTTGTGGTTTACAAATTATTAAGTTACTTTAAGAAAAACTACAAGTTAATAAACAACAAAAAAATTCTTATAAATTGTTTTTGTTTTTTAACCACTTTATGTTATTATTTACATTTTTTTGTTTTTGTTTTTGTAAAATCAAATACATGTAATAAAGTTATTTTATTGATTTTACAGTTCTATTGACATTGGCAACACCATTAAAAACCGCAAAGTCTAGTGCTGCATCAAGAGTGTCAATTTAATTGTTGGCTGACAAACAAAGAAACTTAAAAAAATGACAGCCATTTTCTTTTGTTTTTAATTTGCTGTAAAACAAAGAAAATACTAAAGATATTGAAAAAAAAAATTGCGTGTAAAGATTTTTTTTGTGTAATTGAACTTAACTTTCTCATTCATTGGGAAAAATAGTTTTTCCATTAATAAAATTGTTAAAAAAAAGATAATAAAAACGCCTTTCAAGCAACATTGTTTACAGTGTTTGAATGAGTTATTTTGTGTGTGTGTTTGCATGAGTGTATGTGTGTGTGTGAGTTTGTGTGTTTTAATTCAATTAATTTTCTGCTTTTCAACACTTTCACGCATAATTTATTTAAACAAAACCATTTTTGATAATGAAATTTTTCTTTACAAAAATAAAATAATTAATTTTTTGTTTGTGTTCAATCATTTTAGCCATTAATTGTTATGCGTATTGTTTGCTGGGCTATTTATTTACTCATCATATTTTTCTTTCTATTATTTAACTGAAAATATTTTTATTAAGCTTTAAACTTTTAAATAACAATCATTGGGAAAAATATAAAGAAAAATCAATTAGGTTTACAAATAAGTAAACAAATACAGTAGCAGGCAAAACATTTACAACTGTCATAAAAATTTTTTTTAAGTTAAGAAAAACATTGCAAAAATAACTTTAAACACAAGAAAACTGCTCGAGGTAATAATATTTCCCAATAAATTTTCTCTCTCTTTCTTAAACCACTTTTCTAAAGTAAAACGTGTGGCCTCTAATAGGGCTGTTTTTGAACCCCACAACTCATTATCATGCTATATAATTGTACAAAATATCCATGGAATTCTCTTCTACAAAAAAAAAAAAAAATCCCCAGATAAAGTATTTTTGGGTGCCACACTGTCACACTAAAAAGATGCAACTTCAAATGCAACTCTGATCATATAGAAAGAATTATTTTAAGATTTTTTTTAAAAGATTCTTAAGTCTGTCAGACCTTTCTAAAAATCTATCACATGTTTTATATTAAAAGCCACAATATTTTCGGACACATACGATTTTTTATTAAAACTCAAAGTGCATCATGGCCTTTAGGGAACTGTCGTCGCAATTAAATAAAACTTTATCAGCGGCAAATATCGAACGCTAGACAGATGATAGATGTAGGCAACAACACAAATACTAACTTAAGAACCTTCGTTTAAATTCGGCTCGAGCGAGCCTTAGTCTCGTTGCTTAAAGGTCTTTACGATTTTACCTTGAAATGAACTGTTCCTGGCTCAGTTGGCATGGAAATTTAGAAAGTCTCTCATTTTGAAGAGTAGTAATCCATTCGCATGATGGAAATTAAAATTAGAATACTTTAGAAGACCTTAGAAGCTACTTTTTCTAATATCTCAAGAATCTCTAAGAAGAACTAATAGCACAACATCTACAGATGCAAACTCAGTTATAACAGTTGATATCGTCGGATTCAAACTTTTTTCAAATTGTTAAAAAATATCTTGCCTCGTTCCCTATCATTTCTGGTCCAAAATCTACATTTTTCACAGCGCTTAGATTATGTTTTCCAGTTCAACACCTCTGCCGAAACAATAATTCTTGTTAGCGGATTCATCTGCTCTTAAACTTTATCAAAAGAGATGATGAAGAAGATTTCACAGATATTAAAAGGGGATGTCTAGGACTTAATTTGCAGTTCCTTGTTTGAGCTAAACCCTTGAAGTAAATATAAATCGATCCATATACCCTACTCCAACACCAGCAATGTTGGCCTGGCTGCCTTTAAACTTGTTTGAGAAGAGACGTCTTCATACTGAAAAAGATCGGGAAGATTCCAATGCCAATGAAACGCTTAAACAAGAGAAGAGTATACGTGATCCAGATTAACTTCAGTACCAAGCCGTATTGGCCATAATCTAACGGTGGTCTAAACACTAAGTGCAATACAAAGTGACGACTAGCGCCCCCTGCAGACGTAGACAACAGAGTTGCAATTTCAAGAACATGGCTTGCAGTACCATATTCTTACCTTTGATTGAGGATTGGAGACTATCCAGCCACGTTTTTTGAAGGCAACAGCACATTCGGATTGACACCGCACCTTCCATGTGGAAACCGACCTTTACCAACAGCCATCACGTGTACCCCGAAGAGACCTCACCATTAACCGGCTATAGAGATGGGCGGCTCTCTATATGGGCTCCAGTCTCTTTAACGATACGGGTCAGTCCTTCGACAAATACTTAAATTTTCTATCAAGATTTGGTGCCTGCTCACCGGGGGACTGATTCCCCCTATACCCCGAAAGCATTTGTGTTTGAGCCTAGATTAGCTCGACCAGACTTGTTGTATCCGCAGAGGGAAGAAATGAGTATAGGATGGTTTGTTTGGAACTTTCATTACTGTTGGTCTTTTTTATGACAAGTGTATGGAGAACTGCATTAGTATTAGTGCATGTTCCGCCAAATCGAACTCTGGAGAGTAGCCAGAGTTGCCAGAAGCATTAAGGTATACAGTGGGCTTTGTGTCTCTATCAACAAAGTTTCACCGATGAAGATTAAAGGACAAAGGAAAGGAGATTTGCTGCTACGTTTTGCTAACTTGAGACGGGGAGAGTTACGATCTCGTAATGGTTGGATTTCATAAATTTGAAAAAAAGATGGCAACCAACGGCAGCAGTAAATGATGCTTAATGTATCCTAAGCTGGATAAATATCTGAGTTTCAGAATATGACAATAAAAATTATTGGTCTCTGTTTGTTTGATCCAAAATTTCAAGTTTGCAGTTGTTATGTCAAACTTCTGACATTTAAGTTGCAACTATTTTGTCTGACAGTGTTCATTCCAAGTATCTTTTATGCGTTATTTTTGTTTTTTCTATTGCTAACTTATTCACATGCTTTTTGGTAAACAAAACCTGTTGCGCATAGAACTCTGGGCATAAAGTTAATAATAGTGATTTTAATATTCAATCATTTCTCTTTTACATTTTACATTTTTTTTCACATTTTTATGAGAAAATTATTTATTACGCAGACATATTTACTGTATGTTTATGTGTATGAGTGTGTAAATATGCTACAAAATATCTAATTAAATTTAAATTGCTGTGATTTTCCATAACTTCTTCCTAGCTATTTTACATTTGTTTATAGAGAAGGAAATTTATGTTTAAAAATATTTTTCATTTCTGCTTTAGTTTTGTATAAAACAATTTTGATTGAATTGTTTAATGAAGCACAACTTGAAACGAAAATTAATGTTGCAATATGAAAGTAGGAAGAAAATTATTTGCTTAAAAACGTAAAAATAATTTTAAATTTGAATACAAATTAAAATTTTTTTTTTACATTTTTAACGCAAGAAAAAGTAAAGATTTTTAATTAAAATTAAAATTATAATTAAAAAATAATACTTTTATTTTATAAAGAAAAAATTAAAAATTTGGTTATTAAAAATTACAACTGCATTGCAGTTTACATCCCTGGTTATTCTAAAAGTTATAAATGTACTGAATTTTACATCTCCGGATATGTTAACAAGTTCTGTTATATTAAATTTTACATTCCTGCTCTACACACATTTTCTACGCAGAGTTCTGTGTCGACATATTTGACGGCGTTTGCGCTGCTAAGTAGAATCTAAACCAACACCGTTAATAATTTAATTTAAACTTGATTTCTCATGATTTTTTTGATGGTGTTGAATGCAAGTATTATTTTGTAACATTTTTTATCTTAAAAATGTTGTGTTTTTATTTCATTTTAAAGAAATTAGTTTATAAATTTTAAAATAAATATATTCCGTAAAAAATTTAAATAAACAAGAAAAATTAAAAAAACTTTTTAGAAATTATATAAATCTTTTGTCATAATAAAATGCTACTTGAACTTGCGAATGAAAAGCTAATTGCTGAAGACGTTGCACTAAAGCGGGAAGTTTAAAGAAAACGCCTTGTCTGTCAATCTTTTCAAAACTTTTTGTTAATAAATAAATGTTTTTTTTTTTTGTTTGTGAAAGATTTGTTACAGGGAATTTTAATTGTTTACATTGTCTCCTATTGACTGTGAGGAATTTAAAATAAACAAATAAAATTGGAATTTTAACTTAAAGAAAAATTCATGCAAACATTTTTATATTAAAAATTTTTATTTTATTCCTTAAAAATAAAAAACTTTAAATTGAATGCGGTCGTAAATAATTTTAATTTTTTCTGTCGGCGTAGGTCTTTTTTGCAATTTAAATTTAAATTTAAGAATTTTTTTTTGTAAAATTTTTTTTGGTTACTTTATCTACAAAAAAAAACTTAGTTGTTTTCCTTGGCTGTTTTAAGATTCTTAGAGTTGTAAGTGGTAAACCGGCGTCACTAGAAAACCGTCTAAAAATATTTAAGAGATGCAGCTCATTATTCAGAAAAGTAAAACGAACGGCATTCGTTTTACTCCGCTAAAGTTTAGTTCTTGTGGTTCAGTTATCGGCATCCCATCTCTGGGAAAATGGCAGAAACTTTAATTAACTATTAAGAAAGCGATTTAATTCTTTATTCATTGTTTTCCTATTCAAGGTTTTTTTTCGCTAACAACTCTTCCAGTAAATTTTCTTAATGTGCCATTTTACTTTGTTGGCAACGCATCAAAAGCATTGCAACGAACACTTTGGTTTTTCTTTCTGTCATTAATTTCATTCTTTTGTTAACATTTTGATAAGAAAAAAACTGACACAAAATTGAAATACAAAATGTCTAATAAAGGCCTCATTTATTTCTCTTCATGAGCCCTAAAAATTTTATTACGTCAAAGTGATTGCAAGTTTTAATCCATGTGCAATTTTTTTTTCCTTTTTTCCACTTTCCTTTTGGTTAGGAACACCACAAAAAAAAACACATCTAAACAAATTTCTTTCATTTAAAATTTTGCATAAATTTTAAACCAGTTGTGGTCAAACATTAATGAAAAAACAAAAAAAAAAAAATTGACGACAGAAAACACTTGATCAAAGAAAAATTGCACAGGCCAAAAGCTAAAAACGCACAACACCAAAACGTAAAAGGAAACCCCATAAAAATTGCAAAGCAGCTACACAAAACCAAAACTGAATGCTTAAAACAAAAACAAAAAAAAAAAAAACAAAAAAACCGGCGGAAGTTTGTGGTTTAAATAACTAAAGGGAATTAACTGAAAATGTGGTCAATTATACGAGCAAAAGAAAAAGAGGAAAAAAAAAACAAATACAAAATTAAACTGATTGAAAATTCTAAAATGCGATGAGTTATACAGACCTGCATTTATATTGTCAACATTCGTTTTTAACCGACTTCAACAAAGCAACTGAGTTATTTGTGCATCGATTAAAACTTTTTTTCTGATGCTTAAATTTTAATCCCGTTTGAAAACAAAGTTTATTATATTAAAAATTACAGGGTGATACCTTACAACACATAATTTTTACATGTCTATTGAACCCTAACAAATATCCATATTAAATTTGATCAAAGTTGTTAGAACTATGGCTAACAAGCTAACAGGAAGTCACCAAAAATAAAATTATGCAATAAAGGGTGTGCCCCTAGGTGACATAATTGGAATTATCTGGCCCTATCCTTTAAATCTTAAAGTCAAACACTTGAAAATTGCAGCAAGTGTAAACTTTTATAACAAAAAGTAAAAAAATAGAAAATTAAAGGGTGTCCCCATGTGTCACTTAATTTTGGTTGTTTGGCTTTACCTTTAAAATTATTATAGAGAGACAGTTAAAATTAACACAGAACTTGCGTTGTTAAGTTTTCTATAACAACAATGTTAAATTTAAAACTGTATGCTAAAGGGTGTGCCCACACATTATGTTTTGTGAAATATATGGCCCTATTTTTAAAGCCTTTATAGTCAAACACTTGAAAATTACATCAAATGTAAGCTTTTAGAACAATAAGTAAAAAATAGAAATTTAAAGGGTGTCCCCTTACGTCGCGTCATTTGAGTTATATGGCCTTACCATTAAAATCATTATAGAGAGATAGTTAAAATTAACAGAGAACTTCTGCTGTTAAGTTTTCTATAACAACAATATTAAATTTAAAAGTGCAGGGTAAAGGGTGCCCCAACAGGTGATGTTTTGTGATATTTGTGGCCCTATCTTTAAAACCGTTATACTTGGACACTTAAAAAATTAAACAAAGTGTTTTATATTAATGCACACAATTACAAATTAACAAAAAGAACTAAAGGGTGTCCTCATTGCAATATGAATTTCACTTGTATGACCCTAACTTTTTAACCGTTATAGTCAAACAATTAAAAACTACACAGAATGTGTAGTTCTATGCCTGCTATAACAACAACTATAAATATTTTCAATTAAAGACTAAAGGGTGTATCATAAGCGATGCAAATTAATGTATATAAACTTACCTTAAAACAATTATAGATACAAAACTAAAATTTCAACAGATTGTGTTTAACAGGTTTAATTTTATATTCAATGACCATCTGCCTTTTGGGTCAAGAATTAATGGGGAACGTAAAGCAAAAAATATTTAATTTTTATATGAATGGTAAATTTGCTGTTTTAAAATATTGTTATGTGTAATTGGCAACACTAAACACCATTTTATTAAATAAGTAATGCCAAATTTTAAATATGACACAATTACAAAAAGGAGTTGCCATACGATGGTAATTTTTTTATTAGTCGATAGGTGATTTTTACTTTCACAATAAATAATTATTTTTAACATGTGACCAAATGAAATTAAATCTTCAACAATTGATATGTTACGATTTTCCATATGAAGAACAATCAATACAAAAAGGTTAACAAATCGGGGTCATATTTCTCTTATTTTATTTAACCGCCCAAGTTTGAATTATTTATGAAATCAATCACCGTGCATGTTGTAAAACTGTATACATTTTTCAGAAGAGAATTGGTGAGAAAGAAATCTGGTGGTGTCTAAGACCACAGTGTTTTATAAGTACTCGCGAGATAAATCTTGTTGATCATCATTATTTTATCTTATAGAGAGCATAGCCTGTCTGAGGCACGCCAAAGCTTCTTCATTTTTAAAGGAACTCTTGCCCAACTCAGGAAATAATCTTCCTTCCAATTTAGCGATTAGATAAGCCAAATAAGTTTGGCTTGTGGTTGCTACACAGTTAGCTCTTTTGTAGTCTGCATCACCTTTGTGACTAGCGAACCAACGGAGCAGTCCATGACCACCACAGACTTAAATGCAGTCTGTCTGCTATTACTTAAACAATCAGTTTGGTATTTATGATCAAAAAACCCCTTTATGCCATTAAGTTTGATGCGTCCGACGATGCTTGAAAGTTGCTTAAGAATCTATATCTCTAGATAGATATATTGAAGCATTTGCAGAGAAGTTAGAAGATTAAAACCTCCATTTCCTAGTCCTAACAGCTGCTGGCACTTAAAAAACGTTTGATTTGATATATAACCTTTCCAAATGTCCAGTGATTTGTTTATACTGCCATCAACCTAGAAATAA
This sequence comes from Cistogaster globosa, assembly GCA_937654795.1. Taxonomy (NCBI): domain Eukaryota; kingdom Metazoa; phylum Arthropoda; class Insecta; order Diptera; family Tachinidae; genus Cistogaster; species Cistogaster globosa. The sequence goes on from OW569406.1 coordinate 5,457,533, forward strand.
ATTTCTAATTACGGAAATACTGCATTTTTAAGTTTTAAGAGGGTCATGCTAATCTGGCATCACTACTTGTATCCAAATGACATAAAATGTTTTTTGTGCTTTTAATAGCGCAAAAGTTAGTTGTGTTTGACGGTGCATTAGAAAAGGTTTTTCTGTGGCTATCTCGTCCATTTTTTCATCCAGACTGTCAGCAACTGTTATAAAGAAAATTTCCAAGTAGAAAGCCTTCAACGTTGCCATATCTCTGTACATTGCTTGAACAATACGAAAGCATTTTTTTTTAGCAGATAATTTTCCATGATGAGTGGATATAAGATTATTTTAAGTTTTTTCGTTCTTTTCTTTTGAGCCAGTGTTGCCACCTTTTTTCTACTTTAGTGTTTTTTGTAATTTATTTAATTCAAAGAACTTTTTTTATTTTATGTCCTTTTAATTGGACTGCATCATTTAAGTAAAGTTGGTAATTTTTGTTGCCTCTTGTTGTGTGAAGCACATAAAGTTCACAATTAATTTTGTGAAACATGTATTAGAATAATCTCTCGGCTTGAAAACGCAAACATTAATTATGATAGAAAGCTGATCCAATCTGATCCATTGAGAAGTGACTAGAAGACGCGTGATTTAATAGGAGTTGAGTTCAGCCGTGTTTCCAGACTGTCAGCAACTGTTATATTGCTGTTATAGAGAAATTTCCAAGTAGAAAGCCTCCAGCGTTGCCATATCTCTGTACATTGCTTGAACAATACGAAAGCATTTTTTTTAGCAGATAATTTTCCATGATGAGTGTGACATATATTAAATGATTGGTTTAGTTTTTTCGTTATTTTCTTTTGAGCCAGTGTTGCCACCTTTTTTCCACTTTAGTGGTTTTTTGTAATTTATTTAATTCAAAGAACTTTTTTTATTTTATATCCTTTTAATGTTGCAGTCCCACATTTGAGTACAGTTGTTTATTTTTCATGTCTATTTGCGACTAATTTTACACTTGTTTAACACCCCAAAAAGTTTGAGTTTTATATTCATTTAAATATTTCAAAATTTCATAATAATACGATTTGAAATGTTGCCAAAAATGTATAAAAAACAAGTCGTGTCTTCTGTCCCCCTTTAAAAAAGATATCAAACTTAAAAAAGAAGACATGAACTTGAATATAAATTTTGTTTTTGTTTTTGTTTTTAGTGTTCTGTTTTTTTTACCAAGAATTTTTTTAATGTTTGTGCTGTTTAAGGTAATAAAAATACTAAAAATATTTTTAAGAATTAAGGCAAAGCAGAAGAAGATGTGTGTGTTTTTTTTGTGGGGTATTGAACTTGGACTGTGTAGCAAGCAAAACCCAAGTAGTTTTCTTAAGTTACGTGCCATTTAATATTTTTCTTCTGATGTTAATTATTCTAAACTTCTCGTTCACATCTTATTTTTATATTTTACTTATTTTTTTTTTTTTGTTTTATTAAGTTTCTTAAGTCAAATGATAATCATAATGAGTTGATTCTTCTGGAGAAATGTTGTCGTTGAAATAATGAAGCATGACTACCCCAAGCTGTCACTCTCGTTGAAAATGTTTCATTTCAAAAAGAAAATACTGTTTCTAATACAAAATTTCTTTTATAAATTTTATGACAATAATTTTCTTTACAATTCACTTCTATTTAAAGAAAAAAAAAACAGAAAAATACTTTAAAAAATTCAAGTTAATTTTTGGATTAAATGCTTTGAAAATTAAACACGCAATAAAGGATGAATTTTATTTTCATATCCGCATTTATTTAAAATCAAATGATTCATATAGATTTGTTATTTTTTATTGTATTTAATTTCTAAATCAATTAATTTATTAATGTTTTTGAAATTGTTTACATTTTGAGTTGTTGAAAACCCAATTAAAAATTTAATTGAAACAATAACAAATTTTCATTTCTTTATTTTATTTTTAAAAATTGTTTACAACTATTTTTAGAAATGAAACAATGAAACAATTTGAAAAAGTTAGAAAAGAAATAAAAAAATCTAAAAACAAATTTAAGTTTTAAAGAAAAGAAAAAAAAACCTTCAGAAATCTGCTTTAAGTATTAAAAAATATAAAATAAAAAAATTTGAAATTTATTTAAAGTTGTCTGTCTATTAGCTTTCAAAGTTTGGCATGGTTGGCTTCAAAGAAATCTAGAAACCTGCGTTTTTACAGTCTCCAAAGCTGTTATTCAAGTCGCGTTTTGATAGGTTTTAGAGATAGGGCCATATAGGTCAAATTACATTAGTTTCAGGGACACCCTTTAATTTCTATTTTCAAGTTTGCTACTTGTTATAGCGCACTTGGCAATCAAGGTTCTGTGCAAATTTAAATCAACTGTCTACAACTGTTCAACAATTTGGTCATATACATCAAAAGACAGCAACTATTGTAACACCCTTTAATTTATAATTTTAGATATTTATACTTCTTAATATAACAGACAGAGTCATAAAAATTCTGTTTAGAATAACGGTTTAAATGATAGGGCCATACAGATAAATTTACTTCAACTATTGGGACACCCTTTAATTTCTAAATTCAAATTTTATACTTAGCAATACAGGTTCTTTGTAAATTTCAACTGTCTGTCTATATCGTTTCAAAAATTTGGCTACACACATCAACTTACATCAACTATTGGGGCACCCTTTAATTTCTAAATTCAAATTTTATACTTGTTTTTATAGCGAACTTAGCAATACAGGTTCTTTGTAAGTTTAAGCTGTTTGTCTGTACGGTTCAAAAGTTTTGCCACATACATTAAATTACATTAACCATTGCGACACCCTTTAATTTAAATTAATGAAAGTTAATACTTGTCCAAGCAATCGATATCCTGGCCAATTTTTAAGCGCTTGTCTATAACGGTTCAGAAGAGAAGCGTATATAAGTCACATTACGTTACCCATGGGACACCCTTTAATTTTTAGATTTATTTTTGTATAACTTTTTGCTACGCATTTTTTTAAATCTTAAAAAAGTGCGCTTTACGGTTCATAAAACACTTTAAGAACACGTATGTTGTATGGGGGGTCACCCTTTAATTTCTAAGATTATAAACTGTTTTTAAAACGAGACCCATCTGTATCAAATTGCAAGAAAATTTTTTAAATCGGTTCAAAAAAGACTAAGTTCTGCAGGCACAAACATGAAAAAATGCAACATTCAGTGGAATTGATAACCTTCTTCTGTTTGTGAAGGCGGTAAACAAAAAGAAGAAGGAGACCTGCGACACTTCGATAGATAGATTTTCACTTTTTGCATTTCGCGTTCCTCCTAAGCTCAAGGACTGCAAGTTTTAATTATGCGATGATAATCGTTAAGGATTGGTTTTTATGCTTCTTCTACTAGTTTCTCCACAACTACAGCGAAAAAAGCCATTTTAAGATTTCTTAGATCTTTAAAGTAACAGCCAGTTCAAATCCTTTCTACTTTCTCTTTCAAGATCAAGAGCAGAAAAGTTTAAATTTTTTTTACTGCTATTTGAACCTTCTGTCCTGACATGACACAAGTTTATATCTCCTACAACGAGAGCGGTGAAAAATTTCAGTTAATTTCTTGCCAATTTTTTTGGAGGTCACATTCATGTGTGTGTGTTCATGTGACTACATTATATCATTCCTCATGTTCAAGCTGGGTAAAAGAAAATGAATTTATTTTTTCTTCGTAGAAAAACCGAATATTATTTGTTAAGGCTGCATAATTATTTTATTTGAATATTTAATTTAAAACTACAAAAATTTCGAAGAAAATAAATTTTGCAAAAAATCATTTGGTGTCCAAAAAGTTACAAACTTGGAACCTCCAATAATTTATTTTAACTTCTTTGCAGCATTTTTATCACCTCCAACGTTTTTAAAGTTTTTAAAACTCCTCACAGTGCATTTTCAACAACAAAAAAAAGTCTCAAAGAAAGAAAACCAATCGAAAAAAGCACTGCCGCCAGCAAATGTTTACTTAACGATATTATTTTTATTATGATTAGTTTTTAAATGCAACAAAAAAAATCTACCTTAAATTAAAACCAAAAATTAAATTTAGTTAAAAATAAATAATTTCATCACTTAACGAAATCACACATTTAAAATACAAATATGAATTGTGTTGCTATACCGCCCTCAGAAGATAAACGTAACAATGCTATCGCCTCCTCATCCAACCCATCAACTCCTCTACACATTATCCATTCCGAGGTAACGCTAACTACGCCCATTGTAGAAAATGGCAGCAGCAGTTCTACAACGGGTTCAAATAAGTCACAATCCTTGCAACGTACCACAACAACACATTTGTATTGTAGATCATTGGAAAAGGAATCTGCTGCTTTGGCTGTGCCACACAGACGTAGTTCGAATTCAAGAGGTTTTGCTTCTTGTTTGAGGGGTGAAAGAGATGATGCTTTTTTGGATTATCAGCAAAAAGCAATACAGTACGAGTCAAGTTTAAATGAGCGGCAGCAAAAGCAGCAGGCAGGACAGCTGAATCAGCAAGGACAACTTCAAATAATGGATGAAAATCATCCAGCACTGGTGCTACAAACAAGTATGAGTAGTATGGGAAATGGCAGTAATTCTGAAACGACAACGGGCAGGAGTAAGTAGAAACGTTTTTTTTTTTTTGGTTTCCTTTTTAAATAATTAAAATTTGGGAAAGCTATTAGTGAGGGAAAAGTTCTTTAGCTCTAATTCAATAAAATTTGTTGTCGTCTTGATCAAGAGCTACACACTGCCAGAAGCTATCTACTTCGCTTTTCCACCGAGGAATTGCATCTCCATACATTCAAAGTTTAACCAATCGAGGAAGTCAACTGAAACTGTGTTTTGTTTTTTTCCTGGAAGTTTCATTAATAATAATGGTTACCTTTACAAAGTAGTTGAAAATGTGCCCATTTAATAGTCCCTGAGCAGCAAATTTCATTCCACCAGAAACTCTTACACTTAAACGAAAAGGAAACCAAAAGCTACTTTCCGTCTGTATCTGTTCCTTAACACTAAATAACCAAAATGTTTTTCTTGTCATTCAAAGCCTTTAGCAGTTGAATACGAAATTTAAATGTCTTTACATTACGTAGATGGGATGTAGTTCTTTTACCTGATCTTTTATTTTTGAACTTTCAATCCACTTGTTTCATTGGATATTAGCTCGAGGATCAGCATTTTCACCCCATATTCTAAAGGTTTCTTTTCCTTTCCCAGTCGAGCTCGACATTAGTTTCTGCAACCTTGAGAATCATTTCTGATCCGCCATAAACCTGTTCCTTTATTTCTAAATTGTCAGTCTGCTCGTTTCGCTGAAAATAAGCTCGAGAATCAGCATTTCCACCCCATATTCTAAAGGTCTTTTCGCCTTTCCCAGTCGAACTTGAGAGTAGTTTCTGCAGTAAACAACCATTAGGATCATTTCCGATCATCCATAAACCTGTTTCTTTATTTTTCTTAATTATATTTTCGCCCGTTTTACTGGATATGAGCTCAGAGATCCTCATCTCCATTCCGTTTTCGGATGGTCTTTTATCTTTTCTCTGTAGCATTTGATAGGATTTCAAATAGCCCAGCTACCCTTAGGATCACTTGCGATCACTACTTACCCAATTTTACAATGTTGATTTGTCATTCCGCTTGTTTTGCTTAAAATAAGCTCAAGGATCTGCATCTTTATTCCTTCAGCAAAAGATTTTGTTATCTTTCCTAATCATTTCTTATAATCATTTCCGATCAATCATAAATATCTTACTTGTTCTTTTATATTTTAATTATCATTCCGTCCGTTTCGCTAGATATTAGCTCGAAGATCCGCATATTCACCCCTCCTGCAAAAGACTTTGTTATCTTTCCCAGGCGGACTCGACCAACGTTTTTAGAGTCAGCATTCCTTTGGATCATTTCCGATCAACCGGTTCCTTTACTTCCTAATTTGTTATTTCGTCCGTTTCGCTTGATATTAGCTCGAGGCTCATGATCTCCGTCCCTTTTTTCGAAAGTTCTCTTCTCCTTTTCCAGTCAAACTTGACCGAATTTTCTAGTGTTTCCCTCGTTGCGCTTGATATGAGCTCGAAGATTAACTTTTTTATCCCTTTTTCTAAAGGTTTAATTTACTTCTGTCCCAGTGGGACTTGATCACTTTCGATTACCCATAAACATCTTTCCAGAATCTTCAATTTCTAATTGTCATTTGTCTCATTTCCCCTAATATAAGCTCGAGGATTAGTATCTCCATTCCTTCTGTAAAGGATTTAGTCATCTCTTCCAGTCGAACTGGAGCGGAGTTTCTAGAGTCAACATTACTTAGGATCATTTCCGATCAATCTATTCCTTTATTTTTTTTTTTTGTCTTTCCGTCCGTTTCGCTAGATATTGGCTCGAGGATCTGCGTATTTACCCCTTTTTCCAAAGATTTTGTCATCTTTCCCAGTCGGACCTGACCGAAGTTATTAGAGTCAATTTTCTTTAGGATCATTTCCGATTAACCTGTTATTTACTTGTGAATTGTCATTCCTTCTGTATCGCTGGTTATAAGCTTGAGGATCAGCATGTCCAAACCTTTTTCGAAAGGTATCTTCTTGTTTCCCCGTCAGTCTTGACAGGAGTTTCTTGTCTTAACAACCTTCAATATAATTTCCGATCATCCATCAATATCTTATCTGAGCCTTCATTTCCGAATCATCACTTCCCTCGTTGTGCTCGATATAAGTTCGAAGATAAATATTTCCGTTTCTTTTTCAAAAGTCTTCGCCTCCTTTCTTAGTCGGACTTGACCGGAGTTTCTAGAGTCAACATTTCCTAGGATCATTTCCCATCTTCACACTTCCAAAATTGTTTCCGCAGGCATATTTCACGTAAGTTGTATTGGAAATTATGTTAACTGATTGATTATATTCAGTCGTCGCTAAAACATACTTAAAAGGGGAATTCGAAAGAAACATGAGGGGATTATAATTTCGTCACTTAAATCATGCGTTTACTTTTCTTTTTATGTGAAAATTGCTTTTCAAAACTCAGCTACAACCCTGGAAAAATTAAACTTTGGACTACCGAGATCATAACGAGTAAATAAATCGGGACCACATTTTAGTCTAAAGTTTTTAATGTGAGAACAGTTTGCAAAACTTGAATTTAAGGTCACATAAGATAAATGCTATCCTCTCTTGAAAACTAATTTTATTTAGAGTTTCCATACAGTAAGTTTTTATTCCCTATGGACCGTTCTCTGGTTGGTTATTGTAGATCTAAAAAAATTATTAATAAATTTATAATATTTTTTTAATAGCAACAAATAATAATTTGTGATTTTTATCGATGACTTCTCTAATGATTTTATTCTTTTTGAAATTAAGTTTGATCTTTATTAATTGTGCTGACCATCTAAGGAAATGCGTACGTAAATGCTTGTGTGATTTATTTTATTTTCGTTCTATAAAAAATATTTTTTTTGTAATTTAATTCTAAATAAGGAATAAATTTGTAGATATTTAATATTTTTGTTTAGTTTTTATTTATGGTTATAAATTCACGACTGAAATTTTATGACTTGACACTTGTGTTGTTGTTAGTTTCGTTTTTGTTTCGTTTTTGTTTTTGTGGTTTAAATTATTAAATAAAATTTGTTAATTTAATTTGTTATTAAATAATATGAAGCACTACATTACAAATGTATGCGTCATAATAAAATACTTTGGTCGTTACGTTAGTGAATTAGAATTAATTAATTGCAAAAACATCAATTGAAAGTTTTATTTTTTTTTTCAAATTGAAATTTATTTAAATAAATTTTCTTAATTTTAAATTTTAAATACAAAAGAGAACTCATTTTTTAATTAATTAAATAATTGAATCAATTAAAGTTTTATTTAACTTTCCATCTCCAAATAATTAAATTTTTAATAGATGACACACCTTTTTTCTGTGCAGGATAGTGATTATCATGGACTACCCAGCAATTACTGAAGTATAAGAAATTTTTTAGATGGTTCCAAGCCACACCAGGGTGTGTAGACTTCAGATCACTGGGGTGTTTTTTACGCAAATATTCTAGCCGATTGATTAAGAGATATTATTTTAACCACCGCTGTAAATCCGACAGTCGAAACCCCTGCGTGACCTGAGAATTATCCATCCTTTCTAAGGACAAAAACAGTACTCGATTGTTGCTCTCCACTTTACAATTTGTGGCTGAATAGCTTAACCTTGCATACGTGTGTATGCATATGTATGTATGTGTTTGTAAATGTATGTGCTTACACACATGCATAAGTACTTCATTGCTATACTCTGGTTTAGAAAATAATTACTAAAACCATTCCAACCATTTAGTTTTGTATTCTTCGCCACAACCAATTGATTTCTTAATATTGTATTTATGGCTGTCAAATTAATTTCTCTTGATTGTCTTCAATTTATAAAAAAAAAACAATGCAACAATTTTATCAGAGCTGGAACATTCCATAGTATTGTATTTTTGAAAGACGCAGGAAAAAATGCAACAGCGAAAAACTTTATAACTAGTTTCAATGTGTATAGGCAGCGTTAAAACGCCGCAAATTAACTTTATAAAAATATTTGGTTAAAGGAAATTTTAACAAAATGTTGCAAAAATTTATTTGCTCGTTAGATTCCTTTAATAGCAAGTTGTTATTTTGTTGACAACTCTTACTAACAACACCATTTATTTTACTATACTGCAATTCACAACTGCCTATGATTTCTAGTTATAGGCGATTAAAAACGTCTAGATGGTTCTAATATGAAAAAATCTGGCAACTTCAAATTTTTTGTTTTCTATAAATGCTGAAATTTCTTTACGATTGGCCTTAAGGCAATAAAAATATTAAAACAAAAACAAGGAAAAGTGTTTTGCGTTCGTTTTAAAATGCTATTGGAAAATATTATTTAAATAAAATTTATTTTTTAATTCAAAAAAATTGAGAATTAATTTTTTAGTTTAATGCCTTTCTATAGTTTTCATACACAACAAAAAATCGCTGCGTGTTATGTTTAAAATCTTACTTTTTCTCCTGTAGCAAATTGTTTTTTCTTTATTTTTTTTTAATAGAAAATAGAAAAAGTCCGGGCAAAAAAGTAGTTATTACGACTTATAAAAGAAATATAAATTGTAAATAAGCAAATAGGAAGTGTTTTACAATACAATGGTGCCACCTTTTTTTTTTGTTCCCATGAAATTTATAATTCGAAGAATCATTTTCGAAAATTTCGCTGATAATTTTTACCAAAAGAACATGTTTCGTAATTTTTAACTTTAGTTGGTAAATTTCGCCAGGTAAGAATGTAAATAAAAATATCTTGTTGTCATACCTTTCGGTGAAGACCACCGTCACTGGCTGTTTATTTGGCGACAACAGTCTTTAACGAAAGTAATGAAAGTTAATTACTGACGGAACAAATCCTATTAATTTAATACCAAAATGTTTTTTTCTGCATAATTTCTTTCAACTACTGGCAGTCAAAAAATATACTTTTTCATATTTTTAAAAATTGTTTTCATTTTAAGCGATTTTCGTTAAATCCGTATTATACAGAAAAAAACATAAAGAAATAAAATGTATATTCATTAATAAAACAAATATCAATTCAAATCATTATTGTAATAAACTAATTTTTTGTTGTGTATAGTATTTACCATCCCTGTGTTACACAGTTAATAAAATCATTAAAACATTAAACAGATGGTATGGCAACATAAATTAAAGTGCATGTCAGCTGGCAACATTTAAGAAACTGTTTTAAACCGTTGGATTTGTTGATGTTTTGTTGTTGTTGTTGTTGTTATTATTATTACTATTTTAATGTATCAACACAACATAATCATTTATTTACCAATTCCCTTTATTTGTTTTGGGTTTTATTATTTAAACAAGTGCATTCATTAAATTTAATTAAAAGAAGATCATGTTGTTAAGCATTTAATGGAAAAAACAAAACGAACAAAATTAATTTTTGGTTGAAAAAAAAAAAAAAAATAAAAATAAAATAAAAAAATAAAAAGGAGGGTAAGATTAATTGGATTAAAAAAAAAACTTCAATAATTTTTATGAGGGATAGATTCATATTATTTATTTAATTAAGTAAAATTACATAAAATTAATATTAATTGCTGTAAACAAGTAAACAAGCTACACATGTTTGGAATGAATGTAATGGGATTAAATTTTGTTAAAGTTCGGCAGCGCTGTTCGTCATCATATGATGTGGTTAAGTAAATTTTAACGATATTAAAAACGGCTGCACAGTGTGGCAGAATATTTTTAATATTGGACTTGAATTAGTTTCTCAAAGTCTTTTATTTTACATTTCTGCTTTCTTTACAAGAAACTTACAGAAGTTTTTATGAACCGGAGCAGCTTTATCTATATTTGTCTCTTTTCTTTCTTTGTCTTATTATTTGTAAACATTTTTTTCTTATAAGTCTGCATTGCATGACTTATAAATCTTTTCACACCAAAAAACGTTTGCCCACCCAAATATCATCATGACTCATTTGCTTATTGCTGTAAAAAATTAAATATTCATAAAGTATAAAGAAAATTTATGATTATTTGAAAATTTTGCAAAACAATTTTTTAAATTAATTCTCCTAATAAGTCAACACTTTTCACTGCATTTATCTACATGAAAATGAAATTCATCGAAATAAATTTTAATAAATGTGTGAAATTTTCTCATCATTAAAAAACTTAGACAACAATACACTGAGATTAAGAGTAGAGATGAGAAATAGATGGTATCACTGGAAAACTAAAATAATAAAATACGAGGGTAACTATCTTTATCTTTATGAATTATTAGTACTGGCAATAGTAGAGAATAGTCAATTGTTTTTTTAAATCGCCAAAAAAAAAAAAAAAATCGCAATGTTGCCAAACCAAAAAAAGTTTATCAAATAAGTTTATAAAAAAAAAAACGCCACGAATTAAAGATCCAAACTAAGCACCAGTCAGGCTATAAATATTTAAATCCAATTAAATTTTTTAGCTAAAACTAGTTTGTGTCAAATGGTTAAATAGTTTAAGGAAAATCATGTGGCAGCTCTGCAATTATAAAGTTACATCAGCTGTTTCCTACAAGTAATCGATCAGACAGGCTTAGTAGAATTCTTCTTCTTTGAAAGAATTAAACAATTAATTATCTCTATCAATTAAGTCTAACGACATGAAGTATAAAAATATAATTATGGTTCTGGGAAGTGAAATTAGGCAAGACATCTACTGCTCTATGCTGGCGTATGAAAGAAATCAATATAAAAGAGTTATTAAATATAAACTATTAATTTTTATTTGTTATAACGAGTTTTATTGTTAAGTATATTATTAGTGCCAAAATAAAAATTTCATCGAGTTTAAAATTTTTAGTTTACCATCCCTGAGCCACACAGTAACTTACCCACTCAAAGAGCTGAAGTTGTAAATCAACGTTAGATTGGCAACACTGTTTAACTCGATAGCTTATTTAACAAAATTGGTCTAATTTTTCTTTCTATCTTTTTTTCTGAAAAATTTATCGAAGGCGTTAAAAAGATTGAAAAATTTTTAAATTTATTTTAAAAGACATTTTTTATAGAAGCCCTGGAAAAATAAAGGGTCGATATCTTCTGCGTCACTTAACTTAAATGTGTACAGAAATATCTGACCACAACGTTAAAAGAGAATATTCTGAAAACAAAAATATTTTTTTCGTAATGACAAATAAATACTGATAATGACCCTCGTACAAAGCTAAATGAAAGAGAAAAAAAAACTAATGACTACTATTGTATTAAATGCGCCATGTTTGCATGTAAAAATATCATTAACACAAAAAATTTAGAAATAAAAAATTAATTGAAAAAAACACAGGGTTGTTTATTGATGCAATTGTTTGTTGTATTTTTCAAATAAAAAATACATTTTTCACGATACTTACAAATCATTAAAGAATTTTTTTCAAGACAAATTTACATACAAAAAATTTTAAATAGAAAAACCATACTAGATTTAAATCTAAAGTATGCAAACTTTAATCAAGAATGAAATACCTCAAAATAAAAACAAAACGAAACTGGAAAATATAACTTTTTACACCGGATATTTAAAAATGGTTATTTCCTAAATGAAAACTTTAAAAAAAAAATTCTGAAAATGCGAACTAAATATTTCGATCCTTATTTAATTAATTTTTTATTTGTATTTAATTCATTTAACTAAAATTAAAAAAAAACTTTTACGTTTTAAGTGTTTTTTTTATAATAAAGTGGCATCACTGTTGCTTTTGTTTTATCTTCAGGGCTGTAAAAATAAACGGTTTAGTAAAATAAAAAAATCGTATTTAAATTACTAAACATTTTTTTTACAATTATAACACTGTTATTTTAAATTTTTTTCTTGTTAAACTTCACTTGAAGCCACAAATTATATTAAAAAAAATTACAGCTGTCCCAAGGCCCATTACAATTAAAAATATGGTAACAAAGAATTTTTGGCAGTATTATTCTAAGTATAATAATTTTCAACTAAGTCAACCTCAACAGCGTTAATTTTGACACCCTAGTATTTGTTATAATAAAAAAAGGTGGCATCACTGTTACTCTTCTTTAAACTTTTTTTAAGTATAATAATTGTGAGTAAAATTATCCTTAACAGCTTTCATTTTTATACCCTATTATCTCTTTTATAACAAATCTTTGTTATAACAAAAAAACAAAAAAAGGTGGCATCACTGTTACTTTTTTTTTAATATCAGGAATGTAATATAAATTTATCGTATCAAGGCTACAAGAGACTTTTTATAATTATAACATTGTTTATTTGTTTTTGCTTGTTAACTGTAACTTGAAGCGGCAAATTATACAAATATATAAAGGGTGTTCCATAGTTCGTGTCACATTTGTAAATCATACTAATTTTTTCCCGATCTTATTCTAAGTAAAATAATTGTCAGCTAGATCTAGTCCAATAGCGATTATTTTGACACTCTTAGATCTTTTGTAAATAAAAAGGTGGCATCACTGTTACTTTTTTTTTAATATCAGGAATGTAATATAAATTTATCGTATCAAGGCTACAAGAGACTTTTTATAATTATAACATTGTTTATTTATTTTTGCTTGTTAACTGTAACTTGAAGCGGCAAATTATACAAATATATAAAGGGTGTTCCATAGTTCGTGTCACATTTGTAAATCATACTAATTTTTTCCCGATCTTATTCTAAGTAAAATAATTGTCAGCTAGATCTAGTCCAACAGCGATTATTTTGACACTCTTAGATCTTTTGTAAATAAAAAGGTGGCATCACTGTTACTTTTTTTTAAACATTAGGAGTGTGAAATAAATGTATCCGCTAGATCTAGTCCAACAGCGATCTTGTTGGCACTCTTAGATCTTTTGTAAATAAAAAGGTGGCATCACTGTTATTTTTTTTAAACATAAGGAGAGTGAAATTAATGTATCGTATAAAGTCTACAAGAGACTTTTAATAATTTTAAAATTTTTTGATTGTTTTTGCTTGTTAACTGTAACTTGAAGCGGCAAATTTTATAAATAATTAAAGGGTGTTCCATAGTTTATGTCTCATTTGAAAATGGTACCAAAATTATTTTACGGTTTTATTTTAAGTATAACAACTGTCAGCTAGATCTAGTCCAACAGCGATCATTTTGGCACTTTTAGATCTTTTGTAAATAAAAAGGTGGCATCACTGTTATTTTTTTTAAACATTAGGAGACTGAAATTAATGTATCGTATAGAGTCTACAAGAGACTTTTAATAATTTTAAAATTTTTTGATTGTTTTTGCTTGTTAACTGTAACTTGAAGCGGAAAATTTTATAAATAATTAAAGGGTGTTCCATAGTTCATGTCTCATTTGAAAATGGTACCAAAATTATTTTACGGTCTTATTTTGAGTATAATAACTGTCAACTAGATCTAGTCCAACAGCGATCATTTTGGCACTTTTAGATCTTTTGTAAATAAAAAGGTGGCATCATTGTCTTTATTGCTTGAACATCAGGTCTGTCGAATTGAGCGGTTTTGTATCAAAAACCCTATTACCATTTTACAAAGCACTCCTTACGAATGCAGTGAGAGAATAGAAAGCATGTTGTCCAAAAAATTCTTCTTTCCCTAAAAAATATCAAAATAATTTCTAAAAAATAAAATTTTATATAAGTTTCTGGATATCCTTTTTAAATTGTGATAAAAAATCTGATTTTTAATTGTGATAAAAATTCTTATTTTTTTATTTTGATAAAAATTCTTATTTTTTATTATTCATCAGCTAAAAATTTTAGAATTGTAAAAACTGCTACTTCAGTACATTTTTGGAATAATCTCAAATAATGATGGTTCGTTCGTTCTTTGCACTTAAGTCATCATCAAATTCATCATCAACGCCATCCTCTAAATTTTTAGAAAAAAAAAAAAGACTGGTAGTCAGCCAGTCACACACTCATTCTTCAGCAAAAATAATTTATATTTAAACCAAGTGATGTGTTACATATTTATGTTTTTTTTTTCTCTTGTTTTCTTTCATTCTTCTGTTTTGTTTTATGTTCTACATATTTAGTTTTTATCCAACTGAGACTTTTTCAAGTGGAAAGATTATTGTATGAAGATTTATTCACTTTGAAAGACAGATAAAAAAGTATTTTAAGAATTTTTGTTTGGCTGTTGTAATTATTGTTATTTAATTTTAAAGGGCTGATTTAAAACGATGGTCTTGGTTACTGAAGTCGTCGATTGTTGATTTACATAGCTTTTCAATTTTTTCCTGTTCTTGCATGATTTTCCAACTCTCCTTAGTCTTCTCACAATCTGCGAAAATATTTTTTATTTGGGTTTTTTGCTTGATTGACTCCAGGCTGATATGGCGGTTTTAGGCGCCAGCGCCAGCAGGGACCTTAACTTAGAGAATAAGAAACTTAGGAAATGTATATCCTTCAGGGATTAAAATTTTCTTTGTCGGTTTTTGCCAAGATGTTAAGCGAACAGAGGTCGCAATTGGTGCGTTGTATGTTTAGATATTCTCCAGATGTTTAAAAAGGCGTCAGAGTATGATGGTGCCAGTCTACTAAATCTCTTGTTAAGCACTCTGAGGGCGTTAGTGATCACTTTAATTTTTCGCAGCAGTAGGACCATCTGCAGATTGGGCTTGCAGTTACTGCCTGGGGTCATTAATCCTTACGCTGTGGTTCTCAGCTTGATATCGGTGGCCTGCTTATCAGATCGCTAAAAGAAAAAACTTTCTTTTTGGCAGTTGGAAAAAAGTGTTTGTCGGTTGCAGAAATTCATTACTAACTGTCTTGGTAAGAGTAATCCAGCTTTAGATCAATTTTGGCTTTTCTCATACTTTACCTCTTTAGAATTTTCCAGTTACGCTTTTTCTCAAACTAAAATTGTATTTAACCTGGAAGCAATTTCCATCCCTGCCAAAAATCTAAATCTAAAATTTTTTGATCTGGCAACTCTTTCATGTGTCGCATCGTTTATGCAGTTATTTTTAAAGTCATATCTTTCGTGCAGAAATTTCGCTTCGGTGAAAACTTTACTTTCAAAGAGCGTAACTTCGTGTAGTGAAACTTAAAACGTTTAAACATGTTCTTGTATCTGTAAGAGATCAAAATAATTTTTAGTTATGACTTGCTGATGAAAGCGATCAAATGTTCTTAAAAGTAGGCCAGATCACCACCAAACCTTGGCCTCTAACAATGAGAACATCTTAATTTAAAAAGCGCTAAGTGGTTTCAGTGATGACATTTTAGACTTGTGAAATAAGAAAGAGAACAAAATTACTGCTTTATTTGAAAAATATGGCAAGTCTATCTTATCTTACAATATCTGGCCATATTTGTGCCAGTAATTTGGTATTTTTTTATTTTTATGGCCATATTTGTGCCAGTGTTGACACATATTTTTTTACTAGAAATTTAAAAATCGTTGTACATTTTAATTAAATTAATTTTTTTATTTTATTTTTTATTATTCTTTAAATAGCGGAAATCAACTATTTTAAGTTGTTATTGTTTATAAGGGCACTTATTCTACACTTACCCCAGTCTAGCTGTCATTCACTTACACACACTCTTCAAATTGACCGAATTATTGTCTAACGCAATGAGTGTGTGTGTGTATATCTTGTTTTAGTACTTCAATTCAATAAAGATTATTTTTTTTTACTGTTTAGATATCATTTTAAAGATGTTTTTATTTTCTACACAGTTTTTTTTTTTTTTTTGTTTGCTCATTTTGAAAAACATAATTGAAAGCAATTGTTAGTTTGCAAAAGCTGGAAAAAAGACAAATTTGCGGGTAACGAGACGAGTTTATAATTTAAACAAATTTATTCCGCCTAAACAAATATGACGCCATCAATTTAAATGAAACTATTTTTTAGTTTTTTTTTTCGTATCAGTTTTTGCTTTAAATGATCTTGGAATTTTTGCTACTTAAAGTGTTATTTTTTTTATTTAATTTATAATTTATAATATTAAAGCGTTTTGGAAACAATTATAGAAATTATGTAACAAAAAATATATTTTTAATTTAAAATGACTTTATTATCTTCCGAACTATACCTTTGTAGGGCTGCCGACTTTTATGACTCCAAAGTCACAGATTTCAGGTCAATTCTGAAAAGTATTCTTTTTATAGTTTTAGGTACCAGAAAAGCCAAAAAACTTGGTTTGGTATTTCCTCTACTCTAATAAAATTTGCGATATCATGCGGGGAACTCTCTGCAGTGCAAATACATTAAGATTTTCTGTGAAATCATTCCACAGTACTTTCTTAGTTGAAGTAGTAATTTAATCGCCATATTTCTCAAACATTAGGTTTTTAAAAAAATACCGATTGATAAATATGAGAAACTGCAGCCTGAAAGTTTAAGTTAATTATTATTAGACGGCAACTGCCTATTTTTAGAACCATAGCTGTGGTAGCAAACAATGTTGCCATACCTTCAAAGAAAAAGAAAAATACTTGATGCAAAAACTAAACCTTTTGTTTTTAAGGATTCTATCCAGAAAGAATGTCTTTATTGCGATTTTAGTTTCGGGACGTATTTTTTTTTTAGATGAATACACCTAAAGAATTCATCGAGAGCAAGAATAGATCCGTCTTCATGACGTATTTTTTTTTTTTGGGAGGATAAATAATAATCATCCTTTGAGAGCCAAAAAAAAATACTCCTGGTTGGCTATTTGACTTATTATTCCTGGGGGAACAGCTTGGCTAAGATCTCAATCCAAATTGTTGGAAATGACCGGTTATTGGCCTAATGCCAGCACAAAGCAAAAAGACTTACTTCATTTGCCGTACTCTGCAGTTTTTTCAGGCTCAAAAAATCTTTCATTTGGTTAGTAGCCTTCAGGAGCTATTAGGATGGTAAAGAGGAGAATAAGATAGCTTATCTTCTCTGCTGCAATAGCTCAACAGTGGCTATAAATCCTGTAGGCTGGCTATTTTGTTAATATGTTCGAAGTTTTAAATGTTCTTTTATACAGAAAATCATGTGGGACATGTGGCATCCGTCCACAGCTCGGCTATATTCCAGTCTGTTAAAAAAGTCTAGCGACTGGTCGAGGAGTTATTTCCTCTCTCAATCGCTCTGTCTTGATCCTCCACTCTCTAAACTCTTTCTTACTTATTTATTCTCTTTCGATCGCAATTGCCTGATAGATCCCAGTCAGCTGATCAAGGCTGCCTGCTCAACCTAATCCAGTTGGGATAATAAAAACTCTAGGGTTTGACTGCTCTAAAACGTAATCGTTGTACCACTGATCCAACGCTCTTTTAAAATTAATATTTTTCGTTTCATATTTATCTGTTTTAAAACTAAAAATGCTTGAATTTTTAAACTGAATATTCAGTTTCTATATCCAGCGTTTTTTTTTTTGCTTTCCTCTTTAATATTTAAATTCTTTTTCTTTTTTTTTTTCTTTTTAACATTGTTTACTTTTAATCTGAAAATATAAAATTTCAAAGCCAACTTTTAAAATCTTTGCTGGAATTATTAATGGCCTACTGACCGTTTCATTTCATCCATATGTTTAATAAGCTGTGCAGTCAAGTCAAGTATTGCTTGTTGTTGTTGCTATTTCTGTAAGGAATTATAGCCTTTTGAACACATGTTGCACAAACATTTTTGTTGCTTTGTAATTACCCAAAAACAAAAACAAACAAAGAAAAAAATATTTATGTGGGGTGTTCCATAGAGCATAGAGATTTTTTTTTTTTTAATTTTAACTATTTAAAAAAGTCCACGGTTGAGAAATTATGAATTTAATTATTTCACTAGAATTGAGATAAACTGCATGATTCTTTTCATTAAGTACAAATTATTTTGAAAGACTACAAAAATTATGTGAATAATTTTAATCCTGGGCGACTTCAGATAAATTTCTAATTTCCAACACTTTAGAAGGAGTTTGAAGCTGGAATTGAGACGGACAAAAAGTCACAGGGACAGCAACAAATAAAATAAAAATAATATTGAACTAATCTGTGAGATACGAACCACCATCAAAAGCACTATTTTAACGTTGCCTTTCTCTGTGCTTGACAAACCGTTCGAAGCATCTACGACTGATAGGTGTCATCGAAAAGAACAATAGACTCTGAATTTGCCTATAAGACTTGAAACCCTGATTGAATGTAATGCACAATTGTGCAATTCATTCACAAGATAGTCGCCATACTGTTACACAATAAACGCTACAACTGAAAAGGCAACTCTGATCGCACAAAATCAATTGTTTTCTAAAATCAACGCAGTATTAATAGACTCTTATCACAGTTAGTTTTTGTTTGTTTAAGATCCATTTACACGTCTTATCTCTTGATATTAAATTCTCTAAGAATGTGCTTGCCGTTCCGGAAGGTATAACGATATTATTTTATTTACTGAAGTCGCAACTCCTGTTTTGATTCTATTTGCACGATCTCAACAAGATGGCGGGGCATTTAAAACCAGGTACCAGGCATCTATACTGCAGACATAAGTGCTTTATTTATAAAACGCGATAATTATAGAGGCAAAATGATCTACTGCGGTTGTCTGTTGGAAAAATCGATCATGAAGCAATATTACGAATGTACGCGCGCTAAGAACTTGACTTCACCGTGGAATTACTTTTTTTAAAGTCGTGTAGAATATTGATTGTTTAAATTTCCTTGACATTGTCTGGCTACTTTATTTCAACAAACAAAAAAACACGATCTGGCAAGGCTAACCTTCAAACTTTGTAATGTTTTATTATCACTAAGCGGAGTTTGATTAAAAGGAACCCAGCTAAAGCAAAAAAAACCTGGTACAAACCAAAAGGAATGGAATACGATCAAAGGCTGCCCCGCTCAATTTATTTTTACAAACAAAAAATTAAAAAAAATTTCTTATCGCAAACATGGTGTCATCATGCAAAAATTAAAATTCATTTACAATTGTCTCAAATTGTCTTCATAATAATAAATGAAGTGTTGAATTTTTATACATTTGTTTAAAATACACTATTTTATTTTATTTTATTGTTTTTATCTTGAACATTTGTAAAAATTTATTGTTGGCTTTTGTCTTCAAGTCAGTTTAATTTACATTAAATGACGACTCAATTTGCTTAAATAAGCTGTTTTTACTTTAATTGTTATTGTTGTCATTGTTGTTATTGTTTAAGTTTTGTTAGTGTCTTTGTATATCTGTCAAGGTTATTGTTTACAATTAATACTAACAGAGTTGCATTTTTTTATTAAATAATTTATTTTAGATATTAAAAAAAAAAAATTAAATTATTTAACAATTTTTTTTAAATAATTAATTTTCTAATGTTTTATTCTTTTTCTTGTTCTTTTTCTTTTAGGTGAGTACAAATCGAAAACCCTGCCACGCATACATTTCGATAATTCTGTAAATGATATGTCGCTGAATGAAGGTAAATTCATATTTTTTTATTTAAAATAAGAGAAAGTGTCTCTCCCAAGAGATTCTTTTTCTTTAAAAGATTTCCAAAAAAATAATTGGGTTTTAAAAAGTCCGCTTTGGTACACAATGCTTAGTAAAGACTAAGGCAAAACACTATATTTAACCTCCTTTTATTTTTCACTCATGAACAAAAGTTCATTCATGAATGTCTTTTTTTTTTGCTCCCTATCACGAAATTATCTCTTCTCTCTAACAGCCAATTGCGAGACTTTAATCATAGCGAGGATTTTTCCCCCATATCTTGTTTCACGATCAAGACTACCAGCTCTCAATTGGCTACACCAGCAGCTCACATTCTGCCAGTTGTGTTTTTACACATTTTTACCCGGAAGTAACCGCAAAGTTAAACTTCTCTGGATCTGCTTTAAATCACAAATATAATTTTTTTTCCACTGTGTGTGTTTTTATTTTAGTAACAAAGTAACGGTACTTTAGTGGTGAGTAATAAACTGTTGAAATATTTGATTGTAGACACTAGAGATGCCATATTTCAAAGAACCTTTTGTCGGGTTTTGTAAAGACCACTTCTATTGTACTTTTATATCAAACAATGTTGCTTTAAAAAATAATAAATCTGATCAAATATAATTCAGAAACACACATACCATTTTAAGGCCAGTATAATAATCCAAAAGCAATAAAAACTTGTGCCAATAACACACAATTAATACCGAATTTAAATCGATTTATATGTAAAGCAAAGTAATAAATGTTTCGGAAATGAATGAAAATATGCCAAATAATAATTTTAAATTATAGAAACATGCAAAGTAAAGTTAACAACAGTTAATAGTTGCTGGTAAATTAGCAAAGGCCAGTTACCATAAAAAAAAAGAAAAAGAAAAAACGACAACCAAAAAAAAAACGGCAAATTTGTGTTCAATTTTAAAATAAAAAAATTATGATTTTGTTTATGCATAAACAACAATAACAAAAATATGGCAAATAAATTGCAATTATAATTATTGCTTAGTTTTAGTTTCTGCCATGAAAAATTCAAAAGGCAACAGAAAATCCAACTAAAATTTACATGTTGGAACTTATGAAATTTAATTTTCTTTAAATTTTTTTTTCAATTTTTTTATTTTCATTTTTCTTTTTAAGACACTAATTTCCTTATTTTAGCAAACACTTAATTTTGTATTTCCTTATTTTTTGTATGTTTTTTTTTATTAAATTTGTTTATGACGTTGAAAAAGTCTGTGGCCATAAAATTACTTTAAAAATAAACATAAAATCAATAATAATAACAAGAACAACAACAACAACAACAAGGCGTTGAAAAAACCAGCTAATTAAAAATTATAGTTTGTCTGAAGCATTAAATTTGTTACATGATTTTATATTCAAGTAGATCTAGAAGGGTTAACAATAATGGCGACTTTTATGGTTTTATGTGTCTGGCCACACTTTTTATGGCAGCGTTGTTTTTTTCTTTGGTTTGTATGTCACTTTGTTGTTTTGTTGTTTTTATTTCTTTTTCTTTCTATCCTGCTTATATTTGTAGGTGTAAAAAGCCATTTCAATTTCGTGTTTCACTTGATTTTATTATTCTTATTATGGACACAAATACAATTTAAATGAATAATTAAAGTTTTTATTTTTACTTTGGCATTCAAACGGAAATAATTAAATAGCAACGGAAATAAAAAAAGTGGCAATTGATTTCTATATAAAAATACGGCTGACATCCAAAATGTATTTATACAAAGTTTGTATACAGTTTTGCTGCGTTATTTAGATCTTGTTTATAAACAAAGTTGCTGAACAAAGCATCAATTTAAAAACTGATGCGCTTGCGACATACTTGTTTGCGACATTTTGGAATGGTATGCATTGTAAACATTTAATATTACGGCATTATGAAACACAATACATTGTTCGAATACAAAGCAACTGACGTTTTGAAAGTCAGCCTATATTTGCAACATGTTGACAAGAAATTTTTACTTTGGAAGGGGTAACGTACCCCCCCAAACAAAGTTTTTTTTTATTTTTCAACATCTGGAGTACTAAAAAATTGAGTCTTTCTAAATTTGAAGGCGGTTAATTTGTAGGAAAATATTGCTTCTCAAGTTAAAGGTTGATGATGTAGGATGTGGGAGACTTTTACACCCCCCACCCCATTAAAATTTATATTAATTTATGCTAAACCTTATGTGTTGTGAGCACCACTTTTGCATGTATTAAGGCTGGTAGGACGGGACCATTTTTGAATTTGGAAACCTTAACAGTGAGACTCTCAGAATAAAATACATTTCCAAGAGAAAGCCTCCATATAAAGGAGAGGGGTAAATTTACCCCCAAAGAAAAGTAATTATGAAAATAGCTGATTTTATGCAGCGTATTTTCATAAAAAAGCCTAAGGGCACACAAAGAGGTACGAGAGTAGCCTCAATACAAAATAATTACTTATCATTTTACATCAAATGAGTTATAAAATTTACTTTTTATATTTCGTGAGGACTACTCACGATAAAGTCCGTATTATGAGAAAAAATTCATGGAATAAAAGCAGGATAACCCTTCTTTGGAGAAAATTATTTTGGTGAGTAGTGCAGAGCTGTAACAGTGAAAATCTTTAGGAGTGGAAGGCGGGTACCCTACATACAAAGTTATAGTCTGTCTCGAGAATTACACAACTTTGACGATAAAGTCCTTAGTAGGCCAATAAACTAATGGAATAGAGGCAGGGGTACCCGTGTAAAAAAATATCTTTTTATCTTAACTTTCAAAAACTAAAGTAGTGAGTTTTCTTTAATTTTTGCTGTGGGTAACTCTGACAATAAAGTACAGGTGGAACACCCATAAAAACTACTAACCCACAATTTTCAGAAAAAAAAACTAAGGGCCTAGAAGTGGAAGGCGGCTATCCTGCCTAATTCCTAGTTATTCCATTTCTAAAAAATTTCAAAAATTAGTAAATAATTTTGAAAATAATTTATCAAGTCAAGCGGGAATCTTCAGGAATAGGAAGGTGGTGAAAGGTACTCACTCCCTTATAAAAGTCTTGATTTTGTTTATAAAATACTCTTGAGCATAAAAAAGTGAGTTTGAAGTTTGAATATATGAAGGAAGGAAACTGAAACACCCTCTTGAAGGGTAAACATTAAGACCGAGAGCGTAGCAAGAAACAACAAATAGGTTTAGAAGGCCAATCGGTTCCAAGAAACAGATGGCCGGTGGTGGTTTTAATGACATGTTAGCATTTTTCTGTGCTCTTTTCAGCTTTTATCTCGCTCGTACTTTTCCAAGGAATCCTGTAGATAGAGCAAATAGGATAAGACGTGTTCCTTAAATCCATCAAAGATCACAATTGTTTTGGGTTGCAAATCACAAAAGTTTTCAACATCAATTCTTTTTATATACTTCACCACAAAAAATGGAAAGAGGTTATATCAAACTTGGTCATTCCGTTTATAATTTCTGCCATACCCATTTCCGATCGCATAAAATTTATGACTTCTTATGCATAGCGAAGACGATTGAGCGATATCCGTCTGTCTGTCCGTGTTAGTGGTAAAATTAACTTTGACAAGGCTTTAGATGAGCTGAAGAGAATTTAATTACGCCAATCCATTAGACTTAGTTTCGAAAGAATTGCTATTGAAAATCCGCAAAATTGGTCCATGTCCTTTAAGGCAGCGGGCAAAACACCACGCCTACTTGTAATATTTCATTTAGAACAGTGAAGTAACTCCAACCCAAAAAAAAAACAAATATATGAAGCGATAGACAATTAAAAAATGAGAAAAAAAATCTATGAAAAAAATTGGCGCTCGCCCATATTTTCCGAGTTATGGGCCCCTGAAATTTTCATAAAAAAGTTCGAATCGCAATATGGTCAATATGGGTATCATTTAAAAGCTTTTGAAGAGATGTTTTAGAAAATTCTAAAATTCTTTAAAAATACTTAACCCTTTAAGAGCCAATTAAATTTTTATACAAAAAAATTTTTTTTTTTAATTTTTTAATTCTCTGTCAGCTTAATATTTGTGTTTTTGCTGGGAATTATTTCACTAAACTAAATTAACATACATAGTGAAGGGTATACCCCTTCAAAACGAATCCCTACATAATCTGCTTTTGTTAAGTTAAATTTTCTATTTTTTTTTTTTTTTTATTTTTACTGAGCAATTACTTGCTTCACAAAGGCGTGACTTATAAACTGAAGGTTCATTTAAAAAAATTATTTATTTAAATAAATAACAATAATTATAATTGTTTAGTCAGTCCATGATCATATTAACAATATTTTCATTTTATTTTTGTTACACAAATAGTTTCGCTTTTTGATGAACTTTTTTATTAATGAAACCATAATAATTTTATGCAATTTTGTTAAATTAAAATTTCATTGACATCTGTACACAATTAAATACAATTAAAATACAATTTTTACAATAGAACAAAAGACAATTTTCTATATTTAGTTATTGTTTACAAATTCTATGATGATAGTTGGAATGATTAATACCGAAAGGGAATATGAATTAAAAAAAAAATCATCAGTAGTGACATGTAATGCATTGTGTTGGGAATAGAAAAAATTAGTGGCGGCCAGCATCCCATTTGACAGTGATTTACGAGACCTGCTATATATATTTCTGGCCTGGAAACACTGAGTGCTGCCAAGTGCAATCTGACATTTCCATTGGAAAGTTTGTCATTTTTAGGCATAATCGTACTCAAAACGTTTTGACGTACGACCATTATTTGTGGTGTTTACAGTGACTTGAAAAAATTAATATACAAAATAATGGAATGAACTCGTGAACATTTTCGTGCCATCAGTTTTCACAGCTTTCGTCGTGGATTATCACGACAAGAGTGCATTGATGAACTTAAATCTTTGTATGGCGATGAAGCACCATCCTATAGCACTGTGAAAAATTGGTATAATGAATTTAATCGTGGCCGAAGCTCGCTCAAAGACGAATTCCGTGAAGGTCGTCCAAAAACGGCTGTTGTGCCAGAGAACATTGATGCCGTGCGTGAACTCATAATGCAAGATCGGCATGCGACATACCGAGAGATAGAGACATCCTTGGAAATTTCTTCCACCAGCATACGTTCGATACTGCATGAACACCTGGCCGTAAAAAAGGTTTGTTCTCGTTGGATCCCGCACAATTTGAAAGTCGCTCAAAAAAAGGATCCTGTCGATTGGTGCAAAGAAATGTTGCAAAAATACGATTGCGGTGCTTCAAAAGACGTTTTTAAGATCGTCACAGGTGAAGAATCATGGATCTATGCGTATGAGCCCGAAACAAAACAACAATCGACCGTGTGGGTCTTCAAAGACGAGCAAAATCCAACGAAAGTTGTTCGTGGAAGAAGCACTTCGAACCAAATGGTCGCCTGTTTCTACGGCAAAACTGGTCAAGTGGCGACTGTTCCGCTTGAGCAACGTAGGACGGTCACTTCTGAGTGGTACACTACAATTTGTTTGCCTGAAGTCATCGGAGAAATTCGAAAAACCAACAAGAGAAGACAAATCATTGTTCACCATGACAATGCGAGCTCTCACACATCGGCTCAAACCAGAGCGTTTTTGACCGGCCAAAACGTCGAATTAATGGGTCAACCGCCGTACAGCCCTGACTTGGCACCTAATTACTTCTTCTTGTTTCCGCACATCAAGAAAAAAATGCGTGGTCAACGATTTTCGTCGCCA
Source organism: Cistogaster globosa (assembly GCA_937654795.1). NCBI lineage: Eukaryota > Metazoa > Arthropoda > Insecta > Diptera > Tachinidae > Cistogaster > Cistogaster globosa. The sequence continues at coordinate 5,483,181 of OW569406.1, forward strand.
GAAGAAGCTGTTGAAGTGTTCAAAAACCATGTTTTAGAGGTGTCTCAATCGGAGTGGAAAAAGTGCTTCGACAACTGGTTTGAGCGCATGCAAAAGTGTATAAATCATGCTGGAGAATACTTTGAAAAACAATAAAACCATTTTTTTTATAAATATTCGCATTTTCACTATTAGGCCAGAAATATATAGAGCAGCCCTCGTAAATGACAGAAAGTTTATTTTGCACATAAACGATGGAAACAAAAAATAAATTTTCTGTTCAAGTTTAAAGAAAATCAATTTGTTCTGGACTACTTCTACTAGTAATGAGAACTTAGGCCTTTTTTGAAAGTTAACACTTTTTATGTACCAGGGGTTTTACAGTGATTATTTTTTTTATTTTTTTTTTTTTGGCTCCAAAGCATTATAAAAATTTTTGAATCTCATTATAAAACAGATCCATTTTTTCTTAAGAAGATATAGAGTCCTGCAAATATGTGGAAGATTCCTAGGGACTTTCGTAAACACTAAGAAAATCTCAGTCATCGATGTGTAGACACAAATGTCTAAGTCATCTTATACCTCGCAAACCCTTACAAACATTACGTCTGTCTTTGTTAATGTTAATAATTTGAAGAGCGTGTGTGTTAAAAATTTATTTCCATACAATTTATTTAAACATTTAATGTTTCTTATTTATCTTCATTTCAATTGTTTTTCTCAAAAAAAAAAAAAATAATTTCTCGTGACTGACTGACGACTGCATTTTATAGCTCTTTTTATTTGTTTGGCTGAACAATGAGGAGAAGGAAGAAAAAAACTGAAAGAAACAACAGAAAAAACATATTAAGATATAAATTATGTTGTAGTTTTGTTGTCATTGTTGTCTTTTGTATTTTCCTTGACAGCGTTCAATTAACCAGGAGACCATAAAATGTCTGCGGAATTCTAGTTAAAAAAAAAAAAAAAAAAAAATACAAGAAAAAATTCAAAGTCTCTATTTATTATTTATAAAGCAATTAAACAGGAGAATTAAAAGTTTATTTTGGCTTTTCAGGATATTTTTTTTTATTTAAGTTTCATAAACAGAAATTTTTTTAATATGGAAATTTTTTTAACAGGAGCGACAAAAGTTGTTACGAAAATAAAGGAATGAAAAATAATTACTTTTCATTATTGGAAACAGCACTTAAAGGAGGATCCCTGCTCATGTGATTTATAAATCAGGACCCCGGAAATTTAGAAGATGCACATTGGACATGATCTTTCTCACATTGAAAGTGACTGACTACAGACTGAAAAAAGTTTTCATAACCCAAAGAAGAACTGTAGACAAACATGATCTTTATAATTTTTTGCGTGATTCACTGGGCAATCGATCGACGAGCCATTCCTGAAAAGTATTTTTCACGTAAAATTTTTTTCGAATTTGAGGACCGGATACCTGATTTCATAAAAGCAAATTAATTTGTTAAAGCGACAAAACGGCGAAACACATCTCACAATTGTATCGATGCTCAAGTGAGTCAAAAGAAGTTGAATAATCCACTAGTAATGAGAAGCTTCTTCCCCTCTCCCTCGATAATTTTGAGGATGATGTCTACAAAAAAATGTCCGCTCTGATTTAATTTGAACAGTGGCGCTTTCAAAATGCATAATATGAAGAAACCCAGTCAGTCGAAATAATATTTGAAAATATGAAAATGTAAATGAAAATGCCCACAAACACTAAAGCTCAGGGCTCGAAAAGCCAAATTGAATGTCTTAAAACGAAGACGTTTTATCATCGCATTGTTGCGAATTATTATTGATTCCTGTCTAAAAGGATAGACTTTAAAGCAGACAAACTTAAAATTATGGTTCCTTAAGACGGCGATTATGTTTGGCCATATACATAAAACAACATTAACTATTAGGACACCCTTTAATTACTAATTTTAAATATTTATATTTCGTAATATACCACACAAAGTAGTGGACATTCTATTTAATTTTCAAGTGTTTGTATGAAACTGTTTAAAAGACCGCGTCATACTACATCAATTATGGGAACACCCTTTAACTTTAAAATCAAAATTTTATACTTGTTGTTATAGCGGACTTAGCAAAACAGATTCCTTGTAAATTTGAGCATATACATATATTGAATTACATTAACTATTTGGACACCCTTTAATTTCCAAATTAAAACTTTATACTTGTAGTTATAGCGGACTTAGCAAAACAGATTCCTTGTAAATTTTAGCACATACATATATTAAATGACATTAACTATTGGGACACCCTTTAATTTCCTAATACAAATTTTTTACTTGTTGTTATAGCTGAGTTAGCAAAACAGATTCCTTGTAAATTTTAGCACATACATATATTAAATTACATTAACTATTGGGACACCCTTTAATTTCCAAATTAAAATTTTTTACTTGTTATAGCTGAGTTAGCAAAACAGTTTCTTTGTTAACTTTAATCTTCAAACTACAACTGTTTTAAAGTATGGTCATATACATTAAACTTAATGAACTATTGGATCACCCTTTAATTGATAATTTTCCATATTTATACTTGTTATTATAACGGTCATAGTAATTGACATTCTGTAAAATTTTCATGCGTTTGTCTATAATAAATCAAAAGTTAAGCTCATATAGGTCAAGTTACGTCACCTATGGGGACACCCTTTAATTAAAAATTTTATTTTGCATTACTTTTTTTTTATTAGGAGCTAAAGTTAAAGTGATGCCTTTAACGGTATATAATGCACGAAAAAAAAACATTTAAGTTGTATGGGGACACCCTTTAAATTTTAAAATTATAAACTGTTTTTTTTTTTAAAGAGGACCTACAGACTTAAATATAAAATTTATTTTTAAAATTTGATAAGAAATGACTGAGTTCTGCGAGCGCAAACATAAAAAAGAAACATTCACACTAATTGATAACCTCCTTCTTCTTTTTTCTTTTTTTTTAGGTCGGTGGAAAAGAATCCGTTAAGATTATTAGAAGCACGAAAAATTATATTTAAAGTCAGAGCAGAGAAATGACTGAGAGTTCAGCGAGTGCAAACATAAAAAAGAAACATTCACACGAATTGATAACCTCCTTCTTTTTTTTTTTTTTTGTTTTTTTTTTTTTTTTTTTGTTTTAAAGTCGATTGAAAAAGAATCCGTTATAATTATTAGAAGCACGAAAAATTATATTTAAAGTCAGAGCACTTACTAGCTGTCATAACAATCCTCTTTATTTGACTTTTTATTTTGTCTTTTCCGTAAAAGGAAGTAAAATTTAAAAATAAATTTTTTCAAGCTGAATATGGACTTTTTTTTTAATCTGAAATGCTTGAAATAAATAAATAAATAATTTAAATATTAAATTATTTTGATATTAAATTATTTTTCTCTGGCAAATTATCTCGGCTTAAAGCGTGCTGGCTGTTTTAAGACTGAAATATTATTTTTACACACAGCGCCTGCTAATTAAAGACGGATTTTATTTGTCATTCATTTATAATATAATTTTTTTTTTGATTATTTTAACGCCATGTAATATATATGGCCATCATTATAGAGCAACATTTTTCCATCTTCTTCATCTATATAATTTTCAAGACTTGAATAAAATTTTATTTTCATGATTTTGTTTATTGACCCAGCACGACTTTTAAATTGTGTTAATGTTCCCAATAAGAACATTTGCAAAAAAGAAAAAAAAAAACCATAAAAAGCCTGCTCATACGCATTGAAGAAAAGCAATTATTTGAAACTATGTTGCATTTAGCAAACAAAAACAACACAAACAATTTTTCTATGTAAATGAGATCATGAGCGCGCGCAAATGCATGCAAACAGAACGAAAAATGCTGGCACATTTAACGATTAAAGACAGGGTAATGAAAATGGATTAGTAAACAATTAATAAAGTCTTTAAATATAAAAAGCTCAAAGGAAGGAAGGAAGGAGAATAAGAGAAAGAGACAAGATCCAGATTAAGACTTCTAAGAAAGTTTCTTGTTTTTTTGTGTTTTAAGAGAAACTTTTCACAAATCGATACTCCACTTTGGACTAATTATTTCGTATGAGTTTTTGACAGATGATCAAAATTGCCTTCAAGCGTGTGAAGTAATGATTTCTCAAACCCTGAGCACAAAAAATATTTAAGCAATATCCCGTCTAAGGTCGACTATTAAAATAAAAATCTTAATACTCTTTGTCCTTAAGAGGCGAAAATTAACCCATCATGTATCTGAAAAACGATCGTATAAAAAAAAGTTATTTTTTCTAGAAATCAAAAGAAACCACTCTCTCGCCTTAAAGAGAGAGAAAACAGACAAAGATTTTGCTTAAATATGGAAAAATACGAAAGAATATTCTTCCTAGAGGCCGTTAGGATCCTTGTAAGGCCTCCAATACCTTTTTTAATTGAAAGTCTTAATTCGGTGTCGAAAATTGAAATTGTAATTTTCAAAATACATTTTTATATTGCAAATCGTTTAACTTGTTCATTTGGAGGTCCCTAGATCCATTTGGGGGACCTTTCCCTATTTCATACGAAAAATTGTTCTTTAGAAGTACCTCTTTCAGCTGGGAAGAGGTAAAGAATGGAACCAAAATACGATCTTCTTTTTTCTAGAAATCAAAAGAAATCGCCTTAAAGAGAGAGAGAAGATAAAGATTTTGCTTGAATATGGAGGCATATTCCCCCTGAAAGCCGTTAGAATCCTTGTACGGTCTTAAATACCATTTTCAATTGAAGGTATTCAACGTCTTACCTTGGTGTCCAAAATACCAATTGTAATTCCCAAAAATACTTTAATATTCCAAGGCGTTTAGGTTTGTAAGCCGAAGGTCGCTGGAGTCATTTGGGGGGGACCATTTTCTATTTCATAGGGAAAATATTCTTTTAGAAATGTTAGAGATGTTACACTACTATGCTTCAGAACGCGGAATATTGGTGACTATTTAATCACCACCAACAGGAAGATGATTTTTCATCCAAAATACTCATGAGTGATGAGGCCCATTTCCATCTTAGCGGGAACATAAATAAACAAGATTTACGCTTCTGGGGCACTGAAAATACGCGTGCAACCCTTACACCCACTCAAAGTCCCTGTATGATGTGCTGTTTTCGCTAGAGCAGTCATCGGACCTTTTTTCTTCGAAGACGTCGGGGCCGAACAGTTACTGTCAATGGTGAGCGCTACAGAGCAATGATCAACGAGTTCTTTTTGCCGCAACTTGATGAATTGGGATTGGAAAACATGTGGTTCCAAAAGGACGGTGCAACGGCACACACTGCACGTGCCACAACCGAAATGCTGAAGGATGCATTTCCCGGGCGCCTAATCTCCCGTTTTTGGCGATTTGCACTGGCCAGCAAGATCGCCTGATTTGACCGCCGCAGGTTTATCGTCGCGAGTTTATGTCAACAAGCCTCAGACTCTTGCAGCTCTTAAAGACAATATCCGTCAAGAATGTGAGGGCCTATCGCCGGAAGTTTTGTCCAAAGTGATGGAAAATGCCATAAAAAGGACTCAAATGACAATTAACTGTGGCGGCGGCCATTTACATGACATCATATTCTCGACTTGATGTAAAAAAATTAAAAGAACAAATAAAAATAATCCACAAGAAGAATCAAAGTTTTAATTTTTTTTTTACTTACAGCCAAAAAATATCGTAAGGTTATTTTTGCGCCACCTTGTAGATGAATAATTAAATGACTTGGCTCGATGCGGAGGGGTACCAGACAAAATTTAACCCATGACAGTGGAAGAAGAGGAGAAGAAAACGTACCCTCATATATTGTCACACTCTATTAATCAACGTCTTCAACTTATGGAACACTATTTCATTATGTTTAAATCATTTATCATACAAGTAGAGCCTTCGTGCTAAAGTTGTAACTGCTTCTCGTGGCAGCAAGAGCTTTTGGACATTCGTTAAAAGAGTGAATGTTAGTTCCTTAATTCCGCTTCTTTAAAGGGATAATCAAATTTGTAAGTAACTCTAACTCGCAATAGACCAAACCTTTCGGAAATTGGGGCTATGCTAAAGCATAAGAACGATACCCTTAATCTTTTGGTAATTTTCGAATGCGGCCTTGCGAACAGACTTCAATTTAACGTTCGTAAAATCCAATGCTGTGTGCTTTTGCAAAGGCGTAAGGCTGAATGTGCTGCCTCATGTGTAATTAAGCGGTGTTAGAAATATTTCACTCCATCTGATCTCCTCGCTATCTATGTCACTTTTATCAGACCAAAATTGGAATACAACTCTCATGTAAGGGCCGAAGCTCCAAAAACTATTTTGGAGCTACTCGGCCGCGTGCAGGGAAGTGCGGAAAAGCTCCTCGGTGACAGTAGGGTATCCAGCTTTATTGATTCATTGGAATATGGACGCATTGTGGCGAGGGTTGCACTCTTTTATCGTTACTACAACGGAATGTGCTGTTATAAAATCAGGGAACTTTTTCCTGAAAACCATAATAGCGCATCCCTTCGTGAACGATTGGCCAGTGAAACGCACTATGCATTACAGAGAAAGTGTTTTAGGCAGTTCATAATAAACTACCTGCAGAGGTCTTTTCTGTCACTTTCAGTGTTCAAATATTCAAATCAAATGTCTACAAGCACATACTCCCTCTATCCCCTTTCCCACAACCTAATTTCCTAGTTCTGGCACAATACATTGCATAAGTAGAGGTCCTAATAAAAAAAAAGAGTTATAAAGAATTTTTTCACTAACTGAACCCATCTAAATGAGAGAGCCTTCCTCTTAATTGTATTCCAAAGCACCATACAAGTCGTAGCATCGAGTTATGGGATACAAGTGTGCAATCTATTTTATGTGTAGAGTTCCCACCAATTGGACCAGTTCATTTGTATTGCTTTTAACTTCATTTGCATCAGTTTTACTTCTCATATGGCTTTTGAAAGTCAAACTTCTATCCAGATATACACGGAAATATTTAACTTCCGGGGTATTATTCGATTATTTATTCGAATAGTGGAGAAGTATGAAGCTCTGCTCAGAGCAAATAATATATTATAAATCTTATATTTCTTTAACCATCTTTCCAAAGGGAACTATCGTAAATACTATTAACAGCTGTGCCGTCTGCAAAAATCGCTGAACTGGCTACTGGAGAAGAGCCGGATAATTACGACACGAGTTTATACCTTCAACTTGTTTTCTCTTGCTCTCTATAAGGAACTGACTATTGAAAGAGAGACACGCCACTCCAACCCGAAGTTATGCCTCTAACTCTGTGCCCGTACTCTTTGACAAGAGTTAGTTTTCGTGTGAGGCTACTGCGTGTGAGACGAGTACACTCAACCCGGGGTTGAGGGTAACCGGTTGCTCGTGCTCTCTGTCAAGAGCTAGTTTTATACTACTATTGTGTTTAACAAACGTCCTGCTGATCTCTCAACATTAGTTGAACGTATGAGACAGTTGCCTTGCTGATGTCTCAGTGCGTTACTATCAAGAGCCGCTCACTACCGGACCAAACTGTTGGCGTTACCACCAGCACCCATTAACTAAACAAAGAGATACTTTTTATAACTTAAAGAGAAAGAGAGGTGTTTTATTCACCGCTGAGATTTAGCCAGAGTTATTAACGATCTTGGACTCTGCAAAAGTTACCCTAGCAACCAGCGAAAACGTGTCGTTACAGGTTTAAGTCTAATTGGTTCAATCTAGAGCAGCTTTTATATTGTTGGCAATACAACCTTTCAAGTTTAAACTACTGTCTGCACTTGTTTCCATAGCTTTAGTTTAGAGTTTTAATAATAAACTTTCTTAATTTTCACAACTCGTCATTTTTTTATGTCAGCTTGAGTAATTTAATTTTAGCTTCGCTCTCTTAAACACCACAAAATTCAGCTTAAACTTTTCTAAAAAAAACATGGTTTTTGTCTGTTCTATTTTCTTAATGAATTAAAGCACTTGGTTTAGAAATCTACATTCTTTGACTGTAAATCACAAAATTATGTTTTCATTTTATATAATTTTTTTTTTTAATTAATTGAGAGCAAAAATAACTCACCTGACTTTGTGCAAATTAACCTACTTTTGGTCTGTTTGTTTTTGTTTTTGGTTTTCTTTTTTCATGCACTAAACCTTTTTTTCTTTTTATTTTATTTTATTTTATTTTACCTTTTTTGCAAGTTGTGTTTTTTATGTATTTGGATTACGACCTTTGACGTTGACATCTTATTAATGGCGCAATCTTTATATTGCGTGCTGTTGTGTTTGTTTGTGTGTTAATGCACTCATTAAACTGTTGGGTGAAAAGATGTTGCCAGATGTTGTAGTTTAAATAAAATCAAACTTTTCTTTATTTTAAAGCGTTTTTTAAGGAGATTAAATTTTTTGTTTAATTTTTACTTATTTTTTTTTATTTCATTTAAAAAGTGTAAATGCATTTTACATTTTTGAAATTCTTTTGGTTGGTTTACGACTATTTTTGTAATGGTTGACATGTTTTTCTTTTTTTGGAATTTAATGCAATTAATTTATAAAATTTAATCTTGAGTGTGTTAATTAAATGTCGTTGCTCTTGTTGTTGCTGTTGTTATTGTTGTGTGACCGACCATGACAAAAAAAAAAACTAAAAAGAGAATTAATGAAAAAATGTTTTTAATTATCATATGGAAAAAGTCTTATAAGTGCTAGAAAAAAGAAACCTTTTAAATTTATCTCGCCAACAAAAATTAAAATATTTCAGTTTTAGATTGAATGTGGCAAGCGTGTGCTGAAATATTTTTGTTATTTGAAAAATTGAGAAACATAATTTTCTCAAAAATTTTTTTTATTACAAAAATTGCAGTCCTTTAAAGAATTCTTCATTGTAAATCTTATTTTAAACCATTTTTGTTCTTTAGGAGCTAACAGTTCAATTGATCTTTTTTTTTCAACCACAACAGAAATTCTTTTAAGCTGAGCTAACTCTGAGCTTTTACATTTGACAAGCTCCTATTGGTGATTCCCTTCTAGTGCTAGCCATTGTTGTTGTTTCACAAAGCCATTACTGGCTTGCACCAATTTCCTTTCGCTTATTTGACCCCAGGAATACAGGCTCTAGGAGTTTACCTAGTTTTAATAACTGCTTCCTGGCTGAAGTCATATTATCGCCGTCTGTTACATTGCTCAGCAGTTAAATCTTATTCCAACTCCCGCGGTACTTCGACGAGTTGGTTACTTTCGAAAAAGTGTTGTCGTTTATTAATTCCTTGTCGCCCTGGTTAAACTCCCGAAGTATAATGACTACAATTTTTTTTTCACTGCACTGAATGTTAATCCATAGTTGAAGTCATTAGACTTGTTTTGAACCTCCCATAAGCTTTAATGCTGATTAATTTCTTGCCAAAGTAGTTGCTTTGCCCGTTAATTTCATTTTGTCTGTGTGGAACCCCGAAATAAAGTGTTTGCTAGTTTGCACAATATTAACTGTTGCTTTATGTTTCAGCTAATTTTTTTAAGTGTCTGCTAGACTGCGTGGAAATCGCACGTCTTAACTTCTTCTTCCTTAATTGGAATGAACTTAAACTTTCATAGTTCTTTGCTGGCATAATTACTCCTTTTCAGAGAAGTGTCTCCTCTACGGAGTGATTGACCTCTAAAACAGAGAGTATGAGAGTTTCCACAATATTAACTATTGCTCTCCGGTGGACCTCAAGTTTTAGGTAGCTGCCTCAAAGTGCTTTTAACTGCACAGGGATCTGCTGTCTCTATTCAGTCCAATAGAAGCTTTAAAAAATTGTTTAGTTTTTTGATATCATGGCCGAATTTAAGAACTTTAACAAAAACGTGAGACTTATTTGCTATAATTCGCTTTCGCAGAAGCTTTAAGAGAAATTTTGCGTAACTCTTTAATCCTACAAATTCAATCCTTATAAGTCTCTTACCAATCTCGTTCCTCAAAAGTATGGCAACACTAATCTGTCTGCATTAACAAATTTACTTCTTCTAAAGCTTGAAACGCTTTATGTTGTCGTAACATAATTTTTATCACTTTTAATTTTCAACGTATAATATTTTCTATGTTCGCATAAAAATCTAAGTGAAACAAATTTTTAACATAAAAAGGTACAAAAAAAAAAAAGAAAAGCAAAATAAAAAAGGTTCATATAATGGGAAAACTAAAAATGTGTCATTTAATTAAAATGCCACCACAGGAAACCACAATGAAGGCAAATGTATGGAAAGGAAGTATTAAAGAATAATAATGATAACAAAACTGAAAAGAGAAAGTTTATTAAGAGATGAAAAAAATAGAATTTATTTATGGTTAAAATGAAAGTTAAATAAATCATAATATTGTTTTTGTTGTTGTTGTCTTTTTTCGCTTTACAAAAAATAAAATATTGCAATTTATCATTTTATTAAAGTATTTTTATTTCCAAAACCGCTTAAGCGACAAATAAAATATAATTTCTTCTTTAATTGTGGAAGAGGCTTGAGTTAAGAATTAAAACTTTATTTGCTGCCATCTTCTATAGATTCTTTTAAAAAACCCTCAACTGACAATAAACCAATCCCTTAGTTGTTGGAGAGTTTAACACCCACAATGTTCAATTTTTATTATTAAAGATTCTAGAATCGCCAATTTCAGAATTTTTCTAGACAACCATCAACTGCAGACTCTACTTTTTTTAATCGACGTAAAAAAAAAGAAGCAGGTTATCAATTCAATTGAATGTCGCTCTTTTATGTTTATGCCTGCAGAAATCAGTCATTTCTAAACCGATTTTGAAAATTTTTAAAATTGATAGATTATGCTTACAGATTTTAAAACATTTCATAATCTTAAAAATTAAAGGGTGTCCCCATACAACATACATGTGTTTTAAGTGTCTTATGAACAGTAAATCGCAATTCTTTAAAATTAAAAAAATGTATATTGCTTTCCAATAGCAAAATGTAATACAAAAATAAATCTAAAAATTAGAGGGTGTCCCCATAGTTCACGTGAACTGACTTATATGCGATTATCTTTTGAACCGTTTTAGACAAATGCTTGAAAATAAGACAGGATGTCGATAAATATGACAAATTAACACATTCAAAGTTATAAATCAAAGGGTGTCCCAAGAGTTAATGTAATTTAATGTATGTGGCCAAAATTTTAAACTGTTAAAGCCAGATAGTTGAAATTTAAAAAGAATCTTTATTGCTAAGTCCTCTATAACAACAAGTATAAAATTTGCATTTGCAAACTAAAGGGTGGCCCAAGAGTTAATGTAATTTAATGTATGTGGCCAAATTTTTGAACTGTTGTAGCCAGATAATTGAAATTTACAAAGAACCTGTATTGCTAAGTATAAAATTTGAATTTAGAAATTAAAGGGTGTGCCCATAGTTGAAATAAATTGGCCTATATGGCCAACCGTTATATTAAACGGAATGTCCACTATTTTGTCTGGTATATTGAAAACAATAAATATTTAAAATTATAAATCATAGGGTGTTACAATAGTTGCTGTTATTTGATGTATATGACCAAACTGTTGAACAGTTGTAGACATTTGATTGAAATTTGTACAGAACCTTTATTGCTAAGACCGCTATAACAAGAAGTAAACTTGAAATTAGAAATTAAAGGGTGTCCCCATAACTAATGTAACTTAACCTATATGGCCCTACCTTTGAAACCATTACAGATAAACTATTGAAAATTGTACAGAATGTCCATTAATATATCAAGTATAATGAGAAGTATAAATTTTTAAAATTAGAAATTAAAGGGTGCCCTAATAGTTGAAATTTTATGTATATGGCCAATCATTTCTACAGTTATAGACTAAAGCTTAGAATTTTTACAATTTTTGTTTTACTGTGTCAGCAATAAAAAGTGTGAAAAATAAAGGGTGACCCCATCACTGCTGAAATTTTTTATTTAATCTGCATTTATACTTTTTTCTACGATACATAAAAAATCCTAACTCAATCTTTCACGAATATAATGGAATAGAATTAATGTTTAATTACCGTCCTAAAGAAATAAAATGTGAAGTTTCTGTGTTTTGAAGTCAATGTTCTTTTTTTTTTTTTTGCAAAAAAAAACCTCAAAATTGATCATCACCCATATTGTTCGACCTTCATCAGAAATCGTTAACTATTATTTTCAAGAATCTTAAGTTTCTTTAAATAACCATCAACTCCACATTCTAACACATCGAACCAGCAACTTCTATAGTAGCAGGCTGCTGAAAGCCAACGTCTTTCCATTTTCCTCTTTCTATTTTTTTTTTTTGAATGGCCATACCCATCTTTGTAGATTTGAGCTTTTCTGTGTTGCTGAGTCTCAAATTATCAACTGTAATTTAAAAAAAATCTTCAAGTCAATCATCAACCCATCACTATCCACCTACTTGTCTTTAGCCTCAAAGCAGATCTCCATCTATTATTATTTGTGAGTCTCTTGTTAACAGATTCAATAACCCTGAGTCCCCTTTAAGATACAGCCATTCTTAAATTCCAACACTTTACAATTAGAAAGTCTTAATTCATCAGCTTTAATAACTTAAGCTCTTTAAGGCAAAATTCTTTCCATCTGCATTTTTCTATTCACTGTTGAAGAGTAGCAAATGATTTTCATTCACTAATTTCAAGAATTTCCAGATCAAAATTACCTGACATTTCTATCTCTAAATTGTTTCAAAGTTTTAAGTGATTCGTTTCAATTACCTAAAGCTCTGCAAGGTAATCATTATCCCAACTTCATCCAGCTCCTTGTTATTGAAGAGACTCAAATTAATACCTTCGTTAACCTCAAAGCCGATATTCAGCGATCTTAATTAATCTCCATCCATTCTATTATTATTGAAGAGTCCCGTAACTTGAATCTTGCTGAAATAACCAATGACTCTAAAACTCCACCACTTTATTATTGGAGAGTATAAAATTATCGCCTGCACTAACTCCACAGTTCTAAAAATAACTATTCAATCCCATGTTCTAAAATTCCTAAACTCTTTACCTGAAGCTACCGCTCCTTAATATAGAAGAGTCTCCAATATTAATCCCAACTACCTTAAAATAATCTTCGGTTTATTATATTAATTTTTAGAGAGTTTCAAAATAAAGCATTTCACAACATTTATTAACAATAGATTCCATATTTTTATTGCAGGAGTTAAACAAACTAGTGGACTTTACTCGCTCCAGCGTCTCATAATAGGTATCAACCGCCATTTCCCACTTTTCGTTATTAAAGACTTTCCAAAAACTTCATCTTTCCATTTTTAAGTATCAGTCGAAGGTTCCACCGCTGTTTCCAAATTCTTACTATAAAATATTCTGTATCCAACATCTCGAAGCAACCTTGAAGTCACTCAACACAATATCCTTAACACCTTCAAGCTACAGTCTCCTTATAACAACTTTCAAGCGCAGTTTCAAAAATTTTGATTATAAAAGACTCTTCAAAACCTCAAGCTTCTAACAAAACCATCAGTCGTCGTATCCACCTTCTAAAAGCTTTCATATCCGCTGTTTCCAAATTCAAAAATCCGAAGACAATCATCCATCAAGCCATTATTGACATCAATCTTTTTGACATTGGCAAATCTCAAGTCATCGGCTTCAACAAAATGAAGCTCTAAAAGATCACTAGTAGCCCATCTCCATTTATCTCTTTAATGTTTGGACGTCTGTAGACGTGGCCTTTAAAAGCCAACATTCCAGATTTTTAGGCTAATGGCTCTTACAACCCCCAAGCTTCCCTTCATCGCCAAATTGTAATTTATTATTATTTTTTTTTAATTTTGGTGACTTTCTTTCCTATAGATTGGGTTAGGTTAGGTTAGGCAGTCGTGTTGCCACAACCCACTTGAGTCCATTAATTGGTCCCTTTGTGCTCTTTCCTCTACAAATGTTCTAAATATTTCTAAAACTAACCTCGTATAGAACAAACTTTAACAAAAAAATTTTGTGGCTGGTGCTGCGAACAAAAATTCAAAAAAAGGAAAACAAAAAGAGTTGCCGTGAGTGTAAAACATTCAATACTACTATATTTAACAACTGCTACTGAACTCAACAATAGATTCTAACAACAACAATAACACCAACAAAAACACAATGTGTGGTCGTCATTTCTATTTCAGTAAATAAAATCAGCAGACTTAATTTTTATTTTTTTAAATTATTGAATTTTTCATTATTATTTTAATCTTCTTTTTTATTTTATTCTAAAACTCATTTCCTCTTTCCGGTTGATGTTCAAAATAATTTTTTTGTCAGCTTTGTTTTTTTGTAGTTGTTGTTTTTGTTTATCATTGTAATTTTATTTTATAAATTTTTGTCTCTTTTTTCCCATTTTTGTTTTATTTATTTTTTTATATTGTTGCTGTTGTTTTTTTTTTGCTAAACATGTAGTTGTTGTTGCTATTGTCATTTATGTTTTTATTCTGTTCACTGCTCATCTATCTGATATTTTTTTTTTAAGATTTAATGTTGTTTTGTGTTTGACTAAAATTGCGAAAAAAATCAACGAACCCGAACCAAAATAAAAAAAAATATTTCATTTATATACAAAATTACTTCCAGCAACTAAATAAAGAATAATGCTGGAACAACAACAGCAACAAAAATCTTATTTTATTACAATTGAAGCCGTTGGCTTTTATTTCATTTCATTTCATTTCAGTTTTATTTTTATTTTTTATTTTATTTTTTAGAAAGAAAGTTTATTGAACTTGTAATTATTTTTTTTATTTAGACTTGTCATTTAAAAAATTCCTGTTCAAAATGAATCAACGAAAATGATTTTATTGTCAATTTTTTTCAACGTTTAAATTAACGACTTTTCTGTTTAAATTTTTGTATAAAATCTTTTTAACGAAAGTGTTAAATTAAAAAACAAAAAATTAAAACTTTAAAGTGTTTATGGCATCAAAATAAAGTATTTAATCGTGTTTTAGTCAATTAATTTAAAAATATATTAAAACTTCTTTTAATTTAATTATAATTGTATGAGATCAAAAGTAGCGATTTTTCTGCGTGTAAAACAGGTTTTTCTGTTTAACCTCAAAATCTTGTATTTTAGCGTTTTATTTAAAAAACTTTTAAAATGGTTTAAAGGTTAAAATATTTTAGGATTTGCGAAAAATAATCCATTTCTTTTAAGAGTTTAGTGGATCGATATGAAAACAACGCGTTTTTTTCTGGCGTTTTTTTTTTTCTAATTATTTTTAGAAAACAAAAATTTTTCCGTTAAGTTATTGATATTTTTATATTTAGCGATTTTGTCTGATTTCTTTTTTTTTTATTCGATTTTTGGATTCTTACTTCAATGTTTTTTTTTATTTTAGTGCTTTTCTTTCCTTATGTACTAAAGTGGGTTTATTTATTTTTTTCTGTCTTTTAAGTTGGCCAGTTTTAGCAAATAACGCTTCTGTTGTGATTCTATACAAAAATTCTAATTTTCGAAAATTTTAATTTATTCTTACTTTTGTTTTATTTGCCATATTTTTTTGTTTTTAGTTTTGACAATTTTCTGTTTAAAATTTTAGCGATTTTTGTATTTTTTTTTTTGTTTTTTTTTTTTTTTTTTTTTTGTCTGAGACTTTTCTTTAGCATTTTGATTATTTAAATATTTTTATTTTTAATCTTGGTGTCTTATGGTGTTATTTTTACAAGTTAGCGATTTTAGAGAAAAAAAAATATGACTGCTATCCATTATTTCTTCAATTACATTTTACTCAAAAGCCCTTTTTTATAATTTTGCTTTTTTTTAATTACACTTCTGCTTCAGTAGCGTTTTTTAAGTGCTTTTTTCCAATGTTGTGTTTATTTATTTATTATACTTTTAATATTTTTTCTTTTTTTTTAAGTCGTTAAAAATTTTGTTTTTTTTTTGTTACTTTAGCGTTTTTTTTTATTCTAGTTTAGCGATTTTTCTTGATTTTAATTTGTTATTAATATTTTGGGAATTATTAAAAATAATTTTTTTTCTTTTTCCTGTTTTCTTAAAAAGTAGATCTTTTATCTTTTGTTTTTTTTTTTTTTTTTTGTTTTATTTTGTTGTTGTTTGTTTGATAAAAAGTAGATTTTTTTTGATATTTTTAACGATTTTTGCTTTGCATGTTTTTATATTTAAATTTTTTTCCTAATTAACTTTAGTCTCTCCTTCTTAAAGTTGTTGAAAAACTCTTTTTAGATTGATGATTTCCCACTAAGCGTTTTTTGTTTTTGTGACACAATTTTAAAAATATAAAATTAAAATTATAAAGTGTGTGCAGCCGTTTTTTAATGTGGCTGATAAATTTAGAATCATTTTTATCACCAAATAATTTTTTTTTTAATTTAAAAAATTCTTAAATGTTTATAATTTTTTCCCTTAAACGCCAACTTGGCAACATTTCATACGCATGCAATTTTATCATTTAAGAGAATTTCTGTATTTATTTAAACAATTATGCAATTAATTACTTAACAGGTGCAAAAATTATCGCAAAACTTAATTACTGTTTGCCTTCAACCTTGGACTTGCTAAATTATTTTTATCTTTAAAATTTAGTAGAGTTAAGTGAGAAAAATCTTGATTAAAATACACAAGATAAATAGATTTGAATTTTATCTATTAATACTACAAATTGTGTTCACATAAAGTTAGTTTATTTGCTTTTTGGGTTCTGAATTAAAAATAATGTGTAGTTTATTTTTAGTTAGCGAAATGTGTCAAAGCAACTAGTGTTGAAAAAAATTGCCATTTCATTAACTAATCGACTTGACTGTTTTTTATTATAAAATTCGTCAGAACTAACTAGATTTTCCTATTAATCAATAGCAATTTTTCCCTTGGAAACTAATAGAAAAAAATTTGTCACGTGAATTTCTTATGATGGGGTCAGGATTTTCAATTACTGGAATTTATCTGGAACGACTGGAATTAAAAATTAAAAAAAAAAAAAACATAAAAAAGTGACAGGAAAAAAATAGTCAAGCGAAACGAATAGAAGTAAAAAAAATTTTTTGTATTAGATAGGGCCACATGGACGTTTTTAAAAGGCTGAGATTTTTTAAAGACCTTGAATTGATTACTTTTAGAGGCCACATAAATTTAGATACCAAATATCGACTATCGACTGACTTAGAAATATCAAATATCACATAAGCTAACCTGCAAAAGGATGCCACTAGAAAATATTTATTTCATTGATAGAGTTACCATTTGATTGCATAATTCTACAAAGTAACAGACCATGGTGTTAGTATATTCTTCAAACCAAAAAACTCATAAAACCTGCCTGCTCCAATTGCGAAACCTTCTGTAACAAAAACAAAAACTTGAATAATAAAATAAACAAAAATTTTTTTTAGTAAAACAACTTCTCATTTAGAATAAAGAATAAAGAAAAAAAAAAACAAATAAGAAAGCAAATAAATTATTTAAATAAATACTAAAATGTTTGAACATTTATCGAAGTTACAGCTGCTCCACCCATTTTTAACAAAAAACATAATTTTTTTTAATATTTACCCAAAGTTCTTAAATCAACAATTATAATTAAAAACATTAGGGGGGAAACACAAAATACGAGGGGAAAGCAAAAAAAAAAAAAAAAAAAAAAAAAAAAAAATATTTCTTAACGTTGATAAATGTATTTCGGTTAGCAATTTAGAACTGAATTAAAGCACTGTGCATTGTAAGTTAAGGAATGTAGACTTTTATGGAGGGTATTACATTTTTGTTCGACTTGTTCAGGGTGTAGAGTTCGACTAGTATGGAGTGATATTAAGGGTTTTTTATTATATATTTCTTTGCTGAACTGGCTAAATAAACAAGGAAAACGTTTCAATTAAAAATTTTTTTCTTCCAAGAATGTTTTTGCATGCTACTAAAAAATCTGATACAATCTTACCCGCCAATTTGACATTTTTGATACAGCCTTACCCGCCAATTTGACTTTTTTTGCTGCAGCTTTCAATTATAAAATCCAAATTGTTGACACATACTTTATTTCTCGTTGTTTAACTTAGAAAACTGATACAATCTTCCCCGCCAATTTGACTTTTTTGATACAGCCTTACCCGCCAATTTGACTTTTTCTGCTGCAGCTTTCAATTGTAAAATTCAACGTATTAACACTTACTCTATTTCTCGTTGTGTATCCATGCTTCATTTAGAAAAGCTGATGTAATCTTACCCGCAGATTTGACTTTTTTGATACAACCTTACCCGTCGACTTCACTTTTTTGCTCCACTTAAGATTAATTTATGTTAAAATCCATATAATATTTCTGTTATCAAGCAGTGAATTCATAATATAATAAATCTAGAATAAAAATTCGTTGAAGAACTGCATCTGTATTTTGACAGAAATAGTTTAAACTACGAAATAAACTATTTCACGCTGGTATTCTAAGCCCTCTTTGCGGTAATCATACATATTTTGCTAATTAAGATCCCTAATCGTAACAGCCAGTAGTTTACATAGTTTAAACTTAACGGTTAGTCAAAACTAGATCGTAAATTTGATATCCTAAGTAAACACCACAACTCGAAGTTCCGAACGAGGTTCAATTATGGAAAGATAACACCACCACTACTATTGGAGACATCCTACAGCCTTCAGATATTTCAGAAGGTCATTAATTCCAGACATAATTGTCATGAAAAGATGAACTTTTGTCGAATGATCTACGAATCTAATTTTCTCGACAGTAAGGGCGAACATGCCCACAGAAAATGAAAGAATATCACCTTCTTCTTACAACTGAGACAATAATTATTAAGAAAGTCTGATTCCACATAAGTTTTAAGAGTTATATACTGCATCTTTCGTTAAAATAACACCTCTTTTTTCTAACTTGTCTGCTTGTTTATTGCCTTCGTGAAGAGAGACCGAAAACTTAAATTGTGACGAAAAGCCTAGACTTGTAGAGATGCCAGAGTGTAAGAGATGGGTTGCCTAACTCACTAAGCCAGCACGGCGAACAGTAAAATATTGTTTTTTAGATCTTCGGGGTTTTTCAACAGTCATTGCTGGCCACGTGTAGCCACGTGTTGATTTTGATGAGTAACATATGCCCGTCTATTCTGAAAAAAAGTAAATTTAGGTTGTTTTTTCGATCATCTTTAATTAACTCATGAAAAAATAACATTTTAAAATTTCAAGCATTAAAGCCGTCATTTTAAAACTATTTTTAAAATTAACATAAAATTGTGTTTTTTTCTGCTTTAGCAAATACTGCGACTAAAATAAATTGACATTGGTGTTGATTAAATAACGACAAAATTCTTGTCATTCAATATTACATTCTAGTCATTAAAAACTTGCGAAATAAGCGCATAAATTTATGCAAATAATAATTAATTGTTAGCAATTTATAAATTGTTCACATACAAGTTTTTTTCTTCATAGAGAACAATGCAAGTTTTTAAAAATCTAGGCTAAAGATCACTGAAGTTGTTTTTAAAGTTATAAATTTTATTAATATTAAGAACGTTTGTAGTTAATAATTAAGATTCTTTGATTTTTAAACTTATTCTTGTTTTTGGTTTATAAAGATGTAAAAATTTTTTACTTGCTTCGATGTATGTTAAATATCATTTAATATGGCAACCTTACAAATTTATATATCTGTTCCGTTCATATGGGCTGCCAGATAAACAAGGCAAAAAATCGTTAAATTTTTTTATATAAATCGTCAACATAATCCTGCGTTGTATGGAAAATATTTATAATGCTTTTGCCGTTTTACGATTCTTTATTGTGAGTACACAATTAAAGAAGATTTTCTGGATGAAAACATCAGCTCTCAAGCCATTTCCATTTAATTTTTGTTGATTGCGATAACTTTTCACACCTTCTAAACTTATCTCATTAACTCTGAAACTATACAATCAAATTGATCTAGCATTAACGTGGCAGTTCTAAAATTAGAAATTATATTTCCTGTGCAAATGATCATCAAACATCCCATTACACGGTCAAACAAAGTTTGACAAAAAAAAATTTTTTTTTTGTTATACCCTTTACCATAAAAGTGGAAAAATGGGTATAACTAATTTTGTTATATCTACAATTCCATTTTTGACCCCATAAAGTATAAATATTGTGAGTCCTTAGGCATAACAAAGTCGATTGAGGGATGTTGGTCTGTCCATTCGCGTTAGTGTTGAAATCAACATAGCCAAGGCACTAGATGAGCTACAAAAAATTTAAATACGACAAACGATCAGACATAGTTTCGAAAATTTTGCTATTGAAATTTAGAAAGATCGGTCCATGAGCCTTGAGGCTGTGGGCTAAACATCACGTCTGCCTCTAATTTTTCCATATAATTTGGAAAGAGGAAATAACTCCAATCAATAAAAAAAAAAAAAAAAATATGGAGCGATAGAGAATTTAAAAACAAGAAAATAACGTTGCGTAAAAGAACTAGCGCTCGCCCATATTTACCGAGTTATGGGCCTCTGAAATTTTCATAAAAAAAGTTCGAATGTCAATATGGTCAATATGGGTATCATTTAAAAGCTTTTGAAGAGATGTTTTAGAAAATTCTAAGATTTTTTAAAAATGCTTAACCCATTAAG
The DNA here is from genome assembly GCA_937654795.1 of Cistogaster globosa. Classification (NCBI taxonomy): domain Eukaryota; kingdom Metazoa; phylum Arthropoda; class Insecta; order Diptera; family Tachinidae; genus Cistogaster; species Cistogaster globosa. Next base: position 5,503,707 of record OW569406.1, read on the forward strand.
AGCCGATTAAATTTTTATACAAAAAAATTTTTTTTTAATTTTTAAATTTTCTGTCACCTCAATATTTAGACATTATTAAAGTGTTTTAAATATCTTGATTTAAACTATTTTTTTAATAATTTAATTCTATTAAGAGATTTAATAAAAACTTTAGATTCAAGTACAATGTTAATGCAAATTTTTTTTTTTGCATATCAATTATTAATTGTTTATTTTAAAAATAACTTTTCTATTGTTTAAATGACAGATTTTTCCTGACTACAATGCATTTGGCATATGCACTTATGTTAGTTGCCAACTTTTAACGACTTAATCGATGTTAATGACAAACGCAAAATGACGTGTAGATAAGAAATTGTAAAATTTAATAGCAATATGGCAGGCAAAATTTTTTATCTTAGAAAATAATATTAATCGAAAGCAAATAAATATTTAAAGAAAAATTTAATAGGAAAAAGTTTGACTGATAAAAAGTATTTTATTTATTAAAAAAAAAAACATTAGTACTGAATTGTCCATCCCTGTTATATCGTTTCTTCTCTCTATCAAACTAAGCGTTGCCAGATTGAATTTCTATACAAAATATCAAATTAATTGATATCTTTTTAGAAACCATTGAGTATAAAAAATTTAAACATTGATCTGTATTTTTAGTTTTAATTTTTCTTTATCGGACTTTTAGCAATTCGAAATAATAATAATGAAATGAAGTAAAAAAAAATAAATCATTTCTGGGGATTACAACAATAAAAATCAAATTTTTTTTATTTCCAATAAACTTTTTTCAATAAGTTTCTGCCAACGATATCATAAGTAATCAAAATAGTCTCCTCTTGCTTTAACTTTAATGTCAAAAATGAATATTTATTTTAAATTCATATTTCGTAAAAAATGTTCTATTTTTCCTCTTGAGTTTTACGATTTTTTGCAATAATTAACAGGAAATTTTATTTTTTAATTTCTCACACTTATACTTCCAACCTTCCCATTACTTACACCTTCATCCGATTTGTTTTATATTTTTTAAAATTGTCATCGTTATAAACAACAACAACAAAAAAAATTCAACCTTTAACATGTTGAACAAAACCAAGACAAGACCTCAACAGAAAAGAAAAAAATAAATTATGATTACCCGTCTTAAAACCGGTAAACAAATTGTTTGCATTCATAAAAACAGAACTTAAAAAAGGCGAGTAAAAAAAGTAATACAAATAAAACAAAAAAAAACTGGTAGTTCAGCTCATTTAACCAAGAACATAATGACTCGTTATAATTGCGAAGTAAATGATACTTGAGCATTTAAAAAATTTAAATGTGTGAAAATATTGTTGTCGCAAATCGTAAAACAAAAATTATAAACAAACACACATATTAAATGACACATTTAGGAAGGCAAAAAAAAAAAAGAAACCAGAAATTGTGAAAACATTTTAAACAGGTGGCAACACCGCGAGTTAAAACTGTTAACCCAAACTGATTTATTTAAAAAATATTCTCTTCTCTTTGTTTAAAGAAACTGTTATATCTCAACACAATGAATAAAATAAAAAAGTAAAAATGTCCAAATACCCATTAGCGCAAATTAACCTATGTAGGAAGGCCTTAGACACTCCCAAAACAAATTTAGTAACTCCCCTTGAATTTTCTCTTTTTATAAAATTTTTAATTCAAAACAAAATTGTACTCTTCGTTAAAAGGGATTATGGATAGAATACTTTATTACTTTCTTATAAGATTAAAAAAATAAAATTTTGGGGTAACCACTGCTGGGTGAATGACGTAAAATGAAATGAAGATTCACATACAGATGGCGTATGATGTAAAAAAATTATATTTTTTTAAATGTATGATTTTTTTTGTAGGATTTAATTATAAAAAATGCTTGACACTCGGCTTCTATATATTAAACACACCTTACAATGCGATTTTTATTTATTTATTTATTTTGTTTTGTAAAGGACAAATTATAAAATTTTATTTTCGTACGAAAAAAAAAATTATAAAAATTTTATTATTTCAAATTAATTTTATTTGCTACTTAAGTGGAAGCAGCTTTTTTTATATTAAAATTATTTAAAAATAAAATTATTATTTATAAAAAAAAATTAAATTTTTTAAATATTTTTCATCAACAATAAATTTATTAATAAATTTTTTTCTATTTTATTTACAGGTAACTATCAATTTTATTAAATTAACCAAATTATTCAAGGTAATAAAATTATGTATTAATTTTATATAATTTTAATAGTGATAATTATAAAAAAATGTTTCTATTTTACAAATTTTACAAAATTATTTGCTGAAAACTTAACATGTTAAAACTTAATTGATAACAGTTTATTTAAATTACGCCTAAAATTATACTACACTTTTTTGTTTACAATACAGCTGTGTAACAGCGAAGCATTTAAATATTACACTGTTATGGTGACAGTGACGCAGAATGTCAGGCAATACATTTTTATTATATCACAGCAGGGTTTTTAGATTAGCTGTGTTGTTGGTTAATCTCTCTCGAGTAAAATAAAGTTATAACAATATGTATAACACATGTAACAGCAGGCTAAACAAATTTTAAATTCACTGTTATATTTCCTATAGTTTTTTTTATGTTCCTGCAAACATTTTGCATGTATAAAATATTTTAAACATTTAATAAGGAGAATGAATGACTCACTATTGGATTCTAATTGGAAAAATTTGTAGAAGTACACATTGATTTTTTTGAGAAAATTAATAAATTGGAAGAGTTTATAAGTGAAATAATGAAATAAGGGAAAAATATTATAGACATTAATAAACATAAAAAATATTGTCAGTAATTTCAAGAAGTTTATTTAATTATATCCTACGTTATACGTTAAATGGTAAGTTGTTGAAAATAATAGTTTTCGAAAGTACTTTTTTAAGGTACTTTTTCAAAAGTACTTTTTTAAAGGTACTATTTCGAAAGTACTTTTAAAAGGTGGACTTCATTAAAGGAACTGTATTAAAAGATACATTTAAAAAGTTTCAATAATGTTTTTAATTGTTTTTTTATAAAAGTACTTTTTTAAAAGTTTTTATTTTAAAAATTATTTGTTTAATAGGTAACATTTCAAATTAATTGTTTCTATTTCTTCTTTACCATTTTTAAGGTGACTTTATAAAAATATTTTAACAGATGCTTTTTCGAAAGGTACTTTTTCAAAAAGTAGTTTTTCTGAAGTACTTTTTGATAAAGTTTTTTTAATACTATCTAAAACCGTTTTTATAAAGGTTTCCTTGAAAATTGCATTTCAAAAAAGGTGCCTTTTAAAAGGTTATACTTTACAGAATATTGACTTTTAAAAAAAGTACCTTTTTTAAGTTTTTGTTTTTTTTATTAGAGAAATGCTTTTTAAGAAGGTACTTTCTAAGAGGTACTGTTTGATAAAAATGTCTTTAAACATTTTATTAAGGGTGTTTTTTTTAAATATTTTTGAAAAAGTACTTTTTAGCAGTTAAAATTTTTACAAAATTTTGTTTTCAAAACTACTATTTCATTTGACGTTTTATTATAATTTATTTACTTTTTGATTTATAGGTGTTTTACAAAAGTACTTTTTTAAAAGTACCTTTTTTAGAAGTACCTTTTTTAAAAAGTACTTTTTACAAAATATATTTGAATAAATTTGTTATAAGTACTAAATATTTAAAGGATTTCACAAAGGTAGTTTTAGGCAATAATTTATTTAAGAAAAGTACTTTTTAAGCATCTACTGTTCAAAAATAATTTTTTTTTTTAAGTTTTTTTTCTTTGCAACGTACTTAAGCAAATAATTCTTTTAATGTATTTTTCAAAAGTACTTTTTAACTTTAATTTTAGAAAGCACACTTTAAAAAAGATGGTTTTTTAGTGAGATGTTTGTTTTTAATTGCGTTTTGTAAAGCACAAAATTTCTACTTTTCATTATTTAAAAGGCAATATTTTTGCAATTTTTTTAATGTTTTCTTTCTTGAATGGCCGTTTTTTGTACTTTTTTGAGAGGCCAGTTTTTAAATCATTTTTTTTTGTTGGTACTTTTTGAAAAGATCCATTTTAAACTGGTACTTTTTTAAGTTTTTTAAATTCTTATTAATTAAACTGTTGGCAAAAAATAATTTAGACTAGAATGTTTTCTTTTGTCACTTTATGACAGCTGTATTTGATGTACAATTAAATTAAAGTTTTTGTTAAATTTTATGCCAGTCTTAAGTTCTAAGTCTTGTTTGCATTAAAAGTTACTTGAATTTGATATTTATGTAGGTATGTGTGTATTTCAAAACAATTTTTTTTATGATTTTTAAAACAAAATACGGCGGTAAACATAAAAATTTTTTTCAGTGTATTTTTTTAAATGTTTATTTTTAAGCAAATAAAATAATACATTAACATATGTATATATGTATGTATGTATGTATGTATGTATGTATGTATGTAATTCTTGCTTTGTTTTCCTATTAGACACACCTCTTTTTTCACTAGAATTTCAGAAAAATATTTCTAACATTTTAAATTTCGTTTGTTTTCTTTTTTCAATTTTCATAAACAATTTTATCAATGTCATTAAGTTACATTTACATAAAATTATTATTTTCCATTTTGAAATTTTCTTTTGTCCTCCTTTTTTGTTTGTTTGTTTGTATTCTTATTGAAGTGCCAGTCATGCATTCAAATAGCAGGCAGCATTCATTATTTCTCATATTTCTTTAACACTTGAAAATAATAATTTTTGTTGTTTTTGCTGTTTAGTTTAAAATGTAAACAATCAGTTTGTTACACACACACAAACACACACATAATTATACATGAATAAATTGCTCACTTCCTTATTAAAAACAAGGGGAATTCTCTCTCATCACACCATATGTTGATTGCATGTTTTGCGTGTGTGTGTGTGTGTGTGTGTGTGTTTGTGTTGTTGTTGTTATTTTCATTGTAACCTATAAAGTATAATTGTTTAGCAATTTTAGTCATGTGAAAGAAAAAAATTCATATTTTGGGCTTAAATTTTAATTTTAATAAATTTTTATTAAGTTTTTAAAAATACACTCGGGTAGCGACAGAAAATCAGCGTTGCAAGTGGAAATCGGCAGCTATATGACAGTATTAAGACCGAGGACAAAGTGTTAAATGTTTGAAAGTACCTTAAGTACCTAAATAAAAGGATGAGATTTGAAGTGATTCTCAAAACCGCTTCACAATCCTGGAAGGTGAAATGAATGACCACGCACTAGATTTGAGGTTAAAGAAGTAGCAAAGATTCAAATTCGTGAGTGTCTACTTGCCAACCTTTAAACCAAATAAACACTAAGGCACCACTCGTCCACTGTCAAAATTCCCAAACTGTCTACAGTTTGCATTATGCTTAATAAAACCAAAGACAATTTGAACTCTAGACTGCTTAGTTTACAAATAAAATGAATTTAAGAATTTTTCTTTTTATAAATTTTCATATTTTCAGACCTAAAACTGAATTTTCACAATGGCATCACAAGAACCCTTTTGAGACTGTTCACCTTACCTTAATTTTATCATTTATACAGGCTACTTAATCGTTTCATTAGCTGAAAATTAAAAAGAAAAAACTTGAACGCCGTTGAAAAAAATTCCGACCGACATCGACTTTTAACATCAACTCTGCTTGAGAAAACAAAATTATTTAATACCAGATCGGCAAAAACAATCTCAACTGAGATGGAAATGTTGTACATTAATTAGCAAATAGTTACCGATGCTGGGAATTGCCATTTTAATTAATAAATTTATGGAATTTATGCGAATTTAATAAAAAAGATTTATGAATTTCTTAACAGTTGAATATTTAGGGGAATTTAAAACAAATTTTCTGGAATTTTTATTAAACTGTAGATTTTAAAATACTGAAAGCATTTTAGTATACGAGGTGTGTTAAAAAAATATCAGTAAATGTGCTACTAAATTAGAGTTGTAATTAACTTTTCGTATACATGAATCAATCCAAGACTTATAATAAAAGTACAGAATAATTAATTTCTTTCTATTTCTTTGATTTATTCTGCTGATGTTGGAAATCTCTTCGCTTAGAAAAAGAAAAGAGCTGGAAATTTGAATAGATGTCCTCAACTTAAAAACCATCTATAAGAGTGCACGAACAGTATTTTTATTAAAATACTTAGAAGACTTTAACTAAACAAACTATAACGGGACAGTTGGCAAGAAATGAAACTGAGAAGGATAATTTAGCTTTGCAACCTGTAAAAGTGTCCATCGTCTCTCGATGTTAGTGTCGAGATCAAATTTGCCAAGGCACTAGATGTACTAGAGAAAACTTAAATACGCCAATCGATTAGACATAGTTTTAAAAATTTTGCTATTGAAAATCAAAAAGATCAGTCCATTGTCTTCGAGGCAGTGAGCTCAGCGCCTGCCAACATCCTGGCCGGCATTATCTAAAATGATCTTGGTTACACTCGTTTAAAATAAAGAGCCTTGGCTTCCTTGGTCGAAGATCAGACAAATAACACCTGAAGATTATTAGATCCAAATTAAAAAAAAAAAAAAAAAACACAAAAATATCAGCTTTTAAAACTATTAAAAACTCTCCCGCTTAGAGTTTAGAGGCAAATTTCTGCATTCGGGATCATTCGAAATTTTAATTGTATTTTTCAAACGATATTGAAGGATACAATCTACTCCCTGTGATCCTTTTTTTTATGTTGTTTTTTAATTTTCAACACCCCTTTTGCTTGAAATTTAAATGTACGATCTGCTCCCGGTGATCTTTTTTGTTTTTTTTTTTAATTTTTTAACACCCCTCGCTTGCTTGAAATTTAAACGTAAATTTCAAACGATATTAAATGATACGATCTACTCCCTGTGATCTTGTTCTTGCTTTTTATTTTTTTTTTTTAATTTTTTAACACCCCTCGTTTGCTTAAAATTTAAATGTAAATTTCAAACGATATTAAATGATACGATCTACTCCCTGTGATCTTGTTCTTGTTTTTTTTTTTTAATTTTTCAACACCCCTCGTTTGCTTAAAATTTAAATGTAAATTTCAAATGATATTAAATGATACGATCTACTCCCTGTGATCTTGTTCTTGTTTTTTTTTTTTAATTTTTCAACACCCCTCGTTTGCTTAAAATTTAAATGTAAATTTCAAATGATATTAAATGATACGATCTACTCCCTGTGATCCTTTTTTATGTTTTTTTTTTTTTTTGTAAAAATTTTTTAACACCCCTCGTTTGCTTGAAATTTAAATGTACGATCTACTTCCTGTGATCCTTTTTTATGGTTTTTTTTTTAATTTTCAACACCCCTCGTTTGCTTAAAATTTAAACGTAAATTTCAAACGATATTAAATGATACGATCTACTCCCTGTGATCTTGTTCTTGTTTTTTTTTTAATTTTTCAACACCCCTGGTTTACTTGAAAATTAAACGTAAATTTCAAACGTTATTAAATGATACGATCTACTCTCTGTGATCATTTTTTTTTTTTTGAAAATTTTTTAACACCCCTCGTTACATAATTGAATTTGCGCTTCTCTAGGCAATAAAAGTTTTCAAAAAGTGCTTTTTGCTGTTACAGACATTTTATTATTTTGTATAAATTTTTTTTAAATATTTCTTACAATTTTCATACATTTTTTTTTTCATTTTTGCTTTTCCTCTTCTTTTGTTGTGTGAACTTTTTGTTGTTATTTTCATGATCATATTATATTTCTTAACATTACGCTTGCCATTTATGAATGCAATCTGATGACAATAAAAATACAATTAAAATTGCATTCATTGTCATTTGTAATTGTATTTAAAAAATAGAGTGAGTGTAAGAGGGATTGTATCTTTGTCGCTGATCGTTTGTAGTTGTCTATGTGAATGCAGTTTTTTTCTTTGGCTTAAAAGAAGTGCAGAGTTGTATGTTTCAAAGAGAAAAAAAAAATGAAATGAATTAAACTCCGTGTTATTGTCGTCAGCATTGAAAAGAAACGCATAAATCAACACAAATTGTTTTGTAAAAATTTCATTGCAATTTACGGTTGAAGTTTTATGTTCTTTTTTTTTTTTATTGTTGTTGTTGTTATTGTATTGTTTGAAGGCATTTCTTTATTTGTCTAGTTAAAGCATTTACACATTTAAACACATCCATACAAACATAGATTTTATGATTTTCAAATGACAATTCAGTTGGAGATTAAGACGGGGATTTAAATGGCAGCTAAAACAGCAAAATGTTTTAAGAGATTTTTATTTACAAAAAGGGACTGCTAATAATCACATGACAGTTTTATGAGGTTTTACAGGATTTGAAGATAAAAAAATACATAAATCTTGTTGTTTTTATTCCTCCACGACGCTTTGTGAAAGCAGGGAAAGAATGAAAATTTATCTACTCGTTTGTTTAAAAGGCTTGACGTTTTAATAAAACAACAACGTTGTTAGTTCTTGAGTAGAAATTGGCTTAATCTTTTAAGCCACTATAGATTTGGAATAGCCAGCACATTATTTTAGTGGTTCCTTTAACTCCGCTTTAAGCTGGAGAGGCATTGGACCTCATTTTAATATGTGTTATTATAACGGCATAAACATCTTGAATGTTGATATTAAAATCTTTCAAAATGGTTGTCCTGGTAGTAAAGACTTAAGGATTTTATGTAGCTTTAAAGAAAGTAATCGAATTTAAAAGAGCGCTTATTTATAAGAGTAGTAATAAGAGAACAGCAGTTGATATGACAAAAGGCGACTGTATAGAAAACTTTGAATTTTAGACACATGCTCAACAATTTTCGGCTTCATTTCACCTTCGCAGATGCTGTTGAAGATCCCGGGTACAAAGCTCGCATTACTCTAATCGAGCAAGGATCCAAATAACTTCAATGAAAAAACCAAGAAAGGTAAAATCATTTTTCAATGTTTTAGGCCACATGGTCCTTCGCACCCTGAATTCCTTTCTTCTACATCACTATAAGACTTATCAGTTCTACATTGATCAAGATTTAAATAAATGATTATTTATTTTTATCATTTATTCAAATTTCACTTGAACCGTTGATCGAAGAAAGGAAAAAAATTTTTTAATGTTAAGTTTTGGACCACATGGTCCTTCGCACCCTGAATTCCTTTCTTCTTCATCACTCCAAGACTTATCAGTTCTACATAGAACAAGATTAAATTAAATGATTTTTATAATTAATTCAAATTTTACTTGAATCGTTGAACGAAGAAAGGAAAATATTATTTCAATGTTTAGTTTTAGAGCACATGGTCCTTCGCACCCTGATATCAAGATTTAAATAAATTATAATTATTTTTTTTATAATTTATTAAAATTTTACTTGAACCGTTACACGAAGATAGGAAAATCTTTTTCGATGTTTAGTTTTGGACCACATGGTCCTTCAAACTCTGAATTTCTTTATTCTCCATCTCTCCAAGACTTATCAGTTCTACATTAATCAAGATTTAAATAAGTTATTACTTTGTTTTTATCATTTATTCAAATTTTACTTGAACCGTTGAACGAAGAAAGGAAAATCTTTTTCGATGTTTATTTGTAGAGCACATGGTCCTTCGCACCCTAAATTCCTTTTTTTCAGCATCTGTCCAAGATTTATCAGTTCCACGTAGAACAAGACTTAATTAAATGATTTTTTTTTTTTCAATTTAAATTTTACTTGAACCGTTCGTAAGTTCCTTTTGTTTAAATATAAAAAAATCTTAAAACAATGCAAATTTTCTTTTGGCATACTTATACAATAAGAATTGTGCTACAATCGTTTTAATATAAACAAAACAAAATTTATCTATAGACATCTATGATAATCATTGTTAAATATTGAATATTTAGCCATATTAATAATAAGCAGCCACACAAAACAAAACCAATGACACCGGAAACTCGTGACTAGAATATGTGACCAACAATTCGTTTCTTTTTTTTTCACATTATGACGACGAACTCTAAAATAGAGTTGATTAATAAGAAAAATAGCAGGAAAAATGTTAAAAAAAACTTATGTTCTTGAGGTTTAGATTATTCTATACAAACATTAAAGAAATGCAAAGAAAGGTTAGAACGTCTAAGAAAAACCACAAAAAGAAATTGAAAAAAAAATATGTTTTGTGGTTCTTTGTTTTCTGTTGTGGAAAATAAACTTTTAAAATGAAAAGAACATATTTAATACATGTGTTTATATATGCGGTATGAAACTTTCTTTTCAAACACATACATACATATGTAGTTTAAAAATAAAAATTAAAAATCTTTTATGGACAGATATTTTGTTATGTTACAGCAGTTCAGCCTTAAATTTTACAAGGATTTGCCCTGCTGCTGAACTTAACTTTATAATTTGAATTTTAAAATTTCTATTTAATATTTATTTATTGCAACAGACTTTTTACTTTCATTTTGTTACAAAAAAAATTAATTTACGCTTGAACAAAAATTTTTCTTAACTTGTCAGTTTTGCTGCACTAAAAACTCACTTTTTTGAAAGTGAACAACATAAAAATTATTTTGTAACAAACCCTCAATTAAACTAATTACTATGACAAGAAAAAAACATGAAAAAAATGTATGTGTGTGAAGTTAAATTTTAATATTAATAAACGTAGCCACATTCTGTTACCAGAACAGAGCTCTGTTACTCACTTAACATAACCACTGTTAATTACTTAACATAACCAATGTTAATATTAAAAATTTAATATAAGAGTTTCCAGACGATATTTAAATATAATTTAAGTGGTTAGAAAAAAAAAACTATTGTAGAACACTTCTAGTAGTGTTTTTATTAAACTCCAATAGTCAAATGTATTAACATTTTGTTTTTAAGAAACTCTTCACAAATTACAACTTTTGAGATTTGAAAAAGACTTTGGTCCTTTTCTCGTAAATGAAAGAGAGTGGGCGAAAAAAAATTATTGGAGAAGACTTCTAGTAGTGTCTTTATTAAACTCCATAAGTCAAATATCTTAAAAAACAAAATGTTAATATATTTGACTAATGGAGTTTAATAAAGACTTTAGGAGTGTTCTACAATATTTTATTTCTAAACACTTTAAATTATATTTAAATATCGTTCGGAAACTCTTATATTAAATTTTTAATATTAACATTGGTTATGTTAAGTGATTAACATAGCTCTGTTATCGTTACAGAATGTGGCTTGGGTTATGAATTTTTAAATTTAACTTCACACGCATAAAACATTTCATTTCAAAATATTTTAAAAATGATTTTTATTAATGAATTGCAAATTATTAACAATTTAATATTTATATAAATAAGAAATACCATTTTTTAAACAATGAAAGTTTAATTGAAACTTTACTTCTTACTCATATCATTTCTATTTTCTCAAAAGTCTGGCAGCCCTTTGTTAGCAATACCCGGTGTTTTTCGCTGTCACATTCTATAATTTCAAACAAGCATTTATTAGTGAAATTATCGAAATAAATATTCGAAGTATTTTGTTTAAAAAAAAGGTTTTAAACAACAAAGCAGAGTTTCTTAGTGGAGGGTAACTAGGATCATTTAATATGTTGCGGACTTAGGGGGGGGGGGGGGGGATAGAGTGTGTTTCAAGCTTTCTCTTATTCGTTCTGGCATGTTTTACAACTTCGCCATTAACCAATAAAACGTTTAATTCTTTATTGCGATTAGAAATTTTTTGTGCACCCGGAAAGTGTTGTGATCATTAATAGAATTTTATTTTGGCGCCTTTAAATTTTTTTTTAAATCTGCAAGGGAAGCTAATCTCCATAGCTGTATACCAAAATAAAGGTTTTAAAATGTCATTAAAAAGTAGAAGTTCTTTCAATTCAGTTAAAGTGTGGTGAAGGGTGAAATAAAAAAATAATTTTTTTGTCAAGCTGTTTGACTGTGTAGTGGGATGTTATTTCAATCAATAAATTTTTTCTTCTATTGTCGCAGTGTAAAAGTCCTACTTTTAAATTAGCAATAAGTTCTCATAATTCTAAAAGTATTAACGCTTGCTTGGTTCAGCTGATTTTCGACAGTCAGCTGTTAATTGTCGATATCGTTTTTTGTAATTGAGTTGTATGCAGCTGCTAGGATTTATATCTTGACAACTAAAAGTTGTATAAACGTAACTGTAAAATATGTATTTTAGTTGTTAACTTCATACAGTCCATTAAATTATAACATGTTTGACATGAAAATTTACACAAATTTTTTTTTTTTTTTAATAAATTAAGAAAACGAGACAAAATCTTGTTGTGAGAAAGTGACTAAGTGGGAAAAAAATAGTAAAGTAAATTAAAATTTATTTTTTACATGAAAAAAACCAGATAAAAAACTAATTTGTTGTTGTTTTTTATTATAACGTCATTCGATCTTTGACCTCATGTTGCATACATTGACAAACATTAGACAGACCCTTAATCATTTGCTTTCTCTTTCTTTTCAAATAGAGTTTTTGCTGTTGTTGTTTTTCTATTTATTTCTTTAAGACGCCTGTTGTTTAAATATTTGTTTACATTGTTATTATTGCTTTGTCGTTGTTGTTTTTAATTCCCTTTTACACTTCCTTTTAGTATGAGTTTGAGTTCGTTTCTGGGTTTTGCATGTAAATTGGTCAGCCATTTAAACTTTGCTCATATTTAATGTCATTTGCCCCTGACCATTTGTTTCCTTTTTACTTTTATTTCATAAGTAAAAATGTTTAAAGTATAAAAAAAAATTCAACACATGTTTTACAACAAATATTGTACAACAAAAATGTACGTTGTTCCAAACCTCCTGGTCATCATTTAAAATTCAGGCTCTACAAATTTTATTCATTTAGTTATTCATTTAATAAATGTTTTGTAGCGTCATTTGAAACAAAAAGTGTCTATCAAATACAAGCAAATACGTATAATTTGCTCTTGAGTAAAAAATCTCTTTTTGCCGACCACTGCTTTAAATTCACTTGAAAGGAAAATTTAAGCAAAATTCAATTATAAAAATAATTTTGATGGTTTTTAATGCTCTAAATTTTTAAAAATCTAAATTAATAAAATTAAAATAAAGAGCAATAAAAAATTCGCATTCTAAGAGTTTGTTTCCTTTCTGAAGTGGAACAGTTTTGCAATAAAAATTAAATAAATCACTGAAAAAGTTACGTAAAAAAACTTTCCATTAGTTTATATTATAAAATGATTTATTCTAGCTCTCACAATTTAAAACAAAAAATTGCCTCTAATATTTTCTCGTGAGAAATATCTCACTTTAGTTACAGAAACAAGGCGCAGATGCTTTATCGTTTAACTTACACTAAAAAATATATATTATTTTAAGATCTAATCTCCAGCTCATTAACATCTCAATCGAGAAGACTTAAAAAAAAATTTTGTTTTAAAAAAACCAAACACTAAAAAAATTACCCTTTATTAAGAAAATTTATACCACCTCTAAATTTTCTTCTTAACACTTTTTGAAATACAACTCACCCAGCAACTTAACAACTTTTCCCATAAATTTCCCACAAATTACTTAACAACCAACAACGTTTTTCCTTTTTATAAAAAATTGAAAAACTAATTTTGGCGGTCACAAAAATTATTCAAAAAATTTTTTACAAAAGTCTCAAACAAACAACTGTCCTGTTAAAACATTAAACTATAAATTCTTTTGAAGGGGTAGTATTTTGTGTCCCTTGAAATCTAAGGAACCCTTTGACCTGATGTAAATTATGTCAAAGAAATGCAAATTTTTTAATTTCTTATGCATTGAAAATGAAAAAAAAATCCATTTTGTAACAAACGTTTCTTCAAAGAGGGAGGTTTCATAAATAAAGAAATTAAATAAATTTACAGCTGTCGAGGAATAATGAAAGAAAGAAAAGACATACGCGAATAATCACGCTGAACTTATGAATTAAACGTCAGTACTTCAGCCCTTAACTTTCATAGAAACATCAATTTAAACTCACACCGATTGCAGACTAAAGCAGTTGAAAGCAGATGCCGATTTCGTTATAAAATTATAAATCAGAAATCAATTTCAGTGCAAAATCATCGAATGGAATTAAAGCAGTTAAAAACAGAACTCGATTTTAGTATGAAGACCCATTAAATCAGCTCTTGATTTCAATATAAAATCATCAACAGCGGCTGAATCAATTGAAATCAGATTCGAATTTCCGTCTAGAATTATTAAATCAGTTGGCAGCAGATCCCAAAAGATCAAAGGCGGCTAAAGCAATTGGAATGAAAGCAAATCCCGATTTTAGTTTAAAATCATGGAAACTGATACCGATTTAAGATCAAAATCATCAAAGACAGCAGAAGCAAATTCCGTTTTCAGTTCAAAATCATAAAAAGCCATGAAAGCAGATCACGATTTCAGTACAAAATGATCAAAAGCGTCCGAATCTATTAAAAGCAGATCCGGGTTTCAGTACAGAATTTTCAAAAGCTTTTAAATCAGTTGAAAAGAAATCCCAAAGATCAATGCCGACTCAAGCGGTTGGAATGAAAGCAGATCCTGATTTTAATTAAAAATCATCGAAGGCTAAAGAATCAGCTTACAGCAAACCCCGATTTCAGTACAAAATCATAAAAAGCCATGGAAGCAGTTGCCGATTTTAGTTCAAAATCATTAAAATCGACTAAGGCAGCCGTAAACAGATTCCGATTTCAAATCACGATCATAAAAAGCCATAGAAGCAGTTCCCAACTTCGTTTAAAAAATTATTAAAATCGGTTGAAGCATCCACAAGCAGATCGCGAGCTTATTACAAGATCATCAAAGGCGATGGATGCAGTCGGAAGCAGGTTCCAATTTCAGTTCAAAGCCCTAAAAAAACAGTGGAAGCAGTTATCGATTTCGGTTAAAAACTATTAAAAAAGACAGAAGTAATCGGAAGCAGAACCAGATTTTAGCACAAAATCATTAAAAGCAATTGAGTCAGTTTCTGATTTCAGTTCAAAATCATTAATATCAACCGACGAAGCAGGAAGCAGATTTCGTTTTCAAGTCAAAGTCATAAAAAGCCATAGAAGCAGTTACTGAGTTCAGTTAAAAAATTATTAAAACCGGTTAAAGCATCCGATAGCAGTACAAGAACAATTCAAGCAATGGAAGCAGTTGCCCCGTTCGGCTTAAAATCATAAAACCGACCGGTAAGCTATTAAATCAGTTGGAACCAGATCCCAGAGATCGAAAAGTTTCAGTTTAAAACCTTTAAGGGCGTTGGGAGCAAATCCCCATTTCAGTACTTAATTATCATCAATCAGATAGTTAATTAGTTAGTTAGGAGTGGCAGCCTCCCATGACGAAGCTTACTTGAGCACAATTGTATGGCCCGTTGTGATACTACAAGGAAGGCGGCGCAACTCACCCTACTCAATTGAGAACCATGAAGATTCCCGGATGATCTTCGCTATGTCCCCTATAGAGTGAGATGATAGCTCCGTAAGTGTCTTAAAGAAAGGAGAGCCCAGAATTTTAAATCTTCTTCGAGCCAGGGATGAGCAATGGTACAGGAGGTGCAGTACGGTCTCTTCCTCATCCTCCGAGCTACAGCTGCGACAGAAATCAATATAGGGCAAATCCAGTCTTTCAGCATGCCTGCCTATTAGACATTGACCAGTAAGTACCGAAACCGAGCATCTGCCTGGTTCGCCTGAGGTCCAGTGTAGGCCACAATTGTCTGGATATACAGCAGGAACTTTTCTCCAACCATAATTTGCGAGCCAAATTGAGGTAGTGGTTGTTTATGGCCAGTTGAACCGTTGCCAGAGGAATTCCCATGTCGGGTAATGAGGAGACGTTACGAAGCAATGTGCCCCGTTGGGTGAAATCATCAACCACAAAGTTTCCCAGCATATCCCTGTGACTAGAGACCCAAAACAGGTCAATCTGTGATCGCTCCGTTAGAGTGTTTAGTGAGGAGCGACATCTCTAGATCAGCTTCGATGTACAACATGCACCAGCAAGCGCCCTGATTGCCGCCTGACTCTCCGAGAAGATCAGATCAAAAGCAATAGAAGTTATTTAAGTAGAGTTAGTTTCCGATTTTAGTTCAAGATTACAAAAAGGGGATGAAAAGCAAGTTAGCTTTTTTATATTTGAAACGATATTAATCCACACGATTACGCACCTCAGCCATTATGTTCATCTTTATTCGAAAATTCTCAGTGAATTTTTATCATCGTCTATCGATATAAAACCAAATACTTTCCGGTTACGAATGAATGCCTTAAGATCTTGTAAATTAAAATTTCTTAGGCGATTGTCGTAAATTGTTTTATTTAAAGTCTGATTGTGGCTGGAACAATAATAATTATTGCACAATAATATTGCAAATATAGAGAGAGAAAAAAGTTCCAATTATTATTATTATTTTTTTTTATTTCTTTTATTAATTTCTTTTAATGAATATTTTTTATTATTTTTTTATTTCATAATGGATTAAGTAATTTTTATAGCGCTTGAAAATTTTTCTCTTTAAATAAAACAGCTGTTTTTTTAAAGTACTTTTTTGTAATTCCCTTCATAAACCCCTGCTTTTCGCATTAAAGAAATTTATTCTTTTATTATTTTTTATTCTGTAATAAAAACTATCCAACCTACTTTTTGCTAGTCCTTCAATAATAAAAAGGATTAAAATAGTTATCTTTTTTATTTACAGCTCACGTATTTATGTGAGTTGTTGTTGTTATATTTTTTTGTAATAATGAGTTTTTTTAAACAGCTGCCAGTTGCTGCGACAACAAAGTTGACTGGTTACTTTTCTGATTATTTAGGGGAAATTTTGCATTTTTTTCTGTCTCTCTTCATATGACATTTCTAAATGACTAATCACATTTTATGTCCTGTAAAAGAGAAAGGAATCAAGCAATAAAGCAATTGATATCAATAAAGAAATTTGATATCAAATGATCCTTTATCGTGGTAATGAGAGTAACTGGTTTTATTTTTTTTATTTTTTATTTACATTCGATTACTTTAGGAGTTCTCATTTGACTAAAAAATTAATACTCAAATGTACACACAACAGCTACTGTAAGGAGGTACTGTTATATGCACTTGTCAATGCTACACTGCGTTGTATTATTATAAGTACACTTTATTATTTATATTTTTTGAACTGACTTTTTAAAAAAGGAGAGTTTTATCAATTCGTCTGTATTTTAAACCGACTTCAAAAAAAGAAGAAGATTATTAATTCGTGTAAATGTTGCTGTTTTTTTATGTTTTTATGTTTCGATAGATTATATGAATTGCGGGACTACCTATGACTCCTTTTCATGAGTGTTGGCAGTTTTCTCACTAGTTACCGATTTAGAGTTTGTAATCGCTGCGGGCTACCGGTTCGCATAGTTACAGTAGTCTACCAGAACAACTGGTTGCCCTGCAAAAGTTTATTATCGGTTTCTTGCAATCCTAGGCGTCTTGTGCTGCCTTAAAAGAAAACAAAAGATTGTGAAATATTCAGGTGGGAGTTTTAAGTTTAAGTCGCAGATTATTTTTTGACAAAAGCAAATTTCTCAGACAATAGTTTTGCTGCGGCACAAATGTTAACCGTTTGATTTTCCCAAAAAAAATTTATGCTGCTTATTTTATTTTCAACGATTTTACTAATTGGAAACTCAAAACTATTTCAACAACTACAGCTGCAGTATCTACCTAAAAGCCTCTTTAATTACTTAAAGTAAAAGGAATAAAACAATTTTAATTCTGTTGATCTTTTAAATAGAAAGACCTTTTTTTAAAATTGTGTTCTATAATTATTCAGGGCAGTGTATTAAAAAGAGTAAGTTAAAGCAGGGGACATTTTATTGCCAGAGTGATGATTTATATAATTTTGGCGATTTTAATAATTAGCGATTTGATTTATTTAAATTAAAATCTATGTAATAGAGTTAATCTACTCTCTGAAACTTTAAAAAAATTTCGATTAATTTTATTTTGACGATTAATAAGCCAACAGAAAGGGCAGAGCCTTTGCCGCTAAATAAATGAAAATCGTTTGAAATAAAAACAAAAGATTAATTATTATTATTTTATTTTAGCAGCCCATTAAAAATTTACTCACATCTATTTTTTTTTAAGAAACACATGCAACAAGTTTAAAGGCTCTTATTTTACCAGCTCTTGCCTGAGCAAAATGCTTAATGATACTTTAACTGTACTGTAGTCTTCAAGATATGCCATAATATAACATTTTTTCAGGGGGTAAAAATGGCCTTCAAAATTTAAAGTTTCTGTTTTGTAGTTCTCCTAACATTAAATAATTAATAATGACTTTGTTCTGTGGCATTTTCTGGCCTTCAGTAAAACGATTGCTGTCGCTGTTGGAAAAACATAAAAATACGATCGATATTTTTACACTCTTCACCACAAAAAGTTGAAAATGGATTAATCTTAGTTTGTCATTCCGTTTGCAATTTCTACAATATCGATTTCCGACCCCATAAAGTTAATATATCCTGAGTCCTTATGCATAGCAAAGACGACTGAGCAATGTCCGTCTGTGTTAGTGTTGAAATTAACTTTTTCAGGACACTAGATAATCTAGAGAAAATTTAAATACGCCAATCGATCAGACATAGTGTCGAAAGAGGTGCTATTGATAATCAGCAAGATCAGTCCATGTCCCTCGAAACAGTTGGCTTAACACCAAGCCTGCCTCTAATTTTTCCATATCATTTGGAACAATAAAGTCACTCTTATCAAAAAACATTATGAGCGATAGAGAGTTAAAATATAAGAAAAAAACGTCAAGTGCTAAAATTGGCGCTCGCCCATATGTACCGAGCTATGGGCCTCTAAAATTTTGATAAAGTTTGATTTTCAAAATGGTTAATGTGGTTATCATTTAAAAGCTTTTAAAGTGATCTTTCAGAAAATACTTAAATTTTTGAAACATTCTTAACCCATTTAGAGCCGATGGCATTTTTTCTTTCACTGCAATATTTGTTTTTTTGGATAGTAGCTACTTCACTTAACTAGATTTACATAGGATTAGGCATAACTAAACATAGCACTCTTGCTTTTTTTAAATTAAATTTAAAAAACCAAATCGTTTATCACTTTTAAAAATCACGTAAAATTTTTTGTTACAGATTTTTTAAATAATTAAAAAAAAGCAAATTTAAATAAAATATTTTTCTCACATTTTTACAAATAATATTGATATGATAAAAATTCTTAGACGCGTCTGGCAACGCTAAGTAAATAAATTAACGAGAGAGTTTTTTTTATAAAAGTACTGTCACTGTTGGCAAACGGCAGTAATTAGGAACTGCAGTAGGGTATGAAAATTTAAAGAGAGTCTTTTTAAAGTCTTTTAGGAAAAAGTATTTTTAGTAATTAAAATTGTAAAAATCATCAGGAGTTTGAAGACTAAGAAGAACCCCTGCCGTGTAAAAGAAATACTAAATTT
Source organism: Cistogaster globosa (assembly GCA_937654795.1). Lineage (NCBI taxonomy): Eukaryota > Metazoa > Arthropoda > Insecta > Diptera > Tachinidae > Cistogaster > Cistogaster globosa. The sequence continues at coordinate 5,523,106 of OW569406.1, forward strand.
TAGTTCTATTGTTTTCGGTCAAGTATTTTCACTTGGTTTAACAATTCATGACAATATTAAAATTGTTGTTTTTTTTCAAGATTCTTAAGCAGGGTTTTGCACGTTCGACAGTACTTCCGTACATACATATGTATGTATGTGTGTGTGTGTGTGTTTTGTCAAGCATAGCTAATTAAAAAAGGACATTTGAAGCTGGAATTTTATTAATAAACAGAAAATTAGCTGTAGTTAAATGTAGTTGAATATAATTAAAATAAAATAATAAAAAAATTCAAAAATATTTAAAAAAAACTGCTAAATTTTTCGAATCAATTCTTGCAAAAAAAAACAAAACAGGCAGACGGACAGAGTGGCTTCAAATATGAACTAAAAATACTCATAGTTTGAATTTCAATTGTCTTTTTTAATTGATTTATAAAATAACTAGTCCTTATATCTATATTAAATTACATCACTTATGGGCACACCCTTTAATTTCTAATTTTAATTTTTTCTACTATGGCGGACATAGAAAACACATTCTGTTTATGTTTTCAACACTTTGACTAAAACGATTTCAGTGGTAAGGCCATGTAAGTTAAATTGGGTCAACTATGGGGACACCCTTTAATTAATTTATACTTGTATTATTTTTTTGTTATATAAATTTTAGGTTATTATCCATAACGCCTTAAAAGATAAGGTTATAAACATAAATAGCATCACCAATGGGAACACCCTTTAATTTCTAATTTTAAATATTTTTAGCGGACTTAACAATACACGCTTTAAGTAAAATTTAATTGTTGGCCTATAACTATTCCAAATATAAGACTTTATACACCAAACAACATCAACTATAGGGCCACCCTGTAACTTTTAATTTATACTTGTTGTTTTATTAGATGTAAAAGTTTACATTCGACGAATTTTAAAGTGTTTGACTATAACGGTTTTAAGCACAGGGCCAATAACTTAACAAATGTTACCTATTGGGACACCCTTTAAATAATTAAAGTTTATTTTTTTATGAATTTTTTTTATTGTGAGCTACAATTTTATAGGGGTGGTCGTTAATGTTCAATAGCTATTAAAAAATTGGTATGTAATGCTAGGGGTCACCCTTTAAATTTTAAAATTATTCAAAAAATTTAAAAAATAGGAGCAAAGGGGACCTACACCAAGCTCCATATAAGTAAGTTAATCTTAATTAAAACTACAGGTCGATAGCATATATCCAGAGTTCTTTTGACTTGACAGCCAATTTACACTATGCAATTTTTCATGAAACTAGCATGCAATTTTTGTTCACTCGTGAAGCAAGAGGGATAACCAACATGGCGTGGCTTGAATGTTGAGGGGATGTTACAGTTTTTTTTTAAAAAAACGCATACCACTGCAACTTAAGAAGAGAATCAAAAAGTTGCGTCAAAAAATTGCATGGTATCAATAAATCGTGACTTTTTCAAAAAGTTAAAATTTGTTTTATAGAAAAGAAAAAAAAAACGAGACGTTTTTCTTTACGAGACCCAGAGCTGTTTAATGACTGTGTAAATGTCTTTCCTTAATTAAAACGAGGTAATAAAAGTTGTTATATTTTAAGCAGACAGTAAACATCACGATCATACCAACTTTTCATCAAAAGACGCAGCTGTTTAATCATACGGGCGTCTCTTGTCTTTGTTTTTTTTATGTTGGCCATGTCTGCAGTTTTTGTTTTACCACATTTTATTTGTGGTTGTTTTCTTTACAGTTTTTTTCTGTTGTTGTTGTTTTTGTTAGATATTGCTTTCCATGTGTTGTTTCCACCATTTCTTGCCAACCAACTTAAACTGATGACGCATGTCATTTGCATGCAAGTTTGCAGAGTTAATTTAAATTATACAAAAAATGTTTTTTTTTTTTAATTTTCAATATCGTTTCTTTTATAAAGTATTTGAAAGCAGCTTTCGTTTTTTTTAATGATTTACAAATTTTTTATGATTTTTTTTTTTGATTAGTTGAATGCTAGATAATCGCTTGTTATTGTTGTTGCTGTTATGACAAACAAAACTTTTGCAAAAATATTCTTGTTTTTGTGTAAATTATTATCTGTCATCATTTGTTGCAAAAGTGTTTCAACCCTTGAATTGAAAACACCCTCTCTACATGATTTATGTTCCTGGACACGGATTTATTTTTTTTTTTTTTTTTTTTTTTTTTTGTAAAATTTTGTTATGCTTGCAAATTGCCATGGTTTTTCTTTATAACAAAACAAATCTTAACGTCAACCACTGTCCAAAAAATGTCACAGTTAAGGATTTAAAGCTTTAGTAACGACTAGGAAAAATAACTCGTTAAAATCTTTTAAATTTGAATGAAGTTTTGTGGCACAAATTAAAAAAAATTTTACTAGAAACAATCAATCAATAAATAATTTGATGAATGGGTCCATTTTTACCTCATTTTCTTCTTAGAATCGCATGATATTTAACATAAACCTTCGTTAAGCCTTTCACATTTAATATGTTGTTGTTGTTGTTATAAAAGCTGTGTTGGCCTTAATATTTTTACTCGGGGATACAGCTGTTGTCAAGGTTCTGATCTTTGACCGCCAAGGCTTGTTGCCATCTCAAAATGAAAATCAAATACTTTAGGAAGACTTTTAGAAATAATATGTTTTCGTTTGTAACCTCAGTCCAATGACAGCCACTGTTGGATATTTACTTAAAAACAGCTAAAATTATTTTCTTCCAATTTTATCTTTAAAAATATATTTTCACTTTATAAACAAAATTATTTTACATTTTTAAAATTTATTTATATTTTTCTCTTAAAAAAAATATAATTTTTAATTAAACTTTTCTTGTTATTTCAAGTAAGTACTTTTTTTCTTACTGTCATTCATTGTAACCTTTTCTTTACAACGTTGTCTTATTGTGAAGAATTTTAAACTCAAAGAGAATTTTCATACGCAATTACAACTTGAGTGTTTTTTGTAACAACTTCATGAGCAACCACCTTGCTGTGAGTAAAGTTGCCACATCAATAAAATGGTCGACGTATGAAAATCGCCAAATTAATGTTAAATATTAATTTTTTTCCCCTCCAAAATATTTTTAAACTGCAAAAAATATAACAAGAAAAAATAAATAAAATTATAATCAATAAAACTTTTATTTCAAGTTTGAAAAGTATTTTAGTCACATGGCCTTCACAGCGTTTTTGACGAGTTTCGATTCTTTATCGAGTATTTCAGTTCTTATAACACGAATAACATAAACTATGTTCGGTTCTAAGCCCTACAGAAAATGAAGTAGAGGCTACAAATCTTATAACCTTTGAAAATAATTAACAGAGTTATTTTTTAAAGTCAACTTATTGCCAAATTTTGATTTTAATAAGCCGTAGGTTGCAGTCACCGTATAGCCCGCAGCGCTATCCTGTTTAGAAGATACCTTGTTTGGGTCAATGTCATCCATAATTTTCAAAAATCCATGATTATGACAACTATCTCCATCGTAGGGAGCGTGAGCTTCGGTTTAATTTTTAAAAGAATTTTGGTTTAATGCACCAAACAGTGTATTTCTTAAGATGTCACTGAGTCTGCAGGGTCCGTCGTGAATTAGTTTTATTCCATTTATGGCATGTTTGCTTATTAACAAGCCCTTTAAGCCAAAAAAGAGCCTCATAATTAAATAATTGTTTGATAACTGATTTTCAGAGTGAATCTGGGTAATTTAGCAGAGTCGTTATGACAAATATCAAGAGGTGACTGTAGTATTACAACTCGTTTAAAACTTAACACTTTCGTGAGCACTACCTTGCTTTAAGAAGAAGCTTAAAAATGTACAATACGACTTTGGAACCAAATCTCTAAATTTAACAAAAAATTTCTAAATGTCAAAAAGAAAATGAAAACAAGTAAGAGTGCTATATTTCGCTATGTCGAAACTTATATACCCTTCACAATGTATGTAAATCTGGTTAAGTGGAGTGAGTACCTCCTATAAAAAAAAAATAAAAAAAAAACAAATATTGCGGTGACAGAGAATTAAGAACTCATCGGCTCTCAATGGGTTAAGCATTTAAAAAAAATTTAGTATTTCCTGAAAGATCTCTTCAAAAGCTTTTAAGTAATACCCGTAACTTTTAAATGATATTCGTAACTCAAATAATATGGGCGAGTTTTTTTTTACTAATTATTTAATTCTCTATCGCTTCATATATTTGTGTTTGTTTTAGTTGGAGTTACTTCTTTGTTTCAAATAATATTTATTCTGAATTTTCATAACACCATATGGATATTTATTTCCCCTTAAGAGCAGTTTCCTCGAAAAGTTTTCATAATCCAGAGGGCAAATTACGGCATTCGATATCGATCAAAATTTAAATTCTATAGAAATTTCAGTCGCTATCGAATGCCGTAATTTGCCCCCAGATCGCATTAAAAGTTTTTCTTATTTTTATAAAACTTCATATCGACCATCTAATAAGATATAATTGAATAGAATGTATTTTATTTTTTCAATATAAATAATTTTATAGAATAATAAAAATAATTCAGAATAAGAATCGCCTATAAAATCGTAAAATAAATTATTTTCTTACTCATATACTGGCGACCTTAAGACCTTTAATAATTTGTTGTTATGTTTTATCATTAAATCGTAATAAATTGCATTTCATGTAAACAAACTTTTAAAATTTACATAAACACTAATTTTTGTTGTTTAACGTTTTTAAATATCCATCTGGCATCACATTTTTCATTCACACTCCATTTAATGTAATGATCTTACAACACACAGTCTCTATCTTTCTCTCTCTCTCTGTCTTTTGTTTTAATACTCTCTCTCATAAAGCTAGTTGTAGAATTGAGTAAATTAGTGGCGCAATTTGAAATGCGTTTTCAGTTGAGTGCGGTTGTTCATTAAAAGAAGTTTGGGTAAAAATTAAAGACGATTAAAGTTGGAAAATATTATCTAATAATTAAATAAAAAAATTATAAAATTTAGGCATTTAATAGAAGAAATAAAACTTAAAACGAAAGAAATTATGACAAGTGTGCGTATAAAACAAAGATGATCCTGTCACAAATCTCACATGAAAAATTTTAATTTCTAGTGTTTTTTTTTTGTTTTGAAAAAGTTGTACATCCAGTTTTGTCTTTTGGATACACAGTGGAGCATCTTAAAAATGTGTAGAAATGCAAGTGTGTTGTAAAGTAGTAAAGAATTTTATTTTATTTTAAAACAACTAAAGAAATAACCATCTACGAGCATTTCGTAAATAAATAGGTACTTATTTTTTTTAATTTCCAAGATTTTTTTTTTAAATTAATTTTTATTTGCCATATAAATTAAACATTAAAATAAAATAATATCAAAGTGTTGAAAATTTTATTTATTTAAATTAAGTTTGTGTTTGTTTTTATATCGTATTTAAACAAGTGAAGTTGTTAACTTTATTCAACTAAATAAAAAATAAAAGTGTTGCCATATTAAAAGTATTTCTTTTTTAAAGAGAATTAAATTATTTATTCTATAAAAAAAGATTAAAAATAATGTACATATTTTTAAATAATATTTTTGTAATTAAAAATGATTTTAAACAAAAAAGATGTGTCGTAAAACAATTTTGATTTAACTTTAAAAATAGAAATAAAAAAATCGTTAAAAATAAAACATGTTGCAGTCTTTGGATACTTCTTCTCTAAATCGTTCCAATAGCTCCTTGTCTTCTGTAACACCTGCCACTCCCACTACCACCATAACATCATCTTCTTCGGAGGAAAAACAGCAACGAAGAAGATCTACATTTTATGTACCGTTAGTCATAGAAGACGACGAAGCCGAACCAACAACAAATACTTCATTGTCAAAGACCCCAGCTATAGAAGACGAAACTGACAAAAGCTCAAATCTCTCCAGTCCAGCTGGACATTCTTCAAACAGCAAAGATTTAAAAAATTCTAGCAATAGTAATTTGAAGAAATCTTCGTCTACTCTTTTGAAAATAAACAATAATAAACAAAATTCGGGTAGTCCTAGAAGTGCTACTACCTCTGTTAAGGTTACCACTCTGCTGTTTGAAAGAGCCAATAGCACTTTGGGCTTTAGCACCACATCTTCCAACTCATCTACAGCTTCTTCGGGCTATAGAAGCGGCAGTTCTAAAAGTTCTAAGAAAATGGCTCCACCTTGTGGCTTTAATTGGAGTTTATCAGGCGTTACTGATGATTTATCAGCCGATTTAGATGAGGACAGTGATGCTGCCGAATTCATTATAGCCATGCATAAAAATAAGACCACTAAAACTTCTAATGCTGCACCAGTAAAAGAAAATACTTCTTCTGCTGTGGCCTCGCCCTCGGCTTCGTCTTTAACTAATACAAAACGAACTAGCAAAACTTCTTTAAGTTCTAGCAAGACCTCGACAACAATAAATAGACTAAGTTCTATAAGCAATAAATCTCTGCAGACCAGCTCTAATAATCATTCCACTCCCATTCCCAAACAAAGAGCTCAAGCTCAATCTACAGCACGTACTAAACGCTATGGCATAGTACTCAATGGTTTAGATGACAGTAATTCACCTAGAAGCTCTTTAAGTTCTAGTATCACTGAACAATTGGCCACTAATACAACTGAGGCCCGAAAATCTTCTAGTTCTTACAAAAGTACAACATCATCAAACAAATGGCCATCGACAGCCCCAAGAACTCAGTTTAATGAAGAAAACGATATAGTGGTAACCGTCCCCAATACAACAAGTTCTACGTCATCAATACAAACGCAACGGAATTCGGTCACTCAAATAAATCATAAAACGAATACAAAACAAACCCCCTCTAAAATGAGACATGACATTAACAGCAGCACGACTGTTAAATCAGCAACGCCAAACACACCGCCAACAACACCAATACAAAATTGCAATAATGAATACGATGATGACGATGATTCAGAGATAAGTCGTATGCAAACTAACACATCGACACCCATTAAAATGATGAAATCACGCTCGCGTACTAACATCTTATCAGTACCCTCTTCAATGTCTGCGTCGTCAGTTTCTATGGCGTCCACAAATCTACTGAAAAGCTCTGAGCAAAATCTAATCAATGTCGCCAAAACAAAAGCTACAACTTCGTCGTCGCCACCGTTGCCGTCGTCGTCGTCTAGCTATACAAAACAAACTACCACTACTCTTACCGCTCTAACAAAAATAGAAGACACCAATATTGTAACATCGACGCCTTGTGTTTTAAGAATAAAATCAAAAACTTTACCGCAAAATGTATCACCCTCAGTTGCTTTAAAACAAGGTGAAGCATTAGATCACGCCGCAACGACATCAACAAGCAAAGCAAATAACCAAAGTTCAACAATTAAAGTTAAAAAATCGCCACTTGAAACATCTGTTTCTTTAAGTCGAAAATTTGGTGGCAGTCAGGCGTGTCATTTAAATCGCGATACTACAAAAATTGTTAAATCAAATGCAATAAATACAATAATAACAACAGCTTTTCCGCCCAAAAATTTATTTTTACTTAAATCTACATCAAAACTAACCAATTCCATGTCGTCGTCTTCGGATAATTCAATAACTTCACCACCCGCTGCAACTAACGCTAAAAACTATCCACCCCATCCCCATCAAATAACTTCGCCCGCTAAAAAGTCTTTGTCCTTTATACGGCGGGCTCACTCAACAAAATTATCGCGCAGTAATTCACTTTTAAAATCGATCGCCTCTCAACATCAACAACAAATCCTGGGTGTTGGTGGTACAAATGCCAGCAACACCTCTGCTGCTAGCATCACCTTTTGTACCGGCAGTTGGGGTAAAGATTTCTACTTACAATACGATGTCTGTCCCTTAGCACTCGATGAATTGGATTCGTATTTTCGGGCAGAAAAATGTGCCGAATTAATATGTGAACGTTTTAAAATATTCGATATTATGGGCAATGAGGAGAATGGTGGCTCAGCAACGGATACTTTGATACAGAATAATTCGAATGCCTCGTCAATGGGAGAAGGAACTATACGTAATATTGATAGCAGCTGTAGTAGTCCCTCCGATAAGGAGCTCTCACAACATCATCAGCTGGATGATGATGATGACGATGCTGGACATCATTCGGGTAAGTGTATGAATATATTACGCGCTCAAATGAAATGAGTAGAGAGCGCCATCTCTTAATATAAAAGCGGGAGGGATTCAATGTTGAGAGTCTTTAAAATCACTGTATTTTAAAGCAAAATATTTCTTTGGAATTTTTATACAAAAAATTAAGTGGGTAATAAAATAAATTGGCTGTCCCATTCTCTAACTTGTGAATATTTTCATTACCATTTTTTAAATTAATAATTTAAAATTTTTTTTTTCAAAAGTCTGGCAACTTTTTCCAGAAAGTGCTGCCAAATTTTTCTAACCCTAATTTTATTTTTCCTGTTAAAGAAATAACTGTTTATTTTGTTTTTAATAAAAATAATATTTTTCATTACAAATAAAATTTTTTTTCTAAAATGTGGCAACTTTTGGCTGAAAAGTTTTTCAAAAGTTTGTCTTCTTAATTTTTTTATGTGGTTTGTTTTTTATCTAATCGCTGAAATATTTTAAGTCGGAGTAGATACTTATCTAAGAAATATTTGGCCAATGCTTGAAATGCACTTAGAAGTGCTCGTTTCTCATTTTAAAATTAAACTTTTATAACAACTTGAAATATTTCTCAAAATTATAATGACGTTTCAAATTCTTAAAAAATTGTAAACAATTTAATACAAACATACTTAAATAAATATATACATATGTGTGTATGTATATATTTACATAAAAACACATTTACATCCATCACTTGCTTCATTTAAAATCTTAAAAAGAGTCTTCAAAAATTTTAGTTATTTATCTTTGTTTGAAAAATAATTTCTCTTTTCCACAAAAAAAGCAACAAAATTCCTCTAATCTTCTTACGAAATATTGTTAATAATTAACGTCAAATGTATGTCAGTATGTATGTACATACATACATATCTGTCATATACAGCCATATTGGAAAGGTCTCTGTATAACATGTACTTATTAATTCCTTTACTTTTGTTGCTTCTTGTTGTTTTATTGTTTCTTATTTTTCTTCTGCTATTTACTTAAGTACCTATTGGGTCTAATTCGTTTTTTCTTTTGTTTCATTTTAAACAAAAATGTTACATTTAATGATTGATTACCAAAAATTTTCAAAAACAATAAATAATACCAAAATACAGAGATGGAACGTTTAGTAGTATTAAACTTGGGGTGCAGGCAACTTTTCTTAACTTTGTCATTCTGTTTGTAATTTCTACAATATCTATTTCTGACTCCATAAAGTATATATATTCTGACTTCTTATGCCTAGAGAAGTTGATGGAGCGATGTCTGTCTGTCCGTCCGTGTTAGTGTTGAAATCATTTTTGCTCAGGCACTAAATGAGCTAGAAAAAATTTAAATACGTCAATTTATCAGACATAATTTCGAAAATTTGGCTCCTGAAAATCAGCTAGATCGGTCCATGGCCCTCAAGGCAGTGGGCTAAACACCACGTCTGCCTATAATTTTTTCATATCATTTGGAACAACGAAATAACTCCAATCAAAAAAAAAAAAAAAAAAATATTGAGCGATAGAGAATAAAAAAAAATAAGAAATAAAAACATCAAGTGAAAGAATTGGCGCTCGCCCATATTTTCCGAGTTTTGGGCCTCTGAAATTTTCATTAAAAAATCGATTGTCAATATGGTCGATATGAGTATCATTTAAAAGCTTTTGAAGAGATCTAACAGGAAATACTAAAATTAAAAAAAAATGCTTAACCTATTAAGAGCCGATGACATTTTTAGGTAAAATCATATATCGTACTTAATTTTTTCTTTTCTTATTTTTTAAATTTCTGCCACCGAAATCTTTGTTCTTTTGGTAGGAGCTACTTCACTAAACTAGATTTATATACATCGTTAGAAGTATATAAGATTCGGTATAGACGAATATAGCACTCATTTTTATTTATTTTTTATTTTTTGATAAACTAAAACCCTTTTTTGACAAAGTGTTTTGACTTCTATAAATATTTTGTTCAATATTTTTGTAGAGTTTTTATAGCTAAACAGTAGTTTAATTTTCTAATTTCACTAAGATTGTCTCCTTCTTAGAACTCATTACTATGTCTCGCTTTAATTGATGTGCCATTTAATTCCTGTCCACACTTTGCAACTTTTGTTGCGCAACTCTTGAGTTTGTGAGTGAGAAAGGAAAGATTAATAGAGATTGGTACAATGTTTTATGTACTTGCAATTTTTTTTGTTTTGGCATTCGTAGTTTAAGCAAAATAAAATCCAACTAAACAGAAGCCAGAATTGCAGAACGAATTCAGCTTTAAAAGTGAGTTTTAAAAAATTGCAGGAAAAAATGCATATGTGGTCGAGGACTTGTAAACGAAAATCGCTAAAGATTGTCAATTTTTTTATCGTTTAAGCTTAAAAACAAATTTTTAAGTTTTAATAAAAACCCAATACTTACTGTCAAAAAAAAAAATCAGTTATCCATGCCTGATACAATACAAATTGTTTAAGCAAAATCTTTAAAAGAAAATTAACTTCTTTTGTTGTTTTACTTATTCATTTAATTGTGGCTGTTTTATTGTGTTATTATTTACCTTTTTTTAGATGCTTTACCTCTCCGTTTTTTTGTTTTGTTTTACCATTTTCCTAGTTTTTCTTATAAAATGTTATTTTTTCTCTACACAGTTATTGTTGTTGTTTTTGTTTTTGCTTTATAACAATTCCTAATCGACATGTTTTAAGTAAGAGCAACATTATCAATGAGTGTGTGTAAAAGTGTGCAAGAGTGAGAGAGCAGCATAACAATAAACCGTAAACATAATAAAAACAAAACAAAAACCACAATTGAGGTGAAAAAATGCATGTCATGACAAAACGGGGAGTTATTTCTTAAGAAATAAAGTTTTAAAATTTAAGAAAACCGGATTGATTGATTTCAAATAAAATTTAAAGCGTTAAGGGGTATAATTTTTAAAATTTTGTTTACTAAATAAATATCTAATGGATGTCATATTTTATTTACACAGGTGTTGCCATATTGGCCATATTTGAAAAAAAAACGCAGAATAGTTAAATTTTTTTTTAATAAAATTGTGAATGTGTGGGGCTTAATGACTTCGCTTTACTTTTTGGAGAAAAAAAAAAAAAAAAAAAAAACAAACGACCATTTAGATAGACTTCTTTTTCTTAAAGTTTTTATTTTTTTTTAATTTTTTTATTATTAATTGAAAATCATTTTGTTCATTTTTTTTGCAATAATTTTTAATAAATATTAGATAAGAAGTAGGTATTCAAGACATTATTTTTTGTAATCTTAAATTGAGAAAAAAAAATTTGCATTTCAAATTAAATAAATAACTAAAAAATCAAAAAGCTATAAATTATTTTTAAATAACTGATTTAATTATTTATAAATAACTTTTTTTCATGTTCCATGTTTTTCTATTCGCTTTAACAAATTATTTGTTTAATATTTCTGTAAATTATTGTAAAGATTATTTATTTTTAATTTGTACTGAAATTATTTTTAAACAGTTTACTCAGCTTAAAATTAGTTTTTTTAACATATTTTTGTTGTCTTTCCTTTGGCCCCCTCTCAATCATTGCTTTTTTTTACAATAGCTATTCGTGACCAATTTTATTTGAGTGCATATATATACATACATACAAACGTAAATACGTACATACATACGTAGATACGTTCATGTAACAATTGCTTTGTGTAAATGATGTTTTTTTGGGCGTTTTTTTCTATTTTTAAAATCACTTACAATTAGTTTCTAAAGTATGGAAAATTTTTAAAAACTTAAAAATCATGTAAGTTAATTACGTAAATGACTGGCTTTATTTTACATAGAAATGTATGTGTGTAAGAGCGTGCAATTGAACAAAATCTTACTAAAAATAAATTTAGTCATCTAAGAAAAAAATATTACTTGAGGAGTTAAGGTATTACTTTACGTTACGTTAAATATGTTTTAACGTAAGTACTTACGTTACGTAGTAACACAACGTAACATAGCAGAGGGAATATAATAAAATTCTTTTAATATTTTTATTTTCAATCAATTTCAAAACACAGTTTTTTTTATTAAATCATTTATAAATATTTTAGCAAACATTGGAGTTGTTGTTTATTTTACTCATTTTACTTATTTTTCCTTATTTATTTATTTATTAGAAATCTGCATAATTTTATTTTCTATTAAACAAACAAATTCGCATACGTCAAACGTTAAAGAGCATTTGAAACGCCATAAAAATAAACAATTTTAATTAACAACTTTCTATGAAATGCAAAGTAACAAAATTATTTATTGTTAATCGTTAATAAATAAGAAATTTTGTTTTCTATTGTTAATAAATGTTTTGAAGACGCAATAAATAAAAATATTAAACACAAAAAAAAACAGCTTTTGAAAAATAACAAGAAAAACTTCTTTTATTTACAAATGAAATATTTAAAGATTTTATTTTTTTAATTTGGTGGTTTTGATAATGGAATAATAATCCCAGTTTTTTATGTATTTTTTTTTTTATCACAAAAAAAGTTTTTTAATGGTTTTTAAAATTTTAATTCAGCTTTTTTAATTTTTTTTTTTTTTTTTGTTATCATCATCACAATTTTATTTTATTATTTTTGTGCTAAAGTTGCATGTGTAGTTTGTAATTTGTGAAAGAAAAAAAATGCTTTAGTTGGTGAAATTGTAGGCCAATATGAAATAAAATATCGCTTGATAGTAAAAAAAATAAAAAATAAAAAAACACTGTGGGGAGTAAACTGCAACGAATACTGATAATTTTAGCGGCTTTTTGTTTTTGTATTAAAATAATAAAATAAAAAAAATTAACAATAAATATAATTGTATGTTAGGAAGGCTTCGATGCCGCCTTTAATGAAAAAAAAATTTTTTTTGACATAATTTAAATAAATAGTAAACCATTCTGCTTATAAAGGGTGTTTAAAAAATAAATCCAAAAATTAAAATTCCCTCATTTATTAAAGAAAATTTTGCCAGCAATTTAACAGCTGAAGATAATTTTATGCCGCATATTTTGATGTTTTATTTCCAAAAATCTAATAACCCGTTTTAGAGTTATGGTGAAGTAAATGCATATAAACGCTGTATTACTTGGCACACCCTGTTATATAAAAATACTAAAAGCAGACTTGTCTAAAGCATGTTTATACCCTTACTTTTCATTATATTTTTAATTAAACGAGAATCTTTCTGCAGCTCACTGTATTTTGAAATAAAAAATAATTCTTGCAAAAAACAAAAAAACAAAAGCCGACTTTAAAATAGACAGACGGGACAGATGGTTATCGAATATAAAATAAAAAATTTAATAACATACTTCGCTAAAATATGACTTTTCTTTTTAAAACAGTTCAGCAGTTAAGTCCATGTACAACAAAGTGCGTAACCTCTAGGGCCACCCTGTAATTTCGAGTTTTAAATATTTTTTTTGTTGTTATAGCGAACAAAAAGTATATATTCCATGTAATTTTTAACTGTTTATCTATAACGCTTCCAAAGGATGAGGTCATATATATCAAATAACATCACTTATTGGGTCACCCTTTAATTTTATATTAACACTTGTTACAGCGAACTTAGAACTACACGCTTTATATAATTTTCATCTGTTTGATTATAACAGTTCCCAAGATAAAAAAGTATAACCTATGGGGACACCCTTTAATTTTAGTTTTAGTTTTTTTTGTTAAAACGGATTAACAAAACACGTTCTGAGTAAATATCAATTGTCACTCTAAAAAGATTCAGAACATAAGGCCACAAACATCAAATAACATTACCTGGGGGACACCCTTTAACTATCCATTTAAACTTTTTTGTTATAGTGAAGATATATTTACATATTTTGTGTAATTTTCAAGTATTTTAACATAATGATTCAATAGATAAAATAATATCAGTCAAATTATGTTACATATGGGGACACCCTTTAATTATTAAAATTTATTTTCGTATTTCATTCTGTTATTATAAGCTATAGGGATGCTAAATTTTTTTAAATTATTTATGTTTTGGTGTTCCTTTCGGTTAGCAGGGAGGAGGCACACCCTTTAATTTTTTAAATTTAAACCTTTTAGTTTAAATAAAAATCCAAAACGGTTTAGAAATAACTGAGTTATCACAGAAATCTCATTCCAGATTTTAAAATTTATACCAATTTGACCAATCTTTTTATTGGGTCACCCTTTAAGTTTTCATTTTACTTTTTTTATTTATTTTTTAAAACAAACACTTTCTCTTGGTAAAATTTAAAAGCTCTTTCTGTTGATATTTATAAAACAAACCTTTAGAAAAATTACTTCGCTATGGGGACACCCTTTCATTTATTATTTAGTTTTTTTTTTGTATCTTTTGCTAAAATGGACGCAGTTCTTCCAACTCTGTATAAATTTCAAGTATCTGCATTAAACGGCTTGAACGGTTAGGGGTCTTATAACGTCTCTTTGAGCACACCCTGTCGTTTTTAAATTCATTTTAATACTTTTTCTTTTAGTGTAGTGGCCGTAAAGAACTCTTAATGCGTTGGGTTTCTACAAACCGTTCTTTAGTTCATTTTATTTATTTTTTTATAAAGTCAAATCATGAAAGACCTTTTTTTACAACCCTGTGTCTCTGTTAAAGTTCTCTGCAGTAAGTTAAGAGTTCAGTTTAAAAACACACACACATTCGCACACACAACAAAGCAGCATGCAATGTTAACAAACTGCGACAGACAGCAAACAAACAGACAAATTTAAAAGAAAACCATTGTTAAAATGTACAAGTGAGTTATATGATTAATAAATAATGGGGTCATAAAAAAGATATGACCAAACAATTTAAAAGGAATAAATAAAAATAAAAAAAATTAATTAAAAATAATTTAGGAGGGGACATTTGCTCTTAAGACACAAACATGTTTTTCAAATTATTTTAAAACGTCTTAAGGGTTTCTGTTCTGTTCATATTTAAATAACAAAATAAAAAATAAAATTGCCTTATTATATGATCTATGGGAAAATTTAAAGGTTTATGGACAAACTGTTTTCATTCGTTTTTTTTTTTTTTTGCTCAATGAATAAAAAGCAGGTTTTATTTTTTTCTTTAATTTTATTTCCTTTATTTTTCTTATAGAAAAACCACCCTCAACTGTTTAAATAATTGTAAGAAATGTTGTAAAACAATTATAATTCTTGGTTTTTTTATGAAATATTTTTAAACATAAAGTTCCGCTTAGATGAACAACTTCCTTTCCAATTGAACAAGAAGAAACAAATACCCAAAAAAAAAATAAAATAAATAAAACAAAACAACCCCGGCTTTAAATACATCCGTTTCTTAGCAAAAAAAAAAAAAAAAAACTACTTAAAAATTAAACATAAAAAACAACAACTCTGCATTTTTTAAAAAAGATTCAACGGCTTTAAAAAAAATTATTCCCCCTTCACAAAAAAAAAATCCTCTTAAAAAATTCCTTATAATTTTTTTGTTTAGATTTCAGTTATAAAGACACATAAACAATTTGATTTAAACCTGTTTAAATTTACTTTTAAATAATTCTCCACGTCGTAGAAGTCCATTAAATATATTTTTTTTGTTGTTTATATCATTATGACTCATTTTTAACATTTTGAATGTTTTCATTTCAATAAAAATCCAATTTACTATTTTATTTCTTGTTTTGCCTAAAGTCTCTCTAACAAATTAAAAACTGGTTGGCTACTTTAAGATTTGAAACTGAATTAAAAAGTATTGAAACTGTTTTTATTATTTTTTTTTTTTCTTTTTTTTTGAAACTCCCATTAAAACTTGACTTATTTATGGCTGTTTTTTCTTCAACTTGGGTTTGTTTTTTAATGTCTACGATCTTGAACTATAATTTAAGCTTAGACCTGATTTATTTAAGATTTATGGCGATAGCTTAATCAATAGGAATGGTCTTCTTTATTTTATTAAAAGTATAAAAATTGAAGAAACAGATACAGGTGCCGTTTATTTTCATAAAAAATAGATAAAAAACCTTTAGATTAGAGTTTAACAAAAGCACAGTTTTAGGGAAAATTCAGTTTAGGTGACTTCATAAGCTTCAAATGCAAAACACTTTTCAAAAATCTTTTTAAGTTGTCAAAGATTTAAAATGCAAAAAAAGACAAATTTCGACAAATTCATCTGTTTCAGGCAATGAATTCGCCTGGAACAGAAGTAGAATCAAATGTAGATTGTTCTCTCAAAAAAGCTATCCTTCGCTCGAAAACGTAAAAGAATCATCTCATCTTAAATGTAAATCCGTTTCTTAAGATCATCTTTGCTTCTTTAAAAAATTTTATTTGTTTTTGGATTGAAATTTGATTAAACTTGTAATTGATTCAATTATTTATTTAATTTAATTTTAATTATTTTTTAATTGTATGTTTTTCTTTTTTAATCAAATATATTATTGTTTCATTAAATTATTAAATTAAATAATTTCAATTTTTAATTAAAAATATAATTGAGCCAATTAAAAATTTAATAAAATTTTTAATTTTTTTATTTAATTAGAAATTTTGCTTTTCTATTTTATTTAAAAATTATACTGATTAATTTTAATATTTTATTTAATAACAAAGATTTATATTAAAATTTGAATTTTGACACAATTAAAAATTTAATTAAATTATTAAATTTTATCTCTAATTGGAAAAAAAATTTTATGTATTTTTTAGTTAAACAATAATTGAGTCAATCAAAAATTTTTTATTTGATAAAAAATTCTATATTTCTCTATTTTGAACTAGAATTTTTTTTATTTTTAAATTTAACATAATTAAAAATTTTCTTATTTATTTAGAACCGTTTTTGCTTCTCTAGTTTATTTAAAAATATTACTGACTCGTTTAATTTTTTAATTAGAAAAATTTATTTTTATTTTTTAATCAAACATTTAATTGAGCCAAATAAAAAAATCATTAAATTTTGAGACTTTTTGTTAAATTAGAAATTTTTTGCTTTTCTCTATTTTTTTAAAATATTAATGATTCATTTAATTATTTAAATAAAAAAAATTTATGTATTTTTTTAATTAAATATATAATTAAAACAATTAAAAATTTAATTAGATATTAAAATATTTTATTTAATTATAATTGAACCAATTAATAGTTTAATTGAATTTTAAATTTTATTCTTTAACTAGGAATTCATTTTTATATATAAAAGATCAATTTATTTTTTAAATAAACATTTTCTTATTAATATTTTAATTAAACATTTAATTGAGTGAATTAATCTTTTGATTAAATTTTTGTTTGAAAACAAATAAAATAATTTATAATTAATAATATTTTCTGTTATTGTATTTATTTATGGAGATAAAAAAATAAAATGCGTTTGTCCTGAATAATGAAAAGCAAAACTTCAATTACTTTAACACCATTAAATGTTATATTAATTAAAATTTTAATTAAATTTTTTCTTCAATTTTGAATTTTGAATTTGTTTTTTTTTTTTTTTTGTAACTACATGTATAACAGACCAATTTATATTTTTAATAAAAATTTTTTTATTAATTTTTTCATTAAACATTTAATTGAGTGAATTGCCTGTTTGATTAAATTTTTGTTTGAAAACAAATAAAATTTTTAATACAATCAACAATATTTTTTGTGTTTGTATTTATTTAGAAAAATTAATAAGTTAAAATGCATTCTGAAAAGCAAAACTTCAATCACTTTAACATTCTTAAATGTTAGAAATATTACGGAACATTGCCCTTACAAAGTCTTCATGGTCCCACAACAACTTTTTTAAGTTCCTTTTTTCCAATTTTCTTGAAACATAAAGCTTTCATAACATTCAGAAATATGTCACGTTTTTTTTTTTTGCCCTTTTTTTTGTGATTAATATTTAAAAAGGCAAAAAATAAAATCAATTTATTAAACTTTCCATTATTAATGGATCTTTTTGTAGCAGGAATATTAAATATTTTCATTTCATATCATTTCTTAAATAAAACAAAGGGATTTTTAAGTATTCACCGAAAAACAGATGAATCAGTTTCAAGGAAGAGTCATTATTTTTTTTGAAGCGAACAAGAGTTTAACAGAAGTAGCAGCCATTTAAATTTCACTTAATCACAATAGAAAAAACACTGAACTTCTTTTTGAAATGTTGTGAAGCTTTAAAAAAGCAAGTTTTATCATTCGAAATTTTTTAAGCAGCAAGCCGTTTTAATATCAGTGATCATTGGACAGACGTGACTACACAATTAATGTGTTTACAATTCCAAATATGGCCGAAATTCCTAAATAAATTAGAGAGAATAGAGAACTTTTTTTTTATAAATTTTTAAACATTTTATGTAATTTTTGTAATCTTTACAGGGAAATGTTAAAATGATTAACTCTGTTAACTTAACATTTTTTGAGTGATGTAAGCGAGCCTCAAGTGTTAATCGAATGTTTTCAAAAGTAATTATCATATAAAACATGAAACCTGTCTGGCAACTTCAAATGAGTATTTATAACGGGGACACAGTGATGCCAACAAAAAAAAAAAAAAATAATAATAATAAAACTACAAAATATCAGTGGAGCCATTTTAAATTATCTCTTATTTAAAAAAAAATAATTAAAATCCACTTTAATCAATAATTAGAAAAAGCACTCTAAAAGCATAATTAAAAGCTTTAAAAGAAGCATTTTGTTAAAAATAATTGATAACATTAAAAATCTCTTAATTAAAATTGTAACAACTAACAAAAACTGTCATGCAACAATTTTAGTTAAATATTTGAAATTCTTCTTTATCTGTGTGTTTAAAAGCCAGGCAGACAAATTACAACCATTTACAATCTTCAACTAGTTCAACACTCACATTAGAAAAATTATTTGAATTAAAAGAGAAAGAAAGAAACTTCCGCATTTTGTGGCAAAATTGCTGGTTTTTAATTTTTTTCTTTTTTCTAATGCGAAGCACACACAATATTAAAATAATTAAATCGCCATTTTATAATTTCTAGCATAAAATGTTTGCGATTTTAAATAATCATCATACAATCTTTTTTTTTTTTTTTGTTTTCGTTTAAGTTTTCTAGATGTGAATTTTTTGTTTTTTGTTGTTGTTGTTAAATTTATTAAAAAATTTTAAATAAAGAACTAGATTTCTTTTTCTATGAATATTTTTTATTTTTTTTTTTTTGTTATAAAATTGTTTGAATTTAAATGTGTTAAAATTGTGTATTTGCAAAATGGGCACGTCCGTCTTGACAAACATGATTAACATTTGAATTTTGTTGTGTTTACAAAAAGTGTTGCCAGCCTAAACATTGAATGATGGGAACATAAAGTAAAAATATTTAAGGCGTAACATTATTTATTTAAAATCTATTTATGAATGTTTGGATTTGCTTTGTTTTAAAATTCTTTAGACGTCTTATTGATTTCCTCGAAATTGAAAGCAGACTAAGCTATTTTGTAATAAGATGGGGAAGAAGGCGTTCTCTTTTTTATTTTGTTAATTATACGAATTGATAGTGCTCCTGGAGATATTGCAGTAAAGAGAATGGTTACCCCACGAAGTCGAGTACCACCTCTATACAAGTAAATTATTTTGTATCCTGGAAAATTACAAATGGAAGGTCTATAAATTTGATGTAGGATACTTTCAAATTAAAGGGCGTAAAAAACTTCGTAGTGTATTAAGGGGAGACGGGCTTCCCCCAGACAAAGTAATAAATAATTTTTATATATTTGTAAAACAACAAAAGTCACACTTTATGAATTTGATTTACACTACGTTACTTTGAAAATAACGCCACGTGGTCAGCTAGAAAACTGGAGGAATAGGAGTTTGAAGAGGGGTAACCCCTAACAAAAGATGTGTGTAAAGTTGAATTTTAAAATTTATATTCCAAGCCACATTCTGTTACGATAACAGAGCTCTGTTAAACACTTAACATAACCACTGTTAATCACTTAACATAACCAATGTTAATATTAAAAAAATTAAACAAGAGTTTTCGGGTGATATTTAAATATAATACCAGAAAAGTACCAAAGTCCTTTTTCAAATTTCAAAAGTGGTGTTGTTTGAATAACCTCTATAATTTCTTAAAAAACGAAATGTTGATATATTTGACTATTAGAGTTTAGTGAAGACACTACTAGAAGTGTTCTACAATAGTTTTTTTTTTCTAACCACTTTAAATTATATTTAAATATTGTCCGGAAACTCCTATATTAAATTTTTAATATTAACATTGGTTATGTTAAGTGATTAACAGTGGTTATGTTTAGTGATTAACAGAGCTCTGTTATCGTAACAGAATTTGGCTTGGATTATAAATTTTAAAATTTAACTTCACAAACTTTAACAAGAATGCTATTCACTACTAAATAGTGAGGATGCTTTAACGTTACTCGGAGGGTACTCTATGAACATAGCGGCTAGTGTGGGGGTACAAAAACTGTGGTTAGCGAAGAACACCGGGTGTGGCTAGTAAATAATAAAGAGTAAAAAACCAAAAATATAAAATTAATAAAACTAAAACGTGCTAGAATTTATTAACAGTAGAAAAGTAACAAAAAAATATAAATTAACTTCTTTTTTTTTTTTTCAAGATAATAATTATTTAAGCTGAAGATAATTGAATTTAAGCTGATTCAATAAAAGGTGTGTCACTTAATTAAATAAATAATGTTAAAATTTGATTCAATATTTGCTAAAAAAAAACTTTCTTTCTCTCGCTGTTATCTTTGCCGGTCATCCACAAGTCGTATGTAAATCAATTTAAGTTCCATTTGTGTTATAATTCAAAAATGATTTTGCTTACACTAGACACCACTCAAAATGCTTACATTTTAACACACAACTAAAAAGGGTGTGGCGTATAATCCCTTAAAATTTTTATACATTTTTGGCGTAGAGTTCTACTAGGCTAATGAAAGCCTTTCCAAGTGCCTCAATTTCATGCTGGAGAATTGTTTAAACTATTTTAAATAAATATAACGCAATGGACTTTAAACTCAGCTGCTTTGCTGTATTCTATTCTATGGCCAAATTCTAAATCTTCCTAAAAAATCTCCCATCAATTATTAGTGTTCCTGCTTGGCAATTTTTTTTAATGACTGTAACAGCTCTAAATGGTTATTCCTTTTCAAAGGCAATAAGTGGCGTCTCTGTTTCTCAAAATCCCCCACCTTCTACTCAGCAACGCAAACTGCTGATACTATGACGCTCTTTAAAGAAAAAAAATGTTGTCCCTTTCTTTAGACTGGAATTTTTGCATTAAATCGAACATTTGAGTTGTTCTTTATTTTGGGTATAAAAGTGTGGCGGGTAACGGTACTCGAATTACATCAGCGATTATAAATTTATTTTAAAACAATTTCAAACTTTCTGCTGCACCATTCAAAAAAAAAACCTTTTTTTTTGTTAGTAGACGCGATACACCCAACTCTCGCACATCATTTTCATGTTCAGCTAAAGTCATTAATTATGTTTCTTATGCTGCTTGAGTTGAGTCGAGAAATTTGTTTGCCTCAAAAAGGCCTGATCGTAAAATTTAATTGAAGATGTTCATAGCTGATTCTCGCTAAAAGAGGGCTTCAATTTTAATCTCAAGTAGGTGCTCTGTGTCACATTTTTAAGTTCAAAAAAATATGGAGTTCTAAACAAATAAATTTCCATAAAACCTGTTATCCATTTCTGAGGTTTTTAGGAAGATGACTTAAGGTAAGTCGGAATTTCAATGCCTCTGAGCGATATATATGATCTTTCATTGTTAAAGATAAATGTCTCTTGGCAGCATCAACCTGATTTCGATGAAACTTATTATCCATCTCTAAATTTTTGTAGCCGGATTTTAAGAACTTTGGAGAGATATGTACGATCTCTCACTGCTAAAAATAATTGTCTCTTGGTAGCATTAACCTGAGTTCAATTAATGTAGATTTCGATGAATCCAAGTATCCATCTCTGATTTTTTGTGAGGGGATGTCAAGTTAAAACCGGATTTAAGGCACTTTTGAGAAATATATACGATCTCTCACAGCTAAAAATAATTGACTCTTCGCAACATTAACTTGAGTCCAAACAAAGTAGATTTTTATGAATTCTATTATCCATCTTTGAGTTTTTGTAGAAGGATGTAAAGCTTAGATAGGGTTTAAATGACTTTGGAAGATATATACGATCTTTCACTGCTAAAAATAATTGGCTCTTCGCAACATCAACCTGAGTTCAAACAAAGTAGATTTTTATGAATTCCATTATCCATCTCTGAGTTTTTGTAGAAGGATGTCAAGCTTAGACAGGGTTTAAATGACTTTGGAAGATATATACGATCTTTCACTGCTAAAGATAAATGTCTCTTGGCAGTATCAACCTGAGCTCATTTAATGTAGATTTCGTTGAATCCAAGTATCCATCTCTGATTTTCTGTGAGGAGATGTCAAGTCAAAAGTGGATCTTAAGCACTTTAAAGAGATTTATACGATCTCCCACAACTAAAAATAATTGACTCTTCGCAACATTAACTTGAGTCCAAACAAAGTAGATTTTTATAAATTCTATTATCCATCTCTGAGTTTTTGTAGAAGGATGTCAAGCTTAGATCGGATTTTAATGACTTTAGAGGGGTATAAATGATCTCTCACTGCTAAAGATAATTTTTTCTTGGCATCAACCACTTAGTGTTTAAAGACTTTAGCTCATCCTCTATGTATCAGGTCTGGCAAACCCACATAAAATATTTTTGTACGACATTTTTTCTTAAGAATTTTGGTTTTTTATATAATTTTAAAAACAATTTCCACTTTATTTTAATGACCTTTTCTGTTTAAAGAATTAATTTCATACATTAATTTGTGTTTCTTAATTTTTGTTTTGTTTCTTTTGCTTTTGCTTTTATTTTTCCTTCTTTTTTATTCCCTTGTTTTAACAGTACAACTAAAGTTTTTTTAGTTCCTTTTATTGAAGAAAAACGAAACATAGTTCGTGTGTGGTCTATTCTTTCTTTTAAAGCGGCTTAGATTTTTTGTTGTTGTTGTTGTAAGAAATATGATTCTGACATTTTATCTCTTTGTGTCTAAATTGATTTTTGAAAACAATTTCCCATTAAATTTTTTGTGGTACCCCTAAATAAAAACCAATTTTGATTTTGAGTTGCCAATCAATTAAGGTTGTGTCCAAAAAAAGAATTTTAATGAAAGGTTTTACTACGCATTTTTTCTAACAATTTGTGGTTTATATTTTCTGTTGAAAATATTGTTCCTTTAGGTCTAACGAATTATCTTTACAAATTTCAACAGCTGTTAAGTTTCAAACAAAAAATATTTAAAGAATTGTTAAATCATGTAAAAAATATTTAAGAGGCGTTAATTAGGAAGTATTTAAATACTTAAAAGAAAATTCCTATTAAATTGAAGGCTATAAGTGTTCGACATATGTTAAATTAGCCATAGAGAAAAAGTAATGTTAAACAAGCTGTTAGTTAGCAGCTGTATCCTCTAAAAAGTTTACATACATTCGGTTGTAACATAACTACGTCAAACATAAGTTTATACGAAATTTTTTAGTTTAAATAAAAACAAAAAGGAAGAAGGCTTCAATTAAAAAAAAAAAGAAAAAAAAAATAATAATTAAAGAATAACTCCCACTCAAATATTAATTTGAAAACTTCAGTTTGAATTTTTAATTTTATGTAGATTTTTTTGTTTATTTCTTCATTATTTTTAATGATCCTGAAACTTATTTCCTCTAAAATCATTTGAATTTTTTTTTTTTCTTTATAAAAAATCTTAACAAAAATTAAATTTTTTTAAATTTAAATCAACATTTAATTTTTTTAATATTTTAAATTTTCTTAAAACGTGATTTTATGATTAAAAATAGTGTTCTGCAAGTTTCTTTGTTTTTTTTTCAGTTTCATTTTTCTTTTTTTTATTAAAATAAAATTTTGCGAATTTTTTATAATTTTATAAAATGCTCAGATTAATTTATTTTGAATATTTTTAAACTTCTAATTTTTTTAGTTTATTGTGAAATTTTCGTTTTATGTCAAATTTCGATTTTTGTGATCAAATTTAAATTTGTTTTTAAATTTTTCATTTTTTTATGAAATACTCATTTTGATCAAACTATGATTTAGCGTTGTTTTCTAATTTGTTAAAATTGTTTGAAATGCTGGAATTATCAAACTATTTTTTTTTTTTTTTTGTGAAATTGAGAATTATTGGTTTTTTCCAATTTTTTTTTTCTTTTTTGTGAACTTTTTTCTCTTGCTTTTAATTTCAATGTTTTGCTGAGACTAAAATTTTGCAAAAATTTTCAAATGTGTGTCAAAAATTACCAGTCACATTTTGTTATTTTAGTTACAATTTTAGTCTTAAATTTGACTGTTAAAATTGGTTGGTTGGTTGGTTGTTGTTGTTGGGAACTACAATCATGACTAATCATTTGAATATTTTTTTATGTTTTATTTGTTAACATTTTCATAATAAGAGATTTAAAGAAATTTTTTGTTGTTGTTATTTTATTACATTTGGGCTTACGATACAGGGTGTTTAGGTAAAAAAATAATGGAAAAATTTTAACGAAAATATAGTTAGCAACCAACTCGTGGTGAAAGACATGACATTGAAGAAAAATCAAAACGCTATTTTTAGTTTCTTCTGTTCCTTGTGTGTTTCTTCACCCTGTAGTTTATTTTTCTCCCATCGCGATTGTCTAAAATAAAAGAATTTTAATATGTCAAATTGGATATTTATGACGTTTACATAAAACGATTCCATAGAAAACAAATAAAAACATGAGAAACATTAATTATCGTTTGTTTACTTTTCCAGTAATTTATCACAAACTGCTATGAAAAAGGAAACACCGAATTAAACAAAATGCACAATAAACTTTTTAGTCATAAAATATATATATTGTTTCGGCAGAAGGTTATCAACCGATGAGTTTAAATACAAAAGGAGTAAAAATTTGAAAATAATTTTTATCACTTTCAACATTTTAAGGCTGCAATTCGAAAAATCGTAAAAAAATTAAAAGTCTTTCTTTTCTTAATTTAATAAAACATCTGTCAGTAGCAAACTTTTTTTGATTTTAATAATTCAAATAATTTGAAATTTATTTACACTGTTTTCTGAAGTGCTGCTTTCCACACGTCTGCTTCCTTTTTCTTTTAAATGCAAATTTTCTTTGTTCCTTTTCAGAAGCCTTAAATTGCTATTTTGTTTATTTAAAAATTAGCTTGAAATATTCATATGACTTAAGGACAAAAACAAAAACAAAAAAAAAAAAAATACAACAAGAGAAACATAATAATAATGTGGTAACCAGCTGCTATCGAATTATGGAAAGTGGTTCTACAAGATATTTTAAAACACAAAAGAAAATAACACATAATGCAGTAATACACAGGGTTGGGAAGCACCTTTACATCTTTAACCAAATAAAATTTTAAAAAATGTGTATCTTAACGTTTGCTGTTTGATATTTTTTAGTTTTAAAAGACAGTCAGTTTGCGTAACGATTTTTGAAAATAAAATCTTAAATGTTTACACAAACCTATCGATAATTGCTTCTTTTCGATAATGTCATACACAACTATTTGTCTATTAATGACAATTAATCTTCAGAAATTTGTTTTTATTGCTGATCAAATAGATTTTTGTTAGCTATAATTTTCTATAAAAATTGTTTGTTATCGACAATGTTCTGTAGAAAATTGTCCTTTATCAATAATTTTTTGTAGAAAATGTCTTTTATCGATAATTTTTTCTAGAAAATATTTTGCTATCGATAACTTTCTGCAGAAAATTATCTGTTATCGATAATTTTCCGCAAATAATAGTCTGATGTCAGTAATTTTTTTGGATCAAATTTTTTTTTATCGGTTATTTTCTGCAGAAAATTGTTTATGGATAATTTTTTGTAGAAAATATCTTGCTATCGATAACGTTCTTCAGAAAGTTGTCTGTTATCAATAATTTTCTGCACATAATTGTCTGCTGTCAATAATTTTCTAGAGAAAAAAATTCTTTTATCGATTATTTTCTGTAGAAAATTGTTTGTTATCGAACGTTTTATATAAAAAAGTCTGTTATCGATAATTTTCTGTTAAAAATTGTCTGTTATTGAAAATTATCTGCAGAAAATTTTATGTTATTATTTTCTATAGAAAGTTGTCTATTATCGTTATTTTTTATTGAAATTTTTCAGTTATCGATAATTTTCTGTTAAAAATTGTCTGTTATTTATAATTTTCTTTTTAAATTGTCTGTTATCGATAATATACTTTAGAAAATTTCTTGTTATCAATAATTTTTTTTAGGACATTGCCTGCTATCGACCATTTTCTAAAGAAAATTGCCTGTTATAGAAAATTTCTATAAAAAATTATCTGCAAAAAATTTTATGTTTTCAGTGTTTTCTATGGAGAGTTATCTGTTATGGATAGTTTTGTGTAGAACAGTATCGATAACTTCTTGTAGAAAATATCCTATCGATCGGAAAAAAATCTTGTTATAGATAATTTTCATTAGAAAATATCTTGTTATCGATAAACTTCTATAAAAATATCGCGTTATCGAAAATTTTCTACAACAAACCTATTGTTATCGATAGTTTTCAATAAAAACTTCTAGTTACCAATAACATTTAATAAAAGATTTCTTGTTATTGATCGTTTCCTATGGAGAATATCTTATTATCGATGATTTTTTTTTAATAAATTTTCTATTTCTTAATATTTTTTATCGAAAATACATTATCCGTTAATTTTCTGTAAATAATTTCTTGTTATCGATATATTTTTATAAAAGCTACATTGTTTTCGATATTTTTCGGCAGAAAATATATTGTTATCTATCTATCGTTTTCTATAGTAAATATCTTGTTATCGACAAAAGGAGGACTTTTCTTTATCTTTTGCGTTCTAAAATAATTTTTTTAAGTATTACTAGAACTATGTTTTGTTATCAGCATTTATCCTTAGAAAAACTGTTTATATTAATAGTTTTCTATAAGAAATTTCGTGTTATCTGTTGAAAGAACTGTGTTATCAGTGATGTTCCATGGGATGTTATGTGTTATCGATTATTTCAAAATACCACGTTATTGATCTATCAGCTTGTTAGTTGCCAATAGTTTTTTATACGAAATCATCGATTATTTTTAAAAATTCAGTATTAAAGATTATTTCCTAATGAATACTTTTGCTTTCGATTATTTTTATTGATATTTTTATTTTTCCTGATATAAATTTGATGTGTTTTTATAAAAAGCCTGTTTGTTATCTTTCTGTTTTCCAAGCTCTGACTTGTTAAAATGATAATATAACTCCTTTCGTTTTTGTTTTACATTCCAGAGCTTTAAGTGGCAGCACTTTCGAAAACAAAACAAACAAAAAAAAAATACCAAATAATAAACGTATTTAAAGACGCAAAACCTAAGAAAAAAAGAAGAACCTTAAGGAATTGAACTCAAGAAAAACAAATTATATTTTGAGTTCGCCTTTTTTATTGTTGCAACTAAAGGGGCGTTACTGTGTAAAGAATTTTGTAAATTGTTTTTAAAATATTAAAGAATTAAAGCGAAATTCTGAAATATTTTTACTTAAGATGAGTAATTTAAAACCTGGTTTTATGATTTTTTTTTGTTTAATGAATATTTTGTGCATAAATTTATTTACTTTCTGTTTAAATTTATTCGAACTGATTTCTAATTAAAGTTTTCTTTTTTTTTAATTTAATATGCTGGTCATGTATTTTGAATTTCTAATGAAATTTTGAAATAATTATTTTATATGTGTTTATGAACAATAAAGCTTTAAGGTTTTATATCAAATTTTTATTGGTGGGTTTGAGCAACTTTTAGTTGGTCATTAACCTCAAAATGACATTTGCTTAATATTAATTTTTTTTTGTATGGCAATTTTTTCGCCATATTTATAAGTTATTGGGAAGTTATTTTTATAAAGTTATTGGAAAAGTCCAATTGCTTTATTTTTGTTCAGTTGTCTTACAAACGAATACTCTAAGAATTTAGAAATAAAAAAATTGAATTTCTTATGTGGGTCAAAGAAATAAGTGAAACCTAACTGTAAATATCTAATTTATTTTTCATTACACTTTTTTCATATTTAATAAATGTTTAATTAATTTTTCTTTTTCTTCTTCTTTTTGCAGGTATGTTCTGAAGTATAAGTTCGCTATTTTAAATAGTAAGTTTTAAATGTAGAAACGATTAAAGATGTTTAAACGCCAAAAATGCTTTTTTGAAATTTAAATGATAAATCACAGTAAGCAACACTTGCCACCGTTACATACGCATGAAGTTTGCCGCACTTGTATTTAATTATAAACAAACTTGTTATATTTACTGTTTTATTATTTTTGCTTATTTCAACTAAAATAGAATTTATTTAACATATTTTCTTGATTCATTAGATTTTTATTTTTAAAAATCTAATAAAAAAAAAACTCTTTTCAAATCGGCGGCCATAGCTGCCACCTAACCGCAAAATGCTGTTTGTGGTCAAACAATGAATTTAAATATTTTGCACACATGATGGCTGATTATAAATAAAATAACAAAAGATTTCATTGAAATTTGTTTAAAGCAACCAAACAACCACCATTACACCAAATCAATTAAATAATTAATTTTCAAACCAGACCTAAATACACACGGCAAATCACCCCTATACCGATAAATCACACACACACTTCAAACGCAAATAAGGCGCAAAAAAATATTTCACAAAACAATTGAAATAATTGATAAAATTATGAATTAAGGGAGGAAGATAGTAAAGCGTTTAGTTACACACGAATGACTTTTTTTTATATGATAAATTCACTGCATGTGTCAATAGATGGCAGCTATGGCAGTCACTAAGAATATCGATTACTCTGTCTGCCACAATTCCGTTAAACTGGTTAACTAGTGGAAGTATTGAAAAAAAAACATCTGTTAGTCAGTTTAAATTATTTAAAGTTTGACTTTGCCTTTTCTCTAAATACTTTAAAACCCTCTGTGACCTTATTAAAGGGCATGACCATTTAAAGTTATCGAACACAAACAATTTAAGCAAGTTGTAACTTCTACTTCTTTAAAAAAAAAAGAAAAATAGAAAAGCAACAAACTATAAATAAAAGAAATAAATAAAACAAGACAACATATTTTAAATCGTATATCAGAATTTACAAGAGAACTCGTCAGCCACCAGCGTGTTTTGTGTGTCACTTTATGTTACCGAAAAATATATGGCAGGAGGTAATTCAACATATAAAGGAAACATTAAAAATTATTTACTTGTAAAAATTATTTACTTGGCGAAACAAAATTTTTTAGCTAATCTTTGCCAGAGTAAGACGCACTAATAAAGGCATAGAGTTACCAATACATAACTTCCAAACTTGAAATTTTAGTTTGGTTATTTTAATTTCGCTAACGCTAAGTATCTGGCGTCTTGCAGCCTTAATGGTATGCTAAAGCGAACTGATTGATGCACAAGTTATTTGAATAAACTTAGGATTGCGTTTCTTCACAATTTTTACCGATAACTTTCTATAATCTCTAATTTCCTTTAAAAAAAATTCTTGTGCATTCGAAAACTTTTGTTAGATAATTTTTATAAAGAATTTTTAGTTATCGTTTTTCATAGAATTTTTTCGATTTTTATAAACGATTATTTTTTTTATATTATAAATGATAAACTATTATCGATAACTCGAAATTTTCTGCTTAAATCTGTTGTTTATAATTATCTACCGCTTTTTAAATGTTATCGATAAAAACTAAAGTAAATTTAGAGTTATCGATAATTTTCTAACATTAACAAAAAAGCTTTATACCGATAAATTACAGTTTTTTTTATTATATTATTTTTGTATAAAAAAATTTTAAATTTTTTATAAAGTAATTCGTGTTATCTTTATTTTAATATTAATATTCCCAGAAAAAATTTATCTAAAGCGGCAAGTTTCCTGCTCCTCTATAGTAAATTTGCAGCTATTGATCACAAAGAATTTCCTGGAAAAAATTGCATTAGATAATAATTTTCAATTAAATATTTCTAGTCACAAAAATTAAAAAAACTTGTAGATAATTACTTTCTAAAGAAGATTTCTTACTATTATTCATTTATCGATCTTGTTATCGATGATTTTCTACAGAGTTTCCTTTCGTCATAAATTTGATAAAATAAAGGTCTACAGACAAATAATTTTAAACGATTATTTTTAATAAATTATTTTAAATTGTTAATAACATTTGCTTTTTTTTTGTTATCGAAAATATTGTGTGATAGCTTTCTTGGTATCGATGATTTTAAATACAATCAGTTTCTTTTAAAAATTTTTTGTTATATTTTGTATTATCAATATTTTCTTATGAAATTCGGTGTTTATTTTTGTGTATTCTATAAAACATTGTCTGTTATATACAACCTGCATTAGAAAATTGTCTCATATGAATAATTTTATATAAAAAATTGTCTGCTATCGATTATTTTACATAGAATTATTCTATGTAACCATCATTTTTATGCAGAGAATTTTCTGTTATTGACAATTTTATATAAATATTGTCTGCTATCGATAATTTTTTGTAGTGAATTTAGTGCTATCGATAATTTTACGTAGAAAATTGTTTGTTTTCGATAATTTATTGTAAAAAGTTGCTTGTTATCAATATTGTTATGCCAAAAATTTTCTGTAATTGATAATTTTATTTAATAATTGTCTATTATCGATAGTTTTATATAGAAAATTGTCTTCTATCGATAATTTTATATGAACAATTTTCAGATATCGATAATTTTGTATAAAACATTTTTAGTTATATATAATTTTCTATATAAAATTTTTAGTTATCGATAATTTTTTATAGAAAATTTTCGTTTCTCGACAATTAATTTGCTACTGACAATTTTAAGTTATCGATAATTTTTTATAATAATTGTCTATTATCGATATTTTTATATAGAAAATTTGGTTTTATCAGTAATTTTATATAGAAGTTTTCAGATATCGATAATTTTCTATAGAACAGTTTTAGTTATCGATAAGTTCCTATAAAAACTTTTTAGTTATTGATAATTTTCTATAGAAAATTTTCAGTTATAAATTATGTTCTATAGAAAATTTTTAACTATCGATCATTTTCTATAGAAATTTTCAGTTATCGATAATTTTCTATAAAAAAATGTTCAGTTATCGATTATTTTCATCTAGCGATGATAGATTATTTTCAGTATTTTCTAACGATTTTTCTAAAGAACAAAATTTGTTATCGACAATATTATGTTATAGAAGATGTAATCGATAATATTCGATTAAAAAATAAATTTTTGTAGAAAATTTTCTATTATCGAAATTTTTAAATTTCTAAAAATTAAACTATCGATAATATTCGATGGCAAATTGAATTCTAATTTGGTATAGACAGTCTCCTGAGAACTTGTCTGACATCAATAACTTTCAATAGACTGCTGTAGTTTCGTTTTAATGGAAAGACATTTGTTATTGATCTTTATTAGAAAAAACAATTTTTATCGATATATTTACTTTTTTTATTTGTATGTTATCGCTACATTTTTGTCTTCGATAACTTTATATATTCAGGTTTTTTGTTAATACTTTTCTATTCAAATAAAGTTGGTATAAATATTTTTTGCAAAAATTTTTTTAATTTTTATAACTTTCTTTAATGAAAAATTGTTTTTTGTTGCTGGCGATTTTTTTTATTTTTTTTATCAGTTTGCGTGTTTTTTTTTTTTTTTTTTTGATATAGAAAATTTTGTGTTATCGATAATTTTTTCTTAAAATATTTTACTTACGAAATTTTGCTTCAAAATAATTTTCATTTTCAAATTAATAAAATTTATTTTTACAACTTGTTTTTATATTTTACAAAAATATTTTGTTATCGATAATTAAAAAATGAAATATCTTATATCGATAATTTAGACCCAACCAATTAATTCCTAAAATTAATTTTCTTTTCTAATTCCAATTCTACAAGATCTGGTTTAAGTGTTTATTGAATCGCTTACAACTTTTTTCCACTGCTTACTATCGATTCGTTATAAATTTCCAGTAGCTCAACCATTAAAATAAATTGTGAAATTAAAAAAAAAAGACACTTCACTTTGCATTTTGACAGGCACTCGATAACTAAGCATTGAAAGCAAAAGCAACATTTACAATTGAAAAAATAAAAAAATCGTTAAAAAATAAGAAAAAAGCAAAGAAAAAAGTAAAGAAAAAAATTCCCTGAAGAACCTTTAAGCAAAATGCCATTCATTTTATAAAAAAGACATGTTTGTACATTTTAAATGAACAATGTAAGAGTATCCATCGTCACTTAAGGGCTCATTTTACAAAGATTCAAGATAATATTGTGTTTTTCTCTTCTTTTTTTATTTTTATTTTTTTTTATACTATTTTTATTTTTGTATCGGTTGCTAGCAAGCAAATGCAAGCAAATAATTATAAAAATAAGATACTAGATACATAAGCAGTCAACGCTGTCCGCCAGTTGCCTGCACATCGTGAAACAACACTGGGAGGAAACAAACTCGTATGAACAGAAACACAACAAAAAAAAAAAAAAAAAAAAAAAAAAAAAGAAGCAAAAATTTTATTGTGTCTGGGCTTTTGGGTACTTCTTTGTTTAAAGTAAAAGGGAATTTTGTTAAAAGATTGTATTGAATACTTGAGTTAAAAAATAAGAAAAAAATGCGGGTGCCTCTTCACTTGAAAACGAAAAGCAAAACAAGAAAACAAAAATATCTCTGCACCTTTCGTTATGATACGAAAAATAAGCCCAAACATTCTTAAGCCAACAACAACATGCAAGAAAAAAATTGCAGCTAAAATGACCGGCCACAAAATATTTACATATTTTTAGAATATTTTCTCTAAATATTTCCAACATTTTTCAAAAAAAAAAAAAAAAAATTTCAAATTATTTTAAAATGTATTTGTGTAGGACATAATTTTTCTATTAAAAATTTTATTTATTTCAAAACATAATTTATGTCTTTTTTATGTTAAACAAAAAGTTATGCAATTTGATTTTTAGTTTTTTGTTTTATTTTAACAAATTATACAGCATCAGTTTTACCTTGGTGGTGGCATTTAAAAAAATTTTTCTTTTCACATACATTTAATATCTTGTCACATTTTTTTATGCAGGCCTCTTTTAATGTGCCTCCCACTGCCACTAACTATTAATTTTATAGTTTTAAATAAAATACAAAAAAAAAAAAAGAAAAAAAAAATACTAGGAAAAAAACAACAAACTTTTAATATGTGATGATTTTTACTTGAAAGATAACAAACGCACCCTTTCACTTTGGTTGCTACAGTTATTAAAAAAATGAAACATACAATTACTTTATCTTTTTTCAAAGCTTGAATATACTTTTCAATAATAAAAATATTGAAGTGAAATTCTCATGCAAAAATCAATCGACCAACTTTGCCTCACAACAACAATTTTCTTTAGCCGCCATCTAGCAAAGGCGACAAAAAAGTCATGCAACACTCAATTTAACAGCTTTGAAAATTTATCCTGGACACAAAAAACAAAAAAAAAAGTTTTGCTCTTGTTAAAAGTTCATATTGAAATTTTATTAATATTTTAATCAATTTGATTAATTTTTTTATCAAAACGGAAATAGATTCTAATTAAATTAATAGTTAAATTAATTAAAAAATTAATAAAAAAAAGAGGAACTTAAATTTCTAAATAAATAATTAGTTAATCGAAATAATTCAAAATGTTTTTAAATTTCCACTTGAGTTCTAGGAAAACCTTTAATAGGTGCTAACATTTTTTTCTGTGTATCTATGAAGCCCCTTTTCCTGTTGTGGTTATTGTTGCTAAAACAGATCTGCTGCTGTCAAGAGTTTTGTTTTCTTTTTTTGTCTAAAAGTTGGTACAAATCTGCCTGAGTTGACAACTTTTGGACAAGTTTGACTCGAGTTGTTCCGAAGTAAAGATCTAATTATCTTAGGAAAGATTTTTACTTTATAAATTGCTCAGTTCTACCTCAACTTATTTCCCAATCCTTCCATAGCCGCAGCAGTCACTCTGCTATTTTTAATAGAAATTGCTTTAAGAACTTAACTTCTCAGCTTTTTTTTTTAAGTAATACCGGTTGACCTGATTTTGAAAAAGTTTGTAATAATAAAAATTACAGGGTGCCCCCTATACAACACATAATTTTTATACGTGTATTGAACCATAATACAATTTCATATAAAATTTTCCTAAAGTTGTTGTCACTATGGCTCACAAGCTTTCAAAAATTTATAAAAAAAAAACTTTTGCATTAAAGGGTGTCCCCATAGGTAACTTAATATGACTTAGATGGCCCTATATTTTAAATCGTTTTAGTCAAAAACTTGAAAACTACATCATTAGTAAACTTTTGTGTCTGCTATAACGTCAAGTTAAAAATTCGAAATTAAAGGGTGTCCCTATAGGTTATGTTATTATTTATAGATGGCGTTAGCTGGTGAATAGTTATGGACAGACGGTTAAAATTAACATACAACTTTTATAGTGAAATTCTTTATAACAACAATATAAAATTTAAAATTTGAAGTTAAAGGGTGTCCTCAAAACTGACGTAATATGACTAATATGGCCGTATCTTTTAAACCGTTAAAGGCAAACACTGGAAAATTACACAAAATGTTTACTTCTTTGTAGGCTATGACAATAAGTATAAACATTTAACATAAGAAATTAAAGGGTATCCCCATAAGTGATTTAATTTTATGTATATAAACTCATCTTTTGATAGTCGGGGTTTTTTTTTCCAAAAATTAATTTCATCACTTACTGTACTTACCAACACTCTTATTAAATTTTTTTTTTATGAAAATCCTAAAACCGGGAATATTGTTTGTCATCACATTCATATCATCATCGCCATAATTTACATTCAAAACTAAAACAAAATGAAACGATAGAAAGCATTACTAGTGCCATACATTATGGCTGCTAAGTACTCGAACTACTTACAGTAACATACAAAACGTTTTCTTTCTTTTATTTTCAATAAAAGAAAAAAAGTGTTGAAAATAATAACACACACACACACACACACACATTCACACATACATAAAAACTGGGTTAATATTTGTAATATTATCGCTTTTAGTGGTTAAGAAAAAAGAAATAAAAATATAAAAAAAAATGATATAAAATAGTTTCCTGATATGAAAATAAGTAAAGGGAGTCCCAAATTTTACACAAATAGGAGTTTCTATAGATAAAAGGAATTTTAAGTGGAAAACCATTAAAAGATTATAAACAGTGAAATGAATACTGCAAATAAGGGGCCAGGGATTTTTTCTCCTTTAAGAAAAGAAAGAGAGAGAAAGGGAAGTCTCCTTTCAGCTGTGCATTATGCCTCAGTGATTAGCTGATTTTTATTTTACCCAGTTCACAAACGTCAAGTTTTCTTGCATCAATTCTGAATTTTGTAGTTGAGAAAACGAGAAATAAAATGATTCTGCATGCCTTTCTTATCCACAAAATTCAGAATTGCTGCAAGAAAACTTAACATGTGTGAACTGGGTGTTTGTTCTCGTTCTCCTTACTCACCACTTAAACTTACGCCATCACTGCCGGCTTTGCTTGCTAATGAATATCAAATTATTCTCTTCGCTAAAGCTGGCTAAAGTTTTTTTTCAAAGTCTTTTTATCGAGCCATAAACATCGCACTCTTTTGAAAAATTCTTTGTAGCAATTCATTTATAATTTCAGTTATCGGCCTCCACTTGCCGGCTTCATAATACCTTTCATGAAGCATTAACAAGCTGAAACGAATTTGTACAAAAAATTCATGACTGCACAGAAGCAATCTTTTATGCCTATAAATGTTTTTTTAAACTAGTTTCAGATAAAAACTTAATTAAACTTTTAATTGATTTAATTAAATATTTAATTGATTTAATTAAATATTTAATCGATTTAATTAAGTATTTAATTGATTTAATTAAATATTTAATTGATTTAATTAAATTTTTAATTGATTTAATTAAATATTTAATTGTTTTATTAAATATTTATTTGATTTAATTAAATATTTAGTTGAATAAATAAAGAATTTAATTAAATAAGGAAGAGATAAAATTCTAACTAAATAAATAATTTAAGCAAATAATAAAATAAACTATTTCATCAATTAAATAAAAACTCAATTCAATTAATAATAATCTTATCTGGAACCCAAACAAAAACCTTTAATAGCTGCTTCAACTTTTTTTTGTACCCGTGGCTACATCGTCTGTTCTACAGATCAAAACAAAAATTTGTTTCCGAAAAATACGTTTGTTTGCAGAAAAAAAAAAGAATCATCACTTTCTAAGCCATTCAGTGAGGAATTTTTTACTGTAAGAAAAGTACGATAATAATCTGGGAGATAATACCTCTCGACATTCTATTCATGAATTAAAACTGTGTTCAAAGATTCTTGTTCTGTATGAAATTGTTTTGGTATAATGAAACACGAAGACGAGACTGTTAGCAGTACTTTTCAAGCTTCTTCCTTTATGTTTTGAAAGGCTTGCTGCACTTGCTAGCTAATTCTTGCGTTGACAACACTTAAAATTGTACTAATAGGAATGGAAACATGTATACTTTTGTAGGAATTTTGAGACGCCCTTTACTGGAAAAAAAACTCAAAAGAATGGAATCAAAACAATGGAAATAATATAAAAATATAGAAAAAATATGGAAAACTAAGTGACAAAATAATCATGAGGATAATTGTGTGCTTAAACAGGGAAGTGGTTAAGTATAGTATTTCAAAATTCACGCTACAATAATTTTTATTTAGGTTATAAAAAAAGAATAAATTTTCTCTTTCCCCATTTTTTTTATTTATTTTATTTTCACATGATGTTTTAACCATTTTTATGCACAAGTGAGAGTGAGCAATGTTTTTCTTTTCGAACGAATCTCAAACTGTAACTAACTGTGTAATTATCTCATTGAATTACCAGGCCTTTTAAAACTCTTCACATTTTTGAAAAGCCTCTCATTATCTCTGTTAGTTTCCGTTACCCTAAAAAGACTCATTTTCTGCAGCAGCTTAAAAAGCAGCATTACGCTGTTACACATAAAAAAGAAATCCTTGAACAAAACAAACAAAAAAAAATAGAAAATTATTAATGTTTCTATTGAAAACTAAATGCATTTAAACCAATATTTGCACAAATTTTACTCAGTCAGATCCTTTGAATAAAATAATGATGGTTTAGATATAAAAGAATATTGTGCACAGATTTTCAAACAAATAAAAACGAAATTCTAATGCTTTTGTAAAAATGCAATGAATAGAAAATTTTTAATGAAAAAGATTTAAGAGAATTGATGAAAGAATAAAAAGGAACAAAAATGCTGGTTAATCAAAAGCAAAATCCTACAAGGAAAGACACCCTATTTAAATCAGGTCATATTTATTTTTCGTCTAAGGAAATGCATAATTTCCAAAGAGAGTTTTTATTTAGTTGCAGTGTTTTTGTGACTGTTTCCTTAAATGATACTGAAGTACAACAAAGGATCTTATAAATTTTTCAGGGAGCATTAAAATTAACAAAAAGCATCTATTTTAATAAACTGCATCAAGAAATAGATTTTTTTTAAAAATTTTTAAATGAATTATGTTTTAAAATGAATTAGAATTAAATTTTGTTATCAAATCTCCCTTTTGTTGTAAAACTTTCGCGCTAAAAAAGCCTCCATTAGTCCTCCATTAGTCCATTAGTATATATTTAAATACACTTCCCTATAAAACGTGAAGACATCCATTTTTAATCTTGAACCCCACATGATTAGTTACGTTTAAACTTTTCGAATATTTTTTTATACAGTTGCAGAGAAAATGTAAATATTTTTTTTTCTTAAAATGTCT
The DNA here is from genome assembly GCA_937654795.1 of Cistogaster globosa. Lineage (NCBI taxonomy): Eukaryota > Metazoa > Arthropoda > Insecta > Diptera > Tachinidae > Cistogaster > Cistogaster globosa. The sequence goes on from OW569406.1 coordinate 5,561,114, forward strand.
GTATAATAAGTCCTTCCTTTTGGCTTAAAAGTTTATAATATCATATTGCAATTTATTAAAGCTTCTCAGGTTCAAAAATAGTATATCTGGTCTGTACTGTTTGCTTTTGCAAACAGACGCTTTTTAAATCTAAATTTAATTTGCAATTTATTCTTTTTAGTTTTCTAAACTTTGACTCAGATTAAAAGAATTTTGTGCCAAATTGTTAATATTTTGTCCCAAATTGTCACAACTTTGTCCCAAATTGTCACAACTTTGTTCCGAATTGTCACAACTTTGTACCAAACTCTCAGAACTTTGTTCCAAATTGTCACAACTTTGTCCCAGGTGGGTTAAACGTTGTCCCAAACTGTCAAAAATTTTGTCCCAAATTGTCATAAATTTCTCTCAAATTGGTAAACATAATTTAACTCTGATAGGCACTGTTTGCAACTTGAGGCCATCCCTACCAAGCCTACATTCACTCCATTTAACATAATCCTCGAATAACTTAAAAGCCTCGAGTTTGGTGCTTAAGACATGGAGCTTGTCTATGCAAATGATATTTGCTTGCAATTTTTCTTCCAGAAAAAAAAATTATCTGCATAAAAAAATTCATTGCATGCAATTCAAAAAGGTTTGTCGATTAATATCGTCAAAACAATAGTTATCGGCCCAAATACCCCGGGCACAATAAGTTTCTAAAGACTTAAATATAAAAGAGGTTTAAAGCTTTTTTCTACTTAAGGAGAAAGCTTCAAACTAAAGCAAGCATTTGACAACCTTAAAAGATTGGAGATCTTGGAACATTTCATTTATTTAACTTCGTGGTTGCTCGACATTTTGCACAAGCTCGATTCAAACATTTTACAACTGCTTGAAATAAATTGACAAAGTTTTGACACATTTTTGAAACAATCATTTGTAAATAATTCACAGAAAAATTTTATTAAAAATTTTAGTTGTTTGCTGTTAAAAATTTAATTAAATTTTTAATTGGCTCAATTGTATGTTTAATAAAAAAAATATTTAAAAAATATTCTTACTCGCTAAAAAAAAAAACTAAAGCAATTATTTATTTGATTTAAAAAGGAAAACAAAAATATTTAATTAAATAATAATTTTTGTTTGCTGGTTGAAATTTAATTAAATTTTTAATTGGCTCAATTATATGTTTAATTGAAAAATAGAGATAAAAATTTCTAATTCAATAAATAATTGATTTAATATTATTATTCATTAAAAAAGAAAATAATATTTTGTTTGCTGGTAAAATATTGATTAAATTTTTAATTGGCTTAATTATATGTTTAATTAAAAAATAATTAAAAAATTTTCTTACTCGCTAAAAAAAACTAAATCAATTATTTATATCATTTAAAAAGGAAAACAAAAAAATTTATTTAAATAATAATTTTTGTTTGCTGGTTGAAATTTAATTAATTTTTTAATTGGCTCAGTTATATGATTAATTGAAAAATACAGATAAAAAAATGTCTAATTCAATAAATAATTGATTCAATATTATTATTTATTAAAAAAGAAAATAATTTTTTGTTTGCTGGTAGAATTTTAATTAAATTTTTAATTGCCTCAATTATATGTTTAATTAAAAACTAAATAATAAAATATCTAATTCAATAAATAATTAAAAATTTTATTTATTTCACTTTAAAAAAAAACACCGAATTGCAAATTTTATATTTTTTTTGTTTGCTGGTAGAATTTTAATAAAAATTTTAATTGGCTTAACTACATGTTTAATTGAAAAATAAAGAAAAAAATTTATAATTCAATAAATAATTAAATATAATTTATATTTCACTTAATTATGATAACGACGAACTTCGAATTAAGTAAAAAAATAAATCAATTAAAAAGTTTAATAACAAAATAATAATAATTGTTGCAAAGCCTTTTCTTAAAATCTTCTTAATATCTGCTCAAACCTTCAATACCAATTTATCAGATGTAGGGCATGTAAACCATAAAACCAAAAGTATTTTAACCAAAATTAAAAAAAAATGTAGGTGTATAAACATTTAATTTTTGTATTTTTGTTTTTTTTTTTCTTTTGCTAAGAATTTTTTAATAAAACATTCTTTAGCTTGAAGCAATGTTTGCCTAGAAATATTAACTTGTTTGTCTTTTGTTTTATTTTCCCAACACTTTTCACCTTTTCTTTTCAAACAAATAATTTTTACAAAAATTTATGTTGAAGGGGATGTGCTCGTTTCTTTTATATTTATTTAAGCGCTTTTGTGAGTAATAAATACCAAAAAAAAAAAAAAAAAACTAATGATGATGAATAGAAAGAAAAGTAAAGAAGAAAAAGATATTAAAAAAATATTAAAATGGTGTCATATTTAATCACAGGTTTACAAATAAATCTTTAAGAAAATAAAACTTGAAAAATAAAATTTATAATTTTTTAAAATTTTATGCTTGACATCAACAGAATAATACAGTCACTCACGCACTCCCTCACTTAGGGCTTAAATAAAAGATAATAAATGGTTGTTAAATAGTTAAAGCCTTAAAAACAAACGTAGAACGAAAACATGTAAAGTTTCTTAAATTTAAATTTTTTGTTTTGTTAAAATTAGAGAAATTGATGAGAATTTCTATTCCCAAATTAAAAAAAATTAGTTTTTATTTTTTTTTTTTTGTTGTCGATGGGTAGATAGTTGTTGTTGCTAGTTCATGACAGTTATGTGGGTGTTTGTTTTATTCTCTATCAGCCATTAAGACAAATCACCTTTGCATGTTATAACGTCTAGCAACACGTGTAAACAATAAAACTTATTTTGTTCACAAACTTCTCGTCGACTCTCTAAAATTATGTGACGATATTTAAGTCAAGTGGTTGAAATGGGAAAATGATCTGCAAAACACCGTTTATCAACCTCTCTCTCAATGTCGCATCTTCGCTATGTGCAAGAATAATTCGAGTTAAAGAAGAGAAGGAGATTGATGTTGCAAAATCTTTCAGAACTTTCGGGTTGCATTTATTCGTGCTCTAAAATGGTTTATCGTTAGGACTATTGTGGCTTTGTACAGACAAACCAAGTATTTGTTTGGGTTGTTTTATATCCCAGCGGCAGCTGATTTTAACGACATCCATTTCTCTAAAAATTATATAATTGGGTTCTACTTCATGCTGATGTCAAACACAGCAATCCCCTTCCATTTACTTTCGAAACAATAACGCATCTATTTAATAGCAGATGCTCTGCTGTCCTGTTGTGAAAAATAAACATGTCTATCGGTTACTTCTCTCTTTTCCAGCGAACTCCGCCACTGTATTCCTTTCCAAAAGAAGGATAACACAATTAGTTGGAAATGTTGCCGGTGTATTACGACTCCTCATTAAACATGACTAAGTGCCTTCAGCACTTCTTCTAATAATTCTGTGATTTTTCAGTTAATCTTTGACTAAAAATTATTTATTTGTTTACGAGGGCTGCTTTATATATTTCTGGCCTAATAGTAAAAATGCGAGTATTGTTTTTCAAAGTATTCTCCAGCATGACTTATACACTTTTGCATGCGCTCAAACCAGTTGTCGAAGCACTTTTTCCACTCCGATTGAGACACCTCTAAAACATGGTTCTTGAACACTTCAACAGCTTCTTTTGGCGACGAAAATCGTTGACCACGCATTTTTTTCAGGGCTGTACGGCGGATGACCCATTAATTCGACGTTTTGGCCGGTCAAAAACGCTCTGGTTTGAGCCGATGTGTGAGAGCTCGCATTGTTATGGTGAACAATGATTCGTCTTCTCTTGTTGGTTTTTCGAATTTCTCCGATGACTTCAGGCAAACAAATTGTAGTGTACCACTCAGAAGTGACCGTCCTACGTTGCTCAAGCGGAACAGTCGCCACATGACCAGTTTTGCCGAAGAAACAGGCGACCATTTGCCTCGAAGTGCTTCTTCCACAAACAACTTTCGTTGGATTTTGCTCGTCTTTGAAGACCCACACGGTCGATTGTCGTTTCGTTTCGGGCTCATACGCATAGATCCACAATTCGTCACCTGTGACGAGCTTATAAACGTCTTTTGAAGCACCGCAATCGTATTTTTGCAACATTTCTTTGCACCAATCGACGCGAGCCTTTTTTTGAGCGACTTTCAAATTGTGCGGGATCCAACGAGAACAAACCTTTTTTACGGCCAGGTGTTCATGCAGTATCGAATGTATGCTGGTGGAAGAAATGTCCAAGGGTGTCTCTATCTCTCGGTATGTCGCATGTTCTCTGGCACAACAGCCGCTTTTGGACGACCTTCACGGAATTCGTCTTTGAGCGAGCTTCGGCCACGATTAAATTCATTATATCATTTTTTCACAGTGCTATAGGATGGTGCTTCATCGCCATACAAAGATTTAAGTTCATCAATGCACTCTTGTCGTGATAATCCACGTGGAAAGTTGTGAAAAATGATGGCACGAAAATGTTCACGACTTAATTCCATTTTTCTATATTAATTTTTTCAAGTCACTGTAAACAACACAAATAATGGTCGTACGTCAAAACGTTTTGAGTACGATTATGCTTAAAAATGACAAACTTTCCAATGGAAATGTCAGATTGCACTTGACAGCACTCAGTGTTGCCAGACCAGAAATATATATAGCAGCTCTCGTTTACCACCATAAATTAAATAAAATATTTATTTATTTATTTACTCTGTTGATGTTTTCCTGCTTTTTTTATTTTAATAATAAGCGAGCAGATTCACAATTTGTTTTTTCTAAGTGTAAAACACAAGACCTCATATAATTAATTATTCTCTTCATTCTACAAATATTTTAAACTGTTGAATTGATGCAGTGAATTTCAAACTATAATATTGTGGCTGATTTATATTTTAGTCAACTTTCTTTTAATTTTTCATTGCATTCCAATTAGATTTAATAAGTCCAGTTAAAATTTCAAATGAGTCTCATTGAAATATAAATAAATTAAAGCTAAAATTTTATTTTAGAAATTTATTAAAGCAAAATCTAGTTTAGAAGCCATTGGTGCGTATTCCTGTAAATATGATTCACAACAATAATCGCCAGATTTGACTATTTAATCTTATTTTGACGATTTTAGAGAACTATAATTTTTTGCCACACATCAGATTTAATTAAAACTTTTTTACTGTTAAAAACTTTTGTCCTTTTAATTTTTTTTGTTTTTGTTAAGGCTCTGTTGTTTTCCTACATAATTGTAGCATTTATTTATAAGAAAATGTAATGGAATTCTTTCCACATCACAAAAAAAAAATGATTTAGATGCTAAACTGCCACACAAGAAACATGTAAATAAAAATTTGAGTTAAACATGGTTACTATGACGCACCAGAAAGTGACATAATGTCCATCAACAAAGAGATATAACTTCCATGGATGTTATAGGTATATTTTGGCATTCTATGTAAGAAAGATGTAACATTTTTATAAACTGGCTTGCAGAAAATCTTTAGTAAACGAATCCAGTGTTGATTATACAAAAGAGAGGAAAATCCTTAGGCTAAAGGCCGGCTATGCAGGAGATGTTTGGTAACAGAAGACGTTGTTATTTTAAATGCGGCAATTATGACACTTTCATGATCATGTCCATGCTTAAAACGACAAAATGTCCATTGCCATATGACGAATTTTAAAGTGACATAATGTAAATAAACATTAAATCACTTTTGAGTGCTACATAAAATCCATGACGTTATGTCCGTGGACACTATGATATGCCACCAAGTATCCCTTCTGAAAATACTTCTCCACTACTTTACTTTCATTTTCATGTTTTTTTTACTTACAGCGGTAAACTACTCATTTCATTATTTATATCACTATACAGAAATACTGAAATTTATATTCATTTACAGTTCTTAATTTTAACAATTATTTTTGATTCAACATTATTTATACAAAAACAAACAAATAAATTTTAAATTACTTAAGTTTTCATGGCAGTGCAACTTTATTGTTCTCACCTATAAAACTACAAAAACCATTTTGACGATTTTTTTTTCTCATAAGACACATGACGATTTTACCCTCTTATTCATCTGGCAACTATTGTTACAACGGAACTTTATGTTACAGTGATGCTAACGAGTTTTTGACTAGGAGAAGTGTTTTTTTTTTAATAAAGAATTTTTTTAATTTTTTCTCAAATCAGGATTTGAACTGTGGATATTATAAATGAATGATTTTTTTTCGGCTTAGGTTCATTTTTTAATTTAATTTCTAAAATATTTTTGAAAGAGAAATTATTTTCAAATGAAAGCGAACCTTATAGAGAGAACAATGAAGATGATGTTTACAAAGTAGACATTTCGATTTTCTCAATTTGATGTTGTTATTACTCTGGCTAAATTTCTATAGCTCAGCAAATTTTTACAACTTTGGAAGGATGGTGAGGGGTGTACCCTACACAATTTAATAATTAACTCTAATTTTTATTTTTCAAATTTATGCAGTTGTAAATATTCTATATTTGAAAAACTACAAAAGACGAGACTATCAAAATTTAAAGTGATTTAATCTTAATATAAAGTGCTTTATTGTAAGAGATCTCCAAACCAAAAAGACGGAGAAATATAGCAGTGAAATTGGGGCAGTGAAAGCAGTACTTTTTTTGGCGTATGTGGCAAACTCTGTATTAAGTCTTCAAATTTAGACTGTGTTACTTCAATAACTAAAGGCCTAGCATAGTCATGAGTGCGTTTATTTGATTTAATGGCGACGAGGATAGGCAGGTTTACCAGGCCTGACTAGTAGAATATAATAAATAAAATTGTCTAAAAATACTTCGAAAAATTAATTAAAAAAAAAACTTTTTTTTTATTATTAAAATTAATTTAATGGATTTTGAAAAGTGGTTTTAATTCTCTTCCCTCTAAAATTGTTTCCCAGCTAAAGTGTCATTTAAATAAAACTGTAACAATTCCCATGAATTTAATATTGAATAGTTTCCACATTTGTATTAATTTGTTGAAGGCTATTGTGTCGTTTTGATTATTCTTAAATCACTTATTTGTGTATGTAGGTTATTGTGAGTGCTATTTGTTTGTTTGTTGTTTACTCATTTGAATATTTAATCATTTTATTAGGTTGGTTTATTTAACACCAAAAATAAAACAACAATGTTTAACATTAAAATTTGTTTTTAAATGGATGAGTTTTGTTATTTAAATAAATGTCATGCAGCCCACATTCAAGAATCATTTTTTTTTTTTATTTAGGAAATTTTTAAAGCTCGTTTATCAAAGATTAAGAACATTGAAAATATACAAAAAAAAAATTAAAAAAAAATTAAAAAAAACTATCCGTCAATGTAAACCACGAATTGTATAAGAAATTTCAAGGTTTCTTATGTAAATTAATTTTAATAATTTAAATAAATATAAATATAATATAAACCAGGTTTTGTTTAATAGAAAAGGTGCGCCTAAATTAATGCAAGATTCAAATCACTACGAAGTATCAAACTTTTATTTTTTTTATTGGATCAAAAACAAAAAATAAACAAACAGCATCCATTTCCTTGCTGACACAATGCGCCCTCTTTCGACAAATTTTTCCTTTACATTTTGGCATAAGTGTGACCAAGTTTTCTTGATGGAAAAAATAATTTTTCATTTGTTTTAATAAATGAGGATCCGTTGGCATTGTCTCGCCTTAATTTAAATCATTAAAAGAATTTAATTGGGGTTAAAAAACATGTTTTCATTTTTCTTTCTTTGGCGTTTTTTCGTATATTTGCTGACAGAGACGCCACTCAGTTTCAATTTTTGTTATAAAAAAATTAAAGATTTTTAATACAGTTAAACTGAAGCTAGTGAATTACATAATGGTTACTGCAAACATTAAAAAATATTAACTAATATAACGATTGTCGTATTATTTGAAGTTATTGAATCGCAGTACAGGCTTAAAAACAGAAACGAAAAATTTAAAAAAAAGGAACTCGTGCAGTTATTAATTATTTGTGGGCACTATGTCGCTCTATAACCACTAAATACCCTTTTTTAAATCTTATCAGGTCGCTACTTCTAACACAAGAGTTAAAACTACTGATTGTGACCAGTGGCATTTTGGAAGAAGCATAATGAGATCATCGTTTAATATTTTTTTGTCTTAAACGAAGCCATCCACTCATTGATATCCTCTAATACAATTAAAGCGTTGTTTTGCTAATATTGATTAACCTACACAAATAGCGAAAATTTCATATCTAGCGTCAAACTTGGGATACCTTTTAGAGAAGGCTATTTTATCTTAATAGAACGTGATATTATCTTTTGACACAATTTTAAACTTATTTTATATTATTTTTTTAAAAACCGAACTTAAGCCTTAGTAAAAAATAATAAATCTTAATTGATTTATTACGAACTGAACCTCATGGCTAAAATTTGTTTGTGTATTAATTTTTGTGTTTTTTTTATTATTTAAACAGGATGTCCTCTTATCTCCTCAGTTACCTCAAATAACCATTTAATTAAAGGATTTAACTCTTCCTCTACTTGTATTTAAGAATGCATTTCCTAGACTGGCCAAATAAAAAAAAAAACATTAAAAAAGACGGTGCAGGTACATAAATCATTGAAATATTTTATAAACAACAAAAAATATTTCCTCTACTTACAAATTATTTTTTCAAACTTCCTTTAAATTAAAATTTTGATGACGCTTCAAAGTCCTTAGGTATCGCAGCCGCTGAAAATATCTTACAAAATTACGTGTTTTAACAACAATTACTAAAGAAAGCACACAGCTTCTTACTTTAGAAGAATATAATTTAGGTTTTGTAATCAACAAAAAAAATCAGAAACAGAAACAGAAACCACGTACTGCTTAAAACACACACACACGTGCACTCACACATTTATAAAGAATGTGTCAAGTACCTGGAATTTTGTTGAATCCTGTCTTATCTTTCAATGACAGTTGTCGATCTTCACTTGTTTACTTTGATATTTTTTGGTTTTGGTCAAAATACACTTTAAACAGATTTACAAACACGCACTCACACAAACAAACACACACATATATGCATTCTCGCTCACCGAAAAAGGGATGTTAAAAATAAGCAGGTGATATTTTTCTGCTCTTTAATAACAAAGAAAAAAAAGTAGAAAAAAATTTAAGGTTTCATAATAAAGATTAATTGTCTTTCTAGGACAGTAAGAAAAGCCATGCAAAAATTTTTGACGGCGTCGGAAAATTTCTCTCTAACGACGACTCTTTTTTATTTGCATTTATTTTGAGTGAATTTTAAAAATTACTTTTTTAACGGCTTTTGTGTAGTAAAATTGTAGTAAAATTTTACTGAATTTTAAAAATTACTGTTTTAAAAAGAAACATTCTCTTTAAATTTGAATTTAACGACTTTTGTGTAGTAGAATGGAACTGATTTAAAAATTCAATCTGTCAAAATTTGATGATATTCAATGGACGACATGTGGCTTTAGCAAAACGGTACGTTCGTAAACAAATTTTATTACTATAAAATATAAATTTATTTTCTTGAAAATTCCCACACAAGAAGAATTAAAGCGTAACATTATTAATATGGCTGCGCCTCTTTCTTAACAACCGTAATATCCATTTAAATTATTGACACAAAGTGTTTTATTATGGCCACTTAAATAAATAAATTAAAGTTAAAAATTAAAAATGTCGTTACAAGCAGGTAGAAATTTACACAGATTACGATTGCTGTAGCGAGTGTCAAATTATAAAACCCATATAAGACCTGTCTTTTATTTAGATTTAACCAGCAATAGTTAGACCTTTGATTTTTTAACAGATTATGTGCCCTTTTAAAGTAAGCAAACCGAAGCTAAAGCCTAAAGAAAAACTGATTTTTGACAAACAAATAAAAACAAAATTTTAAAATGTAAGCAAACGAATCCATCATATGAATTTCCAAATCACAATTAGCCGATTTATTTGGATCATAATTCGTTCCCCAATGTTATGGGATTTAACTTAACTAGAATTAATAGGACTATTTAACAACTTAAGTCTATTATTAAGCCCACAACCACATCTGGATTACATTGATGACTGCCTTCTTTAGGAGATTTTTGACAAAAACTTTCTTTGAAAAAAATTTATAAATTTTTAGGTTTTGAGATGATTTGCCACTGAGACCCGCATATCACTTTTATGTAGAATCAAAATTTTAAACTCTTTCTCGATCAGTTATTCACCTCCTTCTCTTTTTATCTTGCCGTTTTTTGGCGGCCGCCATAATAAAACGTTCGCCGTTTGTAGTGTTTAATAGAAAAATATTATTTCTAAAATTAAAAGGATATAAAAACTAGAAAGTTGGAAAAAGTAGTTTAAATGGAGTTGTACTCTGGTAAAAAAAATTTATGCAAAATTTTAAAAGTCAACGAATAAAAATTTTTTAGCGATTTTTTTTTGTTCCAAAAATTTTGTGAATTTCTGGAATTTTTTTTTAACAAATTTTCGTTATTTTTTAAAGTAATTTAATTTCTATTTGTGGAATTTGGATTTTAAAAATATGTTAGGGATAAAAAAGGCGCAATATCAAAAACAAAATGTCGACGGCTTGCTTACGCTTTTATACAGCTCGGCTTGTTTGTCTAAACAAGGATATTTGGCATTGCAGCTGTCTCTTTCTTGAACAATAAAAAATCAAAAAATTACAAAGTTGGGACTCTACATTATTTCTAACGTTAACTAGCCTTTAGTGCATGGAACTAGGTTAAAGCGTTAAGTGGACAAACCTTTTTCAAATCTTATTTAAATTGAAAAAAAGAATATTGTAAAAAAAAAACATGTGAAGCAAAAAAAAAAGATCTGTAAATAATTATTTTTTCAAAATTTAAAACTTTAAGAAAAATAATTCAAAATGTTTTTCAATTCTAAGAAATAAGTGAAGATGAAGCTGGTGTCTAAAACCTTAAACATTTCAAAGGTTTTATACTTAAAATACAAAAATAGTTTCCGTCTTGTTAACTTTATTTGTCATGGTCATTTGAATTAAATTGTTTATTTAAAAAAATGTTTGCTGTTCCTCTATAAAAATTATATTTTAACCTCTAAGTGTCAAATTTCATAAACTGCTAATGCTGGCATTCTAACGTTTTAAATCTCGTTTTTTATTTTTTTATTTTTGCACATAATTGTTAAAGGCTGTAATAAATTTTTTTGTTTAAATAAATTTATACTTAGAAAATGTTTGTTGTTTGTTTTTGTTGCTGAATGGAATTTTATACAAAAATCTTTGATATTTCCCAATCCTTGTGTTTAAATATTTCTCAAAGTCGCATCATTGAGATCTCAAAACGAATGTTTTATGAATTTTGGGATAATGAGCCATCCAGCTATAGCCTTGAATGTAAAGAAGGTAAGATTTGAATGGTATTATTTTACTAAAGTTACATTTAATCTTTTAAAATTTTTAAATATTTAACAAAACTGTAAAAAAAAATTTGAATAGATTTTATTCAAATTTTGTCAAAGAAAATTAGACCTTCACCAGCAGTTTGTATTTTTTTTTTAAATTTATTTATTGAAACTAAAATGTTACGCTCGATTATTTGTTTAGTTTTAATAGTTAAAGGACTATTTTACTAAAACAGCTTCAAATGCTCTTTTAAAAAAAAAACACTTCTTTGAAATTTTTTCAAGTCCTTAAATTTGCCTTTAACCAGTTTAAAAATTATTGCTAAAAACTATTCAATTTTAAATCTTGAATATTTTTTGTATAAAACTTGATGATTTTATTTTAGAAACGTAATAGAGGCATAAGGTATTTAAGTCACAATTTTGTTGATCTTTTAATTGACCTTAAAATATTTTATAATACAAATTTCATCAACTAAATGAGACTTTTAATTAATGCAAATTTTTACACTCCATTTCAAGGGATTTATTAAATTTTTTAAAATTTCATTAACTAAATGAGAATTTTTTTTAATGAAAAACTTCACAAATTTTTTTTATTCCAAAGGATTTAAGGATTACAATTAAAATTGAATTAACTAAATAAGAGTTTTTATTAAAGCAAATCTTACGCTTCATTTCAAGGGATTTAATAAATTTTATTAAAATTTCATTAACTAAATGAGAATTTTTTTAAATGCAAAATTGCACAAAGTAATTTTATTCCAATGGATTAAATAAATATTATTATTTATTTTTAACTAAATAAGAATTTTCTAATGCAAATTTTACAAGGCCCCCTCTATTCCAAAGAATTAAATAATAATTAATAAAATTTCTTAACTAAATGAGAGTTTTTTAAGCAAATTGTACAAAACCTTTTTTTTCCAAAGGATTTAAGATTTATAACTAAATAAATATAACTAAAGAATTATAATTATGAATGAGAATTTTTTCTCACAAAATTTACCCTTTAAAGATCTTGTTAATTTTAAAAATACTAATTTTGAAGTCAAATGTTTTTTAAATTAAATATTTTCAATTTTTAATTTAATTTTTTTATAAATTTAAAAATAAAAAAACGTGAATTTAAATCGAATAAGAATTATTCATTTGTTAAAAAAAATATTTTTAATTTTAATTAAATTTTGTAATTTAAACTTTTTGCTTGTGTTTCTAAATACTTTTTTACTTTTAATGAAACTTTCTTAAGAAATCTCTAAAACTTTCATAATAAAATAATTTCAAAACAAATGTTTCTTTTACAAGTTTTAAACTTCAAGAATATTTACGTGTATGATTTCAACTCAAAGGTAAAATATTGTACCTATTTCAACTGCATATTTGCATAAATACTTTTGGTTAAAAAACAAATCAGGAAAAAAATATAATAAAACAGAAATTAAAATAATACCATAAAACAACCTTTACAAACACAAAAACACAACCAAGAAAAAAAAAACAAAACTCGATTTAAAACAAATAAAATCAACATTAAAAAAAAAACTATCACGACCATGACAACATCTACTTCAAGAAACCAAAAGTACTCGTAATGAAAAAAAAAGCTGGCGACCGATTACTGACTTCTGTTTTTTTTCTTCAAAACACCACTGCTGCATTTAAGCAACGGCGTCGTTGATAGTTGAGAGCTAAAGTACCCTTTAAACAGTTTTCTGTTTCGGTCGTGTATACAAAATGTGGCACATTGAAATGCGTTTAATCACCACTTGGCCTAATCCAGGAAAAAAATGAAAAAAAAAATCAAACAAAACAAACAACACATTAAATAAAGGAATAAAACACGAAAACCATGTTTTAGAAAAAAGCACGACTAAGACACATACGAGGAGGGTTTAAGAAATGCCTGCTAGAAATATAAGTGTGTAAATAAAAAAATAACACACGCACACACTCACACACTAAATGTTATTATCGTTGCAAAGTTACTATTTATTTAGAACTTAAAGCACCTCATACCAAAATTGGAAAGAATTCCTTTTGCAGTTTTTCATATAAAGGGTCCGCCAAAAAACTTTTTTTTTTGAATGCTATAAAAAAACTCCTGAATTATTTCTCAAATTTCTTTTCTTATTTGAAAGTACAATCCTTTCGGTTAATAATGGAAAATAATTTCATTCAAATGGCTGCCTCGGCTGGCCATGCAGTAGCCTACACGATCGGTCCAATTTTTAAGCACATTATCGATTGTGTGCAGCTGTATTTCACCAATGACTTCACGAATATTGTCCTTTAAAGCGTCAATTGTCTCTGGTTTGTCGGCGTAACACTTAATGTTTACGGCAGCCCACAAATATTAGTCCAACGGTGTCAAATTGCAGCTCCGACGTGATCAAACGACGTCAGTTCTACGGCTGATAATGCCATATTCAAAAACAGGCCGCAAAATATCGAGTGTATCTTCGGCTGTGTGGCACGTAGCGCCGTCCTGTCGAAACCAAATGTTGCCAATATCCTCCTCTTCAAATTTTGTTAACAAAAATTCGTTCAACATGGCCCGATAACGATCGCTATTGACTGTAACGGCCACTTATTGCTCATTTTCGAAGAAAAATGGCCCAATTATGCCTCTGGACAAAAATCCTCACCAAACAGTGACTCGTTTTGGGTGCACCGGCTTTTCAACGTATACGTGCGGGTTTTCTGTGCCCCAAATGCGACAATTTTGCTTGTTTATATACCCGCCAAGATCAAAATGAGCTTCATCTGAAAAGGTGATTTTTTTTTGGCAAAATCGGCATCTTCTGTAAGTCGATCTCAGGCCCACTAAAACTAGATAATTAGATCAGGCATGAGCTAAGTGCTACCATTCACGAAATAAGCACTAGTTGAAAAAAAAAACGTTAGATTGCGGAGCTTTTATAAAAAAACGAATATTTATTTTGCAAGTGGTCACCCTGAGTAATTATTTTGCCAGGGGGTATACCTTTTTGCGCTCTTATTCGACCAGTTTTTCTTCTGACTTTGCTTTTAAAGCAGCCCATATCAAAGTTGAAGACTTTTCTATTATAATTTTTCAGTTATAGAAAAAAAGAATGGCACGTATCCATAATGCATGGGGGGGTACCCTTTTTTGTGTTCTTTTCCATCAGTTTTTTGTCTTGCTATTCGCTTTATTTTTTTTTAGTTTAATTGTAGTCCATGTTTAGGAAAATTAACTATTATTTTGTCTTGTGGGTACAATTCTCCCCCTCCTATACATCTAGGTTTTTGCCTGAAGAACATTTTTACACTAAAAGAAATCTACAACAAATTTCAGAAGCTTGCTATTGCAGTTCATCACATATGGAAAGTAAGGGGTAACCCTATACCCCCATTTCCCTTCCTCCCTTAAACAACCAGGATTTTTTTAAAGCAATTATTACTTCGTGAAAAACCATTTTAGAATCAGGCTTTAATATTAGGAAACTATATTTTTAGCGGCTACCCTAAGAGCACTTTTCCACCTAAAGGTTCTTAATTACTTTGTTTTACCTTTCGAGTATTTGACTGAAGAAGCATTTCATTCAAGGGCTTACTAGTTTAGTTTATTGGATACTTAGAGAATTCTATTTTATATTTAGAAACTTTCACTTAATTTTAGGATACTTGGAAATTCTTTTGTTTGGGACGATGTCCCTCATCACTTTCCTAGGATGTTTGCTGGTAACAGTACTTTATTCTCAGAGTAGTCTAACACAAAAAACTAAGGAAGTCTCCTATTTTATTTCTATAGAAATTGCACAATTATTTGCTGGGGGGCACCCTACTCCCCCTTTCTATACCTTTAAGATTTTGCTTCAAAACACACTTGATTTTTAGAAAACCCTACATACAAAGTCTCACTATTGTAATTCTTCAAATATTAAATAAATGGATTTATTTTGTAGAAAACTGAAACATGTTTGGAGCCTAAAAAACTACCTTAATGTGGCCTATAGGAATGCCCTCTTACCTTGTATATGGCTAAACACATCAATTATTATTAACTAAAACAAATATAATTTCAAAAATTATAAAAAAAATTAAGTGGGGTATTATTGAACTACCCTCGTAAGTAAAATTTACTTTTTCATTTACAGCGTAAAAATACTAAAACTTTTTAAGCTAAAGATATTAACTTTTTAAATTAAACCAAATGACTTTCAAACATTTTTATTTTTAAGTTTTTCGCCTAACGCTTAACGCTTACGTTGTGCTTTCTCCTTCTAATTTTTTTTTTTTTGTTTTGTAAAGCAATAAAAATTTTTTTCAAATAAAGCTAATGAATTAAATTTCGCTTTTGAATCACAAATTTTTCAACTGACTGTCGTTTAACATTCTCTATGAGTTTTCGATTTAAGAAATTTTTCATTAATTGTGTGTGTGTGTGTGTGTGTGTGTGTGTGTGTGTGTAGTTGGTTCTAGTTTTCGATTCCCCGCATAGCATTGTAACGTTGCGTGTTAAACGCTCATAATCATTAAGTTTTTGTGTATTTAAAAAATAAGAGAGAAGGTATTTATTTTATGACTGCAGTTTTAAGGCAACCAACCTTATTTTTGTGTAATTTTTGTCTTTGAAAAAAAAAGAAGAAAAAAACTCAAAAAAAAAAAAACTGCCGGAGCCGCATGCAAAATTTATACGCAACAAAATGAAATTTATATGCAAGTAAAACACTCAATAAAACTTTTCTTTTACACTAATTCTTGTGGATCCCTTTTGCTGTTTCTCTTGCTCTCTCTCTCCCTCTCTTTGTTGCTTAAAGAGTTTAATCAATATTTTTGTTTCTTTTGTAATGTCCAATTAAAATATTTTATTACAACATAATTTTTATTTGTTGCTGCTAAAAAGAATATTTTTCTTCATTCTTGTAATTTTATTTTTATTTTAATATCTTTTGCTTTAAATTACATTTTTTTATTTTTTATATTTATTTTTTTTTTTTTTTTTGTTATTCAAAATGTCCGCCAGCATATTAATTTTGTAATTGAATTTAATTCATATTGAGTATTCTAAGCGCGTTATTATTAACATGCAACTCTTTTAAAGGGATTTTAATGAGACGGACAATATCAAATAGACAGTTTTCATAGGAAATTCATTAGTTTTGAAGTATATTTTCAATAACATGAAATTGATTGATGTTGAAATGTGACATTAAAAGCTTAGGAAAATAATGTTAGTTAAAATTATAGCTTTTCTAAAAATAAATTTTTTTTTCTTCAAAATCTTAAATATTTAACTCAATTACTGGTTTGAAAAAAAATATATACAATAATATATTTCTTATGATCCGGTTCATAACCGTTTGACACGGATTTTGAAACAATTTTTTTTTTTTGTAAATCAAACTTTAATTTGTTTTAACCGTTTCAATTTAAGCATGAACCGATTAAAACCGTTTCAGTTAAATATGCCGATAGAATATTTTTACTATAACTATTGTAATGAAAAGAATTTTTATAGAAATTTGGCTCTAAATGCTATAAACGATTTAAAACTTTTTACGAAACGGTTAAGATCGTTCCAGTAAAAAAAAAAGTTTTGAAAATTTTAATATTATCCTTTGTACATATTTAGATAGATTCTTAAATAAATTTTTTAAATTAAATTTACAATGCCCTTAAACTCTAACAATTTAACAAGAAAGAAAAAAAACTGAAACAAAAATTTTCTCGAAACGTTTAAAAATTATCAGTTAATGGAATCTAAAGTTTTAAATAATTTTCAGTGGCTTTAAAATCCATTCCCTTATTCTGTTGTTTTACATTTTTAACAGAAATTTAAATCAAAATACTCATTAAATGTTACAAAAAGTTTCAAACCAGTCTCAAATTTACTTCAAAACGGTTAAGTTTTTAAATTGAATAAAAACCGGTTCGATTAAAAATTTGAAATTATTACATTTAAATAATTTTTTTTAAATTAAATTCAAAATACTTTTCAATGCTAACAAATACTCTGAAATGCTTAAAATTTCAAAATAACCGTTTCAAATTTAAATTCAATATTTTAATTTTATTTATTTTAGTATTTTTGTGTTATTTTATTTATTTATTTATTTATTTTTGTTATAAATTTGTTATTAGAAAGTTGTTTCACCAAAATTTAACTGAGACTTTTCTAAAAACCAAAATTTTTTTAACCGTTTTAAACCGCTTGTACAAAATGTGAAATTCAATAGTGTCTTTTATAAATTTTATCTGCCATAGTTTTTTGCATTTCTTAGCCTTTATCTTTCATATATAAAAATTTTGAACTAAGCTTAATTTTTGAAATAAAATTTTAACCGTTTTAAACCGTTTCGCCCCAACATTCAAATATTTAAATTTTTAGTTATAAATTTCTTATTAGTACGTTTCTTATCTGAATTTTAGCTGATTGTACTATGATTTTGTTACATTATTTATTCGGACCGGTTTAAACCGTTAAAAAAAACATGAAATTAAAAAAATTGTTTTTTTTTTGTTAAGATTTATTGCCCAAATTTTTTCCTCATATTTAAGCTAAAGTTTTTATATGTAAATTTTAAATTAAACTAGATTTTTTGCATTATATTTTAACCGGTTTTAACCGTTTCGCCTGAATTAAAAAAAAAATTTATTTTTAATTATAAATTTGTTGTTAAAAATTACTTTATTAAATTTATCTGATTCTTAAAAAAAAACATTTCAAAATTTTTTCGAACCGGTTTAAACCGTTTGTTAAAAATAAGTAAAAATCAAAAATTTTTTGTTTTAATGGTTATAGTTCTTTCGTTGCACATTTAAGTCAATAATATTCTTATGAATATTTTTAACCGGTTAAACCGGTTCAATTTATATATTTGACTTAGTTGTTAGTTAATAAAGCAAGGCAAAGTATAAAATTTTGAAACGAATTTGCTTGTAAAAATTTATTAATAAACGTAAATAAATTTATTAGAATCTTTTACCTAAACCATAAATTTAATGCAACTTGATTTAATTTTATTTTTATGATAACGTTTGGACATTGAAAGCAAGTCTTATGTCTGCTGAACATGATTTGTTGTCTTTACTCAGATGTTTTTCTTTTTTTTTGTTTTTTTATTAATATTAAGCTGATACTTAAACATGTTTTAATTTTACAATCTTTTTGAAAAACAACCACGAGTCGATTACAGCCGTTTTAACTTTTTAGTTTATCATTGTCAAACATGTTAAAGCATTGAAGCAATATTATCGTATTTTTTTTTTCTTTCCTTTTAATTTTACTTTATATAAAATCTGTGTTTTTCCTATTCATAAAATAATTGCAATCAAAGTTAATTTGCACTGTATTAAAACTGTTTTCTTATTTTTAATTTCTAAGTGACTGGCACAACGGTATTTTGTTTTATTTCATCTGCCGCTCATAATTATTGTTTTTTAAAGTCTTATGTCTTTGTTTCAATTCTTATGAAACGTGGTAGTTGCTGAAGCTGTTCTTCACAAAAAAAAAAAAAAAAAAAAAAAATGCTGGGGCAGAAGTGCTAGTTCCAATATGTTTAACATTATAATCTATTACACTCAAGTGGAAGCATGTTGTACTTTATTCGTTTTACTGTCAGTAACAAATAAATCATAACAAAAGATTTTATTAGACTGTGAAACAAGTTCTTTCTTTATCTTTAATATTTCAATATCATACAGTGTTTAGAAGGTTGTTTAAATTGGCGGTCATCACAAAAGGCAAAAAAAAAAAATAAAATAAAATAAATAGTACACTACATTCGTTTCCTTTGTAATTCTTAATTATATAGATCTAACCAGAAATTAAACGTGATAACTTCATTTCGCTACTTTTTTTCCTCTTTAATGAAAATAAAATTTCGTTTATTAAACGGCAAGTTTACAAAATTGTATTAAAAATTCGTAAATTGCTGTTTAAAACAGCTAAGTGCCATTTTTTCTAAAAATAAAAAAATTTATTGGAATTTGTAAAAAAAAATTAAACCGGTTCAAACCGGTTTTAAACCTATCCGATATTTTTCGTCTCTAAGTAACTTTAAAAATAATATTTATTAAAAGTTTGATTAAATATTTAAAAATTAGTAAGTATTTTACAAACCATTAAAAAAAATAAAACCGGTTTCGAACCGGTTATAAAACGGTTCAATGTTTTTTGTGTTTTTGTTTTTTTTTTCATTAAACAATTTGAAGTTAAATATATAAAAATATTTTTTATACTAATTGTACAATTTTAAATTACTGGGACCGATTCCTTACATTTCTTTAAACGATTATGCGAAATTGAGATACTTAAGTTTCTTAAATTTTTTACTTAAATTATAAGTGAAAAAACTGCAATCGGTTTGAACCGGCTGGCAGAAAATTAAGTATCATTTATTTTAACTTTAATTTAATTTAAATTTGACCCTTGAATAATGTTGAACAAACTAAAAAAAAAACGTTTTAAAGAAAAGATAACTTGATATTTTTAAATCGTTAGTCGTAAATGAAAACGTTTAAAAATGCAAAAAAAAAATTTTTTTTAAATCGGTTAAGGGAAACATTTAATTTTTAGTCAAATACAAGAATTGAAATATTAAAAATTTTTCTGTAAATACCAAAGTCTGAATAATTTTAAGAAATGCAAACAAAATTTTTTTAAAACTTAAAACCGAATTGAAACCCAATAGGTTTATAAACCGTTAATAAAACAAATATATGAAATTGTTTTTTAAGTTAAAATGAATTTAATAAAATAATAAATCGAAAATTTCAATTTATACAGTATCTACAAAAATAAGAAAAACGGTAACGGTTTCGGAACGGTTTCGGAACGGTACTCTAAGATTGATTTTAAAATTTTTGCGACAAAATTTTTAACTAAGACAAAAAATCGTAAGATACGCTTAAAATTATACAATTAGATATATTTTAATGCTGTGTTATGCAAAACGTTTTTAAACCGGAAACAGGTGAAATCAATTTTTTTAGAAAAAACGTTTTTTAAATTAAATAGTGAAAATTATTTAATTCATATATTTTAGGTAGAAAAAAACGGTAGCACTTACTTTAATAACGTTCGAACAGCTTTTGCAAAAAATTTTAAATTCTTTTATTTATAAAAATTAAAAAAAAAAAAAGTGAAAATAAAGAAATTCTTGGTTTTTTCTCAAATTTTATAAACCGATTTGTTGATTTAGTTCGAGCTATCAAAACGAATTTTTTGTTAGACCTGTTAAATTTTTTTATTCGTTTTCACAAACGGTTTTACCCGGGCTTAAACCGGTTATGATAAAATTTATAAGTATTTTAAAAGGTTGAGGTTGAGGTTTAAGGCATTTTTTATTGTTAAAATTTAAACATTTAATTTTTCGTACGTTGCTTTTAATTTTTTTCTGTTTTTATGATCTAAATAAAAAAATTGTTTCGTAGTTGATTACAAATAGCCAGCAAATTGCTTGTTTAACATGATGTAGTCATTAATTAAAGTGTTTCTAAGCTGAAATATTACTTAACACAAACTCCATAAAAACAGCGTTAATAACCAAAAAAAGAAAATAATAATAAATTTAATTTCGAACTGCAAGAAATATTTTGCTAATAAAATCATTTCTCTATTTATGTTCATCTTTTAAAGTGTTCAATAAATCCTCTCCCACCTTCAGCATTTAACATTTAAATAAAACAAAATAAAATTGCAACATTTAAAACAAAAATAGAAAAATGTGGGCATTAATTTTGGCGAACTTAAAAAATTAAATTTATTATTTAAACTTTCTCCTTTAAAAAAAATTGTTCATAAAAAAATTATTTAAAAAAATATTTTTTTTTTGTTTGCAGATACTTCATATGAAAAAGCATGCAGGCGTGGCTCAGCACCAGCGACACCCATATTGGGTCAAAAACAAAATCAACAGGAGAATAATACAACATCTAGATTTACAAACTTCTTTTCAAAAAGGTAAAAAACTCTTTTTAGACAATAAATTTAAATTTAATTATCTATTTTAGGGCAAAAAACATAAATTTAAAAAACCATCTGCAAAACCAAAGCGAACGTTTTTATTTGAAACGACTTTTATAACAGAAGTTTATTAATTCGTCTGCATTTCTCTTATATTTTTTTCCACAGAACTCTGTAATTTGTGAAGCGATTTTATTTTAATTGAAAGAAGATTTTTTAAATTAATCCTGTTTAAAAACAAGGTTCATAATATTAATAATTAAAGGGTGGCCCTATACAACACACATGATTTTTACTTGTCTGTTCAGCCAAAAAGTACACCACTCTAACAAAGTTTGTATAACTATAGCTTCCAATTACAGAAAAAAAATAAACTTTAATATTAAAGGGTGTCCCCATAGGTTACGTAATTTGAATTTTTGAAGCTTTATAGTCAAGCACTAGAAAATTATAGCGAATTAATATTTCTATTTCTGCTTTAATAATAATAAGTATAAATTTTGAAATTAAAGGGTGTCCCCATAGGTAATGTTATTTGGTGTATGCTGTCTTACTGTTTTAACCGTTATAGACAGACAATTAAAACTTACAGTTAAAGTTTGTTGGTAAATTTTCTATTGTAACAATATAAAATTTAAAATAGGAAGTTAAAGGGTGACCCCATAGGTGACGTAAATTGACCTATATGGGCTTAACTCTTGAACTGTTATAGACAAACGCTTGCCAATTGGACACAATATTAATTGCTACGACCGTTATAATAACAAGTATAAACACTTAAAATTATAAATTAAAGGGTGTCCCAATAGTTGATGTAATTTGATGCTTGTAGCCAAACCGTTATAGACAGACAGCTAGAATTTACAAAGAACCTGTATTGCTTAGTTCGCTATAACAACAAGTAACGAATTTGATTTAAAAAATAAAGGGTGCGCCCATATTTGAGCTAAAGTGACCTATATGGCCCTATCGTGTGAACCGTTATATTTAATATAACGGTGGTATATTAAGAAATATAAATAATTAAAATTATAAATTATAGGGTGTTACAACAGCTGCTGTTATTTGTTTTATATGATCAACAAATTGTTGAACAGTTTGAACAGGTTAAAATTTATTGCTAAGTCCGCTATAACAAATATCAAATCTGAAATTATAAATTAAAGGGTGTCGCTAAACCTAAAACTATTTGAGAAGACTTAACAAAATAATTTAAAACTATTTTCGAGTCATCAATACGGATACCGAAGAAAACAAATCACATTCACACAGGCTGACTTAACGAAGTATCGTTTTTCATAAGGCCGCAGTACAAAACATTGACAATGTTTTTTACCATTTCAAAATGCCGTCGAAAAGTGTTAGCAACGCCGTAAAAAATCAGGTCTTCAGTTTTGAAGTTGTTGCTTTGCTGCGTAACTCTGCACGCGTGCACGATATAAATAAATAAAAAATAATACAAATTAAATTTTAAAGGACGGAATCCATCGTCTGTGTAGTGGATTTTTACTCGGTTCATTCGTAAATTTTTTTTCCTTTTTTTATAATTAAAATTTTCTACAATCATAAATGTATTTGGTATTAAGTTAATTGGATTTATTCCGCCAGTAAATAAAATACTGTTGTCATACCTTTCGGTGAAGACCGTCGTCACTGGCTGTTTATTTAGTACGATTGGCGAGCGCTTTCGATGTAAAGACATCATCAAAACGCGGCTTGAAAATGATGTCTTTACATCGAAAGCGCTCGCCAATCGTACTAAATAAACAGCCAGTGACGACGGTCTTCACCGAAAGGTATGACAACAGTATAAATGTATTTGCTTAGAAACAATTATAATTACGTGATTTAACAATTTCATTATCATTTCATTACCTCTGGTACAAAAAATTTTTATTGAAAATAAAACAGCAGCATTAAGAAATAGATAAGTTTCTTTTTTCTTTTTCTGTCAGTGTCATTACTTTTTACTAATGCCAATTAACAAGTCCCATGTATGATGTCTAAGTTATAGAAGAAAAAGAATGAAAAATAAAAAAACCCACAAAGCAGCTAATAATGTCTCCCAACAGGGAAATATTTTAGCAACAGCCCAAAGAAAATTTGTTAACAACACTCCCTAAAGTATTTTATTATAAAAATTCGTCTATGAAATTATTGACACTAACACTGACTCATGTTTCAAAAAAAAAAAAAAATAGGAAAAAAACACAACCTTTGTGTTGTATGCCAGAAAAATTCTGCACAAAAACTTTAAAAGCAAAAAAAAAAAAAACACAAACTGTCAAACATCAAACCACTACTATTGTGCACTTGTGCACTCGATCAAACAGCGCACATAAATTGCCTCTAAGCTGCATGCACCAATTTATAATACAAGTTCTTTTTTTTTTGAGTAAATTTGCTGAGCAATTTTTTTTTTCATTTCCAAATGTGAATTCAAAGACTTAACCGCAAAAGAACACAGCTGGTGTATGTTTAACTAGAGTTTTTTTTACCACACAAAATAACAAACAAAAACAAAAAGACGACTATAAAACGAGCTACAAACAGACAGACAGATGGATTGAGGCAAGCATTTAAAGTTAGGAAAGATAATCATGAAGCATTTGTTAACTTGATTTGTCGGTTCACTGGCTTTGAGCCATAATAAAATTACAATCAAAAGGCACAAAAAATATAGAAAGAATTTACAAAATAGCTGGCAATTCTTCTCGTTACTCCTCTAAATGCGGATTTGTATTATTTTGGCTATAATTTTAGCTTAAACCCTAGTTAACTTTAATTCTCGAAAAAAAACTTTGGGCGATTTAAAAAGTCTATGATCTTGGTCATGTGCGCTCTGCTTGTAAACATATGTAAAGCTTTAGACAGACTTCACTTTTAAATTCTTCTTGGCCGAAATAAACCGTCACTAGACTTAAGAAAATCCAATGAAGCGTAAAAAGAATTTTTTTTTTCCATATTGTCTTTGTCCTTGAAACATATCTCGAGACTGATTTATTTCCTACACGAACTTTATAAAGTGTTAAAAACGATCTATTTGACTAAGTTCATATAAAAAAAATTTATTACAAATACGATTCTTTTTTAATAATTTTTACTTTCATTCTTAAAGCAAAGTTTTTCATCACTGGAATGAAAAAAATTTCGTAATATCAATGATCCTTTAAAGTTTAAAAAACGGAGTGTTTAAAAATTTGCATTGTATTAATGAAATCGTTTATTGTATCAACGAAAATTTTCATTGTATCAACGAAATTGTTCATTGTATTAATGAAATTGTTCATTGTATCAATGAAACAAAATTTTTCGTTGTACTAAGTAAATACTTCATTGTTTCAAACAAATTTTTCATTGTATTAATGAAATGTTTCATCGTTATATCAATGATCCTTTAAAGTGTAAAAAACGGAGTGTTTAAAAATTTACATTGTATTAATGAAATTGTTTATTATATCAACGAAAATTTTCATTGTATCAACGAAATTATCCATTGTATTAATGAAATGTTGCATTGTTTTAATAAAATTTTTCATTGTATTAATGAAATGTTTCATCGTAACATCAATGATCCTTTAAAGTGTAAAAAACCGAATGTTTAAAAAGATGCATTGTACTAATGAAACTGTTTATTATATCAACGAAAATTTTCATTGTATCAACGAAATTGTTCATTGTATTAATGAAAGTTTTCATTGTATTAATGAAATGTTTCATTGTTTTAATAAAATTTTTCGTTGCAATAATGAAATGTTTCATTGTTTTAATAAAATGTTTCGTTGTATTAATGAAATATTTCATTGTTTTAATCAAATTTTCCGTTATATTAATAAAATGTTTCATTGTTTTAATAAAATTTTTCATTATAATAATGGAATTGTTCATTGCATTAATGTAACAGAATCGATGAAACGGTTTTAACGCCATTTTAAAGCCTTTTTCCTAGTGTAATAAAATCAGTATAAATTATGTATTTTAAGAGCTTTAAAAAATTCTTTATTATTATTAAAACTCTAATCAACTTTAAAATATCTTGGCTTTTCTTGATCTATTCATTTGTCAATATTTTATTCTGTGAATTAGCAGCACCCAAAATATTGAAAATTCAATTATTCTACCTTAAATAAATGTTGTAAGTTTTCACTTCACGCGACATCTCTAAACTGATTTCTTAATGAAAAAATTAAGTTGAAAAAAAAAAGAATATTTAAAATATATATTTTTTTTTTTCTTTAAATACGAACTTAATAGATACATTCACAAGCACATACACAGATCCGCTATGTATTGAAGACAATTCAGTAAATAGAATTTCTTGCATAGTCGCCATCAAATGATTGTAACAAATCGTGAGTAATAGTGGCAGCACTTGTTGTATTAAAATTGCAACATCTAACCAAAGTGTGTTAACAATTTGAGATGAAAAAGCAACGCAGAAAGGCAAAGAGCCATATGCCACTGTGCCATGACAAATGAAAGATTAATTTAAAAATTTGTATGTGTTAAAAATAATAATAGAATTTGCAGATGATCAAATCAAATCACAAAAAGAAAAAGTCGAAAAAGGACTTGACAATTGTTAAAATGTTAAAGAAAAAATTACAAAGTTTTGAAATCAAAGAAAATATTTTGCCAAATTTTTATTTTAAATAGATATGCTTCACTAGTTCTATGTGTCCCAGATCGTTCAAATAAAATCAATAAGAATTGCCTAAGTGTGAGTTTAAATCACACTCTTACGTTTGGTAAAATGTTTGGGTCACCTTTTAATTTTTTATTTTATCCTTCTAACTTGTAACAGCAAACATTTTGGGTAAATTTAAAATAAGGTCTTGTAAAAATCTCGTAACTCTTGGGACAACTTTAACTTTAATTTTTTTATACCTGTTTTGAGTAAATTTGTGTTCTCACTCTATTACGGGTAAAAAAAAATAAAATCATTTACGTGGAAATAACTATCAGGACACTATTCATTTTATTTTTACTTGACCTTATAGAAGACATAGCAATAAAATCTCCGTGCAAATTTCAAGCCTCTGCCTACAACAGCTTAACAGAAAAGGCGATATTCGTTAAAATCACGACCTTCATAAAAACACTCCTTAATTTTGGTTTTGATTTATTTAAATTTGTTTAAATGCCTAACAACCCCTTCCGATTCTCGCCGTTAAAAATTCCAATTCCTTGCACACATATCCCATTCACTTTGGTTGTGCCATCCTTCGTTGTATCCATGAAAATTACAGTTTGAATGCAAAAACCGGACTTCTATTCCTTTAGCGGTGCTATGTTATCTTTTTAACAGAGCTCTGTTAAACGAAAATATTTTGATACAAGCAAAAAATTTCAAAATTTATTTTTACTACCTTTTAAAGAACCTGGGACAAATCCTCAATCTAATGTAAACTCAAATAATTGCAATAGTTTCCTTAAATGTATGAGATGGCCCTTGAGTATAAAATACAGTAAAATGTTAGAGCCAACACATTTAAATTGCAACCGACCATGAAATCTAGCGATTAGCATTAAATAACTAAATCTATCCCATCCCTTCCTTTTGGATTTATTTATTTATTTCTATTTATTTTATTAAAAGTTTATGAGGTCAAAAGCTTTAAAAACACGCACACAAGGAAAAAAAATTTCTTAGCGCCAAAAGCAAAATGATATCACTTTATAATAAATGTCACTGGTTACACAGTTTTCTTTTCTTTTTTACTGCTTAACAATTCAATATTTGTTTCTTTGTCTATGATTGCTGGCCATTATTTGATAGTTTAAATGCCATATTTTATTACAATTTCCTTTAAGTTCAATTTCCTTAAGACGTTCACTGACTGACAGACTTACACTCTTGGCCAGTTGCCGTCAAAATAAATTAATTTATCAAGTCATTTCCTAAGGGTGGGTGTGTTTTTTTTTTCTGAAGTTAAAGATAAATAAAAATAGAAAAATGAAGGAAATGAAAGAAGCCAGTTTTATAGAATTAAAGCATTAAAAAAAATTACATGAATTGAAGGGAGACGATTTTTGGCAATGTTTTTGAAAGAGATTAATTTAACAAGAAAATTTCTACTTTTTCTAAAATAAAATTTTCTTTTTCGAAATTTAGTTTCTAAATATTGATTTGTAGTACTAGGACTTGAAAAGAAATTAATTTAAGAAGTGTTTCAATAAAAACGTGACTGTCTTGTCACAACTTCAAGTGATGTATGTCACATACATCGTTCAGTGTGATTTCACTGACTCTTTGAACTTCCAACTTAGTTGCTACCTGTGCAAAAACTATTGTAAAATGTTCAGCAAACTGTGGCCTTAATTTTAAAGACAGCAGTGAAAATAATTAACCCAATGAATTTTAATAAAAATGATAAAAATAAAACCCATTAACGAAAGCAAGAAAAGGCTTTCAAATACAAAAAAAAAATAATGATTAAAAATGGTCCGCTAGTTAGTGCCAGTCGTTGTAGCACCAGCATAAGTAAGACTGGTAGTTTCAAAAACACCAGTGGGACTCTTCATGCCACAAGTCGTCGTTTAGAACTTAGAAAGAGCGGTGGATTAGAGAGTGATTGGTTTAAAAATTGGTTTTATAATTTAATCAATTTTTTTTTATTTATTTCGTTTATTTATTTAAAAAAATCTATCAACTTCTCTTCTTAAAATCCATTTCAGATCGAACCCTTTGAAACGTACAAAATCTGTAACCAAACTTGAACGCACTAAACGAGGTTCAGGCGGCCTACGAGGCTCTCGTTCTCACGAAAGTTTACTCTCGAGTCACGCTGTAATGTCAACCATCGGTAAGATAAAAACAGATTTAAGCCTCCAAACATTTAAATTAAATTATAAATCCAGACTAGATTTTCGCCTCAAAACTTGATCGAAAAATTGGTTATGAAAAAAATTATTTTACTGCTTCATAAAGATTCTCTTATTGCTCATTTATGTTTTCTTTTTTTTTTCTGCAGATCTCTCATGTACCGGTGCTGTGGGTGTGGCACCCGTTCATCAGTCCGTTTTGGGACGCCGCTATTGTTTTCAGGTACGTGGCGGCCCACGGGGCGAACGTTATTATTCATGTGGTTCACGTCAGGAACGTGATCTGTGGATATATTCGTTGCGCAAATCAATAGCACCGAATGCTGAACACACCCGCCACACAGACAACTCCCTGAAAATGTGGATCTACGAGGCCAAAAATTTACCACCAAAGAAAAAATATTTTTGCGAACTGCATCTCGACAAGACCCTGTATGGTCGTACTAGTGTTAAACTACAAACCGATTTACTTTTTTGGGGTGAATATTTCGATTTTCCCGATATACCTGACATAAATGTTATCACCGTGAATGTATTTCGCGAGGTGGAGAAGAAGAAAAAACGCGATAAACACATGTTTGTCGGTTCGGTTAAAATACCCATACACGAGGTGACCACACGTTTGTTTTCCGAAGATTGGTATCCAATACTCAGCGAGAAGAATGATAGTCTTAATCGTAATGGCAAAGAGATAATACCGACCTTGCGCATTAAGTGTCGCTTCCAGAGTATTGACATTTTGCCAATCAATGTTTATGCCGATTTTCTGGCTTTTCTCAAGGAAAACTACAAGAAAGTGTGCGAAACCTTGGAACCGGTTATAGGGGTTAAGGCCAAAGAAGATATAGGCCAGTCTTTGGTTTTGTTAATGCATGCCCAAGGTCTGGCTGGAGCTTTTTTGACAGATGTTGTGGCTTTGGATTTGCTAAGAGTGGGTGATCAACGTTTAACTTTTCGCGGCAATTCTTTGGCCACCAAAAGTATGGAGGCTTTTTTGAAGCTGACTGGTGAACAGTATTTGCAGGATACTTTGGCTGGACCCATTAATGAAATCATACAATCCGATCGTGATTGTGAGGTGGATCCTACCAAAGCGACTGGTTCGCTACAACGACAACAGGCCTCTTTAAGAGCCGCTGTGCGCAATGCTTGGCAGTGTATTTACGAGTCAAGCAAACATTTTCCACCCCAGTTGCGCAACTGTTTTGCTACGTTCCGCGAGCGACTGGAACAATTGGGTCGTCAGGATATGGCCGACAATTTGATATCAGCTTCAATATTTTTGCGGTTCTTATGTCCAGCCATATTGTCACCCAGTCTCTTTAACATAACCAATGGTAATTTATTTAAATTTTTTTCTTTTTAAACTTTTTCAAATAATTTATTTCATTATTTTTTAGAACTTCCCTCGTCCCGTTCTACACGTAATTTAACATTAGTCGCCAAAACCTTACAAACGTTAGCGAATTTTACCCGCTTCCAAGGCAAAGAGAATTTTATGGAATTTCTAAACGATTTTCTAGAACAAGAGGCTCCCAAAATGAAAGAATTTTTACAAAATATTTCCACCCGGCCCGAGCACTCTACGCCGGAATCCATTTTGGATTGGGCCGGCTACATAGACCAAGGCAAGCAGCTGTCTATTTTGCATATGCTGCTAAGCGAAAGTGTTACCAAATTGCCAGAGGCTAGACAACAAGATCTAGATCCCTTGCAGCACATACTTGACGAAATAACCAAAGCCAAAGAAAGCAACAATTTTATGCAACATTTACCCTGCCACAATATGATGATGTCCACCTCCTCAACAAGTGAGAATCAAGAGAATCGTAATCCTGATGAAATGATGACTTCTTGCAGTTCTGCTGGCGGTAGTTCAACACAAGGTGTAGTACAGCAACAACAGGCTCAATTGGCTCAACCTCAACATGCGGTCGTCACAAAGCCAATACCAGCCGAGAGAGGCATTATGCGTGGCGTTTTGACGCCCAGCTCCTTAGAGAAGAATATATTTCGCTACAATGATCCCACTGTAAATGGTTTGTTACAACAACATCAACAGCAGCAGCAACAACAACAGCAGCAGCAACAACAAACAATTTCACAAATGGACAAAAGACACTCCAACTCCCAGAGTTCTATTGTGGGTTTGTCCTATACGGGAGGTTTACAACATGCTCAAAGCCAAAGTTCTATAGCCAGTTCGTCACAGCTTCTGATGCCGGCTGGTATCACCCATCATTGTCCTCCCGCTCCAAATGCCAGCGCTACCAATACCATGGACCGTTTGTATTATACGGCAGCCACTTCAAACGGCAATCTTTCCAACGCCAGTCATAACGGCAATGACAGTGAAGTCAGCTCTCTAGGAGGTCAAATTAGGGCCACCACTTTACCCAGGGGTAACAACAATAACTACGATGAATCTACTGGAGATTTTATACAAATTTCCGGTCTTGATACCAACAGTGCTTTTGTGCGCAAATCTCCTACTCCCCTGCTAAAGAACCAAAACAACCCAGGTGTGGTAAGCAATGCCATCAGCATGCTAAACGCTGCCCAACAGCAAAAACAACAACAGCAGCAGCAAAGATTATTAAACAACTCCACGTTGAGTTTAACTTTGAGTGATCGAACCCCTAGTAAATTGAACCTGGGTATACCAGATCATTCCAGTTCACCGCTATCACATAAAATGCCCAATTACCAAAGACCCCGGGAATCAAATCCCAATTCAAATATGCCCATGAATCTAGAAGATTTAGATGATCTATTCAAATATGCCGAAGAGCATGCCGTGGTAGGTGAGGTACAGCCCTCTAACAAGCATAAAAACAAAGAACAAATGTCGGGTAAAACAAGTCATGGTTCTAGTTCTGGTTACCAAAGCATAAATACTCAATGTAGTCCAATAGAGTCGCAACAGCAGCAGCCGAAGACAACAGCAGGTCCCTTGGCTTTTAAAAATCCCAGCTATCAATTGCAAAACACTTCCACTCCTTCCTCCCAAACAAACCACCATCACCATCATCATCACCACCATCATAACAACCAGCGCAGCTACAATAATGGCGGCTTAACGGCACACCAACAATTATTCGGTGGTGCAATTGGCGTTAATAATCGAACAACGAAAAATCTTAATGGTGCAGGCATAGTAGCTGCACGAGCTGCTCTTTTAAATAATGCTGCACCTCTTACGCCTTCCTCTAGTGAAGAGAGGCTCTCTAATGATAATTATCACAATTATGCCCCAGTTAATAAACTTTTAAAGTCTCCCTCGCATGGCCATTTGGATGCTCAAAGGACTTTAAGTGGTGGCAGTACTTCATCAGCCTCCAGCTCAAATATGCCGGGTTTTAATTCTAGTGCACAGCAGCAGCAACAACAACAGCAGCAGCAGCAACAACAACAGCGTATGCCACGCACTAATCCTCAATTCAAACGAGAAGATATTTATGCACCTCTTAATAATGGCAGCAATTATTTAACCTCTTCGTCGGCATCTTCAGCCGGCAGTAATGGTGTTAATCATGCTGGCACTGTAGCAATATATAATAATCCCTCGCGTTGTGCTCAACAGCAGCAGCAACAGTATGGTAATAATGCTGCTTCCATGGTGATGGCGAGTAATGGCCGTTATCAGCGTAGATTGAGTTTGGATTCGGCCCGAACTTTGTCAGATAGTTCAACAGATACTGAAGGTAAGTGCGATGTACAAATTGGAAAATTTCAAACCAATCATCCAAAATTAGAAAAAGTAAAAATTTTTGAAATTTTAAATAAATTTCCCTTGGTGAAAAAAAAAATTCCTTAGTAGGGAAATTTCGACAAAAACAATTTAAATTAGTTTATTTTGTTAATTCTAGACTTTGAGCAAATAGTTTTATAGTTATCTCAAAATTTCCCATCTTATTTTTTATATAAACAACAAAGAATTTTTAAACGATAAAATTCCCATTAAGGAAAATTTTATTTTGAGCCTGAAAGTTTTTAGTTTTAGTATTTTTGGCTTGCAAATACAAAGTTAAATGTAAATTTATAAATTAAATCCAAATTTCCCTTACTCAAAAAAATTTCCCCTTTAAAGAAAAATTTTTAGAAACACAATTTCTTCAAATTTTATTAATTTTGATAAATTCTTAAGCTAAAATAATATTTCACTACAATAATTTTAAATTTTGCTTTATAATTAAAAATTTCCTTACAAAAAGAAATTTAATTTTCTAGGGAAATTTAATTTAAAATATTCAACTTACAGTTTTTTATATTAAATTTTGTTTTTGTTATGTGTATATAATTTTTTTTATAGTACTTTGAGTTAATTTTCGATTTTCTTTGAGTTTTAAAGTAAATCCCTAAAAGGCATTTCTAATTAAGACTGTTTTATACTTTAAAAAAATTTTCCCTCCCTTAGAGAATTTTTTCTAATTTCCTTAGTTCAGATTTTTTAAGCATTTTAGTCTTGTATTGATTTTTTTCTTGCGACATTTTACGTTGTTTGTGTATAAAAACCTTCAAACGATAAAAATCCCTTAAAGGGAAATTTTATTTTTAGCCTGAAAGTTTTTAGTCTTAGTATTTTTGGCTTGCAAATATGTAGTTAAATGTAAATTTATAAATTAAATTCAAATTTCCCCTGCTCAAAAAAATTTCCCCTTTAAAGAAAATTTTTTAGAAACACAATTTCTTGCAAATTTTATTAAGTTTGATAAATTCTTAAGCTAAAATAAAATTTTATTTAATAATTTCAAATTTCCTCTTATAATTAAAAATTTCCCTAATAAAAGAAATTTAATTTTTTAGGGAAATTTAATTCAAAATTTGTCAACCTATAGATTTTAATATTAAATTTTGTTTTTATCGTGTGTACATAAAATTTTTTTAAAGTACTTTAAGTTAATTTTCAATTTCCTTTGAGTATTAAAATAAATCCCTTTAAGGGATTTTTATTTAAAATTTAATAATTAGCGAACAAGAAATAATTTTTTTTCTTTTTGGAATTTTTTTCAATTCCATAACTTTTCTTCCAATGTCATAATTTTCTTTGCATAAATAAAATGTTTCTATTTTTTTTTTTTTATTATTTTACAGGTCACTGCACTCCTCACGAGGGCAATAAACGACGTCGTCAGCCTCGTGCTCACATTAACAACACTTCGAATGGTGGTTTCCAGCATGTTAGCAATTCCACCGCTCTCAGCAGCTTTGATCAAAATGGTGAAATCCAATTACTGCAAGAAACTTTGGATACCTTACGACACACCCTCGATCGTGATGAGGCTGAACTTCGAGATTCCAGCGATGAGTTATTCGCTTTACAACGTTGCAATGGTTTTCAACAGGGACCCAATGGCACCTCAGGACCTTTGTCCAGCAATAATTTAAGTCTACAATCAGAATCCACAATGAGAAGTATTATAGATCGGTGAGTTGATTATTAAAACGAAGAATTAAAAAAAAAAGGAAAAGTGAATTTTGTTAAAAAAGCAGAAATTTTATATTCGACAGATTAATAACCATGGAAGAGGAGTTAAGACGTGAACAATTGAAAATGTCTTTGGCTTTGTCGCACAAGCAGAAGGTGATTGAGGAACAGGGCCAACAAATAGCAGCTTTAGATGCAGCCAATAGCAGATTATTAAGTGCTTTGACGGCATTAAGACAACGTTATGAGACCCAGCATCAACAGCAAAATCAACAAACGCAGCAATAAATACAGAATTTTATCCAAACAAACAAAGAAACAAAAGAAACAAAAAAAAAACTTTAAAAAGCAAAAACTGTTTAACACCTTTTCCCTTTTTATTTAATATTTTATTATAATTTAAATGTTAAGTTTAAACAAGTATTTTATTTAATGTAATTTAAAATTTTTATTAATTATTATTATTTGCATTTTAAATATAAAAAAATAATCCCTCTTAAAGAGCGTTAATTTAAAACAAAATAATTACTCGAGATATAAAAAAACTTCCTGAAAAACAAACCTTTTAAAACACATTTTTTATTGTTTGTTTTTTATTTAATTTGTTTAAATTTATTTTTTATAGTTTAAAAAATTTTCTTTTGTGAGTCATTTCAATTTTATATTTAAAAAAAAAATTAGTTATCTTCACCTTTGATTGTTTAATATTTAAGTATTATTTGCTACAACAAAAACAACAAGAATTTTTTTAATTTATAAATATTAATAATTTAAGTCTTAAAAAAATTATTTAATATTTTTTAAAACTTAGTTAAAAAATAAATAAATAAAAATCAATAAAATAAGCCAGGAGAATAATAAGAACACTTGGGACAAGCTCTGCCAGAAGAACTACTTCTTCTAGCAACCATTAACAAATTTGTGTAAAAGAAAAAATAATTGGGAATTCCTACAAATCTATCGCTGACTTTAAAATCTCTTGTTATCTTCTGCAAAGGAAGAGATCATCTTGTAAACTCAATGGAGTCTTTGCTCAAATTTATACATCAAAGTTTGCAGGTAACTTAACCTCAATAATTTTTTGCACAGGAGGCGGTTACTGAAACAAAGGTAATTATGCTCTCTAAACTTTTTTTTTTTTTTTTGTCCGAAAGCGTAAGTCATCATGGCCAAAATGTTTGTTGTTAATCAATAAAGTAACTATTCAAGTTAAAACTATTTCACATCCAGCTGGAAAAAAGAGCATCTGCTTCACAAAGTCCCTTTTCAAAAAATTCTTTCAACTGTCACACAATTCATCTTCTTAATTGTTGGGTTATGTTGAGTGCAATATCAACTTAAAGGCTTCGATTTGCTTCAATTTACAAAAAACAAAAAACGATTTGTGTGAATTATGGGCATCATTGTCTTAAATAAAGGCAGCATTTTTCAATTTTAAATCCATTTCAAAATTTAAAATTATTTAAGATTCGCAAAGAAATGCAGAGGTTTTTATGTATTTGATAGCAGTTTCAGTATTTTGATTCGAAGAAGGTTTGAATGACTGTGCGATCGTAGCAGAGCATGATTTTTGAAGGAAATTTTTTCTTGTCAATTGTTCTCACATCCCAATCGTATCCGAATTATGGCATTCAATATTGATCGAAATTTCAATTGAAGTTAAATGGAAATTTCGTTCGATATCGAATGCCGTAATTTGGACCGCAGGGTTTTGTGTTGTAAAAAATTTATATTTTTATTTTCTATTGAGAAAATTCGCTATTCGGTTTTACTTTTCTTCAGGCGAACAGCCGTTTAGATTTTTAATTTCTTAGAAGTCTTTAAGATTCTAATTTTTCCCAGAATGTTATTAAACACGTTTTTTTTTTGTTGCAAAACTTATCTAAAAATTCTTCTGGAAATTATTACGACAACACAATATTGTCTTTTAAAATATAAACATTTTTTTCTGATCTACAAAACCCAAAATTGTTTTTATTATTAAATATTTTAATTCAATGTATAATTTTTTTTTATAATTAAAACCAAAGTATGTGTTTTAGTTTAAAATTTTTTATTTTTTTGTTAAAAAAAGATAAAAATTTTATTGCAAACAAAAGAAAAAGTCTCCATTGAAAATCCTAACTCTTTATAATTTGTGCATATGTATGTATATGTTTATTAAACATTTCTTTTAATTTTAATTAAAAATATTTTATAACAAAAAACCAGAAACATTATTAAAAGATTATTTTAATTATAAATAATAAAAAAAAGAAATCAAAGCTTTTATTATATTAAAAAAAACAAAAAATTAAATTATAAAAAATGCTTTTTAAAAACGCTTTTAATATAAATTAAAAAAAAGAGAGCAACAAAACAGAGAGTAATTAAATATAAAATAAATTTATTAATTAAAAATAAACACAAATAACAATTAAGCAATAACCAAAAATGCAAACAACAACAATATTTATCCATATAATAAAAATACAAATATTAAAAACTTTTAAAGAAAATGTTGTTTAAATTACAAAATTTCAAACTAAATTTCCTGTTCAAATTCATTCTATTGTTAAGCTGTAACGTTTAAATTCATTGTTCTGCAATGCAACAGTGTAAACTTAACATTTAGGCACTTGCAAATTAAAATTTACAGCATACTTTAGGGGATAAAAAAAGAAAAATTCATTTATGAAGCTAAAAAAATATGATTTTTAGTTTTGAATGAAACAACAAATTTTTCCAATAAATTTTAGAAAAAGGATATTGCAAAATTAACGCAAAATCATTTTATTTCATAGATTTTAACAAAATGGGGATATTACATTGTAATTGCAAGGGTTCATTGAATTTTAACGAGGAGAAGATTAAATATAATAAAATGTTCCCGTTATATAACAAGAAGTTTTTTTTTAATTTTATTAAATTATTTGGGGATACACTTTTTCTGTCCATAACTGTACATGGGTATTTTCTGAACCCCAAATGCTGTAATCATAATGATTAGCAGAGCGCTAAAAATAAAACTGTGCTTCACGGCTTAAAATTTCAAAGGGATTTTCACAGATAAATGAAAATAAATAAGACTTGGAATTTTAAAATTTGCCAAAAAAGAGACAAGAAAAAGTTATGCTTTTCCTTAAAAAAATTTACATATTTTCATTTATAATGAGAAATATTCTAACGGAATTTCTATCTTACAGAAAAAATTTTTCTCGAGAAAAAATTCCTCCAATAGTAAATTCTGCAGGAACAAATATTAAAAAAAAGTGGCATCACCGTTATTGAAAGGGGGCTAAACAAATTTTTCAATGCTCATGAGAATTTTCAATTAGTTTGCAGCTCAAATAAATTTGCCAAAGTGAATTTCAATTCATTTTCAGTTTATTTAAATTGAATTAATTTTGAAGTCATTCAAATGTGTTGGAACAACGAATTGCAATTCAAATGAATTAAATCTTTAATGAGTTTTAATCTATCGAACTCAAGAGCAGATCTAGAGATAATGAAAAATGGAAAACTCTCCAACTAAACTTAAAATATTTAATTATCAAAGGCTAAAGAAAACAGGGAGATGCTCACTGCGTATTTACTAACAAAATCAATTCAAATTTTAATCAATGAGTTGGAAATTAATTGTTAATTACCTTTTATAATTTATTTCAATTAATTCAAAGTAAATTCAATTCAAATGAATTGAAATTCCTTTTATAAATTCATTTGAACTAGAAACGATTTGCAATTTATTTTTACCAATTTCAAATTTCATTCAATTCAATTGATTTTTTTTTTTTTTTGTGTGAATAGAATTAAAAAATTGTTAATTCATTGCATGAATGATTTGCAAATTAATTAAAAAATGAATGATTCATTTATAGTTCTGGTATCCGGCTTTTCTTTCAAAGTTAAAAATTTTAAAGACAGTAAAAACTGTTGCATACTTTCAGGCAATAAAAAAACGACAACTTTATTTATTTTAACGTGCGTCAATATAGCGTCGATTTTGGAATTTAAAAAATCGAAGAGTAAAAAAATATCCTTGAATTGCGAAATTTTTATTAAATAATAAAATTAGCATAAATTTTGGTATCTAAAAAAAGGAAAATTTATGTTATAAATTTATTTTATAAATAAATAATTTAAACAAATGTCCATTTAGAAAACATTATAAAAAAGCGTTTTTTATGATTAAAGCAAAAAAAAAAACGCTTATTTATCCCTACATTATAAAAGTGGAAGCCGAGATGAATAAAATTTGCCAACCGTACAAAAAGCGTGACGAGCCGTTTTCGATAAAAGTGGCTTCATCCTGACTGGGCACAAAAAAGGCTTGCTGGTTTTTTTATTTTGTTCACCTCTTTCGCTACTTTCATAATGTATGGCCATTTAGGGGCGAGAGGAAAAATCATAATTTTTTGTGCTGATTAAAAACACTTTTCTTAAAATATTTTTTTAATGGAAATTTGTTTAATTTATTTATTTATAATTTTAATAAATTTTCCTCCTTTTAGACACGAAGGTTTATGCTAATTTTATTATTTAATTAAAAATATCCAATTCCGGGGTATATTTATTTCCCGGTTTTTTTAATTCCCAAAATCGACGCAAAAAAAAATTTTTTTTTTCAAACATAAACTAGACTTGATTCAAACTTGCAATTTATTATGGTAATAAATAATAAATAGCGGCCAGATTTAATGACCGTTTGGGCCTGACTTAAGGCAATTTTTATCATTCACGCCAGGTTTTTCTACTTCTTACGGATATTTTTTTTTTTTATTTTTGACATAGACTTATGACATTAAGAAGCCCCACAAAAAGAAGTCCAGAACGTTTAAATCGGACAATCTTGCCGGCCTGTGCAAATCACTAAAGCGCAAAATTGAAAATTGAAATTTTTTTTTATTAAAAATTCCATCACTGTCTGTACAAGGGCTTGAATAATGGTGCTGATAAATTACAAATTTTAAGAAATTTTTTTAACAAAAATTCAAAAACTTTATTCAAATAATTTATCCTTGTGGGCCTCAATTTTCAAGGTGAAACATTTATTGCAAAAAAAAATTATAAATTTTTTTCATTCCAATATTTTTTGTTTCTAAAAAAATAAAATTTTTAAATTTCTTTTTTTTTTTTTTTTTGTAAAAAGTTAAAAATTAAAATAAAATTTATAAATTTTTTTTAATTTCTTAAAAATTTTACTACTTCAGTTTTTAAATTTAAAACTCAGATTTACAAACTTAACTTACATTTGGAAATATTTTGAAATAATTTTTTGCAAAACAAAAAAAAATTAATCAACTTTAACTTTCACCACATACATTTAATTACCTCAACTATTGGGACACCCTTTAATTTCCAAATTTAAATTATATATTTGTTTTTATAGCGTTTGTCTAAGACTGTTCTTATGCTTGGCCTAATTATCAAATCAAATAAAAAAATTTCATTAACTTTTGTAGCACCCTTTAATTTATAATTTTATATATTTCTATTTTTTATTTTACCACACAAATTGGTGGACATTCTATATAATTTTTAAGCATTTATCTGTAACGTTACAAAAGATAATCCCATATAGTTAAGTTTACGTTATCTATGGGGACACTCTTTAATTTCTAAATTTATAATTTACAATTCATTTTTCTAGCGGACTTAATTTTACGTATTCTGTGTGAATTCTAAATGTCTGTTTATTACGGTTGAAAAACTAAAAGCCATTTTATTAAAAATTATGTCAATTTTAGGACACCCTGTAATTTAAAGTTTTGTGTTTTTTTACTTTTTACTTGTTGATTTATAGTAGTGACACTAAGAAAATTTGAGTTGTCTGCTTATCACAGTTCAAAAAATAAAAATCTTATTTTAAATAGCAATTCACTTTTGGAACACCCTTTAATTTCTTGAAAAAAAGAACAGACCAGCCATTCTAATGGAGAAATATTTTATGACTCTAGTCACATACGCGTGTAGTTGCGGAAGAACTACCCTGTTGGAAAATTTACTTTTTTTTCTGCGATTTCTGTCTGTTTCCAATTGGTCTCGAACAGAGTTTGTTTATTCTTCCGTGTTCATTTAAGTGCTCGCTAAGGCAAAGACTGCCTAAACCATAAGAAAACCATTATTAAAATTTCTCTTGAAAAAGTAGCGTGGTTCCTCACGCAAATCTGTCCAGCATGAGTTGCATCCATCTTAAGGTTCAAAATTAATTTTTTTTTTTTATTAGAAAAAATTATTTAAAACTTTAAAACTTGAAAAAATAATTATAGAGATGTTGCAAATAGAAATTATCTTGTTCCAGTTCGTACCCATGGTAGTCGTGGTTTATTCTTTAATTTTTGGAGGCGAACAAATGAAAACTGCTGTTGCACATGATTTATAGTCCACTGCTATTTTTTCTTTTCTTTTGCTGTTTTTGTTGAGTTGTTATTAGTGATCCTTTGGATGGCATAAGCAGATATTTTCTCTAAGAAAGAAGTGCGGTCACTGCAGTAGAATCATCCTTTTGCTACAAATTCAAATTTCTTAAAAAACTCTTCCAATAGTTTTTAAAATTTTTATTAATTTCTTTTTTCTGTTTTTGGCTTTTAACTCTTCAAGTCAAACTTCCAAAAAAATTTTTTACATTGGCAATTCTTTTGCTGCATGTAAAACTTTAACAGAATAGCGGTATCATATGCTGTTGTCTTTACTACAGTACTGTAAGCAACCACCAATGAGGTATTGCCAGATTTAACATAAATAAGTTTAGAATTAAAAACGCTTGTTATACAGTGGATTTAATAACT
Organism: Cistogaster globosa; assembly: GCA_937654795.1. NCBI lineage: Eukaryota > Metazoa > Arthropoda > Insecta > Diptera > Tachinidae > Cistogaster > Cistogaster globosa. The sequence continues at coordinate 5,601,430 of OW569406.1, forward strand.
AAATAAATGATAAATAATATTCAATTTATTTAAAATGAACTGTTACAATTAGACGAGGGAAACTTTAACAAAGAGCGTATTATTAAGTCCGGTACAACAACATTTAATAAAATAAAATAAAGTAACAGGCAGCCCTTAGAAATTTACACAAAGTGTTTGCTGCTCTAAAAACAATTTCGAAAATTAATAAAAAAAATTAAAGGATGTTTCTAAAGAAGACTTGATCTTTTAAGCCATAATAAGAAGACTACTCCATAAGTTTCAACAACAAATAAAAATATAATAAAATTTCTTACTTAAAAATAACCGACTTCAAAAGAGATTTTAGCTATCTGTCTATAACGGCTTAAAAGTTTGGTTAAATACATTAAATTTTATCAACCATTTGGACACGCTTTAATTTTCAAATACACATTTTATACTTAAAGTTTCAGCAGAGTTAGCAATATAGGTTCTTTGCAAATTTCAACCGACTGTCTACAACTGTTCAAAAGTATGGCCAAATACATCAACTTAAATAAACTATTGGAGAACCCTGTAATTTATTATTTTTAATATTGATACCAATTATTATAACGGTCTTAGCAATCGACATTGGCTGACTTCCAAAATGGATTTATATAAATTTTGTATACAGCTTTGCTGCGGTATTTAGATCTTGTTTATAAACAAAGTTGCGAAACAAAGCATCAATTTAGAAACTGATGCGCTAGTTGCTCGGTTGCAACGTTTCGAGTACTTGTCTGCAACATTTTGGAATGGTATACATTGTAAACATTTAGTACCACGGCATTATGAAATACAATACATTCTTTGAATACAAAGCAACACACATTTTAGAAGTCAGACATTTTTTACGATTTTCCAGCATTCGTCTATAACGGTTTAAAGGATGGGCCCATCAAAGTTAATTTACGTCTCCTATTGAGACATCCCTTAAGTTTTGAATTCATTTATGAATTAATTTTTGCAACTGGGAGCTGTTGTGATGTGCAGTTTTTTTTTTAAGTGGTGCTCTGTACGGCTCATAATACACGTAAAAATCATGTATGTTGCGTGAGTACAGCCTTTAGTTTGAAAAATCACCAATTAATTTTAAAGCAGGACCAATCTGTAAGCATAATCTATCAAATTGCAAAAAAAATTTCAAAATCGTTTCAGAAATGACTGAGTTCTGCGCGCATAAACATAAAAAAGTAACATTCACATGAATTGATAACCTCCTTTTGTTTTTGAATGTTGCATCACTTCAATTAATTTTCTAAATATTTCCGATATTTTTATTTTGTTAATTAAATTAGTTTTTCTTAATGGATGATGATCTAAGTTAAATAGATAAGAAGAATGCTGATGCAAAATGTCTGCGGAAGTCTATTATTTCTGTTTTCCTTAAAATAAAAATTAAATTAAAAATAAATTTAAGTTTTTTTATGAAATTAGAAGTGGAACTGTGAATATTATAAATGAATTGAAATTGATCTTGTTTGAAGTTTCTTTTTGTTTTTATTTAATTTAATTTTTCTGTAGCTCACAACTAGATGGTGCTGTAGAACAATTTTTTTAAAACACTGTTCTATAAAGCTGCACACGTCTAAGTTCGTTGATATTGATTCTGTCAAAACATTGGAACAGCAGCGATACAGCCATACGATAAAACTGATTTCGACGGCTGTAGCAAATAATTTGTGATTTTTACTGTCCTCAATAACAGCAAATTGTGATTGTGATTTTGACAGTGATTAATTATTGGTGAGTCAATTTGAATTGGAAAACCATTTCCATTTGAATTGTTTGGGTGGAGCTCTGATATTTCTCGCTGGTTATTTTTGTCAAATCTTGTCTGTCATTCCATGACAAACAACAGCAGATAAGCTAAACGCATGCTTAAGGAAATCGGCTCTCTAAAGACATGTGAAGAAAATTACAGTGTCGATCAATATGCGTGTGTATTTACATGGAGATGTTTCAGCACAAAAGTTTTCCAAGCAGCTTTTGAATATGGACAATGGCAAAAATTCAGTTGATCCACGAGATATTGTTCCCAACGATCTTCTGTCAACTTCAGGCATCAATTGGAAATCTTGAAAAGGTAGTTTTCCAGATATTGCCAATAATTTCAAAAATCACCACTGGCTTTGCGAGCTGAAGAATGATAACGTTAGTCGCATCAATCATAAGATTCAATTGAAAATTCCTGGAGCGGTCACGATCTACAAATCTATTGACACAGTCACAGAAGAGGACCAATCTGTCAATTATTCAGTTAAATTTGCTTCCTCGGAATCTCAACACGCTTAAATTGCCCAACGGAACCAGACTTTCCTTAAAAAAGTGTATGCCGAATGTGGTTGAAGCGATGATAATCGATGGCAGATGTAAAGGAGAGGATGTGCTCATTCCGCGTCTTCCAATAATCCCCACTGGTTTGCCCTTCAGATTTAAGTGACTTCAGTTTCCCGTGCAATTCGCTTTCGCAATGACAATCAACAAATCCCAAGGACAGTCGCTGCGAGTTGAGGTTGAATTGAATTTAGAAAGTCCTTGATTTTCTCATGGCCAACACTACGTCGCTTACTTCCGATTTGGAATGCAAAAAACTCTATACACCTACGCACCAACCAAAAAATGTTGTGTAACCACTCGCGTTACGATACTTTAGTTTTCTTATCACAAGTTCCTTTTATCATAAAGCAAAAATATTTTTCATTGATATTCATTCAAATATTGCGATTTAAAAAATCAATATATTTTTTCATCAATTCTGTATGACTCACATGCTAGTTTTTTTAAAAATATAGAGGTGCGTAGAGACAGTGCAACGCCTGCCCGAGTTCGGCTACTAAGAAATAAAACTAATTAAAAATTACTACAACAATTTGTAAATAATTTTTCTTTCTTAATTAATTTAGAAATTAATAAAAAGCGTACAAATTTTTCTTCATAGAAAAAAACCATTTAAAAATATCAGTTTTCCATACCTGGCCTAAGCTTACTTTACCTCTTTTATTTATTTTACAGTAAATTCTCTTTCCTTTAAAAACTCGTTAATCTCTTTTTAATTTGTGTGAACTCTTGGTTTTTTGTTGTGCATGACTGAGAGAGCACCAGAGAGAGAGAGAGTGTGTGTGTGTGTGATTGGTCTTGTGTTTATGTTTTTCTTTTCACGTTGACAGAAATTCTGTTTTCAATTGTTTTTGCGTTTTGTTTTGATTTTGAGAACATTGAACTCTGTCATGAAGACAACAACAATAACAACATTTCACGAAAGTGATATCACACATTTTACTTGTTTTTTTTTTCTTTACTCATCTTTTTTGTTTTGTTTGTAGTTTTATCCATTGGTGTATAAATTTTATGTGTGTGTGGGTTTGTGTGTTTGCCATATTGTGGTTGACTTAAATACATACAATTTATTTTATTAAAGGTACAAATGTACTCTGCACTATGGCACATTTTAGGCGAAAACGACTAATTTGGATTTTAATACCCTTCACCACAAAAACTGGAAAAAGTGTGTAATTTCTACAAAATCCATTTTCGTCTTTCCGTCTGTCTGCCTTAGTGTTTAAATCAACTTTGTCAAGACACAAGAAAATTTAAATACGCCCATCGATCGGACACACTTTCAAAAATTTTGCTATTGAAAATTAGCAAGATCAGTCCATGTCTTTTGGGGCAGTGGACTAAACACCACGCCTGCCTCTAATTTTTCTATATTTTTTTTGGAACTATGAAATAACTTTTATCAAAAAACAACAAATATATAAAGCGATAGAGAATTAAAAAACAAGAAAATAAAAACAATAAGTAAATCTGATTTCGTATGACAGCTTGTTTTAAAAGCCTCTCAAATTTTTCCGAGTTTTTTTTTTTTTTTTTTTTTGAGAGAAAAAATTTTAGCCAGTTACCAAGGAGCAAAAATTTTCTATTTCTTTCTTCAAGTTTTGGAATAAAATAGATTTTTAAATAAAAATTTTAAAAGTCAAAAATCAACTTTCATTGCCAGGCTTGACTGCAGCTGATTAAAGCGCATAGACAAAGTTAAATGTCAGTCAAGTTATGGGCCAGTCACAGCTAAAAGATAACTAACAGTTAAGAAAAATCCACTAGAATGATGTAGCAGCGTTAAATAGCGTTGTTAGTTAATGTTAACGCTGCATAAGATGCGTAGTAATGATTGTAAATAACTTGTCCAGTATTATTGTCCTCAATAGGCTGGGTTCTTGTTTTAGGTTTCTTTTTCTTGATTTTTTTTTTTCTAAATATAATTAATTCCTTTAGAGTGTGTAGAATAGTTAGTCGTGGTCTTATGCTATATTTTCAACAAATCTGGTGTTTCATTGACAAAATAGTGTAGGCGGTTTGATTTTGGAACAATTTTAATAGATAGCAAGCCGAAAATGAGGGACATGCAGTGCATGAGTCGGTTTCTTGCAGCATAATAAACCAAAACATTGACGGAAACTTGACAGTTAGCCTGGACAGAAAATAGCTTCTTTATTAAGCGATTCTCAGGACTATATGGTGTTATGGAATTTAGTTATAGGGCCTAGACCTATACTTCGCACTTGGTAAACATTTAAAGATGCAAAATAAATTTCTATGTCTGATCTTTGCAGCCCCCTTTCATATATAAAAACAAATCGAAACTCTGCAAAGATTTCAACCTGAATTATGAAACAATGCATCAACAAAAAAAAAAAGCTTTGAACATATTCCCATCCTCTGGCGCGCAATATACGAAATGATCGTGAGTACAATCGACGAAAAAGGAACGTCAAATGCCAAAAAAATATTTTTTTTTACTATCACTGACTGGACTTAAGGTGGTGGCATTGTAAGACAGCTGAGCACTATAAAACTTATAAACATTCGAGCTACAAAAAAAATAAATAAATAAATAAAAGTCTTCCAATAAAACCACGTAATCGTAAAATTTGTAAATGTCCAAATAAACTCTGAGGAATGGGTAAAAAAAAAAATTCATGAAAGTTGTGTAGGATCTCATGTGATCTAAATTATCTGTTTGTTAAGTTGATGTTTATCTGACAGTGAAGGCAAATCAATTATTGATAATATTTCTTTTAAAAAAGTTTAAGAAGAATATGATATTTGATACAATCCAACAGCTTTTTAATATAGGTTTCGATAAGGTGGGGGTTTCCCAACGAGATTCCTTTAGAAATATCGAAGACAAAATAAAAGAACTTGTTTCTGTATCAATTGTAGCATTTTAATGTAAACGTAGCACTGAAAATCCCTCATCATAGATTATATTCAAGTATGGGTGTTATTAAAGATGTGTACCGATTGTTGTATAAAAATCATTAAATTCTTGCAATATGAAACTCTATTATTTATTGAAAAGTAAATAAATATTTTGAAAAAAAAATTATAAAATTTTTTTTGTTTTTTTTACAATAAAATCTAGTTCCAACTTGTGAAAACGATGGGTTTCTTGTTTATTATAGAAATAAGAAAACAATTTCGAATAAACATCTGTTAATGGCAACACTTATAAATCAAAATCTATTTAAGTGGCAGCACTTCTCAATTTGATTTATTGCTATAAATTTTAATATTATCATCTATTAAATAAGTTGTTTTAAGCCGAACATTGTGTTAACAATTCATTTAAAATGACCATCTATTCTAAATAAAAATGTGAAAATGGCAACACTTCCTTAGAAAAATGTTCAAGTGGCAACACTTCTGTACAAGCACAATTGCTAAAAAATTGTCGCATTATAAAAATTTATTTATAAACATATGAAAATGGCAACACTTTCCTTTAGAAATTTATTCATATGGCAACACTTCTCTACAGGCACTTTCTTTATTAAATGTAACATTATAATCTAACTTTGCAACCAAATACATTAAAACATGAAGTCTTCAGCTGTTAACCGCCCCATTGTGTTTTAGTCACATGGATTTGCAAGAGAAAAAAAACAAAAACAAAAACAAAAAAAAAAACTTGAACACAAAAATTAAAATAAAACTACCGGCCGTTTAATTAGTTTTGAAAGTATTCAAATTGCTAAAATTTGTGTTTTTTGTTTTTTTTTTATTAAAAAAAATATTAATAAAAATTCGGCACCCACCCAAATGTGCTTGTGTTTGTTCAAACATCTGAGCGTTTGGTTTCATTAAAAGAGTGTGTTGGAATGTAATTTTAAATAAAACAGAGGAATTATTGCATAATTTGATTTAATAATAAAAAATGTAATTAATTCTCTGAAATAGATGCAAAAATGTTATTATGACATTAAAAGATTTGTTTTTTTTCTTCACCAAATTGTTTTTGTACACAAATGCAACGTATTGTTGGTGTCTTTTTCTGCTTTTATTTTAAATTGTTGTTACTCATGCTGGTGTAGTTGTTGGTTGTGTGAGAGTATAAATAAGAAAAACTCGGCCAGTTATTGACCCGCTGTTTTGAACTCTCAAAGCTCTCACAACAAAGTTGAAAGAACCTAAATTACAGTAAATTTTAATAAAAGGCCGGCAAATAACATCATTATTATGTTGTCGTAGTATATGAAGTGTAATAACTGAAAATGGTATTGCCAGCTTAAAATAAATTAATAAAATAGTTGTGAGTGGAGTAACCACTATCGAAAAAATTTTTTTTAAATATTTTATGCGTTTTAAAAAATCGTTAAATTTTTGTATACAATTTACGTTGCATATTATTATTTAAAATTATTATTAATTAAAAGAAAAGTCTTATATTTTATAAAATTTTTTTTTATTATTTATGTAGTAAAATTTATGGGCAGGTGTTAAATATAGGGAGTTACAAAATTGCTTTAAGCAACAAAAATTTTTAAATTGTGATTGGGTAATTGCCTAATTACTTTGCGTTTGCTGTGACATCGAAAACTTAAACGGCCTTGGTGTAACAGCTGGTTTTTATGAAACATAGTGAAACGATTTTTTTAAAATAATTTAACGAATGTTACCGTTGCATCAAAATTTTCACAAGTTTATGTTAATTTGCGGTTACTGACATTACAGCAAAAGTAAAGAAATCAAATTCTAACTATCGAAACCATGTCTTAGATTTTGCAGCCAAAACAATAAAATGCTGAGGGTTATTCGTAAAATTTTTAGATAAAATTACCGCTGAAGCAAAACCATATTCTTTGGAAGATCGCATTGTAAATTTAATAAATTAAAAATTGTCGCCGGTCATCAGCTTTACCTTAAAAAACCCAAAAGTAAAATTCTATGTTTAATTTTACCAAAATAATGACAATGGTAGCCAACTTATAAGCAAATTTTAAATTAATGCTATAAGCACAATCAAAGGCTACCGACCATCGACTACCGACTACAAAAGTAGCTGGCTACAAAAATAGCCAAGTCGCCAGCTACTTAATTCTTTTAACGACTACCGACCACTAACTATAAAAAATAAACATCTGTTTGGACTTATGTATCAAAGTTAAGCAAAACAACAAAAAAAAAACCTAAAAAATGAGCCAAATAATAAGTTAATGAAAAATGTAAACAAATGAGCAGATGATTATTATTTTTCAATGGTGCCATTATAAAAGTTTTTCGCGATATTTAATGTATTGCGTTTTTAAAACCACTATTTCATGCATTTATTGTATTGGCAGCACTAATCTGTTTTTTGTAGTCAAGAAAAATGAAAATTAGCCTAAGTTGGCTACGGGCTACAAAAGTAGCCGTGTAGTCGGTATTCGTGTAGCGGCTAAAAGAATTATTCTCATAAGCACGCATGTATTCTCTTTTTGACATCTTGTAGTCGGTGGTCGGTGGACTTGATTGTGTTTATAGCATAAATTGGTGGAAATATTCTTATATTCAGCTTACAAAAATTTTGCATGAGTGCTGGCCTATAGTTTATAGTTTCCGTGTGCTTACGGTACTTTTCTCTAAAGGTTATCGATGACCATTCTTACTTTTTTTTGTAAGATGTATAATATTTTTTACTTTAAATTTCACAAAAGTAATTTATAAAAATTTCAACTTTTTTAATATTTTTTTATTAATCAGTTATTTTATAGAATAAAATTCAAATAAACTGTGATTTAAAAGCAACCTGGTTTTATGGCTAATATATCTTTAAGCTTAATTCCCAGCATGGTTTTGATATTCTGACAATATATATAAGTTAAGGATAATCTACATTTTGAACGAAACTAAATCAAGGGTCATCCAAAAAAACGCGCCTACATGTTTCTTTGAAATAAAACACAAACTATTTGCAATTTTTTCAAGCTGTTTTTTTTTATTAAAAGTATGATCCATTACAATTATAAGTGGAATAGAATATCATTCAAATGTCCATCATGACTGCGTCTGCAGACATCAATCCGAATATCGAAATTTTCAATGTCTTTCCGACATGCTGCTGGTGTTATTTTACGAATTGCAACTTAAATGTTGTTCTTTAGATCATTAATTGCTTGTGGCTTGTTAGCATACACTCGACTTTTCAAAAAACCCCACAAAAAATCTAATGGTGTTAGATCACATGACCTTGGAGGCCAATTGAAATCTGCATTTCGTGAAATTACACGTTGAGGAAATTTTGATCGCAAAGCGTAATGTTTTCTCGAGTTGTGTGACATGTAGCACCGTCTTGCTGGAAAAAGACGTCAGACACATCAATATGATTCAACTGTGTCCATAAAAAGTCTCTCAACATTGATTGGTATCGCTCAGCATTCACAGTAACAGCATTTCCAGCATCATCTTCGAATAAAAATGGCTCAATGATTTCATTTGTCCAAAATGCACACCAAACAGTAACTTTTTGTGGGTGTAGAGATTTTTCATGAATAACACGAGGATTTTCATCACCCCAGATACGACAAATTTGCTTATTGACGAATCTATCCCTTCTGAAATGAGCTTCGTCACTAAACATAATTTTGCGATGGGTATTTTTCAAAGAACGCCCATTTTCATAATAACTTTGAATGATGTAAATGCGTTGTTGCAATGTGTACCTGTCCATGGTTAAAACTGTACTACCTTCTAATAAAACAAAATGGCTTATGTCATTTGAAAATATGTCACGTGTAAAAATTATATAGTGCTGACATCTAGGCGTCACATTTGGATGACCCTTTAATTTTGATTTTTTTTTTAAGCAGGTCGAGCCAAGTCCTTTTAAACCGAATCTTAATTCGTTTGCTTTCTGCTTAAGTAATAATTTTTTACAGATTTCTAAAAAAAACTCCTATTAAGTTAAGTTAGCCTTACAACATTAAATTTAGTTTATTTGCAATGTTGAACAATTTCCTCAAGTGACTGTTTGGCTTAAATGAGTTTAGGTTGTGATGTTATTCTAACCTCATTAAATAACCTAAACTTGTTACAAAGCTTCATTGAGTTCAGAAATTTGCCAAAAGAATATAGAAAATTGTTACGCTAGAAAGCATCCTTTTAGACAGATAATTTTTAAAATAGAACTAATTTTTTTTAAGTAAAATTGTTTCAATTCGATATCATACGTCTGGGATCATTTACAGAGAAACAAAATTATTTTTTACAGATTAAAATTTATGAGACTCTGGCATGGCCGGCTATAAATTCAGTATTTTTTTTTTTTTTTTCGTTACAGAGATTATGTGGTGAATAACAAACAAGTATTCCAGATGACTGTAATCTAATGGTAAATAATATTCTTATTACCATTTCTAGTTAAATTCAAACAAAAAAATTTAAAGTTGTGCATTATTTAATTAAATAATTTTTTAAACCTTTTTTATGTTATTAATTTAGATATATAAAAACAGCTACAAATTCCTTTTATAATTTAAACTCATTTAAATTCAACTTTAAATTATTAACTTTAGCTTAATCATCTGCTGTCATCTATGGTTCCGGAAGTTTATCTCAAATAGAAACCTACTCCTGCATTGTCCGTTTAATAAAGAAAATTTAACTTGTTTTAAGAAATTCTTATTTGGCAATACCTTTTTTACATGCTAATGACTCTCTCTCCAAGTAAAAAAAACACAAAAACCGTAAACAACAAAAATGTCAAGAGCAAAGCTATAAAAAAGAGTAACAAACTTATGACACAATTCAACAAAAGCATGTAAGAGACAATTAGCAATAACAACTAAAAATGAGTGTCATTTAAAAATTACACAAACAAATAAAAATAATAAAAATAAAAAACAAATAAATAATAAAAAGGCATGCTAAGCATGGTCATTCACCTCTTTGTTTTATTTGTATTTGGTTTAATATTAAAATTAAAATTATCTTTAATATAATTAAAAATACATAATTAGTTTTAGTTTTTTTTAATTAAATATTTTTATTTTTTTTAATTAATTTTGTATATTTTTAAAGTTTTCGTGGCCGTAGAACTCAAGAGATTTGTCCAAATAATTTTTATTAAAAAAATTAAGGGGGCCCCATACCAGACCCATGATTGTACATCTCTATTGAACGCTAAGTGATCCCATTATAAACAAGAGAAAGCTTAAAAAAATAACTTACAAATTAAAGGGTATTCCAATGGATGGTATTATTTAATTTATAGGTCTTTTATTTGATTTAGCTTAGAAATGCCCTTAAAAATCTAAGTCCTCCATAACAAGTGAAAATTAAAATTAAAGGGTATGTCAATAGGTAATTTTATGGCCTTATCTATTCAACCGCTATGGACAAAAAAGTTAAAATCCAACAAATTTAAATTCTGATTTTATACACAAGACCTCTTTGTTTGAAAGGCGTTTTCTTGCAAATTGCATTTAATTCCATTATTAAAAAAATAAAAATAAATAAATCAATTAATTAAAACGAAAATAAGCAAAATTGTATATTTTATTATAAATTGTTAAAATCAGATAAACAAGATTTTTTTTAAATTTTATTAAAAATATATTTCTTAAAAAAATTTATTATAATTGAAAATTAATAACCCAAAAAATACAACTTTTAATATTTTAACAAAAACTCATCATCATCATAAAAATGGAAACTTTAAGCAGAACATTTACAAACAAAAAAAAAAAAATAAAATAAAAAAAATAAAAAATAAAAATAAATAAAATAAATAAATAAAAAATTAAATAAGCTAAAATAAAAAAAAAAATCGTAAATACCACAAAATCCAATTTCGATGAAGGCGAAAATTTCCTAACAAATGCCCATATTTAAGTTTCACTTAAATATTTTATTTCGACAGCAATGTGAAAAAAAATTAATATTCATCGAAAAAAGGAAATTAATTTCAATTATAAATTAAAAAATAAAACCACTTAACAATAATAATCATAAAAGATATTTTTAAAACGACCTCTTTTAATGTTTCAATTAAATTTTTTAATCTTTAAATTCTTTTATACTGCTTTGTATAGCATTATTAAAAATTTAAAAGTTTTATTTAAAAAAATAATTTTTAAGTTTTTGATTAAATTACTAATAATTATAACAATAAAAAAAATAATAATGATAATAATAATAAATATAACAATAAAAGAAAACAGCAAAAATATATGAAAACCAATAAAATTTTTTAATTCCAAAAATATTTAATACTTTTCAAAAAAATAAAATAACATTTTTATTATTATTCTAAAAAAAGTAATTTACTTAGTTTCAGATTTCTTAAAATAAAAATGACGGAATCGAAAAAAATATAAAATGTTAAAAACGTAAAAATAAAAAATTCCTTAATTTGAATTTGTCGTAACGTCAACATCAAGGCGAATTCATAAAAGGTGGCAGCGCCGCTACAACAATACAACAAAAAAAAAAGAAAAACAGGCACTTAAGTGTATGGTAAACTTTAGAACACAATTAATTATTGTACGTTTTTATTACCCTTTTTAATAGCGTTTTTTCTAAGATTCGTTATTTAAATTGATTTAAAACTCTTTTTATAAATCTTTTTTAAAGAAAAATAAGAAAATAAATTTTGTTAAATAAAGTGATTAACTTTTGACAGCTATTTTACACATTAGAAAATTAAGACAAAAAATTGTTAGCTGCCGCAACGATGCCACCTGGTAAAATTAATTCGCCTTGGTCATCATCATATTATTCTTTTGACATTTGCTAAAGACTAAAAAAATAATAAAAATCAAAAATCAAATTATCTTATGCTATTTTTATTTATTTTCTTCTTTTAGCAAAATATATTCGTTTATTTTTCATTTTATTAATTAATAAAAATGTTATATTTATAAATTCAAACATGTTTTTATTTTAAAATTAGATATTTGTTTTTTCATTTAACTGATGGATTCGTGTGACATTAATCATCATCTGCTTTGGCCAGCAAAGCCATATAACAATAAAAAGAAAAACAATAGAATAAAGAAATACTACACAATATTTCAAAGAAAATATAAGCAAAAACAAAACACACACAAAATAAAAGCAAAACAAAAAAAAAACACAAATCAGCATTACAAAAAAAAAAAGAAATAAAATGAAATAAAAGTACAAAACCCTACAACTAAGCGTTCGTTAGCCCAACGGGGTGAATGAACTTTTCTCTTAATGTTTTTGTGGCAATACCGTTTTGCATGAATGTACGTAATATTGAAAATAAACACAAACACATGCACTCAAAACTAAAACTAAAGAGAGAGCATTTTACAAGAGATTAAAATTCAACAGAGAGTAACTAAGAGCAAAAGCATTGATACAGTTAAATACTACATTGAATGGTATATTTTATGATATAAAATGGTTGTGTTAATTTTTTCTTGGGTACATTTTCAATGCTGGCAAAAATGAACACTCACACACATTTACACATGTTGGTGCTTTACTTTAATTCACAGAGAGAAATACACTTTACTCTATACAATTTGTGTATTATTCTACCATATCATTGTCATTGACTGGCTGATGAGTACGTAAGCGCGCCTGGTTCGGTACGTTTTGTTTAGTCGTGCGGTTTAGCAAATTGTGTTTTTTTTTTGAAAGAAACAAATACACTCTCATCTCCTTCTTTTTCTTAAGAATATTGCTTTTTCTGTCAATTGATAAAATAAAAACCAACTTCAAAAATTTTTTATTGCCAAATTTACGTGAAAATTAATTGCAACAGATAAAAAGATTTCACAGTGCAAAATTAAACAAAAATTGAAATAAGAGAATAAATTAAAAAAAACAGGAAAATAAAATTACAAGTTTAAAAACCAGAAAAAGAAATTAAAAAATACATAATTTTTAAGTTAAATTAAAGTGAAAAAATTCCAAGGAAAAGGCCAAAAATTAACAAAAAAATCTGTTTAACAAAGATTTAATATTAAAGTTTAAGCCATTACAATCATAATGAATTAGAAAGTATTTAAAACTAATAAAAAGAAAAAAAAAATAGTTTATTTAAACCTTTAAGCGTTCTTCTCGGCTGTTTATTTGGATAACACGTTTCTTACAGACCAGCACATTACAGCACATTCAAGTTCTTGCAATGTTTGGATATCGGCGTAAAGGAAAGGAATTTTGATCACCCAAAAACATCTTTAAACTATAAAAAATTAAAAAAATATATTTAAAGTTTCAATTTAAAATTAAAAAAAAAAAAAACTAAAAATAATTAAAAATTGATTTAAAGATTTTTTCAAGTCTTTTAACCTTTTATTTTCTTCTTATTTTTCTCATTTTCATTTGTTATACCCAAAACGCTTGCTTGACGAATGTGAACAACCTACATACAAATTGAAATAAATACCCAGGCAGCTATTCAACTATTCAAACTTTTTTTAAAAAATTTCTGTAGATTTTTTTGCGGTGTAGTGACAAAAAATAGGACAGAGTGGTCCTACCTCAACTAGCAAACAAAACAAACATGTTCAGAAAAAAAAATCTATAATTTATGAAAAAAATCTGTGTAATTTACCTTCAAATTTTTTTTAGCAGCTTCAGTATTCTCAGAGGCCGTAAAAGGGCCTTCCCTGCACTATCGAAAAAAAATCCCAAATTTGGAAAAAGGCCTCTTCTACTAATTTTTAACAAATATCAAACTGCTTAAATTACATATTTTAATTTAAAAAATGCATTCTTTTAAAGTTTTTTATGACCTTTGAAAATAGTAATTTTAGTCTTTTTTTAAAAGGTAGTAGATTTAAAAAAAGTACTTTAGATGTGTTTAGAAAAAAAATATTTAAGAAAATGTAATAATCCTTTAAAAATAGGGAAAAAATCAAAAACTAAATTTAGTTTAAAAATCTACAATCTAATATTTTAAAGGTAGTAGATTTAGTACTTTTTGAAACAACTAGCTTAAATTAACATAAGTGAAAAAATTTTAAAAATTTTACTAAAGGAATAAATAAAAAATTATTAATTTTTAAATTAAGTATCTGAGAAAAAAAAGTAGTAGAAATATTTAAAAAAGTTAGTAGATTTAGTACCTTTAAAAAAAAGTTTGTATAATTCATCATAAATTTGGTATTAAAAACTTAAATTAAAAAATAGTATTAATTAATAAAATTTGTAAATAACATGTTCTATAATACGTAGTAGATTTAGTACTTTGTAAAAAGTACGTTTATTGTAAAATATTTAAGATAAAATAGAAAGAAATAACTGTTATGCAATTTCGGATTATAATTTTTATTTAATAAATTTAAAAGGTATCCAGTCGACATAAGTTTTAATTTATACAACTGAATTTAAGAAATTAGTAGTAGATTTACTACTATTTTTAAAATTAGTTTTTGCTACGATAAAAGTTCTTAAAAGCTTAGGAATCCTTAAGTTATATAGTACTAAAATTAATAATCTAAACAGTTTGGAAATAGTAGTAAATTTATTACTTTTGTGAAATCATTTATTTTTGCAAAAATTCAAATATTTAAAATATTTAATTTACCAATTCATGCAAAAAGGGGTAAATTTACCATTTTTTTAAATAAATATTGTTTCTCATCATACTTTTCATACGGTTTAAGAAAAAAATCTTTTATTAAAATTACTTATAAGAAATAAATTCCCCACTACTTTTTTTTAAAGAATTTTTATTTATTTGGCTTTTTATCTTCATAAAATACCTGTAACAGTTTATTAACATTTTTTTATTAAAAATATATAATTTTTTGTCATTTTAAAAAATGGAGTAGATTTAGTACTTTTAAAAACTACCTTTTTTAATATTTTTTATTAAATAAATGAATATTTTTACATTAAATAAAATAATTTTTTTAATTAAATTTCTGTCTAAGTAAACGATTTAAATAAAAAATCTGTTTAGGATTAAAGCCTGATTGGACTTAGTAGTATAGATTTTTTTAATTACAGATTTTTTGTTGCTAACCTCTTTGCAAGTATGATAAAATGATTAAATTAAATCTTTTAAAAATACTATTTCTAATATTTTTTTTAAAAAATAATATTAAAAAAAGGAGTAGAAATACTACTATTTAAATATCTCTAGTTTTGATAGTGAAAAAATTTTACAGTAGCAGCAGTAACAGTTGGCCTTTCATATAACGTCAAGTTAAGCGTTTTGAGGCGTTTTAAAATATTTTCGTTTACAGAAATTGGCAAAAAAAATTAAATAATTTTCAAAATTATCTTAATTTTTTAAACCCCTTCCATTCGCCTCTTAACGATAAATAAAGTTATAATTGTTTGAAAATTTTTGGTTTTTAAGTAACTTGTAGTTAATAATCATAAACAAAATGCCAACTTCATATGGAGGCCTGTTTTATCTGCACCATTTTTTAACTATTTAAATGTAAGTCCTTGACTTTGTTATCAAGCAATTAACTTTAGCACTTTAAGGGCTAAATAATTTTACAAAAAATTTTTTTTATTTTTTTAGGGAAATTAAAACAAAAAAAACTAAAACGAAAATTCTTTAAAAATTTATTCTTTAAAAGTGTGGCTAATGTTGTGGAAATATTTTATTAATTAAATATACAAAATTAAAAATTTTAAAATATTAAAGGGAACATTTTTTTAAATTATAAAAAAATTAAAGTGGTTTTTAAGAAAACTAAAATCTAAAAAAGATTTAAAAAAATTTATATGACGAAGAATCACTAAAAAAAACATTTTGAGATTGAAAAAGATTGAAACAGAAATTAACTAAGAAGTAAGAAAATAAAGTAGTGTAAGACGGTTATATCAACTACCAAAAATTTCTATAAAACTAACAACCTCTAAATAAAAATTAAATGGATAAAGAAGTGGCTCAGAAAAGCACCAAACGTTAATGTAATCGATGGTCATTAGTTAAAAAGCACTAAAAAAAAGCAACTAAATTCAACCGATAAAAATCTCTTTAATTTCTATCAAAGTTATTTAGATGGATAAAAAAATGTTATATTTTAAAAAGTGTAAAAAATATACGATATTTAATGGTTAAAAAAATACATATGCAATTTTTTAATTAAAAACGTAATAAAAAAAATAAATAAAAACGAGGTGAACTTCGAAACTCAAGATTTTGTAAAAAAAAATCTTGTAAAAATCAAGAAAAAAAGGATATTATTTTTAAAGGGCAGATCACACAAAAATAAATTTTCATAGAGCGTACAGTGTAGGTCAATCTCGAATGCATGTAAAAATAAAAAAAATACAGCTGTATTAAATTTAAATATGAAAATTACAAAGCAGTAAAAATATTATTCTGAAAATTACTACAAAACTTGTGTGCTGAACTTAAAGTATGAAAATGCATTAAAAGAAAAGTAAAAAAAATCCTAAAATGTCTTTGAAAACGAGTAAAATTTACAAATATTGTCGTTATTTAAAAAACACAATACTATTTACAGTTACTTTAAAATTGTGTTTAAACACCTGAAAATATTTACAAAAAGAAAAGTAAAAAATACAGTTCTTTTAATAAAAGTGTAAATAAATTAAAATAAAATTAATAAATTAAAAATTATAATTAAAAAAAAACACCTCTTTAGTTTGTAGTTAACAACACTAAATTAAAACACCCTGCGCCACATTTACATTTACATTGCATCTCTGTCTTCATCATGTAAATAACTCTCCCTCTCTCACATCTTGTATTTACATAAATGAGTAAATGAGTGTGTTTTTGTATTAGTGTTTTTTAATTGTTATTGCTTATTGGATATTATTTCATTTGTATTTTGTTACACAGCAAATGTTTTGGCCAGTGTTTTGTTGTTGCTGCTGCTTCTTACGCTACTATCTTCGTCTTAAACATTTAATAAGCTTTTAAAAACGTAAGCGATGTTGTAATAAGATTTTTAGTTGCAGAGATAAAATAAAACGCAAATCGTCTTAATAAAAAAAAGGTAATTTTGCAAAGTCAATTTTTTTTATTTAAATTTTTTTTTTTTTTTTTGGTTTTAATCCTTTAAAACTTTATTGTATTTTTTTCTTTGTATTATATAAGGAAAATTATGGTCTTCTGTTTATTATTGTCATGAAAAATTCAAACAATTCATGTCTTGATTTAAAAAATTGTTAATTAAGAAAAGACTTGAAACGTAACTGGTTTCTGGCAGTAGAAAAAATTTCTCTTCTAAATCAATTCATAAAATAAAATAAAAATTTCTCTTGGTGCGGGTGTTAAGATGTATATTTCTGGAGTGCATTTCTGAACAAAAATAGCAAATATTTTTCGATCTGGAGCAAATTTGGCACGGAGTTGCTGCTCATTATAATTAAGAAAAATTAAAAAAAAGTGTATTTGCACCCACTGCCACGCCTGTTCAAAAAGAAAGTTTGGGATTTCAACTTAAACCAACTGTTTTGGCAGAATAGATTAAAAGGCATTTATAAATTTAAAAATATAAAATAATTTTTAACAATTTAGCCTTTTTTCTCATATTACAATTTTTTGCATGGCCTTCAAATGCCTACATATCGTATCAATACGTTAGATTTAGTTTTCTCTTGTCGTTAGAAAGGGTTCGATTTTTATTTTTTTGTTTTTAACCACTATTTCATCTTTATTTCATTATTCTTGTTGTGGATAGTTCACCGCAACAAATGTAGATGAACTCAATTTTTACCACTCAACGCCAAACTTCAATCTCCGTATCGCCTAATTTTCTTGAGTCCCATCTCAAGGATTAAATCTTGTTTTTCTAATGATTAAAGTTATTACGCGTGAAGCTTCTGCCATTTAATTTTTCTTAGTCTAATAAAAATAGAAACAGATGAGCTTCATTTTAACCACTTAAACCTGAAGTCCGATGTACGTCTAGCTTAATTGTCTTAAATCTCTTTCTGAGGATCACACTCATGTTTTTTTTCTTAGTTTCAGAGTTATCACCTCCTTAGCTTTGGAATATTGTATTCAATCTTTTCAGTCTAGTATAAATGGAAACGAAGACTACTGGGTTAATTTAGTGCAGACTGATTCGATTTTATCCACTGAACCCTATGCTTCATTCTCCCTCTTATTAAATTCTTTTCAATCTTCACAAGAAAAGATCACCTCTTAAGCTTTTTTTCGATTCTTCTGTACTTAAAGCCATCGCTGTTTGAAATTTTTTATTCGCTTCTTTTCAGTCCACTCTAAATGGTAACGAAGATCCAACGTAGAGGACCAAAGTATTTCAGTGTCAGATAGGGGCAGGGCGGCTGCACTACCACTATCTGGCATATCGTTACTGTCACCAGGTAGGATCAGTTCTTTTTTTAAGGTGCAGTGGGTGGTTCACAATCCCATAATCCGACACTGTGACTCAATCAATGGATTGAGCACACTCAATGGCTAATAGGCCTTATCCGGCAGGGTTTTCTCGGCATTCTTTACGCCCATGGCTCTTTCTTTCTCTGTTCTTTCTTTACTCTCTGTTCTATTCTTATCTTCTTCTAATCTCTTTTCTGGACTCTGATTTTCTTTCTTAACCAGGAAGCACAAAGAAACCAGTAAATTAAACCAACAGGACTGTGGCAACACAACTGCCTGCCCAACCTAAGATGGTAAGCATAGATACGGAAGTTTAGGACCGTAACAACCCACTAGTCGGTCTACTGGAAGGCTTTGGAAAAAAAATTTTTGCACCTTTGAAAGATTTAATTTATTTAAAAAAATATTTTTAATTAAATCAATTAATTTTTTTTAAGTGTTTTAATTTTTTTAATAAAAATTTAATTGATTCAATTAAATATATGATTGAAACAATTAAAAATTTTATTGCAAATACTTATTTCTAATTTGGTTTTGGTATTCGAAGCATTTAATATTATTATTCTCGGAACTAGGATATCGTCTACATCGTTTTTGTCATAATTGAAAAAAAATCTCCGTTTCTCTAGCCCTCTATTCTCGGCCTAACTGGTTGCAAGGGCCTTAGTTCAGATTATTATGGTTGTCATTAAATATAACCCTGGCTTGTTTAACATTTTTATCTTTATAATAATGACGACTTTTTAAAAGCTCATCTAACGTGTTTAATCAAATATTGATACTCCAGTTTAATTTTTTTCCATTCTTTTTTTTTTTTTTGTTTGTTTCCACTTATTTCCTTATTTATAAATCATTTTTGTCTCTCTTATTCTCAGCTCATTTATAAAAATTTATGTATAAACGAAAACATAAACAACAAAAAAAAAAAAAAAAAACTGTGAATAACACAACCGAAATAAATTTAATGCATTTATTGGTTCATTGGCCCATTCAAGTCAATCGTATGACCAGTAAATCAACGTTTCTATTAATTTTGCCATTCGATTTAAGTTTTTTTTTTGCAAAATGCAAAGTTAAAAATTAAATTCTCTAAATAAATAAAATTTTGCACATAAACTACTCAAACGTTCATTGACCCTCGCAAATAAGAACAAACAAAAAAAAATAAATTTTAAAGATAACGAATGGAAACAAGTTTTTTTTTTGCAAGATAAGATTTTGCCAAAAAAAAAAAAATTTAATTTTTGGTAGAAATTATTGTGTATTTGATATAAATGTTTGTCTAGGATTTAAAATTTTTTTTATTCATATTTATGCGTAAAAAGGATTTTCTTAAAATCATGGATGTTGGGCGCATAAGTGCTTCCGTGTTTAGTATGACGCTGCATTGTTGTTTTTATTGTCTCTACTTTCTCCCTGGGTTCATCATTATCATTTTTGAGATCGCATTGCAACCAAGTGGCGAAAGAGATTCTTATTAAAAAGAAGAACACCTTTTACAAATTGTGGCTGTCGGAAATAAATTGGGCTGCTAGTAGTCAACGAATTTAAGCTGTGAGAATAAAATACTCAACAAACTGACTTATAAATAACGGTAAAAAATGTTTGTATAAATGTTGCAATTTTCTTTTAATTTCGAATGAAGTTTCGAAAGTCTTTCGATTTGATTTCGAATTTCTTTAGCTCTTTGTAAAGCAAAATTTTTGAAGATCATTAAAATGCTTTTATTCAAAGATGACTACCACACTTGTCCTTGTTTTTTCTAGAAATGTGTTGCAGAACTAATTTTTATCATGAGATTGGCTAAAATATTTTCTTAAAAATCGCTTTATAATTTGAATCCAAAAGAATAAATTTTTAAGAACTGTAAGGGAAGGAACGAAATAAGGAAGGTTTCTTTATAAAAATTGCCCTCACTCAAGATTTTTTATAAAAGTGATGCTTTACGTTATATGTAGCTTGTGTATGTATGCAAGTATTTAATGACGTATTGCATTACGTCATTATGATTTACGTCAAGCTTCTAATACAATATAAAATTCATGCTTACGCTTGATTTTGTCAATTTTGTTATAACGTATTACATTACGTCATAATATTTAATTACGCAAGGAATTACTTTAAGATGCTGGTTCGATATAAAAATTATGCCTTCTCTTGATTTTTCTAAATATATTATAACGTATTGTATTACGTCATAGCTCGTAATCTCTAATGACGTAATGAATTAATTCAAGCTTTTGATTTATTATAAAAGTTACGCTTATTCCCGATTGTATTTATATTTAATGACGTAACACATTACGTCATTAAATCGTAACATGTGTTAAATGTAATGCATGATTTCTGGCTAATGACGTTGTGTATTGCATCACACAGCATAGTATGTAATGACGTAATACATTACGTCAATACGTAGTTAACTTTGCATATTTATTAACTTACATTGCAAATTGATCACCCATAATCTCTATAGCTTTTTTACATTAAATTTTTCAATGTTAAATTATATTTACCAAACGATGTGATTATCCGGTGACTTTAGCAATAATTTTTTTCTTTCTTTTTATTCGTCCTTGACATTTCTCTATGGTCTATTATTTATAAATGAAATTTTTTGTAAGTGCTTGAACAGACTTGTCACGAACTTCGTCCTATCTTTGACTTCTTACAATAGAATTTTTTTTTAATGGTAAAAGTGAAATATTTTTTTTTAATTTCTAAAATTCCAAAATTTTTTCATGGAATCGGTTGGGAAAAGGCATTTTAATGGCACGTTTTCTCAAAAATTTTTTAATCGCATGTTGAAACCTTTTACGTTTTGCAAAAAATACATATTGACTCAGTTCAAAGTCATTTCGTTGGCGGTGAAAATTTTCTTCTAAGTTTCGCTTTAAGTTAATGAATTTTAATGTCTTCTCATGTCACGGCTGATTGTGAGAGGCAGCTTTTTGGGGTTACCGTTTTCATTATTTCTTTGCATTTAGCAGGTAACTTTAAAGGCTCCATCTACTGACAGAACGTAGCCTTAAAGCAAAAGATTTATTTAATTTTAATTATAAAAATATAAAATTTAAGTTTATTTTTACATTTTAATAATTTTTTTTCTTTTTCTTTTTTCTTTACAGATCTGTTACTGTCTCTCTCAACACGTGTATTTAATAATTGTAAATTGTATATAAAAAAAATTAATTTAAAATTATAACAAAAAAGAAAATCCTTCTAATCGATAAGTAAAATTAAGTTTAAAACCTAAATTAGTGAAAGTTTATACTTTGGTTTTATGATTTCGAATAAAAAGAAAAAATTAAAAGCTAAAGATTTGTAAATTTTTAAGCGATACCTAATTGTGTTCAAAATTCAATGTTAAATATTTGAATAAAAAAATATTTAAAATTAAATCAAAATATTAATAATTAATTATTAAGAATAATATAAAATAAATAGTTTTATAACTTAATGCTTAAGATAAAAAATAAAATATTAATTTAAAAGAAAATTTAAAAAAAAACATAAACTAAAAATAACATGACAAATATTTCAATCTTAAGAAAAATATTTAAAAAGTTGAAAAAAAAAATTGCCAGAAAAATTAAAAATAATAAATAAAAAATATATAAAGAAATATTAAAAGAAAATATAAAAATATTTATTAAAAGTGTCAAAATGAACCCTGTCAAAGTGCTGCATCTTGAAAATCGCTAAAAAAAAAATCTATAAAAATTTTGAAAAAAAAGTGAAACAAATTTTGAAAATACTAAAACGTAAAAAAGTGTTTATAAAAATTTTCGTCATAAATATTTCTGTGTGAAATCAAAACAACTCTTGAAAGGATTACAAAATGTTCATGTTAAACATTTTTAAAAACGGATTATACCCCTAAAAGGAAAATGCTGCATTTTCGAAAACAAATTTGGTAAGTTTTCAATAAAATTGAAGAAAAAAATTATTTAGTTTCGAATATTGAATAACTATTAAAATATATAAAAAAATATTTTATTGAATTTTATGAAAAAATTTTCCTTTAACAGTACTTCACAGTAAATGTGGTACACTTGCATCTTAATACGTTTTAATTATAGGTAAAGTGATACTCAAGTAGATCATTAATATTTGGTTTCTTTCTAAACTCTTTTAAATACTTCAGCGATTTCTGGTCGTCGAAGTCGTCCTTGTTTCTTACTGCGTCTTGCAAGTCATTATTTTAGATTTCTTTCAGTTAACGTATTTGTAAGCTTTCAGCTAGAGCTTTTTAGCATCCATTTCATTACTGTTGCCTTAGGCTCAGCATGCAATGAAACACATATACTGTCCACAAAGGCTTTTTCTTCCTTGCTTCACCTAGTGTTGATGAGTATAATTGTTAAGAGATATTTATTTGTAGTTACTAAGATCGGTCCTTAACCTTAAATTTTATCTTAGCATCTTTTTGGTTTTCTTACAAAAATCCATCACCTGCCATCTTTTAAGGTATAGAGACTCTAAAGTTTTTAATTATCAACTCTACATTTAGAGCAGCAAAAATTTATAACAAAAAATAGTTGTGGCATCCATTAAAGTTTAATTTTTCTTAAAAAGACATTTAAATTAAAAGACCATTTGACTCAAAAACTTTTTGAACTAGAAAAATAATTATATTTTATTATTTAAATTATTTTTAAATATTATAAAAAAATTATGCTGTTCATCTTTAATTAAATTTTTATTTGATGCCATTACATGTTTAGATAAAATTTTTATTAAATTTTTATTTGATTCAATGACTGTTTTAACTAAAAAAAAAAATATTTTTTTCTTTTTATTTAAAAAATTAATTTCTTCATCTTTAATTAAATTTTTAATTGATTCAATTAATTATTTAATTAAAAAATTAAGTTAATATTTTTTCAATTAAATATATAATTAAGAGTATAAAGAATTTAATTAAATTTTTATCTAAAAATAAATAAAACCTTTTTCTAAAGCTTTGCTCCTTATCGCAATTAATACTATCGGAGCACCCTTTATTTTATTTAACTTATCCTTATAGCACACATACCACAACATGGTCAGTGTGAATATCAAATATTTCAATATTACGGTTTTAAATATAATTCCATACATATGAAATGACGTTACTATAGGGACACCCTTTATTTTATTTAACTTATCCTTATAGCACACAGCACAACACGGTCAAAGTGAATATCAAATATTTGGATATTACGGTTTAAAATATAATTCCATACACATGAAATTACCACGTTACTATCGGAACACCCTTTATTTAGTTTTACTTTAACTTTTTCAAGTTTTTTCTTAAATCATAACTAGTAAATTAAAAGTATCTCCCACAGTCTTAAAGCTAAGGCCATATTTTTCAAAATCCCGGTCTCTATGGAAACACCCTTTAATTTTGAAATAATTTTTTACACGTGTTTCTATAGCGTATTTGATTTTATGTACTGTGTGTTAATTGTAAATAATTATCTTTAACAGTTGAGAACCTTAAGCTATAAACGTAAAAATCGCTATAGAAACATTTGTCACTATATGAACACCCTTTATATTTTAATTTTATGTTAAAATTATGGTACTTATGTTTACAGCGGATATACAAATATTTTAAATTGAATTGCTGCCTCTTGCGGTTAAAAAATCACGTCACTTTTGGAACACCCTTTAATTTCGGGTTTAATTTTTTTGAAATTTTTTTCTATAGCGGACTTAATTTTTTATACCCTGTATAAATTTTAAGTAGCTGACTATCACAGTTCAAAAAATAACAATATTTGTATGAATATTACGTCAATTGCGGAACACCCTTTACTTTTTTTAAGCGGCTGCAGTAATAAATATTTGGCGAACAGACCCTAAAAAACGCTCTTCGTGTATGGAAACTTGCAGTTCATTAAGACGCCTTTTATTAGATCCTTAAAAGATTTTGTTAAGACATTTGCGTTTAGCTTCGATACCTTAAGATTATATGGCAACCTACAAATTTCCTTGTCAGCCCACTGTTCAATACTTTAATACAAAAACAACAATTATAATTAAATAACTTCTTCTAATCTTATCACTTAATGAGACAGCAAAAACAAAAAGAAGAAAGTCTGCTACAACGGTAAAAAAAAATGTTAATAAACTCTATAAATAATTTTTTTGCAAACGCCACTAACACCAACGCAATCATTGAACTTAATTCTCTTTTCATTGTTTTACTGATGATGATACAGGAAAAAGAAATTCATTCGCACAAGAAAATGAAAGTAAAACAACTAGAAAATCAGCTCAGACTCTTTTGTTGCAAAAAAAAAAAATTGCTGTTTTTTGCCTGAAATAGAAACGAGAGAAGCTGTTAAAAATGGCGTAATGATAGACTAACGCAAAACAGAAAGAGGAAGAAATGGAAATATAAATATAAACAATACAACATTAAAATAAAGTCATGATCAAGATCAACATTTTTTATTTAATAAAAAATAAAAAAAAAATTATACTAAAAAAAGAAAAATTATTAACAGGCAACCAAGCGTTCAAAGCGAGAATAAAAAAAAAATGAAACATAAGAAAACAACTGTTATAACAACAAAACAAGTAAAAAAAACAAGAAAACTTTTACTACTTTTGCTCGTTGAGACATCGTCTTAAGTAAAGAAAATGCAAATCAAGTTTAATAAACTGATTTTTCTTAGCTGACAAACTGGATGGATTTTCAAAAAGAAAAAATTAAAATAATAAGAAAAAATTTTAAAAATTATTTTGAAAAAAAAAATTAAAAAAAAATTCAAACCGATTGCTGATTTTTCTTTACATTTCGATCGATTTTGTTAATTAATGTGGGTGTGTGTTTTACAACATGTTGCCCTCTAGGGCTACTCTTTTTTCCCGCACTTTCAGCTTAAAATCTCCATTACACTTAAGAGACACAAATTGTTGCCTTTGCATTTGTTTTCCGACAAACACAGGTGGGGTCTCGGATTCCCAAATGCTTGAATCCAAATATGATTTCATGTGGTTGGTTATAAGATTTCGAACGTTCCGTATGAACTAATCGTTAAAGTCATTAAAATGAAGTTTATGGAAAATTTTTTAAAATATGTAATTATTGTTCCAGATGTTAAAGCACTGGATCCTCTACTTTTAGCTTGACTTTCACACATGTATTTTATTTAAATTATTTTTAAATGGCAGCTAAGATCTTTCCGTCTTCTCGAAAACAAATTATTTCCATGACAAAACATCGTAGCGTATTGCATTTAGGGCATTCTGCGTTAAACGATATAAAAAGTAGTTAAAAGGGATGATATCTGAACTATATGGTGGGCGGGGTAAAAATTTCCTAAAAATTTTTTAACTTGTCGTGCAACACACGGTTATCAAATATCTTTCCGCATGCTCGTACAATTTTTTCTTTCAAGCTCTCTTTCGAGGGATTAACTGTATTTGGTAAAGGGAACAGTTTCCAATTGTCCGTTTTAGAAGGTCATAATATTTTACATCCCTTTTTTGTTGATAGGATCAGCACTCATGCATGGCCTTGCTCCAGAACCAAGAAATTAGTTTGTAGGAGGGGTATAAAGGGAATTTTATTCGTAACTTGAAAGTTATAAGAAAGACCACTGCAGGGAGTTTATCCTACATAAGAACTAAAAATTTTAAAAAGCAAATTTTCTCTGAAATGCGTAGTGCGATTCATTGATAAAGAATGTGTTGCGCATCAAAATAACGGCTTACAGAAACATGATCCCTGATATAATTACAACACATTCCGTTGTGTAGTAAGACAAAAAAAAAAAAAAGAAAACACTTTACAGATTGAATCGATGATCCACTCAATAGAGTTAAGCGGCTATTACACGGTCAAACATTGGATGTGAAAGCGGTTTGATGAGAGAGGATTTCAATATTAAAATTTTTCGAAAACCATCCAACCAAGTTGACAAACGCGCATTTTACACTATTCCACAAGTGTGATGGTATGCCATCACACCATGTTTACATACCAAGTTTGACCATCGAATAGCCGCTTTAGATAATCAAGTCTCATTCGTGAGCTTCTTCTCTTTCTTTTGTACGCCCTCAAGTTACATCCAAATAGTCTTTTTAGAACCGGCTCATATACGAAAGTTGTATTTCATCCTTGATCTGATCAAGGTGGCTTAGACAGTGAGAAAATCATGTGGAGTAAAGTATTTCTGGCAACGTTTCAGAACACCAAGGCACTTGAGGGTTCTTCTGCCACCTGAATAAAACATTGTTCCACCGAAAATCAACTTAAATTTTCTTTCCTAGAAAATCGAGAGCTTCTGATATTTTAATATGTATTTAAATCATAACTACAGCACTGGGCTATTTGAGCGTCAAATTGAACCCTCTTCGCAAAATCCCATTTGGAGATTACAAAAAGAAAAGGAATCACTCATGTGCCTTCGCATAGTTTCAATTTTCAGGATGCTTGGCCTATTGTCAAATAAATATTAATGTCATATGGTATTATCATTTGCTAAAGAATATCCAGGGTTGGGAGTTTGACAAAGAAGGTGCTTAAAAATAATAATAAATAGAGAAGGAGAAAAACGTAACCTGGATATAATTTTTTTTAACGAATATTTCTTCCACAAAATATTTATCAAATATTCCTTTTGGGTATCAGCAAATATAAAGCATGAGTCCATGCTTCAAACCTGAGTTTTTTTACCTGATTAATACAATGTTGTATCCGCTCATTACTGTTTGAAGAAAAGATTTTATCTTAAGGTGTTTGAGCAGCATTTCAAATATGTAAAATCGCCTTTCAACATTCCTTGGCTTGAGAAGTTTCTGTGCTATCCTATTCCCTTTTCTAAGGTTTAATCCAAGTACTTTTAAACTCTTTAAAAATTAAGGAGACAAAACACATGCCCAAATTTTAACTCTGGAAATCTATGAAATTAATAAAATTTTAAAAGTTTTGTTAACAATTTTTTTTCTAATTTCTAAACTGTTTCATATTATAACTTTATGAAAAATTACCAATAATTTTTTTTTTACTTCCTGGTTCATGCCTTAACTAATTTGAAAGGTTTTAATATTTTATCTTGTGATGTTAACGTTTCAAGATTTGTCTGCATCAAGGATCATAATTCATTATGATTAACTTTGTTTTTACGGCCTTTGTTTAATTTTTATTAAAACAATAAAACACTTTTGCATCATCAGTACAAACAAACATTTATGTATTTAATTTGCAAACAAAGAGAATCAAAAAGACCACAAAATTAGTTGATTAAAGTTTCTAATCTAATGTGTTCGTAAATAGTTGATGTAGACATCAGGGACAGCTTGTTTAAAATATAAGCGGATAAAAATTTCTTTTAGAGATTCTTAAGTAAAGTTGTTATTGAAATACGCTCGAGGGTCCAACAGACGCTCAAGGGAACAATGGAAGCTTAAAGGGCTAATGGTAGCACAAGGAGCCAATGAACGCTCAAGGGGCCAATGGAAGCTCAAGGGGCCAATGGACACTCAAGGGGCCAATGGAAGCTTAAGAGGTCAATGGAAACTTAAGGAACAATAGAATCCCAAAAGACCAATGAACGCTGAAGGGGTCAATGAAGGCTCAAGGTTCCACGGAACGCTAAGGGGCTCCTGAACTCTCAATGGGCCACTGAACTCTTAATTGGCCACTGAACGCTCAAGGGGCCACTGAACGCTCAAGGGGCCACTGAACGCTCAAGGGCCCACTGAACGCTCAAGGGGCCACTGAACGCTCAAGGGGCCACTGAACGCTCAAGGGTCCACTAAACGTTCAAGGGGCCACTGAACGCTCAAAGGGCCACTGAACGCTCAAGGGGCCACTGAGCGCTCAAGGGACCAATGGACGCTAAAGAGACCATTGGAAGCTCAAGGGATCAACAGACGCTCATTGGGCTAATAGACGCTCAAGAGAAAAATTGACGTTCAATGACCCAACGGACGCTCAAGGGCCAATAGATTCTCAAGGAGCCAAAGGAAGCTTAAGAGGCCAATGAACGCTTAAAGGGTCAATAGACTCTCAAGGAGTCAATGAAAGCTTAAGGGGCCAATTGAAGCTCAAGAAGTCACTGATCACTCAAGCGGCCATTGGGCGTTCAAAAGCTAATGGACGCTCAAGGGGGGAATGGAAGCTCAAGGGCCTACTGAACGCTCAAGGGGTCACTGAACGCTCAAGGGGTCACTGAACGCTCAAGGTGTCACTGAACGCTCATGAGACCAATAGGCATTTAAGGGCTAATGGATTCTCAATACGACAACACCATTTTTGCGGTTAAAAGTTTTTGTTAGTAACCAGGAATAAAAATTAAAACAAAGTGGTCTTCCGTATTTTGGACTATTTCCGGAATGCATTAAAATCTGCAAGGACTCACTACAATTTCTTAGCGCTCGAAAATAAATGCTTTTCAGAGCACTATAACAAATCTAGTAGCTCTCCGAGCTAAAACAATTCAGGTTTAGACAACAAAATTTTATTCATTTCTTGAACAAATCATAAAATTTTATATAAAATACATATTGATTGATGATTTCTCAGCTTTAATGTTTCAGACAATTTGAATTGACACTTTAAACTATTATCACTGTATAAATATTTCTTTCATATAGTTTTTGTTTTTGTAAGATT
Organism: Cistogaster globosa; assembly: GCA_937654795.1. NCBI lineage: Eukaryota > Metazoa > Arthropoda > Insecta > Diptera > Tachinidae > Cistogaster > Cistogaster globosa. The sequence goes on from OW569406.1 coordinate 5,630,634, forward strand.
ATGAATAAATATTTAAAATTAAACAACATTTTTCTGCATTTCAGCGATTTCAGTTAACAAATATTATTTACTAAAACAACAACAACAATAGTAAGAAACAAAAATTGATGGCAAGAATTATCAAAACAAAAACAACAACAATACTACCTATTTACTGTTCGCTACCTATCAGCACCTCCCCAAAAAATTCCCACCTTCCGCTATATATTTCGTCAGCAACCAGCAGTATAACGTTCAAATTAAGGGCAAAGTAAAGTACTGAATCTCATTGTGTGTGTGTGTGTGTGTGCGTTTGTGTTTATTCACAAATACTTTCAAAATATTTGAAATTTGTGCGCATGAGTTTGTGTGTATTTATTACTTATGTAGTTGCTGTTTTTATACACGAAAAAGCATTTATGGCACACAAAAAAAAAAGAACTGCGTAAAGTTCTGCCGACTGCTCTGCCAGCAGAGTTCATTGAACTTTGCTATTGAAATTTTTTAATGTATATTTTCGGTAATCTTGTTGTTGTTATTGTTCGTTTGATGACTCTTCTTTAGAGTGATGATAATGTGGTGTTGCCGGCTGGCTTTTTTTGTTTTTGTTGGTGGGGTTATAATATTTGGGTTGTTTTTGTTTTGTTTTTTGTTTTAACTGATTTTCAGTTTATTTTTTCTCTTCTTTTCTCTTTTGTGTGTAAAATCATATGCGTGGCTTGACTCTTTAATTTGTTTTACTTTTATTATTAAAAATATTAAACATATTTATTTTAGGTTATTTTTGTGGGGTGGGTGTGTACATTTTTATTTCTGGCTTGTTTATATGGGAAGCTTTACATTCACTAATATGAAGTATTTTAAGTTTTGACAACATAAATGTACTTCTGACTGTGACAGAAAAAAAAGATAATAACAACGTGGTATGGAGATAAAAAAATGTGGTGACAAGGGCAAGTGGTTACATAAGGATTTTCGTTTTGATATTCCTGGCATTTTCTGATACCAACATGATTTCTTTGTTCTTTTCTGCGCTGTCCATTTTGCCGTTTTATACATACGTGTGTGCAAAGTGTTGCCAATTTGATAAATTTTAACAATATAAACTCAGTTTTTCAATGGTATGGAGTTAAAAAAATGTGGTGACAAGGGCAAGTGGTTACATAAGGATTTTTGTTTTGATATTCCTGGCATTTTCTGATACCAACATGATTTCTTTGTTCTTTTCTGCGCTGTCCATTTTGCCGTTTTATACATACGTGTGTGCAAAGTGTTGCCAAGTTGGTAAATAAACTACACAATATCAAATTTTTTACCAATTTATGATTTCATTTGTTTTTTCATTAAAACTAAATTAAATTTTTAATTATTTTAAATATTGAAAAAATAAAAATTTTTTAATAAAATAATTAATTTAATTAATTAAAAATTAATAGCGAAAATTTTTTTTGAGATTTTTTACATTTTTTTCTTTGAAATTAGTACTCAAGATGGTTATTAACCGATATAAAAATTATGATTTTAACACCAATCCAACTAAAATTAAACTGTAAATTTGGAATGTCAAGTTATCGTTTTTAATCAAAAGCTTCCGCGTGAAAAAAAGTACCGAAAAATATTAAAAAAAAACCATTACGCCAATACTTAAGCGCAGAAAGATCATAAGACCATAAATTTAGTTCATAAATTCGGGAACTGTAAGGTGGCCATTAGAGAAAAATGTGAAAACAATTTTATTGTACGGCTTACATCGGGTGTTTGTTCAAGCCCGCTAGAATTTTAAATTATAAAAAATAGCACTAAAAATTAAATTTGGTAAAAATTTTTTTATATGTAGTTGAGACAGCTGGTATTCCCTGCAAATCATTTCAAAGGTTTACTTAATATGGCAACCTTGTAACTTGATGCCTTAAGTCTTCAAAGACCCTCTTTGAGGTATTTTAATGCTTATTAGCATAAACCTTGCAGCTATAGCAGCAGAGACGATATGAGCGCTTGGACCAACATTATGAACAAATGAATAATATTCCTTTTCTCAGGCTTTAAAAGAAAGAAAGAAAGAATAAATTCACAAGCGGGAAAATGTATCACAGAATTTTCAACAGGTATAATGAATGTTGAGGCCACATTAGAACGGCATTAAAGTTTTTCATCGAGTCTGGTTAAAAAATGTCTAATATCTCTCCATAAATTGGCGAAAAAGTCAAAACTCTCCTTTTCTTGACAGCAAATTCTTAGAAACATATTCGGCAAATATTTTGCAAATTTAAGCAGAAGGTTAATAAAAACTTAGAAAAAGAATAACAATATGGCAATTTCTGAATTCCTGCGAAGTGGAATCTTTATTTTCCTTTTGTCAAAACTGTATTGATGAGAAAACAAAAGATCGAACCATTACCGTAGTAATCTGAAGAGAAACAATTACTTTATATTTGTTATTGTTGCCGTGATTTAACATCGATCAGTAACTTCATTTTTAATACAATTTCAATCATTTTTCCAATTATTTTCTAGCTACTCTCTTCCCCTTAACTTTTCTGCTTTCTGATAAAAAAGCAGTCAGGATAAAATAGTAGGAATAAATAAATCGGTACAATCAGCTAAAGGTTTCTTACACCTTAATGAAAAATTTCGCCCTCAAAATGCACAGGCGGGCTGAGCGCATTAAAGATTTTATTTTGAACACTTATAAATTGCAATCATTTGTGCAGGAAATGCTCTTACGGAAGTTAAGCTTTACGTTGGCAATAAACAATCATATCAATTTCATTTTTGAAATGTGGTTTTACAAAATTTGAATATCTGGCAACACCTCAAGTTCCTTGCCTTCTCTCTCTCAATGATTTTTTTTAATTTTATTTGTTTATATGTTTGAACGTAAAACTAGTGTGAAGTTGAAGGTTAATTCAGGCTTCCGCTTGTTCCTCATACTGACAATGAGGCAACATTTTATTTTAAGGATGTTTCCGTTTTTTTCCTTTGGACCAACAAATAAATTAAAGTTATTAACCTCATTCATATGTATTAAAACAACAGAAAGAGAGGCAAGAGAGCTAAGTTGAATCACACACACAAAAAAAGCAACAGATATTTGGAACAATTTGTTTAATTAAGCAGGGGTTGGGGAAATGGGAATTTTTTTCGACAACACAATTTTTTTTAGATGTGGAGGAGAAAATTATTGAAATAAACAAAATTTTTTGATGCGTATAATTTTTTTTCTTCTAATTTTGTGTGCGTGTGCATAAGACTTTAATTTATAAATAATTTGATTAATAACAAATTGAACGTAAATATAATTCCATGTTTGTCTTAAAAATGACGTAATATTTCTCGTATTTATTTTTTCTTAATTTGTTTAAGAGTGTTCAATAAACAAAGAGTAAAAACGTAAGCGTATTGCTGGCCGTTCGTCCGTCAGTCTTTGCCCGCTATCTGTGGCACCGTATTAAATAAATTCTGGAAATTTTCCTAAAAGATATAACAGTAAATACTGAAAATGAATTGAAAGAGTGTTCCCAAAGTGACTTGATATTCATAATTAAATACCTTTTTCGCTCAGGCCTTTTTTAAAAGTATTTTTATTAAATTACTTTTGTATACTCTGAATATTTTTACAACTTCTTAAAAATTCAAGAGTTTTTTTTGTTAAAAATTAATTTTTATTTATTGTTCTCTTTCTTTGACTTTCGGTGCCGTATAGAAACAATAAATTTCTGTGCATTTAAATGCGTCATATAAAATTTAATTTCTTGATGAAAATGTAGAATTTCTTAATCATCTTTAAGCTGACATTGACCATGATAACAATGGAAAATTTTCTGCTGGGTATTCAACCACATTCAGGGGAACAATAAAAAAATATTAAATTTTTTTTTTAATTGACAGAAATTTTCAAAAACAATATTTATTAATTTAAATGAAGAAAATAAAGAAAAAATTTTTTTTTATAGTTTTAGCAATAAGAAGGGTAGTTTAGTTTAGCAAAAATGTATCAGAATTAAAGGTTCATAAGAGATGTTGCTAATTTCTTTAAAACCTAAATTTGTTAGTTTTTAAATCCAAAAAAGCGAAATTGGCTAAAAATAAAAAAATCGCTAAAACAAAGAAAAATCGCAGAATTAAAAAAAATTTATTATGTACGCTACAAAAGCTGAAAATATTAAAATGGAAAAGCAATTACTTCAAGAAAATTTTCTGATAAAAAAAACAGGTTCAGATGAGTCAGAAAAGTACTTAAATTTTACTAAAAAAAACATCAAAATAACGAAATCATTTATTTTGCTATGACAGTTAGACAAAAAGCATTTAATGCTAAAGTTAAATAAAAATTTCATATTAACATTTTCAGGGTCTCAAGTCGTTAGAATTAAAACTTAATAAAATTTTAGCTCACAATAGCAGAGTTTAAAAAATGAACCTAAATATTAAAGGGTGTCCCCACAAGTAATTTAGTTTGAGATAGACTCATACTTCTGAACCGTTATCGTCAAACACTAAAAAATTACACAGAATGTATAATTGTTTGTCTGCTATAACAAAAAGTATTAAATAGAAAATTACAGGGTGTGCCTATTAATAATGCTATTTAATGTATATGTTCTTATGTTTTGATCCGTTAAAGCTAACACTAATCATGTAAATAAAGTGTGTTACATTACGCCTATAATTACAGTTATTAAAAATCTAAAGGGTGTGCCCTCAGGTGACTCATTTAGATTTTTATAGGTCTATCTTTTTTATCGTTACAATCAAATACTTAAAAAAATGTATACTTCTGTTTTGCTATAACAATTAGTAGATTGGAAATTACAGGGTGTCCCTATATGTAATTCTCTTTTTTATAGATTAGGCCTTCTTTGAACTACTAAAAATACTATAAATATAACAATAAAAATATAAGCAAAATGTATAAAATTATGCCCACAATTAAAGGGTGACCCCCTTGGTCATACAATTTGACTTAAATGGTCCTCACCTTAAGAAGTCTGAACAGAAAGAATTGAAGAAAAATATAAAATAAAAAGGAGACTTACTAAACCCAACTGAATTTTATATAAATGCAGAAGTAAAATTACTCAATTTAAAATTTTCATAAAGTTGCCGTATTTTTTAATAAAAATACGGCAACTTTATGAAAATAACGATATTTAATCACTGGTTCATAAGTTTTATTCTGATGATTATTTCCCCCCTTTAAAATTAAAATTGTATTGTATCTCTTTTTTTATAACAATTTTAAGCTCTTTTGTTTTCTAGAGGTAAACACATACACACACACACACACATACACACACACACTCATATTTTTTTTTTAAGTCTGTGGAATCCCTGAGAACGTTTCCTTTGTTCATCAACATGATACAATTGTTGTAAATGTATTTGTTTCATTTGCTTATAAAATTTTGGGGGTAGCTTGACATTGAAATACATTTTGAAGGTTCTTTTTAGAATTGCATACATTCAGTTTTTATTTTTGGTCGACTTGTATTGTTGCTGTTGCTGTTACATGTGCCTCGATGGCATTCATCTGTAATTTAATGTGTTTTTTTTTTCTTTCTTCTCTGTTTTTTTTTACAGGGTGAGTTTAACAATTTTTCAGACGAAAATTTCACCAGGTGCTTGTTTAGATATTTAGCATAATATGTATCTAGAAGTTTTAATAAAAGTATCTGCAAAATACAGTTTTTATTTAGCAAACTGTTTAAGGGTTTTTAATTATTATTTTAAAAATAAATTTCTTTAAAAATTTTCAAAAATATTTTATAAAAAATTTTTATTTCTTTATAAATTTAGAAATTGAAATAAACCCCAACTTAAGCCGAATTAAATTAATTCATTTGTTATAAATCTTGTAAATTTAAAAAGGGCTTTAATGTTATTTAAATATGAATTAATTTTTTTTTAATTAAAAAAAATTTATTTTTGTAAATTCAAATTAATGATCCGTTATCAATCACTAAAAAAGGGTTAATTAACTGTTAAGGTAACTGTTGTACTGCGCTTTCTTTTAACCAAATTATCAAGTTTTACTTTGAATTTCGGTTCTCAATTCAAATCAAACTGTTTAGACTCCTTTATATTCCGAAAAATTCATTGTTAGGTGCGGTTTATTAACAGGTGGCATCACTGGAACTTTTTTTGTTTAAATAAAGCCAGAGCTCGCGCTAAGGTTGATTAAGATCGCAACTGCATCATTTTGTTTGAAAATATTGATGATATTAATGCGGGCGAGATATGGTTGCTGCAGGATGGCGCTGTGGCTTTTAAGGTCGTGCGATTTGACAGCTCTCAATTTGTGGGACCTGTGGTTTATTTTGATAAACCTGCCACAATTGATTCTTTGGAAGCCAAGATTGTGGCCAGCAGTGATTGATGAAAGGGTGGTCCAAAACTAAATGTCTAAAATGCCAACGTCTAGAAATACAGAAGTGTTGGCCATATGCCCAAATTCAATGATATTGATCTTTCGAGTTAATTTTTTTTAAATTAATTTTTAACCGACTTAAAAACAGGAAAAGGTTTTTAATTCGTCTGAATTATTATTTATATTTGTACCCGCAGAACTCAGGCATTTCTAAAACAGTTTTGAAAATTTTAATTTTTTTGTTGAAACACAATGGCCCACATTGATACCATTTGAAAAAAGTACATGATTTTAAAAAATAAAGGGTGCCCAAAAAAACGAACATGATTTTTATGAATCCATAGAACTGAAATGGACAGCCGTATACGATAAATAAATACCTAAATTTTAAAGGGTGTCCCAATAGCTGACTTAATTTGACTTATATGGCCTCTTAAAACTGTCGGTCACACGGCTGAAAATTGTACAGAAGATGAATTATAAAAACATTACAAATTAAAGGGTGTCCCTTGAAGTGATGTAATGTGATGTATATGGCCTTATTTCTTGAACCGTTAATAAGAGGGCTGCTATATATATATTTCTGGCCTGGCAACACTGAGTGCTGCAGAGTGCAATCTGACATTTCCATTGGAAAGCTTGTCATTTTTAAGCATAATCGTACTCAAAACGTTTTGACGTACGACCATTATTTGTGTTGTTTACAGTGACTTGAAAAAATTAATGTAAAAAAAATGGAATTAACTCGTGAACATTTTCGTGCCATCATTTTTCACAATTTTCGACGTGGATTATCACGACAAGCGTGCATTGATGAACTTAAATCTTTGTATGGCGATGAAGCACCATTCTATAGCACTGTGAAAAATTGGTATAATTAATTTAATCGTGGCCGAAGCTCGCTCAAAGACGAATTCCGTGAAGGTCGTCCAAAAACGGCTGTTGTGCCAGAGAACATTGATGCCGTGCGTGAACTCATAATGCAAGATCGACATGCGACATACCGAGAGATAGAGACATCCTTGGACATTTCTTCCACCAGCATGCATTCGATACTGCATGAACACCTGGCCTCAGAAAAGGTTTGTTCTCGTTGGATCCCGCACAATTTGAAAGTCGCTCAAAAAAAGGCTCGTGTCGATTGGTGCAAAGAAATGTTGCAAAAATACGATTGCGGTGCTTCAAAAGACGTTTATGAGATCGTCACAGGTGACGAATCATGGATCTATGCGTATGAGCCCGAAACGAAACAACAATCGACCGTGTGAGTCTTCAAAGCCGAGCAAAATCCAACGAAAATTGTTCGTGGAAGAAGCACTTCGAAGCAAATGGTCGCCTGTTTCTTCGGCAAAACTGGTCATGTGGCGACTGTTCCGCTTGAGCAACGTAGGACGGTCACTTCTGAGTGGTACACTACAATTTGTTTGCCTGAAGTCGTCGGAGAAATTCGAAAACAAGAGAAGACGAATCATTGTTCACCATGACAATGCGAGCTCTCACACATCGGCTCAAACCAGAACGTTTTTGACCGGCCAAAACGTCGAATTAATGGGTTATCCGCCGTACAGCCCTGACTTGGCACCTTATGACTTCTTCTTGTTTCCGCACATCAAGAAAAAAATGCGTGGTCAACGATTTTCGTCGCCAGAAGAAGCTGTTGAAGTGTTCAAAAACCATGTTTTAGAGGTGTCTCAATCGGAGTGGAAAAGTGCTTCAACAACTGGTTTGAGCGCATGCAAAAGTGTATAAATCATGCTGGAGAATACTTTGAAAAACAATAAAACCATTTTTGGTTATAAATATTCGCATTTTCACTATCAGGCCAGAAATATATAGAGCAGCCCTCGTAACAGAAAATTAAAATTTAAGCAAAGTTTTTAATAAAATTTTAAATTCTTTTCATATTCTATAACTCTCTGCCCGAGTGTCTGCTTCAAGTTTTAATTTCTAATGGGTTTAAAATTTTTTTTGTTGCAAATTTGCTCTAAAATTTTTTGCAAAATTTAATCTGAATTTTTTTATTATTTTATGGTTGCAAACAAATGTATAAAAAATTGTTTACACATTTCTATTTTTATTTTTTATTTTATTTGCTTAAAAATTAGAGCTGAAACATCAAAATACATTAAAAGTAAAAATCAGCAGTTTTAATACATTCAAAATCTATTATTAAAATAAAATAAATTCCATAACTACACGTGCCACTTACAACTTTCAAACCCTTTAAAAAAAGTATTACGAATACAGCCGTAAAGTAACGAAAACAAAATCCCAAACTTGTTACAAGAAAAAAAAAAAAAAAACAACAACAATTTGCAGAAAATAAACAAACAGGAGAAAAAAGATTCTAAGTCAGGTCAATGTAACCAAAAAAAAAAAAAAAAAAAAACAAAACAGTTCAATGAACTTTTTCAAACAAAATATGATTACAATATGTTTCTTGTTACCTACCCTCCTCTTCTCCCCCAAACCACTTCATTCCACCATTAAAAACGCACAATAATGGCCAAAAATAGATGTTATTTAATTCATACGCATAAACAATGTTTATTATCGAAATACAAGCTTTCTTTGGAATATTGCGCCAAAACACAATTTTGTTTATAGAGAAAAAAAAAAAACAAGAACAACAACATGGGGAGGAGAAGATAAATGAAGCCCTAATGTCAAGTAAACTTTGTGTGGCCACCATCCATTACACATTCCTCTTATTTTTTATATCAGGAAAGAAAAAAGGAAAAATATTTATATTTTTTGTAATGTTAGAAAAGCTTAAGCAGAGCTCTAAAGGTATGAATAATTTTAAAATATAATTCTTAATAAAAATATTCTATAAAGGACTGAAACGTTTCTAATTTTTTTAATTTTAATTATTTAAAGAAACAAAATAAAGAAAAAGATCGATCAAAAGAGATTAAGACATCTTGTTCATCTTCGTAGTTGAAGCGGCTGCTGTCATATGTAATTTTAAGTTTTTTGAACTGCGACCTCATAAGTTGTAAATTCTGTGAACTTCTGGAAGGATTAAACAATATTTATCTGTTCATTATCATTTCTACATTTCAAAGGTGTCCAGTTAAGTAAAGAGCCCACGTGGCACATTAAGCTGTACGATCTGTTTTGTTTCAACATGAAAAACAAAAGGCTCAAAAATATAAAAAACGATTTCTTTGCTCAACTTTATGTTACTTCTGTTTGAAGAAATCGCAATATTTAAATAAAATTACAAAAATTTAAAAGTTCAGGAATTGAAATTTTAGCCGAAAAACGAAATTTAAAAAAATTAAATATAAAAAATCTTTTTTTAAATTAAACAAAAAGTCTTAACAATCACAAAGCAATTAAGCAAATATCCCAACTTGGTTAGAAACTTAGTTTTGATGAAAAAAAAAAAAAAACTTTTGTGATAAACTTTTACAAAAACATACTGATCTGTTACATTTAGTTTTTTTTAACTTGGACAATTTAGCGTTCAGAAATTAAAATTTTATTATAAAATTCTAAAAATTAAGAGTAAAAACTAAAATTTTATTATAAAAACGAAACATCAAAAAATAAAATTAAAAAGAATTTTTTTTTTAAACCGAAAAATTATAAAAGATGGGAAATATCAAAATATGGCAATAGGGTAAGAAAATAATTTTGTGATAAACTTTTATAAAAACAAAATTCTAATTTGATCACAAAAACTTTCACAAAAAAAATTTTTTAATTAAAAAAAAATTCTACAACCAGACAATACTTTCCAAACGTTACACATTATAAAATTTCTCTAAAAACGTACAATTGGTTAAAACAAAAGATCACAAAAAAGCAGTTTTATAAAAATCACGAAATCTTTATAATCTAAAAAATATTTTTCCAAAATAAACTTTACGAATTTTTAAAATTTTTTACTTCATCACAAAAAGGATAATACTGACTAAAAAACCAATTTAACAACAAAAATTTAAAAAAGGTCATAAAACTTTAAATTTAATCCAAAAATCAAGATGTAGTTAAAACGAAAAATCACAATAAAAAGCAAAAATTGCAAAACCTTTATAACTAAATGTTAATGGAATAAATTTTTGTCACATTTTTTTTATAAGTTTAAAAAAATTTTAAATTTCACAAAAAAAAAAAATAATCACAATATAAATTTTCAAAATTACAGTTTTTACCAAAGAACGAAGATCTGGTTAAACCGGAAACAAAGGATTGGAAACTGCAAATTTCCAAATTCATTAAAAGCCAAATTGTGATGGAAAAATTATTTTGTGATGAAATTTTAAAATTAATATTCCAATGATAACAAATAAAAAAAATTTTATTTCATCATTAAAAAGAAAGAAATATAAACAAAAAAAAATAAAATTTTTTTTAGGACTTTGAAAATTTCTTTGATTCTATTAAAACTGAATTGTGATGTAAAAAATTTTGTGAAAAAGATTTTCTAAAAAAACCGAAAAATTTAAAAATTCCTATTTTATCACAATAGGAAAATAAACAAAACATAAAATTTAAACGAAAATTTTCCAGAATGCGGAAATTTTAGCAAAAAACGAATATTTAATTAAAGTGAGAACTTGCAAAAAAATTCAATTTTTTAAAAAGCAAAAATACGCCTAAAACTAAATTTTCGTGAAAAATAATTTAACAATAATTTTTTTTAAATATAATTCTAAGCTGTCGTGAAAAGAAAAACCTTAATTTTTAACAAAAAATCTTTAAAAAAATATAAACATAATAAAACAAAAAAAAACTTTAATAAAAAATTCGAACGTTTAAAAAATAAAGAAAAAAATCGCCTAAATTTATCAAAAATAATTTTTCACAAAATGAAAAAACTTTTATGAAATCACAGAAAACGCATAAAAATCCAAATTGAAATCATTAAAAATTCATGAAAAAATATTTAAATATTCATTCAACTTTTTGTGAATACATTATTCTTTCACCTTTCCGGTTTTGCTTACAAATTTCAAATTTGGCACTTTTATTTAATTTTAATAATTTTATTAAAAGTATGTTTGTTTTCCTTGTTTTATTTTTAAAAAAAATTTTTTTTGCTTTTAGTAATTTTTATCATTTAGGCGTTTTTGTTTATCACTTTAGCGATTTTTTCAGTTTTTTTATTTTATTTTTCCATTACTGACATATCTGTTTTCGTTTTTAACTATTTTTTGTTACTATTTTTACTATTTGTGATGGTTTCTAATTTTCAATGATATTTTTGAAGTTTCTATTTCAGTAAAAAAAATACTTTTTTAATTTAATATTCTTTAAATTTCGTCATTTATTTTCCAAATTTGATTGATTCATTTCATACTGTTCTAAATACTGCTACATCCATCCATATTTAAATTTAAAATTTTTTTTTACCAAAGCAAATTTCAGCTCAGTGAACTTACTCCTTTAATTCTCTTGCAAAGTCATCCATAATACGTTGAAATAAGAGAGTGCGTGCAAATAACTTTCCATTCCATTTATTTCCCGTTTGTGTTTTATAAGCCAAATAATATTCGTGGCAAAGTTTATTGAACCTGAGTTATTTTTTTAAATAATTTTACAAAAAAAAAAAAAAAAAGAAAACTGTGTTAAAAGCACGTTTTGCTGTAGAGGTGTGTATTTGTATAATTTAAGGGCAAAATTTCTAAATAGAAAGTAATTTTCTTTAGCAACATATTCGAATATTTTGTTATAAATTTATGTTGAATATTTTGTGCAGGGCAACAAGTTACAGGCCGTTACATATGATGAAATAAATCAGCCAAATCCTAATTGGACTCACAAGGGCAGGGTTCCTTTGAATTAAAATATTTTTTTTTATTACTTTGATTAATAATTTTTTTATTCCAGTTCAAAAGATGTGGCCGTATATGTCAAAACCAGTAGTATGGGGAGAAGGTAACACGCATCCCTTCGATTATTATCCGACACAAGTGCAAATTATTAATAAATAATTATTTGCCAAATTTTTTCAATATGCAGTTCAGAAAAATACACATCCACAAAAAGTCGAAGCGCGGAGTTTAAACTTGAGACATCATTGTACCAGCCTCCCTACTTCAAAATGAGGCTGCTCAAACAATGACTGCTACTGGAATTTAATGTTGCGATATGATAACAAAAAATAAATTCTTCGAAAAAAATTTGGTTTGTAAAAGTATAAAAAGCATAAAACTTGGCAGCACTTTTTACTAATGACGTTTGTGTTTAATGCAAGCAATTAATAGTCCTACTGCATTTTTGTGCAATTTTTTTTTTTGGCAACATTTTATTTAAATAATGCATGTAATAACCGCATAAAACTTGGCAGCACTTTTTACTTAAGACGTTTGTTTCTTTTTTGCCAAAAGTTTATATCCTTGCAGAATTTTTTGTGCAGTTTGAGCAGCATTTTATTTTATTGATGCATGTTATAACTGAAGAAAAACTTGGCAGCACTTTTTACCGAAGGCTTTTGCTTTTATGTAAGCAGCTTATGACCCTGCTGCATTTTTGTGCAAATCAAACAACATTTTCTTTAAATAATACATGCAATAACCGCACAAAACTTGGCAGCACTATTTTCTGAAGACCTTAGTTTTTATGCAAGCAGCTTATGACTCTTAAGCCGAGGGCACATAGAATCCGTTATACGTTAAACTTTGACAAATTCAACTAACAAGTCAATTAAAATACATGTTTTCTTATGAGCGTTATCACAATCAATACGTGTCCTTCAACACAAAGTACGACAGTTGGTCAACTTTTAACTTTTGACGTATGTTGAATACTTTGACAACTATCAACTGCTTCTTCTTTTCTGTTTTCTTTTAACTCTTGCTGTGTTTCAATTGTGTTTTATGATTTTAATAAAACAATTTTGGTGGCAAACAATAAAATACAAATTTAATTAAATTAACTAGTGAATAAAATACAAATTAAATTTAAAAGTAAATAAAAATAGAGAGCAAACTTTGATTTAATATCCGTCAGCAAAGTATTCATTGTGCCAATCTCATCCGTCGTTACTTTACCTTTAGTTGAAGACGTCAAAGTTTGACGTATGACGGATTCTATGTGCCCCGACCTTTACTTACAAACAACTTGGCATCACATTTTTACTTTAGACGTTTTTTTTATGACAGCAATTGTGGGTAGCACAGATTGTAAATTTTTAAAGGCTTATAAAAAAATATGCCTTTAAGTGAAAAATATTTCTTTTTTTTTAAAAAATCACAGTTAGATTTATTCAAATAGTCCTAGAGAAATTCAACAAAAGAGCAGGTATATGTGTTAGCAAGGCCATATGCTCCATGTGCTATTCCAAATCCAACCTCTAGCCCTGTATATTGAACGATTCAATAAAATAAAATATTAGTTTTTAAAAAATCCTGCGTAAATTAAGCAACACCCCTATGAAAATATGGGAAAACTTTAAATTTAAATCCTGCAACTCCTTGTCCATTTCACTACAAGTCACTACATGATTTGGGATTATCTTCCTTGGACACATCAAACTAAGTAATTAAATATTGTATTTTAATCAGAAGCAAATCTTTTTGACTTTTATGTAAATTATTTTTGTAGTTTTTATTCGCAGGTGCTTTTTAAAACTTTTCATTACTCATATGATGAACAATTGTCAAAGTAGTTTTTGATGTCTGAGTAATTTTATCTACCCAGCAGTTCTGACAATCTTTTAGAAATGACTTAATTCAGTGGACACAGACACTGAAAAAATATACAGAAGAATTGACTTCTCTTCATTTTTTAAAGTCGATATTAAACACAATCATATCGTTAGACAAACCGACTCTTGCAACTGCTGGGTGGTTAGTTACAATAACAATTTTCATACTCGTATCACACGTTTGGCTTGCACCGCACCCACTCCATTTTATTTGTGCAGTTTTTCTGTTTTTGTTTTTGCATAAATTTTCTTTCAAAGTCAGGAAAAACAAAACTAAAATTACAAAATTATAATTTGCTTACTGACTGATTTTTTTTTTCAACATACACTTACTTGGCCACAAATGGAGTCAATGGCCGGACATTGTACTCATACTGGACTTAAATTAGCAAAAAAAATTTTTTTTATTTAATTATGCATATATTGTTATTTTTATTTAATTTAAAATAATATTTCGCCAAAAGCGAATTCAAATAGTTAAAGTATATTTTTTTGTTGGGAGAGAACGAGTGTTGCAACTAATGATTTTTATTTGAAATGGTCACTTTTAGATTAAGTTCCGCAAATCATTATAGAAAAATTGTCATCATCGCAAGCAGCTGGAAAAACTAGTTACCGAATAATTATATTTGATTAATAAAGAAATATCTTTAGTTGTGTTTTTAGGCCGCCTGTTGAAGATTTAAAGTGAGGTTAGGTTTACCAAAGACTACACGGTATTTCAAATGTTATCATGTGAAGCAGCTCTCAAAAATTAGTTGAAGAATTTTTATATTAAATTGATTTAAAATATCTTTGGTTGTAATTATAGGTCATCCGTCTGTAGAAGATTTAGAGTGAGGTTAGGTTTACCAAATTCTACAAACTATTTAAATTGTCATTATCAGAAGCTGTTTTGCAAACTAGTTACTAAAAAATTGCTTTTTATTGATTAAAAATATCTTTGGTTGTATTTCTAGTCCGTCTTTCGAAAGTTTAAAGTGAGGTTAGGTTTAACAAAGTCTACACAATATTGAAATTATCATCATCAGAAGAAGTTCTGAAAATTAATTGACAAAAAGTTGCTTTTAAGTGATGGAAAATATATTTTCTTTTGTTTATATGCCATCTGTGAGGTTATATTTACCAAAGTCTACGCAATATTACAGTGTGGTTAGGTTTACCTAAGTCTCCACGATATAAAAATGTCATCATTGGCAACAGCTCTAAAAACAAGCTGAAAGTTATTTGATTTTAATTGATTAAAAATATATTTTATTGCGTTTTCAAACCATTTCTAGTAGATTTTAAGTGAGGTTAGGTTTACCAAAGTCTACGGAAAATTCCAAGTGTCATCATCGGAAGCATGCTCTAACAACAAGCTGATGGTTAATTGCTTTCAACTCATTAAAAACATCTTTTGTTATGTTTTCAAACTGTTTTTGAAGATTCCCAGACTGTCATCATTAAAAGCAGGTCCGAAAACGGTCGGCGAATAATTGCTTTAGTTGATTGAAAACATCTTTTGTTGTGTTTGTAGTCCGTCTCTAAAAGATTTATGGTGAGGTTAAGTTTACCTAAGTCTCCACGATATTTAAATTGTCGTCGTTGGAAGCAACTCTAAATCAAGCTAACGCTCTATTGCTTCTAATTAAAATATCTTTAAAAATATTTTTAGTCGTGTTTTCAGGCCGTCTCTAGAGAATTTAAAGTGAGGTTAGGTTTGCCAAAGTCACCACGATATTTAAACTGGCATTATCGCAAGCAGCTCTAAAAACTAGTAGGCAAATAATTGCTTTTTATTGATTTGAAATATATTTTGTTGTGTTTATAGGCTCTCCCTAGAAAACTTAAAGTGAGGTTAGGTTTACCAAAGTTCCCACGATATTTAAATTGGCATCATCGGAAGCAGTTCTGTAAAGTAATTGACATAAAATTGCTTTTAAATGATGGAAAATATCTTTTGTTGTGTTTATATGCCATCGGTATCTAGAAGATTTAAAGTGAGGTTAGGTTTACCTCAGTCGCCACGATATTTAAATGTCATAATCTAAAGAAGCTCTAAAAATAAGCTGACGGTAAATTGCTATTTATTAATTAAAAATATCTTTTGTTGTATTTTCAAACCGTTTTAGAAGATTTAAAGTGAGGTTAGGTTTACCAAAGTCCACACCATATTTACATTGTCATCATCGGAGGCAGCTCTGAAAACTAGTTGATAATTAATTTCTTTTAAATAATTGAAATTATATTTAGTGTATATATAGGCCGTCTCAAGAAGGTTTAAAGTGAGGTTAGGTTTACATTTATTATTTATTAACAGTAAAGAAAAATCAAGGGCAAGAAAGGTTTAGAGCAAAAAAACTGATTGAAGAAAGAATTATTAAATTTTTATTATTCCATCTATATTTTGCAATAAAAAAAGCTTAAAAAAAATACAATTGTATTTATTTATAATTAATTGCAAATTACTCATCGTTCATTTCCTTTACGTTGTGTTGAAAAGAAAAATAAAACTTAAACATTCAATACTTATTTATTTTTGTAATTAAATATATTACAGACTTTCTTTAATGTCTTTATTATTGTTGTTGTTGTTAATTTTATTGATAAATATTTTCTCAAGTTCATTGGCATTTGATTAAAACGAATGTCAGCAGTAAAATGAACAGCAAGCAGTGTGACGAGGGCAATGTCACATTGTCACTTGGTGTTCACAAAGCGACAGTTAAAAAAAAAATAAATTTAATAAAATAATAAACTTAAGAGCACTAAAGGGATATAAAACTAAAATTGTTATAATAATGGGAAGAGTTTGAAGGTTTTAGAATTTTCTTAGAGGAAATGCATGTTAATTCTAAGTGCTGAAGACGTTAATAAAAAGAGTTTTCAAATTTACTTTAGTTTTTATTATTATGAATTGTTTTTTAAATGGGACCATACGATAATCGAAATGGAAATTTTCAAAACCGTTTAAGAAATAACGGAGTCTTGCGAACATATAGACCATATTTACACTATGCAATTTTTTGAGGCATTTCTTTTTAATTCTCTATTTATGTTGCAGCGATAGAGGTTATTAAAAAATGAACACAAGCCACGGTAACTTCCCTTAAAAATTCAAGAAATACCATATTGCTTAACCCTTTTGCCTCACCAACAAACAAAAATTGCATGCTAGTTTCATGAAAAATTGCATAGTGTAAATGCTGTAATATAACAAAAATACGTTTCTGCTTTTGTGAGTCGGCAATTTTTTCCCCACATTTCTTTAACATTGTTGGGATAGGTAACAATGTTGTTGTATTTGTTAAAACAACTTTGGCCTGAAAACGGGCATTAATGATATTTTAACTACAAGTGCTGTTAATAATTTTTTGTTTATGACATCTCACTTTAATACAAAATAATGACTGAATGAAAGTCCACGTAATTACTTTGGTATTATGAACAATTCAATGTTTAGTAGCTTCTGAGCGCAACTAATGAATATTATTTGTACGACTGTTAATAGTTTGAAGTGACTTGTTAATTTCTTTTTCAGAAAAAAAATTATTTTCTGTTTGGGGCGTTTTTTATTTTAGCAAACAGTTGTCGTCGTCAACGTTATTTTTTTATCTTAGATTAGATTTTTGTTTTGTTAAATTAATTGTTAACACTTTGTTATAAACTTGAGTTTTATTAGATAATTATAAGTTTTGTTAAAAGATTTAAGAGACTTTATTTCTTTTTTTCTTCGCCTGGGAAGAATGTCTAAATGGTTTTAAGTCTCTTTTGTAAATAAAAAAAATAAAAAAAAAAAATTAGGAAATTTATTTAAATATTTTTTTGTTATAATCTATGACAATTATCTGTGCAACAATATCCGTCTAAGCTGGCATACCTCAATGGAATGGTCCATATACGTGAGATAATACGGCCATTGAATTTCTCGCGTTAAAGAAACATTGTTTGGACCGTCCATTATGTGTTTAATTGATTCAATTATTTTCTATTATTAAAAAGTATATCTAATTATTATTTTAAATAATTTATAATTAATTTGATGAATTATTTTATTAAAAAATTTTTTTATATTTTCAAAGAATGCGAATCAAACTTTAAATAGGTGTTAGGTCTCTTTTTTTTTAAGTATATGGCACGTAGCGCTGTTGCACTGTAAGCAAGTTTTCATGAAATTGAGTTCGACGAAATTTGACTTATCGCAGACGGCGAACTAGTTAATTAGAAACATTTTTATGTCTTAAGAACATATTTGGCGCTGACAAAAAATGGCTCAGAAAATCCAATTGGAAAAAATAAATTGTTTAAAATTGCCATTTGTGCCAGAGAAAATTCGTTGCCACTATTAAGATATTTATTTGTTTTCACATTGAATTTTATTAAAATTTTTAATAATCTTTATGAAAAAGTTTGTAAAAAATGGACATAATTTTTTGCCATTAATAAATTTATTGAATGAATTAAATAAATAATTAAATTAAATATTTAATTATAATTAATTGAATGAAATAAATAAATGAATTAAATAATTAATTGAATTAAAAAATTATTTGAATTAAATAATTAATTGAATTAAAAAAATTAAATAATTAATTGAATTAAATAATTAATTCAATTAAATAAATTATTGAATTAAACAATTAATTGAATTAAATAATTAATTGAATTAAATAATTAATTGAATTAAATAATTAATTGAATTAAATAATTAATTGAATTAAATAAATAATTGAATTAAATAATTAATTCAATTAAATAATTAACTGAATTAAATAATTAATTGTTTAAAAAAAATTAATTGAATTAAATAATTAATTGAATTATATAATTAACTAAATTAAATAATTAATTAAATTAAATAATTAATTGAATTAAATAATTATTTGAATTACATAATTAATTGAATTAAAAAAATTAATTGAATTAAATAATGAATTGAATTAAATAATTAATTGAATTAAAAAAATAATTGAATTAAATAATTAATTGAATTAAATAATTAATTGAATTAAATAATTAATTGAATTAAATAGTTAATTTAATTAAATAATTAATTGAATTAAAAAAATTAATTGAATTAAATAATTAATTGATTTAAATAATTAATTGAATTAAATAATTAATTAAATATTTTATTAAAAAGAAGAAAAGAAAATTGAATCGATTAAAAATTTAATTTAATTTAAATCTAAAAACAAATTAAAATTCTTAATAAGAGCAACAATATTCTTCTGTTTGAATTCTATAAAAGGGCTGTTGATATATCCTCGCGATGTTAAAAGTAAAAAAGGATTTTATACTTTTATACAACGACTAATTTTTATTAACATAATGCGAAAACAATTATAATACCAGGAAAAACAACTAAAAACTATTGCCTACACCTTGCCCTTACAACTAAACACAGTCTCTAAAGTGAATGATAATCATTGACCCAACAAACGAACGAGATATTTACTTACAACTTCAATTTACAATAATCAGGAAAAGAAATTTTATACTTTAAAAAACTTTAATGCAAACAGCAAAAACAACAACAAAAAAAGCGCGCGCATACAATAATTGTGAGTATTAAAATAAAGAAAAAAAACGAAAAGA
Organism: Cistogaster globosa; assembly: GCA_937654795.1. NCBI lineage: Eukaryota > Metazoa > Arthropoda > Insecta > Diptera > Tachinidae > Cistogaster > Cistogaster globosa. The sequence continues at coordinate 5,650,220 of OW569406.1, forward strand.
ACTTTAAGCAGGCAGTAAAGAAAAGCAAAATTACAGCCACAAATAACATTCAAGAAATTAGTATGTAGGAAAAGAACGCAACTGAACATACTTAAACAAACACTTGCACACACACACACACCAACGCATACGTTTACTCGTTTACACAAAAAAGGGCACACGTTCAATGTGAATGACCGCGGCTAACACACATTTAACGTTCAAATAAAGGCAAAAAATAAAATAAAAAAAGAAACTTTTTTCTTTTTGTATACAAATTTATAAACTACAAAAAACAAGAAGCAGCATTTTAAGAACGAATGAGAAAGATATAATTAAACCAGGAAGATAAAAAACGGCAGAGTTCTAAAAAAAGAGAGCAAGAATAAAAGACATTTGTGAGGTTAAACAACGACTTTTATTTACACTACAGAAAAGCAAATTTTTTATTGTCATAGAAATCTATAAAAAATTTAAAGAATCAAGGTGTTTTTGCTTGTGGACGAATTTATAAACTAAAAGCAAATAATTTTAATCATGATGATCATAAGGCGTAAGAAAAGATTTCAAAAATTTTTGTTATCATTCCACTAGCTCGATAGCAGAAATTTCTTTTCTAGAGGCTCTTTTCTTAGCTCTCTGAAGATAAGGCCAATGTCTGTAATCAATGTAAAGCACCATCACCCCATAAACAAAGTTTATTCGTTCATTTTTGTTCACGTTCTATCAGAATTGTCAGTTAATCGTCCTGGAGACCGGTTCACTTAAAAGGGATGGCCATTCGGGTCAATATACTTAACGTAATCAATCGCACATTTAAACATTTAATCAACCACTCGGACTCCGAATATTCGGAATTGTAAATAAAATATACAGGCATGTCATAGAACTCAATTCTGATCGTAAGTGGTTTCAATTCCGCAAATTTGTTCTTCAGAAAAAGAAAAAAGAAAATTTCTTTCGGAATGTAATCACTATTAAATTACAAAACGGAATTGGGTTTCTTTCAACATTTTATATTTGGAAGTTTTTTAATTGATTTTTGTTTTGTGTTCTTATTTAGATTAGACTGCTTGTTACTTTGGTGTAACCAATGTTGCCAATTTAAATTTAAAAAGTAAAGATTCAGCATTTTTTCGAAAATACAAATTCGATAGGAATCTGAAAAAGGTAATACAAAATCGATGGGAACTGTTAATACGGAATTAAAGCCATTCCGATCGGAATGTATAACAGCCTCAATAAAATGTAAATAAGCAAAACAGTTCTCATCAAATTACGATGAAGCCACTATTATAATCCGTAGACATTCACAATTAGTGGATTCTTGTCGCAAGAAATATTTTTTTTCCTTAAAAACAAATTTTGTGAGAATACTCAAGATTGGGCTGAATACTAAGTGATCAAAATATACAAACGTAAATGTCACAGCTTGAGTTTGTTAGCCATTTGGTTGCCCCAACTATCTTTATGTTATGGAACCCAAACTCATCTCATATGGTATCAATAAGAGTTTCACTGTCAAATCGGCGGTCTTAAGCCGTACTAACAGCATCTTTCTAAAAATGCAAAATCTCTAAGACTTAAGCTTATTAATAAAGAACTCTAACTAAGTTTCTGAGATGAGTTAACTCTTTGGTCTTTGGTACCCGGCATCGTGGAAAATTTCTGGCTTTAACTAGATATTATGTGCATTGGATTTAATTTAAAAGGTGCTTTCTTCAGTTTTGTTAAGAAGACAAGGTGATTTGAACATATAATTTGGTAAATAAGGAGCCTTTTAATGCAACAAATGCCTAAGAAGCGCTCTAAATTCTCATATTTTGATGAGAATAAAAAAAATTGAAAATCCCCCAAATTTTGTCGAAAAAAAAAATTCTCTCACGGACCGTAAAGAATTCATTAATTTTTGCCGTTTAATTAAGGTGTTCAACTCAAGGTGAATCTCAATCCGAATTAATAACAGGTGGCCTTACCAGCACAGGTGACTTTGTGATTTTTTCTTCTTTGAATGTTATAAGTTATATCTTTCTATTGTACGTCTTTTTTGACAATCGAAGGCGTTTAAAAAAATATACATATTTCTTTCGCAGTGCTGTATTCAGTTTCGCCGCGAGTAGACCTGTTATAAATTCGCCTTGGGTGAATATAATATCGGGTGGTAGCTATGACGAATTCAATTATATTTGCAGGTAACCGGACTATCAAACTTCATATAAAAAGAAATTATACAGATTTTTAATAAACTGAGTTTGACCGCCGAAAATGAATGCATTCGCCATCGCTTTCTCAAAGTATTTTATTCGCCTGAATTAAAATCCTTTAATAAAAATCTGCGTCATGGGAAATTTTGTATTAAGTGGTGGCGAATTGTTTTATGTTCGCCGTTGTTGGAAATGTCAAATTCCATATTCAAAAAATCTTTTTAAATTTTTTTATTGGAGGTTTGACATTTGTAGCAAATTTTCACAAATAAATTCCCCTGTTAAAAGATTTTTCTATGATCTGCATCAATTATTTTTTTTATAGGAATTTGTCATATCGATCAAATAAATAAATCGAATCGAATAAATCGTCATTGCTCTCACGTAGTAACAAATTTCGCTATAAATTTTTTCCTTGCATCCACCAAAAATTTAAAAAGCGTGTCAACTTGTATGTATGTATTTACCGCTTTCCAATCGTTATCATTTCATTTGAACTCACTTACCTAAAGTCAACGATCTCTTGTTTAAAGCAAAAATATTAAGAATTTAAAAATCAATTATTCGAAAATGCAATAAAATTAAATCATCAGCACTTACACAGCCACATACACACATAAATACGTAATGAAAAATACCAATATGCCTGAGTAATTTAAATATTTTTTAAATAAATTTTAAATCTGGTTGTCATATTAACAAAACATTAAATGTCAGATACCTACCTACTACGTCATTTAAGAAAAGCCAATAAACTCAACTTGCTCTCAATAAATTTACAAACAAACAAACAAACAAACGAACAGACAGTCTGTTTAACACAAGAAGTAAAAAAAGAAAAAAAAACTGACTGGTTGATTACTTCATACTGGGGGCTTCTTCTCTTCATCTTTTTCTGTTTTTAAGGTTAATAACAGCAACAAAAAACTACAAAAACAAAACAGAACAGAACAGAAAAAAAAAAACGAAAAACACTCCACTAAAGAAATTCTGTCATGCAAAAAAACATAAACAAATGCCGGGAAAATGTCATTAAACTCTGGAGAAGAAAAACAACATATAAAAAAAGTACAAAATATGTAAACTGTCATTTAAGAGAACGAACACTTAATTTCTTTTCAAACTAAAGAGCTGTTGGTTAACTAAACACATAGTGCTGCCACATGGCTTAAGTGAAAAATCAGCTTATTAAACCAAAAAAAAAAAAAAAAAACGCTAAAAATTGATTATTTTTGAAATTTAAAAAAATCAGCATAAAATAGAAATTAAAAGTTCTTAAATTATTTTTAGACCTCTTGAATACAGAACGCTAAGGAAATAATTAATAAAAATTATTTTAAATTATGAAAATTGTGTTAGATATTTTTAAAAAAAAAAGTGTGAGCGACACTTTCATCAACACAAACAAATATTGGGGTGAAAAGGAAATAAAAAATAGGAAAAAATAAGTACGATAATTTCACATAAAAATGTCGCCGACTGGTAATGGGTTAAATATTTAAAAAAAAATTTAGTATTTCCTAAAAAATCTTTTTAAAAGTTTTAAACTGATACCGATATCGATATCTTTCATTTAATGCACAATCGTACTTTTCTATGAAAAGTTCAGATGCCCATAACTCGGAATATATGAGCGAAGACCAATTTCTTTACTTTTAATTCTCAATCGCCTCATATATTTATTTTTTGATTGAAATTACTTCACTTAACTAGATTTTTTCCAAATGATATGAAAAAATTCGAAGTAGTCGTCCTGTTTTGAGCGCTACCTCAAAAGACATGGACCGATCTTGTTGATTTTCAATAACTATTTATAAAGTCTTTAGTGCAAGAGCTTCATTCAAGTACTCGTCCGGTTTTCTAAATAATTTGTTTTGTTTAGAATTATTTGGCTACAGGGTAAAAATTGGCAAATTTTAGATTAACCAGTTAAGGGTGTTTGACGTGTATACACGTTAAATCAAAACTTTATTACGGTGCGTTCGACGTGTACACGTTGTGAGAAATAAAAAATTACCAATGACTATAAACTCTCTAAATTTTAAGAAATCCAATAAGAATATTATTTGATGGAATGTTTGCTTTATATTACCAATAGAACTGCTGAGTATTTTATACAGATGATAAATTGTTAGTACATGTTTGGTCTCCGCATTAGAGACTGGGAATTACACACACAAATGAAAGTTCTGACCCCTCGTGCAAAGACGTTTTTATCTTAGATAGAAATTCAGTCCTCATTACGAGCATCATTTCATTTTTCACAGAATTCAATGCTCTCTTCTTCTTTGTAAGCCCGGTGACATACTATCCCGTTTTGCGACAGCAGCTTTCTTCAATTTTTAGCGGGAAACAGTATCAACATAAATAGTTCGAAGCATTCGATCCAAAAATGTGTATATTTTAAGTTATTATCAAAATAAAAATGAAGTTCTTCCTCGTTTTTCATAAGATTATTAATAGCATCATTTAGCCCTGCGTTCGACGTGTATACATGTCATAGCCTGATTTTTATTCCGCACACGCTGGAGGGTTTTTAAAATTAAATTCCACGCCTAACTGGTTAAATGTTTATAAAAAAAAATTAATATATTGCCGATAAATCGACAACAGTGGAAACACATTGTTTTTATTTGACTTGATTCTCTCATTCTCATTCTCTCTGCAAAGTAAATTTATGATGTTGCCAGACAGTGGTGTTATAGACAATTTCAACAAACTTTTACAAAAATTTATTTATTTATTTATTTAATTTTTTATTTAGATTTTGATATCAAAAGTTTTTTGCTTGAATTTGGAGAGAGTTTGGAAACAGAAATTAAAAAAATTTAAAAGTAGTTTGACACAAAAAGTTAAGGTTTTACCGCTTATAACCTTTTCAAAATATAAGTTCCTCAATTAGGAATTATTTGAATTTTAAGTTTTCTCTATAGTTTAATCTTTAGCAATTTCCTATAACAAATCACTCAAAAATGTTCAATAAAATGCTGCCAATCCTTAAAACAAGAAAGCAACTCGACAGCATTTTATTAAAATTCAGATAATATTGGCTTAACCAATGAATCATAACACTTTTGAATTCCTTTTAATAGCGTTAATTGAATTCGAAAGTCTACACTCCAATAACCTTGTACATAAAAGGAAAAATTCGACTGCATCAAATAAGTTTAGACATTTTTTTTTATTAAAGCTTAATCAGAAGAACAGACATGCGCGGTAGAATAATTCGCAAACTAAGCCATCAGGCTGAATTTGGACGGCTTTTATCGCATCAAAAGCTCTATGTGTAACAACAAAACGAATGAATAGGAACAATTTTTGCTTAACAATTTATTAAATTGGAATTTTTGATTTTTGGGTTAATTTTCGCTTTATCTTTGCTGATTTTTAAATTTTTAAACTCATTTCTTAAATTTTATGTCTTTAATAATTTTCTGTGGTAAAATTTTCATTAATTGCTCAAATATCGATTTTTTGGTGATTTTTTTTGTTTATTTTTTAATATTAAAATTTTTATATTTTTCGGTACCTTTTTGATTTTTTTAATTAATTACGAATTTAGCTTTCTTGGCGATTTTTTTCTAAAAATGTAATTTTTCCAATAAATTTCAAAATTTTTAATACATTTTCCAGTAAGATGTTATAACAAGTCGAGCTACTTGACAATAAAAATAGTCTGGTCTGGGCTAGGCAAGAACAAAGCAGATTATTTTTTAAGGAAAGCCCTATAAATTGCTGGCTGGGTAACTTTAACACGGAAATCAAAAAAGTTAAACAGATTCTTTATTTTCTTCTTCCTCTATCAACTTTTTTTTTTTAATTTTTTAAAATAATACAAAAGGGCAGATGAGTATTAAAGGCTTAAAGAAATCGACAGAAATTTTTACCACAGCAACATAACCTAAGTTTAAGCAGTGTCTGTGTGTCTGGCAACACTGTTTTTTTTTGTATTACAATCAAATTCATTGTTACACTTTCATGCCGCTATTTTAGATGGAGCCCTTTTTTAACACACAATGGGGCTTCTCCAAATTATATGAAGCAAACAATTTAAAGAGAGCCATATGTGCTGTACGTTAGCGTGTTTGTTTGTGTTTGTGCATGCATGTGCGTTCGTGTCGTGAATAGCGCGCTCTTACAAAATTCAGGTTTACGTTGTGCACTACACAACTTACATTTGTTTGGTTGTTGTTCCCTTCACGATTATAGTAGAATTGATTGCTTGTTTTTTTTTTTAATTTGTTTTTTGTTTTTGTTTGATTTTAATTTTTGGGGTATGTTCACAAGTGCTGCCTACCAAATTGTAGTTCGTTGCTGTTACTAATGTATGTGAGTGTTGTTTTTGTTGCTTTTTGAGGTTGTTGTGCAGTTTGCTTTAGCAGGTGAACGACCGACCTAGCCATTGTTGTTATGATTTCATTTATTCTTTCTTGTATCTTCTTCTTATTTTGCGTTGGATGCCTTGTAGTTGTTGCTGTATTAAGAATATAGTACCTCACACATAAGAAGAGCAAATTCTAAGAGAGAATGCGATTACTTTGGAAAATTAATCATGCGATTGAAAGAAATACAGTTTCATGAGGGTTTTGGGAGTTTGAATGACTCACTGAAAGGAATTTTGCGTTTACTTTTGGATAATTTGTTCTTTTAATAGTTTCTTTGAAATCTTTTATGTTACAATTTGTTTTTTATACGTAAATTTAAGAATTTTTGAGAATGGGTGTGCTTAAGTGTGTGTTTAATAAATGTAACTGTGTTTTATTTAAATTATTATTTTCTTTTGTCGATTAAATACGAATTAACGTAATAATTTTTTTTTAAATTTGGGGTGTTAGGCTCCCAAGGTGGCTGCTGAAATTTTTCATTACTTATTAAACGGCTTCCAAAAGGGAGAGAATGATCACCTTGTCTCTCCTTCATATATATTTATGTTTATGTCCGCAGAACTCAGTCATTTTTGAACAGATTTTGAAAAAAAAAATTTTTTTCCATCTTAAAAAAATTTTGATAATTTAAAAAATTAAAGGGTTTCCTCATGGAACACTCATGATCTTTACAATTTATTGAACCGTTACGTCTTTATAAAAAGTTCTTAATCAATGTAGCTGCCAATATTAGAAAGAAATACAAAATGAACCTTAAAAATTAAGGGTGTACCCATATTAGAAAAAATAATAAAAAAAATTTTTAATTAAAGGGTTTTCCCAATGTTACGTAATTTAATTTATAATGCCCTATTTTTGAACTGTGATTGTGAAACACTTAAAAATTACACAGAATGTGTACTTCTATGTCCATTAAAACAATAAGAATAAATAAATAAAATTAAAAATTAAAGGGTGTCACCATATATGACACAGTTTGATGTATATGGCATTTTATTTTAAACCGTTATAAAAAACAATTGAAATTTAAGTGTTAAATCTGCTGGAATTACAAATATAAAATTAAAAATTAAAGTGTGCTCCAATTTTTAAAGCTTCAAAGTCTAAATTAGCTTTAAAGGTGCCAAAAGTTGGTTGTCGGCATAGGAAAAATATGATTTTAAAGGTCCAGAAGATATATTCCTCATAATGTTGGTCCATCATGCAAATGCCCTCCAATGCAGCTGCCAAAAATTGTTCAATATATCTTTCACTTCATACAACCACCGAAAAGCACAAAACATAGTGTTTACAAAGCTAGAACCTTGCTTACGCATGGTTGACATTTAACACGCCCACAAATTGTTCAACGTTCTACAATGAAAAATCAAACAGTCAAAATTAAAAACTCACTCCATGCTTTGCTTTTCATATTTTTTTGTTAAATTAACAAACCACATTAACCTTGACTATGACTTTCATTTACTCATTTATTCATTCATTCATTAATTAATGATGATGAAACAAACTTTCAGTTAATGTTGAAATGTATTCGTGTCACTGTTTAAGTAGATGTTGCAAAGTTATTCTCAGTTCATTGAACTTTCAAAATTCTTTTCGTTCAATTATTTCCTGGTCATTTATATTTCTTGGCTTTGGCATCTACTCACTTTTTGTTTTATTAATCCAAATGACGTAATTTTATTTTTTATTATTCAATATTTTTTTTATTTTATTTGGGAATTTGGTATTTAATTTTGTTGGGAAGTGCTAAGTGTTTTTATTATATTGCAAAATCTAAGGAAAATATTATGGTTCTGAAGTTCAATGAACGGAATTTGTTGGTCTTAATCTAATATTAGAAAAGTATTTGTAAAAGTTTAAATAAAAATTTGTAACTATTTTTGAGCATTTTCCATATTCTGTTCAGTTTAAAATATGAGGTTGGATATCTTTGCAATGAAAGCAGCCAGACTTTATTAATAACGTTTGTATCCTCAGAAAATCCGCGTTTCTTAAATCCGAATTTATGTAAAGGAACGAGAACGGTTCAACTAGTCAACGTCCGTTTCAAAGTAATCGTATTCCAAAGAAGGCTGTATTCTCTTAAAGAAAATTGTATACGCTGAACTTGGAATTCCCTTGTATTGATACCTCTCCACAAGCAGCGTGACATGGATTCCTTTCCTTTCTTGCAAAACACTAGTTAACACTTCAGCTTATGTTTTCATTGGCTGCCTTCAAAATGAAATTTTGAAAGCCAATGCAGTGCGTATTGTGAACACAAATCACAAAGAGTTTTTCAACAGTTTTTTGGGCCTTGGTGGTGCCTCAGTCCTTGATATTTTTTAGGGAAAGCCAAATATCAAACAAGTCCTTGGCTTAAATCAATTTTGCAGTTCCAATTCTTAAAGAACACAACAAATGAATATTTGCTAATAAAGCTGTCTTCTTAGCATTAGAAGACAAATGCATCAGCCCGAAAAAGAAAATAATTTTTAACTTGTTGTCATACCTTTCGGTGAAGACCGTCGTCACTGGCTGCTTATTTAATACGATTGGCGAGCGCTTTCGATGTAAAGACATCATTTTCAAGCCGCGTTTTGATTAGTACTAAAATGAAAATGATGTCTTTACATCGAAAGCGCTCGCCAATCGACAACTTTATTTTATTACTGGCGGAATAAATCCAATTAACTTAATACCAAATTTTTAACTTTATCACAAAAACTTGGCTTGTTTTTGTACTCCATATTCCTTCTCCTTCAATATTCTTGTATTCTTCCCATTTTTAATCACAAAGAAAAAAGTGACATATATGATATTTCTTTATTAGAAGACTGCACTGAGGACTCATCTAGCGGCCCTGCATGTTTCTTTTGATGCCAACATACATTTAGTTTTTGTATTTGTAATAGAGAGCATGTTCAGTGTTACAATCTATTTCGGAATAGTTTTTTTTTTAAACAAAAATTTTTAATTTCTTGTTACGTTTTTTCCTTTCAGAACAAACGTGCGGATTCTTTTGATTGCAAATACCACTGTGGCATATTGTAAATTCGCTTTTTTCTGTACTCCTCTATGGCTTCTGGCTACACTTCTTGATCCTACGGTCTTTAGGATTCTATGGTCTCATACTTACTAAACATGCATTATTACAAATGCAGTCATTTACGTCACACTACTGTGTTACTCCGTCGAGATATGAACTTACTCGATGCCTTGTTTAGTAACCTAAACCATTCACAGACCACTCCACTACTCTTTAAAGCCAAGCCAGTTGTCACCCTTTAAACCAATATCCACAACATAAATCTTCCATACACTGTTATTACGCTGTTATTCTCTTCCGCTAACAGCTAGAGCTCTCTTTCTTTTTATTACAAAGGGCTTCTTGACAATTATCTGTTACTTTTGTATTAAATAGACGTCTTCATTTATTTATCCGACCATGACTTCACACAATAATTGTCTTTATTTTCCGAGAGGTTCGACTGTTGTTTCTCAATTTTTAATTGCCTTCTACAATTTTTATTTTTCTTTGCACGTATAGCCGACGCTGGGCTTGAACTCATGATCTTCTGTTTTACAGTACGCACCTCTACAACAACAGGGGTTGCCAGACCTTATGTTCGCAACATTCTATTACCACATTTTTCACACATAAGAGGACTAGTTGGTCGCTCACTTACCGTGGTAGCGAAGTAGAATATTAGAAACCCTATTTTGAGAAGGCCACACTATTCTTCAGCCATGAACTTTCACCCTGTCTCCGTGAGGTTTCTTGGAAGATTGCCCAGACTGGCTTTAAAAATCTTATTAAGAATTCACGAGACACTACTTAGTGGCGTATTCAAAGAAGGTGATAAATTGACTCCGAGTCGAAATGCATACTTATTAAGCAACCAGTGTGGCTTGTCATTACTGTCAGTCACCTCGAAATATCTTATCGATTTCGTTTGCATATTGCGTTTAACATTCAAATAAGACATGCCAGTGTGGCAACTCTAGTTTTTGTCTTTCCTAATGTCCTTTTAAAATCAAGTAGTAAACAAATTGGACATGTCATGTACAGTCTTTCAAATAATAGCACGTTCGAACTTTAAGGATGTAATTTTTTTCAGCTACGTTTTATATCAGCAACTGGAGTTGCCAGATGATTTTTTTTAACTTACAAGCATTTTCAATAACTGCCAAGAATCAAGGAAAAATGTTTTTTGTTTGAAAAAAAAACATAATGCGTTTTGAAAATGGAAATTTCCACTTAGTGTTTAATATTGAAAGGGATTTTAAAAGACAAATCAAAAGCGAAAATTGTGGAAAATATTTAATATTTTTAAACACAAAAAAAAATTGATCGATTTCTATCACAAATCTACTTCTTTCCAAGAACGACAACATATGATTTTCCAAAAAAAAAAAAAAATTGTTTTTTAATTTATATTTCTTTAAAAATAAAGCATGTAAAAAATTTAAATCTGGAAGCCCTTGGCAGCGTTTTTTTCACACAAGACTGCTCTTTATATGCGTTTCTTAGATATTTTAGTAATTTTCTGATATTAACTCAAAATTCTAAAGCTCTCTTCAATAACTTATTGACTTTTAAGGTCGCTCTTTTGTAAAAGAGGGCACCTATGGTGACACCCTTTAATGCATATTTTTAAACATGGACCTAAAATTACACACTTTTTTTAAATTTCAAGTTTTTGTCTAAATTAATATAAAAGCTAAAGCCAGATAGATACATCAAACAAGATAAACTATGAGGACACCCTTTAATTTTCCATTTCAAATTTAATATTGATGTTAGAGAGATTTCAACAATATTTCTATAAAAATTTTAGCTGTCTGTTTTAACGGTTCAAAATTGTGTTTACATTAAATGCATAACTTTTGGGGACACCCTTTAACTCATAATTTCAAACATTTATTTTTGTTATTATAGAGAACATAAATAGACATGTTTTATGTACTTTTTAAGCGTAACACTTTAAAAGTGAAAAGTATGTAAGTCAAATTATTTTAGTTATGAGGACACCCTTTAATTTTTTCTTACTTGTAATTTTGAACATAACATTACAACTTTGTTGAAATTTCAATTATCTACCGATAATGGTCCAAGACATAAAACAATTTAAATTAAATAACATTTACTATGGGGACACCCTTTAATATATAAGTTAATATTTTTTGGTATATCATTTTTTTATGAATTCTGTATTATTTTAGAGTGCTGACTATAACAGTTAAAAAGAATGTGTAAGTCAAGTTACGTTAGCTATGAGGACACCCTTTAATAATGAAGTTTATTTTTCTTAATAACTATTTGTTATTGTGAGCTTTAGTGACACCAACTGTCTTTTACGGTTTAAGAGGCATGTAAAATGTAGATGTGTTTTATGGGGGCACCCTTTAATTTTTATGATTATGAACTAGCATCACTCTTTAATTAAAAAATTTTTTTTTAAATTTGTTCTGAAATAACTGAGTTTTTCGGTCACAAATTTAATTAAAATTTCTTCGTTTTAAAGTCACTTAGAAAGAACGAAGCAAGCAACGTTGCCACACTGCGTCTGGCTTTAAAATGACTTACATGTTGTTAGACGAAAAACAAAGCAATCAATGTTGCCAAATTGCAGCTCTAAGACAAGTAGAAGGCAAAAGGACTTCAAAATTATATTTAATTTTATGCTTAAAACAAAAATTAGGTCAACAGGATGTCTGCTCTGAAGAGTTTTTAAAATTCTTATTTTAATTCGATGTCATCAGCAACCAGTCATGTTTCTGTGGAACAAAAATGTCTTGAAATTTCTTTGGAAAAATTACTAACAATTGAATTTGTCAGAGCAAAGAAAGGAGACCGTAGAAACAAAAACAAAAGAAATATGAAATAAAAGCTTTTTTCTGCTTTCTGTGGGAACGAGTGCATTATTTTAAAGTCTTTTAAATTTCGTTAAATTGCACTTAAGCATCAAATTTCATTATCCTGTGTACTTACAATAAACAGTTCAGGTTTTTTATTGTTGTTGTATTTTTTTGTTGTTTGTTTGCTGCAGCAGCAAATAAATTGAATTTAATGCATTCACAGCTCAACAAGCAGATTGTTATGACGTACGTTACGAACAGACAGACATTCGGTATTTGTTATGTTTACATTTATTACAACAATAACAACAACTACTAATGAAGTTCAATGTCCTGTTAGTTATAAAAGGATTTTTCTTAGTAATTTTTGTTGTATATAGTTTTAGTTTCTTTTTTTTTTGGTTTTGCCAACAAATCAAGGATTCTTGGCTGCAGTAGCTGCTTGCTGTACAACAAATTTTTTAAAAGTTTTAGTTTTAGAGGGTTGGTTGGTTGATAATAAAAGAATAGTACAGTGAAAGGAAATGACAAAAAAAATAAGAAAAGAAAAGAAATCCCTAACCAATGCAGCAATTTAGTTTAAGTTTCTTTGTCTTGATGTTGCATAAATAGTGTGGTTCATTGTTTTAAGTAGTTGTAGTTGTAATATAGTTTACAGTGGCATAGGTTAGGGTTTGCTTCATTTTTTTCTTCTTGTTTTTAAGGCTAAATGTTTAAAAAATATATATAAAAATTTCTAAAGTGTTTCTTGTTGAACTTTTTATAAAACAAATACAAAGAAATCCTTGTTTTTTTATTGTTTGTGAAAAGGACAAAAGTTCAATAGTTTTATTGTTAAAATTTTATTGTTAGGTTAACTTAAGGCTGCTGTAGCTCTTTAGATTAATATTAAGTTCACCAAAAAGGCTTTGGAGTGGCCACTGTTGCCAGATAATTTTCGTGCAAAATATGTAAAAAAAAATTTAAAAAAAATTCGGCAAAATCATTATATTTAAACAATCGCATAAAAAATCGACAAAAAAAATTTTAATTTTTCAACTTTTTTTATTTAACGTTTTTTTAACAAAAAAATCTTTTGCATTAAATTAAAATAAATTCGCCTAGTTTGAGTTAGAATCTTATAAAGGGATCATTTATTTTACTTTTTAAACTTGTTACAACAGACTTAGTAATACATTCTAAATTTAAAATAAGACCCTGTAAAAATCACATAACTTTTGGAATACCCTGTATTTTAAATTTTGAAAATTGCTTTTTTTAAGGAAAGTAGCAATAAATTTTTTGCTTAAATTTATACGATTAAAAAAAATGGGTTATATATGTAAAAAACCGTAACTTTTGGGGCACCCTTTATTTAATTTAATTTTTATTTTTTATACATGTTCTTATAGCAGTCATAGCAATACATACTCTGTGCAACTTTCAAGAGTCTACCCATAACGGTTTAAAAGTTAAGGACGCATTAATCAAATTAATAGCCTCTGTGGAAGCACCCTTTAATTTTTTATGTATTATTTAAACTTTTTTTTTAATAACGGAAAAGTATGTTTGAATTTTGTGTAAATTTCAAATGTCTGCCTAAGAAGGTTGAAAAGCTTAAGCTATTTACGTTAAGATAACATCACTACAGGGACACCCTTTACATTTTAGTTTTGTTTTTAATTTTCTGTACTTTTTTATAGCAGACATAAAAACACTTAAACCTAAATTGTCTGTCTATTGTGGCTCAGAAACAAGGCCACGTATATAAAAATTTTGTCACTATTGGGACACCCTTTATTTAAACTTTTTCTTTTTACATAGATACACTGTTTAAAGTTTGTTTTATTTAACTGGAGAAAATCTTTAGTGCAAAGAATTCACTCAAGTTTCTTGTTCAAAAAATCTGCAATTTGACGATAAAAAGGCAAATCTGGCAACAGTCTAAAAACATTGTTGTAAATTTTTATTTGTTTTATTTAAGTAAGAATCATTCTCTCTCGTTAATAAATTAAAAATGTTGCCACACGGTTGTGATTTTGAGAATAATTTAAATCTTAAAGAAAAATTTATTTTATAAAAAATCATTTGGCGGTAAAAGTTGTTTGTATTAATTGAAAGGAAGTGGAAATGAGGGTAAGCTGAAGAAGAATTTTGTAAGACAAAAAAACTATTTATTTACCAGAAGTTGGATTGAAAGTCTTAAGCCTAACAAACACGCGTTTTAAAACCGCAAAACGCTTAACTTCTTGTAAAACGCTCCCCTCAAATAGAAGATCTACTAGTGCCGCCCCGTGCGTAACCTGTTTTTCCTTTAGCAGCGTATTAGGGCACTGATCAGATTTAAAGGATCCATTTCCCTTAGTTTCGGGATCTTGAATAGCTAAGAAATTAAGGAAGGAACTTCCTCCAAGGGATTTCCCCAAAGAAAAATTTTTTTTAATATTAAAACCAAAACCCTTTCATGTGTTCTCCTCAAATGTCATGAATGCTGATATCTCACGTGCTAGCGTTTGAGATCCAATAGTTCCTCCCTAAAGCAGCAATGCATAATGAAATTTCATTCTAGGAAGATTGACTACATCTAATCTTCTGTGAACTTCTACATTTCTTTATTAATTTCTTTCAGCTAAATGACATTGTCACTTGACATTTGTCTACACAACTTTTTTCCTTACAGCTATAAGACAAAATAATAAAATCTTTTGAATAAAATAAACTCAATGAAAACTTGTAATTGAAAAAAATAAGAGAAAAAAATGCTCATACACTGACCTTAGACATGTCCCCCAGTTACTTATTTCAAGCCAAATTAATTTATTTTCAATGCTGTTGCACAGGAAATGGTAACTTCTTGTAGGTGGCCTGGGTTGAAGAAAGTTTAATGAACGTTAATTTATGTTGCACTCCCGGAGAAATGACAGGATGAAAGATTGAGTTTTGTTATAACAGAAACTGTCAATTAATTTTAAAATAGTTTTTTTTTTATTTTAATTTTTAGTTCATTTCGTTAATTAATCAGAAAAAGCTTTTGATGTTTAAAAGTGTCTTATTTTTTGGATTATAAGAAATTTGGATGTTTTATATTTTATTTGCTGACTATTAACTCGCGATTATATGGAAAATATGCTACTAAACTGTGAAAAGAATCAACAAATAATAACTTAAACCGAGCCAGTAAACGAAAACCAAAAAGACATTTCTTAACCTTAAAGTACTTTTTAAATTAAGCTTTATGATTATTTAGCAAAGCAACCTTTTTTTTACAGAAACTACCAAAGATATTAAAAAAAAATAAAATAAAATGATAAAGGTACTTTTTGAAAAAATGGTACTTTGTGAACAGTACTTTAAAAAAGTACTTTATAGCAATGATTATTTTTAGTACATGGGATTAAATAAAATCACTTTTGTTGAAAAAAAAATTCTTCATTAAATGCAATATTGTTTTAAAAGGTACTTTTTTCGGCGCAAATTTTTTTTAAACAGTAATTTTTTTAATAATCTTTTCTAACAAAAATTATCTTTTAGAACAAAGATAGTTTCAAAATTGTTTTGCTTTCAGGGTTTTCTTTTTTTATAAAAAGCAAACATCATTTAACAAAATATAGCTTAAAGTACTTTTTTAACCAAATAAACTTTTTCAAAAATAATAAACAAAAATTAATAATTAAAGGAGACTTATTTAAAAATAAATTTTAAAGAAAAGTACCTTGACGATAACTATACTTTTCAGCAAGCAAATGCTATTTAACAAATAAAGACTTTTCACAAAAAATTACTATTTCCAGAAAAAAAAAAATATTTAAAAAAGATCTATCAAAATGTCGCAACAAAATTTACTTGTTAACAAAAATTGATACAAACGTACTTTTTAAATAAAAGTTAATTTTTAAACTTTTTTAACAAAATATACTCTAAAAAAGATATTTTCTTAACCAAAAGAATTTTTTTTTAAGAAATATTTCTTCTTTCTAAAAGGTACGTTTTTTTTCTTAAAAAGTACTTTCTTACACCAGGATTCCTTGAGAGATTAATTTTTAAGTACAAAAAATAATTTTTATTAATAAAAGTTTCTATTATAATTTAAGTTATTGATTATTTTTATTAAAAGCAACTTTTTATTTAAATGGTTCCTTGAACAGAGTGGGTACTTTTCAAGAAAAATTTAAAAAAAAGTTTGTTGACTTATTTTTATAAAAAGCCATCGTTTACATAAAATATAAGTATCAATAAAACACCCTGATTAATATTTTTTTAGCTAATTGTTTGTTTAAAGGTACCGTTAATCTAAAGGTACTATTTGTATACAAGGTACTTTCTTTTTTTAAAACAAATGTTGTTTTATCGAAATCAAAACGAACAAGATATTTGTCACTGAAAGTGGTATTTAGCTCTATGTCACAAGGCCATAATCTGTGTGTTATTTTTCTCTTGAAGTTTATTTAGTAATCCTCTGTTGTACGCTGAACGCCCATTCCAATTATCTGCCCTTTTAAAAATTTTAACATGGTGATTTTAATTCTTTTGCTTGTATCTCTTTCTTAGCATGAAAATAAGACATACAAATTTTATGATTATTTTTGAATTATAAAAAATATATTTTTCCTTTAATTATAAATTCCGTGGGAACAAAAAAATAAAAAGGTGGCATCACCGTTATTTGAAGGGAGCTATTTTGCTTTTTTACATATAACTTCTCTTTCATAATTCATAATACATATTTTCTTCCCGAGTTTTTTCACTTTCCGCAGGCAATACAAAGGGGAGCAAATTTCTAATAGGAAAATGTAGAAAAGTAAGAAAACTCGCACGGAATTTCTGTTTATAATTGGACTGATTATAAACACAAAATAAAACTTATAAAATATTAGAACCAGAAAGAGGGCGTTTAAAATATGCAAAATCTACTTCTTACTCCATTTTCTTTAATGATCCGTGCAAAAATCATTTTTACAAATGACCATACGGCAAAAAAGATTTTTTGTTATATTTTTTTCAAAAATAATTTAACTTTTTTTTATTAAATTTCTTATACAAACCACAACAAATTAAATTTAATTGAAATGTGTAAATTTTTTCTAAAGAAAAAATTAAATTAAATAGTACAAGCTTTACCATCCCTGATGCATAAGCTTGAGAATCATTCACTTTGCTGTAATAACATGTTATGAAGTAAAAGTGAAAAGTTGCCAGATTATTATAATAAAAATATTCTTAACTTGCGATTACTTTTTCCTAACGACAGTTGTTTAGAAAATTAATGGCACAGTAAGATTTATATAAAAGAGATAAGAAAAACGCCAAAAGTTTTGAAGCCGCTAAAAAAAATTTTTCATCAAATAAATTTAGAAATCGTCATGCAAGACATTCCTGGTCGGAGCGACAAAACAATAAAAACACGACAAGTTGTCATTTGTTTTTTGGCTGAAAGTGCTGTATATTGGTTTCGTATTTCCAAACTATTAAAAAAAATTTTCTTTCTTGTTGTTATTAACGACCAACCAGTCGTCACTTGGCATGAAATTAAAAACAAAAACAAAAAATAAAAATTTCAACAACATTATTAAATACAACAGACGACGAGACACGACAAAATGAAAACGTTCAGAAAAAAATAATTAAGAAAACCAACAACAAAATTATAAGGAATTAATATACAGCAACAACAAAAACCAAATTCAAATGCAACAAAAAAAGTCCATTGGTTGTCATAAATATGCATGAATTCATACAGTATATTTTCTATACAATTTGTTGTTGTTGTAACTGTTGTTTATTTCGCTTTTGCATAACTAACCTTCGACAATGCAATTTCTAATGTTGCAATTGAAAACAACAAACTATTAGCGACGACTTTTAACGAGGGAAAAAACAAACACACACACATGTCGCTAAACAACACTGCAAACAACAGCAACAACAAAACATTTTAGCCGCCGACTAACCGGCACACAAAAAAAACTGCTCGTTGCCTATTCGTCATTGTTATAATAAAAACTTCCAAGTTTTCAGTAGACAGATGGACAGACATACCTAAATGTATGCACTAAATTTTTTGTTGCTCTTGTGTTCGTGTTTTTAAAGGCAGCAAAAAAAATCATTTTTTTTTTCTATTAAAAAAAGAAATAAAAATTTATAAAATTATTTTTGCAGCTGTTTTATTTGTTATTGATGTCATTAACGTTGAGTTTTATTGTTGTTGTTATTATTAAAAGGATAACAATTGATTGCATTTTAAAGCCATTCAAACTGAACACATGTGTACAATGGACTAACACACATGTTGTAATTTGTCTCGTTGAATGTTGGTACCAACTAAAGGTATGTTGGGCTTTGCAAGTACTTTGTGTTCAGAAGATATCTTGTTGTATTTATTTACTGCAACGT
Organism: Cistogaster globosa; assembly: GCA_937654795.1. NCBI lineage: Eukaryota > Metazoa > Arthropoda > Insecta > Diptera > Tachinidae > Cistogaster > Cistogaster globosa. The sequence goes on from OW569406.1 coordinate 5,669,001, forward strand.
GAAAAAAGGATTGTGCAATATTGGTTAAGGGCTTAAACTGTTTCGCAAATAAAGATTTATCAGAAATGATAAAACAAATTTACTACCAAAAGTTACTTTTTTACCATAAACAATTTTTTGCTTCAACATTCTTTTTATACTTTGAGGCATATTATAGTCCATAAAAAAATTTGTTAATAAAAGTGTTTTTTCTAGGCATCTGTAACATTACAGCGGCGCAGCCGCTAGTCCAATAAAAAGTACTTTTAATTAGAAACTCTTTGAAAAAATTATTTTTTTTTTAGTAAAAAAGTACTTTTTACCATTAAATTATTAATTCTGGTGCTTTTTGCGAAAACCAACTTTTTTGCACAATCTTTTTTGGAAAAGGTACTTTCTTTTAAAAGGTACTTGTTTAATAAAAACACGTTTATGAAATAAGAGTAATTATAAATAATATCAATTTTCATGTGTGCTTTTTTATAAGGTACTTTTTTGCTGGTACTTTTTAACATGTACCTTTTTACCAGGTACTTTTTAACAGGTACTTTTTAAAGATAAAGTACTTTTAAATGAATGCTGCTTTTAAATAGGAAATATTTCTTCTATAACTGACTTTTTTCAACAAAAGTTTCTTTTCTTTAACGAAAAAAAAATACTTTTCGAGCATTCATTTTTTCTGCAGTCTTGCAGTCAAATAATGAATAATTTATTTAAAAAAAAATTAAATAAAATCCTTTTATTATAAAAAAAATTAATAAAAGATTTGTTTTGTTTAAAAAAGTACTTTAGCTTAAAAAAGTATTTTTGTGCAAAAGATTACTTTAATTCAAAGGAACAGTTTTAAAAATAAAATTCATTAGGTAAAAGCTTAGCTTTTTAGGTAATCCAATGGTTAAGCGAAATATTTTACAATTAAAATCCATAACCTTATATAAAAGCAAAAAAGTACTTTTTAGTGAAAATAGGATTTTTAACATAAAAACATGCTTTAATAACAAAATTAAAAAAAATATACTTTATAAAAAAAATAACTATTAAATAAACACATTTTGGAAAAAAAAAATTACATTATGTTAAAAGTACTTTTTTCAAATATTAATCTTAAAAAAAGAAGCTTTAATTAAATTTTTTTCTTAAAAAGTAACTTTTGCTAACATTTCTTTTAAAAATACCTTTGAAAAAAGCTAGAGTTTAATTTAAATACGTTGGTTGCAAGTTTTGGAAATAAAATGCGTTAAGTCGAAAAAGTACCAATAATTTTTCTTTTTCAAAAACAGTATATTAAAGCAATAAAATGCAGCTTTTATATAAATTACCATACTATTGTTTAAAAAACTTTTGGTTTAAAAATTAAATTCTGTTAAAAAAGTACCTATTGTGGGTAAACTATTTGCTGAAAAGTATCTTCTTTTTAAAAACTATCTATTATTAGAAAATTTGTTTATTAAAAAAATACATTTTAATAATTAATTCATACTAAAAAAATAAATTTAACAAAAAGTACTTTTTATAGAAAAAGTACCTTTTATAAAAAAAAGTACTTTCTGTTTTAAAGGTAACTTTTGAAAAATTTTAGTCATATACCATTGGTAAAAGAGGACTATTTTAACAAAATTTACGTTTTATCCAAAAAGTACCTTTTTAAGAATGTAGATATTGTACGAAAAAAAATGATAAAAAAAAATAAAAAAATTATTCCTTTTAACGGAAATGTTTTATTGAAACAGTATAAAGGGGGTTAATTTTGTAGCTCATAATGGACCATCGACCTGTGACTTATAGGGGCCATTCCTAGATTAATGCACATCCCTTTAGTTTCTACCTTTTGCCTGGAGGATGCAAAACAGGAAACTAAATGTTTTGGCAACTTTGAATAGTAAAAAATGAAAGGGAGAATTTACGTATAAAGCTTCGGTCCTCAAATCATTTTTCTTTTTTATTTTGAAGACTAAATTTAAAACATTTGCAAAACACAAATTTTTTTTTGATTGTCGCTTTTATCCAGAGCACGTGAACAAAAAATTTTCTGAATTTCTATTGCTGATTTTGCCTACGATTAGATAGTGATAATTATTTAAATAAAAAATGTTAACACCATATTTTTTTGTTTGTTTAACAAACCACAAACCGTAGTTAATTTAAATAAAAATTATTTTGTTTAACTCTTAAGCCCGGTATTTATACGGCATAATTCTTAAATACTTTTTTTTTTAATCACATTTCTACCCCTAACCAATACTAAAGCTACCTTTACTTTTCGTTAAGTTCAACAAACTTAAACGACCCTGAGGTCTAGAGTTCAACAAACCCCTACATACTTCGATCAACACACGTACACACGCACTCATACATTAAACTCGTATGCAACGTCATCATACTCTAATTACATAAAAGATGTAGAAGAAGAAGCAAATACAACAATTTTAAGCAAAAGAAATTGTGTTGCCAGATTTTTGTTTTCGAACGTTTCAGTATTTGAGAAACTTAAAAGTTGGCGCGATTTTTTTAAATAACGGCACATTTCACTAATGCGTTGCTCTTTACTTGATTTATAAAAAAAAATTATTTTGCCGGGATTTAAAAATATCTGAAGATGACTGATTTGGCTGGCGGTTGCCGAGATTTAAATCGACGGCGCATATTTATTAAAATACATACAGAGAAACTTTCGTTATTATAGATCTTTAAAAGTGCAATAATAAATACTTATTATGTGTGGAAGAGGCCACGCCCACTTATTTTATACCTACGTTTTTTTTACTCATCTACCCAAATCAAGGGCAGAGTAATTGGCATAAAATTCAAAGGCTGTCTCTTTTATGATTCTCTAGACAAACAATATAATTATTTTTTGAATGGGGGATGCCACGCCTACTTCTCTAATTTTGTTTAATATAGTTTCAAGCAGTTTTTAACGTTTGCGGAACGTAGAAATTATTGTTACTTTGAAATACTATAATAAGTGTTTCTTCTCGTCACGAAGCTGCCACGCCCACACTCTTAACTATGATAAATATTATCAACTACGAACACTGGCAACAAAGCAATTTGCCAACTTTTCTTAAGGCTCTCCTTATTATTTCTTTTTAGTTATATAAATATATGCTTTGTAAAGAAAGTGCCACGCCCACTGCGCCCATAGAGGCTTAATTCATGGCTTTTTTAATAAAAAACTTCAAGTTGCGTGAAAACTAAAAGTGTGTAGAGGCAGAAACTAAATGTCAAATAGTTAACGGTATTTTTTGCAGTAACGCCTTGAAATTAAACATTCTGAGGGAAAAGTAAAATATAGGCAGCCGTGATCGGTTACGCATAACTTACGCATAAGTCACACGTGATTGTGGTTAAATTTTTATTAAATAATGATGATGTTAAAAAGTCGCGTGCATGATTTAAAAAAATTAATTTTTAGGCTTGACAAAAAAAAAAAACAAAAAGTAATTTTTTAAACTTCCGTGAAAGGCAATTCACCAGGCGTGTCAGTAAATAAAAAAATCATATTTAATTATTTCTACTTTGATTGGGGTTGCCATCTACCCCCTTACATACAACCAAGATTTCCAAAAAAAAAAATTTAGTTTAGTTTTGAAGATATGAATTGCTCCCTGAACAAAGAGCCTTCGGGTCAACTATGCGCCGTCGCTTAATTCCAAAAATTTATCGAAAAATGAAATTAAATGTAGTGGCATCTAAATTGAGCGAAAACATCACATATTGCATGAATAATTAGACACGTTTATTGAGTTCCGAACCGCTTTTCTAACTCAAAACAAAATTATGATAAAGTTTGTAGATTGTGCGTTAATCCAAAACTGTTATCAAACGTTTGTAAAGCACTCACTGATAAGAAAATAGATAAACAACTATTAACCCATGGTTACAAAGCAGTAAAAAGGTTAAACAGAAGTGAGTTTTAATGAAGAGAGAAAAGGTCACAGCAAGATATTTTTTTTGATGAAAGAAAGGATGTTAAAAAGAGAAGAGCCAACACCAGTAGTAGCTCTGGAATGCCCTATTACACATTTTGTTATTATAAATTTTCGGCACCTTAAAATTTTAATGGTGTCACTTACATTTGAGTTCATTGAAATTAATTGAATTCGCTGTCAAAAAAAATATATATTTTAGGAATGTTGTTGTTAGAGTCAGGATTTATTACTTGCATAGAGCAAGTCATTACGTTAACCTATTTAAACCATTTTCATACACATTCTAAAATGCCAATTCTTATATAACCTTCACCATTTATCTAAATCTAATTTAGAGAAGAAACTCGGAATTAAAAACAGAGAATTAAAAAATTAAAAAAAAAATGCCATCGGCTCTTAATGGATTAAGCATTTTTAATAAAGTTTAGTATTTCCTTAAAGACCTCTTCAAAAGCTTTAAAAAGAGACCCATATTGATATTTTAAAAATTTTGAAAATTTCAGAGGCCCGTAACTCGAAAAATATGGGCGAGCACCAATTTTTTCACTTGATGTGTTTTTTTCTTATATTTTTAATTCTCTACCGCCCCATATATCTTCTTTCTTGATTGGAGTTCTTTCTTTGTTCATAATGATATTGAAAAATTAGAGGCAGTCATGGTGTTTAGCCCACTGCCTCGAGGGACATGGGCCGATCTTGCCAATTTTCAATAGCAACACTTTCGAAACTACTTCTGATCGAATGGCATATTTAAATTTTCGCCACTTTTTTTAATGAGGGGTATAAAAATCAGGAGTACAGATTTTTCAGTTTCGCAAAACATGGCAACGCTGCAAAATAACCCTACATTCATAAATAACGATACTTAAGAAAAAACTAACATCCTATATTCCTTTTTTGGTATTTGTATTATAAAAAAAAAACAACGACAACAACAAAACATACAAAAATTCTAACATTATAACGACCGCTATAATGTAAATACATTTAATTCTCTTTTAGGGGTCGTTGGCTCCTTTATCCCTTACACACACACATACACACATCACCTACCGTTGTGAATAATAACAAACAAAATATGCTCTACTCCCCCAACTCATTCCTCTAACTAAACTGCTTTTTGCTTTTTGAATTTATAGGTGTTTGACTTTATGTAAACTTGTGTATGTGTGTGTGTGTGTGTGTGTGTGTGCGTGTGTGCATTTGCTTAAATGCTGGCAACGTGACAAAACAATTTGGGGTCGTTGATGGTCGTTATCCTATATACCGAGAAAAGCAACAACAACAACAAAAAACACCACACATTTACTCGTTCTATACAATTAACTCCATCAATGATTGTGTGTGCATGTGTTTGTTCGGAAGAGTTTTGAACTTCTACTCCACATTTCACTACCATGTGCCAGTCATTGGCTCGTGTTAAGAGAGTCTTTTCTCTTAGCAATTTTTAATATGTTTTATATTTTAAAGAGAAAACAGAAAGAGAAAGATTTCTTTTTGCTCAAGTCAAGTTTGTAATAAAAATGAAATAAACTTCCTATATACGGGTTTTTTCACTGTTGTTTTTTTTTTTCTTTCTTTCAACAAAATACACATGGCTGCTGTTGTTGTTGTTATTTAGTTAAATGTTAGTGCATTCACCGCTTTCGGTCGTTCGTTGACTTTTGTGTTGTCGTCATCGTCACCACCATCATAATAACAACATTGGGGACTCCTCTATTGCTCCTCTATTGGCAGGCAATTCAACGTTATACAGCACTGTGGGACCATTTAAAAATTAAAGAGCTTTGATACAAATTTTAAAATTATAAGAGAATTTTTTCTAATATTTAATTTATTATTTTGCTAGTGCTTTAGAAAAAAATAGAAAAAAAAAATAGAAAAAATACAGGCCTGGGAGCAAAGAATTTAAAAAATGGTTTAAGAAATTTTCCCAGTTTTATACAAGAATATTTTTTCCATTCTGTCAATAGAGTGATACTCATTCTGAGGTAGAACTTCTTCTCAGTTTACAAATTAGAGTTTTAAATTTTGACTTAAATATTGTTTACGAGAATTATTTACATGTCGCCCAATTTAAATTTAGTTATTCATTTTTTGGAAGTTCAAGGTCAGGGTTGGGATCGTCACAAAACTGTTAATTCCTTATCTTTTTTATATTTGTGCCCGCAGATCTTAATTCTGAATCGATTCTGAATTTTTTAAGTTAAAAGGTGACTCCTAGAAATTGGTTTAATTAACAAAAGGTTAACATTTAAAAAAATTAAAGGGTGTCCCATACAACACACACGATTTATCTATTGGAACTTAAGGGTCACTTATACAAAATTTAACCAAAATCGGTATCACTATAGAGAAAGTAATAAAAAAACTACCTTGAAAACTAAAGGGTGCCCCGTTACATGATTTAATTTGACTTTTTTGTTCCTATCTTTTTAATTGCTTCTATCAAACACATGTTTACAGTTGCTATAATTAAAAAAAGGTTAATAAATTTAAAAATTAAAGGGTGTCCCATACAACACACATGATTTATCTATTGGAACGTGAGGGACACTTTTTTAAAATTACAATAAAATAAATATCACAATTGAGAAAGTAGTAAAAATAATAAATTTTAAAATGAAAGGGTGCCCCGCTAGACGATTTAGTTTGACTTTTGTGGCCCCATATTTTTAGTCGCTATTGTCTAACACTTAAAAATAACCCAGAATGCATTTTTATGTCTGCTAAAACTGGTAGGTATAAAATAAGAAATTAAAGGGTGACCTCCATTGATTATTTGATGTATATAGTCCTACCTTTTGAACCATTATAAACAGACAGTTTAAATTATATAAAGTGTTTAATACTATGTCCATAATTACGAGTATAAAAAATAAAGGGTCTCCTCATAGCTGACGTAGTTTTACTTAGATGAACCTAACTTTTGAACCGTTATGTTTAAGTTCTTGAAATCTACATAGAATGTGTCCGCTATAACCTGTATAGCTAACTCAACTTTAGTAACAAGTATAAAATTTATAATTAATAATGAAATTGTGTCTTCAAAGGCAAAGTTATTTTTTTTAAATTGTTTTTGTTATTTAATTATTGGTGAGAAAAGTAAACTCACCATAGATGGGATGATTTTTATGTTACCTCTACCCGCATTTGAGCCAAAGTTATCTTAAAAAATTCTTTAATTAAACTAGAATTGGGAACGGGAATTTAGTTTAACAAAATCGGTAACTTGTTTAAGCTTTTGCCCGATTTTTGAGGTTTTTTCATATATATTTCGAGTGTTTGATGATCGAATATAGTTTAAAAAATCGATTGTTAAAAAGGTTAAATGACAGAATAACTTTGTGAAAATAAATTTGCCATTCAGTTTCTGTTCTTAAAGTTAATTAGTAAAAAAAATATATATTTTTTACAGCGTGCTTACCTTTTCATTATCTGCCCCAGTGTGCATCTTTGCTCTGGCAACAACTCGTTTTTACGTATTTTTGCTAAATTTAGGCTTCCTCTTCCCTAAACAACGACTTCACTGAAATTGTTTTTTTTGTGTGCCGGCAAAACAATTACTGAACACTTGTTTTTATTTTCATTTTCTTCAGAAAAAAAGAAGAGTAACATTAAAGAAAAAAGAAAGCAGTAGAAACAATCTGAACCATTACAGCTCTTTTAAAATTGTGTCTCTCTTAATTTCTCTTATAATTAAAGGTCTTTCTAATTTTTAAATTTCTTTGACAAATAATTTTTTTCTCTGTGTACAAGTTGTCATTGTTCTTTTGCCTTTTGTTTTCACTGCTGCTGCTACATTTATGACCCTTATGGGTGGTCAAAAACACGGTCGGTTGTCTGGTTTTTGTCTCATAAATATTTACTTTAAACGATTTACGGTTCAATTAAAAACGAAATAAAATGGAAGTTTCAAAAAGTTTTAGGAAGGAAAAAAAAGTGTTTTAAAATCATCATTTAATAAGGAGGGGATTAATGCACTCCAGCGACTCTACTTTGAACCGAACTTGCAACATTCTTGAGATAACTGAGACTTAACATTTTTGAAGGATAAAAAATTAAAACAAAAAATTTTTTGCGATCAACTTTCTAATATTGTAAAAATTCCGGTCGATGTTTCAAAAATTTAAAGTAAAAATATACTAGAAGATCTGGGCATTAACCCTAAGATACTCAAGATTTTTCATACAATATTTACGGGAATTTTAGGAATATTTTCTTTACTCGTGGACCAAAAGTACTAAATAACAAATAGAATCTCAATGGCTGACTGTATATTTTTTTTATAAACACAGCTACCAATGAAATTATTTTGCATTCCTAAATCGTAGACAAAAAAATATAAATTTAAGAAAAAAGTAGAAAAATCGATTATTTAGAATAAAACGAAATTTTGTAAAAAAAAAATGACAACTCACTAGTGAAAAGGAACAGTTATGAAACAAAGTTATGTAAAATCTTTAACAAGTAAGAGTGCATTGTTCGGCTATGCCAAATCTTATTTGTATATCCTTCACCATTTGGCTAAATATAGTTTAGTGAAGTAACTCCAATAACAAAAAAAAAAAAAAAAAAAAAAAAAAATATACAAAAATGCCATCGGCTCTTAAAGCGTTAAGCTTTTTTAAACATTTAATTATTTCCTTAAAGATCTCTTCAGAAGCTCTGAAATGATACCCATATTGATATTTAAAAAATTTTAAATATTTCAGGGGCCGTAACTCGAAAAATACGGGCGAGCGCCAATTTTTTCACACGTTGTTTTTTTTTTTTAAATTTTTAATTCTCCTTCGCTCTATATATTTGTTTTTTTTTATTGCAGTTTCTTTATTGTTCTAAAGGATATGGAAAAATTAGAGGTAGGCGTGATGTTTTGCCCGCTGCGTCGAAGGACATGGACCGATCTTGCTGATTTTCGATAGCACCTATTTCGACTATATGTCTAATCGATTAGCGTATTAAAATTTTTTCTAGCTAATCTAGTGCCTCGGCAAACTTGATTTCAACACTAACACGGATGGACAGACGGAAAAACGGAGTGACGGCCACCGCTCAATCGACTTCGTTATGCATAAGAAGTCAGAATATATAAACTTTGTACGGTCAGAAAAAGATAATGTAGAAATTCCCAACGGAAGGACAAACTTAGATTTACCTGTTTTCTAATTTTTGGCAGAAATTCTTAATTAAAATGTGACAAGAATTTTAAACTTCAACTCGAAATTTAAAACTTGACAAAGATACAATACTTTAAAATATAAGCAAAATCAAAAAATTGGGTTAATTTACTTTAATTGTGCCGGTTTCCTTCAAAAATAAACACTTCATGATACTCTTATGAAATAATTTTTATTTGAAACTACAAAACGAAATGTATTACTGCGGGAAAAGCATATCCATATGGCCATTTCACCACTGCTTATTTAGCTCATCAGTAAATTTTAACCAAATTTTGTATAGAAATCAAGAACAGCAAATCTTCACTATTACTACATAAATAATTAATTCAGTTAGACAAAGTTGTAAGAATTAACAAAAATATTTAAATACTTTAAAAAAATTAAAATCAAAATCTTATTTTATAAATTTTATTTTTTTGCCAAAAATGTTTTTAACTTTTGTTTTAACATTATTATTCCCCTTTCTAAAATTCAAATATGCTAAAATAGTGACTACACATAAATAAAATAGAAGCCTTAAAATCATAATAAATATAAGAATTTTTTTTAATTGTTTCCCAATCAGGGATTGAACCGTCTAATATTGTAAATGAATTAGAATTAATTTTTTTTATGTTTAGAAAAATTTTATTTCATTTAAATATTTCAATAAAAATATTTAATAAAAATTTTAATTAAAAAATTATATTTCCTAAAACCAGACTACAAAAAATAATTTTATTTAACGCCTTTTAATGTATCTACATGTTTAAATAAAGGAAGCCTTAAAATAGGCAACGTTTTTTAAACATATTTGAGATATTAAAATTTTTAATTTCTCTTTAAACTCAAACAAAACTAAGCAAAAAACATTTAAAGCCTAAAGGTATGCTACGTATTTTGTAAATAAGAAAACAAAACAAAAAATTTGAAAAAAAAGAAATAGCATTTATCAAATGACCTTTCGAGTGGCGACATGAGTTCACATTGTTCGATGGGGTTAATGAAACGGTTTGGCACAGAAAATGTACAGATAATAAAAGTCATACATATAAACACATGCTCACACATACACACACACCCAAAAGATAGTTGTAATAAGCAGCAATAAAAAATATGCCTGCAATTTTGTTAAAATCAAAACAGCAACGACCTCTAAAGAAGAAAAATAAAATTAAAAAGAAAAAAAAATTGCAGCAAAAAGAATTGCTCTTTTAGTTTTTTTTTTAATTAAGAGAATTTTATAACTTATAACTTTTACATTTAAGAGAGTGTTAAATTTACGTTACAATTCTCTTAAAAAGTTATAAATTACTCTTAAAAATGAAAGTGAATTTGTTTGTTGTTTTTTTTTCTGCTTTGGCATTTATTTGTTTGTTTTGCCGAATGCCTATGTTTTTCTACATTTTATTTTTATTTTGGTGTAATGCAACAACCGGTCTGTCAGCCAATAGACCAGCCCGCCTGTTTGCTTGTGTGTTTTCCTTTCATGTGCATACAATTGCAAGTAGACTGTGTGTGTGTGAGTTTGTTGCCTGTTTCTTTTCTGGTCTGGGCTATTAGTCATGATTCGTATTTTTGTTTTCATCTATAAAAATACTTCCGCATTCAATTTCATTTCATATCATTTCACTGAGTTTATTACGATGGCTGTGTGCGTGTTTGTGTGTGTTGAAAGTTATTGTGTAGTATTTTAAAGAAAAAGCTTTCGTTTGTTTCATTTCATAATGGTTCCCACTGCATTTTTCACTTGTTAAAAAAAAAATAACTTGCACAGCAAAGAGTGTGAAGCATGCATTTCGAAAATGGCGCCAATTTCTTTAAGCAGTGTTGCATTCTCAATGGCTAAAATTGTCAATAATGCAGAACTTTGAACACAGATGGCGCTGTTTTCTTAAAATTTATATTTATAAAATTTTTTATTATAAAAATTATTTTCAAAATGGCTTTAACAATTAATTTATGAATTTTTTTTATCTTTTTCTTATTATTTCAGCTCCCTAAGTAGTCGTGTTATATTTATCCACCAAATCCACATCCAGTTGAAGATTAAACAAACTCTTTTTAATTTTATTAAATTTCCACCGGGTTACCTCAAGACATTTTCAGAAAGTTTGCTGCATTTATTTGGACTTACGCAAGGAAAACAAAATTTTAAAAATAAAAGGTGAGTTCGAATTGAAAAACATATTAGGCCTTAAAAATATTAAAAGGGCTTTTTTAAAGAAAAAAGTATTTAAAAAGATAATCTAGATTATAAAGATATGTTTAAAATATCGACCAAGAACCGGTTTGATAATTTAATTACTTTGCTTTAACCGATTCATTGCGGTTTTAATTTTTTCAATAATTTTTAACTGGTGTTTCAACCGATGGCAAATTATAAAACGTATTGCAAGCAATTTAAATCGGTTATGAACCGGTTCGAAAAATTAATTATTTTGCTTTAACCGATTCATATTGGTTTGAATTTTTTAAATAATTTGCAACTAGTGATGGTAAATTATTAAGCGAATTGCAAGCAGCTTAAAATGACTAAGAACAGGTTCGATAAGTTAATTATTTTGTTTTAACCGATTCATAACGGTTTGAATTTTCTAAATAATTTTCTACTAATGATTAACTAGACTGCAAATTATAAAACGTATTGCAAGCAAGTTAAATCGGTTATGAACCGGTTCGTAAAATTAATTATTTTGCTTTAACCAATTCATAACGGTTTGAATTTTTTGAATAATTTTCAACTCAAACTATTCTGAACATTTTTATAAACTTTCATGGTGATTAAAATTTTATTTGCAACTTCTTTTTTAACATTCAATTCTATTTTTGTTTTTTTTCTAATACTTAAAACGGCCCTCACTTTTATTGCTTTTGCTTTTAAAGTTGCACATAATTTTTATTTCTAATCGCTAGTTGTTGTTTTTGTTATTATTTGTTATCAGTTCTATGAAAACGAAAAAAAAGGGAAAGAACCATTACGACCACACACTCAAGCAAGCAGCCATACTTAAATATACAAAATACAATACAAAAGAAAAAAACATTCTTCTGCGACTAGAAATAGTGTTGTGGTGTTATTTTTAATGCACTTTTAAATGGTCTTTGGCCCAATTAAAGTTCATTGCTATGGCAACGAATATGAAACGTATGTAACTAGAAAATTTTTTAACTTAATGACTGGCTGACTAAATAAATGACTGAATAACTAAAAAAAAAGTACTTGAACATCGATGTAGGAAAAAAAAAAAATAAAATGAAATGGAATGATTGTGACATGTGGTTCATTAGAATACTCTTTTTTTTCTAAAATTTTGTAAAGCAGATTAAAGAAAATAGAAGAAATGATAACAAAAAGTAAATGTTTACTCAATGATTATCAAAGCTCTGGTATTTACAGATAATATTTCATAATCAGGTGCATAGTTTGGAATTTTGAGGTTTTTTTTTTTTAAGAAGTTGCTAGAGTTTTCTGTGCTGCAAAGAAAAAAAAATACTTTGACACGATGTTTTTAAATATTTTTTTTAAACAAATTATATTTAATATGCCAAAAGGTCGATCCCAAAAATGCAAAATTTTATAACCGTTTTAACTTATTAAAAAATTAAATTCGGTTATGATAATTTTTTTTCTCTATAAAAATTATTTTAATGCAACTTTAGAAAAAATTATTTGCTAAGAAGTGATTTTAAGGCGAACTTAGTAATAACCGTTTCAAAATCGGTTTAACCGTTTCATAATCGGCTTAACCGTTTTATAACCGATTAAACCGTTTCATAGCATTATTGTGGATTTATAAATTAGCTATATAATCTAATCTAAAATTATCACTTTTATGGAAAAAAACAAAAAAATTTTTTTTTAAAATCCTTTTGAACCGGGTTATTAAGAAATTCATTCAAACCGATTGTACAGCTTTTTATATCCTAAATAATAATTTCAATTTATATGCATTAATTATATAAGAAATTTAATAATTTTAATCGGCCTAAATTTTATTAAAGTAAGTAAATTTTGAAACCGGTTGAACAAAAAAAAAAAAAAAGAAAAAAAAGAAAAGGGTTAAATTTGGCTATCAAAATGTTTTTAATACGATTGGATTGTAAACTTTTTACTTAAATGTGGATTTATAACGAACTAATTAAAAACCTTTCAAAACCGGCTTAACTTTTTTCAAACCGGGTAAACCGTTTCATAAGCTGTTCTTGGATATATGCTTAAGCAATATAATTTGAAGTAAAACTGTCACTTTTATCAAAAAGCAATTTTTTGTATTTTATTTAAAAATTGATTTCGATTAAAAAAGTATTGAAAATGATATTTGAACCGGTTTAAGCGGTTTTATTCTTTTGAAACAATTGTTAACCGTTTAAACTGATAGCAGTTTTTGATTATTGTTTTTTTAATTTTATCTGTTTTAGAAGCGGCAAATATCTGCTTTCGTTTAGTTTCTAACCCATGCCTTCCTGCTTAATGCCACAAAAGTAATTTTTTTTGGCTTAAAATATTTTTAATGCTGTTTTTTCTTAAAAAAAAAATAAATAAAAAATAAAAAAAAATAAATAAAAAAATAATTAAAAAAATAATTAAAAAAAAATAATAAAAAAGAGCAAGGAAAATTAAAATAAATAACAAATTTTACTGGTTCATTAAATTTAAACTCCTGAAAAAAAATGCTTCAGCGAACAGCTGGAACAGCTGTAAGACACCATACATCATCACACTGACATTTGCATAATATACTAAAGGAACAGGCACTCAGAATAACAAATGCAGCACAGAAAATATAAAAACTTGAGGAAATGTAAATATGTTAAGTCAGAAAGTGTGTGTGTGTAAGTGTGTTTGTGTTTTGTATGTTTGTGAGTGCAGTAGAGTTTGAAATTAAAATGAAACTTCTCATAGAACAGGAAGTGCACTCCACATCAAATTAACCCAAATAACTGTGGTAGATATTGCGGTTTGTCTGTGTAAGTGTGTGTGTGTGTGTGTGTATTTTTGTTTCAAAACAAAGCAAGAAAAATACCAACAAGGATATAAAAGGAATTGAAAAAATTATATGGAATTTTTTATTCATTGAAAAGAAAATAAAACAAAAATGGCAACAAGGATGACTGACTGTGTTTTTGGGTGGGTAAGAGCACATTTTTTTGTTTGTTTGTTTTGTTTTAAAAAATAGAACAATGTCCTGGCTGCCTTTAAAACAACATGTTAAACTTAAAAAAGAAAATAATTCCTATAAAATAAAAATATTTTAATTTTTAAATTAACTTTAAATAATCATTAGTTTTTTTGAAGTGAAATGTTAAATTTCTTAATTTATTAAATTTTTAAAAATTTTAAATTAAATAAAATTAAAACACTCGAATTTTATTTAAAAATTTTATTTGCTTTTTTTTCGCTACTTTTTCCAACTTCTCCATGGCAACTTCAGAATTTTTATTGCACAAAAACACAACATAAGTTTTTTTAATTTTCTAAAGTTCAAATAAAAAGCAAAAGTTCATTGTTCTAAATCAAGGCACCATCATACCTACAAACACACACTAATACATGATCCTTTAGAATGCACGCCAGCTTTAGCAACTGCATTTTACAAGGCATCAACAACACTAACGTAAGTTATGCATTCCAACTGCTGTAGCATTCACACATTTAGCACTTGGGAGGTACCTGCAACTATTTCCCACTCTTATAGCCGCCCTCTTTCCAACACATCGAAGAGTAGCTGAACCTTATAGTGCAAACTATTTTTTTTTTAAGTGGTGTGTACATAATGCTTTCATAGCTATTGCCTGCACTTCAGGGCCGTCCACTTGAAAGTTGAGGTAAAAGCTTTGCCATGCACTCACTAAGTCATTTAGTCGATAGTTCTATGTGAAACTAACTGTCACATTTACTGACGTGTTGTTGCTGTGTCTGATTATTTGTTGACTGTTAAACCAGCCAAATGGAACATGAGGCGAAGGAAAAAAATCATAAATAAAAACTACAACCCAATGGGCAATAAAATTAAATGGGTATAAAAAAAAGAAATTTTTGTAGCATTAAAACGTTTTAATAATGCATACTACATCTCATTTAATTAAGAAAAAAGTTAAAGCAAAAATTAAAAAAAAAAAAAAATTCGAAAATTTTTAAGTTCATCTCTTCCCATTTTTTAAAAAAGCTGTGTTCGGCTAAAAGTTTAAATTTTGCTAATGTTAACTAAAGTTTTCTAATTAATTCACTTTTCTTAGATTAAAAATATTATTAGGAGTTTCCCACAAACTGTTCCCACAAACTGTTCCCACTTTTTATTTAACATTTTGTTTAACTTTCTTCACATAAACCCACTAATTTGGAGTTCAAAATTCTAGCTGTTATAAAAATTTTCATTTTATAAACTAAAATAAAACTGTTCCCACTAAAATTTAAGTAAAAAAAAAATCAGCTACAAGTGTCAACATGCTTAGCAGTTACATTATCTACTTATTCTGTTTAAAATCAGCTACTACTTCTTGAAAAAAACTAAATAAAAGCATTCCCATTTAAAATAAATTTTTATTCAAGCAGATTAGGTAATTATTCGAAACCATTTATTTTCTTTGTTGTTTAAAAATTAAAAAAAATTATTTGAGGCGATTAAAATGTGTTTACCTTATAAATTTACTCTGTTCTCATGCTGCAAGATTAATTTTTCAGAAGCAAAACATTAGCTTCTTTGTTTCAAACATTAAATAAGAAATACTTTGAAGCATTAAAAAGGTGTTCCTATTTATAATTCAAACTGTTCCCAAGCTGCAAGTTTTTTTTAACTAAAAATTATATTTTCTGTTTAAAATAAATAAAATGAAAAGAAATTTGAGGCATTAAAAAAGTGTTCCTATTTAAAATTCAAACTGTTCTCAGGCTACAAGGTTGATTTTTCACAAAAAATATCTTATCGGCTTAAAAAATTAAATTAGAAATTTTTTGAGACATTAAAAAAGTGTTTCCATTTAAAATGCATACTGTTCTCAGACTGCAAGGTAAATTATTAGAAACAAAAAAAATTTATTTTCCTATTTAAAATTAAATCCGTTCTCAGGCTGCAAGGTTAATTTTTCGAACACAAAGTTTATTTTTCGGTTCAAAAATTAAATGAAAAATTACTTGTTGTATTTTAAAAGTGTTCCCATTTAAAATTTAAACTGTTCTCAGGCTTCAAGGTTAAATTTTTTACCACCAAAAATTAGCTTTTTTGCTTAAAAAATTGAATCAAAAATTTTTTGAGGCATTATAAAAGTGTTCCCATTTGGAATTTAAAATGTTCTCAGAATGAATAAATTTTTTTCGAAAAAGAAAAAATATGATCTCTTTAAATATTTATTCCCACTTAAAACTGAAACTGCTTTCAAGCTTAAAGTTTTCTTTATTAATTTTCTTTTGTCGTATGCCTGTCCCTTTTTATGTAGGGTACCTGCAAAACTATTTACTATTCCGTGTTTTTACTTAAGTTTAGTTGGGTGTTTGTATATTTGTGCACTTATATGAACACTTGTCTATAGATTTTCCAATGAACACGTATTAAATATTATAGTCATCAAAAAAGTTTGTGTGTTAGTGTGGCCAAGAATGCATGAATATTTATATGGATGTGTGTGTGTGTGTGTGTGTGTGTGTAACTTTGTTTGTATGTTGTCAGTCTCCTTTGCCTATTTAACGTGCAACAACCTTTTTGCCTTCATTTAAGAAAATGTTGTATTTTTTTTTATTTTTTTTTTTTTGCTTTAGTTTTTCTTTTCCTTTTTCTCTCTTTATTTGCCATAAGTCTTCTACATCATATTTCATTATTTTCATTTTTTTATTATTTTATGTTGCCCAAAAGAAAGGAGACACGTTGGGTGTTTTAAAGTATGGGTTGGTCGTTGCCTTGCACAATGTTTTGTTTTTTAAGTTGCAATTTTCATTTTATGTGTTCTGAGCACATTTTTTTGTAACTCTTGTTTGAGATTCTTTCGTTAATGACGACGATGACGGCGTCGCCGTCTTATGGTTCACTGTGTTTTCAAGGATTTCATTTTGTACTGACAAAAACCATGTACAAACTTACAAGTTGTGCATGCTAAAGGAAATAAGAGAAATAAAAACTTGAAACCACAAAATCGAGGAAAAAGAACCGCAAATACATTTATATTCGCAAATGTAAGCAATGGATCGATGTGAAAATTGCATTAAAGTTGCAAAAAGGTTGAAAAAAGTTTAAAAGGTCTTTGGGTTGGTACTTAAATATTTAAGGAAAAGATTGGAGAAACTTTTAAATGTGGCTGCAAACATTCAAAAGGTTCAGAGATTCAAAGCCTTTTAAACTTTTCCGAGGATGAAACTGAAATTTTATAAAAGGCCCAGTATGAAAATTTCAAACATCATTGAACAGAGTTGCAATTCGATGATGCTTTGAGATGCCAATGCGCTGAGTAAAGTTCAGAAAAGAAAACTAACCATTCAATTCTAAAATAATGCGGGAATCATACAGGTTATGAATGAGCATATTTTTATTAATTCTTTAACACAAAAAACCGAGTTAAATGAAATTTGCATCAATTCAAGTGAACTTGAATTACCGAGTGTGTATGAGGTGGGTGATTACTTAAAAATAAAGGACGGATAAAAAAGTGCGTGAAGCAGAAATAGTTTGCTTCATAATTTTTGCCTTAAAAATAATAAGTTTTCACTTTTAAGGGACAGAGCTTAAAATTCTGTTTTAAGTTGACAACGATAATGGGGTTGCCAGACCTTAAACTTTTACAAAACTCTAACAAAAGATCAATGAGAAAGCATTCCTGTTTTAGACTTAATATTTTAATGGGAAATAAACTTCCTAACAAGTTAATTTCAAGCAATTTTACTACTAGCTCTCTCCCTTCTTTTTCTTCTTCTTTTTCTTCTTCAATGTACCCTACAATCAAAGTTTTGTTTTAGTGAAAAACAATACCATTCTTATGCGAGGAAATAACTTTCTTTTCCTTTTCTTTAACATTTATTTTTTTGAGAAAGTTTAATAAAACTAAAAACTTTCCATACACCCCCTTCCCCCTAATTAAACATGTTGTTGTTCGGGCCATTAATATTTTTGGTTTTTGTGAAACATCTTTTTTCTTTTGTATGGCCATGTTTGAATTTCATTGTACAATGTCTTAGTTACACATTTTGATGGTTGTTGTTGTTGTTGTTATATATTTTATTTTCTGCTACTGCAAGCACAAGACCTCTTGCTTTGATAGCGGTCTGGGTCGCTAAACGTATTACCAGAGAGAGAAAAAAATTTGTGTGTCATAGAACCAAAAAACAAAAAAAAAAAAAAAAAAATGCAACAAAAACACCAACAACAAAATTTTTGAAAACCATTTATAGTTAAAAAAGAGTAGAAAAATAAAATAAAATAGCGATATTGAATAAAATGAAAATTTAGGCTAAACAAGTAAGAGTGCTTTATTAGGCTATGCCGAATTTTGTATACCCTTCACCATGTATGTAAATATAATTTAGTGAAGTAATTGGGTTACCATCATAAATCAATTAAAATTTAACTTTTTCGGCTTTGGTTCATTTTTAATTTAACTTTTATTAAGAAAAATTATTTTTCAAATGTACGCGGATGATCACCGGTTCAACCCCTGCCTGGGACTAAAATTAAAAAGTAATTAGGTTACTTCAAAAAATATTGGGGTGACAGAGAATTTAAAAATAAGAAAAAAAAATTTTACATAAAAAATGTCACCGGCTTTTAATGGGTTAATTTTTTTTTTTTCAAATATTTTAGCATTTTCTGAAAGATCTCTGCAAAAGCTTTTAAATGATACCCATATTAATTATATTGACAATAGTACTTTTTTAGGAAAATTTCAGAAGTCCGTAACTCGGTAAATATGGGCGAGCGCCAATTGTTTTTTTTTTTAATTTTTTATCGCCCCATATATTTCTGTTTTATTTTTTTATTTTATTTTGATAAGAGTTACATCACTAAAATATATTTGTTTTAAATGAAATGGAAAATTGAGAGGAAGGCGTGGTGTTTTGCCCGCTGCCTCGAAGGACCTGGAACAAACTTGCTAATCTACAATAGCAAAATTTTTGAAACTATATCTGATCAATGGGTGTATTTAAAATTTAGTTTATCTAGTGCCTTGGCAAAGTTGATTTCAACACTAACACGAACGAATAGAATGACATCGCTTAATCGACTTTGGGGTAGGAAATTAATTTTGTAGAAACTGCAAACGGAATGATAAACTTAAAAATAAACTTTTTCTACTTTTTGTAGTGAAGTGTATAAAAAGTAAATGCTAAAGTCAAACGATACGAAATAAATTATAAAATGTAAATGTAAGTCCTCTAACGTTTGTTTAAAATGTAAGCGAAGGCGTATGATTGCTGCATTAATAAATATAAATCTTTTATGTTTTGTTGCTGTTGTTCAATGTTAATCATACGTGTAGGTGGCTATGGTGAATATCTTTAAACGCTTAAAGTATCAGCAGTGGCTAAATGAGAGAAGAAATAGAATTTTAGAATTTTAGTTTATTCTTCCTTAAAAAAAAAAATTAATTAAAAAAATTTGATTTATTATTAAAATAAGAGCTATTAAAAGAAATAAAAAAAATTAAAAAAAAAATATTTTTATATTGAACAAAAAAAGAGGTATTAGATAATAAATTAAAAATAAATGGGCAAAAAAAAAAAAAAAAAATAATTTCCACACAAAGAGATCTGTACTACGCAAGGGATACCCTATAGTTTTTTTATTTTATGTGTTGATTAGAATATCTGCTTGTTACGCTTCAGAACCAAATAACGTCTCTATGGAGAACCCTTTATTTATATACTTTTTTATAAGTATTTGTCTTTAAATCAGACATAGCGCAACGTGCTCTTGCAAAATTTTAAGTTTCAGTCCATAACGGCTTAAAATCAAATCATGTGTTTATGGGGACACCCTATAATATTTTTTTTGTCGCTTAAGGTTTAAGACATAACCCTACATACTCTGTGAAAACATTAATTTTTTGCCCATAATAGTTTTAAACATAAGGCCATATTAAAATCGTTAAAATCGCAGACTCTATTGAAACACCCTTTAATTTTTAAATTTATTGTTTACACTTACTTTTATAGCAAATATTTTTTTTTTATAAATTCCAAATGTCACTTTACTTTTTTTAAAAAACTAAAGCCATATACATTTAAATCACAGCACTATGGGAACACCCTTTATATTTTAGTTTTATTATTGTTTATAGATTATATAAAAATACTTTAACTTAAAGCGTCTGCCAACATTATGTATGTGGAAATCGCAGCACTATTGGAACACCCTTTAACTTAAAAATTTATTGTTATGGCGGATGTAATTTTATATATTCTAAGCAAATCAGAAGTGTCGCCTTAAAATAGTTGAAAAAAAAATATTTTGAATATCAGGACACTTTCGGTCCACCCTTTAATTTTAAATATTTATTACTATAGCATTATATTGTTATTAATATGTGATTCGTTAAAAAAAATTCAAGAGCCTTTCTATAAAAGTTTCAGAGTCCCAGGCCTGGCTGTCCTACATCACTGCTGTTGTCATGTTGTTAATGCTGAGTTAAATTTCCTTCTCAAATGTAGAAAAAACACCACAGGGATGGTGTTTCAATTTCAGGCGGCCAATTATGCAGCCCATAAGTTTCTTTACGATCAGTTGCTTTGTATCCTATCGAGCGGTTGAAGGTATTTTTTATCTAATTTAAATTAGCATTTAATGCTCAATTGGCCAGAAAGTTGTGCTGCTTGATCACGACGTGACTGCATATGAATTTTTTTTTAACCAGATCTCTAAATGTTTAACCCGCCTATAAAAATTTGCATTACAAAAGTTCTCGCTTCAAACTATAATAAATTTTTTCTACACATTTTTTATAAAATTATTTTTTTTAATATTTATGTAGGTATGTATTTTTTTATTTAAATATGTAAAACACACTCTATGTATTTTACAGAGTGGACTTCCTAGTTTTTTTGTAAGCACGCTGATTTTGTTTTACAAATTTTTTGTTATTGTTTTTGCACTCATAAACGAAAATAATATAAAAAGAAAAATTACAGAAGAAAAAAGAAGCATAAAAAGTATTTAACTATTACAACATAAACTAAACAGCAACAACAACAAATATGAAATATTATATTAAACAGCTCTTTACTGCAATAACAAACACTACAAAAGCAATCATAATGAATCAAATGGTTAATGATGATAACGATGTTAATAATGAGATCTGTTTTGAAAAGAGTAAGTACGAGAAAAAAAAAACTTTAAAAAATCAACTCTCATAAACACACACATTCTCTAAATTACTTAAACTCTGTATGAATGATGAGTGGGAATTTACTCACAGACACAACGAAAGGGAAAAAGGCCATTGGCCCGAAATAATGTTGACCTACTAAGCACAAATGTATATTTTATAAAAACAATAATAAAAAAACAACAACAGAGCACAAATAATGCACAAGCTTATTCTCTGTGTGTTATTTAAAGTTATTAGTGTTGCCGTGTAGTTTTTTTTTTATACTTTCTTATCCATTAAGAAATTAAAAAAAAATAATATTTTCTTTAAATAGAAATCTTATTTCTTTTTACTAAAAATATATATACAATTTTTTGTATTTAATTTTATTCGAATAATTTTTATTCGAACAATTATTCGATTAATTTTTTATTCGAATAAGAAAAAAAAAATCAGAAAATACGTAGTTGGAAAATCTTTTAAAAAAAATTTTATAGTTTAAAAAAATGTAAATAAAATAAAAAATTTACTTTAAAAAAAGAAGAAAGAAAATATTAATTTGCTTGTGCCTTCTAGCGTGCAAGCAAAAATGCTATTAGTAAAAAAAATCCTATAATATTTTACATATTATAGATATAAATTCAGGGTGTTATTTAACATTATTAGTGTTGCCATGTATTTTTTTTTTCAAAATTTGCTTAACTTAAAAAAATTTCAACTGCTTTTAATTAAACAAAATTTTCTTTATGTTTACAAATATATATTTAATTTTTTTAATTATAAAATGCAATAACATTTATTCGATTATTTTATATTCGAATAATTATTCGATTAATTTTTTTATTCGAATAAAATTTTGAATTATGAAATGAATTTAGAAAATGGTCACTAAGAAAACCTATTAAAAAAACACATTTAAAAATTAAAAATGCAATTTTAATGTAAAGTCTACTTTTGCAACAAACAAAAAAAAAATTAAAAGTATTTTATTTGTTCTGCTTTAAACTTGAGAGCAAAAATTTTTTTATTTAAAAAAAAAAAAGTTTCTTGAAATTCCATTATGTAATATAAACATAAAATTATTTTGTGTTACTTTAAGTTAGCAGTGTATTTTTTTACAACAATTTTTGTTCACTCACTGATTTTTAGCAACAAACAAAATAAAAATATAACTAAAATTTAAAATCTGTAAATTATCGAACATAAATTTTTAACTGGCAACACTGGTAAAATTATTGCAATCACAATTTAAAAAGTAAAAAACAACAAGAATAATAAACATAGACGGTAAAAGAAAAACTAATAAAACCAAATATAAGGAAAAACTGCATGTGGGCGTGTGTGTAGGCATGAGTTTGTGTGTTTTTTTTTTTTTTTTGTAATAAATTTCAACGTTAAACATACATTGTCATTGCCGTACAATAACAACATGTTAAAGAATACATAGTATAAAAAGTCAAGATAAATGTTAAAGCTTTTTTTGGCTCTTGAAAAACTAAACTCTTAAAAATACAAAATTAACATCAAAAGAGAAATTAGTGATGTACAGTTTAAATTAGTAATGAACTCTAAAGAGCTTAAGAGAGAGAGAGAGTGTTTAATGTAGAGATAAAAAAGCTTTTTTTGTAAAGAAAAACTCTTTTAAAGTAACGGTAAAAGAGTATAAACTCACACAAATACGTTTGCATTTTCCGTTAGCTTTATAGAGAGTAAAAGATAAATGATCATAGTTTTATTAGAAAGTAAGAGTAATTTTTATTCATTTTGTTTATATTTTTTTCAAACCGGCTGTTTGATTTTATATTCAGATTTTTTCTTCCCGTTTGTTTGCACAAAAAATTTTTTTTTGTTTATTATGTTTTTTGTTGCATTTTTAGAGAAATGCTTTCTTGTTGCGAATAAAATTTACTGCTGAAAGCTTTATGAACAAGGAAGTAAAGTTTTATTTTTGTAGTGGTTTAAGTTTTTTTTTTTTTCAAGTTATTACGAAGCAAATTTATGGCAGTAGTTGCAATAAACTGTAAAATTATGTTGATTTTTATGTGTATTTTTTTTTTACAGATTTCATAGGAGTAATAATGTTGTTGTCACTGTAAAAAAACAATTTGATTAAACATTATTTGTTGTTGTCAGTTTCTTTTCAGTTTGAAGTGAATTATTGAAAAATAATTTTTTTTAATAATTTAAACAATTTATTAGTTTAAACTTTAAAATAGATTTTATTTCAATTTTAACAAAACAATAAAACAATTAAAATTTTAATAAAATTCATTTATAAACGTCTAATTCAAACAGCAGAATTAAAGATGTAAATTGTAAACTTTTAAAATGTTTAATAAATTTTTTTTTAATTAATCTGCTGTATTATAATATTTTGATAAAAAAAAAAAACAATTTTCAAATTCCTTTATAAAATAAAAAGTTCGATTTTCTTAAAGCTTAAAAACGCTCTTACAAGGGCCCAATTTAAGACATTTATTTCAATTTTAAGGCTACAAAACCTTTATTGTAGTACAAAAAAGCAAACAGAGCTTTTAAATAGACATTTAATCTGGACAAAAATATTTAAGAGAGCTTTTAAATTAGCAAGATTAATTGAATTTTTTGTTTTAAAGCTTTGTAATATATAAAACTAAAAATTCTTAAAGCTTCATTTTAACAAAACTTTCAGATATTTTTTTAATACAAATAAAAGACTTTGAAAACTGAACCAATAAAAGCTTTTTTACACTACCACTTTAAGAAGTGGTAATGTTCTTTTATCGTTACTATAAGTGAAGATAATTGTTACATGATCTTCTAAACCTTTTTGACTTACAAAAAAAGTTCTGTCCATCCTTAGTTTATGTAGTAAAGTTTTAAATATAAACTTCAATTTTTGGCATAAAAGCTAAAAAGCTTTAAAAGATAATAGCTTAAAAAAATAGGCTTTTAAATAAAGCTTAAGCCGAAAACAAAGCTTAAAAGGCGACTTAATTAAAAAATTAAAAATATGTAAAGCTTTAAAGCTTAAGTATATATTTTTTTTAACTGACAATTCTAAAAGCTTTTATATTTCGTTAAAATTTAATTTTACTCAAACTATTTTTACAAATAATTTTTTTTTACAAGGCTTAAGTCAGTTATTATTTGTTGTTAAATATAAAGAGGATAATAAACTTAAAATACCTGCAGTTTAAATTATTAAAAAAATAAAAATTACTTCCTTGTAAAAATTAACTTCCTTCTTTTGTTATGTAAACTTTAATGTCCTTTTTATAATTAATAAGAAACAGTTAATAAAGAACTTAAGCCTTATTAAAAAAATCATATCTAAATTATAATTAAAAAAACTAAAACATAATTAAAGCTAAAAACTTTTTCAAGTTAAAATTTTTAACTCCAACTATTGATTCTATTTTCAAATCCTACAACCACTTTATTATATTTCACCGCTGTAGCAGCCTTTAAAAAATTACAACAGAAAAAATAAATAAATAGGAAGCTTAAGACAAATTAGCTTAATCAAGCTTTTTTTAAAGCTTTAACCGACCCCAAAAATAGTACTGAAACAAAATTATTTATTTTTATTTATTTATTAATTTTTTTTAATTTCATTTATTTGTTTCATTCAAAAGTAACTGTAAAAATTTAATCATCGTCAATAGTATTTATGGTTGTGTTTGTCTAAATTTTTGCAAACAAGATCAGTAAAACAACAAAAAAAAAAGCTCATAATAACTTTCACTCGTACTTTTAAAGTACAAATTAAAAAAAAAGTACGGGTACTTAATTTATTTTTTGTTTTTGTTTTTGGATTTAAAATTTGTTTTGTTATTGCTTAAATTTTAATTAAATTAATTTGTTACAAAAAATAAAAATAAAAAAAAATAAAAAAATATTTTGTAAAAATTACGCTGTTGGCTAATAATTGACTTCTTAACGAAAAGCATTAAACGAAATCAGATCATTTATTTAAATTAATCGTTATTGTGGTTTAAAATTTATTATTTTATTTCTTAATATTACAATTGACAGATGTCAGTGTTATTGACACTAAAATTATCGTTTTAAGTGATAAAATTTTGAACTGAACTTCAAAACAGCTCTCCATTATCTTACAATGCCAGAGTAGAGGGTGTTTTTTTAACATCATAAAAATAAAAAAAGTTTTAACCAACAAACTAATTGTCATATTGCATTTACTTTTTGACATTTGAGAGATGGAACTGTCAATTGAACTCCAAGGGTTTTCGATTTGACATCTCTCGACTGATTACTGTTGCGCTATATGGAAGGAAACTGGTGAAATTTTTTGGTATCCAGGGGGCAAATTGCGGCAGTCGATAACAAACGAAATTTACATTTAAATTCCATAGAAATTTCGATCGATATCGAATGCCGTAATTTGACGCCAGATGGAGCATCGTTAACAACAGTCGTGTTGGCCATAAGCTCAGAATTATTTTCAACTATTTACATCATATTTTGACCTTTTGAATAAAAATCTTTTTGAATTGAAATTTAAAATTTTGTGTTTGTTGTTTTTTTCTATTCAAAGTTTTATCGATCTTACAAACACAAAAAAAAAACATCCTTTAAAAATCAACCCGTAAATTAAAAAAAAATATTCGTAGCCAATAACCGAGCCTATCAAAGAGAGAGGGAAGAAATGATAGAAAGCACGGCTCACCTGGAAGCAGAAAAGAAATATCTTTAAATGAGAGCCTTATTCTACCACTCTCGTGTATTTACTTCTTATCGTTATTATCTGCTCAAAATACTAAATTTGTCCTTGAAAAATAAATAAAGCGGTATTTTCTTTAATATTTTCTTTGTTTTTGTTAGTGTTAATTTATTGTTCCTTAACTTTTTTTTAGCAATTTCGTGCTGATAAGAATTTTAACAAAAACAAAAAGGGTGTAAAATTAAAAAAAAAAAAAAATAAATAATTGACAAACAAAAAATAAAAATAAAAATAAAAAATTAGGTCAATTATATAAAAAAACAACAACAAAAAAATTATTATAACAAAGATAATCAAGTACTTAACACTGAAATTTTCATTATCAAACTCGTAAAATGAAATAAAAAATATTTTTTGTTAAAAATATTTAAAAATTAAAAGTTGCATAAAATGGCAGGAGTAAAATGAAAAATAGAAACCCCGAAACCAATGTGCCGAAAATAAGTTGCACACTAAGTTAAGGAAGCAAAAGAATTTTAGTAAAAACTTAAAACTAGCCCAGTTATGTAACATCTCAGTGAAGGCCTTTTTTAACTGGTTAAAGAAACTTTCATTTGACATACAGATCACTGGTTAAATTAGGGAAAATTATGACGGCGTAAAAGACATCCAAAAAAACGTGCAATAAATTTCGAATGCTTGAAAAAAATCATGAAAAATAATGCACAGAAAAAATATGGTTGTAAAGAACCATATAATGTACTCTGTAAACAAATTATGGTTGCGGTAAACAAATTATGGTTGTGGTGAACAAATTATGGTTGTGGTGAACAAATTATACATTTTTTAAAGCAATATTTTGGTACCGCTTAACAAGTTATACTTCTGCACAGTTGACCAAAAAATGGTTATTATGCACCCTACTCTATTTGGTGGCATCATATAAGTTTTTCTGATTATGCTGTCAAATAGGATAGCGATTATTGAAAATAAGATATAAAGTTATTTTTTAAAAGACCTTAAGCTTAAAATAATAATTTTCCTTTCATTGTTTAAAGCAAGAGACTTCAGCAAGCCCTAGAGTAGCCATGACTTCACAGAGCTAAAACCAAATTCCAACTGACCAATACTTTTCAGGGTTCTTAAACTCTTTTATTATAGAGATTGAAAACACATTTGCATTTTTCCAACAAACCCAAAATTTACCTCTCGACTTTAAACGTTAAACTAATTAAAAATGCACACAATTCTTTTATGTCCGTTTTTGATAGAAATAGGCCATATAACTTAAATATCATCTCCCTTGGGAGAACCCTTTAATTTTCAATGTTATAGTTTTTGTTATATACATGTCCTTTGTAAATATCAACTATCTGTCTATGACGCTTTAAAAATAGTATCACCTATTGGTACACCCTTTAATTCCTAATTTTTATATTTATGTTTTACCAGACGTAACAAAACACACTCTGTGTAAATTTCTACTGTCTGTCTATAAAGGTTTAAAAGCTAAGGCCATATAAACCACTTTACATCGCCTATTGGCGCACCCTTTAATTTTAAGTTTTTAAATTGTTGTTATAGTTAATATTTTTTTTAATAAATATCAAGTGTTTTACTCTGGCGCTTCAAAAGATGGGGCTATTTAGATCGAATAATAGCAACTATTGGTACACCCTTTAATTTCTAATTTTAATTTTTATATTTATGTCTTACCAGACTTAACAAAATACATTCTGTGTAAATTTCAACTGTCTGTCTATAAAGGTTCAAAAGTTAAGGCCATGTAAGTCACATAACATCACCTATTGGTACACCCTTTAATTTTTAGTTTTTAAATTGTTGTTATAGTTAATATTTTTTTATAAATATCAAGTGTTTTACTATGGCCCTTCAAAATAAGGGGCTATTTAGATCGAATAATAGCAACTATTGGTACACCCTTTAATTACTAATTTAAATTTTTATATATGTATATGTTTTACCAGACTTTGCAAAACACACTCTGTGTAAATTTCTACTGTCTGTCTATAAAGGTTTAAAAGCTAAGGCCATGTAAATCACTTGACATCGCCTAATGGTGCACCCTTTAATTTTTGGTTATTTGTGTGTATAGTTAATATTTTTTAATAAATATCAAGTGTTTTACTATGGCTCTTCAAAATATGGGGCAATATAAGTCAAATTATATCAACTAGGGGGACACCCTTTTAATATGAAGTTTATTTTTTTATTATTTCTGCTATTGGGAGCTATAGCGATAACAACTTTGTTAAAATTTTATATGGATGTCCGTTACGCTTAATTAGACATGTAGAAATTATGGATATTGCATGGGGCACCCTTTAATTTTAAATATTATTAACTTTTTTTTAAAGGTGACCAGGCTGTTAGTTTCACTTTACAGGGAAAGAAAAAAAATCAAAAGCAGTTCAGAAATGATTGAGTTATGCGGACACAAACATAAAAAATTATGCAGACGAATTGAAAACCTTCTCCTTTCTTGAAGTCTGTTAAAAAAATTAATTATAAGAAAATATTAATACCACTACCAAGTTTGTAATCATGCAGTTTACAGGAAAATTAATTTTTTTTATTAAAACAACTTCGATAAATGTATGGATAAAAAATTAAATTTTTTAAAGTTTATACCAAAAAATTTTTTTTTTCAAATTATTTAAAGTGCATAATAAAAAAAACTATTAAAAACTTGCAACAAAACAAAAGCACACAAAACCATCATCAACGAAAGCAACGTTAAAAGCAACAGCAGCAGAAACATCAAATGCATTGTGTAAAATTCTTCTATTTTATGCAAAAAAAAAAAACAAAAAAAATGCAAACTTTTATTTCTATTCAGAGGTATAAGTTGCATGTTGAAATGACCTTTATGTAGGTTAAAGCTCTCCCTATAGCAATGGGAAATTTATGTGTATTTAACAATGCAACTAACTCCCTGTCGGTGAATTCTACATTAGTAACAACCAGCCTCTTAACAACCCCTTTAGCACAATTGAATGTTAAAAACATATACACACACACTGATACATACTTATGCAAATAAAACAAATACACATAAAAAGGGTTGCAAGTGCTTTAAAACTAATGAACAAAATAAAACAAAAAAAATTGTATTTAAATCAAGTTAGATAACGAGGGTTGTTATATAAGTTAGGAATAAAGTAAGGAGGCATTAAAAAGCTTCTTTACAGCATGCCTAGCCTCGAGGCATCTAAGAGCAGCTGCGACAAGTTGACAATTTTACGAGGATACATTTACGAAAAAAAGCTTTTGCATTTGAAATTTGTTTTCATTTTTAAATTTAATCAAAAATTTAATTGACTCAATTATATAATTTATTGAAAAATAAATACAAAATTTCTCAATTAAAATATTAATTGAATCAATTATTTTATTGTTATTATATTTATTATTATTATAATTTAGTTATAAAAGAAGTAAATTATGTTGAAATAAAATGAATTCAATTAAACATTCAATAAAATTTTTATCTGAAACTAAATAAAAGTTTTTTTTTTTGTGTTCTAACAAAATAAAATTGTTCTACCTCTGCCTTAAAGTGGCTGGATGGCAACACTGGATTCATGTCAACTTGAACTATGAACAATAAAACAGTTTCCCAATGTAATTTTTATCTTAACTATGGCCGCTTCACTTAAAGAGACATTCCTTAGTATTTCGCTTAAGTTATCTAACAACCAAAAATTCCAGAAATTTTTTTTTTCTAAAGTCAAAATGTTTAGCTGTCCTGCCTTTTCAATTCCAATACCTCTTTCTACATACATTTGAATTGACGATTTATTTTTAAGATTGTCGTAGTATCTGTTGTCGCTTGTAGCATGTCTATAATTCAGACAAGTGGACTTGGCAGTCGCCTATGAAAAAAATTAAAATAAAAATAAACACCAAAAAAAATAATTTTTAGCTAAAACTTTGAACGTTGAAAATATCTGCAGTTGTTTGCAATTAAGCAGAGCAATTGCAACATGAAATTACAAAATGAAATGCCAACATAAAAGTAAATTTATCGTTTTCTTTATTTAAAAATAGAGTGCAAGTGAGTAAGTAAATAAGTGAGTGAGCGAGTGAGTGGGAGTTTAGTTGAATTATCTGACATTTTAGGGGGTTGGTTATGTATGGAATAAAATTAGAAGCTTTTAATGGAAAGCTTTATAAAAACAAACTTAATTATAATTTAAAACAATTTGTCATACTTAAAAGGGCATATTTTGGGCTGGGGTAAATAATATAATTGAGTGAATTAAAAAATGTTTAAATTACTTTAAATACACACAATTTGTTTAGAGCAGTGGCCAATATTTTATTTATTTCTGATTTCACATTTTTTCCAATTAAAACCCCTATTACAAAAGGCTGGAAATTCGCAATATATTATTAACAAAAAAAAGATTGGAAATCTTTTTTAAGCACTTTTTAAAAGGAAAGACTTCAAAAAGTACCTTTTAATTCAAAAAGTACTTTTTATAAAAGTACCGACTAAAAAGGTACCTTATGAAAAGTACTTTTTTTTGAAGTTTTACCTAGTAAAACATTTTCTTTTTTAAAAACTATATCTGAAATAAAATTATTTAAAAAAAAGTACCTTTCAAGAAACTTCTGTGAGAAAAGGTCTATTGAAAAAGGCTTTTTTGTAATAAAAACCTGCGAAAAAAGTAAGTCTGAATACAACAGTAAAATACTTTTTAAAGAAATTCAAAAAGTACCTTTTATAAAAGTACCTACAAAAAGGTACCTTAAGAAAAATACTTTATTAAGAAAGGCTTGCCAATTAAAACAATTTTTTTTCTTTAACTATATTTGAAATAAAATTATATTTAAAA
Source organism: Cistogaster globosa (assembly GCA_937654795.1). Classification (NCBI taxonomy): domain Eukaryota; kingdom Metazoa; phylum Arthropoda; class Insecta; order Diptera; family Tachinidae; genus Cistogaster; species Cistogaster globosa. Next base: position 5,699,893 of record OW569406.1, read on the forward strand.
AGTACCTTGAGTAAGCTTCTGTGAGAAAAGGTCAATTGAAAAAGTTTTTTTTTTGTAATAAAATCCTGCGAAAAAAGTAAGTCTGATTAAAACATTTAAAAAATATTTTTATTAAAGAAATTCAAAAAGTACTTTTTATAAAAGTACCTACAAAAAGGTACCTTAAAAAAATACTTTATTAAGAAATTTTTTTTAAATATATCTAAAATAAAATATTTTAAAAAAGTACCTTTAGAAAGCTTCTGTAAGAAAAGGTCAATTAAAAAGGTTTTTTTGTAATAAAATCCTGCGAAAAAATAAGTCTGAATATAACATTTAAAAAATATTTTTTTAAAGAAATTCAAAAGGTAACTTTTATAAAAGTACATAATATAAAGGTGCCTTAAAAAGTCCTTTTTTAAGAAAGTTTTACCTAATAAAGCAATTTCTTAAATTAAATTATTTTAAAAAGGTACGTTGAAAAAGGAAAGACTGATTAAAACATTTAAAAAATATTTTTTTTAAGAAATTAAAAAAGTATCTTTTATAAAAGTACTTACAAAAAAGTACCTGCAGAAAAGTACTTTATTAAGAAAGGTTTGCCTATTAAAACAACTTATTTTTTAATTATATTTAAAATAAAATTATTTTAAAAAAGTACCTTTAAAAAAACTTCTGTTAGAGAAGGTCTGTTAAAAAAGGACCTTTTGTTACAAAATTCTGCGAAAAAAGTAAGTCATAATAAAACATTTAGAAAATTTATTTTTTTATAAACAGATTAAAAAAAGTTCCTTAAAGAAAGGGAATCTTTAAAAAGGTACTAATTGAAAATACTTGTAAAAGTAAAAGAGGCACCTTTTCAAAATAACATTTTAAAAATTAATATTTTTCTTAACTCGGCATTTTAAGGTGCTTGTTAAAAAAGTACCTTTAAAAAGTACTTCACAAAAAGTTTGCCTATCAAAACAATTTCTTTTTTTAAATAAATCTTAAATAGAATTATTTAAAAAAAGTACCTTTAAAAAATTACAAAGTCCTGCGAAAAAATATTTTTTAAAAGAAACCGTTTAAAAAAAGTACCTTTAGGAAAGGGAATCTTTAAAAAGGTACCAATTTCGAAATTTTTGTAAAAGTAAAAGAAGCAAATAAAATTTTAAAAATTAATATTTTTCCTAAATCAGCATCTTAAGGTACTTATTAAAAAAGTACTTTTAAAAAAATTGAATTTTTGTAAAAGTCTACTTTTTCTTATTAGATACCTTAAGAAAATATTGTTTTTAGAAAGTACCTTCAACCAGAATTCCTGTAAAGAAAGTGTTTGTTAAAAAAAGGGGTCTTTTTTATAATAAAATCCTGGGAAAAATATCAGTATAAAACATTACAAAATTATTAATTACCAACTAAGTACCATATTAGAAAGTGTACCTTTTAAAAAATTAAACCCTTAAAAAATGTGGCAGTTGTAAAATTCTTTAAATTAGCGCCTCGTAAAAATAGTCTTTTGAAAAAATAGCATTTAAAAAAAGTACTAGAAGAAGTATTTTTTAAAAAGGTACCTAAAAAATAAATATATATTTTTTTTAAATGTACTTTTGAAGAAAACTCAAAATTATCTTTCTAATTATTTTTATAGAAATACATACATACGTTTGCTTGTACATATACATATGTACTTTAAAAACAAAAAATATTTAAAAGAAAGTTTAATTTAAAAAGAGAACCTTAAAATGGTACCTTATTATCAAATAGTACTTCTTAAAAAAAACATTTACGATAGAAAGAATTATGACAGAAATTCTTTATTATGTTTATTTATTTAGATTTTTTTCTATTATCCTTTCTTCCTTAGACACATGTAAAGATTTTGTCTACATTATTCTCATGCTTAACAAAGAAGCATATTCTTTCAAACGTTTGCATATTATTTTTTATTTTTAGCATGACTTAGAAACAAAAAATAAAGAAAAAAAAAACAGAAAAAAAAGAAAACAGAAAATATATTCTATTTATCTGTTTGTGTCTGACATCGTAAAGAAAAAAACTGACGTAAAAAATAACAACTAAAGCGCAGCAACAGCGACAACAAAACTTTTGTTTTGTGTTTATCATGGCAGGTCTTCAACCTTTTCACCTACTTTCTACACAAAAAAATGTTTGTTGTTGTTGTTGCTTTTGCTGTTGTTTATAAAAGAACAACAACACAAAGTAAAACAAAATGACTTTTTTTGTCTCTGACTCTGTTTTCATTTTAAGGTTGTTTTTTTCCCGTAATTTTTTATTTTTTTTGTTGTTCACAGAACTTTTGTTGCTGGTTTTATTAGTTGTATTGCACTGTTTGATTCGTTCGTTTACTGATGGCAATTTGTTGAAAATAATTAAAAAATACGTTTTATGAAGTAGACTGTTTTCTATCTGTTGTTTGTCATTTGTCAGTTTGTCGCTGCTGTTGCTCTAAGCGAATTAAATTAACAATTTTTTAGCTTCGAAAAAAGTTTACAAAATAATTCCTGAAAAAACACCTTTTTAAACAGAATCCTTTTAAAAGTACTTTTTTGTTTAAACGGCCCATAAAGGTACCTTACATTTTGGTACTTTTTAAAGGAGTTCTTTTTTTATGCATAATTTTAAAAAATAACTGTTAATTAAAATGGTTTAAAAACAGAATTTTTTATATCCTTTTCTAAAGGTACATTTTGAAAAAGTACTTTTTGAAAAAGTACTTTTCTGAAAAATAATTTCTTTAAAATACGATTTTTAAGAGAAACTGTCTTGTAAATTTTTTAAATGTATTTTATTTAATTATTTAGAAAATAGCCTAAATAAACACTACTACACAAGCTGTATTTGTAAAAAGGTACTTTTTATTGGAGTCTCTCAAAATAAATGCCTTACACTTATTTTAAAATTAATTTTATAATGGATACGTTTTTATAATATCTTTTTTTATTTATTTATTTATTATTTTTTTTTCTTTTTGTTTGTAACAGCAACTTTCTCAGGGTACTTTTTTTTAATCATCTTTCTCTAGAAAGTACTTTTCGTTTTTTATTGCACTTTTTTGAAATAACCTTTATAAAACGTACTAATTTATAACGATATTTTATTAATGTGCTTAAAACTGTGTTCTTTTTATCATTTTAATTTTTTTTTAAAAGTTTGTTTAAAAAAACATTTTAAAAGAAATTTTTTAAATGGTACCTTTTTAACTTTTGTGATTTTGAAATTTTTATGTATGTTATTTGTTAATACATTTTTAAAGAGATAACAGCTGCAAGTTAATTTTTAAAAAGATTTTTGTTAAAGGAGTAAAAATTAATAAAAAAGTACTTTTTTGAATAGTACTATTTTAGTCTTTTTCATGAAAAGTACTTTTAAAAAAAATTACTTTTAGCCGATTTCCTTTCAAACAAAATCTATTTAGGACACTTCTGCAAAAAATTACATTTTTTGTAGTAAACAGCTGCTTGTCAGCACTTTCTTCAAAGTTATAAATCTCTTTCGATACAAGCTTTCCTTTGCAGATAAATTATAGTGAATAATAAAGAATCTGTGATATTTATAATGATTAAAAAGCTTTGAAATTAAAATGAGTCGTTACATCAGTCTGAATAATTTTTTTTTCTGCACCTAAGACTTTAATGTGAAATTTGTAAAAAGTACTGCACGCTAGCTGTTCTTCTTGCAATTTATGTCCAGCTCTAAATGTGTATTTAACTGAGTAAGAAGTACAATTTTCGTATATATTTAGGCCAATATTATAAAATCCATTTTGGAGCATTTAGAGTGCTTTCAAAGTTTAGAAGAAGGAGCATAAATGCACACTCGTGACAATGGGTTATCCAGCTCTGGTTGTGTGCTCCTATATTCAAGTGATTTTTACAAGGTTGTATTTGAAATTCACTTAAAGTTTGTATTACCAAGTTTGTTTTAAAAAGTATAAATATTTTAATAAAAAACTAAAGGGTGACCGCTAATTGTAAGGAAACCTTTAATGGGTGGGTCCAACTCGCCCTTGAAGTATTAATTAGTTTTAATACTTTAAGTATTGAGTTCAAATTTGGATTTTCGTATCGGGAGAATTAATTGTAATAATATTAATGAAAACTATGAAATGACTTTTTCATCCAGCCAATAAAAAATACTGTTAGATTGTTGCCCTACAAATTTAATTTAATGTCGCAGAAATTAATTGTAAGCAGTTGTGGTGGAATTTGTTGTAAAAAATGGTCAATCGAAATATTAAAATGTTGTAATAGTTTTGTTTTTCTGATTGTTGTTGCTGTTGTTTTTGGAAAAATTGAACAAAATATGCAATAAATACAACATTTTGAGGTCAATTCATTGAGTATTTGGTTTAAATATCAAATTTTTATACAAAAAAATAAAATAATCTGAACTGAACTGAAATCATAATTTACAAAATCAAAGAAATTAATGAAAATAAAAAAACAACAACAAATTGTTATTCTCAGAGTCATTGTCAAATTGCGCTGACATATTATTGACATAAAAAAAGGTATTGAAAAAAATATTGATACAGCAAATTTAGAAAATGCCCTTAAGTCCATTACAAAAAAAAAAAAACAATTTTAGGAAGCTTTACAAGCGGTGTAACCTTATAAGACGAAAAAAAAAATTCAAACATTATTCAGGCCATGAGGCAACATCCAGTTTTTCTGTCCTTAGTGCTGCTGGAGAAAAAAAATGTCGCTACATGGGAAAAGGACAGCCGAAACTAAAATAATTCTCAAACTTATTTTAAAAAAATTTGTGAATGGAACAATAGAAGGACTTAAAGCATTTATTCAGAGTTCAGAAACCTATCAGGTTAGTTATTGTTTAGATAAACTATAAGGAATTTAGTCATTTCAAAACAGAGTTAAAAATTTTTTTTATTAAACGATGATGCTTTTAGTATTAAAATTTAAAGGGTTACCCCACACGAAACACATGATTTTATAATGTCTACTAAAACCTAACACACTCTTATATAAAATTGTGACAAAGTTGATATCACTTTAGCTCTCAGTACTTAAAATTACAAAAAAAAAAAAAATTATGTTAAAGGGTGTCCCCTTACGTAATATAATTTGGCTTATATGGCTCTATCTTAAAAACCAACCTAGTGAAACATTTGAAATTTATATAGAATACCAGCTATAGCAACAATTATAAAATTGGAAATTAAAGGGTGTCCCCATAGTCAATAATATTTGATGTAAATGACCTCAGTTTTTTAAATATTATAGACAGAGGGTTAAAATTAATACCAAAAGTGTTTTGTTTAGTGCTTTTTAACAAAAATATATTTAAGATTATAAAATTAAAGGGTGTCCCCTAGGGGTTATAATATGACTTATGTTACCTTATCTTTAAAACAATTACAGAAAGCCAGCTATAATTTAGAAAATGGGTGTTATAATATGTCCACAATTATAAATATAAAAATTAATTAAAGGGTGTCCTCTTTATTAACGTAATTTGTTTGTTTTATTGCTATCTCTTACAGCTGTTATAGGCAAACAATTTAAAATTATACAGTCGGTGTACTTCTACGGCTGCTGTAACAACAAGTATAAATATTTCAAATTAAAAATTAAAGGGTGCTTCCACATTTGATGCAATTTCAGATATATAGACTTATCCTTTGAACCGTTATAACTAGATGGAAAATTGTTATATAAACAAAATGTGTATTACAATTTTGGTGTCACATTAGATGACCCTCCGTCAGGCTGTTGATTTTTACTAAAACTTTAAAAATGAACTGATAAAAACGTCATTTAAGTATGACATCGTTTAAATGTGGTTTTAATATTTAGCCCAAGGCGAAGCCGTCTTATTCATAGGTTAGGCAGGTAGCCGTATTGCCATAGCCCACATAGGTCCATTAATTGGTTGCTTTGTGTTAATCCGCTTTAATTGGTTTCGTGATGCTTCTAAATATTTAGGTGTCTGAAGTGAGAGAAAGTTGTGCTTCAGAAGGACCAGCCGCTGTAATTAAACTGAAGGCCTTAATTGTCATAAACGAAATCATTAATTGAAGCTTAAATTGGACTAACAAAATGAAACATGAGACAAAATGAAATAAATTAAGGACCTCAAAAAAGCGAGACATTTTTAAATATCAAGTCATTATTTAAGCCTTAAATAGGACCATTCAAAACTTGAAACTCAAGTGACACTAGAATTAAATATACCTGGACACACTTCATTTAAAATTTTTATAATCAATTAATTTTTACTGACAATGCGAACTGACCTAATGGAAAACAATGCAGTAACCATTAAATTTCTATATTTCTGTATTTTCTTTAACAAATATTTTTTCTGATTTTTGAAATTAAAATTTAATAACCAAAAAATTCTTAACATCGATTTGTTTATGGATTCCATGTTTTCTTTTTCCTACTGTTCTAACTTTTCTTATTTATTAATAATCATTATTTGTTTTTGTATTTATTTATTTTATTTGTTATTAAAATTTATATGAATTCATAAATTATTAATAAATTTTATAGCAATATGAAATTTTTGTTGTTGTTAAATAAGCACTTTCGTTGTTGCATTTTGGACAATTTTTGTTTTTTGTAGGAACTAAACAAAAAAAAATGTAATAAAACCAGCTTAAAGTTCATTAAATTAAATTTTTAAATTATTATTGGGTTATTATGAATGTTAAAATGTACAAAAAAAAATAAAAATAATAATAAATAAATAAAAAATAAAATATAAAAAAAAATTAAAAATTAAGGAAAAAAAAATAAAATTAAAAAAAGAAATCATTTAATATCTGAGAACAAAAAAAGGTAAATAAACAGCTTTTTATGTCAAATTTGACAAGATTAAATTACATTATAAAAAATTTTGAAACAATCGTTATACACACGGCAATACTGAATATTGTATACCCTACACCATGACAATTTAATTAAATATCTCATGCTCTTTTACTTTTTTCATTTTCACTACAATTTCATACTTAAAGTGTAATGTACTAAAAAATTAAAAGATGCTCCAAAAGTGACATGATATTTTTATAAATATTATTTTTTAAACTGCGGTTGGCACACACTTCAAATTAAGACAGTTTCTATAAAAGGAAGTACAAAAATCTAAAGGTTGTTTCAATAGTTATTTTATTTTCATAAACGTAGCCTTGTTTTTGAACCGTAATAGAGACACTTTAAGTTCAAATATTTCAATTCCACTCTAACAACAAGTTTAAAATAAAACTAAAGTATAAAGGGTTTTCCCATAGTGACATAATTTTGGTGTTAACGTTTTTTTTTCAACCGTAATAAGCAGACATTTCGAACTTAAATAGAGTTTGTACAAATATGTACGTTATAAAAAAAGTGTGAACAAGAAATGAAAAAATTAAAGGGTGTTTTCATAGAGGCCGTGATTATGGAATACGAACACTGCCTTAAAGGTAGACGCTTCCATTTTGCACAGAGTATTTTTTAAGTGTATATGACAGCAATTCCAAAGAATTTTAATAAAATTAAATAAAGGGTGTCCCAATAGTAACGATTATTTTTAAATTTACCCAAAGTTTGCATTCGTAAGTTTGCTGTTACCAGTTTAAAAAATTAAATAAATATTTAAAGGGTGACCCATACAAAAGATAAAATTTTAAATTAAGGGGTAACTCATAACAGGCAACTAGTACCTGCCGGCTTAATTTTTATAATATAAAAATTCAGTTTTATAATGATTGTGATGATATGAAAGTTACCATTAGATCATAATTTTTTTTTGTGAAGCCTAAATTTTTTCATTAAATCTTTTGTGAACCCCGAACGATTTTTCTCGTTCTCGTTTCTGTATTTTTTTTTTGTGAAATAAATTTTTTTTTTTGTTATTTTGATTTTATGCTGAAATTTCATATTTTCGTTTCTTTAATTTTTTGAATATTTAATTTTGTGAAAAAAAATTGTAAAAATAATTTTTATTTTTGTTAAATTTTTAGATTTTTTTTAAGTTTCGGGTTGAGGTAAAATATTTAATTTTTTACAAATTTAAGAGTTGTACCTACTTTTTTGATTACCTGCGATTAGTTTTAATACCCTTCATATCATTTGAAATTTCTACAATATCCGACCCCATAAAGCATTTATAATCTGGGTCCTTATGCATAGCGAAGTCGATTGAGCGATATTCGTTTATCCGTCCGTTTTAGTGTTAAAATCAACTTTGCTAAATTACTTGATGTGCTAGAGAAAACTTAAATACGCCAATCGATTGGACTGTTAAGAAAACTTTGGTATTAAAAATCATTGAGATCGGTCCATGCTGTTCGAGACAGCGCGCAAAACACCACGCCTGCCTCTAATTTTCTAATATCATTTGGAACAATAGAGTAAATCTAATCATAAAACAAACATATAGGTCGGTAGAGCATTAAAAAGTAAGAAAAAAAACATCAAATGACAAATTTGGCACTCGCCCATATTCCTCGAGTTATGGGCCTCTAAACTTTTTTTTTAGAAAACTACGATTTTTAAAGATATCAATTAAGAGCTTTTGAAGAAATCTTTTAAAAAATATGAAAAATTTAAAAAAATGCTTAACCTATTAAGAGCCAATGACATTTTTTATTCAAAATTATATAAAGTACTTATTTTTTTATTTTCTTATGCTCTGTCACCAAATTTTTAGCAAAAAATTTTCTTTACATATTTTAGAAACTACCGTCTTCTTTCTTATTACAATGTTTGCCTTAAACTAGCCTTTTTATTGGGTTTTCAATAACATTCATAATTCCGCCTAGACCTGGACACTCGGCTCAACAGTTTGGCCATATATATTAAATAACATCAACTATTGTACCACCCTTTAATTTATAACATTAAATATTTAAACTGCTTATTATACCAGACAAAGTTTGTCTAATTTTCAAAATTTTGTGTATAACGATTTAAACGATATGTTAGATTACATCAATTATGGACACACCCTTTAATTTATAAATTCAAAGCGTAGACTTAGCAATACAGGTTATTTGTAAATTTCAACCGTTTGTCCTCAATCGTTCAAAAGTTTGGCCATATACAACAAACAACATCAGCCATTGGGTCACCCTTTAATTTTCAAATCCAAATTTTATGCTTGCCATCATAGCGGACTAAGCAATACAGGTTGTTTTATAAAATTCAACAGTCTTTTTATAACGGCTTAAAATTATGGCCATATACATCAAATTTAATGAACTATTGGGGCACCCTTTAATTTATAATTTTGATAATTTATACTTTTTATAAACACAATCAAAGCAATCGCCATTCTGTCCAATTTTCAAGCGCTTGTCTATAGCGGTTCACAAGAAAGGCATATAGGGGGACACCCTTTAATTTTTTGATTTATTTATGTATTACTTTTTGCTATTATGAATTATAGTAATACGCAATTTTTTAAATTTTATAGTGGCGCCCTTTGCGATTAATTATACAGGTAAAAAACATGCGTTTTGCATGGGAACACCCTTTGATTTTTAAAATTATAAACTTTTTTTAAAATGGGGCAAATCTAAAATTAAAAACATTTACATTCCGAATAAAGGATAGCCCCCACTTTTTTGAAGTCATTTAAAATTTATATTAAGATACCATTCTTTTAAAATGACGTCAATTGTGCTAGGGTTGCCACCTGCTTTAAAAGTTTAATTCGTGATTGGTTAAAAAGACATGACAAGTACTACTCCCGGATAAAAACAAAAACTCCACGAAATCAAATCTAATTCTTGTTAGGATTCCATATCCTATTTATAAAGAGGTAACCCTATTGTTTGTTGCAATGTTACAATGTCTGTCCGTTTGTCACAGCCCTCTATCTCTCTGGAACCGTTACAGGTAGACTCTTGAAACTCTTTTTATAGAAAGTGCATTACTAAAGCCGCTATAACAAAACAAAAAAAAAATACTAAAAACTAAACACTAATGGGTGTTCCAAAAGTAACGTGATATCCATACAAATATTGTTGTTATTGAACTGCGATAAGCACACACGTCAAATTTTTTCATTATGAGTAAAACTATGTGCACTTTAGCAACAAGTACAATAAAAATAGAACTTTAGTTAAAGGGTGTCCCAATTATTAAGTGATTTTTCACGTAGGGGCTATAGGAATACATAAAACAATAATAAAACAAAGGGTATTCCTATAGTAACGTGATTAAAATTAGACTTTTGCCACATAGTACAAAATTTTATTAAAAGGCTCATTTTAGTTCAAAATCTCTTTTAGTTGAAATTGTTCGTACTTTCACCTTTTAGTTTAAACGCTTTCTTTAGTTCTAAAGCTGTTTTAGTTCAAATGTTCTTTCAAAAATATGATGGCAACAACACCGTAGCATTGCCATGACGAATTTTAAATAAAATGAGTGGCAGCTCTAATTTCATGTCGGAAATAGTCAACAAGGAAACAAAAACATGGATTCTAGTTCATTTTGTCTGGTAGTTCAAATACAAACTGTAGTTCAAAAATGAACTAGGTGTATGAACTAGTTCACTTAGTTCAAGCGATGGAATCGTTTAAATGAACTACATAATTCTATTTGCAAATTAAACGGCGTTATATTAAAGAATATGATCTAATATTATAAGACGTTTTAGTCAGACGCTTTAAGTTTTCACAGGGTGTGTTGCTATGTGTTTTTGTAATGAAAGGTATAAAAAAAATTATAAGGTGATCCCATAGACACATTAAATGTTTTTGAATTGTTAAAAGCAACCATTTGAAATTTTTACAGGTAAAATTTTAAATATAAAACTAAAAAAGAAAAGGGTAACCCATACATAGCGTCAAAGCATTCTTTGTGTGTGAATTCAATTCACATTTCATCAAACTGCCGCTGTCGTAAATATAAATTTCCTTTTTTCTATAATTACCTTGATAACTTTTTTTTTTAGAAACATAATTTTTTCCTTTAAACTAAAAACGTCATATTATTGTTTTGCTAATCGTTGTTCAATATTCATTCCTTCCAAATGCACTTGATACGGTCAGTGACTTTTTTTTCACTACTCATTTCCAAATATTTATATTTTTCTATTGACTGTGACGATTGCAAGCAGGCACAGGCCTTGTCTAGAGTTTTGATAATGCAACAATATCAGCTATTTTGTTGTTGTTAATAGACGTGCTGCCATTTATGGTGACCCAACACAATACAACAAAATAAACAATAACAAGAAAGAAAAAAAAAAACACCACCTCTAATGCCTTGAAGTTTTGCTTTCATTTGCATTAGAAACGTTGTTTTGCATATTAATTTTAATCAAATTGTTGTTGTTGTGTTTATTATGCAAAAGCATTATTGTTGCCTGCAATTATAATTTAAGGAGGGTATTGCTGCTTCCAACAAAAAAAAAAAGACATTTAACATAAACAAAATTTTTCATTTATTTTAAGCAACTGACCTCGAGATGGTGTTTTTTTAAATTCTAATTTTTTTTTAAATTTTAAAGAAAAATAAAATAATTTTAATTAAACTGTAGAATGATTGCTTAGATATTTATTAACTTTATTTTTTTTAACTACTTTCAGAAACCCACTATTTCGAAGAATAACAGTAAGTATCTGCCCATGCTCAAGGCATTGCCCACGGAAGTAAAAAATTATAAAATTCACTAGCGATTATTCCACTCACCCTTTGTATCCTTGGCAAAAATTATTTACCTTAATATGATCAGACGATTATTCGTAATTCCGATTTTTTGTAGATAATGATTCCAAACTTACCCTGCTCTATTCGAATATCAAATAGCTGAAAAAGGTGAAATTTGAACAATAATAAAATAAAAAAAAATATTTTTGAGAACTCGGTTTAGCGATTATTCGCTATGATGACCGAATAATCGGATAAATTATTTTTAAAAAAATAAAGTAAAAATGAAATTTATATTATTACTATTAAAAAATTAAACTTTTATTATCTAGGTTAACGATTATTCGGTTCATCTACTGGAAAAACGTATTTATTCGATTAAAGTTTTTATAACATTTCATCTTCTAACTTTTTATTTTACGTTCTGTCTGGGGAGGAAACATTAATGTCTTTTTACACTTCATATCGAAAGGTTCTGTTAACTTGACTTGGACCCAGGATCGCTTCGTTAAAGGTCTGCTAAACTCTCCAGCTGCGCTCGTAAAACTGATTAGTTGAAATTTCCTCTGGTACCCGTAGTGCTTAGGTCCGTTTTTACAAAAATTTCATTACATAGATGTGACGCCACTGGTAGACGAAAAATATTGAAGGTAGAGTGCGCAATTTGGACAAAATTATACAGGAGGCCATAGAAGCTTTTGAGCGTGACCACTGGACTGATTTTCTTCAGAAAATTCGTCTTAATGACAAGACATTTAGAAACATGAAGTCAACTGTAGGACTCTGCAATCGACCCGCTATCCGAAACCTGGTGGATATTGATGGCACGATTGTTTCCGACAGTGCTGGAATGGCTAATCTGTTAGCCACCCGGTTTTTTCAGGTTGGTCATTCTGGTCCAAGTGCGCATTCAGAATGTGCGGACGATTGTCTCGTCTTTAGACAGTCTTTGGCAGGACTCTTACCGCTGACGGAGGACTGATTGATTCATAGACGAATGTGGACAGACTTGGTTTTATTGACGCTGCATCTGGAGCCAACGCGTTAAGGCGTAGGACGGGATTGCTGATGTTGTATTGAAAAGAACCAATGCTGTAGCATGGAGACATAGTTTTCAATCATTCCTATAATATTGGTTATTTTACAAAAGCATGAAAATCGGCTCTCGTCGTTCCTTTGCTGAAACTCAGGTCGGAATTTGAAGTTTGTGGAATCTACAGACCCATTTCTCTGCTTTTAGGTTTTGGAAAGCTATTTGAGTTCTTCCTCCTGGCAAGGATGAATGACGTTATTTGGATTTAGAGTGTGGACTTTCGACAACACACGCTCTGACGGTAATCACGGACTTCGTTGCCAGGGGATTGAACAGAAAATTTCCCCAGTTAGCTGTTAGCAGTGGTACCCCAATAAAATTGGGTTCAAATAGGTTGCGAGATATTTTGAATGAGTAGAGTCCTATAAAGAGGTACAACAGATTTGCTCGTCAATCAGCGGTAGTTCGAGAGGTGTATTGCAGCCACCAGAATTACGATTTTTAAGTGGAGAGGTACCTGACAACGCAGTTGTAACAAGAAGTCATAACAGAAGGGTACCTCCTTCTAATTGAAAAGAACACAGCACTCGCTCTAAAGTAATTTCCTATCCGCCAGAATTGCCCTGCAACGCTGTTCTAATAAGAAATTATAACAGGGAGGTAGCCCCGCCTTGCTCGTCTATCAGCTCTGGTACTAGAGGTATTTTAGCCCTAGAGGTATTTTAGCCCTAATAAATTTCTCCTCTACAGTAAGATGTTATGGTACAAGAAATTATAATACAGAGGTTCCCCACAAAAATTATGTCCAACTGAGCAGAAGAATATTTTGATGGAGAAGTGTCTTACAAAGAGGTATCCCAGACTTGCTCGCAAACAGCGATGGTTCTTAAGATGTGCCAGAGTAAAGTCTAGGGCTACATTAAGATGTTTTCGTGGAGAGGTACTCGACAATGCATTAATAATAGGAAGTCATAACAAAGGGGAACGTACTCTTAGCTCAACACTTAGCACTGGCCCTGCAGAGATATTAAAACCGCCAGAATTGCCCTGCAAAGCTGTTGTAATAAAAAATATAAATTTTCATATTTTCAAATTCCCTAAACATAAAGAGGGAACCAATTTCTCCTTTACAATTTTCTGGTTGGTTCAAAAAAAAAAATTACAGACATTTAATTCGCTTTCTGTTTGGCAATTTCTAATCACAGTTTACTTAAAAATATCACAATTGACCAATTACAATCACAATTAAATGCCACATGACATGGAATACAAATAACGAAATCAATGTGAGCGTATGTTTGTGTTGTTGGCTGCAATGCATTTGATATGTATGACAATGATAAATATCACGTTGTTAAATTTGATTTCCGTTATTTGTATATGAATTGGATCACTATGATTGTTGTTGTTATTTCTGTTGTTTGTTGATAGTGGTAGCATTTGAACTAGAGCTTTGTTTAAATGTAGACGAGTGCGACCAAGTCTGTGTAGATGAGTGTTTGTGTGTTTTATTTATTATAATGCAGTGTAAATATGACTGGGTTGGGGAAAGAAAAAAGTTTATTGAACTTTCAATTTCATTATAATTCAAAGGTGTGTGTGCTGCTGTTGTCTATTCGTTATTTTTTCCATTAAAGTTTTTCGTTTGAACTGAACTGTAACTTAAACTCAAATTCAAATTTAAACATAATGAAAGTCAATGTTTGTTATCGAAAATAGTAAAACATTTTCTGTGTCGTCGATTGTGTAATAATGAAAACTGAAAACTTTTATTGTTATAAAACTTTTTTTTTAATTTTTTTTTTCATAAATTTACCAGGTTTTTTTCTGCTTTTCTGTTTTTTGTTTGGCAAAAAGCCAAAATGAAAATATCTAAAACTTAAAAAAGAAATAGAAAAACACATTTGCAGGGCAAATTTAGCCCGAGTGTTAAAGTGTTAAAAAGTAGGAAGTATTTTTATTTGTTACACAAACGACCAACAAAGTAAATGCAGAAATAAATGAAACGGGAGAAAAGGTAAAAAAAGCTTCATTTTTTTTTGGCTCGGCACGTTGTTAAGTTTATGGTCCCCATTTTTATGCCACACGAGTGCAATAGAAGTTTGTTGTTGTTGTTGTTATTATTGTTGCGTTATAAATGCAGTGAGACGACATATGTTGTAGATTTGTCTTATAAAACTGTACAACAAAAAACAGTGAGCTGTAACTTGTTATAGAAGAAGCAGCAGAAGGAGCATGAGGAAAAAAAACTCACTTCCTTGTTAGTAACACTCACACTTTGACTTGACTGTGAAAGTGTTAAAGCAGTCAAGAGAAACAAATAATAATGAGACTTCTCAATATTTACACCACCTAGTACTATAATAAGGGTATTCAAAGTTTAAAGAAAATTTCCAAATTCCATAATTTTTTACAAGTTTAGAGATATTTTGGAAAAATTGCTGTAATTTGGTTCGGTAACTGTTATTTTTCTTTAAATTAAACTTAGAATTCGGCTTAAATAGGAATAAATATTTTTCAGGTTATCTGCAATTTAAATTAAAATTAAAAAAATTTTTATAAAAAAAAAAAAATTAATCGATTAATCGGTTTTTTTTAAACTCGGGTTTTTACTTCTGTATAGTACTACTTTTATGACTTAAGATGCTTAGTACTATATTTCTTAAGGCATTTTTTTAAGTTTTGTAACCAGGTTTTTAAAATTTATAATTTTTTAAAGCAATTTTTTGAACGGGTACCCGGTTTTTAAAAAAACTAAATGTATTTATTGTTATGTTATACCTTTTTTCTGTCTCTTTAATAGTTGTCGTAAGTGTTTTTAAAATTTTAGTAATAACTTTTCTTAGCAAACTTAAAATTTTTAACCGCCTAAATGAATAACTTACCGAGTAATCGGTTTTTTATACAAGTACAGTTGAATATTTTTTAATATCAAAAATATAAATTTTATTATACCTTTTTAAAATTCCAAAGAACTTAGTAAAATACTATTCCCTAAAAGAGTTTTTGTTTTTTTTTTTGTTGTGGTAATCGGTTGCTTAAATCATTTTGTAGCTCAAAAAAAAGAAAAATTAAAACAATTTAAGTGCAAAAAGCAGTACAAAAGAAAAATTAAAAAAAGAAAAATACCTTTGTATAGATGAAATAACAAATCGAATAATCTCTATATAGAATAAAAAAACTTGAAAACAACGACCAATTTATGAACGATTATTTTTTCATAATAAAATTAACCAGCTTTTTTAAAAAAGAAACTATGCTGCTGTAGTTTAAAGACTTAATTAACCCGGGTAACAAATTTAAGTGCATTTGGCTTTTATTTGAGAAATTCAGTTTCTTTCCTAATTTTTTTAATAAATTTTTTTAGATTACTTAGAGTTAGGTTAGTGATTACTTTTACTCCAAAACAAGTAACCATCAATGTAAGTGGCTTTTTTGCGTTAATTTAACTACTATGGTTTTAATGTAAAGCTTTAAAGGTCAACGTTTATTTCGGGTAACCGGGTTTGTTAGAAAAAACCGGTTTTTTATTCGAATATTTTGGATAGAATTGAACGAATTTAAATAATTTTTTTGTAATAAAAATAATTATTACTAACTAATACCATTTACTACAATTTTGGTAAAATTTTTCAAATGAGTAACCGGTTGTTAGAATTGTCGTAATGGTTATTTTTCTATTATTTTATGAATTTAAAACTTTTTTTGATTTTAATAAATATTTTTAAGGGCATAAATGTTAAAAATCTTTTTAAAAATTATCCTTAGGTTGTGAATATCCTCTAGCTTTTTTTTCTTTTTCTGTGTGTTGTATTCACTTTTTATCTCCGCTGATGTATGCAAAAAAAAAAAAAATGAACAGAAAATAACGAAATGTGTAAAATGTACAGTTTTAGATTATGGCCTAAGAGTTTCTATATTGGTGTAGGCATATGTTTCATATAAGAAATCGAAAATAAAGAAGAAGTAGAAAAAAAGTGTTGTTACATACTTAAATATTTAAGTAAAAATATTGTACATACAACGTGTGTGTGTGTGTGTGTTTGCACTGTTTTACATCATCACCTTGTGTTTTTGTCCGGGCATTGGCACAGTTTCTGCACATTTTTGTTGTTGTTGTTGTTATTGTTATTCATTAAATGCATAAAAGTGCATTTTTTTCTTTTACAAAATATAACTTTTGCTTGAATAAAAGTGCGATTATTTTTTTTTTCTACCAGGTACTCAAGTATAGGTTTGTTTGAATGTATGTTATGCATTCCTAACAAGTTCTTTCCCAATAATGATTGTAACATGTTGTTAAGGTTGTAATTGCAAACATGTTTTCAGTTTTCTTTTTTACCTTCTTATTTTACATTTTAGTTTTTTTCTTCTTCTTCTTCTAAAGAGTGATAGTTTGTGTTTTTTCTTCTTTTTCTTAGGTGATTGTGCCTTAAAATGATTTATGACATATTAAGTAGTTGTAATGAGTTCTTTTTTTTCAGAGAGTAATAAAAAATAAGGACTTTTATGTCATGAATATAAAATGAGTTCTTTTTTAACTCCCCATTAGATTTTAATTGTAAATTTAAATCAAAAATTATGTCATATTTTTTATGCAAAGTGTTAGAAATATTTAGTTTTGTAAAAGAAATTTTTAATTTATTAAATACCACAACACGTAACTAACGAGTAGTCGCTTATTTCTTTAGAAAAATAAAATAATATTTTATACAAAAAAATATATTTTGTTTTTATACTGAATAAAAAGTATGTTTTCTCTAGTTTTTAATTACTATTAATCAATTAATTAATATTTTAAGGGTACCGGAGTATGCGTAATCACTAACCGAACCGATTATTTATTTTAAAAAATTTTAAATTTCTTTTTTTACAACAAAAAATATTATTTTTAATATTATAGCTTATTAGTTTATTTGCTGCTAATTTTTGATTACCTTTAATTAATTATTTATTATTTTAAGAGTACCCGAGTACCCACTTTTAAATTTTCTTAAATAATTTTTAGCCTATTGTTTTATGTGTTAAAAAATAACAATTCTTATTTAATAATTAAAAAAAACATCAGAATATTTGTTAATAAATAACGATTACCTGAGTAACCACTAATGAAATAAACTTACTTAATGAAATTGATTTAAACTTTAGATATTCGTACTACAACTTTTGTTATTACATAGTGTTTATCTTATAAAAAAAAAGTTGTTTAAATTTTTTTAGACAACCAATGAGTAAACGGGTACCCGCTTAAGATTATATAAAAAATTTTTTTATATTATTTTTTTAAAATAAAAACATTTTTTTCTTTGTTGTAATTTTAATAAAATAATAATTTATTTATTTTTTATAAAAAAAAGGATTACTTGAGTAACCATTTAACAAAAAATAGAGAATTTTAATTTTTTTACATTTATTATTTATTGTTTATTTTTTATATTATTTATCTTTTATGCTTGGGCTTCTTTCGAAATGATTTAAAAAAAAAAAAAATAAATTATAAGTAACCGGTTACCCGTTGAAGAATTTTTTAAATAACTTGTTATTTAACTTATGTAGAAAACTAAATGTTTTTTTTTTAATTTTAGAGAATTTTTTAAAGTCCAAAACAAATGTTGACAAATTATTGTATTGATGTAGAACTAACGGGTACTTGAGTAACCACATTTTATATAAGCAGTTTAAAGCAAATTTGTTACTTTAGTATTGCAAATAAATTTATAAATTGGATACCCATTACAAAAAATTTATTTTTTTTTTCGTATATATGAGTACCTATGATGTGGGTACCCATACCAATATTAATATTAATTTTTTTGCTTATTGTTTTTTCTTATACCATTAAAAATTTGTAAGCATATTGATTACATATTGTGTATTAAACTGTCACTCGTAACGGGTACCCAGTAGGCAAAAGCATATTTGAAATTTTTTATTAAACTCGATGTTTATATTCTGCTTAAAAATATGTAAAATTAATCATTGAGGTATTTAAATTTTTTTATAATTTTTTCCAATCAAGTTTTTAATCACATTTTCAAATATGAAAAAAATTAAATAAAAATGTTAGTTACACCCACTTTCATACAACCAAACAAAAAATATTATGAAAAAACTCCATCATCCACCTATTGTTTATCAATTTCACTTTGATTTCCTACTTTCTTAATTTACGCTAGAGTGCTTCTCAAATAGAAAAAAACCCCAAAAAAAAATAAAAAATATTTTTTTTCAAATAGTTATGATCCATCACAAAATCATCTACACGGTCATGCTGAAAAAGTGACAGACAACCAAACATTTTCAAATTACATTCTAATACCGTTATTGCTGCAAAAATAATATAGAAATTAAAACAAAGCAAAAACCGTCGTCTACTGCCAACGACTATTTTATTCGTTGAAAATCTGCTGCTGCTGTCATTTTTAGGCAACCTTTTCTACTTTCTGTTCACACAAACGAGACTGTAATTTCTGTACCTCACTGCTTCATTGCTAAGCATGGATGTAGGCTACAATAGCTCTTGCTCTGCTGGTTATTGAGTAGTTTTGTGTGCCAACGTTAAAATGTGTGTTTTGAATAGCGAAATACCAGCAACTTATTCGATGGTATTTGTCAGTCAAAAGTTCATTGTTATTTTTATGTAACAAATTTATTTTTTTAATTTTTTATTTATCATTTTTTTTTTTTAATAAAATAACGCAATTGTAGAAATTTGTATTGTTGTTGTTAAAGCTGTAGTAGTTGTTTTGTATTAAATTTATTTCTGTTAAATATTTCATAACAATTTCACTTTTTTTTTTTGCCAAACTGTATGGCGAAAAAGTCTGGATACTAAGAAAATTAAATTAATTAAATTGAATAAATTAGTTCTTGAGAGCGTTTTTACATTCTGGTTTCTATTATATATTATTATTATATTATATATTCTTACATAGGTAACTCCTCTTAGCTTAAATTAACTTAACTTATCCGAGTTTGGAACCAGGATCTATAATTTATGCTATTTATCACAAAATTGTGATGATTTCTCCAATGAATTTATGCGTACCGGGCAGTTTGAAAAATTTGGATTTTATCACAGACTCATGAAAATTGCTTCAATATTAGTTTTTGTCTCTCATTTAAATAACTATGCGCCCTTTAATGTTTAAAAAGCTCTGATTTATACAGATATTCCTTTGCATAATATATGCACTGCCTTATCGACGTTCCTCTATACCTTTTGTTCGCTCATCACATAGAAAAAATATTTTTACTCTTATTAAAGTTTTTTTTTTCAGTCTGAAACTTGATTAAATTTTTCATTGATGCAATTAATTTTTTAATTATAATGATAAAAAAATATTTTCTAAGTAAATAAGTTATTGATGCAATGAAATAAGCGTTAAATTTCAAACTAAAATCAAATAAAATCTTTTCCAGGCATAAAATTTTTTTCTGTTTAGCATTAACTATCGTAAGTTTTTATTTGTGATCTCCTTTTTCGCATTGTCCTTAAAGGCTTTTCCGAACAGCATATCCTTATATATTTTTATTATTTTGCTTTCATTTCTGACTTGATTTTGCTCGTAAATTTAAAATCCATATTTTTATTTTATTACCAAAAAAAAAGCTGTGCCCTTTCGTAAAATCTCTCATTTGTAATTGTTATCGTTGTTACAAGTTACTTCAAAAATATTGAAGAAAAAATAAAAAGTCCCAACAAAGTCATTGAACTTTTAATTGCAACGCCCTTTTCAAAAATGTAAGTTGTTGCTGTTATTTGTTGTAAAATAAAATAAATTTTATTACAGTTTCTCATTTAAAGCAAAAAGTTATGTAGCTCGTAGCCACTTTCTTTTAAATATTTTAAAGTTTTTAAGTTTAATTTTGAAGGTTTAATGTTGATTTTGCCACATCATGCTGCGTTACGCATAAACTTGGCTTGATTAACAAACATGAAAAAGAAAAGAAACAACAAAATTATATATTGTAAAACTGAGATTAATTTGTTGTTGTACTTTTACATAAAACTGGTTTTAAAAATAACAAACAAAATACTTCAAATTAAAGAAACCTTTTTTAAACATGAAAAAAAATTTTTTTTCAAGGGTCAATATATTTTTGAATTTTCTTTTAATGTCTTTTCTGATGTTGCTTGTTGTTGATGTTTATCAGTTTTTTTAGATATATATTTTTGTTAACCAAATAAACTTGAACTTGCCTTTCTTAACTTAAATGATGGTGGTATTTTTATTTTTTTTGAAAGCCCAGGTAATAAATAACACACAATGCCATTACGAAATTAGTACTAAAAAATGAAAAATGTTTTGGGCACTCAACTTTATCTAAATTAACTTGCTAAGTTTTAAGTGCTTAGTATAATTTATTTTGCATTTTTTATATAAATATCTTAGCACAAAATATTAAATGCAATTTCTATAGCAGTATTTTAGTACTGACCTTTTTTTTTTATAAAAATAATAAAAAAAATGTAAATATTATAAAAAAAAATAATTTTTCGTAAAATTGTTAGTGTTAGTGTCTGTTTCTTTTCCTACGTTATACCTTAGCACCTAAAAGCTAAAAAACAAACATTTTAGAACAAAAAATTTTAGTACAAAATTTTAGTACCAATTTTTTATGCAAATTTTTTAATTTTAATTAAATTTTTTATCACTAAACCGACAAAAAATTTTTAGTACTAAACCATAAGCTGCAATAAAAAATAGTACCAACAATTTCTAGCCAAGATAAAACAAAATTTTTTAACAGGGTACCATAGTACTAAATTATTTTCAAAATTTGTTTCTTAGTACTAAACAATCTCTTTAAAAAAAATGTACTAAATTTAGTACAAAATTTTTCATAAAAAACAACTGTTGTAAAAATTTATTTACAGCAGTCTAACTCAATACTATTTATATATTTTTATAATTTCAAACTGGGATTCCAAACAAATATCGTAAATTAAAAGAAGTTTAAAAAATTAAACTTCTTATCCGTGAAAATTTTTAATATCAAAAAATTTCCTAAATAAATATGAAAGTAAAAATAAATATAAAAGAAAAAGAAAAGAACTAAAGACCTCCTTGTAGTAAATTAACGGCAGAAAATTTTTGTTGGGATATTACGGCACCCAAGCATTTTTTGATAGAAAGTTCTACCTTTCAGGTTTTTTTTTCAGGGTGCCACTTAAGTTCTAGAAAAGCTGATTTGTTAGCAATAAAATTTAGTATGAATATACTTTTTCGTCAACAGCCTTTTTTACTTACTTTTACTTTTTTACAAAACTTTTTTTTTTAATTTAAGTACAAAATTTTGTTGTGAAAAAAATAGTATAAATCAATATTTTGCTTAAACACCTGGGAGCGTAGTATTTGCTTGCATATACATTTTTTGACTGAAAGCTTTTTGATAGAAAATCTATACACCACATTCCGGACATATTTTAGTACTTAATATTTTCTATAGAATTATTCAAGTTTTTAAGATTTTTTAATGATAAGCTGATGAAACACCAAGTATTCAAATCTTACTATAACATAAAAAATTTAGTACCAAAAAATTTAGTACTAAAAAATTTTACTATTAAAATTCATGTTCTTACATTTTTAATTTAATATTTTTGTACTAAACTTAACAATATTTTAAATTAAACTAAGGATTTTAATTATTAAAATTTTTTAAATAAATGTTTTTTTACCATTTTATTTGTGTACATTTTTTACAGCTAATTATTTTTTTAAAGAGTTTCCCATTGTTTTTGGCCTTTTAAAACTTTTTCTGTAGAGTAATAAAATAATTTCGCTAACTTTTTTAGTACTTATATTCTTTTTAATTTTTAAAAAATTTTTCTACATGTAATGCTTTTGTAAATGAATCAAAATTTTCTTTTGTGGCCTAGATTTAGTTTTTAATTTAAATTCTTAAAAATTTTTAAAAATTTTTTAGAATTTTTAAAATTCTTAAAATTTTAATTAAAAACTAAGCTTAAGCCAGAAAAAAGTTAATTGTAATTCGTTTTAAACTATCCACGGTTCAAATCCTAATTGAAAAAAAAAAAAATTTAATACTTTTGTTAAAAAATTATTTCGCATTAAATCTTTTGATTTATAAAAAAAAAAACTTGGTGAGTAAAATTAAAAAATACATTTTTAGTACTTAAAACTTTTACCAAAAAAAATTCGCTAGTAAACAAGTTTTCATTAATTTTTTGTATTGAGATTGTTTTCGGTTTTATTATTATTTTTTTTTAATAAAAAACAAAATTTAGTACTAAAAATTTATTTAATCATTTTTGCCATAATTCCTTTTAGTTTGAAAAACCTTTTTCATTTAATTACCTCATGAAAATTAAGTTTTGCTTACAAATAAGCAAATATAAAAAAAAAATTAAGTACTAAATATTTTTTTGTACTAAAATTTTTTTCAAATTAGTCTTTTAACAATTTTTAGTCTTATATATTTTTTATACTTTATGTGTATAAACAAATTAATTTTTTCTTCTTCAAAAAATCTCTACTGGGTCGTAAGTACTTTTACTTTAACAACCGGTTGTCGATCTTAGTTTCTTTCTTTATTTTTTTTGAACGAAATTAGCATTTCTTTTGACAAGTTGTTGTTAATGAAATTTCAAGTTTAAAAGAGAAATTTTGTGTTTATATTTTTTATATTTTTATGGCCCTTAATAAATATTTTAGCCACATCAACTAACAAATACAAAATATGTAAAAATTATTACCGCTTTTTAAAGAATTTCTAGTGTTAAAATAAATATTATTCAATATAATTTAAAATGTTATTATTCCACTTATTTTAATAAATATTTTATTTAATTACATAATTTTTTTTAATTAAAAAACTTTTGTTGTTGTTGTTTCGTTTACAAGGAAAAACTTGCAGAGTATTGAAGACATTATTACAAGATAATTAACTGCATGCAAACTGTTTTTGGTGTTAAAACAGCAATAATTTTTCAACATATTTAATGCAATTATTGTTAAAATTACTAAAAAGAAATAGTTGTGTGAAATGTACATGATTTTAAGACAAAATTATTAAATTTTTAAGGTAAAAAATTCCAAAATTTATTAAATAAAAAAAACTATTGTTTATGTAAAAATTAATTTGCTACTGGTATGATTAAAATAAACAAAATTATTTTTAAACTATATTGCTGTAAAATTAATATTAAATAGAGTTGGTTTCATCTACAGTGACGTTTACCATTCTACGCCTGGCAAACTGTTACCCTTTAGTAAAAATAAGTTTGGCACGAAATATTTTCTAAAAAACTTTTTTATAAATGTTATTTTTCTTCATTTAACCTCAATGTGCTAAATATTTCAATACATGCATAATTTAAAACTAATGAAGTTTAAATAATTTATTTTTGGCAGTAAAAATTTTATTAGATTTTTTTTGTACTAAAAAAATTAGTACTAAAAATTTTAAGTTGCTAATTTATAGTAATATATATTTTATATTTTAAAATTTTTAAGTAATTATTTAGTACTAAACTTTTTCTGAGCAAAAATGCTGAGTTCTAAAAAAATTTTTTTAATATTTGCTTAGAATTGAAAACTTTCTGTTAAAAGAATATTAAGAGCATGTAATTACATTTTAATACACAGCAATGCTTATACCTAAATTATTTATGCCCAAAAATAATTGTTTAGGTTTTTTAGTAAAACTTTTTTGGTTGCTTTTTATGCGGGAAACTCTTGAATAA
Organism: Cistogaster globosa; assembly: GCA_937654795.1. NCBI lineage: Eukaryota > Metazoa > Arthropoda > Insecta > Diptera > Tachinidae > Cistogaster > Cistogaster globosa. The sequence continues at coordinate 5,724,230 of OW569406.1, forward strand.
AAATTAATATTTTTCCAAAAAAAATTTAGTACTAATATTTTTCTACGGAATAAAGTAATTTACCAAAAATCGCTAAAAAAATTTTGTTTTTTGTTCTAAAATTATTTAGTACAATTTTTTCTATAAAATTATATTAAAACTAAAATTATTTAAAAAAATAAAGTGCTATGGTTCGCTGACGAAAAATGTTTTGGTGCTAAAAATGTTTAGTACAAAATTGCTAATCGCATTTTTGTGTACTAAATTTTTACTTTGAAAAAAAGTTTTTTGTCATGGTTTTATACAGATTAACGTAAAAATATAATTTTTCTTTGAAATCAAATTAAGTAACAATTTTTTTTATAATTTTAGTACTAAAATTTTCTTATGAAAAACTTAAGTACTATTTTTTTTATTTAATAATAACTAATACTATTATTAGTGTTAATATTTTCCTATTAAAAAATTTTTAATAGTAAAATTTACGTTTTGAAATTAGTAAGTTCTAAAATTTTTTAGTACTAAAACATTTTTTACCAAGATTTTTTTATTTTTAAAATTTTCTAAACTACATTGATAAGTGATAAAATTTTTGTATAAACAAATATTTTTGTAATTAAATGCTTAGTTACTACTAAATTACTTTTAGAACTTAAGTTTTGCTATAAAATTTTTTAGTATTTAAATAATTCCATGCAATAACATTCAATTTGAATTTTTTTATTCTTTTAATTTTATTTAGTACCATACTTTTATATTTAATTTAAAATTAAATCTAAAATAAAAACCCCAAACCTCCATTTTAAAGCAGTCGTTCCTTCACATGTTAACACACATGAATAACTTTTCCTTATGTCAGTTTAACATACATATTAGTTATGTCTTTTCTAACTGCAACCTGATTTTATACAAAATGTCAACGGAAAAAGTCATTGACAATTTGGTTATAAGAGAAATGGCTGTCTTTGACAACTTTGTCTAAAACCTTAAGGCGAGAAATAATTCTCCATAAAATTCTATTGTTAAATAGTTCTGAATGCAAGACAATACGAGTAAGAAAAAGAATAACAACAATGACAACAAAAGCAATATATAAGAATAGCATTTTAATAGTGTAAAGTTTATTGTCACTATAACCCCAACAAATAAAAAACTACTGTCATCCTCCAAACGCCCACAAGCATTTATTGTTTTTAATAACAGAGTTCCAAGACTTAAACATTGAATAAGTTTGACAAGGAAACATTTTGATATGGATCACTCATTCGCCAACAACACAATTATCGTTGTTTTATATATTCGAAGATGAATGTATGGTGTTCAAAAAATACAGGTGAATAATGTATTTTTTTTTTAAAGGACAAAAGCTTGAAAAAAGTACGCTGGGTAAAATACAGTTAAAGCAGTTGTTGTGAGAGCCTTGTAAGAGAAATATATATTTTTTAAATTAAATTAATTTGGTCTTAAAAGGTAACTTTCGCGAATACTCTTTACAATAATAACATATTTTGGAAAGTTCTTTTTACAAAAGGAACTTTTTTTTGCAATATGTGTCTTCACTTCTTAAATTGTGGTTTTGTTTAATATATTTTAGTTTTAGTATAATTTTTGCTGCAGATACCTTAAAACTCATTCTTGTGTGTTCTTCATCATATTCTTCTTCTTTCTGTAAAAGGTACATTTAAAAGGTACTTTTTAATGGTACTTTTTTAAATAGTCTTTTAAAAGAGTACTTTTTGCAATAGGTAAATTTTTTTCAACACTTATAAAAGTTACCAATTTTTGTACATTTTTATAAATGTACTTTCTTAAAAGCTATGTTTAAAAAAAAGTACTTTTTAAAATTAATAAAAAATTTAAGGGATTATTATCTAAGGGAACATTTTTGTGAAGTAGAGCGATCCAATAATTCTTAAAACCAAAAATACTAATAAAAAGATTACGCACACAGCTTGCAAAACAGGAGTCTTTATTGAGTTGTAATAAAAAATAAAAATGTGTTTTCATTCAAACTGCTCAAAAATCCCGGCGCATCCAGCCAGCCAGCCAGCGCTAAGCAATCGTCCACTTAGACGTTTAAATATAGGAAGCCAGTAAGACAAATATTCAATGGGTTGTTAGTTAATGTGGCAGATTGTGCTAATAATGATGTTGTTGGGGAGATTTAAAGCGGAAAGTAGCCACCGTTTTGCTACTGTGGCTCCCACATTTACTTTTGTAGTTGTTGTTTGTTTAATATTTAAACCGGCAATAAACAACAATAATAATGATTATGATGATTATTAACATTAACTTCATCATGATGATGATGATAATGGTGTTTGTGTGTGTGTGTGTGTGTGTGTGTGTGTGTGCGTGTGCTTGTTTTATTTTTTTTTTATTTCAACTTATTCTCTGGCTGCAGCAACAGGGTTCAATGGCTGACCTAAATTTCGTTGAAGTAGCGATATGTTTGTGTAAGTGCTGTTGGATCTATAAGTGTGTGTTATTTGTTTAAAGAGACGTTTAAAAATATACACGTTTGTTGTAATAACAAAAACAAAATATTTTATAAAAATCTAAAAAACAAAAGCAACAACATGATAAAGAAACGGGAATAGTTGTGAAAGCACCCAGCAGGCTTATGATACGCACTCCCCTACGAGCAGACGGACAAACAAGCATAAATATTTACTTTGTTTTATGGTATGGCGATGATGAACTAATACATTGTGAATGCTGTGTGTATGACGTTGACGCTGTGCTACTCATAAAATGCAACAAAGACAAACAAAAACTTCTAGAAAAACTTTTTTAATAGGTTTTTCTTAAATTTAAAAAAAAAAAAATTAAACTATTGAAAATGAAATATTTTTTTGGAAATATGTATAAAAAATTCTTTGTTAAAGTTTTTTTTGTCTATCAACTGAATTTTTAAGAAAGTATTTTTTTAATTTTTTTTAAAAAGTAAAATTTTTAAGGGCATTTTATTTATAGAGTACTTTTTTTAAAGGCACAAATTTTTTTATTTTGTTTTAAGGTACAATTTTCGAAGGTACTTTTTTCAATTAATTTTGTAAAGAATTTTTTTAAGAGTCTGTAACTTTTAAATTGATATTCAAGGAAACTCTTTGATAGGATTCAATAGAACTTTAGAGTAGCTTTATGTTAACAGCTACTTTTTTATAAACAACTTTTTAGTTGCTTAGTTTTTAAGGTACTTTTTAAAATTAATTTTAATAAAAATTTCTTAAAAATTCTTTTTCAAAACAAAGCCTTAAAATCCCTTTAGGATTTTAACTATTTTTCAAAGACTTTAAGGGTACTTTTTAAAAGGTACAATTTTGAAAGGTACTTTGAAAAGGTACTTTTTCAAAAGGAAATTTCTTAAAAGGGGTTGCAAGTAATACTTAAAGACTCTTAAGGTAGTTTTTACAGGTACTTTTGAAAAAGGTACTTTTAAAAAAAAGTACTTTTTTTTAAAGTACCTTAAAATACTATTTTATAAGATTTTTATTAAAAACACTTTTTAAATATATTTTTTAATTAATAATATTTCTATTAAGTTAAAAAATAAAGGATTTTTACTCGAGCTTTTAAGGCCCTCAATTTCCAAAGAGAAATCAAAATTGTCTGTCATTACGAGCAAGTGAGATATTCATTATTTTTTATTTGGCAGTGAACCTAAACTTGGCTTAAATGTAGCAAGGTAAAGTTTAAATACAATTGCTATACAAAAAAAGAAAAAAAAACTAAAACGAAAAAAACTTATTAACCCGGAAAGCTAAAACTGTATTACGTACGCAAAAAAACACAAAAAATTTTATATAAAAAACTTTAAATTAACCTAAAAATATGACCAAGTCATGATTAAAATAATTGCTGTTGTAAAGCAGACAACAAAATATTGTTGTTGTATACTTAAATTAACACAAATATAACGGATCAACGCTTCAAAGGTGATTACTGTCATTTATTTCGCTTTATTTTTTGGCAAAAAAGAAAGACTATTCAATTAATTTTAATTTTAGCTGACAAAAAACAAGCCGAAAAATTAAAAAAGAAAGATGTGTGAATGTAATTTAAAATTAAATACACAAGAAAAAATGTAGTAAAGAAATTTATAAAAACATAAAATTAAAATTTTATATTCATTGTTACCTAAATTTGGCCGTCACTTTCTTTCACAAAAAAAGCAAATTTTAAATACTTTTTCAAAGAACTTTGTAAAAATTATTAATTTAAAACTATCCTTTTTAACAGGTCCCTTTTGTGAAAGTAGGATTTAAGAAAGACAGTTTAGAAAGTACTTTTTCAAGGGCATTTTTTATAGAAAATTTTTACTTAATTTGCTAATTTAATTAGTTTTAATTTTTTAAAAAGCACCTTTTAAATAAATAAACTTCTTAAAACAGCGTTTTTACAAAAAGTACGTTTACAAAAATATATTTCGTTTGAAAAAAGTATTTTTAAGAAAAGTACCTTTTAAAATACGGACATTTAAAAAAGTATATTGCAAAAAGTATCTATTACAAAAAACACCTTTAATACAGAGAAATTTAAAAAACACTTCTAGATAAACTAGTTGCATAATAAGGTACTTTTTTAAAACAAGTACTTTTCAAAAAAGTACTGTAATTGAATTATTTATTAAAACTACCCTTAAAAAAGTTCCTAATAAAAACAGACTTTTTAAAACTGGAACTTTTAAAAAAGGAACAATTAAAAAAGTACCTACAAAAGTATTTTGAACAAAAAGGTAAAGAATTTTACTTAAAAAAGTCTGTTTTTTTTAACTTATACATATTTATGAAAATGTACTTAAAACAAAGAAAGCTTTTAATAAAAAGTTGTACAAGCTCTTCATATAAATCAAATAAAATTTTATAAAAATTAGAATAAAATTACCTTTGAGGAAGTTCTTATTAGGCTAGATTTACTAAAATTTCTTTAAAAATTAATTTGAAACAAAAAGTACTTTTTAAAAAAGTACTTTTCTAAAAAAATACTTTTCTAAAAAAGTACTTTTTGAAAAATAACTCATACATTTTTTTAAATACCGCGTAAAAGAGAGCTAACAAAACTTGTTAGTAAAAAAAGTACTTTTTAACAAAGAAACTTAAAAGTCCATGTCTAACACATAACTGTAAATAAATTCCGGATAATAAAAACTAAGTACTTTTCTTATTTCCAAATATAGCTTTTAAAAAGAATTTTTCAAACAAGCACTTTTGAAATAGGTACCATTAAAAAAAGTACCTTTAAAAAATGGACTTTTGAAAAAAGTACCTTTATAAAAAGTACCTTTTAAATAACTACCTTCAAGAAAGTAACTTTGAAAGAATTGCCTTTAAAAGAAGTACCTTTTATCAAAATGGTCATGCAAAGAAGAGGGTTTGTGTAAAACATTTGTAGCTTAAATTTTTGCATTAAAATTTCTTTCAGTGTAGTTCTCTTTGTATAAGTAAGTGCGCGTGCGTAAATTGCTGTATAAGTTAAATAATTTTTTGACCTCTTTTTGTTTTTGTAGGCGCTAATAAAGTTACAAATAAATGAGAGCTAAATAAAAACTCAAGTCTTTTTTTACAATTAAACAGTCGTTTTAGTCAAATATAATAAATGTTTTTGAGATGTGTTTTAAAGTTTATGCCCTTTCTTGTTTCTGCTTTCTTTACTAGAGAGACATTTACATACAGGTTTATTTCTTTTTTTCTTTAGTTTTTATCTGATTTCAAAGATTCAATTTTAAATTTGTATTTTTGTATTTTAAAGATTCAAGTGTCAAAATTCTTCAACATGCTTAAGTTGAGCTCTTTCAGGTCTTAAATAATTTCACTTGAAATGTAGTTTTTTTTTTTGCAGTGTTACTTTTTTTTGCAATTTTTTATTACAATCGTGTCGTGTGTTGTATTGTGTTAATTAAGTAAAAGTGAAATTATTTTTATTTATTTAATAATTATTATTTCATACACATTCAACTTGTACTGTCAGAGTTACACCTAAAAAGACTGCTAATTTACTACCTTTTTTATTTTTATTTATTTATTTTTTTAAAATAAATTTTAACATTCATGTCAGTTTTTAAGCACTTTTTTACCTTAATTAAACGTTTAGTGTATTTTTGATACGATTATATGAACAGTGACCATAACCTTTAAATTAAGACCAAACAAAATGTTTCGGTAAAGTGGTAATAAAAATTTTGCGCATTTCTTTAATAAGATCTTTCATTCACCTTGCCAAAGTCAAAAAAACAGTTATAACAATTAATAAGTAAAAAAAATTTAATTAAGCCAACCTTTTTTTGCTCGAAACCTAAAATTAATTTCAACTTTCTCCCGCTTTGAACAATAAAAAAAACTTCATCTAAACCATTAATCATTTCAATTGTTTCTTTTTTTCTATTTGAGAACTGAAGTGGTTTTCATTCTTCTGATGAGTCATTTACTTAATTGCTACTTTTACTTGCGCTACAATTTTATTCTTATTTTTCTGGTATTTCACTTTGAATCTGCGCATCATAACAATAGAGGGCCTCTAACGATCAGTGTTTTGTAGGATTGATTATAACTTCAGAGCCTGGAATCACCTGGAGTCATGTTTTCTTTCCTAAGTCCTAAGACTCAAAGACTTTTTCGATTTTTGTTTAGACCCACAGCGCCTAAACTACACAGTGGGACAGAAATATAATTTTTTTTGGAAATCAGCAACAATTTTTTAATTTAGAAAAGAAATTTATTTTCACATTTTTAATATTTTCAAAGTCTTGAAACCCCATTACCCCCAATATCAAATTAAAATATATCGAAAAAAAAGAAGTAAAATTATGCTTATCTATCAATGCTGACTGACTAACCACCTAATAAAAATCACATTTGACAACTTGTTCATTTGAAAATATTTCAAAATTTGTTTTTTTTTCAAAGAATAATAAAACTTTTGTAACCATCAATTGCATTGACTTGGTTCCCTTTATTTAAACAGCGATTAGAATATATCAATGTATGTGTAATTAAGATTGCATTTATTTGTTATTTGTTCTTCTATTAATAAAACATTATAAAAGAATTAGAGCAAATACAAATCCATTTGTTACAAAAAGTCAAGTATAAATGGCAGTTAAAACTAAAAGACCTCCAATGATAAGATTCTTGAAAGAAAAAAAAAAAACAACTGTAAAAAAATTTATTTTAACCCGCATAAAAAACACAAATAAACATTGAAAAGTATTCACGCACACACACACACACACACACACACACACACACACACACACACACACACACACACACACACCAATAAAATAACTGTGTTTCATAGAAACAGAAATATAAACGTGTGGGAGGCGGTATTTGTGTAAGTTGTACGTTAAGTGCACTAATAACAACAACAACAACAAGGCAAAATCTCCACTAAAGAAAATAGCCAGCAACAAATAAATAATAAATAATGTGTGTTGAAGTTTTTGTTGTTGCAAATATTCATTATAATGGTTGTTTTTGTAGAAATTATAGTGGAGCGAACAGAATTAAAAAAAGACAACATGAAACGAAATCCACCAAAAGGAAGAGTCCATTTTAGAGCCAAAAGCCCCAAAGCCATGTATGGTGGGTCACCTTTTAATTTTATATATTTTTATTAAATATTTATTGTTGTTAATTTAAATTGTTTGTCTTAGACAATTTAACAAATGGGACGTTGTACTTTTAAATAATGTTTTTTATGGGGACACCCTTTAAATAATAAATAAATCAACTGTTTTTTAAATTTATTGTTGACAAATTAAGTGCCTTTCGCTTACGGGTTAACAGATAAGATACTGTAACGTTAAATAAGGTATTCTATGGGGACACCCTTTAACTATAATTTTGTTTATTGTTGATTATTTAAAGTGTTTGTCTTTGAAAGTTTAACAGATAAGACGTTTTACTTTTAAATAATGTTTTTTTATGGGGACACCCTTTAATTAATAATTCTATAATTTTTATTTGTTAAATAATTATTGCCTACAAATTAAGTGCCTACCCGTTATGGGTTAACAGATAAAATATTCTGCTGTTAAAAAAGGTTTTAATGGGGACACCCTTTATTTTAAATTTTTTATCTTTATTAAGTGTTTATATATGATAACTTTAAAGTTAAAGTTTCTGGATATTAGCAGATGCCTTTAAAAAAAGGTTTTCTATTGGGACACCCTTTAGTTATTAATTTTATAACATTTTATTTTTATTAAATAATTATCGTTGACAATAAAAAAGTCCTTCTTTTACTGGTTATTATATACATTACTATACTGTCAAATAAATATTTCTATGGGGACACCCTTTAATTTTTAAATTCATAATTATATTTACTGTTGAATATTTAAAGTATCTTAATTTAACATTTTAACAGCTAAGACAGTATGCCTTTAAAAAATGGTTTTCTATTGGGACACCCTTTAATTATTAAATTTAAATTGTTTTATTTTTATTAAATAATTATCGTTGATAATAAAAATTCTTTCTTTTACGGGTTATTATTCACGATACTATACCGTTTAATAATTATTACTATTTGGACACCCTTTAATTTATTTATTCATAATTTTCTACAATATTTTTTATTAAAAATTTATTGTTGAAAGTTTAAGACATCTGTCTTTGTTGGTTAACAGAAAAAGTACTATAATCTTAATAAAGATTTTAATTGGAACACCCTTTAATTAATAATTTTATAATGTTTTATTTTTTAATAAAATAATAATTGTTGACAAGCTACGAACTTATCCTTTACAGATTAACAGATAAAACACTGTCTCCTGTAAAAAATATTCTATGGGGACACCCTTTAATTTATATTGTTATATTTTTTTATATTAATTAGTTGTTTTATAAAATTTAAATTGCTTGCATTTTGCGGGTTAACAGTAAATATAGCATAAATATAAAATTTTCGGCAAAGGCTGGCTTAAGACTTACGACAAAAAACAGAGCAGGAGGCTATGACTATGAACTCAGTGATTAGAAAGAGTATGAACAGCTACCAGTCGATAGTCTAGAATCACTAAAGTCAAGAGAAAAGGCTGATAGCAATCATTCATTATTAAAGCTGTGCTAAACTTTAGTTTCAAAGTTTTTAAATATAATCAGTATTCCAGCTAAGGCGTTCTTTATTCCATTTTTTTTCGTGAAACTGCGAAACGTCATCGTCCTTGTACTCAGATAAACAAGAATCATAAAAATTTTTTTTAATACAAAAATCTCTTGTCACATGTATTTTTTATTTATGAAATTTTTTTTCTATAATTAAATTCAAATACTGGCAATTAAAATGGTAATAACATAAAAGATGGCAACATTTTAATCTTCATAATTTATTAAAATGCTCTTAAAAATACACACAGGCAGCCACACACATACTACGTGGTGCAGTTACTTTGACAATCAAAGTAAATATTTATAAATTTCTTAATAAATATGTAATTTTTCCACTATTCCCTTTGCTTTTGCTTGCTGCTACAGTTCTTTTGATGAGTTAAAGTATTCTCGACACAAAAAAAAAATTATGGCCTTCTCCCACTTTGTGCTGCACTCTGGCAGCAGCCTCGAAATTTTTCCAAAGAAAAATGTAGTGCAACAAGTCAAAAGTTTTTTTAATTGGTTACAACAAACTGTGGAAATACTACACTAAAAATCTAATAATATTTTAAACACAAAAATTCTGATTGTAGTAGAAAAAAATTTTTTTTTCATTATAAAATAAAATATCAAACTGTTATACATAAAAATAAAAATTCTTGTTAAAATTAACATAAGATTATAAACATATTTAATGGTAATGGTTTTCCTTAAACTAGAATTATAATAACGAAAACTGTAATATTTAAAAAATTTAAGTGTTATACCAAAAGTTATAACTGTTATAAATTGTTCTAAAAGAAAAATTTATTTTAGCATTGTTGATTGTAAACAAAAAAAGGTCTTGTGATAACAGTCAACAATTACAGTTGCTATATTTACACAATTTATAACTGTTATACACTACTTATTTTTTTACTGCATTGAAGACTTTCAACTGTATGACAAAAAATAATTAGAAAATATATTTCAAACAATTATATTTTAATAAAAATCTCATTTATTATAAAACGAAGATATCTCTTTTTTTAAATAGTAGAAAATATGAGCACAAGGCTAGAAAAATAATTATTAATTTAATTATACAGTTCTTAAAAGTTTAAGAATTATTTTATTTGCTGTATAATATTACAACTAAATAAATAAATTTAATCCAATTTAAGTTCAGATATATCTAAATTTTATTTAAAAAATTCTTTAATTGACACTAGCATAAAAAGTAACTGTTATACTTAATTTAAGATTCGAAAAATTAAAAAAATAATAATAAAAAAATAGTTGGATATGTAGCGATAAAACTAATTGAAAACTTTAATACGACAATTTTAGTTAAATTAAAATTGTATGATCAGAATTTTAAAATAAATTTATTTTCTTAAGATAATTTTCTTTATTGTTAAAACCTGGTTTCCCACTTATTTTTATATAGACTTGCCAATGGCTTTTAAATTAAACGAATAATTCTTTATTAACTATTTTCTTTGATAATTTTCGAATTTTGTCGAAACTGTTATACAACTGTTATACTCCCTAATTTATAGTTGAGAATTGATCTTGTACTATCATTGAACGATATTATACTCTTTAACTCTTTTAAGATCTTTAACTGTATTGTAATAAAATCCGTAACTGTTATACGATAAATATGAACTGTAATATTGTTTATTTAAAGGCCCTTCAAGATTATAAGCAGACTTTTTTTGTGTTTTTTAGTTTGCTTAAATAAGCAAATGATCATTTTATGTAAAAAATTTTAGACAAAATTCTCCTGTGTAGGGTGCCTTCTAAAATTAATTTACTTTATTTTTTATAGCTGATAAATAAGTATGTACATAAATTAAAAACGATTTTTTTTTGTTTTGATATAAAGTTCTACATTTAACTAGACACTAAAAATAAACAGTCAGCTAGTCAGCCAGCTAGTGAGTATAACAGTTACAGCAGCGGGCATTAGACATTTGCTGTTATGGCTGCTATTTTTCAGTTTATATTTGTTTTAATTTTTCTTTTGTAAATAAACGCATGTGGTGGATGTAGCTCTGTCCGAAATATAGGTTAAAAGTTTAAATATGCACCCGTCCTCTCTACCCAACGAAACGCACATTAAACGTGTGATTGGTCGGCCGACAACAGTTTTTATTATTTCGTTGCTTAAATATGATGCTGCCTGAACGTTTGCAGCTGCCGCCTCTTATTGCTTTTATGGCTGCTGATGATATTGCTTTTTGTTGTTGTTATATTTTTAATGTCAAATTAAAGAAAAATAGTTTTTGTTTTTATTTTTTTATTATTTTAAAGTCAATGTGGTGATGATTATGAAATTAAATATAATGAAACGTTTTGATATTGATAACTTTGACAGCAGAACAATTTTTTTAAGGGAGTAAAGAATGAAGTCTTATTTTAACGGGGATATTTTTAATTTTTGCGTTTGCATAAATAAATTTCTAAATTGATTGGCTGGGTATCCCCCAGCCAGTTGGAAACCCCCCAAAATCTTAATGTACCTTTTTAAGATTTTGTGGACCAAATACTCTAATGATGTGTTCTGTCACAATTTAAAGCTTTTTTGTTTCTTGTAGGGTTACGTGACAACTGCAAGACTTGTATAGATCCTTTGAAAATAAACAGGCTCTGTTGAATCACAAAATTCTCCAATGCAATTCAATGCAGTGTAAAGAAACAAAACCCTTTTGGACTTTGTCTTTGGAGCAGTAATTCGTGAACAACTTCGTATTCCGGATAGTTAATCATTATTTAGAGAGCGAACAGTAGGAACTCCTAAAGATTTTTCACTAGCTCTCTTTTCACTTGTAATTATTCGAGCAGAGAACAGACAGATTTAAGGGTTTCTATGGTGTCCTCGCTAACAGGGCACTGAACTGTTGTAAACTTTTTTGAAGATTTTGATCAAGTAATATTTCGCAGCAATACAAAGGGCAGTTATTGCTTTGTTTACGGCTGTAAGTTAATTTACATCGCAAAACTTACTTTCTTTCCTGACCTACAGCTCTTCAAACTTTTTCTATTATTTTAAGCTTAAGTTTCAACAAATTTAATAACACTATTTCAAACGATTACATAATTCATACTTCCTATTTACTTCACATAATAAAAAAGAGAACTCTCATTATAAAAGAAAAGTAAAATCTGTTTTTTGTTTCAAAATTTTTGTAAAAGAAATAAATTAAATTACAAAAAAAAACAATAATAAAATGCAGTCAGTCAGCCGAACAAACAGGGGAGACCACGACAAAATCACTTTCATAGAAAAATGCATCAAAAAGAAAAAACCAACAATAAAAATACTTATATAAAAAAATTGTATAGAAAAAAGAGGAAAGAAAAAAAATGTATAAAATAAAAATTAGGTCGGAAGAGCAGTGTGCTATGGAGACGTTCAATGCGCTTGCTATTTCATGCATAATGCCCTCTACAGAATAGAATCTATTCTATTTTTGTTGGCAGCCAACAAAAATCTATGTACATTACAAATACAAAAGAAAAACAAACAACAACAACAGCAACTTTAACAAACAAATTCTAACATAATGATGATAATAATAATGATGGTGTTTAAAATAGAAAAAAAAAAATTACACAAACCAACAGACAGACAAACAGACAGACAAACAGATAGACAGATAGTTGAACAGCAAGCAATGTGGACTTTATACATATTCAGCTAAACGAGGAGGAAAGTTTGCAACATAATGAACACTTTTCATTTCTGCTAAAAGATTAACAAATGAGACCCACAAAAAAAGTATGCGAAAGTTTACTAAAGAGACAGAGTTAGAGATAGAAACAGGCAAATGGCAACACTAATATAAGCGTAAGTATAAAGGAAGGTATTTATATGACAGGGATAAAATAAATGAACAAACGTATAAATATTTGGAAAGGGAAGTTTCATTTTAATGGATAAATTTCAACCAGGCAGAAACAAAGAGAAGATCAAAGAAATTAAACAAAAAAAAAAGGTGTAATGAATAGGAAGCAGACGGAACAAAAACAAGCAACATCCGGCCATGCCGAATCTTATATGCCCTTCACCATGTTTGTAAATCCAGTTTTGTGCAGTAGCTCCTATCAAAAAAATAAATATTGAGGAGACAGAGAACTAAAAAATAAAACAAAATAAAAAAAATAAAAAATAAAAAAATAAGTACGACATAAATTTTACTTCAAAATTTCATCGCCTCTAAATGGGTTAAGCATTTTAAAAGCCTTTAATATTGTTTTCATACCTTTCGGTGAAGACCGTCGTCACTGGCTGTTTATTTGGTACCTTTGAGAACCAGTACTCATCAAAACGCGACTTGAAAATGATGTTCTCCCATCGAAAGCGCTTGGCAGTGACGACTGTCTTCACCGAAAGGTATGTCAATTGTATAATATTTACTGGTGGAACAAATCCGACTAGCATTTAATATTTCCTACAAGATCTCTTCAAAAGCTTTCAAATGATACCCATATTGACAATCGAACTTTTTTATGAAAATTTCAGAGATCCATAACTCGGAAAATATGGGCGAGTGCCAATTTTTTTTTACTTGGTATTTTTTCTTATTTTTTAATTCTCTATTGCTCTATATTTTTGTTTTCTTTTTAATGGAGTGACTTCTTTAAACTAAATTTGTTCCAAATGATATGGAAAAATTAAAGGCAGGCGTGGAGTTTAGCCCACTGCCCCAAAGGACATGGATCGATCTTGCTGATTTTCAATAGCAGCTCTTTCAACAATATGTCTGATCAATTGGCATATTTAAATATTCTCTAGTTCATGTAGTGCCCTGGCAAAGTTGATTTCAACTCTAACACAGACGGACAGACGGATATCGCTTAATCGACTTCGCTATGCGTAAGGACTCTGAATATATATACTTTATGGGATCGAAAATGAATACTGTAGGAATTACAAACGTAATGACAAAGTAAGATATTCCTTTTTTCACCTTTTGTGGTGAAGGGTGTAAAAAGAAAGGGAAAAATGGCATAAAACCTTTGGAGGGACATTAGAATACCAACAAAACATAAATTGTTCAGTTGAGGTTAAAAAAGAGAACCAATTTACAGTTTCACAATCGTTTACATAAAACCACTAAGTCAGTGAAAGATTTTTACTCTTACTTTCATTAAACTAACTGAGAATTATAAGCAAAATGTCTCAGGAATTTCTTACAAAATGACTTTAGGTTTTTTATACATTAGAACGACCATACAGCAGAGTCTTGTCGAGATGCAGTTCGCTGAAATATTTTTTCTTTGGTGGTAAATTTTTGGCCTCGTAGATTCACATTTTTAAGGAGTTGTTTGTGTGGCGGGTGTGTTCAGCGTTCGGTGCTATCGATTTGCGCAACGAATATATCCACAGATCACGTTCCTGACGTGAACCACAGGAATAATAACGTTCGCCCCGTGAGCCGCCGCGTACCTGAAAACAATAGCGGCGTACTAGAACGGACTGATGAACGGGTGCCACACCTACAGCACCGGTACATGAAAGATCTGCAGAAAAAAAGGAAACATAAACGAGCATTAAGACAATTTTTGTTAAGCAGTAAAATTATTTTTTTTATAACCAATTTTTCGATCAAGTTTTGAAGCGAAAATGTAGTGTGGATTTATAATTTAATTTAAAAGACTCGTAGGCCGCCTGAACCTCATTTGGTGCGTTCAAGTTTGGTTACAGATTTTGTACGTTTCAAAGATTTTGTACGTTTCAAAGGGTTCGATCTGAAATGGATTTAGACTCTCGAACAATTCAACTCAAGTGTGTAAGTTCCAGTTCAGCCTAACGATGACATGTTACTTGGTGGAAGCAAGGGGTTGGCAAACAAGATAATCCTTCATTAAATTTTCTACTTGTGTACCCTTCATTCGCTATTATTTACAAGTACTACTGGCCACAGTTATACCAGTAAATTATAATGTCCCTAAAGCTGACGCTTTTTGTTATTCTCATGTGGGTTATTGCAAAGAATTTTAGTTAGTTTCCTTAGAGTCCACCTTGTTCTTGCATTGACCACTTACTTACTCAGGTTTTAGGGTCATAATTTGGTTATCTCTCGCTTTAGATGCCATGCTGTTCAAGTGATAATATGATAGGTATATATTTCCCGAAATAGTCGGGTCAGATTACTTTCAGGTTTGAAAGCATTGCAATAGAAGACAAAAAAAATTATTGATCCAAAATAATTAAAAAGGTTTTCAAAAATAAAACTCGTTTTGCTTAACCTGCAAATATAGAAACGAAAGAGCAGCCGAGACTTAGTTAAAAGATAAAACAGAACAGTAGAACAAAAAACCGAAAAGGTGAAATAAATAGTAAACAGAAAGAGCGCTATATTTCAGACTAAAACTAGGGACCATACTTCCCCATCATACATCTGTTGTTAATCGTTTAAGCCAAGACGGATGGGCAAGGATTAAATACAATCTCCTCCTTACATTCGATAGAATTTTATTTTCAATAAATTAGTTTCAACTTTAAAATGTCTGTAAGAAAGTGCTAAGAAAACTTTCGAGCAGGCCACCTCAGTTTTTAAATTGCCGATTACAAGCCCGTTCTTAGGCTCAGCCAACTGACTGAGCTGGCTGCCGCTAGCCTGGACATTAGCTAAGAAGACGATACTTCCTAAAGTGAAGAAAAATTTTGTATCAGAAATCACAAAATAGGGCAGGAGATGCTTTTTAAGAGAAGAAAATTTTTTAAATTTGTATTTTGAGAAGAATTTGCAGCCAAAAATTTTTTTTACCAGGAAGTAGCATGGATTCCGTTGAGGAGGCTCTGTTAGAGACCTTCTATCCTTCGAATAGATCATGCCACTTATTTTTATTACAGGGAAAGTGAAGGCATGAAAACTTTTTGCTGTTTGTGTTCCTAAAGGGTTACCGACTCATCTTTCTTAGAATTTGGACTAAAAGTGTCGCCTTCTTTCTTTCAATATATTTCTTATCCAATCTTTCTAATCTGTTAAAGATGAAACGTAGTTATACAGTATTTAGATTAAAGCTAAATCAATTATGTTCTTGCAAAACTTTGAAAACATGGTTATGCGAACCGAGTTATTTTAGAGCTCGTAAGACCTAAAATTGTATGCTTGTACCAGAATTGCTTCTTTATCTCTAGCTGTCTGTAATTTGTTAATATTTACTATTACATTAAAACACACTCCTGAAGGTGAACTTATAGTGGTTTCTTATAGGGAAAAATAAATTCAAAGGATATTTTCTGGTTACGGAGTATTTGTAGACGTTATAATACAAATCTTGAAAATTCTTAAAATATTAGAATATATTTTACGAGTTTTACTTTTTCTAATCTAATTTATTGACATTTCTTTGATCTGTACTTCCATTTTAATTTAAGCGTTTTTTTTTCATTTGAAAATATTTTTTGGTTTATGATATTTAAGCGTTTTTTCAAAATTTAGCGTTTTTGCGTTATTTTTTTCTTAAAGCGTTTTTAACTATTTTGTCTGCTTATCCTAAAAGTTTTCGCTAGTTTTGCAATCTCTTTCAATTTTGTTTATTCAAGGCTTTAAAATTATTCCCTCTTGACATGTTTTGTTTCAGTCGATTTTTGTCATTGTGCAAATTTAAGATAATTTCCACGATTTAAGCTGTTTTTACACAATAGCAGATTTAAGCTACAAAAGTTTTTCATATTTTCTCCTTTTTGGTGTATTTGCGATAAGCACTTTTTAAAAAAAAAATAAGATTTTTTTCATTTAAACTTTTTTTTGGCGATTTTTATTTTATTTTGCGTTTTTTCCTATTTAAGAAAATTTGTAATTTAAGCATTAAAAAAATTTATCCGGCAATTTTTATCATTCAAAATGTCTTAAACTTCATTTAAAGGTGTTTAAAAATACTTTTGGAGTAGAGCGTTTTTTTTTTTTGTTATTCCATATTTCAGTTTGGATGACTTTTAGCGCTTTTTTTATAACCTTCACCACAAAAGGTGGAAAAAACGGTATATCTGGGGTTTTCATTCCGTTTGTAATTTCTACAATATTCATTTCTAACCCCATAAAGTATATCTATATTCTGAAATCTTATGCATAGCGAAGTCGATTAAGCGATGACCGTCTGTTCGTCCATGTTACTGTTGAAATCAATTTTGCTAAGGCACTAGATTAGTTAGAGAAATTTTAAATATACCATTCAATCAGACATAGTTTCGAAAGATTTGCTTTTGAAAATCAGCAAGATCGGTCCATGTCCTTTGAGGCAGCGGGCAAAAACCACATCTGCCTCTAATTTTTCCATATCATTTAGAAAAATAAGTAACTCTAAGCACAACAATATAAATATATGGGTTGATAGAGAATTAAAGAATTAGAAAAAAATGGCGCTCGCCCATATTTTCCGAGTTATGGACCTCTGAAATTTTTATAAAAAATTTTGATTGTCAATATGGGTAGCATTTAAAAGCTTTTACAAACATTTTTCAGGAAATACTAAAATTAAAAAAAAAAAAATGCAGCATATTTTTATTCGTAATATTTTTATTTTTAATTTTTTATATTTTTTTATTTAAGTAACTTTACAAATATAGAACTCTTACTTGTTATTCATTAATATACTTTTAGCTTTATATTTGCATACTTAAAATTGTTTAGCAGATTTCCTTGTGTTAAGTGATTCTTGTGTGTTTAAGCGATTTTTTCTAATTTTTGCGTTTTTTATTTTTTATTTAATTATTTTTTTGCTTTATTTTGTTTAATATTCAGATTAAAGAACTGTTAAATTTAGCTACTTTTCGGAATATACTACCATTATTTCTAATAAGATTATTTATAAAACCGAACTAAATAAATTTGCGCTTGGCACTTAAATCAGTCTTTCGTTATCATATACCAGTTTATGACAATGACAATGTGCTGTCGCTAATTATCACATATGTACATATGTATATATGTATGTATGTATTTATGTATGTATGTATGACAGTTATGGGACAATAAATATTTTAACTATTGCTCCATTATAATTATCTTCATTCGATGATCGCAACATTAGGAATCATAAATATTATTAACAAATAAAATATCGATTTCATAACTATCGTTTTAATGTTGTCATGCTTAAATATCTCTTAATAACCATAATCTCTTCCTTGCCAGGTTAGTAGTTACGCCTAAAAAAATTAAAAACATTCCAAAGTTAAAAGTGAATGCAAAAATGTTGCAAAAGAAGCCAGCCAAGGAGAAATACATACAATAATTTTATTTGTACAATTTAAATAAATAAAAATGACAAACAATTAGACAGACTAACAAATACCTAGTCAGCCAGACAGACAATTGAACAGAATTATATTAAAAGTAAGAATAACATTTGTTACAAGTCATAGACCAATAATATCTACTTGAACAGAACAAACAAACAAACCAGCCAACAAGCAAATGAAATAAACAGACACACAACATACAGCCAAACATACATACATTTTGTATATCAAACACACTAACCAACAACAACAAAACCAAAAAAAACTTGAAAAAAAAAAGACGGAAAGACGAAACTAACCCAGTTTTTCATTTCATGATGACAGAACCAAAGAACCGTCAGGAGTAACAAGAAAAAGGAGAGGATAAACAACAACAAAAATGTCAAAAGTATTAAAAAAAATTTGTTTCATTAAAGCCAAAGAATTAAAAAAAAAGTAAAATATTTTCATTGCTTTAGCGGGCAAAAGTGCAATTACATTTACAGGAAAAGAGTACCTTCATAACATACAATCACACTCACCTCAAGCTACAACACTCTTTTATTAATTCTCTTTGACTCTCTTTCAAATTCAAGATGAAATATTTCACGAATGTTAACGATTTCATAACACACGATTTATATGTTACGAGCCAGCACAATTGAATGTAACAGGCTACAAATGAAATAGAAGTTTTCGTCATCATCATCATCATCGGGCTTGTGTGTCATCGCCATCGTCAGCGTTGTCGTCCGTCGTCATTGTCGTTGTTTTGTTATTAGACATTCGTTTTAAATGTAAAGTTCGGGTTCAAAGACCTTTGGGAGGTCGTTTGTTGTTTTATTTACTGCTGCAACTTACGAAATGCTTGCATACCAACACACACAAACATATAACGCACTAATACCAATGTAAATGAGAGCCAAAACAACAACAATTGAATGACGTTAGTGCAACTCAGACGAATAGAAATGATTATTTAATGTGCACGTCGTAAATGGATGCCATCTATTTAGAGGGTTTTTAACGATTTTAATCATTTTTTCTTCAAGTTTTTTTTTCAATAATCCGTTGCCTGCTAAATCTACATGAATCTCTGTAGTTAAGTTTAATTTAGTACATTTGTTTTAATTTGTTCGTAATTCCTTGAGTATTTATATCAGTCTTCAAAGTAGTTATTTGCACAGACAGACATATGTTAATGTGTGAGTAATAAATTCCCCTGGCATTTCAAATTTACTACTGCATTAAGGACAACCGTTGATATGCGGGAAATTTTCCGTTTAAATGATTTTTGCGATTGTATTTTGTTGTGGAATTTTAAATTTTACCGAGAATTTGGTTGCAATATTTGGAATTTTTTTTTCATATTTGTAATTAAGATATTGAACGCACATTTTAATAATGGCCAAAATTAGTTTTTGCCCCCAATCATGAAAACAATTACTGTTCAGTTTTTGATTGACTCAGTAGAGTTGGTATATTGCAACCATTTTTCGTTGCTTTAAATGGAGGCTTTTTTGGCGGCTTAAAAATTTCTTTTGGCGATTTTTATTTTACGCAAATAATGCACGATTTTCTTCCATTTCACCTGGCAACTACAGCGATGTAAATTCTAAAGCCATTTAGCTTTGTTTTTTTTTTTTTTTTTTTTTTTTTTTTGTTAGCAGCTTAAAAGTTATTTGCCCAAATATGCAATAAAATAAAATTTCAAATTAATAATTAAAAACAATGTCTGTCCAATATTAAAAAAATTAAAAATACCTTTTAAAGACGGCCAATTAGTATACAAACAATTTTTAGTATGATAACACAGGCAAGTGGTCAGCAGTTATGTCGCACCGGTAACGAAGTTCTTGACGTTTTAATCATTTTAAAATCGACAAACAAAAGGCTGGTCAATGGCGGGTCATCAACCAGTTTTTTTAGTTTTATTTATTGTGCCCTACCTTTTCTTTATTTTAATTTAATTGTTTTGGAACCTTAATCAGCAAAACTTGAGATAAACGTTTGAAAGAAATGAAGAATGAGTTAAATTTAAAAAGATAACGAAGAAAATTTAATATCAATGTTTCCCTACAAATTTTGTATAAATATTTCAATAAAATACTTATTTCTTCTTAAATATTTTTAAAAGGTATTTCAATTTTAAAATAAAAATTAGATTAAAATTTTCAATTATCTTTCTCTGTTTCAAAAATGTTTGCTTTACTTTTTTTTTTTAATTTTCATTACACCAGCATTAAGTTGAAATTTCTAATGAGACAAAGCAAACCATAGATTTATATTAAGAAAAACTCTGTTTCAATACTAAATAATTTTCAATAAAATGTGCAATTTAAACACCATAAGGGAAAGAGAGAGAGTGAGAAAATAAATGTGAGATAGCAAGAAATTTATTAGCCAGTGTTACCGTTTGGTATGGAAACAAAAAATAATTATTTAATTAAAATACCTTGGAGAATGAAAGTAATTTTTTATACACAATCATTTTCTTAAAATATAGTTTTTTATTTTTGTCGGAATATTTATATTTGGGGTGAACTTGAGTTGTTCCCTTGTGACCTTGTGGTCGACTCAGCGCCCTTACTAGAGGCCCCCTGGTTTTCTGTGTCTCTTGCGGCAATTTATTTTAGAATATAAAAGCATAAAAAATAAAACAGCCCCAATGGAGACGGTAAACAAGGGGGATCTATTGACCACCCTCTTTCACACAGTTCATCTTTTTTAGGCATTGACGGCTTTTAATGAAATTTGAAATTTTTT
The DNA here is from genome assembly GCA_937654795.1 of Cistogaster globosa. Classification (NCBI taxonomy): domain Eukaryota; kingdom Metazoa; phylum Arthropoda; class Insecta; order Diptera; family Tachinidae; genus Cistogaster; species Cistogaster globosa. The sequence continues at coordinate 5,745,293 of OW569406.1, forward strand.
ATTGCAAGAAATTTTCGTAAAATTTTTATTGTTAAGTGAAATTCTAATTTTTTGCTAATTTAAACTTTTTTTTGGCAAATTTTTCGGTTTTTATTAAAACTTTTAAGTTTTTAGTGCAAAAAACAATTTTTTTTAATTTAAATTTTTTTTGATGAAAATACAATATTTTTTTTTGGTAAAATTGAGTGATATTTCTGGTATTTTACAGTTTTCTTTTTTACATTTCGGTATTCAATACAACAAAGCATAAAACTACAATAACTAACAAAAACTCATAATTAAATCTGAAAAGTGTAAGGAAAATAGAAGCGCTCACCTGTTATTGAGCTTAAATTTCTCAACCATTTATAGATTGATGTTGTTTAAGTTCAATAGCACCTTTTTCGAAACCATGTCTAAAAGAATTTAGGTTATAAACTTTTTGTGGTTCATCTAGGGACGTGACAAAAATGATTTCAATTCGATTATGTACCAAAAATCAGCCGCCTTTCAAATATACTTACTTACACCTGAATTTTTTTTAAGCTAACGTGGCCGCCGTTAGTAATGAACATTGTGAACCTTTCTTTACACTTGAAAACACGGTAGCAAGGAAAGTTCAGCAACATGTTACAGATTTCAGCTCGACACTAAACACGTACTTGACAAATAGTAATTACCCCTTTGATTCAAAATTTTTAATTCACAATTTAGTTGGTGAAACCTTGTGAACCCCTATACAATACAGTTGTCGTGAGGATTAAAAATTTTCCTGTTTTCTGATGATGCCACCCAAAAGTGTGGCGACAAAAGACCTAGTGCGTTAAAAAAAACTCAATAAACCACAATAATTATTGAAAATAATAACATATTTCTGTTCAAGTTTAATTAAACATACCTGCCAAGTAGTATTATATATATAGACTCTGGCAACACTGTTAGAAAGCTTGTTCTTCTTACATGATTTGTAAAACATTTGTTAACAATAAACTGCATTGTTGATTGTTGTTGCTCGAGTGGATGCATAATTGATTTTTTTTTTTGGGTGTGCATGTGTGTGTGTGTCTGCTAATGAAATTAAGAGTGAAGTTTACTGTTAGAAATACCAACAAACACAATAACACAATAATGCTAATCATCTAACTGCAACAACAACAACATTACAAAAGTAATACATTTACATTCTACATGGCCAAGTTAAAGTTTATTTGACTCTGCAGTCGTAATTCATGATAATAAATAAATGCATTCATAGCTTCAGATTTGTTGCTGTTGTTGTTGTATTTTCATGTGAATAAAAAGCTAAAGAAAAAGCTATTTTCTGGTTTTATATTTTTATTCTTTTCCGTTTGGATCATAAGGAAGCTTTTTCAATTTTGTATATAAATTTGTATGCAGATATTAATTATTAAATATTTGTTTAAAAGTTATAAATTTTAACAGCTGCATTTAATAACCCAACAAACATTTAATTATAATAAATTATAATTTTATTATTTTGATATTTTTGGTTTCAAAGGATAAAAATGCCAACAAAAAAATGCAACGCTGACCTTTTTTATTTTAACTTGTTTTTTTTGCACTGAATTTAAAGTTGTGTGTTATGCAAAGAAAAAAATTATTTAAGGAGCAACATAAATATTACGCGAAATAGAGAACAAATTTTTTTGTGTTATTTTTTGTTTAAAAAAAATTATTAATTTTATGATGTTGTCTACTGATAGCAAAATAGTTACCCATAAAGACCTAAAGAGAAGAAAAATTCACTGGTTGCATATAATTTCACTAAGAAATGTAGAAAGTGAAAAAAGTCACATAGAGGCCATTCACGAAACCAACAAACATGTGGGAGTTAAATTATGGAGTTATAATTCGGTTGCAAGTGCGTTCTCCCTTTAGGGATTTATTTTGTCAGTTAAAAGTTCTATAAGTTTTTAAACCCATTTGTTTTATTTTAGCGATTTTCAGTTTTCTTATTTGCTTCATTTAAGGAATTTAAAATTTGATTCATCGTTTTTGATTTTACTTCTTTAACACATTTTGCAGTATTTTGTATTTTAGCGCTTTTTGCTTGATATTAAGCGATTTTTTGTTTATTTTATATCATATTTTTCTTGGCGTTTTTTTTTAATTTGCATGTAGGTTCATTTCATGAATTAAAAGTTCAAAAAAAAAAATTTGCAATGCCTATTAATGAGATTTTTTTGACACTAAGGCAGCTATATGATTTTTGTTTGCAGTTTATTCTTTTCATTTTATTTTAGCGATTTTTACTTTTTTTATTGGTTTCTTTTAAAAATTAATTATTTATTTATTTTCTTTAATAAATTTTATTTTAATTTAAATTTTAGAGCTTCTCTATCGCTTAAGTTAGTTTTAAGCGCTTTTTTTTATTATTTAAGCGATTTTTTTTGGTAAATTTTTTTTTTTTGTTTTATTTAATTTTGTGGAATTTTTTTTTTAGTGTATCCAAAATATTTTTTCGATGCTCCACTGTAAATTTCGTTAAATATGAAAAACTGAAACCAGCCTTAAGAAATCTCTGTAGGTCCTCCCCAAAAGTGTATCAGTGATATCAGGGCCAAATATAGATCTTATGGGCAAAAGCCTAACAAATTTCAGTTTTGCAGTTTTTTGTTCATGTCTTGGGAATTTCGGATTTCGGTGTATGTAAAGTTTGTGTTCGTCTTATAACCAAAATTTCAAATCATAAATTAAGTTAGAATGCTGCTCTGCTATTAGTGTGCGAAATTTTATTTCAGTCGGTCTATTCAAAATAGTTCGTTTACGCCCTACTGTGAATTTGATTTAACATTAAATCATTATAAAAATCTTATTTTAATTCATATTAAATTATCTTCACAAAAAACAGTTGTTGCAGCTATTAAAAATTTTATTTGTCTTTAGATAGAAGTCTTATTAAATTTTTAATTGATTTAATTATTAATTTAATAAAAAAAAAAAAATATATTTTCTTTAGATGCAAAAAATGTTTTCCTGTACTTCATTTATAACAATCAATTTACTTTGAAACCATAAATTTTATTTCCTTCCTGCAATTAAAACTATTGTTAATTATTAATAAATCTTTTATATGTTTTATTTCTTCCTTTTACTTTTGTTTCATGTCAGCGTAACCCTTATCTTTATGCAGCAGCAACACCTACGGATACCCCAACATTAGGTAAGTTTTTCCTGTTTTTATTTAATTTTTTTGTTTGTGACTGAAAGTTGCTATGCAACATTTATATATGTTGCATCCACCAGACACATGTTATAATTATAAATCATTACAATTGTCCTAATGAAGCTTTTATTCAAAGAGCCATAGTGCAATCATTTCCGCAATTATTATTTTGAAGCGTTAAACAAAATTCACTAGAAATAACTAAAATATCAAATTTTGTAATCCTTAATTTTTAAACGGGGTTCAAGACCTCTAAAGTAGATTTTTTATGAAATAATGGTTTAATGATCATGTGTAGCAACGTACATACACTTTAGATGTTTAACATACTGAACTTTTTTTCTCAATCTCGTTAGCAGAATTTTTTTGTTGCAAACACCTCAAGTTGCAACATGCAATGTGCAGGCTGTGAAAATTGTATTGTAGGATTTTCATTTAGCATTTGCTTTTTTTAATAAGAAAAAGAGTTGCCAGATTTTGGAGAATTGCAAACAAAAAGTTTTTTATTTTTTTTAAAGGGAGTAAATTTTAATTTAACGTTTTAATGGAATAAAGCAGTAACGAAAATTTTTAGAAAGTCTGAGTTCCAAGTTTAAGGACCCCGTAAGAGAATTTCTTTTTATTTGCAAGCAGAACAGAGGCTAGCTAATTTACGGCCTTACATTTTCCATTTTTGCTAAGCTCTTGGTGCACTTAGCTCATCTGCCCTCGCCAATGATATTGAGCAAAGAATTTTTAAATTTTGAGAGCTCCAGGGAACGATAAAAATCTCTTCGGATCTCCGAGATTGATTAAAGTGTTCCCGTCTAGCTGTCAGGAACCGTAAGTAAAGAATCTTGTTATTTTCAACAGAAAGTGCATCACTATACCTGCCTTAACAACAAAAATTAAAAATAAAGGGTGTTTTGAAAGTGTCGTTATATTCAATAAAATATTATTTTGTGAACTGCGATAGGCAGAGCCATCAAGATTGCAAATTTTCTGTAAAACTATATCCGCCATAGTAACAAATACAAAAAGACAAAACTTAAAATTATAGGGTGGCCCAATAGTGATGTTACTCTCACTTACGCGGTCTTATTTTTAAACTGCTTCAGGCAAACACTTTTAGTTTAAGTACAAAAAATTTTAAACTAAAATTAAAAAATAAAGGGTGTGCCTATAGTGACGTAACTTTAGTTTTTTAACAATAAAAGACAGACATTTAGAGCTTACAAAGAGTATGTTGAAATAGATCTACTATAAAAATAAGTAAACAAGTTAATTTCAAAATTAAAGGGTGTTCCTACAGAGTCGGAAATTTTAACAAATATGGCCTTATAATATAAACCGTTACAGACAGAAGATGCTTGAAATATGCAAAGAAAAAGAAAACAAATTAAAATAAAATTGAATAAAGGGTGACCCGATAGTAACAAGATTTTTACATATAAGCCCTTATTTTTAAACCGTTATAGGCTGAAAATATACTCCTATGCAAATTACGTATTGTTAGTTCGCTTTAAAAGTAAGCAAAATTACAACTGAAAGGGTGACCCAATAGTAACGCGATTTTCATATACATAACATTGTTTCCAAGCCGAGAGAAACACTTTAAGTTTATATATATTTACGTCAAGAAAAATAAATTAAAAATAAAACTAAACTTTAAAGGGTGTTACTTTTTTAACGCACTTAGCTTTAGCCAGAAATTAACAATTTACACAGATTATGTAGAAATATGTCCTGGATGAAAATAAATGTGAACAATAAATTTAAGAATTAAAGGGTGTTACCATAAGGTCCCAGATTTAGACGAGAATGGCCTAATTTTTTAAGCCCCTAAAGGCAGACACTTTTATTTTTTATCTACAAATATAAAAGAAAAAGTTAAAAATTAAATGAATAAAACATGGCAAGGAACTCTTCGTGTATGAGTCAAGCTTGCACTTGGCTGATTTGTTTGAGTCTATTCAGTACGATCCGGTTAAAAATAATTGGCGAAGAAACGTCCAAATACACCCCCTTCACCCTTAAGAAAAAGATGTAATTTCAACTACAATTTTCATGGTCCTAACGGCCCTAAAGTCACCTCACCTAGAAAAATTTTGTCTTGTGCATGCAGGTGTTGTATCAAATTCTTTTCAGTTGCTTCTGTTGCTGTAAAACTCTTTTTATCTCCCATTTAAAATTTATTTATTTAAAATAATTTTTATTCCTTAAACTGGACTGGCTACTCTATCAATTATCCTACCTCCAGCTCTAAAACTAAACGTTCATTATTTAATGTGTCATTTGTTGTTGTTGTTGTTGTTGTTGTTTATTGTATTCTCATTCATAACTTGCCGCCAAACTGGCAATTGTGCAATAGTTGTACACACTCACACAGCGTACATTATTATAATTGCATCTTGCAACAAAAATTTGTTGAATTGCATTTATTAAACTGAATGCTTGACTATCAAAGCTAATCGGCAGCCTGTTAGTCAGTCAGTTAGTCGTTTTATTTTTCTTTTTTCAGCCTCCATACGATCGTAATAGGCAAAAACAAAACTAAAAAACTAAAAACAAATCAGATATTTTTCAATTTTGTTACGTAATTTTGAATTTCTATCCAACTGGTTACAGTTACAACTCTCTAATGTTGCAACTAGGCCCACAGTGGCATATAATTTTCTTTATGGCTGAAATATCTGTTTCACTTTTAGTTTCTTTTATTTTTTTTTTTTCTTAAAATTTAATTTTAGTTTTTCTTCGTCTAGAGTTCCTTGTCTTTATCTTTAAAACTGTCTTAGTTTTCCTTAGTGTTTTGTTGTTGTTGTTGTTAAGTTTTGTGGGTCGCTAACGTAACTCTTTTTGCTTTCTTATACTCCTCTTTTTTTTAGCCGCCAAGTCTTGCTTAATATCTGTCTCTGTAACACAGTTGTTGTCAATAGTTTATGGTTGCAATTGCATATAAAAAATGTGTTGGGTTATTGTTGTTGTTGTTGTTGTTGTTGCTGCCGCTGTATTAAGTTGTCTTGTGTAGTAAACTTTTCCGCTTTTCACGTTCAACGTTGATGATCGTCATGAAATCGAAGTTGTTTTTTTATAATTTTTGCTAATAAAACTGCCTGTTGTTGGCTCTGTTGAAGTCCACCGTTGTTGTTTATGTTGCACAATTGTGAAACATAACAAAACAAAAACCAAAAATAGTAAGAAAAAAGTTGTCAGTGTGTTTGTTTCATTGGTTTGATGTTGTGGTTTTCTTTGATGATGGAAAAATATGCCTTAAAAAAAAAAAATATAAATGCAATGAAAAAGTGAATGGAAATTGAAACCACACTGACAAAAATCTGTGCTTCTTTGAGAAGTTTTGATTTTGTTTGTTTTCCTAAAATTAAATAAACCTCCTTTCTGATTCTTGTAATTAAGTTTTCACAAATTTAACAGACTTAATAATATTTATTTAATTTTATTTATTTAATTTTTTTTCTTGCTCCAATTTTTGATAAAATTTTTTGGAATTTTTTTGTTTTGTTTTTTCATTAAACAACTTTTTTTCAAATTTAATATAATTTCCATTATTTTAAAGTATTAAATTATTTTTTTTTATTTTTTAATTTTTTTATTACTGCAATTATAATATATATTTTGCTTGAAGTCTCTCTGAAGTTCGATTTTGAGTGGAAATATTTTTTCTTTCTTTTTATATTGAAATTTCTGCGACTGTTTAGTTATTTGAAATTTTGTCTATTTCAGTTGAATTTTCCACTTTTTTCGGTTATTAGTAAATTTCGGATTAAAAGATTATTTTTATTATTGATTTTATTTTTAAGAAATTTTCACTCTTCTTTTTCATTGTTTCTTGAGATTTAATTTTTATATTTTTTTAAAGTACTTTTTTGTTTAATTATTTTTTTACTTTTGTGTAGTTCTTTAGTTTTTGTATGAAATACTCGAGGTTTTGTTTTATATAATTTTTTTAGGGAGTTTTAAGCGATTGCTGCTCAATTTTTTTTTGTCGCTCTTCTTGAATTTTAATTTTGCATAAAATTTGATATTTTGGCGTTTTTTTTTCTTTTTTTTGGTTTTAGTTTTTTTTTTTAGATTTTGGTGTTCTTTTGATTTGCTTTAGTGAATTTTGGGTTTAAAAAAATAATTTTTATTAATTAAATTAACTTTAAATTCTTTAACTAATTTATTATTTTTTTTTTATTATTATTTTATTATTTTGTTATTTTTTATTATACGAGGGCTGCTCTATATATTTCTGGCCTAATAGTGAAAATGCGAATATTTATAATCAAAAATGATTTTATAGTTTTTCAAAGTATTCTCCAGCATGATTTATACACTTTTGCATGCGCTCAAATCAGTTGTCGAAGCACTTTTTCCACTCCGATTGAGACACCTCTAAAACATGGTTTTTGAACACTTCAACAGCTTCTTCTGGCGACGAAAATCGTTGACCACGCATTTTTTTCTTGATGTGCGGAAACAAGAAGAAGTCATTAGGTGCCAAGTCAGGGCTGTACGGCGGATGACCCATTAATTCGACGTTTTGGCCGGTAAAAAACGCTCTGGTTTGAGCCGATGTGTGAGAGCTCGCATTGTAATGATAAACAATGATTTGTCTTCTCTTGTTAGTTTTTCGAATTTCTCCGATGACTTCAGGCAAACAAATTGTAGTGTACCACTCAGAAGTGACCGTCCTACGTTGCTCAAGTGGAACAGTCGCCACATGACCAGTTTTGCCGAAGAAACAGGCGACCGTTTGCTTCGAAGTGCTTCTTCCACGAACAACTTTCGTTGGATTTTGCTCGTCTTTGAAGACCCACACGGTCGATCCAAAGATCCATGATTCGTCACCTGTGACGATCTTATAAACGTCTTTTGAAGCACCGCAATCGTATTTTTGCAACATTTCTTTGCACCAATCGACACGAGCCTTTTTTTGAGCGACTTTCAAATTGTGCAGGATCCAACGAGAACAAACCTTTTTTACGGCCAGGTGTTCATGCAGTATCGAATGTATGCTGGTCGAAGAAATGTCCAAGGATGTCTCTATCTGTTGGTATGTCGCATGTCGATCTTGCATTATGAGTTCACGCACGGCATCAATGTTCTCTGGCACAACAGCCGTTTTTGGACGACCTTCACAGAATTCGTCTTTGAGCGAGCTTCGGCCACGATTAAATTCATTATACAAATTTTTCACAGTGCTATAGGATGGTGCTTCAACTCCATACGAAGATTTAAGTTGATCAATGCACTCTGGTCGTGATAATACACGTCGAAAGTTGTGAAAAATGATGGCACGAAAATGTTCACGAGTTAATTCCATTTTTTTCTATATTAATTTTTTCAAGTCACTGTAAACAACACAAATAATGGTCGTACGTCAAAACGTTTTGAGTACGAACCTAAAAATGACAAACTTTCCAATGGAAATGTCAGATTGCACTTGGCAGCACTCAGTGTTGCCAGGCCAGAAATATATATATAGCAGCCCTCGTACACATATTGAATTCTTTTTATTTATTATTTTTTTTTTTTTAATTTATTGCTAAAATAATTTTTTATTAAATCGATGGACACTCTATTTATCCCCACCATCTTTAAAAAAAATTTATTTTCTTTCAGTGTAAATGTCAACTCATGTATGATCATTTTCTAATATAATACATATTACGTAATCGTTAAAGCATACTCGTACCATTATTTTATTACACCAAAAACAAATTTAAAAACATAAATGAATTATAATCAAATAAAAAAAGAAACATAAAAAGTCCATATGCACACGGAGGAATGCTTAGAAAATCGGCAAAGAAAAACTAGACGAGATATTGATAGTAACAACAGCAAAACAACAGCAACAAGAAAAACGATAACTATTAAGCAAAAGAAAAAATAACCAAACAAACAAAATAAAATTCATTGAAAGTAAAAAAAAAAATATAAAACTTTTCTTACAAGAAGATAAATACGTGATGTTGCACGTTGTACGATCATGTTTTTAATTTTTCTTTTTTTTTGTTTTGTAACATCTAAAAAGTAAACTATTGCTACTGCTTTTTTGTTTGTAATTTATTATATTTAATGCTGCTGCAATGGCTTTTGTAAGCTGTCTTTTAGCAGGCAGTCAACTCTGTCTTTATGAAAGACGAAACGAAGGAAGACGAATAGAAAAAAATTTATGCCACAAAACATGCGCTACTACTGCACTGATTAAATAATCGTTACTGTTGTTGTTGTTTTTTTTTGTGGCTGCTGGTATTTATTTTATTAAAATTTCATGCCTGTTGTTAATTTTAAAATAATGTTGCCTGCCTGCCGCTGGCTAAAATTGCATTTGCTGCATTAAGTTTTCCAACAAATCCACGAAGGAGTATTAAGTTGGCGTCTTTGGTTCAATATAATCTATGTTACATTTTTACAGTGGTGGTTAAAATATACGACACTGACATTTTATTTTTATTAAACGTTTATTGGGGAGTTGAGTTTTCTTATAACGGAAGCCAGATTTAAACAAAACGGACGATTATAAAATTCATGTTCAATAAAGAAAAAAAAAATGGACATAAGCCTACTCTACATTTTCCTGTTCCTGCTCGGGTATAGGATCAATTTATAGTGAATTGCATAATTCATCGACTTTTCAACGTCCGCTGGCTAAATTTTAATCAAGTGTCTGTTTGAGCAACTAGGCCGTACATTAGCGAAATGAAAGTTGGTTTGAAAAAGTACTTGAGCGCACCTTGCTCGTCAATCTAAAACAATCATATTGATGAATTGTTTGCTGTTCTAAGAATTTCGCAACCCAAAATAAAATCCTTGTTTTGATGCATAAAAATAGTTGCATGAAAAAAGAAACGCATCATCTATTGAAAGTCCCGGCGCTACTCGTGTGAATGTATGCAGGTCATTTAGCAGCAGTGGGGCTACATTTCATGCATAAAATTATTATTGTTTCCGAATGTATATCAGGCATTTGGGCAATATCTTATTTCATTGTAATTATTCGATTGATTTCGATAGCTTGATGATCAGTTTCCTTCACTCACATGTTCTCTACCTGGTCTGACAGAGATCGGGAAATTTTACATGACATTTTTTAAGTTTTTTACACCAAAACTTTTGTATTATGCAAAAGAGTAACACAAGTCTTGATGATTCTTAAGGTTTTTGGCCAACACTGTATCGGTTATGTGGTGAATCGTTGCAATTCCATCTTATCGCCAGATAATAATTTTGAAGAAAGAAGAAATTATTTTTATAAGCAAAAGGTTTTCATCGCTTTTTAATGAACAGAACCGAGGATTATCAGCTGGAGTGTAACATAATCAGCCCGAATTGTCTTTAGATCTACTTTTGCCTGGTGTTCGACATTAAAGATTACAAGATGAAATGTTGTGACTTTTAATCCGAGATTAAACATTTTAGGTTATCCCCATCGCAACTCGGCAGAAAAAATTAATTACAAGAGAGGATCAATTTTTTTTCTTTTTGTTTAGGCAGCTCAATAAATCAAATTCATCAGGACATCTCTTATTTAACGAATAATAACTCCTAAGCGTGGAAGATTGCTATTGCAGCTTTAAATCTAAGAGTAAACTTCTAATTTTTAAGTCATTCATCATAATTTATTCCAACTGAAGCTTTAAAGTAGACGTAATTTTATCAGCCAGTTAAGTTTGGGAACGGGAAATAAGCCACAACACTGAAAAGCTTTCATCATACAAAACTGCTGAAATTTTTGGCAACTAAAAAATCTCATTATCGCGTCTTGGGGTAGAGTTCATGACAGAGTTTAAAATGTCTTTATAGTTTGTGATCCCTAGTGGTTCTGTTATGCCAAAATTCGGACTAATTTATGTTCCCTTTAACTCATCAAAAATTCCTAAGTGCTACCGTTATTATGAGGTTTTCTCGACACTCAAAGCCGCATTTAAATTTTTAAAGGCTGCCTTTAACACATCCAAGTTGGTTTGTAAAATCACTCATTAAGAAGGGAAGGATGCAACTAAAGATTGTTAGCTTAAATCATTTGGTACCAGACAGATCAGATGAATTTAATTAAGAGGTTGCCGGATTTTTGTAAAAGATCCTCAAGTGTATGTTTTTTTGTTTTTGTTTTTGTTATAAAAAATCAATTTTAGCATATGACTGACATGTCACTGCATCTTTTTTGACCAGCACTATAGAAATCTATTAATTATTCTGTAAAGCAGTTCGTATAGAATTTTAATTCTGGCAACTCCTTTCATTGCCAAGCAAACTTAATGAATGCTAAAGCCTCTCTTTCTCGGCTGAAAGAGAATCCGAAAATAATTATTTAAAGTATAAATTCACCTATTCTTTGCAATGGCTTAATAGTTAACTGAGAGTGACTTTTAAAAATTCCTTATGCTCTCGTACAGTTACCGCTCAGGTGGTAAAAAACAGATCTCTAGGTTACTGCAAGTATCGTCGCCATGAGAGAAAAGAAAGAATGATATCTGCATATTTTTCTAAGTATAAATCATTTGAAAAGCTTTTTTAATATTTCAAAAACGGAACTGAACAGGTCTTGTAGTATGGTTTTGTCTGGTCGAATAGGACTGTTCTATCGTTTATCCTCCATCCGGACTATTTTAACTCGTTCTTTTTCTCGTTCACTCTTTGACTTTATTTGTATTTTTTTCATCACCGTTTTTTTGAATATGACAGTACAAAAGAGTTCGAAGTGAAATAAATTTCACGTACTGAGACGTTTGAATTTTAGGAGCAAAACTGATCAGTTACGGGGAAGAAGTAACATAAACCTTACGATCTGACGTTATTTTGGCATGAACTTTTGTTACTCCTGCACAAGAAGGGAATGGTTTTAGCTACTGTGCTATCGAGGTTGTGGGTCAGTGAATCATTAGATAGCACATTAGATTTCTGTAGGACAAAGAAGAAAGGAAGCACTAGACTCAGGCAGTTAGATAAAAGAATCCACTGCGAGTTAGGCCATAACTTAAGGTTTACACTACAGGTATTTTCGGTTTCCTGAAGGGAATCAGATGATATCAGTCAGGTTTCTATTTTTAAGGGAATTAAGCCTTCAGGGTCTTCAACTAGATGTGCTTTCCAATCACTCACTTTATCGTAGATCCGTTTTGTTTTTGTTGTAGGAATAGGAATTTCTGAGGCCATTAACACTTCCAATTCCAACCCTGTTTCAATTACAAATTTAGGTTTCATTAAAGTTGACTTAAGCTTTTTTTTAAATAATTTTTTTTTTTAAATAATTTTTTTTTTTTTTTTTTTTGTTGAATAAAATGAAAATGAAAACAAGTTTTGCACGATAAATTCAGAGTTATGCCACATTTTATTATGTAAACAAATTGCAATCAAACACCAATGCAATAGGATAAGGGGGGGGATAATTTTTGTTACCCCCTGACACTCTTTTGCAAAAGTACCATAATGAATGACTTTACTTTTCTTTTATTTTTTTTTTTTTTTTATATAAAAACTTCTTTTGCTGCCTTTTTGCTGATCAAATGTACACGATTTCGTAAGTGATCTTGTGTTTTGTTGGCGTATAAAAAAAAAGAAAAGAAAAAGAAACGATGTATTTGTATTTTCTTGTATAACAAATAATACGCCATCGCGGAAAACTCTGGAAAACTTGCTTGATATCGTGTGTGTATGTGTGTGTATGTGTTTGTGTATGTATTTAGCAAGTATTACGTGTCATGTTTTATGGCTGTTGCATTTTATTTCTTTAACTTTTGCACACAATAAATTGTGTTTTACTTTCAGTTGCACTTAAACTCTATTTTGCCACATAGAAAAATCTGGCGATTATCAAACAATATTTTGTTGTTGTCTGTATATTTGTTATTGTACTCAAAGCGGTTGTGTGTTTCATTTTCTTTCCCTTTTTCTGTTTGGTTTCGATTTCGATGTCGTAATAATCATTATTTTAGCGTTTTAAATATGTATGGCAGTCTGTTATATAATCGTTGAAGTTTTTTTTTTTTTTTTTTTTTTTTTTCTTTGTTCCCTGTTGCAGTTTTTGTTAATGTTGCCATTTTTTGTGTTTGGAGTTCATAAAAGGAAATTATTCATTTTATAGTTTGTTGTATGACCGTGGGTCATTAGTTATGTTCATGTAACCTTTTATAATTTTTGTGTGCTATTGTTGCAATTTTAAATGTTAGTCCTTGATCACGTTGTGATAACAACAAGTTTAATTTATAAAGAGTGTTACGTAACAAAATTAATGTTCTCATAATTTATTATGAATTTTATCGATTATTAAATTTATTTTTAATTTTATTCTTTACTTTTATATTTTTTTTTAATTTGCTGTCTAATTGATTTTATAAAACTTTTTTTTTTTGAAAGCAAAAAAAAATTAAAAATAAAAATTTAATTATAACTTAAGGTGCGGCCAGATTAGTCAAAAACTTCATCAAAAAATTCTAGCCGCTATTTTTATGAATGTTTATTCAATATTTCCTGATACCTTTAAATACGAATGACCTTTTATATTAAGAACAATATTATATTTCTTAACAAGTTTGAGAGAAGGACATAATTTAGTGGTTACAGGTTTTTGGTCGAAAATTTAACTATTTTAATCATACCTTAAGACTTATGTTTATGCTTCTTACATTATATTAGACATATTGTCAATAACATAAATATCAATCATATATTTTTTAACACTGGAATTTGCTTGATTAACTCAAGGGAAATTTTTATTTAGTAAAAATTTTAGACAAATATATAACAGCTATTGTTTTCTTTATTATAACAAACATATTTTTATTAAAATTTCATCAATTTTATTAAAAACAAAACAATTTCCCTTAGTGGGAAATTTTTATTTAACAAAATTTTTCAAATAAACTTGTTACTTTAATTATATTTTACCTAAATACTAAATATTTCTTCAATTTTCTAAAATTTCCCTAAGGTAAAAAAAATTACCCAGTTGGGAAATTTTTATTTTATACTTTTTTTCACAAAAAATTAAATTTTTGCATAAAACTAATAACATTTTATTGATTTTGCTATAGATACAAAATATTTATGAAAAGTTTTCTTAGAGTAAAAAATTTCCCTTTTAGGGAATTTTATTTTTTGCAATCAATTTCGTTACTTTTTTCTGTTTGTTTAAATAGAATTGTATGTGTGTTAAAATTTTTACAATTTTTTCAAACAAAAAAATTTCCTTGTTTCAGAAATTTCTATTTGAAGACAAACAATGCTTTATTGTTAATTTTATAAAAAGCATTTTCTTAACCTTAAAACTTTTTCTTGTATATAGATAAATTTTCTTTTCTATAAAAAAAAATTATTTTTATAATAATTAAGGGAACTTTAAATTACTCATTCGCGCGAGACGGAGATTCTGTATCTCCGTATTGTTGTATATTAATTTGGCTTGTGTGCTTACGATTTGTTTATTTTTTAGACAAGGAATTTAGGTTTGTGATTATTACTTTATATTAGACTTATTGTTAATAATTTAAATATCAATAATATATTTTTTAACACATTAAGGAATTTCCTTGATTAAATCAAGGGAAATTTTTATTTAGTAAAAATTTTAAAAAATTATAACAGCTATTGTTTTCTTTATTATAACAAACATAATTTTATTAAAATTTCATCAATTTTATTAACAACAAAAAATTTCCCTTAGTGGGAAATTTTTATTTAACAAAATTTTTTCAAATAAACTTGTTAATTTTTTTATTTTCTACCTTAATACTAAATATTTCTTCAACTTTCTAAAATTTCCCCAAGGTAAAAAAAATTACCCAGTTGGGAAATTTTTATTTTATACTTTTTTTTCATAAAAAATTAATTTTTTCCACAAAATTGTTAATATTTTATTAATTTTGCTATAGATACAAAATAGTTTTCTTAGAGTAAAAAATTTCCCTTTTAGGGAATTTTATTTTTTGCAATTAATTTCCTTAATTTTATCTATTTGTTTAAATAGAATTATGTAGGTGCTAAAAATTTTTAATATTTTCTTAAAGAAAAAAATTTCCTTTGTTGGGAAATTTCTATTTGAAGGCAAAAAATGCTTTCTTGTTACTTTTATAAAAAGAATTTTTTTAACCTTAAAACTTTTTCTTGTATATAAATATTTTCTTTTTTCTAAAAAAAATTTATTTTCTATAATAATTAAGGGAACATTTATTTACCCTTTTACGCGAGACAGAGAGAGGGAGAGAGAGAGAGACTTTATATAATTGGCTTGTGTGTTTACGGTTTTTTTGCTTTTCAGATAAGGGATCCAGATCTAGAGAATATTTTTTTTAAAGGCCTACATATAAAGTTTCTTGAATTGCACCACCACGCAGATGATAGCTTCTGCTCCTTGTGCCGACCTGCAGACAGGAGCATTTGTGATTACATTACTACGATGCACTGCTCAGGTATCACTTTAAAAAAGGGGAGTGATGACCGTTAAAAATTAATGCTTAAAATATCCCTAATGGTGTCTGTATTCTAACGCGTTAAAAGATTTCGATTACCTTTTCAAATCAATAAGCTCGCCGCCAAGTATCACCAAACAAGAGTTTAAAGCGGCCGTCCATACAGTCAAATTTAGATCAAATTATTGCTTTATTTTTTTTTAACAGTAATTTATTTAATTATTTTATTTAAACAATATCAACATAAATTCATTATTTATTAGTTCGCTTAAAATATTTTAAATTAAACAGTCATATTGTTACTCCTTCATCATTAAAACAGAAAAACAAACGACAGCCTACGTTATAATTCCGTTATGATTTTTTTTTAACTTGTAAAATATTCTTCAAACGTTACACACCCAAAACAACAGGGAACGAAAGAGAGAGAGAGAGAGAGAGGAAGAGAGCAATGGAAAGAGATAGTTTGACAAAAATAGGAATAGAGAGCAAAAAACTAAAGTTCATTGACTTTATTTGGCCACAAAGCATGACTTTTTTCAATTCTTATGTGGTTGTTGCTTTTGGTTTTCATTGTAATATTTACAAAACCAAGTCATAATTAGATAACAAAAACAATAGCAACAACAGCTATAACAACAAAAACGAAAACAAACAAGTTGCACATTATGTAACATTTACCTACTAAACGCCAAAACACAAAAACCAACAACAATAACAACAACAAATTACAAGAAAAACAAGAAAAAATAAATGATGAACAAACAAGACAACGGGAAACCTAGAAAACAACAATATTTTGCAATGAAGAAAACTGCAACCACAAATAGACAAGGAAAACATATTTTTTTTTATTGTAACCTCAGCCATTTGCACAAGTCAATGTTTATTTGTAAATGTGTGTGTGTGTGTGTTTGGTTTCTGAAGACAAAACTGAAAAAATATAAGTTTACTGGCACTCTGACGAGTAGACTGTGCTGTCGGTCTATGAAAATGAAAGGAAACACAAAATAACTGTTAACCCAAAAACGCCAGATTGTGTGTATTTACATATAAAATAACCTCCGCTTTCAAGTGATAAGGTTGCGAAATATTTGCATGTTTTTTTTTTTATTATTTATTACAAAAAGAAACACGAACATTTTATGCCTTTTGTAAGCATATGTTTGAGCAGGAGGTGGAGGGGGATACCTTATCTCATCAGTATTTTTGGATATCTGTTAAATTTTTGATACTCTCATTTCACTGATTCTCACTAGTTTAAAGTGACTGCTAACTGTCGACTGGTAGTTGTTGACCTTCCAATCATAAAATTTTTTCTCAGGTAAATAACACTAAAATATATTGCTTGCTAGCTTTTTGTGGTCCCGTTCCAACCTTTTTAAGGCTCCTTGGTGTTAAACCAGAACTTTATCAAACAACACTAATTTCCATGCCACTCAAGGCGTAAACAAATTATTTGCGACTTTTGCGTTCATTTTAAAGTCTTGCAGGGCATTTCCAGGCAATTTACACAGGGGTACTTTGGGATCTCTTGCTGGTCTTAATATGGGACTGAAATCTTCACAGAAGTATTTTCCGATTTCTTACCGATTTCAATAAATTACTATTGACCACTTTGTGTCAGATGTTTTGTCAGTCCTAGCAAATTACGGGCGTTTACATGGTGGTATTTTGAGATCTCTTGCTGGTCGTTATTAATGTCTGAAATCCACACAAGAGTATTTTGCGATTTCTTGCTGGTCTTGGCGAGTCACGGAAATCTACACAGAAGTACTTTGGTATCTCTTGTTGACTCTTATATGAGACTGATAACTGCACACGAGTATTTTGTGATGTCTCGCCACACAGGAGTATTTTGCTGATCTTTAGCTGGCCCTCAATAAGTAACTAGAGCTCGCATGAGAGAATTTTGTACAATAAAAGATGAACTTTAATATTTTAAATACAAATTTTGGTTGATCACAAAAAAATCAAACAAAAGTGGATTGGTAAGAGACCAAGAACATTTATCCCTTTCCAACCTTTTTAAGGCTCCTTGGTGTTAAACCAGAACCTTATCAAACAACACTAATTTCCATGCCACTCAAGACGTAAACAAATTATTTGCGACTTCTGCTTTCATTACAAATTCTTGCAGAGTATTTCCCCGTCCATGATCCTGATTCTCATAGCATTTAGTGCTGAATAATTGCACACTTCTTTCGTTACAGTGTCTTCTACACCCTGCCGAACTCATAATTCTCTAAATCTGATCTTAGTATTTTGAGTTGTAGGGTCAAGCTAGCGATCTAAATGTAATATCTCGCCTTAAGTTACTTATGTTTCGATCGACCAGGAATTTTAAAACTCTCAATCTGAAAGTAAGTCTCTTGTTGTTATTTAGATTAACTGTCATATTGAGAGATTTTCTCTGTCAGCAGATCCAGTTGAGATGTCTATTTTCTCTTTACAGAATTTCGATCAATTGCTAGCATTTTTAATCTCGATCTACCAAAAATCAAAAAAAAAATCCATATTTTTCATCTATGACTCGCAGTCCCTGTTCTTGTCCAGGTTCAGCTTCTAAAGTTCACTGCAGGCGACATTGCTCTTCTCTAAAATTTTTAATGAGGTCTACGTCAGACGACTTTTAAATTGCTCTCTTAATTATTTGTTTGTTTAATCACTCTCTTGAAATTGTGGGTGATGCCTGGTTACTCTCGCTTAAGAGCGCAAAATGAGGATTTTATAAAACCGCAAAATTGCCGCCCAATTAGATTCAAGTGTATTTAAATACAATCTTAGCTTTATGCAGTATTTAAAAGCTTTTGGAAACTTGAAATATTCGCTTTCATAAATTACTTCTGATTGAACTTAAATCTTACTACGCGATTTTTTAAGCAGTTTTTGCATCTCTAATTGTCAGCTTGTTAAATGGCATCAAATTAAAATAAATGTTGTTATCATATTTACGCGCACTGTATTGTTTTAAATTGGCAACTCTTTGGGTTCGCATTTTAGCCATTAGGAAAAAAATACAAAATAATAAATCAAACATTAACATTTTATGTTTTTCTTGTATTTAAAATTTAGCTTGACACTGATATTTACATCAAGTGGCAACACGTCACTTTGATTTAAACGATGGCAACATACATTTTGTACAAACTAACAAATAAATATAAAGCCGTCAAAAAACAAACACATTGAAATTTATGTTGTTGCAACTAACAAATATTTTTTTTTTTATTTATAAATTGGCATGACCGAAAATTTTAAAAAACACTAAACATGACTGGTGCTACTAATGACAAATTTAAACGCATTTATTTGTTTCTGCTTTTGTGGGAAATATTTTTAAAAGATTACGGGGCAAAGTTAAAAATTATATTTGTTTAAAATAAAATAAATTAAAAGCGTGAAGAATATGAAATTAAAAACTTGAGTTGCTAAGAAAAAAAATTAGATCTGGCAACTTAAAAAAAAAAAACTTTTAAAACTTTGGCCAAATAATAATTTTTTTTTTAAATTGGCCTCTTTTGTCATAGTTTAATATTCCGTAAAAATATAAATTTAATGCAAATATTTATTTCACTTGAAATATTTTGAATTTGACTTTTTATTAAGAATTCCTTGAATATTTGAAGCATTTTAAATTCAATTAATAACAAATTAAAAATGTTTATGTGAAAAAAATTTAAATAATCAAAACTTAGTTTAGAGTCTATAAATTTTGAAATTTGAAAAAAATCAAACACATAAAAAAAAATTAAATAAAAAAATTTAACAACTTTTTAATAGTTCAGAACTCAATTGACTATTAACAATGTTAAAAATTGGGAACACATTTTCTTCTACAAGTCAATCAAGACTTTCAACATCGCACGCTCTGACTGTACTGACGGACTTCATTGCCAAGCGATTGACCAGAAGATGACCCACGATAGCTGTCAGTTTGAACTTTGCCAAAGCTTTTGATACAGTTTGGCATGATGGCGTTATGTTCAAGATGATAAGTATGGGATTTGGTGTTGACATTTGCCGTATAGTAGACAGTTTCCTATGGGACCGAATCTTTAGGGTACGTTTGAGTGTTATGAGACCTGTCGAGAATGCGATTTCTGCTGGAGTGCCACAAGATTCATTGCTAGGCCCTGTGCTTACAATATCTTTATGTCCGACATACTACAGCCGTCACGAGAGAATCTTTTAATTATCTATGCCGGTGATATTCTTATTGCGTCTTCAGGTTCTAGAGCAAGAACCACAAACGACCGACTCAACCGATATCTAGCGGTACTCACAGACTATTTTGCAAAATGGGGTCTCGCCTTGAACATTTAGAAGACTGTCGCTGTTATGTTTAAAAGTAGACGTAAATATATTTACCCAAATTGTAGACAATACCATGTTTGATTATTGGACGAGAACGTATTGGGAGTTCGGACAGCATTAAATATCTAGGTGTCACCTTTCACAAAAATTTCGAATTCTATAGACATATAGATGATATTCTCGGAAGAGCCAAGAGAATCTACTCTTCTTACCAGAGTGTATTGAAGCGTACGGGAAATTTCGACAGGAGAGTGCGTCTTTTGGTATACCGCCAGGTGATTCGCCCTGTCATTTCTTATGCCTTTCTAGCTTGGCTTCAAATTTCTTCTCACCAGATGGCGAATCTTAGGAGAGCGGAGCGAAATATTTTGTTTGCTTGCCTCGGCTTGAGGCCATATTTAGAGCCAAAAGGCGAATTTCGCAGGCCAACATGTAGGTCAATCTACAGCGCTATTGATTTTTAGCGTGTAGATGCCGACATGGTGAAATTGGCTGTGACATTTTTTAGAAGGTTCACGAACTTAAGAGAACTCCCTGGTAAGGGATTGCTTCTCCAAAATAGGTGGTTTGGAGGCTGTTCAGATGTTAAAGTATCTTTCGCCTGTGGACCTGCTGACTCTTGGGGAAGCTAGCTTTCTCTACGAGGGTGCAGACCTCATGTTCTACCATAGAAGGCAGCATTCTTTTATTATAGGAAACACTGTCTAGATTTAGTTTTTAAGCATTTCTTAATTTTAAGTAGATTTTGTAAGCGCCTCTTTTTTATCCCTTTTTTTTGAAACTTTTGTTAACTGCTGTTTAATTTTTTGAGAAATGTACAATATAATACGTACCTTTAGTTTAAATTTAGAAAGTCCTTAAAGAATACTTTTGTATGTTAGAAGTTTAAATTTTAATTGTTTATTTTTTATTTATATAAAAACATTTGGGAAAATAAACTTGAAACTTTAAAAATTCTAAAAAAAATTTGAAACATCAAATATTAAAATAAAGTTTTAAGCCTTGTTAAAATTACAAAATTTTATATTAATGGTTTCAAATTCTACAAAAATAAAATTTCTTTGAAATTTAAGTTCAAAAAATAAAAATCTGAATTTTCACAAAAATTCGTCAAATTTTTTAGATATTAGAAAAAAAATGGTAACATTCGAAAAATTAAAGATATAAATAAATAAATAATAACAATACGTAGAAATACTAAATAAAAAAAATTAAGTAAAAAATTTTAGCAAATTTTTAATTTATCATAATAATTTTGAAATTTTTATAAAAATCTTAAATTTAAAAAAAAAATTAATTTAATAAATAACTTAAAGTTTACGGTTAAAGCTTTCAATTTATTATTTATTTGCTTAAATTTATTTTTAAATGTATATGTGTTTGAATAAATAACACATTTATTCAACACCTTATATTTGGAAATTTTATTAAAAAAAATATTAAAAAATTGTACGGAACTTAAATTCGCCTTTTGATAAAAAATAACGTTTCCTTACATAATTTGAGTGAATTTTTTTAATAACGAATGTTTTTAAACTTATTCAATATTCAAAAACCACATTAATTTTAAATATAGTTTTATTTCAAAGGAAATTTTATCCGACGTTTTTGTTTTTTTTTTTTTTTTTTATTAATTTTTTATTCCTATTATATTTAATAATAATAAATATTAAACATATGATTTTCCTTCAGAAGACATTAATTTGAATAATAAATATAACGTATAAAATACCACAGTTTTTAGTATATTTATGTTCAGTTATAAAAAAAAAACAAAATTGACGGGTAAGTTACTCAAAACTATACAGTGAAATTAATATAATCTACACCATTGGCTTAGACTTTTGACCAATATTTTTTTTAATTAATCATTCATAAATTTGTTCTCTTAATGGAAATAATATAAAATTTACTCCGTCAATTTTGTTTTTTTTTTTGGTATCTTGTATGAAAACAAATATAAAGAACTGTTTCTTTGTGGTTGGATGGGCTTTTGAGGTGTTGGCGATTACTTAATTATATTTATATATATTTTTAATAACGAATGTTTTTAAATATTAAAAAAAAACTATAAAACTTATTCAATATTCAAATACCACATTAATTTCAAATATAGATTTAATTTAAAAAATATATAACGTTTAAAATACCAAAGTTGCTAGTATATGTGTGTTCAGTTACAAAAAAAAAAAAACAAAATTGACGGGTAAGTTATTTGAAACTATACAGTGAAATTAATATAATCTACACCATTGGCTTCGACTTAGGACCAATATTTTTTTTAATTAAACATTTATAAATTTGTTCTCTTAATGGAAATAATATAAAATTACCCCGTCGATTTTTTTTTAGTAGCTTGTATTAAAACAAAGGCATAGAACTGTTTCTTTGTGGTTAGATGGGCTTTTTTATTTGTTGGCGATTAGTGTTCATTATATTTGAGATTTCGTTTGTACACGTGATATTGAAAAATAGAATTCAAAAGTTGTTGACATTAAAAGAAAATTATTAGAAATATTTTTAATATATTCTTGATGCATATGGTGAAGATTTTTTTATTAAAACAAATAGGCGAGTGAAGTGAAGATTGGGGTGAAGAGTTTTATTTACTTAAAATTGTTTAATTTTTTGTAAAATTTTTCAATTTAAAAGAAAACAAATTCAAATCTTTTAAATTAACAAATTGCGCAAATATTTAAGAAATTATTGTTTAAGTTAAACTAAGGTTTAGTTTACAAAGCCCTACGTAGAGTAATGACACTCTTTAAAGTTCATTAGTCATTACTTGAATAAAACACTTTAGTGGTTTTTTATCATTTAGTTTAAATGGCCTAAAGTTCATTTATTTTTTTTCATTTCATTTCATTTGTTCCATTATATTTTAAACAATTTTTAATACCAAACAAAAATAATTGTTTTTTATTTTATATTTATATTGTTGTACTGTTAAGGTATTGTTTAAATATTTGCAAAAGTTTATAACTATTGTTTTCTCTAATAAACACACACAAAAAAATAATAATAATAAACAAAAGTTGAAGCCACAAATTCAAAGTGTTTTAATAAAAGAAAAAAAACATCAACCCATCATTATTCGTTGTTAGACCATTAACGGCTTCAATGTTAGTGAGAGTAATTGATGGGTAGACAGTTGAGAAGTTAGAAACACTCTACAATCAACAAAGATCTTAGCAAATGACTGACACCTGCTGCCGATCTCATTAAGTAAATGGAATCAACACAGAAGTATTTTGTGATTTCTTACCGGTGACACCTAGTGACGGAATTATTTTGCCTGTCATATTTAGTGACTGAAATCCACACGGGAACATTTCGTGATGTTTTTTTTTTTCGGTCTTAGTAAGTCAGGCAATCTACACAGGGGTACTTTGGGATCTCTTGCTTGTCTTAATAAGAGACTGAAAGCCTCTCAGGAGTATTTTCCGATGTCTTACCGATTTGAATAAGTAACTATGGACCATTTTGTGTCAGATGTTTTGACAGTCTTAGCAAATTACGGGAATCTACACGGTGGTATTTTGGGATCTCTTACTGTCTGAAATCCACACAAGAGCATTTTGTGATCTCTTACTGGTATTGGCAAGTTACGGAAATCTACACAGAAGTACTTCGGGATCTCTTGTTGACTCTTATATGAGACTGATAACTGCACATGAGTATTTTGTGATGTCTCACCACACAGGAGTATTTTGCTGATCTGTAGGCGGTCATAATAAGTGACTAGAACTTGCGTGAGAGAATTTTGTGCAATAAAAGATGAACTTTGATATTTTAAATAGAAATTTCGGTTGATCACAAAAAAAAAACAAAAGTGGGCTGCTTAGAGACCAAGAACATTTTGCGTTCTATTTTAGCATTTCTTTTATAATCAAAATTATTTAGACGACAATGTTGAGCAGTCTTGCCAGACTTAAGAAAATAAATTCGACATTCGCTTAATGCTGGGAACACAATTGGGACGAACGACGAATTTTTCGTTGCGCATATTCGCCGTCAAAAATAAAACACATTGGTGCATATGAAAATTAACACAACACCGCCGTCGACGAAATTCGTCGTGCGTGACGAACTCTCCGATAGATTTATTTCTATTTCTTACGCCGACGAACGACGACTAAATTGGAACAGGGTTGCCGTTTCTCCTTTCAGCTTTTAAATATATTAGTAAATAAAGTTATTTTTACCTTAATTATTGTTTATTTCTTAATATACATCATTAAGTTAAACATCCACAATTGTTTTCCATAAAATTGCTTTCTAATGGCTTTTTCTTAATGCTTAATTATTTGTATAACTATTTTTTGTTCTATGGTAACACTTTTTTGTCATAGACAGTAAACAATGTTGTTGATTATAACAGCTGTAACTTTTTCGTCCTAATTGTGCGCCACATTGCGAATTTACGCAGCGAACTTTTACAGATGAATTCGTCGTGCAAGACGAAATTCGTCGTTCGTTCCAATTGTGTTCCCAGCATAATATATGTAGGGCTTAATGTGTGGAGTATCACTCACTCAATTCTCAAAAAACTGTTTTCACTCTAAATTTTTGCAAACTCATTATTAAAATGTCAAAAGCTCACAGCGAATACTCAGTAAAAAACTCATAGGCAGATTTAAATAAAATAATTTTTTTGTTATTTGACAAAAGGAGAAAGTGTATGCGTGTGTGTGTGTGTTTTTTTTTTTTTTTTTTGCTTCGTACTTGCGTTTTTTGTTATTAAACAATCAACTTTAAAGAAAAAAATTAAAAAAAAAAACTATAATAAATTATTATTTTTAAGTTCAATGTGAAGCTTGTGAATCTTATGTAAGTTTATTATTTAAACAATTCGTTTATTATGTCTTAAAAATATTTAAAATATTGGCAAAAAGCCCAACAATGTTTACGACACTTTCAATAGCCAGCCCTGGCTTTTAATTTTGCAAATAAATTTGAGGTTAGTTTTCCATTTTTTTTCTGTTTGAATTTTGTAGTAAATTTGCGCGAGGTTTAAGATTACAATCTTGAACCATTGTTGATGGAAACGTAATTTAAGATGCGGAGTTATTAAATTATCTTAAGAAAAATGTAGGCTGTGGAATTTAAAAATGAATTATTAAATTTCAATTTTATATTAAATATTTGAAATAAAATTTAAAACTTAAAAATGTTATCGGCTCTTAATGGGTTAAGCATTTTTTTAAATATTGGTATTTCCTAAAGTATCTCTTCAAAAGCTTTTAAATGATACCCATATTGATCATTATGACAATCGAACTTTTTAATGAAACTTTCAGAGGCCCATAACGCGGTAAATATGGGCAAGCGCCAATTATTTCCCTTTATGTTTTTATCTTATTTTTTTAATTTTCTATTGTTCCATATTTCTTTTTTTCTTTTTTTTGAGTTATTTCATTGTTCTAAATGATATGGAAAAATTAGAGGCAGGCGTGTTATTTTGCTTAATGCTTCAAAGGACATGAACCGATCTCGCTGATTTTTAATAGCAAAATTTTTAAAAATATTTGTAATCGATTGGCGTGGTCAATTAATAAATTATTAATTTAGTAAAAACAAAATAAACAAGTTTTTAACTAAACAAATAATTGAATCAATTAAATATTTAATTAAAAGATAATAAATAATTAATGAAAAAATTTATTTTGTTTAATATCAATGCGAAAGCAAATAAAATCATTAATTGGTGCCATAATTTAAGCAGTAAATCCTTAAAAGTGTTCGTTAATATAAAGCGAACTTTGTAGGAAGGCGAGAGTAGAGGAGTCTTTCTTATTTATTTATTTATTTAAAAAGGAAGAAGAGCAATAGCAACTTAGGCCTTCAGCTCAATAGATATTGAAGTATGTACATTGTTTTATTATTATTATTATAACTATTTTTTTTTGTTTTTTTTTTTATACTGGGTAGGATTAAATTAAGTTGTATAGGTTTGACTCTTTTAGGAATTTGGTGATTAGTTCTATATTTTTAGAGGTAGGATGAAGAAGTGAAAATAGAGGATCGGAATTTTGAAAGGTTTTTCTTCTAAAGGTACTAAATTTCGGACAGTCACAGAGGAAATGGGAGGGTGTTGCAGGATATGAAATAAGACAGTTGCAAGATGGCGTGAAGTTGGGGTTCAATAGTGAATCATGTGTTAATTTAGTGTGACCTAGACGAAGTCGCTCTAGTTTAATACTATCTAGCCTTTTGGGTAAGGTGTCATTTCTGAAAAAGTCATAGATTGTTTTGTGTTCACTTGATTTTTTTAACGCTTCATCATTTTTTTTTTAAATTATTTTTATTTATTTTTTCCATATTTGTAACTTTCATACAATTTTCAAAACATTTTACAATTACATACAAATACATTTCTAAAATCATCTTTAGTTATTGTGATTTTTGCAGTCTCGCCTGTTTAAATTCTAAGTGTTGGTCTATAAATGTTCAAAAGATTGACTATATATCATAGTACAACCATTAGGGCACCCTTTAATTAATGATTTTAAATATTTATACTTTTATTACAGTTGATGAAGTAATAGTCATTTTGTCTTATATCCAAGAGTTTGTCTGTAACGGTCTCCAAGATAGGGCCATATAATTCATTTTAAATCAGTTATAGGGACATCCTTTAATGTCTAATTTCAAGTTTGCTACTTGAAATAGGTTCTGTGCAATAGTTCAACAGTTTGGTGATTAAAATACATCAAATAACTGCAACTATTGTAATACCATATAATTTATAATTTTAAATATTTATACTTCTTAATACACCCGACAAAGTAGAAGACATTCTGAATATTTTTAAATGTTTGTATAGAACAGTTCATACAATGGGACCTTATAGGTCAATTTACTTCAAATATGGGAACACCTTTTAATTTTTAATTTCAAACTTGATACTCGTTATTAAAGCGGACTTAGCAATTCAGGTTCTTTGTAAATTTCAGCAACGGTAAGAAGTTTAGCCACAAACACCAAATTACATTAAGTATTGGAACACCCTTTAATTTATAATTTTGTTATTAAAAACGTCATAGTAATCGATATATTGTTCAATTTTCAAGCATTTGCCTATAACGGTTCAAAAGATAAGCGTATATAAGTCAATTTACATCACTTATGGGAACACCCTTTAATTTTTAGATTTATTTTTGCATTACTTTTTGCTATTGCGAGCTATAGTAATATGCATTTCTTTAAATCTTAAAGAAGTGCGCTTTACGGTTTTTATGGGGACACCCTTTAGTGTTTAAGATTATGCGCTGTTTTTAAAACGGGACCAATTGAAAAATACATTTAATTTGCATGAAATGTAAGTGGATCGTTTTTATATGAAAGTAGTTGTAAAATGTGGTTTTTCATTTAAATTTACCTTCATAATATTTTGAGTGAATCAAAAAAACAAACATAGGGGTGACAGCGAATTAGAAAAAAAATTACATAAAAATGGCGTCGGCTCTTAATGGGTTAAGCATTTTTAAAAAGTTTTAGTATTTCCTTGAAGATCTCTTAAAAAGCTTTAAAATGATACCCATATTGATTAAAAAAAAAATTGAAAATTTCAGAGACCCATAACTCAGAAAATATGTGTGATCGCCAATTTTTTCACCTGATGTTTTTCTTTTCTATTTTTTAATTCCTTATCGCCCCATATATTTATTTTTGTGATTCGAGTTTTTCCAAGCGAAATGAAATATTAGAGATAGGTGTAGTGTTTAGCCCATTTCCTCGCGGGTCATGGACCGATCATGCAGATTTTCAATAGCAACTCTTTCCAAACTATGTCCGATCGATTGGCGTGTTTAAGTTTTTAATAGCTCATCTATTGCTTTGGCAAAAATGATTTTAACACTAACCAGGACAGACATCGCTCAATCGACTTCGCTTTGCATAAGGAGTCAGAAAATATATACTTTATGAGGTCGGAAGTGGATATTCTAGAGCTTACAAACGGAATGATAAATTTAGATATATTCTTTTTCCGCTTTTTGTAATGAAGGGTGTTAAAATACGTGTAAACAACAAACCGCAGACTTTCACAAATAACAATATTTTCACTTTTTCATTCTTTTTGGATGCCTCAAGCTTGAAATGTTTATTATGGCGTTATAATTTTTCAAGTGGCCAACGATTTTTGCTTGTATCTAAATTTTTATTGTTTTTTTTTAAAGTGAACGCCTTATCAAAAAAAAAAAAAAATTATTTTTAAAAATAAAAATTTTAACGAACTCCAGCCTAATGAAAAATTGCTTATTTTATTACTTAAACTTTAAAACAAACCAGATGAACGGAATAAAAAAATGTAAGAAACTATAGAATTTATTAAATCCTTAGTTGCGGTTAAAAACTTCCTTTTCCACTTTTCAGACTTTTTTTATATTTTATCGTTTCTATTCGCGAGATTTTGTTGAATTAAATTTCGCGAAATTGACTGAACTTTGAAAAATTATTTTCTCTTTTCAAAAGCTTTTAAGCA
The DNA here is from genome assembly GCA_937654795.1 of Cistogaster globosa. Lineage (NCBI taxonomy): Eukaryota > Metazoa > Arthropoda > Insecta > Diptera > Tachinidae > Cistogaster > Cistogaster globosa. Next base: position 5,773,656 of record OW569406.1, read on the forward strand.
CAAACTTTAAACGAATGATGTTTTAAGCAGCCAATGAGTTGTGTATCAACCTAGAAATGAAAATGATATCGTCTATATGTCCAGTATAATTTGCTTGCAGGCCTTTTGACTATCAGAGTTGATATTTGCTTTCTCCAAGCAAATAAAAATTATATTTAGGCTTCGCTTAATATTTCTTCGCTTGATATTTCTTTTAAAACATTTCCGGTTGTAACTATTTTTTCTAATACTTTTATGAATGAAATCTATTTTCCTTAAGTTAAAGGCTGAATGTTTATAAAACATAAATTTAGCAGAAAAAGAAAAAAAAAACGGAGCAACAGAAATTATGTAACATTTTTTTACATCTTTTTACAAACAGCTACAGGCTTTTGATTTTTCTTTCATTTGACTTTTAAAAGCCATAAAATTACATGGGAAATTTTATTTTAAAATAAATGAATCCAACAAACAAATGCTGTTTGCCAAACACAGTTTTTTTATAGTTTATTTTCTATTTCTCTCTCTCTCTCTATTTTCTTTTTTTGTTTGATTTTTTTTGCTGACAAGCCGTTTGCGGAAGTTTTGTTTTTTGTTTGTTGCTGTTTTTTTTTACCCACCAACTTTTAGCTTTTGTAGGTTGAAACAGAAACTCAGGCAAATTTTAAGTGAAAGGAAGCTTTGAAAAAAAAAATGAAAACTAAACCACACCACAAAATAGCAGTTACCGCCTGCATGCCCGCTTTTAAATTAAACAATATTTTGGCATCAAATTCATCTATGGAAGTAAAACAAACAAACAAGAAAAAACCCAGTTGAAAAAAAAATTATGTTTAAAAAAAGTCAAAAACTGAACATTAAATGCCTCTGGTTTTATGAATAAAAGCAATTAAAAATTCTTTTTAATCGAATGGCATTTTTAATTAAAATCCACTTTTAAGTTTTTTTTATAGAATTTTATTAAGTTGCACTTACAAATCAAGGCTTTTCGAGGCGCTTAAGGCTATCGACTCTTTTTACATTTATATCACAAACGTCCGAAAACTCAGCAAAAGAAGTGATTAAAATATTGCTTTAGGATTTTACCTCAGTCTTGGGCAGAACCTTAAAAATTTAAAAGAACCCTGGCTCAATTTTAAGCAACTGTCATGACAAAAAGACACTTTATCTTTGCTTCTTCTCTTTCCCAGCTCTGGATAATAATTTTAACTCAACTTTAAAATGCTGTAAATTATGTTTCCTTTAATAAAAAAAAAAAAAAACTAAGAGATAATTCACTTTTCAGCGATACCCCTGAGAGCTGTTCAAGTCCTTAACCTTAACAACAAGGACTTGAACTATTTGGGCCTGTAATTAAGTAAAACTGTTGCACTGTGGATCTATGAATGAAATATTTTCATCATTTTCAACTGACTTCAAGTTTAAAATTTCCAGTCGAATGAAAACGACAACTTTGTGGTTGTACAGAAAGATCCCTAATGTGGAAAAATCATTAATAAATTTTGGTTAAATAAAAATAATTATAATTTAATCTGATGTTAAATCAATTATTTTATATATCGGTGTGTCATCAAAAGTAATTTTTAAAAGTTTCTTTAAAAGAATATTGAAAATCTTTTTTAATTCCTAATTGTGTCTGATAAAGAAATCTGGCAGCACCTTTAGCAAATAAAAATTTCTAAGCAAATCCGAGATCTTGTGAAATAAAGGATCTTTAAGCCTTAAATGCAAAAAAATTTAATTAGAAAACTGAAAACAAAAAAAAATTTTTTTACTTCGGAAATCTTATTTTATGCGCCTCTTGACAACTGGCGATTTTTGTATCAGGAAAAAAACGCTAAAAAAATTTAATTACTTAAAGTAAAATTTTTTTCTCCACAATTTGCCTTAAGTAACCAAAAACAAAGAAACAGTCAATAAATCTTCAGTAAAAACAGAGTAAAAAGTTTTTAAATTAAAAACTTGATTTTTTTATTTTTTTGGCAGAATTCTTCACGCCCAGACATGATCAATTTATGTGTAAAAAGGTGTAGTAGTGTGATTGGAATATTATTTATTATTGATGGTGTGGGAATAGTTTTTCTTAATATTGCATTAATTTACAAATGTGAAGGTTTTAAATTTAGGCACGATAAACAGTGGGCAAAAGAAATTTTCGGTCAATTAAAAAAATTCAAATAAAATAAAATAATAAAATTTAATTACGAAAAAATTAAATTAATTACAATAGAAAATATAACAACAAAACTTTACTTGTTATATAAAAAGTTCTTAATCTCATAAATTAAAAGCAGGACTTAAAGGTAAAAACAATTTTATTGTTTCAAAACAAAATCACGTCTCTTCCTTAAAGGTAGCGTGCTACTTCACAAACCCCTACGATGTAGTTTCTTTTAAAACACGGTTAAAACTTTATTTGCATCAATACTTTTTAGATTTTGTTCCAATGACACATGTTGCACCTATTAAAGGTTTTATTTTTTATAAGAATTGAATGAAATTTTTAATTGACTCAATTATTTAATTAATTGAAAAATAGATATAATATTTTCAATTAAAGAATTAATTATAATTAATTTTTACTGAATGAATTATGTATTTAATTAAAAAAGAAGAAAATAATTTATTAAATAAAATAATTGTCTCAATTAAAAATGTCATCAAATTTCAATCTGGAAACAATTAAAAGTTTTAATGGCTTTTTTTGTGTCATTTACATTTATACAATAAGAGGCCTTGAAACCTTAAATTCAAACAGCAAAACTTTTTTTAGGACCTACTGCAGCATGCTTACAGATCAATTTCTTTTACTTATTTTTTAATTAAAAAAATAATTAATTTAATTAAATATTTAATTGAATTTTTCTCTGGAAACTGTTAAAAGCCATTAATTTTTTTTTTTTTTTTGTATTCCAACATTTATACAATAAGAGGCCTTGGAACCTTGCAATCGAATGTTTAATATTTTATGATATTTACGCCACATCGTCGTTCGTTTCGTGGCAGATATTTTCATCTTGAAGTATGAAATTCTTATTTGAAAGCCTCCAACTCTATTGACTCTTATTGAATTTGTCCAAATCTTTGAAAATATCGGACTTGATCCGAGGTTATCTCCCGGCTCTATTTGCATTTAGTCTAACCCTTCCCTAAGGCTGCCAAGCATGAAAAGTCCTAAAGACTGATCTCTTAATGTTGGAGTGAGTATACAAATTAGTTTCACTGCATTTTATTATTCTTTTAAAATTCCGAAAGCTGTAAATAAGTTTAAAAAAGTCCAGATTTACACTATGCAATTTTTTGAGGCATTTTTTTCTCAATTCCTTATTTAAGTTGCAGCGATATGCGTTATTTAAAAATAAACATAAGCAAAAATAATATACCCTCAAAATCCCAGTAATACCATATTGCTTACTCCTCTTGCTTCACCAACAAGCAAAAATTTCATGCAAGTTTCATGAAAAATTGCCTAGTCTAAATGCGGTAAAAAATAAAAAAAAATTTTACATCTGGTAACACTGGTAACTTTTTTAAAATTGCAAAAGTGCGAGTCAAGTAATTTATAATTTTATTTTGATCAAATGCGTTGTACTGTCAATTTAGTAGACAGAAGTTACTGCTCGTCTACAAATTGTCAATTTAAAAGTTTGTAATGCTTCTATTTTGTGTATATAAATGTTTTGTTGTTGTTGTCGATTTTGTGTCATTGTTAGTTCATATGAGTGAATTCAAGCGCAAAGTGAAAGTTGTTAGGATTGTGTATCCCATTGTGAATCTACCAAACTATTACTGTCATTTATAAAGTTTTTCATTCTTTAATACCCGTAACTTATTTCTTGTAATTAAAATCGTTGTAGAAACTCATACACTTCTACACACACATGCATATTCGAAGCTTAAATAGGACTGTTGTTGTTTTAATAATTGTTTCTAGCCCACTGTAATTTTAGACATTAAGTATGTGACATATTATTACAAAGTATCATAATCATATAAAAACAATAAAAATAAATTTAAATTTCTGTAAAACAAAATTTCGGAAAAAAAATTTTTGGCATATAAATTTTTTTTTTTCAAATTTAAAATTTTACCACAATTTTCTATTCGCCTTTACTATTTCTACACACCACTTGACCCACTGTGATATCTTAGAGTTAATAGTGTAAGCTGTGTCGCGGCCCTATGCTTCTTGCAGGAGTAAAAGAATCAAATATATGTCGCCTGTGAGCCTCACTGCCTGCTAAAGTTTCTTTCTGGGTTTCCTAGTGTCTGGCAGATTTGTACTTTCTTGACGGTGGATATAGATAAACAAACCCCAGAGACTAACTTTGAGGGCCTTGTGTTAAGTGAGTGCCCTGCAGATGCTACATTGAGCATTTGTAGTTTTTAGACTAAAATTAGAGCTAAAGTTGCATTGGAGGTGGCATATAACACCCTTGCAACTGGTCAGCTCAGTGTCTTATTACAAAACTTATATTGGTTGATACACACGTTCACCCGTTAGTAGGGCACGACATAAGTTTGTAACTAATCTGTACCGCTAAGGAGGAAGAATTGCTTCCCTAAGCCGCACATAAATTGAAGAGTAACCGAAATTTATATTGTTTTGTGTTCGCCGATTTAAATAATTTTTTGGTATTTTGTTGTCAACTTTCTAAATATTATGATTTCAGAATATAACGCTGATATATTTATTATTTGTTTGGACAGACACGCTCAAAGTTCATTTATGTTCGTTTGTTTAAAATGGCATGCAAAGTTACTGCATATTAAATTTTTTGGTACAATCAAAGTAAACTAATTATTTGATTTTGTTGTATATTTTCGTAAATGACTATTGTCATAGATCAGACCTGCATTAAAAAAAGTTGTGAAAAATGCCCTATAAAAAATTTTGTAGAACAAAATCAAAAACAATATCAAAATTTCAATGTTCATCAACTTAAGTAGACATGCAGTCTTTTTACCGATGTGAAGTGCTGTTTACTAAAAGATGTCAAATTACAGCTTGAAGGGTCAGCTAGAAGTTAAAATAAAATTCAGCTGGTCCTACCTGCTCCTCTCCAAAAAATAAATATTAAAAAACAATTAAGTGATAAAATAACAAAACATGAATTTTTGCACATTTTTTAACTTCAAAGTTTCTGAAAATGAAAGTTTCTAAACACAAAAACTGAATTGGCGGCAAATGAAGCTGAAATTCAGATGAGATAAAAGTTGAGACTGGGCATAAATATAAATGCAGTGAAGCACGGAAAGGCACAATTTATTTAAATCACTTATTCATGTTCTTTCTATTTGTTTATTTTATGGGAGATGGGCAGAAAAATATATATTTTCAGAAGCATAATAATTTTTTTTTTAAATTGAGTTGATGCATTAAAAATCAAGGGAGTTATGCCACTTTTTTTTAAACAAGCTGTATAGGAAGTGGGCATAAAAGTAGGCGTATATTTTTTAATTTTCACACAAATGATTTTGAGTGTTTAAAAATGTTATATGCCAAAGAACAATGATATATGTCAAAATGTAATTTTAACTTTGTATGGGAGGTGGGCGTAAAAGTAGGAGGATTATTTTCCATTTTTTTCTTAATTCAAACAAAAACTGCATATGGAACCCCATCTAATGTGAGCCGTTACCTTCTGCATTAAAAATCATTAATTTTCTTTACGTAACAACTTTAAATGTAATCAGGTCGCATCCATTTTTTTTTTTACTCTGTATTGTCGCAAGGCTTGCATGATTTCTAGCCCTGTTATTGCTGTTCAAGTACCTTTTTTTTAATATTTTGAATCTCAATTAAGTTACAATCAGTTTTAGGTCGCTGGTCAACTGGTGATTAGTTTAAATTGATTAAAAAGTTAGTTTTTGAGGAAGTTTTCAAAGAGAGACTTAGCGAACAGGGTTCTCCAAACCAAGAGTTAAGATCTGGAACAAATCAATAAACTATAGAAGACCAACTAAACCCTTAAATAAAAAGTATAAACTTTTTCGGTCTACGAGGGCTGCTATATATATTTCTAGCCTGGCAACACTGAGTGCTGCCAAGTGCAATCTGACATTTCCATTGGAAAGTTTGTCATTTTTAAGCATAATCGTACTCAAAACGTTTTGACGTACGATCATTATTTGTGTTGTTTACAGTGACTTGAAAAAATTAATATAGAAAAAAAAAATGGAATTAACTCGTGAACATTTTCGTGCCATCATTTTTCACAACTTTCGACGTGGATTATCAAGACAAGAGTGCAATGGCAATGAAGCACCATCCTATAGCACTGTAAAAAATTGGTATAATGAATTTAATCGTGGCCGAAGCTCGCTCAAAGACGAATTCCGTGAAGGTCGTCCAAAAACGGCTGTTGTGCCAGAAAACATTGATGCCGTGCGTGAACTCATAATGCAAGATCGACATGCGACATACCGAGAGATAGAGACATCCTCGGACATTGCTTTCACCAGCATACACTCGATACTGCATGAACACCTGGCCGTAAAAAAGGTTTGTTCTCGTTGGATCCCGCACAATTTAAAAGTCGCTCAAAAAAAGGCCTGTGTCGATTGGTGCAAAGAAATGTTGCAAAAATACGATTGCGGTGCTTCAAAAGACGTTTATAAGATCGTCACAGGTGACGAATCATGGATTTATGCGTATGAGCCCTAAATGAAACAACAATCGACCGAGTGGGTCTTCAAAGACGAGCAAAATCCAACGAAAGTTGTTCGCGGAAGAAGCACTTCGAAGCAAATGGTCGCCTGTTTCTTCGGCAAAACTGGTCATGTGGCGACTGTTCCGCTTGAGCAACGTAGGACGGTCACTTCTGAGTGGAACACTACAACTTGTTTGCCTGAAGTCATCGGAGAAATTCGAAAAACTAACAAGAGAAGACGAATCATTGTTCACCATGACAATGCGAGCTCTCACACATCGGCTCAAACCAGAGTGTTTTTGACCGGCCAAAACGTCGAATTAATGGGTCATCCGCCGTACAGCCCTGACTTGGCACCTAATGACTTCTTCTTGTTTCCGCACATCAAGAAAAAAATGAGTGGTCAACGATTTTCGTCGCCAGAAGAAGCTGTTGAAGTGTTCAAAAACCATGTTTTAGAGGTGTCTCAATCGGAGTGGAAAAAGTGCTTCGACAACTTGTTTGAGCGCATGCAAAAGTAAATAAATCATGCTGGAGAATACTTTAAAAATCAATAAAACCATTTTTGATTATAAATATTCGCATTTTCACTATTAGGCCAGAAATATATAGAGCATCCCTCGTATTAACCTGTCTTTCTAGAAACGATATTATTCCCAGGCTTTTTTCAAAGGTTCTGTTACAATTGTTTGTCTTCTAAAAGACAAAAAAAAAATAAAGCTTTAATTTTATTAAATATTTAAAATTTTTAACAACTTTTTATTAAAAAAAAGTACAAACTCCTTCGTAATTAAAAAAAACCCTCCGTCTCATTTTAAAAATTTGCAGCAAATAATTCTTAAAACTCTTCTCTAAACACTCTACCCAAATTACTCTATTTCTCTCTCTCTCTCATTTACTATTTAACTTACTGCTGCACTTTGCAGAAAATGTTGCACTGCATTGTTGTTGCTAGAATAAAAGTTTAAAATTGAATGTTGCTTTCTGCACTCGTTAGCTGATGGTAGTTGAAGGACAATAGTCCTTTGACCAGCTCATGGCCAACTATTTACACATACACACACATATAATTGCAATTAATATTTGGTTTTGTGTTATACGTGGTAATAAAATAAATTATTGTCACATACCAACATAAAATATCTGTAGTTCAATTGTTAAATGGTTTTGCAAAGAACAATTATAAATATAAATCAGTGGTTAAATAGAAATAAATTAATTTATTAAAATTAAATTTCTTTCAAATACAAAAATAAATAAATAATAAATTTAATTAATTAAAATAATGTACAAAGATCGCTTAATAAAAATGTATTCTATTTAATAAAAAAAATAATAGTAAATTGTCTTAACTCATAATGGTTCTCAATTTAATTTCAACAATAATTCATATTTTTTTTTTCAAAAATTTTACATAATTTTATTTCAGGTTTTGGCTAAGAATGTATTCGTTAATTATTTTAAAAGACAACCAAGCAGGTTACTTAAACATTGCAAGAATTTACTCTCAATAAAAAAATACATTTGTTTACATATTTATTCGATTAAATATATGAATCGAAGAAATATTCGTTTGATATTTAATAACTGTTTAGAATTTGTTTTTTTTTCTTATTTTTCATCAATTCGTTTTAATAGATTTAATTTAATCGATTATATTATTATTCGAATAAATTTTTAATCGAATAAACTTTAATCGAATAAATATTTTTCATCAAATTTTTATAATTACTTATATATCTTAAGACTTCACCTGAGAAACAGTAATTCAAATAATAAAATTTACTCGAGAATTGAAAGCTCACATGGGTTAAAAATAAGTCAATTGAATCAAGCTTATTAATTTTTATTCGAATAACTTTTTATGCCTCAACTGAATATATATATATATATATATATATATATATATATATATATATATATATTCGTCTTTTTATTCAAAGCTTAAATTTTTATAATATTTACTTACTTTTCTTTGCATAATTACAAAATCATTTATTATTTTAAAAGTATTAAATTCTTTAATATATATTTTAAATTTTATTCGCATAAATTTTATTCGAATAAATTTTATTCGAGTAAATTTTATTCGAATAAATTTTATTCGAATAATTTTTTTTTTATTTGAATAAAATTTTAATCGGTCAAAAATGTACACACTCTTTGTCGGTTATTTTATAATTGTGGAATTTCATTAGAATATAAGAGACAAAATTAATTAAGAAGCAATATTTTCCGGGTAAATTTTTAAAGACTTTCATGAGCAAGTCAAAAGCATTTAAGTCGCATTATACAAATTTTCTAACCTTGTAAATCAGATTTAAGAAATCAGAATTTGTGTCGAAATGTTTTGCTTAAGAAGAAATTTTCTCATAATAGACGATTCGATTAACCTTTTGTACGTTTTTAAAATCATTACTTTGTAGATATAATTTTTTTAAAAATATAACATCTTCATTTAAAACTAAATTACACATTTTTTAATTTTGGAAATACAAAATTTTATTCGATTATGAATGAAATGTAATAAATTTCGGCAAATTTATTTACTTTAAGAATTTTAATCGAATATATTTTATTCGAATAAAATTTTATTCGTCAATCGAAACTTAATACTTAACCTTTTCTCCAATATGATTTTTAAAATTTTAAAATTTTCTGCAAATTTTTATGCTGTACAAAGCCAAAACACAAGTATACACACACACATTTGTACAAGCAACGAACACTATGCAGTGCATTGGGGCATTGAGCCGCCACAATAACAAAACTAAGACACCAAAAAACCCCACAGCCACCAATAAATGAATAACATCATAAAAAGTGTGTAAAGTAACAAATAAACAAACAACAATATTAAAACGACGACAATACACTGACGCCAAATGTACGCACATAATAACACACACATGCAAACAAGCATACACACATATATCTTGAAGTATAAATAGCTTTTACATTACTGACCCAGTTTCGCTAACTAAAAAAGCAAAGCCAACAACAACATACAACCGGGGAGGTTTTTATTTGATTATTTTTTTTAAGCAAATTGTTTCCTTTTTCGTGGAGTAGTGGTGGAAGAGGAAGAAAAAGCAAATGTAACATTTAGTGTATTGGAAAATGTCAAAACAACAAATGATTGTACGTAAATGTGTATCGTTACGCCACAAGAACAATGGCAGATAAAAAGGATAATGTAACAATATTTAAAAGAAGAGCTTTGATAGGCTGTATTCCTTAAGAAAATATGAAAAGGAAATAATAATAAAAAATAAAAACTGTCAGGTTTTGTTTTTTATTTCCACAAAAAACAAATAATTTTTCTTCTTCCTTTAGTTTGTAAATAATTTTAATAAATTTTTTATTCTCCTGGTCTTAGCAATTTTTTTTTTTAAACATTCGAAAAAAGATAACCGTTTTCCATTTTAAATTTAATCTTTATAATTTTTTTTTAAATAATATTATTTAAACACATAAAATTTTAATCAAATAAAATTTATTCGTATAGAATTTATTCGATTAACATTTATTCATTCATATATTTTTTCAAAATCGTTGTAATACTTTAAATTCTTTTACACTACAAAATAAGCAATTGTTTTGTACATACAAATTAATTCGAATAATATTTTAGTAGAAATATATTCTTTAAAAAATACTCTTTTACTTCAAATTTTTGAGTTTTCCGTTATTCTATAACTTTGCTTTACAACATTAATTAAATTTCATTTAAATTTTTTAATTGCTTTCAATAAACTAAATAGGTGCAATCAATTAAATAACCTTTATAGTTTGTTTTTAAATAGAATATTTAACAATATAATATTTTTATCGATTGTCATTCGAATAAAATTTAATCGATTAAAATTTATTCGAATAAAATTTAATCGAATAAATTTTTTGGATTAAAATATTTCTTCAAAATCATTGCATTATTTTTAAATTTTTTTTAAACTTAACGATAAACCATAGCTTTGTACATTAATATTGATTCGAATAATATTCTTGTAGAAATACATTTGTTATAAATATTTTTTACTTAAACATTTTTAAATTTTTCACAGTAACTTTGCTTTGCAACATCAAAAAAATTTTATTTAAATTTTATTAATCGATTTCAATACATTCGAATAATGCGCAATTAATTGAATAACTTTTATACTTTGTATTAAAATAAAATAATTTAAACATATAATATTTAAATCGATTGACATTTATTTTAATAAAATTTATTCGATTAAAATTTATTCGAATAAAATTTAATCCATGAAAACTTATTCGTTCATATATTTCTCCAAATCGTTGCAATATTCTTAAATTCTTTTAAACTATACGATAAACAATTGTTTTGTACATAAAAATTTATTCGAATAATATTTTAATAAAAATATATTCTTCAAAAAATACTCTTTAACTTGAACATTTTTGAATTTTCTGTAGTTGTATAACTTTGTTTTGCAACATTTAATATATTTTATTCTAAATTTAATTATCATTTATTTATTTATACAATATATTCGAATAATGTGCAATTAGTTAAAAAACCTTTATATTTTGTTTAAAAATAAAATAATTTAAAAATATAATATTTTATTCGATTAACATTTATTCGAATAACATTTAATCGATTGAATTTATTCGAATAAAATTTAATCGATTAAAATGATTTCGTTCATATATTGCTTCAAATCCGTCGCAATGTTTTTTTTTTATTCTTTTAGACAATACGATAAATAATAGTATTGTAAATAAATATTTATTCGAATAAAATTTTTGTTGTTCTGCGATATCGATTTAGTTTTATTCAAGTTTTACTAACACTTTATTAGGATAATGTATAATTGATTGAATTACCTTTGTAATTTCTTTTTTTTTATATTTAACTTTAGAATATTATAATCGATTAAAATTGAATCGTTCATAAATTTCTTGAAAAAAATTGCAATATTTTTGAATTCTTTTGAACTGGACGATTTCGCAAAGGCTTAAGCTTGTTAACATGACTTTAAGATGCCTTCCATTTACGTTCTGAAAATAATTGCTCCCTCTCTCTCTCTATTATAATTTTTCTTTTATTTTATTGAAAATGTCCTTGGTTTCACTAGCAGTGCATTGCATGAGGCTATTGAACTTCATGGGGCCAAATTGCCTTGGCTGGCAAAATTTAACGCCTTTTATTTTGTTAGGTTTCTTGCAAAGAGCAGCAGTACAAACAAAAACAAACGAACAAACAACAACGAAAGTAAGAGGTGGCTAAAATGCCATGGAGAGGAGAATAGGGAGACTGAGATTGGCGCGGTTTAAAGGAAAGCGTTTGTTGATGATGTGCAAACATGTTTGCAGTTAAAATTTTAGAGGGTTTCAATACAATTTGCAGTGTCTCAGGTCAGTTATGAAAAGTGTATAGGAACCAAAGTGCGCAGGACTAGTCTGCAAATAATTTTAAAAAACACAGCAACACTAATGAAAACTGTTTGACATTTAGATCCAGAGAGCCAGAGAAAACTTTGCAGTTAAAATGCTAAAATTTGAGAGGTGTTTAAAAAAAACTGCAAAATTTTGTTTGAAATGAAATACCTTTATTGTTGCAAATGCATGTGTGTATTTGATAAAAGCTGTTTATGTGTTAGTAAATACATGTAATTTTTGGCAAGTGCAAGTTCAAGCCATTAAAAAATTTCCATTTATATAGAATTTTTTTTATACTCAATAAAGTTAAACCTTTACTTTAAGCCAGTGACATATATACTCCCAGTTTCTATTACATAGAAATATTTACATGCCTGCATAAGATTAACAAATATGATGTCACGCAAAATTCACACTGCTGCAGAAGCATCAGCAGCTTCCTGTTTATTTATAATTTTCACATAACACTTTTTTAACAAGGCTTTACAAAGGGTGCGTGATAAACCAAATTTTCCTCTGGAATTTTTAATTATTAACAAATAAGAAAAAAGTCGTTTTTAAAGGTTCCGTACCCAAGGGGTGAAAAGAGTAACCCTTTTGTTTGCGCTACAATGTCTGTCCGTCTGTCATAGTTTTCTATCTGTGGAACCGTAACACAAAGACTTATGAAATTTCACAGTTGAATAACTATAGACGCTATAACAGCAAATACTGAAAATTAAAGGGTGTTCCAAAAGTTATGTAATATCTATAAAAATATTTTTTTGTTTGAAAGGTAAAAGGCAGATACGTCATTTTTGTGCAGTGTTTTACATAAAAATTCTTTAAAAATAAAACTTCAAGTTAAAGGGTGACCCAATAGTGACCTAATGCGTAGCTTTGTTCTTAAACTGCTTAGGCAAACACTTTAAGCTTAAGAATTCTTGTGTCCACTATAGCAACAAGTATAAAAAAATTAAAGGGTGTCCCGGTAATGGCGTGTAAGCAACTTTTGTTTTTGAAACGCATTAGACAGACAGTTAAATTTTTTTATTACCGCTGTAAAAACCAGTGCAAAAAAAAAATAAAAGTAAAATATAAAGGGTGTTCAAATATTGACGTTAATTTCAAGTACATAGTTTCAGTTTTTTAGCAGAAGTAAACAGAGATGTAGAGTTTACACAGAGTATGTAAAAACAAGTCTGCTATTAATGGCAGTGTAAAATTAAAGGGTGTTTCTATAGAGGCCGTGATTATGCCAAATATGCCTAGCGCTTAAAATGTCTATAGATTATTAATTACTATATTTGAGAAAAGGACCAAAAATAGAGATAACATTAAATAAAGGGTGTCCCGATAGCAAGGAGATTTTTACGTATGCGGCTTATTTTCATTGCTTATGTTGTCTCGCAGTTACACATGGAATATTTAATTGGAAATAGTAAAAATAATTATGAGTTGTGATCAGGGTGGCCAGATTCAAATTTGTAAAATGACTAACATTCATCAGAGAAACTTTTTATTTAAGTTATTAGAATAATATAAGTAATGACACCTCGTCATAATTATAGAATAAAATGTACATTCGCTTTTTGCGGGACTTTGCTAAAGAAAATTTTGACAACTGAAAAAAATAATCGTTTTGTGTTTTTGTAGGGCTTTAAAAAATTTTAAAAGTTAAATTTTTTTAATTAATGGTGATCGCAAATCGAGCAAATTTAGAACCACGTTTTTGTAGTGAATTTCCATTATTGGGATTATCTGTTTTTTCTTTCTATTTTCGAATTCTTGGAATAAGGATTTCTATTAAATTTGCATTTTTTTTTCTTAATTTTTTTTAGTTAAGAATTTAATTTTTTTCATTTCTGCAAAAACAAAATAATAAGAGTAAAATTTGTTCGAAGAATTTTTAATAGTAAATTCTAAAATTTTTTGTGGAATTTTATTAATTTATTTATAAATTTCTTACTTTTTATAAAAATTCGATTTTTCGCTAAAATTTTCATTTTTTTACTGAATGATCTGTTTAATCCCGTCCGCAATTTGCAACTACTTTTGTGCATCTCTTGAGTTTCAGGTCGAGAGTGAATATATAAATAGAAGTTCTTGTTTCAAAATTAATTGGTCTAGTTACAGTTAATTGTTAATACTTAGCCGACCGAAAATTGTTTAAAAATTTAAACAAGAATTCTTTGCCCACAGCGTTTCGAATTCTTCCTGGAATAAATTTTTTTTTTTAAATTTTTGGCGATTTTTATTGGGGCGATTCTTTTTTTTTAAGAAAAAAATTAAGTGAAATTTGTACGTAAGAAATAATATTTTTGTTTGTTTCTTTACTTTTATTGTGAAGATGTTTAAAATATTTTTTTTTTAATTTTTTTTTTTTTTTTTTTTTTTTTTTGTTGTGGTAAAATTTAATTTCGAATAAAATGCGTATGTGCGAATGTAAGTCTTATTTTTAACATTCTTCATTTATTGTAAAACAGCATCATTTTTATATAAATTTTTAGAAGCTGCAAGACGAATGTTTAAAAATCCAACATAAATTTAAGCGGCACGTTTGCAGCTGAATCATCGTCACAATAGCGAAGCGCACAAAAACTTTTTAACCCAATTTCTTTTTATGGATTTTATATTTAAAAAAAAGTATACAAAACAAAAAAATACTAAATAAATTAACGTAAATATAAACAAAACTGAAAAAAATGACAATTAAAAATATATAAACACGAACACACACACGCACATGCACACACATACACACACATGAACGCTCATACACATAATCACCCATATTTACCTAAACGAAAACAACAAAAGCAATAATACTTCGAAATTAAACAAATTTATTGTTTAAATAATAAAAACAAAACACAACAACAATAAAAACAAAAAGAATTTTAAAAAAAGTTTGACCTAGATTTTGAATTTGTTAATTCTTCTAATTTTTGTTTAGTGGGCGCCTTAAGAAAAGTAAAGAGAACAAAATAATTTTTATGAATTCACCCTACAGTAGGTAAGGTTGTATACATGAGCTTAAAGAGCCGTAGACCCTGCTATCTATCGCGTTCTGTAGTACAAGTTTTTACCCACTGGTCAGACTTGGAAAACTCTTGTCTGCCAGTTTTTAACCACTGCCAGGCCAGACGAATAGTGCTGCCTTATAACCCAGCAGTAATAGAGTCTCTATGAGAAACATGACGCTGATTGAACAGGAAGGGAATAGTCCATAAAAATATAAAGTCCGCCATCGAAACTTTTTATTTGAAATGGCGATAGCTTTTATTCCGCTGCAGCTAAAAATAAAATTTTAAATAAAAACAAGGTGACCATCTGCAAATGTTAAGGAGATAACAACAGATTTAAAGCAACATTCTTTAAAATTTTTCTTATCATTCGGGCTTAAAACAAGCCCTACAGCTACAGACCTCCTACTCTTCTCCTAAGCTTGTCAGGTCTTCTTTCTATTTTCAATTCAGGCCAGGCAAGTCAACGACTAACATTGGGAATTTATCAATTAATTTGAAGGAAAGAGTGCGAGAGGAGGTTTAGATCTCGAAAGGCTTTTTAAACCTTCTTCTTGTTCTTTTATCTCATAACAACAAGCCCAGCGCTGTAGCAAAATAGTTAAGAAGGCCTATTACCGTATGAGAAGATCGAGATTCAGACCTGAAAAGTTGAGCTTTTTCCTGAAGTGCCCGATATTTCCTTTTTCCAGTTTAACTCTAAAACCTTGCAGGACTAGATATTTTTTGCTCCCCCTATAAATGACTTTTTTCTGCTTTCTTTTCCTTAATGGAGAGAGAGAGAGAGATTTGGTATAAAGGCCAGCATTTGGATATCAAGAGTGTATATAGAGCCCTGATTAAAAATATTGTTAAAATGGATGTTTTTTGACTAACTTCACACAGGCAATTTATAGACGTTGTTGTTGGAATTTCAGTAAAGAAAATGAAAACAAAAACTTAACCTTTAAATACATAAAGCAGGGCTGTGTCACGGTGGTGAACAGTGATGGCAAAATAATAATTCATTTGACGAATTGACAATCTTGTTTTAAGTTTTTTTTTCAGGATTTTAATTATTTTTTGTCAACTGAAAAAGGTCATTCCTAAGTTCGTCTATTACCTTATTTAAGTAATTAATATTTTATTATCTTCGTGGGTGATGATAATATTATTCAAAGTATTTTATATCATGAGTGTATGCAAACGTGTGTCTGCCAGTGTAAAGTGTTGCTTACTGAAACACCTAAAAGTAAAAAATAAAAAAATACAACAAATAAAAAAATATATTTTTAACATTTTTTTTTCTTTTTAATTTAAATGCAAAGAAATAATAAAAATAAAATAAAAGAATTCTAAACAAGTGAATGAATGAATGAATGACAACACAACATTATTGATGTTAAATTAAAAATGAAACCTTCAACTTGATTGAAATCCAGGGATACATTTTATTTTATATAATTCTGCTTTTAGTTAAAACAAAAAAATAAAAAAATAATATATAGAAAATTTTTTTGTTGATAAGAATAATTGCTCAGAAACAAACAAAATTTTAAGGTTGAATTTGAAATAAAATAATAAAAAGAAACATGAGTTAAGAAAGTAGAACAAAAATGATAATAATTTAAATGTGTCAAAGAAAAAGAACAAATTCAATTTTTTTAATTAGAATTAAGGAGAATTGTAATTTTAACCTGCAAACAATTTTTTTTTTAATTTTTTTACTCAAAAAATTATTTTATATTTTGCCGGCTAATAGAAATATCAGTTTGTTTTTTTTTCAAAAATTTTTAAGAACTTTAAATTGAAATTAAATTTATTTAAAAAAAAAATTGTAAATAATTTTACTCTCTTAACTATTTTCGAAAAAAAAAAAATAAAATTGAACTTAAGCTGAGTTTAGTCATTTGGTGGTAACTTAAGAAATGCTTTACTTTTCACTTTTAAATAATTTTTATTTATGTTGTTGCTATTTTTAAATTTAGCTTCTTATTTAGCCCTTTTTTATTTTAAAAAATTTTTCGCTTTTAATTTTCGGCTAAAAAAAGAAATTTTTGTAAAATTCTAAAAAATTTAGTTTTTTTACTTTGGCGATTTTTTCTACTTTTGGCTGTTTATTAAGAATTTTTTTAAATTCATATTTTTTAGTCACTAAGCGGATTATTAAAGATCTTTTCATAATAGAAAAATTTTATTTTTTTTTTTTTTTTTTTTTTTTGATAAATTATTTTCTTCTACTGTTTTCAGGTTCGTCTGATTAAAACGTCGTCTATATTTTTCTCAACTAAAATTACTTATTACGACTTATGGACTTTATAGACCTGAATATCTAAATTGAACTTAAAAATAATTCAAAAACTGCATGGAAGATAATAATGCTCGCAAAAGAATATGGCAGCTTTAAAAAATAACTGATTTACAATTTTTGCTAAAATTAACGATTTTAAGTTTTTTTTACTTGGAAACCTTTAAGTCTTAGCAGCATTTTTTTTAAATTTTTTTTTCAGTTGTAAATCGCAATTTAAAATAAACTGAGATTTACCCTCATCTTTCCTTTTAGACTTTTTCCTTTCTTTAAACTCTTTTTATGATTTTAGCGATTTTTCTCCCCAATTTCTCAAGGCTTTAATTTTGATCGACTTTAATATTTTACTATCCCATCGTTAGTATGAAGGTTTTGGCTTTTGAATTTTTTATACAGTTTAGGTGCTGGAAAAGAGTAGTTGGAGGATTTCATAGCTTCTTTCCTTCTGCCACCAGAAGTGATCATAGATAAAGTCTTTAGTTGCAAAATTTTGCTGTTGAAAATCAGCAAGATCAGTCCATGTCCCTCGAGGAAGCGGACAAAAAACCACGCCTGTCACAAATTTTTTTTCCTATCATTTGGAACAGTAAAATAACTTCAATCAGATATATTGGGCAATAGAGAATGAAAAATAAGGTAAAAAATATCTAGCAAAAAAATTTGTGCTCGCCCATATTTTCCGGGTTGTGGGCCTCTGAAATTTCTTAAAAAAGTAAGATTGTCAGTATGGTCAAGATGGGTATCATTTTCAAGCTTTTGAAAAGAACTTTTAGAAAATGCTAAACATTTTTTAAAAACGCTTAACCCATTAAGAGCCGATGAAGTTTTGAGGTGCAATTATATAAAGTATTCAGTTTTTTTCTTATATTTTCATTCTCTGTCCCTCCAGTATTTGTTTTTTTTTTTTTTTTTTTTTTGATAGGAGCTACTTCACTAAACTAGATTTACATGCATGGTGAAAGGTACATGAGAATCGGCATAACGGACTATTTCGTTCCTTTAAATAATTTATTTAAATTTCTAACTATTCTTTCTTTTTTGTATTAATTTATAACTTAAGATTTTTTTTTTAGCTTTTTATTTTAAAAATTTTATTAAATTTTTTATTTTTATAATTTACTTACAGATTTCATTTTTAAGTTTTTCTTTACTCTTTTGTATTTTTTGTGGCTTCAAGTTCTATTGCAAAATAGCAAAAAAAAAATAAATTTTTTGTAACGAAGCCATAGAATTTTGTTTATCAGCCAGTCAGTCAGTCAATTAAAAAAAATAAAGGTTTAAAGTCATGGTCATTTTTGTTTCAAATCAAAAACTCCAATAATATACAACAACGCCTTCATAAACTGCTTGCTCTGCTTTGTTGTCTTGCTAAAAGCAATGAACTTTTTGTTGTTGTTGTAGTAGTAGTATTTGTAGTTGTAACGTGAATTAATTTACACAGGTTATTATATACGCCTGCGCAACGGTTTGAAAACTTTATTCTAGAAAAGCTCTGAGTAACTTTACAAGAGAGTCAGAAAGCGAGAGAGAGAGAGAGAGAGATGCAGAATAAAGAGAAGTTATAATAAATATCAGCAATTTTGGTTCTTAGTAAAAATACTTGCATGGGAATTTTGATGCATTTGACGTTTTGGCGATTTATAAAATAATTGTTGATCTCAAACATTTCCCACAGTTTAAATATAAGTGTTATAATCTGGCAACTTTTTACTATGTTATTACAGCAAAGTAAATAATTCATAAACATATGTATCAGGGATGGTAAAGTTAAAATTATATTTTTTACACAAAAAACTAAAATGGAAAAAACACAAAAGTTTAGTAGTTCAGTTTTTTATTGCAAAAAAATTCAAATAAGGTTAAAACGGTATGAACTATTTGATGCTTTATTGTGTGTTATTAACCATGTACAAATAAATAGCACATGTTGCATTTCTTTTGTAGCTCCTCTAGAAATTATAAATAGATTCAATTCACAAATGTCTTAAGAATTAAATATAGAAAGTTAAATAAGAAATATAACCAAAATTTTAACCAATTCTCAATTTTTTGTATTACTTTGAGTACCTGGTTGCAATGTACTCAAGGTTGTGTCTTTTCTCTTTTTTTTTGACTGTATGTAAAAAACTTGCCGATTTTTCTTCTTTTGGCGAGCAGTAGCCATAACAATAGAATTTTTTTATTTAAGAAAAATTACTATAATTCAAAAAAATTATAATATTTTTGGCAAAAATATTTAAAAAAATATTTTTTGGCGATTTTTTAAATGGTTATTGGAAAATTCAGTGAAAGTCTGGCAACTCTGCATCTGGCATAAAAAGCGGAAATAGTCAATTACACAGATATTCAAATTGTTTTATATTTTTATTTTGATTTATTTGATTAATTTATAAATTTAATTTATTGAAACCAAATATATTTATTTAATCGATGCAAATTTAATCAGCCGTTTTGAGCCACCCTTTATATTTTCAAAGTTTTTTTATATTTTTATTACGATCAAAGAAGCATTCCGGCTTAAAATCGATACTAAATTTAAAAAATAGAAAGTTTACACTATTTTATTTAAATTCCAATACATAATTTTGATTGCTTCCAGGGACGGCAGTGCAGGCCCATAAAAATCCTTCTTCTATTTTTTAATAACTGTTGCCATTTTAGAGTGCTATTAAGATCTGCCACTACCACTGCAAGTAAAATAAGCAACTGTTTGCTAAACAGCTAACGTCGGAGTTGAAAAATCGAAAATTTGGCGTGATGTTGAATTTCAAATATTATTTTTTAGCAAAATCTTGAGAAAGCCAAATATGAACATTAAAACTTTAAATAGTGGGATTATAGTGGTAACAATAATTCTCGCTATTTTCGAATAAAGCATTAATTTATTCCTCTACCTTCATTGTGGGCACTTTAAATTTTTTCATAAATTTTTTTATGTACAGATTTCTATTTTCTTTATTCTCTTTCTATTTGCATGTTGAGGCTGCTGTAGTCGAAGTGGTAAGCACGTTGACTACAAACCTGGTATCACTGGGTTCAACCCCTGCGGCAATCAAAAATTAATGGTTTTTCTGTTTACTGGTTTATAAATACATATTCAGATTTAACATGAAAACTGCAGTCCCCTTCGTCGGTATTTCATATAGCATATTCGCCGGCGAAGTAAAATAACTCTCTATCTCTCTCCTTTCACCACCTGTCTTATCTTTCATCTATCCCTTTCCTAAAGAATGTAGCACGGTAACCAAAATAACTAAATAGGTAATAATGCCTGAAGTGCTACTTCTTTTTATAAAAAATAAAAATAAATAAACCTATTCATGGCTTGTTTTATAATACCTGAATCAAAGTGTTGCCATATATTTAAAAAATTTACAAGAATAAACATCTGTTTTTCTCCATTCTTCACTATCTCTCTAATTGTTTTTCAATTTTTCGCTTTTTACTCAAGAAAGTTTATTTTTAGTTTTATTTCTTTAATTGCTGTTGAAAATTCTTTTAGAATCCTCAACAAATTTTAGTTTACGTATCTAGGTATCTGTTACTATACCCCTTCTACCTCTGTCTCTTTTATCTTCTGTTCACTTTTCAAGTGATTTTATTCATTTTTTATATGCCGCCTTATTATTTTTTGTTAGAGATTTTCTAACAGCACTAAACTTTCCATGCCTGTTTAACAATATAAAAACAGCGTTGCCATATATATTTTTTCTTGATGTAATATTTTAAATAATTTATTTATATTAATTAGAATTTTTCTCAACCAAAAACCTAAAAGGGTTTATGATTGAATTCATAAAATTTCACTGGAAAGCGTGAGAGAATATTTTTTATTACGTTACTATTATTATGTTATTGATGTTGTTGTTGTTGCAGTTAATGTTTTTTTTGTTTTTTTTTTTGCAAATTCTTGACGCCTAATAATTCGTAGACTATTTGCATTTGATTTTGGTCATGCGCTGGCGATGAATTGGCAACACGAGTTCAGGGTTGCCAGCACAAAAGTGCATTAAACGCACCTGGCATTGATCAAGATTAGATGCATGTCGCAGCAGCAACTGCTGCAGCAGTAGCAGAAGTTTTATACTACAACATTGAAAATGAAATAAAAACTTGCATCAGCATCATTTCTCATGAATTTATTACAATTCAAATCAGAAAAAATAAGAAAAAATAAATAAAAAATAAAAGAGAATAAAATACATATTTACATACTGTTAGATACATAATTCAAATGTTCTTAGCAAACAAGTTTTCTTTATTTTTTTTTCTCTCTTTTTTTCAATAAATTTTGTTAAACTTAAAGTAATTTTTGTTTGCTTTTAGTTTTTTGTTTGTGAAAAGCAAATAATTGTTTTTGAAGTTTTCCAGATGATGTTTTTGTAATAGTTTTTTTTTGTATTCTAATGCAGTTTTTTTCCTTAACAACAAATTTAATTTCAGCAGAAAAATCATAATTTTTTCTTTCTTAATGAAATTCGAATTTAAAAAAAAAATCAACTAAAGCCTGTTTAAAAATTAATTATTTGGTTACAAAATCTAAATTTTTTGTAAATAAATTTTGAAATATTAATTAAAGTTATAATTCAAGATTTAACTGGTCACTATAAAAATTTATGTGTAACCTTGAATTAATATTAATCATACGTTTCTGTAGAAATTATTTTTACGTTTAAAATTTATAACTTGAATGCATGTTTTAAGACAAAAACGGTTCATTTAAAATTTGAAAACGGCAAAAATGTAAATGACTTTAAGTTTTACTATTTCGAATTATTAACTTCTTTCGAACAAACGGCCGCTTTTTAACACTGAATAAATTTTCTGTGTTTTAGAGAACAGCTGTTACTGTAAAAACGAGAAAGATTGGTCTAAAGATATTTTACAACCGTATTAAAATCCCCGGCCTAATAAATTAAACCGTTATAACAAGATACTTAAAATTTACACATAATATATTTCTAACGCAATAATAATTATAAAAACTGTAATTTAAACTTAAAGGGTGTGCCCACAGAACTTTTGATATTGACTTTATATTGATATTTGAACTATAATAGGCAGAGATACCTTAAATTTTCTATAAAAAATTAAGAAAATAAAAATTTTATTAAAAACTAAAGGGTGGCCCATACATAGTATGGAATACTACGTGCGTAACTACAACTAGCTCTTGTTAAGTAAACTAAGCTATTGAAATTAATACAGATTGTATGGCTGCAACAATAAAAACTAAAACTTATAAATTGAAATTCAAAGGGTGTTCCACCAGTAAATTTTATTTTTATATACCATGTCCTATCTTTTTAAACCATAATCTACAAAGAAATGTTAAAGTTAAGAAAATAATAAAAAGTTAATAAAAAATTAATATTTAAAATTAAAGGGTGGCCCATATACATATATTACATATCACTGCGTTCGTGAGTGCAACTCGCAGTTATAAGTTGCTTGTAAATTACATAGAGTGTATGCTGCGTGCAATAACAAGAAATAAATTTAAACTCAAAGGGTGTTCCATAAGTACAACTAATTTTTATATAATTTTTCATATCTTTTCGAACTATAATTTATAGAGAAACCTGAAACTTTAAGCTACAAATAGTAAAAAATTAAAATTTTAAATTAAAGGGTGGCACATACAGAACATTTATAAAATTTTATACTGAAAGAGGGTCCCCATAGCACCCATAATTTATGTGTGTTAATTTTTCAAACTATAATATACAGAGATATATTAAACTTAAAATGGAAACTAATAATAAAAATTAAATTTAAAACTACAGGGTGGCTCATAAATGTTAAGGATCACTGCGTTCGTGAGTCCAACTCGCACTTGTTATGTACTTGAATCTTTTTTTCACAGAATATATGCCAGCTGTGATAACATGTATAAAAAAATTTTATTTCAACCTAAAGAGTGTTCCAATAGAAAACCTAAATTTTATATAAATCATCTAACCTTTGCGAACAAAAATATGCAGAGAATTCTTTAATGTTAAACAATAAATAATGAAGAAATTAATAAAATCAAAAACTAAAGGGTGGCCCATACATGGTAAGGAACACAACGTGTGTTAATCCAACTATCACTTGGCTGCTTTATTTTAACCGCCAATCATTAGAAATGTCACTCAATAATTTTTTAATGTTTTTGATTTCATGTTCAAATTTTTTATGAACTGTTTGTTTTTATGTGTAACAAGTTGTTGTTTAACATTTAAAAAATTTA
The DNA here is from genome assembly GCA_937654795.1 of Cistogaster globosa. Lineage (NCBI taxonomy): Eukaryota > Metazoa > Arthropoda > Insecta > Diptera > Tachinidae > Cistogaster > Cistogaster globosa. Next base: position 5,797,221 of record OW569406.1, read on the forward strand.
TTTTACTTTGAAAAATATATTTTTACTTTGAAATGTTTAAAATAACATCCGTGTTATTTTCTAGACTTTTTCTGAAGTCTATCTTATCTGTCTTAATCATTGACTTAAAAGTCGTTATTTAAAAAAGAAAAAAATATTTCAGTATTGGTTTTTTTTCTTCGTTATAGCAAATATTTACACGTATACACACACAAACACACTCACATTTAAAGACATTGTAATTAAAATGTTGTGAAAAAAAAGCAAAAAACAACTATTTGCTGCTTTTTAGCCAAGTTAAGTTCAATGTTAATGTTAAATGTTTTGTTTTTTTTTTTACATAAAATACCGTTAATTGCAATTACAAATGAATGCTAAATGCTAGCTTTTCTATTCTAACTTAATAGAAATAAATAAATTAATGGCCAGACAACTATGACTGCATACTAAATACTTGAGTTAAAAGTTGCTGTCAAGACTTGACGTATTACGCCAAACAATTCTTAAGCCAACTTGAATGTAATCAGAGTGGTACCAGAATTAACGGAAGAATTTTTTTTTCTTGTTAAACTGTTGGTTAGTGATTACACAAAGATAAATTATTTAAGATTTTTTTTGCTCTGAACTGTAGCAAATGATGCTTTTTAATTTTAGAAAAAACATTAAGGGACTGCTTTTTAATATTGGTACCCTTTGCCCTGTTGCACTGTTGAAAGCAGAGTTTTAGACTCCGAGATCTGTCTGTTGGCTAAAAATGAAATAAAGGAGCTTTAACGGTTTGGTCGACTTCAAGAAGGTGTTGCCACAATAAATAAAAGTCGTTGACGGGCCGTTGCTTAAGTGACTTAAAACTCAATGGACTTTATTTAAGGAACGTACAGATTATTAGTAAGAATAGCCAGCCGTGATATTAAAATCTTTAGTTGTATATAAAATGGCACTTAAAAACACAATTAAACAACTGTTGACCTGGACCACAAAAGCAAAATCTAATAAAAATCTAAAACATTTCTCTTGCGAATTCTTTACAAACTGAACTTATTCTTTTATTGTGACGTAAAAAAAGCACTTTGAGCAGAGCAAGTGATTGATGATAAAAATGTCAACGTAAACATATCAAGACAAAAAATCATATGACATAACATATTTATAAATATGGTTTACATAATTGTGAAATATTAAGTGCTCTATATCGCATATGAAATGAGTTTCTTTCATCTGAATAAAATTTAAGAATGTCTGCGACTTACGGTTTCAATCAAACGGTGTCACATATGCTAAAGCCCTTGAATTAAATTAAATACTATTTTCATGAAATATTTCCTTGCCATTTATTTTCCCATAAAGCATGAACACTTTGATAGAAAAAATTTAATACTTCATTAATACGAGGGCTGCTCTATATATTTCTGGCCGAATAGTGAAAATGCGAATATTTATAATCAAAAATGGTTTTATTGTTTTTCAAAGTATTCTCCAGCATTATTTATACACTTTTGCATGCGCTCAAACCAGTTATCGAAGCACTTTTTCCACTCCGATTGAGACACCTCTAAAACATGGTTTTTAAACACTTCAACAGCTTCTTCTGGCGACGAAAATCGTTGACCACGCATTTTTTTCTTGATATGCGGAAACAAGAAGAAGTCATTAGGTGCCAAGTCAGGGCTGTACGGCTGATGACCCATTAATTCGACGTTTTGGCCGGTCAAAAACGCTCTGGTTTGAGCCGTTGTGTGAGAGCTCGCATTGACATGGTGAACAATGATTCGTCTTCTCTTGTCGGTTTTTCGAATTTCTCCGGTGACTTCAGGCAAACAAATTGTAGTGTACCGTTCAGAAGTGACCGTCCTACGTTACTCAAGCGGAACAGTCGCCACATGACCAGTTTTGACGAAGAAACAGGCGACCATTTGCTTCGAAGTGCTTCTTTCACGAACAACTTTCGTTGGATTTTGCTCGTCTTTGAAGACCCACACGGTCGATTGTTGTTTCGTTTTGGGCTCATACACATAGATCCATGATTCGTCATCTGTGACGATCTTATAAGCGTCTTTTGAAGCACCGCAATCGTATTTTTGCAACATTTCTTTGCACCAATCGACACGAGCCTTTTTTTGAGCGACTTTCAAATTGTGCGGGATCCAACGAGAACAAACCTTTTTTACGGCCAGGTGTTCATGCAGTATCGATTGCATGCTGGTGGAAGAAATGTCCAAGGATGTCTCTATCTCTCGGTATGTCGCATGTCGATCTTGCATTATGAGTTCACGCACGGCATCAATGTTCTCTGGCACAACAGCCGTTTTTGGACGACCTTCACGGAATTCGTCTTTGAGCGAGCTTCATCGCCATACAAAGATTTAAGTTCATTAATGCACTCTTGTCGTGATAATCCACATGGAAAATTGTAAAAAGTGATGGCACGAAAATGTTCACGAGTTAATTCCATTTTTTTCTATATTAATTTTTTCAAGTCACTGTAAACAACACAAATAATGATCGTACGTCAAAACGTTTTGAGTACGATTATGCTTAAAAATGACAAACTTTCCAATGGAAATGTCAGATTGCACTTGGCAGCACTCAGTGTTGCTAGGCCAGAGATATATATAGCAGCCCTTGTATTATTTAGCTCTAGTTGTACTAAATGCTCATGAAAACCTTTGTCAAAGGAGACAATTATGCTAAATACACACAAGGCAACATTAAATGTAATAAGGTTTGGAAACCATGTTTCTTTTTTAGTACAGACGAGGCAACCAGACTAGAAACATTTAAAGAAACATTAGTTCTGTGTAAAGGTTATGTGTTAAAAAAATAAAAAAATGTTAATAAAACAGGCAACATGAAAGGGAACTTAAATTTTTAAAAGGAACATAACTACACACGAGGGTACATTAGGGTAGAACATTAAATATTCCCTAATGTGAATTTAGCATAATAAGAAACAATTCAGTAGTAAAGTTTACATCATTGATATTTGATTACACATTCTTTTCGTGTGTACGGACCAACAACAAAATACGTTTATTACAAATCCGGCATAAATTTAAGTTCACCTAAATTTTTTGGGGACTTTTCTATCTGTTATTATACCTTCAAAATTTTTTTTTTATTTATTTATTTATTTTTTTTTTTTTTTTTTTCTTTAAACTTATAATCGATTGAAAAGAATTCTTAAAGTCTTATCAGAGAGAAAAAAAAAACTAAAAATGTAAATACAAATTTCTGGGTCAATTTTTATATATTTTCTAACTAATAAAACAATATCAACAAAAGTTAAGATTGTGTTAAATTATAAAAAAAGTAGAATTTTAGATAAAACCCATAACAAATATTGTAAAATTATTTTATCAGTGGCAACACCGAATTTGGTGTACTCCACATCATTGTTACAACAAAGAAAAGTTTCTCTTTAATTTTTTTTTTAGTACCCTGGCCTAAAGAGTCGATCGCAAAATCAGGTTAAGACTTTAAGCAGGCAGGAAGGGGGAAGAAAGGTACTGGGGTACCTATAATCTAAAAAGTAAAAAAAAAATTACTAAAACTACTTCCGGCTTTACAATTTTTTGTATGTGGGCCAATGTAAGGAAAAATAAAAGTTACACAATTGTGTCGTATTAAATTGAGTTTTTTTTTTTTTTAATTCCAAAACAAACTCATCACTCATTTAATTTTCAAACAAGCTGACAGTCAGGTAGTCACCTCAATATTTGTGCAACGCCACCCAAAACTAAATAAAACAAATAAGAAAAAACTTTATTTTCTGGGTCAAATTTGTCATTTGTTTGACAAAAAATATAATTTTATCTTCAACAAAAAAATATAAAAAGTAAAAAAAAGTACTCGTATTTAAATTTCAACATTTTTTTTTACAACAAATAACATTATGAAAGTGTATCACCAAGTTATTCAAAAAAAAAGATAGAGGAGTATTGAAATTTTGGTATCAGATTATTGCCAAGAACTTGATTTTATTTTTTGAAGCAAAAAAAAAAAATATTTTTCTGATGCCAAGAAATTTTAGTAATTTTTCTTCAAAGAAAATAAAATATTTACGACTTTAAATTTTGTTTTATACGAAACCAAATAAAAAAAAATGCATCTAAATTTTAAAGTTTTTTTTTGTAATACTTTGATGCTTTAATCAACCTGAGAAAAATTTTGAATGATGACAGAAACAAACAGGGCAGGCACTAATTTTATGTTCTTTTTTTGTTTATGGATCAAAAACATAATGAATCATGTGATAAGTAGTTAAAACTTACATTTGAAATGTTGTTGTTGTTTGGGATAGATTTTTTATTTTTATTTGTCTACAGAAAAAGTTTTGTAAACGAAAAATACAATAATTTCTTTAGTTTCTTTTTTTAGTAAAAAATAAATTCGAACATACACAAAGCTTTATGAAGTTCAATTTTTTGCAAAATAATTAATATATTATAGCTTGTGGTGATAAAATTTATTTTTTTGCCAATTTCGAAATCATGTTCGAAATTTCGAAAATAACAAAACAAGTAAATTCTTAATGTACATCAGAAATTATGTCATCAGAGGTATAATAAAGCGAATAAAGTAAAGTAAAATTTATGTTTTACCTAAACTCGAAAATTCAAGGGAAATAAAATTTATTTCGTAAAATTTCGCTTAATTTCGAAATAAAAGAAGAGAACGTAAACAAGCAGAAACTTAAAAAAATCATGCATTCTTTGCTTGAAAAAAAAATATTAGTCAAATATAGACAAAAGAAAAATTTATCTTCTTTAAAAATTTCTAAATTCGAAAATATGTTCGAAAAAACTTGACCACTAGTAAAGTTATAAACATTTCAACGTTTAGACTTAAAGTAATATTAAAAAAATATATGTATGAAGCTTTAGCAAAATTTGAATTTGTTTTCGAAATTTTCAAATTTATATTCGAAATTTCGAACATAATAATAAATTTAACATTTTGCATTAGTATAAGATATATACATGAATAATTATATATATATATAAAAAACTACGATGTTTAATAATTTTCTGTGTGCAAAAATAGCTTAGGCCGCCAGAAAGTACCAAAAAAGTACGAAGCACCACAATAATCGCAACTTGTATCCGAGATAAAAATTATACATAAAACTAGTAATGGATTCCTTTTGTGCGTTAGACTTTCTTTAACAAAAAATCTTTGCATTAAGAAGGTACTGCATTAAAAAGGTACTATTTGGGTACTTTTGATAAAACTTTAATTTAAGTTACTCAGTTCTTATTTAAAACATTTTTTAAATGAAGGTCTTTAGTTGCTCTCATATTACTGTATTAATTTTATGCAATTTTTCTTAAGTTCTGGTAACAATGGTAGGATATATTTTTAGGTTTTTTTTTTTAATATATTCTACTGAAGCATTGTTACGCTTTGTTTTTTGCTAGCATTGCATTCTCAGACGGCTTAAGTTTACATCTAAGCTTTACACAATTTTATTCTAAGGGAAGTTAACTAATAAATAAACTTCTATAAGCAAGCATATACATCAACAGAAAAGTACTTAATTTCTAAATGTACCAAAGTTGTTAAAAACGCAATATATTTATCCCTTTTTGCTCTTGTAAAAAATTGTATAAAAAAGTTAAAAAATATAATTAAAAATAAAATATTCTCGTCTCGGCTTACCATCCCCTTTTTAATAAATTTATTTTTATAATTTTGCATTAATAAATAATTTGCCATAAATTATGAGTGTGTGTAATTTGTTAACAATTTCAATGTCAAAGTTAATGTGAAAAAAAATATTTTATTTTTTTTTGTTCTTGCTGTCATTTCTTTATTACAAATTAATATTTATCATTTGACATTAGCTGTGTATAGAAAAACATAGCTTTGCGTGACAAAACTTCTATTAATAAAAGGACTAAAAAAAAGTACTAAAAGTATTTCTTTAAAAAACAAACAAAATTAATTTGTTTATAAAGTATAAAAATATAATATTTTTTAATTGTTTTCTTTTCTTTTTCAAAAAATACTTTTTTAAGAAAAAAGGTACCATAACGCACTTTTTTACTTTTAAGTACTAAAGAAAAAATCTTTCTTTTTAAAAATTGTTTAAGCAAAAAATAAAAAATTTAATTTCTGAAAAATATAAATCCTCATTTATCTGTAAAAATTAGCTTATGCACACTTTTTTGTAAAAAAGTACTAATGAGTATTTTTCTAAGAACCATCGGTTTACATAGTGTAAAAACAAAATAAACTAATTTTTTTTAGAAAAATGGAAAAACTACTATTGCCAACTAAAAAATCTGCGATCCTTTTTCTACCAAAAATTTATAAAGGTACTTTTTTCATTATTGGAGAAAAAGTACCAAAGTGCCATTTTCTAGAAAAATACCAAAATAACCTTTTCCAACTAAAACATCAACATATATTTTTTTAAGCGAAATCATAACTTGCCTTTTCCAAGCAACACTAACACATTACTTTTCGCAAAAAAGTACCAATTGCTTGTAAGTCAAAAATATCATTTTTGAACTAAGAAGGCAATAACACACTATCGGGGCAAATTAAACATTACAAAAAATAATAATCTTAGTTACCAAAGACAATCCAAAAAAAAATTTTTTGTTTGTTAAAAAAGGCTAAAATACGTTTTTTAAAAAGGACAAAATGACATTTTCTGCTTAAAATGACAAATAATTTTGTAACAAAAAGTTTGAAAATATATAAACTTTTTTAAGGAAAAATATCTTCTTCTTATAGCACCTTCTTATAGTAAAAAAAATATAAAAAAAAATAATAACAAAATATTTATGTTCTTTTTTCTAATGGAGCATGTCTTTTGCTAAAATATTAGTACCTAAAAAACCTTTGTTTAAAATTACTTCTTTTTAAATAAAAGTATATAAAAAAAGTACTAGTCTAAAGATTCCCCTCTAAGATGAAAGTACCAGAATAAAAAAAGTACTTTTTTCTAGTACAAAATTATGGTACTTTGCTCTATATTATATATTACTTAAATATATTTTCTATTAAAAAGTTGAACTTTAGAAATTTTTAGACATTTTTTCTACAAAAAGTAAAAAATTAAAAGAAGCATTTTTCTCGAAAAAGGACTTTAATAATATACTTTTGTGCAATAAAAAATTCTATTAAAATAATGTGCTAACAATAACTAAAGTGTGAAAGAACCAAGGCATTGTCTTCAAATGTTAGACTTTTTTAAACTTTAAAGTATTATTTTTTTTAGAAAAAGTACCAAATTGAATTTGCCTTAAAACCAGGTACTATGTTTTATTACTTGTTTTAAATTTTTAAACTTGTTTGAGAAAATATAACCCTTTTAAAGACAACATAAAAAAATTATTATAAGGATAACTTAACTTATTAAAGTTACTAAAAAAAAAGAAAGTACCAAACATGTATATTTTTGTAATAAAAAAAAATACCACTGTTCTATTTCATGCCACCTTTATAAAAGAAAATACCTAAATCTATGTTTGTAAAAAATATTTAAAAAAAACACTTTAAAGTTCTTTTTTGAAGACAAAAGTACCCAAAAAAATGGGTTATATAGTACCAAAATAGTTTTTTTGCTTAGCTACCCAAATTATTTGGGAACAACGGAATTGTTAATTAAAAACACTATCCTTGGTTTGAAAAAAAAAATAGAACTCAACTAAAGAAACTGGAATATGTTAAATATGTTGGGTTCGAAGGACCACATTATTATTTAATAATATTAAAAAAGAGCAAAAGATAATTATAAGTTTTAAAAGGAAACAACCTTAATTGAAAATCAGCTGCAAGTTCTAAGTAAAACGAAAAATTTAATCCAAAAAAAAAAACTTTTTAATATTTGAATTCAAGGCTCGCAGGACCATTTAAGTATTGTTTTAAAACATATTTTAGTAAAAATTTTAATAATTTTTCTATCTCTTTGAACGTTTGTTTTAACTTTACGCTTTCGGTTTTACTCCATCTCTGATATTTAAAATATTTATTTACTTACTTAACAAAAAATTGTAATTAGTTTTTTTCTTAGTTTTTAATTGTCTCGCATTAAACATGTTAATAAAATAAATATTTGTACAAATTAATCTCACTTTAAAATGTATTCAATATTAAATACAATCTCTTTTATTTATGGGTATTAAATAGTGTTTTACCGTTATCGCCATAAATCATTGCGAATGTTAATGGAGAAAAAAATAGCAATAATTAATTCATAAAAAATTCCAGCAGTAAAATACTTTAAAGAATTGAATTGTAAAATCAAGATTATTAAAATGAGTTCGAACACCAGTCGTAAGTTTGCGCGCAGAAAAAGAGGAAAAGAGATAAATGTATCGCTTTTATTGTTTGCGATTTTAGTCTTAGGAATTTTAATATTCTTTAGTACTCTAAACGAAAATACCAGCCATTTGTAACAAAATTTAATTAAAAAACTGCTGCATAAAAGATTTAAATCAGTTCCAAAAGCCGCCCAGATAAGGCTGATATATCTTAGCGATCTTAGTGCATGAGAAGCTATTGCTTACGGTACCTTAACTAACCCTTGGGTATTCTTAAGTTGTACTATTATGAAATTTTACTTTGTGAATGCCCCTAATGAAGTTCTGTACTTTATTTTGTTGTAGTGAAATTTAATTTATGTAAAATGTTTTACTATTAAACCAAAACGCCCTCAAATAGAGCCATGGTTGTTAAGCTCTATTCGGTAAAAGAATGAACAATTTATTGGCCTGCTGAAAAAATGCTGAAGAGAAAATGGCCTGAGCCTCTGTTTAGTTATCAAAATTTGGAATTTCTATTTTTTAATGAGACCTATCTGTAAATTTTAAAAACGGTTTCTATTTTGAAGTGGGTTAAAAATAAAAAAGTACTTTTTTAGAGAAAATTTTGCAAAGGTACTTTTTCCAAAAGAATTTGAATTTAAGTAATCACTCATTTTCAAGGAAAAGGATAAATTTCATAAAATTGTTTATATTAAAATTTAAAAAACATAAACCCAAGCTTAAGTACTTTTTGATAAATACGGTACAAAATGGATATTTTGAAAGCAGCAAAAATCTTTAAAAAAAAATTATTAATAATATAATTACTCAAATACCTTTATAAAGTACCTTTTTTAAGAAAAAAAAAAGTAACTTTAAAAAAATAAATTTTTAAATAAAATTTTCTACATTTAAATTAACAAAGCCGAGCTTAGTACTTTTTGAAAAAAAATTTATTAAAAATACAATTTTTTGTAACTAACAAAATATTGTATGAGCATTTAAAAAGAATGATTTTTTAAGACAAATGTACTAAATAACCATCATGCAAAAGTACCTTTTCAGAAAAACATTAAAAGAAACTTAAGAAAAAATAATTTTTTTATATAAAATTTTATACAATTAAATTAAACAGAGCTAAAGTACTTTTTGATAAGTAAGGTATTAAATATACTTTTTGGAAAACAGCAAAGTACTTTATAAGGAAGACAAAAATGATTTTTCCACGCCAAAGGTTTTGAAAACATGAAAGGAAAACTAAGAAAAAAATATTTTTTTTTATAAAATTTTGTACCTCTAAATTAAAGAAAAAAAGAGCTGGGTACTTTTTGTAAATAATGGTGAGAATAAATTTCTTAAAAGCTTCAAGGTACTTTATGAAGACAAAAAATGTTTATTCTACAAAGGTCCGCTTAGTTAACGAAAAAAAATTTAAATTTTTTTAAAAACATAAAAAAGTACTAAATTACCTTTTGTGAAAAATACACAAAAGTACCTTTTTATACAAAAAAGAACAAAAATAATTAAAAAAAATATTATTTGTTCTAATAAAATTTTTTACATTAAAACTAGAAAAAGCACAGTTTAAGTACTTTCTGATCAAAAAAAATGGTTTTAAAAATCTTTTTAAGGAAGAAAAATAAAAAATCTTATCTTTATGAACCAAAGGTTTTGAAGGTCGACATGAGTTCTAAAAATATAAAAAAATTATACACACTTAAGAAAGTACCAAAGTACTTTTTATGCAAAAGTTCCTTTGTACTTTTTTATGTAGACTTAAGAAAATTAATAAAATTTACAGAAAAAATTTTTTAGAAAAATATTAAAATTAACTTGTAAAATTTGTTTAATAAAATTTAAATGAAAAAACATTACTTTTAAGTACTTTTTGATAAAATGATTGGTTTCAAAAAGGAAATGACAAAAATAAATCTTGTATGCAAAGGCTTTGAAGACAGGGTTCTCTGGTATAACAAAAAATAATTAAAACAAATAAAACAGTACTTTCACGCAGAGAACGCTGAAAACTTGTTTACTTTTTTTACAAAAGGAGCTTTTCATGTTTTTCTGTATAAAAGTACTATTTTTTAATTATTATTTTTTATTATTATTATTTTTTTTATTATTATTTTTAGTGTTTTTTTTTTTCAAAACATACTTTCTTAAAATGCCTTAAAGAACCCTGCCTTCAAAGCGCTTCTTTACAAAAGAGAAAAATTACAATTCTTAAAAAAAAAACACATTTGTACTAATTTTTTATTTTGAGTGTAATTTAGATTTAATTCTATTGTCATAGAATTTTTCTTAATGTATCTTTTATAAACCACTATTAAATTGTATAGCCATTTTAAAAATTCTCCTTGGACTTAACTTTTAATTCTAAAAAATGTTGCTTTTGTTTTTTTATTATTTTTGTAACTTGTTTACCAAATTTAGGCGCCATTTAAACAATTTTATGTATAAACTCTGCACTTCAAGCTAACGCTATTTCAATGCCAATTTTATGTTCTAGAGGCCTTTGAAAAAAAAAAAACTCTCAACACTTGCGGACGAATTGGAATGGAATAGAATAAAATAAAATCTTGTTTAACTTCTCTCAAATTCTACATTTCTAACCATTTTGTAATCAAGTTGTCTTTCGTTTTACAGCAGTAGTTTTGTGAAATTTTTTTTTTTTGTTATGTTTAGTTTTCTAAGCTTTACAAGAAATTTCTAACGTTTGTAAAATTAATAAATAAAAGTTTTGTTTTTTTTTTCTTGTCTTAGTGGAATATTTTATGCACAAAAAGGAAAAAATATTATTTTTTTTAAGCGGGAGGGACAGCTGTTTGCGCCAGCGTGCACAGCATTTTAATTTGCTTTGGCAAAACATTACAACAAGCGAGTAACACTAACGTTTGGAGAAATAACTTTTGTTAATATTTTTTTTTTAACGAAACAAAAAGCATTTCGCTGCTGGTACAAATAGTTTATTTTATTGTTGTCTCGTTTCCAAGTCATGTTTAAAAACGTAATGTCCCATATGAGCTGAGTTCTTATGTGTCATTTTGTTATTTAACTCTGAGTGTAATAAAATATTAAAATTATTTTAAATTAAAAAAAATCTTTTGTTCTCAAAGTCTTCCTTGTTTCAATTTTGAAAGCTTTTTAATTAAAAATAAATTTCCACATTTGGAATGAAAAATTTTCTGATACCTGATCAAGTTCTTTTTTGTCCTGTCTTGCTTTCTTAGCCGCTGATTGTAATTCTCTGATTCTATTATGTTAAGCCATTAGTCTGGTTAAGGAGTGTTTAATCCAGGCTAAGACCCTAAGAAATTTCAAAGTCTAGCTTTACTACATCCATCGGATTGCAATTTATCTAGACAGCCTAAACAAACTTCTAAGAAGTCATGCTTTTAGGGGTGGTCCCCGTAACACAAGTTGAAACCTAAAGGATAAAAGACCCACAAAATGCATTTTTTAATTAAAAAGGTCGTTCCGACATTGCGCTACATACATACATGAGTGTGTGTGTGTGTGTGTGTGTATTGCCCCCTGCAAGACGTGCGTCTAACATATTATATAAATCTTATGAGTTTTTATTGGGTTTTCTGTTAAAATAAAATAGTTTTAAAAATTTTATTCATGTTTCTAAAGAAAATCTTATTGGTAGCAGTGGTTTCAAACAAAGAGGCAAAAGGACTAAAAAGATCACAATTATAGTTTAGTTTCTAATTAAAAATGTAACAAAAATTATTATTGTATTTCTCGGTCAGTTTCGGTACGAACAGCAACTCTCAGTGTGAATTAAACGTTGAAGTAAATTTCAGAAAAGGAGCTTTCGTAATCAAGGGCCGTAGGTTATGTCCACGTACGTGGAGAGAGCGCCGATTTTATTTAAATTCGTTTCACACAATGTTAACAACCTCGTGGTTGGAGTGCTACAAAGTACTCACATTAATCTCAAAAACATCTTCAGTTAAAAATTTAAGTTCACCTGCAATTATTGTTCTGGGTTACCTCAAACCCACTTTTTCGCCATTTAAGGCCGAAAATAAACTTTTAATTTTACAGTTATAAATTTATAAAATAAGAAAAAATAAAATTATTAATTAACAAACTTAATTTTTAAAGTAAGAAAAAAAATTTAATTAGGCTTAGGTTCATTTTTAATTTTTTTTTTAATTAATTGGTGGGCTTAAAAAAATATCCTTCACGTTTGACTCCGACCAAGGCGAATTAATTACCAGGTGGCAGCGTAGGCGAATTCAGTATTTTTTGCTAGCGTACACGGCTGTCAAACTCCATATATAAAAAATATACACAAATTTTTTATATATGGAGTTTGACAGTGGTGTACGCCAGCAAAAAATACTGAATTCGCCTACGCTGCCACCTGGTAATCGATTCGCCTTGACTCCGACTAAAAGGTAATAAAACAGATCATACTATTGAAAACTATAGCCTTAACGTACAAAAATGTCAGTATGATAAAAATATAAATTCTTTTTAATTTTTAATTTTTATGTTTCTTTTTATTGCAGGCCATCTGGGTTATGACGCGAGCATTTCTTTTGCAGCGTTGGATTTTCTTTTTATAAGGTAAGTTTTCTTACTAATCAAATATTAAAATTATTATTTTATTAATATTGACATTAATTTCTAAAAGTCTCTAAAAAATTAATAGCTTTTACCTTTAAAGTTCAGCCTACCAATTGACTTCCAATTTAAAATTGTTAAGAAATTTTAAAATCCACACATTTGCACAAAGTCTTTTATTTAACAATAAAATTAAACGGAAAATTAAAATAATAATAATAATAATAATAATAATAATAATAATTTTAAAGATAAAGAATAAAAAAAAAACGAAAAATCAAATTAAAAATTTTCAATTCACATAAAAACGCTTAAATCAAAAAAATAGTTTTAGGAAAAAAAATCGCTAATACAAAAAACATTTTTTAGTTTTAAATTAAAAATCCAATGGTGGTACGAAAAAAATACTTTTAACGAAAAAATATGAATACTGACAAAAATCGACAACAATTTAAAAAAAACGCTTAAAAATTCAAAGTTGATATATAAAAAGGTCTTTTTTGAAAATCATGCCAGAAATCCAAAAATCGCTAAAAAAAACACAAAATAAAACAAAAAATCACTAAAATGATAAAAAAAATCTCTTAGTTCGTAAAAACCAAACAGTTAAAACTAAGAGGACAAAAAGTAAATAATATGTATTTTTTAATAGGAATACTTCAAATAGAGTTGCAATTAAACAAAATATCCTCACTAGCAATGGCGCTCAAATACCACTAGTTTCCATTAAATTCTAAATTTCTCTTTTATTAAAAAGCACCTAAAAAGTTTAAAAATTTTATGAGTCTGGACGTCTCAACCTTAAGTTGTTAAATAATAGATTTTCTGTCTATCTAAGCCTTTGTTACTGCTGAAGCGAAAAATCAAAAAAAGACAAGAGATGACCATTCTTTCTGACTAATATCTAACCGTAAGGTTGAATGTTTTAATATTGTTCAGAAGCGTATTAATCAGTGTATGAAAACAAAGAAAAAAAAACACATTTCGCAAACGTGTTATGCAAAGGCGAAAACCTTTTAAAATATTTTAATCGATTTGTGCAGGAGCAAAACCGCAAAAAACAATATTTTTGCTTACTTACTTGCTAATGCATTCTCCAATGTAATCTTAACAATACGTTTTGCTCAAAACCTTCCAACTTTACACTCATTTTTCTTCTCACTCCTGAACATGTTGAATTTAATAATCACTTTACGTTCATAAGAGAAAATAAAAAAACGAAAGCAAACGTTCCGTTTTGATTGTTTTTGTACCCTGAAAGCAGCATATTGTAAGTATGATTGTTATGTTTTAACTTATGTTTTATTTAACATTAAATGGAACTTTAAATATTTTATAAAACAAAAACAAAACAGCAATTTTAAAGCCTTTGATTGAAGCAAAGAAACAAAATTTAGTTTACAACAGCCTAAAAATTAAGTTCTTTTTTGTGGCAGACAGCAACAAATTCAGGGGATACTTAAATTTAATACAATATTGTATTTAAAACTTAATCAAGATATAGACTATAAATTTTTAATAATTCTCATTTTTTTTTAATCAGGGTTCGGAAAACTTAAATTTAAAGAAACTCTCGTTACTTAAGAGCACACCGTGAATGAAGTCAATTAATAATTTGATACAACTCCAATTTATATAAATCTCTACACCGATTTAGATCGAATAGAAGTTAAAAGTTTTACAGCCCTGCAAAGTTAAAAAAAAAATAAATATTTTTATTTTAAATGTATTTTCTGGGACAAATGGTAAAATCAATCTTAAACAAAACGTTTTTATTTTACAAAATTAGGCTTAAACACTTTAATCGCAGATTTAGCCGCTTTCACTTTAAAAGTCAATCGAGAGTTTGGTAGTAAAAATGAAGACCTAAAAATAAAACATTCGACTAAGAAGGGAAATCTATAGAGTGCTCTCTAACGCATTGCATATTTACACAAGCATGTAGCAGAAGGTTTGTCTGTGTATGTACGTAAATGCGTAAAAGGCTAAACTGAAAGCAGGAGAGAAAATATAGTTCTTCTCTAGTTTTCGTTATTTATAAAAGAAAGAAAAATATTTTCTATGACGTCACTTTTAATATCAAACATTTCATAAGAAGGAAAGAAAATTTTAGAAGGCGAGGTTCTATCGCTTTACTTGGTCAGAAATACATAAGTTCGTTGAAAAAAGTCTTCCTCTCTGTTGTTTATGTTTGATGATACTGTCATACCACAAGCAAGTGCAATTTCTTTTTATGGGCGATTTAAAACGCCTAGATTATTTTTATATGTAAAGATCTGGCAACTTTTTTCTAGTTCTTTCTGTCTAATTACTATGAACTTTACATCAAACATTTATGTTGCTGCACAATTTTTATTTAGATTTTATTTCAGTTGCATTAAGGTATTAAATCGAACTGCTTTGAATTTCATAATTTTATTTCTAGTTTAACGGCTTCCACCAAATTTTATTGCTTTAAACACTCCACAATCTTTTCTGTTTAATTAAAACTTCTTTATTTTCTCCTTTTAAGGGGTTAATTTTTTTGCATTTTTATTTTTTTGTATATTTTTTTATTAATTTTTTCAACTTCCATCTGTTTTATTTTCTAAATTTTGTTATTTTTTTGTTGTCAGTATCAGTTTTCTTTTGCCTCACAAGTGTTTCAATGTGTGTGTGTGTAAGTGCATGAGTCTTTTCGTTCATATACATATTTTGCACTTTAGTCAATTTTTCTGGGTCAAATTTTATATTTTAATAAAAAAAAAATAAATAAATAAATAAAAATAATAACAACAACAAAATATAAGTTAAAGAATATAAACAATTTGTGGTCATTGTACTCAAGCAATGCTGCTAATGCAGCAAACAGCAAAATATTGCCGTAGCAACAATACAAGCAACAGCAACAACAATAAGCTACTTAATGTTTACGCTCAAAACTGCACTTTATACGACAAATAAACAGGCAACAACAAAAGACTGCAGGAAAAAATGGTGGCATATAGAGCTGGGCTGGAAAGTTTACTTTATAAATATTAGACTTTTTTAAATCCAAAAAGATGTTTGCAGTGTTAAAAAAGTAACTAAGCAGATATAAAAATAACAATGAAAATGTATTTAAAAATTATGGAAAAAAAATTTAAAATTGTTTTTAAAAATTAAAATCATTTTCAAGGAAATCACAGATTAGCAAATTTATATCAAGTAATTCGAACCCTGATTAAAACCTTTTTTTTTTTTTGTTTGTGAATTCTTTGGAAAAAGGGAATATTCTTATACTGAATAAATATTTGTTACTGTTTTTTATCATATTTTTTTTTTCTAATTTTTTCTAATTTTCTTGGTAAAACTTTTTTTTAAACCCAATTTAATTTTTAATCTATCTCCAGCGTTAAAAAAAAAATATAAAAAAAAAACAACACTGAAATCGAAAATCTGAATTATCTGCACATAATAAAAATATATTGCAAAACTCACGGAAAGTCACAACTTTTATATAAAAAATGATCCGAATATTTATTGACTTAACACGCTGGCAGTCTAATAACAAGTCAGTTAATTGATAATAGCGATGCAATGTGTCAGAATATTGGCAAAAAAAAAAAATAATATTTTTTCAAATCTACACCATGGTTAAAAATTAAAAAGTAATGAAACGAAGCAAATACTGTATATTTTTGACTGCATATTTTTTGACCAAGTCCTTTCTTATTTTGGTGATAGCAAATGCTCCCTAGATAATATTACGATGACCTGAAGCCTCTATTTGAATAATAGTCATCATATGTACACTAAAGTAACGCCTTAATTATTTCTATAGCTTGCTGGCAAGCTTTCTAGAACTACTGCTTTAGTTACTTTAATGCCAGAATAAGTTCAATATGTTTTTTTCCTTTAGTTTTAGTTTTGTTGTTCGAGTTACTTTTTAAGACCTGAGGACTTGAGAACTTGACGATATTAAATGGCATGACAGTGTTCTAACCACATTCTTAAAAAGAACTATCATAATCTCCTTTCTTTCTATATGCGGCAATTTTCTTTATTAACAAACCCGTTAAGTCTAAAGAAAACTCATGGCTTAACCATTGATTTCTGGTTGAATTAATGGCAATCGTTCTTTAAGCATGAAAAAGTGAGCCCTGTACAATAGTTTGTTTGATACCTAACACTTTTGTAAGTTCTATCGAGTTTAAAAAAACACCCTTTGTTTTCTCTCTTTGTAATTCTTAATATTTTAATTCCTTTCTATGACATGAATATAATTAATGCGTTAGAAAGCAGCAAAATAAAACTGTATCGAATTTTCCATCTCTGTAATAAGAGAAGCAAATGAGAGTCTTGCTGTTGTTAAACTTTTTTTTGTATTTTTTATTAATTTTCAATATTAAAATTAGGAACAAAAAATTATTCGCTAACAAGACTCTTTTTGTATGGGAGTATGTGTGTGTGTTAGTGGTTTTTTCGCCCTAGAAATGAGGATGATTAATATTTAATTAATGGCGAGGTAAATCTTTAAAAAAAGAAGGATTGCAATTATTTTTTAGCAATTATTCTAATAAAAATTAAGTTCGATATTTGATTATTTATATTTGAATACTTTGATGGGAAATTGATTGTGATTTTTAGAAACTTCAGCGTCACCTGGAAAGCTTTTTCATACTTTAGCTAAAGATAGAACATGTGATTATTAATTCACTTCAATCTTTACTTTGAATTCAATTATATGATGAAAACTTCTACATTTCTAAAAAAAAAAAACAAAATGTTATCAAAAATCTCCTAAATTCGCCGAAAAAAATCAAATATTAAATTTTTATTAAAAAAATTAAATTTTCATAAAAAATTCACTTTTCATCACAAAATTTAGTAAAAAATTAGTTCACAAAGAAAATTTTATTTTCTTTATAAAATTTAATTTTCGTCAAAAATTAAATTTTTATCAAAAATTTTGCTTCCATCAAAAATTAAATATCAAAAAAAAATAAATTTTCATCAAAATATTTGATTTTCACTAGAAAGAATAAATTTCACAAACCAAAATTTTCGTGAAAAAAATTTTACAAAAAAATAAAGGTTTTTAGAAATATTTAGAAAAGAAAAATGGAAATTTTGGCAAAAAGTAAGAAACCAAAACTGCTAAAAATATATAATTAAAAAAAAAGTTCAATTTTCACTAAGAAAATTTATTTTTCATCACAATATTTAATTTGCCGTCACAAATATTATGGTTAGAAAAAAGTTTCCATCAAAAAAATTATTTTTCATAAAAAATATTTAATTTCCATCAAAAAACTAAATTTCATCAAAAAATGTTATTTTCATAAAATATTACCACAAATAAAGGTTTTTACAAAAATTTCGAAAAAAAATGGAAATGGAAGAAAGAAAAAAAAAATCATTACTGTGTTAAAAAAAAAGATTAATTTGCAAAAAATAATTAAATTTTCTTCAAAAAAAATTTTTCAGAAAAAAAAAATTATTTTCAACAAAAAATTTATTTTCATCAGAAATTCAAAATTTAAAAAAAAATAAGTTTTCATCAAAAATTTAATTTAATTTATATAAAAAAATTTAATTTTCATCAAAAAAAATTTTTTACTTAAAAAAATATAATTTCGTCAAAATGTTTTATTTTCATTAGAAAGTTTAATTTTCATAAAAACTTTTGAAAATATAAAGGTTTTTACAAATTAGTAAAAAAGACAAAAAAATGAAAATATCAACTCTGTGGTCAAAATCGAAAAATTGTGCTCATCGAAAAATCGACGTTACAGTCCAATAACTAAAAATTTATCAATAAATTAACGTTGCAAAAAAAATACAATTTTTCTGAAAAACTCGTATAAAAAACTTTACATTGTCAAACTCTTGAAATTTCACAAAAAAAAATCAAATTAAAAAAAAAATTAGTAAAAAGTATAGAAAGTCAATTATAATAATAATTCATAAATTTTATAATCACAGAATAAGTTTAGAAAATGGATGAAAAATATTTTTAAAAATATTTATTCTTTAAAATAAGCCATTTTTATTTATTAAAACTTAAAATTTTCTATCACTTTTCTAATCGAACGATTTTATAAAAATTCATTCGCTGACTTTTACTTGATTATATGTCATATTTACGTGCCTCACTTGATCAATTTTTATTTGTTATTTCTTTTTTTATTGTTATTGTTGCTGTTAAAATTACTTATTTGTTTTTAAAAAAGTTTATTGCAAATTTTTTTTTATTTTTTGCTATTTTGTGTGGATTATTTTGTTTAGTATTTTCGTAGGTCATGATTTCATGTTTGTTTTTTTTTTTTTTTTTTTTGTGTGTGTTTTTTGTTGAGGTAGTCAGTCATACTACGTAAATTTATAAAATATTTATTTTTTATTGTTTTTAAAATACACAGGCGCTCGTTTTGTATTTTGCTTAAAATAATTTTAATTTCATATTAAATCATTTTTTTTTATTAAATGAGGGGGTTGCTTGCAACTAAAATAAACTTTGAGTAGGTTTGTTATGAAAAAAAAATGTCTTAACAATAAAATAATAATTAAAATTTTAATCAAAATTTAAATTAAAATTAAAAATATAAATTTTGAAAGAAAAATTTTGTTTTAGTAAAAAGAAATTTTTGTTGCTGCATTTGCTCAACTTTGCCCTATTGTAAATATTTTTCTCTGGTTTAATTTCTTTCAAACTGTTTTGCCTTGAAAAAAAATTTCTTGTTTTAACAGGATAATGAACCGTTAGAATTTTTTTAAATGTAGAGACACATGAAAATTGTTGGAAAATTGCCTCCCAAAGAGAAGACACCACCCTCCATCACCCATCAGACAATGCAAAAACTACGTCAAATATATACAGTTATTTTTAAGACATGTGGTTATTGTTGTTGTTGTTATAGTTTGTGAAAACAATAGTTGTATTTTCTTTCTGCAAACTCGTAATTCTTCGATTATGAATAACATTTGTTCCAGTTATTTTATACACTCAAGGACTTTAAACCTCTGACCTTCGAACGGTGATTGACTCTTTCACTACTGAATGCTTTTTGTGGCCGCAAAAGCCCTCTGCTTTTAAAAGTAGGAAAAGACCAAAAGCTGCTATAGCACTTTGCACTGCAAATTATGCAGGCGTGATATGCTTTTATCATTTGTTCTCGCTCTCTTAATGTCTGCAGCAATTACAAATCTTCTTCTTGCAGAGAGATTTCTGTTTTTTAATGATACAAAATATTTGGTTTTATTGAAAAAAAGTTTTTATATATTTAAAAAAATTATTTCAAAACTGCTCCCACTTTGTATTTTATTAATAATAATTTTATGATCCTTTTCAAATTAAACTTGAGTATTCAAAAATTTTTATACTTGTTTTAAATGTCCCTTTTTAGTTGAATACTGTTCCCACTTTTATTTTCATTACCAAATTAGCTTTAAAATGTGTTGTAATACCTAATTTGATTACTTATTTTTAAACAAATTTTTACAAAATGTTTCTATAAGAAACTGTTCCCACTTGTTTTTGCATTTTCGTTAATTGAACCAAAACTTTGTGTTTTACTGAATTATTTTGTTTATTTTTTGTCCGTATTCTTTTTTTCACTAAAAGATTATTAAATAAATTCTTACTTCAAACTGTTCCTTTTCGAAGTGCTATTTAATATTTTTTCCACTTAATTACACAAGACTCTTAAACACAAAACTGTTCCTACTTTGATTTTTTGTAGAAATATTATTAATTTTACACCTCAATAGGATATTCTCTGCTTCTTTATAAAGTATAGTATATAAATTTTTTAATTTGAATCTGTTCTCACTTTCAATTTTCTGCAAATAATCTTGTGTAAGATTAAAATATTTTGTTTTTAGTTTTGCTTGTAACTTTCGAGTTCAACTTTAATACAAATATACATTAAAATTATGAATAAACCTTATTAAAAACCGTTCTCACTTAAAATAATTAAAGAAACTTTTCATAATTTCAGCATTTGTCTTTCGGTTAATACTTCTTTAAATTATCTGAGCTCATACTGCAGTGGAATAAAAAAAAGTTATGGAAATTTTAATTTATTAAAACTGTTCCCACCACAAAATTTTGCCTTATACTTCTTTTTGTTAAGCAAATCCTTCTAATACATTTTTATTTCATGTTTTTTAAGCATTTCACTCAAATTTGTAATGCGTTGTAAAGCTTATAATATATATATATATAAAAAACTGTTCCCATTAAATTTTATTAAAAAAGTTTTTTTTTTATTTCAAGACTCCATATATACATTGAACCATTACGTAATTAATAAACAAACGATAAATTTATAACTGTTCCCACTTAAATATTCCTTAATTTTTAACTCTTCCCAGGTACATAAATTACTTATCCGTAATTCTTTTACCACTTAAATATTCCTTATTTATTTGTACTTTTTTTTAACTCTTCCTAGTTACGTAAATTACATAAAAGCCAACTTCTGTAGTGAAAGGTGAAAAATTGCTGTTCCCATCTTTTAAGTGACGTCAAGGACATGTTGTAGTGAAATTAGGTAAAATATACCGAAAGAGATTAGGCTGAAGAAAAGATCGGCTTGAGTTGAGTGAATGGAAACTTAAATTTTCCTTCTCGAATAGTTTTCACATTTCCAAAAACAGTTCATTTGACGAACTATCTGAAATAAAAATGAATTTATTGCTGTTTAGTTTTTTGTACTCAAACACAGTCATGCATACACGTTAATTTTTGTTTGTTCTATTTTTTATCTACAATCTATATATTTTTTTCTATTTATTTTATTTCCAATTTTTTTATTTTTCAATTTTTTGTGTAATTTATTTTTGTTTTGTTTTTACATTTTTTTCAATGACTCTCAAGGATTTTGTATGAAAATGTTGTTGAACTTATACTGTATTGACTTTGCTGCATTAGAACAGTGATAGTGATGTTGGTTGTACTGTGTTGCACTGTTGTTAACGTTGTTGATGTTGTTGTTATTGCACTGACGTTTCAATTTATATACGAGATTCTATTGAGAGTATAATTGTGTTAGTGTATTTGTTTAACTGCATGCAGGCACATATTGAATGAATGTTTTTGTGCTTGTATGTGTGTGTCTATATGTCAAGCTCAAAAAAAAAAATATTTAATTGTGTAAAGTGCATGGTTGACTTTTGTAGTTATCAGCATATATTTTGTTGGCGTGTTAGATAGGAGAGGGTTAAAACTATTTTATAACGACAGAGAGAAATGCAGAGAGGGAGAAAGAAAAAAGTCACCATAAGGGACTTCAAGTTGTTTAAATGGAATAGTTAAGATGGAAACTAACAACTTGCTGCTGCTTTTTTCGGCTTTACTCCTAAAACTGGAACTCCAAAGTATCCACATTAAATATTTGTCAGCCTGTGGTACCTTATCTGATGATAGGTAATGATACCTTCTTCTTTGTAAGGCTTTATAGTCAGTATTTTTTGGCTTTGCTCGCTTCACTGTAGAGGAGCCTTAAGGTGCATCTGCAAAAAGCAACAACAATCGATCCGTTTTAAAATCACAAACTGAGAGGTTTGCTAAGTCCTTCCACCAGCGACTTTCCTAAAATTAGTTATATAATATTCGATCTTCTGCTGATCATTCTTCACAGACATAAACAAATCTACCGTGCTTTTTTAGTCTCTGTTTACACTTTGCAACTTTTGTTGTGCAATTCTTGAGTTTGTAGGTGGAAAAGGAAAGACGAATAGAAAAGAGTACACTGTTTCATGTACTTGCAATTCTCTTTTGTTTTATCATTCGTAGCCGAAACTGTAAGTAATTAAAATAACTGATAAAATAAAAAGTAACCGAATACTCATTAAAAAATTTACTGCTAAAAAAGTAACTTCTTTAAATATTATAAAGCGACGAAATAAAATCATTTTAAATACAATATTTATAAAAAATTTTGCTTTTATAATTGAAAAAAATACCGAGTACCCAATGAAATATTTAAAAATCTTTTTTTTTTTATATTAAAAAATAACAAAATGGTAATTAATACCCGTTATTCGTTTATTAAGTTTTTAGATGTTTGATTTTAAAAACTTCCGGTTAGTAGTTAGATTTTGTATTAAAATATCTAAACTATTTTTCTAATTAAAACTTAGATGTATTTTGTAAAATATCGATTACTCGGTTACCAAACAGAATTCGAGAGTTTGTATTAATTAATTAAAATTTACTTTTTTGTCTTGAGTTTTTTTGAGTTTTTAATTTTTATAAAGAAAAATTATTTTTTAATATGTGTGGACGTTTTCCAAAGAAAACAAGAAAACGAAAACTTACACGCTGGCAGAAGTCTTTATAAAAATTATAAAAATTAAAAAAATAAACCAAAGCCAAAAAAGTAAATTTTAATTCATTTATAATATACCACAGTTCAATCCCTGATTGAGAAAAAAAATAAAAATTTAAAGTTTTTATTAATTTTAAATTAAAAATATTTTCAGTTAATCTTCTATACATTTTGTATTTTTTTCGTAACGGAAACCGCTTAAAGTAAAATTAAAAACAATCGAGTAACCAGTAAAAATTTTTGTTAGTTTATTAGTAGAAGTTAATAGAAAATATTAAAGGGTGACTCGTTTTATTTCTTTCTTTTTTTTAAGTAACGGGTTTTCATCAATTTTTTGTCATACTCATGACAGGGTGCGTTCGATTTTTGATTTTATTTTAAATTTTATTAGTATTTTTTGGATTTTTATTAAAAAGTAAAATTTTTATAAACTATTTAATTTAAGATTATTCGGGTACTCATGGAATAATTTTAAAAAGATTTTTTTATTACTACTGTTTTAATTATTTTTAAGACTTTTTATTAGTTAGTTTAACTTGGTTATGTTTTTAATTTTTATTTCATAAAATATTTGTTTTAAATTTTAAAAAGACTTTAAAGGAAAATCATGACTTCCAATTAAAAGTTATTATTCTTTTATCACATGGTAGATAAAATTTAATCGAGTACTCATTAAATTATGTTGTTAAATTTCCAAGCAATTGTATGAACTGTTTAAATAAATTATTTTCTCCTATTTTTACAAAACTGCAAAATTATTTTGTTATTTTTAAAAAGGTACTTCAAAAAAAGGATGCTTCAAATACCGGTTACTTGCTTAAATATTGTGTTTCTTTGTGCTTATTAAATAGCTCTACTCACTTTGGTTATACGTTAGTATTTTACTTAAATTTTAATTAAAATTAAAAAGGTACTACTTATGGTTATGATGCTTTAAATAACGGTTACTTACTTTAATATTGTTTTTTGTTTTTACTTAAAAAGATCTACTACTTACTCTGGTTATTCGTTAGTTTTTCTATTAATATTTTAAATATTTTCCTTATTTTTTAAATGAAATTCCACAAATAAAATTCAACTGCGTACTAAATATAAAAGTTAAGTTGCTTGACTATTTGAAGTACCGGTTACTTTTTATTAATATTTAAATCGTTAGCTTTTTATTTTACTTTGAAATACTAATTTATTGTTAATAGTATTTTTAAATTATAACAAAAGTTTTTTTATATATTATTGATGAAAAATATTCGGTTACTTATTGAATTTTTTTAATATATTTTGGCTACTTTTTTAATTATTAAAATATTTTATTTATATTTTTTAGCATTCATAACATTAAATGTATAAAGGTCTTTACTATATTTCGTTATAGTTTCAAGTACCGGTTACTCACTAGCAAGATTTCATTTCTACAATTTCTATTTAGTTTCAAGTACCGGTTACTCACTAGCAATATTTCATTTCTACAATTTTTTATTAAAAATAAAAATAGTTTTACTCTTAAAGACCTTAAGTTGTTTTTTGTTTGTATGGGTACTCGTTTATATCAATCAAGTACTCTTTTACTTGCAACACTTGTCTAGTGGCTAATGCAATATTTAACATAATTTTTAATAATTTTTTAATTTTTTGTTCCAATTGAAGAAAAGTTTTGATTTTTCATGCATAAAAAAAAACTATGCGGGTACCGGTTACTTTAAGTTCTTTATTTGATTTAAATTTGTATTGTCTGTGTTTGTGGCCATTTTTATTTTTTTCCAAATAAATTCACTTTTAAGGATTTTCTTTCACTTTTAAGAAAGACTTATTTAAAGTTTGTTACATGTTGCATTAATTGCTTTTTTATTTATTACCCGCTTCTCAAATACATGGCTGATATCACTAGGTTTTTTATATTGAGTAAGGTCATGTTGTTTATGACTTACACCATTCAATCTGTTTATATATCATATATATTAGTTGTACAGTTAATACTGCAAATATCCTTTATATACATACATATGTATGTGTATTTGTGTCTGTGTCTGTATATGTATTAAATGTTATTTGTTCTAGTTATTTTTTTCTTAAAAGTGTTCTTTTTTTATTCTAGCAAAACCAAGGACTGTTGTATTGTATAAACTACTGACCTTCGAACGGTGATTGACTCTTTCACTATGACATTCTTAATTTACCCCTCTGAAAACATAACCCGCTGGCCCTTAAAAGAAATTTTATATAAAAATTCTCATTTAAATAGTGCGCTCTGGTAACTCCCTCAATAGCAGAAACTGCAAGTGGTTTTTGTTTTGACTTTTTCATTAAACTTTTGCCAGTTTAATAAAAGTGTTAAAATGTTTAAAGTTATAAATTGAAATTATTTAACTAATTTTGTTTAATTATTAATTATTATTTTTTCTTTTAATTCATTTTGCCTTAATTTATTCTGAAATCTACTTTTTTTTTCAAAATAACTGTTTTCTTTTTTCTTTCTTTCTCTCTCTCTCTCTCTCAACTACTAGGTGGCTCTCATACTTTTACTCTAGAATGCACGCACACCAAATAGTTTTTTACCGTTTTACAGGTTTTTTGTTGTTCTTCTACAGAGCAAAAAAAGTGTTGGTGGAGATTTTTAAAAGGTGTATTATTTTTGATTGTGCGTGTATGTGAGTATTGATACATTTTAAAGAACTCTCAGTTTTCTTATGCAGAACTTTTGTGTGCGTGTGGGTGTGTGTGTGTGTATGTTGCTGTTTTTATTTTTCATAATTTTGTGCAGTTTACGGATTTTCGTTCATACATGTTGTTGATGACTGTCGTCGTCAGTTGCAATTTCCGTTTGTATTTTTACACATACGAGTGCATGCAACACAGAAGAATGTAAAATTTGGTTTATGTACGTGCGTGCGGTAAAACATGAAACACAACATTTATATTAATAAATCGTTTAATTAATATTTGAAATTTAAATAAATTTGTCGGCAAAGTAATTAAATAAATAAGGTGAATTTTATGCAAAAATACCAAACAGAAAAAACCAAAAATTTATATTCTATTAAATTACAAAAAAAAAAAAAATAATAAAAATAAAAAAAAACAAATAAAATCAAAAAATAGAATCAAGTGTTTTTATGTTTAAAATGTAAAACTAATATTCAAGAGTAGAGACTTAACGATATTTTAAAGATGGATAAAAAAATTTTTCCTTAAAATTAAAACTAAAAATTTCCAAAAAAAAATATATATTAAATTAAAAGAAAATGTTTCTTAATTATTTTTAATTTTTGATAAAATTTTTAGAACTTTTATAATAAAAAGAGGCTATAAAAGTAATTTCTAAAAGCATTAAAAAAAATTTTTCAGACACTTTGAATGAAATGTACTTACAAGAATTTTTAATTTTGTTAAATCAACTAAACTCTTAAAATAAAAGAAATTTTTATCTTTTTAATATATAAAAATACCGGTGGAAACAATTTTAAAATAGAAACTTTCTGAGGAAATCTAGGCAAATTACATGAGATTTTATAACAATTCCCAAACAAATGAAATGCTGTAATTTAAATCCGCCTTGGAAGTACCTAAAAAGTTAAACTAAAAACAGTTTTTTAATTATTATTTTTTTTTTTTTTTTTTGTAATTGATTATTTTATCTAAAATCCGCTAAGAAAATTGACAATAACAAAAAAAATCGTAATAATAATAAAAATGTTTAAACAATTTTTTTTTTTTTTTTGTCAAAGCAATACAAGACTTTTGGAATCCAGTATTTCTGCCTTTAAATTCAAACAATAATTGAAGTAATTTCTTGAATGCAATGCTATAATTAAAAAAAAAACTTGTAAACTTGAAGTTACCTGAACAAACAGCAGCTTTTAAAATAGAATTAACGCAAGGCAATAAAAAAAATATCAAAACCATTTCTATCAACTCTACAGACGTTCAAACAAACCTCTACGAAGAAGATTTATAAAAAAAGTTATTTATATTAGGATTTCTAATAAGTTTGGACTTAGGGTGGCCATCTCGGAACATTTGACACAATATTATTTTTTTTTTTTTTTGGTTCACAGAATAATAATTACAGATTTCAAGGTCTTTTTAAAGCCTATCTGCCATATTCATAAAAAATAAAATAACTTTAAAATGTGTTTTATGACAATTGTCCATACAAAATTGTCCTAAGATACATTTTAAATCTATGTACTTTAATATTTTATGAATTCAACAGAAGTCGCATAAGTTTTTATGATAGACCTACCTGCAGTTTTTAAATCATTTTTTTGTCAGAGGTCGAATAAGTTTGTGTAACAGGCCTAATAATGGCTATTTAAATAATTTTGTTGTTGTTTATTTTGTCAAATCAGTTAGCATGGCTGTCTTAATTATAATATTTACAAAAGTAGTTTCTTTAATTTTTTGTCGGATGTCAGAAATTATTTTATTTGAAAAATTTTGATAATTTAATTTCATCTTAAGTCGGATCAGCTTAAATGGTAGACCCAACCAGAGTACCTAAATAATTTTGTTATTTTTGCTTTGTCGAATCAGTTTTTATAGCAGACCTAACTGTGATTAAATGATTATTTTTTATTTTGTCGGATGTCGGATCAGTTTGTATGGCAGACAAATATAAATTGTCTGTTTGTCGGATGAGTTTTTTTTTTTTTGTTTTACGAGGGCTGCTTTATATATTTCTCGCCTAATAGTGAAAATGCGAATATTTATAATCAAAAATGGTTTTATTGTTTTTCAAAGTATTCTCCAGCATGATTTATACACTTTTGCATGCGCTCAAACCAGTTGTCGAAGCACTTTTTCCACTCCAATTGAGACACCTCTAAAACATGTTTCTTAAACACTTCAACAGCTTCTTCTGGCGACGAAAATCGTTGACCACGCATTTTTTTCTTGATGTGCGGAAACAAGAAGAAGTCATTAGGTGCCAAGTCAGGGCTGTACGGCGGATGACCCATTAATTCGACGTTTTGGCCGGTCAAAAACGCTCTGGTTCGAGCCGATGTGTGAGAGCTCGCATTGTCATGGTGAACAATGATTCGTCTTCTCTTGTTAGTTTTTCGAATTTCTCCGATGACTTCAGGCAAACAAGTTGTAGTGTTCCACTCAGAAGTGACCGTCCTACGTTGCTCAAGCGGAACAGTCGCCACATGACCAGTTTTGCCGAAGAAACAGGCGACCATTTGCTTAGAAGTGCTTCTTCCACGAACAACTTTCGTTAGATTTTGCTCGTCTTTGAAGACCCATACGGTCGATTGTTGTTTAGTTTCGGGCTCATGCGCATAGATCCATGATTCGTCACCTGTGACGATCTTATTAACGTCTTTTGAAGCACCGTAATCGTATTTTTGCAACATTTCCTTGCACCAATCGACACGAGCCTTTTTTTGAGTAACTTTCAAATTGTGCGGGATCCAACGAGAACAAACCTTTTTTACGGCCAGGTGTTCATGCAGTATCGAGTGTATGCTGGTGGAAGAAATGTCCAAGGATGTCTCTATCTCTCGGTATGTCGCATGTCGATCTTGCATTATGAGTTCACGCACGGCATCAATGTTCTCTGGCACAACAGCCGTTTTTGGACGGCCTTCACGGAATTCGTCTTTGAGCGAGCCTCGGCCACGATTAAATTCATTATACCAATTTTTCACAAAGATTTAAGTTCATCAATGCACTCTTGTCGTGATAATCCACGTCGAAAGTTGTAAAAAATGATGGCACGAAAATGTTCACGAGCTAATTCCATTTTTTTCTATATTAATTTTTTCAAGTCACTGTAAACAACACAAACAATGGTCGTACGTCAAAACGTTTTGAGTACGATTATGCTTAAAAATGACAAACTTTCCAATGGAAATGTCAGATTGCACTTGGCAGCACTCAGTGTTGCCAGGCCAGAAATATATATAGCAGCCCTCGTATTTTTCTGTTTACCTGTTAAAAAAAATTAAATATTTGTAAAACACGTGAGTGCATATCTATAGTTTTGAGACTTTCCAACTTTTCACTTATCCCAATAATTATATGATTTCAATGAATTTGTCTGTTTGTCTGCTAATTATATTAAATTTTATATAAGAATTTATTTTACATAAAATTCTGTTCTATGAGGCCTACCTACAACAAATCTGTCACAGACATAAATTAACACTCTCTCATTGCAACAATCTGCCAATAAAATTTTAACCCATATTTGTCAAATAATTCATTAAAAAAAAGGGTGTCAAATCTGTTTATTAAGAAACCTGCCAACGTTTGACAAAAAAGCAGTAAAACAACCTTTTTCTTATGCACTGAGAACAAAATACAAAAGAGAAGTTTTGGTAGAGAAAAACAGCGAGAGAGAGAGAGAGGTAAATTGCACTATAAAGTGCAGCAAAAATATCTGTAAACATGCTTACATACTTGGTTTAATAAACACACACACTAGCTCATGCACACACAGCCATTCACACTGACTGTATCACAACAATAAAATGCGGCATTTTGTTTGGCGTTTGAGTATAAACGGTTTCTTTTTGTTGTGCCTGTATTAGTTTGTTAATGTTTTAGCTGTAAGATATTCGCAAGAAACTGTAATCATAATGAAACTAAAAGTTGGTTGAATTAATTTTTTGTTTATATTTGAGATTTTTTTCTCCAATTTAGACAAAATACGAGCAGCAGAAAATAACAACAAAAAATAACAAGTTGCAGTAGTAGTTATGCTCGCAAGCTCGCCCAGTGTTTAACTGCAGCGGTTGCTGCTGTGGCGTTAAAAAAATTTTCAATCAGAATTTTTTCATTCGTAAAAAAACTTAAAGAAATGTTTATCAAAAAAAAATTAAGAAATCCAATTATCAAAAAATCTTCAAAACATTCTATAAATTTGTGAGAAAAAATTTAATACAAAATTCTCAAAAAATAAGTTATAAATAAAATTTGTGAAAGAGAAGAAAGAGTGTGGAGTGTTTTTCTTTTTAATAAATTGTTAAAAGAAAAACTTAGCTTTTCTTTAACACCAAGCAAAAAAATAAAAGGAAAACTAAATGTTCAACAAGAGAGTTTAAGAGAAAGATTAAGATTAAGAAGAGCATTTGAAAGTGATCTCTAAGACAGTGTTGGAGTTAAGGAAATGAAGAACAAACTCACTTTCGTAGCCACTCTAAAACTAAAAATCACACAAAAACAAATTTAAACTGCCATATTAGTTTTAAAAAAATAAATATAAAATCCACAAGAAAAAATTTAAAGCAACAACAATTGTCAGTAAAAAAAAATACAGCATCATGTTGGCTCAAATATTTGCACGAACAGCCGGGCAAAATGTTTTATTTAAAACAAAACATTAAAAAAATATTCTTAAAAACAAGTTTATTAATACAAAAGAAAATTCTAAAAGCCCAAAGAATAAAGAAAGTGAAAACTTCTAATTAAAATTAAATTAAAAGGAAATTGAAAAAAAACTTGGAAAAAATAGAACAAAATTGAAAAAAACTATTGCAAAAATTGCGTCCTATAAAATAACACAAGGAACACAAACCATGCCTGGCTCAGCTGTGTGGTCGGGTAAGTGTTTTTCTTGCTAAAATAAATAAATTTAATTCATAAAACAAACAAAAAATTTTTAACGAAATTTCGAATTAATTCCGGCTTTACGAATATTTTTTCTATTTGCTCTTTTATATTTTATCTCTGGCCGTATAGAAAATGCTTTTCAAAGACCTCTAAAAAACACACGGACATTTTTTTGTTAACGGATCTATTTAATTAAGTGTCGAGAATAATAAAAGGATGGTTAGATAATTGAAAAAATCTAGGTTTGTTAAAGCTGATATTACAAGTCTTTGTTTGGAATAGAAATTTCCATAAAAAAATCCAAAATTTTATTAAAAAAATATAACAAAAAATTTGTTAGAATAAAATCTCGATATCACCTCAATTTGTACCAAAATGATAAATCGAAAACTTACCAATACAAATAATTTAAATTTTTCCATTTTATTTTTTCTTTGCCGCTCAGGTTCATTTTTTAAAATTTAATTTTTAAATTTTTTTTGGAAAAAAATTATTTACAAATTTATGCGTAGTTTTTCAAAAAGAATTTATAAAAAAAAATTAACCTAAGTCGAACTAACAAAATTTAACAAATTTATAATATCCACGACTCAAATACTAATTTGGAAAAAATAAAAAATAAAATTTTTTTTTTTAAATTTTTCAAAATTTGAAATACAAAAAAAAATTCGTATTAAGAAAATTGTAATCAAAACTTCTTTCACACCACAAAAATAAATATGTTTCTTAAAAAATTAAAAAAAATTAGCAAACAAAACGAAATAATTATGATCTAATTAAAAAAAACAAATATGAACCGTAAATTCTAAAATCAGAAAACAATTTTTTAAAACGAAAATATGTTGAAAAACGAATAAAAAAAATATTTAACTCCTGTTTCAATATTTTTTCTCATTGAATTTAATATTAATTGCCTTTAAATTTCCTCTTTATAACTCCCGTACGGTGATTACTAGTGTTTTGTTTGGCAACAAACGAAAATTAAAAGGGAAACAATGAAAAAGTTTTTATATTTAGAAACTAAAATCATATTCCAAATAACATTTAAAGTGTAACCAATACAAAAATAAATATAAAATTTAATTGCAGTAAAAAAATTAATTTCATTCGAATAAAAGTTAATCGAATAATCTCTAGTTTTATTCGGATAAATAAAATTGTTTCTAAAAAAGACCTCGAAAAAAAACAACACCTAAAATCAAATCTTCATAAGAACTTCCGTACTCGCAATCGTAACATTAAGCAGAGACTAAAGCAAAAACTCCATAATGAATCTTTAGAAGGTATTTAATATTTTGTCCATCTTTCAGCTCAAGACTGTTAATTAAAAATAAATAAGTTTGTCAGCTTTTTGGAAAAATTTTTTAAACCTTACATGAGTTATGGGGTTAAAATTAAAAACGCGTCTAAACATTCCATCCAAATTTATTTCACTTATAAGTGTGGTGAATTATTTAAAACATTGAATGTTAATAATTTTTAGCAACTCTCATTACTGTTGAAAATTCTAGAATATCACCCCATCATTGTAAGTTTTATAAAAAAAAATTAATTAAAAAACTCGAATAATATTGTCAAATGTGGTGAATTAAAAAAACTCACCAATATCTTAATTTGATATATTAATTTAAATTCGACATCTATAATCTTATGGTTTATTTCTCCTGCATTAGAAACATAATTTTTGGAGTGTGGTGAATTTCTTAAGAAACTCACCACAGCTTAAAATTCTTGTAAGAAACAAAAAAAAATTGGGAAAATATACAATAAATACAATTTATATAAAGTCATTATTTTTTTATATAAAGAACACTAACCTAATGTGCAATTGGATTTTCCATAAATTCACCACTGCTATTTATAAATTAATTTTTTATTTTTATTTTTTATAATACCGCTTTTCATTTGAAAAACAATAGTTTTTTTTTAAAGTTATATAAAAAATGCTGTCACAAAGATAATATTTTTTTAAGTGTGGTGAGTTTTTCATTTTTATTTATTCAAGTGGTGAAAATATTTATTTCTGGAAAATTATTTGCAATATTATTAATACTTTCATGAGATTATAGTTTATGATATCATTTTTAGTTTTTTAAAGCGTGGTGAATTTTTAAAGAATTTCACCACTTCATTATCTGGGAAATAAAAATTTTAAATAGTTTATTACACAAGTTTTTCTTTTTTTCTTTTTTTCTCTTTTAAAAAAATTGACATTAAAAAGCATATTTGGAGAAAGCTAAGTCACCACTAAAAATAAATTAAATTCTTCTCTAGTGTATTTCTTACGCCACTGTCCCTTCTAGAAAATTTTTCCTGTTACTTAAATGTCTATTAAACTCTTTGTTTCATACAATAACTTTTCAAATTGATTATGAGTTAATAGATGCAAGTGTTTGTTAATATCATGAAATTATCGTTCAAATTGTTGCTATAATTTTGTATTAATTTTTTCAAATGTTTTTGTTTTGTCAAAGCCTGACCACTGCTAATAAATAAAATATTGAAATGTAATGCAAACGTGTTTTGAACAATTTACATTTTAATGTGTGAATACTCGCTAATGCAAAGCACGTTCAC
Organism: Cistogaster globosa; assembly: GCA_937654795.1. NCBI lineage: Eukaryota > Metazoa > Arthropoda > Insecta > Diptera > Tachinidae > Cistogaster > Cistogaster globosa. The sequence goes on from OW569406.1 coordinate 5,830,459, forward strand.
ATATACTAACTCACACACAGCCAGCAAAATATTACACGACATAAACAATACAAAATTATTAATGCCAGACTTGGGAATGTTTTAATGTATTAAAACTGATTTCGATTTTCAATATGGGTATCATTTAAAAGTTTTTGAAGATATTTTTCAGGAAAGTCTAAATTTTTTTTAAATTCTTAACCCATTAAGAGCCGATGACTTAACTTTTTTTCTGATTTAAATATTAACATTTAAAAAAGATTTCTGGAATAGGACCTCTTCTTGACTAAGCACATTCTGAATGTCCACTTTTTGAAGAACTGCTGGCCGTATGCCACTAATTTCTTGTTGGTTTATAGTTAAAAATAAATTCCAGGGTATGGCCCCTACGGCTGTTCTCGAAATTTCACTTTTTCATAATACGATTATCACAACTAATCTGGGCCTACAAGATTCTTTTGTTGCTGGTTTAGCAGTACAAACCCGTGAATTTTTAGACTCGTAGGAGATAAACGAAGCGTGTCATATCTTATGACCCCTTAAACGAATTGACAAGTCCATTAATTGAAATCAAATTCTGGTTAAAGTCGATAGTAGCGGTCGTCGTATCGCAGGAAACTCCATCCTATTAAAATCACATTTCACCCGGATTAATGTAATTCATTAAAAAAAAGTTATTAACCATAGTGCGGTAACAATCTCCATCAAACTTAATCTAAGCCTTAGCTTCATTCTTGAAAAAATAAAGTTCGATGATGAAACGCACCAAAAGGGTCTCTTGTAAATTATGGCATCGCTCTATTTACAGCAATTTTTTTGTTTATTAATTTTGTTTATTGTCAAGACAGAAATCAACAGAATATTTCGCCTATAACTTGCGAGAATTGGATTATTTGCTAGCGTTGCTCAAGTGAGCGCCTTATGACAGTTCGTTTGGCAGTTAATCATTCTGTAAATTATAATAAAAAAGCAGGTGAAATTGTTTTTTTTTTTTTTTTTTGTTGCCGAGTTGATGCTCGATGATCTCTCCTAATATTTCGTGATAGCCTTTCAAGATTTCTTTCAAGAAGGAATGGAGTAATTGATTCTTTTTATTAAAAGTTATAACTGGATAATAAAACATAATTCCAAATTGTGTGAATATTTTGAAAAACGCACCTCATGATTTTTACATGCCAACTTCTGTCTGTCTGCCTTTTTTTTCTAAGTTTCCTCTATCGTACAATTTATCTTTAAGTTTTTCCAGTCTTTGCCAACTTTCGCGTTTTTAATTCACTTTAAAAGAAACGGGCGGCTTTCCTCACCTTCACATAATCACATCTCCCTGTGAACTTAAAATTGGGTTTTCTAACTTTTGAAACGAACATTTTATTTTGATTCGTTGCAAAAAAAAAAGAAACAAACAAAAAGTCATTACCGATTTAATACTTGTTAATAATACCACATTAGTATCTTTGAACCACCATAAAAATCGCCACCAGCCAGCCTTTAAAAAAAAGCAACATTCAAATAATTTAAAATCCTAAGTAAAAAAGAAATAACATTCCCATACCTGAACACTTGTGTATTAATTTAATATTGGTAACATGTAAAATACTTACAAATCTTTGCACATACAATCACTCTCTAAAAAAATTAGCAATAGAAATGTTAAGTGCTACTCTAGGCTTCGGTTAAAATGAGTGTTTTGTACACGAGCCCATGAACGAGCACGAGTATGGTTAAGTGTTCGTCGTTAGCTTATTCGTTTATATGGGCATTAGAAGTGTAAGTGTGTAATAATAATGTATTTGTTGTATTTATTAATATTATTGCTTTACCTTAGTTGTTGCTATTGTTGTTGTTGTTGTTGCTATTACATACGACAACAACGACGACGACACAACATTTTCAACGTTCAATGTACGTAATCGATGTCACGGACGTTCGTTCGTTTATATATTTTTTTTTTAATTCACAGTTTTTTTTTGTTTTGTTTTTTTTTTTTTTTGCTTTTGATGTTGTTATTGTTTTTGCTGTTATATTTTTCGTCAATGTACATAGCGTAAGTCAAAGCGAGTGCATGTATAAATGGATGTACAAAAATGTTTTCGTTTATTTTTTATTTTATTTTTTTTCAACTTTTTGTTTTGGTGTTGTTGTTGTTATTTGTACGTTTACATGTATGTGCAGAACTTTCACTTGCCATGTAAATATTTATGTATGTATGTATGTGTTAGTTTTCGAGTGTGTGAATATGTATGTGTTTAAACTTACAATTCAGAAGTATGAAAAAAATTTTATATCAATTTTTGATCAGTTTTAATTAATATTGTTGTTGTTTTCGATATTTTGTTAATGGTAGTGAGTGGTAGGCTGGCTGTAATTACAGTGAGTGAGAAGGCAAATAAAGTGATGCAACTATTGCTGATAACTAAATAATGAACAGGCTTTCCGTTTAATAGGAATGAGAAGTACAAGATGTCCTAAAACTCCTAACAAAAAGTTAAGAATTTTTGATTTTTTGAAATAAAAAAAATCGAAAATTTGATTTAAAATTTATCTAAATAAAAAAATATCTACAAAATTTTGTTTAACGTTTCGAAAATTAAAAAAAAAAAATATGAAATAAAAATTTAACTTAAAAATTAAAATTAAATTAAATTCTCAAAAAATTGAAAATTTACCAAAATCTTTATTATTGAAAGAATATTTTGAAAGGAACTTTAAATTATTTTTGTTTTAGTTGTAGCTGAAAATTTTAAATGTCTGCCTTTTTCACTTGGATAAATAAGACAGCATATGTGTGTCAAAATCAGATATTGATGTTACCACCCTTTTAATTCTAATTTTTATTTTACAGGTAAATTTCAAGCAGTAAAACGGTTTAAAAAATAACGCTATATATGACAAAAAAATCTCGTCACTGTAGGAAAACCCTTTATATTTGAAAAAATCTTGTTTGCGCGCTACTTTATATTATCACGATTTTATAATTAAATCACCGATATTGGTTATTGAGGGTGAAAGCACGCCTCGATGGCCATTTCGTTACCGCTTACTTAGCTCTTCAGAAACTTTCTCACAAACGTTTTAAATAAATTAGAGATTTTTTTCAAATTTTAAAGTAAAGAAAAAATAAAAATTTTATTTAGTGGGCATAAAAATACTGAAACTGTCTTCCTGTTGCGTTTCAAAACTAAAGCCACATACGTGAATACTAGGACACCCTTTGTTTTAAGTTTTATTTTTTGTGCAGTGTGAAAATTTAAGGTCTCTGTCTGTCACAGTTCAAATAATAGCATTTTTTTCTGAATATCAAATCCATTTCGGAACATCCTTTATTTATTTATTGGTTATTATAGAAGCTTTAGAAATACACCTCCTGCCTATTAAAGTTCCATAGAAATTATACAAAAAGCAATGGCGTTTATCTTTTGGGTACGGAACTTTAAAAATCAGGTATTTAAAACAAAAAATTACTCAGAGCTCAAAACTTTTCAAGAAAAAAACAAATTTAATTTCAATAATAATTTTGAAAATTTTTAAACCATTTAATAAAACCAAAAAATGTTTTACTAACAAAAATATGTACCCCCAAAAAAAAAAGAAAAACAAAGAAATATAAAATTGAAATTTCGCAAAAAGAGAAATCAGAGTCTCCTGAAAACTTAGCGAATTGTCAACAAATTCGAGAAATCTCTATTTCACACAAAAAGAAAATTACCGAAAAAATCAAAAATTAATCAAAAATAGTCTTACAACTCAAAATTTCGAAATAGAATAAAAATTGTAATTTCACCTTGAAAAAACAAATTAAAATTCATGTTGAATTCCATCCGGACGTACCCTTTGCAGAATAATTTCTGTAACAAAAGAAAGTGATAAAATATTTCGTTAAATTTAAACGGCTTTAATTGAGCATCATCAAGGTTTTGTCGAAAGCAATATGATTTTTGATACTTATAGCGCAAAATATTTCCGTTACACGCTACGATGACAAACAATAAAATTTATATGATCCCTAAAATGCTTTAATAACCCCAGGATGTATAAAGTTCTGACCTTATTTTTAGCGGGAACAGTGCTTGCAGGTTTTAATTTCGTTGCTCAAATTGTCACGTTATTACAAACTGTTACTCTCTTCCTTTATCTCTATTTGTGTAAGCAATTCAAAACAGGAATATCAGATATGGCGATTTCTCGCCGAACTTGATGATAATTAAGCTTATTTGAATATTTTTTTTGATTTGGCGACATGTCGAATATTTGGCCACTTATAAAATAATTGGCGACTTTCTTTATTATTTCTACATAAATATTTTTTTAAAGAGCAATAAATTTATGTTCACTAATGTCGGCAAATAAACATAATCATGTCTTAAAAAAAAAATTCTCTATATTTATATGTCAGTTTATAATCTGGCAACTTTAACTTTATTCATTGTTATTATGGCAAAGTGAATGATTGACAAACATTTGTATCAGGGACAATAAAGTTAGTGTCAATTTACTTTTTGTGCATTCTACAACTCAAAATTAAGAGAGTACATAACATCGATGGCTCATTGGATTTCATTTAAAAAATTTATTTGCAAATGTTTTTGTATTCCTCCTGTTGTAGTTTTAATAAAATAAATTTATAAATTCTAAAGTTTATTCTTTTTTACTGATTTAAATATAAAAAAGTTAAAACGTTGTATGTTTATAACTTGGCGATTTTTTTTGGCGTTTTTTTAGAAACTTTGATAATTTTTTTTTTTTTGTTTTATACAAAATTATAATAACAGTAATTAATTCAAACATTAGCTAACAAACAAAAAAATTTTTGCTATTTTTGACATTTTAAAAAATTTGGTAGAAAAAATATCTGGCAACACTACCAAACAATGAAATTAAGTACTTTCCAACAAACAAAAAATAATACACTTAAATTTTTTAATTTCTTTTAAGCCACATTTAAATTAATGTTGTTAATAAAATTTCCTTAAAATTAACAATAAAAAAAGTAAGAAAATATTGCCAGCTCTGTGCCAATTAAAAGTTAATTACAGTTATTCAATAATTAAAACCAGAAATAATAAAAACAATCGTTATTTTATTTTATCTTTTTTTCATTGTTTCTCGTTTCTTTTAACACAATTAATTTAAAACCTCGATTATTACTTAATAAAAAATAAAAAATAAAAGTGATTTGTTTAGTCAACAAGAAAGTGAAAAATATAAGAAATAAAACTGCACATTGCAAACCTTATACATCAGGAAGTGAAAAGTATACAACACAATGCACAATACAATACAACACAACACAACACAACAAATTCAAATTGTGTTATTTAATACACCACACAAAAAGCAACAAAAAACAACATACAAAACTGTATTGAAAATGGCAAAATAAGATAAAACTACGAAAAAAAGCCACACAGCATTAGACAACAAAACAAAGAAAACAACAAAAAAAACTGCAAGAAAGTTACATCAACATGCAACACAAGCTACAAACTTTTAATTGCAACGACACTGGGGCACAAGCACACAAGACAACAGAGTGTATTTTTAGTTAGACGGACAGACAGAAAGACACTCTGCAACACACATTTGTTCAGTTGAATCAAAATATAAAAAAAAGTAAAACTGGAATAAAAAGTCATTTGATTTTATAAGAAAATTTTAAAGCTTTTCAATGAACAAGAAGCGTTATAGAGTTATTTCCAAGCTGACGGGGAAAATAAAATTTTTTTGTAGAAATAAATAAATAAGTTTTTTAAAAAACGCCAAAAGAAAAAAAATCGCCAAGTTATAAACATACAACGTTTAAACTTTTTTATATTTTGGAGACTAGTGTTTGTTAAAATTATTATTAAAAAACATCAATTAAAAGGAATAAACTTTAGAATTTATAAATTTATTTTATTAAAACTACAACAGGAAGAATACAAAAACAAATGCAAATAAATTTTTTAAATTAAATTCAATGAGCCATCAATGTTATGTACTCTTTTAATTTTTAGTTTTAGAATGCACAAAAAATAAATTAACACTAACTTTACCATCTCTGATACAAATGTTTATCAATCATTCACTTTGCAATAATAACATTGAATAAAGTTAAAGTTGCCAGATTATATAATGACATATAAATATAGAGAATTTTTTTTAAAGACACGATTATGCTTACGTACCGACATTAGTGAACACAAATTAATTGCTCTTTAATAAAAATTTATGTAGAAATAATAAAGAAAGTCGCCAATTATTTTATAAGTGGCCAAAAATTTGACATGTCGCCAAATCAAAAAATTATTCAAATAAGCTTTATTATCATCAAGTTCGGCGAGAATTAGCCATATCTGCCATTTCTGTTTTAATTGCCCACACAAATAGAGATAAAGGAAGAGAGTAACAGTTTGGAATAACGTGACGATTTGAGTAACGAAATTAAAACCTGCAAGCAATCTTCCCGCTAAAATTGTTAATTTTTTTTTTTTTTTTGTTAAGAAGGGATGTATATTATTTTAAGGACTTTAAACAACTTTAAAACGGAGCGTTGAAATAGCTTGTGCGGCTTTCATACTCAGCATCCACATGGTCTATTTCGGCCTAAAAAAATTTTACTTTCTTATCTCCGGGCCAAAAATTATTGTTTTTTTTTTTTTTTTTTTTTTTGCAGAAATACAGCGATAGTTTAATTTAAAAAAAAATTCAACAAATTTCTTTTCATAACAAAAAAAGTTTCTGAACGTTTGACATACATTCGTGGCGAATTTATAGACTGAAATATAATTACAATTTTAATTGACTCAATTATATATTTAATTGCAAACAAAAATTAAATTTGAACACATATTTTATTAAAAAAAAAGAAAAAAAATTTTATGGGCGGCAATAAGTAAATATTATTAATAAAGACTTGGAGAATTATAGCACCTGGCATCCTAAAATTTTGGAAATAGTGGTTGAAATGGGACAGTGGGCGTGGCATGCCCCATACAATATTTAAAGTTGATATCATTTACCTAAGAAACTGAAAAAAGGTGGAGTCTTGACACTTTGAAAATAAAGCTTACTGGCCAGATTGAAAGAGTGAACCTGCTAAAATTAATCAATTGAGGTAGCAAAAGCATCGAGTGTTTTTAGTTATTAATAAAAATAATGTTTTAAATAACTATTATTTGGATAACAATTGCCTCCTTACCTCCTCTGGAAGTTCAGTACTTTTGTTAAAGTTTATAAAACTATAAATTTTCTTGCATTAAAAAGCAATTTTCTCGTAAAGAAAAAAACATTTCACTTTTTTTAATTTTTTCTTGTATATTTAGCAATTTTAATAAAAAGCAGGAAAAGAAACATTTTCGATTTTGTTTTTTGTTTAATTAAAAGTAAAAGCTTTTTATAGGTTGCAATAATAAATGATAAATCATAATAAATCTTCTAATAAAAATGCTCTTATTAAGTTATTGTAAAGAGCAAAAAGCTCTATTTATACCGGTAAAAATATGCATTCCCACACACACACTAATATTTGTTTTTCTGTAGGAAAACGCTTGATACATATTAAAAAATGTTAATCGTAATAAAAGAGAATTTTGATTAATGTTAACTAACAGTAAGAAAACGAGAGCATGTATTTTAATAACATGCCGGCAACTTCATTTTCCGTTACACTTGTATAAAGCTTTAAGTGTGTGTGATGTATAACTGTTAATAACTAAAAATGTTGTTTTAAAGAGCACTATTTTTAAAGAGAGTAAATTAGAAACAAGAGTATGTAGGCAAAATAAAAGCTTTTGTGTGAGCATAGATATATTTTTAAGTGGGTGTGTGTGTGTGGTCTTTTAGCAAAACGTTAGTGGGGAATTTTCTTTAGCACTGAATAACTGTAAAATGTTAGTTTTCCTTAAAGCTTTCTTTTTTTCAACTCTCTTTCATATATATTTTTTGTTGTTGTTGCTATTAAATAACAAGAAAGTGAGTGTGTTTCAATGGATGTTTTTTATTTTAACGGAGAGTACATGTTTTCCATTTCTTTGTTTTGTAAAGTGTAGGTGAAACAGTTTGTTGTTTAGTATTAACTGTGTGTGCTCTTTTAAAAGTATGAGTATTATTATTAGTTTTTAAAGAAGCATTAGAAAATGTGTGTTTTCTATTCAAAAAAAAAAAAAGTTGTGAATTTTTATGTAGATTTCTGTTTGGGTTTCTTTTAGCTGGCTTTTTTAATGTTGTGCTCATATTTGTGATTATGTGAGACTTTTCGTGTGTGTGTTTGTATGTGTCATGTTACTGCTTTTGTATGTAGATTTTTTTCAAATGAAATAGTTTTTGGCGCTTGTTGGTGGCTTTCTTTCGTTGACTCCTTTCATTTCACTTTAAATCGTTCGCCTAAACGCACGTTTAACGCGGGAAGTTTTAACACTTCTATTTACTTTTACTCTACATAACAAACAAACAACAATAGCTATAGAAACATTAGCAACTTTACAATTAGTAAAAATAGAAAAAAGTTTCATAACAAAAAAGAAAGAACATTTTTTTTCTTTAGCGTTTTTGTTGCTATTTTTATTTTTCGCTTGTTGTTTTTTTTTTTTTCTTTTGACTCTTGCATTTCTGCTTGTAAACGTGTACGTGTGAGATTATGTGTACGTGTGTGTTAGTTCATATGTTTTTTTGATTTTCAAGTTGCTACTTTTTATTGTTTTATACATAAAAACTGTTACTCTAACATAACATTTTCCATTTACTCTATGCAAACTCTAACGGTAACAATTCGAAAATAGAAATTAAAAAAAAATATTAAAAATGCAGTAACTTTTGGTCTAAAATATTTTAACAACTGTCAGTATGTTAAACTTTCTTCGGCTGTTAAGAGGAAAATCTAATGCTTAAATACAAAGTGTTTAATAATATTTTCATATTTTAAAAGAAATATTTTTTTTTAAACTTAATAAAAATAAACGTATGTTAATTGTTTTTAAACGAAAATTATGCAGTTTTTTACTAAAATAAAAATTTAAAAAAAATAATAGAAGTATTTGTTTCAACTTGAATACAAAGACAACAGAAATTTGTTTTTAAACTAAAAATAATTTAAATAGAATCAAAGTTAAAAATAATAATTTTTTAAATCAAGTGACAAAAAATTTCCGAAATAAAACAAAATGTTGCACGGAATTTTTTTAATAAGTTTCAAAAAAAAGTTTAAAAAAAATTATAAAAAAATTAACCAGTTGTTGTTGGTGGGGATGTTCAAAAGTGTCAAAAATTAATACAAAATTAAATTGGTGGTCACAAAAATTAAAAATAACAAATATCTCTATATACAAATTTATATTATAAAATTAAAAAATAAAATAAAAATTATGAAATTAATAAATAAATAAATATTGGAGAAGAAACATTAATATTTGCATGCAAATGTGTGAAAATAAAAATAAAAAAAACAAAATTTATGATCTTGAAAAAAAAATAAAAAATACAATAATAAAATAATAAAATAATAAAATAAAATTAACACAAAGAAAATGTAATAGAAATTATTATTTTCAGATAACAAAAAAAAAATATTTATATTAAATAATAAATAAATAAATAAATAGAATACCTCTCAAAACCAGTCATTTTTTTTATTGAAAAATTTTAAAAATTAATTTCATTTAAATTAGATTAGACTAGATTAAAGTTAACGTTGCATATATTTTTTTAATAAAAAGCCAACAATAACAAAAATAAAATAAAAATAAATTTTCTCAATTTAAATAAAATAAAATTATTTTTTTTATAAAATGCGAAAATAAATAAAAACAAAATAAAAAAAAAATAAATAAAAAAATATATAAAATAACATTAATTAATTTACTAGTTAATTAAATATTTAAAGCTAATTAATTAGTTAATTAATTAAGTTTATTTATTTAACATTTTATTTAAGTTAAAAATCCAGCAGGCGAAAAATATTAGAATTAAACTAAAATAAAAAAATAATTTAAAATAAAATTAACTTTAACTAAATAAAAATAAACTAGAAAAACTTGTTACAAATTTATTCCGTTTCTTACCCTAAAAAAAATTAAATAGTTTTTAACCAATCATTTGACAACTTAATTTTTTGTAAAATATGGTTTATAAAAAAATAATTATGTAAAAAGCTATTAATTTAATAAATAATTATTTAATTAAAAATAACCCATTTAAAAATAAATTTATTCCAAAATTATATTTTTGCTACCTACTATTATTATTGTTTTTTATTATTATTTTTTTTTTTTTATTAATATTTTTAATTTAAAAAACAAAAATTTTTAACAAGGAATTCCACAAATAAAAAGGGATACAAAAATATATATTTAATATTATACAATAATTATTTATTTTCGCAAAATATAAAAAAAATATATTATTTTATTGAGCAGGAAAATTAAAATATAAAAATATATTTTTTATTATTTTTTTTATTTTTCCACAATCACAGAATTTTTAAAAGCGGATATAACAAATAAAATAAAATATTTATATTAATTACACTAAAAAAAATTAGACGAAAATAAAAAGTATTATAAAAAAACAAAAAAAAAAATAAAAAAATAATACATATAAAATATACAAACATACTTAAAAAATAATTAAAAATTTTTAAACAAATATTTTTTTTTAAATCAAACCTTATAAACTAAATAATAATACACACAGATCAATTATTAAAATTATAAACTTTATTTTTATTTAAAACAAATGTTAAAAAAAATATTTTTAAACTTTTTAAAGCAAAAATCAACATTTTTTTAAATCTTAAAACTTTTGCATTTTTTGTACATAAAGAAATTTTAAAAATTGGAAAAAGTACCTTCAATAGCATTCAACGAAAAATACACAAAAACCTACTGCATTAAAACAAAGATTTTTAAATATTTTTTAAAAACTTTTATTATTTTTTAACTTTAAATAAAGTGAAGTAAATATTTGAAAGGCTAAAAAACGTGAATAAAATAATAAAGGACAACTTTTTCTAAAATGGTCCTTCGAACCCAGTGAAATGAACATGAAACTAGACAGTAAAATAAATCAAAAATTTTATCAATTATTTTGCAATTAAATAATGTATAAAAATACAGCAACAAAATGTTATTGTGCAATTTTTTAAAAAGAAACAATTTAAGAGAAAAAATATTTAAATAAATAAAACAAAAAGAAACAATTTCAGAAAAAATAAAATTTAATAATAATAACAATAAAAATAAAACTTATTACAATATAATTGTAAATAATTATAAAATTAAAAATTTATTGTATATTAAAATATTCCTATAACTATTCGGGCGACAAAACAATGGAAACTTTTTGTAACTTTTTTTACTTTATATAAAATTCAAGCCAAAACTCTTAAAATTAGCAAAAGTCCCTAAAGCACGCAAAAAAGGAATTCCCGCTGTTTTTAATTTCTTTGAGAGTGGAAAAAAAATTTAGTTAAATTTTTTATACACAAACTTTCAATATATTATTTAAAAGAATAAATTTTTAATTTATTCCCTTTTTCTTGGTACTTTTTTCTTTAGTACTTTTTTGGTACTTTTTTTTAGTACTTTTAACAGAGTATTATATTTATCGCAATTCAAGTGCTGTACAAAGAATTAAAAAAAATGGTGATTAACAAAAATTGTTTACTATAGACAGCAAAGCTTTTAACCAGGGATGGAAAACTTAATTTTTTATTTACTAAAATTAATAAATAATAAAAATTATAGTTATAATAAATTATTAAAAATAAAAAATAATAAATTAATAAATGAAAAAAAGTAATTTAAGGTTCGATTTTTAAATTGTTTTTTTTTTTTTTTTTTTTGAATAAAGACTTGATCAGACTATAATTTCTGCATCGCTTAATACTTTATAACTTTTTCTATGACTTTTCTAGATATCACCTTTTTAAAAATGTAGCCTGCAAAATCCTTTTAGTTTTAGCAGTGTGAAACGATAGCTATACCATTCAGAATACATTACAGCCTTTGATGCAAGAAAGTCATATCTTAGAAAAGCTTTAACTTAGACAAATTTACTCAAAGTTTTAAATATTTTTTGAAGTCCCTAGAGGCAACAAAGGAATTATAATCCATTTGATTTAAAAAAAAAATTTGTAGCTATGAAATATAAAACTTTTATTTAAAGTTTTATAATTTTCTTTTGGCAAAAGCTCGACTTGTAGATTTCATTCAAATTAATTTATTTTTATCTTTTTCTAAGATTAGAAATTAAGGTTTTACTGAAAGCTTTTACACACAGAATAAATTTTTATTAGATCTTAAATTACTTCCATGCTTATGTGTCAGCAGATTAATACTGAATTAACAAATGTTAAATTGTTAACTAATAGAAATGAATAGAAAGATTTTTAATATCTAAAGTAGGGAACAGGCAATGGAAACACATGAAATCTAATCTTCTGTTTATGTAAAGTAAGAGAAACTAAAACTTTTAAAGAGAAATAAAAAGACATGTGTTCATTATTTCTCTTTGAGTGAAATAAGAAAAAAGAGACAACATAATCTCATTTTCAATGTTGCTCAAAGGAGACTTAATTTTTTTTCTATAACATTTCAAATTGTGCCTTTGTTAAAAAAAGTGAGTTCAATGCAATGCGTTTTGTTTACTGCTGGGCTACTGGGCCATTTGATTATGATGTTTAAAATATCATTACTTATTTTTCGCGGGTTAGGTCTGGTACTCTGTTCGAATTTTTGTAAATTGTTGAGCAACATTGTGGAAAATTTGACATTTAAAATGTAGACCCCACAGCGATTCAGCGATTTGGAAGAATTTAACGTTTTATTGTTTTCACGTAGACTACATTGTTTTAGAAATGTAAGCAAAATACATATGATTTGCTGTTGTTTGAAAAATTACGAATGAAATAATGCCTCTTTCCTTTATTTCACAGCTTTGGTAGAATGTTGCCAGAAACATTTCATATGTTTTTCTACAGTAAAAACAGAGTACTTCTTTTGCAACATTTTTTCATGACTTTTTCATACAAATTTGCATGTATTTTGACAGTATTCCGCATGAAAAACAGAGTACCATCCTTTAGAGAAAGAAAATGACAAAACAAAAAATTTAGTGCTTCTTTTGCTAAATAATAAGCTTTTTTTCTATATTTTAGTGCTTTTTGATATTAAAAAGTTGACAACGCTGATTTTAAATATTAAAGTTGCTTCATAAGTTTCCATTGCGTTGACATCGATTAGAAATACAAAAAAAAATAAAAAAAAAAAATTTCCATTAGTCCTCGTGCACACATGCAAATTTTTGTTCCTACAATTTTTTGAAATTCTCTTTTGAAATTGAATTCGTGTTCACACATTCAAAATTTGTTTCTGCAATTTCGATCTTGTTCGCTTAGATTTGGTTATTATATAAACTACGAATAACAAAACAAAAGGCAATTGCATCAACTTAAAAGTTGCGCAACAAAAGTTGCAAAGTGTGGCCAGGGACTAATGAATATTTTTTATTAAACTAAATATGAATTAAAAATAAAAAAGAGATAAATAATAATATTAATAATAATACAATAATAATTGTAATATTTTATTTTAAAAACTGCATAAGATAAAATTAATCATTTTAAACTGTTCATATAAAATCAGGACGATTTGAACTTACAGTCATTTGGTGTTAAGTTAGTTTGTAATTGCTATTCTGGATAAAACTACAATCGTTGCTACTAAGAATAGTTCCGAAATTTAATATTTCGCCATGATTTAGACATGGACTCTTATGTGTTAAAGATACATTAACACTCTCATATTTCTATTTCTTTTATTGATCTAAGAATATTTGATCTCAGCTATTTGATGCATGTACTTTAATTAAAAGTAAAATAATTTAATTGAACCTTTGGATATTTGAAAATATATTTAAAAAACTTAAGGTTTATACACCAGAGTTTTGATGATTTAAAATTTAATAAGTCCCGATTTCACATGAACCGCTTATATATTAAATGTTTATAAATCTGTTTGAACTAATCACTTAATATTGACAATTATAATATATTTTGTAGTGTAAAAGAAAAAAAAACAAACAAAAAATAAAGAATTTAAATTTTAAATAAACACTCCGTCCCTTCAACAAAAAACCAAGAGCATGATTAAAAAACCAGCAAATTCTTTAATGTTTATATACATTTAAATGAAAACTGTAAACATGGAGTCTGAAAGTTTGTGTAAAAACAAAATCTACAAACACTCATTTGGAAATATTTTAATAAATAAAAATAAATAAATAAAAATAAATAAAAAAATTAAAAAAAATTAAAATACATACAATGAGCAACATAAGTAATTGATCTGAAAAACATAAGTGCATTTATATTGTATTTAAAAAGAATAACAAATTTTATAAACATGTTTTGATAAACATTTTTTTTCTACAACAAATTTTTAATAAATAAAAACAATAAATAATAAATAAAATCATTAATAATGCCTTAAAAATAAATCTTAAATAAGAAATCCAAGTTCATAATACTCATGTTTATGTTAACAATTTTAAAAATTATTTTTATAAGGCCTTAAGAAAAAATGTAGCTCTAGTATTTTTTGCTACTTAAATCTTAAAAAACATTTAAAGTATCTTTAATAACATAAAGCAACATGCTGCTGAAAAATTAAAACAAAACCAATGGACTTTTATCTGATTGCTAAGAATCATTTAAATCTAAAACACAATTCTATAGACTACATAATATTTTTAAAGGGAGTTAACAAAATGAATTAATATGGACAAAAAAGCAGAAATAACTAAAACTGCAAAAACTAAAAAAATGCACTATTCTTGTGTTTAAATAAAATTTAAAAAATATTATCCATATTTAATTAAACAACCAATTTTAATAAATAATATATAAACAGTTAAAATATCATAAATATAAAAAAGTTTTATAACTACGAAATGTCAAACAAATTTTCTTAGCAACATGTTGCTACAAATGATGATAAATAGTGCAACTACAAAAAAATATTAAATTTCTTACCTTCAATAAAACATCTGAAAACACTCTAATTTATTAGCAACATGTTGACTTAGTGTTTTAAAATAAAACAGGAAGTAAATCGTTTCAAGAAATTAAAAATCATAACTTTGACTTAAGTTTCATTTTAGAAAATGTTAAAGAGAAAAGAAAATGTTGCTAAACATTCTAAAGCAACAAAAAGATTTAAAACAAAAATAAAAACTTTTCAAAACCATTACATTTTGAAACAAATAAGAATCAGTGAAAGCAACATTTATCTGTTTTAAAACTTTTAACAAATAAAAAGCGTTAAAACTATAACTTTAATTTCAAATAAAAAATTTACAATATAATAATTATCTACACAGAAACAATATACAAAAGGTAAACGCAACATGTTTCAAGTAAACTTCGAAAGGCTACAACATTAGTGAAATAAATATTTAAAATAAAATTATTTTAAAGAAATTATTAAAACGATATTTTAATTTATATTCAACAAAATGTTTACTAAAAATAACAAAATATATTTAAGTATTCAAATCGTACTTAAAAAATCATATTCATAAAATATCACATAAAGTAAAATAAATCTAACAACATGTTGCCAAACAAGTTTCTTTAATTATAATAAAACAAACATAATATTATAAGAAAAGTAAAATATAAAATAAAAAATTAATTAATACGAAATTTTTCGCTGCAACATGTTGTTAAAAAAGTTTTGCAACATGTAACTTAAAAATATAATTTTGAAACCAAAACAAAAAAAAACTTTTTTAAATAATAAATAAAACATCCAAATGAGTGTGGAACAGCAGCAACAATTAACGGCCATTGAATTAACAAAATCTTCGAACAATAACAACAACAGTAACACAGTAAGCAACAAAAATTCAAGCCTTAATCAACAACACACTGTTAAAACCTCTTCTAATGAAACTGCCGGCAATTCCAGTGATTTAAAACACAATGATATTTTTCTTAAAACCAAAGACTCAACATCATCATCATCACCATCATTACCATCACCATCTCTCAAACAAAATGGTCAACATTATTTGCACGATATTAAGGAAACTAATGGCGATCATTTGAAACATCAGCAACTGCAGCAACATGAAGATAATGAAAAAGAAAAAGAACAAAAGGATGTGTTCAAGGAAGTTGTCAGCGATAAACAACAAAAGAACGACGAAGAGGAACAAGATCAAGATGATGAGGAGGAAGACTGTAGCCTAAATACGGCCTGTATTATTAAAACTCCGCTCAACAAAACACTCTTAAAGAAATGTACACCCAATGGCAATGGTAATTTTAATTTTTTACCCTTGACCTCTAATACGCCAAACTGTAGTTGTTCTCATGAAACGGACTCGAATGAAAATGATTTTAATGAGACGGCAGAAAATTTTGATTATTTTACAAAAATTCCCATACCCACAACACAAACAACATCAGCGCCAACAACAACTACGTCGGTTAATACCACAATAAAGTGTACAAAATGCAATAACAACAATAATATACATTACAACAATTACAATTGTTATTATCGTAAAAGGGCAACGCGTTTAAAACCATCAATATGTCGTTAGTATTTGAATTTAAAACCCTTAAAAACAAACTCTTTTAAAAAAAATAACAAAATCCCACAATAACTTTTCTATTTAATTTATACAATTTTCTATTTATTTGTAGAATTTTTTTTTTAATATCAAACGCAATTTACCTTATAATTTACCAAATATTAATTATATTTTTACAAAAAAATCCAAATTGGCTTCCCAACATGTTTATTGGTTTATAAAAAAAATATTTTTATAACAAAACAACAACACCAAATTTAATCTTTAATTCACATAATTGGCTTGTATCCTGCTCTACACAATGTTTATTTGGTTTTGATAAAAACTTGATTAAAAATTTTTATACAAAAATTTGACAACAAAATTTTGCAACCAAACAACTTTTACCCCAAAACTGCCTGAACACTTACATCAAAATTATGCCATCTATAGGTAAATTGTGTTTATTATTTTTATTATTAATTGAAATAAGTTTTTAAGTAAATTATAAATAAACCTACGCAACATGTTTAAAAAAAAATGTTGCTAAAGAAAAATTGTTGAGATAAACTTTTAAAATTTATTTAAAAAATAATAATATTCAGAGAGCATTAACATTTTAAATTAAATTTTGCAAAATATCTCTTAGATATAAAATTTATTTAAAGCAGTTGAAATAGTCAGTTGTTCTTTTAAAATAATAAACTTAATAAGCTTTTTGCAACATGTTTCTAGAGTCTTAAAACAAACAAACTACTGAAAGAGGCTTTTGAAAAAGGTTTTACTATAAAGCCTGGTACTCTGTTCGAATTTGTGAGAATTGGTGAGCACCATTGATTATTTCATGTGGAAAATTTGACATTTACAATGTGGTGTCTATCTCGCGATTGAAGAGAATTTAAGGTTATATTTATTTCACATATACTACTTTGTTTTAGAAATGTTAGCAAGATACATATGATCTGCTGTTGTTTGAAAAATACCGCATGAAATAGTCCTTCTTTGCTTTGTTTCAGAACTTTGATAAAATGTTGCCAGAAACATTTCATATGTTTGTCTACAGTAAAAACAGAGTACTACTTCTGCAACATTTTTTTCATGACTTTTTCATACAAATTTTTTATGTATGTAGTTTGACAGCATTTCGTATGAAAAATTGAAAAGAGTACCAGGCTTAAACATTTAAGAACCTTTGCAACATATTGCTGACTGTAATATACATAAAAACAACATGTTTCAAAAACAAAGCTTGTGAATGAATCATGAATATTGTCAACGCATAAATGTTTTTAAAAACCTTTTGGTATTTAAAATAAATTTTACACAACATGTTATAAATTAATGTCAAGATGTTGCTCATCTTTAAAGGCTGACTGTAAAGTAAAAAGTTTCGCTTCAGAAAAAAATATTTTTTTTTATTCCTTAAATTAATTTTTTTTAAATTAATATTTAATTAATAGTAAATAATTTATTATAATTTTTTAAATTAAAATTAAATTATAACATATTTTTTTGAAAGCATATAAATGTAAGATTTTCTTTAAATATTCTTGAAATCGAGGCATGTTTCATCATGTCTCAAAGTCTAATATTTATCTCCCATTACATATGTACATGTATATACACATACACTCATACGTACATGCATACAGTTACACACATATACATACAAAAATACATATATATGTATATACTTCTATACATTTACACACACATACATATTTATTTAAATACACACATTAATCAAGAAATTCTCTTGTATTACAAAACTTCATTTAAAAAATTTAACATTTATTCAATCATACATAATTTTGTTAAGCTTTTGAGCTAATATTTCAATTTTATTGTTATCACTTTTGATTTTATGTATGCACATACACACATTCATACATAGGTACATACATAATTGAGAAATCGTTCAAATTGGGCAATTAGTAAGTCAAACGCACTTTAAATAGAACAGCGGAAAGTTTTTTTAAAACAACAAGCAAAAAGTCTAAAAAAAAAAATAATTTTGAATTTATTATTGTAAAATTTTCAATATCGAATGCTGTTATCATATAAATAAAGCTTTGTTCTCATCATTTCTATCACTTACATAAACTCTCTCTCTCTGTCTTACTTAATTTATTTTTCTTCCTTTGCTTGCAAGATAAAACAGAGATGGAAATATCAAACAATCCTTAAATTTTGCTTAAAATTTATAAAGTTTGAATATGTTTACGGAGCACAAAAAAAATCTAAATTATAAATTTATTTTTATTTATTAATAAAAAAAAATTTACAACTAAACAATAATTAAGGAATCAGTGCATTCAGTCTTAAGCCCCTTCTTCTTCTTATTACTTCAAAGCGTACTTCTTCGCTTTGAAAAATTTAATATTGTTAAAAAAAATTAAAACTATCAACAAAATAAATTTTCCAACCCTGAGCACTTATGAGAAACACCCGCCAACATATGTACGCAATGTAACAGCATAAAAACAACAACAACTATAAAGAATATTTTTTACAAAGTTTGGACGAAATAAATTATTTATGTAACATAACATATATGGTGATTTCTTAAGCGCTTGCTTCAATTAACACAAAAGAAAATAGAAACTTTTTAAAAATTAAAAACATTTAAAATTATTTTTTGGCAGACTGTGACTACTTAAAATTCGGGAATGATTTGATAAATAAGATTTCGGAAAAAAAACATTTTCAATTACAGTGCGTTAAATCGTAGGCGGAAAAAAAAGTTTCCATGAGGTTTTTATGAGTGACAAATTTGAGTGTAAAACCTCTCGAAAAAACATTTTAAAATCATTTCCAATCCTTTTAGCTTATCAGATGCTAAAAAAGGGGAGGGAAATAAAAACAAGAAAGAGTTGCATATTTCGCTATGCCAAATCTTATATGCCATTCGCCGTGTATGTAAATCTAGTTAAGTGAAGTAACTCCAATCAAAAAAGCAAATATTGAGGTGGCAGAAAGTTAAAAAAATTTAAAAAAAACTACATTAAAATGTTATGAGCTCTTAATGGGTTAAGCATTTGTAAGAAATGTTGGTAATTTCTAAGAGATCTTTTCAAAAGTTTTTAAATTATACCCATATTGTCAACCGATTTTTTTTAAATTCCGGAGATTTATAACTCGAAAAATATGGGCGACCGCTAATTTTTTTTTCATGTTGTATTTTTTCATTTTCTATCGTTTCATATTTTTATTTTTTTTTTTTTTAATTTGAGTTATTTAATTGTTCCAATTGATAATGAAAAATTATGAGGTAGGCGTGGTGATTTGCCCGCTGCGTCGAGAGACATGGACCGATCCTGCTGATTTTTAAAAGCACCTCTTTCGAGATGATATCTAATCGATTGGCATATTTACATTTTCTCTAGCTCATCGAAAGCATTGGCAAAGTTGATTTCAACACTAACACGGACGGACAGACGGATATCGATTAATCGACTTCGCTATAAATAAAGACTCAGAATATATATACTTAAGGGGATCGGAAATGGATATTGTAGAAATTACAAACGAAATGACAAAGTTAGATACACCCTTTTTTTGTTCACTTTGTAAGAAGTCTCAAAATGTTTCTGGCTTCATGTTTATAAACAATCGAATCAGTTTTAAGTCAAATCGTACATTATTTTGTTTTTTGTAGTCAAAAACTCATTGCTCGAATCTAGCGGTCCGGATTTTCTGCATTTTCAGATTTCGTGTGAGCTGGAAGGCCCCCCCTAATAAATTCCATTGCGTCTTTACTATCAATAAACGCTTTTTAGTTTTCGCGAAAATTTTGTACTAAAAAAGCATTAGATGTTCTTTAAAAACAAAAAAATGAACGCAACCTAAACTGCAGCAAGCGACAACTGTAGCGCATATTAAGGTCTTGAGTTGTACTGAGGCTACATAATGTTTACCTTTTAATCGTAAATATGGGCAAAATTTTGCTTCTATGCCTTAAATTGCTCGCTCAGCAAGTTAATTTTGTTTTATCATAAAACGACTCCAATACGAGTAAAATGCTTTAGATGTCCGGGATGCGTAAAGGTTGGACGATCAAATTCCGCTCAGGATTCCCGATATTTAGATTTAGTTGAAGAATGAGTGGTAACAAAAAAAGACTGAAATCTTCATCCTTTAATGTAAAATGGCAATTTAAAAAAAAAAACTCATTTGAAATTCACGAAATTCTTTATTCATAAAATAATTCCTAAAAACTCAATCATTGAAAAGTTTACCCTATAAAAGTTCCCAATTTGATTTAAATAAATTCTAAAAAAGTCACACTCTTACGCAGTTTAGAACAAAAAAAATACAACAAAAAGACTACCATCATAACAGAAAAAAAACTTGATTATAGTTGCATTTACAACAACAACAATGTTATATTTTTTGTTACTTTTGAGCTATCAAACATGTGTCTTATAAAAGCAGCAAAGTTTTTTATTTTCTAAGTGAGTCAATAAAATTTATTTATTACGTTTGTATGTATTGTTGTTGTTGCCTTTTTTTATTAAATTTCTGTTACGTTTGGTTTAGAATTAATCTTATGCTTGATAATGAAAATGGGTCAAATTCTTTTTTTCTTTTTTTTTTAATTCAACACAAACTTTTCTATAAAGGCACTTGGGCACACACACGCACGCACACATACACAAATAATAAAAATAATAATAATAGATACTTAACATTAAATGGTTGTCTGTAAACGAAATACTGTTAGTCAGTAAAAGTAATAGGAAATGTGTAAGAAAGAGAATGTTTAAAAGAAACGTGAGCAGGGTAGGGAGTATTAAAGAATAAATTTTAATTAACAAAAAGTAAATAAGATTATTGAAGGCAAAAAAAAAAAAAACACAGAAAAAAATCAAATTAAGAAGAAGAAATATAACTAAGCATCTATAAATTTTCAGTGTTTTTATACCCTTAACAAGAGGCGAAAAATGTAAAACTATTTCGCCTGAATTTTTTTTTTGCAAGAGAAATAAACCGCAGTGTTGGCGCAAAAAAGACATGAACTCGTTAAATTGGGGCGAGCGCCAATTTATTCACTTGATATTTCTTTTTTAATTTTTGATTTCTCTATCGCTCTGCATTTATGTTTTTATGATTGGAGTTACCTTGTTTATCCAAATGATATGGAAAAATTAGACGCAGGCCTGGTGTTAATCCTACTGCCTCGAAACACATGAACCCATCTTATTGATTTTCAATAGCACTTTTTAGACACTATTTCTAATCGATTGGTGTATTTAAATTTTCTCTAAATTTTTCTCTAGCTCATCTAGTGCATTGGCAAAGTTTATTTCAAAACTAACACGAACGGACAGACGGACGGACATTGCTCAATCGACTTCGTTATACAAAAGGACTCAAAATATATTAATACGGGTCGGAAATTATACTCTCTCAAAGGTTTCACAATAACAATATCGAATAATATTTTAAATTTTCCCATAATACAGAGAGCATAACATCATCTCACGTCATCTATAGAATAACAATTTTAACCACAAACCTTTTTTTTAGCAAAAAAAAAATGTCGAGCTTTCCTTACATTGTGGGAAATTTATTAAAAATCCAGCTATGTCCAAACACTTTTCAAAATAACGAGGGGTAGCGAAATCTTTTCCTAGAACAATGGCAATGTAATTACCTACTGCCAGTTAACAACCTTAGATTTTGTTTTTTTTTTTTTCTTGTGGTATAACATTAAGAATCGAACATATCCAGCTCTGCAGTCGAGTCATACACGCTTTTTTTTTGCCAAAGTATAAACTTACGAGGAAGATCTGAAGAATATTTTATTTAGCAAAATAATGCAATTCTTGAATCTTGACATTTTTTGTTAATTTGCTCCGTTTAATAATTTTAACTTCGTACATAAAGTCAATGTGTAGAGTTATTTTTAATTTTAAACTAAGGAATGATACTCTGTTTATTATTTCATGCTAAGTGCTGTGAAAAGTCACATGTTACTCAAATGTTAAAAAAAAAATTGTGTTGCTGTAGTTGCTCTCAATTTAGTTTGTAAAGTCAAGAAATGTTTCTACGAGGGCTGCTATATATATTTCTGGCCTGGCAACACTGAGTGCTGCCAAGTGCAATCTGACATTTCCATTGGAAAGTTTGTCATTTTTAAGCATAATCGTACTCAAAACGTTTTGACGTACGATCATTATTTGTGTTGTTTACAGTGACTTGAAAAAATTAATATAGAAAAAAAAATGGAATTAACTCGTGAACATTTTTGTGCCATCATTTTTCACAACTTTCGACGTGGATTATCACGACAAGAGTGCATTGATGAACTTAAATCTTTGTATGGCGATGAAGCACCATCCTATAGCACTGTGAAAAATTGGTATAATGAATTTAATCGTGGCCGAAGTTCGCTCAAAGACGAATTCCGTGAAGGTCGTCCAAAAACGGCTGCCAGAGAACATTGATGCCGTGCGTGAACTCATAATGCAAGATCGACATGCGACATACCTAGAGATAGAGAAATCCTTGGACATTTCCTCCACCAGCATACATTCGATACTGCATGAACTCCTGGCCGTAAAAAAGGTTTGTTCTCGTTGGATCCCGCACAATTTGAAAGTCGCTCAAAAAAAGGCTCGTGTCGATTAGTGCAAGGAAATGTTGCAAAAATACGATTGCGGTGCTTCAAAAGACGTTTATAAGATCGTCACAGGTGACCGTGTGGGTCTTCAAAGACGAGCAAAATCCAACGAAAGTTGTTCGTGGAAGAAGCACTTCGAAGTAAATGGTCGCCTGTTTCTTCGGCAAAACTAATCATGTGGCGACTGTTCCGCTTGAGCAACGTGGGACGGTCACTTCTGAGTGGTACACTACAATTTGTTTGTCTGAAGTCATCGGAGAAATTCGAAAAACTAACAAGAGAAGAAGAATCATTGTTTATCATTACAATGCGAGCTCTCACACATCGGCTCAAACCAGAGCGTTTTTTACCGGCCAAAACGTCGAATTAATGGGTCATCCGCCGTACAGCCCTGACTTGGCACCTAATGACTTCTTCTTGTTTCCGCACATCAAGAAAAAAATGCATGGTCAACGATTTTCGTCGCCAGAAGAAGCTGTTGAAGTGTTCAAAAACCATGTTTTAGAGGTGTCTCAATCGGAGTGGAAAAAGTGCTTCGACAACTGGTTTGAGCGCATGCAAAAGTGTATAAATCATGCTGCAAAATACTTTGAAAAACAAAAAACCATTTTTGATTATAAATTTTCGCATTTTCCCTATTAGGCCAGAAATATATAGAGCAGCCCTCGTAGTAGCTGTATTTTAAACTAAAAAAAAACTTCGCAACATTTTTACCAACTGAAAAATAGGCAAAAACGAAAACAATGTTGCACACTTAAGGGCAACGGTTCTCAAATGGGGGTCCGTAGCAGCCTTCTAAGGGGTCCGCAAGAAAGGCCGAAAAAAACAGTGCCTTAAAAAGTGCTTTGCATCTTTTAATTTCTATTTTATTAGTTGATGTTTAAGGATATTTATGAATTTTTATAAAAAATAAGTTCTTTACGTGTTTGCGTTTTAAATTCAACATAAAAAACAAAATACAACTTGGGCTTCAGAGGGGTCTGTGAAAAAAAAAATTAACTTACCAGGGGTCCGTGAGCAGGAATTTAATGAGAACCCCTGCTTAAGGGCAATAAAAAGGAGAATTTTTCTTTCAATTATAGAATTGGCAACAACAGCTAATTGTCA
The DNA here is from genome assembly GCA_937654795.1 of Cistogaster globosa. Taxonomy (NCBI): domain Eukaryota; kingdom Metazoa; phylum Arthropoda; class Insecta; order Diptera; family Tachinidae; genus Cistogaster; species Cistogaster globosa. Next base: position 5,854,721 of record OW569406.1, read on the forward strand.
ACATTTTTATGCAAAATAATTAAAGTTGCTAAAAAAAAATTTTACATATTTAAACAAAGTTCTTAGTTAAAAAAAAACAGTTTTTCGAAATACTTTTTAAAATTTAGTAAATTTTAAATATAAAAGTTTTGTGTTCTGTTCCCTAACAGAAATATTTTGTTTATACACAACATTTGTATGTTAAATTTACATAATATTTCTGCTTGTGTCTGTTATTGTTTTAACAGTTTAATACATATTTAAATGGATCGCGTTCATTACTTAAGTCATTTTTTCGTGTTTTATTTGTTTATTCTTTAATAATTAGATAACAGTTAGAGAATGTTTGTATGACCGAAAAGTTTTTTTTTGGAAATTACGGTATAAACTAAACTAAAATACTCAAATGCATACACACATTTACATGCTGTCAAGCAAAAGGTTAATAAACTTTACATTTGAGTGGATGTGAAATGTTTTAGTAAAGTGAATAATTTTTCTTTGTAACAGATTTAATAAAAGTTAGTGACAATTTTATTTTTTATATTCATATTCATTGACTCATAACAAAAATTGCGGGTAATAAAGCTGCTATATTACCCGAAATTTTTGTTTTTTTTTCTTGCTATTAATTTGTTAACATTTTGTTAAAAATTCTTAATTTAGAATGCTTATCACCACTTGCCTTTTTTGGCCTCTCGACAGAGATGTCAGATGTAGCGATTTCTCGCCAAAGGTTTTGGCAATTTTTGTTTTTTTTTTTTTTTGTTTTGGCGATTGGCCCTAATGAGCAAGATTTTTTTTATTTTAAAACATTTTTCCATTTCAAAATGTTGCAATTCGTCTAACTTGTAAATTTCTTTGTAAGTTTGTTCGTTTATTTGTTTGTTGGTGCGTCATTTACAGCTAAACAACTAAGCACATTTTAATGAAATTTGAAACACGTAGGAGGGGAGCAAAAGACCAAGGAGATAGTTTTATGCATTTGAATCAATTTTCCTAAGGTCTCTGGCAATAGATTTTAATGAAATATGGGAAATAAAAAGATCTTTATCTATATTTGATTCCACAACTAAGACCTAGATGAAATAGAAAGGAAAAATACGGGTTACAATAAAATTTTAAACACACTTTAACTTTATATACCAGATATAAAAACACAGCAAATAAATTAATTTGACCATCAGAAAGCAAACAAAAATTGGAGAATTTTATTATCAAGAAAAAAAAATCGAAAACAAAATTTAAATTAAAACTCATGCTAAATACATTACTCTTGTGCAACAATAGTGTTGTAACATTAAATTTGTTTTTTTTTTTAATTTTTTTAGCAGTAATCAACATATTTTCTATCCACTGTAAAATTTTTCTATAATTTTGCCTCGTATTTAACAAAACTTCTTTAAATTAATTTTGACTTTTGCTTGTAGCAAAATTATTTATTTTGAGTCAAAACACTTTTGTTGAACAACTGCCGTATGTCTTAATAAAAGTAGCTTAATTTCTAAAAAAAAAACCTTCTGGCAACCTCGTTGTAGGCATTTTAGTTTTGTTTACATTATCGTTTTTACTCATTAAATCGTTCTCTCTTGCTAATTTAATTGTGTCTGTGCAAAAAAAAAAATAAATAAATATTTGCAAAATAAATAAAGCAACAACAAGCACATGAGCGACCTACACCAAGCCATTGTGAATTGAGTAGGAATTTCTATAATTAAAACATTCAAATGACTGCAATTTTATAGAAAATGAATTGTTAAAATAATTTTTTGAAGGTGGTAAGGGGCAAAACAAATATTATGCACACACATTCATACATACATACATACAAACATACATACATACATACATACATACATATGTATGCGTGTGAAAAGTGTGAACATTTAAAAAAAATTTTTTTTTAAATTCGTGTGGCACCGAAATTCTTTGACATTGAACCGTAACTCGAGTATTTTAACTGAGCTGCATGTTTCCCATGACGTTAATGTTTTAAAGGGATCCGCTCTCTTGTCTAACTTGCAGCACTTGGAAAACTAGGAGGTCTTCTTGTTTCGTCGCTTTGTGTATGCTGATCGATAAAACCGAAAAAAAGGAAACAAGTTGAGCTGAAAATTTCTCAAGTTTTGTCCACATTTTCGTTAGAACAGCTGTTTAAAACTTTTGATGAAAATAAAGACGCTTTTTTTTACTTATAACAATAAATTTAATTCTAATTATGGCCAATTCGAGGCAAGTTGTTGAATAGGCCGAAAGTGAAATATCCTGTCATCTCTGCAGTTCCGGAAAAAAATCCTGGGTACAGCTTTGCAGAACTGCATAGAAATTTTTTGGGGAAACCCCTACAAACCTTTGTTCGCATAAGATCAATTTTGTACTCATCTTCGCCATCTTTTCATACAAAAATTTCGATATTCAATGCGAGTATAAAATTCAACCTTTTGTACGAATGTTAAACATGGAACAGAACGCCACTGCACGCAACAATTAAAATAGCTTTGTCTAAATATGTGTCTTGGCAAAGAGAAGATCGATCTGAAGTAAGTCGGCGCATGTGGCGTTGGATTTGCCATACTCTTAAAACTTTGTCAAACGGCATCACTAGAGTTGCCATAGAATAGAATCCACAGTGAAACAGAAGCAGGGGACGTCAAGCCCGTACAGGAACAAGATAAATTCAGGTTGATATAACATACAGTTGCAAAGGAAAGACGCCAACGTCGAAAATAAAAAAAAAAGTATTCAAGTATGACAGTTAGGGTCATGGTACACTATTTAACTCAGTTGTTCCATCTGTTTAAAATGGCATGTGTGTCCAAAAAGTAAGATAATACAGATTAGAAGTACGTGTGTGAGTTTGAGTAACAAGCATTTCGATTGATCTGTACAACTTTATAATTTTTTTAATTAGTTCTTAAAATATTAGTTTCTATGCGATCAGAGTTGCATTTTAAAAAACATCTTTCTTGTATGACATTGTGGCCCCAGAACCCACCTTTTCCTGCGATTTTTCTTTGCAGAACCGAATTCTATCAGATTTTATTACGAATGAATTGTACGATTGTCTAGGATAGTTTATTGCAACCTTTAATATTGTTAACCAGTGTTGCCATTTTAATATTTTTTGTGCAGTTTATCTCCATTATTTATAGTTTTATCTTATTATACCCTTCACCACAAAAAGTGGATATGTTTGTCATTCTGAGTCCTTATGCATAGCAAAGTCAATGGAGCAATGTCCGTCCGTCCATCTGTCCGTCCGAGCTTGTGTTGAAATCACTTTTGCCAGGGCTCTTGATGAGCTAAAGAAAATGTAAATACGCCAATGGATTAGACATAGTGAAGAAAGATTTGCTATTGAAAATCAACAAGATCGGTTAATGTCCCTCGAGGCAGGGGGCTTAGCAACACACCTGCCTCTAACTTTTCTATATCATTTCGAACAATGAAGTAACTCCAATCAAAAAAAAAAAAAAAAATATAGGGCGACAGAGAATTAAAAAATGAGAAAAATATCAAGTAAAAAAATTTGCGCTTGTCTATATTTATCAAGTTAAAGGCCTCTGAAATTTTCATAAATTAGCTCGTTTGTCACTATGATCAATATGGGTATCATTTAAAAGCTTTTCAAAAGATCTTCCAGCAAGTACTAAGCATATTAAGAGCCGATGACATTTTTATGTAAAATTATATGTTGAAATTTAATTTTTTCCTTTTTTTTAATTTTCCTGTCACCCCAGTATTTCTTTGGTTTTTTTTAATTGGAGTTACTTTACTACAAGAGATTTAAATACATGGTAAAGGGTATATAAGATTCAACATAGTGGAATGTAGCACTTTTGCTTGTTGAAGTTGCTTAAGTTTTCTAAACATATTCATAGAATGTTTAGCAACTTTGTTGATAAAAGCTAAAGCAACAAATATCTTTTGTGCAAAAATAAAATGTTCATATGACATTGTCTTACCCAAAAATATTTAAATTAAAATAAACACACCTCCGATATAATACATACGTTTGTTATTATTAAAAAATATTAAATGCTTTACGGAAGTAAAATTTAAAAAAATTTTAGTATTTGCAACACAAATGTTTCATTGTTGTTAAGAATCAAAACTTTAATCAGTTAATTTTTGCCAAAAACAAAATGAGGGAAAAAAAACGTTAATAATGAATGTTAATTAAGGCTAAAAATAATTTGCAGTATTTAAAAGACTGATTTCTTTCTTCTAAAAAGGAAAAATTTTAAAATTTAACATCAGTGGGAGTTTTGTCGATTTTCAAACTTTTAAGTGTTCAAATTAAAAACCATCATTAAATCGTTTGAATTTGTTTTTTATTTATAAACTTTTTTTAACCTTTTTTTCTAGCATCTTAACATCACAATAAAGGTCTGTTTCACAAAATAAAAAATCAATTTTGCTTGTTTTTAAATGAGTTTTTGCACATTAAAACTCAAATATGTGTTTTTCTTCTAAATGCGTTTTTTATATTTGTTTTTATGTTTATTTTATTTACTTATTATTTAAATATGATTTTTTTTTATCTTGAAACTAATTTATTATGCAAAAATAGCAACAACAACAAAAAAGATATGTAGATGTTATTCTCACTGTCAAGGTTTTTTCAAACATCATTTATAGTGTGGTTTTATTTTGTATTGGTTTTTGTTGTTGTAGTTTCTTTTTTAATTTTTTTGTTTTGTTTTTTAATTAATATATTTTTGCCTTAATGATTTAATTCGTAGACATAAATATCATGAGATTTATATATGTAGAAATCGCAGTAAAGCTAATAATAAAAAACTGGTCTAATAAAATTTGATAAATTTTTTTAATTACACTGTGTAACAAAAAAATTCGACCATACTTTTTTGTCAGATTAGTTAATAATTTTCTAAAAAATGCAATGTCCTTAAATCAATAAAAGATTATTGATTATAACCGATTCTTTGTTTCGTAATTGTTTAGGAAATTGTAGGCAAAGCATATCAAAAAAACTACTACAGGATTCAAATTGTAATGATTGTTTATCTTTATAGCTTGAAAAAAAAATAAAGTAATTCATTCCCAAACTATGACAAGATCTCTAAAAAATGTTTCCAAAAATTCTATATTTTATTTTGGTTAATTTTTACTGTTTTAGAGAATCAAAACCAAAATTAATTGTGGCCATTTGTTGTCAACAATTTTAGATTATTTTGTTGCATGGTGTTATTTGTTATTCAAATTAGCATAAATATTTGCCAGCTGTGTAATTAATAGGAATAAGAAATAGGAAACAATTTGTTGAATTTTAAAAATTTATCTCATGCGTATAAACACATTGCTGGCGAGTTTCCCTTTCACTCTTTTGGAAATAGGGTCATAATGAAATAAATGCAATTTAAATTTTAACAATTTTAAACTCACATTACTTATCATACATGACTTTTATATAATTCAAGGTAGAAGGCAAAAAAAAAAAAATAATCTTATATTCTTCTCGCTAATTCTTAGTTGAAGTGTTTAATACTCACTGTTTTTAAGATTAAAAAGCAAATAATATTCTTTTCTCTCCATAAGATATTCAATAAACAAATTGTTTTGGCCCACTTATTAAAAAAGATTCAAATATACTATTATAACAGTTTTATAACACTTATTTGAAACTGTTATACTCATCAAAAACAATTTAAACAAATAATTATGTATAGAAAATAATTTGTCTATTTTAAAAAATTGGTTAAAAAACGTTTATTTCATTTTTATAACAGTTTTTTTTTAATTTTTAAACTTCATACAAATGTACGTTGTTAAGTATGATTTTCAAAAAATACAAAATGTTTTTCCTAATAAAAGCCAAACCCAGCTAAAAAAATCTATAGATTTAAAAATCGTATAACAGTTCTATAACACTTACTAAAAACTTTAATATACACTTCCATACAGTTTTTAATAAGTCCAGTTTTTAATAAGTACTGATTTAATTATCTAAATGTTTATTGAAACCATTTTATTATTTGATTATGCTAAAATATATGCTAAAATCGAAAACATTGAAAAATATAACAATTTTTATTTAGCTCTTTTATATTATAAAATTATATAAAAGAAAATAAACCTTTTTTAAGCTTTTTATTTTTAAAATTAAAATTTTTGAATTAGAAAATTTTCTTAAAAATGATAATTTTCCTTTGTTTTGGCTTTAGGTAATATTATAACAGTTTTATCACATTAAATATGAACTGTTATACTAAAAAAATAATTTATTGTATAAGAATATCAAAGTCGGGCTATATTTAACTTTTGTTATTTAAAATAAATTTTTTATTTTTGGAATCAACTTTTTATTATTTTTCGTATAACAGTTTTTAATAAACCTGTATTTAATTTAATTTTTTTCTTCTTTTTTAATTCTTTGTTACCCCATGATTTGTTTTTTATTTATTACTGGAGTTTCTTCACTAAAATAAATTTACATGTATGGTGAAGGGTATATAAGATTCGGCATATCCAAATATAGCACTTTTACTTACTATTTTGTTTTTTATAAATAAAGCGTTCTGCAATTTACTGCCTCTTTTCTTTTTGTTTTTTGTTAGAAAATATTTTTCTATTATTAACCTTGAAAATTGAAATTAAGAACTACGATTATCATCCATTAATTCACCCACCTGTTATTAGTCTTTTTAAAACGCTAAAACTCAACATTCAAATCGAACACGTCAATTAAAAAAAATATTTCCGCAAATAATTTTCGATATGAATAAAATTCAGAAAAAAATTTTATTGGAATCTGCGCTTTGTAGACTACATGCGCTTAAAAATAGATTAAAAACAAATAAATTTGGAACAAAAAATAAAAAAAAAAAACAATAAAAAAATTTGCATTTATTGTTATTTTCCTGCTGACCTCTAAAAGTCTTGAGTGTAAAAGACAGTCAGCCAGACTTAAACTAAACAAAAGCAAAATCTTAAAAAAACTTCTTTTGAGAACTCAAAATAAATACGATAAAGTTCACACAAAAAGTTAAATACAAATTTCTCTCAATATTAAATACGAGGCGCGTTCAAATAAAAATTTTATTTCTTATTTCATAAGAGAGGTTGTTTAATACTGCAATTTTCCACTTTCCCAGATTAAGGAGAATACAAATAAATGCAATGGGATAATTTCTTACCAAACAGATATCTCTAGCATCGCTGATATTAAATTAGAAGATATTTTAAGCTTTAGAATCAGCTCAGATCTGTCCTAAGCTGTACATTCTGTGTAGACTTGTGTAGTTCATAAGCAAACTAGTTCATTTAAGTGAACTAGTTCATACTTTTAAGTATTACCTAGTTCATTTTTGAACTTTACTTTGTGTGTGAACTAACAGACAAGATGAACTAGAATTCATGTCTGTGTTTCCTGATTGACTATTTCGGATATGAAATTAGTGTTGCCACGTATTTTATTAAACATTCGTTTTGACAATGCTACGGTGTTGTTGCCAACATATTTTGAAAATAACATATGAACTAACTTTAGAACTAAAAAAAGTGTTTGAACTAAAATTTGAAAACAACGAACAATACGTCAACAGAGCCTTTGAACTAAGAGAGATTTAGAACTAAAGAGAGCCTTTGAACTAAAATTTGAACTAGTTCATTTTCATACTTTGAACTAAAAAGAGCGATCACTAAATTGAACTAAACAGCACAAGTCTATTGACAATGTTCAGACAGTCACTTGTAATCTGGTGTAAGAAAATCAAACTATAAACTTTTGACCAGCACAGACCACAAACCAAGACGTGACCTAAGCAGGTTTGGAAAATCAGTCTGCTCTCTAATACAACATGGATTTTTCCTAGTGTAGTAATGTTAAAGGGGGTGAAAATATTCCAATACTAATCCTGCTATGAAAGACGATGATAACTGGAACGGCAAAGCTATTAATAGATCAATTATGTGAGTCATTTACCCGACGGTACAATTAATTGGCTGTTGAAATTAAAATTTCCTACCCCTACTCCAGCTTGCATTTGGAAAGCCTCAGCTCAGTCTGCTAAAACTTTATAAGGACACTAATTTCTCAAAAGATTCCTTTGCTGTTTAGCCCCTTTTGTTGTTGCCAATACGGCGTTTTTAAAACTCTAGTTTTGTTCGTATCCGCTTCTAGTGAAACTGGATTTGCAGGATCTTCAATTTGGAAACGGGACAAAAATTAACTGTAGGAAATACAAAAAAAAAACTAAATTGTAGATTTTAAACCACCATTAGAAAAATTTTGGGGAAAAAGTTTTTTTCTGGCAACTCTAAACAGACGAAACGATAAATATTTCCAAATAAATATGAAATATAAAATTTTTATTATATTGTCTTAATTGAATTTTATCAGAAATTTGTCTTGAATTTGAATTTTGCTAAAACGCAGAAAAAGAATTTCTAAAGCTTAATTTATTATTCCTGTAACCATGCAAGTGTTACCATATCATATTTTTATAGGCTAAAAAAATTAAATTATTTTGATTGGTTGAAAAAAATTTTGCTTATGAAATGTGTTCCTCAGTACAATACTTTCACTTTAAATAAGTTGTTGGGTTCATTTAAATTTTATTTAATTTCTTTTCTGTTATGATTTCTTCATTTTTATGGTTAAAACGATTTCCTAGCTTTCAGTCAGCAATGGTTTTATACAAATTATTTAAAAGCAAAGAAACAAAAGAAAAGTTCAACAACCTTTAAAAGACCCAAATTTAAAACTTTTTCCTAATTACTAATAATTTATAACAGAACGCGTATGTGTGTGTGTGTGAGCTTTTTTCTTTTTTGTAAGCTTGCATATGTTATTATAAGAGCAAAGTTTTAAAAAGAGATTTGTTTGTTGCAATAAAAGAGCAAATTTTGTAACAGAACTTAATTTGAAGGCTTTAAAGAATTATAATTTGATCTTGTAAATCTTTTGTGTGGATGTGTTTGAATTTAAAACACATTAAATTTGTTAATGACGCAACAAATTCTTGTCCTAATTGATAAATGTTTTTAACTAAATTTGTCTACTTTAATATTTTGAAGAGTATAAAATTTTTTTCTTTTTTTTATAAAACACCGCAAATTGTTAAAAAAAATTGTGTTTACTTTGACAGTTGAAATGCTTGCGATTTGGTTACGACACTTTATTGTAAAAGAACAGAGTGTACGACTGATAAGTTACTAAAAATCAAAACAAAAATTGTGTATTTTTAGTTATCTAAAGAAGTATAACAGTTTAAAATTAATTATTTGTTTTCCAAACGAATACTAAATAGATGATTATCTATCTATAAATTAATAATTTATAATGCTAAAAAATTTTATGACCTATATAACAGTTTTCTACAGTTAATGAAAACTGTTATACTCTTTTTAGAATTGAGAAATTTTAATATTTGAATAAGGAACTAAATTTTACCGTCACAAACTCGCCTTTTATACGCGTATAACAGTTTATAACAGTTACTAAATTTAATGAGAACACATTTAATTAAGTTACAAGGAAATAAATATGCAGGCTCCGAGAGTTTAACAAAGTATTTAATTGGTCTCAGCCTTAGAAAATAATAATCAAAAATTATATCAGATGAATTTGATTAATTGAAATATTTATTAATATTACTCTTAAGTCCCACCCCTTTCCACAACATTATAACTTACAAACAATAGTAGTTTAGTTTAATCATTAACTATTTTTGTTATTTTCTTTACAGGAATTATGACACTGAGCCGTGGCCCTTACAGCGAGCTCGATAAAATGAGCCTTTTTCAGGATCTAAAACTGAAACGACGTAAAATCGATTCAAGATGCAGCAGTGATGGTGAATCAGTAGCCGATACCTCAACCTCTTCGCCAGACCTCTTAGCGCCCATGTCGCCAAAAATGTGTGATACCGGGGGAGGAGGCGGAGGCGGTGGTGGTACAAATGTGGCCAGTTCTCTACCTTTGGTAACGCTTACAGCTACCACCGCTTTAACCACAACCGCAACACCTGCCGCATGTTCCACTACACAAGTGGAAGCTGAAGTTGTGGTAGCTACTGCTAAAGCGGTAGCAGCTGCTGTGGCAGCTAAAAATGAGCAGTTGCAACAATTGCAACAGCAACAAGAACAGACTGAAATTCACTCATCATCATGTGGTATGATGGCGTCGGCGACAACATCAACGATGATGACACCGCCTGCGCCCGTAAGGACTTCGCCGCCTATGAACACTGAAATGGCAGCAGCCGATAGTAATGAGCGACGGACACCTTTAAGTAATCGCGCCACACCCACACCGCCCCATAATAATGGCAATGCCAGCAGCTGCACGAGTAATGGAGGTGGTAGTAGTCGAGCTTCTCCAGACTCAATGGATGATAAACCCTCAACTACCACTTCCTCGCCCATATTGCCATCAAACGGTCTTTTGGGTGTAGGAACACAAAGCAGCAGTGTAGGCGGAGGATCAGGGCCAGTAGGGGGTAGCAGCAATAATAATAATAATAATGCCAGCGGTAATATGAGTGTGATACGCTCGGTAAAGGAAGAACGCATTTTAGCTTCTCCAACACGTATGATGGCCTACCATCATCATCAGCAGCAGCAACAACACCAGCAGCAACATCAACAACAACTCATGCAGCAGCAGCAACAACAACAGGGTAGTAAAACACCCACACAGTCTCAACAACATGTTACAGTTTTAGTAACACCATCTCGTATTAAGTCTGAACCACATTTACCGACCCAAACACAACATTCGCCATATTCCACAGCTGTAAGCGCTTCAACTTCAACTTCCACTTCCTCCCCTTTACACAGCGCATCCACAAGCAGCCATTATACAAGCTCAACACAACACCAGCAGCAACAGCTTCATCATCATCAGCAGCATCAACAGCAACATCAACCGCATTCTAATCCTTCGCCCGTACCACCAATAGTCACAACACATCACTTACATCAACAGCTAACGCAACCTCAGTTGCGTAAAAATAGTCCTCCTCATGATCTGCAATTGCCAACCCAACATCACCACTTATTGACACAGTCAATGCAACATTTAACACAGCAACAACAGCTGCAACTTCTACAGCAAGCAGCTGCCATGTCTAGACAAAACAATCCTGCTACAAGAGAGTTGTCACCAAGTGCATCAATGTCTCCTAGTTCTAGACATTCTTCGTCGAAGTCACCGCAACAGCACATGATGCAGCCGCAACAAAATGTAGGTCAACATGTGCGAATTAAGAAGGAACCTCCTGCAATGCAAAATCATAATCCGAATTTTGGAAATAGCGGTAATGGTCCCCAAAGGCATCATTCGCCACATCATTTTATGCAGCAACAGTCACCAAACCAACAGCAGTCTCCTCAGGCACCTCAGCCACCACAATTGCCATCCCAAGCTTTGGGCAACATGGCTCAAGCCTTAATGCATCCAGCTTCGCTGCAGTCTCTGAGACATCCGAATCGGGATGCGACTTTATTATTCCGCGTTAAAAATGAAGTGCAACAACAGGTGGCGGCAGCAGCAGCGGCAGCTGGTTTGCCTCAACTAATGCAGCCTAGCGCTGCTGCCGTAGCCGCTGCGGCTGCCCAGCGCATGGTTTGGGTATCGAATGCCCGCATCAATGGCGTAAAGCCTGAAGTTATAGGTGGTCCAATGGGCAGCATACGACCGGGTGGACCCGGTCAATCGCCCTCACCACACCACTCTTCTTCATCAGCCTCCTCGACATCACAGCTATCGCCTCAAACTCCCTCACAAACACCACCCAGAGGTACACCTACCGTTATCATGGGAGAAAGTTGTGGAGTACGCACCATGGTTTGGGGTTATGAACCAGCGGCACCACCTACTTCAACCAACTCAGCCAGTCAATCACCAAATTCACATCACCACCAGCAACAACATCATATTTCACATCAACAAATGGGAGGTGGAGCGCCTTCCTCCTTACAATCTCAGCCACATCACTCGTCACAGTCATCATTGAATACAACGTCGTCGTCGCCTTCAGCTGGATCTCTAACGCCCACTCACACACCGGGACCATCGCCGCAAAATAACGAAGAAGCCGCTCAACTTCTTTTATCACTTGGGCAAACAAGAATCCAAGACAACCGACCAAGACCGCCACATGCCTTTCGTACACCTCACGCTCTCAATATGGAAAGATTATGGGCCGGCGATTATTCTCAATTACCGCCAGGACAATTACATGCTCTGAACTTAAGTGCAGCTCAACAAACTTGGGGCGCGGGTTCTTCAAATACCACTGGTCTAGGCCGCGGTCTTGATAATCCTCATGAACCAACCGATGAAGATGAACAGCCCTTAGTGTGCATGATTTGTGAAGATAAAGCAACCGGCTTACATTATGGTATTATAACGTGTGAAGGGTAAGCTCAAAGAAAAATTAAACAGAAACAAGTTTTTTTTGTAATTCAAATTGTATTTTTAGATGTAAAGGTTTCTTTAAGCGTACCGTACAAAATAGACGGGTGTATACTTGCGTAGCAGATGGCACCTGTGAAATAACCAAAGCTCAACGAAATCGTTGTCAGTATTGTCGCTTCAAAAAATGCATTGAACAAGGCATGGTCTTGCAAGGTAAGAGGAAGATTTTTGGTGTTACAATTCTTAAATCTTTTTTAATTGTCTCTTTTTTCCGAAGCTGTTCGTGAAGACCGCATGCCCGGCGGACGAAATAGTGGCGCTGTTTACAATCTTTATAAAGTCAAGTACAAGAAACATAAGAAGAGCAAGCAACAGCAACAACAGCAGCAACAACAGCAACAACAATCGCCACAACAGCATTCGCCAATGCACCAGCAACACCATCAGACTCAATTGTCACCGCATCATCATCAGACTCATCTATTTATGCCGCAACAACAGCAGCAGCAACTACAACAGCAACAGTTTGCCGCCGCTGTAGCAGCAGCCGCTCATCAGCAACAAACCAAATTATTAGGTGAAATGAAGCCAATGTTCTTGAGTAAAGAGCAGCAGCAATCTATGCATTCACCACATCACCAACAAGCTGCACAATCGCAACCACCACTGGGACCGCCACAGCAACCACCGCCGCATTTAGCCTCACCCCATCATCCGTTGCATGCATCGGCGGGAGGACCATTGCATAGTCCTGTACCAGGCGGACCTCAGCAATCAACATCACATCACCATGCCGCCTCAATTGCGCCACAACAGCATGTGACCCACCAGCCGTCAGCCGCTTCACAAAGACCCACGACGCCTCAAGAGACTGCTATGAAAATACCCTCGCATTTGGTAAATGGTACCATACTTAAGACTGCTCTCACGAATCCTAGCGAGATTGTGCACCTACGGCACCGGCTTGATTCGGCGGTTAGTTCATCCAAAGATCGTCAGATCTCCTACGAGCATTCGCTCTCCATGATACAAACTCTAATAGACTGTGATGCCATGGAGGACATAGCCACCTTGCCACATTTCTCCGAATTTCTCGAAGATAAATCGGAGATCAGTGAAAAGCTATGCAACATTGGTGACTCAATTGTCCATAAACTGGTGTCGTGGACCAAAAAGTTGCCCTTCTATTTGGAAATTCCCGTGGAAATTCACACTAAACTCTTAACTGATAAATGGCATGAAATTCTCATACTAACAACAGCAGCTTATCAAGCCTTACACGGTAAACGGCATTCATCATCCTCCCACTCGGCCACCTCAGCCAGCAGTTCTACTTCGTCGAACTCTTCGGCTTCCTCATCGTCCTCATCACCCACGCAGCACAACCACAGCAACAATCATGCATCATCTACATCACCTCCCCACTTAACAACACATCCTGCCTTAGTACACAAAGAAGATCCCGAATTTGTGGCTGAAGTTAATGCTCATCTGACAACATTGCAAACATGCCTGACCACACTAATGGGCCAGCCCATAGCTATGGAACAGCTTAAATTAGATGTGGGTCATATGGTCGATAAGATGACGCAAATAACCATCATGTTTCGTCGCATTAAATTAAAAATGGAAGAATATGTTTGTTTAAAAGTCTACATACTCTTGAATAAAGGTGAGTGAGTTTTTATTGCAGCTTTAAACGATTTCGATGATCAAGTTCTTATGTATTAACAATTGTCAACTTTTTTTATTGTTGTTTGTTTTTCAGCAGAAGTGGAACTGGAGAGTATACAGGAACGTTATATTCAAGTGTTGCGTACATTCTTGCAACATTCATCGCCACAAAATCCACAAGCCCGCCTTAATGAATTACTGTCCCATATTCCAGAGGTGAGTTAAAAAAAAAAAAATAAAAACATTACTTTTTTGTGAATCCCATAAAAGTTTCGGTTTTAACCTGCTAAGTTTTCTTTACAGATCCAAGCTGCTGCTAGTCTTTTATTGGAAAGTAAAATGTTCTACGTTCCCTTTGTCTTGAACTCGGCCAGTATAAGGTAGCAAATGCTCCAACGTGGTCTATTAACAATTGCCGAAAAACAACAACAATCGCAACCGCCTTACGATACGACAAAAGCGACAGCAACACGAGCAGCAAATTTATTAAAGGAACAAGAACAATTGAACAGCAACAACAACAACAGCAGCAGCAGCAGCAGTAGTAGACAAGATTTTAATTTGGATTACAAAGAGAGAATCAATTGTTTGCCAATTATTGAAATGCCACAAATAAAAATTGAACAGGATACGGATTATATGGAAGGTATAGAAGAAGAGCAAGAATTGCAACAAGAAGAAAGAGTACAGGAAAAGCTAGCGATGGAAGTGGATCAGGAAGAATTAAGCATTAAGCCAGTGCCTCAGTTGTTAGAACCAACATCGATTTTAAAGACTTCTTTGCTTACGGGGGCAGCAAATACTTTGGCCACTTTGACAGCTGCTGCCGAACAAATAGCTAGAATGCCAAATGAAAGTTTAGCTAAAAATTATCCATATTTTAGGGAAGAAAATAAAAGAACTTATACAGTAGAGGTAGAGCAAGAGAAGATCGCATTAGCTGAAGATAAGAAAACAGCTTCATCAACAACGACTACTACTTATACATCTATTTTACAAACAGCATTGATGTCAAAACGTCCAGCAACATTAAATGTTGCAGCAACATCTTCAACGCCATCATCATTAACATCGTGTAGTTTAGCTTCAACAAAATCTTTACATGTACGAACACCCGATCAAGTTTTAAAGACTGCCGTTACTTTGGCTACTTTGGGTGAAATAGCAGCTCAACAAGAGCAACAACAGCAACAGCTACAACAACAACAACAGCAGAAGCAGCAACAGCAACAGCCTCATATTTTAGTGGTGCCTCAGGTGCAGCGTAAAATGTGTACACTGCCTTTTAAAAAATTAAATTTTGCCAATGTAACAACATCATCCACATCAACATCAACACCTTTATCAACAAACTTAACAACTTCTTCTTCTTCGTCAACGATAGCAACAGCAACTACCACTATCACTACCATTACAAATAATTATTTAGGTTCTAATCTTAAAACAAATACTAATTTAAGTAATAGCAGTTGTATATTAAATAAAAATAATCTGGCGGCTTCAACTAGCAACAACAACAACAACAACAACAATAGAGATAAATTAGAAACAATCACTAACAATATTATAAATAATGTCACTATATGTAGCAACAATAACAACAGTAACAATAACAATAATTTAAATTTAAATTTAAAATCACAAACAATGGCCACACAAACCTTAAAGATTCCCACAATTAGACCGCATTTGGTGACAACACAAACCCAAACCGAAGAAACAAGTACACAAACAACACCAGCAACACTAATCGCTACACCTTTAACTCTAACAACAACAACAACATTAACAAATAATAGTTCATCTTCATTACAAACAGCCAGCAGTGGACTGTTAAGGACTGCAGTGTCAACAAATACAAAAATGTTGACACAAAACTCATCAACAAACTCATTATCAAATAAAAAATCCAAGTTAGAGGCAGAAGAAAATGTGGCCTCAAATGTTGCTGACAATGTGGTAGGCAACATTTATAAACATGTATCTGGCAGTAGTAGCTCAACATTAACAAAAATGAATGTTATACAAAATAAAGCTGCCATTAAATCCATTAGTCCAATTTCAGTAACTGACGATAATGGATCTAGTTCGACAAATACAAACACAAATGTTACTGTTGTTGTTTTTGAAACATTGTTACCTGAGGACTGAAAACTTTCTTTATAAATATTTTATAATTAATTTCTTTAAGCTTAATAATTTCCCTTATGCTTTCGTTTTCTGGTATCATCTTAAAACCTTTAATCCCTTAAGATAAGGTGAACATCAAAGTGATAAGATAACTTATGTATATTTTTCTTATGTTTGTGTTAAAACTTTAAAGAGCAAAATCATGATGACGCTATATAAATTTATTATTTTCTGAAATTTAACTTAAATTTAGAAATTAAATTTGTTTGAATCCAGGTATTTAAAAGTACTCTCGGATATAATTATGATATGGTCACCCTAAAAAGCTAGAAAGTCATGTTTTTCAATGGCTAAAAGAAATTTTCCCCTTTTCAAGATTTATTATTATGAATTTTAAGTTTGTTTTCGAAATAATTACTTTTATTTATTTATTTTTTTTTTTTGTACCATCAGTAAAAAGATCGAATATCGAAAAAATTGTGGTGTTTATCGGCCCAAGCTCTCATAGGGCCATTCCTTTATGAAAGTAGTTAACAATTTTGCAGTTAAAGGTCCAAAACTATCCTTATTTGTGCCAAAAAAAAAATGCTTAAGTATAAAGTTAAGCCTTAAATGCTAATGAGCTTTGATCAAGAATGATCATAAATAATGTGGCAACTCTTTGCCATGAAAAACGAAAACTCAATATTAAAAATCTTCACTTTAAAAATTTTAAAAAAATTTTCTGCACATTTTCAGAAACACAAAAGTGTTATTTGGTATTTGAAAGTATTGTGCTGCCTGCTTTTAGGCGCACATTATAAAATGATATTTTTCAAATTTTTAAAATATGGAATTTAAATTTCTATGAATTTTTATACAAACGTACGAAAGGTAAGCAAATAACTTAACATTTTGATTCACACCTTAAATATCTTTCCCTTGTTACCCACCTCTTTTGTTTTTTTTTGTAATAATTTTTTTTTTTGAAAACTTAAAAAAATGCTTTCTTTGTTTGCTTGCAATATTTTTAAGTTTTAATTTTTTATACAATGATTTTTTATTTTTGTTTTAATATATATTTTTTTGTATGTATACAAATTGTGTTTTTATCTTAGATTTTAGATTTAAACAAAAAAATATGTTTTTTGTTTATTATTATTTTTTTTATTTTAAGTAACATTAACTAATTTTATAACTATGATTACTATGTGTGTATTTTTTTTCGTGTATAATTAATAAATAATTTATAAGTTTTTAAGTAATTTCTTTATTATTAAGAAAACCACGTATGCAACACTATACAAAATTATGGACTTTTTTTGTAATTTAATCTTGTATTTCTTAAGCTTTTATTACTATAACTATTTTTATTATATATAATATAAATATTTTTTAGTTGATCTTTAAAAAAAACAAACAAAAAAAATCCCAAATAATTTTTATAAAATAATAATATAATTTTTATAGTTTAAACAATCGTTTTTTTTGTTTTTTTAAAAAAAAAGTATGTGTATTTTTTCTGTGTTTTTATTTTTTGTCATTGTTAATTATTAATCATCTTTAAATATATATGTATGTATACATCTTAAAAGAAAAGAAAAAAATCATAAAATAAAATATTTTTTGCAAAAGCTTCTTTAAAACATTTAAAAACATTAAAATCCTACAAAAAAAAACCTTTTAATAAAACAGAAATTTTTAAACAAATTTTTTGAAACAGTTTTTTTTTTAATATTTTGAAGCTAAAAAATTCAAAACGTGTTGCTGATATATGTTGCTGAAACATGTTTCTGAAACATGTTGCTATTAAAATTCATAGTCGATTTTACTACTACAAAGTTAAACAATATTTTGTTAACAATGTAATTTTTATTACAGACGAAAAAGCCTAAGCAAGAAGTATTTTGTTGCAAGTAAAAATCAATTTTCATTTTCTTAATTTTCAGTTTACACAAATTTATGTTTTTCTCATATTAAAAAAGTTTCAATTAATTATTAAACAAAGAAAGAAATACTTCAAATTTAAACAAAAAACATGTTGCAGAAATCAAGAGCAACATGTTTGTTTACATACTAAAGTAGACAAGTGATTTTGATTAAAAAAATATGAAAATGAAAATTTAAAAAAAAAAAAAAAAAAAAACATGTTGCCAAGTTAAAATTTTTTTAAGCGTTAAGCCTGGTACTCTGTTCAGTTTTTCATGCGGAATGCTGTTAAACTACATACATTAAAAATTTTTATGAATAAGGTCTGAAAAAATGTTGCAGAAGTAGTACTCTGTTTTTACTGTAGAAAAACATATGAAATGTTTCTGGCAACATTTTATCAAAGTTCTGAAATAAAGCAAAGATGGATTATTTTATGCGGAATTTTTCAAACAACAACAGATTATATGTATTTTGCTAACATTTTTAAAACAATGTATTATACGTGAAAACAATAAAACGTGAAATTCTTCTAAATCGCGAGATAGACACCACATTGTAAACGTCAAATTTTCCACATGAAATAATCAATGTTGCTCAACAATTTTCAAAAATTTGAACAGAGTACCAAGCTTTAAGTAAAATTAAGCAACACAAAGCAAAAAAAATATTGAAAAGAATTCGAGTTATAGCAACATGTTTCTGGCAACAAAAAGCAAGAATATTAAGTTACACAAAAATTTTTTTTTTTATTATTTTCGCCTTTAAAGGAATGTCAGATGAGGTTTTTTATAGATATAAAAACTTACCATCTGCTAACTTAAGAACAGTTTCTTCTAGAGGAAGTATAATTTCCTATTTAAATGCTTTCAAATTTAGTTTTGTGACCAGCTTGAACTTACGGTTTCTCCTTTGTCGATCTTAACACTTAACCTCCGCTTGGAATAGACAGTTTTAAAGAGAATAACTAGTGTTCTAAATTTTAGTGTGAAAAACCTTTGGCTTCAAGGCACAAAAAATCCAGTATGTTTTTGAACGACTCATTGTTAAACATAAAGTAACATATTGAGGCAACTTTTCAAGCTGCCCAGTCGTTCTTACTTTTGCATCAGTTTTGATTGACTAAATAACTCACCTCAAACAACTTTTTCTCTAAAAAATAAAACGAAAGTAGTTAAGTTTTTTTTAAAAAGCAGGTCTGTTTAAAACGAATTTCTACATTTAACACGCTTGGCCCGTCCAAGCAGCTCTCCTGGGGAAGAACAAAAAATCCCATCTAAAACACAGCTTAAGAGATGTAAGATTTTTGTAAGAACTTAATATTGACGACTTAAAGTTTAAGGCTTTGCAAAAAGGCAGTGTGTAGTCTAATCCATTTATTTAAACTAAAAAGTTCTCGCTATGGAAAGACCCAAATAATAACAAGTTGATGTTTTCTGTTTTGTTTTTTTTATTTAAGATTTTCAATAATAAAAATTTTTAATTTTAAGCAAATAAAAATTTCCTGCATGAAACCCTTTCAAATTATAATTTTGCATTAACTTCTTTGCATTTACTGCATTTAATATTTGTTGTTACCCACCAAAACTAAAAATCTTATTCTCCAACTCTGATATTAAACTGTTAAATAAATAAGTTCAAAAGTGAAGCATACTTTAAGGCTGACTAAATTTAATTTCAAGATAGCGAACACGTCCACACAATGGTAACAAATATTTTTTTTTTTATCAAAAAATCCTTTTTTAAATTAATATTATTAAAACAAGACTTAAAAACTAAAATAAAATTGAAGCCTCCTAGATAAATTTATTGCCGCCTCTATCCAACAAACAATTTAGTGTTCCTCTAAATCTCTTAAACTTGTCGTTCTATTAAACACATTCATAATGAAAATGTTAGTTTATGGCAGAAATTAACCAAAAAAAAATTTATCACTTGTATTAAAAAAAAAAAAACAACAAAAAGTTATATGAAACGAGTTAAATTAAAATTAATTTTAAACATTTATTAAACACAAGGAAATAGAAATATAAAATCAAAATATTCAATATAAATTGAATTAAAAGAATGTACCACCATGAGGCAAAGGGTAAAATAGCTGTCGTCAAACTGTTATAAGAAATTAATTATTTGTGTAAATGTTTATAAAATGAATGAATATAAAAAAAAAAATTTAAATTAAAAATTTTATTAATCAAATTAAAAGCAAATTTATTGCGAGATTTCGCTACTCCGTCAAGCAATTATTTTACTCGATTACTTATTTCAACAATTCTTTATATTTAATAAATCTATTGAATACTTTTTTGAAATAAACAAAATCGCCATTTATGCTGTATCTTTTAAATAAAAAAAAAATATTAAAAGTATTTAAACAGATTATTCGATTTTTAATAATCGGTTAATTTTTTTCATCAATTATTTTATTCGATTATTTGTTTAAGGAATTTTTTATTATAAATAAATCTATTGATTACTTTTTTGAAACAATCAAAAAGGCCATTTATGCTGTATTTTTTAAATTTTAAAATTTTAAAAGTTATCAAACAGATTATTCGTTGTTTAATAATCGGTTATTTTTACGATTCTATTTTAAAGTTTAACTTATTAAACGAAATCTATTACTTTTATAAATAATTTTTAACCGGCAAGTAAATAAAATAGATCAAAAAGGCAATTAAGTAACCATTTGGAAACTTCTTAATTGAGTACTCGAATAAAAATCCGGGTTTTTAGAGCCAAAATAACTACTTCTATTAAGCGCATCGTTGAAAACAACTTTTTTAGTTTTAAATCAACTATTAAGGCATTAGAATGTGAACGTTAGAAATTTTTATAGTGTAATAAATATTCGGTTACTTAAAAAAACCGAATTTAAGTTTATTTAATTTCAATTTTGAATTTAACAATTTCATTACTTAATAAAACTAAATAACTACTTTTAAAATTTATGAAAATATCTTCAATTTCGTAAGCGAGAACTTGTTAAAAAACCGATTACTTAACAAAATAACCATTCTTTTTTAGGGACACTACGGTTTTAATATTAAGTTAAGGACACCTCTTTTTGAAAATGTTCTTAAGTTTAAAGTCTCAAATTTTTACTGAAAACTTTTGATTTAAAACCCAAAAAAAATTATTTAGAATATAATATTCGAATAAAAAAACCGGTTAATAAAATATAAAATATTTATTCATTTTAAATTAAAAGTTTTTATACATTAAGGAAGTAAATATATGACTATTTTTATGAATAATTCATTTTAAGATAAAAATAATCGGTTTCAGTGTAACGATTATCCGAATAATTTGTACAGATCATGAAACTTAAACTTGAAAGAGATTTTTTAAAATCTATTTCTATTTAAAATAAAAGCCATGAGAAACTTATTAATTTTATAAATAATGTATATTTTGTTATTAAGTAATCGGTTGCAATACTGGTTACTTAAACAAAAAAATAATAAATAAAATTTTTAATGTGTCAAGAATGTTGCGAATCTAAGATTTTTAGTTGAAATAATTGGTAACAAGTCTGAAAATTTAGTTATCTCTTGTAAGAAAAAATATTAAGAATAAAAATAATCGGTTATTTTTTTATGTTAATTTTCAGATTCCGAGTTAAAAAAATATTTTAAAACAAAATCAGGGCTGTAGTAAAAAAAATTTTAAGAGCCCTTTAAAAAAGTCGAATAATCGTTTGCCCTTAATCGAAACACCGAATATTCTTGTAGCAGAAAATAAATGTCATGACATCTGTTTTGATGTAAAACTTAAGATCTTTAAATAAAGAAAACTAAATTTCAGTTTAACCGAAAAAAGTTTGGGAGCTCAGAATATAAAATTCACATTTACCACAATTTTGTTTTTTTTTCCTAAAAATAAATAAAACTGAAATTTAGTAATTGAAAAAAATATTTTTCAAAATTTCTCAAAAAAGTTTAATGAGCTCCGGGTTCCTGCTGACACAAACACAACCATTTTTTGTAATTAAAAAAATTTCAATCTAATTTGTTTATTGTTGCAAGGTACTACCTGCTTGTTTCCTGTCCTGCCAAGGAGTCTCTTCACCCAAAAAAAAAATAATTTATTTGTGTAGCTCTTCTTAGAAAAGAAATTAAACATTGAAAGGTAATGAGGATGTGAAATTGTATTCTTTAAACAAAAAATATTTGACGATAATTATTTTAAGGTTCGCATAACCCTTAAGGAAGGACCATTTTTTTTTAAATAAATACCAACTTTAAAAAAGAACTAATAAACTGATAAAAATTTTACATTTAAACATAAAATTTATTAAATAACGAAAAAAATCAAAACTTTGTTTGCCTACGAAATGCAATACCATGATTTAATTCTTTTAAAATACATGATTTTATTACAAAAATATATTAATGCTTTGATAAATGGCCTATAATTCCTTTTGTCTTTTTGGTGGAAAAATTTACACAAAACAAAACACAACTTCATCATAATCATAAAACACACTTATAAATTAATTATTAAATATAAAAAAATTAACTCAAATAAAATTATTACACAAAAAAAAAAAATATTATAAAAAGCAAGAGTCTGATATAAAAAATGCCTTTAAAGTGTTTTTACGGTATGAAAAAAAAAAATAATAAAAAATTAATAACAAAAAATAGCAAGTAAAATTAAAAATAACGAAAAATAAATTAAAAAAAAATTATTTAAAATTTTTAAGTATTTTAAAAAAGTTAAAAAAATAAAGTTAAAAAAAATTAAAGTTATTAAGAACAAAAAAAAACTTTAAAAAAATAATTACATTAAGATTTACAATAAAACAAAAAAAAAACAAAAATTAAAACAATAATAAAAAAATTAAAAAATAAACTTAGGGAAATAAATTAAAAAATATAAATTAAACGAAATAAAACTTAAACAACAGCACATTTGCATTTAATAATTTAGAGAAAAATAAAAGCAGAAAATAAGTTTAGAAAATTATTAAGAAAAAAAAATATTTTTGCACATAAAACATTTAAAATAATTAAGAACAAATTTAGTTTAGGTGTAATGTAAATGTAAATGTAAAAAAAAGAAAAAATTATCTTGATTAAACCGACCGCTCCAACTGCCATTATTTTAACGAATGTATGGGAGATAAAGTCCCCTGTAGATATTTAAGTTTATTTATTTAAAAAAAAGCTAAAAACACTATTAAAATCAAAATTTAATTGGATGAAAGGTTAATTTGACAGCTTTCAACAATGAGACTCTGGTTTAAAAAGTGACAATTTGAACTTCTTTTTTTTCTCTCAGTCATAATTTTAATATTTTTAATTTAACAAACTTTTGTTAAAAGCTCTCTCTCTCTCTCTCTCTCTCTCTCTCTCTCTCTGATACATAATTTTTTTCTATAATTGATTCGTCCACTTAGAACTAAAAATGAAATTTTTACAGAGTTTTTATTGCCTGAGAAAGCTTTCGTATTCTAAAAAATATTGTGATCTGTTTGTGATCTTAAGTCGATGAAAAATATTAACATAAAAATTTTAAAGAAATTCTTCTCAAATATTTTGTTGAAATCATACGACTTTGGATTGAAGATAAAAATAGAAAATTAAATTTAAGTTTAAAAATTTCGTAAGTTCTTGCGGCTTCAAAACAAGTCAATATTCGTGTTTGTTGCGGTTTTAATAAACAGCAAAATATTTTAATTGTTTTAATTATTTTATTGTTTTAATTTTTTGTTGCTTCTCTCTACACTAGCAAAAAATTGCGCAATATTTTTAAAGTACTGTAAAAGTAAACAAAATCTACATTAATTGCAAATTGTTCCCTGTTTTGGTGGCCAATCATTAATTCATAATGTTTTTTAAAAATTACAAACAATTTTGAAAATTTTCGTAAAATAAATTAAACGTTCAAGGCGTTTTTATTGTACAATAATATTGGAAAAAATATGGGTTCATTTAAAACTTTTGAAAGCTCTGCCTAAAACACTTTCAACAGATGAAAATATTAAAGTGCATTGACCCTTCCTTTCAATTGCAAATTTTCGAATATTTTTCGAATTTCGAAAAATTTCTTATAAAGTTTTGTTTAAAAAAAACAATCAAAACTGTAAAGCTCATTAAAAGCTCGAAATTATGTAAAACATTTTAAATCGACTTTGTAACTCTGTAGGGATATTTGTTTTTGTTAAAATAAAATTTATATTTATTTTGAAAATTAAAGAAGAGCATTCGAAATTATTATATTTTTTTATAAATTATTTACGTAAATTTGTTTTTAAAAGTTACAAAACTTTAAAGATCATTAAAAGCTTAAAATTGTGTTAAACATTTTAAGTCGACTTGGCAACTCTGTTCGGTTCTTTGTTTCCATTTCATTTTATTTCTTCCGGAAAAAAACATTTTTTATACTTTAACCTATAAAATCGGACGCTTAAAGCTGATGACTAAAAGGCATTTAACCAAATTTTTAGAAAAGTCGAAAAAAATTTTAAATCTGTTGAATGAAAAACTTGTTTTAATAGTGTGAAACTCTTAGTTCAAATATAATTTTTAAAATTGTATAAATTTGAAATATGTATAACGTAGACCCTCTTTTACTATTTAAGTTAATTTTGTAAGGTTATTGTAAAAATTATAAAAATTTTATTTAATTAAAACTCATATTTAATTGTGTTAATAACATGAGAAACAAACACCATAAAGTGCGTCAATATTCGGAATATAATTTTTAATACACTTTCTATTAAAAGTTATTAAATGTTCTTCACAAATATTTTTAAAATTAATCTAAACTCAGTATAATCATTTATTATTAAGAAATTAAAAAAAAATTATAATGTAAATATTTTCAATTGCAAAAACCACAAAATTTGTGTTCATTAAAAATAATTTAATTAGATCTCTATAAAGTCCCTTATTAACCAGCAAACAAGTTAATAAAGGAACAGAAATGAGACACAAACAAAATATTTAACGAATTTAAATCATAAATTTTAGTTAGCAAAATTTTAGTTGACTTTTAAATTAAACTTTGAAAAAAAAAAAACAGAAATCATTTTTAAGTATTAAAAAAAAGTCAATAAAATATCTATATAAATATAACAAAAAAAAAGTTGAAATGCACTTATACATATATAAACATTAAAACAATAAAAAAACAATTTATAAATAGTAAATACAAAATTCTTCAATTTCATTTATATAAAAAAATAATACAAAATAATAATAAATTTTTTATTGTATAAAATTATAATTTAAAACTTAAAAATTGGTGCTTTTATAACAAACAAAAAGAAAATAATCCAACAAATTCCTAAAATCCCACTACAAATTAATATAAAGCGAAAACAAAAAAAAAAAAAACAAACTGGCAACTTCACACGCAAATAATGTAAACAAACTAAGAAAAATGTCGTCAAATTTATAATTTTTACTGTTCTTTGTGCACTTTTGGTTTTGTGTTTAACTGTCATTTGTATTTCTTTTATATATTTTAAACTAGCAAATAGAGTACATTTTTTAATGATTTAATCATTTAAATATTAAAATAAAAACTTTAAAATTGGATCAATTTATTGAAAGTTTCTCCTAAGTTTCAGAGTATTAAAATCAAAACAAGCTTAGTAAAGAACTAATGAGACTTGTATTAAGGCGGAGTAATTAATATATATATTTTTTATATCCTTATAATCCTTCGAGTCCTTGGCGAGTAATAAAAATAACCTCAAATTTAAAAAGTGGCAAATCTGACATCTTAGAATGATTTTTAAAAGATGATATGTTAAAGTAAACTTTGATAAAACATTTAACTAATGCACAGGCATTCACTTAAGCCAGAATGATTGATTGATATAAATTCCGAAATTAGTATATGTTTGATTATATGTCATCAGTGAAATTCTGGCATTTATTCTGGTATTTATTTTATATAGTTTTATTACTGCACATTATACTGCAGGTTGCCGTTACCCAGCTTTTTTATTTAATTTTCAAAACCTTGAATAATTTTAATCACTCTAAGGTCCTGGCTGCCTTTCCAACAGTTTACATAACGGACTTAAATAAAAAACAGAAATTAACTTCACAATTATTTAATTGTATTCTTAGCTTGCGTTTAAACGCTAAAAATTTGGCAGCACTATTAAAGAAGCAAATGTCTCTCATATATAAAAGATCAAGTGTATGAAATTGGTTTACAGTTATTTGAATTCAATCAATTAAAAGTTTAAATAAATTAAAATTGTGCATTCTAAGCTAATTTTTTAACGAAATTTTAAAATAATAATAATTCATATACATAATACTGTAAGTTTTTGTAATTAAAATTTCTATTCAGACTTTTTTTTCACATAAATTGTATCGTTATAAAAAGCAAACAGGAAAACCCTTAGAAAAATCCTATATAATTAAAAATAATTTTTAAGAACAATTATCAAATAAAATACCTAAAAAAGAAATACATTTTTTGCAATTAATTGTTGTTTAAATTTTTTAATTTTATTACATAAAAATCATTGTTAAAAATATTATTAAAAGAAAAAACAAAAATTAAAAAATATGCAAAAATAAAGTTTAAATTAATGTAGAGAAAATTATTTATAAGTTTTATTTATTTATTAAAAAAAAGGACTATATTTAATTGTTATTGAGTTTTTAAACCAAAACAAGAGGGAAACCAAAAAAATATTTTAATTAACTAGAAATTATTAAAAACTTAATTGAATAAGCAAACACTTTTTGTTTTAAAAATATTATCTAAAAAAATGAAAAAAAAAAATATTTACATAAATTTTTTCTTTAGATTTTTTTTAAGAAAAAAATAATGAAAAAACTTATTAATAATATATATTAAAACAAATGCTATATACACCTTGTATTAACTATAATATTTGAAGTGGAAGAAATTATAAAATAATATATAAATTAATTTAATAATACAAACACTGTAAAACATTTATTTACCAAAATAAAATCATATAATTTAAATTATAATCATAACAATGGAAAATAAAAAATAAAGAAAAATTAAAATTATATTAATTAAAAGAAACTGTAATAAATATTTAATAAAAAAAAAATAAACAATATGATTTTTTATTAAAGCTTAGAGTATAAATCTTACATCGGCATTTAAATAGTTTATCTTCTTTGAATGTTTTATTTATTTTACTCATATAAAATATATTTATGGATATGTGTGTAATGTATTATTCACACAAAAGTATAAATAGTGTCAAATATCGTGACAACATGCTTGACAAATGTGATCAAAGTTAACGTACTTCTTGCTGGAGAGCACATTGGACGTAAAGGGCGGTTTACATGGTCACAGAAGTCTTACGACATGTCAAATTTTTGTGCAGAATATTACTAGTGTGATCGTCTAAACCAAATATGTAATAAATCTGCACAAAAATGTTTTTTGAAAATTTTCAAAAGACAATTACGAATCATGAGATCAGGGATGCATTTTTCTGCAAACCGCTTAAAAACCTATTAATACCAATTGTGTAAACGCGAAAAAATCTGTCGTAAGATTTTTACTCTCATCTTTTAAATACGGATGGAATTTCATACTATTTTCTCTTTGATTTTACGTACGTAAAGTCGTACCGTCTAAACCGCCCTTAAGCGCTTCTTACGCAATTCGGGTATAAACCACAGTCCCTACATTAACAGTCATACTTGCCAATTATCATAGTACAGCGGGTGAAAGAGGTTATTATTGAGCTCAACTCCAATAGACAAAACGAACTAACCCTATGGATGATTTTGGCCAAAGTGAGTAAATTACAAGGTGGTAACATAGGCGTATTAATTTATTTTCGTCGGTTACATTACTGTGAAATTCAAAGTTCAATACAAAGTGGTAATTGATTTTTGTTCTATACATATTTATTTTAAGAATTTTTTTAATGTTTTAAGATCCCTATTTATAATTGTAGAAAGATCCAAAATACTAGTCTCGTTTAATGGTACATGCTCGATCGTATAGGTTAATGTTAATTTTAAAGGTTCTACAGTTATTTTATCATTACATGAATCTCCCTGTATATTTTTTTTATTATAGAGATTTGGCATCACTTACAAAACTTGTTATATTTCAATAAATTAAAGGTTTTTTTATTTTTTAATGTGATAAATTAAAATAACAACTTCAAAATATTGCCAAACATTAAATGTAAGATAAAAAAAAAATCATAATTGATCTAGACAGAAAAATAAATTTGATAAATAAGTTATTAAATAATTGCCTGAAAGCATGTTTAACACCTTTGAGATGAAGTGGACTAACGAGATAAAAACTGTCAATTTTTAAGTACTGACCAACCCATTGAAATTCTGATACAAAAGGGGCATAATAGTAGAAATGATGTCGAAGAAAACTAGTTCGTTCATTACCAACAAGATTAAAAGGAGTAATAATAAAGAACGTATCCTTAAAAAATATTAAACAATTTTAAATATGATTTTACATCCAAACATATTATGCTGTGTTAATAATTTTATCCACTTGAATTCGCGCTTAGAATTCAATTTTACTTTATAACTTCGCTATACAGCATAATTATTAAAAGTTTTTTAATTTTTGAATAAAAGACTTGTTAATAAATTGTCTTGTTAGAAACTTATCAGTCTGTGCTTTATTATTTTTAAAATATGAAAGATTAAGTATAAAATTGGTGCATGTGTGTGAATAATTTTGTCCGTCTTTGTAAATGTATAAATAAATATAAATAACTTTATCTACACTTGGATTCTGTCATCGTTGTTAAAATTGAATAAGTCGATTTTTTTAAACAGAAATATTAAACAAGTTTTGTTTAAGACGACCTGATAAAAAAAATCTTTTTAACAAAATTATTAAAAACAGGCGCCACTTTAATATTAATTGTAATAAAAATATTAATTTGTGAGAATAATTCGTTTTAATAGGCTCAAAAAGCTCCTGGCGGTTGAATTCATTAAAAATAAAAGCATCTTATTTGTTATTTAAATAAACTTGCTTTAAAATAAATAAAATACATTAAATGGATGTAAGTTATTATAGAGATAGAGAAACAAACATTAAATAATTTCTCGTGTGCATATATATTTTCTAAGATAGGACTACCTGGGAGTAGATTTAAATCCCCAGAATTGTTTCCCTTTTACAGAATTTTTATAAAGGGCACAGCTTTTGTTTTGTTCGTTCACAAGAAAATCTGTTCTACCTTAGACAGAAATTGACAGAAAAAGTATGTTTAGGTGCCACACTGTCAGATAAAAAATGCAACTCTGATCGTATAGAAACAAATATTTCAATAATTTTTTTTTTTATCTATAAACTCGAAAATACCTGCCAGAAAATCTGTTCTACATTTTATTTTAAGACACACTATTCTACTTTTTTGGAGCACATGCCATTTTTGATAGATCTAACGTGCCATCGGCTCTTAATGGGTTACAAAGAATCACTATTTTCTAAAAAAAAAATCCCTTCAAGAGCTTTTAAATGATACCCATATTGACAATCGAACTTTTTTATGCAAATTTCAAATGCCCATAACTCGGAAGGGAGAGCACCAATTTTTTTAGTTGATGATTTTTCTCATTTTTTAATTCTCGAGCGCTTTATATATTTTTTTTTTTTTTTAGTTATTTTATTGTTCCTAATGATATAGAAAAATTAGAGGCAGACGTAGCGTTAAGCCTACTGTATTTTTAGCTACATCTGTTCAAAAGTTTGGTCATATACATAAGAAACAGCAACTACTGTAACACCCTATAACGTATTACCAGACAAAATAGTGGACATTCTGTTTTTTATTTTCAACTGTTTATATATAACGGTTCAAACGATAGGATCAAAGACCATTGGGAAATTTCGGTGATTTCTACTGCTCCGTAGGAGAAACGAGTATGCAGATGCCATGAAATCTTATTGAATCTGTGGAAGCTTTGAGCTCCAAATAATTTTCGTTTATTGTCTATTTTATATTTCTTGTTCTTAAAGACTTTTTCAGATCTCACTTGTTAGTAGTTCGATATATTTTCGTACTCATCTACATACTTTACAGGACAACCAGGAAAGCTCTAGGTGGAAAAATCATGTCATCTTTTTTGAGAAGTTATCGGCATTCGCAATATATTTCTTCTAGCTTCATCTTCTATTTGAGTTGCGGAGGTGCATCTAACTATATATTGCTTCTCAGCCATGATGTTTCCGGGGAAATAATTTGACAGTTAGTCAAACAAGTTTTGAGCTTAAACGCCCCCCTAAAAAAGTACCTAAATTACGTGTTATTCGCCGAAAATTTTATTTTATGCAATATCTTTGATGGACAAATCTCATACAGAGTCGATAGTCAGCTTTCTTTCAGAATAGTTTTAGACATCCTCTCTACATACTAAGTGGTATTTTAGCTTATTAGCTAGTAATTTGGTAGGCGTGATTCAGGCTAAGATCTCAGCCAACAGAAGAGCGTTTAGCTGGATGAGTATATACGGGGAAGATATCCGAATTTGCACTGACAGCAAAGCCGCGTTATAATCCTTGTCGGGTGTCTATACGACATCCAGATTGGTCTGTGAATCCCGGACATCTCTGAATGAGATGGCGAGACATTCCAACCTGGAACTATTGTGGGTATCGGCACATTTGGGCCTACCCGGAAACATAGTTGCGGACGAACTTGCTAGATCGGTAACCCGGCTTAGAGACCGGGAGATGGATCCACATGGGAGTCCCGTTGAACTGCTGTAGAGATTTATTTGAGCTGGAACTTTTTGGGGCCGCGCGGATCAGATGGTCTGACGAGGTCACCTGTACGATTTCGAGGACATTATGGCCTCAGTATGATGGCAGGAAAACTGCAAGCCTACTAAGGTTTCCCCGTGGACAACTGGGCATACTGGTGGCTGTGCTGACGGGGCACTGTGTCATCGGTACTCATGTCAGGAGACTGAGTCTTCCATACAATGACTTCTGCAGAAATTGTCGGTATGAGGATGAGAAGGAAACAGTGAACCGTTTGCTTTGCCATTGTCCGGCTCCTTATGGAAACAGAACGGCTCTTCTCGGCAGTCCAAGACTGCATGGTCTTGCGGACCTATTGGTCTGTGGTGCTGTTTATCTGGTCTTCGGGATGGTTTGGGGATGGATCTTTGGCGGTGACATAAGAACCTGAATTGATCCTATGCACATCCCTCTCAGGCATCACAACGAGACCCCAAGTGGGTCGGTTTCTTCTTATACCGGCAGCCTGTGCAACCTACCTGACCTAATTGGGTAGGGGTACCAAACATAGTCAAATAATTGTTATGGTTCTAGACGAAATGGGCGCATTATTTATACTCTAGAAGAACACTGAATCTGAATCCAAAATTTAAAGCCATGCTTTTCTCCTCAAAGTCACTTGGAAGCCAGTCCGCCATAAAAAACAATTCTTTCGAGTTAATTTTCAAAGAAAGTTGTTTTCAATTATCTCGAGAAATAATAATAATAATCATGAGAAAAAGTCACTTTAAAATTACTGTGAACTTTATTTACGTTTCACTATTCCTTATTTTTCGTTGAAAGAAACATCAAAGTAGAGCAATTCATCTGTTCTATTTTTTATTTGGAAAACCTGTTATTTTTGTGAAGCATTTAATCAGTTTTGCTTTAAACAAAAGTTCAAATCTAAAATAAATTCTAAAATTTTACTGATAAGAAAAATATTTTTTGAAACATTTCGCACTTAATTTTAAATGTAAATATTTAAATGATAAAATTAAAATTTATTGTTGTTTATAAATAATAAATTTATTAATTAAAATATCCCAGCATGACAAAAATTTTGAGAAAGAAAAAAAATTCCAAATTCTGTTGACATTGTAAGTCTTACAGATTCCTGAATATTTCATGCCGGCAGTTTAATGCCGCTAAATTCCGTTCAAAAGTGTCATCGTGTATAAACTGGAAACAGAGTTTGTGCGACAGTGCATTGTACCCTTAAAAGCATTCTCGCATTTCTATAAGCGGAAAAAAATAAAACTTCTTTTTTTATTTATTTTTGCTTCACTGGTTTGTCTTCTTTTTTTTTCTTTTTTTGTTTTTTTTTACAAGATACATTTTTCTTTTACTTTTGATATGACTGTTTCTTGAACTTGCAGAGATTTTTAAACTGAAACCAAAAGTTAATAAATGTGACATTTTAAATTATTAATTAAAACTTTTAATCGCACAAACAATTGAAAAATTACTTGTTGGGCAAGAATCTCAGCAGTTTTAGTTCATTTGCCGTTTGTATAAAACATGTTGAATTTTGGTTTTCAATTATCAGTTGTTTCAAAAACATTGTGGTGTTTAAACGATTTCTATAAGAACTTAAAATTTATTTGTTAAACAAAATGAAATTCGCTGTAGTCATCTGTGTTTTGTGCTCCTTGATCGCTGTAAAAGAAGCTGCCATCGCCAGGGCTAGATTTAACAATCCAAGTGAGTGCTTTAAATAGCTTAAAAAGTTGCGATTATTATTTTGTACATTTTTATTTAAAAGATGCCTCCGTTTATGTGAAATCAAATCAAAAATGTCTGATTCAAGGCTGTTTTGGTCAATCTTAAGGTCTTAAATCATTAATTAAATCGTTATATAATACCACTATAATCTGTGGTAAATTTTGGGCTCTTTTGCGAAACTTCGAATTTAATTTCGAATTTTCGAACATGCTTTAAAATGTATGATTTTTATATTTTTTCTTTAATACTAACAGTATTTTGTGATATTAGGTCTACAAAAAGAAATTTGCCAACTTTTAAATTTGATTTTAAAACATAATGGATCTCTAAAAACTGTCTATAATAATCATTAATAGAAATTCATATTAATTTAATTATTTTCTCTTTTAGCTTATCCCGGCAAATGTACCATTGATGAAAAAACCATTTTATCACCTGGACAAAAAGGCAAAGCTCCCAATAATCCATGTGCTGGTGTTACCTGCATGGATAATGGTTATGTCGAATTTCAAACGTTAGTAATTTTAATAAATTTTTCTTTACAAATAATAAGAAAATAAATATCGTATTTATTTAAAATAATTATTTAATTTACAGTTGTCCCCCTATGGCACCGCCCAAAGGTTGTAAATTACGTGACTTTGCCAATACTGAACGTCATTATCCCGAGTGCTGTGAACGTACTTTTGATTGCACTCCAAAGATTTAAAAAAGCAGGTATATAGCAGTTACACACACATCCAAACATTCACGCACATCCAAGCAATAAAAATATTAAGCAGTTGAAAAAATTGTTGTTAAAAAAAATACTAAAACCAGAAATCATGACGTATCTGATTTTAATTACTTGATTAATAAAAATATTAAGTTTTTAAAAAAGGAAAAAAACACAAGAAAGGTGTGTCTATGGCTGCCGTCTTGAAGACATGTTTTCAAAAAGTTAAAAAGATAAAAACAATTATCATCATCACCATCATCATCTTACGTATTGAAATAGGAAGCTGTATGTGTTTTCTGTTTTTCTTTTTTATTTATATTGTTTATAAAGTTTAAGTTTAATGAATTGTTTTATTTAAAAATGTAATTTATTGTGTATTAATTAAAAGTAAACAACAACAAAATATTTTAGGAAAAAAACTTGTTTTTCAATTTTAATTAAAGAAAAAAAAAAAAAAACAAAAGTGATAATAAAAATACTTATTTGTTTAATCACTTGTGTGACTGTATGTCTCTATGCAGCATGTTTTTTCATCAATTATACAACAAATCATTTAAAAATATCTTTGGGAAATTGTGATTCAAATTGTATATAAAAAGATTCCTTTTTAGCATTTGACCTTTCAGCTGCCACAGCGGCTTCAATAAAATCTCTAAAATTAAACAACAACAAAATTATAAAAAAAATCGAAATAAGTTTTTTTAAGTTTTATTTCTACTTACTCTTCTTCAGCCAATGTTATATTTACCCTGCCCTTAGTTATTTCGGTAGGTCTTATTGAACCAAAGAAATCAGTAATGGGCACTTTGTAAGGATCTCTTTTATACAGATCCTTACGCACACCCACAGTGGAAATGCAAAGGCGTTTTGGACAGACCGTTAGCTTAGTAAGGAAAAATATATCAAATTAAATTGAGATGCATAAAATTATTAATTTCATTTTAACATACAAATTCTCCCATGGTTCTCTCGCTGTTGGGTTGTACTTTTTCCAAAAACTCCAAAGCGTAGTAAGTATAACGGTCAATCATGTAGACACCAATGGAAGGATCAACATGGTGCTATATATATTAAACGATTTTAAATAGATTTATTGTTATTTTTATTTATTTTTTTTTTTTTTTGGGTGTTGTAGAAACTAAGAAATCCTTTCGCTATTCGATATTTTTTTAATATGACTTCTTTCCAAAGTACTTAATAATATTGATTTTTTTTATCCACAAAAAATGAATATTTACATATTGCAGAATGTTTTGCAAAACCGAAATTAATTTCGAGATTTTAAAATGTTAAAGAAGAAACTTATTGAAATTCTAATTTTTATCCTAATCCTAATCTTCCTTTGTTTTATAAAAAAATTTTTTTAGAAATATCAATTGATAACTCAAATGAAAAATGCTACTTTGAAATAAATCGAAGTTTTCGAAAATTTAAATTCACTCTTATTTACTCTTAGTTTTTTTCAATACAAAAAGTGGTTTTAGTTTTTATTAAGTTTGATTTAATCGAATATTCACTTTTATGGGTCAAATAATACATCTCTGTTTTTCGAAAATTCAAATATAATTTTGAAGTTTCGAAATACTTAAATATGCAGAAAAGCGTTTCAAAAACAATACATGTTTATGAATAAATTCATAATACATTAAAATTTACATACCGATAATGAATCCTCTCCAACTAAACTGCTAGCAACGGCTAAAATATTAGGAGAAGTAAACTTTTCATATAAGGAAGCAGCCTGACAAGTGTCAACCATTAAGAATAATTCGTTGTAACTAAAGAAAATTTCATATGAAATATTTAATGAAAATTCATTTTATAAAATCTCTACACACCGTTTCTTTTCCCACATTTGTTCAACTGCATCAGCTAGTTCCTGGCTTGTTATTTCCTCCGAATCCTGAAACTTCAAGAAGCCATCACCACCATGACCCGTTAAATATATCAAAACATTGCTACCGGCGTCAGTTAACAATTTCTTTGAACGGGCAGTACCATTTTGTGTACGACCCGTTAAAAGACGTACAAAATTCTCTACCGTAACCTCATAGCCACGATAATCAACTTCTACATCGTCACCATAAACATTTATATGTTGATTGGCATTATTATAAACTTGGCCAGGACGGGGATTGCGAGGATTGCAGGCCATATCATCTGCTATCATTAGAATTATTTGCGAGTCAGGAATTCCTAGTCTTTTAACAGATCTATAAATGGATAAAACATTGGCCATATGACGGTAATTGAACCAAAAACGTGAGGCATCCACTAGCACAGCCCAATTATTGGTATGAGTAGAACGTTGCACAGATTCCACATATTCAGCGGGAAGTTGTTTAGAGGCCTGTCAAACAAACAAGTTAATGTTTATAAATGGCACTAAATGTGACAAACTTACATCTTGACAAAAACATATTGCACAGCAAGATATTATTATTAAATTAATTATTAAAAGAATTTTCATTGTAAGAAAATTTTTCTTTTATTGTCTAAGCCGCTGTTTTTATTTTTTTATTTTTAAGTATTTGCCATCTGTTTTAAAATTGTTTGATAAAATTGGCATTACTTTTTAACACATGATTTAACAGCATGACTCACATAATGTTAAGTTAAGGAACTACGGTATAAAAAACAGGGTATTTTATTATTAAAGTATTGCCAGGTCATATGATTTTATTCAAAACTTATAAAATAAGTTAAAAGAATATATATGCAAATTTATTATTTGTAATCTTTCTTAATCTACCTTAATTGTGCTTGGATCCTTCAAATATAAAGATTAAATGATATACTTATGAAATATTAATTATTTATAATTTACAACAACAAAATGAAATGCATTACTGTATAGAAAACATATCCATATGTCTATTTCGCTACTGCTCACTGAGCAGTAGATAAATGACCAAGTGGATATGCTTTTCCCATTCATTCATTTTTATAAGTATTCATGCAACAAAAATTGTAAATGTTTTATATTTTTATTTTTTTTAATATTCTTTAATTTAGTCCCAAACACAGATTGCTTAAAGCAATACTCGTAAGACCATGAACAAATCTTAAGGCCAGGATTCACTATCATACACATTCGTACGATTTAATCAAACAAAAATCTGACAGAATTCTGTCCTACTTGAAAAATCGTTTCAAAATGGCGTCTTAGGTGCCACACTATTATACAAAAAAGATGCAAAAAACAGATGATTTTAATATTTTATTGTTGCTTTCTCCTCGTCTTAAAAAAAATCAACTCTGATCGCATAGAAAAAATAATTTTATGAATTATTTCAAAAGATTATAAAAATCGTACAGATCTGCCAAAAAGTCTGTCACACTCATACACTTTTAATCCACACTATAATACTTTTTGAGCACACATGCAATTTTTGACAGATCGAATATGATAGAATATGATAGTCAATCCTGGCCTTTAGCTATATCGCCGACACCTACTATAACTGCATATTAATAAAATTAAATGATAAATCAAATGGCGAAAAATATTTTTGATTTAGAGTCATTTCTTTTGATTTAGTGGAATTTTGTTTCTGTCTTTAATTCTAAATTAAATTTATAGTGATTGACAGCTCTACGCGTTTTGTATTTAATTTACACATTTTTTTTTCTGTTCATATAAACACATACATACGTACATAACTACACCGCCATAACGCCTCTGACTGTTTTAATTGTGTTTGTTACTTTCTGTTATTTATACCTATTGGACAACCTCTTGTATTACAAATCATTTATAAAACACAGCAAAATTATATAAATAAATACTTTTTTTAATTTCTTTCTTTTCTTTTTTTTTTTGACCAGTTTGGTAAAATAAATCATCCATCATCATATGACATTTTGTGGAAAATAACAATTAACGGCATTTTACACCTCAATGAATTCGACAGCGACAGGTTGACAAGTTGTAAATTGTTTCCTGTGCCTTCGTGCTCATTACTTACTATTAATAATGTTACATCATCATTTTAATTATTAGGTTTTTTTATTTTACTTTTTTAAACTAAAATTCAATTTTTTCACATTATTAAGTGTTGACGTTGTATTTTAATTGTCTTTGAAATGGCGGCAATATTTGTCAATATTGTGAATATTTAGTACTTTCAGGCTGTGGCAGAGGTAATAAAAATATAGTTATAAGGATTGGTTTTGGAACACTTCAAAAATCGTTTTAAAAGACTTTTGGTCAAGCCTGACAATCAAATAAAATCAAATCAATTAAATAAATACTCAAACAAATTCCTAACCTGGGTGATATGATGATATGAATGATGACCACTGCTTTCGTTTGATTTTCGAAAGATCTTTTATGGTAAAAATTGCAAGTAACTAAAATCACTTGCAGTTTGTATTTTGTATTTCGAACTAGAGTTTTTCGCTTCAAACTTATGAACATTTTCGCAGTTTGTAGTTGATTACTTTTAGAAGTTTGAATATTTTTTGATTTTCTTTATTTAGTTTGCGAATTTGCATTACTGTATCCATTTAATACTTTTTTTTTGATACGATTTATTATTTGTGTGTATGTTTGGGAACATATTTCTTCGCTTTTTTTATTTCTATTTATTTGTATAAGTAGGCATTAATTAAATATTAATACCTACACATGCATGAATTAGACTTAACGACGTAGCAATTCTTATTGCTACGTAAAACGTATTTAAAATAAGGTTTTGTATTACACTTATGAAAAAATAAAGAAATATTGGCAGTCCTCTGCTCTCTATCGCCTACTAGTATGACGTAGAATACAGATCAAATAAAAAAATTGATAACATAAAAAATAAAAAATACAAGAAGTGTGCAACAAAATAGAGGTAGGCATTGTTATTACTTACACTCCAGCCGTGATAAATCTTTTTTTACATATACTACGTTTATATGCAACCTACTTGCAAGTAAAAATTATTTATTTAACTCACTGTTAATACGGCAAGTTGCACACAAGAATATTTTTGACCTTTTAGTGGTACCGAATAGAAATTTTCTATTTAACTGGTAAAATTTTTGCAAAGAATTTAAGAATTTAATAGTTATACCGGTCTCCATTTTTTATATTCAAAAATTATTTGTGCACAAATTTTGTTTTAAAAAAATAATACTTTCTCTTAAAATTTGAGTTTTTAAGTTTTTTGCAAGGCCCAATAAGCAAAAACACTTAAACAGAAAAAAAATGTGGCAGCCCTTTACACCTTATTTGCAAATAGTGACGTCAAACAGTAATTGTATTTGTCATTAAACTATTCACCATGATAAACAATATTGGTTGGTCGTGACGGCGAATTCATTAATTTTTGCAGACAGAAACGCTAAATGGCAAATTCCATGTAAAAAATACGTATAATTTTTTTATATGGTGTTTGATATTAAAGGCCTCATTAGTCTTTACTTTCTGTTGCTGTTCTGTGCCATGCCGTTCTGCTTTTCAAATTATTGTAATTAGTTTTTCTGTAACAACAAACCAGCTGTTTATAATAAACAAAGAAAACACACAACACAACAAAAACAACTACAATTACAATGACAAAAATGGTTTGGTTACAATTTTACACTCACACTACCAAACAACTTTCAAGTAACTTAACGTTGAATTCTATTTTCTACTGATTCGAACGGAACAGAACAGAACGTCAAAGTTATAACAAACCACAAATACATATTTTCCATTTAACAGAAATTGATCAGCTGATTCGTCACGGAACGGAAAGTAAAGACTAATTCTGCCTTAAGCCTTTCGAGAAAAAGTAATGAATTCGCCACCGCGGCCATTTCGTATTAAATTGTCATGCTATTCACAAATAAAAATTGTATATTCACAAATACTTTTTAAGGAAAACGATTTATTTAAGAGCCTACGATTGACTAAAGAACTTGAAATCATTTTAAGTGAATGTAATAACGAGATGTGTACATATAATTTCGCCATAATTTCAACTTAACCTCACTTTACTCCTAACTCTTCTGAGTTATTAAAAAGAAGCAGTTACCATTAACTCGAAAACAGAAGGATTGCATGTGAAGCTTTAGTAAATTGTTTTTTTTTTTTTGTGGTTCGTTTCGTTTTTATATATTAAAAAATTAATTAGTAACGAATAAGGCGAATCAATTCAACAAATTCACTTTCATTCAATTCATAGTGGAGTGGTAGCACCCATGGCGAAATAATACTATATGGTCTCGATAGCGAATTCATTAATTTTCGCCGAAACGTTAAGTGTCAAACACCATAAAAAAATTATACACATTTTTTATGTATGGATTTTAACATTTCAGGTTTTGGCGAAAGTTAATGAATTCGCCATTGCGACCACTTAGTTTGGATTCGCCTTGTTACCATCTATATAAAGTGAAAAGTTGTTGTTAGGCGAAAATTAACAAATTCGCCATCGCTATCACCTTAAAATTGATTCTTTTTAATTAAAACGAAAAAATTTCTGCAATCAGGCATGTCACACAAATCAATTCCGATCTAAAGTGAGTTCAATTCCCAAAAAAATAAAAAACGAAAATATTCTTGGAAACAAAATCACTATTAAATTCAAAAGTGGAATTGATTTTCTTTTAAATTTAATCTTTTTTTTCAGTTTTAAAATTTATTTTTATTCTGTTTGTTAATTTGGAGTAATCAATGTTGCCATATTATAGATTTAAAAAGTGGAGATTAAGCATTTTTAATGAATATTTAAAATCTAGTGGAATCTGAAGACGGTAATAGTGCGTTTTCATTAACGTGATTTTGTCTAAAACACTCGATTTGCTTAAGTCAAGCGTTTAGCTACTTGATTTCTTATACATTTTTCATGTTACCAAAACCATTTAAACGATTGTTTTATTTCAAATCAGGTCGAAAATGTGTTCTTTGAAACTAATTTTGTCTGTGCAAAATTGTGTTGTATCTGGGATATTCAAGTTTAGCTCCGTGCTATCTATTCACATTGGATGTTTTTTTTTCATCTTTTTTATCGAAAATAAAGCTTTTTTACGAAAGTAAAAAGAAAATGTGTTTAAAAAAATATAATTAAAAATGTGTGAAAGCAAAAACAAACAAAATCATGAATTTGGTTTTTTTTTGTAGAAAAATAAAATAGGGATTGTTTTTCTTTTAAGGAGAAAAGTGTCAGTGTTACGTCCCGAATTCGGAAATTCTATGAAAATATTTTGAAGTGTTTTCCTCAAAACTTGTTGATATCAAGTCAGTAGAAACGAAATATAAAACAAATTCGTTGGGAATAGTTTATACGAAATTAAAATAATTTCGGTCGCAATGTGTGACATGCCTGAATGTTTTTTAATTTATTTTTTAGCACATTTTATTATTATTATTATTATTTTTATTTTTGTTTTAATCTTTAAGAGTTTTTTTATTTTAATAATTTAAAATTTAATACATTATGAGTGGGAGGATTGTTTACGCATCCTTAATTTCGTTGCTTGATGTGTTACGGGATTGAAAAAAAGACAATCAACAATATCAATAATACCTAGCAACATTTATTGGCTGTTCTTGCCAATTAGGTACAAAACGAAAGCACTCATACATGTGTTAAGAAAAAGCGAGTGGCCTCCATATATTCTTCGGTCTTAACACCAAAAGATGTTTTGAAGAAGATTTGAAGAAAAATTGGCAAAATAAAATTTGTGTGTCTAAATGTTGTCTGTATGTAAATGATTAAGTTAAGATAAGATTAATTTAATTTAGTTATAGAAAGTTGCTAATAACTACAATCGAAAAATGACTGTGAAATAAAAGAAAATCAAACCTGACTGAATAAGCAGCAACATCTTCTGCTCCTGTACTCATGAATACATCCACTCTTCTCAATTATTAATACTTTTTTAAATAATAAAGGGTGATCCAAAAAACGCGCCTACATGTTTCTATGAAATAAAACACAAACTATTTGCAATTTTTTCAAGCTGTTTTTTTTTATTAAAAGTATGATCCATTACAATTATAAGTGGAATACAATATTATTCAAATGTCCACCATGACTGCGTCTGCAGACATCAATCCAAATATCGAAATTTTCAACGACTTTCCGACATGTTGCTTGTATTATTTCACGAATTGCAACTTGAATGTTGTTCTTTAGATCATTAATTGTTTGTGGCTTGTTAGCATACACTCGACTTTTCAAAAAACCCCACAAAAAATCTAATGGTGTTAGATCACATGGCCTTGGAGGCCTATTGAAATCTGCATTTCGTGAAATTACACGTTGAGGAAATTTTGATCGCAAAAGCGTAATGTTTTCTCGAGTTGTGTGACATGTAGCACCGTCTTGCTGGAAATATACGTCAGACACATCAGTATAATTCAACTGTTTCCATAAAAAGTCTCTCAACATTGATTGGTATCGCTCAGCATTCACAGTAACAGCATTTCCAGCATCATCTTCGAAGAAAAATGGCCCAATGATTCCATTTGCCCAAAATGCACACCAAACAGTAACTTTTTGTGGGTGTAGAGATTTTTCTTGAATAACACAAGGATTTTCATCACCCCAGATACGACAATTTTGCTTATTGACGAATCCATCCATTCTGAAATGAGCTTCGTCACTAAACAAAATTTTGCTTGAAAACAATGGATCTGATTTAAATGATGTAAACGCGTTGTTGCAATGTGTACCTGTCCATGGTTAAAACTGTACTACCTTCTAATAAAACAAAATGGCTTATGTCATTTGAAAAGATGTCACGTGTAAAAATTATATAATGCTGACATCTAGGCGTCGCATTTGGATGACCCTTTATAATAATTGACTTGACTTGATTTACCGCACAATGAGATCATGATAGATTACTTTTAGTTTGCAAC
Organism: Cistogaster globosa; assembly: GCA_937654795.1. Lineage (NCBI taxonomy): Eukaryota > Metazoa > Arthropoda > Insecta > Diptera > Tachinidae > Cistogaster > Cistogaster globosa. The sequence goes on from OW569406.1 coordinate 5,896,829, forward strand.
ATTAACAAAAAAGGTTCATATTTCACACAAACCAAAAATTCTTCTTGTCCAGCTTTAGTTAAGCTCTCGTTAGCAATGTGATTGATGTGACTCGTTTAAACATGTCATCTTAAACACACTTACTTACATATATGAAAATCTATAGAATGTGTGTATATCCTTTTTAAATGGACCTTTTAATAAATAATTGGAAATCTCAACATGTTTTCAATATGCCTGCTTTCAAATACACTTAAATCGAATGATTGATTCTTGATTAAATCCAAAGTCAAATAAAGAATTAATAAAAAAAATATTCCACTTTTACTACCTACACCCGGTAGGCTTCGCTACCGTCATCGTCATAAATTAAACCATGGCGAAATCATTTACCAGCTGGTGGCAGTGGCGAATTCATTTATTTTCGCCGTTACAGAAAATATCAAACTCCATACCAAGGCGAATAAATTACCAGGTGGCAGTGTAGGCGAATTCAGTATTTTTTGCTGGTATACACCACTGTTAAACTCCATATATAAAAAATGTACCCATATTTTTTATATATGGAGTTTGACAGTGTTGTATACCAGCAAAAAATACTGGATTCGCCTACGCTGCCACCTGGTAATTTATTCGCCTTGCTCCATACACAAGAAATCAGCGAAATTTTTTTTTTTTTATTATGAAGTTTGACATTTTCTGCAACGGCGAAAATAATTGAATTCGCCACTGCCACCACCTGGTACATGATGTCGCCATGAATTAAACGAAACATTTAAAGATAAAATTATATGCTTTAATAGTGTTCTACGCTTTTTGTCAAAAATATTTCTCCAAACATAAAAAATTACTCAAACGTAACCCAGACACAACACAGTGTTGCACAGACAAAATCAGTTTGAAAGAACACCTTTTCGACATGATTTAAAATAAAAAAAGCGATTTGAATGGTTTTGGGATCATAAAAAATTTATGAGTAATCAAGTAGCAAAACTCTTGATTTGAGCAAATCAAATGTTTTAGACAAAATCACGTTCATGGAAACGCACTATTACCGTCTTTAGATTCCACTAGATTTTAAATATTTATTAAAAATGCTTAATCTCCACTTTTTAATTCTATAATACGGCAACATTGAATGCTCTAAATAAACAAACAGAATAAAAACTTTAAAACTGCAAAAAATTAAATTTAAAAGAAAATAGTGATTTTATTTTGAAGAAAATTTTCATTTTTCATTTTTTTTAATTGAAATCACTTTCGATCGAAATTGAGTTCTGTGACATGCCTGATTGTAGAAGGTGGTAGTAAGGTGGTAGCAATGGCAAATTCGTTCATTTTTGCCTGACAACAACTTTTCACTGGCACCATAGCGAAATCATGTACCAAGTGATGCAAGTGGCGAATTCATTCATGTGTATGTTTAGGGACTACTTTCGTTTGAGATTTCTTTGCAGCGAGCGGCTAACTGAGGACGACGTTGTTGGGTAGTAAAATCAGCTACACACGTTTAGTGAGTGTCGAGTTTAATTAATGGAGTGTGAATCAAGTGGCTATCCAACAGCGTTACGGCCGTAAGAACACATTTTTATTAAGAAAGGAAAAAAAATTTATAACAAAAAGTGAATTACGGTGTTTAGAATTTCCTTCTGCTTACCTCTGGGTATCAAGAGCCAACTCCATCAAAAGACGAATAAGCACGTCCTTGCACAGTTCCAAAATTATTATTTTTTTTCTTAAAAAATCCTGTAAACTTTCCATCAACAAAGCTCTCAGATGTTATTTAATAGTGAGAAAATAACTAAAAAGAATTTTTTTAAGAAACTAATTCAAGCAAACACTCGTTAATGGGAGCTTAACAGCCTTCATTCAGTTGCTCACTAATACAAACACATATTTAATAAAATCTCTCACATAAGAAATGATTGATTTTATGTCAATAATTAATTTTCTTTTGTCATGTGGATTTTTAATGATATTTAATCCAGTAAAAATGATAAGAAACACGCGTTTCCTCACAAAACTCACAAAGACAAAAAATCATAAATCCTGACCACAACAATAAATATGATAACAAATTGCGTGGGATTTTAATCTTGGGATTATTGAATATTTGAGAAAATTTTGCAGAATAAAAAATTTAACACTGAGATTTTAATTCTTATTTTACTTGCTTTCTGCACAGATATTAAAGCTTTAATGGAGTCTACCGAAGTTGCAACATATTTGAGAGAGGTTTAGCAAGACAAGAAACTAAGCAAACCGAGCTAAGCGGATTATAAAAAGCCAGTACAATATTTATTAAAGAGTACCTAGCGGCGTTGTTAAACTGCAAGTTAAACTCATAAATTACTAAAGGCTGAGGTACATGGAATCCGTCATACGTTGTACTTTGACAAATTCAACTAAAGTCAAAGTAACGACGGACAAGGTTGGCACAATAAATACTTTGCTGACGGATGTTAAATCCAAGTTTGCTCTCTATTTTTTATTCACTTTTAAATTTAATTTGTATTTTATTGTTTGCCACCAAAATTGTTTTATTAAAATTACAAACCACAATTGAAACACAGCAAGAGTTAAAAGAAAACAGAGAAGAAGAAGAAGCAGTTGATAGTTGTCAAAGTATTCAACAAACGTCAAAAATTAAAAGTTGATCAACTTTCGTACTTTGCGTTGACGGAAACGTATTGATTGTGACAACGCTCATAATGGGGGGTTTAGACGGTACGACTTTACGTCCGTAAAATCCAAGAGAAAATAATATGAAAATCCATCCGTATTTTAAAAAATGAGAGTAAAAACTTTACGACAGATTTTTTCGCGTTTACACGATTGGTATATACAGATTTTTGTGCAGTTTGCAGAAAAATGCATCCCTGATCTAATGATTCGTAATTGTCTTTTGAAAATTTTCAGAAAACATAGAGAGCCATACGTAATTTCTCTCAATTTGTGCAGATTCATTACGTATTTGGTTTAGACGACCCCACTGGTACTATTCTGCACAAAAATTTGACATGTCGCAAGACTTCTATGACCATGTGAACCGCCCTTAAGAAAACATGTATTTTAACTGACTTGTCGGTTGAATTTGTCAAAGTTTAACGTAAGACGGATTCTATATGCCGCGGCCTTAATTCTTAAACTGCTTAAATCTTAGTTCTGACACTTATTTTATTCTTCTTTTTAATTTATTTCTCTGTGTGGATTTGACTCTCTTGTTTATTAAACATTGTCTGCCTTAACCAGCGCTGCTTTTCTGACAAACAATTATCTGCAGCTACAGCATAATTTGAACTGATGATCATCCTTGTTTAGATCAAAAATTGGTACCTATATAACATTCGCTTCGCCTATAAAACTGAGAGCAGAGTTCAAGTTTAATTTTATTAATTTAAGTGCCCTGGAGACGATCAAATTAACCCATTAATGCTCTGCAGTCATGTGCATAAAAGTAAATTTTCGACTACTCATACGCTTTGTCAAAAAACATTTGATGGCAATCAAAACGTTTTCATTTTTTCATTTGACGTACTATTGCTTGATCGTCTACAGTTTTAATTGAAAGAAGAAATCGGCAGATGCTTATTTTATAAACGAGAAAAACAATAGGATTTTTTATTAAAATTCTTTGAAGAGCAACATCCTAGTGCTGCCATAGATAATTTAAAGAAAAAAATTATTTTCATCCAAATAATATTGTTCAAGCTTTCCTTCTAACAAAATTACACTCTACATCAAAATATGATTACGTCATGTTTACATACGAACACAGCAAAATAATAATGCAAATGAAATTTAAAGTATCTTTTTCCACATCTGGGGTGAGTGGCAAACACAGAAAACACACATGTGCAAAAATTTGATGAGATTATTTGATCGTCTCCAGGGCACCTGTCAAACGATTGCGCATAGACAATTAAATAACTACATATTCCTTTGAGAGCAATCATTTATTGTGTGGTCAGCTACTTAATTATGACAAAACGAAAGCCACAGTCATGTTCATACTTGTAGAAATATTTATTTCAACCGTGAAACTTTCAAATATTTCACTTTTATAAAAATCAAAGAATATTTTTATCTCTTAAGAAATAAAATCTTTCTTGGCTCTTATGTTTGAATTTTTGGAAAAGAACCATTTATTTACCAAAAAACGAAAACGGAAATAAAATTCAGACAGTTCATGGTGAGTAATAGTTGATTTCACAGGGGAAAAGCCTTCAAAAATAAAATATTTTTTTTTTAATTTTTTTCTAATTGATTGATGTTTATAAAGATCTTACTTAAACTAAAAATGTGATTTTCCACTACAAAAAAAATTACAATTAAAAAAAAATTTTACCTCGTTTCTGTAATTTATGTGAGAAATTAGTCACATGATTTTAAAATAGTCATCTTGCTTTGCTCACCATGCAGCTTGAGTAATTATGAAAGTCTTTATAATTTTATATTATAAAGAATATTGTGAACTTAAGCTTACCCTGTGTAAATCATTATAATTAAATTTTTATCAAGTAAGAAATTTCTCACTTGAGTTACAAAAACGAGGTTTTAGTTTAACTGGCTTTAAATCGAGTGATGAATAGTTAAGAATAGCATTTATTTGCTAATTACATGCAGTTGCAGTTTTTTAATTTGGAAAACGGTTGCAGTAGTTTACACAACAAAAAAAAAACATAGTTTTTAGTATCTTAAAAATCAAAAATTTTATTATAAAAATCGTTTAATATTTCAATATTATAATACATTTAATAATACTAATAATAATACTTTTTATTTTAAAACATTTAACTGCTAACAATTGAAAATTAAAATATTATTTTTTTTTTAGCATTTCAGGTTTTACAGCTCTGTATCCTCAAAATAGCCAACGTATTTGTCTCTATCTCATAAATAATTGACACACTTTGGCATAATACAATGTTGTACACTCTTTTGAGAGCTGCGTTTACGACTCGAACTGTTATATTGTTCGAGGCTGGTACTAATGGCTGACTCGTAGCCCATTTGAGTGTTTTGTCTCTGCAGGAGAATGTGTGAGCAGGTCGGCAGGGCTTCACAGTAACGTATTAAATGCTTTTTAAATACCGCTGTTGTAAGAGTATAAAGTATGGGATTTAGGGCAGAGTTTACGGGTAAAACTAATACTGCCAACCAGGCATACAGGGATGGCGAAATGGGTATGCCTTAAATGGATGAAATAAAAAAGAGGGGAAATATATAAAATATTATTTTTATTTCATTTTTAAATAATTTAAGAGACAATAATTTTAATATAAAACTAAAGTTTTTAGTCAGGCTCAAGTTCGCTTTTTTTTTTTTTTTTGATAGAAATTAAAATTTATATTTGATTTTCTAGAAATATAAATAAATATTTGATTATAAGATACGAGCAGCTAGTGTTCCTAACCTCCTCGATTAGTAAAAATAAATTGCTCTTTAATACGGTAGAACCAGTTTAAGATGTTGATGATTATTTTGCCGGCGCTATGATAATGACAAACTGAAATAAACCAGTTTGACAAGTTAAACAATGATAAAGCAGTTTTACAACCAAAACCCCCAAATTCAAGGGTATTTATGAAAGAAAATACGGGATTTAAAGAATAGAAGGAAATATACAAATTACTGAGAATTAAGGGCGAATTTAAAAGAGGTTCAGCCTTTCAAATCCTCTTTCTCTCCGCGCAATAATTGTAACAGTGAAGCAGTTAAGAAAATGATCTCTTGCTAATAAACAGAGTAATATTTTACTTACCGGACAAGGCCAGCAATTTTACTACTATCACAGGCAACCAGCAGGCACAGTCTGTTGCAATAATAATGGCAAATCTGTTAATTAAAAAAAATTTTTAAATCAATTTGGAAAATGAGGTTATAAAAGATTTAAATAAAATAAAATTATACATCAGTCCATTTAACATGGGTAAAAAGGGTAGCTTTTTTTTAATCCTCTATTAAAAACTTACCTTGTAGCTACAACTGTTTCACGACCTTTTATATTACAACGTATACCGCCGCCCGAATCTTTAATGGCCCTTAACATTCGTATGTAGGAAATTAAAATGAAAACTAAAGAAAAAGTATTTATAAAAATAAATAAAAGGGCAGAATATTCCCAACCCTGAAAATAAAAATATATAAATGAAAATGTAAATCTTTTTAAAATGTTTGGAAGAATGTTACATACCTCGGCATAGGGATTGTGTATATGAATCGATAGGCAAACACCATTCGTACCATAAAAATGTGAACCAAAATATTGTAGGGGAAATAAAGGAGCTGCTGCTAAGCCAAATGAAATACTCCATAAAATCACCAAACGTATAATAATTCTAAAAGCAAACAAGAGCTGATTAAAATAAATCAAAAATCAAAAAAAAATCAATACGAATTGTTTTGTTGAAAATATTGGAATTCCTATTTCTTTCTTAAAAATCCCAAAAAATTTCGTTATATTTTTTTATTTTTTTTTAGTATAGAAAACTATTTAAAGTTTTATAAAATTGTACCTTTTCTTTGCTGGATCCCTGACATGTAAAGGTCTTATCACCGACATTAAGCGGTCCCAGGTAACCAACGTCAACAATAAAGTAGAAGACTGGCAGCTAAAAGTGTTCAAAAAACCTAAAAAACAATTTATTAAAGCAAAATTATAAAGATTAAATTAAACAATTTGCCTTAAAGAGTACATGTCCTTAATAGGGCGAAAATTATAATTTTATTTATAAGAATGATATTAGTACGGCGATTTAAGGCTCATGATCTTGATGGCGGACAAAAGAGTTTTTTTTTTTTGTACAAACAATATTTGCCTTAAATTACAAATACTTTTTGGATTAAAGTCTAGTTGTTTATACCAGTCAGTAAGATCGTTAAATAATATATACTTAAAATAAATTACGAGGGCAGTTTAATAAGTCTTTACAAATTATAGAAAAATATATAATTAAAGCTGGTCTCTAGAAACCACTGTGAAGAATTTTTTATATACTCAAGATTATATTGCGAATGCGAGGCTTACTCCCTTAACAAATTTAGTCTGATACTTTCCAAAAATTTTTTACTTCTTACGAAATTTCTAATGCATCACTTAATTTTACCTTCTCGTTAAAGGGCCATAGTCTCCGCCAGAAAAATCCTTTAGTGACATTAAAGAATTTTGTAATGATTTTTTTACCCGCTGGTTTGTTTTGTGTATAAAATAAAAGACGTTAAATATTTTTGATTTTAATGTCACCGCAATAAATGAACTCTGCACGCTAATTTTCTAATCCACGTTTTGTCCTTGTCCGGCCATAAAGCTTACAACTGCAATTTATATTTATAGGCGAGTTTAAACGTCTAGATTACTCTAATATGCAGCAATCTGGTAACTTTTTCTAGTTGTTTTTTTTTTTTGTATTTGTATACGTGAGAGAGTAAGCCAATCGAAATAATTCTGCGTTTTTTTGTTAAATGAATTTAAATGAGTGTAAATTATATTTAGCAGAAATTTTAAACTTTTTAAAGAAATAAGTTTTCTTTCGTTAAATAGCGACTTGATAATTTCTAATTATTATTTATAAAATCTATACTCCATGTTTAGGAACTTAAGGTTTCAACCTTAAGATTTCTACTTATCTCTATCGCGTGCCAGTGTTTTAATTTCGTTAATTGATTTGCCTGTTTCGCTACAGAAATTTGTACGCCAAGTTGTTTGTGGCCTTCCACAGAGCATGGGGAATGACATCGTAGGGTTTTCGCAGAGTGTGACCAATCCAACCATATCGTCTCTTCCTTATTTAAGCGTTGATATTCTTTTGGTGAGTAATTTTTCATAAATTTTCATTCGATTAGGTGTTGGGTTTCGAAATCGAATATTTCTGAGGCAATTGTTTATAAAGGTCTAAAATTTTGCCTCTGAGAGAAGCACAAATTTCACACAGGCTTTAAAAAATTGGCATTTAGTTGCAGTACTTATGCTGTTTGAACGCCATATGTTTCGCAGCTGGGCGAATGCCGCTTGAGCCTTCTACATACGACTTAAGATATCCTGCTTAGCTCCCCGGTTGATTGTAAGGACATAGCCAAGTAGGTGATGCGATTTACGTCTGTTATATTCACTTAAGGGGTCAATATGCTTCACACAGCCTCTGCGACCTTAACGTCTACTTCAGCCTTCACGTGGCACACCCTGTTTCTGCAGACCATGTGGAACATCTTACTATAGCAGGAAATGGTTATCGTAATCGTTTAGTACATTACAAGTTTGGAGGCAATGGATCCGTAATACTCTTTGCTTTGCAGAAGGCAAAAGCCCTGCCACCAAACTAAGGAATTAAAGTTCGATACCCTCTGATTCCTTTTTTTTTTTGGATTAATAATTTTTTCTTGCTATTCCTGCGTTTTTTTTAAACAGTAAAACTTCTATCAGCTGATAGATTGTTTAATATACAGAAAAAACTATGTTGTATTAAATTATTATTTTCCCTCTTTTATTTTGTAAAGGCATTTTAAATTACCCTCGCATAATAATTGAAACCAACCTGAAAATGCACACATGCTACTGTGACGCCAAGACTCTTCATGCACAATATACTCGCCACGAAAACTTATATCCGCACAGGCAACAATGGCCAAATAAATGCCCATTAAAAAATCACTGGCAGCCAAATGACGAAGATACAACGAATGCTCAACGTTGCTGCGTGTTTTATAAAAATAACGACTCAATAGCACTAAGAAATTGCCAACAGTAGCAACAGATGCCATGACCCAGACACTAAAAACAAAATTAATGATTAGAAAAAAGAGAGACAAAAAAATTATAACAATTACAGAACAAAAAAAAAAAAAAAGGAAAAAGATTAATAATTCAAAAGTAGAAGATGTAAGATTGAATGTATGTCGCCACCCAAACCGGGTTTTTTCTATTTCATTTTAAATTTACAAAAGCAAATTGAAAGACACACAATTTTATCGTTTTTAAAATATAATTTTTACTCTTTCCTTACAATTTCTTTTTTTTTTTGTGGTGAAATGTCAATAAATAAATTACATTTTTTCATATGGACGAGTTATTTTTTTTTTTTTTTTTTTTTTGCCAGAGTTATTAAAGGTCAGACAGAGCAAGTTTTATAATAAAATGTTTAAAGGGTGCTTCGAAATTCCAAATTAAATTTTTCTTTACTTGTGCAGTTTTTTAGCTGACGTTTAAGCGCTTTAAAAAAGTAAACTACCACAAAAGATTACTGGACATAAACAAGAGTCTGCAGGATGTTTCTTTAAGCCCGCTAAAACTTTAAATTGTAAAAAATATTACAAAAAATTAAATTGTAATGAAGAATTTTTTTATACGAAAGATCTGAACATGGGGCATTAATATTTGAAAATGATTTCAAGCACATGGCAACAGCGGCTGCTCACGACGAAGTGCATTCTGGACGTTCAATTTTTCAAGTTTTGCTGGCCGTATGTCACGAATAACACCAAAAATGTTGGCCTCCAAAGCGTCAATTGTTGCTGGTTTATCAGCATAAGCCAGTGACTTCACGTAGCCCCACAGGAAATAATCGAGAGGTGTCAAATCACACGACCTTGGAGGCCAATTGACAGGTCCATTTCTTGAAATCAACTTATCGCTAAATTTTCATTTCAATTACTCAATGGTTGTGGTAGCCGTATGGCACGTAGCGCCATCTTGTTAAAACCACATTTCGTCTAGATCAATGTCGTCCATATTTTCAAACAAAAAATCATTTTGGAAGAAATAAGCTGAACACAATTTGGCGATAAAACTACGGGTCAGTTACTAACTGCTCTAGAGCCCAATTGGCGAAAGAACGGTGCCTATAACGGTCTCCTGGCTTAAATTCCTGCACTAGCTGGATCTTATACGGGTGTAGCCCAAGATCTTTGCGCAAAATGTTCCACTTAGTGGACGGACAGAGCGCCAATTCCTGTGACCGACGACGAATCTTCAGTACGCACATTCCTTCGACGTCTTGGTGTTATTGCATCCTCTAGAGAGTATGTGGTACGAAATCTATTCACAGTTTGACGGATGTCTTGCTCAGACGGACGATTATATGCGCCATAAAACACGAAGTCATCTATAAGTTGCTTAAATTAATGACTGATTTTCAAAGTAAACTTGAATGATTTGAAAGCGTTATTAAAGCGTGAGTCTATTCATTATGATTTTCTAGTGTTAACAAGAAAATATTTTTTATCTAAACTTAATTTTTAATGTTATTTTTTATGATTTAAAATTCTATCGGGCTTAAAAAAAACACCCGATATAAAGCAACGCATTTAAATGTTATCGTATAATGCAGACTTGGCCACACTTTTTGCAAAATGTCAAGCAATAGTGTCCATTTTGCAAATTAAAAAAAAAAAACATGGAGAGTATAATTTCTCCAAAATTGGGTATTAGCCTTGATTTAAGTAATAAAATTTTATAAAAAGTTTTAATTTCTTTATTATAAAAATATATTTTAAGGGCTTCAAATCAAATTTTTATAAATCTTTTAATTAATTACTGATTTTCTTAATTTAGGACACTTAGTTTATGAGTAAAGGCCAGGGCACATAGAATCCGTCATACGTTAAACTTTGACAAATTCAACTGACAAGTCAGTTAAAATACATGTTTTCTTATAAGCGTTGTCACAATCAATACGTTTCCGTCAACGCAAAGTAAGTCAACTTTTAACTTCTGACGTATGTTGAATACTTTGACAACTATCAACCGCTTCTTCTTCTTCTTTGTTTTCTTTTTACTCTTGCTGTATTTCAATTGTGTTTTGTGATTTTAATAAAACAATTTTGGTGGCAAACAATAAAATACAAATTTAATTAATTAACAAGTGAATAAAATACAAATTAAATTTAAAAGTGAATAAAAATAGAGAGCAAACATTAATTTAACATCCGTCAGCAAAGTATTCATTGTGCCAATTTCGTCCGTCGTTACTTTGACTTTAGTTGAATTTGTCAAAGTACAACGTATGACGGATTTTATGTGCCCCGGCCTTAAAGCGAGTTTTAGTTTTTTTTTAATAAAATGCACTTTCTCATTTAAGTGATTGGAATTAGTCGTCACGAGAGTATAATTGAACATCATAGGAATTTTTCACTTGATATTTTTCTTCTTCTTTTTTCAATTCTTTATCTATCCATTAAGTTGTTTGTTTGTTTTTTTTTTTTTTTTATTAAAGTAACTTTATTTTTCAAATGATATGGAAAAATTGCAAGGCAGACGTGGTGTTTTGCCTCCTGCCTCGAAGGACGTAGACCGATTTAGCTGATTTTTAATAGCAAAATTTTTGAAACTTTGATCGCTTGGCATATTTTTATTTTCTCTAGCTCATTTAGTGGCTTGGCAAAATTGATGTCAACCCGAACACGGAAGGATATACCGATATCGCTCAATCGATAAAAAATGGATCTTGTAGAAATTACAAATGGAATAACAAACTTAAATATGCTCTTTTTCTATCTGTGGTGAAGGGCACAACAAGTTTTTAAGTAACCTGGCCGTTAAATGGGGTAATTTAATGCTGCTTGAATCACATTAAAATAGTGCGTATGTACCAATACATTCGTGATAGATGTACGAATCTTTCGTATAATTTGCAGCACCTTTTGTAAGTGTTTTTCATTTCCATTAAAGCAAATAATGAAAATGAACGGTTTTACATTTGATGTGACAGCTGCCATAAATTGCAAAGAGCATGGTAATTGCTACAAGTGGGTAACAACTCGTACAAAAGTTTTCTTTTTGATTGTGTGGGAGATTAAGTTTTTGATTAAACAGTTATTTGTCATCTAAACAAAACTAAAAGAAAATAGATTGAGTAAAGCCATGCTGACGTTTAATTATTCCGTTTATATAGTGTATGGAAAAAAATTTAAGTATTTAAAGATTAAGCAGTAATTTTAACTAGAATTCTTTGCAATTTACTTATTGTAATTGTTTGTTAATGCTTTAGCGTTTTACTATTCAAATTACTGTTATTTTCATGTTTAAAATTCCATATTTTGGGGATTTTTCCATTAAGCGTTTTATACACTTCACTACAGGTGGAAAAAGGGTTGGATTTTTTACAAAAAGAAGAGAAGTTTTTTTAAAGAAAAACTTTCGTCAAGAGTCTTTTTTTTTTATTAACCGACTTCAAACAAAAAAGGAGGCTATCAATTCTTATGAATGTTTTTTTTTTTCAGTTTGTGCTTGCAGAACTCAAGGCCGGGGCACATAGAATCCGTCATACGTTGTACTTTGGCAAATTCAACTAATGTCAAAGTAACGACGGACAAGGTTGGCACAATAAATACTTTGCTGACGGATGTTAAATCCAAGTTTGCTCTCTATTTTTTATTCACTTTTAAATTTAATTTGTATTTTATTGTTTGCCACCAAAATTGTTTTATTAAAATTACAAACCACAATTGAAACACAGCAAGAGTTAAAAGAAAATAGAGAAGAAGAAGCAGTTGATAGTTGTCAAAGTATTCAACATACGTCAGAAGTTAAAAGTTGACTTACTTTCGTACTTTGCGTTGCGTTGATTGTGACAACGCTCATAAGAAAACATGTATTTTAACTGACTTGTCAGTTGAATTTGTCAAAGTTTAACGTATGACAGATTCTATGTACCCCGGCCTTCAGTCACTTCTAAATCGATTTTGAAAATTTGTCGTTATTTGATAGATTAATCTTATAGATTTATCTCGTTTTAAAAACAAATCATAATTTTAAAAATCAAAGGGTGTCCCCATACAACATACATGTTTTTAAAGTGTAGTATGAACCGTAAAGTGCACTTCTTTAAAATTTAAAAAATGCGTGTTACTAAAGTTCCCATTAGCAATACAAATATAAATCTAAGAATTAAAGGGTGTCCTAATAGATGAGGTCAATTCACTTATATGCGCCTATCTTTTGAATCGTTATAGACAAACGCTTAAAAATTGTACAGGATGTCGATTAATATGACCATTATAATAACAAGTATAAACATTCAAATTTATAAATTAAAGGGTATGCCATAAGTTAATAAATTTTATGTATGTGGCCGAACTCTTGAACTGTCATAGACAGACAGCTGAAATTTACAAAGAACCTGTATTGCTAAGTCCGCTATAGTAACAAGTATAAAATTTGAATTTAAAAATTAAAGGGTGTTCCCATATTTGAAGTAAATTGATCTATATGGCCCTATCGTTAGAATCGTTGTACACAAATACTTGAAAGTTTAACAGAATGTCCAATTCTTTGTCTGGTATATTAAGATGTATAAATATTTAAAGTTATAAATTTTAGGGTGTTACAATAGTTGCTGTTATTTGATGTATTACACCAAACTGTTGAAGAGGTGTAAACAGTTGATTGAAATTTACACACAACCTTTATTGCTAAGTCCTCTATAACAAGTAGCAAATTTGAAATAAGAAATTAAAGGGTGTCCCTATAACTAATGTAATTTAACCTATATGGCCCTATCAATAAAACCGTTACAAACAAACTCTTGAAAATTAGGCAGGATGTCCATTACGATATCAGGTATAAATATTTGAATTTAGAAATTAAAGGGTGCCCTAATGGTTGTAATTTGATGTATGTGTATGGCCAGGCCAATCTTTTGAATAGTTATACACTAACGCTTAGAATTTAAACAAATTTTGTTTTACTGTTTCAGCAATAAAAATGTGTGAATAATAAAGGGTAACCATATAACTGCTAAATTTTTTTGTTTGATCTGCAGTCATATTTTGTTCTACGGCACATAAAAAATCCTGACGCAATCTTTCTAAAATATAATAGAATATAATTAATGTATAATTACCGCCCTAAAGATATATGATTTTAAGTTTTGGCTGTTTTGAAGTGGATTTGTTTGCAAGAATTATTGGTACGTTTTCTTTTAAATGTTCTTATTTTTCAAAGACTTCCTTTCTTTTTTTTGCGTTTTTGAGGCGAACTTAGTTTTTTTCTATTCTTTTCGGATTTTGCTTCTTCTTACTTAGTTTTTGCCACTTTTATTCTTACCTGCCTCTTAAGATCGTATTGTCCAGTAAATGATATGTACTGCTGATGCCATCACCATGTGGATCGCAGACTCTAACGTGCATGGCAGCACGACACAAATGAAACCAGGAAAAATAACTGTCAAATAAAAGGATTCAAAAAAGTTAAATTTAAAACAATAAAAAAAACAAAATTTTCGATCTAATATTTATTGGTTTTAAGATATTAAGGTAACCCTAATTTGATAAGAGTTTTATTTTAAACGATGTTCGAATTTTCGAATTTTCGAATTTTTTTTTTAAATTAAAAATTAATTTTTGCTAAAGTATTTTAAGATATTGTAATTTTTTATTAGTTATTGACATATTTCTTAAACCTAAATTTTTAAAATTGATTTTTGTATTTTTAAACTTCTTTTTACATGGGATGTACAAAAATTATAACTTATTTTGCAATTTTTAGACTTAAATAAGAAGAAGAACAGTATAAAGATATTTAAATTCTTATTATGAGAAATTTCGTATGTGTCTTTCTTAACTTTATGTTTATCGAAATATCATAGTCCATGTTAAAGTTGAAGTTTTTATTGAATTTATAGCTGCTCATATTTTGAAAAAAGTTAATATTTTTTAAACAGGTTTTTTTATTATTTTTTTATATTAAAATGATAATTTAATAAACATAAATTTCCTAAAATTAATATAATATTCCATTATTTTAATATCCCAACCGTATTTGCTATGAAGCATAACATTTTAAGGCTTCTAAACCATTTTCGAAAGTTCGAAGTTAATTTCGATAATTCAAAAAACTTTTAAAATAGTATAATTTTCCATTATTTTAACTTTCGAACACTATTTAAAGGCCCTTGAAGTAATTTCGAAAATTCGAAGTTAAGTTCGAAAATCCTAAAAATGCTTTAATAACTCAGTTAAGTTCTTATTTTTTATTATAAAAATTTTTTCTTGTTTTTTTTTAATGTTCGCAAATAATTTATTCCACAAATATTTTTTTTACTCGGATTTTTTTTTTTCTTAATAGATTCCACTTTCAATTTCAGGGGGATTAGTATAACAGCAGTGGAATGACCCGTTTCGAAAGAATGTTTAAGCGAACAAAAATTACCCCTCGATTTTGGTTTAATTCTCCAATAACCCTATTACGACAAAGCATTTAAAACAAAGCAATAAAATAAAAATCAATCGGATTATCTCAAATTGAAAAGCTTTCAAAAGTGTCAAAAACATATTTTGTAGGTTTTGAAACCTTTTTGTAATTCTTTTTATTTTTTTCATACTTTAATACTTACATATAATCCAAATTAGTTAGATTCTGCAAAACTCTGGGATCGAGTTTTTTGAATTCATTGTCATTCAATAAAAGAGATGTCAAGTTTCCTAAACAATTAAACGCATTTAAATCAAACTGGCGCAAAGAATTGTTATTTAAATGTCTGTAATAAATCAAAAGAGAAATAATAATAAAAAAAATTAATTAGTTCTGTTAAGCAATGAAAATAATAATTCTATAATTTGCTATGAAATAAAATGTTTTACTTTTTTTCCTTGTGATTACAAAGAATTATGTGTTTCGAAGATTTTCTACAGAATATGGAAGTCCTTGAAAAATCCAAACCAACATCCTTACGGACATATACAAATAGAAGAGAAACGTGAATACGACATTTTATTTTTTATTCGCATCTCTCATAAGAATGCAAAATGTTTTTGCAATATTCTTTAATGAAGAGTATTGACCGTTTGAGAATTTTAATAATTTTTGCCTTTTAAATCAAATAATTTCTTATTGTTAACGTTAGCTTTTTTTAACTTAATGACTTACAATCCTTGTAGCAGATAGAGCTCACAAAATGTACGTTCTTCTAATTCTGTTAGCAAATTTCCAGCTAGAAATCTGAAAAAAAAATTAAAGGGATGATTAAAAATGTAAGAATTTTGGCAAAAAAAAAAGCTAAAATTTATTTAATATTCAAAATTTATTAAAATTAAGTTACATCTATCTATTACAGTTTCTTTACAAAATTATGTTAAATGATGCTTTTAAATTTTATTTTGATATCGTGGTACTTTTTTGTAACTTTTTTGGTACCTTTTTGATACTTTTAGTATATATATATTTTTATAATACAAACAGTTATGTTATTAAATCTAAGAGTTGACAGCCTTGTCTGTACAACGATCTTATTTTGTTCTTTGGACATTTAACTATTTTTAAAATATTAAGAGCAAAAAGTACTTTTTACAGAAAGTAAAAAATGTGATCTTTCCTCTTAAAAATTAACGTCTTTTTAATTGACTTTTGTAAACTAGTGGACTTAAATTAATGAAACTTAAAATCGAATAAACATTTTTGGTTATTAAATTCAGAGCTTGCTTTAGAGAGCCTTTAAAAGCTAAAAAAGAAACATTTCAGGGGCCCATAACTCGGAAAATATGGACAAGTGCCACTTTCTTTATTTGATGTTTTTTTTTCTATTTTAATTCTCTATTGCTTCGTATATTTGTTTTTCTAATTGGAGTATTTTTACTAAATTAGATTTTTTTTAAAGATATGAAAAAATTTGAGGCGGCCGTGGTGTTTTGCCCGCTGCCTCAAAGGACATGGACCGATCTTGCAGATTTTTAATAGCAAAATTTTCGAAACTATGTCTCATCGATTGGCGTATTTAAGTTTTTTTTGGCTCATCTTGTGCAAAGTTGGTTTCAATCCAAACACGGACGGATAGACGGACGTCGCACAGTGGGGTTTTTTCATACAATGTTTGGCAAAAAACATAAGCAATGCTCGTAGAATGTTTAAATTTTTCTCTGAGGCTTTTGCTAGCTCAATTAAGAAAATTATAAAATTTTAGAAAAATTGGCCACGCCCACTAGCCACCGCCCATAGAACCAAAAATTTATTTTTGTACCAAAGTTTTTGAAATTTGGCACAGAGCCTTTTATTACCTCAATTAAGATAAAATAAAGTTTCATCAAAATTGGCCACGCCCACTAGCCACCGCCCATAGAACTAAAAATTTATTTTTGTCCCAAAGTTTTTGAAATTTTGCACAGAGCCTTTTATTACCTCAATTAAGATAAAATAAAGTTTCATCAAAATTGGCCACGCCCACTAGCCACCGCCCATAGAACCAAAAATTTATTTTTGTACCAAAGTTTTTGAAATTTGGCACAGAGCCTTTTATTACCTTAATTACGAATAAAATAAAGTTTCATCAAATTGGGCCACGCCCACTAGCCACCGTCCATAGAATGATTGATTAAAAAAACCTAAATGTTCAAGCTTTCTCATTTATTGTATAAGTAGATTTAAATAACTTTAATTTGTAGGGCAAAGAAAAACCTTTAGGTGCAAAAAAGTGAATTATGGACCACCCTTATTTCTTTAAATAACAATTATTTTTATACTAATGTGTTTGTTGAGTTTTATGGTTTTAAAGTCAAACATTTTAAAATAAATATTTTTTATATAAATTATTTACTACGACACTGATGTATCACATTTTATAACGAATATAAACAAGCAATTTCAATCGAAGAAATATTACAAAACGGATGACTAAAAAAAATTAAAATTTTTTTAAAATAATTAAGATTAAAGAGCTCAGATATTTATTATTTTATAATTCATCAAACTAACTTTATTTTCTACTTACAAATATTTTAAATGTGGAAACGTAAAGGTATTCTTTTCTATGCTTCGTATGCTGTTGTCGGCCAAAGATAAAGTGTGAACATTTCTCATGATGGGAAACATGCCAGCTTTTAAATATTTTATATTGTTTCCATTCAGGTATCTGTGAAAAAAAGAAAACATCCCACATAACTTTAACATTTAGCCAATTAAAGCAAAAATGTGTGCGTATACAAACAAACACTTATTTGTTATGGGTATTAGATATTTGGAGATGATACAACAATAATTATAAATAAAAATGTGTTGTAACATGTGTTTGTAAACTTTATTAATATTAAAGCATGTTACAAGCTTTTCGACATTCAATTAATCTTTAACAGTGGGGTTGAAGTGGGCATTTCATTTATTCGTGATAAAAAAGAAAGCAAACAAAAAACATTCAGAAGTTTATTTTATTAAAGAAATTACATTATAAGCCATGGTACTTGAAAGATTTTTTGCAAATATGAGTTTCGAAAAAAATGTCCCACCTGGGAAATTTTTACTTTTTTTTAAATGGAAATGGAAATTTTTAAAAAAACGTTATAATAAATATGAAGCCAATTTTTTTTTCAAAATTTTCCAAAACAAATTTTTGTTTTTGTTTAATGTATATAAAACTATAATTTTTAAAAAAGGGAAATTTTTTTAAGTCTAAAGAAACTTATTAAACTTAAACAAAAATTTCATATTTATGTTTAGAGTAACAATATGAAACAAGTTACTTGCAAAAAAAATCCTATATAAAAATTTCCCTATAAGGGAAATTTTTTTTACTTGGGGAAATTTCAAAAAATTTATTGTTATTAACATAAATTAATTAAAAACAATATGCTAAAAAAGGTTATTTTAAAAAATTTTGCAAAATAAAAATTTCCCAAAAGGGAATTTTGTAATTATAACTTTATTTTATGATAAGAAAAAATTCAAATTCATGTTAAGAGACAAGAAACAGTTTGAAAAAAATTAACACAAATAATTTTTACAAAAATAAATTATATAAAGATTATTAGGTCAAAATTGTGGTTTTTATAAAAAAAAAATTCTTCAAATAATAATTACCAAAATAAAAATTTTTTATATAAAAAAATTGTTGATTTAAAAAAAATTTATATATTTATGTATGTTTAATAAAATAATTTTCTTTCTAAAGCAAAAACTTTATAAAATTAAAATTTCTTTAAAAAAAAAAAATATTTTTTTTTTCGAGAAAATTTTTCTAAAGTGTCAGTTTTTAGTACAAATTTTAAAAAAGAAATATTAAGCAAAATTAAGAAAATCATTTAAAGGAATTAAAAGTAGATTTCATCATTAAATATACATTTCTTTAACATACTTACAAAATTTCTAACTTTTCGAGAGGCTTAAAAATATTAGCATTAAATGCATACAGACGATTGTTACGTAAATCTCTGTAAAAACAATAAACATTAATCACTGCCAGCAAAAAAAATAATTCATTTTTAATAATAAAATACACTTACAACTCCAGCAATTGCTCTAAGTAAATAAAGTCATATTCATGTAAAACGTTAATACGATTACCAGATAAAATTCTAAAAATAACAAAGAAAAACATTTTTTTAAGTCTTAGAAATCTTAAGGGCGATGAATTTTATTAATTATTTTATAAAACTTTTCTTAAAGACACTCAGATTTTTTATATCGTTGCGTATGATTGATATTTATGAAAGAGAAAAAATGCTAATACGTTATAACATGTTGAAATAATTTATTGATTAAAATGTTGTTTAAATGGTGTCCCAAAAATACCACCAATTTTGAATTTGCCACACATTCGCAAATTAAACAAAAACAAAAAAAGACTAAGTAAAATAATGACAAAATGTAGTTTAGGTAGATTAACTTGGGACAGAGTTGCCAGATGGCCGGGATTTTGCTTGTTTTATAAGAACTTTTAGTGGTCGCCCATACGAGGGCTGCTATATATATTTCTGGCCTGGCAACACTGAGTGCTGCCAAGTGCAATCTGACATTTTCATTGGAAAGTTTGTCATTTTTAAGCATATTCGTACTCAAAACGTTTTGACGTATGACCATTATTTGTGTTGTTTACAGTGAATTGAAAAAATTAATATAGAAAAAAATGGAATTAACTCGTGAACATTTTCGTGCCATCATTTTTCACAACTTTCGACGTGGATTATCACGACAAGAGTGCATTGATGAACTCAAATCTTTGTATGGCGATGAAGCACCATCCTATAGCACTGTGAAAAATTGGTATAATGAATTTAATCGTGGCCGAAGCTCACTCAAAGACGAATTCCGTGAAGGTCGTCCAAAAACGGCTGTTGTGCCAGAGAACATTGATGCCGTGTGTGAACTCATAATGCAAGATCGACATGCGACCTACCGAGAGATGGAGACATCCTTGGACATTTCTTCCACTAGCATACATTCGATACTACATGAACACCTGGCCCTAAAAAAGGTTTGTTCCCGTTGGATCCCGCACAATTTGAAAGTCGCTCAAAAAAAGGCTCGTGTCGATTGGTGCAAAGAAATGTTGCAAAAATATGATTGCGGTGCTTCAAAAGACATTTATAAGATCGTCTCAGGTGACGAATCATGGATCTATGCGTACGAGCCCGAAATGAAACAACAATCGACCGTGTGGGTCTTCAAAGACGAGCAAAATCCAACGAAAGTTGTTCGTGGAAGAAGCACTTCGAAGCAAATGGTCGCCTGTTTCTTCGGCAAAACTGGTCATGTGGCGACTGTTCCGCTTGAGCAACGTAGGACGGTCACTTCTGAGTGGTACACTACAATTTGTTTGCCTGAAGTCATCAAAGAAATTCGAAACACCAACAAGAGAAGACGAATCATTGTTCACCATGCAAAGCGAGCTCTCACACATCGGCTCAAACCAGAGCCTTTTTGACCGGCCAAAACGTCGAATTAATGGGTGATCCGCCGTACAGCCCTGACTTGTCACCTAATGACTTCTTCTTGTTTCCGCACATCAAGAAAAAAATGCGCGGTCAACGATTTTCGTCGCCAGAAGAAGCTGTTGAAGTGTTCAAAAACCATGTTTTAGAGGTGTCTCAATCGGAGTGGAAAAAGTGCTTCGACAACTGGTTTGAGCGCATGCAAAAGTGTATAAATCATGCTGGAGAATACTTTGAAAAGCAATAAAACCATTTTTGATTATAAATATTCGCATTTTCACTATTAGGCCAGAAATATATAGAGCAGCCCTTGTAATCCCAAAAAGAGAGGTTTTTGTCAAGAAATTTTAAAACTCTAAACCAATCAATTAAAAAGCAAATTAATTGATTAATTTATTTGTGTTCTTTTTAATTTTAATTTTTAAAGTCTTGTAAATGGCAAAATAAAATTTTATTGACATATTATGGTAAAGTAATATTTTTTCTTTAGTTAATTTTTTATAATTCCTTTTATACACAAATTTCCAAAAAATTATAATTTTTGCTTCAGAGAAGTTTAAGAAAATAAAATAAAATATATTAAATATATTAAAATAAATTTAATATAAAAACCCTTAAATCAGTAAACTTAAGCAAAGGGGATATTTTTGTTTACCTAAGGAAATTTAAGTTATTAATAAAAATTAATATCATAAGAAAATTCCTCATAAAAAAGTTTAATAATAACAACTACAAAAAGTTCCCTATTGCTTAATTAGGTATTTAAAAGTACGTAGCACTTTTAGGAGGACTTGGGATTTTAAATAAAATTAAAATAAGGAAAATAAAGGTTATTTTATTTTGATGAAAATAATAATAAAAAGAGAACAATATTAAAAATGTTATCAAATTTCTTGTTGAAAAATTGTATATAAAACAATTCATTCATTTTCAAAAAGGAATTTTTTCAAACTAAAGGAAAAATACCATAATAATGTTAAGATTATTGATATCAGGCAAATTGCTTGCAAAAAAATTGCTATATAAAAATTTCCCAATAGGGAAATTTTTTTTTTTTTTTTTTTTGACTTAAAGAAATTAAAGTGTTTTTTTTTTAGTGTATTTGTTTAACATCTGGCCACACTTATATCTCCCTAATAAATTTTATTTAATCATGGATTAATTGAATAAATTTTAAGAATTTATATGGCAACCCTACTTCAAAGTGTCTTTGTTGTTGCAGATAGAGCTATTATTGATTCTTCTTTTTATGAGTTGCTTTTCAAAAAAATAAACTATGTTGCCAGATTGTTTGCTGCGCTGGCTCATCATTGTGGGTTGGTTGTTTGCCAACAGTTATGGGAAATTTTCTTAAAAAACTTCTAAAGAGTTAAACGACAAGCAAAAAGCAATTTCAGTGTATTCGCTTTACATAAAGAAAAATTTACAAACGACATTAAGCCTCATCGTCATATTGTATTTATAGGGATCAACAAACTAAGGCTGGTCACACACTGGCTGTTATTCCTATACAACGCACTTTGAATGATTGAATAATGATAGATTTATTCTTAGCGAAATATTAGAAACGTTGTACAGATATGATGGATGTTTTTGTTTTTTTTTTTTTTTTTATATATAATTTTAAGATATTCAAATCTTTAAAATACTCAAATCTTGCGTTCTTTTTGGTCTACTTTTTATGTAACAAAACGTTTTTTTTTTATAATTTTTCGTCCATTTTTGTTTACACATACAGTATTTGTAGTTGATTTCCTTTTGGAAATAGATTCTCCGGCAGCCATTGGATTTTGTTTTCATCCAAATACCTAAAAAACAAAAAAAAAACACATCAAGTAAGAAGATTAAAATTAAGGAAAAACAAGATAAAATATTAATAAAATCGTTAAAGAAAAATTTCAAGTTGAAGCTTATAAACTAAAGAATATTATGGGATAAAAAGAAGAAGAAGAAGAAAAATAAGAAGAAGAAAAAGAAGAAGAAGAAGAAGATATGTATTAAACTTACAAGACCTTAACTGGCACTGTTGAAAATTGCTTAAAGGCATGCGAATCCATGGTGGCAATCGAACAAAGTTTTAAAACTCTGAAAATTAAATTAAATTAATAATAAATAATTTGATTTTATATAAAAAAAATCTACTGGGTACCAACCGGTTCAATAGCGATCGTAATATATTTATATATATATTTTTTTTAATTTTAAAATTTAGATAAAAAATTAACTTTTTGACCCACAGTGATTTAAAATTAGAAAGCGCTACATTTTTAAAATGTTTTTCTGTGAACCGGTTTAATAAATAAACACATCAAAAGCAACCGGTAACATTTAAAAATGTTACGGAAAGTTACGATTTATTTTTAAAAATAATTTTAAATAAATTCTTTAATTTTTAATTTTTTCCCCATTCAGGGATTGAATTGTGGAATATTATAAATGAATTAAAATTTACTTTTTTTGCTTGGGTTCATTTTTTTAAATTTAATTTTTAGAAAGAAAAATTATCCTTCAAATGTATGCGGATGTTTTCCCACACAATTCAAAGCGTTTCTTTGTTCTTTTGCTCTACAACACTTCTTGTACATTTGTTTTTTTTTTTGCCCTCTGTACCACAATTTCTTTTGTTTTCTTTGAAAAACGTCCGCATACATTTGAAGGATAATTTTTCTTTCCAAAAATAAAATTTAAAAAAAAAAAAGTTAAAAGAATGATTTAAGATAAAATTCTAAGAAAAATGATTTGAAGAAGATAAATTATTCACCATTCGATTTACCTCAGACACATTTCTAAGTAAACCGATTCAAAATACATACAATATTAAAGTGGACCGGTTTATTTAAAATACAAAACAAAGTCAACTAAAAAACGAAATAAATCAAATACTAAAGCAACTGTTTTGAAGAATATAAAATAGTAGGTTAACCGATTGATTTGAAATAAGAAGCTAATTAAACCGGTTTACTTAAAATGCACTAATAAGTGAACCGATTCGTTTAAGGTGCAAACTAAAAAAGCTGCATTAAATTAATGACTTCACGCAATATGAGATTTTAAGCCAACTGATTTACTTGAAATATAATTTAAAAAAAAATCAAACCGATTCACTTAGTTTTAATCCGAAATGAGGCACTTTTCATGCTATTAATTTTAACAGATCGGATTTACTTGAAATACAGCATTCAGTTAACACAACCATTTTAAATTCAATTCTATTAATGTGAAGCGAATTCGTATGCAATTTTTATTAAACGGGTTTTCGTAAGATTCAAGCCGATTGACCTTAAATTCAATACTAATTCACCCTTTTTATTTTAGACGTTGAAATAAGCCAAACAATTCACTTGAAATGAAATTTCTAGTAAACCGATTCATTTAAAATGCAATATTAAGTTAACCGTTTTACTTTATATGCAATTTTTTTTAAAGGGTTTACGCAATGTTCAATAAAAAATTAACCGATTAACTTTAAATCCAATACTTATTAACCCGTTCATGTCAGACTTTCTAAAAGCCAAACGTGTCACTTGTATTTAAATTTCTACTAAACCGATTCACAAAATACGCAATACCAAGTAAACCGATTCATTTTAAACACATTTGTAATTTAACCGATTCATTCAAAATGCAATACTAAGTTAACCGTTTTACTTTATATGCAATTTTTTTTTTAAAGGGTTTACGCAATGTTCAATATAAAATTAACCGATTAACTTTAAATCCAACACTTATTAACCCGTTTCATATCAGCCTAAAGCCAAACATTTCGTTTGTAGTTAAATTTCTACTAAACCAATTCACAAAACACGCAATACCAAGTAAACCGATTCATTCTAAACACAATTGTAATTTAACCGATTCATTCAAAATGCAATACTAAGTTAACCATTTTACTTTATACGCATTTTTTTACGTAAGATTCAATATTAAATAAATCGATTAGTTTCAAATCCAATACTAAATAACCCGCTTCATTTAAGACTTTATACAAAGTCTACCGGTTTACTTGAAATACAATTTCTAATAAACCGTTTCAAAAAAAACTACGATACCACGTAAACCGACTCATTTTAAATGATATAGTAACTAAACAAATTTATTCAATTCAATTTTATTTAAGCCAATTGATTCTAAATTTAAAACTAATTATTTCAGTTTTATTTTAGACGATCTACCAAGCCAATCGGTTCACTTGAAATGCAGTTTCTAGTAAACAAAATTTGTAAAACTAAGAAATACCGATTCTTTTGCTTTGTATTATTAAATCAACCGTTTCGTACAATATGCATTAATAAGTTAAACGGTTTCACTAAAGATTCAATTTTAAATAAACCGATTTATTTTAAATTCAATACTAATTAAGCCGTTTTATTCCAGACGCTCTATTAAGCCAACCGGTTTACTTGAAATGCCATACGAACAATATCAATTCATTTGTTGTAATGAATGAACCGGTTAATTTTATTCCACCTAAGCTGGTACGCTAAGGATCAATTATTTCACTCTTGACTTACAATTCTTCGGTGTTTGGCAGGTTATTTAAAAATTTATCATCCAAATGTGTAAAATTGTTGCCCGTTAAGTCTCTGCAATAAAAATTCATTAAATATCTAAATAAAATACTAACCTGGCAACAACGTTACAAAAAAAATTTGTTTACATAAAATAACTTACAGCATGGCCACATCATTGAAGGGTAAATTTGCAGGTATCGCTGTCAATTGTTGATTGCGGCATAAAATTTCATTGCCACGACAGGGACAACTTAAATTATTTAATGGCCAATCTAAAAAAATATAAAAAAGTTACAATTTACTATTTTTAAAATTTAAAAAATTATATGTTTAACTTACAACAGGTACCAATCGGTATGTCATCATGTCTTCCATACGGCTGTTTGCGAAATAAATGGTCCCAAAATTTAGTATCAGCATCATTTTCACAATCCCATTCGTCTGAAGCGTCATCACAATCTGCCGAACCATCACAATTCAAATGTTGTGATAAACATTGCAGCGTTGTATTGCACTGGAAATATCCTATGGGACAGGCGGCATTCAACTCAATGGGTAAAAGAAGAATATCGTTTTGATTTGAACTTTCTGAAGAGCATTTTAGTGGCATGAGTAAAATAAAAGTGAAGAAAATGGAAAAGAGACAATTTTGGGCTGTTTTTGGGGGGGATGAGTAAAAAAAAAAATACAAACAATTTCAATTTAATTTCAAATTTCCAAAATAATTTTTGAGGTTTTATTTAATAAAAAAAGTATTTAAATGTTTATAAAGGGAATTCGATTGAAATTTTTTTAACCAGAAATTATTGTTTTTATCTAAAATTATAATTTTTTTAATTTACTCGATTTTATTATATTTTATTTAATACTGGAGAAAATATTTTTAACAAGCTTAGAAAAATTTATTCGAATATTCGGTTACCCATTATAAATATTAATTTAAAACATTTTGATTAAATTTTGTTGAAACAAATATTCGTTTGTTTTTATTAATTGCTTTAAAAAAATTTGCTTTTGTTTAAAAAATATTATTCATCGATATAATATTTATAAAATTAAGGTTTAAATTATTTAAATAAAATTTTGGCTAACCTTAAAATTTTATTCGTTAGATATGAGTTACTAAATATTATTCCATGAATTTTATAATTTTATTTATTTTGTGCGTCATTAATATTTTTTTGTGATTAATAAAATTTTTTAGTCGATTAATCGAATAATATTTTTAATCGGTTTTTTATTCGAAAAATAATTTTGCGACATTAATATCTTCTTGTGATTAATAAAATTTTTTAGTCGAATAATCGAATAATATTTTTAATCGGTTTTTTATTCGAATAATAATATTTTAGTAATTTCTTTTTTTTTATTTATTTTACATAAAAAATAACATTAATTAGAAAGTAAAATTTTGGGCTATTAATAGTAATGAAAAATATTAGAATTAAAACTTAAGCAAATATTTAATTAATCTATAAACATTGAAAAAAAAACTATTATTACAAATAGAAAAATCTTATTCCTTGGTTTTTTCTTTAGTAAGCATTTGTTTATAATTAAATTTAGTAAATATTAAATGATGAATTTTTTTTGATAATTTCATGAATAAATAAATAAAATATTAAAATGAAAAGTATTGTAGGACAAATTTGTCTGAAAAAATTTTTCATGAAACATATTTTATTTATTTATTTTTTATGAATATGGCAGCAATAATTTTTGTTTAAGAAGTTGATTTATTAAATCAAATAAAAAAAGAATAATTTTATACGATTATTCGAATAACTTTTGTTGTTTTCCTTTTTTGAACTTTCAAATAATTTTTATCTTTTAATTCATTAATTTAATCATTTTTGATATGACAAAAATTTTTTCAAATATTTATTTATTCGACAAATATTAAACGAATAATTTTTTTTCTTAATCGGTTTTATTTCACTTACTAGATTATTATTAGTAGAAGTTTTTTATGATTTGTTTACCTTCAAACAAAACATATTCAGCAATTAAAATTTACTATATAAAAAATTTTTTTAATCGAAAATATTTTTTGTAATCGATTAATCGAATAATTTTTATTAATCGAATATTTTTATTGTAAGAACATTAAAAAAACTATTTGCTTTCTTTTTTGTATCATAGATATATAATATTTTTTAATAAATAAAAAATTTCCGAATAATCGAATATTTTTAATCGAAAAATCTAAAACTAAAAATTTATTTGGAAAAAATTACAGTTTCTTTGTTTTCAGTTAAAATAAATTCAAAAATATATAAATTTTTATTTAATAAATAAAAAAATTAAATAAAAAGTTAAAAATTCCTCACTTAATCGGTTAAATTTTATTCGTCAAATAGCAATTCAAGTAAGCAAAAATAAATACGTTAAATAAGGCTTTTGTATATTTTTCTTAATTATCTTAACGATTAATTGTTTGCTGCTGTTTGCACAAAAACTTACAAGAATATTTCATTTTTTGTAGTTCAATTGTGGAATTATTTTTAAAACTTTTTGTTTATTTATACTGTGATTCAAATGCAAACAAAAATTTTTTTAAAATAATAAAAAGAAAAACTTTTATAAAATTCGTTTAGTATTATTTTTAAAAAATTAATAAAAATGTAAAGTTTTTTTAAGCTTACAATAACATTTTGCGAACAAAAGACAATTTAATTGAAATGTATTTTATTAATTTACTGAAAGGGTTCTAAATCAAACTGAAGGTGAAAACTATTGTCTTCCCAGATATTTGATGTTGAGTTTGGTTAAAGAAATAAAAATAAAAATCTAAATATTTAGTGTCACTTATACGAGCTTTAAACTTTCGAGTTTTATTAAATAACTTCACTTACTGCAAAACTTTGTGAATTCCTTTTTCGAATCATATTTTTCCATTGTTGTCTTGTGCGACCAATTAAAGATGCCTTTGAATCAATTAAATTTTTCGTAACCTTGAAAAAAACTGTGTAGCTGCAATGACCCTAACAAAAGTTCGTTTTAAGTATTTCAGTCTTTAATCTCTCAAGGAATATTACAGCATTTAAAACGTGTGTGTGTGTGTTGTTTTTGTTTTTGTTTTTTTTTTTTGCATTATTTACATCATGTGCACTTTAAATATTTATTTTTCTTCCATTCAAGTGTTGAAACTAGTCGTTGTTAATTATTATACAAAAAAGATTTTTGATCTGTTTTTATAGTTTTTAGTATCGAACAATGCAAAAAAACTTCCACTATTAAAGCATCTGTTTTTATTTTTGTTGTTGTGGTTAACATGCATTTAAATTATCTGATGAAAAACTGAAATTATAAAAAGAAGAAGAAGAACAAGTAAAGAAAAAATTTTTTTAGCTATAAAATACTGTTGAAATATTTAGTTTATCAATTTTGTTTATAAAATTCCAATTTAGAAAAAAAAAAATAATAAAAATAATGAAATAAAATATTAATTCAAGTAGTTTACAAAAAGATAAGATTTTAAAGCAAACAAAAAAAAACAATTTGTATTAATAAATTTATTTTGAACAAAATATTTTAGTACTGACAAAATATTTATTGCATTTCAGATTAAACAATTTAAATTTGGTCATCAATTCTGTGTCTAGTTCCAATAGGATCTCGACTTCATCTGGTGAGTCATTTAGTTTCTTAGTTGACTTAAAGTTTCTTTCCATGCTTGGTAGCATTATAACGATCCTACTGAAAGTCTAAATTAGAATTTTCACCTCTAATACAATTCCAAAGACAGTGGGCTTAGACAGTCGAAAAGATATTGTGACAAAAACAAAAGGTTTCTATTTTTACATTTTGTGTGCACAACCCTTAAAAATATTACGAGGGCTGCTCTATATATTTCTAGCCTAATAGTGAAAACGCGAATATTTATAATCAAAAATGGTTCTATTGTTTTTCAAAGTATTCTCCAGGATGATTTATACACTTTTGCATGCGCTCAAACCAGTTGTCGAAGCACTTTTTCCACTCCGATTGAGACACCTCTAAAACATGGTTTTTGAACACTTCAACAGTTTCTTCTGGCGACGAAAATCGTTGACCACGCATTTTTTTCTTGATGTGCGGAAACAAGAAGAAGTCATTAGGTGCAAAGTCAGGGCTGTACGGCGGATCACCCATTAATTCGACATTTTGGCCGGTCAAAAACGCTCTGGTTTGAGCCGATGTGTGAGAGCTCGCATTGTCATGGTGAACAATGATTCGTCTTCTCTTGCTGGTTTTTCGAATTTCTCCGATGACTTCAGGCAAACAAATTGTAGTGTACCACTCAGAAGTGACCGTCTTACATTGCTCAAGCAATACAGTCGCCACATGACCAGTTTTGCCGAAGAAACAGGCGACCATTTGTTTCGAAGTGCTTCTTCCACGAACAACTTTCGTTGGATTTTGCTCGTCTTTGAAGACCTACACAGTCGATTGTTATTTCGTTTCGGGCTCATACGCATAGATCCATGATTCGCCACCTGTGACGATCTTTTAAACGTATTTTGAAGCAACGCACTCGACACGAGCCTTTTTTTGAGCGACTTTCAAATTGTGCGGGATCCACCGAGAAAAAACCTTTTTAACGGCCAGGTGTTCATGCAGTATCGAATGTATGCTGGTGGAAGAAATGTCCAAAGATGTCTCTATCTCTCGGTATGTCGATGTCGATCTTGCATTATGAGTTCACACACGGCATCAATGTTCTCTGACACAACAGCTGTTTTTGAACGACCTTCACGGAATTCGTCTTTGAGCTTCGGCCACGATTAAATTCATTATACCAATTTTTCACAGTGCTATAGGATGGTGCTTCATCGCCATACAAAGATATTTAATTAATATTCAATGCACTCTTGTCGTGATAATCTACGTCGAAAGTTGTGAAAAATGATGGCACGAAAATGTTCACGAGTTAATTCCATTTTTTTCTATATTAATTTTTTCAATTCACTGTAAACAACACAAATAATAGTCGTACGTCAAAAAGTTTTGAGTACGATTATGCTTAAAAATTACAAACTTTCCAATGGAAATGTCAGATTGCACTTGGCAGCACTCAGTATTGCCAGGCCAGAAATATATATAGCAGCCCTCGCAATTATTGAAAACTGTCAATTGTCTAGAAAATAGCAGCAATTACCTAAAAAGCCAAAAAGGGATGAAGGGCCATGATAATGAATGGCCTTAATAAGTATCACTTTTTTCTTAAGACATTCTTTAATTTAGTGTGTTTTTTTTTCTTTTTTTTGCAAATAAAACTTGAGTTGAATTTACTTTTATTTATTATGTAAACATTTATTTATTTTTATATTTGAAGAAACTTAATATTTATTAAGAAGTAATTGCCAATAAAGATGATGTCTTCTATTACCAAACGACATAAAACAATATTAAGTCACATTGGAAGTGAAAAAAAGGAGTCATTGTTACAATAAGCAGAACAAATTATTTACAATAATAATTGTTTATTTCAGTTATTTAATGTCATTGTCATTGTCATCATATTAAATGTTTTTCCCTTTCATTTTAATTAACATTTCAAATATTTTTTCGCGAACCCTCACACACACATTGTTTATGTATTGAAATACAAGTCACTGTTTAGGGGAGAGAAATATAAGAGAGGTATAAATATGTGTGTCTTTTGACGTATTAGTTATTCTTACGGACTTTATTGTTAGGGGTCTGAATAGAAGATGCCCTACTATGGCAGTAAGTTTGAATTTGGCCAAGGCCTTTGTTCCTGTTTGGCATGATGGTCTCATTTACGAATTAATGAGTATGGGCTTTAGTACGGGAATTTTCCGACTGATTGATAGCTTTTTTAGGGACCGCTCGTTTAGAGTTCGTACTGAAAATGTCCTCTTTCATGAGGATTCGATTTATGCGGGACCAATTTTTTATAATGTCTTCACATAAGTCATACCTCCACACCTACAGAAAGATCTTTTATTGATCTATGTTAATGACATTCTTATTGCTTCTTCGGGAGCAAGGGCAAGGGCTGTTAACGAACGAGTCAATCAATACTTGGCTGCACTGACAAACTATTTCAAAGAGGTGGTGCCTCAACTTAAGCATTCATAAGACTGTCGCTATGATGTTTAAGGAAAGGCTGAAATACATATAACCAAATTGCCGATCCTTTAGACTGTGTTTGAGGGTCGAAAGCTTGAAGTAGCTTGGCATCACCTTCCATAAGAAATTTGAGTTTTATCGGCACATCGACAATGTGCTTGAGTGCTCCAAAAGGGCTTACTGCGCGTATCAGGGTGTACTAAAGTGTAGAGATGGACTCGATACAAAAGTACGCCTTGTCAGGAATTTCTTCTGCTCCCATGGAGAGGCTAAAGAGATGAGAGAGACGAATCTTAGTTGCATACCTTGGACTGAGACCGTATATATAAGACGCAACGGAGAATTTCGTAGGCTTTATATACAGTGCAGTAGATTTTAGCCGAATATAATCGTTTATGGTTGGGAAAGCTATGAAGGGTGCGCGTTTTGGGGGAAACTGTGTAGTGAGAGAACGCTTTTCTCGAGCCCAGACCTACTATTTAATCAAAGAAGAATAAATACATTAAATGTTGTTAATAGAGTGTACAACACTGCACTGTAACTTTATTTTTTATTTAATTTTTTATTTTGTTTTGTTCTGTTTCGTTTTGTTTTGTTTTGTTTTGTTTCATTAGTTTGAAAGTAGATTTAAGTTAATTATCTTTTTTAAAACAATTTTAATTGCCTCCACTTTTCTTCCTTATTTTGGAGAACTTCTTTAAATCTTTTTATAAATTGTTAATGAATGTATAAGAAATTTACAGAATTTTTTTAATTATTTTATAGCAACAGTTAAAGTTAAAGTTTCTCATTTTTTATAATGAATTTGTTGGGAAAACAAATAAATGAAATGTGAGTCTTTTGCCTCTGATTACATTTTTATGCAAAAAACGTAGCATAATTTTAGGCTTTTTAATACTCCCTGTTTATTTCTTCAATTCTTTTCTTTTGCGTGCTGCCAATATGTCGATTATCACAAAGTGTATACAAACAAAAGATATGGCAATGCTAAGGAAACGAATTCTTAACATTTTTAGGTTTTTGTTCACAAAGTGTAAAAGACGTATCTCTAATTGTTTCGCTAAAATGTCTGTTTAGCTGCCAATCTCTGAACTTCTATCACTGGAACCGTAAAAGGTATTAGACTCTTTACATTTGGAATTTACACACAGTATATACAAACATATTAAGTGTGAATAATAAATTAAAAAATTAAAGGGTGTTTCAATAGGGACCGTTATTTTGACGAATATGGCAGTATCTTTTGAAACGTCACAGGCAGGCAACTGCAATTTGCTATAACGAGAAGTAAAAAATATAAAAGTAAAATTATATGAAGGGTGTCCCAATCGTAACGTGATTTATATATATAGATATACATTGTTACATTTTTCCCCTTATTAAACAAACGTACGGATTCTTTGTTTGCAAATACCACTATGGCCCATTATAAATTCGCTATTTTCCTTGCTACTCTATGGATTCTGGCTACACTTCTTGATCATACGTTCTTAATGATCCTATGATCTCGTATTTACTAAGCAAGCGTTATTACAAACGCAGCCCTTACGACTGTGTTACTGTGGCGAGACAGGAACTACTTGATGCCTTGTTTAGTAACATAAACCACCCACAGACCACTCTATTTCTCTTTACATCCTACAAGCAAGTCTTCCCCTTCAAATCACCCTGGGGGTACTACAAGTCTGTTCGAGCTAATCTAAACTTAGACACAAGTGCTCTCGGGGTATGGGGGTAACCAGTCCCCCAGTGTAGAGGCACCAAATCTGGATAGACAAGTTGGGTACTTGTCAAAGTACTGACCAGTGTCCTTAAAGATACTGGAGCCACGGAAGCTTATAGCCCCTACAGAGAGCCACCCATCACTGTAGCCGGTTATTGGTGAAGGCAATTTGGTGTACACGTTGTGGCGGTTAAAGTCGGTGTCCGCAAAGAAAGTGCACTGCCGTTTTGAATGTGTTGTTGCATTCAACCGATAGGGCTAGGTAGTCTTCAACCCTCAAGCAAGGGGAATAACATAGTCCTTCGAGCCATGTTCTTAAAATTAAAACTCTGTTGACTACGCCTGCAGCAAGCGCTAGTCAATGCTTTGTATTTCAACGTCAGGAAATGGTCAACATGGTTAGGAACTTACGTTAATTTTGATCACGTACGTATCCCCCTCTAAATCCAATAGCCACAATACACACCTGCCGCACATTGTTATTATTCTATTACTTCGTTGCGCCAACAGCTAGATCTCTTTCTTTTCATTATAAAGGGCGTCTTGACAATTATCTTCTACTATTTTTATCCGTCATGGCTTCTCACATTAATAGCCTTTTTCTATTCGGGAGGTTGTTCTGTTGTTACTTAATTTTCTTTGCCTTAATACAATTATTATTTTTATTTTGGATGCATATCCAAAGGTAGACTTGAACTTATTTTCTTCTGTTTTACAGCACGCACCTCTACCAACGCAGCCATTGAGGTAGCTCAACTTGTGTTAGCTAATTGTCATATATTTTATACACACACCTAATGACGGTGGAAGTAACTTATTCACCTCTGTTTTTACAACACATACGGACAACAACAACAGTGGTTGCCAGATCTTATGTTCGTAAAAACGCTACGTTTTCTTGTAAAGGCAAAAACTTTTTTTACTCGCTGAATTGCTTTAAAAATCCCTACATTTGAGGAGAAAAACGTTAAATAATGAGATAACAGATAACAGTTGGTAAAAATGGAGCTCTTCATGACAAAGCAACGAGTTTTCCATTCATTGTTTAACATCAGCAAGTCGTTGCTAGTCTTTTGAGCCAAATTATTAATTTATATCTTTTCTAATCGTCAAAAATTCGCCTTTTGGAAAAAAGCTGCATTTCGTATTTTTATAAAATTTTTGCGTAAATTTTAGTACATCCTTTATAATTTGTTTGTTTTCTCAAGCACTAACCCTTTCCGCAGGTAATGATATTAAACATTAAGATTTTTATTTAATGTTTTTATCTTCTTCAGTGTGATATCAGTTTTTATTTTATAAAAGATTTAATTTGTAAATTTCTTATAATTCTTAACATAAATTATAAAAGCTTAAAACACAGAAATTTCTGTTTGATAAAGAGTATAATAAAAATAGAACAACAACAAACACTACTTAATATTTTTCGGTGCCATTTGTGTTTAAACTAAATTCAGTCAGATTGCATTCAGATAGACAAAGTTTGATTTGCCCAAATTCGTTTTTTAGTCTTTAATCACATAAATTTTTATTTTATAAAAACGCTCATTTTTATTAGCGTTTGTATTGTTATGAAACTAATAAGGCAACGTAAAGATTTTACTCTATGAAACAAAGAAATTAGGAAATTGCCAGATCTTTCTATACCAAAACAATCTAGATGTTTTGACTCTCTAATAAATAAATAAATAACAAGCTGTATTAAGACATCGAACAGAAGAGTTACCTGTGTTTAAACTATAAGTGAAGTGTGTTGTTTAACAGTGTTGCCTACAACATGATACAAAGCTGAGTAAATGAAGCGACACGAAAGAAAATTATTTTTTAATTAAAAGAACTTAACGTAGAAATAAAAAGGTTAAAATGTGTATTGTTGATTTAATAAATGATCTTCTCGCTATCTATTTTACATTTATCAGACCGAAAATGGAATACAACTCTCATGTATGGGCCGGTGATTTAAAGACTATTTTGAAGTTACACGATCGTCTGCAGGAGAGAGCAAAGAAGCACATCGGGGACAGTAGGATATCCAGTTCTATTGACTCACTAGATCATCGGCAAATTCTAGGATGTGTTTTACTGTTTTATCATTACTACAACAGAATGTACTCTTATGAAACCAAAGAACTTGTTTCTGATAAGTGAAATTTCGCACGCGCAACATGTTCTTCTTCAGAAGCGCATTCCCTTTGTGTTCAATTGGCCAGTGAATCGCACTACGCACTCGTTTTCCAAACGAACAGCTCGTATATGGAATAAACTCCCTGCAAAGTGCAAAATACCTTCTATCCGCCTTTACATAACCTAATTTCCTAGTTCGGGCCTGAGTGCTGGTTCTAATGAAAAAAAATGAATTCGCGATCATATGAAAATCTCTACTCCTCTTGCTTCCTATATTTTGTATAAACTCAAGAGTTTTTAAAATAAAGCTAATCTGCATTCTTAAGATAGAATCACATGTTGTGCTGATTTGCCGTAATCAAATGCAACTCTGTTGTGGCAAACTTGTGAACAGTTGATAGATAACCATACGTCAATAAAAATGTCAAAAATGCACCAATTTTAATGTGTTTTCGTGGGTCAATGGAACAAGACAACTCGCGCTAATAAATATTTTTTTTTAATAAAAATAAAGAAATTGTAGTGTTACAGCCTTTCGCATATTTTTGTCTTGTTTCTTAATATGTATTGACACTAGTTGCAGCAATACGCTAATATAGCTGTTTTTTAATAGAACAATCGTTTAACTACAGGGCGACAATTATTGCCACTTAATTGTTTTGCGTCAATTCGCGACAATCAAATTTATGTAAAATGTGGCAATCATGTGACCGCAAAGAATTTGATTGGGACAATTTATTTATTGTGAAAAAAATTTTGCAAAATTTGTATAAAATTGTATAAAATTTGTGCTTAACGACACTCGTGTGATCCCGCCTTTACTAAAAAATATATATTTTTTGTAGCTCTAGCACGAGGTTTGGCCAACCGTAGTATTTAATAAATCATTTGGAAGTCTGTGTTGTCGTTAATCTATTATAACTGTTTTATGAGCTGCCATATTTTTTTTTAATAGAAATTAATACCTACTTTACACAGGGATAATTTTTTCTGAAGTTTGGTTTTTGTACACGTAAAAAACACAAATGAGATAAAACTGAACTTATTTAAAAAAAATCAAAACGTTTCAATTGCTGGTGATAATCTATAGTCAAATATGACTGGGGTTATTTTAGGTAACTTTATTATACAAAACTCGGGCTTAAGTTTTATATTAAACATTTTTTGTTACACTAAAAAGAAGTAAAGAATATAAAAAGCAAACACAAATTTTTAGAAAATCTTCAAACATTTTCTACGTGCAAAGTCATTCAGAACATACTGTAATTCTAAGGCCTATTTGTTATACACCACTCAAATTACAGTACGTAAAGAGTTAAAACGAATAGTTTTTAATTAGATACTTACAACAAGTCATTATTAAATATCCTTCTTCTGAAACTGTTATTTAACGCAATTGAAATTTACATGTTTTTTACAAAGAAAATTACAAAAAAATGAAAAACAACTAAGGAAAAAGAAATAAATTGAACTGTTTTGGGTGTTGACAGCTTTATTAATAATTATTCTTGCTCTAAGCAATGAATTCGTTAAATAATCCTTAAAGTGCGAATGTGGGCTTGTTTGTCGGTTTGTTACTCTTTCACAATTTAACTACTTTATTGAGCGTTATGAAATTTCGTTTACAGTCTGCCAGTGGTATAGTAAATGTCATAGAGACCTTTAATATTGCGGTTTTTTAAGAAAAATTATCCTAAAATAATTGTCTAATCTTGTGAAAAATTAATTAAAGATATTTTGGGTTACTTTTATACACTGCCTAACACTTGAATAATAAATAACATTTTTTAACTTTAATTAAATATATCCGCTAAACTAAAGTTCAGACAAAAAATATATTTTTTTATTTTTGGCTATGCCGAATCTCACATACCCTTCACCATAATTCGGCGTAATAATTTCTGTCCTACCATAAAGTTTTTCTGTTCAAAAAAGCCTTTGTTCAAAAATTGCAAGTTTTGCTGAGGGTTGTTGTCACAGCTAAGTAAATGAAAAGGTAGCTGTATCAGATCCTGTTCTAATTCAGTGATGAAAAGCTCATCAATTCTTGTTACCTTCTTCATTAATGTTTTATCATAAACACAACCACCTGCATGAACATAAGCGAAAGTTGAAGAAAAGCTACGGAAAAATTAGAGGCTGCCTCGAAGTACATGGACCGATCTTGCTGATTTACAATAGCAAAATTTTCAAAACTATGTCTAATCAATTGGCGTATTAAAATTTTCTCCAACTCATCTAGTGCCTTGGCAAAGTTGATTTTAACACTAACACGGAAGGGCAGATGGAAAGATGAACATCGCTCAAACGACATCACGATGCATAATAGGAACTCATATTATATATACTTTATGAGGTAGGGAATGGATATTGTAGAAATTACAAGCGGAATCACAAACTCAGATACACTCTTTTTCCATCTGTGGTGAAGGGTATAAAAAAATATATTTTTTATTTTTTTAATTTTTCACAAAAAAAAATTTTTTTAAATTTACAATGTAATTAATTAAATAACAAATCATTACAACAAAATCACCGCAGCCTTTTTTAATCAAAAATCAAAATCAAACAAAAAATACACTTCTCTTTTGAATGTGAAAACACGTGTTGACAACAACCGACTTTAAAGCTTTTTTTTCCAATTTGAGCTAAAACAAAAAACATGAAATACAGTTACTTATTTTGTTGAGATAATAATTAATGATCAGAAGCAATGTTGCCAGATTTTTTTTCAGGTAGACTCAAAACAATTTGCTGTGGTGAAACTGCTGAGACAAATAACTTTTTTACATTCAAAAACCTTGATTTTAACGAATCAGCATCAAAATTTTTATTACGCAGCTAAATACTGTATTTATGTTTGACTAATGACAGGTGCTATACATTAACAGCAGGATATCATCTTTGGATTTAATTACCACAATTGTCGTCACAGTCCTCTAATGACGATTAGCAAAACATTAACGATCACTTTTCAACTTTGCGCGTTTTTTTATTTTTATTCATTTTTTTTTTTTTTGCTTAAAAGAATGAGACAGCACTGAACAACTTTTTATTTCAATCTTTCAATTTAGATTAAGAAAAACGACAAAATAAAATTGTAATTAAAAAAAAAAACATATTAACACATCAAATTACAAGACAAAAGCAAATATTAAAAAGTCATTAAACAAAAAACGATATCTCAAACATTCGAAAGATAACTGTTATTAATAGCCGAAGAAGAAGAACGATACAAACGATAGAAACAATGAGGCAAAATTTACAATTTCAAGATTTCACAAAAACAAAAAATTAAAATTACTTTCAAAATGGTTTTCAATACAAAAAACATGCCTTTAAAAATTAAAAAAAAAAATTCTACAATATCCATTCCCGACCCCATAAAGCGAAGTCGATTATGCGATGTCCGTATGTCCGTACGTGTTAGTGTTGAAATCAAGTTTGCCGAAGCACTAGATCAGCTAGAAAAAATTTAAATACGCCAATCGATCAGAGATGCTATTGGAAGTCCGCAAGATCGGTCTATGTCCTTCTACACAGCGGGCAAAATACCACGCCTGCCTCTAATTTTTCTATATCATGTGGAAAAAGGAAATAACTCCAATTAAAAGAACAAATATATAGGGCGATAGAGAATTAAAAAAATAAAAAACATTTAGTTCAAAAATTTGCGCTCGACCATATTTTCGGAGCTACGGACCTCTGAAATTTTAAAAATTTTTAAATATCTAATATGAGTATCATTTTAAAGCTTTTGAAGAGATCTTTGAGGAAATAATAAAAATTTTTAAAAATGCTTAACTCATTAAGAGCCAATGGCATTTTATGTGATTTTTTTTTAATTTTTTAATTTTCTTTCACCTCTTTATTTGTTTTTTTGTTTGGAGTTACTTTACTAAACTAGATTTAGATAAATGGTGAAGGCTATAGCCGAATATAGCACTTTTACTGATTTTTATTTATTTTCTTACTTGTTTATTCTTCTACCGCCCTGGATTGGATTTTAATTTTTTTTTTTTTTTTTTTTTTTTTTTTTTTTGTTAAAGACCAAAATTATTTCGTATGTTTTCTTAAACAATCACTTAATAAATTAATTACTTTTAACAATCTGAATGAATGACTTAAAAGAAAAATTCAATAAACAAATTTATAAATTTATTTATTTTTACTAAATTAAACACAAATTTTTTTAACACTTAT
Organism: Cistogaster globosa; assembly: GCA_937654795.1. Lineage (NCBI taxonomy): Eukaryota > Metazoa > Arthropoda > Insecta > Diptera > Tachinidae > Cistogaster > Cistogaster globosa. The sequence goes on from OW569406.1 coordinate 5,936,075, forward strand.
GATTTTTAAACAAATTGAAACAACCATTCATTAAGCAAATTAGGAAAATTGCGAATTATTAAATTATTTAGACTCTCAGATAAAAAAAAATTAAAAAAAGAAAGGAAATAATTTAATTCTTTGTTTAAATAAATTTTGAAAAAGAAATGCACTTGATGTTTATTTTAATATAAATTTTATAAAATCAGCATACTTTTCTTGAAATTTTGTTTATTTTTTTAGTTGTTATTTTTTATATTGAAATAAAATATTTTTTTTTTTGTAAATACAAATTTAATTTATAAATTTATAAATTTTTAAACACTTTAAGTTCTACTTTATTTATTTATTTTTTCTTTTATTTTAAAAATTTCAGTATTAAAAAATTATTTAAAAAAATTGTCAATCAAATGGCCGATTTTTAAAAATTATTGTCACTTGTTGCACAACTGCATTCATCATTAAACCGTTTTCTTATTTTTTGCTTTTCACCGTTATAAATCGTCACCAAATTTTCTTTTAAAATCTTTCTTTTTTACCGCCTAAAAGCAACCGTACTCGCCGAGTTAATAACAAAAACTGAGGAAATTTCACTTTTTGAATTCGTTAAAAAAATGTGTTTCCAACACCAAAGAAAACATCATTATTATCATTATCATTAACCTCCCACCCTCCGCCATTTTGGTCATGTGTTTTATTTATGTTTTATATGTTACCGGCTTTTTTTCAGTATTTTGTTTTTGTGATTTTATTCTCCACATTCCAACCGGATGTTTACTGAAAATAATTTATGAATGAAAGCTTTTTTTATTTATAACACAGTAAAGCTTTAAGTTTGTTTATACTTTAACGACTAGTGATGGGTAAACAATTTTAATTCTTGGCCAATAATGATACGTAACTATATTTAGTACCATAGAAAATGTTTTAACGCAAAAAAGCAAGAAGAGATTTTTTTATTTAATAAAGAAATATTTAAAAAAAAGCTTCGTATGAAAGAAACAGTCTTGACTCTAAATTGTTGCAAAATACACTGCTGTTCAATTAATTAGACACATTATGTTCAGTTATTTTTGCCATATTAAAAGTACTTTTCTTGTTTTTTTTCACTAATATCTAATAGTGAAAAGTATGAATCAAATGCGAAAACTAATTTTAAAACTGCAAAGCGATTCTAATCATGTGAACGAAAAAAATTTAATTTCTTGTCTTTTTCTAGAAAAGAAAACTTAAATTACTGCTAAAGCAAATTCTAATTGTTGTTATTCATATTTTGAAAGTGCTCTTTTCGATTGTAAAATAATTTTAGCTGTTGGCAAAACATTTAGAAAGCTAAAGACTGCTAAGTCACGAAAAATACGTGGGTCTAATCATATGAACAAGAGTGTAAATATTGTAACAAAAGTATATCTAACAAAAAACGTTTCTTATAAAAAATAAAAAAAATTAACTGAAAGAAGCTGCCAGATCTTTTTCGTTTAGTAAAATCTAGACGTTTTAAGTCGCCTAAAATTAGAAATTTTATTTAAGAGTGGTATGGCAGCAAAATTTCAAATATTATAGAAGTGGCATGTGCTAGTACCTAAATGTGTGTTATTAAACAGTTATGTCAACAAAATTTAACAAAGCTGAGTAAATAAAATTACTTTAAACAAAGCTTGTTCTATTATCCTAAACCACGAATAGTGGAAAAATGGAAATCTAAGTCATTCCGTTTGTTATCTCCGACCCTATTTATTATATGTGTTCTGAGTTCTTATTCATAACGAAGTCGATTAAGCGATATCCATCTGTCTGTCCGTATTAGTGTTTAAATCAACTTTGCCAAGGCTTTAGATAAGCTAGAGAATTTTTAGATACGCCAATGAATCAGACATAATTTCAAAAATGTTGGAAGATTGATCCATGTTCTTCAACGCAGCGGGCAAAACACCACGCCTGCTTCCAAGTTTTCCCTATCATTCGAAATAATTAATTAACTCCAGCCATAAAAACAAATATATGGGACGATAGGGAATTAAAAAAATCGAGTAAAAGAATTGGCACTCCCCCATATTTTTCGAGTTATGGGACTTTGAACTTTTTATAGAAAGCTACGATTTTACACCATATTTTTTAAGATATCAATTTGGGTATTATTCAAGGAAATACTAAAATTTTATAAAAATGTTTATCCCTTTAAGAGCCGATGATATTTTTATGTTAAGTTTTAAGTCTCTGTCAACCCAATATTTGTTTTTTTTTTAGAGTTACTTCACTAAACTTGACTTATGTTTATGGTGAAGGGTATATAAGATTCGGCATAGCCGAATATAGCACTCTTACTTGTTTTATTTTGTTTTTGATTAAAATTATGCAACGAGTATTTTTATGTTAGTACTTCTTAAGTTTGCCGACACATTACTAGGGGAGTTCACCAAAGTTCCACTTCAAAATAAACGAAATTTTTCTAAGGATGGTGTCTGGTGTTTAAATAAAAAAACAATATCCGTCCGTCATATTATTTATAGCCACGATCATTTAAGATGGTGCTAGTAAGTGGGTTGGACGCTATATCCTGCTTCCCAAAGAAAGAAGAAATTACATATTTCAGTTAATAAATTGTTAAAGACGGAATATAATATTATTGCTTAATATTGAACGCCTATAAAAATTGATGGCTTAAAAGCGAAATTTTTACGAATTATGCTTCAATATTGCTTTCAGGGTCAAATCTTCGCAAAAGACTCCATTTCTTATCGAAAAGAAAGGCCTCTCACTCAAGCCCTCTTCTATTTTTTTCTTTTTTCATAAAATCATTATATGCTGTGGTTTCCTTACCGTGGAACTACTGATTTAAGTAATCATGTCACCGGTTCTGTGCGCAGTTTTTATTTCAAGAGCTTATTTCTCTTGCTTTAGTTTACGTTTGCCTTTTGTTAATCTGATAAAAATTATTAAAACGTTTTTATGCTAAAAATGTGGCAACTTAAATTTTTATCATAAATATTGTAGCATGATTTTAGGAGTCTTTTGTTCTTAGTGCTGCCAATAAAGATATGGCAATATCAAAAAAACATGTTCACTAAATTTTCTTCTTATAATTTCAGTTTTGTAAAGACTTGAAGAAATTTACATTATAAATAAAAAAAAATATTAAATGTAAATTAAATGACAAAAGAATTAAAAAATAAATTAATTTTTCACGAAAAAAAAATAATTTTAAAGATATAGAAAATGTTAATTTTGATCACGGAACTAAAAGTTGTTTATTTCTTAACTTTTTTTTGTTTTATAAAAAACTTAAAAATGAATGTAATTTAGATTCAGAACGAAAATGATTCGTCACATGGATGAGACATGGATTCTTGATATACTAGAAAAGAGAAACTTGAAAAAAGCAAAAACAACAAATTAAAGATAATATTTATCATAAAAGCATATTTGAATAAATAGATCGAGAGTAAGCGAAAAATAAATTATCTTCTATTGACACAAATCTCGAGTACAAACTTGTGCAGTTTCGAAGGCAAAATACACACATATGTGATTTGACTGTTAAACTATTCCCCCATGACATGGAAGAACACTGCTAAAACTAACATGGAGGTTCGTTTAAAAAGTCTACGAGCTTAAGGAGATTGTCTTCACAAAAATAAAACAGTTAAAAGAACTAATTGAACTATCTTTTTATATAAAAAGTAAGAATTTGACTATTTTAATAAGCGGAACCGTTTTAACAAAATTAAAATAAGCCTTCTGTTAAAGTGTTCAATATTTAACTGCAGTTCTCTCTTTAACTCTTTTTTTTAGTTTTTAATTTCTTTTTATTCTTTTTCTTACAATAAAAAATAAAAAAATAAAAAATATTAAATAAATAATATTTACAAGCAACATAATATTTTAATACCTTAACGTTAAGCCTTAAAGTATGCACTGCAAAATGAATTCTTTTAAAATATAAATTCCTGAATTTGTTACTAAAAAATACTTTGGCCTTTAAAAAAATGCACTTTTATAATTCCTAGACATTTTTAGCTTTCCTACTTAAATATTGAGATATACTGCCGATTTCACTAAATGGAAACGAACACTTCTTTCACATACTTGTATTCAAGGTGAATTAATTATAAGGTGGTAGGGATGGCGAATTCATCAGTTGCCTAATTGTCAAACTCCATTGTAAAAAATGTTTGTACCATGGCGAAATCATGTGTTAGGTGGTGGCGGTGGCGAATTCATTCATTTTCGCCGTTGCAAAAAAATTTGCGCAGAATTTTTATGTATGGAATTTGACATTTGACGCAACTTTTTTTTTCCTGCAACGGCGAAAATAAATTAATTCGCTGCAACCATCGGTGCATGATTTCGCCATGCATGTAGTTTAAAATTCTGTCTAAAGTCGAAAAAGCTAATTCATCCCAAAGCTAAGCCATCGCTACCAACTTATAATTAATTCGCCTCGCTTATATTTGTATTGAAAACAAAAACAACATATAAAAATATAGTTTTCTTTTCAAAATAAAGCAAGGCGAATTCATAACAGGTATACTCACGGCGGCAATGAATACAATACTGCGAATAAAATATGTGCATTTTGCATGGCGAAATAGTACTTGGTGGTCTCGATGGCTAGTTCATTGATTTTCGCCGAAACGCTAAGTGTCAAACACCATAATAAAAATTATACACAGCTTTTTATATATGGAGTTTAACATTTCAGGTTTTGGCGAAAATTAATAAATTCGCCTTTGCGACCACTTTAGTACTATTTCGTCTTGTACATTTTGTTCTTGTAAAAATCGTTTTCGGCTGTTAAAAACACTAGGAGATTAGAACTTTTGACATTTGAAGAAGGAAAAGCCACAAGTGAAAAAAAAATTTACCTGGGCTGTCAAGGCCACCTGTTATGAATTTGCCTTGAATATAAATATGCGAAAGAAGAAGTCCATTCGCCTTTAGTTAAATTAAATAAAATCATCAAAGAAAAACGGAACTTTCTGCTTTCTCTTGTCTGCGAACTGCTTGTCTTAAACTAATAACGAGTGTGATAGTTGTGCACTGTATGATGATGATGATTGTGATCTCGTTGAGCAGCTAAACTGGCCTGTGCAAAGATTTGTTGTATATCAGCATCGGACAGATTATCAAATAAACTATTATCGATGGCGTATTCCTGTTGAATTCTAGCACTGTGTGAAGAGGGCGCTGGTGGTAAATAACCTGGAAAAAGAAATTGGAGAAAAAAGAAAAAGAATTAATTGAAAAGTTTTTTGATTTCTAGTGTGAAATTTATATTTAATTAAGTACTTTCTGTAGGTGAAACTTTAACTATCACCGCAACACTTAATTCACTTCCAGTAGTAGGTTCATATTTAGTCGGTTGGTCCACCAATCAACAAAAGCGAAACGAAATTCATATAAATTAAGATCAAAAAATTAGGATCTAGTATTATTGCTTTATTTTTGATCGGAAAATTTTTTCTATTTGCTACAAAGAAAACAAAGGGTTCTGGCACTTAGTTTCTTTTCTTCTTCTTTTTCTTAAAAGCCATACGTTTTAATACACTCTTTCCGAAAGCAAAAAGAGAAAGTTGAACTTGTTCTCTTTTATGTAATAAACTGGAATCTCTGCCAGTATTTGCTGGTATTTTGAGTGCATTAATTTGAAAGAAACTACTTCTGGATGTAAAAAATAATCGAAAATTATCGGCTAGAGCAAGAACTCTGATATCTACTCCTAGTTTAAGAAAGTTAAGGGATGATAGTTTAAAATTAAGACCCGATCTAAACAGGAGAATCTTTGAGAATTAAGAGGAAGTGAAATATATGTAAAATTAATAAACGCGAGGTCAAAGAGTTTAATCTTGACTGACCTAGAAGTGAAGGGATCAGGAAGAAAGTTAGAATTCAAATAGATGATCTTTGTCTAGTGTGCTTAGTTATACCCTTTTAGCACCTGTGGTGCTGAACAAAAAAATATCAGGAGTTCACGCCCTGAAAATCCTCTTGGAAATAAATCAAAATTTCTCAACTTTCCGAGACAAAATCTTGGCTTAAAAACATTAGGTAACCAGAGAAAATTTCTGGCGAAAGCTAAAGCCCTTAAACGAAGAGAAAAACAGATTCAAATAGGGTTTATAACCTCCTCCTTCATTAAATTTTCAACCAAAATAAACTTTTATAGTTCTAAACACCTTCAAATCCTTAAAAACAGTTCATCTGAACCCGACTTAAACTACTGCAATAAAAAGAGTGTTTAAAGTACTTGTTTGATAACGAATATTTTGCTCTTACCTTCAGATGGAGTATTGCCATATGGAGGCAACAATGTATTCGAAGGACGTCCCAGAGGACTTTCAGCTGTGGGAGGTTCATACAAAACCGGCCTCCAAGGCTGTTGTGTAGGTTCAGGTTGAGGAGATGGCAGCTCTGGCTGGGGATTAGGTAAATTTTGGACGGGTATCTGAGGAGCAGCATCAGCACTACCCTTTTCTGGAATATGGCTGGTAACTGGACGGAAATTGGGAAATTGATTTTGAGGAGGAACATTGTCAAATGTTGGTGGTTTTTGATTCAATGGCGGTTGTACATTCACGGGGAAAAAACCACTGGTAGGCACTTGTGGCTGTGGAAAATTGGGTATGGAGGGTATAGTGGGAATAATAGGAATAGCAGACACAGCAGGTACATCCGGCACTAAACTCTCAGTGGGTATGGCAGGCAGTGTAGGAAAAGCAGGAGGATTGGGAAAAGCAGGAAAGTTGGGAGAAGCTGGATTAAAGGTAACCGTGGGTGCCTGAGGAACAGCAGGAACTGGAGCAGGTGGTATAAAGGAAGTCTGGAAAAACGAAGGAAACTGTTGAGTAACATCGTATTGTACAGGTGGTTTAAATTGTTGTACTTGAACAACAGTTTGAACCGGTTGGACCGGATGCAAATGTTGCACTGGCTGAACTGGTTGCAAGTGATGAACGGGTTGTACGGCAGCTACCGGTTGAACAGGCTGTACATGTTGCACGGTTTGAAAAGTGTGTACAGGTTGTATCGCTGGCTGGACATTAGCAACCGGTTGAACTGGTTGCAAATGTGCTACAGGAGACACAGAAGCAAATGATTGGATCGGCTTAACAGCTACAGCAGTCTTGCGATGAGGATAAGTAACACTATATGATTGCACAACAGCACCACCGGGTCGTATAATGAAAGGTTGAACTGGTGTTGCAGGATGAACATGGGATACAGCTGGATTTAGGCTGGCATAGGTGGGCAATGCAGAACTAAGACCGGAAACTCCAGAGAACACTGCAGGAGCTGCTAAACTTTTGTAATGAAATCCAGAATTATACTTCAAGACAGAAGGTGAGTGCCAAGGTGCTGGAGCAAAACTAGAGGCAGCTGGAGCAAAACTAGAGGCAGCTGGCAAATGTAAGCCATAGCCATAATGAGAAGCATAAGTTTTGGGCCATAGGTTGCCACCATGATGCAAAATACCTCTTTTATGCACTTCTTTTTTTCCTCCTGTAACAACTGCTACTGTTTGCTCTTTGGCATCATCTTCAGTTTTATTAGTTTTTGCATCCTCTAAAGAGGTACGTTTCTCACTTCGCCGTATTTTAACAGCAGACGAGGTTCCTATTAGTAATGCGACCACAATCAAGGTTAACACTTTCATTTTCACTTGATAGTTTTTTATGTTTCTTTATTTTGTTTTTGTTTTTATTTTTATTTTAATTTTTTTTTTTTAGCCAACTTATGTAAGAGTACTTGTGTATAAACCGTAAATGGCTGACAAATTTAGGTGGCGAGCTTAATGTCAACCAGCCAATTGTTGTTTGCACAATGAAATGGACTTCCTTGGTTAATGGTGTATTTATAAAGCGGATGTCTTTCGTAAGCATTTAACTGACCAATACAACTTTCAACTGGAATGGTAATGAATTATTTAAAGTCTATCTCTTGCTCTTTAAAATATGTCTTTCAAACCATAAAGCCGCCCCCACTGTCATTCATACAAGACACAGCCAAACTGTGTGATTAAACTGTTTTGCAATTTCTTTTTTTTTTTTTTTTACGTGAGCCCAAGCATATTTAATTCCACAATTTGCCGTATTAAATATTTTTGGTTATTGTTTTAATGCATTTTTTTCTTTTTTTTTTTTTGCTTCACTCTCTTAATATAATTTTTTTTAATTCAGTTTTTATTAAGAAAATTAAAAATTAAAACTATTTAAAATTCTTAACACGTTATTAACAAACATATTTATTTAGTGGCCGTATGCTTCATTTGTACACTGTACTCCTTAAACATAAATAAATAATAAATAACTCCTTCTCTTTTTCTCTTTTCCACCTTTAATAGAATTAAACTATTCTTCTCTTTCTATTGTTTGAATTTGAATTTTTCTCTTCATTAACATGCATTACAAGTCTTAAATATTTTATGATTTTTGATTAAATTTATGTTTAATTGCTTTTTAACAAAATTCTAAAGCGTATGATACCATTTTTATATTTGTTTAAATTAATTATTTAATTAAATTAAAATTTATTTTTGTGGTAGGTTGTGTTGATGTGTTTTTTTTTTTCTTTTTCTGTTGGCCAGCTGTCAAACAAATTTTAAACCAAAAAAATTTTGGCTATAAATTGTGTGAGAAGTAAATTGTCTTTGAGTATTGTTAGATGGGATTTGAACTTATTTTTCTTGTGACTTGTCATTAAATAGTTATGATGTTATAAGTGTTACCTAACACTTGTAAAGATGTCATGATAACCCTCAAGTATTAAACTGCTAGAAAAATCAAATGTTTAATATTTGATGAATTATAATAAAAATATTTTTCTTACATATCATAATCAAATGTGTGATTGTTTTGTAGCCGCTATGAGTATTTTTGATTAATTTGACATATTATACTTCTCTGTAGACCATTTCACTTTGGCACAAAAAAATTAAAAATTTATTGAAAGCAAACCGATCCCTGTCACTTCAGGAGAAGTCTAAAATATAAAATTTTCTGCCAATCAATCATAAACAAGCGTAGCCCTCATAGTCACTATGATCTCTAACATTAGACCTTATGACTCTGTGTGCTAGAGTCATCAAACGTAGTACTTTTAAAACGATGTTGTTTTTTTGGTGATATTAAATCAAATAAAAATTTTCCTTTAAGTCCTTTATTCGCAATACTTATTTTGACTTTAGTTGGGCGCCACCTCCCACGACCCAGTTTAAATATAATTTCACATTTAAATAATCCACTTTTTTATAGATTTTAAAAGTCATTGTTAATTCTATCCAATATATGCGTTTTCACGGCACCTGCTTCGCTCTCTATTCTTACTCCACACTCCAATCATGAGCGAATTAACTTGCTTCGCCATATAAAATTTTAAGAGCGAAGCTGGTAGATTCATATTGAATCTACTTGTTTGTTTTCTCTAATTTATCGGAAGTTTATCTTAACTAGCTTTATCAAGGCGAATCAATTTAACAGGTAGCAGCGTACATTTTTTTTATGTATGGAGTTTGACAGTCGTGTATACCAACAAAAAATACTGAATTCGCCTACGCTGCCACCTGGTAAATTGATTCGCCTTGAGCTTTATAAAAGGTGCGTTCCTTTACTCAATTTTGGGATCCAACGGGATCCCAATGTTACCGAAACTGTTCCCGTACTACAAGTTTGGGTAGAAAAGAGAGCTTTTGAGAGAATAAAATTCTTCTTCTTTCTGCACGAAACAGCCCAGACTTTTTCTTTGGGTAAGTTTGTGTAAACTAAGAAACAATCAGCTGATTGAAAAGTAAACAGTGGCAAACACAAAAATTCTATGTTTCGTACACGCAAATGTTTCGCAAAACTGTTATTTGTAAGTTTTATTCCTATAAATATTAAAATAAATTCGAGAACATACAAAATATTTGTGTTCTTATGTTTAATATAAACAACTGCATGTATATTTTGCTTGACATCTTGTTTTGGGATAGAAATTTGGTTTTTTGTGTTCCCGCACTTTCGGGCATTTTTCTCTTTAATTGAGAATAATCTATGTTTTCTCTCATTTTACCGAACTTGACCCAAAAAGTACGGGAACGTTGCTAAATTGTAAACAAAAATAGAAAAACAATGTTAAGAGTATAAATACAACCTCACGGTTGCGGATGCGGTTGTTTTTCTTTTTATATGAAGTTTTGACAATAAAAAACGCTCACCGAATCCTCACGAAATTAGAATCTATTTTAATTGCAGTGCGTTTTCTCTCAAACTCTCAATTTTCAATTTTTTCTCTTTCAGCATGTTGCCACGGTTTTATTATTTTTTGTGAATGACTAGGAAAAAAGAAGAAGAAAAAAAGTCTTTAAAAAACAAATAAAGAAATAAAAATAAATAAAGAAATAAAAAAAGAAACAAAAAATTAGTAAAACTTACTTAGAACTTAAGCTCGGTTTTAACAATGTTGCTTAGCTCTACGACTGTCCGGTCCGTGTTAGTGTTGAAATCAACTTTGCGAAGACAATAGATGAGTTAGAGAAAATGCAAATAAATACATCAATCGGTCAGACATAGGTTTAAAAATATTTCTACTGAGAATCGTTAAGATTGGTCCATGTCCTGCGAGGTAGCGGCCAACACCACGCCTGCCTTTAATTTTTCGATTTCATTTAGAACAGTGAAATAATTCTAATAAAAAAATTAATATTATTATTGAGGCGATGAAGAACTGAAAAATTTGAAAAAAAAAACATCAAGCGAAAAATATGGGCCCTTATCCATATTTTCCAAGTTATGGGCCTATGAAATTGTCGTAGAAAAGTACGATTTTGCATCATGTTTTTTGAGACATCAATCGCGGTATCATTTAAAAGCTTTTTAAAAGATCTTTCAGGAAATAAAAATTTTTTATAATACTTAACCCATTAAGAGCCAGTGACATTTTTGTATTTTTAATTCTCTGTCACTGTAATATTTGTTTTTTTTTGTGATTGGAGTTACTTTACTAAACTAGATTTACTTATATCGTCGTGTTAAAAAAAATTTTAATTTTATTATTTATTAATTTTAATTAATAAAAATAATTCATTAAAAATTTCTTTAATACAATTTGAGTCTAAAAAGTACATTTTTAAAAACCTGTGGGAACAATATAAAAATATCGTTCACAATCCCTGATCTATACCTATGATTTTCTTTCACTCTCTCACTCTTTGTTTCTTTCTCACCGTTAACCTCTCTCCCAAAACAATAAACTTATTTAATTTTAATTAAAAAAGTACTTTATTTAAAAATTATTACTATTTTCGTGGAATAAAATATTAAATTACAAAAAAGTATACAATAGCTCCGTTCCCGTACTTTTTGGGTAAAGTTCGGTAAAATGAGAGAAAACATAAATTATTCTCAATTAAAGAGAAAAATGCCCGAAAGTACGGGAACACAAAAAACCAAATTTCTATCCCAAAACAAGATGTCGAGCAAAATATACATGCAGTTGTTTATATTAATCATAAGAACACAAATATTTTGTATGTTCTTGAATTTATTTTAATATTTATAGGAATAAAACTTACAAATAACAGTTTTGCGAAACATTTGCGTGTATGAAACATAGAATTTTTTGTATTTGCTACTGTTTACTTTTCAATCAGCTGATTGTTTTTTAGTTTACACAAACTTACCCAAAGAAAAAGTCTGGGCTGTTTCGTGCAGAAAGAAGAAGAATTTTATTCTCTCAAAAGCTCTCTCTTCTACCCAAACTTGTAGTACGGGAACAGTTTTCGGTAACATTTAGTACGGGAACGCACCTAATTTCACTTTAAGCGTTGGCGTAGATAAGTCTTTCTGGGTAAGGCAAGCTCCCTCTAAAATTTATTTCTTCTTATAGAATTTTAAATAAATTATTTAATTTCCTCTTCATTGAAAACCTGTAGCCCTCTCCAAATATTTTCTAGTTACGCTAAAAGCCTTAAGCCAACTCCTAAGCTGTTAAACTTCAACCTAAAAATTTTATATTTTTAAAATTTACTTAGTATCATCATCACTAAATAAAAAACATTTATTTTTGATATGTACACACTCATACACACAGAGGTCAGGCAATTAACCATAAACAAATACTTTCCTATTCAATATTTCAATCTAATTTTATCACGTTCGTCAACATTATTTATTTATTTAACTTAAATTACATAACAATTATTTTCTTTCGAATTTGGTAAAAGCTGATAAATATTTTTATATTTGCCCATGTATTGGATTACAAACAAAAACTAACACAACAAGTCAAATAAAACAAAACCCTAATAAAAAATTTTATTAAAGACTTTAATAACAAAAAAAAAAAATACTTTCACTGCCAACTTATTATAAATTCATTACAATTACATTTGTACACTTTTGAAGCAAAATTTAAATATAATAGTGAATAAAGACGATATTAGAAATATATATTTCAAAAGTTAAGGAAGTTTAAATGGGCGATGCCAAACAAATTTTCAGACACCTATTTCAGTTTTCGCAGGGTTGTAATTTTCCACAAAGAAAAGAATTCCTCTTATCTGGCTACACTGGTTACTAGTACAAAATTTCAAGAATCTTTTTACTACAATTCTCTAGCTATACGGTAATATTTTTTTATTAATGTTTGGAAGGCCACGCCCACTGTTCCAAACCAGCTAACTTATCGCTTCATAGTGCACATTAATTAGAGAATTATTCAAACAAAATTTTATGGTTCTACCTGTTACAGTTTTAAAATTATACGATAAAAAATATTTACTTTGTATGGGATGTGCCACGCCCACATAAAATATAATAGTATAATCTCTTAAAAAAGAACTAAAAAAGGCCTACTGTCATTTGTAAAAAACCTTAAATAAATTATTTAATTTTAGTAATTTTCCATTTATTAAATTTTAACAAAATTCCCGCCACAATTAATCTCTCTTAAATTGCTGAACTTTTCTTTTTTTTTTTGTACAAAAATTAAAGTTATGTTCCGTTGCTTTTTGTTTTTTTTTTTTTTTTTTTCTCAACTGTAAGTAGTCGCCGCAGACGTAAAATCTAAATGAGCGCGTAATTTAAAACGTTGTCAACATTTTAATGCATTCGAATTTAAAAAAACGAGTAGATTTTGGCGCAATCAATTATTTCTTTTTTTTAGTGAACGTTCAATTAAAAATTTATTAAAGTTCATTTCAAAAACATGCAAACTTGTGTGTGTTTGCCTATGGAATCTTAAATAAAACCTGGCCAACAACTGCCACATTTTTACTGTGGCTTCCCCAGCAGCAACTTTTTATTTTCTCTATTTTTATTAACTCATAGCAGAGAGAGAGAGTGAAGTTTCTGTAAATATTTCTTTCGCTGTAGCGTAAATGGAGTAAATCCTATTGTTTAACACTTTCGTGCTATATTTTTCCTAGCGCACAGTGGGAAATTTGATATTTAAAAATGACAACTATAATTTTGCACTTTTTAATGGGCGGCATCAATTGTATTGCAACTTAACTGGCTTTAGAAGGAAAAAAATAAGAATTTGATCCGAGGTGTGCTAATTAAAAGCCTTGAAGTTCCATCTTCCTTAGTACTACAAGGTCCAAATTTCAAACTTAGACTTGACTACATCTCGTTTGTAGCCCTGCGTAGGTTCCATACAATCGGGCTAAAGAATTATTTCCATTTTTTTTAAATACCCCACTGTGCAACAAATTACTGTTTTTATCAAGACCGTCATGGGCTTTTTTATATTTAATAGAACCACCACAATGCATCAGAGGAAGTTGGGCTTGTGAACATTTGATTTGAATCTTTGCATACTAAAAATGACAGGAGATATCACCGCCAGGAGTTAATTCCAAATACAAACTATTAGGTCTTGCTCTGTAGTGCGTAGGGCAATTCACTAGTCAATCTACTGCAAAGGGATGCGCTATGCGCTCTTGTTGAAGAACATGTTGCGCGTAAAAAAATTTATGGATTTCTGCAACAAGTTCCCTGATTTAATCAGAGAACATTTCGTTGTAGCAGCAATAAAAAACATTTCTTAATGCATCGATACTCCAGTAAGTCGACAGAGAGTGATACCCCACTGTCATCGAGGAGCTTCTTCGCTTTATTCTGCATACGGTCGAGTAACTCTAAAATAGTGTTTAAAACACCGGCCCAAAAAAGGGATTTATTTAAATTCAAATCCTAAAGGGCCTACTGCATTAGCGTCAACAGGTGGCAACTCAGCTATATCAGTTATTACAACAACAAATAAAATGCATTTTCGGTATCATTTCTAGTCCAACCTGCACATAAAACACGCAACGAAGTAAATACAATAAAGGGTCTGCCATCTAACGTTTTGTTTTTTTTCAACTAGTGCTTATTTCGTAAATGGCAACACTTAGCTCATGTCTGATTTGACAGATAATTAGTTTTATTCTTCCGCTGAACAAATATGGTTGTGTATACGCTTGAATAACGCTGGAAAATATTGCGACATTAATTTGAAAATCATGGTGTGGAATGTGTGCGAAAATTTGCGTACGGATTTTGGAAGAAGAGAAGCACCGTTAGCTCCGTATGTTTGTTATCTGGTGAAAAAAGTGAAAGAAACTGATCAAAAAGTGAAAAAAAAACAAAAGCGTGAAAAGCCAAAAGCAGTACGTACACCCGAGAATATTGCTGCTGTGGCATAAAGTGTGCGTGAAGTGCCATCAACATCAATTCACCGTCGTTCTCAACAATTGGTATGACGTAATACAGGAGTTGAAGCCAACTGACCATCCAATGGGTTTTTTATAGCATTTTAAAAAAAAATTTATTTGGCGGACCCTTTATAAGAAATGGCTGGCTGTAGGGTGACTTTAATTCTTGGGTGGAAATGTTGCTCATCACGGACAAACGGGGATTGCAGAAATACTAGAAAACTTCTACATTCGCTTAAATATCTCCTTCACATGTCATTATACAAAAAAAATAAAGAACTGTAGCGTATCAAATACTTCGACCAAACCGTTGAGTAAATTTCTTTTTTCATATTATGGAACCCTAAAATTGGCTTAAAATTTTATTGCAAAATGTAACAAAGGACAAATTGTTTCAACAAGCAACAAAATGAATCATGCACTTGATTAAAGAAATGAATATTTAAAATTTCATCCATCGACTTGTTTGGCTTGGAATATTTAATTTGCAAATTGTTTATTTTTTTTCTCAATTTAAAAACAAAAAACTGCCAAAAAAAAAAGTAGAGCGATCAAATAAGCCGTTATCAGTCATGTGGCAATAATTGCTTTTTGTTTGGAAATGAATGAACAAGGTCAGATTAAAGTGATGTATCTCTACGATAGCAGAAAACTGAAGAAACTGATGTAAATGGCGACAAGGCGAATTGGCCGTACAACAAAATAAGAAAGAAAACATCTAGAGCAATTGTAATAAAGTCAAGTTTGTTTGAATAATTTTTTTTTAACAGTTAATGACTTTTGCAATTTTCAATTAAATCAAAATGTTAGTCATTTTATTTAGAAAGACAAAAAAATTCTACATTTATGGGTGAAAACATTAAAATTAATATTTGAATTGCATTTTAAATTTAAATACCAATTAATCAAAAACAATTAAACATGATGAATATCTAAATATAAAAATGATTAAGCAATAATATGTGACATTATTTAAACTATAAAAATCATTTTTAATGAATACCTAAACATACACTGAAAGAAAACTTACCAGTTCCAGTGATTAAATCATAGTTTTTAATAATTTAAAGTCATATGTAAGCGAAAGTTTGATGGGAAAAACTTGCAACATTTTCAGCCCTATCGTAAATAGAAATGAAGGATTCTTTTTTTATTGAATTTAAATTTTCGTTCACCTGAAATTAGGCATCATTAATTTCCCCTTATCTTTTTTATCACTAAATAAAACAGCTGTTCAAAATAAATTGTGCTATCAGTGCATATTTTCGTGCATACGAGGGCTGCTCTATATATTTCTGACCTAATAGTGAAAATGCGAATATTTATAATCAAAAATGGTTTTATTGCTTTTCAAAGTATTCTCCAGCATGATTTATACACTTTTGCATGCGCTCAAATCAGTTGTCGAAGCACTTTTTCCACTCCGATTGAGACACCTCTAAAACATGGTTTTTGAACACTGCAACAGCTTCTTCTGGCGACGAAAATCGTTGACCACGCATTTTTTTCTTGATGTGCGGAAACAAGAAGAATTCATTAGGTGCCAAGTCAGGGCTGTACGGCGAATGACCCATTAATTCGACGTTTTGGCTGGTCAAAAACGCTCTGGTTTGAGCCGATGTGTGAGAGCTCGCATTGTCATGGTGAACAATGATTCGTCTTTTCTTGTTGGTTTTTCGAATTTCTTCGATGACTTCAGGCGAACAAATTGTAGTGTACCACTCAGAAGTGACCGTCCTACGTTGCTCAAGCGGAACAGTCGCCACATGACTAGTTTTGCCGAAGAAACAGGCGACCATTTGCTTCGAAGTGCTTCTTCCACGAACAACTTTCGTTGGATTTTGTTCGTCTTTGAAGACCCACACGGTCGATTGTTGTTTCGTTTCGGGCTCATACGCATAGATCCATGATTCGTCACCTGTAACGTTCTTATAAACGTCTTTTGAAGCACCGCAATCGTATTTTTGCAACATTTCGTTGCGCCAATCGACACGAGCCCCTTTTTGAGCGACTTTCAAATTGTGCGGGATCCAACGAGAACAAACCTTTTTCTACGGCCAGGTGTTCATGCAGTATCGAATGTATGCTGGTGAAAGAAATGTCCAAGGATGTCTCTTTCTCTCGATATGTCGCATGTCGATCTTGCATTATGAGTTCACGCACGGCATCAATGTTCTCTGGCACAACAGCCGTTTTTGGACGACCTTCACGGAATTCGTCTTTGAGCGAGCTTCGGCCACGATTAAATTCATTATACCAATTTTTCACAGTGCTATAGGATGGTGCTTCATCGCCATACAAAGATTTAAGTTCATCAATGCACTCTTGTCGTGATAATCCACGTCGAAAGTTGTGAAAAATGATGGCACGGAAATGTTCACGAGTTAATTCCATTTTTTTCTATATTAATTTTTTCAAGTCACTGTAAACAACACAAATAATGGTTGTACGTCAAAACGTTTTGAGTACGAAATATATATAGCAGCCCTCGTATCATTAATTTTCCCTTAACTTTTTTATCTCTAAATTAAACAGCTGTTCAAAATAAATTGTGCTATCAGTGCATATTGAATGACAAAAATAATATTAAATGAATTTAATATTTTCGTGGATAAAGAAGTAAAAACAAAATATAGAGAATATTAAGGTTATATTATTTTTTGGTTATTATATTTAAAATAAATAGGTATAAATACTTGACTTAAAGCAAAATTATCAATTAAAAAAAATTAAATACAGACTGAAAGCTTGTATAATTTATGGCAACTATTTACATTTCATTTTTAAGCTTTTAAAAATCATTTATCATTGTCTGCTTAACATTTTGCCTTATTAATAATTTTTCAAAATTAGGTATAATAGTATGAGACCTTTATTTTTTTAGCGATAAGACATTCTGTCGTTTCTTGTTTCACTTCTCACTGGACATAATTTTTATAGAATTTATATGAAGGGTTATAAATAGTAATTGAGAATAACTCTAAATGTCAGTATTACAAATCAAATATGATTAAATGAAATATTTTAAGCAAATATATTAGCGGGAGAAATAACATAGTTTATATTAAGGGGTTTTATTGAAGAGCAATAAAAGTTATCAAATAATTAGATTTTAATTATTCCGATAAGATTTTCAGACAGAGATATAAAAACGTTGTTATCTAAAAATATACATATTTTTGTTGGTATAGATATTAAAAAATATAAATAATTTATTTGTTTAAAAATGAAAATAAAGTTTTAAAACATAAACATGCTTGTGGCATCTTTTTCAATAATGTCACATTGCTTTAACATTCGCTTTAATACGAGGGCTGCTATATATATTTCTGGCCTGGCAACACTGAGTGCTGCCAAGTGCAATCTGACATTTCCATTGAAAAGTTTGTCAAAAATTGGTATAATGAATTTAATCGTGGCCGAAGCTTGCTCAAAGACGAATTCCGTGAAGGTCGTCCAAAAACGGCTGTTGTGCCAGAGAACATTGATGCCGTGCGTGAACTCATAATGCAGGATCGACATGCGACTTACCGAGAGATAGAGACATCCTTGGACATTTCTTCGATACTGCATGAACACCTGGCCGTAAAAAAGGTTTCTTCTCGTTGGATCCCGCACAATTTGAAAGTCGCTCAAAAAAAGGCTCGTGTCGATTGGTGCAAAGAAATGTTGCAAAAATACGATTGCGGTGCTTCAAAAGACGTTTATAAGATCGTCCGTCACAGGTGACGAATCATGGATCTATGCGTATGAGCCCGAAACGAAACAACAATTGACCGTGTGGGTCTTCAAAGACGAGCAAATTCCAACGAAAGTTGTTCGTGGAAGAAGCACTTCGAAGCAAATGGTCGCCTGTTTCTTCGGCAAAACTGGTCATGTGGCGACTGTTCCGCTTGAGCAACGTAGGACGGTAACTTCTGAGTGGTACACTACAATTTGTTTGCCTGAAGTCATCGGAGAAATTCGAAAAACCAACAAGAGAAGACGAATCCTTGTTCACCATGACAATGCGAGCTATCACACATCGGCTCGAATCAGAGCGTTTTTGACCGGCCAAAACGTCGAATTAAGGGGTCATCCACCGTACAGCCCTGACTTGGCACCTAATGACTTCTTCTTGTTTCCGCACATCAAGAAAAAAATCCGTGGTCAACGATTTTCGTCGCCAGAAGAAGCTGTTGAAGTGTTCAAAAACCATGTTTTAGAGGTGTCTCAATCGGAGTGGAAAAAGTGCTTCGACAACTGGTTTGAGCGCATGCAAAAGTGTATAAATCATGCTGGAGAATAATTTGAAAAACAATAAAACCATTTTTGATTATAAATATTCGCATTTTCACTATTAGGCCAGAAATATATAGAGCAGCCCTCGTATTAAACTGGCTGGTCTCGATGCGTTTTTTAACCGGATTAAGAATAATTAACCATTAATACTCTTCCAATACAGCTAGTTTTAAGGCCCTAGCTTTTATCTGCTGTGGCTGTGGTCAAGGTGGTAAGCACGTTGACTACAAACCTGATTGGCCAGGGTTCAACCCCTGCGACAACCAAAAAATAATAATGTTTTTTTCTGTTTAATGGTATAAATACATATTCAGAATTAACATTAAAACATGCAGCCTCCTTCGTCGGTACTTCTTCTTAGCATATTCGCCGGCGAAGTAAAATAACTAATAAAATGGCTATACTTTCACCGCCTGTTCTTTTCTCTCCTCTATCCCTTTCCTAAAGGATATAGCATGGTTACACACTAATTAAATAGGAATTGTGCTAAAAAAAAAATTTCTACGTCCCTAAATAAGTTTGTGGATCTGGCAACTTCATTTATTCAAATACGGCTATGGAATAAATATGTTGCATAAGGTGCGGTCAGATTAGTCAAAAATTTCACTAAAAAGACGTAACCATTACATTATGGAAAAAATTTATTACGAAATATAAGATCCCACTCAATATAAAAGGTAACATATGACATTTATTATATTATTAACCATCATTCGTAATGGTACATTTTTAAAAATAGTAGTTCCAATTTTAGTCAGATGTTTGTCTAATCTGACCGCATCTTAAGGTTCAAACCTTTTCGATTATTTATTAAAATTTAATAAATTTAAAAACAACTGTTTAATATTTTCAATTAAAAGTTATTCAAAGATTTAGAAATCTGCATTTTAAGCGGTCATTTCTTTAACAAAATTTTTACTAATAAAAAAAAAGAACTCGTCGAATGGTTTTTTCGATACCGAATACTGAAATGAACCGTAAAAGATGGACAATGAAAGTTCGCAAAGAGGGCAATTGTAACTTATTCGGAAATTAAAGGATTGCGAAGAAAGTCTTATAGGTGAAAATCCTGAAGAGAAACATTCCTTAAGTTCGAGTGATGCTGACCCAGCCCTTCCCTTAGTTGTGGCTTAGTATGGGTAATGATTTGTCTTTGTAAATCTAAAAGATGATGGAGGATAGGTACTTGTGTGCTTGCCGAGAACTTAAGAATTATGAAGATAGGAGAACGAATAAAATGCTAAGAAACAATTCAAGTTATCTTAGCTGGTGAATATTTGATGTCTTCACAAGTTCATACATACTGTGACTAAGGAAAAATAATATTTTATGGTTGCAGAGATTGAAACAGGGACAAAGGTTGTATGTGACTGTCTAAAACTCGTTGACACTAAAGACACATACTCCGCTTAAAGGCTGGAGGTTATGCTAACTAATAGTTTAATATCTACACTTTGATGATCACGAACGACATAAGTAAACATCGTGATTGCGCGAGACTTAAAATTATGTATAGAGAATCTTCATTTTCTTTTCCTGGCCTGCTTTGTAAAACCATTATATGATTATTATTGGTTCCAAATACTCCAAACTAGACTTGTTCAAGAATTGAAAGTTCTTTAATTATCTGCGCTTTTCAACGCTTTTAATATTTGTGGAGAATAAATACATCATTTTCAAGCAGAAATATTTATCACCAATGAGACACTTTATTGTCAATTGAAAAAATTTTCATCTTCAGACTAAATATAAAAGTGAAGAAAATAAAGAGTACATAAAATCTCGAAAATTGAAGCTGTTTATAAATTAATTAAAAGTGTTGCCCGTTATAGAGCCAAAATGACAAGCATTTAGTTTGGCGTTGCCACACAGTCCTTTAAGCATTAGATTATTTTAAGAACAGTTTGGTGAGGTAATGATCAGAGAAACAAGTCGTGCGGCTTATAGCCGGCTGAAAGCCGCCGCCGATTTTTTGTTAATAGTCAAGCCGCCGCCGAGTGATGCGGCTTGTCACGACTCAAAAATGTTAGCCGGCAATTTTCATACTTTAAATTTTGTATATTTAAATTGATTGTAAGTAGAAATATATTTCTATAGAAAACAGTGCATAACTTATTAAATTCAAGTAAATAAAATAATTTAATTAACTTTTAAAATTATGCATCTTTATTTGTAACTTTTACTTTATCTAAAGTTTGTTTATTTTTATTGTTCTTCTTCTTCCTAACACAATACATAAGAACTCCTTTATAGTCGGCTTTAGCCGACTTACAGCCGCCGCCGACAATTTTTTGCTCAGCCGCCGCCGCCGAGTTTTTACCAGGACTTGTTTCTCTGGTAATGATACTGTGTGTGTGTGTGATTTTTTCCCTGTGGAGCGAAATAAAGGTCAGCAGTCTTATTCTGTAAATCGCTAA
The DNA here is from genome assembly GCA_937654795.1 of Cistogaster globosa. Lineage (NCBI taxonomy): Eukaryota > Metazoa > Arthropoda > Insecta > Diptera > Tachinidae > Cistogaster > Cistogaster globosa. Next base: position 5,957,426 of record OW569406.1, read on the forward strand.
AGCGAAATCTCTATCGCTAAAGATCTAAAAAAATCTATTTAGTGATTTCTGGCTACAAATGCTATTCTCTAACACTTTTTTATTTTTAGCTTTTTAGCGTTCAAGATTTAGATTTAGCTACAAGAATTACAGAATTTTTGTTTATTTATTTTTTGTTTTTAAAGAGAAGTAGCGCTGCAGGCAATAATGCCTATTTATTTATTTTCGTAAACGTGCTACCTTCATTAGGAAGGGGATAGATGAAAGATAAGACAGGTGGTGAAAGGAAAAAGATAGATATTGCCATTTTATTAGTTATTTTACTTTGCCGGCGAATATGCTATGAGAAAGTACCGACGAAGGACGCTGCATGTTTAATGTTCTGAATATGTATTTATACCATTAAACAGAAAAAACTTTTTTATTTTTAGGTTGCCGCAGGGGTTGCACCCTGGCCAACCAGGTTTGTAGTCAACGTGTTTACCACTTTGACTACAGCAGCCACAATATACGATTTTGGTAAATATGAATGACTTGACTATGTGGAGCACTGCTCCCTTAAAAAATATTAATTTCGATGTGTTAATCTTGCTGTAGTAAGTAAAACATAACGCCCTTCTGTTGGTACCACTTGTCTTTCACGACCATATTCGACTAAAAAAATTCTTGTGTCATTTATATTTTTCAGCTAATCTTCCTTAAGTGTGAATCCGAACCCTAGTCTAGACACAACTTTCAGCCAAATTTATATAGAAAATTTAATGCTTTCTCAGGTTATAAATTTGCTTGCTCAAAAATTTTTTACTTTTATTTATTTTTTGTGATCAAATTATGCGCTTTTTAACTGAATTTTCAAAACCAGTAATTTTTTATTATTTTTATTTATTTTTATTTTGTTAAAATTAAATACATTTTATTGCAAAATTTGTGTTTTTCTTTTGGCTAAATAAATTTATTAAATTAAATAACTTATTTTTTATTTTAATTTTATATTTATAATTTTTTTAATTATAATATTTATTTATGTTTACATGTGCATTTGTTTTTTTTTTATTTTTTACTTAAAAATAATTGTGTTCAGTTTAAATCTAAAAGCTTAGTTTAACATTATTTTACATTAAGTTTTAATTTTATGTGTGTGATTTAAGCAATAAAAAAAATTTTCCCCGAATTTTTTATCTGAATTTCCTCTTTTTAAAAATAACTTTTTAATCAAAAAAAATATATATTTTTTATTTAGTAAATTATAATCATACAAAAATTACAACACAAAAGTGGAATCTTATATGTTTGCATATTTTATCTCTATTGCGCTTAAAAAATTAAACTGATTTCACTAATATTTGAATCATATTTAAATTCAAGGCGAATTCACTTTTGAAAAATTTACTTGACAACTGAAAACTGACAAGCACAAGAAGAAATTTTGAGATTTACAAACTAAAGAAAATCCGCATGGATTTGCCTTAATAAGATCATCATTTTGAAATCGTTACTTATTTTTTTTAGAAATTCGAATCATAAAAATTAGTGAAAACTTTTCTACCAAGGCGAATAAGTATACGGTGGGAGCAAATGGATGGCGAATTTGTTAGTTTCCGCCGTTAGCCTGAATTTCAAACTACACATAAAAAAATAGTATACAGATTTTTTATATATGGAGTTTGACAGTTAGGCTTCCGGCGAAAATCAATAAATTCCCCATCGCTCCCACCGTATATTGTTTCGCCATGTTTTCTACTTTAAATCGTTACAAAAATCGAAGAATGCATTTAAGCGCCAGTATAAAAATGTCGTGCTTAATTTCATTATTTACACCAGCAAGAAATGGATGGAGGACATACACAGTTTTGATGTTGCCGTCGAAGGCCATTTGGTACTGAATTGGTATGTAATTTATATTTTTAGTAGACTTACAGCCCAATCAAGAATAGTTTTACGGAATTTCTCGAAAAAAATTTCTCCAATTATGAATTCCGTGGAAACAAAAAAATGAAATAGTGGCATCACCGTAGTTTGAAGTGAACTATTTTGATTTTTTACATTAAATTTACTTTTATTTTTCACTTTTTACAGTCAGTAAATAAGGGAACATATTTATAATAGGAGTAAAGGGAAAAGTAAAAAAACTCGCTTTCCAATTGTCAGGCTTAATTTGTATAAAATATTTTGTGAAAAGTATTTTTCCGAAAGAAATCAGTGGCAACTCTGTTTGTTCACATGTGTAGAAAAGATTTGGTATCTTAATTCATTTCGCCCAAGACGAATCAATTTGCCTTGAATTTGTCTTTAAGATTGAGTTCTAAAACTTATTGTACGCAATAATTGGTATTTCGTTGAACATTGACGGTCAAATAAGCAACACTGTTCTGGTTAACTGTTCACCTAATTGCATAAGAAACCGATAGACAGCGCTGTACTCCTTATATAACGATAATTCTTGCCTGATGCATTTAAGATTCTTGCAAGTTTTCGATTTTCCACTATTTAAGAAGTAACCCTATAAACAATTTGATAGCGTGCGGCTTAAGGTAAGTAAACATCGAGCATTGTTGGAAAGTTTTTCGTAAAGATACTCCAGATATTGTCCAAAAGCAATTGTATCCACAATGTGTTTGTATGGCTACAAATTTATGCCTGGAGAAGTCATTGAGATAGTCAAACAGCAACTCTCAGAAATGGTCGTAGTCGTTATGGGAATTTTTCTGTTCAATTGAAAGTTTTATTAATAAAGTCGTTCCGATGTGGATCTCTCTGTATGTGATGAATTAGCGAGATTCCACTGCACTTAAATGGACAACCGCTGTTTCGCAAGGTGGCAAGAAATTAAGGATTTCAACGCCACTGCCGCAAAGACATTGAATGATATTGACTTAGATGTCGCAACAGTCAAATCACAAGTTCTTGGTGGCCAAACGTCAATTCTTTGTAGCCTTCCACGTGAATGTGGGACGTACAGAATTGTTGTTGAGCTAATCGTCATTTAAATAATTAAAGTGAATAATCTACAACGTGAATGATAGGAAGTTTTGCAAATTCGAACCCTGGCCTCATCCTGCTTAGAGGAACAATCCTCAATGTGATGCAAGTGCACTAACAATTTGAGAGCCCTAAAACTCCAATGTAAACAGTATTTAACTTTCTAAATTTTTAGGCAAAATAGATATTTACGTCTAGTCTTAGGACACTTTGAATTAAATATAAACAGTTGACTGTGCTTGCCCGTTAATAACCTCAAATATGATCTGAGTAAGAGAAGAGACAAGGCAATTGATATTTGTAGGCTGTGCCACATCCAACACTGGCTGGCATTTATACAAAATACCACAGGCAGACTTAAATAGCTGGCTTATTATGTATTTCTATTTGAATCAAAAAGAGTTCCAAAAACTTGTTTCAGAGTCGACGCGATAATCGTATCATGCATGTTCAAAAGGCCTGCAGAGTTGTATTTGCAGTTTTAAGGAAAATTTTAAGTTATATGCAAGGCGCATCGAACAGGTGACTGCATCCGATCATGTGTTTATCATATGTTTTAGCTTTTGCGTGTATTTTGTTTTTGTAGAAACTAATTCGAGCTGTCAAAAACGTCTAGTAATGTGTGTATGTATTTGTGAAAAATAAGAAAGCCGCTTAAAGTATATTAGAATACATACACACATATTGCCAGACGTTTTTGACAGCTCGAATTAGTTTTTACAAAAACAAAATACACGTAAAAGGTATTGCATTCACCTGGTATTATTGCGCCATGGTTATATGTAATGGCAGTTTTTCTTTGTTAAAACTTGGCAGCACTTTGTATTGTTTTATACAAACGTCAAATTCAATAATAAAAATATTTTAAATAAACAATTTTGACGCATAAATGGTAATTTAATTTATTTGCGAGTAGATAACTCATAGAAACAATTCCTGATTAACTACACTATTTGGAAATAAGGTGTAAAGTGCTACCTTATCTATTTTTTGTTTAGGTTTTTTGTCTATTAGTCCTTATAAAAAATTTTGAAAAGTAATATTTGGAGGGGAAAAAATTATTGTTCAAAAACAAAAAATTGTTTATAATTAATTTTTGAATATAAAAAATTGAGCGCAAAGTATTAGGACGGATAAATTTATAAAATACTTAAATGTTTTCTAACGACATTTTACCAGTTAAACATAAAATTGCTATCCGGTAACACTAAAATGTCGTAAATATTCTTGCCGTATAAACAGTGGAAATAATATTCATTTAAAAATAGAGTACGCACAAACGTAGTAATACAAAAACTTCAAATGCAAACTAGGGAATTTACAAGTAACAAATGGATAGTGTTTAATTGTAGAAAAGTGATGAAGATGATTTTGTTACAGAGAGAGTTTAAAGAAAGAGATAAATCAAACAATTTGAATCTAAGTGATGCTATAAACACATTCAAGTCCACCGACCATCGACTACAAGATGTCAAAAATAGAATACATGTGAATAATTCTTTTAGCCGCTACACGACTACTTTTGTAACCCGTAGCCAACTTACAGTCCACCCTAATACGGGCGTTAGGCACGACGTAATTTAGCGTCTAGTTTTTACGCTGTAATGAGTAACTTAAATACGAGCGCCAACGTTGTAAAACGAACAGTATCGTTTACTTATCTTATTTGCTAAAAACCACAAAATTAAAATTATTAAGAGAGATAAAATCGCGAAATTGACCTTAAAGTAGCTGTAATGTCATTACTGTTGGAAATACTTTTGTATATACCACAAAAAAAAAAAAAAAACAATAACAACACTTCTTTTGCAGCCAACTTCACTTTTTACGCGCGTCAAAATTGGATTTTTCAATTGTTCAACGTTAGCGTCGCGCTATTTGGGTTGGTCTCATACATTTTGTATGGGCATGAGAATTTTTGACAGTTAAATAACGTCCTACGCTCGTATTTAGGGTGGACTGTTAAGCTAATTTCTATTTTTTTTGACTACAAAAAACAGATTAGTGCTGCCAATACAATATATGCATGCAATGGTGATTTAAAAAACGCAATACATTAAATATCGCTATTAAAATCGCGAAAAACTATTATAGTGGCACCATTGAAAAATAATTGTCATCTGTTCATTTGTTTAAATTTTTTCATTTACTTTTTATTTAGCGCAATTTTTTGATTTTTTTGTGTTTTTGCTTAACTCTAAAGGCCAGGATTCACTATCATACCCAATCTTAAGATTTAATCACACATAAATCTGACAGAATTCTGTCTTACTTTAAAAATCGTTTCAAAATGGCGTCGTAGGTGTCACACTATTATACAAAAAATATGCAAAATCAGATGCTTTTAATATTTTGTTGTTTTTTTCTCCTCATCTTCAAGAAATCAACCCTGATCGCATAGAAAAAATCATTTTATGAATTATTTCAAAAGATTATAAAATCGTACAGATCTGTCAAAAAGTCTGTCACACACATACACTTTTAATGTACACTATCATACTTTTTGAGCACACATGCAATTTTTGACAGATCGTACGACTGAGTATGATAGTCAATCCTGGCCTTTATACATATGTCAAAACAGATGTTTATTTTTTATAGTGAGTGATCGTTAGCCGTTAAAAGAATTAAGTAGCTGGCGACTTGGCCTATTTTTGTAGCCAGCTACTTTTGTAGTCAGTAGTCGATGGTCTGGTAGCCTTTGATTGTGTTTATAGCATGAAAATTTTCTTAGCAAAATATTTTCATAAATGATTCGTACATATGATTGAATTAACGCAAAAATATTTCTTAGTTTTAAAAATATTTTCGCCTCAATAAAGAAGTGTTAAACTCCACTAATAATGACTTAAAAGCTCCGCAAAGATCTAGCGCCGTCCCTCCAAGTTTGAATTTGAAATTTTTAGGGCAAGGTAACCAGATGTGCTAAAACCGTCTGTTGGGAATGTCATTTATTTCTTTTCGTTTATCGGAGGTATTTGAATCAATAGAAAAAAAATCATTGTTTTCGACATAAGCGAAGAGAAAAAAATGGAGGCAAAACGATTTTTTTACAGCAAATATGCAAGACCTGGAGTTAGGTGTTCTTTTACCAAATCTGCATGCAATGTCATGAATTTCACAATTATTTCATATAGCATTGGCTTCGTATATAAACTCTTGAGACGATTCTCTTTAAATAATTTTAAAATCAAAGCACTTAATAATTTTTTTTTTATTAATTAAATATTAAACGTTTTCAAATGTGTATTTTTTAATTTCTTTTATGTATTTAAAAATTAATCACCCTAATTATGTATGTCGTAGTCGAATTTCGAGTACTGTCGCTGTCGAACCCGAATTTAATTTCTATTGGTATTATGTAGCATTTTCGACGTGAGTGTTTTTGTAAAAGAATAAGTTAGTGGTATTTTTATAATTAATGAACTACCCAGTTAAAAAAAAAAAAACAGTTGACAGAAAAAATATAAATATTCAAGTGACGCGCTCGTTTGTTTACTAAAAATAATAAATAATCATATAAAAACTTTTTAAAAATGTTAAGTGTTGCGGCTTTTTCGTCTTCTGATGAGGAGGATGAAATGAGTTCCAGGAATGTTATAAATTTTCGCAGACATCTAAGATATCAATCTAATATATACTCGCTGCCAAGTACCATGTAATTTAATTTTTAAGATTTGTTAAGAAATTACTAAAAAATGTTTGCGTCTAGGTTTTTAAACAATTTCAGACTTTCAAAAAAAGCTTTTTGTTACGTTTTAAGGGCAATATCAAATAAACTTACTGAACCTTCCAGATCAACGCGCGTAAGCAAGACTATACGTTTGGCAGCGACTTTACGTATACTGGCAGAAGGAAGCTATCAAAGGGGCGCTGGAAACGACTACAATGTCGGTCTTGCACAGCCAACAATGAGCCTTGCCTTTCGTGAGTGTGTGGATGCGATGTTTGAAGAACTTTGTCCAAGGTGGATTTCGTTTAAAATGAGCGCTTCCGAGAAGGTTGAAATAAAAGAATATTTTTATCAAAAAACAGGGTTTCCTGGGGTTATTGGGTGCATAGATGGAACCCACATAAGGATTTTGGCTCCATCCCTTTCAGAGCGGTGGAAATATTATAATAGAAAAGGGTTCTATAGTCTTAATGCTTTGCTGGTAAGTATAAATAAAGTTATTTCCAAATGGTTTTACAGCAGTAAATTTCAGGTGTGTGATCATAAGTTGAGAATACGTTACCTTTCTCCCCACCATCCAGGTTCAGCACACGATTCCTTGGTATGGCACGCAAGTGATTTAAAGTCATATCTAAGAAATATGTATGTAAATGGCGAAAGAAACACTTGGCTTTTAGGTAATAAATCTTTGGTATTATGATAACAATTATAATAATATACAATTTCTTTAGGAGATGCAGGGTATCCTCTCGAACAATACTTGATTACTCCATTTAGAGCCCCAGAAGAAGGTAGCGCTGAGTGTCGTTTTAACACAATCCACACGAAAACAAGAAACGTGGTTGAAAGAACGATTGGAGTATTAAAAAATCGATTCCGTTGTATTCTTGGTGCAAGGCAGCTACATTATTCTCCGGAAATGGCTGCAAAAATTACAGCGGTTTGTGCAGCATTACACAACATATGTATTCACTACAACCAAGATTCCAGTGAGTTCGAAATTCTTTTGGAAAATCATGATTTAAATGACGATAACCATGAAAATAGTGGAGAGTTGGCGGCAATTAATATAAGACAAAACATAATGAACTCTTTGAATTTATAAAAAAATTTGTTAAAAGCTTTCAATTACAATTAAATAAAGGAATTCTGTATCTATATTTCAGAGTAATAAAGAAAGAAATTTTTAAATTATAAAAGTAAAACAAAAAGGTATCCTATGCCCATGATGCTTTTCAAATAAAGCAGTAATTGTTTATCTAAAGCGTAATTCTTTTTTCTTCAATTTCAATTTCCCGTCTTTTTATATCTATTTCTTCCATTCTTAATTTTAACAAAGACGATCGATTAATATCCTTCTTTTTTATTTGTTCTTTATACAGCTTCATTTTCTCTTTTTGTAAATTTAGTTGTTCTTCTTGAAGTTTATAACTTTTTCGACTGTATCTCTCTATCTCCGTTAAACTTTTTTTCAAATCTTTGTACAAATCTGTTTGAATTTGTAGTTGTTTCTCAAGAAGCAAATTTTTTTCATTTGTTGTTTAATCGATTTTCTTTTTTGTAAGAGGGAAAGGATTAGTTTGAAAGTTCATGATTATATTTTCCACACTATCATTATTATTTAAATCATCATTATGAACATCCTCATCTAAACTAACAGACATAGTTTCAATACCGAAAGTGGGACCATTTGGGCTTACTACTGAATTCATTTGGAGTAGACCTGATACAGCCTCCTCTAAAGGTGTCAATGTTTTTTGTTGAAAAGTTCCGCCTCCAGTTGCACGACTTTCAGTTTTGTTATGGATAAGTTTCTTTTTAACACTAGTTTTCATGTCGGCCCATACCTTCATCCAACCTTCCGTTTCTCGAGTGGGTGGTCCAATACTGTTAAGTTTATTTCTGATTTCATTCCATTGTTCCTTAACCGATGATTTTTCAGTATTTTTGTGATATCCTTTTGCAACATTAGGATTTTTACACATCAGATCCACAAGAGTTTCGAACTGTTTGGGCGTTATCTTTTTTATCCTTAAATACATACAAATATAAATAAAAATGAACAAACTTGAAAATATATTTTATGGAAACTAATAAATTGCACTTACGGTTTTAGATTACTCATTTTTCGAAAGTTTTTATTCGCGTTTTTTTTATTTAAAAATCTTTTCACTTGAAAATACACAACGACGCTTCTTGTCGAATTTCAAATTAAAAAACTGCATACATAATACCGTTATTTGTAATAGATTTTCGACAGAGTCGTATTTCACACTAAAAACGACATATGTGATGCCATATGTAAAAAGTGACAAATTCGACGTGACTACGACATACATAATAGGGGTGAATATCTATAAAATTCCCGCAGTCAAAATGACATTTGAAAAATCTATATACGTTAATAACACATTTGACATTTGCTTTCGTACTAAATAGTTGCAATTTCAAAGAGAATTTTTTTCGTTAAAAAAATTCAATTTACGAACGTTTGGAAATAAATTTCCAAACCCATTACGCACTGCGTAATCACATTTTTACGAATTCGTTGATTTTTCCGATTCGAATAGAAATACCTAACCCCCCAGGTTCTAACGGCTAGTAAAAATATGAATATTGACCACTGAATAATATTCCACAATTTCCAGAACATTTCAATAATTTACAAAAAAACGATTTTTCAGTTTTTGTATTTATTATAAAACGAGCGAGGTGGTCTCGATGGCAAATTCATTGATTTACACCAAAACGCTAAATATCAAACTCTATATAAAAAAAAAAAAACAATTTTTTATATAAAGTGATTTTTATGCGATACTATTTATAATCCCAATCGGCCTGAATTGCTTCTTAAGCCTGATATTATGCTTTACTTGATCATAAAATACTGTTTGCAAGTTAAAGAATCAAGTTGAATTAAGAGCTCTCATCTTCTAAGTAAAATTTATTTACCATTTAGCTAAAAATTTAATTGAATTTAAGATTTTCGGAATTCCTTCCTCGATTTTTGCACACATTTAAAATTTTTTAAAATATTTTATATGGAAACTAGAACAAGTAGCTAATTTTATACTAATATTAACTTAATTTAAATTATATAATATTAACTAAAACTAGAATTGCTTTTGAATAAAATCGTTTAATTTTTGCAAAATGCATTTTGTGTATAAAATTTCAACTGCGAAAAAAATAATAAAATTTGTGCTTTAATTTTAACTTGATTTGTTCAGAAGAATGTAAATTTGTTTTGATGTTATAAACTATTTTATAAACAAACAAAAAATATTGAGTGCTGGAGGTAAAGATGTCATAACAACAGCCTTCAAGAGCTTTCAGGGCCTTATTGTATTTAAGATTTATATTGCACTTAAAATCTATTGAAATTGCAGTGTAAAATGTTTTTTTTTTTATTTTTATTTACATTAAAAACTAATTTTATTATTTTATCCTAAACAAAATATTTTATTCATCTAAGATCAGATTTGTAAGAAAACTTTGCTTCCACCGATTTAATGGAAATACTTTATTTAGATTCCAGATAAATGCAATTTTCAGGCAATTTTGAAATGGGAATGATTTGGAATTAAAGAAATTGGACTAGGGCTTAAATGCTTGTGAACGGTTGCTTAAAAATCACAACAGAAATGATTAATGAAGAAGTTAAGAAGTTAATTTACTCAGGGGGCTGGTTAAACTTTCAAGTCGACTGTTTAAACAGTGAGTGACAACAGCTCGACTAAAAGTATAAATCAGCTGATAAAGCCAACTGAAAGAAGGTTATTAAGGTTTTAAGTATAAAACAAATGTATTAAGCAAAATTTTATACAACTAATCAAATTAATGTTTAAAAATCATTTACAATAAAAGGTAAACACTAATAGCAGCACTATTATTTTGTTCTAAGTCATAGTTTTATAAAAGAAATTTTTTTACAAAAAAAAAAAAGAAAACCTAAAAAATTTGGAAAGAAAAATTTTCCAAAAAAAAAAAAAATAACATTTCAATTTTGTTTTAAAAACATAACCTTAAAATCTAATAAATAAACAGCTATATATTCTATACATTTGAATAAAAGGGCAATTTAGCCGTTTCTACTTTATCTACCACCTTATAGGAGGGGAAAAGACCAACTTGGTTGGTGCGTGTATTCTTGCCCTTTGAAAAGCCATCCCAATGGTTACCAGCAACCCCCACAAGATCGCCTGGCTGCATATGCATTTCATCGTGATTACGTGCTTTGTGCGGTATGACCACCAAACGATTGTGTGGATTTTGTCCGCCATAGTAGTAGATATCGTCCAGCGATTTAAAACGATGCGCAGCATCTGGATACAAAGTTTGCATGATTTCATATGCAACACGGCAGACTTGTGAACTAAATGTACAAACTAAATAATCTGACAGTGACAGTAGATGAATGTCTAAAATGATGCCATTTAGGGAAGTGTTTGTATAACGTGTAGATACAGCAGCCGTACGGGCAACGTCAGCATCGCCAATAATGTCGTATTGGGGATATTTTTTGCGTGCTTCATCTAGAACGCGGGCATCATCGGAGGCCAAAAATATACGTCGCGGCACACTAGTACCATTGATTTCTAGTGTCAAAAAATAGTCTTCAACATGTGTCATATACTCTTCTATGCTATGGAACGCTGCCTCGGTGCCAACTTTATCTGTTCGTCGCACATGAACCCTGTCAAAAGAGGGTGAGTGAGCAAGTAAAAATATAATTTAAAATAAAAAAAGGAATAAATCCTTATCTGTACTCACCCCACAATGGGTTTTTTCCAACCCATCTTAGACATGCCAGATTCTAAGAATTTCTTTGTGCCCGGTTGCGGCCTTAATAAATATTTTAGAAACTGTCCCACCCACCATACAATAGGATCACCATGTAAACGTTTCAGTCGAGGCGCTAAATCTTCTGGTATGGCCAAGGGCAAATAAGGCGGTCGTGGCATTAAAGAGTCTATAATCGGCAAAACTAATACTTGTGATTCTGGTCTACCCGGCCAGTTATAGGCACGTGTACTCTGCAATTCAAAACAGGAATCGGATACGGGTTGAAAAACTTCTTCCCAGCCACCCTTGTGATAACGCCAGCCTCTTGATTTCAAAATCAAAGTACGTTCTGTAGCGTAGGCCACTATAAAACAGTAGACCACATGATGTAGCTGACAGCCATAGCCACAGCCTTTATTAAGTTTACACACCAATTTGCGGGCCTTTGCACAATCGCTAGGATTTTGCAAATGATGTATGCGTCTCTGTACCAAATCACTTAAATCTTTAGCCTCTTGATGGCGCCACGCCTCATAGCCATCTAGTTGCCTTAAACGTTCCATATCACTTAGCAGCGAACGTTTGTGTTCGGCTCCCAACACAAGCACGCGATTAATTTCATCGGATATATCTTTGGCCGGCTCGTGTGTCACCTGTTTACGTATTTTACCCAATTCATTGCTAAAATAATTCCATATTTCGTTAATATTATTTTGAAGACGTCTGCGCATTAGCTCATATTCCAGACTGGGTTCATTTGTGGCACTGCCATACGGTAGTAAAGGAGATTCTATTTTATCGTCTCCACCAACAGGATTTTGTATATTGTGTTCGAGCTTTTGTATGAATTTAAGAGCAGATTCTTTGTCCACTTGGTCACTGTAATGAAAAAAACAAATTTATGAAAATTTATTAAACGGTAAAAAGCTTAAAGAATCGTTTTTCATTAGATCGTAAAGAGACAAAAATTAAACGTAGTTAAGTTTTGGCGATTATGATTTGAACGAATGGACGTCGCACATCAATTCATGGGCCAGCCAAAGTTTTTTTTTACTAATTTTCCAATTTTGCTTCAAGGAAAAGAACTTGAAACGATTTAGTTTGGCAAACATCATTACAAACTTTTTAGCCAGCAAACTGATTGAAAAAAAACGTTCAAAGGACTTAAATTGTAAAGGACAGAAGTAAACCACACTGACACTAAGCGTCCCTTTTTGACCCACCCCTTCCATTCCTCATTTTTAAGGAACTCGAGTCGACTACCTCACTTTCATTGATTCTCATGCTTTTACTTTACTCTCGCTTTTTGTTGAAGAATAAGAGTGAACACCATTATTATATACTTTGTATATATTGTTTTATATAATTTGTATTTTATGTTATTACTGAAAAAAATAAAATTTTTCATTCTTTATTAAACTTTCAAACAAACAATAGGTTATGGGCCTTTCCGTGAAATAAGAGTTTGAATATAATAAATTAATAAATATTTAAAAAAAAATATCAGTGATAATTTGTGCTGTGAATTTATACACATAGTGAAGAAGGAAAATGACATCAAGTTTTCAAATTGAAAAACTCCGTGGAAGTGAAAACTTTGAAGACTGGAAGTTTTCTATTCAAGCATATTTCCAGATGAAGGGATTGTGGAATGCGGTTATAGATGCTGAAACTAATAGTGAAAAGAAAGTTCAGGCAAAGGCAGAACTTATCTTATTAGTTGATAAATTAATTTATCCGCATATTCGAGAATGCAAAAGTGCAAGTGAAATCTGGATTACATTGTGTAAAATTTTTGAAGATAGCGTTTTAGTAAGACGAGTCGGCTTAATACAAAAGTTCTGTTCAACAAAACTAAACGACTGCAAGAGCGTTGAAGAATATGTAAATGAAATTCTGACAACAGCACACAAGCTAAGAGCTGCTGGTTTAAAAATGGATGAAGAATGGGTTGGATCGATGATGCTTGCTGGCCTTCCAGAAAAATATAAGCCAATGATTATGGGAATCCAAAGTTCAGGTATTAAAATAACTGGTGATGCTGTTAAGTTAAAATTACTTCAAGATGTAAAGGCTGATTCACAAGATTTAGCTTTGGCTATTAACAAAAAAGGATTCAAGAAAAGAGTACCAAAGTGTTTTAATTGTAATAAGTATGGACATATTGCTACTAAATGCCCAAGTAAATATGAAAAAACAAATATCAAGAAAAATGCAAATGCTATGATGGGAGTTTTTACAGTTCGTGAATTAAACAAAAATGATTGGTTTTTTGACTCTGGTGCAACAGCTCATATGTGTTCAAATGCTTCATTTTTCAAAAGCAATTACGAAGAACAAAATACTGAGGTAACAATTGCCAATAACTCTGTTATGAACGTTGAAGGTGTTGGTGATGTCGATGTAATTGTACAATCGGACAAAAATTTGAAAGAAAAGGTTAAGTTTCGTGATGTTTTGCATATTCCTGATTTATACATTAATTTACTCTCAGTTTCTAAAATTGTTGAGAATGGGTTCAAAGTAGAATTCAATAAAAAAGGTTGCAAAGTCTTGAATGCTGTTGGTCAAATTATTGTGACAGGCGATCTTGTGAATGGCATGTTTAGAATGAACATAGGAAATGATAGTGCGTATCTATCCGAAATAAAAATTAAAGAGTCTGAGTTATGGCATAAACGTATTGGCCATGCTAACAATGAAGTTTTAAGAAATATGAATTCTGGATCCGTTACAGGAGTAAAATGTGATATCAGTAAAGAAAACTGTACGACATGTCTGAAAGGAAAATTATCCAGATTGCCATTTAAAGACCTTGGAAGTAGATCCACAGAAGTACTAGGCCTGATACATACTGATCTTTGCGGTCCAATGGAAGTAAAATCAATCAATGGTTCGAGATATATTCTTATCTTTATTGATGATTTTAGCCGAAAAGTTTTTCCATTTTTTTATTAAAACAAAATCTGAAGTAGCTGATAAATTCTTAGAATTCAAGAACTTTGTTGAAAACCAAACAGGTAAAACTATTAAAACTTTAAGAAGTGATAATGGCACAGAGTATTGCAACAACAGAATGAAGAAGATAATGATTGGAAGTGGAATCGAACATCAAACAACGATTCCATACAGCCCACAACAAAATGGTATGTCTGAGCGTATGAATAGAACAATTATTGAGAAAACAAGATGCCTTTTGATTCATTCAGGCTTACAAAAAAAATTTTGGGCAGAAGCAGCCAATACAGCCGTGTATTTAATAAATCGTACTCCATGCAAAACACTTAATTATATTACACCCGAAGAAGTTTGGTCAGGTAAAAAACCTTGTTTAAAATATTTAAAAGTTTTTGGATGTAAAGCTTTAACTCATATACCTAAAGAGAAGAGAAGGAAGCTTGACTGTAAGGCAAAAGAAGCAATTTTTGTTGGATATAGTGCTCACATGAAAAATTATCGTTTCTATGATCCTGCTCGTAATGAAGTGTTTTTAAGTAGAGATGCAAGATTTTTGGAAAATGAGTTCTTCGACCATAAGTTACATGATGATAAAGCGGATTTTTAAGGGTGTGAAGATAAATACGTCAGTTAAATACGTCCTACAAAAATGTTAAATACGTTCCACATAATGCTAACTGCGCTGATAAGGTTACATGTCCATTAAAAAAACTTTTAAGCTATGAATAATTAAAATTATTAAAGAAAAAAATAATTAAAAATTTTACAAAAACAAAAAAAACATTCTTGGCTCCATTATACCCGTCTAACGTTTTAAGAGAAAAAAAACATATAAAAAAGAGCATATTTTGAAGTGGACCAAGTGGGTATTTAGAGAAGACATGAATCGGGTCACCGGCATAGTGGGAGTAGCTTGGGACTAGTAGATTCCAGCAGTGTGCAATCTACGTCTGGACTCAGCCCGATATCGGAGATATAAATTTTTGAAAATTTTGCTTTTACAGAAAAATAATATGAAAAAAGAGCATATTTTGAAGTGGACCAAATGGGTATTTAGAGAAGACATGAATCGGGTCACCGGCATAGTGGGAGTAGCCCAAGACTAGTAGATTCCAGCAGTGTGTAATCTACGTCTGGATTCAGCCCGATATCGGAGATATTAATTTTTGAAAATTTTGCTTTTAGAGAAAATAATTATGAAAAAAGAGCATATTTTGAAGTGGACCAAATGGGTATTTAGAGAAGACATGAATCGGGTCACCGGCATAGTGAAAGTAGCCCAGGACTAGCAGATTCCAGCAGTGTGCAATCTACGTCTGGACTCAGCCCGATATCGGAGATATAAATTTTTTTAAATTTTGCTTTTAGAGAAAATTAATATGAAAAAAGAGCATATTTTGAAGTGGACCAAGTGGGTATTTAGAGAAGACATGAATCGGGTCACCGGCATAGTGGGAGTAGCTTAGGACTAGTAGATTCCAGCAGTGTGCAATCTACGTCTGGACTCAGCCCGATATCGGAGATATTAATTTTTGAAAATTTTGCTTTTACAGAAAATTAATATCAAAAAAGAGCATATTTTGAAGTGGACCAAATGGGTATTTAGAGAAGACATGAATCGGGTCACCGGCATAGTGGGAGTAGCCCAGGACTAGTAGATTCCAGCAGTGTGCAATCTACGTCTGGGTTCAGCCCGATATCGGAGATATAAATTTTTGAAAATTTTGCTTTTAGAGAAAAATAATATCAAAAAAGAGCATATTTTGAAGTGGACCAAGTGGGTATTTAGAGAAGACATGAATCGGGTCACCGGCATAGTGGGAGTAGCTTGGGACTAGTAGATTCCAGCAGTGTGCAATCTACGTCTGGATTCAGCCCGATATCAGAGATATACATTTTTGAAAATTTTGCTTTTACAGAAAAATAATATGAAAAAAGAGCATATTTTGAAGTGGACCAAATGGGTATTTAGAGAAGACATGAATCGGGTCACCGGCATAGTGAAAGTAGCCCAGGACTAGTAGATTCCAGCAGTGTGCAATCTACGTCTGGACTCAGCCCGATATCGGAGATATAAATTTTTTTAAATTTTGCTTTTAGAGAAAATTAATATGAAAAAAGAGCATATTTTGAAGTGGACCAAGTGGGTATTTAGAGAAGACATGAATCGGGTCACCGGCATAGTGGGAGTAGCTTAGGACTAGTAGATTCCAGCAGTGTGCAATCTACGTCTGGAATCAGCCCGATATCGGAGATATTAATTTTTGAAAATTTTGCTTTTACAGAAAATTAATATCAAAAAAGAGCATATTTTGAAGTGGACCAAATGGGTATTTAGAGAAGACATGAATCGGGTCACCGGCATAGTGGGAGTAGCCCAGGACTAGTAGATTTCAGCAGTGTGCAATCTACGTCTGGGTTCAGCCCGATATCGGAGATATAAATTTTTGAAAATTTTGCTTTTAGAGAAAAATAATATCAAAAAAGAGCATATTTTGAAGTGGACCAAGTGGGTATTTAGAGAAGACATGAATCGGGTCACCGGCATAGTGGGAGTAGCTTGGGACTAGTAGATTCCAGCAGTGTGCAATCTACGTCTGGATTCAGCCCGATATCAGAGATATAAATTTTTGAAAATTTTGCTTTTACAGAAAAATAATATGAAAAAAGAGCATATTTTGAAGTGGACCAAATGGGTATTTAGAGAAGACATGAATCGGGTCACCGGCATAGTGAAAGTAGCCCAGGACTAGTAGATTCCAGCAGTGTGCAATCTACGTCTAGACTCAGCCCGATATCGGAGATATAAATTTTTTTAAATTTTGCTTTTAGAGAAAATTAATATGAAAAAAGAGCATATTTTGAAGTGGACCAAATGGGTATTTAGAGAAGACATGAATCGGGTCACCGGCATAGTGGGAGTAGCCCAAGACTAGTAGATTCCAGCAGTATGCAATCTACGTCTGGACTCAGCCCGATATCGGAGATATAAATTTTTTTAAATTTTGCTTTTAGAGAAAAATAATATCAAAAAAGAGCATATTTTGAAGTGGACCAAGTGGGTATTTAGAGAAGACATGAATCAGGTCACCGGCATAGTGGGAGTAGCTTGGGACTAGTAGATTCCAGCAGTGTGCAATCTACGTCTGGATTCAGCCCGATATCAGAGATATAAATTTTTGAAAATTTTGCTTTTACAGAAAAATAATATGAAAAAAGAGCATATTTTGAAGTGGACCAAATGGGTATTTAGAGAAGACATGAATCGGGTCACCGGCATAGTGGGAGTAGCCCAGTACTAGTAGATTCCAGCAGTGTGCAATCTACGTCTGGGTTCAGCCCGATATCGGAGATATAAATTTTTGAAAATTTTGCTTTTAGAGAAAAATAATATCAAAAAAGAGCATATTTTGAAGTGGACCAAGTGGGTATTTAGAGAAGACATGAATCGGGTCACCGGCATAGTGGGAGTAGCCTGGGACTAGTAGATTCCAGCAGTGTGCAATCTACGTCTGGATTCAGCCCGATATCAGAGATATAAATTTTTGAAAATTTTGCTTTTACAGAAAAATATGAAAAAAGAGCATAATTTGAAGTGGACCAAATGGGTATTTAGAGAAGACATGAATCGGGTCACCGGCATAGTGAAAGTAGCCCAGGACTAGTAGATTCCAGCAGTGTGCAATCTACGTCTGGACTCAGCCCGATATCGGAGATATAAATTTTTTTAAATTTTGCTTTTAGAGAAAATTAATATGAAAAAAGAGCATATTTTTTTTGAAGTGGACCAAATGGGTATTTAGAGACGACATGAATCGGGTCACCGGCATAGTGGGAGTAGCCCAAGACTAGTAGATTCCAGCAGTGTGCAATCTACGTCTGGACTCAGCCCGATATCGGAGATATAAATTTTTTTAAATTTTGGTTTTAGAGAAAATTAATATGAAAAAAGAGCATATTTTGAAGTGGACCAAGTGGGTATTTAGAGAAGACATGAATCGGGTCACCGGCATAGTGGGAGTAGCTTAGGACTAGTAGATTCCAGCAGTGTGCAATCTTCGTCTGGACTCAGCCCGATATCGGAGATATAAATTTTTGAAAATTTTGCTTTTAGAGAAAAATAATATCAAAAAAGAGCATATTTTGAAGTGGACCAAATGGGTATTTAGAGAAGACATGAATCGGGTCACCGGCATAGTGGGAGTAGCCCAAGACTAGTAGATTCCAGCAGTGTGCAATCTACGTCTGGGTTCAGCCCGATATCGGAGATATAAATTTTTGAAAATTTTGCTTTTAGAGAAAAATAATATCAAAAAAGAGCATATTTTGAAGTGGACCAAATGGGTATTTAGAGAAGACATGAATCGGGTGACCGGCATAGTGGGAGTAGCTTAGGACTAGTAGATTCCAGCAGTGTGCAATCTACGTCTGGATTCAGCCCGATATCGGAGATATTAATTTTTGAAAATTTTGCTTTTAGAGAAAAATAATATGAAAAAAGAGCATATTTTGAAGTGGACCAAATGGGTATTTAGAGAAGACATGAATCGGGTCACCGGCATAGTGAAAGTAGCCCAGGGCTATTAGATTCCAGCAGTGTGCAATCTACGTCTGGACTCAGCCCGATATCGGAGATATAAATTTTTTTAAATTTTGCTTTTAGAGAAAATTAATATGAAAAAAGAGCATATTTTGAAGTGGACCAAGTTGGTATTTAGAGAAGACATGAATCGGGTCACCGGCATAGTGGGAGTAGCCCAAGACTAGTAGATTCCAGCAGTGTGCAATCTACGTCTGGATTCAGCTTGATATCAGAGATATAAATTTTTGAAAATTTTGCTTTTACAGAATAATAATATGAAAAAAGAGCATATTTTGAAGTGGACCAAATGGGTATTTAGAGAAGACATGAAACGGGTCACCGGCATAGTGGGAGTAGCTTAGGACTAGTAGATTCCAGCAGTGTGCAATCTACGTCTGGATTCAGCCCGATATCGGAGATATTAATTTTTGAAAATTTGGCTTTTACAGAAAAATAATATGAAAAAAGAGCATATTTTGAAGTGGACCAAATGGGTATTTAGAGAAGACATGAATCGGGTCACCGGCATAGTGAAAGTAGCCCAGGACTAATAGATTCCAGCAGTGTGCAATCTACGTCTGGACTCAGCCCGATATCGGAGATATAAATTTTTTTAAATTTTGCTTTTAGAGAAAATTAATATGAAAAAAGAGCATATTTTGAAGTGGACCAAATGGGTATTTAGAGAAGACATGAATCGGGTCACCGGCATAGTGGGAGTAGCCCAAGACTAGTAGATTCCAGCAGTGTGCAATCTACGTCTGGACTCAGCCCGATATCGGAGATATAAATTTTTTTAAATTTTGCTTTTAGAGAAAATTAATATGAAAAAAGAGCATATTTTGAAGTGGACCAAGTGGGTATTTAGAGAAGACATGAATCGGGTCACCGGCATAGTGGGAGTAGCTTAGGACTAGTAGATTCCAGCAGTGTGCAATCTACGTCTGGACTCAGCCCGATATCGGAGATATTAATTTTTGAAAATTTTGCTTTTACAGAAAATTAATATCAAAAAAGAGCATATTTTGAAGTGGACCAAATGGGTATTTAGAGAAGACATGAATCGGGTCACCGGCATAGTGGGAGTAGCCCAAGACTAGTAGATTCCAGCAGTGTGCAATCTACGTCTGGGTTTAGTCCGATATCGGAGATATAAATTTTTGAAAATTTTGCTTTTAGAGAAAAATAATATCAAAAAAGAGCATATTTTGAAGTGGACCAAGTGGGTATTTAGAGAAGACATGAATCGGGTCACCGGCATAGTGGGAGTAGCTTGGGACTAGTAGATTCCAGCAGTGTGCAACCTACGTCTGGATTCAGCCCGATATCAGAGATATAAATTTTTGAAAATTTTGCTTTTACAGAAAAATAATATGAAAAAAGAGCATATTTTGAAGTGGACCAAATGGGTATTTAGAGAAGACATGAATCGGGTCACCGGCATAGTGGGAGTAGCCCAGGACTAGTAGATTCCAGCAGTGTGCAATCTACGTCTGGATTCAGCCCGATATCGGAGATATAAATTTTTGAAAATTTTGCTTTTAGAGAAAAATATCAAAAAAGAGCATATTTTGAAGTGGACCAAGTCGGTATTTAGAGAAGACATGAATCGGGTCACCGGCATAGTGGGAGTAGCCTGGGACTAGTAGATTCCAGCAGTGTGCAATCTACGTCTGGATTCAGCCCGATATCAGAGATATAAATTTTTGAAAATTTTGCTTTTACAGAAAAATAATATGAAAAAAGAGCATATTTTGAAGTGGACCAAATGGGTATTTAGAGAAGACATGAATCGGGTCACCGGCATAGTGAAAGTAGCCCAGGACTAGTAGATTCCAGCAGTGTGCAATCTACGTCTGGACTCAGCCCGATATCGGAGATATAAATTTTTTTAAATTTTGCTTTTAGAGAAAATTAATATGAAAAAAGAGCATATTTTGAAGTGGACCAAATGGGTATTTAGAGAAGACATGAATCGGGTCACCGGCATAGTGGGAGTAGCCCAAGACTAGTAGATTCCAGCAGTGTGCAATCTACGTCTGGACTCAGCCCGATATCGGAGATATAAATTTTTTTAAATTTTGCTTTTAGAGAAAATTAATATGAAAAAAGAGCATATTTTGAAGTGGACCAAGTGGGTATTTAGAGAAGACATGAATCGGGTCACCGGCATAGTGGGAGTAGCTTAGGACTAGTAGATTCCAGCAGTGTGCAATCTTCGTCTGGACTCAGCCCGATATCGGAGATATTAATTTTTGAAAATTTTGCTTTTACAGAAAATTAATATCAAAAAAGAGCATATTTTGAAGTGGACCAAATGGGTATTTAGAGAAGACATGAATCGGGTCACCGGCATAGTGGGAGTAGCCCAAGACTAGTAGATTCCAGCAGTGTGCAATCTACGTCTGGGTTCAGCCCGATATCGGAGATATAAATTTTTGAAAATTTTGCTTTTAGAGAAAAATAATATCAAAAAAGAGCATATTTTGAAGTGGACCAAATGGGTATTTAGAGAAGACATGAATCGGGTGACCGGCATAGTGGGAGTAGCTTATGACTAGTAGATTCCAGCAGTGTGCAATCTACGTCTGGATTCAGCCCTATATCGGAGATATTAATTTTTGAAAATTTTGCTTTTAGAGAAAAATAATATGAAAAAAGAGCATATTTTGAAGTGGACCAAATGGGTATTTAGAGAAGACATGAATCGGGTCACCGGCATAGTGAAAGTAGCCCAGGGCTATTAGATTCCAGCAGTGTGCAATCTACGTCTGGACTCAGCCCGATATCGGAGATATAAATTTTTTTAAATTTTGCTTTTAGAGAAAATTAATATGAAAAAAGAGCATATTTTGAAGTGGACCAAGTGGGTATTTAGAGAAGACATGAATCGGGTCACCGGCATAGTGGGTGTAGCTTGGGACTAGTAGATTCCAGCAGTGTGCAATCTACGTCTGGATTCAGCCCGATATCAGAGATATAAATTTTTGAAAATTTTGCTTTTACAGAATAATAATATGAAAAAAGAGCATATTTTGAAGTGGACCAAATGGGTATTTAGAGAAGACATGAATCGGGTCACCGGCATAGTGGGAGTAGCCCAAGACTAGTAGATTCCAGCAGTGTGCAATCTACGTCTGGACTCAGCCCGATATCGGAGATATAAATTTTTTTAAATTTTGCTTTTAGAGAAAATTAATATGAAAAAAGAGCATATTTTGAAGTGGACCAAGTGGGTATTTAGAGAAGACATGAATCGGGTCACCGGCATAGTGGGAGTAGCTTAGGACTAGTAGATTCCAGCAGTGTGCAATCTACGTCTGGACTCAGCCCGATATCGGAGATATTAATTTTTGAAAATTTTGCTTTTACAGAAAATTAATATCAAAAAAGAGCATATTTTGAAGTGGACCAAATGGGTATTTAGAGAAGACATGAATCGGGTCACCGGCATAGTGGGAGTAGCCCAAGACTAGTAGATTCCAGCAGTGTGCAATCTACGTCTGGGTTCAGCCCGATATCAGAGATATAAATTTTTGAAAATTTTGCTTTTAGAGAAAAATAATATCAAAAAAGAGCATATTTTGAAGTGGACCAAGTGGGTATTTAGAGAAGACATGAATCGGGTCACCGGCATAGTGGGAGTAGCTTGGGACTAGTAGATTCCAGCAGTGTGCAATCTACGTCTGGATTCAGCCCGATATCAGAGATATAAATTTTTGAATATTTTGCTTTTACAGAAAAATAATATGAAAAAAGAGCATATTTTGAAGTGGACCAAATGGGTATTTAGAGAAGACATGAATCGGGTCACCGGCATAGTGGGAGCAGCCCAGGACTAGTAGATTCCAGCAGTGTGCAATCTACGTCTGGGTTCAGCGCGATATCGGAGATATTAATTTTTGAAAATTTTGCTTTTAGAGAAAATTAATACGAAAAAAGAGAATATTTTGAAGTGGACCAAATGGGTATTTAGAGAAGACATGAATCGGGTCACCGGCATAGTGGGAGTAGCCCAGGACTAGTAGATTCCAGCAGTGTGCAATCTACGTCTGGACTCAGCCCGATATCGGAGATATAAATTTTTTTAAATTTTGCTTTTAGAGAAAATTAATATGAAAAAAGAGCATATTTTGAAGTGGACCAAATGGGTATTTAGAGAAGACATGAATCGGGTCACCGGCATAGCGGGAGTAGCCCAAGACTAGTAGATTCCAGCAGTGTGCAATCTACGTCTGGATTCAGCCCGATATCGGAGATATTAATTTTTGAAAATTTTACTTTTAGAGAAAATTAATACGAAAAAAGAGAATATTTTGAAGTGGACCAAATGGGTATTTAGAGAAGACATGAATCGGGTCACCGGCATAGTGGGAGCAGCCCAGGACTAGTAGATTCCAGCAGTGTGCAATCTACGTCTGGACTCAGCCCGATATCGGAGATATAAATTTTTTTAAATTTTGCTTTTAGAGAAAATTAATATGAAAAAAGAGCATACCCATTTGGTCCACTTCAAAATATGCTCTTTTTTCATATTATTTTTCTGTAAAAGCAAAATTTTCAAAAATTTATATCTCTGATATCGGGCTGAATCCAGACGTAGATTGCACACTGCTGGAATCTACTAGTCCTGGGCTACTCCCACTATGCCGGTGACCCGATTCATGTCTTCTCTAAATACCCACTTGGTCCACTTTAAAATATGCTCTTTTTTGATATTAATTTTCTGTAAAAGCAAAATTTTCAAAAATTAATATCTCCGATATCGGGCTGAGTCCAGACGTAGATTGCACACTGCTGGAATCTACTAGTCCTGGGCTACTCCCACTATGCCGGTGACCCGATTCATGTCTTCTCTAAATACCCACTTGGTCCACTTCAAAATATGCTCTTTTTTGATATTAATTTTCTGTAAAAGCAAAATTTTCAAAAATTAATATCTCCGATATCTACTAGTCCTGGGCTACTTTCACTATGCGGGTGACCCGATTCATGTCTTCTCTAAATACCCATTTGGTCCACTTCAAAATATGCTCTTTTTTCATATTATTTTTCTGTAAAAGCAAAATTTTCAAAAATGTATATCTCTGATATCGGGCTGAATCCAGACGTAGATTGCACACTGCTGGAATCTACTAGTCCCAAGCTACTCCCACTATGCCGGTGACCCGATTCATGTCTTCTCTAAATACCCACTTGGTCCACTTCAAAATATGCTCTTTTTTGATATTAATTTTCTGTAAAAGCAAAATTTTCAAAAATTAATATCTCCGATATCGGGCTGAGTCCAGACGTAGATTGCACACTGCTGGAATCTACTAGTCCTAAGCTACTCCCGCTATGCTGGTGACCCGATTCATGTCTTCTCTAAATACCCATTTGGTCCACTTCAAAATATGCTCTTTTTTCATATTAATTTTCTCTAAAAGCAAAATTTAAAAAAATTTATATCTCCGATATCGGGCTGAGTCCAGACGTAGATTGCACACTGCTGGAATCTACTAGTCTTGGGCTACTCCCACTATGCCGGTGACCCGATTCATGTCTTCTCTAAATACCCATTTGGTCCACTTCAAAATATGCTCTTTTTTCATATTAATTTTCTCTAAAAGCAAAATTTAAAAAAATTTATATCTCCGATATCGGGCTGAGTCCAGACGTAGGTTGCACACTGCTGGAATCTACTAGTCCTAGGCTACTCCCACTATGCCGGTGACCCGATTCATGTCTTCTCTAAATACCCATTTGGTCCACTTCAAAATATGCTCTTTTTTCATATTAATTTTCTCTAAAAGCAAAATTTTCAAAAATTAATATCTCCGATATCGGGCTGAATCCAGACGTAGATTGCACACTGCTGGAATCTACTAGTCTTGGGCTACTCCCGCTATGCCGGTGACCCGATTCATGTCTTCTCTAAATACCCATTTGGTCCACTTCAAAATATGCTCTTTTTTCATATTATTTTTCTGTAAAAGCAAAATTTTCAAAAATTTATATCTCTGATATCGGGCTGAATCCAGACGTAGATTGCACACTGCTGGAATCTACTAGTCCCAAGCTACTCCCACTATGCCGGTGACCCGATTCATGTCTTCTCTAAATACCCACTTGATCCACTTCAAAATATGCTCTTTTTTATATGTTTTTTTTTCTCTTAAAACGTTAGACGGGTATAATGGAGCCAAGAATGTTTTTTTTGTTTTTGTAAATTTTTTAATTATTTTTTTCTTTAATAATTTTAATTATTCATAGCTTAAAAGTTTTTTTAATGGACATGTAACCTTATCAGCGCAGTTAGCATTATGTGGAACGTATTTAACATTTTTGTAGGACGTATTTAACTGACGTATTTATCTTCACACCCTTCGGATTTTTATATGTACGCGGAATGTGATTTAGTGGGGGAAAAGCAAGATGATAATAATATACAACAAGAAGAAGTTCTTGATTTAAATCCAGTTGTTGAAAATAAAAATATTGTAAATCGATTAGGAAGTACTGAAAGCCCTCTCATAGATGAAACATCAGAAGATGGATCATCAGAAGAACATTTTTCAGATGCTACTAGTGGTACACCTTTTGAAGGATTTGAAACTGAAAGCACATTACCACAACCCTTAAGAAGATCATCAAGGACTCGAAAGCCAGTGCAAAGATATGGTTTTGAGTGTAATATTGTATATACAGAACAAGAACCTGTCACCGTTAGACAAGCACTTCAGAGTGAACAAAAAGATAATTGGATAAGAGCCATGAATGAAGAACTTAGAGCTTTGATTGAAAACAACACTTGGGATATTGTAAGTCTTCCTAAAGGAAAGAAAGCTATAGAAAGTAAACGGTGCTTTAAAATTAAAAGAGATTCAAGTGGTAATATTGAAAGATACAAAGCAAGATTAGTAATAAAAGGTTACTCGCAACGTTATGGAATAGATTATGAGGAAACATTTTCTCCAGTTGTAAGATACTCATCAATACGTTTATTGCTAAGTCTAGCAGTGCAATATAACTTAGATATAGATCAAATGGATGTCGTCACTGCGTTTCTACAAAGTGAGCTTGATGAGGAAATATACATGAATATTCCTGAAGGTTTGAATGCAGATAACAAGAAGGTGTGCAAACTTAAAAAGTCCCTTTATGGTCTAAAGCAAGCGAGTAGAGTTTGGAATAAGAAAAGAGGAAAAGACATACGTTGCAATATATGTTGATGACATTTTAATTTTTACAAATAACCCCGAAACGAAACTTTTCATAAAAAATAGTTTATTTCAAAACTTTAAGATGAAGGATATAGGGGAGGCAAACTTTATTCTAGGTATGAAAATTACACGAGATCGTGAAAATGATAAATTATGGTTGGATCAAGAACTTTACATACACAATGTATTAAATATTTCTTGGAATAGCAAAAAGCAACAAACAACTGCACTTTCTACAACAGAAGCAGAGTATATGGCGTTGTCAGCTGCAGGTCAAGAAGGATTATGGTTGAGATCATTATTCTCTGAACTTACGAAGACATCAGCAGTAAAAATTAAATGTGACAATAAAAGTGCCATTAATTTAACTCAAAATAGTACATATCACTCCAGAACAAAACATATTGACATTCGTCACCATTTTATAAGAGAACTTATTGAAGAAAAGGAAATTGTAGTTGAATATATTAATACTGAAGAGATGGTTGCTGACATCTTGACAAAGTCACTAACAAATTTTAAACATTCCCATTGTTGCGGTCTTATGTCTATAGGTGCTCAATCTAGTGGGGGTGTTGAAGAATAAGAGTGAACACCATTATTATATACTTTGTATATATTGTTTTATATAATTTGTATTTTATGTTATTACTGAAAAAAATAAAATTTTTCATTCTTTATTAAACTTTCAAACAAACAATACTTTTAGACTGTCAACCTGCTCATGGCCCCAAACCTTCTTTTAGGCACAGTATTGAATTATAGTTTTCTTCGTTTTTCATCTTGGCCAAATGTCATTTGCAGCTTCCTTGACCTGTCTCTCAACGCAGTTATCCAGTTTAAAGTCCCTTGCCCAACTTTGTGGGTTTTACGACGACAAACAATTGCATTAGGAGTGACTCTAAAGATCAAACCTTTCACATTTTGCAAGGTCCATCTCCTTTTTTTCATATCTTCCAAGTCCAAAAAATGATCCGGAGCTTCTTAAAAGCTTAAACTTTTCATCTCTTACAAGGCTTTCCAGTCCATTCCAGTCAGATATTCACGACTCTTTGGTTTTGTCAAAATTATAAACAAAAGTTTTTGAAATAGTGGAGAAAATATGTTCAACCACATACAGTTCTCGACAGGTGTCCAAAGTTCGCTCGACTTGATGTAGACATCCTGATAGCGGAGAAAATTACCAACTAAGATGTCACCGCAAGGAGCGAGACTATCGAGAAACTTCAAGAGGAATGTCTACATCTGGTCAGTATTTTACACAAAGCATTTCAAAAATATTAATAAAATGAAGTTTCTTTCTGACTGAGCTTAACGTTTAAAGCTTCAGTTTGAAAAACATCTAAACATCTTCTTAACCCACCCACTTAAAAGAAACTTGACAGGTGTGGAAAATATTTGGATTAATGGAAGACAGATAAGATAATTGTGGACTCGCTTAAATGCTATAAAAAAATTTATCTCCAGTAGGAAATAGTTAAAACTGAATGAAAATGAGGCCTAACTTCAGCAGCATTATTCTATAAATCACTAAAGCTAAACGACTCTTGAAAAAAAGTCCTCGGGAATACCAACGTCAATAAGTTTCTGGTTCGACGGAGTACTGGTTTAAAGGAACACATGCGATAAGACTTTTGTCCAAATTTTCAAACACTTGCTTGTTGGCGCTCTCTGAAGGTGGACCTATTGCAACTCACGTGTGTTTCTCCGTCTTGCCAATTGTCTGGGGGCAAACGATAGCATTCTATATCGATCGAAATTTCTTTGCTCTCTCTCTCTCTCTCTCTTTTAATCGCTTTGAGCAAGTAACTGCAAAATAGGAGGTCTAACTAAAGTTTTAAAGAAATTTCAATAGGATTTAAATTGGTTCAGTGTGCCAATACAGCTGGATACCCTACTGGATACTGGCTTTAAATTGAAATTTCGTTTGATACGAGGGCTGCTCTATATATTTCTGGCCTAATAGTGAAAATGCGAATATTTATAATCAATAATGGTTTTATTGTTTTTCAAAGCATTCTCCAGAATGATGCTCAAACCAGTTGTCGAAGCACATTTTCCACTCCGATTGAGACACCTCTAAAACATGGTTTTTGAACACTTCAACAGCTTCTTCTGGCGACGAAAATCGTTGACCACGCATTTTTTTCTTGATGTGCGGAAACAAGAAAAAGTCATTAGGCGCCAAGTCAGGGCTGTACGGCGCATGACCCATTAATTCGACGTTTTGGCCGGTCAAAAACGCTCTGGTTTGAGCCGATGTGTGAGAGCTCGCATTTTCATGGTGAACAATGATTCGTCTTCTCTTGTTGGTTTTTCGAATTGCTCCAATGACTTCATGCAAACAAGTTGTAGCGTACCACTCAGAAGTGACCGTCCTACGATGCTCAAGTGGAACAGTCGCCACATGACCAGTTTTGTTCGAAGTGCTTCTTCCACGAACAACTTCCGTTGGATTTTGCTCGTCTTTGAAGACCCACACGGTCGATTGTTGTTTCGTTTCGGGCTCATACGCATAGATCCATGATTCGTCACCTGTGACGATCTTATAAACGTCTTTTGAAGCACCGCAATCGTATTTTTGCAACATTTCTTTGCACCAATCGACACGAGCCTTTTTTGAGCGACTTTCAAATTGTTCGGGATCCAACGAGAACAAACCTTTTTTACGGCCAGGTGTTCATGCAGTATCGAATGTATGCTGGTGAAAGAAATGTTCAAGGATGTCTCTATGTCTAGGTATGTCGCATGTCGATCTTGCCTTATGAGTTCACGCACGGCATCAATGTTCTCTGGCACAACAACCGTTTTTGGACGACCTTCACGGAATTCGTCTTTGAGCGAGCTTCGGCCACGATTGAATTCATTATACCAATTTTTCACAGTGCTATAGGATGGTACTTCATCGCCATACAAAGATTTAAGTTCATCAATGCACTCTTGTCGTGATAATCCACGTCGAAAGTTGTGAAAAATGATGGCACGAAAATGTTCACGAGTTAATTCCATTTTTTTCTATATTAATTTTTTCAAGTCACTGTAAACCACACAAATAATGGTCGTACGCCAAAACGTTTTGAGTACGATTATGCTTAAAAATGACAAACTTTCCAATGGAAATGTCAGATTGCACTTGGCAGCACTCAGTGTTGCCAGGCCAGAAATATATATAGCAGCCCTCGTATCGAATGTCGTAATTTGCCCTCTGGTTTTCTGTTTATTTTTTTTTAAGGTTCCCTTCAATTTCCATGCGGGAATATTTAAATCCCTAAACAACAATTTGTATATCCTCCTCCCTCTTTTACCAAACAAATTGGTTCAGTTTCCAATTGGGACTTTGAATATCGAGTGCAATTTATATAAAAATTTTCATCGATATCAAGTGTCGTTGTTGGTGGTCTGTGTCAATTATAACAAAAAATGGACTGTGCTTTGTTTTTCTCTTCTCCTGGTGTTATGAATGAAATTGTGTATGTGTGTGTGAGTGATGGGAATAGTTTTTAACAATAATATTTTAATATAATTCAACGCACAATAGAAGAAATGACAACAAAACTTTACAATAAATAAATAAGCGCCGGAAATGACACCAGGTTGAACGCCATTCAACAAACATGCTTCGTTAGTTAGTAGTGCAACGAATATGCAATGAAGTCACATAGAATGAATAACCACTTAACATGCCACACCACACCACCAACATTACATTAAACTCTGGGAAAATCTCCAACTTTTTTCTGCAACGCTTCACTTACACACTTTTTTTCTTTTTGTTAGAATCTCGTTGCTGTGTGTAAAATTTGAATTATGCTCAGCAGAGCATCAACTTCTTTGTTGCAAGTACTCGTACGTATGAATTAATTAATGTGTTCTTAAAGACTTTTTTTAACAGGCATTAAGGAAACCACATTTAAATGAATGAATGATTAAATGAAAAAAAAAAATTAAATTAATGGCCAAATTTGTAGTGCAATCTACAACAAAGCTGAACTGTTAAAATACAAACACCACTTCTTTTTGAAATGTCTAACAAGATCGAGATCAAATAAATAAAAATCAATAGCTTGGCATGTATTAAAGATTACGCAGGGCCTTAGCGTTTAAAATTAAATATTATAGAATGGAACTGTGACTTGATAAATATAATCGATGGCTCCCTGAAACCCCGCCGTCAAGTTCCTTGACTCATGAATGATTTCCAGTAAGCTGCTATCTATCAGAAAGCTGTTATTCCATTTCTTGTCATAGACATCTTCGATATCAAGCAATTCTACGATCTACAGTGGAGCAGAACCAAAATTAAAAAGAAAATTTCCTAATGAACCTATAATTCCACTTTTTTAAGAGGCATCTTTACGGAGACAACTATTGCATAAAAAAATTTAATTAATTTGCTGAATGCATTACATTTGAATCAAGGCGCATTGATACCAGGTGAATGCATAATTTTTAACTTGTATTTGGTTTTTGTAAAAACTTTTGAGCTGTCAAAAACGTCTGGCAATATTCAATATTTTTAGTGACTTTTATATTTTTCACAAATACATACACACATATTGCCAGATGTTTTTACAAAAACAAAATACATGCTGACCTCCTGATCTGATGCAGTCACCTGTTCAATGCGCATTGATTTGAACTTTCTCGAACCCCAATTAAATTTCAGAAACAAGTTTAAGAATTTTTGTTTTGATTCTTTCTTTTAATTTTTTAATAGTGAAGCTTAAAAAAACTCTTCGTTAGGATTTTTAAAGGGAGAGTTTAAAAATGTCACAACTCCAATACAAGAAAGCGCTAAAAATCGGTGCTTTCAAAGTAAACTTCACCTAAAATTTAAAATAAAAACTTTGCATTGTTCTCATTTGCTACTTAATCACCAGCAGGAATATCATATATGCCGATTTCTAGCGATTTCTAAACGTATTTAGCATAAATTATTTTTATATGTAAAAAAATTAGTTAAGATAATTCCATCGTCATTTTTATGCCTGTGTTATAATCTGGCAGCCTTTCAATATAACTTTATTCTATGTCATTACAGCAAAGTGAATGATGCATAAACACATGTAGTTCAGGGATGGTAACGTTAGTACCAAAGTATATCTATATCAAGTACATGCAAGTCTACAACAAATACAACATTAAAACAACAGCAGGCAATTTGTTTGTGTAAAAATCTACTATTGTGTCAAGAAGCAGCTGACTACAATCCAGGGATGGTAAAGTCGATACACTTATACTTTTTTTAAACATAAATTTAAAATCAAATTTTGTAAAAAAATAATAAAAGAAATTATATTTATTTTTATTAAAAACAATGAAAATTACAAGAATTGCGCAATAGTTTATAAAAAATATGTTGTTTGAGACCTGATGCAACAGAGGGAAAATTAAAAACAATTATACATACATGAAACAGAAAAACGTAAAAGAAATATTTGAATATTAAAAAAATTTGATGGTAACAAATTATCTTGTTAAAATCACTTTTCAATGCAGTTTTTCCAACACATCACACACATAAAAAAAAATTTTTTATTGAAGAAAGTGACGCTAAAGAAAACGTAAACAAATTTTGACGTATAGGAATATAAAAGAACAAAGGGAAAAATTTTCAGCTGAGCTCCTGCATGTTTGTATCATGGCGAAATAATCTACCAGGTGATCTTAATAGACTAGGTCTTTTTTGTTTATGTAAATTTTAAAACCAAAAAATGAAATGTGAAGAATTGCTGCATACACAGGATAAAGAAACCAACTGGGTATGACTTCATTTAAAGTACCAAATGATGATAGAGGAATAAATGAAATTCGGCTTCCTTTTGCTTAGTCAGCTGTTTTTAACATCAACGTGGTGCTCTACAACGGCGAAAATAAACGAATTCGCCATTGCGACCACTTAGTAATTATTTCGCCATAATTTGAACTTTTTCTTATCCGTTTGTTTTAAATCATTTAAAAAATATATAGAAAAGAAATGTGTACTTGTGTTTTGTTTTAAATTAATATTTTTTAACGTTTAAAAAATCTG
Organism: Cistogaster globosa; assembly: GCA_937654795.1. NCBI lineage: Eukaryota > Metazoa > Arthropoda > Insecta > Diptera > Tachinidae > Cistogaster > Cistogaster globosa. Next base: position 5,989,618 of record OW569406.1, read on the forward strand.
CAAAATTTTACTGTTTCGATAGTTTAGGTTTTTGGTTGTTTCTATCAAACGAAAAAAATTAATTCTTGAAGAAGCCAAAACATACAAACTTAAAATCAGGATTTTTTATATGTCGTAGAACAAAATATAATTGCATATTAAACAAGAAAATGCATGTGCGTGAAGATAAATTTTAAAATTTTTAGCTTTGCCACAAACCTTTTTATTTAACAGAGCTTTGTTAGAAAGACAACATAGCCCTGTTAAAAATTCTTTTTATGCATCTAAGCTGTAATTTTCATGGAAACAACAAAAGACGGCAAAATCAAAATGAATGGGATTTGTTTGCGAGGTATCCCTCTATAATTTTTCATATTTGGAATTTTTAACAGCGCGTCACCTATGCGGAGGACACCCTTGAATTTTAAGATTTTGTATTTTTGTATTTCTTTTTGCTATTTGCAGCCAGAAGTGCCCTTTATGGTTCATAATACACTTAAAAAACATGTATTTGTTATGAGGACACCCTTAAGTTTTTAACATTATGAACTGTTTTTAAAACTTGACCGATCTGTAAGCATAATCTATCAAATTACAAAAAAGAAATTTCAAAATCGATTCAATCGATGCGTTCTGCGGGCACAAACATTAAAAAAAGCAACATTCACGCGAATTGATAACTTTCTTCTTTTTTGAAGTCGTTTAAAAAAGCATTAAAGTTTATTGTTTTACTTTGTTAAAAATTGTTTTTTTTAAGATTATAGAATCCGACATAAAATATTTTAAAATGTTTTACTAGGGTGTCAGATGATCAAGTTTTTGTTCAAGTTTAAAAATTTCTCTCATTTGTTAATCAATACAATCACACTTTAAAAACTTGCTGAGAATTTGTTCAATTGAGTCTTTCAAATTACATAAAAAAAAACAGCTGATTGAAGTTTTTCCCTCCAAATTTGCATTAAAAATTCTGCTGTCAGTATTTTATTGACATCTTGCTTAAAAACTTGCTTTGAAATTGCGTGCAGCCTACGTCACAGCTTTCAATTTTTGTTAATTTTGACAAGCAGTATGTGTAAACTTCTGGAAAGAGAATTGAAAAAAACTGGAACGTGTGACTGCACTGTTAAGTAAGATGTCGCCATATTAACAGTAATCATTGCTATCTTTCAGTTACTCACACGCAACTTATTTAATACAGTTATCCCAACAACTGTTGGAGAACACACTCTAAAAAAGAATGCAATTAACATGTACAAATCACACTGCATGTCAAGCAATTTCCTTCCTTCCATTTAATTAAACTCAATTTGATATCTGTTGGGCAACAGTGGTCTGATGAAATAAAAACAGCAAATGTTCTAGAGTTATTAATTATTGCATTATTATTATATTTTTAAAAAGTGGAACTTTAGAGATTAAATAAAGGAAAAAGGAAAAAAAATTAAAAAGAAAAAGTTTTTACAAGTCTAATAGAAGCGGCGTTGTTTAAATTCTTAAACTTCAGGATATAAAATTACGAGTTCTTTGCAGAATAAGTTGTTCCATGCAGTGTCGTCTAGGAATAGGTTAACACCGATGTGTGTGAAGATAAATTTAAATTTAATTAGTTAAGACTTTAATCAAATTTTTTAACAGAGCTGATTTTGCAGTTAACAGAGCTGATTTTGCAGTTAACAGATCACTGTTAATCTCTTAACAGTCGTTAGAATTTTAACCTTCATTAATTAAAATGCTTAATGCTTAACCAGGGAATTTGGGGCCCGTTCCATGTTAAGTGCGATATATAAAAAATGTGCTAGAGTGTCCTTATTGAGATTATAGAAGTGAAATGTGCAAATCAATTTTTAAAGAACTACAAATACCGAGTTTTTTAGCATAGTAATTTTTAATAAATTCTAGAGAAGATTGGTGGTCATTATGGAAAAATAGAGAACGGCTGGTATAACACACCCTAAAAAAATGAAGATCCAAAGACTACTCTATTCATCCACACTAGTGGGATACCTGAAATAGATTTAGAAACTAAAACAAATTTAAGTTTTCTGCATAATCATTTTTGAAAATTTCTTAAAAAGATGATCCGGCCTCCATTGTACCTTTCAAATACAGCGTAATTGCTATTAATATCCAGGATACGACAACGTTGCATAATGGCCATAATCTGTGCTAAAAGAATACGTATCAGCTAAAATATTTTTTTGTAAAGAGAGAGGAGAAAGGATGTCGTAATTTCATATCTACAATCCATGATAGACCTCCAACAACTGCTTTATGTACTTGAGTTCTGTTTCAATTGCTTTCTTTTAACTTTATCTATTAACATCTTTCTATTCTTGGCTTCCTTTACAAGCAACAAAAAGAGATCGATATTTGTCGTATCCAAGAGGTCTGTGAAAAAAGACAAATCGAATTTCCCAGATGAATGCAGCATTTGTTGTCAATTTCAGGAGATTTAGAAGCTGATTCAGAGTTTTTCTTAACCAATCCTTATGAATTATAAGCCATAATTGTAGACCAATTTGAGCAAGAAATAAAACAACAGTAAACGGACTGAATTCGGGTGGAATAAGCAAATCGGCATGTTTTTGTGTTTTCAGCGTTACTCTTTTTTTACGAAAAAAAAACATTTAAGCGAAGATAATTTTCGGATCCAAATAAGCTTAATATTTAGACCGCAAAACAAAAACATGTTGTATTTTTTAAGGTTATGTATGTTCGTATGTCGCCTTAAACAGTCTTCGTGAAAACATATGGTTGGAATTGTTCGCGTGACCACTTTATTCTATGCAGTTGGCTCTATTTGGATTTCATGTTTACATCCTTTTCCAGTGAAAAAAACCTTCCTAAATTTTACTTAGAGCTTTAAAGCTTAAAAAAGCTCTTTAATTCAAATTTTGCGTTAAAACAAAAATTTCAAAAATTACAACTCTGTAAATATACAATAAGAATCAACTCTATAACACTCTTAAATAGATTGGTGTAGTTCATAAAAGAACTAGTTCATTTAAACGATTCCATCGATTGAACTAAGTGAACTAGTTGAAACTTTTAAGTACATCTAGTTCATTTTTGAATTATACTTTGTATTGGAGCTACCAGAAAGAATAAACTAGAAACCATATCTTTGTTTCCTTGTTAACTATTTGCGACATGAAATTAGTGCTGCCACGCATTTTATTTAGCATTCGTTATGGCAATGCTATGATGTTGATCCTTATGATTTACCGAAAGCGTTTCAACTAAAATAGAAAGTACGAACAATATGGCAACAGAACATCTGAACTAAAAGAGATTTTGAACTAGAGACCCTTTGGCGATCCCACTGGCACTATTTTCCACAAAAATTTGACATGTTTTTAGACTTCGGTAACCATGTAACCTAACCCTCCCTTAAGAAAATTTCATACTTTCTTTTGTATTAAACAAACAAATATATCATTTCATAATTATTAAAATACTCACTTTAATAATGCTTCTATCATTTGTTGTAGTTCGAGATTACGTTGTTTCGATGCCTCTAATAGTTGCAGCGCTTGGTTAATACGTTTCGATGTGACATCAGGTTCCACTGTATTTTGTGTATTGAGTTTGCTGACGAAAACATAAACTAGAAATGCCCACGCTAGGCAAAAGATGATAAGAACACGTATCCATGAATGTGATGATGTACCAAAGAACTGACGTAACAATGACATTTGTAAGGATTTTTCATAAAATATACGAGACGTAGGCAGGCGGCAGATTGCGGTTTAAATTTTCTTTCTTTTTTATCAATTGATTTGGTTGACTTTGATGAAACAGTTGTTGTTGTACGAGTAGTACCCTTCACTGGCTGATGAATCGTGATGAAGAGGGTTAAATGTGGCGATTAATTATTGTGGATTATTTTTGTATTTTGATTTGTGTGGAGGGGAAATTACAACATTCATTTAATGAATGTTATTATTATTATAATTTTTGGTTTATTATTTTTTTTTTTTTTATCTCGTTAAATTGTTCATTTTACGTAGAAACTTTTTTTTGGTTTTGATTTTTATTTATTACAATATGTCACATCATTTTGACTTTTTAATCAATTCACCTGCAATTTCATATTTATTTTCTGGTGTTTTTTTTTTTATTAAATAAATTGTTTACAATATTTAACGCTTCAGTAAAATTAATTTAATGTTGAATTTGCACTGAATTTAATTAAAAACTAAATAATTTTAAGAATTTTAGTATTCGAATTCATAATGCCACATGAAAGTAAACAATAATAAAAATATCATAATAATAAAACTATTAGAAAAAATAAAGACTTAGTAACAAAAACATTAAAATATATCTACTTATACTGCTGATAACAATTTAACTAAACGTCTCCGTTTTTAAATTCTAACTGAATGCCTTTTGTTTAGTTTAGATTGTTTAGTTACAACTCTCTTAATTTTTCGGCCTAACTCTCTTGTTCTCATAACGTTTTGCTCTGTGTTTGCATGCTCTCTTTTTTATGCTTAAATTTAATAATATCAAGTTAGTGCTTTTTGTACTGACCAACGAGAGAACACTTTGACAATTGATAATCACAATAAATAACGTTACGTTGGACCGTTGTATTCCGTGGTATACCACAGAAATCAAATATAGTTAATTAGTTACAGAAACACTGGATAATAAAAATAAAATTCAAAAGGCAAAATTTTTTTATTTTCACGTAGCAACCCATGGCGGAATAATTTACCAGGCGGTCTTACGAGGGCTGCTATATATATTTCTGGCCTGGCAACACTGAGTGCTGCCAAGTGCAATCTGACATTTCCATTGGAAAGTTTGTCATTTTTAAGCATAATCGCACTCAAAACGTTTTTACGTACGACCATTATTTGTGTTGTTTACAGTGACTTGAAAAAATTAATATAGAAAAAAATGGAATTAACTCGTGAACATTTTCGTGCCATTATTTTTCACAACTTTCGACGTGGATTATCACGACAAGAGTGCATTGATGAACTTAAATCTTTGTATGGCGATGAAGCACCATCCTATAGCACTGTGAAAAATTGGTATAATGAATTTAATCGTGGCCGAAGCTCGCTCAAAGACGAATTCCGTGAAGGTCGTCCAAAAATGGCTGTTGTGCCAGAGAACACTGATGCCGTGCGTGAACTCATAAGGCAAGATCGACATGCGACATACCGAGAGATAGAGACATCCTTGAACATTTCTTTCACCAGCAAACATTCGATATCATGAACACCTGGCCGTAAAAAAGGTTTGTTCTCGTTGAATCCCGCACAGTTTGAAAGTCGTAAAAAAAAGGCTCGTTTCGATTGGTGCAAATAAATGTTGCAAAAATACGATTGCGGTGCTTCAAAAGACGTTTATAAGATCGTCACAGGTGACGAATCATGGATCTATGCGTATGAGCCCGAAACGAAACAACAATCGGCCGTGTGGGTCTTCAAAGACGAGCAAAATCCAACGAAAGTTGTTCGTGGAAGAAGCACTTCGAAGCAAATGGTCGCCTGTTTCTTCGGCACAAGTGGTTTGCCTGAAGTCATCGGAGAAATTCGAAAAACCAACAAGAGAAGACGAATCATTGTTCACCATGACAATTCGAGCTCTCACACATCGGCTCAAACCAGAGCGTTTTTGACCGGCCAAAACGTCGAATTAATGGGTCATCCGCCGTACAGCCCTGACTTGGCACCTAATGACTTCTTCTTGTTTCCGCACATCAAGAAACAAATGCGTGGTCAACGATTTTCGTAGCCAGAAGAAGCTGAAGTTTTCAAAAACCATGTTTTAGAGGTGTCTCAATCGGAGTAGAAAAAGTGCTTCGACAACTGGTTTGAGCGCATGCAAAAGTGTATAAATCATGCTGGAAAATACTTTAAAAAACAATAAAACCATTTTTGATTATAAATATTCGCATTTTCACTATTAGGCCAGAAATATATAGAGCAGCCCTCGTAATAGCCCAGGTGTTTTTTGTTTATATTCAACGTTGCTGTCAAAATTTTAAAATAAAATTAAAAATAGAAAATTTTCCAATAATTTGGAAATATAAAAAGTTTTAAGTTTTATAAAATTAAATTTTAAAACAAAAAAAAAGAAATTGCTGCCTACACAGGATACAGAAACCAACTGGGTATAACTTTATTTAAAGTACTAAATTATGATAGAGGAATAAATTAAATTCGGCTTTCTTTTGCTTACTCAGTTGTTTTTAACATCAACGTCGCCTTGGTAGCAACTTTAATGACAATCATTGCAAAACTTTTCTACAGCAATACAATTAAAAAGAGGCAACGCTTTTCAATGGAAATGTTTTTAAGCATTAACTCTATTTCTGATAAATATTTTGAAGTGACAACACTGTTTTATGTTTAATTTAAAAAGTGGCAACATTGTTTTAAGAATTGTTTATTATAAATATTTTCTAGATAATTCTTGCAGAAAAACCGACTTCAAAACAGATTTTACCTGTTTATATATAACGATTTAAGAGTTTGGCAACACAGATCAAGTTATATAAACTATAGGGTCACCCTTTAATTTCCAAAACCAAATTTTATAATTATTTTTATAGCGGACTTAGCAATACAGCTCTGCAAGTTTAATAGAAATTTGAAAAAAAATGCCTCTGTCATCAAATGCGAATAATTTAGGTTTACTCTCATTTTACTAAAGTTTACCCAAAAAGTACGGAAACAGAGCTACTAATTGATATGTTAGATATCGCCAGATCGTTTCAACTAAATCTTAAAGGGCGTTTTCCAAGGGCTGTGGATTTGATGTATATGGTCTTACCATTTAAACCGTTATAGGCAGGCGTTTGGTATTTGTACAGAGAAATCAATCCGTGTTAGATTCAAACTACAAATTTATGAGGTTATGTATTTCTAAGAGTCTGAACGTAATGTAACGATAATTTATTGCGGTGCGGCTTTTCAGAAGATTTTGAATTAAAAAAACCGCAGGGCGGAACAGCATAAAATGAAAATCTATTTTATTTTCAATGCATACTTTCTCATTCTGTCAATATCTTACGCTCTTTCTTTTTCTAGTGTTGCCATAGTTTTTGAATAATTGGCAATGTTTACAACATTATTGTAAACAAAAAACATGAATATGTGTCATGTGTATGTGTCGTGGTTTCTAATTCCACACATAAATCAAACGTGGCTTCTACCAAATTAACAATTTTTTTTATAGCTTTAATTTTTTATTTGTTGCCATTACAAAATATTTAACACAAACAGTAAATTTTTTAAAAATTCTTATAAAAATATATGCACAAACAAATTAATAAAAATGTAAACAAGCAATGACAAGTCGCCATCTTCCACGAAAAGAAATTCCATCAAAGAGAAATTGCATCGCAATCATTGTGTTTAGACTTCAAGTCGTTATAAGAACAAGTGTTAAAAATTAAAAAAAAAACTTTATTATTATTAAAAACGAATGCATGTTGACATAAAAACCACAAATATAATTATTTGTACAAGTGCTAAGGTTTGCAGTAAATTAATACGCTCTAAGAAATTTTAATTTAACTAAATTAAATTTGGTTTATTATATTTTTTTTTTAATTCGTTTGATTAAGATCGACATGATTAAAGAAAAAAGTATTATTAACAGTGTTGCCAGTTTTTTTTTAACTTTCTGCTAAAAGGGGTTGTCTAATACCGTCAAATATCGCCAATGTATAAAAATATAAGTAAATTTACGACACATATGGGGATACCCTTTAATTTTAAGGTTTAGTTTTGTATTGCTTTTCGCTATTGGAATCAAAAGCGATACTAATGGTTGAAAACATGTATGTTGTATGAGGACACCCTTTAATTTTTAAAATTATGAACTGTTTTTAAAACAGGACCAATCTGTTAGCATTACAAAAAAAAAAAAATTTCAAATCGGTTTAAAAATGCTTCAAGTTCTACGGGCACAAACATTAAAAAGCAACATTCACGCGAATTGATAACCTCCTTCTTCTTAGAAGTCGGTTGAAAATATTAAAATATTATTATTAGAAAATAAATTGTTTTAATAAACATATCAGCTATTGAATTATAAGTTTCATACTGATTAGTTTCAATGTTACTATAACTTTTTTATTCCTATTGGAATATATTTTTTTTTGTACTAAATTTATTTAACATAGCTGCTGCAAGAATGAATGTTAGAAAATGTGACGTTTGCTTTCATTAATGTTATTAGTAGTAATAAAGAGTTGAGAAGCTCGGCCAGCCCAATCACAAACATTATCACGAAAAAAAATTTTTTCGTAAAAAAATTCCTATATTTATGAATTCTGTTGAAATAAAATAATAAAAAAGTGGCATAATTGTAATTTGAAGGGATCTGTTTTGTTTATTAACATTTTATTTTTCATAAATCATGATACCTGCTTTTTTTCTTACTTTCTAAAGTCAATACACAAATTTATTATAAGGAGAAGTAAAAAAACCTGCACGGAGTTTTTATTTATAATTAAGCTGAATTAAGTTTTAATAAAATTTATTACAGAAATTGTACTTTTGATACAAACATTACTTGGGTAAGTACCAACGCATAGCATTATTGGAACCTCATAACCGAAGTGTTTCCCAATGTGTTTCATAAGCACCAAATTCGCTATTGGAGTCCTGATATCTTTTGAAAACTTTTTGAAATACATAAAATTTAAATTAAAATCTAGAGTTAAATTTTTTTTTAAATGGACAATAAACTTAAAAAGCCGATTAGAGTTTTTCTATGAACTTTTTTTTTAAACAGAAACAACTTTCTGTTAAAAACAACTCATCAGTTACAATTAAATTCTAAATTAATATAATCAATTTTCAAATTTATTTCCTTTTTCAATTTCCTAATTAATGCTTCGCTGTTTTTTGTGTTAGCTAAAATATTAGGCTTGAAAATTGTTATTTATTTTGATTGGCAATCCAAATATAAAATGTTTATTTGATTTATAATTGGATTTATGAACATAAGATATAAATTTTTTATTTATTCTTTTAGAGCCTTTACCATTTGACATTTAATTCACAAATTAACATTTATTTTTTTATATATAAAAAATATCGCAAGGTAATTTAAATATCGCCAGGTATCTCGCCACTCACCATTTTAAAATTATCATCGCTACATTTGGCAAAAAATCGCCATAACCGACAACACTGATTAAAACTGTACTCTTTGTGTTATTACAGAGTAAGAGAGTTGATATTAAGTGAAATAGACAAGAGCTGCCAGAAGATTACTAAAAGACGAAAAGTGTTTTATATGAAGGGATTACATATTTCAGAACTCGCTTATTGAAATTTAAAAAAATCCTTAAAGTAGTGCTTAACAAAGGCATAAAGCAATTTAAATATTTGCTGCCGTATTCATAAAAAATAATTTGAATATTTTTTTTTGTTATTTTTCTCAGCCAGGATTTGAGCCGTGGATATTATAAATGAATTAAAAATTTACTTTTTCGGCTTAAAGTTCATTTTATAATTTAATTTCTAAATATTTGAAAAAAGAAAAATTAGAAACACAGAATAAAATGCAGTTTTCTAAATCTACAATAGGAATGTGCTTTGTTTAACTTTATTTTTAATCCGTGTAATTGATGCAAGGGAATATAAAACTTTAAACCAAAAACAAATAACAACTTTAGATAGCCGTTTTTAATTAGTACATTTTTAATAAGCACAAAATATTTAAATCCACAAGAATTTTAGCTATTTTTCTTATTTAAAGTCAGTTATTTTTAACTGGCAACACTGCATTCTAATATTTTTGCTATTTTGTTCCAACAAGAGAACGAATTGCAACATTTAAGAGAAAATAAACGAAAGTTAGTGGTAACGCTGTGTGCCTGTGTTAAAATACCAATTTATTACAGATGATGACAAAAAGCCGAAGAAAAAAACTAACCACAAGGCAATAAGACAAGAAATACAACAAAAAATATTTTTCATGTTTTTACAATTAAAACGTTTTTTGTTTTGTTATACACAACACTTTTAATTTTTGCACTTTATTAATTGATATACACCTTCATTTAGCTTTTATTTAAATGAAAACATGGTTATAACACAATTATACTCCATAAAATTGTATAGACAAAAATATTTCTTCTATTCTTTCACTTATTTTTATTCAGATTTTCATTTAGACAATACTAATATTGTTTTGTTGTTTCTTATAATAATTACACTGTCCGAAAACACATTCTCAATCTGATGACAGCACAAATTCTACTAAAATTTGTTTTTACTTTTCTCCTTTTGCATGTTCTTCTCTACTAGAGCTCCACTAAATACAAAAAAACATTGTGGAAGAGCTGGGAGTTTTAATATACTTTTATTTATAAGGGAAATGTGATTAAAATGTATGAAAGCATTTATAGACATGCATATGCACAATATCTCATTGTGCGTACTCTTTGAATTTATTTCCAAAAGAAATGTGGGGTATTAAAGTTGTATTCGCAAATAGAGAATATAGTTATCGTGTCAAAATTCGATTAGGTTTTTGAAAATTTTTATTTTTAATGACCCAAAGGGCACCGACAGCTTTTAATATGACAAAACAATGTTAAATTGCTTGAGTCAACAACCAACCAATAAAAAATAAAAAAAGGCCGTTAACGGACCAATTTCTGAAGGTAGAATCTGAATATAAAAAAACTAAAAATCAAATTATTGGATTCTCTCTAGTTCAAGCCGTCGTTTATTGTTGATTTCTGTTTTTTACTGCTTATATTTTAAACACAAGTTTAAATTTTATTCGTCTAAATTTTATTCGTCTTGCTTTTAAATAACCACGAACGAAAAAGCTGCTTTGTTGTATCAATTGGCGATAACCGCAAATTATTATATTCGTCTTAAATATATCAAAGTGCATGTGCAACGCGAACTCGTAGCAGAAAACTAAAAGCCATTCCCCCTTAAAAATTTCATTTTAGTTTTCAATTATCTGTAGGCCACATGGATAATTCATTCACCTCTTAATGATGTGCTTTGTGCATATGTGTAAAACAAGGCGAATAAAATAGTAGATTACCGGGTGACTATACAAAAACAAACATTTTATGTAATTTTATTGTTGCAAAGCACTACTTTAATGTCAAAGATAACTGACTAAACGTAAGCCGAACTCAATTTATCTTTCTATCATCATTTGCAACTTTAAAGGACCTTGTACCAATAGGGTTTTTCTCCTGCCTATGCAGCAATACATCATATTTCATTTTTTTTGTTTATTTTAATTTCAACTTAAGTTTATAAAATTTACAATATTTACTTTTCCAAATTATTCACAAATTTTTCATTTCTTTATATTATTTAAGATTTTGACAACAACTTTAAACATAAGCAGAACTCAGCTGGGCTATAAAGACCTCTTGTAAATTAATTCGCCTTAGTGTAAAGGAAACTTATAAATTATCTAGTCTGGCAGCACGATAATTGTGTGCAGTAATGCCAACTCTGTGCATCTTGTTTTATAACTTTTTGTTTCTAAATGTTTAAATCTTTTTAACAAAACAAAAATTACGTTTATTTTTTCGAAAGAAACATCTTAAAATATTTCTTTTTATTTGGATAAGGGATGTTATAATATTATTATGCCTTGATTTGACATTTAAGTGCTACCAAGTTTTTATCTACCAGGATTCCAGCTTTATGAAATACACTGCTGTTATTGTGTTAAGAATCGATTTTCTTTTTAAAAATTCTTCCCAAAGGGGCTGTTATTTTTTACTTTTTTCGAACCCAATTAATTTAAAACATTGACTTTTTTTCAAAAAAAAAGATATTCTGCAAAATTTTATTCGCTTGGAATGATTGCCCTTAAATTAAGAACTTATGCATAAATATTTTGCTAATTCAACACTCCTGTTTACCGAACTGTCAATGTAACTTTGATCTTATTTTTATAGTAAAATTTCGATTGAATCATGGATCAGCTGGTGAAAGTGGCGAATTCATTAATTTTTGCCGTTGCTAGAAATCTCAAACTTCAAAAAAAAAATTAAGTAGATTTTTTAAGTGTGGAGATTGACATTTCCAGCGACGTCAAAAGTGAAGGAATTCGCCACTGCCACCTGGTACATGATTTCGCCATGAAGTGAATATTATAAAAAATGTTTTTGCTGCATATTTTTGGATTTAAAAAAATTTTGATTATTGTTTATTAGTATTATTGATCTCAGTGGATAAAGGCTTTTTGTGGGTGTGATTTTGTTTAAATATGTATTTTCTACATTTTATGTTTTTCATACAAATTTTGAAGGGACTTCTATTGCTAACAATATTAATTGTATCGGGATACCAGCTGTTCTGTTATATTTTATTTTGGTGAAAGAATATTGTTTTATAAATGAAATAAAATAAAATAAATAATATTGTTTTATTTTTTAAACAATTTATTTATTTGTAATTCTTTATTTCTGCACGCATTTTGAAAATTTTCCGTATACTTAACGGTAATAAAATTTGAGAGATTAACTAACTGAATAACTAAATTCCTGAAACTTTAAGATTTCCAAGTATTCCCCATACAACAAAGTGGATAATACATTATTTTTCGAATTTACGCTTACAACATGCCTGGACAATTTTCTTTTTTCAAAAGTAAAATAAAAATTGGAGGTTGTAATATTTTTGTGAAAAAAGCTGAAGTTAAATTTTGAAACTTTCGTGTTATGGTTGAACCTGATTTTCAGTTTGGAAATTTGATATCAAGTTTAAAAATATTAACTTTAATTTTTTTTTTTTTTAGGTTAAGTATAAAAAATTAAGGTTAATTTTGAAAAAAAAAAAAAGTTTAAAATAACTGAAATCAGTTTTAAATTTTTAGATAGAAATTTTAAATTTAAGCTTAAGCAGGAAACTTAACTATTGAAAGACAAAAGGTAAACATTTTAAGGTTAAGGTTTTTGTTTGAAGTGAAGTTTGCAGTTTTTAATTAAAAAATGAGAAGGAAAATTTTTGGATTAGAAAGAAAAGTTGAAGATAAAAAAAAATTCTCTTACTTTACAAAATATTGGAGATGCTTTTAATTTTAAGGTTAGGAGTTAAAAGTATAAGTTTCAAATTGACAACCAATCAGTTAATCACGTTAAGTTATAAAGTCTTCAGTTTAGAAATTTTGAAGTTGAAAAATTTAAAGGCAGTAACTAAAAATTGAGGTTTACTAGGAATATTTCAAAATTATTGCAAAAAAATAATGAAGTTTATTTTTTAGGTTAACAGGGAAATTTTAAGGTTAAGTACGACAATTTGTAGTTCAGTTGAAAAACCGCAAGTCTGAAATTTTTAAAATTAGTAGTGAAAGTTCAAAGCCAAATTTGAAAATTTATAGAGCTTGAATAAAAGTTTTTAATGTTTTAATTAACAAAGAAGTTTTGGGGATTCGTCTAAATTTTACATTAAGTTTGAATTATTTTAGTGAAACAAAGTTTAACAAAAATGAGAATAAAATGATAATTTGAGGTTAAGTTTAAAAAATTTAATACCTTTAAGTGAAAATTTTTTTCAGTGGAGTAATAAAGATGATTTTATTTTATTTGTTTTGATACTCATAAAACTCTAAAACTTAATTTATTATTTATATACGCTTAAGTAAATGTTTTGTTGTGGTTTTGTTTAATTTTTATAATTATTTTGGGTGAGAATTTTAGTTTTAAAATAAAATTATAAAAAATAATTTATATTAAAAAAAAAATTAAATTAATATTTTGTTTTAATTTCCTTAATTTTTTTTAAAAGTTTTGTAATTTGTAATCAAACTAAAACCTTTAAACGTTTTTAAAGCTTTTACTCTATAAATTATTACACAAAGAGAAAAAACAAAATATAAAGAAATGATATTTAAAATAAAAATGATTTTATTTTGTTTTGTTTTTTTTAAGGGAACTACAATCTTTTGCTGCTTGATTTTGTTATTATTTGTTTTCTTTAATGGAGGGGGGGAAGATGATTTTTTTTTATTATTAAGTTTTTTTTTCATTATTTATTTAAATATAAATTTGCTTAAAATTAAATGGTTTTTGAATGTGTTTCTTTTACATTTGAAATTAATTTACTTTCATCAAACAACTGCCTCTAACCTCTTCGATGCTTTAACCCAAAAAAAAAAAAAAAAAACGCTAAATTGTTGTTGCCATAGAACTCCTCTCTAAAGAGTTGTTGTCATATCTTAACGTTTTTTTTTTTTAAGTTTAAAGGACAAAGAAGATTTCTTGGGCATCTAAATTTCCGTATTACTTATTTTGTTCAGCTTTAATCTTTTTTTATGTCGTGTAAAATTATTGTTTATTTTATTCTAGGACTTTAGTCGCTACGTATCTTTTTCATTTCTGGCTGTGGTTGTGGTGTCTCCAATGAGGCTTCATCCGCACAATTTAATGACCTCTTTTGACCCACTAATGTAGCAGCTGTAAGAGCGCCTACACTACTTAAAGTTGATGAATCATGATCTGTTGTGTTGTGATTTATTAAAGGCGTTTGTATGTCATCGTTTAAAGCACGACTATTACTGCTCTCATCGTCATCTTCATCGTATTCGGATTCTCGCAAGCAATTGCTATTGCTATTTTCACCCTCTAGACCAGCTGTAGATGTTGTCAAAATGGCGCCATTACCATTTGAGGCCGCTACTGATGATCCCACAATTGTTGATGTGGTGTTTGCCTCTTTGCGTGAGTTGTTATTGTTCATAGCTCTGACTGGCACTTCGAGGTTACTTTCCGAATCAGAAGCCATTGGTGTTGTGCCAACATTAATATCACCATCACCGTCATCTGATGTTTCTGTAGCTGTTGTCTGTGTGGTGTTTTCATCGATAATGGGCTCTTGTGATGTTGAGTCGTTTGAAACGAAATTTGAATCGCCATCTTGAGGTGTTGGGTTGGTATTTTCATTTTCGGATTCTGTGGCAACATTGTTAGCATCAATGCGTCCTAGAATTAAATAAAAAAATAAAATTAATCATTTAAGTATCAAAAAATTAATTGATCGGTTAAATATAACGTAACAGTTTTATTCGAAATTAAATATTAAGTCTTAAAATATCGATTAACTGCTTGAGCTATTACGTCATTGATTTTTGGACAGCAAGACTGCAGTCAAATTTTCATCGAGAATTTCGTGCAATTTAAACTCTGCAATGAATAATTGAAAATTGACTAGATCTAATGGTCCAATAATAATTTGAAGTTTTTATTATTGGTTTTAAAATTATGATTTTAGTTTGTTTTGGTAAAATAATCTGCTGTCACGGATCTGAAATGTCACATTAATTTTTGCTTAAAAATTTGTCGTTCCACTTTAGTGAGAAATATTAGAAACCATTACTACAGCTCATTCACTATTAAAATCCGTAAGTAGTTTTCGACAGGACCAACTAAAATGGTCATTTAAAAGACCCTTATGCTTGAGTAAATGAGTGTGTGAAAAATTCCCTATTCAGGGCCGATTTTAAGTGGGTCGCTCGGTCACACCTCAATTTTGAATAAATTACAAATAGAATGACAAGCCTATACATCAATGCCCAGATGAAGGATATAAAAATTCAGAAACATTTTATATTACTAAAAAACTTTGCAACAACTCTACAAAGAAAACTTTAAATTATATTTAATAAAAATTCAAACCCACCTGCACTTTCATTGTCACCATCAGCGTCGTTAGTATCTTCACCGCCTGCGCTGAGAGCATTGTCATTTGTTGTAGTACCATTGGCTTTGGTTACACCGCCACCACCCTTACCACTGGGCATTTGATCCAATAGCTCCGGACTTAAATCATTGGCCACATAGTGAGCCCACAGTGCCAATTCTACACGATGTGGCGACCATGCAGACAACTCACTACCAGCTTGTGAATTTAGACGTGTTACAGTCGCTTGAATGTGTTGAACAAAATTGAGGTATTCTTTTGTGGTATAATCAATGCCTTCAATTTCTGGAATGGCCATAAGACACTCATCAGCCATAAAGGGAGCTGAATCTGGGCAAGCGGCAGCCAAAAGAGCTGAAGCCATAGTTGTGCCTACACCCTTTAAATTCGACAGAGCCGTTATAGCTTGCTCCAAATTGGGCAGTTTGCGAAAGGCTTTTTTAGTTTCTGTCATTACCGCCCGTGGCGTATTGACTTTAACCAAATAGTTGAGTTGTGGATAAAATTTACCTCTAGCCTGTTTCCATTTCATGGTCTGCACTAGTTCATCGTATACTAAGTGGGCATCTTTCCCTCGCGCCTTTATGACTTTTGGCAATTCATTTTGATACCAATTATCGAGACGTATCAACTCCTGAGGTTTTTTATTACGTTTTTCCGCTTTGATTTTTAAAACTTGCGGATATAATTTGTAGCAAAAGTCAAACTGTTCCGAGGTGCCGTTTTCAAAAAATGAAGCCGTATCTTTGCCGGTATTGGCCATTTTTAGTTTTGTAGGTATTTTATGATTTGTTTAAGTGGTGAGTGATGTTTTCTTTCTTTTTCTTTTTTAATTCAGTAAAAAACTTTCTTACGTCTCCGCTCGAAAACGAAGATCGATTTGCGACACACAGAAAATAAAAACACACAAACACTCATGCACATGCACTCACAGCACAGAACCGAAGATAGGAATTAAAACAACGTAAAATAAAAGAGAAAATTTAAATTGATAAATGACAGATGGTATTGTAATGTATTTTTTCTTTTCCTTTTTTTTTTTTGCTTGTTCTTTTTCTCCCTGTCTTCTTTTAGTTAATGTTGGTGTATTGTTGTTGTTTAATGGCGGCACATCGTACTGAGCTGAAAGAAGAGAAGGCAACAACGTTAACGATGACAACAACAAAAAACGTTGAGCTCTTTTCAATGTTGGTTGTCGTTGTTGTTGTTGTTACTGCTTTTAATGCTGCTGATGATAAATGCGTTCGTTTGTTGCTTGAATTTTGTGCCTGCTTCAGGCTTAAGTTGATTTTAAGGATGATGTTGCTGCCTTTATTGCTAATGATGATGATGGTGGTGTTATTTAAGCGGCAGCAATAGTAGTGGTAGTGATGGTGGTTGTTGTTGCTGATATTTGTTTTTGTTCATATAGTTTAAGTAAACGAGTAAAATCGTGTTTTAATGGCAGCTGTATAATTCTTCGTGGTGAGTTTTTATTTTTCTATACACTTTTTTCCACTGTTTTTGTGTGCGAGTGTATGGTGAAAGTATATATTAACGCTGTTGGTAGCTGACGTCCTCGAGCTTACAAATAAATCCTGTCCAGCGTTTTTTTTTTTTTCAATATATGACCATAACCTCCTTTGGGACAGTGCGTTTATTTTAGGCTTTATAAGTATCTACAATATTGATTCTCCAACTCGTTTATATGCGCTCCACAATCGGTTTTTTTTAACACTATGCCACAATAAAACCTTCGTTTTTTGTTTAAAAAACGTAAAATAAAATGCAAAAAGATATTAATTCATTTAGCTTATTTTTTTTTTCTTGAGTATTCATTATCATCTTGTTTGCAAAACAACACCATAATTGTTTAAATCACTATTTTAGAAATTGTATTTGTTCATTTTATTCTTAGAATGTCTTGAATAAAACTCACCTTTTTCGCTTAATTAGAATTTCATCTAATTATTATTTTTTTTTAATCTCTATCAATATTAAATATTATTTTATCGTTATAATTTTTAAACAAATTAAAACTGCAATATTTTCACCGTAATTCCTTCGCCAGTCAATAATATGAAATGAATTTTTATTTCTTTCTTCACTTCTTATTTCAAATTTCAGAGCACACAAACAACGCAACACAAAAACAACCAGCTTTTTACAGTGTGTTCTTCTTTTTCTCACCAAGTCACACAATCAACAACCTCGTCGCGCTGTGTAGTCAATTTTAGTGCTTGTGTCACTGTGCTTTTGTAGTAGTGTCTGGTTTATTATATTTTTCTTTCACTTCTTGTTCGCTTTTTTCATACATCTCCGCTCGTTACTTCACCACTTCATCAAAAAACACACCTTTTCTGAATTTTTATTCAATTCTTTTTTATGCTGGATATTTTATGTTGTAAACTTTTTGTTTTATTATAGATTTTCGTAAATTTGCCAATTTTTTTCTTGTCTTCTGTTTTTGTTGTTTGTCTTAATATTCTTGAGGCACTAAAATGCATACATATGGTTATGGCATTAGATACATTAATGGGTGCGTTTGTGTGTTTGCCCCAAAGTGTTTATTTATTTTTGAGCTTTTTTCATTTAATATTCTATTTTATTTTTGTTATTCTTCTGGTTTTTAAATTTTGCTTGATTCAAATGAAATGCATTTGACAGGGTTGCAATAAATTTGTTGTCTTTTTATCACTTTTTAGACGTAAAAAACGTAGAATTTTATATCGGAAATATGCAAAGTATCATATGTAGCAACAACAGTGGGGCGACAACCTTCACAAATGCCAAGAAATAATGAATTAACAAATAAAGGTATTTTAATACACATAATTTAAGGTGTTAAACAGCAATAAAAAGTTTTATCTGTATTTAAAGTTAATATTATTCAAATTAAACAGAAGGCAAATATGTAACTAAAGCCAAATTTTAAAAGAATTTTGAGTAGAATCAGACTGGAAGTAATGGGTGTCCTACTAGGCACTGGAGTGCAGATATGTTACTTCAATAAAATATTGATTATTCACATTTAACCTGGATGCCAAAAGCTCTTATTTTAAATCTACTTTTTAACTTATCACTCTAAATGTACAAATTGCCATTTTTTTATACTCTTCACCATAGGTGGAAAAAGGGTATATCTAAGCTTGTTTGTAAGATCGGTCCATGAACAGTGAACAATGAAATAACTCCAATCAAAAAGACAATTATATGGAGCGATAGAGAATAAAAAAATAAGAAAAACACATGAATTGAAAAAATTTGCCCTCGCCCACAGTTTCCGAGTTATTGGGCCTCTGAAATTTTTATAAAATAGTTCGATTGTAAATATGGCTGTCATTTAAAAGATTTTGAAGAGATCTTTCATTAAATGCTAAGATTCAAAGAAAATGCTTAACCCATTAAGATCCGTTAAAATTTTTATATACAATTATATATAGCATAATTACCTGAAGGTTAATTACACGTAACGCCAAATATTATAAGTATTAAATAAATCAAAACCTTAAGAATTTTACAGAAATAATTTGTTTTATAAAAAAATCTGACAAAAATGTACGTAATATTTTTTTTTCATGTTGAAATAAATAACTTAAAAAACCTAACTCATTTTTTTTTATTTTTTTGTAATTTTAAATTTAATGGTTATGCATTTTAAGAGAAATGTGATTTGTTTGGGACTTCAAATAAGAAACCGCCAGAGAAAACTAGAATAAAATTAACTGAAAATAAATTATTATAATAATTAATTATAAGAAGTAACTAAATATTTTCAACAACATTTTCCCTCAGCTAACTGTCGATCCCACTGTGCTTGATATACTTTCAGGTTTTAAATTTCTGTTATAGCGCACAATTTTAAATTTTCCTTTTTTAACGGTCATTTTGTTTTCGACAAATCTTCTTAAAGAAAAAAATATAGATACATAAAAATATAATTTAAGTTTTTAAATAAAACAAAAATTAAATCGCTAGAAACTTAATTGTATAAATACCTACATATAAAATTTAAGGATACGTTTCCATTTTTTTAAAATTAAATCTTAATTAGTATTTGTACACTTTTGCAAAAAGAAATAACTTTTTTATAATATATTTTTCATTTTATTACTCAATTTCAAATTCAGTATAAAAAAACTTGATTCATCATCATTAACAACAGACCAAACAACAAAATTAATTGTGGAAGAGAGGGTAGTCTAAGAAGTTATCTAATATACAATTCTCGTATCGCGGTTTTTATGATTAAACTTCTCTGAAATGGCTTGAACGATTTTGATGAAATTTTGTGTGAATATCGAGAAGGTCTGAAAATTGGTCAAAATCTATTTTTCATATTCCTCAATGCCACGCCTTTTTTCACGTCCTCTCAGATAGACCAGACTATTCAAATTTTCACATAACATTAGATTAAGATTCTGGTATAGTTATTAGGAAACTTTTTTACCATGCCTACTTTTAAGCCCACTTTTTTTAACTATGTATTTTCATCAATATTTTTCTACAAATTTTTCAGAAATAAACGTTTGAAAATCGGTCAACGTCTATTTTTTATACCCCTAAATATAAAGAGTGACTCAACCTAAGAGACAATAAATAACGTAACGACTTGGATGAAATTTAAACTAAGATAAATCTGCGTACCGTAAAACACATATAGTTTACGTTTTTTATAATGAACTTGGAGGGTCGACACAACGTTGCCGGATCAACTAGTTTTATTATAATAAGCTAAAAGTTAACGGTTTTTTTTCAAACCTTAAAAATTTGTATATCAATTATAATTTTAGTTTTTCGGCTTTGGTTCATTTGGCGGTCCTGAAAATGCAGCATTACATTCTGACAGCGTCTAATTTTTCTTGTTTTCTTTGGAAAACGTCCCCGTACATTTGAAAAATAATTTTTCTTAATAAAAGTTGAATTAAAAATAAACCAAAGCCGAAAAAAAAATTTTAATTGATTTATGAAAATCACTGGTTCAACCCCTGGCTGGGTCTAAAATTAAAAAATAATTTAAAAATTTGTTTTTTAGTTTTTCCTTTTTTTATTAATATTTAATAAATAAACGATTTTTTAAAACTAAAAAGAGGAACAACTTGTACGGTTCCCCAACAGACTTAAAAGGTAGAGCCTTGCTGGGAAGTGTCAAAAACTATTAGCAGTTTATACTACCTGCTTTAAAGAAATTACTTTATTATGAGGGTAGGAATTTTTGATAAATTCTGCATAAATTTTGGTCCTTAATTTATCTTTATATTTAAAAAAATTCATACTATTTCAACAAATTATGTGAAAAATTTTAATTAATACCAGAAAAATATCTCGTTAGTATTTTGCAGTCGTTGTTTACTTATTTTACGTTTCTGAGAGTTTTTTTTAAGCTGATTTCAGATGACATGCTTGAGTATTCAGATGAAATTCTACATGTCTGTCAAAACGTTTAAACGTATAAGTATAATTACACCTGCATAATTGCACCAAAAACAGCTGAAGTCAAAAGCTTTGTCAGAATAATTGAAATTTTGTCAGATATCTTTGTAATGGCAAGATGGAGAAATCAACACAGTTATCTTCTCCCAGACACGAAAAAGGAAAATTATTCTTTCTGGTGCATATGTACACATTCATTAAAAAAGAACTGTTTACGTATTATAGGATCGTGTCCATAATTTACCTTAACTTTTAAGGTAAAATTTATTTGTTTGGATTTGTTATATTTTCCCTCTATAAAGGAAAATAAATTTAAGTAATACAAAATAAAAAGTAATTATAACAAGTAAGGGTGCTATATTCGGCTATACCACACCTTATATACCCTTCATCATGTACATCCAGTTTAATGAAGTAAATCCACTAAAAAAAATAAGTATTGGGGTGACAGAGCATTAAAAAATAAGAAAACAAAAATATTAAATACTTTATATAATTTTACATAAAAATGTAACCGACTCGTAATGGGTTAAACATTTTTGTATTATCTGAAAGATCTCTTCAAAAGCTTTTAAATGATACCCATATTGATATCTTATAAAATATGGTGCACAATCGTATCTTTTTACGAAAAGTTCCGAAGCCCATAGCTCAGAATATTCGACAAGAGGTTTTAATTTTATATAAAAAATATCATCTCCTATATTGAATTTCCTTAAATTTTAAACCTTATTTTCAAATCTGTAATAAATACTTTTCTTGTATAGGATCGTGGTAGCGATCTAGAAAAATGTTCTATCTAGCAAAGCTCCTCAGATTTATCAGATATAATAATAATCTGATGAATTTTTTTAATATTTTTAAATAACCAGATTATAACTTATGATCTCCTTTTTTAAGTGATGCTTTGTGTCAGTAAATAATCTTTGGAATGTAACTCTTCAATCAATGTTTTGATTCGCAAACAAAATTCATAACTTAATTCAAAGCCTTTTTAGTTCACCTTCGTATAAACGAACGCTTTAAACAATTGTATTGACTGTTAAAAAGCGAAATAACATGAGAAAATGGAACACAAAAATAGATAGCGACCCTCATGGAAAAACATTCAAACGAATAACGAACACTGAATGGGATTGGGGATTTTTCATCTGTTTTGTATGCGTTGTATTCTATTTAGCAGTTTGTACTCTGTTCTACCTACACATACATACATACATATATACTGTATGTTATTAAGTATGAAACGAACAGATGGATGAACGAACAGACGGCCAACAAAAAAAATAAAATAATTGCTGTTGGCAGCTTCAACTATGCTTAGATACAGTGGCTCTGTAGCTGGCTGGCTGGTTGACTGATTTTCGATAATGGAAAAAAACACCAGCAAACAAATGAACGACGAATAATTAGGAAAACGTAGAAATTCAAATACATTGGCAACTACTTAACCACTATAAATATTAAAAGTGTACAGAGGAATAAAACAACACGAATAGCAAGCAGTCAGTCACACTGTCAGCGAACGAACCCAAAAGCAACTTTGTGCTACTGGTTCATGTATAAAATAACAAAATTCCACACACACGCACACACACATGCATATAAGCATATACACAGTTTAAGTATATTTTATATTGCCAGTGGTGCTAATCGGTAATACTGTTTTAGTGTGTTCGTTTTTTCATCATTCGTGGTTGCAATGTATATTTTTCATTGTTTGGTATACTTACATATTTGGTTTTACCTTGTTGTTAGTATTTCATCCATTCTACTGTGTTTGCGTTGAATTTGCTTCTTTCGTAATTCTGTTTTATAGTTGATGTTCGTCATATAAAAAAAAAATAAAAATATTTTTCATTGGGTTAGTTACACTGTGTGCTTCTACTCAGTTTTCTTCTTCTTATTTTTCTGCTCTTTTGAACATTTTTGTATTCGCTTAAACTGCGTATACGTGCTGTTGATGTGAAAATATGATAAAATAAATACATGTTCACAAATACAACTTCTATACTCTTCTACTATTTACAATGTAGCTGGCAAAATAATCGACCAAATATGTGACATACTTATCATACAATTTTGTATATACGGAATGTAGAGTGTATTTAAATAAATACTTTTTGTTTAAAAATTTCAGCAATGAACTACTTGAGAAATATTTTGTAGGCTGTAAGAATAATATAAACAAAATGTATTAATGTACATTTGTACATACATCTTTGCATATGAATGTTAGTAAGTAGGTATGTAAGCGGGTGTAAAATCTAACTTGTGTAAATACTTAAATAAGATCATACAGATCTTTTTCCACTTTTCGTAGTGGGCATAGTGGGTGTTCTTGCTTGTAGGAAAATTTCCATTAGCGAATGCTTTATGTAATTGACCTAAAAACTTGCAAGTATGTATTTTTTAACAAAATTAAAATATAAGTTGGGTTGCGCAAACACATGGAACCTAACTACCTATCTATGGAACTGGGATATGGGTGTTCCGAAAGTGACGTGACATTCATAAAAACATTATTATTGTTGGAACTTTAATTAGTAGAAACGTCAAACTTGCACAGAGCATATGCTATAGCAGCATGCACAAAAATAATTTTTAATAGAAGGGTTCCCCAATAGTGCTGTGACTTTTAGGTACGTGGTCTTGTTTTGTAAACATAATAGGAAGACGGCTAAGTATCTTTATACAATAAAAAATTTAAGGTGCCCCTACATTAATTTCCAACCCTAAAAAGTATACATATCGTGAGTTCTAATGAGTAGCCAAGTCGCTTGAGCGATACTCGTCTGTCCGTCCGTAATTGTATTGAAATCAACTTAGCGAAGACACTAGTTTCGATTTTTAATAATAAAATCGGTCCATGTTCTTTGAGGCAGCATTCAAAACACCACACCTGCCTCTAATCTTTCTATAACAATTTTTTTTTAATTTCGTTTAAAAAAGATAAGAAAAATTTGTGAGCTTTTCACTACTTATTCAACAATTATTTATACTAGAATTTGATACAGCAACCTTTTTATTTATTAAGCTAGGACAACAACCCTAAGCAAAACTTACAATTTTTGAAAAAAATCTTTTTTTTTTTTATTAGAAAAAGTTTATGGTAGAAAAGAATTTATTATGCCAATTTTAAATTAAATTATTCAATAAAAAATCTGCAGTATGGTATGGTATGAGGAACAGCTATAGCTTTCCGATAAACAAACACATTTTGTGCTTTTGAGAAAAAGAGAGAGATATAAGACTTTGTGGTGAAAGTTGGTAGGCAAGTACCTTGCAAGATTTATTTGCAGAGCTTGTTGACTTTAGTGACAACTTTATTAGTTAGTTTGGGAATCCATACAGCTCTGTCTAAATGTAAGCTGATGCAAGTAATACGCTATTGCGTTTGAAAAATAAAACAAGCAAAAGTGCCATATTAGGCTATGCCGAATCTTATATACCCTTCACCAAATGTCTATATTCACATACATAAATAAATCATACCATTAAGTTTTTGTGTTAAAAAAAGCATTGAAAATTGCAAGGTTTGCTTAGAGTTGTTTTCCTTTCAACTTTCGTATGTAGTTGTCTCTACTAAGTAGTAAAGACAATTACATGCAGAAATACAAACGAAAGCTGTAAAAAGGATGTAAAATAATTAGAGGCAAACGTTTTATTTTGTCCGCTGCCTCAAAGGATATAGACCGACATTGCTGATTTTCAATAGCAAAATTATCGAAACTATGTGTAATCGATTGGCGTATTTTTGTAAATCTTCTCTAGTGCCTTGGATAAGTTGATTTCAACACGAACACGGGCAGACTTCGCTCAATCGAATTCACTATGCATAAGAACTTAAAATATATACACTTTATGGAGCCGGAAATGGATATTGTAGAAGAAACTACAAATGGAATGATAGATAGATATACGCTTTTCCCCCTAAGGCGAAGATTATAACAACAAATCAGAATTAAGATTTTTTGCAACTTTGCATTAATTCACCAGATTGTAAAGAACCTTTACTGAACTGTTTTAATGTTTAGTTGAGACTACTTAAGGTACCCATACACGACATGTTTTTTACATCTGACTTCTTATCTGTGTAAGTCATATGTAATTCTGCACGTGTGTCAAAATTGGTATTTTACAGAAGACTTTCAATATTTGATCACAAACATACATGTATAATTACGTCTGACATAATTATTATTTGTTTACAACAGCTGATCTGCTCGCAAATTTTGTTATAATTGTTTTTTGTTAAAAGCAATTATTAACAAAATGGATTTAGAAACTAAAACAATTGAATTGTGTAGTGTTATTTCAATTGTAACAGCTAATTTAATTGCAAAAATAAAAAAGAATTTCCTTTTTTAATTAATTCGCTTTTTTCACTGTACAAATATCTAAGCCATCCGTTTTTAAAATGGCTTGTAGTTTTCCTAAAATATTTTTGCGTGCGTTGTGGAATTACAGAAGACTTGTCAATTTTAATCATTTTTTTTACAAAAAAAAATATGAAGAAGATCAGTTTGCATTGAATAATGATACAAAATTTACATCATTGTTGCTAAATAGTTAAAAAAATTTCAAATTTTATTCATATAAAATATTATCTTCAGTCCGCTAATGCTACCGCCAATGCTCAACCGCCGTTAATTGTTTTCATACGGCATAGATTTATAAAAACAGCTGATGTCAGATGATTTGTCAGATCAAAATAGAACACGTTCTAAATAAAAATTTTTCAGATGACTTTTCACATGTATTTTACAGAAGCAATGTTTTAACAGCCCTGCACGACATGTATGTGTTTTACAGTGGCAAATTTGACATGTCAGATGTAAAAAACATGTCGCGTATGGGTACCTTTAGTTTAACTTAAAGAAAAATTCATTTTTCTTAATTAATTCTTTAGGAAATATGTTTGATATTTCCTGTCCTAGTGCTATCTGTGTTTTTTCCTGTTATAAACATAATTAAATATGAAGATATTCAACAAACACATACATATATACATATGCATGTCTACAAAAGTCTACACATTTATTTTTCAACGTAAATATAAGATCTAAATTTTAGCTTCAACCCTCTACTATCCTCTTAATTCTTAAAAACGTTAAAATATTCTTATATATATAAGTACATGCATACATACATAGACATTACGTATACAGCCATGTGCTTTTGTTGGTACCTATTACAAAAAAAAAATAGTAAAAATACTAAGTAAGAGTGCTATATTTGTCCATGCCGGATTTTATATACCCTTCACCATGTATGTAAATCTAGTTTAGTGAAGTATTTCCAATAAAAAAACAAATTGGGTAAATGCACCAATAGTCGGCAGTTTTAGTATTTTTCTGTGTTTGAGCTGGTGCTGTTTTGAGTGCAAACGATGTACTGGTATATAAACTATTTATTACTGTCGTAAAATTACTTAGTTTTACACTCAACTATTTTGTTTTTTAATATATTTGTATGAATTTTGAGTAATTTACGTGTTTTCTCAAATGTACCATTTGTGCCTATAGTCGGCATGCATGTTCCTAAATCAGGCATATACTAACCCTGTTGTCGGCATGTTATTTTTTATAAGGGAAAGACAAAACTCCCACAAGAATTCAATAATTTTTATATTAAATAATAGCTTTTTAAATTTCTTCTTGTAAATAAAATCAAATTTCATAGTCTTATTTAAAATTAATTTTATAGGAACTTCAATTTATTTGGTCGATGATGATTTTTGGAAATACATATGTTTTTCAAATGTTGGAAGAATTTCTTTTAAAAAGTTATTTTTAAAGAACGTGCTGTTAATTGATGAGTCACTAGCCGTTTGGCTTAAATCTTCATAAGTAGCTGGGATAAGACTTGGCTTAGAGGTTTTTTTTTTTAACAATGTTTATTAATGCCAAAATGTCATAAAGAACGTTTATTACTACATTTAAAAATGTTACATTATTTTGGGATTTTCATTCAAATAGAATTTTCTGCCAACAGGTCTTAAACTGTCGACAGATCCTAAAATACTTAATTATACGTGTGCCGACGTTTATTAAGTATAATTAAGTATTTTAGGATCTGTCGACAGTTTAAGACCTGTTGGCAGAAAATTCTATTTGAATGGAAATCCCAAAATAATGTAACATTTTTAAATGTAGTAATAAAAGCTCATTTTAAATTTATTTTCTTTATAACTAATTCCAAGAGAGGTGAGTAATAAATAATATTGCAGAATTTGAGCTTAACATAAGAAAAAAACTATTTTTCTACAAGGAAATTTTTGTTCCTAATGTCGGCAGCCATGAAAATTAGCACAAAAACAATTTTTTATGAGAAATAACACTTTACAGTTAAAGTTTACACATATTTCTTCTCCTAAAATCCGCAATGGTAAAAAATTTTTATAATTAACATGTTAACTTGCTTGTTTAAGTTAGCTTTACCACTAAAAATTTTATTAATAATCAGGCATCTCTACACAAGTTGAAAGGTTGTCACTGAATGAGGCCAAAAATAAGTAAAAACACTCATCTCAGCCTTATTTAAATATTACAACGAGGGAAGTCAGTGTACTTTTTATTAAAGCTTAATCATATTTATGTATATAATAACCGATATTTTTAATTATTTAGACTTTAAATAAAAAATGCCGACTACTGGTGCATGCCGACCTTAGGATCGTTTACCTATTCGGGTAGCAAAAAATTAAAAATTAAGAAAAAAATAAGTACTTTATATACCTACCTAATTATACATAAAAATGTCACCCGCTCTTAATGGGTTAGGCATTTTTCAAAAATTTTAGCATTTCCTAAAAAATTTCTTCAAAAGCTTTTAAATGATACCCATATTGACAATCGAACTTTTTATGAATATTCAAAGGCCAATAACTCGGAAAATATGGGCGAGCGATAATTTTTAAACTTGATGTTTTTTCTTATTTTTTTTAATTTTATATATATTTTTTTATTGTAGCTACTAGTATTTTGGCTGCAGGCGTAGTATTTTGGCTGCTGCCTAAAAGGACATGGAGCGATCTTGCTGATTATTAATAGCAAATAGATGTATGTAGGTATAACCACAATTTTTAATTAAATAGTTTAAACTTAAGCTCTAAACACATAGACGACAGCAGGCAGCAGACAGCAAACTGTCAAAAATAAAATACATGTGTGTATATGAAAACGATTATTTTGACGTCATCACAGCAGTACGACTACACGACAGCATTTGCTACTGCGGCCAACTTAGGCTATTTTCTATTTTGACGGGCAGCAATAAACAAATATAGTATTGCCATTATACATATAAATTGGAAAAATAAAAACAAAAACTTTTTTTAATACTAAACATAAAAGAACAAAAATACAATAAGGAAATAAATTTATGTGTTCTTATAGTTTTTCGTGATATTATTACATCTTTTTTCAAAAACTTTAATTTTATTCATCATAAAATATATATGCGGCATCCCTGAAATTTTAAGTGCTAAAATAAACAGCTGTTCATTTTTAACTTCATAGTATGTATTGTGTTTTTCGTTTGAGTTAATTTTTGTCTTATATTATTTCATTTTTCGTTTTAAGATAATGGTAAAGTACCTATTTGTTTGATTTTCTGTTGCTATTTTTAATACGTTTGTAAAATTTTGCTGAGGAATAGTATGGACACATTAGCTGATTATTATGTTGTTGCTGTCTTAAAAATAATTATAAAGCTGACTTCAAAGCAGCATTTAAAGTTGGCAGCATTTGAAGCCGTGAAGTTGTGAAGTCTGCTGTCGTCTATGTGTTTAGAGCTTTAAATAGGCATAATTTTTTTCTATTATAAAATTTTTCTGTTCAAAAAAAGTTAAGTTTTGTTGTTAACGGTTGTTGTTCCAGCCTAATGAATAAAAAGCTAACTGTATTCGATTCTAATATAATTCAGTGGTAAATAAGTAGTAAGTGGTGAAAAGCTCACAAGAAAAGTAGAGACAGGTGTTTGGAGGCTGCTGTAGTCAAAGTGGTAAACACGCTGACTACAAACCTGGTTGTTTGGGGTTCAACCCCTGCGGCAACCAAAACAGAAAACTGTTTTTTTTTCTGTTTAATGGTATAAATACATATTCAGAATTAACATTAAACATGCAGCCTCCTTCGTCGGTACTTCTTCGTAGCATATTCGCCGGCGAAGTAAAATAACTAATAAAATGGCTATATCTATCTTTCTCTTTTGACCACCTGTCTTATCTCTCTCATCTATCCCTTTCCTAAAGAATGTATCACGGTTACAAAAATGACTAAATAATTAAAACTAAAAATTATTGTCTGAAGTGCTACTTCTCTTTATAAAAAAATATGGTGAAAAGCTCACAAGAAAAATTAGAGGCAGGTGTTTTGACTGCTGCTTTGAAGAATATGGACCGATCTTTCTATTGAAAATCTAAACCAACGATTCTCAAATGGGGGTCCGTAGCAACCATCAAAGGGGTCCGACTAAAAAACCGAAAAAACAGTGTTTTCAAAAATAATAAAAGTTTTATTTTGAACTTAGGCTTCAGAGGGGTCCGCAAAAAAAAATTAGTTTACTAGGGGTCCGTGAGCAGGAATTTTATGAGAACCCCTGATATAAACTATGTCTGATCAAGCTCATCTTGGTAAAGTTGATTTTAACACGGACGGAAATTACTCTTTCGAATTGGCTATGAATTAGAACTCAGAATATATGTACTTTATGGGGGGTCGGAAATGGATATTGTAGAGATTACAAACGGAATGAAAAACTTAGATATACCCTTTTTCCATCTGTGGTGAAGGGTACAAAAACATTTGATGAACAACACTGTTCAAAATGAAAAGAAAATATTGCCCCGGCATATAAATGTTCGTTGTAAAATTATTTTAAGTGTAAATGAAATTCGTTGAATGTTCCATAAGAGAAATCGCTCGTTTTATTCTGTATTACGAATGTATATGTATTAATATCTATACATATGTACATAAAATATAAATATGTACGTTGTAGCCGTAATGAATAAGCTGTAGTATGTTCTCTTTTAAGACATGGAATGATGTAAGTATGTTGGCTGGTGGCTTTTTTAATGAGAACGGTTACTTACATATGGCTGTTAGAATTGAGTGAGTTCCAAGTGAAAAAATCAACAAAGGCGAAATTTCTCTACTTTATATTTCTTTCGTTCATTCGTTTTTTATCTATTAGTTTTCAAGTTTTTTTTTTTTTGTACACAAACAAACAATTTACAATTATTACATACACATGTATTTAAGTACATGTACATATACATCCCCATATGTATTTATGTATGTATGTATTAGCTTTTGGCTAAATGTTACGTTCCAAAAAGGTTTCATTATTTTATTATACTTTATTAACAACTTTGTTGTAGCTTTTCATTATTATAAATATAAAAAATACGAAATAATAGAATTTAAAATAAAAAACATAGATTTGTTTATTATAAAAAAAACCCCTACTTTTATACCACTTTCCCCTATTTACCGGTCAGTTAATGAAAATCTTGTTAAGTTTTATTCCTTGATGTGATCCACAAATACATTTCTACACCCAACTTTCTTTCCTTTCTCCAAAAGGCTAAACAGACCTTTGTTGCGAGACCCATTTGATATTTTTTGTTGCTTCAGGTTTTATGGAAAATATTAAGACACACAGGAAACTTCCGTACTTCCAAAAAACATAATGCCTGGTTATTTTACTTAACGAGACCTCAGAGCCGGTTATTCACAAAGTGGACGCTTAGAATTTTCTATACACAGTGTAGTAAACGTCAGACGTTGTTTTTTAGAAAATTGTAGGGCCCTACTCGCCTTTTCCATTTTGTAAGTGGCAACACTGGACCATTCCTAAAACAACTTAAACTTAGCCCAGGCAGAGTTTGTAGGCGGCAAATTCGTACGTACAAGCACTTCCAGGGAGAGTAGGTGTGAGAGGTGGGAGACGTCCGTTAAAAAAAATATTTTATGGCTTTAGTCTTCTCCAAAATAAAACCCCCCTATTAACGCATATCTCGCTTTTCGAAATTATACATCATTTCGATTTTTGATAAAATTTCAATATTTTGGTAAAAATTCTCTTTTGATTTTTTGAAAAATATTAGAATTTTTTATATTTCCTTGGTTATTTTTTTTTATTTATTTAGTTAATTTTATTAAAGAGTTAAAAAGTATATTTTTACATTTATTTTAATAACGAGCATAGTGACGAAGACTGTTAACCGTTATACGTTTTTTGTGTTCGGCAAAATCCGGCCTAATAGACGAGATTTTATTAATTACAATTTTAAAAAACTTTATTCATTCGCTCCACTGTGGATTATTATTACCTTTTTTTATGTATTTATATTTTATTATTCAAACTCTGCCTGTTTATTGTGTATGTTTTTCTATAGAATTTGCTTTTGCTGGATTTTCTTATACGGTTCTCGTTTCATATTTTGTTGTTCTTATACACACATCAAGTTTAGTTTATTGGTGTTGAATATTTATACAAGTATAACAACACAGCATAAGGTAAGAAGGAAAGAAAACAAAATACTGTTATACTCATTTTATATCCACCACACCCCAACCACAATTTGCCAAAACTGGATTTACTTGCCAAACAGAAGTTTATTATACGAGTGAATGACTACAAGTATTAAGTTCATCATCAGTTGTGTTGGTTTTCAAACAAAAGCAACTTGGCTAAAATTTCTATATACGCAATTGTTTGTGTGTATGTAATTTTTGTTTTAATACGACCCACTGTAATTTTGGGATTTTTTTATATAATAGAATTTATAATATGACTTTGTTCTTGGATGGTTTATTTTAGAATAGTTGTTGCCTTGATATAATCGAATGGGGGTTGTCTTTGCTAAAAACATGATAAAGTAGAATAAAAACACAGATAACGCGTTGATTCAACCGTTAACTGTTGTCTGGTGGACAAGCAATAAAACACAAAAGGACAAATTACATACAATTCACTCAGGAAGTAAGAGCTCAAGCTTAAAATTATTTAAGACCCTTTTTATTTGAAAAAAAAACGTACATATTTATACCCTTCGCTACAGATGGAAAAAAGGTATATCTAAGTTCGTCATGCCGTATGTTATTCCTACAATAAATATTTTCTATGGGATCAAAAATGTATATTGTTGTATACATATATTTTCTGAGTGTTTATGCGTAGCAAAATCGATTGAGCGATTTTCATCTGTCCGTCTGTAATCGGGTTGAAATCAACTTTGCCAAGCACTAAATGAGCTAGAAAAAATTTAAATATGCCAATCGATCAGACATTGTTTTGCTATCGAAAAATCAGCAAGATTAGTCCATGTTCTTTGAGGCAGCGGGCAAAACACCACGCCTACCTCTAATTTTTGCCTACCATTTGGAACAATGAAGTAACTCCAATGTAAAAGGCAAATATATGGGGCGGTAGAGAATTAAAAAATTTTTCAAGTTATGGGCCTCTGAAATTTTCATAAATAAGTTCGATTGTCAATATGTCTGTCATTTATAAGCTTTTGAAGAGATCTTTCAGAAAATGCTATTTTTTTTTTAAATGCTTAACTCATTAACAGCCATACCTAATTTAGCGCGTAAGACTCGACGCAAAATAACGCATGGCCTTTACGCTGAAATGACATAAATAAATAAAAGCGCAACGTTTTATTGTAAACTGTATCATTTAATAAAACCCTATAAAACAAAACAGTGATAAAAACGCTAGATAAAGCCGAAAAAAGCTAAAATGTCATTACTGTTTTGTAACGTTTTCTAAATACTACAAACAAAATTGGAGTTTCCAATTGCTAAAGGCGAGGATTCATTATCATACACAATCGTAAGATTTAATCACACAAATTCTCACAGAATTCTGTCCTACTTCAAAAATCATTTCAAATTGGCGTCGTAGGTGCCACACTATTAAACAAAAAAGATGCAAGAAACATATACTTTTATTATTTTGTTGTTTTTTCTTCTCATCTTCAAAAAAAAAAAAAAAAAATCAACTCTGATGGCATAGAAAAAAATCATTTTATGAATTATTTCAAAAGATTATAAAATCAGTGGCGAATTTCACTAACTTTCGCCGTTGCAGAAAATGTCAAACTTCATATAAAAAAAATTTCGCCGATTTTTTATATATGGAGTTTGACATTTTCTGCAACGGCGAAAATGAACGAATTTGCCACTGCCACCACCTGGTACATGATTTCGCCATGGTACAGATCTGTCAAAAAGTCTGTCACACACATACACTTTTAATCCACACTATCATACTTTTTGAGCACACATGCAATTTTTTGACAGATCGTACGACTGAGTATGATAGTCAATCCTGGCCTAAAGCTTTGATGCCGTGCTATTTAAGGGCGGCTTACAGTCCACCCTAAATACGAGCGTAAGACGTTATTTAACTGTCAAAAATTCTCATGCCCATACAAAATGTATGAGACCAATCCAAATAGCGCGACGCTAACGTTGGACAATTGAAAAATCCAATTTTGACTGCGCGTAAAAAGTGAAGTTGGCTGCAAAAGAAGTGTTGTTATTGTTTTTTGTTTTTGTGGTATTTCCAACAGTACTGACATTACAGCTACTTTAAGGTTAATTTCGCGATTTTATCTCTCTTAATTATTTTAATTTTGTGGTTTTTAGCAAATAAGATAAGTAAACAATACTGTTCGTTTCACAACGTTGGCGCTCTTATTTAAGTTACTCATTTAGACGGTACGACTTTACGTAAGTAAAATCCAAGAATAAATAATATGAAATTCCAATTCATATTTTAAAAATGGGAGTAAAAACCTTAAGACAGATTTTTTCGCTTTTACACTTTTGGTATACATAGGTTTTTGGGCGGTTTGTAGAAAAATGCATCCCTGATCTAATAATTCGTAATTGTTTTTGTCAGATTTAATAATTATGATAGAAAATTGCGGCTTTCACTACTTATACAGCATTTACACAATGGAATTTTCCATGAAATTTTTGATTTTTGGTGAAGTCAGAGGGGTAAAAAATTTGGCATTGCTTGAATTTTGAGGGGATGTTGTGTAGCTTATGTTTTTTTAATAAAGCATACCGCTGCAACTTAAATAGAGAATTGAAAGAAAATTGTATAGAGTAAATCTGGACTTGCTCTATATAAAATCCGTTTATTGTTTATATATTGAAGCAATTAAAATAACAACTTAAGAAAAAAATTAAAAATGGCAAATTAAAATCTAGATGAAAGATACTTTTAAAACTTTTTATACGTAATTGGTGTTCTGCATGTGATGACGTAGATCCGATTTAGAAAACTAAAATAAGGAAAAGTTTTCAAATATTAATTTAAAAAAATATACAAAAAAAAAATTGTTTTTAACAGGAAACACTTTTTTAAAAAATTAAAAAAAAAAAAAAAATCGAAAAATTGGAACGAAACAATTAAAAAAATATTTATAACTATTGACACAAAGTGTTATTTAACTGAACTAAAAAAAAAAAACCAAAAACAAACAAAAACATTATTTAGATGGGATACTAAAATACGTAACTAAATTTAAGATATTAAAAATTTCGGAAAGATTCACACTTGGAATACAGATTTTAAAATTGAAATTTTATAAAGGAATTATCAGTTCAGTTGTTTAGTTTATTATTATTTTTTTCAAATTAATATAATTGCTTCATAAATTCGAACTAAAATATTTGTTTTGTAAATTTAGGTTTTAATTACTTTTGAAATCTTTATTTAATTTTCAAAAGTTTCAAATGAATCATGGACTGTAAATTCCTTTTGAATGAGACAAAAATATTAGGATTTGAATAAGTGTTAGTAACAATTATGTAATTTTTTTTTTTCTTTTAATATTAAAAAAGGAATTTTGTTACAAAAAGACTGCAGACAAAAAAGTATTGAAATCAAAAGAGATAAACAAAAGACATTTAATATGTATGCATATCTAAATCTTCCGGGCGTACTGGCTGAGTATAAGGTATAATTGATTTCTTTTCCACATCTCTAGATAAAGCTTTGCGCATATCTGCAAGAACATTTAATTTATTAAAAAATTTATCACTTAAACAAACTGTAGTTATTTTACCATAAGCATCCTCGTCTGTGTCTCCTGAATAATATTCGAGTATCGTTCGATAGATTATATAGCCAAGATTCTTATACATATTAATTGCAACTTTATTACTTTTACGCACAAATAAATCCACAAAATAAGCACGTTTCCTTAGAAAAAAAAAAAAAAAAAGAAATGAGAAGAAATAAAATTAAAATAACAGCAAGCATCTAAAAATTTAATTTGTCTTGAAAATGAAACTGGACGATTTCAAGTTTATCCAGTGACAAAAAGGACATGTATAGTTTAAATTTAAAGTATTTTAATCCCTATTATCACTTTAAAGGAATCTTTACGTTCAGAATTAGTTTGGTTTTTACCTATCTGGAAACGAAGCAAAGCAAGTGAGTGACAAAAATGTCATTCAAATAATCTCTTCTTCATTCCTTTTAGGTAATTTTTTATTTTAATACGCCAAATTTGGTTTATTATTACTTTCTTTCTCCATTCCAGACGATTATTAAGATCCAATTGAATAGAGTTTGATTTCACTTTGATCTTGGCGCACTTACTTTTCTGATATGTCTTCCAAGAATTGCATCAATAGAGCAGCCAATCCCAAACGTCTGTAGTCGGGAGATACAGTCAAAGCTGTTACATGACCATGCCAGTTTTCCATATGACCCTCAACTTTACCCATGACTAAATAACAAATAAAATACAATTTAATTTAAATAATGCAGTACATAAGATAAAGCTTGCACTTACTATAACCCATTATTTGCCCACTGGGAGATTCGGCCAATTGGAAAAACTCTGGCCACCTTGCTAAATATTGTGTATAAAATGATAGACCATATGTTTCTGTTAGTGGATCAAAATTTCTGTAATTTAACAGAGCAAAAAATACAAAAAAAAAAATCAAAAATATTTTTTAACTTGAAAATAAAAACTGTAATTAACGTTAGTTGCAATAACTTACACGTTGTTGAATTTAAATAAATCATCGCAAGTGAAAGGTCTTAAGGTGGTCATTTTAATAATATTAATTTACAATTTACCCAGTAAATTAATGCGAGCTCAAAAATAGCATGCACTTCTGGTACACAAAAAAAAAACAACACTGCCGCTTAAAATACAGAGGCAACGAAAAAGCAAACAATAGAGGTCAAAGATAATTCCTTTAATGCACACTTTACTACTAAATTTTAAACAAATTTAATTTAGAATGATTTAATATTATTTGAATACGGATTCCGTATTACGAAACTTGAATATTGTCTGCAATTTATATTTTACAATTGCTTTCATCTTATATATAAAAGCTGAATGTTGTAAAATCCTTATATCACTAAAAAAAATTACTAGCAGTGATGCCAATTTAGCTTATATTTTCTTGGTTTCATTTTGAAAGTACTTTTAAATCCTGTTTTAAACTCCTGTTATTATAGTCAAAATAAAATGACTATTTTTTGTTTGGTGCGTTTATTTGACAGATCTTTTCATGATAATGTTTTGATGAGATCTAGTAAAACGGTTTCATCATAAATTTTACGGCACTGTAATAATTCTAATTTGAGGTCTACACATAAGAAATTATATTTGGGATTGAACTTGACGCATGTTGAGGTCTCATATCCTTTGTTAAGTTGAATCAACATTAATTGAATGATACCTTAAAAAAATGTTTGCAGATTATTTCTAGGAATATAGAAAAACATTTAAAAGGCTTATTTATCTATGATCAGTCGGTAATATTCTTTGTAGAAAAACAAATAAAAGGTGTGTAATTATTTTGATAAGTAAAATAGCAAAAGTCTATTTGTTAAATTAGTTTAAAAATTTTTAAACAGTTCATTTGCATAATAAAAATGTAACGTAAGATTTATGCCATAGTATTGTATTAATTAAGTCAGTACTTAGGCAATTAAAATAGTTTTACCTTTACGCTTAAAGTGTGTTTATACTGTCCTTAGAACCATAGATTAGACCTTAGAACAACTCATAAAATACACCTTATTATTGGCTATAAATATTGGCCATTGTAAATACATATATTCAAAACATATTCTTATAAAAATATATACAATAAATTTTAAGAATAAATTAATTATAATGGCAATGCCTTCATCTCTATCACACCACTGATAATTGCTTAAAAATAGCATCTGGTAATACTTGTAAGGTATTGTCACCACGGTACATTTTTCTGCTGCTTTTTTATTCGTGTAGAAGAAAAAACGCGTCGTGTTGCACTAAATTGTGATTTTTTAAGCTAAGAAAAAAGTGACAAATTTTATTGAAAAATAAATAAAATATCAAGGAATTGTTTATATACATACTAAAGTTTTTCTAGTTAACAAAATTGCCACAAAAATATACATACTATATCAGCAAAATTATATTTAAAAATCACAACGAAAGTGGGACAAACAGCTACACACAATGTAGACGATGTGGAAAATGAATAAAACATGAAGTAAAAAAACGTTAAGCAGCAGAGGAAAAGGGAAACAAGTATAAATTTGCATAAAAAAACGTGTGTTTGTGTTAAATATTTAAGTTAATATACAATTAACAAATCTTATTAAATACATATTGCAATTAAAAAATGCAAACAAAATTGAGATATAAAACATTCACATTGTCCAAAAAACGTTAATCTCCCCTCATTCAGCTGCGTTTGCTTGTTTGTGCGCATTCGTATTTTTCTTTTAACATACGGTCGTTGTGTTTCGTCGTTTTAAACGTCGTCTTTTATTTTTCTATGGCTACAAGTTTTATTAAAAGTTTACTTAAATTGATTTATTTTAATTCTTATGAAAAGATTTATATTTCTATAATTTCATATAAATTGCATAAACATTAATCTGTGAAACATTGAATAATAAGTGTGGGAATTTATATTGCCAACAAAAATGGTCTTATAATGGCTGATATTTTTTCATGTTTGGTGCTTTAGTGGTGAGTAGTGTTGTTGTTTTTAATTGTTGTGTTTTGTATTGTTTTTGCCTGTATGAGATTACTACAAATACAAACAAACCGCGCATTTCTCCGCCTGTTACTATCGGGGTATTGCCAGTTAATATTTTTTATATAAGAGAAATTTCCTTTTAAATGAAATGCAAAGGGCTGCCAGATTTTTATATATATAGTGTTTTATTTGTTTTGGTGAAATTTTATTGGCTTGATTTTATTTACATTAATTATGCATGATTCCTTTAAAGATTTATTATAATCTCGGGTAGTATTTACTATTTACGGATTACTGTGGTGAAAATATCTATATTTCCATTTCGTTAGTATTCAAATGGCTCAATACAAATTACCAAAATCGTTAAATATAAAACTTAAAAACCGGTGTTTGTTTAAAGAATATTGTCTCAGTACACTCGAAATTTTTTCTGTCAGCAGAAAACAGTTTTGGCTGTTTTTCGCAAGCTGCTTTTGAAGGCCTTGTCCACTTTTCAAATAGGTTATAAAGAAAAGAATACAACGGTTATTTGTTTTAGTGTATTTCCCAGCTATGCGGGTGATACCGTTATATTTATTCGCTAAATTTAAAAATTGTTTAATAATATGCAGCTGTTTCCAAATTAGACTGAACATTTAAAGATTGAAGCAGTAAAGAAAGTCATACCAGAGCGTTTGGACGCCTATCAAATTTTATGAACTGATTTTTCATCCAGTATCGTTTGTGTAACAATTAATAAAACGTATAGACTGCTTTAAGTATTACTTCAACTTACTTGCACAAATTCCAATAATCCGGTAAATGCTTGGCGTAAGCGGCTTATCCTTCCCAAAAATTTTTCAGTAGGAATACTTCTCCGGCTAGAAGTCTAGACGCAAACAAACCAAAAGCCATAGTCTTAATCACTTAAAAGTGGCATTCTTTGGTACTGCTGTAGGTCAGGACGAACTGTGCTGGATAAGCGTTTTATTTGTTCTTTTTAATTTTGTTTACATTTTATGACCAAGAGTTTATTAATTTATTTTCGCAACACTTTAATTCGCTGCAGAACACACACACACATTTGTTGGGCTAGCTAACCAACACAATAACAGAATGAAAAAAATCAAAGAGGAATAAACTTTAAATAATCATGAATCAATTTTCAAGGGAATTCCCCCTCAGCTTTTTCAATGAGTGCAAAAAAAAGTACAAAAAGCAAAATAAAGCTAAGAATAGGTCAAGGAAACGCATAAAAATAACTAGAAAATTTTCCCAAAACAAAAAAAAAAAACATTTTTTATTTATTAAGAACTAATTAATTTATATAAAAAAAGTGAGTTGTGGTAAAAATTAAAATTTGTTTAAATAAAATTACCTATATTGTTCTAACGTCTTACTTTCACATCTATGTTAGCAAGCATAATAAAAATGTGAAAGAGGAAAACAATAGATTTATTATTTAGCGTTTATACTTCATTTTATTTGTTTTTAGATTTTTAATATTTTTAAAGTTGCGTGTCATAAAGAACAAATTTAAAATCTAGTGACACTTCCCTTTCTCTTTTTATTTATAAAAAATATTTACCCTACTTTTTCTTCATTAATTCCCGTTTAATAAAAATAAGTACCTTCAATCTTCAGTTTAATATTCCTTTAATTATATTGACGATTTTTGCTATGACGGCAAACTTTTTGGCGGTGTGATCATTTGAGCGTCAAATGATCTACTACGAATCCAATAGAATTCAGTCAACTAGTATTTTTCTATTGAAATTTTAATAAGTTGGCTAAAACTATATATAACAAGCCTTTCCCTGATTTCTTTTTTCTGCAAAATTAATATATTTTTTAATGAACAAAGTTCACTTTAGCCATATTAGCCAAAGTTCAAGAGATTTTTTTATTGTCAAAGGATGTATTAAGAAGATAATTCCTGCATATGAAACCCAGCAAGAAATAAGTGAGGGAATCTTATACATACACAATTATCCACTAACACATTTGCAATAATTTTACACTGAAACAGCGTTGACGTTGTACGGCTTTTCGTATTAAATTTAAATGAATTTTTTTTTTGTCAATTAAATCTAAGTTTTTACTTAAACTTGATTAGCAAAGTTCAAAATAAAGCTTATAAAAAGTTTTGTAATTAAATCTGTTTAAAAAATCAAGCAAAATCTTCAAAAAGTCACTGGTAACGCTGTTTGCTGCAGACATAACACGTATACAAATG
The DNA here is from genome assembly GCA_937654795.1 of Cistogaster globosa. NCBI lineage: Eukaryota > Metazoa > Arthropoda > Insecta > Diptera > Tachinidae > Cistogaster > Cistogaster globosa. The sequence continues at coordinate 6,029,931 of OW569406.1, forward strand.
TTTACATCAAGTTTTTCATTTTATCGTTAAGAATGTGATAGAAACTTTGTTCTACGCAGTGATGGATATTTCCATCATCAGTGATATTTATTTGATGGATCAAATGATTTTCACTGTTCTTGTAGGGAAGGTACTGCAAAGAAACTGGGAAAGTAGAGAGAAAGAGAGAGAGAGAGAGAGAGGGTGAAGTATGTTGGACTCCTAAAAGATACTTTCCGATATTTAAAGTAATAGAAAATAAATTCTCTAAAAGTTTATTTCACTTAAAATACGAATGTTTTGGGATCTAAAGAAACATTTGTCTTTTACAGTGAGACATGAATCCCCATTTTATATATGATAATTTTATTAAGATATAGATCAGGGGCTCTCATCAAATTCCTGCTCACGGACCCCTAGTAAACTAAATTTTTTTCGCGGACCCCTTTGAAGCCCAAATTCATAAAAAAACTTGTATTATTTTCAAAACACTATTTTTTCAGTTCTTCATGTGGTCCTCTTGGATGGTTGCTACGGACCCCTAGGGGTCCATGGAGCCCCATTTGAGAACCGTTGATATAGATTGTAACAAGAAGGAGTTTTATATCCGGTTATGCCTAATCTTATATACCCTTCATCATATATGGTAATCTAAATAAAAATAAAAATAAAAGAATTAAGTTCTTTATATAATTTTACATTAAAAATGTCACCGGCTCTTAATTGGTTAAGTATTTTTTTTATCTTTCTTATTACCTGAAAGATCTCTTTAGAAGCTTTTAAATGATACCCATATTGATACCTTAAAAAATATGGTGCACAGTCGCACTTTTCTATGAAAACTTTACAGGCGCACATTTCGGAAAATGTGGGCAAGTGTTAATTTTTTCACTTGATGTTATTTTCTTACTCTTTTTCAAGTCTCGCCCCATATATTTGTTTTTTATTTTATTTTTAACTGGGGTTACTTCATTGTTACACGTTTAGTGGAAAAATTAGAGGCAGGTGGGTGTTTTGTCCCTTGCCACGAAGGACGTGGACTCGTCTTGCTGGTTTTTAATATCAAAACTTCCAAAACTTTGTCTGATCGATTGTTGTTGTATTTAAATTGTCTTTAGCTCATCTGGTACTTTAGTAAAGTTGATTTCAACTAAAACGGACTATAATTACTTTATGAGGTCGAAAATGGATATTGTAGAAATTACAAAGGGAATGACAAATTTAAATATAACTTTTTTCCACTTTTTGTTCTGAAGCGTATAAAAATATAAACAAAATCAAAAGAAAAGAAGTGTCAAACAAATCGTTTCAAATCAAAATTCCTTTAAAACTTAAATACAGCATCAGAATTTCCACGATAAAAGTCAAAATTTTAACAACAACCAACTAAATATCACCGACAATAATAGATGATGCAACATGTTGGGTCTTTAGCCATGAAGCATAACATGCCAAAAAAAATAAAACTTTCAAGCCTTAATTTAGATTTAAAATTTTCTTTCTGTGCAGGTTAAAATTTTGATTTGATTTTGTGGTCTTTTGAGTGAAAGCAAACGACTTCAAGGACTGTCAAAAAACGATAGATTTAAGGTTAAAAGAACAGTTTAGTTGATGGCAAGTTAAAAATGGAGTAAAATTACTTCACTGAGAAAAATCTAAATTCCAATTATAAAAACTTTTTATGTTTTTAGTTGTCCTTAACCTAAATGTTAAAGTATTACTGCTCATGTCACAGACACCATGTGCTTGCGTCTTTTAAAAAAATATTCAAAGATTGAGTTATAATTCTCACTACTTAATTTAATAATTAAGAAAAAGGTGCTCAAATAGAACGCTTAAGTCAAGCTAATAATAATAAATATAATTTAATGATTTTGTTAAACAAAAACAAAAAACAACAATGAATTTTATAATCACTCTCTTTTTACTCTCGTAAATTAATTACCTTTTAAGAAACAGTGTAGCCAGATTTGGCGTTTAATTGTGATTTTAACGATTTCAATAGTTAATAATTTCGTTTTAATGATTAAATGATTACTCCTTTACATTTAAATATTTAACAAAAAAAAAAAAATAATAATAATAAATTGCTCTTTCATATTTTCCACTGTTAAATCTAAATCAATATTAAAATAACTTTTTAAAAGAAGACAATATCGTCAATAAAATTTATGAAAAGGCGTAGTAATGAGAATCCACAATTTGTGCGGTAAAGCGTAACCAAATAAAAAAATAAAGCTGTCAATTTAGAGCAGGGATGCAATTGATACCGATATATCGGCGATACTTCTGGATTGCTGATACATCGATGTCGGCGATATTTTACTGTCGATACGCCGATACTTCTTTTATTTTTCTTTAGAGATTTTTGAAAAAAATATTCAATTTTAAACATATAGAAATAACATATTTAAAGCAGAACAAAAATTTAAATGAGTTCTTTCATATCTGAGAGACTATTTTTTACTGCAGGTCTGCTTTAAACGAATTTAAGAAATATTCTATCTCTACAAAATTTGAGAACATTTTTGTTTTTAAACAAAAATATTATAAATATCAATTTAAAATATTAATCTTTTGCAATGTTGTTTCTATAATTTTAATTTAATTTTAAAATGATCTCAAATTCAATTCGTTGTCTTTTAAATCTTATTATTATTACTTTTAAATCTTAAGCCAATCTAAACTGAATGCAATCGTTTATTTTGTAAAATCATAAATATTGCAGAGGTTTTTAAGTTTGAAAATTTGAATTTTAGAAACTGAAATGTATTGAAAATTTTGATGATTTGAAATGGCTCATTAATAAACACTGTTATTTTATATAATAGAAGAATTACTCTACTTGAGTTTTGTTAATTTTTACTTGAGCTCAATTTCAATATGCGTATCGGTATCGGCATCAGTATCGGCGATATTTATTTTTAAGTATCGGTATCGGATCGGCGAAATGGCGTATCGTTACATCCCTAGTTTGGAGTTAGTAAAAAAGAAGCATTTAAACAAACAACAATGTTTTTAATATTATAAAAATAATCAAAGTTAGGCTGATACCGTTCAGAATTTTGTCCTACATAAGGCCAGATTTATACTTATCAAAAATGTAAGAAGTTTAATAAAGTTGTATTTAAAGACGATGATGGACTTTTTCATCATAATATTCTATAAGCTCGATCATTTTAACTATGGAATATTCCAACTTTATTAGGCAGATGCAAAGTAAGATTTTGAATATTCAAAAAAGTTTTCGCTTAAACTTTATTTTAACCCAATTAATGGGCGTCATGTGGCAATCAAATATAGAACATAAACTAGATGAGGTCACAAGTCGAAAATGGTAAATTTATGCAAATGCCCATAAATTTGACCATAACATTACTAAAATGTAAACGAAACCTTTTTTGTCCGATAAATGTCTCTAACAGTCACATCAGTGGATAACGCGACAAGTTGTATATATTTTGTTATATAAGCTGTGTATCAGAGAACTGTTTTTTATGTGGCGAAGTATGTTGATTTTAGGAAGTGCGGCATGAATATTTTGACTCATGCACTATTAAGAGTGTATAGGAGTTACCCTCTGTTTTATCATGGCGAACCCGAGAAAGCTATTAATCAGTCACAATTTCATTATACTCTAGTGTTAGCAATTCTTCTTGTGATCGATGGCCCATATTCATAGTCATATACTAAAGTCGACTCTTGCTAAAGTATACTCTAAACTAAAATGCTCTTATTATATTTTTTGCTTTCATAGTCGAAAATAAAGCATACTTTAGGCCGAATAAACTTTAACTGGATGTCAACTTAAGTTTGATAAATGTTTTCATACAATTTCTAATCAAACATTAGAAAAAAGTAACCCTGTTGTTATTTCGTTCACCAAATAAAATAATTATGGAAAAATGAGTTAAAAACAGCTTTAGCTATTTTTAAATTTAGAGTTGACTTCAACGCCAAAAATATATTTTAAATTGTCTATGAATGAGTTAGAGACGACTCTAAAGTAAAACCGACTTTAGCTCCCTAAAAGTATCTTTTGTATATTAAATTTTAATTCAAAATTATACTCGTATCATTGATCAGTTTGATATGTACGAAGTTGGTCACTCAGAACTATTGCGAAGATTAAATCAACGATGACAGAAAAAGTTTTCGCAACTAAATGTACTGGACAAGTTTTTTACTTTTCTGTAAAAATTCCTTAAAACGTGATGAATTTTATTATAAAACTATTTTTTTATTCTCTGAACTTTTTAATTAGTAAAAGTTTTCTTATATTCCTTCGTATGAAAAATATTTTAATTTAAAGTGACGATTTTGATAACATTTTTATCACACAATTTTGGCGATTATTACCATCTTTTTTATCTGGCAATTCTGTAAATGTGTTTGATAAAAAAAGTCTACAGTTATTTTTTATATGAATGTTAGTTGATGTAATTATTTATTATTTGTATGCAACACAAGTGAAATGAATATAAAAAATAAAATAATTAAAAACTGCATTATTACTTGTGTTTTAATATTAAATATTATGATATTTTTAATTTTTAATGCGTTTATTCGTTATTCCACAATTACATGTGTATTTTAAAAAATAAAAAACTATAAATACAAAGCATACATCTGAAAAAAAAAACACTCGTGTAAATACGAAACATCATATAATTGTTTTTTTGTTGTGCTTCAAGATTATTACGAACAAATAAATGAATTAAAAAGAGCACCAAAAAATAACCAGACCAGTTGTTAAGTCGTCGTCATTGTCGTTTTTACTGCTGTATTCTTTTTACACAATACAAGCGTACGTACGTACGCTTAGAGTGGTGAAATTGAATTGACACCAACAACTATTTAGCTAAACTAAAAAAGTATCTGGTGGATGTTTCCAAGTGTATAAATTTATTCTATGAAAAGTTCGTATTCATATCTCTTGTTCGTGTGTTTCTCTCAATCTTATTTCTCTCTGCCTTTTTCGTTGATACCTCATTTTGTATTTTGGTTTCCATTTCATTGCAATGTCGCAGAGCCCGTATAGACAAACATACGAATGTACAGTGATTAATAAAATTAAAACATTACTATACAGAGAATTAAATTATTTTAGATGATTTTTAGAAACTTTTGAAACGATGAAATCAACGTTAAAGTGGACTTTAAACAAATTCCTAGTGTCCATTTATATACCGACATATTCGAAGTGGTGTAAGAAAATTTTAAATGAAAAAATGGATATATTTCTTAAGAAATCTGGTTTCGCAAGCGATTAGCTCAGGTGCTAGATACTCAAGGCCATTTGCGAACCGTAAAATTTAAACTTTCATCCATACGTAAAAAATGTCTATAAATGAGACAGCACCATAGAACTACAGAAGTATTAATCAGAATAGTATCGAAAACTAATAATTTTTCAAACTGCCAGGAATTAAGTATTATAAATATACAGGCATGTCACACATTGTGATCGGAATATTTTTAATTTCTAATTAGTTATTTCGATCGATTTGATTTTACCTTCTTTAGATTCTAATCGATTTTGCGCACAGACAAGTACGAGGGCTGCTCTATATATTTCTGGCCTAATAATGAAAATGCGAATATTTATAATCAAAAATATCAAAAATGGTTTTATTGTTTTTCAAAGTATTCTCCAGCATGATTTATACACTTTTGCATGCGCTCAAACCAGTTGTCGAAGCACTTTTTCCACTCCGATTGAGACACCTCTAAAACATGGTTTTTGAACACTTCAACAGCCTCTTCTGGCGACGAAAATCGTTGACCACGCATTTTTTTCTTGATGTGCGAAAACAAGAAGAAGTCATTAGGTGCCAAGTCAGGGCTGTACGGCGGATGAACCATTAATTCGACGTTTTGGGCGGTCAAAAACGTTCTTCTCTTGTTGGTTTTTCGAATTTCTCCGATGCCTTCAGGCAAACAAATTGTAGTGTACCACTCAGAAGAGACCGTCCTACGTTGCTCAAGCGGAACAGTCGCCACATGACCAGTTTTGCCGAAGAAACAGGCGACTATTTGCTTCGAAGTGCTTCTTCCACGAACAACTTTCGTTGGATTTTGCTCGTCTTTGAAGACCCACACGGTCGATTGTTGTTTCGTTTCGGGCTCATACGTATAGAACCATGATTCGTCACCTGTGACGATCTTATAAACGTCTTTTGAAGCACCGCAATCGTATTTTTGCAACATTTCTTTGCACCAATCGACACGAGCCTTTTCTGAGCGACTTTCAAATTGTGCGGGATCCAACGAGAACAAACCTTTTTTACGGCCAGGTGTTCATGCAGTATCGAATGTATGCTGGTGGAAGAAATGTCCAAGGATGTCTCTATCTCTCGATATGTCGCATGTCGATCTTGCATTATGAGTTTACGCACGGCATCAGTGTTCTCTAGCACAACAGCCGTTTTTGGACGACCTTCACGGAATTCGTCTTTGAGCGAGCTTCGGTCACGATTAAATTCATTATACCAATTTTTCACAGTGCTATAGGATGGTGCTTCATCGCCATACAAAGATATTTAAGTTCATCAATGCACTCTTGTCGTGATAATCCACGTCGAAAGTTGTGAAAAATGATCGCACGAAAATGTTCACGAGTTGCTATTCCATTTTTTTCTATATTAATTTTTTCAAGTCACTGTAAACAACACAAATAATGGTCGCAGGTCAAAACGTTTTAAGTACGATTATGCTTAAAAATGACAAACTTTCCAATGGAAATGTTAGATTGCACTTGGCAGCACTCAGTGTTGCCAGGCCAAAAATATATATAGCAGCCCTCGTAAACAAAAAGTAAGGACACATTTTAAAAAACAATTTAAAAAACTGCAAAAAATAAAATTTAATTCCATGGTAACATTTAAAAGTAGTTTCATTTCCAAAAAAAAAGAAAAATTTTTTCTCGTTAAAAAAAAACAATTTGCAAATTAAACCTTTCAGAATTGAGTTTTGTGACATGCCTGATTGCATTATTTTGGACTCAACTGAAATGAGTTCTATTCCGTATTAAGAAATGTGTGCAAAAGTTAATATAAAGACACAAGTTCGAAAATATGCAAGGTCCATTTTGAAAATTTCGTTTTGTGTCCCAGCAAACAAAAAAAATTGAAGTAGTTAAAGTAGCATGGATATTTTTATTGCTTCTCTTGCTCCTATTCTCTGTGATGTATTTTTAATAAGTTCGTTTTTATTTTGGTTCAGTTATAAGTTTTAAACTCATGAAAAACTGATGAAAGTTTATGAAAAAGAAAAAAAAAATTAAAAAAAAACAAAAACTAATGAAAAACGTATCCTAACTATAGAATTTTCACTAATTTTAAGCATTTTCTAAATGCTAAGCCATTTTGTTAATATAAACCCATAATGCTCGCCAATTACAAGCTCATTTTAAAATCAGGCGTTTTTCTCCTAAATTGATTCAATTTATTTTACGTAGAACCCATGAATTACCTCCTTCTTTTGCATGTTTTTTTGCTGGGTTATTATTTAAGAATGTGAGTCTTGTTTTTGTAATCTTTAAATATAATAAAACATTCACGGGCTCATTTCTGTATATGAAATATTTTTGGAAAATTTTGATGTTTGAAATAAAAAGGTGATGCTCACTGTCTTTTCTTTAAACGCACAAAATTTCTTGTAAGTTTTCAGGTATTCTAACGATTTAAAAAAAATTTAACATTAGAAAATTTTACTTTTCTAAATTCCAATAAAATAACAATTTTATTGTAAACATAAATTCTAAATTTTATTTTAATAGACCACGGAAACGTTATTTTTTTAGCAGACTGTATCTTCCCTTTTATAACCATAACCCAATGATTGCTTGCTTGCTTGCTTGTTTGTTTTTAGTTTTATTTTTCGTTCTCCCATTTTATGTACTGGTTTCTTTTTTCGTATACATCAATATACGAGGCTTTTTATATTGTGAGTGAGTGTACGTACGTACGTACGTATCTACGTATGGTTTTGTGATGTTTGTTGTTATTGTACTTTGTTCGCTACAAAAACAGTTTTTCATTGTCTCTTTCATTCGTATTCGTTCGTTCGGTTCGTTGGCATAGACATTTATCGTGTAATTTAAAATTTTTGTAAAAATCACTAGAATTCGATTAACTAAAATTCCTGTTGATAACTCGATGAAACGCTACACTGCAAATGAATTGAAAATTGCAATTTTTTTCAATGTACCGCAAATAAAAGAAGCAAAATTCTCGTGCGTAAAATACCTACCCGATGTTGTGAAACAAGCAGCAGATCTTTTAAACAGCACGAATAAGCTATTCAAAAGCAAAAGAGAATAAATTAATAATAAAAAAAAAGAAAGAAATGTAAGAAATAATGAAACAAAATTAAGTGATTTGTGCATAATTGTAAGAATATTTAGTTTTTGCCTAAACCAGCCGCAACGAAAACCTTTTCTTATACCTACTCCACTCTTTATTTTTTCATTTTGAGTACTAGAAGTTGTATTTGTTGTATGGCCTCATGTCTCGCTTATTAAATGGGGTCCCGTCTCGTATTGTTTCGTATGAAAAAAATATTTGTTTAGTGTGTGCGTGTTTTTATATATTTTTATAATTTTTTCTTTTAATGAATTTAGTAACCCGCACTGAAAAAAAAAAACACACATACACACAAACACAATACACCAATAATTCTTAATTTGTTTGTACTTTTTGAGTTTGAACAATATTTCATGTATAAAGGTTTGTTTGTGTAAGAGAGTGTATTCAGTAATTTTTTTATTTAGTAAAATCTATGTTGCCAGATTTTTAAAATTTCTCATAATTTTAACGGTAATTGAATCATAAATATTTTCTTTAAACACTTTAACAAGCAAAAATGCTTATAATTTTTCAGTTTAAAATTAACACTATTAAGCCGTAATGACACCCACTTTTTTGTGTTTTTAACATTTATGTTAGTTTAACATAAACATAAATCTTTAAATGTAAAACTTTCTGTAAATGTTTCCAATAAAAAATGTAAAATATCAAAAATAAATGTTATAGTTTTTTAATGTTATTTTCTAATTGTTCAAGCAATAGGTAAATTTTATAAAATAAAGATATTGTTTATTATTTTTTTTATTTATTTTGTTGTTGTTGTATTTGAAAAAAATTATTAAAAATTTTTTTTCCTGTTTCCTGTGGCGAAATATTAAAAAATTAAAATTATTTAAAAAAATGTATCTAGTGCTAGAACAATTAGAAAATAACATTAATTATAAAGGTAAAAAAAAACTATAATATTTTGTAAAAGTTCTTAACTTAAAAATGTCACTCCAAGCTTAAAATATTGCAGTGCTTTTAAGACGTTAGTTCTACACTTGAATGTAATAAGTTTATTATGTAATTAAAACTCTTGAACTCTTTAAAATAGCACTTTAAATTTACTTGAGTTTGTCTTGTGATCAAAATTCGTTTAAGTGTTATTTCTTTATAAAATCACTTATGTTTAAAATATATTTGTATTTGGTCATATTTGGTAATATCAAGGGGCCCTTTATTTCCTAATGTTTGAACTGAATTAAATGAAACGGTGCATTAAAACTCGACAATATCTACAAATCAGCGAAAACATAAAACGAATTAGATAAAAAACAGAGAAGAGATTATACAGCACGTTACAACAACAATGTCTTGGATTCATAGGGAAAGGAAAAAAGATGCAGTTTCACTTTATAAATTTTTTTTAATTGCCTTTGATGTTATTTAACACAACAAAAGTTGCTTACGTTACTTATAGCGTACGGTATGTCAGAAGAGATATTAAATTTTATTCACTATTAAATCATCAAAAGACGGTTTTTATTTAAATATGGCGGGAACATTTTTTGGCTTAATACAAAAAGATATAGAACAAAAAGCAAATTACACAGGGCTTACTTCGCATAATTCTTTCTTTGTATCTAAAAATGACTTGCGTTTTAAGTAATTTACGATATATTCTCATTTTGCTCGATATTGTGGACCACAATGTATAGAGTGTGCTTGATATTTTTTTGTTCATATGTAGAGTCCTCTGATTGGAAAGTATGTATCATGGAAATCTCCATTTATCAGTTTATATTATGACCACTAAATATGCATATTCTCATTTAATAGATAGCTCGCGTTTATAGAAAACCAAAATCTCCTTGAACGTCTATCAAATTTGTTGCCATTAAGCACGACAAGATAATAGAAAATCGGAGTAATGTAAGAAAAAAGTCTTCGCTTAACTTCCTTTCACATATTTCTACATGGAATTTAGTAAAGAAATTTCAATAACAAAAAAAAAAAAAATTAAATAACAGAGAATTAAAAAATAAGATATCTTTAAAAGCTTTTAAATGATACCCATGTTGATATCTTAAAAATATGGTGAACTATCGTCCTTTTCTTGTCAATTGAGCGATGTCCCTCTGTCCTTCCGTGTTAGTGTTGAAATCAACTTTACCAAGGCACTAGAGGAGCTAAAGAAAATTTAAATACGGCAATCAATCAGACATAGTTTCGAAAGAGTAGTTCTGCCGGTTTCTCTACATGCGAACGAACATTTCTTTCTCATATTTATATTGAAAACAAAAACAATTTTTTATATTTTGTTTTTGTTTTCAATACAAGTATGCGAAAGAAATATTCGTTTGCATGTAGAGAAACCGGCAGGTTATTAAAAATCAGCAAGATCGGTCCATTTCCCTCGAGACAGTGGGCTAAACACCACGCCTGCCTCCACTTTTTCATATCATTTGGAACAATGATTACTTCATAAAATCAAAAAATAAAAATAAAAAAATAAATAAAAAATAAGGAAAAAAAAACATCAAGTAAAAAAATTGTGGCTGGCCCATATTTTTCAAGTTATATGGGCCTCTGTAATCTCCAAAATTTTTAAAATATCAATATGGCTATCATTTTAAAGCTGTTGAAGAGATCTTTAAGGAAGTGTTAAAATTTTTTAAAAATGCTTAACCCATTAAGAGCCGATGATGTAAAATTATACATCTTACTTTTTCATATTTTTTTAGTTCTCTGTCACCGTAATATATTTTTTTGTCCAGATTCTGCATTTATTTGGAAAACGTTATTTATTTTTATGTAACTAATGATCTGGCATCCCACTAAAAACAGTTTATTTTCTGTTGTTTGTGTTTCTCTGTTAAACTGCAAGCTGTAATGCTTTTTGCTTTGTTTTGCTTGAATTGTTGTTTTTTCTTCTGATTTTTCACCGAAATTCATGTGCGTAACATTTACAACACAATTATAAATAAACTTTTACTATTTGTTGCAACAGAAAATAAATTTTCATATAGAAAACTATAATCATTCTCAGAGAAATAAATTCAATACAAACATACATACATATTTAGATAAGTAATTTTTACCTATAATTTTATAAATTAAGTTTTAATATTTTTCTACCTGTACAATAGGTACCTATGTATGTAGGTATTTGTTGCCACACAAGGTCATTTCGGCACCACCACTTTTATTATTTGTAAAAGCTAATAAATAAATTGTGCACTGATAAAATATGAAATTCATATGTGAATCATATTATTATTATTGTTTTAAATTCTCAGAGAATTTGGTTTTCCATTTTAATATGATTATATACAGTGGACGAAACTTAAAGAATGTATTAATGTATGGGTACTTATGTAGGTAGAAATATTAATTCTTGCAGAAAGAAACCGACTTTAAAATAGATTCCTGTTATCTGTCTATAAAGGTTTAAAAGTTTGAGCACAAACCTACATAAAATTGCATTAACTATTGGAGTACTCTTTAGTTTCCAAATTAATTTACACCTACTTGCTGTTCTGGCAGATTTAGCAATACCGGTTCTTTTTTCAATTTCAACCGTCTGTCTAGAACTGTTAAACAGTTTGACCATTTAGATCAAATTACATCAACTTTTATAACACCCTTTATATTATAATTTTTATTATACCAGACAAAGTAGTGGACATTCTGTCTAATTTTCAAGTAGAAGATAGGGCTATATAGGTCAAATTTCATCAATTAGGGGAACACCCTTTAATTTATAAACTCAAATTAAATTTTTGTTGTTTTAGCGGACTTAGCATTACAGGGTCCTTGTAAACTTCAGCTGTCTATCTATAAAGGTTCAAAAGTTTGGCCACATATATTAATTTGCATGAATTGTTGGAACACCCTATAATTTTCATATCCAAATTTTGTACTTGTTGCTATATTGAACTGAGCTAAACAGATTATTTGTAAATTTTAACTTCTGTCTACAACTTTTTAAAAGTATATGGCATCAAATTAAATGAACTATTGGGGCACCATTTAATTTATAATTTTGAATATTTATATTTAGTATTTTAATGATCATAGTAATCGACATTCTGTCCAATTTTTACGCTTTTGTTTATTAAAGTTCAAAAGATAGCCCAATATAGTTAAATTTATGTCACCTGCGTGGACACCCTTTAATTTTTATATTTTTTTGCTTTGTACTATCGGGTGCTATAATATACAATTTTTTTCAATTTTGAAATGTGTGGGGACACTCTTAAATTTTTAAAATTATGAACTGGTTCAAAAACGGGATCAATCTTTACGAATAATATCGATTCAGAAATTGCTGAATTTTGCAGGCACAAACATAAAAAAGCAACATTTAGACGAATTGATGACTTCCTTCTTTTTTAAAAAGTCGATTAAAAACGAATCTGTATTTCTACGTTTGTTTGTACTTTAGAAGAAGGCAAGTGGCAGACCGATCATTTTGAAATCTTCGTAAAATCTTCGTATAATTTTTTTATCCCAATTTAAATCGTTTACCTTGCCTTACTCAATCCTACAATTTATTTAGAATATTAAATCCGAGGAAATTCTGTTCTCCTTAAAAAAAAATCACAAGAAAAAAGTGAGTTTAAGTTTTACAATGTCACACAAGAATAATTCATTTTAAAATGCAACTCTAAGTCTGTTTACCGAATCGGAAAGACCTGTCAAAAGATGTTTCATAACTTTTATTTAACACAGCACGCGCCAAGCCCAAAAATCGCGATTTACTCATTCGAGCCAAAATATTTTTTCTTGCTGATAACATTCTGTTTATGTCCATTTATTATATATTTGAAAACAGAAAGTGAAAACTTTCACTTTTCTCATGATTTTTCATCAATTTCTTGTGTGTGCACCGGTGATCACGTGATCCTGGAGCCGCGTGATCACCGATGCACATTCAACATGTTTTCTTTCTTTATTACTTAAGACGATTTAATTCAGATAATTTATAAAAATTTAAACGTTTCAAGGAAAAAACTAACTGATAAAGAGATTAATTAAACTTTGAATGCTGATCTCTTCAAACTGTCATATTTTTTTGGACTCATCATCGTCTTGATGATGTTGATAGAGACAAAGATTACATTCCTTCTATTAACTGAGATGAAGAGTCAGATGTAGAGATTGTTCCGGATTTGAAAAAATATTATTACAAAAAACCATCCACCTGTTGTCATTGAACCAAATGGCCCTATATTTTGTCCGTCCCTGAGGCATTATGGGTATGCAAACTGCTCAGGCCAAGCACAATTTCACGTTCATCTGGGGCTACAGATCGATTCCAGGTATATAAACCCAATGTAAATCGTGTGCATTATGCCACATTCACGTTTAAAGACATTAAGGTTGCGTGTGGATATGTGTACACGCGGCCCAAACGAGTACTCAGGTTGTGCGCATCGGTGCCTCACATGGCGCTAAATGTGTTAACACAAGGTATAGAGGAGAGAAAAGACAGTAGGTGAAAATATAGCCATTTCATTAGTTATTTTACTTTGCGGACGAATGTGATATTTAGTAGAATCGACGAAGGAGGCTGCGTGCTGTATTGTTTTATTTTTTGGTTGCCGCAGAGGTTGAACCCTGGCCAGCCAACCTGATTTGTAGTCAAAGTGCTTACTATTAAGTACGGGCAGCCTCAATTTAAATTTTCTCTACCTCATCTTGTGCACGGATGGACAGACGCACATCGCTCAATCGACTTCGCTATGCATAAGGACTTATGGGGTCCATTATTGTAGAAATTACAAACGGAATGACAAACTTAGATATATCAGTTTTCCACTTTTCGTGCTGAAGGGTATAAAAAATTAAAAAACTTTTAAAATTTTCTAAAAATTTCCATTGAAACGTCTGTCGTCTGCGGTTACTGTTTATTAAATTCCATAATCTTACGTTTGTATCATAAAAAAAAATTGTCATTAAAAGACAAAATAATTACATTATTGTTCATTTATATTATTTACCGAATCGTTCCACTTGACTGATTTTTTGTTGTAAGAAAACTGTTTTGTTTGAGACATTGCACGGTCTCACTATGAGTAGATTTAACATTAGAAACTTCAAAAGCTTAACAAAAGATTTAGTTTCTAATGTTTTTAATTAACAATAATTTGCATTGAGCAACAATGATATTGAAAAATTTAATAGAAAATGCAATTTAAATAAAATTTTAAGCTGGTCGCTTCACAAAAAAAATTTATAATTCCATCGTTCGCTTATAACAAACCCAGAATTTATTTTTTGAATGCAAATATGCGAACAAGCGAGTTTTTGTGACATTTTGGGACAGGCATTAAAAGAAGCGGACTTATTTATTAAACCAAATATCTTTCGTAAATTAAAAAAAGACAAAAAAAAAATGCTGTAATTCTTTGTGTGGGAATCATGATATCCAGTAACGCCAGATGAGTGTTGAGGCCTGTTTCTTGGCTGTCGTATAAACTTTAGTTGCAGAAAACTATTATTTCGCAGTCGAGTAACAACAACAGATGACCATCACTGTTATAAAGAACTCAATATGGCTTTCAGTACTTCAGCATAAGAAATAAGTGAAAAGTAAAACTATAACGATTCGACATTGTCAAAAAAAGAAGCAAATGAGAATTATTGTTTTATACCTTCTGGCGAATACAGGCAGTTTTTTTAGTTAAGATTACTGAAAGCTTTTAAAGTAAAGACATCGTTATAAAGTAATGTCTTTAATATTTCTCTACTCCATGCTCTTTTCAACGGCAGCTATGACGGACAAAACACATTTATTTCAAATACCATTCGAGAATTATTTAAACTATATAACGTTCGGCTACAAGCAAGGAGATTGTTATGATCTCAGAATGAAGCGAGCAATACATAATGGAAGGGAAAAGTTATTCTTTTAAGTAGATAATTCAGTCTTTTTCTAGTATTTGAAAGAAGTATTTGATGATGTTCATAATTTTGAAGTAAAAGTTAAAACTTCAATTATTTTATTGTTGGAAATATCATTTTTAAAAAGGGCATAAAACTTTTCTTAGAAATTAGCTATTAAGAACTCTAGCCGCCCTTTACCTGGCGTCAGATTCGTGAGTTTGTTTTTGAGTTTTCCAAAACAACAATTAGGCGTCATGGTCGTTAAGAGTTGGATACTTTGAAAAGTTTTCAACACACGAAAGATTTATACCGCATGGGAAAGCTACTCTCAACTTGATAAAAATTTTATATTACCGCAACTTTTAAATGACTGCTTCTGTTAAACGCCAAGTTTATAAATTTAACTACTCTATGCCGTCTAAATGGTTTTGAAGCTAAATTTAAGTTTGCTCCTAACAAACTGCCCCTGTCAACTAGTTTAATTTGAGGACATCATAAATCCACCTTAGATTAAACGCAAAAAACTATGTTTCAACTTAAGACGGGAGATAGATTTTCTTGAGTTGTCTCTCTTGAACATCTTTCCTGATCGCTCCTTTTCCGAACTAGTCACTCTAAACCTGCCTTAGAGATTTATTGCCCCGTTTCTTGTGGTACTCGATAATCGTCGACTGCGCTGGTTTCACGAGCATACAGTTCTATCTCGCTACACAGAGCTTCATATTTCGCAGGAGAAGAGTATGTATTGAAACTTGAGGCTGACTGCCTTACCACCGTTAAAGGATAGAGAATTTTTTTCTCTCTGCCCTATTTTTGTCTATTTTTGTTCACATCTATGAGGTGAACCAAGTTCGCTTGCCAATTGACGTCCTTGGTATTGCCTGGGATGAACGAGGAACAAAATATGGGATACATATTTCAGCGAACCATGAATCGAGGCAATAGCGCAAACTTTTTAGGTTTCGTAATTATCAGTTTTAGAATTCGATGTTTTAGCATTCGATGTCAATACAATTTTAATTCTATGGAAATTTTGATCGATATCAAATGCCGTACCGATTTAAAAAAAAATCTAAGAAATGTTTATCACCTTATCTGTGACTATTACGAGGGCTGCTCTATATATTTCTGGCCTAATAGTGAAAATGCGAATATTTATAATCAAAAATGGTTTTATTGTTTTTCAAAGTATTTTCCAGCATGATTTATACACTTTTGCATGCGCTCAAACCAGTTGTCGAAGCACTTTTTCCACTCCGATTGAAACACCTCTAAAACATGGTTTTTGAACACTTCAACAGCTTCTTCTGGCGACGAAAATCGTTGACCACGCATTTTTTTCTTGATGTGCGGAAACAAGAAGAAGTCATTAGGTGCCAAGTCAGGGCTGTACGGCGGATGACCCATTAATTTGACGTTTTGGCCGGTCAAAAACGCTCTGGTTTGAGCTGATGTGTGAGAGCTCGCATTGTCATGGTGAACAATGATTCGTCTTCTCTTGTTGGTTTTTCGAATTTCTCCGATGACTTCAGGCAAACAAATTGTAGTGTACCACTCAGAAGTGACCGTTCTACGTTGCTCAAGCGGAACAGTCGCCACATGACCAGTTTTGCCGAAGAAACAGGCGACCATTTGCTTCGAAGTGCTTCTTCCACAACTTTCTTTTGATTTTGATGGTCTTTGAAGACCCACACGGTCGATTGTTGTTTCGTTTCGGGCTCATACGCATAGATCCATGATTCGTCACCTGTGACGATCTTATAAACGTCTTTTGAAGCACCGTAATCGTATTTTTGCAACATTTCTTTGCACCAATCGCCACGAGCCTTTTTTTTTAAGTTTTTAGGATCATAATTTTTTATTTAAAAAATCGCCGCAAGTTTTCCTATAACGCTTTCCTAATTCTTAAGTTCCAGTTCTCACACAAATATACATATGTGTGTATCTGCTTGAAAACTATTCCGAAGAACAGTTTGTTGAAAATCAAAATCAAAATAAGTAGAAAGAAAGAACACTTTTAACACAGATGAAAGAAAGCAGACATGCTTTTGGCCATGTGTTGCTAATTAGTCGCACAGCTGACATAAAGTACAAGAGAGATATTTACGTACGAACGTACGTACCAAATATTTTTTTTTACTCATTTGTTTTATTTTACATGATAAAACACAATGTGCTTAATGCCGGTCGCGTTCCCAGTTAAAGAAGGTGTTTTTAGTCAAAGTACTTAACTTGAGTGTGGCCTGTCGTTTGTTAGTGTTTTTTTTTTCTCGCTTTCGTTGTTGATGTTATTTTTGCTATTACTTCCTTTGTAGTTGTTGTTGTTGTTGTTGTTGACTTCGTAAATGAGGTGAACGACCAGAAACCAAAACAATGCGAATGAGAAATGCAACAATTGTTTGAGCTTAACGCGTCGCTCTTCTTGTTACGGTAAATCTCTCTCCATTAAAAAAACACACACACACATACACAAATGACGATGTCAATGATAATAATGATGATAATTATGATGTTGTTTTTGTTGTTTATATTGGATGTTAATTATGACATTCTTTTTCTCTTATTTTATTTGGTTCGTTTAACTAGTCGGCCGGTTAGTTGGCTACTGGTAGAGTGGACTAGATAGAATAAAAAATCTGACTTGATGTTTGGCTAACACATACAAACATACATACATCCATGCATCCAAAAATATGTGCAAAATGAAACCTACCTTCACCTTTACTTTTTTTGGTCACAACATTCATTTCATTTGAATAAAATTTGACCTACCAACCGACAAATCTATCTTGAAGAAACTAGAGTAGCATTTTTTCTTATCGGTTAAAAAATTTTCTATAGATAGAATGCGTAAGATAAATTCTGGCCAGAGATAAGTATTTGACTAAGTAAAGTCTGTTTAAAAGAAAAGAAAATTTATATCTGTCGTTTTACCAGTGTTTTATTTACACTAAAGATGCGGTCAGATTAGTCAAATATTTAACCAAAAAAAAAGCATAACCACTTGTTTTACAAATGTTTATTCAATCTCTCCTGACACGTATAATTACGAAAGACGATTTACAATCACCCTTATTCCAGTTTTCGGCGTCGTTATCGTCATCGTTTTAGTATCAATATCACTTCGTATCAATGTCGTCGTCAATTTGATAAAAAAATTTCATTCTATAACATCTTTGTGACGACGTCGACGGTTTATCGACTTTTATCAAATGAAAATGCACATCACTAAGTTTTTTTGTTAAATTTTTTTTATTTAAAATTTCAAGTACCTTTTCTTCTATCATTATTTTAAGCCTTTATTTTTATTTTTTATTTTATTTATTTTCTTAATTTTTACTCGCTTTCGTGTTTCTCCTTTTTTTTTTTGTTTCGAGGTCTCTCTATCTCTGCTTTCTTTGTCAATAATTTGAGCTTCTTATTTTCAACCTCCAATAATGTTTTTGTCGCTTATCAACATCTCTAAGGGTGCCTTTTACTGGGGACATCGAATTTAAAATGTTGGAATGTAGTTTTGCCTGTTTCTGGCTGTGTTTCTGCAGTAAATTAGTTTGATTATAGCATGTTTTTTTTTTTGCTTTCTGTTTAACTTCTTTCAACGGAACAGGCTGAGCAGAACTGGTATCATTGGTAGAAGCATTAGACTTGCAAGGATTTTCCTTTAACTGTTGGTTGACTTTCACTGATTCTACAACGACAATTTTGACTTACGCAAGTTCCATTTCATAAGAATCGTTTCCCATGTGAAGTCTTTAAACTGCTCCTTAAGGACTCAAATGCTTCTGAAGTTTAAAAGGTTTGCCACAGCTTTTTCCAACGGACTGAGTGAAAATTGCTTAAACATTTCGCTACCAGCGGCTTTACACTCCGCTTTATTAGCAACCATCTTTTTTCACTTTGAATTTTAAATCTCGCCATACCACAAACAAACTTTTATATAAATACAAACTTTATTATAAATTACTATTTGATTCTTTATTTTGTTATTTTTTGCCATCCATCTGCTAATCTTCCAGGTGGACCAAGAGATTTTAGTATTTTTTCAATTTCTTCCCATTTTTCTTCTGCAATCAATCCACTAATTTTTCAAATTGATTTGCATTTGTAACCTTCACTTTTTTACTTTTTTCCATTTTTAATGTTATGTTTGGTTTAAATCACTTCCAGTCGTTATGCAAAATGGCGTCGACAAAAAACAGAGTCACGTCAATACAATGTCGCCGTCACATTTGTTATAGAATACCAAAAATCTTTGAGTAGTAATCGATAAGTGTCAATAACGAGAAGTAGAATAATAATTCGAATCCGTCGACACATATCAACATTGAAATGTGACAACGCCGACAACTAGAATAACGGTGAATATAATAAATGGATATTTTACCTTTTATATTAAGCAGGAATCTTATATTTCTTAAAAATTATTTAAGAAAAAAAATTTATAATTCAGCGGTTACGTCTTTTTTGTCAAATATTTGGCAATTGGTCTTTTTTTTATTTCGATAAAATCTATCATCTCCTTTTCATACTGTGATGAAACAAACGACTTTTTCACAATGTTCACAAATATTCTTCTACATTAGTGCTGGAAAAATTGACTACTTTTAATCACTCAATACATTTAATTTGGGTATTCGGCACTATTCGATTCTTTTAACGTACAGTAGCAAGCAAAAGTGAGCAAATGCTTGGAAGTTAAATAGAAAATACAGCTTCTTGAATTTATTCTTTAATATGTTCTTAAAAATAAGCACTAAAAAATGTTTATTACATGTTTATTACTATTTCATATTTGCTCGGTCTTGCACGTTTTTCTTTCCATGACAGTTTTTATAAGTCTTTTTATTTTGTCCACAAGCCTGTGTTTTTTATAACGCTATTAATACGCTTAGGCATACTTTCAACAAGATTTTGAATAATTTCAGGCGGGATTTGGTTCCACTCGAGCTGAGTACGTTGCCATAATTCTTCCAAGTTTTTTGGGAGCATTTTGGTATTTTCCTAACTTCTTTTTTTTTACTATTGCCCACAAATTCTCTATTGGATTTAGATCGGGGCTTTGTGCGGGCCAATCCAATAACTGAAACTCTTGTTCTGACAACCAGTTCCTAACAATTTTAGCAGTGTGCTTCGCATCACCGGCTTGTTGGAAGATAACTTCCTTTTGTGGCTAAGGGCTTTTATCTACAAAATCATCTGGCAAATTCGTCTGCAGTATATTTAAATAATCTTCTTTTCTCATTATACCATTTATTTTTACGAGTGGATCCATTCGCCAAAACGTAAAGCATCCTCACGCCATTAAACTGCCTCCACCATGTTTAACAGTCGGCTTTACGTGATGCCTTTGGATGCTCTCTGTTGGTCACCGCCAGTAATAACTTAAACCGTCTGACTGAAAACGGTTTATTTGGACCTCGTCCGACCAAATCAAGGGTGATTCCATTCATCGGAGGTCCAATGTTTTATACCTTTTGGCAAATGCGAGACGTGATTTTATATTTTTATTTGATAACGCTGGCTTTTTCTTTTTGATGGCGCTTTTATAACCTATTCTATGAAGTGCTCTTCGCGCGTTCCACTCACTGGCGTCCTTGTTTAGGATCTCCGCAGCTCGTTTTGGTGTCACAGAACTGTTGTTTTTCATTTGTCTTATCATAAGACGAGCGTCAGAGTCTGAGAAAAAAATATTAAGTGAAAAAAAAATGCCGCTCGCCCATATTTTCCGATTTATGGGCTTCTGAACTTTTCATAAAAAAGTACAGTTGTGCGTCATATTTTTCAAGAAATCAATGTGGATATCATTTAAAAGCTTTTGAAGAGATTTTATAAAAAAATACTCTAATTTTTTTTAATTGCTTAACCCATTATGTACAGATTGACAACTCTTAACTCGCACAAACTCGTTTCAAGTTATTATTTATTTTAAATTTTTTTTAATGGAAAATAATTTCAATAGCTTTGCTTCATCTCACAATAAATATCTCCTACTAATTTTGTTTGTTTTTATTTACTTCAAACACATCTTAGCAACGGAGTAATAACGTTTTTTATGTTGTCTTTTGAAAAGTACAAAAAACATGTTGAGAGTAGTCAACCTGTGGCAGACGATATAATAATTAATTTTTTTCTCTTTTTTTTATTCTCTGTTATCCCAAGATTTGTGTGTTTTTTTTTATGGGAGTTACTTGACTAAACTAGATTTACATACATGGTGAAGGGTATATAAGATTCTTCATAGCCGAACATAGCACTCTTACTTGTTTAAATTGATTGAGTACTAGATTTGGATAAGTACTTGAGGTTTGTACACCTTTTTTATTTTTTACAAAGATAGATATGGCAGCGTTTTTTTATCCGTACACTTGAGATAAAAAATACAACTCTGAAAGTATCGAGTAACTGCTTTTGCTTAAAAAGTATCGAGGAAAAAAGTATAAATAATCGATACCAACTATTCAATACTTTGCCAACTTTACTCCACATCCCCTTTTTACTTAGTAGCATATGGCAGCTCTCTGCAGTTGGAAAATCTAATTTTGACAAGTCGTTAAAATTAATTTTAAATAAATATAAGTTCAAATGATACATTTTTGCTTTTTTTTAATAAAATCTCAATTTATACAACACAAATTGAATTGTTGTTACGAGGGCTGCTCTATATATTTCTGGCCTAATAGTGAAAATGCGAATATTTATAATCAAAAATGGTTTTATTGTTTTTCAAAGTATTCTCCAGCATGATTTATACACTTTTGCATGCGCTCAAACCAGTTGTCGAAGCACTTTTCCCACTCCGATTGAGACACCTCTAAAACATGGTTTTTAAACACTTCAACAGCCTCTTCTGGCAACGAAAATCGTTGACCACGTATTTTTTTTCTTGATGTCCGGAAACAAGAAGAAATCACTAGGTGCCAAGTCAGGGCTGTACGGCGGATGACCCATTAATTCTCTGGTTTGAACCGATGTGTGAGAGCTCGCATTGTCATGGTGAACAATGATTCGTCTTCTCTTGTTGGTTTTTCGAATTTCTCCGATGACTTCAGGCAAACAAATTGTAGTGTACCACTCAGAAGTGACCGTCCTACGTTGCTCAAGCGGAACAGTCGCCACATGACCAGTTTTGCCGAAGAAACAGGCGACCATTTGCTTCGAAGTGCTTCTTCCACGAACAACTTTCGTTGCATTTTGCTCGTCTTTGAAGACCCACACGGTCTATTGTTGTTTCGTTTCGGGCTCATACGCATAGATTCACGATTCGTCACCTGTGACGATCTTATAAACGTCTTTTGAAGCACCGCAATCATATTTTTGCAACATTTCTTTGCACCAATCGACACGAGCCTTTTTTAACGACTTTCAAATTGAGCGGGATTTAACGAGAACAAACCTTTTTTACGGCCAGGTGTTCATGCAGTATCGAATGTATGCTGTTGGAAGAAATGTCCAAGGATGTCTCTATCTCTCGGTATGTCGCATATCAATCTTGCACTATGAGTTCACGCACGGCATCAATGTTCTCTGGCACAACAGCCATTTTTGGACGACCTGCACGGAATTCGTCCTTGAGCGAGCTTCGGCCACGATTAAATTCATTATACCAATTTTTCACAGTGTTATAGAATGGTGCTTCATCGCTATACAAAGATTTAAGTTCATCAATGCACTCTTGTCGTGATAATCCACGTCGAACGTTGTGAAAAATGATGGCACGAAAATGTTCACGAGTTAATTCCATTTTTTCTATATTAATTTTTTCAAGTCACTGTAAACAACACAAATGATGGTCGTACGTCAAAACGTTCTGAGTACGATTATGCTTAAAAATGACAAACTTTCCAATGGAAATGTCAGATTGCACTTGGCAGCACTCAGTGTTGCCAGGCCAGAAATATATATAACAGCCCTCGTATTCATTTAAAAAATTAATGGGGAAATTGTATTTATTTTTTTATAACGCTGTTTTTGTAGTTTTGACATAGCGTTGACGCTTTTGTTTCAAAATAGCATTTCAGCGAAAAAGCCATGCCGAAGAAAACGTCCCGCTTTCCGTTTTTGTTTAAGAATGCCTGCTACTTTTTTTAATCTTTTTATTTTTAAAGCTCATAAACATCCAAGAATTTTTGATTTCTTTGAAAAGGAGAAAGTGCTTGTGAAATATAACTTTAACTTCGATAATTAAATTTGATATCTTTAAAGGACAAAAAGATGAAAATTTAATCTTATTTAAATCATTTGCACGTTCTTACACAAGGCGGCGATATTTTTATACAAACCTTTATTGTTTTTAGAAAATCCTGTTTTATAGTTTGTGGCACTGACGTATAAAAGCTATACGAAGTTGCTGAGTTCAACAAAAAAAAAAAATGATAAAAAGCTATCGCTGGCTTAGAGCTTTTACGCCGCGACTTTATTTATTTTCGCGCTGTGACATAAAATTTTTTGGATTGAATACATCATTATAAAGAAAGAAAGAACCATCAATTAACAGTTTTCTCTTGGTAAAAATGTCCTAAGATTAAAAAAAAAAAGGAAAATCGAACAGGGAGAGGTATGGGCCAGATGCTTTTGGGCTCTTTTTTACTATCAATAGTGGGTTGAATAAACAAAATACTTAAAATAAAACGTCTCCAATGTCAAAATAATAGTCGGAAATTATGAAGCATTAGTTTATTCGAATTGATGCCTTGATGCAAAAAACCATTTTCTTTCTTAGCATCATTTTCAAAAGGCTTGTGCAAAAATATAAAATTAAAGAAAAACTTTGGCGAAGAAGTTAGTTATCTCTATGACAAAAGTCTCATTTGAACGACCTTTCAGAATATTCCTCGTGCTTTAATATAAAGGGTCATCCAAAAAACGCGCCTACATGTTTCTTTGAAATAAAACACAAACTATTTGCAATTTTTTCAAGCTGTTTTTTTTTTATTAAAAGTATGATCCATTACAATTATGAGTGGAATAGAATATCATTCAAATGTCCACCATGACTGCGTCTGCAGACATCAATCCGAATATCGAAATTTTCAATGACTTTCCGACATGTTGCTGGTGTTATTTAACGAATTGCAACTTGAATGTTGTTTTTTAGATCATTAATTGTTTGTGGCTTGTTAGCATACACTCGACTTTTCAAAAAACCCCACAAAAAAATCTAATGGTGTTAGATCACATGACCTTGGAGACCAATTGAAATCTACATTTCGTGAAATTACACGTTGAGGAAATTTTGATCGCAAAAGCGTAATGTTTTCTCGATTTGTGAGGCATGTGGCACCGTCTTGCTGGAAATAGACGTCAGACACATCAATATGATTCAACGGTGTCCATAAAAACTCTCTCAACATTGATTGGTATCGCTCAGCATTCACAGTAACAGCATTTGCAGCATCATCTTTGAAGAAAAATGGCCAAATGATTCCATTTGCCCAAAATGCACACCAAACAGTAACTTTTTGTGGGTGTAGAGATTTTTCATGAATAACACGAGGATTTTCATCACCCCAGATGCGGCAATTTTGCTTATTTACGAATCCATCTATTCTGAAATGAACTTCGTCACTAAACAAAATTTTGCTTGAAAACAATGGATCTGTTGTTCGTTGTTCAAAAATCCAACTAGCGAAATTACCTGTCCATGGTTAAAACTGTACTACCTTCTAATAAAACAAAATGGCTTATGTCATTTGAAAAGATGTCACGTGTAAAAATTATATAGTGCTGACATCTAGGCGTCACATTTGGATGACCCTTTATATAAATGAATATTTCAGATTTTAATGATTATAAGGGTAAACCTATCAATGCCGTTACAATATTTTTCCGTCTACAACAACTTTCGCGACTACAACAATTTTAAAAAGCACAGGACTTTTTCTACTTAACTGGTCCATCATAAAGAGCTTTTAATTTATTTCCGAAAACAATCTTTTTTGATAGCTTTTTTATCTCTAAAATCTTTGATATTTATAGCTCTGCAGATACACATATTTAGATGTCGTACAGAAGTCATGGCGTAAGTCATTTTAAGGCGTGCTAGAAGGGTTCTTTTTTTTCGAAGTGCACACAATTAATGGTTGGCTGGGCTGGGTTATAAGCTGCAAAACAATCCTGATGAAAATAAAAAATTAGTGTTTAGAAAATTTTCTAAATATGAATTTGTATTATAGGATGTCAAGTTCCTTTCAATTGTCAATTGATTTGTTAAAAATTTGAATTTTTCTACATAAAAAAAACTTTGAAAAAAAGGCCGTAAGTCGACACTTTCGTCAGCCCTTAAATTTTAGTTTTCTCGCATTGCGACAAATCTCAGAGGGGAGGTGGTTCAATATTTTATTTTCTATTAAATAGACTGAGCTGCCAACATACTAATTCTCTAACTAGAAAACCCTTTAGATTGTATGTGCTTGTGTGTGTGTTTATGCGATTTTATTTTTTCTTTTTAATTATTTAGTGGTTTACACTTTGAGCCATTAACTTTTACTGTTTATTTTTGTTTCATGGAGTTTTCTTCTTGCTGCCCATTTTGTCCACTATGTGTCTGTGTTTTTATCTCTTTTTTCTAATTTCATTTTATTTTACTTTGTTTGTTTATACTAAAAGAGCGGGAAAATTTCTTTGCCTTAACGGGCTGTTGATTTTTGCTGTTGTCTATTTTTGTCTTTTTTTATTTACTCTTTGATTCTTATTCTCCTTTCATATGTTGTATGATTTTACTTCATTAGTCACTTTCGTTTTTATTCTTGTTTTAATATTCCTTTGCCAGAGTTTTGGTTTTTTTTTCTCGTATTTTTTGTGTGCTTTTTGTTTTGTTTTTAACTTTCTTAATTTTGTGTTTTTTGTTTTGCTTTTGACTTTGATTTTGATTTTGCTGTTGCACATCCTGATGTATCAAATGGTTTTTTTTTTTTGTTTCTTACAGTTAGTTGATCTTGTAGATTGTCAAGGATTAAACAGCAGTATTTAAATAATAATGCTTTTGTGGTATTAAAAATTATTTAAATTAATTTAAATAAATTTAATATTGTTTGTGAATGATTAACGGGATTTCACTGGTCCTTATTTTACTAAGTTACACTGCTAGTCGGTTGATTAAAACCCGCATACATATATCTAGATATTACTTGTGTTTAGCAGGCCACATCTTTTAGAGTTGCCAGATAAATCCGTAGCAAAATCGTTTATAAAAATACCCATCAAATAAATTTTATTGCTTGTTAAAAAAAGTGGAAATAATTCCGTAATAACGAAAGGTTTAAATGAATTAACGAACAAAATTTGAATGTTATTGTGAGTGCTTAGTGAGATAGACCCGCGATGATTTAATGCAACACAACTCGGTTGTATAAAAAATAGAAATGGTAACAAATTATTAGACTTGTGCTATATAGTTCAATTTAGTGATCGCTCTTTTTAGTTCAAAGTTTGAAAATGAACTAGTTCAAAATTTAGTTCAAAGGCTCTCTTTAGTTCAAAATCTCTCTTAGTTCAACTTTCAACTTCTAGTTCAAACGCTTTCTTTACTTCAAAAGCGCTTTTAGTTCAAACATTCTTTTTAAAATATGAAGGCAACAACACCGTAGCATTGCCATAACGAATGTTAAATAAAATGCGTGGCAGCACTAATTTCATCTCGGAAATAGTCAAACAGGGAAAAAAGACATGGATTCTAGTTTATCTTGTCTGGTAGTTCAAATACAAAGTATAGTTCAAAAATGAACTAGGTTTACTTAAAAGTATGAACTAGTTTACTTAGTTCAATCGATGGAATCGTTTAAATAAACTAGTTCGTTTATGAACTACACAAGTCTACAAATTATTACTTTGGCTCTGATATTGAAAAGCCTCAAACAGCTATCATTTATAATTTAGGAGATATTCGATTTCTATTATTGATTTTTTTTCTCATATCGTTTTCTTTAGTTTTGCTTTTAGCGGTGACAATACACTTCCGATTTATTCTAAATTTTTTTTTTTATTTTTATTTTTATTTTTTTTTTGCATTAACTATTTTTCTAGTACTTAGGAAAAAATTAAAAAAAATTTTTTTAAGCCAAATGATCTATAAAATTTCAATTTTTGGAAATTTTCAAAACTTTTTTGGGAATTGTGGGATTTACATAAAATAAATTTTTTTTTTTAAAATTTTAATTTGCTGTACAAACTTCTTATAAGCTGCAAAATTCCACAATATAAAAAACTCAAAATTTTCTTTCCCGGCTTTATAATTTCTCCAAACTTCGTTTATTAAACTCAATACAACAAATAATTTCGAAGTTTTGCTTAATTACACTTGTGATCATTTCTATAGCCATAGCGACTAGAAGCTTTCTTATAATTTTCAAGCATTTTTTTTTTCGCTAGAACACAGTTGCGTTATTAATTTCAAAGGTGACGATCTTCTTTGACGTCATTAGCATGTTAACCAGTAGTTGAGCTATTATGATCTGATCACAATAAAGTTTGGTAAATGAGTTTATTTTTATTTAAATTGATAAAACATAGTTTTAATAGTTTTAAACAAAGCTTTCCCTGATTGCAGTAATGGTTTTGGAAATGTCCTCTAGATATCCAGTCCGGAAACTTATTATTGAGTAATGTATTGTTTAGTAGGTATAAAATTTTATTCGTATAATAAAAAAAAAAATTAATCGAAGTGTATATTTCCCAACAATTAAATCCCATCCCATGTAATGAACTAAAAACAAAAATTCCAAAATTAATACAAAATAATAGAAAAATTCATTCAGTTTTGTCGTATGTTCGTATTTTAATTTAACACTTTGTCTGTCAGTCAGTCTGTCGTATGTTCGTATTTTAATTTAACACTTTGTCTGTCAGTCAGTCAGTCGTTTTGAATAAATCGTGCCTGGTGTTGTTTTCGTCATTTGTAGGTAATTGTTAATGGCTTTGTGATGTTCTAATTCGCACAACGTGTATTTTGCAAATGTGAAAAGTTTTTGTTTTTGTCTGCAAAACTCAGAGAAAACAAAATTTCAAAACACGAAACACACTAAAATTTTTTTTAACATGAAGAGGCAAGAACAAGATTTTACAAAAACCACACACATAGAATTCAGATTGTTGTCAGATTGTCAAAATAAATGTTAAAAAATCGCCTAAATTGCTAAAATTATTTTGTTTTTGTAATTTTTTGCTTAACTATATTTACATTTTTTAAATTATAAAATATTTTTTACAAAAAAGCTAAAATGGTTCAAAGTGCAAAGTTGCCAGATTTTAATATTGTCTATAATAAAATGTTCTTAACATGATTTATTTTTTTGTTTTATTTTTTTATATCGACATTTGTCGATTAAGGCTGATGTAAATATGGCCCAGAAAATCGCCAATTATTTTATAAATCGCCAAAAAGGGCGAACAAAACAATTTTAAGTCAAATTAGTTTAAAAATTACCATGTGTGACAACCCTAGTAATACAGAACAGATGCACAATTGCCGAATTTTGGGTTTATATAAATAATCATTATTGCAGTTTTTTAGAGCAGAAAAAGAATTGCGTTGCCTTTGTAAAAAAAATTGAAACTTTCTCATCATAATTAATTAATGACACTCTTTACCGGAATGTGAAATTCGTTTTGACATTCCGTTTGTAATTTTAACAATATTCATTTCATTCCTATACATACTGTTAGCGTCAAAATAAAGTGTACACCATGGCTTGTTATAACTAAATTTTTATTTCAGTCTTTTAAAACAAAATAAATTTCAACAATATTTATTTTTTATAAAGCTGTATTAAAGGTAATAAAATGCTCGAAGAACAACATAAAAATTTTTTCAACAACAAAAGTTATAACACAAAAACAAAATATACTCATAATTTTACGCGTCAAAATAAAGTGTACAAGAGAAGATATCTAAAACTAATTTTTGTTTTAGTACTTTGTAACTTTTCCTTTGGCTTTGATAACAGCGTCTAATCGTCGAGGCATCGAGTTAACTAAATTTTTTGTAAATTCGCCCGAGATTTTCTGCCATTCATCCATTAAAACTGATTTCAGCATGTCCATACTACTAATCGGCCTTTTTCTAATTTGACGATCAAGATGTTCCCACAAGTGCTCAATCGGATTTAAGTCAGGCGATTGTGGGGGATGATCCAGTTGCTTAGGTGTATGATAGAGTAACCATTCTTTTACTATTTTGGCTGTGTGTTTAGAATCATTTTCCTGTTGAAAGCACCAAGATCCTTGAATTCCTAATTTGTCTACACTAATTCGCAAATTGTTTTTCAATATGTTTAAATAATCCATTTTATTCATGGTACTTTCAATGAACACCAAAATTCCAACACCACTCGCCGCCATACACCCCCACACCATCACAGAGCCCCCACCGTGCTTTACAGTGGATATTACATTTTGTTCGGCAAACTGTTGATTTTTGCTTCTCCAAATTTTTACGGGGGTTTTCCGTCCAAAAACCTCAAATTTGCTTTCATCGCTAAAAATAACGTTGCTCCAGAAAGAAACATCTTTGTTTTTATATTTTTTGGCATATTCGAGACGTCGCTTTTGATTGATTGCTGATATTAATGGCTTTTTTCTCGGTGCTCGTCCATGTAATCCACTTTCATGTAGAGCTCGTCTAATTGTACTGGCGCTTACGGTGTTGTTTGATGCTTTTGAAATGTCCTCTGCTATTTTTACAGCACTTCTTGTTGGATTTTTCCTTACATCGCGCACTATTGATCGGACTTGAACCTCATTTAAAATTTTCCTCCTGCCAGCACCTGGGCAATTTTCTAGTTTTCCCACACGTTTATATTTATCTATTATTTTTTTAACAGTGTTATGGCATCTGTTAAGAATGGAACCGATTTCGCGTAAACTTTTACCTTCTTCGTGGTACTTTATCACAAGCTCTCGAACATCAATGGAAGTTTGTTTTCCCATTTTTAAAAAAAGCTATTAACTAAACGCGAAGTTCTTTTACACTTGTCAATTGCAACTTAAGTGAATGTAAAATTAAATTAACTCACATTTATATAACAAAACTGATGGAAATACAAAAATATAACGGTTTTTTTTACCGTATAAAATCTTCACTCTTTTTTGCAGTGATGCTCTGTACACTTTATTTTGACGCGTAAAATTATGAGTATATTTTGTTTTTGTGTTATAACTTTTGTTGTTGAAAAAATTTTTATGTTGTTCTTCGAGCATTTTATTACCTTTAATACAGCTTTATAAAAAACAAATATTGTTGATATTTATTTTGTTTTAAAAGACTGAAATAAAAATTTAGTTATATACACTTTATTTTGACGATAACAGTAGAAGAGTCGAACATAGTTTTGAAAGAGATAGTATTGAAATTTAGCAAGATCGGCTCATAAATGATAGAGATTTGTAAAAAAAACTAGCGCTTTTATTTTCTTTTTTGGTTATTGTTGTTTTTTGCTTTGTTCTTCTTCCGTTGATAACCAAAATTTCAGAAAAAAAAACTTTAAACTACCAGCAGACGCCAAATTACGGCATTCGATATCGAACGAAATTTTCATATAAATTCTATTGAATTTTCGATCATTATCGAATGCCGTAATTCGGCCTCAGGTAATTAAAATATTACTAACCCATTTAAATTTCGGGAAAAGAAGTTGAAAGTATAATCTCGCGAAAATAAAGATGTCATCGAAAACAGGTTAATGCAAACCAGCATTGTTTTATTGAAAGATCTCTTATTTCCATTTTTGCGGATTTAGAAGAGTTTTTTTTATTGCTTCAATTATGATAAATAATATTCCCCATTGATCACTTTTCCTGTACAAATGACAAATTATTAAAATTATTGTTGTTATTTTTATAAAAAAATTTAATCACACAATTTACAAGTTCGCATTTTAAATAATTAAACTTATTATTCTTTTTTTTTTCAGAATATTTGTCTTCTTCTACAAAAATTTTGAAGCCGCCGTAACAAAAAAAAAAAGAAGAAGAAGAAAAAATCATAAATAATGCAAACATGTTAAGTTTACGAGAATAGAACAAAGGTTCTCTATTTGAAATTGGGCTGACCCAACGGTACAACAGAAGCAACAAATTACCAAATAAAAACAAGGGGTTTTTTTTCGAAGATAAATTTCCCTAGGACGACAACCATAAAATAATAATTTATTCAAAATACATTTAAAATTCAACTATTATAAGCAATGAATGTAACAAATCGACGAAAATCAACGGATGCAGATACACCACAACCAACACAACCCACACAACAGCAACAGCAGCAGCAGCAGCTTATATCTTATGTCAGTTGTCGTCAAGCGGCTACAGCTACAGCCACAGGTACAGCTACAGCTACAGCTACAGCAACTCGTACGAGACAAGAACAGCTACAGTCCCTTCAACAGAGAGGGCACGAGACGTTGGCAGAAAATAACGAAGATCAAGAACAGGTTGTTACTTCAACATCTAGCGATTGTCTGTTACCCTTGGCTGCAGAGGGTGAAGGCGAAGAAGTAACTTTAGAATTGGAGACATTAGTAACGTCACCGGCACGCATAACTAGCAGCACCAATAATTATGAAATATTAACATATAATTCCGATTCATTATCGCACGAAGACATGGTTATGCCTTCAACATCGGATAATTCTAGGTTAGATAGAGAGGGTACTACAACAGCTCCATCATTAAATCTAATAGCACATCATCATCATCATCATCATCATAGTATTAATACCAGAATCTTAAAGGCAACCAGCAATATGGTAGCTAGAGATACAACTCCAACCATAGTGGCAGAGGCAGGAGATAGTGGAGGGCTTGCAGTAGATGTTGGTCCTTCTACCAGCAATAATTCTTCTGATGTAGCAGCCAATGAAAATCATAAAATTAAATTGAGATTACCTAAGCCTTCATTGACAGCGCCTACAGAATCTCACAAGCCAACATCTCCAATCGAAGATGATGTGCGTAAAGTAGAGCCTTTAAAAATCAATTTACACAATACCCATCATACCTCTCATCATACACCCAAGATAACTATAAAACCAATTGTAAAGGAAACACCCGCCGATATACTGATGTCATCAGAAGAATGTTCCTCATCGGCTGAAGATGAAATGGTTAGCAAATTGAATGCCTCAGAGCCGCACATTGTGCCGAAATTAACAATACGTGCTAAAAATGAAGAACTTTCAACGGTGGTCCCGAAACTAACTATCAAAATAAATGACTCCACGAATGCCTCTTCAGAAGGCCATAATACACATCCGGCCGCTAATACCCCACCTTTACCAAAGTTAACCATTAAAACTGGACAAGATGGTCACAGTGAGTCCATTATAACAAATATTTCACCCGCTTCATCCACCACCTCATCATCCTCGTCATCATTTTCTTCGTCTTCAACATCAATAAACACACCTGTGGCAACAAATTCCAGTGCGTCAAATATTATACCCAAATTGACTATAAAGCCTTTACAAAAATCTCACGAAAAAGCGGATAGTGAACAACACCCTTCCATACCCAAATTGTGCATAAAAGGCAATATGATTTGTGGCGAAGTGCCGCTGGCAGAAGATGCTACAACTTCAAAAATACCTAAACTAACAATTAAAACGGGTCAAGAACATGCTGTCATTATAACACAACATAATGATCATGCCAATGCCTTGGGCGGCATTCCCAAATTAACCATTAAAACCAAATCCTTGGATTCTGCTGAAGATACTGCCAATTTAAATGTAAGTAATGCAGAGAATACAACAAATGAAAAAATACCCAAAATTACTATTAAAACCAACAACCTGGACACGTCTAATGTTTCTATGGCCAAAAGAAGCATAATAAAGTCGCAGCTGGAAGCCAGTCCCTTATCGCCCAAACAAGCAGTGCCTAAATTGACTATAACACGTCAACAAAACGATATGGTTGTTACCAATAAACATACAATAAATGAAGAGGAGGAATGTGTTGGTGTCGGTGTCGGTGCCGGTGTGGGTTCTATACCGAAAATGACAATCAAAACTCAAAATAAAACGGAAATTGTGCCTAAATTAACCATAAAAAATATTAGCAGCCAACAAAGACCGTCTTCAACGTTAGAGAGTGGCACGTCGAGTGATAATGAAGATGACCGGGCAGCTGTAGGCGGAGTATGTGTAAAAAAAAGTGTTTTGCCCCAACACTGCAAGACAGTGCCCAAACTGACCATTAAGAATTTGGGTTCACCTCAGCAAAAACTGACAGTTGTGCAAGAAACAAAAGTAGATGTCAATAAAACAAATATGACTTTAAATGCTGCTGCAACAAGTGACTTAAGTAATGTCAATGTAGCCATTTCCTCTCCCGCGAATATCGATGAATTTGCCGATTTGCTTAATGTGGGCAACGGTGGCGGTGAATCGAGCAATTCTCAAGAGTTTTGTGGCTTCAATGATACTGCTGTCGATTCTGCTGCAAAAGTTGTGGTTCTTGCGTCCAGCGATTTAATAATGCAAGACAATAAATTCGAAAATCGACGCAATTCAGATGATATGGACATTGATGAAGATGATTCCCAAACGGAACATGAACCAAAAATCTTCCAAAATGATATTCATTTTAAAACTCAAACATCAGACATGCCCGAATTATTAAATGGCAACCTACATCATTCGAAGATAACACAAATTATTGACACAGTAGATTTAACCTCCTCCCCTTCACGCAGCAGTTCGCCGGCGCTTTTTAATTACAATGACGACAACCACTTGGCAACAGCGAATGTCAATAATGTAGCCACAAATTTAAATATACCCAGCACGAATATTCTATTGGAGAGACTGCAAAGGGAAACTACTGTCATTCAGAATACTCAACAACTAAAGCAGCAGCAGCAGCTCCACCACCAGCAACAGGAACAGGTACAGGAACAACCACAAATGGATAATAATTCTCCAATACCACCACCATTACAGCCAAAACCTAATACTTTACAAGCCTCACCGCTAGCCTCTTCAAAATATCCCCAATTGGCTGAACGTTTAATGGCGAACGGTGCTAGTCCGAATACCGGTAGCAACAACAATAACAACACTACATATAATCTGTCCCCTAACTCCCTACACTCCAAACAGGAAAATATCATAGATTCCATTGAGATTCTGGATACTCCAGAAGGCAGTCCCCGCAATTCTTTAGATGAATGTACAGAAAATTTACAACCATTTAATGATACATCAACGGCAAATCTGCCCAATGGCCTACTACACTATCCCAAAGACAGTGAACCATATTCCCTTAACAATAATAATTCCAATTTGAAACGTCATGCTTTAAACACAAATTTGGCCGGCCAAATAAATCAAGCAAATCATATATCAGAGGAGAATAATATCGGTGAGCTGGCAATACCGCCCTCCAAGCAAAGAAGGCTTAACCCTGATGTAGTTAATACCAAAAACACTCAGTTGCTTGTGAATCAAAATGATTTAATAAGTCAACAAGTATCACAAGAAGAATTGAATCAAATGACAGTTCCAATTGTTGATAGTGGCGCTATGGCTAATGTTACTTCACCAAAAATTTTTAACTGTTTTAAACAAAGCACAACGACGCCAACAAGTCATCAAAGAGCACGCAAACAAAAACATGAAAATCTCCTACCCATCGCTATGGAGGAGGTGGTCGAAACGCCGTCTTTGCAAACCAATTCCATCGATAAACTTGAATTGCCAGCAGACAACAATAGCAAAGAACAACAAGCGAATGAGAATGCTACACCCGTCCAAAGGAAACGAGGTCGCCCTAAAAAAGTTGTAAATACAGTGACACCAATCGTTAATGATGTGAACTCTGTAAAGTCTCAGTTAACGACTTCCGCCCAAAAGGATGATACACCACAACACAATACAGATTTGTCATCGAAATCAAGACGAGTACAATTGCTGCGCAAACGTTTAGCCATTGATATGGTGGATGCTGATGAACCTTTAAGAGTTTTAGATGAACTGGAATCATCTGTGACTGGTGCAGGGGAGGAGAGTAAAAATGATCTGCTCGAAATGGACTCACAAAAAAAAGAGAGAAACTTAAGAACCCCTTTGCGAACGTCTAGACGCAGCAACACTCCCACAGTGGTGCAAATGGAAAGTAAAAATAAAATACGTGCTCCTTCCTCGCTGTCTATGGATAATAGCAACAAGAAGTCACTGCTAAAGCAAAACAATGAAAATGTCCTCAATCATTTTCTAGAATCAAATTCCTCCATTTTATCCTCTGCCTGTTCTAATAATAGCACTGCAACTCTAACGACAGCCGTAGCTCCTCCCACAAGTCATGCAACAACTCATAATCTCTCAATGTCCTCACAAATCGACTTGACCATGTCTTCGTCGTCGAGCAACAGCAACGGCAGTACTACTAACACTATAACAACCGTAGAGGCTTCATTCGCAAAGCAACCGGCCATAATGAGCAACGCAATTCCCGGCCTTGTTTTAGGCAGTGGAAGTGGTAATATAACCTGTGCTGGTGTTAGCAGTGGCGGTAGCAGCAGTAACAATTCCATGTTACCGCCAACGACTATATTGTCGTCGTCAGATCCTCTGCCAGATGTTGTATTCAAACATAGTGATTTCTCCTCCATACTGGCGACACAATTACGAAGTCCTACACTGAATGCATCGAATAGTGATCTAAATCAGTCACAAGGCGAAGATATGAATGAAAACGTCAGTGGTCCAGATAATTCGGGAGGTAAGTTGAACGATTTTATTTTTTTTTGTTTTACTTTTCTTCTAATAGCAAAAAGAGATTTTTTTATTGGAATCAAACATTTCAAAAGGGACCGAAAGAGACGAAGAGTTTCCGATCCTCATTATATATTTCTAAGCTCTTAATGTAAGCGCTAATATTTTTACTATCGCCACTGATTTTAAAAAGACTATTTGCGTCTATTCAACTATTCGACTGAAGAGTATTAAAAAATTTCATAAGTTTTAAGCGATAACTCTTAACCATGTTCATTGCGTAAACCTAGCCATCGGTCTCAGTGTGACCTAAACACAAAAGATCACTTGACCTTGGCCCTGTATTAAACATCCCAGATAACATCATTGTTTTACCATCCATTTATCAGGAAAAAAGCTTTGAATTAATCGACATCGGGCCCTTGTAAAAGGGTAGCACTTAATTACTATGGCGAAGTAAGAGGGCTGCTCTATATATTTCTGGCCTAATAGTGAAAATGCGAATATTTATAATCAAAAATGGTTTTATTGTTTTTCAAAGTATTCTCCAGCATGATTTATCGCTTTTGCATGCGCTCAAACCAGTTGTCGAAGCACTTTTTCCACTCCGATTGAGACACCTGTAAAACATGGTTTTTGAACACTTCAACAGCATTTTTTTCTTGACGTGCGGAAACAAGAAGAAGTCATTAGGTGCCAAGTCAGGGCTGTACGGCGGATGACCCATTAATTCGACGTTTTGCCGGTCAAAAACGCTCTGGTTTAAGCCGATGTGTGAGAGCTCGCATTGTCATGCTGAACAATGATTCGTCTTCTCTTGTTAGTTTTTTGAATTTCTTCGATGACTTCAGGCAAACAAATTGTAGTGTTCCACTCAGAAGTGACCGTCCTACGTTGCTTAAGCGGAACAGTCGCCACATGACCTGTTTTACCGAAGAAACAGGCGACCATTTGCTTCGAAGTGCTTCTTCCACGAACAACTTTCGTTGGATTTTGCTCGTCTTTGAAGACCCACACGGTCGATTGTTGTTTCGTTTCAGGCTCATACGCATAGATCCATGATTCGTCACCTGTGACGATCTTATAAACGTCTTTTGAAGCACCGCAATCGTATTTTTGCAACATTTCTTTGCACCAATCGACAAAAGCCTTTTTTTAACGACTTTCAAATTGTGCGGGATCCAACGAGAACAAACCTTTTTTACGGCCAGGTGTTCATGTAGTATCGAATGTATGCTGGTGGAAGAAATGTCCAAGGATGTCTCTATCTCTTGGTATGTCGCATATCGATCTTGCATTATGAGGTCACGCACGACATCAATGTTCTCTGGCACAACATTCGTTTTTGGACGACCTGCACGGAATTTGTCTTTGAGCGAGCTTCGGCCACGATTAAATTCATTATACCAATTTTTCACAGTGCTATAGGATGGTGCTTCATCGCCATACAAAGATATTTAAGTTCATCAATGCACTCTTGTCGTGATAATCCACGTCGAAAGTTGTGAAAAATGATGGCACGAAAATGTTCACGAGTTAATTCCACTTTTTTTCTATTAATTTTTTCAAGTCACTGTAAACAACACAAATAATGGTCGTACGTAAAAACGTTTTAAGTACGATTATGCTTAAAAATGACAAACTTTCCAATGGAAATGTCAGATTTCACTTGGCAGCACTCAGTGCTGC
Source organism: Cistogaster globosa (assembly GCA_937654795.1). NCBI lineage: Eukaryota > Metazoa > Arthropoda > Insecta > Diptera > Tachinidae > Cistogaster > Cistogaster globosa. The sequence continues at coordinate 6,067,489 of OW569406.1, forward strand.
CAGGCCAGAAATATATATAGCAGCCCTTGTAGTCAATATATGAATAAGATTAAAGGTGTCGTATTAAAGTACTAAAGTTTCAGAAGAAGATTTATTTCAGATTGCTAATTTAAAGCGAAATTTTTTAAGGCTGATTTTTCAGTAATTTAAAGAGCAGTAAACTGCCTAAAACTCCATATTCTGTGTGTAATCGAAATATAGATTGCTATGAGATTTCGCGATATCTCTATATAAAATGTCGAGTTTTTCCAATAGGGTTTTTCTTTAGGCCCAGGGCATAAGAAACTACGCTTTTAAATGAGTGAGTAATGGGATACTTCAGTGAACTGAATAAGGATTTGCAGAGACCTACAGCTCCCTCTTAGGTATCGCAAAGGGAATCGATTGAACCGGTTTTTCTTCCCTTTCAAACTGGCAACGGTTGTGATAAACTGCGTATGTTTTCTTTAAAGGGTCACCTATTCACAAATCATATTTAAATATTCTTGGAAAATAGTTTATACCCGTGTAGTTGAGCTGCCTGCTGTCTTAAGAACTATTATTCTCGTAATCGTTTAAAACTAGTCCATGTATAGCCCTCTTAGGCAGTGATGAGTATTTAAAAAAGATAATCTAATTTCTGAAATTGTTTTAAGTTGTAAGAGAACGATAAACAAAAGTTATGGAGTCTATAACCTGCCTTTTTATTAGACATATTTTTTGACATATTTTTTATCTTTAGGAAAGTATTCGAATTTGTGTAGTTGTATGTGTGTACTTTTGTCAGCCACTGTAATTTGAATACGTCAACTTTTTTTATTGGTTTATTCTTTTATTTAATTTTTTGTTTATTGTTTATTTGCAGATGATTCAGCAAGTTCATCCTCAATGACACCTGTGCGAGGTCGTGGTCGCGGCAGAGGTTCTCGCGGTGGCCGTGGTCGTGGTTATAAAGCCCATCGATTAGGACGTAATGCAAGTGCTGTATCAAAAGCTATAGCAATGAGTCGGCCACGTTGTGTGGGAGCTCTTAAGCATACACCAGATCCAGAAAGGATTAAAGGTCTTTATAGTCCTGTAAGTATTTAAATAAAATAGAAACCAATTCAATTTGTTTTTTATTTAGAAACAAAATTCTGTACCATTCTAAAATTTGGAAATTCAAAGTGAACGAGTGCATTTTTCTTTTTTTTTAATTGAGAACTTTGGCTCTGATTACATAAATTTAAACAGCAACATCAAAAGCAAAATAACCACAAAGTAAAAAACAAACAACAACACTAACAAAACCGAACAGAAAAAAAAATGCAATACATACAAACAGAGAAAATTCACAATCGTTTTAGTTTTTGTTTTTGTCATTCTTTTAATAAACAATCTCAACCGCACAAACAACACAACACAACACAACGAAAGAAGAAAGTGTTGTAAATGTATGTCAGGCTAAAAAGCAATACACAATTTGGAAAAACAAAAATGTTTTTTGTATTTTTCCTTTTTCCATTCATATGTACAAGAGAGCAGTAGCAACGTTCCAAAATTACTTTTTCACTTACTCTGTGTTACTGCAGTAAACGAATACTAGTTTTACTTGTTTTTGCAGGTGTAGTATTTTTTGTTTAATTTGCATTTAGTTGCAAAAAAAAAAAAAAGAAGAAGAAGAAAGGAAAAACAACAATCTCTTTGTTTTCATATTAATGGAGTGTTAACAAGCCATTTAGCCTTTTGTTGTTTAAACTATGTCTCTATACTGCACTTCAGTCTTGCAAACAAAGTTGCCAGTCTCCAAAAATTTGCAAAACAATTTTTTATCGATTTATTAAAAACGTCAAAACTACATTTTTAAATCGTCAATTCGTAAAATATCAATAAATTTAATAAATAACAAGTAAAAGTGCTACATTCAGCTATGCCAAATCTTATATGCCCTTCACCATTTATCTAAATCTAATTTAGTGAAGTAACTCCAATCAAAAACATAACAAAATTAAAAAAAAAAAAAATAAAAAAAATAAAAATGCCGTTGGCTCCTTAAGGGATTAAGCATTTTTTTTTAAATTTTAATATTTCCCTAAAGATCTCTTCAAAATCTTTCAAATTATACCCATATGGATATTTTAAAAATTTTGAAAATTTATGAGACCCGTAACTAGGAGAATATGGGCGAGATCGAATTTTTTCACCTAAATTTTTTTTTTATTTATTTTTTAATTCTCTATCGTCCCATATATTTGTTTTTTCTTTTGTTTGGAGTTACTTTATTGTTCCAAATCACATGAAAAAATTAGAGGTAGGCGTGATGTTATGCCCAATGCCTCGAAGGACATGGACCGATCTTGCTGATTTCCAATAGCACCTCTTTCTACACTATGTCTAATCGATTGGCGTATTTAAACATTTTCTAGCTGATCTAGTGTCTCGGCAAACTAGATTTCAATACTAACACGGACGGACAGACGGACATATATGTATATACTTTATGGAATCGGAAATGGATATTGTAGAAATTACAAACGGAGTGATAAAATTAGTTATAAACCCTTTTTTCACTTTTTGTGGTAAAGGCTATAAAAATTTTAAAATTTTAGATTTTAGATTTTGTTATTTTGTTGTTGAAATAATAGCTTTTGAAATGACAACAATCGGTAAAAAATTTTATAAATTTAACTTCGATCCACTACAAGTCATTAATTTTTTATCCGATCAAAATTTCATAGGCCATCATTCCACGCCTAATTGTATAGCCTCTCAAACGGCTTATAATTTACTTTAAGCGATAATTCCTTGTATGTGTCTATAAAGAAAAGTGCACATACATAAATATATCAAAAAACAAAAATATACTAAATGCTAGGCAACCGCTAATTAATATCTAAAAATGCAATAGAAATGCTTTTAAGATCAAGAAAATTATTATTTAAACTAGAGCAGTGAGACTGGGGCTTATAGTTTTTTCACTAAATTTAGCTTTTGAAAAAGAAAATCTTAACCTTAAAACTAGTGGAGTGTGGTTTGTCATCATATTCAAATCAAGTTCTATGGAAATATTTAATGCTTCTTGGCACTAACTGCTCACAGATGCTTTCAATGAGCTTATAGAGTTTCATTTCAGTATTCGGTCGCAGATTAAAAATTACAATAATTGAGCAAAACGCTACAATAATAAAACTTTATTACCAAAGAGATCGAGAACTTTATAAAACGCGTCTCAATAATATCAACATTTTCATATATGGGACGAAGAGAATGACATTTGTTGCGGTTTTTTTTAGCGAAAACGACGTTGTGATTCTATAGGCCTGAACGCAAAAGTTCCAGACAAATAATTACGACTTTTTTTTGAATAAAATTAAACGCCAAAACTTGTAAAAAGCTTTTGGATTCTACAAAACGGCTCTGCGTGTCATATAGTGAACGGTACACGAGACATGCTAATGGAACAGAACCCTTTAACTTCACTAGCTAGACTTTTACTAATAAATTGACAGGGATATTTGTACCTGCTTATATTATTTTTTAATTTATATCTTATTACTTTCGGATTAACAAAGCTGAACTCATTAAAAAAGAGCTGTTTTTTTAACACTTCATAACGTTTCCTTTATGATTAAAGTGAGTCATTCTTTATTTGTTTGAGATTGTTTCTTAATACATTTTTAAAATGTAGATAAAGACTCCAGATGTTAAATATTTTGTTGTCATTAAAATTTCATTGGCAATATTTTAAATAACAACAGTGAAAAACAAATAACTACCATTTAATTATAATTGTTTTAAATAATGTTAATGAAATCCTTTATTACTTATTTCTATTGGAAAGAATAATTGTTTTTATGAAAAATAAATTTATGATAGCAGAAACTTCAACAATAACTATGAGTAAAATATACAAAGTTTAACCCTTTTGTAGATGGATATATATTTGAAAATTTCAATGATTTATTGACTTTAAGTGAGATAGATGTAAAATTTTATGTCTGAGATCTAAAGTCACCTTAAAATTATTCCTTCAGTGTCTTATTTTTGGGAATGTTAATATAAATTTTACCACATTTTTGTGAATTTTTAATAAAATGCTTTATTATACTTTATAGTGTTTATTTAGTGTACAAAAGCAAGTAGAGACGTTACTAATGGTAATGCCTTGAAACCATTAAATCATTAGGCAATGACTAATTATCAATAAAACCTTTTCATTAAAAAGCATTACTATTAATCAAAATATAAAAATCACTAAAATTGCTTATCATTTTATGCTGAATAAATTGACAATTAATTAGTCCCATCTAATTAATTATTCCCATGTATGCGGTAAATAAGGCAATATGTGTTAAACCTTACAAATCATCAAACTATCAATTAATCGTCAAATCTGGCAACCGTGATTGCTTGTAATTACTACAATACTATTTATTAGTAATTGCTCTCTTTACATTTGTGTATTTATTGCTCTCCCATAATATAATATCGTCTGGGGGGGTCAACTTTATTTTCTATATGGCAAATTTTAAATTGTGCCCACATACACACATATGTATGTGTATGAATATGCATTTTTTTTTTATTTTGCTTTTAAATTTCCATTTACCTAAATGTGTATATAGTCTTCAATGCATTATTGTAAATAAATATTGATGATTTTTGTAATAATATTTTCATTTCCACAAAAGTATATAAATAAGATGGGGAACACAACAAAAATATTCTTTGTGAGTGTTTTATGTGTGTGATGTGGTGAATTTGTTGCATTTATTTTATCTGTCTCCCTCTTTGCCTTGTTAATATTGTAGGTATATTTATTAACGGGGCGCACAAATATTTTTTTTTTTAACAAAGTTAGATATTTAATGATTTTTAAGATTAATGTATCATTTGATTGAGTTATTTATTATTTTTTGATGAGTTTTGTTTTTTTAACAGATTCATTCTTATTTGAATTGTTATTAACACTTTCTGTTATGGAGTTCTTCAGTAAAAAAATTTACTACATACAGTGATGGACTTAAGTATAGGCACAAGGTGCAAAATGAAGCAAACAGTAATTTTTTTGATATTGATTATTATCAAATGTTTATTTTTAGAACGTAAAATGGTTCTTACAAAGCTTCATATAAGAAGTAATCAAAAAATTCGAACAGATTAAATTCGCCGATAGAATAATAACAAAAAAAATTTTAAAATATCGATTTTTTATGGGACAAAAGTATAGGCACATTCATTGCTAACGGAAATAAAAGACGATTATAAATTCGCCAATCTGGCAATACTGTATTTTTTGACAGAATGGAATGTTCCATTATTATTTTCAATTTGTTTCAGTTGGTGAAAAGTAAGAAAAATTTATTAAAAATAATAATTTCTTTGTCGTTTTCTAAAAAATGTGTCCTAAATTAAGTGAAACTACAGAATCACAGCGAAAAATAATTCTCCATCTGCATAACCAAGGCAAATCTTTTGCTGAGATTGGCGAATTAATGGATCGAAGCCGTTTTACTATTCGGACAATAATTAATCGTTTTATAGGTAAAACTAACTTTGAAAGTGCTAAACGCTGTGGTCGTCCCAGAAAATTAACTGAGAGAGAACGTGCCCAAATAATACGGAAAGTTAAAATTGATCCGAAAACAACATCTACACAGCTGGCAGCGGACGTCAAGGAAAATTTCAGTAGGGACGTGCACTCTAAAACTGTTCAGAGATTACTACATGAAGCCGGTTATAAATCACGTGTTGCTAGACGAAAACCATTAATATCTGCAGTTAATAAAAAAAGACGTATGGATTATGCAAAAGAATTTGAAAATCAGCCATGCAGTTTCTGGGAACAGGTTCTCTTCTCAGACGAAAGCAAATTTTATATTTTTAAGCCTGATGGACATTCACGAGTATGGCGAAAACGTAATACTGCATATGACGAAAAAAATCTTACACCAACAGTAAAGTATGGTGGCGGAGGAGTTATGGTCTGGGGCTGTATGTCTGCAGCGGGTGTCGGAGAACTAGTCTTTATTGATGAAATAATGAACAAGACTGTTTACTTAAATATTTTGAAGGAAAATGTTAAGAAAAGCGTCATTAAATTGGGTTTGTCAGAGTCATTTACATTTCAGCATGACAATGACCCCAAACATTCTGCTCACGACGTCAAGATGTGGCTTGCATATAACACCGCACATGTATTGCCACATCCTCCGCAGTCCCCAGGCCTAAATCCCATTGAGCATTTGTGGGAGGAGCTAGACTGGAGAATTCGGAAACGCAATATTTCAAACAAATGTGAGCTTAAAACAGCGTTAACCGAAGAATGGCTTAAAATTGATAAAAATTTTACAAAAAAATTAGTACACTCTATGCCTAATAGATTTAAAGCCGTTATTAAGCAGAATGGACTGCCAACAAAATACTAATTTGAGTTTCTGACTAGTTTTGATTCCGTTAACAAAGAATGTGCCTATTATTTTGTCCCACAGAAAATCAAGTTTTTTAAACGTTTTCGTTATTTTTCTACCACCGAATAAAATCTGTTCGACTTTTTTGGTTATTTTTAATATGAATTACTGTTATAATTATTATATGTTCTTTAAATAAATATTTGATACTTACAAATGTGAAAAAAACATATTTTGTTTCATTTTGCAGCTTGTGCCTATACTTAAGTCCTTCACTGTATTTACAACAACATTATTAACACTATGAAAACGCTTAATATACAAATTTTCCTAATTGCTTTCACAATTTTATCACAGTTTCATGTGGACTTTAGGCTAAATTAATCATAGTTTCGAATATCTGGTTATATATTTTCACATAATATCGCGACATGACAGGAGACAATTCTTTTTCCCTGAGTTCAATAATAGTGATGTGTTGTTCGACTTAGGTTAGGTTAGGCAGACAGCCGTGTTGCCACAGTACACTTGGGTCCATAAATTAGTCCCTTTCTGTTACCTAGCCAAAGGGAAGGAGAAGAAGAAAAACATAGATAGAAAAGTAGAATAAGGCAAGACATAAGAGAAAGAAATGGAAGATAAGAGAAAGAAGGAAATCGCGGATGTAAAAGGTTTAGAAAAGATCCTTGATAGTAGAGAAGGATCCCGCTGGGTAGGGCTAGCTGGCCAAAAAGTGCTCTCATCCAATTAAATGTCCGGCAGTGGGCCAGAAAACCACCCACTGCACTTCAAAAAAGAACTGATCCTGTCTGGACCCAAAAAATACACCAGGCAGGCCTCTGTAGTACCGCTGACCGAGATATCTCAGCCGTATAAACTCCAGCGCGGGGCAAATGTAGAGGTTTTCCACAGTCTCCTCCTCATTGTCCTCAGAGCTTCTACATAAATCATTAAATGGGAGACCTATTTTGCTAGCATGGGCTCCACATAAGCAGTGCCCAGTTACCACAGCCACCAAGTCGCGCAATCGACTCCTCAATAACTGTAGTAGCGCAGCCGCCCTGCCACGGTCCAAAGAGGGGCAAATTGTTCTAGCTGTCGAGCATGTCGACTCGTTAGACCATCTGACCTGGGCCAGATTGTAGAGAACAGCGTCGAACCACAACGTTTCGCAGAGCAAAATAATGATAGAAAAAATTAATGAAAGTTTTCTTAAGGTGCGATCAGATTTGTGAAGTATTTTGCCGAAAAAGCGGAAACACTATTTTTAGAAATCTTTCTTCAGTCTTTCCTGACAAGTTTAATTACGAATGATGATTTATTCTTTAGACGTGAAGTTAACCTTTTTCCTATTGATTGAGGTCATTTCTAAAACAAAAACATAGTTTTAGAACGATACAAAACATAATTGATTTAAAAATATTACTAAAATCGAAATGGGTAATAAAAATAAATAAATGAAAATTATTTTTCTTTATTTTTGCATTGACTTGTAAATTTCTCCACGTATTTTATTTTTCTTATAGAAAATATTTTTCAAAAATAAAATGCTTGTAACACATTTAATAAAATTTTTAATAGTCGAATTAATTTTAATTTAAAAAATTTCCAACATTTATTTTTTGACTAGTCGCCTGCGGTATTTGAGGAAGACACCCGCATGAGTGCAGACTTGACGCAAAATCTAACACAAACAGAAACCCCACAAACACCAACCAAGTAAGAAATTAAAACCGAATATTTTTAAAGAAATTTATTTTAACGTATAAAAATAAAAAAAAACTTTTTTCATAGACAACCAGATTTTTTAAATAATGAAGAATCCCAGTCATCGGTTATAAGCAACACAAGTATTTTAGATCCCAATAATGTGGCAGGACTACAAAATGGCTCGGCTGTTAAAAAACCCATGAAACGCAAAAAAATGGAAGTTTGTGTAACTGAAGAGTAAGAAGTTTTCTTTTTAATAATCCCCTACTGATTACTATTTTTTTATCTTTTTTTATTTTTTTATTTCAAGTGCTGAATTTACAGTGTCTTCTATAGCCGAATATGATTGGCCACCGCCCAAAGGTTGTTGTCCATCTAAAAATCGCGATACGTTTATGATACAAGAACAAGTGGCTCTGTATTTGGGCATTAAAAGCTTCAAACGCAAATATCCCGATCTACCACGTAGACAAATCGACATGGAAGAGCGCAATTATTTGCAAGAGAAAAACTTGGTTACGGAAAAAATGTGCGATTTGGGCATCACGGCCGTTTGGGCCTCTGATATTTTAGATATTATGTACACTGATTTCTATGATAAATACGAAGAGTATAAAGATTTTGTTAGACAAAAACATTTGCGTGAAATAGAGGCTAAACAAAAATCATTGGGCTTAAATGTGGCTGGTCGTGGTTTGCAGGCCAGAGAAAGAGCCATGTTATCCACCAGTAAATGGAATGCTTATTTCAATAGAACGTAAGTTAGCAGCAGGATTGAAAATTGTTAATAATAAATAATAATTATTTTTTTTTTATTGTTATTATAGCCGCAAAGAAGAACGTTTATCTTGTTTGGATTTACAAACTTTAATCGTAAATAAACCTTGTCCGGCCTCAGCTCCAATTGCTGCTTTACCCAACCGTCCCATAGCTGAAGTTGTGGCAAGAGTTGCTAAAGCGGAAAAAATACCACAACCGCCTACGTTTTTAAAAGAACGTGTCTGGGAACCAATAAGACCCAGAGATGCCTATTATCCCCTGTCTTTAGTGCCTGGGCAGTTTTGTGAAAAATATTATAACTATTCGGCTCAGGAATTAAGGTGAGTGTTTTTTGTTTTAGGTAAATCAAAATAGTAAAATTTATAATTCCAAATTTCATATCAAATTTAGACAATTCCCCCTCAACACGGTGGTAGAAGCAGCTAGTCACATTTTTCCACAAAAAGAAGAAACCACTGATACTGATTCAGCGGCTGAAACTATTGATAATGGCGATATCGATGGTGATATGGATGGCGATAAATCTTCAAGTATCAGCTCAGCTGAACGTTTAAGAAAACAGAAACGTATACGTAGAATACGTGCTAAACATACGCGTAAACTAATCAATGATGAATTTAAAGTTCCACCCGTACCGGGTTTGAATTCAAATAGTTCCACTGAATCAAGTTCATCATCATCATCATCAGATGATTCATCGTCTGATACGGTAAGTTTTTATTGACATGTTTTAATTATTGTTTTAATCGATTTCTGGTTTTTGAATGTTAAGGATACCGATACATCATCCTGCTCTTCTTCAACGTCTGATAACACTAGCGAAGATGAGAGTTCACCTGCCACCTGTGGTGTTTGCCAACATCCACAAAATCGTAATCTCAAAGATATGCCCGAATTATTTCTACAATGTTATACCTGCAGACGTAAAGGTAGAATGCTTTTATTATTATTAATTTTTTATTTGTAATTTTAAATATTTTTTTTTCTTTTTTAGTACATCCCAGTTGTATCGAAATGCCCCACCGTATGGCTAACAGAGTACGCAACTATAATTGGCAGTGTGCTGATTGTAAATGTTGCATTAAATGTAAACGAAAACAAGATCAAAATAAAATGCTTTTCTGTGAGCAATGTGATCGAGGTTTTCATATTTATTGTCTTAGTATTAAGGCGGTGCCTGATGGTAAGTAGATTTTTATACGCTGCCTAAAATATATATTTTTTTTTAATAAAAAATCTTTTTCTTGCAAAAAGGTTTGATTGAGTTCTCTTATAATAAAAAAAAAAATAAAAATTTGTAGTCGAAAAAAAAACAAAAGTTTATTTTTAAATATTTTTATTTTTTTCCAATCAGGATTTAGGCCGTGGATATTATAAATGAAATAAAATTTACTTTTTCGGCATAAGGTTAATTTTTTAATTTAGTTTCTAAAAAATTATTTACAAATGTATGCGGACGTTTTTCCACGGTTCAAATCTAGATTGGGAAAAATATAAAAAAAAAATACGCAAGGCACAGCGCATATACATTCATACTTAACTCAACAACAGTCAATATGATACTGGAACAGCATCTATAATATTGTGAGGGAAGAAGTATGAATGATTAAAAAATAAAAATTGCATTTCGTGGCCATACTAAAGGTTGGTACGAACCAAAAACAAATGTACAAGACAAGTTACAGAGAGAACAACAAAAAGATGCTTTGAGTTGTGTGTAAACTTCATCTAACCAAATTAATAGTTATTAGTTAGATAGATACGAAGAATACTGATGAAGGATGTAGCGAAATAGAAAATACAGCATTACATTCTGCTGGTTTCTAATTTTTCTTGTTTTCTTTGAAAAAAATAATGTAAAAAATATTTTTTCTTTCTAAAAATGTTTCAAAATTAAATTAAAAAATCAACCTTAAGCCGAAAAATTATATTTTATTTATTTATTAACAAAAAATCTCCTTTTTACACTCAATTCTTTTTTTAATAGACTCATTTTTACAAATGTTTTTTTTTTTATTAAGGGAAATTCTGTAAGAGTACGTACTTCTTTAAAAAAAGCTTCCTTTAAAAAACATCCTATTTTATAGAATTCAACTATTAAAATCTTTTTAAAAGTCAAATATTTCAAAAATTATTTTTTTTATAAAAAAAAAAAATAATAAAAAAAATACTTTCGTTAAAAAATGTATGAGATTTTTTTAAAAAGGATCCCTTCTAAACACATATTAACCAGAAGTACTTTTTTTTATATAAACTGCCTTTTGCACATTCGTTTACACACAACCAAACTTAATTTCTTAAAAAAAAACAAACTGCTTTCTTATCATACAAAGTCATTTTTCGCAAAAACACGTATTTTTTTAAAGCAAACAAAAAAGCTATTTTTTCAACTTTCTTCCAAAGGTACTTTTCTAAAATAGTACTTTTTCAAAATAGTACCTTTTCAAAATAGTACTTTTTTAAAATAGTACTTTGATACAATAGGCAGCAAAATGCTGCCTTGAATGAAAAATTTATTTTATTTTTCGAGAAATTAAATTTATCCCAAAACCAGCGTATTTTCCCTTTGAAGTTTTGATAGAAAAACTTTTTAAAAAGTACTTTTGTTAAAAAGTTTAATGCGTAAAGTTGATTATTTTTCATAGTTTCAAAGTATATGTTCGCAACCAAACTTGTTTTTAAGGTTGAAAAAAATTCTATTTATTTTCTAATGTTTAAACAGAAACTCAATTTCTTCGTACATAAAACGTTTCTCTGCAAAACAAAAACTTGTTTCTTTAAAAAAACATTTTCCAAAAATTGTTTATTTTTTGCACAAAAAAGTAATTTTTTTAAGAAAAGAAGGTATATTTTTCATTTAAAGAAAAAACTTTATTATTTCAACTTTCTTCAAGCAAAAGGTACTTTTCCACAAGAAGTTATTTTTTTACAAAATAGTACTTTTTTTACGAAAAGCTAAATTTTTTAACTAAAGCAAAAAAAAAACATTTTTCCCAACTGTCTTTAAGCAAAAGGTACTTTTTACACAAAAAATTTGTTTACAAAATAGTACTTTTTTTACGAAAAGCTTAATTTTTTAATTAAAGTAAAAAACATTATTTTTCCCAACTTTCTTTAAGCAAAAGGTACTTTTTCCACAAAAAATTTGTTTACAAAATAGTACTTTTTTTTACGAAAAGCTAAATTTTTTAATTAAAGTAAAAAAAAACTTTATTTTTCCCAACTTTCTTTAAGCAAAAGGTACTTTTTCCACAAAAAATTTGATTACAAAATAGTACTTTTTTTTTTAACAAAAAAGTATATTTTCACAAAAAGCTTTTTATTGACAAAATGCTGCAGTTAATAAAGATAATTTTTTTTCCAAAATATCATTTTTTTCTTTTGACCTTTTTTATAAAAACCCTTAAAACGTACTTTTGTTTAAACGTACTTTTGTTGAAATACTTTTGTGCAATTTTATTATGAAGCCGTTTTTTTTTTTTTTTTTTTTTGCTAATTTTCTATTAGGCCGTTGGAGTTGCGAACGATGTAGCATTTGTATGCGTTGCGGCGCCACTAAACCCGAGGGTTTACCTATTGTTCAGGCCAACAGTGAAAAACCCAAAGTTAAGCATAGAAAACTAAAATGGATCAATGAGTATCGTATTGATCATGTTACCAAACTAAGAGAACATTGTTCCATGCTGTGTGTGCCCTGCGGGCGTGCTAAAAATATTAAACGTGTACAAATCAATACGCATCATAATACAACTAATACGTATACAACAACAACTACAACAACATCACCGGGTTCCAGTTGCAGTGCATTAAGTCCTAGCAGTCAAAATATGCAATCGCCAATAACAACAACGATAACAACACCACAAATATCACCAATTAACACTAGCGGCAGCACAACATCAATTGCAACAAATTCAAATTTACTTAATGCTGCTACAACAACAAATAGTTCGAATACAAATCACCCAACATCAACATCAATATTAACAACAACAACAACCACCTCATCACCTATAACAGCAACAACTACTGCTACTAAATCGTTAGAAAGTAAAGATTCCATTAGTTTAAAAACAAATTCCTTCTATTTAGCCAACACCACAACACCTCAAAATACACCAAACACCATCGCCACCGTCACAGCCAGCGTCAGCGCTAACTCTCTAACAAGCACCACCACTAGCAACAATGTATTATTACCTTCACTATCAGCATCAGCTAGTGGGACTAGTTTAAGTACGACAGCAACAACAACAACAACGACGACGGCAAGTACTGCACCGCCAACAACAGCAACAGCAACAGCAAGTGGTGGTGCTCCACCAGTGGTTGCCTGAGTAGGGGTTATACGTTATTGTCCCAAACAGCAGCCAACGCCTTCTTCAGCAAATCTAACGAATTTATAGCAGTTGTAAAATAGCAATAACACAACAACAACAACAATATTCAATTATTAAAAAATAAATGGAAAAAGAGCATTAATTTAAAAATAATCAACAACCTGAATGGTAAGAGTTTAAAAAGTTTCATTTTCTCTTAGGCAGTAAATTTAAATTTAAAACAAAATCTTGTTATATTTTTATATCCTTTTTTTAAACTAATTATTTTCCCCCTCCCCCCTCCTTATCCTCCCTTTAATTTTAAGAAGAATATTTTTGCATTTATAATTTATATAAGACATCAAAAAAACAAAAAAAAAAAAAAAACGAAGAAAATTAAACATTTTTTTGTTGGTTTAAAAATCCACTGTTGTAGAAAGTATTTCTTATAATTTAATGTTTTTTTTTTCTTTTAACTTATCATTGTAATTAAAATTTATATTTTTTAAAAAGTAAAAATTAAGTTGCAAATAAAAACATATTTAGCTTCTTACTTACCCACAAATGGTTAATTAATTTAATGGTTTTTGTCATTTGTTAAAAAAGAAAAAGAAAGAATTATTGAAAGTTTTTTACTTCTCACAAAATATCTATCGATAAAAGAAGGTTATTTTTCTCCACTTTTTTTGTAATGTTTCGTCAGCAAAATTGATGAAAAAGTCATGCAACACAGTTTGATTTAAGGATGTAAATTTATTACAACCAGCAAACTCGAAAAGAAATGCAATAAAAAGCTTATTTAGCTGGAAAGGAAATCTAAAGTACTAAACGATATAAAATGTTGCTTTAAATGTTCTCACGCTTAGAATTAAATAAGAAAAATACTTTATTATTTAAACAGAATATTATAACAGCAACATTTAATAACATCAGACAGAAAGAAAAGAGTGAGCGAGATAGAGTGCATATAAACGAGACAGAAAAGTTACTAAAAAAAAAAACATTTTTTTCTTTTTTCATAATGAAACTCAATAACTTTTTTAATTTAAAATCAAACCTAAAATAAAGGGTCATCCAAAAAACGCGCCTGTTTGTTTTTTTGAAATAAAACACAAACTATTTGCAATTTTTTTTTTTTATTAAAAGTATGATCTATTACAATTATAAGTGGAATAGAGTATCATTCAAATGTCCACCATGACTGCGTTTGCAGACATCAATCCGAATATCGAAATTTTCAATGACTTTCCGACATGTTGCTGGTGTTATTTCACGAATTGCAACTTAAATGTTGTTCTTTAGATCATTAATTGTTTGTGGCTTGTTAGCATACACTCGACTTTTCAAAAAACCCCACAAAAAAAAAATCTAATAGTGTTAGATCACATGACCTTGGAGGCCAATTGAAATCTGCATTTCGTGAAATTACACGTTGAGGAAATTTTAATCGCAAAAGCGTAATGTTTTCTCGAGTTGTGAGGCATGTGGCACCGTCTTGCTGGAAATAGACGTCAGACACATCAATATTATTCAACTGTGTCTATAAAAAGTCTCTCAACATTGATTGGTATCGCTCAGCATTCACAGTAACAGCATTTCCAGCATCATCTTCCAAGAAAAATGGCCCAAAGATTCCATTTGCCCAAAATGCACACCAAACAGTAACTTTTTGTGGGTGTAGAGATTTTTCATGAATAACACGAGGATTTTCATCACCCCAGATACGACAATTTTGCTTATTGACGAATCCATCCATTCTGAAATGAGCTTCGTCACTAAACAAAATTTTGCTTGAAAACAATGGATCTATTGTTCGTTGTTCAATAATCCAACTGCAATGTGTACCTGTCCATGGTTAAAACTGTACTACCTTCTAATAAAACAAAATGGCTTATGTCATTTGAAAAGATGTCACGTTTAAAAATTATATAGATAGTGCTGACGTCTAGGCGTCACATTTGGATGACCCTCTATTTTTTTAGCTAAAGAAAATCAGCAAATCTTAAATGGTGTTAAGTTAATCGGTTTTGTTTCGCCAGTAAATATTATACTGTTGTCATACCTTTTGGCCAAATATACCAAACGTACCGAACGTGACAACGATCTTCACCGAAAAGTGAAACGAAACGTTCGAAACAGAAATTAATAACTCGGATTTTATAAAAAAAGAATTGAAAATGTCGACGGCGAAATACGATGGAAATTTATTTTGGATTTATTTTTATTCTTAAAACCAGCGGATGCCAGAATGAAGATTTTACTTTAATTTTAAAGATTTTTTTTTTATCAAAATAAGATTTGAAGATCTTTTTCCCAAAATTTAGATTTTTTCTGATTGAGTTGTTTGACAACTAATATTGCAACATTTTGTTAAAATTTATTAAGCAAATTTACCTACATATTTATGTGAAACAATTTCACTGTAAATTAATACTCTAAAACAAAAAAAACTATTTCAATAATGATGACGTTCAGCAGGTTCATACATTTGTAAAAACTAATATTTCCGATAAAAAGTTTAATGCTACTGAATTAGATGAATTCATTGATAATTGTCTTGCCTTCTTAAATAACGAATTTTGTGAACTCAGCCACATGAATTTAATCAAAATTTTAAGAATTTAGAAAATGTTGCTGCAGTCGAAGAGTTTTGACACACAATGTCAAATATTTCTAGAGCGGATAGTGAGTTGATATGTTTCGTGGAAAAAAAAGGCATCACCTACTTTTTCCGCCGAAATTAAAGGGAACAAATTTATAATAAAAGAAAAGGGGAATATAAAAACACTCGCTCGGAAATTTTGTTTATGATCGGGCTACATGATTTCAATTCAATGCCTGTGTATAAAAAAAAAAAAATAAAAAGACTTTCCAAACGTCAATTACTTAGTATTCAAACAAAAAATCATATTTTATAATACCTCTCCCTATGGTCCTGCTCGTAAATGCATCACTGAACTGCATTATATGATTATTCTGCACTGCCACTGCTAATCAGCTGTTGCGTATGCTTTGTTTTGCTCGTTTTAGTTTGCATTTACGAACGAAAAAATACTAAGAAAATGGAAAAATTAATAATAAACTCGATTTGTGAACTACATGATAAAATAAAAATGATAAAAATTTGTGTAAAATAAAAAAAAATATATATATATTTATTTATAATAAAAATAAATAAAAATATTGAGCAAAAATAAATAAATAATAAAAACTTAACAAAATTTTTACTTTCACGTTCATTGCATCAGCTATTTTTGTGATTAGTTTTTTTTTTGCTTTTATTTGCGCATAATATACTTTAGTGATGCATTTACGAACACATGACATTTGCAGTGCTGCCACTTGTTGCATTTATGAACGTACTGCGCACCATATGCAGTGCAGTGATGCACTTACGAACAAGCCCAATGTATACCATTCCAAAACGCCGTAAAATAGCAGCAGGGCATCAGCCTTAAAGCCTGGTACTCTGTTTAGCCTTTCATGTGGAATGCTGTCAAACTACAAACATAAAAAATTTGTATAAAAAAGTCGTGAAAAAAATTTTGCATAAATAGTACTCGTTTTATTTTGGAAACATATGAAATGTTTCTGGCAACATTTTATCGAAGCTGCGAAATAAAGCAAAGCAGCATTATTTCATGCGGAATTTTTAAAACAACAGCTGAACATATCTCTTTTTCTTACATTTCTTCCAAATCGCAATATAGACACTTCATTTTAAATGTCAAATTTTCCACATGAAATAATCAATGCTACTCAACAGTTTGAACACATTCGAACAGAGTACCAGATTTAACGCTTATTATTTCTTTCGCAACTTTGTATACGTACATGCTTTAAATATAATAGCACAACTGTATACAAACTTTGTATTGATACATTCTAGAAGTCAGACACAAATCTCGCTTGTAAATAAAAAAAAATTCTGAATAGCGATAAAAGTAGAAAACAACAATAAAAATTAAGTTTTTGAAGCTAATCACGGAAATAACAAGTGAAATTTATGTTCTGACGAAATTTTCATTCCTTTTGAAGTGAAAATGAAATGAATTTCCCGTAAAATATTTGTTCACTTGATTGAACAGCTGTTGAAACTAAAATAAGCTATCAGTTTACACTGAATGTAAGTAACAAAAATAAACTCTGCGAAAGTTTTTAAATTGAAGTTTTAAATTAAATAAAAAATTTTAAAAGCAAATTAACAGTGTTATTACAAGGAGGATTAAATAGCCCTGTTGGTCGGTGATACATTTCAATAAAATTGAACAGAATATTTCTAAGCAAGCAATAGATCTCTTTGTTTTGCATCATGTCGATCATAATGTTACTCTGCACTTTAGTAACTGATATTCAATTAAAAAAAAATGTGTTTATAATTTTAATATTCTAAATAAAATAAGACAAAAATTGTCCATATTTTGTACAGTTCCCCAATAAAACTTAAGTGAACAAATCAGAGGGAAAAATAAAAAAATATCGAGAAAAAATATCATTTACAATAAGGAATATTTTTGTTTACATGAAAAATTGTTCACGTGAAGTATTTATGATGTCAGTTCTAGGCAAACGGAAAATATTTTGAGGGAAAAGATATTTATGATTGTTATGTTTGTTTTGCTGCTGTTTATGAAATCTCAAATCAAAATTTTTCATTATAAGAAAATTTAGAGAAATTTTATGACAAGTGGCAACATTGCTTATAGAATGAGTGAGAGAGTATGAAAATAAACCATGAGAATATTGTAGATTCAATATCACAACACTTTCTACGGTACTTTTATTATATCTCTAATTATAACGTTCAGCTATAGTTCTGTTTTATCATGAGTGATGAAACGAATATTAACTGTACCCTTGACAGTAACACTTAGGAAATCAAAAGCCCTTCTTAAAACGTACAAATTGTAACAACTTATTAATCATTAATTTACCGTTGTTTTGTTATTTACATTTCATATCAGAGCTGGTTCACGATGTTTTATAATTGTATCAAAAGGTTTTCTTAATTGCAGACTTTGACCTCAATTCTTGTTAATTAATATTTTTTTTTCATTTAAAGTTTTTTTTTTTGAAATTGTTTAACAATATTAATTTTTACCCATGATTTGAACTCTACCATAAGCTTTTGCAAAGAATTTCAAGGGCAACATTAAATTTAAATTTAATTGGTACTCTGTTCAGCTTTTCGTGCGGAATGCTGTCAAACTACATATCGCTGGTCTCATATAGAAAGGCCCTAATCGTGATTTTACAGGAGGAGGTAAAAACACAATAGAAGCTGTATTTATCACAATGTAATATTTGAAATGTAAATGCTTGTTAAACCGTTGTTCTTGATACTATTGCATTGAAATTTTGTAACGAGGGGTATCTCCGTGAAATTTATTGGAATCTTGAAAAAACTCAATTTCGGAAAAATTCGAGTTAGGGCTTTTCTACATGAGACTAGCGGTATATAAAAAAGTTGTTTGAAAAAGTCATTGTTGCAGAAGTAGTACTCTCTTTTAAGCCTGATACTCTGTTCGAATTTATTGTTTTCACGTATACTACATTAATTTAGAAATGTAAGTAAAATACATATGATCAGCTGTTGTTTGAAAAATTCCGCATGAAATAATGCCTCTGCTTAATTTCACAGCTTTGATAAAATGTTGCCAGAAATATTTCATATGTTTTTCTTTTTTTGTTAAACACATGCGGGAAAGGAAGAAAACATAAAATAAGCGACGCCCAAAATATTATATCTGCAACATTCTTACTTATAAATTGTTTGAAGAAGAAGAAGACTTAAAAAAGAATATGCTCAAAAATTATACTTTAAAATTTTTTTTTATAAAAACGGAAAAGATACGACGAGCTATAGCTCTTTTAGTTTTATTTTTTATAATTTTAAATTTTTTTGTCCCACAGTTCCCTTCAATGATTATACATCATTATTAAATTTGTCTAAAGGTACCCATACACGACATATTTTTTACATCTGACATGTCGAATTTGCCACTGTTAAATACATACATGCCGTGTAGGGCTGTTAAAATATTGCTTCTGTAAAATACATGTGGAAAGTCATCTGATAAAATTTAATTTAAAACGTGTTCTATTTTGATCTGACATCAGCTGTTTTTATGGATCCATGCCGTATAAAAACAATCAACGGCGGTTGAGCATTGGCGGTAGCGTTAGCCGACTGAAAATATTTTATATGACCAAAATTTGAAATTACTTTTAGCTATTTAGCAACAATTATGTAAATTTTATATCATTATTCAATGCAAACCGATTTTCTTCATATTTTTTAGTAAAAAAAAAAATAATTAAAATTGACAAGTCTTCAGTAGTTCCGCAACGCACCCAAAAATATTTTAAGACGACTACAAGCCGTTTTAAAACCGGACGGCTTGGATATTTGTACAGTGAAAAAACCGAATTAATTAAAAAAGAAAATTTTTCTTTTATTTTTGATTTTAATTTAATTGCTATTACAATTAAAATAACACTACACAATTCGATTGTTTTAGTTTCTAAATCCATTTTTTTTTTAACAATTACTTTTAACAAAAAACAATTTTAATAAAATTTGCGAGCAGATCAGCTGTTGTAAACAAATAATAATTATGTTAGACGTCTGTAAAATACATGCAGAATTACATATGACTTACACAGATAAGAAGTCAGATGTAAAAAACACGTCGTGTATGGGTACCTTAATATGTTTACTTTTTTCAATTGCTCCCAATTTATTTTTATTTTTTTTAATTATTTAATCATAAAACAAACCTCACATTAAAAAAAAAAAAAAACTAAAACACGATTCAGACTAAGAAATATGGTCTTCGGAAACATGAATTATAGAAAAATGTAGATATTTTCTTAGGCAACATGAGAGGAGAAATGAATTTTAAGAAGAATTATTAAGTAAAACATGCTAATCTTGCCTTCAATGACATTAATAAGGGGCGTTGAAGCTACTGCTTACAATTATTAAAAACTAATTTCTACCTAAGTTCTCTTAATTATTTCTTGTTTGAATAGTGCAAAGATAAAGCAATCGGCGAGGAAGGATAATTTTATAATTTCTAAAAACCTGTAAATCTAAGTTACGCTATTTCTGTAATAAATAGTTAGAACATAATGCATTCGCGGTGTGTCAATGGTCCTTTAAAGTTTTTAATTCAACCAAGAAGAAAGAACAACTGTATCAACTTTACCATCCCTGCTTGTTTTAGAGAATTTCATAGGCTGCCAGATTTTTAATTTTAAAAACGCCAAACAAATCCTAGTAAAAATTATTAAATAAATACAATTTTAATTTAATTTAAGTGAACCTTATTATTTATATTTTTAAGTAGAAAAATTTTTAATCTTTCGACAAAGCATATTACAAAACTGCCATTTTAAAAGAATTAAAATTTCACCTTTTTGAGGTATTGTGAATAAAAATAATATTTAAAATAATTTGGCAGGTAGAAATGCAAAAAAAAATTGGTTGATGTATTTAGTTTTCAAGATATTAAAAAAAAATTACAATTGCATAAAGAAAAAAATGTACCAGGTCCAGTATTAATAAAACTGAGCCCGAAATTTAGGATGGAACCTTAATGTAGTACGCAATTGTCATTACAGACAAGAAATTTAAACTGACGAGTGGAATATGTTCTAACAAAAAGCAGCAGTTTGTTTAATTTTTAGAACAGGCGTCAAATGAGAGATATTATTAATGAAAATCATATAAATTCATACATATTTTGCTGTTTGTAGCGCAACAGTGGGTTAAAAAACTTTGAATTATTTTTTTTATTAAATCTATTTTTTTTAACTCTATAACTACTGCTAAAATTATAGCTCTTTTTCTATATTTAATATGTTAGCTTTTGTTTTTTATAATTAGCTATAATTTGCTAAAAAAAAAAAACACAAATTTAAGTTTATTTTTAACACCAAAAGTGAACCCTTTAAGGAATAAGAATTTTGTTTATATTTTATTATTTTAATATTTTAATTTAAGTCCCTTTTGAAGAATATTATTGTATAAGAAATTTCTAAATAAAATAAGAAAAATAATACAATTGCACAGAACAACAAGTATTAAGTTAAAAAAAAAATTAAAACCTAAAAGTTTTTTGTTGAAATTCTGACAAGTTTATTAATTATATAGAAATGAATACAAAAATAAATTAGATAAATATGTTCTGTTAATTATTTTTTGCTACTCTAACAATGAAATATATCTTTAAATTGACATTTTTATTCAGCTATTTTTATGTTATCGATTGCCGTAACTCCAAATTAAGAACACAAGTGCAGTTTTGGCGATTACTATCACTAAAATTGTATGGCAAGTCTATGTCTTTATGCCTTTTCTTTAGTTTATAACAGAGATGTTAACTTGAATACTGTTTTTTTTTTTCAAATACCGTAATATTTTTGTCGCTAATAAATCTTAAATAACCATCTTTATTTAACAATTTTAATGTTTCCAATTGCCACGATTTTTTATAAAACCAATGCAAATATAGTTTTGACAATCACAACCATTAAAACAGCCAAAATTGCTCAAGAAGTTTAACACTTGTTTGTTTTTTTTTCTACAGTTAGTTTCTACCAGAGATGTAAAATTTATTACTATTTGAATTTTTTCAGTTAACATGATAAATTTAGCAGGTACTGCTACGGTTATAAGTTTTATTAGAAAAATTACTTTTAAATAATAATTTTTTTATATTTATAACTTAATTGCAAAATAATCGTTTTAATTGTGAGTTTAATTCTTTTTAAAATTTTGTTGGTGTTTGGGGACACAAATTTTTATTTGAGAACGTTTTATTTAATATTTAGTTTAATAAAATTGACAGGCTTTAAGTATTTAAATTTAAACTTAAAATAACATTTTTTTATTTAAAAAATAAAAAAAATAAAAAAAACATTTAATAAACTTCTCAAAATTTTAACAATCATCTGAGAGAAAAAACATTTTTGTATAATAAAATAATTGTATTATAAGTCATTAAATCACTTTAAATAGTTTTTTTTTTTATAAAATTAACAACAAAAATAACTACTAACACAAATATTGAAAATAAATATAAAAAATCGAAGAAAAAAGTTTTTTTAAATTATTTTAATGCTGTATAATTTGCTTAAGTTATAAATATAAAATATAAAATAAATGCTTATGGTAATTCTTTTCGTAAACTTAATAAGGCTTCAACTAAAATTAGGCTTAAGAAAATATATTTATTTAAAATAATAAAATAAATCTAATTAAACGTCTAAAAATTTAAGATAAAAAATATAAATTTATTTATGTAATAATGGAAAAAAAATAAAACAATAAAAACCAACAAACCACTTTAATTAGTTAATAAGTACTTAGTAATAAAACAAAAAACTTTCCTCTACCAAAACCAATCAATCAAAAAACCAACCAAACACAATTTTTTCTTTGCCCTTTTTCACTTAAAAATCAATCTTGAGAAATTTTTTAAAATATAAAATTTATATATTTTTTTAAATTAATTTAATTATTCTTTTAATTTTAAGTGGAAAAAAATTTATAAATATTTACATATATGGCTCATTTGCCAATAAAACGTCATAAATCATAAAACTCGTTTAAAAGGCTAATAATGTTAAATTATTTGCCAAAACATTTTTCAGCTTAAAATTATTTTGTAGATCTTTCTTTTATAATAACATTTTTTGTAAAGCTGGAATGATATTCATTTATTGTAGAGTTGCAACGTTTTTATTGCAAATGGGTAATTGTGTTGTTTTTTTTTTTTTTTTAATAATTTTTGTTTTATTTAATTCAAATCTTTAATTTTACTTATTATTTATATAAATACCTGAAAAATTGTTTAGTATTTGTTTTTTTACTTAAATAAAGTAAAAACGCTGGCTGGGCATCACTTTTCTTTTAACAGTTCTATGAAACTCTAACTTTATTAAATGTAAACAAAAAGTTAACTGTATGTTTAAGAAAACGTTATGAAACTATCTGATGTTCTTTATAATCCCAAAATGTTTTATTCTTAATCAAGGTATTCTGTTTGTTATTTTGTGACAAGTGCTGCAAAATGATTAAAAAAATAATGTCGCCAAATTTGTACTCTGTTTATTTTGTGAAATATTACGAAATGTTTTTGGCAGCACCGTTTTGAAATGTTTCCGGCAACATTATTTTTAACCTGCCAAATAATGTTAATTACATTTATGTTGCATACTTACCGGCATTAAAGACGATAGTTGTTTACTTAATCTTGACATTGTCAACACTTGCTAACTGTAAAGCGAATTTTTTGGAAGCCATATATGTAAATAAATTTTTACAATTTTATTGCAGTTAAAACACTATGAAGGAATGTTTTCCACAAGCTTCACTGAACAAATTTTTTGTTGACAATTTTATTCATATGTAGATTGTATACACTCAATACGCGAAAATTTTTTACCGTAATTACAAACCATGCTGAAAAAAATATTACTTAAAAAAACTTAAGAATAAAATCTTATAAATTTAAAAATTATAATTAAAGAAAATCTTAAATTTAAGCTTAAACACTTTCATTAGCTTTTTACGACAAAAAGTCCTGGGGTGTACTGTACTATTTTCTTCTTACCAAAAATACTAATTACAATAAAGATGAATTTTCCATCCCAGGTTAGAACGAGACACTTAACCTTTTAAAAGGAATAATTTTTGTAAAGTTCCATTAAAGATATTTCAGGCAGGCTCCTGAAAAAGTAATTATGAACTAAAAAAAAGGGTCTTTGTTAATTTCCTTATGTACAGATCCAAAAGCAACTCGTTAAGGAATTAATATAACTGTGTTGCTGGGTGGATAATCTTTGGTCGTGTATTACTCGAGTCTTAAGGGAGCGAAAATTTTAACATCATTTTATTCGTATTCTGTGCATCTCTATTTTACACGCAGAGCAGGGAAAAAGTGTTTTTGTATTTTATTTTTAAAACTAAAAATTTTTCCAAAAACTAAATAGAATTTTACAACTGTTTTTTCGGACATGCGTTCTTTAGTTTTCCACAATTTTTCTGGGATTTTAAGTATTCAAAATTTTTTTAGTCATACTTTTTTTTTGTTCTATAAATTACGTCTAATTTGAGTTAATCATTTGTTTTGTTAACAAAACTGTTAACTTTAATCTTAGTTTAATTAACTTTACGATTTATCTTGCGTACAATTATGTTTTAATGTTTAATAAATAATTTGGTTCTTTTCTTATTTTGCTGCTTTATATTTTTATAAATTTTTTAATAACAAAATTATTCTATATGCAAAATTAATTAATATTAGTATTTAGGTTTTAATTACAATATAAAAATAATTTTAATTTATTTTTATTTTACCATAAATAAATTATGTTAAAAAATGTTTTTTTCTTTGTTCTTTTTATAAAACAAAAAATTAATTTGTTTATATATTTATTCCCTATCTTTTTAATCCTTAAGTCAGTTACACTGTTTCCAATTTCTTTTTTAAGATATATATATATATATATATAAATATAAAATTAAAACAAAATTAAAATATATTATTTATACTTTTTGTATATCCCTCTTATTATTGTCTTAATTGCAAAATAAAAACACAAAAATCAAATGCAAATAAATTATAAATAAATAAAAAATAAAATTGATAAACAAAAACATTTTGTTGAGTTTATTTAAATATTAGTTACTGCCCGCCACTTTGTTTTTGTTGTTAAATTTTATAACAATAATAGTTGCGATCAGCTGCTGTTACATATTCAATATCCAAACCTTCGGGAGATGACAGCTCTGCACAAAGAGCGTCAAAGAATTCATTAAATTTTATTTTTCAAAAAAAAATTTTTTATTAAATAAGTCCAGATTTATACTATGCCATCTTTCAATTATCTTTTAAAGTTTTAGCGATTTTCATCATGTAGCTTAGCGATGAAATTTTTTATGTCATCGGAATTTGCACATTTCGCTAATTTTATTTTATATTCTTATTGTATTTGTTTGTGTTATTTTAAGTAACAACAAAATTTATATAACGAACAGAGAAACAAGTCGTGATAAAAACTCGGCGGCGGCTGAGCAAAAAATTGTCGGCGGCGGCTATAAGTCGGCTAAAGCCGACTATTAAGGAGTTCTTGTGTATTGTGTTAAGAAGAAGAAGAAGAACTACAAAAATAAACAAACTTAAGATGGAAGTAAATGTTACAAATAAAGACGCAAGATTTTAAAAATTAATTTAATTATTTTATTTGCATACATTTAATAAGTTATGCATTCTATAGAAATTTATTTCTATTTACAATCAATTTAAAATAACAGCTTCAAATTTTAATTTATATTTCTTTACTGAAAGCAATTTAAATATACAAAATTTAAAGTATGAAAATTACCGGCTAACATTTTTGAGTCGTGACAAGCCGCACCACTAGGCGGCGGCTCGACTATTAAGAAAAAATCGGCGGCGGCTTTCAGCCGGCTGTGAGCCGCACGACTTGTTTCTCTGATAACAAACGTACAAAAATTAAATGTAAAAATATTCCCTCAAAATTGAAGTCATGCCATTTGGCTACCCCACTTGCTTTACTACACCTCTTGCATACAAATAAAATTTCATGGTGTAAGTTGGCTCTACAACATCAGTTTACGTGCAAACGGACAAAACTCTTTAAAGAAAAAAAGTAGGTGGTTTTGCACCTTTCTATCAAGAGATAATATTGATGGAGATATGGATTTGCTCAATTTAACTGTTTAAGAAACTGTTAAAGCTAACTAGAGTTACCATATTGTTAAACATAAACCAAACTTTAATTTAGTAAGATACGTCTTAATTTTAAAAAGTGTGCATGTATAGAGAACTCTCAACAAAATTATCAGCCCGATTATAATTATTAATTCCGTGGGAGTTTTCTCACTTTTCCCTTTTCTCCTATTATAAACCTGTTCCCCTTTTTATTGGTTGCGGAGAGTAAAAAAATAATTCGGGGAAAAAAGTAGGTGTTATGAATTATAAAAGAAAAATCATGTGTAAAAAACCAAAATAGCTCCCCTCAAATTACGGTGATGCCACTTTTTAATTTTTTTCCACGGAATTTATAGTTGCAGGAGAAAATTTTTTTCCGTGAGAATATTCATGATTGCGCTGTACTGTTTTATTTGTTAACGGTATTAGAAAAGAATATTCAGAATCAAAGTAACAAAATATATTTGAGATCGTGTACAAAATGATTTAATTAAAAATCATCATCGCATTTATTTTTTATTTGGGTTTTAAATTGTATATTAAATAATATTTAAAAATATGCTCTGCGGCAACACAGATGCTAAATGCAATTTATAACCTATTCTGAAAAAAATTGGAAAATAAAATTTTACAGATTGTTTTTAGAAAAAAAAACACACGTTCTTATTTAAACGGTACGGTGAACGTTTTTTTCTGATTTTGCTACCCATCAAAAAATGAAAGCGAAACTAACACATTTGCAACAATTATACACTGAACAGCGTTACCGTTGCACCGCTTTTAACATGAAATAGTTTTTTATATGCAAAAAGTTCTTTAAATTTTCTTTCGCTATAAATCGAATACTAAATTTAAATTACATTTAATGTTAATTTTTACTTAAGTGATGATTATAAAATAACATATTTACAAAAACATTTAAATATTTTATATATATTTTATTAACATTTATTTGAACAATTTGCAACAAAATTTTAATAAAAACAATTAAAATTAAAACAACATGCAGCTGCATACACGAATTAGTGAAGAAGATGATGGGAGAACATACAAACAAGGCAGGACAGTAAACAGCACTGTTCAAATGAATGGAGGCAAAAAAATGGCAAAAACGTTTTCTTTTTTTTTTTTTTTTTTTTTTTGTTAATAAATTAATTATTTACATCATTAACACAAGAGAAACTCTCCATTTCAATTAACTTGAATGCCATAAAATATGAAAATATCATGCTTTAGTCACTGCAACAAATAATTTATTATACTGATCTGGCACCTAATGAACTTTGGTACTTTCTGCATTTGGTGCTGGAGCAATTTCTGCTACCTTTGTTTGTTGTTGTTTTTGTTCTTTTTCCTGTTGCTTTAGCAATTTTTCCATATGTCGTTCTAGCTGATCTAACAAATCGAAGCCACTTTTCCAAGTTAAAAATTCGGCGCGAACTTTAAGTTTCATGGGATTTTTGGCTAAAGTTTTTGACATGGCAAAACCTTCACGGGCACAAGCAATATCACGACTGCGCAATTTAGTTACTGGACAAATATCATTGTTGCCGTCGCCCACATATATGACACGTTCATATGTGATATTATGACGTAGGTCTTGTTCAATAATAAAATGTTCCAATACTTTACCCTTGCACAAATTAACAGCACTTAGTCTACAGTCAGTTTGATGATGGTAGGGTTTTATAGTCAGTAGTCCTGTATCATCGAATTTTGCTGGATTGGTAAATACTTTTGTGAAATTATCTCGTAGACCATGGGATTTTATCCATTCTTCGATGAAAACACTATTAGAATCACTTATCACAATTAAATCGCAACCATATTTTGTATTGAGTCTTTTCAGCATTCGAACAAAACCGGGCACTTCAGGTATACCGTGTATCGTTTCAAGTATCTTTTGCGGCTTAATGTGGCAGGCATGAAGACGTCTAAATACTTCAGCCATATACTCGGTCCAACCTTGTACCTTAATGATATCTTGCATATCTTTGGTTAGTTTATCGGGTGGCAAGAGGTCACGTATAACTGTGTCTGTATTCTGAGCCACCACTGTATAATCAAAGTCAAATGCAGCCAAATATTTTTTAATAATTTTATTATTTAATTTCGTATTTTGATCACCTGTTGTAGTTGTTGCTGATAAGTTTCTACTTGTTGCAACTGTAGGTGGTGATGCACAATCTTGAGATGACGTTATTTCGCTATTCATCTTTTGTATGTTTTCGTTTGCATTGAATTGTTGAAGCCCTTTAAATATTTTTCTTGTGGTCGCTAAACAGCCACCTGTTTTAGATTTTGGATTAAATAATAAACTGCTGCCCTTCTGTTCAATTGTTGACACTGTCAATTTTTTGCTGCAACAACAGCGTCCTAATAACAAATTTACAAAAATCTCAAGGCCATTGAACAGCTGTGTAATAAACATTTATTATACCGTTTTTTTATTGTTGGTTTTTATCAGCATTGCAAAGCGCTGCCAGATTAACGAGAAAACACCATAGCTAATAAGAGGCACGTTGTTGCCATAGGTTAAACAAATTATTGTTTGGGATTTTAATTTTTAAAATTAATTATTAATTTTTAACGTAAGTAGGTGAAGCAACAAATAATAATTATATTTTCTCTTTGTTATACTTGAGGAACCGTAAGGATTTTGAAATGTTTTTACAATGGTTGTTCAAGACATTTTAATTTTTATCAAATCGATGACCGTGTTAAGTAAAAAAAATTCGTACATGAGGATGATTATCATCTTTCGTTGATCAATTTTATTTTCAACCTTTATAAGCAGTATGATTTAAATTTTTTTTAAATAAATAGTTATGTAAAAATAAGATAAAAGAAAATAAAAATATAAGGATAGATTTTCGAAATTCATGCTAGCGGTTAAAAATAATCTGTATAACTAGATACGTGTTTTCACTCAATAGACTCCATAAAAAAAACTACGTAGAGTTTTTAACACTAAAAAAAAGGTATTTAATCTAAAGACAACTTTTAATTAAAATTAAAGGTTTAAAATCTTAATTGCATTACAAAATTCTTCACTTATACGTGTTATCAAAAACATTGCAATGTCCAGTTTACTTGTTAAGAGTTTCCAAGAAAAAAAGAAGCATTTAAGGCATATGCAATTAAAAAAGGGCAGCCATTTGCATGCGAAATGAGTTGATGCACTTACCTGTTATGTATTTCCCGTGCCTAATATGTAAGCGGAAGTGAGGTTATGAAGTTCAGCATTACGTTACACACAAAACAAATAAAAATTAAATCAACATAAAAATCATTAAAACATATTTTTTTAATGGAAACTTAGAGCTAACACGTGAAAAATTAAGAACAGCGCTGCTAAAATGTCTTGCATGATCTTCAAGGAGTTATATGTTAACACTACTGGAAATGTCTCTACGCCTTTTATAAAGAGCAAGGTGGTGTTATAGTATGTTTCCACGGCACCTGCTTCGCTCTCTATTCTTGCTTCACGCTTCAATCATGAGCAAATCTACTTGCTTCGCCATATAAAATTATGAGAGCGAAGCTGGTAGATTCATATTGAATCTACTTGCGAAGCATGAAAAATTTATGTCTTTCCTAATTTTTATCGCAAGTTTATCTGAACTAGCTATATAAAATGTAAACAAAAAGAGAAAAACAATGTTTAAAGTGGTGTGTGGATATGTGTAATATAAAAAACAACTAATTTCATTAAAATTTTAAACGTAATAAATTACAGACAAACAAAATTAAAAAGAAAAATAAAGTTTTTGAACAAATCATTTGAAAGTTATTTCAGTTTTTGTGCAGACGTCCAATCGAAGCATGTAGCATGTGTCGTGTAAACAGCGTGCTTCGCAATCATGATTCGAAGAGCGAAGCAAGTGCTTCATTTTGTCGTGGAAACATACTATTAGGTATAAGAACTTCTGTAGGAAAAGAATTTCTGTTGTCTCAATTAGTTCTAGGGGTTGCCTATCCCTCCCTTGATATTCCTAATTATGTCAATGCATTAGAATTAAATTAGCTTAGAGAGCAAACTGTGTTGCGTTAAATACGACTAATAACCTGGTTATACAAAAAACTGTTACGTAAGAATCGGCCATAATTCTCAATATATAAAAGTATATTTTTAGCAAAATATTAAACTTTTCTCTTACCTTTTTTTCAGTTTAAATAAATTAAAACATATTATGATAAATTGATCAGAACGCAATTCAAGTAATTTAATTTATCAAAAAGAATTTGATACATGCTTCCTTTTTTATATTTGCGGGAGTCCCTAACGATTCTAGTTAAGTTTTTACAAATATGCCATCTGGCAACTCCTTACAGCATGTAGCATTTTAACAGCTGATTAATGTTTTGATTTCTGCAATAAGTCGTTTTCTCTTTAAATGCACAACAAAGAACAAAAAAAAAATCAGCTAGAAAAAAGTTATACCACGAAAACACATGTAGATACAACACAACGGTGTGGTTTTTCTTTAAATACAGACGAGTTCGTTGTTATAAGAGATTTAAAACACAAAATTTGTGAAAATACTAAAGTAAATTTAATATATTTTAAAAATAATGTCCGCCTCAACGAGTAGTGATGCTGAGACAAAATCACAAGCTACAATTGTTGCTAAACAAAAGTTGCATGACAGTGGTATTTTAACACGTGAAGATTTCGATGGAGGTCCTGTGAGCTTAGATGAAGTTGAAACGGGCTTATATTTGGGTATGTTAAATGCGCAAGGAGTATATATTTAAATCAATTAACTTTTTATTTATTTTAAGGCAATTTAACGGCTGCTACTAATATGGAAACACTGAGGACCTTTAATATAACTTACATACTCACATTGGATTCGGTACCATTGCCTAAACATATAACGGAGGCGTCCTTTTTAACTACAAAGTTCATACAGAGTAAGCTTTCATGAAAATAGTTTAAAAACTTTTGTAGGGAAAGGTAACAAATTTGGTAGGAACAACATTTTCAATTCTTTTTAGATATAAACTCAAATTATTTACACGCTATTGTCCTTGTAACCTTTAAATAAAATTAACTGTTGTTTTTCTTGAATTTCTTTGAATTTCGAAACTCCTTAATTATGTTTTAAAATTTTAATTTGTATTTTAAAATTAAGAATTTGTTTTTTAGTTTTCTTGTTAAGATTCAAATTTGTTTAATTGCACTTCAAAATTTTTTTTAATGTGTTCTAGAAGTTTCCGTTCTTTTTTCAGAGTTTTCATATTTATTTTCAATTTTCGAAGTAAAATTGAAAAGTTAAAAAATAAAAATTAAACCTCTCTGCAAAGTTCCCATACAATGAACATTAGTTTTTTTTACACTTTCTGTCCATAAAATGAATAAGGTTTATTGTGTACTCCTCTTCATTGATTAAAAATTGCATAGTGTAAACAGTAACTTGATTGGAAATATTTAGGTTCTGATTCGTGTATAGGAAGAAATATATTTGTTTCTGATACTTAAAAAATAATGCCAATTGCCTTGTGTAAGGGAAATGTTTTAATTCAACAAAAAGGTCAATCAGTCAAAGTAAATTAATACTTTGTAAATATGTACATATGTATGTATATTTATTCTAGTGATTTTGTTATTAGACTGCTCCTTTTTTATACATATATATACGCATGCATACATACAAATTTATCCTTAAATGTCATGTGTTAAAAGCGTATTGATATTTTTTTTTTATTTTTTATTCAAGACCTGTTTTTTATAGAAATTCAATCATATCAATTCATTGAATTTTCACTTAACAATGTTTAGATAATGTGCCATAAATATCAGACAGTGATAAACATTATTCCTGGCATAAAGAACACATGCCACGAGAACAAATGTAAACACGCCCACACATGCACACACATCCAGAGACGCAAAAGAACAGTGTTGGGTAAAATATTTTTACTTTTTCAATTCAATCAAATTCAATTAATTAAAAAGAAGAAGAATGAAATGTGGAGATGAGGGCTTGTGTTGTGCTAAAGCCACGCTTTAAAATATTGAATCATTGTCACCATAATTTTATGGGTAAACTGACGATTGAACCAATCCACTGAACTTCTCATTCCCTTAACAAGACAACGTTAAGGGAATGAGAAGAATGAGAAGAGCTTAAACTCAATCATTTGTAATTTTTCTATTCCACTTTAGTTTAAGCAAAGCCAAATCAAGTTCTTCGGCTTTATTATGGCGCATGTTTTTTTCAGTTATGTATAAATATATTTTTACAGCCTTATTTACGAAAATTTCGTATTTTAATCTCAATGCGTACATTAGTTATGCAATACTTTTTGTTTTATTAACCATTAATAAAAATTTTTATTCACAAACGTTTAATAACGCAGAATTAATTATTTAACGATTTTAATAGTATTGTAGTTTTATGTTGGCAACATCATGTCATATTATATGTCAATTTACGTTTAGTGATGCATAGAACAATGAATCAAATATTTAAATAATGTTTTTATAAGTAAAAAAGAATAATTTAAATAGCAATAATTTTAGTTTACATTACTTTAATTATCATGATTTATTATTATTAGAAAAAATTTAAATTAATATAAAAAATGGTTTTAACCCTACGATTCATAACCGGGTACCCGTGTACCTTTTTTGAGTTTAAAGTGCTGCTGTGCCTATAATTTTTGAGATATGGACATAAAACTCCGAATCATGAGAGATTTTGGCTAAACTAAGATTTAAATACGAAAAAATTCAAAATATTTTCAATATTTTCTTTAAAAAATGATTTTAAATGTTTTACCCATATAAACACACAACCGGGTCCCCGGGTACCCTAATGCAATTCCTATGTAAATGCCTGACATGTAAATGAAAAAAACGTTTTTTTGTGTTGTTTTTATTGGAAATAAATGTCTTTTTTATTTATTTTATCATATTTTATATATATTATATTATAATTCATCCGAATCACTATCGTTGTTATTGTGGCAATTGTAGCATTTAGTAATTGTTATGGCGTGCTCATCGCATATCGGCGTGCTACATATGCTGCAATTTTTTCTAGTTTTTCTTCTTTGTCGTGCTGACGGAGATGTTGACGGACCTGCAGCACAAAGCACACTCTCCAACGGCCTTCCGATGATGCTTTCAATTGCATTTTTTGTTGAAAATTGGCGCACGCTTTGAACATTTGAAATTCTATTTTCTATAACAGGAATGCACAGGTTTTCTGCCAGTTGACGCAGGAAATTCTTCCTGCGCGTCGTGGTGTATTGTGCAGTTGGATTATTTCCATAATATATGATGTGTGATGCAAATGCGCTCACATCAATGATGTTATAGAAAAATGCCATCGGCCATCTTCTTGTTTGTCGCTGGGTCGTGTATTCTTGGAGCGTTTGGTCCATTACGTCCACCCCACCTTTTGTTTGGTTATAAAAATTTATAATTTCTGGTTTCCCATTCTCGTCAATTTGTGCATCATCATGCATACTAGAAAGAAGGATGACCGAGTTGGACTTCCGCTGCTTATATGAGAGCAGTGTTACGTTGTCGTAGAAGCCAAATAAACTTGAACCAACGTCTCTTTTTTTGTCTTCTTTCATCTCCGCAGGGATGTAAGCTTTGTTGCGGCGGAGTGTACCCACAATGCTGAGCTTTTCTACTTTTAGTTGCCTAGCCAACGGCAGCGTCGTAAAAAAATTATCCATTGTTATATTTCGTCCGCTACCGTAGTATGGCCCAACTAAATCTCTCACCACTCTTTCGCCAACACCAACTTCACGACCAGTTTCTTGTTGGCCAGTATATATTTGGCCATGAAGTGGATATGAGTTTTTGGCATCGCAAATCCACCATACTTTTATGCCATATTTTGCTGGCTTCGAGGGTATATATTGGGTGAATTTGGTTCTACCACGGAATGGATATAATTGTTCATCAATGGTCAAATATTCTGATGGCACATAATATCTGGCAAGATTTGCATTGAGCATTATCCAAATATCGCGAATTGGCGCCGCTTTGTCTTGACGCTGCCGCTCTACCCGTGTTCTGGGGTCGTCAAACCGCATAAAACGCAGCAAATCGAAAAACCTGTTTATTCCCATGGTGGCGCGGAATATTGGGTGAGCCTGTGACGTCCACAAATCTCTTGCGTTTTCGTCATTAGAATGATTTGTGCCAGCCATCAAAACCATTCCAATGAACGCATAAATTTCGTTGATTGTCGTGTCTTTCCACTTCAACTGACGACTATTGGGATTCTCTTCATTGTGCGCATTATATGTGGCATGCGCTTTTCTATTTGTGTGGCGCACTATTATATCCACCATTTCCACTGTGAGGTATGATTTGAAACACTGCAAAGGCGTCATATTTTCAGTAATCCGCGCTGGACCACAGCGGTCTCTGAATATATTGTGGCTTCTCACTTGTTGGCAACTACGTGGTGTTCGCTGCCATTGTGTGCCGTCACCTGCAGTCATGTAGTCTGCTGGGTTTGTTGTTGGTGCATCTTCTTGCATATCATCATCTTCACTTTCATCATCAAAAAAAATTTCCTCTGGTGCGTCAATAGCAGCTACAATTTCGTTTGTGTTGTCAACATTCAAATCTTCATTCTCTGATTCCGAAACTTCGCCAGTATAGGACACATTTCCTTCATTTTGGTCTTCCACGGGGTCCACTTCAAGGTCCTCATCTTGAGTCACTTCCTCAAATAAACGTTGAATATATGTGCTTCTTGCTTCATCACTCAAATTCCAGTATTCCCTTGTAGACAAATATCGGTCGTTGCGGCTCATTTTTCACCAACTTCACTGTTCAAATATTCAACACAGACTGGCGAAGCAAATGAAATATTTCAATTTTACGACACAAATGAACATCTGCTATCTAATTCAAAAGCAATTAAGCAAGTAGGTACCGAAAAAAAACAAAATAAGCAAATAAACAACCCTTACATAAAACCAGTTTCTGCCTACTTGTGTCGCTTTAGGTACTTATATACGAACAGAAACCAGTTTTTTTCCAAATATCAAATTTATACAGTTGAGAACGCAAAGTATAATCAACAACAAAAATATTTACAGGAATATATTATTTTATTTCAATAAACGCAAAACAACCTACTTCGGGTACCCGGGTACCTGGTTATGAAATTAAAGGAGTTTTGCTGGTTATGAATCGTACGGTTAAACCTTTTTTATAAAATGACTGACTGAACGAGTGCAAAAAAGGTATTTTAATACCGAACTTGGCATTACTGTTTGTATGTCATTACGAGGGCTGCTCTATATATTTCTGGCCTAATAGTGAAAATGCGAATATTTATTATCAAAAATGGTTTTATTGTTTTTCAAAGTATTCTCCATCATGATTTATACACTTTTGCATGCGCTCAAACCAGTTGTCGAAGCACTTTTTCCACTCCGATTGAGACACCTCTAAAACATGATTTTTGAACACTTCAACAGCTTCTTCTGGCGACGAAAATCGTTGACCGCGCATTTTTTTCTTGATGTGCGGAAACAAGAAGAAGTCATTAGGTGCCAAGTCAGGGCTGTACGGCGGATGACCCATTAATTCGACGTTTTGGCCGGTCAAAAACGCTCTGGTTTGAGCTGATGTGTGAGAGCTCGCATTGTCATGGTGAACAATGATTCGTCTTCTCTTGTTGGTTTTTCGAATTTCTCCGATGACTTCAGGCAAACAAATTGTAGTGTACCACTCAGAAGTGACCGTCCTACGTTGCTCAAGCGGAACAGTCGCCACATGATCAGTTTTGCCGAAGAAACAGGCGACCATTTGCTTCGAAGTGCTTCTTCCACGAACAACTTTCGTTGGATTTTGCTCGTCTTTGAAGACCCACACGGTCGATTGTTGTTTCGTTTCGGGCTCATACGCATAGATCCATGATTCGCCACCTGTGACGATCTTATAAACGTCTTTTGAAGCACCGCAATCGTATTTTTGCAACATTTCTTTGCACCAATCGACACGAGCCTTTTTTTTAAGCGACTTTCAAATTTTGCGGGATCCAACGAGAACAAACCTTTTTTACGTCCAGGTGTTCATGCAGTATCGAATGTATGCTGGTGGAAGAAATGTCCAAGGATGTCTCTATCTCTCGGTATGTCGCATGTCGATCTTGCATTATGAGTTCACGCACGGCATCAATGTTCTCTGGCACAACAGCCGTTTTTTGGACGACCTTCGCGGAATTCGTCTTTGAGCGAGCTTCGGCCACGATTAAATTCATTATACCAATTTTTCACAGTGCTATAGGATGGTGCTTTATCGCCATACAAAGATATTTAAGTTCATCAATGCACTCTTGTCGTGATAATCCACGTCGAAAGTTGTGAAAAATGATGGCACGAAAATGTTCTCGAGTTAATTTCATTTTTTTCTATATTAATTTTTTCAAGTCACTGTAAACAACGCAAATAATGGTCGTACGTCAAACTTTCCAATGGAAATGTCAGATTGCACTTGGCAGCACTCAGTGTTGCTAGGCCAGAAATATATATAGCAGCTCTCGTATATTGTTTTGTTTGTTTATGATAGAAATTTGTAAAGTTTTTAAAAGCACTTTAAGAAATAAAATGCTTTTCAAAACAGGAATACCAACTTATTAAATGTTTAAAGAAGGGTGCAACTGCTACATTAAATATTTGAGATTTATTAATGATTAATAACAGCGTAATAGTGCTATTAAGCATTTGTGAATACTACTTTAGCGATTTTTTCTTATTAACCTCTTATTAAGCAGTTTAAATTTTCTATGAATAAAACTCTTAGTCTTTGCTTCCATGGAGGAAATTTAGTTCAAGGTGCAGTTTTAAAACTGTCGAAGATAATTATTTTGATCTCCACTGTAACAATGTTTACAATATCCAAACTTTAAAGGTATGAAATCTTCGTTTTTTTTCAATGTGTTCTTCTGAAAGCATAAATTATAAGTTAAGGGCCGGCCTTAAATCCAGAGTAGGTTAACTGTTGCGAAAAATAAATAATATAAAACAATGAAAAGATAAGGAAGGGTCAGTGTTGCAATAAAGTGAACGGATAAAATGTCGGATAAATTGTTATTCAAGAGAAATTTGTTGGCTGGTGCTTCATATTTTTTTGAAAAATAAGATTTGGCATTCCTTATATATCTGTAAAAATAAAAGCAAATGTTGTTGCCCATGTGTGTGTGTTAAACAAACCTGATAAGACGTCAAGGCCGGGGCACATAGAATCTGTCATACGTTAAACTTTGACAAATTCAACTGACAAGTCAAGTAAAATACATGCTTTCTTATGAGCGTTGACACAATCAAAACGTTTCCGTCAACGCAAAGTACGAAAGTTGGTCAACTTTTAACTTTTGACGTATGTTGAATACTTTGACAACTATCAACTGCTTTCTTTTCTTCTGTTTTCTTTTAACTCTTGCTGTGTTTCAATTGTGTTTTGTGATTTTAATAAAACAATTTTGGTGGCAATCAATAAAATAAAAATTAAATTAAACTAACAAGTGCATAAAATACAAATTAAATTTAAAAGCGAATTAAAATAGAAAGCAAACTTTGGTTTAACATCCGTCAGCAAAGTATTCATTGTGCCAACCTCATCCGTCGTACAACGTATGACGGATTCTATGTGCGCCGGCCTTCACTTCATCACTAACAACGTATCTGTGATGTGTTTAAGCAGAATAAATAAACCACATGCTAAGCAACCGCGTTGGTCGCGTTGCTAGAGGTGTCTGCTTCATCATCATCATCATTTCAACTCCCATGAATATGGAAAGAAATTATTGTTATTTAGTAGTTGCGATGGAATTGATTATTGAAAGACGAGTAAATGGAAAACAACAGCAGTTCAGACCTCTCGTAGTCTCTGAATTGGAAAAAGAGAAACAATTGTAGTTTAGACGCGATGATTGAGTTGGTGAAGGCGCCTTAATGATTAAAGCAGCAATATAAGCGAATGGCACCTTTAGAAATCGTCACTGGTTGGTAAACAGGAGACGAGATGGTGATTCCTAATCTGCCATAACCACGTTGTATTTTGGTCTGGATAGTTACGCAGGTTAAAGGCTGCGTATGTTTATTTAAGCGCGTGCGTTTAGTAAACCAAAGATTATGGAAACAGATCTAGCGAGAGACATAAAGAACAAGTAGAAATTAAATAAATTTCCACCGGAGAGTAAAATATGAAAACTAAAATATTAAAATTTGCAATCAAAGGAACCACTACTTTTGAAAAGGGAAAAGTAAACAAATTTATCTAATAATTGAAAACGTTGCGTTCACGTTTTTAACAAACAGTTTTTTTTATTCAGTTTTTAAAAAGTAATTAAACAAAAAATCGATTCTTTTACAGACATGCACAAGGTCTCTTTAATATACTGCATGAGTGGTTTTATTATAAATGTTTACAATACATTCGTTGTCAATGGTTGTTATTATGCTTGATTTTTTTTAATTTATAAAATTATAAGCAAAGATGTTCGTGATATGCACATGATTACATATAATACAACCATGAATGTATGTAAGTTCACTACTGTACAAATAATAAACAGCGTCTGTAAAAAATCTGCGTACAAATAATAAATAATTAAAGCCTTCATTTTTGTCTACATTTTTATATAAACTCGTGTCTTGTTAAAGAATAATAAGGCCTTATACAAATGCATCCTAAAACGTACACTGTACAAATAAACAGTTTCTGCAAAAAGTCTACGTACAAGAAATGAAAAAAATCTGTAGGGAATATATAACAAAGTCAGTGGCCAAAAGGAGTCAATTAAATTGTGGCAGTACAAAAACAAGTGTCGGCGAAAAATCAGGACGCTTAAAAGACGACGTATGTATTAAAAACATTTTCGATATTCCAATAGGGAGTGGCGCTTTCCATACAAAGTAAATATTTTACATATCATAACTCCAATACTATAGCAGTTAAAATAACTCCTTTATAAACGCGCATAGTTTTTCAAAAAACTGGTTGGATGGGAACACCGAGGCTGGGACCTTCTATACAATGCGAAAAATGTACTTAGTGAATTAAAGCACGTAAAGTCTTGAAATTTTTGTACAATTCCCTTATTATTGTGCATAATCAAGAGTAACACTGGTTGGATTAAAATAACAACAATAGAATCAGTTGTGGAAGTAACGGGGTGCGCCGGGTATAACTAGTTGAATATCAAATATGAAAGAGCGCTATTTCATGACTGGAAAGTGTCAGCTGTAGCTGAAATTGTTTTCTGAGTGACAGTTTCTTGGACAAATGCCCACCAAAGGAAAAAAAAAAGAAAAAAACCCAAAAGTAAATCTGGGGGTCAACAAGGTTATGACTACAACTTTTTTAATTTAATATTTTTTTGTAAAGGTAGGAACTTTAAGCTATAATTCGATGATGAAAAAAATCGATGTTGCTATTTTAAATAAACAAGCGCATATGGCGGTATGCAACCACACACTGGCGCTAAAGGCCGGGGCACATAGAATCCGTCATACGTTAAACTTTGACAAATTC
The DNA here is from genome assembly GCA_937654795.1 of Cistogaster globosa. Lineage (NCBI taxonomy): Eukaryota > Metazoa > Arthropoda > Insecta > Diptera > Tachinidae > Cistogaster > Cistogaster globosa. The sequence goes on from OW569406.1 coordinate 6,106,937, forward strand.
AACTGACAAGTAAGTTAAAATACATGTTTTCTTATGAGCGTTGTCACAATCAAGACGTGTCCGTCAACGCAAAGTACGAAAGTTGGTCAACTTTTAACTTTTAAATACTTTGACAACTATCAACTGCTTTTTCTTCTCTGTTTTCTTTTAACTCTTGCTGTGTTTCAATTGTGTTTTGTGATTTTAATAAAACAATTTTGGTAGCAAACAATAAAATACAACAAGTGAATAAAATACAAATTAAATTTAAAAGTGAATTAAAATAGAGAGCAAGCTCTGGTTTAACATCCGTCAGCAAAGTATTCATTGAGCCAACCTCATCCGTCGTTACTTTGACTTTAGTTGAATTTGTCAAAGTTTAACGTATGATGGATTCTATGTGCCCCGGCCTTTAATGGCAAAATTTTATAAAGTAGGCTTTTTTCCAGGATATTTCCCCCGATTTGTTCCCTTTTAAAGATTATCTGCTTTTAGTTTAAAAATCAGGTTAGCCAGAGTTCTATCCCTGCGGCAGAAAAAAAAAACCAAACAAATAAAAACGGCAACCAAACAGCTCACAGCCTCCTTCGTTGGCACTCTTACATAGCACATTCGCTGACGAAGTAAAATAACTAACAAAATGCCTATACTCTCACCACCTTTGTTTTCTCTCCACTATCCCTTTTCTAAAGAATGTAGAACGGTAACTAATTAGGTAAACGTTGTTGCCTGAAGTTATGGATCGACATTTGAGACAAATGAAGAGGTCACTACTAAAACTTTATCATAGAAAAAAATATTTTTTTTTCGATCAAGAAGTCACGGAATTATTAAGTTGTATCAGCACTAAAATAAGTCCCACAATTTATGAGACATAATCTTGGTATTTTAAGAAAAGAAATTAAAGTTGAGTTAGGTAGCGGACCACACGAAAAAACAACTCCTCATTTTAAAAATGTATGATAATTTTTTCATCAGTTTCATCCTATGCGATTAAACAAATTCACATTATTCGTCAAAGCTGTAGCATTTGAGGTTGAAAAATTAATGCACTTACAACGTGTTAACGTTGAGGAGATCGAGACATCTTAGGATCAGTATTCTTAAAAATGGAGCTAGTTAAGCAGTATTTGATTGACGATATGAGAGATTTCTTTTCGCCAAAGTTGATAGTGTCACAATGTTAATGGAACAGCACTACTAAAAGCTTACAATATGATTTATCTTATTATTCTGTTAGAGTACAGGCGTAACTTTTATGAACACATTCTTTATTAAGCTAATTAACTTTATTATTCGTTCAAAGAATCCCGATCCATATTTTACGCAACAATTTATATTTGAATTTGGGTCAATTATCCGATTTACTCTCAAAGAAATGTAAACTTTTGCCAAGTTTGTTTAATACCGAAACTAAAAAAATGTCCAAAATTAAACTAAAAATTTGAGCTCATAAAAAATATTTATTTTGTACACAAACTATTTGTAACCCCTGTATTAACAAAAAACACATACACATACACCCGTTAGTTTTCCTCTTATGTTTCTAAATAAAGTGCACATAAAAAAATGTGTGTAATTATTGTTACGTTACAATCATGGATAACAAAGTATGTACTTGTTTCAAGTATTTCTTCAACTATTTACATTTATGTATGTATGTATCTACGTTTATGCTCTTGATAAGTTTTAACGAAGGATTATTGTTAGAAGGATGGTTAAAGTGTTATTATTAGATTATGACTTTTATTATATAAATTTTGCTTGAATAAAGAAGATAATAGACGTAATGATTGCATGGTGTTCTGTTCATTATTTCGTGCAAAAATTTTTCAAAAGTCTATATAAGAAATAAGTGCGAAATGAATAAGAAATAAAACTGTTAAAATTGTACTCTGTTTATTTTGTAAAAAGCTGTGAAATGCTTTTCCAGCAGCATGTTTACCAGTTAATAAATGTTTCTGGCAACATGTTTTTCTAACTTGAATTAATACGAACTGCCGTTTTTTCGTGTCATGAGCAAACAATGTTGCATATTGAAGAGCAATAAAAATAAGTATTTTACTTTTAACGCGTAGAATTAATACCAGTAGCAGAATGTCAAACAAAATAAGGAAAGTTGCTAAGCAATTTCCGCACGTTTGAACAGAACACTTAACGTCATAGTATACATTTGTACTACAAAAATAAAAGATTTTAAATTTTTATTTAAAGTTTATACTTTTCCACGTATTACGGAAGACGTAGAGATAGAGATTGCAATTATAAAAATAGCAATTTGTTTCTTACTTTTCATTAAATTTCTTATATTGTCTTTTTCACTCTGTGCCTCTGGCTGTCTAGCTTTTTATTCATGATCTCTTGTTTATTAAACATGCGTTTTAACAAACTAAAGGTGCGATCAGATTTGTCCAAAAAGGCGTAACCGCCATTTTTTCAAATCTTTATTTAACCTTTTCTGGCACATACGAGGGCTGCTATATATATTTCCGGCCTGGCAACACTGAGTGCTGCCAAGTGCAATCTGACATTTCCATTGGAAAGTTTGTCATTTTTAAGCATAATCGTACTCAAAACGTTTTTACGTACGACCATTATTTGTGTTGTTTACAGTGACTTGAAAAAATTAATATAGAAAAAAATGGAATTAACTCGTGAACATTTTCGTGACATCATTTTTCACAACTTTCGACGTGGATTATCACGACAAGAGTGCATTGATGAACTTAAATCTTTGTATGGCGATGAAGCACCATCCTATAGCACTGTGAAAAATTTGTATAATGAATTTAATCGTGGCCGAAGCTCGCTCAAAGACAAATTCCGTAAAGGTCGTCCAAAAACGGCTGTTGTGCCAGAGAATATGATGCCGTGCGTGAACTCATAATGCAAGATCGACATGCGACATACCGAGAGATAGAGACATCTTCCACCAGCATACATTCGATACTGCATGAACATCTGGCCGTAAAAAAGGTTTGTTCTCGTTGGATCCCGCACAATTTGAAAGTCGCTCAAAAAAAGGCTCGTAAAAAGGCTCGTGTCAATTGGTGCAAAGAAATACGATTGCGGTGCTTCAAAAGACGTTTATAAGATCGAATGAATCGAAAGAATCGTGGATATATGCGTATGAGCCCGAAACGAAACAACAATCGACCGTGTGGGTCTTCAAAGACGAGCAAAATCCAACGAAAGTTGTTCCGCTTGAGCAGCGTAGGACGGTCACTTCTGAATGGTACACTACAATTTGTTTGCCTGAAGTCATCGGAGAAATTCGAAAAACCAACAAGAGAAGACGAATCACTGTTCACCATGACAATGCGAGCTCTCAAACTAGAGCGTTTTTGACCGGCCAAAACGTCGAATTAATGGGTCATCCGCCGTACAGCCCTGACTTGGCACCTAACGACTTCTTCTTGTTTCCGCACATTAAGAAAAAAATGCGTGGTCAACGATTTTCGTCGCCAGAAGAAGCTGTTGAAGTGTTCAAGAACCATGTTTTAGAGGTGTCTCAATCGGAGTGGAAAAAGTGCCTTGACAACTGGTTTGAGCGCATGCAAAAGTGCATAAATCATGCTGGAGAATAATTTGAAAAACAATAAAACCATTTTTGATTATAAATATTCGCATTTTCACTATTAGGCCAGAAATATATAGAGCAGCCCTCGTATCATTACGAATGATTATTTATAATATAATAAATGTGATTGTTCTATTCCTTATGTAGAACAGGATCTTCTATTTTTTTAAAAGTATTTGAGAAGTACAAAAAATTTTTTTCCATAATTTAGTGGTTACGTCTTTTTAGTCAAATAGTTGACTTATCTGACCGTACCTTAACGTAATAATCGACACCAAAATAGTTTGTTACTTTTACGAGACTTAAATTACTCGATATCATATAAAGAAAACTTGCGCTTTTTACCAGCAAAGTCAATCAGCGGCTCTGACTAGATTTGTTATCACAATTTCTTCTTCACTAAACATAATACCGATATACTCTGTGACTCTGCAGCTAACCAAACCACAGTACTTTCTTACTAACAATCTTTCCCGTCTGTTTACCAACCATCTCATCCACGATTGCCACAAGCTGCTATGTTTTTGATTTCGTCTTGTAAGTAAGGCTTTGTTAAGGGCTGCACCAAGATTTCTTGGTGTTACTATACAGGAGCTGTCATCATCTCTTTACAACAAACAATTGTTGTATTTTTTCTAATTAAGAGACTTCGAAAGTTCTAAACTGATGTTTCCCATTATTTATTCGCCTTCTTACAACTCATTTACCCCGCGACTACTCAACAATAATTATTTTTGTTTGCTTTGAAGCTTCCGTTAGGATATTAACTCTGATTTTCAGTTTGAGAAATACGCAGACACTCTTAACAACGTAGAAGTCCCGACTGTTAAACATGTGACACGAAAACAATTGTTAGTGATGGAAGTTAAACTAACTCAGCTCTTTTATTTCTTTAGCAAAGATACAACCCAATATTTTACTGCTATATATATAGAAGGTTGCCAGATCGTCTTTTCGTACTGGTAAGCAGAATAAACTCTGTACAAAAGGCTTTCAACTCAACTTGCCCGTAAGGTTTAAATCGAATATCCACATCACAAATATTACTCCTTCCATCTATCCTTCTTCCTATTTCCAACTTTCCCAATCCCACAACAAGGCATAGCATGAATAGCGGTCAATTTCTAGCTGCGGCTTTAAATTAAAAAAATATCTTTTATTATTTAAATAAAAACTTTTTTTGAACTCTTACAATTTCAGTTTCTGACATGCCTAAAGAAGATATTCTACATCATTTAAATACTTGTGTGGATTTTATTACATCAGCTCTCATCAAGGGCAGTAATATCTTAGTACACTGGTATGCGTTTTCTTTGCTTTGTGGTCATTATTTTAATTAATTATTGATTATTAATTCAATTAAATCAAATGTGTGTGTGTGTTTTTTTTAGTTATTTTGGTGTTAGTCGCAGTTCCTCCGCCGTTATTGCTTATGTAATGAAACAGCATAATATGGATTATGAAGCGGCCTACGATTATGTCAAATCAAAAAGACGTTTTGTACAGCCAAATATGGGTTTTATAGCTCAACTAAAATTATGGAAACGTATGGGTTGTACAATCGATCCACAATATCAAAAATATAAAATCTATCGTTTACGTTTAGCTGGGGAGCAAGTGAGAAAAGGTATAAATAAAATAAAATGATTAATGCCCGTATTGCCGTTCTCAACTCAACTATGTTTGATCGTCTGTCAACCAACCCGACTTTGACTCATCCAAATTATTTTTGGTATTGTGCAAGGCGAATCAATTACCAGGAGGCAGCGTAGGCGAATTCAGTATTTTTTGCTGGTATACACGACTGTCAAACTCCATATATAAAAAATGTATACAAATTTTATGTATATGGAGTTTGACAGCGGTGTATACCAGCAAAAAATACTGAATTCGCCTACGCTGCCACCTGGTAATTGATTCGCTTTGATATTGTGAAACATAACGATTTTTAGATGTGTTTGTTATGGTATTTACGGCATGAAATGTCGATTTCATGTTGGCAACACCATGCATTTTATTTGTAAAGTGAAGAAAAGAAAACGCAAAAAGAAGTTTGAATCAAGTTTTTATAAAATAAAATGAATGGATTTAAGCGTGGATTTATTTTTTGGACACGAAAATAATGACGCTAATACAAATGTTCTACGTAAACGTAAAAAAAATACGCGATGATTCCAATCCTGTTGAACTATCCAGTGCGAGGTAAGAAATGTAAAAAACAAGTAACAAATATTTATATAAATTTTTGTCATGTAATAGACAAAAATAAAGATCATTTGAAGAAACCTGTGCAAACATGTCAAGATTTTGAGGAGTTTCAGAAGCCTCACTTGTTGGCAGAGCAACGTTTTTAATGCCGACAGTGTGTTCAGATGGTGCTAACTTGTTCATTTAGTGATACGAGGGCTGCTTTATATATTTCTGGCCTGGCAACACTGAGTGCAATCTGACATTTCCATTGGAAAGTTTGTCATTTTTAAGCATAATCGTACTCAAAACGTTTTGACGTACGACCATTATTTGTGTTGTTTACAGTGACTTGAAAAAATTAATATAGAAAAAAAATGGAATTAACTCGTGAACATTTTCGTGCCATTATTTTTCACAACTTTCGACGTGGATTATCACGACAAGAGTGCATTGATGAACTTAAATCTTTGTATGGCGATGAAGCACCATCCTATAGCACTGTGAAAAATTGGTATAATGAATTTAATCGTGGCCGAAGCTCGCCCAAGGACGAATTCCGTGAAGGTCGTCCAAAAACAGCTGTTGTGCCAGAGAACATTGATGCCGTGCGTGAACTCATAATGCAAGATCCACATGCGACATACCGAGAGATAGAGACATCCTTGGACATTTCTTCCACCAGCATACATTCGATACTGCATGAACACCTGGCCGTAAAAAAAGTTCGTTCTCGTTGGATCCCGCACTATTTGAAAGTCGCTCAAAAAAAGGCTCGTGTCGATTGGTGCAAAGAAATACGATTGCGGTACTTCAAAAAACGTTTATAAGATTGTTACAGGTGACGAATCATGGATCTATGCGTATGAGCCCGAAACGAAACAACAATCGATCGTGTGGGTCTTCAAAGACGAGCAAAATCCAAAGAAAGTTGTTCGTGGAAGAAGCACTTCGAAGCAAATGCTCGCCTGTTTCTTCGGCAAAACTGGTCATGTGGCGACTGTTCCGCTTGAGCAACGTAGGACGGTCACTTCGAGTGGTACACTACAATTTGTTTGCCTGAAGTCATCGGAGAAATTCGAAAAACCAACAAGAGAAGACGAATCATTGTTCACCATGACAATGCGAACTCTAACACATCGGCTTAAACCATACCTTTTTTGACCGGCCAAAACGTCAAATTAATGGCTCATCCGCCGTACAGGCCTGACTTGGCACCTAATGACTTCTTCTTGTTTCCGCACATCAAGAAAAAAATGCGTGGTCAACGATTTTCGTCGCCAGAAGAAACTGTTGAAGTGTTCAAAAACCATGTTTTAGAGGTGTCTCAATCGGAGTGGAAAAAGTGCTTCGACAACTGGTTTGAGCGCATGCAAAAGTGTATAAATCATGCTGGAGAAAACTTTGAAAAACAATAAAACCATTTTTGATTATAAATATTCGCATATAGAGCTGCCCTCGTACTATTAAACACAACCGCACAACCAAAAAGTCAACCGAATTTAAGTTGTGAATGACAATAACGATTTATGAAAGACGACCAAATTATTAAAAAAAAAATTGTGAACCGCAATAGGGGCATAAATAATTATTTAAACCAACCGACCAATTGTTTTACATTTTGCAGCAAAAATTCTTCCACAAAACTTTAATAATCTAATAAAACCCGATCCAGCTATAACACAAGAAAATCCTGAACCCATAGTTTATCGTTGTCGTAAGTGTCGTCGCGTCTTAGCCTCCAAATCTCATGTGCTCTTACATCAACCCAAAAATCAAGCTCTTACACAATCTTCCAATGGTAATGACAATAATGATGTCACAGTCATACAAAATACTTCAGCAGCGCCTCGTCTTCTAGAGCAAATTGCCTCTCAAATACGTCAAGTATCAATATCATCACCAACCGATTATCAGCAGCCGGAAATTGCTGATAATAAAAAAATATTTTGTGAGAAAATTTTATTTGTAGAGCCTATAGCTTGGATGCAACATATTTCGAATAATACTCAAGGTCGTCTTAACTGTCCGAAGTGTGAACAAAAATTGGGAAACTATAGCTGGATTAATGGTAAGTAAATGATATTTAGGAAGTGAAACTTATATTTCTGGTGTTTCATTTAAGAGGATAAAAAAAAGCCAGTTCAAAAGAACCCGTACAGAGATGCAGTCATGGGTGTAGGGTAACACTGCCTTAGAAAATTTAAACGACATCCAAGCAAATTTAGCACACCGGCTTCCCCTATATAGAACTTTTTATTTAAGAAAATTCTGCTTTTCGTTACCCTAATGGATCCAGTGGGCAAAAAGTAAAATGAGTTGTTTTAACCGTAAAGATTTTCATTCGTTTAGTATGGAATCATATTCAGGGTTAAGCCTTTTGTACTTTGACGAAACTGAAGGTTTCCGACAGATTTTAGAAAAAGGAATATATGAACCTCCAATAAATAAAGGGCATAAGTTTTTGTTGCTCTGTTCTGAATCACTGCCACTTTTGTTGAGGTTAACGTTCTGGATCCGCTTGGCAGAGGATTTGTAACAATAAATGTAAATCTTTGAAATCTCAACACTTTACAGAAAGTTAAAAACCATTCCTTTCATTGCTGTACAAAACTATTTGCTAGTGTTATTTTTTATTGGTTACCTTGCAACACATTGAAAGTTCACCAGCAGCGAAGAAAGTGCTGTAAAGGACACGCTTGTTGTTTTAAGATCAGTGCTGTAATTTCATTCGCTGCAGAGTCCTATTAATCTACTATCACCTTTATACTGCATGTGCGTTATTTTGTGAAATAAGTTTCCAAACGTTTAATGCTTGGACATAGGAAGCATTCTGCAATTTAGAGTTTAAAAAGAATTATCATCCGAAATCATTTGCATCTGTTCTGCCTTGTGCATTCCTATTTTAAGAGCCTAACCGATATTTTCCCATTTGAATTGAATAAGATTAGTTCCCTTTTAAGAAGTTGTAGCTGGTTTTCTAACCCACTATCCGCCTGTGTAACCTAGTTACCCAATAAGACGGAGGGTCTGGTCTGATTTCTTTCCTCTATTTTCGTCGTTCTTTTTTTCTCGTTATCTTCAATCTTAATTCCCTTGTAACTTCTATTCTGCGGGTATCATCAAGAGATCAATGTTTTAGAAATGTGTTAACTATAAGGATGGCTCCATTAGATAGACGAGAATAGGTGATGAGGTCTACATAGAGGAAATTGGAGTAAAAATGAGTTTTAGACTCGACAATGACTTAAGTGTCCTACAGGCAGAAATATTTTCTATTTTAAAGGCGGCGAGTTGGTTAAGGTAGAATATCTAGAAACGATATATTTTTCTGTACCTGCAGAAAGGCCGCAATAATGACCTCAAGGTGTGTTTAATGCATCAAATCTTGTTTATGAATGCTGGTCTTCCTGAAATGCAATGACAGAGAATTTGATACCCACGCTTAAACAGGTGCCTTGGCAATTGTGTTGCGCATAAAGTGAGAAAGAAGTGGGCAATGCTTCATTATGGTGCCATTGATACATTTGGTGGCATCCCGGCCAGCGGGCCTTTGTTTGGCAGTTTCTTCTTTGCCATTAACGCTCTCATATTTTAACACTTTTTCTTCCTCTCTTTATTCTGACCCCTCATATTAACACTTGATTCCATTCTTTGTCTTCGCTTTTATATCCTGGCAGTAAATGGACCCAAGTAGGCTGTGCAATCAAAGCTGCCTACTAAACCTATCCTAAGTGATATATACAGCGGCTCACAGTCAAAGTGAGCCCAGGCTTATTTTCAGATAAAATTATTAATATAAAATGTTTTTTTTTTTTATTCGACTTTTTGTTGAAATCACAGCTTCTAGACGTCTAGCCATCATTTCCATTAAATTACAAGTTTATGAAAAAGGAATAGCGCTTGAATCCAATTGTAAAGCGTCTAGAAGGGTATTTTGTAACATAATGTCATATTTTCGAATACTGTGGTCAAGAAGGGCCCATAAGTTTTCAATAATATTTAAGTGCGGTAACTGCGGTAGAACTTCTAGAACATATGGACAATTGTATAGAAAAAATTCTCTCGCAACATACGATTTATGTTTGGGATCGTTGTCCTGGTAAAAGTAGAAGTCTTCCTTGATCCCCAGTTTTCAACACTCGGCCTAATATTATGCTTTAAAATGTCTACATAAGCAAATTTGTTTATAATACCCGAAATATGTTTTATATTTCTCGTACCAATTTCCTGCCATACACCCCTAAACCATGACAGAACCACCACTATGCCTTACACTTGAAATAAGATTTTTTTGTTAAAGTTGGGAGTTTTTTTAGTCGCCAAACTATCTGCTTTCCGTCGGAGCCAAAACAAGTTAAATTTACTTTCATCTGTAAATAGAACCTTCAGCATTTTTACTAGCAATTCATTATATTTTAGAATTATATACCTTTTGCCAAAAACTTATAACTTTTGGATGTATTTATGATCAAACTCTAGATGTTTTTGAAGGTTTACTTTGCTGATAAAAGGTTTCTTTCTAGCTACTCTACCATTATAACCGTGTTTTGGGTTCCACGTAAATATTCAGCTGACTTTTTACCCTTTCATTTAGTTTTGGAGCACTGAGTCTAGGTTTTTTTTTTAATTTCCCTCACTATAAAAGCCTCATTTCATTCTGAAAATACTTTTCTACAACTTATTTTTATTTTATTTGCTATTCTACCATCTCTTGTTAAGCGGTGAATGATGTGCCGTACGGTTCCACGGCTCTTATTAACAAATTTAGCAATATCTCTTTGAGATTTATCCTCCTTAAAAAAGCTCAACCACACGCTCTCTAATTTCTATACTTGTTTGTCGTCCCATCTTAACTATTTGCCTTTTTATACACAACTGACGGCTCGACAATAATACCAACGGAAAATTTTTTCTTAAAAAAACATTTACCGTTACTTTACTATGCGTGCTTGCCAGCTTTTTTTAGCCTTGATGGTGAAGAATGAAAACAATTTGCAATTACATTGCGCTTCAATTATGAACGTACAACATATGCAAAAATAATTGGTGTGGTGTTAGACTATTTAAAAATAAAGGGTCATCCAAATGTGACGCCTAGATGTCAGCACTAAATAATTTTTACACGAGACATCTTTTTTAAGGACATAAGCCATTTTGTTTTATTAGAAGGTAGTACAGTTTTAACCATGGACAGGTACACATTGCAACAACGCGTTTACATCATTCAAAGTTATTATGAAAAAGGGCGTTCTTTGAAAAATACCCATCGCAAAATTCGTGATTTTTTTGGTGTAAATAAATCAATCTTCAATTCAAAGATTAGTGAAAAAATTCGAAGAAACTGGTTGTGTTACTGATAAACCAAAAAGTGGAACACCAAAAACTGTACGCACAAATGAAAATATTGCTGCTGTTGGTGAAAGTGTTGAAAATGAACCGACAACATCAATTTCGCGTCGTTCGCAAGAATTGAACATATCTTATGGCTCCTTATGGAGGATTTTGCATAAAGATTTGCATTTACATGCTTATAAAATTCAATTAACCCAGGAATTGAAAAAAAGAGACCATTTACAACGTCGTAATTTCGCTAGTTGGATTGATGAACAACGAACAACAGATCCATTGTTTTCAAGCAAAATTTTGTTTAGTGACGAAGCTAATTTCAGAATGGATAGATTCGTCAATAAGCAAAATTGTCGTATCTGGGGTGATGAAAATCCTCGTGTCATTCATGAAAAATCTCTACACCCACAAAAAGTTACTGTTTATTGTGCATTTTGGGCAAATGGAATCATTTGGCCACTTTTCTTAGATGATGGTGATGCTGGAAATGCTGTTACTGTGAATGCTGAGGGATACCAATCAATGTTGAGAGACTTTTTATGCACACAGTTGAATCATATTGATGTGTCTGACGTCTATTTCCAGCAAGACGGTGCCACATGTCACACAACTCGAAAAAACATTACGCTTTTGCGATCAAAATTTCCTCAACGTGTTATTTCACGAAATGCAGATTTCAATTGGCCTCAAAGGTCATGTGATCTAACACCATTAGATTTTTTTTGTGGGGCTTTTTGAAAAGTCGAGTGTATGCTAACAAGCCACAAACAATTAATGATCTAAAGAACATTCAAGTTGCAATTCGTGAAATAACACCAGCAACATGTCGGAAAGTCATTGAAAATTTTGATATTCGGACTGATGTCTGCAGACGCAGTCATGGTGGACATTTGAATGATATTCTATTCCACTTATAATTGTAATGGATCATACTTTTAATAAAAAAAACAGCTTGAAAAAATTGCAAATAGTTTGTGTTTTATTTCAAAGAAACATGTAGGCGCGTTTTTGGATGACCCTTTATTTTTGTTCTTTGTTGTGTGATAAAATCACGCGATTGTATATCATTGAGCCCTAGCCTTAAGAAAACTTGCTGCCGATTACTTATCTTAGTTTACTGCTCACGTTGTTTTATTTTATGAAATTCTTAAAAGTTTTAAAAACAATCAAAAAGTTGTGATATCAAAAAAACTGATTCTTTAAGAAGATTAACAAAAAATATATTTCGTTTTTTTTTTTCAACAGGTTGCCAATGTCCCTGCGGCGAAGAAGTTTCTCCAGCATTTTATTTAATACCTTCCAAAGTGGAACTTTCAAAAGCAGTACAAAATGTACAAACAACATTGTAGATTAAGCGATTTATTAAAAAAATATTTGTATAAATTTGAAATTTGTTAATTCTTAGGTTTCATTATTATAATCTTAAGCTTTTTTTGTTGTTAAAAAAAATTGTTGTGAATCATTAAAAAACATTTAATAGAAGGTATTCGCGCTTGTTCTAAAAAATAAAAACTAGTGAAATTAGATTTCTTTCTAGTTTTTAAATAACATCCATGCAACTATTGCTTTTACAACTACTTTTAACACACATAAATTAAACTAAAGGGGTCGGGTATTATTTCTGTAGAAAAGTTGACGCTCGCCCATATTTTCCGAGTTACGGGCCTCTGAAATTTTTAAAATTTTTAAAATATCAATATGGGTATCATTTTAAAGCTTTTGAGGAGATCCTCAAAAAAATTATAAAATTTTTAAAAAATACTTAACCCATTAAGAACCGATGATGTTTTTATGTAAATAATTTTTTACTTTTTAATATATTTTTTTTTTTTAATTTTTTAAAGGTGACATATTTGTTTTTTTTCATGGAGTTGCTTCACTAAACTAGATTAATATAAATGGGTATACGTGATCAAGATTAACGTCAGTACCTAGCTGTGAGGCCCTACCCTGACGGTGGTTTTACTACTGAGTGAAATAAAAAGCGTCGACTAGCGCCCCCTGCAGGCGTAGCCAATATAGTTGCAATTTCAAGAACATAGCTGGCAAGACCATGTTCTTCTCCTTGCTCGAGGGTTGAAAACTATTCAACCCCGTCTGTTAAGAGTGCAACAGCACACCTCTCTGCGGACACTGAACTTATAACCGGCTACAGAGATGGGCGGCTCTCTGTAAGGACCACCGGTTCCCGTGGCTCTAGTCTCTTTAAGGGAATTGGTCAGCCCTTCGACAAGTACCCAACTTGTCTATCCAGATTTAGTGCCTGCACACTGGGCGACTGGTTCCCCCTATTTCCAGAGAGTACTATGTCTGTGTCTAGGTTTAATCTCAGCCAGACTTCCTTTAACATCCCCGGGGGGATGGTGAAGGGTATATAAGATTTGGCATAGCCGAATATAGCACTCTTACTTGTTTTATTTTAATGAAGATGAGCTTAAAAAGTCTAATTGAGCAACAGCTAACCTTAACCCTTAACAAAATCTTTTTTGAACCATGAGTGATATAAGTTAAGGTTTTAGAAAATTTTTTTTAAAGTCGGCACTTCAAAATAAATTTTGAAGCTACTCACCGCGTGCAAAAGCAAACAAGGGCACTATTAGTGAGAGATGCACATTAGCTCTATTAATCACTAAAGTATCGATGCAAATTGTGCCGAGAATGCTCTTATGTACACGCTTTTCTTTGAGGGTTCGAAAAAGTTCATGGTCATTTAGCCTGTGAATTGCCTTTCTTGCCACTTTCTTATTCTAACACAATGCTTTCCAGGAGTAGAGGCCGACAGTTTTGAGCCCATTAGGTTCTCTAGTTTTTATAAAAACCTCCTTAGGTTTTACACATTTCTATTCCAATAAGGAATATCACTATTCATAGTTATCTTGCTGGAGAGATACTAAAGCTGGATTTGTTTTTAGTCTCCTTCATTCTTTCTGAATTTCAGTAGTTAACTGATAGTTATTGAGTTTTCTCTTAGTCACAGTACCTGCATTAATGTTAGACTTTAGTCGTAGACTCTTCATGACTTTCTCATGCAGTGTGTGTCAGTCTTAATGACAGTCAGTTTTTTACCTCCAATTTTCAGCACCAGATGTCGTTTTCAAGCACAGTCTACAAATATTTTGTTTTTCGAATTCGTTTAAAGCTGCCGAATGTCAGTGTCCCATTTATTGAGTTAAGGAGACACCGATTATATTCAAGAAGTATAAGTTTTTCTCCTATATATTTTTTTGGTATGTTAGTCCAAACTTTGTAAAATTTAATACTATCAAGCCATAAAAAAATTTCAGGCTTATAGACAGCCATCGGGATCATTAGCTATTTTGCACATTTACACAATAATTTTTCTTCTCTGTTTGGATTAGCTGCCAGAACTATATCTCTCATCATTGTTTTTATAATAAAGATAAAAAGATAAAGAGACTTTAGGTCAGTCCCTTATTAACCTGACCCCTCTTTATCTTTCAACCTTCTTCATCTTCAAGTTTTATTTTGAACTTGGGCTTCAGAGGGATCCGCAAAAAAATAGTTTACTAGCGGTCCGTGAGCAGGAATTTGATGAAAACCCCTGCACTAGGGTTTAATACTTCAGCCTCTTTTAAGGCTACAGTAGTGTAAAAACTCAACCCGCACCGTCATCAACAGAGGTTATTCTGTATTATTATCTCTTTATTCGAAAAATAATCTTCTGGCATTATAATTTAAATATACTTCTGACATATGACCACCACAGCTGGCTCGGCGTAGTCTAACTTAGAGGTCCAATTTTTCATGTTTTTTCTATCGACAATAACTTGGCGAGTGTTTACCTCCAAGTGGCGAATACTTTCGAGCTTATTAGCGTAGTTTACATATCCCCAAAGATAATAGTCTGTCGGCGTATAATCGCACTATCTTTGAGGCCAAAATCACGTGTCCGAAACGTAAAACTATGCAGTTACTAAACGTTTTCTTCCATAACTCAATTGTGGCCAGAGCTGGGTGATACGTTGCACCGTTTTGTTGAAACCATAGCTCCTGCACATCATGATTGTTTAATAAATCAACACAAAAGTGAATAATTATGGCTCTTTAGCGGTCCAATTATTGTACACGTTGGCGGATAGACTGAGTCGGGTCTTCCTCTATGATACTATCTTCAACAGGAATGACTTTCTCTGTAAGTTCTCTACGATGTATCTAAGGATGAGTTATATAATTTAAAGTAAACGTTTCATGATTAATCGAATTAATTGCTCTAATGAACGATTATGTTAATGGTAATTGGAACGTAGTGCGCGTAGTGCGTAGTATTTCGTACGTCTATGTATGTCAGTTCCGAGTG
This sequence comes from Cistogaster globosa, assembly GCA_937654795.1. Classification (NCBI taxonomy): domain Eukaryota; kingdom Metazoa; phylum Arthropoda; class Insecta; order Diptera; family Tachinidae; genus Cistogaster; species Cistogaster globosa. Next base: position 6,122,350 of record OW569406.1, read on the forward strand.
AAAGAGGTTTTAATTCTGGCTGCTGTAGTCGAAGTGGTAAGCACGTTGACTACAAACTTGGTTGTCCAGGGTTCGACCCCTGCGGCAATACAAAAAAATAAAAATGTTTTTTCTGTTAAATGGTATAAATACATATTCAAAATGAACATGAAAACGTGCAGCCTCCTTCGTCGGTGCTTCTTCATAGCATATTCACCGGCGAAGTAAAATAACTAACTCTCTATCTCTCTCCTTCACCACCTGTCTTATCTCTCATCTATCCCTTTCCTAAAGAATGTAGCACGGTTACCAAAGTAACTTAATAGGTAATAATGCCTGAAGTGCTACTTCTCTTTAAAAAAAATTGTTTCTTCAGAAAACGAAAAATTGCTCGTAATAAAACCACTATTAAATTCCAAGTGAAAAATTGATTTTCTTTCTAATTTAATTTTTTGCCTTTTTTTTTAATTTACTTTTGTAGGGCCAACGTTGCCATATTAAAATTAAAAAGAGGAGTTTTAGCATTCTTATAAATGTCTAAAATCGGTCAGAATCTGAAAAATGTAAGACAAATTTGAACGGAATAGTTAAGTATGGATCGAAGTTTGTGACAGCCGACAAAATGGCAGCCAGTTAAAAACTTGTTACCAACTTAAACCCTTTAGGGTTGGTAATGCATCATCGGTTTTTTTGCACAATAAATCCCTCTCCACATTAAAAGAGCTAAAAATAGTTGTGGCAGCATAAGTTTCACGGATATTATTGGAAAAAAAAACTGAAGCGTTTCTGCTTGCAGTCATTTTAGGCCTTATTTTTTTAAAACAAGTACTACAATTTTTCTTAATATATATTTATTTATAACTATTTATTTAAGTATAAAAATTACATACATATAAATATATTTAAATCAATGCTTCCATTTTTCGTAGTTTCTTAAGAGTAAAACTTATTTTAAGTTGATATTTTTAACGATTGGCACTATAAATCAGTTACGTGTAAGCGTTTAATTAAATGAGACTTAATTCACAATGGCAGGGATTGTAATCCGCTACTTTTTGTTTATTTAAAGCGAAAAAAATTAGTAACCTTTTTTAATTTATGGGCATAGAACATCAACTAAAAAAAACACCTTGCGATTCGAAAATCGCCCAATTTTTTGGCTTTTGGTATTTTTTCGAAAAAAAAAAAAAATGTTGACATTTTGACAACACAAAAGCAAAAATATACATCCCAAATACAATGTGAAATTTGTATTCCCATGAAATTTTTCATTCCCCTTGAAGTGAAAATTGATATCATGAATTTTCCATGAAATATTTGTTCCCTTCATAAAAGCTATCAGTGCACATTGAATGTAAGTAAGAAGAATGAACTTTGTATAAATTTTAAAATTGAAGTTAACACTACGTTTCCACTGACTTAAAATCCACAAGTTTTAAGAAATACACTTTGAAGGGTTTCCATAGAGCTAAAGGGTTTTGTATATTCGAATTTGTGACGTAACACCGACATTTTTCTACGTACAAGAAAAGCAACCCCTATTTTATTTTTGAAAAAAATCATTATTTTTTTTAAGCACAAATTTTATACCAAGAAATTTTTTTTTTTCAAAAGCTTTAAATTAAATGTAATTTTTTCGTTAAAAAACATTCAATATGAATTGATAGCACAGAGCTAAACTTGAATATCGCAGGCACAACACACTGTTGCAAAGAGTTCGAAAAAACACAAAATAAATTGGGTTTTGTAGCATTAAAAATATATGGGAAATCAAGTAGCAAAACGCTTGACTTAAGCAAATTAAATGTTTTAAATAAAATTACGTTAATGGACGCCTTATAAAATATGATTGAAAAAAATTTTTGGAATCGATTTAATTACTTTATTGCAAGAACTTGTCTCTAGGTAAAATCTAATTTGTGTTGGGGACATGCAAGACGCACCTAACACCTTGAAATTACCCGTTTCAATAAAATGAAGTTTAGTGCCATTTTAACTAAAAGCTACAGGAATTAGATCCCTTGCCTAATGTATGCAGTTCCCCAGCAAAATTTAAGCGAACAAATTTAAGGGAAACGTGAAAAAATTTAAAGGGAAAGTCATTAACGAGAAGAGGAATTTTTGTTTACTTGGAGAATTGTTCACGTAAATTATTCACGATTGCAATTTGGGCAAAAGCGAAAACATCTCGAGTGGAAAAATATTTGTGATAAAATTATAACTGTAAATGCCACTCGATGCTCTTCCGGCTCAATTTTTTTTATTGAAGAAAATGGGTTTGGTTGTTTCTTTGATGTCATGAAAATTATATCGCTTAAACGGTACCGCCAGAATTGTTAACCATGCCATTTGCTTTCACTTTTGATACATCCACTATGAGACTCAGAAGGTTTTTGTATCTTTCGCTTAGCGATTGTGCTCTATACTTTTCACATTTCGCTTATTCTTACACATTCTGTAGGGATCTGATGTGTTGTCTACTCATCTGGGCAAAGATCGCCCAATAGCGGAAGGATAAAGTCGTTAAACATGACTCTGGTTAATCAAAAAGGTTTTTGCGACATAGGTAAGCCATAGCCTTTATATTCTTAGCACAATGGATGCTCCAAAAGTGGACATATCTAGCAGCATATCTTACTTAGCCGCCACTTGCTACTTTATCTCAAAGGAGAAACATCTGTGTGCGAGCAGATTTTCCTTCTTTAAAAAAGTAAGGTTATAATAAAAGACGCAACGCACACGTGTTTTTTCAACTGGCACTTAATAGTGTCCACCGTTCACCAATTTAAAATAATTTTCTACACAAATTTCCTGTTCAGGATTCCTCACTTCCTATACGAAGGTATAGGTCGATGTGCAGTTCCTGGAGAGAAGTTAAATATATCTAAAAACTTTTGGGATACCCTGGCGCTGTGGTTTTGTACCCCTGCCATTAAAATTCATATTAAAAAAAAGGGTTAGCCGCTCAGTAGCGGTACTTTTGTGTACTTTCCCTACAAGTACAGTGACCATCATTTGATCCATCAAATGACAATCAGTGATGATGGAAATATCCATCACTGCGTAGAACAAAGTTTCTATCACATTCTTAAAGGGAAATTCAAAAACTTGATGTAAACATTTGTATACGTGTGATGTCTGTAGCAAACAGCGTTACCAGTGACTTTTTTTACAAAAAATATAATGAAAATTTTGCTTGATTTTTGGACCAGATTTAATTGCAAAACTTTTTATAAGCGGCATTTTGAACTTTGCTAATAAAGTTTGAGTAAAAACTTAGATTTAATTAACAAACAAATAATTCATTTCAATTTAATACGAAAAGCCATACAACGGCAACGCTGTTTCAGTATAAAATTATTGCAAGTGTGTTAGTAGATAATTGTGTATGAATAAGTTTCCCTCACACATTTCTTGCTGGGTTGTGTTGAATGTGACCTTGAAATGAAATTACCATTTCGCTAACATAACTTACAAATCGAAAAAAAAAAATATTTCTTGCTTTTAAGTAGCTCATAGCAACTTACGTTAGAGCCATAACTTTTGGATCATTATGTTATACTTTTCAACCCTAACCTCAATTTTTTGATGAAATAAATTTTAACAAGCCTCTCTGCCCAATGCCAAAAGAAAGTAGAGAACGAATCTATTGATGTGTACTTATTATTTTGGTCATATGTAAAAATAATAATACCAAGCTTTTGACTTAAATAATAATCAATATTTATAATAAATTTATATTTTGTTTTTCGTGTATTTTAATTATTCGAAAATAAAATAAATGTTTAACAATTTAAAATGTTTGCAATTACCTGCAACTTCTTTTTTTTAACAGCTTTGATTTGTAAAGGTAAGTTAAAGTGATGGCTATTGTCAGTTAGACCTCATTAACTTTCAAGATTTCTGCAATAATTGTTTAGGCCGTTATCAAACTTACTCGCGATAATGCATATCCTGTAGAGTTAAAAACTCCAGTAAGCGTTATTTAGGCATCTTCCGGAATACTTGCTTGACTTAATTCTCTTTAAAAATTATAACAGATTTTTTTTTTTACTTTTGATCAAATCACTTTTATTTAAAAAGTCAAAAATTGTTGTTACCTTTATTTTGTATTAACTTAAAATAGTTTTTTTTAATTGATCTTAAAATTATATTTGTTATTTTTTTTTTTTGTTTCTTGCTATTCATTGCGCCCCATTATATTGTGTATCATGTATTGAAATACAACATTCGCCAGCAAGTGTTGTGTGTGTTTTGTTTGTTTAATTTTAAAATAATTTAAAAAGAAGAAAAAAAAATAGAAAGAAAATAAAATGAATATTGTTATTTTTATTTATAAATTTTCCAAATAATTTTTGTGTTTTTTTTTTATTCTCTAAGAAAATAAAAAATTAATATGACTCTTGAAATAATTTTGTGTATTTTATTTATATATTCTGCTTCTTTAAAAAGATGGCATTCACTAGATTGATAGCATGAAATTAAAACATAAAATATAAAACCCTTGAAATAACAGATTTTTTTTACTAAAAATTGTTAGTATTTCATTTGTATTTCAATACATAATATTACACCACATACGACAAAACAAGGCGGTTGTGAATTAAACAATTTTTAATATTAACTATAATTACCTTAGCAGTATATGTGTGTATATGTATAGGGAGTTTTTATTTTTTATGATATTTTTTAAATATTATTATTAAAAAAATAAATTTTTTTAATTATTATGTGATCAGCAAAAATAACTGTTGGTTGAAAAGATAATCAAAGATTATTAAAAAAAACAATCAAAAATATTATTAGACATTTTTAGAGTTTAGATTTTTTTAATTAAAAAAAAGTTTAAGTAGACAAGAGGAATATTTCAGAACATCGAAAAAAAGTATGAGCTCATAATCAATATGAAAACTGGATAGATTTTTTTTAAATAAAACACAAGCTTAATTAATAGTTATAAGGAAATATAACAAGAAAACCAGTGACAGCTATTTAGTAAGTAAGTAATAGTATTAATTTAAATCGTCAAAAGTATTGTAGCATCATAAGTTAAGGCCTTGATTCACTATCATACCAAGTCACATGATGGCTGACTTCCAAAACGTCAGTTGCTTTGTATTCCAACAATGTATTGTGTTTCATAATGCCGTGGTACTAAATGTTTACAAAGCATACCATTCCAAAATGTCGTAGACATGTATTAGAAACATTGCACCCAATCAACTTGTTTCTAAACTGAGGCTTTGTTTCGCAACTTTGTATATATACAAGATCTAAATACCGCAGCAAACTTTGTATTAATACATTTTGAAAGTCACTTAGATCTGTCAAAAATTGTATGTGTGTTAAAAACACAAGTGTGTATTAAGACTTTTTAACAGATCTGTACGATTTTATAAGGTTTTGAAATAATTCCTAAAATGTTTTTCTTTATGCCATCAGAATTGATTTTTTTTCAAGATGAAGAGAAAAAAAACCAAATGTTATTTACATTGTTTTGTATAATAGTTTGGTACCTACGACGCCATTTTGAAACGATCTTAAAAGTAGGATAGAATTCTGTGTTTTTTGTGATAAAATGTGATTAAATCGTACCTTTGTGTATGATAGCGAATTCTGGGCCTTTAACATCATCACAAAATTTTTCATTGTTGTTATACTGGTGGAAAAAGTATGGTAGCCTTGAAAGTATGGTAACCTTGTTTGATTTTTTTTACAGGAAAAAAAAAAATGTTTTTTATTTGGGCCCTTGTTAAAAAAAGAAACGTTAAGCCAATTTAAGAAAGAAAGAAGACCTAACGAAACCCTTTAAGGGTGTTTTAGACGATATGTTTTTACGTACGGAAAATCTAAGAGAAAATAATCCGTCCGTACTTTAAAAAATGAGAGTAAAATTCTTACGACAGGTTTTTTTTTGCGTTTACACAATTGGTATAGAAAAACACACCGAAACTAAAACAGCTGTTTTTAGCGGTTTGCAAAAAAAATCACTAATCTATTGATTCGTAATTATTTTTCGAAAATTTTTAAAAATTAAAGAGAGCCATTCGACTGTCCAATTTTCATCCGTATTTATTCTCAATTTGTGCAGTTTCATTACATGTTTTGTTTAGACGATCCCACTGTTACTATTCTGCACAAAAATTTAACATGCGGGAAGACCATTAGCAACATACGAATTATTTTAATACAAAAAAGCCTTCTGCGTTTAATTCTTGGTAGTTTTTGAAAGAAGTCAAATTTTTTTTAAATATTTATTTTTATATTAAAAATCTAAGAAAAAAAAATAACTTTTTTAAATTTTCAAAAAACAATTTTTAAATTTAATAAAAAATTAGATGGCGTGAACTAAATTTCATGAATTAAATAAAATAAATAAATTATTTATATTAATTATTAATATTAAGTTTTCTATAATCGTAAGGGATTAATAATAATTACTTGATTTGTTTTTTTTTTTTTTTTGTTATATAAAATAATAATACGAATAAGAATAATAGTAATATTTAATGGTTAAAACAATTAAAATACATGTACAATGGAAATAAAAAAAAGGAAAATTTCAATCACCTCGTTTATGGCTGTGATGAGATTTTAATCCATTCCTGAAACGTTTGCAGGATATTTTCTCTAACACATAAACACATACATATGAGTGTGTGTGTGTAAGTTTAACAATTCGTTGTTCCACTATTTTTTTTATTATTATTAATTTGAGAGAGAAAAAAGTCTTCAGGTTGTTACAGTTTGTTGTTGAAAGTTACCTGTAAATGGTTGCCTCTTATGTTGACAGTAAAGCTGAGTAGTTGGTTGTCCCGCTTTTTTTTTTTTGCTGCAGTCATAGATGAGTTTGAGACTTGTGTTAGTTCCTGATGTTTTCCAACTAAAATTGCAATACATTTTAAATAGTTTTTTTGTGACATTTAAAATGCTTTTCTATTTAAAGTTTTGAATTAATTTTAATTAAAAATTTAAACAAAATGCAATAATTAAAGAATTTAAAATAAGCTTTTAATTGCATTTTATTTTAATTCTTTTTTCACATATATAATTTTTTTATTTCATTTCATAACCGTTGCCATTAATTTTTTAGTTTTTTTTTTTTTTTTATAAAATGTCCATATAAAGAATTCACAAAATGAATTTTATCTACACGAAAGCGTGTCGACATGTCATTTTCTGTAGGGAAAATTTATCTATCATTGATTAAATCTAGTGATATTAAAGGTCAGTGACTTCAATTTTGCATTTGCTTATTATCGGATACAATTGCAAACTTGTAACGGACTCTGGTTTTTCTAAAGACTTTTTAAAGCGATATTCATATTGGTCGGATTAGTTTATTTTCATGGTTTAGTGGGATATGCTTTCAATAAAAAATACTATTAAATTTTGAAATGATTGCCCTATTTATCTTATTCTGTAGACTTTTTCGCCCAGAAACCTTTTTGTACCCTTCACAACAGGTGGAAAGGAAATGTAAGTTTGTCGTTTTGTTTGTAATTTCTACAACATCCATTTCCCATCCCATAAAGAATGTATATTCTAAGCTCTAATGCATAGCGAAGTCGATTAAGCGATGTCCATCTGTCCGTGCGTATCAGTGTTGAAGTCAACCTTGCTAAGGCACTAGACGAGCAAGAGAAAATTTAAATATGCCAATCGATTAGACATAGTGTCGAAAGAGGTGTATCAGCATGATCGGTCCATGTCCTTCGAGTTAGCGGGCAAAACACCACGCCTACCTTTAACTTTTTTGTATCATTTGGAACAATGAAACACATGGGGTGATAGAGAATTAAAAAATAAGAAAATGCATCAAGTGAGTTACGGGCCTCTGAAATTTTTAAAATATAAAGATTGGTATCATTTTAAAGCTTTTGAAGAGAATAAAAATTAAGGGAATAAAATTTTTTTTTTAAATGCTTAACACATTAGGTTAGGTTGGGCAGGCAGCCGTGTTGCCACAGCTTACTTGGGACAAATTAATTGGTTCTTTTGTGTTACCTGCTGAGGAAAGGGAAGGGGAAAAAGAAAACATAGATAGAAAGATAGAAAAGTAAGGCAAGACATAGAAAAAGAAAATGAATCGAATATGAGAGAAAGAAAGAAACTGCGGGTGTGAAAGGTCCAGAGAAGCTCCGTGATAATGGCCAAGAAGAGTAGGACCATCTGGCCAAAAAGTGCGCTCATTTAACGTTTTATTGTTTTCACGTAGACTATATTGTTTTAGAAATGTAAGCAAAATATATATATGATCAGCTATTGTTTGAAAAATTCCGAATGAAATAATGCTTCATTGCTTTATTTCACAGCTTTGATAAAATGTTGCCAGAAACATTTCATATGTTTTTCTACAGTAAAAACAGAGTACTACTTCTGCAACATTTTTTCATGACTTTTTCATACAAATTTTTTATGTTTGTAGTTTGACAGCATTCCGCATGAAAAACTGAACAGAATACCAGGCTTAAAGTGTTACCAAAATAATGACAATGCTTAAAAATAGCATTATTTATCATTCAATGCCAATGCAATTGTCAATTAATTAGTCAATCAAATTAATTACTCCCACGTATGTCTAATATTTTTATTATTTTTTTTTTAGATATTCAATCATGTTTTGAATTCCACACAATGGCTGACTTGCAAAATGTATTAATACAAATTTTGTATACAATTTTGCTGCGGTATTTTGATCTTGTCTATACACAAAGTAGCGAAACAAGGCATCAGTTTAGGAACAAGTTGATTGGCTGCAATGTATCTAATACTTGTCTGCAACATTTTGGAATGGTATGCATTGTAAACATTTAGTACCACGGCATTATGAAACACAAAACATTGTTGTAATACAAAGCAACTGACGTTTTGAATGTCAGCCAATATTTACACTTTTATTCGAATAATAATTTTATAGCAACAAAATATAAAGTGAAAATTTCGTATGGAATTCAGAACATGCTTGAATATTTATCAAACTTTTTTAGTATTAATAGATGATGTTTATAAGCTACGCAACCTTAGGTAGATATGAATATGCGAAGAATGCTAATTAGGGATGTAGGGATCTAGAAAATGCTGCGTTACATTTTGCTAGTGTTTTATTTTTCCGTTTTTTTTTTTTTTAATTAACACAATCATTTTTTCTTTTTTAATAAATTTAGTAATTGAAATATATATGAGAACTTAAGCCGAATTAAAATTATGCATTTGGTGCTGTAAAACTTTTAGTGTAAATATGTCTTGTTTGGCAAACTGTGCTCGTCTAGGGATAGTTTCACTACTCCCTCTCATTTCTTTATCATTATTTTTTTAATATTTTACTCATTCTATTGAGCCTACAAAAGGCGATTGTTCTTATTGGACTCTCTATTTGGCAATCGGTTATGAAATTTTTAAACGTTATTTTTTTTTTTTACTTAATAAAATAATTTTATTTTTATTTGTTGTAATCGAATAATAATTTTTTAAGTTTTAACCTAAATGTTTATCATAAATTATTTGTAAAATAATGTGTTACCTTTACGAAGCGCTGAGGCATAGAGACAGTTGTTCTAATATAAATTTCAAGAAGTTTAAATTATTTATTGTCGCTTAATTATTTTTGTGTTTTTGTTTTGTTTGTTAGTGTTTCTTTTTAAGCCTTAAGTAAACAATACAAATTGTATTTTTTTTTTACCTAAATAATTTTTCGCTCAAGATCTGTTGTTCTGTTAAGCTTGAAAATATTAAAAAAAAATCGTTTTAACAATCAATTACCTTCAAGTATGGCCGGAATGTATCTTTTCTTTTTGTTTCTTAGAAGTGTACGTTTGGACTTTGTCTTTTATTATTATGCAATAGAGGATAACGATGAACAAGGTCATCTCTGTAAAATTTTTCAACAACAATTTAACTGAAAAAATGCAGCTTACACATTTATATATACAAAAATATCAGATATAGAAATAAATCTATAACTAAAGATTTCTTAAGATTTAAGACTAAAATACCTGGTTTACTGTGAGAGTATCATTTTTGTGGTCAATATCAAGTTCGTTTCAACAGTGTATTGCTAGTTCTTATTTTATTTATTTTTTAAAAGGAGGGAAAAAAGGATTATTTGAGGCAAGCACACCTTTAAAAGTAAAATTAAATTTCAAGAGTAAAAAAAAATGTTAAAACAAATACCTGGTTTGTGAGTGAGCGAGATCTACTGGAAACCAACCAAAACTTTTTAGCCATTTTTTTTTCAATATTTTTATTATACTTTTGTTGTTGTTGTTTTTTTAGCCCTAAAGTATTCTTTAAAATTTAAATTTTGGTATAAAATCCATCAATTTATTTATTTATTTATTAATATTTTTTTTTTGTAAATTAGAGTACCTGGTATGAGAAAGGACGTCAAATGCTTTAAATGTCCTCCTGTTAATGTTAATAGAATTTTCCTCTGGCAACAACTTTTATACTTTTTTTTGTACAAAGGAAGTGTACTTGTGTACTGAACTCTTTATGTTTGTTTTAAGTAAGGCCAACTTCTTGTATATTAAAAGATCCAAAATTTAATACTATAATTATTCCACCATAATTTTTTTTAAAGCTGTAGTAGTATTTCATACATTAAGTCTTTAGTCAAATGTTTAAATATTAAAATATTATACAAATAAATTCCTTAAAAATTAACTAACACACCTAAACATGCACACTATTTATTACCCATAATTTAGTTTTTTTTTTTTTGCTAAACAATTTTTAAAAAGAAAAAAAAATTTTTTTTTTAAAGAATTTTCACTCACCTTGTTTAATGTAGCAAGATCGTTATGACTTTTCTGTGGTTTAATTATTTAAATGGTATTGTTAAATTTGTTTTTTTAATGATTTTTTTTTTTTTTTGTTCAAATCATTTAGGTTTTTTGTTTTAATTAAGAAAAGGGAAGTGTACCTCAAGTAGTTTTTGCATAAAAATGTTTATAAAATGAAGGAGAAAGGATCAGCATATTGGTTCCTTTAGTAACGGCTGCGGCTACGACTGCGACTATAACGATCACGATCATGACTGCTGTGATAACTGCGGCTGCGGGAGTGGGAACGGCGACGATGATGAGATTTATGATGGTCTAAAAAATTAGTACAAAAAAAACATTTTACTATATAATGTTAAATATCTTTAAAAAAACTTACGCCGATGTCTTTCACTTGCATGATGGCGACTACTACCATGTTCGCGGGAACGTTCACGATAATCCCGTTCGCGTTCACTAGAAATTGTAGAATAAAAAAATATTCACCTTTACTAAATTTTAAAATAACTTCTTTAAATACTGTTTTTGTTTGTAGTTGAATGAACTCTTCATTTTTAAGTTTAATTAATAAAATACCAGCCTCTTTCCATGACCTCTCTGCATTACGTACGTAGCATAAAATTCTTTCTTTTGTATGTTTATGCATTAAAAAAAATTTAAAACATTGAATTATAGCGTCGTCTAATGTTAATATGTTAAATTTAATTTTAAAGCCTAAAAGCATGTTTTAATTTAGTTGTATCTTATTTCATATCCTTACGTTTCAAAATACTAAAAAAAATCCATCTTATATTTAATTCGTAAAAAGATTTAATTATGTTAGCAAAATAATTATTTTTTAACTTTGATAAAAAAAATCCTCCATAAATTGAAAAATATTAAAGAAACTGTTCAATTGACTTTTTAATGAAATAAATATTTTTTTTGTCTTTAAAAAAGTTTCTGTTAGTAATTTATGTTTGAAAACCTTAAATTTCTGTGTAAAAGAAAATTAAATAAAAGCAAGTTAAAATTACAAATAACTTACCGTCTTCGCTCCACTTCAAAAGTACGATGTGACGATGAACGATCATCACGTCTTCTGTGATCATCGGTTTCACGTTCCTTTAGACGCTGCTCGTGTATCTCCTCGACTGCTTTACGTAGTTTGGAATAACCCAAATGTTGTTTACCCATCAAATGATCCTCTATACGCTGTTGGGCATCTCCTACAATGAGAAAAGCACCACAAACTTCGCATACCTCCATTTGTTTTTCCGGTATATGACCCATATCTTGCATCCAAGCATTTAGTTTCTTATCACCCGCTAAACTGGAAGCTGTTTCATCATCACTATTTGGCGATTTCTCGTTATTATCCTCAGTACTGTTTGGCGTGGAAGAACCTTCAGCATTATTAGCCACTTTTAGGCATGCAAGTGCTTTTTCTTCTTTACTTGTTACAGTTTCATATTGTGTCACCAAATTATCTCTCTCCTCCTTAAGTTGTTCACAAAGAATCATTAGATCCTGAGCTTGATCCACATCACCACGTGTACCAGCTTCTTCGGCCTCAGCCACTAGTTTTTTGATGCGTGCATTTAAGTTATTCAATTGTTCGCGATATTTTGAAAAATGAGATTGGCCTGGCTGGTCCCTTTGCATTAAGGCTAAACGTTGTCTGCCCTTCTGTATTTTACGATCAACATCATTTAACATAGAATTACAAAAATATAAAAATTCATCTTCATATTGCCTTTTGCGCGCTGTTCGTCTGGCTTCTGCAAATTTTTGTTTGGCTTCATCGTCGTGTATACGACCACAAGGTCCTAAATCAGCTCGAGTATTGACAAATAACTCATGCGGACAAAATTTCACTAAATGATACTGACATAACTATAGTGTAAAAGAAAAACACAATTAGTTTTTTTTTTTGGTTCCTTGACATTTACAAAATAACCTTGAACTTACATCGGGATCTTCCCAGTTTACCGCCTTATAATTAGAAGAAAAATCAAAAACATAAAATTAATTAAAGTTTTTTTTTTAATACAAATGATATTTATAAATTACTTTGGGAGCTTCTGATGGATGTAAATTTCTATTTCTACCCATCAATTCGTCTAACATTTGTCGTGCGGCGTCCACCATTTTCTATTACTTTTTTAAATTCACTTGGTGTAAAGTTATCTATTTAAATTTCTTTACTTTTTGTATACAAACTAATTGATTATGAATTTATTTTATAAATTTTATTAATTTGTGATCAATTGCTTGTTATTTTACACGTTTTTGCTGCCGCTTGACCCAAAAAAATTGATTTAACAAAGAACTAACACAGTTGTATATTTACGTACTAAAACTATGAATAGTAAAACGGTTGCATTGTGTTAGTATTAAAAGCATTTGTTTGCACAAATTTTACAGTAGGTTTTACAGGTTTAATTTTTTTTAATATTATAATAAATAAATAAATAAAATGCATTATTAGTTACAAAAATCTTTTTGATTTTCATACATTAATACTTTATTTTCTAAATAATGCTCAATCTCAAAATGCTTGCTTCTTCTCTGACTAGAATGCTGTGAAAATTCAGGGTACGCCACAAACCATGGCGAAATCATGTACCAGGTGGTGGCAGTGGCGAATTTCATTCATTTTCGCCGTTGCAGAAAATGTCAAACTTCCTATAAAAAAATTTTTCGCTGATTTTTTATATATGGAATTTGACATTTTCTGCAACGGCGAAAATGAATGAAATTCGCCACTGCCACCACCTGGTACATGATTTCGCCATGCCACAAACACAGTTGTAGTAGCTAAGGCGAAGTCGTTGAATATTGCTTGATTTAAATAATTGTATAAATAAAAGCAAATATTTAAATTTTAGGAAGCCAAATGCTCCTATTGAAAAAAACACTAAGAACTTAAAAAATTATAACCACGAACCGTGACTGCTCGGTATTAGATAAGGCCATATAAGCCAGTATTTTAATCACCCCTATTCTGCATTTCGATTAAGTCTCCGCATTCAGTTCCGTTGCGATCGAAAATTGGTATTCTGCAGAAAAACGGAATCGAAAGAAAAAGAAGAAGACAACAATGTTTACAAAATTAATAGCATCACTGTGGAATGTGGAAATGAAATAGCAAAATAAGCAAGTTTGTTATCATTTCCATAAACAAATTTCAAATTTAATACATAATTAAAAATAAATTCTTGATAAAGCTTAATAAAAAAGTGTTAAATAAAATAAAAATTATAAAAACAAAATAAAAATTAGTTGTTCATTGTATTTTTTGTGCTGGCATATTTTGTTGGAGGACCTAGTGCATTGAAGATTCCTTTAACTTCCTTTCAGAACGCTGCTACTTCTTCCTTTGATAGCTGGTGGTATCCACATGTAATGTCTGCTTTAGATGCCATTAAATTTGCCATTTTTTCATACTGCTCTGGTGTTGCTGTTTTCAATAATGTTAATTAATTAATTAAAAATAATTTTAAGTGTTTTTTTAAACCGCTTCTGAACATTTTATCTCATATTCTACTTACTTTTTTTTCGATTTTTAACTTTTTAACTAAAAAACACAAATAAAGAAAACCCCTTCATTAAGAAAAAAAAAAACAACTGAGAAAAACGGAGCTCCGATCGTAATGCAGAATACATACAATCGAAAGAAACTGAGCGGAATCGGAACGCAGAATACCAAAGTTGTCAGACGGAGAATATTTCAATTTGAACCGAAGAATAGTAAAAAAAAATTATCCACAACGACCTCATTTTAGGGAAATGTTTAAAATTTATATTTCGTGTCCACTTACTTGAAATCAACTCGTTTTGAGGGTCACACTTTAAAAGGTTTCCATAGAGCTAAAGGGTTTTGTATATTCGAATTTGTGACGTAACACTGACACGTTTCTACGTAAAAGAAAAACAACCTCTATTTTATTAAAAAAATGGAGTTTATGCTTTTTTTTTGCTGTTACACATTTTTAATTATTTTTTTTTAATTTTTATAACAAAAAATTTTTTTTAAAAGGTTAAAGTTAATGTCACTTTCGAGAAAAAATCATTCAATAAGCACGGAGCTTAACTTGAATATCCCAGGAACAACACAGTGTTGCAAAGACAAAGTAAGTTCGAAAAACACATTTTCGACATGATTTGAAATACATAAAGTGATTTTGGTAGCATGAAAAATGTATGGGAAATCAAGTAGCAAAACACATTAATGGAAACGTGAAAAGAAATTTATAAGTATTAACCAGTTATCCCTTTATCCATTTTGCTTGTTTGTAGTATTTTTAAGTCAAGTGATGTCAGTTCGAGAATAAAAATGCAAACATATTTGAGTTGGGTGATTAACAAATAAAAAACAATATATATTTATTTAACTTTTAAGAATAAAATTATTTACCCTTGTTTTTTTATTAACAAATATAGTTTAAATTGTATAAAATTCCAATTCACTTCAGTTACAAATATGCCTAAAAAATGTTTTTTTTTTTTTTTTATAAATACTATTACTTTACAGACGACTGCAGTCTTTAAAGCTTTTCTTTTAATCTTCCCTTATTATTGTGTTTGTTATTTGCTCTTTTGCTTAAAAGTTTTTTTCTTATAAATTTTTGTATATTGGTTTTTTCTTTAAAGTGGTAAAAAATTTATAATAAATTTACATTAAAAAAAAATACATATATTGTACATGTTAAATTGTTGTTGTTATGTAAATAGTTTATTTGTTAACCAAAAGTAATTGAACGAATTTAAATTTTTAATCCGCTTCGGATATGAATGAAAGGTGATATATTTTGGAAATTCTGATAAGTTAAAACGCATGTATGTCGTACTACAGAAGTTCTGTTGCACAGAGTTTACAGCAGACCCTCCTTTTAAAATTGATGGCGAAAAAAAAATGACGAAAAAAAAAAATATTTTCCGAAAAAAGTACTACGTTCTTTGGTGCGAATGCTTCAATTTTCGATTTATAAAGTCTTTAGGGGATCACTTGATCAAAAAAATTTGGCCTCTAACGGAAATTTTTTAAATTTTGAGGGTGAAAGTTACATAATAAAATGTTGATGAAACGTCAGAGAAATGTAAAATAAATTATTTTTATTTACACCAAGACATTCAGGTCATATTCGAAGAGTTTTTGAAAAAGGTGGTAGCAACTCTACAACAATTACAAATACTTTAAAATGATTTGTTTTATTTATGAGTTTATTTTTTCTTAAAGGGGATGAAAAAAAATTGCATGATTAAATAAATTTATTCCGACTGCTTTACTAAAACAAAAAAAAAAAAAAAAAAAAATAAAAATGTCTGCATACTTTTGTTACTCAGTGTATAGTGAATTAAAAAAAAAACCAAGTGATTACAAGCCCAGAAAAATTTAAATACCGTGCAGTAATTGTTTTTCCTGTACAGTGATCAAGGTGAATTAATAGAAGATGGCTGCATTAGCTTCAAAAGCAATTTGCCCTTGTGATATTTTATTTGTCAAACAGTTAAAATACAAAAGCAATTTTGACATCTGCAATTAAAAAAAAAAGACAAAAAAATCATCTATAGGCCGCACGAGCTAATGCATTACTCACCTTGATAGTGATTCAAAAAGTTAGAACCAAGGCGAATCGATTACCAGGTGGCAACGTAGGCGAATTCAGTATTTTTTGCTCGCGTACACCACTGTCAAACTCCATATATAAAAAATTT
The DNA here is from genome assembly GCA_937654795.1 of Cistogaster globosa. Lineage (NCBI taxonomy): Eukaryota > Metazoa > Arthropoda > Insecta > Diptera > Tachinidae > Cistogaster > Cistogaster globosa. The sequence goes on from OW569406.1 coordinate 6,138,813, forward strand.
TTATACATTTTTTATATATGGAGTTTGACAGTCGTGTATAACAGCAAAAAATACTGAATTCGCTTACGCTGTCACCTGATAATCTGATATAACAAAGGCGAATTCAATCATTTTTGCGGTTGGTTTTAAAATCAAACACAGGCATTAATTTATTGTAGCTTGTGGATTTGTTAACACAACGTATTTATGTTCGTCGTTGTTAAAGGGCTTTAGGCTTTTCTTCTCTGATTTTGCTAATTATTTCAAACACTAATAAATTCGCCTTAAAAATTTGTTTGGTGAGTTACGTTATGTATGTTCGTTGAAAATGGCCTTTAAACTTTTTATTGATAATTCTCTTCAGAGGGACTTTATTTTTTATTTTTAAATGAAATCATGCACACGTTAAGAAATTTATTTTTGTTCAATTAGTTTTGGCTGTTATTGTATATTTCAAATTTATAAAAAAAGTGTTTTTTTTTGTTTAGTTTTAATTTTTTCCTAAAAATAATTTACAATGTTTTTAGATTTAATTGTAAGAAGCATATTTTACTTAATAACTAAATTGGATATATGAGTTTATATGTTGTTGTTTTTTTACATTTAAAATATTTAATATTTTTAATAGAAGTTGTGTTTTTTTATTTTAATTTTTAACTATAGTCAATAATTTTTCTTTTCATTTAATATTGTTTTTATTTTTTTTTTTTACAAATTCACAGTTGTTTGTTTAAATCATAAAAATATCTTAAACTTAGTCTTAAGAGAATTTTAATATTTCGACAATTTGAGCAATTAGCACCGATGTTACCGCCAGCATTGATTGGGATTATTGGATTCGAAGGATCACTAATAATAGAGATAACAAAAGTTTTGTTAGTAAAATCATTAGAAGTCAAGCAGTTGTTTAGTTTGATTTGTTCTTCAATAGTTGTGGTCATATTATCGATTTTATTATAAACATTATTATAATTGCAATTATTATCATCATTATTATCGTCAGTAGCATTGTTTTTAATGTGATTTTTTTGTAATTTAATATTTTGATAATTATCATTCAGTTGTTGCTGTCTATTATTATGCAATTGCTGTATTAGTTCTTGTTGCTGTTGTTGCTTAAAACTTCTGCAGATTTTTTTATTTTTATTATTTATTCTTAAGTTATTATCCTCCTCCGCTATTGATTTTATCATCGTTATTTCCGTTTCTATTGTGGTAGACATTGATGCCTTTTTTGCTGCTGCTGCTGCTGCTGACATTGCCATTGTTGATGACAAATGTCTGTTGATCAATGCAGTATATCAGACACATATTGCACATTGCTAGTGACAATGTTCAGTGACATCAACAATCACTGATTTTTTCCAACAGAATAGAAAATAACCGACACCAGCACCCAAAACGACCGCTATACAGAGCCATACATTGTACGTCATAAAAATCAACATCAACAGGAATGATATGGTGACTTGCACTATATGTAAAAATGTTTGGAAGAAATGATGCAGCGAAAACATTGTAGGACTAGAATATTTTAAAGGGAGTAAAAAAAAAATATAAAAAAATTATAACAGTTTGTTATTACAGTAATCGGCTGTATCGAATCTTTGATACAGTATGTCCAGAACGACTTTTTACATTGGATAAAATTTAACTATTTTATTTTAATCAGTAAAAAATTTTTTTCTTATTGTAACTTTAATTACGTACCGTACAAATAAATACTTTAGACAGAAAACAAAGGCATCTACAATGGCGAAATCATGGCGAATAAATTACCAGGTGGCAGCGTAGGCGAATTCAGTATTTTTTGCTGGTATACACGACTATCAAACTCCATATATAAAAAATATACACAAATTTTTTATATATAGAGTTTGACAGTGGTGTACGCCAGCAAAAAATACTGAATTCGCCTACGCTGCCACCTGGTAATTGATTCGCCTTGGGCGAAATTATATACCAGATTTTAACAGTCAGGGCGAATTAATACTAGGTGATGGCGATGACGAATTCATCAATTTTCGCCAAAACCTGATATGTCAAACTCCACATATAAAAATAAGTAAAAGTTTTTTTATATGGTTTTTGACATTTAGCATTTCGGCGGAAATTAATGAATTCGCCATTGCGACCACCTAGTATTGATTCGCCTTGGCAACAGTAGCAAATTCACTTATTTTCGCCGTCGTTGAAAACCCCATATCAAGACGAATGAATTACTAGGTGCTCGGGATGGCGAATTCTGGAATTTTCGCCGAAGCCTTAAATGTGAAACTCCATAAAAAAAAATATGTATAATTATTTTGATGAGGTTTTTGAAATTTAGGGTTTCGGCGAAAATAAATGAATTCGCCATTGCGATCACCTGGCGCATATAAAAAACTTGCGTTAAGTTTTGATCAAGGCGAATAAATATACGGTGGGAGCGATGGCGAATTCACTGATTTTCGCCGGTAGCCTAACTGTCAAACTCCATAAATAAAAAAATCTGTGTACTATTTTTTATATGTTGTTTTACATTCGAGCTGACGGTGAAAATTATTGAATTGGCAATCGCTCCTGCCGTATATTTATTCGCTTTGTTTTATATGAAGTTTGATATTTCGAGCAACGGCGAAAATGAATAAATTCGCCCCTGCCACCACCTGGTACACGATTTCGCCTTGGCAACTACAGTAAAAAAAAATTGAGAAAGCAAAGCAACCAAAACATAAATCTACTTCTAAATAACACTTCTTTTATGTTATGCAATCAAATTCTTATTGACGGTTAAGGTGTGCCGTCTACACCATGCAATTTTAATTCAGTATTTCTTAAGCCTATAGGAGAGACAGAAGAGATAAAAAGAAAGTGATACAGATTTGTCTATAAATGCATAATTAACTTTTGTCTATTTATTCGTTATTAGGAATTATCCTGATAAAAAGGTACCTTGTCTTTCCAATAAGAGTTTTCAGGAGAACCAAGAACAGCAGTTAAACTACATTTTGGCGATTTAAAGGTTATGGTTGGCATCACTGCTCAGACATGTTCAATTTTACATTTAGAGCGCAAGGAAGCTTAAATTTCCCTATATAAAATACTTTGGGACAAAAAGGGCGGCCCCTTTGCATTTTTTCTTATTTAATTTTTACGAATTATTTGGTATAAATTTTTTTTTCGTCGAACTGGTTTATAACTGAGACAAAGTAGTAAATACAAATGTCCGATTTTGTTTTATTTTTAGGAAGTTTCTGATTTTATGAAAGCAAGTAAAAGTGTTAAATTCGGTTATGCCGAATCTTATATACCCTTCACCATACATCTATAAAAAAAATTTTTTTATTATAAAGTTTTTCTAAAAGAAACTTTATTTTTTTCTGTTGGAAAATTGTAAGTTTTTTCTAGGGTTGTTGTCTCAGCTTAGTAAATGAAAAGATTACTGTATCAGATCATAGCATAAGTTTAGTTTTTCATTAATTTTTTTATCATGAACACAACCACCATCAGAAGTATCAGGTGTTTTTTTTTTCAACCCGATAGAACAGAACGGATTTAGACTGTGCAATTTTTCAATTCTCTATTTAAGTTGCAGCGATATGCGTTATTTAAAAATAAATGCAAGCAACGGTATTAATCCCTCAAAATTCAGTATTGCTTGAATGCTTACTCCTCTTGCTTCACCAACAAATAAAAATTTCATGCAAGTTTCATGAAAAATTGCATAGTGTAAATGCCGTATAAAAATTTAATTTTTGATAAAAAATTTTTTCTTATTATTTTCAAAAAACTCTGGCAAATCATTATGAATAGACTCACGCTTGAAAAACGCTATCAAATCATTCAAGTTTACTTTGAAAATCAGTCATCAATTCGAGCAACTTATAGACGACTTTGTGATTTTTATGGTGAACATAATCGTCCATCTGTCGAACTGTGGATAGATTTCGTACCTTGTACTCCCTAGAGGATGCAATGACACCCAACACGTCGAAGAAATGTGCATACTAAAGAGACTATCGCTGCTGTAAGCGAAAGTGTGGAAGGAGATCCAATTTAAAGATTCTTCGTCAGTCGCTGGAATTGGGAATCTGTCCGTTCTTTACATGAAAAATTTTGCGCAAAGATCTTTGCCTACATCCATATAAGATCCAGCGAGTGCAGGAATTAAAACCACGAGACCATTTTATGCGTCGTTCTTCCGCCGATTGGGCTTTAGAGCAGTTAGTAACTGACCTGTTGTTTTATCGCCAAATTGTGTTTAGCGATGAGGCTCATTTTCGTCTTAACGGGTTTGTTAAAAAGCAAGATTGACGCATAAGGAGTGAGTTCAATCTATAACATACCCTACAGTCTCCATTGCATTTAGAAAAATGCACCTTTTGGTGTGGTTTACACACTGGTGGCATCATTGGACGTTATTTCTTTAAAAATAAGACCGGATCTAACGTTACGGTTAATGAAGATCGTTACCGCATAATGATTAATGATTGTTTGTTTGAAACTATGGATGATAAAGATCCAGAAGAAATGTGGTTTCAACCAGATAGCGCTACGTGCCCTACGGCAACCGCAACCATCGAGTTATTGAAATCAAAATTTGGCGATAAGTTGATTTCAAGAAATGGACCTGTCAATTGCCCTCCAAGGTCATAGGATTTAACACCTCTCAATAATTTGCTGTGGTGCCACCTAAAGTCACTGGTTTAGGCTGATAAACCCGCAACAATTGACGCTTTGGAGGCCGACATTGTTCGTGTTATTCGTGACTAACGGCCAGCTGTAGTTGAAAAAGTGACTCAAACTTTGACGTCCAGAATGCGCTTTGTCATGAGCAGCCGCGGTGGATATATGCCCGAAATCATTTTTAAATATTAATGCCATGTTCTTTTGTATAAAAAAAAAATTCTTCATTAAACTTTAATTTTTTGTTAAACCCAAAGTCAGATGATGGACATGGACATGTATTTGTATTTTGTGTTCAAATGCCATGGAAATACCTTAAAAAATATTTCTAAAAATCGATTGTTCATCTTTGACTTAACGGTATAGAACAAAACTACAAATTACTGTTAGTCAGCCATACATACGTAGGCAAAGCATTGTTTAGGTGGTACAAAAATTCTTATAAACTTAAAGCATACTTTTAGGGGGGAGTGTGAATATTATGATGCTGCTGCTAGGAATAATAAAAAGGAAATAAATATAAACACAAGCTAAAATACTTGTTGATGGCATTATTAAGAAATAAAGGAACTTTAATCTCTTAAATAAAAAAAAATATGTTTATACGTCATACTCGTGACATATTAAAGAAAATTAAAGTGTGATTACAAAACTTCAAAGGAATTAATTTTTTCTAATTTATTTTCGTTTTTTTTTTTTTTGGTTACAGTTAGTGATGCTTGTGGGTTCGGACGTCATAAAACACTTCTTGTGGAAAATTTGAATGGTGTTTGCTACATGATAATAGATTTCTTTTTTACTTAAATTAAATAATGTTGTGAGAGACAGAGTCACATAACACAAATTATTTTTATTGCATGAGACATTTTCTGGAATTTTTCGTTAAACATTTTGAAGAAAGAAAATATTATTTTTTTTTTAATATTAAATTTTTATTTTTTAGTAAATTTTTAATTTTTCTAGTAAATCTTTGATTTCTTACAAAAAAAATATTTTTTTTATTTTTTTTTTTTTTTTTTGTAAAACTTGAATTTTTTGGGATATTAAAATTTTTTAATGAGTCTTCATGTTTTGTTTAGGAAATATTAAATTTCTAGGAGAACTTTCGATTTTTCACACAAATTTAAATTTTATTTAATATCGATTTTTAATTAAAAATTGCGATTTTATGGTCTCATTAATCTAACAGTCACAAATAATTTTGGTGGATTTTCGTTTTTCTTTTGGAATTCAAATCGTTTGGTTAAATTTAGAACTGCATTGTGAAATTTTTAATATCTGCTTAATCTTTTACTGATATTTAATGTTTTTTTTTCTGTTTATGTGTTGTGTATTTCGTTTAAAATTATTTTTATTATTTTCTTTTTTGTTTTGGGAAATATTGATTAATTCGCAAATTCAGCTCTTTTATTAATTTTATTTTTGAGAACTTTTGCAATAATTTTTAACTTCTAGTGAATTTGATTCTGATTTATTTCTCATTGTGAAATTTCCATTAATTTGAAAAATGTTAATGTTTTATTGAAAATATTTTTTTCTCTACGTTACATTTCGTTTTTATAATGAATTTTATGATATCGTTTTTTTTATAACATCGATTTCTTAGATAGAATAAAATAATTTTATGAAATTTAAGCCGATGTATCAATATTTTTTCAATTATTCGAATTTGTTGTGAATTAAGTTTTTATTTAAAATTCATTTTTTTAACGATGTTGTGATGAATCATCGACACGTTTCATATTTTCTAAAAATTCTACAAATTAATTTAAAAAATATAATGAATTTATTTTGTAGAATTTTACATTTAAATTTCGAAAATTCGTACTTTCGTTAAATTTCAAACTTTTTCTTTAGAGAATTACCGGTGACTTTCAGACTTTTTCTTCTTCTTTTTTGTATATTTTTTTAAAGAATTTTAGATTTTTTTTATGAATTTTAATTTTTAATGAAATTTCAATGCTTAAGCGTTAAGTAAATTTCTCGGTGAGTTTTCGAAGTAAATACATTTATTTCTGAAGAACTATTGATTTTTAGTGAATTTTTTCCCCCTACGAAATTTTGAGTTTTTAGAGTTTTTGATAAAATTTTAATTGTTTGCTGATTTTGAATGTAAAATACCGTTTTCGAATGCATAACCATAAGATTAAGGTCTAAGATGTTTTGTCATTTCTGTCTGATTTGCTAATCTTTTTATAAAATAATTTTTTTCTATATGAACAGAGTTGCATTTTGAGTTACAGCATTTTGTGTGACAGTGTAGCATTTAAACACACTTTTTTTTGGGGATTTTTTTTTCAAGTAAAACTTGGTACTCTGTTCAGTTTTTCATGCGGAATGCTGTCAATTTACATAAATAAAAAATCTGTATTAAAAAGTCATGAAAAAATGTTGCAGAAGTGGTACTCTGTTTCTACTGTGGAAAAACATATGAAATGTTTCTGGCAACATTTTATCAAAGCTGTGAAATAAAGCAAGGAGGCATTATTTCATGCGGATTTTTTAAACAACAGCTAATGAAATATATTTTGCTTACATTTCTAAAACAAATCGCGAGATAGACACAACATTTTAAATGTCAAATTTTCCACATGAAATAATCAATGCTGCTCAACAATTTTCACAAATTCGAACAGAGTACCAGGCTTTAATTGCAATTACCTGCAAACAATGACGTATACTTAAGAACTATAAACGGAAAATAGTTGCCTTAAAATATGCAACATTGTTTGCGAATTATGTTATTTAGCAGTTAGAAAAAAAAAAACATTTTACAGTTTATGAAAAATAATGCCAGCAACATTTTGCGGCTTTTCGCAACTTCAGCAACAAGAACATTTTTTCGTTTTTGTTTCAAGTCCAGTGCTCTATTGGAATTTGTGCAATATGTTTCGCAACATCGATAACGTTATTTAAAAAATTCTATTTTAAAAAAGTGATAACTTTTTCGCGATTTGTATTGCTTTTATACATGCAATACTTTTTCTCATATGTAAACAAATCGAATATGCTTGTGTTTCTGAGTGGTGTAAATAAAGGTGTTTTTACACCTTGAAAAAAATGTTGCTTGAATGTTGCCAGTCGATCAAAAATTAAAGTTGTAAAAATTATAAACGTAATGCTTGTGGCAGGTTTTATAAATAATAATAATTATAAGTTAGAAATACAACTCAAATTTATTTTCTACAAATTAATTTATAAATTCACCTGTTTGGAACAAGTTTTGGAGCAATTTTTTAAAAAAGGCAAGACAAAAAGCTTAAAATAAAACTAACATAGAAAAAAAACGTAAATATAAAACAGTGATAAATCAAAACATAAAAAGCACTAAAACACTAAATCGTATGTTTTACAAATCAAAATACTACACAATTTTAGGAGGTGTATTTATGAACTGTACTTACGGTTGTTTATGGATGACTTCGCCGACATATCTAAAGTTGTAAAATTACAGATGAGAAGTTTTTTTTTGCGCACACACACACGCGCACACAAATTTATAATGCATGTATGTTAGAAATAAGCGATGAAAAGAGGAATGGGAACAATTTCAAAAAGAATAAACAAAAGAGAAAAAGAAACACGTAAAAAAATACATGAACGAAATTAAAACAATAAAAATAAAAAAAAACAACTACGTTCAGTTTGAAAATAAATTAAAAAAAAACTAAATATAAAAACTTACTGCACTGGAGAAGCACTGGGTTGTGGTGGAGGACGTTGGCCAGCTTCTGGATTGGTTTGTGGCCCAGTAACGGGACGATATTCTAATAAATTGTAAGTTTTCCAAAACAAAAATTCCCGATAGTATTTAAGACCTTCATACAAAACAGCCATTATAAAAATAGCCAACATCGAACCCAACAAACCTCCCAAACTATTAATTTGCCACCAATCAAACAGAATTGTTTCGGTATAACCAAAATGGAACTGAAAACACAGTAATGCATTTAATTGTTATTATTATTATTAAAAAAAGAAAAAAAAAAGAAAAGAAAAAATACTTACAGACATTGACATGGCATGATGCAACATGCTCTCACCACTTCTGGCATTTGGTGCATGATGATGAAGAACATTATTTGCATCGTGATGAATGTGTAAATCGGCGGGCATTTCTGTAGTTGTTGTGGCTGACATTATAGCCGAATGATCCATTGTGGCGTGATCTGCTCCCTGCATTGTATGCTGATGCATTGAATGTTCGGCTACAATTATTGGTAATTTTTTGAAACAAATAAAAATTATTGAAATAAAAATATAAAACCTAAAACATGTCTGCAATGGAATGAGAGAAGTTTTTGTTTTCTTTTTTTTAATTAAACATTCAACAGTGGTGTATGATAAATTAAATTATATTTGTGTTAAAAGTTTGTATTTAAAAAGTAAAATTATGTTCATAATTTCGCGCAAAACGCTGTTTATAACTTGATATAATATTTTCACGTGATGTTTTTTATATATTTCTGGCCTGCCAACACTGAGTGCTGCCAAGTGCAATCTGACATTTCCATTGGAAAGTTTGTCAGTTTTAAGCATAATCGTACTCAAAACGTTTTGACGTACGACCATTATTTGTGTTGTTTTCAGTGACTTGAAAAAATTAATATAGAAAAAAATGGAATTAACTCGTGAACATTTTCGTGCCATCATTTTTCACAACTTTCGACGTGGATTATCACGACAAGAGTGCGTTGATGAACTTAAATCTTTGTATGGCGATGAAGCACCATCCTATAGCACTGTGAAAAATTGGTATAATTAATTTAATCGTGGCCGAAGCTCGCTCAAGGACGAATTCCGTGAAGGTCGTCCAAAAACAGCTGTTGTGCCAGAGAACATTGATGCCGTGCGTGAACTTATAATGCAAGATCGACATGCGACATACAGAGAGATAGAGACATCTTTGGATATTTCTTTCACCAGCATCCATTCGATACTGCATGAACACCTGGCCGTAAAAAAGGTTCGTTCTCGTTGGATCCCGCACAATTTGAAAATCGCTCAAAAAAAGGCTCGTGTCGATTGGTGCAAAGAAATGTTGCAAAAATACGATTACGGTGCTTCAAAAGACGTTTATAAGATCGTCACAGGTGACGAATCATGGATCTATGCGTATGAGCCCGAAACGAAACAACAATCGACCGTGTGGGTCTTCAAAGAAAAGCAAAATCCAACGAAAGTTGTTCGTGGAAGAAGTACTTCGAAGCAAATGGTCGACTGTTTTTTCGGCAAAACTGGTCATGTGGCGACTGTTCCGCTTGAGCAACGTAGGACGGTCACTTCTGAGTGGTACACTACAATTTGTTTGCCTGAAGTCATCGGAGAAATTCGAAAAACCAACAAGAGAAGACGAATCATTGTTCAACATGCAATGCGAGCTCTCACACATCGGCTCAAACCAGAGCGTTTTTGACCGGCCAAAACGTATAATTAACGGGTCATCCGCCGTACAGCCCTGACTTGGCACCTAATGACTTCTTCTTGTTTCCGCACATCAAGAAAAAAATGCGTGGTCAACGATTTTCGTCGCCAGAAGAAGCTGTTGAAGTGTTCAAAAACCATGTTTTAGAGGTGTCTCAATCGGAGTGGAAAAAGTGCTTCGACAACTGGTTTGAGCGCATGCAAAAGTGTATAAATCATGCTGGTGAATACTTTGAAAAACAATAAAACCATTTAATAAATAATAAATATTCGCATTTAGGCCAGAAATATATAGAGCAGCCCTCGTATTTGTTTTTTATTGGAGTTACTTTATTGTTCCAAAAGATATAGAAAAATTAAAGGTAGGCGTGGTGTTTTGCCCGCTGCATCGAAGGAATGGATCGATCTTTTTGATTTCCAATAGCATCTCTTTCGACACTATGTCTTGATCGATTGGCATATTTAAATTTTTTTCTAACTGATCTAGTGACTCGGCAAACTTGATTACAACACTAACACGGACGGACAGACGGTTATCGCTCAATCGACTTCGTTATGCACTTTTTGTGATAAAGGGTATAGAAAAAAAAACATGTAAAATGTATCTGGCAACATTCAAGCAACATTTTTTTCAAGGCGTAAAAACACCTTTATTTACACCAATCAGACACACGAGCATATTCCATTTGTTTACATATAGGAGAAAGTATTGCATGTATAAAAGCAATACAAATCGCGAAAAAGTTATTAATTTTTTAAAACTAAATTTTTTAAATAATTTAATCGATGTTGCACAACATATTGCACAAATTCCAATAGAGCAATGGACTTAAAACAAAAACAGAAAAAATGTTCTTGTTGCTGAAGTTGCGAAAAGCCGCAAAATGTTGCTGGCATCATGTTTCATAAACTGTAAAATGTTTTTTTCTAACTGCTAAATAACATAATTCGCAAACAATGTTGCATATTTTTAGGCAATTATTTTCCGTTTATAGTCCTTAAGTATACACCATCTTTTGCAGTTAATTGCAAACAAAGCCTGGTACTCTGTTCGAATTTGTGAAAATTGTTGAGCAACATTGATTATTTCATGTGGAAAATTGGACATTTAAAATATGCTGTCTATCTCGCGATTTGGAAGAATTTAACGTTTTATTATTTTAGAAATGTAAGCAAAATACATATGATCAGCTGTTGTTTAAAAAATTCCGCATGAAATAATGTCACTTTGCTTTATTTCACATCTTTGATAAAATGTTGCCAGAAACATTTCATATGTTTTTCCACAGTAAAAACAGAGTACTACTTCTGCAACATTTTTTCATGACTTTTTCATACAAATTTTTTGTGTTTGTAGTTTGATAGCATCCCGCATGAAAAACTGAACAGAGTAGTTGGCTTAAGAAGCAACACAAATTATTTCGCAGCAAAATTTAAAAATGTTGCCAGAAACATTTTTTTGATGAAAAAACATGTTGCCAAAAAAATATTGCGAATTTTCTTTAAATAAATAAAGCAAAACTTTAAAATTTCTTATTTATTTATTTCGTTTTAATTTTTTATGTGGGCTTTTGACAGCATTTCGAACGAAAGATGATCTAGAATACACTACTTAAAGGCTTGATTGGTGAACTGTTATGGCAAAGTAATATTTAAGCACTACTTTGTGTAAGTTTGTGGTTAAAATTTGTAACATTTTTCACTTTAAAAAAGTTTTATTTAGAATTCTTGACTGCTTCTGAAAAAAAAACACTTCATTACTATGCTCCCGGTAAGTTAAAATATTGAGCGTTTATCTACCCAATTCTCACAATTTCAATCGATCTCAGGCAACAATAAATAATATTCTTTACAGTTTCCTGATTTTCGTCATTCTTGTTAATTTCTCAAAAATCAATGTTATCATTTTGCACAAATTAATCCTGTCTTAACCAAACAATAACTCTAATCGCACCTTCAAAGACTCTAAAGAGCTTTTTTTCGCAAACCTTTAATAATGGGTCTCATCATATTTGAAACTTTATTATTCTCCATACATCATCAGGTTAAATGAGTTCCATCGGGTGACTTTCTCGCTACTTTCGTTTTGGCAACATTGTTTTTAGCAGCTCAGCTGTTTTCGTGTAACATATTACTGTTAAACATGTTTTGGTTGGCCTACAATTGAACTATCGACTTAAAAACAAAAGATCCACTTTTTTAACGGAAAACTGACAAGGACACAAGATCAAGCATTGGACACAAGAACAATCATTGCGAAATCTGCCAATGCATCCAGAAAAATTTAATGTTAAGTGAAGATTATTATTGCCACTTTTTCAAAGGCGACAAAGGCTGGTTTTTACAACACGGTGCCACGGAGATTTGCTTCCATTAAAGAAATGATTTACGACATACAAGCAAAATGAAAGAAGTGCTGGAACAGGAGCGAATTGACGAATTCTGCTTGATAGTAACTTTTTTAGACCCAAAACTTATCCAATAACGAATTACTAATAACAAAACAAACGATACAGTAGTTTGGCTATAAGCATCCTATCCTCTACTTGACGGAAGAAGTTGATCAATTTATGTTTGAACAAGTCATATTTGTATCGTGTGGGGGAGAAAAGAACATAAAATTTTACACAAACTGTCTTAACCAGTTTAGTATAAAATTATATTTTAATCACTAATCAAGCCTTTTAATTATAATTATAATTAATATTTTAAAAGAATTATTTTTAAAGGAAAAAAAAGGTCAATGAAAAATCGTTTGATGGCTTAACTTGACTTACCATGATTCTCTAATGTGTGCTGTGAATGATCCATAATTTATTAAAAAGATGAACTTTATAATATTTCTGTTTTTATAATATTATGCTGTTAAATTAAATTTCCTGAAAGTATAAATAAATAAAATAAAAGAGAATTAATTTAATGAAATGACAACTGTTTTCTGAAAATATTTTTTTTTCGCAGTTTGTTTACAAAAAATATTTATAATTATAAGAAAATATTGTAGAAAATTACAAAGAAAATACATAAATTAAAAAAATGAATTGTTATGTTGTAAAAATAATTTTAATTTATTTGTAAAATAAATATAAAAATACACGAATCAATTATAAACAGTTGGGTTCAATTAAATAGTTTTTTAAGAACTTGTTCTTTTACAACTCTAGTCTAGCATACAAAACACCTTGCATAAATCAAAATAATCTTGATAATTTGTGGTTAAATTTTTTAATTTTAATTTTAATCGCTAACTCTCAATGTTAAACATTTGCGCAAAGTAGTAAACACATTGCCTTTCTTTCTTTTTCATCACTTTTCATTAGTTCTTTGTTCAAACTTGAAAAAATGTGTCAATTTAACGAGTTAAGCCTGGTACTCTGTTTAGTTTTTCATGCGAAATGCTGTCAATTTACATAAATAAAAAATTTGTATGAAAAAGTCATGAAAAAATGTTGCAAAAGTGGTACTCTGTTTTTGCTGTAGAAAAACATTTGAAATGTTTCTAGCAACATTTTATCAAAGCTGTGAAATAAAGCAAAGAAGCATTATTTTATGCGGAATTTTTTAAACAACAGCTGATCATATGTTGCCAATAACATTGTGCAGTTGAAGAAACATGTTGCCAGAAACATGGCAACACTTTTCACAAAATTAAGACAGTACAAATTCGGCAACATTATTTTTTACTTATTTCGATTTCATTTTATATAGATGCTGCTCGAAGAAAAGGACTTTATTTTCTCTACTTATTATTTTTAAGGCGTTGTTGTTAGAAATAAAATTTACAACAACAATTCTTTAAAAATTTCAAACGTTATTCGTTAAAAATTATATTTCTAAGGCGAATCCATCAATTATGTTTATTTTGCCCTTTTCCAGCTGATAGATGTGATTTGATTACACATTAGACCCATCTTGGCCTCCCTTAATGCTGGTTCACCAAGAATGTAGTTCAATTGCTTACTTAAGATAACTATAACTTCAACACCCATGCGCGTTTTAATTTTCCGATCGACCAATATTATTGCATAAATTTTATCGATGATTTCTATGGCTCTTTTTTTAGATCAGCATAACTTCTATTGTTGCGATCGATGGCAACGGAGTTTGGAAAACTGTTTTATTATTCTTAAATTTATTAGTCAAGAGTTGCCATAGTTTTCACTATGAAGAAGGTGGATAATTGCTTAACGAAGTGTATGTAGCCAAAAGGAAACGATGCTGTCTTCACGTTCCTATAAAGACATTTTAACCTCGCTTTGTATAATAAATAATTTTTATATAACAAAGTTTTCTTGAAATTCTGCTTTTTTTATATTTTAATTAAAATGTGTGCTTTTCGTTCTTTCAACTATTTTGTACAAAATGGCGGTAATACAATGTCAAGGTTACATAAAATAAATATGAGCTTGAAATATAATTGTGAAGGTGTATTAAATACGAAAATAAAACTTTATTTTAGATAGAGATTTAATAATAATTAAAAATGAATTATCTGCCTTTAACACACACGCAGGCAATGAAAATGATGTTTATATTTAATAAAAAAAATTATTAAAAAACTTTCTGCTAAAACTTTTCAATGTAAATTAACACCGTCAATTAAAATTTCTTTTTAATAAATAAAAACTTTTATATTTTAATTAAACAGTATTAAATAAAATCTACAGGTTAAAAAATCTTCATAAAATAGAAAAAAGTTCAAATTTTGTGAAAACTTTCAATTAATATGTAATTTTATTTAATTGGCAACATCGATGTCTGTTGCCGCCATTAAAAACGGAAAGAATTATTTCGTAACATTTTGAAAGCAAAAATTTTTTAAATTAATAACACCATCTAACGAACTTGTTACATTTTAACAATGCTTTTGCAAAACTTTTAAATTATCATGTGTTCTTTTTCAACATTCTTTGAAACGCAACAATGCTTTTAAAATCCAAGTTCAATGATGCAGTGACATTGTGTGCATGTGTTTTTGTGGTTAAGCATTCTTGTATTATTCCTATATACATTCACAATGCAATGATAGAACAAAACATTGATGTAAACAACTTTTGTTCTTTTACTAAGAGATGCCAGATGAAATAGATGAAAAAAAAAATCGTCAAGCTACTTTTAGCAAATTAAACGTTTTTTATGCACCTCTTTAAATCATTAACTTTGTATGCATTATTTTTAAACTTATTTGGAAACAACTTGTTTCTTATCTCTTAAAATTTGATAAACGTAATTAAATGACTTTGGACTAATTCTTGAAACTTCAAGGGCTGGTAATCAATAAATCTGCTTATTAACTAACTTATTAAAATTATTATTTCAAGTAACATCTCTCATTATTTTATTGTTTTTCTAAACAAAGAACGTTATAAACAAATGTTCTTCAAACAATTATCTTTGCTTTTCTTCTGGGATGGTTGACCTCTAAATCCGCTGCTTGACTGTGCTGTTTTTCAATTGTGGTGTAAAGTAGTGAAACCATGTTTTGCAAACAGTAACATATTGACGAAGATATGAATAAGAAATCTATTTAATTAAAAGTTTTTTATTTAATTTTTTTTTACTAAAATCATGGGCATATCATAGAGGTCTGTGATTTCAATCAGGAGCAGAAAAACAAGTCGTGCGGCTTACAGCCGGCTGAAAGCCGCCGCCGATTTGTTCTTAATAGCCGAGCCGCCGCCGAGTGGTGCGGCTTGTCACAACTCAAAAGTGTTAGCCGGCAATTTTCATTCTATAAATTTTGTATGTTTAAATTACTTTCAGTAAAAAAATATAATTTAAAATTTGAAGCTGTTATTTTAAATTGATTGAAATAGAAATATATTTCTATAGAAAACAATGCATAACTTATTAAATGTATGTAAATAAAATAATTAAATTAATTTTTAAAATCTTGCGTCTTTATTTGTAATATTTACTTCATCTAAAGTTTGTTTATTTTTGTTGTTCTTCTTCTTCCTAACACAATACACAAGTACTTCTTGATAGTCGGCTTTAGACGTCTTACAGCCGCCGCCGACAATTTTTTGCTCAGCCGCCGCCGCCGAGTTTTTATCACGACTTGTTTCTCTGATCAGGAGTCCGGAGAAGTACCCGCAAGATAAAACATACATCTATTACAGCACCACTCTTAACAGAGGAATCCACTTGAGAATTTTTAAAATGAATAATACATACACTGCAACATTTTCTAAAACACTCTAGCGATTTCAAGACACTTTTAAAACAATACAAAATAAAAATAACAGTTTTTATACCCATTAAAAGTACTGATTCCATTACACTTTCGAAAAGGTAAATTGAAATATTAACAAAAGTCAGTGGTCGTAATGCTCCATAAAAGTTACTCTTAAAATTAAATAAATAATATGTAAATGAAAAAATTTCAATATGAATGTTTAAAAAAAAATCGCCAAAATTTTTTTTTAGAATTATAACTCCTAAAAAACCGACTAATATGGCAACTATGTTTCTTATATTCTTTAACAGACATAAAAATTTGTTCAATGGTAAATCATCTTCACAGTGAGTTGTAATAACAAAATTTGGTTAAAGAAAAAAAAAAAAAAAAAAAAAACGTCGATACTAATGAGGCCAGAGCGATAATTAAATTCCAATAAAATCTATTCTAAGAAAACAATTTAACCATGCAAAATGTACAGTACAAATGATGGACTAATTAGTTTGAAAATCAATACTCTGAATTTTAACTTCTTTTTTAGTATTTTTTTTACCGCCATTATGACCATGACAAATTTAGAGTGTCAAGTAAAACACATTGAAACAATAAAAGTTTTGTTGTCAAAATGCTCGCCAAGTTTGTTCTATTAATGCGTTTTATAATTTGTTGTGGAACAAAGACGAAAAAAAGGCGGGGGGAGAGGTGCAAAAGAAAGCTTTTCTATTCCCAACCTTTAAATAATAAACGATTAAAAAATCAATTTAAAATTCCACTGTACGAGCAAAAGAGCGCAGCAGGCTGAAACTAATCGCGATTAAAACAGCCAAATAGAAAAAAATTTACAAGAAAAGAAGTAGCCACAGTAAGCCTAAGACGGACTCCGACACAAAATGGCGGATAATTATTTAATTTCTAACCCCTCAATATAGACATTAAAGGGCATGACTAGTAAAAAATATAAATTACCATAAACAAAATTCAAATTCAAGAATGCCATTGCACCAAGATGGCGGATTAGTTATTATTTTTAACTCTTGCAATGCGGATATAAAAAGATTCTTTCAAATAAACCTTGATTAAATAGACTTTCAACAATAAATACAAAAAAAAAACTTAAATCTAAGAATCTTTAAAGGACTTTGTTAACTGTTTTTTAAATTATGAAAACTGCATAAATTTAACATTTAATCACAACGTGGCTAAACATCAAACATTAAAAAATTAAATTTTACTTATTTTATTCTCTTTTATTTAGCAAAGAATTATTTTAAGGGACTTGTTTTAAAACAAAAATGTCATCCTTTGAAAGCCCCCTTGTACGAGGGCTGCTATATATATTTCTGGCCTGGTAACATTGAGTGCTGCCAAGTGCAATCTGACATTTCTATTGGAAAGTTTGTAATTTTTAAGCATAATCGTACTCAAAACGTTTTGACGTACGACCATTATTTGTGTTGTTTACAGTGACTTAAAAAAATTAATATAGAAAAAAATGGAATTAACTCATGAACATTTTCGTGCCATCATTTTTCACAACTTTCGACGTGGATTATCACGACAAGAGTGCATTGATGAACTTAAAATCTTTGTATGGCGATGAAGCACCATCCTATAACACTGTGAAAAATTGCTATAATGAATTTAATCGAGGCCGAAGCTCGCTCAAAGACGAATTCCGTGAAGGTCGTCCAAAAACGGCTGTTGTGCCAGAGAACATTGATGCCGTGCGTGAACTCATAATGCAAGATCGATATGCGACATACCGAGAGATAGAGACATCCTTGGACATTTCTTCCACCAGCATACATTCGATACTGCATGAACACCTGGCCGTAAAAAACGGTTTGTTCTCGTTGGATCCCGCACAATTTAAAAGTCGCTCAAAAAAAGGCTCGTGTCGATTGGTGCAAAGAAATGTTGCAAAAGACGTTTATAAGATCGTCACAGGTGACGGATCATGGATCTATGCGTATGAGCCCGAAACGAAACAACAATCGACCGTGTGGGTCTTCAAAGACGAGCAAAATCCAACAAAAGTTGTTCGTGGAAGAAGCACTTCAAAGCAAATGGTCGCCTGTTTCTTCGGCAAAACTGGTCATGTGGCGACTGTTTCGCTTGAGCAACGTAGGACGGTCACTTCTGAGGGGTACACTACAATTTGTTTGCCTGAAGTAATCGGAGAAATTCGAAAAACCAACAAGAGAAGACGAATCATTGTTCACTATGACAATGCGAGCTCTCACACATCGGCTCAAACCAGAGCGTTTTTGACCTGCCAAAACGTCGAATTAATGGGTCATCCACCGTACAGCCCTGACTTGGCATCTAATGACTTCTTCTTGTTTCCGCACATCAAGAAAAAAATGCGTGGTCAACGATTTTCGTCGCCAGAAGAGGCTGTTGAAGTGTTCAAAAACCATGTTTTAGAGGTGTCTCAATCGGAGTGGAAAAAGTGCTTCGACAACTGGTTTGAGCGCATGCAAAAGTGTATAAATCATGCTGGAGAATAATTTGAAAAACAATAAAACCAATTTTTGATTATAAATATTCGCATTTTCACTATTAGGCCAGAAATATATAGAGCAGCCCTCGTACAATTTAATAGAGTAAGAATGTCTTAAAATTGAGTTCAAACAAACATTTTATTATATAAATTGGCATACAAAATAGTGTCTAATAAATTATTTAAGGATATTTACAAACAATAAAGTATAAATTTATTTTAATCCTTTTCAATTTTCATAAATAATTGTTTGTCCTAAATAATCAATATGAGTTCACATGCAAAATAAACGTGATAATGGAGATACATATGTTTCTTAAAGACAACTTTTAATTTAATTTCATTAAATTTTTTTAATTTAAAAAAAGGTTTGAGTTTCAGTTTCTGTTAAAAACAAATACTTCTTTCTTTTTCAAATGAAACTTGTTTGTATTTCAATATCGCCCTACTTTTTTAAGCCTTTTTTTGAAGCGGTTTGAATCTTTTGTTAAAAAAAATAGTCTATAACTGTGATAATGACTTGAACTTTAAGTCCACGAAATGGCAAACAGCTTTTATTTCTTTAATTGTGGCTCCAGCCTTAACTGCAGCTGCAATACAATATCCTGTGGCTCCAATGAGATTCGAACTTACGATCTCTGTTTTATCTTTACCAAATAGACGTCTTAGGTTAGTAAATTAGCACTGACACCACACATTTTAATATTATATTTTCCACTCTGTGGCTTCGCTGGGACTTGAACTCAAGATTAATAGCTGTTTAACACACAGTCACCTTAAACTAAACTCTTACACTGTGGCTATCTGCAGCAATTTTGTTTCATTTCTATTTAAGACTTCCGGTAAGATTTAAGGCTACAAACTTTGATTCTAAAATTATTATCTTCCGATCTGCTGCTTTTATTGTTTTATTATAAAGGATGATTTTTTAGCTATTATCTTTTTGGTAACACTGGTTTAAACAGCTGACACATGTTTTGTGATTTGTTTCACTGTCAAACTTCTTCAATTAGGTCTATAATTTAACCATGAATCGTCTTACAAACGAACAACTCATGCAAATTATTGAATTTTTATTATAAAAATGCGTGCTCTGTTAAGAAAGTTCATTTACCGAAAAATTGTGTTCAGCGACAAAGCTCATTTTTGGCTCAGTGGGTGCGTAAATAAGCAGAATTATCGATTTTGGAGTGAGAGCTATTAATGCGTCCAGAAAAAGTCACATTTTGGTGCGGTTAAGGGGCTGGTGGCATCACTGGACCGTACTTCTTTAAAGATGATGCTATGAATGGTGAGCGCTACAGTGAGATGATATCCAAGTTTTTTTGCCCAAAATGCAAGAGCTTGACTTACATGACATGTGGTATCAACAAGACGGTGCCACATGCCACACAGAACGCCCAACAATGGACGTATTGAGAGGCGAGTTCGGTAAACATTTTATTTCACGTTCGGGAACGGTCAATTGGCCGCCTTGATCATGCGATTTAACGCCTTTAGACTATTTTTTGTAGGGCTATGTTAAAGCTCATGTCTCAACAGAAAAGCCCGCTTCAATTGACGCATTGGTAGACAACATTGAAGCATTTTTTCGTGAGATACCGACCGAAATGTTGGAAAGAGTATGCCAAAATTGCATTAAGCGGATGGACCATTTGAGGCGCAGTCAAGGTCAACATTTGCATGAAATAATCTTCAAACATTAAATTATATGGACCGTACTATCGATTCAAATAAAGATTTCATGGATTTTTCTGAATTTTATGTTTTTTTTTTTTAACTTTCCTAAAAAATCACCCTTTATAAGTGCCGAGGTCTAAAGGTTTTTGCAACTGCAAATCTACTCTTGACAAATATATTTATAAAATATCACAAGCTATTACTTTTTTTAACTTGTTTGAATTTGTAAAAAGAAACTTTTCCAGGCCCTTATTCGCTATTACTGCCAGAATATATGTTTCAAGCGCCAAGTGACTTAAAAAACCTTAAATATATTTTCTACCGATTTCTCTACATGCGAACGAATACTTCTTGAGCATATTTGTATTGAAAACAAAAACAAAATATACAAAATTGTTTTTAATTTCAATATAAATATATAAAAGAAATGTTCGTTCGCATGTAGAGAAACCGGCAGTTTATATTTCAATTTAAATTGTTTTTCGCTTTTCATGTTTTTGAAAATTTATTTTTATTTAAACGCTTAATGCATGGCTTTTAATTTAAAGTCATTTAACAGTATTGGATTGTTTGTTAAAAAATCAATTATCCATCCCTGATATAAAATTGTTATTAAATAGAGTAAAGCTTAAAACCTTTAGTTAAAAAAAACTTACGTTTCCCATCACTGTAATATAAATAACAAACAAAAATCTTCAAAGCGTTGCCACTACTTAAAAAAAAATAAAATCGCTTAATAATAATTAACAAGGCAACATAACAGAGAAATAATTATCTGATAACAGTTTTAAATAATAAATGATTTTCAATGATTTTTCTTAAGGAATACAAAAACTAGATTTTAAATTCTTTTCTTTAACAAATAAAAAAAAATTCTTGTATTTTAAGAAATGCTAGTGATAAAAACGTGGATATTAAGATTTAATTCCAACTAATTCCAATATGAATAAACAATTATGCAACAAATTGTTGCAATCAATTATGTAAATACAATTAAATCCCAAATAATGGCAAGTGTCGTAACAAAAGAAATATCAATACAAAAGAAGATTTAAAATATTTATAACATACACACACGTACGTAATTTACCTTGAATACAAAAAGTAAAATTTTTTTAAGCAAAAAAAAAAAAAAAAAAAAAATAAAAAAACTAATACTTTTAAACCAAAAAGGTAGATCAAATTTTAGTAAAAAAAATAAAGATTTGTTTAAACGTATAACGTTAGAGCTGTAATTGTTAAAATCATAGTAAAAAGTCAATTAAAAAAGACAAAAACCAACATAACAAAAATGCAAAAAAAAAGTTTAAAATATTTTTCATTTGAATTTCATCAGACATAATCCGTTGTTATTCAGAAATTCTTTGTAACAGACAATTTTATTGTTATTTGTTATTTAAAGGATAAATGTATGCAATGTAAATCATCCGTATTACTATTAAAAAGTATTATGAATGTCACAATTTTTGGATGTTTGTTACTTAATCAGGACTAAACGGCTGAAAAGATTATGAAGAAATTTAAGAATTTCTTCAGTAAGAAATAAGAATATGCTTAATTTATTTTATGTTCGAGCGAGTTGAATATTTAATGCAGAAGTTATAGAAAAAGCCTATAGCGAGAAGTTAACACGCAATCACAATTTGATGTCAGCAAAAGATATTTTTAAGCTAAAATATTTTTCATTAAATGCCGGTTACAAGAACTTTAATAAAAAAAATAAAGGCATGTCCGTTTATTTTAAAAGACTTACGATAGGAGGGTTTTATATAAAAAAAAAATATGAAAAGATAATAAATTTTTTGAACAACAAAAACATTTATATTGCTACGCAATTACGATTTGGCAACCCTTTACATAACTGTAACTGTCTATTATGAATGTTGATGAGTTGTTACTTTTACAACTAACAAATATGTATTAACATATGCATTAACATATGTTAAGGCACTTTAATGGTATCTATCTGCTTATACAACAAGAGATCACGAGTCACGAGTTCATTTCCCATCAACACAATAAAAAAAAAGAAAACATTAACTGTTGCTGAGTAGCCACAATAGATATGTCTTTTTTAAAGGTAAACAAATGAAAATATCTGTTCAAACTTCCCAGAATCTCTAAATGAGGAAAATAAATGAATTTGTGAAGGCTTCTTTGTACATTAGAAGAACTTAAGAGATGTTTAGTTAGTTAGTTAGGAGTGGCAGCCTCTCACGACGAAGCTCACTTTAGCACAATCGAATGGCCCGTTGTGATACCACAAGGAAGACGGCGCGACTCCCCTTACCTAGCCGAGAACAATGAAGATTCCCGGATGAACTTCGCTATGTCCCCTATAGAGTGAAATGATAGCTCCGTAAGAGTTCCGAAGAAAGGAGAGCCCAGAATTCTTAATCTTCCTCGAGCCAGGGATGGGCAATGGCACAGCAGGTGCAGTAAGGTCTCTTCCTCATTCTCCGAGCCACAGCTGTGACAGAAATCATGAAAGGGCAGACCGAGTCTTTTAGCATGCCTGCCGATTAGACAGTGACTAGTAAGTACCGAGACGGTGATACTTATGGATTTCCTGTCCAGTCCGAGCAGCTGCGTGGTCCGCTGGAGGTCCAATGTAGTCCACAGTTGTCTGGAGACACAACAGGAACTTTCCTCTACCCATAATCTGCGAGCCAAATTGAGGTAGTGATCAAGATGTTTAAGGCGGCTAAATATTAAAATCTAGAAAATCATTGTCCTATCTACAGTGATAGTAACGATGGCTGTTTAAATAGGAGATTATCAGTTCGAGTCGGAGCTAGAGTTTAACAAGACATCGAGTACTTTAAGTAGATGACTGCGTATGCTTGTAAAAGCGCATGAAAGAAATTTGACTAAGAAATAAGGATCAATGAAAGTACTCGGTGATTTTTAACAAATTAAGTTTGAAGAAGATGAATATTTGGACAGCAATTCGAAACTAATATTTTTGCATCCGAAACTTCAAAATAATTTTGATAAAAAGCCCATACAAACAAACAAAAATAGTAAAAAATTAATAAAATGTTGAGAATGCAATCTATTCACGTTGAAAAAATCTTATAAAATATTTCTGGCAGCATGAGTTTCCAACTGAAAAATGTGTCTGGCAATACTTTTTTTTTCTAAACTGTACAAAAATAACAGCTGCAGTTATATTGCACGGAATTGTTATCAGAAGCAAATAATGTTGCATACTTTAAGGCAATAAAAAACGACAATTTCCATCTCAGTTATGATATGGCAGCATCTGCTCAATTGTTCATTAAGAAAATAAATAAAAATGATGAACTATTTTCTCTTAGTTTATAGTGACGAATTCAATCATGCCTAAATTCTAAATAATATGTGAGATTTATTGCTATCAGCTGGTCGCCGCGGTATTTGTTAAAGTGATCTTTAATCTTCGCAGGCTTTTTAAGTTTTTAATTGCTGCAGATGTTGTTGCATTTTTTTTTCAGTTTAAGCTTTTTATAACTTCAAAAAAATGGTTCGCCCGAAAAAGTTTAGACACAAATTAAGAGGTCATTTCAACCTTTCTAAAGTCCTTCTGAACCCTGATTTTGGAATAAAACGTTAAAAAAAAAATTACTTAAATCGGAAAATAAAATTTAAACTTAACGAAAGTGAGTAAGACCAAGCACCATCCTAAACAACTGCACGATTCATTAACAAGAAAACCTGATAGAATAATGTGTGTTTCGTTGCCAGACTGTCACCCAAGAAACATGCAACTCAAAATTTAACCTCCATCGTATAAAAAAATATTTTGTGAATTTTTTTTCTCTTAGTTAACAAATCAAGCAGAACTTTAAAACAAATCACATTTAATTTTAACACAAACTATCCTACTTATCTAACGTCCAAGACTTATAGTGCATTATGATGGTCTGAGTTTGAATCCCAGCGAGCCGCTGTTAATTATACGAGGGCTGCTATATATATTTCTAGTCTGGCAACACTGAGTGCTGCCAAGTGCAATCTGACATTTCCATTGGAAAGTTTGTCATATTTAAGCATAATCGTACTCAAAACGTTTTGACGTACGACCATTATTTGTGTTGTTTACAGTGACTTGAAAAAATTAATATGAAAAAAAAATGGAATTAACCCGTGAACATTTTCGTGCCATCATTTTTCACAACTTTCGCCGTGGATTATCACGACAAGAGTGCATTGATGAACTTAAATCTTTGTATGGCGATGAAGCACCATCCTATAACACTGTGAAAAATTGGTATAATGAATTTAATCTTGGCCGAAGCTCGCTCAAAGACAAATTCCGTGAAGGTCGTCCAAATACGGCTGTTGTGCCAGAGAACATTGATGCCGTGCGTGAACTTGTAATGCAAGATCGACATGCGACATACCGAGAGATAGAGACATCCTTGGACATTTCTTCCACCAGCATACATTCGATACTGCATGAACACCTGGCCGTAAAAAAGGTTTGTTCTCGTTGGATCCCGCACAATATGAAAGTCGCTCAAAAAAAGGCTCGTGTCGATTGGTGCAAAGAAATGTTGCAAAAATACAATTGCGGTGCTTCAAAAGACGTTTATAAGATCGTCACAGGTGGCGAATCATGGATCTATGCGTATGAGCCCGAAACGAAACAACAATCGACCGTGTGGGTCTTCAAAGACGAGCAAAATCCAACGAAAGTTGTTCGTGGAAGAAGCACTTCGAAGCAAATGGTCGCCTGTTTCTTTGGCAAAACTGGTCATGTGGCGACTGTTCCGCTTGAGCAATGTAGGACGGTCACTTCTGAGTGGTACACTACAATTTGTTTGCCTGAAGTCATCGGAGAAATTCGAAAAACCAACAAGAGAAGACGAATCATTGTTCACCATGACAATGCGAGCTCGCACACATCGGCTCAAACCAGAGCGTTTGTGACCGGCCAAAACGTCGAATTAATGGGTCATTCGCCGTACAGCCCTGACTTGGCACCTAATGACTTCTTCTTGTTCCCGCACATCAAGAAAAAAATGCGTGGTCAACGATTTTCGTCGCCAGAAGAAGCTGTTGAAGTGTTCAAAACCATGTTTAAGAGGTGTCTCAATCGGAGTGGAAAAAGTGCTTTGACAACTGGTTTGAGCGCATGCAAAAGTGTATAAATCATGCTGGAGAATACTTTGAAAAACAATAAAACCATTTTTGACTGTAAATATTCGCATTTTCACTATTCGGCCAGAAATATATAGAGCAGCCCTCGTAAAACATCATAGATTTTGTGAAAGACATGAAACTTAATACTCGTACATATACAGCATACTTTTTTGCCAGTATAACTGTAAATTGTCGGGAAAGTGACAAGTAAATAAAATGGCTGTAGGTGTCAGCTTTTTGATTTCCCCTCGTACTTTTTTCAATTTTATTTAATCTACTTTTCAAATACAATTTCTTAATAAAAAAATGTATACATGTGTGTACATATGCATGTGTGTGTATGCTACAGTTAAGCAAGGAAAGCTGTGAAATAAATATATGAAATACATCAACAACAACAAACTGGTCAACAGCAGTGTAGCAACGAGATTGTATTTGCAGATTTTGCAGCAAGAAAAAATAAAAATATAAAAAAATAAACTATTAAAACGAAATAATAAAAATAAAATCATTTAAAACAATTGATGAATAGTTAAATTATGTATGTGAAGGGAATTGCTTAACAAAAACCAGCTGTAAATTTTGAAAGGTTTGTTTGAAAAAATAAATCATAATTAACCTAAATAATGCAAATAAACTTTTAAACTGTTTTTGTTAATAATAATTAATTGGAAATTGATGCTGATGTTGTTTTAAAGTAAAAAAATATTTTAAGCTTTTTTGTTTTTCTTTATCGATCATTGATCTGGCCCAATTTAAGACATAGAAAAGTTGCCAGATTGGCGATGATTTTTGTACTCACGGAGTGAACCAAGTGGCAATGAATTCCCAGAAAAATTATGTGAATTGTGTCGGAACGATTGCTGATCTCTACAAAATGTTCCCCTGGGGCTACTAATTGTCGGTGCCGATAATGTCTAAGACTCTGATGCAGTTCTTTCGGGTTATACAGGGGAAACAAATAGATCTGTTTTTGGTCTATCAGGGACTTACCAGTGTCCTTTTAGACTGGTGTCGGTAGCCCCACAGAGTGCCACCCATCTCTGCGAAAGGTTGTTGGTAAGGCCCCTGCAGGGTATACGTGAAGGCTGTGGTTTAGGACGGTATTCGCAGGTATGGTGCGATGCCGAACTAATGTGCTGTTTCATTTTTCTTAGACGGACTTGGATGGTTTTCAAACAATTAAGCCAGAGATAGTTCAAGGTCTAGAAAACCACAATTCTAGATTTACTACTTCTTCAGTGAAGGGTGCTAGTCGACGCATTGTATTTTACTTAGTGGTAAGACCACCGTTAGATTGGGCCATCATGGCAGGTGCCAACAATAAACTTTCTTGAAAATCCATCCTAAACAACATTAAGTGCTGGGTAACTCCTTTAGGCAGTAAATGAAAGCGTATTCCGATATCAGGAACATAAAAAAAGTATTTTCAGTAACGGATAACGGACCCCTTTTTAAATGGTCGTGCGTGTCAGCCAAGTCAGATTGAAGCGACTACACCAAGTGGCAACCTTTAGAAAGTCACTATTTAATGTGGATTGTGGATCGGCGATTTTTTAAAGTCAGTGGAAAGCGCTTTTAATGAATGAAGACTTTTAGGCAAAATTTATGGACAGCAGATGCCACAACTAACAAATTAACAACAAAAGCGAACCGAATTCTAGATGTTTGAATGCACATTCCTGTAAGTCTGCAGAAGAATAGGATCCGTTACTTTTGAGAGCAATGAAAGCGTTCCCACTACAAATGGATCTTTGCTGCGGAACGACCCGAGTATATCTCGGCCAACGATTGCGAACCCAGAAATAGCTGTACAAATTGAAAGTTTTTTCCTCAAGGAAAAAATCTCAACAGCAGTAGAGCTGTTACAACAACAATAACAAACATATTTAAGGAGCAATTTGAGTTTATTTAATTTCACAAAAATATCACATCAGCTGATCTTCAAAGTCGAGACTTATGAAACCGTAAAATTTTTCTCGTAAAACATTCCTTATTTCTAGATCTGCAGCCTGATCTAAGCGGCAAAGTTATAGAATTTAAAAACTCTCATCAGCGTGTTATAGAGTTAAGTCATGGAAGGCATACAATGGCCATTTGAACGTAGACATGACGCCCGAAAATATTTTAATTTGTTTTTTTAAACTGATATTTTTGAATCAGTTAGCAACCATTAACATTATGTACTTTATTTACTGGCGGAAAAAATCCTTAAAATTTTTTACTGATGCTTTGAATTAAAAAAAAGATTATTTCTATTTAAAAAATTTTTTAATTATAAAAACAAAATTGAAAAAATGACAAAAAATCAAACCTTTCACTGGGTACTTCAACACGACTTTCGATCACAAAATAACTGTTTAATTTAAAAAAAATTCTTTTTTAATAAAACAAGCCTAATTAAATTTATTTTCTTTTATAATTGAAAAAAAAAAAATGTAATTTCAATAATTGTTTTTTTTTTTTTTAAATTTGAAGGTCATGATATAATCTTTGTCTTTTGCCTCCTGTTTTCTTATTGCGGTTTTTACTTCGTGTTAATAAATAAATGTTTTGTATTGTTTTCAAAGCTTTTAACACACACTAGTAAGAGGAAATATACATTCACTCACATGCCGTTATTTTTATACCCTACACCACGCATAATGAAGTAAATGCATGTGTAGTTTGTAATTTTTATTTGCGTTCCAAAAATTACAAAAAACAAAAATCACCAAAAAGTAAATAATCGCCAAGAAAAAAAACTGTAAATTAGAGAATGGTAAAAAACGCCAATATGAGAAAAAACACTATTAAGGCTTTAACAAAGACTAAATTAATACCAAAAAAGGGACACAAATTAATTCAATCATTAAAAGGACAGCACTTATGATATAACGGATATTAAAACATAAAAAAAATATTGGGATACGGAAAAAATCACAATAATTTGCTAAACTAATTTAAGTCTGCAAAATATGTAAAGATCATAAAACGAAGAAAATCGCTTGGATTACAAAATTACTAAATTCAAAAAGGCATAAATCTCTAAAAATTCCTTGAAAACGCTTAAATGGAATACATTAAAAAGAAATCATTTATTTTGGATAAATCTTTTAACTAACAAAATTTTTAAAAATTAAAAAAATGGAAATTTGACAAGAAAAATCGCTAAATACCAAAAACGCCTAAATAAAAATTTTCAAAATTATTAAAAAGAAAAAAATTAAAGGAAAAAAAATCAAAAAATCGGAAAACGTTTTGAAAAATAACGATATAACAGAATAAATTACTTCATATATTAATTTCTAAAACCGTCAAAATCTTTAAAAATGCACTTAAAATAATCCAAAAAGAGACTTTAATAAATAGAACCAATTGTAAAAATGGCCATATTGGAACAAAATCACAAGTTTGTACAAAAGGCCAAAAAATAACTATAAGCAAACTAAATCGGTAATATCACAAAATAACACTTATTTGTAAAAATTGATTAAAAAGCAAATATAATAAAATATTTTAGAAATTTGGTAAAATTTCAATCAGAAATAAAGCTTGAAATTAAAACGAAAGCTTAACTGCAAAAATCACCGTAATTACATAAAACAGAAAAAAATTTAAAATTATAAAAAAAAGTAAAAGCAGTGACAAAAATAGCCCAACAAAAAGTTTAATCGAACTATAAAAAATTAAAAAAAAAAAATTTTAAAATAGTAATATTGAAAAAAATCGCTTAAATAGCAAAAAAAATCTTGAAAAATCGCTTAAATAGTAAAAAGTCTAATAACCGGTTAAATCGAATATTTCAAATATTTTAATTAATATGATTAACTTTGAAAAAAAATTCTTTCAAAATTGAATCTAGAACGAAACTTTAAAAAATTGTCATAAAGACAAAAATCGCAAAAATCTCAAAAATTAGATAATAAAAGTAAAAAAAAGAGATTTTTAAAGCAGCAGAGCGCAGAAAAAATTATGCTAGAAAAAAATTAAAATAAGATGCCTAAAACTTATAAAAATGGATTTTTTATTGCAAATAGTTTGCGAAAATCCCTAAATTTTATAAAATGTTTTAACAATCTTTTTTTCGACAAAAAAATCTATCAAACTGAAAAATTAGCATAACAATGAAAATATCTTTAAATGCCAAAAATCACATAAATCTGAAAAATTATTTGAAAAAGAAGAAGAAGAAGAAGAAGCATAAAAATATACTAAATAAAGTAAAAAAGTAGATAAAAACAAAAAAAAAAAAAAACGACAAAATGGAAAAGTCTTCGGCATTGAATAATTTAAAAATCACAAAAATTAAAATATATTTATTTATTTAAAAATATATTTATTTATTTATTTATATATTTATAAGAAAGTTCAAAATATTAATAAAAAGCAACCGCTTCAGCCTAGATTGAAAAAAGAAAAAATGCAAAAAAATTTTTTTTTATATTTTCTATTAATTTTTCCTTTAAAATTTTATTTACTCACATCATTTTGTTAAAGAAAAACGTTAATTTGAAAAAAACATATAATAAAAAAGCTATATTTTAGTGTAAAACTAACGAATTAGCAACACTGTAATGTGTAAAGCCTTAAATCAAGGCGAAGTAATTTTACCAGGTGGCATCGTTGCGGCAGCTGATATTTTTTTTTTGCTCAATTTTGTAATATGTAGAATAGCTGTCAAAAGTCAATCATTTTAATTAAAAACATCTTTTCTTTATTATTCTTTAAAAAAGAATTGTAGAAAACGAATTTTAAAAACGTTAATTTAGAAAATAAATATAAATTTTGACGTTTAGAGTTTTTTTTTTATTAAAGCAAAACTCTTCTTGTCTCTAGTCCAAATTTAAAATAAATTTTTATTGTTCTCCAAAATCTTAAGAAGATGGAAAAAATGGGTGTCATTACCACTTTCAAAAAATTGCCTCAAAGAAAAATTCAAAGAAATTTAAAAATACTACATTCGATGGTAAATTCAATAAAAACCGTTTTTTATTCTAAGGACACATTTTTAAATTCTATTTCTTATTTCTTTATATTTAGATGAAGTGTATTTAAGATGCGGCATAGACCGACCGTAGCAACGGTTTCCTTGTTAACCACATTGTTTAATAAATTGAAATATTTCTTCAGGTTTTTATC
Organism: Cistogaster globosa; assembly: GCA_937654795.1. Lineage (NCBI taxonomy): Eukaryota > Metazoa > Arthropoda > Insecta > Diptera > Tachinidae > Cistogaster > Cistogaster globosa. The sequence goes on from OW569406.1 coordinate 6,169,496, forward strand.
AACATTTTTTGTTTTTGCGGTTTAAATTTAACCTGAACTGTTTATTACATACACATGTACATACATCCATACATATGTACGAGTAGGTATAAAGAAATTAACTTAAAAGTCTTAACAAAGAACAACGATAGAAAAGAAATTAAACAATACTTAATTACTGCTGATATCTTATCTCGGCGCTTTTTTACTTTCAAAAATTTGAATTGCAACAAAAAGTTGTGGTGGTTTTTAAATTAATTCAAGAATTATTTGGAGCAAGTAATTTTTTTTTCTTAATTCAATTTCACTTGAAAGGAGTTGTTAAAACAAAAATTAATGAAATGCAAGTGTAAATAGTTTAATAAAAAAAAAAAAAAAGAAAATTAAAAGGAAGGTTGCTTATAAATAATTGTGTTTGAGGTTAAAAAAAAACTGCTGCTGTTGCTAAGCTGATTTTTGAAGACCAAAAGCTTACAGTTTTACTAGAGGGAAGTGTTGTCCTAGTGCAAGAAGAATTCATAAGAGGTGGCAGCGTCGTTACAACAATAAAAAGAACGAGTAAGAGTGCTATATTCGGCTATGCCGGATCTTATATACCCTTCACCATGTATGCAAATCTATTTAAGTCAAGTAACTAACTTTTGTATAAAAAAAATAAAAACAAATATTGAGGTGTCAGAGAATTAAAAAAAAAAATTTTTTGCATAAAAATGTCACCGGCTCTTCATGCGTTAAGCAATTTTAAAAAATCTTATTATTTCCTTAAAGATCTCTTTAAAAGCTTTAAAATGATACCCATATTGATATTTTAAAAATTTTGAAAATTTCAGAGGCCTATGACTAGGAAATAATGGGCGAGCGAAAATTTTCCACTTAGTTATTTTTTCTAATTTTGTAATTCTCTATCGCTTTATATAATTGTTTTTTTGTTTTTTTGTTCCAAATGATATGGTGTTTAGCCCCCTGCCTCGAGGGACATGAGCCCATCTCGCTGATTTTTAATAGCAACTCTTTCAAAACTATGTCTGCTCGATTGGCGTATTTAAATTTTCTCTAGCTGATCTAGTGCCTTGAAAAAGCTAATTTCAACACTAACACGGACGGAAAGACGGACATCGCTCAATCGACTTATGGATTCGGAAATGGATATTATTACAAATCAATTGATAATTTTAGTTCTACCCTTTTTCTACTTTTTGTGGTGAAGGGTATAAAAACTATGACGCACAATTATAATTTTCTGTGAAAAGCTCGGAGGTCCATCACTCGGAGAATATAGGCGAGCGCAAATTTTTTTTACCTGATATTTTTTTCTTGTTTTTTAGTTTTGAAAGAAAATTACAAATTAAGCTTTTGCAGTATTAAATGATACACTTTTGACAGCTACTCTACACATAACAAAAATAAGCAAAAAATAGTCAGCTGCCGCAACGGTGCCACCTGGGTAAAATTAATTCGTCTTGATCTAGTGTTTTATCATGAAAGCAAATTAATATGGCAACTGTAAGTGCCGAGCAAAACATGCAACTGATAAAATTTTTCAAGTTCAGTTCACAATTATCTTAAGCGGCAGATAACGTTAAATATGTAGTTTCAAGAGGGTGCAGCACACAACTAACAAAGATGTTCAAATAAAAGGTACTTTTTAAGCCCGAAATTTAAGTTGTACAAAATAACAAAAAGAAAAAAAAAATAATTGTACTGAAGAATTTTTTTATCCGAAAGATCACAACATGACATTAATATTTTAATTTCCGTCATATGGCCACCTCGGCTGCTTCTAGATGTTCAAGTTTGGGTTACTTTTTTAAATACTGCTGGCCGTATGTCACGAAACACCGAACAATGTCGGCCTCCGAAACCACAATTGTTGCTGGTTTATCAGCATAGACCAGTGACTTCACGTGGCCCCACCGGATATAATCAAAAGGTGTCAAATCGCACGACCTTGGAGGCCAGTTGACAGGTCCATTTTTCGAAATCAACTTATCGCCAAATTTCGATTTCAATAATTCGATGGTTGCGGTTGCCGTAGGGCATATAGCGCTATCTTGTTGGAGCAACATTTCGTGCGAATCAATGTCATCCATATTTTCAAACAAACAATCATTAATCATGATGCGGTAACGATCCCCATTGACGTAACGTGAGATCCAGCCTCATTTTTAAAGAAATAAGGTCTGATGATGCCACCAGCGTGTAAACCACAACAAACAGTGCATTTTTCGGAATGCAATAGAGTCTGTAGGGTATGCTGTGGATTGGTCTCACTCCATATGCGGCAATTTTGCTTATTAACGAACCCGTTAAGACGAAAATGAGCCTCATCGCTAAACACAATTTGGCGATAAAACAACGGGTCAGTAACTAACTGCTCTAGAGCCCAATCGGCGAGAAAATGACGCATATAATGGTCTCCAGACTTTAATTACTGCACCAGCTGGATCTTACACGGGTGTTGGCCAAGATCTTTGCGCAAAATTTACCACGTAGTGGACGGATAGAGCTCCAATTCCTGCGACTAACGACGAATCGATAAATTTTGATCTCCTTCTACACTTTCGTTTGCAGCAGCGATATTCTCTTTAGTACGCACATTCCTTTGACGTGTTGGGTACAACTGCATCCTCTAGAGAGTATAAAGTACGAAATCGACGGATGGCTTGCTCAGACAGACCACGTGTGCACCACGAAGTCGTCTATAAGTTGCTCGAATTAATGACTGATTTTCAAATTTAATTTGGATGATTTGATCCTAAAATTCTCTTCTATCAACAGCCTTTTTTATGATTTTGGGGATTAAAAAGGGCAATTAAACGGAGTTCCAATTTAAATTACAACTTGATTAATAGAGGCGTTCTGATGAGGCCTCTCGTTTTTTTTAGCTTAAAGAAGTGAAACCAGTGTCCCTACAGACTCGATTACATTCAGATAAATGCACCATTTGTGTAGAGTAGTAGCAGCATGACTTCTTTTTTCTTTAAAAATGAAAGAGGACCTTGCGTTAGGGTCGATGGAATACGTTACCACAGCGTGTTTAATGATTTTTTATCTAAAAATATAAGAAAGATTGATCCGGACGAGATGTGGCATAACATGCCACACTGGTCTCAAAGGTCGAGTAAAATCACTGCTTTATGCTGATGAACCAGCAACAATCGACAATTTGGAGGCCAACATTACTCGTGTGAAACTGGGAAAAAAAAAAGGAAATAACTTTTTTTTATATAAAAACTTCAAAGCAGATTCACCTTTAAATCGATTGCATTTCTGGCGATGAAATTCATTACGATCGCGAAGGAACATCTTCAAGAAAACTACTCACGAATGAGTTTATTTGCCGATAAGCTTTTTATAAGCTGTTTTTCATGAGTGTATGGTCCGGTCACGTTTATACTGATAAAGATTTGAAATGAATTTCGTTTGTGTCTTTAAATCGATTGAAATAAAACTTCTGGAAGTGCAGTAGTTGGGGTTGGGTAAGTGTTGCAGAGCGGTTGAGTTGAGTTGTTTTTTTTACATTTAAGATCATAGTTTTTTTTGATTGGTAAAACAAAGAAATCCCTTTTATTTTAATGATAATTACCTGACTGCGGAAGATTTCTTTTATTCTTGGAAAGATAAAGAATTATTATCTTTAAAATTATTATTGTCTGAGATTGTTTTCTTTATTTTATTGTTGTGTTTATATTAAAACTGTATTATTTAAAGTCTGTCGGAAAAAAGTCACAGACATTTTTATACGACGGCTGCTATATATATTTCTGGCCTGGCAACACTGAGTGCTGCCAAGTGCAATCTGACATTTCCATTGGAAAGTTTGTCATTTTTAAGCATAATCGTATTCAAAACGTTTTGACGTACGACCATTATTTTTGTTGTTTACAGTGACTTGAAAAAATTAATATAGAAAAAAATGGAATTAACTCGTGAACATTTTCGTGCCATCATTTTTCACAACTTTCGACGTGGATTATCACGACAAGAGTGCATTGATGAACTTAAGTATTTGTATGGCGATGAAGAACCATCCTATAGCACTGTGAAAAATTGGTATAATGAATTTAGTCGTGGCCGAAGCTCGCCCAAGGACGAATTCCGTGCAGGTCGTTCAAAAACGGCTGTTGGGCCAGAGAACATTGATGCCGTGCGTGAACTCATAATGCAAGATCGACATGCGACATACCGAGAGATAGAGACATCCTTGGACATTTCTTCCACCAGCATACACTCGATACTGCATGAACACCTGGCCGTAAAAAAGGTTTGTTCTCGTTGGATCCCGCACAATTTGAAAGTCACTCAAAAAAAGGCTCGTGTCGATTGGTGCAAAGAAATGTTGCAAAAATACGATTACAGTGCTTCAAAAGACGTTTATAAGATCGTCACAGATGACAAATCATGGATCTATAAGTATGAGCCCAAAACGAAACAACAATCGACCGTGTGGGTCTTCAAAGACGAGCAAAATCCAACGAAAGTTGTTAGTGAAAGAAGCACTTCGAAGCAAATGGTCGCCTGTTTCTTCGGCAAAACTGGTCATGTGGCGACTGTTCCGCTTAAGCAACGTAGGACGGTCACTTCTGAGTGGTACACTACAATTTATTTGCCTGAAGTCATCGGAGAAATTCAAAAAACCAACAAGAGAAGACGAATCATTGTTCACCATGACAATGCGAGCTCTCACACATCGGCTCAAACCATTTTGACCAGCCAAAACGTCGAATTAATGGGTCATCCGCCATACAGCCCTGACTTGGCACCTAATGACTTCTTCTTGTTTCCGCACATCAAGAAAAAAATGCGTCGTCAACGATTTTCGTCGCCAGAAGAAGCTGTTGAAGTGTTTTAAAAACCATGTTTTAGAGGTGTCTCAATCGGAGTGGAAAAAGTGCTTCGACAACTGGTTTGAGCGCATGCAAAAGTGTATAAATCATGCTGGAGAATACTTTGAAAAACAATAAAACCATTTTTGATTATAATTATTCACATTTTCACTATTACGCCAGAAATATATAGAGCAGCACTCGTAATAAAATGTACGTGGTTTGTTCTATAAATAAAATGGCTTTATTTTCGAATTTCACATTTCTTGTGAAGTTGTGTTTAAACCCGCGTTCAAATTATCAGCCAATTTGAATTCGTAGCCGTTTTTAACGTTCTCATTATGGGGCATTTTGCCTCCTTGGGTCGTTTTTGACGTTTTTTAGTGAATTAGTTGATTTTCGGTTATCAGAAAAATGGCATCAAAATTTTAATTTTTCTTTTTATTAAAAAAAAAAAAAACTAAGAAAAATTATCAACGTTTCTTTTATTTATTTTTAAAATCACATTTGCACATGTCATTTCATAAAAACAAATTGTAAAATATGAGCCAAACAAAACTTGATGTTAAAATTTAAAACCTTTTTTGAATTTTGCGCAAAAAAATTTAATCCTTAAAAACTAACAAGAAACTGCTTAACAGGATAATAGCACATAATTAAAAAAATAAGTGCCATAAATTAAAAAAGCGGACTACTTACAAAAGCAAAGTGACAAAAATAATATGAATAATATTTCACAATTAAAATAAACTTGAAAAATGTGTGGAAATTGTTGAGAAAAATAAGAAGAAAAAATTATTATCCCTTTGTTATTCATGTTTTTATTTTTAAGTCCTGTTAAAAACGTTTAAGCACTAAATAACGACTTTAATCTCTTTTTTTTTTACGAAATTTTTGTTTTAAAGAAATAATCACGATTAAATCAAAGACGCTGCAATTCACCTAGAAGTGACACCTAAGTGACATGTTCTAAAATAAAAAAAAAAAATTGGCGATTAAAAAAACTAAATGAAGGATTTTGCCTAAAACTTGTAATTTAACTTTTCAAAATTGAAATTTGTTTCAATTATAGGAGAGTTGCAAATCCACAACCCGGCATTCAAACGGGTACTAATCCAAGTGTAAATAAAGAACTATCATTATAATAATTCTTGCAAAAAAACCGACTTTAAAACAGACAAACTTAAAATCATTTTTCTTTAGGACGGTAATTATACATTCATTATTTTATATTGTATTAGAGAAAGATTGCGTCAGGATTTTTTATATGTCGTAGAACAAAAATACGAATGCAGATTAAACAAGAAAATTCAGCAGTTATGTGGTCACCCTTTATTTTTTACACCTTTTATTGCTAGCACAGTAATTTACAAGAGTTTGTTTGTAACCGTTTCAAAGAAATGGCCATATAAGTAAAATAGCAGCAATTATAGGCACACCCTTTAGTTTTTAATTTCAAGTTTGCTACTTTTTATAGTGGACTTAGCATTAAAGGTTCTGTGGAAATTTCAATCAACTTCCTACAACTGTTTAACAGTATGGTCATATACATCAAATAACAGCAACTATTGTAACACCCTTTAATTTATAATTTTTAATATTTATACTTCTTAATATACCAGACAAAGTAGTGGACATTCTGTTTAATTTTTAAGTGTTTGTACACAACGGTTCAGACGATATGGCCATATAGGTCAATTTACTTCGAATATGGAAACACCCTTTAATTTCTAAATTCAAATTTTATACTTGTTGGTATAGCGGACTTAGCAAAACAGGTTCTTTGTAAGTTTCAGCTGTCTGTCTATAACGGTTTAAAAGTTTGGCAACATACATCAACTATTGGGACACCCTTTAATTTCCAAACACAAATTTTATACTTGTTGTTATAGCGGACTTAGCAATACAGGTACCTTGTAAATTACAGCTGTCTGTCTATAACAGCTCAAAAGTTTGGCCACATACATCAAATTACCTTTACTATTGGGACACCCTATATTTTATAATTTTCAATATTTATAATTGTTATTATAGCGGTCATAAGCGTTTGTCTATAACTGTTCAAAAGATAGGTGCATGTAAGACAATTTACGTCACCTATGGGGACACCCTTTAATTTTTAGATTTATTTTTGTATAACTTTTTGCTATTTGGTGTTTTAGTATGACTCATTTTTTTTAAATTTTAAAGAAGTGCACTTTAATACACTTAAAAAACATGTACGTCGTATGGGGTCACCCTTTAATTTTTAAGATTATGAACTGTTTTTAAAACGGGACTAATCTGTTACCATAACCTATCAAAACACAAAAAAAAATTTAAATTCGATTTCGAAATGACTGAGTTCTGCAGGCACAAACATAAAAAAGCAACATTCACGCGTATTGATAACCTGCTTCTTTTTTTTCAAGTCGCTTAAAAATGTTATCGAGTGTAAAATAAACGGCAAATTTCCTGAACTGAAGCAAAATTTTAAAAATACAATTAAACAATTTACCAATTTTGTTTTAAATTCAGCTTCTTAAAAAAAAAGAAAAAAAATGGTAATAAAGTTGCCAGATGTGAGAAAAGTATGACATTTTAAACATCGGACGAAAAAAGCAAATAAATCTATTAATTTATTTCTTTATACTTTTTTTTTTGTAACAGAATAAATCTCTTTGTAAGTTTGATGGTTCGTGCTTGAATCACGGCTAATTGATTGAACCGATTTTAATATAATTTTTACTTTCAAATAGCGGACCAAGGGGGTAGAAAAAGGGGAAGCGGACATTTTTATGCATCTGAATAAATTTTAACAAACTCTCGGCTAAACGAGTTTAATAAAATTTAAAACATAGAGGTCCTCATCAGTATCTGTTTCCAAAGCTACATAGGAGTTAAAGGGGAAAAATGGGCATTTATTTATGTAACGATTACGATAACCTTTAAAACACAGTTAGATATTTATGTAAAGGGTAGAATATTCAATGTTACATAAAAAAAGGGGAATAGGAAATTTATGAATCCTAACCGATCATAAAAAACAGGTTCTTCAAATATTTAAAATGATTTCAAGTTTGTCTTTTATTTGTTTAGCGTTTTTTTATTTAATACCCGATTTTTTTTATTTTTAGCGTTTTTATACCCTTCACCACAAAAGGTTAACTAATTTCGTCATTCCGTTTGCAATTTCGACTATATCCATTTCCGACTCCATAAAGTACATTCTGAGTCCGTATGCATAACGAAGTCGATTGAGCGATGTCCGTCTGTCCGTCCTAGTTAGTGTTGAAATCAAGTTTGCCGAGGCACTACATCAGCTGGAAAATATTTTAATACGCCAATCGATCAAACATAGTGTCGAAAGACCCAGCGGGCAAACACCACGCCTACCTCTAATTTTTCTATATAATTTGAAACAATAAAGTAACTCCAATCAAAAACCAAATATATGGGGAGATAGAAAATTAAAAAATAAAAAAAATAAAAATCCAGTAAAAATTTTGGCGCTCGCCCATATTTTCCGAGCTACGGGCCTCTGAAATTTTCCAAATTTTTAAAAAATCAATATGGGTATCATTTAAAAGGTTTTGAAGAGAACTTTAAGGAAATAGTAAAATTTTTAAAAAATTCTTAACCCTTGGAGAGCCGATGGCATTTTTGTGTAATATTTCTTTTTAATTTTTAATTCTCTGTCACCCCAATAGGAAACATTGGGGGGATTAGAGTTACTTCACTAAACTAGATTTACATAGATTATGAAGGGTATAAAAGATTTGGCGGATTTTGGTGGCAAAAAATTAAAAACAAATTAAAAGTAAATAAAAAGAGAGAGCAAACTTTGATTTAACATCCGTCAGCAAAGTGCCAACCTCAGCCGTCGTTACTTTGACATCAGTTAATTATGTCAAAGTATAACGTATAACGGATTCTATGTGCCCCAGCCTTTAAGAATGATTTAAGAACTCTTTCGTAACTCCTAAGTTAATTTCTAATAGCTGTACAAGTGTCAATTGTTTTTAATTATTTATTTATTTGTCAAACGAGTTTGTGGTTAAAGAGTTTATATTTTTTTCTTTTGTTAAACTTTAAATCAAATATATTTATTAATTTGTTTATGGTTTAACAAGATGAAATGCTAAACTTTTAATTGCTGTTGTTGATTGCATTTTCTTCGAAAAAGTTTGTGTTAGAAATGCATTAAATGAAAACTAGTAAGAAAACAAGTAAGAGTTCTACATTCGGCTGTACCGAATCTTATATACCCTTTATCGCATAATTTTTATTGTTTTATTTATTTGCCACCAGCTCTGTATTTCGATTTGAATTTATATTTTAAATCTTTTTTCCTTTCACATGAAAATTTTTTATTTGGAATCTTTTCTATGTTAATTTAATTTAATTGTGCTTAGTTCTTTCGAATAGAATTTAGAGCGATTCGCTAAAAGCTTAAACTCTTTTTTACGCTTTTTTTAATATTTTTTTTTAGTTTTTTTTTTTTTGTGATTTTCATCAATTTTTTTGGTTGAAATATTCAAATTTTTAAAATTTTGACGAATTTTTTAGAATTGTGATCATCTTTTTATAATTGTGATCAATTTTTTAGAATTGTGATCAATTTCTTTCACATTATTTTCTTACAAAATTTTGGGATGTTCGGTTTTTTTAGTGAATTTTAGTGATTTTTTTTCGGTAAAAGCCTAAACTTTTTTTTACGCTTTTTTAATATTTTTTTTTTTGGTGATTTTCCTCAATTTTTTTGGTTGAAATACTTAAATTTTTAAATTGTGATCAATTTTTTAGAATTGTGATGAATTTTTTAGAATTGTGATCAATTTTTTAGAATTGTGATCAATTTTTTAGAATTGTGATTAACTTTTTTCACATTATTTTCTTACAAAATTTTGCGATGTTCGGTTTTTTTTAGTTAATTTTAGTAATTTTGTATGAGATTTGGCCTTTTTGGTTAAACATCAAAAACCATGATTTATTTATTTGTTTCCAGCTCTGTATTTCAATTCTTAAAAAAAAAAATCGTTTGAATTTTTCAAAGTTTTCAAAGTTTTTTCTTTCGAATCAAATTGTAGAGTTACAACCAAAAAATCGTTTATAGTTTAACTTTTCATAAAATGCGATTTTTTTCTATTAATATTTCAAATATATTTTGGCGATTTTTGATTAGTTTTTTTTTAATAAAAATTTCGATTTTTTAAATAAAGTTTTGCTGTTTTTCCATATTTTTTTTTTTTGTTATAAATTTATGAAGAAGTCCTTCTTAGTTTTTTGTTGTTACAATTTTAAACCAATTTGTCTGATTTTGAAGAGCAAAAATTACAACTAAATCTTTATGCTCATTTTTGTTCTTTAAAACCGATTATGCCGTTAAATTAAATCGACTGCTCTTCCTGTGTAAATAACTAGTTTATGGATTTTTGAATATTAAAAAAAAAAAAAAAAAATATTTCCACCTGTAATGAAGGATATAAAAGTACAGAAAACAGCAGGTAACTTTTAACATTAATTATTCCAACATGTTGTGTTGAGTTAAAGTAAATGTACCATGTGATGATGACTTTGTGTGCTTGTTATACCAATTTAAAACTTGTCAGCAAAACGTTATGAAAAGTAATTAAACTCATTCCATATCGATTGTAGTCACTTAACTTTAAAACGTTTATAAATTTCAAACAGCTAAGAAAATTATTTTGAATGAAATTTTGTGTTTTATAAAAGTGTATTATTTAATGTTTTATCTGCCAAAATTAAACTTAAAAATTAAACTATAGAAAAATTTTTAAGCAAAAATATTTTTTAGAGCATCGATTTTCAAATTATAAAAAAATACAGCTTCAAAACAACATTTTTATGTTTTAAAATTAAATTTCAAACTTTTAAAAAATTTTAAATTTAAAAAAAAATTAATTTAAAAAAATCAAAATTTTACATAATTTTTTAAAAACGAAATTTAAAATTTTTTTTAATTAAAATTTTTTAATTTTTTATTGAACTTTATGATATTTTGAATTTATTCTGATATTAAGACTTGTTTAAAACATTTAAAAATAATAATGAAAAATTAAAATTTTGCTCTCATATAAAAAATTCCTGTTTGATAAATTGAAATGATAAATTGAAATTTTTAAATTTTGAAAAATACTTTGAAATTTTTCTGACACTTAGATATCTACCATGAAATTTGATTTTTAGAAAGTAATATTTAAAGGTCACAGTAAAAATTAGTAAAAAATTTTGTTAAGAAAATAATCAGGCTTTTATAAATCTGAAAGATGTTTGTTTGTTGCTTAATCACGCCCAAATGGTCAACCCGATCGCAATGAAATTTAGATCACAAAAAGATCTTTATGAGTATAAAAATATAGCATAGTTTTTTTTATTTATTTTTTATCAAAATGAAAGTATACAAGATTAAATAAAAATTAAAACCAAGCATACTTTTAGGAGTTGTAAGTAAAATTAACTTTATATGTAGAAGTTAACATCAGACACAATTTTTTTTAATTTAACCAAGAGGTAGGCGTTTTTCAAGGTTTTAACAACACAATGATCAACACAGACAATGTCAGGGAAAGATTTGTATTTAGAGAAAATTTTTCTTATTCCTGAAAGAATTTAATAATTTTATATGGCATCACAAAACGCGATTTAAAGAAGTTCAATATCACATTTTTTAAAGGATTGAATTTAAAATTCATGATAAAAAGTTGAAATGTTTCTTTTTTCTTGTTGCAAATTTATTTAAATTTCAATAAAATTCAAATTTCGAGCGAAAAAAATTTTCTGTGCGTCAAAAAAAAAAAAAAAACTTCTAAAGAGGCATTGAAAGAGTCAATTTCATGTCACTAATTTTTATATTTTAAAACACTTGGTTCCATACATGAGTTTAATAATGCTGCCATATCTATATTCTGTTAGGAAAGTTAAAAAGAAATAATCCGTGTTTATTATCCCCATCACCAAGTCGTATTTTTATATGAACCGTTGGTATAAAAATTATGATGTAAGTTCACCTTATTTCTTTTTTATTTATTTATTTTTTAACAACAACAACAACAACAACAACAACAACAACGACCAAGAGTTACTTATTTTAACCAGAGGTTTATGACATTGTGTTAGCAATTTTTCTTTAACAGTTTAGTTGTTTCTTTACAATCCTAAACAAAGTCAAGCAATTTATAATTAAATTTTTAAAAACAAAACCAAAAAAAAAAAAAAATTAAAAAAAAACGACAAAATTTAATTTAAACCTTTGGCAACAAAACGCTAAGTCTGGCAATACTGTTACAAACTTTTGATTTGTTTTAAAGAAAACTGTGCAAATATTCAAATATTTAACAAAAAAAAAAAAAATAAAAAAAAACGACAAAAACGAATTTCAATTACCACTTTTGGCGACAAAACGACAAATCTGGCAACGCTGTTTCAAACTTTCTATTAGTTTTAAAGAAAATTATGCAACATATTTAGCCGTTTAACTTAATGCTAATCACTTAATAAAATAAGACTTAAGGTACGGTCAAATTAGTCAAATATTTGACCAAAAAGACGTAACTACTTAATTTTGGAAAAACAACTTTTGTCCCTCTCAAATACTTTTTGAAAAATTTAAAATCCTACTCAATGTAAAAGGTAAGTTCTCACATATATTATATCATAAATTGCCATATGTAAAAATAAGAGCCAGAAAAAAAATGAATAAATATTTAAAAAAATAGTGGTTATGCTTTTTTGCTCAAATATTTGACTAATCTGACCGCATCTTTTTACTTATATTTTAAAGGGTTTTAGCGATAAAACCAACTTTTTTCTTACAAAATGGCCATTGATTTAAACGCAAAATAACTTTAATAAAAAAACATTAAATTAAATCAAGCGTAAAGATTGTTTATTCTACTGCTATAATTAGAACGTATTAAATACCTAATACACGTGAAAATTACAGCAAAAGAAAAAAATGAAAAATAAATATTTATAAAGACCTACAATAACAACAACAAATTAGTGATTAAAGTTAATAATAAAATAAATATAAAAATAAACTTTTCTTGTAATCTAAAACTTAAGAAATTATCCAAGAAAAATCGAAAAAAAAACAACGAAATTGGAAAATTTATTTTTATCATCGAATTACAATTTCTGGAAAACACATAAACAGAATTTACTTACACTAAAATAAACTTTAAATACTTCAATATCTTTTACCTTTGTTTTTATTATTTATATTTCAAATTGTTTATTTAACTGTTTAAATAGAAAGATACGACAGACACACAGTTCCGATAACCGCTTAAAGAAACATGCGACAAGTTAGACTTACAAATAACAACTTAAAAAACATGATTCAATAGCTACGATTACAAATTCTATTAAAAAAACAAAAATAACATAAATAAAAAAAATAAATAAAAAATATTAAAGCTGTAGATAAAATCTAAAAATAAATAATTAAAGATTTAATATGAATGAACTAAAATCCCCAATAGCGACATGACAGGCAGCTTTATAAAAACGTAGAAAAAGTCATTTCTTGATTTTGGTTTTTTAAAGAAAAAAAAAAAAAACAACTTTTGCAGTTTGTTTCAATGCGATGTCTAGACGGGCAAATCAATTTCAGTAGTTGGTATTGGGAGGGGTTTATTTTTTCATTATTTCAGAAAAATAAAATTTTTCGAATTTAAGTAACTGTTATTATATTGAAATTAATTATTTCCTTAGATTATCTAAAACACATTAAAAACCTCTTTGTGAGATTTGTTGTTTTTTTTTTGTGCATCTAAACCGAATTTAATAAAATTTGAAATACAGGTAAATATTTATCCTCATCGTACACAAGTTACAATGCTATATCCGGCTATGCCACATCTTATATACCCTTCACCATTTATCTAAATCTGGTTTAGTGAATTAACTTCAATCAATAAAACCAATAAAGAGGTGACAGAGAATTAAAAAATAAAAAAATAAAAATTTTTATAAAAATGCCATCGGCTCTTAATGGGTTAAACATTTTTAAAATATTTTAAGATTTCCTTAAAGATCTCTTTAAAAGCTTTAACATGATACCCATATTGATATTTTAAAAATTTTAAAAATTTCAGAGGCCCGCAACTCGGAAAATATGGGCGAGCGCTAATTTTTTCACCTGATGTTTTTATTTCTTATTTGCTAATTCTCTCTCACCCCATATATTAGTTTTTTTGATTGTATTTACTTCTGTGTTCCAAATGATATAAAAAAATTAAGAGGTAGGCGTGGTGTTTTGCCCGCTGCCTTAAGGGGCATGAACCGATTTTGCTGATTCCCAATAGCACCTCTTTCGACACTATGTTTGATCGATTGGCGTATTTAAATTTTTTCTAGCTGATCTAGTGCCTCGGCGACTTTATTTTAACACAAACACAGATGGTAAGGCGGGCAGCCGGACATCGCTCAATAGAGTTCGCTATGAAGTCAGAATTTAATACTTTTAAATTTGGGGGCCAGGAGGGGAACAAAAGTGGGATCGTGCATTTTGATGCGTTTTTATCAATTTTAACAAAATCTTGGCTAAACGATTTTAATAAAATTTGGAACATAGAGAGGTCCTCATTTATAGCTGTTTCCAGAGCTAGGACCTACATAAGAGATAAAGGGAAAAAACGGGCATTTTCGTCTGAACCGATTACAAATAAATTTGAAAAATAGTTAGATATTTATGTAAAGGTTAGAATGTTCTACATTAATTTTGAAAGCTCTAAAACAGTAATGTTGTGCCATTCGACCATATTTTCCTGGACCATAAACTTACTATCTCTGGCTAAAAGATGAGAGACAACCTGTGTGTTGCAACAGCACATTGATAATGTCTCCGTTCGTAGAGTTAACGGCTTTCAGGCACAAGTTGTTAAAATTAATTTTCCAAAACTATTCTCAAAAGGTGTTTTTTCATATCTCACTCACGAAAAACATTACAGCGGAGAAGTTCCGCTTGATTGTTAAGTGTCGAAAAAAAATTCTTGCAAAAAAAACCGACTTCAAAACAGACTGACGGGCTGAGGTTTATTAAATATGAAAGAGATAAATCCACATACATCAAAATACAACACCTATGGTGACACCCTTTAATTTCTACAAAATAAATATTTATATTTGTTTTATAGCGGATAGAGAGGTACACAATCAGTGTAATTTTCATGTATTTAACGATAATGGTTCAAAAGATAGAGGCCATCTAAGTCAAATTACGCCAGCTATGAGGACACCCTTTAGTTTTTTTTTTTTAACTTAAAATTAGAAACACAATATTATAAACTTTACTTAAATTTCAAGATGTATGTATAAGGCCACATACGTCTCATAACATCACCTATGGGGACGCCCTTTAATTTTTAATTTTTTACTTATTGTTTTAGAAGACACAGAAATTTACATTCTGGCAATTTTCGGTTGCTTGTCTTTAAAGGTTCAGAAAACACAGTCACTTAAGTAAATGATGTCACCTATGGGACACCCTTTAATTTTTAAGTTTATTGTTTTACTACTCTCTATTACTGCGATCTATTGCGATGCCAACTTTGTTAAAATTTTGTATGAGAGCCCGTCACATTGTAACTGTTGTATGGGTTCACCCTTTAATTTTTTATATTATAAATTTTTTCATTCAATGAAAAGAAATATTTTTAAAATCGGTTTAGAAATGACGGAGTTATGGGGGCAAAAAGATAAAGAAAAAACCTTTTTAATAAAGAAAATCGAGATCAGAACATTTGGAAGAAGCAGTTTGGGCAAAGACCACCGAAAGGTTTCTTTAAAATACTTAGAAGGGGAACAATAGAATATTATTAAAATCCCTACTGATGGACCACATTCACTTCAATTTTAAACCATTAATATGGCCAGATAAATAAATTTGTCCTTTTATATGTCGCAGTTCAAAAAAGCTGCAAAGTTTTGCCAGTTGGTCCTCAATTGATTTTCTTCATACCATGATTTCCAACCCTAAACTTAAGAGTTTCAAGCTTGAAAGATTACAGAAATCAGGCATTCCCAAAATAAACTAAGACGTCAAGTAGACACCGGTTTAAGTGGATTGTTCATGAATGAAGGATTGAAAACGCCCCCTTGTAAGCTCTGTTTCCAACTAAATTACGGTGATCAGGATCTAGGCCCGATTCTACAGTTATCTTGTTTTTTTTAAGCAAAAGAAGGGCAGAGCAGTCGTCAATGGTATCCGGGACTGTCAGCTTATCTCTATTTTCAGATAAGCGGGAAGTGAACACATCGTCATGAAATGCACTTTTGTTATAATGCGAATCAAACCCATTATAAGCAACCAAATCTCTCTCTCTCTTTGCTTTAAATTAAGCAAATTCTTTCATTTAAAGCTTTTACAACAAGACTTAATTGTCGCTTTTGTGTCTCTATTTTCTAGAGCTTTAACGTTGTTTTTTTTTAACAAAACACGGCATGTTTTCCAGCAATCACTGGAAAAAGAGTCACAATATTTAATTTTATTATTTTTTTGTTTTTACAATTTAAAACTCATTTTATTTATTTTACCCCAACCTAATAATTGTTAAAAGCTTTATTTATGTTGCACATTGCAAAGCTTTTGAAAGGTTTTTATAGGTAATTGTCTAATACAACAATAACAAATAAAGCTTAAACCTGTAAAAGTTTTATTTTTGGTTTTATAATTCGAATGTTTATTGCTTAAATATTTAAACTTAAACATTTAAGCACATTGTTGTTGTTGTTGCTTTCGAACGTTTTGCATCATTTTAAGCAAAAAAAAAAAAAAAAGACAAAAGCAAAAACAAAAACAAAAAATACCAAAGTTATTGCAAAACTTTAAGTTAATTTTTATTGTTGTATTAGCAGTTGCTAGAAACAATGCTGCTGCAACCCAGCAAACATACAAATAGTAAATAAAAAAAATTCTAATTATATGAAAAAAAAAACAGTAACAGGGTCATTTCTTTCTTCAAGAAATATTTTTGGAAAGTTTTGATGTTGGTATAGATAATAATCGCTATGTTCGCATTACGCAAAAACTACTGGATGGAATTTTTTTTTTTAAAGAGAAGTAGCACTTCAGGCAATAATGTCCATTTAGTTATTTTTTGTTACCGTACTACATTCTTTAGGAAAGGGATAGATGAGAGATAAGACAGGTGGTGAAAGGAGCAACATAGAGAGTTAGTTATTTTACTTCGCCGGCGAATATGCTCTGAAGAAGTACCGGCAGAGGAGGCTGCATATTTTTATGTTAATTCTGAATAGGTTTTATTCTTTGTTGCCGCAGGGGTTGAACTCTGGCCAACCAGGTTTGTAGTCAACGTGTTTACCACTTTGACTACAGCAGCCTCCAGCATGATTTGAACAAAATTTTGTGAGGTACTAAAACAGTTGTCAGTACATTTTATTTTTGTCGATGCAAAATTTTTAACACTGTTGACAGAAATCTACAATAAATGTTTAAAAACATATTTTTCTACATTTTAATTTTAAGAAAATTAGAAATGATACGCAGATGAAATCGTGGGCACTGCTAGTTAATAATAAAATTGCATTTCTTTAAATTATTTTCAAGTCCACAAATTTTGATTTAAAATCATAGAAGTATTTTAAATCGAAAATGCAACCCTGTCTAATTTAACGAATGACAAGACTAAAGAAAATTGCCACAACATAAAACTTTATAACCATTTTCAATCGTCCTACAAATTAAAAAATTAGACAGCTAAAGTAACAAGGTGTTGACACGGCGACTAAAGTGGGTGACGGAAAAGTAACACAATAGACCGGAAATTTTAAACAAATAAATTTCATTTAATTTCTTAATAGCACTGTTCCCCAGATAAAATTCTCCCTTCAGCGAAAAATAGGTTGATTTAAATCGTTTTTATGAGAATTTGTTTTCAATTTTTTTTTTATCACCCAGAAATTTCGTTTAGGGTCGCGGCAAATAATAAAAAATGTTACATAAATAAAAAATATCAAAAATACAAACTTTATCATCCCTGACATATGTAAGTACATGTTTACTGTTATTTTTTTTACGATTACTTCATTCCAATGTTAACTGTTATAACATAGTGTTAAATAAGAAGGTTGCCAGACATAAAAATGACTGTGGTATGTTTTAAACATTTTACGTTTTTTACTTTTGATTACAAATAGTAATCACCGAATTCTTTTACTTCATTCTACTGTGGCACGTTTTAAATTCTCTATTTCTTACCTTGTGCCTTTGGCTACATTTCTAAATTCTATAGACTTTTTTAACTTTCTAAAAATGCGCTCGTTTAAACGCAGCCATAAATGTTGTACTACTGTGTTACTCCAACGAAACACGAACCACTCGTTGCTTTATTAAGTAAACTAAGACCACTCTTACCATGCGCTGTTGCCTCGGTAGTGATGCCAACTCTTAAGCACTTTTTTGTTCTATTTTAGCAACATCTGCCATACACAGTTGTGACATCGTAATTTCCTACGCTATTAACTGTTTCTCTTTATTATAAAGGCCCCTACTTTAGTATTAAATAAACAATACAAATTTCTGGCAGGGCTTCACACAATAATTGTCTAAGTTAGAGCTTCCTGGAAGATTTGTTAGCAAGCCTGGTATACAGCCATGTAGAGCCCTTCATGGTACATAATATACATAAAACGTGTATGTTGTACGAGGACACCCTTTGATTTGTAAAATTATGAACTGTTTTTAAAACGAAATCAATCTGTATGTTAACCTTTTAAATAAAAAAATAAAAAACTTAAAATTGATTCTAAACTGATTGAGTTTCGCAAACACAAACATAAAAAGCAACATTCAATCGAATTGAGGACCTCCTTCCTTTTTGAAGCCGGTTAAAAGAAATTTTTTTTTTTAATAAAGGGTCCGCCATATAACGTTTTTTGTAGAAAATGCTACAAAAAACGCATTGGATGGTCAGTTGTCTTCAACTCCTGAACCAATTGGACTTTGTATGGCGTCATACCAAGATCTTTATGCAAAATTCGTCTCAATGATGACTCCGAAATGTTCAATTGCTGAGAACGACGGTGAATTGATGATGTTGATGTCGCTTCACGCACACTTTCTGCCACAGCAGCAATATTCTCAGGTGTACGCACTGTTTTTGGCTTTTCACGCTTTATTTCATCCATGAGGATGCCAGTTGCTTTCATACGGAGCTGACGATGCTTCTCTACTTCCAAAATCCGTTCACAATTTTCGCACACATTTTACACCATGTCGCAATGTTTCTCAGCGTTGTTCAAGCGTATACACAACCATATTCGTTCAGCGAAAGAATAAAAATAATTATCTGTCAAATCAGACATGAGCTAAGTGTTACCATTCACGAAATAAGCACTAGTTTCAAAAAAAAACAAAAAAAAAAAAAGAACGTTAGATGGCGGACCCTTTACAACACACTTGACATGATGTCAAAGTTAATGCTGTCAATTTATGTCAAATGTAGTTTATGGCTTGAATAAAAATGGTTAAGAAAATCGTTAATTATTTAAGAAATCGCCAAAAAGTTACCATGTCACCAAATCAAAAATTTTTTACTCTAAAAAAGTTTACAAATTGCCAGAAATAGCTAACGGAAAATTTTTGCCAATTTTAGTTTTTGTTGAAAATTTTTAAGAAGCAAAAATTTTTAATTATCAATAAATTTTTTTCTTATTAATTTCAGTAAACTCTGGCCAATCATTATGAATAGACTCAGGCTTGAACAACGCTATCAAATCATCCAAGTTTACTTTGATAATCAGTCATCAATTCGAGTAACTTATAGACGACTTCGTGGTGCACATAATCGTCTGTCTGAGCAAGCCATCCGTCGATTTCGTGCTTTATACTCTCTAGAGGATGCAGTTACACCCAACACATCAAAGGAATGTGCGTACTAAAGAGAATATCGCTGCTGCAAACGAAAGTGTGGAAGAAGATTTAAATTTATCGATTCGTCGTGGGTCGCAGGAACTGGGGCTCTGTCTATCCACAAGATCTTGGCCTGCACCCTTATAAAATCCAGCTAGTGGAGGAATTAAAGCCAAGAGACCATTTTATGCATCGTTCTTTCGCCGATTGGGCTCTTAAGCAGTTAGTAACTGACCCGTTGTTTTATCGCCAAATTGTGTTCAGCGATGAGGCTCATTTTTGAGTTAATGGGTTTGTAAATAAGCAAAATTGCCGCATATAAAGTAAGAGCAATCCACAACATATCCTACAGACTCTATTGCATTCAGAAAAAAGCACCGTTTGATGGGGTTTACACGCTGGTGGCATCATCAGACCTTATTTCTTTCAAAATGAGACTGGATCTCACGTTACGGTCAATGATTAATGTTTGTTTCTTTAAAAATATGGATGACATTGATCCGGACGAAATGTGGTTTCAACAAGATGGAGCTACGTGCCATACGGCTACCGCAACCATCGAATTATTGAAATCAAAATTTGGCGATAAATTGATTTCGAGAAATGGACCTGTCAATTGTCCTCCAAGGTCCAGCGATTTAACACCTCTCAATAATTTGCTGTGCTGCCATATGAAGTCACTGGTTTTTGCTGATAAACCAGCAACAATTGACGTTTTGGAGGCCAAAATTGTTCGAGTTATTTGTGACATACGGCCAGCAGTATTTAAAAAAGTAACCCAAACTTGAACGTCCAGAATGCGCTTCGCCATGAGCAGCCGCAGTGGCCATATGCCCGAAATCATTTTTAAATATTGTTGCCATGTTCTGATCTTTCGTATAAACATTCTTCGTTACAATTTAATTTTTTGTTATATATTTTTTTTTAATTTAAAGTTCTATTGGGCTTAAAAAGACACCCTTTATAATGTGACCTTTCCATAATTTGCCAATCCCCTTAAAAACATCTGCAGGCAATAGTCGCAGGACAGCAGTGTAACTAATTTACGTTTCTCCCAAAATTCATTGAGTTTCGTTCATGACGATCTTCAAATTTTTAAAATTTTCGAAAGCGTTAAATATTTGATAAAAGAGTAAATTTATGTTATATAACTTGTTTGCTGGGTATGACTATTTGAATAAAAATGGTTCCGCTTTGACTGTGTTTAAAAGTGTGTTTGAGATTTACAAAAAAAAAAAAAATGTATAAAGCTAAAGCTGTTATTAACTTGCATTTGATATGGGCGCTATAAGCAAAAAGTATAAATTACTTAAGTTACCAAATAATTTCAATTATTAATTAAGTTTAAACAATTAATTTATTGATATTCAGATGCGGTAATTTGAAAAAGCATTGAACATTTTTAGATTTATTATGTTTTGAAACAAGTTTTTTAACCCAGATTTTTTTTTTAGAAATTTTGAAGGTGGTTTAAACTTTTGAAGTTTTATTTTTTGTCAAAGTTATAAGTTTTTCATTGATTTTAAAAGATTTTTTCAAACGTTAGCTGCAGTTGTTTAAATAATTTAAATAAATAAAAATTAAAATGCTTTCGATCATTGTTAAACCGGTATTTTGGCTTTTAAAAAAAACTAGAATGAAGAACTTTAATTTAGAAATTAAAATTTAAAAGTAGAAATACAACTTTAGGGTTGCCGTGCCGAATTCCGTATTTCAGAGAAAAAAAAACAAATAAAATGATGAGTGGCGGTCAGATGTGGATTTTACTGTTGCAAATTTTTAAACAAATATTTAATAAAATGTCATTTATCAATCCATATCCAATACCGACTTCAAGAAAAGAAGCAGGTTATCAATTCGCGTGAATGTTACTTTTTTTTTTGTTTGTGCCTGCAGAATTCAGAAATTTTTGAACCGATTTTGAAATTTTTTTATGTTTTGATAGATTGATTAGCTTACAGATTGTTTCCGTTTTAAACACACTTCATATTCTTAAAAATTAAAGGGTGTCCCCATACAACATTTATGTTTTTTAAGTGTATTATGAGCCGTAAAGGCCGCTTCCTTTTTAACAATAGCAAAAAGTAATAAAAAAATAAATCTAAAAATTAAAGGGTGTCCCTATAGCTGACGTTATTTGACTTATATGCGCCTATCTTTTGAACCGCTAAAGACAAACGTTTGAAAATAGGATGGGAAGACGATTACTCTGACCGTTATAATAACAAGTGTAAATATTAAAAATTATAAATTAAAGCGTGTCCCAATAGTTAATGTAATTTAATGCGTGTGGCCAAACTTTTGAGCTGTTATAGCCAAATATTTGGCTAATTCCGCAATAACAACAAGTATAAAATTTGAACTTAGAAATTACAGGGTGTTCCCATATTTGAAATAAATTTACTTATACGGCCCTATCGTTTGAACCGTTATATACAAACACTTGAAAATTAAACAAAATGTCCTCTACTTTGTCTGGTATGTTAAGAAGCATTAATATTTAAAGGGTGTTACAATAGTTGCTGTTGTTTAAAGTATATGACTAAACTGTTGAACAGTTGTAGACAGTTGATTGAAATTTGTCAGGCACCACTTCATCGCCATTCTGCAGGGTTAACTTTCATATTATTCAATTGACAAAATTATAAAATTCTCCTCCTGCATATTTTAAAGCAGGTGTGACAAACGCTCAAATGTTTGTAAGAAATTCTGCGAGTGAGCATACAAATTTTGTCAAACGCATTTATTTCTTACAAAAACGTGTGACAGTTCTTATGTACAAGGGCTGCTCTATATATTTTTGGCCTAATAGTAAAAATGCGAATATTTATAATCAAAAATGGTTTTATTGTTTTTCAAAGTATTTTCCAGCATGATTTATACACTTTTGCATGCGCTCAAACCATATGTCAAGGCACTTTTTACACTCCGATTGAGACACCTGTAAAACATGGTTTTGAACACTTCAACAGCTTCTTCTGGCGACGAAAATCATTGACCACGCATTTTTTTCTTGATGTGCGGAAACAAGAAGAAGTCACTAGGTGCCAAGTCAGGGCTATACGGGGGATGACACATTAATTCGACGTTTTGGCCGGTCAAAAACGCTCTGGTTTGAGCCGATCTGTGAGAGCTCGCATTGACATGGTGAACAATGATTCGTCTTCTCTTGTTGGTTTTTCGAATTTCTCCGATGACTTCAGGCAAACAAATTGTAGTGTACCACTCAGAAGTGACCGTCCTACGTTACTCAAGCGGAACAGTCGCCACATGACCAGTTTTGCCGAAGAAACAGGCGACCATTTGCTTCGAAGTGCTTCTTCCACGAACAACTTTCGTTGGATTTTGCTCGTCTTTGAAGACCTACACGGTCGATTGTTGTTTCGTTTCGGGCTCATACGCATAGATCCATGATTCGTCACCTGTGACGATCTTACAAACGTCTTTTGAAGCACCGCAATCGTATTTTTGCAACATTTCTTTGCACCAATCGACACGAGCGACTTTCAAATTGTGCGGGATCCAACGAGAACAAACCTTTTTTACGGCCAGGTGTTCATGCAGTATCGAATGTATGTTGGTGGAAGAAATGTCCAAGGATGTCTCTATCTCTCGGTATGTCGCATGTCGATTTTGCATTGTGAGTTCACGCACGGCATCAATGTTCTCTGGCACTACAGCCGTTTTTGGACGACCTGCACGGAATTCGTCTTTGAGCGAGCTTCGGCCACGATTAAATTCATTATATCAATTTTTCACAGTGCTATAGGATGGTGCTTTATCGCCATACAAAGACTTAAGTTCATCAATGCACCCTTGTCGTGATAATCCACGTCGAAAGTTAATTCCATTTTTTTCTATATTAATTTTTTCAAGTCACTGTAAACAACGCAAATAATGGTCGTACGTCAAAACGTTTTGAGTACGATTATGCTTAAAAATGACAAACTTTCCAATTGAAATGTCAGATTGCACTTGGCAGCACTCAGTGTTGCCAGGCCAGAAATATATATAGCAGCCCTTGTATTAATTTTCACACTCTGATAGAATTTGATGCGAACATATGTGAGATTGTCCAACACTTTTGTTTTTTTTAATGCAACTGCTTAAAGAATGCGAGAGTGTAAGCAAAGCAGAAGCGAATATCTGCTTTAAGACAGGTTGTTCCGTAGTTTGCAATATTATATCGCTTCTAGCTTTGATTTGCTTTGTCAACGTCTTCTCCGAATTCCCAAATCATTTAACAAAAATCCCAAATTTGGAATTTTTAGTTTTTTTTTTTTCCAGAAAATCGTCATCATTTGCCTTTAAAGTCATGAAATATTTTTGAGAATAATGGAAACAAATAAAGGCAAACTTTAAACCTCTGTAATTCCGTAAATATTGAGTTTTGGGAAAAAGAAGTTTCTTTTCTTTATTAAGAGACTCTGGAAGGTTTTAACTGATGTTACACATCGCTGCTTTCGAAAAACAATAAATTTTCTGTATATTCCCGGTGCCGATGGGAGCTGAACTCATGACTCCTCATATTCTATTTTTACAAAAAGCAAAAAAATTAAATCTGTTTCACATCTCTTTCTCATCCCTATAGTCACATTTCCTTAATAAAATAATGAAGCATGTAGGCATGCAATAAAAAGAAACAGAAATAGGGCCACTAGGTCAAATAACACTTTTGTGATCAAAATCTTAAATATAACGGAGACATCATAAATCTTGCTTTTTATTTTCTTCTTACGTTCGCATTCACAATGAATCACTTTTAATGTTTTCCAATACAAACTTTTGTCTTCATTGAAATTTATATTAAATTTATATTTATCATTTAGTTATAATGAATACAACAGATATTAAATAAATAAATGAATGTGCGTATGATTGAATTGCAATTCAGATCACATAACAAAATAAACCATCAAATTAATGAACAGGGCAGCAGGGCGCACGTATGTAAAAGAGGTCAGTAATTTAAATGTGTTAATTGTTGTGGAAGCAGAAACTGTTTAAAAACTAATAAAATGTGAGATTTCTTTAAAGATTTGACATCTGCTTTCGACAGTGACTCTTGTTTTTAACAAATGATACCGATCCAAGCACCCAACTTTTTTAGGGAAAAAAAAATGCACTCTCAGACTGTTAATAGTCTGTATAGCGAGATCCTAAGACAACTGGTACGGCCTTAGGGTCATTAAGAGCGGTATGACGTCGATATTAATAATAAGTGGATCCTAAGTCTGGAATTACCCGAGACTCGAGATTCGGGCAAATATTCTAAACTCAGCAATAGCTACGTCAATCAATAGCTTTTTCCCAGGGAAAATTTTTCGACTGCTGTAACAACAACAACACATAATTCGGGTCATTCTAGAGCAAAGGATAATATTGTATCGCGGAAATGTTGTCAATAGCAGACTTAGAAGTGCCACTTGATGACATTTGGAGATACAGAAGTTTTGCCACCTCTGATTGATTTAAGCTACAGGTCGATGGGTCGTAAATATGTGAGAAATGTTGCCATGTTTTTAGAAACGTTTCCAAATCCCAAAACCCACTTGGCCTAAGAAGAATCGTTGGATATTCAATTTAGAGGACGTCCCAAGATTAAGGATTGCGTGTCAAATTTGCCCAATACAACCCTGCCAGTGCGGCTTTAGATCGAATAAGACGATATTCCACTAGGAAGAAGAAGAAGGAAGAGACTTACGATGCCTACTATTTTGTAATCGATTATAAAATTGCTTTTGACACAACAAAAGGATTTGAAATCATGTCTGCGTATGCGATACCAGCAAAACTTGTAGGTTTTTATAGAATGGAATTAAATTGCACGAAATTCTCAGTGGTAAAAGGATCTTTTCGTAACATTCACCACAACAAGAGGTACGTTCCCACGACAATTGGATCTTTGCTTTGGAATGACCCGAGCCTTTCTCGGCCAAAGATTGTTAACCCAGCAACAACTGTATAAACCGAAAGTTTTTTTTCTCAGGAAAGAACACTCGTCAGCAGCAGAGCTGATACAACAAGAACATGAGGTTTCCGTTTTTAAAAGAAAATTGTATCGACACTCTAGAATAACCAGCCTTACTTTCGGTCAAAGCTTATCAAGTCGGCAACAGTTGCAGCAACCGATTTAAGGAGCTCTAAAACAACAACAGCAACATCCTGATAGAGGAAATTTCACAAGCAATTCGAAGAAATTTAACGAAACATAACTTACGCTTTCTCATAAATCAAATTAGAGTCAGCTTAAATGGGTCTGCTGGCTCAAAAAGACCACACAAATATCATGCTGGTAACTAACTGCTCGAAAAGCATGCGATGAAAGAACTAAAATATACTTTCGATCGCCAGTTGCAAACTAAAATATCGTGTCAGCATAGAGATTAAAAGGATAATGCTGGAAGGATTGCACTGGCAGCTTAAGAACACAGCCTTCTCGATCTCGATATGGTGCTAAAACATGGATACTTGCGAAAGCAGACGAAGAAGTGCTGCATGCAGTCAAGACCTAGACTCCGGTGAAAGGACCAAGTGAAGAGAACTGTTCATTCTTGTTAAAACAAAGTGGATGTTACACCTAAGGACCAACAACAGGTTGTAGAGCCAGCATAAGAAAGTTAGCAAGGTAGAACAGATCAGTCCTGGATTAGATTGCACTTATTTCTAAGTTTGACCTAAAAAACATTTTAGATTTCTTATAGGTGCAGTTTCGGAACATCGTTCTCTTCGATCAAGAATCAATTATTGCAAGAGCGGTATTACCGATTTTGGCAGGCTGTGTTAGAATAAAGATGATATTGCAAGGACAAGAGTTCCGCTTAGCCAATCTTTCCATGATTAGGTTTAGGTGAGATAGCAAGTTTTAAACTCGATAATAGATAATGAAGCTTATCCTGGTATAAAAATCTCAAATTCCTTCGGGTTAAATTTTAAGGGAATCACAGTGGAGCAGTAGGTATCCCTTTGAAGAAAGAGTGCTATATTCGGCTATGCAAAATCTTATTTACACTTTACATCAATTATCTAAATTTAGTTTAAAGAAGTAAGTTTAATCAAAATAAACAAATAAAGAGGTGACACAGAATTAAAAATTTAAAAAAAAATAAAAATTACATAAAATTGCCATTGGCTCTTAAAGGGTTAAGAATTCTTAAAAAAGGTTAGTATTTCCTTAAAGATCTTTTCAAAAGCTTTAAAATGATACCCATATTGATATTTTAAAAATTTGGAAAATTTTAGAGGCCCGTAACTCGGAAAATATGGGCGAGCGCCAATATTTTCACTTGATGTTTTTTTTTTCTTATTTTTTAGTTCTCTATTGCTCTATGTAATTGTTTTTTTAATTGGAGTTACTTCATTTATCCAAATGAAATAGAAAAACTAGAGGTAGGCGTGGTGTTTTGCCCGCTGCGTCGTAGAACATGGACCGATCTTGCTAATTTCCAATAGCACCTCTTTCGAGACTATGTCTGATCGATTGGCGTATTTAAATTTTTTCTAGCTGATCTAGTGCCTCGCCAAACTTGATTTCAACACTAGCACGGACGGACGGACATCGTTCAATCGACTTCATTATGCATAAGAAGTCAGATTTTATACTTTATGGAGTCGTAGAAATGGATATTGAAGAAATTACAAACAGTGTGACCGCTAGATTATTCTGAAAATAACTAAATTGTCATTACTTTTCAACATAAAAAAACCCGCCAATTTCATTTTCTAAACAACGGTAACAAACGGATTTTCCAATTTTTTAAACGCTGACGCGCCAATATATTGCGTTTACCGAGCTAATTTAAGTTGGCTGTAAAACATATTTATTAGAGAAGAGAAATATTGTAATAAGTTGCTAATTTTTTAAGGTAAACAGTGTGGCAACATCGCATCAAAAACATGTCTGCTTGATGTTCATTCCTCTTCTTCCTTTATTAATTTATTTTCATGGGTTAAGATTGGCATTTATTTATTCAAAGACGCTACAAAAAAGCTTCAACAAAAAAAAATATTAAAAAAAAATTTTTTTTTGCAATCACTAATTAATTTTTTCTTTAACATTAATTTAAAAAGTGATATAAGTATGTAAATATTAAAAATATATGCATTTTTTTTTAATAGATACATTCCTTTAAAGATCTGCCTGCACAGATGTACAATTAAACAAATGTTTGTAATGTGATGTGATGTCCCCATTTAGATGTTCTCGTTAATGGGAGGAGTTGACATCAAATTGATGTAAACAGATCAAAAGACTAATGAACGCACAGAAGATTCTATGAATTGACTCATACAAAAACAACAACCTGTTACAACTGCAAAATAAATGAAAATAAGTATTCAAACTGCAAAAAGAAATTTATTGGAAAATTAATAATAAAAAATGTCTAAGGAAATCTTGAATTTAAGACATTGAGCGGACAATGAGTAAAAAAAAGTTAATGGCTAAAATACGGAAATCAAATGAAAAGATTTGTAATTTCACACATAAACAAATAGATGGTTATTTAATTTTGTAAATAAATTTTACAACGTAAATAAAAAGTGTCTACATGATAAATGTGCCGTGGTTATATCATAAGGTGAGACGCACTAATGGAAGTTTATGTTTTCCGAAAAATGGAAGATAATATTAAATACAAAAACTGATAAATAGCAATAATAAACATAAAGTTAAAAAAATTTTTAACTCTAATTTGATAAACCAGACACAACAAATAAAACTTAATTATCAATTGTTGTTGTTTTTACTTAAGTTTGATAAGCTTTGTAAAAATAATACCACAACATTGAGTACAACAAAATAAAATAATATTATAAAAAAATAAGCGATAAGACCACTATAATTAATGATTTTTAACCCACAGCAGTTTTATTTCTGTTGGATCAGCGAAAATCCCATGAAAATAAATGCAAAACTTACTATATAAACAACAGCCTTTGTAGAGTTACTACGGTCCTTTAATACATTGATATGTAAATAATATTTTTATTAATAATATTTCCTCGTTAAGCAATTAACCTGAACAAAATCTATAGGAATGTTATATTAAATTATAACACGGATTTTTATACACATTTGTTTCTTGTTCACTCACTTTTTTTCTCACTACGCGCACAACTTTTTTGGCTTTATAACTATTTTATTATTTTATTTAATAGTTAACATTGCTTTTCAATATCCAAAATTTTAATGTTATTAAGTTATTTTATCATACTTCTTTTATAACAATACACCCGACGAATTTCTTCCGTAAACACAACTTCTTATGTGCAGATTTTATTTAAGAATGACATATGATAAGAATTGGCAATCATATGTTTTTGTTTTTCTTTCAAAACTTTGAAACATTCACAATAGCCCACCAAATAATAGTTGCTTAAAAGAGTAGTAAAATTATTTAATGCATTTAAGGCTGCCGGATGAAATTGAATTATGAATAAAATCTCTGAACAATCGTCAAAAGTATAAGAGTTAAGATTTTGGTTTTAAAATTATATATTTATATATAATTCAAGGTAAAATAAAAGAATAGCAAAATCGTAAATAAAACAATTAATAATTCCACGGAAGCACCGCAAAAGAAGACTTTTAAGTCCTTAAAATTTTGCATTTATGAAATTAATAGACAAACAGAATTATTTATATAATTCTTTTTGATTTATTTTTGAGGTTTGTCTACTGCAACACCTACAGTACTAATATGTCTTTAATATGAGATAAATAATCCCTGCCAGCATTTAGCAAAACATTTTTAGCAACTTTTTTATACTAAAAACTCAATTTTTCAAAAGCAAAATACATTATTGTCGAATTAAGATCTTTTGACAAACAATTTCTTGTCTCTTCTAAAAGCTAATTGGACAAGAAGACTTGCTGTATTAATACAAAAACAAAAGTATTAACTGTTGTTATTTAAAAAAATGCTCTATTACAAGAAGTTCAGTTGCTAATACTTCGAGAATTTACAACAACTAACTCCATAAGTATCAGATATATATCTTATATAGGTCACAACTTTGGCTCTCCTATAAGGAAATTAGGTAATATAACTGTTATAAAAAAAAAAAAAATTATTTTGTTCAGTTTAACTTGTGATCGGCTAAAGGCCTCACTAGTCTTTACTTTCTGTTGCCGCTCTGTATTTTATAATTATATAATTTTTATTATTAGTATATCTGTAACAACAGGTCAGCTGTTTATGATAAACAAAAACAACAAAATACACAGCACAACAAAAAAAACTACAATTACAATAACAAAAATAGGCATGTTGACAATTTTGCTCTCGTACTACCAAACAACTTTTAAGTAACTTAAAAGCGTTGATTTTAAAATAATTATAAATAAATAAAATATTTTTTTCTAATTGAAAAATTATCAACAAACAAAACATAAATATCTGACGTTTTCTTCTCACAGAAAAATATGCAATTATTCATTTCTATTTTGCCGGCGTTTTTTTCATTTGCAAAAAAATAAACAATTCCTCATCAAGTCGTAGTGTTAGCAGCACTTGCATAAGCACACGGTTGGTTAAAAACGTAGTTTTTTATATATGTTTTCAATTATTTTGTAAATAAACCACAGAGCACAAAATTAAAACAAGGCAAAAAAGAAATAAAAAAGCATAATTTAATAGAATCTCTGATTATAAAGAATATTCTTATACATTTCAGATAAGCAACAAATAGGAAAAACAGTTTTGCTACATTGGAGAGTAATTATTCTTTGGAGATTAAAGTATTGAAGCGTAGTCTGCCAAAAAGCACGTGTTTGAACGAATATTTCTAGTATTTGAGTTAAAATCTTCCATTAGCAGCTTCAATATGGGTATGGTACAAAGGCGCAAGAAGATGCACTCTGGTGATACACATCTTCAGAGACGTTGGCGTGTTCGCAATCGTACACGTGATCTTGATCTTATTGATAACGATATACGCACACAATCCGCCCAGTTGATAAATCAGCCAGTGGATTTGGACAAACCTGGCTTTGCTCAATTCTATTGTGTACATTGTGCTAAATATTTTATAGATGATACTGCAATGCAGGCTCATTTTCGTACTAAAGTACATAAACGTCGTCTTAAGGCTTTGGAAATGGAACCCTATACCATTGAAGAGTCTGAACGTGCTGCCGGACATGGCAGCTATCAGAAGCCTAAAAAACGTACCATGGAAACACAGCCCTCTAAGGAGGATATTAAGGCTGGCAAACGTATTAATATTGAGGTTATTGATGAAACCAAACCCAAAAAGACAAAAGTCCAAAAAATGGAATCGTAGTTAAGTCTGGACAATAAATTGTAAAAAATATAGTTCAAAATATTTATTTTTGTAAAACTTTATTTGGACGACCTGGACTGTAGGCAATCTAAGATTTTTCATATAATTTTTTTTATGCAAAAATATAAGTGATTACAGACTTTTTTCCTTTTTTCAATTGGAGGCTTAATAAAGAATCTAAAGAGAATTTCGAAAAAAAAAAATACGTATACGAATTTATTTTTTTTGGGTTCAATAGGAACTTTTAATAATTTTATATTTTTTATGATAAAAATTCACTTGCGCTTTACAATGATGAGACCTTTAATCTGTGATCACCTAAAAAATTAAAAAATAAATTTTTAAACAGAAAATTAAGTTTTTAGCACAAAAATTTAAAATTTTTAAATGATTTATTTCTTTTTTACAATTTTTTTAACCCATTTATCTCAGTAACTACCTATAAGTCTCACAAGGACTTATCGCTTAAAAAATTGAAAATAGATTTTTTGATTAAAAAAAAATAATTATAAACCCAAAAATTTATTTTTGGGAAAAAAAGTTTAAAAAACTTCGATACTTGACCAAAAGATTTTTGATTAAAAGAATCAATTTTGGCCCAGAAATTCAATTTTTTACATTAAACTCTTTCAACCCAGTTATCTCGTCCTAGAAGGAAAAGGGTTTTAATTTCTAATTTAAAAAAATAAAAAAATTATTTTTAACCAAAAAAAAAAAAAAATAAACTTTATATCAGTTATCACTGTAATTATAAGTCCTGCAAGAAAAAGGGCTTTATTCCGTTATCACTGTACAAAAATTTAAACCTAAAATTAAATTTTTTATATAAAAAACTTTAAAATCATTTATCTCGTTAACTATTTTTTTAAGAGATATTTTTTGGCTGTTTTTTTGCTTGATAAATTTTTGGTATCTTAAATGATTTTAACGCTTAAATAATTTTGGACTCTGGTGAAATTTTTTATTTTTATAAACCGACTTAAAAAACAAGAAGAAGGTTATCAAATCGTGTGAATGTTGCTTTTATATGTTTGTGCCTGTCACTTCTGAACCGATTTTGAAAAATTTTTGTAATTTGATAGGTTATGCTAACGTCCCGTTCTAAAAACAGTTCATAATTTTAAAAATTAAAGGGTGTCCCCATATAAAATACATGTTTTTAAGGGCTTAATGAACCGTAAAGCGCACTTTTTTAAAATTGAAAAAATGCGTTTTACTATAACTCCCGATATCAAAAAGTAATACAAAGATAAATCTAAAAATTAAAGGGTGTGCCCATAGGTGACATAAATTGACCTATATGCGCATATCTTTTGAACCGTTCGGGACAAACGCTTGAAAATTGGACAGGATGTTGTTTACTATGTAAATATTTAAAATTATAAATTAAAGGGTGTCCCAATAGTTAATGTAATTTGATGTATGTGACTAAACTTTTGAACCGTTATAGACAGACAGCTGAAATTTACAAAGGACCTGTATTGCTAAGTCCGCTATAACAATTATAAAATTTGAATTTAGAAATTAAAGGGTGTTCCCATATTTGAAGTAAATTTTTTGGGGCCCTATCGTTTGAACTTAAAAATTAAATACAATTTACACTACTTTGTCTGATATATTAAGAAGTATAAATATTTTTATTTATAAATTATAGGGTGGTACAATAGTTGCTGTTTTATAACCAAACTATTAAACAGTTGTAGACAGTTGATTGAAATTTAAACAGAACCTTTGTTGCTAAGTCCGCTTTAATAAGTAGCAAAATTGAAATTGGAAATTAAAGGGTGTCCCTATATTTGATGTAATTTGACCTTGATGGCCCTATCCTTGAAACCATCACAGACAAACTCTTGAAAATTAGACAGAATGTCCATTAGTAATTAATCAATTATAATAACAAGAATAAATATTTAAAATTAGAAATTAAAGGGTGTCCTAATGGTTGTTATATGATGCATATGGCCAATCTATTGAACAGTTATAGACTGACGCTTAGAACTAAAACAAATTTTGTTTTACTGTGTCAGCAATAAAAAGTGTAAAAACTAAAGGGTGACCACATAACTGCTGAATTTTCCGGCATTCATGTTTTGTTCTACGACATATAAAAAATCCTGACGCAATCTTTCTCGAATATAATAAAATATAATTAATGTATAATTACCGTCCTACAGAAATATGATTTTAAGTTTTTCTGTTTAGTGGTCGGTTTTTTTGCAAGAATTTTATTTATTAGTTTTGAAAATTTATTTTATAAAATTTAACATTTTTTACTTTTTCAAATTTTTCGAAAATTTTTTATTTTTAAAATTCTAACAACAACAATGACCATAAGCAATAATCAGCTGGGTTTTGTAGTCATCTGTAAATTAATTCGTTTTGCAAATTTTTGTATGTTTTCTTCTTCTTCTTCTCCTCTATATTGTTATTAAAATCGCAGTGCTTTTAAATAAAAAATTTTAAAAAGTGTGTTTGCTTATCTAAATTTTCTCTTTTAAAGAATTTACAATTTTGAGAGCAACAAAGTTATTTATGCAATTTATTTAAGAAAATTTTTTTTGTTTTGAAAAACTTTTTTGTATGTTTCTGATTGCCCTCTTCAGATTTTATGAAGAAATCTATCAAAATCATTTCTTTGGTTAATTTTAGAAATATGGCGGTGACTGAAAAAACTATCGTTATAAGAGGTAGTAAATAAGAAATATTCAAGTGCAGACACACACACACACATACAAACACACTTGTGGTACTTTCTCTCTTACACATCTAGTGACACTTGAAATATAACTATTGCCACCATTATTAACGGCTTCCATGTCTGAAGCAGCAATAGCAGCATCAGCAATTTGTACAAAAAGCATCACAAATACCATCAAATATTTTATAGACAACACTGCTGGTACATGATTCGTCATGCATCAGCTATAAAGCGTCTTTAGGTTAAAGTTGTTGTTGATATTTTCTATTTTTTTCATTTTTATTTTCTTCATACAATTCTCGTTCAAGTAGTTACTTTGTGGCGTACAGAAAGAAATTGAGTAGTTAGCAGAACTCCTTAAAAAGAAATGTTTTACAAAATCTTTTTTAGGTGTAAGAAGTAAGTTTTAAAGAAGAAGATGTAAAAATAAGTAAATCTAGTTTAGTGGCGTACGAGGGCTGCTGTATTTATTTCTGGCCTGGCAACACTGAGTGCTACCAAGTGCAATCTGACATTTCCATTGGAAAGTTTGTCATTTTTAAGCATAATCGTACTCAAAACGTTTTGACGTACGACCATCATTTGTGTTGGGTACAGTGACTTGAAAAAATTAATATAGAAAAAAATGGAATTAACTCGTGAACATTTTCGTGCCATCATTTTTCACAACTTTCGACGTGGATTATCACGACAAGAGTGCATTGATGAACTTAAATCTTTGTATGGCGATGAAGCACCATTCTATAACACTGTGAAAAATGGGTATAATGAATTTAATCGTGGCCAAAGTTAGCTCAAAGACGAATTCCGTGAAGGTCGTCCACAAACGGCTGTTGTGCCAGAGAACGTTGATGCTGTGCGTGAACTCATAATGCAAGATCGACATGCGACATACCGAGAGATAGAGACATCCTTGGACATTTCTTCCACCAGCATACATTCGATACTGCATGAACATCTGGCCGTAAAAAAGGTTTGTTCTCGTTGGATCCCGCACAATTTGAAAGTCGCTCAAAAAAGGCTCGTGTCGATTGGTGCAAAGAAATGTTGCAAAAATACGATTGCGGTGCTTCAAAAGACGTTTATAAGATCGTCACAGGTGACGAATCACGGATCTATGCGTATGAGCCCGAAACGAAACAACAATCGACCGTGTGGGTCTTCAAAGACGAGCAAAATCCAACGAAAGTTGTTTGTCGAAGAAGCACTTCGAAGCAAATGGTCGCCTGTTTCTTCGGCAAAACTGGTCATGTGGCGACTGTTCCGCTTGAGCAACGTAGGACG
Source organism: Cistogaster globosa (assembly GCA_937654795.1). Classification (NCBI taxonomy): domain Eukaryota; kingdom Metazoa; phylum Arthropoda; class Insecta; order Diptera; family Tachinidae; genus Cistogaster; species Cistogaster globosa. Next base: position 6,204,447 of record OW569406.1, read on the forward strand.
GTCACTTCTGAGTGGTACACTACAATTTGTTTGCCTGAAGTCATCGGAGAAATTCGAAAAACCAACAAGAGAATACGGATCATTGTTCACCATGACAATGCGAGCTCTCACACATCGGCTCAAACCAGAGCGTTTTTGACCGGCCAAAACGTCGAATTAATGGGTCATCCGCCGTACAGCCCTGACTTGGCACCTAATGACTTCTTCTTGTTTCCGCACATCAAGAAAAAAATGCGTAGTCAACGATTTTCGTCGCCAGAAAAAGCTGTTGAAGTGTTCAAAAACCATGTTTTAGAGGTGTCTCAATCGGAGTGGAAAAAGTGCTTCGACAACTGGCTTGAGCGCATGCAAAAGTGTATAAATCATGCTGGAGAATACTTTGAAAAACAATAAAACCATTTTTGATTATAAATATTTGCATTTTCACTATTAGGCCAGAAATATATAGAGCAGCCCGCGTAATTACAATAACAATAACAAAAAGAAAACAAATTAACATTTTTAAAAAATTTTAGTATTTCCTTAAAGAACTCTTCCAAAGCTTTAAAATGATACCCATTTTGATATTTTAAAAACTTTGGAAAATTTTAGAGGCCCGTAACTCGGAAAATATGAGCGAGCGCCAATTTTTAATACTTCTTGCTATTTTTAAGATCCTTAATGCTTCTTAATCCGTAAGATATTAAAAATATTTTTTTTTCCATTACCTAAAGCGTATGATTAATATTAATTGTCAAGCTGTTTAACAAAAACTGTTATAACTTTTTCTCTACACAAACTATAATTAATATTTAAAGGCAAATTAAAAAACATTATTTTTAGCAACATAATTTTTTTTTATTTTATAAATTTCAGACTGTAGAGTGGTAACTTTTAAGCCTCACAAAGTCTCCTGTGTCTTAGTATAAGGACTTCAATAGCATCCACATTTGCTACCTTTTGCAGGTATCGCCTTCTTTGATTTTTATCTTAAAACGATGCGAATTAAGGTTTTTATGATCGATCTGTAATTAATGAAGTTATTTAATGTAACGTAGCTCTTTCTATCCAAGAAAATTTCTGGACTTCCTGTCACGGGTTACTGTTATTGAAGTGACTTTAAAAATTAACTCATTTACCCACTTTAATTAATTATAGACCACATCTACCTGCATCTTCCATTAGCCAATTAAAAGAAGAAATTTATGAGAAAATAAATTTTTTACCTTCTGCCAGGCTTTTGTGTTCTTCCTTGTCTAATTCTTATCGTTTTGTGGAGTTTTATTTAAATTTGAATTTATGAACTTCCCACTTGTGGAAAACAATGTCCACACTCTACTCCATTAAATCTTATGGTCAGCAACAAGCAACAAGCGGCTACTCTGTTCGCACCCTGAGATAAGACTTTAATTAAGACTAAACCAGATTTAGAATAGACTGCAAATAGACAAGTCTAGACTTAGATTGTTTTAAGGAAAAGTTAGACCAGTCTAGAAAATTTAAACAAACGATGACTAGACTAAGACTAAACTAAGACGAGTCTGCAATGACAAAAGTATAAAAAAGCTTTTTCTAGATCATAAATAATGGGTCCGCCATCTAACATTTTTTTTTGCAACTAGTGCTTATTTCGTGAATGGTAACACTTAGCTTATGGTCTGATTTGACAGAAAATTAATTTTATCCTTCCGCTGAACGAATATGGTTGTGTATACGCTTGAACAACGCTAGGAAATATTGCGACATTGCTGTGAAAATCATGGTTGCAGAATGTGTGCAAAAATTGCGTACAGATTTTGGAAGAAGAGAAGCATCGTCAGCTCTGTATGTTCGTTATCTTGTGAAAAAAGTGAAAGAAACTGGCATCCTCATCGAAGAAGCAAAACGTGAAAAGCCAAAAACAGTGCGTACACCTGAGAATATTGCTGTTGTGGCAGAAAGTGTGAGTGAAGCGCCATTAACATGAATTCACCGTCGTTCTCAACAACTAAACATTTCGGAGACATCATTGAGACGAATTTTGCATAAAGATCTTGGTATGATGCCCTAAAAAGTCCAATTGGTTCAGGAGTTGAAGCCAACTGACCATTCAATGCGTTTTCGCTTCGCTAAGTGGGCCTGCGAACGACTTAAAGAAGATGCCGATTTTGCCAAAGAAAAAATCATCTTTTCAGATGAAGCTTATTTTGATCTTGGCGGGTATGTAAACAAGCACAATTGTCGCATTTGAGTCATATAAAACCCGCACGCATACATTGAAAAGCCGGTGCACCCAAAACGAGTTACTGTTTGGAGCGTTTTATGGTCAAGAGGCATAATTAGGCCATTTTTCTTCGAAAATTAGCAAGGAGTAGCCGTTACAGTCAATGGCGATCGTTATCGGGCCAAGTTGAATGAATTTTTGTTCACAAAAATTGAAGAGGAGGATATTGGCAACATTTGATTTCACCAGAACGGCGCTAAGTGCCACACAGTCGAAACTACACTCGATGTTTTGTGGCCTGTTTGTGAAAATCGTATTATCAGCTGCAGAGCGGATGTCGTTTGGTGACCTCGGAGCTGTAATTTGACACCGCTGGACTATTATTTGTGGGCTGAGGTCAAAGATAAGTGTTACGCCGACAAGCCAGAGACAATTGACGGTTTAAAGGACAATATTCGTGAAGCTATTGGTGAAATACAGCTGCACACAATCGATAATGAGCTTAAAAATTGGACCGATCGTGTAGCCTACTGCATGGCCAGCCGAGGCAGCCATTTGAAGGAAATTATTTTCCATTATTAACCGGAAGGATTGTATTTTCCAATAAAAAAAATTTGAGAAAATTTTTTGTAGTTTTTTTTATAGCATTTTCAAAAAAAAAAGTTATTTGGCGGACTCGATTTTTGTACAAACAATAAATTAAAGACAAAAAATAAAGTTTAGACAACAACCATTAATTTTTAGACTAAAACCAAGCCATGAGTACACTATGAAGAGACTTCTGCTACGCTAAAGAAAACCTTTTTACTGTGACTTAACTTTAACAAAACTTTATCCCAGCTATTGGCTGAATTTTAATTTCAAAGTTCTGTGTTATCGACAGATTATCATTTGGCTAAAGGCTGACATTAGCTAGAATTGAATACACTTTCTGTTTTTATGCTTGTAAACACGCAGTGTACTATTGTATCAATTTATTTTGTATATTAAACGTCAAAAAGCAAATAAGAAGAAGAAAATAAGTATTCAGAAGAAGGTTTTAAGGAAGCAAAATGGACAATAGGACTGAAAAAAGCAAAATTTTAAATTTTTATGCAAAAAGTATACTTTTGATCAGAAAAACAAGTCGCGCGGCTCACAGCCGGCTGAAAGCCGCCGCCGATTTTTTCTTAATAGTCGAGCCGCCGCCGAGTGGTGCGGCTTGTCACGACTCAAAAATGTTAGCCGGCAATTTTCATACTTAAAATTTTGTGTATTTAAATTACTTTCTGTAAAGAAACATAATTTAAAATTTGAAGCTGTAAATGTATGTAAATAAAATAATTTAATTAATTTTTAAAATCTTGCGTCTTTATATGTAACATTTACCTCATCTTAAGTTTGTCGGCTTTAGCCGACTTACAGCCGCCGCCGACAATTTTTTGCTCAGCCGCCGCCGCCGAGTTTTTATCACGACTTGTTTCTCTGCTTTTGATATGCTAAACAATACAAATGTTTTTTGTTTATTTTCTTCTTCTCAATGTGATATGGAATTCACATGTATTTGATAACACGATTACAAATACAACTTTTCAAAAACATGCAAAATAAAAGTTTATCGGTGTAATGAAATTTTATATGAAAATTTCCAACAACAAGCATACACTTATGTATTTTAATTGAACAATACAAAGTATACACGGATACAAGGGGTTTTGTGAATTAAGCATATATCTTCTTTAACTAGACCAAGACTAGACTGCAACTATAAAAATTAAGCTAGAAAGAGGCTGGATTATCCTTAAATACGACTTGACTATGAGCAAACTATTACGTATCTGGGGACTACTATGCTTTATTTCAGAATCGCTTAAGATTCAAAATAGTTAAAGCACACTTTTGCTAATATACCCAGCAACTTAGGCTTTGTCTTCTTCACTCATTTTCTCTATTTTTAAATTTCTTCTAAAACAAATTAGAGCAAATAATACAAAAAATTTAAAAACAAAAATCACAAAATTCAAAGAATCCTTTTAATTTATTTTGAAAAAACTAATTTCAATTGACCCAAGGGCAAACAATATGTTTTGTAATCTGTGAGAGTATGTCTTTGCTAAGGAATGTTAATAAATTATTAAGTTTGTATTGTTCTAACACAACAATACATTTTTGACCAATAAAGGATGATAAAAAAAAACTATTGTCAAATAGCAAAAATAACTTTAGATTTTATTTATAATATGAAATTAAAAATGCAAACATTCAAGGAAATTCTTAAGGGTTATTTAAAGGAATTGTGGGGGAAAGATGGGTGAGAGAGAAAAAGAAAAATAAATAAAGAATATTTTAAAGTTCAGTTAAATTTGACACTTGAAAAAATTTCTTTAAATTTGAATATTTTAAGCATATTTTTAATTTTTTTCCCCCAATCAGGGATTGAACCTTGGAATGTTATAAATGAGTTAAAATTTACTTTTTGGCTTAGGTTCATTTTTTAATTTAATTTTGTAAATATATTAGGAAACAAAGTTTTACAGTGTATTTATTTTTTAGATTTATTTTTTTTTTTTTTATTATTTTTTATTTATTTTTTTCTCTTAATTTTATTTTTGAATTTTTATTTTATTTAAAAGAAATTAAACCAAAATTTTTTACGGTGTATCTATTTATTATTATTTATTTATTATTTGATTTATTTTCTTACCACGTATTTAATAATTTTTTATTTATTTTCTCGTCGTGTATTTGTTTTTTTTTCAACTTTTTATTTATTATTTTGTATGCACTGTATTTATTTTTTTCTTTTTATATTTTATTAATATTTTATAGCTTATATTTTATATTTACTTATACCATATAAATGTTAATGTGTTTTGACCTTTTATTATATTTAATTTTATTTTATAATGAAACTGACCTAGTGCTTGTTTCATTATAAAATAAACTTATACCATATATTTAATTTACCGTTTATATATTTTTTCTTAATATTATTTTTGTGTTTTTTACAGTGTATTTATTATTTTTTTTTTTTTTTTTTGTACCATCTATTTATTTATTTTTTATTTAAACTTTTTACAGTATATTTTTAGTTATTAATTTTTTACAGTGTATTTTTTTTTATTTATAGTTTTTGTTTTAGTTTTTTTCTAGTTAAAAAAACATTTATTTAATTAAAAAGTTTTTTTTTTTTAAATTGGAAAATTTTAAGCATATAAGGAAAAAATTTCTTACAGTGTATTTTTTTAAATTTATTTCTTACTATTTATTTATTTGTATCTCAATTTTATTTTTGTTTTTTCATTTTAATTAAAAAAAAATTAATTAATTTTTTTATCGTGTATGTATTTTTTATTTATTTTTGATCTTTTTTTTGAAACGTGTAATTGTTTTTTAAGCTTTATGCAGTGTAATTTTATTTCTTTACTTTGAAACAGTGTATTTATTTTTTTACTTATATTTAAATAAATTTTATATAGAGTATTAATTTTTTATTTTTTTCTTTTAACATGTGTTATTTTTCCAGATTTTTTAAAGAAAAATTTATTTTATTAAAAAATTTACTTTAATTTGAGAATTTTAAGAAAAAATTTTTTTAGTTTTTAAGTTTTTTTTTAGACTTTATTTTAATTTTAAAGAAATTAAACGAAGTTTCTTACTATTCGTTTTTTCTATTCATTTATTTTTTGTTAGTTATTTCATCATGTATTTGTTTTCTAAACTTTTAACAGTGTATTTTTTATTTATATTTTAAATAATTTTTTATAGTGTCTTATTTTTTCATTTATTATTTTTAAAATGTATTTTATTTCTAGGAATTTTTAAAGAAAAAAATTATTTAAAGCTTAAGAGTTTTAAGCTAAAAAAATAAAAAAAATTTTTACAGTGTATTTATATTTTAAATTTATTATTTATTATTTATTTTTTTCTTTATTTTTTTGTGTTTATTATTTTATTAATTCTTTTTATTTATTTTTGTGTCATGTGTTTATTTATTTTCTCATCATGTATTTGTTTTATAAACAAGTTTATTTATGTTTTTATTTATATTTTAATTAATTTTTTAAAAAGTATTTTTTATTTATATATTTTTAATATGTATCTCTTTTTCTGATTTTGAAAAGAAAAATTTATTTTATTAAAAAATTTATTTAAATTTGGGTATTTTAAGCAAATTAGGAAAACATTTTTTACAGTCTATTTATTTTTTAATTTTTTTTACTCTTTATTTATTTTTTAAATGTTATTATTCTGTTTTTATTTTAATTTTAAAGAATTTAAACGAAATTTTTTACCGTGTACGTATTTTTTTATTATTTTTGTATCATCTATTTATTTATTTTTTATTTATTTTCTCTTCGTGTCTTTGTTTTTTTTAAAGAAGCGTATTTAAGCCTTTATTTATATTTTTATTAATTTTTTACAGTGTATTATTTATTTGTACCGTGTATTTCTATTTTTTTCTTAATTAAAAAAATATTTGTTTTATTTTTTATCGTGTATAAATATATATTTTGATTTTTTTACAGTGTATTTAAATTTTTATTAATTTTGTAGGTATATTTATTTTTTTAAATTATTAATTAAGAAATTTTTTAAGTGTTTTTTTATTTGTGTATTTATTTTTTACCGTGAATTTATTTTATTTATAATTTTTTTACAGTGTATTTATTTATTTTTTTTTAATTTTTTCATGTTTTTTTTTGCGAATAACTAGCTGCTACTCTCCCTGGATTTTATAAAATATTGACATTAAAGACATTCTGTATCTGTTTAAAATAAATATTTGAAAATAGTTACTGACATAAATTGATGTTAAAAAATTGTTTTCAAATAAATGTTTACAATTTGTATAAATTTATAACAATAAAGAAACAGACGACGGCCATTATATGCTTTATAATGATTGTGGTTAAGTTAAGGATTTGAGGTTGTTTTTTGCAAAATAAAATTTGTTTCTGTTTATTTCTTTAAATGAATTAAAAATTTTATTTATGCCTGAGGAAATATTCTTCTTTATTCAATAAAAAATAAAACAACATGATATATGATTTTCGAATGTCAATTACATTGTGACCCTTAAAAAACCTTCTGTCAAAATGTTGTATATTAAGCTTTACAGGGGATTTGTGTCCACCAAACAACCATTAACAATTGACCATTTAAAAAAAAAGACAAACTAGTCAAAGGATAAAACAGCACAGCATTGAACTCAAATTTTCTGCTTAAAATGGCATTTTATAGAAATTTATGTTTTCTTTAACCCTTTTTTCTTCTAGATTTTTTTGTTTGGTTTAATAACTGAAATATAGCTGTCAACCCTCTTCGCTTAAGAAAAATAAAAGAAAATATATGACGAAAAAGTAAAATTAAATAAACAAGAATATTCGCAATTATTCCATTAAAAAACGTAATTTCTAAATTACTTCTCAAGTTTTTTTTTTTAGTTTAACGTCCCTGGCTAATAAAACAAATTAGACAGGCAGGCAGAGGCTTGTTTAGGGACAACCTTTCTTTAGGAAAGGGATAGATGAGAGGTAAGACAGGTAGTGAAAAGAGAAAGATAGAGAGTTACTTATTTTACTTCACCGGCGAATATGCTCTGAAGAAGTACCGGCGAAGAAGACTGCATGTTTTAAAGTTAATTCTGAATATGTTTTTTTTTGTTTGCCACAGGGGTTGAACCCCGACCAACCAGATTTGTAGTTAACGTGTTTACCGCTTTGACTACAGCAAAAAACAAAAAACATGCATACACATCATCAAAAAATTGAAACGTCACCAGGGTTTAGGATTTCCCAGCATTTTTTATTTCTCCGAAAACGGTGCTCACGACTTCATCCGCATATCATTTTTAATTTTCTTAAAATTAAAATTCTGAAAAATATGTTTTCAAACATTTATTGTAGAGTTCTGTAAACAGTGTTAAAATTTTTCCATCTACAAAAATAAAATGTACTGGCATCTAATCTAGTGCTTTTATATTTGTATGTCTATTAGTTTCTCTACGAAATGACATATTTTTATATACAAAAAGTATCCTATATTCGAACCAAGGTTCTAAGGGACCTATACAAGAAAATGCATCACCTGTGGGGACACCCTTTAATTTAAATTTTTTAAACTTTATAGCAGATTTAAAAGTACATATGCTGTGAAGTTTGTGTATTAAATAATAGAATATGGCAATTTATGTTAACTAAGGGAACACCCTTTAATTTTTTATATTCATAATTATAGACAGTGCATTAAAAACTTTGTTTAGGTTTTAATTTTAAATCTATCACAGTTTAAAATATCGGTCGAGGTACAACAAATTGCATCACCTGTGGGACACCCTTTAATTTAAATTTTTTTAAACTTAATAGCAGACATAACAGAACACATGCTGCAAAATTTTGCGTATTATGGTTTAAAAGAAAAGACAACAAATGTAGTAAAATTATGTAAACTATTGGAACACCCTTTAATATATATAATTTTTTTTTTATACATGCGATGAGTAGGATTTATAATGTTTATTTAAATTGTATATGAGTGTCGGATATGGTTCAATAGACATGTAAAAATCACATGTGTGTTGTGTGGAGTTACCCTATAAATTTAGATGTGAACGTTAAAAAAAAAAACAAAAACTAAAATCAAATAAAATAAATTAATAAAGTAAAAAAGTTTCCAATTTTAAATTAGAAATGACTGAGCTTAGCGTACCTTCTATTAAAAAAAAACAAGCAAAAGCGTTACATTCAGCTATGCCGAATCTTATATACCCTTCACCCTTTATGTAAATCTAGTTAAATAAAATAACTCCAATCAAAAAAAAAAAAAAAAAACATAAATATTGGGGTGACAAATAGTTTAAAAATTAAAAAAATATACATTAAAATTTAAATAAATTTACATACACTTGTCACTGGCTCTTAATGGATTAATCTTTTTAAAAAAATTTTAATATTTTCTCAAAGATTTCTTCAAAAGCTATAAAATGATACCCATATTGATGTCTTAAAAAATATGGTGCACCATCATACTTTTCTAAGGCCCATAATTCGGCAAATATCGGGAAGGGCCAGTTTTTTTAATTTTATTTTTTTTTCTTATTTTTTAATAATCTAACGCCCCATATATTTGTTTTTTTGATTAAAGTTACTTCACTTAAATCGATTTTTGGCAAATGATGTGGAAATATTAAAGGCAGGCGTGGTGTTTTGCCTGCTGCCTCGAAGGAACCAGTCTATCTGATTTTGAATAAAAAAATATTTAAAACTATGTCTGATCGATTGGCATATTTAAATATTCTCTAGCTCATCTTGTATTCATGGAGTCGGAAATAAATATTGGAGAAATTACAAACAGAATGACAAATTTACAAATTTACTCTTTTTCCACCTCTGGTGAAGAGTATAATAATTAAAAAGAAAAGTCCAGCTCTGTTTTTATTTATACTGTGAATGAAAAAATGATTTTGAATTTCTTACTTTTGCATTTAGTGGCTGCTGTTTATAACAATAGACAAATAAAAGGAAACATTGAGAGGTTACCAGACTTTCTACAGTACAGGTATGCTGCTAGCATGCCTAATGCCAGATAATTAAAATAATTTATAATAAAATTAATTTCTAGGAGCTGCAAGTATGAATTAAAAAAAAAAACTCCTCTGGTGTGCTGTCAGACTTTATCACTCTTCACTCTTAAATTTTCCATTCTTTTCCCAGCAAGAAATAAATGAGGGCAACTAATACATACACAATTATAGACTAAAACATTCGTAATACGAGGGCTGCTATATATATTTCTGGCCTGGCAACACTGAGTGCTGCCAAGTGCAATCTGACATTTCCATTAGAAAGTTTGTCATTTTTAAGCATAATCGTACTCAAAACGTTTTGACGTACGACCATTATTTGTGTTGTTTACAGTGACTTGAAAAATTTAACACAGAAAAAATAGGAATTAACTCGTGAACATTTTCGTGCCATCATTTTTCACAACTTTCGACGTGGATTATCACGACAAGAGTGCATTGATGAACTTAAATCTTTGTATGGCGATGAAGCACCATCCTATAGCACTGTAAAAAATTGGTATAATGAATTTAATCGTGGCCGAAGCTCGCTCGAAGACGAATTCCGTGAAGGTCGTCCAAAAACGGCTGTTGTGCCAGAGAACATTGATGCCGTGCGTGAACTCATAATGCAAGATCGACATGCGACATATCGAGAGATAGAGACATCTTTGGACATTTCTTCCACCATCATATATTCGATACTGCATGAACACCTGGCCGTAAAAAAGGTATGTTCTCGTTGGATCCCGCACAATTTGAAAGTCAATCAAAAAAAGGCTCGTGTCGATTGGTGCAAAGAAATGTTGCAAAAATACGATTGCGGTGCTTCAAAAGACGTTTATAAGATCGTCACAGGTGACGGATCATGGATCTGTGCGTATGAGCCCGAAACGAAACAACAATCGACCGTGTGGGTCTTCAAAGACGAGCAAAATCCAACGAAAGTTGTTCGTGGAAGAAGCACTTCGAAGCAAATGGTCACCTGTTTCTTCTGCAAAACTGGTCATGCGGCGACTGTTTCGCTTGAGCAACGTAGGACGGCTACTTCTGAGTGGTACACTACGAATCATTGTTCACCATGACAATGCGAGCTCTCACACATCGGCTCTAACCAGAGCGTTTTTGACCGGCAAAAACGTCGAATTAATGGGTCATCCGCCGTACAGCTCTGACTCGGCACCTAATGACTTCTTCTTGTTTCCGCACATCAAGAAAAAAATGCGTGGTCAACGATTTTCGTCGCCAGGAAAAGCTGTTGAAATGTTCAAAAACCATGTTTTAGAGGAGTGGAAAAAGTGCTTCGGCAACTGGCTTGAGCGCATGCAAAAGTGTATAAATCATGCTGGAGAATACTTTGAAAAACAATAAAACCATTTTTGATTATAAATATTCGCATTTTTACTATTACGCCAGAAATATATAGAGCAGCCCTCGCAATTTTATACTAAAACGGTGTTTATTCGTTGTACGGCTTTTCGTATTAAATTTAAATAATTTTTTTATTTGTTAATTAAATCTAAATTTTTTCTTTAAAATGCCGCTTATAATAAGTTTTGTAATTCAATTTGTTCCAAAGATCAGACAGAAATTTTATTATATTTTTTTGTAAAAATAAAAGTCACTGGCAACACTGTTTGCTACAGACATCACACATATACAAATGTTTACATCATTTTTTTCATTTTCACATTAAAAATGTGATAGAAACTTTGTTCTAGGCAGTAATGGATGTTTACATCATCAGTGATTGTCATTTGATGGATCAAATAATGGTCACTATTCTTGTAGGTTTACTTACCGCGGCAAAACTTTAGACCACAATTAAAACAAAAAATTTATAAATACATAAAATTATAAGGAAGTCTTCATTTATTTATCTATTAAAAAAATTTGTTAAATTCATTTAAAATATTAAAAATAACTGGGTTTATTGCTTTTTCTTTTATTGTCTAATTCTGGAACACCGTTACCAAAATCTAAATTTATATGAGGCCTGTAGGGCACATGGATGCATATACTATAACACATCAGTATCAGTTATCATAAATCGGCTTTATTAGGCGCCGGTAAAAGTCTCTGTAGGACCACTTGAGTTTTTTAAAAAATATGTTTAACTGTTATGTTCTCTCTGGAAGCATTTCCAAGTTTGACAGCCAAATTTATCCCATTTGAGCCTTGAAATTCAGAGTGACTCTCACAAACTTAACCCAGTCATCAAGCAATATCAGCTTTTATGTATCAAGTGTATTTTGCTTAAAGCCAGAAAAAGCGCTCATTTACATATTTTTCCAATTATTTTTCTATTCTAGTTCTTAGCAAAATTCTGTGATTCATCTCTCATTTAAATGTGTGCAGTGCTGTCAATTTGTTTATTATCCATCAAATGTGACTTTAACCTGAAAATAGCTGTGAATTTTTGAAAAAAAATCTGAAAGAAAAATAAATAAATAAACACGCAAAGAAAATTGTTATATTATTTATGAAGAGCAAGAATACTTCCCGTTATAAATAAAATCATAAAGTCTTAAGATTGTGAGGTGATTGTGAGATTCCAAGCGAAAATAAAAACGTTACTCGCTAGGTGCTGCATTGTTGTTATAATAAAGAGTGGAGTTGCCACATCCCATGAACGGAAATAAAGGAAACGTTACAAGAAGATCTGAAATGAAATAGAATACTATCAGTTATAAAATATATTTATATTTTTGATATATTTTTTAGATGTTTTATTATATTAAGTTCCTAAAGAAAAACGTTAAAAAGGAAATAAAAAAATTGTGTATTTTTAAAAATGTATAAAAATAAATTTAAAATTAACACAGTAGCATTTAAATTGCTTTTAAAAAATTCAAAAGGGACTAAAGGGCATCTAGCGTATGATTTATAATAATTATAATTTTAATACAACTTCATTCGCGTATTATTTCAAATTTTCTAAAAATTAAAATTTAGAAAAATATGTTTTTAAACATTTTTTGTAGAGTTCTGTAAACAGTGTTAAAAATTTTACATCTACAAAAAAAAAAAAAAAAAAAAAAAAATGAACTGACAATTTTTTTGTACCATAATACCGCTTAAATTAAGTGCTTTTATATTTGTATCTCTAATTTCTCTACGAAATGACATTTTTTTTTAAATAAAAGTATTCTATATTTGAAACAAGGTTCCAAGGGACCTTCTCACAAAATTTTATTTAAATCCATCTGGCAGTTTTTACGTGATGCGAACACAAACATACAAAAATTCTAAAAATATGTGTTTTGTATTCCATATCGATTAATATCTACTACAACATTAAAATTTTCAAAAAATATTTCATGTACAGAAAATGATCCCGTTACTGCTTTTTTATATGTATTGATATCATTTAAATAAAATATAATTCTAAATGCAATTTTTATATTTTAATTTAATTTTTTTTTCATTTAAATCTATTAAAAAATTTTGAAGAAAAAAATTACCACCTGGAAAAGTTTTCTTTAAATGAGAAATTGTTTAAACAAAAAATACTTTTATTAAGATATCACTATTTTGGTTTTTTCTCTATGCAAGTTAAATTTAAAAATAAACTGAATTTTTGTAATCAAAAAATTAAGAAAAAAAATTTTTTTTCATAAAAATTTGTAAGAGCATTTGTGTTTGGATTTTTTTGTTTATTTTTTTTAATTTTCCAAACTTTTCATAAAATTGTCTTAAAATCAAAAACGCTTAAAAATGAAATTATATTTCTGGTTTTATACAAATCCCTGCAGAATGATTCTGCCAGTTTTCCATTTAGCTACACGTATCATTTTTAATCTAAAAAGTGCGATGTTTGAGAATTTTTTTTCTCAATTTTAATAAGGGAAATCTGCTATAAAATGCAGCCTGATTGCAATGAAATTAAAGGAGAACTTTTCGAAAATTCTTTAAAATTTATTACTTTAGTTAAAAAGTTTCATTTAAAAGTCTTCATTTTTAATTTGTTATGTTGTTTTATGTAGCATACTTTTATCTTAATTTTTGTTGCCTACTTTTAGGCGGCTTTGAACATTTCATTGTTAAATATCCAATAAATTTTTGTATTATTTTAAAGTATTTGATTAAGTTTTTAATTTGCACAAATTTAAAATTTGTTTTTGTTTTAACTGCAAATGGAAAAGCTTAAAATTTTTCTTTTATTTTTTATTTATTTTTTTTTTTGACAAAAGTAAGTAAAAGACCTTTTGTGTTTTTTATAAATTCTTTTTTTTAAATTTTTTTTTAAAAAGAATGGAAAATTTTAAAATTATTTTTAATAAAATTTAAATTGAGTTAAAGGGAAGTCGTTCAAAGTTGGGAGAGTAAGAATCCAAAGCCAAATTTATGTTTTCTTGAAGATGAAAAAAAATATAAAAAAATGAATTTTTTTTATTAAGAAAAAAAGTTCAAATTTAACATAAACTTTTTCCTTTTTGGTCATTGCAGAATATTTTTACAATTTTCAAACACAATCATGATCAGTCAACTGCATCGGTTTTAGTACCGAGGTTAACTTTCTGTACTAAAAAACATGCAACTGTCGTTTCTGTATTTTATTTCAGATATTAAAAAATCCTATAAGAAGGACTGCAGCCTCTAAGGAATCTTTAAGATTTTTAATTACTCATTTTTCTATTTATAAAATCAAGAGTGGAAATTTTTAAAACATGTCAATGACCCTTTTGAATGGAACTTAAGGGTTTTTCCTTTAAACGCAAGCCTTTAAACGGATTTATTTCACTGTTTCGAAATATGGATTACGAATCCTAGAGTTGCTGTTTATTAGTAGCGATGCTTTTTGTTATGTTTGATAGGAATTTTTGTTTTTTAATGCACCCTACTTTTTGAAATTTTTGTGAGTATTTGATAAAAGTTTTCTTTTTGTCTCTTATAAGGAATTTGGGGAAATTTAGGAAAATTTAGGGAAAACAACTTTTATGGCACTTAAAAATATTTTCTCTTGACTTTAATTTGAATGCTGTTTTACCCAAATAGCTCTTATGTAGACTGAGCTATAGCAATTTTTATAAAATAATTAATTAATTAATATTACTCATACGTTAATAGAGTTTTTTCAATAAAAAGATTATTAGTTTTAGAGTAAAACTAAATTTGAATATTAATTTTGATTTTATTATTTATTTTTCAATAAAAATGTTCTTTTATTTATTTTATCGAATTTAAATAAAATTTAATATTATTTATCTGCTGCTATATTAACATTAGAATCATTGCGTACTTATGACTTCTCTGCGGTTTTTAAACCTGTTTGTCGCTTTTTATTTTTTTTAACCTTTAAATTGATTTTTAATGAGTTTTTTTTTCCTATTTTGTGTTTTGTATAAATTAATTAATTTAACAGCTGGCAGGAGTTTCTTTTATAATTATTTTGTTATATTACAGATTCAATGGCTTCAACATGAGTACTAGGAGACTTAAACTTTTGCTGTACAGATTCTTTGAATTGACTGTGATGATGACACATTCGATTGTTATTAAAAAAATCATTAAAAAGAGATAAGCTTTAAGAAATTGTTAAATTTTAAAGCTTTGTGATTGAGGAAAAAATCTATATTTTTATTTCAGAGCTTTAGTGTGATGTTGATTGGTGGAAATTCTAAAGAAGTTTTAAATGCTTAAGTGAGATCTTAATAGGCGGTGTCACGGTAATGGGACTCTTTTTTTTAAATTTAGAGCTCTTGAGTAATAGGAAAAAAAACGAAAAATATTGGGTAGAATTCAGAAGTTTATAATTTTTTCTAAAACAACTCTCAAAAAAATATTAATCATACGCACGATTATTTTTGATGACATAAAAAAACTTTTATTTTAAAGTTATTTTCTCTTACATTATGGAGTTTTACTATTTTTTTTAAATAAAGTATTTAGTTTGTTGTTAAAACTATTGAAATTTATATGTTTGAATTAAAAACTTAAGGTATGAGGGCTGCTATATATATTTCTGGCCTGGCAACACTGAGTGCTGCCAAGTGCAATCTGACATTTCCATTGGAAAGTTTGTCATTTTTAAACATAATCGTACTCAAAACGTTTTGACGTACGACCATTATTTGTGTTGTTTACAGTGACTTGAAAAAATTAATATAGAAAAAAAAATGGAATTAAATCGAGAACATTTTCGTGCCATCATTTTTCACAACTTTCGACGTGGATTATCACGACAAGAGTGCATTGATGAACTTGAATCTTTGTATGGCGATGAAGCACCATCCTATAGCACTGTGACAAATTGGTATATTGAATTTAATCGTGACCGAAGCTCGTCCAAAAACGGCTGTTGTGCCAGAGAACATTGATGCCGTGCGTGAACTCATAATGCAAGATCGATATGCGACATACCGAGAGATAGAGACATCCTTGGACATTTCTTCCACCAGCATACATTCGATACTGCATGAACACCTGGCCGTAAAAAAGGTTTGTTCTCGTTGGATCCCGCACAATTTGAAAGTCGTTAAAAAAAGGCTCGTGTCGATTGGCGCAAAGAAGTGTTGCAAAAATACGATTGCGGTGCTTCAAAAGACGTTTATAAGATCGTCACAGGTGACGAATCATGGATCTATGCGTATGAGCCCAAAACAAAACAACAATCGACCGTGTGGGTCTTCAAAGACGAGCAAAATCCAACGAAAATTGTTCGTGGAAGAAGCACTTCGAAGCAAATGGTCGCCTGTTTCTTCGGCAAAACTGGTCATGTGGCGACTGTTCCGCTTGAGCAACGTAGGACGGTCACTTCTGACTGGAACACTACAACTTGTTTGCCTGAAGTCATCGGAGAAATTCGAAAAACCAACAAGAGAAGACGAATCATTGTTCACCATGACAATGCGAGCTCTCACACATCGGCTCAAACCAGAGCGTTTTTGACCGGCTAAAACTTCGAATTAATGGATCATCCGCCGTACAGCCCTGACTTGGCATCTAATGACTTCTTCTTCTTCAACGATTTTCGTCGCCAGAAGAAGCTGTTGAGGTGTTCAAAAACCATGTTTTAGAGGAGTGGAAAAAGTGCTTCGACAACTGGTTTGAGCGCATGCAAAAGTGTATAAATCATGCTGGAGAATACTTTGAAAAACAATAAAATCATTTTTGATTATAAATATTCGCATTTTTACTATTAGGCCAGAAATATATAGAGCAGCCCGCGGAAAAGGGGTTTTTGAAAAATGTCCATTCCCAAGAAACGACATTCAGCCGAATGAAGATTTAGCAAAAAAAAAAAAAAAACAGAAATAAATCACATTTTTGCACATCGTGCCAGACTGGTGACCAAAAAAAAAAATAAAAAAATAAATTTAAATATGAAATTTAACGTCGCCAAAAATATTTTTACTCATTTAGGAACAATTAAATAAAATAAATAAATTACATTTTTACAATTTTAGTAAAAGATTAAAATAATTATTTACTGGTATCAAATACTTCTGGTTAAAGGTAAAAAGGACTCAAGCAAGTGATAGCTTATAAATTTCAAAAGATCTGGCTTAGGCCGAAGCATCATCGGAATATTGTTTTAAGTGGCCGCTAACTTAAAAAATCTCTTGAACCTTTTTTTTTTTTAAAAATTTATATGACTCTTATTTTTTTGAAAGATAGCGTCTGTGTATATTTTTTAAAAATAATTAGAGGTAACAGCAATAGTTCTAAAATAAATACAAGTTTTAAAGAAAGGGAAATATCACACACACGCACTCAGCTAAACACTTTCAAACACAAAACACTTAAACGATAATAACTATTTAAACACAGAGGAAACAACTACTTGACATTTAGTTTTACGCTTGGATTTAAATGAGGCCCTTTGATACATGACCGTATATGTTGCACAACATACTTGACACAAACTGCAACAAAAAGAAAAAAGAAACTTAAACAATTTATAAAAATAAAAGCTGTTGTTCTGGTTAATAACTGCTTTCATGCAGCAACTAATTATTAAAAATACAAACATAGTTTTACTTATTTGTGGCAAAAGAACTTAAAAATAAGAAAAATTAAAACCTTTACCCTTTATAATTACAACAACAACAAAAAAAATAAATAAATAAATAAAAATAATAAAAGAATACGTCAAAAGGCATTAAAATAATACAAAATATTTTTTTGCTAATTGTCAACGAAAACTTAAAGGAACCCTAAAAGTAGGCAGCAAAAAATGTTGAAAAAGTTATGCTACAAAAATTAACATAATAAATTAAAAATTGATACCTTAAATTTTAACATTTTAACAACTAATAAATTTTACAGAAATTTTGAAAAATATTTTTGAAAATCTGAGAAAACTTATTCAGATCTTCATTGGAGGTTGCCCTCATTTAAGCTGGAAGAAAACTTAATTCTCTAATGACCAACTTCTTAAATAAAAAATATATTTCTTCCACAAAACGTAAAGCAAAACACGATAATAATGATTGCAAAACGATTTCAATTTAAAATGTGTCATAAAAATATGGAAACATGGACCCGGACTTAACTAAAAGTCTTTCCGTTTTAGTTACTACAAATTAGAAAAATAGAATAACAAACGTAAAAGGCTTGTGATCATCATCACATAATTGAAATATTGGACAATTTTAAGCAAAAAATGGAAATATTTTAGCTAAAATTACAAAAAGTTTATTGACTCCAAGTGTAGAAAATTGATGCCGTATAAGCACTTGCAGTAGACTTGTGCCATATAGTTCAGTTTAGTGATCGCTCTTTTTAGTTCAAAGTTTAAAAATGAACTAGTTTACAATTTAGTTCAAAAGCTCTCTTTAGTTCAAATGTCCTTTTGACGTATTGTTCGTACTTTCAACTTTTAGTTCAAACGCTTTCTTTAGTTCAAAAGCTCTTTTAGTTCAAATGTTCTTTTCAACATATGAATGCAACAACACCGTCGCATTGCCATAACGAATGTTAAATAAAATGCTTGGCCGCACTAATTTCATGTTGAAAATAGTCAACAAGGAAACACAAACATGGATTCTAGTTCATCTTGTCTGATAGCTCAAATACAAAGTGTAGTTAAAAAATGAACTAGATGTACTTAAAAGTATGAACTAGTTCACTTAGTTCAATTGATGGAATCGTTGAAATGAACTAGTTCGTTTATGAACTACAAAAGTCTAACTTGCAGCTAAATGGAAAAAATCTGGCGCAATATTCTGCAGGGATTTTTTTTGCAAAATCTCACATATAATTTTAATTTTAGCATTTTAGATGGTAAAACAGTTAAAAAGAAAATTTAAAAAAAACTATAATTTATAAAAAAAAAATCCACAAAAAATTGAACTTTAAATTATAAAAAAAACACTTAAAATGAAATTTGGATAAAAATTTTTTTTTATTATTTTCAATAAACTCTGGCAAATCATTATGAATAGACTCAGGCTTGAACAACGCTATTAAATAATTCAAGGTCCTCTTTGAAAATCAGTCATCAATTCGAGCAACTTATAGACGACTTCGTGATTTTTTGTAATGCACATAATCGTCCATCTGAGCAAGCCATCTGCCGAACTGTAAATAGATTTCGTATCACATATTCTCTAGAGGATGCAATAATACCCAACACGTGGAAGGAATGTAAGTACTGAAGAGAATATCGCTGCTGTAAACGAAAGTGTAAAAGAAGATCCAAATTTATCAGTTCGTCGTTGGTTGCAAAAATTGGGACTGTGTCCGTCCACTACGTGTTAAATTTTAAGCAAAGATCTTGGCCTACACCCGTATAGGATCCAGCGAGTGCAGGAATTAAAGCCACGAGACCATTATATGCGTCGTTCTTTCGCCGATTGGGCTCTAGAGCAGTTAGTAACTGACCCGTTGTTTTATCGTCAAATTGTGTTTAGCGATTGGGCTCACTTTTGACTAAAATGATTTGTTAATAAGCAAAATTGCCACATATGGAGTGAAACTAAACCACGAAATACCCTACAGTCTCCATTGCATTTAGAAAAATGCACCGTTTGGTGTGGTTTACATGCTGGTGGCACCATCGGACCTTATTTCTTCAAAAATGAGGCTGGATCTCACGTTAATGTCAATGGAGATCATTATCACACCATGATTAATGATTTTTTTTGTAAAAAAAATAAAGATGACATTGATCCGGACGAAATGTGGTTTCAAAAAGATGGCGCTACATGCCATACGGCGGCCGCAAACATCGAGTTATTGAAATCAAAATTTGGCAATAAGTTGATTTCAAGAAATGAACCTGTCAATTGGCTTCCAAGGTTGTGTGATTTGACACCTTTTAATTATTTTCTGAGGGGCCACGTGATGTCACTGGTTTATGCTGATAAACCAGCAACGATTGACGTTTTGGAGGCCAACATTGTTAGAGTTATTTGTGACATACGGCCAGCAGTACTTGAAAAAAAATGATCTAAAATTGGATATCCAGCATGCGCTTCGTCATGAGCAGGCGCAGTGGTCGTATGTCTGAAATCATGTTTAAAAATTAATGCCATGTTCTGATCTTTCGTATAAAAAAATTTCTTCACTACAATTTAATTTTTTGTGTTTCTTTTTTTTTCAATTCAAAGTTCTATCGGGCTTTAAAAAAAAGTTTCATTTGAACGTAACTTGTTTTATTTAAATGCTTAAAAAAATAGTTATTATTTTCCTGTATTAAAATTGTAATTATTATTAATCATACGCTAGATGCCCCTTGGATCTATAATAAATTCACAGAAATAATTAACGCTAAAATTATTTAATGTTGTATTATTTTTAATAGTTGACACTGTTTTAAAAAAATACTAAATTTAATTATACAAATTATATTATAAAACATTCAGTCTTTAAAAAGAGGAATAAGGAGAGCGGAAGAAAAAATGTTGAAAAGCAGCCGGTTAATAAATTTATAGAAATTTTAGCCTCCAGATTTTTCGACACACAGAAGAATTCCTTCGCCAAGGAGTTCTCTATAGATTGTGCGCCCTTCACTGCCATTTCCACCATGAAGACATCCACTAGCGCAAAATCAATTGCGCTGTAGAATGATCTACATGATGGTCTGCGAAACTCGCCATTCGGTCCCATATAAGGCCTAAGCCCAAGGCAAGCAACTAAAACCAATCTCTCCCATCTCTTCAACCTCTCCATATGGTGAGAAGAAGTCCTGAACCACCCGGAAAGGCGTAGGAGATGACAGGACGGATAATTTGGCGGTGCACTAAAAGATGCAATATGCTTAAGAGTTTCCTGATATGCGGAGTAAATTCTCTTCTTTCTCTCGAGAATGTTATCAATATGGCGATAGTTTTCAAAATTTTCATGGAAGGTGACACCCAAGGTACTCAAGCCTGTCCGATGTCGCAATCAGTTCTCATCCAATTGTCAAACATGGTATATATGCCCTACAATTTGGTAAATATATTTTCTGCTTCCCTTAAACATTATGGCCACAGTCTTCGTAATGTTTAAGGTAAGACCCCATTTTGTAAAATAGTTCGTCAGTACTGTCAAGTATCGGTTCAGTCGCTCATTAATATTCCTTGCTCTAGCACCTGATGAGGCAATCAAAATATCATCGGCATATATAATTAAAAATTCCTCCCGTGGCAATTGTGGTGTGGCGGAAACAAAGATATTGTTAAGCACACGGTCGAATAATAACCGTTTCATAATATTCCGTTCCTTGTTATTTACAAAAATATTTAAGAAACTTTTTTAAGAGTTTCAATTCGTTTTATTATTTGTATTTTAAAGAAAAAATTTCCGTCTTGAATGCTTATGTTGCATTTTACTAAAAAGCCTTCAATTAAATTAAATTTTAATAAAAACCTTTTTAAACTTAAATTTTTCTTTAGTATTTCATGTATTAATATTAATCATACGTCATGGTGGTTTATTTCTATTTTTCGCTTTTGTTTTAGAGAAAGATTAAGCTGCTTTAAGTAAAAAAATTTAGAAAAAGCAGAGAAAATTAATAAAAAGGTCTGATTATTAGCTGACTTAATAAAAGAAAATTTAAAATTTTAAATTGATTATTTATTTCAAGGGCTTGAGGGTTTCTTATCTGCAGTAAAATTGGAGTAAATGTGGAAATCATGTTGAAAAATTAAAAATATCTTTTTTTGCCTTTGGAACCTCCATGCAAATCGGTTGATTTCATAAATTTTCAGCCAAACGTTTTAACAGTAAAAATTATATTTAAATATTTGTAATTACTTTACCACAATATCCCGCATTTGCAAAGAGTTGAGAGAATGATTTAAATATAATTTGTGCCATTTTTTTAATTTTAAATAAATTATATAATTTAAACACATTTAAATATTGTTTTTTTTATGAACTATAATATAATTTATCATTACAATAACACTTAAACATAATCACTTTATTAAAATATTTACATTTGACATAACAACTGAACAAATAAAAAAAAAAAATAAAAAAATGGTTTAAATAAATTTTGCATTACATATGATAATGATAATAATAATGATAATAATAATTTAATTAAAAAAATGACACATTAATTTATTAATACGAGGGCGGCTATATATATATTTCTGGCCTGGCAACACCGAGTGCTGCCAAGTGCAATCTGACATTTCCATAGGGAAGTTTGTCATTTTTAAGCATAATCGTACTCAAAACGTTTTGACGTACGACCATTATTTGTGTTGTTTACAGTGACTTGAAAAAATTAATATAGAAAAAAATGGACTTAACTCGTGAACATTTTCGTGCCATCATTTTTCACAACTTTCGACGTGGATTATCACGACAAGAGTGCATTGATGAACTTAAATCTTTGTATGGCGATGAAGCATCATCCTATAGCACTGTGAAAAATTGGTATAATGGATTTAATCGTGGCCGAAGCTCGCTCAAAGACGAATTCCGTGCAGGTCGTCAAAAAACGGCTGTAGTGCCAGAGAACATTGATGCCGTGCGTGAACTCATAATGCAAGATCGACATGCGACATACCGAGAGATAGAGACATCCCTGGACATTTCTTCCACCAGCATACATTCGATACTGCATGAACACCTGGCCGTAAAAAAGGTTTGTTCTCGTTGGATCACGCACAATTTGAAAGTGGCTCAAAAAAAGGCTCGTGTCGATTGGCGCAAAAAAGTGTTGCAAAAATATGATTGCGGTGCTTTAAAAGACATTTATAAGATCGTCACAGGTGACGAATCACGGATCTATGCGTATGAGCCCGAAACGAAACAACAATCGACCGTGTGGGTCTCAAAGACGAGCAAAATCCAACGAAAGTTGTTCGTGGAAGAAGCACTTCGAAACAAGTGGTCGCCTGTTTCTTCGGCAAAACTGGTCATGTGGCGACTGTTTCGCTTGAGCAACGTAGGAAAAACCAACAAGAGAAGACGAATCATTGTTCACCGTGACAATGCGAGCTCTCACACATCGGCGCAAACCAGAGCGTTTTTGACCGGCCAAAACGTCGAATTAATGGGTCATCCACCGTACAGCCCTGACTTGGCATCTAATGACTTCTTCTTGCGTCGTCAACGATTTTCGTCGCCAGAAGAAGCTGTTGAAGTGTTCAAAAACCATGTTTTAGAGGTGTCTCAATCGGAGTGGAAAAAGTGCTTCGACAACTGGTTTGAGCGCATGCAAAAGTGTATAAGTCATGCTGGAGAATACTTTGAAAAACAATAAAACCATTTTTGATTATAAATATTCGCATTTTCACTATTCGGCCAGAAATATATAGAGCAGCCCTCGTATTACACATTTTTGAAGTCGTTTATGCCGAAGTTTTAATTGTAACCAAAAAAGATAAACAATTTGCTTAAATCAATACATGAACAATGAAATGCATGGCCCTTCAAATACCTCTTTCTGTTAACAAACCAGTTTCTCTATAAAATGTATGTAAACTTTTTGCAAATTCAAAAATTTCTTTAGGAAATCTGCGCAAAAATTTTTTAAGCAAATAATTTTTAAAAGGAATTTGTGCAAATTTTAATTTTTCATTCCAAATTCACCATTTTTGTTAGAAAAATAGTTTCTCTATAAAGGAAATATCGCTGTTGTAAAAGAAAGTGGAAATAAGTTGATTTCAAAAAATGAACCTGTCAGTTGGCCTCCAAGGTCCAGCGATTTGACACCTCTTGATTATTTCCTATAAGGCCACGTGAATCACTGGTTTATGCTGATAAACCAGCAACAATTGACGCTTTGAAGGCCAACATTGTTCGAGTTATTTGTGACACACGGCCAGCAGTACTTGCAAAAAAGTGATCCATTATCGGATGTCCAGCATGCGCTTCGCCGTGAGCAGCTGCAGTGGCCGTATGTCCGAAATCATTTTTAAAAATTAATGCCCTGTTCTGATCTTTCGTATAAAAAAAAAATTCTTTATTACAATTTAATTTTTTGGATTCATTTTTTGTTTAATAATAAAGTTCTATCGGGCTTCAGGAAATTTGCGCAAGCATTTGTGCAAGCAAACAATTTTTTAAAGGAATTTGTGCAAATTTTTTTTCAAATCCTCGATTTTTTGTTACAAAAACAATTTTTCTATAAAATTTAAGCAAACTTTTTGCAAGCTCACAAATTTTTTTTCAAAATTTGCGCAAACTCACAAAAATTTGCAAAATAATTTTTGGTTAAGAATTTGTGCAAAATTTTTTATTTTTATTTTTAAATTAAAATAAATTTTTATATGCACAAGTTTATTTATTTTTTTTATTTTTTTAAGATTTGCGCAAATTATTTTTGTGCAAAATATTTATAAAAATTTTTTTTAAAATTTTTCAAAAGTTTCTTTAAAAGAGTTATTTGCTCAATACAAGAATAATTGTTTAAATTATTTCTTTAAAAATTAATTTATTTTAAATTAGTTTTTTTTATTTGTCAAATTTTTAATTAATCTGTTTGAAATTATAACAAATAAATTAGTTTTTATTTCTTAAAAATTGTTAGAAATTAAATAAAAATGAACTTAAATCAATTGCTTGTTTTAGTTTTTTTTTAATATAAAATTGGTGTAAAATTTGTGCAAAATTTGTGCAAAATTTGTGTAAAATTTGTTAGATATTTAACATCTATTTTAAGCAAATATTATTCTTTAGCAAAAGTTTATTAATTTTTTAGCTCAAACATATTTACAAATTTTCTTCTTTTTTTTCTTCTTCATGATTTTCTCTTCACTTATTCCCAGTTGAACAGAGAGATTGCTTTAACTTCAGGGTCATGCAGGGTTTAGGTTTATTTTCGATTTAGAGTGATATAAAATATTAATTTTTGCTTTAATCTCTCGTCTGGTTTTTGTTTAAAAATTACACACACACACACACAAACATATACACACACACTCACACCTACTTTAAGGCATAAAAAATGAACATGTCATGAATTAAAAATGACAACTTGTTAGACAAAAAAATTAAGTCCAAAATCACTATGACCTTGAAATGTTAATCAAAATTTATTAAAATTTTTTAGCGTAGGCAGGATACGAGTATTAAAATTAATACAACTGATTTTATTAAATATAATTTATTTAAAAATTATTAAATATAAAATTATTTTATTAAACAAAAATCTTTTAAAGGATTAAGAAAATTCTTGGTTAAAAAAATCATTTAACGTGATGAATGATTAATCGTTTGCAATTAAGTTAATTAGTTGGAGAAGCACTAAAATAAGTGGTGAAATTTATTATGTGGCGTCTAGGTCTGTTAAATGCTGCTTTATGGTACGTGCTTGGTTGTTGTATTATTTTATAGAAAAATTATCAGTAGCACTGGCAATGAAAACGAATTATTTTTAATCATTATTTTCCTTTTGGATTTTTCTTTTGTACTTTAATGTTCTTTTGCCAGCCCTGGTAAAGTTTTACTTTTGCTATTAAGGTTTTAGATATAGAAGACTTGTATTTTTAGTTAACTTAATAAATGGTAGTTTAGGTTAATTGAACTTAAGCATTTAACTCACTACATTAAGCCAAACAATGTCACAAGTAGCGAAAGAGCTTTAAAAGAAACGTTTAATAAAAAAAGTTATAAAGATAAAAAGATAAGAAAATATTCTCAGTCAGGTTTACAAAATGATTAATTTAAATTTCCAAAAATTTAATTTCAGGGCTTAATTTATAATATTTAAAGTTTTTATGAAGAAAAATTTCTAATGTCCTACAAAAGCCTTACATAATGGCTTATAAAATCATTTGAAATACTTAAAATATCTTTGCAAACAAAAAAGTTATTAAGCAATTTGTGAAAAAGCTTCCAAATTAATATTAATCATACGCCTCCAATATAAAAAATTTTTTTAATTTACAATTAACATAATTAAACTGGAGAATTTTTAAAGTATTAAATTGCGTTTTGTAAAACTCTAAAAAGACACTAGAAGTGCTGACAGAAACCTGGGCAGTATTTTCTTTTAGAAAAAAATGGTAGCAACGTGAAAAATTATTCTATGAGAAAAATAGTCCAGCAATTTGAGCAAAATTTTTTTACGAAAAAAAAACAAATGGAGCAAATTTTTGCCATAAAAGAGAACTGCAGGCAATTTCATCAAAACTTTTTCATTAACAAAAAGTGTCCAAAGAAAAATTACTAGCAATTTGAGCAAAATTTTCGTTTTAAAAAACATTATCAATTTGACAAAAATTTTTCTATTAAAAATATAAATTGCCAGCGTCTTGAGCAAAATTCTTTAATAAAAAATTGTCAGCAAATTCAAAAGAAATATTCTTTTAAAAAAATGACAAACATTGGATTAATATTTTTTGTGAAAAATTTGAGCAACAACTTTCCTATAAAAAAGTCACCATAAATTTAAGCATACAAATTGCCAGAAACTTAAGCTAAATATTTTTACAAAAAGCATTGCCAGCAGATTAAGAATAATGTTTTTTTTATAAAAAAAAGTTAACAAAAATTTGGGACATTTTTTTTCCTTGAAAAAAGCTGAGAGAAAAATTTAGGAAACTTTTTCGATAGAGCCAAATATTTTAATAAATAAAAAAAAAATTTAACTTTGAGACAAAGTTTTTAACAAAAAATAGCCAGCGACAAGAGATTTTTACTAAAAGGATGCCCACAATTGGGGATTTTTTTTTATAGAAAAAAAAAAAAAAATTTAAACAATTTGAGAAAAATTTTTTATAGAAATTGCCAACAATATTTGCACAATTTTTAAATGAAAATAGTTGCCAGCAATTTGATTAATTTTTTTTTTTATAAAAAAAGTTGAGAAAATTTTTTTTAGCATAAATTAGCAGCCAAATAAACACAACGTTTCTACAGAAAAAAAAGCCAGCTGTATTTTTGCTCTTAAAAAAAATTGGCAGTAACTTAAGCTAAATATTTAAAAAAAAAATTACCAGAAGATTAAGAAAAATATTTTTTTTATAAAAAAAGTTAAAAAAATTTGGGAAAAATTTGAGAAAAATTTTTTTCCTTAAAAAGATAGATATTAAATTGAAAGAAAATATTTTATGAAAATATTAGAAAATATTTATTAAAATTTACTTTTTTCGGCCTTGGTTTATTTTTTAATTTAATTTTTTTAAAGAAAAATTATTTTTCAAATGTACGCGGACGTTTTCCAAAGAAAACAAGAAAAATTAGACGCTGGCAGAATGTAATGCCGCATTTTTAGGACCGACAAAAGCTGAAAATCATTGGTTCAACCCCTGGCTGGGGAAAAAAAATTAAAAAATAATAAAATATATTTAAAGGAATCAAATTGTTATAAAAAAGTTTCTGAATAATAAATTTTCATAATTGAAAGAAATTTTTTTGCTTCTTAAAGCTGACAGCAAATTAAGGGAACTTTTTTTGCTAAAGATAAATATTTCTGTATTTAAAAACTAACTTTGAGAAAAAGTTTTTAACAAAAAATATTCAGCAACTTGGACAAGAGATTTGTAACGAAACAATTTTTTCATTTTCAACAATTTTTTACAGAAAAAATTTCAAGCAATTTGAAAAAAAAAATTTATAAGAAATTGCCAACAATATCAGCAACATTTTTAAATGTAAATTGTTGTCAACAATGTGATAAACATTTTTTTTTTAATAAAAAAAAATCTGGGATTAATTTTTCTTTAGTATAAAATTAGCAGCAATTTGAATACAACATTTCGACAAAAAAAAAAAAAAAAAAAATTGCCAGCAGTTTGAGCAAAATATTTTTATAGAAAAATGGAAAAATTAAAAAAAAAAATTGTCAGCGATTATAGCAATTTTTTTTTAAATACAAACAGCAAATAAATCATTTTTTTTTATAAAAAGGTTGACATTAATAAAATTTCTTTATGAAAAAAAGTTGCCAGCATATTCAATAAACTTTTCTATGGAAAACATTTTTTTTTAATATTTTCAGCCAACTTTTGAAAAAATTGGTCTGTAAAAAAAATGTCCTAAAATTTATATGCAATTTTTTTTTTTTTTAAATTGCTAATTTAGTTGTATTTTATAACGAACAGGTTGCCAGCAATTTGAGCAAGAAATTTTTTTCTATTATAAAATTTTTTGCAGTTATTTGATCAAAAGTCATGAACAAAATTTTAAGCTTTTTTTTTTTTTTTTTATTGAAATTTATAAATTTTGGTTAAAGATTCAAAAATACA
Organism: Cistogaster globosa; assembly: GCA_937654795.1. Classification (NCBI taxonomy): domain Eukaryota; kingdom Metazoa; phylum Arthropoda; class Insecta; order Diptera; family Tachinidae; genus Cistogaster; species Cistogaster globosa. The sequence goes on from OW569406.1 coordinate 6,232,753, forward strand.
ATATTTGGCTGTTATGCTTGAAAATTACTCAAGGATTTTTTTATGCTTAAAAGGCATTGTTTAATATTCTCATAAACATGATAATGTTAACTCCTTAAATAAAGATTTCTTGGTTTTTAAAGCTGTTTTTATCAAGCTTAAATTTTATTTATAAAAATTCCAATTTATTAATCTAAAAAAAAAAATAATAAAAAAAAAATTAAATATAAAATTAAATAATGACTAAATAAATTGTTTTCAAATCCTCTAATAAAATCAGTCGCTATAATGATGACAATGTTCGCCTCTGCACAGTTGCCTAATTTATGAAAGATCTCTGCTTAATTTTAAACTCTTAAAAAATATTATTTTTAAAGCCCCTAAAAGTATGCTTAACTAAAAGCCAAATTATAAAAGCCAAGCAAATAAGACTCCTTCAAAAATGCGAAGCTTAATTTTTAGCAATCAGGCAAACAGGAATTTTAAATGTGATAAAACAAATTGGAGTGGAGCAATAGCAAGCAGCAGTCAAATAAACCAAATAATAATAAAACAAAAACATGAGTAATTTAAAGTTTTAAAGTCTAAACAAATAACAAATGATATGAACAACAACTAAAGAACTTGAGAACGAAATGGAAAAAACCGTTGATGATAACACTGATGCTGGGTGGTGATGAATGTTAGTACCACCACCACCAAATAATAAAACAACAACAAAACCTTACATTAATCTGTTTAAGAAATTATCTAGGCGCACGTGAGCAAATAAGTTCATTTGTATTTTTTGTTTTGTTTCATTTTTTTGCCTTAAGTTTGTATCATTTCCTTCATAAGTATTTCTGTGAGCTGTTTTGTTAAAGATTTTCGCATATTTATTTATTTTTTTTTTGTTCTATTTATATTGTGTTGCCTAAAAGTATGCTACAATTTATTGCGTGAGAATTTATGTAGGCTGGCTTGAGTTTACTTTTATAAAAATTTGTTTTCATACAGGTTTTAGTAAAATTTTGTGACACCCGCTTCTCTTCTGTTTTCTTTGCAACAAGAAAAAAAAAATAGAGATCTGTTTACCTGCATCGCTACAAATGTTTTGTGGGAAAAAAGAAAAATTACATTCAAATAGAATGGGTTTTTAGTGCTGATACGCTAATACCGTTTACTGATTTTGTTGCCTTTATTGTTAGATATGACTTGTTTTTCTTTGTTGGTTATCAACTGGGAATTTACGTGTATTTCCGTTTTTATTGTTCATCGCACAAAACGTATAAATTCATTGTTTGTGTGCATTCGTTCATTCATTGTACTGTTTTGTTGTATTAAAATGATTTTATTTTATAGATTTAACAAAAGGATGCAAACATGTTTAACACACAAAACAGTTGAAGATAAGCGAATTTAAAAAATTTTAAATTCAGTTTTAAAAATTTTAAATTCATTAAAATGCTACAGAAGGTCAAAGAAAAAGTAAAAGTTCTGTCTTGATGTAGCGATCCAGCAAATGCTGCTGCATTTCATTCTGCCAGCGTTTAATTTTTCTTGTTTTTTTTTGGAAAACGTCCGCACATATTTTTAAATAATTTTCCTTTCTAAAATTTTTTTTTAGAAATTTAATTAAATATTAAATTAAATACATTTTCTAGAGACTTTATTAACAGTTATACTAAAGATGACATCACTAGAAGTTGCATGTCATACGGAAGACTTATCTAGACTCTCAGCTTGAAATAAGAGTAGAGACCAACTTTAGATACAAGACCAAGATCGTGGAAAATATTTTTCTCCTCTGTAGTTTAGCAAATTTTCATTTAGTTATTGATTAAATAAATTTTAATTCACGTTTTTTTTTATTCTATAAATACCAGCCTCTAGACTCGACTACAAAACAAGAATTTCTACTATAAAACTAAAACAAACGTCAATCATATCGGCTGCTTTTTCTATGATTGATATAACTTATCAAGGACTTAACAATTAAACAAACTGTCCCACCAGCTTTGCTTCTTGAAATTTATGATCAAATCATCATCAAATGATTGACATTGGAATAAAATTTACTTAAAAAAAAAAACAGCTATCAAACAACAAACAAACGAGAAAAATTTCCGCATTTAAAGTAAAACCAATTAGGAATAGATCCTAAAACATAAATTATACCAAAAATAATTTCGCCGAGTGCATAAAGACTTCACTTAAATCAATTATTTATTTTTGAAAAATTTTAGTGCCTGTCCTTGGTAAGATTAGACAGGCAGCAGTGATGCCACAGCCCACTTGGATCTATTAATTGGTCCCTTTGTGTTACCTGCTATCAGAAGGTAGAGAGAAAAACAAACAGAGAGTGAAGCAGGACATAGCAAAAGAAATGAAGATTAGAGAAAGAGAAAGAAAGAACCGCGGACATGAAAAATCTAGAGAAGACCCCGCTGGATAGGGCCAACTTGCCAAAGAGTGCACTTAACCCATTAACTGAGTCACAATGTCCGGCTATGGGCCAATAAGCCACAAACTGCACCTCAAAATGGAACTGATCCTACAGGGACCCAGTGATGATATATCAGATAGGCCGTTTTAGTAACGCTGACCGAGATATTTTAGCCGTAAATACCCCAGAGTGGAGCAAAGACAGAGAATGTGTTCCACCGTCTCAAGTGTCTATTCTAGAATCGTTTAAAAAAAGACGGCCATATACGTGAAACTTGCATTACTGTTGGCCTACCCTTTTATTCATTTTAAATTCTGTTTTTCCTTTTTCTGATTAAAGACATAGCAATACATTCTCCGAGCAAGTTAAAATTGCCTGCTGTAACGATTTAACAAAATAAGGCCACATTCGTCAAAAACACAGACTCTGTGGAAGGCCCCTCATATCCTTGATATTTTTAAGTTCTTGCAGCAGACATAAAATACTTAAACTTTAAGTATCTGTTCAAGTGCTTTCATATTTCATTGTTGGGACGGGTGTTTTTAAAGAGGAAGTAGCTTAACAGACTCAAATTTACAAATTAACTTGTCTGGTTATCACTGTTCAAAAAATAAAATTTTGTCGAACATCAAATTAATTAAATTAATGATGGCCAGCGAATCACTCCATTTGGTTGTAAAAAGGGCCTCAAGCAGAGGCAAGCAATTAAGACCATTCGCTTCCATCTCCTAAGACTCTAGATTTGGTGAGAAGAAATCCGTAACCAAGCTGGAAAAGCATAGGACCTGGCGGTATAACAAAAGACGCACTCTCCTGTCTAGACCTCCCCTACGATTCAATACGCCCGGGTAAGAAGAGTAACATCTGATGGCTTTTCCGAGATATCATTAATATGTCTATAGAATTTGAAGTTTTCGTGCCACCTAGTTACTTAAGCCTGTCCGAAATTCCAATCCGTTTTAGTCCAACAGTCAAACATGTTATGTATGGTCTACAGTTTGGTTAAATATATTTGCTAGATATCGCTTGAGTCGTTCGTTTGTGATCCTTGCTTTAGCACCTGAAAACGCAATAAGAATATCATGAGCATAAATAATTAAAAGATCCTCCCATGATGGCTTGTGGTATGGCGGACATTAAGATATTTTATAGCACAGGGCCTAGCAATGAAAACTGTGGCACTCCAGCAAAAATCGCATTCTCGCCAGACCTAACATCACCCAAGCTTATCCGTAAAGATCGCTCCCTCAGGAAACTGTGTACTATGCGGCAAATGCCAACACCAAATCCCATACTAATCATCTTGAACATAAGACCATCATGCCAAATTGTATCAAAAGCTTTGGCAAAGTCCAAACTGACAGCTATCGTGGGACATCTTCTGTTCAATCCCCTGGCAACGATCTCCGTCAGTACCGTCAGAGAAATCAATTATGATAATAATTTGAATAACTTAATTTTTTGAATTGAACACTATTGTAAAACTTTTAAACAAAGAATAATTTTAGAGATGTAATATTTTTTATAATTTTCGTTTACGACGTATGATTAATATTAATTATTGGTTATTTATGGTTTAAGTTCGATAACTTTTTTAATATTAGAAATATATTTAAAAACTAAAAAGTATTTTATAATAAGCACTCCAGAGTATTAAGTGACATGCCAAAAATATTTTAATTTAAATTTTTTCTTAAAAAATATTGAATTGTAATTCAAAAAAAATTAATTTTATATGTTACGAGGGGTGCTCTATATATTTCTCGCCTAATAGTGATAATGCGAATATTTATAATCAAAGATGGTTTTATTGTTTTTCAAAGTATACTCCAGCATGATTTATACACTTTTGCATCCGCTCAAACCAGTTGTCGAAGCACTTATTCAACTCCGATTAAGACACCTCTAAAACATGGTTTTTGAACACTTCAACAGCTTCTTCTGGCGACGAAAATCGTTGACGACGCATTTTTTCCTTGATGTGCGGAAAGAAGAAGAAGTAATTAGGTGCTAAGTTAGGGCTGTACGGCGGATGACCGATTAATTCGACGTTTTGGCCGGCCAAAAACGCTCTGGTTTGAGCCGATGTGTGAGAGCTCGCATTGTCATCGTGAACAATGATTCGTCTTCCCTTGTTGGTTTTTCGAATTTCTCCGATGACTTCAGGCAAACAAATTGTAGTGTACCACTCAGAAGTGACCGTACTACGTTGCTCAAGCGAAACAGTCGCCACATGACCAGTTTTGCCAAAGAAACAGGCGACCATTTGCTTCGAAGTGCTTCTTCCACGAACAACTTTCGTTGGATTTTTCTCGTCTTTGAAGACCCACACGGTCGATTGTTGTTTCGTTTCGGGCTCATACGCATAGATCCATGATTCGTCACCTGTGACGATCTTATAATCGTCTCTTAAAGCACCGCAATTGTATTTTTGCAACATTTCTTTGCACCAATCGACACGAGCCTTTTTTTGAGCGACTTTCAAATTGTGTGGGATCCAACGAGAACAAACCTTTTTTACGGCCAGGTGTTCATGTAGTATCAAATGTATGCTAGCGGAAGAAATGTCCAAGGATGTCTCTATCTCTCGGTATATCGCATGTCGATCTTGCATTATGAGTTCACGCACGGCATCAATGTTATGTGGCACAACAGCCGTTTTTGGACGACCTTCACGGAATTCATCTTTGAGCGAGCTTCGGCCACGATTAAATTCATTATACCAGTTTTTCACAGTGCTATAGGATGGTGCTTCATCGCCATACAAAGATTTAAGTTCATCAATGCACTCTTGTCGTGATAATCCACGTCGAAAGTTGTAAAAAGTGATGGCACGAAAATGTTCACGAGTTAATTCCATTTTTTTCTATATAAATTTTTTCAAGTCACTGTAAACAACACAAATAATGGTCGTACGTCAAAACGTTTTGAGTACGATTATGCTTAAAAATGACAAACTTTTCAATGGAAATGTCAGATTGCACTTGGCAGCACTCAGTGTTGCCAGGCCAGAAATATATATAGCAGCCCTCATACTTTTTATAAATAACTGAATATGTACTTTTTTAATGTTCTGAACATTTAGCTATAGGCTTACTAAAATATTAAGCGTTAATATTAATTGTTATGACTTTTAACAATCATAAAAGAAAAGAAAGAAAGAAAATGTGACAAAACTGGAATTAATATTAATCATACGTTTTATCGCATTTTTTTTATAAATGAGAATTTCAAAGATTTTGCTCTTCGTCAATATTTGCTACAACACTTTCCGTTACTAAATTTAAAATTTATAAATTATTTACAATGTTTTGAATATCACGAAAACTCACTACAATAATTTATAATATTTTCATTTAAATACAAAAATGACACAAGTGCATTTGTAGCAGGAGGGAAACAAAATTAAATAGCAACGATAAGTTCAAATACAAGCTAACAGTTTCTGTGATAGTATGTGTGTGCGTGTGTGCGTGTAAAAATGTTAATGCTTGTCATAGTTACATATTATTTTGTTTAAGTTTTATCAAATGCCATTATGTAGCTGTCATATTTTATTAAATCTCTACCACTCAAAATACGCAATTTATTATAATTTTTTTTCTTGTTTCAGTACGTATTTGTTGCTGTCGCTGTTTTGTTGCATACAGCAAGGCACTACAATTGCATAACAAGACTAAGCCACAACAAGCAAATGCACTCAAAATAATGAATGCGCATAATAATTTTCATAATTTTTAGTTCATTTTGTGATGATGTTTACAATTTAAATTTTAATTAATTTACACTGTTGAAGGGAGTGATTAGCATAAATACATTTGCGAATAGTTTTGATAAAATTTTGCTACATATATCACAGTTAATTAAAAGCTTTAAGCCTACCTTCCTCTACTGTTAAAGAAAAAAGTATTTAAAATTTAAATTATAATCGTATCTGAAAAAATTACTTCTTTTGTAGGAAATTAAATTAAAAAGTACGTACGATATAGAGAATGGGAAAACGCTGACCCTAAAATATTTATTTTATTTATTTATCTTTTTATTTTATTTTAATCAATTTATTTATTTATAATTTTTCTTAACCTTCTTTCACACGCATTTAACATAAACGAACACTGCATAAGTCAAACTAAATGACATTAGTGCTTTCGTTTATCTGTTAAATTAATTAATTCATTCTTAGTAGAGTCCAAGTTGTGATCTATAAGAGATCAATATTCGATGCCTATGCAAGTTGTTTTTGTAAATTTTTAAGCAATAAATTTTTAATCATCTGGTAGTTGAGAAAAAGTTACTCTTAATATAACAGGGAAGTGGAAGTGTTTTTGTATTGATATAACGGTTCTTTTCTTTCCAATTATCTTCTGGTAGAGATGTAATAGTGATTTTTTGTAAAATTGAATTTTTAATCTAAAGAAGTAACGAAGAAGTGACTTTTATCTAAAAATGCTTTGTTAAATGCTGGCAGGGATTGTATGTTGCCAATACAATCATAGTTGTCTTGAGGCGTAATTCAGTCGAAGATACTGATGTTAACAATCACAATTGGCTTGAGGCGTGACTCAGTCGAAGATATTGATGTTAATTTTTATTTCAAAAATCTCTCTTCTTCAGCCTCTTTATTTTTATAGAAAAAAGCACTAAATTTTGCATTAGAATTTAATGAAAATGCATTTTTATAATCCTTTTTATTGAGTTTTAAAAATGCGTTTTTTATTTTTATTTTTAAACCACAAAACTGTAAACACATACTTACACACACAAACACATACACACACAAACACATACACATACACACACTTATTTAAACCCAAATAAAATGATAATCATTTTTATATTCTTTTTGTTTATGATTATGAGCATTACGTTTTATTATTAACACATTACTATTGTTGTTGTTTTTGTTGTTGCTTTTCACCCATATTTTGTTATTTTAAAATAAAAATCATAAAATTCTTGTTTGCAATTTTAGCTTTAGCTGCTGCTGCTATAAATATATTTTATGTTTAATTACATCATTACAAATAATTACAGCAGACATTACAACAATAAAGAGAAAAGGAAAAAAAACCCATTACAGTCATTAAATATGCATTTGATATTAAAAAAAAATTAATTAGATTTTTTTTTATAGAGAAATTATAAATTTATGTAGAAACAAAACACAGGGCTTAAATAATTCTTGTAAAAAAACCGACTTCAAAACAGACAAATTTAATTTCATATTTCTTTAGGAGGGCGAATATACATTAATTATATTTTATTCGAAAAAGATTGCGTCAGGATTTTTATATGTCGTAGAACTAAACATGAATGCAGATTAAACAAGAAAATTCAGCAGTTCTGTAGACACCCTTTATTTTTTACACTTTTTATTGCTGACACAGTAAAACAAAATTTGTTTAAATTCCAAACATTAATCTATACCTGTTCAAAATGTTGGCCATATATATCAAATTACAACCATTGGGACACCCTTTATTTTTTAATTAAAAATATTTATGCTTGTTGTTACACTTGATATAGTAATGGACATTCTGTCTTATTTTAAAAAGTTTCTCTGTAACGGTTTTAAAGATAGACCATATAGGTCACATTACAGCAGTAATAGGGACACCCTTTAATTTTTTAATTCAAGTTTGCTACTTGTTAAAGCGGACTTAGCAATAAAGATTCTGTGCAAATTTCAGTCAACTGTCTACAACTGTTCAACAGTTTGATCATGTACATCAAATAACAGCAACTATAGGAACACCCTATAATTTATATTTTTAAATATTTATATATCCAAATAAACTCGACAAAGTAGCGGACATTGTGTTTAATTTTCAAGTATTTGTATATAACGGTTCCAACGATATGGATATATAAGTCAATTTACTTCAAATATGGGAACACCCTTTAATTTCTAAATTCAAATTTTATACATTGTTACTATAGCGGACTTAGCTGTCTGTCTATAAGGGTTCAAAAGTTTGGCCACATACATCAACTTACAATAACTATTGGGGTACCCTTTAATTTTTAACTTTGAATGTTTATAATTGTTATCATGACGGTCATAGTAATTGACCTCCTGTCCAATTTTCAAGTTTTTGTCTTTAACGGTTCAAAAGATAGGCGCATATAAGTCGATTTATGTCACCTCTGGGGACACCCTTTAATTTTTAGATCTATTTTTGTAATAATTTTTACTATTTGAAGCTATAGTGGTACTTTGTGTTATTAAATTTTGGAGTAATGTGCTTTACGGTTCATAACACTCTTAAAAATTTATGTTTTATGGGGACACCCTTTAAATTAAAATTTTTTTAAATGTTTTCAAAACGGGACAAATCTGTTGCATAACCTTTCATATAACGAATGTCACGAATAACGCGAACAATGTTGCCCTCCTAAGCGACAATTTTTGCTGGTTTATCAGCATAAACCAGTGACTTCATGTGGCCCCACAGTAAATAATCGAGAGATGTCAAATAGCACAACCTTGGAGGCCATTTGACAGGTCCATTTCTCAAAATAAACTTATAGCCAAATTTTAATTACAATAACTCGATGGATGCGGTCGCTGTATGGCACGTAGTGCCATCTTGTTGGAACCACATTTCGTCCGAATCAATGTCATCCATATTTTCAAAGAAACAAACATTAATCATGATGCGGTAACGATCTCCATTGACCGTAACGTGAGATTCGGCCTCGTTATTTAAAAAATAATGTCAGATGATGGCATGAGCCAAACGGTGCATTTCTCTGAATGCAGTGGACTCTGTGAGGTATGTTGTAGATTGGTCTCACTCCATTTGCGTCAATTTTGCTTGTTATAAATTCATGAAACTCCAAACTTAATATTTGATATTTGTATTCGAAAAACTTTTGCCACAATTCACAAGTTGTTAGCAAACAATCTTTGTCTTAAATAAGTTTGGAGTTCTTTTAATGGTTTCAATTACTTCTGTTCGTGTGTAATTCAAGTTGTTGTTGTGTTTTTGTTTTAACAAACAATACAAATTTTATTGAATACATTCTTTGTAATGTTTAACTTATTTTAAAGTTTTTCTTTGTTGTTGCTTTTATTTCCATTTTCTATTTTAAGATAAAAAGTTTTAAGAATTTTTGTTAAACTTCACTTACTTTTCTTATTGTTTAAAAACAAACAAAAAGGAGAAGAAATCTGCGTATAGTGAAAAGAGTTCAAATAAAATTTTAGGTCTCCATATTACTCTTGAATTCTGCTAAATATTAAAACTTTTTAAATACTAAATATAGAATTTTATGAAAGTTTTTTTTAGCCCTGAACTAAAAATAAAAAATTTATTAAATAAAAAAATTTTAATTAAATAAATGTTTAAAAAAGACATTTAAACAAGGCCATTTTAAAAACATTTTATTACACAAAGTTTTTAATTTTGTTAAAATTGTTCGCTGGGTTAAGTTTGTACGAGGGCTGCTCTATATATTTCTGGCCTAATAGTGAAAATGCGAATATTTATAATCAAAAATGGTTTTATTGTTTTTCAAAGTATTCTCCAGCATGATTTATACACTTTTGCATGCGCTCAAACCAGTTGTCGAAGCACTTTTTCCACTCCGAATGAGACACCTCTAAAACATGGTTTTTGAACACTTCAACAGCTTCTTCTGGCGACGAAAATCGTTGACCACGCATTTTTTTCTTGATGTGCGGAAACAAGAAGAAGTCATTAGGTGCCAAGTCAGGGCTGTACGGCGGATGATCCATTAACTCGACGTTTTGGCCGGTCAAAAACGCTCTGGTTTGAGCCGATGTGTGAGAGCTCGCATTGTCATGGTGAACAATGATTCGTCTTCTCTTGTTGGTTTTTCGAATTTCTCCGATGACTTCAGGCAAACAAATTGTAGTGTACCACTCAGAAGTGATCGTCCTACGTTGCTCAAGCGGAGCAGTCGCCACATGACCAGTTTTGCCGAAGAAACAGGCGACCATTTGCTTCGAAGTGCTTCTTCCACGAACAACTTTCGTTCGATTTTGCTCGTCCTTGAAGACCCACACGGTCGATTGTTATTTCGTTTCGGGCTCATACGCATAGATCCATTATTCGTCACCTGTGACGATCTTATAAACGTCTTTTGAAACACCGCAATCGTATTTTTGAAACATTTCTTTGCACCAATCGACACGAGCCTTTTTTAGAGCGACTTTCAAATTGTGCGGGATCCAACGAGAACAAACCTTTTTTACGGGCAGGTCGCATGTCGATCTTGCATTATGAGTTCACGCACGGCATCAATGTTATGTGGCACAACAGCCGTTTTTGGACGACCTTCACGGAATTCATCTTTGAGCGAGCTTCGGCCACGATTAAATTCATTATACCAGTTTTTCACAGTGCTATAGGATGGTGCTTCATCGCCATACAAAGATTTAAGTTCATCAATGCACTCTTGTCGTGATAATCCACGTCGAAAGTTGTAAAAAGTGATGGCACGAAAATGTTCACGAGTTAATTCCATTTTTTTCTATATAAATTTTTTCAAGTCACTGTAAACAACACAAATAATGGTCGTACGTCAAAACGTTTTGAGTACGATTATGCTTAAAAATGACAAACTTTCCAATGGAGATGTTAGATTGCACTTGGCAGCACTCAGTGTTGCCAGGCCAGAAATATATATAGCAGCCCTCGTAAAAAATCTCAATACCTTTTGCAATTAGTTTGATTAAACATTTTTATAAAAATTTTATTTTCATTGATTTCTCTTGAAAAAAAAAAACACATTTTCTTCTTAGTGCTGATAAAATTGTTTATTGGGTTATTTTTAATTACAAAATAATTCTTTAGAAAATTTTACAATTTTTATGCCTTTTTAGTTTTATATTCAATTAAAATTCTTTTACTCTCTTTTTTTCTCTCATTAAAAGAAAAACCTTTTTTTTATGTCTTTGTTTAATAACCTTTTAAATGTTTATTTTTTTTATTATTAAATAAAAAAATTTTAATTTTTACTTTTTTTCATTTATTTGTTCCATTCAAATGTATTAAAATACAAACCAGGTCTCACGAAAAAAATACAAAACAAATAAAAAGAGAATAATTAAATTCATATGCACGTTTTACAATTGTCACAACTCCGTTCACATACGCGAATGATGTTTTGCTTACTTGAATATTCATAAAGTTTATGTGAGTGTGTATGTATACATTTTTCTCCAGTTAATGTCCTCTTGTTGTTGTACTAACAGTTGTTAAACGAAAATTTTTGTTGTTCATTTTTGTTGCCTTCTCAAAAATTTATTTGTTTTTGCTCAGTCTCACGTTTTGTTATATGAAAATATTTAATTGTGTGTGTGTGTTTATTGCCAGTCCGTTATACTCTTTTAATAATTCTGCTAGTAGTTGTTTTTATTTCTCCCTTATTGTTGTTTGATTAAAATCACAGTGTGCGTACATGTAGGCCTGCGTTTGTGTGTTTGTTTTGTTATTTCATTATTATGGGTTTGTTTACCATAAACATTTTAATTGTTATTTGAACGAACGTGTAGGAGTTATGTGTGTTAATAAAAGAGAGTCAGTATAAGTGTATGTATTATTTTACACTGGAGTTTGTTTATTTTTTAAAAAGTAAAACAGAAAAAACATATTTTAGAAATATTATTCTTTTATACTTAACAAGAAAATTTATTATTTGGAATCTTTATTATATTAAATTACTTTAATTGTGCTTGATTCCTTCAAATATAAATATTTCATGATATTCTCATGAAATATTTATGACATTACTGTGGGGAAAGCATATCCATATGGTCATTTCGCTACTGCTTGTATAGCTCATCAGTGGATTTTACCCAAATTTTGTAAAGAAAACCTCAAAGTCTTATACCAAAAGCCAAATTAATTAAATGAGAACTCCATTGAATCAATTTTAAAAAATTTTTTTAAGTTGTGTTTATACTTCTTTGTAGGCAGACGCAAAGATTTCTAAGCGATCAATCACTCTAGAGGATGGATTATATTATTACTGATCTGAGAGTAAATATTTCAAGGGGACAACTTGAACGAGATTTTTAATTTTTGATTGATTTTGAAAGTCGTTGATTCAGTTTAGTTTACTAGCAAAATAAGCATTATCTCCATATAATTAATATTTAATTTTTTTTGGCAGGATCCAAAGTTTTTTGTTTAATTTTTTAAAAGTTAAAAAAATCATTTTTGTATTTAATTTCCCATTTTCAAAAATTCAATGTTTAAAATAATTCTAATTTTTATCTAATAATAAAAATAATTACTAACCTTTTTACCGATATGTTCTACTCTGAGACTTTTTTTGATGTAAATGCTGTTGTACTAAAAATATTCAAGAAAAAATCTAAGACAAAAAATATTTTTTTTGGAAAAATATTTTTATAGTTTACATTCACTCCAAAATGTTTTTTAGGCAATTTTTTTTTCAATTCTATTTAAAAAGTTGCAGTGTTTACATAACCATAACCAAACAAAACATTCCCCAACAAAAACATTTTCTTAAAATTCAAGCCCTGTTGCTTTAACACCAAACAAAAGTTTGATACTAATTTCATGAAAAATTGCATAGTGTAAATGCCGCAATATATATTTTTTTTAAATTTATTTTATTTATTTCTATGCGTTCACATTTTGTAAAATGTTTGAGAACAACGTTTAAGAAAATTCTGAAAACGAATTTAATTTAATTTAAGAAAAAATTGTTCTTTTTGGTAAAAATAATTTTAAAATTTATTTAATTTTTTGGTTTTTTACATTAACATTTGAAAAGCATTTGAGTATAAATTTTTTTTGTGAAAATACTTTTATGGTCGAGATTTACACCATCCAATTTTTTTAAGACATTTTTTTTCTCAATTCTCTATTTAAGTTGCAGCGTTATGAAATATTTAAAAAATAAACATGAGCAACAGTAACATCCACTCAAATGCAAGCGATACCATACTTCCTACCCCTTCTGCTTCTAAAACAAATAAAAATTTCATGCTAATTTCATGAAAAATTTCAGAGTGGAAATGAGAAAAAGTGTCAAAAAAAAAAATATATTAAAATTAAAAAATTTAATTAAGAAAAAATTGAGATCGAATAGTTTTAGATTAAGAAAAAATGTATTTTTTTTTGGTTTTAAAGCAGTTAATTTTTAATTAATTTTTTTGCTTTTTTTGTTTTGCGTTAAATTTTAAAAAAAAATTTACAACTTGCTGCAGTGTGTAGAGACTCAAATTTTTTTATTTAATTTTAAAATATTTTTAATTTTGTCATGATATCAATGAGGAAAAAGCAACCATATTTTTCAACTTTTTTGTCCTTTTCAATTTCCAAACATTTTTATGGAAAATTTTCCAAAAGAAAAAAATTTAAAGTAAAAAAGTTTAATAAAATTTTGTTTCTTTGAATCTTCAGCTTCAATCTCGAAATCTTAACACTGACCCCCCCAAAGCTGATGCTGCAAAAATGATAAGCGTAAAAATAAAAAACTTTCATCATCATCAATAGCATCAGCATCAACATTTATTTAAGCAGCAGCGTAAAACTGATGATACTCTGACAAACAACATGGCGTTAGCGATGTTCATGTTGATGTTGATGATGAAAACTCATTGAAGTTTGAATGTGAAGACTGTAACTAAAAGATAAAATAAAAATTATAATGTGAATCATAAAAATATATTAAAAGGCCAAGAAGAAGTAGAAGAAGAAGAAAAAAAAAGAAACCAATAGGAGAAGAATTTCATTAAAATTATTTCCATCATCTTTAGTTTCAAAAAAAAATTTATAATTTTTGTTTGCACATTCATCTGCATCTTTTACGCTTTTTCTGACGAATGGAAACGCATTAATGTTAAAAATTTCTGAAGTTTATTGTGCTGTTTGTTTGTTTGTCTATTTGTTTGTTTGGAAGTTTTTCTTCATGTTCCGTTAGAATTTTGCCCGTTGGCCTTAAAATTTTCATAATTTAGTTTTTATTAATATTTAAATGTTAGGAAATGAGTATTAAAACAGAAGCATTTTAAGTAAATTAACAAAGATAATTATAAAAGATATTAACAGCTGAAATGGCGTAAATTTAGCAAGAGAAATGAAATGTATAAAAAACATAAAAAATAAAAAAATTTATTTAATTTAAATAAGAAAATCTAAACAAAATTTAAGACTGAATATAGAAAAATTTGGCGAAATGGCCAAAGGATAAGGATCCTCATTTCATGAGTTTACTAAATTGCATATCCAATGTTTCAATAATAGACTTGAAGAGATGAGTGCTTTTAGTATGATTTCAGTTTAGTCAACCGACTAACTTTTTCTATTAAGTTTTACTGCGATATGGCTGACTAGTTTCCCCACTTTTTTTCATCAAAACTAAATTTAACTAAATTTAAATTTATTATCTTTCTCTCTCTCTCTCTCTCTCTCTCTCTCTCTTGGTTTTTCTTTTTTTTTTTTAATATTTAAATGTCTTACTCCGCTCCTATAACAGACATTCGCTAGCTTGTCTGCTGAAACACATTTCTAAATAATTCTTAGAAGGCTGGTGTTTTTACTGGGATAGGGGATTTTATTTATGTCATTCATTATGACATTCACTATTCAATAAAATTGCATACTCCTCAAGTCCGTGCTTTTCCTTGCAAGAAAAAAAAAAAGAAAAAATGAAAAAAGTGTATTCTAAGCTTTAAACTTATTTTATTATTTATTAAAAAATTCTTAAAAAAATAAAATAAAAAAAAAAATAAAAAATATAAAACTAAAAAATTATATTTTTCAAATATTCTTATCATCCATCATCTGGCTTTCATTACAGTTAAAATAACAAGACAAGGAATCAAATAAAAGCGCGTAACATATCTGACAAATTGTTGAAGGGGAATTTTCTTGCAACATTTTCGTAAGACTCCTGCAGTTGGTGAAGAGTTATGTCAAATGCATGGCAACAAATGCGCTTTCGTCATGTCTGACTTTTTAAGATTTTTCTTTATTCTAACAGCAACTTAATTTCACATTAGTGAAATCAGAAAACATTTATTCATACGCTTTTCATAATACTTTTGGCAAAAAGTTTATTGGGGGATTTTTGGCATTAAAAACAATTTAAAATTGAAGCATACTTTAAGGCATAAAATTATTTCAGCAAATAGAGAGCTAATAAATAATAATTTTATATTCGTGTTTAAGAAATAAGAAAAATAAACATTTGAATAAAACATAACTGATATTGAATTTTCAACCAATAAATAAAAATATAAAATTTTTGTATTACAAAAGTATTTATTAAATATTTCTTATTATTCTTATCAACAACAGTAATTAGAGGATAAGATCTTTTTCAGCATGAAGATCTTCGTTTCTATAAGGATCTGTAATGCTATCGATCTTTAAATTTTTCCCTTAAGTCTAAGACCCTCTTGAAGAACGCAACAACTCAAGTTGAAGAGTAATCTTCTGAAAGTCTTTAAAAAGCTAATGATTCCTATAAAGAAAAGTTTTTCTATTCTTAACTAAAGTCTTCACCAAAAATGTCTGCTGTGTCTTGTTGCAAATTAAATAATAAGAAATCATTTCTTTAAAACATCAGCTCCTCGGAAGAATTCTAATTTTGAGTAATTTTGTGGAAGAGAAAAAAGTACAAAGAACGAATTGAAGTTTTAATCTTTAGTATGCAGAGTCCCTTATCTAAAACTGTGCAAAGTTTAATTTGCATTCTCATATACGATAGACTGCACTAAGGTTTATAACGGTAGTATTGTGCCAATAAAGACGACTTCGAAAATGAGAAGAACAGAAAAGAGGTTCATAATCGCTCTTTATAATTTAATATAATAACAGCAAAATATAGAAAAAAGTTTCTTCTGTGGACCAAAAGCAAAATGGTCGGAGAAGCATTTTAAGTGGCCAAAGATATAAATTTGTTCTAAAACGATAATTTGAGCAGCTAAGCGAAAAAACAAAAGAAACGGGAAATATTAACACATTTGCCGTTTCTTTTGTTTTTTAACTTAAAAAAGTCCCGCGTTTAAGTTAGAACAAAGACCTGTTACACGTTTCTGTATCATAAGTAAAAAAATTTTAAATGAAAATATCGTAGTCATCCTGTTTTATACAGGGTGAGTTACAGTTATTAAAAAAAAAAATAAATAAATAAAAAATATATCATTAAAAAATCCAGCTCTGTGTGTTAAATAAGAACACGATGATATTTTTCTGTGAGAAAATTTTCACCTAAGTTGCAGAAACAGGTTGCAGGCTTAAATATTTGAAGTTATTAAAAGAAGAGTGGCAATAAATTTTACGATTCTAAGTTAACGTTGACATTTTAGAAGATGATGATTGTTCTATAGCTTCATATGAGTCTCCATATAAGTGTCCAGCCCTGGGTGGTATCAAATTACGGACAGCAAGCTAATATCTAAGTAATATAAACATTCTTTATAATCTTGTTTACAAAATTTGAAATAGGTGTCATCATTTCTTTATTCACCATCACAAGAATTGGAAAAACGAACTCGAGCCCGACCTAGAAATTATTATTTTAACAAAACGAAAAATAATGAAAAGAGAAATGAAGCTGAAATATTCTTACGCCATCAAATAAAAAGCATTTAATTATTAAACGTCGTTTGTGAAGACTACACGAGGCATTGAATTCGAGGATCAACGCTTAAGTACAAAATGAAGTTGAATTGAAACACTCTTAAAGGATGCAATGCCTCAGAAAAAGAAAAATCAAAAAGTAATTCTTTTCTTTTTAACAATCTGTCCCAAAAAACTACCTTTAAGAAATTATAAAGGGTGTTTTTTAAGCCCATAAGAACTTTAAATTGTAAAATATAACACAAAACATTCAATTGTAATGATGAATTTTTTTATGCGAAAGATCAAAACATGGCATTAATTTTTTAAAATGATTTTAGCGCATATGGCCACTGCGGCTGCTCATAACAAAGCGCATTCTGGACGTCCAGTTTTGTGTTACTTTATGGTCGTATGTCGCGAATAACACGAACAATGTTGGCCTCCAAAGCGTCAATTGTTGCTGGTTTATCAGCAAAAACTAGTGACTTCATGTGGCCCCACAGAAAAAAATCGAGAGGTATAAAGTCGCACGACCTTGGAGGGCAATTGGTAGGTCCATTTCTCGAAATTAACGTATCGTGAAATTTTGATTTCCATAACTTGATGGTGGCGATTGTCATCTTGCCATTGACCGTAAGGTAAGATCCTGCCTCATTTTTAAAGAAATAAGGAGTGAGGATGCCACCAGCGTGTAAATCCCATCAAACGGTGCATTTTTCTGGATGCAATGGAGTCTGTAGGGTATGTTGTGGATTGGTCTCATTCCATATGCGTCGATTTTGCTTATTAACAAACCCGTTGATTGAAAAACGACCCTCATCGCTGCACACAATTTGACGGTAAAACAACGGGTCAGTTACTAACTGCTCTAGGGCCCAATCGGCGAAAGAACGACGCATATAATGGTCTCGTGGTTTTAATTCCTGCACTTGCTGGATCTTATACGGGTGTAGGTCAAGATCGTTGCTCAAAATTTACTACATAGTGGATGGACAGAGCCCCAATTCCTGCAACCGACGACAAATCTATAAATTTTAATCTTCTTTCACACTTTCACTTAAGAACGCACATTTCCTCGACGTGTTGGTGTTATTGCTTCTTCTAGCGAGTATGTGGTACGAAATCTATTTACAGTTCGACAGATGGCTTGCTTAGAGACGGACAATTATGTGAAGCACAAAAAATCACAAAGTCGTCTATAAGTTGTTCGAATTGATGAGTGATTATCAAGGTAAACTTGAATGATTAAAGCGTTGTTCAAGCGTGAGTCTATTCATTATGATTTGCCAGAGTTTACTGAAAGTAATAAGAACAAATTCTTCAACAAAATTAAATTTTTAAAAAACACTTTAAAAGCACCCGCTAGAATCTTGAGTTAAATTGTAGAAAATTAAAAATCTTCAAAAATATAATTATTGTTAATTAAAAGTTTTCGTAAAAACTAACAGACTCTGGTAGAAGTTTCTTTTAATTAAACTTTAAAAATTATTTAAAATTTTGTTAACACTGTCACTTTGTTATCTATACATCCTTAAAGTATGCTTTGATTTTTATAAGATTTATATTTGTGTTGTTTCTTAGGCTGCAGATACGACCTTCATTTTTCTCTAGTGATTTTCCTTAAATGCCAAGATTTACGAGAAGCTCAGGGAGAGTTTAAATTTGTAACTACACTTTAACTAACTTGATACATGCAACATGCAACAGCATTATGCTTTTCTTTCAACAAAAATAACAACAACGACTGGTGCCAAAAAAAACTATACCAAATTATTACGTGCCTTAGCATTTGGAAAATTTATTTCTTTAGCAACATAGCAAACAAACTGTCTGGCTGGCACCATAGATGGCTGTTGTTTGATGTCACTAACATTTTGTTCAAGTTTGTTTATTAATGTTAGAATTTTTTTTTCAATCAACAGGGGACTGACAGACAACTTCTTAAAGATCTAAATGCAGCAAATGTTAAGTGCATTTTACTTAAAGCAATCTTATGCGTTATGTGTGTTGCTTGTTGCAATTGTATCAATGCTAAATTGTATGAAATGTGTACATGCTCTCACATGGCTCATTTTGCATTATTAAATAATAATTGTATATGACATGATTCAATATCATATTCAATTGCAAATAAATAGATTTATTTTTTTTCTGCACAGTTTTTTTTCTCCTTCAATTTCGTTTTTTTACCTAAAAAATTTACTGACACTAATTTTTTTTTATAAAATCAAAATGGAAAACTTGCAGTTGCAATTTAGAGAAGAAGATAGTTTTATATGACCATTTGTTAGCTAAACATGTGTAAATTTAATTTAATTATAAAAATTTCTAAAAAATCTTAACACTTTTTAAAACAAATTTAATGATGCTCCTATAAATATGCTTTAAATTTTAATTTAATTATGCTCCCTTAAATATGCTTCATAATTCATTTGCTCGCTTTATTTATTAAATAAACTTGTAAATGTTTATTTCTTCTTTCTGCTACCTTTAAAATTCAAAATGTTATTTTATTTAGCAGCTGGCAAATGTTTATGGGAAATAAAACTACTAAAAGCTGTTAAAAAAAATTATTTTCTTAAGAAATAACAGCAGCAAAACTCTCTCAACAATCAAACTCAATGATTGTTGGCAATAAAACTTAACTATTATTTTATGTTTGTATTTTTCTTTTCTTTTTCTTAAACTACAACTGCTTCAGTTAAGTCAGTGTTGAAATGTATTTTTAAACAGAACCGACAGTAAAATACTTTGCGCTAAACACGATAGTACTTTCTTATAGAAATTTGTATTGAAGGACAGACAAGGTAAACAGGCAGATTATTTAAGAGGTTAAAAAAAAAAAAACGCAAGTTGTAAATATTTAAGGGCAGCATTTAAACGAAAACGAAAAAAAGTTGGAATTTAAGTAAAGGAAGTTACAGTGGGTGCTATTTTTGATTGATTTTAAAAAGCATTTTATTTTCTAACAAAAGAAATATTTAAAATAAACAATTAAAAAAAAAAAAAAACCAAAAAAAATTTTTAATAAAAAAATACAAATTAAAAAAGTAACCGGTATTTATAAGTAAGTAACCATTTAAATAAAATTGAAATTAGGTGAAATGGAAATAAATAATGTTTTTTAAAAAATCCTTATTGTTTTCTGGAAAAAAAAAAAACAAGAAATCATTTAATTATAAAAAATATACCAACGAATAATATTTATTGGTTAGGAGTTGCAAGTAACCATAAAATCGATTAAAAATTAATTTTAAATTAAATTCAACAAAGCTACCAATAAACTAATCTCTTTATATGCGATAATTTTGTTCACTACTAAAAAGTAGCGCTAAAATATCGTAATAGATATTTAAGAAATACTCCACTTAAAAGTAAAAAGTAACCGGTAGTCAGATGTAAATAACAGTAACAAAATATTACTATAGCAAAATTAAAAAACTACAGCTTAAAACAGAAAAGAGAAGTAAAATTTAAAACTTTTAAATTTTGCTTGTCTTTTAAATGGTTACTTATTCATTTAAAAAATAACCAATTAACCGAATAAAAAAATTTTAAAGATAATTAAAATTAAAATTAACTACTTTAAAACTAACTAAGTAACCGCATAACAGAAACACAAATAAAAGAACTTATTACGCTACAATAAACAAGCGTAAGGCCAATAAATTGATAGTGACGTTTAAATTAAAGTAACCATTTTAATATACCTAATGTTTCACACTCATTACAGATTATCCATTTTATTCATTTAAAGGTATAATTAACTATAATTTTATTAAAATCTGAAATATAAAATTATTTATAGCAAAAATAATGGTTAGCGTACAGCGAGTACCCGCGAGTACCCACGAGTACCCAAGAGTAATCGTTTTTAAAATGTCTGTTTAGCAAAATTTTTTAAAAGTTTCGTATTTAATTGTTCAAAGATAAACAAAAATTAAATAAAATCATTAAGGAAAAACGTAAGGGCTGAAGAATTTGATGGGTACCCACAATCAGGCTTCTTTAGAAAACCTATTTTATTAAAATATTTTTTTTTTATACTCTTTGCCACAAAAGTGGAAAAAGGGTATAACTAAGTTTCTCATTCCATTTGTAATTTCTACAATATCTATTTCCGATTCCATAAAATACATAAATTCTGACTTCTTATGCATAGCGAAGTCAATTGAGCGATGTCCATCTATCCGTCTTTCCTATGTGTTAGTGTTAAACTTAACTTTGCCAAGGCTTTACATGAGCTAGAGATAATTTAAATACGCCAATATATTAGACATAGTTTCTCAAGGGTTGCTAATGAAAACCAGTAAGATCGGTCCATGTCCCTCGAGGCAGTAGGCTAAACACCACGACTGTCTCTAATTTTTCCATATCTTTTGAAACATTGAAGTAACGCCAATCAACAAAACAAATATATGAAGCGATAGGGACTAAAAAAATAAGAAAAAAAAACATTAAATGAGAAAATAGGCGCTCTGGAATTTTTATAAAAAGTTCGATTGTCAATATGGGTATCATTTCCACAGGGGTTGAACCCTGGCCAACCAGGTTTGCAGTCAACTAACTAACTACGATGACTACAGCAGCTCCACTCATGGATATAAAAGTAAAGCTTATTAAAAAATGATATAACAGAAAGGTGAACTAAAAATACCTTAAAATATTACGCTACTTTGTATCAATTCTAACATCTATTTGTGTATTTTCCCTCGCAATAAAAGAATTTTGGCAAAATGAATCGCCTATAAAAATTTCTAAAAATTTCTTAATTGAAAAGCAGGTGGATATAAAATTTCTTGAAATATTTTTATAAAGTATCTGACAGCCTTAAAGTCACCTTTAATTACTAGAAAATTACACAGCTTGTTAATTTAAGCCTGCACTTTTAAAACAAATCTTTTTTAATGCAGCCTTAATTTAGGCGATATTTTTGTTTTATATAAGACCCCTAAAAGTATGCTTCACAACATTTAATTTAAAATTCTTTATACGTTTTACTTTTGCTTTATTTTATTAAAGCGCTCTAAAAATATGCTTTTAATTTAAGATATGAGATATGAATGTCATTTCATCACAATGGTAAGGTGATGAAGGCCATAATAATTTTTAATAAATCTTGAAATAATTTTATAAAGTACCAGACAGCCTTAAGGCTGTCACGCCTTAAAATGATGCTATAAATTTATTTTTTTTAATAATTTTTTAATTTCATCACAATGGTAACCTTATGAAGGCAATAATAGTTTTAAATTAGAAAAGAGGTGGATATAAAATTTGAGGCCTTAAATTAGCTTAAAATTATTATAAAATAACACAGCTTCTTAATTTAAGCCTGAATTTTTAGAACAAAAAAATATACTTTAGCCTTAATATAGGCAATACTTTTCTAATTATTTAAGCACCCTAAAAGTATGCTTCATAACATTTTACATCCTTTTATACTTTTGGTTATGCCTCGTAAGTCTGTTTGTGCTTGCAGCAGTCAAAAAAATAAAACATAGGAAAAAAGATTTCTTGAAAAAAAAAAAAACGAAAACAACAAACCGAAAATAAACATTCATTAAAATTGTCGTACAGAAGTCCCATAATTTTTGTGTACATGTGTGTTTTACAAGTAAAGGGTTTCCTCAGATTCATGCAAATTTATGTAGAAACTACAAATATATTATTTTGCTAAAAGCAACTAATTTTTGAAAAACCGGGTAACCTTGTTAAAATTAAAACATTCTTTAAAATAGAGTGTTTATATTTTATTTTTATATTTTTAAGTGTTTAAAATAAAATATCACATAATTTTTCAAATAAAAAACCGAATAATTGTTCGAATAAAAAACCGAATAAATATTCGAATAAAAAATCGAATAATTATTCGAATAAAAAACCGAATAATTATTCGAATAAAAAATTGAATAATTATTCGAATAAAAAAACCGAATAATTATTCGAATAAATTTTTAAAAATTTTTAAATTAATATTAAGGTTCAATTTACTATTTTTTTTTGTGATTTGTTTGTTTTGAAGTGAATTATTGATTTGTTCTCTTACGTGTCAGTGAAAGCTTTATAAATAATTTGATTAAATTTATGCTTTAAATCAAATAATTTATTTTTTAATTTGTCTCTTTTATTTTAAAGCTGCTTTTACTTTTTTAAGCAGTTTTATAAACTGAAATTCCTTTTGTTTCTTTTAAATTATTTTTTTTTTAAATAAAAAGAAAAACAAACGCATTTAAAATGAGAATTATTCGAATAAATTACAATACATCTGGTTTTCCAAATCATTGAACTAATAAACGGTTTTCCAATAAATTTATGTACATTTTTTAATGTTGAAACCATGGCAATGGTTCTATTTAAATTTTCTTAACAAGAAAAATTTGTGTAAAGTAAAAAAAAATTTTTTAAAGTAATCAATGTTTTTCTAAGTAACCATTCATTAAGTAACCATTTATATATAATAAATTTGATATAATTTTACATTTTGATTATCTCAGAAGAAAATAAAGATATAAGAAAATTAAACAGTTAAAAACATGCTGTTAGAAAAGTAACCAGTTACCCGATTAAAAAATTTTCTAAAATAGCATATTTTTCTTTCTGTAATTTCTTCCTAATAAATTTTAAGACATTGATATTATTAAAATTATGATACAATTAGTAGAGAAACCTTTTCTGCTATTAGTAATCACTTTTTGAGTAACCGGTAACCATATAGAAATTAAAAGAATTTAACATTTTAAAACATCTAAGAAAATAATAATGACAATGAGAAATATTAGCGGTTTAAAACATATTTTTAAAAAAGTAATCGATTACCCGATTAAAAGTTTTTCTTAATATTACAAAATTTTCTTTCTTATATTTTTTTGTTAGAAATAGAAATATTACATAATTTTTTTGCATTCAGACATGTTCTTGTAACCACTTTTGTGTAACCGGTTAACCGTTTTAAATTTAACTCAATTTAATACTTTGAAAAATCTCAGAAGGGGAATAGAGATGCAAAAAAAATGTTTAGCGGCCTAAATTATATTATAAAAAAGTAATCGATTTTGTCTTCTGTGATTTTTTTTCTTTGTAAAATTACACGATTTTTTTTGTTGCATTCTAACATTTTTTCCCCTAAAAGTAACCATGTAAAGTTTAAGCATTTAACTGCTTTATTGGTGTGAAGTAAGGTTTTTAAATTAAATATATTTTTATTAATTTTATTACTCTTTTAAAGCGCAAATTTAAAAATTTTTTTTAACGATTTTGTAGTCAACTTTTAGACAGTCAAATAGTTTTACATTCATTTTATTCCAAATGCTTAAAACAGAATATTTTAATACTCTTTCTGAATTAAACTTTAAAATCTTCATGCAAAGATTTTTTTTTTTTTGGAATCCTAAAATAAATTTATTTCATAATATATTATGTTTTACTGCTTTATCCTTAAAGTATGCTTTAAAATATTTACGAGATGACAAAAAAAAAATGTATTAATAAAAAAATTTACAAACGTTCATTCTATTGTATGTTATTTTTATACAGAAATATAATGTTTTATTTTTATTTAATAATAAAAATTTATAGAGTTGTAAAGTATTTTTTAGAAAAAAAGAGCTGCCAGAGAGTATGTTATAAATTTTTAGCAAATTAACAAATAAAAATGTAATGACATAAAGTAGACAAAAAAATAAATGTTTATTATAAGAACTTTAATAAAAATGTCTAGTAGGTGAAAAGCTAAATTGTGTGAGTAGCTAAAAAGTAAAATCTGACTGTCAAAAAAACTACAACTCATCCGGTAAACGGTAAACAAAAAAAAAAAAACAAAAAAAAAAAAAAATAAAAAATAAAAATAAACCAAGCAGCTTAATGAAAGAATTTTTTAGGTAAAGCCAAAAAGTATGCAGCACATTCTTTGTTATTTCTTCTGCAGTAGTTTAAAATCAATGTATTACTACCCTGCCAATTTTACAAAAACAAAATACATTATTGTCAAATTAAGATCTTTTAACAATCACAAATTCTTCTCTACCAGAAGTTATTTGGACCCAAAGAACCGTTATAACAATACAAAAATCTCTTCTTCCTTAAATTTGGGATATTACGAGTAACTTTTTCTCAACTACCAGATGATTAAAAATTGATTGCTTAAAAATTTACAAAAACAACTTGCATAGGCATCGAATATTGATCTCTTATAGATCACAACTTCGGCTCAACTAACAGTGAATTAATTACTGTAACAGATAAACAAAAACATTAATGTCATTTAGTTTGACTTGTTCAGTGTTCGGTTATGTTAAATGCGTGTGAAAAAATGTTAAGAAAACTTACAAAAACTTTATTGATAAAAAAAAAAAAAATAATAATAAAAAAGGTTTATGAAGCTGTAAGTAAATTTATAAATTTACGTTAACAAATTAGTTATTTATTTAACCACAATATATTTTTAAGGTCAGAATTTTCTTAATCTCTAGATTTCTAATTTAAACCTTTTCATTATGTTAAAATTTACATTTTCTGTTTTGATTAAGCAGAACTCTGTTACTCTTAGCAGTCATGTATTTGATGCTGTTAAAGAAACCCTTTTAACACTTCTAACAGACACATATTCGACACAACCAGAATACTTAATTTTACTCCTTTTTAGAGAGAATAAATAGTTTCTCACTAGTCGTATAACTGTAGTGGTACGTTCCTTCCCGACTGGGAATAATATTTAAATCAGAACTTGATATTATTTGCCACACATTTAAACGTTATAAAGTAACGATGGAGTGACTTTTTTGATAGAAAATGCTTGCAGAGTAGTGCAACCATTTGTTGTCATTAAAAAAATTTTTATTGCAGAGGTAATAGTTCATCTCCC
Organism: Cistogaster globosa; assembly: GCA_937654795.1. Classification (NCBI taxonomy): domain Eukaryota; kingdom Metazoa; phylum Arthropoda; class Insecta; order Diptera; family Tachinidae; genus Cistogaster; species Cistogaster globosa. Next base: position 6,258,593 of record OW569406.1, read on the forward strand.
GTATTCCATGCTCACTTGCGAGTAATTTCAGTATGACTGAGAGGGTTAAATTGTAAGGAAAATCCTAGGTGAACATCCGTCTTTTTATAAGATCCGCCCGAACATACTGAATTCACGTTTTTAACCTCTTTTTAAATTGTTTTGTTTTACTTTAATGAAATCTTCAAATATTAAAAAAGTAAAGCATATTTTAAGGGCGTTCGGTTATGTGTAACGTTTTTGTTATTTAAGCAAAATTTCTTTGTTTGCTTAAATTTATTTAAAAAAAAAGTAATATTTGCTCCCTTTTTTTTAATTTTTCAAGTCTGATTTTTTTATTTTTTAAAATTAAACAAAAGTTTACAATTTTCTAGGCAGAAAAAAAATAATAATAAAATAAACCAAAAACTTTTAATATTCTTTTGTTTATTAAAACAAAGAATCATAACTGTTTTCAAAATAAAAACTTTAAAATGATGAGATCATACAGCATACTATTGAAATTCATAAACTAAAAGCATTTTATTGAATTAAACCACGGGAATATTAAATTAATTATTAGCACGATTTTTTTAAATAAATTAAAAGCATTTTTATTATTTTTGCTAATATGAACTAAAAATAAAATTAGAAAATACACAAAATTTTTTTGTTTTTCATTTTTGTTTTTCTGTGAAACTTTAAACAGAAGCGTAAATGTAGACCTCTAACTCTCTGCCAACAAACAGCATATATTTTTTTAATAAATGAGGAAAAGGTAATCGAACTTATTTTTATTAGGAAAAATTAAATATTAAGGATTTTTATTTTAAAATAAAAACGAAAAAAAAAAAATAATCTGAATTGCTTGTGTTTACGCACGTATTCTCATTCTAAACGCAATCATCGTTAAATAAAAAAAAACAACAAAATTGGCTGAGAACTGATAACGCATTTAGAAGGAGTAAAAGTTTTTGTAGCCAATTAACTGTTAATGGTTTTCATACATTTTATTTGTATTTTCTTATCTTCTATTCATGATTTTGAGAGTGTTTAGGGACATTTGTAGCAAATGCTCGTGACTCAATATTTTTCCATGTTAAGAAAATTTTAAATTAAAACCATGGCCATGATTTCAGTATTAAAAAAATTTGCATAAAATTGTTAGGAAATTATTTCTTAGCACAATGATTTGGAAAACCAGATGTATTGTAATATATTCGAATAATAATATTTTCATATAAAATAATGTTTTGTGCATTTGTTTTTTAGTTTAAATAAAAAAAAAAAAAAAACAAAAGAAATTTAAATTTATAAAATTGCTCCACAAGATAAAAAGAACAAAAAAAAAAAAATAATTAAAATAACAAAATTAATAAAAAAAACTAAAAACATGAATTATTGGATTTAAAGCTTAAATTTGATCGGATAGTCAACGTATAATTTAATGACCTATAAGACAAGAATTTATTTGAATTTATTACATTGAAAAAAAAAAAAAAAATACAAACAAATTAAAAAGAAGAAAAAAAAATGGACATTAATTTAAATTCAAAATTTTATTCGAATAATTATTCGGTTCTCTATTCGAATATTTATTCAGTTTTAACGTGTTTTTTTTTTGAAAAAAATAAAATTTTTTATTTTTATGAATTAAATTTCCACTCTTTGTGGTGAAGGGCATAACAGCTAAAAACATAAATTATAAGACTTAAAGCACAAATTTATTCGGATAATTTATGTAGCTTTAAATGAAATGTAAGATAACAAATAAATAATTCATTTGTTGACATTAAAAAATCAAACAAATCAAAAATAAAAAGAATTAGTAAATTGAAACTTAATATTAATTAAAAAATTTATTCGAATAATTATTCGGTTTCTTATTCGAATAATTATTCGGTTTTTTTATTCGAATAATTATTATGTTATTCAGTATTTTATTATTCACTTTTAAAATAATACAAAAAAGCATTTTATTTTTATAAATTATTCGGTTCATACTAGACTTATTCGAAACAAACTAAACGATTAAGATTCAGATAAACTACAAAAAATTAAGTGAACTTGAAAAAAAAGGAATTTAGTATAAATTTTTTAAAGTAGCGGTATAACTGATAAGAATACAATAAAAAAACTTTTCTAATGCCAAATTGATGTTCTATTCGCCTTTTCTATATTCGTGTTGCCACTAAAAATCTTATTTTAATTTATTCGAAATAACTAATAAAAAAAGAAAAAAAATATAAATTTTAATAAAAATAGCATTAAACTGAAGATCAGAATAGATTTTTATAGTTTCTGTGTTTTAATAAAATGTTTTAATCAAAATGTTTTAATAAAAATGTTTGTAATTCTCATCTAATCAATAAAATTGAAGACTGATACAAACAGCAAAGAACGAGCATAATAGTTATTATAAAAAACATCTTTAGTAAGAAACTTTTGAAATACTTATTCGTTTTTTTATTCGAATAATTTATTAGTTTTTGATTCGAATAAATTTTAAAAACTTAATTAAATTTTAAAATAAATTTTATAAGAAAAAAGTATAAGGCCAATATAATAAATAAAAAAAGCAACGGCCAATATGGCAGCTTTAAATTAAATTATTCGAATGTTTCTAAAAAATTTAGTCGAATAATTATTATTTAAAAGATTTAAAAGATACATTTATATTTAAAATAAATTTTCATGTTTAAAAAATATTCGTCATTGAAATTTAAAATAACCAAGTAAATTATATGTATTTTCTTTTTTTTCTTGTAAAAAAGAGCAGTTTTTTTATAATAATCGATTATAAGATATATATTCGAATATTATTGATGATTATGCTATTTAATATTTAAATTTAATAGTCAGCTGACCCACTGTTGAGTTATTAAAAACCGAATGAAACCTAAAGCTATTTTGATAGTTGGATTTTTTATATTTATTTCTTTTTTCATAGTTGGGAGGTCTGGCCAACACCGCCCAATTTATTGTTGTTGTTAAATTTCCGATTACATTTTTTAAAAGCTTTACATAATGATGGTTCCAAATTATTTATTAAATGCGTGTTAAAACTTTTATCTTACCTGCAAAAAAATAAGGAAAAATACTGATTTAATAAAGATTTTTTAAACGTAGAAATGTGCTGCCTACTTTTAGGCGGCGTGTTATTTTTTTTTTCTTACAACAACTACAAGTTTATAATCTTTAAAAACATTTCACAAGAACATTTCTTATTTGCATTTTCTTGCAACTTTAATTAAATTGAAATGGTTTGAAAGCATAATTAGGCATTTTTGTTTTATGCCTACATTCCGTTTATGCTTTATTACCGTTATAATCAATGTGAAAATGTTCAAAAAGTTTTTTACGTTTATTTGGTCAATACAACCAACCAATAACAAAAAAAATGATTTTATGAATCCGATTTTATTAACAAAAAAGAAAATGTAAGAAAACAAAATAATTATCATCAGGCTGTAAATAGAATTTAATAGCGCTACAAAATGTTTATTGTCCAATCATTTTGAGGTTATGTGTACTGAAGTTAAAGATTTTTATCGCAACGTTTGCAATTTCCTCAATTTTTAAAAAAGGGGGAAAAAAAATAAAAAACTATTAACACACATTATGTGCAAACGAAAATAACTTTGATTTAGGAAAAAACGATAACGATTTTTTAGACTTTTCTTTTTAATCATTTGTTATTTTTCCTACTGCCTTTTAACACTTGTTGTAAGGGATTTGATAACTTTTTTATCTGTTTTTCTAAGTTTTGATATTGATAAGAGAATCTAGAGAACACAAATAAAAAGTGGGATTTGCTAAAAAATTTTTTAAGAAAAAAAGGAAATAAATAAATAAATATTTTGCCTAGAAGTATAGTTTAATAATGTCTATATTAAAGCAAGAAAAAGTGTGCTATAATTTTATTTAAAATGAAAACTTTTTAATTTTATTTTATTAACAGTCAATTCTTGGTTCCTCGTGGCCTTAAAAAAGTTTCATTTTAATTTAGTTAACTATCTTATAATGTTTCAGAAATTCTGAGGATATATTGGATATTAGTGCGACAAAATTTGCCAAAAAACTAAAAAATCGAATAATTATTCGAATAAGAAAATTTGAATAAATAATTATCAAATAATTTGATATAATTATCTCTTTTAATAAAACCCATTTAATTCAGTTTTATATTGAAAGTATATTATATTTTTTGTATGAAATCAGTATTGAAATAAAGACGAATAATTATTCGGTTAAAAAATTAAAAAATACGTGTATTAAAAAAATTGCTAATTATTATATACTTGTACTTTTCAGTGGAGAGTATTTAAAATACGACTACTTGTTATCTTTAAAAACCAGATAAATTATGTAATTATACGAATAAATTAATCGCTTAGCAATTAATTTATTTTTCTTTTTAAATTTAACAAAGTTGCAAACAATTAAAAATCATATAATTTTTCGAATAAAAATTATTTTCTTTTTAATTTCATAAAATTTACTTAAAAAATTTTTTTAGCAAAAAGCTTAAAAAAATCGAATAATTATTCGAATAAAAAAAATTCGAATAAATTAGTTATCGAATAATTTTAAATATTTATATCTTTTAGCAAAACCCATCTAATTCAGTTTTATATTAACAGCATATTATATTTTTTGTATGAAATTAGAATTGAAATAAAAACGAATAATTATTCGATAAAACATTGAAAAAAACCGTGCATTAAAAAAATTACTAATTATTATATACCTGTACCTTTTTTTTTTAGTAAAATGGAGACTATTTAAAATATGATTACTTTTTACCTTTAAAAACCAGATAAATTATCTAATTATTCGAATAAAATAATCGCTTAGCAATTAATATATTTTTCTTCTTAAATTAAACAAAGTTACAAACAATTAAAAATCATATAATTTTTCGAATAAAAATTATTATTTTTTAATTTTTTAAAATTATTAAAAAAAATTTTTTTAGCAAAAACCTTAAAGAAATCGAAATATTATTCGAATAAAAAAAATCCGATTATATTAATTATCGAATAATTTTAAATAACTATATCTTTTACTAAAGCCCATTTAATTTAGTTTTATATAGAAAGCATTTTATATTTTTTGTATGAAATTAGTATTGAAATAAAAACGAATAAGTATTCGGATAAAAAATTAAAAAAAGCCTTCTTAAATATGTATTAAAAAAAATAATTATTATGCACTTTTACATTGAAATGGAGAGTATTTAAAAAACGACTACTTTTTACCTTTAAAGACCAGATAAATTATGTAATTATTCGAATAAAATAATCGCTTAGCAATTAATTTATTTTTCTTTTTAAATTAAACAAAGTTTCAAACAATTAAAAATCATACTATTTTTCGAATAAAAATTATTTTCTTTTTAAATTTTTAAACTTTACTTTCAAAATTTTTTTAGCAAAAAGCTTAAAAAAATCGAATAATTATTCGAATAAAAAAATCCGAATAAAAAATCCGAATGAATTAATTATCGAATAATTTTAAACAATTCTATCTTTTAATAAAAATCATTTAATTCAGTTTTATATTGAAAGCATTTTATATTTTTTGTATGAAATTAGAAAATCCGAATAAAAAAGTACGTATAAATTAATTATAGAATAATTTAGATAATTATATCTTTTAATAAAACCCATCTAATTTAGGTTTATATTGAAAGCATATTATATTTTTTGTATGGAATTAGAATAAAAATAAAAACGAATTATTATTCGTAAATTTTCGAATAAAAATTATTTTGTTCTTAATTTCTTAAAATTTACTTTAAAATTTTTTTTTTTTGCAAAAATCTTAAAAAAATCGAATATTTATTCGAATAAAAAAATTCGATTAAATTTATTATCGAATAATTTAGATGATTATATCTTTTAATAAAACCCATCTTATTCAGTTTTTTGTTGAAAGCATGTTATATTTTTTGTATGAAATCAGTATTGAAATAAAAGCGAATAATTATTCGGTTAAAAAATTAAAAAAAAACGACAAAGTCAAAATTGTTTAAATCCTGTACAAAAATCTTTTTTACGCCATCCTTAAAACTAGAACATATGTGAATCCTGTTTCGGCATCGCCTGGGCTGATCCCCAAAATAATCTTTCAATTTTTAAAATGGTACTTTCCAGTCTCTAGTTGATTTCATGCTCTTAGTGGTTATTAAATTGAACGCCAGTTACATGAATGCATTTTCCCTACTTTTGTGAGACCGGCTTCGGACTCTTAGGCTTAATACCCTTGAACTTCTTCTTCTTTACGGGTTCGTTTGTTTTTTATTAGTTGATATTTGGGTGATTAGAAAATGTTTATGATTCTTAAAATCCTTATTGTTTGTATCTCTTTTTTTATTTTATTTATTTTTATTATTTCTCCTTAAAGTATGCTATAATATCTTATGGTTGCATAGTTTAGCCTGCTTGTATTTTAATTATATTTAATTTAATTTCCTTTTAATAAGGATGAATGTAGACTAATTACCAAGATCATAAATAAAGCTGCAACACACAACGTAAGTAAGGATTTTAGATTTTTCTTACTTAAACTAAAATTCCATTTCTTGAAAAATTATGTAAAAAATTAAAATTAAAGCAAAGAAATAAAATGAAAAATTATTTAAATTAAATTTATGAGCTGTTTCAAATATAAAAAAAAATAAAACTGAGTAAGAGAGGGCGGCCATTGTACATACAGTAATTACATTCGCAAGCTATCAAAATTAATTTAAATATTATTAACATAAATTAAAATTGACAACAATTGTTGTTGTTTATTATGGCTGCAGCCATTATAAATAACATTTGTTTTTTTTTATTTTTTTAACTCCTAATTGTATGCAGTATTTGTTTACAAAACATTAATTTTTCATGTACATTTTCGTGGTTTTATTATTGTAAAGTTTTATTTATTAAAAAACCAACTGTATTTTTTTATATTAAATAAAGTAATTTTAATTTTAATAAAATTATTCTGGAATTCATTAAATGTTGTGGCGTTTTTTCCAACTTCTAACACTTTTTTTGTGCTTAAAATAAAAATGCATGAAATTTTAATTTTATTATTATAAACTTTTCTCTAGAGTTTAAATAACTTGACTTTGCCATTAAATTTATTTGGTTTTTATTATGGTTTTCTGCAACTAATTTATTTTGCTTTTTTATATTTTCCAAACTTTTGCTGATTTGTTATGCATTTCATATTTGGCTTTGTATTTATCAACAAAGCTCTAAAGTCATAAAAATTATTTTGCTGCTAAAAAAAGAGGACATAAAAAAGTAGTCACCTGAAACACTCACGCACATATGTACTGAATACCATAAACTGTTTTTCATTTCTTTGTTAAAGCATACTTTTAGGTGAAAATTTTTTTATTATTTATATTTCTGTGCTGTATCTTAAGAATAAAGCAAGATTTCATTTTGTCCTAAAGAGGATTCAAATTTTATTTTTTAATCTCTCAGCTTTTGAAATAAAAATATTGTTTATTTTTTTTTTATTCTTTTAATATTTCGCCACCCCGTTTGGTGGCATCTTTAGGAAGCAGGAAAAAATTATTTAAATTAAGTTTTGTTTTTTTTTTTTTCAACAAGTTATCTTAAGCAAATTATCTGTTGTTTACTAAATCTTCTACATATTTCAAAGCAGAGAAGTTTCTAGTAAATCTCAGTTTTAGATTTAAAAATATATTTTTCATTTATTAAAAAACTATTTGGAAAAAAGAGCAGCAAATTAACGAAGCAATTAAGAAAACTGGATGTTTCTAGCCCAAATGTTAAAAAACAAGAATCTGATATATCCTTCACCACCTTCTGCTGAAAATAAGCAGCAAACAGTTATGCTCAGGGTTGTTATCACAACTACAATAATTATGGTATATAAGTAGCAAAGACCACCACCACCACCTGCTTATGAAAGTAGAAAAAAAAATACGGAAGAATTAGAGCAGGGGTTCTCATCAAATTCCTGGTCACGGACCACTAGTAAACAAAAAATTAGACCCCTCTGAAGCCCAAGTTCAAAATAAGTTTTGAAAACACTGTTTTTTCGGTTCTTCATGCGGACTCCTTGGATGGTTGCTACAAGCCCCTAGGGGTCCACGGACCTCCATTTGAGAACCGTTGAATTAGAGGATGACGTGGTGTTTTGCCCGCCGCTTCAAAGGACATGTACCAATTTAGCTGATTGTCCATACCAAAATTTATAAAACCATGATTGATTGATTGGCGTTTTCAAATTTCTCTAACCCATCTGGTGCCTTAACCTTAGACCTTTCTAAAAAATAATTTCTAAAGGGTTTTAAAAAAAAGACTAGACGATCGATAAATAAACTTCTACAACTTTTAAAGAAGGCTAAAAATAAAGTTTAAAAATTATTGACTTAAATAGTTATTATTTGCAATATTATGCTTATGACTTACCCTCAAATTTTGTTTTTTTTAATGTATTTTGCTGTATATTTCCTATACATTTAACTAAATTTACTAAGTTGGTGTGTATTTTTCTTTCTTCCGTAAAATAGATGGAAAATTTATTTTCTTAATAATATTAAAGCATACTTTTAGGCATTAAATTAATATTTTTAATATTTATAATAATTTTATTTACTTTAAAGTAGATATTTTTCTATGTTGAACACGCAATTAAACTAATAACAGGTTTTATATTTTTGAATTTTTTTTTTATTCTAGAGAAACATAAATCACACATGTAATTTTATTTCGATAACTCGTTATGATATGACAATGAAATTCTACAGTACAATATTTTTTCTATATATGAGTACTGATATATAATCACATTCTCACCATGATTACATTGTTTTTTTTACAGACAAAATTCAGTTAGAAGAAGAAAAATCTATGAAAGTTAAAAAAATAACTGACAAAGCACGCACAATATTGCAATCGATAGTACTCGTAAGCACATTTACACACATGCAGACAGAAAGACAAAATTACACATTTTAAGGATATTAAATCTATTTATAGATATTCAGTAAAAATAAAAAAAACCTGATATGATATTAGAGAACAACTATGAAAAGTAAAAACAAAAAAAGAACACAAATTTAAAATTAACTCAAGAGGAAGTAATTGAAAATTAAATTGAATGAAAATTAAAGAGAATCAACTTACAAAATAACTGTGCTGAAGTTAATTTGGTATCAGTTCTTTTTTTTAACTGTTGCTAGTAAAGAAAATGGATAAATAAAATTTTTTTTTCAAGCTTAAACTTAATTTAAGCACAAAAATGTTTAAAAAGTAAAAATAAAAAAGCAACATACATGAGAATATATTAAAGCGTTAAAAAACTAACGAAAAATATCTTTAAAAAAATGCTGACAATTTTTTTTATTTAAACGTAAGGGAAACTGCTTTAAAAGACAATGGTTTAGAAATAACAAAGCCATAGGTTTATCGATGACAGGGACAGGGACACATTTATTTTATAAAAGTATAACTACGTACTTAATACAATTTAACTTATACCTCCATAATAGTGTTTCTGTTCCTTAAACTAAAGTAAACTATGGAGGAAAAAATATTGTAAAGGGTAAAGGAAAGGACCTGTGGAAAATACAATTTTTTTTATTTTATAATATTTTATAACATATTATAGTTGTGTAAAGACGCATAACAATATAGTATGATCACATTTTAAAGCATAATTTCACATTATATTCCTGTTATAATACATTTTATTAAATTGTGATTTAAACTTGCACTGTTTTATATTCAATTATTTTATATTTGAGTTATAATGTAAAAATATGATTAATACTTGTATTTAAATTAATTGTAATACATTATAATAATATTATAATACGATAATATGTTATAATACGTTATAATTACATAAATACTTCATTATAATGATAATAATAATAATAATAATAATGAAAATATACTAACAACAACGAAAAAAAACAACAAACAACAACAATAATAATAATTATAACAACAATAATAATAATAGTAATAACAACAACAATAATAATAATAATAACAACAACAATTCAGACAATAACAACTACAACAATAAAAATAATAATAATAATAATAATTATAATAATATAAAAATAGTGGAAATATAATAACAAAAAAAAAAACAATAATAATAACAGCAACAATAATAATGATAATAATAATTATAATAATAACAACAATAACAACAACAACAACAACAATAATAATAATAATATTTATAATAACAACAACAACAACAACAATAACAATAACAATAACAATAATAATAATAATAATTATAATAATAATAACAACAATAACAACAATAACAATAACAATAACAATAATAATAATAATTATAATAATAATAACAACAATAACAACAATAACAATAACAATAACAATTATAATAATAATTATAATAATAATAACAACAATAACAACAATAACAATAACAATAACAATAATAATTATAATAATAATAACAACAACAACAATAACAATAACAATAATACTAATAATTATAATAATATAAAAATAATGAAAATATAATAACAACAACAACAAAAAAACAATAATAATAACAACAACAATAATGATAATATTAATAACAACAATAAGTATAATAACAACAACAACGACAACAACAACAACATATAATAATAATAATAATAATAATAATAAAAATATAATAAATAAATATAATAAATTTTAATTGTACAAAAATGCATTAGATTTCATTACATGATGCATTATTATACTTTATAATTTGTTATACTTGACAATACATATGACATAAATTATAATTGTATAACACACTTTATATGTTTTATAACAGATTACATCAAATTAAAATAGCTACACGAGGCTTAGAACGCAAAGGAATTATAATATAATAAATTTTTAAATAGTTCATCACAATGTGAAATAAATATAATTCTTTTAGAATATATTATTACCATTTTAAATCTATCACAATCTATAACAACAGCAAGAAAAAATGGCTTACAAGAAGCCCTACAATCGGTAGTAAATATTAATAAATCCAACAAGCAATTTAAAGTCATTTTATAAAAAGAAAAATATCGTCAGGCAGAGGTTGGTACCTCTTAACTCGCAAACAAATCGAATCGGGTTATTAATTATTTAATTTTTTTTAATGAAAAATAATAGCAATAACTGGATTTTTTTAACATCATCCCATAATAAAGTTATCCTTCTAATTTTGTTTTTTTTTTTTTTTTATTTACTTCTAACACGGCTTAGCAATGGAATGTCTTTTATTTTCACTTCTGAAAAGTGCAAAAACATGTTAAGAGTTGTCAACTTGTGACCGAAAATATGGCATAATAATGAAATCTCAAGTTTTTTTTTGGGCAAATAATTAGCGAAAAATTTTTAAATTGTGCTTCAGTAACTTGTTCAAATATTTCTAAATTTTAAAAATAAATTTTGATCAAGATTTATGAATTTTCCTTATATGACATATTTCAGTACAAAAGCACTAAAAATTTCCTACTGACATCTTTTCAATTTATTCTAAAAATATATTTTTTTATTTTATAAATTGCATTTTTATTTAGTTGTTACAACAGCCATAACATCTAAAATACTGTGCAAAATATGAAAAAAAAAAGAAAAAAATATTTACTGCATATGAGCAGGGGTTAAGGTTAAATCGTAGACACTGGGAACGACAATGAACTTTCAGTTGCAATACAATGTGTCTAATACAGTTCTTCTTTTGTGGATATGGGTCTGAGTCTGTGTGTATGTGCATGTGATTGAAAACATTTTTCAGCTGTTTTCTTTTGCTATATTTGTTAAATACCCGAGGTTATGCTTTATTAAATTTATTTTCTAACAGTTTTTTTTATTTGTTTAGCTAAAAGACAACAAAAAATTTAAACACATGTTCAAAGAAAAGTAAATATTTATTTGTTTATTTTTTTTCGTTATAAAATTAAATTAAACTTGTACACAGGAGACTTTGAAAGAGTAAGACGAATAATATTAAAAAAAGAGTCTAACAGAAAAAAATATTGTTGAAAAGCAGAAAATAAAATAAAAAAAATGTGTCAACAAATTAACAGCCGAAAAGTATGCTTTATATTTAAATTATTATTTGCTTAAGTTTTTGCCATTTAAATTTTGTTCTTTTTTTTTTTTAATATTTATTAAACAGACAAAAATACCTGTGAAATTAGAGCTTAAAGGCCTTTGATGTTTGGAAGGTTATTAAACACCTGTTACAGGGAGATCACAGTTTAATGTGTAATTATACTTCTCAGTCAGTTAAAGTGAAAAATAGTACAATAAATTAATTGATTAAAGTACAAGAGAACAAATTGATAAAAAATTCTCGTAATATTCGCTTTAAAAGAAAGGTTTTCTCTTTCCATTTATTAAAGTATGTTAATATTCGGGTTGTCGCTTTTTGGAGGTTAAAAATAATGTCTTTAGCAAGTATTTCAGAGCAAAGAATTTCACTATCATCTGCAAAGACTTACAACGTACAATAATCCAGTTCAGGGAGGTCATATGTGTATGTATGTATATTATAGAACGAGGGCTGCTATATATATTTCTGGCCTGGCAACACTGAGTGCTTCCAAGTGCAATCTGACATTTCCATTGGAAAGTTTGTCATTTTTAAGCATAATCGTACTCAGAACGTTTTGACGTACGACCATTATTTGTGTTGTTTACAGTGACTTGAAAAAATTTATATAGAAAAAAATGGAATTAACTCGTGAACATTTTCGTGCCATCATTTTTCACAACTTTCGACGTGGATTATCACGACAAGAGTGCATTGATGAACTTAAATCTTTGTATGGCGATGAATCACCATCCTATAGCACTGTGAAAAATTGGTATAACGAATTTAATCGTGGCCGAAGCTCGCTCAAAAACGAATTCCGTGAAGGTCGTCCAAAAACGGCTGTTGTGTCAGAGAACATTGATGCCGTGCGTGAACTCATAATGCAAGATCGATATGCGACATACCGAGAGATAGAGACACCCTTGAACATTTCTTCCACCAGCATACATTCGATACTGCATGAACACCTGGCCGTAAAAAAGGTTTGTTCTCGTTGGATCCCGCACAATTTGAAAGTCGCTCAAAAAAAGGCTCGTGTCGATTGGTGCAAAGAAATGTTGCAAAAATACGATTGCGGTGCTTCAAAAGACGTTTATAAGATCGTCACAGATGACAAATCATGGATCTATGCGTATGAGCCCAAAACGAAACAACAATCGACCATGTGGGTCTTCAAAGACGAGCAAAATCCAACGAAAGTTGTTCGTGGAAGAAGCACTTCGAAGCAAATGGTCGCCTGTTTCTTCGGCAAAACTGGTCATGTGGCGACTGTTCCGCTTGAGCAACGTAGGGCGGTCACTTCTGAGTGGTACATTACAATTTGTTTGCCTGAAGTCATCGGAGAAATTCAAAAAACCAACAAGAGAAGACGAATCATTGTTCACAATGACAATGCGAGCTCTCACACATCGGCTCAAACCAGAGCGTTTTTGACCGGCCAAAACGTCGAATTAATGGGTCATCCGCCGTACAGCCTTGATTTACCACCTAATGACTTCTTCTTGTTTCCGCACATCAAGAAAAAAATGCGAGGTCAACGATTTTCGTCGCCAGAAGAAGCTGTTGAAGTGTTCAAAAACCATGTTTTAGAGGTGTCTCAATCGGAGTGGAAAAAGTGCTTCGACAGCTGGTTTGAGCGCATGCAAAAGTGTATAAATCACGCTGGAGAATACTTTGAAAAACAATAAAACCATTTTTGATTATAAATATTCGCATTTTCACTATTAGGCCAGAAATATATAGAGCAGCCCTCGTAGTGGTGAGAAGGATTAGCCCTGGGGTCAGCCAGCAGTGACATTATAACGTACGGAACTATGAGAGCAAATGTGAACCTTAAATGTACAAGAAGAAAGAAAAGCTCGTATGATTTTAATCAAATTTATAGAAAAGTTTAAATGAATCATTTTATGCCAGACTGAAGCGAAGGCTGCTTTGGCATCCAGCAATACCATTCCAGTCGAATACTGGAGGAATGATATTGTAGAAGTCTATAAAATTTATTATAATTTTTGCCTTTTTCTTTAAAAAACTCAAATCAATGAGTACAATAATATTTAGGAATCGTTAAGAAAATAAGCATTTTTTTGTCGTTTCGCCCAAAACCTTTTTTCTGTTTAAATATTGAGATTTTTAAAAGAAGTTTTTTGCATCTGTTATTTTTTAATTCAATATACGCTAACACATTTAAGATAAGAGGAAGAAAATATAGTGTTATGTGTCATGCAGAGCAGCTCATTTATAATTCATTCTAACGATGTGTGAGTGTAATTTTTAAAAGTTTATGAGAGTGGATGAGTTAAGTAGTGGCTATGCGAATGTATATGTGTCTACATTTGGATATAAAGAAAAGAAATAAAAACGTAAAAAGAAACTTAACAAATTACTTCGAGGTTTATGGCCACACACATACGTACTAACAAAAACATACACATAAATACATACTCAAGCACTCACTTAATGATATTGGCCTGTTTTTGGATAAACATTCACTGTTATAAATATAAAAACACTCAGGAATTTACACATCTGCACGTCTACCCCTGTTAAGATTTATTTCGAATGAATTTGTTTATGGTTGATTTGATTGCTTTATGCACCCTTTAAGTGGCCACAATGAATTTGAAATCAGTATCAAGTTTTGCAAGATCTTTTTAAAGATTTCTTTCTATTTTTTCCTCTTGCTGTTGTGTTGTTATTTAATTTTTAAGAGACTTTAGCATATTGTAACGTTTGGTTCTATAAACAAAATTGCAACATTTTTTATAGTTTTTAATTTTAAGTGAAATAAATGCAAGAAGCAGTGAATATCTAATACAAAAAAAGTAACTGAAAACTTAAATGTTACAGTTCAAAAGAATATTCATTATTAACTTTATTATTCTTTAAAAATTATCGATAACTTTATTATTCTTAAGAAAAGTTATCGATTACTTCAGTATTCTTTAAAAAGTTATCGATAAATTCATCACATTTTAAATAAAAATTTTAGATTCATAACCGTCAATTAGAAACTTCATAAAAACTTGATTATTCTTTAAAGAACTTGTACATAAATTAACTGTTCTTTAGAAATTAGATTAAAAATAAAGTTATTGATTTCTTTATGATTCTCTAAATAAAGTAATCGAAAGTTATTTGTTCTTTAAAACATGTCCGACTGTTATATTGTATAAATGCTTTGTCATTCTTCAAAAAAGTTATCGATAGCATTAGCATTTTTTTAGAAAAGTAATCCATTATGTTACTGTTCTTTAGACGTTTATCGATAACTTTACTAATCCTTAAAAAAAGTTATCGATAACCTTATTAATTTTTAGATAAGTTATCGATGAAAAAAGCTATCAATAATTTTATTATTTTTTTCTTCCAATTAGATCATTTCCACGAAATGATCTACAATTGGAACAAACAAAATTAATAGCTGAAATTGGGAAATTTTTTTGAGGTTGCTGGCAGCATTCACAGATCTTTAAGCACTTTAAGAATATATTTTCGACTATAATTAAAAAAAAAGGAAAAACATATTCAAAAAAATTATAGCTCTTAGCAAATTAATCTGAGAAGCACTTTCTGCGATGACAAAAATTTATCATTCAAGTTTCGAACTATTCCTGGTATTCAGCACTTAGCTCCTAGTTAAGCTTTTTTTTCTGTTTCAAGCTTTAAAATTTGGATTGATGGAAAAAGAGTAGAGTCAACAAAAGGCCAGCAAAGAAGCAATGATAAAGCAATTAACCTCTCCTCGTATTTGTCTTTAGATGCTTTTTTTTCAAATATAAAAAAAAGTTTATAAGATGTTTCAGAAACTTCGTATAATTCCCGTATTTATCTCTTAACTCCCAACTAGGCTTTTTTTATGTTTTAAAGTTTGAAAACCAGGCTTGATGGAAAAATACTAGGGTCAAATAAAAGTCTAGCAAGGAAAAAATTATAAAAAAAACCAAACATTTTTTTCTTTACAAAGACTTATGGGTCTCTTCTTGTATTTAAAAATAGTTTTTAATTATAACTGTATTATAAAATAATATAGTTGAATTATAATACATTATAATTGCATATAAATACATTGTAACTGAATAATAATACATTATTATTACATATAAGCAATTATAATTTCATTTTAATACATCATAAGTGTATTATAATACATTATAATGCATTATAATTACATTATAATACTTTATAATTGCGTTATAAGACATTATAATTGCACTATAATAAATTCTAATTGCGTATAATATATTATAATTGCATTGTAATAAATTATAATTTCGTTATAATACATTATAATTGCATTATAATACATTATAATTGCGTTATAAGACATTATAATTGCATTATAATACATTATAACTGAATAATACATCATAATTACATATAAACACATTATAATTTCATTTTTGTACATCATAATTGTATTATAATACATTATAATGCATTATTATTACATTTTTATACTTTATAATTGCGTTATAAGACATTATAATTGCATTATAATATATTCTAATTGCGTATAATATATTATAATTGCATTATAATACATTATAATTGCGTTCTAATGCATAATGCTTGCATTATAATACATTATAAGTGAATAATAATACATTATAATTACATATAAACACATTATAGTTTCATTTTAATACATCATAATTGTATTCTAATACATTATAATGCGTTATAATTACATTATAATACTTTATAATTGCGTTATAAAACATAACAATTGCATTATAGTATAATGCATTATGATTGCGTAATTATACAACAAAATTACATTATTATACCTTGCAATTGCATTATAATTCATTATAATTGCATTATAAAATATTATAATTTCAATATAATACATTATAATTGCAAAATAATAGATAATAATTGCATTATAATGCATTATAATTGAAAAATACATCATAATTACATAAAAGCACATTATTATTTAATTTTAGTACATCATGATTGCATTAAAATACATTATAATTACATTTTAATACTTTATAATTGTATTATAAGACATTATAATTGCATTATAATATATTCTAATTTATTGTAATATATTATAATTGCATTATAATACATTATAATTGCGTTATAATGCATTATGATTGCATTATAATACATTATAACTGAATAATAATACATTATAATTACATATAAACACATTATAATTTCATTTTTATACATCATAATTGTATTATAATACATTATAATGCATTATAATTACATTATAATACTTTATAATTGCGCTATAAGACATTATAATTGCATTATTATATATTCTAATTGCGTCTAATATAATAATTGCGTTATTATAAAACATAATTACATTATTATACTTTACAATTGCATTATAATATATTATAATTGCGTTATAAGGCATTATAATTGCATTATAATACATTATAACTGAATAATACATCATAATTACATGTAAACACATTATAATGTCATTTTTATACATCATAATTGTATTATAATACATTATAATGCATTATAATTACATTATAATACTTTATAATTGCGTTATAAGACATTATAATTGCATTATAATATATTTTAATTGCGTATAATATATTCTAATTGCACTATAATATATTATGATTGCGTTATAATACATTATAACTGAATAATACATCATAATTACATATAAACACATTATAATTTCATTTTAATACATCATTATTGTGTTATAAGGCATTATAATTCATTATACTTACATTACAATACTTTATAATTGCGATATAGGACGATATAATTGCATTATAATATATTCTAATTGCATCTAATATATTTTAATTGCATTATAATAAATTATAATTGCGTTTTAATGCATTATAATTGCGTTATTATAAAACATAATTACATTATTATACCTTACAATTGCATTATAATTCATTATAATTGCATTATAATATATTTTAATTTTATTATAATTCATTATAATTGCATTAAAAAATATAATAACTGATAAAATATTCCAAAAATGTTTAAATGTAAATTATATTTGTGGAAGTAAAGTGTATACAAATTTGTTAAAACATTTATTTATTCTAATCTATGTATTTATATGGTAAAACAGTAACGGGGTCATTTCTGTACATGAAGTATGATGTAGATAGTAATGAAAATGGATTATTAAACATCTATTTTCGGAATTTCTATCTGTTTGTGTCCAAATCACGTAAACACTGCTGGATAGATTTGAATAAAATTTTGTATGGAGGTCCCTTAGAACCGTGGTTCAAATATGAAATACTTTTGATTTCATAAAAATAAGTCATTTCGAGATTAAAAAGAGATACAAATGTAGAGTAACGCAATTTTATTAGTAAAACAGCTGTCAGCACATTTTATTTTTGTAGAGAGAAAATTTTAAACACTGCTTACAGATCTTTACAATAAATATTTAAAAACATAATTTTCTTAGTTTTAATTTTAAAAAAATTATAAATGACACGCTGACGAAGTCGTGGGCATTGCTAGTAAATTATAAAACAGTGTTAAAGCACTACTAGTGAGACCTGATGACTTAAAAGAGAATTTTCTTTTCTTGAAAACTTAAAATCAAGCAGTATTTTTTACATCAGTTTTTTACGTGGATGATTGTGACATTTTTAAATTTAATATCTGCTCTTTAAGATACTGATTCAAACCACCTTTGCATTGTCTTACCGAAATTCTCCAAAATCAGCTTAAAACCAAAACAAATATTTTGTGTCCAATCAGCCAAAATATTTGTGGTTTTTATGGCGTAAAACGTTTTCTTATTTATGTGGAGAGGGAGAAAGGGATGGCATTTCATTTTAACAATATTTATTTATTTATTTTTTTCATTTTCTTTAAGGCTTCTTTTGTTAGCATATTTCAAGGAGTTGTAAATGAGAAGGCTGCCCGTTATGTATGGTATGGTATTTTTAAATGGTCATGACTTCTTAGGTTTTTAATTAATTAATTTTTATTGTATTTGATTAAAGCACTTCTTGAGTTAAAATAATATTTACGAATTTTAGTTTTTAAAGGTTTTTTTATAAATTTTTTTTTTAATATCTTGAGTGTAAAAGCTTGAGTAATTAGTTTTAGTAGCGAAATATCTCGTACCGTAATAAAGCAAAGAAAACGCAAGTAGTGCTTGTATTTAATGAAAAGTTTTTTTAAAAAGGGGTTATAAAAAATTAGGAAAGATTGAGTAATTCCTGAAATATCCCTTTTACTTAAAGCTCAACCTGTCTTTGACTTATAATCTTGAGCTACAAACAAAGTTCTGCAACTGCTGTTTTTCAGTTACTCCATAGCATTTTCAATATCAAAATTTCTTTTCGAAAAACTCTAGAATTTTTTTTGGGTCTTTAGATTAAATTCGCAGAGAACAGCTCTGCATATTCTCTATAATAGGGAATTACGGGCAGCATCTTTTTTTCTCTTTATCTTAAGTCTTTTTAATATTTTTTTTTTTTAATTTACCAACAACTTTTGATTGCAAAAAAATATAAACACTGACTTACGATTTGTTAAATGTGAGTATAAACGTGAGTATAATATCAGATCTCATAACAATTGTTTTATTGTATTATTGGCAATCGCATAAAACAGCAGCTAAAATAGCACAATAAAGACGAAAATGGCAGGAGTTAAGAAAAATAAAACAACAATGTTGATAACTGACTATAACTCACATCCTACGTACTTTGTTAAATTGAGTGGAAGTACGTGCTGCCACACGAAACTTTGAAAACGTGACCAAATGCAACATAAAATTAAGATACAAGCTAACACACACACATACATACATACTCTTTTTGTAAGAACACATCTTTCAAGGCATCATTTTAGATGAAAACAAACTTCACATTTAAGCCTGTTTTTATGGAATAGTTTACAATACGGGTGGGCCTTGGGAAAGAGTTCCTTTTTTTTCAACCAAAAGACCATAAATAAAATGATAACAACAAAGGAAACAAATAAATAAATAACAGGTTTTATCAGATATTTGTTAAGATTTGGCTACTTCTTTGAATACAATTTATTCGATTATTCAATAAAATTGGGTTCTTTTTGGTTTGCTTTAGTGATTATAATTTTTCATTTTTAAACTCAAAGTGTCCATATAAAAAACTGGTAAATTTTTTAAAATAAAACGAATTATAAAAAATTAATATTCGATTAAAATATCTATAACTCGATTAATTGTTTTCTCATATTAAATTAATATACTTTTGATAACAAGTAATAAAATGCAAATTGTGATCAATCATAAGTTATAAAAGAAACAAGACAACACTTGTTTGTGTAGCAATTTATTACTCAATTTATTATACATATACTGACATAAATACACACACATACACATCGTAATACACACACACACTCACATCTTTTTATGCAGTTAATAATAAATTTTTAGTAAAAATTTTTTAATGTTTAACAATTGTCATGATTAATAAATTAACTGGGAACTGCTCATTAAAACAGCCTAGAAGCAGGCAAGTATTTTTGGCTTATTAACAACAATAATATTAAAGCCCTACCGAATTTTTTTAATAAAAATATTATAATATTATTATCAAATGAATAATTTTACTCTGGCTTGAGTTCACGTTTATATTTTAATTTCGAAATTTTTTATAAAAAAAATTTTAATTTAAAGATTAAAGTTTTTGTAATTTAACATTTTCCTCATATAGTGGTAACGAAGTCATTTTTGTACATGGAAATTTTTTTAGAAATGATTCAATTTGATTTATTGAAATTTAAAATTTTTACCCCATTTGAATAACCTGATGCCCGTTTAGACTATCAGGATCAAAAATACAAATTTATTTGTGGCCTGCTAAAAATCTATACATTAAGTTGCTATAAAAAGTGTTTTATTTTTTGTTGCATACTTTTAGGGTAATGAAAATTATAATTAAGTTTTTAAAAAGGTGATTTTGAAATTTCCTAGCTTCAAACTAAAATTTTAGTTTTTAATTTCATTAGTTATTAACCCCAATGCAATAGGCTGCCTATTAACAGGCTGTTGTTATAGCAGACTTATTTTTTCAAACTACTTTACCAATTATGAAGTGACCTATTTAAATTTACTTTAAAAGAAATCTTTTTAAGCCGATTGCCTACTTTCAGGCTGTTAGATAAATAATCAATTATTTTTCAAATAATTTTTGGAAAAAAATCCTAAGACTTAATATGATAACAGTAGAAAAAAAGAAAATAATAAACTAAAAGAAAAAGACAAGAACAATATTTTTAAAGTTTTTCAACCAACAACAGGCTGATTAAAAAAAAAATTAGCAACATGAGAAAATCACATACTAACACACACTTGAATATTTAAAAGTGTTTGATATGGCAAATCATGTTGAAAGTGATGTAAAGAAAACTGATTTAAAATATATAAAAAAAATTTAAAGAAAATAAACAAAGAGAAAGGAAAGTGAATATAAAAGATGGACACACAATATGAGGGCTCTTTTCCAATACACGTTCATATCATTTTTTTTTAAGTAAAGTAAAATTCAGGATGTGAAAGTGCAACAAAGAGTAAAAGAATATAGAATGAAAACTTTTTTTATAAAAAAAGAACGCAAATTATATTGAAAAGTAAGAAAGTTAAAAAAACCTTATAAAGATTTCAGGGTAACAGAAGTGACAACAAACTTAATGAAAGTGAGTAAATTTGCTAAACTTTATTGATTAAATGTCAACTGAAAGATAGAAAAGTTTAAATAAGAAAAAAGGAAGAATTTGTTTAAAAATGAAGTATAAGACACAACAATTTAAAATGACAAGAACTACGAAAAGAAAATTACAGGATTATTGATCGCTTTAGATCAGGGGTTCTCATCAAATTCCTGCTCACGGACCCCTAGTAAACAAATTTTTTTTTCGTGGACCCCTCTGAAGTCCAAGTTCAAAATAAAACTTTTATTATTTTTAAAAACACTGTTTTTTCGGTTCTTCATGCGGACCCCTTAGATGGTTACTACGGACCCCCAGGGGTCCACGGATCCCCACTTAAAAACCGTTGCTTTAGATATTAAAAAAGTTGAAAAAAGCAGCATATCATTTTTAAATGCCTCAGAATATGCTCCTTCACCGAATGCAAGCCAAGGTTGCAATCCAATATATTAATTAATATTTTTATACTCTTAAATAAGTTTATCATTCCGTTTATAATTTCTACAATATAAATTAAAAAATGAAAAAAAAAATCACCAGGTGAAAAAATTAGAGCTCGCCCATATTGTCCGAGTTACGGGCCTCTGAAACTTTCAAAATTTTAAAATATTAAGATGGGTATCATTTTAAAGCTTTTGAAGAAATCTTTAAGGAAATACTAAATTTATTTAAAAATGCTTAACCCATTAAGGTCCGATAAAATTTTAATGTTAAATTACATATTGCACTCAATTTTTTTTCTTATTTTTCAAGCTTTTGCCACCGCAATATTTGTTTTTTGTTTTGATAGCAGCTACTTCTTTTAAGTAGATTTAAATACGTGATGAAGGTTATATAAGATTTGGCATAGCCAAATATAGCACTCATAATTAAATATGACAGAGAATATAATTGTTGCTCGAAAAAGACTCTCAGACTCTTTTACCTGAGAAAATATATTCATGCATACTTTCAGGCATTACAAATAATCCTATTATTATAGTTATGATCTATTAATTAATTAGTGTACTTGCAGGCGTTAAACATTTAGCCTTTTTATAAAACACATGATTAATTTAGGTATTCAAATATAAAAATATGAACAAATTTTTAAAAATATCTCTGAGATAAAATTTATTCTTTCAACTTCTTAAAGTTTTTAAAGATCTCATTTAAACAAACAATATTTTAAATTGTTATTAATCATACGCCTAAAATTTGTCCTAAATTTTCTGCAACTTTTTTTATGAAGTTTTCAAATTTCGCAGTGTTTAGAGAAAAAAATACTGAATCTCTTAACTCTTTAAATTATGCAATGCTTTTTTTTATTAAATCTTTCTTTACATTACAAATGAATTTTAAGCCAATTTAGAAGCATTCTTAATGTGTGCACTACTTCCTCGGCGTAAATTCAAAATTTTGTTAATTTTCCACTTTATGCTAAAGTTTTTATAATTGCAAAATCCTTAGTTTTTTATATACTTTTCAAACACAAATTGTTTATGTAAATATTCATTATTATTTCTTTTTTTAATTTTGGTCATTATTGGTAATTTATGATTTTTTGCAGATTTAGATCTTTTTAACCGACTTCAAAGAAAGGTGAAGGCTATCATTTCTGACTGAATGTTGCTTTTTTTATGTTTGTGACTGCAGAAGTCAAGCATTTCTTAACCGATTTTAAACATTTTTTATAATTTGATAGATTATGCTTACAGATTGGTTCCGTTTTAAAAACGTTTTATAGTCTTAAAATTTAAAGGGTGTCCCCATACGACATATATGTTTTTTATTGTATTATGAACCGTTAAGAGCACTTCTTTCAAATTAAAAAATAAAAACGAATTACTAAAGCTCCAAATAGCAAATTTTAATTTAAAAAATAAATCTAAAAATTAAAGGGTGTCCCCATAGGCGACGTAAATTGACTTATATGCGCCTACCTTTTACACCATTATACACAAAAACTTGAAAAATGGACAGGACGTTTAAGTAGCTAGTTTAAAAATTCAAAATTATAAATTAAAGGGTGTCCCAATAGTTAATGTAATTTGATGTATGTGACTAAACTTTTGAACCGCTATAGACAGACAGCTGATATTAACAAAGAACCTGAATTGCTTAGTCCCCTATAACAATAAGTATAAAATTTTAATTTAGAAATTATAGGGTGTTCCCATATTTGAAGTAGGTAAAAATGGTCATATCGTTTTTAAGCAGAATACGTTTTTATATTTTTTTTACAAGTTTTTATGACTTAGAATTTTTTAGTATTTTTTATTTTTGAGCTGAAAATATTTAAAAAATAATAATTTTAAAATTTCTTCAAGTAAATGAATAGTATAAAGATATAACGATACCGAAAAATATTTGTTTAACTTATTAGAATCTTACGCTTTAAAATAAACAAAAAAAATAATAAAAAGTCTTCATTGATATTTTATTTAAGCTCCCCGAAATATGCATATCTTTTTTGTTGCTTTTTTTTTAGTTTGTTTGAAAAATTATTATATTCGTTTTTGTACAAAATATCACAAGTTTTATATTTCCAACTTCAAACAAAATTTTTATGTACAAGAGTTTGCTTTAATAATTATATTTCGCTGCTTCCATAGATTTTACTACGGCAAAGCTGTTTCTAAGAAAGCAACAGAGTTGCTTTTTACTCTCTCCTTTATTGTATATTAAGTCACAGGTGTATTTTCCAACTGGTGGTGTTTGCTTAAGATTATTAAGAGCATTAAAAAACAAAAAAATAAAGCAACCTCTAACCTTTGATTTATAGTCTTAACAACGAAAAGCATTTTTTTATTATTTTAAGTGGATCAAGAAAAAATACCAAAAAGAATTATAGAATAAAATTAAATATTAAAGCACTTATAGCTTTATATTTTTAGACAAGACATGAAGCAGAGTTATTAAAAAAACCATAGTATAAATTAAGGATTATAAATATCTGAAGTACAAAGAATACTTTTTGGCTGGTTCTAAAAATAAAATACGAGATATTATTTACTTGACTAAAAAGGTAAATTTTTAAAAGTTTGTAAAACAAATAGTTAAATTGAGTTTTAAACAGTTGGAGAGAGAGAATGTGGCTGCAAGTGCAACTTAACCAAAGGAAAGCTAAACTTCATGTAAAAAAACCAGCATAAAAATATTTAATGTATTGTAATGCTTTTTCTAAAGACTCTTTGTGTATTCGTAAAGTTAGTATTTTATAGTTTTAATTTTCTTTAGCTATTTGACTTCACTACTTAAATTGCCAGCAAAATAGAACAGCAGTAAATATAGATATAATATGCATATTAAAACCTAAAGCTACATAACAAATCACAACACACGGTTTGTCTCTTCTTTTTCAAAAAACGATGCACAGTTTACAACGTTGCATCTCATAGAAGAAAAAAAAAATATTCAGAACTGATAAGGTTTTTATCATTTTTTCAAACAAAAATGCTAAGCAAGTGTCAAAAAAAACATGATCCGTCAATTCTTTAAAAAAAACTTCAAATTGGCGTCATTCTCTTAATTAGTGTGAAAGACAATGGATGTGCACATCATAGCTAAGCCAGCAAGAATACTAACGTTGCATGAATAGGTCATCATACTTGTTAGCCGTTAAGAGAAAAATAAATAAGAACTGATTTATTATTCGATTAAAAACCGGATATTAAATCATTTAAAACCGGTTTATTATTCGAACAAACACCGGTTTGTTATTCGAACAAAAATCGATTTATTTTTCTATTGAGTGCTAATACTTGTTAAAAACCGGTTATGTAATCAATTAAACCCGAATTATAAGTCGAATAAAAACCGGTTTGTTATTCCATGAGAAACCGATTTTTTTTTATATAAAGTACTAATATTTGTTAGTAGTCAAAAGAAAAATAAATAAAAATTGATTTATTATTCGATTAAAAACCGGTTATTTCATCATTTAAAACCGGTTTATTAGTCGATTAAAAACCGATTTGTTATTCGAACAAAAACTGCTTTGTTCTTTTTATTAAGTACTAATACTTTTAAGTAGTCAAGAGAAAAATACATAAAAACTGATTTATTATTCGACTAAAAATAGGTTATTTAATCATATAAAATCGTTTTATAAGTCGACTAAAAACCGGTTTGTTATTCGAACAAAAATCGGGTTATTTTTCTATTAAATGCCAATACTTGTTAGCAGTTAAGGGAAATTTGAAAAATAACTGGTTTATTATTCGATTAAAAACCGGTTATTTCATCATTTAAAACCGGTTTATTATTCGAACAAAGACCGGTTTCTTATTCGAACAAAAACCGATTTATTTTTCTATTAAGTGCTAATATTTGTTAGTAGTTAAGAGAAAAATAAACACGAACTGATTTATTATTCGATTAAAAACCGGTTATTTAAACATTTAAAACCGATTTAGTATTTGAACAAAAACCGGTTTGTTATTCCATCAAAAGCCTGTGTTTTTTTTCTATTAAGTTATTGTTAGTAGTCAAGAGAAAAATAAATAAAAATTGATGATTTATTATTTGATTAAAAACCGGTTATTTAATCATTAAAAACCGGTTTATTAGTCGATTAAAAACCGATTTACTATTCGAACAAAAACTTGGATATTTTTTTTTATTAAGTGCTAATACTTGTTAGTAGTCAAGAGAAAAATAAATAAAAACTGATTTATTATTCGATTAAAATCCGGTTATTTAATCATATAAAATCGGTTTGTAAGTCGACTAAAAATCGGTTTGTTATTCAAACAAAAACCGGCTTATTTTTCTATTAAGTTCTATCAATTGTTAGTATTTTAGGGAAAAATAAATATGAACTGATTTATTATTCGATTCAAAACGGCTAATTGCAATTTTAAAACCGAATCATAAGTCGAATAAAAACCAGTTTATTGTTCCGCTAAAAACCGATTAATCTTTCTATTAAAGGCCAATGCTTGTTAGTGGTTAAGAGAAAAATAAATAAGAACTGATTTATTATTCGACTAAAAACCGGTTAATTCGTTATTTGTAACCGGTTTGTTATTCGAAAAAAATCGGTTTGTTATTCCATCAAAAGTCGTTTTTTTCTTTTAAGTGCTAATACTTGTTAGTAGTCAAGAGAAAAATAAATAAAAATTGATTTTTATTCGATTAAAAACCGGTTATTTTAAATTTTAAAACCGAATTATAAGTCGAATAAAAACCAGCTTATTATACCATCAAAAACCGATTTATATTTCTATCAAAAGCTAATAGTTTTATAATTGAGGGCATAGTAAAATTTCAGTATGAAAAATAAGTCAAAAATAAAACCAAATAAATATTCAAAAGAAAAAAAAAATAATACAAAATTGTATTGCAAAAATAGTCAAAAATAAACACCTTCATCAAATTAACTGTAGTTTTTCTAGTCTTAGGACTGCGTAGAAATTTTGCCATTTAGCCACTTGACTTGAAGAGAGGGCGTTCTTTGCATAACGAAAGTCCGAAAAAAAGTTCATTTTTTTTCCTTAACATCTAATGGAAGATCCAACATCCTCAATCATTTATCGTTTTATACAATTTTTTATCGTAAAAGAAAGTACTTTTTTTTATTGGATTGTCAGTTGTGGGTATAAAAGAACTCTTGGTTTGTTTAATATAAATAAGACCTGTACTATGGAAGGCTCGTAAAAGAAACAATCGGCTGCAAAAAGAGTCTCAATCGCAACAAATTAGAGCGCCAATCATTCATTAAAATTGATATTTTTCTCCATCCATTCAAAATATTCAACTTACTTATTTAGCTGCTTGTTTGCTTAACCTTAAGATAACTTTTAGGCTTTGGTGGCAATTAAAAACTAAAGCCTGCTTTTAGGCATTGACTAAAAACTAAATTATTAATATTAATTTTGTAATTTTTTTCAAAAAGCCAATTTGAAAAATTTTTCTACGCTTATAGGTTTAAAAAAATTCTCTAAGAACTGCTGCCTACCTTAAGGCTCTTGATAATTTATAAATTATTTTGTATAACTTTATCTTCATATAAATTTTCGTATTAAACAGTTGGTTGCTTTAATTTCTACCTCTTTTTCTAGGGATTTCCTTTTCTTTTGATTTCCTTAAAAAAAAAATAAAATTAAATTAATACAATCGTGCCGCAGAAAAAGAAGTTACCTGACACCTTAAAAATATTGTCTTGAAGTAAATGTTTGGGTTGACAACTCACAAGCACATAATCTTTGACTTTAATTTGTGCTTCATAGAATTCTTACACTTAGCAAGTCATAGTTCCTCATACTTTCTAAGAGGTAAGAAGAAATATAAAGAAAATAAGTGTTAAGTGTAGACAACATAACGGCAGTGGCAGCATACTGTCATCCCTACCAAGACGCAGCAATTTTGTTTATTTTCAACAATCAAATTCTAAAACTTAGTTAAAAAGTTGTTGCTGTAAAAAATGTATTTCTGCTGGTTTTATTATTATTTTTAAAATGTCATTGACATGAATTTTTTGCTCTTGTTTCGCTCATTTTCTAAATATCTTTTTAAGTAAATAAAATTTAACAAACACAAATATGAAAGTGGTACTACCAAGGAGCAAGAATTAAAGCTGGGAGTAGAGAAGTCTATGCGTGTTTAAAAATGTGAAAAATATTATAGAAGAGTTCGTGTAAAAATTCTCTTGATTATTTTCCTGTTTTAAAAATCAGCAGCATCAAAATGCCATAAAAAATATAAAAGCAAAGTAACAAAACTAAATTTAATGAAAATTTGAAGCATATTTTAAGGCACTTAAAAAATTCAGTTAGGTAATAAAAAAGCGGAGCTGAGAAAAGATTATTAAAACTTTTAAAACAATGAAAAGAGATTTTAAGTTTTACGTTATTTTAGTTAAAAGAGAGTTTTTGAAAATTTAAATTTAAAGCATACTTTTGAGGGATGTTTATCAAGGTGAACGTGATTTTACACGAACCAAGACTCGTGCAATTATTCGCATTAAAAACAAGGATCAATACCTAATAATTTATATTCTAATTCTTTAAACATTAAATGATGGTTGAACAAAATTTTTAAATACTCAATTAGTTATTTAAATATTCAAAAAAAATTCGAATAGTGTTGCTCAAACCACGAATGTCAGGTTTCTGCGTGACCTCTTTTTTACAAACTAAAAATATATTTGCATAAAATTAACTTAAACTCACAACAAAATATCATTTATACATAAACAACGCAAAAACAATTTTTTTAGTTTTTATTAATATCGAATAAGAATTTTTTTTTCGAATATTTAATCGAATAATATTAGCTAAAGCCTCTTTTGGATTAAGAAAAACACTGATGTATACAGTTATTTGAAACCATACATTTTTCTTTAAATAAATAAAAAGTAGCAATAATTTTTGTCGAGTAATTCAAACCTTAATATATAAAAAGTAGTCGAATAAATTATCCGATTAAAAATTTTACACATATAATGTTGCCCCGTTTGGTTTTATCTACCTTTAATATGAATAAATAAAAAACAAAATAAAAATTATTCGAATCAAAATCGCTGGAAAATATTCGAATAAAAATATATTAAAATTTTTTATATAAATTTTTTTCTTCTAAGTCTTATTCTAATACTTTAAATGTCTTATCTTGATTTTTAAGTCTTTAGCTAAAATTTTTAGCTTAAGTACCAGAATCTCTTATTTTGTACTATAATTATTAAGTCTTATAATAAGTTGATAAACTCTTATACTGAAACTTTTAAGTCTTATACTGCTATTAAGGCCTTAACTTAAAACTTTTAAATTTTAACTAAAATTTAAATATTTTATATTGAGACCTTTAAGTCTTATAAAAAAATTAAATTTATTACATGTAGATTTAAAAGTCTTATACTAAGATTTTTTAGTTGTATAACAAGATTTTTAATTTCTATATTAAAACTTATAGTTGCTATACTAAAATTCATAACTTTTAATTAGGATTTCCGTCACATGCTTCTACTAAAGTCTTATACTGAAACTTAGAACTCTTATACTATAAAATGTATTACAATTTTTTTTTTTGATCACCAGGTTATTAGGTGTTTAACTCTTACACTAAGACAAGATACCAAACTCTTATATTAGGAATTTCGTCACATGCTACAACTAAAGTCTTATACTAAAACTTAGAACTCTTATACTATAAAATTTCTTA
This sequence comes from Cistogaster globosa, assembly GCA_937654795.1. Lineage (NCBI taxonomy): Eukaryota > Metazoa > Arthropoda > Insecta > Diptera > Tachinidae > Cistogaster > Cistogaster globosa. The sequence goes on from OW569406.1 coordinate 6,288,464, forward strand.
TAGTTTTTTTATCACCAGGTAATTAAGTGTTTAACACTTATACTAAGACAAGACACCAAACTCTTATGTTAAGAACTCCGTCACATGCTTTAACTAAAGTCTTATACTGAAACTTAGAACTCTTATACCATAAAATGTATTACAATTTTTTTTTTGATCACCAGGTTATTAAGTGTTTAACCCTTATACTAAGACAAGATACCAAACTTTTATATTAAGAATTCCTTCACATGCTTTAACTAAAGTCTTATACTAAAACTTAAAACTCTTTTACTATAAAATTTATTATTATTTTTCTTTTATCACCAGGTTATTAAGTAATTAATACTTATACTAACACAAGATACCAAACTCTTATATTGAGAATTCCGTCATATGCTTTAACTAATGTCCTAATTGAAACTTAAAACTCTTATACTATAAAATTTATTATAGTTTTTTTTTACTACCAGGTTATTAAGTGTTAAACACTTATAAAAAGACAAGATACCAAACTCTTATATTAAGAATTCCGTCGCATGCTTTAACTAAAGTCTTATACTGAAACTTAAAACTCTTATACTATAAAATTTATTTTTTTTATCACCAGGTTATCAAGTGTTTTACCCTTACACTAAGACTTTTAAGATTTAAAAGTCTTATATTGCAACCTTTACATTTTTTTATGAGACTTTAGAGCAGGGGCTCTCATCAAATTCCTGCTCACGGACCCCTTGTAAACTAATCTTTTTTCCCGGACCCCTCTGAAGCTCAAATTCATAATAAAACTTCTATCATTTTTGATAACACTGTTTTTTTGGTTCTTCATGCGGACCCCTTGGATGGTTGCTACGGACCCGCAGGGGTCCACGGACCCCCATTTAAGAACCGTTGCTTAAGAGTGTAATTTCAAGAATTTTATTTTAATAAATCAATACTTTCGAGTCTCAAAGTACAAATTTCAAGTGTTGTATCAACAATTTTTTATTTATTCTCAAGCCTTTTTGATTTTGCACACAAATAACAGATCTTTCAGTTGTTTTTCGGAATTGTGTTTCCAGAAGATTCTTACTTCAGAACATATTAAATTGATCAATTTAAAAATTTTTTATCTGTTTAAATTATTCTTTCTTTAGCTTAAATTTATTATTATTTTTTTCGAAGTAAATTAAAAAATACAAAAAAAATCTGATTTAAATTAATTAACTGTCAATTTCCTGTAAAGTAAAAACTTCTTTAAACACTAAGTGCTCTCATTTACTTATGAAAACAATTTAAAGAATCTTTTTGTTTATTTTGTTTTTTGTTTTCTGTTCTCTTTTGATGATTTTTCCAACGTCATAGTTGGTTAAAATAAATTGCATTTTATTAAAGAACATTTTACTTAACAGCAGATAATTAATTATTTCTTAAAAAGGAAGATTTTCCTATTGGCTTAAAAAATTAAAGTGCAGTAAAAACGTCAATTGCAGTTAAATTAATGGACAAGAAAAAGAAAACTGAGAAAAAAATATCAGAAATTATAAATTGAAATGTCTGTTGTCTTAAATAATTTTTGGGTTCAGAAAAAATGCTTCAAAAAGCCATTAGAAAAGTTCGCTATTTTTATTTATTTTAGAAAAATTTTTTATAATAAATTTTATAGCAGTTTAATTTATACTCCACGCTCTACTTCAGTTGTCTTGAAACAAAAGAAATTTCTACATGTTATTTAAGCTTCAAAAACTTTTTAAAGTGCTTTTAGGCGCAATAGAAAAACCAAGTTTAAGTTAAGTTTCTGAAACTTAAAGTTTTAAATTTACTTTCATTTGGATTTTTATTTTCTTTGTTAATTTTAAAGATGTCTATCTATTTTAGTTTGAACTTTTCTTCTCTTATTTGTCATCTTTAACTTTTCTTTAATTTTATAGCATACTTTAGGGAGTTGAGAAACAATGTGAATGCGACACTTTTTCTTCTGCAGTATGCACTTGTAAGAAATTAAATTTTCTTTTTTCGGTTTTTTGGAAACAAGAAATCAAAGTCAATAAACTTTTATCAAGACACAACAAAAACAAGTTTTAATTTTGTTCCTTTTTCCCAACCATATTTTGAACCGTTTATACTATAAATAAATTAAAATTTATTTTTTCGTCTTAAGGTTCATTTTTTAATTTAATTTCTACAGAAATTTTATTAAGAAAAATTAAATCCAGATGGATGCGATGTAATTTAAAGCCACCCTTTTTTCACACTTCCTCTTTCTATTAAACTTTTTTTTATTATTTCGATAGCATACTTTTAGGAGGATTTTGTTGTTGTTGTTAAACAAACCATTTAATTAACCAACCAACCAACCAGTATAATTTTAATTTAGCCATTGTTGTCTGTGTTGTGAAAAATACAAAGGATTTTGCTACAATTATAATTCTTTGTTTTCAAACATAAATTATCTCTGCACCATAATAATGTGTAACAATCTGTGTCGTTTTTTATCTTACTTTGCCTTTTTTTTTTTATAAAATATGTTTGCAATCCTTTCTTTTATTAATGACTAAAAAGGATGAGGAAATCATATGTTTTCTTATTTTTTTTTGTTTGGTTATTAATTATTTCCGTTAGTCTGAATTATAATAATAAATTTATAAAGGCCTAAAAGTAGGCAATGAGTTTAAAAAAAATATTATTTTTTATATAAAAAAAATTATGAGGAACAGAGTTGAATAGAAAGCTTAAAATGTCCAAAAAACTTAAAAATTATTAAATAATTAGAGGGTTAGTCTGTGTGACATTGTGAGCCTCAAAAGATCGATAGAATCTTTTTTGAGAAATTTATTATCAAGTTAACGAACACAACAATTGGTTGAACTATAAAAAATTATTAAAATGATGTTTATGTTTTTATTTCGCTTTAATTTATAACAGACAAATTAGTTCAAATTAAAATGTGTAAATATTTCATTTTTGGCATTTCTAGGTTTTTAAAACAGGGTTCTGCTTTAATTAATATTCATCATAAAAAAAGTGTTGTTTTGTAGTTGGTTAAAGTTTCTTCCGAATGTTTGAAAATTTTGTTGTTTAGAAGACCACAAGGGATTTAAATTGTTTTTATTATTTCGTTATTTGTTTAAAAAATATAAATATAAAATATTTTAAATAACCCTAAAAGTAGGCAACGTTTTTTAAAATATCCCCTCTTTATATATTTTAAATACTTAAAACTTTTCTTGATATATTTTTTCTTTCTTTTTTTGCATCATAAAAATCTGATCAAGAAAAGGCTTTAAAAAATAAATTTACCAAAGCATACATTAAGGGATATAATCTAACAAACCAAAAAAGTAGATAACACAAGCCAAACAATAACAGCAAACATGATAATAAATACAGCTTCAACAAATTATCTAAATATCTCCAGAGACTAATCTATTTTAAAATTAAATATAAAAAAATCTTTGGAAAATTATACACAGCAGATACAGCAGAAATCTGTTAGAGAGCAAGCAAAAAGACAAGATTTTAAACTGTCATTAAGTTGAAAAAGAAATGGGAAAAAATATAAATTTTTGAACATTGCCAAAAATATAAAAAAAAAATCTAAGCGGAGATGGCAAAATACAAGCTCCATTATCTTTAAACAGAGTGTTACAAAATCCACATGAGATTTCTTTTGAAGAAAAAAAAATTTTTTTTTTAATATTTTCGTACTTTGGTTAATTTTACCAACTCAAGCTAAAAATCACTAGATTTTTTGTGTCTGTTGTGTGCTCCTCAAAAAAAAAAAAAAATTGTTATGTAATAAAATAAAATCAAACAGTAGAAAAAGTTGGGGATTTTTTTTTGTCAACAGCAATGAATAATTAAAATACTCCCTTGACTAAAGCGAAGCAATTTTTTTTTAATTTTATTTTTTTTAAATAAATTTACCGGTAAAATAAAAAGTGTAAAGAAAGTCCCAGCAGCTGAAGCCTGTAATATAAAATAAATTAAATATGAAAAAATAATTTAAAAACATGTTGTTTAAGAAGAGTTTTAAAATTGTCTACAAAAGCCTTAAAGTAGGCAATTAAATTGATAGGTATTGTTTTTGTAAAATATTGATTTTATAACGCATTCAAAAACGAGTTAATTATTTACAAACTTAAGCCTAAAAGTAGGCAATAGAATTTAAAAAAAGGAAAGTATAATTAAATTAAATTAAAAATGAAGGAAATAAATAGATGTGATTTTTGTTTTTTTAAAAAGGCTTGAAAAAAAAACTGTGACTTAAACTGGTCTTTAAAGTGTTAAAAGGGATTAAACTGGACATTCATAAATTTATCTAAAAAATCTTTAAATTAAGCAATTTAACTGAACAAAATGTTATTTATTTTAAATTTAAATAAACAAAAGCCTTAAAGTAGGCAATGAAAATGGAAAGAATTGTAAAGGAATGTTTTTATCTAATATTTAAATAACAATTAGACTTTATGCATTTGTTTGAAGATAAAAGTATGAAGTGACCTGTGAATTCGGCTTTAAGCAGACAATTGTAAAATAAAGACTACAAAGGTGACAGTTTTTGGAGGGCATTTTTAAACTTGCTTTAATTCTGTAGCCTTGGTCAATTCTCAGAATCTCATTTTCAATTGAAACATTAAATTATCTCCTTATTATTTTATCTATTGCTGGAATCCAGTCAGACTTTTCTCGTAACTGAAATCAGAGAGCCTTAGTTTAGCTCAGACTATCATATTACTTTATTGCTTAGTCTGATTGTTATCAGCCAGCCACAAGTTACTTAAAATATAATTAATCCATTATGTTTTTATAAAAAGTGGTAAACAGCCCTTTAAGGATGGCTATGGCATGTCGTTGCATGCTCTTTATGCATAAGGTGTATTGAGAGGCTGTACCAAACATACGACATGTGCTTAAATTCTGTAGCAGATGCAGCAGTAGGATCTCCAAAGAACAAGATCACAAAGAAAACATTTTTCTGGCAATTATTGCAGGACGTTGGGTAGAGAAAGCGCTTCACAATCAGCGCCACATTCGCATCTTCACAACTACGGAAAAAATTGAAAAAATTTTAAATATTAATCCCAGCTCTGCTTTTCATGCTGGCCAATAAAATTACTGAGATAAATTTTATTAACATCAAACGCATGCAGGCAGTCTCTCTTATATTTAACTGGAGTCACAGCTTTATAATCATTATGCATTCAATTCTGTTGTATGACTTGTTATTCGTCTGTAACTCAGTTCTATAGATGAGTGATCGCCTGATAGATGTTCATCGTGTTATCGAATAAAATAAGACCAAATCGTAATTTGGCTAGTAAATGCTAAATTTGTTGAGTAGCTCGTAAAATGTTAAATTTACTTCCTAACTGGCTACAAGGAATGGAAGTGATTATCTCATGAAACAAATTGATCAGATTCCTTTGTACCACGAAGTTGTAGCTTTTTGATAAAATATTTTACAAAAGACTGAACAGGTCGCATTAAATTTTCATAAGTTAAATAAAAAGCCTTTAGCAATTTAATAAATGAGACTCTTAACTCGCCAAAAGTAACTTGACACTAATCCGTGGAAAAGATTATAAGCCAGTCTGTATGTTAGACTGTAGATCGAAGAGCGCTGTAGCTTAAAGATTTAGCATATTGACTACTGAGCATATGAGAGATTTGAGAGACCTGAGTTCATATCCCAGTCGCTGCTAATTAATAAGCTTCAAAAGCATTTTTCGCTACTTAACACCAGGAGGCGCTGCAGCCCTACCCAAAAATAAATAAATAGGCCGTTAATTTTGAAAATGGCATAAGTCAGTTAATGAATACATTGAAAGGATTGAGTTTCAAAGACTTAAAAGGTATTGAAGCTTAATCTCAAGAAAACATATTTGCACTTGTTATCTCAGAATTCTATAAAAGCTTCGATCAAAATAAGCCCCGAGCAGCTCTTACCATTTTTTTTTCTTTTCGGAAAAAGTGATTTATGCCACTTTAAATATAAACGGCTTAGGTAAACCATGTGATTGCAGGGTCAAAAAACTTAAATTTCTTTTATTATAAACTCACCTTTATCTCCTATCTCTTCAAGAATAATTTATGAATAAAATTTTTTTTGCAGATTTTTTTTTTCTGGAATAAATAAAAAAATTTTAAATAAAAAAATTTTAAATAAAAAAATTTTAAATTTTATTTACTGCCTTAAAATAAATTTAATTGAGTAAAAGAAAATAAACTTTCTTTGCTCTTCTTTTTTTTATGTGAATCTTATGTGTCTGCTTTATATTTTATGTTTTTTTAACAGCTCCTTAACATATGCAACATATCAACAAAAAAAACGTTTGCAGAAATCACTTACATTTTTTGCTCTTTTTCAAATTATTTCTTTTTTTACTATTAAAAATTTTGCAGTCTTTATAAAGTTTGCCGAAGTAATGAAGCATTTTTACTTTTGATCTTTTCTATTTATTTAAAAAGAAATTAAAAAGTTTTCACTCAGCCTTCATATGCAAGGAAAGAAATATAAAGAAAAAACATTGTGAAAATTGGGAAACGTAAGCACAGAATTGATTTGTTAAAGATTGTTATCACAAACATCATAATAAACATTAAATTCATGTATCACCTGGCATAAATTTAAGACGGAGGAAAATGTAGAGAAGTTCTAATGCAGCTCGTTAAAGAAAATTTTTACTTAAATATAAAAGTGCCCATAGGTAATGGCCACACGGCTTAGTACTGGCGTTAATCTTCATCACATATCCCTATACAAGTTCTCACCTTTCATAAGATTATCCTGGGTCTTCGACTGGATATTATAATACACATCATCTGATTTTCAAACATCATGACGGAGGCAGCAGATGTCTTGAAAACAATATTTTTCTTAATCTAGACAATACGTTGTTCAACAGTATTTTTTATTAGACAACCTATAATTTGGTTTAGACTTTGTTGCCTCGTCAAAAGATTGGTCTATAATTTAAGCTGAATCCCATCCTGAAATTCCTTCTTTTTTATTGTTTAGTCTTGGAACTATATTCTAGTAAAAACCAGCTAAACTGTGTGAACTATTTATTCATCAAGAGCCTAAGATACATTTTTTGCTTTTTTTGTTTCAAGCCAAGTTATCACTTAATTTCCTATTCCGGACTATTTAAAAAAGGTTGCCTATTTTTAGGCACAAATTTATACAAAACAATAAAATTAAAATATAATCGGTCACAGGTTAACAACTCTTAACTCGCAAATAAATCGAATAGTGTTATTATTTAGTTTTTAATTTTTTCCCAGCCAGAGATTGAACCGTGGATTTTTATAAATCGATTAAAATTTACTTTATCGGTTTTGGTTTGGCCAAATCCCTCATCAGCATTTTTCGCATCTATCTATCTATGTACACAACTTAAGGTAGATGGATGCGAAGAATGCTGATGAGGGATTTGGCGGTTCTGAAAATGCAGCATTACATTCTACCTGCGTCTAATTTCTCTTGTTTTCTTAGGAAAACGTCCGCATACATTTGAAAAATAATTTTGTTTTGTAAAAATTAAATTAAAAAATAAACCAAAGCCTAAAAAGTAAATTTTAATTGATTTATTTTTTATTTTAATTATTTTTAATGAAAAACAATTTTAATAGTTTTGTCATCATCGTTCAGTAAATAATTCTTACTAATATTATTTTTTTTTTTACTTCCAACAATGTTTAGCAACGGTGTTATAACGTTTTTTATTTTGTCTTCTGAAAAGTACAGAAAAAATATGTTAAGATTTTCAACCTCTGACCGAAGATATTTTATTTTTAGTCTTCATAATTCATTATCACAAATTTTTATTTCATGGGGGTTTTCTTGTTTACATATTCCCCAGAGACATAAAATTTTTGTTTATTAATTTTTTGTAATTTTTAGCGTTGGCCTTAAATCAGGCTGGTTTATGTGGCAACAGGAGTTTCAGAGAAAGTTACTTAAGCTTTAAAATCTACCAAAACAAATTTGTTGAAATCTATTTAAAACAAAGTGTAGCATACTTTTTGGGATTTTTTTTAAATCAAATGCAGTTTTATTAAACTTTTCGAAAATACATAAAACTTAAGGTTATGGCTGCTGATCATTATAGTAAAATATGGTCTTTGTGGCAGACTGTTGAAAATGTGGTTAAGTTTTATTTAACCGCCAACAAATAAGTAACACAGTAACAAAACAACTTCCGTTTGCTGGGTTTCAGTTTGCTGTAAGTCAACCAGTCACAGAAAAAACCCTACAAAATAAAGCCAAAACAAGACAAAAAAGAAGGAAAAAAAGTTATCAAAACTCCTAGTCAAATATGTTGGCAGAGAAACCAACAAAAGGTCTTTTGAATGCAATGACTGCTGACTTTTTGGTAAATGAAGTGGTTTTAGTTTTACTGTAGAGTTAAAATCTTTTTTTTATATTTTACGTACATTCGTAAAGAAGAAATTTATAGAATTTTAGTTGGTGCAATAGGAATTGTTGTCAAATTAAAAATAAAAAAAACACTAAAATTTCGTTTTACCAGAACAAACATTTCCTGGGAACAGTTTTGATAGTCGTTACTTTCTTAATTATATACAATAACTTTTGCAGTTATAATAAGAAATAAATAATAAAATAATATAAATAAAAATTTTTAGGGTAGGAACACTTTTGTGTTAATGGGATCAGTTTCATAAATAATTTAATAAATTTTTACGCCGAAAAAAATTAGATAAATTGAAATTTTTAATGTCATATTGTAGGGCATATCTCAAAGTATTATTTTTACTAAAAAAAAAATTATTTCTAAAAAAAAAACTAAACTTCTAATATCTTTTTAAAATGTCATAATTTTCTTCAAAAATTATGCTAAATAAAATTATTATAAAAACACCCTATCTGTTCTCACATTTTAGAACTCTTCTTGTATAAAAAATAACAAAATAATCAATGCTGTTTAAAGACATTTCAACCGCAATAGCAAAGAGTTCATACAAAAACCAACTGTTCCCAGTTTAAGTTTAAACTTATTTAAAATAAAATGTTGGTTTTTACTTTTAATAATTATTAAAAGCAATAAAACTGTATTCATTTAGCACAAATATTCAACTAGAACCTAGTTGAGCACTAAGTTAAAATATAGATAAATTATCTATGACAAGATAATTCTGTGAGATTAAAAATAATGAAAACTTAAGTTTTTTAAACAATTAATTTTTATAATAACTTAATACAACATTTAGATTGGAGAAATAAAAATTTTTTTGATTTGAAACATTAGGAATTTTAAAATATAAAAACTGTTCCCACCTAAAAAACTGTTCCCATCTTAAAAAAAACTGTTCCCACATTAAAAATTTCTTTTCCTTTTTTTAGTTTTAAGACTACATTTTATTTATATATTTTAAGTAGGAGTAAAATAAGCATTTTTAACTAGTTTCATTGAATAACTGCTGTTCCCACAGCGATTAATAATAAAAAATAAAAAAATTCCTTGTGTCTCTTAAGACAGTAAAAATGTTCAAAATTAATATCTGATTACATTCTCAAATAATACTATTCTTAGATAGAATGCATTTTAATAATTTTTAAATACAAAGTTTAAAATGTTCTCACTTTTTTTAAAACTGTTCTTAATCGAAAAATCGTTAAAAGTCTTAAAATATCATTAACCAAAATTAATTTGAAAAGTATAGATGGAAGTAAAAAAAGTTTAAATCAAACTCTTTTTTACTTTTTTAAACTGTTCTTAAAAACAAATTAATCGTTTTAATATTTTATTATTTTTTTTTCTTTTCCAACAAAGCAAATTCTGGAATATGGATGTTATTAAATTTACAAATGGAATGACAAAAAAATAATACAAGTTCTGTGTCCTGTAACCCAATTTTGGGAAGAGCTTAATTTAAATAACAAACAACATCTTCCACAAAAATTTATTAAGCAGTTAAAGAGGAAATGAATAGAGAAACAATATTTTAAAATTTACATATTTTCATATGAATCTTTTTCAAGTGGAGAAAAAGCAACAAAAGAATTTTTTTTTTTGCATAAATCTCGTATACGACAAAAAAAACAGAACAGAACAATTTGCTCAATTATGCATAAATAAAGAGTCCTTAAGGCTAAATGTCCTTTTACAACAACCCACATTTAAACAGAGTAAAAGAGGTGTTTATATTCTCTTTATGATTGCAAAGTTACGAGTCCTAATTTATAGACAGCTTGCAGTCAAATTAAAATCATATTAAATTTGCATATTTTTAAGCGTTTAAAAAATAATCTTACTTTAACATATTCACAAGAAAAACAATGCCTCCTTAATATGATGACATGATGTTGTTGACTCTATTCTCATTTAATGCAAAAACATGTTTGTTCGCTGTTGTTTTTCCTTGTTGCATTAGAAAATCCTAAAACAGACTTGTGGCAAATTTTGAAGTTGGCTTTAATCTTATTAAATGCACAGATTTTACAGACGTGTAAGAACATTTCAAAAGAATATATTATGACTTTATTGCTGTAGAGGAGATTTTTATAACTTTTTTTTTTAATTAGGACCAGCACTCAGGGGATGACCCCTACTTATGCAATGCATTGTGCCAGATTTAGGAAATTAGGTTGTGGGATGGGGGATAGAGGGAGTAGTGCTTGTGAACATTTGATTTGAATTTTTGCACATTGAAAGTGGCAGGAAAGACCTCTGCAGGGAGTTTATTCCACATACGAACTGTTCGGTTAAAAAACGAATTTTCTCTGTAATGCTTTGTGCGATTCAATGGCCAATCGACCACAAAGAAATGCGCTCTTGAGGCAAAGCGCGTTGCGCGTATGAAATAACGGTTTTCAGGAATAAGTTCCCTGATTTCAAAGGAGCACATTCCGTTGTAGTAACGATAAAACAGTGAAACACACGTCGATGCTCCAGTGAGTCAATAGAGCTGGATACCCTACTGTCACCGATGAGTTTCTTCGCTCTCTTCTGTACGCGGTCGAGTAACTCCAAAATAGACTTTGAAGCACCGGCCCATACATGAGAGTTGTATTCCATTTTCGGTCTGATAAAGGTGTCATAAATAGCAAGGAGATCAGATGGAGTGAAGTATTTCTTACAACGTTTCAAAAAACCAAGGCACTTGAATGCTTCTTTTGTGATATGAAAAATATGCTTGTTCCAAAGAACATCACATTGAATTTTCATGCCAAGAACATCGAGAGCTTCTGATTCCTTAATATATAAATCAGCCATAATTACAGATGGCGTAGCAGAAGCAGCAGCTAAAAATTAACACATCAAATTTTACACGTTGCACAGAGGTATTTTTTGTGCAATAAGTAATTTTTTCGACACATACAACTTTAAAATGTAATAATGAAGTTTTGTAGAAAATTGATTCAGTATAAAGAATCCGTAAATTGTATCCCAAAAAAAAAAATTTTTATTTGTTTTTGAAATAATGAAGTAAAGTCACATGTAAATTTTGGTCAGATTCTTTTATAAGCAGCATGAAATGTTAACTCCGGTTCTGGAACTTGATGATAGAAATGATAGATGATGAATTAATGCACTTTTGAAATTTATTTATAATACAAATAGTTTTGGTAAAGAAACAAAAAGTTGTAGGAAAAATTATATTATGGGTTATATGGGCGGTGGTTAGTGGGCGTGGCCAATTTTGATGAAACTTTATTTCATTCTTAATTGAGGTAATAAAAGACTCTGTGCTAAATTTCAAAAACTTTATGCGAAAAAATATTTTGAGTTCTATGGGCGGTGTGTAGTGGGCGTGGCAAATTTTGTTGAAACTTTATATCATTCTAAATTAAGTTAATAAAAGAATCTGAGCCAAATTTAAAAAATTTTAGGCCAAAATACATTTTGGGTTATATGGGCGGTAGTTAGTGGGCGTGGTCAATTTTGATGAAACTTTATTTTATTCTTAATTGGGGTAATTTAAGGCTCTGCGCCAAATTTCAAAAACTTTATGCCAAAAATAAATTTTGGTTTCTATGGGCAGTAGGTAGTGGGCGTGGCCAAGTTTGATGAAACTTTATTTCATTCTTAATTGAGGTAATTAAAGGCTTTGTACTGGATTTCAAAAATTTTGAGCCAAAAATAAATTTTTGGTTCTATGGGCGGTGGGTAGTGGGCGTGGCCAGTTGTGATGAAACTTTATTTCATTCCTTATTGAGGTAATTAAAGGCTCAGTGCAAAATTTTAACATTTTACGAGTACTGCTTACATCTTTTGGCAGACATTGTATGAACAAATCCCACTGTGCGTTGTAGCAAAAAGAATGTCCGGGACAAAGATGGAAATCTTTTAACATGATTGTGGCGATTAATGGATCACTTCTCACTTCACCTCCGATCCCCGCTATACTATAAAAGATAACATTAAAAATTATAAAAACCATCGATTTAATGAAGAACATGTTTCCAGGAATTAATAACATTTCACCTCAAATGATAAAAGGCTGCCAAACAGCTCCTTTCCTGTATCCCCACTTTGTTAAAACTTGGGTGACAGAAAAACTTTTGGAAAAATTATTGAAAGGGACGAATGGTTGATCGCGATGCCAAAAAAAGGAAATCACAATCAGTGTCAAAACTGCAGGGATATTTTTATCAAGTTAATTCCGTCTAAATCTAGTAAATCGTGTAAAGAGAAGAAAACATTCACAGACAACAGGCAGAATTCCAATCCAATTTCTTGTTTGTTGACCACATAAATAGATTAAAGATAATAAAAATCCATGGAGTTTAGAGTCGCTTAAATTTTTTTTATGCTGCATTTGTCACTATAAGCAGAGTTTGGACATGGAATGCTTTAAGATAGAGGAATTCTTCATCAAAGCTAACGATGGCGATGGCAGAGTTCTGTAAAATTTGCTGATTAACATTCGACTTCAATACTATTTCCTGCGTCAAAGAGGGCTGCTGATGTTTTTGGTCGGACCCAAAATGGTTGAAATCATGATAGTTACGATGGTTACCAGCTCTACATATTTCTGGCCTAATAGTGAAAATGCGAATATTTATAATCAAAAATGGTTTTATTGTTTTTCAAAGTATTCTCCAGCATGATTTATACACTTTTGCATGCGCTCAAACCAGTTGTCGAAGCACTTTTTCCACTCCGATTAAGACACCTCTAAAACATGGCTTTTGAACACTTCAACAGCTTCTTCTGGCGACGAAAATCGTTGACCGCGCATTTTTTTTTTTGATGTGCGGAAACAAGAAGAAGTCATTAGGTGCCAAATCAGGGCTGTACGGTAGATGACCCATTAATTCGACGTTTTGGCCGGTCAAAAACGCTCTTTTTTGAGCCGATGTGTGAGCGCTCGCATTGTCATGGTGAACAATGATTCGTCTTCTCTTATTGGTTTTTCGAATTTCTCCGATGACTTCAGGCAAACAAATTGTAGTGTACCACTCAGAAGTGATCGTCCTACGTTGCTCAAGCGGAGCAGTCGCCACATGACAAGTTTTGCCGAAGAAACAGGCGACCATTTGCTTCGAAGTGCTTCTTCCACGAACAACTTTCGTTGGATTTTGCTCGTCTTTGAAGACCCACACGGTCGATTGCTGTTTCGTTTCGGGGTCATACGCATAGATCCATGATTCGTCACCTGTGACGATCTTATAAACGTCTTTTGAAGCACCGAAATCGTATTTTTGCAACATTTCTTTGCACCAATCGACACGAGCCTTTTTTTGAGCGACTTTGAAATTGTGCGGGATCCAACGAGAACAAATCTTTTTTATGGCCAGGTGTTCATGAAGTATCGAATGTATGCTGGTGGCAGAAATGTCCAAGGATGTCTCTATCTCTCGGTATGTCGCATGTCGATCTTGCATTATGAGTTCACGCACGCCATCGATGTTCTAACTAACTAAAAATTTTTAATTCAAACATAGAATCGGTTCTGTTATACGGATCTAAGACTTGCTTAAGTGCCTAAAAAGCAGCTTCAAGTTTTCATTAATAAAAATAAATGATTTGAACATCTGCTTTTTTAAGCCGCAACAAAAGACAATGGAATTGGATTGTTCATACTTGTGGAAGCCATCAACAGAAATATGTAGACAAACTCTAAAATAGAACAGACAATCGAAAGTGATATAAAACAAGTGGGATAAAAAAAATTCCAACAGGACATAAGTCACCGCTTGAAATAGAGAAATTTGGTGAAGTTACGTTAAGGCCCAAATCTCCAATAGAAGTTATACGAACTAAACAGAGGAAGATTTACAGGCATGTCATACATTCCGATCGAAATGGTTTTAATTTCGTATTAACAATTTCGGTCGAATTTACTTTCTTCAGATTCCGATCGATTTTGTGTTTTCAGAAATTAAAGCTAAATATAAGACCTCTAAGTTAGTATACAATTTTTACTCTCAGTATAAGAAATATAAGTCTTTGTATAAGACTTTTAAATCGAAAAATAATCCTAAATCCTAAATCTGTATGTAAAAATTCTAAGTCTTAGTTTAAAATTGCTAAGTGTTTGTACACAATTTCCAAGTCTAATTTTGAGTATAAGACTTTTATTTTTTAGTATAAGACTTATTACTTTTAGTATAAGACTTCTGCTTGGTTTTAAAACCAAATGAATATTTTCAATAATTTTTTTTTTCTTAAATTTTCAAAGAAAACATGAACAATAGGGCACTTACAGAATGCAATGCAACATTTTTGAGAACGCTACATCCATTGTCAGCTTTCTTCGCTTATGAAAATTGTAAACACCACCAACAATTTGATAAAAAAAATACGATAAATATTCACTATCAATTAGAGTAAGATTTATGATTTTAAATAAAAAATATTTGTAATTCTATGAAATATTAAAGTCTGCTTTCTTTACAGGCACCTACAGCGACCTGCATATTTTATTTTTAAATCAGACATCATGTAGGCTACTCAACTCGTATTTTTGCCACCAACTTTATAAAAGTGATGATGAACTCCAACGATGGTTGTTTAGATAACAAAATCTAAAAAAGAAAAAAAAACATAAAGCGAAAAACTGCTAAAAACTACATATTGACCACAGCATATGCTTAGGCGCAGCTGGTAAAATAATTTCTAGCATACATTATGGAAAACTACGCCACTAAAACTTGTTGTATACAGTGTGTGCAACACAACACAAAAGCAAACAAATGGTGAGATAATGGCAAATGCTTAAATGGTACCTAAACAAACAGAATAAGCAACGAACCACAAAAATACACAATAAAAAAATAGCAGCTGCCTGAAAAAATGTCTGTCTAAAATTCTGTAGTTTTTACCGCAATTGGCGTCGCGCAAACAATATTTTTTCCATAGTGTGTGTGTGTGTCAGTGCATTACAGCTTTTAAACGAATAGATTTCATTAGGTGCGCAGTGCATTTGTGGTTGAATTGTTACCTGTATGTTCACAATTTTATTCTCTTCTTTACCTTTTTGCTCTAATAATGCTGTGCAGAAAATTCATTTGCTTAAGTTAAGAATATGTTTCAAATGCAAACACAAACAAAACGATAGAGAAAATATTTAAGTTCATATATCAAGTTAAAAGCGCCTAAGGATGTGCTTCACTTTTTAATTAAAAATAGCAAAAACTACGTCAGACAGCAGAAAGGAGACAGGAAGTTGAATTTAATAACAGAGAATGGTTTTAAAATTAGGTGAGAATTGAAAGAAAAAAAAAATCTGTTTAAATACGAAGGTGGTTTAAAATGTCTTTAAGAAAAACAGTAAAAGACATTTGTAGCATCTGACGTCTTTTAATTTTTCCATATTGTTTTTCTAGGATCTTCAGACTTCAACCAGTAAATCTTAAACCTCTGAAAGTTTTCATTTAAAATGTTTCCTAAAGTACGCTTTTGACTGGTGCTGCAGATTGGTGCTCTGTTGTACTCTAAAGGCAATTGAGTTAAGATGTAGGAGATCTCCAAGATAAATATTCTCCTAAAAGAAGGCACCAAAAATATATTGGGACAATAGAAATGGATATTTCATTGCCACCACGTAACTTTAATCTTTGATATCGGAAAAAAGTCATATCGGAACTTCCTAAGCTGGGATAACCAACTTTAGTTATGCGACACAACTAATTTAAATTTACCCAACCGATGATGTTCTGAAAGATCAGCATAAGAATATGAAATATGAACTTTGTCTATGATTTCTTTACTATTTTTTATTTCAAGTCAAGGTGTTATTTGTATACAGTTTGTATCTTTCAAAAAGGGTTAATTTAAAGTAGCTTTCAAAAACGTAAAATTTAGTAAAAATTAGTACTTTTCTAAACAAGTAGTAAATTAAAGTACCTTTCAAAGTAAGTACCTTACAAAAAAGTATTTTTTTTACAAAACTTTAGTTGAGCTGTTTTTTACTTGTAAAAAGAAGAGAATTTTTTTCTTTTATTAAAAAAATTAGTAATTTTGCAAAAGAGTAGTAAATTAAAGTACCTTTCGAAAAGGTAGTTTTTCTACAAAATTTCAGATTCCTTTGTTATACTTGCAAAAAGGAAGAACATATTTTACTTTAATTTAAAAAATTAGTACTTTTCCAAAAAAGTAGTAAATTGAAGTACCTTTCAAAGAGGTAGTTGAAAAATTTCATTCAAGCTTCCTTTTATTTGTAAAAAAAACATTTTTTACTTTTATTTAAAAAATCGTACTTTTCTAAAAGAGTAGTAAATTTAAGTACCTTACAAAAAAGTAGTTTTTCTACAAAACTTTAGTCAATTTTTTTTTTACTTTTAAGAAGAACAAATTGTTTCTTTTATTAAAAAAAATTAGTGCTTTTCCAAAAGAGTACTAAATTAAAGTACCTTACAAAAAAGTAGTTTTCAACAAAACTTTTACTTGTCTTTTGCTTGTTAAAAAAGTACAAATTTTACTTTTATTAAAAATTGTTTATTTTCTAAAAGAGTAGTAAATTTAAGTACCTTACAAAAAAGTATTTTTTCTATAAAACTTTAGTTGAGCTATTTTTTACTTTAAAATAGAACAAAATTTTTTCTTTTATTAAAAAAAAGTACTTTTCTGAAAGAGTACTAAATTAAAGTACTTTACAAAAAAGTAGTTTTTCTATAAAACTTTTACTTGTCTTTTGCTTGTTAAAAGAAGAATATTTTTTACTTCTATTAAGAATTTTTACTTTTCTAAAAGAGCACTTAATTTAAGTACCTTACAAATAAGTAGTTTTTCTATAAAACATTAGTTGAGCTTTTTTTTTACTTGTAAAAAGAAGAGAATTTTTTCTTTTACTAATATAAATTAGTATTTTCTAAAAGAGTAGCAAATTTAAGTACGTTACAAAAAAGTAGTTTTTCTACAAAAGTTTTACTTGTCTTTTGCTTGTTAAAAGAAGTACAGATTTGCCTTTTATTAAAAATTTTTGCTTTTCTAAAAGAGTACCAAATTTAAGTACCTTTCAAAAAGGTAGTTTTTCTACAAAACTTTTACTTCTCTTTTACTTGTAAGAAGAAAAACATATTTTTCTTTTATTAAAAAAATTAGTACTTTTCTAAAAGAGTACTAAATTTCAGTACCTTACAAAAAAGTAGTTTTTCTATAAAACTTTAGTTAAGCTGTTTTTTGCTTGTAAAAAGAAGAGAATTTTTTTCTTTTATTCAAAAAAATAGTACTTTTCTAAAAAAGTACTAAATCAAAGTACCTGTCAGAAAGGTAGTTTTTATATAAAAGTAGTAAATTAAAGTACCTTTTGCATTTATATTTTTTCTTCCCAATAATATAAATAAATGTTGTTTTTGTATAACTTTAGTACTTCTCATATCTTTTTCTGATAATATTGACTGATTCCTGCAATTAATTGCAATAAAGTAGAGTTAGTTTATCAGTTTCTAATTTTTCAGCTATTTTTTTCTGTATAGATTTATTAAGTAATAGAATTTAATGTTTTTAATTCAGCTTAAAATTAAATTTAAGTCTTAAACCCCGCTTCATTATAGTTTTACGCCCCAAAAAATATGCTTCAAATATTTTGTTTTTTTAATAATAAAATACTTTACAAAAGTCGTATTTAAAGAGCGCTTTTTAGCAAATAGAAACCACATAAAATATGTTAAAATATAGGAATATTATTTTAATATTCTCTAACAATAAATACAAAACCTTAATGAAATATAAATAAAATAAAATTGTCGTGGCAGCCTAAAAATATGCTGTAGTTTGCTAAATAAAAGAAAATTTACCATAAACACTATGAAAACGTTAGAAAATAAAAACAAATTATTATATTTCAAATATGCTTGGTTAAATACAACAGTTGTTCAGTTGTATAAGAGTTGTAGTTACACAGTCACTGTAGATTGAAGAAACAAAAGTGTAGCAGCATCAGTAGTTGGAGTTCTTCCTTTTTATAAAAGTTTACCAGCTTAAAGGTCGTAAGACTTGTATTTTTAGACATTTAAATAAAACAGACTTCATATAAAAGAAATAGATTCTCAATAAAAATCAATCAATCAATCAATCAGACTTCATATATAAATAAATAAAAATAAAAAAACTACTGCATACATTAGGGCGCGTTAGTTATTTAATATATTTAAATGGCTTAAATATTTACAAAAAAAATTTAACTAAATATTGCTTGAAGAAACAGTTTGATATTATGTAACAATTTATGTAGTCTACTTTTAGGCGTTGAAAAATATTTAAGTTTTCTTATTTCTCATTTATATTAAATTTGAATACTTTAATTTATTGTACCAAACACACGGAAAAGGGTGCAAGCTCTCTAAACATAAAATTATTTTTTTATCATTTCTTTTATTTGGGGATCATAGCTTTCTTTTGTTTCCTCCCAACAATATCTGTATACTCTTTCCACTCTGCTGGGTGTTTTTTTTTTTTTTTTCATTATCGCCAGTTTTCCAGTTTTTTTTATTTTTTATTATACTTCTGCTCCTTATGTGTTTTTTTTTAATATAAGAAAACCAAGGTGTTGATCAATGATGGCTTTTATTAGATTCTTAAAAATATTGCCCCTAGGGGGCTGTTAAGTAGACAATAATTTTATTTCGTTTGACAGAAAAATAATTTTTTTTAACTGTGTGTGGGGACAATATTACAAATGAGTGCAAATACTTTAATGCAGGAAGAAAAAAAATTAAGATGGAGCATCGTGCAGAACAGAAAACAGAAATAAAAATGCTCCCAAAAGCATGCTTCAATTTATGCTAAACACAAAAAATGTTTAACGAAGTTATTTAAACAATAGTAGAGTTTGAAAAAAAGCAAAAAGTGTTTAAAAATTCACGGTAGCTTAAAATTGTCTGTGATAACTTTGGATTTTTTTAAATGGGACCTTTTTATTTCCTATCCATTCATTACGCGACCTAATTTCCTTCAGTTCACTTTTCTAAGCCCAACAATACACAGCTAAGTCTGTATAAAACTTGTGTCTCAAAATGTGTTTAAAGTCCACTCACTATCTGACGCACTAGTCTTGGCTGCATATTTTTTGACGTATGCTTTCACATTGCGGTAGTGACTGGGACTGACCTTACAACTTTGTATACTTTAAAGAGAGAGAGAGTTCCTTAAGAAACATTTTTATTTAAAAAAAAAAGTAGTAGATTTGTTCCGTTTTACAAAGTAGTTAAATGTTTCTAAACTTAAAATTAACTATTCTAGAAACTTACTTATAGAAGTAGAATCCAACTACATTTTTTTCTTACTATTTTTAACTACTTATTTTATTGTTTGTTACTACTTTCTTAAAAGTAGTAGCTTAAAGTCCTTATGTTTTGCCTAAAAAACCTTTATAAAAAGTCTTTTTAAATTGCTTGACACATTAAAAAATACCTATTTTACACCTCTATTAAATAGTAGTATTTTAGCTGCTCTTTTAAAAATTGTACTATTTTTAGTTCTTTTTTCAAAGCAGATTTTTCAGAGACTTTATGAAAACATTCATTCGACTCCCACTCAAGATGGGTGTTTTTTAAGCCCAATAGAACTTTAAATGATAAAAAATATTTTCTTATTATTTTCAGACAACTCTGGCAAATCATTATGAAGCGACTCACGCTTGAAAAATGCTATCAAACCATTCAAGTTTACTTTGAAAATCAGCCATCAATTCGAGCAACTTATGGATGACCGTGATTTTTATGATGGACATAATAGTCCATCTGAGCAAGTTATCCGTCGAATTGTGGATAGACTTCGTACCACAAACTCTCTAGAGGATGCAATAACACCCAACACGTAGAAGGAATGTGTGAAGAGAATATTGCAGCTGTAAACGAAAGTGTGGAAGAAGATCTAAATTTATCGATTTATCGTCGGTTGCAGGAATTGGGGCTCTGTCTGTCCGTCCACTACGTGGAAAAGTTTGCTCAAGGATCTTCGCCTACACCTGTATAAAATCCAGCTAGTGCAGGGATTAAAGCCAAGAGACCATTATATGG
The DNA here is from genome assembly GCA_937654795.1 of Cistogaster globosa. Lineage (NCBI taxonomy): Eukaryota > Metazoa > Arthropoda > Insecta > Diptera > Tachinidae > Cistogaster > Cistogaster globosa. The sequence goes on from OW569406.1 coordinate 6,308,856, forward strand.
GTCGTTCTTTCGCTGATTAGGCTCTAGAGCTGTTAGTAACTGACACGTTTTTTTATCGCCAAATTATGTTCAGCGATTAGGCTCATTTTTGGCTAAAATGATTTGTTAGAAAGCAAAATTGCCGCATATGGAGTGAGACTAAATCACGAAATACTCTACAGTCTCCATTGCATTCAAAAAAATGCACCGCTTGCTGTGGTTTACACCCTGGTGGCATCATTGGATCTTATTTCCTTCAAAAATGAGGCCAGATCTCATGTTACCGTCAATGGAGATTATTACCGCACTATGATTAATAAATCTTTTTTTTTTCTAAATATGATCTGGACGAAATGTGGTTTCAACAAGATGTCGTTACGTGCCATACGGCGACCACTACCATCGAGTTATTGAAATCAAAATTTGGCGTTAAGTTGATTTCGAGAAAGGGACCTGTCAATTGGCCTCCAAGGTCCAGCGATTTGACACCTCTCGATTATTTTCTGTGGGGCTACGTGAAGTCACACTGGTTTATGCTGATAAACCAGCAACAATTGACGCTTTGAAGGCCAACATTGTTCGAGTTATTTGTGACATACGGCCAACAGTACTTGAAAAAGTAATCCGAAATCGGGTGTCCAAAATGCGCTTCTTCATGAGCAGACGCAGTGGTCATATGCCCGAAGTTATTTTTAAATATTAATGTCATGTTCTGAACTTTCATATAAAAAAATTCTTCATTACAATTTAATTTTTTGTGTTATTTTTTACAATTTAAAGTTCTATCGGGCTGGAAAAAAACCCTTTAGTATTTTTAGTATTTATTGATTTTATTGAAAATATTAGAGGCTCAAATACTCTTTAAAAAGAAGTTTTGTTCAGCTTTTCTTTAACAAGAATGCAGAATTTCACTACTTATTTAAAAGGTAGTATTTTACGTACATTTGTTATTTTTGTTTGTAAGTTTCCTATAATTTTTTGGTAGGATTTCTGCTACCTTTTAAAATAACCTGCTGTTAGTCTTCTCTTAATTTACTTTTTTTCTTTTATCAACATTATCACATGACTGCTTCATCTTTGTTTATTTATCTTTAAGAAAATTAAAGCATACTTTAAGGAGTTTTGCTTTAAATAAATAAATGTTTTCTTGAGTTGTTCTTTCTCAGCTCTCTAGAGTAAGTGTTGTTCATACTTTGAAAACATTGTAGAAAAATATAAAAAGACTTTGAAATCTCATCTACATTAAAAAAAAAAAAAATAGAAATCTTTAAAGGGTCTTTAGATATTTTTGTTTAAAGCCTAGGCGGCCTTGAAATGAAACGAGAACATTTGGAAACACTTGGGCAAAACTTGAAAAAAAAAGAATACATTTATTAAGAAAACCTTAAAAATATTTAAAGTGTTAAATTTTTATTGTTTTCATAGCCTACTTTTCTTTGTTTATTTACCTGCAAAAATTAAAGCATACTTTAAGGAGTGTTCGTAAAAGAAATACATTGTGATTTTTGACATTTTTTTCTTTTTTGTTTTTAAACCAAATAATACAGCAGTTTTTAAAACCATATTGAAGGCTCAACAATGCTACACACAACGTACAAACATTCAATAGAAATGTTCATATTTATGGCAAAATTAGAAAAAGGAACAACTACAACTTACTATTGATATTTGCCAACAAGATTCGTTTTTGGCAAAAAAAAAATTAAATAAGCAGCCAAACAACAATATGTTAAATAGCTAAAATTCATACAGCAGACACTCTTCCCAGAACTCAAAAAAGCAACCATATTTTCAAGTTACAGGCCACTCAAAACACACATTTATGTTTTCACGACACCTGCTTCTTTATCAATTCAAGCAACTAACTTCGGATACGCCAACAGAATGCCGGAAGAAAATTACACTTTCTCCTAGTTTGTTTTTTTTTTTTTTTTTCTTTATCGTTACATTTTATAGTGAAATTATTGCCACTTTGATAAAAAAAATTATTATATTCAAAATACCAGCGAGATAGAAATGGGACAATTTGGCATAAAGTTTTGTCGCTGGCAATTGGAATTTGTATTGCTATTCATGGAGTAACATTAACACAAAATTGTAAAATCAGCGTACCAAAAGGTCATAAATCCTCCAACACAGCTGGTTGTCTACTGTTATATAAGGCAGCCAAAACAATCTCGCATGTTGTTGTGTATCATAAAACAGTCACGAAAAAAAATGGTCTTTAAAAATTGACTTTGAAACGCAAAATATTTATGAAATTTACAAAAAAAAAGTTGTAGATGCCTAACGAGGAAATTAAAGTTAGAAATGTTTTTAAATTTTAAGTAAAAAAAATCTGCAAAGAAATTCACGTTTCAGAGAGAGAGAGAGAGAGAGAGAGAGAGAGAGAGAAAAAGTTACAACTGAAGATCTTTCGACTGCTGTTCTTAATACCAAGAGGGCTTAATTTAAAGTACCTTTCTACAAAACTTTACTCAAGCTGTCTTTAACTTGTGATAAGAGAATAATTTTGACTTTTATTAAAAAAATTCGTACTTTTCAAAATGAGTAGTAAATTAAAGTTCTTTTAAAAAATGTATTATTTAACTTTTTTACTTTTTTTCTTTTATTTGTAAAAAGGAAACACATTTTTTACTTTTATTTAAAAAATTCGTACTTTTCTAAAAGATTACTAAATTAAAGTACCTTTTAAAAAGATAGTTTTTCTACAAAATTTCATTCAACCTTTCTTTTACTTGTAAAAAAGAAGATTTTTTACTTTTATTAAAAAAAATTCGTACTTTTATAAAAGAGTAGTATATTAAAGTACCTTTTAAAAAGATAGTTTTTCTACAAAATTTCAGTAAACCTTTGTTATACGTGCAAGAAGGAAGAACATTTTTTACTTTAATTTAAAAAATTAGTACTATTCAAAAAAAGTAGTAAATTAAAGTACCTTTCAAAAAGGTAGTTTTTTAATAAAATTTCATTCAAGCTTTCTTTTACTTGTAAAAAAGAAAATTTTTTACTTTTATTTAAAAAATTAGTACTATTCAAAAAAAGTACTAAATTCAAGTATCTTTCAAAAAGGTAGTTTTTCTACAAAACTTCAGTCCAGCTGTCTTTTACTTGTAAAAAGGAAGAACATTTATTACTTTTATTTAAAGAAATCGTACTTTTCTAGAAGAGCAGTATATTAAAGTACATTTAAAAAAGGTAGTTTTTCTACAAAATCTCAGTCAAGCTTTCCTTTACTTTCAAAAATGAAGAACCTTCTTTACTTTAATTTAAAAAATTAGTACTCTTCCAAAAGAGTAGTAAATTAAAGTACCTTTCAAAAAGGTAGTTTTTCTACAAAATTTTATTTAAGCTTTCTTTTACTTGTAAAAAACATAAGATTTTTTACTTTATTTAAAAAATTAGTACTTTTCCAAAACAGTAGCATATTAAAGTACCTTTTAAAAAGGTATTTTTCTACAAAATTTCATTCAAGCTTTTTTTTACTTGTAAAAAGAAGAACAAATTTTGCTTTTATTTAAAAATTACTACTTTTCTAAAAGAGTAGTAAATTGAAGTACCTTTTAAAAAGGTAGTTATTCTAAAAAACTTCAGACCAGCTGCCTTTTACTTGTAAAAAGGAAGAATATTTTTTGATTTTACTTAAAAAATTAGTACAGTTTTAAAAGAGTAGTAAATTAAAGTACCTTTCAAAAATGTAGTTTTTCTACAAAAGTAGTAAATTAAAGTACCTTTCGTATAAAGCAGTTTATTTAAAAACATTTATAAAAATATGTAATGCTTTTGTAGACAAAAGTGTTGAAATTATAATTTCTAGAAGAAAAAATTTTTTAATAATTTTAAAAAAGGACAACTTTTTTTTCCAAAAATATATATATTTTTCTTAATAACTTTATTAATTTTTCCAAAAGAGATTTTATGTTGGTGCCAAACAGTCAACAGCAGTCAACTAAAAACAAATAAGATGCATTTTTACTATTTTAAGAAAGGAATATCTTGAAACATAATTTTACGATACAACGAAAACATAAGTTAAATTCCAATAAGAAATGTATTGCATAAATTTAGGCGCTGCTAAAAATTCAAATTTTTATAATATAGTAAGCAAACAGAAACTAGAAAAAAGGGATTAAAATAAAAATTCTTTTTGTTTTATGTTGTCTTTTAATTAAAATATATGTTTTTCTAAAATATTGTGTCTTTTTTGTTACGCCACTTAATTTAATAAACAATTTTATGTAGCCTGCTTTTAAGGACTCGCAAAATAAAAAAAATTTTTTTGTTATTTTCTTAAGCAAGAAATTGCCTTGAAATGCCATTTAACAATTGTCCTCATTCAAACTGACAACAATAAATTGTGTCACTCTAAAAAAAAGTTAACGACCAAAAGAACATGGTGTTTTTCTAACAATTTGATTTTATATATTTTAACCGCAAAAAAAATTTGGAAGCAAGAACAAAGATAAAAGAAGAGTTGAAAGTATAAATGACAGGAAAACATTTCAAACAATTACATCTTTAATGCACGCAGCCAGTGGGAAAAAACGATTTTTTTGGAAGAAAAAACAAAAAATAAAGCCTTGGAAATAAACCTTAAACGCGACGGAAGATATATTTATCTCTGTCGTATTTAATTTAATGCTATAAGATTTTATTATTTTAAACAAAAGTAACATTTATAGCCAAGTGGACCCAAATAACAACAAATGTGATAAATGAGCCAATTTGATATGAACCGATAAAGCTAAAAAACATTTTAAATTCCCAAAATAAAAAATTGGAAAAGCTATTTAGGCTAAACAAAAAAGATATGGAAGAGAAATTCGTACAATAAAAATTATAATTTGGAAAAAAATTTAAAAAAATGTTGCCATTGAATAATGAAATTCTTAAAATTACACGAATAAATAAAGGCGTTTAAAGAAAGCACCTTAAGCAATCTAAGGTCTAGAACAAAATGTAGATGGTCTTTACTTAAGTCTTAACTACAGACTAAGCTCTTGTCAAAATCAATGTTTGGTTAAAACAGTCTAAGATCCAGGCTTTTCCTTGAATACAGTGGTGCAATAAGAATTCTAAGAATTTTTCGAAAAACCCAAGCTTTCCGTGAAGCCTTACATCACATTCAACTGTCGCAATCAACAAGAAACGGGAAATATTTCAAACAAAAAAAAAAATCAAAATCGTCTGAATATGGCAACTCAGTCATGCCAATGTCAGTGACTATCTCAGAAGGTTGTCTCTAAACATCCTTAACAAACACTCATATTTCTGAGTAACTTTAGAGTATAGAAAAGGCTAAAAAAATCCAACCTGCTTTAGGAATCAAATTACTCTTCTCCATTGCCCTGGGATATGACAACAGACGATCAATTTATCATCGAGAATTATGTTAAAATAGGCGTTTAACCTTTTAATTGCTTGAATGACTTTCTTAATCAGTTACCTGGCACAATGTCAGACAGTTTAAAGTTTCCAAATTATGCAGAGGTAAAGGATAGTCCATGTCCATTTTAAAACTTAGAAAGCCTTTAGAGCAGCCACATCTAAGATGTTTTTCGTGAAAGCATCAAAAGACACTTCAAATGCTCGAAGTCATGTGGGAGCTTACTGGCGCCCAAGGAAATTTTGCTTTCCTGTATGACATGAATAAAGAAAAAGCCGTCAGGCGAGAACTGTTTATCGTTTGTTCAGATTCGAAAAGAGAGATTTACTCGTTAAATACATTTGAATTTATCTTCGTTAATTGAAGAAAAGCGGTCACAGTGGATGTAATGATCACTTGCATGTCGTTATAAAAATAGATACTAGAGAACAAAAAAAGGTTTGTATGCACTATGGGCTGGTCACTACACTAGTGAATACAATCTCTAAACTAAATTCGCATCAAACAACTCACATTTAACTTAAAAGTTAAACCACAAGAGATAAAACAATTTATTTTATTATTTTCCTTTAGAAAATCTTCCTCTACTTCCCTTCACATAGGAAGGGAAATCATTATCTAAATAAAAACATTGTCACGAGAAACACAAAAAAAAATCATATCATCTACCAAAAACAAAAACACAAAAATTTTTATGTAAACAAACGAACTCCTATAGAAAAAAAAAAGGGAAAGAAAAAAGGTTTCTTAAAGCTTTCAAACATCTAAAGGGATTTGACTTTAATTGGGTTCAATTCACTAGACACCAACAAACGAAGCTTTAAAATAAAATTGCGTAAAATCGCCCAATAGAAAAAAAAGAAAACCAAGAAATAGAAAAAGTTAAGAAGCAAATGATTGTGTAGAAATTTAAATATTTGGGACAGATATTAAGCAATTTTGAAGATAAAAAAATATTTGAAAACTGTAAGGCTTTTGCTGATAAAAATAAAAAATATATAAAGTTGTAGAGCTTAAGACACATATATTTTTGGATATTTCAAAAGTTAATATTTTGGTGTTTAAAAAAAAACAAAAATTTTATGTTGAAAAACTAAGTTTTCCAAAATTAGAAGTCAAAGAAAACGACTTTTTGGGACAAGGGATCACATAATTATTTATAAAAATAAAAATTTAGCTTACATAAATTCGCCATAACCGATACACTTAAGAAAAATGTCATTACTCAAGTGTCACAAAAACTTAACTGTCCCAAATATTTTGGAACAAAAGTTAAAAAAATTTTTTTTATAGAATTGTAATGCTTTTTTAAATCTTAAAATTAAAAAGTTTTAAAGTTTTTAAGGAAACATTACTTGTCCCAAAAAAAAAATTTAGTTCACATGCTATTTAAAAAAATTTAACTGTCCAAGGGAAACTATACATAAATAATTTATCCTTATATTCTTTATCTTAAACTTTTAAGCCAAAAATAAATTGTCCCAAAAATATTTGAAAAAAAAACACAATTTTTAGGTTTAAGTTTTTTCTTAAACGCTTTTATATGAAATAAGTGTGATTTAAGCATTTAGTTACAAGGTCTTGGGACAAAAAACAAGTTGTCCCAAATATTTTTTTTAGTATTTACCAGCAGCAAATAAAATATTTATTTAAGTATAAAGATTTTTTTTTAATTAAAAAATATAAACTAAAAATAAATATTTGCTTAACAATCATTCTTTTTAATTTAAAGCTATTTTTGGGATAAATTATTTAGCCTTAAATTATTTTAAATTTTATCCCATTAAAATTTATGCCAAATAATTTTGGGACATCTTTTACTAAGAGTTTAACATATTTTCAAGCAAATAAATCTTTTGTACTGAACACTCACACCAAGAGATTTTGCATTGACGCATTTCATTTTTTTGAGCATTAAAAATTTTTAAAGCATACTTTAAGGCTGCTTAAAAAAAATAATATTTTATGTACCAAAAATGCTGAGGTTTATTGGAAAATTTTATTATTTGTTTTTTTAATGCCGAAATTTAATTAAAAATCAGCCTCTTCTTCAAAAACAAATTTTTTTATGGGTTCCTTAAAGTATGCAACATAAAGTTCTCAAAACATCATCTAATGATTCTGCATCCAAAACGGTGCAATTAATGTTAAATTGTGTTGAAAGTTTAAAAAAAAATCCTGGAAGAGCGCTTACAGAGTCCTAAAGCTGGCAAGTTTACCAACGACGCAGTCAATATACCGGGATACAAAGTGTGATGATGCAGTGGAGACGTTAAAGAGCCACTTAAACAACCCCTGCCAGCACAGCAAATATTTGCACCTGAGCCACCACCATCACCATGGATGCTGTTGAGGCAAATGATGCCGGTGTTGCAGCGTTAAGCGTATGATAAAAATGTTGTTCTTACTGCTGCAGTTATTGTTGTTGGTAAAATGCTTTTAATAAGATTTTCAAGGGTAAATAAATAACAGACGAACAATTGGAATGCGTAGTGAGATGTAAATTTTTATTGTTGCCACTGACGTCACCATTTCTACTCACAATTGTTGCATATAAATTAAGGGCCGGTGATACCCTTGTAATAATTCGTGTGTGTCATTAAAATATTTGGAATTTTTTGCTGCTATTGTTGTTGTTTTAACTGCTGCATCCGATGCCTTTATAAAGTTGTATTTTTGCAATTGTTGGTGGGTAGTGAATAACTGTTTTTGTGTTAAGTTTGCTACTGTTGTGGTTGATCACAAAATATCATAATGGCTTCCAATATTTTTAAATATAAATTTTGTTTCTCAACTTCGCAATGATATGTTGTGTATTGAATTGGCTTTTGATACAAAAAACAATTTTTTTTTTAATTTTTTTTTTTTGAAAATCGTTTGTTCTTATTTTTTAATTCTTATTAATTTTTTTCTCGCACAAGATTTATTATTTAATTTAATTATTTATTTTTGAACATTTGTTTGTTTTAAAGCGATTTTTTATACCTGAGTGGAAATTAATTAATTTTATTATTTTTTTGTGCCAAACTCCTTTTGTTTCATCCAACTTTTTGTAGAGAGTTATTTTAGGTTTGGTAGTTTATTAAAATGTTAATGTTAGTATTTTAAAAATATATTTTGTTTAATTATGAAATAAATAAAATCACTTGTTTTTGTCAAACTTAAATTACTGGAAAATTAATTAAAATAATAAATAGTAAAGCATATTTTTTGGAGGCTTAATTAATTTATTTAAACAAAAATTCTATAATGAGTTAACTATTTACTGAAGTGTAAACAAAAAAGTAATTACAGTCTAAAAATAAATAAATAAAATCAATTTTAAATTAAAATATTTGACATAGATATTTAATTAAAGTTAATTAATTTTGTACATCTGGTATTTAAAAAAGGTATTAAAATTTATAATAAATTATAATAAATAAAGAGTATTGTCTACGTAAAGACAAAAAATTCATTAATAAAACATAAAATTTAGTATTAAAAAAAAAAAAATACTCAGTCTTGAAAATAAATACTCAGGTAAAAAGTTATTTACATTAATTAATATAAAATATTTCTTACATCCACACAACATAAATTTTACAATAAAACATACAGTGTTTAATTTTTTTAAGGTAAGTAAAAAATTAATTGTTGACATAGTGTAAAAAATCAAAAATGACAAAATAAATTTTAGCGTTTCAGTTTGTTAAATATCTTAGAGAAAACCCTTAAATTTTTACATCAAGTAAAATGATATTTTACATTATGTAAAAATGCAAATTTTGCACGTGTATAGGATTAAAGGCTACAACTAATATTAAGAACTAAAAAACAATGTTTTACAAAACAGGTGAAACAATATTTCCTTGGCCACAGCATATTTTACATTATGTAAATATTTATATTTATTTAAAAAAAAAAAAATAAATATTAAAATTTAATATTTAACAATAAAATGTAACGTTTAAAAATAGTAAAAATGTTTACCATGAAAAAAAAATTACTTTACTTTGGATGAAAAAAATAATTATTTACACGTTGTAAACAATACAATTTTTTGTAATTTATTTTTTTTTTGTGCCAAAAAAAATTTATTATTTCTAAAAAAACAGTTTTAAAGAATTGTCAAGTAATAACAAAATTTTTAATTGTTGACTTTATGTAAATAATATGTAAACAAAGCCATTACATAAAACTTACACCATTATTTCTGACTTAAATTTTTTATTTATTTAGTATTAGTATTATTATTAATTTACTTAATGTAAAAAATAAAATTTTAAATAATAATGACAAGAATTATACCGTTTCAACGTTACTAAATAAAGGAAAAAAGTTTATTTTTAGTTGAACTACAAATATTTTTTTTTTAACAATGTGTACATCAAGTAAATTGAAAGTATTTGTAAAGGAAATATTTAACTTAAATTTGATAATTTTTTTTTACATAAAAAAATCATATTTCGTTGCTTACAACAATATTTTAAAATTGCTTACATGATGTAAACAATACACTAAGAATGTTGTCAAAGCTATTTAATTTTAAAATAAAAAGAAACAAAGTATTTCCGCAAAATGAATCAAAATTATTTTTAAGATAAAATAACTGTTATATAATTTTTTACATGATGTAAACTTTATTATTTACATGATGTAAAAAAAATTTTATGCTTAAAACAATTGTTTAAAAAGCGGACGTTATAATTTACATTGTGAGTTCAAAGCTTTAAATTTTTCTGCAAGTTACACTGTAAATAAATTTAGCTGTATTTTGAAATATTGTAGCATAATTTATGGAGTTTTCCCTTAAACTTGATTTATTTTAATCTTCTCTTTTTTAACAAAAATTTGTGTAAAAAGTGTTTCCATTTTAAAAATAATTATCTATTCTGATTTTTTATTATGAAAACTATAGCATACTTTTTGCCGCTTTTAGTCACACTGGTTTGTATAAAATATTGAAAAAGTTTAAGATCTTTTCTTATGCCATTAAAAATTATTGTAAATAAATTGTCTAAAAGAAATCTTATTTAAAAAAATATATATAATTCATTTTTAATTTTCTTTAAAAACCAAAGCATACATTAAGAGGCTTAACCCAGTTTGTAATATTTTATTGAAACTTTCAAAAAGCTTTAAAACATCTCCGCTTGTAAAATCGCTTAATGGGGTATAGAACTTTCAAATTTTAAAATTAAATCATGTAAAGGTATTTTATATTTTCATTTTCTCTATAAATAGAAGCATACTTTAAGGGATATATACATATACATTTCAGAACTCAAAACACTTTTAATTAAAATGTATTATATTTACTTTGTTTTATTTTTATATTTTTGATTTTTATTTCTCCTTTTTATTGCCTATCTTTAGGCTTTTATATATAAAATTTTCTATGTTTATTTTAAGGCGGCATTATTTTCATTTAATTTTTAACAAATTTTAAAACGCATTTTTACATCGTTATGAAAAAATTGTTAACAAAATCACTCGAGTTAAATTGTAAGGCCAATATATAAAATTATTTGTGTCTCTCCTACCTCAATTATTTAAAAGGCTATGGATACCTTCATTCTTGACAGTCAGTATATTATTCCTTGACATTTAGCTATAGTTCGGATTTTTTATTTCGTTTTCGTAATAGTTTTTTTTTTTTTTTGTTGCAGATTTATAGAAAGAAAACAAATCCTGTCAGACACACGGTAGACATTACTAAATTAAAAAAAATGAAATTCTTTTAGTTAAACTTTCAATAACAGTTATTTTGAGGTCTATGAACAGAAAAGAACAATCGTTTTCGAAGCTGCCCACAAACTTTAAGTTGTAAAAGACGGGTAGACAAGAATAAATAAAAGAAAAATTGATTTATAACTTTTATATATTTTTTTTATTCTATAGAAGTTGCTCCTACAGAATGACAATACAGCAACCACAAACACTGTTCTATGAGTGACAGACATATTATAAGACTGAACAGATGAACCAGATAGACTATCAAATTCAAAATTAATTATAATTTAATATTGTTTATAATAATAATGATGTAAAATTCAATACAATTTTGTTTTAAATACATCGAAAAGTTCGTGATAATTGCCGTTTAAAATAAAAAATATAAAAATGAAAATGAAAATAAAAATGAAAAAAAAAATCTTCAAAAATTAAAAAAAAATATTCCTCAATTATAAAAATTATCCGTAAAGTAGGCAACATTTTTTTTTTCAATTTAAACACAAGAACATCAGCTTAAAAGAGTAAATTTAAAACAGTTTTAGATAAGTTAAAATCATATTCATCAAATTATTGCCTTTCAAATAGGCGGAGATTGATGTATTAATAAAAGAGTTCCTTAAGTTATGCCACAATTTTTTTTCCTTAATTCTGTATTGTACACTAAGCCTATTATAAAAAAAATTTCTTTTGAATGCCAATTATGAATAAAAATTATTGAAAATAAAATAATAGAAATTAAAATAAACTCCCTGGAAACTTTTTTAAATAGAAGTTGTATAATTTTAAATTTAAGCCCTTTAAAACATTCTGATGAAATGAACGCCTTATGATAGGCAAACGTTTTATAACAACCAACTAAAATGTTAAAAATGTAATAACAAATAAATAAAGCTGAGTGAAGTAAGCAATTACTTTGAGAGTCTACATAATAAATGAAATTCCTTAATGTATGCAATTGTTAATTTTATTTAAAGATTTAATTTTTCTTGAGCTGTTTCCAGAGATATTTTTTTATGTTTAAGTGAAATAGAGATTTAAAATAATATTGAAGCTTAAAAATGAAAAATATTCCTAAAAACTGTTAAACATTTTAATGTTTCAAAGAAATCTCCTTTAAATAGCCAACAGATTTTCGGTTTTTGCAATGGCAACCCTAGATAAGCAATTTATGTTGAGGTTTATTTATAAACAGAAGATCTAAATACCTCCTTAGCATAGGCAACACATGAGCCATTTATTTTGAAAGTAGCATAACACACTTTGTTTTTAAACTGTAACATGTATTTAAAGGATTGTGTTTCAATGGTGTTACAAGTTTTGTGGTTGAATTCCGAGAAGACTTACTTGCGTTTTTACATCAGGTCACTTATTTACCAATAAAAAACCTCATTCAATATAAAATCGTAAAAGCTATTAACATTTAAATTACTTTCTTCTATATTTCTGACTTATGCCACTTTCAAAATAAACGGCTTAAATATTTGTAAGTATTATTTTAAAAACATTCATTCCCTTAAAAGGAGGGGAAAAGCAAAGCGAAACTAAGAGAACTTTAAAATTAAATCTATTTAAACTTACAAACCTCCTTGAAATAGGCAATTTAGCTTTCTCAATAGATTTGTTAAAAGAGATAAATTAAATTTAAAAACTTTTGGAAATTTTTAAATTTCTCTAAATTATTTTATGATTTATTTTAATCCTGTAAGTAGGCAACATTTTTTTTAAATTTCTTTACAGCTGAAAGTATAATTTGAAAATTATACAAATCTTTTGTTTTAAGGCAACATTCTTTTAATTTTAAAAATATTTTGCAAGCCCTGAATCCAGGCAGTTGTAAAAACGCGAGTTTTTAGGAAAAGAAAAATGTAAACAAATATTAAAGAAATAAAAAAAAAATTATAAATTCTTGTAAAATTAGTTTCTTTAAATTTAAAAACCCCTCGAAATAGTCATCGGACAAATTAAAAAAAAAATATTTTTTTTATATTAAAATAACCCAAATTTACTTTCAAGAAAAAATAATTTTTGTAAATAATTTTGCTACTCTGGCGGCAAGTGGTCCATAAATAATCAATTTTTACAAAAAATAAAAAGTAAAATATTAAATAAAATTTTAAACATTTAAGAATACAAAACTTTTAACGACCCTAAAATTAGGCAACAATTTATTTACTTAACAAGGCGCCTAAAAATAGGTGACAACTTTTCATAATGCTTAAAAATAACAAACTTACTCCTGTCTATTTCCTCTCTTAATAAAGAATAAATTTTAAGTTTGTCAAGAAAACGCCTTAAGATCGGCAAAATTTTAAAATATTAAAAATAAAAATGAGCGTAAAAAATTTTTGAGACAGAAAATTTTTTTAATTAAACAATTGCTAGCTATTTGTGCATAAAATAAAAAGAAAAAAATTTTGTAAATTTCAACAAAACACCAGGAAACATAAGAATCTTCGCAAATCTCCTTTAAGTATGCTACGGATTTCAAAAACTTCATTTAAATTTGTTAAAATGATTAGGAAACATTTTAATTCAATAATATAAAAACAAGGCTAAAATTTAAGCTCTACTATAAAATCTTGTAAAAAATTTACACTTTTAAAATTTTTTTTTTGAAAAGCTTCATCAGGCCACCATAATATAATTTCATTTATGGATTTTATTTCTTTCATTGCTGCGTTTTTGTTTTTGAATTTTCAGTTTGAAATTTCTTTCGTTTTCATGCTTTAAAAGTTAATTGATTTCATGTTCAAATATTTATAACATGAAAGCGAAGGCTATAAAGCTTAAAAGCATGCAACACATTTCAAAGCAAACATGCTGCAGCAGCAATCAGCCAACTATTAACGTAATGTTGCACATAAACAACACTTAGGGCTGTACATTTAGAGGAGTGTTAAAGATTTAATAAAATTTAATTTAATTGAAAATGTAGGTTAAACACAAAATGCACTCGCATGCATTTTTGACGCACTAATTCATGCAACCAAGTCTTATGCAATTTTCTACACCTAAATCTAAATCTATTAAATTATATTTCTAATTTTTCTATATTTACAATAAATTCTTTTATTTCGTTTATTTTATTTTTTATTCTTAATAAAATATTTTTCCTAAAAGTAGACTTTAATACTTTTTTATTTTTTATAAAAATTTTAATTGTTTTATAAGAATTTCAAAAAGTTTCTTAATCTTGTAAACTAATCTTAACTAATAAAAATTAGAATTTTATTGTTAAAATTAAAAAAACAAAAACAATATAAAATCTTTTATTGATAATTTTCTATTAAAAAATTTTAACTCAAAGTAATTTGCAAAAATAAAAAAATGCTATAAAATACATAAATTTAAAAAGTAGTTAAAATTTAAATTTAAAGCAAAGAAACCACAAAAAGTAGAAAGCTTTTTTTAAAAAATGCTGCATATATTAAGGCTTGAGAAATTTGCTGTTTCTCTATTTAAAAACATTTCAAAGTTATATAATTTAAAAAATTGAATACAAAAAAATTAATTCATAACAAATAAAATAAATTTGAAAAGTGTTTTATAAAAAATTTTGCATACAACTTTGTTCTAAAATACACTTTAAGTCAAATATTTTAATATTTTGTGATCACGATAGAAAGCTTTAAAAAAAGAGATTATTTAAGTAAAGAACCTTAAAAAATTTAAAAACATTTCGAGGCTGTGAAGTTTTGTTAAAAAAAATTAAAATTTTAACTTATAAAAAGATTAAAATTATTAAACATATTTTTTTTTGACTTTTAAATTCCCTAAATTAAGCTTTAGGTAAAAAGAAAATACTACATGGCTTTAATTAATCATTTGCGATCTACTTTTAGGCATTTAGATTTTACCAATAGTTTCAGAATAAAAAACTTATTTTAAGACTTCATTTAAAATTTAATATTTATGCTGAAGCCCATCTTTTTAAAGAGCTGAAAAGCATTCTTAAGTTTCCATATATTTTGGAGCATATTTTAAGGCATAATAATTTGATTTATTTTAGCTCTAATGTTGCACCTGGTTGATTTTTTAATACTTTTTTTTAATACTTTGAGAGCATGATTTAATCCTCTTATTTTAAATATTTTAATTTTTCATTAAAACATATATTAAGATTAAATATTTGTTTAAACTTGGCAGCATATTTTAGGCCAAAAAAACAATTTTTTTATTTAAAATTTTTGCCATATTGATTAATGGCTTCCATTTAAATATTGCTGTGTTTGTTAACTTTAAACTGCATGGAACAAAATTTCTTTGTTCATAATTAAAATATTTTGCAGCATTTTTATACGAAAAAAGCATTTCTTATAAAAGCATTTTTATTAAAATTTTTAGGGAAAACATTTTCTTTTTAAATTTAAGTTCTCATAAACCCACTGAAAAAGAATTTCTTTATTTATTTTTTTTTTTTAAGTTTTAAATAATTTTAGATTTGAAATTGGATTTTATGTAACATACTTTTAAGGCTTAAGGCAACTGCTGTATTTATAAATTTTTTAATAAAAATTAAGTTTTTTTAATTTTTATAAATATTAAAATAAGGCAAACTGCTTGCTTTTAAATTCAATTAATTTAATTTTATTCTTTTTTGTGACACACAAAATTTAACTTATCAAGACCAAAAAAAATCTTAATAATAAACAAATTAGAGGGCTATATTCGTTTATACCGAATCTCATATACCCTTCACGAAGTAGATTTACATACATGTAAGTAAGTGAAGTAACTCCAATCAAAAAAACATGAATTGAAAAATTAAAAAAAAAATTACATAAAAAATGCTATCGGCTCTTAAAAGGTTAAGCATTTTTTTTAATTAAAAATTTCCTGAAAGATCTCTTCAAAAGCTTTTAAATGATACCCATATTGATATTTTAAAAATTTTAAAAATTTCTGAGGCCCGTAACTCGGAAAATATGGGCGAACGCCAATTTTTTTACCTGATATTTTTTTCTTAATTATTAATTCTCTCTATTTTTTTTTATTGGTATTACTTCACTGTTCCAAATGATAGAAGTGGTGTTGTTGTGTAGTGCCGATTTCAACGCTAACGCGGACGGACAAACGGTTATCGCTCAATCGGCATAAGAAGTCAGAATATATAGACTTTATGGTGTCGTATATGGATATTGTAGGAATTACAAACGGAATGACAAACTAAGTTATACACTCTTTCCATTTTTTGTGGTGAAGGGTATAAAAAAAGTGTAGCATATTTTAAGGAAAATATTTTATTTATAAAACAAATTTTTATAAATCATCTTTGTATTTTTTACCTTAAGTTTTTTTAAATTTAACTGCAGAAATAGTGATTGTTTCCATAGAGAAAACAAAAATAATATAAAATTTATTTTAAGGTTTTCATTATTTATTTTTACTTTTATTCAAAAATACAAACAATTTTATATTTTATTTTAGAAAAAAATATTTTTAGTTTAAAAAAATAATACGTCTTTTTAATTAAACGTTAGCGAATTTTATATTTATTACCGAAGTACCGTTACCAAGCGTCACGCGGGCATAAAATCAACTAAATTTCGTTAAAAAATATTTTTAATATTTTCGTCTTTAAATAAAACCCACAACGACAAGATAAATAAGAATTTTATAGCAAATACATGCGCAGAAATATTGGGATTTTTTAAAGAAAAATCAACAAGAGAATTTTAAAGAAAATTTTATAATTAAGGAAGTAACTTGTGGTAGAGAAAGAGAAAGAGAGAGAGAGAGAGTGAGAAATAAACATAGTGCTATAATACAAAATAATTATTATTGTTTTTTCTTTTTTTTTTTTGTAAATCTTACAGGAAGTAAAAATGAAAGTCCTTAATAACACGAGACATGATTTGTTTGCTTTTTTTATATTGTTTAGTCTGTTCTTAGGAGGCCAATATCCTAAATTTCTTTGCATACTTTTAAGCGGATTTTTTTCTAAGGGACTTGAAAAATTAAAAAGAGCTTTAAGATGAGAAAATAATGCTTCAGTTTTAATTATTAATAAAATGAAAATGAAATGTAAAGAAATAATCAAGTATGAAAACATCAACGGGACTGTTATAATTTTATAAACAAAAATTGATTTATTCGTATGCGAAATTTTCCCGAAAGCCATTATAAAGACACTGTGTAATTCACTGTTTGGTGTAAAGAGACTTGAAGGTTCCTAATTTGTCTTAGTTTACTCTTGATTATGACTGTTAAACGACCCAATCAGAGTTTTCATAACTTTAAATTAAAATTGATGCTGTAGGAAACAACTGCAAATATAGTTGGCTGTCTGGGTTGCTCTCTCTCTTCTATCCGAAAGGCTTTGAAATATAAAGTCCCTGCCGTACAGATAAATTGTAGTTGCCCGTGGTTTCAAAATTTCAGAGCTCCATAACCTAAGTCCTTATGTTATTCCACTACAGACGTGATCAGATTCTCCCTGGTTGACTCAGCAGACTGCCATGAACTGCTTGGTTGAACATTAGAAAGTCTTGTCCTTTTCTTTGCTTTCCAACTGTCACTAGAGTTAATAAATAAAATAAATTCCATTCTATAACCGAGTTAATATAAATCTTAATTTATTCACTCATTTCTTCAAAGACATTGAATATTCGTGTTCCTAACAATTGAAACTTAGTATTTGTTGTTTTATTTCATCATTATAAAAACACTTTTAAAACAAAAAAAATTATTTTTATTACATTCATTATTTCTCTCAAATTCTTTAAACTTTTCATAAGAAAACACATAAACTCCTACAAATAGACTTTAAATATTTTCGTGTTTTTTTTTCTAAATTCATTAATGTTTTTTTTTAATTTTTATTTTCATAACTTCCCGTTATTTTTCACTTACTTTGTTGTCCTCTCTTTATATGTTTCTCTTTAATACTTTTTTGTATGGGAATAAAATACCGTTTTATTTTATTTTAAAGAGAAAGCTAAATTTTTAGAGAGACAAAAAGAGAGAATGAGAGAGAAAGAGCAAGTTTCTTAATAATTTTATAGCAACATTTTTATTTTCTATTACTTTTTTTCCATTTGTTTTGCAACAAAAACATGTTTTTTTCTTTAAGTCTTAATTTTTTTGTTGCAGGACAAAGGACACAAATTAGATTGACTTAGAATTAAAAGCTGACAATTTTTTATTAAATAAAATATCAAATGTTTAACAAAAACTTTGATGAGAGTTTTATTTTTATTTTTGTTTTTTTTTTTTCATACAATAAACATAATTGAAGCCATAATTATTTTAAGGGGAGTAAAGTGAAGGCTGCTTAATTAAGGCAGGGCCAGTAGAGTTGAAATATGGGCCATTTAAAAAATTTCGTTTAAGGAAATGTTTTTCCTTTCCCCATTCTCATTAGTAAATGTCAACAAGGAAAGACTATTTTTAGTTTTTGGTTTTCCAAGCCTAGAAGTTTTTAAATGCTTTTTTCGTTGGGGACAAATAGTAGACGACCTCAGTTGTCATTACAATTATTAAGAAATTTCTCTTGTCGACGGCCTCTGCTCATTGTATTCAAGGGCATTTGTTTACACAGAATGCTTTCATTGCTTTTTTGTTCATTACGAATCAGCTTAAGACCCAAGTCTAACACACAAACCAATGCTGGACGCACAAATCTAATAAAATTCAGTTAATTAATTATAATTAATTATCATTATAATAATTATGATAATTATCATACTGTTACAAAGATAAGATTCAAACCCTGACTTAGCTGCCCGTTACAAGAAAAAAATGGATTATGTCTTCGATAACAGAGTTGAAATAGTTAAGAAGATGCATAGTTCAAACCTTAACGTAGAAATGAGTAGACAGAAGAACAAATACTTTGTAGCTGCGGAGGTTATGAGTTCAAATTTCGACAGATCACAAAGAGAGTAATTTACATGGCAGCTTATTAAGAAGGAGACCATAAGTTCAAGACTCGTAACTAGTCAAGAAGTCAAGAAGGAAAAATTGGAAGTTTAAATCTCGTTGGAGCCGCAGAGCAATGTGATCAGGAAAACCGCTTGAAGGCACCTATTTGATACACAATAGGTTATGAGTTCGAATCCCATAAAATTAACAAAAAATCAAGGTCAATATGGTTTCATGTTTATTAAAGAAGAAGCTCATAATTTTTAAAATCTCCAAAGCCACAGAATAAAAACCTGGGTATTTTTTGAATTTTATTTGAAAACTTAATCACAAAATTGATTCAAAGACGTTTGAAAAATATAATATTTCTATTAATTTAATTAATTCATTTTAAGTCAAGATTAATAAGATTTATAAATTCACTAAAACTTAAGGAGTGTTTGTCAGGTCATGTAAACAATTTTTCTTAATTCATGACCTTCAAAATATCAATCTTTATTATTTCTGGCTTTAATTCTCTTCTTAACATGTCTCTGTCATTAAGTTTTGTACCAATTTTGTCACAAACTTTTCAAACTTTAAAACATTTAGAAAAAAGTTACTTCCGTTAGATTGAAATAATAATAATGCACACGACATTTATATCTGTGTTAGCTGTCGTGTCGGCATACAATTCCATTTCTAAGGTCAAAATCCTTAACAGTTTTTTTTTTCTTTACGTTTTATTTTGCTGACTTTTAAAACAATTCATTTGTTTATTTTATATTTAAACACATACACACACATATACACAAATGCAATTTGTATTTGTGTGTGTGTTAATACAATGTTCAAATGTTTTTGTATGTTAAGCCCTGCAGAAAAATTTTGCCAACTCTTTTTGTTGTTGTTTTAAATTTATGATGCCTTTAATATCGAGCGACATTTTCACATCAGTTTGTTTGAGAAAAACAAGTGACGGAAACAGTAACAATAACAACAATAACAATTTTATATTAAAACCCAAAATAAAAATCGATATTCAACACACAAAATGTGTACATGACAACACGAATGGTTTGGGAGACGCAAAAATCCATGTTAAAGATTTTTATTTGTATTTGTACATATACGAGGCATGTTAAGAAAATGCGTCGTGAAAAATTGCTGAAGGCAATCACTCAGTTTTTTTCAGTTCTGTTTTTAAGTCCACGCCCAAATAACGCCCAGAATTAAAAAGCTCTGACTGC
Organism: Cistogaster globosa; assembly: GCA_937654795.1. Taxonomy (NCBI): domain Eukaryota; kingdom Metazoa; phylum Arthropoda; class Insecta; order Diptera; family Tachinidae; genus Cistogaster; species Cistogaster globosa. Next base: position 6,329,031 of record OW569406.1, read on the forward strand.
GTCTTTACACACCACGCATAACCTACAATTTTGTTTTTTATTTTCTATGGTACGAAAAATATATGAAACGATATATCAATCGAAATTAAGAATTAAAGCATGGAGAGGATAAAAATGCATAAAACTAAAAAAGATAATTAAAAAAAACTCATAATAAAAGTTTAAAAAAATTATTAAATTAATGTAATATTTTTTTTTGCATCTCAAAAATCGAAAATATTTTCCACCTTTCGACAGCAAAAGGCGAGACGCTATAAACTAAAAATATCTTAAACAAGTTTTAGTTTTTTTTTTTGTACAACCTTTAAACAAATAAATTTCGTAAATAAACTAATTAAAAAATATCAAGGAAAATTTTCCAAAAAATTTTTTAACGAAAAGGCAGTTATCGATAAAAAAAATATGTTTTCGATAACTTTAATAACAGCTGTGTGAAATTATATTATTTCTATTAAAATATATAATATTTTAAATTTTATTAATGTGTTGCTTTTTTTTATTTTTTATTTTCTACTTTAAAAAGGTTATCGATATCTACTTTTAATGCCATTGACAGCTGATTAAAAAAGTCTTTAATATCTATATTGCTACATTTGGAGTATATCAATAGTTTTCTTTTTAAATTATGTTACCTTTCCTTTCTTTACTTGTTCAAAAATATCCACATTTTAAATTTAAAAATATAATGTTGAAAAATTTTTCCGATTAAAAACTTTTCTTTAGAGACAAAACATCATCGATATATTTTCTAAAGAATAATATTTTTAATTTATTTAGGAACAATGTTGCCCATCGAGTGTTATTGATCACTTAAAATTGTTGATCCATCTTATAACAAAAAGTTATCGATAAATGAAAAAGCTACTGATAGCTTTTCTATCAAAAAACTTATCGATAACTTTTCTTTTGAAAAAGCTATCGATAATTTTTCTTTTGAAAAAGCTATCATTAACTTTTTTATTGAAAAATTTATCGACGACTTTTCGATTAAAAAATTTATCGATAACTTTTCTATTAAAAAATTTATCGATAACTTTTCTTTTAAAAAAGCTATCAATAAATTTTCTATTGAAAAATTTATCGATAACTTTTCTTTTCAAAAATCTACCGATAACTTAAAAACTATAAACAAAATTTCTATCAAACGCAACATCGATAACTTTTCCATAAGAGGAAGCTATTAAAAACATATCTTTTAGATAAAGCTATCGATAACTTTTGTATCAAAATAAGCTTTCAATAACTTTTCTATTACAATAAGCTATCGATAAATATTCTATTACAATAAGCTAACGCTTATTTTTCTATTAAACAAAAACTCTCAATAATTTTTCTATTAATAAAAAAAGAAACTTTAATAAAATAAGAATTTCGAAAAAGTTAATGAAATTTTTTCTATTGAGAAGATTATCGATAAAATTAAGTTTCCGTAAAAAATATATTCTCCGTTAAAAATTATTAATTAAAAAAAAACAAAATGCAAACAAAGGCATTTGTAAAAAACGTCAAATTAACAACTAATTAGGAAAATTTTAAACTTGGGTAAAGATTTGGTGATGGCGTGGTATTGGGGACCGAAGAGACGCATATGGAAATTAGTATTTCTAACTAAAATATAAATTATATTTAAAATATAAAATGTTATAAATTATTAGCATTATATTTTTAAATATAAATTACGTTAACATTTGCATTGAAGAATAATTTGTGTTCCTTTTTATGAATAAGTTATTGATAAAAACAGAAAAAATATCAATAACTTTTCATTTATTAAATACATAATTTAATTCTTGACTTTTGAATTTATTTTCTAAATTTATTTTCTGCTAATAAAAGTTATCGATAAATTTTTTTCAAAAGAAAAAGTTTTTCAATTCTATTTGATTTGAAATTTCTTTGAATTAACTTAAATAACCATTTAATCAAAAACTTCAATTGCTGCTTTAAAAAAATTTTTCTCTCAATTCAAATATTTTCTTTTTTTTTTTTAAACAAAGATGCCTTTTTAAAGTATAAATTTTCTCTTAATAAAAGTTGTTCATATGACATTTTAATATAAAACCTCAAAACCATGTTAAAATCCTCATGCTGTTCATAAAATTGACAAAACATTGTGAAATATTCAGTGTTAAGAAAATAAACCTTTTAAAACATTTTCATTTGTGATGAAGATTTGGTTGTGGGTTTCCAAGAAACAAAAACTTTTTATGATTCAAGTAGGATACAACAAACAATTAATGTAAATGATATTAACCCGTACATTAGAGCATCTTTTTAGGAACAATTTTAATATCTCTAGCAAAAATTAAGGAGTTGCTTTATTTTAAATAATTAAACATTTGTAGCCTAGTTTTGGGATCTTTTCCGGTTTCTGTGTTTGAGTAATTTTATTAAAAGCTTTAAATAGAAATATTTAACATATTTTTCTGTTAATTAAGTTTAAGTCCAAAATTTTGTGTTGCTTAGGCGCCAATATGTTTTGAATAAAGTAAATGAAATGAAGCATACTTAAGGGGTGTTATAAAAAATTTTTTCACACTTCTATTTGAAGAGTTCTTTAATAAAATTGTAAAACTACTTGAATGTTAATATAAGCGAGCCGATTAAAAGGAATTTTAATTTCTTTAGAAAATTAAATAGTAGAATTTAAAAACCACATTAACTACCCAAGTTTTAGGGGTGCCACAAATAAGATGTAGAAAATTTAAAACTTATAGATCCAATATAAAATTAAACTCTTGATTTAATCTTTTTGAAATTTTCCGTTTGTTTATTGGAGATTTAAACAGCAAGGAATTACGCATCTTACCTTGAAGGAAGTCGACAACTATTTTTAAAATTTATTGTCGCCTATAAATACACATAATAAGTTTGTTCTTCCGCGGGCCTTGATAAATTTGTATGGTATAAAACTAAAAAAACTTCTTAGATTATACTTCCTAGGCGTGCCAAAATATGCTTTTATGAAACACAATAAATTTTTAAAACAATTTTTATTTTTTAATATAAAGAAATTTAAATAAATTTATGATGTTTTTGGAATGATTTGAAAATATATTTCCAGGTGGACCAAGTTCAATATAATTTAAAAAAATAAATTTTAAAAAAACCAATTTGAAAAAATATTCGTAGATTGTGCAAAATGAATACTTTTTATTAAGTTTTGTGACGGCAAATATTTTTTTTATTTAAATTTAAAATTACTATACACAACTTCAATTTTATCGCATTTTTTTTATTCAAATAAGCTGTTATTATTACCATAAAGGTTTAAAAAAGTTTTCTCAGGCGGGCCATGCTCAGTAATTTTTTTTATTCTTTTTTTTTGGCAAATTAAAAATCTATAAAGCTATCAAGAGAACTAGTGCAAAATATATGTTTTGCAAAAAGTTCTCAGGCGGGCCATAAAGTACTTTCAATAAAAACCCAGCCTTTTTAGATGAAAAAAAAATATTGAAATAAATTCCCAAACCTGCAATATTTAATAAATTTTTTTAACTATTTTTTAAGCTTAAGTATTTCCTTTGATAGAAAAGAAAATCAAATTGATGATATAAATTCTTAAATTTAGTTTTTAGGCTGACCATGTTTATCTGCTATTGAAACATAGACTTTTTTTAAAAATTATTAAAATAATTTATTTAATTTTTGCAGAAAGTAAACAGATTAAATTTTTACCTCATATGTCCTTTATTGGGGCTTAACTCCATGAATATTTTTAAATAAGTGTTAAAGGAATAAAAACTTATTTTAACAAACACAAATTGTACGTTCCAAACAATGTTCCCTGGCGTGCCATAATACCATTTTATTTAAAAACAAATACATTTTTGAAACCATTTGTAATAATAAAATTTTTTATTTAATTTTTTTTTAAGAAGAAAAGATATTTAAGATGTTTTTAAGAAAATATATTTCCCAGGTGGTTCACATTCGTTATACTTCTAGAGCAAGTTTTAAAAATTATATTTCAAGAAAAGCAGTTAAATTATGTTAATTTTAAACATAGTTTTCAGGGGGGCCATATTTTGAATTTTTTACAATTTAAATTTTTTATGTAAATTTATATAAAATTGGCATTTAAATTATAAAATATAAGTAATCAAAACTTTATTTAATATTTTATAATATTTATTTAAATATTTTAAGGCGGGCCATGCTCAACATAAAGTTATTTTTCTAATTATTTTAATAAAAAAAGAAATTAAATTGAGAAATGTTTGATTTACATGTAGATCTCTGGCGGGCCAGAGAAGTGAAAATAAGCTTTAACATTTTTTTATTTTTGGCGATTTAAGTAAAAATAAGGTTTTTTTTCTAAATGAAGTTTAAAGCAAAATTCTTTTAACGTTAAGTCGTTATTAATTTTTTCAACCCGCCTTAAAATATGCTTTAATAATTAATTTCGTTTAACGTGCTTTATCTCTTTAAGTTTTAAGACTTTAGATATTTGGCCTACATTAAACTGCCTCTGCTTATAAACTTTGATCCCTGTCATATGAAGAACATGTTAATAATAATTAAAATCCACAGAAAAAGCTTGAAAGGAACACTTTTGCTGTAGAATGGGAAAACCAAAAGAACGAACCCCTTTTCTTTACCATAAAGTATAAAAAAGTTATAAAGTTTACAACTGCAAAGCATTAAAGAAAAGTTGAGTGTGTTGTCACGCATAATTAAAATTAACGGTGCTACAGGGACGAAGATAACAAAAAAATGAACACAAAAAGAAAAATACAAAATACAGGATACTGTCATAAAAAGAGAAAAAACAAAAGAAGGAACATGTGTCCTTATAAAAAGCATATTTATAGGCGCAGAAACCAAAAAAAAATATTTCATTTTTTGAAAGATGTCCAGTTAACCAAACAGCTGTAGAATTATCACTCACTGGCATTATTTACGTTATAATAAATAAAATAAAAAAGAAAAATTTAGCAGTAGCCCACAAACATCTGCCTGATTGGTGTAAACGCTTAAATGTATGCTATGCATTTTTATATAAAATATCTTCTGTTGCTTTCTTGTTATCTTTCGAGTTCATTTATTATGCTTGTGATGGCCATTAATTACTTTATGTATGGAACATATTAAAAAAAGTCATACAGAAACTCTAGACAGAGATGAAGAAGAATAATTTGAAAGGAATGTTTTTTTGTACACTTCAGGTGATATGTTCACATTATGGCTTACAACTTGTTAATCTTTATATGGAATTCATAAACATTAACTAGATGTTTTGTGAACACATAAAAAAAAGAAAACCAAAAATGCTTGAGTTATTGTCATTAAATTACATGAAAGTATTTATCACAATCCTAAAAGTATGCAAAGGAAAGATTTTAACACTAATTATATGCAAATTAAACACACATAAATATTCAGGAAAGTCCTGTACGTATCAAAAAATATCATGCGTGCTTTAAAAATACTTAAAAGGAATAAAACAGGCATTAAAACAAGGACTTTAATAAAAAAAACACTCAAATGTTATTCCCCTTTAACAGAAGCCAAAAACAAGGGTTGTCAATTTCAAGGCTTTTGCCCCAAAGTATTTTTTTTTTTTTAGATAAAAAAAAAATTGTTAAACGTTTGCTGCATATTTAATAAAGAGTTATACAAAATAATTATTTTTTTTATTATAAAAGTAATCATGAGTAATTAAAATTTAATTAAAAATATACATAAATTAAAAATATTTCAAAAAGGGTCGGTCCAGCGCCACAAGTGTTTAAAATAGAAAACTGTTTTAATTAATTTTAATGCAAAAGAAAAAAAAAATTTATATTATATCGTCGATATTTTTAAATTTTATAATTCTAGCTTTTTTTTAAACTGTTTGAAAAGGCGGCTTTTAAGCAAAAATTTTCTATACTTTTTAAAAATAAGGACACATTTTTTATAAATATTTAATTAGAAATAAAATCATGGCACTAAAAAAAATTTTTGAGGTTGGCCATCTTCATGAAAAAGCAAGCGAAATGTTGAAAGTTTTCTATATGTTTTAAAAACAAAAATACAATTTTAAGAAAATTCAGTTGTATGTAATTTTATTGTATTAGATTGAATTTATTTGAGGCGGGCCATTTTTCAAAAAAAAATTTTTATTTTTCAAAGAAATTTAATAATTTCTTTAAAATAGAAAATAAAATAATAATAGCAACAATAAAATAATAATTAAGTATAAAATATAATCTTAGTGCTTTCTCTTTTTTTATACGGGGGGCCATAGCAATAAGATTTTTAAAAAGTAAAAAAAATCTCTAAAAATTGTTAAAAGCGTCTTAACACTTTGTTTTTAATATTAACTAATTCTAATTTAATACGGAATTTCTTAAACTTTAAGGCGGGCCATAAATTAAACTGGTTTAAAATATAACATTTTCTACTAACTCAACTTGTTTAAAGAACTTTAATTATCCATCAAAAATAAAACAATTTATAATACTTAACATACACCAGAATTTTGTGGCGGGCCATGGTAAGAAAAATTTTAAAAGAAAAAAATATTATTATTAAAGGTTTCTTAACACTTTGATAATGACACTAACAAATTTTGATTTAACATTAAATTGTTCAAGTCTTTGAAGCGGGCCTTAGTTACTATTATTTTCCATTATATTGTTTTTGTTTAATAAAAATGTTTTAATATTTTTTAAACACAAAATTTTTAGGGCGCGTTAAATTATGAGTCAGAAAATTACTAAATATTGTACATAGGAAGGGTTTTGAGGTCAGTCATAGTAAAAAACTGTCTATTTAAAATTTTAGAAGCATTAACTAACATTTTTTAGGCGGGCCATAATTCTAAAATATCCTTTAAAATTAAAACAAAAGTTTTATAAACAAAAACTATTAATTTTTCTGTAAGAAAACTGTTATCAGTCTTAGTAATAAACAAAGTCTTTCAAACATTAATAATATCTTATACTTAATTCTAAGTTAAATTTTAAAATATATGGCCCGCCTGGCAATTTGTTAATCGCTTGAGATTTTTTAATTTTTATTAAGTTTTAATTTTCTATAACCTTTAAAGCTTTTGGTGAACTAATCTAAAATTCAAAATTCCATATTTTTATAACAATGCAAATATTTTAGGCGGGCCAATTTTTTTTTGCATTTTTTTTTTATTTTATAAATTTTTTTTAGTTATTGAACTATACGTTTTCACAAGTTTTAAGTTTTTTATTGCTTTCAAAAAATTAATATAATTAGGTTATATATGGCCCGCCTGGAAAATCAAAAACAAAAGCTAGAAAAAAAATTTTTTGATTAATTTTTAAGAATTTATTTAATAAGGCCTGCCGAAAATTATGAAAAATAAAAATTAATGAGTTATATATGGCCCGGCTGGAAAAAATTTTATTTTTTAAATGTGGCCCGCCTGAAATTTCTTAAATTATCAAAGATAAAAATATTAGTTAAGCATATATGGAACATGTAAATTTTAAGCTTTCATCTGGTAAAAAATTTTAATAAAAAATATATTCCTTTTCAAGAAGAATGCATTTTTAAGTACAGCCTTTTAATTATTCCTATAATTTTAATATTTATTTATTTATTTATTAAAATTAAAATTTTTAATTCCTAATTTACTTAAAATTATCGAAATATTAATAGAAACAAAACTTTAAAAAATATGGCCCGCCTGAAAACTTTTGGATTATCAAAGATAAAAATATTTGGTAAGCATAAAATTATTTGGCAAGTTTTTGGCTTTTATGTAGTAAGGAAATTTTTTTTATTTTTTATTTTATTTTATCTTTTATTTATTTTATAAGAAGCTAATTTGTTTTTAGTTTCTTTAATATTTAAATATTTTGTGTTAGTTTTTTTATTTTCGTTTTTTAATAATTAAATAATTATAGAAAATACTTTATTTAAATATGGCCCGTCTCAAAACTTTAAGGTTTTAAAAGTTAAAAAAAGTTAAAGCGTTTTTAAATTCTTAGCTTTTATGTGCAAAACAAATTTTGAATAGAGAAAGGTTTTTTTTTTAACAATAAAACATTTTTAAAAAGTTTATTTGAAAGTCCTGCTTTTTAATTTATATTTAACTTTTTAAAATAATTTGTATAATATAATAATAATATATTTAATAATAATAATAATAATATAATAATTTTAATTTCAATTTCCATATTTATCTAAAATTTTTAATAATTTATTTATTTAAAAAATTCATTTAAATATGGCCCGCCTCAAAACTTTCAGATTTTAAAAGATACAAACATTTTTAAAACACCTAATTAGTTTAATAACTCTAAGCTTTCATATGCTAAGAAAATTTTTAATATAAAATTTATTTTTGCTTAAAAAAATTTTTTTTAGGAAAACTGATTTAAAGCTTTGTATGCAGTTCAATATAAATGTAATATTTCTGTTATTTAATTACTTTACATTATTATTTTTTTTACTCTTCGTCTTTAATTTAACTTATTAGAAGAATAAAAAGCTTCACTAAATTATGGCCCGCCTGATAACTTTAAGATTTTACAAGTTAAGACATTTTTTAAGGACAGGTTAAGTTTATAAGTCTGAGTTTTTATGCGTTAAAGTTATTCTAAAGGTAATTTTAAAGAAACAGGTTTTAATTATTTTTAATTTTACTTTTTCTATCTTTAATAATTTTACTTATACTACGTAATTAGCTTTAGGGCTACGTTATGACTAAAAAAAATGAAAATTCTAAAAATTTCTTAAAAAATCCTCACACAGGACGAAATAATTGGTTGCGATAGAATTATTAATGGTTGTTTAAATTACTGGGAATTCAATTTTTAACACTGATCAGAGATCTTGATAAAAAAGAAAACTGTAAAAGAGAACTTGTAAAAAGAGTTTGTTTTGTGTTATTGAAAACTGAATAAACAAGGCCGGCTGATATATAAAAATTATGACACTTTAATTAAATAATAATAATTTTTATAATTTTAATTTTTATAAATTTTTATCCGTTATTTTTAAAAGAATTTTCTTCTTGTGTCTGCAATAAGTCATAATTTACAAAATAAATAAAATAATTTGTTTAATAAAATTCATCACAAAAGTGGTGTTTTTTTCAGCTGTGTTCAACTTCGAACTTGTGTCTAGCGACTACATTGATTAAATTGCCACCTGTTTATGTTAAAAGTCAGTTAAAAAAATATTTCTTAAATATCACTCTTTCTCTTTTTTGAAAATTTTGTTCTCTTTAGATCTTCCGGCGATTGTTTGCTTGAAGATAAATTACTGCGCTTCTATTGTTTTTAAGGATTTTGTTTCTTTACCATTATTCTAGCTCATATTACAAAAGACTATTCGAATTGTGTGGTATTTGTTGTTTTTTTTTTTTTTTTTTGTAACATTCAAATGTGCAACAAGCAGACGAAACTCTTTTGAAGCCAGCAGTTTTTGTCCTTATAAAAATCCATGACAACTTTAAATAGAACAAAAGAACTATTGTTGGTAGATAATAAAATATTAAAGTTATATCCAAGCATATTTACTATTAAAAAAAAAAAGAAATTAAAGCATACTTTTAGGAGTAGTTAAGCACATACTTTAAAGACTACTTTTAGGAGTATTAAGAAATAACTAAACAATACAAAATAATTATAACAGCTATTAAATAAAAAAGAAAAAAAAATTGTTTTATAATAACAAGTTTCGTAAAATAAATTCAATCTCTTGTTTTAATTTTCCCTTAATTCCTGCTGCTCTACATTTTCTTTCGGCTTAAAAAAAGGGCATAAATTTTAATCATTTAAGCACACATTTTACTTGTCATAAATTTGTTTTATTCTTTTATTTTAATGATATATTTTTACCTGGTTTAAATCACAAGTACTTACAGGCTGTGTTTATTATGGATTTCTTTATAAAGTATTGCATAGTTAAGGGGGACTCTTTTTACGGATGCCTGAGTTTGTAACCCAAAATGAACAGGAAAAAATGCAATTTTATTTTATTTATTTATTTACAACTGTCATACTTTTGTCTATTGTATTTAAGAAGAAAATGAGAAAGAAAATAAGTATCAGTGTAATAAACAGTGAAGAACAAAACTGTTTGAAAGACTAAAAAATAATATATTTTATTCAAAAAAAGATAAATAAATGGACTCGTAATTAAGAAAAAAAGAAAAAAGAAGTTTGTTTAGAACACTGAATACCTCTTCAATAATTTATAGAACACAAACAAATGGGCTTTTGGTCTAGTATTTGTGACCCGTACAGTTTTGTTCTATAATCTGAAGATCTCCTTTTCCAAAAAAAAAAAATACCTGGGTTTTTTTCAAAAAATCATTAATTTTTGTAAAAATTTTTTTTGTCCCAGATATTGGTGACAAAGAGCAGAGAACAGAGGCAGAAGAGATATGTCAGTCTTTACTTATTCTTCTCTATTCGTGTCCCTGATATTTCAGGCCATTGTTCCGTCTTCTCACATTCTTGCTGTCGAACAGGTTTCTTCCTCAATTGTTTAATGTTGATTAAAAACAGATGTGACAAAATGTTAAAAAAAATTTCATAAATTTTTTTTCATTAAAATTGCTCCACATTTTAGTTCTTTTTCTGGAGGTATTTGAAGCCATATGTGTTACCAGCAAACTCATAGTTGAACGTTTTTAAATTATAAATTTTTCTCTAAGTGTATTTTGGGAACTTTTATTACACACTGTTAGAAATGCTTTTGTAAATATAAAAAGTAGATTCCGGTAACATGACAATAACTAAAATAAAACCAACTAAATGACACACATATGCCAAGAGAACCAAACGTACACACATATGGAATGCCCGAATATACAAAAAGGGGGGAATTCCATATGTTTAGATAACTAAAAATATTTGTAGGAATAATAAGCAGATAGAAAAAGTATTTGCAAAAATACTTATGATTTTAAATAAATAATTTTTTTGCAGATATCCTAAGCCTTGTCTCTCTCTCTCCTTTTAACACTGTTCCTTCTTCTACCGTATTTAAGACTATTAAGTATTTTCTGAATTTTTTTTTTTATGACTGAAAAATAAAAACTTTTTCCGGTATAATGAAGCATAAAAATTAAAAATAAAATATATAAAAATAAAGCAGAAGAAGAAAAAAGTGTCGGTAGTAACAATGGCTGCACTAGTTGAGTCTGGCAGAAAAAAAAAACAAGTGCAACAAAATAAAGAATCTGGAAGTTTGAGTCGAAAAGGAAATGGAAACGGAAACTTATGCTTGTTATTTATTACTTTAAAAAAATATGGAGAGAAAAAGAAGTAGAGTAAAATAAATGATTGAAGTATTTAAATAAATATATTTCAACATTTAAGTCAAACGCCAGTACACATACATATGCATACAGTTATTCTTTTGTAAAAAAGCAACTAAGAATTTATTTATATTTTATTTTAATATGCAAAAAACAGTTTCAGAAAAATTTTCTTGCAGCAAAATATTATTATTTAGAAGCTACAAAAAAAATGAAAGAAATAAAAAATAAAAAACTTTAAGTCGAAGAAAAAATTTTTTATATTGCGATAAAAAAAACTTTTCTACTTAAACTTTAAATTTTGAATAAAAAAAATATTAAGTCAGTTTTAAGAAATACCTTTGAAAAGACTGTTTGAGTATTAAAATAACGCAAAAAGCAAATTTCGAACTGATTTGAAATTAAAGCAAATTTAAAGCTTTTAAAAAATTGTTACGGGGTCGTATGATTAATATTAATTAATGACATTTTCAAGAAATTTTGTTATAACTTTTAAACTAAAATTTTTAAAAACATTTTCGGAAAAGATTTCAATTCCCTAGAGTGGCTGCATTCTCCCAGCTGAAACAGCTTAATTTAAAATTAATTCATGCTGCAGTAACAAGCTCTAGAATACAAAAAAAAAAAAAATATTTTAAAAATAAATTCAAAATTACCTTTTATTTAAACCAACGGTTCTCAAATGGGGGTCCGTGGACCGCTGGGGGTCCCTAGCAACCATCCAAGGGGTCCGCATGAAGAACCGAAAAAACAGTGTTTTCAAAAATAATAAGAGTTTTATTTTGAATTTGGGCTTTAGAGGGGTCCGCGAAAAAAAAATTAGTTTACTAGGTGTCCGTTAGCAGGAATTTGATGAGAACCCCTGATTTAAACACATCACGTATATGGCCGGCTAGACTTTTGAAACGATATAGTTCAAGTTATAATTCTAAGCTGCATCCTTGTCAATTTATTTTCAAGTAAATTCATTAAAATCTTATTGCTTTCGTTTTCTTTAAAGAGTCAAATTACTTGCGGCACTGATTGAAGATAATTATAAACCTGAACCCTTCAAAGTAGTCTGTTGAAGTAAAAAAATGTGACCAGGGGGCATTAGCTCTATCTAAGAAAGATATTGGAATTAAACAAGCCCATGCTTCTATGTAATTTAACTTACGACAGCTAGTGGTAGACAAACTGGAAAACACCTGCAAATGAGAACTTGTACCACTGAAACCACTGACATTTCTAGTGGCATTCGCAGAGGATGGTGTTGCCCGAACCGAGTCACAAATGTTGGAAAACCAGTTTTCGATTCAATTAATTATCCGGTATTAAATGCAGCTGTAAATTATTTATTCAATATTGTCAAGTTCAGAAAGACACATGAACGAGTAACCACACTGAAACGAGCATTTAAACATTTTTAAGGTCTCTGGTGTGTTCTTGATATTTTGTGGGCAGGAGAAAGACAGGAGGAAGTAAAAAGATTTATTAACCTTTGCATATTTAAACAAACTAATTTGTTAAAATATTATTGTAGAATTAATTTCATTTTATATGTAACTGTAAATTTATATAAAAAAACAACTGATTTAAGTACAGACTAGTTAGGGCAACATTCATAGCAGAGCTGTAAAAGAGTTTATTATTTCAAAAATAAAAAAATAAAACAAAATCTCTTTCCCTATCTTTTTAATAAATAAATTCTTTATTTTTTTAATGTAAATTTTTCTCGAAGAAAGGGAAATTTTTTAAGCATGTCGAAAACAATTTTCCTAAAAGGGAAATATTTTGAATGGGAACAATTTTTAAATTACCTATACAAAATTTACTTTTAATAACACAGTATGAAAAAACTAGTGATATTTTGAAAAAATAATTTTTCAGAAAAATTTCCCTTAAAAATATGCACTTGAATAAATTTATAAATTTGTTTTTTTGGCAACAATGTAAATAGCTCTCGCTTGATACTTTAATAAAGTTTAAAGTTTTTTTTTTACGTAAGGCCTTGTACTTTATTTTTGGTACTATTTGTATAGTACTAAAAATTGCCTATTTTTTTATTTATTTATTTATTTTTTTTTTTTCTAACAAAATTGATTTTTTTTCGTATTTACAAAAAGTACTTTTCTGGAACTATTATTTAAAAAAAAAATGTGGTACTTTTTGTACCTATTTTTTGCTTGTATTATGTTCTTGCAAAAGTAATTTTTTTACCCAATTTATAAAAAAAAGTACTTTTTGTGTTTTCTCATATTTTTTTTTTTTTATTATTTTTTTATTTTTTATTTTTAAGTTTTGGCCTGTGATAGTTAATTAGTTATGGTACTTTTTTGCTCGTTGTACCTTTCTTAAAAGCAGTCATTCCTTACTTTTTTAAAAATTACTTTTTTGGGACTATTATAACTGATTAAGTATTTATAGGACCTTCTTAAATTTAAAAATCGCATTTCCATAATGGAACTTCTTATACGTTTTCCTTCATTTACATTTTTTTAAAAAACTTGTTTTTACCGTTTTAAAGAAAAAGTACTTTTTTCTGGTACTTTTTTAGCACTCTTTTAAATTCAATATTCGTTAACAATATTCTTATTATTATGATACAAAAAAAAACAACTTTTGTTAAATCTTTTATTTCTATGAAAGAATTCAACAATTTTCCTTTCTTCAAATCAATCAGTAATTGATGCCTTTAGTACTTTTCATCATCATAAATGACAAGTATAGAAATTTATTATTCACTGTATAAAACACTAAGCTAATGATACATGTATCATTACAATGACACATATCAATACTTCGTTAGAGAAATAGAGAGAAAGAGAGAGAGAGAACTTACAACTGCAATTTTTAATTAAATAAACTTGAGCCTGACTAAATAAAAAGGACTTGTAAAATGACAATTCTTATGTTACTGCAAGAATGAAAATTTGCTAAATAAATGGGGTAAACAAAAGTTAAGATGATAAACCACAGTAGTAATAAGTCTCTGTCTCTCTCTCACTCACTCTCACTCTTTACTGTTTACACTAAAGTAAAGTAAAGTTTACACTAAAAGTACTACACGGTACGAAATTAATACTAAATAATAAATTAATAAATACCAAATTCTCTCTCTTTTTCTCCCTCTGCATTACCACTTTACATCACGAGAACTAAAGGCTACAGCAATTAAGTGATGAAATTATAATTTAATAAAATAAATATGGAAGAGCAAACCTTGAAGCTAAAGCTTTGCGTGCAGCCAGGGCTATTTTTAAGCTCTCAATCAAATGTTTATTTTAATCCAAATTCCGAAATAGAATCTTGTGCTAGAGCCAGGACTACAGTCAAGCCAAAATTATCATGTCATTGACCATTTCTTTAGAAATTTGTTTAAGTAAATTGTGAAGGGAAACGTTCGAACTTGCTCTCTCTCTTAAGCACTATCGTATTTTAAGCCAGGGCATTTCTTATCAATCGGATTGAATTGATAGGTGTGGGACATGATTACTGCCGGGCTAAAGATTTGATAGAATAGTATGGACTGTTTTTATTGATCGCTCTTCTCTGTGATCTCGCCTTTAAGACTATTTTGAGGTTTACAAATTTATTGTCGAATACACTCGTCTCTAAGCATCAGCTGTAAAGCATCACTCAAATGCAATATCATAAAATACGCTTTGGATAATCATTCACAGTAGATGAAATTGTTTGTGGTCTGTCATAAGTCTGAGCATTTCCCTTAACTAATCAGATATTTATAAAATTATTATTCAAAGTAACTGTGTCATTTGGCAAAATCCACGGGTTCTTATCTGTTGTACAGCAGGTTCACAGCGATGTGACCCGCGGCTACAATTCAAATCTCGTCGTCAACTAGCAAATTTTGTTTAAAAGTCCAATTATCCTTCTTCTGTGGCTTCTGGAGGAATTGTATTAAATAAATAGTTAATTGGAATTATTAGCCGACTTCAAAAAGGAAGGAGGATATCAATTCGTGTGAATGTTTCTTTTTTAGGTTTTTGACCGCATAACTCAGTCATTTGTGAACCGATTTTGAAAATTGTTTTTTTATTTAAAAGATAACGCTAACAGATTGTTGCTATTTTTAAAATTAGTTCGTAATTTGAAAAACTAAAGGGTGCCCCATACAACATTATTGTTTATTACATGCAGTATGAACCATAAAGGGCACCATTTTAAAATTAAAAAAAACTGCTTAAAACTTTAGCTGCTAAAAGAAAAAAGTTTTAAAAATTTAATCTAATTAAGGTAAATTGACCTATATGAACCTATATTTTGAACTGTTATAGACAAGCGCTTGAAAGTTGCTTATACATACAAATATTCTAAATTATAAATTAAAGGGTGACCTAAAAGTTACTTTTAATTTCATGTAAATGTCCATAATTTTGTATTGTTGTAGACAGACGGTTGAAATTTACAAAGGGCCCGTATTACTAAGCCCAATATAATAGAAAGTCGAAGATTTGGATTTGAAAATTAAAGGGTGTTCCAATAGTTGCTGTTTTTTGTTGTATGTGGCCAAACTATTGACCCGTTTTAGACAGACAGGTAAAATTTACTAGGAAACTGTATTGCCAAGTCCGCTGTAAGATCAAGTATACAACTTGAATTAAGAAATTAAAGGGTGTTCCCATATTAAATGTAATTTGTTCAAAATTGTCCTAATTTTTGAATTGTTATATACAAACAACTTAAATTAAAACAGAATTTTGCCTGGTATAAGAAGAAATATTAATTTTTTAAATGACAAATTAAAGGGTGTTACAATAGTTGATGTTGTTTAATGTAAACGGCCATACTTTTGAACCGTTTAAGGCAAACAGCTGAAATTAACAATGAACCTGTATAACAATATATATAAAATTGAGATTTGGAAATTAAAGGGTGTTCCAACAGTTGATGTAATTTATGAAAAAAATTTTTTTTGTTTTTTTAAGAATTAGTTTTCATAAAAGTTGTAAGAAATTATATCGTTAGTAAATGGGAGCTTTTGAGAACCCTTTCGATACCCTTCACAACTAAGAATATGATGTTCTGCTAACGCGTGCAAATACAATATATTTCGATTTCTTTTAGACCTTTTCTTTTTAAGTCTTTTGTGTACAATTCCCCTTCTGTTGTCCAGTTTCTAGTCATGGTACTGATTTAGATTTTAGCGCAGTCTTAAAGCTAAACATTTGACTCTTCCGCCTTCACTTTAGCTTTGTCTACATTCTTAAATTATATAAATTGCCTTCTCCCCTCAAAAGATTAATTCAATATTCTTTACATATTCTAGTTTTGTTTCATTTATTTGTTGACTTCGTCACTGTTATAACACTGCAGCAAACTGTAAAATATTTTTAAAGTGTTAAAAAGCAAATAAAAAGGGAAAAAGAGGAAAGAGTTTTATATGCATTGTCTTATTTTTAGTGCAGTTCCTTCAATCACTAATGAGAAATATTAAACACTACAACAAGAACAATAAACCACATTTTATTAATTTGGCAACAGTGAGGGGGAGATGCTGAAACCTTGATTTCCATACAAATCTTTTTCTTCTTAGTTGCATTAATTCCTTCAACAATTGAAACATTTCTAAAACAAAGAACACAGCTGGATAATTTTCTTTACGTTGCCGATGAGCATCTTAAGCATTTAAGCAAAAGTCATTGTAAAAATTTATTAAAGGTTGATGTTGCTTTGGGCAACGAAAAGCAAATATTACAAAGTGCAAGAGCAAGAGCAAGAACTAAAACAAAACTTTCAATTATGATGGTTATATTTGTGCGACATGCAACTGTAAAGCCAATAGTAAACACCCTCCAGCCTTTCACAAATTGCCAAGAGATGAATATCTCCTAAACAAAATACTTATTTACTTGTGAGAAAGGTGGAGAAGGAAACATTTGCAAAATCCTGACATTTGTTTTATTATTTGCTAAACACACATTTAAACAATGTCATACCTGAGCAAAGTATTTGGAGATTATTTGTTTGCAAATATTCAAGTTGAGTTCTTGTCTTAATATTTCTTGGATATGAAAAATTAATTAAGAACGTTTAATGTCAAAAGTTGAAAGTTGAACAACAGCGTTAGTTTTTGAGGGTTTAAAATATTTTAACTTTAAGAACGAAGCGTTTTAAAGAAGGGTTTTCATATAAAAAGGAGGTTTTATTAAACGACTTAAAAACAAGAAGCGGGTTATCATTTCTGACTGAATGTTATTTTTTTATGTTTGTGACTGCAGAACTCAGTCACTTCTAAACCGATTTGGAAAATTTTTCGAAATTTGATAGATTATGCTTACAGATTGGTCATAATCTTAAAAATTACAGGGTGTCCCCATACAACATTCATGTTATTTTAAGTGTATTATGAACCGTAAAGCTTATTTTTTTAAGTTAAAAAAAATGCGTATAACTGTAACACCTAATAGCAAAAAGTAACACAAAAACAAATCTTAAAATTAAAGGGTGTCCCCAAAGGTGAAATAAATTGCCTTATATGCGTCTATCTTTTGAACCGTTGAAGACAAACGCTTGAAATTTTGACAGAATGTCGTTATAATAAAAAGTATAAACATTAACAATTATAATTTAAAGGGTGTCCCAATAGTTAATTTAAAATAATGTATATGACAGACAGCTGAAACTTACAAAGAACCTTTATTGCTAAGTCTGCTATAACAACAAGTATAAAATTTGAATTTACAAATCATAGGGTGTTCCCATATTTGAAGTAAATTGCCCTATACTGCCATATCGTTTGAACCGTTGTAAACAAACACTTGAAAATTATATAGAATGTCCACTACTTTGTCTGGTTTATTAAGAAGTATAAATAATTAAAATTATAAATTATAGGGTATCCCAATAGTTGCTGTTAATTGATATGCATATATGACCAAACTGTTAAGCAGTTGTAGGCAGTCAATTGAAATTTGCACAGAACCTTTATTGCTAAGTCCGCTTTAACAAGTAGCAAACTTGAAATTAAAAATTAAAGGGTGTCCCTATAACGGATGTAATTTAAACAATATGGCCCGTCGCAGACAAACTCCTGAAAATTGAACAGAATGTCCATAGTAATTGATCAATTATAATAACAAGAAATAACAAGAAATTAGAAATTAAAGGGTGCCCCAATGGTTATTATATGATGCATATGGCCAATCTTTTGAACAGTTTTACATTAACGCTTAGAATTTAAACAAATTTTGTTTTACTGTGTCAGCAATAAAAAGTGTAAAAAATAAAGGGTGACCACATAACCGCTTTATTTCCTTGTTTACTCTGCATTTATATTTTGTTCTACGACATGTCGCCTTAATAAGTCCCACACTATGGGGTACTCAGTTTATGGTTGATATTTTGCCAAACTCATGTTTTCAAAGCTTAAAACCCTAAACTTTTTACAGCGTGCTGTCGAAGATTTAAGACTTTAAGTTCAATATGTTCCGGTCACGATACATGTTCGCCGGATCCTGGCGCTAGTTGATGCTGGATCGTCTCGCACCTACATAAACAGGGCATTTGATCAGTACGAAAAAGATTTAAAAATTAGTCCCCGTAGTACTCAAGACATCGTCCAGATGACAGATAAGTCCCTTACCACTCGTTTGGAAGGGCTTAACGTATCTGTTGAATACAACGAAATAGTAATGCGGTTCCACGTTACGGTAATAGACACTTTGATTCTTGGAATGGGCTATTTAAATGTAACTGTGACTAGGGATATCCTGGGAAACTGTGCGGCCGATGATCTCGCCAAACGGGGCACATTGCTTCCAAGCGTCTCCTCACAACCCGACGTTGGAGTTCCTCTGGCAACGGTTAAAATGGCCATAAAAATCACTACCTCAATTTGGCGTGCAAATTATGGGTGGAGGAAAGTTGCTGTTGTATCTCCAGATAACTGCGGACTACACTGGATCTCAAGCGGATCAGGCAGCTGCTCGGACTGGACAGGAAATCCATAAGTATCACGGTCTCGGTACTTACTAGTTACTGTCTAATCGGCAGGCGTGCTGAAAGACTGGGTCTGCACTCTAATAATTTCTGTCGCAGCTGTGGCTCGGAGGATGAAGAAGAGATGGTATTGCACCTCCCGGGCCACTGCCCATCCCTGGCACGAAGAAGATTTAGACTTCTGGGCTCTCCTTTCTTCGAGTGAACTTACCATTTGTCTACTTCATTAAAGCGAAGCTAAGCAATACAATCGGTTTTAAAATATTTGCGATTAATATTTTAAAATCGAATTTTTATTTTATGGTCAAGATCTACTTGATGAAGATCTACTTATTATCCATATCTGAACTGCTTTTTTAATTGCCTTAAAAACCCGGATAAAAAAATACAAGAAGTTAATTAAAATATCTTAAAAAATTAATGCAAAAGAAATTTGCTTGTAATTCTAGACCTAAAAACATTTTTATCGCCGATATAAAAATATTTTTTAAAATCTCTATTAATTAAAGTAATCAATAGCAACAACAATTTACTTGCGTAGAAAGTTTTGTTTAAAATAATATTATACGTTGCTTCTATGCTTCATTTTTTTATAATTTTTATTTGTTAACGTTTTTGATTTTATTTTCCTATTATAATTTTCTAAGATTTGGTCACACTTTTTTATCCTATCATTTAGTTTTACATCTCTGTTAAATAACAAAATCCTGTTAAATTGTTAAATTTTTATTAATAACAAGAGAAAAGCTTGAGTTCTCTCCCTCTCTCTTACTTTGAAGTAAATACAAAACAAAAGAACATAAAAATGCAACAGTTAACAACACCCTCTATTTATGTATGTATGTTTGTATGTATGTATGTATGATTGCTGATTATGCTGATTTTGCTGATATTGTTGGTTTATTATGGCTGTAGGTTTTTTTAATAATAATTTTTTTTTGTCTGATGTTCGACTTGCTGTAGGTGCAATGAACTTTTGTAACAATTTATTTTTTCACACTTCTATTTTTTTACATGATTTTTTTAAAATAAATTCACACATAAAAATTCCTATTCAGAACATGTCCATGCTTGCATATTGAAAATAGGGGATTTTTTGTTGCATTGTCTTTTCTTTATTTTTGTTTATGTTGTGACTTTTGTTTGTTGCTTTTATTTTCTCATCAAAAGGGTAAGAGAGAGAGAGAGAGAGAGAGAGTTAGTAAGCTAGTGATTAACGGTAGTTTTATTTATTTGTCTTTCATCATGTAAAAGGAGGTATTTATGTTGTGTTGTGGTTTTTCATTGTGTTTTGACCAGAGGTATCAGATGGTTTTATTCAGTTTTATTGGAAATTTATTTTAAAAATAAATACACAAAAAATATATTTTTACTACCTAAAAATAACAAAACAGAACAAAGTGGTATTAAATATTGCTTACAACATATAAGACAACGCAAAATCAATAAAAATAGCTAATTTTAAAAAAAAAGAAGCCTTTTTATTCCATTTAAAATAAACTGTTTAATTTTTTTTCGATTCCAAACATCTCGGTTTCGAGTACAATTGAACTTTTATATGTTTTATATGATTCTTTACTTTTTAAACACTTTACGGTAAAATCCCACGTCGAGTCATATGCCATTAAAAACAAAAATATAGCATGCGAAAGAATTTTTTTTATATATACTGCAAACACAATCTGTTGTAAATTTTGAACAGTATTAACGAATTGAAAAATTTTAAAATTCTCTAGTAAAACTTTTATATTGCATGCTATATATTTTAAATTGCATTTGACTGGATATATTATTTTCACAAATATTAAGTTTAGAAATGTTTACAACAAAAACCAACAAAATTAAAATATGCTGAAGAGTGTCAGGTCAATAAACATTCGAAAACTTTTTTATCGCATGCTATATTATTTTTTTATTTTATTTTTTTAAGAAATTTAACATTTTTATCGAAAAATGTCAAGTGACGCATTAAAAGAAGAAAACAGCAGTAATAAAAGCCAATAACAAATAATCTTAATGCACATAAAAAGAAACATTTGTGCAGAGATGGGAATGAGAATTTTACCAAATGTATGCTTTACATTGATTTTGAAGAAAATTATATTGCTGTAACTTTCTTTAAAACCCTTCTGTCATAATATAAATCGGACATTACGCTTGGTATTTATGTAGCTGCAGGTATTTATCAATTTATATCTTAAAGATCATGTGGGGTAGTCCAGGGGTTTTTATTATTTTTGAAAAAATCTTTGAATACTATCCTATCGTATAAAGAAGGCTCGAGCGGCATTTGCCAAGCTGCGAAACATATGCCCTTCAAACAGCATAAGTAAAGCAACGAAGTGTCGAATTTTTATATCCTGAGTGAAATCTGTGCTCCTCTACAGCTCAGAGACCTGGTTAGTTACCAAAGAAACGAAGGCAAAACTTTAAACCTTTATAAACCGTTGCTTCAGAAATATTCTGCAAATTTTTGTGGCCCAAAATCATATCGAATGTGGATCGAGAATTAGTCACCAGAAGAATATCAACGCTGAAAAAAGGAAGAGACGACATGTATGGATTGGGCACACTCTCCGAAACCCCTACGATGACATTCCTCATGCTGCTATAACCGGTAATCGACTACGTGTAAGGCCACAAATAAATTGGCGTAGAACTGTCTGTAGCGAAACAGACAAATCGACAAACGAATTAAGAATACTGACACGCAATAGAGAAAGTGGAAATCTTTTGTTGAAACCTTAAGCTCCTGAACATGGAGTGTGGACTTAATAATAAATAAAATAGGTGCTACATATAAAGAAAGATTATTTTTCCACCTGAGATTTTTGCTCTTATCTCGAAGAAGGTATGGAAACATTTTTCTTTAGGTCAAAGTTCATGGAAGCCGTAACCCTTTGTAGCAAAAGCCAAAGTCATTACGCATTACATCCTTTTATTTATTTTCTTTACATTATTTATTTCAAATGTCTGTCCTACAATTTTTCATTTCACTTTTTTATGTAAAAACAAAAATGAAAAAAAAAATGCTTTAACACAAATAAAAGCCTGCATGATGCAACACGTAAAATGATTCTTTTATTTCTATTTCTGTAGTTGGTTGTATATTCTGTCTGTCTGTAGACAATCATTGGCATCATCACCACCATCATCGTCTCTGGTTGAAATGCTTTAATAATTAATGAAAAATTCAGATAAACGTAGGTGGAAAATTATAAATGACAAATTTATTTTTAATGCTGAGAGTTTTATAAAGTGTTAACAGGGGGTTTATTATTATTTGTTTTTTTTTTTCTTCTTGTGGCAGATTATTTTTTTTGTCGAATTTTTTTTTTCTAGAAATCAAGAGAGGCAACATTTGAGAGCAAACATGTTCGATTTAATTGTTTAAAGCAAAATTAAGGAATTGAAATAAAGTCCTGAGTAACGAGTGGCAGTCAAACCATTTAATTTAAAATAAAGGAAAATTATAAGGAAAAATAATAAGTGTTATTTGAATAACTAATAAACCGGTTTATTTTTAGGATAATAAAAAATTAGGGCGAATCGAAAAGCCAATGAAACGAAACGAATAAAACAATTAAACACTAAAATGAAAATCGAATAAAAATAAATCAATGAATTTAGAATAGAAGAAGAAGAATTTAGAATGGAAGAATAGAAGGGACTCATTTAAAATGAGAGAAAAAAATTACTCTGTTCCTTTCGAATCACACACTTACTTTTGCTTCGAGTATCATTTTTCCAAACAAAACTAAACGAATTAACTTAAAATAAACAAATAAAATATGATCATTTTATTAATAAATCAAATAAGTAGTGATTTATTTAAAACCGAATAAAATTAATCCGGTTAATTTTAATTCGAATAAAAATAAACCGGTTAATTTTTAATCGAATAAATACTTATTCGTTTAGATTAAAACGAGCAATAAACTTATTTATTTAAAACTATATGAAAGCAAATAATTATTTCTTTTTAATAGAAAATTAAAACCGAAAATTTATTTAGGAATAAAATTAAAAAAAAAACGAATAAAACACGAATAAGTAAAAATTAATTTCGTTAGAATCCGACGAGAAATTTAGCAGTTAATTAAGAACTGAATAAATTAAAACTTTCATCAAGAATCGATTAAATAATCAAAAAAATTACTTCGAATTTAAGACGTTAATAAAACCAAAACAAAAATTTAATGAACCGAAATCGAATAAAAAAAAAGTTTTACATTCAAAACTAAAAAAAGATAGTTGATGATGTAGTAACGAATGCAAAATAACTAATTTATATATAAATTTTTTAAGATTTTAAAGCGGATCATACAAATTTGCTTCAAAATGAGTCGGCCGATTCCGAAAGTTCAAAAACACTGTCCTCTGCACTTTTATTCAAAACGAAAGTAAACCATTTCATATATAATCGAACGAAAATAGAAATTATTGAATTTGAGGCCAGTTAATATTTTGCACTAAATTATAAATCATTACGGTTTTATTCGAATAAATTTTAATCGGTTTATACAAGTCGATTAAATATTTAATTGGTATTTTTTTAAACAATCAATATTTAATTATTATGGAATGTTTTATAAAATATAAAAAAAGTATATTCGAATAAAATATAACCGGTTCGGTTACATTCGAATAAAATTAATCGGTATATTTAACTCGTTTTAAAAATGTAAGAGTTTATTGAAAGTTATATGAAAAATAAAAAGGCTGATTTAAAATATACAATTTTATTGAATAAAACGATTCATTTATATTCGGATAAAATCTAACTGCTGTATCTGATGCGATTAATTAATGAACTGTTTTATTTAAGTTTGTTTAAAAAAAAAGTGCGGCTTGTTTAGCATAGAATGTAAGATCAGAATAAAATTTTTTTTAGCTAAATTGGATAAAATAAGAGCTGGTTTCATTATAATCGAATAAAAATTAATCGGTTTATAAATGGCTAAGTTATATTCAAATAAAATGAAGGGATTTATTTAAAGTTAATTAAAAAATAAAACTTTTGATTAAAAATATATTTTTTTAAAAAGGTAAAAAATAGAAAACTTCGTAAAGATTAAAGAAACCGGTTTTGTTTCTGATAAAAAGTAACCGGTTTATTAAGTTCATTTAAATATTAATCGGATTTATTTAAAATCACATAATTTAACAGCCAAGTAAATAAATACACAGTTCAATCAAAAAAATCCTTATATTCGAGTAAAATCTAACGATTGTATTTCATATGGTAAAATAAAGAACCGGTTTATAAGAATTTAAAAAATTATTAATCAAATAACTGGCTCAGTTAAATTCGAAAAAGAAACCGATTATCTTAAAGTTATATGAAAAATGACACAGCTGATTTATAATGAAATGTGTAATTTGTCATTTTTTAAATTAAAAATTAACCGGTTCCTTACTCGATTATATAATAATCAATTTTTCATTAATGTCAAATGAAAATATTAGATTTGAGTATATAATCAAGCAACAAAATACGCATTTTTTTAATAAGACTTAAACTGTTTCTAGTATATTCGAATAAAAATGAAACGGTTTATTTTATTTATTTAAATAATGAAGAGGTTTTTATTTAATATAAAAAAAAAATATTAAGAGAGGAATGTATAATTAAATAAAAATATAATTAAAAAAAATAAAAAGCAAACGAATAAAAATTTATTCGATTAATTTTATTCGAATAAAAAACCGGTTTTATTAAATAAAATAATAAAAAATAAATATTTTATTTTGAATAATAAAAGCAAATGAGAAATAACAGTGCTATTTAAGTAGAGAACCAAAACTTTAACGCTTGATGCAAAATGCCGAAAGTCTTCGCTTTTAAAGTGAATATAAAAATTGTTTTTTAATTTTGTAAGACTTACCAACAATAAAGTTTTTATGGTTTTATAATCTTGCAAAATTCCAAAACCTAGCCTTAGTGTTTAATTTTGAAACAATAGTTAGGGTTATTTTAATAATTTTCATTTTATATATTTTTTTTTTTTTGTCATCGAAAGCTCATGACTTAAAAGAGTGAAAACTGCCGCCATTTAATTGTCAATATAAAAGCCTTTATTTTTTTTCCTCTTTCCTTTATTTTTATTACTTTTGTTTTGCGCTATATTCTCCTTTTTTTAATTTCTGAAGTGTTTTTTTTTAACTAGCTAAACAGCTGTAAAGTATGCTTTACTTTTTATCTTTCTATTTAACACACTTTTTTAATTGTTGTTAATGCGAAAAGCAAAGAAAGAAAATAAAGAATTATAAACGGGGTAATAACCCATTGAACTTGAGTGTTTTTTTGTTGTTGTTGTTGTTGCCTGAAGATGGTATATCTGTGTACGGTTATTGTAAAGGGTAACGAACGAGGTGTGAAATTGCCGCCAACAACAATTGATTATTCAAAGTTTAAAAAGGCGTAAGAACATAAAGGTTTTTAATGAAATGCCAATTGTTGCTTGTGATTTAAATTTCTTTAAGTCTATTTAACAAGGCATAAATTAAAGCAGCAGCCGTTCCCCAAATGGAAACAAGTACAAGGAAGAATGAAAAAAAAAAGAAACAGGGATCAAAAGTATTTATTGAGGCCAATGAAACAAGCATGCAAACAGAATAAACAAGAGTTTTACATTGAAGAAAGCGTTTTAGTTCCACTACAACATTTAACATCAAATCGATATTTTACCCAAATAATATTTGGAAAATTCCCAATATGTTTCTTAGTTATCGAATTTATTTGTTTAGTTCTTTTTTAGGACTGCGGTTGGTATGGCCCGATTTCTGAAAAATTGTTTATGTACCATATTATCTTGTATTTAGTATCGTTTAAAACGTTTAGTTTAAAAATTATAATAAATAAATTTATATTTTATTCGAATCTAACTAAACCGGTTTTCATTCGATTTTATATAAACCAATTTTTATTCGATTAAAATTGAATCGATCGTAGCTTTATTTTAATTGTAATATAAAATGAACCTTATTATTATTTTATATTCTTAACAGTCATTGTGTATTTCGATTAAAAAAAATTAACTCGATTACTATTCTATATTCTCAAAAGTCCTCTTTCTAATCATTTCAAATTTTATTTTGCACTCGTGATGAACTAGGTAAAATAATATAAAACAATTTATCTTTTATTCGATTATAGCAAAACCGGTTTTTATTCGATTTTACACGAACCGGTTTTTATTCGATTAAAAGAAAATTCATCACAGATTTATTTTTATTATAATATGCATATTACCTTTTTATCAATCTATATTCTCAACTGTTATTTAAAATATTCTAAATTCCCTTTTTAGTCGTAATGAATCGGTGAAAATTTGCCTCGTTTGACCAACTCAGTTTTCATTTTAAAACAAACCGATTTATCTTTTATGCGAATATGACTGAGCCGGTTTTTATTAAATTGTATATAAATTGGTTTTTATTCGACTAAAAGTGAATCGGTTCTGAGCTTATTTCGATTATATGAAAAATAAACCCGATTATTATTCTAAATTCTTAAAGGTCTTTTTTCTAAATGTTCTAAATTTTATTTTGCGTTCGTAATGAACTGGTTAAAATAAAATAAAACAAATTATTTTTTATTCGACTATAGTGGAACCGGTTTTTATTCGATTGTACACGAACCGGTTTTTATTCGATTAAAAAAATTTATCACAAATTTATTTTTATTATAACTTACAATTTTCGTTACTCTTATTTTACATTCTCAACGGTTAATTTTTTTTAAAGATTCCAAATTCTATTTTGCATTCATAATGAACCGGATAACATTTACTTGGTTTGAACCGCTCAGTTTTCAACTTAAAATAAACCAACTTATGCGAATATGATTGAGCCGGTTTTTATTCAATTGTATATAAACTGGTTTTTATTCGATTAAAAGTAAATTGGTTCTGAGTTTATTTCGATTATATGAAAAATAAACCCGATTATTATTTTAAGTTCTTAAAGGTCTTTTTTCGAAATATTCCAAATTTTATTATGCGTTCGTAATGAACTGCTTAAAGTAAAAAAAAAAACAATTTATCTTTTATTCGATTATAGTGGAACCGGTTTTTATTCGATTTTACACGAACCGGTTTTTATGCGATTAATAGAAAAATCATTATAGAAATATTTTTATTTAAACTTACAATTTTCGTTATTATTATTTTACATTCTCAACGGTTAATTTTTTTAAAGATTCCAAATTCTATTTTGCATTCATAATGAACCGGATAACATTTACTTGGTTTGAACCGCTCAGTTTTCAACTTAAAATAAACCAACTTATGCGAATATGATTGAGCCGGTTTTTATTCAATTGTATATAAACTGGTTTTTATTCGATTAAAAGTAAATTGGTTCTGAGTTTATTTCGTTTATATGAAAAATAAACCCGATTATTATTTTAAGTTCTTAAAGGTCTTTTTTCGAAATATTCGAAATTTTATTATGCGTTCGTAATGAACTGCTTAAAATAAATTAAAACGATTTATTTTTTATTCGATTATAGTGGAACCGGTTTTTATTCGATTGTACACGAACCGGTTTTTATGCGATTAATAGAAAAATCATTATAGAAATATTTTAATTTAAACTTACAATTTTCGTTATTATTATTTTACATTCTCAACGGTTAATTTTTTTAAGGATTCTAAATTCTATTTGCATTCATAATGAACCGGTTAACATTTACTTCGTTTGAACCGCTCAGTTTTCAACTTAAAATAAACCAACTTATCTTTTGTGCGAATATGATTAAGCCGGTTTTTATTTAATTGTATATAAACTAGTTTTTTATTCGATTAAAAGTGAATTGGTTCTGAGTTTATTTCGATTATATGAAAAATAAACCCGATTATTATTTTAAGTTCTTAAAGGTCTTTTTTCGAAATATTCGAAATTTTATTATGCGTTCGTAATGAACTGCTTAAAATAAATTAAAACGATTTATTTTTTATTCGATTATAGTGGAACCGGTTTTTATTCGATTTTACACGAACCGGTTTTTTTTGATTAAAAGAAAATTCATCACAGATTTGTTTTTATTTTAATATACAATCATTTCTTTATTAATCCTGGCAAAGATTAACTCCTTAAAAATTGTTGGCCAAGTAAAGAAAATATCGGTTGTTATAGAATATTTGGTGCCTGGTCAACTTTATTTATTTTAGTCAAGGGCTCGTGTGTAAGCCTTCCTGTCTCTTTGTATTGCTCATTCTACTTAAAGATTGTTTTCTAACGCAACTGTTTTCTAAGTCAACACCCATCGTAACTGCTAATATTTCGTTCTTAACAATAAATGACTGTAAAACAACTGCTGAAGTAATAGACTAAATTTGTTCCAAAAAAAACACTGAAAAAAATCTTTGTTTTGCCAATATCCGTAAATAACACTTCATGCAACTACTTCAATATAAACAAAAACAACTCGTACATTTTGCAACACAAAACATCCAGACAGCCAGCCAACACACAAACAGCACCTTCTGCAAAATAATAAAACTGAAAATTTAAACGGACACAAGAGTAGAATAATTTATTTTGTTGTTGGCCGAGAAGAAATAATAAAATGTATCCACTTCTAACAACTTCTACATGAAGTTCTTTCAGTTTGGCCAAGATAATCTCTTCAGTGCAGTCAGATATTTTATATTGTTGTTGTAGTTATGCATTTTTGTTAGGCTAAAGCAGGCAATTTTATTCGGTCTGTGCAAGAAGTGACAGAAGAGGCTTGAAACTAAGAGCGAGACGTTCATTCATACAGTCATTTTGCCCTTCAACGATGGCAGCCACTAGATTGTCAATGTCTCCACCAACTCGCAACATGAGTTTTGTATTCCGCTTAAAAAAAGACTTTAGTAGAATTGTAAACATAACAGCAGGCAATAAACTTGGTCAATAATACACAAATACACATGCTTACAAACGCATACGAAAGTAAAAAGGACACAAGTTTGGAAAATTGAGATATAAAAATTTTAAAAGCACAATTATTTTCATCATTAATTTAATTCGCTTTGCAGTAAAGTTCTCCCCACAATGAATAGTCAAGGAATAGTCTGTGTGAAAGTGTGATAAGAATTTGGGTCAGTACCTGCCATGATGCTCTAAACTGACTGTGGTCTTACCACTGATTAAAATACAAAGCGTCCACTAGCGGCCCTCTACAGGCGTAGCCAACAGAGTTGCAATTTCAATAGCATGGCTTGCAGGACCATGACCTTACCCTTGCTTAAGGGTTGAGACTCTACAACTCCGTTTGTTGAATGCAACAGAACATTCGGAACGGCACCGTACTTTCCCTGCGAACGCAGACCTTTACTTTTTTAGAATATATTTAATAAATTTTTATTTCTTTTAAATTAGTCGCCAAAATTTAAACTAAATTTATAAAAATAAAAAGAAAACAAAGAGAGGCTATCTAATTTGTATGTAACTTTAACTTTTTGCTCGACTTTTAAACATTTTCTTAAACAAAGTAGGCAACACTGGCAATAAACTTTAAACTTTATTGTGTTTAAATTTCAATTTGATACAGGTTTGGAGTTTAAGTTTAAATAAATGTTTTGTGATCCGGTCGAATAAACGGCTTGAATTATTTTCACTGCCAAAAATATGCAAGTTATTGAAATACAGTTCTACTACAGCCTTTGGGCGGTAGCACTGCTGCATGTAGAGCACCCTTCAAAATTAAAAACATATTTGAAGCATTATATTTTATTTTTTATTTTTTTATTTTGAAATTGATTTTTGGCTTAAGTTAATTTCATAAAACCTTTTTTTATTTTGTATTTAAAAAAAAAAAATTAAAATAATTTTGTTTTGTGTTTCCTGAAGATGCCACCCAATGGTGTGGCGAAATAATAAAAATATTATTTTACAAACTGATTTAGTGCAAACATTAATAATTAACCTTTTTTATAAAAAAAACATTATTTGACAAATGTACGCGGACGTTTTCTAAAGAAAAAAGGGTCTAACGTATGGTTCTATTTCGTCCGCTTACTATTTTTTCGTCACAAACATTTTTTACAAAACAAAGTCATTCTGTTTACGTTAACAGAATGACTTTGTTTTGTTTTTTAACTATACACTCTTTGCTTTTGATTGTTTTTGCGCTCTTCAGAAAATCTGCACAAATTTAAAATGGTGTGAGCAAAAGTATTTGTGCAAGGGTGCATGTTATAAGCAACAAAAAACACAAAAATTAATAATTTGCATTTATATATGTATTTCTTCCTTTTATTTTTCTAAATTTAATATTTCAATTAATTATGCTGTTTTACACACTTTAAAGATTTTATTAATAATCAAAATATGCATGCACGCACTTATTATAAGCAAAAATTAAAAAAAAAACCTGCACGTGTTTTTTTTTTTTTTTGCTTGTTTGTCCTTAAATATCATATGAAAAACTGCTGTTACTCAATAAAAATTATTTTAAACCACTGTTACATAACATTCCCCCATGTAATGTATGGAAAATATAAATAAACACACGCACAATCAACAAACGGCATCAGTACAAATAAAACAATAATTTGCTGTAAAAATATCCTCACCAAAACATTAACATCATACAGCTACATAACATAACAGAGAGTACTGTAAACACAAGAGCAAATGTTAAAAGTGAGTAAAATAAATAAATAACTTTAAAAGCTGTTATTTTAACAGACCTTAGTTTTAACAGCAAGTTTTCAATTACATGTTTCTGATTGTTTCTCTTTTATTTTAACGGATAATGTTATAAAGATAAAAATGTTATAGAGAATTGTAATTGCTTTACATTTTACAGTAACAGGTGGTTTTATATAAAACTTTAACATTAGTTTTTTTATGTTAAATAATTGTAACAGGGTATCACATATAATTTTATTAAAGGCCTCATATGTAAATGTAAATAATTAATTCAAGTAAAATTCAGGTTTTGAAAAAATAAATAAAAACTAAAAAATCAAATACAAAAAAATATAAGTTAATTAAAATTAACAAATAAAACAATATAAATTAAATGAAAATTTTAAAAGAATGTTTTATAATAGTATATGTAAAAATTCTGTTTGGAAGTAAAAATAAAATTAAAATCATTAAAATAAACCAAAAAATAAAAATTAAATATAAACTAAAAAATTAAAATAAAAACTAAAAATTAATTAAATAATAAGTAAATTAAATATATTAAAATTTTTGAAAGAATAGGAGAGAATAAAAAACTATAATAATAGAGTAAAATAGAAAAGTAAAAGTAAAGGAAAAATGGTAAAGTAAAGAAAATTAATGAATTAAGTGAAAGTAGAGAAAAAAATATGTAAAAAATTAAATAAAGAAGACAAAGAAGAAATAAACCTGAAAAAAAAGATAAAAATAAAAACATTAAAAATATAATGGAGCTAAATTAGTACTTCAAAACACGGAAGAGAAGAGTGAGCAAATAACAAAACAGATGAGAGAAGTACAGAAGCGAGGAAAAACAAAAATACGTGAAGAGAGATATTTTAAAACCAAAGAAGCACAAAGAGCAGAGGATCGCAGAAGTGGGAACAGAATGGAAAATAAATAGGAATTAGAAAAAAAAATGGAAAACGAAAGCAAAGACAGAAGAGAAACAAGAGAAAAGAATTTATAAGTAAGAAAGAAAGTAATTAAGCAAATGAAAAAATTTAAGTTTAACAAAAGAATGGACAAAAGGAGAAAAAGTGGATAGTTAAATAGAAAATAAAAGAAAGAAATAAAAAAAGCCAAAAAAGAGAAAAAAATTAAAAAAAACAAAAAGGATAAAAAGAAAATAAAATACAAATCAATCGAAAAGTCTTGTCCCATTTATGTTAAAAATTCTTAACACATCAAATCAATTGTTTAAAATTCTAATTGTTAAACGGAAAATTTGAGAAAATAGAAAGGGAGAAAATTGAGTTGTTCATGTGAAAAAAATAAAGACAGCGAAAATTGAAGTCGTGGAGAAAGAATAGATGCAGGCTGGTTAAAATCATACGAAATTTTATATTGAAGGCATGACTAAACCATGTTAATGAGAAAAGGATCTGTGATCTTAAATATACGTCGTCAGAAGATGCTTAAGTATCAAATTCTTATCTTGATGGCTTTTGAATAATTGCAAGGAAAACCTATTCTGTTGCTGAAATTCAGAATTTGTCTTATGGGTGCTAATTTATGTCAGCATAGTTATGCTCTGATCACAATAATTCTACACTGATTTTTTTTAAGTCAGACATTAAAGATCATCACTCATTTGATGTTCTTAGGCCAAGAGAAAATAATTAATTTAATTCAGTGTCCATAACGAAAATATCAAATATTTAATTAATAGCAGCCGATCTTTAAAAACAATTAATGATGACAGTTGTAGTTTATTCATCTTATTTGAGTTGGCTAATTGATTCACAAAAACCTGAAAAAACTTTATAATCTTCAACATCCGTCCATGGTCGCTATGGGTCCTTTAAACTTCTTTTAAAGCTTAAAAGCTCGCAAGACCAAAATTCATTAAACAAAGGAATGAATAATTCAAAAAAATATTATTTTTTCTTTATGTGTATTTATGTATGTGACATAATGTTCCTTGAATTTTTTGAAATGATTTGCCAGTCCTTGACATTAAAACTAGACATGATGACATAAAAAATAAAATTGTTTGAAATATAAATGTCATTTATATGTTTTTTGTGAGGTAAAACCGTGTATAATATTTTCTCTGTTACATTTTGAGCACAAAGAATTTTTCCAAAGTAAATAGAAATAAAACAAAAAAAATCCTGAAGTACGTTTAAATGCCACTTTGATTTTATTGCATTAAAACCCGTTTATGGGGTGTTTTTATTGTAAATAAGATTTGTAGTAAATAACCCCCGGCCCAACAGTGGGACTAATAAGTAAAAATATGAAACAAGCAAAAAATTAAATAAATTTTCTGAAACACAAAAATCCTACAGAAAATCTTAATAAACAAATTCAACAAAAATTTCAGTTTAACAAACAATAAAACAAAATTATATCGCATCAAGTACTAAAGTAGACTAATACTGTTTGGGTTTAATTTCCATTAAATTGCGTCTTTTACTAATATTTCGGGTGTTTTTTTTAAGTCCGATAGAACTTTAAATTATAAAAAATAACACTAAAAATAAAATTTTTATAAAAAAATTTTTTCTTGTTATTTTCAGTAAACTCTGGCAAATCACTATGAATAGACTCACGCTTAAATAACGCTAACAAATCAGCCAAGTTTTCTTTGAAAATCATTCATCAATTCGAGCAACTTATAGACGACATCGTGATTTTTATGAGTCACATTATCGTCCATCTGAGCAAGCCATCCCTCAAACTGTGGATAGATTTTGTACCACATACTCTCTAGAGGATGCAATAACACCCAACACGTTGAAGGAATGTGCGTACTAAAGAAAATATCACAGCTGTAAGCGAAAGTGTGGAAGAAGATCCAAATTTACCGATTCATTCTCGGTCGCAGAAATTGGGGCTCTGTCTGTTTGTCCACTATGTGGAATATTTTGCGCAAAGATCTCGGCCTACATTCATATAAGATTCAGCTAATGCAGAAATTAAAGCCACGAAAGCATTAAATGTGTCGTTCTATCGCTAAATGGGCTCTAGAGCAGTTAGTAACTGACACGTTGCTTTATTGTATTCAGCGATTAGTATCATTTTTGGCTTAACGGGTTTGTTAATAAGCAAAATTGCCGCATATGGAATGAGACTAAACCACGAAATATCCTACAGCCTCCATTGCATTCAGAAAAAGGCACCGTTTGCTGTGGTTTACACGCTGGTGTCATCATCGGATCTTATTTCCTTCAAAAATGAGGCCAGATCTCACTATTTTTTTTTTTTTGGAAAATTTGATCCGGACGAAATGTGGTTTCAACAAAATGGCGCTACGTGCTATACGACAACCACAACCATCGAGTTATTGAAATCAAAATTTGGCGATTAGTTGATTTCGAGAAATGCACCTGCCAATTGGCCTCATAGGTCGTGCGATTTAACACCTCTCGATTATTTTCTGGGGGGGCCACATGAAGTCACTGGTTTTTGCTGATAAACCAGCAAAAATTTACGCTTTGGAGGCCAACATTGTTCGTGTTATTCGTGACATACGGCCAGCAGTACTGGAAAAAGTGAACCAAAATTGGACGTCTAGAATGCGCTTGGTCAATGAGCAGCCGCTTCGCTAAAACCTATTTTGAGAAGCTTGGTATTGCTTTGATTGAGTAACAACAGGCTTTCGCATCAGGGCACCTGTCAGGGTTACCTGATGATGCACAAAACTGAGACTGTTTTTGAAAACTAGTATTTTAAAGAACAGAGTTAACGGATTGGCAAATGAGGCGAGAGAGATCCTCTCTACGCAGCCTGCATCTTCTTGGCCCCAAAAACATCTGTGAAGCTTTAAAAGTAACTTTTCTATGATCCACAGTAACACACCTTTGAAATGAAGGGCCAGTTAAATTTTATATCCCCCTGTTTGTTGATGTGTGCTGATTGTTGTTTATTGTTATTTTGATCAAAAATAATCTGTCATTAAAAAAATTCCCTTTTGCTTATGTTCATTGAATTTTGTTAGGAAAGAGCTTCTGTGTTTGTGTGTGTGCTTTGTTTTTCATTTTCCTCAGTATTTGATTTTTCTATTGTATTTTTCTATTGTGGCGTTAATGTTTTTTAATACCGAAACATGTTTATGCCTTTTGCGTGATCACAATCCGTCTGTGTAAAATAAGGTGTTGCAATTTGTCTTTTTATTACTTTTTTTTATTTGTAGAGACTGAGCTGTATATTTTTTAGTTTTTGGTTGGAAATTAATTAAAACATGTTTAAGGCATTAAACCTGTCTACAAATAATTTTTACCCACAGACAATGGCAGAATTAAGAAATTTTTTTTAGTTTCAAAATAATTTTTTTTTAAACAAAAAAAAAAAATAAACATGAATTTTAAATTCCTTAACAAAAGATTTTTATTTCAACATAAAAAGGAAACTTTTTTCTTTAACAATTGTTCCTTTTATAAAGGCTGGTTGGTTATCCCAACATTCTTGGGTGTCTGTTGAAAGTCTGGCGAACTTAAATTAGCAGGACATGGACACAAAATGCCTTTTAATAGTAATAAAATTTTACACACAATAATAAACTAACAAAAAAAAAACAACTACCAAAAAACAGAAAAAAAATAATTCCTAAGAATTTAAATAAAAATCCCTTTTTGGGTATTTTCAATCTGCACTTTGGGATTTGTTTTTAATCGTATTGTAAAAGATAGAAATAAGTTAAAAATATTTAAAACAGCTACCAGAGCGTCTTCCTCTCAGTTTTTCCAAAGAATATTGCACAGAAAAACAAAAATCCAGAAGTCAGCGTCGTAACGCCCAACATTTTCCGATTCTTTTTACACAAATCAGTATCTAAGATCAAAATGTTTGGTGAAAGATCGCGTTAAGGCTTTGAAGGTCATTCTTATTAGGAAACACCTCAGCATATTGTAATAAAATATTTTTTCTATATGAGGCCAAATGGAGCTTCGCAGTAAGAAGAAAATTGAATCTCGGCCAACGAATCGTTTAAACCTCTAGAATAAACAGATAAGCCAAAACAATGTCTCTGTCGTGTTAAATTCTGCTAAAACTCCTTTGTTGTCTAAGCAGAAGCCAATTATTTACCAACATGAATATCATTGCCAGGTAGCCAGCAGAGTAATAATCGGCTAGGGGTACTTAATTTTTTTAGCCATATGACCGAAGCCATGATTAAACTTATAACGAAATAAAAGGAAAAGTTATTTTATATATAATTTTTCACGCTACCTCTTTTTTTTTAATTCCCAATTGGGAATTAAAAATCCCCACTTTAGGAATTTAAAAAGTCTATAATTTCTAAAAAATTATATAATATTTGCATAAATACTTTACAATGTTTATTATAAAATATTTAACAAATTATTAATGAATGAAAAGAAAATTATTTTTGGCGTATTAAAATATCCCCACTTTGGGAATTTTTAAATGTAAGTCATGTTAGGGAAATTATAGGTATTTTATTATTCTTTTTTCTGAAATTTTAGAAACTGTGTTAATAATCTATATTCTATATTTAAATATTTTCTATTTTTTTTTTTTTTTTTTTTTTTTTTTTTTTGTTTTAAGAAATTCCACTTTTAAAGTAAAAAACCTCCTTTAAAATAATTAAAAAAAGCATATTTTTTTATTTTAAATTTTGTGAATGATTTATTTTTCTTTGGTTTACAAATTCTCTAAAATATATTCAAAATCTTTAAAACAATTTCTAAGTATCAATAATTCCCAATTCAGGGGACAAAATGCCTCTAAAGCAACAAAAAAAGAAATTTGTTATAATTTTGTAAATTCCCATTTTAGACATAAGAGTCTTCAAGAAGGAATAAGGCAATAAAATGGGGTTTTTGGCTTTTTGGCTAAATATGCAGTTTTTATAACTAGAGATTTTTAAAAATAATTATTTTAAATTTGAGAAATTTAGCAAATTCCCTTTTATGATTAGAAAGCAATCCCCACCCAGGGAACGCAACATTTCGCTATTTTGATTTAAAGATACTTAAACAAATTTTTTGTGTATAAAAAATCCCCAAATATAAACAAAAACGTTTAAGCAAATTTATGTTTTCTGAGGCAGTAGAAAAAGCAACATTGAAAATAAAAGTTTTATAACAATAAATAATTTTTTGCTAAAATAAAAATTTATATAAAGTTAAATGATGAATGAGAAGCAAGTTATAGAAATTAAACTTTGAAAAACATATTTTCCTTTTATTATTTATTTATAGAAAGTAGAGAAAGACTTTGAAAAAAAAATAATTTAATTTAAATTGCCTTAAATTTCTTGATAATAAATTTTACTAGATTCGAAACACCTTTAGTAAGGTTTTTCTTTTCATTTTTGTTTTATTATTCTCATTCCCAATTTGGGCTTTTAAAATCCCTTAATGGGAATTAAATTTAGTGTCCGTAAAATATATTCATATTTATGCGCAAGTTCTTATTTTTACTTAAGCAACAAATTTTTGCAAAAGTATTTGTAATTCTTAGAATTCCCACTTGGTATTTAAAAATACCCACATTAAATTTTTTTATAAAATTTACTTTTCTTTGCAGCAATTTTTAATTACTGTTTTATTTGGATGATAAATTTTGTGTATTTTACTTAACAAACAAATATATATAAAAAATATACAAGTAGGAGAATTCCCACTTGGAATATAAAAATTCCCACATTCAAAAATTTTTTCTTAAGTAATTTCTTTCCTTTCAAGCCATTTTAAATATAGAAAACATTAAACCGACACATATATATATATATATATATTTAAATATTTTTTAAATATGTAAGCTTTTTTAAGTTTTCCGCTTAACTGCTATAGCGTGTTAAATTCCTAAGCTGGTAGTAAAAATCGCCTTAAAATAAAAATAATTAAAATTTAAATTGTTTGTAAGTTGAAACAAAAAAAGTAAAGTATTTTAAGAAATAATTATCTCACAACATTTCTTTAATGATTAGAAATTAAATTTTGGGAATTTTAAATCTCCTTTTAGGAATGCAAAAATTTTCCCTTAATTATTAAGAAAAAAAAAATATATATATATAAATATTATTAAAATCTTATTCTATTACTTCAGTGTTAAAAAATTCTTTATTGATTATTTGGTAAAAACGAAATGTAAATTGGGATTCTTTAAAAACTTTAAACTTTTTTTGTAAATTGCATATGACTCAAAAAATATTGTTTTTTTTTTAATTTGAATTAAACTTGAATACTTCTTAATTTTCTTAAATGTTAACGTTCAAATTTTTGTTAATTTCTTTAATTCCTATTAAGGGTATTTTTGAAAAAAAATGTGGGAATTTTCCTAAGTAACCTGAATTATTATATTTTCTTACGCAAAATGTTGTTATAATATAAAAACATATTTTTTTTAATAATTTTTTAGTTTTTACAAATTCCTAGTTTGTTTGAAAAAAATCCCCAGTTTTTAAAAAATTTTAGTTGTTTGAAAATATAAATTTTAATCTACTAAATAAATTAAAATATTTATTTTTTGATTGCTTATACAAATATATCTTTCTTCGTGTTTAATTATAAAAATTTGTTTTTTTTTTTTTTTTCAATTAAAATCCCATTTTGACGATTCGAATTTTACTTTTTTAAATATAAATATACTCTAAGAATTGTGTTGTTTGCAGAAAGAGCTAAAGTAAATCACCCCTAAAGTAAGTGAACGATTTTGAACACCTCTATTTTTTTTTCGAAGTATTTTACAATTTGCTGAACCCATTTCTATCACTGAATTATTCCAAATCATGAAATTATTATTTAAAAATCCTTATTTTTTAATATAACAAATTAATTTAATATTTTTTTTAAAGAATTTGTTTTATTCGTGTTAAATATCTATCATTCCTAATTTGGGGATTTTTAATTTCTTTTTGGGAATTCTTAATTAGATGTTAAAACAATCATTTTTGTTAAAAAAAAATTGTAGTTACAATAAAAGAAAACTTTTTTATGTATTTTAAAATTTCAATTGTGCCACCAGCAGCAATTAAAACTGTAATAGTAGTAAAATAACTTGAAAACCAGTTGAGAATTCTTAATAGGTTTTTTTCTTATTATTGTTGTAGTTTGTTTAATTTTGCCAACTGTTTGTAATTATTTTACTTAATTTTCTTACTTTTTAAAAAAAAAATTAATCATTAAATCAAATCATTGCTTTTTAAATTTATTTAGAGCAGTGGTTGGCATACACAGTGAACGGAATACGAAAGCTAATGTTTTGTTTTTCCTTCTTACACTTATCATTCATTAACACACCACAAATAGTTTTATTAATGTGGTCTTATTTAAAAAATAGTATTAAAAAAAATATTTATATTTATTTATGTCATTCAGACTCTGGCAATTTTTGTGCTCATGTCTCTTTCTTGTGTACTTTAAGCTATTTTTTTAACTAAACTTTTTATAATTATGGATCTTGACTAATGGCTAAGTCAGGCCTTGCATGACTCCAGCTAAGGCGAGGACAAAAAAATAGCTATACGGTGACTGCCTTCTTTATTAATTGCGAGGCGGTTGGAAACGGATGTCTAGTAGGCTACAGTTGAAACAAAGCACAAAAAAGTAATACCGAATACAAAGGTACCGTTGATGAAATTAGTAGCCCTTTTAACAAAGAAAGTGGAATTTTCGAAACATATGATCAACCAAGCGGTAGCAATTGCTATTGTGCAAAATGGTAACATTTCTTAACCGTGGGCAACCAAGACGAAATGAAATTAAGGAGCAATGAAACTTCTTCTAAAGTGAGGAGAAAAACTGCAAAAGTATTAAAAGTGGAAGTTCGAATATTTCTCAACTGCGAATAGATGTTGCGCATCTATGTGATTAATTTAAAAGGATTTTGCAGTCCTAAGATTTTATATAAGAAATTAGAAAAGCTACTTATTATTGAAGCAGCCAATAAAGAAAGTTAAAAATTATTTTAAATTTTACACAAAACTTAAAAAAATAAAAAGTTTTGAAAATATTTCTCGTTAAAAAATATTAAACAATTTCATCAGTAACTTCAGCAAAAAGTTAGTAAAATTCATAAAATACAACTCATACACTAAAAATATACTTTAAATTTATAACATAATTCCCGCCCTAAAGTATGCTCTAATTTTTTTTTTTTTTTTTTTTTTTTAATTTATATTTTTTTAAACCTTTTTTAACGCATATTTTATTAAGTTGAAACTGTAATAAATTCATCATTTCATGCATGTTAAGACTCTGTGCTTCATCTGTCTGTGAAAATAGAAAAATCTTTACCGTTTGACATGGCAATTTATACGGTGGAAAACAAGCAGAAAAAATAAACACTTAACAATTGAAGAAACAGCTGATGCTGTTGCCAGTTAAAACGTTGCAAAGACGAATGAATTTGTGTTCATGACAAATAAAGAAAAATATTTTAAAAGTAATAAAATGGCATGATAAGTGATTTCTTTTTACGTTCTTTATAATTTCTTAACAGATGCACAGACAGGCAAAAAGAAAAATAAGTTTTAAGTTTTTTTTGTCTTTTGTAGGAAAGCAACATGTTAACAGTTTCAGTGATTGTTTGTGCGAGTCATGAATTTTTAAAAGCATTTAAATATGAAACCTTTTAATTTAAAGGATATTCTCTTGCTTTTGATACTCAAAATGTTAATGCCATAAAAGCTATAACTCCAAAACGAGTTTTAATAAAATACTTTTTTTTCTTTTGTTTTAATTGAAACAAACTAAATGAGAATTTTTATGTTTTAAAATTATCACAATAATAATAGACAAAGATGCTTAGTGAACTGATAATCAGGTCTTCTCATATGCCTTTTACTTAAACAGATACAAGCTGTAGAAGGATTAAACAATCCAGCAAGAGAACAATAAATAATATTTTCTTATTTTTTATAAAATTTTTTTGTATCTTTTGCAAAAAAAAAAAAAAAAAAAAAAAAAAGAACCGTAAAGCTTCTTTAAAATAAAAAAAAAAAATTAAACAAAAATATTTAATGTAATTTGATGTATGTGGCCAAACTTTTGGACTGTTATAGACAAGTATTAAATCTGAATTTATAGAATAAAGGGTGTTCCCATATTTGAAGTAAATTGACCTATAACACCCTATCGTTTAAACTGTTATATACAAACACTTGAAAATTAAGCAGAATGTCCACTATTTTGTCTGATATTTTAAGAAGTATAAATATTTAAAATTAGAAATTATAGGGTGTTACAATAGTTGCTGTTATTTAAAGTATATGACCAAACTGCTGAACAATTGTAGACAGTTTATTGAAATTTGCACAGAACCTTTATTGCCAAGCCCGCTATAATAAGTAGCAAATTTAAAATTAAAAATTAAAGGGTTTCCCTATAACTGATGTAATTTGACCTTGATGTCCCTATCTTTGAAACCGTCACAGAGAAACCCTTATAAATTAGACGGAATGTCCATGATGATATCGAGTATAAAAACAAGTACAAATATTTAAAATTATAAATTAAAGGGTGCCCTAATGGTTGTAATTTGATGTAAGTGGCCAACCTTTTGAACAGTTATAGTCTAAAGCTTTGAATTTAAACAAATTTTATTTAACAGTGTCAGCAATAAAAAGTGTAAAAAATAAAGGGTGATCACATTACAGCTGATTTTGTTTTTTTTTTTTTTATTTAATCTGCATTTATATTTTGTTCTACGACATATTAAAAATCCCGACGCAATCCTTCTCGAATAGAATATAATTAACGTATAATTACTGTTCTAAAGAAATATGATTTTGAGTTTGATTGTTTTGAAGTTGGTTTTTTTTTTTTGCAAGAAATATTTTTAATTTAATGTTATTTTTAATATTAGTAAACCAAATGAGAATTATAAGGTAATAAAAATAATCTCCAATTTTATAAGTATACGAAATCGTATGAGAATTTTAGGATTATAAACTTTGATTTAGATATAAGAAATCATAAAGATTTGTGAATCTTTAAGAAAACATAAACACTGATTGTGAATTTTTAGTTTTTACAAATTATTGTAGATATTGTTCAATTTAATTAACTACATGAGAATTATTAGGTAACAAAATCTATAAGAAAAATATTTAAAAACTAAATGAGAATTTTTAGCTCAAGCAGAATATTGTTAAATTAAGAAATATAAATATTTTTCAATTTAAATAATTAAATGAGAATTAGCAGTTAACAAAATCAATAAGAAAAATATTTAAGAATTAAAAGAGAGTTTTTAGGTGAAGCAAATTGTGATAAAATTAAAATAAAATGGATAATATGAAATATGTTCAAATGAATTAACTAAATAAGAATTATTATTCAATAGAAAATATTAAAAATGTAAAAAAATCAAATACAAATTTAAAGTCGAAATTTAAATTAGAAAATATTTTAAGTTTCATTTAACCAAATGAGAATTTTTAGGTAAACCAAAATATTAGAAGGGCATTAAAAATCAAAAAAAAAACTTTAAAGAAGCTAAACAAATAAGAAAAATATTTAAAAACTAAATGAGTATTTAAAGTTTGTAAAAGTTATTGTTAAAAGAAGAATTTATAAACATTTTCGATTTCAGTTAACAAAAGGAGAATTATAAGAAAATATATAAAATCTAAATTTAAAAATTAAGTTGGTACTGTAAATATCAAAACAAAAAAACATTTGCTATTTCAGTTAACTAAATGAGAATGATAAAAAATATTTTAAGCCTCAACGACAATTTTAAGCTCATTACGAGGGCTGCTCTATATATTTCTGGCCTAATAGTGAAAATGCGAATATTTATAATCAAAAACGGTTTTATTGTGTTTCAAAGTATTCTCCAGCGTGATTTAAACACTTTTGCATGCGCTCAAACCAGTTGTCGAAGCACTTTTTCCACTCCGATTGAGACACCTCTAAAACATGGTTTTTGAACCAACGAAAATCGTTGACCACGCATTTTTTTCTTGATGTGCGGAAACAAGAAGAAGTCATTAGGTGCCAAGTCAGGGCTGTACGGCGGATGACCCATTAATTCGACGTTTTGGCCGGTCAAAAACGCTCTGGTTTGAGCCGATGTGTCAGAGCTCGCCTTGTCATGGTGAACATTGAT
Source organism: Cistogaster globosa (assembly GCA_937654795.1). NCBI lineage: Eukaryota > Metazoa > Arthropoda > Insecta > Diptera > Tachinidae > Cistogaster > Cistogaster globosa. Next base: position 6,371,902 of record OW569406.1, read on the forward strand.
TCGTCTTCTCTTGTTGGTTTTTCGAATTTCTCCGATGACTTCAGGCAAACAAATTGTAGTGTACCACTCAGAAGTGATCGTCCTACGTTGCTCAAGCGGAACAGTCGCCACATGACCAGTTTTGCCGAAGAAACAGGCGACCATTTGTTTCGAAGTGCTTCTTCCACGAACAACTTTCGTTCGATTTTGCTCTTCTTTGAAGACCCACACGGTCGATTGTTGTTTCGTTTCGGGCTCATACGCATAGATCCATGATTCGTCACCTGTGACGATCTTATAAACGTCTTTTGAAGCACCGCAATCGTATTTTCGGAACATTTCTTTGCACCAATCGACACAAGCCTTTTTTTGAGCGATTTTCAAATTGTGCGGGATCCAACGAGAACAAACCTTTTTTACGGCCAGGTGTTCATGCAGTATCGAATGTATGCTGGTGGAAGAAATGTCCAAGGATGTCTCTATCTCTCGGTATATCGCATGTCTATCTTGCATTATGAGTTCACGCACGGCATCAATGTTCTCTGGCACAACAGCCGTTTTTGGACGACCTTCACGGAATTCGTCTTTGAGCGAGCTTCGGCCACGATTAAATTCATTATACCAATTTTTCACAGTGCTATAGGATGGTGCTTCATCGCCATACAAAGATTTAAGTTCATCAATGCACTCTTGTCGTGATAATCCACGTCGAAAGTTGTGAAAAATGATGGCACGAAAATGCTCACGAGTTAATTCCATTTTTTTTCTATATTAATTTTTTCAAGTCACTGTAAAGAACACAAATAATGGTCGTACGTCAAAACGTTTTGAGTACGATTATGCTTAAAAATGACAAACTTTCCAATGGAAATGTCAGATTGCACTTGGCAGCACTCAGTGTTGCCAGGCCAGAAATATATATAGCAGCCCTCGTATTATCGATTTCTTAATTATATAATTTAACTTCTATTCCACATTCATTTCATGTGTTTCTCGTTCTGCTTCGCTTATTTCATTTATATTTTGTGCAACCATTTTTTGTTATTTTTCTAAAAAATATTCACTAGAAAAAAAAAAAAAAGAAAAGAGCAAAAAGGGCCTGTTACTTAAGTTGTCAACGGCAGCAATTTTCTTTTTAAATTTTTATTATTTTTTTTTCCTATTTTTTTATGTTTAGGACGGTGTTTATACATTCATTATATTCTTTAATATTATAGAAAAATTGCGGCAGGATTTTTTATATGTCATAGAACAAAATTTGAATGCAGATTAAATAAAAAAAATTCAGCTGTTATGTGGTCACCCTTTATTTTTTACACTTCTATTTGCTGACACACTAAAACAAAATTTGTTTAAATTATAATCGTTAGTCTATAGCTCTTCAAAAGATTGGCCATTTACATCAAACTACAACCATTAGGGCACCCTTTAATTTCTATTTTTCAATATTTATTTTTGTTATTATACTCGATATCATAATGGACATTCCGTCTAATTTTCAAGAGTTTCTCTGTGACGGTTTCAAAGATAGGGCCATATTGATCAAATTACATCAGTTATAGGGGCACCCTTTAATTTCTAATTTTAAATTTGCTACTTACTCATATTATAGCGAGCTTAGCAATAAAAATTCTGCGCAAATTCAATCAACTGGTTACAACTGTTCAACAGTTTGGTCATATACATCAAATAACAGCAACTATTGTAACACCCTATAATTTATAATTTTAAATATTTATACTTTTTAATATATAAGACAAAGTAATGGCTATTTTATAAAATTTTCAAGTATTTCTATACAACGGTAAAAACGATAGTGCCATGCAATTAATTTACCTCAAATGTGGGAACACCCTTTAAATTCAAAATTCAAATTTTATACTAGTTGTTATGGCGGACTTGTAAGTTTCAGCTGTCTGTCTATAACGTTTCAAAAGTTTGGCCACATACATGTACTATTGCGACACCCTTTAATTTCTAAATATAAATTTTATTTTTACTATTACAGCGGATTTAGCGATACAGGTTCTTTATAAATTTCATCTATCTGGCTATAACAGTTGAAAAGTTTGGCAACATACATCAACTATGTATGTTGCCAAACTTTTTCTATTACTTCATTGTTGAAAAATTCCCTTCTTTATAATTAAACAAAAACGGAATGTAAAATGGGATTCTTTAAAAACTTTAAACTTTTTTTGTAAATTGCATATGACTCAAAATATATTGTTTTCTTTTTTAATTTCTATTAAACTTGAATACTTCTTTATTTTCTTAAATGTTAGCGTTCAAATTTTTGTTAATTTCTTTTATTCCTATTGTGGGTATTTTTGAAAAAAATGTGGGAATTTTTCCAAGTAACCTGAATTATTATATTTTCTTACGCAAAATGTTGTTATAATATAAAAACATATTTTTTTTAATAATTTTTTAGTTTTTACAAATTCCTAGTTTGTTTGAAAAAAATCCCCAGTTTTTAAAAAATTTTAGTTGTTTGAAAATATAAAGTTTAATCTACTAAATAAATTAAAATATTTATTTTTTGATTGCTTATACAAATATATCTTTCTTCGTGTTTAATTATAAAAATTTGTTTTTTTTTTTTTTCAATTAAAATCCCATTTTGACGATTCGAATTTTACTTTTTTAAATATAAATATACTCTAAGAATTGTGTTGTTTGCAGAAAGAGCTAAAGTAAATCACCCCTAAAGTAAGTGAACGATTTTGAACACCTCTATTTTTTTTTCGAAGTATTTTACAATTTGCTGAACCCATTTCTATCACTGAATTATTCCAAATCATGAAATTATTATTTAAAAATCCTTATTTTTTAATATAACAAATTAATTTAATATTTTTTTTAAAGAATTTGTTTTATTCGTGTTAAATATCTATCATTCCTAATTTGGGGATTTTAAATTTCTTTTTGGGAATTCTTAATTAGATGTTAAAACAATCATTTTTGTTAAAAAAAAAATTGTAGTTACAATAAAAGAAAACTTTTTTATGTATTTTAAAATTTCAATTGTGCCACCAGCAGCAATTAAAACTGTAATAGTAGTAAAATAACTTGAAAACCAGTTGAGAATTCTTAATAGGTTTTTTTCTTATTATTGTTGTAGTTTGTTTAATTTTGCCAACTGTTTGTAATTATTTTACTTAATTTTCTTACTTTTTAAAAAAAAAATTAATCATTAAATCAAATCATTGCTTTTTAAATTTATTTAGAGCAGTGGTTGGCATACACAGTGAACGGAATACGAAAGCTAATGTTTTGTTTTTCCTTCTTACACTTATCATTCATTAACACACCACAAATAGTTTTATTAATGTGGTCTTATTTAAAAAATAGTATAAAGAAAAGTATTTATATTTCTTTATGTCATTCAGACTCTGGCAATTTTTGTGCTCATATCTCTTTCTCGTGTACTTATGGATCTTGACTAACGGCTAAGTCAGGCCTTGCATGACTCCAGCTAAGGCGAGGACAAAAAAATAGCTATACGGTGACTTCCTTCTTTATTAATTGCGAGGCGGTTGGAAACGGATGTCTAGTAGGCTACAGTTGAAACAAAGCACAAAAAAGTAATACCGAATACAAAGGTACCGTGGATGAAATTAGTAGCCCTTTTAACAAAGAAAGTGGAATTTTCGAAACATATGATCAACCAAGCGGTAGCAATTGCTATTGTGCAAAATGGTAACATTTCTTAACCGTGGGCAACCAAGACGAAATGAAATTAAGGAGTAATGAAACTTCTTCTAAAGCGAGGAGAAAAACTGCAAAAGTATTAAAAGTGGAAGTTCGAATATTTCTCAACTGCGAATAGATGTTGCGCATCTATGTGATTAATTTAAAATGATTTTGCAGTCCTAAGTTTTTATACAAGAAATTAGAAAAGCTATTTATTATTGAAGCAGCCAATAAAGAAAGTTAAAATTTATTTTAAATTTTGCACAAAACTTTAAAAAATAAAAAGTTTTGAAAATATTTCTCTTTAAAAAATATTAAACAATTTCATCAGTAACTTCAGCAAAAAGTTAGTAAAATTCCTAAAATACAACTCATACACTAAAAATATACTTTAATTTTACAACATTATTCCCACCCTAAAGTATGCTCTAATTTTTTTTTTTTTTAATTTATATTTTTTAAACATTTTTTAACGCATATTTTATTAAGTTGAAAGTGTAATAAATTCATCATTTCATGCATGCTAAGATTCCGTGCTTCATCTATCTGTGAAAATAGAAAAATCTTTACAGTTTGACATGACAATTAATACGGTCGAAAACAAGCAGAAAAAATAAACACTTAACAATTGAAGAAACAGCTGATGTTAAGCTGTTGCCAGTTAAAACGTTGCAAAGACAAATGAATTTGTGTTCATGACAAATAAAGAAAAATATTTTAAAAGTAATAAAATGGCATGATAAGTGATTTATTTTTACTTTCATTAAAATTTCTTAACAGATGCACAGACAGGCAAAAAGAAAAATAAGTTTTAAGTTTTTTTTGTCTTTTGTAGGAAAGCAACATGTTAACAGTTTCAGTGATTGTTTGTGCGAGTCATGAATTTTTAAAAGCATTTAAATATGAAACATTTTAATTTAAAAAGGATATTTTCTTGCTTTTGATACTCAAAATGTTAATGAAGTAAAAGCTATAACTCCAAAAGGAGTTTTAATAAAAAACTTTTTTTTTTTAAATTGCAACAAACTAAATGAGAATTTTTATGTTTTAAAATTATCACAATAATAATAGACAAAGAAACAAACGTTAGATACTTCGTGAACTGATAATCAGGTCTTGTCATATGCCTTTCACTTAAACAGATCCAGCAAGAGAACAATAAATAATATTTTCCTCTTCTTTATAAAAATTTTTTTGTATCTTTTGCAAAAAAAAACCGTAAAGCTTCTTTAAAATAAAAAAAAATTAAACAAAAATAGTTAATATAATTTAATGTATGTGGCCAAACTTTTGGACTGTTATCGACAAGTATTAAATCTGAATTTAGAGATTAAAGGGTGTTCCCATATTTGATGTTAATTGACCTTTATCACCCTATCGTTTGAACCGTTATATACAAACACTTGAAAATTAAGCAGAATGTCCACTATTTTGTTTGATATGTTAAGAAGTATAAATATTTAAAATTAGAAATTAAAGGGTGTTACAATAGTTGCTGTTATTTAAAGTATATGACCAAACTGCTGAACAATTGTAGACAGTTTATTGAAATTTGCACAGAACCTTTATTGCCAAGCCCGCTATAATAAGTAGCAAATTTAAAATTAAAAATTAAAGGGTTTCCCTATAACTGATGTAATTTGACCTTGATGTCCCTATCTTTGAAACCGTCACAGAGAAACCCTTATAAATTAGACGGAATGTCCATGATGATATCGAGTATAAAAACAAGTACAAATATTTAAAATTATAAATTAAAGGGTGCCCTAATGGTTGTAATTTGATGTAAGTGGCCAACCTTTTGAACAGTTATAGTCTAAAGCTTTGAATTTAAACAAATTTTATTTAACAGTGTCAGCAATAAAAAGTGTAAAAAATAAAGGGTGATCACATTACAGCTGATTTTGTTTTTTTTTTTTTTATTTAATCTGCATTTATATTTTGTTCTACGACATATTAAAAATCCCGACGCAATCCTTCTCGAATATAATAGAATATAATTAACGTATAATTACCGTTCTAAAGAAATATGATTTTGAGTTTGATTGTTTTGAAGTTGGTTTTTTTTTTTTTTTTTTTGCAAGAAATATTTTTAATTTAATGTTATTTTTAATATTAGTAAACCAAATGAGAATTATAAGGTAATAAAAATAATTTCCAATTTTATAAGTATACGAAATCGTATGAGAATTTTAGGGTTATAAACTTTGATTTAGATATTAGAAATCATAAAGATTTGCGAATGTTTAAGAAAACATAAACACTGATTGTGAATTTTTAGTTTTTACAAATTATTGTAGATATTGTTCAATTTAATTAACTACATGAGAATTATTAGATAACAAAATCTATAAGAAAAATATTTAAAAACTAAATGAGAATTTTTAGCTCAAGCAGAATATTATTAAATTAAGAAATATAAATATTTTTCAATTCAAATAATTAAATGAGAATTAGCAGTTAACAAAATCAATAAGAAAAATATTTAAGAATTAAAAGAGAGTTTTTAGGTGAAGCAAATTGTGATAAAATTAAAATAAAATGGATAATATGAAATATGTTCAAATGAATTAACTAAATAAGAATTATTATTCAATAGAAAATATTAAAAATGTATAAAAATCAAATATGAATTTAAGGTCGAAATTTAAATTAGAAAATATTTTTAATTTCATTTAACCAAATGAGAATTTTTAGGTAAACCAAAATATTAGAAGGGCATTAAAAATCAAAGAAAAACTTTAAAGAAGCTAAACAAATAAGAAAAATTTTTAAAAACTAAATGAGTATTTAAAGTTTGTAAAAGTTTTTGTTGACAGAAGAATATATAAACATTTCCGATTTCAGTCAACAAAAGGAGAATTATAAGAAAATATATAAAATCTAAATTTAAAAATTAAGTTGGTACTGTAAATATTAAAACAAAAAAACATTTGCAATTTCAGTTAACTAAATGAGAATTATAAAAAATATTTTAAGCCTCAATGACAATTTTAAGCTTATTACGAGGGCTGCTCTATATATTTCTGGCCTAATAGTGAAAATGCGAATATTTATAATCAAAAACGGTTTTATTGTTTTTCAAAGTATTCTCCAGCATGATTTATACACTTTTGCATGCGCTCAAACCAGTTGTCGAAGCACTTTTTCCACTCCGATTGAGACACCTCTAAAACATGGTTTTTGAACATTTCAACAGCTTCTTCTGGCAACGAAAATCGTTGACCACGCATTTTTTTCTTGATGTGCGGAAACAAGAAGAAGTCATTAGGTGCCAAGTCAGGGCTGTACGGCGGATGACCCATTAATTCGACGTTTTGGCCGGTCAAAAACGCTCTGGTTTGAGCCGATGTGTGAGACCTCGCATTGTCATGGTGAACAATGATTCGTCTTCTCTTGTTGGTTTTTCGAATTTCTCCGATGACTTCAGGCAAACAAATTGTAGTGTACCACTCAGAAGTGACCGTCCTACGTTGCTCAAGCGAAACAGTCGCCACATGACCAGTTTTGCCGAAGAAACAGGCGACCATTTGCTTCGAAGTGCTTCTTCCACGAACAACTTTCGTTGGATTTTGCTCGTCTTTGAAGAACCACACGATCAATTGTTGTTTCGTTTCGGGCTCATACGCATAGATCCATGATTCGTCACCTGTGACGATCTTATAAACGTCTTTTGAAGCACCGCAATCGTATTTTTGCAACATTTCTTTGCACCAATCGACACGAGCCTTTTTTTGAGCGACTTTCAAATTGTGCGGGATCCAACGAGAACAAACCTTTTTTACGGCCAGGTGTTCATGCAGTATCGAATGTATGCTGGTGGAAGAAATGTCCAAGGGTGTCTCTATCTCTCGGTATGTCGCATGTCGATCTTGCATTATGAGTTCACGCACGGCATCAATGTTCTCTGGCACAACAGCCGTTTTTGGACGACCTTCACGGAATTTGTCTTTGAGCGAGCTTCGGCCACGATTAAATTCATTATACCAATTTTTCACAGTGTTATAGAATGGTGCTTCATCGCCATACAAAGATTTAAGTTCATCAATGCACTCTTGTCGTGATAATCCACGTCGAAAGTTGTGAAAAATGATGGCACGAAAATGCTCACGAGTTAATTCCATTTTTTTTCTATATTAATTTTTTCAAGTCACTGTAAACAACACAAATAATGGTCGTACGTCAAAACGTTTTGAGTACGATTATGCTTAAAAATGACAAACTTCCCTATGGAAATGTCAGATTGCACTTGGCAGCACTCAGTGTTGCCAGGCCAGAAATATATATAGCAGCCCTCGTATTATCGATTTCTTAATTATAAAATTTAACTTCTATTCCACATTCATTTCATGTGTTTCTCGTTCTGCTTCGCTTATTTCATTTATATTTTGTGCAACCATTTTTTGTTATTTTTCTAAAAAATATTTACTAAAAAAATAAAAAGAAGAGCAAAAAGGGCCTGTTACTTAAGTTGTCAACGGCAGCAATTTTCTTTTTAAATTTTTCTTATTTTTTTTTTCTTATTTTTTTATGTTTAGGACGGTGTTTATACATTAATTATATTCTTTAATATTCTAGAAAAATTGCGGCAGGATTTTTTATATGTCATAGAACAAAATTTGAATGCAGATTAAATAAAAAAAATTCAGCTGTTATGTGGTCACCCTTTATTTTTTACACTTTTATTTGCTGACACACTAAAACAAAATTTGTTTAAATTATAATCGTTAGTCTATAGCTCTTCAAAAGATTGGCCATTTACATCAAACTACAACCATTAGGGCACCCTTTAATTTCTATTTTTCAATATTTATTTTTGTTATTATACTCGATATCATAATGGACATTCCGTCTAATTTTCAAGAGTTTGTTTGTAATGGTTTCAAAGAAAGGGCCATCAAGGTCAAATTACATCAGTTATAGGGACACCCTTTAATTTCTAATTTTATATTTGCTACTTACTCATATTATAGCGAGCTTAGCAATAAAAATTCTGTGCAAATTCAATCAACTGGTTACAACTGTTTAACAGTTTGATCATATACATCAAATAACAGCAACTATTGTAACACCCTATAATTTATAATTTTAAATATTTATACTTTTTAATATACAAGACAAAGTAATGGCTATTTTATTAAATTTTCAAGTATTTCTATACAACGGTAAAAACGATAGTGCCATGCATTTAATTTACCTCAAATGTGGGAACACCCTTTAAATTCAAAATTCAAATTTTATACTAGTTGTTATGGCGGACTTGTAATTTTCAGCTGTCTGTCTATAACAGTTCAAAAGTTTGGCCACATACATGTACTATTGCGACACCCTTTAATTTTTAAATATAAATTTTATATTTACTATAATAGCGGATTTAGGGATACAGGTTCTTTATAAATTTTATCTATCTGGCTATAACAGTTGAAAAGTTTGGCCACATACATCAACTACTGGGGCACCCTTTAATTTATAATTTTGAATGTTTTTACGACGGGCATAGTAATCGACATCCCGTTCAATTTTCAAGCGTTTGTCTATAACGGTTCAAAAGATAGATGCATATCAGTCAATTTACGTCACCTATGGAGACACCCTTTAATATTTAGATTAATTTTTGTATTACTTTTTGCTATTGGGAGCTACAGTTATACGCATTTTGTTTTTAACTTAAAAAAGTGCGCTTTACGGTTCATAATACACTTAAAAAAACATGTGTGTTGTATGGGGACACCCTGTAATTTTTAAGATTATGAACTGTTTTTAAAACGGGACCAATCTGTAAGTAAAATCTATCAAATTACAAAAACTCTTTAAAACCGGTAAAGAAATGACTAAATTCTGCAGGCACAAACATAAAAAACCAACATTCAGTCAGAATTGATAACCTGCTTCTTTTTTTTGTTTTTGAAGTCTGTTTAAAATAGTTCAAAATAATTCAAAATATGGCAACACCACACAATTTATATGTCGAAAATGTTAAATGTTTACAGCACCTTATTTGTAACGACTTTTAATTTTCCTCCCAAATGCTATCACAAACCTTTTTAGAAGAATATCTTTTACCGCGTTCGCTAAATAAGAAATTGCCTGTCTCTCTGTTGAAACTTCAAGACATTCACATCAGTATTGTTTAATTTAACGATGACATTAATTATTTTTAATCTGCACAGTTCGCCTTTGATGTTAGTGGGCGTATGCGCCTTGTTTTTATATAAATACGGAGCAATGATGCCACCCCACTAAAATCCTTTGATTTTAAAATTGTGTTGCCACCTAATAGAACTTTTGTAAAAAGTTGCTGGGATTAAAGAACATATATTCTGCATTAATTTATATAAAGCTTCCAAAAAATTATCAAAATCTTTTATTATTTTATTAGATAAAATAACAACAGCTGTTAGAATGAGTGCTATTTGTGACCGACATTCTATATAAAAAAAACTCATGACTTAAAATGAAATTCATAAATTAAAAATTTACAACAATTTGCTTATTGTAGATATTTCATGTTATTTTGATGAATAAAAACATGTTAAGAAGAAAATAAAAATAAAACAAGCGATTTTTAATTGCGCTTTGTATTTCACTTTAAATATGTTTGTATGTGTGTATGTATGTGTTGTTTTAAAAGTCTATTGTCTCTTAATTTTTATTTGTTGTCAAAAAAGATGTCGCTTGAATGCAGAAATCACATCAGTTTCATTCCAGTTGAATAATTTTTGTTTTCTATCACATTTGCCAGTCGTGTCGCATGTCCACACAAAAACAAACCGAACAGCATATCCGTTTCTGTAAAAACAACAATATCCATACCTGGAAATGGATACTAAAGGCCAGGATTCATTTCCAGTCTCAGTCATACGATCTGCATAAGATGCTTTTTTTTTCAAAAAAAGTATTAAAGTCTGGATAAAAAGTTTATGATCTTTTGAAATAATTTATAAAATTGTTTTTCTCTATGCGATCAGAGTTTATTTTTTTTTTAAGTGAAGAAAGAAAAAAGCACATTATTTTCATATTTTTTTGTATAAATGTGTGGCACGTAAGACGCCATTTTGAAACGATTTTTAAAGTAGGAAAAAATTCTGTTACATTTTTGTGTGATCATATTAAACGATTGTGTGTGAGAGTGAAACCTGGACTTAACAGACAGAGAGCCAGTGATGCCGTCTGGTTTCTGTTCAAAAATGAGAAAATTATTAGCATTTTTGGATATTCCGCTTGAAGAATTTGACAACTATCTTGGGTACCGTACAAATATGTATCTTGATTTAAAAGAAAATTGTCGTTTTATTGCCTTGGAGTATGCAACATTTGTTCTTTTACAATTTTTGAATTTGAAAGAAGTGGCAGATAAATTATGCATTTTATAAAGAAAAAATTGTCAGTTATTTTATGTTACAATTTAGAATAGAAATACAACTTTACGGTTGCGTTGCTGGATTCTACATCTCAAAGAAATAAAATGAGGTGCGGCGACGGATGCGTATGTAATTGAAGTTTTTTTTATCATGTTTTTTTTTATTTAAATTATTTAAAGAAAAAATTATACCAACATGTCGAAAGAGAAAAATTTAAAATTGGGAGTTTGAGAGAAAAAACAATGAAATTAGGAAAGAATTTTCTTTCATGCCGGTTCGTTGAGCCTTTTATTTTGTCAAAATTTCAAATTTGTCTTTGATAACGATATTTTTGAAATTATTAAAATATTGAATTCTATCGACGGTCAAACTTTTAAGGCAAAAGATAAAACCGATTTATTAAATAAAAATCGTGGGCGTGTACCTTTCAACCTCAGAGTATAAAGATTGATCCAGAGACAAGCCTTTGTGTGGAGAGAATATTTCGCCAATTAAATCTTACAAAGACTGACCATCCAACCCACTTGAACACTATCAGTCCAACATTTCCTACAATTTTTAAATATTTAGAAATCTTTTTCAACTTTTAGACAAAAATAATGCGTCGGCAATACAAGGCGACGGCATTTTATTCTTTTTTTTTTAATCGGTATTCTCGTTGTCAATATTGCCATTAATCGATGACTGGCTAAAATATAAAGTTGAAAAAAAGGTGGTTACAAATAAAATGGAATGTAAAGCTACTGGAGGCCGTATATTTAAGCAGCTGATACGAAGCCCTTTGGAAGAAATTGTGGCAAATCTTCTCCAATTCCAAAAGCATTTCAACCCAGATATGATTCCGGGAGGCCCAAATGAATGAGAGTTTTCTTAAGTCATAGACAAAGTCTATTTGAACGTGCTTAAATCATTTCAAATGTTAAGCCAGGCCCACTTGCATTAATTAATATTTTACTGTGTTCACAAAAAGAAACCAATGTCTCACTTTCCTCATTAGATATGTGTATTACTTTTTATTGAATTTATCGATAAACAGACAACGTCGTCATTAAAGTGTTAAGGCATACACACGGTCCATGTCCCTCGAGGCAGCCGGTACAACAGCACAACTGCCTCTAATTTTTCTACATCATTTGGAACAATAAAGTAACTCCAATAAAAAAAAATAAAAAAACAAATATATGAGGCAATAGAGACATGGCGCTCGGGTTACGGGCCTCTGAAATTTTCAAAATTTTTTAAATATCATTATGGGTATCATTTAAAAGCTTCTGAAGAGATCTTTCAAGAAATACTTAACTTTTTTGAAAAATGCTTAACCCATTAAGAGCCGATGGCATTTTTATGTTAACAAGTTTTTTCTTATTTTATTTCTTATTTTAATTCTCTGTTATTTATTATTGGAGTTACTTCTCTAAACTGGATTTACAGGTATGGTAAAGGGTATATAAGATTCGGCATTGCCATATCTAATACTCTTACTCGTTATGGTTTTATTTGTGTCTCGTTTATTTTAACAGTTTTATTAGTTTGTTGTATTTGTTTTCATAAACGTGAATTTTTTTTTTGTGTTTTATAAATTTTTTTTTATGTGTGTAAAATTTTAAGAGCGTTAAAATTTGGAAATTGTTGTTATTTATTTAACTACTCAGTATTGTAAATTTTTACAGTTGTATAAAAACTATCTGTGCGATTTAAAAGTGTGTGAGTATTGTGTTTTTTTTTTTTTTTTTAATTTGTAACATTTTCAAATCACTTTAGATTTTTTTATGTTGGCAAAATTCTAGAGAACAGTTAGAAAAGTAAAATAAAAGAAAACAAAACAAAACAAAACAAACAGACATTTGATTTAGATTGAAAGCATTTTATTTCTTTTTGTTAAAAAAAGAGAAAGCTATTAAAGAAATTAAATTAAAAATTTTTATTTAAAATAATAAATATTTTTTATAATTAAATTATTAAAAAAAAGAGGCTTCTAAAATAAAATAAAAAAAAGAGGCTTCTAAAATAAAATCAAAAAAAAAGTAATTTGTAAAATGCAGCAAATTTACTGTGCACTTTGTGAAATGAATTAAAAAATATTTCTTTTGACTTAATAATCGATTTATAATTTCTATTTAAAAAAAGAAGCTACAAAAAAAATTAAACTAAAATCCTTAAGCAGGTATTCAAGAAGATGATAAACACGAAAGAGTAGAAAATAAATTTATGAGCAAAGAAATCATAAAAGTCATCCTAAACATCAAGACCTTGATCAGGTTGATAAGACTAGAGGTTGGATATGGATTTTTTTATACTTATTTTAAGTTGTTCATACAAACGAATGAAAGGTAGTCAAAAGGCAGATTAAATATGTAATTAATATGGTTGAGGTAGAGAAGATGACTGACTCTACAGAACATTTTAGATAGAAGTCACTTCTTCTTTACATCTTCGTTTATTCTTTAGATTAAAAATTCAGTTTTACAAAAACAAAATACATTATTATCAAATAAAGATCTTTTAAAGATCTTTTTAACCAGAATTTAATTGGATAAAAACACCCGTTATATTTATGCAAAAACATTTCCCCTTAAATTTGTTATGTAAAGAATAAATTTTTCTCACCTACCAGATGATTAAAAATTGATTGCTTAAAAATTTACAAAAACAACTTGCATAGGCATTGAATATTGATCTCTTATAGGTCACAACTTGGACTCTACTAAGAATGAATTAATTAATTTAACAGATAAACAAAAAACACTTATGTCATTTAATTTGATTTGTTCAGTGTTCGGTTATGTTAAATGCGTGTGAAAAAATGTTTAAAAAAATTATAAATAGATGTATAAATAGATGTACATAAATAGATGTACACACATCATTAATAATGAGCTAAACAATGTTAACAGTTGGGCTAAGGCCAATGGGCTTTGTGTAAATCCTTCGAAATCCAAATGTATTTTAATTAACAAGGTAAATAGAACACTTATCGCACCTGGAATTTATATAAATGGGAATAGAATTGATTATGTTAAGTCAGCTTCTAATCTCGGAGTTATTTTTAATTCTAGGCTTACATGGTCCAACCACATCAATGTCATTGTGGGAAGAGTTTACAGTATGCTTCGCAATTTGTGGGCTGTCATAACTTCAACACCTTTCGCAGTTCGAATGCAGCTCGCAAAGGCATATATTATTCCCATTCTTTTATACGGGTGTGAAATCTTTGCGAATTGTGACAGTGAGGACAAACGGAAAATTAACATTGCTTACAACAATATTGCTAGATATGTTTTCATGAAAAGACGAAGGGACCATATTTCGATTTTCTCATACCAGATATTTAATATTAAATTTGACAATCTTTTAAAAGTAAAGTGCTTGATATTTTTACACAAAGTAATCATATCCAAGCAGCCAATTTATTTGTTTAATAGAATTCAATTTGCTAGATCCAACCGTGGTAAAAAGATCATTCAAAAACGATATCAGAGCCATTTATCTCAAAGACAATTTTTTATTTCTACGACAAGTCTCTGGAATTCCTTGCCAAACTATATTCAAAATTTAGGCAATGTAAAGCAGTTTAAAAAGGAGTTATTTAAATATTTTTCCTAATGTGTCATTTTCACATGTAATAACCACAAAATTACTTAAAAATAATAAACTGCTTGTAAAACGCATTCTCATATGTAAATGTTTTATGACTATATTTTATTATTATTTTATTACTATTACTTTTTATTATTATTATTATTTTTTTTTTTTTGTTTCTTTCTTAATAAGTTATTTCTATATTTTACATCTTTTTTGTTAAATTTGTTATGATATATTTAACTAGCGCTTATTTCATAAGATATTTATCTTGTAGTGCTAGATTATATAAATAAATAAATAAATAAAAAATAAAAATAAATAAATAAATTGATTAAAGTGAAATAAAATAAAAGGAGATATTTATATACATATTTACAATGTAAGTAGATTTATGTTGTTGTAATTTATTTTAAGGTCAGGGTTCTCCCATTTTCTATATCGTATTTCGCATTCTAGTTTTATTTGTAAAAAAAATAAAATTTAAATTTTAGCTCTCTCATATTAAATCTTTCTGTTATGTTAAAATTTACATTTTCTGTTTTGATTAAGCAGAACTCTGTTACTTTTAAAAATTGTATACTCGATGCTGTTAAAGACATTCTTTTAACACTACTAACAGACACATGATCAACACAACCAGAATACTTAATTTTAATCTTTTTTAGAGATGCTAAATAGTTTCTCATTAGTTGTATCACTGTAGTGGTACGTTCCTGCCCAACTGGCGATACTAATTACATCAAAATTTGATATTATTTACGACACATTTAAACGTTATGAAGTAACGATGTAGTAACTTTTTCGATAGTAAATGCTTGCAGGGTGTTATGATATTTTAACATGATGACCTACCTTTCTTTACTATTGAAAACTGTATGCATGTGTGCGTTTGTGAGCCTCTAGATAATATAAACTATTTAATGCAGCCAAAGTAAATTAACTTTTTAATTTCATACATTCAGTTTAGCTGGTTTATATTTTATTTTATTTAATTTATTTATTTGTTTTTTCTAAGCACAAATCAAAAAGTTGAATACCAATTTTCCAATCTGGGCAAACAGAAATTGAGAAATAAATATTCAAATTAGAATAAGAATATTAAAACTGTGGCATATGATTGTTAATTAGTAAAAGAATATTGCGATGTTTTTATTAAATTTTAATTTAACGTAATCAGGTTGAAAGCAGGAGACCACCATATTATTTTAATTGACGCTTAATATATAACTTCAGGGGTATTTGGGGGATATTTGACAAACATTTCCAAAGATGGGACGTCAATTATCGTTAATGTGAAGACTGGTAGTAGTACAGGTTTTAGTCTTATGCCTGCTTAAAAGAATTGAAACAGAACGCTGAAGCTCATTTATGATTTCCTTGGTTTTATTCGAATAAATATCCATTTGGCCAATTAATATCTGGTGTTTCTCAATTACGTCAGTCCTTTTGTTGGAGCTCTAGATTAGTTAATTTTTAAAAAATTAGAATTAAAAAAAGAAACCTTAAAAAAAAATTTATTTTTATAGTACCCATAAATCATTAACACACTTTTTCTTGTTGTCTGAATTAGGAGGATGTTTCCGTCCACAGAAGACATTAATATTTCTGTAAACTTCTCTCATCTCTTCTATTTCATTTTCAGTTTCATATATCGTTTTTTCTATTGTTTCTATCTGCCTATGAGCTTTATTAATACAGCCTTTCATAGTTGATTTACAGTGAGGCACGTTCGGAAAATAACAATGCTCTTTTATACTCGTATCTTCGGATAAAATTAGACACTCTGCATTTTGTTTATTATCTTCAGGGATATTTTCAAGTACTTCAGATAGTTCTTTAATTACTCTATCAAAATCTTTTTCTAGTTGTCTAGTCTTGTTTTCAACTTTAAGAATTCGGAAGGGCTGTAATTGAAAAAAAAAACATAACAATTGTATTTATTCTGTATTTGCCTTGAAAAAGGACATTTGAGAAAAAACTTTACTCACCTGTCCTTTAGACACAGCCAAAGCTAAGCAGAACATCAATATTATTTTAAACATTTTTGCGTTCGTAGTTTTTTACTTTTCTCTTTACCAAATTTTACTAAAAATTTCATTAAATTTTCTTGCCTTTTATAGTCGAATTTTAATTCTGTTATTGTCTAAAATAATAATAATAAAAAAAAAATTTTTATCTAAATTCATATTTACTTAAGTTAACAGTAAACAGCAGTGTTGCCATTTTGGCATTTCATCTACTTTCAGCCAGATAACTTATTGATTTAGTCATTAATATTTTTTTCTAGCCTCTTTTGAAAAATCCATTTAACACTTTTAATATTTTTCACCGTTTTCTTCTTAAATACGGAAATAATATATTTTCGTGCACTTCATTGAGCCTGTTCGAATTGTGGCTCGGAAGAATCTTTAAAAAAAACTAACTTTTACTGTTGTAGCTTTTAAGGTTCTAGAGATAGAGCGAACCCTAAAAGATACCAAATTCTTAATTTGAAACTTAACCATTTTCTTAGATTTTTACCAAACAGTTAATTTACCTTATTTTTCAAAAAAGTTGTGGCAACACCGTTAACAACTTCGATTTGTTGACACTTGAAATATTTTAATTAAAAAAAAAAAAAAATCTTTAAAACACATGTACTTATTGTACACAATTCAAAAGTAAATATTTTGGTATTTTTTTGTTTCTAAACATTAAAAAGTGTGTATTTTAGATTGTGATAAAAATTCAAATAAATAAATTAACAAAAAAAAAATATTTAGTCACAAAACGTGTATTATCTTTTTATAAAAAAATATTTTACCAACTCCTGTTGTTATTGGTCGTACGTGCGTGGTAAAAACAGAAGGTGAATAAGTTACTTCCCCCACCATTGAGTGTGTGTGTGTGTGTGTGTGTGTGTGTGTGTGTACAGAATAATAGGAAACCTAACTAACAGAAGTTGAGCAATCTCAATGGCTGCGTTGGTAGAGGTGCGTGCTGTAAAACAGTAGATCGTAAATTCGAGCCCATCTTCGGACATGCGTACAGATGAAGAATAATAATTGTGTAAGGCATTTTAAAATTAAGAAACTGCAGTACAAAGTGAAGCAATGGCCAGATAAATAAATGGAGAAGACTGTTGAATTAAATAATGATAGTTAATTGTCAAGACATCCTTTATACATAAAGAGAAGAGTTCTAGCGGAAGGAAGTAACAAAATGATTAACAGTGTTACGGCAGATCTCAAGTTGTGGCTATTAGATTAATAGGAATTGACAAGCTTGGATGTAAAGCAAGGTGGAGAGATCTGTGTATGGTTGAGGTTACTAAACAAAGCATCGAGAGTAGTTAATGTCTCGCTGGAGTAACACAGTAGTGTAACGTGGATGGCTGCGTTTGTAACAACGCATGTTTAGTAAATGCGACACCATAGAATTCTAAAGACGGGTAGGATCAGGATCAAGTATGTAGCCGAGATAGAGCCATAGGAACTTTAGAAAGTAGCGAATTTATAATGTGCCACAGTGGTATTTCTAATAAATACCACTTTAAGAAAAGTTTTTTCTATTAAAAAAAAAAAAAAAATGATGTCACTTTTAAGGTTAAAATACACAAAAATGCAATAATTTCGGAATTTTTAAATTGAAAGTCGTATAATTTCTAGCTCAAAAGAGATACAATCTTAATTTTTCAAAACGTTTTAAATTTTGCTTGCAAGCTATGATAAAAATTTTTAAAAAATTTACTTAAAATTGTACCCAATATTTTGAAAAAACAGGACCAGGGTATTGAAAAACCATAAATTTTCAATTTTCAAATGCTTACATTTCGATCATTTTAAGTATAACCATGCAGATTAAGGCATAATTTTATAGATATTGACTAGCCCTTTAAGACCATGTTTTATACTTTTAGACAAAAATTTAAGAAATGCCAAGCATTCGAAAAATTTGCAGGTGCGAGGTACCCAACTTTGAGACCACATAGCCCCATCCCTGGGAAGTCAATGGTACCCAGCCTTAAAACTTAAGTTCAAATGCTCCTCTGGTAAACAAATGTGAAATTTTGGTTTAATCGGCTTCGCCATTTGCAAATGTCTGAGTTATTTCTAAAATATTTTTATTCTGCCCCACTGTGCATTGGTCAAAGGCTTATGAAATTTCATAAAGATGCACAGATATCGAAGGATATACATACATACGTTTCTACAACATTTTCTTTGACAGCAGACTGAAGAGCATGAAATATTTATACGCATGTGAATATAAAGCAGGTTCACAAATATTTTATGTATTTTTAGTTTTTAAGTATTAATTTTATTACCTTTCCGTTTATATATAAATATGTTTGTATGTAAATTGAAAAATATGTATTTTTTCAACATAAAAAAAATGTTTCTACATCACTTAATAGTTTCATCAACTATTGCCACACCCTTTAATTTCCAAATCCAAATTTTTTACTTGTTATTATAGCAGACTTAGCAACACAGAGTCTTTGTAAATTTTAACAAATGTTTAAAAGTATTGCCATATAAATAAGCTATTGGGGAACCCTTTAATTTTTTAAATTTAAATTTAATTTAATTTAATTTAACATTCATAGTAACTGACATTCTGTACAATTTTTAGTCGTTTATCCATAATGGTTCTAAGGATATGCCCATATAGGTCAATTTAATACAGCTATGGGGACACCCTTTATTTATTGGTTTTATTTTTTTCCTTTTTCCTATTGGGAGCTATAATAAGCCGATTATTTTAAATTTCCAGGTGTTGAAATTTACGCTTCATAACAAACTTAAAAAATATGTATGCTGCATGGGGACACCCTTTAATTTTTAAGATTATGAACTGTTTTTAAGACGGGACCAATGTGCAATAATAATCTATTAAATTACAAGAAATTTTCAAAATCGGTTCAGAAATGACTGAGTTTTACAGGCACAAACATAAAAAAGCAACATTCAGTCAGAATTGATAACCTGCTTCTTTTTTTTAAGTCGGTTAAAAAACAGCTTTTACGCATGTGTATGCGCTGGTATTTACCGTACATCTCCACAAGCCATCAACTCGGTATGAACATCATGTCGCACATGAATTCGGTTGAAACACAAAGTTCATGTTTCGTTCATGTGCAACCATCGTTGGCCGAACATTTGTCTGAGCAATGATGTTTGCCATCAAATCTGGTTTTTAGTATGATTTCTCTATTTCGACTTAACGCCATCTATTGATCAACACACTTTTGGTAGTCGGAACTTAAAATGTTAAATTTCTTCATACAGTTTGCTATCTTCTCAAAATCTTTTTCCGAGTCTTCTAATTCTTGTTTAGCTTCAGCCAGCGTTCTATGCAACATCATTGCCTCCATTCTTGCTTTATCAATACAATTTTTTATTTTCGATTTACAACGAGGTACGTTCGGATACGAGTAGAAACAATGCTCTTTTACATTTTCGATTTTACTTGAACATTCTTCGTTGGATTTTGTATTTATGTCAGGGATCTTACGAAGCACTTTTAATAATTCATTAGTTGTTTTATAAATTTGTAAAATTTCATGTTGGTCATAACCTTCAGTACGAGCGCCCATAAGTTTAAAACTTTTTCCTTCTTCATCTTCTTGCTGTTATTGCAGAAAAAAAATTTTGTTTTAAGTTTCAATAACTTTGAAATTAAAAGGAAAATTATTAAAAATATTATATTTGCCTTGAACAAGGACATTTGTTTTTTGGCATTTGAACAGTTTAATTCCCTAAAAAAAGTATTTGAAAGAAAATTCACTTACGTGTTGTTTAGCGACAGCTAAAGCCAAGCAGCTTATCAAAATTATTTTGAACATTTTTTTATTTTTTTTATTTTTTGTAGTTTTTTAACTTTCTCTTCCTTGAATTTCACTAAAATCGTAACTTAAATTTCTTCCCTTTTTATAGTGCAATTTTGTTTCTCTTATCGTTTGATAAAATAAAAAATTAACTTTAAATTCATATTTAATGAAGAATTAAAAAAAAATTTAAGCGGAAATTTTTTAATGGGAAGAGGGAAATTTTATAAGAAAAGTTAAGAGTTTAAATTGGTCATCAGCTGGCATTTGTTGGAAGTGAGATGTGATCGTGTAACTGCTGTAAGTACTACAATGAAATGTGGACTCTTTGTGTAACTGCTAACGCCAGAGAAGCTTGACCATGAGGAAGCTTCATTTTTACCTGGTACCTTTAACATTTAAATATTAAAATTTAAAGCTGATCACACGTGAGTGCAAGAAACACAAGCTAAAGAAAAAATGCAATAAATAAAAACTTAAAGAGCTTCAAAACTTTTTGGACAACAAGCAAACCAGTGAAGAATTTCAGGATACAAACTGAAAAAAAATATTCGATATTTTAACTTCAGACTATTAAAAGCGTTCAAGTAACGAGGTGGGAAATTTTTATTATTTTGATTTTTATTTCTTAAAATAAATTCAGTAAAGCGTTTAATAGTCTTCTTATAAGCAACGCGGTTTTTAATTATGGCAACGCTAACAACATAAAAGTTTTGACATTTTTTTATGATTTATTTGGAGTATCGGGGTTTTTTTTAAGTCCCATAGAACTTGAAATTATAAAAAATAAAAAAAGTTAAATTTTGATATAAGAAATACTTTTAATTATTTTCAGAAAACTTTGGCAAATCATTATGAATGGACTCAGGCTTGAACAACGCTACCAAATCAGCCAAGTATTATTTGAAAATCAGTCATCAATTCGAGCAACTTATAGACGACTTTATGATTCTTATGATGCACATAATTGTCCGTCTCTGAGCAAGCCATCCGTCGAACTGTGAATGGATTTCGTAACACATACTCTCTAGAGGATGCAATAACACCCAACACGTTGAAGGAATGTGCGTACTGAAGAGAATACCGCTGCTGTAAACGAAAGTGTGGAAGAAGAATCAAATTTATCGATTCGTCGTCGGTTGCAAAAATTGGGGCTCTGTCCGTCCACTACGTAAAAAATTTTGGAGCAAAGATCTTGGCCTACACCAGTATGAGATCCAGCTAATGCAGGAATTAAGGCCACGAGACCATTTAATGCGTCGTTCTTTTGCCGATTGGGCTCTAAAGCAGTTAGCAACTGACCCGTTGTTTTATCGCCAAATTGTGTTCAGCGATGAGGCTCAGTTTTGGCTGATAGGACTTGTTAATAAGCAAATTGCCGCATATGGAGTGAAACAAAACCACAACATACTCCCTAGACTCCATTGCATCCAGAAAAATGCACCGTTTGGTGTGGTTTACACGCTGGATCTCACGTTATAATCAAGCAAGATCGTTACCGCACAATGATTAATGATTCTTTGTTTGAAAATATGGATGACGTTGATCCGGACAAAATGTGGTTTCAACAGGATGGCGCTACGTGCCATACGGCGATCTCAACCATCGAGCTATTGAAATTAAAATTTGGTGATAACTTTAATTAGAGAAATGCACCTGTCAATTGGCCTCCAAGGTCGTATGACTTGACACCTCTCAATTATTGTCTGTGGGGCCACATGAAATCATTGCTTTATGCTGATAAACCAACAACAATTGAAGCTTTGGAGGCCAACATTGTTCGTGTTATTCGTGACATACGGCCAGCAGTGCTTGAAAAAGCAACCCAAAATTAGACGTCCAGAATGAGTTTTGTCATGAGCAGCGGCAGTGGCCAAATTATTTTATTATTTTTTATTATTTTTTACAATTTAAAGTTCTATTGGGCTTCAAAAAACACCCGTTCAGTTATTTGGTTTGATACAACCAATTTGACTTTCCCACCGAGCTTCGCATTAAGTTTTCCCTAAAAAAGTATTAATAAATTCAATTAAAAAAATGATCAGTTTTAATTAAAAAAATTTTATTGTGAAAAATATTTTATTTTTATATCGACGCCCAGCATCTCTCTGATATCTTTCCGCCATTAATATTTGGTAGCATCTCAGCTCTTATTTAGGTTTTAAGAATATTGTCTAAAGACGGAAATTTTCCAACAAAAACAACGCTTCAAGTAGCAACAGTTCCAAAATATACTTTTATAAAAAGATAAAAAACGTTGTGTGATTTAAATTTTTTATTATTTTTTTTTTTTTTTTTTTTGTTAATTTATTTCTACGTAAATGATAAATTTTTTTTAATTTTTACCACCATCTGAAGCAAAAAAAATCCACTGATAAAACAGATGGAAAACACTATTTTATGGTTGTTTTTAATCTCCAAAAATTTATGGATACAAAAAAGGTTTTTATTTAAATTTGTCAAGTGTCAATAAAACGAAATTGTTAACGGTGTTGCCACAACGTTTTTTTTTTTTTTTGGAAAAAAGGGTAAATTAGTTGCTTTAGAAAAAAACTTAAAAATGATTAAAATTAAATTAAAGGATTTGTTACCTTTTAGGGCTCCCTCTACCTCTGGAATCATAATAAATATAACTTTAATAATCAGCTTCTTTTGATAGATTTGATTTGTTTCTATTTCAAAATTAGAACGAGTGTTAGCTATGGCTCGAAGAGTGTATTTTAATGTTCAAGGTTATTGGCTCTTAATGGGTTAAGCATTTTAAAATTTTGTTAGCAATTCCTAAAAGATCTCTTCAAAAGCTTTTAAATCATACCCATATTGATAACTTGAAAAATATGCGAAAAAATCGTACTTTTCTATTAAAAGTTTCGAAGCCCATAAATTGGAATTTAAGGGCGTGGATCAATTTCTTCACTTAATGTTTTTTCTTCTATTTTTTAAATCTCTATCGCCCCATATATTTGTTTTTTCTGATTATAGTTAGCTCCTGATTCCAAATGTTATATAAAAATTAGAGGCTGACGTGGTATTTTGTCCACGGCCTCAAAGCACTTGGAACGATTTTGCTGATTTTTAATAAAAAAAAAAAAAAATTTCAAAACTATATCTGATCGATTGGTATATTTTAATTTTCTCTAGCTTATCTAGTGCCTTGGCAAAGTTGTTTTCAACTTGAGCACAGGCGGACAGATGGACAGTGGAACAACGCTCAATCGAGTTTGCTACGCATTAAGAACTCAATGCTTTGTGGGATTGGAAATATATATACCGTTTTTGCGTGTGATGAAGAATATCAAAAGTCCAATAGCTAAATTATCTGGCTGAAAGGAAATTAATCGCCAAAATGGCAACACTGCTTGTTAAGTAAATATGAATTTAAAGTTAATATTTTATTATATCAAACGATAAGAGAAACAAAATTGCACTATAAAAAGGGAAGAAATTTAAGTTACGATTTTAGTGAAATTCAAGGAAGAGAAAGTTAAAAAACTACAAAAAATAAAAAAAAATAAAAAAATGTTTAAAATAATTTTGATAAGCTGCTTGGCTTTAGCTGTCGCTAAACAACACGTAAGTGAATTTTCTTTCAAATACTTCTTTAGGGAATTAAACTGTTAAAATGCCAAAAAACAAATGTCCTTGTTCAAGGCAAATATAATATTTTTAATAATTTTCCTTTTATTTTAAAAGTTATTGAAACTTAAAATTTTTTTTTCTGCAATAACAGCAAGAAGATGAAGAAGGAAAAAGTTTTAAACTTATGGGCGCACGTACTGAAGGTTATGACCAACAAGAAATTTTACAAATTTATAAAACAACTAATGAATTATTAAAAGTGCTTCGTAAGATCCCTGACATTAATACAAAATCCAAGGAAGTATGTTCAAGTAAAATCGAAAATGTAAAAGAGCATTGTTTCTACTCGTATCCGAACGTACCTCGTTGTAAATCGAAAATAAAAAATTGTATTGATAAAGCAAGAATGGAGGCAATGATGTTGCATAGAACGCTGGCTGAAGCTAAACAAGAATTAGAAGACTCGGAAAAAGATTTTGAGAAGATAGCAAATTGTATGAAGAAATTTAAAATTTTAAGTTCCGACTACCAAAAGTGTGTTACAGTTGAGGTGGGTACTACAAAAAAAATTCTCTTAAAAGTTTCTTTTTTTTTTATAAATATTTTTTTTAAAGGTGTCTCGTCAAAATGCTTACATAAGCGAGAAACAAAAAATATTTGATAACCGATTGAAAATTTATTTAAATACAACCAAGGAATTCGAAGAAGGCCTTAAGAATTTTGTTTTAGGTTTCTTAAGAGGGCAATACAAGACTAAAACCTGCACTGCTGAAAGTTTTTACATTAACAATAATTGGCATACCCTCTTCGAAAATGATTGTCAAATATCTAATCCTCCTAAAATAATATAGTGAGCGTCAATAAAAATAATAAAATATTCATTTACAAAAATTGTGCATTTTTTTCTTAAAGCAGAGAATGACAAAAGTTTCATTTTAAATACTCTTTAAGTATTTGATAGCCAACATGTATGAATGAGTATTGTTAAAGCTAAAACATCATACCATAAACAACATATTCATACCAATTTCAACTTAAATAACTATAATGCACGGCATGGCACGGTAATCTCCGAATAGGGCCTTGCGAGCAGGGTTGAATTTAACGCTCATAAAATCCAGTGCTGTGTGTTTTCGCACAGGCGTACTGCTAAACATGCTACCTCATCAGTAATTATGGCTGATTTATATATTAAGGATTCAGAAGCTCTCGATGTTCTTGGCCTGAAAATTCAATGCGATGTTCGTTGGAACAAGCATATTTTTCATATCACAAAAGAAGCATTAAAGTGCCTTGGTTTTCTGAAACGTTGTAAGAAATACTTTATTCCATCTGATCTCCTTGCTATTTATATCATCTTTATCAGACCGAAAATGGAATACAACTCTCATGTATGGGCTTGTGCTTTAAAGATTATTTTGGAGTTACTCGACAACGTGCAGGAAACAGCGATGAAGCTCATCGGTGTGAGTAGGGTATCCAGCGTTATTGACTCACTAGAGCATCGACGCAATGTGGGGTGTGTTTCACTGTTTTATCGTTACTACAACGGAATGTGCTCTTATGAAATCAGGGAACTTATTCCTGAACAACGTAATTTCATACGCGCAACGCGCTCTGTATCAAGAGCGCATTCCTTTGTGGTCGATTGGCCAGTGAATCCCACAACGCATTATAGAGAAAATTCGTTTTTTTTAACCAAACAGTTCGTTTGTGGAATAAAGTACCTGCAAAAGTTTTTCCTGCCACTTTCAATGTGCAAAGAATAAAATTAAATATCTATAAGCACTACACTCTCTATCCCCCTTCCCAAAATCTAATTTCCTTAAGTGTTTAATTATATTGATTTAATGCGCACGCATTACGCACTCATGCGCATGAGCCAAAAGGCCACTCAGATAACCCCACGTCTCCACTACCCATCAAATTGAACAAGACATGCACATAATGCCGGCAGAACAACGGTATTAATTTGTTCATGCTCTTGTATGTGGCAAAAACGTGTCCATGTTCATGTTCTGCTTAAGCTAAATTTCCTATTTGTCTTCAGATTTGTTACAATGTTTTTAATAAGAAAGAAAGTATTCGCATTGTTGATCAATAGATGGCGTTAATGCGAAGTAGGGAAATCATACTAAAAACCAGATTTGATGGCAAACATTATTGCTCAGACAAATGTTCGGCCAACGATGGTTGCACATGAACGAAACATGAACTTTGGGTGTCGACATTAACCGAATTCATGTGCGGCATGATGATCATACCGAGTTGATGGCTCGTGGAGACGTAGGGTAAATACCAGCGCATACACATGCGTAAAAGCTGTTTGTTAACCGACTTGAAAAAAAAGAAGCAGGTTATCAATTCTGACTGAATGTTGCTTTTTTATGTTTGTGCCTGTAAAACTCAGTCATTTCTGAACCGATTTTGAAAATTTCTTGTAATTTAATAGATTATTAGTGCAGATTGGTCCCGTCTTAAAAACAGTTCATAATCTTAAAAATTAAAGGGTGTCCCCAAGCAGCATACATATTTTTTAAGTTTGTTATGAACCATAAATTTCACCACCTGGAAATTTCAAATAATCGGCTTATTATAGCTCCCAATAGGAAAAAGGAAAAAAATAAAACCAATAAATAAAGGGTGTCCCCATAGCTGTATTAAATTGACCTATATGGGCATATCCTTAGAACCATTATGGATAAACGACTAAAAATTGTACAGAATGTCAATTACTATGAATGTTAAATTAAATTAAATTAAATTTAAATTTAAAAAATTAAAGGGTTCCCCAATAGCTTATTTATATGGCAATACTTTTAAACATTTGTTAAAATTTACAAAGACTCTGTGTTGCTAAGTCTGCTATAATAACAAGTAAAAAATTTGGATTTGGAAATCAAAGGGTGTGGCAATAGTTGATGAATTTATTAAGTGATGTAGAAACATTTATACATATTTTTCAATTTACATACAAACATATTTATATATAAACGGAAAGGTAATAAAATTAATATTTAAAAACTGCATTTTTTAATTATACTTTCCAGGGGTAAATGTAAAAATACATAAAATATTTGTGAACCTGCTTTATATTCACATGCGTGTAAACATTTCATGCTCTTCAGTCTGCTGTCAATGAAAATGTTGCAGAAACGTATGTATGTATATCCTTCGATATCTGTGCATCTTTATGAAATTTCATAAGCCTTTGACCAATGCACAGTGGGGCAGAATAAAAATATTTTAGAAATAACTCAGACATTTGCAAATGGCGAAGCCGATTAAACCAAAATTTCACATTTGTTTACCAGAGGAGCATTTGAACTTAAGTTTTAAGGCTGGGTACCATTGACTTCCCAGGGATGGGGCTATGTGGTCCCAAAGTTGGGTACCTCGCACCTGCAAATTTTTCGAATGCTTGGCATTTCTTAAATTTTTGTCTAAAAGTATAAAACATGGTCTTAAAGGGCTAGTCAATACCTATAAAATGATGCCTTAATCTGCATGTTTATGTTTTAAAATTATCGAAATGTAAGCATTTGAAAATTGAAAATTTATGGTTTTTCAATACCCTGGTCCTGTTTTTTCAAAATATTGGGTACAATTATAAGTAAATTTTTTAAAAATTTTTATCATAGTTTGCAAGCAAAATTTAAAACGTTTTGAAAAATTAAGATTGTATCTCTTTTGAGCTAGAAATTAAACGACTTTCAATTTAAAAATTCCGAAATTATTGCATTTTTGTGTATTTTAACCTTAAAAGTGCCATCATTTTTTTTTTTTTTAATAGAAAAAACTTTTCTTAAAGTGGTTTTTATTAGAAATACCACTGTGGCACATTATAAATTCGCTACTTTCTAAAGTTCCTATGGCTCTATCTCGGCTACATACTTGATCCTGATCCTACCCGTCTTTAGAATTCTATGGTGTCGCATTTACTAAGCATGCGTTGTTACAAACGCAGCCATCCACGTTACACTACTGTGTTACTCCAGCGAGACATTAACTACTCTCGATGCTTTGTTTAGTAACCTCAACCATACACAGATCTCTCCACCTTGCTTTACATCCAAGCTTGTCAATTCCTATTAATCCAATAGCCACAACTTGAGATCTGCCGTAACACTGTAAATCATTTTGTTACTTCCTTTCGCTAGAACTCTTCTCTTTATTTATAAAGGATGCCTTGACAATTAACTATCATTATTATATTCAACAGTCTTCTCCATTTATTTATCTGGCCATTGCTTCACTTTGTACTGCAGTTTCTTAATTTTAAAATGCCTTACACAATTATTATTCTTCCTCTGTACGCATGTCCGAAGATGGGCTCGAATTTACGATCTACTGTTTTACAGCACGCACCTCTACCAACGCAGACATTGAGGTGGCTCAACTTCTGTTAGTTAGGTTTTCTATTATTCTGTACACACACACACACTTAATGGTGGTGGAAGTAACTTATTCACCTTCTGTTTTTACCACGCACGTACGGACAATAACAACAGGGGTTGCTAAAATATTTTTTTTTTATAAATCGATAATACACGTTTTGTGACTAAATATTTTTTCTTTTGTTAATTTATTTATTTGAATTTTTATCACAATCTAAAATACACACTTTTTAATGTTTAGAAACAAAAAAATACCAAAATATTTACCCTGGAATTGTGTACAATAAGAACATGTGTTTTAAAGATTTTTTTTTAATTGAAATATTTCAAGTGTCAACAAATCGAAGTTGTTAACGGTGTTGCCACAACTTTTTTGAAAAATAAGGTAAATTAACTGTTTGGTAAAAATCTAAGAAAATGGTTAAGTTTCAAATTAAGAATTTGGTATCTTTTAGGGTTCGCTCTAGCTCTAGAACCTCAAAAGCTACAACAATAAAAGTTAGTTTTTCTTTTAAAGATTCTTCCGAGCCACGATTAGAACAGGCTCAATGAAGTGCACGAAAATATATTATTTCCGTATTTAAGAAGAAAACGGTGAAAAATATTAAAAGTGTTAAATGGATTTTTAAAAAAAGTCTAAAAAAAATATTAATGGCAAAATCAATAAGTTATCTGGCTGAAAGTAGATGAAATGCCAAAATGGCAACACTGCTGTTTACTGTTAACTTAAGTAAATATGAATTTAGATAAAAAAATTTTTTTTATTATTATTATTTTAGACAATAACAGAATTAAAATTCGACTATAAAAGGCAAGAAAATTTTATGAAATTTTTAGTAAAATGTGGTAAAGAGAAAAGTAAAAAACTACGAACTACGAACGCAAAAATGTTTAAAATAATATTGATGTTCTGCTTAGCTTTGGCTGTGGCTAAAGAACAGGTGAGTAAAGTTTTTTCTCAAATACTATTTAAGTAATTAAACTGTTAAAAAGTCGAGCAAAAATGTCCTTTTCCAAGACAAATACAGAATAAATACAATCGCAATGTTTTTTTTTTCAATTACAGCTCTTAGAAATTCGTGAAATTGAAAACAAGACTAGACAACTAGAAAAAGATTTTGATAGAGTAATTAAAGAACTATCTGAAGTACTTAAAAATATCCCTGAAGATAATAAACAAAATGCAAAGTGTCCAATTATATTAAAAAATGTACAAAAGCATTGTTATTTTCCGAACGTGCCTCACTTTAAATCAACTATGAGTGACTGTATTCTTCAGGTTTATTGGCAGATAAAAACAATGGCGGGAACGATATATAAAACTGCAAAAGAATTAGAAGACATGATAGAAGTTTTCAGAAATAATGATGACCCCTGTGGACAGATCCACCCTCCTAATTCAGACAACAAGAAAAAGTGTGTTGATGATTTGGTGGGTACTATAAAAATAATTTTTTTTAAGGTTTCTTTTTTTAATTCTAATTTTTTAAAAATTAACTAATTTAGAGCTCCAACAAAAGGACTGACGTAATTGAGAAACACCAGATATTAATTGGCCAAATGGATATTTATTCGAATAAAACCAAGGAAATCATAAATGAGCTTCAGCGTTCTGTTTCAATTCTTTTAAGCAGGCATAAGACTAAAACCTGTACTACTACCAGTCTTCACATTAACGATAATTGACGTCCCATCTTTGGAAATGTTTGTCAAATATCCCCCAAATACCCCTGAAGTTATATATTAAGCGTCAATTAAAACAATATGTTGGTCTCCTGCTTTCAACCCGATTACGTAGAGACGGACGGACAAATGGACGTGACTAAATAATATATACTACTATGGGATCGGAAATAAATATTGTAGATATCAGAAACGGAATTTTCACACGAAATCTAAAACTTGCTTAATATAAATTTATATTCGCAAATCGAAAAATTTCAGTAAAAAAGTTTATTAAATTCCATATGAAAAAAAAATTAATAATAAAATTTAATAAAAACATCGCAAAATTCTTATACTAATTAACAATCATAATCCACAACTTTAATATTCTTATTCTAATTTGAATATTTATTTCTCAATTTCTGTTTGCCCAGATTGGAAAATTGGTATTCAACTTTTTGATTTGTGCTTAGAAAAAACAAATAAATAAATTAAATAAAATAAAATATAAACCAGCTAAACTGAATGTATGAAATTAAAAAGTTAATTTACTTTGGCTGCATTAAATAGTTTATATAATGTAGAGGCTCACAAACGCACACATGCATACAGTTTTCAATAGTAAAGAAAGGTAGGTCATCATGTTAAAATATCATAACACCCTGCAAGCATTTACTATCGAAAAAGTTACTACATCGTTACTTCATAACGTTTAAATGTGTCGTAAATAATATCAAATTTTGATATAATTCGTATCGCCAGTTGGACAGGAACGTACCACTACAGTGATACAACTAATGAGAAACTATTTAGCATCTCTAAAAAAGATTAAAATTAAGTATTCTGGTTGTGTTGATCATGTGTCTGTTAGTAGTGTTAAAAGAATGTCTTTAACAGCATCGAGTATACAATTTTTTAAAGTAACAGAGTTCTGCTTAATCAAAACAGAAAATGTAAATTTTAACATAACAGAAAGATTTGATGTCAGAGAGCTAAAATTTAAATTTTATTTTTTTTTACAAATAAAACTAGAATGCGAAATACGATATAGAAAATCGAAAAACTTTAACCTTAAAATAAATTACAACAAGATAAATCTACTTACATTGTAAATATGTATATAAATATCTCCTTTTATTTTATTTCACTTTAATCAATTTATTTATTTATAATTTTTCTTAACATTTTTTCACACGCATTTAACATAATCGAACACTGCACAAATCAAATTAAATGACATTAGTGTTTTTTGTTTATTTGTTAAATTAATTAATTCATTCTTAGTAGAGTCCAAGTTGTGACCTATAAGAGATCAATATTCAATGCCTATGCAAGTTGTTTTTGTAAATTTTTAAGCAATCAATTTTTAATCATCTGGTAGGTGAGAAAAATTTATTCTTTACATAACAAATTTAAGGGGAAATGTTTTTGCATAAATATAACGGGTGTTTTTATCCAATTAAATTCTGGTAGAGACGTTATATTGATTGTTAAAAGATCTTAACTTGATAATAATGTATTTTGTTTTTGTAAAACTGAATTTTTAATCTAAAGAATAAACGAAGATGTAAAGAAGAAGTGACTTCTATCTAAAATGTTCTGTAGAGTCAGTCATCTTCTCTATCTCAACCATATTAATTACATATTTAATCTGCCTTTTGACTACCTTTCATTCGTTTATATGAACAACTTAAAATAAGTATAAAAAAAATCCATATGCAACCTCTAGTCTTATCAACCTGATGAAGGTCTTGATGTTTAGGATGACTTTTATGATTTCTTTGCTCATAAATTTATTTTCTACTCTTTTGTGTTTATCATCTTCTTAAATACCTGCTTAAGGATTTTACTTCAATTTTTTTGTAGCTTCTTTTTTAAATAGAAATTATGAATCGATTATTAAGTCAAAAGAAATATTTTTTAATTACTTTTTTTTTTGATTTTATTTTAGAAGCCTATTTTTTTAATAATTTAATTATAAAAAATATTTATAATTTAAAATAACAATTTTTAACTTAATTTCTTTAATAGCTTTCTCGTATTTAAACAAAAAAAAATAAAATGCTTTTAATCTAAATCAAATGTCTGTTTGTTTTGTTTTCTTTTATTTAACTTTTCTAACTGTTCTCTAGAATTTTGCCAACATAAAAAAATCTAAAGTGATTTGTAAATGTTACAAATTAAAAAAATACACACACACTCACACACTTTTAAATCGCACAGATAGTTTTTTATACAACTGTAAAAATTTACAATACTGAGTAGATAAATAAATAACAACAATTTCCAAACTTTATACGCTCTTAATATTTTACACACATAAAAAAAATATTTAAAACACAAAAAAAAAAAAATTCACGTTTATAAAAACAAATACAACAAACTAATAAAACTCTTAAAATAAACGACACACAAATAAAACCATAACGAGTAAGAGTATTAGATATGGCAATGCCGAATCTTATATACCCTTCACCATACCTGTAAATCCAGTTTAGAGAAGTAACTCCAATAATAAATAACAGAGAATTAAAATAAGAAATAAAATAAGAAAAAACTTGTTAACATAAAAATGCCATCGGCTCTTAATGGGTTAAGCACTTTTCCAAAAACCTTTAGTATTTCTTGAAAGATCTCTTCAGAAGCTTTTAAATGATACCCATAATGATATTTTAAAAATTTTAAAAATTTCAGAGGTCCGTAACCCGGAAAATATGGGCGAGCGCCATATCTCTATTGCCTCATATATTTATTTTTTGTTTTTTTTTTATTTTTTTTATTGGAGTTACTTTATTGTTCCAAATGATGTAGAAAAATTAGAGGGAGTTGTGCTGTTGTACCGGCTGCCTCGAGGGACATGGACCGTGTGTATGCCTTAACACTTTAATGACGACGTTGTCTGTTTATCGATAATTTCAATAAAGAGTAATACACATATCTAATGAGGAAAGTGAGACAAAATTAATGGTACAAAATGGACTTCTTAAACAGAAATCTAGAATATTTCAGTTGACAGATGAAAAGTAAGTGATAAATTCAAAGTTATCCATTTCACACTAATTATTGGTTTCTTTTTGTGAACACAGTAAAATGACAATGAATGCAAGTGGACCTGGCTTAACATTTGAAATGATTTAAGCACGTTCAAATAGGCTTTGTCTATGACTTAAGAAAACTCTCATTCATTTGGGCCTCCCGGAATCATATCTGGGTTGACATGCTTTTGGAGTTGGAGGAGATTTGCCACAATTTCTTCCAAAGGGCTTCGTATCAGCTGCTTAAATATACGGCCTCCAGTAGCTTTACATTCCATTTTATTTGTAACCACCTTTTTTTCAACTCTATATTTTAGCCAGTGATCGATAAATTGCATTATTGACAACGAGAATACCGATTAAAAAAAAAAGGATTAAAATTGCCGTCACCATGTATTGCCGACGCATTATTTTTGTCTAAAAGTTGAAAAAGATTTCTAAATATTTAAAAATTGTAGGAAATGTTGGACTGATAGTGTTCAAGTGGGTTGGATGGTCAGTCTTTGTAAGATTTAATTGGCGAAATATTCTCTCCACACAAAGGCTTGTCTCTGGATCAATCTTTATACTCTGAGGTTGAAAGGTACACGCCCACGATTTTTATTTAATAAATCGGTTTTATCTCTTGCTTTAAAAGTTTGACCGTCGATAGAATTTAATATTTTAATAATTTCAGAAATATCGTTATCAAAGACAAATTTGAAATTTTGACAAAATAAAAGGCTCAACGAACCGGCATGAAAGAAAATTCTTTTTTAATTTCATTGTTTTTTCTCTCAAACTCTCAATTTCAAATTTTTCTCTTTCAACATGTCAGTATAATTTTTTTCTTAAATAATTTAAATAAAAAAAAAAACATGATAAAAAAAATTTCAATTACATACGCATCCGTCGCCGCACCTCATTTTATTTCCTTGAGATGTAGAATCCAGCAACGCAACCGTAAAGTTGTATTTCTATTCTAAATTGTAACATAAAATAACTGACAATTTTTTCTTTATAAAATACATAATTTATCTGCCACTTCTTTCAAATTCAAAAATTGTAAAAGAACAAATGTTGCATACTCCAAGGCAATAAAACGACAATTTTCTTTTAAATCAAGATATTTGTACGGTACCCAAGATAGTTGTCAAATTTTTTAAGCGGAATATCTTAAAATGCTAATAATTTTCTCATTTTTTAACAGAAACCACACGGCATCACTGGCTCTCTGTCTGTTAAGTCCAGGTTTCACTTTCACACACAATCGTTTAATTTGATCACACAAAAATTTAACAGAATTTTGTCCTACTTTAAAAATCGTTTCAAGATGACGTCTTACGTGCCACACTTTTATACAAAAAAATATGAAAATAATGTGCTTTTTTCTCTCTTCATCTTAAAAAAAAATTAAGCTCTGATCGCATAGAGAAAAACAATTGAATAAATTATTTCAAAAGATTATAAACTTTTAATCCAGGCTTTAATACTTTTTTGAAAAAAAAGCATTTTATGCAGATCGTATGACTGGGACTGGTAATGAATCCTGGCCTGTTGTTTTTACAGAAACGGATATGCCGTTCGGTTTGTTTTTGTGTGCACATGCGACACGACTGGCAAATGTGATAGAAAACAAAAATTATTCAACTGGAATGAAACTGATGTGATTTCTGCATTCAAGCGACATCTTTTTTGACAACAAATAAATATTAAGAGACAATAGACTTTTAAAACAACACATACATACACACATACAAACATATTTTAAGTGAAATACAAAGTGCAATTAAAAATCGCTTGTTTTAATTTTATTTTCTTCTTAACATGTTTTTATTCATCAAAATAAAATGAAATATCTACAATAAGCAAATTGTTGTAAATTTTTAATTTATGAACTTTATTTTAAGTCATGAGTTTTTTTTATATAGAATGTCGGTCACAAATAGCACTCATTCTAACAGCTGTTGTTATTTTATTTAATAAATTAATAAAAGATAAATTAATGCAGAATATATGTTCTTTAATTCCAGCATCATGCTTATAAGCAGTGATGCTATTTTAAAAAAGTTCCATTAGGTGGCAACACAATTTTAAAATCAAAGGATTTTAGTGGGGTGGCATCATTGTTCCGTATTTATATAAAAACAAGGCGCATACGCCCACTAACATCAAAGGCGAACTGTGCAGATTAAAAATAATTAAAGTCATCGTTAAATTAAACAATACTGATGTGAATATCTTGAAGTTCCAACAGAGAGACAGGCAATTTCTTATTTAGCGAACGCGGTAAAAGATATTCTTCCAAAAAGGTTTGTGATAGCATTTGGGAGGAAAATTAAAAGTCGTTACAAATAAGGTGCTGTAAACATTTAACATTTTCGACACATAAATTGTGTGGTGTTGCCATATTTTGAATTATTTTAAACCGAACTTCAAAAAAAAAAAGAAGCAGGTTATCAATTCTGACTGAATGTTGCTTTTTTATGTTCGTGCTTGCAGAACTTAGTCATTTCTGAACCGATTTTAAAGATTTTTTGTAATTTGATAGATTATGCTTACAGATTGGTCCCGTTTTAAAAACAGTTCATAATCTTAAAAATTACAGGGTGTCCCCATACAACACACATGTTTTTTTAAGTGTATTATGAACCGTAAAGCACAATTTTTTAAGTTAAAAACAAAATGCGTATAACTGTAGCTCCCAATAGTAAAAATTAATAAAAAAAATAATCTAAATATTAAAGGGTGTCCCCATAGGTGACGTAAATTGACTGATATGCGTCTATCTTTTGAACCGCTGTAGACAAACGCTTGAAAATTGGACGCGATGTCGATTACTATGCCCGTTATAATATCAAGTAAAAACATTCAAAATTATAAATTAAAGGGTGCCCCAGTAGTTGATGTGTGTGGCCAACCTTTCAACTGTTACAGCCAGATAGATGAAATTTAGAAAGAACCTGTATCGCTAAATCCGCTGTAATAGTAAAAATAAAATTTATATTTAAGAATTAAAGGGTATCGCAATAGTACATGTATGTGGCCAAACTTTTGAAACGTTATAGACAGACATCTGAAACTTACAAGTCCGCCATAACAACTAGTATAAAATTTGAATTTAGAATTTAAAGGGTGTTCCCACATTTAAGGTTAATTAATTGCATGGCATTATCGTTTTTACCGTTGTATAGAAATACTTGAAAATTTAATAAAATAGCCATTACTTTGTCTTGTATATTAAGAAGTATAAATATTTAAAATTATAAATTATAGGGTGTTACAATAGTTGCTGTTATTTGATGTATATGACCAAACTGCTGAACAGTTGTATAACTCTCATACATGGGCTGGTGCTTCAAAGTCTATTTTGGAGTTACTCGACCACGTGCAGGAGACAGCGATGAAGCTCATCAGTGTGAGTAGGGTATCCAGCTCTATTGACTCACTAGCGCATCGACGCAATGTGGGGTGTGTTTAACTGTTTTATCGTTACTACAACGGAATGTGCTCTTATGAAATCAGGGAACTTATTCCTGAACAACGTAATTTCATACGCGCAACGCGCTCTGTATCAAGAGCGCATTTCTTTGTGGTCAATTGGCCAGTGAATCGCACAACGCATTACAAAGAAAATTCGTTTTTTAGCCGAACAGTTCGTTTGTGGAATAAACTTCCTGCAGAGGTCTTTCCTGCCACTTTCAATGTGCAAAAATTCAAATCAAATGTTCACAACCACTATTCCCTCTATCCCCCATCCCACAACCTAATTTCCTAGTTCTGGCACAATGCATTGCATAAGTAGGGGTCATCTCCTGAGTGCCGATCTTAAATAAAAATAAATAAAAAAACAAGCGAAACGAAAAATCGACGCACTCTTAAAAAATATTGTTTTAGTCTTCCAATAGCCTCCTATACAATAATCGAAATATTTATTTAATAAAAAACCAGAACTAATTCTTTTAAAAAACGCTAAAAAAAATATTTAAGTGACATCACTGCAATATTTTATAATCATATTTTTATTATGTAGCTGCTGCGTTCAAAATAATTGTGTAGCTGGCTGTATGGCGGCAAATGTAGGTAGCAGCATTTGCTGCCGTGCCATGCCGTGCCATGCCGTGCATTATAGTTATTTAAGTTGAAATTGGTATGAATATGTTGTTTATGGTATGATGTTTTAGCTTTAACAATACTCATTCATACATGTTGGCTCTCAAATACTTAAAAAGTCATTCTCTGCTTAAAAAAAAAATGCACAATTTTTGTAAATGAATATTTTATTATTTTTATTGACGCACACTATATTATTTTAGGAGGATTAGATATTTGACAATCATTTTCGAAGAGGGTATGCCAATTATTGTTAATGTAAAAACTTTCAGCAGTGCAGGTTTTAGTCTTGTATTGCCCTCTTAAGAAACCTAAAACAGAATTCTTAAGGCCTTCTTCGAATTCCTTGGTTGTATTTAAATAAATTTTCAATCGGTTATCAAATATTTTTTGTTTCTCGCTAATGTAAGCATTTTGACGAGATACCTTTAAAAAAATTTATAAAAAAAGAGAAACTTTTAAGAGAATTTTTTTTGTAGTACCCACCTCAACTGTAACACACTTTTGGTAGTCGGAACTTAAAATTTTAAATTTCTTCATACAGTTTGCTATCTTCTCAAAATCTTTTTCCGAGTCTTCTAATTCTTGTTTAGCTTCAGCCAGCGTTCTATGCAACATCATTGCCTCCATTCTTGCTTTATCAATACAATTTTTTATTTTCGATTTACAACGAGGTACGTTCGGATAGAAACAATGCTCTTTTACATTTTCGATTTTACTTGAACATTCTTCTTTGGATTTTGAATTTATGTCAGGGATCTTACGAAGCACTTTTAATAATTCATTAGTTGTTTTATAAATTTGTAAAATTTCTTGTTGGTCACAACCTTCAGTACGAGCGCCCATAAGTTTAAAACTTTTTCCTTCTTCATCTTCTTGCTGTTATTGCAGAAAAAAAAATTTTTTTTTAAGTTTCAATAACTTTGAAATTAAAAGGAAAATTATTAAAAATATTATATTTGCCTTGAACAAGGACATTTGTTTTTTGGCATTTTAACAGTTTAATTCCCTAAAAAAGTATTTGAAAGAAAATTCACTTACGTGTTGTTTAGCGACAGCTAAAGCCAAGCAGCACATCAAAATTATTTTAAACATTTTTTTATTTTTTTTTTATTTTTTGTAGTTTTTTAACTTTCTCTTCCTTGAATTTCACTAAAATCGTAACTTAAATTTCTTCCCTTTTTATAGTGCAATTTTGTTTCTTTTATCGTTTGATATAATAAAAAATGAACTTTAAATTCATATTTACTTAACAAGCAGTGTTGCCATTTTGGCGATTAATTTCCTTTCAGTCAGATAATTTAGCCATTGGACTTTTGATATTCTTAACCGCAGGCAAAAACGGTATATCTATTTCCGATCCCACAAAGCATATATATTCTGAGTTCTTAATGTGTAGCAAAATCGATTGAGCGTTGTGCCACTTTCCATCTGTCCGTCTGTGCTCAAGTTGAAAACAACTTTGCCAAGGCACTAGATAAGCTAGAGAAAATTATAATATGCCAATCGATCAGAATTATTTTTGAATTTTTTTTTTCTTAAAAACCAGCAAAATCGTTTCAAGTGCCTTGAGGCCGTGGACAAAATACCACGCCTGCCTCTAGTTTTTGGAATAAGGACCTAGCTATAATCAGAAAAAAACAATTATATGGGGCGATAGAAGAAGAAGAATTTGATCCACGCCCTTAAATTCCAAGTTATGGGCCTCGAAAGTTTTAATAGAAAAGTACGATTTTTTCGCATATTTTTCAAGATATCAATATGGGTATGATTTAAAAGCTTTTGAAGAGATCTTTTAGGAATTGCTAACAAGATTTTAAAATGCTTAACCCATTAAGAGCCAATAACCTTGAACATTAAAATACACTCTTCGAGCCATAGCTCACATTCGCTCTGATATTGAAATAGAAACAAATCAAATCTATCAAAAAAAGCTGATTATTAAAGTTATATTTATTATGATTCCAGAGGTAGAGGGAGCCCTAAAAGGTAACAAATCCTTTACTTTAATTTTAATCGTTTTTAAGCTTTTTTCTAAAGCAACTAATTTACCCACAACGTTGGCAACACCGTTAACAATTTCGTTTTTTTGTATCCATAAATTTTTGGAGATTAAAAAAACCATAAAATAGTGTTTTCCATCTGTTTTATCAGTGGATTTTTTTTGCTTCAGATGGTGGTAAAAATTAAAAAAAATTTATCATTTACGTAGAAATAAATTAACAAAAAAAAAAAAAAAATAAAAAATTTAAATCACACAACGTTTTTTATCTTTTTATAAAAGTATATTTTGGAACTGTTGCTACTTGAAGCGTTGTTTTTGTAAGAAAATTTCCGGCGATAGACAATATTCTTTAAACCTAAATAAGAGCAGAGATGCTACCAAATATTAATGGCGGAAAGATATCAGAGAGATGCTTGGCGTCGATATAAAAATAAAATATTTTTCACAATAAAATATTTTTAATTAAAACTGATCATTTTTTTAATTGAATTTATTCATACTTTTGTAGGGAAAACTTAATGCGAAGCTCGGTGGGAAAGTCAAATTGGTTGTATCAAACCAAATAACTAAACGGGTGTTTTTTTTGAAGCCCAATAGAACTTTAAATTGTAAAAAATAATAAAAAATAATAAAATAATATGGCCACTGCCGCTGCTCATGACGAACAATGTTGGCATCAAAAGCGTCAATTGTTGCTGGTTTATCAGCATAAACCAGTGATTTCATGTGGCCCACAGAAAATAATCGAGCAGTGTCAAATATCACGTACTTGGAGGCCAATTGACAGATGCATTTTT
The DNA here is from genome assembly GCA_937654795.1 of Cistogaster globosa. Classification (NCBI taxonomy): domain Eukaryota; kingdom Metazoa; phylum Arthropoda; class Insecta; order Diptera; family Tachinidae; genus Cistogaster; species Cistogaster globosa. The sequence goes on from OW569406.1 coordinate 6,411,899, forward strand.
CGAAATCATCTTATCGCTAAATTTTGATTTCAATAACTCGATGGTTGAGATTGCCGTATGGCACGTAGCGCCATCTTGTGGAAACCAAATTTCGTCATTATCCGTGGTGCGGTAACGATCCTGCTTGATTATAACGTGAGATCCAGCCTCATTTTTAAAGAAACAAAGTCCGATGATGCCACCAGCGTGTAAACCACACCAAACGGTGCATTTTTCTGGATGCAATAGAGTCTTTAGGGTGTGTTGCGGATTGGTCTCATTCCATATGCGGCAATTTTACTTATTAACAAGTCCTTTCAGCCAAAAATGAGCCTCATCGCTGAACACAATTTGGCGATAAAACAACGGGTCAGTTGCTAACTGCTCTAGAGCCCAATCGGCAAAAGAACGACGCATTAAATGGTCTCGTGGCCTTAATTCCTGCACTAGCTGGATCTCATACGGGTGTAGGCCAAGATCTTTGCGCAAAATTTATCAAATAGTGGACGGACAGACAGAGCCCCAATTCCTGCAACCGACGACGAATCGATAAATTTGATTCTTCTTCCACACTTTCGTTTACAGCAGCGGTATTCTCTTCAGTACGCACATTCCTTCAACGTGTTGGGTGTTATTAATCCTCTAGAGAGTTTGTGTTACGAAATCTATTCACAGTTCGACGGATGGCTTGCTCAGAGACGGACAATTATGTGCATCACAAAAATCACAAAGTCGTCTATAAGTTGCTCGAATTGATGACTGATTTTCAAAGAAAAGTTGGCTGATTTGTTAGCGTTGTTTAAGCCTGAGTCCATTCATAATGATTTGCCAGAGTTTTCTAAAAATAATTAAAAGTATTTCTTTTATTAAAATTTAACTTTTTTTTATTTTTTATAATTTCAAGTTCTATGGGACTTAAAACAAACCCGATACTCCAAATAAATCATAAAAAAATATCAAAACTTTTATGTTAGAAGACTACTAAACGCTTTAGTGAATTTATTTTAAGAAATTAAAAGCAAAATAATAAAGTTTCCCACCTCGTTACTTGCACGCTTTTATTAGTCTGAAGTTAAAATATCGAATATCTTTTTTCCGTTTGTACCCTGAAATTCTTCACCGGTTTGCTTGTTGTCCAAAAAGTTTTGAAGCTCTTTAAGTTTTTATTTATTGCATTTTTTCTTTAGCTTTTGTTTCTTGCACTCACGTGTGATCAGCTTTAAGTTTTTATATTTAAATGTTTAAGGTACCAGGTAAAAATTAAGCTTCCTCATGGTCAAGCTTCTCTGGCGTTAGCAGTTACACAAACAGTCCACATTTCATTGTAGTACTTACAGCAGTTACACGATCACATCTCACTTCCAACAAATGCCAGCTGATGACCAATTTAAACTCTTAACTTTTCTTATAAAATTTCCCTCTTTCCATTAAAAAATTTCCGCTTAATTTTTTTTAAAAATCTTTTATTTATTTTATTGGTTTCTTTGTTTTTTTAACAGTCTGTTAACATGTTAATGTTGTTGGTATTGTACAGAGCTTTTCAATTTGAATTATTTGCCAATGAAAAAAAAACGCTCAACAAGGCCAACCTTTTAAACAGAAACAAACGTTGCAAGTGAAAAAATAAACGGAAGCATTAAAATCTATAGAATTAAATTCAAAGATATAAAATTATTATTATGAATTAAATAAAACTGTTAAGGCCCGAATGTTAACAGAGTTATGACGAGAAGAATAATGTTTTTTGTATTGAAAAACACACAGCCCCTAAACTTATGCTATACTTTTAGGGTCATGCAAAACAAAGCATGTAAATTGGTCTGCGTGTGTTTTTGTTATGGCAACAATGCTTTCTGAGATTTATAGTCACCTCTAAGCTGTTAGTTCTTATTAAATCATTTGTTTTTGTAATTTTGTTAATTTTTTATTGTGTTGAAATTTTTATGATGATGCTGACAATGACTTTTGCTTTTTTTGTAACAGGAACAGAGAGTGATAATGCAAATTTGTTTCTTGTTTAAATAAATTTGAATATAAAAAAGAAAATGAAAAATATTTCAGTGATTAAAGAAACGGACAGCTTTTTTTTGGCATGCCATGACAGCCAAGGCTGCCAGATTGATAATTTTTTTTACTTCTTTTTTAATTTCCCGTTTTTCATAATTTAAAACAATTAAGTAACTCCAATCAAAAAAAAAAAAACGAATATATATGGAACCATAGAAAATTAAAAAAAAATAAGAAAAAAGTGAAATAGTTGGCGCTCGCCTAAATTTTCCGAATAACGGGCCTCTGAAATTTTCAAATTTTTTAAAATATCAATATGGGTATCATTTTAAAGCTTTTAAAAAAATCTTTAAGGAAATAATAAAATTTTTTTAAAATGCTTAACCCATTAGGAGGCCATGACATTTTTATGTAGTACCTAAAAATTTTTTTCTAATTTTTTATTCCTTGTCACCCCCATATTTGTTTTTTTGAAAGGAGCTACTTCATTAAATTAGGTTTATATAGATGGGGAAGGGTATATAAGATTTGGTATGGCCAAATATAGCATTTTTAATTGTTTTTTTTTACTTAATTAAAATAAATTACTATTTCCGGTGCAATACGTCTTAAAAAATAGAATTTAAAAAATTAATTAATTAATTAATTAATCTGCATTTTTTTTTTTTATAAAAGTGAGACTTTGATATTTTGATGATTTTTTTGGTTTTCATATTTTTGTTATTTTTAATATTTTTATTAAAACTAAAATTTTAAAACTTTAATTAATTTATTATTTTAAAGTACTTAGATTTTTTTTATAAATTTTCTTTTGTTTCAATCTGTACACTTTTTCGAAATTTCATTATTTAAGCAGTTGTGTCCATTTTGACAACTCAAAAGAAAACACACAGCATTATAAATGAGAGGAAAATTGGCCAGAGACTGATTGATCGATTCTGGGTTTCATTACAAAGTTTCTAGAAGTTAAACAGCTCCGTAAATAGACAAGATTTTTAAAAAAAAAATTTTTGCTTTTAAAATTTGAACCGACCGACTTCGTTATTGAATACATAAATTATAAATTATTTAAATCAATATTTTTTTTTATTTTACAAGCATTTTAGAACATTAAGTCGTTTTAGGCCCTCGTGAGGTAATTTTTAAATTTTGCAATTATTTTTATTTTAAATATTTATTTTGAAATAAAAGCAGGCAAATTAGCCGTTAATTTAAATAATCATCCTTGAAGTATGCAACACATTTACAAACCTCGACTTAATTATTTGTGCACCCTTTAAATTTTAAATTCACATTTTATATTGATTGTTATAGCGGATTTAGCAGTAAAATTTCTTTGTAAATTTTAACTGCTTGTAAACAAAGGTTTAACGGTTTAATAGCGGGAACACCCTTTAATTTCCAAATTCAAATTACACAGATATTCCTGGTAAATTTCAGCTGCCTGTATTAAACGGTTCAAAAGTTTGGCCACTTACATCAAATTACATCACTTATTAAGACACAACCGTTCATATATGAAATTGTATGGCTATTGGGGCACCCTTTAATTTATAATTTTTGAATATTTATGTTTGTTATTATAACGACTTTCTGTACAATTTTCAAGCATTTGTCAAAATATAGACCTACATTAGTCAATTTATGCTACCTATGGGGACACCCTTTAATTTTTAGATTTATTTTTTTTTATTATTTTATACTATTGGCATCTAGAGTGATACGCAGTTATTTTAAATTCTAAAGTGTCGCCCATGTAAAATATATGTATGTTGTATGGGGTCACCCTTTAATTTTTAAAATTATAAACTGTTTTAAAAACTGAACCAAGCTGTAAGCATCACCTTTCATATAAAGAAAATAATTTTTAAATCGGTTCAGATTAGACTGACTTTAGCGGGAACAAACATTAAAAAAAAGTAACATTCAGATGAATTGATAACCTTCTTTTGTTTTTGTTTTGAGGTCGGTTGAAAAGCACAATTCTCTGTTTAGATACCAATTAGATCCATGTTTTGTTTATAATTATTTTAAATAAACCCTAAGGCTGCTTTGGAGGATAAAGATTAAGGTTAAGGCCATGACAAATGTGTTTAAATATTGTCCTCGGAAATCATTATGTTAAGAATTTTTTTTCAAAAAAATATAAAATCAGAGAGACATGTCAACGACTCCGTTATACTTTCTGTTTCTATCAATTCGTACGTAATTTGAGATACAGTTAGCATTTTTTAAAAACGAAACTACTTACTAACACAGTGTGTCATGATGAGAGGTAAAGATCATTGAAAAATAACCGTAAGTCGTGTTTAGCAAAAAAGAGAAAATTTTCGGTAGGAGTATTTTTTTTCTCATTATTTTCCAGGTTTTAGATTTCTTCTACGGTCGATTATTTCAAGCAACTGCAATTCGGCGCTGATAAACTTGCCTTCTCTGGCAGTTAAAGAAAAATGCAAATTCTTACAATTGACTTTAAATTTTATTAACGCTCCTCAATATTTAACTTAAAGGGTATTAAATATTTAACAAGCATTTTCGTAAATTGAATACCATTTATTGTTGATTTTAACGCTGCTAGAAGTGCAGGTTTTAGTCTCGTATCTCCTGCCTAATAAGTCCACAGCAGACTTCCGTAGGTCTTCAACGTATTCCTTGATAAATGTTATATAATTATCAAATTGCTTTTGATTCTCCCTAAAGTAATTGTTTCCAATGGATATCTAAGAAAATGTTTAAAATAAGAATTAAAAAAAAAAAAGAAAATTTTAAGAAAAAAAAATAATTTTTTTATAGTACCCACCACATCAGTCACACACTTATTGTAGTCTAAAGTTGAACTGTTATTTGTGTTCCTACAGTCTGCAATAACCTTTTTAAAATTTTCCTGAAAGTCCACCAAATCGTTTTTAGTTTTAGCAACGTTTTTCCATATAATTTGTTCATCTTTTTGCACTTCATTTAGTTTAACTGTAAAAGTTCAATAACAATAATGACCGATCGTAGAGTGACATTACTTTATTATATCTTCGTATTTATACCCAGTTTACACACGTCAAGTTTTCTTGCAGCAATTCTGAATTTTGTAGGTGAGCAAATGAGAAAACAATAAAACAATAAAATCATTGTGCACTCCTTTCTCTTCCACAAAATTCAGAATTGCTGCAAGAAAACTTGACATGTGTGTGAACTGACAGTTAATTGGATACTCACCATTCTGCTCGGTATTTATTTCTGGCATCTTAACAAGATTATCGTATATTTCTTGAATACTTTTATAGAAATCATTTCTAGAGTTGTTCAATTTTGTTGTATACTTTTCCATAATTTTCGAATATTTTTGTTGCTCCGACTTGATCTTTTCTTCAGTGGAAGCATTTACGTCATCGAAAATCTTTGTATTTTCTTTGACGAGCTGTAATTGCAAAAAAAAAAGGAAATTCAAATTTGCCTTGAACAAGGACATACACTTCTTTTTGGCATTTAAGCAATACCATTCACTTAAATGGTATTTTAAAAAAAAAAAGAGAAAAAACTTTACTCACCTGTCCTTTAGCCACAGCCAAAACCAGGCAGCACATTAATATTATTTTAAACATTTTTACGTTCGTAGTTTTTTACTTTTCTCTTCACTTAAATTCACTAAAAACTTCACTAAAATTGTTTGCCTTTTATAGTCGAATTTTAATTCTCTTATCGTTTGAAATAATAAACAAATAATTCTAAATTCATATTAACTAAACTAAGCAACCACAACCAGTGTTACCATTTTGGTGTTTTATTACCTTTTAGACAGCTAAATTTTATTTAAAAGAGTGACTTTTTTTCTAGTAATTTTTTTTAAATAATTTGCTTTCTTTCTTGTTAAATAGCGAAATAAAATATTTTAATGCACTTGATTGAGGCAGCGTTACTCATTGTACCAATCTTTATAAATCAGCTGTGATTATTATCTTTGTACTATAAATCTATTTATTACAATTCCAGAGATAGAGAAAACCCTAAACGTTAACAATTTTTTTAACTTTAAATTTATAAATTTCTCAGCTTTACTCCAAAACATTACGGCAACACTGTTCACAACCTACTTTAACTGACATTTTGAAAACAACAATAAAAAATTTAAAACTTGTGTCTATACGTCATTCTAAAGTAAATATTGTTATAATTTTTGGAGAATATTTGCCATAAAATAGTGTTTTTTTTTCATTTGTCTTATCTTTTGATTTCTTTATTTTAGATGTTGATATAAATTAAAATAAACAGTTGTTTTTTAAAAAGTAAAGATAAAAAAAATTGTGTGTTCTAAATAACAAACGACAAAAAAGTATTCCTACGCACAAAACCTTATTTAAACTGAATAAATTGACAGATGCTGCCACGTGTAAATCGCTAGAAAATTGTTTGGATACTGCCAGGGATGACAACTGGATAACCAAGTGGCTGGCGAGACATAAAAACTTCAAGACAGAACAGGCTGTGACGGCAGTGAACATTGTGTAGTTTAAACACTGACTGGCATTTGGCTAAGGGAAAAATCACTAAAGACTCTGTTATGAGAAAGAGAGTCGACAGACTGAAATCACTTCAGTCAAGAGAAAAAGCCACTGACGACAGTAAGATTTGTTAATAAAATGTTTGGCAAAAAATAAAAAGTGCCCGTTCAACGTTAAAATTATGCTCTGAGCTTTTGGTTAGCTCTATTAAGAAAAATATAAATTTTCATCAAAATTGGCCACGCCCACTAACCACCGCCCATAGGACCCAAAAATAATTTTTGGTTCAAAGTTTTTAAAATTTTAAACAGAGCCTTTGATAACCTCAATTAAGAATAAAATAAAGTTTCATCAAAATTGGCCACGCCCACCACCTACCGCCCATATAACCCAAAATTTATTTTTGGCCCAAAGTTTTTAAAATGTGACACAGAGCCTTTAATAACCTCAATTAAGAATAAAGTTTCATCCAAATTGGCCACGCCCACTACCCACTGCCCATAGAACCCAAAATTTATTTATAGCAAAAAGTTTTTGAAATTTGTTACAGAGCCTTTAATAACCTCAATTAAGAATAAAATAAAGTTTCATAAAAATTGGCCACGCCCACTACCCACCGTCCATAGGACCCAAAATTTATTTTTGGCAAAAAGTTTTTGAAATTTGCACAGAACCTTTATTGCCAAATCCGCTATAACAAGTAGCAATCTTGAAATTAGAAATTAAAGGGTGTCCCTATAATTGATGTAAGTTGGACAATATGGCCGGTCGCAGACAAACTCTTAAAAATTGGACAGAATGTCCATAGTAACTGATCAATTATAATAACAAGAAAAAATATTTAAAATTAGAAATTAAAGGGTGCCCCAATGGTTTTTATATGATGCATATTGCCAATCTTTTGAAGAGCTATAGGCTAAAGCTTAGAATATAAATAAATTTAGTTTTACTGTGTCAGCAATAAAATGTGTAAAAAATAAAGGGTGACCACATAACTGCTAAATTTTTTTGTCTAATCGGCATTTATATTTTTGTTCTACGACATATGAATTATGCGATGGAGAAATTTTGTCGCAGCTGTACGTGATGATGTCGCTCAAACTCCATCCACCTCAATTTGACACCGAGCTTAGCAAATTGGTGTCTCCCAATCCACTATGCAGCGAAATTTGACAAAAGATTTGCATCTTTAGGCATACAAAGTTCAATTGACTCAGGAACTGAAGCCAGCTGACCATAAACAGCGAAGGGAGTTCGTTAATTGGGTATTGGAGAGACAACAAAAAATTGCTGATTTTTCCGATAAAATCATCTTCAGTGACGAGGCCCATTTCCATCCTGATGGCTTCGTCCATAGGCAGAATTGTCGCATTTGGGGTGAGGAAAATCCTCGACTGATTCACGAGAAGCAAATGCATCCTCAATGTGTCACTGTGTGGTGTGGTTTTTTGGGCTGAACAAATCATTAGACCTTTTTTTATGAAAATAAGTCTGGTCAAGCGCAAACAGTCAATGGTGTTCGGTATCGTGAAATTATAAACAGCTTTTTCTTGCCTAGAATTGAAGAAATGAATGTGGAGGGCAAGTGGTTTCGACAAGACGGCGCCACATGTCATACAGCCAGAGAAACAATTCAATTGCTGCATCGGTCATTTCCCGGTCTTGTTATTTCGCATTTTGGAAACCAGAATTGGCCGCCTAGATCGTGCGATTTAATACTTTTAGATTTTTTTTTCTTTGAAGTCGATGGCTTACGCGAATAAGCCGACGACGACTCAAGCCTTAAAAGAGGAAATTGGACGCTGCATTAATGAAATACCGCAGCATTTATGCAAAAAAGGTCATTGAAAATTTCATTAAAAGATCGCGTGTGTGCCAGCAAAGCCGCGGCGGCCCTCTGCAGGATATCTTGTTCCATACATAACCTCATTCTGTCTACGATATAATCAAGTTTCACGAAATTTAAAAACTGCGTTCTAGTTGGGACACCCGGTATAACTTTAAAAAAAAATAAATTTTTATAAAAATCATGCTATAGAATGTTAAGGACTGATTGTTCCATTTGCTGGTTAAGATATAATTTTGTCTTGAAATTGTGAGGTTATGAGGCGAATTGTGTAGGTTTTAATGCTCGTAAAACTCAATTTTCTTTTCTTGCTCAAAGAGTTTCGAATAGAAATGTTCCTTCATCTGCAATTATGAAGAAGAAGTGTTAAGGAATCGTAAGCTTTTGATGTTTTTGGCATGTAAATTAAGAGCGATGTTTCATCAACTAGACATATTTTTTCAAGTTTCTAAAGCAGCTTTCAAGTGCTTCAGTTTTTTTTTTATAACGTTGTAAAAGATTTTTCATTCCAGTTGATCTTTCTTATATTTATACCAGCCACATTTAGTCAAAAATTCAATTCAATTCTCATGTATGGGCCGTTGCTCAAAAGTCTGTTTTGAAACTATTCGACTGAGGGCAACAGTTGGGTACCCTACTCTAATTATACCCTGGAAAATCGACGCCAAGGCGAATTCATTAATTTTCGCCAAAACCTAAAATGTCAAACTCCATAGACAAAAAAATATGTATAATTTTTTTATACGGTATTTGACACTTAGCGCTATAGGGAAATTTAATAAATTCGCCATGGCAACCACTTGGTATTAATTCGCCTTAATCGACGCAATGTGGGCTGTGTAACACTGTATTACAGATACAACAATGGAATGGGCTCAAATCAGACAAGGGAACACGTTTCTGATATCCTCACACGTTTTTGCGTACAACGCCTTCAATGTAGGAATATTTAAATTAAATATCCACAAGCACTACACCCTTTGTTCTCATTAAAATTAAATTAATTTCTTAGTTCTGGCACATGGCATTCAGCTTTAAGAACTTTCCATGGAATTTCTGTTGTTTTTATATCCCTCGTTTATTAGGTTCGAAAAAACCGCTAAAATTCAACATTTATTCAACTGTGAGCCTAAAAGAATGCAAAGAATATATTAAAATAAGAATACACTTCAAACTTGGGAGAAAAAAATACGCTTTTCAGATACATATGAGAAGAATCAACCTGATTGTTACAAAAATCATTAAAAATAATTATTTAGTGGTTGAGAATTATTCTTAAAATTTTGCGAATTATGGGCCTCGGAATTTTTCATAGAAAAGTTTGATTGTGCGCCATATTTTTTAATATATCAATATGGGTATCATTAAAAAGCTTTTGAAGAGATCTTTAAGAAAATAGATCGGTCCTTGTCCTTGGAGGCAGCGGATAAAACACCAAGCCTGCCTCTAACTTTTCCATATCATTTTGAGCAATGAAAAAACTTCAATCAAAAATATTTTTTTTTTTTGGAGCGACAAGAAATTAAAAATTAAGAAAAAAAAAACATCAAGTGAAAATATAACAGCTCGCCCATATGTTTCCGAGTTACGGGCCTCTGAAATTTTCAAAATTTTTAAAATATCAATATGGGTATCATTCAAAAGCATTTAAAGAGATGTTGCAAAAAATACTAAAATTTTTAAAAAATACTTAACCCATTAAGAGCCGATGACATTTTTTTTTCTTTCATTGGAGTTACTTTAACTTGTTAAGTTTGACTTATTTATTTTCCCTCGCTTGTACTTAAACAAAAAAATAAACAAATTTTTGCAAAAAAAAAAATCCATGGATTTTTTTTTTATATTTTTTATTTATTTTTTTTTTTTTTTTTTAATTGACCAATATTTTTATTGACGCTCAAGCATTGCGATTTTCAAGACATTTAATAAAGCAGGTATTAAATAACCTTAACTAAATCTAAGATTGTCTACTTTTAAAAACTGAAATTGAATTTTTTAGCTCTTTTACGAATTCCCTGCTTGTATTTTCTGCATTTTCCATTTGATCATTAAATAAATTTTGATTCTCGTTAACGTAAGCATTTCCAAGGGAAATCTAAAAAATAAGAATTAAGAAAATAAAAGAAACTTTTAAGAAAAATTTATTTTGTTAACACCCACCACATCAGCTACACACTCGTGATAGTTTGCTGTAGAAACATCAAATGTCTGCTTACAGTTTTGAATATTATTTTCAATATTTTCTATCAACTCCATCAAAACACATTTAGTTCTAACACCCCTTCTCCACAAGTCCATTATCTGTTTGCTAGCTTCATTAAGACAATTTCTTATTGCTGATTTTCAAAATGGCACATTCGGTGAGAAACAAAGCTTTTTTAAATCCTCAGTATCTTTGAATTCAATTAGACAGCCTCCATTCTGGGGCAGATATGTGTAAGGGAAACTCGCAAGTTCTTTATTTAATTTTTCATAATTCTTAAAAAAATCTTGCAGATAGCGAAACAATTTATTTTGATAATTTTGTAAAATTTCCGAATATCGTTGACGCTCCATTTTAATATTTTCTTCAGCACCAACAGCCACAAAGTAAAAACCATCCTTAATTATCTGTTTTTAAAACAAATTTGAAAAATTGCAATTGAAAGGAAATTAAAAGACAGTTTTATTCTTTGAAAAGTATTTAAAAAAAAATACTTTACTCACAAGCCCTTCAGCCACAGCCAAAACCAAGCAGTACATTAATAATATTTTGTACATCTTTAATATTCCTTCGTAGTTTTTTACTTTCTTCTTTTTAAAATTTCACTAAAAATTTCATAAAAATTTCTTTCCTTTTATAGTGCAATTTTAATTCTCTTATCGTTTAAAATAATAAAAAGTTAATTTTAAATTCATATTTACTAAATTAAATAACCTGAAGCAGTGTTGCCATTTTGGCGATTAATCTCCTTTCAGCCGGATAATTTAAGCGATTGGACTTTTTATATCCCTAACCGCAGGCAAAAAAGGTATATCTATTTCCGATCCCATAAAATATATATATTCTAAGTTCTTAATGCGTGGCGAAATCGTTTGAGCGATGTGCCACTGTCCATCTGTGCGTCCGTGCTCAAGTTGAAAACAACTTTGCCAAGGCATAATAAATTAACTTCAACAAAACAAATAGAAACAAAACAAATATATGGAGCGCTAAAGAATTAAAAAATAAGAAAAAATTCAACTTAAAAAAATTGGCTCATATTTCCCCAGTTATGGGCCTCTGAACTTTTCATAGAAAAGTAAGATTGTGCGCAATATTTTTCAAGATATCAATATGGGTATCATTTAAAAGCTTTTGAAGAGATTTTTTAGGAAGTACTAAAAGTTTTTAAAAATTTCTTAACCCACTAAGAGCCAAAAACATTTTTATATGTACATTCTTGGAGTCATAGTTCACACCAAATTTAATTCTAAAACAGAAGCAGACAAATCTGATGATCAACTTTGTACCATGAATCTTTTTATTACGGTTTCAGAGGGAAGAGTAATGTCCTTCGACATACAAACATTGTACAGAAAACATTAGGGTTCCGTTTAACTATCAGCGCAATTATAAACAGAAATTTCGTGCGAGTTTTCTTACTTTTCCCTTTTTTCCTATTATAAATTTTGTTCCCCTTTTATTGCTTGCGGAAAGTGAAAACAATTGAAATTATATGTAAAAAAGCAAATTCAAATTGCGGTGATGCCACTTTTTTATTTTTTTGTTCCCACGGAATTCATAATTGGAGGAATTTTTTCTCGAGAAAAAAAATTTTTTTTTTGAGAAACAAATTCCGTGAGAATATTCATGATTGGGCTGCATATATTTACGGAATCCTAAAAAGTAATAAATTTAAATTTAGTTTTAGCTTTTTTTTAAGGAAGCTAATTTATTCTGTTTTCATAAAAAGTTGTGGCAACACTGTTTACAAATTATTTTTCTCAACTCTTCATTTAAAAATATTCTATTTGGAAATTCATAAGACAAAAAAATTTTTAAAACTCACTTACGCACACACATAATTCTAAAGTAAATATTGCTGTTACTATTTTGTTTCTATAAATTTTTAGGAGTTTATAGGCCTCAGATAATGTACTTTTTATCTGCTTTATCTATTTTTTTTTTTTAATGTTTTATTGAAGGCAAAAATTTTAATAAAAATTATTAAAAGTTATGAGCATAACAATGAACCACAAAAAAAATATTTATTAACACCAAACGAGCTTTTAATTAAGTCCTCTTTTTATTAAAGAAAAAGATTTTGGAGCTGTTAATGTGTTGAATTTTGTTTTGTGACAAAATGTCCCGCGCACATTGGACCAGTTCATGAGAGGGCATTTAAAAATCCATAACTTTTAACTTCTTTTTAAGTAGCTGAGACTTTGATGCTTGATTTTTGAAGGATTTAAAAGAACATTTTAATTTTTAGTAAAATGGTGGTGGAAGTAACTTTGTCACCTTCTGTTTTCTTACCACGCACATACGGACAACAGCAACAGGGGTTGCCAGATCTTATGTTCGTAATAATATTTAAAGCAGAACATAAAATTCAAATGAGATCTGTTGCATCAAAGAGACTATTTTCTAATGCAGTTCTGCTTCAAACGAATTTAAGAAATCGTCTATCTGCACAAAATTTGAAAACACTTTGTTTTTTAAACAAACATTTTTTTGACATGATCTCAAATTCAATTTGTTGTCTTTTAAATCTTATTAATATCAATTTTAAATTTTGAGCCATCTTTTATTTTGTAAAATCATAAATATTGCAGACGTTTTGTAGCTTGAAAATTTGAATTTTAGAAACTGAAATGTATTGAAAGTTTTGCTGATTTGAGTGGCTGATTAATTAACACTGTTATTTTGTATAAATGAAGAATTACTCTACTTGAGTTTTGTTGATTTTTACTTGAGCTCAAGTTCAATATGCGTATCGGTATCGGCGATATTTATTTTTGAGTATCGATATCGGCGAAATGGCGTATCGTTAAATCCCTAGTGTCTACATTAGCCGAATTCATGTGCGACATGATGTTCACATCGAGTTAATGGCTCGTGGAGACGTAGGGTTATGTTGTTACTTTTCTACGCTAACAGCTATAGCTCTCTCTCGCTCTCTCTTTCTCTTCCTCTCTTTATTTTAAAGGCGTCTGGACCATAACCAACTTCCTAATATTGAGATGTCTTCACCAGCTTATCTGCCATGGCGGCTCCACAAACAATAATTGTCTTTTCTTTTCTATTTTAAACTCCTGGAGATTTTTTCACTATTGTTTCCTATTTAATTGCCGTAATAATTCAATTATTCTTCTTCACGCACGAACCTCTAACAGCACTGCCGCCGAAGTTGCTAAACTTGTGTAAGCTAATCGTAGTATTATTTTATAAACACCTCCGGCGCTGCCAGATCATATTTTTGCAATAACATTAATTGTATATTCATACCATTGGCCATTGATTAGTAACAATTAGTTTTAAGCTGATTTATGTTCAACCCTTTTCCCAGCAAGAAATAAGTGAGGGAAACTTATACATACACATTTATCTACTGACACATTTGCAACAATTTTATATTAAAACGGCGTTGCCGTTGTACTGCTTTTGGTATAAAATTTAAATGAAATTTTGGTTTTTATAATTAAATCTAAGCTTATGTGCATACAAACTTGATTAGCAAAGTTCAAAAATGTTTTTTAATTGTATCAGTTCTAAAGATCAGGCAAAATTTGCATTATACTTTTTGCAACAAGTCACTGGCAACGCTGATTGCTATAAGCATCACACGTTTACAAATGTTTACATAATTTTTTTCATTTTCATATTAAGAAGATGATATAAACTTTGTTCTACGCAGTGAAGGATATTTCCATCATCAGTGATTGTCATTTGATGGATCAAATGATGATCACTGTTCTTGTAGGGTTGTTTTTCTTAACAGTCAAGTCTACAGACAACCGGTAGTCTTGGTCTATCATAATCATAGTCTAGTTTTCTTCTAGTTACGTTGACTTCCATTAAATTATTTTTAAGCCTCTTTCGTTTCTCAGAGACGAGAAACAACTTCAGCAAAAATTATCGACTTTCCTTCTCGTCGGTAAGTACCGCAGTACCCAGCGCAAGACTAGTGAGTTTTTGTTGTTGACTTGTATTTCACAACCTTTGTTTTCATCATAGACTTTCTTTCATATAGTTACCAGTAGATGTCGCACATGGCATTAAAATTCAAGTCCACTAGCATGCTGCCATCCTGTTAGATGTATGAAATCCAAGCACGAATTTAAGAACTTCTTGTCGCTTTAAATGACCTCCGAAATAGTGTCTTGTTTTTTGCATATTTATAACAGTTGCTCCTCATTTGTCTTCATGTTCTTTAAGATCTCCTTTAAGATGTCTTCAAAAGCTTTACAATGATGCCCATATTAATATTTAAATAAAAATATAATTTCGGAGGTCCGTAACTCGGAAAATATGGGCGAGCGCCAATTTTTTCACTTGATGTTTTTTTTCTTATTTTTTAATTCTCCATCGTCCCACATAATTGTTTTTTTTTTTATTGGAGTTACTTCATTGTTTGTTTTTGGAAAAATTAGAGGTAGGCGTGGTGATTTGCCTGCGGCCTCAAAGGACATGGACCGATAATGCTGATTTCCAATAGCTACTTATTCGACACTATGTCTGATCGGCTGACATATTTATTTTTTTTTTTTTGTGCAATAACACGGACGGACATCGCTTAATCGACTTCGCTGTGCATACGGATTCAAACGGAACTTTTTGTGGTGAAGAGTATAAAAAGCTAAAACATTTTTAGGGATCCAACGACATTTTTCTTTAGAGAAGAACTACAAGAAGCACTAACATGCAATATTGGTATTGAAAGAAACCTTTTGAATTGCCCTCGTATTATATTCCAAAAAATTTTGAATAGTGCTTCAGGATCTATTGTAAGTTTACTTTACCACAATAAATTTAATAAGAATTTATTTTTCTTAATAATTTTATTTTCACTGCAAGAGTCCCTTAAATATTTAACATCCTCTTAATGTGATTGATACGTACAACTTGATATGTGTGTGTTTACTCCATTATCATTACAAACAATGGACACAATTGTTCAATCATCCTACAGTGAGTGTTTGTAAGTGTTATACAAGTACTTTTAAAGTAAATATTATATCTTTTAGCAAACAAACTTCAATAATGTACACAAAAGTTATAAGAGTCATATTAAGCAACACACAATCTTTCCATTGTATGAGAATTGATGTAATAAATTATGAACGTCTAAGCAATTTATTTTCAAAATAAAACATACATTTGGAAGTCTCAATACACATCTGCCTCTCTTTATTCACTTTAAGAATATTGACAAAACAATAACGTTAAAATATTAAAAGGAAAAGGAAATTTATGTTGAGGAATATTCAAATACTAAGTATCCACTTAAATGTCATGACAGATTTATCAGTCATAGAAAAAAAAACGAAATTCTTAAACTATTTAAAAAAATTGTTTTATCATACCCTTCACCACAGATTTGAAAGGGTGTATATCTTAGTTTGTCATTCATTTGTAATTTCTACGATATTGATACGAACATATGATCTGGCAACCCCTGTTGTTGTTGTCCGCATGTGTGTGGTAAAAATAGAAGATGAATAAGTTACTTCCACCACCATTGGGTGTGTGTATAGAATAATAAGAAAGTAAGCTAAGAAAAGTTGAGCCATCTCAATGGCTGCGTTGGCAGAGGTGCGTGCTGTAAAACAGAAGATCGTAAATTCGAGCAGATCTTCGGACATGCGTACAGAGGAAGAATAATAATTGTGTAAGGCATTTTAAAATTAAGAAACTGCAGTACAAACCTCCCGGAAAATGAAAGAAAATTATTGTGTGAAGCAATGGCCAGATAAATAAATGGAGAAGACTGTTGAATATAATAATGATAGTTAATTGTCAAGGCATCCTTTATAAATAAAGAGAAGAGTTCTAGCGGAAGGAAGTAACAAAATGATTAACAGTGTTACGGCAGATCTCAAGTTGTGGCTAATAGGAATTGACAAGCTTGGATGTAAAGCAAGGTGGAGAGATCTGTGTATGGTTAAGGTTACTAAACAAAGCATCTAGAGTAATTAATGTCTCGCTGGAGTAACACAGTAAAGTTGAAGGGTATATAAGGTGCGTCACAGCCAAATATAGCACTCTTGTTTATTTTTACTTTCCCCTGCTTTTCTAAGTTTTGCTATATTTTTCTTGTTCTTATAGCTTGTTGCATAATTCTATTGCATACCTTAAGGAGTGCGGTTAATTTATTTGTTTAACTTTGGCCATTATTATTTACTTAAGCTCAGAAATAGCCACATGGCTATTAACTTTTAGATTCTCACAGGCAACAAAAACAAAAATATAGCAAAAGTCAATTGTTATTTTTATTGTTTGTTTAATAACAATAATAATTGCGTTTTAATTAAAGTTTATTTGAGTTCAATAAATATTTACAACAATCACAACAAATATTTATACAAAGATACAAAATAGAAATTTTAGAGGGAAAGAGAGAGAGAGATAGAGAATTACAAAATAAGTGAAGATGAGAAAATGCAAGAAATATACAGTGATGGACTTAAGTACAGGCACAAGGTGCAAAATGAAGCAAACAGTAATTTTTTTGATATTGATTATCATCAAATGTTTATTTTTAGAACGTAAAATGGTTCTTACAAAGCTTCATATAAGAAGTAATCAAAAAATTTGATCAGATTTCATTCGCCGATAGAATAATAACAAAAAAAATTTAAAAATCTCGATTTTTTATGGGACAAAAGTACAGGCACATTCATTGTTAACGGAAATAAAAGACGATTATAAATTCGCCAATCTGGCAATACTGTATTTTTTGACAGAACGGAACGTTCCGTTGTTATTTTCAATTTGTTTCAGTTGGTGAAAAGTAAGAAAAATTTGTTAAAAATAATAATTTCTTTGTCGTTTTCTAAAAAATGTGTCCTAAATTAAGTGAAACTACAGACTCACAGCGAAAAATAATTCTCCATCTGCATAACCAAGGCAAATCTTTTGCTGAGATTGGCGAATTAATGGATCGAAGCCGTTTTACTATTCGGACAATAATTAATCGTTTTAAAGGTAAAACTAACTTTGAAAGTGCTAAACGCTGTGGTCGTCCCAGAAAATTAACTGAGAGAGAACGTGCCCAAATAATACGGAAAGTTATAATTGATCCGAAAACAACATCTACACAGCTGGCAGCGGACGTCAAGAAAAATTTCGGTAAGGACGTGCACTCTAAAACTGTTCAGAGATTACTACATGAAGCCGGTTATAAATCACGTGTTGCTAGACGAAAACCATTAATATCTGCAGTTAATAAAAAAGACGTATGGATTATGCAAAACATTTTGAAAATCAGCCATGCAGTTTCTGGGAGCAGGTTCTCTTCTCAGACGAAAGCAAATTTAATATTTTTATGCCTGATGGACATTCACGAGTATGGAAAACGTAATACTGCATATGACGAAAAAAATCTTACACCAACAGTAAAGTATGGTGGCGGAGGAGTTATGGTCTGGGGCTGTACGTCTGCAGCGGGTGTCGGAGAACTAGTCTTCATTGATGAAATAATGAACAAGACTGTTTACTTAAATATTTTGAAGGAAAATGTTAAGAAAAGCGCCATTAAATTGGGTTTGTCAGAGTCATTTACATTCCAGCATGACAATGACCCCAAACATTCTGCTCACGACGTCAAGATGTGGCTTGCATATAACACCGCACCTAAATCCCATTGAGCATTTGTGGGAGGAGCTAGACCGAAGAATTCGGAAACGCAATATTGAGCTTAAACAGCGTTAACCGAAGAATGGCTTAAAATTGATAAAAATTTTTTTAAAAAATTAGTACACTCTATGCCTAATAGACTTAAAGCCGTTATTAAGCAGAATGGACTGCCAACAAAATACTAATTTGAGTTTCTGACTAGTTTTGATTCCGTTAACAAAGAATGTGCCTATACTTTTGTCCCACAGAAAATCAAGTTTTTTAAACCTTTTCGTTCGACTTTTTTGGTTATTTTTACTAAGTCCAAAAAATACTACATTAGACTAATATGTCGTTCACACTTATGTGTTTACTACGTGTTTAAGCGAGATGTTAAATAAACTAAACACTAGCGTTCACACTGTAATAACAGTGTTTTAGTTTGGCATTTGGTCAGCTGTTTAAACAAATAGCACATAATAAATTAAAGCATCTTATTTTAAGATAAGTGATAGAAGCATTATATTGGAGATTATATAAATAATGAGTTAAAAAAAGAAAGAAAAAAAAAAGATTTATATTTGTAGCCGTTGTGCCTTTAATAAAACTGTAATGGGTTAGAGAATAGAGCAATTGAAATTGGTAATATCTATGATAGTTACTACAAACCCATTTTGGGAATTCAGTTGCGAAATGCTACATGAAGAAGGGATAAAAACGTTTTCGGGTATATCGACCAACATTTCGCGTAATTTGCAACAAGTTGAGATGTTTGCAAAAATAACAAAAGCAATTTCGAACGACAATATTATCAGAAAAAGAGTTGGTATCCTCCTCCTTTCTAAGGAATACACCTTGTTTATGCACGTTTGCTTGAATTTTGCAAAACAGCTTGGAAATTATTAAGCCCAAACATTAAAATCATTTGCCATGAAGCAAAAATAAAATATAATAATTAAATTTATTGTTCTAATTGCAAATTAATGTCTTTAGAAATATGTTTAAATGTACTTACGTTGCCATGCTTTTTGTCACGACGCTTAATTTTGGATTTGCCGCCATTAAAAATCCTGTTCAGTGCAACGCCAAAATACAAAAACAACTGAACACACTTCACGAGTATATCTGAACCCTGAATTAGAAGTGTTTGGCGATGAGTTTAAATCAAAAACATGTTAGTTTCAAGTATTTTGCAAGACAAGTAAATGTATAGGGAAACATCTCAAAAACAACTTGTTCTCCACTTAAATACTTAAAACTTGCTTAAACACATAAGTGTAAACCCCATATAAGGCTTGATTTATATTAGACTTAGGCTAGGCTATAATAAAGACTGTATTTAGACTACGATAAGACTTCAGTAGACGTATGCTTCGCAATCCGTTTACATGATTCGGAGAGTTCCTCAGTTTGCCGTGTAAACATACTATTACCGAAAAAAGAACTGATCATCCAATCGAAACTTCGATTGAAGAAAGGCAAATCTGCGGAATAAATCGATATAACATCGAAATTTACTAGAGATTTCTTTAAAATTTAGATATCATTATCTTTCGATTATGAAGCATTACCACAAAAATTAAAACTTTAGCACAAAGTTAGCATTTGAATCAGAATTTCATTAAAATTGGAAAGTAATAAACAGATAATCACTCTGCTATTTCAGTTAAAAAATCTAAAATTTCTATCTTACAGCCAGCTTAAATATAATAATGTTTCATATTTATCTTCCGCCATTGTAAAAAAAATATTAAAATATCATACATCATATGAAAAGTCACATTAAAAATTTGATATTAAAATCTTTTAAAAACACTTGAAAATAACGTTTTTTAATTCTTCTCATAGTTGGCTACATTGCCACATATGGCATCTCTGTATTAACAGCTGCATTTTATAAACAACCAGAGCAAAACAAAACATCCAATTTCATTAATAATTGTTTTTTCTTATTCCCTACTTCCTTTTTCGTGATTCCATAACAAAACACAGCGTAGGATACTCGATGGTGTAGGAATGTTAAAATTGCTTTTAAAATAAACCCTAATCTCGTTTAAAAAAAAAGTCGCTAGATTCACTGAAAAAAATCTGAATATAACGCTATTGTTGAATTAAATACAAAATAAGAATTGAAAGCTGGTAACGGAGTCGAACAGAACGCATAAGAAAGAACTCGTTTGGGTTTTTATTATACACACGCGCATAATTAAATAAAAAGTTAAGGAAAGCAAATACATATTTTTTGGCAAAATTAAAAATTAAATAAAACTTTTTATATAAAAAAAAGAGTTTAAGAAAAGTCATACAAAGTGTCGAACAGTGAGAAAATTAAACCGAAACAACGTTTTAAGGTTCATGATACGTTCATGCTAAGGGCGATTTTAGGATCGGATTCGGCCGATACGCAGGAGGACGCAGCAGTAGCGGGGGCGGCTAGCAGCAGTGCAAATAGTGTTGGTGTTGGTAATAGTGGTAGAAATTCGAATAGTCCATCTGTGGGGTTACAAAGCAGTAAAGGCACTGGCACAGTTAGATTGGCTAGTTCATTTTGTCGAGGTGGCTGCAGTCGCTCCATATCATCAAGTGCAGTTTTAAATAATTCGAATAACGATTACGGCACACCAGCCACAGTAGCACCTTCTACATCTAAACATACGGGCAACGGTTGTATAGCATGTGAAGCGGATAAATACTATCAGCAACAGCAGCACTATCATTCTGAAACGGGTGAACGTAAAAGTCGTCGAAGTTTTGCTACACGCAGCAGTTGTAACAAAATGTCACATTCCAGTTCAAGTTCTATGCGCGCTAGTTCACGCAGCTGCATGTCTAATAATTCAAAATCCGTTTCGCCTGGCAGCTACAGTTGCAATGCTTTAAATGTAGACTTTAGCACCTACACAGCCACTCATCAGTGGACAAAAATGTTGGAGTGTGCAGAATTTGTGGGAGCCAAGTAAGTCTTGTCAAGAAATACTTTCTAAAAAAAGTTGTGATTTTTTTTTAATTTTGTGCTTGTCAAATCCATAGACGTTCCAAGCACACTGTGGTGGCCTACAAAGATGCCATGTATGTATTTGGTGGCGACAACGGCAAGACCATGCTCAACGATTTAATACGTTTCGGTGTCAAGGATAAATCTTGGGGTCGTGCTTGTGCCACTGGCACACCACCTGCACCACGTTATCATCACTCAGCTGTCGTTTTTGGCAATTCGATGTTTATTTTTGGCGGCTATACGGGTGATATTCATAGTAATTCGAATCTAACTAATAAAAATGATTTATTTGAATATGAATTTCAAAGAGCCATGTGGGTGGAATGGAAATTTTCGGGAAAGTATGCTGTTAATTGGAATAATTTTTGTTTAAAAGAAAGAGTTTATTATTGTTTTATATTAATAGAATGCCGGTAGCTCGTTCAGCTCACGGCGCTGCTGTTTATGATAATAAAATGTGGATTTATGCTGGATACGATGGCAATGCTCGTTTAAACGACATGTGGACATTAAATTTAACGGTAAGTAGCAAAATGAAGTCTTCCAAAATAGAAAATAAAAAAATTACAGAAATTTCTTTTGAGAGGACAAGCAGGCTTTTTTTGACTTTGAAACCTTTAAAAATCCTACCAATAATTATAAGATCATCTAATCTTCCCAGTCGATATTTATATATCTACCGATCCCGAATCAAATAGCAATTTTTTTCAACATGAATTTATTTTTCATGCATCATTTTTGTTCTTCAGATGTGGCTTCCTGTTATTTTTTTTTCATTTACACAACAGCCGGACTAGATCCCCGATAGGAAACTCGAACAAAATGATGATAAAAAAAATTAAGAATCATAAAAACTTCCTGTTGCAATTGGTAAAACCTTCGGGGAACTTAAGCAAAAATTTTTTTGTTTAAATAGATAATGTTTTTTTTTATAAAATTACCCACATGGGACATTTTACGTATTAAGGGATATTTCTTAAATTAATAATAAAACTTTATTTTATAAAGAAAAATATTCATTTGTAATAAAAAAAATGAGAGAAAAAATAATTCAATAAAATTTCCCTTAAAGGGAAATTTGCTTATATGCAACAAGCGTCCTGTAAATGACATGAAATATTTGTTTACAGTTTCAAGACATTTTAAATATAAAGATACTTTTTAAATTTTTAAAAGAAATAATAAAATAAAAAAATTTCCCTTAAAGGGAAATTTGCTCATATAAAATAAGCTTCCTATAAATAATCTGAAATATTTTTTTTAAGCTTTAAGATCTTTTAAATAAAAAAATACTTTTAAAATTTTTAAAATTTTTAAAATAATGGTCCAAAAATAAAATTTCCCTCATGGTAATTTTTAACTCAAAATTTAATTGTTTAAGGAACTTTTTTAGATTTACACAAAAATTTAATTTATCTAAGGAAACTACATACTTGAAAAATTGAGGAATTGAGATAAAAAGTATTTTTATAAAATTTCCCTCAAGGGATATTTTTATATACAAAAGGAAATTTAAAAATTTTAACAAAATAAATAAATATTTACTAAAACTAAATATACTAAAGAAATAAAAAACATTTATGCTTGAATTAGGGTGAAAACCATCAATGGGAAGAAGTCGAACAGAAAGGAGAACGTCCACCAACTTGTTGCAATTTTCCGGTGGCTGTGGCACGCGATTGTATGTATGTGTTTTCAGGACAAAGTGGTATGCAAATAACGAATTCTTTATTTGAATTTAATTTTAAAACTAAAACGTAAGTAAAACAACAATAAAAACAACAACAAACTTTTTATAAAAATTAATCATCTTTCTTTCTGTTCATTTAGCTGGCGTCGTATTGGCAATGAACATGTTTTAAGAGGTGTTGCTTCGCAGCCACCTTCACGACGCTACGGCCATACTATGGTCCATCATGATCGCTTCTTGTATGTGTTTGGAGGCTCAGCAGATTCAACTTTACCCAATGATTTACATTGCTACGACTTGGATTCACAAGTCTGGTCGATTATACAGCCCGAGCCTAATTCGGATGTACCCTCGGGTAGAGTATTTCATGCCAGTGCCGTTATAAGTGATGCCATGTATATATTTGGCGGTACTGTGGACAATAGTGTACGTCGAGGTGATACCTATCGTTTTCAATTCTCCAGTTATCCCAAATGCACTTTGCGCGAAGATTATGGGAAATTTTTCAATGAAAAACAATTCTGCGATATACAATTTATAGTGGGTCCCGAAGAAATTAAAATTATGGCACATATAGCCTTTGTGGCAGCTAGATCAAAGTATCTAAGAACAAAAATTTTAGCCGCTAGAGATGCCAGACAGCAACAAATTGAAAAGGTATTTGGTTCGAGTTGTATTGAAGTGCGCGCCTGTCCTCAGGGTGCCAATCAACAACCCCTATTAGAGGTTAGATTACCCAATGCCAATCCCGAGGCCTTTGAAATTATTCTAAATTATATATACACCGATCGCATAGATCTAAAAGAATCCTACAACAAAAATATTATAATTCTTATAACGGATATTTATCAATTGGCTGGTTTGTTTTTAATGCCACGCCTGGCTCAAGGTTGTATACAGTATTTGGATTTTAAAATCAACAAACAAAATGTTTTAGAAGCTTTGTATAATGCAGATAAAAAGAAGTGAGTTTAAACTATTTTTTATTTTTTCAAATTATTAAAAAAAAAATAAATTTTTATTTTTTTTTTTTTAAGAATACAAATTGTTAAGGATCATTGTATGCATTTTTTGATTAAAGAAGAAAACTTTAACGATGTTGTAATGTCCAATGAATTTAGTGATTTAGACAAACCTTTACTCGTAGAAATTATACGCAAGAAATTAAATCCTTGTAAAATAGTAGCAGATTCCAATATGGATAAGAATGTTGGTGTGTATTCAAAATGAATTTTTTGTGGTGAAAGTTTTCCATATTTAATATTAAACTCGTTTAAGGCACCACCTTGGAAAGTGATATGGCAGTATTTTTAGAGTCTACAGGAAAGGATTTTTGCGATATCAATTTGGTTTTGGATGGCCAAGTTATAATGGCTCATAAGTCTGTATTGTCGGCTAGAACTCAATATTTTCAGGCCATGTTTCGTTCATTTATGCCACCAGATAACACAGTGAATGTAAGTTATTTAATAATTTTAATTGTTATTTAAGAATATAAAATAATAAGGTCGATTTAAAAAAGATTGCTTTAAAAAAATGTTATAAATTTTGATTGAATTAAAAAAAGTATTAAACGAATTTGTAAAAATGAAAACAAAACAAAAAATATAATTTTTAAAGCTAAAAGTACCTTCTTTCAGACACTGTATCGATCAATACAAAATATATCCATTTTAACAAAAAGTACCAAAGTACCAAAAAGTACTTTTGATATAAAACTTTTACAAAAAGTTCAATTTTGTAAACTAAAATTGATCCCTATAAAAATTACTAATTAATTCAAGTACCTTTTTTCAGACACTGTATCGATCAATACAAAATATATCCATTTTTACAAAAAGTACCAAAGTATCAAAAAGTACTTTTGATATAAAACTTTTACAAAAAGTTCAATTTTGTAAACTAAAATTGTTCCCTATAAAAATTACTAACTAATTCAAGAACCATCAAGTGGGTACTATTTTTTTAAGTACAAATTTTAGTTTCCTTTTCTTTCAAAAGTACTAATTCATTTAAAGGTACAAATAAATAAGAACTAATAAAAGAATTTAAAAATTAGATAAAAAAATAATAAAAACGCTATTTTAAAAAAAGTACCATTTTTTCCTATTTTTTGAAAAACAAGAACCACAAAATTTTTAAAAACATACAAAAGTAATATTTAAAGCTTTAATATATTTTTACAAAAGTTATCAATCTTAACAAAATATCAAAATGTTTTTTTAGGGAAAAGTACCCTATATGACAAAAAGTACCTATGTTTTTAAGAAACTGTATTTTTCTTGCCAAAAGCAATTTGAACATAAAGCACAAAAAGTTTAATTTTAAGAAAAAAGCTCTCAATTTCGTTTTTAATAAAAAGTAGTAAAATTCTTTTTGTACTAAATTTTTAAAATATTTTACAAAAAGTACTAACTTAACCAAAAATTATTTATTTATACAAAATAATTTAAGTTAAAAGTTTACAGTTAGATTCGTATTAGAATAAATTTTAACAACTTTGAAGTTTTATACGCTACTAACTTTTACAAAAAAAAAAACTTTTTTTAAAACTTTTTCATCATAAACATAACCCCTCTTTAAAGGCAGCCCGTAAAAAATAATCTATTTTTACGAACTTGTCTTTTAATTTCGATAATTAACACAAATAATATTTTATTTATTTTCTTCATTTTTCAGATTTCCATTGGTGACATCCTACCCTCTGTCGAAGCCTTCCAATCTCTTTTACGTTATATTTACTATGGCGAAACTAAATTACCACCACAAGATGCTCTTTATTTATTTCAGGCTCCTCACTTCTATGGCCTGTCCAACAATCGTTTACATTCATTTTGCAAATACTCCTTGGAACACAATATAACTTATGAAAATGTTTTGCAAACGTTAGAAGCTTCTGATTATACGAAAATTTTCGATATTAAAGAACATGCTTTAAAGCTAATTGTAAAGGATTTTGCACGTGTTGCACGTTTGCCAAAAATATCGGGTCTATCGCGTGAGCTTTTATTGGAAATAATACGAGCTGTAGCCGATTCACATGGTGAATTTTTAACACGCATTAGTATTAATACAGATATCTGAAAATTGGTGTTATTACAGCCTGCTTTACAATTCCTAATGGCCTGGCTACAAAAGGGCAATGCTGCCTGACACCTTAAAGTGTAAATTCTTTTAATAGATTAATAATTTTGTTTCCATTATTATCATTGTATATTAAAAATAGTAAAAGAAAGTACTTTTAAAATATAATTGTTAAATGTATCTTATGCTGTATGTATTATGTACGTTATTATGTATTTAAATGTTTTTATTTAAAACACAAATTCTGGAAACTTTCAAATACTCCAAACTTTTTGTATCTAATTAATTTTTTTTAATCTTTTTATGTAATTTAAATTTTTATATCTAAAATACTATAAATTTATTATTTAAGCTTAAAGCATGTTTAATCGTTTGTAAATGTCGTAGTAACTTTAATTCTTAAGATAAAGTAATCTGTTTGTTTTATATTAAATTTATTATTATTAAAAATTTATTGAATTAAAATTTAAATAAATATAATTTCAAAAATTTGTTAAATTATGGGATAAACAAATCGCAATTTGAAATATGGAAGCAACATCTAATAGTATTGGCGATTTAAAGTAAATAAATAAATCCTGTTCTGTGTTAAACGCTTTAACAAGTCTGGTAACACCATTGGGACAAACGCAATCTAAGGGTAAACTACTAGAAAACACTAACATAAACTCAATAAAATGAGAATATTACGAAAATGAAAGAATTTATTTAACGATATATTTTGTTAAGTCTATAACGAATTATTTTGTAATACTTTAGATAAATGCATTGTACCACAAATTGCTTTTGCATTTAATTTGAGTTTTTAGGCGATTTAGTTTCTAGCTGCAGTAATTCAACTGACTTTTCTAAACACTTTATTTGATCCTCCAAGGCATTTCGCTGCGTTCGCAAATTTAAATTATAAGGCCTTATAAATTGAGCTGCCTCCTGTATAGTTTCCAGAGTTTCAAGCAGATCCATAATTTTTGTCTGAGAATCACCGTAATCATCAAAGGTGCCTGGATCAATGCTCTCTTCATATTCGCATAATTGTTTGTAAATACTATCTACACGGCGATTAATATTTTCTACCTGTAGTAATAAACAAATAATTTAGTTTCATTTAGCATAAAGAATAGTTAAAATTTACCAATTTGATATGATCTTGTGTTAAGGATTCTTCTAATTCAGACATTGTTTTTAAGTTTTGGCAGTATTTTTAAAGCTTAATCTTAAATCCAAAACTTAAGCAACAGTCTTTGAAATATGCCGACCGGTTCAAAGCCAATTGCGCGCCGCCGTTGCTATAACATTTATCTGCGCCGTCGTTACAGCTTATGATTACCTATTTTAACTTTATTAGGTAAATTTCAAAACACAACAACAAAAAATATTCGCTTGTATAAACATGGCACAATAATTTAATAAGTGAATTCGACTCGACAGCTGATTGTCATTTGTACAGTAACATAATTGAACTGAGTGGTCAAATTACATATCGCTGGTCCCATTTAAAAACGCCCTAACTCACATAATTGATACTTTACAGAAGTTAAGAACAGAAACTGTATTTATCACAATGTATTATGTTAAATGTAAATACTTATAAAACCGTTATTTTTCATAATAATTCATTCAAGTTTTGTAATCAGGTGATTTTGTGCAAGCGATATAAATAATACAGAATATGTCAAAAAGCTATATATACCTTATGTAATGAGGAGACAATTATCAGTTTGGAAATCAATCCCAGTTATTAACGAAAATGACATGAAAAACCTCACAATTTTTGCAATGGTTTGAAAGCCGGTTGCAGTTGTTTGGTTTTGTTCAGCGAAATGCGCTTGATGCTGGTTCTTTTTCTTTTTTTTGCGTTGTGATTACCTAATCGCGAATACAAAACATCAGTTATATTCCTTATTAAGTTTTTTTCTTCTACCATATTTCAAACACCTCCTATGTTTAAGCGAGTAATAACCAAAAAAATTTTAAAAAGGATAATAAAAAATGTTCTTACGGGCATTTGGTCTAAAGTAAGGTGAATCAATTACCAGGTGGCAAATTCATTATATTTTGCTGGTAATCATTACTGTCAAACTCCATATATAAAAACACTGCACAGACTTTTTATATATGGAGTTTGACAGTAGTTTTACGGCGAAAATTAATGAATTCGCCTACATTGCTACCTGATAATTGATTCACCTTGGTCTGATGTATACTTCCAATTTATTTTTAAGTAGGGTGTCAGACGGTCAAGTTTTCATTCAAGTTTAAAAAATGTTCTTATTTGTTAACCAATACACTCACACTTTAAAAACTTGCTGAAAATTTGCATTCAAGTTTTCGATCAATTGAGTCTCAAATTACATTAAAAAAACGGCTAACTGAAGTTCTTCCCTCCAAATTTGCATTAAAAATTCTGCTGTCAGTATTTTTCTGACATCTTGCTTTGAAATTGCGAGCACCCAACGTCACAGCTTTAAATTTTTGCGAATTTTGACAAGCAGTATGTGTAAATTTCTTGAAAGAGAATTGAACAAAAACCTAAACGTGTATCGAAGGCGAATTAATAACAGGTATACTCACGGCGAAAATGAATACGACACTGCGAAAGAAGTATGCACATTTTTTTTTTGTAAAAATCGACTTTGGCTGTCAAAAAACAAGAAGTACAATAGGAGATTATAACTTTTGACATTTGAAGAAGGAAAAATCACAAAGTCAACTGGGCTGTTAAGGCCACCTGTTATTAATTCGCCTTGCGTGTATCTGCACTCAAGGCGAATTCACATAAGGTGTCAGCGCGGCTACAACAATACAATAATAAAAAGAAAAACAAGCACTTAAGTGTATGATAAAGTTTAGAACACAAATAATTACTACACTTTTTTCTTACCCTTTTCAATAACGATTTTACTAAGATTCGTTTTTTAAATTGATTTAAAACTCTTCTTACAATTCTTTTTTAAAGAATAATAAAAAAAAGAAACTTTGTGATATAAAATGATTCACTTTTGACAGCTATTTTACACATTACAAAATTAAACAAAAAATTGTCAGCTGCCGACTGGTAAAATTATTTCGCTTTGTCTGCACTGTTAAACTGTTTGTGGAAATTCAATTTGTTACTTTTTTCTTCGTATATTTTTGTTGGTTGGCAACTCGATCAATTAAGTTAACAGCTGTAGAAAAAATTGGCGGTTTCGTTTTTTAAGAGTTTTAAATTTATTTTCCAGCAGTTTAGTAGCTGATAGAACATATTAAGTAAACAATTTGTAAACAAAAATGCGTTTTTTAACAATTTTAAAAAGTGGAGTCTCCGTTAAAGTAAGGCTTAATATAAAAGTCAATAAGAATTAATTATAAAAACATTTTTCTTGCTTTCAGTATGCTGCTCTCGAATTTGTTAAAGTTCTGTTAAAGAGTTCCTGGGAGCTAAATGAATTAAATCTAGAAATGGCTTGTGATTTTGTTATTGACATTTTGGCAGCTATTGGTCTGAATTGTACTATAACGCCAGAACAAATTAGTGATGGCGGCACCTATGTCTGGCCAATGGAGCAAATACAAATTTATAATTTTCATTATGTTGCATCGGATTTTAAAAAAGTGGAGGAGTTTCTTGGCGAACTATGTTATTTGGTTAAACTACAAAATGAAATATTTATTAATGATCTGAAAGAGCTGCATAATGATGAATTTGAAAGTCCCTTAGAATATTTAATGCAATTAGTAGCGGTGTGGTGTAATGTCTATAAGCAATTGCAAAAGTTTGAAGAGTTACATGTTAATAAACGTTTTGAGGAACCTTTGTCTAGAATTAGTTAGGACGATTGTTTTATTAGTGACTGCTAACGGTATTTATATATTGTTTTTTATATTGCAGATTTTCATTTATTGCTGGGCATGCATGAACTGCGTATATTGTATCGTTTGGACTTACATTTATTAGATGCTATTTGCAATCGTTTATATTGGAGTGCTATGCAGGGTTTATTGTAAGTATTTTTTAGGTTTTTTAGGTTTTTTAGGTTTTTTTTTCTTTTTGTAAAAAAACAGTATTTTTTTTACAAAATATTTTAGGTTATGTTGAAATTTTTTAGGTTATGGGTAATTTTTTTTTATGAAATTTAAAACCCTTGAATTTTTTTTGATTTTCATATACTTTTCCTAATCAAGCTATCAACAAACCCACGACATGATATTCTCTGGCTTACTTGAAATTTTCTCTAAGAACTATGATTTATTTTATGCCAGCTCTGCACAAACAATTAATTTCTTTTATGAAGCATTTGCTGTAGAGGTAATAAATATACTGTATAAATACATCATTACTTTTATTTATTTTTTTTTCTTTTTAGATTAATACCTTAACACCATTAAAACTTTATCAGTCTCTGCAAATTATGCTTGAAGAGGAAAGTGACTCCTTTAAATTGAATATATTGCTAAATTTTCTTATAGAGCCGTATATGATGCAAATTTATTTTACTTCAATGGCAGGAAAAAAGTATAAATGGCATGATAAAATAACGACTAAAAATATTGAAAAAATACAACAAGAAGCTTTAAAGTTTTTAAATATTTTACAAAGGTACAAGTAAATACTTCAAAATTAAGGAACCCATCAATAAGATACTTAATTTTTGTATGTTTCTAGCAAACTATTAACATTAGATTGTTTTTCGCGTGAATTTATTGAAGCTATTTTAAATTTAGTTTTTAAAACAGAGAACATAACCTCAACATTAGCCTGCAATTTATATATAACTATGATGAAGCGTAAATTTTCAGAACAGATGATTCTAAAACATATAATGGATTTTTATGTGGCTCATGTGGTAAATAACCGTTAAGATAAAACAAGTTTTCTTGCGATAATTTTTCCTACACTTTCGTAAACGTTCTGGCCTTAAAATTAGTTTTAACAATTAATTTTTTTTTAATTAAAATGATAAATGACAACTTGCTAAAAAACTTGCCGGGTGTCAATAGACCCTAAGCAAAAAAAATATTTTTATTTCTCATTATTAGAATTCCACTGCTTATTTGAAAAAGTATGTACTGGCTTTGTACGGAAGTTTTGAATTTTTATTGGATTTTAATCATTTATTGGAAATAATTACGGATCCTACAACTACAGAAATAATAAGATTATTAAGTGCTCATATATTGGTTATTATATTTGAAGTTAAGCTCAAGAAAAAAGGTATGTAAATAAATTATAGATTCAAGTAACAAAGGCAGCTTATTTGCGATATCTAACGTTAGTTAAACGAATTTCAGAATTAATAGAAAGATTAGGTTAGGTTGAGCAGGCATCTGTGTTCGGCTCACTTGGATCCACCTGACGATTCCTTTGTATTATTTTCAGAAGAGAGAATAAATAAATAAGAAAAACAGAGAGAAAGAGAGAAAGAGAGTAGTCATTTACGAGTCAGTCTTTGGTGTTTTTCAGCCTGCGCACAACAAAAGTAGAGAAGATGAAATGATCCAACCTGCCATATTGTTCTGACGTTTGTTCTTCGAGCCGCTAGCTAAGAGAAGTGGTAGTCAATACGTCTCACGAAGACCGCGAGATGGCGCTGAGTGAACACAAGTAGATTGTGGAAACACGGATGCCTGCCGAATCTGGCCTGACCTAACCTATAAAAGCTAAAAAGAAATACAAAACAAAATTATTAATAGAAATTCATATTTTCTTTTACTTAAAAAAATTCACTTTTTAAGATTCTGCAACCAAACAAGAATTACAACATTTATTACAAATATTACCCGAGATGTTTGAAAATTTGAGCTGCCAAAAGACACAGGGAATTTTATTAAAGGTGTACTCCTTCATACCCGTTGAAAAGTTACAAAAATCGGTAATTATATTCAGTATCGTTTTAATAAATGTTTTTGTAGTTAATTTAATTAAAATTTTTTACATAATTTTTATATTAATTCAAATTTACTTTGTTTTAGATTCTAGACAATCTTATCCATTATTCAGTAGGTATCTTTACTTACACCGACACTTCCCTGGAATATCCACTGCTTATGAATATTTTCAATATTTTTCATAAATGTTTGATTTATAATCGACAATGGCAACATTTAGAATTATTAAGTGATCACTTATTGATTAAATATCAAGAAATGTTAAAAAATCTTAAGAAAATGGAAGAAAATCAGCAGGAGGTATAAACAATTTTTCTTCAACCATACATAACCTTAAAAAAATTCAACTTAACCTTAAAATTTAAACTATTTTTTATTGCAGTCTCTATCAAGCTGCTTGCTAGAAAACTACACAAACTTAATTAAACGTTTCAATATTATAATGAAAACAAAATATGATTTAGTGGATAATAGCTATTTGGAGATCATACGCAGTTTGTCTCACTATTTTCTTTACAATAAAGAAATTAAATCTTTATTATGTAAAAATAACTCCTTGATGGATTTATATGTTTTGGAAATAAATATATCCTGTATATTAAAGCTAATAAAACAAGAAAGCAGAGCTAACAAACAAAATGTTATCATTTTTCCGGAAGCCCAAGAATTATATAAATTTCTATTGTCAATTATAAAAAATCTTGAGGAATTATTAACTTTTCCTGTTGTCCGAATTAAAACAGTAAGATTTTTGTTATTTAAAATTTTTTTTAGTTTCTAATATTTCTTCGTTTTTTCAGTATTTTTGCTGTTTTTTGCAATTGATAACTCATTTGCCTTTTAAACTTGATACTCAGATTTTTCATCAGTTGGTGCAAATCTTGATTATGGTTAATTTTAATAAGAAATGTTTAAACCGTAAAGGATGTAATGAATTACAACAAATACATCCTTTACAATCTTTGGAATATCAGCGCTTAATGTTGAGACAGTTTACGGAAATGCACAAATACCAAAGTGTACAAATTAATACAAACACAGTGTGGAAATTGTGTATTTATTATGGAATGGTAAATTTTTTTTAATATTTTGTTTTCTGAACCAAAAGTATGCGCTAAAGCTGCTTAAGAATTAAGTGTTTTCTTTAAATATTTTATCAGTGATAATTTTTAAATTTTACAAAGAAAACAAGAAAAATTAGACACCAGCAGAATATTAAGCAACATTTTTTGGATCGCTACATCCTTCATTATGCATTCTTCGCATCTATCTACTTTAGGTCGTGTACATTGTAACTTCATTTATTTAACCAACTAACTTTGTAAATAAGAATACGAAGAAGACCAAGCTCACACACAAACTGAAATATTTCTTTTCTGTTCTCTCTGTACCCCATCTTGTTTTTTTTTTTTTTTTTTTTTTTTGAGAAGAACGCTGATGAAGGATGTAGCGATCCAGAAAATGTGGCATTATATTCTGCTGGTATCTTATTTTTCTTGTTTTCTTTGGAAAACGTCTGCATACATTTGACAAATAATTTTTCTTTCTCAAAAAGGATGTTCGAAATTTAATTCGAACTTTCGAAATTTTTGTTAAACCCATTATCGCTGTTTCTTTTTGCCATGTGTTTGAGTTTTTTAAGTATAAAAAAACTTAAAAACGTAAATAATCTGTCTTAATGACATTTAGACTTCGAAATTTAAATTCTAGACTATTTCAAAGAAGTTCGAAAATTTTCGAAATTTAGAATTTGCAATATTAGATGACTATTTTTTTGCCTTATAACAAAATTGATAAATTTTTATTTATTTATTATTATTTTTTGCTAATCTAAATAATTTTCAATATTTTAACATTTTAAAATGCTGTTATAAATAGCAATTAGAATTCTTTTAACTTTAGTAAATCAAACATTTCTTCTGAATTGTTCAAGATGCCTGCCTTAACAGCTTGCACAGCTTTAATACATATTTTAAGCTCTGATACCAAGTAATTTAATACTCTTCGAAGTTGAAGTTTTTCCGAATTTCTTAACTACGTAGGTTCGAATTTTGAAAATATAATAAAAAATACTTAAAACTTATTGTTAAAAAAATTCAATTAATAAATTTAAGATTTTCAATTGTTATTTTATTCTTAGTTTCCACTGATTTGAAACAAACTAGTTTTGAGTAAAACACTTCCCCATAGATAAACTGTTTTGTAAATTCGAATTTGTAACGTTACACTGATATATTCTCTGCAAAAAAGAAACGACTCTAATTGTTGTTGTTGTTTTTAATCGGTTTTATCTTGATTTTGTTTTTTGCTTTTACACATTTTTAATTATACAGTGTTGCAAAGACATAAACCAGTTCGAAAAAAACACATTGGTTTAAAGCATCGAAAATATATGAGAAACCAATAAGGAAACTACACGATTTGAGCAAATCAAATGTTTTAGACAAAATTACGTTTATAAAAACGCACTATTACTTAAATTTACACATTCGAAATTAAGTTCGAACATGCTGTAATTAGCAGTATTTTTGGGTTTTTAATCTAAAAAGAATAATATTAACCTTTTCTTTATAAAAACTGGAAATTGAGTTTAATATTTTAATACTTTAGCTGATGTAAAACGAAGAGATTTTAGTTATAAATTGAATTAAATATAACAAACTTCTTTACTAAATTTTTCGAGTGGCTTGTTTAGTTTTAGCCTTCATAATTTGAAAATATAAAACCTTTTGTTTTTAGAAATCCAGCAAAAGAAAAAAAAATACCGTTCAAAACTATAAAAATGTTTATTTTAGGTTAAACATGGTTTCCAAGAAGAACTTAAAAATTTACTTATAACTTTGGCCAATTATAGATTAAAAATTTACAAGCATATAATATCCGTGTTAATATACAATCTATACAATCAAAATCCAGCTCTCAAGAGCATGACCATTATGGTAAGTCGCTGCATTTGCAACAACTTCAATATTTTTTTAAAAAAATTTTTTCTTTTTAGTTCATACTAAAACAACACAAACATTTGATTGATAACGAAATTAAGGTCGAGTCATCACAACTACTTAAAGTCCATGTGGTATTATTGGTATTACAGATATTGAAAAAGGCCTTAAGTGTTCAACCCATCAAGATAGGCCATAATCGTTTAGAGGCTTTAAAACATTTATACATTTTTATAGAGGACTTAGATTTAAATCAATTGCAAGCAAAACAAACAATGTAAGTTGGAAACGAGAGGAGGAGGTTAGTATTAAATATATATTTATCATTAAATTTATCATTTAGATTGGAACAATTGAATGAATTGCGTCAAAATTTACTGGGAGCTGAAGAGTGTAAAATGATGTCTGATTTCGAAAAAGCTCTTAACTAAACATTTTTCCTTTTTTTTTTTTTGTACATTTAATTATTTTTTCTTATACTAAACACAATGTTCATATTCTTTTGTTTTTATATTTGTTACATTTATTTTATATGTTTGTATATATTTACATTAAGCGTCTTCATTGAATTAAATTATTATTATTTTTAAACTGCCCAACTAGGGGTTCTTTTTTTTGAAGCTAAAAAAACAATAATTATTTTATGACAATTATTTTATTTATCTTAACAACATAATGAGATAATTCCAATCATTTTAGTATTTTTTTGTTTGCTTGTTTAGCTATAATTTTATAACGACAATTTCGATTTGTTTCCCCAACACACCTTAATAAATAAATGTGGAAAATTTGTCAATTATTTTTGAAATTTAAGTCACATGAAGATGTCTTCGTTTCAAATAAGATTTATAATTTTGATAAGGTGACCAGTCTTTCACATTAAAAGAAAAATAAATAAAAAATATTTTTAACGATGATTTCTTAGTAACTAAATATTTATTTTTTTGCAATAAAATCGTTTCACAATATTTTTGTTTCTTCTAAATAAAAGTTGTAACAATGACCTTTTTTGTTCGAATTAAATCTTCTTCGTAGTCATTTTTTTATGCTTTAGATTAGGTTTGGCAGGCAGCCATACTATTCAAATCTGACTAACTTATGTGCGTTTAATGATCTCTTTGTTCAGCCTGCTGAAAAAGAAAATGAAAAAGTAAAAGAGGAAGAGGAAGAGGAAGAAAAGTACGGAGGATAGAGATAGTAAAGCGATAATCAGAGTTAATTTCCGCTTGCTTTTGGCTAGAGGTAACGGTTCCCCATTTATTGCCCTTTTAATTATTTTTTCGGTGCAGTAATGTCCTGGCTAAAAACTCCTTCCTTTAGAACAAGTTATTCAGCTTAATCATGAAAAAACAAAAAGATTCCTCCGATTATGAATTCCGTGGGAATAAAAATAAATAAAACAGTGGCATCATCGTAATTTGAAGGAAGCTATTTTGCTTATTTATATATAATTTTTCTTTCAGAATTCGTAATACCGAATTTTTTTCACTTTTGGCAGGCAATAAAAAGGAAAAGAAATTTATAATAGGGAGAAGTGAAAAAAAACTCGCACGGAATTTCTGTTTATAATTGGGGTGATAATTATTAGATACGTTTCTGATGAAGAGTTTTTTTTTGGTAAGGTGTCCGTATAAATAAATAAATGGAAAAATATTAAATAAACATCTAAATTTCTTTTAAATAATACGGTAGTTAAATTCTACACCAACAAAACAAAAACCGGGTTTTCGATTAATCGTAAGTAAAACGAGTTTTTATGTTATTTTATTTATTTATTTTAATTTATCTTAGAATTTACACTATTCTACACTATTAATAACAAAATAATACAAAAATCTTACAATAAATTTAATTTTTAATCGATTAATCGGTTGTTAAATTTTTATATTTGGTTCAAACAAAAATTTATCTTGATGTTATTGTTGGTAAAAATCTTTGTTTTAAAACTTATTAGAAAACAAATCTTACATATTGTATGTTTTTTTTTGAACGAATAAAGTCTTTTAGTTAACGATTAATCGCCTAAAATTTTTAAAAAATTACCTTTTAAAGAGCCAAATTCAATTAAATACTGACAGAGATGATTAATTTTAATAATGAAACAAAAATAATTTTAAGAAGTTGCTTAACTGATTAATCGGTTACTCGATTATTCGTTGAATTTTAAAGTTTAATAGTTTTAGAATTGTGCCTTTGCATGCCAAATCAAAAACCATTATCCTTAAAAAAAGATTTTTTTTTTTGTTGTTCATGATCATAAATTGTAATTGAGACATGTCACAAATTATATAAATGTAATATGTCACACTTTTCTCCGATATCTAGTAATAAAAAAAGAACTAATTAATCCAAAATTTTTACCTTTAGAATGTGCGATTATTCGCAGTGTTTTTTTTTAATGACAACGGCTTTTATTTTATAACATTCCCTATTTTTGCAACCGTGAATAATTTACTCCGCAAAAAAACACTCCAAACCAAATTTCTTTTATTATTGTTTTCTTTTTGCGCCAAAAGTTACAATTATTAACTGTTTTTTATTTTAATTTTTTATTGATGGTGGAATTCTTTCATAAGTATTTTTCATCCAATTAGAAATTTTAAGGTGATGAAAAGTAATTTTAGGGCAAAATCAGTAAATAAATTTCAAAGTGACATTCTTCTCAACAAGATGCAACAGATTCATTGCCTGCGCATGTTTTAAGATTTCGAAGGACGTAATGGCAGACTTTTAAAAATGTGTCACAGGAAAAGTAAAAAAGTGCTGGGGGCCTTCCGTTAAAAATGTCAACTAAAAGAAAGTGGGAGTATTGTTGCAAATATTGTACATATTTTTTTTTAATATTTTCGTTTTCAATTTTAAAGCTGTGGTCAGATCATGTTCAGACGAAAGCTACAATGAATATAAAAACCAAAGAACAAGAGGGGGCCAAAACTAACAAAATTATTTTTTTCAAATACACAGTGCATCTATGACCTTCGAGATGCACTGAAAGGCAGTAATGAGCACATCTTAAATGTAAAAAACAGCTTTTTATCTCTGCTATGCTGCTTAAATCTAATAAAAACAAGCAAGAGGGACATGCAATTGTGCTCAAGTGAGCTTCGTCATGAGAGGCTGCCACTCCTGATTAACTATATTCGGCTGTGCCAAATCTTATATACCTTTTACCATTTATCTAAATCTAGTTTAGTGAAGAACTTCATTTAAAAAAAAAACAAATATAGAGGTGACAGAGAAGAAAAAAACAATTTTTACAACAAAATGCCATCGGCTTTTAATGGGCTAAGCTTTTTTAAGAAATTGTAGTATTTCCTTAAAAGTCTTTTCAAAAGCTGTAAAATGATACTCATATTGAAATTTTGAAAATTTCAGAGGCACAGACCCCGAAAAATATGGGCGAGCGCCAATTTCTTCGCTTGATGTTTTTTTTTCTTAATTTTCAATTCTCCATCGTTTCATATATGTGTTTTTTTGATTGGAGTTACTTCATTGCTCCAAATAATATAGAAAAATCAAAGGTAGGTGTGGTGTTTTGCCCGCTGCGTCGAAGGACATACACCGATCTGGCTGATTTCCAAGCAACTCTTTTGACACTAAGTCTGATTGATGGGCGTATTCAAATTTTGTTCTATCTGATCTAGTGCCTCGGCAAACTTGATTTCAACATTAACAAGGACGGACATCGCTCAATCGACTTCGCTATGCATACGAATTTAGAATATATATGGGGTCGGAAATTGATATTGTAGAAAATACAAACGGAAAGACAAAATTAGTTTTACCCTTTTTCCACTTTGTGTGGTGAAGGGTATAATTAAAACTATAAAATTTTCTTTTATTTAATTTTGTCCATTCAAAATGAAATGATGACACACAAATTTTGATCAGCTGTTCAAGTTGTGGAAAAATGTACACGTAATATTTCCGATACCAAATTAATGTTCATGAAAAGTAAAAATATCACGATAACAAAAATTTCACAATTTATTCAAAATAGGACTGAATGTTTTTCTGCGTATATCAGATAAAAATAAATTAGAAACAAAAACTTTTTCGAACTTATTTATTAAATTTGACCGCCAAAATTCCTCATTTCTATGGGTATCTAAATTTTTCTATTACTTTAATTATTTAAAACCATATCTACACTTAAAGTGCTACATCAAAAAAAAAAAAAAAAAAAAATCGAAACCCGCTATAACCGGGTTCCCGATTATTCGTTTCCATATTTACTAAAATATTATAAACTTATAATTTTTTATTTAAATTTTGCCTGAATATTTTCGTTTTCCTTTCTTAATTTTCTGATTTATAAGATCATGTGTTTTATTTAAAATTAAATCATAAACAAAATTTTGGTTAATTTTTTTGCTTAAAAGTTTAAACGCCCTTAAACTTATCGTTCATTTTGTGTCAATTTATTGCTTTATTTAGAATTAAACAATTTAAAAACATTTGCCCGCTAATTAACATTATATTGTTAAATGAACACAATAATGTAATCAGTGCAAAATCATAAAGACAAAATCAATATTTAACGACTCATTTGCTGGCTGATAATTTTAATCAAAATTCTCTAGAAGGAACGGAAACAAAAAAACTTTAATTAGTTATAGATGAATAAAAGCATAATTATCGAATGAATAAATATTTTTAATGTAAAAAAAAGAAATTTTTGTAACAGATTCTTATTAATCAGCCCTTTAAAATTATGTTTGTCGTCCCAACACTAAAATCCTTTCAACTTATTACAAAGCATTAATATTCAATTAATTAAATATTGTAGAATTTGATTCTTTACTTTCGGAAAAATTCTCGTACACTGAGTAAGATTTAAATGGGTACAGAAAAGCAAAAACAAAATGAAAAAAAAATTAAAAAATTTTAGTATTTCCTTAAAAATCTCCTCAAAAGCTTTAAAATGATGCCCATATTGATATTTTAAAAATTTTGAAAATTTCCGAGTCCCGTAACTCGAAAATTATGGGCGAGGGGTTCAGCATTTTTCAAAAATTTTAGTATTTCCTTAAAAATCTCTTCAAAAGCTTTAAAATGATGCCCATATTGATATTTTAAAAATTTTGAAAATTTCAGAGGCCCATAACTCGAAAATTATGGGCGAGGGGTTCAGCATTTTTCAAAAATTTTAGTATTTCCTTAAAAATCTCTTCAAAAGCTTTAAAATGATTCCCATATTGATATTTTAAAATTTTTGAAAATTTCAGAGGCCCATAACTCGGAAAATATGGGCGAGGGGTTAAGCATTTTTAAAAAATTTTAATATTTTCTTAAAAATCTCTTGAAAAGCTTGAAAATGATGCCCACATTAGTATTTTAAAAATTTTAGAGTCCCTTAACTCGGAAAATATGGGCGAGGGGTTAAGCATTTTTAAAAAGTTTTGGTATTTCCTTAAAAATCTCTTTAAAAGCTTGAAAATGATGCCCATATTGATATTTTAAAAATTTTGAAAATTTCAGAGTCCCATAACTCGGAAAATATGGGCGAGGGGTTAAGCATTTTTTAAAAATTTTAGTATTTCCTTAAAAATCTCTTCAAAACCTTTAAAATTATGCCCCTATTGATATTTTAAAAATTTTGAAAATTTCAGAGTCCCGTAACTCGGAAAATATGGGCGAGCGTCAATTTTTTAACGTGATTTGTTTTTTTCTTATTTTTTACTTCTCTATCGTCTCTTATATTCGTTTTTTTGATTGCTCAAAATGATATGGAAAAATAAGAAGCAGACGTGGTGTTTTGCCCGCTGCCCCGAAGAGGACATGAACCGGTCAGTAGCAAACTTTTCGAAACTACATTTATCTAATCGATTGGCGTATTTATATTTTCTCTAGCTCATCTGGTCCTTAGCAAAGTTGATTTTAACACGAAGGGACAGACATACAATATACCCTTTTTTCACTTTTTGTGGTGAAGGGTATAAATATTAAGGAGTGTTGCCATATTGATGCGATTTTAACTTTCATGTTTATTTATTTTAAACCGTTGTATGCAGACATTTCAAATGTGCAAAGAGTATGTAGCACTATATCCGCCTCGTGGTTTAAACTATTTTAGGTAAATATTTAAAATTCAGGGTGTTTGTCCTCTATAATAAAAAGTATAAAGAGCTGATTGTCATAAATACTGTTTTTTTATTTTGAACAAAAAAAAAAAAAATAAATAAAAAAAAATAAAAACATAAAATTCAAAAGTAAGGGGTAACCCATGTATGATACAGAAACCTTCATATGAGCCGTTTATTTTGAAAGTGTCATAAGTCACTTTTTCAAAAAGAAAAAACGAATGAAAAAAATTTTATTGTTAAGAGCTGCTACGATTTTCTGTTGACTAAAGTTTTTATTGGGGAATAAGTCTCCTAAGATAGAAGTGAAAGTAAGTCTTCTCGAGATTTAGCCTCAATACTTCAAAAATCTTTAAAACACAATCCTCTTAATATCCTCTTATATCAGCTTAAAGCAAAGTGACTTATGTCTCTTTCAAAATAAACCGCTCATATGTAGCTGATATTTGTTAATAAAATTAACAATCACTTCTTTTAATTTGAATTTTATTATGCCATATTTTTCTTATACAATAAATTAAAGTCTTTTCCTGTTGTCAATTATAAAAATACACTACTCAAGTATTTATAAAGGAATTGAATTTTAAATTTAATTTATTGAAAAAAAAAACAAAAACGTTTTTAATAGTTTGTAATAAAATAGATAAAGAAGATTTTTACTTGTTGTTATTTAAAGAAAACTTTTTCGATTGTAGGTGTAAATTATACACAAAGTTCAACTAGAATATTTTTAAATTAATTAAGGTGACCAGTTACTTAAATTTTAAGTTTAAGGCTTTAGTAATTTTATTTTTTTTTGTGTTTTAAAATTACAAAGAAATAATAAATTAGAAATAGAATTTTTATAATCTTAAGAAAAAAAACATTCAATTCTCTTTTTATCATTAATACTCAATAATTAAAAAAAATATATTAAAAATACATAATCCTCGATATTTTTTCAAAAATACAATTGTTAACCCAAAAATTTCCATATTTACAAAAAAAAAAAAAGTAATTAACAAAAATAAATAAATAAAAGCAACAAAACAATAAAATAATAACCCCTATTCTGCGTTTCGATTCGAATTTAAATTTTCTTCGTCTAACAACTTTCGTATTCTGCGTTTCGATTTCGTTCAGTTTCTACCGATTGTTTGTATTCTACATTACGATCGCAGCTCCGTTTTTCTCAGTTGTTTTTTTTTTAACGGAGGTGCTTTCTTTATTTGTATTTTTACTTTAAAAATTGAAAAAATCTGAGTAGAAAATGTTCAGAAACGGCTTAAAAAAACACTTAAAATTATTTTTAACTAATTGATTTTATTAAATAAATTTTCTTTTGTTTTAAATTGTTAATTTTTGTACCCGAATCTGATGTGTTTTTTTATGTATTACGGGTTAAAAACAAGAACGCCAGAGCAGTTTGAAAAAACTGGTAAATTTAATGGCATCTAAAGCAGACATTACGTGTGGATACCACCAGCGATAGAAGGAAGAAGTAGCAGAGTTCTGAGAGTAGGTTGCAGGAATCGTCAAACACATCAGATTCGGGTACAAAAATTAACAATTTAAAGCAAAAGAAAATAATTTAATTAAAAAATTAATTAAAAATAATTTTAAACCGTTTCTGAACTTTTTATCTCATTTTCTACTTACTTTTTAACTAAAAAACACAAATTAAGAAAACCCAAAAAAAAAAAAAAAAAAAATCAACTGAGAAAAACGGAGCTCCGATCGTAATGTAGAATACAAACAATCGAAAGAAACTGAACGGAATCGAAACGCAGAATACCAAAGTTATCAGACGGAGAAAATTTCAATTCGATTTGAAACGCAGAATAGGGGTGAATAATTTTTTTTTTACAATTATGATATTATTGCGAATTTATTTAAGTTGAA
This sequence comes from Cistogaster globosa, assembly GCA_937654795.1. Taxonomy (NCBI): domain Eukaryota; kingdom Metazoa; phylum Arthropoda; class Insecta; order Diptera; family Tachinidae; genus Cistogaster; species Cistogaster globosa. The sequence goes on from OW569406.1 coordinate 6,454,569, forward strand.
TTACATAAACTAAGAGATAAAAAGTATAAAAGATTTGGCACGTTAAATATATTAATAAATTTATATTTTTTCTTATAATTTAAAATATTTAATAAATTGTGTGAAAACTCATTATTGACTGCCATGTTTATAATCAATTTTAATCTTAACATCTGGCCACTTTATATTCCTTAAAGCATCACTACAGGGTGCAACTAATGCATTCATAAATACACACATGCAGATTAATATGTCTACACAGAAAATTACCGTTATGACAGGCATATTCATCTGTATAAATGCTTATAAGCGCGCAGGCTTTTAACGGCCGATTTTATATGTATTAGTGCTATTTTTAAACGAAAAAAATGCATTGATTTAAGTATGAGTGAGTGTGTATACATAAGTGTGTATAACGCTTAGCTCTAACTAAAGCTTCTTTGCTATTTTTTGTTGTAGTTGTTTTCATAAATAAATATCAGCAAATTGTAACAAAATGTTATTTTTGTCATTTACTTTTTATATTTTGAGTGTGAATTTTCAACAACAATAAGTGCTGTACTACTCATGTCTCATCATGATCATCAACAACATTTCTGGGGTAGTCGTCGTACAAACAAACAAGCAACAAATTAAAGCAAACAAATCAAAACACACAGCAACTTTATTCATTGGCTTATTACTAGTACAACTAATACAACTACCTTTTTTTTAATAAATATACTACTTAATACAACAATAAGTGTCTTTCTTTTTTTTTTTTAAATAATAAAAGAAATAATGTGAAAATTATTTAATGTTCGTAGAATTTGCCCGTTAAATGCCAGTCAGATGACGAACTTCAAAACGATCGTACACTTGCAAAATGAAAACAAAATTTACAAAACGTGTTAAAAATTTACGAGAAAAAAATTGAAAAATATAACGGTATTTTCAACATTTTAAGGAAAATCGAGTGTTTTTTAGTAAATGATTAAAAACACAAAATTCTGAAAAATGAAAAATAATAAAAGAAATAAATCATAAAAATTCTGAAAACTTAAAATTAAAAAAAAATTGATTAATCTTAAACTTTTTAAGCAAATTTGTTAAAAAAGGAAATGTGCTAAACAAAAAATTCAGTTGTACGTACTAATTTTGAAAACTTTTAATTTTAAAATCCTTGGCATTTGTTAAGAAAATTATAAAATGAAGAACTTGAAATGTGTTAATTAATTAAAAAATATATATTTTTTCTTAGAGAGTAACAATACTGACAACCTAAGCACACTGCCATATTTAACCGTATTAAGAAATTAAAAATTAAAGCTAAGCAAAATTTTATTTTGTGCTAAAAAACTGAATCCAATGTTTATGTTTGTAAAATTATTATTAATTATATTAACACAGTTCTTGTTGGTATAAAAGACAAAAATTTATATTTTTTTAAATCAATCAGGAATTCAAAAATATCGAAGCTGAGTGTTGCCCAATTGGCGGTTTTTTCTTTAGATCTTAAAATATTGATTATAATATAAAAAGCGAGTATAGTCCCTTATTTAATAGTACATAACGTCCTTATGTTATATCTAAAATATTAGGTGGACTAACAATCTGGTAAATGCAAACTCCATTCTCGCTGACTTTAAGCCGGAAGAGCTTCAAAAAGGTCTTCGTTAAATCATATTAATCCATTTAAAATTGCGTAAATTTAAATTGAAAATATTAAACAAGTTTTTCTCAAAAATCGCTAATTTATTTTAAATAATCACTCTTATTGAAACAATTATAAAAATCTTACAAGTTACTAAAGTTTATAAAAAAATTTCATTCAGCGCAAGAAAATTATAAAAAGAAATAACTCACAATTAATTAGTTTTTCTTAGCTTTAAAATATCTATTTGATTTCTTTGAATTAATTGTAGTGTTGGCCAAGATAATTTTATATAAGAAAATTTTTTTACCTCAGTTTGTTAATGTAAAACCAACTGAAGCAATTAGCAAAATGGTAATTTATTTTAAAGCGTCTTGAAAGTTTGCAGAAAAAATCGCTTTTAATATCAAATATTCATTTTATTACCGCTTAAGTCAAATTATTCATAAATTATTCGTGTCTATTAAAAGTGAAATATTTCAAGCAACCGATTGCAGGTGCAGTTTCAGGAATTTTTGAAAAGGCTCACAACAGGAAAATCGCCAAAATCAGACAAAATAGATCCTATCACAAAATGGAATTTTATACATATAAAATAGTTTATAAATATATAATTAATAGTTCGTAAGAAATAATAAAAAGTAAATAAAATCCAAAAATTAAAAAAAGGAATATAAAAAATGAGTGGCAACTCCGATACGAAAAATTAACGCCTGGATTATCAATTTCCGCTACAATACTAAAAACAAACATTGTCAGCCAGTAAAGGCTGGGGCACATAGAATTCGCCATACGTTGTGCTTTGACAAATTCAACTAAAGTCAAAGTAACGACGGATGAGCTTGGCACAATGAATACTTTGCTGACGGATATTAAATCAAAGTTTGCTCACTATTTTAACTCACTTTTAAATTTAATTTGTATTTTATTCACTTGTTAATTTAATTAAATTTGTATTTTATTGTTTGCCACCAAAATTGTTTTATTAAAATCACAAAACGCAATTGAAACACAGCAAGAGTTAAAAGAAAACAGAGAAGAAGAAGCAGTTGATAGTTGTCAAAGTATTCAAAATACGTCAAAAGTTAAAAGTTGACCAACTTTCGTACTTTGCGTTGACGGACACGTATTGATTGTGACAACGCTCATAAGAAAACATGTATTTTAACTGACTTGTCAGTTGAATTTGTCAAAGTTTAACGTATGACGGATTCTATGTGCCCCGGCCTTAATACCGAATTTACACACGTCAACTTTTCTTGCAGCTTTTTAAATTTTGTGAAAAAGAAAGGAGTGCGGAATCATTTTGTTACTCGTTTTCTGACCCTCAAAATTCAGAATTGTTGCAAGACAAATTGCCGTGTGTGAACTGCGAATAACTTTTACCAAAATTGTTTTATTATCATTAAAAATAAAACATCCTTCTGTTGCAAATGAGAATATGAAAGTACTTTTTTAAATTCGTTATAACAAGTGTGATTTTAATAGAAATTTTAATACACCGTGACTTACGTTTTATGCATTATTAAATTGAAATTTGTGTAAACTTTGATATTTGTATTTTTTTTTTTTATTTATATATTTATTTTTTTTTTTTTTGAGGTTCAATAAACAAAAATTAACGCTGCGTTGCAAGTATTTTTAGGAATTTTATTAAACTGGATATAGCAATGAAAATATATGTACTCTGACACGCCGCTAAGAACAGAGAGCTGACAATTTTAATGTATGTATGTAACATCCAAATATAACATTTTTACGTATACGTACATATGCACATATAGAGATAGAACTGTACGTTTACTAATATTCAAATAGCGGATGAGTTAATAAAGAACATTCAAAATGTATAAAATGTCGTCCTGCTAAAATAATCCTATTCAAGCAAATTTTTTTTTAATTTGTCGTTAAACATTTTGATAGAACTATTGGCAACTCTTTGTATGTTGCTGCTAACTGTTAACGTTCAATGGCCGACATTTTCTTTTTTTCTTTTCATTTTTAAAATAAAATGCATTGCCATCATAATTTATTGAAATAAAGTGAAAAATTATAAATAATTAATATGCCAAACACAAATTAGTTTTGTTCTTTATATTTGTGTGATTGTTTTTCAGTCGTAAAAGAGAATTTGTTTTTTCTTTTTGTAAGTTAAAGGTGTAAGCAGAAAAAAAAGTGAAATATATCACGCAGCAAAATAAAAAGCAAAAATAACTAACAACAAAAAGCTTAAATAATTATTATGTAATTATTAAATAGTGTTTTATTAATTATTGTTTGGGACAGTTAGACGTTATTGCAAGTGTTATTTAAATATTGCTCTTAAAATCGAAATAAAGAAGTAAATAGAAGGATTTTGTTCTCTATAAGATTTAATTGAACCAGCATAAAAGTACTAGATCGAGTGATATATGCCAGCCAACCTATGAAATCGACATTTTGGTTCGAAATAAAATCCTTTACAGCCTTGAAATTATGAATAGGAGTTAATATGCCGCTTAAGTGATTAGGGGCAATCCTTAAAAATTGTTAATTCATGACACAATCGTTATTTATATACTCATTTTGAATAAATTTAATTCCAGCTTTTTAATAAATGTGTTTCAACTCGCCCTAAAAAAATTAACACTTTTAAATTATTTATTTCGTTTTAAAAATACACACGGTGTTTTTTTTCACAATGATTCTAATGCTAATTAATAGAACTAATAAATATTGGAAAATAAATAATTAAGTTAATATTAAATATTTAGATGAAAAGAAAACATTAATAACTTTTAAATAGAATAGACGAGAAGAATTATTAAATAAAAGTAAGAACAATCAGTTGAAGTTTGAAAGAGAAAAATTATTTTTTTACGAAAACAAGCAACAAATACAACAATATAAGGCTTAAAATAAAGTTAATTTTATATATTAAATAAATTTTGTAGAGAATTTCAGTGTTTTTAGTAAGAAAAAAAAAAAATAATGTAAAGCGAATTTGTGAAAAACGCTACATTAGCACTACAGTGTTAGAAATAGCTGTTTTTTTTTTCAATTATAGAAGAACTGAATCGAAAAAATTTTAAAATTATCTACCAAATGTCAATAAACTATAGCAACAAAGATTTACTATAAACAAAATTGCAATTCAAATCCCACACTCTTTCCATGACCGAAACCTTACTTTGGAATGGGGTTGAAGGCATTGTCTCGCTTAAAAACTGTGCTTTTTCTTGGATTATCATCAACTGTTATTTGTCAAATAATTTTTAATGAAGAACTCAGCATTCATCGTTGATTATGAGTTGTTAATTGGTAGTCATTGACCTCCTTAGGAATCAGTGAAAAACATGCTCTTATATTCACTTTTAACTTATTTGATTTAAGGTTTTCGATCTTCCTCCTTAGCGTTGAGGTCTTGAGAGCATCTGGAACACTATTAAAGCTTAGTAAAATTTTTTATAGTGCAAAATCTAATCAATACCATACTAAAAATCTGGATTTATTTCTATAAAATACCACAGCAAATCATAATCTGCTTTGCCTCTCTATACAAGAGGACTACCAGACTTGTCATTCTAAAAGCTTTTTTTTTTGCTCCTCGAACTTTCTGAGTATTAAACTAACTAATCGTTGGTGTGGGATAAAAGAGTGGAGTTTTTTTTTTTTGTGAGCGTATATTCCAACTAATCCTTAATAGTTATTTTAGAGATAAACCTCTGATACTTTTGCCAGGTGGAGAAGAAGAAAAGAAAAACTTGCTATCACAATGGTTAATCTAACATATAACTGGATAAAAAATTTAGAAAAATAAGAACTCTTATAAAATTGCAATAACACTAATTTTAAGTTTACACGTAACAAATTCTCTCAGCGATAGAATTTGACGTTTTCATCTCATATGTTATCTCTAATGTAGACTACAAGTTACGGCCTTTTTACACTGATTAACATCTACCATCAATTCGCGAAGATGTTAACATCTTCCCATAAGAAATACACAGGGCTAAAAATCAGCATGTTTCAACATCTTTAAAAGATGTTCCTAGCTCATTTTGTTCCATCTTACACCTTTTGATAATATTAGTGTCATCACTAGAAAAATGACAGTAATTTTGATACTCTGGTGGCATCACTGATAAAATGGCGTTGAAAATATAAATAAATATTTTTTTAATGAAAATGAGCGACACACACAAATGTTTGTTTTTAAATATTATTAAATTTAGGTACATTTTGAAGTATTAAAAAAACAAAAAGAAAATATTTATTATTTGGTGATCTTGAGCTTGGAGAAAATTAGCATTTTTAATTAAATAAAAACGCTGTATTAAAAATCAAATAATAAAAAAAAAATATTTTTATTTTATATTGTTTATTTATTTAATTTATTTTGGACATCTTTCTCCCAAAATGTTCCATAGCGGATCTTAAAAATATAAGTATTTATCGAAATTAATGTTCATAATCCAGTGTATTGTGACCTAAAAACAGACTTAGGTCCACTAAAAACTTTTCTTCATCTTCTTCTTTTAGAATGGTTTGCCATTATTTCAATCCATTGCATTTATAACTGAATTTATTCTTTCAATGTCACAATTATTCCAATTATTAATGTGTCCTCGAAATCAATTTTTTCAAATCTTATTTCTTTTACTACTAAAAATTATGCGTCGTTTATTAAATATTTTTGACAGCACAGCTGATGGTAGATGTTAGATGTTAAATGTTGTCAATGTAAATGACTGTAACACATTTTCTACATCTTCCATGCGTTTTGCCAAAATGTTAGCCTATTAAAAACGATAACATATAAACAGTGTTTCATCTGCTGCTTTTTTTTTAATAATTTAGCGATTTTTCATTGAATTGAACAAATGTTATGAAGGTATAAAAAACTCAATATTACAAATATTTGCAATATTGTAAAAAAATAAATATGTAAATAAATAAACTTGTCAAAAGTACTTGTCAAAAGTGAGTTGAATTCGAAGGGTTGCACATAGACCACTCTCTAATTTCATTTTTATACCCTTCACCACAAAAAGAGGAAAAATGTTATATCTTAGTTTATCAATCCTATTTGTAATTTCTACAATATCCATTTCAGACCCCATAAAGTATTTATATTCTGACTTCTTATGCAAAGCGAATTCGATTGAGTTATGTCCGTCTGTCCGTCCGTGTTTAGGTTGACATCAACTTTGCCAAGGCACTAGATGAGCTAGAGAAAATTTAAATGCGCCAATCGATTATGCATAATTTTGAAAGAGGCGCTATTGAAAATCAGCAAGATCGGAGCATGTCCTTCGAGACAGTGGGCAAAACACTCTAATTTTTCCATATAATTTGAAACACTAAATTAACTCTAATTGAAAAAATAAATACATGTATGGGGCGATAGAGAATAAAAAAATAATAAAAGAATATTAAGTAAAAAAAATTGGCGCTCGCCTCTATTATCCGACTCAGGGGCCTCTGAACTTTTCATAGAAAAGTACGATTTTGCACCATATTTTTTAAGGCATCAATATGGGTTTCGTTTAAAAGCTTTTAGAGAGATCTTTCAGAAAAAACCAATATTTTTTCAAAATTCTTAACCCATTAAGAGCTATTGACATTTTGATGTAAAATTATATATCGTACTTATTTTTTTTTTCTTATTTTTGAATTTTTTGTCACCCCAATAGTTGCTTTTTATACCCTTTCACAAAAAAAAAAAATATAAATAAATAACGGGGCTCCGAAATTTTAAAATTTTATAAAATATCAATATGGGTATCATTTTAACGCTTTTGAAGAGGCCTTTAAGGAAATACTAAAATTTTATAAAAATGGTTAACCCATTAGGAGCCGATGTCAATTTATGTAAAATTATATACATACGAGGGCTGCTATATATATTTCTGGCCTGGCAACACTGAGTGCTGCCAAGTGCAATCTGACATTTCCATTGGAAAGTTTGTCATTTTTAAGCATAATCGTACTCAAAACGCTTTGACGTACGACCATTATTTGTGTTGTTTACAGTGACTTGAAAAAATTAATATAGAAAAAAATGTAATTAATTCGTGAACATTTTCGTGCCATCATTTTTTACGACAAGAGTGCATTGATTAACTTAAATCTTTGTATGGCGATGAAGCACCATCCTATAGCACTGTGAAAAATTGGTATAATGAATTTAATCGTGGCCGAAGCTCGCTCAAAGACGAATTCCGTGAAGGTCGTCCAAAAACGGCTGTTGTGCCAGATAATATTAATGCCGTACGTGAACTCATAATGAAAAATCGACATGCGACAGAAAGATAGAGACATCCTTGAACATTTCTTCCACCAGCATACATTTGATACTGCATGAACACCTGGCCGTAAAAAAGGTTTGTTCACGTTAGATTCCGCACAATTTGAAAGTCGCTCAAAAAAAAGGCTCGTGTCGATTAGTACAAAGAAATGTTGCAAAAATACGATTGCGGTGCTTCAAAAGACGTTTATAAGATCGTCACAGGTGACGAGTCATGGATCTATGCGTATGAGCTCGAAACGAAACAACAATCGATCGTGTGGGTCTTCAAAGACGAGCAAAATCCAACGAAAGTTGTTCGTGGAAGAAGCACTTCAAAGCAAATGGTCGCTGCTTCTTCGGCAAAACTGGTCATGTGGCGACTGTTCCGCTTGAGCAACTTAGGACGGTCACTTCTAAGTGGTACACTACAATATGTTTGCCTGAAGTCATCGGAGAAATTCGAAAAACCAACAAGAAAAGACGAATCATTGTTCACCGTGACAATGCGAGCTCTCACACATCGGCTCAAACCAGAGCGTTTTTGACCGGCCAAAACGTCGAATTAATGGGTCATACGCCGTACAGCCCTGACTTGGCACCTAATGACTTCTTCTTGTTTCCGCACATCAAGAAAATAATACGTGGTTAACGATTTTTGTCACCAGAAGAAGCTGTTGAAATGTTCAAAAACCATGTTTTAGAAGTGTCTCAATCGGAGTGGAAAAAGTGCTTCGACAGCTGGTTTGAGCGCATGCAAAAGTGTATAAATCATGCTGGAGAATACTTTGAAAAACAATAAAACCATTTTCGATTACAAATATTCGCATTTTCACTATTAGGCCAGAAATATATAGAGCAGCCCTCGTATATGCAGTACCAAATTTTTTTTTTTTATTTTTTAATTCTCTCTCACCCCAATATTTGCTTTTTTGATTGGAGTTACTTCACAAAACTATATTTACATAGATAGTGAAGGGTAAATAAGATTCGGCATAGCCGAATATAGCACTCTTACTTATTAAAGATGACGTCATATTCGTGAAAGTGAGTTCTCAATGAGGACACTCTTAATTTTTAATTTCCTTTTTTGGTTGTGGCGTCGATAATAATACACCCAACTGTAAAAATTTAAATTGGCTATGTAACTGTAAGGGCTCCAAAAATAGCGGCCTCTAACAGACGTAGAGACATTGTTGCTGCTTAAAAAGTATTCTTTATATTTTAAGTCACATGGCGCCTTTTTTCAGAATACATTCGGTTAAACGAAAAAATATTAACTAAACAATTGTTAACATTATCAAATGTGAAAATAAAGACGTTTAATCTTAATGTCATATGAAATATCTATTAGTTGGCATTTCGGAAAAAATAAAACACTCTTAAATAAATAATATTTTTAATTAAATGATTGTCTTTTGTTTAACAAAAAAAAAAAAAAAAATATGTTATAATTATAATTAATGATATGTTTGCAATGTAGACTTTTTTATTTTTTGTATATATTAAAGAAGAATTGTTAATAAATTATTTTAAACATAAAACTAAAGAAATTTGAGACCCTCAAAAGATAACTTATAAATGTCAGAAAATACGGAAACTATTTAAAAGAACTAACTAACTTCTTGTGAACCTTGAATTAATAAATTTCCAATGACAATTGACATATAAGTGAAATATTCTTGGTTTCTAATTTCCTAATAGCATCTAACATATTCGTATAGAATTAGAACTTTACAGCTAAGTCTAATAAATCAGCTCGTAAGGCGCCGCACATAGGGGTATTTTGCCAATCTACACAGACATTACTTTTTTTGCTTATATTGTGTCTAAAAATTTACTGAGTGCCCCTAGAAACTTGGCAGAAAAATCTGTTGTAGTCATGAGATGTTAAAGCTCTAAGACAACAAAAGTCGGAGAAAGGAGAAAAAAGTTCCCCTTAGGGAAACTAATCATACCTCTGAAAAATGCAAGTTTTTTCTTAATTTTCCCGGTATTTTTTTTAGCAATTGCAACTTTTAAGATCACAGAATGTTAAAAAATTTTTTAGCCCCGCCCACTTCTGTGGGTGGTTAAATAAAATTTTATTTAATCAAATTGATGTAACTATTAAAAGAAAGTGATTACATACGTCTTTAAATTTTAATTCAACCCTATTCTGGGTTTCAATTAAGTCCTCGCATTTAGTTCCGTTGCAATCGTAAATTGGTATTTTTAAGAAAACGGAATCGAAAGAAAAAGAAGAAGACAACAATGTTTACAAAATTAATAGCATCACTGTGGAATGTGGAAATGAAATAGCAAAATAAGCAGGTTTGTTAACATTTTCAAAAACAAATGTCAAATTTAATACAAAAAGTTCTTTGTTTACATAATTAAAAATAATTTCTTGATCAAGTTAAATAAAAAAATTGTTAAATAAAATAAAAAAAATTAAAAACAAAATAAAATTTGGTTAATCACGGCAACTAATTTTTGAGCTGGATTTTTTTGTTGGAGGAACCAGTGCGTTGAGGATTCCTGCAACTTCCTCCCAGAACGCTGCCACTTCTTCCTTTGATCGCTGGTGGTATCCACATGTAATGTCTGCTTTAGATGCCATTACATCTGCCAGTTTTTCATACTGCTCTGGTGTTGTGATTTTTGACCCGTAATACACAAAAAAACACATCAACTACGGGTACAAAAATTAACAATTTAAAACAAAAGAAAATTAATTTAGTTAAATAAATTAGTTAAAAATAATTTTAAGTGTTTTTTAAACCGTTTCTGAACATTTTATCTCATTTTCTATTTACTTTTTAACTAAAAAACACAAATAAAGAAAACCCCTCCGTTAATAAAAAAAAACAACTGAAAAAAACGGAGCTCCGATCGTAATGTAGAATACAAAAAATCGAAAGAAACTGAACGGAATCGAAACGCAGAATACGAAAGGTGTTTAGACGGAGAAAATTTCAATTCGAATCGAAACGCAGAATAGGGGTGATTTTAATGGGCAGTGAGAGGTATACCACCAATTCTTTTTGTCAATTTCCTAAAAATATTAATTTTTAAGCTTTTCAATGCTTTCTTTACCAATTACTCGCCTTTTAAGATTATTATTAAAAAGATATTTTTGTAATTTGTTACTGTATTTAATTTATCTAAAAATAATAAATTAATTCATAGTAATAACTTGTTTATGATTGCAACGATAAATTTTATTAAAATTATAACAATTAATTTATTTAAAACAAATTCTCCGTGCCGTGGTTCTACTTCGTCTGATTCTTCAAAGAACTCTTCCGAATCTGAATCCTCTTCAACGTTAAGTACAGGTGGAAGCATAAAAGAAATTGCTTCTTTCGTAAAATGGGTTTTTAGTGGGTTAGAACTTATTTATGTTACACTGAAACCTTGAAAACTCTCTAGCAAAATTCGGCCTGTTAAACCGGAAATGTTTGTTTCGTGCCTCAGCCGCTTCTTCTAATAACAGCCCAACATGCAACCAGGCCTCATTCATAACAAGTCAGCCGTGTCTTAAAATTTTGTGCATTGTAGGTGTTATAGGATGCCACTGATATAGAGAAACGTAAAGTTTTGCAGTATCTGCACAATAATCGACAAACTCTTGCATTTGGATTTTGTGACCGCTTTATATTATTTCAATATTACTTTGATTGATTAACTGCCCGCGAACTTTCGTTGTCCATCTATTACGGTTCATTTCAGTATTCGGTATCGAAAAAACCATTCGACAAAAAAAAGTTGGCTTTATTTTTATAAATAAAAATTTTGTTAAAGAAATGTCCGCTGAAAATGCGGATTTTTAAATCCTTGAACAACATTTAATTGAAAACATTAAACAGTTGTTTTTAAATTCCGATAAATTTCAATGAACTATCGGAAAAGTTTGGACCTTGAGATGCGGTCAGATTAAATAAACATCTGACTAAAAAAGTGGAACTACTATTTTTTTAAATGTTTATTTAATCTTTCCTGACATGTAACATTACGAATGTTGGTTAATAATATAATAAATGTCATATGTTACCTTTTATATTGAGTGGGATCTTATATTTCGTAATAAATTTTTTCCATAATTTAGTGGTAACGTCTTTTTAGTAAAATATTTAATTAATATGACCTTACCTTAAGCAACATATTAATTTCATATCCGTATTTGAATAAATAAAGTTGCCAGATCCACAAACTTATTAAGGGACGTATAAGATAATGACAAGCGTCTCAGAACTTCATACAAATAGTTTCCATATTAGCGTGCATAAATAAGCAAATATAAAACTGGCTGTGTTGAAAGATCATTCATGGTACGATTATTTTAATTGCGGTAATGAAACGCACTGGGGATAGCCAGTTAAGCAATGTGACATTATTGAAAAAAACGCCACAAACATGTTTATGTTTTAAAACTTTATTTTTATTTTTAAACAAATAAATTATTTATATTTTTTGATATCTATACCAACAAAAATATGTATATTTCTAGATAACAACGTTTTTATACCTTTCTGTCCAAAAATCTTATCGGAATAATTAAAATCTAATTATTTGATAACTTTTATTGCTCTTCATTAAAAACCCCTAATATAAACTATGCTATTTCTCCCGCTAATATATTTTCGTAAAATATTCCATTTAATCATATTTGATTTGTAATACTGACATTTAAAGTTATTCTAAGTTTAAATTAACGGTCATAATAAATCACATTCGTTTAATTTTGAATATCAATTATTATTTATAACCCTTCATATAAATTCTATAAAAATTATGTCTAGTGAGAAGTGAAACAATAAACGACAAAATGTCTTATCGCTAAAAAAAAATAAAGGTCCCATACTATTATACCTAATTTTGAAAACTTATTAAAAAAGCAAAATGTTAAGCAGACAATGATAAATGATTTTAAAAAGCTTAAAACAGTAAAAAAACTGGTGTGAAAAGTAAATAGTTGCAATAAATTATACAAGCTTTCAGCCTGTTCTTATTTTTTTTTAATTGATAATTTTGCTTTAAATCAAGTATTTATGCCTATTTATTTTAAATATAATAACCAAAAAATAAAATAAAAAATAAATTGATAAGAATAAATAATATAATTTTGGAATTGGCGATTTTAAAGTATGATCTAACCTTGTTATTAAATTGTATCAACAACACTTACCTAACCGTTAATATTTCTCTTCCATTTCTTTACATTACATTTATGTTTTGTTTACTAAAAGCTAACGGTTAAATACTAAATTATAATAAAAGTGTGGCCAAGTAAGTTAAAACAAAGTAAATTTTTATGTATTTTATACAACAGTTTGAACAAAATTATTGCATTTCATAAAACTATGAAAATTGAAAAAAAAAAACAAAATTCCGCTACATAAAATATATGTATATTTTTCGCGTTTTTTATCTTAGGTCATAATGACCGTTTATTTTTTGCGTTAAAATCCGTTGGCAAGAGCCAATGTGATGTATTTTTAATTCCGTTGTTTTGTGAGAGATTATCATCGATAAAGGAATCAGTTTCAGGACAATATACACTAGTAATAGCATTTTTTATTCATAAGCCTTCTTATTTTAAGACATTAAGGCACACAAAATAAAATTAACTTTAACTTTCCATTTCTTTTATGGAAGTGTTGTTATAAGAAATTTAAACAGCCTTATCGGATTTACTTATTTATCATTATTGCGGCATATAAATCATTTATTGCAAAAACATCATCATTATAAATAAGAACAACAATTATAATGCTATTAAACAGAAATAATGCAATCTATTTCATTGTTAATAAATTATTAGCGACTGATAAGAAGGTCTCATTAAATTAATTGTGAATTATGAAAGTTCAAGCTGAAAATAAAGCGCTAAAATTAGCAAGTACAAAAGAAAAAAGTGTTGACAATAAACATATGTTTTTCTGATTCTTACATTTAAAATAACCAAAATTAATTTAATTTTTTTGTTTTTTTTGTAATACAGTTTTGTAGTCTTTTGTCACAAATCTCCATGCCCATACGGAATATTTGTTGCTGTAGAGTTGTATATCTTCCTAAACGCATACATTCGGAGTTTTCCAAAATTCTATCAAAGAAAATATACTTTGTTTTTCTGAGGCGATAACCTACTTACATACTCCCAATAGGATATTCTTTCTTTACACTCTGCAAATTAACAGTACGATTCTATGCACTGGAACTATTTGCATAATTCCGGTAACACAAGAAAATATGTGTCACCTTTATTTATACTTTTAGGTTTTAAGTAAACTTAATTACTTTTTCTTAATGCAACATTTATGGAAAAATTTTGGGAAAAAACATCTAATTTATTTATACTAATAAGTAGATAATATATGTAGCACGGTAGTTTTAAGTTATAAGTTGTAAAAAGTCCAATTGCATTAGGTTTTACATCTCTGGTATGCGACTGACTAGGAAATATTTTACAAAGAACGTGACCAGAATGTTTTTATATTCAAAAAACTCAAAAGCGATGTTTAAAAGAAAAGAACACAAAAAAGCGGATTTGAAAAAAATGATAGTTAAGCACGCGCTTTTTTAATTTTTAAGAAATTGTGGCGACATATGACTGCTATAAAGAAAATGCAAGGAATAAAAATGTTAAACATGTGATTCTCTGAATCCATATAAAAGATGTAAATGTTAAACTTTTCAATGAAATAAGCGCCAATTTTCTTAACTTATGAAGTTACCAGATGCACAAAATAAATCCAACGATTTAACACTTTACAAAATATCAAAAAAAAATTTTATCTTTAATTCATGATTAAAATAATTATCAAATCTAAAAGGACAAAAAAGTTAATTGAAAACGTTAGAATAATAATGTTAAGAAGTGAGATGTCTGGTTTCCACTATTGATGCATTAATTGACTTGTTTTATGGGCTGTGCTTTGCATACTTTCGTCATATCATCTCGCGATTATTACTAGAAACTAGCGCACATTTGTGAAATATTACAGCAGTCAAATTGTATTGAACAAAGCAAACCAATTAACGCATGGTAGCGGTAAGGAATTAATTCGTTTTTGCCATTAAATTAACTGTAAATTTTCATATAAAAAAATCCATATTTATTTTATATGGTGCCTAAAATTCATGATAACGGCGAAAATCAATTAATTTACTATCGCAACAAACTGGTAATTGATTTGCCTTGGTATGAAAGCATGCGTTAACTTTTCTACAAAAATGGCGCAAAACCCAATTTTAGTGATTTGTAACGCATACACCAAGGCGAATTAATTATAAAGTGGCAGCGTAGGTGAATTCATTAGATGGAGTTTGACAGAAATAATTACCATTAAAAAATAAGATTAATTCGCCTACTCCGCCACCTGGTAATTGTTACACCTTGGCCTACACGAACTCTAGACTTTAGCACACTTTTGCTGTAATTGTTGAAAAAATTACAATTTCTTGACATTTAAAGAAAGAATTTCTAGATGCACTTTGTTGTGATTTGTGTTATTGAAAAACCCACTGTTATTTTAAGTATTTAAAAAATTAAAAGAATAACTAAAGATAATAAGAGTAAGAAGAAGAAAATTGTTTTTGGTTTTTTATGGTTGAATAGTAGGGAGCCGAAATATGGCAACTATAAAAAAATTACTAATTTCTTTTTCATTAAAACAACACTGTTATACAAATCAGCAATACATACTTATATCGTAGAGCTAATTAAACAGTCAAACCGTTAGTTTGTTTGCACTCAATCTTAGCAATTTAATAAAATGCTCTTTGATTTTGCTTAACTTAATTGCAAATAAAGTGAACTTATCATTTTGATGCATCCCTGATGTTTAGTATTTTCATCACTTTTATATTTCATTTAAGCAGCGTATTTTATTACGAGTTATTTGTATTACAAAATTATTTTGTTTAATAGTTTGTCTATATTAAATAATTCTGATTAGGTAGTTAATGGTTCTTTTTTATTAATATTTATGACATATATATTATTAAATCATTGCAGACAATTTGTGGTAGTTAAAAATTAAATTTGATTTATGACTTTAATAGTGGGGTTTAATAAATGGTAATTTAAGGTTTAAACGATATTTTATATATAAAGTTGTTAAGGGAGAAGAGACAAAAATTAGCAGATATTTTTTTATGTAAAATTTTTTTTAAAATAATAATTATAGAAGAGGGATACTTGGGTCCAATTTTAAAGTTAATTTTTATTAATATTTTAGTTTTATTTAGATACAGTTGCATTTTTCCAGAAGTAAACTTAAGTTCTTATTTAAATACGACAAAAATATGGTAGCACTATGAAATGTCGAACACAATAGTTTTTCAAAAAACAGCTGCTTATAAAACAAACAAAAAATTTTTTTAAGTTGTGGTTATCAGTGATGCCAGAAATTTTTATAGAAAAATCTTTTTTTAGGAAAAAAATTGTTTATTCTTTCTACTTTTAAAAATATTTGTCAACGTTTGTACATGAACAAGGGAGACATCAAGTTTATTACAAACTTCGACAGAGTTGGAAATATTAACTCACTATCCGCTCTAGAAATTTTTAACGTTGTGTGCCAAAACTCTTTTACGGTTACACTTTTTATATTCTTTAAATATTTATTACATTTATGTAAAGGAATTCCCTAAATTGTCACCTAAATTTTGTATCTCACTGTTTTCAGTTAAATTTGGAAAAAGATTTATTAGACTTACTAGTGAAGAAACTTTTTTATAAATAACGTTTTTAGGATCAATATGAGAAATCTTCTTTGAGGTTGCTTCATTAAAATCAAATTTTTTTGTTATTAGTTTACTCAACTTATAGCCCATTCAGGCTGACACAAAATTAAGTCATTTCGTGATTTCGACCGAAATCAACTTGAAATTACGTAATTTCGCATACATTTTACCATTGCCCAAATTATCTCATTTTACTTAATTTCAACGAAATTAACTTGAAATTACGATAGACAACGCTGTTTTTGTGTAAAATACTACTTTGTGTGCAACCATGAACTTATTTACAGGAATACACGTATGTACATACATTGATATATACAAACATGTATGCATAATAACCATAGTGATGGATTATGAAAACTGCAAGAAGTTAAACATTTTTAATTTATTTTTTGATATTTTATTATTAAAAGCTTCCAATTTAATTAATATCGTGTTTTCTTCTTCTTTTTTTCCATTTTGTTCAAAACTTGAATGCAAAAGAATAATATAATTCTAACATAAAAACGAACAGCTGTTTCTGAAATTAACTCAAGTGTCAAATAACCCACTATAAACACTCTAGATTTCGTTCGTAATTTCAATTTGAAATTACATAATTTCGTGGCAGCCTGAACGGGCTATTACTGTAAAATGCAATTCAATTATTAAGTAACAGTTAGACCATTGTTTTAGGATACTAATTTACAATAAAATTGTTTTACATACAAATATGTTTGATAAGTTTTTACAAGAAGATGCCAAATTATATTTCAAACAATTTAATCAAAAAAATCATATGATTGGTAACAAGATCTTTAAATCTTATTTTGATTAAAAAATCTTTAAAATTAAGGTAAAATCTTTATTCTGGCATCGCTGGTGGTCATAGAAAAAATGTCCAAACTTTGCTGAGGTTTTTATTACAACCGTCATTTCTGCGTCACTTATGTTATCTTTATTAGAAATTAATTTTTTAATATTCTTATTTTCGTTGCCACAAACCTTTATATTTAATTTTATTTTAAAAAATTTAACAAAATTAAAACAAACTTTTTCATTGATTTTTTAAATGCAAAAGAGTTGCCACTTAAAAAAAAGTAAATTTCGCATTTATATGCCAGGATTTATTATCATACACAATCGTACAATTTATTCACACAAAAGCCTCACAGAATTCTGTCCTACTTTAATAATCGTTTCAAAATGGCGTCTTAGGTGGCACACTATTATACAAAAAATATGCAAAAAACAGATGCTTTTAGTATTTTGTTGTTTTTTCCACACATCATAAAAAAAAACAACTGTGATCTCGTAGAAAAATCCATTTAATGAATTATTTCAAAAGCTTATAACATCGTAGAGATCTGTCAAAAAGTCTGTTACACGCACACACAGTTTTTGAGCAAACATACAATTTTTGACAGCTCTTACGACTGAAAATGGTAGTCAATCCTGGCCTTAAATAGCATTTAGAGATAAATGAAACTTAAATACAAAATTAAAATTGACCCTCGAACATACAGATTTTAGAGTCAACCTTTCAACTTTTTTTCTCAGTGTATTGAAAAAATATTCTTAGGGTTTTTGCTGCGGATAACATTAAATGACATAATTTATTTTATTATTATTTTTTTTTTAATTTTAAATATTTCATGAAGATACACTGCGGAAGAATTGAAATTATATTTTAAACATTACGCAAATTCAGTTTTTTTTTGAGTGTAAGAAATTTTTTTTTTTAGTGTAAGATATTCTTAGTTTTTTTTTGTTTTTTTTTTTCTTTTTGTTATGGATGACACTTAAAAAGATAATTTCTTTTATTATTTTTTTTTTTGCAATTTTAAATATTTCATGATAATACATTTATTATTATTGTTGTTGTAATTATTGAAAACACTTGAGATAATTAGTGCTAACATATGTTTAAAAAACAAAATGTTAAAAAAATAACTGTGTCTAAAGAAAAATTTATATTAATAAATTAAATTTAAAATCAATAATGATAAAAAATTTTCAATCTTTTTTTATTTTTGGTTTGATTTTTTTTAACAAATATTTGTTTTATAATTATCATTAAATTTTTATATTTCATACAAATGTAGGGATTGTTTTGATGATGACATAAAAACCTAAATAAAATCTTTTTACGTCATAGCAGAGTTAAGAATTTTTTTTGTTTTTCTTTACCTAAATCAGCACAAAAATTTGTTCATTTCCTTATTAGCAACTATCTTTTTATATATAATTCGTGCAATTATTTGTATACAATATATTAAGAAAAAAATATTAAAAATAAAATGAAGATATGGGGCAATAAGTTGATGAAATGTTTTAAATTTAACACTTGTTTTGCTGAAATTAAAAGTCTCAACATATTGAAATATACACTGATAAATGTATAAATAAAGGGTGTTTCAAACATTTTTTAAAAAAATTTCTATTAAGTTTACCGTAATATTAAGTTATTAACGCCGCTTAACACATATATTCTCTATGGGCATGAGAATTTATGGCAAGTAGACAACACTTGACACGCTTATTAAAGCTTAGCTGTTAGGATATATATTTTTTGTTTTTTATTATATCATAAATTAAAATTATTTACCTAAATGTGTCAGTCCATGTCTTAAGAATTCAAATGCTCTTAAAAAAGGAATCCAGTGGCATTGGCTCACACGCTTTATAAATCCAATATTAAGTTTTAATTCGGAAAAGTTGCCGGACTGTTGCTTATTTTTCGTAAGGGACGTATTTAAATTAGGGATGTAACGATACGCCAGTTCGCCGATGTGATACCGATACTTACAAATAAATATCGCCGATACTGAATCCGATAACGATAAGCATATTGAAATTGAGCTCAAATTAAAATTAAGAAAACTCAAGTAGAGAAATTCTTCTATTATACAAAATAACAGTGTTCATTAATTAGCCATTTCAAATTATCAAAATTTTCAATACATTTCAGTTTATAAAATTCAAATTTTCAAACTACAAAACGTCTGCAATATTTATGATTTTACAAAATAAACGATGGAATTCAGTTTAGATTGGTTCAAGATTTAAAATCGATATTAATAAGATTTAAAAGACAACAAATTAAATTTAAGATCATGTTAAAATTAAATGAAAATAATAAAAACAACATTGCAAAAGAATAATATTTAATATTGATATTTATAAGATTTTTGTTTAAAAAACAAAGTGTTCTCAAATTTTGCGGAGATAGGCGATTTCTTAAATCCGTTTGAAGCAGAACAGCAGTGGAAAATAGTCTCTCAGATGCGACAGAACTCATTTGAATTTTATGTTCTGCTTTTAATATTGTTACGAACATAAGATCTGGCAACCCCTGTTGTTGTTGTCCGTATGTGCGTGGTAAGAAAACAGAAGGTGATAAAGTTACTTCCACCACCATTGGGTGTGTGTATAAAATAATACGACAATTAGCTAACACAAGTTGAGCAACCTGAATGGCTGCGTTGGTAGAGATACATGCTGTAAAACAGAAGATCGTGAGTTCGAGCGCATCTTCGGACATGCGTACAAAGGAAGAATAATAAATTGTAAGGGAATTTAAAATTAAGAAACTGCAGTACAAACCTCCCGGAAATAGAAAGGCAACTATTGTGTGAAGCCATGGCCGGATAAATTAGAGAAGATGTCTGTTAAGTAAAAGTTGTCTAAACGACCTTTATGAAAAAGAGAAGAGTTCTAGCTGTTTAGCGGAAGGAAGTAAAAAAAAATGATTACAGTGTACGGCAGATGTTAAGTTGTGGCGATTGGATTAATAGGGACGACTGGCTCGGATGTAAAGCAAGGTGGAGAGATCTGTATATGGTTGAGGTTACTAAACAAGACATCAAGAGTAGTTAATGTCTCGCTGGAGTAACACAGTAGTGTAACGTGGATGGCTGCGTTTGTAACAACGTATGTTTAGTAAATACGACAATATAAGATCCTAAAGACGGGTAGGATCAGGATACAAGTATGTAGCCGAGATAGAGCCATAAGAAGTTAAGAAAATAGCGAATTTATAATGTGCCACAGTGGTATTTGCAATCAAAAGAATCCGTACGTTTATCCAAAAAGGGAAAAATGTAACAACTTGTTATTTCTCATAGTTGTCATGCAAAAAAAAGAATTGAAAATTGAATTTTTTGTTCAAAAAACTATAAGAAGTATCGGCGTATCAACAGTAAAATATCTCTGATATCGATATATCGGAAAACTAGAAGTATCGCCGATATATCGGTATCGGTTGCTTCCCTACTTTAAACATATGAAAGATTTATATTTGCCGCCGTTTTCACAGAAAAAGGTTGGCAGCACTTTAGCAAATTAAATAATTTGACAGCTAATAGTTTTGGCTAAATAAAAAAGGCGGACTTAATAAGAGATAACAGCGCTGTAAAATGGTTTTCAGGTTTTAATAGGTTTTTCTGTTATCGTTACAATTTCTGTCCGTCTATCAAAGACCTCTAGCCGTGGAAATATTCGCTAAAGGTGTATTATTATGATGGATACAACAACGAATAATAAAATAAAATTAAATAAAAAATTTAACGGATGTTAGGATAGAGAAGTTAATTTGGTGTTATAAACATGCAATTTTAACAACAGGATGAAACACTTTATCTGCCATAAAAACAAGTGTAAAAATAAAATAAAAGCGCGTCTGCACAGATCGCTAATCTAATATTTGTATTGAATTTCACACTTCAAGTTAGACAAAAGACATTTACATTACATTTTCTTTTACACTATCAGTCAACCCTAAATACGGGCGTTAGGCACGATGTAATTTAGCGTCTAGTTTTTACGCTGTAATGAGTAACTTAAATACGAGCGCCAACGTTGTGAAACGAACAGTATTGTTTACTTATCTTATTTGCTAAAAACCACAAAATTAAAATAATTAAGAGAGATAAAATCGCGAAATTGACCTTAAAGTAGCTGTAATGTCATTACTGTTGGAAATACTTTTGTATATACCACAAAAAAAAAACAATAACAACACTTCTTTTGCAGCCAACTTCACTTCTTACGCGCAGTCAAAATTGGATTTTTCAGTTGTCCAACGTTAACGTCGCTCTATTTGGGTTGGTCTCATACATTTTGTATGGGCATGAGAATTTTTGACAGTTAAATAACGTCTTACGCTCGTATTTAGGGTGGACTGTATCACACTTTCTCATTGTACTTAGTAAATTGACATATCTTAATGCTCACTATTATAGAGTGAAACAGGCTTTACACACACAGCCATTAACACTACATTGTGGGATTATAGCGATTGAAAATTACAATGTATTCTTTGCCACCCGGGAACTTCAACCATGTCAAGCACGACTAAGATAATATTCAAATATTCCGCCTAATGTTCTAATACACAGTTTCAAAATACCGCTGCTACACAAAAATTGTTTCCTTTTTCTAATTGAGACTGCAACAAGTATCTTTAGTTTAATTCAAGGTACTGTTGGGGTTCGAACTCATGATCTTCTGTTCTGTAACGCACCTTTGCTAATGGAGCTACTTTTTTAAGCGACTTCATAAGAGAAAGAGGTTATCAATTCGTCTGAATGCTGCCTTTTTATGTTTGACTGCAGAACTAATTAATTTCTGCACGAAGTTTGATTTTTTTTTCTTTATTTTTTTTCTTTTAAGCTTACAGATTGCTCTAGTTTTTAAAAAAGTTCATTATTTAAAAAATTAAAGGGTTTCCCAATAAAAGTTCCATGTTTTTTAAGTGTATTATGAACCGTGAGGCGCACAATTTTAAAATTAAAAGAGCTCCCAATAGCAAAAAGTGATACAAAATTAAATCTAAAAGTTAAAGGTCGTTCCCATAGGTGACCTATTTTTTGACAAACGCTTGAAAAATTGACAAAATGTCGATTACTATGATCGTTATAATAACAAGTATATATATTCAAAACTATAAATTACAGGGTGCCCCAATAGTACATTTAATTTGATGTCTATGGCCATACTCTTGAACAGTTGTAGACAGACAAATAACCTGTCTTTCTTAGTCCGAAAGTATAAAATTTGGATTAGAGAAATAAACGGTGTCCCAATAGTTGATGTAATTTAATGTATGTGGCTAAACTTTTTAACCGTTATAGACAGATAGCTAAAATCAGTTTTGAAGCCGGTTTTTTTTCAATAATTATTTGTATTGTAATCGCATACACCACACTTTGCTAGTGGCGAAAGTCACAATTTCAGCTCTGTTTAAAATAAACACACAGGCAGTTAGTTTTTTTGTAAAGAACTGCCATATCTTAATCTTACTTTTTTCTAAATAGATGTTACCAACATTTTTTAATTGTTGTCAGCTTTTTGTTTACATTTCTTTAAATAAAAAAAAATTTGGAAATTCCCTATAAAAATTTTAAGGCGAATTCATATAAGGTGGCAGCGCCGCTACAACAATACAACCATAAAAAGAAAAAACAGGCACTTAAGTGTATGGTAAACTTTAGAACAAAATCAATTACTGCGATTTTTTCTTACCCTTTTTAATAACGTTTTTACTAAGATTTTTTTTTTATTAATTTAAAACTCTTCTTACAATTCTTTTTTTAAAGAATAATAGAAAAAGAAATTTTTTAATATAAAATGATTCACTTTTGACAGCTATTCTACACATTACAAAATTAAGCAAAAAATTGTCAGCTGCCGCAACGATGCCACCTGGTAAAATAAATTCGCCTTGGCACTATGTATAAAATTATAAAGGTATTGCCAGGTAAAACGTAAAAGTGTAAATTGAATACAGAACTGTTATTGTGTGTTTTTTTTATACAAATTTTTCAAAATGACTTATTAAGCAAAAAATGTTTAATAACTATTGTAAACTTTAAACCTAAAACACGAACTTTTTATGAATTAGACCGTTAGTGTATTTTGTATTATTATTTTTATACCCTTCACCACAAAAAGTATAAAAAGGGTATAACTACTTTTGTCATCCCGTTTGTAATTTCTACAATATCCATTTCCGACCCCATAAAGTATATAAATTCTGACTTCTTATGCAAAGCGAAGTCGAAGTCCCTCTGTCCGTCCGTATTAGTGTTAAAATCAAATTTGCTGAGGCACTAGATCAGCTAGAAAAAATTTAAATACGCCAAGCGATCAGACATAATGTCAAAAAGGTTCTATTGAAAATCAGCAAGATCCGGTCCATGTCCCTCAAGGCAGCAGGCAAAACACCACGCCTGCCTCTAAATTTTCCACATCATTTGGAACAATGAAGTAACTCCAATTGAAAAAACAAAAATATGGGGCATTAGAGAATTAAAAAATTAGAAAAAAAAAAACATCAAGTAAAAAAATTGGCGCTCGACAATATTTTCCGAGTTAGGGGCCTCTGAAATTTTCAAATTTTTTAAAATATCAATATGGGTATCGTTTTAAAGCTTTTAAGGAGATCTTTAATATTTTTAAAAAATCATTAACCCATTAAGAGCAGATGGCGTTTTTATATATATGTGTAGCACTTGGTGAAGGGTATATAAGATTCAGCATAGCACTCTTACTTATTTTTCTGTTTTTTTTTTTTTTTTTTTTAACGTTAAAAATTTGAGTTCATAAGCGGTTATTGTATAGATAAATACGTGATTTTCAGACAATTACTTTTATAATTTTCTAAGCAAGTGTAAAATATTAAAAAAAAATACATGTAACTATTTGCCATTTATTTTAAAGCCTAAACCAACCACGTGATTGTGTTGAAAGATCTGGTAAACAAATTTACTCAAAAATTTTAAACAAACAAATGAAATAAAACTTCCGCTGGCCTCTTAAAGAATTCCAATGAAGCTGTGATTGTACAAAAGGATCATAGAATGATGTCCCCAAAACGTTGGATTTTATTATTAATTTTTTATATTTCATATTTAATGTTTGGTGCCAGTATTTATTATCACATTGAACATCGTTTGGAAGCTGAACAAATACAAGAGGATCAAAAGGAGCGTGCCAGAATTCACTGTAAGTATTACAAACTATTTAATACATACTTTGAAAATAAATGAAATAAATATTAGAATTAATTTCATACCCTTCACCTCAGGGAAAGGTGAAGGGAAAGGGTATATTTAAGTGTGTCATTCCGTTTGTAATTCCTACAAGATTCATTTCCGATCGCCTTAAATAAATATATCCGGATTTCTTATACTTAACGAAGTCGATTGAGTGATGTCTGTCTGTCTGTCAGTTAGTGTTAGTTTTGAAATTGATCAGACATAGTTTCATAAAATTTTTATTGAAAATCATCAGGATTGGTCCATGTCCTTCGAGGCAGCGGGCAACACACCACGCCTCCCTTTAATTTTTCCATATCATTTGGAACAATTAAGAACTCCAATTGAAAAGAGCAAAAATATGGGGCGATAGAGAATTAAAAAATCAATTGAAAAAATTGTGAAGTATCGCCCATATTTTTCGAGTAATAGGCGCCTGAACTTTTTATAGAAAAGTAGGATTTAAAAGCTTTTGAAGAGATCTTTAAGGAAATTGTAAAATTTTTTAAAGTGCTCAACCCATTAAGAACCCGTGACATTTTTATGTAATATTACATATCTTTCTTATTTTTTTTATTCTCTGTGAACGAATGAAAGGGGCAAATCATGAACAAAACTGCGACACCCACCCCCGCCTGAAATTTCCCTTGTGCTTCAGTTTACGGGAAGATCGGTAGATATTGGCAAAAACCAGTCCTTATTTAGCTTTTGACACAATTCCAAACGCTACCAAGAGAATGATAAAAATTACAGGGAATGAGAGTTTTTCATCTGAAAGGAAAATAAGAAATCATTCAGCAAAAATTGTGTCTTAAGATTTGCTACGCCCTACCGGATGTATTTGCATTCGTTGTTTTTACCCAGAAGTGTTAACCCAGTCAGGTTAGGCCCTCAAGGCCGACATTAATCTGTAGTTCATTTTTTTTTAATTCCTTTTTTTTTCTCAGTACAATAATTCTCGCGTCACAAAAATGTCATCGGATCTTAATGGGTTAAGAATTTTTTTTTAAATATTTAAAATTATTTGAAAGGTCTCTTCAAAAGCTTTTAAATGATATCCATATTGATAGCTTAAAAAATATGACGCACAATCGTACTTTTCTATGAAAAGTTCAGAGGCCTATAACTGGGAAAATATGGGCGAGCAAAAATTTTTTTACTTTATATTTTAATTCTTTATCGCTCTTTATATTTGTTTTATTTTTGTTGGAGTTACTTCATTGTTCCAAATGATATAGAGAAATTAAAGGTAGGCGTGGTGATTTGCCCGCTGCATTGAAGGACATGGACCGATCTTGCTGATTTCCAATAGCACCTTTTTCGACACTATGTCTAATCGATTGGCGTATTTAAATTTTTTCTAGCTGATCTGGTAGCTCAGCAAACATGATTTTAACACTAACACGGACGGTCATTACTTAACCGACTACGCTGTGCATAAGAAGTCAAAATATATATATTTTATGGGATCGGAAATGAATATTGTAAAAAATCCAAAGGAATGACAAACTTAAACTTCTTCTACTTTTTGTGGTGAAGGGTATAATAAACAAAACAGTTCCATTTAAATTACAATGATGCCACTTTTTCATTATTTTGTTCCCGCGGATATTCATTCTCGAGAAAAAATTTTTCGCGAGAAGAAATTCCGTTTAAAAATATTTATGATTGGGCTAATAATTTCTAAAAAACTTTTTTACGTTTTTTTTCATTTTTCAAAACTTTATAATTTTTAGAAACGTTAATATAAATTCTGAGAAATCCTTATATATGTAAATGACCGACGTAATCTCATATGAATTCAAAAATATGCAATATTAAGACAAAATATATGATTTTTATTTGTATTTCTTGTTTTGTAACATAATTTTTCTGCAAGTGTAGTTTTTGATGTTGCCAACTTTTTGTAATTTCTTAAAGAAAACACAATCTCTTAAGTGTGAAAAAATTATATGGTGTCGTTGTTGTTGCTGTTATTTAGCAATTTACTAAATTGCGTTAATGATTTTATCATTTGTTGGTTAAAAAAAAATTGATTATCACAAATTTTATGAACCTTGGAAAACCTATAAAACGCTTGCCAAAAATTAATTAACAAAGAAACGCACGATTTCGAAAGTTTACAAAAGAAAAGCAGCTCAAAAAAAATATGTTAAAATTATATTGTCTACGCAAATATGTTTTCTTTATTCATAATCTTTAATAATATTTGAAATTTAAATTAAAAAACTACAAAATAAATATTTGGTGCTTAAAAAAAAACTTTGTTCTGAAATGAACACACAAGCAAACATGTGAGTTAAATAGTGTGTAAATTTAAATTGTATTATTTTTAACAACGTTTCCAATGACCAAAGGAATCCAAGTATATAACTACAATAGTTTTTTTTTTTATTATGAGTTCGTTAAACACAGCTTAGCAAAAGCGTTGTATCCCTCTTGGATTATCTTACGGCAGATTAATTGGACTTTTGTCAAAAAAGTTTCCACGATTTTAATAAAGTCTGGCTTGTTAAGCTTTAGTTAGAAAATTTCTCTCAATTTGTGAGCTTTTTTAAGGAGAGAAATATGCAAACTAAATAAGTTGGGTCAAGAGAAAGTAGTAGAAGCCAATATTACGTGATCAGGACGATGGCTGATCTCTAGTATGCGGGTTTTGGATACCTAAGGACAAACGTTTCCAAAACACTGTGTAGGGCAGCTGTTCCGTCGGAATTTATTTTCCTATACTTTTAAAACGTAAAGGGAAAATGCTATCGAAGTTAAAAAAAGAAGTTTTTAAAGGCTGCATTCAGAGAAACAAGCACCTTACAAGAGGTGTAATAATCTATTTTATGAGAACAACAGCTAAAGGAACAGATTAATAAGCTTTGGTTCTACTCCGGAGGTGGGCGGACTGTCGTCAATTCCAGAACGAAACTTAACGATTTCACAATTGGATTAGGAAAGCATCAGACAACTATCGATGAGGTGTCTAAACGTTTTGACAGACAAATAACCAACGACACTACTTCCAAAGTAAGCGAACAGGCAAAGAAAGTCTAGAGTATTTACCTTTCAGATCGAAGCTGATTAAACCACAGAAGGGTAATGAAGTGGCAAGAGTGGAATATGTGGTTAACGGAAAATTAATAGAAGAATTCTATTCCAGAGTAAAGGAAACATCACTGCAAGTCAGAGTTATTTGATCTTCTTGAAATTTTTATTACTTATGCCAAGAATAAAATTAAAGTCAACTCCATCTAGAAGAGGACCAAAGTGTTTGTCGGCAACAGTATCAACACAATATGAATCACTGCTTAATGATGCTTTCTTTCTCGAAAGATTTAATTGTTAAGTTTCTAAACGCTGGAGATCAGTCGGCCTCCAGCCTTAACACAAATTTAACCACGTAAATTGAAACACTTTCTTTAACGAGTTTATATCTCCTCTGCCGTAAACTGCAGCAAATCGAACGAATCGAGGCTACATTCACGGATATGGAAGTTAGAGCAAAAAGACTAAAAATTTCATCTAGTGCAAGCAAACCCAAATTATGAAAATGAGAGTTTTTTTTTTACATATACGACAGTGAATCAAATGAGGCAAACAGTCTGGCAAGGTGATAAGATATGAGTGAATGTCAGAGAATAGATGACTTTGGCAAACTGACTACCATCCCTAAATTAGCGCAAAAAGCGCAAGATATCTGTCAAAATTTCTCATGTATATACAAAATATATAAAGCATCCCTAAATAGCACGGCATCAACGCTTAGCAATTGGAAAATCCAATTTTGACAGCGCGTAACAGTCCACCCTAAATACGGGCGTTAGGCACGACGTAATTTAGCGTCTAGTTTTTACGCTGTAATGAGTAACTTAAATAAGAGCGCCAACGTTGTGAAACGAACAGTATTGTTTACTTATTTGCTAAAAACCACAAAATTAAAATAAATAAGAGAGATAAAATAGCGAAATTGACCTTAAAGTAGCTGTAATGTCATTACTGTTGGAAATACTTTTGTATATACCACAAAAAAAACAATAACAACACTTCTTTTGCAGCCAACTTCACTTTTTACGCGCAGTCAAAATTGGATTTTTCAGTTGTCCAACGTTAGCGTCGCGCTATTTGGGTTGGTCTCATACATTTTGTATGGGCATGAGAATTTTTGACAGTTCAATAACGTCTTACGCTCGTATTTAGGGTGGACTGCAAGGTAACGCAGTTGCCTGATAGCTACTGTTGTTTACATATTTTTTTGTAGTATTTAGAAAACGTTATAAAACAGTAATGACATTTTAGCTTTTTTCGGGTTTATCTAGTGTTTTTATCACTGTTTGCATTCCATTTTATATGGTTTTATTAAATATGATAAGTTAACATTACTGTTCAAAACAAAATGTTGCGCTTTTATTTAGGTATGTCATTTCAGCGTAAAAGCCATGCGTTATTTTGCGTCGCGTCCTACGCTCTAATTTAGATATGGCTGTGACTAACATCAGCCGAGCCATATAATAACATACGAAGGTTTCAAATTACAAAACACGAAAGGAAGGCGATCTTGGTATAGAACGGAAAGGCAACAGTGCACAGAGTAATGATAGCAAAAACACTCCAATTTCTCTTAAGAGATAATGCCAACGACGAGTGAAGATAATAACAGTTGACAATTATAATAAAAACAAACACTTGTAATAATTAACGGTAATTGCATAATTTGAAAGATTGAATTTAAAATATTTATATAAAATTTTTATATTGCAAAATTATTTAAAATTCTTATAAAAAAAATTAAAAAAAAAAAACATTTTGAATCATTTTAAATTAATTTCGTGTAAAGATTATCTTTTAAGTCTTATTGTAGACGCAAACAACCCGTTTTATATTTCACACATTTTTATTTATTCGTCACTGGTGAAATGATCTTCAATCGAGCATGAAAATACTTTTTATATGTTAAACAAAATCATTAAATTAAATTTAAATTAATTTAATAAACAAACGCTAGATAAACGAGCATGTTTGCTGGCGAGTCAGCCCCATAACCAGACAGTCGTTCATTCACATCTCACGAAAAATACATTAAAAAAAATAAGTTATAAAAAAAGCCGAAACGAAAAACATACGGAAATGAAAGCAAGTGATACAACTACTCGTAAAGGCGCTTTCACACTATAAGACTGAGTATTAAGATTTGTCAAAAATTCGAAATAATATGAAAAATCTTATAGTGTGAAAGCGATCTTAAGTAAAATCTCATAGATTGAGAAGTAAAATTTGACACACCGATGGCTCTCTCTATTTTTTGAAATTTTTCTAAAAGCTAAGACATTTCATATTATCAGGGTTTTTTTTTGTAACAAAAAATGAAGCCAATTAAACAAACAGCTGCTTTTCAGAGATCGAAGCCAATTGCTGCATAATCATAGCTTATCCGCGGTTGATTTTTGTCTTGCGCCGACTTAAAAATACCAACCAGATTTTTAGAGGTAATTAAGAACTGTAAATGTTTTCTTTATTTTCAAACTAAATTTAACGATGTGCTGTTACGAAACATTCAGTGCAGATATGTATGTTAAACAAAAACAATTTCAAGCATATCCATCGATTAATTACAAATTTTGTTATAAGTAACCTAACAATTTCGCTCAGTTTAGGAAAACAAATGAGTTTTTTGCTAAGTGAAATCTTTAAATATGTAGTGTTTAAATCTTTCTAAGGTCTCTACATTTTACTTTCAACTGTCGGTATTGCCAAAAACACACTAAAAATTGTACTTGTGTACTAAATAAAATTAATTAATCAGCATGTGTATTGTTATTGAACTTTTTGTTAGTTTATAATACAAATTTGCCTTAAAGCTTTCAACAGCAAAAAAATCAATATTTGCAAAAATGGCTGAAAGAAATAGTATTTTTGATTATTTTCTATACAAATTGTCATACACATACATCATAATTTTGTGCAAAAAAATTTCATAAAAATCGCTGAGTTACAGCTTTTCTACACTTGTTCCCAATCGGCTAGTATCCGCCGGCAGCTTAAAGTTTTTCATACAGGCATCGTACTTCTCTAATACATATGTTTTTCTTTAGAACAGCTGTTTGCTTACTACAGAGAAATTATAAACAGTTTTAAGTGTGATAGTGTGAAAGCTTTTTGTAATGATACGTTAGATTTTTCGAAATCTAAATCATTCTCATACGAGAAATTTAAATGAAAATCATACGACTCAGTATTATAGTGTGAAAGCGCCTTAAATGTCACTATTATGAAATCCATAAAACTCCCGCTGAGATGTAACGGTCCAAGCTACCAATAGAAACCATTGTAAATGCAATTGGCCATTTAATTTGAATGTCAATGATTTTGTTTATTTAAGTGTTTTTTTTTCCTTTTTTTTTGCTACCAGTGTTTTCAATTCGTTTTTTCTTTTGTGACATTGTTTAAATTTAAAACTTAAAACAACAACTTAGCTTTACATTGTTTTATCTATGAATTAATCTTGTTTGTAGCGAGTGATAAGATTAATTGAAAAATAAAAACATTAAAATTAGGTGTGTTTTGCCTACAAATTAATTGATTTTAATTTAAAACAGATAAACTTTCATGTGATGTATCAAAACAAATATACGTCATTGGCTGTTAATGGTAATAAAAAGCGTTTATTTAATTTTAAAATTAAAATAAAATTACAAAAAAATAGAGACTGCTAGAGTTTTTCTCTAAAATTATGAACTTTTGAATTTACATCACAGTTTTTGATATTTGTAGCAAACTGCGTTGCCACTTAATTTTCGCATAGTTAATGAAATTTTTTAAAACTCATAACTTTTGGTATTAAGTTAATTGGATTTATTCCGCCAGTAAATAAAATACTGTTGTCATACCTTTCGGTGAAGACCGTCGTTTATTTAATACGATTGGCGAGCGCTTTCGGTGTAAAGACATCATTTTCAAGCCGCGTTTTGGTTAGTACTGGTTAGATAGTGTAAGGTGTTTGTTGCATAGATAGTGGTGGGTTCAGGTAGTTTTGTCGGTTAGGATGGTGTCTATTTAAAAATGGTATTATGCAGGTATATTGCCTGATATCTGTCATGTTTATTAAAGATATATAATTTTAACATTTCAGTCTTTTATTATTGGGTAGGTAAGTGTGACCATCTGTGGATGTTTTGCGTTTGTAAGTTTGTTTTAATAGTTTAAGTGGTGTAAAAATTATGTGGGAGGTTGTATTTACCTGTTCGTTAATAACATCTCCGTTAAACGTTCGTAATTTGTATATTTCCATGTTTTTAAGAATGTCCAGTCTTCGTCCTTTTTTACTAGGATGTATTAACGTCATACATTAATCTATTTCCCTTGGCTCGTGTTCATGTGTGTTAAGGTGTATTGCGAAGTTAGAGTCTTCTCTTTTCCGTTTATATGATCGTATGTGTTCTGTGAACCTTGTTTTTAATGTTCGTCCAGTTTGTCCTATGTATGTATGGTTGCAGGTGCAAGTAAGTCTGTATATTCCGCTGGTGTTAAATTTATCGGTTATTTCTGTTGATGTCTTGAGATTGTTTCGTAGAGTGTTGCTCGTCTTTAGTTCTTTCTGTAAACCTTCTTTCTGAAAAAGGTTAGTTAATCTATATGTTTCTGGTCCTGTGTAAGTAAAAATGTGTCGTCGTCTTGTATCGATTGTCTCCTTGTTTTCTTTCTTCTTGTTTTTAGTGTTGTATTGTCTAAGTAGTTTGTCGATAGTAGTGCAGTTGTAACCGTTATTTTTAGCTATAATGTAAATTGTGTCGAGTTCTTTGTTATATTTGTCTGGAAAAAGTGGGACTGTCTTAAGTCTGTTAATCATAAGTCTAAATGCTGCGAGTTTATGTTGGGTGGAATGGTTTGAGGAACTGTTGATAGTAATGTCAAAGTTTAATGAGTCAATTCCTCGTGTTATTGTTATGTCAAGGTAATGTAAAGTTCCGTCTTTCTCTTTTTCCATTGTGTATGTGATTTAATTATGTATTGTATTTAAATCCGTTAGAATTTCTTCTGCGTTGTCCCTTTCTAGGATGCATATTATGTCGTCTACGTATCTGTAATAATGAGTTATTTTATGTTTTTCCATTAGGGTTTTAACGTGTAGTTGTTCTAAATGTTGCATGAATATCTCTGTAAAAATTGCGGATGTCGGGTTTCCCATGCCGAGTCCATCAGGTAATTTATAAAAGTTATTGTTAAATCTAAAGTAGTTTTGTTTTAGTATCGTTTTTGCAATATCCATTATTTCGTTAATATATTGATTGTCGTATAAGTTGAAAAGTATGTTACGTAGAATTGTTTCTTGAAGCTACACAATTATATCGATTTTTATTTTTCAAATCCTCCACTGTGCGTTGTGTATTTCTAATGCTTATTCAGATTTACATTAGTAGTGGAGTTTAAAAACAATACCTTTTAATAACTTTACAACGTTGCCATTCATTAGTTATTGAATACGTTATTGAATCTGTCTTGATGGCAATAACAATAAGTATTCAAATCTTTTATATGGCGTTCACACTTATGTGTTTACAACGTGCTTAATGCTATAAACACAATCAAAGCCTACCGACCATCGACTACCGACTACAAAAGTAGCTGGCTACAAAAATAGCCAAGTCGCCAGCCAATTAATTCTTTTAACGACTACCGACCACTAACTACAAAAAATAAACATCTGTTTTGACATATATATTAAAGTTAAGCAAAACAACAAAAAAAAACCTAAAAAATGCGCCAAATAAAAAGTAAATGAAAAATGTAAACAAATGAACAGATGATTATTATTTTTCAATGGTGCCACTATAATAGTTTTTCGCGTTTTTATTAGCGATATTTAATGTATTGCGTTTTTAAAACCACCATTTCATGCATTTATTGTATTGGCAGCACTAATCTGCTTTTTGTAGTAAAAAAAATAGAAATTAGCCTAAGTTGGCTACGGGCTACAAAAGTAGCCGTGTAGTCGGTAGTCGTGTAGCGGCTAAAAGAATTATTCTCATAAGCATGCATGAATTCTATTTTTGACATCTTGTAGTCGATGGTCGGTGGACTTGATTGTGTTTATAGCATAAGCGAGATGTTTAATAAACTAAACACAAGCGTTTACACAGTAATTACAGTGTTTTAGTTTGACATTTGGTCAGCTGTTTAAACAGATGGTACATAATAAATTAAAGCATCTAATTTTAAGATAAGTGATAAAAGCATTATATTAGATTATATAAATATTTAAGTAATAAAAGAAAGAAAAAAAAAAGATTTATATTTGTAGCCGTTGTGCCTTTAATAAAACTGTAATGGGTTAGAGAATAGAGCAATTGAAATTGGTAATATCTATGATAGTTACTATTGTCAGAATAAATAATTTTATTATTCTTAGGACCGCACAAACTCATTATGGGAATTAAATTGGCAAATGCTAAATGAAGAAGGGATAAAAACTGTTTTCGGGTATATCGACCAATATTTCGCGTAATTTGCAACAAGTTGAGATGTTTGCAAAAATAATAAAAGCAGTTTCGAAGGACAATATTACTGGAAAAATGGGTTGGTATCCTCCCCCGCAGAGGACCCTACAGAATACATCCTGTTCGTGCATTATTGTCTTTAAAAATATGTTTAAATGTACTTACGTTGCCGCGCTTTTTGACACGACGCTTAATTTTGGATTTGCCGCCATTAAAAATCCTGTTCAATGCAACGCCAAAATACAAAAAACAACTGAACTGAGGGCTGCTCTATATATTTCTGGCCTAATAGTGAAAATGAGAATATTTATAATCAAAAATGATTTTATTGTTTTTCAAAATATTCTCCAGCATGATTTATACACTTTTGCATGCGCTCAAACCAGTTGTCGAAGCACTTTTTCCACTCCGATTGAGACACCTCTAAAACATGGTTTTTGAACACTTCAACAGCTTCTTCTGGCGACGAAAATCGTTGACCACGCATTTTTTTCTTGATGTGCGGAAACAAGAAGAAGTCATTAGGTGCCAAGTCAGGGCTGTACGGCGGAAGACCCATTAATTCGACGTTTTGGCCGGTCAAAAACGCTCTGGTTTGAGCCGATGTGTGAGAGCTCGCATTGTCATGGTGAACAAAGATTCGTCTTCTCTTGTTGGTTTTTCGAATTTCTCCGATGACTTCAGGCAAACAAATTGTAGTGTACCACTCAGAAGTAACCGTCCTACGTTGCTCAAGCGAAACAGTCGCCACATGACCAGTTTTGCCAAAGAAACAGGCGACCATTTGCTTCGAAGTGCTTCTTCCACGAACAACTTTCGTTGGATTTGGTCGTCTTTAAAGACCCACTCGGTCGATTGTTGTTTCGTTTTGGGCTCATACGCATAGATCCATGATTCGTCACCTGTGACGATCTTATAAACGTCTTTTGAAGCACCGCAATCGTATTTTTGCAACATTTCTTTGCACCAATCGACACGAGCCTTTTTTGAGCGACTTTCAAATTGTGCGGGATCCAACGAGAACAAACCTTTTTTACGGCCAGGTGTTCATGCAGTATCGAATGTATGATGGTGGAAGAAATGTCCAAGGATGTCTCTATCTTTCAGTATGTCGCATGTCGATC
This sequence comes from Cistogaster globosa, assembly GCA_937654795.1. Lineage (NCBI taxonomy): Eukaryota > Metazoa > Arthropoda > Insecta > Diptera > Tachinidae > Cistogaster > Cistogaster globosa. Next base: position 6,489,806 of record OW569406.1, read on the forward strand.
TCGCATTATGGGTTCACGCACGGCATCAATGTTTTCTGACACAACAGCCGTTTTTGGAGTGTATACATTTTCACTGGAGCATCCGGCACAGTACGACGTTTGAAATTATATTTTTTTAACTTCCTTTACCGACAGTTTTGTTTCGGCGGCTATAGAGTTTTAGGCCTTAACTTTGCGACTTCTGCATAGTTTTATAAACCGCAAAACGTCGTTGTACTTGTTTATTTTGTTCACAAAATTATTAATTTCAAAGAAACAAAACAACACTGGCAGTAAAATTTAAAAATATAATAAAAAATTTAAAAATATATAAAATAAAAAAATAAGAATGCAAATTTGAATAAAAAAAAATTTAAATCAGCTGTTTTCTTGACTGTAATTTTAAACGCTCAATTGAACGAAAATTTGAAAGCAAATTCTCAGCTAAATTTTTAAAGTGCGAGTGTAGTTTTTACAATTTATTAAAAAATCCTTAGCTAAAGTTTGATTTTTTAAATTCCAACTTTGCTTGTACATTCATATTAATCTAAAATTGATCCACTAACACGCCCAGGTTTATCTTAGAAAAAAACTTAATACTAATTATTAAGAACTCAAAGTTTTAAAACGAAAACCAAAAAACATTAAGATGAAAGGGCCTACGAAATGTATAACCAGAAGAGAACTTAGAGGGTATCAAGGCAGATGGATCCGAATCAATTGATTAGACTTGTGCCATATAGTTCAATTTAGTGATCGCTCTTTTTAAAGTTCAAAGTTTGAAAATGAACTAGTTCAAAATTTAGTTCAAAGACTCTCTTTAGTTCAAAATCTCTCTTAGTTCAACTTTCAACTTCTAGTTCAAACGCTTTCTTTAGTTCAAAGCTCTTTAAGTTCAAATGTTCTTTTTAAATTATGATGGCAACAATACTGTAGCATTGCCATAATGAATGTTAAATTAAATGCGTTGCAGCACTAATTTCATCTCGGAAATAGTCAACAAGAAAAAAGACATGGATTCTAGTTTATCTTGTCTGGTAGTTCAAATACTAAGTATAGTTCAAAAATGAACTAGGTGTACTTAAAAGTATGAACTAGTTCGCTTATGAACTACACAAGTCTACAATTAAACATTAGTTTTTCAAGAACAACTTTAAATATGATTAATGTTAATCAAAGTTTTATGTTAAAAAACAAAAATTATAATAATTTTCAAGCTAAACTTAAGTGTAAACAAACAAAATCGCATTTAAAAGCTGTATTTATTTTTTTTTTATTGTAAAGCCTATTTAATAGATCACCTAGATGATAAAAATGTTAGCACACAAAATGAAATACTGGAACGAATAACCGATTACTGCGGCAAACCGGTCACAGATCACACAAAAGATGAGGCTGAACCTTACTACAAATGGACATTTTATCATGCATTTTTCTTTGCCTTCACTGTCTGTTCAACGGTGGGTTATGGTAATATATCACCAACTACCACCTTGGGACGTATGATTATGATTGTATATTCGGTAATAGGGATACCGGTTAATGGTATATTATTTGCCGGTTTGGGTGAATATTTTGGAAGAACGGTAAGTAATTATATATTTCATATTTCACGATTAAATCAGGAAAATGTTCATAAATTTTCTTTTATCTTTTTGCAGTTTCAGTCCATTTATCGTCGTTATAAAAAGTATAAAATGTCCAATAATAAACATTATGTGCCTCCACAGCTAAGTTTAATATCTACAATTTTAATAGCTCTTGTACCGGGTATAACTTTGTTTTTACTTATACCCTCTTGGGTATTTTCATATTTTGAGGGTTGGCCATATTCTTTAGCCTTTTACTATTCTTATGTTACAACAACAACCATAGGTTTTGGTGATTATGTACCCACTTTTCAAACACATCAGGTAATACAATTTTATAAAGTCCCAACTAAATTTTATTATTTTTTTTTTAATTAAAAACCTCTAATTTCAATAATATAATTTTTATAGCCCAGACATTTTGGACCTTGGTTTGTGGTTTACCAAATATTTATTATAGTTTGGTTTATATTTTCTTTGGGTTATCTATTGATGATCATGACATTCATAACAAGGTGAGTCAAAAATTTTAAATATTAAATAATCATTGGGTTATTTATAACAGTTATTTTTAAACAGTCTTAAAACTGAGTTTATCAGTATAACAATATTTTTTTTATTCTCATTAACAAACATATAAAAATTATTTAAGTTTTTTTTTTCTAATTTAATTTTTAATAAATATTTATTTATGCTCTTTAAGTCATAGAGGGTTATACACTCACACTACTATTATATTTATACTTGTATAAAGGGAATTTTATATTACAAAAAGAGAAAAAGCTTATAATAAAATAAAATTTAAAAATAATGGCACTTTTTAATAAAAAAATCGTTTATTTTGATGTTAACACTATGGCAACCTTAATTTTATCTCATTTATAAACCTTTTGTCTCATACTAATGAATGGCAATGTCGTAAAAGAACAAGGTAATAATCTGCTACATAATTATAAAGTCCTGCATACACTGTCATACACAATCGTACGATTTAATAAAAAAAGTATTGCAGGTTCCACACTTTTATACAAAAAAGATTTTGTTTTTTTCTCTCCTCATCTTTAAAAACAACAACAACTCTGATCGCATAGAAAGAAACAAATTTATGACTTATTTCGTAAGATTTTAAAATCGCACAGATCTGTTAAAAAAAAGTCTGTCACACACATACACTTTTAATCCACACTAACATACTTTTTGAACACACATGCAATTTTTTACTAATCGTATGACTGAGTATGATAGTTAATCCGAAACATAGTAAAGGCTGGGGCACATAGAATCCGTCATACGTTGTACTTTGACAAATTCAACTAAAGTCAAATGAATACTTTGCTGACGGATGTTAAATTAAAGTTTGCTCTCTATTTTTATTCACTTTTAAATTTAATTTGTATTTTATCCACTTAATTTAATTAAATTTATATTTTATTGCTTGCCACCAAAATTGTTTTATTAAAATCACAAAACACAATTGAAACACAGCAAGAGGTAAAAGAAAACAGAGAAGAAGAAGCAGTTGATAGTTTGTAAAGTATTCAACATACGTCAAAAGTTAAAAGTTGACCAACTTTCGTACTTTGCGTTGACGGACACGTATTGATTGTGACAACGCTCATAAGAAAACATGTATTTTAACTGACTTGTCAGTTGAATTTGTCAAAGTTTAACGTATGACGGATTCTATGTGCCCCGGCCTTAAGTCGCAAGGGACCTAATTACACAAATGCAACTGTTTTTTTTTTTATTTAAATCAGTATCGTAAAACGAGGTGAATGTATACAAAATTCATATTCAAAAAACAGTGCAGCCAACCAAACAAAACAATTCTTACATATAGATTTAGTGTTGAAAGCTTAGAAAATAATTCACTCCGTCTTACCTTATGGAAACTGTTTAACTGAGATCGTTCTTAAAGTAATCGATGTTCATATGTATATATTCACACAACGGAACAAAAACTCATTTGGGTTCGGTTAAGCATTTCCAAGTCCTCAATTATATTATAAACTTTCATTGTCTGAAATTCTAATGATTTTACGATTTTTGACTTGAAGACCAGACTATTATGATCACAACGAAGTTTCTATTCCTGCTAAGACTTTTTGTAATTATAAATACTTGGCACATAACGTCTTTTGAGGTAAAAGTTGGTAGGTGTGGCCTTTAATATATAATAAAAAATATATAATAATAAATAATAAAAAAATATTCGTTGATAAAGTTATGAAAGTGTTTTATATAAGAAAAAATTCATTGCTTTAAAGCGTTAGCACCGTTTTGTCCTTCTTTATTAAGGGGTTTTAAAAAATTTTCTCTTTATTTTAATGAAGTATTGGGGTTATGGCTTAATAATTAATTTATTTTAATTTCCTCTTTTTCCTTTCTATCCAAACACTTGTTTTACTTGGTTTTCTTTTCTTCCATTCCGACTTTTTTCCTATACATTTCAGGGGTTTACAAAGTAAAAAATTAGCCCAATTGGAGCAACAACTATCATCGAATATAAAAGCCACTCAGCACAGAATATGGAGCGGAGTTACAAAAGATGTTGGCTATCTTAGGCGCATACTAAATGAATTATATATATTGAAATTTAAGGTAAATTTTTTTTTAAGAAACAAAGGCTTCAAATTACAATTTAAAAACAATTTTTCTTTAAAATATTTATTATTAATACAACACTGTTTTTGATAATACTGTTTGAATAGATTTTTTTATTTAACATTGTATTAGATATTTATATTTTTGGAAAATAACAACTGGGTTTTATTGTTTAATTTGTCATATTTGTTGGGTTGCACTTTTAAATTCGTGGCACTTTAATATTAAAATTTTCTTTTTATGTTTTAATTTAGTTTGCATTTCAAGTAATTATGTTTTTAAGATTTTACGTTTGACTTTAACATTTCATAGTATACTAAAAATCTTGTAATTACTCTTAGATTTTTTACTAGCAAAATCGTTAAGGAAGGAACCTATTGTGTAAGTATTGATTTATATTATAAATTAATGTAATTCAATACATAAAACAAATAACCCAAATCTTTAAATAAAAAATTTACTTAAATTTTAACTTTAACGGTAAAACTACCAATGAATATGTACAAACAATAAAGTTTGGCAGCATGTCACTTCATTTCCTCTTAAATATAAATAATGCCAATCTGGCAGCCCGTTTTTTTTTTTTTGTATTTCGTTTACTTCAGGCATGGATAATTGCATTTTTTATCTCATATAAAAAATTATTTCTTTGATAATAATTGTATTATTTTATTTATTTTAAATGCCTTAACCGACATTTTTGCTTTTTAATAAAAGTAATAAAAAATACGATAATTGTTAATTTTCAAAGCCAACGGTGTTACCAAAGTTTATTTAAAACGTATATTAACAGTTTCAATTTTAACTGTTTTTATTAAAAATACATACAGAAGGGTCATCCATCAAAATGAAGACTTTTGAATAGTTTATGAATTTAATGTCAACATTATCTATTCCTGATTTCTAATATTTATTTTTTTTTTTTGTCCTTTTAAGCCCGTATACACCGATGAAGAAGAGTTTGAACGTTTACTACATCGTTCAAATTCTTGCCCTGAACTCACCATGTACCGTGTGGAACCCGCACCTATGCCCAGACGCAAAAGAGCATACTCCGAATGTCACGATGCTGTTCGGGCTGAAGGTACGCCTGTTATGGCCCATGCCTCTTCTGATACAGAACTCAACCGCTTTGATCGCCAGAAATCATTTGCTACGGCTGAAGCCTTTAGACAAACAACTGGTTTGTTGGCTAAAGTGGTAGGTGCTTTAGCAGCGGTAAAACCTCCTTTAGAGGAGGAAGAGGAAATGGACAGCATATATGGCGGATATCATGGCTTCTCAGATTCACAGATATTGGCTAGTGAATGGTCATTCCCAGGTACCAATGAGGTACCCATTTCTCGTGGCAGGGCTTGCTCAGACTTTAATTTAAGTCCCAACCCTCGAATACGGTGCAGTACAGTGCCTGGCCACAATGAATGGACTTGGAGTGGTGACAATGATCAAATACAAGAGGCTATCAATAGGAGCACTTGCCAAATAGGTCGAGATAGAGAAAATCTCTTTCGCAATAGTTTCGGCTTACCAACTTTGGATCACGCAACTGAATTGGATGACGAAGCAATTGATCAAAAACCGAGTAAAGTTAAAAAATTCTCTATGCCAGATGGTTTGCGCAAACTATTTCCCTTCAAGAAAAGGCCTTCACATGCTGAATTTGTTGGTGGAGACATTGAAAAGGCCAATCATAGAAAGTTTTCTGTGGTTAGTGTACCGGAAATAATAAAGCATGAAACACCTGCTTTGGATTATTACAGCACCATAACTGCCAACTCCAGTCCTAATTTCTATTACAACGGCAAGCTTTTGAGCTCCTCTAAGTTGCATCCTTCTCAAGGTAGTCTTAACAAACAATCGACATTAGTAAATGGTAATCCACCAGTCTCAAATATACTATCAAATACTTCTTATCAAAGAAGTGTGCCAACGGGAGGAATACGCAGACGTAGAGAATCAATATTTGCCCAAAATCCTGCTTTGGCTCACCGAAAAGGCAGTTTATTTCCTCCCGCAAGTGCGGCAGCTCTCAGTCAAAGAAGAGGCAGTCTATTTACAACTGAACGTAGAGACAGTACAGCCTCGACAAGTGGACTGCCATCGCGCCGTCGAGATAGTTTTTTCCCCATTACCGCAAATGAAAATAGAAGACAAAGTATTTTATCTGCCACTTCACATGAAGACATGGATGTTTTGGAAAATACTACCTTGGCTGATTTAATACGAGCTTTGGAAGTCGTACACACGCAGACAGTGTTAGGTGAAGCTGTGGAAGCTTCTAATTTTGCACTTCATATGGGAAAGAAAAGACGTAAAGCCAGCTCTAGTGCCTTGGATACAACACCTTTACCACCCATACTATCATTGTTTGGCAATGATAGTGCCACATTGAAGACAACAGCTGCAAACCGCTTGTATGCTCGTAGATCTACAGTAGTAGGAACTTTGCCACAAACAACCCAGCAACTCAATCAATCTTCTATAACAAGCAATATAACACCCAACATGTTAACCAGAAGAAGACAATCAACAGTGCAAATCCAAGACCCACCTCCCAGTTACAGCGAACAACCACAACCAAATAACATTTCACCCATACAAAATAAATTCAAAAGACGTTTTAGTGTTAGACCCACTGCCTTACAAATACCTCCTGGTAAGGCGCCACCTCCAGGAGTCAACACAGTTATTGCAGCAGAGGCCACAGATAGTAGCGCTGCTAGCAAAACTCAAACATTAACTTTACCCTCGCAAACAGTTCTGCAAAGACGTTTATCATTGAGACCTTCACCCTTGGCCACTGCAACAGATAGTTCACTAAGCAGTCCAACAACATCAATATCAACTAATTCTACTGGACGTCTGCTACCATTACCGGCACGGCCCTCAACCACTAGTACTCATTCTCCCTTATCACGCATAGTGCAAATATCTCAAGCTCAACGTAAATCAAGCATGCCTGATGGCTTTAATACACGCAAAACCGATAAATAATTTAACAAAACAAAATTTGGAGACACTTTTGTGTTTGTATTACCAAATCTTACTCAAAAGAACTCTTGCATTGTCTACACTCTTTTTTAGGCAGTCATTTCATTTTGAATGCTAAATTTGTTTTTGTCATTTCAAGTAAATTAGATCATTTATATTAGTTTTACGTTTTATTATATTTAAATAATAAGTTTTGTTTCCTGATAATTGCCAAATACATATAGTTAAAAGTGACAATGTTAGTTTAAAATGTTTTATTGAATAAGTCTAGCAAATATATATTCTACGTTACTCTATGGTTTAACATTAATTTTATTTCAAATGAGCAAATATGAACAAATTTTTTAATAAAACAAATTATAAATATTGGAAAAAAAGTTTTTTTTCGAATTTTGACATAAATAGCTTGAAATTTTTACATTTTATAGAAATGTCTTTAAATATAATCGATTTTAAGAATTACCTCAGTGTATGATTGTATTGAAATTGGAAAAGTATAAAATTTACCAAAATGTCGAACACACACACAAGTTTATTAATAAAAAATTTTCAATTAACAAAAAAATAAAATTTTACGACATCTGTTTTAATTTGTTTTATTTATTTATATAATCCAAACAAAATTGAAATTATAAAGGTTAGAAGGGTATACTAAATTTGGCACTGCCGAGTATAGTAATAACACTGATCAGATTAGTGATTTTCATGATTTTTTATTATAAAGAGCTTAAAGAAGACTTGCAATTGCGTTTCCTATTAAGAAATGCATAGAACTTAGGTTTCTTCTTTTTTAAAGCCCTTATTTTAGTATATTATTCATCAAACATTTTAAAACCCAGAACCTAGGTCAATTTAATATAATTTTTTGCTACAGTTAAAAATCAACATATTCTGGGAAGCCCAACTTTTGGATTTAAATTATAGATTATATTAGAATTATTTCATAGTAAGTTAAACTGTACTACATGTAAATTGGCTTTCAACGCTTTCTTGTATTGATATCTAATTTATATAAAAAATATTACCTGAACTTTACTTAAAAATGTCTTTACGCCAAATAAAAAATTATTATGGATGTTTATGCAAGAGTTTAAAAGTTAATTAATGCAAGTTTGCATTTTTAAAGTTATTGCTGTGCAGGATAAGGTAGATACTTATATGAAATATGATAAATAACAATTGAAACTTGTGTATAATTTCTTCATAATTTTAATAATGATTAACCAATTTGTTTAATTTGAAACGTCTAAATAGATTCAATTTTAGTTACTAAGATTTATAATTTTTACCAGTTGGCATCATTGCTACACAGTACGTAAACAATAACAGATGTTTAAAACATTATTGAAAACAACAACAAAATATTTCATAAACATCAGAGTAAGCAAAAATATTTCAAAGGCGTTAATACCTGTTGCTGCTACTTAAAAAAAAACGAAAATTATTATGAACATTAGCGAAAATTTTACTTCAATTTTTGGCTCCTAGCCATATTTTCACAGCGCCTTTATTTACCTTGTATTTGCCTACTTTGTAGTGTTGCAGCATTAGGGCACGTTGTCGGTATTGTGTTGAGTTTGCTTCATTTTCATCTAAATTTTTTGTTTTGACTTAATATTCATATATTGCATTAGTATTTAACCATTATCTCAACATGGATGAAAATTCTCAACGTTTAATAGACGACTGTTTCTTGCGACCTGTATCAGATGCACGCTCAACGTAAGATATGATGATTGTTTGAATTGTTGAAAAAATAATCTTTTTATTTTTATATGTAGCAACAAACCCGTACAAGTGGCGACTCCTAAGGTTGCACTAAAAACTGAAATGCAGGTGTTACGTTTAAGCGATGACTCACAAAAAATGTGCATGGAAACTTTAAAATCCATACACGGTGAGGATTTCCGTCTCGACGATTCCAGCAAGTATAAAGATCGCGGTGGTAAAATGAAAAAATCTTATTGGGAAGATCGCGGCACTTTAATTGTACAATCAGTTACTAATTTCTCCTCAACGAATACAGCTTCGACAGATGGTACACAGAGTATAGAGCAGCCGGAAGAGCGTTTAAGACGTTATGCCCTATTGAAATTAGAAAATTATGGGTTTGCTTTATCCCATTGTATAGAGGCCTATGATTTTTGTGAAGGTGACAGTGACAAAGCCTTACTACTGCTGTTTCGCAAATACATGCATGTTTCGGACAAAGAAGGATCCACTGTCTCGGAAGCCTTGCCGCAAGATATTACTGATAATGAATTGCTGGATATGCGCAATGATGAGAAAGAAGCTTTAGAATCGATATACGATAAATTGTTTGAGGAAAAGGAAAAAAATCAGGTATGGAGTTTAAAATTTCAAATAGATCATCTGTTGCAACACAGCCCTTCAGAAGTGCGCAAGGCCCGTGAGGCCAATCTTAAAGCAGAGGATGAATTAAAAGTTAAATCGAATATTAAAAAGACCAAATTACAGCCCAGATGTCGTAACTTTGATAAAGATGGCACTTGTAAATTTGGTAATAAATGTCGTTTTGCTCATATTAGACCGGAAGCGGAATTGGTTGGCGAAGAAAATGTAACAAAAAGAGAAAAAGCCAAAGATTTTAATGATAATTGCTTTTATTTGGAAATACGATTTCCACCCCAAACCAAATATCCCTATGAGGCTCCTTATATCTACTTAAAAACCACCTGTCATGACATACCCACAGAGCTAAGATTGCGCATAGCTAGAAAATTATATAACGAAGCTAAAGAGTCGTGTAAAGATGGTATACCCTGCGTTTTTAGCATATCTGAGTTATTGCAAATGGATGAAAGCTTAGCGACTTCATTAGAAATGTTTAGTGATCCCTTTCCCCCGGCTGATAAGTCGCTATTTTACATTGAAGATCCCTGTGCAGATGTAAAAAATATTCAAGATTCAGTAAGCCTACCTACGCATTATCAAAAGGGTGAAACTTCCCGAGCAGACAATTTCAAAAAGAAGAAAGAGACCTTGCAAAAAGAAGATCGTTTATTGCTTAAAAAGTTTATGGAAAAACGTAACGACGAACGTTATAAGAAAATGATGTGTTCCAGACAAAATCTGCCAGCCTTTTCGAAAATGTTAGATATTTTAAACATGTTAGAAACCACCCAAATCTTGGTCATATCAGGTGAAACGGGCTGTGGTAAATCTACTCAAGTACCTCAATTCATTTTAGACAACTGGCTTTTTAAAGCCTCCCAATTAGATAATTCACAAAAAATGCCCCATGTAGAGGTGATCTGTACACAGCCTAGACGTCTCTCAGCTATAGGTGTTGCTGAAAGAGTGGCCGATGAGAGAGCCGAAAGAATAGGACAAACTGTGGGCTATCAAATAAGACTGGAGAATAAAATATCCTCATCAACACGCCTTACCTTTTGTACAACCGGTATTTTATTAAGACGCTTAGCCTCTGAACCATTGCTTGATTCTGTGACCCATATAATAGTCGATGAAGTTCACGAAAGAAGCGAAGAGTCTGATTTTTTGTTAATGATTTTAAAGCGCATTTTACCTTTAAGGCCCGATCTTAAGGTCATACTTATGTCGGCCACCCTAAATGCTAAACTATTCTCCGATTATTTTGGCAATATACCAGTATTGGATATACCCGGACGTACCTTTCCTGTAGAACAATTATTTCTGGAAGACATTTTGGAACGTTGTGATTTTGTTATGGAATGTGACTCCCAGTACAGTCGTAAAGTTAATAAAAAAGAGGAAGATGAACTAATGTGTGAAATGGAATATTCGGATGTAAAGGCGGAAAGTATAGCACCACCTACAAAAATAAAAGATGAAAAATTAAATTTATCCGCCATGTATGCCAGATATAACGGTATGTTTTTGATTTAAATATTTTTAGGGTTCCGTACGCAAAGGGTAAAAATATAATGCAACAAGAAGTTGTTGAAAACTAAAAGTTGCTCCTAAGGAAATTAAATTAAATTTACACAGTGTGTGTGAGTGCGTGTATCCTTCTGTAGAAGATATGATTTCGTGTTTTATGTTTGTTGTCCTATCTTTTGAGCCGTAATAGGCAAACAGTAAAGTTTCAACATTAAAAACTAAAATTTTAAATTAAATGGTTGCGCATACCTAGAACAGAACCGCCGCAATTGCCAGATTTATTTTTTTTATTGCTTATGTTTCCCTTTTTTTAAGGTTATTCTAAGAAAACCTGTAAATCAATTTATTTAATGGAAGCCATGAAAGTTAATCCCGAATTAATTGAATCGGTGTTAAAGTATGTAGTTGAAGGGGAACACGATTGGCCTAGAGAAGGTACTATTTTGATATTTTTACCGGGTTTACAGGAAATTCAAAGTGTTCATGAAGCGCTGTGCGATAGTTCAATGTTTGGACCAAGGTAAGTTGGACTTATTTTCGAAAAATGTTTTAGAAATCTTTAAGCCTTTATTTTTTAAATGTAATTCCTTCATCTTTCAGATCAAATAAATATGTGCTTGTGCCACTACATTCCAGTTTATCCAGCGAAGAACAGGCCGCTGTGTTTCGTCCAGCCCCTAGGGGCAAACGCAAAATCGTTTTAAGTACAAATATAGCCGAAACTTCAGTGACCATAGACGATTGCGTTTTTGTTATCGATTATGGTCTAATGAAGGAAAAACGTTTTGATTCCAATCGTAACATGGAATCTTTAGAACTTGTCTATGTATCAAGAGCCAATGCAAATCAACGGAAAGGTCGCGCTGGTCGTGTCATGCCTGGTGTTTGTATACATCTTTATACTCAACATCGTTTTAAATATAATTTCCTTGCACAGCCGGTACCCGAAATACATAGAGTACCGCTGGAGCAGTTGGTGTTACGTATCAAAACTTTGTCAAACTTTGAAGGTCTTAATGTGGTCGAAGTTTTAGGTGAAACCTTAGAACCACCCACCGAAGAAAATATCATATCGGCTGTAACACGTTTACAAGATGTAGGAGCTCTCGATGAAGAACAACAATTGACACCTTTAGGTCATCATTTATCCGCTCTGCCTGTCGATGTTAGAATAGGCAAACTAATGTTGTTTGGTGCTATTTTTCAATGCTTGGACAGTATTTTAACAATTGCTGCCTGTTTGTCAAACAAATCACCCTTCGTTAGTCCATTTAATAAAAGAGATGAGGCCGAAAGACGTAAAAGAGAATTTGCCATTTATAATAGTGATCATTTGACTTGTTTGTTGGCCTATAAGGTATGCAAATCATAATTTCTTGGAAAATTTCCTTTTACATTTCACAACTTTGCTTTACAGAAATGGTTGGAAGTTTCAAAACGAAATTTCTTTGCCAGCCGCAATTATGCCGATGAACATTTTCTTTCCTTAAAGACTTTACAAACCATTTCTGAAGTTAAATACCAATTTTTAGAGCTTTTGGTTTCAATAGGTTTTGTACCCGTCAATGTGCCTAGAATGCGTAAAAATACTAATGACAACATATTGGAACTAACAGGTAGGAAGTAAAATTTAAAATATTTTATTACAAATGCAAACAGCAAAATAAAAAATTTTAAAAGACAGCAGAAATTATTTTTGAAACCAAAGAGTCGTTTCAGGGTCAACAAATTAAACATCGAATCCAAAAAGTCTGTAACCAAAGGTACACAAAAAAAAAAGAAATCCTCTTGAAAATTATTGGAAAAATTGTACAGAATTATATGTTCGAATACATTAACACATGATTTTTATACATAAGTTACACGTTTCGTCCTTTTCTTTCCTATAGTATACCGGTTTCGGCATTATTTATAAGTAATTGCACCTAAAAGAAGGTGCATTGGCATCTATAAGGTATTTTTTTAAACCCCATAGCACTTTGAATTTTAAAAAAAATAACACAAAAAATCAAATCAAGGGCACGGTGGCTGCTAATGACGAAGCGCACAGTGGACGTCCAATTTAAACTCACTTTTTAAGTACTGCTGGCCGTATGTCACGAACAACACAAGCAATATTGGCCTCCAAAGCGTCAATTGTTGCTGGTTTATCAGCATAAACCAGTAACTTCCCATGGTTCCACAGCAAATAATCTAGTGCTTTCTAATCGCACGACCTTAGAGGCCAATCGACAGGTTCATTTCTCGAAATCAACTTATCGCCAAATTTTTATTTCAATAACTCGATGGTTGCGGTAGCTGTAAGGCACGTAGCGCCATTTTGTTGAAACCACATTTCGTCCGGATCGATATCATCTATATTTTCAAACAAAAAATCTTTAATCATGGTGCGGTAACGATCTCCATTGGCCGTAACGTGAGATCCGGCTTAATTTTAAAAAAAATAAGGTCCGACGATGTCACCAGCCAGCTGGTAAGCCACACCAAACGGTGCATTTTTCTGGATGTAATAGAGGCTGTAGGGTAGGTTGTGGGTTATTTTCACTTACGGCGATTTTGCTTATTAATAAAAAACGAACCTCATCGCTGAACACAATTTGGCGATAAAACAACGGATCAGTTACTAACTGCTCTAGAATCCAATCGGCGAAAGATCGACGCATATAATGGTCTCGTGGCTTTAATTCCTCCACTAGCTGGATTTTATACGGGTGAAGACCAAGATCTTTGCGCAAAATTTTCCACGTAGTGGACAGACAGAGCCCAAATTCCTGCGACCGATAAATTTGTATCTTCTTCCACACTTTCGTTTACAGCAGCGATATTCTCTTTAGTACGCAAATTCCTTTGACGTGTCGGTGTTATTGCATCCTCTAGAGAGTTTGTGGTACAAAATCGATCCATAGTTCGACGGATGGCTTGCTTGAAAATAATAAAAAAAAAAATTATTCAAAATTAAATTTTTAATGCTATTTTTTTATGATTTAAAGTTCTATTGGGCTTAAAAAAACACCCATTAGATAAGAATATATTTATGTTTCAAATTTTGTTAAAAATCAGTTGATACCTAAAAATACAACCTGTTTTACTTTCTGATTAACGATCTTTCAAATTTCATTAAGATCAGTACAGAAAAAGTTGTATAGGGATCAGATATTAGACGTAGACATTTTTCAGTATTTACTTCTTTAGATCGTGTCCTATTTCCCGTACCATTCCTTTTTTTTCATTTATTTTCTCTTTATAAATTTTACCTCGAATCTGTTTTCCATTTTCTAAGATAAAAATTGATTAATTTCCTTAAAAAATAATAATTCTACTTAAGTGACTGTAATGCTTGTAAAACAAATCTAAAAACTTAACGGTGGTTTTCTTTCTTGTTTTTAAGTTTGTGTTTTATTTAAGGGCTTGCCACACCGTTTGCAGACTTTTTTCTCGCTAATTTATAAAATAATCGCTTAAAGCTTCTATGGTAGAAGGTATTTTCAACTAAATTTTTTCTTAACTAAATTTATGTTAAACATTCGTAGGGTAAAGAATTTGTTTACTTCACTGTGTATGCATATGTATGTGTATGTTATTTATAATGGCTCAATAATTTATCGGGCGAGAGCAGTTTGAATATTTTTGATTTCAGATGTCAAACTACATATAAAAAATTGTATTTTAAAATTTAAAAACTGTTACTATTTTATAGCTTGCAAATTATTTTGCCAAAAAAAGCAATAAATAAATAATTATATTTTATTTTATATTCCTTTTATTTATTTCCTTTAGGATCCGACTTAAACATCAATGGCGAAAATAATCGTTTACTAATATCTCTACTTTGTGCTTCTCTCTATCCCAATATTGTTAAAATCATGACTCCGGAAAGAAGTTACATACAAACCGCAGGTGGCGCTATGCCCAAACTGGCTACTGCCAAAGATTTACGCTTTAAAACAAGAGAAGATGGCTACGTTGCCATTCATCCATCCTCTGTTAACTCTAATGTCGCCAATTTTCAATCACCGTTTCTGATCTATCAGGAAAAGGTGAAAACTTCACGCATTTTTATACGTGAATGTAGTATGTTGCCGCTAGTGCCTTTAGTATTATTTGCTGGTTCCGATTTAAAAATCGAACTACATGATGGTGACTTTCTGTTTCTGCTAGAAGATGGTTGGATTATAATAAAGGCTCACAATCATGAGACAGCAGAAATGATACAATGTTTGCGCACTGAACTGTTAAAATTATTGGCTGAAAAAATCCGCGATCCTTGTTTGAATTTGTTAAATCATGAAAATGGTCGTAAAATAATACAAACTATTGTTTTTTTAATTGGTAACAATAACTGAGATTTTATTTAATGTTTAAATTTATTAATTTTAAAAAGTATTTGAAAAATGGTTTATTCTTCAAGTGAAAACTTTAAAAATGTTTTTTTGTTTTTTTAATGGACAGAATATTTATTTCCATGTTATGAGTTGTTTAACAAAAATATCAAAAAAATTCTCTCGTTAAATAATAATAATTTAATGTGTTTTATTTTTTATATAGCAAATTTTATTTATTCATTTATTTTAAATAAAATATGTATTTGTATATACAAATTGTAAACTAAATAATTTAAATTAAGTTATTTTAATTTAAAAAAATAAAAAAATTGATCTTGTCTTGCCTGTTTTAAATATGGAATGATAAAAAATTTATATCTTTACAAAAAAGTAAGAGCTAAGACACCAGCAGTTAATCTTGCCGACTTATAATCTGATTATTCAAACAATTTTTTAAAGCGGGTTTCTAAAGTTAACACATTTTAAAATTCCGCCACTTATGCAATGGCCATCTGACAATTTTTGTTTATAATTCTTGCAAAAAACTGACTTCAAAACACACAAATACCGCATTTAGACTAGGCAATTTTTCATGAAACTTGCATGAAATTTTTGCTTGTTGGTAAAGCAAGAGGAGTAAGCAATATGGTATTACTGGGATTTTGAGGGTATATTATTTTTGCCTATGTTTATTTTTAAATAACGCATATCGCTGCAACTTAAATAAGGAATTGAGAAAAAAATGCCTCAAAAAATTGCATAATGTAAATCTGGACAAACTTAAAATCATATTTCTTTAGGACGATAATTAACCATTAATTATTTTATATTCGCAAAGGATTGCATCAGGATTTTTTATATGTCGTAGAACAAAATATGATTTCAGATTAAACAAGAAATTTCAGCAGTTATATGGTCACCCTTTATTTTTTACACATTTTATTGCTGACACAGTAAAACAAAATTTATTTTAAGTTCGAAGCTTTAGTCTATAACTGATAAAGATTGGCGGCCATATACATCAAATTACAACCACTAGAGCCCCCTTTAAATTCTAATTTTCAATATTTGTACTTGTTATACTCGTTATAGTAATGGACATTATGTATAATTTTCAAGAGTTTATCTGTAACGTTTTCAAAGAAAGGGCCATATAGGTCAAATTACATCAGTTATAGGGACACCCTTTAATTTCTAATCTCAGTTTTGCTAGTTGTTATAGCGTACTTAGCAATAAAGATTCTGTAAAATTTTCAATCAACTGTCTACAACTATTTAACAGCTTGATCATATTCATCAAATAACAGCAACTATTGGAACACCCTATAATTTTTAATTTTAAATATTTATACTTCTTAATATACCAGAAAATATAGTGGAGAAGAGTTTGTATATAACGATTCAAACGATAGCGCCATATAGGTCAATTTACTCAAAATATGGGAACGCCCTTTAATATCTAAATTCAAACTTTATACTTGTTATTATAGCGGATTTAGCAATAAAGGTTATTTGTAAATTTCAACTATCTGTTTATAACGGTTCAAAAAATTGGCCAAATACAACAACTTTCATCAACTATTGGGACACCCTTTAATATATAATTTTAAATGTTTATAGTAATTGATATCATGCCCAATTTTTAAGCATTTGTCTATAACGGTTCAAAAGATAGGCTAACATATATCAATTTACGTCACCTATGGGAGCACTCTTTAATTTTCAGATTTATTTTTGAAATCTTTTTTGCTATCGAAAGCTATATATATTATGATTTTTTTTTTTTTTATTTTAAAAACATGTATGTTGTTTAGGGACACCCTTTAATTTTTAAGGTTATGAAGTTGTTTTTAAAACGGAACCAATCTGTAAGCACAATTTATCATATTAAGAAAAAAAATTTCAAAATCGGTTCAGAAATGCCTGAGTTCTGCAGCCACAAACATAAAAAAGCAACATTCAGTCGAATTGATAACCTGCTTCTATTTTTTGAAGTTGGTTTATAATGGCACATTTCTAGCCCAAAACATAAAAGTACTGCTTTACAAAATAATACCCCATATAAGATTTAATCGTAAAATATGTCTGGTAACACCAGTAGCAAATAACTAAAGTAGAGTTTACACAGGTAAAATTGTATATAAATATATGCGTGTGTATATACTTAAAAATCTAAAGTACACATATATCTATATGTACAGTTGTGGTTAAAAAAATATAACCACAAATATTAATCATGCTATTCCATTAATGCATACAAAAATTAATGTTACTTGTTTTCCTTTTGTATTTGGATTTAAGTTTGGAATAACGCTAATAAAGGCCATGATACACTATGGAGTCTTAGTTGTTAAGTCTGTCGATAGTGTATATTCAAATAAAATCTGTAACAGATCATTTGACAAACCTGCCCGCTCAGAGTTGCATTTTTCTTATAGTATATACCTATAAATTTTTATAGGTATTAATTAGACGCTAATGAAGAACACAAAATCATTTTATATTTCCCACCTTTTTAGGTACATTTGAAGAAAAAAATTTTTTATCCTTTTTTTCCTTTAAGGGTAAGAAAACGATAAAAATCATTTAAATTGTCGCATTTAAATATTTTTGAATTCAAATTATGCCTAAAAAGTAATGCTTACGAGAAGCAAATGCTTGCGTAGAAGTATGTAAGTACATCAATTTTTTATAATAATAATTACATACATACCTACATGCGTACAAATGTATTTACATGTATTACTGAAGAAAGAATAATGGATGCAGTTTAGCTTTCTTTTTTATTTGGTTATAAAATTCTGTCAGTTTGTGCATGATAAGAGTTTAGTTTTTCATAATTATTTTTTAAATTTTTTCTTGTTCCTTCACAAATATCAATATTAAATATGATGCTACTATTTTATCCCAATTGTGTTTGTTTTTCTAAAAGTATTCCTTCGTACATACATATATGTATATTGTATATGTTTGTATATATACTACATCTATATATGTCTACATATTTTTTACTTTTGTTCCGGTTGGTTACTATAAATATACATATGTATATATGCATGTAATTCCAAATGTTAAAAAAAATGGTTTAGGAGTTTATTAAAAATCTTTTTTCAGGGTTAAATAATTAACTTGAAATTATATTTTGTTTACTTTGGCTATGAACTAAAAATATCTTAATCTGGTAGCACAAACCTTTCTCTTTTTTTAAATATTTACATACCTTCTTACATATACACATATGCAAAACAACAAAAGTAAACAGCGTTGAAATCATTTCGCAGCAGAGAAGCCGGCCAAGCTGGCAGAATACGTAACAGCGTCATGAAAAACGAAGGCGTTGTTTTGCCTCGCAACCAGATAAATACCTCATTCAAGTTGAAATTGTTGAATTGTTAACACATGTTAATATAATAAAAGAAAAGTTGGATTTGTAATCATTTCTGAAGTATATAAAAATCAAAAACAAGCAAAGAAAGAGAAAAGAAGTCTTTATATATACCCTAAGTAATAATCTACTGCTATACAAGGCCACTTTTTAGTATTATACATATATTTTTTTTTCAAGTAAATTGATTGATAGATAAACAATTATGTAATTTTTTATAATAAGTATCTTTTTGCAAAAACAACGGCCTTTCATAGTAGTATATTTTAATTAAATTGAATCAATTTGCTTTTTTGTGTAAATATAAAAAGCAGAAATTCGATTTTTTCACAATATATTACTTGACGTTGTATGTATGGGTACAGCACAAATTACAATTGAATGGCTTAAGATCGCATGAGGCAGAAAGAGATAGATGTTAAATTTTTTTCTTTCTAAATTATGTATACGAAGGCAAGCAAACAAAGGAGAACACGCAAAGAGAAAACGTAAAAATCATATTACGCGTTGAAATTTTCTTTATGAAGTTAAAGTTATTAAAATTTCTACAATTCTAATCCTTTTCTAAATATCATAAAATAAATTCTTAAAAGAGCTCTAGCTTTTTTTTAAGTCTTATTCCTTTGATTTTGGAAGAGTTGGTGCGAGAAGCTAAATTTGGA
This sequence comes from Cistogaster globosa, assembly GCA_937654795.1. Lineage (NCBI taxonomy): Eukaryota > Metazoa > Arthropoda > Insecta > Diptera > Tachinidae > Cistogaster > Cistogaster globosa. The sequence goes on from OW569406.1 coordinate 6,509,223, forward strand.
AAAGTTGGATAAGTGTTTTTTTTATTAATGCATGCTAATGCTAAAAAAGTGTTTGGACGTGGTTTTCTAAAGGTAACAACAATTTTGTAAAGGAAACGCTTAAACAAATTATTGTCACCGACTTCCCCCACCCAGAAAAACAAATCATTGATTTATGTATGTATGTATATGTACGCATAGCAAGCCAATGTTGATTTCCGAATATGGCAACTCTACAGGCGTAAATATGATTTTTTTTCTTTTGATTTAGCTATTCTGTTTCTAACCTCTGCTGTTTCAATGCATAAGCAGCACAAAATACATACAAAAGTAATGGCCGATGTTTCAAAGTCTGTACGTGTGTTTATTTTGTTTTGTTGTCAAATAGAAATGCTTGGTTTTGTATTTTAAAATATAATTGACTATGCATTAAAAGGCCTTTTTCAACAAATTTTAGAAATATTTTATCAATAATCAAACGCGTATGTATGTTTTATTTACAATTTGTGTTTTTCTATATGATATTTAAAAATTGGACGAAATCGCCAAAACCAAAAAATATTTGTTCTATTAAAGTAAGCAGTGCAGTAGCAGAGCCAATGCAATTGTTGCTGAGTGGAAAAGCAGAAGCTATTGTCCCAGAAAAAACGCGTTTTCTTTTTAATGATAAAGCCAAAATTAAGAAGTGTTAAAAAGTGTTTTAAAATTTTAATGGTACCTAATTGTAAAGTGATTTTTAATGAATTTTTATTATTCAGTTTTTAATTTAATTTTTTTTAATATTTCTAATCTATTTCAGCTATTTTTTTATGCAAATAAAACTGCGGTTTATGTCTAAGTTTTTTCCACAACCTTGCCAATTATGTTAATGCCTTAAATTCATGATTTTTGCCTCTCTACCATTAAATTGTTTTCTAGGCGATTTTTAAAATTTTTCGAGTTATTTATAATAGAGATGGTAACAATGAATTTTTGTTATTAAACAAGTTACAGTGAAGCTTAAATTGTTTCAATTATTATTTTCAATTTATTGAGCTAAGAATTTTCGAAAGATTATAAGGTATGTTTTGCATTCTGCTTTATAATAAAAGTAATTTGAACTCACTTCAGTTTCATTCTACCTTTAATAATTTATTTCGGTTTCAAATGTAAAAGTAATTTCTAGACATTCCATCAAAAATCAGTTTGCCTTCAGCCGTAAAAATTTTCATTTTGTATACAAAACGAGACCTGAAAATTGTGTTAAACAATGTTTTCATAATTTAACTTTTAATTAAATTCAATTTTTAAGGAAAGATTTTTTATCGTTTTCAGCAGCTTAGAAGTGGGTAGTAGAAAAATATTATGTCGAGTAGAATCCTGGTACTTCTGACCAGTTTTTCTAAGTTTTTTCCACAACCTTGCCAATTATGTTAATGCCTTAAATTCATGATTTTTGCCTCTCTACCATTAAATTGTTTTCTAGGCGATTTTTAAAATTTTTCGAGTTATTTATAATAGAGATGGTAACAATGAATTTTTGTTATTAAACAAGTTACAGTGAAGCTTAAATTGTTTCAATTATTATTTTCAATTTATTGAGCTAGGAATTTTCGAAAGATTATAAGGCATGTTCTGCATTCTGCTTTATAATAAAAGTAATTTGAACTCACTTCAGTTTCATTCTACCTTTAATAATTTATTTCGGTTTCAAATGTAAAAGTAATTTTTAGCCATTCCATTAAAAATCAGTTTGCCTTCAGCTTATATGTCCGTAAAAATTTTGTATACAAAACGAGACCTGAAAAATTGTTTTAAACAATGTTTTCATAATTTAACTTTTAATTAAATTCAATTTTTATGAAAAAAAAAAATTAATCGTTTTTAGCAGTTTAGAAGTGGGTAGTAAAAAAAATTATGTCGAGTAGTATTCTGGTAATTCTGACCATGTTTTCGCGAGGCTTCATTTTCCTTATTTTTTCAGCAATTTATGAATCGAAGTGTTGTTAAAAAATTCATTAAATTTTACAAAATATTTTGCTATTATCAAAATTAATTCCATTTCATTTAATAGTAAAATAGTTTTAAAATAACTAATTTAAAATTTTTCAAATTATTAGTAACTAAAGTTAAAATAGATATCGATTTATATAACGAAACGTTTTTTGTCCAATTAATCTAGTATGCAACACTATAAAATACGCTTTTTTGAAAATTTTTTTATTTAAATTGCGATGTCCGTTTTACAAACAAAACCACAATTGTTTTTCTCTAAAAAAAGTTAAAGTGTTTTCGTTATAGTGATAAAACAAACATGGCAACGGTTTAATATATATATTTTTTTAATTTTCTAAAGCAATTATAAAAAAAGTAAATAACTCAAATAGAAATTTTTAATGTATGTGCTGTTTCTCTATTACAGGCGATCAATTCGTCTGAAAATTTTGTATGAAAAGCAGTCAGTTTTTATTTTTATTTTCCAGAAGAGTTGATCTCTTGTTTTACAGAAACAGCTCATTAATTAGTTATATAATATTACTATAGGTACTCTAATTTACTTAAAATTTATATTTTCAGAAAAAACCTTTTAAAATTGAAAACTGATGATAATTACATAAGTAACTAATCTGTCCGCTAATGTCACAAGAAATCGTTCCCCACACAATTACATTTAAAACAAAAATAAATTCTTAAAAATTTGTTTTTTTTAATATAATTGTGCAAACGAACGAATTCTTGTAACATCGTGCGACAGGCAATTAAAAAAAGTAATTATTTGTTGCAAATAGAAGTCGCATTTAAAACAACATAGTCTTGGCGTGTCTAAAAACGCTTTTTTGTCATTATTGTGTTCTAACGCCGTTATTGCTGTTTTCTTCCAACTTTGTAGTATTCCTTTGTGTTTGTGTATTGGCAAAAGTAGAACGTAATGTTAAGAGTTGCCAGTATGTAAAAAAAAGTGAACGTCTTCAAAACAGGTTTAGTGGTTTATGGTGATTGTGATTTTTAACGGTAAATATAAATGACAATGGTTTTGTTATTTTTTATACAATCTGCTGCCATCCTAAGTTTTTATTTATAAAAAAAAAACAAATATTTATACATATAATAAAAGTGTAAAAGGATCATTACTGTACATGAATGACAATCGATATGGAATACAAAACACCTATTTAGGGATTTTTGTCCGTCTGTGTTTGCATCACGTAAAATTTGCTGGATGTATCGGAATAAAATTTTGTAAAAAATTGCCCAAAACCTTGGTTTAAATATAGAATGTTTTTTCGTAAAAATATGTCATTTCGTAGAGAAAATAGAAATACAAATGTGGAAGCACCCAATTTTACAGGTCTAACGGTACTAAAACAATTGTCAATCGTTTTATTTTTGTAAATGGAATATTTTTAACCCTTTTTACAAACTCTAAAATAATTATTTAAAAACAGATTTGTTTAAATTTGAATACTAAGAAAATTAGAAGTGACACGCTGACAAAGTCGTAGAAAGTGCCAGGTCTAAATATTACATTATTTTCACCACATTTCTATGTTTAATGTTTAAAATCTAGGTAAGTTAAAGTGAGGTGGCCACTTATTTATGTTTTTGGCACGAAATTACATAGAACAGAGTTATTATTATAATTTTCCTTTGTTTAGTGACAGTCTATATAAAAATTAGTGCTTATGATCAAATCACTTATTTAATTAGTAAATGCCAGGTTGCAGTAGTTGTAAAATAATTCACGGTAAATTAATTGAGCTAAAATCACGCCATCAATCACTTACCAATTTCTGCAGTGTACAATCCGCACCAAAGAACAACAAGTTGTAGACAAATACATATCGTTAGCTGAAATGAAAAACATGTAACAAACGAAAAAAGAAATCATTTTCTTTTTCCTTTATTGCAGAAGGGGTATGAAGGAATGAATAAATTTTCTGTTATTTGCATGATTTTTTTATTTTAGCTGATGATATTTTTTTTATAATCACATCGCTCTCAACACCTTAAATGTGATTATTGTTTGATTATTACAAATCAATACATCGTAGTGAAAATTGTAAATCGCCCATGTTTTTTCACGTTTTTCGGTTAAATGAAGTCTGCTTTTTGTATAAAATCGTAATTGCAAAGAAAGGCGATTTCTAAACTAAAAATTTGTCTATTTTGTATAAGAAAACGTACATGCGAAAGCTTTATGCAGTTTTAAGGTTTAACGCGATTTTTAAAACATAAACATCAATAGTAACGTGTTTTTCACTGTTAGCCGTGAAATTAGCGATTTCAAGGTTGCCAATATTTTACCGGCACGTATCTATTTAATAAATGAAATTTTTAAAATTTTAATTTTTTTTTTTAATTTTATACCGTAGGTATTTTGCATTCAATAAAGAACTTTAGTTTAGGTGCTTTTTATGAACTTTGACGGTATGAAGACAGTTCAACGCGCTCCTATGTCAAAATTTATAAATAAAAAAATTAAGTTCTCATCTTTTTTTATGCTGTCATTAATCTTATATTTTTAAAATTAAAAAAATATAATCATACACAAGGCGAATCAATGCTAGGTGGTCGCAATGGCGGATTCCATAATTTTCGCCAAAACCGGAAATGTCAAACTCCATATATAAAAGATGTTTATATATATTTTTTTTATATGGTGTTTGATACCATGGCGAAATAATACCAAGTGGTCTCGATAGCGAATTCATTGATTTTCGCCGAAACGTTAAGTGTCAGACACCATATAAAAAAAATTATACTCAATTTTTTATATATGGAGTTTGACATTTCAGGTTTTGAGCAAAATTAACGAATTCGCCATTGCGACCACCTGGTATTGATTCGCCTTGTTTGATACTTAACGTTTCGGCGAAAGTCAATGAATTCGCTAGCGAGACCACCTAGTATTATTTAATTTATTTACATTTTTAAAAATAAAAAACACTTCACATTTGAAATGTTCATTATAAAAATAATATTTAGTACTCCTTGAAAATATTATTTAACTATAAATGAAAAATAAAAAAAATATAGAAAATGATGTTGACAAATTTATTAAACAAATTAAACTAAATATTTGAACCAAAAAGAAATATTTGCTTAAATTTTAAACATTCAACAATGGCTTTGTCTATTTGCAGGGTTTCTTTTTTAAATGTTTTCTTAAGTTGGTAAATAAATAATCTTGATTTACACAATTTGCTTAAGAATAAAAACAACAACAACAACAAAAATTGAAAAGGGAAATAAATTATGCCCTTGATTTTGTAAAACTTAAAAAAATACACCTCACTGAAAGAAAACAGAAAACATGTCTCAAACACAGACAGAAACTGTAACCCAGGCAGAGAATAATTCAGAAGTAATACCCGTATGTGATGAAGATTTGGAAGACGGTGAAATTGATGACAGTGAGGAGGAAAAAGATGATCCCGATATAATTCTTGTGTCTGCCGAAGTTAAACCCCATAACTTAAATGATATAAATGCTCCTAAAACTTTTAACAGCAACCATGAAACAGTTGTAACTGTTATTGATTCATCTAGTGATACCGCCCCAACACCACCGCCAATAAATGCGAATCTAATAAAATCTAAAAAACCTACATCAGTCGAAGATGATCATGCCAGCAGTATTGAAAATGCTATAGCAATGGCTTTAAAGAAAAAAGGTATTGAACCATCAGTACCCAAAGTATTGCAGCATAGTGATGAAAAAAATGATATACCCGGTCCCGGTCAGGGCCAAAGTAAGAGCAGTCGTCGACGTAAACGCAAAAAGCAACGAGAGGAAAAGGAGAAGGAAAAAGAACGTAAGGAAAAGGTAATTGCTTAACACATGTCATATCTATCGTATGCCATTGTAATGGACATTATTTGTGTATTTTAATTTCTAAAAATTACAAAATTTCTTTTTATTGTAGTTAATTTTAACTGTGGTAAAAATTTACTAAAATACTATTTAGAAAAACTGTCCCTATAGTGACAAATTGATTTATTTGAGCCTATCTTTTGAACCTTTGAAATGGTCTCCCTGAGCGAGATTCATCTTCAACGTGTTCTCGGCCTTTCAAAAATGATTTTTGCCAGTGGAAGACCTGTGCTCTTGATAAGCACTGTTCTCCCATAGGCCTGTTGCAACTTTTCAAAAGTCACACTTGTGGATTCTCCAAGTTTAACATAAAACTTTATTGCACAACGTTGCTCTAAATTCCGATGCTCCGTTTCTATGACGAACAATAAAAACACAACTTTACTAATGAAGCTGTCAAAACTAATGTGTTAACTGTACGGAGTTGTAACTCGAACTGAGAAAGTGAGATTTAGAATCGGCTGGTAGACACAACGTTGCCAGATCTCCCGCAGAGTTGCCAATGTCATTACTTTTCTCACACACCTCGTATAACAATAACTTTCAAACCGTTAAGCTGGATTCATCCAGCATTTTTTATATGTAGTTTGACGTGTTTCTTTTTGAGAGAGAGAGAGAGAGAGAGAGAAACACTTCAAACTACATTTAAACAAAAATGTTGCGGAACAAAATTTTTGTTGGGTGAATCCAGCTTTAGAATACAAATCCTAATATATCTCCATATAATATACAGGCATGTTATAGGATATCCCGATCGAAATAGTTTTAGTTTCGGTCAATTTTGTTTCGTCTTTCTTTGATTTCCAATGATTGATTAAAATAGTGCTTTTTTATTTTAAGTATGGCAATATTGTGCACACCAAAGCCAAAAAAAATATGGTTTATTTAAATAAAACAACAAAACTAGTAAACTTCAACACTGCAAAAAAAAAACAACAGCCTGTTCCATAAAATGTTGCCTTGTGTGTAGCAATGTTTCTTTTCTTAAGTTCATGTTTATTTTTATGTTGCTGTAATTAAAACTTTGTTTCTTAATTTTATGTTTCTTTAACATGTTGCTCCCTCTGTTTTTAAGTAGTTGTGGTGTAGTGGTTGTTTTAAAATTCACAGATATTTAAAAAAAAAAAATTCAAATGTTTTTCCTATCTTTATAAAAAATTTACATTAATTAGTACACGTTTTTGTGCGTGCCTCATTTTAATTTTATTCCGTGTATGAATTTAAAGCATAAAACACACACAGAACTAATGTTTCTTAAATGTTGCTTGTGTGGTTGCCCCGTCTGTACTGAAAAAAAGAAAAAATGTTTCTTTTATAATTCATCCATTTGATGGTTGTTTCTTGGGCATCTAGCTGAATAAAAAACAAAAAAAAAAAAAAAATAAAAAATGAATTGTCAAAAGAAAAATGTTCCTTTTGCGTTCTCGCAAAAAAAAAAATAATAACAGTCTGTTCAATAAAATGTTGCCTTGTGTGTAGCAATGTGTCTTTATTTAAGTTCATATTTACTTTTTTGTTGCTATTTTATTCATCTATTATTTCCTTTTGCAAGTCACTGAAAATAGCAATTTCACCGCTTTGAGAAATTCGGCGAAATTGAATTCACTTTCGATCGAAGACATGAGTTTCGTGACACGCCTTTTTTTTAAAATATCTTTGAGAATTAAAAGTGGTTTTATTTTAAAGAAAATGTTCGTTTTCTGAAGAACTGAAATAAAAAATAAAAATAAGAGCCGAATCTTATAAACCCTGCGCCATGTATGTAAATCTAGTTTAGGGAAGTAACTCCAATTGATAAAAACAAATTTTGGGGTAACAGAGCATTAAAAAATAAGAAAAAAATTAAATACTTTTTATAATTTTACATAGAAATGTCAGCGGCTCTTAATGGGTTAAACATTTTTAAGAAATCTTCGTATTTCCTGAAAGATCTCTTCAAAAGCCTTTACTTGATATCCATATTGACCATATTGACAATCGAACGTTTTTATAAAAATTTTAGAGGCCCATAATTCGGAAAAATGGGCGAGCGTTAATTTTTTCACTTGATGTTTTTTTTTTATTCTTTAATTCTCTATCGCTCCATATGTTATTTTTTTTTTTTTTTTTTTTTTATTGGAGTTACTTTATTGCTCCAAAGGATATTAAAAAATTTGTCTGCTGCCTCAAAGGACTTGGAGCGTTTCTGCTGATTTTCAAGAAAATATTTTCGAAACTATGTCTGAGCGATTGGCGTTTTTAAATTTTTTTCGAGCACATCTTCAACCTTGGCAAAGTTGATTTCAACCCGAATACAGACGGACATCGCTAAATCGACTTTGCGATGCATAAGAACTTAGATTTTCCCTTTTTTTCACCTGTAGTGAAGGGTATTACAAAGTGCACAAATACAGCATTTAAAAGCAAAAACAAAACGAATTGAAAAAGAAATACATTTTACAAAAATTGCAACTGAAACAAGTGGAATGAAACATTTAATTATTGTTACTTTATTTTGTAGAAAAAGCGTTACGATGTCGCTGACAATTTGGGTCCACCACCTTTAAACGATGAAGACGATATGGATGAATATGAAATGCTTAATGTACGTGGCGGTAGTCCGCCTCCTGTGACAACCCTGCCATCATTGTCCTCTCAATCCAACCTGCTCCTGTATAAGGATCAGTATGATTCAGAAGATGATTCGGGTGGCTCTTCCTATGACAGTTATGACAGTGAAGGCGATGACAGCAACAGTGAACGGCGTAGACGTAAACGTAAAAAAGAATCACGCAAACGTAAGGAGAAACGTCAACGTGAGGATGACAAGCGACATGAAAAACGTAGCCGCCGTGATTCTATGGATCATCGCAACGAGCCACGAAAATTGGAATTGTGTAAATTTTATCTTATGGAATGTTGTGCTAAAAAGGACAAATGTTCATACATGCACTCTGATTTTCCATGCAAATATTATTACTTGGGCATGGAATGTGCCCAGAAAGAAGAATGTAAATTTTCCCATGGCCAGCCTTTGTCCGAGGAGTTAAGAAATATTTTGCTTAAACATTTAGAAACAGCACCCAAAGAGATTTTAGGCAATTTTAAACGTTTGTCCAGAGAGAATGCCTTGGCAATGGTGACCAAACGTCATGAGGAATTGTGTCGTACGTTTAATGTGCAAAATGTATGGGCTCCCTGTTCGGCTAATTCGTTGCCCATCAATAGAGGTCGCCAAAACAATATGAATACCAAGAATAACACCGCCAATGATCAACATGTTAAGTCACAACCATCAAATACAAATACTAGTGGTATTCCATCGTTATTGGATTTAGTATTGAATCCGCCACCCCATATGGAAAACAATAAATGCATCAATTCCGAACAAAACAAACGCAAATCTAGATGGGCTGATAATTCCAATATTTCAAATCAAATGTCCATACAACCACCTTCCAAAACTGCACCAGCCTATTTGGATTTGAAGAATTTACATGGAATTTTAAGTGCCGAACATATTGATAAGTTGGAACAGTTGGGCATCATCAATTTGGAACAGGTTAATCAATTGACATTCGGTCAATTAAATCAAATTGGCTTGACAATAGCCGAAATAACAGAGATTCAATTGAATGCCATGAATATGGCAAAGTTGGGCGTAACTAGTGGCGGGGTAGTTGTTACCACCACGTCAAATACAGCTGTCGTCAGCAGTGGCCAGAGTTTGATGAAAACTAGCAAACCAGCTGATAGCTTTACAGTTAATGCTACTAAAGAAAAAAGGTAAGTGGTTTTTAAAATCAAATTTTTCAAAGCAGTGAAAATTTATCTAGACACTCACTCCACTCTGCAAGTTAGTCTTTGTATAGACATTCAATTTTTGTTTCTGCAATTTTCTTTAATTCTCATTCGAAACTAAACATTCAAGTTTTTTTTTCGGAAATTTCGACTTTGATCGCTTAGATTTTGTTTTTGATTAAACTACGAATAACAAGACAAAATAAAACTGCAGGTACATGAAATAATGTATCTAAAGACTTAAAGAGTTTCGCAACAAAAGTTGCGCAACAAAAGTTGCAAAGTGTAGACGGTGATTTGAGAAAGTATTTTAACTTTTTCATATAAAACGCAAAATTTTTTGATTGATTTCTCTTTTTGTATACAACTGGCATTTGACGTAAATGCGCAGAGTAGTAATAATTGGCAACACTGTTTTGTTTGACAACCATCCAATTTAACGCTTCTTGATAATTGTGAAATTAATTTGCTTGGTCAAATCACGTCTTAGCAACTTTTGTTTTATTATTAATGTAGAGTTGAATATCGAAACAGACCGTTTTCTTGATGGATCTCTCTTTGAACCTTTTCCAATTTTACTGGTTATAGGGCACTGATTTGTAATTTGTGGCAACCTTACACTCATTTAGTCACATGTTACCATCAGCCTTTACTCTTCTCTTAAGTAAATTCAGATTAATGATTGGTAACTATCGGCTTTCTTTCCTCACCATGAAGTCCCCAATAATTGTTAGGATTTGTGAACGGCCTTGGTACCCCCTGGTATTCACATTTAACAAGATTTCTGCCTTTTGTCGTAAATCCTATGCCAGTTATTGCCGAACATTCACACATTATGTGCGCCACAAAGATGATCATCTTCTGTAATCCCCATTTTGGCCAGATGATTTTTTGAAATATCCATGATCTGTCACTAACGCAGTTATCCAGCTGAAGATACTTCTATTATATCTGATTACCTTACTGGCCTTTCTGCCAAGAGACTCTTTGAGCACCATTCAAGACTGTCTACATGTGGTAGCCAACCTTTTCAGATTTAGTGAGTTTACCAATAGAAATAAACAGCAGATACCCAGCTGGTGTGCTGCTTTATTCTCAGCTATACCTACGTGTTCTTTGACCCGCACCACAGTAAACTCATTGTCACTGTATGCCGGAATTTTAGGTGACCTTGAGAAGTAAAAAAAAAGTTTGTAAATAATCATTTTTCGTTTCTCGTTGTCTGAAGAATCAATATGCGCAATTGAAACCACTTGCGATCTGACTTGAGTTCTGTGACATGCCTGAATATTAAAAAAAAAATTTTGTTTTATTTGGTAGACTAATAAAGTCGGTACGAATTAAATTTCAAGGTGTCGTCCAGGTTTTAAAAGAACATTTGTTTACTTACCGCTCGCTTTATTTTCAAACTTTTCGTTTCTAACCTTGAATTAAAAAAAATATATTTATTTTTTAATTTACAAGAAGAAAACTATGCATTTTTAACCGACTTCAAAACAAAGAAGCAGGTTATCAATTCTGACTGAATGTTGCTTTTTTATGTTTGAATTTGCAGAACTCCGGTATTTCTGAACCGAATTTGAATTTTTTTTTTGTAATATGATAAATTATGCTTACAGATTGGTACCTTTTTTAAAATCATTTTATAATCTTAAAAATTACAGGGTGTCCCCATACAACATACATGTCTTTTTAAGTGTATTATGAACCATAAAGAGCACTTCTTTATAATAAAAATAAAATTCGTATTACTAAAACACCCAATAGCAAAAAGTTATACAAAAATAAATCTAAAAATTAAAGGGTGTCCCCATAGGTGGCGTAAAATTGACTTAGATGCGCCTACTTTTTGAACCGTTACTAGACAAACGCTTTAAAATTAAACAGGATGTCAGTTACTATAAGCATAAACATTAAATATTATATATTAAAGGGTGTCCCAAAAGTTATTATAATTTGATGTATAAGGCCAAACTTTTAAACTGTTTAAGCCAGATAGTTAAAATTTACAATGAACTTTTATTGCTAAGTCCGCTGAATTAAAAAGTATTAAATTTGAATTTAGAAATTAAAGGGTGTTCCCATACTTGACCTATATGTCTCTTTCGTTTGATTCTTTGTCTGATATATTAAGTATAAATTTTTAAAATTATAAATTAAAGGGTGCCCCATTAGTTGGTGAAAGTTATTTTTATGTGGCCAAACTTTTGAACTGTTATAAAAACACGTATAAAATTTGAATTTAGAATTTAAAGGGTGTTCCCATATTTGAAGTAAATTGACCCATATGTCTCTATCGTTTGATTAGTTATATACAAATTCTTCTCCAATACTTTGTCTGGTATATTAAGAAGTATACATTTTTAAAATTATAAATTAAAGGGTGCCCCATTAGTTGGTGAAAGTTAATGTATATGGCCAAAATTTGAACCGTTAAAAAAGACAGGTAAAATTTACAAAGAACCTTTATTGCTAAGTCCGCTCTAAAAACACGTATAAAATTTGAATTTAGAAATTAAAGGGTGTTCCCATATTCGCAGTAAATTTACCTATATGGCCCTATCGTTTGATTCGTTATATACAAACTCTTCTCCAATACTTTGTCTGGTATATTAAGTATATATTTTTAAAATTTAAATCAAAGGGTGTTACAATAGTTGCTGTTATTTGATGAATATGACCAAACTGTTAAACAGTTGTAGACAGTTGATTGAAATTTGCACAGAACCTTTATTGCTAAGTCCGCTATATTAAGTAGTAAACTTGAAATTAGAAATTAAAGGGTGTCCCTATAACTGATGTAATTTGACATATTTAGCCCTTTCATTGAAACCGTTACAGATAAACTCTTGAAAATTAGACAGAGTGTCCATTACTATATCAAGTATAAATACCTATTGAAAATTAGAAATTAAAGGGTGCCCTAGTGGTTGTAATTTAATGTATATGGCCACCAATCTTTTGAACAGTTATAGACTAAAGCTTTAAACTTAAAAAAAATTGTTTTACTGAGTCAGTAATAAAATGTGTAAAAAATAAAGGGTGACCACATAACTGCTGATTTTAAGTTTGTCTGTTTTGAAGTCATTATTTTTTTTTTTTTCAAGAATTATCTTAATTTGTATTAAATTATCTTACCTTTGTTTCTCCTCCAGTTCTTCCTCTAATGGTGATGTTGACATGCGCTTCCTACCCAGCGTAACCAGCCCAACTGTAACCAACACCGCCACATCTTCCACATCTCCAGCAACCACATCAGCAGCTGCAACAACAGCTGATGTACCAGATAAAGAAATTTCAACATCTTCGAATTCGAATAGCAATAGTGGCGTTGTAACAGTGGACTATTCCCAATATTTAAAAGACTCAAATATCTCCTTTGATAGAGGAGATATATGTAAGTTATATGGCAACTCTTAGATTTATTTTTCTCTTTTGTAATATTTCTCTCAATTTCTTTTTAGACGATGACGAAAAAGATGAAGAGCAATTGGTAATTGATGATGACAATAGCGACAATGATGAGCAACAGCAGCAAAAAATTTTAGATGCTGCTACTTTGGAACACAAAGAAGAGCAGGTAAGAGAACAGCAAAAAATTTCTTAAAACTGGTTAAGGAGGTTTTAAGTCAAATCATAATAATTTATTTGTTGTCTTAAAATAAAAATTTAAAATATTTTTTTTTTCATTTGTATTTCAGAAAACCCCTGCAGATGTGTATAACAGTGATTTAGCCAGCAAACTCAGCGTCATGTCCGGTCTAACACAGACGTTTCGAAATCCCTTTAAAAATGTCTCCAACTTTTATGGCCCAGATAAGTCAGAAGAAGCTCTTGATACAAATCGTTATGATAATGATAGGGATCGAGAAAATGCGAGTGGTTTCTATAGAAGATATTCACGCGAAAGTCGCTCAAGATCCAGAACACCAACACGATCTCAATCAAATACTCCTGAGGCTTCACAGTCACCGCAGCCTTTGGAAATTGCTTCGTTAACAGCTGAGGAAAATAATTTTAAGGAGGCGGTGGTTTATGAGAGGACAACCATGTATGATTTTAGTTCACGTCTTGCCGAAGAGGATGAACAGAGAGCCTTAAAGACTAAAATGGATAGAGATATGAGATTTTTACCTGGCGGCTTAGGTTCAGATGCAACAGCTAGTGATATTGATTTACGTTTGCCCTTCGAACCCATGACCAGCTATACACCAGCCACTGAAATAGATGGTTCCATAACCTCACATTTGCCTATTACGTATAAAGTTTATGAAGTTGATGTGCCACGGGCCAGTTATGTGGAACTAAGACAGCATTTTAAATCAGATCATGCCACAGATCCAAGACTGAGAAGAATATTGGGTCTTCCCGAATTATCACAATCGAAAACATCGGCAGCTTTAAGTAGAAAAGTGCGCAAATCTAGCCATAGCAGCAGTATAGCATCTCCCTCTGAGTCAGAGGAATCTTCGCCAAAATACTATACACCACCCTCAAGTTCGATGGCCGAAGAAAAATCGAAAGGCCGTTCGGAACATAGAGGAGATCCTAGAGCTACGGATCCCAGATCTGATCCTAGAAATGATGCTAGATCAGATCCACGCTCCGATCCCAGACGTCAAGATCCCCGCAGTGCAGCTGTGAATTCAAATACTTCCTCGAATACTTCAAGCACTTTAACTATGGCCAATGCAGCTGGCGGCCAAAAACAAAATGTCGAAATACGCAATCTTCTACAAAAATCCGAATGGTATAAGAATCTCAATTCCAAATTTAAAATCATGGTTAATCAACAGTTGGCCCTGGTATCAACAGAACTTAAAAAGTTCCATCAAGATTCGTCGCCCAATAAAATATTTGATATTTCTTTTATTGTCAATAATCAGACGTTGCAACAAATTTTAACTAATTTGGGCATTTTTATCGACGACAATGGTGAGGTGGCCCATATAGACAATGACAATGAAGAGCTAACGGATACGACACAAGATTTGAGAGGCAAGTCTAAGTCAAATATTAATCTACCAAATCTATCGCAACCTCCTCCTAATGTGGCAGCGGGTGGTGGTGGTGGTGGCAGTGGTATGCAGCAAAACAATCCAGCTTTGGATTTTCTGAGAGCACCACCCCCCAATTTGGTGGCTCAGGGACCACCGCCTATAGCCTTGGGTCCCATGTTTCAAAGACAGCCCATGCAAGTTCAAGCCTTTGCCCGTCCTTCAATTTTAGGTTTGCCGCCAGGTGCTCAAGGCAATCCGCTAAATCCTTTTGGCAATCCCTTGAATATCAATTTAAATCCCAACTTTTTGGCTGGCGGACCAAATTTATTAGGGCCTTTCGGACCCAATTTTGGCCCGGGTCTAGGTATGCCCAACAATATGCAGCAGCAGCAACAGCGTAACTTTAATATAAATCAACGCAACAACCAGCGCAATCAAAATAGAAGAAAAATTTAGTATACGGCGATTAAGGCTAACAGCGACCATCCTGAGCCAACTTCCACTCTTAATCATCCTCCTTCTCCTCCTTCTCCTCCTACTACTTCCTCTACTGCAAGCTGCTTAGAAGAATGTAACTCTTCTAAATAGATTTTTTATTTTTTCGAAAAAATGTGTATAAATATGTTTAAATATTGTTCTTGGCCTATAAGACTTGTTTTTTTATTATTTTTTTTTTTTTGTAGATTTAAATTATTTTACGTTGGTTTCTTTGCTTCTTTTAGTTTTAATTCTAATTAAAAGTTTCACTTGTCATAGAAAAACTCTTGTAAATTAAATCATTAATTAAAAATGTTTTTTCATTGTTATAGTTAAGAAATACAATATCATTCAAAATACAAATGTTTTTTTCAATACAAAAGCAAAATTTCTAGATTTTCAAATTGTTTTGAAAATTTTAGGATTTTTTTCTTTGGTGCGATTTTCTTTTTTTTTTTTTTTTTTTATTTAAAATAAGAAAAATGTAAATAAATCAATTTGTCTAATTTTAAATAATTGTTTAATAAAGGTTTTGTACTATAAAATTTTTTGGGTCAAGGGAAGCAACGACCCACCACCATTTTCAAGAACAAAAAAAATCGAATATGAGAACAAGTAAGAGTGCTATATTCGGCTATGCCGAATCTTATATACCCTTCACCATCTATATAAATCTAGCTTAGAAAAGTAACTCCAATAAAAAAAAAAAAATCTAGAGATGACAGAGAACTAAAAAATTAAAAAAAAAAAAAATTACATAAAAATGCCATCGGCTCTTAATGGGTTAAGCATTTTTTTAAATTTTTAGTTTTTCTTTAAAGATTTCTTCAAAAGCTTTCAATTGATACCCATATTGATATTTTAAAAATTTTGAAAATTTCAGAGGCCCGTTACCCGGAAAATATGGGCGAGCGCCCATTTTTTTCATGTTTTCTTATTTTTTAAATCTCTATCGCCCCATATATTTGTTTTTTTTTCATTGAAGTTACTTCATTGTTTTAAATGTTGTGAAAATAAGAAGTAGGCGTGGGGTTTTGCCCGCTGCGTCAAAGGACCAGGACTGATCTTGCTGATTTCCAATAGCACCTCTTTCTCCGATCTATTGACTTATTTAAATTTCTTTTA
This sequence comes from Cistogaster globosa, assembly GCA_937654795.1. NCBI lineage: Eukaryota > Metazoa > Arthropoda > Insecta > Diptera > Tachinidae > Cistogaster > Cistogaster globosa. Next base: position 6,525,438 of record OW569406.1, read on the forward strand.
GCTAATTTAGTGCCTCGGCAAACTTGATTTTAACACTAACACGGTCGGACAGACGGATATCGCTTAATCGACTTTGCTATGCATTCAGGCTAACGAAGCAAATTAACGAATTCGCCATCGCTCCCACCGTATATTATTTCGCCATGGCGTAGTTATTTAAGTTTCCTTTTACAATTTAGTAATTGAAAGGCAGACAAAAAAAGTTTGTTGGAGAGGGGTTGGAGTGATACGAGTCTGTGTAATATACGACTATCTGTATTACTGCCATCCCTAAATTAGCGCGTAAAGCGCAAGATATCTGCTAAAATTTCTCATGTACAAATGTATGAACCATCCCTAAATAGTACGGCGTCAACGCTTAGCAATTGGAAAATCCAATTTTGACAGCGTGTAAGGTAGTGAAGTTGGCTGCAAGCTACTGTTGCCTACATTTTTTTTTTTTTGTAGTATTTAGAAAACACATTTTAGGGTTTTTCGGGTTTATCTGGCGTTTTTATCACTGTTGTGCATTTCATTTTATAGGGTTTTATTACACATGATAAGTTAACATTACTGTTGACAACAAAATGTTGCGCGTAAAAGCCATGCGTTATTTTGCGTCGCGTCTTACGCGCTAATTTTGGTAGGGCTGTTCTACATTTTTTTGTTTCTCTTTTACACTCTTCGTAATTTTTATGTTGTTGCTTTAATCATTTTTTCTCACTTCCATATCATTTCAGTATTAGTCCAGATTTATTCGTGCGATTTTTTCATGCCATTTGTTCAATTCTCTTTTAAGTAGTTTCATGTTGTTTTTGTTGTGAGTACAAATGACTTACTGGCTCTGTTGCAAGAGATCAAATGCTTTTGATAGTTAAAATGCGACTGTTGTCTTGTTTCCTTTGGAAAACGTCCGCATACCTTTCAAAAGTAATTGTTCTTTCTTAAAATTAAATTAAAACAAAGAACATGAGCCAAAAAAGTAAATTTTAATTCATGTAATGCCGGTCAATATAATAGTACGTACCACTTGCCATATTCCGATTCGAAAGATGTAAAAATTTCACTTATTTATTATATTATTTTTTTGAGTGTAAAAAACAGTTACATTTTTTATGCTTTCTCAGAGTGTGTGCATTTGTTGACAAATTTCGTAACTGTTTGTCACTTATAAAAGATCTTTTGTCAACACTTATCATTTCGAGCAGTTATTAAAACAGCACCAGAAGGCTTTTTTAAATTTGTTTCGCCGGAAGAACGTTAACTAATAAAAAAATTTGCGCCCGTCAGTAAGTCGTATTCCCAAATAAATGAATTGCTGGGCTGTTCCAATAAAATGATAATAAATTCGCTAAGATATGAGGAGAAAATTAAATCCCGTAGTAGAAAGCGAGCTTTGTCAACTTTAATAGTAAAACGGTTAGTACGTACGACTAAAGCAAATCCCTTTATGACAGCTACGGAGCTAAAAAAAAAAAACATTGGATGTGCCGGCAAGCGTAGAAACTATTCGCCGCAGATTTCGAGAAAATAGCCTCAATGCCTGTAGACCTCGAAAAGTGCCGCTCCTTTTCTCTAAGCATGTTGCAAAACGGATATCTTTCGCTAAAGCACATTCAAATTGGTCAAAGAAAAAGTGGAGAAATGTGCTATGGACTGACTAATCCAAAATTGTTCTTTTTAGTGGAAAGGGCTTCAGATATTTTGCTTGTAGGCCTCCTAACAGCAGGTTATAGTCAACCCTATTCTGAGTTTCGATTCGAATTTTCTCCGTCTGGTATTGTGCTTTTCGATTCCGCTTAGTTTTATTCGATTGAATGTATTCTGCATTACGATCGGAGCTCCGTTTTTCTTAGTTTCTTTTTTTTTTTTTGTTAACGGAGGGGGGCTTTCTTTATTTGTGTTTTTTAGTTTAAAAGTTAAAAATTGAAAAAATGTAAGAAGAAAATTTTAATTTAAAATTACTTTTAATTAATTTATTTAAATAAATTAATTTTCTTTTGTTTTAAATTGTTAATTTTTGTACCCGAATCTGATGTGGTTTTTTATGTATTACGGGTCAAAAGCAACAACTGGCAGATGTAAATGGCATCTAAAGCAGGCATTACATGCGGATACAACCAGCGATCAAAGGAAGAAGTAGCAGCGTTTCGAGAGGAAGTTCAGGAATCCTCAATGCACTGGGTCCTCCAACAAAAAATGCCAGCGCAAAAATTGGTTGCCATCAACAACTAATTTTTTTTTATATATTTTTTATTTTATTTAACAATTTTTTATTAAACTTCATCAAGAAATTATTTTTATGTAAACAAAGAACTTTTTGTATTAAATTTGACAATTGTTTATGAAAATGATAACAAACCTGCTTATTTTGCTATTTCATTTCCACATTCCAAAGTGATGCTATTAATTTTGTAAACATTGCTGTCTTCTTCTTTTTCTTTCAATTTCGTTTTTCTTCAGAATACCAATTTGCGATTGCAACGAAACTAAATGCGCAGACTTAATCGAAACGCAGAATAGGGGTGAGTGTTATGTTATGGAGTTGTTTCTCGTATCAAGGTGTGTGTGTGTGTCCTATATATTAAATCAAAACCGTTATGTATTCATCGGTTAATTTAAAAATGCCGCTGGTGTAGATCTTCCAGCAAGACAATGACCCCAAACACACTAGCGAAATGGCAAAAAAAAAAAAAAAATGGTTCAACGATAACTCTATCAATGTACTGGAGTGGCCTGCACAGTTCCCAGATTTGAACCCTAACGAAAATCTGTGGACAGACATAAAGAAGAGTGTATCTACAATAAAAACTATTATATTGAACGAAGCTGTGTTCGCACATTTGTGTCAAAAAAATGACCGTGCCTTAAGTGCGGAATGTAGCCGTATTTCTATTAAACTAAAACCGAAAAACGTAAGGAGATCATATTAAATGTTTCAGCATTCTTATAAAATTAAAATTATTAATAATGTAAAACTTTTGGCAATTAAAGTTTTCGACCCCAGACTTTTTTTCAGCAATTGAAAATGTTTTTATTAAATATTGTATGTGAGGGAGATAGAGGGTAGATATTGGGGTTTAAAAATATCAGACGTTGGATTTTAAAAATTTAAAATCGACAAAATAAATAATCAGTTCAATCATGAATATTCTAACGAAACAAATTTCTCTCAAAAAAAGATTCCTCTTATTTGAGTTTTGGGAGAACAAAAAAATAAAAAAGTGGCATCATTGTTACTTGAAGGAAACTTTTTTGATTGATTACATTAAATTTCTCTTCATTAATTCAGGCTACTGTAGTCAAGGTGGTAAGCACATGTTTTTCTGTTTAATGGTATAAATACATCTTTAGAATTAACATTCAAACGTGCAGCCTCCTTCGTCGATACTTCTTCATGCATATTCGCCGGCGAAGTAAAATAACTAATAAAATGGCTGTACTTTCACCACCTGTTCTTTTCTCTCCTCTATCCCTTTTCTAAAAAAGAATGCAGCACGGTTATACACTAATTAAATACGAGGGCTGCTATATATATTTCTGGCCTGGCAACACTGAGTGCTGCCAAGTGCAATCTGATATTTCCATTGGAAAGTTTGTCATTTTTAAGCATAATCGTACTCAAAACGTTTTGACGTACGACCATTATTTGTGTTGTTTACAGTGACGTGAAAAAATTAATATAGAAAAAAATGGAATTAACTCGTGAACATTTTCGTGCCATCATTTATTTAAATCTTTGTATGGCGATGAAGCACCATCCTATAGCACTGTGAAAAATTAGTATAATGAATTTAATCGTGGCCGAAGCTCGTTCAAAGACGAATTCCGTGAAGGTCGTCCAAAAACGGCTGTTGTGCCAGAGAACATTAATGCCGTGCGTGAACTCATAATGCAAGATCGACACGCGACACACCGAGAGATAGAGACATCATTGGACCATTCTTCCACCAGCATACATTCGATACTGCATGAACGCCTGGCCGTAAAAAAGGTTTGTTCTCGTTGGATCCCGCACAATTTAAAAGTCGCTCAAAAAAGGCTCGTGTCGATTGGTGCAAAGAAATGTTGCAAAAATATGATTGCGGTGCTTCAAAAGACGTTTATAAGATCGTCACAGGTGACGAATCATGGATCTATGCGTATGAGCCCGAAACGAAACAACAATCGATCGTGTGGGTCTTCAAAGACGAGCAAAATCCAACGAAAGTTGTTCGTGGAAGAAGCACTTCGAAGCAAATGGTCGCCTGTTTCTTCGGCAAAACTGGTCATGTGGCGACTGTTCCGCTTAAGCAACGTAGGACGGTCACTTCTGAGTGGTACACTACAATTTGTTTGCCTGAAGTCATCGGAGAAATTCGAAAAACCAACAAGAGAAGACGAATCATTGTTCACCATGACAATGCGAGCTCTCACACATCGGCTCAAATCAGACCGTTTTTGACCGGCCAAAACGTCGAATTAATGGGTCATCCGCCGTACAGCCTGACTGACTTGGCACCTAATGACTTCTTCTTGTTTCCGCACATCAAGAAAAAAAATTCGTGGTCAACGATTTTCGTCGCCAGAAGAAGCTGTTGAAGTGTTCAAAAACCATGTTTTAGAGGTGTCTGAATCGGAGTGGAAAAGGTGCTTCGACAACTGGTTTGAGCGCATGCAAAAGTGTATAAATCATGCTGGAGAATACTTTGGAAAACAATAAAACCATTTTTGATTATAAATATTCGCATTTTCACTATTAGGCCAGAAATATATAGAGCAGCCCTCGTAGGCATTATTGCCTAAAGTGCTACTTCTTTTAAAAAAAATACTTAATTTTTTCTCTCGAATTTGTTCTTATCGCAGTCAAACAAACAAAAAAAAATGGAACAAATTTACAAAAGGAGAAAAGCAAAAAGTGAAAAAAATCGCACGGAATTTTCGTTTGTGTTTAGGCGGAGTATTTCCAACAAATTTCCAGAAATAAAATAATGCGCTGGAAAATAATGACTAGAAGTGATTTTAACCGCCACAAGGACATTTGAAGCTTTCAAAAGCCAACAAGAACAAGCTTTAATTAACCATTTGCTTGGTTTCATAATGTTTAATTATTTTTTAATATTCCAACCACTCATATCCGGAATGTAGATTAATCTGGAGTTTCTGTAGTGTCTTCAAGTCCAGCTTATAGAGGTTAAAAAAGCAAAACAAAAAAAAAGGCAAATCAGGATGACAACTTCAGCTGAGAATGGATTGTTGATTAAAGTCATCAGTTGTCCTTCTCAAATATAGGAGTTGACATAAAAACCATTTTATTTTAGCTAAGAAAAACATGATGTTTTTTTTTATTTATTTTCCTTTAAAGTTGAACTTAATTTTAAAAATAAAATAATAAAAAGTATTCTGGTTTAGAATTTTCATGAATCAAAATTGTTTTATGTATTTTTTTAAATTGTTTACATATATTTTTTAATGGTACTTTTTTATTTAAATTTTCTTTATTTATTTTTTTTGTTTTTTTTTTTTTAATCATTTTACTAAAGAAAAAATTTAAGAATGTTTTCAAGGTAAATTGTCTGTTTTTTTTTTAACATTAAATTCATTATTCTCTTTTGTTTTAAGAAAATTAAATAAATTAAAAATAGTTGTAAAGATTAAAAATTTTAAAAGAAAATATTTTGTTAACAATTTTATAAGAAATTGAAGATAAATTTTAATTTAAACTCACATACATTGCGCAGCCATATCATCGGCATCAATGCCAAGCATGGCCAAATCGTCTAATTCTTCCTGGCGTCGATTCTTTTCACTCTCAGTGGGAGAGGGTGGTGGCTGGGGTATATCAGCTAAATCAATATCCATAATGGGATCAATAACTTTTGCATTATCTTCCGTTTCGATTTGTTTTTCTGGAGATGATTCGACCGTTTCTGTGGTATCATTAGGTTCAGGAGGTATGGGAATATCGGGCATGCTGTCATTTTCTACAGATTCTATTTTATTATTTTCAGTAGGACTGGGGAGTAAAATTTCGGTTTCTTCGAGCATTTTAATTTCCTGGGGTGAGCGTTTTTGTTCAGTTTCGGGTGGTGGAGGTGGAACTGGTTCGATATTTATATCTATTTTTGGCTGAGAATTGACATCTTCAGTTTCCATATCTGCAGTAGAGATTATGGCCGCAGTTGTGGGATTAGAGGGTGGTCTATTGAAGACTAAAGGTTCATTCATCGACATTTGCGATGCTTCGTCTAATCCCAATTGGGATGTTTCTTCAAATGTTACCAAATGTATACCATCCTTAGCTAATTCTTCAGGTTGCATAACAGGCTCGTCATTGATGATTTGGGTTTCTCCTAAAAATATAAAAATTAAAAATAAATGTAAAAAAATTTTTTTTTCTTAAAAGTTTGTTTTTTTTCTCTTAAAAAAAATTTTCGACAACTTTTTGTTACATAGATCTTAACGATAACTGGTACAAAAATTACAATTCTATAAAAAAGAAAAGCTATTTTTAAAAAAAACTAAAAACAAAAACCTTTAAGGTTATCGATAACTATTTTGTTATATAGAAACTTATCGATAACTGGTAAAAATTTTAAATTTTACAAAAAAAAAGAGCAAATTAGTTTTTAATAAAAATAGAAAAGTTTTTAAAATAAAAAAAAATACTTCGGAAATTGTCGATAACACTTTTGTTATATAGAAACTTATCGACAGCAGGTAAAAAAAACAGATTACAACAAAAAATTATTTTGTAAAAATATCAAAAAATTACTGCAAAAGATATCGATTACTTTTTTGTTACATAGAAACTTATCGATAACTGGTAAAAAAAAAACAAAAATGAAAAAAAAAAAATACTTTAAAAATTGTCGATATTTTTTTGTTATATAGAAACTTATCGACAGCAGGTAAAAAAAAAACAAATTATTTTGTAAAAATATCAAAAAATTACTGCAAAAGTTATCGATTACTTTTTTGTTACATAGAAACTTATCGATAACAGGTAAAAAAAAAAACAAAAAATAAATTAATTCTCAAAAATTAAAAAAAACTACTTTAAAAATTGTCGATAAGTCTTTTGTTATATCGAAACTTATCGACAACAGGTAAAAAAGATTAAAAAAGAAAATTATTTTCTATAAATATCAAAAAATAAATGCAAAAGTTATCGATTACTTTTTTTGTTACATAGAAACTTATCGATAACAGGTAAGAAAACAAAATAAAAAAATTAATTCTTGAAAATTAAAAAAAAAAATACTTTCAAAATTGTCGATATCTCTTTTGTTATATCGAAACTTATCGACAACAGGTAAAAAAAACAGATTAAAGAAAAGAACATTATTTTCTAAAAATATCAAAAAATTATTGCAATAGGTATCGATTACTTTTTTTGTTACATAGAAACTCATCGATAACAGGTAAAAAATTTATAAAAATTAGAAAATTTCTTTTAAAAAAGGAAACAAAAAATTTACCTTTAGCTTTAGTTTTTTCTAGATCTGTTTGTTCACTGTCACTATCGTCACCGGGTTTCTTTTCGCCGGGGAATATAATATTTAAAGCATCTTCTAAATCTTTTGGCAAGGGACCCTTACCGGGTGGTGGACCCTCGGTAATGGGTTTTGGTACAAATTCTTCAGACTCTTCTACATCAATGCCTGGTGGCAGCATGTCTTTTTCATCATCAGAGTTTTGCGGAGGTGGTGGTGGTGGCGCCTGACCCATTATATTAACAAATTGTACGGGATCAGGCATTAAATCATCGTAGTCAACCATCATACCCGCGTCAGGATGGAAAGGTGGAGCATTGCCGTAAGCATCTTCCATCATGGCCATTTGTATTTGGGCAGCTGTGGGTGCTGGTGGCCTACCAAAGGCTGTTGCAGCATCCATGGGATACATATAGGCACCAGCTTGTTGAGCCTGTTGTGCCTGCAGTTCATCGGGTCTTTTATCATTCACTTCTCCGGGAGCTAAACTGGATTGCTTTTTGAACACAGGCATTTTACCAATAAATGGCAGTTTTTTACCACCTGCATTAGCTGCGGTTGCAGCTGCTACTGTTGTTGTTGTTTTAGGTTTAATTTTTTCCTTCTTTTCTTTGTTTTCATTAGTTTTCTTTTCTTTCTCCTTATCTTTTTCCGGAACTCTGGGTCTAAATTCCGGTTGTCTAACTATCGGTTTTTCAACTCGACTAATGCCGCCACGACTATCGGAACGTGACCGTGACCTTGAACTGCGTCTTCTGCGATCGTAGGGTGAACGGGAGCGTCTACGCAATGAACGAGAACGTGAACGATCATTACGTCTGTTGCGATTACGCCAGCCTCTGGGAGACATACGTCCTCGACTGCGTGAACGGGAACGTCTTACATTACGGCGATAATCCCTGCCACGACTACGACTGCGTGTACGACTTCTGGAGCGTGATCGTCTGCTAGTACGGCGATCACGATCATCTCTTCCTCTGTTGCTGCCATCTCTCTCTCGTCTATCAGAACGTTCATTTTTGCCATCCCGTCCCCTATCACGTTCTTTATCTTTGTCCTTTTCCCGGTTCTCTTTTTCAATTTCTACTTTCTGTGTAGTCGCTCCTCTAGTTTGTTGTTCGTCTTTGGATTTATTTTTCAATTTACCCTTTAGTTGCTCCAACAATTTCTTCTCACTTTCACTAATAACTGGCTGCACCGTATTCCATTGCTGGATAATTGAATCATCTGTATCTTGTGTTCTTTCACCATCTTTATTGCGCATGCCTTCTTGCACTACCATCCATTTACCATTACCCGGTGGTGGCTGTGGTACGGGAGAAGTTTGTCTTAGTTTCAGCTGAGGAGGAGGTGGTGGCAATTCTTCTTCATTTTTGACATTTTCTTGTTTGCGCATTGACAATCGTATGGATACCGCAGGATTGGGATTATCAAGATCTTTAATTTCTACTGGAGTAATTTTTTTCTTTTTAGGTTCATCACTGTCCGTAGATGAAGATGAATCACTGCTGGAAGAAGAACTTGAATCGCTGTCCTTCTTGCGCTTTTTCGTTGACTTCTTTTTCTTCTTTTTCTGTTTCTTATCACTCTTCTTTTTGCGTTTCTTATTGGTTTTATCATCGTCTTTTTTGGTCTTTTTACGCTCAGCAGCCGTAGTCGATACGGAAGTGATTTGTTGTGGTAGAGGTGTGGATTTTTGTTCGTTTAAAACAATTTGACGATCAGCCAACCAATTGACTTCATAGTGAGGATTCTCCTCTAAGAAGGACTAGAAGAAATAAACGTCAGCATTAATTGTTCAATTTGTTGTTTTAACCAAAAAGCTAAAGAAAATTGTTTTAATTCCTAAAAACTTACGTTATAACGACTGGCGTGTAGTTGTGATTTTAAGTGAGTTGAAGCACAATGCAAGTCACCCATCCAAATGCTACACAATTTACAAAACCATGCAGTGGCAGGCACAAAAAATGTTAAACCCCTGATGGGTGTGCGTTTGGTAGGAGCATTTTCATAAGTGGGAAATTGCTTAAAGTATAAAATTGTTGTTGTTATTGTATTAAACCCTTAACATTTGAAAATACTTACATCCGTTACCATGTCTGTGTGCCAGGGTGTCTCAATACTTTCACGATCCATATGTCCTTTGGCATGCAAATGGTTTAGATAATCTTTAGCGGTTTTTGGAAAAACATTGCATGTCTGACACCAGTGCATTTCGGGATCATAAAATACATAATTAAAACGATCTTTTTTGTTCGGTCTGAAAAAAAGGGAATTTATTATTTTGCGTTCTATTCAAATTAAATTTAAGACTTCACAAGTTGGATTTCATTAGCAGGCAGCATTAAAGTTGGGTAAGGAAAAAAATGGAGGAGTGGTTAACTTGAACCTGCACATAGAGAAAGAGATAAATAGAGCACGAAGTAAGGAAAGGATGTTAAACTCTTATAGACAGAAAGATTTATTGTGAAAGGATAGGAGGTAAAGAATGGTCCAGATAAGCAGTGGCACATTTTCGCTGCAATAACTGGAACTTGTCGCTCTTTTTGATAAAGGAACTTGCATTCCGCAACGGCGCAAATTATACAGAACGAAGGAAGACAGACAGAGGTATATATTAGGTGAAAGATCGCTTATCTCTCTCTCTCTCTCTCTTTCCTTTGGTGAATTTTTTATATTTCTCAATAAAATAACGAACGGTTGAATATTTTTTTTTTTAATTTCAGATACAGTTTGTCAAAATAATCTTTGCACATAAAGAAAAATTAAAAAAAAACTTAATTTTGCGTGACCACCCTGAGCATCAATTACTACTTGCAAACGTCTGCGCAATGACTGAATACGCTTTAGAATATCATATTTTTCAGGTTTTTAGTCCCACCACTCTTCTTTAATAAATCTAATCAGTTCGTTTTTATTTGTTGGTGATCTTTTTCCGACCTTTTTCTTTAGATGGACCCACAAATTTTCGATGGGGTTTATATCTGGACTTTGGGCCGGGGTATCTATAAGTTTGGTACAATTGTATAAAAACCAAGCCCTACATAAATAAGATTTATGTTTCGGATCATTATCTTGATACAATTTGTATTTGAATTTATTAGAATTTTCCGGGTCAATAAAACCAAATTTTCGTACGAGGGCTGCTATACATATTTCTGGCCTGGCAACACTGAGTGCTGCCAAGTGCAATCTGACATTTCCATTGGAAAGTTTGTCATTTTTAAGCATAATCGTACTCAAAACGTTTTGACGTACGACCATTATTTGTGGTGTTTAAAGTGACTTGAAAAAATTAATATAGAAAAAAATGGAATTAACTCGTGAACATTTTCGTGCCATCATTTTTCACAACTTTCGACGTGGATTATCACGACAAGAGTGCATTGATGAACTTAAATCTTTGTATGGCGATGAAGCACCATCCTATAGCACTGTGAAAAATTGGTATAATGAATTTAATCGTGGCCGAAGCTCCCTCAAAGATAAATTCCGTGAAGGTCGTCCAAAAACGGCTGTTGTGCCAGAGAACATTGATGCCGTGCGTGAACCCATAATGCTAGATCGACATGCGACATGCTGAGAGACAGAGACATCCTTGGAAATTTCTTCCACCAGCATACATTCGATACTGCATGAACACCTGGCCGTAAAAAAGGTTTGTTCTCTTGGATCCCGCACAATTTGAAAGTCGCTCAAAAAAAGGCTCGTGTCGATTGGTGCAAAGAAATGTTGCAAAAATATGATTGCGGTGCTTCAAAAGACGTTTATAAGATCGTCACAGGTGACAAATCATGGATGTATGCGTATGAGCCCGAAACGAAACAACAATCGACCGTGTGGGTCTTCAAAGACGAGCAAAATCCAACAAAAGTTGTTCGTGGAAGAAGCACTTCGAAGCAAATGGTCGCCTGTTTCTTCGCCAAAACTGGTCATGTGGCGATTGTTCCGCTTAAGCAACGTAGGACGGTCACTTCTGTGTGGTACACTACAATTTGTTTGCCTGAAGTCATCGGAAAAATTCGAAAAACCAACAAGAGAAGACGAATCATTGTTTAGCATGACAATGCGAGCTCTCACACATCGGCTTAAACCAGAGCGTTTTTGACCGGCCAAAACGTCAAATTAATGGGTCATCCGCCGTACAGCCTGACTGACTTGGCACCTAATGACTTCTTCTTGTTTCCGCACATCAAGAAAAAAATGCGTGGTCAACGATTTTCGTCGCCAGAAGAAGCTGTTGAAGTGTTCAAAAACCATGTTTTAGAGGTGTCTCAATCGGAGTGGAAAAAGTGCTTCGACAACTGGTTTGAGCGCATGCAAAAGTGTATAAATCATGCTGGAGAATACTTTGGAAAACAATAAAACCATTTTTGATTATAAATATTCGCATTTTCACTATTAGGCCAGAAATATATAGAGCAGCCCTCGTATACTGGAGCTCAATTGGTTTTTCAAATCATCAAGATAAATTTCATTGGTCATTGGCTTCTTTGCTTGATATACAACCCCATACCCCATAACTGACAGTTTTTAAAACTTTACTGTTGGGATTATAATTTTTATTTTCTAATGCTGTCAGAGGTTTTCTTCAAACATTTTTGGGGTCCATCATGATATTACAACATCAATTCCCTCTCATCGCAAAAAATGACGTCATCCCATTACTCCGGTGTTAGTGAAATGTGTTCCATTGCAAATATTAATCGTTTGTTAATATTTTGAACTGAGAGAAGAGGTTTTTTTTTCCTAGCCACTCTTGAAGAATATTTGTGTTTTTGAAGCACATTTAGGATAGTTTCATGTGAAATACTTAGCCCAAAATCATTTTCCAGTTGAAGAGCTAATTCTCTTATGCTGGATTGCGGTTTATCAGTAATAGTTTTATTTCAATATGTCTTTCAACTCGTGGCATCACTTTTTTCGGTCTGCCTGGTGACTTTTTTAATTCAAGTCTTTCTTCCTTCTCAGCACGGAATATGATGCTGTAGTATACAGTCCTTATTTTTAGAGTCAACATATCACTGATTTCCCTGGCTGATTTTTTCTTGATAATAATTAAAATACACCAACGGTATAAAATTTTTCGAAACTCGTTTGCCTGGATTTTTTTTTTTTTTTACTTAAATAAGGTGACCCCTTGTAGCACGTAAGACAGTTATTTTATAAATGAAGGCATTGCAACCCTTTTTACATGCAATAACAGTTATAAAAAAACTCGTTAACCAAAATTCCCAGAAAATGAACGCCTTTGTTGTTGGTTAAGTAAAAATACAAAGATTTTTTTTTTTTTGACACCATTCATATTGAGATAAAATTTGTCTTTGTTGTTGCTGCTGTAATTTATTTGCCTATTCGAAAATTATTGGCGTTGAGTAACCGAATGTATGCAGAAAAAACTAAAAAGTTTATTGGTAAAAAAAATGTTTAATTTCTCCCAACGATGTGCCGCCACGTGCCCAATAAATTTTACATTAACTTACCCTTTTTGATCTTGTTTATTGCGTGACGCATCCTTGTCCTTATTTTTCATAGATTCAATAACTTTTTTCTTTAAACGCTCTGGAGAACTATCATCATCGTCGTCCTCCTTATTGGCAGCCTGTTCAGTTTCAGACGATGACGAAGAGTCCGATGAAGATGATGAAGAACTTGCCGATGAACTGTCTGAAGATGATGAAGAGCTGCGAGTCTTTTTCTTATGTGCTGCCACTAAAGTATGTGAGATTAGAGTGGAGCCACGTTCACTGCCATGAGGTTTTTGTAGTGATGATAATGCTACCTCTTTCAGGATATCATCGTCATCTTCCATTTGATCCTCCTTGTCGAGATTTTCTTCACCGATTATACCCGTCAACATGTCAATGACATTTTCAATGGTGTTCAATTTCTTTTGGATTTGAGTCTAAAAATGCATATAGAACAGAGAAGAAAGAGAATAGATTAATTTCCTAAAACTTAAGAGGGGGAAAAAAGCACATAATATTTAGTTTTTCTTGGTGCATTTTTTGTTTGCGCATTTGAATCGAGGCTTATTGGGAGAGAAATCTTTAGTCATCGGCTGTTGGTCCTCAAAAATCCTTAATGTTTTCTAATACGGAAGGTATTTAGCGGTTTCATCAGCCAGTCATCAGCGTTGAAAAGCTTCCGCTTCCGAATATGATGAGTTACTTATTGCTTATTTTTAATATACAATTTTTTTTTTAACATACTTAACACTAATTTAAAAAAACCTAATTTACAATTTCGTTTCTTCTTTTTTTTTTTTTTTTCTTTAACAAACAAAAAGTATTAACAACTTAATTTATAAATCAAGTACATTTATGGTGTTGCCTTAGTTTTGTGTTGTATGTGAAGAATTGATAATTTGCAGGAAGGGGACTCGTCGTACCCTTTCTTAGTCTCTACTTAAATGGGCAGTGGCGGAAACCAACCAGTTTTTTTCTCTATACCTTTCTTTTTTTGGTCCATTTAAGTTTGCGCTCATTATTGGTTATTTTAATTATATTTATAGGGTGTATGCATACATTACAACAACATTTGTAGATTCAATAAGCTAAAGAAAAATTTCATTATTTATTCACTATTTAATAGAATCATTATCATAAATTTATTTTTTATTTTTAGTTTTGTTAAATTTAACAGACAGAAAAATAATACAAAATTCAATGTAAATTGAAAAAAGAAAACACTTTACAACAAGTATAAAATGCTTAAATGAAATAAACTCAAATAGGACATTTTGAAGTCCTTAGCCGTAGTAGTATCAAACATACCTGTAGTTTTTCATTTTCATCAATAAATCCTTTAGTAGTTGGTGAGGCTGGCGCACCACCAGAGTGTAAATCTTTGCGTTGTTCTTTTAACATTTTTAATTCCTTTTTCAAGACAGCGGTTTTCTTTAAGTAGCTAGTGCGTTGCTTTTTCAATTCGTCACGTTGATTTTCAGCTTCTTGGGCCACAGCTAAGTTTTGTGCAATTTAAAAAATTAAGAAAAAAAAAACAGGATTTAGTGAATAAGTAAGCTGGTATGACACATAACTTATTTCATTTACGCAAATATTTTTCTTTTGTCATTTCTTAAAAAAAGAAATGCAACTGCTTTTTAAGCAAAATTTAACTCAAGAGCTCAAAAATTCCTTTGTCATCATCTGTTTTGTATCCTTTTCAAAGCTGTTAAAATTACAAACCAAATTTTTGTTTCTGGTTTTTTATTCTTGGAGTTCAAACCAAAAAGTTATAATAGAACGTCAATAAAATTCATGGTAAAATTATAAATTGTTTTTTTTTTTAATTTTTAAGAAAATCTTACCGTCGTGTTGGGAATTGGCGTCAATTGTACCCGATGCTTCACTGATCAAATTGCCTGTATGTTTATTATTTAATACCGATGAAGCTGTAGTTGGTGGCGGAATATTTGGGGGAACCTGTTGTTGATTATTTGGTTGTACAACTATCGGTGGTGGCGGAGGTTGTGGCTGTTGTTGAGGCGGCATTTGTTGCATTTGTGAGGGTGGTGCCATCCATTGTTGTTGACCATAAGCATCTGAAAAAAAAACAATTTTATTAAATAAAAACAAGTTCTTTATTCTCATCTAGAATAACTTTTGGTTGTATTAAAATTCTACAAAAATTTAATAATTCTACATTCTCCGACTTACCCACACCCCAGCTTCCGGGCGGGGGATAAGCTGCATTAAAACCTGGTCCTTGAGCCTGCATAGTAACATAACCATCATTGGGCTGCGCAAAACCCGACTGAGGTGGTGGTACACCATACTGATTATAACTGGGAGGGGGTCCATAGGCATCACCATACAATTGAGGTGGTGGCGGAGCCATGACACCATATTGAGGTGGTGGCTGATTAGCTGTTGGTGGTGGTTGAGACAATTGGCGTGGAATATTTGGAGGTTGTTGCTGGGGTGGGGAGTTGGGTTTTTTCTTGGGAGACCAACGGCCACTGCTACCGCCACTACGTCTAGGTGGTGTTGGACTACGACTATTAGACCTACTTAAACTTCGGCCACGTCCTCTATAACGATTACGAATTCCCCCACGCCTAGGCGGTGAACGACGACGATTGGGAGATCGTCTACCACCGTAACGAGAACGTCTGTCGGGCGAGTAATCACGATAGCGATTACGTCGCGGTGAAGGTGAACGCCTACCACGAGCCTTAGCAAAGGGTGAAGGAGAACGTCTGCCACGTGAGGGCGATTTTCGTTTACGCACTGTTGGACTAACGGAAGGAGAACGTCTTCTAGATGACCGCTCTGATGTCGAGTTTTCCTTTTCCACAACTTGTGGCTTCTTAGGATCATTTTTAGCGTCTAAAATTGAAAATAATTACATCACTTTTCCTAGTTTCTCTTTAAAAGTTTCACAAACCAAATTCCACAGCATCAAATTCTGCTCCCGGTGGTCCTGGAGGCAAAGCATTATTGTCACCTAAGCGGCGATCGCTAGGTTGTTTTAAAATCAATTCCTCTTCCATATTGATATCTGCCTTTATGCCGGCAGAAGTTGTCAAGCTAGCAATATCTATCTAATTATTAATATTATTTAAGATTACAATTATTATTAATTTTTTAATAGTTTGCTTGTCTATTTATAAATTATTTTTATCACGGTTTTTAACTTTTTATAACAGTATATAAACTTTTTATTAAAAAATTACGAAGTTTGCCAACGCCATAAAGATATGCATCAGAAAATATGTTTATTAGTGTTGCCAATATTCCTTTAAATTCTCAAAATGATACTGTTATTCATTTCCCCAACACGGGGTTTTTATGAACAGATTTAAGCTTTTCAGGCGAATATAATCACTTTAAAAAACTCTAGATGTATTTTTACATTTTTTAATAAGCTTCTTGAAGATCTAATTCGTCTTTGAAAAATTTTTATTACCACCGGAATCATAGATTGACAAATTAGTAATTTTTTTGTAGTCAACTGAAGTTGGTTGCAGCTTAAAGGCTGCAACTGCAAAGTGCTGCCATGTAGCGCGTATTTTTTTTTTTTTTTTTGATCAACTATTAAATATATACATTTAAATATTAAGTATACAAAAAGGCAATTAAAGTTTATTACAGAACTTTTTATTTATTTATTTTATTTTATTTATTTATTTCATATCCTCTGACTCATCCGGATCTTCTTTCTCAATATTATCTTTTTCCGAATGATATTCTTGTTGATCAGTGGGATCTTCTCCTTCTGAATGCTCTGAGGTTCCGGAAGACTCAGGGAGATCTGGGAAAGACACATGCTTTTCTTGATCTGATAACAGATATTGAATCAATCCCTTTGCACCTTCCTCTGAAAGAGTGTGAAGTTCCTTATTTGGGTCTTAAATTAAGAAATGTTCCGTTTTATAGTTTAAATAGATCTACTAAGCCACAAAGAATATTTGGCATAGGCGTATTTTTAGACTACAACAATTTTGTAGTAAGTTAATAGGGAGTCCACACCTGATGAATTTATATCTTGATGAAAGTCAAATTTATATCATGATGAAAATTCATCCTGTGTAGACTTCATTTATTAGTATTATATCATCGTTATGATATAATCATCAGAGCTCATAGACTAATAAATTCATCATGATATGAAAAGTCATTTTATATGTAATTATATTTTTGACGTATAATTTTTTTAATAAAATTTTTAATTATTATAGCTTAGGCATTGTTTTTTTATATTATTATTATCAAAACCAACCGAAAGTTCAAAAAATAACATTTAGACAGAATTGTGTGGACCTATTGCCTTCAGAATGACCAATAAAGGATTATTCATCATAATATTAAATCATCAACGTCTACCCCTTTGAACTGATATTAATATAAATTTGACAATTGTTCTGCCAGCGTTATATTAGGCATTATGATGAAAATTCGTCTCGTGTGGACATAGTGTAATGATAACTGTTACAAGCAAGGCGAATAAATTACCAGGTGGCAGCGTAGGCGAATTCAGTATTTTTTGCTGGTATACACGACTGTCAAACTCCATATATAAAAAATGTACACAAATTTTTTATATATGGAGTTTGACAGTGGTGTACGCCAGCAAAAAATACTGAATTCGCCTATGCTGCCACCTGGTAAATTATTTCGCCATGGTTACAAGCAAGGCGAATCGATTATCAGGTGGCAGCGTAGGCGAATTCAGTATTTGTTGCTGGCGTACACCACTGTCAAACTCCATATATAAAAAATTTGTGTATATTTTTTTTATATGGAGTTTGACAGTCGTGTATACTAGCAAAAAATACTGAATTCGCCTACGCTGCCACCTAGTAATTTATTCGCCTTGGTTACAAGCATCGAGGAGAAGATAACAAACTTTTTGGCAATTTTTTTTTGTTTTGGCATACTTTCTTCAGAGTTGCATGGAAAGTACTTTTTCCTATGCGTGTGAACATGTCATGGCGAAATAATACAGTTGAACGCAAGGGCGAAAAATCTCATCAGCTGTATACGTTGCAGTTGTCAAGACGAATTGAGCTTGCTTGAAAATTGTCAAAAACACATTATTTGTTGAATAAAATTTAAAAAATTTAATGTGTGTGTTTTGTGTTTAATTGCTTATAAAAATTAAAATATTTTAATTGCTAAAAAAAATTTGTACAATACAGAATCGTAGTCAAATAATCCCTTTATGATAGAGATAGTGACAATATTGTTAAGAATTTAGAATTTCGTGAGTGCTGTGCAGGATTATGTGGCATCCGCTTATGATGTAGATATCTGTGTTCGTTTCGGATATGAATTTTGATGTTGGTGTAGATAGCAGTAGATATGGAGTACAAAACACATGTTTTTGTTTGTCTGTGTTCGCATCACGGAAAAACTGCTAGATATGTAGATTTGAATAAAATTTTATAAGGAGGTTCCTTAGAACCTTGGTTGTAATATAGAATAATTTTTTTCATAGAAAATTTTCCTAGAAAATAATAGAGATACAAATGAGAAAAGACCCAATTTTACCGGTATAATGGTACTATAACAGTTGTCGGTACATTGTATTTTTGTAGATTGTTTGATTGCTTACAGAACTCTTCAAAAAACGTTTAAAAACCCATTTTTCTAAGTATTAATTTTAAGAAAATTTAAAATGATACACGGACGAAGTCGTGAGCATTGTTAGTCATAAATAATTTTTTGCACAATTTGAGATTTTTTTGCTGTCTTCCTATACAAGGGGCATTCATAGCATTCCTCCAACCAATCCAAAATACAGTTCCAACAAAAGAAATGGCCACATGGCACTAAATTAGTATTCTTACGTGTTTCCAAGCATAATATACACAAAGGAACATTTTGTTCTTTTCCTATTTGTCTCGTAAATATCTGCTTATGGAAAAATCATTTAGGAGACTTTTCAAATACATAACGTTTTCTCTTGTGTTCCTTCCAAGTTTCGTAGAAACGTAACAATACCCAAAACCTTTTAGCTATATAAGGAGAATTCTAGCTGTAACCAGTGTCGAACAAAAACATTATTAATGCCAGTAGCTCATTTAGAAATTTGATATTTATCCACACCTAAACAGAATAAAGATCTACGTAAGGCTTTGAAGTAGGTGGATGTGCATCGCATAAAGTTTAAAATCGTTTTTTTATACCGCATTTAGACTTGGCAATTTTTCATGAAACTGGCATGCAATTTTTGTTTGTTGGTGAAGCAAGAGGAGTAAGCAAAATGGTATTGCTTGAGTTTTGCATGGATGTTACTGTAGCTTATGTTTATTTCTAAATAACGCATATTGCTGCAACCTAAATAGAGAATTAAGAAAAAAATGCCTCAAAAAGTTGCATAGTGTAAATCGGGACTTAGTTTATTTTTTGCTTCGGGTACTACATCATCTTGCTCTTCAATATATTTCTACAGTTTTTATAATGCATCACCGCCGAATTCTAGTAAAAAATAAAAATACTTTTGTTTAATTTTTTTTTTCCAATTCGTTATGTTGTTTTTTAACAAAATTATTTTTGACAACATACATAGATTTTGTAGCAACAAATTCCCTGTTGTTTTTTGTGTTGTTGCATTGTTGTAGCCGTGCAATCACCTGTATTATTTCGCCTTGGAACATGTTGTTGTTTTTTTTTTGTAGGTGTATTAGTGCCACGTGCTTTCATGTTATACATAAAAAACAATGTGAACAAACTAAGACAAAAAATAGCATTTTTCAACTCGATCGCAATTCGTTAATTTATTATTAATTTTAATACAAAACAACAAAATTAAAAGCCTACAGATCATAGAATCAAATTTTGCAACTGTCACTTTTGATAATTAAGAAACAAAGGTGGTGCACATCCAGCTATTTAGAGTAGTTTTGCATTCATAACCCGAAAAATATTCCGCATGCACATATACTGCTATATACAATCGAAAGAGGATAAAAATACGAAACGATCGTGGTACAGTTTGTTTTTTGAAAGACTGTACAGTCGATTGGCGTCAGTCGCTATGATGCACGGCTTTTAGTTTTGTTTTTATAACTAAAAAACCATTACAATTAATGACTACATGTTTTGGGTGTAGCTCCTTCATTTTTGAAATGGCGAAAGTGACAACCTGAAAATCTGATTCTGCAAGCTTAGAGCTTTTCATTTCTATTTTAAAATCTATTAAAAATTGACGAATTGTGACCGTTTCTAAAAGGTCTAATTTTTTGTCAAATTTTGTTTACATTTTTGTTATGAACAACAATAATACTTCTTTTTTTAAAATTCTGTAAAAAAAGTTTGATGATTCTCCGAGTTTGTTATCTTCTCCTACGTCTTATGAGAATAATTCTTTTAGCCGCTACACGACTTCCGACTACACGGCTACTTTTGTAGCCCGTAGCTTACTTAGGCTAATTTCTATTTTTCTTGGCTATAAAAAACAGATTAGTGCTGCCAATACAATAAATGCATGAAATGGTGGTTATGAAAACGCAATACATTAAATATCACTATTAAAAAAGCAAAAAACTATTATAGTATAGTATAGTAGTATATATGAAAAATAATAATCATCTGTTCATTTGTTTACATTTTTCATTTACTTTTTATTTGGGGAATTTTTTTGGTTTTTTGCTTATCTTTAATACATATGTCAAAACAGATGTTTATTTTCTGTAGTTTTGGCTATTTTTGTAGCCAGCTGCTTTTGTAGTCGGTAGTCGATGGTCGGTAGCATTTGGTTGTATTTATAGCATAATATATTCCAAAACTTTTTAAAAACGTCTAACTTTCGCTACAAAAACGCTTACCATAATAAGGGTGAATACAAGGAGAATCAATACTAGGTGGTCGCAATGGCGAATTTATTAATTTTCGCCGAAATGCTAAATGTAAAACACTATATCACAAGAGTTTATACATATTTTATACATATGGAGTTTGGCATTTCAGGTTTTCGCGAAAATTAATGAATTCGCCATTGTGACCACCTAGTGTTGATTCGCCTTGGGCGAATGTCATTAATTAAATATGGCGAATTCATTAATTTTTGCCAAAACCTGAAGTGTCAAACTCCATATATAAAAAATATGTGTAATTTTTTTATATGGTGTTTGACACTTAGCGTTTCGGCGAAAATCAAGGATTTTGCTATCGCGACCACCTTGAGTTATTTCGCCATGAAATAAAACATGTCGAATTAAAGAGTACTATTTTTTACAACTGTGCTATTTCTAAATGTCAAAATTGTTTCGCGAACATTACATATAATTTTTATATCGGCGAGAAGAAAACAAACTTTTTAGCGTCGAGGAGAAGAAAACAAACTTTTTGGCAAACTTTTTTTTTGTTTTGGCAAACTTTTTTCAGAGTTGCATGGAAAGTACTTTTTCCTATGCGTGTGAACATGTTGTTGTTTTTTTTGTAGGTGTATAAGTGCCACGTGCTTTCATGTTATACATAAAAAAAAATGTAAACAAACTAAGACAAAAAATAGCATTTTTCAACTCGATCGCAATTCCTTAATTTATTATTAATTTTAATACAAAAAAACAAAATTAAAAGCCTACAGATCATAGAATCAAATTTTGCAACTGTCACTTTTGATAATTAAGAAATAAAGGTGGTGCACATCCAGCTATTTAGAGTAGTTTTTCATTCATAACTCGAAAACTATTCCGCGTGCACACATACTGCTATATACGATCGAAAGAGGATAAAAATACGAATCGATCGTGGTATAGTTTGTTTTCTGAAAGACTGTACGAAAAAAGTTATTAAGCGGCAAACTTTTCAAAATTAAAAAAATCGCTGAAATTAATAATTTTAGTTTTTTGCTTATATCTCGGAAACTATTCCGCGTGCACATATACCGCTATATACGATCGAAAGAGGATAAAAATACGAATCGATCGTGGTATAGTTTGTTTTCGGAAAGACTGTACGAAAAAAGTTATTAAGCGGCAAACTTTTTAAAATTAAAAAAATCGCTGAAATTAATAATTTTAGTTTTTTGCTTATATCTCGGAAACTATTCCGCGTGCACATATACCGCTATATACGATCGAAAGAGGATAAAAATACGAATCGATCGTGGTATAGTTTGTTTTCTGAAAGACTGTACGAAAAAAGTTATTAAGCGGCAAACTTTTCAAAATTAAAAAAATCGCTGAAATTAATAATTTTAGTTTTTTGCTTATATCTCGGAAACTATTCCGCGTGCACATATACCGCTATATACGATCGAAAGAGGATAAAAATACGAATCGATCGTGGTATAGTTTGTTTTCTGAAAGACTGTACGAAAAAAGTTATTAAGCGGCAAACTTTTCGAAATTAAAAAAATCGCTGAAATTAATAATTTTAGTTTTTTGCTTATATCTCGGAAACTATTCCGCGTGCACATATACCGCTATATACGATCGAAAGAGGATAAAAATACGAATCGATCGTGGTATAGCTTGTTTTCTGAAAGACTGTACGAAAAAAGTTATTAAGCGGCAAACTTTATAAATTTGAGAAAACCGCTGAAATTAATAAGTTTAGTTTTTTGCTTATATCTCGGAAACTATTCCGCGTGCACATATACCGCTATATACGATCGAAAGAGGATAAAAATACGAATCGATCGTGGTATAGTTTGTTTTCTGAAAGACTGTACGAAAAAAGTTATTAAGCGGCAAACTTTTCAAAATTGAAAAAATCGCTGAAATTAATGATTTTAGTTTTTTGCTTATATCTCGAAAACTATTCCGCGTGCACACATATGGCTATATACGATCGAAAGAGGATAAAAATACGAATCGATCGTGATATAGCTCGTTTCTTAAAAGACTGTACGAAAAAAGTTATTAAGCGGCAAACTTTGAAAATATAAAAAAAATCGCTCAAAAATATATTTTTAGTTTTTTATGTTTTTTATACCAAATTTTTCATACACAATTCATTTTAAAATAAATTTGAAATCAAAAATTAATTTGTATGCTTAGACAGTATATATTTAGTTTTTGATAGTAAAATTTGAAATCCAAATTAATTTGTGTACATAAAGCAGTATATATTTAGTTTTTGATAGTAATTAACAAATTAAATTATGGGCATATTCGCACATCTTAACATTATATGTATTAATTATAGACTACATATTAAATTATATAAGAAACCAAATGTTAATATAAATTATAAAATGCATATTAATAGTTTTAGCATTGAAAAATTAGTCATTTCTAAAAAATATAAATACAATATTTGTTTAAATGTTTATAGAAATTTATTTTCAGGGTATGGTGAAATATTTTGTTTCAATTCCACTTTTCAAAGTTTGCCGCCTAATAACTTTTTTCGTACAGTCTTTCAAGAAACGAGCTATATCACGATCGATTCGTATTTTTGTCCTCTTTCGATCGTATATAGCCATATATGTGCAAGCGGAATAGTTTTCGAGATATAAGCGAAAAACTAAAAATATATTTTTGAGCGATTTTTTTTTATATTTTCAAAGTTTGCAGCCTAATAACTTTTTTCGTACAGTCTTTCAAGAAATGAGTTATATCACGATCGATTCGTATTTTTGTCCTCTTTCGATCGTATATAGCCATATATGTGCACGCGGAATAGTTTTCGAGATATAAGCGAAAAACTAAAAATATATTTTTGAGCGATTTTTTTATATATTCAAAGTTTGCCTCTTAATAACTTTTTTCGTACAGTCTTTCAAGAAACGAGCTATATCACGATCGATTCGTATTTTTGTCCTCTTTCGATCGTATATAGCCATATATGTGCACGCGGAATAGTTTTCGAGATATAAGCGAAAAACTAAAAATATATTTTTGAGCGATTTTTTTTATATTTTCAAAGTTTGCCGCCTTATAACTTTTTTCGTACAGTCTTTCAAGAAACGAGCTATATCACGATCGATTCGTATTTTTGTCCTCTTTCGATCGTATATAGCCATATATGTGCACGCGGAATAGTTTTCGAGATATAAGCGAAAAACTAAAAATATATTTTTGAGCGATTTTTTTTATATTTTCAAAGTTTGCCGCTTAATAACTTTTTTCGTACAGTCTTTCAAGAAACGAGCTATATCACGATCGATTTGTATTTTTGTCCTCT
Organism: Cistogaster globosa; assembly: GCA_937654795.1. Lineage (NCBI taxonomy): Eukaryota > Metazoa > Arthropoda > Insecta > Diptera > Tachinidae > Cistogaster > Cistogaster globosa. Next base: position 6,549,475 of record OW569406.1, read on the forward strand.
TTCGATCGTATATAGCCATATATGTGCACGCGGAATAGTTTTCGAGATATAAGCGAAAAACTAAAAATATATTTTTGAGCGATTTTTTTTATATTTTCAAAGTTTGCCGCCTAATAACTTTTTTCGTACAGTCTTTCAAGAAATGAGTTATATCACGATCGATTCGTATTTTTGTCCTCTTTCGATCGTATATAGCCATATAATTGCACGCAGAATAGTTTTCGAGATATAAGCGAAAAACTAAAAATATATTTTTGAGCGATTTTTTTATATATTCAAAGTTTGCCGCTTAATAACTTTTTTCGTACAGTCTTTCAAGAAACGAGCTATATTACGATCGATTCGTATTTTTATCCTCTTTCGATCGTATATAGCCATATGTGTGCACGCGGAATAGTTTTCGAGATATAAGCGACAAACTAAAAATATATATTTTGTGAGCGATTTTTTAACATTTTAAAAGTTTGCCGCTTAATAACTTTTTTCGTACAGTCTTTCAAGAAACGAGCTATACCATGATCGATTCGTATTTTTGGCCTCTATCGATTGGCGTTGGTCGCTATGATGCACGGCTTTTAGTTTGGATTTTATAAGTAAAAAACCATCACAATTAGTGACTACATATTTTAGGTGTAGCTCCTTCATTTTTAAAAATGGCGAATGTGACAACTGGAAAATCTGATTCTGCAACCTTAGAGCTTTTCATTTCATTTCTTTTTTTTTCAATCCATTAAAAATTGACGAATTGTGACCGTTTCTAAAATCACTTATTTTTTGTCAAATTTTGTTTACATTTTGGTAAATAATAACAAAAATACTCCTTTTTTTACAACTCTGTTAAAAAAGTTTGCCGTTTCTCAGAGTTTGTTTTCTTCTCCTACGTCTTTTTAGCAAACTTTTTGTTTGTTTTGGCAAACTTTTTTCAGAGTTGCATGGAACGTACTTTTTCTGTATACGTGTGAGCACGTTTTTTTTTTGAGAGTGCATGGGTACAACGTGCTTTGTAAAAACAAATTATGATCAAAAATGTACATTATTTAACATTAATTTTCACATTAATTTGTTAATGTTTTTTAAAATAAAAAATTGAATTAGATGCGTCCAAATTGGTAAAATCAAATTTAATGGTTGTCACTTAAATGATTTTAGTAATATATAAGCTACATGGAAGACATATTATTGCTTAGTTAAAACCTTTGGATACACTTTTTTGCTAATAACTCCAAAACTATTTCGCGCGCACATATCCCACTACCCAGAATCGATAGGGGACAAAAATACAAATAAAACCTGGTATAAGTTGTTTTCTGAAAAACTTTCTGAAAAAAGTTATTAAACAGCAAACTTTGAAAAATTAGTAAAAGTCGTCAAAATATTTTAGACTAGTATTTCGTTCATTACTCCAAAACGAGATCGCGCACACATATCCCACTACCCAGAATCGATAGGGGACAAAAATACGAATAAAACCTGGTATAAGTTGTTTTCTGAAAAACTTTCTGAAAAAAGTTATTAAACAGCAAACTTTGAAAAATTAGTAAAAGTCGTCAAAATATTTTAAACTAGTATTTCGTTCATTACTCCAAAACGAGATCGCGCGCACATATCCCACTACCCAGAATCGATAGGGGACAAAAATACGAATAAAACGTGGTATAAGTTATTTTTCGAAAAACTTTCTGAAAAAAGTTATTAAACAGCAAACTTTGAAAAATTAGTAAAAGTCGTCAAAATATTTTAAACTAGTATTTCGCTCATTACTCCAAAACGAGATCGCGCGCACATATCCCACTACCCAGAATCGATAGGGGACAAAAATACGAATAAAACCTGGTATAAGTTGTTTTCTGAAAAACTTTCTGAAAAAAGTTATTAAACAGCAAACTTTGAAAAATTAGTAAAAGTCGTCAAAATATTTTAAACTAGTATTTCGTTCATTACTCCAAAACGAGATCGCGCGCACATATCCCACTACCCAGAATCGATAGGGGACAAAAATACGAATAAAACGTGGTATAAGTTATTTTTCGAAAAACTTTCTGAAAAAAGTTATTAAACAGCAAACTTTGAAAAATTAGTAAAAGTCGTCAAAATATTTTAAACTAGTATTTCGCTCATTACTCCAAAACGAGATCGCGCGCACATATCCCACTACCCAGAATCGATAGGGGACAAAAATACGAATAAAACGTGGTATAAGTTATTTTTCGAAAAACTTTCTGCTTTCCGTATAAAGCATTCAAAATTATTTTAATGTTAAAAATAATAAATGTTCTATAATTATTTATTTTTTCAGTGTATGGTGAGTTTATTGTTTTCAGTCCCATTCATTAAAATTTAGGTCTGGCAATGTTAGGTCTGGCCTGTCAAAAACATTTGATGTTTAAGCGATTGTATTTATTATGTTTAACTAATTGATAAGACTAGAAGTGTTTTAGTTGTTTTTAGCAGCAAGGTTTTATATGTATTTAATAATAAAAACCTTAACTACATTACAGAATTGTCCCCACGTTCGTCCTAAAATGCGGCACCTTACCCAGCAAGAAATGTGTGAGGGAAACTTATACATACACAATTATCTACTAACCTACTTGCAATAATTTTATACTGAAACAATGTTGCCGTTGTATGGCTTTTCGTATTAAATAAAAATTAATTTTTTGTTTGTTAATTAAATTTAAGTTTTTACTGAAACTTTATTATAAATGTTCAAAATATAGCTTATAAAAAGTTTTGTAAAAATCTGTTTCAAAAATCAAGCAAAATTTTCATTATATTTTTTGTAAAAAAGTCACTGGTAACGCTGTTTGCTACAGACATCACACGTATACAAATGTTTACATCAAGTTTTTCATTTTCCCTTTAAGAATGTGATAGAAACTTTGTTCTACGCAGTGATGGATATTTCCATCATCAGTGATTGTCATTTGATGGAACAAATGATGGTCACTGTTCTTGCAGGGTTATTAACACAGCAATGCCAGTAAATGATGCACAACAGTTGTATGATTTCTTTTTTGGTACGATCGTCTTCTGGAACATGTGCTACTCCAGGCATATAACGCTCCTATCACTACAATTAATAGCTCTAAAAATTCATCAATCATGGACAGTTGCCGTATGAAATCATCATCCGTTGTCGGTTCGGTTGTGGTATCTTCATATTCCGGCTGTATTCAATCAATAAGATTGAACTTGTTAAGCAAATGAATTAAATATTGATTGCTTTCAATAAGAGAAGCTCCAATCTGCATACCCACAATATCACGATCTAACATTTCGGTGCGACATCGTACATTACGATAGAAGTACAACTGATGAAGTAGAGAATAACCATTGCGACGCCACATGCCTGAATTACCCTAAAAACAAGCAAAAGTATTTTTATTTTGTGTCCACAAGTTTTAAAATGTCTGTTTGCGAAACAAACCTGGGCAATCATCACTTGGGTACACAGTATGGGCTCCATTATTTCTTCAGGTGTCTTTTTACTAGTAACCAAAACGAAATTTAAACCATATTGACCCAAATGTAGCCACGCTGTTAATGCTTGTAGTAGAATATTTAAAAAGCAAATTCCAGAAGGAAAAGATATTTACCTTAATGATCTACATTGCCAGACCTAAACTTTAATGAATGGAATTGAAACCAATGAACTCACCATACACTGAAAAAATAAATAATTATAGAGTATTTATTATATTTAACATTAAAATAACTGTGAATGCTTTATACGGAAAGCAGAAAGTTTTTCGAAAAATAACTTATACCACGTTTTATTCGTATTTTTGTCCCCTACCGATTCTGGGTAGCGGGATATGTGCGCGCGATCTCGTTTTGGAGTAATGAACGAAAAACTAATTTGATATATTATAAATGCTTTTTTGTAATTTTCTAAAGTTTGCTACCCTATAACTTTTTCCAGAAAGTTTGTTAGAAAATAATGTGGACTACGTTTGATTCGTATTTTGGTCCTCTATCGATCGCGCATGGTGCGGTATGTGCGCGCGAAATCGTTTTCGAGTAATGAATGAAAAACTAATTTGATATATTATAAATGCTTTTTTGTAATTTTCTAAAGTTTGCTACCCTATAACTTTTTCCAGAAAGTTTTTTAGAAAATAATGTGGACCACGTTTGATTCGTATTTTGGTCCTCTATTGATCGCGCGTGGTGCGATATGTGCGCGCGAAATCGTTTTCGAGTAATGAATGAAAAACTAATTTGATATATTATAAATGCTTTTTTGTATTTTTCTTAAGTTTGCTACCCTATAACTTTTTCCAGAAAGTTTTTTAGAAAATAATGTGGACCACGTTTGATTCGTATTTTGGTCCTCTATTGATCGCGCGTGGTGCGATATGTGCGCGCGAAATCGTTTTCGAGTAATGAATGAAAAACTAATTTGATATATTATAAATGCTTTTTTGTATTTTTCTTAAGTTTGCTACCCTATAACTTTTTCCAGAAAGTTTTTTAGAAAATAATGTGGACCACGTTTGATTCGTATTTTGGTCCTCTATTGATCGCGCGTGGTGCGATATGTGCGCGCGAAATCGTTTTCGAGTAATGAATGAAAAACTAATTTGATATATTATAAATGCTTTTTTGTATTTTTCTTAAGTTTGCTACCCTATAACTTTTTCCAGAAAGTTTTTTAGAAAATAATGTGGACCACGTTTGATTCGTATTTTGGTCCTCTATTGATCGCGCGTGGTGCGATACGTGCGCGCGAAATCGTTTTCGAGTAATGAATGAAAAACTAATTTGATATATTATAAATGCTTTTTTGTATTTTTCTTAAGTTTGCTACCCTATAACTTTTTCCAGAAAGTTTTTTAGAAATTAATGTGGACCACGTTTGATTCGTATTTTGGTCCTCTATCGATCGCTCGTGGTGCGATATGTGCGCGCGAAATCGTTTTCGAGTAATGAATGAAAAACTAATTTGATATATGATAAATGTTTTTTTTTTAATTTTCTAAAGTTTGCTACCCTATAACTTTTTCCAGAAAGTTTTTTAGAAAATAATGTGGACCACGTTTGATTCGTATTTTGGTCCTCTATCGATCGCTCGTGGTGCGATATGTGCGCGCGAAATCGTTTTCGAGTAATGAATGAAAAACTAACTTGATATATTATAAATGCTTTTTTGTATTTTTCTAAAGTTTGCTACCCTATAACTTTTTCCAGAAAGTTTTTTAGAAAATAATGTGGACCACGTTTGATTCGTATTTTGGTCCTCTATCGATCGCTCGTGGTGCGGTATGTGCGCGCGAAATCGTTTTTGAGTAATGAATGAAAAACTAATTTGATATATGATAGATGTTTTTTTTTTAATTTTCTAAAGTTTGCTACCCTATAACTTTTTCCAGAAAGTTTCTTACAAAACAATTGGGACCACGTTTTACTCGTATTTTTAGCCTCTATCGATTGGCGTTAGTCGCTGTGATGCATGGCTCTTAGTTTGGATCTTATAACTAAGAAACCATTACATTTGATGACTAAATGTTTTAGGTACAACTCATGTATTTCTAAAATGGCGAAAGTGACAACCGAAAAATCTGATTCTGCAAGCTTAGAGCTTTCTATTTCAAGTTTTTATTTTTCAATCCATTAAAAATTAATGAGTTGTGATCGCTTTTAAAAACGCTTATTTTTTGTCAAATATTGTTTACGTTTTTGTTATGCACAACAAAAATACTCCGTTTTTTGCAACCCTGTTAAAAAAGTTTGCCATTTCTCAGAGTTTGTTTTCTTCTCTTGCGTAATTTTTATTATTTCTTTGCACAGTTAGTAAAAAATATATTCAATTGCAGATAATTTAAAAGTTGTAGACCTCTAAAAACTTAATTTAAACAAAATGTCGCCCAATAATAGTTTATCTATTGCGGTAGTTTGCTCTTCAAACATGAATCGCTCAATGGAAGCCCATAACTTTTTAGCCAAGAAAGGCTATAATGTACGTTCCTTTGGCACAGGAGAACGTGTTAAATTACCTGGCACGGCCATAGATAAACCAAATATCTATGAATTTGGCACACCCTATGATATTATATATAATGATTTAGTTAGTAAAGACAAACAATAGTAAGTTTTTTTTTTTTTGCAAAAGCAATCTCAACACTTAACATGTCATCATTTAATTTTTTTTGTTTCTTCTAGCTACACCCAAAATGGTCTACTGCATATGTTGGATAGAAATCGCCGCATTAAAAAATTTCCAGAAAGATTTCAAGATTGTCTAGAGCAATTTGATGTTATTGTTACAGTTGAGGAGCGTGTATACGATCAGGTTTTAGAACACATGGAATCCAGAGATGTAATAGACAATCGCCCGGTTCATATATTCAATGTAGATATTGAGGATAATCATGAGGAGGCTTTAATGGGTGCTTTCCTTATAACGGATATGATAAATATGGTAAACTCCCACAACTATTCATACAAACTACTACTGTTGCCAAATGTGTATGTTGTTCAATGCCATGACCGTCAATTGAATGGGGGGAAGGGTTATCAATTAACGATCACTTTAGGCGAATTGTTAATGATGCAGAGAATTTTAATGATGAACAAAATATATATGAAATCATTGATAAAACTATTTGTTTTATGTTTCTTTAAAGTTATAGTTATTTTTTCGCTTTTTCAGCTGCCTTTTCGTTTCCACCAGATTTTTAAGATATGCTAGAAATGTTCTTTTATTTTTTTTATCAAATTTGTCTTTATAAATTCAGTTGTTGGCGAATTGTTTTTGCCTTATTTAAAGCTTTTTCCAAGGATTTAACAGCTCTTAAATCGACTTAATGGTAAGATTTTTCATACACTTAAAAACTTGTTGATCAAAATTAATATGCTTTCATTTTGAAGTGTAAAATTTTTAAACAATTCTTATTTTTATACTTTTCAGTTGGTTTTTGGTATTTTAAAAATTCTTAATTTAATTTTATTTTTTTTTTTAAATAATTTTTTTACTGTGGGCGCCAAAAAACAGTGAACAAAATATATTTCAGAACAGTTGGTTTAAAACTAAAATCCAAAAGGTAAATTGCAGTTTAAAAGGCTTATAAAGCATCAATTTTAAAATCCTTGTGATTTTTTATTTTTCACAATAATTAACCGTGTGCCAGCTTGTTTTAAATTTTCGGACAAAAACACAAAAATATTTTAGAGCGAATGCAGTTAAAATGCTTTGTGGAAGTTTTACTGTCCTTGCTTGAAATTAAAAAAAAAAAAAACGTCAGAAAACTAAAAAGTGAAGCAATATTTGCTTAAGAATTTGCCACGGCGAATCAACGAACGGGTAATTAACTAGAAATAATCAAAATTAATATTAATTTTAGACGTCAGAGGATCAAGTCAGAAGCCTAATAAATATTTATCGTTCACTTGACAATTGGATCATCGTTCCAGAACGATCCGATTTTCATTCAGCCCAGATTGTTCCTGGAAAAGAACTTTTGACTGCACAACTGTTGCAGAGGAGCATGAAATTCGAAATTTCATATAATATTTTATACGGGCGTAGACTTGCATGGCGACATATTTAAAAAATAAAATTAATTTTTTAAATATTCTGAGCAATAAAACCTTCTAACTAATGAAAAATTCAGACTGGATCATTCAAAATTCCCAAACAAAAATTGAGAATTTCAAGTAATGATTTCTATAACAATAATCATACCGAGTTTTTAAACATTAATCATAACTGTATCTTAATTAAATTTTTTAAATTATTTATTAATTTTATGGAACCCTAGAACCGTCATTGCTTCAAGAACGAGTTATGCTTTATTTCTTTCTATTTATGCAGGATAAAACGCGTATTTTACAAATAATTTAAACTCTTAACTAAAAATTTAAATTTTTTAAAATTACTTTGCTTTTAGAAAACCTCACAATACAAATTAATTTATTAGTTACATAACTTGTTTTGGCGCTCACTGTATATGTCCGCCATTTAAAAAGTTATTAAAATTAAAATACGAATTTATTTTTGTTTGCTTTGCTACAAAACATTTGTATGTTTATCTTACCTTAAGCCAGATTTAATAGATTTTTCTAAGGCCTTTTCTATGATTCATTGTTGTGTTAGAAATTATTTGAAGAATTCCTTTTTCAAAAAAAAAAAAAAAAAAAAGGCAGCGTTGATGAAAACCTTGGAAACTACAAATTGTTTGAGAAATCCCAAAAATTTCTCACAGATCCTAAATGTTTATTTGCATAAATTGATTTGAAAGTTAACAAAATCTGGTTTGAAATATTTTATTTTTTTAAGCTGCTTAATAATTTTTTATCTATTTATTAGAACTTTCTCTGCTTTAAAACATTCAGAAAATTTGTTTTAAAAAATATCCCTACAGTTAAACGTTCTGATTTTTTCTATTGAGGTCCACCACACAAAATTTTAGGTCCAGTAACCAGTTCAATTTGAGTACATTTTTCCACTTTTAAGCACCGACTTTTTTAAAAGTTAAATCTTAACTGAGTAAATTTTGGGTTTTTTTTTTGTACAAAATATAAAAATTTGTTGACTTTTTTAAATTATTTCAATTTACGTACGATCTTTTTCTTCTTCTCCATTAAAAAAATTTCTTTTGCATTATTTGCACAATATTTCACTTTGGATTAGAGCGAAATTTTGTATTTCATGATATTTATTTTTAAGAATGGCTCTGAAATTAAGACTTTTTTAATATTTTCACATTTTTTATATATTTTTTAAGGAGCTAAATATGTTTAAATATTAAGAATGAAGTACTTATTCTTTATAATTCTCCATTTATCTATTTTTTGTTTCATCTAGAAAATTTTTACTTTAGAAAAATTTTAAATTTTCAAGGTTTGGAAAAAAAGAAAATTCTTTTGTTCAATTTTGCATAATAACATCCAAACTTTAAATAAACTGAAATCTCTATTTGAGCATTTTTTTGTTGTATTGCGATATTAAATAATTTGCAAAATTTAAAAAAATCATACCAGTTTTCAAGGCTGCATGGTTCAGGCCATATAGTTGGAAGAGTTATTTTGAATATTAACATTCTTTGCAAGATAGATAATACTTTTGCTTCCATCGCAACTCTTCTTTTACCAAATATGAATTTTATAAAGAAACTCTTACTCGAAAAAACAAACAAAGATAAAAATGGCTATAAATAAAGATAAGGCTCGGTTGACCACTATCGCAGTTGCGATGGCCGTTTGAATTGAGTTTCGAACTATACTCGCACTTAGCTTATACTTCATATTTGCTTTAATTAAAATTCCTAAGTTGCCCAAATAGTTTAAATCAGCTAAAAAATTCTGCAAATTTTGTATACTTTGAAAATCAGTAGCTCAAAAACAATACGTTGATGCCTATTTTTTCACTTTATATATATTTTTTTATTTATTTCATTTTATTTGTTCTGAAAAATAGTCTTCCTACTCCTCAGACTCTTATTTCTTTATTTATTTTTGTTTTTTGGCTGCAGCCCTGAACTAGAGAACGTAAGAGTTCTATATTCGGTTATGCCGAATCTTATATACCCTTCACCATCTATGTAAATCTAGTTTAGTAAAGTTATTCCAATCAAAAAAGCAAATTTTGGGGTGACAGAGAATTAAAAAATAAGAAAAAAAAATAATTAAAAATGTCATCGGTTCTTAATGGGTTAAACATTTTTCAAACATTTTAGTATTTCCTTAAAGATCTTTTTAAAAGCTTCAAAATGATACCCATATTGATATATTAAAAATTTTGACAATTTCAGAGGCCCGTAATTTGGAATATATGGGCGAGCGCCAATTTTTTACTTGATGTTTTTTTTCTTATTTTTTAATGATCTATCATCCCATATATAAATTTTTTTATTGGAGTTGACGTTGACTACAAACCTGGTTGCCCAGGGTTCAACCCCTGCGACAATAAAAAAAAATGTTTTTTTTTTCTGTTTAATGGTATAAATACATCTTCAGAATTAACATTCAAAAGTGCAGCCTCCTCCTTCGTCGATACTTCTTCATACAATATTCGCCGGCGAAGTAAAATAATTAACTCTCATCTTTCTCCACCTACAGTAGAGGGTATAAAAACAGGATAACAAAAATAAGAAATATTTTCACAAGGGATATTTATTGCAAATGTTAAAAATAAAAAAGATTTTAATGGTTGTATTAATTTAAAAAAAATTATTATTAAAATTTATTATTTATATCCATTTTAAATGCGTACAAACCTACCCGAACCACTTCTTTACATTAATGTTTTATTATAAACTACCAACGAGGCATTGAAAATTACGAAAAAAAAAATTTAACAAAAGATTCATCAAATATAAAAAATGTAAATTTGCCAAAAGTGAGTTTGACACACTCTCGAAAGGTCACCCTGTAATATTTAATTTTATTTTTAAAACTTGTGACACTGAATATAGTAAAACATACTTTGGGTAAATTTTAAATGAAGCCCTGTAAAAATGACGTTACTATTTGGACACCCTTTTAATTGGAATTTTTTTAAAGCTTGTTTTTTATAGCGACAGACATACCCTGCGTATATTTATAGTCTCAGCTTATTACGGCTAAAAAAAAATTAAGGTCATACTTGTACAAATTTCGTAACTATCGAGATACCCTTTATTTAATTTTTTTGTACTCATTCATATGGCAGCACATCCTCTCTACAAATATCAAGCGTCTGCCTAAGTTGTTTTAAAAACTTAGGCCATTCACAGCCTTTTGCTAACACCCTTCAATTTCTAAATTTTATTGCTTACAATTTATTTTTTATAGCGGAGATTTTGTACACTCAAAACATTATGCAAGTAAATTTAAATGAAAAACCACTTTTAAAAACTATATTTTCATTTAAAAACAGTTCGTTCGTTTAAATTAAATTTATTTTTAAATTGTTTTTGAATGCTGATTTTATTACTAACAAAATACATATGTAAAAACAAATAATTTTTTGTTTGTTTTTACAGCGCACAAAAAAAAACTTTCAGAACAGTAAAAAGTATTGTTTATTCATTTATTTTAATTAACAAAATGTAACCTACCAAAACATCAGTAATTACTGTTTTTTGTATTTATTTACTTAACAAAATTTAACCTACTTAAACAGTAAAATTTACCGTTTTTTTTTTTCTTTATTTCAACCCTCTAAAAGTAACCTAACAAAACAATAAAAACTAGCGATTTTTTATTATGATCAAACTTGGTATGTGAAATTGTAATGATGGTATACCATCACACTCGTGTAATAGGTCTAAATGCGTGTTTGTCAACTTGATTGTATGGTTTTAAAAAAAAATTTTGATATTAAAATCCTCTCTCATCAAAACGCTCTCACATGCAATGTTTGACTGTGTAATAGCCGCTTTACTAGCAAAAACAATTCCTGATTAACGGCACTATTTGCAAATAAGGTATTAAATGCTGCCACATTTTCTTTTTCTGTTTAAGTGGTTTTGCCTATTAATCCTTATTGAAGTTTTAAAAAGTTACATTTGAGGGGAAAAAATATGGTTTAAAAACAAAAAAAAATGTTTTCTTTAATTTTTTAATATAAAAAATTGAGCGAAAGGTATTTTGGCGGGTATAATAAAAAAATGCTCAAATGTTTTTCTGTCGACATTTTACCAGTTAAATATAAAATTGCTATCTTGCCGTATAAACAGTGAGTTAAATAATTAGAAATAATTTTATTTAAAAATAGGGTACGTATAAACGTACAAATTCGAAAGCCTTTTGATTTAAATTACGCAAAAAAGAAAATTTTGTAATGTGTGGAAAACATGGTACAATATTTTCCTTAAAAAAAAAAAAAAATAAATAACAGCTGTTATATTCATTTAGTTATGAAAAAGGCTTTAAAAGAAAATAAATAGTTTTGAAAAAAGTGAAAAATTAAAGCCTCTTCTTCATCACTAATGTCAATCACTTCACATTATTTCAATTTTTTAATGCCGAATTGTTTAATATTTTTAATTCAAAATAATTTTACAATTTGTTTATTTTGCAAAAAAAAAAAACCTTTTTAGCTTAAAATTATTGATATATTTATTAAGCGGTCTATCCACGATCAAAATACTGGCTGTCATATTCGTATACGTGTGCTGCATGCAGTCAAAAATTCATTTTTAGTTTAATTTTGTGCTGTCAACATCGCGCTTTCTCTATTGCGAAATCGCTATTAAACAATAAAATAAAAATGTAGCGTAAAAAAGTTTATGAATGAAAGAGTGTAAAAAATTGTTTTTCCTTTTAAACTCTTTCTTAAAATTGATCCACAGCACATTTATTATTTTTTTATTTATTTTTATTTAAATTAAATTTTAAAGTTTTCCTCCTGAGTTTGTTGTTGTTTTTTTTTTTTTTTTTTTTTTTTTTGTAGCACTCTAATAAATTTGCTTATTGTTTACAGGCATGATCGTTGACATGTTAGAACAATTTTCGGTTTGGCCGAAGTTGAAGATGTTGCCTCTCTTTATTTGGTCTTTTATTTTATATTATTTTTGTTTTGGGTCCTTTAATTTGATTTATGCGTTTTTTTAGAGTATGCTACCTTGCAAGCATTTTTTATCGAAAAAGTCACTACATCGTTACTTCATAGCGTTGAAATGTATCGCAAATAATAACGAATTCGTACCACTACAGTTATACAACTAATGGGAAACTATTTAGCATCTCTCAAAAGGATTAAAATTAAGTATTCTGGTAGTGTCGAATATGTGTCTGTTAAAAGTGTAAAAAGGGTTTATTTAACAGTAACGAGTATACAACTTTTAACAGTAACAGAGTTCTGCTTTATCAAAACAGAAAATGTAAATTTTAACATAATATAAAGATTTAAATTTAGAAAGCTAGAAATTAAGAAAATTCTTATTTTAAAAATATTTGGTATTTAAATGATTAACTAATTTGTTAACATAAATTTACTTACAGCTTCAAATGCCTTTTTATTATTTTTTTAATCAATTAATTTTTTGCAATTTTTCTTAACATTTTTCACACGCATTTAACATAACCGAACATTGCACAAGTCAAACTAAATAACATTAGTGTTTTTGTTTATCTGTTACATTAATTAATTCACTTTTAGTAAAGTCCACGTTGTGACCTACAAGAGATCAATATGCGATACCTATGCAAGTTGTTTTTGTAAATTTTTGAACAATCAACTTATTATCATCTGGTAGTTGAGAAAAAATTACTCTTAATATAACAAATTTAAGGGGAAGTGCTTTTGTATTATTATAACGGGTCTTTTTGTGCAATTAACTTCTGGTAGAGAGGAAATAGTGATTGTTAGAAGATCTTAATTCAACAATAATGAATTTTGTTTTTGTAAAATTGAGTTTTTAATCTAAAAAAGTAACAAAGAAGTGACTTCTATCTAAAAATACTCTGCCAAATGCTGGCAGTGTAAGAATGTATGAGTGTGTTTGTACGTAAACAAACTCATTTATATACAAATTCGTAGGCACAAACAGTAAACTTAAAAAGAAAAATGTAGAACTTACAACCACATAGCTTTCGTCAAACCAGTTCGAACGAACATGCCGACGCGTGAATAACTTATTTGTGTTTACAACAACAAAAGCAAGCCAAAAAGGTTTTTTTCATACAAACCATCTTCTGAAAATTTGAAATCTCTCGTTCTCACGCCTTTACATTACATACGTGGACTACTTCATTTTTATATATATAAAAGAAGATTGTGGAGATAGTGTTAAATACTTTGTTTAAATTTCAAATATCTGTCTATAACGTTTTAAAAGTAAAGCCCCCCATATACTTTAAACATGTACATCAAACAACAACACATACATGTAATAAAAGTGTAACGGGATCATTTCTGTAAATGAAATATTTTTGTTTTGAAAATTTTGTTGTTGTCGTAGATAAAAATCGATATAAAATATAAAACACTTATTTTTGGAATTTTTCTCTGTCCGTCTGTCTGTTTTCGCATCATCTAAAAACTGTTGGATGGATTTAAATAATATTTTATGAGAAGGTCCCTTAAAACCTTGATTCAGATAAAGAATTCTTTTTTTTTTTTTTGTAAAAATATGTCATTTCGTAGAGAAACTAGAGATAAAAAATGTGAAAGCACCAGTTTTTACCGGTATAATGGAACTAAAACAGTTATCAGTACATTTTTACGAAATTTTTTTAAAAAACATTTTTTTATTTAAAGGTTAAGAACATTAGAAATGAAAGCCTGACGAATTCAGGGCACTGTTAGTTACCAATGTAATACTTCTTGTTGTTATGGCAGACATTGTAGGTAATTTTCAAGTGCTTGACTATTACAGTTTAAAAATGGCACATACATATGTATAGGTAAAATAACATCATCCTTTAATATTAAAATTTATTACCTTCCGTCCTTGAGAGCTCTACTGATAACCAACTTTGTTAAAATTGTTTATGGGTGTTCGTTACGGTTCCATAGATAAGTAAAAATCATGTGTGTTGAATAACGAAACCCTTTAATTTTTAATATTATGAACTATTTTTTTTTTTCAAATGAAACCAATTAAAAAAAAACAACGAAAAATACAAAATAAGTTGAGAAGATTTTTCCAATTTTTAATTCGGTTATTAGTGAAATATTATTTTTCATTTTGTTCAGTGCACCTTAAAAACATTAGATCAAAATGTAAACCATATTCAAAAATATCGATTGCTTTGTATTCAAACAATGTATCGTGTTTCATAATAACGGAGTACAAAATAATTACAATGTATGTAAACGATTTCAAAACGCCGTCGACAAGCATTAGCAACACTTTAAAAAGGCAATCATAGCATCAGTTTTAAAAGTGATACTTTGTATCGCAACATTGCATATATACATGGCTTGAATATTGTAGCAAAACTGTATACAAACTTTTGTCGTTGCTTTAATGACGAGTAAACAAAAGAGCATAAGAATGTGTGTGACCAGGGCTACCGTTAGGAATTTTTGAAAAGTGGCACAAAAGGTCATTTAATAAAAGTAAAGACGCACAAAAAAGTCGTTTGAGAAAACAAAAAGTCGCAAATTTTTTTTAAGCATTACAAGTAATTAAAATAATAAAAAAATACAATTGAAGTTAAACAAAAAGCTCATTACAGAATTCATTTTTATCATATACAGTTGCATTATACATATACACATGCATCTATTTTTCTTGTTTACTAACAGCGTTACTTAAGTTTAATAAATTTGGTTGTCGTATGCTATTCATAATTTAAAATTCGCTGGAAATTAAATGTTTTTTGTGAGAAACTTTACACAAAAAGGTAGAAAGTCCCAAAAATTAAAAAGTTGCAAAATTCGGTGTCAAAAAAGTCTCACAAAAAGTCGCAGACCGCTAAAAAAAAGGGTCAAATCGCGGCGAACGGCAACCCTGTGTGTGATTTTAGGAAGCACAATTTTGCCATAAACCCTGCCAGCATTTTACTCAGCATTTGTATATAGAAGTCACTTCTTCGTTACTTTTTTAGGATTAAAAACTCAATTTTACAAAAACAAAATACATTATTGTTGAATTAAGATCTTCTAACAATCACTATTTCGTCTCTACTAGAAGTTAATTGGACAAAGAGAACCGTTATATTAATACAAAAGCACTTCCCCTTAAATCTGTTATATTAAGAGTAACTTTTTCTCAACTACCAGATGATAATAAGTTGATTGCTGAAAAACTTGCCAAAACAAATTGCATGGACATCGCATATTGATCTCTTATAGGTCACAACTTTAAAAAGAAAAGAAATTTGCTATGGGTGTTTCCATAATTGATATAATTTGTCATATATACCGATATGTTTAATCACTTGAAAATTAGACACAATGTCTTTTACTTTGTTTGGTAAAAGCTTTATAAATATTTAAAATTATAAATTAAAGGGTATTAAAATAGTTGTTGTATTTTGTCAACTATAAATTGACAGTTGAAATTTACAAAAATCTTGTATTGCTAGTTCGCTGCAATAGCAATTTTAAGTATATATATTCTGAGCTTTTAAGCGTAGCAAGGTCGATTGAGCAATGTCCGTCTGACCGTCTGTGTTCGGGTTAAAATCAACTTTGCCTATTTTTTTAATTCAAATACGCCAATCGTTTCGAAAGATTTCTTATTGAAAATCAGCAAGATCGGTTCATGTCTTTGGAGGCAGTGGGCAAAACACCACGCCTGCCTCTAATTTTTCCATATCATCTGGAACAAACCGTGTTTAGTAAAGTAACTCTCAATAAAAAAAAAAAAAAAAAAAAAAAAAACATGGGGCGATAGAAAATTAAAAAAAGAAATAAGAAAAAACATTAAGTCAAGAAATTGGCGTTCGCCCATGTTTTTCGAGTTATAGGTCTCTAAAATTTTCATAGAAAAGTAGGATTGTGCACCATATTTTTTTAGGTCATCAATATGGGTATCAGTTAAAAGCTTTTGAAAAGATCTTTCAGTTAATTCTAAAATTTTTTTTAAAATGCTTAACCCATTAAGAGCCGATGATATTTTTATTTATTATTATTTTTTTTAATCAATCACCAAGTAGATTTACATAAATGGTGAAGGGTATATAAGATTCGGCATAGCCGAATATAAAACTCTTATTTGTTTTTATTTCAAAAATCTTCTTAAACTATTGATTTAGAGTTTAAAATTAAAAAAAAAATTCTACTATTTAAAAAAATTTAATTATTTTTATTATGTTTTCTTATTTCTTTTCAGATGTCCAAATCGAATGATTTAGATAATGATATAGATGAACTTTTACAGGAATTTGAATCAAGGCGTAATAAAACTGTTTTACATTCTGTTCTTTTTTACTGACCCATTTTTCTATCTCAAATATTTGAGATTTGTTTTTTCTTTTATAATATATTTTTTTTATGTTAAATTTAAAAATTGACAAACAGACTTTAAATGTTGAAAAAATAATAATCAAATAAATTCAAATAACAACAACTAGTAACTAGTAAAAACAATAAATTAAATGTAAGTAAGTTAAAAAAAAAGAACTTAAATAATAAAAATGTTTTTGATTTAAAACAAGAAAAATTTAAATAATTTAAAGTTTGAAAGCAAAGCGTGCCAGCAAAGGCGAATTAGTTTAAGCAGAGCAGTATTAAGGCCGGGGCACATAGAATCCGTCATACGTTATACTTTCAGGTATTCAACTGAAGTCAAAGTAACGATAGATGAGTACTTTGCTGACGGATATTAAATCAAAGTTTTCTCTCTATTTTTATTCTCTTTTGAATTTAATTCGTGAATAAAATCACTTGTTATTTTAATTTAATTTGTATTTCATTTTTTGCCACCAAAATCACAGAGAACAATTAAAAACAGAGCAAGAGTTAAAAGAAAACAAAAAAGAAGAAGAAGAAGAAGAATCAATTGATAGCTGCCAAAGTATTTAACGTACGTCAAAAGTTAAAAGTTGACCAACATTCGTACTTTACGTAGACGGACTCGTAATGATTGTGACAATGCTCATAAGAAAACATATTTTTCAACTGACTTATCAGTTGAATATGTCAAAGTTTAACGTATGACGGATTCTATGAGCCCCATCCTTTAGATAATCTAAACACTTCAACTCAAAACGATCCATTGTGTTTCTCCTCAGATTGAGAAAGCTAGACAGATCTTAAACTCCAAATAAATTTACTTTCGAACGATAAATCCAACTGTGTCAAAAAGGCTGAAACTAAAGATATTTCCTTTGCACACGGAACCTTTGGACTTGCAATCTCAATTAATGACAAAATGGCTACAGTTTCCCGTACCACCTTTTCCTTTAGTTCCTAAAAAACTTAAAGTAAAATTCTTTACGTCTTTCTGTCTGTAACGGTTTAACAGCTTGGCCACATAAATCAAATTACATCAACTATCGTAACACCCTTTAAATTATAATTTAAAAGTTTCATACTTCTCTTTAAACGAAACAAAGTAGTGAACATTCTGTCAAAATTTCAAATGTTTATGTATAATGGTTCAAAAGTTAGGGCCATAAAGGTCAAATTACATTAATTTTGGAAACACCGTTTAATTTTTTAATTTAAATTATAAACTTGTTTTTAAATAGGAATTGAGGAAAAAAAGGTCTCTTGTAAGTTTCAGCTGTCTGTTTATAAAGGTTGAAAAGCTTGGCCACATTCATTAAATTACATCAACTATTGGGACACCCTTTCATTTTCAAATCCAAATTTTAAACTTCTAGTTAGAGAGGAGTTAGGAATACAGGTTTATTTGTAAATTTTATGCGTCTGTCTGCAAAAGTATGACCATATATATCAAATTAAACAATATTGAGGCACCCTTTAATTTTTAATTTTGAATATTAATCACCCCTATTGCGAATGTTATGGGAATCAGTTGTTTGGGAGTTAACGTGTATTTCCATTCCTAACAAATTGGTATCGCGAGTTTTTTTTGGGAGTAAAAAGTCTATTGTGAATATCATGTGACTAACAACTTCTATTTTGAATTGTTTGTTTTGATTTATAAATAGTTTGCGCGCATATAAAAGAGAAGTCTATTTTGTGAAGAAAAGTATTAATTTAAAATGAATAGTGTTTATTTGCGTTTCCTGATTTTGGAAAAAGAAAATCAATCCACGGAACGATTGCATCGAAGACATATACGCGATGAATCAGATCTACCATCTTTAACGGAGACAAGGTAAAAGATTTAAATGTGTTGTGTCTCTAAATCAAATGTTTTTAGACAGGTTTCAGGAATATTATAGAATTAACCAAGATGCTTTTAAATTTCTACTGAACGTGTTGGAAGAAAACTTGCCTCCTAGAGGTAAAATTTTCGCGGTACCACCATAGTTAAATTGACTAGCACCTTGAGATTTTTGGCGGAAGGCAGCTACCAAAAGGGGGTGGACAGACAAATTGATGTCGGCTTAGCACAATCTACATTTAGTGAAGTGCTGGCAAAAGTTTTAGTGACATTAGAAAAAGTTTTGTGTCCCCAGTGGATTGTGTGGCCATATCTTGATAAAAATAAAGAGATTTCAAAAGGTTTTTACACAAAATATCGATTACCAGGGGTGGTAGGCTGTATAGACGGCACACATGTTAGGATCTTCGCTCCGTCAAAAAACCGGCAATTATTTTATAATAGAAAAGGTTTCAATAGCCTTTATGTAACGATAGAAAGTATCAAATTTATGTATGTACGATTTGCCGATTTTTTTTTAAAGCCCTTACCAAACGCTGGCTGCACGGACATGGCTTCCACCAAACGAGTACTTTGATTTTTATTAAGACTCCTTCAATAAAATAAGTTTAAAAACAAAAATGTAGCAACTTACATTTGTACTTCTTGTTCCCAATAAAAATTTGTGTGATTTAATCCTACAAGAACAGTGACCATCATTTGATCCATCAAATGACAATCACTGATGATGAAAATATCCATCACTCAGTAAAACAAAGTTTCTATCACATTCTTAAAAGGAAAATGAAAAACTTGATGTAAACATTTGTATACGTGTGATGTCTGTAGCAAAAATGCGTTACCAGTGATTTTTTTTTACAAAAAATATAATAAAAATTTTGCTTGATTTTTCAAACAGATTTAATTACAAAACTTTTTATAAACTATATATTTTAACTTTGCTAATCAAACTTGAGTAAAAACTTAGATTTAATTAACAAACAAAAAATTCATTTAAATTTAATACGAAAATCCGTACAATGGCAACGCTCTTTCAGTATAAAATTATTGCAAATGTGTTAGTAGATAATTGTGTATGGATAAGTTTCCCTCACTTATTTCTTGCTGGGAATTTTGTAAAATAGTTGTTGGGAGTAAATAATCGCGATGCCATATTTTTTATGTTTGTGAACACATTCACAAAAAATTTCTATGGGAACATTTACGATAGCAAATCATAAAATTTGGGAGTTTTGTCTTGGAAACGTTCATTCCCGATAGAATTGAATACGGTCCAAAAGATAAGACCATATAAGTCAATTTACGTCACCTATGGGGACACCCTTTAATTTTTAGATTTATTTTTGTATTTATTTTTGTATTACTTTTTGCTATTGAAAGCTATAGTGATACGCAGTTTTTCTTAATTTTAAAGTTGCACCATTTACGTTTCATAAAATACGTAAAAACCTGTATGCTGTATGAGGACACCCTTTAATTTTTAAAATTATGAAATGTTTTTAAAACGGGACCAATCTGTTAGCATCATCTTTTAAATAAACAAAATTTCAAAATCTATCCAGAAGTGACTGAGTAGTGGAAGTACAAAAAACTTCCTTCTTCTTTTGAAGTCGGTTAAAAATACACGATGTTTGACATTTTTAGCAACGGCGAAAATGAATGTTGGTTCTTGTGATGTTCAATCAGGAACATTCACATCTTTTGAAACCTTGCGATCATCTCTACCTCTTTAGGACTGAACAATTATACATGGAATGATTTTAATGAGTTACTATTACAGTGATTCATGGGTGATTGCAGCGATATCTCTCTCATTTAAAAACTCCTACTGCTTAACCAAATCTCAATAACTCATTAGCGGTACCTTCAGTTTTACTTGTTTATCATTGTATCTACAGCACTTTTTGACTTGATTGGTTTGATAATGTGACCCTTAAGAGCATACAGCGCTATCTAACGACACTAATTTCTACAGCATTGACAATCCCTTAGTATTTCCGTAGGTCCTTTGTTTTTATGAGATTTCGCTTAAAATTCCCCATACGGAAATTCTGTGGGAGGTGTTTTGTTAAGATTAATTTCAGATATCTTGTAAATAAAAAAATCAGTATAATCTCTCTTAAAACCTATTAAATTTGTGATCCTCGTTTAAGACTTATTTTAAATGGAGGGTACCCATCTCCCTTTCTTATTACCCTAGGAAACCCACTTTACTTTTGAAGCAATAACAATAATAACTCACAAAAAATTTAATAGTTTATTTTTAATGGTGGTATTCGTAGCAGAGAAACAAGTCGTTCGGCTCACAGCCGGCTGAAAGCCGCCGCCGATTTTTTCTTAATAGTCGAGCCGCCGCCGAGTGGTGCGGCTTGTCACGACTCAAAAATGTTAGCCGGCAATTTTCATTCTTGTATATTTAACTTGCTTTCAGCGAAGAAATATAAATTAAAATTTGAAGCTGTTATTTTAAATTGATTGTAAATAGAAATATATTTCTATAGAAAATAATGCATAACTTATTAAATGTATGTAAATAAAAGAATTTAATTAATTTTTAAGATCTTGCGTCTTTATTTGTAACATTTACTTCATGTAAAGTTTGTTTGTTTTTGTTGTTCTTCTTCTTCCTAACACATTACACAAGAACTTCTTGATAGTCGGCTTTAGCCGACTTACAGCCGCCGCCGAAAATTTTTTACTCAGCCGCCGCCGCCGAGTTTTTATCACGACTTGTTTCTCTGATTCGTACTTCAATACCCAACAAAAACAGTAACCATCATTTGAGACATCAAATGACAATCACTGATGATGTAAATATCCATCATGGTGTAGAACAAAATTTCTATCACATTCTTAATGGGAAAATGAGAGAAATGTTGTAAACATTTGTATACGTGTGATGTATGTGGCGACCAGTGTTGCCAGTGACTTTTTTACAAAAGCTATAATGCAAAATGTGGCTGATCTTTAGAATAGACTGGGAGTACTGTTTCCCGACTTATTTAATAAATAAAATAAATAAAAAATAAATAAAATAGCCTAAATGAGTTTTTTCGGTTGTCAATAAGACTTTGTTAAAATGTTTTCCTTCAGGTTCTTTCAAACACATACAAACATTTTTACACATAAACATAGTAAAATTTAATTAAAATTTCACTCTCTAATTTCCTGCAAGCATTTGCTATCAAAAAAGTCGTTACTTCATGGCGTTGAAATGTGTCGCAACAAATATCGAAATCTGATCTAAATAGTATTCCCAGTCGGAAAGGAAGGTGCAATTACAGTGACACAACTAATGAGAAACTATTTAGCCTCTTTAAGAAGGATTTTAATTGAGTATTCTAATAGTGTCGAATATGTGTTTCTTAGAAGTGTAAAAAAAGTGTCTTTAAAAGTATCGAAAATATATATATTTTGTGTATTTTTTTACATTTAACATAACCGAACGCTGCACAAGTCCAAACTAAATGACATTAATGTTTTTGTTTATCTGTTACATTAATTAATTCACTCTTAGAAGAGTCGAATTTGTGACCTATAATTGATCAAAATGCGATGCCCATTCTATTTGTTTTTGTAAATTTTTGAGCAATGAACTTTTAATCATCTGGTAGTTGAAAAAAAGTTACTATTAATATAACAGATTTAAGGGGAAGTGTTTTTGTGTTGATATAACGGGTCTTTTTGTCCAATTAACTTCTAGTAGAGACGAAGTAGTGATTGTTAGAAGATCTTAATTCGACAATAATGAATTTTACTTTCGTAAAATTTAGTTTTTAATCTAAAGAATAAACGGAAGAGTAAAGAAGAAGTGACTTCTATCTAAAATGAGTTTTTTGATTGTCAATAAGACTTTTCTAAAAAGTTTTAAGTTGGCTTTTTTTTCAAAATTACATACATACATATGTATAAACAAACTTACAAATAAACACAGTTAAATTTAATTATAATTTTATTCTCTAATTCACCCATAAATTATTATATTTGTTATGGTTGTTATACACTAATAAAAGTTTGAGATTTTACTTTGTTTAAAAATTAAAAAAAAACAAATTAAAAAAATTATTTTACTTTTGAAATACTAATTAAGTAAACAAATTGTTTCTTTATAAATTAATTATAATTTTTTATTAATTATCAAAAAACCTCATAGCGTGATTTGGCTTAAAGCTAAATCATGTATTATTTAATATTGATTTAATTACACTGCATAACAAAAAAAGTCTTTCTTTAAAAAAAACAGCGAATTCTGGCTTAGAAAACAAAAAAAACGAATCAAAGTTTGTCAGCGTCAAAGAAGTCGATTTTTGTAAAATGCCCTTAAAGGCCAGGATTGACTATCATACTCAGTCATACGATCTGTCAAAAATTGCATGTGTGCTCAAGAACTATGATAATGTGGATTAAAAGTGTATGTGTGTGATAGATTTTTTGACAGATCTGCACGATTTTATATTTTCATAAAATGTTTTTCTCTATGCAATCGAAATTATTTTTTTAAGATGAGGAGAAAAAAACAAAATAATAAAAATAAAAAACAAAAATTTTAAGGCAGGGACTTACTATCATACATCAAGGCGTATTGATACCAGGTGAATGCATAAGCTTTTAGCAAATTTCAGCTATCTACATAAAGTGCATGTTCTGCATTGTTGCCATAAAATTATTAATTTATTTACAAAAACAATACCTTGAAAAAGACGAAAGTGTAAATTTTGTGGAGATTAAAAAACATTCTTGATTATTACATTTTATTTACTCGTTGGATTCTTTTTATTGCAAAAGAAAGCAAGCCAATAATGATTTTCTTTCATGTACTTGTTGTTAGTTACCCAGCTCTGTATAATTTTGCCGATAGCATTGTTTAGCAAGCTACGTTTCTGTTCTACGTTTGGCCTAATATTGCCATACCACTCTAAGCTTCTATTTCCATTCATAGGCTAGTTAAAACGCTAAAAATAATAGTATAGAAGGATCTGGCAGTTTGCTTCAGTTGTTTATTTTTTTTAAATAATGCGTTAATAACAACAAAGAATAACTGACTGATAAATATAGACTTTACGTAGAGTTTATACCTGATATTTGTTTAACGCCAAATCATTACGACAAAAGTTTTCGGTTTAGACTCTTCTTATCAATGTTATTGAAATATTAAGATAATTTTTTTAAACCTCCAACTCAGACAACCTTGTCTTGACAATAAATGCCAATAAGAAGCCATTTTTTTAAAAAAGGTTTTTTTTACGGTAAAATCTTGAATGTAAGAGCGGTTTGATGAGAGTTTCAATATCAAAAAAAAAAGATGAATTTTACCCTATTACACGAATATGATAGAATGTCATTAAGCCATGCTCTAACACAAAGTTTGACCGCCTTATAGCTGCTTAAGACTATATAAATTCCATTAATTATATAAATACATATTTAAAATTACTTTTTTTATATACTATATTTCAAAATTATAAAAAAATCAATCAACGTAATTCATAAATCTCTCTTACCATCAATGTTTTCAGCACATAAGTATGTTTCTCTTTTTTCATTTCTGTTAACCGTAAAAAAACTACAATAACAAAAATGATTTTGTTTACAATTTTTAAACCTGTTGTATACAGTGTTGCCAGTTTTTTTCGAGCTTTCTCGCCAAATGGTTTGTCGGATAACGCAAAATATCGACAATATATAAAAACGTTTAATACGTAGGTATTAGTTATAAAACATTTTATTAGCTTTAATTTAAATAAATTTTATTTATAAAATACAAAATAGAGTTCATTTGCAAAATGTACATAACCAACAAAACATTTAAGTAACATTATATAAAAAAATAAAAAATACAAAACTTAATAAACTTAAAAATAAATAACTTAGTTCGACAAAAAATAAGGCTTATCAATGATTAACATTTTAGTAAATATTCTAATTAAAGATAAAACCTCGAAATCAAAATGGAATTTTAGAAAATATTAGTAAATATTACAAAAAAAAGAATATATAATAATAATATATAATAAAGAACATATTTTAATTTTTGAATCAAAGCTTTTACACTCACTTTGTTATATGTCATTATTGTGTTTTGTAGCCATGCTGCGGTACATTTCATTTGTATTAAACCTACTTGAATGAATGCGCTATATAATTCATATGTTAAAAACATTAATAAATGATATTACTACCAAAAAAAAAAGTTCTGTAGACTCAAGTATTACTTGTGGGAACAATCAGCATATTAAAAATAGATATTGACCGCTGCTTAAAGTTGTGAGCACAAGCAGCATTCTGGTTATAGTAAACTTTAGGCCAAAACTCTTATAAGCAGCATTTTAAAATTGAAAATTGACAATAAACTTTAAAAATTGATATGTTCTTTGGAAGCCGATCAAGCTTTTCTTTGAACAACTTTTTATAAATAGAAAACAACTTCCTGTAAATATCAAATGTTCAATTCATTTAGAAATTCTGTGCCAAAATGAATGTTATACATATTCAACAATGATTTCTTTTGAAAATGCATTTCTTCTTTCATTTTTTTTATAAATTTATCGCGATACACCTACATTTTAAGTCAACTTTAGATATATAAAATAAGGCTGCAATGTTTTTTATTTAGTTGGCGAGAAATTGCCATAACTGACAACACTGCTCGCGGGCAAAAGAAGTAATTTCGTGATATTCTTATAAACAGACAATAAACAGCAGAACTTTTAAACTTAAAGTTAAAACAAGTAACCGCTAAAATCAGTCCCACCATTAATTTTTTCGCTTGTAAAATATTTGTTAACACACATAATTAACCAAATTTTCTGTGCCAAAATATCTAATATAAAAGTAAGCAAGTAACTGCCATCCCTAAATTAGCGCGTAAGACGCGACGCAAAATAACGCATGGCTTTTACGCTGAAGGTGCATCCCTAAATAAAAGCGCAACGTTTTGTTGTGAACAGTAATGTTAACCTATCACTTTTAATAAAACCCTATAAAATGAAATGCAAAACAGTGATAAAAACGCTATATAAGCCCGAAAAAAGCAAAAATGTCATTACTGTTTTGTAACATTCTCTAAATACTACAACAAAATATGTAAACAACAGTAGCTTGCAGGCAACTGCATTATCTTACGCGCTGTCAAAATTGGATTTTCCAATTGCTAAGCGTTGACGCCGTGCTATTTAGGGATGCTTCATACATTTTGTATGTACATGAGAAATTTTGACAGATATCTTGCGCTTTACGTCGTAATTTAGGGATGGCAGTAAGAGTGCTATATTCAACGTTGCCGTATCTTATATACCCTTCACTATTTATCTAAATCTAGTATAGCAAAGTAACTCCAATAAAAAAAATAATAAAAAGGTGATAACGCTTTAAAAGGATACCAATATTGATATTTTAAAAATTTCAGAGGCCCGTAACTCGGATAATATGAACGAGCCCAATTTTTTCCTGTATTTGTTTTTGGATTGGAGTTACTTCATTTTTCCAAATGATATAGAAAACTTAGACGTAGGCATGGTGTCTTTCTTGCCCGCTGCATTGAAGAACATGGATCGATCTTGCAGATTTTTAATAGCACCTCTTTCGTTATTATTTCTGATCGATTGGCGTATTTAAGTTTTTTCTAGCTGATGTAGTGTCTCGTGAAACTTGATTTCAACACTAACACGGACGGACAGACGGACATCGGTCAATCGACTTCGCTAAGCTTAAGAAATCAAAAACGGAATGACAAAATTAGTTATACCCTTTTTCCACTTTTTGTGGTGAAGGGTATAAAAAAACAAAAGCCATAATACAGAACATTTATTCCAGGTAAACTCTTAGCTATTGCAAGAGTGGGACAGCAAATTTAAATTCATTTCCGATTTATTTAACCTCTACATTGCATTTGTTTTAACACTATCACACTTTCTCATTGTACTTAGGCATTTGAGAATTCTTTGTAGTCGGTAATAAAATGTGAAGCAGGTTTTAACCGTTTTGATAACAAAATTATACAGAAATAAAGGATATAGATACATGTTTAATATTACTTTTGTTGAATTTTTTTCAAAATTATAAAAGCGCTTGCTGAAAGGCTGCTAATTTAATGAACCTAATTCGAAAATCTCTTTTACCATCACTGTTTTTAATATCTCTTTTTTTATTATTTCTTGTTTTTTACCGTAAAAAACTACAATAACAAATATGATTTTGTTTACAGTTTTTAAACTACATAAATATGATGACACACATACATACATACATATAATGTATGTATGGGGTTATGCGTGGGATTTCATACAACTGGGTACTATTTTTAATCTCTTTTTCCCAAAATGTTTGCGCTCTTGCTAGGGTTTTGGATTTCATGGAATTTTTCATTTACCGGGAAACGGGGAAAAATTATAGCATTCCAGGGAGAAAAGCAATTCATGAAGACAATAATTTTATTTTAGGTTAATAATATTAAAAAATTCATAGCTTTAATAAAATTTAAACAAACAGTTTATAGGACTTAAAAACAATTTAGGTGACAAAACACACATATGTACATACCTATGTATGCATAAACTACATAACGAGAAATAACAAAGATTACAAATTCTGAAAAAGTATTTTATCAATTATTTTTTTTGAAAGACATGATTTTAGATTTTTTAGCGCGTTTAAAAATTCATTAGACATTTTGCTTCTTGTTTTCGTTAAAAAATTTCTAGCAATAAAAAACACCCTTTCACTTTCTACTGAGGTACATAGATTTTGTTGCCAACAATGCTTTAAAAGATTATCCAATTTAATTTTCAAACAAAATTAGTAACCTTTTGTGTTGTTCTACATATTCTACTACATTCACACAAAACGAGATATTTGAAACTTTTAAATGTCACAACTAAAATATTTAAAAAAAAAACAATCATTGTATTTTTTTAGTGCTAATAATTTTTAACTTCCCGTTTCTTGGGAATTTAGGTAAAATTTTCCCGGAAAATTGTAGATAGCTTTTTTCGGAAATTCCCGTTTCCCAAACCCTAGCTTTTGCTTGTTTTACAAGCCAATATTTTTTAAAATTGCCAGTCTTTGTTAGTTCACAACGAAAATCGTGCGTGAATTAATCAGTGGAAAGTAGTGTCTAATTTTTTGTATATTTTAAATAAAAAAAAAAAAAAAAAAAAAAAATAAAAAGGTTTTTACCTATGTACAAATGCAAGTACTTACATACTTACATAGTACATCCTAAGTAAAGATAATTATTTGTTATAAGTTTGTGCAATTAAGTTAACGGAAAATGGCTTCTTTACAAGTAACAACAAATGTTAATAGTAAGTTTCTGTTTTAAGTTTCATATAGGTACCTATGTTTTTGTTGTAACAATACGAATTGTTGTTCTAAATTTCGTGATTCTAAAACATTTCACACAAAAGTTTAATGCAAAAATATTTATTTCTTAAATTTTGATAAAGTTGCCACTGTGTGAGCTTAGTACGGCTTTTTACCAGAGACGTAACAGTAATAAGAGGAATGACGAAAGGCGGTAAATTTTAATAATCCTAAAGCAGCTATTAAACGGTCAAATTTTGTACGTGAGCATGGATTTTTGATATTAAAACTCTCTCATTAAACCGTTCTCACATACAAAGTTTGACCGTCTAATAGCCGCTTTATAATCAACAATCAGTGCGACCAAATCAACAAATTTTTAAGTGCTAAAATTTTAATGCCTAATTTTAAGCAATTATTTTCTTTTATGTATGTTTTGCCTTCTATATCTATATTTATTTGTTATAAGTTTTTCTAATTACGTTCTTTGTAAATTGCTACAAAAATAATAATTTCACATTCTTATATTAAATATTAAAAACATCATGAAATAAGTATTCTTCATCAAATTGAGTATTATTATTAAAACTATCATTATACTGCATATTTATTTTTATTACATTTGCTGATGAGATCATTCGTAATTTTAAAACTATAAAAACATTTTACATTGTAATGCTATAAACACAATCCAAGGCTACCGACTACCGACTACAAAAGTAGCTGGCTACAAAAATAGCCAAGTCGCCAGCTACTTAATTCTTTTAACGACTACCGACCACTAACTACAAAAAGTAAACATCTGTTTTGACATATGTATTAAAGTTAAGCAAAACAACAAAAAAACCTAAAAAATGCGCCAAATAAAAAGTAAATGAAAAATGTAAACAAATGAACAGATGTTTATTATTTTTCAACGGTGCCACTATAATAGTTTTTCGCGTCTTTAATAGCGATATTTAATGTATTTCGTTTTTAAAACCACCATTTCACGCATTTATTGTATTGGCAGCACTAATCTGTTTTTTGTAGTCAAGAAAAATAGAAATTAGCCTAAGTTGGCTACGGGCTAAAAAAGTAGCTGTGTAGTCGGTAGTCGTGTAGCGGCTAAAAGAATTATTCTCATAAGCACGCATGTATTTTGTTTTTGACATCTTGTAGTCGATGGTCGGTGGACTTGATTGTGTTTTTAGCATTAGATTAGCCCTGTTGTTTACTTGAGTGTGCGCAATATTGCCACATTTAAGTTAAAGAGCGGAGATTTATCATTTTTTTTAGAATTAAACAAAATCGAACGAAATAGTTAATGCGGAATTAAATCTATTCCAATAGGAATCTGTGAGATGCCTGAATAATTTTAAATTCCATAACGATACAGTATTTTCACCATTAATTAGATCTTAAATTTTTGTAAATAGATGTGTTTCCATGTTTGCATGTTTGTGTGTATGTATAAATACATTTAGGTTTTTTTTAGAATTGTGCTACAACAAAGTTGTTTAATTGTTATCTTTGCTTTTTTATACTATTTTCCATGTTAACGATACAATGAACAAAGCCCTATTACATACATATCCATACACACATTGTATTATTATTTTTTTTTTTTCATTGGCTGAAACACGTAATAATTTGCGGTCAAACCATTTACAAACACTTGCCAATTTTCAATGATCAGTCGTTTGTTAACTGTTGTTTAGTTCATTTCGTTTATTTCCCGTAAGCTCATCGGTGTACATCTATAAGTAAAAGTGGCACATAAATATTAAAATTTAAAATATAAGAAAGAAATAATCCGAATTGCATGATAAATAACAAAACGTGTTTATTTATACAAGAATAAATTTAAACTTTAATTTGTGTTAAAAACTTACAAATCCCAACTAATCAACAAAAAATGAATTCTTTAACAGCAACAAATAAAAATGGTGAGTGTGTTTTTTGAATAGTGGCTATCGGCATGGTTGCCAGATTTGACGCTTTTTTTTAAATGGCAAGTTGCCGGGATTTTAAATAAAATGACGATTTTAGGACAAGGTTTCTTGAATAATAATCAAGTTTATATAGAAAAAGATTTTAATGGCGAAATTAATGGGTACGTGGGTAATTGCTTCAGTTTATATATTTATCCATATAAAACCAATGATTTTGAAAAAAATTTACTTTTTGAGGGAAAAAAGTTATAAAAAAAAAATTTTCATAATTAATTTTTGAATATAAAATATTAATCGAAAAGTATTTTGGTGGATATAATTATAAAATTCTCAAATGGTTTTCTTTAATATTTTACCACTTAAATATAAAATTGCTATCCGGTACCACTAAAGTGTTAAAAATATTTTAGCCGCATTTGCAAATAGGATACGTATAAACGGTAGTAATAAATATTTGCAATTCTATCTAAAAAATTGTTCTTTGGTTTATTTTTAAATATTAAAAAAGGGCAAAGAAATCACTAAAAATGGGATAAGCTAAAAAAATATTTAATAAAAAAGGATTATCCACAAGAAAAAACGATACTTAAACAAAAATAACTAAAATTCGTTATTCCGCCTTAGGGAATCAAGGACGACTGAGATCAAATTCGTGTTTAAACTTCACCAGAATATAAAACAATTTAAAGCTTATAATAAAAAGTTTAAAGTAATTGTACATTCACAAATTGTGCACCAAGTTAAAAATAGTTTTGAATAACCACAAGAATACAGATGCTCTTAATCTACAATAAACTTCATTTTAATACAATCCTACTGAATATCAACATTGGTGCATAACTGTTAATGAAGCATGAATCCACCACTAGTCGCCAGAAATAATGTAGAGTTTTTATAGCCAATGCAATGCTGCCAGATTTAACGATTTTAGGTATTAAAATTTGCCTTCTGCTGATTTAACGACTATTGGCCAAATAAAGACGAAGAAATAAAAGAAAAAAAAATTGACTGCTTGACTTGCCCTCGTACATTCAACATTTCACGTTCAAGTACAAAAAGCAAGAAAAAAAAAATAATGACAAACACTGTTCTAATTCATAACTATAAGTAAAACAATTGTATTTAATTTTGAATAATAACTTAAAAAAGAATTAAAAATAAACTACAAAAAAACTAAATTTTATTTTAGTAGCGCAGTTTTTAAAACTGAGGTCATAAAGGCTAAATAAATATCAAGCTTTAGTAAAAGTCATCAGTTATTGTTTTTGTTTTCAATTGTATTTGTTAAAAAATATTTAAAACTATTTTATACGCTCAATGATATTTATTAACATTCATAATATTTTAAGATGTGAGTATTTATTATACAAGGTAATGCAGAAGTAGGTGTTAAATATATGTCATTAAAAGTTAAAAAAACTTTTATATTAAATTGTTAAATAAAGGTTATTTGTAAATTTCAACTATCTGTCTAAAACAGTTCAAAAGTTTGGCCACATACATCAAATTACATTAACTATTGGCACACCCTTTAATTTATAATTTAAAATGTTTATACTTGTTATTATAACGGTCATAGTAATCGACATCCTGTACAACGGTTCAAAACAAGCGCATACAAGTCAGTTTTCGTCACCTATGGGGACACCCCTTAATTTTTAAATTTATTTTTGTAATACATTTTGTTATTGGGAGCTACAGTAATACGCAATTTTTTTTTTTTTTTTTTGTAATTTTAAAGAAGTGCGCTTTGAGGACACCCTTTAATTTTTAAGATTATGATTTTTTAAAATGGGACCAATCTGTAAGCTGTAATCTATCAAATTACAAAAAAAAAAAAAATTCAATACCGGTTAAGAAATGAATGACTGACAAACATAATAAGAAGTCGGTTAAAAATAACTTTGAAATGTGTTTTTTTGGACAAATTTTCAATACAAATTTGTGCTAAAATACAAATCAAATTATGTGTGTGAAGATAAATACGTCAAGTTAAATACTTTTTTTAAAAACTTTAGCATGCGATAAAATTTTTCCCCGCTACATACAGTACAAATTGTATGGTAAATTCAGTGTTTTTTTAACAAAAATGATTATAGCGACAAAACAATTCGATCTCGGCGAATCAAATTTTTTGGGAAATCAAGGGCACATATAGAGCTATTAAACTGTAATCACAGTTTATTCAAATTGTATTTGAGAATTTTTTTATAAGACTGTATATAGGGGGAGAAATTTTATCGCATGCTACAGTTTTTAAAAAACGTATTTAACTTGACGTATTTATCTTCACACACATAATCAAATTTACGAAAGTTAATACCGTTAGAACAATTTTGCATTGTAATTTAAAGCTGGTTTGGCGTTGCCACTGGTATTGTTTCAAGTGTAGAAAAATGAAAAAATCGCTAAATTGAGAAAATATTCTTATCTTATATATTCTATTGTTTTGCAAGTGGATGCACTATCCTACTGCAACTCAGCGGCCAAAAGACGTACAGGCTGACCAATTCAAGGTGTTTAAGATTTTTAGAAATTTTCTGCAAAAAGTTTTAAGACAATAAGGCTGCAGTAGTTGTAGCAGCTGCGAGAAATTACTTTAATTAAATAATTTATTATTTTTGTTATTGTTTTGAATGTAACATTATTCTCTTTAAAATCGCTTATGTATCCAGTATGCTCATTGGAAAACTGTGAAGCTTTCGGTACCTTTAGTTAAATCGTCAATAAAAATATTTCTACGTTTTTCGGTTTCCAGCATAATTTTAATGCACAATAATATTTAAAACAATTATTTTTAATTGTGTTATATTCGCGTACAGGATAGGTAGAAAGAGCTGATCAGTGACAGTAAAGTATCCAACTCTATTAACTATCTCAAGCTTTGATGCAATCTGTTATGCATTTTACTGTTAATTCTTATTAAAATAGAATGTGCTGCTTTTGATATTCGAATATTCATGTGAACAAATCTGTTCAGGGTTATTGTGGTTACTTGTGAGGACGTCTTAACCCCACGATGTACCTTGCACTTGGTAAAATCAAGGCGACTATCAGCATCTGCGAAGTGCTTAGTGATATCTTGAGTAGCAATTTTATAAATCATTGTCCATATGCCTTCTTTTTGCTGAAGACTAAACTCATACCGCAGC
Organism: Cistogaster globosa; assembly: GCA_937654795.1. NCBI lineage: Eukaryota > Metazoa > Arthropoda > Insecta > Diptera > Tachinidae > Cistogaster > Cistogaster globosa. Next base: position 6,582,538 of record OW569406.1, read on the forward strand.
TTAGGTGACATGTGGTGCAATGGAACAGCACATAGAATGCAAGCGGCCTAGCACCAATTTGGGTCTAAATTTCAACCGGAACGTTACCTCTCAATCAATAGCTAAAGGAAGGATCAAGCAAAGTGCCGGATTCCCTGCTTATCAGTAAATTTCCACTGGCCAGATACGGTGACTTATGCAACAGAAGCAATTAAATTGAAACAAAATCCTAGGAGCAGTAGTCACACAGCCTAAAGAAAAAATTCGTTTTTCAATCAATTACTTCAAATGTGGAATGAACGTTCAAAAGTATTTCCTGTCAATTTTAATTTGAAAAATTAAAATCGGATGATGTTCATCAACACTATCTACTTTCACTGTCCTCTATTCCATAATGAAATTACCTTGCCCCGCCATAAGTTTTTTTCATTTGTAGGGGCCACTCCCTGAGTTGTGGGTTCAATTATAATAAAGCAAAGCAGCCGAATCAGAATTCTCCCTTCTTTCTTCTTTCTTTCTTACTTTCTTGAATAATTTCTATTTGTAATTATAAACACAACAATAAAAATAAAAAAAAATATTAATTTTCTAGTTAACAAAAAGGAAAGTGTATTTATAATAATGCAACACAGTGTATGAATTCGCCTTGATCATGAACTTTATTTAATTTAATGTTATTGATTATGCAAATCAAATGTTTTGTTTTTCTTTTTTCAACTAAATAATAAATATTTTACAATTGATTTTCAAACAGCTTACACACACTAATTAATACACTTTCGTTCACGCCTTTTAAAATGCTCAATGTTAAGCGATAATCGCGTGATCTACAAAACACGTTTTATTAAATGTGTAAACGCTTACGTATTTAGTTTTTTTTTTCTTTTAAATAAATTAAATATGAAAGTGAAATGTGTAACGCAAATTTAAAAAATATAAGACACAAGAGACAAGCAGGCCTGTCTTATTTTTACTTGATGGTAATGAAATTCAAAATGAAGAAATGTTATTTCAATGTAAAAATTACTGTTATCGGAGGCTCTAGTTATTGCTCTCTTTCTGCTTTGTTTTTCAATGTCACATAAAAAATGTTTGATTGGCTGCGTAAAATAGATTTTCGTACAGTTTTTACGTGACATTGATTAACAAAGAGCAAAGAGAGAACAAGCAAAATTTTTAATGTGTTATGTTTCGTCATAATAATCTTTGGCTAATTATATTTTTTATTTTTCATTACCAGAGAAACAAGTCGTGATAAAAACTGGGCGGCGGCGGCTGAGAAAAAAATTGTCGGCGGCGGCTGTAAGTCGGCTAAAGCCGACTATCAAGCAGTTCTTGTGTATTGTTTTAGGAAGAAGAAGAATAACAAAAATAAACAAACTTAAGATGAAGTAAATGTTACAAATAAAGACGCAAGATCTTAAAAATTAATTAAATTATTTTATTTACATACATTTAATAAGTTATGCATTGTTTTCTATAGAAATATATTTCTATTTCAATCAATTTAATTTAACAGCTTCAAATTATAAATTAAAATTTGAAAAATTTGAAAATTTTCTTTACAGAAATTAATTTAAATACACAAAATTTAGATTATGAAAAATGCCGGCTAACATTTTTGAGTCGTGACAAGCCGCACCAATCGGCGGCGGCTCGACTATTAAGAAAAAATCGGCGGCGGCTTTCAGCCGGCTGTGAGCCGCACGATTTGTTTCTCTGTTTATTACCCACTTGCATGTATTATGCCGATTTATATATGAATGCGGTTATGCATACTTATGTATATGGTGAAGGGCTTATAAGATTCGGCATAGACGAATATAGCGCTCTTACTTTTTTTTTTTTTTTGCTAAACTAGAGTTTTATTTTATGAATTTTCGGTTTTTAGTTAAATTTCTAATTTTTATTGCAATTTCTGTGTTGCAAGCGAGCGACTCGTCTAGAAAAATTGTTTAAAACGCACAAATTTTTTTGAGACGATTTGCTCGCTTGTAATACATACAATTTTAAAAATGTATTTAAAAAAAGGCAAAGACTAAATTTCGGTATCCTTTTTCTCCTCTGTTTTTTAATAAGAGATCATTTTAATTTTAAGCTTAATTAATTTAGTTTAAATGCTTTTTTCATATTTTTTAGTACCTTTTTATTTTATTTTAGATATAAATATTTCTATAATTAAGAACCAAAATTTACAACCATGTGTAAAATATTGATAAACAATAACAACATGTCCTAAAGAAGAAATTGTGTGTATGATGTGTGTGTGTGTATATAAGATCAGTTATGTTTTAGTCAATTAAACCCAAGGCGAATTAATAACAGGTATACTCACGGCGAAAATGAATACAACACTGGGAGAGAAATATGTACATTTTGTTTTTGTAAAAACCGTCTTCGGCTGTCAAAAAAAAAAGAAGTATAATAGGAGAATATAACTTTTGACATTCGAAGAAGGAACAATATCAAAGTCACCTGGGCTGTTAAGGCCACCCGTTATTAATTCGCCTTGATTAAACCCCACAAACATTTTCTTTTATTACTTTAGGGCGTTGAAATATGTGTCGCAAATTATAACGAATTATGATCTAATTAATTTGTAAATTATATATTTGTACTTTAAAAAGAAATTTAAAAAGTTTTAAGATAGCAAGCTTTAATTTTAAAAATTTGTAAAACTAAAATAAATTTATACAATAGAAATTAATAAAAGTTTTATTTTGATCTGACCAAGCATTAGACATCAGCTGTTCTCAACACAAAAACGGTTATGGCAGATGTAATTATACATGTACGTTTGAATACAAAAAATATAAGTCGTCTTTAAATTAACAGTTTACGAAATTACATAAGTATGTACATATTTTTAAACTGGCAAATCATATGTGAAATACATGTTGCATATAAATTTACATTTAATTTTATAAATTTGTTATTTTGTAAATTTTTTCAAACATTTTTAACGTTCAGTACACAACTGTAAAAACGTGGACGAATTGGTTTGTTGTCACAATGTCTGCCTGTCTGTAGTATGTAATCTTTTGAAATTTTCACAGAAGATGTCATACTTTTAGAGCTGCTATAACAAGAAGGGTGTTCCGTAAGTGACGTGATATTCATAAAAATATTGTTATTCTTTGAACTGTGATAGTCTGATACGCCAAATTTGCACACTGTCTGTAATATTATGTGCTCTATAGCAACAAAAAGAAAAAATAAAACTTTAAATTAAATATTGTCTCAATATTAACGTGTTTTTATGGCTTTAGTTTTTCAACCGTTCTAGGCCCACAGAGGATGTATAATTATGCCTGTTATAAAATTAAGTTGTAAACAATAAATTTAAAAAATAAAGCCGTTTACAGTAAAAAAGTACAAAGTACGTTTAAAGTACAAAAGATTAAAATTAAATAAAGGGTAACCCAGAAGTTACGGGATTTTCACATGTTTCGCCTTTGTTTTTGAACCGTAATAGGCTGAGACTATAACAACTATGAACAAGTAAGCAAAAAATTAAATACTATACACAATTTCATAGGCTCTTAATGGGTTAAGCATTTTCAAAAATTTTTAATATTTCCTGAAAAATCTCTCTAAAAGGTTTTAAATGAAAAATATGGTGCACAATCGTACTCTTTCATGAAAAATTCAGGGAACCATAAATCGAAAAATATCGGCGTGCAGAAATTTTTTCGCTTGATATATTTTTTTCTTACTTTTTAATTCTCTTTACTAAACCAGACTTGTTTTAAATGGTATAGAAAAATTAATGATAGGCGTGGTGATTTGCTTGCTGCCTCAAAGGACATGGACCGATCTTGCTGTTCAATAGCAAAATTTTCAAAACTACTTCTGATCGATTGGCGTATTTAAATTTTTTTCCGTAGCACGACAAATGTCTTGGCAAACTTCAATTTCAACCCGAACCCAGACGAACGAGCGGACATCGCTATGCTTAAGGGCTCAGACTGAGATATAACCTTTTTCTATCTGTGGTGAATGGTATAAAAATTAAAATTTGTCTTTACACCAACATCATTTTCATAGACCTTTATTTTAATTCTATCCAAAGTATGTTTTACTATGGCCGCTGTCAAAAGTTTAACAAAAAAAATTATGTATTTAAGGGTGAGAAAAACATGGTACAGAACCCTTTGTGCATAGGGAAAATAGAAATGTGAAGGTCGTTTTGAAGAATTTGAATTTAACGCTTTTTTTTGTAAAATTGAGTTTTAGTCTTAAGAAGTGACGCGGAAGTGACTTCCATATAAAATTCTGTACAAAATGCTGGCAGGGAACGCATACTTTATTGCTTGATTATTAATATTGTTGTTGTTTTTTATGACACCTTTAAAGGGTTTTTTGTGTTTTTAATTACACTGGAAATTATTCTTTAAATCAATGAATTGTATTAATGCATTTAATTAGTATTTTTAAGATGTATAAGTGTTTAGATACTTGAGTTAGTTAATTGTCATACAGTAATAGTTTTATTTAAGTTTGCGCAAAACTTTATTTAAAAAAAAATATAAACGTAAACGATAGAAGGAACTTAAAATTTTTTTTTTCAAAGCGAGTGTTTTTAAGTGGAGAAAATACAAAATAATTTTATAACTAGAAAGAAAAATTTATTGAAGTATAAATTTCAAAGACAAGTTCATACAAGTTTTTAGTATTTCCTATAACATCGTTTACTTGAGATCTAAAAACGCTTAACACGACAAGAAAATTAACACACAAAAAAAAAAGAATATTGTTAATAATTTTAAAATAAATTAATTAATTTATTTTTTTATTTATAAAACAGGCGATAATAACCGCGAAGAAACCCTGGAGCGCATTATTAAATCTTTAAAATCGCCCACAATGGTATGTGAGGGCACACATTTTGATGGCCTGATACCTCATACGTTTGTAATTTTTGGCGCCTCTGGCGATTTGGCCAAAAAGAAAATCTATCCCACCTTATGGTGGTTATTTCGTGATAATCTTCTACCCAGACACACCAGATTTTTGGGCTACGCTCGTTCCAAATTGTCCCCTTTAGATATACGAAAGTCTTGTGAGACATATATGAAGGTATGTATGCATGTGTGACATTTATTATTAAGGGTTTTGATTTATATTTAATTTCCTTTGCTAAAAATGAATATTATTAAGTGCGCTAGAATTTATTACCTTTCAATACAAAGTAATTATTTTGTTATTTAACTGCTAATTTCTAATACTTTTACTGCAGTATAAATTAAAAAAAATCGTATGATTTGTGACTAAAACGCAATTGAAACTTGACAGAAGTAATGCTAATTTAGTGATTTTGTGTATGTGTTTTTTTTTTTAACGAAAATGTAAGAAAAAAGTAAGGAGTTTCTACAAAGGAAGACTCTTACGAATTCTATTAAAACGAAAACTAAATGGTAGAATTTAGGAATAATTTTAAATATCAAAGAAATCTGGCGTCTATACGATCTTAAGTGAAGAGTCGTAAAAGAGCGTTTTTCCAAATTACAAGTGAAGTTCTAAGGCCATAAAATGAAGAAGCCCATTTATCAAATTATTACGGGCGATAAAAACTTTTGTCAGCTAACCAAGGTAATTGACACTAATGTCAAATAGAAACTCTTTTTATTTGGGACAGTCTGAAAAGTGTTATCTTTTAAGATCCATTGAAACCGAGTGAAATAAATTGTGGCCATATCATTCAACTAGATATGAGCCCATAACTAAAATCTCTTTTTCCGCTAAACAAATAAACGTTTGAACAACGCTGGGAAATATTGCGACATTACTTTGAAAGTCATGGTGTGGAATGTGTTCGAAAATTGCGTACGGATTTTAAAAGAAGAGAAGCATTGACAGCTCTGTATGTTCGTTATCTTGTGAAAAAAGTGAAATAAACTGGCCAGTGCGTGCATCCGAGAATATTGCGGCTGTGGCAGAAAGTGTGCGTTAAGCGCCATCAACATCAATTCACCGTCGTTCTCAATAATTGAACATTTCGGAGACATCATAGAGACGAATTTTGCATAAAGACCTTCGTATGATGCCATACAAAGTACAATTTGTTCAGGAGTTGAAGCCAACTGACCATACAAAGCGTTTTCGCTTCGCTAAGTGGGCCTGCGATCGACTTACAGAAGATGCCGATTTTGCAAAAAAAAAACAATTTTTCAGATGAAGCTCATTTTGATCTTGGTGGGTATGTAAACAAGCAAAAATGTCGCATTGGGAGCATAGAACTCTCGCACTCATACATTGAAAAGCCGGTTGACCCAAAATGAGTCACTGTTTGGTGCGGATTTTGGTCCAGAGGCATAATTGGGCCATTTTTCTTCGAAAAGGAGTTACAGTCAATGGCGATTGCTATCGGATTACAATAAACGAATTTTTGTTCACAAAAATTGAAAAGGAGGATAGTGGCAACATTTGGTTTCAACAGGACGGCGCTACGTGCCACACAGCCGAAGCTACACTCGATGTTTTGCGCCCTGTTTTTGAAGATCGCATTATCAGCCTCAGAGCTGATGTCGTTTGGCCACTTTGGAGCTGCGATTCGACACCGTACGACTATTATTTGTAGGGTGCCATCAAAGATAAGGGTTACACTGACAAGCCAGAGACAATTGACGCTTTAAAGTACAATATTCGTGAAGCCATTGGTGAAATACAGCTAAACACAATCGATAATGTGCTTAAAAATCGGACCGATCATGTAGGCTACTGCATGGCCAGCCGAGGCAGCCATTTTAATGAAATTATTTTCCATTATTAACCGGAAGGATTGTATTTTCAAATAAAGAAATTTGAGAAAATATTAAGTAGTTTTTTTTACAGCATTTTCAAAAAAAAATATTTAGCGGACCCCTTACAAATAAATATGCAGCTGCGGATAGGAGTATTCAATATTTAAATCTTCATTTTAAAGGAAATGCTTATTAAATAAACCGCTAAAATTTGACACTGTTAAGTTATTCCAACTTTGTTTATCTAAAATCCGTTAATTACCGTTATTTTTTTCTTTTCTTTGAGAAGTTTTTATAATTTGTGAAATTTCCGTCAATTCCCCTACCCTATTTCTTATTTTTCGTAATGACCTTCTACGTCAGACTTGCAACCCTATCCATTCTTTTGCAGATGACAGTAGCATATGCCATTCATTTTCGTTTCGCAGTAGACCAAACCTGCGGGAAATTGAGGCTATGAGAAAGCACATTGACGATACCCTTAATCTCGACCTTTTGGTAATTTCCGAATGGAGCCTGGCGAACAGAGCTCAGTTTAACGCTTATAAAACCCAGTGCTGTGTGCTTTCGCACTGGCGTGCTGGTGAACATGCTACCTCATCTGTAATTATGGGTGATACATTATTAAGGCATCAGAAGCTCTCGATGTTCTTGGCATTAAAATTCAATGCGATGTTCGTTTGAAGAAGCACATTTTTCATGTTGCAAAGGAGCATTCAAGTGCCTAGGTTTTCTGAAACGTTATAAGAAATACTTTATTCCATCTGATCTTCTTGCTATCTGTGTCACCTTTATCAGACCGAAAATAGAATACAACTCTCATGTATGGGCTGGTGCTTCAAAATCTATTTTGGAGTTACTCGACCGCGTGCAGGAGAGAGCGAACAAGCTCATCGGTGACAGTAGGGTATCCAGCTCTATTGACTCACTGGAGCATCGATGCAATGTGGGTTGGTTTTCACTGTTTTATCGTTACTACAACGGAATGTGCTCTTATGAAATCAGGGAATTCGTTTCTGAAAACCGTAATTTCGTACGCGCAACGCAATCTGTATCAAGAGGGCATTCCTTTGTAGTCGATTGGCCAGTGAATCGGACAACGCATTTCAGAGAAAATTCGTTTTTTAGCCGAACAGTTCGTATGTGTAATAAACTCCCTGCAGAGGTCTTTCCTGCCACTTTTAATGTGCAAAGATTTAAATCAAATGTTCATAAGCACTACTCCCTCTATCCCCCATCCCACAACCTAATTTCCTAGTTCTGGCACAATTCATTGCATAAGTAGGTGTCATCTCCTGAGTGCTGGTCCTAATTAAAAAAAAAAATGAATCGTGCACTAAATTAAGGACAGTGATACAATTTTAAATATTTCCTTATTATGATAACTTAAGTATTCGAAACATTATTGTACAAATGCAACAGAATAGAAGTTCTTATCGGAGAATTGCAACAGCGTTAAAAGGTTCTAAAACTTTGGTTTTCCAAGCGGTGGAATGTTTCAGAAAGTATTACAGAAAAGGTGGTGGTGGTGAACAAAGAAGTCGAATTACGACAGCATGTGAAGATGAAATGATTGTCTGCGAGGAGGTTCAATTATGCTTTGGAATGCTATATCATCGCATGTTGTTGATCCGCTGACTAAAATTAAGGCTATTTTGGACAAATTTCAGTATACCAGAATCCTAAGCGATACAATAATAACGTATGCTGACAAGAATATGCCATTAACTTGGATTTTCCAACAAGATAATTATCCAAAATACGGCTCATCACGTCAAGCAATGGTTTTCAAACATTTCGGTTGCTGTTCTTGACTGACCTTCACGCAGTCCTAACCTCAATCAAATTGGAGTTTTGTGGCAACTTGTAAAAATTAAAGTAAGCTTGGAAAAAACTAGCAATTTTAAGAATCTCTTTGCCAAAACAAAGAAATCTATTCCAAGTAGTGTTTGTTAGAACTTGGTTACCTCGATGCCTTGCAAATGCCAACCAATTGCAATTGATGTTGCAACAAGACATTGATAAAAAACATCTTGTATCATTTGCTTCAAGCTGAGATTTTAGCTATATGTAAATAAGTATATGTATATTGTTTTGTAATTTCATTTACCATTTACAGGTGCAACCCGAAGAAAAAGAACGTTATGAAGAATTTTGGTCCATGAACGATTACGTTTCGGGTAGTTATGATGGTCGTATGGGCTTTGAAATGTTGCATCAGCAAATGGAAGCTACAGAAAATAAAGAAGTAGCAAATCGTATATTCTATTTAGCACTACCGCCTTCAGTATTTAATACTGTCACCGTACATATCAAGGAAATATGCCTGTCCCAAAAGTAAGTGTAAAGATATTGACATCATAATAAAGAAATGTTCATAAAATGTTGGCTCACATCTTTAAGGGCCAGTTTTTTACTTCATATTTAAATATCATTTATCTTTAAATTCTATAAAAATACAAAATTCAGTTAATTATTGCACATTTAAGGCCAGGATTCACTATCATACACAATCGTACGATTTAATCACACAAAAATCTGACAGAATTCTGTTCTACTTTAGAAATCGTTTCAAAATGGCGTCGTACGTGCCACACTACTCGTATTATACAAAAAAGATGTAAAAAACAGTTGCTTTAATATTTTGTTTTTGCTTTCTCCTTAACTTCAAAAAAAAAATCAACTCTGATCGCATAGAAAAAATTATTTTATTAATTATTTCAAAAGATTATAAAATCGTACAGAGCTGTCAAAAAGTCGTCTGTCACACAAATACAATTTTAATCCACACAATCATACTTTTTGAGCCCACATGCAATTTTTGACAGATCGTACGACTGAGTATGATAGTCAATCATGGCCTTTAAATACAACTTAAATGACCAATCATGCTCATTTAAAGTTCATTTAAATAATACAGTTTTACCATATGGTTATGGCATTTTTTTGTTGTTGTTGCGTAAAACAAAACAAATGTAAACAAACATTTTAGCTTTTTGGTTATTAAAAAGTTAAATAAAAAATACTACGTTTAAACGTACCCTATTTGCAAATAAAATTTATTTCTAATTATTTAATTCACTGTTTATACGGCAAGAATATTTTTGATACACAGAGTTACTAAAGTATACGTACGACCGACTTATTGCTGTTTTAGTTGAAATTTATAAATATTTTTTGAAATTTTTTTTTGTTTTTTTATTAATTACTTGTATAACTATAGAAAAATTTATTAGAAAATACAACCATGTATTTTGTTTAAAAATACAACCATGAAACTCTTAAAATGCATTCTTGCAAAGTTACAAAAGTATACATACGCGCATTTTTTTGGTGTACCGTTACAAATACAGCTAGGAATTTTGTGCACATTATTTTTAAATCATTAGTAAAAGTTATTTGGGCAAAACGGACACTTCATTTTTTAACCTTTTCTTATTAATTAAGCAAAAATAGTAATAATGCCAAAAACTAAGGAAATTTCTGAAGACATTCGGAAAATGGTTGTAAAAAAAAGTGCGGTCAAAATTAACCATCAAATGGAGTCCAATCATGGAATCAAAATTAGCACCCAAACTGTTCGCCGCTGCATTAAAAAAAGTGGCTTCGTTAGCAGAGTTGCAAGAAAAAAACCTTTACTGAGAGCCGTAAATATAACGAAGCGCTTGGAGTATGCAAAAAAATATCAGCATATCCATATTAGTGATCCAACGTTTTGGGAACGTGTTATATTTACGGATGAATGTAAATTTATGGTTTTTGGAGGAGATGGACGTGCCAAGGTTTGGAGAAAACCCAATGAGGAGTTTTTGCCAAAAAATGTCAATTCTACTGTGAAACATGGTGGAGGCTCTTTAATGGTCTGGGGATGTATGACCGCAGGTGGTGTTGGATTTCTACGGTTTATAGAGGGAACTATGGATAGGAACATGTACATTCAAATTTTGAAGGACAGTTACCTTCCCAGCGTGAAAAAACTAGGTCTAGAAAGAAATGGCATATTTATGCAGGACAATGATCCTAAGCATTCCTCTAAGATAGTGAAGGAATGGTTGCTTTATAATGTTAAAAAGCAATTAGAGCATCCACCCCAATCACCAGATTTGAATGTCATAGAACATTTATGGGATCATCTTAAAAGAGCCATTCAAAAAAGGCATATAACGTCTATCCCCACATTGAAGCAGGCATTGATCGAAGAATGGAATCTAATTTCTGCAGAAACTACAAAAAAATTAGCATTATCAATGCCTGCTAGACTGTCAGCTGTTGTTGAAGCCAAAGATGTCACACAAGATATTGAAATATGTTTTTTTATGTATATTCTTAAAGTCGTATGTATACTTTAGTAACTTTGTAAATATGTAAAATATGAATTAGTATAAGCTTAGGTTAATATTGAATTATTTTTTTTTTATTTATTTTGTTTAATTTTGTTTTTATTAATACCAGAAATATATTTGTTTAATTAAAACAAACAAATTTTTTTTTATTTTCGGTAAAACAGAGAAATAAGACACCGTATGTATACTTTAGTAACTATGTGTAATTTAGTCGCACCGGATAGCTAATTTATATTTAACTGGTAAAATATCGACAGAAATTATATAAGCATTTTATAATTTTTCCCGCCAAAATACCTTCCGATCAATTTTTTGTATTCAAAAATTAGTTATAAACATTTTTCTTGTTTTTTTTTTAAACCATAATTTTTAATCCTCAAAATGTAACTCTTTAAAACTTGTGTAAGGACTAATAAGTAAAACCACTTAAACAGAAAAAAATCTGGCAGCATTAAATGCCCTATTTGCAAATAGTGCCGTTAATCAGGAACAGAGAAACAAGTCGTTCGGCTCACAGCCGCCGCCGATTTTTTCTTAATAGTCGAGCCGCCGCCGAGTGGTGCGGCTTGTCACGACTCAAAAATGTTAGCCGGCAATTTTCATACTTTAAATTTTGTATAATTAATTTGCTTTCAGTTAAGAAATATAAATTAAAATTTGAAGCTGTTATTTTTCATTGATTGTAAATAGAAATATACTTCTATATAGGCTGCTGTAGTCGAAGTGGTAAACACGTTAGCTACAAACCTGGTTGACCAGGGTTCAACCCCTGCGGCAACCAAAAATAAAAAATGTTTTTTTCTGTTTAATGGCATAAATACATATTCAGAATTAACATTAAACATGCAGCCTCCTTCGTCGGTAATTCTTAATAGCATATTCGCCGGCGAAGTAAAATAACTAATAAAATGGTTATATCTATCTTTCTCTTTTCACCACCTGTCTTATCTCTCATCTATCCCTTTCCTAAAGAATGTAGTACGGTTACAAAAATAACTAAATAGGCATTATTGCCTGAAGTGCTACTTCTCTTATAAAAAAAAAAAAAAAAAACAATGCATAACTTATTAAATGTATGTAAATAAAATAATTTAATTAATTTTTAAAATCTTGCGTCTTTACACAAGAACTCCTAGATAGACTTACAGCCGCCGCCGACAATTTTTTGCTCAGCCGCCGCCGACTTTTTATCACGACTTGTTTCTCTGATCAGGAATTGTTTTTGTGAGTAAGCTGTTCGCAAATAAAAAATTAATTTACCGTTTTTGCGGCAAAATTTTCTATTTACAATATTTTTATTTGCGAATAAGACGTGCCTATAAACGTAGTACAAATAAAATAAGTTTAGGTGGTGAGTACACGAGTATCACAGACATTTTTTTATATAATTTAATTAATTTATAATTTTTAGCAAAATTTGCATTTCATGGTGCTTGTTAGCAACTGTTTTTCATAAACTATTAAGAGGTATTTTTATATTTCGTAATGCTGCCATATTTTTATTAAACTTAAGTGAGAACGATCATGGATGACTGAAAAACTGAAACTTTATTTAAATACAACTTAAATCTAAATGCCAATTAACTAAATGCGTATTTAAATATGAATTCAAAACTGGTCCTTAATCGTTTAAGAAATGAAGTAATGTGTAGAATATAGTTGCCAGATAAATAAGAAGAGAAATTGTTAAATGTTGCAAAAAAAAAAAAAACGTCAAAACAGCTTGTGAAAACCTAAAAAGATTGTTGGTTTCTTTTTTTATTAATTCTCTAAGCAAATCACACAAAATTTTCTTTAATTTTTTAATTTAGGTTTTATAGAGCGTTAAAAATGAACGGGTTTAAGGTTTTGGAAGTCCATCATTTGCATGTTCTCGGCAAATATAAAAAAGTGTTTTATATAAAATATTGTGTATAAAGTATTTTCTTTCATTGGTGAGAGATATTTGTAGAATTTGGTATGATAGGTAGGTTGTACTTTTCAAGTTTTACAATGGTCCTTAGTTGTAAATATTTAATTAAATTGATTTAAAAAAAAAAAAAAATCATGAATATTCTCACGGAATTTTCTTCCCAAAAAAACATCTCGAGAAAAGATTTCTCCAATTATAAATTCCGCGAGAACAAAAATAAAAAAGTGGCATCACCGTAATTTCGCTTATTTATTAATTCGTAATATCTACTTTTTCCCTCGAATTTTTTTCACTATTCGCAGTCAATAAAAAAAGAAAAATTGATATTACTCGCACGGCATTTTTGTTTATAATTGGAATGATCATGTTTTCATTAAAAACATATGGAGAGTTTGCAAGACTTATTGTTGTTGTCCAAATATTTAGGAAGCCAATTCCTTTTTTTTTTGGTTGCAGTAAAATCTATTCCTATTAAATTAATTTTTTAATTATATAATTAATTAATTTTTTTTAATAATTTTTTAAGCTCTATCCCAAACTAAACATATTTTCCTCTTTCAGTTATTTTCAACACAAGACTTACTTGTCCATTCCTTTTCGTCAAGTAGTTTGTTAAAAAAAATGAAAATTAAAATCTACACAAAAAAGAAAGATTAAATCGTTAAAAAACTTATCAGTTGAAATCGTCAAAATGACAATAAATCGTCAAATCTGGCAGCTGTGAATTTCTACTTTGTATCTTCGTTAATCAATCGTAGTGAGTAAAAGAAGAATACGAAATAATTTTTGTGTTTCTTAATTAAGTTAACAAAGTAAAGTTACTTTTAACTGACCCAGAGGGTTATTTGAAAAGAAAAAGGAAAAGAATAGCCTGCTTTAACACGAAGTAATAATCACTGAGTTTGGAATTTTTTAAGCTTAAGTTCTTAAACGACTAAAAGTAGAAATACGTATGTTACTTTACAGTAAATAACAAAATTGCCCTTAGCCTTTTAGTAAAATTCAAAATAACTCTTCGGGATTCGTGTGAATCTTGTGTAGCCACCTGTACGAAAGTATATTTTCTTGTTTTGATGAAGCTCTGCAAAAACTTTTATATCCTTGAAAACAATAAATTAAATTTTGACTTAAGTAAAATATTTTCCATCAATATTATATTAATCTCTACAAATTTATGATGAGAATAAAATAGTAACTTTAAAGAAGAAGAACTTTCTTTCTGTGTCTTTTCGTTAAGCCGAGAACATGCAAATGATGGACTACCAGAACCTTAAACCCGTTCATTTTTAACGCTCTATAAAACCTAAATTAAAAAATTAAAGAAAATTTTGTGTGATTTGCTTAGAGAATTAATAAAGGCGAATCAATTACCAGTTGGTCGCGATGACGCATACATCAATTTTAGCCGAAACCCTTAATGTCAAACACCATATAAAATAAAATTATAAATATTTTTTATGTATAGAGCTTGGCATTTTGGGTTGCAGCGAAAATTTATGAATTCGCCATCGCGACCACCAGGTAATTGATTCACTTTGGAATTAATTATCTTAGAAATCTAACAGAAAATATGTCAAACTGGTAACACTGCTTAGAAAGGTAGACTAGACACAACTGAAAAATGTCAAATTACAACCTTCAAGTTTTGTCTCCTCCTCGTTTATTTCGTCGCTCCCTTTTATACTTCACTAATTTATAATTTAATTATGTTAGACATAACGAACAATTCATTTAGGAATAGTGTTTACATATCTTTAAAATAATTCCAAAACAAATCTTGTAACCCCTCCTTTCCTTATATTCCTTACTTTTTTCAGAGGTTGGAATCGTGTCATTATTGAAAAACCCTTCGGACGTGATGATGTCTCCTCCAAACAGTTAAGTGACCATTTGGCCTCACTTTTCCATGAAGAACAAATATATCGCATTGATCACTATTTGGGCAAAGAAATGGTACAAAATCTCATGACAATACGTTTTGCGAATAAAATTTTAGGTTCGACATGGAATCGTGAAAATATTGCCTCGGTGTTGATAACCTTCAAGGAACCATTTGGTACCGAAGGTCGGGGTGGTTACTTTGATGAATTCGGCATTATACGTGATGTTATGCAAAATCATTTGTTGCAGATTTTATCCCTAGTGGCCATGGAGAAACCTGTAACTTGTCATCCGGATGATATAAGAGATGAAAAAGTAAAAGTATTAAAAAGTATACCCGCTTTAACTTTGGATGATATGGTTTTAGGGCAATACGTGGGTAATCCTGATGGAAAAGGTGAAGCATTAAAAGGTTATTTGGATGATCCTACTGTGGATCCGAATTCTACGACACCCACCTATGCCTTGGGTGTTTTGAAAATTAATAATGAACGTTGGCAAGGCGTGCCATTCATTTTAAGATGTGGCAAAGCCTTAAACGAACGTAAAGCAGAGGTGCGCATACAGTATCAAGATATCCCTGGTGATATATTCGAGGGTAATTCTAAACGCAATGAACTTGTGATACGTGTACAACCTGGTGAGGCTTTATACTTTAAAATGATGACTAAATCTCCAGGCATTACATTTGATATTGAGGAAACCGAAATGGATTTAACTTATGCAAATCGTTATCAAGGTTCCTACCTACCCGATGCCTATGAACGTTTAATTTTGGATGTTTTTTGTGGATCTCAAATGCACTTTGTTCGTTCCGATGAGCTGCGTGAAGCTTGGCGTATTTTCACTCCAATTTTACATCAAATCGAAAAGAATAAAGTTAAACCTATACCTTATTTATATGGCTCACGCGGTCCCAAGGAAGCTGATAGTAAATTGCATGAAAGTAATTTTAAGTATTATGGATCCTATAAATGGCATGGGAACGCTAATAGAAATTTATTCAATAAAAAATGAGAAAATTTAATTTTATTTGTTTTGTTTTTAATTTTGTAATACTGAATTCATTATAGAAATTTAACATTAATGTTTTTGAATAAATATATTTTTGTAATTTATAGTTATTTTTATATAAAAAGTTTCTGGGCTTATGGAAAATTTTTTTAAATTCTTTTTATGTTTTTGTATGTTTAGAATTTTTAAATAAAATAAATAGTTTTTGTTAATAATCTTATAAAAAAAAAGGAATTTTATATTTTATTAAATTTATATTTTTATATTTTGTTTTTCTTTATTCAAAAACAACAGCTATAATAAATATGTAAGTAGAATAAGTAAAAATTGTGCTGGCATCACTGTTCCCTTTTTTTGTTTTTGTTAACGCAAACTGTGTTTTTTAAACACCCCTTATAATAATTTCCTTTTTCTTTGTTCAAAAATAGTGCTGCCAGACAAACGCTTTAGATAAATCGTTAAGTTTCTTGTTCAACTAAAGCTTGCTTATACAACAAAAAAGCTTTTTGAAAATCACTGCGCTTTGTCAAACATTATTTTACCACACACAGTTGCAAAGAACGTTAGGTAGCGAAAGGACATAAAGTTAAAGGCGTATAAAACGACAGCCCACTAAAATGTGTTGTTGTGTAAAAAGAAAATGTGTTTAAGAGTGAGCATGAGTATAATGTGTGTATTGCAAAAGAAATCAGAAAATTTAAGCAAAAAGTAAAAAAGAAAAATATAATCGAGTGCAAGTTAAACAAATAAAAACATGTTGTGTTCTTAGTTTAAGGATATTTAATTTAATAAATAAAATTTGTTTAACGCTTAAAGATCTCATCATAGAAGAAAAAGGTGTCAACATTTTTTTTTTAATATTTTGTCTTTTAATCAACATTGAAAGTATGAGCACGAGTTGCAAAAGATTTTATCCTGCAAGCATTCGTTAAGTTTTCGTTTTTTGAGTTTGTCAACTAAACTCTCACACAATCTCTCACTCTCTCTTTCTCTCACTCTAATAGCGAATTAAAAATATGAAAAATAAAAATCAAACAAAAACAAAACAACATTTAATGAGAGGGGTGACGGAGAAAATGTGCCACTGACCGTACCCACAGTAATTGTGGCTTGTCTGTGCTATTGCTTCTGGTGTTGTTGCTTTTATTTTGAGTTTGCCAATGTAATGTAATGTTGTCATTATGCCATTAGTCCTTTGTTTATCCTCTGTAAGCTAGTGAGAGTGAGCCAACATAAAAAATGAAATAATTCAAATACAAAACAATATAAAAAAAATTCTTTGTAGTTCCTTAAAAACTATTTAATGTATTAAAATATTGAATAAAACATTGAATAACATTAAATAAACATATTTTAAAAAATATATATACAAAACTGATTTCAACATGGACTCGGTTTTCGTTTATGAAACGGAACATCCAGAAATTCACAAAATGGATTGGCAATTCTTTATAAAGGCAAGTAATAGTTTTAATTTCTTTAAAATTAACCTGGTGCATTATCAGCGTCATCAGTTTATTTTTCTTGTGCAATTTGTAAAGACAACAATTAGGAAAAAAAAGGAAAATAAAACAGGGTCAAGGATAATATTATACATCCGTAAACATTGGAGGCTTTTTTATATGTACATAAGTATGTTGTGTATAAATATGTATGCATGCATACACACTGGCAACGCGGCATTTTTATAAAATAAACTTAAATTTAAAGAACGCACTGCTTTTTATAACACAAATTTTTTAAAAGGTTTCAAAACGTTTTTAAGGAAGAAAAATAATGTATTTTTTGTATGTATTTTTACTATCAACTTGTTTTATACGAGAGACACATAAAAATAAACTTTCCTGTAAAGAGTGTTAAAAGTTTTTATATTCTACTTTTTGATTTTCACTGTTGAACAAATTTTTCCACATTTCGACTGATTACTTAAGAAAATGAAAAACTTTTTTCTGAATGAAGCAACAACTTTTGAGGTTTAAAATAAAATTTATTTACTTACAAATTTATTTTTTGCCATTTTTAATTTACTTTTATTTTGTTTCCTTATTTAGAATCCCCTGTTTGTTACTTTAGCGTGGCCATTGTTGCCATACTAAAATGAAAAAAGGGGAGATTAAATACTTTTTAGGAATAAATAAATTCGACCAGAATGTGAAAAAGGTAAAAACCAAATACAATTAAAGTGGTTAATACGTAATGAAAACTATTCCAATTGGAATGTGAGATTCTCCTAATCACTTTGTTTGTTTATCATATCCTTCAAAGGTAATAAAAACAGGTGTCGTTTGCAATTTCTACGATACGCATTTCGATAGACCGAGTGTTATAGTATAATGATAAAAAATTAATAAAAAAATAATATTAGAATTTAAGCTATTTTTGGTTTTTCAGTTTCTGCTGATTTTTTTTTTTTTTTTTTTTTTGGAAAATCTTTTTTGTGCAATTTAAGTTACTTTGTAAATGTCTAAATATCAAATTTTGCTTATATATTCTGTTAAATTTCTAATCGTTGAATGGTGGCAATCTTTACTTTTGTGTAAGTTTTTGGGAGCTTTTGAATTCTCATTTTTATACTTGAAATCGAAATGTTTGAATTTTTCATAGCATTTTTTTATTCACCTGTAACGTGAATAGCATGTAAAATGAACTTTTTATTTCCCCTAAAGGGAAAACTGTGATCGTAAATCTCACGTCAAACTTTTGTTCTCTTATTTTGTGCTATCAGTTTGCAGTGAATGAAATGAGAGAAAAAAAGAATCAAAATGCATACTTAAAAAAATAAACAAATTCATGCCAATAAGCACTGCTCGTTTGCTGATAGCCAGCCACTTTATCTAGTTTGGACCTTCTCCCGACTCCTGTTGGTTTTTTAAATACGTGGCAAAACAATATTTTTAACAAAATGTCATTATCTTCTTCCAGTCGAAGATATTTTTAATTGGAGGACCAGTATTATTCAACTCTTCGGTAAGAGAATTACAAAATTCTGCAAAATCAATAGATAAATATGTATGTATATTCTTTAATACTCTAATTTGTATAAATGATAATATTTTTTAGGGTTGCTATTCTCAATTGAATTATATATCAAAAAGGGGAAAACTTATTCAGGATAGCAGTTTTGGAAAATGGAGAAAAATTTCATGTGAACATATGTTTACGATAGGTGTAATTACAATTCTTTAGGCCATGGCGAAATAATTTACCAGGTGGCAGCATAGGCGAATTCAGTATTTTTTGCTGGCGTACACCACTGTCAAACTTTATATATAAAAAATTTGTGTACGTTTTTTTTATATGGAGTTTGACAGTCGTGTATACCAGCAAAAAATACTGAATTCGCCTACGCTGCCACCTGATAATTTATTCGCCTTGCTTTACGCATTAGGAAAGTTTTATTTTCGAACAAAAATACAGAGCTGGGTAGTCTAAAATTTGTATGGGAAATTTTATTTCTGATTTTGATAAGTTTTACATTTATAATGAATCTCAATTTTTTTCTTAAAATTTGAAATATCCGGTAAAATCTTAATTTTGTGTGTAATTCAATTTCTTGGCTTCAATTTATTAAATGACGGTTTTAGATGAAATTTAGGATTTTACTTGAATTTGCAATTTTGATTTTATCTCGAATTAAAAAAATTAATGAATTAAAACTTATTACTGCTCTGCAAGTCATAGTTGTATTTTTTTCTCTATATTAAGTTACACTAAAGGACGACGTAGACTCCCCTATATTTTTATTTTTTTTAGCTAAATGCAGCAACAAATTTGTTTGTAGTTAATCATTGCCATTGAAGACAACCATTATTTATGTGACCCAGATTTAAAATAAAAAAGAAAAAAGTTGAAAAGTCAGCGATAAGTACAGTGTAAGATAAATATACAGCTGTGATTAAAATGATAAAATAATATAATTGTTTAATAGCAATCATTTTGATAAGGAAAATCTAATCCAAGTTTAAACTAAAACGTTCTATATAAAAGTCTGGTTAGCCGACTTTTGCTGTATTGTACCGCTGGCGTCTCCAAACGTTGTAATGTGTCATATGTTTTTGCAAAACTATAAACTAACAGCCAAACCTAAATTAACGCGTAAAGTGCAATTTATCTGTCAAAAATTCTCATGTACAAACAAAATATATGACAACAACGCGGCGTTAAATTTTAGCAATTGGAAAATCCAATTTTGACAATGCGTTAGGGAGTGAAGTTGGCTGTCTCTTGGTTTGATTTTTTTAATTATTGAAAAGTGATGACAATTTAGTTGTTTTCAGGGCAATATAGCGGTTTTATCTCTTTTTTTTTATTTCTATACAGAGGGACAAAATAACATCGATTTTGGGAATTCAAAGAAACTGAATTGTAAAGTAAAATTTTTGACGAATTTTATGCTTCTTTTAGTTTTATAACCTTCATTTGTAACTTAATTTGTTATTTCTGCAGTAATAATTTTAGACCCGATAAATAAAATTCTGGATCCTATATCGATATCTACGATATCGATTGCCGTAATTTGTTCCCGGCTTGTAATTAGTTTTTAAGTTTGTGTTTGAAACTATGACCAACCAAAAAGGAATAACGCCTATATTTTTTATTGTGTTTTTGAGTTGTTAAGAAAAACGAGAGTTCGTTAAACAAAATTCTACAAAATATAAATTTCAAAAAAAATGCGTTCTTTTTTTTCAGTGTAAAAAAAATTTGTGACATGTGGCAACACTACTAATTCACCAACCCGTACGCGAAGAGTGCGTAACGAGAATAATATTGCTGCCATATCGTTCAGTTTCAATATAGATCGCGAGATGTCAAATCAAGCCCGTTGCGAAAAAATATTATGCGACCATCAGGAAGATTTCACGTAAGGAACGCGGTCGGAAATTTTACAAGAACTATAGCCAGATGACGTACCACAATGTTGTTTGTTTGTTTAATAGGTCTAAGGAAAGTTGGATGAAAATCCATTTTTTGTTTCCAAAAATTGTTCTCAGCGATGAAGCCAATTTTTGACTTCAAACAAAATTGTCATATTTTGTGTGAAGAGCAGTGAGAGGTAGTTCAAAAGCTGCTAATGCTCTCTTAAGATTCACTGTTTGGTAAGGTTTGAGGGCCAGCTGTACTTCTTAAAGAACGCCTAAAATCGCAAGGTAGCACTTAATGGTGGATCAAGGTACTATGCGATGGTTTAGCGCTCTTCTTTTTGTTGTCAAAAGTAGAAGAATCGGGCTTAACACGGGTTATTGTGAACCAACCTTTAGACCAATGTGTTGGCCGCTAAGATCATTTGATATGAACTTACGAGACTCACTTTCGTGGAGACACGATTAGTCTCTCGTGTACAAGGACAAGTCTGCTAATATTTCATACCTGGAAGACAACATTACAGCGGCCACTTGAGATAACGGATGGCAGGCATTTGTTTTTTGGACCAAATAAATATTTAATTCACTTTTGCAAAATTTCTTCTTTTATTTTTAAAACTAAAACGGTTAAAAATTGGTACATTATTTGCAACCAAAAAAATTGTTACGATTCAAAAGGGAAAGCGTTACAATTTAATTTTTAGCTAACATCTCTACTTTAATAGAAATCAGAGTCTACGAGTAGCAAGAACGCTGACTAAATGCAGTTATTTTATTTTTTTATTTTTATTTTTTTTTTTTTTTTTGTACTTTAATATTTTGAAACCCAAGTATTGTAACTGGATACCTTGGTTCATACAATACAAAGGAAGCTTTAGGAAACCACAAACAGTCATAGTAACTACTCGCAACTGGGGTTTGTTTATGTTCTTGTAATAAAAGCACTTCCATTTTCTTTATTTTTTTCTCCCATCTTTTGAGCTGTTTATGTTTCAAATAAAAATTAAAAAAAAAAAAACAACAACAATATTAATGCATTTGTTTGGCTTGAATTTAGAACATTTGCAGGCCAAAGAGTTTTACTCCAGAAAAACAAAATTAAAAAAAATGTAAAACAAATAGGACGTTGTTTTCTTTACACTTTAACGAAAATTACTTCATTGATTCGAAATCAAAAACAAAACGCCATTAACATTCAATTATTGCAAGAGAAAAAGAAAATTTTATAGAGAAGAATAAAAGCCATGTCACATTGTTTCACTCCGTTCCGAAATGGAATTCAATTTCCACTTTGATGCTTTAGAACACAAAAAATCGAATAAATAAAATCAAAATTAAACTGCTTAAAATTTCGTGAACGGAACAAATGTTTTTAAAATGTTTTTGTATAGATAACTATTGGATACCATCTTTCATTATTCATAAAAAGTAAAATAACTTTAAAATATGTTTTATGACAAATTTTCCATACATTTGAAATCTATTTGATTATTTTTTGTATGTGGTAGTAAGTTTTTTAAAATCTCTTAAAATCAACAAAGGATTGACATATTTTATTTTTTACTACTTGGTAGCACACAAAAAATAAGAGTGTAGAAAAACAGCAGGCAGAATTAAAAAATGATGCCACATTATTCTTGCTGATTTGAACCATCAAATGACAATCACTGATGATGGAAACATCCATTACTGCGTAGAACAAAATTTCTATCACATTCTTAATACGAAAATGAAAAAAATGATGTAAACATTTGTATACGTGTGATGTCTGTAGCAAACACCGTTGCCAGCGACTTTTCTTACAAAAAATATAATAAAAATTTTGCCTGATTTTTGAAACAGATTTAATTAAAAAAATTTTTATAAGCTGAATTTTAAAACTTAGATTTAATTAAAAAAAAAAAAATCATTTAAATTTAATACGAAAAGCCTTAAGTACAACGGCATTGCTGTGAACGGAATCAAAAATTCTCTGAAAAGCATCATCTGTCACACGGTTGTATTTCAATACTTTGGTACATCTTTGGGTAGATTTTAAAAAAATTATAAACAATACTCTTTTTCTGTTTTTAAAAAAATCTACCCAAAGATGTACTGAAATATTGAAAAAACACCACCTTCCAACACGGAGGCTTGTTTTTTTTTACTAAAAATACAAAATATATTAATTGATTTATAGTCAAATTTAAAAACAAAAACTCACGTGCAGTGGAGAGAGTCGTATTGGCGCGACTGGCGGTTAGCCGCGCCGCTTAAATTTCATAAAACGCGCCGCCGCTGAATTTGTCGGCTTGTCGGCAGCTTCATTATCAGCCGTTTTACCCGGCTATATACATAAACTGGTAGATCCAATATTAATCTTCTATGAGGCAAATACCAAAAAAAAAAAAAATCAGTCGTAGATTATAGAACATATTTTACTTTCTGTTGTTATTTAAAATTCTTTAAATTATATTAACTAACATTTAAAATTTTCAATTATATTCTCGTTTTTTTTAAATCATTACTCATTATTCCACAAAATTTTGGTAGTAACAAATAAAACCAAAGGTATACTATTAACCAATTTTGTCCACTTTACATAATTAAGCATATAAAACATCTGTATTATCTGTTTTTGATAAATAAATTAAAAATTGTTTAATAATTTCTTTATCTATTTGTATTCATATTATATACATATTAAGAGCCAATGGCCCTAGCAGCTAGTGCTTGTACTTTTGTAACATAAATAATTTTTTCTGTTATTTAATAACTAAATAAATGAATAATAAATTGTTTTTAAATTAAGGGTTTTGATTACTTTGAAATAAAAATTTTAATTGAAACAATTATAATTGAAATACATATTTTTCTACATATTAAAATGTTGAAAGTATCATTTCGGCTCAGCCGCCGCCGGCTAAAATTACCCTTTCAGCCGCCGCCGAAGTATTTCAGTCGGCTTGCTTCTCTGCTCACGTGTCCCGTTTCTTTTCATTTAAAAATATTTATTTATATTTTTAATGTCATTTTATCAGTGATGCCACTAGAATATCGAGTTTACAGGCATTTTTCTAGTGGTAACATTAAAATAATCGGCAAATGTAAGTGAAGCACAATGAGATGGGAACATCATTTAAAAGTGTTGATTTTTAGTCCTGTGTATTTTTTATGGAAATTGATGGTAAATGTTAGCTGTTGATCAGTGTAAAAAGAAATATTGATAACGTACTAGTCTCTTTGCCAAAGACACTGAAATGATTCAGTACACTCTCTTCTACAAATATTTATGTTTTAAAGTTAGAGTTATTAATAAATTCATAAGTCAGATTTTATTTAGAGTTGGTGATATGGTTAAAAAAGGCAAGGGCCTCTGATTTCACTAAACACTCAAAATTTTACCAAAAGTATATATTTACCAAAATTTTACACAAAAGCTAATTTTTTTTAATGAATTGAAATTTATTTAAATATAAAAGCTTTGCATCATTAGGTGATTCCAGATTACAAGTGGGTAAAAGTAAAAGTCGTGACTTAACATAAAATATATTTTGAAAATTTTGGTGTTGGTGTTGAAAGTAATCAAAATGGAATACAAAATACTTATTTTTGTAATTTTTGTCTGTCTGTCTGTGTTCGCATTACGTAAAAACTGCGGGATGGATTTGAATAAAATTTTGTGTGGAGGTCCCTTAAAGTTTTAGTTCAGCTATAGAATACTTTTTGTTTTATAAAAACATATCATTTTGTAGAGAAACCAGGGATACAAAATATGAAAGCATCCAATTTTATCGGTATAATGATACTAAAACAGTTGTTAGCATATTTTATTTTTATAGATGGACAATTTTTTTCTTAATATTAAGAAAATTAGAAATGATACGCCGACAAAGTCGTGGTCATTTCTAGTTAAAAATATAATTTTATTTCAAAGAACATGTTAAATAACAACCATTTGAATTTTCTTTTCGTTCAGAAATAGCGCGTACTTTATTGTGATTCATTAATCTAATTGAAACAAATGTCTTCAACTTTTAGTTTTAAACTGTCGAAAATGTCATTATTATTAATGAGGGATTTGGCAAAAATGGAATCATTTCCGATTGACTTAAAAAAAAAGAAGGAGGTTATCAATTCCTCTGAATGTTGCTTTTTTATGTTTGTGTCTTAAAACTCATTAATTTCTCAAGCGATTTTGAAATTTTTTTTTGTATTTGAAATGTTATGCTTGCAGTCTGGTCAAATTTTAAAAACAGTTTATTATTTTGAAAATTAAAGGGTGTTCCCATACAACATACATGTTTTTTAAATATATTGTGAACCGTAAATGGCACCACTTTAATATTTAAAAAACTGTGTATCACTACAACTCCTAATAGCAAAAAGTAATAAAAAAAAAATTCAAAATATTAAAGGGTATCCCAAAAAGTGACGTAATTTGAACTATATTTTTGATATTTAAAGTAAAAGAAAATGTAATAAAGATTAGCGATACATTTAGTTTTGATACATTTTAGGAATCTCTTTGTTAAAGTTTTTTATAGTTTTGGAGAATCGTGGTTGTTATATTCCTAAAGAGAATAAATAAATACCTGAACAATTTCGTTAGCTGGATGATATGAATCAAATGTGGATTTTGTAGACAAAAGTCTTAAAAATTACAATTTTGGGATTTTGGAGCATGGTTTGTGAATTGTCGGATTGTGATCTTTTTCATACAATAAGTCCTTTTAACTTAAATTGGCTGATTACATAGAAAAAACGCAAAATGCTAAAGAAGGATAAAGCGATTCAGAAAATGCATTAGCAAAATATTTGCAAAATAGTTTTCTGTCTAAAAAGTTTGAATTAAAAATATAAGGTATAAAATATTAAAATATCGGGTAAAAAAAACAAAACTGACGGATAAGTTACATAAAATTATCTGCAGTGAATGTGCTTAAACATTTAATGCCGTATTCAATGTTAAAGTAGACTTGAAAAATATATTAGGACAAGTTTGTATGAAAAATTTGTCATAAAACACATGTCAAAGTTATTTCATTTTTTTTTTTTAATATGGAGTTATTGTAGTGCTGTTTACCCGACAATTTTGTTTTTTTTAGATTTGTATCAAAGTAAATGTAGAGAACAATATTAAAAGCATCTATGGGTGGATGGACTATCGTTTAGTACTTTGTTTAAAATGTGGCGAGCTGTTCGTTATACTTGGAATATTATTTTGATACAGTATTGCAAATTTAATTTTTTGGGGATTCTTGAGCATGTTTTAAGAATAGTCGGATTGTAATCTTTTTCATACAATAAGTACTCTTCACTAAAATTGACTATTTACATGTACGATATTTACAGGGTACATTACTTGAACTAAAAAAACGAAAACTGATTAAGAACGATAAAGAAAATGCATTAACAAAACATTCACAAAGTATACCAAAATTACGGATAAAAAAAACAAAATTGCCGGGTAAGTAACTTAAACTATCTGCAGTGAATGTGCTTTAACTTTTTATGTAGTGAAATTTACCCAACGAATTTGTTTTTTTTTTTTTTTTTTTTGGATTATTGAAAGCATTTTTGGATGGATGGAATATCGTTTAGCACTTTGTTTGAAGTGTGGCGAGCTGTTCGTTATATTTGGAATTTTATTTCAATATATTGTATATTGCAAATTTAAATTAAAAAATTGTTGGCATAAAATTTTAAGATATATTTTAATGTATTGTTGATGAATATGATAAATAGTTCACTTATTACTTCTTTTTTTTCTGTCTTCACTGTATATTTGATTTGAAAAAAAGGTCATTTAATCTACAGCTTTTCAATGAGATTTTTTATTAAACAAATTTCTTTTTTAAATGTTTACTGAATTAGAAAATATTATGCAGTTAATTTTTTTAATCACTCGAAGAATATAAAATCAAATTTTTTTTATTTTATTCATTTTACTAACACAAATGCTTGTGTTGAATACGAGTAGATACTTGTAATTTACCAAGGACACGTGCTCCTCATTGATGTTAAAGTGTATGATGCACTTGGACTTTTTCTTCAGTTTTATAAAGAAATTTATTTTTTTTTTTTTTGTATTTAATGCATTTGTAAGATGACTCATATTCTACCATAATTTTTGTGAAGCGGTTATATTTCTTCATTGTCATAAAATAGCGTTGGTATCACTGTTCCACATAATTTTAAACAAAAAAAAAAAAAAAAAACACAAAAGAAAAACAAAGTAAAAAACAGCTGAAAATATCTTAAACGATTTCGCTTTTACAGTTTCAATTTTCTCCCTGGCCTCTGCACTCTTTCAATACGGAAGTAAAGACCTAAATGTAACGAACTACAAAAAATCTATTTCTCCCATTTTAAAAACAAATTATTAGTTTTTTAACCGGTTCCGTATGAACTGTTTTAAGTTTTATGCCATTCTGTGCAAAAGGAAATTTACAAAATAAAAAACGAAACTGCCAGGAACTATAAAATTCGACTCCTCAAAGGCGGTTATTTTATATATCTTCTCATCTTTATAAGAAAACAAATTATTTTATCTCTTAACCGTTTCAAATTTTTTTTTAGCATGGATACGTTTCTATTAGAAACCCAGTTGTTTTACATTTAAACCGATTCTGTATAAATCGTTTTAAATTTTGGTGAAGGCACTCCACACGTTAAATAAATAAACCCCAATTTTTTATGTTTTAACCGATTGATCACTGCGATTTTATTTATATTATTTTTACAAAAATATCTTTCAAAAATTTATTTATGTGTAATTTTACACGTCAAAAATATTTTTGTTTTTAGAGAAACTGCAAATTTTCAGTTCCGTTTCCTTTAAAATTCTTAATATAAAATATATGCACTGTCTGTTTGTTTGTGTAAATGTGTCTGTGTGTGTGTGTGTCTTATAGTATTTGTTTGGTAGATTTTACAATTTGCATTACAGTGACTTTTAACATATTAAAGATAAAGAATAAGAATAATATATAAAGTTTGTACGTGAAAGTATTTTTTATTTGAAATTGACCCAGTTTCGTTGCATTTCTGCCTCAGTTTATGTGTAACGTTACAAATATTTTTTCTTGCTGCTAAAGTTTACCTGAAGTAAAAAGTAGTACGGGCATTTCCAAGTAGTTTATTACAATTTCAGATATAAATAATAAAATCATAATTCAAAGCTGTTAATTAACAGTGATATCAAATAAGTTAACAGTCGTCCTCTTAACATTTCATTAAAAAAAAAAACTTTCTTTGCGTTTGCAAATATTAGGGCAGAAAATCCCCATTTACAAATTACTTTTCCCCGCCTTTGTTTTTATAGTAATCAACACTGATTTAAGAGGCCACAGAAAAGAAAATGAACGGATGCTATTATTTATTTGTCTGTTGACATTTTATTTTCAATCTCTTTCTCGTTATTTTATTTCTGATTGCTTTGGTTGTTGATGTGTATGACCCACTGAACTCGTGAAATAGTGGTTAAATCAGGAGTTTTTCTTTTTCTTTCTTTCATTTTATATTTTGTTGACAAAAACTTTTTTTGTTTAATTAAATCAATGTAAAAAAATTTCCATTAATTAATTTTTGTAAATGGAATATTTTCCAATTTATTGTTTTTTGTTTGCAAATTCATTGTATTTATGGTAGAATAATTAATTAAAAGGAATAAATAAGAATTAGAACACTAAAGTACAAATTATTAAATTAAATTATTTTATATTTATCTTAAATTTAGTGAAAGTTAACCCCACTCCACTTTAACTCCATTTTAATTTTTTATTAAAAAATAATTCTGTATGAATCAGACACTATTTTATATTAAATTTTACAGGGTGATTCAAATCAAGTATCTTTTTAAATTATGTTATTTTTACACTGGTAGATTTTTTTGGATTGATTGTCATTGAGTAAACATAACTCCGCACAAAGTGAGTACAATGTTGCCAAACCTGCGAGTTTGTTGAATAAATATTTTCATTAAATCAAATTAGCTACAGCATGGCAAGATCACCTCAGCGGCTATCGAAACAAATAAAGTTGCCGCATCTGGGCATCGGAAAACCAATTCGTCTGCATAAGCTGACAGTTTGATGTGAATTTTGGAATCATTTGAATTTTTTCATACTAATGGGAACGGCAAGCGCAACAAAGAGATTACC
The DNA here is from genome assembly GCA_937654795.1 of Cistogaster globosa. Taxonomy (NCBI): domain Eukaryota; kingdom Metazoa; phylum Arthropoda; class Insecta; order Diptera; family Tachinidae; genus Cistogaster; species Cistogaster globosa. The sequence continues at coordinate 6,611,416 of OW569406.1, forward strand.
AACTTTTTATGGCCTTAAATGAAAGACAGGAATTTGAATTATATTTAATTAAAGCAGGATGGCGCTTCATGTAACACAGCGAACTTTTACGTACTCTATTTGATTTATTATGTTATCAGCCATCTTAGTGGCATCGACTAGTCGCCTAAGAACTGCTAAAGACCGACGCTATGCGAGTAATCCAGAAACGATTTAAACTCTTAAGACAAAAATCGTCCGTCCGAACTATTTATGCAATAGAACCACAAACCGGAATATTGGAATATTTTTTATTTCTAATTAAGCCACAATTTGCCAAAAGGAATACATTTTAGTTCATTTTTTTAGTTTAGTTTTTCTTTAGTTAATAGGAAATTGTTGTCATTTGATTTTGTTGTTTATGAACGTTAAATTCACTCTTTTCTAATACGATTACTTTAACGTGAGATCATTAAATATTCCACACAAGTTACTTTTTTCAAGGGTCTTCAAATTCTAAATTCTCATCCTTTTTCTACCTCTAAGAAAATAAAAGTAACGCAGAGCTATACAGAAATATGGAACAGCTGATCCCCTTCTGAAAGTGCTTTCTGGTTTGTAAAACAGCTGATGGGTTTTATAAAGGCGCAATAAAACTTTTGTGTAATCTTTCGACTACACTTCTCCACCAAATATAATCCATCGACATTTGAGTCTTCCTGAAGTTAAAAATATTCCTATGAACGCTGTAAGAGCTAGAGTTATCCCGAGTGACGTATCTTTTTATATGCAATAGCTATAGTGTCAGCTCTAAGGTGAGATTCCCCATCTTTGGCTGCAAAACGCCTACGCTGTTGCAAATTCCTTTATTCCTTATTTTTTGCTTTGTGCTCAGCAGGTATACTCTAGGTAATTTTCAAACATAATGTAATCCCTACATAATTTACCTTGCAGGAAACCCTTACAGCTGACTCTTTCCTAGGGGCTTGTCTAATATCATCCAGAATGGTTTTCGTACATTTTTCGCCAACTACAATTGCTTTATAGCCCTCATTCCGGGGAACGTCATCATGCTACACAGCAAAGGCGATAACAAATCTTTATGCAGGTAGCCCCTTACCAAGATTTCACCACTAGTACCTTCATTAGCGCCGTAAAATAGAGTAAATCCATATTACTCTTTCTAAAAGAAGTCCTACCAAAAGTTGGTTCTATGTCCAAAAAAATGGTCAATGCAGTCCCCTCACTCCAAATCTTAATAAGCTATTAGACGGTTAAACTTTGCGTGTAAGAGCGGTTTGACGAGAGAGAGAGAGTTTCAATATCAAAAATTTTTGAAATCCATTTAGCGCCACTAACAAACACGAAGTTCGATCGTCTAACAGTCGCTTAACAGATTTTTTAACAGTTATTTATCGATGAATATAAATAAATTTAACATGGCTACCAAGGCGAATTTATTTATAGGTGGTCTTAATAGCCCATGTTCAACGTTGTTGTTAAAGTTTTAAAATAATTTTCAAAATAAAAAATTATAAATTTTATAAAAAAAATTTCAAAACAAAAAAATGAAATACATGAAGTATTGCTGCATATGCAAGAGAAATAAACTAACTGGAAGAATTTCATTTAAAGTACTAAATGATGATAAAAGAATAAATTGAATTTGGCTTCCTTTTGTTTAGTCAGCTATTTTTCACATTAACGTGGTGCTCTGCAACAACAAAATTACATTAGTTTTTTTGTTTTTTTGTAGCCGTGCGGACATCTAATATTAAATTCGCCTTAAACGCTACCATCTGTCTTGGGCTAATTATCTGAAAATTAATCATCCCTATCATGAATATCTTTTCACTTGAAATGTTTTCCCTTTTCTCCAAATTACAAAAGTGAATAAATCATATGAACAATTTTTTACGTAAACAAAAACTCCCCTCTTCGTGATTGATTTTTTTCATTTTTCTCTTGGATTTGATCGCTTAAATTTTACTAGGGAACTCGACAAGATGCAAAACAAAGAGACATAGTGCTTTCAAATTTATAAAGATTTTTTATTGAAAATGTCATTAAATGTAAAATGGAGAAAAAAAATTAATACAAATTATTTTTGTTGAAATGGGTCAGCCATGTCTCGGGTAACTTCAAGGTGTTATACGCGTCTTGCACGTCACGTTTTTGTAATAAAAATTTTATTTATTTATTTTTAAAATTCAATTTACAAGTTTTCACTATGCTTATTCTTCTTACTTACATTCAATGTGCACTGATAGCTAGACTTGTGTAGTTCATAAACGAACTAGTTTATTTAAACGATTCTATCGATTGAACTAAGTATACTAGTTCATACTTATAAGTACACCTAGTTCATTTTTGAACTATACTTTGTATTTGATCTACCAGACAAGAAAAACTAGAATACATGTCTTTTTTTTTCTTGTTGACTATTTCCGACATTTAATTTAACATTCGTGATGGCAATGCTACAGTATTGTTGATATCATATTTTAAAAAGAACATTTGAACTAAAAGAGCTTTAAACGAAAGAAAGCGTTTGAACTAAAAGTTGAACTAAGAAAAATTTTGAACTAAGGAGAGCCTTTGAACTAAATTTTGAACTAGTTTATTTTCAAACTTTAAACTAAAAAGAGCGATCACTAAATTGAACTATATGGCACAAGTCTACTGATAGCTTATTAATTTTGAACAGCTGTTCAATGAAGTGAACAAATATTTCATAAGAAATCCATGATAGCTATTTTCACTTCGAGGGGAATGAAAATTTCATGGAAACATAAATTTCACTTCTTATTTACGATAGGGGTAAATATGTACATATCAATGTTAACGGAAATTTTTGATATAAAAACAATTCGAATTATAATAAATTCAGCCGTTTTTATACTTTATAAATTACTTTAACAATAATTTTGCCAATTTCGTTAAAATTAAAAATGTTTTTCAACATATTTAGTATTTTATTTATTTACAAACCTTTTCACTTTTCTCTTAAAATGAACTAGTTTATTTAACTTTTATTATCATTATTGCAGGGCTTCCTGGAAGATCATCCTTGTACGAATACTCAACCAGATACAATGTATGCACTGTTATGGTCAATGTGTGCCGTATTTGGTATTGTTTTTGTGCTCCTAGGTAAGTAATACTTGACAAGAAAAACACTCCAGAACACATTTATGTATATAAAAAGTGCAAAAATATGCTGCCATGCATAAACATACACATGCATACGAATATGTATGTATGTAAATAAGATTTTATACACACTGTACTTATGTATACACAAGTATTCACATCTGCATACGTAATGTAACTCGGCATATATTTCACCTATCAAATTATAAAAACTTAAAAATCGCCCGAAGGTCGTTTGTTTACATTATTAAAATGCTCACATTTCCCTTATGTCTACACGTAAAAAAATTCTTGGGTAAATTAAATAATCTGATTATTAAGATAAGAAAACAGAGCTAATTTCCCTCTGCAAAATTCAACGTTAAACGTGTGAACGTTTTGGAATATTACTTTTGTAAAAGTCAGATGACAATATTTCTATTTTGATCTGGCATTGCATCCAAACATCAGCTGTTCCGAACAGCCGCAATTTATATAAGATGTAATTATACATGTATGTTTAAAAGCAAACATTATTAATCGTCTGTAAATTTTTTAGAAATGCTACATAACAGGGCGAAACAATATTAGGTAGTCTCGATGGCGAATTCATTCATATTCGCGGCAACCCTTAATGTCAAACTCCATATATGAAAAATATGTATAATTTGTTTAAAATGTTTGACATTTAGCGTTTCGCCAAAAATTAATAAAATTGCCATCGAGACCATCCAGTATTGATTCGCCTTGTTGTGTAACATGCGTAATACAAAATTTGTATGTCAATTGCAAAAAACTAGCGTTATTTGGTGTATAAACTAACCGTTTATTAAATTTTTTTTATTAAACCGCATACATCATAATTGTTTTAAATTTTATCTTCTAGAATTGAACTAAATTCAATTTCCTACGTCTCAATTAAAATGTATTACTATTTCTTTAGACGTTTCTACTTTTCCGCTTTTTTCTCTGTCTTGTTTTTTTAACTATACCGTGGATTTTAAAGGGTCCCGTCAATATAAAACTTAACTATATCTCGATTTAGAAACGAACTAAAGAGGAAGGTTTTAGGTGCATCCTCTTGCCCTTAGATATTAATATTACTTAATTCTGAAACCAAATATCTCACAACGGGCAGCTAATATGAAATTATCTAGAAATATGTGAATTCTGGCAAATATGAAAGGAGGTTTCTCTACTGCGTATTCTTACATGTGCGGCAATGATCCTTAAAAGAAAGTCGGAGCCAAAATGCAAGCTTAAAAAAATAAAATAAAAAATAAATACTTGTAATAGTACTCACCGTCTTATAGATATTCTAAACAGAAACTGTTCTAATTTAAGGCCTCTATTTAATTACGAAGAGACCCAGAGTAAGGTAATGACTTTCTTTAAAGCTTTTTCCCACATTTGTTAGCTTGTAGAGACAAAAGAAAATAATATTAGCGGTCCAAAAAATTGCAGGCTTAAATGGAAGCCAAACTAAAGAAGTTTCCTCGCCTAAAAACAGCTTGTACTCCATTCAGAAATAATTTGTTTTAAATTTTGTGCGATTTTCAGAAGAGCAAAGAACTTGCCGGCATATTTAAATAAAATATGAAATGGAGTAAATACAATGTAAAATTTATACTAAAACTAACAGCATAACGTAAATTTAAAGATTGATGAAATAATTTGTTTTAGTAATCTTTTTTTTAAAACAACAAATGAAAATAGTTAGTAAACTATATACGTATGAAGTTAAATAATAATAACGTTAAAGAAAGAAAAATCTCTTTATACTTTTGTTTAAGCAAAATGCCAATTATGTGATTTAAAGCCTTTGATTCAACCATTACGCTATAGAATTATGTACATCATAAGCTTTTGTATTCGCTTTATTTATTTTTTTGCTAATTTTTCATGTTCACACGTTTTTTTATTTTTAATAAAATACGTCTGGCAGCCCTTTATCTTTATTCTATACAACTGGTTTTACTGTTTATTTTTTTTTTTTTTGTAGTGTATTAATTTGAATGTGATAACGGTAGATGTTTTTGTTTCTATGCAAATTAAACAAAACTCTTTTATGTCATTTAAATGAAAATAAATATGGCATGATGTGATTTAAGAAAAAAAAAATAGTAGAAAATACATATAAAAAATAATTAGTGAAGATAATTACGTTGTTAACATTTGTTTAGGTTATCGTTGTTTGCGGGCTGTGGGATTTTTAACTGGAGCATTTATTGGCATACAAGCGATCTCTATGTTACGAATGTATGTTACAGGATATTTAGGGGAACCGGCTGATGCATGCTCTTCATTAGTGGGTGGCTTAGTAGGAGCAGTATTAGGTTCAACATATCCAGTGGCCACATTTTTTATAAGTGCTTTTGCGGGAGTAATAATTGCAGGAGCAGCTATGGCCGTTTGTATAGCGACTATGCCGGATAATGAATTTGGGGTAATATTTTTGTTTTTTTTTCTACAATAATTAGCATATTACAATGTGGTTATATTACTTTTATTTTCAGCAAGCTGAAATAGCAGTGGCTTTAATTGGTGGCGCCATAATTTGTTCAGTTCTAACACTGTGTAGCGCCAAATATATTACAATTCTGACAACAAGTGTTGTTGGATCGGCTATGATTATATGTTCCATTGATTTCTTTTTGCATGGTCTTATGCTAACAGAGTGGGTAAGTAGTTTTACAATCACTTTTTTTGATTTTTCGCTAAAATCTTAGTTTACAGCAAGTAATTTATTTTGTAAAAAGTTTCAATTTCAAAGAGAGATAGAGAGAGAGAGAGAGAGAAGAAATAATACTAGACATATGTACATGCTTACGTAAAACTAACGTCTCTATAGCAGTACAAGGGCTGCTCTATATATTTCTGACATAATAGTAAAAATGCGAATATTTATAATCAAAAACGGTTTTATTGTGTTTCAAAGTATTCTCCAGCATGATTTATATACTTTTGCATGCGCTCAAACCAGTTGTCGAAGCACTTTTTCCACTCCGATTGAGACACCTCTAATACATGGTTTTTGAACACTTCAACAGCTTCTTCTGGGGACGAAAATCGTTGACCACGCATTTTTTTCTTGATGTACGGAAACAAGAAGAAGTTATTAGGTGCCCAGTCAGGGCTGTACGGCGGATGACCCATAAATTCGAGGTTTTGGCTGGTCAAAAACGCTCTGGTTTGAGCCGATGTGTGAGAGCTCGCATTGTCATGGTGAACAATGATTCGTTTTCGAATTTCTCCGATGACTTCAGGCAAACAACTTGTAGTGTACCACTCAGAAGTGACCGTCCTACGTTGCTCAAGCGGAACAGTCGCCACATGACCAGTTTTGCCGAAGAAACAGGCGACCATTTGCTTCGAAGTGCTTCTTCCACGAACAACTTTCGTTGGATTTTGCTCGTCTTTGAAGAGCCACACGGTCGATTGTTGTTTCGTTCGGGCTCATACGCATAGGCCCATGATTCGTCACCTGTGACGATCTTATAAACGTCTTTTGAAGCACCGCAATCGTATTTTTGCAACATTTCTTTGCACCAATCGACACGAGCTTTTTTTGAGCGACTTTCAAATTGTGCGGGATCCAATGAGAACAAACCTTTTTTACGGCCAGGTGTTCATGCAGTATCGAATGTATGCTGGTGGAAGAAATGTCCAAGGATGTCTCTATCTCTCGGTATGTCGCATGTCGATCTTGCATAATGAGTTCACGCACGGCATCAATGTTCTCTGGCACAACAGCCGTTTTGGACGACCTTTACGAAATTCGTCTTTGAGCGAGCTTTGGCCACGATTAAATTCATTATACCAATTTTTCACAGTGCTTCATTGCCATACAAAGATTTAAGTTCACCAATGCACTCTTGTCGTGATAATCCACGTCGAAAGTTGTGAAAAATGATGGCACGAAAATGTTCACGAGTTAATTCCATATTTTCTTTTTCAAGTCACTGTAAACAACACAAATAATGGTCGTACGTCAAAACGTTTTGAGTACGATTATGCTTAAAAATGACAAACTTTCCAATGGAAATGTCAGATTGCACTTGGCAGCACTCAGTGTTGCCAGGCCAGAAATATATATAGCAGCCCTCGTACTCTTTAATTTTAATTTTTTATACTTGTCACTATAGCGTGTATAGACCTGAATACTCTGTGTAAATTTCAAGTGTCCACCAGAACAGCATAAAAAATTAAACGTCTACGAGGCACCCTTTTAATTAATTTTAATATTTGTTGTTGTAGTAGCCATTATAATATATCTTCTTTGGTAGTTTTAACTTTCTATTTATTAAAGTAGAGACCTGTGGCAGACGGACATTTTACATTGTAGAGAATATAGTAGCGTTACAATATAATGGTGCAGAACCCTAAAAAGAAAACTTGTTGAATGTAATTTAAGATTTAAAAAGCTTATTTGTTAACTCATTAAAAATTTAAAATTGATATTTATAAAAAAAATTAATTTTTCATTGTTTTTATTAAGATCTTTAATATGAAACCTCATCCAAATCCGCCCGCCTGCTATGGCGGCATACTCATATTCGCTTGGCCTGTAAGCATTATTATTGGTTTAATGATACAAAGTTTCATCACAGCCTGGGGCATTGATCATCGCAAACGAGTCTTTCAAAAACGCCATCAGCAAATGCAGCGCATACAAACAAGGCCACGTGAAACCCGCGAAGAGGCCAGACAACGTAAATTTCGTTACCTTTATCAAGTTCGTACAGCTCGTGGTGACATTATATCGCAGGTAAGATAAAAAATTTATTCAATTAAAAAACAAAAGAAAAACGAATTTAGTTCCCAAAAATAGATTTATAAAAAAATGTATAAACAGTTAGTTGTACAAACTTCTGGCAACACTTTGGCTCTGCATTGAACTCTGCAATAAGAAAAAGAACACGGCAATAGTTATTTTAATTAATATTCAAGTTAATTGAATAAGTTTGTGCTAAGAATTCTAAACGCTCCTGGAGATGTAGAAAGCTTTTTAGGATTTCAGACTGGATATTTTCAGCACCAAAATACTTCCAGGCTTGGAAAGGAAAGTTATCAGGCTCATTCTAGATGTAATAATAATTTTGTCCAAGCAAGTCCAAATGTAGAATTTTCGAAGATAAGGAGGAGCTTAACCCTAATCTTACTAACATGTGTCTGTGAGACACATTTGGATGTTCCATTCAATTTAACTTCAGATATATATAACATATCGCAACCAAACTTCATGACTTTTATTTGACATATGTTTTGTATAATTTAGAAAAAAAAATTATTTGTGTATTGCCTTCTTACATCTTTTATATGCCAAAACATAAAAATGCAGCAGTAAATACTGACATGTGTCTCAGAGACACATATGTACATGCATATATGAATGTTTTTATTTGCATATTTTTGGATGTCTATCGTTTACTGTCTAAGAACATATTTCTTAAAATAAGTACATTTCTAACAATAACAATAGAATAACAAGCTTTTGTATATAATGCCATAAGCATTTGTTTTATTTGTAACTCTGGGATTCTCCTTTGAATAAAAAGGCAGTTGCAATAAAATTTTGCACAGAATCGACGTGAAAATACTTTTTGTCAAAAATATGCCAAAGCGACTAACAGAAGAAGAAATAAGGCTAGCCGTGGAAGAAGTTGACGAGCAAACGACCAGTGATGTTGAAGACAAGGATATTTTTATTTTATATGGCAAAGAGAGTGAGATTAGTGAAAGCTATCAAGATGATGCTTCAGAGATGTCTGATACTGTTTTCGATACCGAAGAAGTTGCAGTTGAGGATCCTAGCGAAATTTATGTTGGTAAGGATGGAACTCAATGGTCTTCGACTCCAAAAACTCAAAGGCGTTTTCCTGCTCGTAATATTATTCGGTGCCCATTGAACAAAGTTAAAATTCCACCAGGAAAACAAGTTGAAGACCCTTTAGCGTCAATGGAGCTGTATTTGAATAATGAAATTTTTTACGCACTTGTGAAATTTACTAATTTGTATGCAGAAACTACAAAAGAAACCAACTGGCAGCCAACAAATGAAATAGAGATAAGAGCATTTATTGGACTACTCATTTTAGCCGGGACAAAAAAAGATGGTAATGCGGAGATTTCTGAGTTTTGGTGTTCGCGATACGGCTGCCCAATTTTCCGCGCCACCATGAGCCGAGATCGTTTTATGAAAATTTTCAAGAATTTGCGCTTTGATGACAAAAGCACTAGGACCGTTCGACAACAAAAAGACAAACGTGCACCTATTAGGGATTTATTTGAAATTATAAACAAAAACTTTAAAAAATGTTACTGTCCTGGTTATAACATAACGGTCGACGAGCAGCTTGTTTCTTTTCGTGGAAGGTGTTCTTTTCGGCAATATATGCCTAGTACACCAGACAAGTATGGACTCAAAATTTGGTGGCTCTGTGACAGTAAAACAAGCTATCCATTGAATGCAATACCCTATTTAGGCAAAGTAACTAATGAGAGGAGTTATGGCTTGGGTCAGAAAGTAGTAGAAGAGTTAGTGCAGAATTATGAAAATACAGGCAGAAACATAACGTGCGATAATTATTTCACGAGTATTGAGCTAGCGAAAAATTTATTGTCTAAAGCAGGGGTTCTCATCAAATTCCTGCTCACGGACCCCTAGTAAACTATTTTTTTTTTTTCGCGGACCCCTTTAAAGCCAAATTCATAATAAAACATTTATTATTTTTGAAAACACTGTTTTTTCGGTTCTTAATGCGGACCCCTTGGATGGTTGCTACGGACCCCCAGGGGTCCGCGGACCCCCATTTGAGAACCGTTGGTCTAAAGGCTTGACACTAACGGGCACTCTCAAAAAGAACAAACGGTGTGTGCCTTCATCATTTTTACCAAATAGAAGAAGAGAAGTGGAAAGTAATTTGTTTGGTTTTACTGAAAATTTGACTTTAGTGTCCTACGTCCCAAAACAAAATAGAGCAGTTCTTTTCCTCTCGTCAATGCATTACACCACTCACTGCGACTTACAAAATAAAAACAAATCTGAGATAAACCTCCATTATAACCAAACTAAAGGAGCAGTTGAATCTCTGGATCAACTTACACATAGTTTTACTTGCCGCAGAAAATCTTAAAGATGGCCGCTTATATTTTTTTGCAATTTAGTTGACGTTTGCGGAATTGCTGCGTACGTAGTTTGGAAAAACTTGCATCCTCCGTGGAAAGCAACGCAAGCAAAGAAAGCTCGAAAACTCTTTTTACGAGAAGTCGCTAAAGGGTTTGTTACACACCAAATACGCCATAGATCGAAAAATAAATTGCAACGACCTATCGTTCAACTAATGGAAGAAGTCCTTCAAGAAGGAATTGCACATACTAATACGCAAAGTGCAACAAATAAACGCAAGAGGTGCTATTTATGCAATCCCAAAATAAGCCGTATTATTAAGCAATGCTGCCAAAAATGTAATAGTAATGTCTGCAATGAACATGCTGTAAAAGTTCTTTTATGTAAAGAATGTAATGGATAAAAAATAAAAAAAGTTTAATAATTTTTTCATAAGTTTTTTTATATGTGTCGTAGAGACACATGTCAGTAAGATATGTAAATTTTTATGTCAGTATGATTAGGGTTAAACCTGTTGAGTTCATTAAGAATCATTGCCTGATATAAAACGAGCAAAACCTGCGGTGCGGGACTACGTGATATCTTATTTAATGGTCACATTTATTATAAAAATTCGGAGGCTTTATCACAGATAATCGAGTTTATCTTTTTCATACGAAAAAAAAGATCAGCAAATAACTTTATTTGCTGATGCTGGAAGTGCGAGAATTCAACATGCTAAAATAATCTCGGAAATTTAGTTCATAACCCTAAACTCGGCTCCGTATCTTCTTCTGTTTATAAATTTTCAAGTGAACCACTTTCTAGAATCCACAGACTACTTCTAGTTTTTAAAGGAGGCTAGCTGTTGTAGGTTTGTCCTTTCCCAACTAAAACAGAGACAGCCAAAGAACACATGTGTTTGATCCTCCGAGTTTGCATAACAGCTCGGTAAAATTGGAGGGCTGACACGTCTCAATCGGTCGAGGAGAACAGCAAGCCTATAGATTTAGCTTCTTTTTAAAAGAAAAATTGCCCATATCCAATCTTAGGGCTCCTTGTATTCAGGATTCTGCTGTACATCTATAATGATATCGTTTTTATTCTAGATCTCACAGTTTTGAATTCTAAGGTTAGAATATTCCACAGGCTTGCTATCAGTGTGGCTTTAGTCTACAAATAACCCATTAAATTAAACCATGATCTGAAAATGTAAATACCACTGTTTATAAACTCTTGATTTCTTTAATAGTCCTTCTCATGATCTTTAGCGCTGTGTAGTCTGCAAAGCCTATGTATGATTCTAATCGATTCAGTCTTAAAACTTCACTAATTTCTATCTTTTACGTCATCATTTTTTAATCTCTCTTATCGGTACCATAGGCAAGCACCATCTTACAAAAGTTATTGTAAATTGTTTGAAACACTAGCTGTAGCTGATATTGCTTCCTAACCTAACCTAAAATATATCTGCAGTTCACGTGTAGCTTGTCTATTTTCTTACATTTTTATGATTTATAAACTTTTAATGAATTGAGTTCTTTTGTTGCAAAATAACTACACATAATCTATTATTACCTTAATTAAATAACACAATTGATTTAGACGATTATTTACTTATTCGCGATTAATACACAAAAACACACGATGGCAACTTTACCACTTTTATAACAGATGAGAGTAGAAATGCAACCTTACGGTTACGGTGCTGGATTTCGTATCACATTATTTGTCTACAAATTTTTTGTTTCTATTTATTCAAAAATATGTAAAAAATTTTATACAATAACAATAATTTTCTTATTGGAATTAATATCTCTTTTATTTATTTTTCAAAGACTTTTTACGTTTCTTTTTTTTCCTAGTCATTCACAAAAAATATTAACACATATTTTTTTTTGTACCAAAAACAATAAAACCGTGGCAACATGCTGAAAGAGAAAAAAAAAATAAAATTGAGAGTTTGAGAGAAAACGCATAGCAATTAAAATAGATTCTTATTTCGTGCGGATTCGTTGAGCGTTTTATATTGTCAAAACTTCACATAAAAAACAACCGCATCCGCAACCGTAAGGTTGTATTTATATGCTATAAACACAATCAAAGGCTACCTACTACAAAAGTAGCTGGCTACAAAAATATTCAAGTCGCCAGCTACTTAATTCCTTTAACGACTACCGACCACTAACTACAAAAAATAAACATCTGTTTTGACATATGTATTAAAGTTAAGCAAAACAACCAATAAAACCAAAACAATGCGCCAAATAAAAAGTAAATAAAAAATGTAAACAAATGAACAGATGTTTATTATTATTCAATGGTGCCACTATAATAGTTTTTCGCGTTTTTAATAGCGATATTTAATGTATTGCGTTTTTAAAACCACCATTTCATGCATTTATTGTATTGGCAGCACTAATCTGTTTTTTGTAGTCAAGAAAAATAAAAATTAGCCTAAGTTGGCTACGGGCTACAAAAGTAGCCGTGAAACCGGTAGTCGTGTAGCGGCTAAAAGAATTATTCTCATAAGCACGCATGTATTCTATTTTTGACATCTTGTAGTCGATGGTCGGTGGACTTGATTGTGTTTATAGCAATACTCTGAAACTGTTGTACTACAAGCTTGTTACCGCTAGGAATTTTTGAAAAGTCGCACATAAGGTCATTTAATAAAAAAAGTCGTTTGAGAAAAAAAAAGACGGACATCTTTTTTCAGCATTTTTATTAAGGAAAATCATAACAAACCAAAAAATCATTGAAACAAAACAAAAAGCTCATTACAGAATCCATTTTTATCATATATCATAAGATGTACAGCTGCTTAATACATATACACATGCATTTATACATATTTTTATGTATACTAACAGCTTTACTTAAGTCTAATAAATTTGGTTGTCGTATGCTACTCATAATTTAAAATTCGCTGGAAATTAAATGTTTTTTGTGAGAAACTTTAAAAAAAAGGGTACAAAGTCCCAAAAATTAAAAAAGTTGCAAAAGTCAGTAAAAAAAGTCTCATAACAAGTTGCAGAACGCTAAAAAAAACGGTCAAATTGCGGCTTTAGTCGGGCGAACGGTAACCCTGACTACATAATCTTCACTTGATGACGTTTATAATCAAAATAAATCAGTCTGTATGGCCGTTGCTTTTATATACCCAATGTTAAGGAGTTCTTAAATAAACTAGGACTTTCTTCATCTGTTACAGTCCACCCTAAATACGGGCGTTAGGCACGACGTAATTTAGCGTCTAGTTTTTACGCTGTAATGAGTAACTTAAATAAGAGCGCCAACGTTGTGAAACGAACAGTATTGTTTACTTATCTTATTTGCTAAAAACCACAAAATTAAAATAACTAAGAGAGATAAAATCGCGAATTTGACCTTAAAGTAGCTGTAATGTCATTACTGTTGGAAATACTTTTGTATATACCACAAAAAAAAAACCATAACAACACTTCTTTTGCAGCCAACTTCACTTTTTACGCGCAGTCAAAATTGGATTTTTCAATTGTCCAACGTTAGCGTCGCGCTATTTGGTTTGGTCTCATACATTTTGTATGGGCATGAGAATTTTTGACAGTTAAATAACGTCTTACGCTCGTATTTAGGGTGGACTGTTATGCAGTAGAATATTTATTTATTAGGCATTTATTATACATTTTGTGTAGTCATTTTTGTTTAGTTGTCATGCAATGTAGGTGTTTGTTTGGTTGTGTGTTATGCTTATTTTTCGCTTTGTGTCAGTTGATTTTGTTTTGTGATCAAGAAACTTCTGGCTGTGTCATTTGACACAATAGTCTATTTCGTTTTACTTCTTTTTATGACTTAAATAAAGCATCTTTGCAACAATATTTATTATAAAATAATATGATTCAATTAACGTTTTAATTTTGCTCTTTGCAGAATTTTGTATCGGCTTTACAAAAACGTATACAACTAAGCGGTACAGAAACGCCCTCAGAACGTTCACTTAAAACTAGTTCCAATGAACGCAATACATTCCGCAGCGATCGAACACATTTCACCACCATACCACCCGATTCGGATATGTTTGATAAAATTGAAATCGTGCGAGATATAGCATAACACTCGGTTTATAATTACATGTAAAACATATTGCAAGAGAAATTTATAAAAAATTTTAAATGTAAGTACTTATTGTATTTAAAAAGACAAATGAAAAAAAGACAACACTTTGCATAAACTACATTTATATTGAAAAAAAAAGAAAATATGCAAGCTTAAGCTTGTCTGTTGTTCACAAAAAAAAAAAATGAAAAAAAAACAAACACATTTTTAAAGCTTTATATTGGTTTCCCTTAGAGAAACTAAATAATATATTGTAATAAGAAAAACAACTCGACAACATTTTCAAATACCTAAATATGTAACGAAAAGGAATTTTTTTTAAATAATGTATCCTAAAAGTGATTACGCTATAAAGCGAAGTTTGTTAAGTTTCTTTTTTTAATATTGTTTTCCTTAATTTTATTTTTATAATTTTTATTTTTAATTAAACAAAAATTTTAGTTAAATAATTTTTATACAAAAAGAAATTTTAAACTAAACAAACCAAAACAAATTATATTCCTATTTTATAAACAGGGATTAAATATAATTTCTAATTAAGTCCTCCTTACTACAAAAACTCAGTAACAAACTCGTATTATTAATTAAGTTATTTAGCAAGAAACCAAAGAATTATAAAATAAAGAACTTAAATAAGTTGGTATAATTAATTTATAAAAATATTTATCGCTCTTCGTTTTAATATGTTAAACATCTGGTAACTTTAAATATTTTGTGATTGAGTTTTTACACTTAAAGAAAAATGTTAAGATTTTTTTTTTAAATAAATATGTTGAAAGGTTTTTTTTATTTAATAAAAATTAGTTAAGTATCACTGATACATAAAAATGTCCTCTGCCAAATAAATAACGTAGTAAAAAAATATAACAAGAAATTTAGAAGGAATTTAAGGGAAAATTAAAATTGTTGCTATAGCTGCCATAAGAAAATATAAGTTTTCGCTGTTTTTTCTCCAAAATTCACAGCCTTCTTGTAAACTATTTAAATAAAAACAGTGTATACGAGGGTCGATTAGAAATTATAACGGTTTTTATTTATTTATTTATTTATTTATTTTATTTTTGCTAACATTACTATTTTTTGTTTGTTATTTTGTTGAATAATAGCAGAGACACACCAAAGGAAACAAGTTTTTATTTTATTGTATCCGCCTGTGTTGTAGTTTATTAATAACTTTCAGCCTTTCAAAATACTATTTCTCGTTAAAAATCTCAACCCAGCCGACGCCGCTTTTTTTCGAAAGGCAAAAAAATGCGAAGAAAGATTAAAAATAACATTAAAGTTTATTGCAACATAATTTTTAATTTTTGCTGTCTTCTTCCAAATATTAAAATTTCTTAATGTCAAAAAAATAAAAAAATAGATTGTTCAGTGATCATGTGAGGTTTAACTCCTTCCATCTGAGATTACTTTCAATGGAATTGTGGTCATAGCTAAACTTGACTACTCGTTCGCTAACCTGATGAAAAACTCTTTTTTGAGTTTTATTTTATTATGCTTTTTTCCTACTCTGCAGGATTTACACCAACTTTTAGGATCAGTATAGGACAACAAAAATGTATTGCAAACATTTATTGCATGTTTTTTTCTTAAAACGTATCAATTTTCTTTTCATTATTTTTTCTTCCTCCTGCGTAAATTTAATTTAATGTAGTTTTGTACTCAAAAACAAAATAAAACGCAATGATACAATTCTTATCACTTCTTACAAGAACAGTGACCATCATTTGATCCATCAAATGACAATCAGTGATGATGGAAATATTCATCACTCAGTAGAACAAAGTTTCTATCACATTCTTAAAGGGAAAATTAAAAGTTTGATGTAAACATTTGTATACGTGTGATGTCTGTAGCAAACAGCGTTACCAGTGACTTTTTTTTACAAAAAATATAATGAAAATTTTGCTTGATTTTTGAAACATATTTAATTACAAAACTTTTTATAAACTATATTTTGAACTTTGCTAATCAAATTTGAGCAAAAACTTAGATTTAATTAACAAACAAAAAATTCATTTAAATTTAATATGAAAAGCTGTACAATGGCAACGCTGTTTCAGTATAAAATTATTGCTGGGCTGTTTCTTATTTCTGTTTCTTTTGTTTTACTCACCTAAAAGCACAAAAAAAGAAGACAAACGTTTCGTTTTGTTTATTTACGTACCCTCAAAATAAAAAAAAACGAATTCCGAATGGCGAGCTATTAAACAATTATTTTCTCTTCAATTTGTGAACACGGTTCCAATAATTTAAATTTTTTTTGATGATAAACTGATTCCGAAGGTTTCAATTTTAAGGAATTAACAAATTTATGAATATTTTGCTGCCCTCCTTTCAGCCTGTCAAGCAGCATTCTTGTGAGATTCCAACAAAATAAATTAAAGGTTTGGTCAACGAGTTAGAAAGACAAGATTATTGATAAAAAAAAATAGAGGGAGATAGAAAGTGTGTGTATTCATATGTAGGCCTGCTCTTAAAGGATTAATGCCTGAACTAGATCTCACTTACTGAAAATTCTCTTTAGACTTTTAGAAAATATATTAACGAATTGAAATATTTCATAAGTTGACGCAACTGTTTCGCTTTACAGCGTCTACTTAATGCCGAGGTACTGCAACTCTTTTCTAAAACAAATATGTAGCCCTGTCGCCGCAAAAAAAAAACATAATCGAAATGAAACCACTTTAAATTTCAAAAACAGATCTTCAAAAACAAAAGACTATTTAAAATAAATTATTTTAAGCAAAGAACTGCCTACTAGCATTTTATAAACTTTTTTTGTTGCACTAATTTTTTAAAACTGTTAAAGATCAACAACTATCTAAACTCTAGCATTGCCATATTTTTTCTTTTAGTCACTACATATTGCCACAACATAACAGAAAATAACAGGGTACAATTTAAAGAACGCCTAAAATTATACCATACTTTTAACGAAAAACGTTTAAGTTTTTTTTCGGCTTAAGGAACAAATTTAAGGCACATGTAATTAGCTCTTTTGATATGGCAACTACTGGATTAACAATAGGAACAAAATTTGAGACACGGTCGATTATACGCCACTTAAGCTGTGTGAAAAGTGAATCTTCTTATTCATTTCCAATCTACTTAATTCCTTTGTTTATTTCTACTTTTTTATGAGAAATTGCTTTAAAAACTTAAGTCGCCTACAAGACTAAAATTACAAAGTTTTTCTGTAACTTTTTTACATCTAAATTTCTTGTTCAATAATTAATATAAAAGTTTTAACGATAGATAATTAACTAATTAATTAAGTATTTATTGAGATTTTATTGTTTATAAATATTTAATTCTAAGAAAACTACTGGAAAAATATTTAAAATATGAGCAAAATTGAAGCACTAGAGAAAACTATTTACTTTTTGCTTTCTTTAGTTTCTATTTCAAGTATAAAATATCAAAAGTAATAATAAAATTATAAACATTCCTTTAGAATTATTCTTTTCCAAACTGATTCTTTTTATGCTTTACTTGATTTTGCTATCTTTTTGGATACTGGACGTAAAGTTTTTTGTAAAAGTTTACTTGTGGTCCCAAGGTTATCTGTTTGTAACATTTTTAATTTAAAATTAAATTGTAGTGTTACCAGCTCGCATGAGAAAACAGTTTTGCCGGGGAGAGAGTTAGCTGTACTGTTTTCTATCTTGAAAAATATGCATTCAAGATAACATTTTCAATTTGTAGGACTAATTTGAGGAGCCAGTAATTGAATTTGACATTTGTTGAGATAAATATCCCATTTCATTTCTTTTCAAATCACATTTTAAAAATATTAATATTCTTACTTAGGCTTTACTTTATTGCCAGACTTTAGCTGGATGCAAGTATATTTCTAAGCCCAGCTTAACTTAGGACAGTGTTTCTAATTTGTGAACGTTTACCGGACGCTATGACTTTTTTTTACCTCCGCGGTATTTCCCTAACTAGTTTCGCCTAATTAAAAAAAGTTCACCTGAATTGCGGCCCATTAGTTGGACGCAAAAATTTTTCTTCTCTATGGTATTTCAAAAAAGTGATATTGAGCTAGGAAAGCTATTGTCTGGCCAAAAGTCGGCAAAATACTCAAGAGTTTTATCGTTCAAAAATGTTCTTTTTGTAATTATGAATTTTTTATTACCCCGCTTAGTATGGATATTGCCTCAAAAGGCGCCCAACTGTTTTCGGCTAAAATACCCCAGAGGACTGAAGTTTCATTTATGATCATAATCTTAAAAACAATTGCATTTATAATAATAATAAATTGTTGGCATTTATTTTTTTTTTTTTATTAACATAATTTAGAAAATGTTTAATAAAAAATTACTTCTTTCTTTTAAACTATTAAAAAATAAACAAAAATTGAAATATATTAAATTAAAAAAAAAAAAAAGTTAAAGTCCTGGTTAATTAAAAAGCATGCAAAAACAAAACAACTTCCAAAACAAAATTGTAAATAATTAAATGACAAAAATAAAAAATTTTATTCCTAGAAAATAAGCTTAAAATACAATAACTATTAATATAAACGAGATAAAAAAAAAGAATTGCTCATTAAAATATATAAAAAAATATCAAAAAAAAGGTCATACAATATTTTAAAAAAACTTTAACGCTTAAACTTTATGTGTAAAAAAAATAATAATTAAAACTAAATATAACTTTCATCACGAAAATAATATTTAATAAAAAAAAAGAAAAACATTTAATTTTAATTAAGGAAAGCCGTATTAAACTTCTTCAAAAGTTTGCTTGATTCAAGGTTTAAGGATAGAAGATACTGCAATTTTTATAAAAAAAAACAAATTTAGTGTTAAACAAATTTTTTTTAATTTAGAGATCACATATTTAACGAACATGCGCCAAGATAGCGTCGATTTTGGGAATTCCAAAACCGGGAAGTAAAAAATCACCGGGATTGGGTGTTTCTAATTAAAAATATTAAATTTGGAAATTAGAAAAAGGAAAATTCAGGTAAATTATAAATAAATAAACAAAATATTTGTGTATTTAAAAAAAATTATTAAAATAAGTTTTTACTGATCACAAAAAAATATATGATTTTTCTCATGGAAACTATGATACTCTCGCCAAAAATGATAAATAACAAAAATAGGAATTGAGACGAACAAAATTTTGCAACCGTGCAACAATTCCGTCGAGCGGTTTTCGAGAAAAGTGGCAAATTTTATTCGTCTTTCATGATATATGGCCATTTTGGGCAAGAGTATCATAGTTTCCATGGGAAACATCATAATTTTTTTGTGATCAGTAAAAAACGCCTTTTAGTAATTATTTTCTAAAAACACAAATATTTTGTTTATTTATTACAATTTACATGAATATTTTTTCTTCTAGATTCCAAAAATTATGCTAAATTAAATTTTTAATTAAAAAATACCAAATCCCGGGGAATTTTTACTTACCGGTTTTTGAATTCCCAAAATCGACACTATTTCATCAATGCTATCTTGGCGCACGTTAGTAAGGAATATACAAAAAAGGCAACTTCAGAAAAAACTGTTGTTGAAAACGGCGAATGTCAAATGATTTGCGAGATGAAAATAGAACGGGATTTAATTGAACTTTTTTTCTTTTAATTTGTTATTTGACTTTTACACAAGCAATATTGCAATTTGTTTACACTGTCATTTAAAAGCAGCTTAAGTTAACTTTAATAATTTTTAATTGACTGTTTTTACTTAAATTTACGAGGCCAAAGTTAGTGGTTTAAATTTAGATTTACATGTCATTATACACACATGTCTAATATAAACAGCTGTTTGAAAAACATAAGCAACGATGAAACTTTATAAAAAACAATAAAAATGAATATTTCAAGTGCTGACGAAAATTTTAATGATTCCGAAATATTTTTAAAATTTATTACAACAATAACAAGAAACTAAAAACTACAAGAAAACGATCAAGTCATATTAATTTGTTTGACGCAGAATTCATTTGAAGGTTCCGCTTCTCCGAATATTCAGTCTGCAAAGTTTCATATAAGAAATTTCACAATTTCGTTAGCAAATGTTTTGTTATCGCTGGCACAAGATATATTTTTATTTATTTATAATGTTTAAATAAATTATATTGTAATTAAAGAGGAAACCGTGTATTATCATGAGTTAAATTTGAGTGATATTTCGATTGTTAAAAAACACAAACACATATTATTTACCGTTTTTTTTTTTTTTTTTTTTTTTTTTTTGAAGTTGCCACTTTGTTTAATGTTTAGTTGAAAACAGTAATCGTTATTTACTATAGCATTGCCATAATTTTAAATTTAAAAGTAGGTTATGAAAATTACGATTTCTGTCATATGGCCGCAGCGGCTAGAGCCTCATAGTTTAAGCCTAACGTCATTTCGATTTTATTTATAATTAATTAAACAATTTACTTTTAACTTTTTTTCCTATCAGGATTTGAGCCGTGAATATTATAAATAATTTAAAATTTACTTTTTATAATTTCTAGAAAGAAAAGTTTTTTACAAATGTATGCGGACGTTTTCTTTGCAAAAGAAATTAACCTTAAGCCGAAAAAGTAAATTTTAATTCATTAAACATTTTACTTAATAATGTCCATTAAAAAATTTATAAATTCTTTCTAAAATTTGCCCTAACATTTTTTGCTTAATTCTTGCTTTTCGATTGATTTGTAAAATAATTGACAATGTAGTTTATCCAATGATTTTACTTCCTGTATAAATTATTTTAACGGACGTTTATAAAATTAAAATAGGCAAATACTTATAAAATTTTATTCATAAGCGATTAATAGTCTCAAAAACCGTCGGCCCCCATATTTTCCAAGTTATGGATCTTTACATTTTCTTCATATATTGTGATATCTCAAGCACTTTGTGTCAGTTTGGTTTAAAAAATTCAAATATCAAAACTTCTATCAAGCGCGTTTCATATCACAAACAAATTTTTAACCCGTTATGAGCTAGTAAGCTCCTCAAGAAATAAATATACATATGACAAAATAAAAAATGTGTGTTTTTTAATTTCGCTTAACAAAGTGGAATTATTCGCAAAATTAATAATAAAAGTTAAAAAATATTTAACCAGTTTCTAAAAAGGCTTGCATTTTTTAAAGATATTTTTGTAAGGATTCTGATAGTTTATTTAAAAAGTGCTCCTGTGATACCCATATCGGGCCATTCCGCCAAAGAATATTTAAAATGTTGCATATTTTATACAAAAATTTCAGGGGTCCGTAACTATGAAAATGTAAGGTTTCGCATAATTTATCACATTAAATTTTCTCCATAAAATAATTTTTTCTAAACACCGGACAACTTTTTATTTGATATTGAGCTACCAAACTAAACTGCATTTATTTCATTAAATATTGAAGTATATAAAACGTAAAAAGCTTGTTATAGAACTCGTTATTCGAATACTCGTTATTCGAATACTTTATTTTATCTATGAGCAAAATAAACAAAACATATTTAGCAGTTTTATTCTGTAAATCGCTAAAGCTAAATTTTCATCGCCAAAAATTTAAAAAAAATCTATTTAGCGATTTTTCGCTACAAATGCTATTTTGTAACACTTTTTGTTGTAGTTTATTTTAGCGATCCATCCAGCTTTAGATTTAGCTGCGAGAATTATAGAATAAGACTGCAGAATATGTATTTTCACTAAAAGTTTCCTTTATATGCGTTAAAGAAAAAATTGGTACTTAAAAGCACTAAATATTAAATGATAATAGGAGTTGCCAAGTAAAAACATTGCTTAGAAAGTACCCTACAAGAACAGTTACCATCAAATGACAAGCAAATATGATGGAAATATCCATCACTGCGTAGAACAAAGTTTCTATCACATTCTAAATAGAAAAATGAAAATAATGATGTAAACATTTGTATTTGTGATGTCTGTAGCAAATGGCGTTACCAGTGACTTTTTTTACAAAAAATATTATGAAAATGTTGCCTGATTTTTGGAACAGATTTAAGCTGCATTTTAAACTTTTCTAATCAACACAAGTTAAAACTTAGATTTAATTAACAAAAAAATTCATTTAAATTTAATACAAAAAGCCGTACGTATAACGGCAACGCTATTTTATTACAAATGTGTTGGTAGATAATTGTGTATGCATAAGTTTCTCCCACTTATTTCTTCCTGTTGAACTGTTATTGTGTGTTACTAAATTGTTTTTGTAAACTGTTTTAAGCTTAAAATAGAAGATTTTAGTTAAATTTAAATGTTTTAAAGCAATCTTTCCTCTCTACATAAATAAATTTCTTTACAAGAAAATTTTTATCGAGTTATGTTAATACGTAAATATATCAATATTCATAGCATACTTTCGGGAGCTGTATGCAAAGTTAAAGGAATTTACAAAATAAAAACTATCATGTTTATGCTAAAAGATTTCAACTTGTTGCATATTTTACGGGTTATTCTTTAGAAGGAAGTTGCACATTACAAACCAATCGCAGAACAATTTAACGCCAAAAATCTTTAAAAACTTCTTTTACTCACCTTTTTGCTTTACAAAAGAAAAATATTTATTCAGAAGCTATTATTTATTAATATTGCCGGCGCTAATTTTAAATCAACAAAAAATATCCATATTAAGGATCTATGAGTGATCATCAGTACAAAAAAAAAACTATTAATTTATTTGAAATTATTTTTAATCCAAACTTTTTATTATTTCACCCAAAAAAAATGACATCAATCATATAAAAAATAATTTAACAATATGAACATAAGTAAATATCTATAAAAAAGTTTCATATTTTTCTAAAAAAAAAGAAAAAAAACAGAAAATAACACAAGTTAAAAACAATAAGTATTAAAATATATGTTTATCTATAAAAACTTAACACTAAAATTTTTTTGACACGGGATGTGAGCAAACTAGATCGTTTTTAAAGAGTATGATGAATTTCAAAAAAAAAAAAAAAATTTTTTTTTGGAAAAAAGTACGAAATAAGTTTAAAAAAACTAAATTCAAAAACCACAAGTTTTAAAATCGTAGTACTGATTTTTATATTTCATGTGATTGGAGTCTATTCTTTAAATTTAAATTGTATAGAAAACACTGAAATAACATACTGTATTAAAATAATTTGAATATTTAGAATTAAAAGCGTAAAACAATAAAAACGTAATGTAAATTAAAACTCTTAAATAAAAATCATGCGAATAAAATGCCAAATAAAATAATTTGTGTGTTTCTATTACTGTTTTTTGTAAATTTAATGCAAATGATTTTTCGGCCGTATTCATAAAATATAAAAATAGATTTAAAATGTATTTTAGGGCATATTTTTGTTTCAAAATTTTGCCATAAACACACATTTGAAACTTATTTTAATTTTTATAAATATGGCGGTTAATGTTTTTTTTTTTTCTTGAAATAGTTAATTGTAAAAGGTGTAAAAACTACAGCACACTTTAGGAATATTTAAAAAAAAATATTGTAATATTTTAATATTTTTTTCAGGAAATACAAATAAATTGCTTTTTTAGTCCATTTTTTTCTTACTTGATCCTAATTAAAAGAAATATTGCTATCAAAAACATGCCTTACAAATCAGTAGGATTTATAATCAAAATTATTTTAATTTCCTGACGAAATCTAACTTAATCAATATATTTTAGTTCAAAATTTTTGAATTTTTTCTTTTGTCTAAGACTTGAATATTATTTGGTAAAAATATCATTAAATATTTTTTTTTTTTTTGTAAAAATAATGAAATGTAGGTGTAATTAAAGTTTTAGTCTTTAACTAGGTAAATAAAGCTCTTTTCGCAATGTTGTAGAAGTTTCAGGCAACATCACATCATCTTCATTGGTTTTTTTCTTCGAAATGTCATTGATAACTGCCGTCAATATATCCAACATGTGTTTACTTTTTAAAGGAAAACATTAAACGAACAAAAAATAAACAATCATTAACTTAAAACTCACCGACTGCCATACTTTTTGATAAATTTACAAATCGAATTTATGAACCAGCTACCTTTTGAGGTATCACGCAAAGATTCTGTTCCCCTTATGGCAGATATAGCAATTAAAATGTCGGCATAAGCTTCAGGGGAAAAATTCTGTATAATTTTTGTACTGGTCTTAATGAAAAATAAATAAAATAATAAAAAAACAAACAATTTATTTATGAAATCATTTGCAAATGAACTGTTAAGATTTAAATAACATACCGTATCAACCTTGGGATCATTTCTTTGACAAGCTTGTATTAAAACTATTTTCGGCTTACCCTGTAAGGTATCTGCTGTTAATATCTCTTTGATTTCAGTTATTGGTACCGGTATAGAATTACAACCATAAACAGCACCTAAATTAAAACATAACACAATCTTTAAAGTTTTTTGTTTTTGTTTTTTGTTAAAAAGACCTGACCTTCCATGCCGTGGGTTAACAAGCAAATAATAATGGAATCTTTAAGTAAACTCTTCTTCACAGTTTCACGAATTTCATGTAACATTTCCAAATGGGTGAGATTATTAAATACCAAAGGAATATAGCCGAATAAGGAAAATAACTCCTTCAGGTTATCACGATCTATGTCGGTGCCATTTCGTGTAGGATTAAATTTTTTATCAGGTAGAAGATGCTAAAAAGGAAGAAATTTATATTTTTGAGAATTAAAAATTATGATCACTCTAAAATAAATGGTTAATGAAAATGTTTAATCGAATTTTTTTAACAAAACATTTCCTAAAAAACAGAATAGAAATGTATATTTACCTGTAATCTTGGATCCGTTTCTTCATAAAATCTATTTTGATTAATTATCAAAACATAACCTGCATTACATTTTGTGATTTTATAACGTTCTGCAGCATCAAAATCAACGGATGCTGTTACTGAAGCATTTTCATCAGTATAAGTTTTTCGCGTAACGGAAATACCAGAATCCTTAAGTGTATAATTTTTGTCCGTATTTATTGCAGCAACTGTTGCTGTGTCCTGTTCTTGCTCGAGTTGTACATTTATGGTCTGAATAAGCAAATCCTTAAAAGAGTCCATTTCATTTAATTTAAAATATTCAATTAGTATTTGGATATTGCAGTCTTGAAGATTTCTACTGCCTAAAACAATAACACGTTTCGTCAACCAATTTAATAAAAATACTTCCAAATATGAAAAATCATAAAAGCGTAGATGTTGACAGTTTTCATTTCTCACATTAATATAATTTATAAGCCGGGCAGCTTGATCTGGTGTTAAACGTTCAGATATTTTATAAAGTGCCTTAAGTAATGGATGTATATGAACGCTTAATTCGGCTATATGAGGCAAATACTCATTATGAATTTCCTGCCAGGTTAAGCCCAACTTACGTATTACTCGTTTCGCTCTTATAATAGCTAATGCCTCTACAATACATTGTCTCCATGTTTGTGGATTTATTTTTGTATAATTGGTTAATATACCCGATGATACAAGCTGGCCCCCCTGTTCACTAATTCCTACGCCAAGAGGAGGATGTTGGGCGAGTATGATTAGTCTTTGTAATAAAAATTCACTGGCGTTTCTATCATCTCCAAACAAAAGAAAACCCAAAGAAACCTCGAAAATTTTTACATTTTTAATTAACACTTGTTTAGCTTTGTGTTTATGCTTTTTTTAAATGTTTAAATCCTTACCAATTGATAAAAGTTTAAATCAGTTTCTAAGTATAGCATATCCTCTACATCCATTTCATTAATACTTTCCATTAAAGTTTTACATCGACTACCCATTTTTTAGATATTTGCAAACGCCGTTCTTCCAAGATTTCTTTATAATATTCCTTTCATAAGAAAACCACAGATATAACAAGAAAACAAAGTGATCAATGATGTCAACTACCAAATTTATTATTGTTTATAAAAGTTTGCCGGTTTTAAATTATTTACAATCACCCAAGGCGCATTGATACCAGATGAATGCATTAACTTTTACGTGTATTTTGTTTTTGTAAAAACTTTTGAGCTGTCAAAAACGTCTGGCAATATGTGTTTTAATATATTTTTAGTGGCTTTCATATTTTTCACAAATACATACACACATATTTCTAGACGTTTTTGACAGCTCAAAAGTTTTAACACAAACAAAATACACGTAGGGGATAAAACATATGTTGACCGCATGATCTAATGCAGTCACCTGTTCAATGCGCCTTGCAATCACCGTTATCTGTTAGTTTTTTAAAAGCTTTGTAATAGATTAGCTCATAACACTTATCATTAATGTATTACAAAATTGTCGTAGTCGAAAAACGCTCACGCCAAATACGACAGGGGTAAATATCATTATCCTACGTCCCCACTAGCCAATGAATTGAACAAGAAATACACATAATGTCGGCAGAACAACGGTATTAATTTGTCTATGCTCTTGTGTATATCGAAAACGTGTTAAAGTGTATATCAAGGCGAATCGATTATAATTTATTATTATATTTATTATAATTTATTCGCCTTGGTGTATATTCTGCGTGAGCCAAGGCGAATCTATACTAGCTGGTCGCGATGGCGAAATTATTAATTTTCGCCGAAACCCTACATTACGAACATGGCGAAATAATTTACCAGGTGGTGGCAGTGGCGAATTTCATTCATTTTCGCCGTTGCAGAAAACTTCAAACTTCATATAAAAAAAATTTTCGCTGATTTTTTATATATGGAGTTTGACATTTTCTGCAACGGCGAAAATGAATAAATTCGCCACTGCCACCACCTGGTAAATTATTTCGCCATGATTACGAACTTCGTTAAAAAAATATGTATAATTTTTATAAGGCGAATTCATAAAAGGCATACTCACGGCGTGGCGAAATAATTTACTAGGTGATGAACGTGACGAATTTCATTTATTTTCGCCGTTGCAGAATACGTCAAACTTTATATAAAAAATTTTCGCTGATATTTTATATATGGAGTTTGAAATTTTCTGCAACGGTGAAAATGAATAAATTCGCCACTGCCACCACCTGGTTAATTATTTCGCCATGACTCACGGCAACAATGAATACAACACTGCGAATAAAGTATGTACATTTAGTTTTTGTACAAATCGTCTTTGGCTCTAAAAAACAAAAAAGTACAATAGGAAATTAGAACTTTCGACATTCGAGGAAGGAAAAATCCATGGCGAAATAATATACGGTGGGAGCGATGGCGATTTCCTTGATTTTTGCCGGTATCCTGTCAAACTTCATATATAAAAAAACTTTATACTATTTTTTTATATATAATTTGACATTCAGGCTAATGGCGCAAATTAACGAATTCGCCATCGCTCCCACCGTATATTTATTTGCCTTGGAAAATCACAAGCGCAAAAATGGTCAGCTGGGCTGTTCAAGCCACCTATTATAAATTCGCCTTGCCTTGAGCATAATTTTTTGGCGAAATCATCTACCAGGCGGTGGCATTGGCGAATTTGTTCATTTTCGCAGTTGCAGGAAAAGTCACACTTCATATCAAGGCGAATCAATTACCGGGTGGCAGCGTAAGCGAATAGTCATTTTTGCAGGCAAGGCGAATTAATTTACCAGGTGGCAACGCAGGCGAATTCAGTACTTTTTGCTGGTATACACGACTGTCAAACTCCATATATAAAAATGTGTACTTATTTTATATATATGGAGTTAGACAGTCGTGTATACCAGCAAAAAATACTGAATTCGCCTACGCTGCCACCTGGTAAATTGATTCGCCTTGGTTAAACCAAATAGAGGCACAAGGCGAAAATGTACCCATATTTTTTATATGGAGTTTGACAGTCGTGTATACCAGCAAAAAATACTGAATTCGCGTACGCTGCCACCTGGTAATTTATTCGCCTTGGCCTTGAATTTGTCAATGCATTGTTTTTGTTAACAATAATTTTATACAAGGCGAATTAATACAGGTGATTGCACGGCTACAACAATGCAACAACACAAAAAACAACAGGGAATTTGTTGCTACAAAATCTAGTTATGTTGTCAAAAAATTAATTAAAAAACAAACATAAGAAAAAGAAAATTACAAAAATATTTTTTATTTTTGTACTAGTATTCGGCGGTGATGTATTATGCAAGCCATACACGTTACGACCTGTTGTACAACTTAGAAAGATGTGGTGTAGGTATATGAAGTAACCTGTTGGTTGTGCGAAAGGTCAAAACGTTAGTGGACATGTCGCACATTATTATCCTATTTTACTTTGCATTTTCGAAGTGACAACATAGCAAAAGACAGCGCAAAAATATTCTACACATTTAAAGAAAACTAATATGTGAATAAAAATTGAAGATTCAGATGAAATCCCATCTTGTGTATTGTAACTCTTCTACAAGTTAGTTTTGCTCTTTCTATAGATTCAAAACTTGGAAGGAAGAAAAGAGAAAACGTTTTGAACTTAAAAGGTCTCCTAAACAATAACATAAGCACACATATAAGTACGTGACAAATAGAAAATGAACAAAATGGTACCCAGTGTACATTAAACTAGGAAACAGGAATACTAGTCTAACGCCATGTGGCCACTTGTTTCGTTGGAACTGTATTTTGGATTGGCTAGACGAAAGCGATGAATGTCCTTTGTTTAAGGAGACATTAAAAATATCTCCAATTGTGAAACTATAAAATTATTTATGACTTGCAGACCGTGTTCCATTTCTAATTTTTTTAAAATTGAAATTTAGAAAAATTTGATTCTGTTTTGTACAAATTTTTTGTGAGGAATTTAAATATTTCATTTTTTATTAAAAATCAAAACACATTAAAATTTTGTTTAATAAATAATTTATTTTTGACAACATTCATATACATGCACAATTCGCTTTGACAACTACAACGTATACAGCTGATGTGCTTTTTCGCCCGTGAGTTCACCTGTATTATTTCGCCATGATTTTATAGCAACCAAGGTACATTTATTTTACTAGGTAGTATCGTCCGCCTAGCTGGTTTGTAGTTGGACATGTCAAAAGTTGTTTATATTTTCCTACTTTTGTTTACGAAAAACACTAACAACAAGCATATGCAGAACAAAGAGAGCGTTTGTTTTTAGAATAATTCTCTTTTGTGTTAATTTTCTATTTTTGACATTTCCACTCACAAAGCAAAAATAAAATGCCATGTTGTTTTTACAAATGTTGTATTTGTTGTAGAACCGCTTTTACCTAGTAAAATAAATGTACCTTGATAGCAACAATGCTTTGAAAATATGAAGTGAAAATTTCATGTGGATTTCAGAACATGCCTGATGTTTATATTACTAATCCTTTCTTAACATTTTACGCCATTTGGAGCTGATCTAAGAAAATATACAAACCGTTACTAGTTCAAATATGGAAAAAATATAGCCAATTTCAATGAAAATTACGTGGAATTAAAATATTATCAAACCCCTTAAGACACAACTGTTAACAAGAACGATAGAAGCTTTTATTGAGTCCATGATTTTTGACTCGTTATTTATTGTGCACATGATTTGCACTGATATAGAATGGGATATAAAAAAGTATAAAAAATTGTCCTTAAACTCTACTTGGCAAATAAAACTCCTTACGCATTGTACTACTAGTTAAGGGTAGCATAACTTGATTCGCATCACCTTTTCTTTTAGAAGTGTCACAAGTAACAGCAGTTAAAATATCCAACATGTGTTTTCTTATGATTTTCAACAAAAATAAAATAATAAACAACAACAACAAATTGCATCAAACTACTAATTAATATACAAAAAAAATGCATCTTGAAACTCTTACCGGTCACCAAACTTTTGTATAAATTTATATAAGGAGTCCACAAACCAACTGCCGTATTCGGTATGACGTAAGGCATCTGTACCTGGTATGGATGACATAGCTAACAATATGTCTGCATAAGCATCAGGTGAAAATTCGTTAAGATATGTAGATCTTTTCTATAAAAAAAGTTAAGTACAATAAAAAAAAAAGTTAAAAAATAAAAATATTTCAATACTGTATCTAAAGTTGCATTATTTCTTTGACACGCTTGTATTATCAACATTTTGGGTTTGCCCTTTAAAGTGTCAGCTGTTAATATTTCCTTAATTTCAGTTATTGCTACAGGTATGGTGTTACAGCCAAAAACCACGCCTGTAATAAATGAAAATGCTTTAACAAATTTATCATGAAAAATTAAATTTTATAAAATTTGCCTTACCTTCCATGCCATGAGAGAGTATGCAAATAATTAAGGAATCCTTAAGTAAACTTTTTTTAACAGTCTCCCGTATTTGATGTAAAATCTCTAAATGTGTTAAGTTTTCACAGACCAATGGTATATAACCAAACGACGCAAAAAGTTCTTTAAGTTTATCGCGATCAACATTGGTGCCCTTACGTGTTGGTGTACTGTCATCCAAAGATGGTACAAGATGCTTAAAATA
The DNA here is from genome assembly GCA_937654795.1 of Cistogaster globosa. Classification (NCBI taxonomy): domain Eukaryota; kingdom Metazoa; phylum Arthropoda; class Insecta; order Diptera; family Tachinidae; genus Cistogaster; species Cistogaster globosa. The sequence continues at coordinate 6,642,100 of OW569406.1, forward strand.
CAAAATTTCGTTTAAAAATGCATATCTATTAGTACAATTGAAAACACATAATAATTCTTACCCGTAATTTCGGATCTGTTTCTTTATAAAAATTAACTTGATTTATAATCAAAACATAACCAGCATTGTTTCTACTAACTTTATAACGTTCCGAATTATCTCTTTCATCATATCGTTGCATTTCAACTTTATTGCTACTACTGCTTGGCATTTCTTGTGACACAGAAACACCAGAATCCTTTAAATTAAATTGTTTGTTTTCAGCTTTATTTATAAAGTCATGAATGGCGGTTGGTTCAATTTGCCTATTTTGATTTATAGTCTCTAAAAGTATATTCTTTAGTTCCTCCATATCATTCATTTTAAAATATTCAATTAGAATATCAATATTGCAGTCCTTAAGTTTTTTGTCGCCAATTTTAATTAGACATTTGTTTAGCCAATTTAATAAAAAAAATTCCAAATACAAGAAATCATAGAAATGCAAATCTTGACCGCTTTGGCATTTCGTATTATTGTTGCTAATTAATTTACCGGCCTTGTCAGGCGTTAAACGTTCTGCTATTATGTATAAAGCTTTAAGTAAAGGATGTATGTGAACACTTATTTCGGCTACATGCGGCAAATAATGTTGATGTATTTCCAGCCAGGGTAAACCCAATTTGCGTAAAACTCTTTTAGCTTTAATTATAGCTAGAGCTTCTACAATATGCAGCTTCCATGTTTGAGTATTTAAGTTTGCATAATTTCTCAGTATGTTACTTGTTAGTAGTTGATCAATTTTTTGAATGCCATTGCCTTGGGGTGGATGTTGGGACAAAATAATTAATCTTTGTAAAATAAATTGAGCGTGCGATCTATCATCACCATACAAAAGAAATCCCAAAGAAACCTACAGAACAAGTTTATTAACAGAATTTTGATTTTGTGTCTAATTTGATTATTTACCAATTGATAAAAACATAGATCCAATTCTATATATTGCAAATCTTCCACACTTATATCGTTTATACGCTCCATCAGAGATTTCCTTACGGAATCCATTCTGTTAAAAACCCCCTTTTTAATCAAATACAAAACAACAAATAAAAAACAAAACAAACAATAAAATCAAGGCGAATAATTAGTTCGCCTTGTTGTGGCGCTTTTACTCCAAAAAAATTAAAACAGTGATGACAACTAGCTTGACTTAACATCTTATTCAGCCTGAAAATGCAAAAATTTTAAAAATAAAAAATAATGAAATTATAAATAATTATTATAAATATTATACGGGTATCATTGAAAAGGTAATTTAAAGGGCTATTTAAAAATATAGGGAAAAAATAAAAAAATTTGGTAAGAAAAAAGCTATTTGTTTTACATTGACAACTTTGCTAAGCAATTTAAGTTATTAGGAAAACTTTTCAAAAAAGTTTTATAGGGGTGTAAAAGGTAATTAGACAAAAATATGTTAAGCAATAAATCTTTAGAAAACAAAGAATTTTATTTGCAAAAAGCTTTTTTAATCACGAATTATTTTCGTGAAATGTAGTTAACATGCACGATCAAATTTTCCATGAAACTAGGATGAATGAAGTTTTTTTAAAGGCAAGAGGTATAGAGAAACAAGTGGGATAAGGAAAATGGCACTTGATGTGTACGTTTATTGTATACGTTGTATTGTTTGTGCGCTATTTAAAATTACACAAAAAACTACAATAACGAATGTTCAATATATTTTGCTACGTGCTAATATCATATAGAAATGAAATTTTATTGTATCATCTGTTATTGAGCAATAATATTGCAAAAAAAAACGGGTTAACAAATTTAAGAGAAATTTTAACCTATGCTTACATACACTTTGCTATAATTCAGATAATGTGGGCGAACGCTAATTTTTTTACCTTACCTTTTTTATTTTTACAATTCTCTATTAACGTGTTTCGCTCTCAAGTTTTTATAAGGCAAAGCAGGTTGATTCACTCATGATTAGGCTGTGATTCATATATAGGACAGCGTTACACAAATATTTGACGCCGTGTGTAAAGGCAGAATTAGTCTTTACTTTCCGTTCCGTGACGAATCAGCTGATCAATTTCTGTTAAATGGAAAATATGTATTTGTGGTTTGTTATTACTTTGACGTTCTGTTCTGTTTCGTTCGAATCAGTAGAAAATAGCATTCAACGTTAAGTTACTTGAAAGTTGTTTGGTAGTGTGAGTACAAAATAAGACTATCCTCTAACTTAAGGTGAAAGCACATAAAACGCGTTGAGCGCTTCAACGCGTTATACACCTCTGTCAAAAAAAGTTGATATATAATATTTTCATAGTATAAGGTACATAAAAGTTTGCAACGTCTCTGACGCAACTTTTCGCGCGTTGTATGTAATATGACATCTCGTCAGCTGACTTTTCTTTCATTTTTGTTATAACATTTAATAAATAGGTTCATCTAAAACGGAGAAAAAAATAATAGAAGAGATACAAAAACACAAAATATTTTTCAAAAATAAAAAGAAGCGTGCTGAAGCTTGGGTTTTGTGTAATTTGAAAATTTTGAAGCGTATAAAGTATACAAAGCTTGCAACGCACCTTGAAGGTTGATTCACTCATGATAAGGTTGTAATTTATATATATATATATAATAGCGTTTCACAAATAATTGACTCCGTGTGTAAGGCTGTCTGTTAACTCTGCGTTTTCTAATAAAACGTTTGCATTTAAACCCTGCCTTGCTTAAGCTATTAATTCCATGTGATTGCCAATAGTAAACAAATAAATATTTTTTACACGATTTTTTATTTCTTTTAATAATAAGATTGCGGTATGTTAATTTTAAATCCTGATTTAATAAATAGCTGTAGGGTTTGCCGGAGCCCTAATCAGGATGGCGATTATGAATGCTTATATCAATATAGTGACCAGCACGTGGAACCAGTACTAAGCGAAGCTGGAATCTTATATGAAAATCTTTTGGATGTAAGTAATTCTAATATGCGCAATCTAACTATATTAAAGTTTTTTATTTTTTAATTTTAGATTTCTCTAAACGCCAGGTATTATTATCCACAATTTTTGTGCAATAGCTGTGATTTACAAATGAAGCTTTTTAAGAAACTGAAAGATAAAGCATATAAAACCATAGAGTATTTGCAAAATCTTTATAAAGAAATTAACAATGAAGATAAAGAAGATATACAAAATATTATAGAATACAAAGAATTTGAGACGAATGATTATCATGGTAGTTTAGGTAACAAAAAAGCAAATGAAATCGAGATGTTTGAAGAATGTGAAGCAACAGACTGTCAAAATAACATTGAAGAACTCGTTGCAGATCAATTTCAAGAAACTTCTCAAAGTGAGCCTCTAAACACAGGAGTTAGTGAACAAGAGGAATATATAACAAAGGTGCAACGGGAAAATACAAGCAAAGAAGACGAACTTGTTGCAAAAAATAACAGTTGGGAAGAGCAGTTAAGCCAAAAAGAGGACATTCCTTATACTATAACATTCGATGTAGAATCTGACACAGTAGAACAAGAAGGTGGATTAAATATTGATACTTTTGCAACCCAATACACAAATGAAAGCAAAAATAATGATTTGAGATGTAGCAATTTAACTACAGAAATAACACAAAATTCATTAAGTTCAAGTGAAAATAATCCACATGTAAGATTTAAACTGGAGCCAATGATCGATAAAAACGATTATGTGACAGAAATCTATGAACTTTTAGATGATGAAGATGAATGCAAAATAGAAACCAATTCAGAATACAACAGCAACATTGAAGAACATGATGTGTGTGAAGAGGAAAAATCAGAGATAAGTTCGCTATTTAACGATGTAGAATACGTGTTCGAAGAGAAAATATGTAACATTCAAGATGAAAATCAGCAAGAATTTTTAGAAACTACACCGGTTAAAAGAAAATTTATTATTGATGGTAAAATAAGCTCAAATACTATTAAGAAAAGAGAATATAGGTGTCAACTATGTGAGCTAGAATTTAAAAATGCATTGGAGTACAAATTACACAGGTAAGTGATAAAGTATGTAAACCAATTTTATTAATAAAAAGAAATTAAAAGAAAAAATAATAAATGATAGCAAATGTTATATTCTATACGCCAAATGTATGTAAACAAAGCCTACGTACAAATTCTTTTAGAAAACTATTTGATGCAAGATCGAACACACTGTTAGCTAACCATAACCTAGAGATAGTTAGCGATGCTTGGTGGAAATAGCCAGTTAAATTAAATTCTTTAAGCTAAAATTTTTAACAGTATTTTCTTTACTAAATACGCTGGCAGAACAAACCCATCATTTGGAAGATGTAACGAATTTTGAGAATCTATTAATTTATTTTAATTCAAAATGCAGACCACATGCTCAAGTTCGAACAGTTTAAAAGAAATCTGGTGAAAAATTTGTCAAAAACACAAAAGCTAATTTGTTTCAGTTCTGAATCGATTTGTTGTCAGTCATATATCTAATGAATTTTGTAACGATTTTTACTACAAGGGCTGCTATATATATTTCTGGCCTGGCAAAACTGAGTGCTGCCAAGTGCAATCTGATATTTCCATTGGAAAGTTTGTCATTTTTAAGCATAATCGTACTCAAAACGTTTTGACGTACGACCATTATTTGTGTTGTTTACAGTGACTTGAAAAATTAATATAGAAAAAATGGAATAAACTCGTGAACATTTTCGTGCCATCTTTTTTCACAACTTTCGACGTGGATTATCACGACAAGAGTGCATTGATGAACTTAAATCTTTGTATGGCGATGAAGCACCATCCTATAGCACTGTGAAAAATTGGTATAATGAATTTAATCGTGGCCGAAGCTCGCTCAAAGACGAATTTCGTGAAGGTCGTCCAAAACGGCTGTTGTGCCAGAGAACATTGATGCCGTGCGTGAACTCATAATGCAAGATCGACATACCGAGTGATAGAGACATCCTTGGACATTTCTTCCACCAGCATACATTCGATACTGCATGAACACCTGGCCGTAAAAAAGATTTGTTCTCGTTGGATCCCGCACAATTTGAAAGTCGCTCAAAAAAAGGCTCGCGTCGATTGGTGCAAAGAAATGTTCCAAAAATAGGATTGCGGTGATTCAAAAGACGTTTATAAGATCGTCACAGGTGACGAATCATGGATCTATGTGTATGAGCCCGAAACGAAACAACAATCGGCCGTGTGGGTCTTCAAAGACGAGCAAAATCCAACGAAAGTTGTTCGTGGAAGAAGCACTTCGAAGCAAATGGTCGCCTGTTTCTTCGGCAAAACTGGTCATGTGGCGACTGTTCCGCTTGAGCAACGCTGGACGGTCACTTCTGAGTGGTACACTACAATTTGTTTGCCTGAAGTCATCGGAGAAATTCGAAAAACCAACAAGAGAAGACGAATCATTGTTCACCATGACAATGCGAGCTCTCACACATCGGCTCAAACCAGAGCATTTTTGACCGGCCAAAACGTCGAATTAATGGGTCATCCGCCGTACAGCCCTGACTTGGCACCTAATGACTTTTTCTTGTTTCCGCACATCAAGAAAAAAATGCGTAGTCAACGATTTTCGTCGCCAGAAGAAGCTGTTGAAGTGTTCAAAAACCATGTTTTAGAGGTGTCTCAATCGGAGTGGAAAAAGTGCTTCGACAACTGGTTTGAACGCATGCAAAAGTGTATAAATCATGCTGGAGAATACTTTGGAAAACAATAAAACCATTTTTGATTATAAATATACGCATTTTCACTATTAGGCCAGAAATATATAGAGCAGCCCTCGTATTACAGTGAATAGAACAGAGCCTTATAATGCTTTTGTTTTAAAATTGTGAAAACATCAAGATTAAGCTAACATATGCGATAATAAAAATTTCTGTAATTTAACTTTTTCTATTAATTTTCAGAACTCAAGTTCATAATGAAAAATATCCCTGCAACGTTTGCTCTAAAGAATTCAAATCGGTGATTTCCTTAAAACATCACATGAAAACGCACAGTGAACAACCTGCCTATCAATGTGAAATCTGTCAGAAAACTTTTAATCAAAAAACTCACTATCAATATCATATGAATCGTCATAACAATGTGCGTAATTTTAAATGTGAACTGTGCGGAAAAGCTTTTATCTCCAAATCAGATCTTAAGATACACTTGCGTTTGCATACCGGACAGCGGCCGTACGTTTGTAATGTCTGTGGCAAAGATTATTTAATGATGGAACATTTGAAAACTCATATGATTAGGCATACGGATCAATGTTTTCAATGTGATATTTGCCATCATAACTTTACGACGCACAAAACATTAAGCTTGCATGTAAAAACTATACACGCAGATGAACCGAGATTTAAATGTAATATTTGCCTAAAACCCTTCCGAAGAAAACATCATTTAGAGGTAAATTTTTTCAGGTATTTTTATAATCAAAGAAAAATAACTAACGATTTTTTGTTTTGTTCGTTTAATTCTAGTATCATTTAAAGTTGCATCCGAATAGTGTTGACTATTCGGATAGTGGTTATGAGATGATAGACGATCCAGGCCAGGGCAGTAATGTGACAGTCTATAATCCAGACGATCTGCTTGAACAAGATACGATTGATGATCCGGGTTATATTGCTATCGATGAAAACAATGTATAAAAATTAAAATGATGAAATTAAATAAAATCTTTTTGAACTATAAAAGCAAAAATAAATTTAATGTTGTTTTCTTTAGGTCGTAAGCTTCCTTTTGAGAAAAGATCTTTTCATAAAAATTCTAAGAGTGTAAATTACGAGTATTCAATTACGCTTCATTTTATTGTTAAATCGTAATTTTTTGCAGGGAATTAAAAAATATTAGTTATTATCTGGATCGCCACAGTTACTTCGAATCTTAATACACTTAAATAATCATTTGTAAATTCTTTTAATTAATTCATTTTCCCCTTTTGTTGTAAGCACTTTTAACTAAATTAATTTTAAGTTAATTGTTTTAAGTTCGCCATTTTTATTAAATCTAAAAATATATTTAATTGTAAAGAGAAAAATTATCTGGATCTCCAGCTTCTTTTTTAGCATTCCCCTGTGTCATTTATTACCAGTTCAAAACGATTTAAATTAAAATGGTTCGAATAAAAATGTTATGGTATAAACACAACCGGGACGACGAGCGACGAATTACGCACCGCACTACGAATTTGTCATTAAACAAACTTTGCGTAAACTCGTCGACTGAAACTAAATTAGTCAATTGCTAAAGTGACCATATATTTGAAAAAAAAAAAAAAATTTAAATATTCTTTTTTTTTAACTTTTTTTACTGCCGGTTTCTTTCTCTACATGCGAACAAACATTTCTTTCGCATATTTATATTGAAAACAAAAACAATTAGCTAATTGAAAAATCTAAAATTATGGTATTAGAGGATAGTTCTTGTTGGTGTAGGTAAATATTTCGTTATCAACTAACATTGATAATAAATAATAACTCTGTAGATCAATAAATATTTCTAAAATATAATAAAAACTGTTAAAGGTATTCACATTTAATTTTTAGTTCCAATTGATAACAACTTTGTAGATACATGTAAAGAATGTTGACAAAGGTTGTAGCGAACTAGAAAGTGCTTGATTCTGCAATTATTTAAATTTTACTGTTATCTTGAGGTTAGGTTGCACAAACTACCGGTATAAGAAAAACCGACCCACTTGGGACCTGAAATGGATATGTACCATCAAGATCCATCCCCAAACCACCACAAAGACCGGATAAATTAGTTTATTCTAACAACATTACTCACCGATAGGTCTGCAAGACCATGCAGTCCTAGACTGCTGAAAAGAGCCACTCTGTTCTCAGAAAAAGCAGGACAATGGCAGAGCTAATGTTCCAACGATTTTTTCCCTTCCTCATTCCGGAAACTTCTACAAAAGTCATGGTATATAAGATTCAGTCTCCTGGCATGAGTACCGACGACACAGTGCCCTGTCAGCACAGCTACCAGCTGTCCACGGAGAAACCTCAGTGGATCTGCAGATCTCCTGCTATCATACTGAGGCCATAATTTCCTTGAAACCGAGCAAGTGACCTCGACAGACCATTGGTCTGCGCGTCCCCAAAAAGTTCCTGCTGAAATAAAGCCCTACAGTAGTTCAACGGGACTTCCGCCAGTGAATCGATTTCCCGGTCTCTTAGACCAGTTCCGGATCCAGTGACTTCGTCCGCAATTATGTTTCCGGGTAAGTCCGAGTGTGCCGTTACCCACAATATTTCCAGGTTGGAATGTTTCGCCATCTCATCTAGAGATGTTCGGCATTCACGCACCAATCTGGATGCCGTATAGACACCCGATAAGGAATATAACCCGGCCTTGCTGTCAGTACAAATCCAGATATCTTCTCCATACAAGCTGTACAAACCGAAAGTTGTTTCCTCAGGAAAGAACTCTCGTCAGCAGCAGAGCTGTTACAAAGTGTTAGAAAAGTAGCTCCTATCAAAAGGACAAATATTGCAGTGATAGAGAATTAAAAAAAATGAGAAAAAGTAATTTTACATTAAAAAGTTATCGGGTTCTGATTAGTTAAGCATTTTAAAGATCCCTTCAAAGGCTTTTAAATGATACACATATTGACGAAATAATATGGGCTTGTAGTTTTTTCTTATAGTTTAATTCTTTATCGCCCGATATACAGTGTGCAACAAAACATATGCACGAACTTCTGATTAATGCAAAATGTCCCAAGAACTAAGTCAAACGCATTTGGATTTGTAATTATTTTATTTATTCAAAAAACTTATAAGTAAAATTTACTTAAAAATTAAAAACACAAGAAAAAATTCATATTATACGTTTAGTGCAATGTTTTTTATGCGAAAAAACATTAGGACTTCTTAAAGAAATTCACCCGATAAAATTTCACCAAAAATTTCATTTCATGCAATTTCCATTTACCAAAAAAGTTCGCCCGCATTTCTGCAATCATCGCGGTTTATTTTCGATCTACTTTATCTATGGGATTGAGATCAGGCGATTAAACCACTTTTTCACACATTTAGTTGTGTGTTTCGGATCGTTGTCCTGTTGATATCTCCACTTAAGCGGCATTTCCTTTTCTGCATGTGGTAGCATTTTTTTTCTAGGATATTCTTGTAGACGAAACGATCCATTATACCATTTATTTTATGTATTGGCGCGATGTCATGACCAGAAAGGCATCCCTAGACTAAAACATTTGCTCCTCCAAGTTTTACCGTACCTCTGGTATATCGAAGATTAAGGCGTTGTTCTTCTGGTCTGCGCACGAGCATTTTTTATTTTAAACTTGGACTTATCGGAGAATAATACGGTTTTCCAGTTTACGTGCTCCTTTGTAAATTCAATTCTGGCTCTTTTGTTTTTTGGCAGAAATAAATGACCTTTGGATGGATCTAATTGAAGCATTAAATTTTAATAGGTTCCCGATAGACCTTGCTGATATAAAGGGATTCTTTTTTAATAAGCGGAATATCGCCTCTCATTTTCTGAAATCGCGGCTGGGTGTTCATTTAGTACTTTATTACATCTGTAGCCATTTATGCTGTCTAGGACCGCCTGTCGATGTAAAAGTTTTTAGGTATCTGCAATGGACGTCCGGTTCATTTTGGATGGAATAATACTCCGGATGTCATTGCGATAATGCCTAAAGTCCTGCCGGATCTGTCGGGGTGGAGTATCCCGCAATAACACCTCGTGATTAGGCTGACTTGTGTTCTGACCGGAAGCATCCTGGTTTCTTCATGGAGGTGATCTATTTTCATTTTATCACATCCTGTCGCGATTTTGAGTGTATTATTTTGTGCAGTTTGTAAAACTCACCATTTACTACCACTAAGGAACGAGGTCCAAATCGGGGCAGCATAATTAAGGACGGAGCGGCCAATTGCCTTGTATGTTGCCACTATCGTCTCCTTAGTCATTCCCCAGGAGGTCCTAGCGAGTGCTTTTAGGACCATCTTTACATCTTAGGGTGATGCAGGAAGTTTCGCAAGATAAGTGTTAAGGAGTATAGGTGACAGTACTCCTCCTTGTGGAACACCCATTTTTATCTTGCGAAATTTTGACTTCTAGCCTCTGAACTCAACAAAAGCTTGTTTACCACTTTAATAGTTGGCAATCCAGCGCTTGACGTCGTTGGGAAGAGCAGAGTTCGTGATGTCATTTATCAGTACAGAGTGATCGACCGTGTCCAAGGCAGCCACAATTGTGCGTTGACATGGTCTCTGCTAATTAAGGCCGTCAGCGATTTGGGTAGGCTATCATATTCAAAGCCGTTGTGGTGCTGCAGGATTCCCTGAAGCCATGTTGGTGCGTGGCGGGTGAAAGATATTCTTTTAAAGTTGGCAGTACTAACGCTTCTAAAACCTTAGCTATTTGTGATAAAAGGGAGATCGGGCGATAAGATTCTCCCATTTTAGCGGGTTTGTTTGGTTTTAGTATGGAATTTACCCGAGCAAACTTCCTTATATCCGGAATCGCCAATTGGTGAATCGAGATTTTTAGAAGGCGCGTCAGACATTCAAACGATACTGAACCAAGTTTTTTCAACATTAGCATTCAGATGCCATCAGGAACAAAAGCCTTTGAGGGTTTTTAATTGGAGATATTTTTACTACATCGAGAGTGAAGGAAATGGGCACCGAATTTCGTTTTAGGTTCTTTGTTCTCTGGATTATGGCTCTTTTATCCTTATTCTGCGAGGTGGGGTGTTCGACAAACTGTCGGCAGAAAAGTTTTGCACATTTCTTTGCATCCGTATGCTGAATGTTGTGGAATCCAATAGCGGCGAGGTTTTTGTTGCAGTTTGAACCAGACAGACTTCCGTTCCCACGACAGTTGGATCTTCGCTAGGGAACGACCAGAGTCTTACTTGGCCAAAGATTGTCAACCCAGAAACAGCTGTACAAACCGAAAGTTTTTTTCTCAAGTGAGCAAAACATGCCAGGAATTTTGCTCAAAATATTACTCATTTTAGCTGGCATTGAACAAAACCCGGGTCAACAGATCTGGTTTCACAACAGAATTCCGCGTAACGTTGCATCGGTCAAGTGCTCAGTTTGTGGCAAGTTATGCCACCTGAAAAGGTGTTCAGGTTTCATCAGCCACCGTGAATGGTCTCAAAGCTTTGTGGCAAATTGTTGTAGTAATCAAACATCTGGCATCAGCACTGCTCCTCCCAATGCAACCCCACAGGTTCGGACACAATCCCCACATGTGAGGCACAACCAAATTCATCAAAGTACATGCTCGATATGTAACATGATGATCCGGAGGAATATAACATCAGTACTGTTCAACGGTTGCAGAAAATGGGGTCACATGTTGTTTACTTTGGTGTGCAAAATATTGCCACATTTGTATTAAATAGTGGAGATACGATACTTTTCAGGAATAAACAAAATCGATCGGAATCTCAAGAAGGTAAAACAAAATCGACCGGAATTGTTAATACGGAATTAAAACCATTCCGATCGGAATGTTACACGCCTAGTGCCTCAACAAACTTGATTTTAACACTAACACAGACGGACATTGCTCACTATATATATACTTTATAGAGTTGAAAATGGATATTATAGAAAGTACAAACGGGTCTCTCTACGCAACAATATTTGACGTTCTTTAATATCCAAAATGGAAACAAACCTCTCGCACATTTTTTTACGCATTACAAATTTTGTCGACGCACTGATTTACACAAATGTATTTCAGTTTTTACAAAAAATAATCGCAAAAAAAAAATTTATCGTTTGTCCTAAAAATGTTTAGTGCATTAAACCGTTTAAACAATAAAAAACATTAAACAAAGTTTTAAATTAATTTTCGTTTTTTTTTTTAATTTAATTATTATAGGTTTTTGTTGTTTGTTTATTAATTATTTGTATAATTTAATAATTATTAGAATCTAAATATATATTTTTCATTTTCTTTCTTTGAAGCACTTGTTTTAACAGAAAATTTTTTAGTACAATTTTCATTAGTTTCAATTTATTTTGACCTCTTAAAAACCGCACATTGTTAAGCAGAATATAAAAAAATGGATTTTTTTCTACTTTAAAGCAAATTTAATTCGTTAACAAATAAAAGTATTTTCTTATTTTGCTCATGAAAGAATTTTAGTTTTTTTTTTGTTTTTTTTTTTTTTTGCAATAAAATTTGATTTATTCTTAAACACTTTAAATTTTTTAAAAGGAATTTTTAAAACGTAATTTCAGTACGGGATTTTTCGTTTATACAATAAAATTAAAAAAATTTATGATAAAAATTAGAAAGTATTTGTTTCGATAAAGAAGACTGAGACAAAAGTTCGGTTGATGGCCGGAAAGAGATGGTAGGTAATATTCATTCCCGTAGCTTACGAGATTTTTTGCATGGTATTTTTTAATTTATTTAAATAAAAAAGATTAATTTAGATTTTAAATAGGATTTATAATACAAAACTGCGCTAAATATCTAAAGAATAAAACTACAGTTGAGCACAAGGACAATTTGTATTTTTTTGGGTTTGCAAGGGCTTGCGCTTAGTTACAGGCTTGAAGTGTGTGATAATTTTGTTTAAAAACATAAAAAGACAATAAACTGAAGAAAAAAAAAGTAAAAACAAATTAAAAATGCCAGGCAGCAATACACTGATGAAGAAAAAACAAAACAATTTATGGTTGCCAAAGGACTTTAAACGATTTTTTTAAATAAAAATTCTAAACTATTGTTAACCCTCTGAGACCCAAAACCTTCTGTAGACGGGCTAGATTCGTTACTCACTTATTCGCTTTCCAAATACCGTTTTACTTTTTTTGAATTTTGTCTAATTCGGGGTACTCAAAAAATTGTTTTTAAAAATAATTTTTTTATTCAGAAAAAAATTTGGGTACTAAAGGGTTAATTATAAAATCAACAGGACTCCAGTGCCTCTAAAAGGTGCTTTTAACGCACATTGGTTTTTAAAAGAATAAAAAAAATACCAAAACAAAAAGGATTTTAAAACCAAAAATAAAGATTTTAGTTAAAAAAGAATTAGGAAGACTTTGTATAAAAACAAATATAGGAACAGTTCTACAAAATGCCCGCTTGCTATTTAAAGCTGTTTTTTAAATTGAATAAAAAAATTAATTTTAAAAAAAGCTTGTTATTTTGAAAGTTTTTTTTAAGCTTTTTATCTTTTAGAATTTTTTTATTTATAAAAGAATTTTCAAAAAAGTTTTTAACATTAAAGAAAAACTTTCATAAAAAAATTTTGAATCCAACAAAGCTTTTGCTTAAAATTTTGTTAAAAAAACCTTCTATTCTTAAAAGCTTACAAGTCTGATTTGTTTGGGAGAAAAGATTTTGTAAAATAAACAACAACGTGTTAAACAATTTAAGACATTAGAGCTTTTAAAAGGTGTCAGGCAAAGCTTATATTGAAGAAAATATTTAAATATGAAAATATTTAATTTTAAGGCTTTGCTTAAAAATGTTTCAAAATAAAATTTTCATATTTCGAAAAAAAGATTTTTGGAACTGTTAAGAACATTCTTATTAACAAACTACTTTTTAAAAACATTTAAAATGTGTTGTTAAGAAATAACTTTGAAATAAAAAAGCTTTTTATTTAAAAAAGACTTTATTCAATGTTTTTGTTTAATCATTCAAATAACAAATTTCACTCCCAATTCGAAATGGCTTTTTTTTTAATATTATACGACAAAGTTAATTTGAGTTGGTAAATATTTTCGAAAAAAAAAAATAAAACATAAATGAACGCGTTACACACAAGTAAAAAACAGTTGAATGAAGGCTCTCTTATGTTTTTTGATAGAAAAACTAAAAAAAAAAGTTTTTTTGCATAAAAAATAAAGTTAATAAATTTTATAAACTTCAATGCACACGTTTTAAAATTATAAAATGCTAAAATGATTTGGGCATATTCTCGAAGATTTTTGTCTTACAGTGCAGTCACACGGTCAAGTTTTTGTTCAATTCTCTTTCAAGAAATTTACACATACTGCTTGTCAAAATTCTCAAAAATTGAAAGCTTTGACGTAGGCTGCACGCAATTTCAAAGCAAGATGTCAAGAAAACACTGATAAAAGAATTTTTAATGCAAATTTGGAGGAAAAACTTCAATCAGCTGTTTTCTTGAATGTAATTTGAAAGACTCAATTGAACAAAAACTTGAAAGCAAATTCTCAGCAAGTTTTTAAAGTGTGAGTGTATTGGTTAAAAATTGAGAGAAATTTTAAAACTTGCATGAAAACTTGATCGTCTGACACCCTAGCTAATGTTCAATTGTAACATTTGCATCACTTCATTTCAATGCATACTTCCGGTTGGAAGTTGCCAGATTTCATTTATTTTCTTTTAATAATCGTAATCGCCAATTTTAGGCGTTTGTCAAAACATGGGCATTAGTTTCAAAAAAGCTTATTTTTTTAACATTTAATGGGTAAAGAATAAATTTAAGGGCATGACATTAAAAACAAAAAAAAAAATATTGCGCCCATGTTCCAAACAAAAAGCGATTTTCAAATCTTAAAACGCTAAACTTGTTTAAACTAATTCCGATCTTAAGATTTTTCCTTAAAATGAATTCAAATGAAATGAAACAATTTTCCCAAAATGTTCAAAGCGCTTAGAAGCCATTAGATTTTTAGCGAAGGCAACTTTATTATGCAATTTAATCTAAGCTTTCAAATTTTTGCTAAAAAAAATGGGCTTTTCAGAACATATTTGTTTTTACAGCTTTTGATTCTGTTTATTTGAGTGAATAAATAAATAAAAAATGAATAAATACAAATAATACAAAAAATTAAATATTTACTGCCTGGCAAATTTTATAAAAAACACTCTACTTTGAAGCCGAATTAAATGCAGAAACGAAACAACAATTGTGTGAAGTATAAATAATTAATAAATAACGCAAAGAATTTATAAAGAAAATGCTAATTTTAACTTTTGCAAAAAAAAAAACGTTATAATTTAATGTCTTTTGTGGTTAAAGTCTATGGTAAAGACTTGTGCAAATTTACAAGGTTGCCAGTTTAATTTTAAAAATAATAAAGAATTAAATGCAGCAAAATGAGATCGAAAACTTTTTTACAAAGAAGAATTTTAATAATGATGTGTAAGATAGATCTCAGACAAAGAGTTTTGAAACGAAAATTATAAAATTAAAAAAAAAATAATAAAACTGGCAACTCTGCTTACATGAATGCTTAATTTTTGCAATTGCTTTTGTTAAGAGTTTTTTTCAGCTTTCTCTTTCTTTCTCTCGTATTTTTTTTTTACATATTTTTTTTTTTTTTAACGAAAGCTTTTTTCTTATTATTTTATTAATACTTGAAGAGATTTTACAATTTTATTCTCTAATTTTTTATATTATTTTTTTAGCATTTTGCTGTTAATGTTTCTTTTTTTTAATTTAAAAATAAAAAAATAAAATTATTAATATTATTTAAATATAAATATTAAAAGTAGTTTGCAGTAGCAGGTTTGAAAAAAATAAGAAGACAGAAAATGAAAATTCAACACAATTTTAAAGCAGACCATGCGAAAGATAATTAATAATGTGCTGTTTCTGTATTACAGACGTTTAACTTGAATGGAAAATTTATACAGAAATAACTCAAAAAACTAAATGTTTTTTTATAAAAATCTTTCCAGACGAAGCGATCCTTTAATACAGAAACATCACTTAGTTTTTAAGTTGACACTCTGTATTAATGTTTATATGCTGTAGGGGTCCTGCCTAAAAAAAACAAACCAAATTGTAATAAAAATAAAAAACCCTGTTTTAAAGTAAATCAAATAAATTTTTGTTAATATTTTTGTATAAAAAAAAAAAAAAACTAATTCGAAGCAACATATTTTGTAACAAACATAAAAAGATTTCAAAATTTCAAAAATTTTACAAAGGTTTTTTTCTCTTTTTTTTTTTGCTGGCTCTTGAGTTTCATTCTTTTGCTTTTTTTATATTAATTTTTTGTTTTTTAAGTTCAAGTAATAATTTTTTTTTATATATTTAAAGTAAATGTGGTGTTTGTTGCTGTTAGTGTTAAGTTGTTTTAAAAATTGTTTTATAATTTTAATATAATTTTAAGTGCAATTTCAAACGGCACTGTTTGTTTTCAGCTGTTATTTGTTTTAACATTTTAGTTTTTCTTAACACACAAAAAAAAATTATATAATAAAAATAATAATCAAATTAATACTTAAAAGGGGTTTCATTCATTCATGCACAATGTGTATTCCTTTTTCAGTGTTTTATTTTTATTTATTTTTTTTCTTTGCAGAAGAGAGTATTCTTGTGTATTTGTTAATGGTGAGTTGGCTTAACGTTTGCCTGGTGGCTTAACATTACACGAAAGCATTTCCTCTTTAGCCATTTTTGCCCGAAAATCAGCCATTAAATCTCGGCACATGGTAGCCATTTCAGCAAGTTGAGTAAAGTAAGCTTCGCCTTCTTTACAGTAGGAGTCCTGATCATAGTCGACATAATTAGTTAAATTATATAAACGCATAGATTCGGGTAAAAACTGAGTTAGGAATTCATTAATGGCTCGATGTTGATCAACAACCATTTCTTCGGTTTGTTGTAAATCGGAAATAGCAGCATGTTGTACAAGTAATTCATCCGACATATCATGTTCCTGAAAATATTATTTGTAATTTGTAAAAAAACATAGAAAAAGATTATAAAAGTTAAAACATTTTTCTTATTTTCTCTCTCTCCCTCTTTCGCTCTTTCGCTCTCTCAATTTCTCAATTAAAAAAAAAAAAACTTCTAAATTTTTGATATTATTTCATTATTTACTAAATAAAATTAGCTAAAACAGAAAGAACATTTTGTTATTATATCTCAGGGAACATCCAAAGATTTCCATCTCATCACTACAATAAATGTGACTTCAACTTATTAACAGAAGTATCTTTCGCTGAAGAGGGCGATTGGTATTGACTTGACACAGAGAACAAAGAACAAAAATTTTAGCTGTAATTATTTTCTTCTGGATCAAATTTTTGATTTTTTTAAATTAAAATCTTTCGTATTTAGAGTGGTTCGACAAAGTTATTACCAATCAAAAGATATGGACTGATCTTGCTAATTTTCATTAGCAAAATTTTCAAAACTTTGTCTGATCGATTGTCGATTGTTAAATTCAAAATTTTTGGATAAAATTTCGTTTTGTTAATTTAAGAATTATTGCCGAAATGTCGGTAATTTTTAGTGAAATTGTGATTTTCGAAAATTTCGATGTACTTTTTTTCTTGTAGTAATTTTCGAATTGATGCCGAAATGTTGATAATTTAGTAAAAATTTGACTTTTAATAGAATTTAGATTTTTTCGTTGTAAAAATCAGTTTTGGTAAAAATTAATTTTTTCACAAAATTTCAATTTGTCGGTAAATAATTTTTTTTTATTATTAGTTCGAAATTTTTGTTATTATTTTTTGTAAATGTGTTTTTGATTTTTTTTATTTATGAAATTTTGAAATTTAAAATTTTTTAATTTAAAACTTTTAATTCAAAATTCCGTTATATTGCACAATATTGTGATTTTTTGTTGTATTTTTTTTTTTGGTAACTTATCCTGATTTGTAATTTCTTTTTTAATCTTTGATTTTTTAAACATTATTTTGTTTTCTTTCTGATAAAAGTTTTTCATTATGTAGTGAAATTTAGTATTTGGTCACTAGTGACATTGGAAATTCGAATTTTATTTTCTAATTAAAATATTTTCGATTTTTGAAAATATTCAACATTTTTCGTATTATCGTTTTTGGTCAAAAAATAGATCCAAGCTTGAAACTTGTTTTCTTTTCTGCTGCAAGAATCCAGAGTAAAATAACAAAGAGACCTTGCGAGTGAAATAAGGAGAGAGATACCTTTCAGGTTGTAAATAACAGGTTTCCGAAATAATAGCTATTGTTAAAACGCGATCATATCCGACCTTACTTCATTCTAGTTTACATTGACTAACTAATTGTTGTGAAGAATATAAAAATGACTTTTGTTTTTAACTTACACTTAACGAACGCAGCAAAGCCAAATCACTTGCAGACATCTGACCATTCTTGTTGTTATTGTTATTATGATTAGTGTGATTATTGTGCTTGGTAGGCCTGTCTTGTACATGCTGTACATTATTAGCCTGCTCATCTTCGTACATTAATTGTTCGGCATCCTCTTCATGCAGCACATCATCATCACGTAAAATATCCTTTACAACTAATTCCTTAACACGATCGGCATAGCGCAATGTGTTAAGAGTGTGCTCACAAGAACTTAAGCCCGGTGAAATCATAGCAATCATACAGGTTTTACTTTTTTCTCCAATAAACGAGTCGCGCAGGACTTGTGTTAATTTCGAGACACGGAATGGCAAATGAGCCGATTGTTTGCCCAAGGCACGTATACATTCTTTTAATGCCAATAGGGATTTATTAATTTCTGCACCCTCCATGCGTGTTTGACGATTTGCCGAAGATGTATCGGCACCACGTTCATTACCAGCCAAATCGATAAACGAAAATTTGCCATGAATTTTTGTGGAGCCAGGAGGACGTAAAACAATTTGAAATACTGCATGAGAACGTGACGAATTTGAGTTGGCTGAGGTCTGACCGGAGGTGCGAGCCGTGTTGCCGTATTGTATAAGTTTAAGCACTTCGTCAACACTGTCGACTACCTTCTCGGTGAGACCTACAACTTGTACTTGCTGTTTACCATCCTCCAGGACACGAAGTTTTTGTTTTTCCGACAGTAAATCAAAAACCTAAAAGTATATTAAAATAGTTGAAGAAGTTTTGATATATAAAAATCACATTTTAGCATACTTTTCCACTGTAGATTTCAAAGAAACTGGCTGATACCACTAGATTCAATTGACGATAACGTGGCCCATTCAAATATGCAAATACATCCTTAGCTGCCATTGCATAAATACCATTCTTACAATCCTGTATTTTGCCATTAAATTCGCCACCCATTGTATGTGTTTTACCAGAACCTGTCTGGCCATAAGCGAAACATGTGGCCATGCCACCATCAAAAATAGTTTGGACCAAGGGTTTTGCAGAGTATCTGAAAATGTTTTGAAAATTAATTTATATTACAAAAAAGTCAATTCTGTGGTCTGAATTAGAATTTTTTTTTTTTTCTTTTATATTTTAATGCTTTGAAATTAACTTAAAATAAGAAGTGTGATTTTATGCTAAGGGATGATATTACTCCAGTTGTAGAGGCCCCTCGTAAGATACCGTTTAAGTTGATGGATAAGTTAAAGGCGGAATTAGATAGAATGGTTAACCTGAAGGTTATTGTCCCTGAGCTTGAACCGACAGAATGGGTCAATTCAGTTGTTCTTGTCACAAAGCCAAATGGCAATTTGAGGATTTGCTTGGATCCCAGGAATTTGAATAGGGCAATTCTAAGACCACACTACCCATTTCCCAGCATTGAGGAATGCAAGGCGAAGCTAAATGGTTCCTTATATTTTTCAACATTAGATGCAAATAGTGGATTTTGGATGGTTCCATTGGGTGAAAGCTCGTCCAAACTTTGTACATTTAACACACCATTTGGTCGTTTTAGATTTTTAAGACTGCCTTTTGGTATTAACGCGGCTCCTGAGATCTTCCATGCGGAGATGGTAAAACTATTTGGAGATATCCCAGGAGTCATTATTTATATTGATGATTTTTTGATTTTTTCGTCTAGCAAAGAGGAGCATATGATGATTTTAGAACAAGTACTTCTTAGGGCAAGACAAGTCGGATTGAAGTTCAATGAGGCCAAGTGTCATTTTCTTAAAACAGAGATAAAATTTTTGGGACACATTTTTGATAAGTCAGGGGTAAGGGCAGATGAGGATAAAATAGGGGCTATCGTTAAAATGCCAAAACCTGAGAACGTAAAGGATTTACAGAGATTTTTGGGAATGGTAAACTACTTGGGCTCGTTTATAGAAAATTTGTCACTAAAAAATAGAAATCTGAGGGAACTGTTAAAGGATGAGGTGAGATGGCATTGGACTGAGGTACATGATGCAGAGTTTAACAACTTAAAAAAGGAAATTACAATGGCACCAGTCCTTACCTATTTCGACTCGAAAAAAGAAATTATATTGTCCGTGGATGCTTCAAATTTTGCTTTGGGGGCTGCAATAATGCATGGGAAAAATCCTATTGCTTATGCCTCTGTGTCCTTGACTGAAACACAAAAAAGTTATGCTCAGATTGAAAAGGAACTACTGGCCATACTTTTCGGTTGTACAAAGTTCCACCAATATGTATATGGTTCTAGGATAGTTGTGGAAACTGATCACAAGCCATTAGTTAGTCTTTTTGATAGGCCCCTGCATAAAATTCCCCCAAGATTGCAACGGTTTATGTTGCGCTTACAATGTTACGATATTTCTATAATTTATAGGCCAGGGCGGGATTTGAAGATAGCCGATACCCTTTCTAGAGCGCCCTTGGTTGATACGGCATTGTCTGAACTGGATAGGGAAATAACTTTGCATTGCGATTTTATTGCGACTTATATGGAGGTTCCATTTGCAGAAATTGATGTGATAAGGGAGCATAGCGGAAAAGATGAAACGTTTTTAAAGATAATGTCTTACGTGAAGAAAGGGTGGCCTAAGAATCGAAGGAGTATTGAACAGGATGTCGCACCGTATTATAAAATAAGGGACGAAATTAGTGTCTTAAAGGGGGTGTTAATGAAAAATCATCAAATACTCATTCCGAGGAGCCTTCGTAAAATAGTCTTAAATAAAATCCATGAGGGCCACATGGGCGTTCAAAGATGTCAAAATTTGGCAAGGCAGTCTGTATATTGGCCGAATATATACAACGACATTGATAATATTGTGTCAAATTGTGAAGTTTGTTTGAGACACCAGAACTCCAACACTAGACCAGAACTTATGCCACATGAGGTTGTAGATATACCCTGGTATAAAGTGGGGTGCGATCTTTTTGAGTTTCGTGGAAAGATTTACCTTCTGGTAGTTGATTACTACTCAAAGTTTGTTGAAATTGAATTGCTGAGTAGTGGTTACAGTGCATCTCATGTAATATGTAGATTAAAGTCAATATTATCAAGACACGGTATACCATATATTTTTATGTCCGATAATGGACCGCCTTTTAATTCTAAAGAATTCGAACTTTTTTGTAAAGACTGGGGAATGGATCATGTGACTTCGAGCCCATATTTGGCTAGATCAAATGGTCTAGCTGAAAGAACAGTACAAACTGTAAAACGAGTTCTTGTTAAATCCCTGGAAAGCAACTCGGATCCTTATATTGCCTTATTACACTATCGGACAACACCCAAGGGTAATCTTCCAAGTCCTTCCGAATTGTTGATGTCACGCACTTTGCGTACTAGAGTTCCTATGATGATAGATAACTTAAAACCAAAGTTAGTAAACACTAAGAAATACAAAGAAAAAATTAAATCAAAATTGGCCAAATGTACTGAGTATTATAATAGAAGATCGAGGAAATATGAATCGGTTAATGAGGGCGATAAGATCTTATTTAAAAAGACACCTACTGGTTGTTGGCTGAATGGTGAAATAGTTGAAATTTGTAGGGAACCAAGGTCTTATGTGATTTTGGATGGTAATGGTTCCCTTTTTAGAAGAAATTTGGAACATATTAGGAAGTCACCAGGGGATAATTTGCAAAGTAGTGATACAACACCTAAGGGTAATAGTGAAAATCTTGAAATTGAGTTTCAAAAACAGGATAATGAAAATGAAAAGGAGGTAGTTCAGGAGAATATAGGAGTTGATTGTAAGGATGGTCAGTATGTAACACGCAAAGGTAGAATTATCAAAAAACCAAGGAAACTTGATTTGTAACATTTTAAGCTTTAGTTTTATTAAATTTTTATTGATATTTATTATTAATAATTTTTGTATTTTTTATTATTTGTAAAGGGAGATGTTGTATAGTTATTATTATTAAACTTGAATTTCCTTTATAATGTTTTACAGTGTATATAAAGATTAATAATGACTATACGAATCACCCTGCCTATGTACATAGATTATAGAATATCATAAATGAGAGTAAATAAACAACTCACTTCTAATAAGCATTTAAAATGTGAAAGACGTCTTTATTGGTTATAAATTATTATATATTAAATATAAAACAAATTTGAAATACAATTGTCTGGCAGGTTTGATTTGATTACACACCTCAAACTAAAATAAATAACAATAAAAAATAAAAAAACAAGTGTTTTTGTTTAAATGACACGGTTATATTAACAATAAGCTATTGCCGAACCCATTAGAAAATGATAAAAAAAAACTCTGGTTAAAATAAATAAAATCAATTTGTACACATTTTTCACATAATTTTTTTTTTTTTTTTTTGACAGAAAAAGTAAAAATAAAAGAATTGAAAAGGGTAAATAAGATAGAGTAAAAGATCCTTAAATTTTTAAATTTTTATTTTTCAGAAAATTTCTAAAGAAAATTAACTCTTTCCAACTGCATGGGAGCATAAGAAAATTAAGTTTCTTCTGTTGAGTCTGGTTTTAGTTAATTTTTTAAATAGTCTGGTAACTCTTAGTAAGCAAATATATATCTATATATATTTTTTTCTATCTGGGAACTCTAATATTTAATTTTTAATATTAACATTGGTTATGTTAAGTGATTAACAGAGCTCTGTTATCGTAACATAATGTGGCTATAATGTGGCTAAGGTTATAAATTTTAGCATTTAACTTCACACACATGTAAATTTTGTAAAATATAATAATCAAAATGCTTTTGATAATTAGTTTTAAGATATGATTGCAAATGAGAATTTTAAAGTATTCCAAATACTAATAAATACTAACAGCGTTATGTATAACCAAAAGTTAGCCACTGTTTATAAACTGTAGTCAAATAGCTGCCAACTAGCAAATCGATTTGCCTTAGCAGCTTCTTGGCACAATGTTTATTCTTAAACGATTTGTAACTGACTGCTAACTTTAAATAAATCAACTCTGAAAATGAATAATACCACTGCTTAACTACTTTTTTTTCCTTATATCACCCCTGATTTTGACGTTTGAACATACATTTATTTTCCCTCCATATTAAAATAAAATTTGCAAAAAGTAGATAAATTAAAAAGATTTTATTGTTTACTGGTAAAATGGAAGAAGTTGTAATAAAAGAAATAAACCACCATTTTTTGAACCTTTTCCTTTAATATCTGCTTGCACTAGGTTTATTAACTTTTTGCAGTTTACTTTTGAAAATCTATATTTGAGACGAAACTCTTCATCGCTATACTCCACAAGTGGGTTTCTTCTTTTTTTGTAAATTTTTTTACAGCAATTCCGGGTTCTTAGATATTCTTAATTATCTAAAACGTCTAATGTTTCCATTATATTAATTACGTGCAAAATGTTATTTTATTTTTTCCACAATTTTATTTTAAGCTTAAATTTTTTATTTTCGCGCACAATTTTATTATTCTTTTCTTTATTCACAAGAAATTGACACTAAACAGCTGTTTCACAGAAGATGGCAAGTGTTTGACAACTCACTAACAAGTGTTTAGCAGTAAGTTGTTCGCAGATTGTTTGCTAGTTATAGTTAAACTATGCTAACTTCATGCTAATTTTTAGTTATACATAACGCTGTAAATAAATAAAAAAAAATAATCTTATGTACCCCTTTACCATGTATGTAAATCTAGTTTAGTGAAGTAAGTCTAATAAAAAAAACAAATATTGGAATTAAAAACATAATAAAAGTTGTTTACATAAAAATGTCATTGGCTCTTAATGGGTTAAGCATTTCTAAAAAAAATTTTAGTACTTCATGAAGGATCTCTTTAAAAGCTTTTAAATGATATCCACATTGATATCTTAAAAAATATGACGCACAACTGTACTTTTCTATGAAAAGTTCACAGGATCGTGACTCGAAAAATATTCTCTATCGCCCCATATATTTGTTTTTTTTATTGATTTTACATCATTGTTCAAAATTACATTAAAAAATTAGAGACATGGACCGATCTTAGTGATTTTCAATAGCAACATTTTTGAAACTATGTCTGATCGATTAATTTAAATTTTCTGTAACTCATGTAGTGCTTTGGCAAAGTTGACATCAACCCGAACACGAAAGGACAGACGGACATCGCTCAATCGACTTTGCTATGCATAAGACCTGAGAATATATATTTTTTATGGGGTCGGAAATGGATGTTGTAGAAATTATAAACGGAATGACAACCTTAAATATACTCTTTTTCCGCTTTTTGTTGTGAAGGGTATAATAACAACCTGTTGTAAATTAAATATGAAAAAAAATAAAGCTTATAGCTAATTCCGACTACAAAATTATGTGTAATTAAAATACCTTTTCACTTTTGACCGATTTTTGGGAATGTGGGGAAATTTGTAATTTCACATTTTTCTTAGCTCTATTACTGAAAACATATTTAAATTCTAAATATAACCTATACAGTTCTAAAATCTACAATACCTTGGCTTTCGCCGCCTGTAGTTCGCTAAGCCGCACCTGTGCATTTTTGACACATTTTTAGGAATTTGAAAAATGTGCATATGGGGAAATGTATAATTTCACATGGTTCTTAATTCTATTACTAAAACCCTGAAATTCTGAATATAACCTATTCAGTTCTGAAATTTACAATGCATTGGAATGTTCGCCGATCCAACCGACTTCTGGGCATTTGAAAAATGCCTGTACATATTAACAAAGAAAAAATAATGATTTTTTTTTACTTGATTTTAGAAAGTGATAAAAAAAATAAATAATAAATTTAATAAATTTATAACCCTTCTGCATATTTTTTTTTTTTTATTTTCACAAGGAAATGTTAAAATAATTCAACTCTGTTAACTTAACATTTTTTGAGTGAGAGTTATGTAAACGATAACAGGGTTGTCAAAAACGAAGCTAACTAACGGAGCTATCTTCACACCCTTGTAAAGACAACTGTTTTCTATGTCCAACATATGCCCTGCAGTCCTTTCTAAACCATTATGCACCATCAATTTTTCTGAAAATCTTGTAGCTTGTAGTCTTTATCAAATTTACACTCCTAATTAAGATCCTTAATAATATGCAAAAATTCTTAGTTGCAGGAATTGACGAATAGACTTGTGTAGTTCATAAACGAACTAGTTTATTTAACCCTTTCGGCCCTTACGTTGCTTGTGAGCAACTTCATATGTTTAACGACTAACGGTCAGCGTTGTTTTTGTTTTTGATCGTGTAACCGTACCGATATCGAAAGCTGCAAGTGTTCTCTTTATGTTGAATAAAACAACAGCTAATTTCATTGTCAATTAGCAAAGTTATATTCATTAGTGCGCGAGTGTATCAAGACAAATATATTTGCAAATTTGGAAAGAGGTTTTTATACATGTGCCTTTTTTTCAAAATTATAAAAAAATTTAAAATATGTTTATTGAATCTTTTTTAGTAAATATCATTTAAAATATTTGTAGAACTTAAATCTTAGAATTTCAAACAAACAACAGGTGAGTAATTTTCAAATTTGTCAAGTTGCTTGTGAGCAACTTTGGGCAATTATGGTAATTAATTTACATACTTTTAGACATGAGACGCCAAGAGCAGGGCTTGACTAACAAAGACATTGAAATAATTTTGAACTTCTATTGGGATGTTTCCAGTGACGAGCAAAGCAGCGATGAGCAGGAAGACATATCTGCCGTGCTGGGGAGGAATTTGGAAGGGATCGTGGAAAGAGAGATCGGCCTTCTTGACAATATACTGGCGGATGAGTTTGAGCAAGAATCTTCTGGTGCTGTTAATATGTGCTTTGAAAAAATTGATCCGAAATCTCTCAAATGGAGATCAGGGCCATATGAAGCCCCAGACACTATTTTGAAGGACGATAATATCCTGGAGGTTCATGAAGTTTTGACACCAGTTGAATATTTCGAAAAAATATTTGATACTCGTTGCATTGATTTGATCACACAGCAAACTAATTTATATAGACTACAGGAACTTGGCATTGAGCTTAACTGTACTAAGGAGGAAATAAGACGGTATATTGGTGCTTTGTTATACTTAGGAGTTTTTAGACTGCCTCAGTTTAAAATGGCATGGGCCCAAAACATAAAGCTTACGGCTATATCAGAATCAATGTCTCGCGGCCGGTTTAAAAAAGTTAAGCAGTGCTTACATTTCAACGAAAACAGCCAACAACCTAAAAAGGACGATTTAAATTATGACAAGGAGAAATTCAATAATCTACCTCAGGAAGAGCATCAAAGTGTTGATGAACAGATAATTGCATTCAAAGGTATACATCAATATAAATTCATACATTCATAAATTTATAGTGTTACTCTTGGTTATAGGACGGTCTCCTTATAAACAATATAATCCAGCTAAGCCCCACAAATGGGGTTTGAAAATGTTTACTCGTGCTGGAACTACTGGCATGGTATATGATTTTACAATGTATGTTGGCGAAGGAACCTGTCCGTCATACGGATTGGGATTATCTTCGGATGTTGTCCTTTATCCGGCTCAAAACCTTCCCAAACACAAGAACTTTAAACTTTATTTCGACAACTGGTTTACATCAGTAAGTCTTCTTATTGCGTTGAAGGAAATGGGCATATTTGCAACAGGTACTATACGTAAAAATCGGGTAAGCAGTTGCCAGTTGCTTTCAGATGCTGAACTCCAAAAACGGGGAAGAGGATCTTTTGACGTGAGATGTGAAGCTAATTATAAGCTAGTATGTCTAAAGTGGTTTGGCAACGAATCAGTTTTGCTAGCATCTTCGTGTATCGACCATCAACCTGTTGATGTTTGTAAGCGATGGAGCCCGAAGGAAAAAGCTTACATTGATTTTCCAAGACCTGCTATTGTTGCTTCCTATAATAAGGATTGACCTGGCTGATATGCTCATGGAGCTGTACAAGGTTAACCACCGCTCAAGAAAATGGTACATAAGAATTTTCTATTGGTGCCTAGGAACATCCGTAACAAATGCCTGGCTGCTTTATAGAAAACATCTTCGCCTACTTAAACCCAACCAGAAACATATTTCATTAATACAATTTCAACTTGAATTTGCTAATTCACTTTTGCAATATAGTTCCGTTTCTGAAGATTCCATCGGAAAAGAGGTCGACCATCGAATTTGGATAAAAATTAATCCAACATCTTCCGATGGTATCTCTCCCTCGAGCAGTGTGTCTTCGCAAAGCACCAAAAAGTATAGGTTTCAACCGAACCCTCCAGATGCAAAGCGGTATGATAAAGTGGATCATTGGGTAGTATTTGTCGAAAAAGGTCGCTGCAGATTGTGCAAAACAGGAACTCCAATGTCCAAATGTCTTAAATGTAAAGTCCACCTTTGCTGTAATAATAACAAAAATTGTTTTTTGTCCTTTCATACTTAACTTTTAAAATAATTCAATAAAACTTTAATTACAAAACAAAATTTTTTATATATTTCTTATATACCACAATTGCCCAACGTTGCTCACAAGCAACTTTCTCTACCGCCCAAACGAATGGGCGTGGCGACTTGAAATTTTGGCGAGACACTCATTAAACGACTACAAAATTATTAAAAGTAAAACAAAATTTTTAGGGATACAGGTAAAAAGTTGGGGTCGAAAGGGTTAAACGATTCCATCGATTGAACTAAGTTAGCTAGTTCATTCTTTTAAGTACACCTAGTTCATTTTTGAACTAAAATTTGTAATTAAACTACCAGACAAGATAAACTAGAATACATAACTGTGTTTCCTTGTTGACTATTTGCGACATGAAATTAGTGCTGCCACGCATTTTATTTAACATTCATTACGATAATGCTACGGTGTTGTTGCCATCATATTTTGAAAAGAACTTTTGAGCTAAAAGAGCTTTTGAACTAAAGAAAGCGTTTGAACTAAAAGTTGAAAATGCGAACAATACGTCAACAGAACATTTGTACTAAGAGAGATTTTGAACTAAAGAGAGCCTTTGAACTAAATTTTGAACTAAAAAGAGCGATCACTAAATTGAACTATATGGCACAAGTCTATTGACGAAGTTCAGCCAAATTTATGCAAAATACACATGAAGTACTTTGAAAAAGAGAGTTTTCCAGCAAAAAATGTGTGTTTTATTTTTCATATTAATCTCAGGTTTATTTTGGTGCAGGGATTTGTTGTAGGTACTAAATTTAATTATTTATTTAAAGGCTCAAGCCATTTTCGTATTTTCAAATCTAATTTTTTTTAAGAGGAAAATTAGAGTTGAAAATAAAAACTTTGAAAGAAATAATTATAGCAAAATATTTAAAGTATTTTTAAATTACAAATAATAAAAATATTTATGTTACAGAGTTATTAAAAAAAAATTCTCTTTAAATTACTTGTCAACCACATTTATATATAAATAATTTCTTAACCACAATTCTTTGTTTATTTTTTAAGCAAAAGAATGAAAAATAAACATTAGGAAGATGAATGTGCCTTTCTAATAAATTTTTAAACACCTAATACTCGGAAGTAACACACACACACACTTATACATGCAGCAAATGCATTCATATGCAAACATATGTTAACACCAGCTTTCATCATCATCATCATCATCATCATCATCATAATAACGATCAATATTTCTTAAGTCATTAATAAGGAAATGAACTTGGAAAATAAAGCAAACAACAACAAAAATGGCATGTAAAGATTAAACCAGTTCGCCACGAAATTTTATTTTTATTAACAAAACTAAAACCAATAATAAAAGAAAATAAAAACAAAAAAGATATATAAAAAAATAAAAACGATAGAAATAAGAAGAAGAAATCAGCCGTGGTGTCTACTTAAAGAAAGCCTAAATGATTGATACTCCAGCTCTCTTTATTTGCAGAGTCATTGTTGAAATAATAAAAAATTGTGAGATGATTGTTTAAAGTTACTAAAGCCGGTCCCAAATTTCCCTTAATATTAGGCAACAGATGAATAGAAAACTAACGTGTAAAGTTTTATTTTTGTTGGTTAGTTAAAAAAAAAAAACAGCAACAAGAAGCCAAAACTGAAACATGCACAAATAAAAAAATAAAAAAAAAAAAAAAGAAATGTAAGAGAGCAAATCAAAAAAAGGGTAGCAATAGTTCAAGCTTTGTTGTGTGACTAATCATTTAAAAAGACACAATGTTTATGGCGCCGTCGACGATGTATATATATGGTGTTTAATGCTTTTTTACGTCTTCGAGTAATCTAAATATATAAATAAATAAATTAATGTGTGTGTGTGTGTCTGTATAAAGTCTTGATCTGTGTTTACATTTATTTACTTATCTACACAATAATTTTAAAATTCAACGAACTTTTCTTTTGTTGTTGTCAGTTTGTGATCAATCAGCTGTTTTAGAGGTCTTTTATGTAAAATTGTCAAAAAAAAAACAAAAGACAAAAGACATAATTAACAAAACCCAAAAAAACATTTTTTTATACCCTTCACCATAAAAATTTGTCATTCGCTATCCATTTCCGACTCCATAAAGTCTATATATTCTTATGCATTGCGAAGTCGATTCAGCAATATCCGTCTGTGTTAGTGTTGAAATCAACTTTGCCAAACTTTAGATCAGCTAAATTAAATTTAAATACGACAATCAATCAGACAGTTTTGAACATTTTGTCCTTCGACTCAGTGGGCAAAACACCACGACTGTCTCTTATTTTTCCATATCATTTGAAACATTTGTCGGGGTACTCCAAAAATTGCTTTTAATTTAATAAATTTTTTTTTAATATTTTTTACTTGAAGAAAAGTTCAGATCACAAAAATAATTTTTTATCCAGAAAAAAATTTGGGTACTAGAGGGTTACTATAAAAAAGCCAAAAATATACTTTTTTGAGTTTCTGCGCACGAGGTGTAAAAATTTCGTCTTTTCGTTTTCGTCACAATGTCTGTCCGTTTGTCACAGCCCTCTCTCTGTTTCTCTGTCTAGAACCGTAATATGTAGACTCTTGAAATCTTCACTCAAAATGTATTACAACAGCCGCTATACCAACAAATACTAAAAACTAAAGGGTGTGCCAAAAGTGACGTGTTATTTCTATTCATATTCTTATTTACTGAAATGTAAGAACGCAGACACATCAAATTTGCACAGTGCGCTATATATGTAGCAACAAGTAGAAAAATAAGATCCTAAATTAAAGGGTGCCCCAATAGTGATATGATTTTCGCATTTAGAATTTACACAGAGTATGTAAAATACGTCTGCTATAAAAAAAATTGTAAACAATAAATTTAGAAATTAAAGAGAGTTTACAAAAGCCCTTGAATTTGACGAATATGTACGAGTGCTATACTCGGTTATGCCGAATCTTATATAACCTTCACCATGTATGAAAATCTACTTTAGCGAAGTAACTCCAAATAAAAATACAATTATTGAGGTGACAAAATTAAAAAATAAGAAAAGATGTAAAAAAAAAAAAAAAAATCATCGGCTCTTAATGGGTTTGTTTGTGGATATAAAAAAAAACATATTTAAAAATTAAAAGGTGTCATATTAGTATCGTCATTTTCACAGGGACTTAACTTTAACCAAATTATGTTTTACTATGTTACAGCGGACATAAGTTAATAAAAATAAAATTAAAGGATGACTGTTGTAATTCAAACCCATACTTACCGGATTTATTTTTAACAACTAAGAAAATTGCTAAAATAAAATAAATTAATAGAAATTTCTTTTTAAGACAAACTCATAGATTCTCTTCAACAACTTAGCTTCAGTACAACTTAGCTGGGAGTAAAGCGAGCTTTAAAATTTAGTATAAGAAATTGTAGAAAACGCAAAAAAAAGACAAAGAGCTTGAAGTCTATACTTCTTTGAACCAAGGCGAATTAATTTTTCCAGGTGGCATCGTTGCGGCAGCTGAGAATTTTTTGTTAAATTTTGTAATGTGTAGAATAGCTGTCAAAAGTGAATCCTTTTATATCACAAAATTTCTTTTTTTATTATTCTTTAAAAAAGAATTGTAAGAAGAGTTTTAAATCAATTGAAAAACCGAATTTTAGTAAAAACGTTATTGAAAAGGTTGAGAAAAACGTGTAGTAATTATGTGTGTTCTAAAGTTTATCATACACTTAAGTGCCTGTTTTTCTTTTTATTGTTGTATTGTTGTAGCCGTGCTGCCACCTTATGTGAATTCGCCTTGCTTTGAACCAAAGATAAAAACAAACTGCAAAAACAGCCATTTAAGTTAAGTAAATTTAGCTCTTTTAGGAGAAGAGAAGGAACACGATTAATTTATTTATAAAAAAGTCTAATTTTGAAATTGTCCAATCGATTTCAATTAAAGTTTTCTTTGTGTGCCATTAGCTATAGACTTGATACACTGGCACCTGAAAGATAGCGCTGTTTCTTAAGGTTCAATTAGACGTGACAGAACCATAATCACCATTGTTTAAACAAATTTTTTTAGAAAATACTTTATACGATTATTATTGACATGCTGTTACCGTTAACGTTACCGTGAAGTATTAACTGTTTCTTTTGTGTGCTCTTATTTTTCACATTCTCTGCATTGTATTGGTGTGTTTCAATTCATATTTGTTGTTTGTTTTGTTTTCTGGCCATAGTTACGGGTGAGACGTTATAGTATGGCACCTTTATTTGAACTTTTAATCCTTAAATATTTAATGTCAGAAGTAATTTTTTCGATTTAAAATTATTTTCTGCTGCATTTAGAGTGGTGGCGATTTAAAAAATAATTGAAAAAAAATACATAAAAATGTCATCGGCTCTTAATGGGTTAATCATTTTTTAATTTTTTTTATTAGTTTTTTCTAAAAGATTTCTTCAAAAGCTTTTAAATGATACCCGTATTGACAATCGAACTCTTTTATGAAAATTTCAGAGGCAAATGGGCGAGTGCCAATTTTTTTACTTTATGTTTTTTTCCTTATTTTTAATTCTCTATCGCCCCATTATTTTTTTATTTTAATTACTTCATTGTTCCAAATAATATGAAAAATTAGAGAAATTACTCCATGCAAAACACTTAATTATATTACACCCGAAGAAGTTTGGTCAGGTAAAAAACCTTGTTTAAAATATTTAAAAGTTTTTGGATGTAAAGCTTTAACTCACATACCTAAAGAGAAGAGAAGGAAGCTTGACTGTAAGGCAAAAGAAGCAATTTTTGTTGGATATAGTGCTCACATGAAAAATTATCGTTTCTATGATCCTGCTCGTAATGAAGTGTTTTTAAGTAGAGATGCAAGATTTTTGGAAAATGAGTTCTTCGACCATAAGTTACATGATGATAAAGCGGATTTTTATATGTACGCGGAATGTGATTTAGTGGGGGAAAAGCAAGATGATAATAATATACAACAAGAAGTTCTTGATTTAAATCCAGTTGTTGAAAATAGAAATATTTAAATCGATTAGGAAGTACTGAAAGCCTTCTCATAGATGAAACATCAGAAGATGGATCATCAGAAGAACATTTTTCAGATGCTACTAGTGGTACACCTTTTGAAGGATTTGAAACTGAAAGCACATTACCACAACCCTTAAGAAGATCATCAAGGACTCGAAAGCCAGTGCAAAGATATGGTTTTGAGTGTAATATTGTATATACAGAACAAGAACCTGTCACCGTTAGACAAGCACTTCAGAGTGAACAAAAAGATAATTGGATAAGAGCCATGAATGAAGAACTTAGAGCTTTGATTGAAAACAACACTTGGGATATTGTAAGTCTTCCTAAAGGAAAGAAAGCTATAGAAAGTAAATGGTGCTTTAAAATTAAAAGAGATTCAAGTGGTAATATTGAAAGATACAAAGCAAGATTAGTAATAAAAGGTTACTCGCAACGTTATGGAATAGATTATGAGGAAACATTTTCTCCAGTTGTAAGATACTCATCAATACGTTTATTGCTAAGTCTAGCAGTGCAATATAACTTAGATATAGATCAAATGGATGTCGTCACTGCGTTTCTACAAAGTGAGCTTGATGAGGAAATATACATGAATATTCCTGAAGGTTTGAATGCAGATAACAAGAAGGTGTGCAAACTTAAAAAGTCCCTTTATGGTCTAAAGCAAGCGAGTAGAGTTTGGAATAAGAAATTAGACAGTACTTTAAAGCAGATGGCTCTAATCCAATAAAAAACAGAACCTTGCATATACTTCAAGATAAAAGATGAGGAAAAGACATACGTTGCAATATATGTTGATGACATTTTAATTTTTACAAATAACCCCGAAACGAAACTTTTTATAAAAAATAGTTTATTTCAAAACTTTAAGATGAAGGATATAGGGGAGGCAAACTTTATTCTAGGTATGAAAATTACACGAGATCGTGAAAATGGTAAATTATGGTTGGATCAAGAACTTTACATACACAATGTATTAAAGAAATTTAACATGCTTGATTCCAAACCTGTTGCAACACCATTAGATGTTAATCAAAAAAGTTCTAAAGATATGTGTCCTAAAACTGAAGATGAACGCAAAGAGATGAAGTTAATACCATACCAAGAGGCAGTTGGAAGTTTAATGTATGCTGCACAAGTTAGTCGTCCAGACATTTCGTATGCTGTAGGTGTCCTAGCAAGATACAGTAACAACCCTGGTAGAGCACATTGGCAATCAGTAAAACGTGTTATAAGATATCTTAGAGGTACAGCACATTACAAGCTGCAGTTTGAAAAAAATTCCAAAGAATATATTGAAGGTTACTCAGATGCTGATTGGGCGGGAGACAGTGATGATGGAAAGTCAACATCAGGTTACGTTTTTAAGTTTCAAGATGGTTGTATTTCTTGGAATAGCAAAAAGCAACAAACAACTGCACTTTCTACAACAGAAGCAGAGTATATGGCGTTGTCAGCTGCAGGTCAAGAAGGATTATGGTTGAGGTCATTATTCTCTGAACTTACGAAGACATCAGCAGTAAAAATTAAATGTGACAATAAAAGTGCCATTAATTTAACTCAAAATAGTACATATCACTCCAGAACAAAACATATTGACATTCGTCACCATTTTATAAGAGAACTTATTGAAGAAAAGAAAATTGTAGTTGAATATATTAATACTGAAGAGATGGTTGCTGACATCTTGACAAAGTCACTAACAAATTTTAAACATTCCCATTGTTGCGGTCTTATGTCTATAGGTGCTCAATCTAGTGGGGGTGTTGAAGAATAAGAGTGAACACCATTATTATATACTTTGTATATATTGTTTTATATAATTTGTATTTTATGTTATTACTGAAAAAATAAAATTTTTCTTTCTTTATTAAACTTTCAAACAAACAATAAAAAACGAGTAAAAAAATGTCCACAACTCAAAATGACTTCGTCTAAATTAAAACATCTAAAATACCATTATTAGGTAACTATTAATATGGGATACCTTTTTTAATGTTCCGACAAAAACTCATATATAAATAAATAAATAAATAGTTTAAGTATGAGTAACATTAATGAAGTCATTTACTTACTTGTAAACCATTGCATTGTCACACCGGTCATCGAAGGCATAGTCGAAACGAAATTTATGATTTTCTAAGAATTTTGTCAAATCGACTTTGTTGCGTGGCTCATGTACAATCAGTGTATCCTTGCGTGGCACCGAAATAACATCTATTTCTTTGCGACCTATTTCTTTGCGTGATAGTGGTCTCTTACGCACACACACTGTGATTTGATGATCTTCAATAATCTGGCCATCGGTTAAGGGACTAAATTCCAATGTAGATTGATAGTCCCGTATCATTTGTGCAGTTTCCCAATTTGGATTTCCAGGATCTTGATTCATTAAAGCGTTTTTCTCCTCCTTAATTTCAGCTTGACGAGCACGACGTTTTTCTCGATTCTCCTTAAGACGCTCGACCTCTTTTACTACATACGAGCGCCGCCCACTTATATTGCTAGGAGGCACTGCATTTGAGACATTATTACTAACAGTGCCGCCACCACCACTGCCGCCGCCGCCACCATATGACGTGGTATTGCCTACAGAGGTGGTATTGGTAAGACCACCAGAATTGGTGGCCGAGGTTAAACGTGAGGCATTATTGGTGGTGCGTGAGCGTACTATGCCTGTGGTTGGTGGCTGAGGTTGCGGTGGTATATTTTCCACATGCTCGGCCACGGAGGCGGACGACATGATATGGGAGGCATTAATAGTGGCTCGATTAGTACGGTGGCCTATGGCACCTTGTGTAGCATTGCGCGCAAGATTCATTGGTGCAGTGGCTGCCTTTTTGGGCTCCGGTGCAGCTATCAAAGTTTCCTGTTCATTTTGTTCTAGTATTTCAGGATTAAGCGCAAGTATAGCGTCGAGCTCTACCTCCTTACCTTTGGTCTCGCCTCGTTCATACCATTCCACAGTTATGGATTTGCCAGATTCATTAATTTTTGAAACGACCGCGGGATGTATACGGCCATCGGTACGTTTTATGTTGACACTCTGTCCAATCGAAATGTATTCCATAGTGGGTGTTGTTTTTGTTTTATATTATTTTGTAGTTTTTGGCGTAGGTTTACCTGAATGGCAATCAACTTTCGTGAAATAGCGGCAGTAGCAAACAATATCTGTAGCAGCAGTAGAAGTACTAGCACACAGATTAACTCACACAATTATAGTATAAACGAATTGCAGTCTTAAAATTTGTGTGTTTGTTGGTTGGCCGTTGTCTCGTCAACAACAACGTTTTTGTACGACTTCAATTCTTTACAAGTTTTTTTTTTTAATTTCTTTAATTTTGAGCCACCAAAAAACAAAAAATTATATTTAAATTAATAAAGTGACATTGTTTTGGTGTCACTCAACTACAAAAAAACTCACCGCTTTGGTTGTTGTTGCTGTTGTAGTTGTGTTAGTAATCAAACCAAAAAACTTTTTTTTAGGAAAATTTTAATAAATGGAGTTTGGCTTTTAACGTTATTTTTTCAGCAACGCCTTAGCGAAAAGAAAACTATTCATTAAAGTATTCAACTTATTTTCTTTATATTTTTACTTCTTGTTTTTTGGAACAAAAAAAAATTACTTGGATTTCTCTTCCCTATATTCGAAACAAAAAAGAAACACTTCCTTCTAGTCGCAAATTCTTAAATTTTTGACAATTTTGTCTTTTAGACTCTACCTCTGTCTTCACCTCGTTTGTTGTGTGTGGGTTTTTTACTATAATTGTTGTTATTTTTACCATACGATACTTTACTTTAGGTTTAATTAAATTTTACTAAAATTTTTTGCTGTCCGTTAAGATGATTACTCACAAAGTTTGTTGGTTAATATAATTAAAAAATAAAAAAAAAACAAAACAGCTGCTGAGCTGCGGCGGTATTAAACAACAAATATTTCGAGTCTCAACTATAATAATGTTACTGTAGTTGTGACAACACAGACTGCAATTCGCTCTTAATTCGAATATCCAACTGACAAATTGCAAAGTAAAAATGGCGGCGAATTACTACTCTTTTTATCTAATATGTTCTCTTCCTTTGCGTTTGTTGCTGCTGTAGCGTGATGTCACTCAGGGTTGTTATAAATGAAGTACATTTAGCAATGATGCAAAATTAGGCAGCAACTTTTATATTTTTCACAACAAATTAAAATTTAAAAAAGAATAAAAACTAATAGTTTTTGAACCAAATATTTTTGAAACGAAATTAAATTGAATTTTGAGGGATAGCTTACTTTGAAATTAAAAAAAATTATACTCTCTAATAATATGTTTTAGTTTATGTTAAATTACCCAGTAGACAATTTGTACAAATATATTTTTAAATTAAAAACCTGAATCACTCAATACCGAAATAATCGCATCTGTAATTTTTTTTTAAGTGAAATTATTCGAAGGAAAATTTCAATGTAGATTACTGAAAGAGAACTACTTATAATTAGTATATAAATTGCGCTTGACAGACTAAATAGTACAATTACATTACTAAAAAAATTGCATGGAAACAATGTTTGGATAAAAAAAGTTTTAAAAATTTGGCGACCAAAAAATAAGCTTTTCTCAAAAAGTATGTTGTAAAAACTTAAGTTTTCATAATGAAAAATAAATAAATGTGCTTGATTCAATTGTTTAAGATAAAAATGTACAAATAATGAGTTTTGCAATGAAATTTGAATTAAGGCTATGATTGTAAAGACAAAATTGAAACGTTTAGCGTTACTTTTTTATATTTATAAACAATGTTTGATCTAAGCAACCGCTGTATCTAGGCCATTTTAGGAACTAATGAAATTTTTGTCGACTCAATTTTGTGTACTAAGGTCAATGCTTGTGTAAAAAAATTTCTATCGGCAATAAACTCAAAAAACACCAAAATAAGAAACAGAATTTATTTCTAACAGTATAGTTTAAAGTTAACTTTACACAACTTTTGTGTATTATATAAAAAATATATAATCTAAAATTTCATATGAAAAATTAATTATTTGATTTCGTATTTTATATTACTTTACTTTAATTGTGCTTGCTTGATTCCTTCACATAGAATTTAGCTTTTAACAAGAAATATATTTTATTTTTATTTTATTTTATGAGAAATAGCAGAAAAGTAAATTAAAATTATTATTACTTATTAACAACCGTGATATTAAAAAAAAGTACTCAAAACAGTTAACTAGTGAATTTGCCGCAAACATTAACAACCCTGTTTTAAGCGTAGTTGCAAAACAAAATCTGCACTCATTTATTTTATTTACTTTCCCCCTCTATAGTGTGATGCTATTTTTCGAAATTACAATATGATTAGATGTAAAATAAAATGCAAAGGGAAATTGCATTATCTACAAGAGAAATGCCGCAATGATTTAAATACAATAAAAACAACTGAGAAAAAAATTGGCACGCACACACTTGAAAACTTTTTTTATATTGCAATCAAACACAATTTTAAAGATAATACAACAAAACGCGAAAGCAAAAAATTTAATTTGGAACATTTGAGAGTTCTTACAATTTTAAATATTTTTTTTGCACTGAAACGTTTTTTTTTCTAAGTTTTCGTGTAAACAGGTAACAGATGTTAAAGCCAAGTTTTTATGCTGACCAAGAACTAAAAATCATACAAGCTGGTGACAGTTGTTGATTCAGAATGAGAACGGCCGGCAACAAAACTCAAAAAGGCCAAGGTGATTCTTATGGCTAATAAGGAGTTTATCGAAAAGCAGCAAAATGTATTCAGGCTAGTTGTTGTTAGCTTTAAAAAACTTATTAATGCACTGGTAAAAAGTAAATCTTCAATGTTTCGAGTAAGATTCAAACCGCATACAATATATGTTTGTAAGCCATTATATTATAATGGAAAATGAAAGTACACATTTTCTTTAATATCAACACAATTCGTAGTTAAAGTCTTATGCAAACCATTATAAACAAAAGAAGTTTTTTTTTATAAAAACTTCATCTTTTGCATTTTAATTTTTTCACATGATTATATGAAAATCACTTTGTAGTCACACTCTCACTAATTTTTTTTAAACAAAGTTTTCACACTTAAGCTTTTGCTTTGATTTTTTACTTATTGCATTTCCTAAAATGGCAATCAAATCAATTGTATTACAGTAAATAATGTTTAATGCATCGGCACACAGAAGTTGAATATCTGTACTACTTATGTACATACATATGTATGTTTGTGTCGCACAGTTTATTGTAAGCTACTGGTAAACTTTTGTTCCGCTGTCATTAGAACGGTTCTACTCAAAAACTGAACAAAATTTTATTTCATTTTTTCAAACGTGCAAGTTTTTTTTTTTTTTTTTGTTCCATTGCTCATTCAATGTTCGTTTTTATAGATTTGTTGTTGTTGCTTACTTGCATTTTTTCTTTCTATTTTGTTACAATTAACTAACCGTCGTTGTCGTCTTAATGACAGTTACCTCGACAACCGAAAATTATCAGCATGTAAATAAAGCAATAAGAAAATTTTCAATTTAAGGGCGGGTTTTTCCACTTTTACTTTTCAATAAAAAAATTCTCTTGCATTTTGTACAAAAATGTTTGTTTTTCTTTTCTTCTTTATCTTGTTTCTTCCAAACAGCTGATATTGCCTTGCCGCTATTATTGTATTTGCAAATAAATCAATGCTGCCAACTTTTCTTAGGTTTTTCTAAATAAATAATTAAATCAAATCTTGATTTAGCTATGCCGAATCTTAGATACCCTTCACCATCTATGTAAATATAGTTAACTGAAGTAACTCCAATAAAATATAGCAAATATTGGGGTGACAGAAAATTAAAAAATAAAATTTTATGTATATATATATGTGATTTTACATAAAAATTCAATTGGCTCAAAGATCTTTTCGAAAGCTTTAATATGATACCCATATTAATATTTTAAAATTTTTGAAAATTTCAGAGGCCCGTTACTCGGAATATACAGACAAGCGCCAATATAGTGATAAACACTTGATATTTTTTTTTTGCCCCATATATTTAATTTTTTTTTGTATTGGAGTTACTAAATTTTTCCAAATGATTAGAAAATTTAAAGGAAGCCGTTGTGTTTTGCCCGCAGCATCGAAGGACATTGACTGAGCTTGCTGATTTTCAATAGCACCTCTTTCGGCACTATGTCTGATCGATTGGCGTATTTGATTTTTTTCTAGCTGATCTAGTGCCTCGGAGAACTTGATTTCAACACTAACACGGACAGATGGAGATCGGTCAATTGACTTCGCCATGCATAAGAAATCAGAATATATATATATATATATACTTTATGGGTTTAGAAATGGATATTGTTGAAATTATACTTTTTGTGATGAAGGGTATAAAAAATCGTAAAGTAGTTAAAGCAAATAAACAAATATTCATTGTTTCAAAACTAATTCGTCTGAGGTAATTAAAGCATCCTATTGGTCTTTAGCTTTTACTAGAAATTCCGAAATAAAGTTAATGAGGTAATCATTTCGACGTTTGTTGTATATGAATTTTTTTCATTTCAGATGTCAAATTTCATATAAAAAGTTATTTCAAATGCCAAAACCATATTTAAATATTTTAACATATGTATATGGATTTTAAAATATTGCTATAGATTTAAAAAATGTATATAAAATAAGGCTAAATGATGTATGTAATTAAATGTTTTAAGGTTCGATAGGACTGCTTATGTAAAAAAATAAGATAAAATATTTTTTGGTTAAAATTTATTTTATTTATATGGATTATTATTTTGAAGTTTTGGCTAAAGTTCTTTATTAATTGTGATAAATTGTAAAAAAAGGCAGTTAAATATATATAGACCTGAAAAATGAAATTAACTTCTGTTTATAAATAGATTAGATAGACACAGAAATTGTAGCGAATAAGGAAGTGCAATTCATTCTGCTAGTAACAATATTTTACTGGTTCTCTTAATTTTTATTTTTTTTTTATAATTTATAGTGAACTTAAGCCAAAATCGAAATATAATAATTCATCCATAACAAAATTATGGTTAGAAAATTTAACGAAAACGGTACTAAAATAAATGTACTTTGCACTCATTGTCCGTACATTTTTTTGCTGTTTAACTATATCTTAATACAACTCTGCACTTAACAATTTAATTATAAATCAAAACAAATACCCGTTATTCACATAAACAACAACACTTTTTTTACAATTTTTTCCTACTACGTTTGACATTTAGAGAAAACTAATTTTCGCCAACAAATAAATTGCATTCTAGCAAAATACCACAAAACTATTGTAAAAAACCAAAAAATAATAATTAAAACCAAACGTTTATAAAAAATTTAAGATATACGTTAATTTTTATAAATTTTTTTTGAACAATAATAAGAATTTGGAGGCCCTATCATGGATATTATGGACATACAAGCAGTAGAATCAAAACTAAGTGATGTCACTGTGACCCCAATACCACGCTCACAGGTACAAAATTTCTACAATTACCAGCAGCAACGCGAACAGCGCGAACAGCAACCACAAATACAAATATCTGCAATACATCATACTCCACGGGAGCGTCATACTCATAGTATGTCGCTAAATGAACGGGATGATAAAAGAGGTAATCATTCATCTAGTAGTCGTGACCTGTATGCGCATTCAAAGCGTGAACGAGACTATCACCAGCAACTTAGTCAGGTAGCGGCAGCCGTTGCCAGTGGTAATACATCTAATGCAGCTGTTGCTGCCGCAGCCTTGCAATACACACAGCAGCTGCAAGCCCAATTAGCTTTATTGCAACAACAAGCAAACACAACTGCCTCACCTTCCATTACTTTGACGCCAGCAAATCCGCGAACCTCGAACTTCTCCTCAACGCTGGCCTCATCTTTGTCCATGACACCCATACCAAATACTAACTTAAACAATAATAGTGTTAGCATTACCTCAAATGGTAGTGGTTCTACATCCTCACTTCTTAAATATCCACAATCAACTTCACCGTTGATTTTAACAACTACTCAATCATCTAA
This sequence comes from Cistogaster globosa, assembly GCA_937654795.1. NCBI lineage: Eukaryota > Metazoa > Arthropoda > Insecta > Diptera > Tachinidae > Cistogaster > Cistogaster globosa. The sequence goes on from OW569406.1 coordinate 6,683,611, forward strand.
TATAACAACTCCCATGACCTCAATGTCGAACCTGCCGGCATCTGGACAAAGCAGTAGTCATAATAATGGCCTTACCAAATACGCCCAACTATTGGCTATAATCGAAGAAATGGGCCGAGATATAAGGCCCACCTATACGGGTTCACGTAGTTCCACAGAACGTCTGAAACGTGGTATTGTGCATGCTCGTATACTAGTACGCGAATGTCTATTGGAAACTGAACGTTCAGCACGGCAATGAGATTTACTTTCGCCGGAGGCCAGTAGAGACTCATCTTTGGCTATTTCATTAAAAAATACTATTGATGTCTTACAAGATTAGTTCTCTTTATAGTTATTATAATTTTAGTTGTATTTCATTATTTTATTTTAATTACTTTGACAAGCGTTCTTATATTGTTTTTAATTTAACAGTTTTAATGAATTTAATTTCGAAGATTTTTAGTTAAAAAAACAAAACAAACAAATGTTTAAAAGACAGATTCGTTAAATCTTTGTAATTATTTCTCAATTTACTACTGCTTTTAATCCAGATGAAAATAAAAAATTTTTTAAATGTTATTTTGTTTAAAAATCGAATATAAATTATAATTTTTTATATAAATCGAATTAGGAATTATTAAGTTTAAATTTTGTTTATATGTTATTTACAAATGATTTTTTTAACATATTTTAGGGTCTCTAGGAAATGCTTTAAAACATCTTAAAAAATCTAAAAATAGCACATTTTAAGTTATAAAACTTGCTATGAAACCAATAGCTTATTTAAAATATGTTTAATTAATTTTTTAATTTTTAAAGAAAATTTACTTATTTTTAAAATTCGATCTATAGGGTTAACGCAATTTTTAATTTTTGGTCCCACGGTTTTGAAATATAAAACAAAATATAAACAATTTTTTTTATCTTAAATAGAAAAGAAACTTTTAAAAATTAATTTAACAATAGCATTTTGAAAGATAAAAATATGAAATTTTACATATTTTTGCCCAAAAATAATAGTCTTAGCCCTAAAATATGCTATACATTTTTTTAGTTTTTTACAACTTCAAATGTAAATGCAAAGACAAGCCGCTTCCCTCTGATTTTGGGACGCCTTTTAAAAATAACTTAAAAACTGGTATGGAGATTAACTGTTAAAAAACGTTAGTTATTAAAAACAACACTTTTCCAAAAAAAAGAAAAAAAAAAAATGGCTTAAAAAATTTATATATTTTAAAGAAAAATAATGTTAATTTGTATACGATTTATATTGAAATGGATAAAAGAAAACAATATTTACAAATTAGTGAAATTTTTGCAAGTAAAACAACCTGTAAAATTGAAATATATAGAAGAAACTGGTAAAATTAAAATAAAATTTCCAAAAAATTGGTTTCTGTTGTTGTTTTTATTTAGAAAATAAAGCAATTTTTTTATCCTAAAAATTATTTATTATTAACACATTAACAAATTTCTTTAAAAGGCAACAAAAATTTTTTAACAATCAAACTGGGGACAGCAGTCAGGATAAGGTTTGGAATTGTCCTGAGGAAGTATTTTGCAATTTTCCGCAGCCTGTACATCAGGGCAACTAAAAAATAATAAAAAAATATAATTTGATAAAAACTAAAAAAAATCTGTGTATGTAATATATATTTCAAAAAAATTTTGTTGTTTGTTTGTTTAACTTTTAGGTTACTTTACTAACAGAACAAGGCCACTAGCAAAAATTTATGTGGCCCCCAAGTTTTAATAGAGTCATCACAAAAAAAAAAACAAAGTTTTTAAACTACATAAATATTTATTTGAAATTAAGAAAAAAAGGAAAATATTTGTGATTTGCACTTGTTTAAAAAATTCAAAGAAATATTCGAAAATTCGAAATTAAGCTCTTAGCTGCTCTACACAGCTAATTGTAGTTGGTTGAAGGCTTTTTTAAATAAATATTTAAAGCTTTTCAAACATTTTATTAAATACTCAGTTTAAAGTTATTAAAAAAAGCTACAACTTTCCGTCCACGATTTATAAAAAACGTATTTGTTGGTATTCTTCATCTGCTAATAAATAATAACAATTTTATTATTAATAATTTTTGTCAACATTTTTAAAGTTTAATTTTTTTTTGTAATCAAGAAAACTTTAGTAAAAATTTAACTTGAAAATTTTAATTTTGCAAAACGAATATCTACAATATTATTTTTTTTTTACAAATAAAAAGTTTCGTTGAAACAAAGTTTATGCAAAAGGGTACAATGATATAAAGATATATTTTTTCATTTGGATTTATTTTTTATTCTTTAACACATTTAGACCCCGTTTTATTTCAAAGTCTCTAAAAAAAAGGTTTTCCAACTTCTTTAAATCCTCTAATTTTCTAACGTCTTTATTTTTAAGCAACCAAATGTTTTTTTAAGTTTAAAAAAAGTCACACTTTGCGTTTATTAACGATTGTAAACAAATGAAATTTTTAAAGGCAAATTCAGATAAATAAATTATTTTATATTCGTATCTGTTCAACTTTTCAACATATTTTATCGATATTTTTTTAGTTCACTTTCTAAAGATGTTTACCATTTTAAGGCGTTTTTCTTTTCAAGAAAATATGTTGTTGACAACACTTTTTATTTCTCTTCTATTTAAAAAAGAGATGCCAGATGGTATTGATTGTTAAAAAGTTAATTGAGCGATTTTTTATAGATCGCCAATTTTTGTTTGTTTTTCTAACTTGATTTTTTAAGGAATCTACTTTCTTTTTAACTTCATAGTGATTCCTAGGTAATTTTGCAAAGACAATTTAACTTACGTTAGTATTTTAAAAGTAAGTGCACTGTTTAAAAAATAAATAATAATAATTTAAATTTGATAAGCATTTTAAATTAAATTTTTCATATAAAATATGCTTTAAAATTTGCCAGTAAATAGGCAAATATTATTTATAATTTTTGTTTTTATTTTGTAGTTGAAAAAAGAGGATATAAAATAAAAGCACTTACGATTTACCCACTATGGTGTTTGATCCGACACATTCCAACTGTGAACATTTGCCAGTTTCTGAATAAGTTTCTCCAACATTTAAAGTTCGTCCGTGAATTTCGCATTTGTTAGCTAAAATGTAAAAAATTAATTAAAAATTTCATAAGTTAAATTTAACTCCTTGCCTTGAGCATAAGCAAAAACAGCCAAAATGACACACACAACAATCAAAAAGCTCTTCATTTTACTTTTTATTTTGGTATTTAGTTATTTAAAAAATTGAAAATTATTATACGAGCTGATGCTTGAAGCTGTTAGAAATAACTGACTAACAAGTGCTAAAAATGCTCAGCTATTTATACTTAGATTAAGACTTCATCTTATAATAAAATTAGGTTAGATTATAATTGAGATAGTATTTTTTTAAGTTTTAGATGAAACGTGTCGTAAAATAATCTGCATAAACAACTTTTTGATAGGGAGATAAGGAAGTTGAAAATAAAATAAAAAACATATGTGTACATATTTACATACATATATACGCATATGTTTGTATATTTTTGTCAAATACCGAAATCACTATGCTTTAAATGTAGATCCTCTTGTTTACGAAAATAGTAAAAGCTTCAAAAGTACGAAAAATATAAAATAGCTAAAATTTAAAATTTTATGTTTGCTGTAAAAAAAAGATAACAAAGATAGCGGACTTGATAAAAAATTTTAATTAAAACTGACAACAAGATAAAACATAATAATACCACCTGTTAAAAGAGATTTATTGCTACCAAAGTACCGTTACGTCCCATATTGCTTTATATTCATACAGTGAGGGTTATTCACGGTTGGAAAAAATTTTTAAGGTTAGGTGCTTGATATTAAAATTAACAATAATTCTTCCAAAAAAAAACTGACTTGAAAATAGACAAATTTAAAATCATATTTCTTTAGGACGGTTATTATACATTTATTATATTCTATTATATTCGAGAAAGATTGAGTCAGAATCAGAGAAACAAGTCGTGATAAAAACTCGGCGGCGGCGGCTAAGCAAAAAATTGTCGGCGGCGGCTGTAAGTCGGCTAAAGCCGAGTATCAAGGAGTTCTTGTGTATTGGTGTTAGGAAGAAGAACAACAAAAATAAACAAACTTTAGATAAAGTAAATGTTACAAATAAAGACGCAAGATTAAAAAAAATTTTTTAATTATTTTATTTACAAACATTTAATAAGTTATGCATTGTTTTCTCTAAAAATATATTTCTATTTCAATCAATTTAAAATAACAGCTTCAAATTTTAAATTATATTTCTTTACTGAAAGTAATTTAAATATGCAAAATTTAAAGAATTAAAATTGCCGGCTAAAGGCCGGGGCACATAGAATCCGTCATACGTTAAACTTTAAAAGATTCAAGTAAAGTCAAAGTAACGACGGATGAGGTTGGCACATTGAATACTTTGCTGACGGATGTTAAACCAAAGCTTGCTCTCTATTTTTATTCACTTTTAAATTTAATTTGTATTTTATTCACTTGTTAATTTAATTTAATTTGTATTTTATTGTTTGCCACCAAAATTGTTTTAAAAAATCACAAAACACAATTAAAACACAGCAAGAGTTAAAAGAAAACAGAGAAGAAGAAGCAGTTGATAGTTGTCAAAGTATTCAAAAGTTAAAAGTTGACCAACTTTCGTACTTTGTGTTGACGGACACGTATTGATTGTGACAACGCTCATAAGAAAACATGTATTTCAACTCACTTGTCAGTTGAATTTGTCAAAGTTTAACGTATGACGGATTCTATGTGCCCCGGCCTCAACATTTTTGAGTCGTGACAAGCCGCACTACTCGGCGGCGGCTCGACTATTAAGAAAAAACCGGCGGCGGCTTTCAGCCGGCTGTGAGCCGCACGACTTGTTTCTCTGGTCAGGATTTTTTATAAGTCGTAGTACAAAATATGAATGCGAATTAAATAAAAAATTCAGCAGTTATGTGATCACTCTTTATTTTTTACACTTTTTAATCCTGACACAGTTAAACAAAACTCGTTTAAATTCTAAGCGTTGGTCTAACTATACAAACGATTGGCTATAAGCATCAAATTACAACCATTAGGGCACCCTTTAATTTCTACTTTTAAATATTAATATTTTTTATTATACTTGATATAATAATGGACATTCTGTCTAATTTTCGAGACTTCGTTATTAACAGTTTCAAAGATAGAACCATATAGGTCATATTGCAGCAGTTATAGGGACACCCTTTAATTTCCAATTTCAAGTTTGCTACTTGTTATAGCGAACTTAGGAATAAAGGCTCTGTGCAAAATTCAATCAACTGTCTACAACTGTTCAACAGTTTGGTCATATACTTTAAATAACAGCAACTATTGTAACACCCTATAATTTATAATTTTAAATATTTTTACTTCTTACTATACCAGATAAAGTTGTGGACATTCTGTTTAATTTTCCAGTGTTTGTGTATAACGGTTGAAACGAAAGGGCCATAAAGGTCAATTTATTTGAAATATAGAAACACCCTTTAATTTCTAAATTCAAATTTTATACTTGTTGGTATAGCGGACTTATACATATACAGGTTCTTTGTAAATTTCAACTATCTGGCTGTAAAAGTTCAAAAGTTTGGCCACATACATCAAATTATATTAGCTATTGGGGCACCCTTTAATTTATAATTTTGAATGTTTATACTTGTTATTACAACGGTCAAGATTATGAACTGTTTTTAAAACGGAACCAATCTGTAAGCATAATCTATCAAATTAAAAGAAAAATTTCAAAATCGTTGCAGAAATGACAAAGTTTTGCAGGTACAAACACAAAAAAAGCAACATTCAGTCGAATTGATAATCTCCTTCTTTTTTACAAGTCGTTTTAAAATGAACAAAAATACATTCCGTCTTAAGTTCATTTATATCTTTTTTTATTTCTAAATATTTTCCAAAGAAAACAGAAAAAATTGTGCCAGCAAAATATAAAGCAGAAATTTTTTGGATCGCTTCTGCTGTAGCTCATGATACTTAGTTTAGCAGGACATATTGAGGGCCGGGCACATAGAATCCGTCATACGTTGTACTTTGACAAATTCAACTAAAGTCAAAGTAACGACGGATTAGGTTGGCACAATGAATACTTTGCTGACGGATGTTAAATCAAAGTTTGCTCTCTATTTTTATTCACTTTTAAATTAAATTTGTATTTTATTGTTTGCCACCAAAATTGTTTTATTAAAATCACAAAACACAATTGAAAAAAAGAAGAAGAAGCAGTTGATAGTTGTCAAAGTATTCCACATACGTCAAAAGTTGTCCAACTTTCGTACTTTGCGTTGACGGACACGTGTTGATTGTGGCAACGCTCATAAGAAAACATGTATTTTAACTGACTTGTCAGTTGAATTTGTCAAAGTTTAACTTATGACGGATTCTATGTGCCCCGGCCTTTATAAAACATTGATGAACTATTTCTTTGGCCGTTTACGTGGAGTTGCTGGCAAAATCGCGCACAACCCCATCGCTTTAATTTTTTAGCCATCTGTTGAAAAAAGCAATAAAATTGCCGTTTTTTTAAATCAGACAAATAAATAAAAACTCTGTGGCATTTAAGAGAAAAACACAAGTTTTGTGCAATGAGCAAAAAATAATTGATAGCAGTTAAGGATAGGATCAAGGCGCATTGAACAGGTGACTGCATTAGATCATGCGGTCAACAATTTTTAGCTTTTACATGTATTTTGTTTTTGTAAAAACTGTTTAGCTGTCAAAAACGCCTAGAAATATGTGTGTATGTATTTGTGAAAAATAAAAAAGCCACTAAAAATATATTGACAGACGTTGTTGATAGCTTAAGGTGCCTTTAGACGAAATGTTTTTTACATATGACTTGTCAGATTTTCCATAACAAAATACATATGTATCGTATAAACGGTTTAAAACATTTCTTATGTTAAATACATATGAAAAAATTTCATTTAGAGCGTGTTCTATTTTTATATGACAAAGCATATGACTTCCAGTGGTGCAACTTGTTTTTTCTTCACTTATACCGTTTTTAAATAATCAAAAAGTTTAAGAAGCACTAAAATCGTTGGAAGCAGAATAGAGTTGACATCTTTATTAGCATTAACAGAGCCGCTCACAAAACAACTGTTGTAAACAATGATTTACTTTGTAGGTTTTTGTAGAAGGAATTTGCATGTAAGCTTAAACGCGAAACTTAAAGCCATATGTAAAAATGACTTCTTTGACATACATAAGGAATTACATGTGGATTTTCAAACTGACATGTCATATGTAATAAACATTTCGTCCAAGGCGAATTAATAACAGGTGGCTTTAACAGCCCAGGTGATTTTTTGATTTTTCCTTCTTCGAATGTCAAAAGTTATATTCTCCTATTGTACTTCTTTCTTTTTGACAGCCGAAGACGGTTTTTACAAAAACAAAATTTTTCGTTCGCAGTGTTGTATTCATGTTCGCCGTGAGTATACCTGTTATTAATTCGCATTGATTTCGTCTAAAGGCACCTTCAACAAGATTTTACAAAAACAAAATACATGTAAAAGCTAATGCATTCACCTGGTATTATTGCACCATGAATAGGATTGACTTTCATACTCAGTCGTACGATCTGTCAAAAATTTCATGTGAGCTACAAAAGGTATGAGAGTGTGAATTAAAAGTGTATGTGTGTGACAGACTTTTTGACAGATCTGTACGATTTTATATGCTATAGACACAATCAAGTCCACCGACCATCGGCTACAAGATGTCAAAAGTAGAATACATGCGTGCTTATGAGAATAATTCTTTTAGCCGCTACACGGCTACCGAAAACAAGGCTACTTTTGTAGCCCGCAGCCAACTTAGGCTAATTTCTGTGTCCGCAAGCAATAACAGCTAAAGTCGAGTTAAGAACAAGTTGAGTTATTGCTAATATTATACTTCTAACACTCGAATCTGTAATGCAAGTCAAATTTCATCTTTGTGGCTTAAAAACTAAGTATTTTTTACCTTCAGATCTAAACAGCTAAAGTCGATATTCCCTGATTTAACGCAACAATATTAAAATTAAAAATGCTGTTGAAAATTTCCAAAAAACGAGTTAAGCTGTTATTGCTTGTGACCACAGATTTCTATTTTTCTTGACTACAAAAAACAGATTAGTGCTGCCAATACAATAAATGCATGAAATGGTGGTTTTAAAAACGCAATACATTAAATATCGCTATTAAAAACGCGAAAAACTATTATAGTGGCACCATTGAAAAATAACAATCATCTGTTCATTTGTTTACATTTTTCATTTACTTTTTATTTGGCGCATTTTTTTGAGTTTTTTGGTTGTGTTGCTTAACTTTAATACATATGTCAAAACAGATGTTTATTTTTTGTAGTTAGTGGTCGGTAGTCGTTAAAAGAATTAAGTAGCTGGCGATTTGGCTATTTTTGTAGCCAGCTACTTTTGTAGTCGGTAGCCTTTGATTGTGTTTATAACAATAATCTTTTGAAATAATTCATAAAATGATTTTTTTCATGCGATCAGAGTTGATTTTTGTATAATAGTGTGGCACCTACGACGCCATTTTGAAACGATTTTAAAGTAGAACAGAATTCTGCCAGTGTATGATAGTGAATCTTGGCCTTTAGCAGCATTGGTCCATAAATGGAGATATGTATGTTAATAAAAAGGGGAGTGCCAATATTTTCTTTACGTTTTTCAGATTTAATTGTGCTTTTTTGTTGTTTATAGCTCTTTTTTTCCTTATTTTCTGAAAAATCGAATTAAAAAAAAAAGAAAACTGTAAATTAGAAGGTAATTGGAACATTTCTTAATTTCACCAACATATTACGTTTTCATAAAAAAATATTAAGTTTTGCTAAAAATTATTTTTGACATGAAATTATGATTTACTTTATAACTCGTTTTAACCATAATATTTTTATGTGAGAAATTTCTCACTTAAGTAACTGAAACGAGATACGGAAAGTTTAAACTTAAAATCCGTAATAATAGAACATATTTGTATCACTAATCTTATTGTGATGAGTTCTTTGACCGATTACTTTTGTTGATTTTAAGTGTTTTCTAATGTCAGAATAAACTCTATTCCATTAACAGCAAGTACAACAACAGTTACAGCAATATAAACTTGTTTATGCTTAAATACTTTAATAAAAACTTAACTGCGGTGCCAGCAAAATCTTAACAATTAAAATGTAAATATTTATTTTAAAAGAATCAAAAATAAAAATAAATTTCAGACACGAGAAAAACTTGTTTGTCTTAAAATTTCTTATCAGAAAAATAAAAGAGTTTATTTGTTGAATTTAAGAAAAGATAAGCAAAAAGTAAAAAAAAATTTAGTTTGTTCTGAACTTGAATTTGTTTTTAAAAAACAACCTTTGAAAATCTACAGTTTAAATAAAAAATTTATCTACATTTAATTTTTTAACGCCACGTTTTAATGCCATTTAACAAAAAAAAAAAAAATGGAAGCTTTTGCAAGTTAAGTTAAGACTAGAGTCAAGAATCTAAAAGTTCATCAAGCGGCTTTCCAAACAATCGATTAAAACCACACACTGAATAATTAATACAGTTAAAAGTTGGAGACCAAAAATATCAGATTTCTGGAAGTTTATTAAAAAAAATGCTTTATATTAATACGAATACCTAAACCGAATAATATTTAAATATAATAAATTAGTTTTTTTATAAATAAATATAAAAATCTGTTGAGTTTTTAAAAAGCGTTAAATATCATTTTTACATTTAATAATGGGGCAACATTGCGGATAAGGTTTGCTAAAGTCATAGGAACTTTCAACACAATAACGATGGGCCAGCACACGATCACAGCTGAAACAAAAAAAAAAAAAAAGAATAAATAAAACAACTATAAAATATGATGTCTCCGCTTTTGTTACAATGATCCCTTTCAAAAAAAGTTAATTAAAAATTTATTATTTTTAACTTCTGGCCATAAGATTTTTAGTGCATATAAAGGCCTCTCAATATAAAAGACAAACCTAAGTCAACATGCCAAGCGTTATCTATAGGTCACAAGATCGCATGCTAAAGCAATATATTTAAAGCAAAACTATATAGCGCGGCCTCAACGCTTTACAATTGGAAAATCCAATTTGACAGCGCGTTAGTTATTGTTGAAAAGTAATGCCAATTTAAATAGTTCCCTTAATTTTAGCGATTTTATCATAATTTTTGTTTTTGTGTGTTTTATTAAATCGGTGACTTGTTTCTGTAACTAAGGGCCAGGATTCACAAAAATCTGACAGAATTCTATCCTACTTTAAAAATCGTTTCAAAATGACGTCGTACGTGCCACACGATTCTGCAAAAAAGATGTAAGATACAGATGCTTTAATATTTTGTTGTGGCTTTCTCCTCAACTTAAAAAAATAATCAACTCTGATCGCATAGAAAAAATCATTTTCTGAATTATTTCAAAAGATTATAAAATCGTACAGATCTGTCAAAAAGTCTGTCACACACATACACTTTAAATCCACACTATCATACTTTTTGAGCACACATGCAATTTTTGACGGATCGTACGACTGAGTATCTGCCATCCCTTAATTACGACGTAAAGCGCAAGATATCTGTCAAAATTTCTCATGTACATACAAAATGTATGAAGCATCCCTAAATAGCACGGCGTCAACGCTTAGCAATTGGAAAATCCAATTTTGACAGCGCCTAAGATAATGCAGTTGCCTGCAAGCTACTGTTGTTTACATATTTTGTTGTAGTATTTAGAGAACGTTACAAAACAGTAATGACATTTTTGCTTTTTTCGGGCTTATATAGCGTTTTTATCACTGTTTAGCGTTTCATTTTATAGGGTTTTATTAAAAGTGATAGGTTAACATTACTGTTCACAACAAAACGTTGCGCTTTTATTTAGGTATGCACCTTCAGCGTAAAAGCCATGCGTTATTTTGCGTCGCGTCTTACGCGCTAATTTAGGGATGGCAGTATGATAGTCAATCCTGGCCTTAAAGTGAGAAAATTCTCACAAAAAATGTTATAATCATCTTATTTTATACAGGGTGACCTAAAGTTATTCCGAAACATTTTTATTTATTTTTTTTTTGTACTAAAAAGAAAATTTCTAATTTTAGCTCACTCTGCTTAAAGCAATGCAACTACGATTTTTTTAAGTGAGAAATTTCTCACTTTAGTTACAGAAACAAGCTCTGGATAAGTTAACCTTACCGTACATGACACAACGTTTATTTTCTTATTTTAAATTAACATTACATCGTATTATTTGTCGCATGCTGCATTGATTTAGGATGATCTGGTTGATGTGTTGAGTCTTAAGGCCGGGGCAAATAGAATCCGTCATACGTTGTACTTTGACAAATTCAACTAAAGTCAAAGTAACGATGGATGAGATTGGCACAGTGAATACTTTGCTGACGGATGTTAAATCAAAGTTTGCTGTCTATTTTTATTCACTTTTAAATTAAATTTGTATTTTATTCATTTGTTAATTTAATTAAATTTGTATTTTATTGTTTGCCACCAAAATTGTTTTATTAAAATCACAAAACACAATTGAAACACAGCAAGAGTTAAAAGAAAACAGAGAAGAAGAAGCAGTTGATAGTTGTCAAAGTATTCAAAAGTTAAAAGTTGACCAACTTTCGTACTTTGCGTTGACGGACACGTATTGATTGTGAAAACGCTCATAAGAAAACATGTATTTTAACTGACTTGTCAGTTGAATTTGTCAAAGTTTAACGTATGACGGATTCTATGTGTCCCGGCCTTCACACGTAAGAGGTGACGTTACAATATTTAATTTTATATTTTCATAACTTACTGTTTTATATGCAATACAAAGTCTTCACGACAATAGATTTTGAAACAAAATGCATCCAAATTTGTGGGATAAACTGTCTTGTTAACTGGTACTAAAATGTTATATTCTTCGTAGTAGCAATGATCTGGCAGTTCTAAAAAAATAATTTTTTGTAAAAAAAAGTTTTAACTTTTATAATTTTTAAATGAATAAAATATCTTTACCAGGATGTTTCATATTTCCGAGAAACTGTTCACTAAACGAGCTCACATTCCAGGCACAAAAGGCCAAAATGATTGCAAGTATATGGAGTTTGCAAAACATTATTTTTAGAGCGAAAAAAGATTCTTTAAATTAAGATTTTTAATTAATTTTGTATGGTTTATGGTGCAATCTATAAGTAAATCAATTGCTGTACTTTATTGTTTTCTATAGTCCAATCTAGCCTTTTCTGTATAAAACTACTAAAGTATTCTAAATTGTAGTCTAGTCTTCAGTATAATCTGGGGGGTTACTGTTATTTTTCCTAATACATTGTGTTTCAAAAGTGTTCTCTTTCGAATGTAAATACCGCTTGTTCGGATGGTCATTAAAATCAGTGTTGAAATGAGCAGCCGGCTATACGCAACCTTTCAGGACCATAAATTTTCTTTGGTCTTGGCAGTACTCATGCTAGAGAAGAGACTGATCCCTTAATTGTTCTTAGACGGAATGAGTGTTTTATTACGCTACCTTGTTAAACATTTCAAAAGCCTATTAACAGTAATCTAAGGTCTCCGATAACCTTCGAGGCTGCCCTCTCCTCGCAGTCTTGTCTACGCAAACAATTAAGATAAAGCAGTGTAAATTTATGCTGGCTTCGCGACACAAAAGGATATCTTTGGGTTAAATATCAGGTACGCAAAAAAAGATTTGCTTCCTTTATTGGGTTAAGACCAACCAAGCGTTTTGTTACGCTTCCTTTTTGCACACCATTAAGATTTATTTTGCCTCCTAAAGGCCAGTATTCACTATCATACTCAGTCGTACGATCTGTCAAAAATTGCATTTGTGCTCAAAAAGTATGATAGTGTGGACTTAAAGTGTATGCAGTTATGTGACAGACTTTTTGACAGATCTGTACGATTTTGTAATCTTTTGAAATAATTCATAAAATAATTTTTTCTGTGCAATCAGAGTTGATTTTTCTGAAGATGATGAGAAAGCAACAACAAAATATTAAAAGCATCTGTTTTTTGCTTCTCTTTTGTATAATAGTGTGGCACGTACGACGCCATTTTGAAACGATTTTTAAAGTATTACAGAATTCTGTCAGATTTTTTTTGATTGAGTCGTACGATTGTGTATGATAGTGAATTCTGGCCTTAACTAACAGTCATACCTAAATAACAGTCCACCCTAAATACGGGCGTTAGGCATGACGTAATTTAGCGTCTAGTTTTTACGCTGTAATGAGTAACTTAAATAAAAGCGCCAACGTTGTGAAACGAACAGTATTGTTTACTCATCTTATTTGCTAAAAACCACAAAATTAAAATAATTAAGAGAGATAAAATCGCGAAATTGACCTTAAAGTAGCTGTAATGTCATTGGAAATAATTTTGTATATACCACAAAAAAAAAAAAAAACAATAACAACACTTCTTTTGCAGCCAACTTCACTTTTTACGCGCAGTCAAAATTGGATTTTTCAATTGTCCAACGTTAGCGTCGCGCTATTTGGGTTGGTCTTATACATTTTGTATGGGCATGAGAGTTTTTGACAGTTAAATAACGTCTTACGCTCGTATTTAGGGTGGACTGTAAGTGCGTAAGACGCATTCTATCTGTCAAAAATTCTCATGTAATACAAAATGTATGTAGAAAACCATTATTGCGCAGCGTCAACGCTGAGCAATTAGAAAGTACAATTTTAATAGTGCGTAAGATAGTGAAGCTGGCTGCAAGCTACTGTTGTTTACATACTTTTTCTTATTTGTTTACATAGAGAGAACATTTGAGATTAAAACGTCAAATTCCATCGCTGAGAGAATTCTGTTACGTTTAGATTTAAAATGTTATTACAATGAGACACCTTATGAGATAAACTGTCAAATATCAAAAAAACAACTATGTATTTGTAAACAAAATGCCGCCATTACAAATCTGATGCACAAATTATTAAGAATATCTGCCTCAAGAGTATAATTTTATATAAAACGGTTTTGTAAAATGAAATTTCGTTTACATACAACAAATAAATTATTTCTTGTCACAAAATACTCATGCACATGTATATAATAATATTTTCAATTAGTTGCAAGCTGGTGTTTTCTACGCGGCTATCAGTTATTTATAAATTCTTATAAGATTAAGAGAAATAAGTATTTCCCTTGTACGATATTAAGATTAAGATGGCGAAATGCTCTGCCGACGTTTTTTCTCATCTGATATCAGAGTAAATCGCAGTTTTAGATTCTGTGTTACTTCAGAAATGCAATTGGCATTGTAAAACAGTAATGACAATTTAGCTTTTTTTGGCTTTATCTAGCGATTGTCATTTCAGCGTAAAAGCTATGCGTTTAATCGCGTTGTGTCTTAAAGCCAGGATTCAATATCATATAAAATCGTATGATTTAAACACACAAAAATCTGACAGAATTCTGTCCTACTTTAAAAATCGTTTCAAAATGGCGTCGTACGTGCCACACCATTATACAAAAAAGATGCAAAAATATATGCTGTTAATATTCTGTTGTTGTTTTCTTCTCATCTTCAAAAAATCAAGTCTGATCGCATAGAAAAAATCATTTTATGAATTATTTGCAAAATAGTCTGTCACACACATACACATTAATTCCACACTATCATACTTTTTGAGCACACATGCAATTTTGACAGATCGTACGACTGAGTATGATAGTCAATCTTAGCCTTTACGCGCTAATTTAGGTTTGTCAGTAACTGAGTCTTCAGATATATTTATTATTTGACTTGGACTGCAGGCTTAATCTTGTTCCTAATCTAAGAGTCAATGGCTTTGTTCTAGTGATGTAGATGTAGTCTAGACTCTTACACCAAATATTTTATGAACTTTTTTTATTTAAAAAAAATTTTTTTTTTCAAAAAGATTTTAAGTAAATAACTTTGTTTTAACCTCTCGCCCGTTTTTTAACCTTTCGTTTACAAAGTTTTTTTAAAACTAAATACAATTTTTTAAACTTTTATAATTTCATTGTAATTTCTTTTAAAAAAATAACAAATTTTTTTTTTTTTTTTTTTTATTTGATATATACATATTTACACAAATAGAAAAACAAATTGTTGTTGTCATTGATTTATATTAAAATATTAATAATGTGAAAAAATGTATTCATCAATAAATTAAAAGATGATGTTATATTTAGTCCAAATATTAACAAAAACACAAACAAATAACAATAATACCAAAAAAAAAAAAAAACATTAACAACAAATATTTTAATTTGCAATAAACAAACAAATATGTGAAATCTAAATTTACATAAAATAAATTAAAATAAAAGAAAGAAAAACAAATAATATGCTTTAAGAATAGAAAGGCAATATCCAGTTTTTTATTTAAGTTTCTAATACGTTTTATCATACAAATAATAAGCCCGTTATTGACCTATTTAATTCTATTTAAAAATTTTCTGACAGCTCTACTCGTATTTGACATTTCACAATTAACAGTCCACCCTAAATACGGGCGTTAGGCACGACGTAGTTTAGCGTCTAGTTTTTACGCTGTAATGAGTAACTTAAATAAGAGCGCTAACATTGTGAAACGAACAGTATTGTTTACTTATCTTATTTGCTAAAAACCACAAAATTAAAATAATTAAGAGAGATAAAATCGCGAAATTGACCTTAAAGAAGCTGTAATGTCATTACTGTTGGAAATACTTTTGTATATACCACAAAAAAAAAAAACAATAACAACACTTCTTTTGCAGCCAACTTCACTTTTTACGCGCAGTCAAAATTGGATTTTTCAATTGTCCAACGTTAGCGTCGCGCTATTTGGGTTGGTCTCATACATTTTGTATGGGCATGAGAATTTTTGACAGTTAAATAACGTCTTACGCTCGTATTTAGGGTGGACTGTAAGTAAAATAATTTTTTTGAAGTGGTGCCTTTTACGTTTCATAATACTCTTAAAAAACAAGTATGTTGTATGGGGACAGCCTTTAATTTTTAAGATTATAAACTGTTTTTAAAACGGGACCAATCTGTAAGCATAATCAAATATAAAATAACAAAAACTTTTTAAAATTGGTTTAAAAATGACTTAGTTCTGCAGGCACAAACATAAAAAAGCAACATTCAGTCAAATTGATAACCTGCTTCTTTTTTTGAAGTCGGTTAAAAAAACGCGCGTTGTAAATAGAAATCAATATAGTTTTGGTTTCGGATTTGTTCCGGCTAGTTAAATAAATACAATGAGCCAATGACGAAAATCTTTATCGGAAGGTTTGTCATTTAAAGTTATCAAACAACAATTTTGTTGTTGGTGTAGATAACAATCGGAATGGAATACAAAACACCTATTTTTAGAATTTTTGTCTGTTTGTGTTTGCATCACTGCTGGATGGATTAGAAAAAAATTTTATGTGGAGGTCCCATAAAACCTTGGTTCAAATATAGAATACTTTTTATTTTATAAAAATATATCATTTCGTAGAGAAAATAGAGATACAAATGTGAAGTCACCCAATTTTACCGGTACAATAGTACTAAAACAGTTGTCGGTACATTTTATCTTTGTAGATAGAAAATTTTTAAAACTGTTTAGAGATCTCTACAATAAATATTTAAAAATACATTTTTCTTAATTTGAATTTTTAGAAAATTATAAATGACACGCGGACAAAGTCGTAGGCGTTGCTAGTATTTAATATAACGAATGAATACATTAAACAAGTTCTGAAATTGCTTTCGTAAAGGCTTGAGTGTCCAAAAAGTCGGAAAAAGCTGGATTCACCCACAATTTTGTTCCGAAACAATTTTAGTTTTTTGAGAGTTTGTTCTGAAACGATTCATGTACTTCGAACAATTTTTCTGGAAAAACAAAGCTACCATATGAAACATATGTGTAAGCGAGTTGTGTTACTTTACAAGCTGGCAGCACTGTGACAGAAGATTGAAATCACAGAATGCCGTTTTTTTGCGTTTTTGTGTCACAGACATAGTTTTGCTTTTGTTATATATAAATTCTAAATTAAAAAAAAAACTTTCATAATCAAGAACAAAAAATTTTTTTTTAATATTTCTTGAATGTCAATGCAAACAAAGAACGAAAAAGGATGTACAAAAATCTTTCTTGTGTGATATTGTAGCACCTAAACGCATTTTTTCTGGCGTTTTTTTGCCAATCGACGATTGTGCAATCGTACTCCTTTCATAAAATAAAGGTTTATATGACAGTCACCGCAATTTTTCTAAGTAGGACCAAATTCCATGAAATATTTTTTTTAAAATGAATCATGCGATTGTTTAGAGTAGTCAGTTGCGGTTCTTTATAAAAAATTGAATAATCATATGCAATCAGAGTTGCATTTTGATCATGACAGTTTAGCGATTTTTTGAGTAAGATAAATTTCGTTAGATTTTCTTGTGAATTATACGATTATGAACCTTAAATGTGATGCAAAAGTAAAGCAGTTTTTGGTTTAAGGACAACTAACGTGTCACTGCCACAATTGCGCAAGAGTTGTAAGTCCCGTTTTATGCCTCTTTTATCAAAAGTATTATAGACTAAACCTTATAAGCTTAGTTATAGCGAAGCCATACGCAAGGTGATAGTTGTGGCGAACTTATTAATTTTCGCCTTATCCTACGGTTCAGTTTTTAAAAATTTTCACCCAATTATGTGTATGCAAGGGATCCGATTTATTACAGTTTTTCTCTTTGTGATGGTAATAAATTATTTCACCGATTTATACAGCCTGTTAGGAATATTCAAATTTTATACACCACAAATGGATTTTATTAAAAAAATTGTACCAAAGAGAGTGGAAACATTTAAATCTGCTGATAAAGTTGTGGTTAAGTTTTTTTTTATATGTTTTGATACGTTGACTATTAAGAAACGAGAAAAACAACAATAAAAGAAATAATTGCTTAATTCACAAGATCTTGTGTGGTGTATTTTGTATTGAATACACTTTCTGTTTAAATGAACTGAAAAAAGCAAAATTTAAAATTTTTTATGCGAAAAGTATACTTTTGATATGCTAAACAATACGAGTCTTTTCTTTATTTTCTTCTTCTCAATGTGATATGGAATTCACATCTAGTTGATAACACGATTTCCAATGCAACTTTTCAAAAACATGCTAAATAAATTTCCAACAACAAGCATACACTATTGTATTTTAATTGAACAATACACAGTATACATACATGGATACAAGGGGTTTTGTGAATTAAGCAAATAATTTTTTTTTGGCTTTTTTAGTGACAAAAAAAAAATAAAATAAAAATGGCTTCATTTAATCTAGAAATAAAATTTTGCAGAAAGATTAAGCTCGTGTGTACTCCTAAAAAAAGTGTCTGATTTAAGTTACGGGTTTTGACACTTTTTGTTTGAAAGAAGTAGCACTTCAGGCAATAATGTCCATTTAATTAGTGTAACCGTGTTGCATTCTGTAGGAAAGAGATAGAGGAGAGAATAGACAGGTGGTGAAAGTATGGCCATTTTATTAATTATTTTACTTCCCCGGTGAATGTGCTATGTAGAAGTAACGACGAAGGAGGTTGCATGCTGTATTGTTAAATTCTAAATAGAGGTTAAATCCTGGCCAAACTGATTTGTAGTCAACGTGCTTACTACCGCGACTATAGCGGCCTTGCTTCCCCTTCTTAATTTAAAGCAATGACTTAAGGGAAACATGGCATGTTTTGAGGTTTTTTTAATAATCTAAATTTGAGAGCTGCGGGAATACGTCTAACAAGGTGCAAAGACACTGTATTGAACTTAAAGATGATTTCTTAAAAACCGATTGAATGACCCTCGTAATTAAAAAAAAAAAATGTACGTTAAAAGCGATTTTAAGTTAATAAATCAATTAAGAAACACATTTTATTGTAGTTACTAAGTATTGTAAAATATTAAATACACAACCAGTTTTTTTTCAATCTTCTTAACAATTAAAACAAAAACATTTAACTAAATTAAAGTGCATAAAAAACCGCATTAAAATAAACTTGATAAAATGGGTTAGTTATAAAAAAAATTAATAAATAAAATATAATAATTTATGGAGAAGTTAAATGCATAATTAATTTTAAAGTTTATAAGGCTAAGCCCGTTTAGATAAAAGGATGGATATGACATACAGACGGAAATAAAATATTTTTTACAGAGACAAACTAATTTTAATCGTCTTCTCCAGATGTTCTAGTACATAAGTACTATTTATTTTAATTTTTATACAACAACATTTTGCTTCGTTAGTCCCCGTCCCCACTTTGTAACTTTTGTTGGGTACACTGTTTCATATACCTGCAATTCTCTTTTTTTCCCATTCGTAGTTTAACCAAAATCTAAGCATTAAGGTCGAAATTGCAAAAACAACACTTGAATGTATGGACACAAATGCAATTTTGAAAGAGAATTCAAGAAAATTGCAGAAACAAAAATTGCATCTTTGAACGAGGACTTTTGAAAAAAAATTTTCCACAAAAACTAGAAAATATCTGCTAAAACAGCATAAAAACTTAAACATCTTTATATTTATTTTATATAAATCGCTACAACAGGTTAATTTTTTTAAGCTGGTGCAATCTAATAGCGCTAAAATTAAAATTAAAGCATTTACATCACTTAGCTAACGGTTTTTTTTAATTTCGTTTTTTTTAACTGTTATCAATTATTATTTTTTCATTGCCCAGAAGTTTTATTTTTCTCTTAAATGCCACAGGGTTTCTGATTTAAAATAAGCTAAGATTTCCGTGGTGTAATTCCCACAGTGGTAAGTGAAAATGTTGCCGTAAACCAACCAATATGCTAGAAGATAAGCGAAAGGCAGGGAAGGAAACAAAACTATAATTAAGCCCACACTGTTTTTTTCGCTAAGAAATTAAAATTTTCCGGCGTTTGTTTGGACGGCATTTGTTCTTTCAGTCAAACCGCAACTTCGTTAATGCTTAAATATCTCGAAGCCTAAAGGCTTGTTAACATTGTCTTTGATATACTATAAAGATTAATACTGTACTTTAATACTGTTGTTATTTGTAGCCAACAGTGTAAATGCTCAGCTCACTTTTATACGGAGGAGTCTTTGAATACACCCGTTGTATACTACAGGTGGTAAAGTTCGCCTTCTACCTTACTGCCATCCCTAAATTACGACGTAAAGCGCAAGATATCTGTCAAAATTTCTCATGTACATACAAAATGTATGAAGCATCCCTAAATAGCGCGGCGTCAACGCTTAGCAATTGGAAAATCCAATTTTGACAGCGCGTAAGATAATGCAGTTGCCTGCAAGCTACTGTTGTTTACATATTTTGTTGTAGTATTTAGAGAACGTTACAAAACAGTAATGACATTTTTGCTTTTTTCGGGCTTATATAGCGTTTTTATCACTGTTTTGCATTTCATTTTATAGGGTTTTATTAAAAGTGATAGGTTAACATTACTGTTCACAACAAAACGTTGCGCTTTTATTTAGGTATGCACCTTCAGCGTAAAAGCCATGCGTTATTTTGCGTCGCGTCTTGCGCGCTAATTTAGGGATGGCAGTTATGCACTAGCCTGCCTGCATCATTGCAATGCGAAATAAAATGGTAAAGGATTGCAAGCAATTAAGCAATTTGACAATTGTTATCTTTAAACAACTTAATGCTTAACTAAATATTTATCAGTTAAGATTTGCATAAAAATTAAACACGTATTTAAGAATAATATCTTAACTGCAAACAAAGTTAATATTTTTGAAGGTTAAGTTAATGTTTACTCAAAATTTTTCTTAATACCTTTTTTGATATCACTTTTATTTTATAATTTTCTTTTTCATTAAGGCAATTAATTTTCAAGGTCAAGATTAGACAGAGGAGTTGGTAGCGTTGCCAGATTCAAATTTTTAGAAATTATAAATGTTGAGAAATTTTTTAAGCAAATAAATAACTACACTGAAAGAAAACACTTCATTTCAACATATTTTAATGAAATGTTTATTTGTTTTTTATAGGACAGATCTTAAAAAGTAATAATTTAGAATTGTGTTTCTGATTGTGTTTCTTTTTTTTTGTTCTTGAAGGCCATTAAACATTTTTTGTAAGTCAAGCAAATTAAGGCAATCTGGCTTCCCTAATATTATGCATAACTGTGGTTACTCAAGAACATTGTTCACTTAAGATTGCTTTAATGAATTCATTTTTTAAAGTCTCTGATGGTACAATACGAAAAACATACATACGCTTTCTGCCCTTCAATTTATTATGTTTATTGTCTTTTATTTTACAAAAATATAATATTTTCAGCTGGCACAATACTTTTAAGTTTAAAATTGCTTTTTTTCCTTTTTTCCTGAACATATTTATTATAAGCTTTTTATCAATTATAAATTTATTTGTTGTGTATTAGTTCCTCCCTAATTTTTCTTCTCAAATATAATTAATTATTTTCGTAAAAATTTATTGCTTCGCAAATATAAATATTAAATAACAATAAGTTGTTTTTTATAAACAATCGACTTTATTATTATTAAATTTTAATTTTGTTTAATTAGTCATGTATTGTTTTAATTAATAAAACCCTCGAAAAAAGTGAGCAATAGAAAAAGAGGAAAAGCAACAATGGCTCATTTAGTATTAGCTAATAGAGCTGCCAGACTTATTGTACATAGCTGGATACAATCAAGGAAAAAATCGTCAAGAAAACAAGATAAATGCACTGTTTAATGCGGTTTACATGCTGGTGACATCATAAGACCATATTTACTTAAATACGAAGGCGGAGCTGGCGTTACAATGGAGATCATTGCCTCACCATGACCAATGATTTTTTGTTTGAAAATGTCGATGTCACTGATCCGGACAAGATACCTCTAAGTGGAATATAAACACAGCAACCGTTGACTTATTGAAAGAAAATCTGGCGATAAATCCAGGCGATTTGACACCTCTCTTATATTATCTGTCGAGTCACGGAAAGTCACAGATTCATGCTGATAAACTAGACGCTACTGATGCCTTGGAAGCAAATATACTTCGTTTTACCAGTGAAATGATGGAAAAAGTGGTTCAGAATACACTTTGTTGAGAGTAGCCGTTCTAGCCATGTGACCGAACTTATTTTTAAATATTAATGCCATATATTGATCTTTCGAATAAGTTTTTTCTTTTTTTTTTTTTTTTTTGAGTTACTTTTTATAATTTAAAGTTCTATTGAGCTTACAAAAATATTATTTTTAATTTTAAGAATTGAAAAAGTTGATCTTAGCAGCACGGTTCTATTTTTCCAATGATTTCTAAACTCAATAAATATATTATTTTTGAAATACAGACTGTTTTTTGCTTCCGTTCGAAAAATATTTTTGGCCTTTAAATTGTCTAAAACATAATTTACGCACCATGTTAGCCCATTAAATTTGACTCTTTTAGACCATCGTTGTCGATGTTTGCACTCATATTTCATTTTATTTTTAATACTGGCATTTTTAAAACACGCCATCTGTTGGTCAACCATTTATTAAGAATTTTTTTATATAAAAGCTCACAACTGCCATTGGACTAATAAAAATTGGTTCCAATTTTTAATATTTTTTCTCTATTGGAAAAATATTGTATCGTTCTAGGCTATTTTACATTAACTTCAATTCTATGTTTTTAATGTTACTCAAATACAATAGAACCATCGTTTTATTTAATATAAAATGGTATTTTACAAAAGTTTCCATCCCTGTTCAGGAAAACTACAGTTATCTGTAGTAATGTTAATAGAACGTAGTGTTGCCAAGACAAAAAAAAGATGTGTAAATTTCAAAACAGCTATTTAAAAAGTAAGAAATAACAAATAATAATAAATAAAATAAATAAGACTTTCAAAAACATGTAAAAAATGTAAAAGCATATAAAATATTTGTGTTATTTATTAAATTAAAACAAATATATTTTACATATACTTTTTTGTACTTTCCTGTACTTTTAGGCATTATTGTTTATGCGAGTAACTGAGCTAATACCCAGTTCACACATGTCAAGGTTAGAAAACGAGAAATAAAATGATTCTGCACTCCTTTCTCTTCCACAAAATTCAGAATTGCTGCAAGAAAACTTGACGTGTGTAAACTGGGTATAAGTTTTTGTTTACTCTCATTTTACCGCATTTTGCCTCAGATTTACGAAATTGCTTTTATTATGAAATGAAAAAATTTTATTAAATTTTTTTTGGGATTAGATATTCTAAAATTAATAATGGAATAAAATACTTAAATTTTAAATGTAGTTTTGTCATATACAGTGTGACCGCTGAAAATTTTCAAAAAGTGACACAAAAAGGCGATTTGAAAAAAAATTTGCACCAAAAAGGGGAAAAAAAGAATTTATTTTAAAAGCTTATTAACTTCTTGAAACTTTTTATTTTCAATTAACATATAATGTTCAATTTATTTTAACGTTTTAACGTCCAATCTTCTAGATCAGCATCCAATATATTCAAAGCTAAAAGCACAGATTCGTAAATATTTATTGTTCGGCATCAGAAATTTTGTGCTTATAGGTTTCATTATTCGTTTTACTTTCTAATAGCTTTAGTTCTGTAATAAATATCTCTGGATCAGTTATTACATAGCTACACTATGAAACTAGCTTAAAATAAGGTATGACTTTATTAAAAATAATAAATAATACATTCAGATTTTTATTCTTAAAGTCAATTCTTAAAACTTTATCTTCATACAATTTTTGATTTAAAAAATTAATATTATTTTGATTTTATATTGGTTAAAAAAATCTTAGAAAGTTCTTCAGCATACTTTCAAGATTTGAATTACATATTTGAATATCTTATGCTAATTATTTTATATATTATTATTATTATTATTATTATTATTATTATTATTATTATTATTATTATTATTATTATTATTATTATTATTATTATTGTATTTGCTTGAAAAACATTCATTTTAAGGGCCCTTAGGTGCTGAAAAATAAAAGGTAACATCCCTGGGTTCCGTTAAAAAAAATACTGTTGCATACTTTAAGGAAATTACATATTATTACACATTCTTTATGAATTAAATTCTAGACAATCAAATTTCTAAACAATCTAAGCTCTAAACACATAGACGACAGCAGACTTCACAACTTCACGGCTTCAAATGCTGCTTTGATGTCAGTTTCATAATTATTTTGAAGACAGCAACAACATAATAATCAGCTAATGTGTCCATACTATTCCTCTGCAAAATTTTACAAACGTATTAAAATAACAACAGATAATCAAACAAATAGGTACTTTACCATTATCTTAAAATTAACTCAAACTAAAAACTCAATACTATGAAATTAAAAATGAACAGCTGTGTATTTAGCAATTAAAATTTCAGGGATGCCGCATATATATTTTATAATGAATAAAATTTATTTCCTTATTGTATTTTTGTAATGTTCTTTTATGTTTAGTATTAAAAAAAAGCTTTTGTTCTTATTTTTCCTGACCGTCAAAATAGAAAATAGCCAAAGTTGGCAGCAGCAGCAGTCGTACTGCTGTGATGTCCTCAAAATAATCGTTTTCATATAAACACATGTATTTTATTTTTGACAGTTTGCTGTCTGCTGCCTGCTGTCGTCTATGTGTTTAGAGTTTAAGAGCCATTTTTTTACTTCGTACTTAAATGTCATTTAAGTTTAAGTTCTATTTAAATATGAAATTCAGTTTTTCATTAAATACTTTTTTAAATGCAACATAAATGACCAATCGTGCTCATTAAATATCTATTTAATTTTTTACATTTTTATAACTTTTAAAGGCTCCATGTAACATGTAAAATTTTGTTATATTTGGCTAAATTTTCGTAACTTTTGGTACAGACGAAATAAAGTAATATTACCAAAAAAGTACTTTTTTCATTATTTAAGGTAAAAACCTCTCCTGACATATCCACCTTTCTTAACATATTAATTAATAATTTTAATAACAAAGGCTACTTGCAAATTCTATCAAAATCCTACATAAAAAATTGGTTTGAAGGCTGAAGCTTAAACCTGCGAAAATTGTTAGCATCGTTAGTTATTCAGCTTTAAAAATTTGACCGCTTGCTAGTGGTACCATGCCGTACCTTGATTTAAAAGAAAAATGTCTTTTAATTTCCTTGAAGAACTGCCGGATTATATTACGGAGAAATTTTAGTAATTTTATGTTAAAGTTTTAAGCAAATAGGACTTAAATTAAACGGATTAAGTTAAAAACTCCTACCTTAGTTAATTTTGTTGAATGGCAAATTGAGTCTTGACTTAAATGCTTATAAAAATCATCGGGCTGGAATTGTTTTTTCATACGTTTTTCTATATATTTTATTTTCATTTTGTATTTCTTCAACAAATGAATTTGTTCCCTTGTTATTTTCCCTAAAATATGAAATAAAACGTTTTACTATATTTTATATAAATTACATTAAATTTCAAATTACATATTTAAAGAAATTTTTAAAATGTAACTTTAATGAAGAAATAAAACGAAGGACAAGCGTTACTTTCTTGTCTCTTGCTGGCAACACTGATGGTTATGGCATTTTTTTGTTGTTGTTGGGAAAAACAAAACAAAAGTATACAAACATTTTTGCTATTGATAGAACAAAACTTTGTTTTGCATTCATTTCTTAATTAAAATAGTTTTAGGTCATTACAAAATTAAATAAAGAAATAAAATAAGTTTAGGTAGTTTTTTTATGTATTTTATATATTAAAAAAATTGCATTTCCTTCTGCTTGTTAGCAGCTGTTTTTCACAAACTATTAATAATTATTTCGATATTTCGTAATGCTGCCATATTTTTATTATGGTTAAATAAAAACGATCATAGATGACTGAAAAACTAAAATTGTATTTAAATACAACTTGAATTTAAATGCCAATTAACTAAATGCGTATTTAAATATGAAGTCAAAAACTGGCCCTTAGTCCAGAGCTTTTAGTACTAAGAGTTATTATTATCTTCATTGAAAAAGATTAAACTGTGATAGCCCTATTAAAAATAACCATTTAAATTAATTTTACGATATGCCTGTGAATTATTTACAAAAAATAATGTTTACTATTTTATTCCATTGTGTTATTTACGTAGCAAGTGTTGTTTCTATAAAAAAAATTGTATGTAGGTAGTGAAAAACACGAATAATTAATTTTATATAAAAGCAACAAATAATAATTAAATCTGCAACAGTCGACAATTGACACTCTCTCACGATTGTCACTTCAAAAGCAGAGTTTATTTGAATTCAAGTGTTTAAGGTTTTAATAACTAAAAAATAAGCAGCGTTAAAGTTTAAAAAAAGTAACAAAATATAAAAAAAACTTGCTAATTACACATTAAGGAAAAGTAAAAAATAAAAAATATAAATGAATTTTTTTACAAACTTATTGTTCTTAAGCCTTGCTCTTGGATTAGCAATGGCAGATGTGCGTTATCGCGGTAATGCTGTACATCCAGGTGTGTGTAAATATTCAATTAGTTAAAAAAAATTTTGTAAAAAAGTCTTTTTTAAATTCAAATTTTAGATTATCCCAATCAGTGCTACTATGAGGAATTAAAACAACCCATACCCATTAACCAATCGTTTACACCCATAAATCGCGAGGGTCACTGTCAACGGCTTTACTGTCGTTCGGATTATGTTTTATTAATCGAACTGTAAGTAAAAGTATAAAATGAAAAAAATTTGTAAATTAAAATAATAGCTTATTTAAGGTAAACAAATGTGGCAGAATTTTAAGCAAAATTATCTTTTATTAGGAAATTTTCTTTCGTTTAGTCAAACCAAAGTAGAAAAGCTATTCAGTTAATACTGATTAGGACAGTGCTGCTCCAGATAAGAAACATTTAGCAACCCATTCGTATAAATTATTTACTCTTAACTGATGCCAATAATAAATAAATAATAATAATAATAATAATAATAATAATAATAATAATAATAATAATAATAATAATAATAATACGAGGGCTGCTCTATATATTTCTGGCCTAATAGTGAAAATGCGAATATTTATAATCAAAAATGGTTTTATTGTTTTTCAAAGTATTCTCCAGCATGATTTATACACTTTTGCATGCGCTCAAACCAGTTGCCGAAGCACTTTTTCCACTCCGATTGAGACCCCTCTAAAACATGGTTTTTGAACACTTCAACAGCTTCTTCTGGCGATGAAAATCGTTGACCACGCATTTTTTTCTTGATGTGCGGAAACAAGAAGAAGTCATTAGGTGCCAAGTCAGAGCTGTACGGCGGATGACCCATTAATTCGACGTTTTGGCCGGTCAAAAACGCTCTGGTTTGAACCGATGTGTGAAAACATTGTCATGGTGAACAATGATTCGTCTTCTCTTGTTGGTTTTTCGAATTTCTCCGATGACTTCAGACCAGTTTTGCCGAAGAAACAGGCGACCATTTGCTTCGAAGTGCTTCTTCCATGAACAACTTTCGTTGGATTTTGCTCGTCTTTAAAGACCCACACGGTCGATTGTTGTTTCGTTTCGGGCTCATACGCATAGATCCATGATTCGCCACCTGTGACGATCTTATAAACGTCTTTTGAAGCACCGCAATCGTATTTTTGCAACATTTCTTTGCACCAATCGACACGAGCCTTTTTTTGAGCGACTTTCAAATTGTACGGGATCCAACGAGAACAAACCTTTTTTACGGCCAGGTGTTTATGCAATATCAAATGTATGCTGGTGGAAGAAATGTCCAAGGATGTCTCTATCTCTCGGTATGTCGCATGTCGATCTTGCATTATGAGTTCACGCACGGCATCAATGATCTCTGGCACAACAGCCGTTTTTGGACGACCTCCACGGAATTCGTCTTTGAGCGAGCTTCGGCCACGATTAAATTCATTATACCAATTTTTCACAGTGCTATAGGATGGTGCTTCATCGCCATACAAAGATTTAAGTTCATCAATGCACTCTTGTCGTGATAATCCACGTCGAAAGTTGTGAAAAATGATGGCACGAAAATGTTCACGAGTTAATTCAATTTTTTTTATATTAATTTTTTCAAGTCACTGTATAATCATAATAATAATTATAATCGTTTGCTTAAATATTTCAGAAAAATCCTATGCCAAGTCTACTATTTTTCTGCAATATTTAAGCAAACGATTATTATTATTGTAATTAGTGCTATTATAAGTATTATCATCATCATAATCATTATCATTATCATCATCATTATAATTATTATTATTATTATGATCATCATCATCATCATCTTCACGTAATCATTATTATTATTATTAAACTAGAGTAGATGCTAAAACCCTTTAAATAAGCTTTTTTAGAGACTTTTATTGGTCCAGCTAATCGTTGCACTTATTTAAAAATTATCATATAAAAGTTTTATAAAAGTCGTTAAAATTTGTTTTCTATTTTTTTCGAAATCTAAATCAGTAGCATAAATTTTGTATAAAGTGCGATTTTTTTTTGTGGTATATGAATGAAGCTTTTCAGTGAAGTCTCATTATAAGATTTTTATTTTGCAAATAAAAAAAATATTATTTCGTGAGGTAAAATTTCGTTAAATTAAAAAGATTGTTTAGCAAGAGTTTTCTAGAAAACAATTAAAAACTTCCTAATAAGTAAAGTGAACATAAAATTAATATTTTTTTTTGTTGTTTATTAAAAGAAAAAATAATCAGTGTCTTTTTTTATTGCCACTAGAGATAGATAAAAATCATAAACGACATGCTAGAATAAAGCAAATAAAGCTTAGTTAATAAGCTTCTTAAAAGAGAAAGAAAAATATGTTAAAAAAGATAAAAATCTTAAAACTTTATATTAATTTAAACACATTTTTTAATTTAATTTATTTATTTTTTTTAATTGTAGTTGTGGCCGTCATAATCTGCAACCCAATGATACTTGCAGCATTGAATCAGATATCCGTCAACCTTATCCCTCTTGTTGTCCTCAGCTGGTGTGTCAAAATGACAATAATTTTATATGAAAATGAAATACTAAATGTTAAAAAAAAGGTGAAAACATTTTACCAATATGAAAAATATTTGCTAAATTGTTAAATTTGTAAATAAAAATGTGTTAAGTTTAAATAACTTTATGTATGTATTTGGTTTTTCACTCAAAGCAGAGACTGCAACAAGGCGAATAAATTATTAGGTGGTCGCATGACTACAAAAACAAACATTTTATGCAATTTTGTTGTTGAAGAGCATCAAGTCGTACAAGCAGCTTTAAACACATTCACCACTGCAACTACCGACTGCAAAATTTCAAAAATAGAATACATGTGTCAAGGCGAATAAATTACCAGGTGGCAGCGTAGGCGAATTCAGTATTTTTTGCTGGTATACACGACTGTCAAACTCCATATATAAAAAATATACACAAATTTTTTATATATGGAGTTTGACAGTGGTGTACGCCAGCAAAAAATACTGATTCGCCTACGCTGCCACCTGGTAATCGATTCGCCTTGACATGTGTGCATACGAGAATGATTATTTTGAAGACAGCAAGGCAATAAGGCGAAAGGTTGTTGTCTAGGCTGATTTTGCCCTGCATTCTAATTAAACTAATTTCTATTTTTGTTGGCGACAATAGACAGTAGAGTGATGTCAGTGCTATAACTGCCATCCCTAAATTAGGGCGTAAGACGCGACGCAAAATAACGCATGGCTTTTACGCTGAAATGAGATACCTAAATAAAAGCGCAACGTTTTGTTGTGAACAGTAATGTTAACCTATCACTTTTAATAAAATCCTATAAAATGAGACGCTAAACAGTGATAAAAACGCTATATAAGCCCGAAAAAAGCAAAAATGTCATTACTGTTTTGTAACGTTCTCTAAATACTACAAAAAAATATGTAAACAACAGTAGCTTGCAGGCAACTGCATTACCTTACGCGCTGTCAAAATTGGATTTTCCAATTGCAAAGCGTTGACGCCGTGCTATTTAGGGATGCTTCATACATTTTGTATGTACATGAGAAATTTTGACAGATATCTTGCGCTTTACGCGCTAATTTTGGGATGGCAGTAAGTCATGTAAATTAATAAGTGCTTAAAAACCTCTTATTTGGAAAAATACTAATAAAAACTTAAAAAAATCTTGTGTTTTTTATTAAAAGATTTATACAGATATTTAAAAATGTATATTATTTTTAAGTTTAGGTGCATGCATATGTATTTTCAAGTATTTTTTTTAATAAAAAACATTTTAATCGTGGTGGCGAAAATATAGAAAGAATAACTCTAAAGCTGGATTCACCCATTATATGTTGTTTGACGTGTTTCTTTTTGAGAGAGAGAGAGAGAAAAAGAAACAATTTCAGCTTGAATATAAACAAAACTCAGCTGGGCAATTAAGACCGCCTGTAAGTTAATTCGCCTTGACTGGAACTAACAAAATTGTTATTTAAAATAATTTCATATTCGCCGTTATAGAGCACCACGTTGATGTCAAAAATAGCTGAGTAAGCAAAAAGAAGCCGAAGGTAATATATCCTTCTCTCATTATTTGGTACTTTAAATGAAGTTGTACCCAGTTGGTTTCTTTATCCTGCGTATGCAGCAATACTTCACATTTAATTTTTTGGTTTTAAAATTTAGTTCAAAATTTTTATTTTTGAAATTATTTAAAAATTTTGACAACAACGTTGAATATAAACAACAATCAGCTGAGCTATAAGCGCCACCGGTAAACTAATTCGCCTTGAATAGTTTAAAATTACTTCGAGGCCTTCTTAATAAGCTTACTTAGTGACCGGCAGTACGGCTTCCGTAGGGCACGCTCTACGGGTGACTTATTGGCCTTCCTTTCGGAAAAATGGTGTCAATCCATTCACCATTTCGGCGAAAGAAAGGTGGTGGCGTTTGATAAAGTGTGGCATGGTGCACTCATATCAAAACTGATTGCTTTTGGTGTCGTTAATATCTTCACTCGACTTATATTGAGCTTTCTCAGCGATCGCACTATACAAGTTGTAATAGATGGGATCTCATCAAGCGAGTTTAAGATAAATTCAGGGGTGTTGTAAAAGAAGCATTTAAGTGCCTAGGTTTTCTGAAACGGTGTAAGAAATACTTCACTCCATCTGATCTCCTTACTATCTATGTCAGCTTTATCAGACCGAAAATAAAATACAACTCTCATGTATGGGCCGGTGCTTCAAAACCTATTTTGGAGCTACTCGACCGCGTGCAAAAGAGAGCGAAGAAGCTCATCGATGACAGTTAGGTATCCAGCTCTATTGACTCACTAGAGCATCGATGCAATGTGGGATGTGTTTCACTGTTTTATCGTTACTACAACGGAATGTGCTCTTATGAAATCAGAGTACTTGTTCCTGAAAACCGTACTTTCATACGCGCAACGCGCTCTGCACAAGAACGCACTACATAGAAAATTGGTTTTTTAGTCGAACAGTCCGTATGTGGAATAAACTCCCTGCAGAAGTCTTTCCTACCACTTAAAAAGTTCAAAGATTCAAATCAAATGTCCACAAGCACTACTCCCTCTATTCCCCTTCCCACAACCTAATTTCCTAGTTCTGGGACAATGCACTGCATAAGTAGGGCTCATCCCCTGAGTGCTGGTCCTAATTAAAAAAAATATATTGAATATTCATCATTTTTATTCAGTTTTAATTTTCTTTGTTAAAAAGGGTTAAAGATCTGTTTTGGCTTGCAAAAAAAACTCTTACCATCTCTTAATATTTATGTTATTTCAAACTTGAGCTATTTAATGTCTTAAACATATTACTACACTACTTTGAACAGCCGTTGGAACCTTTTTTTTATATAAAATAAATGCCGGTTTTTTGACGGAGTGAAGTTCCTCACATGTGTGTCGTCTATACAGCCTACCACCCGTGGTATTCGATATTTTGTGTAAAAGTCTTTTGATATCTCTTTCTTTTCATCAAGAGATGGCCACATATTCCACTAGGGAAAGAAAACTTCTGTTAGCACTTCATTAAATGTAGATTGTGTTAAGCCGTCATCGATTTGTCTGCCCACCCCCTTTTGGTAGCTGCATTTTGCCAAAAAGCTTAAGGCTCTAACCAATTTCACTACGGTGGGTATTGGGAACATTTTACCTCTAGGAGGCAAGTTTTCTTCACAAAATAGACTTAAGTATCTTTTATAAGCACGCAAACTATTTATAAATCAAAACAAACAATTCAAAATAGGAATTTTTACTCTAATGATACAGACTTCTTACAGTCCACCCTAAATACGAGCGTAAGACGTTATTTAACTGTCAAAAATTCTCATGCCCACACAAAATGTATGAAACCAACCCAAATAGCGCGACGCTAACGTTGGACAATTGAAAAATCCAATTTTGACTGCGCGTAAAAAGTGAAGTTGGCTGCAAAAGAAGTGTTGTTATTGTTTTTTTTTTCGTGGTATTTACAAAAGTATTTCCAACAGTAATGACATTACAGCTACTTTAATGTCAATTTCGCGATTTTATCTCTCTTAATTATTTTAATTTTGTGGTTTTTAGCAAATAAGATAAGTAAACAATACTGTTCGTTTCACAACGTTGGCGCTCTTATTTAAGTTACTCATTGCAGCGTAAAAACTAGACGCTAAATTACGTCGTGCCTAACGCCCGTATTTAGGGTGGACTGTTACTCCCAAAAAATTCGCGATACCAATTTGTTGGGGATGGGAATACACGTTTACTTCCAAACAACTTATTCCCCTAACATTCGCGATAGGGGTGAATGTTTTACTTTATTTATTATTGTTTTGAAACAAAATTTCATAATTTGCTTCCATTTAATTTATATTTATCTTAGATTCACTTTTTATTGTCTCATATACACATACATACATACATACATATGTATATGATTTACTGTTCTATTTTCTTTTATTCATTCAAACAAATTATTTAATTGTTTAAAATATAACGCACAAACATCCAATTTTTTTCTTTAATTTACTAGAAAAAGAATTAAAAATTTGTGCTCAGAAAGTTTTTCTCTCAAGGAATTATAAAAGCAACACTATAGAGTGTTATTGTAATTAAAACTACAAGCGTTTAACGACATCAAAAATAAAGACTAGATGCAATTGAAAAAAAGGAAAGGAAACGTATCTGTTCTGGCTTCCATAATATTTGTTACTACATAAAATACCCTAATTATTAAAATAAAGCAAATTTTGAACAGATTAAATTCTATAAAATTACAATTCTTTTTGTTTGGACAACTTTTAGTTAGATATATATTTACTTTTTTCTTATGATAATTTAAATTTGTCTATCTTTATTAGTAGAAGGTTTCTTGTGTGGGACACCTGTTAATTTTTAACACAATTGTATTTTTGGTATATGTCATAATATTGTATAGCTTTCAACATTTTGTTGTTTTGAGTATTTTTTTATTGCAGTAGACTAGTAACTTCGTTTTCATTTAAGGGAAATAGTTCAATATATTTTCAATTTTGAAGAAAAGCGAAACGAAAATCGACGCACTCTTAAAAAATATTATTTTAGTCTTCTAATAGTCTCTTACACAATAATCTAGATATTTATTTAATTAAAAACCAGAACTGATTTGTTTAAAAAACGCTAAAATAAATATTAAAGTGACATCACTGCAATACACTAAAATCATATTTTTTAAGGCGCGTAAATTACCAGGTGGCAGCGTAGGCGAATTCAGTATTTTTTGCTGGCGTACACCACTGTCAAACTCCTTAAGGCCGGGGCACATAGAATCCGTCATACGTTAAACTTTGACAAATTCAACTAAAGTCAAAGTAACGACGGATGAGGTTGGCACAATGAATACTTTGCTGAAGGATATTAAATCAAAGTTTGCTCTCTATTTTTATTCACTTTTAAATTTAATTTGTATTTTATTCACTTTTTAATTTAATTAAATTTGTATTTTATTGTTTGCCACCAAAATTGTTTTATTAAAATCACAAAACACGATTGAAACACAACAAGAGTTAAAAGAAAACAAACAATGCCATCTCTATTGGCATTAATTTCTTGTTTGTATAGCACGCTTTCAAATTCACTTTAACCGTTATTAAATGCCATTTAACACTTTAATGTTAATATATTGAAACAGATGCTGCAAAACTAGAAAATAAAATTGTTAATGATCTAATTATGACTTTACTTGAAATTGCAATAAACAATCTGAGCTTTCATTATTCATATTCATACGTACACATATAAAATATGTACACATGCATATACTAAACACACTAACCCTGCAAGCATTTTCTATCAAAAAAGTCACTAAACCGTTATTCATGGCTTTGTTATGTGTGGTATCTACAGACGGGAATTTATGTCCAATTTCACTAATACAACTAATTATATTTATCATCCCTAAGAAGTGTTAAAATCGAGTATTTTGAAACTGTGAAATAATATTTATTAGAAAAGATGTGTTTTTTTATACCCTTTACACAAAAAGTAGAAAAAAGGTGTATATAAGTTTGTTATTCCGTGTGTAATTTCTACAATATCCATTTCCGACCACATAAAGTATATATATTCTGACTTCTTATAGCAAAGTCGATTGAGCGATGTCCTTCTGTCCGTCCGCGTTAGTGTTGAAATCAAGTTTGCAGAGGCATTAGATGTATTAGAAAAAAAATAAGTATGTCATTCGATTCGACATAGTGTCAAAAGAGGTGCTATATGAAATCAGCACGATCGGTTTATGACATTCTATGCAGCAGGCAAAACACCACGCCTACCTCTACTTTTTTTATGTCATTTGGAACAATAAAGTAGTTCCAATCAAAAAAATACAGAGAATTAAAAAATAAGAAAAAAAAAAACATCAAGTAAAATTGGCGGTCGCCCATATTTTTTTAAAAATGTCAATATGGGTATCATTTAACTAGATTAACATAGATGGTGACGGGTATCTAAGATTCGGCACTGCCGAATATAGCACTGTTACTTGTTTTTTTATGTTTAATCGAATAATCCTTCTGGTCATTTATACAA
The DNA here is from genome assembly GCA_937654795.1 of Cistogaster globosa. Taxonomy (NCBI): domain Eukaryota; kingdom Metazoa; phylum Arthropoda; class Insecta; order Diptera; family Tachinidae; genus Cistogaster; species Cistogaster globosa. Next base: position 6,718,613 of record OW569406.1, read on the forward strand.
ATGTTAGCAAAAACTAAACAGCCATTATGGCAACACCACTCATGTATAAAACGGCAAAACAAGGGGAATCAATTAACAGCTGCCAGCGTGGGGAATTAATTTATTTTCGCGGGGAACATTATTTTCAACTAATAATTTTCTAGGTAGTTGAGACAAAGGACTTTTAAAGTAACAAATATTATTTGAAGTGTTTTTGTATTAATATAACGGGTATTGTTGTCCAATTATCTTTAGGTAAAAACAAAGAGTGTTTGTTAGAAGATCGATTTTGTTCTAGTAGAAATGTCTTTTTAGTTCACAGAAGTAACAAAGAAGTGACTTCTATCTAAAAATATTCAGCAAAGTGCTGGCAGGTATATTTTATAAGTGTATACACATATGTATGTATAAACATAAGTACTGTATTAATACATCGGCTTTTATTATTTTATTTTCTTATTCTAATTCCTAATTAAAACAAAACAAAAAGATTAACTTAAATTGCTACAAGATTGTATAAATAGCAAATAATTTTTTAAAGAAAGCTTTAGTTTTCAAACAAATCTATTGTTGGACATTATACAAAAATTATTAAATTTATTCAACAATTTAAAGATTCGGGTTTTAAATAATATGAATTTAATTGTCGGAATATTTACTTTATTGGTTGTTGTATTTGTTAATCAAATCTCAGGTTAATTTTTTTATTAATTTGCAAACAGATAAAAAATTATTAATTTAATCAGTAAAAATAATTGTTATCAATTACTCTAGCGACCACTGAGCCCGTTTGTGGCTACAAAAATTCTCGAGATGAGACCGTTTTCCTGAAATATTTACCCTATTCCAAGAAGGGTGAGGACTATGTAGATTTTGCTGCCGATGGCAAATGTTTAAAGAAGGTCACCTGCACAGAAACTTTTACAAATAAAATTGAAGAGTAAGTTTTTGTTTTTTAAATCTATTTTAGTTTAATTAAATTTATTAATGCATTTAATTTTGTATTTCATTTTTTAAAGATGTAAAGACTTTTCGGTCACCTGTCAAAATAAAAAGAACTTCAATGGCGTATTTCCCGCTTGTTGCGTTAAATGTTAAACAAAATAAAAAGTTTAACGTAGAAGATTTTTACAGGAAACGAAAAAAATGATTAACAATTAATTTAATAAATGATATTAAAAAATTAAAAATTTGTTTGTTAATTTTATATTTATGCTATCGATTTTATAAGATATGTAATTGACAGTTGACATCATAGCACTAATGGCAATAAACTGCTGGTCACCCTAATGTGCAAATTAGAACATCCATATCAAGGCATGAGGACAAAAACAAAAAGCGCGTGTATTTTGTTTGTGTAAATTTACGTCTACGCGTCAGTAAAGGCCAGGATTCACTATCATACACAATCGTACGATTAAATCACACAAAAATCTGACAGAATTCTGTCCTACTTTAAAAATCCTTTCAAAATGGCGTCGTAGGTGCCACACTATAGGCCGGGCACATAGAATCCGTCATACGTTAAACTTTTAAAGATTCAACTAAAGTCAAAGTAACGACGGATGAGATTTGCACAATGAATACAATGAAACCAAAGCTTGCTCTCTATTTTTATTCACTTTTAAATTTAATTTGTATTTTATTCACTTGTTAATTTAATTAAATTTGTATTTTATTGTTTGCCACCAAAATTGTTTTATTAAAATCACAAAACACAATTGAAACACAGCAAGAGTTAAAAGAAAACAGAGAAGAAGAAGCAGTTGATAGTTGTCATATTCAAAAGTTAAAAGTTGACCAACTTTCGTACTTTGTGTTGACGGACACATATTGATTGTGACAACGCTCATAAGAAAACATGTATTTTAACTTACTTGTCAGTTGAATTTGTCAAAGTTTAACGTATGACGGATTCTATGTGCCCCGGCCTTATTATACAAAAAAGATAGAAAAACAGATGCTTTTAATATTTTGTTGTTGCTTTCACCTCATCTTAAAAAAAAACATCTCTGATCGCATAGAAAAAATCATTTTATGAATTATTTCAAAAGATTATTTATTTATTTATTTATTTATTTATTTTATTATTCATTCATAGTAATATAAAAGCCACATTAGGCCAATTTAACTATATTACAAAGCCAACCAAGCCTGATTAAAAATAAAATAAACTTATAATAAAAATAGAAATATTTAAGGCCAATGTTAATGAGAAAAATATCTTTGTTTTATAAAGGTTACAATTTTATAGAAAAATTTTAATGAACTCTCCATAAACCAAAAATATCCTTCATAAAAAGGCCGTTAGCACTTAAGTCCATATGGTTCCCAACCAAGAAGAATCAGTAAAAAGCTACAGTACAGACCGAGGTAGATCCCAATATTTTGCAACCGAAAAAACTAAATGAGTAATTTGAACGATAGGTATAAGTGATATACAAAGTCTCTAAAAGCGTTTAATGTTGTATACTGCTTAGGTGTGAGAGTATTTTCAGACGAAAAACATTATTCGTATGGGAAAAAAGTCTAAGTTCAATAGGTAGAAGGTTCCAACGACGCGCTATCCTAACAACAAAAGATTTTTCATACAATGAGTTATTTATCAAGGGAATTAGAATTTGGGGATTTCTAGTGGAATGAGAAAAATGAAACTTGGAGTACAGCTGAATAGGAAACCCGTGTTTAGCAATCCTATAGAAAAAAAGCAGATTGCGTAACGCGAGGTATTCATTAAAAGAACAGCCAAGGAAGCGACGAACATAGACCGATATATGATCGCGTCTACCAACACTATAAATATATCGAACAACTGCGTTAACAGTACGACGCAAGGTGTCGAGAGTACTTGCATTAGCACCTGAGAAAACTTCAAGGCCGTATATAAACTGCGGCATTATTAGTGCATGCACCAGACGCAATTTAATATGGAATGGTAAATATATAGACCTAGAATAGAGTCTTCGAAGCAAACCCGAAACCTTCCAGCTAATGTGGTCAATATGACTTTCAAAACGTAAACGTCTATCCAAAAAAACCCCTAAACATTTCATCCTGTCAACAATCTGAATTCTAGATGTACCAATATATAAAACAAGAGACGGTAAAAATACATCAGCAATACCAAAACAAAGCGCCTTAGTTTTAGACATATTTATAGACAGATAGTTTTCAGAGGACCAAACCAGGAAACGATGAAGAACATCATTGATATCCACTTGGTACATAGACAATGTCGATCGACTACCACGGAAAAAGAGAAAAACATCATCTGCAAATAGGAAAGACTTGCAGCCTATACTATTAACATGGTCCGATAAATCGTTCATATAAAGAACGAAGAGAATTGGACCTAAGACAGATCCCTGAGGAACACCAGAATTCAAACGAAGTAAATCAGATGATTGATTATTAGCACGAACAAACTGAAAGCGATCAAATAAATACGAATAAATTAATTTACATGCAGTTGTTGAAAAATTAAAATTTTCTCTTAACTTCAGAATCATAACAGAAAAATTCACGGAATTAAAAGCTTTAGACAAATCTAGCGATACAATAGTTGCCACCTCATGGTCATTCAAGGCAGATCTAACGTCATCTGTCAGGTCAAGTAATAAAGACGTGGTACTATGACCACGACGAAAAGCAAACTGCGAAGGAGCAATACAATTCCGTACAAACAACAACATTTGATCTTTCATAATATGTTCAACTGCCTTGGATAATGCAGGCAGAATAGAAATAGGCCTTAAGTCATCCACTCCACGAATAGTTTTAACCTTAGGTATAGGTACAACCCGGGCTATTTTCCAAGAGGATGGAAACATCGATGTAGATAGAATGGTGTTTATATGGTAAGTAAGAATAGAAGAGACATGAGGATAAATAACCTTGAGAAAACGAATCGGTATGTTATCAATACCTAATGCCTTAGATTTGACTTTACAGATAGCAAGGTACAGGTCACTTTCGTCTACACAATGAAAAGAAAATCTACCAACTATATCATCCGAAAATCCAAAATTTACAGGGTTACGATCATAATCTGAGGTATTCACAAAATATTCATTCATTAAGTTAACATCTAAATCACAGTTCCATTCATTCCTTTCAGTACAGCCAGAACTTTTTAGTACCCTCCACATTCCAGAAACATCAAGGCCATCAAATAATCTAGTATAGTACTTCCTCTTCTCCTTACGAATAACGCTTTTTGCCTTATTTCGATATCTGCAATATGAAGTCCAGTTATCACTAGACCTATTTGTCAAGAAGGCAGAATATGCTAAGTCTCTGAGGGATGATGCCAACACAATATCCCTAGATCTCATCCAAATATTATCACCACGCGAAATTCTTCTCCTTACTACAGGAACAAAACTATAGAGAGACACAAGTAACGAATTTAAAATGGAACATTGGGAATCAACATTAGATGACCCAAAAAAGAAGGACAGATCGAATTCCGACAGAAAGGATAGGAGACCATCCCATTCAATGGCATTAAAATTACGGTATTCAATAAACTCGACAGAATGGAAAAAACTGATTTGAAAAGCTGCAAAAATTAAAGAGTGATGAGATATAGAGGGACAATGAACTTGGTCAGAAAACAAGACCATAGAATGATCACTCACTAGCCAAAAATCAATCAAAGAAGTAGAGTTATGTGCTATACTAACATGGGTAGGACGAGAATTATGGTGTAATGAAATTCCACACCTAGTACACAACGACCGCATCAGATTAGATTTTTCAACGTTAAACAAATTACAATTGAAGTCACCAACCGTTATTATGTTAGAATACCTTAAGAGTAACTCATAATGAAGATTTTCGAAAGCGGCTAAGTTGCCACACGGTAAATAAACCACACCAAAGAGTATTTTGACATTATTTATTAAAATCTCAAGAAAAATTGACTCACAATCTAAAGATGAGACTTTCAAAACAACACTATATTTAATTCCACAACGCAAGTAAATACAAACACCACCGCCCCTACGATGTGGGCGGTCATTTCTAATCAGTTTGTAGTTATTCAAGCGTATCGAGGAATCAGATATATACGGTTTCAACCACGTTTCAGAAACTGCAATAAGATCAAGGTTCTCATACACTATATTCTTAAATTCATCAAATTTCGTAGCATTCACGGAAGGTTTTATGCTCTGACAGTTGATATGTCCTATTTTAAGTCGGTGTCTATACGAGGCCAACTTGGCATTAATAAGTATTCCGTTGCTTATAGAGGGACCACTATTATCGATACTCATAGATATAACTATATACAAAGAACCTAATAATTGGGAACCAAAGGTAAAAAACTTTCATCATAATAGATTAGTAATTATTAATGAACTATTTCTCTTTTTATACAAAACTAATTAACAATTCAATTTATATTCACTGTTATAAACTATAAAAAAATAGATAATACAAACAATGCATAAAAACACACTAAATAGGAATTTAGTTTAACAAGGCTAAATACATTAGTAAAAAAAAAACATTTTAAATGGTTGAATTATCAGCTAAGAGTTTACCACATTCAGCGAAATCACACTCCAACTGTTTGCCATCAATAAGGGTAATTATAGCTTTCGGTATATCCTTGTTTATTGTTTTATACCTCGTAATAATTTTTAAGCGCATCATCTTTCGACACAGAGAGTTGAGCTTGGATGTAGCGGGGGAGAAATGGTCGTTTAAATAAACTCTGCTATCAATGTCACCTCCAAGAACATCCTTAACCTTAAGCGCTCGAGTTTTGAAATATTTCCTCATGAGAGTGTCTCGAACATCAACATTGCTAAACTTAATTAGCACAAGTTTCTTATTATTCAAATAGCATACTTGATTCAAGTCATACACAGAGACATCAATATTATAGTGTTTGCATAGAGAAATAACAATAGAAGACAAGTTGTTCAGACCCGAAGGCAACCCATTAACAACAACATCCCCACGATTGAGGCGACGATGTATTGCATTAACTTCACCTTCTAAGACAGCTATCTGCGACGAGGTAGAGGAATTTATATGATCCACAAGTTTGCGGCAGTCAACTATTTCAGACTTCATCTCAGTCACACTTGATGCCAACTCACTCTTAAAGTCAGATAACAACTGCATCATAGAGTTTTTAAAATCCGTATTATCATTTTTCAAAGAAGCAGCAAACCCGTCAAAACTGTTCTTAATGTATTTGACATCATCATTAAGCTTATTATCGAAACATGAAGAGTTTGAACAGCCCTCACAGGTGAAAAAAAAGCATTGATACTTTTCCTTGAATAAAGCCAAATGTTTCTCAGTAACATCAGTGCACTGAAGGTGAAACCACAATTTACATAATTTACATTGAATGCTTCCCTGAGACTTTCCAATGGAGTCACCACAATCACCACACTTATAATTTTTAGGCATAATGGTAGGCAGCAACACAACAATTATAAGAATAATGAAATCGTTCAGTTATTTGTTATCAGTATATAAGTACAGTATATGTGTACAATGTACATATGTAAGTATGCAAGTATCCAAGCGTGCGGCAAAATGAAGGGGCAGCAAATACAACAGGCAAAAAAGCAGTTTAGATAATTAATTTCAATAATTAGTCAATCAATATTTGTGAAACTAATTAATTATCAAAAAAAATATTAAACAGACTCAGTTTTTATGACATTGAAGTACTTAGTTAATTTTATTTATACACAGCGAAGTAACAACCACGTTTATTCAGGCATAGAGTTGCCAACTATTATTATATATTATATAAAATCGTACAGATCTGTCAAAAAGTCTGTCACACACATGCACTTTTAGTCCACACTATCATACTTTTTGAGCACACATGCAATTTTTGACAGATCGTACGACTGAGTATGATAGTCAATCCTGGCCTTAAACAGTGACGAAAAATATAAAAAACAGAAGAAAAAGAAACTTATTAAACAAATACATTTTTTGTTTAGTGTCCTTCGGCATATCGAACACAATTCCGCTCCCGTACTCGTACTTTTTTTGCAAACCGCACAAATATTTCTTCAAAAATATTAAAATATTTTTTTCATTAATGTACATGTATATTTTGTTAAAAAAAATATAAAAATTTTAAACTTGTTTTTCAAAGAAACGTTTTCTTTTTTTAATAAATGTTGTTTTTTGTTACTTTTGCTTTATATTTTAATTGCACTTCTTGGGCTCACACACCCTTTTCACACAACGGTTTATTGCCACATTCACTTTTTTATCCACAAATTAATTATTTAAACATATTTTTTCAATTTTAAAATTGAACATTTTTTAACTTTTTTAAATGGCACTTCAACAAAATGTAAACAAATTTTTACGTTGGTTCAGAAAAATTTTGTAAAGCGAATTCGATCACCTGAGCTATTAATTTTAACTAGTATTCAATTTGCCTTGATCAGGTGGCAGCGTAGGGCAACATGTTTAAATTTGTTATATATGGAGTTTGACAGTGGTGTATACCAGCAAGAAATACTGAATTCGCCTACGCTTCCACCTAGTAATTGATTCGCCTTGATCTATATATGGTTTTTTGAAAATGCATTGCGAATTCATTAATTCTCGCTGTTGCTAGAAATGTCAAAATTCAAATAAAAAATTGACATTTCCAGCGACGGCAAAAATAAATACGCCATTGCAACCAACTGGTACATGATTTCGCCATGTGAATATGTTTATTTAAAGCGGATGGTGGATACAATTTGACAATAAAAGAAACAATGCAAGTCCACAGAAGGCGCTGGCATGATGAAATCATAAGAATTAAATAACAGTTGGTAGCGTTGTTGAATTAATTAAATTTCTCCGTTGCAGGATATGCCAAGATCCATATATTAAAAACTTGTATTAATATATTTTTAAGTTTCATATTTCTAGCAACGGCAAAAATAAATGAATTCTCCACCGCCTGGTATGTGCCAAACTCCATACAGTAGATTTAATACTTTTCAAGTACTGATTACTCTCGACGTAAGTAATCCAGCAAGAAATGAGTGAGGGAAATTCATACATACACAATTATTTACTACATTTGCAATAATTTTATACTGAAACAGCGTTGCCGTTGTACGGCTTTTTGTTTATTAATCAAATCTAAGCTTTTACTCAAACTTGATTAGCAAAGTTCAAAATGCAGTTTATAAAAAGTTTTGTAATTAATCTGTTTCAAAAATCAAGCAAAATTTTCATATTTTTTGTAAAAACAAGTCACTGTTTACGCTGTTTGCTACAACCATCCCACGTATTCAAATGTTTACATCAAGTTTTTCATTTTCACTTTAAGAATGTGATAGAAACTTTGCTCTACGCAGTGATGAATATTTCCGTCATCACTGATTGTCATTTGATGGATCAAATAATGGTCACTGTTCTTGTAGGGATTTGATGGATCAAGTGATGGTCACTGTTGTTTTAGGGAATCTTTTTCTTCAAAGAAGATTAATGTAATATAACCAATAAAAAATCTATTTGTCGGCAAAATTTTCTTTTTGCTTTGTGCAATTTAAATTAATAAATATCCCTTAGATTAAAATATCGTTTTTCTAAGAAATTAAACTAATCAAGAAACCTGCTGGCATTTTATGTTTTGCATTGCAAAAACAATGTTTTTTAAACAGAAGTTTGAAAAAAAAAAACCCGTGACTTGTAAAACAAAAGTTGACATTTCTAAATTAACATGCACTGGACAGAACATGCCTGATAATGTTTCTTTCCAATTTAATTTTACAAAAAGGTCAACTTTTGTGCAATTCCTTCGGTTTTAATTGAGTTTTTTTTTTCAAAATAATTGTTTTATTTTTTGCTTTAAATTTTTGTTTCAAGATAATTCTTTTAAAAAATTTATAGCATTAAGTTTTGCTGTTTTAATTATTTGCTGCAGTTGTTGTTGTAATTCTAATAAATTGTTCCTATTACAAGCTGTTTAAATTAATTAAATCTTATAAAGGTTTAAGAAGTATTTAAACAAAAGGAATTTCCTTGGATATTTAAAGGAATTTTACAACTTTGTTTTAACAAATTATATAATATAAATTGAAATCTATTACGAAAGGTTTTACTTTACAAATCTTCATCTTCATCGGGCAAGGCGGTTGCCTGAGCTTCTTGCAAATCTCTTTCGATTTGTAATTGCCAGTCCTTGTCCATTTTGACTTCTGGTGGTAGTAAAGCAGGCATAGCCACGAATTCTAAATTGGGATCGCCAACTAATTTGCGGGCCAACCAAAGGAAGGGCTTTTCAAAGTTATAATTTGATTTGGCAGAGATGTCATAGTACTATAAAATTAGAATTCATTATAAACATTTTCTTTTGATGTAAAGCAAAAAAAAAAAAAAAAAACATACTTGCAAGTTCTTCTTTCTGTGGAATACAATACTCTTGGCCTTTACTTTACGATCTTTAATATCAACCTTGTTGCCACACAATACAATGGGTATGTTTTCGCAAACACGCACCAAATCTCTATGCCAATTTGGTACGTTTTTGTATGTAACACGTGATGTTACATCAAACATAATAACAGCACACTGTCCTTGAATGTAGTAGCCATCGCGCAAGCCACCAAATTTTTCCTGACCAGCTGTATCCCAGACATTGAAACGGATGGCACCACGATTAGTGTGGAAGATCAAGGGATGCACCTCAACACCCAATGTTGCAACGTATTTCTTTTCAAATTCACCGGTCATGTGACGTTTAACGAAAGTTGTCTTACCGGTACCACCATCACCAACCAAAACGCATTTAAATGTTGGAATATCTTGTTCTTGTTGGGCCATTTTTATATTTTATCGAAATTACAAAAAGCTTCGTATAAAAAGATACTGGAAGTAAAAAAAGAATTAAATAAAATTTTTAAACTAAAATTGTTTTTTTTTACTTTAATTTTTTTCCCCTTAAATATAAACCCGACCTAAACGCGTTCTATTGAAAAGAGTTCCACACTTTTCTTAAACAGGATTTCAACAAGAAAAAAAAAATATTTTTTTTTTTCAGTTTAAACAAAAATTTTTTTACAAGTTTCTTTAAATAGTTTTACTCTCTCTCTCTCGCTTCTTTTTTTTTCCAGTGAAGATCCTTTCTTTAACAAGGACTAGTGATGACTAATTTTATATAGCACGTAAATCGTGTAGGAACCCTTAACAAGAATTAAAAAACAAAAGTAAAAGGCAAGAAGTGAATTAAGAAATGCGAAATAAACACAAGGCAACAAAGGAAAAATTGCAGCGTAAAATTTGTTTTCTTCATATAAAAAACATCGTTTATTACTACAACCTTAACTAAGCGACTGTGAGTTTAGGGGAGGAAAACAGATGTGAATTTAGGCTTCATTATGCTGCCTTAGCAAATACAAAACAACTGTTTAATTTTCTTTTCGATTTTGTAACTAAAGGTATTTTTGTGTTATGGAAGTATAAATTATAAGGAAATAAATGCAGCAGATGCTAATGTTTACACATTCATAAAGTAAAAAGAAAACAAAAACAGTAAGAGAAAGGTTTTAAGATTTTTTACAGAAGCTAAGCAATTTTTCTTTAAAAAAAAAAATTATGAATTATGCCCACAGAAAATATCTTTAAAATCACTTAGAAAATTTAATTTTGCGTTTGATTATCAGCAACATCAGTCCATGTCCCTTGAGGCAGTGAGCTTAACACCACGCCTGCCTCTAATTTTTACATGTCATTTGGAACAAGGAAGTAAATCCAATGAACAAAAAAAAAAAAAAAAATGGAGCGATAGAGAAATAAAAACATCAAGTAAAAAATTGGCGCTCGTTTAAAAATACTTAACCCATTAAGAGCCGACATTTTTATGTAAAATTACAAATCGTAATTTTTTTTTCCTAATTTTTAATTCTCTGTCGCTGCAGTTTTTTGATAAATTAGATTTTTATACATGGTGAAGGGTTTAGAAGATTCGACCTAGCCGAATATAGCATTCTTGTTTTTATTCTTTTTTTTACCTCAACCTTTTAGCGATTAAGAGACAACTTTTAAAGACATTCCAAAACGAAAAATAACAAAATCGATCAAATGTTTTCTTGATGAAGTTCTATTAAACTTATATTTTCGGATTTGAGCAATGTTTGACACTCTCGTTACCTTGTATGGAATCTTGGAAGCACTTTTGACGATGAGTCATAGCTCTTTCGTACCATGTGCAACGTACAAGACTTGATGCCAAGGTCCATAACCAAGCTAAATCGATTGAACTTTAAGTTTATATCGTATATCTAGAAAACCAAGTGTAGTTTTAAAGTTCTATGGAAACCGAAAATTGACATAAAAAAATTGGCGGAAAGCCAGAAAAGGCTATTCTACACATATAGTAAAAAGTAGCAGAGTTGATGCTTTATAAACAACCTAAAAATTATTTTTTAATTCGTACAATCGACAAAGTGCGAAGAAAAGTTATAAATGGCGAAAAGACAGTAAATGTCTTAATTATTTATTATATGATCTTCAAAACTAGTGCCAAATATATTACGAAAACCATCTTCAATTTGTGTAGGCCCTACACTGTAGGGAAACAAAAACGAAACAGTTGTACACTAAGAAAAGACGAAACATAACCTCATTTTTGTTAAGAAACATTTTTTTTGCTATGTTAATTAAAAATATGAGGCAAAAGTTAGTCTTTTGGTTAATAAAATATATACGAAATATAATTAAACGCTTATAAATGTATTTCCTGCAATTGCTGAAACACATGTTTTCTCATGCTCCTCTGCTTTATAACTTGGCTGCTCGGTAGCAGCAGAAACTGAGAAAAAGCTGCAGAAACACACATTTTTAGCTTTTGCGCCAACTTCTAGTTTTTTTTTTCAGATATTTTTTTTAACAGAAACATAAACTTTAATATAAATTAAGTAAATGGTAGAGAAAAACACTTTAAAACATGAGTCAACCTTCAACAAAATTTTTTGCACACAACACATTTTTTCAAGTTCATTTAAAAGATTACATTATTCTTTTTATTAAACACCTACTTTTTTAGTTTTATTCCTTTAAAAATTGCTATTTTCTTAATTTTTTTTTTGTCAAAATCCTTATTGAACAATATGAATTTGGCTTCTTTCCGGGAACTGCACAAAAAATAACGCCGCAAACAATAGTGTATTAAAATGAATTTTTTTCTTCTCTTCCTTTTTGACTGATGAAATGCAGACAATGTTCGGCAAATTGCCGTTTTTTTCAAGTTCGTAAAAACAATATGGTGCTGCATGCATGCAGAGTTGATTTCATTTACAGGGTTGTATCTTAACTTTAAGTGACACATAGAGGGCACAGCAACACAAGATGAGAAAAAGAATACTTACATATTTAGGGCTGAAAATTTGTATAAAAAAGTAATTTAAAAGAATGGATTAATATATAATGATTAAAAAATAATTACATTAATTTATTGATTACTAAATGTTAAAGTTTTTTGACCTTTTATTATATTTAATTTTATTTTATAATGAAACAAGCACTAGGTCAGTTTTAGAAAAAAAAAAATAAAAATATTGTTTATTATTTTATATTTTTTTCTTTCAATATTTCACCACACCGTTGGGTGGCATCTTCAGGAAACAGGAAATAATATTATTAAGCAAATTGTATGCTTTTCAAAAACAAAAACATTAGTTCAATTGAAAAAAATTTGTCAAATTTGTTTCCTGAAGATGCCACCCAACGGTGTGGCGAAATATTGAAAGAAAAAAATATAAAATAATAAACAATATTTTTATGTTTATTCTAAAACTGACCTAGTGCTTGTTTCATTATAAAATAAAATTTATTGATTACTGTTAATTTTGTTGTCATTTAATTAATCTTATATCACATGATATTGCTTTTCAATTTAATTTTTTTTATAAGTATAGTGATTTTTTAATAAAAAATAATTAATTCTACAACATTTTAACTGGTTGTTCAATTAGAAAAACGTTTCTAGAATGTAAGGTACTCATATATCATTGTTTATGAATTAAACAACAAAAAATCTTTCCTACACAACAACCAGGGATATTATTTTTTCCTTTTTTGCTTTCTCATTCCAAATTCAATTGCCAATTACAGACGAAATTACATTACGTTATTTACCATCTACAATTTTAATAGAAGTTCAAATTATTGATTTTCATTTGCCTACAAAATCAATTGAAAGAGCGTGAAATTAAAACAAAAATCCAGCCGGTAACCTTATACCACATAAAATACCGCTTAACAACACTGTATAAATCCGTTATAGGTAATACAGTTGTTGATTTTTTATACTATACGAAACTGACATACAGAGGGCTAAAGTTGTGCATTTAACAAGGTTGAAGTTAGCATGCATTTATTTAAAAAAAATTTTAATTAAATAAAATGTTTAATAAAAATAAATAACAATCATCTCACAGTTTTATTGCTTAACAATTACGTTAACATAATTTCAACCACTTTAAAATAAAACTAAACACTTCTATTTCAAGAAGAATTATTTATTTTATTCTCTAGACTTTCACCATCAGTTCCTGTCGATAACACCGTTCTACCACCTTCGGTATAATTAAAGGTTGTAGTCGTTACAGGTGATTTAACCAATACCTTAACCTTTTGAGTGATGTGCTCACGTAATAAACGTCCATAATGATCAAAAAGCCTTATTTCATTGGTAGTACTTTTATCATCAGATTTAGAAGATCTACATTCGTAATTTGAACAACAGCGTGGATAATCAAGAAATTCATTGCCGACAGGCAAACGATAGCAATTACCTTCCAATGCGGGTATTTGGCATCTAATAGCAATACAATTTTTAACAGTGAATTAACAAATTTTAGTTTTTCAAATAATTTATCAAACCTGTCTTCCCATAGTTGTAAAGTACCTAAGCATTGAACTCGTATACATTGTCCAGGTCTAGTAAAAGATTCGCCAATATACAATTCTCGATTAGTTTCGGGATCAGTGCATTTAGCGTTATAACGATCTGAAGCAAAGAAAAAAGCAAATAAATAAGTTAGCAGCAACACAAGCAAATAATTAAATAATGTAAAGCGAATTTATAACATGTAAGCTCACGGCGAAAATGAATACAACACTGCAAAAGAAATAGGTACATTTTGTTTTTGTACAATTCAACTTCGGCTGTTAAAAACAAAGAAATACAGTAGGAGATTACAACTTTTGAGATTCGAAGCAGAAAAAATCACGAGCAGAAAAAATAGTCACCTGGGCTGTCAAGGCCACCTGTTATTAACTCGCCTTGAAATAGTGTTTTTTTCCCGTTTTAAATAAATTCAATAGTAAGGTAGAAAGAATTCCTTACAACCTTGTTTTTTCATTTTTTTTTTAATTGATAAAAGTAAATGTTTAACATTTATTAATATTATGGACTCATAAAGAGTTTGAAATTTTGAAATGTGAAAACTTATATTTCAATACCGTGATCAAGTTTAAAAGAAAAATTGATTTTATTAATTGTAATGTATTTATAACCTTGAAAGTTTACCTTGGAAATTTATTCCTTACTCACCATGAGAATAGTTTGTTGTTGAGGGGTGTCCGAATGTTTTACAAATATTTGCAATTAAAACTAAAAATATTATTGCAGATTTTGTTTCACTAAATAATGCACACGATATTTTCAACATTTTACTTTATTTTTCTACTTAACAGCAATAAATAATTTCAATTATCTTTAATAATTCTTTAATCTGTTGCTGTTTCTTAATCTCAAGTATTAGTTCAACTTAAATCGTAACAAATTTTTTAGGCTTTTGAGTGTCTCTTTAAAGCTAAGCTTGTACAATGAATAGATTTATAGAAAAAATGTGTTTATATTTTTTTGTTTTTGCAAAACATTTCTTATCTTGAAAAAATATTTATTTACTTTTTATTGTGTTTGAGAGACAAAGCGATAACAGGGTGTTGTTTTTAATAAAAAATTAAAACATATTCAAATTAGACTGACTGTAGACAACACCATAAATAAAAACTAGCAGAAAAAATTCAAAAATATTAATTGTTACAGAATGTCTGTGAGTTTACTTTAAGTTGCATATAAAAGTCGTCAATAGAGAAGGAATCTTGTTTTTTTTATTTCTAAATATGGCAACTTTATTAAGATATTTTTATTTTAAGTGCAAACTATACACAGCTGGGAGTTGTAAATTAATAAGGAATTTTAAAAAGCAAAATCGCCTTAATGCTTTACTCCCATCCCTAAATTAGCGCGTAAAGCGCAAGATATCTGTCGAAATTTCTCATGTAAATACAAAATGTATGAAGCATCCCTAAATAGCACGGCGTCAACGCTTAGCAATTGGAAAATCCAATTTTGACGGCGTGTAAGGTAGTGAAGTTGGCTGCAAGCTAAAGTTGTTTACATATTTTTTTACTGCCATCCCTAAATTAGCGCGTAAAGCGCAATTTATCTGTCGAAATTTCTCATGTAAATACAAAATGTATGAAGCATCCCTGAACAGCACGGCGTCAACTGTTAGCAACTGGAAAATCCAATTTTGACAGCGCGTAAGGTAATGCAGTTGCCTGCAAGCTACTGTTGTTTACATATTTTTTAAGAAAACGTTGCAAAACAGTAATGATATTTTAGCTTTTTTCGGCTTTATCTAGCGATTTTATCACTGTTTTGCTTTTCATTGTATAGGGTTTTATTAAAAATGATAAATTAACATTACTGTTCACAACAAAACGTTGCGCTTTTATTAAGGTATGTCATTTCAGCGTAAAAGCTATACGTTATTTTGCGTTGCGTCTTAGGCACTAATTTAGGTATGGCTGATACTGCGATCAGCTGTTGCTAATTCAGTAGTGGGGAAAAATAAAATTCCCAATATTCAAGCTTTAATCTAAAACGTAAAGAGTCACCAGGTAAATCAGTAAGGAATTTTAACAAGTAAACTCTCCTCAATGCTAAACTGCGATCAGCTGTTGTTAATTCAATTATGGTGAAAAATAAAACTCCCAATATACGAGGTTAAGTTAAAAAATAACCTAAAAAATTTTATACACATATAATCTAAAACTTAAAAGGTTTATAGGCCATATACCCGAAAACGCATCTCTTTGTAAACAGCTTTTATTTTTTAATGTTATTGATTTTCAATGGGCTTAAAAACGGTTTCAAAGCAATTGCATCTTTAAGATATCTTACAGACGTCCATAACATAAACTCAAATCTTAACGCAAAAACTCACAATCAAGGCGCATCAAACAGGTGACTGCGTCAGATCATGTGTTCATCATATGTTTTGGCTTTTGAATGTATTTTGTTTTTGTAAAAACTAATTCGAGCTGTCAAAAACGTCTAGTAATGAATGTATGTATTTGTGAAAAATAAGAAAGCTACTAAAAATATATTGGAATACATACACACACATACACACGTTTTTGACGGCTCGAATTAATTTTTACAAAAACAAAATACACGTAAAAGTTAATGCATACACCTGGTATTATTGCGCCATGCTCACAATGAAATTCGTAGCGATTTTAAAAGGGAATTGAAAAAATGGCATCGTATATATCCGGTCTTTCAGTCCACCCTAAATACGAGCGTAAGACGTTATTTAACTGTCAAAAATTCTCATGCCCATACAAAATGTATGAGACCAACCCAAATAACGCGACGCTAACGTTGGACAATTGAAAAATCCAATTTTGACTACGCGTAAAAAGTGAAGTTGGCTGCAAAAGAAGTGTTGTTATTGTTTTTTTTGTGGTATATACAAAAGTATTTCCAACAGTAATGACATTACAGCTACTTTAAGGTCAATTTCGCGATTTTATCTCTCTTAATTATTTACATTTTGTGGTTTTTAGCAAATAAGACAAGTAAACAATACTGTTAGTTTCACAACGTTGGCGCTCTCATTTAAGTTACTCATTACAGCGTAAAAACTAGACGCTAAATTACGTCGTGCCTAACGCCCGTATTTAGGGTGGACTGTAAGTTGTTATATAGTGTAATGAAACTAAAGTGTCAAATAGTTTTTGGGGTTGCCAGCTCTTAATTTTCTTTGTAAAAAGCCAGAGCTGGAAGTTAGTTATCATTAAAAAAATTATTTTTATTATTAATATATTTTCTTACCTCATTATTTTTTCTTATACAAAAAATCAACTTTTTTTTCATTTAGGTTTATTTTTTTATATTTAAAATTATATTTTTTCAGAATTTAATTGTTACTTGTTTTTATTTCTATTATATATGGTTTTCTTAAAGAATTATTATATTATTTGTTTAATTTTATGACATTTTTATAATTGTTTTATAATTATAAAAATATCCATGTTTTCTTCTTGCTTGCCATTAGTATTTTATTAAGTGAAGTTTACGAATGAATTGTGAATGTTAGAAATGTTAAGACTTACAATTACAAACATTCTTAAATGTTGTAATTTTTTTTTTGATGTTTTTTATAAATATGAAATTTTAGTAGTCCTTAAAGCTAGTTAAAGTAAAAATGTGAGGCTAGAGCTTATGACAAATTAAGTTTTTTTTAAATGATTATGTGTGAATTAGTCGAAGTTATAGAATAATAAATTGACCTTAAATTTAAATGTGTTTTGACATGTTAAACTTAGCTAACCGAAGTTTACTAAAACTAGGAAAATCAAAGTTTAACGAATTCTATACACTTTTATGGATTTATTGACTTAACATTATGTAATTGAGGCAAAAAAAAAAAAAAAACTGTAAAGTTTGTTTTTTTTTTTGCAGTTAAAAAATATTTTTACTTCAAATAATTTGTTTAAACCTAGTTTAGGATTTTTTTATGTTTAAAAAAGTAATTTGTTAAATCTTAGGTAAAACTTCAAACACAAAATAAGAATTTTTATAACCGAGTTTTGCCTTAAACTTTAAAAAAAACTTGTTTTGTAATAAATGCAACTTAAACAAATATAAACTGGGAATGTGTACATTTTTTTGGTGTGTCCAGGGTCAATCTAAGCCATTTACCGCGACACGAGGGCGCCGCTAAGGCACTCCATCTTGTGGTGCGTCCCGGCAAGCCTTCGCCACGACAATGATATTGTATTGACTGAGGCGGTGGATATGGTGTGGTTGATGTAGTCGTTGTTGTGCTAGTTGTAGTTGTTGTTTTAACTGTTAATGAGGCTGTGTCATAATCGTCATGTTCATCACTGCTACTACTGCTGCTACTGCTATTGTCTATCATATTTTCATCACTATCATTAAAATCTTCCTCATTCGAACTACTAGCTGCATCTAATTTGTTATATAAAGTTTCATTGTTTGGTTGACTTTTAAGTGTAGACGATGTTAAATTATTAGCTGTGACAGCAGCAAAGTCCTGTACAAATGCCTCAACATCACAGCGAACTACAATGCGATCGCCTTTGAAATACAAAGAAAAAGAAAAAAAAAACAATATAAATGACACAAATTCAATTAAGTTTTAAAGTTAAAAAAAAACCTTGAGTACCTTCTATTAATAAATTATATGGCGGCAGTTTGTGACAGGTCTTGGAAGTCCTTAAAACCTCGAATTCCACACAATACCTAAAAAGATACAATAAAATTTAATAAGAAAATAAATATATTTTCTTCTCAAAAATACTTTTTCTACCCCAAAACAAAATTCGAATAATAAAAGTACTAATTTTTTTAAATTTGTTGACTTTACTGAATAAAAATATTGATTTATTAACATTTGTCTATTGTAGGTTTATTAACTTGCTTAGAGTCTTTATGAATGTTGCCGAATGTACGGGTAAGTTGTATTAGCTAAAAACAAAATTGGTGGGTAAGTTCAAACTTGTAATATTACCCGACAATTTTATTTTTTTTTTAAATTTTTGAAATATTAAGTATTACTGAAAATATTTAGAAAAGAATGGATTATCATTTGGTTTCTTACTCGAAAATTGCTAAACGGTCGTCATATATTTTTTTTGTCGTGTTAGACATGAATTATTAACACTTGTCTATTGTTGGTTTTATTAACTTGCTTTAAGTCTTTATGAATGTTGCCGAATGTACGGGTAAGTTGTATTAGCTAAAAACAAAACTGGTGGGTAAATTCAAACTTGCAATATTACCCGACAATTTTGTTTTCTTTTTAAAATTTTGGCAATATTAAAAGTATTGCTGAAAATATTTAGAAAAAAATGGATTATCATTTGATTTCTTACTCGAAAATTGCTAAACGATCGTCATACATTTTTTGTCGTGTTAGACATAAATTGGGAATTCTTAAACAATAAATTATTTTGTTGTTAAATTTTATTTTCTTTTAAAAATATTTTTGTTTTGTTCTGTTTGCAAAAATTTTAATAAATTTATGTTTTCTTCTTAATAAGACTTTTATGCCGTAAATTAAGCTTGGTGAAAATTATTTTTTTTAATTTAAATTTTTTTGGCAAAATTACTTAGAATTTAGTTTTTTGTGAACATTTTTTATTCATCAATTTTATAATTTGAAATTTCGATTCCTTATTTTGATGAAATTTCGTTTAGTTGGTGGGTTCAAAAATGACTTGTGAACAAATAGTTTTTCTCTAACGAAAAACTAAATTTTATTCCGCTTGTATCTAAATTAAACTAATATTAAAACACTTAATAATCGATTTTTTTCGTTTAATTTCAATTCTTTTTAGCAAATTTAGCCTTTGTACTAAAGCTTCGAATTTGTTCGTAAAGTTTTTAATTTATTCTTTCGTGAAGCCGGATTTTTTGTAACTATTTTTTAATCATCTGAACTTTCGATTATTTTTGTAAATTTTTGATATATTTTTTACAATATTCGCATTTTGGGATATCTCTCGACTTGAAGCACTATTTGCTATTTCTGCTGATATTTTAAATTATTTAAAGAAATTTTGTTTCAATGGTAATTTTTGAAATAGAGAATTTCGTCTGATTGGTTTTCGACATCTTAACAAAAATTAAATTAAAAATGTTTTTTAATATTTATTTTTAATTCAATAGACTTAATGCTAAAATTTTTCTTTACTTATGCCGAAGTATTTAATTTCTTTCAGCGGAATTTCTTTTTTGGCAAAAATCTCTCGAGAAATTTTTGATGAAATTTTGTCTTTTTTATATATTTTTTAATTATTAAACATTTTTAAAATTTTTTTTTTTGTGTGCGATTTCTTTTTTTGGATATTATAATTTTTGTGACTAAATGAGAGTTATAATGGCCTACAAAGGCGCCATTTTATTCGTCTTTTTGTCCACAGAAAGCAAACAATTTTTCTATTCTCATTTGCTATCATGTTTTTTGGCAAATTTCTCCTAAAATTATAATATTTTTTATTTTTATTTCAAAGCACAAAAAAAAAACAACATAAAAAACGACAAAATAAAATTTAACGGTTCTCGGGTTGCCATTACAAATTATTTGCTGTTGTGTGTGTAAGTGTTGTCATTTGTGTTTTGTATACAAAAAATTTGTAGGAATTTAACTGTTAATATGAGAAAGTAAAAGAGAAGGTTAACGCATGTGTGTGTGTGTGTGTGTGTGTGTGTGTAAAGTCCAACTGTATGTTTCTTATTTTATTGAGAATTTACATATTTTGTAACTTAATTCTAATATTTTATTACATTTTGTGGCAAATTCAATGAAATTTTATGCCCTCAAAGCATTTTTAATTTTATTAGATGTTGCGATCATCCATATGACAAACTTAATAAATTTTGTATATATAAAAGGAAAAGTAAAGAAAAAGGAGAATTAAATTTATAAAATTTATAAACTTATAAATACAAATACTTTTATTTGAAAAGATATAGAAGGACCTAAAAGTAAAAATCATAAAACTGTTTTTGAAAATATTTTCTTCTGTCAGAAGTGTTTATTTTTCCGAAAATGTGTGATGATTAAAAGCATTCTGTAGCAACTTTGATATCTTATAGAAAGCTTTCGCCAAAATTTAACAATTATTAAAAGTCATTAACAATTGAAATGAACAAAAAAATATAAAAAATAATAATAATTTTTTAAATTTTGAAATTGTAAAAAAATATTTAATTTTTTTCATAATTTTAAAAATTTATATTTTTTTTTTATATTTTTCAGTAAATTTCAACCTCACAATAAGTTCGGAATTTTATAAAACATTTTTAATAGATTTAAAGCTGTCGTCTAAAAAATTCTTTTTAGAGAAAATTAAAAAAAAAATTCAGGAAAAAATTATTTTTAAGAGATATACAGCCCAATTATAAAAGAAATTCCGTGCGAGTTTTCTCACTTTTCCATTTTCTCCTATTAAAAATTTATTCCCCCTTTCCTTGCCTACGGAAAGTGCAAAAAAACTGGGGAAAAAAGTAGGTATTTTGAATTATGAAAGAGAAATTAAATATAAAAAAGCAAAATAGCTCCCTTCAAATTACGGTGATGCCACTTTTTTATTTTTTTTGTTCCCACAGAATTCATAATTGAAGGACTTTTTTCTCGAGAAATTTTTTCTCCGTGAGAAGGAGATTCCGTAAGAATATTCATGATTGAGCTGATAGAATATTTTGATTTTCAAAAATTTTAAAAGTTATTGAAAATTTTAACAAAATTTAAAAATTTAACTTAAATTTTAAATGATAATGTTTTGTGTTTTAACAACAGTTTTACATCCTTGGACATTTCTTCCACCAGCATACATTCGATACTGCATGAACACCTGGCCGTAAAAAAGGTTTGTTCTCGTTGGATCCCGCACAATATGAAAGTCGCTCAAAAAAAGGCTCGTGTCGATTGGTGCAAAGAAATGTTGCAAAAATACGATTGCGGTGCTTCAAAAGACGTCTATAAGATCGTCATAGGTGACGAATCATGGATCTATGCGTATGAGCCCGAAACGAAACAACAATCGACCGTGTAGGTCTTCAAAGACGAGCAAAATCCAACGAAAGTTGTTCGTGGAAGAAGCACTTCAAAGCAAATGGTCGCCTGTTTCTTCGGCAAAACTGGTCATGTGGCGACTGTTCCGCTTGAGCAACGTAGGACGGTCACTTCTGAGTGGTACACTACAATTTGTTTGCCTGAAGTCATCGGAGAAATTCGAAAAACCAACAAGAGAAGACGAATCATTGTTCACCATGACAATGCGAGCTCTCACACATCGGCTCAAACCAGAGCGTTTTTGACCGGCCAAAACGTCGAATTAATGAATCATCCGCCGTACAGCCCTGACTTGGCACCTAATGACTTCTTCTTGTTTCCGCACATCAAGAAAAAAATGCGCGGTCTACGATTTTCGTCGCCAGAAGAAGCTGTTCAAGTGTTTAAAAACCATGTTTTAAAGGTGTCTCAATCGGAGTGGAAAAAGTGCTTCGGCAACTGGTTTGAGCGCATGCAAAAGTGTATAAATCATGCTGGAGAATACTTTGGAAAACAATAAAACCATTTTTGATTATAAATATTCGCATTTTCACTATTAGGCCAGAAATATATAGAGCAGCCCTGGTATCAAATTATCGTACTATTCGAAAATTTTTTAAATTATTCAGAAATTTAAAAAAATTAAGAATCTGACAAAAATTAATAAAAAAATTTTGTACAAAATTTCGATTCTCAATTTATTATTACAAAGCCTAAAAGTGGTATAAAGGACGTTTGTAAAAAATTTTCAGTTTTTTGCATTATTTTAAATATATAAAAGCCATTCCAGTAGAAGACTTTGTCTTTTGCATTACACTGTTTTGATTGTGTTTTTTTAATAGTCGTTTTGTTCATTTTTTACTTTAACTGTCCTTAAAATGTAAAATTTTAAGTTTATAAATTAAAGAAAATTTACATATTGCAAAAGGGAAATTCGTTTAACTAAAAGAGAAAGTAAATGCCTTAAAATAATTTTAAAATATAAGAATCAATTTAAAGAGTTAAAGCTATAAAAAGATGAAATAAAAATATTTAATTGTCATTAATTTAATTATTTACAAGTTTAAAATATATGAAAAAATAAATAAAATTTTATTTAATTTCGTCAAGTGTATTTTTTTTTTTTTTAAATCAAGTTCATGTTTTAATTAAAAGTTCAAAAAAGATACAAAAAAATAATACAAACAACAACAACATTAAACATGAAATGAGAGAATTGCAATTAAAACAGTTAAACATTCAAACATACACACACACACGCTTATGCTCACATTCGTTCAGGTGTATTTGCTCTCGTATTAAAAAACAACCCAAAAGCAGCGTTGCCAGAAGGATGATTTTATCATACCGTTGGTGATTTTTCTTAAACAAATTGTGATTTGAATTTATTTTTTTTCTCTAAATTTTTATTGTGGAATTTTGGAAAAGATACGAGGCCGGTCATTTAAAACATAAATAAAAGTTTATTATTTTTTAAAACTCTTCTTTAAGCTCTACGCAGAGAATGATTTTCAAAAGTGCTAAGTTTTTTAAAGTGTCGCTTCTTTCGAACTGATCATAGAAAATAGCAAGCAGAAGTGAAAAAAGGACAACAACAGAGTTGTAATATTTACTTCAAACTGTGGTAAATTGGTTTTACTGTGAAAGTAGGACCGAACGCAAAAGGTAAAATCATAACTCTACCAGTTTCCCTAAAATCTCTGACCGTTTGTCTGTCACAACCCTTTATCTCTGGAACCGTAACAGGTAGAGCCTTCAAATTTCTATAGAAAGTATATATTACTATCACCGCTATAATATAAAATTACTTAGAATATAAAGGGTGTTCCGAAAATAACGTGAAATTTACAAAAATTTTATTTTCTGAACGTTGATAGGCTGAAACTATATCCGCTAAACCCACAAGTAAAAAAAAAACCATAGGGTGTCCCACAAGTGACTTAGAATATAAAGGGTGTTCCGAAAATAACGTGAAATTTACAAAAATTTTATATTCTGAACTTTGATAGGCTGAAACTATATCCGCTAAACCCACAAGTAAAAAAAAAACCATAGGGTGTCCCACAAGTGACTTAGAATATAAAGGGTGTTCCGAAAATAACGTGAAATTTACAAAAATTTTATATTCTGAACTCTGATAGGCTGAAACTATATCCGCTAAACCCACAAGTAAAAAAAAAACCATAGGGTGTCCCACAAGTGACTTAGAATATAAAGGGTGTTCCGAAAATAACGTGAAATTTACAAAAATTTTATATTCTGAACTCTGATAGGCTGAAACTATATCCGCTAAACCCACAAGTAAAAAAAAACCATAGGGTGTCCCACAAGTGACTTAGAATATAAAGGGTGTTCCGAAAATAACGTGAAATTTACAAAAATTTTATTTTCTGAACGTTGATGGGCTGAAACTATATCCGCTAAACCCACAAGTAAAAAAAAAACCCTAGGGTGTCCCACAAGTGACTTAGAATATAAAGGGATTTTCGAAAATAACGTGAAATTTATAAAAATTTTATTTTCTGAACTGTGATAGGCCGAATTTATATCCGCTAAGCCCACAAGTAAAAAAAAAAATTTAAACCATAGGGTGTCCCAAAAGTGACGTAATATTCACAAAAGTTTCATTGCTTTTGAACTGTAATAGAGGGACTGTAAAAATTTACATAGAATTTGTACAAAAAATGCTCGCTATAAAATTAAGAGTGTATAAAATATTTAATAATTAAAGGGTGTTCCCACAAAGAAAGTAATATAGCCTAATATTTTAAACCATCATAAGCAGCTGCTTAAAGCTAACATGGAATATGAGTTGGTATGTCTGCTTAAGGACAATTAAAAAAAATAATTAAATTAAACCATAATGAAGGGTGACTTAAAAGTAAAGTAACTTTCACATCTATGGCTTTATTTTTTGTACTGTCGTAGGCTGAGACTATAAATTTATGCAGAGTATATTTTAGTAGGTTGCTATAAAAGAAAACATACATTAAAAATTCTCCCAATTTTTGAATTTTCCAGGGTTTTATATGTTGGCTGTAAAGAAATAATATTAGAAACTAATGGGTGGCCCATATGTAAATGATTATCGAGTGGTGGTAATATTCACTATATGACTTTATAAATATTTTTTGTTGCCAAAATATTTAATTTAATTTTATTTCATTGATAATTCATAATCTTATTTAGTAAAATGCTACAATAAAAATATGTTAACCATTTTAAACAAAATTTTCGGCCATTCGACTTGAAAACTTAGTTGGTCTTTTGAAATGGTAGAATTTCATTAATTTTTATTAATTCCCTGTTACACTCATTAGTCCTTTTAAACTCTTCTCTCAAACATTTTTATAAATTCATATTCATTTGTAATCAGATTAAAATATTTTATAAAATTATCTGGCAACTCTGCAAAAACAAGTATTTCTTTGAGAGAATAAAAGGTATGCAAACAATAACAGGACTTAATAACTTAATTAAGTGAAGATGTAAAGATAATTACCCTCAAGTATGATTTTTTTTTTTATTATTAAAGTTGAGTAAAAAGGGAGAGAAGAAATATTCTTAATCGTTATGAGCAAAATTTTAGAAATTAAAATAAAATTGCAAATCAGTAACCATAAAGTGTTCAATAAAGAATAAATATTTATTAACACAAACACTTTATTAACCCATCTTAATAAAATTTATTATTTGTCTTTAAAATAAGCAACAAAAACGCCCGCCTAAGAATAAAATATCATTGAAAAAGAAAAAAACAAAAAAAAAACACTAAAGCAAAGCTGTAACAATTACCGTTTCCTGGCAACAAAAATCTAATCACTCCAACTCAATCATACATACCTATGCAGCAATATAAGTATGAACGTAAGTGCTGAGGGAAGTGCGTATGAGTGGCTGTGTTTTTAAAAAGGCTATTTGTGTATCACAAACGAACGGATACAATATTTGATTAACGCCAAATTAAAAGTAGAAATTTAAAACGCCAATTAGTACATTTAGGATTTGTAAATTAATTAAGAAAAAATGCAGAGTGCTTTAAAATTTTTGCTAATTCAAAACACAATTCTTTTCGTTATTGATTAAATTAATTTTAAAGAAATTTTTGTTATCGATAACATTGTTTGTTTGGCAATTTTTTGTTTTCGATGGCAGCGATAACATTTTTTAAATACCTATAAAACAATTTTATCGATAACAAAAAATTTAAACGAAATATCGTTATCGATAGTAAGAAAACAACTAACGAAATAATGTTACCTATAAGAAAACATTTATCATAATAAAAATATCGATGGTAATACAATAAAAATTCAAAGAAATGATGTTATCGATAACATAAAATTTAATAAAGCTATAAAGTAACCAAAAATTTTAAAATTTATGATTTAATTAACTATAATTAATAGAAAATCTTATAATTGATACAAAATAAGTTAATTGAACATATAAAAATTTTTATAGAAATTATGTTATCGATATAAATTTTTTTTATAGAAAAATCAGTGACAAAAAAAAATAAAAATTTTAGTAATTACAAGTTTATTAATTTTCCTTAATTAAACAAATAATTCCTAAAAAATTTTGTTTTCGATAACAGAATTACAAAATTTTTTTAATAATAACGTAATCAATTACACAAAATTTCAATAGAAATAACGTTATCAATAACAATAAAACTTCTTAGAAATTAGTGTTGTCGATAACATTCATTCTTTGGAAAATTTTCGAAATACTGTTATCGATAATATCATTTTCTTAGATTTTTTTGCCCCGATAATTTTATTCCTAAAGAAATTTTTTTATTATCCTAAATGCTAAATCTATAGAATTTCTGTTGTTATCGATAACATTATTTGATTAGTAATTTTTTCGAGATTTTTTCTGTCGCCAACATAGATTTTTTTTTGTAATTTTTTTGTTATCGAAAATAGCTTTTCGCTTAGAAAATTTTTATTATCAATAACATAATTTTTTGATTTGCTTGAGAGAGTTATCGATAATACTATATCAATAAAAATTTACAGATAACAATACTTCTTCTATAGAATATATATATAGAATAAATAGAATATATCTGTGTGAAAATTTTGCGAGCAAAAACATAATTTCTAGGAAAAATTTTTTTATTCATAACAATTTTTCAATAGAAAAATTTTGTTATCGATAACATAATTTTTATGAAAGTTGTTAATATCGATAATATTATTTCATAAAAATTTATTTTTGTATCACTTATATTATTTCTTTATATTATTTTGTTATCGATAACTTTATTTTATTAAAAATATGTTTTGCAATTAATGACATTATTTTTATGGATCTTTTTTGCTTTCGATAACTTTTATTCCTGAGAAATATTTTTTGCTATCGATAACATTACTCCTGCAGATATTTTTTTTGTTGCCGATAGTAAAATCAAAATCTTTAAATTTAATTATAGTTTTTTTAATTTTAAATGTTCCGTTATTACGTTAAGATTTTTGTTAATTCATTTGTATTTTATTGACACACTTCTCTGGCTCTTAGAGAAAATTTTAAAATGCTTTTTAATATTTAAAATTGCAATTCGGTTTTTTTTTGATGACTTCTTTGCACATCTTAGTTTAGTTCTTCCTTTCCTGTTGTAAAAAAAAACTTTTTTCATTTGCTTGCCATTAATACCTTTTAAGTATTGCGTTCTTAAAATGAAGTGTCAGAGAGTGTGTATTCTTGTTTTCTATTTGTTGTTATTGTGCCTTGTGTTGGGGATGGAGAATTTTTCTTTTGAGGAAACGGAAATCAAGCTACTTCAATGTTCAATTACTTTGCACTTTTTTTTTCTTAAACGAATTAAAGAAAACATTTTTTTTACATTTAAACTCACATTGAAGTGAATTGAAATGATTTTGGGGCATGAAAATTCATGGAATAATAAATGCTTTTTACAAAATATTTAAGCCAATCACGGCACTTTCCGATAACTTTTTTTAGCGTGTTAAGATCTTAGGTATTTAAATCAATTTACTGCGATGATTCAAGTCATGTTGTCAAGTTAATTTAAGGGTGACAATGGAAGAATTTAAATTGTTTTTTTTTTTTTTTTTGATTGAAAGATTATCAACGCTTTTTGTGTCAGGATAACAAAAAGGAAAAATTTTAAAAGTGTTTATTGCATGTTTTGGAGATATTTTGTAAGTACATTGATTTAAATTGTTTAAAATTAATTTTTCTAATAACTATTTTGTTGATCGCTGATTGACAATAGAGCAGGAAGGCTGGGCACATCCTTTTTAAAAATTTGTCACA
This sequence comes from Cistogaster globosa, assembly GCA_937654795.1. Taxonomy (NCBI): domain Eukaryota; kingdom Metazoa; phylum Arthropoda; class Insecta; order Diptera; family Tachinidae; genus Cistogaster; species Cistogaster globosa. Next base: position 6,746,755 of record OW569406.1, read on the forward strand.
ATTTATTATATTCTGAAATTTGATCATTGAAAAAAAAAAAATAATTTAAACTTTGCAATTTTTTATTTCGATTTAGTTACTACGAATATTTCTTGCCGTGTACACACGAATTTGTATGTGATATTAATACAGTAACAATTATTGTCATACAAATCGACAATAAACACAAAACATAAAAAAATATATACAAACAATATTGAAATATAATAACTATAACAATAACAACTAAACACTAGAGTAGCAACAACACAACACAAATATTTACGAGTATAACAACTGAGCTCAACTTACTTGAGACGATCAGTTGTGATACAAACGTGATACCGTTAAGATATAAAATTAAAAAAAAAAACAACACGAATGCAAACCTAAGATATATCAAGCAAATAATAAATCCGAAGCTTTAAAATAAACACATGCACACACGCACACACACATAATAAGAGAGCGTGAAGTTGTCATAACCGCGCCGTTTAAATTAACAAACCATTAACTTAAACTGTTGTTTAGGGGTTAAACGTAAAACGAGTATTAAACGATGTTGAAAAAAAAAATTATTAATTTAAATTTGATTAAGAGCATGTGAAATCTACTAGTTTATCAAACAAACTGATGAATGAAATATTAAAAAAGAAGAAGGGGGAGCTAAATTGATGACATAAATGACAGGCAAAAATATGAAAAAAATAGAATCGTTTATGATAATGATGTTTAAAGTTTAAAGTTTGTGATAAGAAAATATATAACAAATCTTTTTTTTTATGGTAAATTTATTAATTAAAAATATTAAACATAAATTAATAATCGATAGAGGAAATACTTTAAGCATTAAAAGTTTAAAGCAAAAGTTAAAATATTTTATTAAAAAAAAAAAAAAAAAACAAGTGATAAGGGCGATGACCACTGCAGCTGACATTAAAAAAAAATAATTTTTAATTAATTAATTAGTCATTAAATAAAAAATACAATTTCAGTTTTAAATAAAAAAACAATTAAAAATGATAAAACTACAAAAAAAAAAAAAATGAAAAATTTACATAATTTTTTTAATAAAAAAATTAAAAAAAAATAAATAAATTTTAATAAAAATAAGAATTTTATATTTAGCTACTTTAAAAATAACAAATATATATTTTTTAATTTTTTAAAAGCGAATACTAAAGAACTGAATTTAACTTCTATTAAAAAAGCTAATTTTTAAAGCAAAAAAAAAAAAAAAACAAATGCAAAAGAATTGAAAAATAATTTCGAAAGTCTACTTTGCATTCTTAAATTAAAAATAATTATTTAAAAATTTTTAGTACATCTACCACTTTTTGCTAATAATATTTTTGAAATACAAATGCAAAACAATAAATTACTCAAAACCGCAACAGTGTCTAACAAAAAAAAAAAAAAAAAAAAAAAAAAATAAAAAAAAAAAATAAAAAAAAAGAATATATAATAAAAAAGGAATTAAAAGATACATAATAATACACAAAACAACATAATAATATAAAAAAATAAATGTATCAAAAATAAAAATAAATAAAATATTTCAAGGAATTTATATAACCTGATTTTTATATAACTTGTTGTCAAATTTTTGAGGTTAAAGATAGGAAAATACTAAAAATTATATTTTGATTTTATTACACAAAAAAAAAACACAATAATAATAAATAAATAAATAAATAAAATAATAAAAACTCTTAAAAACACTTGTTTATTATCAGCCAAAAATATTGGTATTATTGCAAACTCTTAAAAATTTTAAAAAATTTTAAAGCTTATTAAAGAAAATAATATATTTGCAAAAAAATAATTATTTAAAAATATCAAAACAAAATAGAAAATTTTATATAATTTATTTTTTAATTAAAAAAAATTAAAATAAATATTAAAATTAATTTATACTAAAAAATGCAATTTTAAATAAATATTAAATTAATTTGTTTATATAAATATTTTTTTAAATTTAGATTCGCTTTACAAAAAAAAAAAAAAAATAAAAAAATAAAATAAAATAAAAAAAAATTTATGAAAACAATTTAAAATAAAAAAAATATTAATTTCATATTACATACTTTTAATATATTTTTCAAACTTAGATGCGCCTTACCAAAAAAAAAACGCCAAAAAAAAAAAATAATAAAATAATAAAAATTTTTCTGTATAAAAAAAATTAAAAAATTAATTAATTATTAATTTCATTTTATAAACTTTAAACATATTTTTTTAAATTTAAAATTGCTTGACTAAAATATAAAAAAAAACTCTGATTCACATTTCGAAAATTTTTTCAAAAGCCTTAAAAGGAAAAAATTTTAATTTTATTTTTAAGTATGAGAAAAAATTTTTTTTGTTTATTTTCAAATGTGGAACGTATCAAAAGTAAATTTTTTTATCTGAATTTTTAAGCATTTCTTAATAATATGTAGTGAAATCTCCAAGTTTGTTAAAATTTGTATAAACAATTTTACTTTTTTATTTGGTTTAAATGTGCTTGTTTAATATTTGCCCATCACTGTTAACATTTTGATTTTTGCATTAAATAAACATCAGTTAAAGTTCAATTATAAAATAATTTTTTTATATTCCTTTCAATAAAAAATACCAACCGGCTTATCACGTGCTTACGTTAGAAACTTATAAATAATTTATAAAAATTTAATAAAAAACCAGCTACAACAACAACAACAACTACAACAAAAAATCAATTTTAATTAAGAAATTTAAAGCTTTGGCAATAACAAGCATAACCACAAGTGCAGAGCAGTTAATATAAATGCAAAAGAAACAACAAAAAAAGTCTTAATAAAATAACAAAAAACATTAATAGAAATGTGAATTAAAACAGTTCTTTAATAACTGCTAATAATTGATACATAAAAGTCCAAAAAAAAGCAAAATAGTAAAAATACTTTTTTATAATCAAAATAAATGACAAAAATGTTTGAAAAAGTATACGAATATATTTTATACAAACAGTAAACAAAACCATGAAATTGTCCAGCGTTCCCAGAATTTCTTTTAGAAAAAAAAATTGCAAAAATTATTTTATTTTTATAATCATACGAACAGTAAACAAAACCATCAAATTATCCAGCGTTGCCAGACTTTCTTTTAGAAAAAAATCGCTAAAAATATTTTCTTTTTATAATCATATGAACAGTAAACAAAACCGTATTTTAACGGAATCTAACACCTAAAAATTGTTTCTATTTCAGTTTCTACAGTTTAGGTTTTCTTTGTTAAGCAATGTAACGTAGAAATGTATTCATTCTTCTTAATGGTCATTGATAAACAAAGCACAAAAAGCCAAGATTGTTTCAGACAACAACAATTTGCATATTATATCATCTGTTCAGGATATGTTTAACTAATTGGGTCTTTAAAAAAGCCAAAGTTGAAAATAATATTATCCATTGCAAATATTCTCTTATCAATCTTTATGTTCAGTTAAAAACATTAAATGAAAATCACTTAATAAATCCGCCCAGTGTGAATTTACTTTGCAATACAAATTTCCTTTAAGGGCTTAAAAAAATAATTAATATTTAATATTTGCCATATTCGCGACCTTTAGAAAATAAACCCTTTAATTTTCAAATTTATTGTTTGCAATCTATTTGTATAGTTGCCATATTTTTCCATACTTTATGTGAATTCTAAATGATTGCCTACTAAAGGGTACGCCATCTAACGTTTTGTTTTTCAACTAGTCCTTATTTCGTAAATGGTAACACTTAGCTCTCATGTCTGATTTGACAGATAATTAATTTTATCCTTCCGCTTAACGAATATGGTTGTGGAGTTAAAGCCAACTGACCATCCAATGCGTTTTCACTTCGCTAAGTGGGCCTACGATTGAATTACAGAAGATGCTTATGTTGCCAAAAAAATCATCTTTTCAGATGGAGCTCATTTTGATCAATTGTCGCATTTGGGGCACAGAAAACCCGCACGCATACATTGAAAAGCCGGTGCACCCAAAACGAATCACTGTTTGGTGCAAATTTTGGTCCAGAGGCATAATAGGGCCATTTTACTACGAAAATGAGCAAGTAGCAGCCGTTACAGTCAACGGCGATCGTTATCGGGCCCTGTTGAACGAATTTATGTTCACAAAAATTGAAGGGGAGGATATTGGCAACATTTGGTTTCAAAAAGACGGCGCTACGTGACACACAGCCGAAGCGCACACTCGCTGTTTTGCGCCCTGTTTTTAAAGATCGCATTATTAGCCGCAGGGCTGATGTCGTTTGGCCACCTCGAAGCTGCGATGTGACACCGTTGGACTTTTATTTGTAGGGTGCCGTCAAAGATAGGTGTTACGCCGATGAGCCAGACACAATTGACGCTTTAAAGGACAACTTTCGTGAAGCCATTGGTGAAATACGGCTGCACACAATCGATAATGTGCCTAAAAATTGAACCGATCGTGTAGGCTACTGCATGGCCAGCCGAGACAGCCATTCGAATGAAATTATTTTCCATTATTTACCGGAGGGATTGTACTTTCAAATAAAAAAGAAATTTGAGAAAATATTCAGTAGTTTTTTTTAAAGCATTTAAAAAAAAGAAGTTATTTGGCGGACTCTTTACGTTTGAAAAACTAAAGCCATATTCAGCGATAATCACGTCCATATTTGAATACCTTTTAATTTTAAGTCTTTTTTTCTATTTGTTGCCTTAGCGCCCATAGCTTTACAGACACTAGGCTGGTTTGACACCTCTATCTTGTTAATGTTCAGTTCCTTTTGGGTACATATTATAATTTGTTTTTTTTAGTTATAGCGACCTCTGTGAATTGTCAATTGTGTCACCTAGTTGAAACGAGTTAACCCATTGGTTGGGCAACTCTCAATTAAGGATTTTCGCAAAGATTCCAAAAGTAAGAATATCGAGTAGGCTTAGCAAAAACGATTTAATATTTTATTTAATCAACTGAAACTAGTTTTAAAAATCGGCTTTTTATTCGCCATCATCTTTATCTAATTTATAAATTTTTTCTGCAGATTTGTATCTAATTAAAACAAATTTCATTATATTTTAAAAATGGGACAGTTTAAAATTAAATTTTGATTTTTCAATTTAAAAATTGCTTTGAAAAATTTTTACTGGATTCGAAACATTATAATTTCTATAATAAAACCAATAACTTAAAAATCGTCAAATGTATGCAGCAGTTCTGGCAACGCTAACTCTTGAAAAAATCATATGCTGCAGAGATTGAGAAAGAGAGAGAAGGAGAGAAATTCAAAGCCTAAGAATCTTATTGAAAGAACACCACATTAAAAACCACAACTTATTATAAAATAAAATTTTATTTTTTCTTTGTAATTAAAAATATTTTTTTTTTAATTATAGAAAATATTTTCCAGTGAGTTTTTAACGAAAAAAGCAAAAAAAAAAATGTGTTTTAAATTAAATAATAAAACATCTTTAAATTTATTAATTAAAATGTTTGTGGCAGTTACAACTTTTGTTGCTGTCACATTTTTCAATTCGGTCAACTGTCAAACGGATGATGTAACAAAAACAAATACATCTTTCAATTTACTGCCTTCACTGGATAATGCAAGTGAAAGTAATTTAACGATTAATCAAATTTTAACAAATTTAACAATATTTAATGATGAATCAAATGAATATGATGCGAGTATGATCAAGCTATTGGAAAATGTAACACATTCATGTTTACAGCAGTGTATCGAAGAGGTAAGTAGAAATTCATTTTTCATACATCTTAGAAATGAAAGTTAAAATTTAAATCTTTTGCAGTAAACATAATATGATCATAATAAACATATGTATATATTTATTGTTCTCTTGTTGTAGGGACGAATATACGAGGGCTGCTATATATATTTCTGGCCTGGCAACACTGATTGCTGCCAAGTGTAATCTGACATTTCCATTGGAAAGTTTGTCATTTTTAAGCAGAATCGTACTCAAAACGTTTTGACGTACGACCATTATTTGTGTTGCTTACAGTGACTTGAAAAAATTAATAAAGAAAAAAATGGAATTAACTCGTGAACATTTTCGTGCCATCATTTTTCACAACTTTCGACGTGGATTATCACGACAAGAGTGCATTGATGAACTTAAATCTTTGTATGGCGATGAAGCACCATCCTATAGCACTGTGAAAAATTGGTATAATGAATTTAATCGTGGCCGAAGCTCGCTCAAAGACGAATTCCGTGAAGGTCGTCCAAAAACGGCTGTTGTGCCAGAGAACATTGATGCCGTGCGTGAACTCATAATGCAAGATCGACATGCGACATACCGAGAGATAGAGACATCCTTGGACATTTCTTCCACCACCATACATTCGATACTGCATGAACACCTGGCCGTAAAAAAAAGGTTTGTTCTCGTTGGATCCCGCACAATTTGAAAGTCGCTCAAAAAAAGGCTCGTGTCGATTGGTGCAAAGAAATGTTGCAAAAATACGATTGCGGTGCTTCAAAATACGTTTATGAGATCGTCACAGGTGACGAATCATGGATCTATGCGTATGAGGCCGAAACGAAACAATAATCGACCGTGTGGGTCTTCAAAGACGAGCAAAATCCAACGAAAGTTGTTCGTGGAAGAAGCACTTCGAAGCAAATGGTCGCCTGTTTCTTCGGCAAAACTGGTCATGTGGCGACTGTTCCGCGTGAGCAACGTAGGACGGTCACTTCTGAGTGGTACACTAAAATTTTTTTGCCTGAAGTCATCGGAGAAATTCGAAAAATCAACAACAGAAGACGAATCATTGTTCACCATGACAATGCGAGCTCTCACACATCGGCTCAAACCAGAGCGTTTTTGACCGGCAAAAACGTCGAATTAATGAATCATCCGCCGTACAGCCCTGACTTGGCACCTAATGACTTCTTCTTGTTTCCGCACATCAAGAAAAAAATGCGTGGTCAACGATTTTCGTCGCCTGAAGAAGCTGTTAAAGTGTTCAAAAACCATGTTTTACAGGTGTCTCAATCGGAATGGAAAAAGTGCTTCGACAACTAGTTTGAGCGCACGCAAAAGTTTATAAATCATGCTGGAGAATACTTTGAAAAACAATAAAACCATTTTTGATTATAAATATTCGCATTTTCACTATAAAGGCCAGAAATATATAGAGCAGCCCTCGTATAATAAATATTAAAATTGGTTTAAAGTTTATGTAATGATCTTTTAAGAAATTTGTTATTTTGTTTGAAAAGCACTTTTGAAAATATCAGAAATTTTTTATTGTAAATTTTTCTTTAAAATCAATAAATTATTTTCTAGATTGCTACATCCACCATAAGCTTTCTTTTTCAAAATCCATAAATTTTCTTTATTTTTTTTTTTAAATTATGATGTTAATGGTTCACAGGACCTGAAATTGCATTTGGTTCGAAGGACCACAACTTTTAAACTATCGTTATACATTAATTCGGCTTAAGTTCACATACATTTTAATTCCTAAAAAAAAAAAATATAGATCGTTCGTTGCTAAATCGATGTTTAGCAAAAAGTAAGAACGGATGTAGATGATAATTACTAAAGAGAGCAATAAAAAAAGCTATGGTTGTGTGCAGATTTCCTTTAACCGAATTAATATTGTTTCGTTATGAATACTTCTCGTTTTTTTCTTTATTAAATTGGTTGATTCAATAGATGATGTTTGTAATGTAGAAAAAATATGCTAATGGATGTAGCGATACTGCATTACAGTAACAGAGTTTATTTTTTCTTGCTTATTAACATAAAAATTAAAAAAAAAAATTAACAAATTTTGAAATGATTATTTACGTGAACTTAAGCCGATTGAATTTCATACACTTGTGTGAACAATAGATTTTAAAACTAACAAATTAATGGTTCGAAGGACCTAAAGTTGATATTGGTTCGAAGGACCATATCTTTTTTACTATTTTATTTTTATTCTTATTTCATTTTAATTCTTTTTTACTTTGCATATTAAAGCGCTACTCAGCCTGCATTTCAATTACAAAGAAACTTTATCTATCAACAATATTGCGACAAAAACAAAAATGTGCACACAAAAAATTAATTACAAACCCAATTTTAAAAATAATAAAAAAAAATGTATTCAAAATATTTTGTTTCTATTGCTTTGTAGATTAAGCTTCATTTATATATAAAGAATAACTTTGCTGTTGTTGTTAATTTTTTAAATTGTTTTCTATTTGTTTTGTGTTTTTTCTTTGACTATAGAACGTGTTTCGTCATATTGAATTAAAAACCGCTCATAAGTTTTGACAAATTTGCAAACACAAAGAATGCAATAGAAAAGCCACAAATTTGGTTAAAAATATATTTTAAAATATAAACAAAAACGGTTTATTAGTGAGCTATTTTTGAACAATAATCAAAGCATTTGAATTTTTTTTAGTACAAAAAAAAAAAAAAAAAAAATCAAAATAAATTAAAGTACAAACAAGAGAAAGAAAATACTTTTAAATAAATAAATTGTTCCTAAGCGTTTTTAGTGTTTAAAATGCTGGCACTGATATTTCGAACTATACAGAATCATAAACAGAAAATTATAAATTTAGAAAAATGCAAAACAACTGGACCATTCTTAAGTTTTCTAAAAAAAAAAAAAAAAAAAAAAAAAAAAAAAAAAAAAAAAAACTTTAAAAGGCCTAATTTTCGAATTCCTTCGTATAATTTAATCATTTGGGATCATTCTTATCCTTAATAATTAATTGAAATTGCTTCATTCAATAGCAACTATTTCGAAATTATGTCTCTGATCGATTGACGTATTTAAATTTTTTCTAGCTCTGTTAGTGTCTTGTTGATTTCAACACTAACACGGACAGACAGATGAACAGAGGGACATCGCTCAATCGACTTCGCTATGTAAAAGGACTTAAAATATATATAAAGGGTCCTCCTTTTTTTTAAATGCATGAAATCCTTTTGGTTAATAATGGAAAATAATTTCATTCAAATGGCTGCCTCGGCTGACCATGCAGTAGCCTACACGATCGGTCAAATTTTTTAGTACATTATCGATTGTGTGCAGCTGTATTTCACAAATGGCTTCACGAATATTGTCCCTTAAAACGTCAATTGTGTCTGGCTTGTCGGCGTAACACTTGTCTTTGACGGCACCCCACAAATAATAGTCCAACGGTGTCAAATCGCAGCTTCGAGGTGGCCAACTGACATCAGCTCTGCGGCTGGTAAAGCGATCTTTAGAAACGGAGCGCAAAACATCGAGTGTAGTTTCGGCTGTGTCCTATTGAAACCAAATGTTGCCAATATCCTACTCCTCTTCAATTTTTGTGAACAAAACTTCGTTCAACAGCGCTCGATAACGATCGCCATTGACTGTAACGGCCGCTCCTTGCTCATTTTCGAAGAAAAATGGCCCAATTATGCCTCTGGACCAAAATCCGCACAAAACAGTGATTCATTTTGGGTGCACCGGCTTTTCAATGTATGCGTGCGGGTTTTCTGTGCCCCAAATGCGACAATTGATCAAAATGAGCTTCATCTGAAAAGATGATTTTTTTTGTCAAAATCGGCATCTTCTGTAAGTCGATCGCAAGCGCACCTAGCGAAGCGAAAACGCATTGAATGGTCAGTTGGCTTCAATTTCTGAACCAATTGGACTTTGTATGGCATCAAACCAAGGTCTTTATGCAAAATTCGTCTCAATGAAGTCTCCGAAATGTTCAATTGTTGACAACGACGGTGAATTGATGTTGATGGCGCTTCACGCACACTTTCTGCCACAGCAGAAATATTCTCGGGCTTACGCACTGTTTTTTGTTTTTTTCACGCTTTGATTTATTGATGAGGATGTTTGTTTCTTTCACTTTTTTCACAAGATAACGAACATACGGAGCTGACGGTGCTTCTCTTCTTTCAAAATCCGTACGCAACTTCCGCACACATTCTAAAACATAACATTGTTTTCAAAGCAATTTCGCAATATTTACCAGCGTTGTTCAGGCGTATACACAACCATATTCGTTCAGCGGAAGGATAAAATTAATTATCTGTTAAATCAGTTGATTTGAAAAAAAAACGTAAGATAGCGGACCCTTTACTTTATGGTGTCGGAAATGGATATTGTAGAAATTACAAACGGAATAACTAACTTAGATATTTCCTTTTTCCACTTTTTGTGGTGAAGGGTATAAAAGCACTAAAACCATAAAAAACCAAGAAGAATTCATAACTGAAAGTATCAAAAAAAAAAAAAAAAATTAAAAAAAAATTAAAAAAAAATCTCAAAAAAAAAAAAAAACATTCGAACAAATATCTCAAAAATCTGATTAAATTTTAATTAAAAAAAACGTAAATTTCTTTAACTGGCCTTTCCCTTGCATATTTTTTTTTTGCATAAAAATTATTTTAATTAATAGTTATTCACTAATTACCCCAATTAACTTGAAATGTATACAATATTTATTCTGTTCTGTGAATTAATTAAAATTAAGTATTTACACTTGCCCTTAATCAAATTTAGTTGTTGTACATCTCTTTAAAATTTTCATTATGAATTTAAATATTAAAACATAACTCAACCTCTTTTTTTTGTTTGTAATTCAAACATTAAAAGTTAGAATAATAACAATGATGCTGCTGCTGCTGCTGTTGCCGCTGCTACTGCAGAGAATAATATGATGTTTTTATTAATTGAAGAGGAATTTTATTATTAATTTTGAGGGTTGTCTCACAAGGCTAAATAAAATTAGGAAGAAAATATTTAATTAAGTTTTTATTATTTTAAATAAGAAAAAGTACTAATTAAATATGAGTTATAAAGGTACTTTTTTGTTCTATTAGTAACAGAAGAAAATTAAAAAATTAAACTATTTCACTAGGATATTTATTATCTTTACCAAAAACGCACAAAAACACTTCATTACTATTTTAGCAATATTTTGAATCATTTAAGTACCATTTTTAAATAAAGTACTTTTTACCACATTTTCTTTCCCTTTCACTGGAATTATTTTCAACAATACTAGTCAAAAATATTACGAAATATGCTTCAATAGATATAAAAAATATTTTTTTGTAAAAATTTAGTACTTTTTAAAAATTTAGTACTTTTACTACTATTTCTACTACTTTTTTAAAAGCTCAGATTTTTATAAAAAGAATAAAAAGCAATTTAAATATAAGCTACTAACCGCCTTAACGTTTTTTTACAATATTTAATATCTTTTCAAATTATGAATTAACTACGATTTATAAAATTTTTGTAATATTTTTTTTTTAAGTACTATTTTTATTTTGAACAACTGAAGTCATACAAGACCATAAGTTATTTTAAAAAGTTTTTAAATATTAAAAAACTTATTTGAGTTTTTTAATTTCCTCCTTTTTAAAGTTTTTCTACTACTTTGTCAAAGGTACTTTTTTTACCCCAAAAAAGTACTCTGTCTATTTTCTTATTTTAACCTGAGTAATAAAAAAAAGGAAATACTCTTTTATAAACCAAAGAAGAAAATATATTTTTTTATTGAGCTTCAGTACTATTTTAAAATTTAGTTCATTTACTACTATTTCTAGTACTCTTTAAAAATTAAGGCAAAAACCGCTGAAATTAACTTTTCAAGTATGTAAAATAATTTATTGGTAAAACACGGTTTTTAAAATTTCTACTACTTTTTTTGAATACCATTTAGTGTGAGTAAAATTTATTTTCACAAAAAAAAAAAATTTTTAATCCCTTTTTCTAGATCTTATTTTGAGCCGGAATAATCCAAATCAAAGAAAATTATTTTTTTTTACCTTAAAACATATATATTTTTCAATTAAAATACCATTTGAAAATTTATTATGTTTGTTACTATTTCTACTACCTTTTCAAAGGTACTGTTTTTAACACGAATTTACTATTCTTCATTTTTCGGAGCAAAAACGCTACAACGGTTTTTTAAATATCTAATGCCATTAAAAAATTTAGTACGATTTAAAATTTTTTGCTACTTTTTTGAGAATAAAAAAAAAGGAGTATGATTTGCAAAGAAATAAATAAAATAAGACCTGAAATACAAAATAAACTTCGATTGTTATAATATTTATATTTACTACATTAAAAAATTTTTTAAGTACTTTCTTTTAGCTTCTTTTTACTCTAAATTTTTTTAAAATACAACAAAAACACTTTCAAATCATTTGGAGTGTTTTAAAACATTTAAAGATTTTTTTAAGTTTAAATATTTTACTACTCTTTTTACTACCTTTTTTAAAATACTATTTTTAGCAAGAGCAGTAAAAATACAACAAATACCATGAATTATTACTGAAAAAAAGTTTTGTTATTTTTACTACAATTTTAAAATTTGGTATGTTTTAACTACTTTTTTTGGAAATAAAATAAAATATCAAAGCAAATAATAGAAGAAACATAATGAACCAATTACAGAAACTTAAATAAAACTTTAAGCAATTAAAAAATTTAAACTTAGTACGTTTTACTACTTTTTCTTTGAATTTTTATAAACTCTACTTTGTAAAAAAAAAAAAAAACAAATGGAATAGAACTAATTTAAATAATATCAGAATTTAAAATAAAAATAGGAGCATTTTTCAATTTTTAAAATTTAACTACTTTTTCTAGTACTTTTTTAAGCTACTATGGTTTAGAAGAAAAATGGAAACAACAAAATATTAAAAAATTTCCAACAAAAAAAGTTAAAAAATTAATTTTTAATGGACGATGTTTATAAGAGTTTTGCTACTTTTTCTACTACTTTTAAAACTTTACTTTTAGTTTCCTTGCAAAATTTTAGAGTTGTGTAGCAAATTTAAAGAACTTCTAATTCTTAAGTAGAATTACTCGTATATACTATTTTAATAACATTTTTTATTTCAAAAAGAAAAATAGTATAATGAAATAAAAACATTATGCTTACAAAATAAATTACAAATTTACTCCTTTTTTTACTATCTTAATAAAAATTACAATTTCTTTAGTTTTTATTTGAGCAAAATTTCTTTTTATAAAATAAAATAGTAGTAGAAAATTAGTACTTTTTGAAGAAAGTAGTAAAAAGCGTAGTATTTTTTTCAAAAACTTTTTTAGCAAATTAAATTTGCATGACATAAAAATTGTAGTAAAAAGTATTTTTAATGTAGTAAAAATCTTTTCTATTTTTTAAAAGGCACTAAATTAATTTTCTTTTTTAAAGACGTAAAAATAAAATAAAAAAAATGCATTCAAAATGTTGAAGAAATTCATTAAAGTGTAAAAATTATATTAATTTCTCTTTTTTATATATTATTATTTTTTTATTTACATTTTTTGCCGGGCTGTCATTCAATTTTCAGTACGTTAACTTGTGTGCATTATCCCCCTCAAGCAAAAAGCTTTTTTTTTTTTTTTTGTTATTAACATGAGCTAATTCCATTAGTAAATGTATTTTAAAATTGCCTACATGTCTCTCTGTTTTGTTTGTCATTTACAAACATTAACACAAAAATATCCCCCAGAACCCCAATTCCATAATCTCGAACTTAATCTCAAACATAAATTCCTAAACCCCGCAATTAAAAAAACAACTAAAATATAGATATAAAAAATATAGTTTATGACAGTTTTAAGTTGCAACTTCTGAGTTCATATACAACATTATCTTTTGCAATATGTAACATAAGTTTAGACATGTGTGTTTGCTAAAGCAAAACAAGACACAAAAGATTTCAAAGTTTAATTTAACAAGCGCTTCTTTGAGATTTTATTCATTCATAAAAACAAAGCAAAAACTAAAACAAACACAAGCGCTCACTCTTAGAAAAGTTTATGTCTGGCAGACAGAGATATAGATTGACACTGCCACATTTTTACTATGACATTTTAATTATGCAAATTATGCCGGTATGAGATTTGAATAACTTGTAACATGATATAATTGTGTCATAATAATAAGAATTATTCAAAGCAATTGCTTCTACTAGAGTTCACAAAAAAGGCGTTAAGTGGCACAATTGTGATAATTTTGGAATTAAAAAAATCTAAAAACCAATTAATTTTTTCAAATATAAAACAGTAGTAGATTTAAGTACTTTTTAAATACAAATAATAAAAAAATAAAAAAAAAACATTTTAATAGACGACTTTATTAATTGATAATAATTGTGCTTTAATGAAATTAAACCATTCTTGCTGAAAAAGGAATTAAAATTTTTACTGTATAAAAAAAGTAGTAGATTTTAAAACTAGTTTTAATTTAAGGTCTTTAGAGATTTTGTAGGAACTGGTCAGAGTGTACTAAAATATACTCAACAATTAGAATTTTATAAAAAGTAGTAGATTTAAATACCTTTTGAAAAAAAGTAATAGACGAATTTTAATATATTGAATTTATTTTACATTAACGAAATTAAACAATAAAAAAACAAAAAAATTAAGTAGTAATAAAATTTATTACTTTAAATAAAAATGTAGTAGATTTTAATACTTGTTTTTATTTACATCATTTTACATAAATCAGTAAGAACGAGTCAAAATTTGCATAAATTAAACAACATTAAAAAATTTTGTTAATTTTTGCCAATTAAAAAAAGTAGTAGATTTAAGTACCTTTTGCATAAATTTAATAAAAAAACTTTTTAAAAGACGCCTTTAACTAAGGAAATAATTGTGCTTTAACAAAATTAAAACCCTCTTGTAAAAAAGGTAAAAAAATTTTGTTCTTAAAAAAACGTAGTAGATTTCAAAACTTGTAAGAAATAACAGCTTCTTACACATTTTAAAAACAAAACAGAATTTAGCAAGAACTAGGCAAAACTTTTTAAAATTTACACAATAATTAATTTATATACTACTTTTTTTCACATTTAAAAAACGTAGTAGATTTAAGTACCTTTTGTAAAAAATTAATAGCAATATTTTTTAATGGCAAAAAATTAAAAACAATTTTTTACTCAGCAAAAATGTTGTAGATTTTAAAACTTATCGTTTTCACATAAAACAATTAATCGAATTTAGTAAGTTTTGTGAAAAATTAATAAAAACAATACAAAGTTTTATTTTAAAAAGGCTAGCAAATTCAAAAGTAGCAGATTATAATACTCGTTTTTTATGCTAAAAAGTCAGTTTTACGCAAAAAAATGTACTGAATTTTCAATGAACATCAAAAAAATTTAAAAAAACAAAAAACTGCTTTTTTATTTAAAAAAGTATTAAGTTTTAGTACTTTTTTTATTTCAGAAGAGAAAAAAAGAAAAAACATTGTTTATTAATAGGTTTTTGCCCCCTAAAAAAAAAAAAATAAAAACTAAATTTGAAAATTGAAGAATTTCAAAAAGGTAGCAAAGTCTACTACTTTTTGTAAATAGCTAAAAATCAATTTTTATACCATCAGTAATATAAGCAAATGCCTAATAACGGTTTTTCAACATTTTTAACACTTAAGTTTTATAATTTTTGTCATTAAAAAGAGTAGTAGATTGGTACTAAAATTAAGTACTATTTTTATAAGTAAAAAAAAGTGTAGTAAAATTCAAAAATGCTGAAGACAACTAGTTAAACAGAATCAATTGAATTTTATAGAAAATCTAAACATTTTTCTGTTACTTAAACAGTAGCAAATTTACTCCCTTTTTTAAAGTACCGAAAAATGAGCTAAAATTTACGTAAACTGTTATTTTGCAATATATTTTTGTTTAGAAATGTTTTTGAATTTTGTTTTTCAATATTAGTAGTTTTTCAGTAGATAAGTAGTAAAATTTAATACTTTTTTGAAGTTTTAGTATTTAAAAAAATAAAGTTGGCGCAAGAAAAATAATATTTCGGGGGATAAGGAGAACGAAACTTTAAAAGACTATAATAAATTTAGTTTTTTTTTAAAGGTAGGAAAATTAATGAAGAATTAAAAACAATTTGGTTTTATTTAAATTTTAATAAAAAGGATTTATTGTTTTTCATTTAAAAAGGTAGTAGATTAGTAATAAAATTTTGTATTTTAAATGAATTATATAATTTAAAATTTGTTTTTTTTATTAAAATGGTCCTTAAGCCCTTTTTGCTTCTATTTTAGATACATTTAAAATTATACTAGACTTTGTTAATAAAATAGTATTGTAAACGTAGACGTCATTATCATAATCATAATCATCATCATCATCTATGGTTCATGACAAATTATTTGTAATCTGATAATAATCACAAAAGGCATATTAGAGCATATTATTATTTTAAATAGTCTTTGTGATGCACAAAAACAGATAAAAATATATGATTTTGAGATTGTTATTAAATTGCAACAATAAATATAATTAAATGCTAAAGAGATTTGTTTGACGTAAAATGGCAAATAAAATTTATAAGTTTAAATTAAATTCTATAAAATAAAATAAAAAAAAAATTGGTTCGTAGGACCATAAATTTTTAACCAATTTAATGCATTTTGTTTATTGGGTTATTTTGTCGTTTAATATTTTATATTAAACAATTCATTACGTGGACTTAGGGCTTAGCTGTGTAAGCACAATTTAACAAGTGCACAAGCTCACAAGAATTTTTTTTCGAATATCAACAACCAGCCATAAAAAATTTAATCATGTGTAAACGTCATATTAAAAAGTGTGATCAATTAAACTCACGTTAAACGACAATGAACCATCAATCTAGCGAACAACGTTTTACTTTTTAAACATTTAAACGTGAAAAATGAGAAAATAGTAAACAATTAAAAAATTCTCAAAAAAAAAAAAATTTTTTTAAAAGTTTCACATTTTATTCTGTGGAAAAACAACCCAATAAAGAATAATAAAAGAATAACATGAATAAAGCAATAAAATTCATCACTTAAATTGGACTCAAAGAACAATTTCAATGCTGAATTTCTTATTTGGTCATACAAATGCAATGCAATTTTCCTTTTTTTTTAATAATAAAAGAAATTCTTTTATAATAAATTATTAAAAACATTTAAACCTAATTGTTGTTGTATGAAAAGATGATCTAGATTTTTTTTATTTTTAATATAAACAAATTCACAAACATAAATCTTAATAAGATTAATTTAAATTTTTTTCAGGAAACCTCTTTTTTAAACGAATTTGGACTCAAATGTAAAGTGGATCTTAATAGACCAGAATGTTATAGAGCAAAGGTAAGTGTATATTAAAACAAGCCAAAAACAGCAAAACATAACTAGCAATAAGCTCCCTAAAAATTTTAATGATTTTTTTCAAAAGAGTAGTATTTTTACTACTTTTTCAAATTAAGCTTTAATATCAATTATTCCTAACAGTATAAAGCTTATTTTAATAACTACTCTACTTTGTTTGGTTTTAGTAAAATTTTTTCTTCTTCTTAATTGTTAAAACATATTTTAAAAATAGTAGCATTTTTGCCACTTTTTCAAATAGAGCTTTAATATTAGTTATTCTTAACAGTATAAAGCTTATTTTAATATCTACTCTACTTTGTTTGGTTTTAGTACGATTTCTAATTCTTCTTAATTTTTAGAATATATTTTAAAAATAGTAGTATTTTTACTACTTTTTCAAAAAGAGCTTTAATATTAATTATTCCTAACAATATAAAGCTTATTTTAATATCTACTCGACTTTGTTTGGTTTTAGTACGATTTCCATTTCTTCTTAATTTTTAAAACATATTTTAAAAATAGTAGTATTTTTACTACTTTTTCAAAAAGAGCTTTAATTTTAACTCTTCCTTACAGTATAAAGCTTGCTTAAATATCTACACTCCTTTTTTGGTTTAAGTACAATTTTTTTCTTCTTAGTTGTTAAAACATATTTTAAAAATAGTATTATTTTTACTACTTTTTCAAAAAGAGCTTTAATTTTAACTATTCGTTACAGTATAAAGCCTATTTAAATGTTTAAGCTACTTTTTTAGTTTTAGTACAATTTTTTCTTCTTCTTAATTGTTAAAACATATTTCGAAATAGTAGTATTTTCACTACTTTTTCAAAAAGAGCTTTAATTTTAACTCTTCCTTACAGTATAAAGCTTGCTTAAATTTTTACACTCCTTTTTTGGTTTAAGTACAATTTTTTTTCCTGTTAATTTTAAAAACATATTTTAAAAATAGTAGTATTTTTACTACTTTTTCAAAAAGAGCTTTAATTTTAACTCTTCCTTACAATATAAAGCTTATTTAAATGTCTAAGCTACTTTTTTAGTTTTAGTAAAATTTTTTCTTCTCCTTAATTGTTAAATTTAAAAATAGTAGTATTTTTACTACTTTTTCAAATGGAGGTTTATTTTAATATCTGCTCTACTTTTCTTGGTTTTTGTACAATTTTATCTTCTTAATTGTTAAAACATATTTTTAAAATAGTAGTATTTTTTTTACTACTTTTTCAAATAGAGCTTTAATATTAATTATTCTTAACAGTATAAAGCTTATTTTAATATCTACTCTACTTTTTTTGGTTTTAGTACATTTTTTTTCTTCTTAGTTGTTAAAACATATTTTAAAAATAGTAGTATTTTTACTACTTTTTCAAAAAGAGCTTTAATTTTAATTATTCGTTACAGTATAAAGCCTATTTAAATGTCTAAGCTACTTTCTTAGTTTGAGTAAAATTTTTTCTTTTTCTTAATTGTTAAAAATTATTTTGAAAATAGTAGTATTCTTTTGTTCTTTTGGAAAGCGTATTTTTAATTCATTAAAAAAATTTTTTTAATTAATACATTTTGTCGCCGAAAACATTTTAAACATTGCTAAACATTTTGCACTTAATATTAAAATGTTTGTTTTAAAATAAAAATATTTGAAAAGTACTTTTTTTACTGCCTTTTTAAATAATATATTTTTTTTGAAAATGATTAATTTTTTTTTAAATGTGCTTTTGAAAATTTTTATCAGTCATTAACTTTACTTACGTATATGGTTTCAAGGGGTTTTAAAATAGTAGTATTATTTAATCTCTTTTTTAAAAAAGGCAGAAATCAACATTTTGGAGTGTAAATACACCATTATAAATAACATTTTTAATATTCTTTTTTTGGAAATGAATATTTAGTTTAAAAAGAGATCAAATTGTATTTATTGTTAATTTTCCAAAAGTAGGATTTTTGCTACTGTTTTCAACAAAATAAATTAGTGATTTTTTTAATGATATAAGCAATTTTATCTTAATTTGAAAACTTGGTTTTCATTCTGATTTCTGAGCTAGGTTGTAAGACATTTTAAAAAAGTATTTTTTTAACTACTTTTTTTTTTTTAAACTGTGACTATAACATTTTAAAGTGAAATAAATAACGTGAATTTCATAAGTTCTAAGCTTGTTTATTTTTGAAGTTTGGCAAAAGGTTTTTTTAGTATTCTTTTAACTATTTCCTTTACTACTTTTTTTTAGTCCTGTTTAATATGGATCTCGTAGGCGTAAATGTTAAAATAATGATAATAATTTACAGTTTCTTAACAGTATTTTATATTGCTTTTTGGAAGTATCATGTTTTTTCTTTTGTAGGTTTTTTACTTATAAAAATAATTATGCAAAAAGTAGCATTTTTACTACTATTTGAAAATTATTCTATTGTTACTTTTTAAATTATAAACATTGCACTCAAATAGTTAGAAATAGATCACTTTCAAAACTGTTTAATTTTTAATCTTAAGTAATTAAAAAAAAACGTAGTATTTTTTGCTCCATTTTTAAATGTATTTTTTTCAACGTAGTTTGATTTGTTTTTGCTTTATTACTGAAAAAAAAAATAAAAAAAATAAATTAAGTAAGATATTAAAAAAAGTAGTAATTCTACTACCTTTTTGAATTTTTTGTTACCTTTTTAAAACGAAAAAATTTTTGGACTAAATTATTCTTATAAGCATGTATTTGTTAATATACAAATATTGTTCTGCATCATGATTTTTTTTCCACTTGGAATATTTAAATAGATTTTACTACCTTTTTTAAAACCTAATAATACAAATTTATTCCTATTTTATTTATTTGAACATATAGTTATTTTATATTTTTCTTAAAATTATTTCGATTTAGGAATTTAAAAATAGTAGTATTTTTACTACCTTTCAAAGAGATAATTTTTTTTGACAAAAATATATTTATGTCCTTAATAAATTAGTAGCTTAAACAAAATATTAGAACATAAACGGAAGAACAAACTTTTTAAAAAAATATGTAAAAAAAAAAATGCTTTAAATTTATTTTTTGATTTTAGTAGTTAATTAAAATTTTTATATGAAAAGATAAAATGCATTGTTGTAAAAAATGTAAAAACTTTTTTAATTTTCTTATTTTTATATCTAAAATTATTTGTAAAGTAATATTTTATTTTCTTAAAATATTTTCCTAAAAAAATTTTATTTGTTTAGTGGTTTTAAAAAAAGTAGTAAATCTACTACCTTTTTAATGATTAAATACGTATTGTTTTCTATAATAAAATCCTAAAATTTAAAAAATCAACCATTCAAATATGCTTTTTTATTTTAATATTTTTTTTAATAAATACTTTTAATGCTACTTTTTAAGAAATTAGTAAACAAACTACCTTTTTAAGGGATGTAAATTATTGGCTTGAAATTAATTTGATTTTTTTTACAAATATTTTGGAAATGTTTACACAATTTTTTTTTATTTGCATATATTTTTAATTTGTGTCATATATTTAACCACAATATCCCACAAAGTTTTAGCCTTTCGTTGAATTTTAAATTCAATTGATTTTGACGTTAATAAAATTTCACACAATAAGACTTTATAATATTTTATTACATTAAAATAATAAAAAAAAATCATATTCTTTATATAAAACAAGGACTTTTAGTTCAGGTAATGTGAGACAGTAATGGAAATAAATGAACATGTTGTTCATATGACAAAGATTAACAATGAAATATCACTAGACACCCTGACGTCGGCCGCAAAGACAATGAATTATAGTTACAATAGAATAACAATAACAAAAACAAATTTTGGAAAACAAAAAAAATATAAAAAGATTCCAACCATGATGGTTATATTAAAGCAAAACAAAAAAATAAAAAATAAAGGAAATTTAATACTCTTAATGGGCTCTTATTTCTTTTGGCTTTTTTTTGTGCCATGCTGTCCCATACTTAGCTTTTGTTTATAAGAACCACAAGAATGTTATTAAACAAACGGTGAGAAACTTTTTTGTCGTATTTTTGCTTTTTGTATTTTATTTTCTTGAACAATTAACAGCCACAAAATTAAATATAAAAATTTTTCCATTCCCTTTTCACACTCTCTTTGCTAGAAGCTTTGATTTTTATGTGTTTAAAATGTACAACAAATAAGTTTTAATCTGATCCTTTTATTTGTTTTTATTTAAATACTTTGTTTTTTTTTTTTTTGTTACAGTGTTTTAAAGGTTGTGAACTGTGGTGGAATGCCCTCAAAGAATTTGAACCCTGCCAGGAAGCATGTGTAAGTATTCACATTTGTTTATGTGTTATAAAATATTTTTGTATATAAATGTGTGAGAAAGCGGACTAAAAAGAGTTTACACATGCCACAAGTTTTTTTTTATTAATCTTTTGAAACTGATTTAACAAAGTGCTTTTTAAAATGTCTTAAAAAAGTACTCTTAAAATATTTAGGAAATAAAATTTATTTTAAACTGACTTAAAAAAATCTTAAAAAGATCTTAACTTAAAAAAATATTTACAAAAAAAGTACTATTTGAAAAAAAGTACTTTTAAATATTATGGTTAAAAAGTCCTAACAAAATAATTGCTTGAGTAATAAAAGAAATGTTATCTATTTTTTACCACTTAAGAAACGTCAAAACTTAAAAAAGTACTTTTTAGGCAGGTACTTTTTGAAAAGGTACTATTGAAAAAGTCCTTTTTTATTAAAGTTATGACAGAATTATTTCTTTAAACAGTTACCCTAGTTAAACGCATTTTGAAAATGTAAGTTTAAAACAGATAAAGGAAAAGTACCTTAGAAATGTACTTTGTAAAGAATAACCACAAGAAGCTTTTTAACACAGTACCAGTTAAGTAATTATAAAAATTTATTTTTCTAAAGGTACAATTAAAAAAGTACTTTTAAAAAAAGGCAAAAATTAAGAAAGTACTTTTTAGGCAGGTACTTTTTGAAAACGTACTTTTGTAAAAGTCCTTTTTTTATTAAAGTTATTAAAGAATTATTTCTTTAAACAGTTACCCTAGTTAAGCACATTTTGAAAATGTAAATTTAAAACAGATAAGGAAAAGTACCTTTAAAATATACTTTGTTAAGTATAACCACAAGAAGCTTTTTACACAGTACCATTTAATTAATTGAAAAAATTTATTTTTCTAAAAGTACAATTAAAAAAGTACATTTAAAAAAGTCAAAACTTAAAAAGTACTTTTTAGGCAGGTACTTTTTGAAAAGGTACTTTTGTAAAAGTCCTTTTTTTAAATATAGTTATGACAGAATTATTTCTTTAAACAGTTACCCTAGTTAAGCACATTTTGAAAATGTAAGTTTAAAACAGATAAAGAAAAAGTACCTTTGAAATGTACTTTGTAAAGAATAACCACAAGGAGCTTTTTAACACAGTACCAGTTAAGTAATTATAAAAGTTTATTTTTCTAAAGGTACAATTAAAAAATTACTTTTAAAAAAAGGCAAAAATTAAAAAAGTACTTTTTAGGTAGGTACTTTTTGAAAAGGTACTTTTGAAAAAGTCCTTTTTTATTAAAGTTATGACAGAATTATTTCTTTAAACAGTTACCCTAGTTAAACACATTTTAAAAATGTAAGTTTTAAACAGATAAAGAAAAAGTACCTTTGCAATATACTTTGTTAAGAATAACCACAAGAAGCGTTTTACACAGTACCAGTTAATTAATTGTAAAAATTTATTTTTCTAAAGATACAATTAAAAAAGTACTTTAAAAAAAAGGCAAAAATTAAAAAAGTACTTTTTAAGCAGGTACTTTTTGAAAAGGTACTTTTGAAAAGGTCCTTTTTTATTAAAGTTATGACAGAATAATTTCTTTAATTAATTATAAAAATTTATTTTCCTAAAAATACAATTTAAAAAGTACTTTTTAAGAAAGTACTTTTAATAAAATTCTTTGAAAAATCACTAACCGTACAAAAGTTTTTTTTTTTTAATAAGAATCAGTTAAAATACCAAATTAAAAAGAAAAAGGTTGAAACTTTTAATAAAGTACTTTTTACAAAGTACATAAGACAAGTTACTCTTAAAATAACAAAAAAAAAAAAAAAATAAATAAATACTTAAAAATATGTCTAAAAACCCTTTTAAAACTGAAGCGTTAATAAAATTTTGTTTTAAAAATAAATAATACAAGTCGGTGTAAAAGTACCTGTGAATTGTACTTTTAAAAAAAAGTAACATTTTTCAAAGTGTTATTTTAAAAAATTACCTTGAAAAAAGTTATTTTATGAAGAACTATCATTAACTTCTAACAGTACCAACGTTAAAAATTTATCTATATTTTGGAAAAGTACCTTTTACAGAAAATAACTTTTAAAAAAGTACTTAATAAAATTAGAAAATTCACCTTTAAAAAAGTCTTTAACTAAAGATTTATAAAATGTCATTTAATTAAATTAAGAAGCTTTTAAAAAATATCTTTATAAATGTTAATATATAAAAAGTACCTTTTACAACATAGGCGTTTAAAAAGTACCTATTCGATAAAACAATTAAAAAAAGTAATCTCTAAAAAAAGTAATAACTAAGAAGGAGATTTAAAAAATATAAAAAAATCGGTTTAAAAGGTACTTTTAGAAGAGCTTTTTAGAAAAGGAACTTTTAGCTTTAAGTTCCTAAAAATCCTTAAGATTCCTTTTTTTAAACAAGAGTCAATCAGATATTTCGATTTTAACAAAGTGGCAAGGCCAAAACTGTTAACCCTTTATTCTTTTTATTAGTCTGCTTTCATTTTCAATTTCAGACCTGTTCTGTTCAAAACCACAGAAAATTGTATTCCAATACACTTTCTCATATACGATTTCTTTTTAATTGCTGTCATTTTTTCATTCTTTAATGCTCTTTGCTTTACAACAGTCTTCAACGCAATTTTATCCTTTCGATTTACCGTGTATATCCGCCTGTGAAACTACCCAAAGGCAGTATTGGCATTTGCAACGTTTACATGTTGAACGTTTGTTAACAACGACAAAGATGGGAATGACAACGACAACGTTACTTCAACCGCAGCTGTTGCATGATAATGAAACTTTGAATACATTGACACTCAAATGGCCTATAACTACAACAATAACTACACTTTTGCCATCACTATTCTTGGCCAGCAGACCATTTAATATACAATTCCAATATGTGTTAACTAACTTAACATCATCGGCATTGCCATCAGCATCATCATCATCATCATCATCGTCAGCGGTTAATGTCACCCCAGACATCGATAGCAAAGAAATAAGAGAGTGGTCAAAACATGTTAAAGGACCACAGAAACAAACTGAGACTATTGAATATGTTAATGGCGTTACTGATGACAACGATATTGTAAATGATTTAGATGTTTTTGAGCAAGAAGAAAAAGATGCTGCGACACGTAAACAGCAACAACAACAACAGTGGTGGAATTTAGCAGACTATAATTGTAATGAGAATTTTGAATGTGATATAATGGATGGCTTAATGCCATATACATCATACAAGGTAAAAGGTTTTTGACATCAAGTTGCTAAGAATTTTATAATTTAAGGACAAAAGAAATTAAAGGGACCGACACAAAGAAAATATTTTTTAAAAAAAGCTTCTAAATTTAATACTAAAGTTAAGATAGTAAAGTAATATGTTAAAGTTTTAAGTCAGAAAGCTTTTTAAAGTTATATTATCTAAAAAGCTAAAAAGGCATTTTTTTATTTTATTTATAAAACATTAATTATGAATACATGTGCAAGATATAAAAAGCTTTTAATATAACACAGAACAGCTTTAAAGCTTACATCACATCCTCAAGGTTCATTTAGGTAAAATTATATTTAAATAACTTTATGAAAATAACTCAATATATTTTCCAAACAAATAGCGAAAACTTTAAATTTTCATGCCAAAGCTTTCTCTTTCTTAAAGATTTTTTTTTAATTTTTATAAATTGCACTAAATATCTGTTATAGATAAAATAAAAAGAAGTTAAAAATTCAATTTTTAAAATTTTGTTAAAGCCATATTTTTTAAGCTTTTTAAAAAGCTTTGTTATAATGCAGGTTTTTATATCTTGTAGCTTTTAAAATAAAAATATCAAAGAAACGTAAAGAAAAAATTAACTTAAAAAAAAAAAATTAAATTAAAAAGCTTTCACTAACAAAAATATTTTTTGAAGCTTTTAAATAGCTTTAATTATTTCTTAAAGTTTAAAGTCAAAAAAATTTAAAAAGACTTCAAGATTTATTGATTTCTGAAAGTGTTGAAGAGCTTTAAAAAGTAAAATATTTAATTATAAAGTAAACGAGCTTTTAGTTAACTTGAAAAATATAAGAGCTTTCCCATTGGATCAACTTCCTTAAATAATAATTTATATGCTAAAGGTTTAAGACTAAATTAATATTTTTCTAGATTAAATGTTATAAGTTTCGAAAGCTCTGCAAAAGCCCTAATATATTTTGCGGCTAAGTGAAGGTTTTATATGCAAGAAAAGCTTTTAAGAGCAACAAAATATTTTAAATGAACTTTATTAAAAAGCAAAAAGATTTGGCAATAGTATTACTTTTTGAAGCTCTGTAAAAGCTTTAGTATTTAGTATTTTTAAGAAAAGCTTTTAGACAACTTTAAAATAATTAAAATAAATGATATGAAGTTAAAAGCCTTTTCCTACATACAACTACTTTTTAAAGAAGCTCTATAAAAGCTTTGTTATTTTTTAAACTAAAATGTTGAAAAATTAAACAAAATTAAAAATTTATTATATTTTTATTTTATTTTAAAAAAGCTGTTTATTTTGTTACTTTTAAAAAGCTTTTTTGTATATTTTGTTTTATAACTAAAATCTCAATTTTTCCCTTAGTTTCGATTTGAATTACCTTTTGGAGACAATTTATATGATGTTTTATACTCAGAACCCTCGGAAGTTTACACTACTCCAGCCATGGGCAAACCCATATCAAAAGCTTTCATTACACAATCTTTAGCCTTAGATGATTCCCATATTGCTGTATTTTGGCAACCCGGCAAATTTATTAATGGCCCTTTAAAATACTATAAATTAGTTCTACAGCAATTGCAGCCACCACCGGAATTGGATGAGGTAAATTTAATTTTTGAACTTTCGAGGAGTAAAGAACTTTTATTTTTTTATATTTTTTAAATAGCTAAACGAAGAATTAGTTAAACCCGATGTAACATATTTTATATATTCCAATCTCTTACCCTCTACCTTGTATAATATTCGTTTGAGTATGTTGAACGAGGATGGAGAGGGTCCTTGGGTTGAGGTCAATGTTACTACAAAAGCTTTGCAATCTTCAGCTGTTAGTTTAGAGAATTTAAATACTTTAATTTTAGCTGGAGAATATAGTATTATTTTGAAAGCCTTAAATCCTTTAGAAGAGAGTCGTGTGCTTTATAAAAGCGAGGAAATTTTAACAGACTTTGATGTGCATCAGTATATGAAACGTTTAATTGTGTTGAATAAAAAAGGTTTAGTGGTGAGGTGAGTAAAGAATTATATGTTTGTTTTAATTGTTTTGTTTTCGTGAGAAAGTTTTTATTTATTAAGTTATGTTTTCATATTTCTTTCAGTTTGTTTTTAGATGATTCATCTAATTATACAGAGTTGCATTTAGTAGAAGAAGAATCAGGATTTATACCCTCAAAACTGTCCGTTGATTGGTTAAATCAAAAGCTTTATGTGGCTGGAATGGTGAGTTGAATTTTCTTTATTTTAAGTCTTTTCTTTAAAAATTTGTTTTTGTTTTCTAGGCTTCCTTAAGCAACTCCTGGCTGCTAAAGCGTTTAGATTTTAATGGCTCTTCTATAGAGATCATAAGCGAATCCTTAAAACCCATAAAACAATTACAAATAGATCCTCTAAATGGCTGGCTATTTGCTACAACTGAAAATTACGAATTATGTCGCATTGCTTTGAATTCCTTTAAAGTGCAATGTTTTCCAACGCCCTTTGATCTCCAGTTATTTTCCAATCATCATCAAAATTATTTATTAAATGCATTCAATAATCGAGAACATTCTTTATATGAATTTTCCTATGATTTACGTTTGATGAATAGAAAATCTGGAGAAATTTCCTCCAACTTTCAAGGAGATATTTTATGGTATCAACTTTATGACAACTGGCTGATCATGACAAATGGTTCTCATTTGTTAAGGCAAAATTTGCTTGCACAAGAAGTTCATATAATGGATTTTAAGGAAATAGAATGGTGTTGGAAAGTGTTGCCATTGATGATGCATGCTGATCTCAAAACTATTATACAGCCTTGGCCTAAACCTTTAAAGTCACCTGATGGCTTGCAAGTTGTAATGTCCTCTAATAAGGCCAAAATAAGTTGGCTGCCTCCTTTAATCCTAAATCAGTTCCAGTCGAAAGCAGCCTGGCAGAATTGGGAATATGAGCTGGATATATTGGATGTTTCTAGCAATAATGCCTTTAATATACGCAACATTAAGACCACTCACTTTCAGGTGGAACGGCTACAACCCAATAATTTATATAAAATTAAAGTAAGAGCTTTGTTTGCAGGCTGGGCGAAACAAGGCCCGGGAACTATCACTAGCGAGTGGTCTCAAGAATTAACTACTAGAACCTGGCCCCTGGCTGACTATCACTTTCTGTGGGCCACAACAAAAGGCTTATGGCAAAGTGATGAGGAATTATTAAATGTGGCACAATCCAAAGCTTTGGATAACATCAATATAAAAAGCTTTCAACAAATCAATACAACTTTATATTATATCGATCAGATTTCTCGAGAACTAAAATGTATCAACCTAATAAATCCAGAGGTTTCATGCAGTTTTAAAGCTTCTAATGTTTATAGTCTGGATTATGACTGGCGAGCAGCCAAACTTTATTGGTCCGATATTGAAAAAGACTGCATTATAAGAGCTGATTTAAAGGGTGAACAACAAGAGTTGTTGCCTTTGTTTGGAGCCAGATTAATAAAACTGGACAGTTTTAAGGGTTATATTTACTATACCTCCGATGCTCGGCTATTAAGACGAAAACTTAATGGTGTAATGGCCGGTCAAGAATTGGAATACTATCACACTAATAACAATGATGAAGCTATTAAAGGTTTTGCTTTGGATTTTTCTAAACAAAAGATATTTTGGTGGATTCAGTATCAGGAAGGCGCTACAAAACTTTTCACTTCAGATATGGATTTTGTTAAGCCACAATATTTATTTGCTATGCCCTCGGATTTTAATATTTTAAAAGACTCTTTTGATTTTATTAAAGAAATAGAAAGTTTTATTTGGCTGAAAGAAAATGGAAAAAAAGCTATTCTCACCACTCAAGATAATTATCAAAAATACACGGAATTTTCTGTGCCTCTGCCCTCGGTGGCAAATGTTAATTGTTTGCAACTAAAACAAGATTTTATGCCCAACAAGGATTTATCCATTATACCTGAACCAGTAGAGGCAGAAAGTGTTTATATCACTGAAGGCTATTGGGATGATTTCAATATCAAATGGTCGCCCTCAAGTAGTAATGAAAATTTAACAATTTTTTATAAAGTTTTAATCTCCAACTGGCCCCATGATACTGAGCATATTTTAAGTTTTGAAGTTTTGCAGCCCATAGTGCGTATAACTGAATTTAAAATGGCTGGCTATTTTATAAATGTAACCATTACCTCTAGTACTGTATGGAGCCAGGGTCCTTCCATAACAGTTAAATTGAAAACTCCCTCTGCAGCACCCAAACAGCCCAAAAATTTGCGCGTATTTGTGGAACAAATTATGGAACCTTTACAAGATCCCAACAATATAACGGCTTTAGTTAGATGGGATTCACCAGATAATATCTCAACGGAAAAAGAAGTGTTCTATAAAATATATTGTTGGCATATGGAAGACTTGCATAGCGTCAAGGATATTGAGGATATGGGCTTAAAAACTCATGAAGTGAGATTTTATAATTTACAAAAGGAACAGACTTATATGTTCCAAGTGCAAGCATTTTCCTTAAGCCGTTCCAAGGGTGGAGAAAAAACTTCCCTGCTGACACATTTTATTAATCCCGAAGCTCAAGCTATACCCAAACTATTATACACTACACCCGAATATATAGCCGAATTCGATATGGATTTGAAGTTGAGCAAACAATGGGTTTTTACCTCCAGCGAGGTGGAACATTTGGCCCTGATAAATGGTGAACAGCGTCTTTTATGGGTTAATGAAAATGTGGAATTAATGTCTTATCAACCGGGTGCAGCTGTATTGAAATTGGCTCGTATGAGAGCCGAAGTCTTGGGCTTGACGGTAGATTGGATATTGCGCAAAGTATACTGGGCGGAAATGTCCTCTGGCGAGCAGGAGAACTTGGTGGATATTTATGAATTGGATTTGAATCTCTATGAGGGCAAAGTTATGTTGGGCTCTAAAATATTCTCCTTGCCACAGGGCAAGCTTTTAAAAAATCTTATAGTTTTGCCGTATTCCTCCTCCTTAATGTGGCTGGAATATGAGTTGGATTCAAGCTTCAACGCAACCCTACAGGGCAGAAATCTAACCAACAGCTTACCGCTGAAATTGAAAAATCATCAGCTGTATATAAAAATGTTCGAGGGCTGTCTTTTAGCGGAAATGGAAACGGTTAATTTGGTGGATGTAAAAGGTAAAATTTACTCCTACGAGTTACAGAGACAGCTGCTTACAAGCTTGAAAATACCTTTGCCACAACAACAAGAAGTGCTAACAAGCTATCAACGTGATTCCGGCTATATTTACACTTTATTAAATGATACTTTAAAAGCTTTCAACAGGCGTAAACATAATTTGGAATTCAATCAAACTTTAAGGGAGGTTAAACTTATCAAATCCTTTAACTATCAAGAATATCCCAAAAGAGAGTGTCTTATTATGGAAAAGCCAGAAAACTCTACGGAACTTTTTAATTTTAATACTCTTGAACAAATGTTTGTACAAGAAGTTAATGAAAATTATATGCTTCTAAATTTACAACAAAATAATCCTTTAGAAAATTGTAAAATTCCCATGCCTGGCTTGAAATATAAAATTGTAATAAAAGATGAATTAAACTATGAAAAGGAATTTAACACAGCAGCTGGTCTGCTTAATATTACAGATCTTAAACCCTTCAATAACTACTCGTTGGAAATATCAGCATTATCTTACTATCAGCAAAAATATTCCATTAAGGAAATGCAATATCCGGAATTCTCTATAAGAACCCAAGAGGGCAATCCCTCACAGCCACAAAATTTTCTGGCACAAGCTCTTAGTCCCACAGAAATACTAGTCAAGTGGTTAGAGCCCGAAGAACTAAATGCTGAAACTGTTTCATATCAATTGTATTGGCAGGCTTTAAATTCGTCCTTAACCTCACATAAAATAGTTGAAGAGTTTGAAATGATTTTAGAGAATTTGGAGGCCTCACAAGAATATCTTATATGGCTGGAGGTATATTCCAAGCCCACAAAACTTAATTCAACACAAAAGCTGCTCGTGAAAACTTTCCCTGAACCTCAAGCTTTACAGTTACTAGAAAAAGAAGCCTATAATTTGACTTTATCATGGCAGGCTAATGCCAACTACGATTCCGTTATCTTAGAATGTCAACCCTTAAGTAAAGATGCAGAAGTTACAGCCTTTAGCTTAGACATTACGGGCATAACAGACAATATTACAATTACGAATTTGGAACCTAAAACGAAATATGAATTTTATTTCAAGATTAAATTTGCAACAGTGAACAGACCTTATGTATGGCCTGAAATACCCAGTGCCTATTATGTTTATGAAACATTAGGAGATGCACCCGGTAGACCGGGACAGCCACAAATTGAACATATAACCGGTGAAATATTTAAAGTTTTTTGGCAGTCGGCTAAAAATAATGGCGCACCCATCATTGAATACAGTCTCGAAGCTCTTAAATCTCGACATAATAAAAGAATACGCCGCACTGTAATGAAACAACAACAACCAAATAACAACAACAATAACAACAACAACACTTTCTCATCTGCCATAACCACAATGGCACAATTGCCTTGGGTGGAGGAGCTGAAGCCAGTAGAAGATAAATGGTCGTCATACTGCAATACAACGGAATTGAGTTGTATTGTGCGAGAATTACACACCATGCGTTTGCTTATGTTTCGTGTGCGTGCACGTAATGAACCGTATGGCTGGGGGCCATACAGTGAGGATAGTGAACGTGTTCTCGAACCATTTGTCTCACCACAAAAACGTAACTCATTAGTATTTGCCATCATTGCGCCAGCAGCCATTGTAACCACATGTGTGATAATTTTATTTGTCATACGTAAAGGTGAGTGAGCTCAATTGAGTCTTGCTAAATTAAATTTGCTACAAATCACATTATTATTCTTTCTTTAACTGTTTATTTCTCTCTCTCTGTCTATTTATTTCTTTGATTATTTAGTTCAAAAACGTCGACTAAAAGCTAAACAATTGCTGGCAAAAAGTCGTCCTAGTATTTGGAGTAATTTGTCTACCATGCAACAACAATTGGCATCACGTAATAGAACTTTTTCAATGGCCAGTGCTGCCACTATGTATACTGGAGGACCTTTAAGTGATGCTGATATTGCTCTGCTGCCGCATATCAATTGGAGTCAAATAACTTTGTTAAATTTTTTGGGCAGTGGAGCATTTGGTGAGGTATATGAAGGTTTGCTAAAATACGAGGATCAGGAGGAAATGGAAAAGGTGGCCATAAAGGTAAGTAGCTAAAAGTTTTATTTACAAAAAAAGTACTTTTAAATATTTTTTAATAATTTAAAAAAGAGTTTTTCCTTTTAAATTATGGGTACTTTTAGTTAAGGGTACTTTTTAATATTATAAAAAATACTTTTCTTAAAAATTCTTTAAATTACTTTTAAACAATATGCTGCAAGTAAACGAAATAAAAAAAATCTTTTTAAATGGTACTTTAAATTGGCTCATTTTAAAAGAGGTACTTTTTGGGATATTGAAGAAGTATTGTTAAAATTTTTTTTCAATAATTTTTTTTAATCATCTATAAAGTATTTTTTGTAAGAAATTAAAAAGGTGCTTTCTGAAACTAATTTTTAAAAAGGTACTTTTTTGAAAAACCAATTTTTTAAAATGTCCCATTTTAAAAATTATTTAAAAAAGTTATTTAATTTAATAATAATTTGTACAAGTTAGGTTTTAGAACCTAATTTATAAAAGGTACCTTTTATAAAAATTTTTTAAAAAGTACTTTTATGAATATTAATTTTTTTAAAAGTTACTTTTGAAGATATTTTAATGATAATTTGTTTGAACGGTGCCTTTTGAAAGCACTTTTTTACAGACGCTTTCAAGAGATATTTTTTTAAACCTTTTTTAAAAGTACTTTTTTGACACTTTTTTGACTTTGAAATTAAGAAAAAATTTTTTTCTTTAAATTTTTTTCAAGCTGTACAGGCACCATTTTTAAAAGGATATTTTAAAGGAAATTTTTATTTGTTGAGAAAATTTTTTGTTAAGAAAAAATGTCCAATTTTTACACACTTAAAATTTTTATTTTTTTAAGGCACAACAAAGTTCCTCAATCTTTCAGTTCCTTTTAATTAAAAAATTTGTAAAGTATTTTTAAAAATTATTTTTTTGTAGATGGTACTTTTAAAGTCAAGTTTTTAAAGTTACTTGTATAAAGTTTGCTTTGTTTTTTTAATAACTTCTAAAAAGTATTGATTTCAGTAATTTTTAACTTTTGAGCAAAAATGTTTTCAAATAGATATTTTTTTCAAACAGTTTTTTATAACGGTACTTAAATGAAAAAATAATTCTCCAAAAAGTATCTTTATAAAAAGTGCCTCTTTTCGGAGTTTTGAGTTTTTTTTTTACATTTTTAAAGAGGGTACTTTTAGAAGGTACCTTTTTCGAAAAAGTACCTTGTGAAAACAAGAATTTTAAGTTCCTTAAGATATTTTTTTTGAACATTTATTGTTCACATTGCGCTTTAGAAACGTTAAATGACTTTAAAAAAAGTACTTTCTTAAAAATTAAAAACTTTTTGAAACTTTTTAATAGTGTTTTTTCTGAAAGTACTTTTTCTCAAGCAACTAACTTTAAAGCTGTTCTAAAATAAGAAACCATTAAAAGGTTTATTCTGAAAAACTAAGTTTTTAGAAGCCTTTTTTATAAGATTTTTTTTTTTTGATTATTTGTGCAAAGTACTTTTAGAATAAAAGATGGTTTTTTATTAGATAGATTTCTTCTAATTATTTTTTAAATAGCGTTTTTAAAAAGCTCTTTTTAAGGAAAAGGCTATTTTTTTAAATATACCAATCAAGTTTTATTCTAAAGGTTTTAATTTTAAAGCTACTTTTTTGTAAAATAATTTTTTAGTTTTATTTATCTTAAAGTGGCATCATTGGTACTATTTTATTGGTTCATTTAAGGGCAATGTTTAAAATAAAGCAATTGTATTCTTTAAAATATCTCAAGTACATTCTTTCTTTTAATTACTTTTCTTTAAATGATAATGTTTTAAAGGGTTCTTTTCTTTAAGGTCACATTTTGAAAATAAGTACTTTAAAAGAAAACGTACTTTTACCAAAAAGTTCGATTTAAGAAACGTTTTATTTTAAAAAAGGTTTTCTTCAAAAAATGTAAATATATATTAAAAAAAAATATATAGTTTTTATATAAATTCTTAAAAAGGTACTTTTTATATTAGTACCTTTTTTTTAAATATAATTTTTAAAAAGCTATTTATTTTAAAAAATATTAAAAGTCAAGACTTTCATAGAAATACATAATTTTAAAATAAATTTATTAAAAAAAGGTATTTTTTTTTTTAATTTTTTAAAGATACTTTTTTTGCGAAAGTTGTATAAAACAGACCTATTTAATTTATTCTTTATTTCTTATTTTATGGGAGTTAATTTTTGTTATTTAGGCTCGATTTTTTATTTTTAAATAAAAGTTAAAAGAATTTTTTTTTTGTATGAATAGATTAGGCATATAGTTTTAAAAGGTACTTTTTTTTTATAAATAAGTACTTAAAAATATCGTTTCTTATAAAGGTATTCGTTTTAAAATATGTTTTAAATCAAAGTAATTTTCTTAATATTTAGTTTTTGAAATATAAGTTTTCAGAAAGAACGTACATTTTGCAAAATTTTTAAAAGTACTTTTATTTGCAAGAGTTTGGTGAAACTTAGTTATTTTGGAAAACTTATTCAAAAGTTCTTTTTTATTAAACAATTTTATAGAAATTTTTTGGGGATCATTTTTTTTATATTTATTTAAAATTTTATTTAAAATTTTTATTTTGTGTTTTAATGGGTCAGGTACTTTGTTCCAAAAGGTACTTTTTTATTTTAAAAAACATAACTTTTATAAGTGTTTTAAAATTAAAAAAATGTTTTTAAAAGTCTTTTTGGCAAAAAGAATTTTTTGTTAAAAAGTACTTTTTAAGATTTTTTAAGGTACTTTTTTCACAAAAGTATTTTGAAAAAAAAAAAAGTTTTTTTAAGTATTTTTTTTAATCAGTTGGTGCAAAATTAAAATTATTTATTTTTTTCCAACAGAGTTTGCGCAAGGGAGCCAATGAATTTGCTGAACTTTTGCAAGAAGCTCAATTAATGAGCAATTTCAAACATGAAAACATTGTTAGTCTGATAGGAGTTTGCTGTGATACTGAGTCTATTTCCATAATAATGGAACACATGGAAGGAGGAGATTTGCTGAGTTATCTAAGAGAGTCCCGACCCAATTCAGTGGTAAGTTAAAGAGAGTTTAACAGAGAAAAAGAAGATAAAGAAAAAAAAATATTTTTAATTAATTCAAAGAAACCGGTGGCTTCTTTACAACTTTTGGATTTGATGTCTATGTGTATTGATGTGGCTACTGGTATGGCTTATTTGGAGGATATGCATTTTGTACACCGTGATCTGGCCTGTCGCAATTGCTTAGTTTCTTCCCGTGAGCCTAGCAAACGCACAGTTAAAATTGGCGATTTCGGTTTGGCCAGAGATATTTACAAAAATGATTATTATCGCAAAGAGGGTGAAG
Source organism: Cistogaster globosa (assembly GCA_937654795.1). Taxonomy (NCBI): domain Eukaryota; kingdom Metazoa; phylum Arthropoda; class Insecta; order Diptera; family Tachinidae; genus Cistogaster; species Cistogaster globosa. The sequence continues at coordinate 6,781,888 of OW569406.1, forward strand.
CATTAATGCCAGTGCGTTGGATGGCCTTAGAAAGTTTGGTGGATGGAGTGTTTACCACTCAGTCAGATGTTTGGGCCTTTGGAGTATTGTGTTGGGAGATATTGACTTTGGGACAACAGCCTTATGCTGGCCGAAATAATTTTGAGGTTTTAAATTTTGTCAAAGATGGCGGCAGACTAGAGCAGCCAGATAATTGTCCCGACAAATTGTAAGTTTTAAATGGAGATTTTTGTTAAGTGAAGAGAGAGAGAGAGAGAGTGAGACACATATCTTTTATTTTCTTTTTTCTATTTTAGATTTTTGTTAATGAAAGCCTGTTGGCATATGGATCCCGATGAACGTCCCAGTTTTCGTAAATGTTTTAATTCTTTATTGGCCATTAAGACTGATGTGCGTCGTGTAAATTTGGGTTTTAATATGGATGACAATGATTATGCCATGTATGCCAATCAACATGGCATAGTGTTAAGCAGCTTCTTAGCTTCACCAGAATTAAACAGACACCAAAAGCAGAAGGACTTGGAGGAGTGTAAAGTTGAAATTAAAGAAAACTCTCTCAATGATGATAATGAAAAGAAATGCATTTTGGCTTCAAAACAAATAAATGAACATAAACCTGGTCCTGCTATGGAAAAAAACGATTTGAAAGTACGTTTCAATAAAAACATAAGCATGAAGGATACCCAGGATACTGAATCTTGGAAAGATGATGAATCACATTTGATTGATACCAAATTATATAGAATACAAGAAAATCCCGATTATTATGCCAATGAAGGAGTTTCTCGATTATAAAAGAAATTCATTGAAATTATTTAACTGTAATTTATTTAAGAAATCGATTTAAAGAATTTGTAAAAGAGACTGTTTATTCTGGAAAAGAATATCTACAGTTTAATAAAGTGTAAAAAATTATTTGTAAGTTAAAACAAAAAATCATTAGAATAAGAGAAATAAAGAAAAAATAAAATTTAAAAGGCAGCAGATTTTGTAATGCACAGTGGGTGATGTGGTAAAAAAAAAGGAGATTGAAAAAAAAATTTCTAACAGCTTAAGCTAGTGTCAACTAAGATCTTTAATTTAAAATTATAGTCGGACTAAGATTTCAATTTTTTAATTTTCATTTTTTGCCAAACACCCCACTGTGCATTGTTACTAACTTGCATTGTTTATTCTGTTTTTTTATACTTTTATTGCTGTTGTGGATATTATTGTTTTTTTAAATTTTATTCATAAGCAAATATATGTGTGTGTGTGTTTGTGTTAATGGTTGAGTGTAAGCAAATGTGTGCATGTTTTAACATGTTTATGCAAATGCTCATTTATATGTTTTACTGCTATTTTTCAGGCATTTGTTGTAAACAAAAGCTAAAAATAAACTCTCTATTCTTTTCTTCTTCTGTTTTTTTTAAAACTTTTTTCTTTTTATCAAGAAAAAATAATGATAATAACATGTGATATGTTGTGAACAACAACTTTTGTTTATAATATAAAATTACTGAAACATAAACTGTAGCTCCCTCTACCTGGATAAGTATTGCTAAAACAAAAAATATTGCAACGACTGCATTACAATGAACCAAACAGCTAAACAAAACGTCAAGTTAAAGTTACTTCAACATGTAACAACAAGTAACAAGTAAAAATCCTTGTTTTTTTTATAAAAACTAAAAACAATACAATCTGCTGTACATTTGCATAATAATTCCAGTAAAATATGTCGCCTTTAGCAAAAAAAAAAAAAAAGAAAAAAAAGAGAAAATTATGAAAAATAAAGGAACATGAAACAGTAAATGAGTAAACTTTAGTTGCACAAAGTTTTTATTTACGAGTTTTAATAAATTCTTTTTCGAAAACAATACAAACAATGCGAAAGAAAAGTTTTTAAATGTCAAAATGATATAAAACAGCTAACAACAGTATAAAATAGCAAAACATAATGAAATTGAATTTTAATAAAATATTGTAAAACTATTTCACATTATTAAAGAAATCCTTAAAAAATTAAAATTTTCCTTATGAAAAGAGGAGAGAAATTACAAAGATTAATTCTTAAAAATTTTTTGAAAAAGGATATATAACAGTGTCGTAAAGTAAAACTGCTATAGAACTAAATATTGGACTGCTTAATCAAAACTAAAAACTATAAGTTGTAAGAAACTTTAATTTATAATTTTGTAATTTTTTTTTTCAATTATTCAAAACTAATTCATTTAAAATTCCACATAAACTTAAAAACGATTAAAGGATTTAATTAAATTGATTTAAAATATACTTTAGTTGCTTACGATGTTAGAAACATAAACTTTTTAGAAATTTAAATGACTTTTAAAAAAAGGATATATGGCGGAGTTCTGAAATAAAAATCATAGAATAATAAAATTTCGTAAAAAGATCTTAGAAATTAAATTGCATGTTGTTAAATAAGAAAAAATAATATAAATTAATATTTGCTTAACAAAAAAAAAAAAAAAAAAAAAAAATCAAAACATTTTTCTTTCACCTACAATAAAACTCTATTTAATTTGTTTATCATTTATGATTTTAACATAACCAAAGCTAATATTGCAACGAAGAAATATTAATGGGAGCCTGGTTGCTACAAACTCAAACTGAAAAATGTTTTAAAGTCTGAAATTATTAAGGAATTAAATTAATAATGTGGTGTAAGCATTAAAATAATAATTTTTAATAATTTAAAAACCCTTTATGCCGTAAAGTATGCTATAACTTTAACAGAATTGAATTATTAAAGTTTTTAAAATTTTAAAACCAATTAAAAAAAAGGATATATGGGAAAGTTCTAAACTAAAAATCAGGGAAATATGAAATTTGGTTATAAGATTCTCGACACATAATTGCATGTTGTAGCATAAAAAAAAAAATAAAAAAATAAAAAAATTAAATAATTTTTTTAAGACATAAAATAAATAATTATTCAAATTATTACAGGAAAAATTGCAGCACATTTAATTGATAGAATTTTAAAGAAAGAAAACTTATACTCAAGGAAAATAATATGCATATTGAGAATTTTTAAAACCCATGAATATTTTTTTCAGCACATTTTTGTCCCATTGTGCAATGGAGTGTGAATTTCTTTTTATTTTATTTGATCTAAATAATCGTTACAAGCTTATTATGTGATAAAAATGTGACCAGATTTGAATAACTAAAGTTTTAAGAAATTTAAACTGAACTTTCAAAAAAAGGATATACGGCAAAGTTCTAAACTACTTGTGGTAGATTAAAGAATTTTGGTGATAAAATTTTATATATTAAACTACGTATTGTGGTATAATTAAAATCTTTGTTAATTTGTTATTAAAGATTTTTTTAACAAATAAAATAAATGTAGTTTTTTTTTTTGTTTTTGTTAATAAGAAAAGATTTTTGAATAAATAAGCAATATTATTCTAATGAGGAAACATAAAATGTTTTTAGTTATGGTATACTCTGTTAATAAAATTTTATTATTTTTATTTTTATTTTTATTTTTATAAACTTAATTTTGTTTGTCTTTTCATTAAACGCTGCTTATTTTCACTCATTTGCTGGTATATAACTCTCAACTTTGTGTAGTTTTTTTATATTTTATTAAAATCATTCATTTGGTTTTTTATAGCATACTTATAGGCGGCTTTAAAAAAATATTTTCCTTATGCTTTTAGTTATTTTAAAATTGCTTTTATTTTAATTTCTTAATGGCAACATATAAAAATATCTGTGTTTATATTAAATTTTCCATTTATTTATAATCGGATTTAGTTATTTTGTACATTTTAAAAACATATTTTTTCTTTCCTGTTTTTGTTGCGTTTGTTGTGGCTTTAATTCTGGTTGCCCACACAAGTGTAATCAATGTAAAATAATTCCTCAAAAATAAATTGTTTATTTGTAAAAAAGACACAAATACATAAACCGCTTGAAGAGATTATAATTAACAAAATGGTTAATGTGTTTGTTTTTTTGTTTTTTTGTTTTTTTTTTTTTTTTTGTAATACAAATAAATACATTTAGTTAATAAACGGTGAAATAAATAAAATATTTTAAACTTTAGATTGTAAAATATTTTATAAAATATTGATAAAATTTTTTTTCAATTGAATTAAATTTTTGCATTGTCGATGATAAAAAATATTTTTTAAATTAAATGTATTTCATAATCCAGGGCAAATGTGAAATTTGAGAATAATTAATATTAATTCAATAATATTTGTTTTAGATTAATAACTTCAATATCAAATAAATCATTAAAAAATAATAAAAGATTTTATTATTACAAAAGAAGCCAACTGGAAAATTGTTCAATATTTTTCTTTTGGCCTGCAGACGCTTAAACTCCATTGTCATTTCATATTGATTTAAAAATTTTTTGAAAATTGTTTGTTTTATAATAATTAATATTTTATTTAATATCTCTGCAAGTTGCGGAATTTATTATGATACAAATACCCTGGGGTGTGTAAATATTAAATTATAGAAGAAACTTTAATTTTTGAAAAAAAATGGTGCTTTGATTTTTATTAACAAAAAATTATATGTTTTTACAAATTTGCTTATAAAACTAAACTAAGCAATAATATCTCTTTGTACTTTTGCTGCCCTAAATTTCTTTTCAAATTCTTTTTCTAAAACTTTTTTTTTCTTTCAATTTAGTTTTTATGTCTTTTGTTTTATTTATTTTTTTTTTTTTCTTAACCATAATGTTTTTGATATATTTTTGCTCTTTTTCGAACTTCTAAATATTTATTTACAATATTTTTCTTATACGGCCCATTGTGTTTTTAATTTTTTTACATTATCTACTAAATTTCTTTTTTAACCCACTGTATTATTTTTATCTAAAATGGCTTTTGTTAAATTTTTTACTTTTTCGATTTTAAATAATAACCCTTTTATTTCACTGTTAAAAAATTATATACTAAAAAGGTTTTCTTACCCACTGTACCTGTTGTTTTTATATTTAACCTGCCTCTCTTCTTATTTAAAGTCATATTGAAAAAATGTATTTTTAATATTTGTGTTATATTAAGTAACGCAATAATAAAATTTTACTTTCAGGCCCACTGTGTTTTAACATTGTTTTAATAATTTTTTTAATTTGTGTTTTTTACTCCCAATGTGTTTTTATTTTTTTTTAACTACCGTTTCTTAATTTTTACATTTTTATTTTAGATGGTTTTAAGCATATTTTTGTCCATTTCAGCCCATAGTGATTGAAATGAATTGTGTTAAATAATTTTTTTTTAAACTTTCGTTTACGTCCCATTGTGCTTGATTTAGGACTGATGGTATTTTTATTATTTTATTTTAAGATATTTTTTTAATTTATTAATTTAATTCTTATTCTTATATTTCCAGTTTATGTTCGGTATTTTAATTTTTTAATTAACGCCATTATTTACGTTTATTGTCAAATTTGCAATCTCGAATAACGGTATAAACAACATTATCATCATTAGCTTGGCCTCACTCTCAAACAATTCTTGCTTTCTCTTACTTTCTTGTTTTCTTTGAAATCACTTTATATCTTTGTGCTGCTTTTTCAAACCAGGGATGGTAAACGTAATTTACAAAATTTACTAACCGTCTCTCACATTGAATTTTTATCATTGTTGTCATTAAGTAGCATAACTGATAGATAAAATTTAATAAAAAATATTAAAAATAATAAGTAGTTATCGAAAAAAAAATCAGGTGGCAACACTTTTTTTTATAGAAATATAACCAAGTGTAAAATATCTGCAAATAGCGTCACTTTTCTATTTAAACATTTAGAATAAGAAGAAAGCAATTTGCTGATATATTTAAAAGTGGCTACTTTTCCTTGGAAAGATTAACAAGTGGCAACATCTCTCTACAAAAAAAAAAACACTTAAAAGCGGTTATATTTTCTTTAAAAAAAAAGAACTTTAGCAACTTATCTGTATAAACGTTTACAAATGCAACATTGTTTAGTAAAAAAAAATTGTAAATGGCAACACCTTTTTACTAAATATAAACATTAGAGGGCATGTCGCCTAAAAGACCGTAAGTAAACTGGCGTTTTAAATAATAATAATGAAATAATATCCAATATTTTTTTTAATAAAATTTCAACTGTAACAAGTTTTCCATCCCTGTTTTTGTACATAATATTGCTTTTTATAAATGTTTGTATGTGTGTATGAGCAGGTGTATTAAATATTTCTTCTCTTTACATGAATAGCTGTTGTTGGTTTTATCTTACATTATTTTTTAGTTGTTGTTGATAATGTTGTTGTTGTTTTTTAGCATGTTACTGCTGCATCCATAGATTATAGCAATTTTATTTAATGTTACAATTCTTAACGCAAAATGTTTCACTAAGGATTCATTAATAATTTTTTGTTGTCTCATTCTCATATTCGTTTTTCGATTATTCTCTTTGTTTGTGTAAAAGTATATAATAAATTTATAAAGATAATTTGTAACAGGAATGGAAAATTTTGTGTCATGATAATTTTATTAGTAATTTTTTTTTATAAAAAACAATATAAAAGTTAAAAAAAATAAAAAATAATAAAATTTTTTTTCTTCTTGAAATAAATACTAAATCAGAAAAATATTACAATTTTTTACAAAAAAAAAAAAAAAAAAAAAAAAAAAAAATAAACAAATCTCACACTTTTTGTGAGTTAAATTTTTAATTAAAGTAGCTTACTCGTACGCACATTTTTAACAGTAAACTTAACATTTAATACTGAATGGGCTTTCCTTCTTTTTAATGTTTAGTGGTTAAAATCAATATTTCATTACTTTTAAAATATTTCAATATTATTCTCCAGTTTTGTCTTTAAATTTAAAATGCCAACTGTAAATTTTTTTTGGGAAATAATTTTTGTCGTTTTAGTATCGACCGTTTTAAATGTACAATTGATTATTTTAGGTTTTTAATTATTTTTCATATATTTTCTTCTTCTAAGATCAATGGTGTTAAAGAAATTTTGTTCTTTATGCATTTAGTAAATTCACTAACGCTTAATTACAGGTATAAGAAAGGTCCTTACTGAAAGCTAAACAAAATGTTTTTTTATATTCTGTCATTTTCCTAAAACCTTATTATTCAAAAATAATTCAAAAATAAAACATGCTCTCACGGAAGTATTTTGATATTTAAAATTACAAAAAAATAATTTTTTTCACGGTAGAGATTATATTTAAAAAATTCAGTTTTCCATGTCTGGATTTTAGTATAAGACAATTTTGTAAAGGTATGTTTCATACAAAAAAAAAAAAAAAAAAAAAAAAAAAAAAAATACACAACAATTATAAATTGTTTATTGCTTGACTATGATAATTCTTGAACAAAAAAATTTTATAACAAAACAAACAAAAAAAAAAAAAAGACGAAATATATTATTAAAATGTAGTAGAAAAAAGACACAATCATAGATTTGTAAAGGTATGGTCAGATTAGTAAAATATTTTATCAAAAAGATGTAACCACTAAATTATGAAAAAATTGTTTGTCCTTCTCCAATACTCATTAAGAAACATAAGATCCTATTCATTATAAAAGGTAAGTACTCACATTTATTATATTATAAATAATCACTCGTAATGATATGTGTCAGGAAAGTTTGAATAAAAATTTGAAGAAATAATGGTTACGCTTTTACGGTTAAATTTTTGAATAATCTGACCGCATCTTAAGAAACATTTTTTTTAACAATTTGCAAAACTTTCTATTCGTAGAGTTCTGTCCCTACAAAATCTGTGCTGTGCTGGTTGAATGTGTATGATGAATTCATTTAAGTGTGTATGTATATGTATACATGTACGTGTATATGTGTGTATGTATGTATGTATGTATCCAAGTGTATATTTTGGTTAAATCCGACGGACAATTAAATGTGACAAATCACAATTAGTTGAGTTGATAGTTTAACAACAAAATGTCAAAAACACTGAGCAATTATTTTGATAGTCAAACAAAAACTTCTAAGTCGACATCAAAGCAAATTAGTTAATTAGTCAATAAATAAATAATTGTAAGAAAATTAAGCATAAAAAGATAAAATATTTATGTTGAAAAAGTAAATTAATATTTAAATGAGGAACGTAACAAACGATGAAGAGGTTTAGGAGATGGTAGAGGCGAATCTTAGTTGCCTGCCTTGGTTTGTGACTGTATGTAGGACATAATGGAGAATTCCGTAGGTCCTCTTGTGGCTCTATACACAGTGCAATCGATTTAAGCCGAATAGATTCGTTTATGGAAGGTGCGCGATCCGTGGAAAATAGTTCAGTGAGAGAATGTTTTTCTCGAGCCTTGAGTCTAGCGAACGTTCAGAGAGCAAAGTACCTATCACCTGTGGACTTGTTGACCCCTGGGGAAGCTGGTCTTTTTTACGAGGGTGCAGACCTTCTATTTTATCATAGAAAAGTAAATATTCTGTAGGGTGTATAATACTGCACAGTGACTTTATTTTTTATTTAAATTTTATTTCTATTTTTCGTTTTGTTTTTTTTTTTCAGCGTAAGTAGATTTAAGTTTATTATCTTTTTGAAAAAAATTTTATTGCCTCCCATTTTCTTTCTTTTTTGAGGAATTTGTTTAAATCTTTTCATATATTATTAATGGATGTAAAAGAAATGTACAAAATTTTTTAATTATTTTATTGTTAAAGTTAGTTTTAGTTTCATTTTTTTATAATGAATTTTTTGTAAAATAAATACATCAAATCAAACGATGGAATAAATTTACATTTTTATAAGCTTTTTAATTTTGAAATACTGGATTTTTATTAATTTAAAAAAAATTTTAATTTCAATTTGTTTTCATTTTTTTCTAATAATTGTAAAAAATTTTTCATTTTCGAATTTCGAAGTTAAAAAACCTAAACATATAAAATGCAATTAAAAAAAAAAAAGTTAAATTTTCTTTTTGTTTTTTTTTTCAACTCTGATCCTTAACTCAAAATCATTAATTTTCATTAAGTTCGAAATTATTTTAGCTCTCGAATTTTGAGACAATTTTATTTTAAATACGTAAAAGTGTTAGTTTGGGTGATACCCTTATTAAAAAATTTAGTTTTTGCAATATCAAAATTTTTTTTCTAAAATTTCGAAAATTCAAAGTTAACTAAAAATTTTTATATTAATTACATTTTTTGATTATTAATGTTTTTTATTAAGACAAACTAACATAAAACAATTAATTTCTCTTTAACTCTAGTCTCTATATAAAAATAAGTGTCATGTTTAAAGTTCGAAAATTCTTATTTATAATCGAATATTAATATTCAAATATATCAAATATATTACTTTTTTTTATAAAATCATTAGCTTTTTGTTAGTCTAAAGCTTTGTGGTTAATAAAAATCATAAATATTTTCTATATTCGAATTTCGAAGTTAAAAGATTTTTGTAACAGTTTTTCATAAAGCTTAAAGCGTTAGTAATTTTTATTTTGTTTTATTTATTCGTTTAGTTTGATTCTTAATCGAATAAAAAATAATTATTTGGTGTTCGAAAATTCGAATTTAAATTCGAAAAATTTTAACTTTTTTCAAATTTTTTTTTAATAAAAAAATAAATTAAACTGTCAATAGAGTAGCGCCGGAGATTTAATTGAAATCCCAATCACATAAAAAAATAGTTTTTTTTTAATACTCGAAAATTCATATTTAAATTCGAAAACAGTTTTTTAATAAAAATTAAATTTTATTCTTTAGTAAGGAAGGTGAGAATGTTATAATGTGACATAGTGGCTGCAGTCACTGCATGGGTCACTGCCATTGGCGAAAATTCATAAAAAGAACACTTTTCTGCTGCCTCTGTCAGACTTGAGTAGCATCGATCCGTTTATTTATGGCCGAACTTTTTCTAACTATTTTTATCCTTTTTTTTGCTTTTAAATAATGAAATTCGAGTAAAAACGGGATTAAAATTGTACCCTTAAAACGTTAAAATTTTGTTAGCCAGTTCCTACTCAATTACTTCGGCTGTCAAAGACGTTTGTGTGCATGTGGAATGATTTATTTCACTTTCAAGTTTATTGTAATTGTTTGTATTTTGTTTCGACACAAAAGACTTTTTGTTGGTTTCGAACGACGAACAATTTATCTAAAAGTTAAATGTTTGATTTTGACAAAGTGTTTCGTTTTTTTTTCATTCATACAAACAGCTATAATTCCAAAAAAATACAACAACAAATACCTTTCTCTATTATCGTTCTTGCTTAAATTTTCCTTATATTTGATTACATAGCTTTATGATATTGTATTTGTATTTACCTTTTACATGCTTCAATTTAACTATGATTTTTCTCAGCCAGGAGGTAAAAATTGAAGCAAAGAGACTGGCTGCAGCTGTGATGAAAGAAGGAATCATTTTCAATCATTCGCTTAGCAGTTGAAACGAAATGTGTACTGTTTTTTTCCTTTTGAACCTTTCGGTGTGTGTGTGTGCACAATAATGTGTACCTACGCAAGTTTATAAATTTGTGTATCAGTGTTTATCTGTTTGGCTGAAAATTGTATTTGTACAAATGAAATTGACATAAACATGCGCTGAGTTTGTGTTATGGGTTTTAAAAGGATTTCAGTTTTTGGAAATATGTCTCTATATGAGAATGTGTGGTTCGCAGAGTTTCGTTGAAAATTTACATGTTTGATGTGGCGAATATGCTGCTGTTGTTGTTTTTTTTTTTTTTTTGAAACCACGGAAATTAGTATTTTTCCTCATTCCATCTCATTTGATGGAAAAATATATGAAACAGTTTGCCAAAGTTTCATAGTTTGTTAATATTTTTTTTCATTGTGGTTTTTGTGATTTTTTGTGCAACTCTTTGCAGTTGTGTGGTATTCAATATTTCGCCATAATAATGGAAAAGGTCTGAATGAAAATTTTTAAAGATTTTAAATAATTAAAATTTATTTAAAAATTCCTATTTTTTTAAATAAATTGTAGCAAACAAATGAAATTAAATATGTTTTAAGTACTTTTGATTAACATATAAATCGTGTTCACAATATTCAAAGAATGCAGCCTTTTGTGATAAAACAAGAGGTCTGCATTGTCGTAAAGAACCCCCGCACCCTTGAGAGTCAATAGATTAACAAGGGACAGATATCTTGACATCCGAAAAGCCTCCAGATTTCTCGACACGGAGAAGCATTCCTTCACCAAGGAGTTCTCTAAGGATTGTGCGTGCTCCAAAAATTTCACAGCCATTTTAACCATGTAGACTTCCACCCGCTCAAAATCAATTGCGCCGTAGATTGATCTACATGATAGTCGAAACTCGCCATTCGATCTTATATAAGGCCAAGGCAAGCAATCAAAACCAATCTCTCCCATCTCCAAAGCCTTTCCATCTGGTGCGATGAAATCCCGAAAAAAGCCAGAAAGGCGTAACAGATGACAGGACGGATAATTTGGCGGTACACTAGAAGACGCACTTTACTAACAAGACCCCCTTGACATGCGTAGTAAATCCTCTTGCTTCTCTCGAGAATGTCATCAAATTGGCGATAGCTCTCAAAATTCTCATGGAAGGTGACACCCAGGTACTTAGCCTGTCAAAAGTCGCAATCCGTTCTCTACCAATAGTCAAACAAGGCATGTAAGGTACAATTTGGGTAAATTTATTTTCGCCTTCCCTTAAACATTACGGCGACGGTCTTCGCAATGTTCAAGGTAAGACCCCATTTTATAAAATAGTCCGTCAGTAATGTCAACTAGCGGTTCAGTCGTTCATTAATATTCCTTGCTCTTGTACCTGAGGAGGCAATAAAAATATCATCGGCATAAATAATTAAAAGATCCTCCCGTGACGGCTGTGGTATGTCGGACACAAAGAAATTTTATAGCACAGGGCCCAATAACGATCCCTGTGGCACTCTAGCAGAAATCGTACCCTCGCCTGACCCAACATCACCCAAACATAACCTAAAAGTTCGGTCCCTAAAGAAATTTTCTACTATTTGGCAGACGCCCTCACCAAATCCCATGCCTATCATTTTGAACACAAGGCCATCATGCCAAACTGTATTAAAAGCTTTGGCAAAGTCTAAACTGACAGCTATCGTGAGTCATCTTCTGTTCAATCCCCTGGCAACGAACTCAGTCAGTACCGTCAGAGCTTGTGTTGTCGAAAGTCCGCTTCTAAATCCAAAGTGGAATTCTTTTAAAATGTCCTTTTCAACTCTAATGTCATTTATCTTTGCGAGGAGAAGGAATTTAAACAGCTTCCACACACTTCAGGATTAGACCTGGGTTTCAGCATAGGAACGACGAGAGCTGATTTTCAAGCTTTTGAATAAAAAACAATATTATAGCAGTGGTTGAAAACTATAGCCAGAAATCTCCATGCTGCAACATTGGTACTTTTCAATACAACATCAGCTATTCCGTCCATACCACAGTATCTCTTATTTGGCCTACGCCTCAACGCATTGGCTGCAGATGCAGAGACAATGAAACCAAGTCTGTCTACATTCGTCCTTGAAGCAATTAGTTCTTCGTTAGCGTTAGGAATCCTGCCAAAAAGGTGTCGTCCTGTCCAAAGACGAGGCAGCCGCCCACACATGTGCACCGAATGGGTCTGAAAGCGCACTTGGACCAAAATGATCAATCTGAAAAAACCGGTTTGCTAAAAGATTAGCCATTCCAGTACTGTCAGAAATAATCGTGCCATCAGTATTCACATGATTTCGGATAGCGGGTCGATTGCAGAGTCCTGCAGCTGACTTAATGTTTCTAAATGCCCTGTCATTAAGTCATACTTTCTGAAGAAATTCAGTCCAGTAGTTACGTTTAAAAGCTGCTATTGGTCCCTGTATAATTTTGTCCAAATTTCGAACGACCACTTTTTAAATGTTTCGTCTACCAGGGTCGTCACATCTATGTAATGTTCGCCGTAGTCACTTCGTTTGGTTAATGAAATGAAGAATGTGCTGAGGCAACTTCCTCAATTCTCTACCTCAAATGAAGTCTTTCGATATTGAATGCTCCATAGCATCTTGAAAGGCTCTTTTCATCGCCACAACACATTTATTAGTTTCAATCTTTGTCACGTTTCTATCCACAGGTAATCCACAAATGTCAAAATTTGTTGCCAGTCTGTTACTAAATTTGCTTCTGTTCAGCATTACAAAGTTAGTTGTAAAAAAGTCGATCACTACAGCCTTGTGGTCCGACTCCTGTTCCAATGTCTCAAGGTAGTTCGTATTCACTGAAGTCATATTAACAGATGTTAAGAAAAAATCAATGAAGGAAGAGGAAACTTGATTCGTCTTATTTCTATGTCAGGGCTTGATAATAAATATTCCTGGAGGTTACGCCCACTCGCATTTGTCTCCCCAGTAGGCATTATTATTTAAAGCCTCCCGTACGTATGATTGTTATCAAACTCAAACAAGAAAATATTGCGTAAATAAATATTGTCTTTAATTCAGAGATAATTCTAAAAATGAGAATCTTAAGATATTTGTATTTCATTAAATTATTTTTACATTAAATTATTAAGTAAATGTCATAATTTTATTTAAAAAGCACAAAAAAATTATCGTATTGTTCCACAATTAAAGCTTTTGCGGATTTTATCATTAACTTTAATTGAATTTGTTTACATTTATTCCTCTTTTGTTTGCTCAAAATAAAATGAATAATTATAAGTCTCAGAAATTTTACTTGGTTTTTATTTAATTAAGGTACAAGTATGAAAATTCTTGAATATCCTCCATTACCATACTTTTAAGGTTTATTTTATAAGCATTTACTTGTTCAAGGCTGTTACTTACATAAAATTATTCTTTACTTTTGTATGCGCCACTCTCATTTACTGTGTAAATAAAATAGTTTTTTTTTATTTTCATTCTATAGACCATTTTTTTTTGCTTTTAATTTGGGGTGCAATTGTGGTTCTTTTTTTCGTTTTATGTGTTTGTTCCAACATCACATTCAACAGCCTCTTTATAAAATACTGCCAATGTTTTTTCTTTTATGTTCTGTAATACTCTGTAGACTGAAAAGCTTAATTTCTTCCGTTTCTTCCCAATTTATAACGTTAATTATGAAAATAACACAACTGAGGTGTTTTGAGGAAAAATTTAAAAAATCGAATAATTATATGTATTTTTGTTTATTCATTTGCAATGTTTTAATTACAAATTCTCAGTTTTGATTTTATTTTTCGAACATTAAAGTAAAAAAAAAACTAATTAAAGAATATTATACAAAAAGAACATTAACTTGTTGTTTCTAAGGAGATTGAAAAAGGTTTCGCCTTACCTGGTAGAAGAAGCAAAATGTTTAACTCGAAAGTGAAAACGAAATTCGATTTTTTTTCTTAAAGTTTTATAGAACGATTTTATCCTCTTACGAGGGCTGCTATATATATTTCTGGCCTGGCAACACTGAGTGCTGCCAAGTGCAATCTGAAATTTCCATTGGAAAGTTTGTCATTTTTAAGCAGAATCGTACTCAAAGCGTTTTGACGTTCGACCATTATTTGTGTTGTTTACAGTGACTTGAAAAAATTAATATAGAAAAAAATGGAATTAAATCGTGAACATTTTCGTGCCATCATTTTTCACAGCTTTCGACGTGGATTATCACGACAAGAGTGCATTGATGAACTTAAATCTTTGTATGGCGATGAAGCACCATCCTATAGCACTGTGAGAAATTGGTATAATGAATTTAATCGTGGCCGAAGCTCACTCAAAGACGAATTCCGTGAAGGTCGTCCAAAAACGGCTGTTGTGCCAGAGAACATTGATGCCGTGCGTGAACTCATTATGCAAGATCGACATGCGACATACCGAGAGATAGAGACATCCTTGGACATTTCATCCATCAGCATACATTCGATACTGCATGAACACCTGGCCTTAAAAAAGGTTTGTTCTCGTTGGATCCCGCACAATTTGAAAGTCGCTCAAAAAATGGCTCGTGTCGATTGGTGCAAAGAAATGTTGCAAAAATACGATTGCGGTGCTTCAAAAGACGTTTAAAATTTCGTCACAGGTGACGAATCATGGATCTATGCGTATGAGCCCGAAACGAAACAACAATCGACCGTGTGGGTCTTCAAAGACGAGCAAAATCCAACGAAAGTTGTTCGTGGAAGAAGCACTTCGAAGCAAATGGTCGCCTGTTTCTTCGGCAAAACTGGTCATGTGGCGACTGTTCTGCGTGAGCAACGTAGGACCGTCACTTTTGAGTTGTACACTACAATTTGTTTGCCTGAATTCATCGGAGAAATTCGAAAAACCAACAAGAGAAGAAGAATCATTGTTCACCATGACAATGCGAGCTCTCACACAGCGGCTCAAACCAGAGCGTTTTTGACCGACCAAAACGTCGAATTAATGGGTCATCCGCCGTACAGCTCTGACTTGGCACCTAATGACTTCTTCTTGTTTCCGCACATCAAGAAAAAAATGCGTGGTCAACGATTTTCGTCGCCAGAAGAAGCTGTTGAAGTGTTCAAAAACCATGTTTTAGAGGTGTCTCAATCGGAGTGGAAAAAGTGCTTCGACAACTGGTTTGAGCGCATGCAAAAGTGTATAAATCATGCTGGAGAATACTTTGAAAAACAATAAAACCATTTTTGATTATAAATATTCGCATTTTCACTATTAGGCCAGAAATATATAGAGCAGCCCTCATAATGAATAGAATTATTTAGAATTCTAGCGGCCTGTCTTTAAATAAATGCTGTAATGCTTCTTACGTTGGACGGCCAATCTAAAACCCACCCAGGTACATTTTATTGCTCTCTTTTCCTGCAATATCAACTAGATTTTCCAAAACTTTTCTTTTTTCCTTCCATGAAATCTTGTTGACTTTTTTGTGATCTACCTCTCCATGCTAAAAACGCTATAGATCAACGTCATTATCTGACCTAGAAGTATCAATACTGTAGATGGACTTAAAACAAGGGGACTACAAACGTCCCCTTGTAGTACATTGACGGCATTGACAGTTAAAGGAAATTCAACTAAATTATATAATTTTAGTGTTTCTAAAAACTTTGGAAATGTTTTTTAAGGTATTTAAATTTTTTCGAACATTACTTCGAATTTTCGAAGATAGCAAAAACTAATAAAATCAACTTAGATGAACATAAATACCATAAAATAAAAACATTTTTGAAGTTTTATTTTAATTTCGAAAATAGAACAATCGTAAATTTAACCAAAATATGTTTAATTAAAAAAAAGTTTATTTTTTTCTTAAAATTTCGGTAATATTTTCTAAACTAAAATAAAATATTTTTATTTAGTTTAAAATTATGGAAATTAAGAATTAAAAATTTTTTTATTAGAATTATTTTAAATTCGAAATTTGCATTGGACCTTTTCTTTTATATCTTTTTTTAATTTTTTATAACTTTTTTTAAAACAAGAGATAGTTCAACAGTATTATAATGCCAGTAAATATTTAAGATAAAAAAAGTATTCGCCAAAAAAATTCCAGCTTATGTATAAATTTAAAAAATATAAACAAAATTTTCACATTGGTAAATGAATTTATTTTTAAATGCGAAAACCAAAAGTCAACATTTTAAGTTTCTAATGAAGGTAAGACAGTTGGTATACAAAAATAAAAGAATAATGGAGAAACGAATCCAGCTAATGTTTATTTTTGTTTTTAGATATATTTTTAATGTTTTGACAATTTTTTGGATTTTTCGAACATAAGTTCGAATTTTCGAACCTGGTTCAAAAAAGTCATATTTCTTATTTAGAGCTTAGGCACTATTAAGATACATGCAATTTATGATAATTTTAAAAAAATTTATCAATTTCGAAACATGTAATTGGTTGAAAAAATTTAAAATTGAATAGTTTTTTGTTTCTCAACAAAATAAAATAAATTATTTTCATATAAAGCCTTTGTTACGCATGACTATTATCAAAGTCAAACAAGAAAATATTGCGTAAATAAATATTTTCTTTCTTTAAAAGATAACTTTAAAAACTAAAATCTTGTATTTTTTAAATTATTTTTACATTAATTTATTTAATTACTGATATAATTTAATTTAATTGCCGCTGAGCAAAGAATAATATAATGAAGAGAATTTGCAATATGATTGCGCCTGGACTCCTTAAATTTTGAAGCTGAAAGACTTTCAAATTCTGTCTAGAGGCCAAGTACTGGTAGAAAGAAAATCATTTAAAAAACTATTAAACAAACACTTGAAGCCTTTAGTGTTGGAGATAACAAATGGTGCAATAGAAATGACTGTAGACTGACTTACTTGAGACAGCTGATCGTTCGTTCCAGCTTTGTACTTACTACGCTGTACGTGAAAAATCTTGCCAGTCTTAAAAAATGACCTTGCGGTCATTAGATTGAAATATTCCGTTAACCAAAAAAAGGAAAACAATGCTCAGTGAAGAAAAAAATTTTCGACAATAAGACTAAAGTGTTTAAAGGAAAAGATATTAAATAATTTTTTCTCATCACATTTTCTTAAATTGAATCAAATTATCACATTTCATCACTTTCCCTATTTTCTTTCTTTAATGCCTTAACAACTTTTACACGGATAATATTTTGATATGCTTTAATTCCTTTTATAATGTGAAAAATATACATTTCATAAAATAAAACCAGAAGTAATAACAATAACAACATCAAGACAGATGCTTTGTCTTTAATTTCATTTCAGACTAAAGCTTTAAAAAATTATGCAAACAATATGGAAATTTTAAAATGAAAACCAACATATTTTCTATTGCATATTTATTTTCATAAAACTTTGAGGTCCACAGACTTAAGAAAACACAACAGAAACTTTTCTAAGATTAAAGGAATTTTCCTTTTTTGTTTTAGTGCAAACAATGGAGTTGTGAAAGGGATTTTTTTTGATTTAAGTTGATAATAGAAAATTTACATATTTAGATATTAACAAAAGGAACACACACATGCAAACACACACACACACACACACACACACACACCTACACAACAATCCAGACTTTTTTGAGCTGTTTCGAAAGTTCCTTTAAAATTCTTAATGTAGCACCTGCTCTAAATGATTTCCATTAAAAATGTTTTTCGATGACATCGTAAAACCTCTACAGAACGGTTCTCGAATATGAAATATTAAAAAAGATGCCACCTAATTGCTAAGATATAAGGTTGCCATATTTTATTAAAAAATATTTGACACTTTGCAACACTGATGTTTTCCCATTTTTACATTTGTTAAGTAAATTAAAGCTTTTCTTGTTTTTTGTAAAATAAGCGCCTTTTAAAGGCTCCGTGCATAAACGGTAAAATACGTTACTTTATTGTTTACGCTACAATGTCCGTCCGTTTGTCCATCTGTCACAGCCCACAACTTGTTAAATTTATATAGTGTATGTCAAGCTAGGAACACTATAGCAAGAAGTATAAAAAAACTTTTAATTAAAGGGTGTCCCAAAAGTGCATTGTTTTCAAGTACGTGGCCTTGTTTTTCAAGCACAACAGGTAGACAGTTTAGATTTTGCATATTTATTCCTAAAATGAAAAGTAATTAAAAAAATAAAATTTAAATTAAAGGGTGTCCCAATAGTGCTATTGTTTTACCATGAGAGGCCTTATTCTTCAAGCGCACTGGACATATACTTTATGTTTAAGTATTTTTTTGTGCGTCATAAGAACAACCATATTAACTATAACTTTTAATTAAAGGGTGTACCAAAAATTACATAGTTTTCACATACGTAACATTGTTTTTCAAGTGCAATAGACAGACAGTTTAGTGAAAGTATGCTTCTGTCTAAAATAAGAGCAAATAAAAAAAAATTTATATTAAAGGGTGTCCCAAAAGTGACAGAAGTTATACGTATGTGGCCTTGTTTTTGAACTGCATTAGGCAGACAATTTAATTTTAAGTAATTTTTATGTCCGCTATAAGAACAACTATAAAAACTAAAATTTTAAATTAAAGGGTATTCCAAAAATGACTGGATTTTTTTAAAAAGAAGATTTTGTTTTAGAAAATGAATAACCAACACTTTGAACTTAAGTTATTTTTAAGATCCCTCTAAGAAAAAATATTTTATATAAATCTAAAGTATAAAGGGTGGTCCTATAGTGGTATGATTTTAATGAAGACTCAGTTTATCATCCAAAACATTTATACACTGCATGTTTAAATGTGTGCTCTATAAAAATGAGCGTTAACAGTAAATTGAAATTTAAAGGGCGGTACCATAGTGGCTGTAATTTTGACAAATATGGCTTTATCTTTTAAATTGTTATAGGCTGCCGCTTGGAATCCATAGAGATTATGTATGGCTATGTCTGCTACCAGGTCAGGTTAAATTAGAAAAAAAAAAATAAAGGTTGCCCCGATAGTAACGTATTTTTAATAAACGTAGCTTTAGTTTAGAAAACGTTATAAGCTGTAACTCTAAATCTGTACAGAGTATGTATAACTAGATCGTTGTTAAGGTTTATAAAGAAACTAAATTTAAGGTTGTCCCATTAGTAACATGTTTTTTTCACAGGTTTTCATTTTAAATTTTTGCGAAAGCAATAATGCTATAGTTGAGTAGCCGAATCTTATGTACCCTTTACTATGTATGTGAAGTTCAGTAAATTAAATTATTAAAAATAAAATTATATAAAATATCATCGGCTCTTAATGGGTTAAGTATTTAAAAAAATTAGCATATCCTTAAAGATCTCTACAAAAGCTTTTTAATGATACTTAATTTATATTTTAAAATATTTGGTGAACTTTTACAAAAAATTTCATCGACTCTTAATGGGTTAAGCACACAAAAAAATTATTATTTGCAAAAATATATCTTCAAAAGCTGTTTGATGATAATTAATTGATATTAAAAAAAATATGGAGAAATTTAACAAAAAATGTCTTCGGCTCTTAGTGGGTTAAGCATTTAAAAAAATTTTTTTAGCATATCCTAAAAAGATGTCTTCAAAGACTTTCTAGTGATACCTTATTGATATTTAAAAAATATGTTAAATAGTCGTAATTTTCAAGGGAAATGTTTAAAGGTCAAGAACTCGGAAATTATGGGCGAGAGCCATTTTTTTTTACTTGACTTTTTGTCTTATTTTTTAATGCTTTATTGCCTCAAATATTTTTTATTTTATTGGGTTACTTCACTAAGCTAGATTTGTTCCAAGTGATATTGAAATATTACAGGCAGACGTGGTGTTTTAACCGTTGCCTAGAAGGACATGGACCGATCTTGATGATTTTTAATAGCAAAATTTTCAAAACTATGCCTGATCGATTGGCGTACTTAAGTTTTCTCTAGCTTATCTAGTGCTATGGCAGAGTTGTTTTCAACACGAACACGAACAAATGGATAAACAGACCGAAATCGCTTAATCGACTTCGCTATGGATACCCTTTTCCAACAGAGGTGAAGGGTATAAAAATTTATTTTAAACATGAAAAAAAAATCCCTCTTATTCTATCACTTAATTATTCATGGTGTAAACTGTGAAGTAAAATAGATTAACAGATTAATTGTTTATTAATTTATTCCTTTGTCTACCAACAATCTCTTGTTCATTTACCTTTTCTTTCTACCTTAAAGCATTAATTTTTTTAAATTAACTTTTTTATTTAACAGTCTGCTTTTAAGTAAAAGTGGAGTGATGTTTATATTCATTTAAATAATCCATCAATTTACAAACCATTGTCAATTTCAATAACCATCACAAAACCTATTCAATGTAAGTATCTCTTGGATGTTGTTGTTGTTGTTCACCTTTATTATTTCTTTTGTTTTGTGTTTTTTGTGAAATGACCTTAAAGCTGTGTAATATTTTCACTTCTATATAAGTAGCTGGGATAAAAAAATTTTAAAATATAAAAAATTTGGTAAAGACAGAGAGTAAAATTAAATATTTTATGTGCGTTTTGCTGAAACATTAATATTTTCTTAAAGGGGATTTGTGATTTTAATCTATAAAAAAATAAATAAATAAATTGAATTAAAAATACAAGATTAATGGCGGAGGTTGTACAGTTTGAAAAATCGTAAAAAAAAATTTATATTTTCAATACCTTCCAGATGCTATATTGACCCTTTCTGTACTTCGTGACGTCAGCTTAAAATTATTTTAGTGTTTTCTCATGCCATAAAAAGGTCCATTAACTCACCTTAATATCCTTAAAACCATAAAAACAATAAGAAAAAAAAAACGAAAGAAATTTTAACGACCCTCAAGGAAATTAAATCAATAAAAACATTGTATTGTTTTTAAGGATTATTTTTTGTGCTTGTTCTTGAGAGTTAAAACAGTCGAAGAAGTTAAAATTCCGTTTTTCTGTTTTTTTTTTGTTCTCATCACTGTTTTATCTGCATTGCCCTGTGTGAATGGCTGATGAACTGGCCCAACCATTTACTTATTTACTTAAATTATTCTGTTCTAGTTGTTGTTGTTTCAGCATTTGCATGTTGTTTATTTTTTTAAAGGTGAATTGTTGTGTTATTTTCCATGCTGTCTATTTGTTTATGAGTTCTTATTTTCCAAACGTAATGTAATGTAAATTTCCGCATTTTAAGTGTAAATTGAGTTAAAAAGTACTTGTGCCAAAGGAATAACAAAAACAAAAAAGAAACAAACACATAAACACACAAAACATATAAAGCATTAATTTACTTAGCCTAGACTGGCTGACTAAAGCCAGAAGTAGTTTTTCATGTTGTGGAATCTTAAACTATTATTTACATTACATGACAGCAAGGTGTGCAAGCAAACTTATATTTTGTAAAAAACTATGGGTCATTATTTAAAAGAAAATGTAATTTAAATATAAAACCAAGTAAAATTTTTGTAACGGACCCATTGTGCCTGAAAAATATATTTTATTCATAGAAATGCCTGAACAATTAATAAGTAATACACAACTAGTGAAAAGTTTAAAAAATAAATACTTTTTTTAAAGTATCCCATAGTGCAATTGGTCTAAAAAGTTTTTGTTATTTCAAAACTGTACAAAATATAAAATAAAAAAATGTAGTCTAAACGCAAAACTAAGTAGTTTATTATTTAATAGGCCCACAGTGCAATAAGCACCACTACTTTTTATCACCAGATTCTTAATTTCTAACTTTTCGATTAAAAAGCTTTCGAAATTTTAAAAGCTAACACATCGTGACTTTTTTATAATATGAAATTATTAGTTCACACATGACCCACTGTGACTCCCCTTGTGCTTGATACTTGCTTACAAAATCTTGATACTGGCCTAAAAGGGTTTAACAAAAAAAATTTAGCTATTATTTATTGAATAGTCCCATAGTGCAACAATAATAACTATTGATTTTTTAAATGAAAAAAAAAACATGACATATTTTAATACCCATTGTGCACGATATTTTATTATAAAAATATAGTAAAAACCTGGACAAAAGAAAAAATCTCATATTTAAGAAAAAAAAAAATAAAATAAATTATTAAAATAAAAAATATATAAATTTACCCATGGTGCATAGCTATAAAAATGCTTTTATATCATAAACTTATCCCTTCAAGGATGTTCCTAAAAAAAAAAAAAAATTGTGTAAAAATTTAAATAATTACTTTTTTAAAAAGCCCATAGTGAATTTAATTTCTAAATATTTTTGCATAAATTATTAACTCCTTGCAAAACCTAAAAATTTACATGAAAATATTTATTTTGATGTTTATAATAAAGGAATGCTCGAGATTGTATAACGGCCCATAGTGCTATTAAGGGAAAGCTATGTTTCACGTTAACAAAATACAAATAAATTGACATTTTACTTTTAAGACAAAAAAAAAAATTGTAAAAAGTGAAAGCACTATGGCTCTTGTGGCTAACATTTTTACATAAATATTCATGTTAATTTTGGATAAATCACCAATAAAAAAAAAAGTTATGTCTGATTTAATACGTTTCAATTGTTTTTAGTTAACACACTTACAAAAATTTGTTAAATGGGTAGCTTTCCGATCCATAGTGCAGTTATACAAAGAAGCCTAATTTACATTTATGTATCGAAAAAGATATTTGATCAGTTTTTTATTAAGACTTTTAATAAAATTTTTTAAGGTGTATTTTTCTGACCCATAGTGCAGTTACAAAAAACCCAAATAAACATTTTTGTATCAAAAAATATTATTGAACAGTTTTTTTTTATTAAGACTTTTATTAAAGATTTTTAAAGTGTATTTTACTGACCCATAGTGCAGTTATAAAAAAACTCAAATTAACATTTTTATATCGAAAAAGAATTTTTATCGCTTTTTTTTGTTGATTAAAACTCTTACAATTTTTTTAATGTGTAGTTTTCTGACCCATAGTGCAATTATAAAAAAAAACATTAAATATTTTCATTTTTGTATCGAAAAATATTTTTTATGAGTTCTATTTTTATGAAGACTCACTAAAATTTTTTTAATAATGTTGTTTTCTGATCCATAGTGCAGTTACACAAAACAATTTGATTAATATTTTTGTATCGAAAAAAAATTTTATAATTGGTTTTTTCTACAGATATAAAAAAGTAAAATAATAATTATTGTTTTAGCATTTCTGAGCCATTCTTTAAATTTTGTGTGTCCCATAGTGCCTATTTTACAAAACAGAATTATAATCATTAGAAAGCTCTCTGTCTCTTCCTAAGCTATTGCCTAAATTTTCGGGCAAATTTTTCTTTTCTTGCTAAACGTGTTTATTTTTTGAGCATTTTGCACCATAGTGCAGAGTTTTAGTTATGTATAATACTAGACAATAAAAAATATTTTTATGTCAAATTGTTTTATTAAATTGAAAATATTTTTTTAAACCATTTTTTTAATCGAACGACCCATAGTGTTTGCATTAAAATATAAATGTTATTGATGCCTCTTAATCTATTAAATTTCTGCTGTCCCTTTATTTTGGATAAATTTTACAGTCTTGCTGTTTTGTATATAATTTGATTTTTAGAAATTCTAGGTCCATAGTGCGGTATTTTTGTTTATATATTATAACAGAAATTTAATTTAATTTAACATGATTTTTTTTCTTTCATTTAAAAAAAAATATTTTGGGCCACTTTTTTTAATTAAAAGCCCCATAGTGCTGATAGAACAACCAAATTTCGACTCGGGCAGATTTTAAGGAGGAACTAGATTTATAACAAAACTAAAAATGTATTATTTTTCTCTGTTTATAGAATTTTTTTCTGCTTTATGTGTTTTCAAGTCCCATAGTGCAAAGATTTACTTGCATTTATAATAATAAAATAAAGTTATTCTTACAGATTATTTGATTTTAATTTATTTAAGTTATTATTTGTTTTAACAACTTTATTTTTTTTTTGTAACGACTGAGCCATAGTGCTTGCGGTGTGACTGTATTTAAATTTGTATACAGGAATTATATTCATTAGCATATTTTTGTTTTTTTTTTGGTTGTACTTTACAGACACTTAGGCGTTTTGTGGCTTAGTCTGGCATATTGAAAAGAACACTGTGGGTATTTCTCGCTCTTTCTCTCTTCTATCCTTTTTCTCTTTCTCTAATTTGTTCTGTTTGTTTTTTGTGTGGTTTTGCCGTTTGTACTCTGCCTGTGTGTGTCTTGCAAATGTACTCAAGATGTTCTCTATAAGGTCCTTGGTGTATGTGGTTATTTTGTTCCTTTTTTATTGAAATTAACAAGTTTACCGCCTGGCCATTGTTAGACAGTTTAGCAGCAGGGGTCACTATGGGGTGTTTGTTTCTTTTAACTTATTGTTTAAGTTTTTTTTTTTTTTTTTTTTTTTTTTTTAACTTGAAGAGGCAAAACAGGTTTTTTGTTTTTATTAAGAAAAAGCTTTTGGGTTTAAAAAAATTTATATATTAGAGATTTTCTTGTTCTCTTTGGAGTTTTTAGTAAAAATGTACTTGTACTTTATTCCCATTATACAAATTAAATTGTGTAAATATTGTTGGAAGATCCCATTTGTTTAGTTTCTTTTGTTTGTAGTTGTTCTGTAATGGTTGTAATGCAATAAAGGTAAATAAAAAAAAAAAAATAAATAAAATATGATGATGAGTTTGTTGGTTTTAAATTAAATTTTCATTATTTTAAAGAAACTTTGGCTTTTGTTGGGAACTTAAAGTTTTAGGAGATTTAAAAATTATTGCAGTCAGTCTTAAAGCCATTAAGGACAAGTTTACAGCATCATTTGATAATATTTGAGGTAAGGAAAGCACATGATAGAGTCTAAGTTTTTAAACTGAAGAGAAATTAAATTAAAGTTTGGAAAAAAAGCACAATTTCTTTTGAAATAAATTTCTTAATACTCATCTGTGACTTAAGACACGCATTCTAAAAATTCTGTCCCAAATTAACAGAAAGAAACTTAAAGAAAATTAATGGCGCTTAAAGACAACTGCGTAAATTTTCCTTAACATCCGCTTATTATTTTCTTGCCTTTTAATGACTGTAATAATTGTAGAAGTTGAAAAGTTATTAAACAAAAAACATCATAAATTTTTAGCTAAAAAAAGTTTTTTTTCTTTGCATAAAACAAGTCATAATAATTGGGAAGTCCATTAAATTAACAAGAAAAGTTTGCATAAGCTTTCAAAACTAATGGGTGGATTTAAGCAATTGGAGGGAGTCATCTGGCTTTATCTTTGTTTTAATTTTGTTATAAATAAGTAACTGCAGACAAAGTCTTATTGCCAGTTACAGTGTGGAGCAGTACTGTATTAGTTTACAGCGTTAAAGTAAACATCATTCAGTATACAATCACATTCCAAGATGTTTTAAAGATAATTCAGGCATTTCGATCCCGTGTGGAGAAATTATGACAACAAAGGTTGATAATATTAATGTTGACATGGACATATATTGATTATTAAAAAAAATATATTTTAAGTTAAATAACCTCAGTCAAGAGGGAAATAAAATAAATGCAAAGTTAAGTTTCAAAATATTTTTATACAGGCAAAAAATACTTTTTATTTTTATTTAAGTAGTGTCCTTAATAATCCTTCAAATGTTTAGAAATTATAAATATAATTGTAAAATTATCTTAATACAATGACAGCAAAAACTTGTAGTCCAAAATGCACTATTCACGAAGTTCGTCATATATCCTTTATTTTGAATTTCACAAAAATAATTTTTAAGTTAAAGAAAAATTTTGCTGCATTCAGCAAAGTAAATGGATTTCTTAATTGGGTACACAAATTCACAAAATATATATTAAAAAAACAACAAAATATCCTTAAAAAATCTTTTGATTGTTTTAAAATTTTGAATATAATTACAGAATCATGGCAAAATCATGAGAAACAAAAATTGTTTAATAAAAGTTTAAAAGTAAGAAAGCTCGCTATATATCCTTTTTTATCAATTAAATAAAAGTTATTTTTTTTATAAATTTTTACTGATATTTTTATTATTTTTTATCTTTTCACTGACAGCATTTGCCAAGGCAAGAAATTATCAAATTTGAAAAATTAAAATGTTTTTATTGTTATAAATTATAATTCGTGGCAAATCCTTAAAAGCCCTTAAATTGCTTTAATATTTTAAAAATGACTACAGAATTCTTTATTCATTATATAAATGAAAAATCGTAGTCCTTAGTTTAATATTTGCAAAAGTTCCCCATATATCCTTTTTCTTTCTCAATAGCACAAAAATTATTATTTTATACATTTAACTTATAAACAACTGAATGTATTTATTTTTATTAAACGTTATTATTTTGCTGATTTTATTATAACATAAAATCCTTAAGAGTCCTTAAAATTTTTTAAAATTATGAATATAATAAGGAAGTCATAGCTTTATATTGTTAACCAGAAATTGTGATAAAAAAGACAGTATTATCAAAGCTCACCATATATCCTTTTTTCATCAGAACCACACAAAAGTTTAAAGACTTATAAATTTAGATGGAAACGTTCACCTTTGCCATTTACTTTATGAAAAAATTTTATCAACTTAAAAAATAAAATTTTTTTATTTTCCTAAATATATCCTTAGGAGTCCTTGCAATGTTTTAAAATTGTTAATATGATTAGGGCAAGAAGTCTTTAGTAAGTGAACAAAAAAATCATAAATAAAAGTATATTACTTAGAAAGCTCCCCATATATCCTTTTTTTAATTATGCCACAAAAAAGCTATTTTGTAGATTTTTAACTGATAAAATCGAAAAAACGTTTGGCCTTTGGAATTTATTTTAAATAGAAGGCTCTATACAACTATATACTGAATAAAAAACAATTATTTAAAAAGTTTTATCAAATTTAAATGCTACAAAAAATCTTTAAAAATCACTTAAAATATTTTGGAACTTTAAAAATGATAATAATAATAAGGATAAGAGTCCTCTGCTCTTATCCTAATTATATGAAACAGAAATTGTGAGTAAAAATGCAATACATGCAAAGCTTTCCGTATATCCTTTTTTTTATTAAAAATTAATTTATTTGAAAATGGTGTAGCATTCTAACGAAAAGTTTAAATATTTTTCAATTAGAGGATTCGAGATTTTATTCCTTTAGTTTTAAAGCTAAAAATTGTAAGTATAGTTTGACTATTTGAACAGCTCACCATGTATCCTTTTTTAAAATCATTTATTAAAAAATTTTTGAGTTATGATATCGAAAAAATTACGTTTTAGATTGAAAGGCAGGAACAAATTGAGTGAAAACTTATAATGAACATTTTTTGTTAATTTTTATAATGGCACAAAATCCTTAAAAGTCCTTAAAAATATTTTAAAAAGTAATAAAAAGGTCGAAGAATAATATCCTTATTACTTGGCTAAAAAATGGTAACCAAAGGTGCACTATTTACAAAGCTCGCCATATATCCTTTTTTGTAAATTCCAAAAAACATATTTTTTTAACACATTTTTGCTTATGAAATTAAAATAGAAGGAAAGGGTTTGTGCTCTGGTGTTGGTAAGGAAACGAAATATTAATTAAATAATGCTGGTTAAATGGTTGGTATCATAAAAATAGTATTAACAAATAATTGCTGATGACAATACAATGCAAGAAATAAAATCATAAAAATTAATGTAAATATTGAATAGTTTTTTTGATTCTCTTTTCTTTTATAAAATAGTCACATGTTTTAATTGCTGTCGTTAGCGACAAACACAATTAATAGAACTAAATAAAAACATTTAAAAAATACAATTTTTTTATAACTGTCAATTAGCGTTAATTACCAAAAAATGCGGGGTTTTATTAAAATAAGAAAAAAAGAAAAATAATAACTGAAAAATGAAGCAAAATTAATAAATTCTTTAACAAATAAGCCCGGTTATGTTTATTAGCTAGAGAATAGGATGCTTACATCTTAGTATTGCTATTCAGCTAACTGAATTAACAAATTAAGATTTAAAATTGCTATTCAGCTAGCTGAATTTGCAAAAGGAGACTAAAAGTTGTAATTCAGCTACATAAATAAACTCTTTTTACATAAAAATACTTTGAAGTGAATAGAATTACTCACAAAAGCTTAATAATAATCATTCAGCTGCCCGATATCAAGATATGGCTCCTAATTATCTTAAAAATCTCAAAGATTTACAAATTTCTAAAAAAAAGTAATTTTTATTAAGCTGCACTAAATTCTAAATTTTAAGTTATATAATTAAGCTAGCTGAATGCTTTGATATTTTCATAGCTAAATTGAAGCCAAATTTATACAGTAAAACTAGCTGAATTATATTTTTAATTTAAATTAAAATTAAAAAGCTAGCTGAATTAAGTGTTAAGTTTGAAATTAGATTGTTTGGCCATCAAAAGTTATTATCAATAAGTGCTTTCGATACAGTCGTTATTTAAGCCATATTCAGCTAGCTGAATTGGATATATATTTAAAAATTATAAAATTAACTAGCTGAATTATCTTCTAAACATATTTCGATGTAATTCAGCGCAGTGGAATGGGATTAAGATTTAAACTTATCTTTTTAGTTAGCTGAATTTTGTTTTTTAGTCAAACCGTTTTTATTTTGTTTCTTAGGTTAAAAATAGGCATAAAATTAATGCTATTCAGCTAGCTGAATTTGGTATATATTGCTTATTTAAGAAATATAATTTATGCTGTTTTAAAAAATTAGAAAAATATAGGCTTTATAAAATAATATGTGTTATTCAGCTGGCTTAATGGTCAATTAAGATGAACTAAAAGCTTTTTGTAGAGCTGAATTCAACTTTTTTCAATTTCTCTTTGAAATATTTTGTTTTACATGTTTTCGTATTGTTAATTTTTATAAACTTATTTTGCATATTGTCCCTTTTTTATATATTAAAATTGTTGTTATTGTTGTTAATCTTTATACATGTGTACGTATGCAGCTGTTAGTGCCTTTATGAAAACTCTTTTTTCCAATTTAATTGAATTCATAACAGTTTGAAATAAAAATGTTTTTGTTGTCAAATTGGTAAATATTTTTTTTATAATTTTTAACTCTATAAAATAAAATACGAATTAAAAATTGACCGTTACATACAATGACTACTAATGTTTTCCGCTGCACAGTGGCGGGTTTGGTTAAAAACAAATTAAAATAAATCTGTGGCTTAACTGGGTAAAATAAAGGGAATTAAATGAGTCGCTCAGAAGCCAATGCGATTAAGTCCATTTTTTGATGAAGAAAATAAAATGCAGCTGAAGTTGATCATGACGAACATTTATAAAATGCAGAGAATGCCCGTAATAGTATGGCTAATGATCGATTTAGAGTTTCAGACAAAATATAAGTGTTTAGTTTTGATTAAGAAAAGGCATTACAGTTTTCGAAATACCAACTCCAGTGGCTTATAACAAAAGAAATTAATACGTCGTAAACAATTTTGCTTATCATGATTTAAAGATTAACAAGGGGTTCACAAGAAGTGTCATCGTGTTTAATTAAATTTTTGTGTTTTGGACTTAACCGCATTGGCTTCTGAGCGGCTCAAATGTTACTGTGTAACTTATTTTATCTCTATTCTTTTTCTTCTTTTTTATAACAAGGCGGAGTTGACAAAAAGAAAAAGGAAGAAGAATTTGCAGTTTCCTTACAAATTTTAAAATATCTGACAAATGAAAATATTTTTAAATTATTTGCTGACAAAACAAACAACTGCTTTTGCATTTTTAGTCCTTAAGAAACTTAAAGATTAATTTTCAGGTTTTTTGGGCTCAAATAAAAAATATTTTTATATTTAGAATTATAAAACCAACCATTTTTTTTTTGATTTAAATAAAAAAAATTAAAGTTCTTATTTCAATATTTCAAAAGCAAAATTTTATTAATAAAACTTTCAATTAAAGAAAGCTTGCAGTGCTTTTTTTATACTTTTTTATTTTATGAAATAAAGTTTTTATTTTAATTCCAAAATGGCCTTAAGAAATTTAGTCAGAATTGCTAAAAGCAGACAGACAAAACAGTGTATTTAATGTTCAAACATATTTGCTGGAAGAGGCTGATGACGATGACAAATAGCCGGAAGGCTTTTAGTTTTATTATCTATGACAACTTAACAGGACAACATGTTTTCACACTAATAAAAACTGTTAGAGTGGAGATAATGTTTTACTCACTCCAAAATTTTTTTTTTATATATTTTCTACTTTAAGATCCTTTTATATATCGCAGTTGCCTGTTTACTTTCATGCCTTTGCTTTTAATAAGTGTGGTACGAAAAGAAAAAAAAAGAATAAAAAAAAGAAGTAATTAGGTCATTTTAAGGGAAAGATTAAGAACCAACATCTTTAAAGATGTTTGCAAACAAAAACCAATTTAATTATTAAAATTATTAAAATTAAAGCGAACACCCGCTTATAATGTGTTAAATATTTTATTCCTTTTATTACTGACTCTTTCAGTTTTAAATTTTTAATGAGGATTAAATTATAATTTTAGACATTTTCGTTTTTAGACCGGTTTTCAAATTTAGTCATAGTATTACTTTGTTTTATTTTATGTTAAAAAAATATTTTAAGTGGAAATAAGAAAATTACTTTTTGCTTAAAAAATGTTTTTCAAAAAAAAAAAAAACAAAAAAAAAAAAAATCTGCCAAAAATTAAGTAACGTAAATTTTTACAAGTTTAATATTAACAAGTAAGAGTGCTATGTTCAACAACAACAACAAGTTCGGCTATGTTGTATCCTAGATACCCTTCACCATTTATGTAAGTCTAGCTTGGAGAAGCAACTCCACTCAAAAACAAATATAGAGGTGACAGAGAATTAAAATTAAAAAAAAAAAATATATATGAAAATGTCATTTGCTCTTAATGGGTTAAGCATTTTTAAAAAATGTTTGCATTTCCTGAAAGATTACTTCAAAAGCTTTTAAATGATACCCATATTGACCATATTGATAATCGAACTTTTTTATGAAAATTTCAGAGGCCCATAACTCGGAAAATATGGGCCAGCGCCAATTTTTTTCATGTGATGTTTTATTCTTATTTCTTAATTCTCTATCACACCATATATTTGTTTTTTTGTTTTTTTTCTTGATTGGAGTTGGAGGCAGAAAGGACATGGATCGATCTTGCTGATTTTCAATAGCACAGTTTTTGAAACCACCCTTTAAATTTGTTAAAATTATTAACTGTTCTTTAAGCGAAGCTTATCTGAAGGCATAACCTTCAAATAATTTAAAATTTAAAATTAATTTAATTAGATTAGATAGAATTTTATCCTTGAAATTTTTCTTTCCTTAAAACAACACTAAGTACCCTTAGAGAGACAATAACTGAAAGGAAAGGGTCATGTTCATGGAGTCATTAAGGATATAAAAAATATTTCCTTAAATTAATTCCTCCCAAAAAAAAAAAGAAAAATTAATAAAATAAAAATATTTTTCTATTTTATTTAAAAAAAGTAAATAATTTTGTTTTAAATTATTCAATAATAAACTTCCAGGATTTAAATTCTCATTTTTGTGTCCTTTTGTTATGACAAAATTGTCATACTTACACTCTCCTTGGGGGCTTTGCTTTACATTTGAAATAAGAGCATTTCATTGTTGTTGTTTGTTAAGCCGGTTTCTTCTTTTTCTTTTTATACCCTTCAACACAGATGGAAAAATGGTAGATTTTAGTTTGTAATTCCGTTTGTAATTTAACCGATATCCTTTTTCGAGGCCATGAAGGAAATGTAGTCTAAATACTTATGCATGGCGAATGAGCGATATCCGTCTGTCCATCCGTATTAGTGCTTAAATCAACTTTGCCAAGGCGCTAACTGAGCTAGAGAAAATTTAAATACGCCAATCGATCAGAGAGAGCTTTGAAAATCAGCAAGATCGGTTTATGTCCTTCGAGGCAGTGGGCCTGCCTTTAGTTTTTCTATAATAATTGGAACAATGAAGTAACTCCAATAAAAAAAAAAAAAAGAAACAAAGCGATAGAGATTTAAAAAATAAGAGAAAAAAATTGGAGCTCGCCCATATATTCCGAGTTAAGGTCTCGGAAATGTACGATTTCGCACCATATTTTTTAAGACGTCGATATGGGTATCATTTAAAAGATTTTGAATAGATCTTTAAAGAAATGCTTAACCTTTCAAAAAATGATTAACCCATTAAGAGCCAATAAGATTTTTATTTAAAATTTTTTTCTTATTTTTTAATTCTTTGTCACACCAATATTTGTTTCTTTCTTTTTTTTATAGGAATTACTTTACTTAACTAGATATAGATGGTGAAGGGTATATAAGATTCGGCATAACCGACTATAGCACTCCTACTTGTTCCTTTTAAAATTCAATTTTCTTTCGTCTCTTATCATAATTCTTCCTAAATCCTGTAATTTTTTTTCTTTATTAAAATGTGTTGCATATTGTTTCGACTGTCTGTCGAGTCTTAAAATGAAAAACAAAAAAAAAAAAAAAAAAAAACAACTGCAACAATTTTATGAGGAAAATTTATAATCAAAATTGGTTAAAAACAATGCAGAATTTTTCCATGTTACTGATGATGGCAGAGAGTTAAGAGCAAACCATATGACAATATGACAGTTAAAGTTTGCTGCAGTTTGTTAAAAGAAATTGAAATGTTGAGTCATTTAAAAAACAATTAAAAAAATCAACAACAACAGAGGAGGTGCTGGCAGAATTTTTATTTACGAAATTAAAAATATTAAAAAGAATATAATTTATGTAATTCAGCAAGCTGAATCGCTTGTTTGCTTACCTTTTTAGTATTTTATATATAAAAATAGGTTTTATTAGGTTTAAAAAGACAATTCAGCTAGCTGAATTAGATATATAGCAGCTGAATATGTAATTGATTAAAATAAACAGTACGAAAAATTCTTAAAAACCCAATTCAGCTACTTAAATAGTCAGTTTCACTTGCTGAATTGTAAGTTTATTAAGTTAAATAAATTAAATTAAAAATTTAAATTAAATAAAATAACTGACTTTGCTGAATAGTTAAATTATGAAGCCTTAATATAACTTAGAAACATTTCAATTCTTAAAAATAAATTTAAGTTTAACAA
The DNA here is from genome assembly GCA_937654795.1 of Cistogaster globosa. Taxonomy (NCBI): domain Eukaryota; kingdom Metazoa; phylum Arthropoda; class Insecta; order Diptera; family Tachinidae; genus Cistogaster; species Cistogaster globosa. The sequence goes on from OW569406.1 coordinate 6,815,326, forward strand.
AATACATAGGCAGCCTTAATTGCGCGCTGAAATAGCTGAATAATAAATTTTTTTAGCTGAATAACGACTTTATTATTTTAAATTATATTTTAAGGTTTTAAAATATTTACGAAACATAAAAAATTTATATTCAGCTAGCTGAATATATTATTTAAGTAAATAGTCAATTGCTTAGAGTTAAAACTTATTTAAAAAGTTGTAAGCATCAAATTCAGCTATTTAAACAACAAATTTATGTTTAGTAAAAGATCTTGTTAAGCTGAAAGTTTAATTTTCTTAGCTGAATAACGAATTTATTATGTAAACTAATACTTTAAGGTCATAAACTATTTCGCCGAGCTTAACAACTTTTCATTCAGCTAGCTGAATATGAATATTTTAAACTTGTTTAGCTGAAAAGTACGTAAGCTTATTACAATAGTGATTTAAGGTTTAATTAATTAATTTGAAGGCTTAAACATATATTCAGCTAGCTGAATTGTTGTCTTTTGGCATATAATCCATCATTTAAGTTTTAACATAAAATACGGCGAGGTATTATGCAATAAAATATAGCTGAATTACTTTTGGATGACATGTGACCACTGTGTTTTAAGAGAACAAATTTATTCTTTCTTCTCTCATCTTTTGTTTTATTTTCAATTTTTAAAGTTTCATAAAACTGTATCCTTTCTCCTTGCCAATTTTTCACAAATCTTTCTTGAGTAGTTTTTTCTTTTTAACAATTGTTTTTTTCTTGCTGTTAGTTTTTCCATAAAACTGAGAATAATTTCTGTAACATTTGTTAAGAATTTCAAAAGATTTAACGATTTTTAAAGTTCTTATTTAGATAAACAGTTTATTTTTGCATTTTTTTTTTGTCCACTAGTTGATATCCTAGATGTCCTTGTTTTATTTGATTTTGAGAAAAAAATATATTAACTTTTTGTGTTCTTGTATGTGTTACAGTATCGATTTTTCATTGCATTTTTATTTGATTCAGCTTATTGAAGCTTAAACTTTAACAGTGATAAAGGAAAAATAAAAATTTATGTATTTTTTTTATTAAAAAAAAAGAAAAGGATATGGATGTAGTATAAGAGATTTTATAGGAAAGGAAGTTTAAAGCTTTTATTGCAATGTTTATTTGAAATTGTTTTCAAATCCTTTTTATTTCGCAAATTTTCTTCCTTTTTTAGTCAATAATGATTTTTTTAATTGACCTTTTTAATTTAAGTGTATTTTTTTAAGATTTTTAAGCAAATTGTTATTGTTCTTTTATATCCGGTTGTAATAATTTCAGTTTCACTTTATATTCAATAAAATAAAAATTTATTAAAAGATATTATTATTCTTTTAAAAAAAAATCTTAAAGAATTCAATTTCGACTATTTTTGTTAAAAAAAGTTTAATTTAAATTTAAATTTCTTAAAAAAATAATAAAATTTTGAATAACTTACTCTTGTTCTCTATTGTGTTGATATGTTTCTCTATAGTGAGCTTTAAGATTACGTCTGACAGTGCTCTCGTTAGCATGATATTTGTGAGTCAAAGAAGCTGGCAGCAGCAAAGCAGTTTCTATTAAAATGAAATAAAAATAAAAGAAAAACATTTTAGTTTTTTTTATTGGTATTTTTTTTTTAAATTCAGCATCCTTTAGAAATAATTTTCACTTCATTAAATTCAAATGTTTTTAGCACATAAAAGGTTTGACTGAATATTGTGTGCTGTTCATGAGTTTATATATTTTTCCAAATAGAGGATATCATCCTTAATATCCTTGAAAATAAAACCTCTTTATTTTTATTGTGCTCATCATTTAATATGCAGAAATGTTTTTAGAAATTTGCATAAATAACACAATTTGATTACGCTTATTCACACACTCACACCTACATACGAATCCACAAATACTTCTCATATTTACACTCTAACACAAATGCTAATTTTGTTAGTGACGTTCAATTTAAATGTCATAAAATGCATATATATTTTTTTAACAACACAATAATAATATTTACCTGCATAAAAATAAAAAAAAAACTGAGGAGTAAAAAAGTTCAAAATTCCAAATATGTATTTTGCCATAGTTTCTTTAAGAACGTTTAAACAAAACTCAAACTACTACATCAGAAACTTTTTGCTTCATGTCTAAAAGTCTCTTTCTTAAGAAAAAAAACATTAATTTCAAATTCAGCTAGCTGAATATTGAATTCAGCTAGTTAAATATCAATTTAAGGGCTTAAAAAGTGAATTAGAAAATTTTACATTAAATTCAGCTGGCTAAATATCTAATTTAGTTCGCAAAAATTTATAAAAATTTTTAATTTACCTTAACATTTTAAAAAGTTCTCTTATTAAGCCTGTTTCAGCTAAGTTTTTGTAGAATAAAAATTTTATTTAAAATATATAAGTCAAGCTGTGATAACCATAATTTATAATACCGAACTTATTTATAAATTTTTAATATATTAACTATTTGCCAACTCCTTTCAGCAAAGTTTTGTGAAACGAATTTAATTTTTAAGCTTTTTTTAAAGATTTTTTAAACAAAAGTTATATTCAGCAAGCTGAATAGTGATTTTAACACATGTTTTTAAAATAAACATTCAATATATATTTTAAATTCAACAACTTAAGCTTTTTTTTAAGATTTTTTGAACAAAAATTATATTCAGCAAGCTGAATAGTGATTTTAAAACATGTTCTTAAAATTACCGTTCAATATATATTTTTAATTCAACAAGCTACATATTCAGCTAGCTGAATATGATTTAAAGCCTACTTTTTAAACATTTTTAAAATAAAATTACTATTGCTAAGACTGAAAGTCTCATTCAGCTAGCTGAATAGCGTTCTTAAGATTTCAAATAATTTTTTATACTACATGCATTATGAACATTACTTAATTATTTATTAAACTAAGTTTAATTAGTTTTTTTGCGAATGCTATTTAAATGAAAATTGTTTCTAAACTAAACTAAACTTAAGCTATAGCCTATTCAGCTAGCGCATTTTCTTTATTTTAAAGTTATCACAATAAAGTTAAGATTAAAGAAAATCATTTTATTTACTTAGAAAATAATGAACTTTATACCTTAAGAATATTTAAATAAAAATACCTCTGCCCCTTAAAGTAGGCTAATAAAAATTGAGGTTGCATAATTACTAACAAATGAGCAAGAAGGCAAGGAAACAAATTTTAATCATTTCATATTAAATGGTATTTAACAATACAAACAACTGGAAAATAATATTTTGAGAAATGATAAGCCTTATAATTATAAACGGTATTTTCATGAGTTCCTTGTTATACTTTTAAAGGCTGCTTAAGTCCTTAAGCTTAAACCCAAACGAACTTTCTCTAAAACAAACAATTAAATCGTCTAACATGTGAAGGAGCAGAACACACATTAACATGTGCGGTTTATTTTAGACCTCACGCAAATTATAATTAACATTAAGTTTAAAAAATCAGCTAAAAGCATTTGTTTAACTTATAAATACAGGAAAAGGAAGGGAAAAAGTAAACAAAGTTAACTGTAAAAATAACTCATTAATGTCATAAGGATAATTGTTAAATCAACATAAAAAATAAACACACACGAGTTTGTGTAAAAGTAGTCCCACGTAAAAATGACATCTTCAATATTGTGTTATTAACAAACAAATATTTAGATAAAGACTCATACAAACACAGTAACAGGATGTGTAACACACACATACAATTAAAAGTAATAGTTTTAATATAATTCAAAACATTTGTAGTTGTATAAGTTAAATCGACATATTTTTTTTTGGGCTCTCAAAAGACATGTTAACTAATCATTATTTTCCGCTTCATGTTCATGGTCTTCATATGTTTGTGTGGGTGGTCTGATTGCCGTACACATGTACTTATATATGAGGCTCATGTAAGACTCATGTTAAACCTTCAAGTATGTCCTTTACAATAACTGTAATTATATATTGTAATTAATGTGTTTTAACCTTTTGCTTAAGTTAAGGTTGCCATAGATCATTTGGGTCCATTGACTGGTCCCTTTGTGTTACCTCCTGAGTAAAAGGAAACAGATAGAGGAAAGAAAATCAAAGTTTAGAAAAGAGATGGAATAAGGAATAAGAAGAAGAGAAATAACAGAGAAAGAGTTTTGGGCGTAAAGAATACCAAGAAGACCTTGCCGGATAAGGCCCATTGGCTAAAGAGTGTGCTTAATCCATTCACTGAGTCGCAACGTTCGATTGTGGAAGAGAGAACCAACCGCTGCACCCAATGAAAATATGCCAGATAGGCTCCCGTATTACCGTTGACGAGATTCTCAGTGGTATAAGCAGGCACAGACAGAGTAGGTGTTCCACCGTCTTCTTCTCTCCTCGTCTTGAAAGCTTCTGGAAAAACCATTTTCCTAGCATAGGCTCCAAACAGACAGTGGCCAGTAACCGCAGCCACTAAATCGAGTAATCGACTTCTCGGTAGCTCTAGTATTGCAGCCACCCTGTCAGATTGTTCTAGCGATCGATCCTGTCGATTATCTTACTTGAGCTAGATCGTATAGAGCAGTGTCAATACGACGTCTGCAAGCAGAGAGAAGTATGCCGCAGTAGTTGTCAATGGCACCCTTTTTAAGCATTACCTCCTTCTTTGCAAGTTTATCAGCAACATAATTGCCCAAGTTGGTCCTTATGTCACCTCCGCCATCCCGTGCAGGGATGTCCAGCATTCAAAGACAAGTTTAGATGTGGTAAACACACCTTTAAGGGACATAATCGCGGCCTTACTGTCGGTAGCCAAATATAAATCCCAGCTCGATATGTTACGGTACCTTAACCAGCACGCCGCCTTCCTAAGAGCAGATATTTCTGCCTGTAAAACACTACGGTCACTTGGGAGTCTGAAAGTCATTCTTATTTTAAATTCTTTAATGTAGACTCCACCTTCAACTCTCGTTCCTTTCTAGGAGCCACCCATTTATATAAGGAGAGCTCGAGATGGGAAAGAGTGGCCCTCCGTCAGGTCAAAGAGAAATTTCCTTGTAAAGAAGGATTTTGGAGTGCAATAATGAACTATAAAATGACATCCGTGATCCGTGGTACGCTAGCACGTCCCCATGGTCTGTGGTCCCATGCAACTAGGACATTCAATTTAAGTGTCGTTCTCAGCTCAACCTTTTTGGCCAGAACGTCCTCGGACAGCAAGTTGAGAATGGTAAAAAGCGTCTTTGTCATTAGGACCACCATACCGCGAAGCATCTTCTCCAATATAGAGACATTCATCGCATTGTCCAGTATATGCCACCAGACAAGAGTTGCATAGAAGAAGATAGGCCTGATGACCGTTTCGAGAAGCCGACTTACAGCTTTTAGGTTGATATCATAAGTTTTGCCAATTGTCCTCCAGCAAACATAGAAAGCCGTAATGGCTTTTGCTTTAAGACCCCAAACAGTTAATTTGCAATAACAACTATTAAAATCCTTGGCAGACAAAATTAAAAACAACTTTATGTTTATCAGAAAATCGAGTACTAAGACAATTGAATTACAAGGATACTTCGTTTTTTACTTGTAAAGTAGATGTCTTAAAAAAAACTGGTCAAAATTAAATTTTTAAAAAATTCCAAAAAAAAAAGGATATATGGCAGTCGCATGAACTAAAAGTCGTAGAGTCGAAATTTTCAGCGATAACACTACTATATAGTATTTTACATTCATATACAAAGTTTCAAGTCAATTAAATAATTTTCAAAAATTTTATTATTACAAAATATTTAAAGTAAAACAAAGTATAAAATAAGGATATATGACAAGGTTTTTATTTTAAAAACTTTTAATCACAATTTTTGGTCACAATATTTAAGATCATGAAAAACGTTTATATCTAAGCTTCAAGCAGGATTTAAATTTAAAGGACCTGTAAACTAAATTTTTTTTCTTAATGTAAAGGACAATTTTTTATTTTCATATTTAAAAGAAGCTTGCATTTAGTTAACTTTTTAAGGCCTTAAATGGATAAAAAATAAAAAATTTTTTTAAAGTTTAAAAAAAGGACATTTGACAAGGTTTTGTTCTAAAGGTTTTTTTTTCATATTTCCTGGTAATGTTATTCAAAACACTTAATTACATTCATATTCCAAGTTTCATTGCAATAAACTATTTTTTAAGTAAAATAATAAGACTTTTGTTTATGAAAGGGATTTTTGAAGTTTTTTTGCAAACAGAAAATGTTTGCAAACTTTAATTGAGCGATAATTATAAGTTTACAAGAATTTAGAAAAAAGAATACACGATAGGGATTTTATTTTTAAGTTTTTTATTTCTCTTAAAAGTTCAAGGCAGTGTTCTAAACTAAAGGACTTATTGCTACAATATTTAGAAATATACAATGTAAAGGACACCCAGTTACACCCAGTACATTTTCAAGGTTTCATTAATTTTCATACAGTTCAAATTTGTGAATTTTCTGTTTTGTTAAGGTTCGAAAAAAGGATATATGACAAGGTTCTGAATTCAAAGAGTTTTAATCACAATTTTTAGCATAAAGTTTAAGCACAGTATTTTACGTATTTCTTCAAGGCTTCATTATAATAAAATAATATTAAATTAAATTAAAAGCTTTCGAAAATAAGAAAAAAAGATTTTAAGTTATTCAGAATGAGAATAAAATTTAGTAAAAAAATGAAAGTTCGAGAAAAAGGAAGTGTGAAAATTTTTTTCTTAAAAAGCGTATAACTGCTGTTTAACTTAAAATTTTTAGTTAAAAGCCTTAAGAACTCTTTTCTTGCTTGCAGTATTATAAACAGTGGCCATTAAACCAGCCTTAAAAACCCTAAACGGTTTAAAATTATAGTTTTGGCAAAACATTATAAAAAGGATATATGTCAAGCTTTTTATTTAACAAACCTTTTTTCACAATTTTTGGTGAAAACATTAAGGACATTCTAATATGTTCATATTTATAGATTTTAGTGCAATAAAAAAAAATTTCAAGATCCTTAATTAAAGATTTTCAAAATTTGGGAAAAAGCTTCTTTTTATAAACCTATGGTGACTAGACCAGAGAAGATGACCAGATAGATTCTGTAGTCCAAGGATAAAATTAATTACTTATTTTTATTGTGTGGAGTCAGCTAATTAGTACATTTACTTAAATTATGACATTTTTTACTTTCTTGATTTAAACAAAAATTTTTAATTTATAAATAATTGAAAATTTTGAAAATTGCTGTTTAGTGTTATAAAAGGATATATGAAAGGCTTCTTAACTAAAGAAGTTATTATCCCAATTTTTTGTGTAAATACTAAGGATATGCTTTACTGTTCATTTCCATAATTTTAAATGATTCTAAACATAAATAACTATTTATTTTATATTTTTAATTAACTAAAACAGTTATTTGTTGTTTTCAAAAAATAAATCCAATGCTTTTAATTTAATTATATCAATTTAAACTCAACAAAATAACATAATAAACTATACATAAGTTTTTATTGGTTTAATAATTTCCAATGTCGCCACAATGTTTTTGTTTATTAATTTTTTATTTTTACAAAAAAAAAAAAAAAAAAAAAAAAACAAAGAAAAAATCCTTTTTTGTTAATTTACAAATAGCAATAATAATTATATTTAGACCAAATAAATTTTTATTTAAATATAAAATTGTAATGTACATTTTAACATGTAAATAGTGTTATTGTTTAAATTATTTACATTGTTATTTATTTTAGTGGTTTATGAACAATAATAAAAATAAAATTTCTATACAATGAAACACAAAATATTAACAAATACCAGAAAACATACGATGTCGGTGCTTGAAATACTTAAGAGAGCTAGGAAAACTCAAAAATTTACACTCTTGAGTTAATTATTTGCAAAAATATTTTAATTTTTTTAAATTGTAATGAAAAAGGATATAATGCAAAATTTTTTAAGGACTAAGATATATAAATTATTTTTAGCATTTGACATAAGGACGTACTCTGCCCTCCACTCTCTAGATTTGATTTTCGTTTAGATAGTAAATAATTATTTAAGAATGATTTTTGTGGTGTTAAATTTTTTTTTCAATTTTTGAAAAAAAAAGGAAAATGGTAAAAAATTTAATAGTTGTGAATATTAAAAATTTGTACCGAACATTTTTTTCAGTGCATATTTTTTTTAATATGTCTTGCTCTCTACTTCCAAGTTTCCCATTAATTTAATTTTTAAGAACGTGTCTGCTGTTTTTAAAATTAAAACTTTAAAACTGTTGTAAAGTTTTTTGTGAAACATTGGAAATTAAAAGTTGTAGTAAAAAAGGATATATGACGCGCTTCTTAACTATGATAGATAAATCAAGTTTTGTTTTTAATTTATATAGAGGATATTGTTCTACATCCTTTTACAAAATTTGAAGCCAATTCAATAATAAGAAATAGTTTTTTTTAGATTTTATCCTTTTTCCTAAATAAAAATTTTTTCAGTGCATTTTTTTTTTAAATATGTCTTGCTCTCTATTTCCAAGTTTCCTAATAATTTTTCAAATTTTTTTGTGAAATATGTGAAATTTAAATGCTATAAAAAAGGATATATGACGCGCTTGTTAACTGTGATAGATAAATTAAGTTTTGTTTTTAATTTATATAGAGGACACTGTTCTACATCCTTTTACAAAATTTGAAGTCAATTCAATAATAAAAAAAGTTTTTTTTTAAGATTTGATCCTTTTCCTTAAATAAAATAGAAATTTGTTAAAAATAAGATATATGGCCGCAGTTTTAACGAATATATTAAAAAAATATATTTTGGCCCAAGCCTGCTCTGCGCGACATTCATTTTTATGCTTTAAAAACTAAAGAATGAATAACTACCGTTATAAAACGACTTTGGTCAAACCTTAAAATAATTTTTATTATTATGTTTTTAAGTTAACATTCTTTTTTATCTCATAAATCTTTCCAGTTTACTTTTAACACGCAAATAAAATTTAAGAAAATTCATTTTTATTAAATTTAAATAACAAAGGACATTAGGCCAGCTTAAAAAATATTGGAATTTTTCTAAAAAATTTCGCTTGTCTGTGTTACTTAATATATAATTTCGCATAATTGTACAATTTCATAGTCATATTTTTATTATGAAGCATTTATAAGAATCAAAGGACTTATAAGGATTTGGTGTATTATTCATTACTAGAATTGTATAAAATTAATATTTTAAGCCATTTGTTTTTCTAAAAGGTAACTTCTATGCACATTTTATTAGCTTAAAGCTGTATAATATTTATATTTTGTGGTGCTTAAAAAAAAGGATATATGACGAGCTCTAGAAGTATAATATATTTAAACACAAATTTTGGTGGGCATAATAACGATATGATTTCTTAACTATATCTGTAATTTCGAAAGATTTTAAGGACTCTCAAGGACTTTTTTGTGATAAAAAATTTAGTAGTTTCTTAACACATAAAAATTGTATGTAAAAAAAGAGTTTTAAAAATATATTTTTTAATTCCAGAAAAAAGGATATATGGCTGGCTTTTAAAATAATGCAACTAAAACAAAATTTTTTTGTATAACATATAGACAGCATTAAAGCCCAACTATAACTGAAAGTTCAAAAAGTTGAAACGCATTTTGACATTGAAAAGTATGTGAATTATTTTTTTCTAAGGTTAACTTTAGAACTAACCTCGTATGTGATATAATAAATATGCGAAATAACCACAAAAAATAATGTAATAAATAAATAGAAGAGAGAGAGAGAGAGAGAGGAAGCGAGCGAGAGTGGTGGAGGTAGCAATAGAAACTTAAGTAAATAAATGTTATTTTCGCATGCAAATAACTCGTAAATATTGTAATACAAATAAACAAACGTGTTTTGTAGCCATGAAAATATTTATTTTTATGGTCGCGTAGAAATCAAAGTGTTTGAGTGGGTACGTGTGGCTGTGTGTGTATTAAAATTACATCTATAATTTTTGTTTTGATCTTAAATAAATGTTAACATTTATTTATTATTTGTTTAATGGCACTTATTTGTGTGTTGACATTTGTATTTGTGTGTGTGTGTGTGTGTGTGTTGGTATTTACAATACAAGTGAAAGTGTTGGACTATTAAGTCAGCAATTGAAAATATGTATTTTAAGGAGTCATGAGGGTGTGTGTGCGTGTGTGTGTATGTGTGTGTGTGTATGTGAGAGTATTTCAATTGTTATAGTTGAGTCATACAAATTTAAAGCACGATGCTGATGATATAGCTGAAGGTTTAAATTGGCTCTAGGCTATTTTGGTTGAAAGTGCGATAAGATTTTTTGTTTCCACTTAAACGATTGTTCAACAAAATTAATGTAAACAAAGTGGAATTTATATCGCAGTAAAAAAACACTACACTAATTGTTCATAATTCATAAAAAGGTTCTAATAATACAAGCGAAATAATATAAGAGGTAAAATAAATTAATTTTTTTCATGAAATAATTTATTCAAAACAATAAATAAAAATGATTTCATGAAATTACAAAAAAGGATATATGGCAGGCTTATAAATCACCAAACTGAAGATTTTTTTTTTTGGTTTTTATTAATTTGAATTAAGTTTTTTTATTTTAAGGACGTGTTGTACTTAAACTTTTTTAGGTATAAAAAATAAAAATAATAAATCTGTTGATATTTTTAATGTTTATAACTTAAAATAATAATTTCCAACAAGATTTCATAACAAAAATCTTTCAAACATTTAATTTTAATAATTTGGTAAAAAAGGATATATGGCAAGCTTTGAAAATATTTTACTTATACCTAAAATTCTTTGTAAGACAGAATTATTACACAGTTTTGCAATCATATTACAAGTTTCAAGACATTCCAAGGATAATCAAGGATTTTTAGCTCCTTTAAGTTTTTTCAAAATTTTTTTAAAATGACAGAAAATAATGTATTATTTAAAGGTAAATAAAGATATCAAAAACAATTTCTTTGTAAAGTTTTACATCAAGCTCATTGCGAATTTTTCAATGTTGATTAAGAAAAAATCTTTTTATTAAATTTCTTATAAAAAGGATATATGGCCAGCTTTTAAAATTTTGATTTGAAACTAAAAATTTTTGATACAAGTACTCAGTAAACAGTTTTATAATCATTTTGTAAAATTCAAAGAGTTTGAAAAAAAATTCCATTGCTTTTGTTAAAATGTACCTTTTCCACTTAATTTTGTATTGAGATCCTTTATTTTTTGCTAAAAATTATTTAATATACTTTTTTAAAAGAAGTTTTAGCTACATTAGACTTGACTATCCCATTACAAAAAAAAAAAAAATATTTTTTTTTGCTAAAGTTAAAAAAAAGGATATATGACAGGCTGCTTTAATATTGAACCTAAACTAACAATTTTTATGACATATGATAAGCAAATTATTTTACATTCATTTTTTAAAAATCAAGTCATTATCACTACAATTTGCCATTTTGTCAGCTGTTTTTCCCAAGGATACTCTTTTTAGGTTTATAATATTTTTTACTTAACTTTAAAAAAGGATATATGGCATCCTGTTAAAATAATTGTTCTTTAATTAAGTTTTTATACCTGTTATTTTCAAACTGTTTTATATTTATTTAGCTTAAATTAAAAGAATTTCACTACAACTTTTGATTTTTCTACTGTTTTTGTTTGAAAAGTTTTTTTTTTTTGGAAATTTATACATAAATTTATTTTTTACTTTATACTGTTTAAAAAAGGCTTTCACAACAAGTTTTTCCACATAAAAATATTATATTTTTAAGCATGATATGCTCAAAAAAGAAATTTTTTTTGATGTTGAAGAAAAAGGATATACGGCAGGCTTCTGTAATATAAGACCCATAACAACAATTTTCAGTTTAAAGGACTGGTAACACTGTTTTGCATTCCTTTTGTAAATTTTAAAGCATTTTTTCAATTAATCATGGCTTTACAATTTTTTTAAAGAATAATTTATTAAAAAGAATTGCTTTTAATAATATTTTGTGCATTCATGACTTAAAAGTTTTTAAAGACTTAAAAAGGATATATGGATCGTTCTGATGTTGTCAGCAGGATTTTAATGCAAATAGGACAAGTAGTAACTTTTTTATTTATTTTTATTTTTTGTTTTTAAGAAGTTTCAAGTAATTTTAACAAAAATTCTTTAAAACTTTTCAATTTAATTTTTTTTAAATGGCTCTTATGACAAAATACTGTGTTTTTATTAATAAAATTAAGTGAAATTTAGCACAATATCGCTCTTTGTAAAGGCATAAAACGTTATTCTTTAATGAGTTTATGCTAAATTTGCTTGTGGTATTGTGGACGATCCTTTTTTCAAGATTTTGTTTTATTATTTTACATTTTACTCAGGTTGCTAAATAGATGATCATTACATGTTTAAAGATAACATTTAAAATTAAAGAAAAAATTGTTGGTGAAAAAAAGGACATACGTACAGCTTCTTTGCTATTAATCCGAACTAAGATTAATTTTGCAGCAAGATTGGCAACATAGTTTTGTATTCATTTATCAAGTTTATAGCTCTTATTTAAATATTAAAAACTTGGCAAAATATTTATTTTATTTTTAATTTCTTATATCAATTTGTTTTTTAATTTTTGTCATAAATATGTAAATCTTTAAATATGAATTTTTTATTTATAAAAAAACTAGTTTTGGTAATTTTTTTTACATTTTTATTTTTTCATAAAAAGGATATATGGCAAGCTTTTGTATTACTTGCTCGATTTGATTAATATTTTTTGTACAGGTAGAGGATACTATAAGACAACCTTTTAGTGATTTTTTTGTAACTTTAGGTAAGGTCCTTTAAAATAAAATTATTTTGAATATTTTATTTTTTTTTTTCTAAAACAATGTATCCTTAAAATTTTTAACGAACTTTTTAACATTATTATATTATAAAAATGATATTGCCACATAAAATAACTTAAAAAGTTAAGTTTTAAAATGTGATTTAAGGGCATAAAAAATGAATTGTTAATAATTTTGGTATAAAATTTTCTAGCAGTTTAAAAACGAAAACATAGTTTTTAAAAAAAGTCTTTAAAGCCTTTCAATTTCTTATAAAAAAAATAAATAAAAAAAAAAAATGAAAAAAATTATATAGGAATTTTTTTTTAATTAAAAATAAAGGATATATGTCGAGCTGTTATATTTATAATCTGATTTATAAAATTTCAAGTATCTGATATAGAAGGCATATTGATGTATTCATATTATGACTTTCATATGTTTAGGGCAAATGGAAAGGATTTTCTAGAAATTAAAATTTTTCAGGTAATTTTATTTTTATTTCAATCCTTTCATAAAAAGAAATACTAGTGCAATAATTATAGGATTTTTTGTTGGCATTTTATATAATTTTAAGACATATTTAATATTTGTTTAAAATAAAATATTATTTTCATGTTACAAAAAAAGGATATATGGTGAGCTTGTATATTCTGGGGTAGATCTTAAAATTTTCAAGGAATTTAAGCAGAAAACATGTCTTTGTTATCATTTTTAAATTAAGAGAATTTTGGATGGTTTTTTTTAAGACTTTGCTGAGATTAAGTTATAAAAAAATAACCATTTTTTTAATGAATTTTTAAACGTTTTATTTTTTTTATGGCAGATAATCAAAAAACTTTTGAAAATGCCTGTAAGCATACTATAATCTGCCTTTTCTCTTATTTTTTTATACTTAAATAAATTTCAAAGATTATTTTTATAATTATTTTTTTTAAACTTCCCTCTATTTTGAGATTTTTCTATATAATTTTTTGTTGATCTATATTTATTTTAATTATTTAAAGAAAAGAAATACAATATTATTGAGATAACTATGCTGATATGCTGTTAATTAACAAAGTGACTGAAATCAAAATTTCTATGTTTAGAAATTTTTCACAGAAAGAAATTAAGCATAATCTGCATTTTGATTGTCAGTAGATATTTGTTTTGATGTTTTATAAATAAATGTAAACGTGATAGCTAAAAGCTGTTAAATTTGTTAAACATAAACAGATATTGAACACATTTGCCTCTGGCTTAATATAAAGTTGTTTGATAGATAATAATGTCAGTATACATTTTTATTGGCTCCTAAAAGTATGCCATATTATTAAATAAAGTTTAGCTGTGAAAAGCAAAATAAATATTCTTTTTTATTATCAGAAAAACGTTTAAAAAATTTATTCAAATTTAATTTTCATCCTAAAAGTATGCTACTTTTTTGCTTTAATTTTTGTAGTATATTTAATGGCTTTATTTTACCTGCTTTATTTTTTTGGGGTTTTTGCAAATTAAATTTCATTTTACGTTAGAAACCTTATTAACTTTTAATGCGCTATTTTTTCTAGTTGGTTCACCTTTACTGTACTTAGTGTTTTTTTCATTGCCTATTATTAGGCTTTTATTTGACGCAATTATCATTAGCCCAAATGTACACACATTTTATTTCAAGTGTTTATTTTTTTTTTTTTGCTATTTTTCACATTAAATTCAAAGGAAAACTAAATATGTGTGTCAACATATAGAAACTAAACTTTCTTTTCTTTGCTTAAAAAAATGTACAAAGGACTTTTTGACATTATGGCGAAATGGCAGTGCAAATTAGTGGAAAACATGAAAAACAATGTAGAGAATAATTTACTCAACACGATTTTTAAGGCAATTACAAAGTGACTTATACACTTCGTAATGTAAGGAAAAGAAAAAAAGTTTAACCTTGTTAATTATATATGCCTAAAAGTAGGCAATTTTTTTTTATTTTAATAAAAGAAACACAAAGCAATAATAAAAAAATAAAATAAAATAAAATAAAATAAAATATATAATAAAATGTAATACTTGCTTACTGAGCCATGTTTGGAAGGATTGTAATCAAGGAGGTCAGATCCTAGAGCTTGCTTTAACAAAATTACATGTGCTATGCCCGACCATGTTAATGTGGCAGTGTAAAGTTCAGAATTATTAAAAATACTCCATTGACATTTCATATAAATTTGACATTTTGTATGAACTCTACAACAGCTAAATATTGTTGTTGTACGTCTAAGATTAAGGAAGTCACACATATATCCTTTTTTTCAAGGTCAAGAAAAAAATTTTTTTTTTATTGAAATTTAAATCTTGCTTCGAAAAATTACAATTTTTGTGTTAAAAAAAATACAATAAAAATAAATAATTCAAAAAAGAAAAATAATTTAAAATTATTTCAAATCCTTCAGAGTCCTTAGAAAGTTTTTAAAACTTAAATATAGTTAAAGAATCTTATCATTATTATGTTTACCAAAAATTGCAAGTAAAAGTTTAATACTTAAAAAGTTCGTTATATATCCTTTATTATAAATATTTAAAAAACTACTTTTTTCTTATTTTTTAATGATAAAATTATAATTTAAGGGTTGTTTTAGGCAAAGCAAATAGTATTGTTTTAATCCCCCAATACCCAATAAATTTTTTTTTCATTAATTTTGTTAAATTAAATTAAAAAAAAAAAATTAAATACTACAAAAAATTCCCTAAAGTCCATTTGATGAATTGAAACTACAAATATGATTGCGAAATATTACCGCTATAACGTACATCAAAAAATTTAAAGAAAAAAATGAATGAGTGTAAAGCTGGTCAAATATCCTTTTTTCTGAACATCGCAAAAGTTTATGTTTTAAATGTTTTTGAACATAAAAAATTGCTTAGAAGAACAAACATGTATCCTTCATACAAAAAAATCCTGTCTTGTGTCCTTTAAAATTTAAAAATTTGACAAACTGTTTTATTTATTATTTTAAAATTATATTAAATGTTATTTAACTCAACCACAAAAATGGACGGTTTGGGCAGCTCCTTATATTTTAAATATCTAAAAATTTCCAATATATATGGTAAATAATGTCCTTATGGCTTAAAAGATATAAAGGTTAATTTTTCTTAGGTGGATTAAAATGCTACCAATTATCCTTTTTTATTATCACTGTTTAATTTAAACTTTATTTTTTTCTATATTAAAATTTTTTTTTGGAGAAACAAAAAAGTCGTTGTAAAACCCTTGTTTAATGATAAAAATATAAACCATAATTTTGGGGTTTTACTATAAAATCGCCATGTTAATTTTTTATATATTTTGTTTTATTCAAAGTCTAAAATTTTTTTAATATTCTTTAAGTTCCTAACAATAATTTAAAGCTACTGTACATGAACATGCAATATGATTTTTTTAATTCATATATATTTTTTGTCATTAGACTCCAAAAAAACCGCCTTAAAATCCTTGTTTAACCTTCGAATGACTTGAAATTAGGAGAATGAACGTAACAACCAAATTAGGGTAGTTATGTTAAATAAGAAAATTGTAACTTCTTTAGAGTCTAAATCCGCCATATATCCTTTATTTACACAATTTCAAAATTTTTAAATTTTTGTTATTTTTTAAAATAATTTAATTAAAATATAGAACGGCAATGAACGGCGAAGCAAAACTTAAATGATTTTGGCTAAAAATAAAATTGCAGCTCTACCACGTTTAATAATGTGGCATATATCCTTTATTGTTACAGTTCTAAAACGATTTTTTTTATTAAAATCGAGCTTAAGATTTAAATTTGAGGTTAAGTTTGATCATTATAATTAAATCATTGACATTGAAAGAATTGCAATAGAAATTAAAGATTATAATGTTTAAACAATTTTTATTGTTTAAATTTACAGGCAGTAAAATTTTTATAAAATAGTTGTTTATCATATAAATGAATTGAGAAGCATGTCCTTGCTATGGATTTAAAAAACATCAAAGTAGCTTGTAGGGGAAAAAAGCTTGCCATATATCCTTTTTTAAGCATATTTAAAAATTTAATTTTTTTTGATAAATAGAATATGAAAAGTATATTTTTTTATTGCTAAGTCAGTTCCTTGTAGGACCACCCTCGTCTCTTTATCCTTTTTTGATGCAAAATTCCGCAGTAATTTAGTCCTTAAATAACATTTATTATCATTTATCATAAAAATTAACAAAATAAATTCTTCAAAAAAAATTTTTTTTTCTTAAAGACAGGATATACAAATACCTGCCATATCCTTGTATATCATTCTATTTATCTAAATTTCCTTCTTTCAAAATGCTACTGAATCATTGAAATTTAAAACGTACTCCTTTTTTTATGTTGAACAAAAACCTTAAACCAGCTGAAACAGTTAAATTTAACACAACCATCAACGCCATCATTATTATCATTGACTGTTTGGCTGACTGACTGCCTGAATTGTTCGTTTGTACACTGTACAAACCGTGACGTAATAGTATCGAGTCTACATTGTTAAAGCTTTTATGCTTGAATGTATTTTAATCTATAAATAGAGATGAATTAAAATGAGTTGTTTGGAAAACCCACACAACAAAATAGTCTCACACATTCAACGCTGATGATGGTGACGCTCGAGTAGATCTTGTTGTTATTTTAAACTAAAAGTATAAAATTATTTGAGTTTGAGGCAATTGTTGTTGATGTTGAATGGGGTATAATTGAATGAACATGTGTGTGTGTGTGTGTGTGTGTGTAGGTACACGTATATGTGGGTGTGGGTGTATGTTATTTAATGTTGAGTAGCTGATATCGTATGTAAACACAGTAAATGCTGGGCTTAGTCTCAGTTGTAGCTGTAAGGTAAAGTTCAAAGTAAGACGTCACTAACAGTTTAATTTAAAATAACAACAGTTACGCTTAAAGTGTCATCTAAAAGTTAAAGTGGAAAGAAATATTTGCTTGAAATTAGTGTTAGAGAAATGAGTGGTTTATGGAGTCCATTAAAAGGAGATAAGAAATTGTTGCGAAGACTTAACTGTTTTAGGGCCTTACTTAAGCTATAGGGCGCCAAAACACTTGACACTATTTGAGACTAGAATACAGTTTTTTTTGTAGACTTGAGATTGCACTACAGATCAAGCTGTTTATTGAGATACAATACAGTCTGTACTTTAGTTGAATCTAAAGTTTGTATTAACGACTGAATTAGAACCTACAGTAGAGACTATCCTTGAGACTACACCTGAGACTACACAAGCAATTGCCCTTGAGTCTTAACTTCAGAATACATTAGAGGCTAAACTAGATACTAGAAAAGAAACTCGTGAACAGATTAGACTACAGAGTTAAGAAAACATTGGAATAGACAGTAGAGTAAAGAACAGAGGCTGGACAAAAATTGGGATAGAGAATAGAAAGCTTTTAGGTTACAGAATAATTAGAGTTTAGACTAGACTAAGCTCGAGACTGCACAAAAGACAATACTAGAGACTACAGTAGAGTCTACAATGGAGATTATACTGGAGACCACAATGGAGACTATACAAGAGATTACACTAGGGACATTATATCCAGACTAAAGACCGCACTAGAGACTACACTCGAGACTACACAAGAAACAGAAGGTGACACTGAAAATGACACTGACTGCTTAACGATTACACTAGAGACTACATTGGAGATTACACTAGACTCTACACTAGAGAATGCATTAGTGACTACACTAGAGATTGCACTAAAGAATACATTAGAGATTTCACTCAAGTTTACTCTAGAGGTTACACAAGAAAATATATGACAAACCACACTAAGTCCTAAATTAGAGCCTACACTAGAGATCACATTCAAGATCACAAAAATGACTCTGATTGCTTAAGAATTACACTAGAGACTAGAGATTGCAGTAGAGATTACATACAAGAATATATTAAAAGCCACAATACAGACTGCAATAGAGACTACATTAGAGACTAGACTTGCGACTACACTCAGGACTACATAAGAGACAGAAGGTGACATTGGCTGTTTAAGAATTACATTAGAGATTACACTGGAGATTACACTAGTGACTACACTAGAGAATGCATTAGTGACTGCACAGGAGAATATTTTACAAACCACACCAAAGATTACGCTAGAGATTTTATTAGAGACAACACTAGAGACTACACTCGAGACTACACAAGAAATAGAAGGTGACACTGAAAATGACACTGGCTGTTTTAGAATTACATTAGAGATTACACTGGAGATAACACTAGTGACTACACTAGAGAATGCATTAGTGACTGCACAGAAGAATATTTTACAAACCACACCAAAGATTACGCTAGAGATTTCATTAGAGACAACACTAGAGACTACACTAGAGACTACACTCGAGACTACACAAGAAATAGAAGGTGACACTGAAAATGACACTGGCTGTTTTAGAATTACATTAGAGATTACACTGGAGATAACACTAGTGACTACACTAGAGAATGCATTAGTGACTGCACAGAAGAATATTTTACAAACCACACCAAAGATTACGCTAGAGATTTCATTAGAGACAACACTAGAGACTACACTCAAGACTACCTACACTAAGGAAGATGAAAACGACGGATTTATTTAACATTTAATTATTTTTAAAATATTCATCTTTCAAATGGTTAAATTAAATTAAATTTTTTTATATATAGAAACTCTTACTTTCTAAAATAATAAAAACTAAATACAAAATTAAAATCCTATTTAATGTCTGCAACTGTGAAACAATATAAAATAACCATCTCTGTGATGGCAGTAAATGAGTGCATACTATTTCAAATGAACATTTACTCAAGCTGTTTCAGAATTTTTTTTTTGTACAACAACTAGCAATCTCATCTTGTCTTTGAAATGCATGATTGTTTAAAGAAAAGTTGAAAAAAGTTTTTTTTTTGTTGAAGTTTTGTTGATATTTTTTGTTTAAATAAAATTAAAAGAAATTTGTTGAATTTGTATTTTTTAAAGCACTTAAGGAAATTGTTTCTGCAAGTGTTTTTCTTTGATTTTACTGCATTTTTGCCATTGGAATATGGAATAACTTTTTTGTTATGGTGTTTTAATGCACATTGTGAAATAGGAAAATTATAAGAAAATAATAAGAAAGTAATAATAAAATGACGATTTAACGGTCAATCCCAATTTTATCAATAGAAGCTGAGTTTTGTCCGTTACTGCGTCCGCTACAGTTATTTTTTAAAGTATTTGTGCCGAAGTTTATATTTTTTACTTTGCTACTTTAAACCAAAAAACTTTTATTAGCACTTAAATACAGAAAAAGTACCAAAAAAGTACTAACTTCCATTTTTTCCCATTATCCTTATTGGCTGCAATTTATAAAGTAATAAAATTATCGCTTACATATTTATTATTACAGAAAATATTGTAATCTTGAAAACCAAAAAAATTTATGTTTGCAAAAGTACTAAAATTTACCCGGAATTTCCCTTATTATATCTGGTAATAGTGATGTTGGAACCTTTTTTTTTAATTTTTAAAGTTTAAATAATTTTTTTTCTTATTACTCTTTTCTTGGTGCTTTTTTGATCCCCTTAAAAAGCAAAAACTTTTCTTCAAATGAAATAAGTATAAAATGGTGAAAACTATGTTCTTTATCTTTTTTGTTCTTTATTTTTTTTGGTTTTAAAAAAAAAAACAAATTTTTTTTAATCAATTGCAATTGATTAAAGAGGCTTACAAAAATTAATATGAATGCAAAGGAAACAAATTATCTGCTCTATCACGGTGGTTTAAAAAGGTATTAAAAAAAAGTACTAAATTTTTGTTTTTATCATTTTCATATATTTGATTCAAGAAAATCTAAATTTTGTTGAATTTGAGTTGATATAATCTTAACTAAATAGACGTTTGTAGCTTTATTAGCTTAAAACTTATTATGTTCAAAAAGGTACCAAAGTTTAACCAAATGTTCAATTTTAGTACCCGTTAATTTTCACGGTTCCATTTACTATAATAGCTAGAAATTAATAGCTTAATACCTATTAAATTAAATGTTAGTAGTTCAAATTTTTTAAACATGGACCAAAAATTTATTTTCTCTTAATAACTTTTTTGGTACTTTTTTGGTTACCTTGTGGAAATAAACATTTTTTCATTAAAATCGATTAATATTTCAAAAAAGGGCTTATATCTTTATAAAAAACAAAGCTAAATAATTTAAAATAAATAATTAAAAATAATTGTATAAAAAAGTACTAAAAAAGTACTTATTTAAATTTTTACTTTCAGATTGTTGAAAATTAAATTAAAGTTATTCTAGTTTAACTTAGGCAGTTATTTGTCTCGCAAAAACTTTATACATTTTATCTACAGCACCAAAATAGCCATTATTTTTAAAAAGGTACTAAAATTTTCTTGAAAGTACCCTTTTAATGCTGTTTCTGGCTTTCTAATAATATCATTTTTGTTTTTAAGAATTATGGTTTTGATGTCCACTCTAGTTAAAAATTTAGAAAAAATTCTCAAAATGAGTATTTTTTTTTGCTAAATTTTTTTGGTACTTTTTTTCCCAAAAAAAAAATATTTTATTTCGTCTTAAATAAAAACGTATTGAATAAAGGCTATCATAATAAAATAAAATAAATTAAAAGAAAATAAAATATATCTGATAAGAATGTAGCTTTAAAACTATTTGTATAAAAAAAAGTACCAAAGGGGGTACAATTTGTTTGACTTAACATTTTTTCATATATTGCATTCTCAAAAAAATTTAAAAATGCTCCATATTTTTTAGGGAACTAAGGAGCTTAAATAAAGTTTTTTTCTGTTAAGCATTTTGAAAATTCTTGGGGTACAAAAAAATTCCCCTTTTAAGAAAAAGTACCAAATACTTTTCTTAATTTTTTTATATTAAATTAAGATATAGTTTTATTTCTATATGACCTTAGAAAATTTTGTTTTGTAATTTGATGGTGAGTTAATTAAATATAGAATGGTTCTTCCATCAAAATGAATATTGACTTCATTGCTATTTAAAATTTGATTTTATTATTTTCATCCTTTTTCCACTTGCTGATTTTGTTGTTGGATTTGTTGTTAATTTTTCTGTGAAACTTTGCTGGCGTTTTTACCTGAAAAATCTAATGATATTAAAAACCCTGTCAGATAGTCTTTCATTTTTTTTGTGTTACAAACAGATGGTTCAGGAAATTGAAAATATTTTGAAATTTAAATAATATCTGCATCAAGGTCAGCGTTGCTTGGTGAGTAATGGTAGTTAGACAGGATATTCGTAATGCTATTAATCATTTTCTCTTGTTTTGGACTGTAGTTAAATTTGCAATATTCTCTTCTATTGATTTCTCTTCTATTTTAATACATTTAACTATTGCTAAATTTTGAGTGGATTAGGGGAGATAAATAATTTTTATCAAGTATTTTAATGGCAGAAGTATTCCAAGTTTCTGTATAAACATTTAAGATTTTCAAATTTTTTAAATTTTATGTCCAAATGAACAGGATTTTTCTTAAAACAATCGAAGTAAAAATAACCAGCCTTGAGTATTTAAGTTTTTGCAGTTCTCATTTAAAAAATTTAATATATTTTATTTTTATTTAAACCACATTTTAATGATCTGCTCACAAAAAAAATCAAATTTCATAAAACCTTTTCTAATATAATATTTTTCTCAAGAGCAACTTATTATCGTTTGTAAACAAAATATTAAGTTACAAAAAAACTAAAAAAAAATTTAATTAAAAACACTTTAATTAAATGACAACCACCCATGATGCAGGACTTTTTGGTGCCACAAACAACACATTGAAACAACTATTCCTTTTTACCTAACAAACACACTTTTACATATAAAATAATTAAAAAAAATAAAAAAAATAAAAAAAAATAATTATTAAAATATAAAATACGTGGCATTAATATCGTATGACATGCTTAGGTTTTCCAATAAAAAGTAAAACTTTGTCGTTGATGCCATAATAAAACCATGTTGTTATGCAAAACAATGTTGACAATATTTTAAATAATGTTGGCAACATATGCAAGCAGGTACGATGCGTGTATTGAGGCTGAATTTGAACTGTGTTACTCCCCAAACAAATTTTAAGAGAATCTTAAATAATTAATTCCTCTCGAGAAATGGATACTCTTAGAATGAATTAAGTTTTAAATTGGGCTGTGCTGTTGCGTAAGCTGTCTTCTCTTAAGAACTTAAAATAAAACGCTTATACCGTCTATTTTGTATCATTTGCTATCTGGCAACATTTAAAAATTCAGACATCAATATAAGGAGAGCTTAGATCGCAGATTAGACAACAGGCTAGAGTCTAGTCGAAGTTAGAATGAAAATTATACTCCAGAGTAGACTGGAGACTAGAATAGACTGGGGTAGAGGCTTGATTAATGACGAGACTAGAGAATAGAGTAGTCTAGACTAGACTCTAGAAAATAGACTAGAGACTAGACTAGGGACTATGTTAAATGCTAGATTAGAGACTAAACAATAAATATGCTCGAGAATAGACTAAAAAATAGACTCCAGATTAGATTGGAGATTAAAATAGAGTGGAGTAGAGAATTGACTAGAGACTAGACTAGAGACTTGGGATTACATTAGAGTCTAGACTAGACTAAAGACTTAACTAGAAACTAGAAGCTAGACTAGAGACCAGACTAAGGAATTGGTTCGAGACTAGACTTCAGACTCCAGATTAAATTGGAGACTAGACTAGAGACTAGATCAGAGACTAGACTACAAACTAGACTAGAGACTAGACTAGAGATTAGACTGGGCAATAGGCTCAGATCTAGACTTCGAAAATAGTCTCCATATTAGATTCGTGACTAGACTAGAGACTAGAAACTGGACTAAATTAAAAATAAGACTAGAAACTGGACTAAAGAATAGGCTCGGAACTAAACTTCAAAATTAATCTCCAGATTAGACTGGAGACTACACTAGTGAAAAGGTTCGAGTCTAGACTTCGAAAATAGTCTCCATACTAGACTGGAGACTAGACTTAAGATTAGATTAGAGACAAGACTAAAAACTAGACTAGAGACTAGACTAAAGATTAGACTGGGGAATAGGCTCAGAGGGCAAATTAGGGCATTCGATATCGATCGAAATTTCTATAGAATTTAAATGTAAATTTTGATCGATATCGAATGCCATAATTTGCCCCCAGGTCTAGACTTCGAAAATAGTCTCCATATTAGACTGGAGACTAGACTCAAAACTAGATTAGAGACTAGATTAAAAACTAGACTAGAAACTGGACTTAAGAATAAGCTCGGGGCTAAACTTCAAAATAAATCTCCAGATTGGACTGAAGACTAGACTAGAGAAAAGACTAGAAACTAGACTAGAAACAAGACTAGACAAGAGACTACAATATAGAATAGATTCGAGACTTGACTAGAAATAAGACAAGAGACTAGACTAGAGACTAGCCTAATGTCCAGACTGGAGACTTGACTAGGAGTGGGCGCGAGAATGACTAAAAAATAGACTTCAAATTTAAATAAACTAGTTTTGAGACTTGACTAGAGACTAGGTTAGAAACTAGACTAGAGACTTTAAATGAGATAAGACTACAGATTAGACTTGACTAGAAATGAGGTTAGATACTACTTTAGATACTTGACCGCGGCTTAGAATAATACAGGGACCCTGTTTTTGATTTTCTCTAAAAAGGTCTTCCCTATCGCGAGACAAATTTTTATAAAAGATAAGCTTTGTGCGTCGTTTACATACAGTCAGCCTTAAAAATATTTCACGGCCATTGGACGGACTCTACAGCTAATAAAAGCAAAGTTTTGTGAAAAATCAGGATCATTTCACGGCCTTGTGAAATATTTTATGGCTGCTGGATGGATAAAACCTGATGTAGCAAGCTTTTGCGACTGTGCTTAAATGTTTGTGCATACTGGACTTTAAGAGTCACAATATTTGTTACTTACCTTTCCTTTCTATCAAATTTCTAATATTTCTCTTTCCAATTACTTACCTCGCAATATTTTCTTGTCATGATGACCATGACATCGAAAACCTTGACAACTGCGTTTTTGTATTAAAATCGGACAATGTTTGCCACCATTTTGAGCATTTTGTACTACTTGACGTGTACGTGTGGTTATGCCTGAGCCGCAGGCAGTGCTGCATACACTCCATTGACCCCAGTCGCTGACCTGGCAGTCAAGTACTGCAAAGAAATAGAAAATAAAAAAACAAAAATAAGTTTTTGCCAGTAATTAAAAATTTTATTGTTTCAACTTTTAACAAAATCAAAACGAAGTCTAAGTCTAAGTGTTGATTAAGCGCTTTTATTAAAGTGTTATTTGTTGTAAAAGTTTATTTGCTAAAGAAAAATTTTGCAGTTTTATTTTTTTTTTAGCCTTAAAATATGCTTTACTTTTTTCGTTTTTTTCTTTTCTTTAAAGAATTATATTTCATAGAGATTTATGGTAAACTAAAAAGTTTTAACAATAGGCTGAGTTGAGATAAGGCCTAATAGGAAGTAATAAAGATAGACAGTGGGACTAAATAAATAAATTTGGTAAAAACATTTTACATACTATTAAATGTTTGCTGGGTATATACAACTTTCTAGTCGTTAGCTAAAGTATATGCACAAAAACTTGACATTAATTCCATCTAATTATTATGAAAATAATCTAACATTTTAATAGCAATGACGGGCTTACTGTTACACAAAGACTCATGCTTACACTCACACAATTGCAAACATTATTTTACATGCATAACATATTTTTAAAACATCTTGATTTTTTGATTAACACAACTTTTGGCAGCTTTGAAATCACTATTTTCTAGAATGTCTAAAAGGATGGCAAAACTAATAAAAATATATTCGCAGGTTTTTTTTTTTGCATAATAATAAATAAAATTTTAATTTGTTGAAATATAAAAGTAAAGCAGATTTTTAACTGTCTGTGTGTGTGTGGATTGCATTTTTAAAAGCATATTTATGTTATTGAGTGTTTGTTTACTAACGTCCCTACATTTCACTAATCATGTGCAGGATTTTTTTTTAGTTTTTGTTGCATGGAATTAATATATTCAGTAATATTTTTTTGCATTTTCTAATTAAAGTGAATATTAAAGTTTTCTTTGTTAATATTTTATTTAAAATAATTTAATTAAAAATGTTCATCCAAAATTAAAAGTAAAAATAAATATTTTAAATTCGTAGAATATTTAAAAATATTCTTTTGTTTAATTAACAAATTTATTTTAAGCTGCAAAAAATATTTTAAATTAAATAAAAACAAAATTTTTTTAAATAAATTTCTTAATGAAAGAATAACATTTTAAGTAAAATTATCTTAACTAAATAAACCCTAATATTGAACACGGAAAATTATTACCATTTATCAATGTAACTGTAGCCAATTAAAGTTAAAGTCTAATTAATTATACTCAAGTCCTTATTCAGTACAGCAAGTCATATTTTATCCATCTACTTAAAAGGCGAACATAGTTAGAATCTAATCACATAAGTTAAATATTTTGGATCTTATAATGTTTTTACTTATTTTCAGTTTGGGGTTTGAAAAAAAGTTTTAATTGTTGCAATAAATACTTTAATTAAAAATGATTTCCTATTTCAATTAAATAAATAATTGTATGAATGAATCATTTGATTAGAAAATTATGTGTTTAATTAATATTTTCATTGTTTCAAATATTTTGTATATATAATTTTGTTTTCTTATTTAATTAAATATATGATTGGTTCAACGAATTACTTAATTAGAATATTTCTTATTTAATTAAATTGTTGATAATTTCAATAATTTTTTTAATTAGAATTTTATCTTGTTTTTAACTAAAAACACAATTAAATCAATAAATTATCTATTTAGATAATTTCGTATTTAATTTTAATTTAATTTAATTTAATTTAATTTTTATAATTTCAATGATTATTTTAATTAGAAATTTTATATTTTTTTTTTAAATCAAAATTTAATTGTTTAAATGAATTATTTAATTAGAAATTCTTGGTTTTACTTAAATCTTAAAATGTTTTCATTTTACCTTCCTTTTAATTAAATATAATAAACTTAAATATTATGATTGATTCAATAAATTTCTAAATTAGAAAACTTTGTATTTAATTAAATTTTTAATTATTTCAAAAATTTTTTTAATTATAATAATTTTTAATTTATTTTTTTTAACTAAGTAAACAATTGAATCAATGAAATATCTAATTAGAAAATTTCATCTTTAATAAAATGTTTGATAGTCTCAATAATTTTTTTTAATTAAAAATTTAATCTTTTTTTTAATAAATATATAATTGATTCGATGATTTATTTAATGAAAACATTTTTTTTCTTTTTTAAATGAATATATCACTTCAATGAATTACATAATTAGAAAAGTTTTTAATTAATTAAGTTTTTATTTATCTGAAAATTTTTTTAATTAGTGCTGTATTCCTTTTTAATTAAATATATAATTGTATCAATGAATTATTAATTAGTATTTTTTTAATAAGAATTTTCTATTTTTTTAAATAAAAAATATGATTGAATCAATTAATTATTGTTATAAAATTATTAAATTAATTCAAAAATTTTTTTTTTTATTTTAATCAGAAATATAATTAAAACAATTAAAAATTTAATTAATTTTCAATCTGTAAACAAATAAATTTTTTTCAATATTTTTTGGAATATTTCAGACATTACGGGATATAACTAAGATTTTTGTCTTTCTCTCCCTTCGATAGAAGTTATTTCAGTCCCTAAATTATTTTAGCGTGCTAAGGTCTAGTACTCCTTGTTCAAAGACCAAAATCATTCTTATCTCGTTAAAAAAAATCTTATCATTATTGTTGTCTAGACATAAAGTTCAGTCATGCTTTCAAGTTTAGTCATAGATATACTGTATTCAATGTCATAGTATGACTACTTGTAGGCTTATCATTGTCTTCCCATACTTCTGTTAAGTTCTTTTCAAAATGTAGTTGTATTCTAGTCATACATTCATAATTGTCTTTTCATAGTTCAGTTACAGTCTGTTCATTATTTAAATGCTGCATAGTCATAGTATTTCCATTCTCTAGCGCACTTAAAGCGTGTCTACAGTATTAAAATTCAATTATGTTGTATTTTATTAATAATTCAGTTGTACTCTTCTCGATGTACAGTCATAGTTAAGCCTCAGTTTAATGTCTGCCTCGTTTCTGTAAGAATATTGTAGTCAAAGCTTAGTAACAGGGTAAGCATAGTAAAGACACAGTGTAGTTGCAGATGATCATAGAATTGTCTGGGTCATAGTCATAGCCTACTTATGGTCAAGTGAAAATCTGGTCTTTGTCTGTCTATCATCGAGTCATTTTTTAGGCTAAGTCTAACCGCATTTTAGTCATAGTAAGACCAGTGTCTACTTAGACTTAAATAATAGTCAAGACATAGTTTAGGCATGTGCTAATCATAATTCTTTTATAGTCTTACGATTGTCTTTTCATAATCTTGTTATAATCTACTGATAATCTATTTAAATTCTATGCCATCCTGTCTCTCAAGTCCTCCATATGTTTTTTTCAATCCCGTGTATTGCCAGCATCAATTTGTAGTTGACTTTGGGGTAAAAAAAAATTTCTGCTATTAAGCTTGGATGATGAATGTTCATTGTCTTATCTTATAGTGTTATAGTGTAGAAATCATTTAGAAGTTATCTAGCCATGATCGTATAAGAGTCTAGACAATTGTGTGGCAGTAACTTAGTCACAATAAACTCTGGAATATATTTTTTTAAGTCACAGTTAACCTACACACTCATCTTCTGATTCTTGTCACAATCTTAACACCGAGTTATCAAAATTTCAAATATCAACTAAATATCTTGCTGAAATCTGTCAACCTCATAATGACAATTTTCGTTTTTTTTTTCTTATTCAATATAAAGCCAAATCACAACGCCACTATTTTTTGTTTTTTGCATCATAGTCAAAGTTTTATTAATATTTGCTCGATATTTTATATTTTTAAAATAGAGAAAGAAAAAAAAATATTTTGTTACTGTATTCAGTGTCATTCTAAATTCAACTGTTTGTTGAAACAAAACACAACTTTGTGATGAAACGTGAAAGTGAACTTGTTTTGTAAACTTTACGCTCTAAATACTCATTCATGCATTGATTTGCCTTAAAACAAACGAAAAAACAAAAAAAAAAAAACAAAAAACAAAAACAAAAATTCGACTGTAAGTTAAAATGATATTTCAAGCAGGCACATGTGCAATCGCCTCTATCCTCGTTGTATTCCCTTATAGCGAATTTTTAAAATAGAAAAAAAAAATAGTTTCTACTATTTGAGGTTCATTTTATTTTTCTAAAATATGAAGTAATAGAGAGGCGGTATTAACAAGTACGTGCATTTTTGCTACAAAGATTGTTGCAAATTTTATTGTTGTTGTGCATTTAACACATCACTTATTTTGCACAAATGTTCTGGTTGCACACGCAGCATTTATGTCCTTGACATAAACAGGCAATAACAGCAGCTGCAGCAGTAGCAGCACAACAAACGCCTTAAAGCAGCATTTAAACAGAAGAAAAACAACATTAAGTATTTAAATATAGAGTGTTTAATATGCGGGGATTATTGCGGCTATAAAATAAAAAAAGGAAAAAAAAATATATTTTTACATGTAAAAAAAAAAAAAAAAATTGAGTGAGAAAAAAATCCTGTTTTTTGCTGCAAACTCCAATAAAAATAATGAAAATTACAATAACGACAGAAAAAAAGCTTTAAAATAAAATTGGCATCATACGAGCATAAATGGCAGACACTGTCTTTTGCCCTTAAGTCATTTACAAATTGATGCGCCTGTACACGGGATAAAAAAATAAAACACCGAGCCTTTGAAAGACAGGGTGAACTATAATTTATTTAAGGCGTATTAATTTTGTTCTTTAACTATAAAGTTAATATTATGTAGGTGCGACTAATATATCAGTAGACTATAACAAACAATAGTTTAAATGTCACTGGAAGGTAATTAGATTGTGCCAAAATTATGATTTAAAAAGATCGAGTTTTAAGGAAATTTTTAAGATGGCTATAACTACAACTACAACTTAATTATTACTGATTAGACTTTTGAAGCATGTATATGATTAGACTATTACTAAGCTATGAATCGTTAGTAATTAGACAAACTATGACTACAATTTGATTTGATTGTGACCAGATAATGATGACCTGTCTCTGAAAAGACAATGATGAGAATGTAACTAAACAATGATTTTTCTATGACTTTTCTTTTTTAAGCAAATCAATGCATGAATGAGTAGTTAAAAAAACAAAAGTGCATTTAGAGCGTGAAGTTTACAAAACAAGTTCACTTTCACGTTTCATCACAAAGTTGTGTTTTATTTCAACAAACAGTTAAGTTTAGAATGACACTGAATACAGTAACAAAATATTTTTTTCTCTCTCTATTTTAAAAATATAAAATATGAAGCAATTAATAACACTTTGACTATGATGCAAAAAAAAAAAAAAAAAAATAGTGGCGCTGTTATTTGGCTTTATATTGAATAAGAAAAAAAAAACGAAAATTGTCATTATAAGGTTGACAGATTTCAGCAAGATATTTATTTGATATTTGAAGTTTTGATAACTCTGTGTTAAGATTGTGACAAAAATCAGAAGATGAGTGTTTAAGTTAACTGTGACTAAAAAAAAAATATATTCCAGAGTTTATTGTGACTAAGTTACTGCCACACAATTGTCTAGACTATTATACGATCATGATTATAATTATACTGTTACTTAACTTTAACTGAAGACTATGACTGTACTACAGCGTAATTTTTGATAGTATTTCCTTGCGCTAGGACAGGACTATTAACAAATATTGACAATTTTTCGACTTGTAAATGACTGAAATACTTCAAGATTAAAGCAAAGCAAAGATTATACTATGATCGTACTATATCAAAACTATAACTTAACTGCGACTTAATTATTGAATGCGTAATGTGCCTGTGACAAATCTGTAACAAGAATATGGCTCAACTGTAGACATGACTTCACTATGATTAGAGAATTATAAAAAATATCATAACTGTGTTATGACTAGACTGTGACAAGACCTTTACTAGACCATGGCTGTACTGTGATCAACTTATGACTAGACTATAATCTTTAATAAAATATTTTTAAATTAAAACTAGGATATGGTTGCCCTGTAAAATATGAGGCTTTAACTAGAATTTTACTTAATTTCAGCCAGACTATGTATGACTAGATCATGACTATGATAGCTAGATAATGGATAGGATATGAATAGTATTTGACTTATTACTAGACTTGGACTAAATTATAAATTTTAATTAATATGACTCCATTATAACAACAATAACAAAAAGTGGTGCATATGACAATGACAGATGACTTTTAGTACTACACAATGTCTAGACTATGACTGAGAGAAGATTGTGATTAGACCATGACCAGCATTATTAAATTTTGACTAGACTGTGACTTTTATATAAATAGCTTTGATCAAAATATGACTAGACCATGACCATACTTTGACTAGACTATGATTAAATTGTGTCTTAACAATAAACAAATTCTATCTAAAAAAAGATAAGGACAAGAGCATGACTAAAATATGACTATAAAATGACTAAATTATGATGTGAGTGTGACTGGAGAGTGACAGTTTTAAACTGGGTTACAACTAAATAGCTACTAGATTTTTATTACGTTATGATCAGGCTATGACAGAAATATAATGAGGCTATAAACTAAGTATGACTACACTATGACCAAACTACGGATTGACTACCTCAGATTTAACCAGGGTCATACTATGACTAGACTACAATTAAATTGTGTCTAAACGAAGAAAGTATAATGAAAAGAATAAGATTTTAATATTACTATGATAACATTTTGATCATATAATGACTATGATGTGACTATGACTATAGTGTGACAGTTTTTAAGTGGATTGCAAATAATTAATTACTAAATTTTTATTATAATAAGACCAGACTTTGACAGGAACAAAAAAGGGCTTCAAACAGCGTAGTCATACACTATGACCCGATTAAGGAGGCTGGATTAGCTTTGACTAGGCCATGACTATACTTTGACTAGACTTTAATTAAATTGCGTCTAAACATTTAATACACCCTGTTTAAGAGAACATAATGACAAGAGTAGAAAAACAATACGACTAAAAAATTGTGACTATTTAATGACTTAATTATAATATTAATTTCTGTCACTGTGTAGTCATACAGTGACAAAAATTAACTAGATTGCAACTAAATAATTGCAAGATTTTGATTAGAACATGACATGACAAAAACAGACTATGAATTCACTACCCCTGACTAAACCATAACCATACTTTGACTGGACTATAATTAAATGGTAATGACAAAGGTACAACTAAAATATGACTACGATAAAACTGTGACTATATAATATTACGACTATGATGTGACTATGGCTACAAAGTGATAGTTTTAAGCTGGATTGCAACTAAAGAATGACTAGACTTTGCTTAGAGTGTGACCAGACTATGAAAGGAATATAAAGAGACAATGAGCTGACTATGACATGACTATTTCTGACTAGAACATGACCAAACTTTGATTAGACCATAAATAAATTAAGACTAAATAATAAATAGATTTTTTAACCATTTAAATTCGGCTAAAATGACCTCTTTATAATGACTACACTATGATGTGACTAAAACTGGACAGTGACATGAATTGACTATTAAATTATTTTAAATGAATAATTATTAGATATCGACAAAATTATAATCAGAATACGACTGTACTATGACCAGGCTTTAACTATACTGTGATAAGATTGTGGCCAACAATAAATAGGCCTTGACAAAAAAAATTTTATGACTAAACCAAGTCCGCAAAAAAAAAAATAATGTGAACTGTGACTGGACAATGGCTATAAAAGTTTTATTATTTGACTTTAACTTAATTACTGCTGGACTATGGCTATGATAATGTCTATTACTTAGCAATACTATGACTAAGTGTATGAAAAGGCTATGAATAGACTTTGATAACACTATGACTATCACATGACATTAAACAAGTTATAACTGGATAATCACGAATCTATATAAAATTCAACGGCAAGGTTATAAGCCCACTGAGACTTGCGAGTGACTTTGCATTTTTAAATTTTTTCCCCATAAAACTATTTTAATTTTTCTTATACCAACAATTATCTTTTTAGCCTTTTATCGCCCTAATAACTTGCGTTGCAGCAACAAATCTGTATAGTCAAATTTTAATCCGCTTTATTCTGTTCACAATGACATGAAAAACAAGTAGTTTATTTGTGAAAAGTATTTGTTTGGACTATAAGTATTGCATTCCAAAAAGCTCTTCTTGCTCCACTTACAGCCAGTTTTTCACTTGTTTTTATTTATGTAACGAGTGATTTGTATCCAAAAAAAAAAAACACACACAAAATTGTTATAAAATGGATTTCCTTTTTTATGGTAATTTATATGTTTTTTTCTGGAAAATAAAAATACATTCGTTGGTAAAACAATTTGGAAGAGATATATTGTGGTTTTGCTTGCTGTTTTTTTTGTATATAAAAACCAAAATCCATTTGAAACGAACGAAACAATCAGCCATTGTAAAATGGTAAAGGTTTTTGTTTTTTGGTTTATTGGCCAATTCATCAGACAAATTGTGAAAAATAAGCCGGTTGAAGGTAAAAGAAAATGTATTGCAGAGAAATAGTCTGAAATCAGTAATAAAATTTAAAGATCAAGACTTTTTTAAAAGGATAAAATAGAATTTAAAGTCCTTGATATTAATAATCTTTTTGAGAAACAATGAAATTTAATTTCCTTTTTTTAAATTAAAGTTAAAAAATAAGAATATGAGACAAGAAAAAGTTTAACAAAATCTAGAAATTGTTAAATAAAATCTACTGTTTTTTTCTTTAACAGAAAAACAGAATTTGTTTTGAGAATAAGAAGGACATGGCTCTGTACAGAATTTTTAAAACTTTTGTACCTAAAATTATGGGCAGAATTTCCCTCTGCCCTCTAAAGGTCTTTAAAATCACGTAGTCTTTCAAAAAGTAATCTTTTGTTCATGTTCTTGAAAAAAAAAAATTGTGTTCATACACACACAATCTGTCTCATGGAAAATTTTCTTGGTCACGTTAACTCTCACACTTTTACGAAAAAAAATATTTGGTCACCCATACTCACGTACTTACATGGAATAAAAATAATTGGGACTCTCTACCTTAAGAACTCTACAAAAAATTTTTTTTTGTTGCGGTCACGCACACTCACGTCAGTCTCACAGAATAAAAATTCTTGGGTCTTGCGTACCATTGTTGCGTTGTTTGTGGAGCTTAATATTACAAAACAGTAACAGGGTATTTTACGCTCAAGACTAATTCTTATAACAATTGGGAGATTCTTCTTCATGTTTTTTTTTACTGCCGCGATACTTCCTGATCATCTACACAATTGATTCGGTGTTGTAACTCACGTCCCATGTGGAAGGTCAAAAATTTCAATCCAAAGGCTTATTAATGTGGCTTTAACAGGACGTAGTCACACGACATATAACACGTAACACAAGTTTATTTGCTGGATTATATATTCCTTGGTCATCTGGTGGATTAAGTAATTTATAAAACCCCAATAGCAAAACTTCTCAGAGGACTACGATTTGTATTAACAAGTCCATAAACTTCTTAAAATTTAA
Organism: Cistogaster globosa; assembly: GCA_937654795.1. Lineage (NCBI taxonomy): Eukaryota > Metazoa > Arthropoda > Insecta > Diptera > Tachinidae > Cistogaster > Cistogaster globosa. The sequence continues at coordinate 6,849,880 of OW569406.1, forward strand.
AAAGAAAGTTTTACGATCCAACAAGGAAGTTCTTTAACTTCTATTTTGAACAATGGAAAATGGAAGAGGAAGGAGGTCAACGGTAACGCTTCAAAATTCTATATTTTGTTTTTTATTCTTTTCATTTTAATATTAAGAAAAAATTGTGTTTTCTCTTCAAGTAAAATTTCAAACACATTTTGTGTTACCCTTTTTGGTTTTTATTAACATTTATTCCCTGGGGCGTATACTTAATTTTTATTTCAATTACACAAATTAATATTACTCATACGTCATCGCTTTAATTTAATTAAATAAATTAATATTACTCATACGTCTATAGTTTAATTTGAAAATAATTTCTTTTAAAACTTCAAAGAAACTTACAAAGGAATAATTTTGTAAATGCATAAATGCAAATATTAACTACTAAGAAAAATAATTGCCATTAAAAAGTTGCTTGAAAATTTTTTTCTTATCTTTTAACCAATTTTCAATTACAAATAAAAGCTTTTCTTTTCGTTTTCTTTAGCAATGCAACATTAAAAATTTTTTTTTTGTGATAAGTTTGTTGAAAGTATTTTTAACGTATTATTACAAATAAGAATAAAAGCAGCAATTTACTGGCGGCTTAATTTTCTTTTAAAATAGCTTTTGTGCATGTTTAATAGCTCTTGTTTTTTGTTGTTGTATTTTTTTAGTCTTTTATGTTTTTTCCTTAAACAAAGAGTTGGCAAATTAACAATATAAAAAAATAAAGCCAAAAATAAAACATAATTGTTGGTAATACGACATCTAAATATAAAAAATATAAGTAGATGGAGAAAAACTAATTAAATTCTTTATAAAGTAACTTAAGGACTTAAGTCTTAAAGAAAAAATATTTTAAGTCAAAAGAGTTAAAAAAAAAATGGTGAAAAGATAGAAACTAATAGCAATTGTAAAGCAGTCGGATAAAATATGTTTGGGATATAAATATTTTTATAGATAAAAGTTTTTTTGCCATATATATTTTTGTCAAAAATTAAATTCATTGATAGTGCCTGACTTTAGAATGTTGAAAATATATGTTTGGGACATAAAAATTTTTATATGCATTTTTGCATAAAATTCAAGCCATCGTTTTATATATCAGATCTATTTATGTTCAGACATATTAATTTTAAAAGTACAATTCATTGTTAATGTCAGACTTCTGAATGAGTTGTGATATTTGTGGTAGGTATATTTATGTCAGATATATTTATGTTAAGAATAATAATTAATGTTATTGTCTTACTTCTGAATGTTGAAAATATATGTTTGGAACAAAAGTTTTTATGTCCATGGTAGTAAAAAATTAATGCCAGATATATTTATGTCAGAGATATTTATAGCAATAATTTAATGTGAAAAATATATATTTGGGACATATAAATTTTTATATCCATGTTTGTTAAAAATTAATGCCGTTGTTCTTATGTTAGATATATTTATGTCAGGCATATTTATAACAAAAATTTTTATTTAAATCTGAAAAAATATATATTTAGAACACAATCGTTTTTTTTTGTAAAAAATTAATGGCTTATGATTTTTATGTCAAATATATTTATATCAGACACATTTATGCCATAAATACAACAAATTGTTATTGTCAGACTTCTGAATTTAAATATTAAAAATGGAAAAAAATACCTTTGTGTCTATTTTTGTTAAATATTTATGTCTTGCATTATTTGTGGCAGATATATTTATGTCAGACATATTTATGTTAAAAATACATATATTTTTATTGTAAAACATCTGAATATAAAAGGTTTACGTATGGGAATTTTATGTTTTTTTTCTTTTTTTGAAAAATTTATGTCAGATATTTTTTTCTTAGACATTTTTAGGTCAGATATATTTATGTCAGACATATTTATGTCAAAAATACATATATTTTTATTGTAAAACATCTGAATATAAACGGTTTACGTTTGAGATTTTTATGTTTTTTTTTTGAAAAACTTATGTCAGATATATTTATTTTAGACATTTTATGTCAAATATATTTATGTCAGACATATTTATGCCAAAAATGCAACAAATTGTTATTATCAGACTTCTAAATGTGAAATGTTAAAAATTGAAGAAAAACACTTTTGTGTCTATTTTTGTTAAATATTTATATCTTGCTTTATTTGTGGCAGATATATTTATGTCAGATATATTTATGTCAAAAATTAATATATTTTTATTGTAAAACATCTGAATATAAAAGGTATACGTTTTGGAATTTTGTGTTTTTTTTTTTTTTTAACTTATGTTAGATATATTTATCTTAGACATTTTAAGGTCAGGTATATTTATGTCAGACATATTTACAACAAAAATATTATTTGATGTGAAAAATATATATCTGAGACATTACTGTTTTTTTTTTTTTTTTTTTTTTTTTTTTTTTGTAAAAAATTAATGCCTGATGATTTTTATGTCAAATATATTTATGTCAGACATATTTATACCAAAAATACAACAAATTGTTATTGTCAGACTTCTAAATGTGAAATGTTAAAAATGGAATACTTTTTTGTCTATTTTGGTTAAAGATTTATGTCTTGCTTTATTTGTGGCAGATATATTTATGTCAGACATATTTATAAAAAAAATATTTGAATGTGAAAAATATATATCTGAGACATTACTGTTTTTATGTTTTTTTTTATTTTTATGATTTTAATGGCAAATATATATTTATCAGACATATTTACGCCAAAATAATCCTAATCATAGCTTGTGTCAGACTTCTTGATATTAAAGATTTATAGAGAAAACATAAACACATGTTTTTTTGTGAAAAATTTATGTCAGATATATTGATGCCAGACATTTTAAGGTTAAATTTTTTTTTTTCATCTTAAATCAATAGTCAGGGAATGGCTTCTATTAAAACAGTGCTTCGATTTCAAGTATTATTACAGCTGTAATGTCAATAGTGTGTTGCTGTCAAGGGCTGCTGCTTATGCTAAAAGAGGGCTTTTAAGAAAAAGTACGAGTCTTGCACGGATTTTAGTGCAACTTTAGCAAAAATTAAAATTCATTATTTATATCATAAATGATAATTTTCTAGATACAAAATGAAAACAGCTTTAACAAACTCTATAAATTCTAAAAATAAAAGAAATATGAAAAATAACAATAATACTTTGCAGTCAATAGATTATATCTCAGCACAAGACAATGTAATCAACCGCAAAATATCAAGTGAAATAACACGTCTTTAAAGTTAAAAAAATAATAATAAAAATAAAAAAAACACTACAGATGGCACCCATGAAGCCTGCCTAAAACAGATGAAGCCATTGAGTGAATAGAAATGGAAACAAATATGTTGTTGATAGAGCACGAAACTAAAACAGACAAGTGCAATATAAATGGCAGGCAAAAATGCAAAGAGAGAAAGAAATAAAAAAAAAAACTTCTGTTGAAAGGCAAAATATTTCGTAGTCTTTGTGTTTTTTTTTAACTACTGAGTTTAGTTTTAGAACAATATATTTTTTATGTGCTTTTTTAAAAAACTTTAAAAGATTCTTAACTTTACATGAATGGAAAAATAGAAAGAACAAAATTACATTTAACTTAAGAGAAAAAAGGCATTCAATAGCCTTAACCGTGCCAGTACATGTTGGTGACTGATGTAGATAAAACTTGTAGGAATTTTGTTTTGTTTTTGTTTTAACATGAAGAATAACAATAAGAGTTTTAAAGAAAAAAGACAGTTTTCTTTAGAAAAAAAAATAATAATAATAAAAAAAGTAAACGAAATTGTAGTTGAAGTTGTTCTTAGTTCTAGTGCTTGTTTTAGATTTGTATGAAAAGATAATTTTTATTAAAAAATATTTTTTTATAATTTTCTGCTTCTACTTCTTTTTTATACCGAATATTTTTTAAAGGGGAGTACTGCTAGTCAAATATTTAAATAAGCAAAGATAAAATTCTGTCTTAACAGTTCAAATAATAAATTAATGATTTTTCTTATTTAAAGTTTTTTTTTTTTTGTTTTAATTTGATATGCAAAAAACTTTATGTTTCAATCGCATAAACAGCCTTAAAAACTGTAAAAATTTTTTAATAAAAATATTTTTAAAAAATTTTCTTTTTGTAATTAATTTATAACAATTTTTTTTTTCAAATGACAGCCATTTTCTACAAAAATACTAAAATAAAGCAAAAAGACAGCATTGTTTTTGTAACAATAACAATGAGCTTGACTTCCTTCATAATTTAAACAACGAGTGGCAACTGGCAAAAAATTTGGCAGGAACTGTAATTTATATTTTCACAAAAAAAAAAAAAAAAAAAAATTACAAATAAATTTAAAGAAATAGAAGAAAATTACAAAAAGCAAAAATCATAACAAAATAAATAGTAAACATTATCAACAATTTTTTTACAAAATTATTGGAATATTCCTATTGAAATAATTATGGCTAACATAAATATTTTTAATAAAAATAAATGTCTAACATAAATATAGTACTTTTAAAGAGAAAAGTTAAAACAAAAAATATTTTATATAAAAATAGCTATGGCTGACATAAATATGTCGGACATAAATATGTCGGACAAAAATATGTCGGACATAAATATGTCGGACATAAATATATCGGACATAAATATATCGAAAAAATGTCGAACATAAATATGTTACTTTAAAAAAGAAATTAAAAAAAATTTGAAAATTAAATTTTTAACTAAAAAAATTTTTACTATAAATATTTTTGACTTAAACAATTTTCCATTTTTTATAAATAAATATCTTGCATTACTATAATAACAAATGCACAGAATATTAAAAAATAAAAATTATATATATCTGTCTGAGATAAAAATGTCTGATATAAAACAATCTGAAAACAATATAAAAATATCTGTAAAAAAATATCATGCATAAAATTATATAACAATAACAATCTGACATAAAAATGTCTAACATAAAAATATCTGAAGTTAGTGTTACGAAATATGTTTGGACAATTAAATAGTTGACATTGTTATGGCTTAGGATCATTGATTGTGTAATTAATCTGTTTTATTTAAGCCGGAACGAATGAAAAATTAGTGTTAAATAATATATGACATAAATATGTTTGATATGAATTTATTTGACAAATGTTTTGTGTGTGTGTTTATTGTTTTAAATATATGAAACATAAAAATGTCTCATATAAATATATTTGGTAATAATTTTTTCTTATCTAAAGGAATATTTGATTTTAAAATTTCTAACATAAATTTCTGTGCCTAAAATATGTTTGTGATTACTATTTTTAACAATAATGATGTCTAACATAATATTTTAATAAAATACCATTTTTAACATAAATTTATTTATTATTTCCTGCTGATAAAGGTCAGAAGCTTTCAGTCTTTGATTTACCATTTTGTGATTTGAAATCTTCTTCTCAAATATTCGTAGCAACAACTTTGGTTATAACATTGATCTCTCTCTCTTTTTCTCTCTCATGGCAATAAATATGCTCGACTTTCAGTAACAAAATGTCAAAATGATAATTGTATCAAGTAATATGTGTGTAATTTGATTTTATAAAAACGGATATAAAAATTTTGAATAAAATATTGCATAATTTAGTTTTGGTACTTTTTGTTTAATTATATCACCTTAACCACTGTATCAATGCTTTTACAAATATTTTATACAAAAACAACAAAAAAGGACAGTTTGGCAAAAACATATGGTTTTTTAAAGAGTGTAATGATAATAATAAAAGTTTTTTTAAATTCCTAAATATGTAAAGGAGGTAGCACCAAAAAGTACCAGAATTTAGTTTTTATCAGATTTCTCTCACTGAAGAATCAAAATGAAAGAACTATTAAATATTTATTTATTTTTCCTTTTGATTAAGGCTAATTATATAAATGCATAAATAAATAAAAAATATCCCATTATCACGTTTAAGTACTTTGGTACTTTTTATTTCACGTAAGAAAAAAAAATTAGCCGGCGAAGTTTTATTGACAAATTTTTGCCTTTAAAATTCTAGTAAAAAATTTTTTTATAGAAAAAGTACCAAAAAAGTGGTACATATTTTTGTCCATAAAACGTGTTTAAGTACCAAAAAATGTCTAATAATTTTTTTTATATGTGATGAATTTATTTTTAGTTTTTAATACTTATAATTTTTTTTAATACTTAAGTATATAAAAAAGGTACCTTTAAAAAGTACCAGGATTTAGGTTTTATGCCTCACTAAAGCATTAAAATGAAAGAACTATCAAATATTTATTTATTTTTTATTTAATAATTAAATTACGTAAATAAATTTAAAATACCCCATTATCACGTTTAAGTACTTTGGTACTTTTTATTCCACGTAAGAAAAAAAAATTAGCCAGAGAAGTTTTATTGACAAACTTTTGCCTTTAAAATTCCAGTAAACATTTTTTTTTAGAAAAAGTACCAAAAAAGTGATACATATTTTTCCATAAAATGTGTTTAAGTACCCAAAAATATCTAAAATTTTTGTTTTATGTGATGAATTTATTTTTAGTTTTTTAATACTTATAATATTTTTAGTACTTATGTATATAAAAAAGGTACCTTTAAAAAGTACCAGGATTTAGGTTTTATCAGTTTTCCCTCACTAAAGCATTAAAATGAAAGAACTATCAAATATTTATTTATTTTTTATTTAATAATTAAATTGCGTAAATAAATTTAAAATACACCATTATCACGTTTAGGTACTTTGGTACTTTTTATTCCACGTAAGCGAAAAAAATTAGCCAGAGGAGATAAATTTTGCCTTTTAAATTCTAGTAAACATTGTTTTTTATAGAAAAAGTACCAAAAAAGAGGTACATTTTTTTGTCCATGAAATGTTTTTAAGTACCAAAAATTATCTAATATTTTTGTTATATGTGATGTATTTATTTTTAGTTTTTTAATACTTATAATTTTTTTTTAATACTTAAGTATATAAAAAAGGTACCTTTAAAAAGTACCAGGATTTAGGTTTTATCCCTCACTAAAGCATTAAAATGAAAGAACTATCAAATATTTATTTATTTTTTATTTAATAATTTAATTGCGTATATAAATTTAAAATACACCATTATCACGTTTAAGTACTTTGGTACTTTATATTCACTTAAAGTACCAACAAATGTCTAATATTTTTTGGTACTTTAAGTGATGAATTTATTTTCAATTTTTTATACTTATAATTTTTTTTAATACTTAAGTATATAAAAAAGGTACCTTAAAAAAGTACCAGATTTCAGTTTCAGTTTTTTGTCACTGAAGTGTAAAAAAAACTATGAAATACTGATTTAGCTTTTTATTTATAAGGCGTATTTAAAAATATAGTTATAAAAATAAATAAGAAAAACCTCTTTATTACAATGAGGTACTTTGGTATATTTTGGTTTTTTTTTTAAGAGAAAATGTATTTTTGCTCAAAAGAGTTTTATAGGCAGTTTGAAAGTCATATTGAAATATAATTTTCCTTTATCAGTGCTTGTAAAAATTTTGTATTGAAAAGGTACCAAAAAAAGAAGTCCATATAAAGGGACCAAATATTAAATTAAAGTACCAAAATATGTTTTATATATTTTTTTAGATATGTGAAAAATTTATTGTGAAGTTTGTTTTTTGTTGTATATGATACATAAATTAATAAAGAAGGTATCAGGAAAAAAGTACCAAAATTTAGTTTTTTCCAATTGCTGCACTTAAAGTATTAATTTTAAAATAGTACCAAACACTGTTGTATTATTTATTTATATTAAAGTTAATTTAAAATTTTATTTATGTTTGCATTAGCTGGGAAGACAGTTAATCCTTTTAAATTCCTTTGATGTTTGAAGTTGCAAATAAAAATTTTTGGCTGATCAGTTTTAAGGCAGATGTTGGGATTACAAGTCTCTAGCTTCGCATATTAGTAACTTATATTTTTTTTTATTTTTAGCATGTAACAATTTTTCATAGTAAAAATTTCCCCTACATGCTGCGTCCTGCGTCCTGCATTCAACATTTAAATTTATTATTTTCTCTTTTTTAATTATAAATTTAAAGTTCCTAAAAAGCAAATTTTTTCTTTTTTATTAAAGATAATTTTTGTTGTTGGTCAATTGCATTTCTTAAACCATGAAATTATTTCCTTAATAAATTTATTAAAACTTCCAAAGTTGAATTTATATTTTTCTTTACTCCACCGCTCGTTTTCTTTACCTCTTAAAATTATTTTGGAATCTTGTTCAAACTGCTTAATAATTTTTTTTACAAATTTTTTTTAAACTAAATTCCAACCATTTAACAACAAACTATAGAGACTACAACTATTTCTTAATACTTAAAATGAGAACAACTATTATTTTGAATTGTGCTTGTTGTTTAAGGATGGCAAATGGCTGCTTAATACAGACAAAAAGAGCTTTTTAACTAACGCTGATGCCCAGAACTCATTTTGTCCAAATAACCATGGCAAATGATGACGACAAAGATGTTAAGGACAATAAAACAAATTAAATAAATTCTTGCTGCTTGTTGCATCATAAACAGAAGACATTTTTAATAGTTAAGGAGCCATAGAATATAATGCTTTTAAGAAAAAGTAAAAGAAAACAAATAAAAAGAAAAAATAAAAAAACAGATGTTGCTATATTTCCGGTCCATTTTCTGTGCTTTTTTTTTTATCTATAAAACTTTTTATATTTATTTTTTGTTATATTTTTTTTTTTTTGGTGGTCTAAACGATAACAAGATTTTTGCATTATTTTGAAAGTAAAGATAAGCAGACCACCACCATCACCACCATTGACGTCACTACTGGCTTTCACCACAAAACAAGAAATAATCATCAAGTACACATTTTTAACATTGTCACTAGCACTTTTTACTTAGTGGTTTTTTGTTTTTTTTGGTTTATTTGTGACTACCAGAGACTGATGGATGATAACGTTGTCGCTGTTGATGCTACTGAAAATAATGGGGGCAACAATAATGACAGAGATAATAAAGATTAAGATATTCTATGGCCACTTACAAAGTTAAGATGTTCGGACATTTTATTTATTTCCCCTAACAATGTCATCAAGGAGTAAGTAATAAAAAAAAAAAAATAAATAAATAAATAAAAAAAATAATAAAAATAAAGAAGACAAAAATTAAAATCCTTTTGAATTATTTATGTGATAAAATCATAACTTAAGTTCAACATAATTTATTTCGTCTTTTAGAATGTTATCCTTACATAGACTCTTATTATTCAATTACGATTCGTCTTCTCTTGTTGGTTTTTCGAATTTCTCCGATGACTTCAGGCAAACAAATTGTAGTGTACCACTCAGAAGTGACCGTCCTACGTTGCTCGAACGGAACAGTCGCCACATGACCAGTTTTGCCAAAGAAACTGGCGACCATTTGCTTCGAAGTGCTTCTTCCACGAACAACTTTTGTTGGATTTTGCTCGTCTTTGAAGACTCACACGGTCGGCTCTTGTTTCGTTTCGGGCTCATACGCATAGATCCATGATTCGTCACCTATGACGATCTTATAAACGTCTTTTGAAGCACCGCAATCGTATTTTTGCAACATTTCTTTGCACCAATCGACACGAGCCTTTTTTTGGAGCGACTTTCAAGTTGTGCGGGATCCAACGAGAACAAACCTTTTTTACGGCCAGGTGTTCATGCAGTATCGAACGTATGCTGGTGAAAGAAATGTCCAAGGATGTCTCTATCTCTCGGTATGTCGCATGTCGATCTTGCATTATGAGTTCACGCACGGCATCAATGTTCTCTGGCACAACAGCCGTTTTTGGACGACCTTCACGGAATTCGTCTTTGAGCGAGCTTTGGCCACGATTAAATTCATTATACCAATTTTTCACAGTGCTATAGGATGGTGAATCATCGCCATACAAAGATTTAAGTTCATCAATGCACTCTTGTCGTGATAACCCACGTTGAAATTTGTGAAAAATTATGGCACGAAAACGTTCACAAGTTAATTTCATTTTTTTCTATATTAATTTTTTCAAGTCACTGTAAACAACACAAATTATGGTCCTACGTCAAAACGTTTTGAGTACGATTATGCTTAAAAATGACAAACTTTCCAATGGAAATGTCAGATTGCACTTGGCAGCACTCAGTGTTGCCAGGCCAGAAATATATATAGCAGCCCTCGTAATTAATAGTTAAATCTAAAGTATAAACTATTTTATAATGGATAGTATAAAGCATGTGACCTTTAGTATTATACCTAGTGTAATCAAGAATATAATACAAATTATAAATCTAAGTATAATGTGTATGAAATGCTGTAGTAATATCTGTAGTATAAACTAAGGTATAATCTATGGAATTATATATTTTATAAAAAAAATCAAGTATAACAAATGTATAATCTAAGAAATAATGAGTAGTGAAATCCATATTACGATCCAAAGTCTAATCTATAGCATAATCAAGTATAAGCTACAGTATAAGGTATAATATAAGCTATTGTAAAGTTTATAGTATAATTTAAAGTATAATCTAATTAAATCTTTATTATAAACTGTAGTATAATTTATATTATTATCGATATAATAAATTAGGTATTAAATATAAAATAGTGAAAATCCTAAGTCATAATATAACCTTTAGTATAATAAATTTTAAAGTTTATTTATCTATACTTAAATCTAAATTATTATCTATTGTATATTCTATATATTTATTATACAGTTGACTCTATGATATAACTTAAAGTATATTTAATAGTATTGTTACGTTATCCCTTTTAGGATAAACACGGATTCCTTTTGATTGCAAACACCACTGTGGCACATTATAAATTCGTTATTTCTAACTTCTTACAGCTCTATCTGGCTACATACATACTAGATCCTGGATCCACCCGTCTTTAGTATCCTATGGTGTCGTACTTTTTACTAAACATGCGTTGTTACAAACGCATGCCATCCACGATACACTACTGTGTTACTCCGGCGAGACATGAGCCACTCGATGCCTTGTTTAGTAGCCTCAACTATAACACAGATCTCTCCACCTTGTTTTACATCTGAGCCAGTCATCCCTACTAATCCAATAGCCACAACTTAACATCTGCCGTATACTGTAATAATTTAGTTACTTCCTTCCGCTTAGAGCTAGAAGCTTAGAACTTCCTTATAAAGGTCGTCTTGACAACTATCTACTACTACTTTTATTAAATAGACATCTTCACTAATTTATCTAGCCATGGCTTAACACAATAGTTATCTTTTCTCTTTCCGGAAGGTTTGTACTGCAGTTTCTTCATTTTCAATTGCCTTCCTTTGTAGTCATGTCCGAAGATGGGCTCGAGAACTCACAATCTTTTGTTTCACAGCTCGCACCTCCACCAACGCAGGCATTGAGGTGGCTCAACTTGTGTTAGCTAATTGTCGTAATATTCAACACACACACCCAATGGTGGTGGACGTAACTTTTTCACATTTCTGTTTTCTTACCACGCACATACTAACAACAACACCAGGCGTTGCCAGATCTTATGTTCGTAACAGCATTGCAGCATTACAGCATCTATAATCTAATCTAAAATTGATTCTATAGTAAAATGTATAATAAAATCTATCATAGTATCTCTTATATAATATGTTGTATGAAAGTATAATCCTTGAAAGTTATACTTATGTAAGTTTTACAGGTTCTTATTAAATTGTATTACTCTTTGCATTAACGTATTACGTAAGAATATGACCTCTAAATTTTTTTTTTAGATATTTTTCCTTAAACGTTATTGAATTTAAAATAAAAAAAGTTGGAGGTCGTTTTTTCATAAAATTGCTTTTTCCTTATTAAAATCATAAAACTCAATAAATGAAATACAATTTATTAATAAGTCGAAATGTTGGACACATATAAATTTTCTTTAGAGTTTATGCCTGTTTATTTGGGACATTCGTATTTCAAGTTATTTTCATAGTCCAAGACTTGTTTATCGTCTTCTTCGGCTTGTTTTACGAGTATAACTGGAAGTTTCAACGGTTTATTTATTACTTTATCAAAGCAGTTGCATTCTTTAAGTGTAAGAAATGCAAATAAACTCTGAAGATCTGTCGCCTTCGCTGGTTTTAGCAATGTTCTTTTCAGATGCGAAACTGATTCTACTTGCAGCTCAACAAAGGAAATTACAAGGAGTGAAAGCCCTGCGATAGCTGCTGGCGGTTAAGATATTTCCTGATAAAGTGTACTGCCACCTGCAGTATTTTTTGGATTTTAAACTGCTCTTCTCTTGAGACGAGTTTCTTGTATTGAAGAAAGAAGAAAGAAAGTTCTTTGGTTGCGATCCTTTCTGTCCTTTGAATACCGTGGGAATATGCAACAAAGTTTCTGTCACATTGACAATATGAATGACCTCGAACTGGTTAAATATGAAATATTTTACTCTTTAACTTAGTGGCAATAAATGAACAAAACATCATCATCTTGTAGTTTTAATTTTGTCCTCCACAGTTGTCAGACATGAGGAATATCTCCTTGACATTTGGATTGTTCTTAATTTTTTTGCTTTAATTATTAAATAAAAAGGACGCTACAGTGTTGGGATCCTTGGAACCTTGTAATTCTAAGTATGTAGACTTGTGTAGTTCATAAACGAACTAGTGCATTTAAGCGATTCCATCGATTGAACTAAGTGAACTAGTTCATACTTTTAAGAACACCAAGTTCATTTTTGAACTATACCTTGTTTTTGAACTACCAGACAAGATAAACTAGAATCCATGTCTTTGTTTCCTTGTTGACTACTTCCGACATGGAATTAGTGCTGCCGCGCATTTTATTTACCATTCGTTATGGCAATGCAACAACACCGTAGCCATCATAGTTTGAAAAGAACATTGGAACTAAGAGAGATTTTGAACTAAAAATAGCCATTGAACTAAAATTTGAACTAGTTCATTTTCAAACCTTGAACTAAAAAGAGCGATCAATAAATTGAACTATATGTGAGAGTGTAAATGGTAGATTTTGACCATAATCAGATTCTTAATTTTTTTGTTTTTAAGACAAGTAGTACTTCAGGTAATAATGCCTATTTAGTTATTTTTGTACTTGCTACATATTTCAGGAAAGGGATAGATGAGTGATAAGTCAGGTGGTGAAAAGAGAAAGATAGATATAGCCATTTTATTAGTTATTTTACTTCGCCGGCTAATATGCTATGAAGAAGTACCGACGAAGGAAAAACAGAAAAAAACATTTTTATTTTTTGGTTGCCGTAGGGGTTGAACCTTGGCCACCCAGGTTTGCAGTCAACATGTTTATCACTTTGACTACAGCAGCCTCTACAGTTGCATTCTTTTGGTGTAAGAAATGTAAATAAACTCTGAAGATGTTTTTCCTTCGCTGGTTTTAGCAATGTTCTTTTCAGATGCAAAACTGATTCTACTTGCAGCTTAACAAAGGAAATTAAAAGGTGTGAAAGCCTTGCGATAGCTGCTGGCGGTTAAGATATTTCCTGATAAAGTGTACTGCAACCTGCAGTATTTTTTGGAACTTAAGCTGCTCTTCTCTTGAGACGGGTTTCTTGTATTTAAAAAAATTAATCTTTCAGTGGGACACTCCATTTTTTAATTATATTATAACCATCGATTAAAGTCGCCTTACTGTTTATTATGGTGTCATACTGTTCTTTGTTTGCGATCCTTTCTGTCCTTTGACTACCGTGGGAATATGCAACAAAGTTTCTGTCTTATTGACAACATGAATGACCTCGAACTGGTTAAATATGAAATATTTTGCTCTTTAACTTAGTGGCCATAAATGAACAAAACATCATCATTTTATAGTTTTTATATTGTCCTCCACAGTTGTCAGACATGATGAATATCTCCTTGACATTTGGATTGTTCTCAATTTTCTTGCCTTAGTTATCAAATAAACATGACGCTACAGTGTTGGGATCCTTGGAACCTTGTGTTTCTAAGTATGTATAAATCGTTTAAGTATCGTCATTGTGATATGACAGTTTATGTTAAAGACGTTACCGTCAATCTTGACAATGACAGACTTTGACCATAATCAAATTCTTAATTTTTTTTTTGTAAGAAAAGTAGCACTTCAGGCAATAATGCATATTTAGTTATTTTCGTAACCTTGCTACATATTTCAGGAAAGGGATAGATGAGAGATAAGACAGGTGGTAAAAAGAGAAAGATATGACATTTTATTATTTATTTTACTTCGCCGGCTAATATGCTATGAAGAAGTACCGACGAAGGAAAAACGGAAAAAACATTTTTATTTTTTGGTTGCCGCAGGGGTTGAACCTTGGCCACCCAGGCCTAAACTAAACTAAAGTAGCTATATTGGTTTTGGCCATTTTTTACAAGATCATATTTCAGAGTATTTTTAGACAGCCACTTTTGCCTCATGCAGTTTTTGTTGCTTTTTTTTTCTGGATTCACTTGCAGCTTAATCTTAATTTGTTCACAAAACTCTTAGGTGTCAATTCAAGGCTTTCTGATTGAGTGTGGTGAATTTGTTCTAAAATATTTGAAATATTTATTTTATTTCGTATTCAGATTTTTACTAATCTTCTCTTGGTAGAATTCTTGAAACATGGAGAAAAGCTTTGTGACAGTCAGTTTTGTATTACCAATAGTAAAAAGTGTGATGGTGTATTTGGCATTAAAGACCATTATTCCCTTACAAGCAACCATACCGAGTTATCAATTTTGTGTGGCCTGTTTGTGTGGGTGCCACTTATTTCGGAGAAATCAATGCTACCAGTCTTTAATTTGTTTTGAATTGTGCTAATATTTTTCATTATTAAAACTTAATTGTTGGCCAACTTTTTAAATAATTGTCAATACACACCAGCAACAAATACATTCTGCCTACTTTTGATTTCCTACATAAACGACAAAATTATTCAAAATGTATTTCTCTAATTATGTTTTACAAAAAAAAAAAAAAAACTTTAAACATACAATCATGTTCTAATTTGCAAATAGAATGTGCTGGAATATAATGCGGTTAAATATGCTCGTGCATTCCAAAAACACAGGAATTATTGTGACCTAAAAAAAAGAATGAAAAATACTAACTAAATTGCAATGCGATTGAAACACCCTGCACTTTAAGCAAAATATTACAATGAATATGTCCACATGGATTTGTATAAAAAGTTGTTGTAAATGTTGCATTATATTTAATGCGCAACAAATCTCTAATAATGTGATTTAACTACAAGAACACTTAAACTCACGAGTCGTGTGTCTGTGTGTGTCACAATTATTTAAGGGTGTGTGGTGTGCAATTTTTTTTAGAATTTTATACAGTCAAAACAAAGCAAATATGTTCTTCGATCAACTTTGAAAAAGTTAATTAAAATATTTTTTTTCATTTAGTTCTCGTAGTTTAAAAATAAAATTTTAATTTTTAATATCGCTACCGTGAAAGCTGGCTGTGGTGACATTAAATATTGCAATAACTATAAATAAAAAAAAATGATTTTACTTAAGAATTTTTTTATACTGCAAATGAAATTAATGATGTCAATTAAACAAAAAAAAAAAAAAAAAAAAAAAAAATCAGAATTTTAGACTTAGTACACTTTTGTAAATAAGGTCTTAATTTTGATTATTTTATAAAACAGCACTAATTTAATATTGAAAAATTCACCTAAATCATTATCAATTTGAATAAATTAAATATTTTGTGAGTTTTTGCGATTTTTTGACTTAATACCATTGACACTTTATAAACTTTTTTTGCGTCTCCTTAAAAAAATTTCATAATTACTTTCAAGAAAACTTATTAGAATAACTGCAAATAAAGATTTTATTTGATGACAGTTCAAATTTTTCAACATAATACATTTTTACAAAAAACCGTTTTACTAAATTATAATTTTTTCACTCTTTTCAGTTATCGTTTTTAATTCATTCGAAAACTAAATAACAAGGAATTAAATTTTATTTCTTAGCGATATTATATTAATATAAACATAACAATTTTATAAATAGCAGCAAATTTTATTTCTTCCATTTGGTCTGCTGCTTCATTCTCAGCTGTGCCCATGTGTCCTCTTACCCACAAAAATGTTACTGCATTAACCGAGGACTTATTCACTTGCCCCCATGCGTTTTATAACCGACTGATTTTCAAATTTAATGCGAATCTTTCAACAAGTCGAGTGTTTCCAATAAGTGATCTAACGCATATAAAAGCCCAAGCATTTCTGATTGGCAAACGGAAACCTCTCCCCCAAACGCAGACTACAGGAAAAGTTCAGCTCGACCGATTATACGCCTGCTCGTTCTCTACCATCCATAAGAGAACTATCAGTAAAATTGCTGATGTCTTTTGACTATTTTCCTTCTGCTCATAACTTCCATCGACATTCGAGCGTCCCTTCTAACCAGGTCATCCAGAATGTTCTTAGCCCCGATGTTGGACTCACAGCAAAGTAAAGCAAAGCTAAGCACAGAGTCATAATAGCCGTCGAACTAATGAATGAGTCTTACGGCAGCAATCCCAACATTACTTTGAGTGTCTGCATTGGAGCCCTGTGGTGAAGGGTATAAAAAACAAATATTGCTCTTCAGCGGCAATTTGAAAAAACGTCTTAAGTCAACAATCAATCTTTATGTTTTATTAAAAAATAATATTCAACTAAATAAAATTTATTAAAAGAAAAAACTTTTAAGATTTAAACAAATTTCAAATTTTCAACCGTTAATATTACAAGTGTCATATCTCAATATTTGTACACAATTAAAGAATTTTCGTGGTGCAATATTTTAAATTGTATATTTCATATCATAATTTAACAACATAATTTTGATTTGAAATTATACAGTTTGATTCGTTTTTTGCAAAAGTACAACAAGTCGAATATATTTAAATAAAAAAAATTTTTTTTCCAAAGAAATAAAATTTACTTTTTATTACGCAAAGCAGTGAATCTTCAGAATCTATTGGTTTTCAAAAATAATTTTGAATTTTCTAAAAAAAAATTCACTGTTTTCCTAGGATCCGTTGTTATAGAAAATGTACTAAGTCAAAAATGAAAAATTACTCATTAACGTTTTATATAATTTTTTATTTATTAAAAAAAAATAACTAAAAAAATTTTTTTGCCGCTTTTAATAAAAATGTACTATGTCGAGAAGTTAAATCGTTTTGAAACTTATAAAAAGAGATAGCAAATAGTGTAAAGAAAGCCAAAAATCTGCATACTAAAATTATCAACTCTATTGATTTCTACTGCAGCTGCCGTCAACTCGGTAACATAATTTCGGGGTACTTGTACTATTTTCTTTAGATATTCCAATGGTGGAATTGTGGCTGATGTACAAATAAAAATATTTCATTATTCGCTGTTGTTGCATTTGTCTCTGTTGCAGCATTTGTCCTGTTTGTATGTTAAGCTAAGGCCAACCTGCGGCTGACTTTGTTGCTCTATACGAGGAACTTGAAATTAGAAGCGGTAGCCTGCCTGATTTAAACTATAAACCTTCTGTTGCGGCAGGGACCATCAGAAATGCGATAATTATCTCAGGGAGCGCAAGGGTTTTGCTGACATTGACTTTAATTTATGTCACGTAGTTTTTCTTTGTTTTTGTAATTTTGCTTTAAATAAACTGAACTTTAGCGCTTTTTAAACGTTTGTAAGTTCATAAAGGAGGGCAAATTTACATTATGCTTGGTGATTAAAGATTTTTGTGATATATTTTCTTCTAAACTTTGTAAAATATATAATTTTGTTTTCTAAACCCCTAAAGTATGCAACAATATTTTTCTTAAGTTGTATTAATAAATCAAGGTCGCTAGATGTTTTAAGGCGGCGAGCTGCCGTCGACCAAAAAAAAAACTTATTTTTTTCATGGAAGTATTTACTGTGATTTTTGCTTCTTTTCTTAGTGTTAATGTAATTGTTGTTGTCAGTTGTTGTTTTTAGAAATACTTACGTAGATGGCCAACAAAGTTTACCGAAATATTTAAAAAAAAATCAACTAAACTAAAAAGTTCTTAATTCATGTTTAACAAGAATATGTCAAATTAAAAGAGTTAAAATTTTTAATTTATTCTTATCCCTCAGGTTTGCACTGGTTCTAAAGTGACATCACACCGGAATGTGGGTGTGCTATAGTTCAAGGCCAGCTAATTGCCGCCGTTTGATTAAATTCAATATCTCGATTAGCATATGGGCATTGCCATGGTCCTGTGCGTGACATTTGTACGCCTATACAATGAAATAAAATTTGTAAATGTAGAAGTAAGAAGTACTCGAATAATAAAAAGGACGTTATGTTTCACTTAGAGGGTAAAAATTTGTTTAGAAATTTATTAGGAAAGAAACTTAGGGCTTTCCATACCTTGAAAGATTTTATTGGAACGTGCGCTTATTTTGAAAAGTATTTCAAGATCGTTTATGTCTTCAGACGCAGTTGTTATATTTATGGTGTGGCCCATACACATTTTGGAAAACTTTCAAATAAATATTTTGAATTGTGAATAAAATTTAATGGATTATTTGTGCTGTATAATTTTTTCTCTTTTATACAAAATACTTTTAAAAAATAATTTTTTAATGGGGCTGGGTGTGAGCTGTCCACCTAAATTCTCCATTCTTTTTTTTTTAATAAAGATTTTTTTTTAAACTTCTGGTAACCTTAACACGTAAGTTGTTGACGTCGCTGAAAAAAAGTTTATATAAATGGCTGGTCAGAAATAAAATTTAAATTTTATGTGGAGCTTTGTTTTATCGAATTAAATCTTTTTTAGGACATCTTTAAATAAAACACTAGAGAGAGCTTAAATAGTTTATAAGTTTAATAATAAATATTTTTAGATAATTTTATTTCTAGAGAAATTTTGTTATCTGCCGCCGGTTTTAAATATTCATCGACTTGGTTTTATATTGTGCACGTGTTTTTGAATAAATTTAAATGTCACAGATTTAGAATTTGTATAAAAAACAGTGAACTTTTTTATTGCAAGTTTCCACTTTTGAGTTAATTAATTAACTTCTTTACTTATTGCTTTTGTGATTATTAATGCATTTTCAACGGAAATTTTTCTTCATGCCTTAAAAATGCACCGACTTTAATTGCTATTTAAAAACGATAAAAGTCACTTTCGTATTGATCACTTTTAAAGCAACATGAAGTTAACAATAGCAAGTTTATAAAAAAAAATTATAAAAATTATATTCATAAGTTATCTCTTTCTCTTTTAAGATTTGTGTGGTTTTGCTGTCTGTTCTTAATTTGGCGATTCCAGACCAATACTATGATGTAGGCTTGTTTAACTAGCCGGAGAAATAAAAAATTTTGTAAACGTTTTTTGATTTGAATTTAAATTATTTGAGGTTTCAAATGTGATGTTATAAACTGTTAGAAACTGTTATAAACTGAAAATAAAAGCTTAAATGTTTGAATGTTTGTTTTTCCAAGAACACCATGACTACCAGACAGTCAAAATATTAGCTCTTATACGAATGACTTTATAGTTCAATAGACTTAGAAATTTGCGTTTTATAACCGACTGGATTTAAGTGCAATGAGAACCTTTTTCCCATGCACTCGACTTTCTAGTAAATGAACCAACGCATGCAAGAACCTACGCAATTCGGCCTTGCAAAAGGAGACCTACTCCGCCTAAAGAAGACTACAGAACAAGTTAAGCTCGACCGAGTATACAACTGCTACTGCTCTGCTGTCCATAAAAGAGCCATCGGTAAAAATGCTATTGTCCAATGGCAAGAAACCCAACATTAATTCAAATGCTTGTATTGGAGCTTTGTGTATTGACTTACAGATGCAGATACAAGCAATCATTTGAACTTTATCTAAGTTAACCGTACACTAACAGACCTTTGAACACTACACTAAAATGCAAAGGTTATTATGGATTTCAACATCACTGCGTCTTGTGCAGCCTTTCTTACTTACAATCACATTCTCGTTTATCCTTTTTTTGTATCTTTATCTTAATGTGTTTGTTACAAATAATCTTCCTATTTAGGGTAACATCTGCATAATTAATGTCCTTGAGACACCGATCTCTGTCCCAACAAAAAAAAAAAAAAAATTAGGGATCCCACCTCTGTATTTGTCCTTCTTCCAGTGAAGAGTGCAACACTAAGGGGTCGTTATGAAAGCCTTCTTCATACATCCTTGAATGATCGCGATGAACTTTCCACCAACCATAAGTGCCAGATCGTCAGCACATGCAACCTTTAAATAATTTAGAAATAAAAGTTTCTAGGTTTGTACGTTTGTTGTTCATTCACTTCTTAACAGCCAAACCAATTTTGATATAATTTGAAGCACAGATCTTTTCTATGGAGTCGAGGAGTTGAGAATTTTTAAGCAATTAATAGTAGAAATATTTAACTCACTTCTTTGGAAACGAGAAAAGTGGATGGATTTGAAAGACACAATAGATATTTTGCTTGCCGGACGTATTGTGAAAATAGAACTGACAAGACGAAGGCTGTTATCAGGCGTGTTAGAAGACAGTCCAGTAGCATTAATGGCAATAAACAGCTATTGATTGAATTAGATATTGAAGAGCTTAACTGCAGTTCAATTACAAATTCCAACAATTCTACTGGACTGAGTTATTTAGATAACACTGCCAACTTTCCAATCTGTTGAAAAATAACAATCATTACTTCAATTCCAAGGATTAAATTCCCTCGCACTGTTTCAGATTTTACACCAGTCAGTGTGTTAAATGTGTAACTCTAAATTTTATTATGGTCAGTTACTTACTGGAAGTTACATTAATTCTTACCAGCCTGGATTTAGGAAAATTTATAATACCACAGGCTTAGTTTTGGATTCTGTTGAGCAATTAAAAGGCAACTTAGATAAGAAATTTATCTTTGTGTTTGTGTTTTTAGTTAAAAAGTTACGAGTGGCAGCCTCTCACGCCAAAGCTCACTTGAGCACAACTGTATGAAGAAGGCGGCGCGACTCCCCCTTCTCAATTGAGAACCATGAAGATTCCCGGATGAACTTCGCTATGTCGCCTATAGAGTGAGATAATAACTCCGTGAGAGTCTTGAAGAAAGAAGAGCCCATAATTCTAAATCTTCTTCTAGAGATGGGCAATGGCATAGGAGGTGCAGTACGGTCGTTACAGGACAAACCCAGTCTTTCAACATGCCTTTATAAGACAGTGACCAGAAAGTAGCGAGACCGTTATACTTATGGATTTCCTGTTTAGTCCGAGCAGCCGACTGGTCCGCCTGAGGTCGAGTGTAGTCCACAGTTGTCTGGAGATACAACAGGAACTTTCCTCCAACAATAATTTGCGAGTCAAATTGAGGTAGTGGTTCTTTATGGCCAGTTTTACCGTTGCTAGAGGAATTTAAACGTTGGATAATAAGGAGACGCTAGAAAGCAGTATGCTCCGTTTAGCGATATAATCGGCCTCACAGTTTCCCAGTATATCCCTGTGACCAGGGAGCCAAATCAGGTCAATCTATGATCGCTCCGATAGTGTGTTTAGTAAAGAGCGACATCTCAGGAACAGCTTAAATGTACAATATGCACCAGCAAGCGCCCAGACTGCCGCCTGATTATCCGAAAAGATCCATATGCTAAGGCCGTGTTTTTAGATTTCTTAAATCTTTCAATTTCCTTAAACATACATAAGGCTCTCAGTGTGTAGACTAATGTTTTCATTTCAGAATGAAAGATATCATTATAAAAGATATCAAAAGTAACACTTCATCTGTTTTAGGAACCTACTTGGAAGTGTCACACGGATCAATTTTAAGTCCAACTCTATTTACAATTAATTTAGAAGACTTGTAATAGCAGGTTACATTCTGTAAAATTTATTCTTATGATGATTTAATTTCTTGCTGATGATAGAGGTCAAGGATCGAGTTGCATTCAGAACAACGTTAATATGGACAAAACAACGATCACAAATTGGTCGGTACCCAATTTTCTCAACTTAAGTCCTCTAAAAACAAAAGCAATATGGTTTTCTCAGAATGTTGCCACTTCTCATTAATTAAATTAAATTAAAATCTCCTTATCTCATCGAAAGATTTGACATTAGCCAGTCAACTAGAGCTCAAGCTTTGAATTTCGAGTTACTATCCTATGGCGCTGGATAGATTGTTCGGTGTTTGGGTCACAAGATTGTGAAATCAAGTTGTGTTATATGAGAAGAGAAGGTTTTTGAGATCAATATCAAGCTCCTAAACAAATTCCAATACTTTGGTTATGCAGAAGACGTAACAATGCCATTTTTTATACCCTTCCCTACAAAAAGTAATTTCAACGATATTCATTTCCGACCTTATAAAGTATTATATTTTGAGTCCTTATGCATAGCGAAGTCGATTGAATGATGTCCGTCTTTCCCTCCATGTTAGTATTGAAATCAACTTTGCCAGGATACTAGAAGAGCTAGAGATAATTTAAATACGCCAATCGATCAGACATAGTTTTGAAAAAGTTGCTTTTGAAAATCAGCAAGATCGATTGATGTGCCTCGAGGCAAAAAACCACGCCTGCCTCTTATTTTTCCAAATCATTTGGAACAATAAAGTAACTCACATCAAAAAAAAAAAAAATATTTTTAGAGCGATAAAAAATTAAAAAATAAGAAAGAAAAATAACAAGTGAAGAAATTGGTGCTCGTTCATATTTTACGAATTATGGGCCTTTGAATTTTTCCCGAAAATGTTCGAAGCTTTTAAAAAAGAGATCTTGCAGAAAATACTAAACTTCTTTATTAAAAAATGCTTAACCCATTAAGAGCCGATGATATTTTTATGTAAAATTATATATCGTAATTATTTTGTTGTATTTTTTTTTGGATTTTTTTTCGGTCGGAGCTACTTTACTAAACTAGATTGACCTACATGTTGAAGGGTGTAAAAGATTCGGCATAACCGAATTTAGCACTGGTACTTGTTATTGAAAAGAGTTGTTATTTCAGTTTCAATGTTTCTGCAGGAGCCTGCGTATAATTATTAATACATAAGCAATTTGAATTTAACTTTGATAAAATAAATAAATAAAGAATAAATAAAAGAATTTATAGGCAATAAAGGTCACTGTATAAATAATAATTATATTTAATGCCAAATTTATAATCTTGATTAATCAAGTCATATGGGCTTGTGATCTATTTTAAAAAAATAAATAAAAAAATAAAAAAATAAAATAAAAAAAAAAAATTATTAAAATATAAAAGAATATTTAGAGCAATTTGAATAACTGCCGCCGTCGTCAAATAAACATCGGCTTGGTTTTTTATTGTGCACTTGCTTTTGAATGAAAAAAAAAATGTTTCAAATTCGTTTCAAATATTTTTTAAAGTAAATTTTATATAACAAGCAGAAAGCTTTTAATTACGATTTTCCACTTTTTAATCGTAACTTTACACTTCTTAAATTCTCCTAACAGGTGTAGAATTGTGATTATTTATGTACTTTCAGTAAAAAATTTTTTTAAGTGAATTCAAAATGCCAAAGTTTTCTTAAACTTAAAATCTTAAATCTAAATTTAAAATAAAAAAATACAGAAATTTTAATTAGGAATTTCCACTTTTTAGTCATAACTGCAAACTACTTTAATTCTCTTTACAAGTGTAAATTTGTGATTATTTAAACACATTTTTATCACAAATTTCTTTACGTTCATTAAAAATGTGAAGCCTTAAATTTGCTATATAAAACGAGTTAACTTTCTTAGAAAATTAATTATAAAACATGACAAATCTCTTTGGTATTGATCAATCTTAATGCAGCATGAAGTTAACAGCAGTAAGTTGTAAAAAAAAATTAATAAAAATTAAATTGTTAATAAATCTTTTTCTTTTTTGTAGATTTGTGTGACGATTGAAGTGAAGGAACTGGGTTATAACTTGAAAAATTTCAAATTTTATTAATCATTTTTGTATTCCTTGGTATGTTTCCTTAATTTATTTTATCCCTCTAATATAATACAATAATGTTCAAATAAAAGTATTAATATTAATTATTAATAAAAGTATAAATGTTTGTTGTTTAGCTCCTTAACAATCAGACATTCAAAATTTTAAAACTTAAACTTTTTTTGATTTACTATTTTAATAATTTTTATTTAATTCTCTCTAATTTTTTTTAATTCTACTGCTTTCTTTATCTCTTTATCTCTAAAATATGCAGAGGTATCTCACTTTAAGTTATTGCTGAGTATCTCGGCAACTGTGGTTTAAACTATAAATGTTTTCTTGTAGCAGGAACCGCCAAAACTACGGTTCAGTTTCATTTGTTTTAACAAAAATTAGGATCGTAAATGGTTGCTAACACTGATGGCAGTTTATGCCACTTAGGCTTTTTTAGACTTGTGCCATGTAGTTCAATTTAGTGATCGCTCTTTTTAGCTCAAAGTTTGAAAATGAACTAGTTAAAATTTTAGTTCAAAGGCTTTCTTTAGTTCAAAATCTTTCTTAGTTCAAATGTTGACGTATTGTTCGTACTTTTCAGCTTTAAGTTTAAACGCTTTCTTTAGTTCAAAGCTCTTTTAGTTCATATGTTATTATTAAAATATGACAACAACACCGTATCACTGTCAAAACGAATGTTTAATCAAATGCGTGGCAGCACTAATTTCATGTCCGAAATAGTCAACAAGGAATCACAGACATGGATTCTAGTTCATCTTGTCTGGTAGTTCAAATACAAAGTATAGTTCAAAAATGAACTAGGTATAGTTAAAAGCATGAACTAGTTCACTTAATTCAATTGATGGAATCATTTAAATCAACTAGTTCGTTTATGAACTACACAAGTCTAGTTTTTTTGTTCTTGTAATATTTCTTCAAATAAACTGGACTCTGCTTTTTAAAATTATTTTTAAGTGTAAATTTGCCCTTCTACATGAGCTTAAAAAAAGTAGTGATGAAGGATATTTTTGTTATTTTTTTTGTTAAGTTTGTAAACTAAAATCTCTTTTTCTGCATCCTTAAGGTAGGCAACAATTTTTTTGTTTAATTGTATTACTACATCAAGGTCGCTAAATGTTTTAAGGCGGCGAGTAGCCGTCGACAAAAAAAAATGTTTTAAATGCAAATATTTACTATGATTTTTGCTTTTATTCTTAGTGTCGATATAATTATTATTGTAAATTGTTCTTTTTAGAAATATTAGAGAAGATGACCAACAAACTTTTTCAAAATATCGGAAAAAAGAAATCGATTAAAAAAAAAATTAAACAAATTTTTCAATTTGTTCCAAAAAGATGAATTTACAAAATTCAATAATTTTTATTTTATTTTTATCCCTATCGGTTCTTAAGTTACTACACAACGAAATGTGGGTAAGCTATAGTTAAGGGACATTTTTTAGGACATATGTAAATGTAGCACTAGGGAGAGCTTAAATATTTTATACATCGCTCTGGGAAGAGTTTAATGATTATTAAATATTTTGCAGATAAATTTATTTCTAAAAAAACTTTTATATCTTCCGCCGGTAATAAACATTCATCGGCTTGAGTTTATATTGAACACGTGTTCTTAAATAAAAGTTAAGTGTTAC
Organism: Cistogaster globosa; assembly: GCA_937654795.1. Lineage (NCBI taxonomy): Eukaryota > Metazoa > Arthropoda > Insecta > Diptera > Tachinidae > Cistogaster > Cistogaster globosa. The sequence goes on from OW569406.1 coordinate 6,875,405, forward strand.
AAATTTGCTTTCAATACTTTTAAAAATAAAAATTATTTATAAAAAAATATAAAACTTTTAATTGTAACTTTACACTTTTTAATTATTTTTATTTCACACTTGAAAAATTATTTTAATATGTGTGAAATTGTAATTATCAATGCATTATTTACAGAAATTTCTTTACGTGTATTAAAAATGTTGTGCCTTAAATTGCTATAAAAGAGGCAACTTTATATGAAAACGATAATTGTAAAAAGTTAAAAGTCATTTAAATATTGATCACTTTTAGTATTTAGTATTTTAAGCCAGCATGAAGTTAACAGCAACAGTAAGTTCAACAAAATTTTATAAAAAATATTTTTAAAAATCATCTCCTCCTTTTTTGTAGATTTGTGTGGCTTTGCTGATTTGTTTTTTTAATTTTGTGACTTCAGATGAAGCTACGGAAGAGACCACCAGGTAATTAAAATTTACTTAGAAAACTAACCGTTACACAACAAAACGTAATAAGTCACAAATTCTTAAATTAATTTATTGCTTTAATAATTGTGTAATTTTACTCATAAAAAAAATAATTATATTAAAAAGGGAAAGAAACCTTTTAGACTCCAAATCACATGTTTAACTAAGGAAGTTTTTCAAATTTAATTTTATATTCTCAATAACAAAAAAATAGTTAATTTAATGCAGTTTATTAAAGAACAACAAAACCTTCCTGATTCCCAAAATATAAAATTTTAAATCGGAGATAACTATTGCAAAAGACAGGTGTCATTAATTGGACAAAATAAAACAAAATTGCAAAATTCAATACTTTTAAAATGTTTTTATAATAAAATACAGCTAAAGAATTTTGATTTGAAATTTTAGAGTGTGAACGGTTTTTAACAAAAGTGTAACAAGTCAAATATACTGAAACAAATTTGACAATTAAAAAAATTACTCATTTATGTTTTAAAAATTTATTTTATTTAAATGAAAAATATTTGATCAAATTAAAGTTAGGCTATTCATTAATATGTACTAAGTCCATAAGTCAGATGATTTTTAAGAAAGCCTGCATATTTAAATTATTAACTATTTTTTTTTCTCTATTATAGCCCCCACAATGATATAGAGGACTTAGGTCATATTGGAAAAATTGTTGCCAGCAGATCCAATGGTGCAATTGTAGCTGACATAGTAATTAATTATGTGGCTGATAAAGGTGGCTATAAAGTTTCGTAACTTCGTTTCTAGAAAAATTTATTCAAGCGTCTAGATATGCATGTGTCAGCTTGTTTAAGGATTTTATGATAAAAATTTATTTCTTTTATTTTGAGACAAAATAATTTGTGTTAAATAAAATTTTAAAGTAAAAAAAAAATAAATAAAGAAAATCGACTTTAAATTTTTGTTGTAAGAAAATTAAAATTATTCAATCTCCTAACAAATCTACATTTGTTCTGTTTGTATGTTTGGCTGAGACCAATCTGCGATTTTGACTTTATAACCCTGGAGTGGGAACTTGAAATTCGAAACGGTAGTCTTAAGGTGCCTATTATCGCTCTTTGGGTTTATTATTGAAGAGTACCTTGGTGTCGTGCTATTGTATTATAGCAGACATATGTAGCCAAAACTGTCATGGGAATTTTAATGGTTAAAAAAAAATATTATGATTTGCTAAGCAATTAAAGATGAAAACAGTCACTGATACTGATGTCAATTTATGTCCATAATGCTAGGATATGAATTTAACACTCTTTTCCAAAAAGATTTTTTTTATAATTTTGCTGCAAATAAACTAAAATGTGCCTTTTTAAAATCATTCCATTCCATCCTTCCCTTATGACAGACGACAGTTACTCGCAGGTTTTTGAAGAAGAGCAAATTAATATTTTGTGTCCTCCTTGAAAGGTTTATAATAATTCTTGAAAGAAAAAATAAACCGACTGTAATACAGACGAACTTAAAATAACATTTCTTTAAGACGGCAATAATGATTGGCCACATACATTTACACATTTAAAATAAATAAACTATTGGGGCACCTTTTTCAATATATATACTTGTTATTAAAACGGTCATAGTAATCGAAGTTCTTTCCAATTTTTAAGTGGTTAACGGTTAAGAAGATAGGGCCATAAAGGTCATAGTTATTAATTACGTGGCTATGGCGACACCCTTTTATTTTTAGGTTTTTTTTAATACTTTTTGCTACTGCAACCGACCCATAGTGATACACAGTTTTTTGTTTAATTTAAAAGTGGTGTCCTTTAAGGATTACAATATGAGTACACGAAAAAACGTGTGTGTTGTAGGGGAACACCCTTTAATTTTTAAAATTATTAATGATACCAATCTGAAGGCACAACCTTTTAAATAAAGTAGAAAGTTTTAAAAATCGGTTTAGAATTGTTTAAGTTCGGAGCGCACAAACATAAAAAAGCAACATTTAGATGAATTGATAACCTCCTGTTTAATGTAAAGTCGTTAAAATAATAATAATTTGTTTAAATAATTTTTATTGTTTGCTTTTGTTGTAAGATATATCACTCAGAATTATCGGCCGAGATAAAAGTTTAAAAAAACAAATTAATTGAAAGAAAACTTTAATAAAGTTTTTTAATTTATTTTTAAAAAGATCCCAAGCCGAATTTACAAAATCATTCATTTTTATTTTATTTTTAGCCCTGAGGTATGCAACAGTTTTTAAGTTACTACACACTGGAATGTGGATATGCTTTAGTTGAAGGGCAGCTAATTTTTTGTTTATATTGCCACTGTTTGTTTATGTTGCCACTATTTGATTAAATTCAAAATCTCGATTGGCATTTGGGCATTTCCAGGGCCCTAAACGTGACATTTATTCACCAATAGAGTGAAATAAAAAGTGTAAATAAAGTAATAATTGAATAATATTAAAGGCGTTATGTTTTATTCAAAGGAATGTTGTGGTCGAGAATATCGAGCTCAACAAGGACATATCGTACATGACATGAATTATAATCTGTCGCATTCTTTGGATAATTTTATTTTAACATGCGCCTATTTTTGAAAAGTGTTTAAAAAGCGTTTATTTCTTTGTAAGTGGCTGATATATTCATGCTAATGCTAAAAGGCATTTTGAAAAACCTTCGAGTTAATATTTTTATTTTTAAAAACTATTTTAAGGAAAAACTTGCAAAAGCACTATGATTTGTGTTTTATTATAAAATACTTTAAAAATATTTTTTATTAAGGAACTTGGCGTAAATTGTCCACCTGAATTTTCTAATTTTTAGGATTTTTAATAAAAATTTTGGAAACTGTAATTCGTGAGCTGCAGAAACTATTGACATCCAAGTTATAAAATGTCACAAATAAAATTTAAATCACGTGTGTAAATTTTTATCAACATAAATATTCTTTTAAGACATCCAAATGCATTTTCAGAGAAATTTTATTAAGCGCCGCCGGTCATAAATATTCATCGGCTTGGCTTTATTTGCTAACGTGTTTTATTATAAATTTAAATGTTACAAATTTTTCTTAAGCGTATTAAAATTAAAAAAAAAAATTAATTAACGCCTCTACATTTTTTAATTATGACTTCACACTCGTTAAAATCTTTTAACCGGAACAAAATTGTGATTACTAATGCATTTTCGAAAAAAAAATTACTTTACATTTAGAAGGCAGTGCCTTTAATTGCTATAAAAGAGGAGACCTCCCTAAAAAAGATAATTATAAAAATTTAAAAGTCACTCTAGTATTGGTCCCATTTAAAGCAGAAGTCTGTTTAGTATTTTAAGCCAGCATGAAGTTAACAGCAACAGTAAGTTCAACAAAATTTTATAAAAAATATTGTGATAAATTTTTCTCTCCTTTTTGTAGCTTTGTGTGGCTTTGCTTATTTGTTTTTTTAATTTTGTGACTTCAGAGGAAGCTACGGAAGAGAGCACCAGGTAATTAAAATTTACTTAGAAAACTAATGGTTACACAACAAAACGTAATAAGTCACAAGTTCTGAAAGTAATTTATTGCTTTAATAATTGTGAAATTTTACTCATTAAAAATAAAATAATTATATTAAAAAGGGAAACAAAACCTTTTAGACTCCAAATCGATAAATGCAACTAAGAAAGTTTTTCAAATATAATTTTATATTCTCAATTACAAAAAAATAGTTAATTTAATGCAGTTAATTAAAAAACAACAAAACCTTCAAGATTCCCAAAATATAAAATTTTAATTCAGAGATAACTATTGCAAAAGTCATGCGTCATTAATTGGACAAAATAAAACTAAATTGTAAAATTCAATACTTTTAAAATGTTTTTATAATAAAATACAGTTAAAGAAATTTGATTTGAATTAATAAAGTGTGAACAGTTTTTAACAAAAATGTAATAAGTCGAATATATTGAAACATACTTAACATTAAGTCAAATCATTTTTAAGTTTATAAAAAAATATATTATTTTGTTAAGAAAGCCTGCATATTTAAATAATGAACTTTTGTTTTTTTTCTTTGTTTCAGCACCCCTAAAACTTTACAACCCGGCATCCATAATCCAGAAGATGAACTTCATATTCAGAAAATTATTTCTAGTAATTCCGATGGTACAATTATGGCTGACGTATTAATTAATTATGTGGCTTCAAAAGGTGGCTACAAAGTGTCTTAGTTTTTTTTTGCAGGAAAATTAATTGTTTAGATGCCCTTTAATTAAAAGAACTATTTAAAAATTTTTTTGATTACAATCCATTTTTGCTATTTTAAGACATTTTTGGTGTTAAGAAATTTTTTAAATTAAAAACAATAGAAAAAGATCAATTAAAAATATTTTTTAATATAAATTAAAAATTACTTAGTGGCTTAATAGTCGTGTATTTCTTTTCTGTTATTGCATTGGCCCCGTTTGCAAGACATGTAGGATTTTGAAATTAGAGCCAGTAGCTCAAACGTTTTTGGTGAGTAATTTGATGGCTTGGGTGTGAAATAAAAGCCTGCTGTTGTATTGTAGAATTAGTGTCTACTTTAGACAGGACGACACATTTCACGATTTTTGGAAGAACCTTGACAGCTGACGGATGAACGGTTGACTCTAGTAGAACCATAAGCGGACTTGGTTTTACTAATGAAGTCGCGGTAGGTACTGCTCTAAAGCGGAAGGCAATCAAGAAGTCTAGTCATTGGGTGATGTATCTGATTTTGTTTTAAAGAAGACGAACATTGTGCTTTGACCAATTCTTGCTATTGTATTCAACCACTGCCTTAATATTGGCTATTTTCCAAAAGCATGGAAGCCCTGGTGGTTCACATATAAAAACCTAAAATGAATCCTTATGAGAGTGAAAGCTATAGGCCTTTATCCCTATTATCGGCCTTTTGAAAGCTATTTGAACACTTTCTCCTGGCAAAGATCAATGACGTTATTATTGACAATGACATTTTAAAAGATTTTCAGTTTGGATTTAGAAGCGGAGTTTCGACGACAAACGCACTAGTTGTACTTACGGACTTTATGACCAGGGGTCGAAATAGGAGGTGCCCTACTATCGCAGTAAGCTTGGCCTTTGATACCGTTTGGCATGATGGTCTCATCTACAAATTAATGAGAATGGGCTTTGGGCATCAGCCGTATGATTGACAGCTTTCTAAGGGACCTCTCTTTTAGCGTTCGTATTGGAGATGTCCTCTCTCATGAGGGTTCGATTTTTGGCGGGAGTGCCACAGGAATCGTTGCTGGGGCCAGTTTTGTATTAAGTCTTCTTATCGGATATACCTTCATCCCCCACAGGGAGACCTTTTGTTGATCTCTGCTAATGACATTCTTACTGCTTCTTCGGGAGCAAGAGCAAGGACTGTTCACGAACGAGTCAGTCAATACCTGACTGCACTGACAGTCTATTTAATAGGAGGGACCTCAACATAAACATTCATTAGACTGTCGCTATGATGTTTAAGGGAAGGCGGAAATACATTTACCCGAATTGCCGATCCTTCAGACCGTGTTTGAGAGTTGGAAGCGAGATGATCAGGACTTCAGATAGGTCGAAGTACCTTGGCGTCACCTTCCATGAGAACTTTTAGTTTTATCGGCACATCGACAATGTGCTTTGGTGCACTAAGAGGTCTTACTACGCGTACCATTGGACCGGTATTGTTGATTTTCAATAGCACCTTTTTCGACACTATATCTGATCGATTGGTGATTTAAATTTCCTCTAGCTGATCTAGTTCCATGGCAGAGTTGATTTCAACACTAACACGGACGGACATTGGTCAATCAACTTCGCTATACATAAGGACTCAGAATACGAGGGCTGCTATATATATTTCTGGCCTGGCAACACTGAGTGCTGCCAAGTGCAATCTGACATTTCCATTGGAAAGTTTGTCATTTTTAAGCAGAGTCGTACTCAAAACGTTTTGACGTACGACCATTATTTGTGTTGTTTACAGTGACTTGAAAAAATTAATATAGAAAAAAATGGAATTAACTCGTGAACATTTTCGTGCCATAATTTTTCACAACTTTCGACGTGGATTATCACGACAAGAGTACATTGATGAACTTAAATCTTTGTATGGCGATTAGGCACCATCCTATAGCACAGTGGAAAATTGTTATAATGAATTTAATCGTGGCCGAAGCTCGCTCAAAGACGAATTCCGTGAAGGTCGTCCAAAAACGGCTGTTGTGCCAGAGAACATTGATGCCGTGCGTGAACTCATAATGCAAGATCGACATGCGACATACCGAGAGATAAGACATTTCTTTCACCACCATACATTCGATACTGCACGACCGTAAAAAAGGTTTGTTCTCGTTGGATCCCGCACATTTTGAAAGTCGCTCAAAAAAAGGCTCGTGTCGATTGGTGCAAAGAAATGTTGCAAAAATACCATTTCGGTGCTTCAAAAGACGTTTATAAGATCGTCACAGGTGACGAATCATGGATCTATGCGTATGAGCCCGAAACGAAACAACAATCGACCGTGTGGTTTTCAAAGACGTGCAAAATCCAACGAAAGTTGTTCGTGGAAGAAGCACTTCGAAGCAAATGGTCGCCTGATTCTTCGGCAAAACTGGTCATGTGACGACTGTTCCGCTTGAGCAACGTAGGACAGTCACTTTTAAGTGGTACACTACAATTTGTTTGCCTGAAGTCATCGGAGAAATTCGAAAAACCAACAAGAGAAGACGAATCATTGTTCACCATGACAATGCGAGCTCTCACACATCGGCTCAAACCAGAGCGTTTTTGACCGGCCAAAACGTCGAATTAATGGGTCATCCGCCGGACAGCCCTGACTTGGCACCTAATGACTTTTTCTTGTTTCCGCACATCAAGAAAAAAATGTGTGGTCAACGATTTTCGTCGCCAGAAGAGGTTTTAGAGGTGTCTTAATCGGAGTGGAAAAAGTCCTTCGACAGCTGGTTTGAGCGCATGCAAAAATGAATAAATCATGCAGGAGAATACTTTGAAAAACAATAAAACCATTTTTGATTATAAATATTCGCATTTTCACTATTAGGCCAGAAATATATAGAGCAGCCCTCGTATATAGACTTTATGTGGTTAAAAATGTATGCTGTATTAAACAGTTAAAAAATCTGATTAATATACATTCGACTTATATCACTTTTATCCAGAGCGGTTAAAAATTCATTATTTTATAATTTATATTTTTTTAATACTGTGGGCGTTTATTCTAATACATAAAAGCAAAAAAATATTAATAATTGTGCTTTAAGTAATTTTTTGACTTATTACACTTTTACAATTTTCTATTTACTAACTTACATCTTTGCTTTGAATTATTGAAATTGATTGTGATTTAAAACTGCAAGATATTTTAGGAGTTAAGGTGGCCGCTTAAAATTTTTTTTTTGACTTATGACACTTTTACAAATAGCGGCTTGGACTTTCTTATGTTTTATATGTTTCTTTTGAATTAAAGTCTCTAAAACTAACTTTAATATTTAAAAATAACAATTTTTTTTTAATTTGATACCTGTACAAGTTTGTGATTTATGACACTTTAACAAGTAGCGATTCAAAAATTATTATTTTATGTCATATATTCTATATCAAGTTGATAAAGGTTGCTTGAATGCAAAAAAAAATATTTATTTATAAAAATTCAGTTTTGTTTATATATTTTTGGCAAAAAAAATTTTTTTGGACATGTACCACTTTTACAAATAACAGTTAAAATTTCATTATTAATTGTGCAGTATCATTTTGGAGAAAAAATGATTCTAGTTTGAAATTTTAAGATTAAATAAATAATAGTTAGTAATTTCTTCATTTAAATTTTTTGACATAGTACTTTTTTACACATAACTGTTAAAAATTATTTTTACATAATTTTCATTTTTTTCAATTAATGAATAAAAATTAATGTATCAAAAAAAAAAAAAAAAAATCAAATAAACCATCCCATTGCACAGTGGGGCAGAATCAAAATATTTTGGAAATAATTCAGCCATTTGAAAACGGCTTGGCCGATTGATTCAAAATTTGGCAGGAGCATAGTAGAGGAGTACTTGAGCTTAAGTTTTGAAGATGGTTACCCTCCACTTTCCAGGGATGGCGCTATGTGGTCTCAAAGTTGGACACCTCGCCCCTGAAAATTTTTCTAACGCTTGGCATTTCTTCAATTTTTGTCTGATTTTTAAATATTTTACATGGTCTTAAAGCTCTCGCAAATACCTACAAAACGGTACTTTAAACAGTATGTTTATGTTTAAAAATGATCGAGTTATAAGCATTTTAAAATTATAATTTTTGATTTTTTCCATACCCTGGTCCAGTTTTTTCGAAATATTGGGTACAATTTGAAGCAAATTTGTTTGAGTTTTTTACCGTAGATAGCAAACAAAATTTAAGATTTTCTGAAAAAATTTGAAAGTAATATCTTTTCTGGCTTAAAAATTATACGATTTTCAATTTAAAAAATCCAAAATTATTGCATTTTTGTGTATTTTAGCCTAAAATGGGACACTAATCTAATTTTTTAGATAGAAAAAAAATTTCTTAAGGAATATATAAAAATTTTTTATTTTTATTAAAGCTAACTATATGTGTGCACGTTTAAACTAAATTTCGTATAAAACTGATCTTTCTTGTAGAAGATGTAAGTCTTTCAACTTGACCTATTTTACATCGAAATTTTGACTTTACCCCATATTTTCTAAAATCCCAAAGCTGGGATCGGAAAAAGAAGAATACTGTAAAAAAGCTATATATACTCCAAATTGTTTCAAAAAGTATTTCGTGAGCCCTAGTCCATATGTGGACTTTATGGGCAAAAGAGTAAAAAATTCCAATTTTGGGATTTTTCGTCTTTATTTTGGGAATTATGGGATTTCCTTTAGCTTAATGTTGCAGGTTTTTCTACCGTTTGATTTTAGTTAACAAACTACATATGCACAGAAAATTTTATCTGATTTGCTTAATTAATAAAAGTTTTATAGCATATTAAATATTTTTACTTTTCTCAAATTGGACCGTTTTTACCATAATTTTTCGAAATTTTCGGAGCTCAGCAACGAATATTAAAATTTTGTTCCATTTTTTTATTTTTTTATGCATGTGAATATAGATGACGCAATTTCCTATTAAATAAAAAAAGATTCACCTCAGTATCATTCTTACGTGCAAAACTATGCGTTCTTAAATATGAGTATTTCAATATGTATCTCACTTTTATACATTTATGTTACGGAAGTAAAAATTTTCATGCCTGTGTAAAAAATTGTGTAAAAAAACAGTTATACCTGAATAGAGGATAACCAAGAGGCATATCTTAAATTAATAATCTTTATAAAAAACATCAGATAAAAAATAAAATTTTCTGTTAATTTTTATTTACGAAATGTCGTTAAAAGTATTTTTTATTTCCTTAAAATTATTATTTATTTTCTATAAAATAATCTGTCATATCATTATGCATGTCTAAAAGATAAAGTAAATCCTTTAATTCTGTTTTGTTAGAAGGTGAAGAAGCCTCATAATTAATCCAACGTTTTCTCATTGATGAGAGTACAGGATCATAAGATAACAATAGGCTATAGAAAATGTCTTCGTTTTGTGACTGCCTAGAACATTTTCGAGAACTGAATATTTGAATGTACTTGAAATCGCAGTTTCTTGCTTCTTGGGCTTCTTCTGTTAATTCCCCAAGAGGAAGAATATTCGATTCTATAATTGTTTTACCATGACATAATATTTTATGTACTGTGGGCGTCATATCCCTCCATGGACATAGGGAAACGAGTAGCTGAGATATTTTTGCTGTATATTCTCCAAAGCGAAAAGAATTAATTTGAGTTTTGCTATTAATTGCCATTAAAACTACGTTAACCATTCTAAGCAACTCTTTGTCAATTCCAGTTATGTTTGAAGTAGGTTTAAAATCCCCAAAAAATTTTCTTGCAGTATTTCCGTCGTTAGTGTTTCCTCCACTACGAAGAGGCTTATCAATTATTAACCCCGTTTGTACTCTAAACTCTTCTTGGATTCTACTTTTCTCAGAAGCTCTTAGAGCTTTTAGTTCATCATTGTTTTTTGTTTTTTTTTTTTTTTTTTGTTATTAAATTTTCTGTCGTACTTCTGTATTTTAAGTCGTATGCAATATGCAGAAGGGGGGATATTCCGAAAAATAGAACTTCTTCGTTGACTACGTTGGTTTTTTTTTATCTGAGAATTCTGACTTCTTCTGATCACATATAGAACATTTCCAATAAGAAGATGTGTTAGTTATAGCGTTACTAACTTTTCCATCAATCATTGTTAAACTAAGTTGAAAGGATATGTTAACACAGTATTCTTTTATTTTTATAGATATTGGTTCCAATGATCTTATTTCGTCTTTGATATGTTCGACTAATTTTTTTGTCGTAGTATTTGATTCCTTTACATACTCAAAACAAATAGGCCTACAAAAATTTTTGGATCCTGGGGTTGTGTTTTTCCATATATCTTCAAAAGTGTTTGCACGTACTGATGAAGATGCAACCAGTGAGTATGAACGAATTCTTAGTGGTACTAAGGATGCCATGAATATGCTCTTAAAATCTATTATATGTTTTTGTTTGTACTCAGGAAGGGCTGATATTCCATCACATCCCCACTTACACATTAGTACTACATCGCAGTCTTTAACCTTTTCTAGTTGGTCAGTAGAAAAATCTGAAATAATCCGTGACGCCGTATTTTCTAGCAAAGAAGATAGTCCAATAGAAGCTCTCGTTTCATCAACTGTTATTGGAGATGGCATAATCGCTTTCTTTTTTTCTTGAATAGACTTATATGATGGTAATATTGCCTGTCCTTTCTCAAGTAAAGCTTTTCTCAAAATTTGGTACTTATTTCGGCTTATTTTCATTTCCAACATCAGAGCAATAGCTTCTTCCTCCGTAAAATTTGACTGCGATGTCGGAGTATGTATGCTGTTAACAATTCGTTTCAACCGTTTTGGAGATGCGCTGGGAAGAATATTGGCGATGTGCACTGCCTCGGAAGGCTGATTTTCTTTTTTAGCAATTCTTTTAACGTATCGGAAACTTCATCTTTTGAAACTGAAGAAAGTTTTTCGTTTAACCTTTTTTTCGTAGACTTCGAACATAAGTTATCATAAGATTTGCAGGGAGCTCCACATAATGCGATGTAGGTTGAGAATTTCGCAACAGTATCCATCCAAGTAAGATACTTTACTTTAAACTTATTTTTGTTTCCGCGAACTGATTTCATTTTTTGATCAAATAATTTTAAAAATTTTTCCAGTTTTGCAGTACCAATGACATCAACTCTGCAGTTGTATGTAGCCTTAATAAATTTTTTCATGGCCTTAATTCTATCAAGTCTTTTTGTAGCATCAGTCCACAAAAAAGAACGCAATGTCTCAAACTTCAATGTGATCGGCATGATGTTTTTTTTTAATATGATATCTATTGTATTTATGCAAATATTTATATGAGTGTTCAGGTCATCGAACAGTTGGGTACCTAAAGAAGCAAAGCAGTAAGCTAAAAATTAAAAAAGGCACTTAGGTAAGACATAATTCGTCATAGGTCATCCTAAAACGAACACCGGCACCATTATTTGTAACCCTTACATTTTTAACCCTTTTTTAGGTATAATTGTTTTTTTACACAATTTTTTACACAGGCATGAAAATTTTTACTTCCGTAACATAAATGTATAAAAGTGAGATACATATTGAAACACTCATATTTAAGAACGCATAGTTTTGCACGTAAGAATGATACTGAGGTGAATCTTTTTTTATTTAATAGGAAATTGCGTCATCTATATTCACATGCATAAAAAAATAAAAAAATGGAACAAAATTTTAATATTCGTTGCTGAGCTCCGAAAATTTCGAAAAATTATGGTAAAAACGGTCCAATTTGAGAAAAGTAAAAATATTAAATATGCTATAAAACTTTTATTAATTAAGCAAATCAGATAAAATTTTCTGTGCATATGTAGTTTGTTAACTTAAATCAAACGGTAGAAAAACCTGCAACATTAAGCTAAAGGAAATCCCATAATTCCCAAAATAAAGACGAAAAATCCCAAAATTGGAATTTTTTACTCTTTTGCCCATAAAGTCCACATATGGACTAGGGCTCACGAAATACTTTTTGAAACAATTTGGAGTATATATAGCTTTTTTACAGTATTCTTCTTTTTCCGATCCCAGCTTTGGGATTTTAGAAAATATGGGGTAAAGTCAAAATTTCGATGTAAAATAGGTCAAGTTGAAAGACTTACATCTTCTACAAGAAAGATCAGTTTTATACGAAATTTAGTTTAAACGTACACACATATAGTTAGCTTTAATAAAAATAAAAAATTTTTATATATTCCTTAAGAAAATTTTTTTCTATCTAAAAAATTAGATTAGTGTCCCATTTTAGGCTAAAATACACAAAAATGCAATAATTTTGGATTTTTTAAATTGAAAATCGTATAATTTTTAAGCCAGAAAAGATATTACTTTCAAATTTTTTTCAGAAAATCTTAAATTTTGTTTGCTATCTACGGTAAAAAACTCAAACAAATTTGCTTCAAATTGTACCCAATATTTCGAAAAAACTGGACCAGGGTATGGAAAAAATCAAAAATTTTAATTTTAAAATGCTTATAACTCGATCATTTTTAAACATAAACATGCAGTTTAAAGCACCGTTTTGTAAGTATTTACGAGAGCTTTAAGACCATGTAAAATATTTAAAAATCAGACAAAAATTGAAGAAATGCCAAGCGTTAGAAAAATTTTCAGGAGCGAGGTGTCCAACTTTGAGACCACATAGCGCCATCCCTGGAAAGTGGAGGGTAACCATCTTCAAAACTTAAGCTCAAGTACTCCTCTTCTATGCTCGTGCTAAATTTGGAATCAATCGGCCTAGCCGTTTTCAAATGGCTGAATTATTTCCAAAATATTTTGATTCTGCCCCACTGTGCATTGTAATGTGACTTAACCAGTTTATCTAATTAAGTTAAGCCACCATTTGATAGTTTATCTAAAGTTTTATTCATAATTTTTGGGCATAATGCGTTTGCCATGCCTTGTCTGCCTTTTTGAAGTTTTGAGTAAATATTAAGACACATTAACAAACTTGACTTAGTCCTTTTTTTTAATTTAGTAAAGATTTTTGAAGAAATATTGCAATAAAATAAATATGAGTCATCCATCATTATCTTATTTATCTATTTATATTTGAAATAATTGTCTGCTGTTACACAGTGGGGGAGTTGAAAAAAATTTGGATGGTTGAAAGAGAAACTTGAGAATTAAAAAAAATGTGTCTAATGTTACAGAAAAATGGCCCGCCTTAAAAAATAATCAATTAAAATCATAGCTTGATTAGGATCATAACTAAAAGCGCAAAATGCATGCATTGACTTTGTAGGAAAATCATAAATGAAAATATAACTATGGCCCGCCTTAAAAAAATTCCTTCTTTGTATATAAATTGTTTTTGTTTTTCTTAACAGAAACCTAATCTTTTAACACAAGAAAGCAGGAGAACGGAAAGCAAGTAGATTTGAATTCTGTAAAGATGGCCCACCTAGAGATATTTAAAATATGTACAATAATTATGGTTTCTCAAATTGGCCCGCCATAAATTTTTTTTATCTTAAAGATCTGATAACTGTTAATAAAAAAAATAGTCAAATAAAATTTTTTCTCTTAAATGCTAATCCTCAGAATCAAAAAGCTTAGAAAGCAAAAAAATAATTTATTAACAGTGAAGTTTTAATAACGACCAAAGAAAGACAGACACTCAATAAATATTTCCTTTTTAAAATTATTTAAATATGTTTTTAAAGCTTCAGAATATTCAATGACCTTTAAAATGTTTATTTACTTCAATATTTTCATTAGGAGTATGGTTACATTCTATTTTGTCATTAATACCCCCACTGTGCAACCGCAGACTCTTAGTTATGTGTGTTGTTTGACCCTTCACAATATTTATTATTGATGTGATTAATGATTTACGATTATTAAGACTAAAACACGTATTGTTCAAATATAAAAACAATAAAAAATAAAGAAAATAATTTTTAAAGGTAAAAAAAACTTCTCTTCGTTTGTTAAGCACTTGATGTTTGTTTCGTTTAGTATTAGACAAAAACAAAAAAAAAACCAACGAAAATGCACTTTAAAAGTATTTACTTGTTCTAATATGCATTAAATAAAGGAAGGTCTTTGAATAATATTATTAAAAAAGATTTATGGTTTCTTAAATTCAGTATGCTGTGATCATAAACAGTTTAATATTGAGAGATCTTGAAGCAGCATGCAATTAAAAGTAAGTTTATCTAAAGAAAAAACTACAAAATTTACTTAATGTGAAAAGTTCATGTGGTCCGACGTATTTCAACAAATAATGAATTTAGTTCTAAACAATTAGCTGAAGAAGTCACCTTTAAAATAATCAAGAAAATTATCAAAAAAAAAAATAAAAAAAAAAAAAATAAAAAATAAATAAAAAAATAATAAAAAAATTTGGTAGAAACGGTCCCAAGAATTAAGATACGCGATCTGGGCAAAACCAAAAAAATACGTAAATTTTACAGCCATAACCGGAGATCGTCTAGCGAAATAAACTTGAATTAAAGCAATCATTTGACTGATTTAGTAACTGTTTTCAAGCTTTTAGCTCACGAATCCGAGCGCTGCTTTAGATGAAATTCGGGCTACAACAGGAATGAGTCTTTAACAAAAAAAAAAAAAAAAAAAAAAAAAAAAAACGAAATCACAGTAAATGAAATGCAAGAAAAACAGCAAAAATAAAAAACAAGAAAGAGTGCTATATTCGGCTATATTCGGCCACGTTTGTTTATCTTAAAGAATTAAAAATTAAGAAAAAAAATTGTTCATAAAAATATCATTGTTTTTTTTTTTAATTTTAAAATTTTCTAAAAGATCTCCTCAAAAGCTTTTAAATTATGCCCATAGTGTTATCTTAAAAAATATGACAGACAATCGTATTTTTCTATAAAAAGTTCAGAGGCCCATAACTCGGAAAATATGGGCGAGTGCAAATTCTCACTCGATGTCTTTTTCTTGTCTTTTTAATACTCTATCGCCCCATACATTTGTTTTTTGATTGGTGTAACTTTATTGTTCCAAAAGATATAGAGAAATTAGAGGCAGGCGTGGTATTTAGCCCACTGCTTTGAGGTATATGGACCGATCTAGCTAATTTTCAGTAGCAAAATTTTTGAAACTATGTGTGATCGATTGGCGTATTTAAATATTTTGTAGCTTATCTAGTGCCTTGGCAAACTTGATTTCAATACTAACACGGACGAATAGAGGAACATCACTCAATCGACTTCGCTATGCATAAGGACTCAGAAACTATAGAGGCCGCCAATGGGTAATAGATTAACTTTTTTCACACTTTTTGTGGTGAAGGGTATAACAATCAAACTGAAGAGCTGGATTACGGCATTAAAAGTACAGCATTTACATAGAAGTATCATCACTCCCCACAAAAAACGGGCCTTTTTTAATGGACTTTTTAAAATCTTCCTATAGAAAAAGCAAACAACAAAAAAGGATAAAAAACTTTAAAAATCACTGGCGAATGTTATAAAACTATTAGAAATTGCTTAAAAAACTTAAATCCCTCATGTTATTTAAATTTTATTATTTTTAGTTATATTCTTCTTTTGTAGATTTTTTTGATTTTCTTAATCAATTGTCATCGAATTTGGGCGCAAGCAAATTTGTCACTAAAACCAGCAGCGAATTTACAACTTAAGAGTGCTTCTATTCAGGAAAATACATTAAGGTATAAAGTTTAAAATAAAATAAAATAAAACAAAATAAATAAATTACCTTTATGTGCATAAATGTAACAAGTCATAAATTACAAAAGTAAATTATAAATAAATAAAAAATAAAAAATAAAAATAAAATAAATAATTTTTTAAGAATTTTAGCTCTTTCTTACAAAATTATTTCCCTTCATTTAAAAAGTTAAAAAAATTTTTTTGAGCCATTTGTCGTTAAAACGTAATAAGTCTGATATATTATTTTTCATTAAATTTTTTTTTTAAATTTTAAAAATCTTAATTAAAAGCAAATAGAAAAAAAACTCAATATTATTTTTTAAATAAAAAGAAAATTAAAAAATTAAAAACAAATGCATAGTCGGTAAAATGTCATATGTCCATAGTCAACAGAATTAAACGTGGATTTTCTCTCAGTGATATAATATTGAGAAGATTAAGATGTAAACACATTAATCAAAAAGAAAAAAAAAATATAAAAATATATAAAAAAAATAAATAAAAAATAAAAGAAAAAATAAATACCGCTAATGCTTAAAATGTATTAAGCCTTAAGTTAACATTTAAATTTTTTGTTATATTATAATTTAATTTCCTTTAAAAAGCTAAAAAAATTTTTTTGAGCCATTTGTCGGTAAAAAGTAATAAGTCTGAAATATTATTTTTTATGATTTTTTTTTTAATTTATAAATCTTAACTAAAAGTTTTTGTAAAAAGAAACGCAATTTCACTCTTTTAAATAAAAAGAAAATTACAAGTTAAAAACAAATGCATAAATATAAAAATGTCATATATCCATAGTTTAACAGAATTAAACGTGGATTTTCTCTCAGTGATATAATATTTAGAAGATTAAGAAGTAAACACATTAATCAAAAACAAAAAAAAAAAAAAACAAAAAAAAAATCCCGCTAATGCTTAAAATGTATTAAGTCTTGAGTTAACATTTAAAAGTTTTTTTATATTATAATTTAAAGGTTGCCTTAAACTAAAAAAATAATTGTAATAATTTAATTTAATATTTTCATTTTATAAATTTCTTACTTCTATTACAGTCTTAATCAACCCAACAACCAACTTCATAATTATTTTTACTTTGAGCCAGCAAATGGTCAATTAAATGTTAAAGGTTCCTTTAATACTTATTTTGCAGATACTATGAACGATTTAATAGTTAACTATGTGGCGGATAAAAATGGCTATACAGCCTTTTTTAAAATATTTAAAAGTTTACCACCCAGCGGCATTTCATTTGAGACTCGTTTATCGAATAATTCCTTAAAAAGTTTAGCAGGATAAATTTCAGATTTTATAAGTGATTTTCTGTTTAAATTTATAATGTTTTATAAGTTTTTTATAATATTTTATAGCTCCAATAATATAAAAAAAAAAAAATTTGAATATTAAGATATTTGTGGCTCAATCATATTCCTTAACAGTCAAAGCAATTTTAATATTATTTGGTTCACAGGTCTTTCACTACGAGATAATACATAAAAAGACAGGAGTTTTTCAGTATTTTAATTTAATTTTAATCCTTGGAAATGCAATTGTTTGATATTTTTTAAAATTAAGAATAAATATTTTACATACAAATACAAATATTGAGAAATTTGTTTATCTGCCGCCATCGTAAAATAAACATCGGCTTGGTTTTATATTGTGCATGTGCTTTTAAATAAAAATTGAAATGTTCCATATTGGCCTCATGCGTTTAATAACGTAATTTAAATTTTTCATTGTTTAAAAGAAAACAGGAAAATTTTATTTACGTCTTTCTACCTTTTAATCATAATTTCACACTTTTTCAATTCTCTTAACGAGTGTAAAATTGTGATTATTAACGCATTTTCAACGGTATTTTTTAAACGCTCTTAAAAAATGCAGTGCCTTAAATTGCTATAAAAGAGTCGACTTTAGTATTAATCTTTAGTATTAATCACTTTTAAAGCAGCATGAAGTTAACAGCAACAGTAAGTTCAACTAAATTTTATAAAAAATATTTTGATAAATCTTTCCCTCCTTTTTTGTAGATTTGTGTGGCTTTGCTGATTTGTGTTTTTAATTTTGTGACTTCAGAGGAAGCTACGAAAAAGAGCACCAGGTAATTAAAATTTACTTAGAAAACTAACCGTTACACAACAAAACGTAACAAGTCACAAATTTTAAAAGTAATTAATTGCTTTAATAATTATGTAATTTTACTCATTAAAGAAAAAATAATATTAAAAAGGGAAACAAGAACTTCTAGACTCCAAATCACATATTTAACTAAGGAAGTTTTTCAAATATAATTTTATATTCTCAATAACAAAAAACAGTTCATTTAATGCAGTTAATTAAAAAACAACAAAACCTTTAGGATTCCCAAAATATAAAATTTTAATTCAGAGATAACTATTGCAAAAGTCAGGTGTCATTAATTGGACAAAATAAAACAAAATTGCAAAATTCAATACTTTTAAAATGTTTTTATAATAAAATACAGCTAAAAAAAATTTGATTTGAATTTATAAAGTGTGAACAGTTTTTAACGAAAATGTAATAAGTCAAATATACTGAAACAAATTTGACAATTAAAAAAATTACTCATTTACGTTTTAAAAATTTATTTTATTTAAATGAAAAATATTTCATCAAATTAAAGTTAAGATATTCATTAAAACGTACTAAGTCAATAAGTCAGATGATTTTTAAGAAAGCCTGCATATTTAAATTATAAACTCTTGTTTTTTTTTCTCTGCTTCAGCACCCCTAAAACCTTGCAACCCGTCACCCATAATGCAGAAGATGAACTTCATATTCAAAAAATTATTGCTAGTAATTCTGATGGTACAATTATGGCTGACGTATTAATAAATTTTGTAGCTGCAAAAGGTGGCTACAAAGTGTCTTAGTTTCATTTTTTAAGCAATTCATTCAAGCGTCTAGTTGTTTTCCATCTCAGCTTGCAGAAGGAATTTGATGATTCAAAATTATTTTTATTATTTAGAGACAACAATTTGTATTAAATAAAATATTAAATTTTTAATATTTGTGGAATTTTTTTTTCATACCCTTCACCACAAGAAGTGAGAAAATTGTATTTTTAAGTTTGCCATTTCGCTTAAAATTTTTACTATATCCATCTTTGACCCCATAAAGTTTATACGTTCTGAGACCTTATGTATAGCGAAGTCGATTGAGCAGTGTCCGTCTATCCATCCGTGTTAAGTTTTAAAATCTACTTTGCCAGGGAACTAGAGAAAATTTAAATACGTCAATCGATCAGACATAGTTTTAAAAGAGTTGCTATGGAAAATCAGCAAGATTTATCCATGTCCCTCGAGCCAGTGGATTTAACAACACGCCTGCCTCTAATTTTTCCATATCATTTGGAACAATGAAGTAACTTCAATTAAACAAAAAAAAAAAAAAAAAAAAAAAAAAAACAAAAATATGTGGCAATAGAGAATTAAAATATAAGAAAAGAAATCATCAAGTGAAAAAGTGGCCAGATTAACCGAGTTATGGACCGCTTAAATTTTCATAAAATATTTCGATTGTCAATATGGTCAATATGGGTATCATTTAGAAGATTTTGAAAAGATCTTTTAGGAAATTTTTAAATTTTTAAAAATGATTAACCCATTAAGAGCCAATTACATTTTTATATAAAATTATTTATCTTACGTCTTTTTTTTTTAATCTCTGTTCCCGCAATATTTGTTTTTTTAATTGGAGTTACTTTACTAAACTTGATTTACATACATGTTAAAGGGTTTATAAAATTCGGCTTAGCCGAATATTGCACTCTGACTTATAACAAATAAAAATTTTTAAGTTCGTAAATGAATCTATTGTTGAATTTTTCTTGCTTGAATGCTGTGATATAAACGTCTGTTGATGATGAAAATCCATGTCATTGTTTTAAGGCCGAAAAATGAACTTAACTTACTCTGTGGAAGATCATAAGTTTGTTTGTAGCCCTTAGCTTTCTAACGTTTTTTTTTTGTATTTAGTTTCAATTAAACGACACTGAGTACTTAATAAAAAAAAAAAAAAAAAATCCAGCTTAATTTTTACGCCAGTTCCTCGCCGCTGTGTGGTTTTCAATTATGCCGCCGCTACCTTTATTCATTGAAGTATAACATATTTCTACAGTTGGAATGATTAAAGTTATAAAATATAAAATTTTGCAGGATTTGTTATGTTGTAAACCTCTTGCAACCCTATTCAACCCAAATGTAATCAACACAAAAATATAAACAACCTTGTATTTATTCTATGTTTTTTCTCTTGTCATACTTTGGCGCTAAGAATATGTATAGACTAACCATTTTTTTTTGGTCGAAAACGTGTGGTCGAAGTAGACAATAATTGTTATACAGTTTACTGAATAAATCTAATCTTGAATTTGCACGATACGTATTTTATTTAAACAATTTCTGGACTTCAACATTGCGTCATTCACCCAACAAAGGTTATGGGCCCAGGAGCTAAGAAGTAGAAAATTGTTTGCTTATCGATATTTAAAAAATTGAGGTTAGATCGAATTAGTGTCGTACTTGGTTTTAATTGTTTTATCCGGTTGAAGAAAAAAACAAGGAATATGGCAGCTGCTACATCTGGTATAGAAAAGCTTAGTGGTGACAATTATTCAACTTGGTGTATACAGGCTAAAAGTCTCCTGATAACCTTAGATCTCTGGCAAACTGTTGAGCAGGATCCTCCAGCAGCTGATGCTAATAAATGGAAAGCCGCGGATGCCAAAGCTCTAGCAACAATCAACTTGACTCTCAAACCAAGTCAGTTAATATATATTAAAAACTGTAAGACTTCGAAAGAGGCGTGGAATGTGTTGAACTCAATTTATAAAGCTGATACTGCATCACGCAAGGTAAATTTATTTAAGAAGTTAGTACGATTTAAGTTCAGCTGCCATGAAAAATTTACACCACAAATAAATGATTTTGTTTCGACTCTTGATGGTTTAAAGGAAATTGGAATTCAATTAAATGATGATCTGCTATCCATTTTGTTATTGTGTAGCCTGCCTGAAGAAATGGAAAGCTTCGTTGTGGCAATAGAAAGCCGTGATGATTTGCCGAAATATGACAAGCTTATATCTAAAATATTAGAGGAAGAAATGAGGCAATCCAACAAAAATAATGATGCAAATGAAACTGTGTTCGCGGCGAATTCGCACAAAGAAACAAAAAGAAATAAAAAAATGTATAAGAACAGCACCAACAAGCGAAATGATGTTAAATATTTATCTAAGAAATTTGCTCACCAGAATGTTAAGAAAAATTATGATGCTAATGTAAGTTCCAATAATTATATTAAATGTTTTCGTTGTGGCAAAAAAGGCCACATTAGATCTCAATGTAGAGAAACGTATGAGGAAAGAGATGAACTTGCTTGTTCACTAAAAGAGAATAAACAGAGTTTAAGAGAATTGTGGATACTCGATAGTGGGGCATCATCGCATATGGCAAATAACAAAGAATATTTCATAACATTAACTGAGAAAACACAAAAAATATTTTTGGCTTCTGGTGAAGCAATTTTTGCAGAAGGTGTTGGAAAAATAAAAGTAACAACAAACTTTACTACATTAACATTAAACAATGTTTGGTATGTACCTAAACTGCATTCAAATTTTATGTCGATAAATAAAATCATCAAAGCTGGTCATGTTGTTAAATTTGCCGAAGGTAAGGCAGTAATGAAAAATAATGATCAAAACAAAACAATACTTACAGCTGACTTAGTTGATGAAATGTTTATTGTAAATTTAGAAAGAATTGAAAGTTTTGAAACAATTAATGGAACTATGGATGAAAGTGTTGTGAAAAAGTGGCATGAAAGATTTGGCCACATAAATTTAGGCGATTTAAACAAATTAAAAAATAAAAACATGGTGAGAGGGCTAGACATAAAGATCCCAAAATCAATAGAGTGTTTTATTTGTGCTGAAAACAAAATATCTGCATCGCCATATAAAACGTATGCAAACATACAAACGAGTAATATTTTAGAATTGGTTCATATGGATTTGTGTGGTCCAATCGGTGTTAGATCGGTGGGAGGGGCCTCATACTTTATCACTTTTATCGATGATTATTCGCGCTATATTTTTACGTATTTTTTAAAACAGAAAAGTGATGCATTTAAAGCATTCACACATTTTTCTGCGACTGCGGAGAAGCAGACTGGCCGCCAAATAAAAATCGTACGAAGCGACAACGGTAAGGAATTTAAGAACACAAACTTCCACAATTATTTCTCGGAAAAGGGCATTATCCACCAAACGACAGTAACATACTCACCGCAGCAAAACGGTATTGCTGAACGTGCAAACCGGACGTTAGTGGAGATGGGTAGATGTTTATTAAATTCATCGAGTCTACCAAAAAGTTTATGGGGCGAAGCAATTAATACAGCAACGTACCTCCGAAATCGGGCACCAACAAAAGTATTGGGTGAAATTACCCCCTACGAAAAATGGTGTGGCAAAAAGCCTAGCGTAACACATTTTAAAACATTTGGTTGTGACGCTGTTGTACTAAATAAAGGACCAAAATGTAAAGGAGGAAAGTTTCTTCCCAAAGGCACAAAAATGAAGTTTGTGGGGTATCAGCATCATACAAAAGCGTATCGTCTGTATAATGTTTCTACAAGGCAGATAACTGTGGCGCGTGACGTTATATTTTTTGAGCAATCATTTGAAAAAACTTCAGATTTGAAAAATAAAACTGTTGATGTTGAACTTTTTAAAAATTTGGATGAAAGCAATATGAATCTAGTTAAAAGCGATTATGAGCAAAAAAATGATAATGAGAATACAAATCAAAATGCTGATGATTTAAAACAGGAAAATACTGGTGATTTACAACAAGTCGATGTTTACAATGAAGATGTTATTGAAGATGCTGGAAGCGAAGGGGAAAGCATAGAAATCAGTGAGAGTGAATTAGGTGAAACTCCAATATTACAAAATAAGAGAAAACGTGGCAGACCTAAAGTTTTAAGAGCTGGTAGTAAGGGACGACCGAGAAAAATTTATTGCACTGAAAATGGTTATGAAATGTTGAACTCCATTGTTGAAAATCCGAACACCGTGGCAGAGGCGTTGAAAGGTGAAGATTCGGGTAAGTGGTTGAAAGCTATGCGTTTAGAATATGAAAGTCTTATGAAAAATAAAACTTGGGTGTTGGTTGACAAACCTATTGGTAAAAATATAATAGGTTGCAAATGGGTTTTTGCTTTAAAATATAACCCAATCGGCACAATTGAGAAATATAAGTCAAGACTGGTGGCACAGGGTTGCTCCCAAAAATATCAAGTTGATTTTAAAGAAACGTTTGCGCCTGTGGTACGCCATTCTACCGTAAGACTACTACTTGCTTTAGCTGCAAGGCACAAATTGCTTGTTAATCACATTGACATTGTGGCAGCGTATCTGAATGGAAATTTAGACGAAGATGTTTACATGTTTCAACCGCCTATGTTTGAAGACAAAAATAACCCGAATAAAGTTTGTAAACTGCAAAAAGCATTGTATGGCCTTAAACAAGCCGGCAGGGAATGGAATAAAAAAATTAATGATATTCTATTAGAAATCGGGTTTTCAAGATGCCAGGCTGATACTTGTGTTTATGTAAAAAGGGATGAAAATACATCCATAATCGCGTTGTACGTTGACGACATGCTTGTAGCATGCTCTAATGAATCTCAAATGAAGGAAATAGTAACGCATTTAAATAAACATGTTGAAGCAGTTGATAAGGGTCCAATATCATTCTATCTCGGAATGGAAATACATCGTGATGGACTAAGAGGAGACATTACGTTACACCAAAATAAATATGCTCAAGAAATTTTAAAAAATTGGAATATGTTAGAATGTAAACCAGCAGCTACACCTTGGGCAAATGGGACAATATTAAAGAAATGCACAGAAAATTGCGAAGATATTGATCCAACAAGTTATCAAAGTCTCATCGGGGCTTTAATGTATCTTGCAGTTATTTCTAGGCCTGATCTGATACACATTGTTTCTAAATTGTCGCAGTTTAACTCACATCCACATAGCGAACATTTTCAAGCGGCAAAATACGTACTTAGATATTTGAAAAAACACCCTGATGGTAAAATAAAATTTTCATCTAATATTCAAAAATTTGTATGTTTCACAGACTCTGACTGGGGCACAGACACATATGACAGAAAATCGTATTCTGGGTATGTTGTATTTAAAGCGGGTGGTCCTATAGCTTGGGAGTCTCGGAAACAACCAGTTGTGGCTCTCAGCACAATGGAGGCTGAATACATCGCTGTATGCCAAGGAGCCAAAGAAGTTGCTTTCATTCGATGCCTGCTGAAAGAGCTAAATTTTGAACAGTACATCCAAAAACCCACCACTATATTTTGCGACAACCAAGGAGCTACCTTCATGGTAAAAAATGCAGCAGTTCAGAAGAAGAGTAAACACATTGATATCCGTTTTCACTATATTAGAAACCAATGCGAGGAAAATGAAATTGATGTAAAGTACGTGACTTCTGATGAAAACGCAGCTGATATTCTTACCAAAGTTTTAAACAAACAAAAACACATCAATGGATGTAAACTTTTAAATATTGAATTGTAATAAATCTTTGTATTAAATTTTTTTTGTAATGCATTTGGCTTGAGGGGGAGACTGTTGTAAACCTCTTGCAACCCTATTCAACCCAAATGTAATCAACACAAAAATATAAACAACCTTGTATTTATTCTATGTTTTTTCTCTTGTCATACTTTGGCGCTAAGAATATGTATAGACTAACCATTTTTTTTTGGTCGAAAACGTGTGGTCGAAGTAGACAATAATTGTTATACAGTTTACTGAATAAATCTAATCTTGAATTTGCACGATACGTATTTTATTTAAACAATTTCTGGACTTCAACATTGCGTCATTCACCCAACATGTTACATTTAATTTTTTTTTAAAAGAGTAAAAAAAAAATAAATATTTTTTTTCCCGTTAAGCATAAAATAGTACTAAGTCTAAAAAAACAATTTCAAAAGTGTTAAAAAGTAGTAAATATTTCTAAATATTATTTGTTATTTTTTTTATTATTTATCCGTTTTAAGTAAAAATGTACTATGTCCATTATACAAAAAAAAAAAATGCCGCATAATTTTACGACAGTTATTCGCCGCTGTGTCGTTTCAATTATTCCGCCGCTACCTTTATTCACTGAAGTACAACATATTTCTACGGTTGGAACGGAGAACCATGTTATGCGTGCTTAAATCATAACTAAGGCGCTATTTTGTCTCTATAAAATTTAGTGGCTTTAGCCTGTCTTTTAAAATAATTATTTTTTTTAATATTTGACAAAACAGGGCAACGTTGCGAATTCATACGAGAAGATTATTTAACGCCTGTTTAAAGAAAAATCAAGCGCTTGTTATAAAATAGGCAGCTTGTACGGCAGATCATATTTATGTCCTGCTAAACCTTAAAGTGTACTAAGTCAATATTTTTAATTGAAGCATTTTTTTTTAATAATTTGTTCAATTGTATCTTGTTAAGTTTCTAAATATTATTAACGAACATTTATAGTTTTTTACCTTTAATTTGTTTTATGATAATTTAATTTATGATAAAAATTATATAAAACTTTACAAGATTTATTAATTTTAATTTAAAAAAAAATAAAAAAAATTAATATATTTTTTCCGTTAAGCATAAAATGGTACTAAGTCACAAAAAAAATAATTTAAAAAGTGTTGAAAAATTAGTTTCAATACTTTTAGTAAATATTTCTTAATATTATTTGCTATTTTTTTATATTATTTATCCGTTTTTTGTAAAAATGTACTATGTCCATTATACAAAAAAAAAAAAAAAAAAAAAAAGAAAACAAGCCCTTAAAATATTTTATAGTTATTTATATTGTTTGTTATAAATAATTAAAATAAAAATTTTTTACCCCTTAGTCATAAAAATGTACTAAGTCGAATATTAAGATATTGCTATAAATAAAGTTATTGAAGAAATTAGTGAAAGTATCAGATTAATAAATATGTATTTATGAATTTATGTATTGATATTTATTTGAGGACAGCAGCTTCAAAATAAAATATTATTTTAGTATCTTTTCGCCAAACATAAGGAAAAGTGAGACAAGTAGAATAATCTGAAATAAAACAATTATGATGCAATTGCGTTCATTATTTATAGTAAATATTTAGAGTTTATTTATTATTTAGCACTTTTGTGTCCAGTCAAATATTGAGTTTTTTCTTGCGCAAAAAAAACCGACTTGAGACAAGTCGCGATTCTGGAATTTTGCTTACAGAAGGTGAAGTCGCAGAGATCAAAAACTATAACTGTAGCGTTAAACAAGTGATGAAGTCAAAAAGTGTTCCCAAATGCGTACTTGTTTTTTTCTTTTGTAGCAAATAAAACACGATTGATACTTTAAATTATTATCATGTGTACAATTGTCCTCTAAAGAAAAGAGCTTTAATGTGAAGGTTTGGCATTGTCTCTACAACAGGAGTTTTTTTAAAAATTTGCCAACTTTGCAAATACCTTAGGAAATGCTGCATTCAAAAATGTATTTTTTTATATTTTGATAAAATCTTATTGACTTTTACTCGAACCATTAAAAGTGTTTTTATTCTTTAATCTCTTTTTATATGTTTGCAAAAATTATATTCTATTTTCATTTCTATCAGACTCTAAGAGGATTATCCTTTTTTTCATCTGTGCTCATAACAACAATTTTAAGAAATTTTAATATTTAAATAAAGATTTATAAAATATGTTTAAATATGACAAATAACATTTTTATGGTTTTTTTTTTAATAAAAGAAAAAGTAATTTTGTTTCAATTTATATTGAGATTTCCTTTTTCATTTAACTGGAAAGAAAGTTGTTTTAATTAAATAATATTTCTTTATTTAATTTTTTTTTTTTCATTTTGGCCTTAAGATCAAAAATGTTTTAATAAAAAAGGGATTTTTTCTACAGGGGTAACAAAAAAAATTCGAACTTTTATAAAGTAAAAAATTGTATAAAAAAACTAAAAAAAACTGAATGAGATTTACAGTGAGTAGAAGAAAAAAAATCGAAATTATAATTTTATTTTTATTTGCAAAGAATTTTATTTATACAAAAAACATATTTGTTGGATATTCCTTGCCACTTATTTTTTTTTTTTTTTGTTGCTTTCTTTGTATTAACTAAGACAGCGGACAAAAATTAATAAGATGCAGTAAGTTGATGGCTCTAGAATCTCAGAAATTTAAATGCAGCCATTTTGATGACTTACCAGCTCTAACGCTAAGAATAACGTTGTTTGTTAGAGTAGCATTTGTTTGTCGATGTTCAATAATACATGCAGCGCGCATCTCTTTGTTAAGAGTGGTCGTTTATTAAAATTTTGTTCTTAGTTCTTTTAAAATTTATTAATATGTAGACAAGAATTTTTTTGTGATAAAAAAAAATTTTGTTTACATTCTTTTTGTTACCACTGTCTTTAGAGGATTTTTATTTTTTAATATAAAAATTGTTACATATGTAAATTATTTACTCATGTATAAAAATGTTTTAACATATTTTATAATGCTGTTATTTTTGCTGTTGTTTATTTGTGAACACAAAAAAGGTTGGTATTTAATAAAAAAAAAGAAAAAAAAGGAGAAACAAAACTAAAAACAAAAATTACTAAAAAAGTAAAACAACTGAAAATAATGTCAGCTAAAGTTCTTTGTTAAAATAAATAGGCTTTTTGTTTTTTTATGTCGACCTTATTTTTTTTACAAGTTTTAAATATTCAATTACAAAACCTAAAACAAACGACAGCGAGAGATAGAGATACAGTTTTTTTGCACACTTGACTTCAAACAATTTAATTTAGAAATGGAATATAAAAAAAAAATTGCAAATTTTATTTAAAGCCAACCAGTTTTTGGAGTTAAAAAACACTAAACACTAAAAGGCTGCCTCGAAATTTATTTTTTTTATTTCGTAATTTTTCATAGAATTATAAAGTTCAATGCAGGTATTTACATATCGAACGTGACAATTAGGCAGCAACGGAAGAGTTGTATAGGTCCTTTTATTTTATTTTTTATTTTTTTATGGAAAAATTTTAATAAAAAATTTAAAAATTTTAATAATAATATATTGAACAAACATTTTAATAGAAATAAAAAAAAAAATTAATAGAAAAATTTTGATCAAACAATTTTAAAAAAAATTTCGATAGAAACATTTTAAATAAAAATTTTAATAAAAAAATTTTGATAGAAAAATTTTAATAGAAAAATTATAATAGAAAAATTTTGGTAAAAAAATTTTGATAGAAAAATTTTGATAGAAAAATTTTGATAGAAAAGATTTGATCAAAAAATTTTGATAGAAAAATTTTGATAAAAAAATTTTGATAGAAAAATTTTGATAGAAAAATTTTGATAGAAAAGATTTAATAGAAAAATTTTGATAGAAAAATTTTGATAGAAAAGAGTTGATAGAAAAGATTTGATAGAAAATTTTTGAAAGAAAACTTTTGATAGATAACTTTTAATAGAAAGTTTTTAAAAGAAAACTTTTGATAGAAAATTTTTGAAAGGTATCTTTTGATAGAAAATTCTTAAAAGGAAGCTTTTAAAAGAAAATTTTTTAAGGAAAACTTTTCAAAACTTTTTTCAAGAAAAACTTTTGAAGGATAATTATTGATATAAAACTTTTCAAGGAATACTTTTGAAAGAAATTTTTTAAAATAAAATTTTTTATAGAAAATTTCTAATAGAACACTTTTGATATAAAACTTTTGCTAGAAAACTTTTGACAAAAAAATTTAATAGGAAAACTTTGATAAAAAAATAAAAACAAATTTTTTTTGAGAGTAAAATTTTTAGAAAAATTTTAATAAACCAAAATTAATAGAAAACTTTTGATAGAAAACTTTTAATATAAAATTTTTTATAGAAAATTTCTAATAGAAAACTTTTGATAGAAAATTTTTGATAAAAAAAATTTTGATAGGAAAACTTTGATAGAAATATAATAATAAATTTTTTTGATTAAAACTTTTTTAGAAAAATTTTACTAAACAAAATTTTATAGAAAACTTTCGATAGAAAAAGTTTTAGTAAAATAAATTTAATGGAAAATTTTAAATAAGAAAATTTTGTTAGAAAAATTTTTATAAAAAGATTTTGATAAAAAAATTTTGTTAAAAGAATTTTGATAAAAAATTTTAACAGAAAAATTTTAATAAAAAATTTTAATAGAAAAATATTAGTAAGAAAATTTGATAGAAAAATTTGCTGGACAAATTTTAATAACCTAATGTTGTTAGAAAAATTCCGATAAAATACTTTGTTTAAATTTTGATAATGAAACATTTTGATAAAAAATTTTAATAGAAAAATTTTGATAAAAATTTTTATTAGAAATATTTTGATAAAAATTTTTATTAGAAAAATTTTGATAAAAAATTTTATTAGAAAAATTTTGATAAAAAATTTTATTAGAAAAATTTTGATAAAAAATTTTATTAGAAAAATTTTGATAAAAAATTTTATTAGAAAATTTTGATAAAAAATTTTATTAGAAAAATTTTGATAAAAAATTTTATTAGAAAAATTTTGATAAAAAATTTTATTAGAAAAATTTTGATAAAAATTTTTATTAGAAAAATTGTGATAAAAAATTTTATTAGAAAAATTTTGATAAAAATTTTGTTAAAAAAAATTTGATAAAAATTTTGTTAAAAAAAATTTGATAAAAATTTTATTAGAAAAATTTTGATAAAAATTTTATTAGAAAAATTTTGATAAAAATTTTTATTAGAAAAATTTTTATAAAATTTTTATTAGAAAAATTTTAATTTTTTCTTTGTAAAAAAAACAGAAATTTAAATAAATGAACTAAAGGCAGAATTAATTTTCAATTTATTTATAATATAAACAGTTCAAATTCTAATTTAATAAAAAAACGAGCATTGTTGGCCGCATGTCACGAATAAAATGAAAAATTTTAATTTTTCGTTAATTTTGTTATCAGCATAAAACAGTGACTTCAGTGGAAATAATCTAAAGGTGTCATCAAATCGCTTAATTTTTATTTCAGTAAATAAAGTCAAGGATTGCCATCACTGTATCTTTTGGCATTAATGTGAATTATGTTTTTGAAAAGCAAAATCATTGATTATGGTGCGCTTTAGATCTGAATCAATCAAGATCCGGCTTCATCTTTGTAAGCCGCACGCAAACGAGTTTGATGGACGTAGTGGAGTTTTTAGGATCTGTTGTGGATTAGCTTAAGTCTATATGTGCCAGCTATTGTTTATTAACAAACCCATAAAGTAAAAAAAAAAAGAGTCTCATCGCTGAAGTAAAATTAGCGTTAAAAAAGTCTCCTTAAAGTTGTTTGATTTGATGATTGATTTTGAAAGTTAATCTGAACTTTTTAATTTTCCAGAGTATTCGATAAAAAAGTAGTTTTAGCTGGCCTAAACACCCATTATTGTTGATGTAAATTGTTTAAGTAAATAAATGACTAAAAATTTTACACAATCAAATCAATTGGGTATTTTTTTAATTTTTTTCCCATCTCTCTCCATGGTCAAGTTTTCAAATCAATTAATTTTAATTTATGTTGCTACCAATTGGTTTTGTTTTCTCATTAAATGGTCATTTTTACTATTGTAAAATAAGCAATAACTATGAAACTTTTATTGTTGTTAAGTGGTTGATGTAGCAACAAAAAAAAAATTTAAATAAATTTTCAATAATTGTTGTTGCTTTTGTTTAGTTCTTATTTTATAAAAAGAGCACAACAATTTGCATGTCGAGATCAAACTAAAAATTTTGTAATGGAATAAATTTAATTTCTAAATTGTATAGAACTTGTTCGTGTGCTTGCTGGCTGCGTGCTATAATTTAACAATTTCAACATAATTTATTTGCCATAAATTATTGTGCAGTAATAAATTTTCACATAAATATTCATGCACACAGTGCTTTAAATAAATAAAAAAAGAGGAAGAGAGTTACTGTAATTGGATTATGCTGAAGTGAAGCGTATAATAAATTTATAATTGAAGCTACAGGTTATTTTAAATGTTAGAAAGAAATATAAATTTAAATTTATTGCAAATTACGTTTAACATTGCACTTATTTAATTTAAATTAATATTTTTTTTTTATGTTTGTATTTATTGCACTTTTTGAACTGATTATCAAACGTAAAAACAAAAGTTTCATAATTTTAAATATTAAAGGGTGTCCCTTTTAAAACACATTTGACTTAAGCCTGTCTTTGAAATTGTAAGGGATCCTTAAAAACATTTTAATAAACCTATCAATTACAGAAAGTAATAAAAAAAATAAACTTAAAAATTAAAGGGTGTCCCTATAGATGACATTACTTTATTTAGTTGATTCTATATTTTGAAACGTTACAGCTAAGCTGTTGAAGATTACACAGAAGTTGTACTTTTATGTCTTGTGTAGCTACAGCTATAAATATTTTATATTGGAAGTTAAAGGGTGTCCCCACTAATGATCTAACTTAATGTCTATGGCCTTATTCTTTAAAAAGTTATAAATAGAAAGTTGAAATATAAACAGCACGTGTATTTTTTAGTCTGTTATAAGTTTTTTTGATATTTCAAATTAAAGGGTGCCCCCATAGGGGATGTAAGTTATTTAAATGACTTTATATTTTGAGCCATTTAAAGCAAAACAGTTGAAAGCTTTATAGAACATGTTCTTCTATATCTGCTATATAACTACAAACATTAATATTTAAGATTAAAATTTAAAGGGTGTCCCCATAGATGATATGATTTTATATCTATAACATTATCTTTAAAATCACTCAAGGCAGACGGTATTAACTAACACAGCACGTTTATTGCTAAATCTTCTATAATAAAAATCATAAAATTTAAAATTAAAGGGTGTCCTCATAGGTGATATAACGTTATTTTTTGTCCCTATATTTTGAACCGCTAAAGTTAAATGATTGAAAATTGCACAGAATATGTGTTTCAATGTCTGTTTGAATTACAACTATAAATATTTAAAATTGAAAAATAAAGGGTGCCCCATAGGTGATGTAATTTTATGTCTATGGCTTTATTTTTTCAGTAGTTATAAATAGAAAGTTAAAATTTACACAGCACGAGTGTTTTTATGTCTTATAAAATTTTAAATTAAAGGGTGTCCCCATAGGAGATGTATGTTAACTTAAAAGATCCTATATTTTGAACTGTTTATAGTCAAACCATTGAAAACATTACAGAAAATGTTCTTCTATATCTGCTATAACCACAACCGTTATTATATTAAATTAGTAACTAAAGGGTGTCCCCGTAGGTGATATAATTTTTTGTCTATAGCATTCTTTTTTAAATCGCTCAAGACAGACGGTAAAAAATTACACCGCACTTTTATTACTAAGTCTGCTGTAATAAAAATCCTTAAATAAAAATTAAAGGGTGTCCCCATAGTTGATGTAATATTATTTATAAGATCTTATATTTTGAACCGCTACATTTAAATAGTTAAAAGTAACAAAATACACTTATACATTTTATATTAGAAATTAAAGGGTGTCCCCATAGGTGATATAATTCTAAATCTAAGACATTATTTCTTGAATCGCTCTAGATAGGCAGCTGTAATTTATACTGCATGTTCATTGCTAGGCTTGTCATAACAAAAATTATAAAATTGAAAATTAAAGGGTGTCTCCATAGGCTATGTTACCTTATGTATATGGCCTCTGTCCATCGGCCTGTTGTTAAACCCTTTTTTTATTCCTTGTAGTTATTTTTTTTTTATTAAAAAATATTGTTCCAATTCTGTTTTTGTTCTGTTACAGGTTTTAATTATTTAAACCACCCCGTTGTTGCAGGTTTTATTGACTTCTGGAACAATGTTTCAGCTCTGTTGGTGTTAAAAAGGAGCTTTGGTTTGATGTTGGTTCACTTATTTTATTTCGAGGAAAAGTTAATGTTAAAGGATTTAATATATATTAGAAATATGAGATTGTTGGGGCTCGAACCCAGGTCATCGGAGCAAACACATACTTATTGGTCATATTGTACTCTTCGTTCCCAATTTTGTAAACGATTGTGGCTTTATTCTAGTGCTGTTCTTGCTTCATGTTGAACAATTTGTTGATTGTTCTCCTCGGTCTAGAGGAACCTTAAAAAAACTGTCATCAAAAATATTCCCAATTCTGTTCACATTGCAGTCATCAAAGATTGGGTAGCCAAGCTCGACATTGGATTGACCGGCAACACTATCGATGGACTAATTGCTACTGGTGTTGCTTATACTGCCATTCATGTTCTCCCAGCATGCATAAGATGTGAATTCAGTTCTTTTTAAATTAACTTCCTTTGCCAAATCCAATTTTATTAATTTAGATTTCATTTTTAATTCAGATCAGGTCAGATTGTTATTTGAATCATTTAATTATCACTTACCAGCCAATTGTAGCTGTAAGTTTCTTTACTCTTTGTGGCATTAGCTGAATCCTGCACACAAGGAACCGCTACTATTTTTAGTTTGGAAAGAACTAAGTTAATTTTGAATGCATTAAAACTAAGGAAATTGTGTTCCAGATAAGAAATAAAAATCTGCGATACGTTTAAATTTTTAACTCAATTTTGTTATTCGTTGTTGATATGGAGGTCATAATAAAACTCTTTCAAGTCATTCAAATATGATTCTAGAAAACAGAGAAAAGTATACATTCTTACTTCGCCCACTGTTTTTGTTTAAATTATTTATTTATTTCACTTTTAGTTAAAATTCATTTATTGTTTAATAATATTTTTCTTGAGAATCAGAAG
Organism: Cistogaster globosa; assembly: GCA_937654795.1. Classification (NCBI taxonomy): domain Eukaryota; kingdom Metazoa; phylum Arthropoda; class Insecta; order Diptera; family Tachinidae; genus Cistogaster; species Cistogaster globosa. The sequence continues at coordinate 6,909,547 of OW569406.1, forward strand.
TATTCTTAAACCTTCTGTTATCTTTCCCATAATGTGACATATTTTTGTTTCACTCTTTTCTGTCTCTTTCTTTCTTTCTAGTTAGTTGGCTCTGTTTTAGTAACAATTTAATAACACATTTATTCTTTCAGGAGCTTATGCTTTTTATTATTATCATACAAATGAGATTCACAAAAATCCTCTTAAAATATGAATTCTTTATTAAAATAATATTTTCAAGATTTTAGAATAATTTAGAGAATTTTTCAACCGCAAAACAGACACAAGAATAATAAATTTATTTTTAATTTTTGTTAAGTTTCAATTAAAATTATACAAAAATAAAAATTTTATTATAATAAAAAAAAATTTAAATCAATCACAAAATTTATCGAAAAAGGGTTAATTTAATGTGGTGTTAATTTATTAGTATGAACAAAGTTCTAAATCACAAGAATTTCTTTGTTTTTGAAAAGGAAAAAGGTAAGAAAACACTTTATTAGCGCCTCCTTAGGATATGCTTTGATTTTTAAACACAAATTAGTTTAACGAGTTCTTTGTTGATTAAATAATTATTTCAGAGAGAGAGAGAGAGAGAGAGAGAGACAGTTACAAATCAATGCAATTATTGGAGAGGAACGCAGAAGAAATTCTAACGGATTTTAACACAATACATAATAAAATCACATACACAATGGAAAAAGAGAAAGATGGAACCTTACATTATCTTGACATAACAATAACACGAGGAATTGACTCATTAAATTTTGACATATACAGAAAACCAACCACAACAGACATAACTATCCACAGTTCCTCAAACCATCCCACCCAACATAAACTTGCAGTATTTAGACATATGATTAACAGACTTAAGACAGTCCCACTTTCTCCAGACAAATATAACAAAGAACTGGACACAATTTACACTATAGCTAAAAATAACGGTTACAACTGCACTACTATCGACAAACTACTTAGACAATACAACACTAAAAACAAGAAGAAAGAAAACAAGGAGGCAATCGATACAACACGACCACACATTTTTACTTACACAGGACCAGAAATATATAGATTAATTAACCTTTTTCAGAAAGAAGGTTTACAGACAGCACTAAAGACGAGCAACACTCTACGAAACAATCTCAAGACATCAACAGAAATAACCGATAAATTTAACACCAGGGGAGTATACAGACTTAATTGCACCTGCAACCATACATACATAGGACAAACTGGACGAACATTAAAAACAAGGTTTACAGAACACATACGATCATATAAACGGAAAGGAGAAGACTCTAACTTTGCAATACACCTTAACACACATGAACACGAGCCAAGGGAAATAGATGAGTGTATGACGTAAAAAAAAACGAAGACTGGACATTCTTGAAAACATGGAAATATAGAAAACACGAACGTTTATCGGAGATATTACTAACGAACAGTTAAATACAACCTCCGACACAATTTTTACACCACTTGAACTTTTAAAACAAACTTACAAACGCAAAACACCCACAGATGGTCACACTTACCTCCCCAATAATAAAAGATTGAAATATTAAAATTATATACCTTCAATAAAGATGACAGATATCAGGCAATCTACCTGCATAATACCATTTTTAAATAGACACTATCCTAACGGACAAAACTACCTGAACCCACCACTTTCTATGCAACAAACACCTTACACTATCTAACCAGTACTAACCAAAACGCGGCTTGAAAATTATGTCTTTACATCGAAAGCGCTCTCCAACCGTACCAAATAAACAGCCAGTGACGACGGTCTTCACCGAAAGGTATGACAACAGTATTTTATTTACTGGCGGAATAAATCCAAATAACTTAATACCAGGAAGTGAAGTTGTTTAACTGTCGTACAGTCTGGCGGATTCCTTGAACCAGTTAGTAAAAATTGCAACTGAGCAAAAACTGTACAATATATTTCATGGTTCAACCAAGCGAAATTGAAAATTATGTTGAATTATTTACGTACGTGAGAGAGGATGCGGCTGTATAGTCGGAAAAATACAACTTATCTCACTCTTGACGTTTGAGGTTTAATCAAGAGAAATCACTCGGAATGATGCATGCACTGGACGGGACTACTGCTGGGTGACCATGTGCAGAGAAGAAAAGTTTCCATTAGAGAAAAGGTTTTTAGGCTGCTGAGAATACGTCCCGGAACTCTTTAATTGAATCTCTATAAATAAGGCAGGTCAACTAATGGTATTATTAGCAGCAAAGTATTGGCTGCAAGGAATTCTACTGCTACGTTTTATGGTGCAACAGTCCAACAATGTTGCACTTAGATCCTAGAACAAGTGGAAATAAATAAATGCTAGAAAACAGACTCTATAAGTTTTTAAAAAGGCTTTGGGCAGAAAGGCAGCGATGGTACTAACTTCTGGCAATAGGATAAGCCAACATCATTTGTCGATTATCTGATTTATATAAAAATCAAGAAAGTTGGCTGGTATTACTGAGAATTATGCGTTTAAGCATTTTCGTTGTGGTTGTCATGAGTGACTTTTGTCGAATAAAATTGTTAGAAATTACGTGGAAATCCTGTGATAAAAATTTGACAATAATCTGTTGACTAGTTTTAAGTAAAAGTTTTTTGAGTGAAGTGGTTTTTAGCAAAGAGGAGCTTCGATGTTCCTGATCACAATTTCTTTGTAACACTGAAGAATGGAAGGCATTCGAAAAAGTTTTTTAGTTTTCTGTGTTTAAAATTAAATATTAACGTTACCTTAATTTCAAATTACGTTAAAATAATAAAAAGTCTGTACTTTGAACTTGTATACAGCATGAACAATTAAATTAAAAAATGTAAAGAAGGGATTCTTTAACTGAACTTGGAAAGGCTCACCTGGCTTCCGGAAGAAACTCTTTTTAATTAATTAAAGATGAAGACAATAAAAATGATAGGACCAAAAAAAGTTGATTTTTTTAAATGTCCAGCTCTGCAAAAGCACTGACGTCAATTTAGAGACAAATATTCAATGCAAGATGTTGTAGGAGTTATAAGTTATTTTACTGGAGATCTGTAAAATCATGTATCAGTCTTTATGATTGAAAATTATTAGACTTTTTTTCTGGGTAAAATCTAAGGCAGGAAAAGATGCTTGTTTTTATTGTTTTTGTTTCAGTTAACACGTGACCCAAGGAAGTACCTTCCAAGGACTAACAAATTTCTAGATTTCGGAAAATGTATCATTCTCGGTGCAGTCAGGTGGTCAGATTCAGTGGCTGATTGATAAGTAGTGTAACTTATATTTAGAAAAAGACTTAAGGTGTCCTGCAGAGTTAAATATAAAGAAGAACAAAATGGATAAATGGTTTAACGAGTGAAGTAATCATATATTGGATATGCAGATTGCACTTTCGAATATCTAAAAACTAATGTGTTATAGGGATGCATGGGGAGTAAATGCTATTGAAAGCAACTCAATGATCCTTCACCTCTTCTTGATGAGCTTAATTTTTTTGAAGATCCAGCTCTGGTTTTTGATTTGCTAAACTCTACGAGGGCTGCTCTATATATTTCTGGCCTAATAGTGAATATGCGAATATTTATAATCAAAAATGGTTTTATTGTTTTTCAAAGTATTCTCCAGCATGATTTATACACTTTTGCATGCGCTCAAACCAGTTGTCGAAGCACTTTTTCCACTCCGATTGAGACACCTCTAAAACATGGTTTTTGAAGACTTCAACAGCTTCTTCTGGCGACGAAAATCGTTGACCATGCATTTTGTTTCTGATGTGCGGAAACAAGAAGAAGTCATTAGGTGCCAAGTCAGGGCTGTACGGCGGATGACCCATTAATTCGACGTTTTGGCCAGTCAAAAACACTCTGGTTTAAGCCGGTGTGTGAGAGCTCGCATTGTCATGGTGAACAACGATTCGTCTTCTCTTGTTAGTTTTTCGAATTTTTTCGATGACTTCAGGCAAACAAATTGTAGTGTACCACTCAGAAGTGACCGTCCTACGTTGCTCAAGTGGAACAGTCGCCACATGACCAGTTTTGCCGAAGAAACAGGCGACCATTTGCTTCGAAGTGCTTCTTCCACGAACAACTTTCGTTGGATTTTGCTCGTCTTTGAAGACCCACACGGTCGATTGTTATTTCGTTTCGGGCTCATACGTATAGATCCATGATTCGTCACCTGTGACGATCTTATAAACGTCTTTTGAAGCACCGCAATCGTAGTTTTGCAACATTTCTTTGCACCAATCGACACGAGCCTTTTTTTGAGCGACTTTTAAATCGTGCGGAATCTAACGTGAACAAACCTTTTTTACGGCCAGGTGTTCATCAGTATCGAATGTATGCTGGTGGAAGAAATGTCCAAGGATGTCTCTATCTCTCGGTATGTCGCATGTCGATCTTGCATGATGAGTTCACGCACGGCATCGTCTTTCACGGAATTCGTCTTTTAGCGAGCTTCGGCCACGATTAAATTCATTATACAAATTTTTCACAGTGCTATAGGATGGTGCTTCATCGCCATACAAAGATTTAAGTTCATCAATGCACTCTTGTCATGATAATCCACGTCGAAAGTTGTGAAAAATGATGGCACGAAAATGTTCACGAGTTAATTCCATTTTTTTCTAATTTAAATTTTTTCAAGTCACTGTAAACAACACAAATAATGGTCGTACGTCAAAACGTTTTGAGTACGATTATGCTTAAAAATGACAAACTTTCCAATGCAAATGTCAGATTGCACTTGACAGCACTCAGTGTTGCCAGGCCAGAAATATATATAGCAGCCCTCGTATTCTATATTTCCAATAAGTTTTTTCAATGTTAATATTCTTTCTTTTGTTTCAATTCAAAAAAAATTGTGTAAATAATTTCCGCTTTAATAATAATTTTTTTTTGTTTTTTTTTTTCATTTTTCAAACTTAAAGTTTGATTAAGATTTCAATAACATGGAGTTTGAAAATTTCAACTATAAAATCTTTTTTCATAAATATTTTGTTTTAAAAATAATTTTCGCCTTTTAATTTTTATTTTAGCAAATTCTCCTGATCGATTTTAGACAAAATTTTTAAACATTTTGTGTGGTTGCTTTTTCACTTCCTTTGTTGCCACTGAGATGTATAAATTAGGTGCGTGTGTGTGTGTGTGTGTGTGTAGTAAACATTTAGCAAAGGGTGTTTCTATTCATAAGCTCCTGAAAATAAAGGAAGATGAAGTTTGAAAACTCTATTGTAATGTTGTCTGTGGGACTTATGTTTTCTTTAGAAAATTTACTTACGTTGAGGCAAAGCTAAAGCAAATAATTTAATTTTTTCATATTCCTATCTGAAAATATGTATGTGTGAGTATATGTGTGTGTGTGCTTCTAAAAATATTATGAATGTATTTTTAGTTGCTGTTGTGGGTGTAGATATTTTACATATATAATTTTCAGCAAAATTGTTATTATAGAAACGAGACTAGAAATTTTCTACTCCCTGTGGTAAAACATACTTCGAAAAAATTTCTAAAAAGAAGATAATCTATCTACGAGATAAGGATATCACACATGATGGAGCTTCGAAAATCTAGTATTTGAAGAAGAGGGCACACAAACCAGAAAGAACCCTGAGCAAAAAATTATTTTACCTCATCTTCATGTTGCATTTATTTAAAAAAGACATTATGCAGGCATATCAATGGTATTCCTAATTTCATGTTGTTGTAAAGTCTAAAGCAAAGTATATTTTAAAGTGTAAGCTAAAGCGTAATTTAAACTCTAGAATAAAATTTTTTTTGTACAACCTAAGGTAAGTTACAAACGAAAGTCCATGAAGTCCAAAATTAAATCTAAATTATAAACTCAAGTCTAATATAATTTATTATCTAAAGTCTAAACGAAAGTATAAGTTTAGGCTAAGATCTAAGCTAAATTTAAAACTAAAGTATAATCTTAAATTTAGTTTAAGCTTAAGCTAAAGTTAAGTAAAGCAAGGTATTAACTGATGTCAAAGCTAAAGACGAATCTAACGTCCAAACTTAAGTCGAATTTAAAGTTTAATTTAAAGTATAAATTCTAATCTGAAGTACCTAAAGTCTAATCAAAATCTTTAAACAAACAATTATTTAATCTTAATTATACACTGAAGTCTAATTTAAATTCTAAACTTAAGTATACGCTAAGGACTAATCTTAAGAATAAACAGAAGTCTTATCTTAATTCTAAACTGAAATCTTACTTAGGGTTTAAACTATCAGTCTAAGCTAAAGTATAATCAAAATTCTCAAATTAACTATAATCTAAACTACAGTCTACACTGACGTCTCATTTAAATTTTAAACTGAAGTCTAAGCTAAACTCTGATCAAAAGTCTAATATAAAGTATAATGAAAAGTCTTAAATAAAGTATAATTGAGTCTAAACTTAATTTCAATTTGTTTTATAAGAAAATTAAAAATGTCTTAAATTGTTAACATAAAGTTAGAGAATCATATAACTGTTAATACAAACAACAGAAAATGTCGACTAATGTAGCGATTGTAGTATTTTTCAAAGTTAATGAATCGCACTACTGGCAAGCCATTTAACATCAGCTGTTTATAATTCAAAAAAGTATTGCCAAAAAGCTATGACTATTGGCGGTAGCAATAGCCGGCTGTGGGTAATATTTTATATGACCAAAATCTGAAATTACTTTTAGCTTTTTGATAACAACTATGGAAATTCTGTTTAATTATTTAATGCCCTCTAATATTCTTCATATTTAGAGCAAAAAGTGATAATTAAAATTGACAAGTGTTCAGTAATTTCGTAACGCACACAAAAATATTTTAAGACGGCAACAAGTCATTTTGAAACAGAATGTCTTAGATATCTGGGCAGTGAAATAAGCGAGTTAATTAAAAAGGGAAATTTAATTTCTTGTTTTTTGAAATAATTAAAATAACACTACATAATTCAATTGTTTTAGTTTTTGGATACATTTTTCAAATAACCACTTTTAACACAAAAAAGAAAAAAAGAAAAAAAAAAAAAACAAATAAATAAATAAATAAATAACTAAATAAATAAAATAAATAAAAAATAAATAAATAAATAAAAACCATTTAAATAAAATTTGCGAGCAGATCAACTGTTGTAAACAAATTATAATTATGTCAGACGCTCATTTAAGTTGAAGACCAAATATAAGTCTTCTGTAAAAAACTAATATTGACACCCATGCAAAATTGCATATGACTCACACAAGTAATAAGTCAGATGTAAAAAACATGTCATGTATACGAAGCTTAACTCACTATCCGCTCTAGAAATATTTGACATTGCCAAAAACTCTTCCACGTAACATTTTCTAAATTCATGCAATGGAGTTCTCTAAACTCGTCATCTAAATTTTGTATCTCACTGTCAACAAGAAACTAGAAACTTTTTTATTAATAACGTTTTTAAGGGTCAATATAAGAAAGTCTTTTTTTAAGTAGACTTCAGTGTAAAAGGTAGTACAATTATCAATGGATTTATTTAATTCTGTAGCGTTAGTGTAGAATCACAACAGACGACGGTAACGGAAAGATTTATCGTTGCTGAGAGTAAGTAAACAAAATAACGACGATTCTCTGGCGGCATTCATAATAGGTCTGTTTCTTTACTCTACTTTTTGCACGAAAAGCGTTCCCGTACTTAAAAATTGAGTAAATGAGAGCGGTTTTGAGAGAATAAAGTTCTTCTTCTTTTTGCACGAAACAGCCCAAACTTTTTCTTCGTGCAAGTTATTTTTATTTGTGAAGCAGCTGTAAAACATAATTAAAATAAAAACAAATAAAAAAGTCACTAGCAATATTTAAAACAGGGTAAAATAGTAATTCTAATATAAAAGACAATTTGTAATGGCAAATGAAGACGAATTAAAAAACATTGTTGCAGATATGGTAGTGAGAGTTCAAGTGATTTTAATGATTGTGAAGACATCCTAGACCTTATTGAACATGATTTCGACTTAGAAGAATAAGTTTTGTAGTTTCATTTTGAAATTTTTAAATGGCAAAAGAGGAATAGCATTCCAAATTATTTGAATGAAATTGTTATATGAGAGTTATATTTAAATTTATTCGCAAAATTTGCAAAAGACCCCACATATGCTTCTTTGCGAGCTGACAAACGCAACAAATTTGTAAGAACTGTTCCTATTTGTTTTTTTTTTTTTTTAAATTGATTTTTTTATTGAAACAGTCAAAACACTATGACGTTTTAATTTGTGTTTAAAATTTAAATTTTGTATTCCCGTACTTTTATACAATTTTTTCTCTTTATGAGAGAAAATTTAACTTGCTCTCATTTTCACGAATTTTACCCAAAAAGTAAAGAAACAGACCTAATATTTATTTTCATTTCAGCTTTGTGTTTGTTTTTAAAAATATTGTGTTAAAATATTTTATTACATTTAAATGAATTAGATAAATTCTATTAAAAACTCGATGAAACGTAAAGAATATTAAGTACATTTAACATATCCATGGCATTAGAGTCTATTGGATTGGTTAACCTTGTAAGAGATTCAATAGGTCTTTTCAAAACCTTCACACAAATTGAAGAGCGGGACGAAGAATAAATGATGACTGACTTAAGATGAGACATGGGCTCATATTTTTCACCTTTTCAGTTATTTTTTCAATCAATTTTATTTTCATATTTTTAACTTTTCAATTATGTTTTTCATTTACGTACATACATGTATCAGTTTTTTTAAAATATTTTTATTTTTGAAATTTTGTTCTATTTTTATATAAATAATGTGCCTTTGCTATTATTGTGAATTCAAATGCTTATAAAATACTTATATTTCTGGCAATATTGTTAGGAGAGTGAGAGACTAAATGTGAGAGAATAATGAAAACCGACAAGAAAATAAAATTTTATCTCAGCGGCATTGTCGTTGAACGATAACTTATGTCAAATTTGTATGAAAATATCGTTACCGTCGTGTGTTGTGTTCCTACACTTAAACTTTGTATTGAAAATATGTATTAGTTTTTACAAATATAATTTACAATAAAATTATTTGTCATAGATAAATATGTTGAATAAATTTTAACATGAAGTTGCAAAATTAGTTGTCAAAGTGGTAAACACGTTGACTACAAACTTGGTTGGCCAGAGTTCAACTTCTGCGGCAACCAAAAAATAAATTTTTTTCTGTTTAAATGGTATAAAAAAACATATTCAGAATTAACATTAAACATAAAGCCTTCTTCGTCGGTTCTTCTTCACAGCATATTAGCCGGCGAAGTAAAATAAATTATAAAATGCAATATCTTTCTCTTTCCACCACACCTGTCTTATCTCTCATCTATCCCTTTCCTAAAGAATGTAGCACGGTTACGAAAATAACTAAATAGGTTTTAATGCCTGAAGTGCTACTCCACTTTAAAAAAAATCTTCGTTTTGGAAAAAAGATCTTCAAGTCTTTGTTTTGTTGAAAATATCTTTAAAACTAATTAAAAATCTTCATTCTGGCATCGCTGCTCACATGGCCTTCTTTTTTTTTATTCACAAAACGTTTTTATTACTGCATGCAGGGTGCTTAATTTAAAACAAGCCAGATATTTTTAGTTACCAGTGTACAATAATCATTTCTGGATTCGCATCTTTCATTAGACTTGTGTAGTTCATAAACGAACTAGTTTATTTAAACGATTCCATCGATTGAACTAAGTAAACTAGTTCATACTCTTAAGTAAACCTAGTTCATTTTTGAACTATGCTTTGTATTTGAACTACCAGACAAGATAAACTAGAAACCATATTTTTTTCTTGTTGACTATTTCCGAGATGAAATTAGTGCTGTCACGCATTTAATTTAACATTAGTTATGGCAATGCTACAGTATTGTTGCCATCATAGTTTAAAAAGAACATTTGAACTAAAAGAGCTTGAACTAAAGAAAGGGTTTAAACTAGAAGTTGAAAGTTGATCTAAGAGAGATTTTGAACTAAAGAGAGCCTTTGAACTAAATTTTGAACTAGTTCATTTTCAAACTTTGAACTAAAAAGAGCGATCACTAAATTGAACTATATGGCACAAGTCTATCTTTCATCAATTTTAAGCAGCCATTTTTCTTGCCCATCATATTAGAGGCGCCATCTGCAGCACAATTGCAATTTTTAAATTGCATATTTTTTTGGTATATCATTGATATCAAGTAGTTTTCAAACTTATTTTTGTAGAATTTTCCTTTTTTTGTTTAATTTGACAGCGATATCTAGCATTGCATTTAAATAATTCAAAGCGAAATGGTTAAAGGCGCGTCGAGTTCATTTTCAAATTGCCCCCCTGTCTGGGATCTGCTTTAGTCTAGACTCAAGACTATTTTATTTTGAACTAAAAACACACTTAAGACTAGATTTTAATCTGAAGAATACAATGGGAACAAAAAAAAAAAATAAATAAAAATAAATGAATATAATAAATCAGCAATTTATGAAAGGCAGACAAAGTGTCACACTCAAGTAGCAGAGAAGCATTCGAGCTTAGTTTTTGTACTGAAGCGGTGCAATATGTATTTAGAATATTTTTTAAAGCCAGAGGTAAACTATTTTAAAAAGAATTATATATTTTCACTTTGATTACGTTCTTTCCAAGTTCTGTCTTTTTGTCATTCTCTGCTCAGAATAATCTTAAGATGGCTTGCTAATTAATATAAAATATTTCATAGTTGGATAAGGAAATTTGAAACCGAAGTTAATATCAAACTATTAAAACTAAAAAGTTATTCATGTTTAAGCCAACAACAACATTCAGGAAAACAGTTTTTCTAAAGTAAATAATAATTGAAATTATAGGTGGAATAGAATATCATTCAAATGTCCACCATGACTGCGTCTGCAGACATCGATCCGAATATCGAAATTTTCAGTGACTTTTCGACATGTTGCTGGTGTTATCTCACGAATTGCAACTTGAATGTTGTTCTTTAGATCATTAATTGTTTGTGGCATGTAAGCATACACTCGACTCTTCAAAAAACCCCATAAAAAAATCTAATGGTGTTAAATCACATGACCTTGGAGGCCACTTGAAATCTGCATTTCGTGAAATTACACGTTGAGGAAAATTTGATCGCAAAAGCGTAATGTTTTCTCGAGTTGTGTGACATGTAGCACCGTCTTGCTAGAAATAGACGTCAGGCACATCAATATGATTCAATTGTGTCCATAAAAAGTCTCTCAACATTGATTGCTATCGCTCAGCATTCACAGTAACAGCATTTCCAGCATCATTTTCGAAGAAAAATGACCCAACGATTCCATTTGCCCAAAATGCACACCAAACAGTAACTTTTTGTGGGTGTAGAGATTTTTCATGAATAACACGAGGATTTTCATCACCCCAGATACGACAATTTTGCTTATTGACGAATCCATCTATTTTGAAATGAGCTTCGTCACTAAACAAAATTTTGCTTGAAAACAATGGATCTGTTGTTCGTTGTTCAATAATGCAACTAGCGAAATTACTACGTTGTAAAGAAAACTGTACTACCTTCTAATAAAAAAAATGGCTTATATCATTTGAAAAGATGTCACGTTTTAAAATTATATAGTGCTGACATCTAGGCGTCACATTTGGATGACCCTTTACAATATTTTTACTTTAAATGCTTTGAATGCTGTAGAATTTATTATTAAAAATATCTTTTAATTTATCATGATTTAAATTCATTTCAAGCATTTTATTTTTATTTTCTTGAAGAGTTTTACATTTTTAACGAATAAAATTATTTATGTTTTTCTTACTTTTTGCCAGAAGATTCCTTGGTTTTTTTCCCCAAATATTATTATCGCTGAAAATTCTTACCTGTAATAAAAAAGAGAATTTGCGTAAATTTAAAAATGTCTTTGAGGTTTTATTTAAAAGTAAAAAAATTATTTTCAATTAAATATTTAAATATATTTCGCTACCAGACGTTGGAATTCCTCTGGCAACGGTGAAACTGACCATAAAGAACAGCTACCTCAAAATGGCTCGCAGATTATGGGTAGAGGAAAGTTCCTGTTGTGTCTCCAGACAACTGTGGACTACATTGGACCTCAAGCGGACCAGGCAGCTGCTCGGACTGGACAGGAAATTCATAAGTATTACGGTCTCGGTAGTAACTGGTCACTGTCGAATAGGCAGGCATGCTGAAAGACTGGGTTTGCCTTATAATGATTTCTGTCACAGCTGTGGCTCGGAGGATGAGAAAGAGACCGTACTGCACCTCCTGGGCCATTGCCCATTCCTGGCTCGAAGAAGTTTAAGAATTCTGGGCTCTCCTTTTTTCAAGACTCTTAAGGAGTTATCATCTCACTCTATAGGGGACATAGCGAAGCTCATCCGGGAATCTTCATGGTTCTCAATTGAGTAGGAGAGTCGCGCCGCCTTCCGCAACGGGCCATACAGTTGTGCTCAAGTGAGCTTCGTCGTGAGAGGCTACCATTCCTAACGAAGTAACCAATAAAATATTTCGTGAGTTGTTATTAATGATGCCTGACTTTTGTTTAAAATTAATTAATTCAATGACTTCTTTTTTGATTTTTTTATTTTGGTTTCATTTTGTTTTTAACATAAATAAACTTTTGTCAAATTTTTGTTTATAAGTTGTGTTTTTGTAAAAATTGCTGGAAGTTCATTGGTTTAAAAATAAATTGAAATTCTTTTTAAATCTTTTCTACAACTAAAAAAATGAAAGTAGAAATAAGTTCAAAAATTTTAATAAATATTTTGTCTTTGAAACTGGCAACAGCTGATAATTAAAAATATTTTATTTTCTTAAAAATAACAATGTTAATCTTAATTCTGTTGCGCTGAAATTTATAAAGATTTGTGATGGGCATTGAACTCCCAACCTAATTTTAATATGTGAGAATTCGATTTAATAGACAGTTTTCAGGCTGTTCTCTTGGTTTGGATATAAATAACACCTTTTAAAATTATCTGTGAGAGGCAGAAAGATAAAAGTGAATCTTATAAAGAGAAAAAGAGAGGGAAAGAGAGAGAGAGAGAAACCGATTAAAAAGAGCAGAAAAAAGAGAATATCTTAAATGTGTTAATTGCAAGGCTGTGATTTGGAACTCTATGAAAGGGGTCTTAAACGAATGTGTTGAAGCAGTGTAAGATTGAGGAACCAGTAGGGCATCTTCCTCTAATAAAGTAATCAAACCCCTCTAGGATTATTTATGTCCACAAAATGGAGGCATAGATTTTCTAGTTCAGGATAGCGGTAAAAAAGATGCCATAACGCTTCTTTCTTCTCCTCATCGTTCTGCTTAATATCCATTTTTTAGGCAGGGAGACAATATCTGCAATGTTCCCTTATAGTGATCGTAAGCATTTCGGGTAATTACGCCTTCTTATACTACATGGCCGCGTTGTAAAAATTCACACAATGAGACATGTCAGTTCACAGAACCAGGTAATTTGAGCCAGATCGTATAAGACATCGTCAATTTGTTGCCCTCTAAAAAGGATAAGAAAGTCACAGAAGAAATAGATTTATGAGTAGCAAAGCGCACTCCCCTCCTTCAGTGGGCAGCAACTTCACTGCCATGTGTGAGGTACTATGACCTTTTACTCAACAAATTATACACGAAATAGTGTGGAACATCAATAAAACTCTACGAAATATTTTATGTACCCTCGTTTTTCTTTCATAAAGTACAAAAAATACACATTTTTTTCATTTTCTTTTTTTTTGCCAGCCAGCATTTAGTAAATGAATGGCAACTTAAATAGCTGAAGAAAAAAAAAGAAAACTTGTCATATTTCATACATCGTTTGCACTCTTAAACTTGTAAAACTTTTTCATTTATGCTTTCCTTTCATAAATCTTAAACATTTATTGTTCACAATTGTCTAAAAAAAAAAAAAAATACGAAACAAATTATTTCTTATTTTCTTTCTTTACAAGAAAACTTTGTTTTTTTTTATTTTTTTGTTTAATAAAAGTAGGTGTTAGAAAATAAAAGTTAATACCATGAATTATAAAACTTTTTTATTGCCCTTATGACAAATTAAAAAACAAAATAAAGTTTAAATGAAAAGAACAAAAGTTTAATAATTTTTTTTAAAGAAATTTCAATTGTTTGCGGTTTTGTGGCCAAAGCAGTTGTAGAGCAATTTTTTTTATTATTTGACTAAAAAGAAAAGAACTTCTAAGTATGAGTTCTTTTTACAGACAGATAGTTCTATGCAATAAAGGGTCCGCTATCTAAAGTATTTTGTTTTTCAACTAGTGCTTATTTCGTGAATGGTAACTTTTAGCTCATGTCTGATTTTACAGATCATTAGGTTTATCCTTCCGCTGAACGAATATGGTTGTGTATAAGCCTCAACAACGCTAAGAAATATTGCGACATAACTTTAAAAATCATGGTGTGGAATGTGTGAGAAATTTTCGTACGGATTTTGGAAGAATAGAAGCACCGTCAGTCCCGTAGGTTCGTTATCTGGTGAAAAAAGTGAAAGAAACTGGCATCCAAAAAATAGTGCGTACACCCAAGAATATTTCTGCTGTGGCAGAAAGAGTGCATGAAGCGCCATCAACATCAATTCAATGTCGTTCTCAACAATTGAACATTTCGTAGACATTATTGACACGAATTTTGCATAAAGACCTTGGTATGACGCCATACAAAGTCCAGTTGGTTCAGCAGTTAAAGACAACTGACCATCCAATGCGTTTTCGCTTCGCTAAGTACTTTTTTTTTATAGCATTTTCAAAAAAAAATATTTGGCAGACCCTTTATAATTTTTATTTTTATACTTTTCTTAAAATTTAACAATGGCTGTCTAAAAAGATTCAAAAAATAAAAAATAAATTCTTCTATGGGCACACCCTTTCAAGTTTTAATTTTATTCTTTATATTTTTTGCTACAATAAACATAGTAACACAGAGTCTATATCAAATTCTAGTGTCTGTCTATTCCTATTCACTCTAAAAAGATAAATTCATATTTTTTAAAATAACACTTACTATGAAAGCACCCTTTTAAATTTTTAATTTAATTTTCTCACTTACTTTTATAGCGCACACATCCATTTCTACGTGCTTTGTGTAAATTTTAAATGTTTAAAACCTAAAAACATATATCTTAAATCACGTTACTATAGGAACACCCTTTATACTTTAGTTTTATTTTAACATAGTTTTATTTTGACATAAAAATATTTAAATTTTTATCCAATTGCGGTTTGAAAATAAGACCATGAGGTTTAATTAATGATACTATAGGCATACCCTTTAAATTATGCTTTTATTTTTTGTACTAGTTGTTGTAAGGTCATAGTTATCTAGTGAGCATTTAATGTATCAGCGTATCAGTTAAAAGTATCACCATATTTTTATAAGTATTACATCACATTTGGATCACCCTTTAATTTTAGTATTTGTCTTAATAGTGGCTGTAGTTTTAAATGCTAAAGCGATTGTAATACAAGGGCTGCTCCATATATTTCTGGCCTAATAGTGAAAATGCGAATATTTATAATCAAAAATTGTTTTATTGTTTTTCAAAGTATTCTCCAGCATGATTTATACACTTTTGCATGCGCTCGAACCAGTTGTCGAAGCACTTTTTCCACTCCGATTGAGACACCTCTAAAACATGGTTTTTGAACACTTCAACAGCTTCTTCTGCCGACGAAAATCGTTGACCACGCATTTTTTTTCTAAAAGTGCGGAAACAAGAAGAAGTCATTAGGTGCCAAGTCAGGGCTGTACGGCAGATGATCCATTAATTCGACGTTTTGGCGGGTCAAAAACGCTCTGGTTTGAGCCGATGTGTGAGAGCTCGCATTGTCATGGTGAACAATGATTCGTCTTCTCTTGTTGGTTTTTCGAATTTCTCCGATGACTTCAGTCAAACAAATTGTAGTGTACCAATCAGAAGTGACCGTCCTACGTTGCTTAAGCGGAACAGTCGCCACATGACCAGTTTTGCCGAAGAAACAGGCGACTATTTGCTTCGAAGTGCTTCTTCCACGAACAACTTTCGTTGGATTTTGCTCGTCTTTGAAGACCCACACGGTCGATTGTTGTTTCGTTTCGGGCTCATACGCATAGATCCATGATTCGTCACCTGTGACGATCTTATAAACGTCTTTTGAATCACTGCAATCGTATTTTTGCAACATTTCTTTGCACCAATCGACACGAGCATTTTTCGAGCGACTTTCAAATTGTGCGGGATTTAACGAGAACAAACCTTTTTTACGGCCAGGTGTTCATGCAGTATCGAATGTATGCTGGTGGAAGAAATGTCCAAGGATGTCTCTATCTCTCTGTATGTCGCATGTCGATCTTGCATTATGAGTTCACGCACGGCCCTCTTGTAGCTCTTTATACAATGCAATCGATTTTAGCCGAATAGACACATTTACGGTCGGTAAAGCTTTGAAGTTCATGAATGATGCGTGATCGGTGGAAAATAGTTTAGTGAGAGAATTTTTTTCTCGAGACCGATTTAGTTATTTTCGTAACCGTGCTAGATTCTTTAGAAAAGGGATAAATGAGTGAAGAGACAGGTGGTGAATGGAGAAAGATAGATAGTTAATTTACTTCGCCGGCGAATCTGCTATGAGGAAGTATCCACGAAGGAGGTTGCACGTTTTTAATGTTCATTCTAAACAAACATTTATACCACTAAACAAAAAAAAACAAAAACATTTTTTTTATTTTGATTGCCGCTGGAGTTGAACCCTGAAACAACCAGGGTTTGTAGTCAACATGTTTACCACTTTAACTACAGCAGCCGTCTTGAGTCTGGAGACCGTTTAAAGAGTAAAGTAACTTTCTCCTGTGGACTTGTTGAGCCTTGGGGCAGCTGGTCTTCTTTACGAGGGTTCAGATCTTTTATTTTATCATAGAAGAGTAAATACTTTAAATATTATTGATGGGAGTGTATAACACTAAACAGTGACTTTATTTTTAACTTAAGTTTTTAATTTGTTATGTTTCGTTTTGTTTTGTTTCATTACACACTAATAGATTTAAGTTTATTATCTTTTTTAAAAAATTTTAATTGTTTCCTTTTTTTCCTTTTTTTGGGGAATTTTTCTGAAATTATTTATAAATTTTTGATGGATGTAAAGAATTTTTTTAATTATTTAATTGTTACGGTCCTTGGAAAATACTTTAGTATGTAAGGAATTTTTGAATCTATTGTAAGTTTAAGTTTCTCTTTTTATAATGAATTTTCTTAAAAATAAATAAATCTATCAACCCACCAATACAAAATTTGGGTAGAATCCACTGTTGAGCTATGAGAGCAGTTACGAAATGGCCATATGGATACAATTTCCCCACAGTAAGACATTTAATTTTGTAGTTTTAAACAATAAATATTTCATGAGAATATCATGAAATGTATATATTTGAAGGAAAAAGATTCCAAATATTTAATTTTCATTTTAAAGTTCATTAAAAAACTCACAAAAAAAAATTTTAAAAATTTAAAAATATTTCAAAAAAATACATCCAAAACAAGAAAGAAAGAAAAAAATAAAAAATAAAAAATTTTTTAAATATTTCAAAAAAATCAGGCATGTCACACATTCCGATCGGAATGGTTTTGATTCCGTTTTAACAATTCCGATCGATTTTGTTTT
Source organism: Cistogaster globosa (assembly GCA_937654795.1). Lineage (NCBI taxonomy): Eukaryota > Metazoa > Arthropoda > Insecta > Diptera > Tachinidae > Cistogaster > Cistogaster globosa. Next base: position 6,927,160 of record OW569406.1, read on the forward strand.
ACCTTCTACAGATTCCAATCGAATTTGTATATTTCTAAAAGTTATTGAATCTTCACTGTTTAATTTAAATGTGGCAATTTTTTGTACACCAAAGTAATCAACACCGCTAATCTAAGTAGGACAGATAATAAAAGTAAATAAATAAAAAGATTTTAAGGAAACAAAATTCTACTTTTAAATTTGAAAGTGGTTTATTCAGAAGAAATTTTTCGTTTATCGTTTTCTGAAGAAGCAATTTGTGAAATTGAAACCACTTCTGATCGGAATTGAGTTCTGTGACATGCCTGAATATGTCCAAAACAAAAGTAGAATTTTTGTATTTTAAGCTGAATCATGATTTTTCCGTCGTTTAAGGCGAAATGCTGTCTGCATATTCGATAATAAAAAATCTGTGCGAAATCAATAAAAGACACGTCAAAATGCCAGTTGTGGCTGTGCGTTATCTTATAAATCCCTCACAAATGGAATTGAATTATTTTTTTTTAATTTTAAATTTTATGGTCCTAACCAATTGTGACTACGCCTTAACCACACTATAATCAATCATGTTCAATGTCTCGTTAAAATATTGTTACTTTTCTCGATTTTGGAAATTTCCTTAAAATATTCTGTCAATCATTTAATCAGGAAACAAGACAAACGTTATGAACTACAGAGGCATTGAAAAGTAAAGTGCAATTTCAAAGCTTTTTAAAAAGTGTCTATCCGACTTTCATAGTTCAAGAATGCAGTCATTGCTGTCACTGATTTAGCATAATTTCAGAAAAGGTTGCTTAATAGTCACAAACATTTTATATTTTACAACTTTAGTAAATTGTGAGTTTAATGAAGGCCAAACAATAAATGTTTTTAGTACATATTTCAGTTAAGCATTCGCTAAAGTCAACTATAATCTTCTTTTTGTTAAGAAATTATAATTAAAAAGCTTCACATAAAGCACTTTGAGATGAATAAAATATTATTGAAGTAGCAGAACTTAAATTGTTGATTTTAGAAACACCTTCTATAAAAAAATCGTTAAAAAAAACTCTGAAGTCTCTCAAAGGAAGCTACCTTGGCCCCCTGTTATGTTCCCTTTTTCATAAATGATTTGCTGTGTGTAATTAAGTTTTGCAATAATTTAATGTACGCAGATGATGTAAAGATTTTTTTGAAGTTACAAATTGTCACCAAATGGATACTTCTTGCAGGTTTTGCAGGTTTTATGGTTGGTGTAAAATTATTTTAATAGAGGGAGTTCACGGAATTAAATTTCTACACTACAATATGCATTTTATGGAGGTTTTTTGGAATCAATAACTGAAATTTTAGATCTCGTTATCATTTTTGATTGCAAGTTAGATTTTTGGATGCATTTTTTTGCATGATGGTTAATAAAGGTCGTGGTGTATTGGCATTTTTTAAAAGGTGGACAAAATAGTTCGCTAAACAAATAAAACGAAACAATTATATACTTCTCATGTAAGACTTATTTTGGAGCATGGATCTGTTATAGGGGACCCAAACTTTCACATTTTTATTTTTTTAAATAAAATTAAAAATTTTTTATATCAAGAAAAAAATTTATTTAAAAAGTTATCTTGATATAAATTTTATTTTTTATCTTGTTGCAACATTTTGAGAAAAATTTGATATTTTAGTGAAATTTTAATTGTTTAGTAAAATTTCAATTTATTAATTTAGATTTTTGTTTTCAAAAAAATTTCGGCTTTCAATACAATTTTTTTGTGATTTTTTCCTTTATAATGAAATGTATTTGTATTGCAAAAAAAATTCTAATTATTTAGATTTTCACACACCGTACGTTGTTATTATTTAGACGCGGTCGGTATTTTTATTTTTGTTCAATCTCTTGTCTGTTGTCTGGTTTTATTTAAATTACCTGCACCCTTTTTGGCGTTTGTTTAAAATCCATTATTTTTCATTTTCGACAAGAATAAAATAGTTCTAATTTTTAATATCTTTTTTTGCATGTAATTTCCATTTTAACAAAGTTTTTTTTTTGTAATTTTTATAGAGAGGTAAACTAACGCCCATTAGGACAAAGCAGCTGAGACAACAATGTCTATATAAAATGAAATATTCTGTTTAAATTTTTCTACAATAGAAACATCATAAAAATGAAGAGTTAAAAAAATGGTGTTAAAAAGTTCTTTTACATACACAAACAAACACACACACACACCCATCCACACACACACGGGGTTTTTTCATTTCCTGGTATTTTTTTGTTTTTGTTTTTAGTGTTAAATGAAATCGAGACTGTTGTTTATTTTTGGTAATTTCAAAATATATTTTGTTGCTGTTTTAGCTATTTTAACACTCCTTCAAACTTGCAACACTTAAGGCAGGATGTTTGATTGCGGATATGTACAAAAGCATGTGTGTTTGCATGCCACCAGGAAAGAAGAATTGTATGCATTTTAATGCTCGTGAGACTTTGCAAATATTCTGTGATGTTGTTCTTTTTCGTCGTGTTTTATTTCGTTTAAGTGTTAATAAAGTTCTTCAAGTCTAGAGTAGTTTTTGTTGTTGTTTTTTTACGATTATTTATATATTATTTCAGTTTCTTTTGTTGTTGTAAAAACACTGTTGTTTAATAAAAATGATAGCAATAGCGTAACATAAAACATAAAGGTTTTTCAAATGTTCACGAATATTTAAACTTTTTAGTTGAATTTTTTTTAAATGATACGAACAGTGGAAACGACAACAGTGGAAGTGCCAACGTGAAAAGAAAGCTCTATGAATGGGACACAATCATATTTTTTTCAAATTTTTTCTTAACGATTAAAGCAACATTTTTAATATTTATTGGTCGCCCAATGATGACAATTTGCATTTTTTGAAGAGAATTCATCACTTCCTTGTTACAATTAGCCACTTTCGGGGATTTTTGGTTGCTTCTTAGGGACAGCTGGCAGCTCCGTAGAGACTACCAGCTGATCTCTGGGTAATTGCGTGACCCTGGGTGTAATAGCCTGGCCTCTTTAGACAATTGGCTGCTCCTGGAGACAATTTTCTGTATCACAGAGATAACTGGCTGCCTTTGAAAACAGTGGGCTGCCTCTTGAAGAAAATTGGCTACCCATTAGAAGCAACTAGCCGCCCCCAGAAGACAGTTAGCTGTCCCGTGGAGATAGGGTGCTTCCCCCGTGGAAACACTTGGCTTCCCCGAGGCCACCATAAGCTGCAGTCAGGAAACAATTGGCTGTTCCTCGGATATACCTCCTGGGGGTACAACAAGTCTGTCCTTGTCATTAGTTATACTGGAGCCACCAGAACCGATAGTTCATACAAAGAGTCGCCCATCTCTGTGGTCGGTTAGTGGTTAGGTTCCTCTGATGTACACGTGGTGGCTGTAGTCAAAAGTCTCTAGCTGCAGGAAAGGTGCTGTTACACTCTCAAAAGACAAGGTTGGATAGTCAATCCAGGGTAAGTTTTTGGTCCGGTTGGCCATGCCGATGGAGCGAGTTGGTCGAGGCTTTGTATTTCCCTCGCAGCCAGGTACTGATGCAAATCTTGATTACATATGTCTCCCGGAGACAATTAGCTGCCCCCTTAAACAATCTACTGATCCCTGGATATATGTGCTTATCCTCTCAAGAAAATTCGCTGCCCGTTGAGTTATAGGATGCCTCTTGAAGACAATCAGCTGACTGCTAAAGGCAATTGACACCTCCCCTGGCTACAGCAAATAGGTTGCTTTTTAAGAGAAACTAAACGCCGCTAAGTACAACTGGTTGCCATATAAAGACACTTTACTCTTTCTCTACTTTTTACTTTATTTGGAACATTTTGGTGGAAACTGTTTGTCTCTTGGTGATAACTGATCGCCCCTGGGTATAATTTACCCCTCTTTAGATAGTGCTTATCATTCCTGAATACGATTTGGTTAAGCCTGGTAACAATTGGCTTTCCCTGAAAGCAGGTGACTCCTCTTATGGTGGTAATTCGTGGCACTCTGTTGTAAACTTTCTACCATCTGTAGAATCTACCATCAATGGATATAATTTAACATATCTGGGTGCAAATGGCTGTCGCCTGAAGACGTTTTTTCCGCTTAAAATAAATAACTGTCCTCTAGGAACATTTGGCTGCCGCTCTAATTCTCTGCGCCTAGAGATAATTTGCTGCTGCTTTCGAAAATAGTTGACTGCCTCTGAAGTCAGTTAGCAGACGGTTGATTGCCTTTCTAAATGGTCTTTCATACAGACTAAAGCAAGAAGTTTAAAAAATAATTTATTCGAAACCGGCAAGAATGTGCGAAAAAAAGTTAAAGGTGAAAAAACGTCAATATTATTTATCTGCTTCAATATCAAATTTTTATTTTCAACAGAAGAGGAAGGCCCTCTGATTTTTGAAGTAAAAATTAAAAACTTTTTTTGCAATTGAAATTTTAAATAAATTATCAGTCAATGAGTTGTTTTGAATTGAAATTAATGTTTTTCAATTTAATTTATTTAAAATGATGACAGCAAATCTTAACAAATACTTTATATTCATTTGGTAACTCTTTGAATTATTTAAAAGTATTTTTTTGTATTCAAGTTTAAATAGATTTTTTATAATGAAGTTTTAATAAATCTATAAATAATGTCTTGGATAGACAACAAGGTGGTTGATTAAGAAATAAAGTTTAGCAACTTGCGTTTGGAGAAGAGATAATTTATGCAAATTATATTTATTTCAAAATAAGAGAGCAGAAAAAAAAACCAGCAGCAGTAAAAAATAAAAATAAAAACAACGACAATAACAAGTTTATTTATAAATTAAAGCAACAAAACAAAAGTAAAGGTAAAAGGATATAAAAGAAAATTATCCTTAAGAAAGATATTACAAAATAATGATGATGGTACGATAAAACAGGGTGGCATTAACTTGTTATTAAATTTCTATCATCATGTTCTCCAGTGTTTGTAATACAAAAGATAATCACTTTATGTGTATGTATTTATGTGTGTGTGTGTGTGTGTGAAATTGTCTGCTTAAGTATCTGTTGTATTTGAACATGTAATTATTTGTCGTTTCTTGTTAACAATTACATGTAGAAGCAACAAAAGAGAAATTGCTTGTCGATAACATACAATTTTTTGCCAACAATAAATAACGCGTTTACTCTAATCTATGAGGTAAGTTCTAAAAGATCTTTAAAACCTTTAGTTAGAATTTTTAGAATTTTGTAAACTTCTTAAGTCTTTAAGAACAATTTTAGTTTAGACTCTTGAAAAAGATTCGCAATTTGCTGTTTGGTTGGCTGTTTGTTTTAAAGAAAAGTTCTTGTTTTATTTACCTGCATGCAGGTATGAATTATTATTGTTGTTGTGTTATAGTTATAAGGTTTCATAGCTATTGGCCATTTATTACACAGGCTTAAGTTGCTTGTTTTTTAATTTATATAAAGAAATAAATTAATTGTTTTACTAAAACAAACATAATTAACGAATGGCTTGTTATCTTAATGTGTAGAGAATTTGTCTCCGCCCCCCGTTATTGTTGTATTATCCTTAAAAGGCCAATTGAAGCAGGGAAGAACAACAGATATTAAGAATGAACTGTATTGGATTAAAGTTTTAAAAGGAGGCCGATATTAAGGCGACTCCCTCCCTCCCACCTTCTTGTGATTTTCTTTAGTTATTGATGCTCGCCGGAAGTAAAATACTCTTGAATCAATAGCCTACCGACACTGGAGTCCGACCTAAAAGTAAGCGTTTCAATTTCAAATTGTTGCAGCTCAAAATATAATGGATTTTTTTTTTACGCTTTATGATTGAAATTTTTTTTTGTGCATTAACTAAAACCCATCACTCTAGCGACATGCCAAACTTTCCCATTTAGGATTATAACGACTTAAAATTATCCTATTTATCTTGGGGAGTTACATTACTTCAAAGCCCGTTGAGCCATTTTTTAAGGTAGCTGCCTTTGTTTTTATATTCCTCCCATCAACTCTGTTACTGGCATCCAAGCTTAGTGAGCTCCACTACTACTTCCTTTGTGAATTTTCACAAAAAAATGCTACACATTTAAAGATCTATTCCTGCTCCATCATATTTATGGTTTTATAGGTTCTACTCTTTTTTTTAATATCGGTCGCACTGAAAGAATTTATGCTCTTCATTGTCCATGTAGCCGTCTACATTTATTCATTCACTAAAGATTTTTTGTGATCATTTTTCATTTATGAGCATTCAATTTTTAAAATTTTTGATATTTTTCATAAATGAGATTTTTAGGATTTTTATTTTTATTTTTCACTTTAATAAAGCAGCATCAAAAAATTTTCTCTGCCTGCAATTACACATCAATGTGTCTGTCTCTTTCGTTCTTAAGCATTCATATATGAAAAAGGGAATAACAAAAAAATATCTCTATTATTCATACATGATAAAAGATAAATAATATCATTCTCATTAATGATGTTTTTCATTAAAGAAAGGGTATTTTTTCAAATTTTAAAAGTTTTCATTTATGAGAATTCAAAGATGAGATATATGAAATTTCAAAATTTTATATTCTCATAAATGAGCACTTGCGTGAAAAAAAAATATTTTTTCATTTCATCACATTTGAATAAAACGAAAAAAATAAGTCGTGCCTCTCACAAATGAAACAACCAAAATATTTTCTAACCTCCCACTCATTTATGAAAAGATGCAATAAAAACTAAAATGTGTCACTGCTCTCTCATGTGTGAGAAGTGAGAGAACATTTCGGTACTCTGTGTAAAAGGGTGTTTCTATGGAGACAGTGATATTGGTATGTATAGGTAAAGGGTACTATAGAAAAGCAAAACGAGAATAAAGTGAAATAAAGGGTGTCCCTATAGTAACGTAATTATCATGAATAAAATTTTTTTTTTACTGTAATAAGCTAAGACTTTATATTTAGTTGGCTTTAAAGTTAAATAAACCAGATTTACATCAAAAGGTGTCCTAATAGTTACGTGATTTTCACAGGATATTATCCTGTAATAAGTTTAAAAAAATTAAAAATTAAAAGGTGGCCCGTTAATAGTAAAAATCTCACCCTGTCTATTCGTATTTTTATACCCTTTATCACAAAAAGTGGAAAAAGGTCCGTTTTTAATTTTAACAATATCCATTTCGGACCCCATAAAGTTCATATATTTTGACTTCTTATACATAGCAAAAACGACTGAGCAATGTCCGTCTGTCCGTCCGTGTCAGTGTTGAAAATAAATTTGCAGAGGCATTAGATCAGCTAGAAAAAATCTAAATACGTCAATCGATCAGACATAGTGTCGAAAAAGGTGCTATTGAAAATCAACAAGATCGGTCCATGTCCCTCGACGCAGCGCGCAAAATAACACGCCTGCCTCTAAATTTTCCACATGAACAATTTTTTTAATTTTTTTTTTTCATGGAACAATGAAGTAACCTCAATTGAAAAAATAAAAAAATGGGGCAATAGAGAATTAAAAAATAAGAAAAAAATATATCAAGTGAAAAAATTGGCGCTCGCCCAAATTTTGCGAGTTAAGGGCCTCTAAAATTTTCAGAATTTTTCATATATCATTATGGGTAACATTTAAAAGCTTTTAAAGAGATCTTCTAGGAAATATAAAAATTTTTTTAAAATGCTTAACCCATTAAGATCCAATAACATTTTTATGTAAAATTTTAAATCGCACTTAATTTTTTTCTTATTTTTTTAATTCTCTGTCACCGTAATATTTGTTTTTATTTTTTTTTTTATGGGAGCTACTTCCCCGAACTAGATTTTTATACAAGATGAAGGGTATTTAAGATTCGGCCCAGCTGAATATAGCACTCTTACGTGTTCTTTAAATAATTTATTATTATTTTTTAACATAAACTTTGCTGTTATCAAATTGCTATTCAACAATCTTTTTCACATCTGTTAAACTGATTGATAGAAATAAAATTTTTTTAATTGATTAATGTGATTGCAGAACATTAGCGTTAAAGAATATTTTATTACCTGAAGCAGCACATAAATGTTATTAGTTAAGTGCAGTAACACATTCGAGCGTATTAAGTATTCATCTCCTTAACTAAAATGACAACTACTTAAACAATCTTTGAACACTGTTTTTCCATCACAACAGTCACACCATCGAGTCTGAGAGTAAAATACTTTTTATGGCCCAAATAAAATACGATTTATAGCTCGTAGTCTCTATTAAAAACAAATATTCTTTTGATGAGATTGTGATTTGTCAAGCATTATTTATGTTTCTGTGGAAAGAGATATTAAATGATTTTAATGATGATTTGATGGCAAATTGGGTCGAAAGCATGATTGTTTTTTGTTGTTGTTTTTATTTTTGATTGTATTAGTTAAAATCCTCTTAGAAAACAAATTTAGCGATAATGAAAAGTATTCAAATCGAATTATAAAAATGTAATCATTTGTTTAACACATTTGTTTAATGTCACCTGAAATGAAGTTTTGGGGAAAAATTTAGAAACATTTAAAAATAAAAATAGCAAAAAGTAAAAAATTATATTGTTATGAGATAAGATGTTTTTTGATGTTTAAGTGTGTGTGGGGGTAAGTGTGTGTGTGTGTAATAAAATGAGCTAATTTATTTATTACTTCCACCACTCACACGGAGTGGTATAAGTGAAAAGAATAATAAAAAAAAAGTAAGTTGTTAACATTAATAGATGTGCCTCCATATTTGTTTAACAGCGAATTACGAGTACAAGTTCAAATCCCAGCAGAGCCTTGAGCAAAAAAAAAAAAAAAATATGGGTGCATTTAAAGAGCTACAACAACTTAACCGAAATCATATTTATCGCTCATCACCACAATTACCAGCCCTTTTACTTTGGACTAGTGATATTGGCCATCGACTGATAAGTGATGACAGCCCTTCCTCCTCAAAAAAAAAAAAAAAAAAGTGTTTGCTGTTAAGTGATACCACTACTCAAGAACTTCACTGCGATGCCAGTCACTGCTAAACATTAACTCTGGCGAAATCTGTTGCAATGCAAAGCACTTTAAACACATGCGTTTTCACTCCGAGATTTTAGACTAAGCTGCATCTCAATTACTTTCTTAAGGGTCCCACTATTAATTTGAGAAGGGTCTGTAGTCTATGTGGGCTATAAGTTTCGTGCTATCCTTAGTTGGTTTCACAGTTTATAATTTTATTAATTTTATTTGGATTAAAAAAAAACCATCCGATTTGTAAAAGCTTACAACAAATTCATTTCAAAACTTAACGAAAATTTGACAGGAGGAACAAACAAAAAGTAATAATAATCTGGCGATAAGAAAATTTTGTTTATGTTAAATACACACACTCGTAATGCCTACACACAAATACACCCACACTCTCAAAGCTGTTTCACTTATAAAGTCTCATGAAGTCTTCTCGTCGTTGTCTTAATGCATTTGCAAAAAAATGTTGTAAACAAAATGACAAAATGATCATAATCAATATCTCTCAATAGCATTCTTGTCTGTCTACACAGTTCAACCTGCTTTGATGCTCATTCCAATACGCACACATACGTACGCATTTATACACTTCATAATTTTCCGGTTTCATTGTTTCCAGCTTGTCACTTCAACAAACTGATACGAGGGCTGCTATATATATTTCTGGCCTGGCAACACTGAGTGCTGCCAAGTGCAATCTGATATTTCGATTGGAAAGTTTGTCATTTTTAAGCATAATCATACTCGAAGCGTTTTGACGTACGACCATTATTTGTGTTGTTTACAGTGACTTGAAGAAATTAATATAGAAAACAATGGAATTAACTCGTGAACATTTTCGTGCCATAATTTTTCACAAATTTCGACGTGGATTATCACGACAAGAGTGCATTGATGAACTTAAATCTTTGTATGGCGATGAAGCACCATCCTATAGCATTGTGAAAAATTGGTAAAATGAATTTAATCGTGGCCGAAGCTCGCTCAAAGACGAATTCCGTGAAGGTCGTCCAAAAACGGCTGTTGTGCCAGAGAACATTGATGCCGTGCGTGAACTCATTATGCAAGATCGACATGCGACATACCGAGAGATAGAGACATCCTTTACATTTCTTTCACCAGCATACATTCGATACTGCTTGAACACCTGGCCGTAAAAAGGTTTGTTCTCGTTGGAACCCGCTCAAAAAAAGGCTCATGTCGATTGGTGCGAAGAAATGTTGCAAAAATACGATTGCGGTGCTTCAAAAGACGTTTATGAGATCTTCACAGACGACGAATCATGGATCTATGCGTATGAGTCCGAAACGAAACAACAATCGACCGTGTGGGTCTTCAAAGACGAGCAAAATCCAACGAAAGTTGTTCGTGGAAGAAGCACTTCGAAGCAAATAGTCGCCTGTTTCTTCGGCAAAACTGGTCATGTGGCGACTGTTCCGCTTGAGCAACGTAGGGCGGTCACTTCTAAGTAGTACACTGCAATTTGTTTGCCTGAAGTCATCGGAGAAATTCGAAAAACCAACAAGAGAAGACGAATCATTGTTCACCATGACAATGCGAGCTCTCACACATCGGCTCAAACCAGAGCGTTTTTGACCGGCCAAAACGTCGAAATAATGGATCATCCGCCGTACAGCCCTGACTTGGCACCTAATGACTTCTTCTTGTTTCCGCACATCAAGAAAAAAATGCGTGGTCAACGATTTTCGTCGCCAGAAGAAGCTGTTCAAGTGTTCAAAAAACATGTTTAAGAGGTGTCTCAATCGGAGTGGAAAGAGTGCTTCGACAACTGGTGTGAGCGCATGCAAGAGTGTATAAATCATGCTGGAGAATATTTTGAAAAACAATAAAACCATTTTTGATTATAAATATTCGCATTTTCACTATTAGGCCAGAAATATATAGAGCAGCCCTCGTACATACTCACACACACACACTCACGCACGCATGCACACATACGCACGTAATGATAAATTGACATTGTGTGTGTAGAAACTGTTAAACTAACTGTATTTACTTGTTTGTATTAGTTGTTGCTGTTGTATTTTTAGGTGTTTTTTTAGAAGTTTCTTTTTCACGTGTTTAGATTTACAGCTAATTTATGATGTTAAATTAAAAGTATGAAAAATGATTTCTTTTTTAAGGACAACAGCAACAAATGCATTAAAAAGATTTATTTAGGTGTTTTGCCCTAAAACAAGATAATAAAAAAGGAATTAATAATGTTGATAAAAGATTTAAAAAAGAAAGAAAAAGGAAAAAGAAAAACCGCATAAAATGAAAAAAAGGAATTATGGAAAAAGCAATCAAGGAATTTTATATTGGAAAGTTATATAGGAAACGCATGAACATATGTTTGCCGCATCATATAAAAGTTTTCTGTAAGGGAAAGTCATACCTTCTAATCGATTAAAATTAAAAGTTTGCATGAATGCCATCAACGATACATAAGAGTCGTGACATGTTTTTTTAAAAAAATCAAAATCCAAAAATGTTCAATTTTTCTTTTACATATTTTATATAAAAAAACACACCAAAAATAAAAAAACCGGTTAATCGATCAATCGATTATTCGAATAATATTTTTTTTCTTTAACGCAAAATTCATGAGACTTGTAATAATAATAAAAATGATATAAAAAAGATGAAAAACAAACCGGTTAACCGATTATTCAAAAATTTTTTTGTAATTAAAAAAAAAAATAGAAAATCTCTAAGTGTTCAAGGACACACTTGGTGAATATTTTAAATACTTTGTGTTTAATTATAGACCATTTTAAAACGCATAAGCCTTAAACGCTTTACAAAGCAACTGGTAATACTATTTATTGGATCCTATTGAATCTTGTAAACCTTTAGACTAATCCTTTAGTACACTTAGTCTGAATAACAACAACACAAAAAAGTATTTTGCTACTGTACCCTAGCGATCGTCGACTAAATTAACAATAAATTCTATTGATGTAAGAACCATTGTCTACCAAAATTGAATTTGTGTTGTAAAAAATAATTTTTGTTTAGAAAAATTTTTTAAATTAAAAACATATGAAAATCAAAAATGAAAAATATAGTAAAATAGATAAACGAGTTAATCAGAAATTTGTTTTTTAAAAAAATGTTGGGACAAGATGTTTTCATTGATGGTTTGTGACTTGAAAAATGCTTGGTATTTAAATTGGGTAACCGAATGTTTGACAACAAAATAAAAAACAAAAAAAATAAAAATAATTAACTTTATAAAATAAAAGTTATAAAAAATGTAATTTAATAGTGACATTTTAAATTAAAAAAATACCTGAATATTGTTATAAGAAAAAAATTAAATTGAATAAAAAATAATCGGTCATATAAAGTCTATTAGCTAACCGAATAATCGTATAGTTTTGGGTAAATTTTAAATACATAAATTATTGGATAAAAATAATTAAAAAAATAAATTTGTGCAATGCATCATAAGATTTTATAACTAACCGAATAAAATTTTAAATTTAAATTAATCGCAAAAATTTTAATTAAAAAAAAAAACAAATTATTCGTTTAATTTTTCAAATTTAAATCTTATAAAAAAAGACGTTAACCCCTTAATATATAAAAATTAATTTTTTGAGTTTAAAATAACATTAAAAAATTTGCAATGTGAAAAATAAAAAAAAATAAAAAAATTCAAACCGGTTATCCGATTATTCGATTAAAATTTTCTTATTTTTTTTTAAATAACGAATAAAATTTTTAAGATTAAAACAGAAAATTAAAGAGGCCATAATGAGAGACCGATAAATCAAAAACTTTTGAAAAAAATAATATTTCACGAGTAAAAAAAATTAAATATAAAAAAAAAATGATTTGTAGCATAAAATAATGAGGAAAAAAACGAGATTATTTTCGAAGCGTTCAGTATTAAAGAAATATATTACACTTTTGCCAAGAAAAGAAGAATAAAAGTAATGAATTTTTTTTCGTGTTAGTATTCGATTATTCGTATAGCCTAAGTTTTTTAAGTTTTTAGTTAAAATTTATTTTTTTTCGACTACTAGTTTATAGAAATAAATGTATTTTTTTTAATTTTGATTTTTAAGATAAAAAATTTTTGTTTTTCAAAAACCAAAAAAAAAAAAAAAACGAACAAATCAGTTTTGACTGACCGATTAATTGTGTATTTTTAAGTTTATTTTTAATAACAAGTTCATGTTCTTTGTCGATTATTCTTGTAGTAATTGCACAACTGGTCTTAAATTTAAAAGCGATTATTCGAATAAAATCTTGTTTCGTAATAAAAACCGACAGAGCATGTGTGCTAACAAATTTGATGTTGAAAATTATAAAATATATTATTTGTATAAACCGATTAATCGATTAATCGATTATTCGAATATTTTGAATTTTTTTTTCATAAATAAATTTTTTGTTGTTGTTGATAATTGAAAAATACAGTAGGTTTTACAGTAGGTATACAATCTTCAAATTTAATATTTAATTATTCGTTTTTTAGATTCATACATTTTTTATAAAAAAGTATTTAGAAAACTTAAAAAAATGTTAACGCTTAATCGATTATTCGTTTCAAGAAGTGCACACATTTTTATATTCTTTTACTTTTTATTAATACCTTCAATACCACTTGGCTATTTATCTTGTCTACAATTTCTAATTAATTATTTTTAGTTTAATTCTCTGCTGTCAATTTAAAACCATAATGTTCCATTAAAAGTAAATGAGAAATATTTAAAAACCATTAATAATGGCTTTGCTTCTGCTCCCCTTTCAACATCTCTATCAATAGAAATTTGAAAACAACACATTTTTGTTTATTTTTTTTTTTTTTTGATTTTTAATATAAAAAGCATAGAAAGTGTTACCACCATATGGACACGAAGAAGAAGGATGTTTACATGTTTCATAAAATTAAAAACAAAAGGTAACACGAAAAACTTTTTCTTTAGAGTTCCACAAGCTTTTTATTGAAAGTTTAGCCAAAGTTTTAAGGTTTTGTCCCATTTGATGTTGCAATAGTTTGTAATGTTTTGTAAATATTTCAAATTTATTAAAGGACATCAATTTTAGCTGTTGTAAATTAATTCTAGTTTATGTGTGTGTGTATGTGGTTTACCAGAAGTATGATTTTTATATTTGATAGCTGAAGTAGTTCTAAATTAAAGTTTTGTAAATAAAATTTTTTAATGATGAACTCAACATTTGAATAGTGTTTTGTGTTTGAAAAAAGTTTTCAATATTTTCTTGTTTCATTTGTTGCTGACTACAAATATAAGAGGAAGAATATGTGAAAGTGTGAACATATCAACGTGTACAACATAATTAAATATGATTAACGTTTTAATGCTGATTCTTATTCTGAAGACATCCAAAATAGTGCTTGGGGGCGAACACTTCTGCCTTAGCATTCGGATCTTTTTGGACAGTCCGGCGGCAATCTGGGCGCTTGCTGGTGCATATTGTACATCTAAGCTAGTCCTGAGATGTCGCTCCCCACTAAACACACTACTGAAGCGGTCACACATTGACCTGATTTGGGTCCCTGGTCACAGGGATGTACTGGGAAACTGTGAGGCTGATGATCTCGCCATACGAGGCACATTGCTTCCTAGCGTCTCCTCATTATCCGACTATTAAATTCCTCTGGCAACGGTTAAACTGGCGATAAATAACCACTACCTCAATTTGGCTCGCAAATTATGGATGGAGGAAAGTTCCTGTTGTATCTCTAGACAACTGTGGACTACACTGGACCTCAGGCGAATCATTCAGCTGCTCGGACTAAACAGAAAATCCATAAGTATTACGGTCTCGGTAGTAACTGGTCACTGTCGAATAGGCAGGCATGTTGAAAGTCTGGATTTGCCCTATAATAATTTCTGTCACAGCTGTGGCTCGGAGGATGAGGAGCAGATCGTACTGCACCTCCTGTGCCATTGCCCATCTCTGGCTCGAAGAAAATTTAGAATTCTGGGCTCTCCTTTCTTTAAGACTCTTACGAAGTTATCATCTCACTCTATAGAGGACATAGCGAAGTTCGTCCGGGCATTTTCATAGTTCTTAATTGAGTAGGAGGAATCGTCAAAAAAGGGTGTGCCAAAAGTGATATGAATTTCACCTAAGTGGCTTTTAATTGCAACTATTTGAAGTCCGCTACAAAATCTAGTATAAAAAAAAAATAATATTAAAATATAAAGGGTGCTCCTGTAGTGATGTGAATTTTAAAATTAAGGGTGTTTCCATAGACGTGGTGAATTTGACGAATTTGGCCTTAAATTTTAAATAGTTTGAGGCAGACACCTAAAATTTCCACAAAGTTTGTATTGCTATAGTGACAACAACAAATAAAAATTAAAGGGTGTTCCCAGCGATGTGTTATATTCATTTATATGACTTTCTTTTAAACGATAATAAAATGATAAAATAGGGCAAATAATATATGCCAGGGAACTTTTCTTTTTTCTTCTAATTTTCCAAACAAATAAGCTTGAAGTCCAGAGCCGGTCAATATTTGAACGGCGTCTTTACACAATACTACCGACTACTACGGCTTACATAATGCTTACCGATAGACAAATGCACTGACATAAAAACAAACTCAGCCACAGTTTAAACTAAATCTTATCACGTTCTATTTAAACAGCTGACTGGAATGCTAAACATTTATTGTTGGCTTCCTTTCTTTTCTTTATCTCGCTCAAAGCCTCAGCTTCTAATAAATAATAAATAAAACGAAACCTAAATGAATATAAATCAACAGGGATTTTCCATTTCTGAGATAAACAAAATGTTAAGTTTTTTTCTCCTTTTCTTACATTTCAAACACCCATTTCCAATTAACAACTGTTAGAAGAAAATACAATTCTCTGACATAACAACCATTTAAATTCAATTTACAACAATGACCACATTATTAAGAATAACACGCAGAAAATAAAACAAAGAAAAAAATTAAATAAATAAACGAAGAAATGAATGATAAAATTATAAAGTGACTGGCTGCTTTATAAAAAGCAATTTGTCTTCCTTTTCGATTTGGGTTTTCCTTGAAGCCCAAATATAAACGAACATATGCTTAACAGCAGAAGAAAGCAGAGAGGGTGGAAATAGCAACAACCAACAAATTTTACGCCTAAATGCTGGAAAATTTGTACAAAAACATTTGTCAATTAGTAGTGGCAACAAATCTAAATTCTTAAGTTGTGTGATAAGACACACAGGAGGATTTCCAAGACAACAAGGATATCACATTTAATACAACTAATGATATTAAATTAAACATCAACTTAATGGCCAAGACTGAAATCAAATCACATTTTTGTGTTTAGGAATATTTTATTTATATTTTTTATTTGCTTTAGAGCATTGTGTTTTGTTTTCATAATTAACATCAGGAACAAGACAAGGGTGACCACATTTTTAGCTGTTCATGCAGGCCAGTACAGTCTTTCAATAATTTATGACAGCTGTTTAAGTGCAGGAATTTTTAAATTTCGAAATAAAGTCGACAAGTTGCAATAAAAAATATGAAATTCGTCCAGCTTTCCGTAAACAAAAATTTCAAAATAGTCTGAAAAAAACTTTCATTTCAGAGTGACCAAAGACCCTTAAAGGAAATTTTAAATTTGAACGTGCGACACGGGACAGTGGTAGAAAACATGAATGCAGACATTGAGACAAAATATGACTGACAATGTTTTATATTAATGTGATCGGCATATTCTGCAACATTCCTCTATCAGCCGGCGGGAAAGGAATAGAAGATTTTGCTTTGATGAACAAATTAAAATTCAAAAAAAAAACTTTTCGAAAAAGCTTTTGGTTTAGAGGAGACTAAAATCCTTAAAAGCGACTGGAATTATTTAGAGAATCACCTTAAACTGGCTGCAGGAATATGAGCAACACAACGTAAATTAGCACAGATTAAGAAAGACGGACAATGTTTAAAAATTATGTGATTGGCTTCTTCTGTAACATCAGCTCACTCATTAACCTCGATCATTTGATACTAAAGGTTCTGCCAAATAACTTTTTTTTTCTTTTTAAAAATGCTATAAAAAAAACTACTGAATATTTTCTTAAATTTCTTTTTTATTTGAAAGTACAAACCTTCCGGTAAATAATAGAAAATAATTTCATTCAAATGGCTGCCTCGGCTGGCCATGCAGTAGACTACACGATCGGTCCAATTTTTAAGCACATTATCGATTGTGTGCAGCTGTATTTCACCAATAGTTTCACGAATATTGTCCTTTAAAGCGTCAATTGTGTCTGGCTTGTCGGCGTAACCCTTATCTTTGAGGGCACCCCACAAACAATAGTCCAACGTTGTCAAATCGCAACTCCGAGGTGGCCAAACGACATCAGCTCTGCGCCTGGTAAAGCGATCTTTAAAGATTGAAAACGCAAAACATCGAGTGTAGCTTCGGCTGTGTGGTACGTAGCGCCGTCCTGTTGAAACCAAATATTGCCAATATTCTCCTCTTCAATTTTTGTGAACAAAAATTCGTTCAACAGGGCCTGATGACGATTACCATTGACTGTAACGGCCACTCCTTGCTCATTTTCGAAGAAAAATGGTCCAATTATGCCTCTGGACCAAAATCCGCACCAAACAGTGACTCATTTTGGGTGCACTGGCTTTTCAATGTATGCGTGCGGGTTTTCTGTGCCCCAAATGCAACAAATTTGCTTGTCTACATACCCGACAAGATCAAAATAAGTTTCATTTGAAAAGATTATTATTTAGGCAAAATCGTCATTTTCTGTAAGTCGAACGCAAACCCACTTAGAAAAGCAAAAACGCATTGGATGGTCAGTTGGCTTTAACTCCTGAACCAATTGGACTTTATGTGGCGTCATACCAAGGTCTTTATACAAAATTCGTCTCAATGAAGTCTCCGAAATATTCAATTGTTAAGAACGACGGTGAATTGATGTTGATGGCGCTTCACGCACACTTTCTGCCACAGCAGCAATATAACGCAAAGTTTTTGGACGCCAGTTTCTTTTACTTTTTTCAAAAGATAACGAACATACGGAGCTGACGGTGCTTTTCTTCTTCCAAAATTCGTACGCAATTTTCGCACACATTCTAAAACATTACCATGACTTTTAAAGTTACGTCGCAATATTTGCCAGCATTGTTCAAGCGTATACACAACCATATTCGTTCAGCGGAAGGATAAACCTAATTATCTGTCAAATCAGACATGAGATGAGTGCTACTACCATTTACGAAAAAAGCATTAGTTGAAAAAAAAACGTTAGATGGCGGACCCTTTATGTCCTGGAACTTTTTCGACGATTTCCGGCCATCTTGAACAAGTTTATTCTGCTGTGAAAATACAGACGATAATTTTGGATGATTTAAATTGATGCAAGATTCGCCAAATACCATGAAGGTGTAGCTCTTCGAGCCATTGCATGAGTTCAAAACTAGAAGAACGTGCTAGACATGGTATGAAGAGGGTCTTAACACAATCATGTTTATCTTAAGATCCGTTGATAAGTCTTTGAAACTTTTTACTGCTACTTAAAAACAGATGGCGCTAAGGTTGCCGTCGAGTTCATAGTCATGCATGAGGCAAATGTGAAATAATTCTCATAAGATTTAATATTATTTTTAGTAATTGTTTGTTAATTCAATTACTGTTACTTTTGTAAGAGAGGGTGTAAGAGTGTCCCTAGAAAGCTTATTTATTTTATTTACAGATCGTTTGACAAATTTGTAAATTATTTGCTGTTTGAAAATAAAACCGCGTTTCGTTTAAAAATTTATTTTAAGCAAAATAAATAAAATTCAAGAATAAATAAATTAATTAATAGTCTTCTTAATTTTCACTAATAACTTAAGTACAACCCCGTCACAGCAAAAATAAAAAACGTTCTTTAATTTTCTTTGCTTTTTTTATTTCTTAACCTAAATAATCTCTATAAACAACTCCAAAAAGTATGCTAAGTTTTTTTATGAGTCTTAAAAATATGCTGACATTTCAAAAAATATTGCTTTCAACACCTTTAACTATTCCAAGATTTTCTTACATTAATTTCAACACCTATAAATATGCTAAAAATTTTCTTATATAAAAAAGTTAAAAGGCATGAAACGTGTGCCCTAGTGATAGTTTATTTAACTTAGAGGTAGGAACATTTTAATTATTTGCATACTTAATATAATATAAATTTCTTAAGCACCTAAAAGTATGCAAGGTTTCTTTTTTTTTTCAAAGTAGAAATTTTATAATTTAATTAAAAGAAAACTTCAACAAACTATTTAATTTGTGTTAACTAACTGAGGTTTTGATGTAACTTTCACTCATGTTAAAGTCAATTGAATGAGTTGGTTTTTTTTTTCGTTTGGTTTTATTCAAGGAGTTATTTACTTGGGGATTTTTAGTTTGTTCAAATCAACTTTTTTTAATTTTCTCTTTTGATGAAACTAGTTTTTTTGTTTTTAATTGGAGAGAGATAAATTTAGTTTTTAATTGCAATTATAAATTTTATTAGCAACTGGAAAAAATATTAAATATAACGACTACCTACCTTTCTAAGTCTCACTCGAACTGATGCGTAGACAAGAACTGCTTTCTAGGTATCGATTAAATAATAATCTTCCGGTCATTTACACAATTAAACGAGCAAAAATGTATTGACTGAAAGACCATACTTTGCTTTCTGAATAAAGAAAAAAAAATATTTTAAATAACGAAAATAAAAGCCGTCCACATACATCTTGATAAGGAAATTAATAGGAAAAGCAGTTGTCCCAAATAAAACTCAAAGAAATTCAAAAGAATTTCTCTCAATAGCAGAAAGTGTAGTCATAGTTTGACTGGCAAACTGTTATACCACATCATTTAGGAGTTATGGCATACCGCCTCTGCTTTTAACTATGAAAATCCAAAGCGCCAAAATAAAATTTTACGAATGACCGCAGCCAGACTGCTGGTATTTTTAAAATTTTAATAATCACAAAGATTATAAAGTTTCATGAGTTAAAACTGGTATCGCGAAAAAGATTGCAGACCAATCGTTATAAAATTTTAAAACTACCTTACGGGCTGTGGAGAAAGTTCAATTAAAGGGGCGAATAGTACCCCTGTCATCCATTCGTTATTCAATATCTAAAGAACTCTCATTTTTTAACGCTCTAAAATTTATGTAATTTATAGTGAGAATATAGTGTGTTTTTAAACTCTCGCTGGGAATTTTAGAAGGGAAGACGGATACCCCCAAAACAAATTAATAAGAAAAAATGCTATGTTTCGTAGACTTCAACAGTGGGATGATGATGAAGATGAAGCATAATTGCTTAAAACACTTTGAGAATAAAACAAATTATATCCATAAGCCGGTCGGTAAAGGAAAGGGAATTTTTATATATTTAAAGAACTTGTATAATCTGATTCTATTCTTCCTTTCCTTCCTTTTTTTTTGGAGGGAGAGGGAGGGGGGTATAACTTAATTCTATTCTCCCTTTTCTTTCTTTTTTTCCGGGAATTTCTTTAAATATTTTTATAAATTGTTTATTGATGAATAAGAAATGTACAGAATTTTTTTATTATTTTATTGCAACAGATCTTCAAAAGTACTTTAGTATTTGGGGAATATTTAAATCTATTGTTGGTTCAAGTTTCTTCTTTTTATAATAAATTTTTTAAAGAAAAAAATAAATTAAAAAAAAACAGATTCTTTTTATCTGACGTAGTTTACTCTAAGACTAGAATGAGTTTCCAATGAAAGCCTACAGGTGTAAATAAAAATCTTTTAAATACAACAATCATTTATTATCATCTATTCAAAAAACTATGATTGCAAGACTCACTAAATTTAATATAAAACAAAAAAAAAAAATAATAATAATAATTCAGTCAGCTGGAGTATCGTTAAAGAAAGACGGACAACCCTACTCAAAATTATTATAAATTATTAAAGAACAGGATAACAATAGTAGAAGAAAGCGTTAAACTCAAAATTAGATGAAAGTTGCTTTCCAAATAAAATGTAGGTTACTAAAGATTAATTAAAAAAAAACTATGAAAGTAAGTGCATTTGGAGCTGGATACCCCTTTCAAAAAAAAAAAAAAAAAAAAAAATTATTCTGTAACGTGTTTTCGTTAAATTTATTAAGGTGCTTCTGCGTATGATTCTTAACCAAAAAGTGACTCAAAAATAAGAAGAAGCAGAAAGGGAACTCATGACAGAGAAAATTATTAATAAAACTCTCTTAAGTTTATGAAGCCTATTTTGAGATCAAAGTGAGTTTTCCAAAAGAAGCATACTGGAGATATTATAAGAGAGAAAGAGAGAGAGAAAGAGAGTAAGAGTAAAGCTGTAAACACTTTCACCACAGCAGCTACCGACTGCAAAATTTCAAAAATAGAAAACGTGTGTGCATACGAGAATGATTGTTTTGAAGACAACAAGGCAATAAGGCGAAAGGTTGTTGTCTAGGCTGATTTTGCCGTGCAGTCCAATTAAACTTATTTGTATTTTTGTTGGCGACAACAGACAGTTGAGTGATGTCAGTACTATAAGTCATGTAAATTAATAAGTGCTTAAAAACCTCTTGTTCGGAAAAAAGAAAAATAACAATAAAAACTTTTTATTTTATATATTTTAAGGTTAATATAAGTCATTTTATTATTAAAGGCTTTTTAAGTTTAGGTGCATGCGTACGTCTTTTCAGGTATTTTTTTAATAAAAAATACTTCAATCGTGGTGGCGAATATATACGAAGAATAGCTCTAAACATTTTAAAGGAATGTTTTCAAGTGTTTATAAAATTACAATTAATTTTTATGTGGAAAACATTTAGTTTTACTTTTTTCTTATGAAAATTTAAATTTGCCTATTTTTATTAGTAGAAGGTTTCTTGTATGGGACACCTGTTAACTTTTAACAGGTGTCCCATACACCTGTTGTATGGCTTTCAACATTTTGTTGTTTTGTGTATTTTTTTTATTGCAGTAGAGGAGTAACGTCATTGTCATTTAAGGGAAATAGTTCAATATATTTTCAATTTTAAAGACAAGCGAAACGAAAAATCGACGCGCTCTTAAAAAATATTGTTTTAGTCTTCTAATAGCCTCTTAGAAAATAATCGAAATATTTATTAAGTCATACACCAGAACTGATTCTTTAAAAAACGCGAAAAATATTAAAGTGACATCACTGCAATACACTATAATCATATTTTTATTGTGTAGCTGCTGCGTTCAAAATAATTTTGTAGTTGGCTATCTGGCGGCAAATGTAGCTAGCAGCATTTGCTACCGTGTGTTCGTGTTGCCTGCTGCGGCGAATTTGTTTACAGCATAAGAGACAGTTGCCCCCTACCGTAAAAATTATAAATCAACTATTTCGTATTTTAGGAAATTTACTAGAGAGGCTCTCTTAATTTGATTCTGGAAGCCAGGTAGCCCACATGTAATCCAATTAATTCTTTTCATATATCTTGGAAATTACAAACATAAAGGACCTATTTACTTGATGGCCTGCCAAATGCGCCATTTGCTCCTAATCTAAGCCTCTTCCCATCTTCTAAGCCCCACCATCTGCTGAGAAGAAATCCCAAACCAAGTTTGAAGGGCATAAGAAATGACAGGGCGAATGACCTGGCGGTATACCAAAAGACGTACCCTACTGTCGAGAACATCCATACACTTCAATACGCACTAGTAAGAAGAGTAGATTATCTTGGCTCTTCTGAGAATCGAAAGAACTCAAAATTTTTGTGGAAGGTGACACCCAGTTATTAAAGCCTGTCCGAAGTCCCAATCCGTTCTCGTTCAATAGTCAAACATGGCATGGAAGGTTTACAATTTGGAGACCATCTTCGAAATGTTCAAGGTAAAACCCCATTTTGCAAAATAGTCTGCCAATACCGCAAGATATCTGTTGAGTCGGTCGTTTGTGGTCCTTGCTCTTGCATCTAAAGAGGCATATAAAACATTCTCCTGTGATGGCTGTATGCTTCATATGTAAAGCAATATGATAACTAGAATATTTTAAATTTTCTTTAATATCTCTTTAATTTAATTTAAGTCTTTTAAGCCTTTTTTGCATGTTCTTTTGTGTTGTTTATGGTCGACAACAACAAGAACAAATTTCCTGGTTGTTTAACTTTTGCATTATTTTGCAATATATTTTTATTTTGCTGCTGACTGTGGTTTGGATTGCATTTAGCAAGCTGTGCTGATACTTTCGTTAAGTTGTTTTCTTTTGCCAGTTTTTATGCTGCTTTACTGGATTTAATTACTTTTCTTGTTTAGGCCAAGAAATTGTGGTTCTGCCTGATTCGTTTCAGCTGTGGCTACTGTTGTGTTTTTCTTTTTTCGTTAAGTGTTGCTGGTTTGTCGGTTTCATCATGTTGCTATAAATGGTGTTCTTAACCAAGGCATTTCCGCTGCAAGTGTTAAATGTGGAAGCTTAAATGGTTTTGATGCTTTTGTTTGTTGTGCGTTAAAAATTAATTTTTTTACTTTAGTTGGCTAAAAAGTTTTTAAAATTAAAGTTGTTTGTTTGAGCATATTTTAAGAAGAAATAAATTTTTGTTTTTTAACATTTATTCTTTATCTGTCAATGAGTTTTTTTTTTACTTTTCTTGTTTTGCATTAACATTTTCATCGAAAATTCTCTTAAATAGTTTCCTTCAAGTATTTATAGCGTTTGATTTTCTTGCCTTAACAGATTAAATTTATAGATTAAATTTAATTTTTTATTGACTAAACTTCTTGTCTTCTGTTGGGTAAAAGAAATTATTTTAAAATTGTTTTTTCACTTCCTTAATTCTTTGCAACAATGTAGGAAAGGTTGCAATCTAAAAGAAAATATAATCACGATAATGCAGTTCATTACATGCAGACAACCATAAATATTAAATCCAATAGAAAATATATGAAGAAAAAAAAATAATAAAAAAAAAATAATAATAATGTAAAACTATAGAAAATATGCACAAATAGAGTAAAGGTACCGTGCCAAAGAAGTATAATAAATTGAGGTTAGCACGTTAAGGGTAAATAAAGTAATTTAGCACATTTCTATGGTAATAAATAAGAAAATGGCAGCTAAACAGCAAAGGTAGAAAAACGTAATAAAGAAAGGTGCAGTAAATAACTAAATCTCAAAAAAGAGTTGCTGGAATGTAAAATTTATATACTTTTCAATTGAAAAGAATTGAGAAAGTAATCTTCAAAATAAATAACAATTATATATTAAAATACTGTGCAAAACAGTGTTTATAGACATTGTAATCATATGACAGTTAAACACAATTTGAATTAAAGTTCCCGCTTTGCTATGATAATTTTGCTGGCAACATTGGTCAAATCTTACTCTGTGCTATGATAAGAAATCTATTAAAGAGTTATGCAGACAGAAAAAAGAACACTTATCTTTAAGCATAATATTTTAAGCAATTCTTATCAACATTTCCTTAGCAACATTTTCATAGCAACATTTTCTTAGCAACATTTCCTTAAAAACATTTTCTTAGAAACAATTTTTCAGCAACATTTTTTTAGCAACATTTTTTTAACAACATTTTTTTAGCAACTTTTTTTTAACAACATTTTTTTAGCAATATTTTTTTAGCAACATTTTTATAGCAACATTTTCTTATCAACATTTTCTTAGCAACATTTTCTTAGCAACATTTTCTTAGCAACATTTTCTTAGCAACATTTTCTTAAAAACTTTTTTTTGCAACATTTTCTTAGCAAATTTTACATTTCAAATGAGTTGAAAGCTTTCAATAATATTTAATCATTAAAAAATGTTGCTGGTAATAAAAATTTTTTGTTGCTCTCAATAGGTTACCTTAAAATTTTTGAAACTTCGTTTTTGAATTTTCTAAAAATTTTTCTTAGCAACATGTTTCAATGCATTTAAACATTTTTAGAAAAATTAATTTTTTTCACAAATTATTTTAAATTCGTATTCAATACAACAACTGATTTATACATTTTTATAATTTTCAAATAAATTTTATTCTTTAGAAATCCTTTAGCTGGTTATTAAAATACTTAATTCCATAGTTGCCGAATTTTAATTAAAAATATTATTTCTTTATCGATGGGTTACTGGATTTTAATAAGCATTTGCTTGGGGCTTTTAAATTTAAATCACATTTTTTCTTTAATATGAAATATTGTTTAATATAGATACAGCAAATTTAATCACCGATTTAAAGTTTATAATTAATTATTCTCATTATTAAAATCTATTTTTTTATTAAATTCCCTTCAGCACTTTCTGCGAATCGCTGTCTAAAGGAGATATAGAAGTATTATTTTTAATAAAATGTAAACTAATGTTGCTTTTACTTTTGTAAAAATTTAGAAAATGTTTCTGGCTTCTTATTTTTTAACAGCAAAATGTAGTTGGCAAAAAATTATTCTTCTTAATCGTGTTATTGACATCAAAAGCTTTTCTTTAAGTTAAAACAGAGTACATAAGGTTTCTAAAATTATATTGTTGTCAACATGTTGCTAAGAAAAAATTTTTAGATTTTGCTTTTCTAACGTAAACAAAGTTTTATCGCTATCTAAAGCATATAATAATATAACCTACTGAAAATCAAAAATCTGATGCTAACAAAAATAAAAATAAGTTGCTTAGCAATTTTTTTTATAAGAGAAAAATATTTTTGGTTGGATGGGTAATTTTCCCTTCAAAAAAAAAAAAAAAAGAGTCAATAGACATATTTATGTTTTCAAACACTCAATTATAGCCAACTCTTTTTCAATTGTATTTGCCATATGGTGTGCTTAGGCTGTTTAATAACATAAATATTTCTTTGTGTAGTTGTTAACTCACACATATCTGTGTTGCTATTAAATAAATTTGTCTATTTCAATTCCTAACATGCGTAACATTATGTTCAACACAACTTTTTGAAACATTTATTTTGTTTTTTTTTTGTTTCTTTGCATTGAAAAAATTTCATGAATTTATGGATAAGAATTCAATTTGCATACACCGCCAATAAAGGCCTTTTAAGAAAGAATAAAAAATTGTGAAAAATTGGGATGAGATAAACCAAAAAGATTTGTTGATTTTAAATTTCGATGCCAATAAAAATTATAAAAAATTTTTTTGGCGATGAACTAATAAAAAAAGTAATTCTCACCTTCTTAAATTTAGGATGATGCAGCGGAACACTTATGTGACAGGGCTTGCAAGACTACCTTATTTATTTTCGTGGTCTTAAAGAGCGTACTAAAGATTTCATGCAGAGTCCTTGAAATACTGAAGACGAGGCATATAAAAGGGACGTCATATAAAAAATGCTGAGTAACTAGCGCCTTGTTTGAATATGAGTAGTGCTGGGCTTATACTTTAACCACAAGATATATAAAATTTTTTTTAAAGGAAAACTGCCACCTGAGGGTACACAGTAGTTGATAGTCATACACATATAACAAAGTATGGTGTCATGTACTGGTGTAATCAAAATCAAAAACAAAAATTTAAATTTATTTTACAACCGATTCGTTCCCGTATCATTTCTAATTTTATTAAAATTTAAAATTAGGAAAATGTGCTTTTAAACATTCGTTGTAGAGCTCTGTAAACAGTGTTCAAATGTTTCCAATAACAAAAATGAAATGTACTGTCAACTGCTCTAGTACCATTATACCAATAAAATTGGGTGCTTTTACACTTGTACCTCTATTTTTTCTACGAAATGAGATATTTTTTTGAAGAAAATTTATTCTATATATAATCCAAGGTTCTAAGGGACCTTCTCACAAAATTTTATTTAAATTCATTTAGCAATTTTTACGTAAAGCGAACACAGAAAGACAGATAGACAGACAGACAAAAATTTCAAAAATTGGTATTTTGTATTTCATATCGATTACCATCTAGACCAGGGGTTCTCATCAAATTCCTGCTCACGGACCCCTAGTAAACTAATTTTTTTCCGGGACCCCCCAAAGCCCAAGTTTAAAATTAAACTTTTATTATTTTTGAAAAACTATTTTTTTACGGTTCTTTATTCCGACCCCTTGAATGGTTGCTTCGGACCCCCAGAGGTCCACGGACCCCCATTTCAGAACTGTTGATCTAGACCAACATTAAAATTTTTAAAAAGTATTTCATGTACTGAAGTAACACTCCTTCTAGGCCCCTAAAAGTATGCTTCATTTTTTAAACAGTTGAAAAAAGTAAATTCCCCCAAATAAAATTTAACAACAATTCAAAATAAAATAAGTTATAACATTTATTTCTAAAAACTTTTAATTTGTTTTTTACTTAGGGACTTGTAATTGGCTTGTAAGATTATATGCCAACAAGCAGTTATTGTTTCCAATCCAATAGTAATCAAGTTATTATTTTGTTTTTTTATTTATGATGACTTTTATTTATAAACTTTTTTTATGACTTGAAAAATAAACTTTTAAATAAAAGTTTTTACTTAAGTACTTTAACATAAAACCCTTGAGAGTACAAAGTGTGCTTAAAACAAACACAATTATATTCAAATTA
This sequence comes from Cistogaster globosa, assembly GCA_937654795.1. Taxonomy (NCBI): domain Eukaryota; kingdom Metazoa; phylum Arthropoda; class Insecta; order Diptera; family Tachinidae; genus Cistogaster; species Cistogaster globosa. The sequence goes on from OW569406.1 coordinate 6,954,586, forward strand.
ATTTGGCAATAAATTCAATTCCATTCGAAAAAAATTTGTTTTAAAATTTATCAACTTAAAAAAAATTTTTTTGTGGTCCATTAAGAAGAAGACAAATGATAAATATAGCAGTAAAGAAGATTATGTCGAACACAAAATTTTTTTAAATAGTTCACTCTTGGTTGTAAACGTAAGACTAGTCTGCTCTGTAATTATTTGGAAGTAAAAATCAAAAGCAGATTTTTAGTAGGGATTTTCTGGAATCCACTTGGGTTTCCCTCTAATCTTAAATATTTAGGATATCTTTAGTATTAAATGACTTAAAAGAAAGAAAATTACAAAAATTAGTCTGAATTTTTCTAATGCTCACAGAGAGATCCCATTTTAAAATTTTTCATAATTTTAAAAAATTAAAGGGTGACCTCAAACAACATCCATGATTTTTACAAGTTTATTGAACCGCTATCGATACCGAAAAAAGTCTTTAATTAGGTTGATATCTTTTAAATAAACTTAAATATTAAAGGGTGTCCTTATAGGCAAAGTAATTTAATTTATTGGCCTTATACTTTCAACTGTTGTAGTTTAACACTTGAATATAACACAGCATGTATATTTCTATGAACGTGATAATGAAAAGTAGAAGTATTTAAAATTTTTTAAATTAAAGGGTGTACCCAAAGTAATAAAATTTAATTTTTATAACATTATATATTGAAATTTATCTAAAACGTGTATTACTAAGTCGTTTAAGACATTTAATAAAAAAATTAACAATTTCAACTTAAAGGGTGTTCCCAAAGGTGATGTTATTAAATTTAAAAAGCCTTATCTTTGTACGGCTTAAGACAGACTCTTAACATTTAAATAAATTTTTTATTACTTATTAAATCCATTATTATAAATAAAAGCATATTAAAGGGTGTACTCATAGTTCATGTAATTTGTTTTAGGTGGATTTTTCTTGTTAAACGTAATAAAAAAAATTTTAAATTTGCTTAAAAATGTTATTACTAACACCGCTATAATAGCAACTTAGCATTACAAAAAAAAAAAGAAACTAAAGGGTGTCCCTTCAGGTGTTGGAATTTATTTTATATACCATTATTTTTTGAAATTTCCACAGAATGTTTACATCTACGTTCGCTATAACAGGAACTGTAAACCTTTTAAAGTGGAAGTTAAAGGGTGTCCCCATAGGAGATGTGACTATATGAAGATAGTGGTATTTTTTAAAATTTACACAGATTTTAAACTTCTATGTTCGCTTTAACTAAAAATGTAAATGTTTTAATTTATAAATTAAAGGGTGTCCCAATATGTGGTACATTTAAAGATATATAGGCTTCTTTTTTGAAGCCTTATAGATAAACAATTGAAACTTAAACAAAGAGTTTATTACAATTTTTTTTTATTTTCGATGGCCCTTTGGTCGCGTGTCTTTTTTAAATAACTTTTTGTTAAGATAATCAAAATTTTACTTTTATGTTTAAATGTGTATTTTGTTTTTTTGATTGTAGTTATTTGTCTCATGTACAGCCTACATTTTAGTCTATTGTTTTAGTTTAACTAATGACCTTCCTGAAGTCTGGGTTGTATTTTAGTCACTGAGCTTCTCCTTGCCTAAGCTTTGTCCCACACTTTGCCTCACTTCTTAGTTATTATTTACTTAAAGTTATAGATACATTTTGATAAAAAAATCTGTTTAAATAAAAGTATATATTTTCTTCCTTTAACAGTCACTCTTGATTTTCTAGATATTTCTGTTGAAAAGACAAAACCAGCTGCAAAAATTTATTTAAAAAAAAAAAATACTTTTTGCTTTAAACATCACTTTTGGCAAATCTGATGAGGAAGTAAAAACATTTCAAAAACCAATTTGTTTTAATAAAAGTCAAATAAAGAAATGTGTTTAAAAAAGAATCAACATTCAAATAAAAGTTTGCCAAAAATGAAGAAAATTATTAAGAAAATTCTTTAAAACACTTTTAATGGGTTTTTTTTAGTTTCCTGTATTTTCTCAAGGCAAATTAAAAGAAAAACAGAATATTTTTTTATCCTTTTAATTTAACTGAAAGTAAATTAAAAATCCTAAAAAATAAAATTTAATTTTTTATGTCACAAAAATATATAAAAAAAATTGTGGTTAGAAAAATAATTTTTAAAATGTCAATTAAATAGTTTTTACCACAATTTAAATTGTCTTGGCTTTATAACTCCAATATAAATGATGGAGGTAGTCATTACAGGAAACAATTAGGAAAGACATTTTTTATAGAAACCTCTAGCGTGTTTGGAAGCCAGCCAAGTTTTATATTTAATTATTTAAAAAAAAAAAGAAGTTCATTTTTAAATAAATTTTGTGTTGTATTTTTTAAATATTCAGATCCAAAGTGCTGATGTAAAATCATTAAACAAAATGTAAGTATTTTAAATATAAAAAAATATTATCTAGAGATTCAAATGTTAAATTCGATATTATTTAGTCATTTGTGTACAAAGTTAAACTACATTTCTAAATAAAAAAAAATTTAAATGTCATATACCAGACAATAAACTTCTTATTGTGAACGTTTCAAAAACTTTTGTAAAGCTTCTAAGAACATTTTTTATTGTACGGTCGCTATTGCTTCTTTTAGTAAATGAAACTATGAATATTAAAAACATAAAATATAATTTCAATGAACTATACCAAAGCAAAAAGTCTAAAAACGAATAGACAATAGAAGCGTTTAACAGTGTCTTCAAGAAAGTGTGTCTGCTTCCTATTGCCAAGAATAAATAAAAGTTGTTTAATAAGTTGCACAATCCAGGAGAGCATATAACAAGGTAAAGGCTGGTCTAAATTAGGGACTAGAATTTTGGCATGACAAAAGAGTGTTTGCAATGGTAAATTTGTTCATTGTGAAGCTTACAGTCGTGGCCATAAAATTAAGCCTGTAGTCGAGTCTATTATGAAGCCTTTATATGAGTCTATATTCGAACCTACATGCCTTTAATCGATTTTTTTATCAAGCCTATAGTTGAGTGTATAGCAAAGTCTATGGTCAGGTTTATACTCGAGCCTTTACTGGAGCTCTATTTTTGTTTTTATTCGCGTGCTTAGTCGAGTCTACAGTAGAGACTATGGCTGAGCTTTTACTCAAGTCAATATTATTGTCTATACTCGACTCCATACCCGAGTCTATAATTGAGTCTTTAGTCAAGTCTATAGTTGAGTCTATACTCGTGGCCTTTCTAGATTCAACCATAGAGTTTATAAATGAGTCTAAAATTAAGTCTATAGGAAAGTCTTCACTCGAGACTACAGCTGATTCTTCACTCGGTTTTATAGTCGAACCTATATTCGTTCCCATAATTTTCTTTTTAGTCGAATCTACAGCCGAGACTTAAGTCAATATCTGGGTCTGTAATTGAGTTTACAATCGAGTCTATAATCAAGACTATAGTCGAGTCTATAGACTAAGCTGTAGTCGTTTTAAAAGTCAAGTCTATGTTTGAGTCTATGGTTTTGTTTGTAGGCGTGTCTGTAGTTGAGTGAATAGTCCAGTCTGTAATCGAGTCTATAGTCGTATCTAGAATCGAGTCTATATTCGAGTCTACAGTCTTGTCTTTATTTGAGTCTTTAATTGAGTCTATAGTCGTCCACGTTTTATTCTTTAGCCGAGTCTATATTCGAGCCTATAGTCGAGTCTATAGTCGAGTCTATATTCGAGTCTTTATTCGAGTCTATAGTCGTGTCTGTAATCGAGTTTACTATCGAGCCTATAGACAAGTCTATAGTCGATTCTATATTCGAGTCTAGATTTGAGTTTTTCTTCGATTCTATAGTCGTGCTTACATTCGAGTTTTTAATCATGTCTATAATCAAGCATGTAATCGAGTCGATTATCGAGTCTATATTCAAGTTTATAATAGAGTCTATAGTCGAGCCTATAGTTGAGTCTATAGTCGTCTACATTCGAGTTTATATTCGAGTCTATATTCGAGCCTCAGTTGAGTCTATAAACGAGTCTATATTCGACTCTATAGTCGAGTCTATATTCGAGTCTAGAGTCGTGTCTTCATTCGAGTCTATAATCGAGTCTAAAGTCAAGTCTATAGTCGAGTCTACATTCGATTCTTTAGTCGAGTCTATATTTGAGCCTATAGGCAGTCTATTGTCGATTCTGTATTCGAGTCTATAGTCGTGCTTACATTCGAGTCTTTAATCATGTCTATAATCAAGCTTGTAATCGAGTCGATTATCGAGTCTATAATCAAGTTTATAATCGAGCCTATAGTCGAGTCTATAGTCGAGTCTATATTCGACTCTATAGTCGAGTCTATATTCGACTCTATAGTCGAGTCTATATTCGACTCTATAGTCGAGTATATATTTGTGCCTATTTTCGTGTTTATAGTCGTGTCTTCATTCGAGTCTAGAGTCGAGTCTTTATTCGATACTATAGTCGTGTCTATAGTCGTGTCTTCATTCGAGTCTATAATCGAGTCTATATTCAAGTCTATAGTCGAGTCTATATTCGATTGTTTAGTCGAGTCTATATTCGAGCCTATAGTCGAGTCTATAGTCGAGTCTAGATTTGAGTCTTTCTTTGAGTCTATAGTCCTGTTTACATTCGAGTCTGTAATCATGTCTATAATCAAGCCTGTAATCGAGTCGATTATAGTGTCTATAATCAAGCTTATAATCGAGCCTGTAGTCGAGTCTATAGTCGAGGCTGAAGCCGTTTCTACAGTCGAGTCTATATTCGTGTCTACAGACGGTTTTATAGACGAGTCTATAGTCGTGTCTAGAGTCGGATCTGTAGTCGAGTTTATAGTCGAGTCTAAAATCGAGTCAATAGTTGAGTCTATAGTCGATCATATTCGAGTCTATAGTCCTGCATATAGTCCAGTTAAGTCTGCATTCGAGTTTACTTTCGTGTCTGTAGTCATGTGTACAGTCGACTCCACAGTCGATTCTATAGCCTATAGTTTTTCTGTCAATTCTGCATTCGAGTTTATACTCGAGTCTCTGTTCGGGTCTGTAATCGATTCTACACCCAAACCCACAAAACTTATAACGAAGTCCATAGTCAAGTCACTAGTTGTCTTCATATTGAAGTCTATAACCGGGTATAGTAGCGCCTAAATTCGATTCTATAAGTCGTGTACTTGGTCAATCTATGGTTCAGTCTACACTCGAGCGCTGAATAGACGACTTTATAATCCAGTCTATTTATATTGTCGAGCTCAAAATAAAACTACGAAATCTCCTTTAGTACAGGTTGAGTTCGAGTCTATAGTCGTGTCTATAAGTATTTTATTCAGACTTCTTGCATATTGAAAAACGCATGGTCTCACAACTTTCTCTTTAGCGTTTTCAAAACCACATATTTATTTTGTGCTCTCCACTGCACCTTCAAACCGTATGTATTCATGGTATTTCATTTCCTTAACGTTATATTTTTGAAGTTATTGTCCTTTTGTGTGTCGTGACAAGAACAATGCTTCAGATGCAAAACAAAAAAATGGCAAGTAAACAAGAAAGAAAAAATTGTTTTAAATGTTTTTCTATTTGTTGGCTTCGCTACACGCCTGTTTACTGTTGTTTGTTGCTGTTTGTGAAGTTGCAATGTGTCTGCCACTTTTAAAACAGTTTGGCTAAAAATAAAAATTTAAAGCCACTGTTTTAATCACAATCATACACATACACACAGACTTGACTTTTCAATGTATTGTAGACGGCTGTTAACTTTGTGCATGTGTGAGTAACAAGCAGTTTATTAGTGTTTGACTTTGTGTGTGTGCGTAAATTGCTTATTTAACTTTGTTGGCTGTTTGTTGCAAGTGAAAGAGTTGAAAGCAACACAGAAAATTAGCTTTTAAAAAATTGTGTCTTTAGCAAAAAAAACCACAAGACAAAGCAAAAAAAAAAAAAAACTAAAAGGGCGTGAGAGTGAGAGGGAAAACCCACACAAACTACACGGAAAACTTAAAAAACAAAGTCAAAAAAGCAATTAGTAATGATGTGCTACAGGAAGAATTAAAAGAAAGGAACAAAAGATTATTTTTGAAGTCGGAAAAAAAAATTTTTCAAAAATTCTGTCAAATATTTTCAGTCAAAAATCGCTTTTTATACGTTTGACTTAATTTTATTTTATTTAAATATTTAATTTCGATATTCTGCAATATTTAATTTTTTTATTATTGTACTTTTGCTTTGAATTTAATAGTCGGCTTATTTGTTCACTTTTTTTCCTTTTTCTCGCTTTTTATTTGTGTTTCGGTTTGTTTAACTTTTTGTACTTCACGATATAATTTTTCCTGTTTTTTTTCTGCTAAAAGGTCCTGTCATAAACACCGAAGTAACTTTTCTGTTTATATTTGACTTTTTCATCTCGTTTCAGTTAAAGTTTCATAAAATGGCTTTTATACGTATTTAAATTTTTTTTTCTTTTAAAATCCTTTCAATTACAGATTGTTTGTAGTTGAATAGAACAAACGAAAGAATAGAAAAGGCAACGCAAACTTACTGCTGATATTAAAACAGAATTTTACTTTAAAATAAAATAAAATTTTTTATCACTCTGCTGGCATAACTGAAATTTGTGATATAAAACATTTTTAAGCATGTTAATCAAATAAAAATTATTTATTTTAAACACGGTGAGAAAACTTTTGTCGCTTATCACAGTAATATTTTAATTTTCTTTATAATTTAATAATTATAATTTTCTAATTATTACGAGGGCTGCTATATATATTTCTGGCCTGGCAACACTGAGTGCTGCCAAGTGCAATCTTACATTCCGATTAGAAAGTTTGTCATATTTAAGCATAATCGTACTCAAAACGTTTTGACGTACGACCACTATTTGTGTTGTTTACAGTGACTTGAAAAATTAATACAGAAAAAAAATGGAATTAACTCGTGAACATTTTCGTGCCATCATTTTTCACAAATTTCGACGTGGATTATCACGACAAGAGTGCATTGATGAACTTAAATCTTTGTATGGCGATAAAGCACCATCCTATAGCACTGTGAAAAATTGGTATAATGAATTTAATCGTGGCCGAAGCTCGCACAAAGACGAATTCCGTTAAGGTCGTCCAAAAACGGCTGTTGTGCCAGAGAACATTGATGCCGTGCGTGAACTCATAATGCAAGATCGACATGCGACATACCGAGAGATACATTCGATACTGCATGAACACCTGGCCGTAAAAAAGGGTTTGTTTTCGTTAGATCCCGCACAATTTGAAAGTCGCTCAAAAAAGGCTCGTGACGATTGGTGCAATGAAATGTTGCAAAAATACGATTGCGGTGCTTCAAAAGACGTTTATAAGATCCCCACAGGTGACGAATCATGGATCTATGCGTATGAGCCCGAAACGAAACTACAATCGATCGTGTGGATCTTCAAAGACGAGCAAAATCCAACGAAAGTTGTTAGTGGAAGAAGCACTTCGAAGCAAATGCTCGCCTGTTTCTTCGGCAAAACTGTTCATGTGGCGACTGTTCCGCTTGTGCAACGTAGGATGGTCACTTCTGAGTGGTACACTACAATTTGTTTGCCTGAAGTCATCGAAAAAATTCGAAAAACTAACAAGAGAAGACGAATCATTGTTCACCATGACAATGCGAGCTCTCACACATCGGCTCAAACCAGTGCGTTTTTGACCGGCCAAAACGTCGAACTAATGGGTCATTCGCCGTACAGCCCTGACTTGGCACCTAATGACTTCTTCTTGCTTCCGCACTTTAAGAAAAAAATGCGTGGTCAACGACTTTAGTCGGCAGAAGAAGCTATTGAAATGTTCAAAAACCATGTTTTAGAGGTGTCTCAATCGGAGTGGAAAAAGTGCTTCGACAACTGGTTTGAGCGCATGCAAAAGTGTATAAATCATGCTGGAGAATACTTTGAAAAACAAAAAAATCATTTTTGATTATAAATATTCGCATTTTCACTATTAGGCCAGAAATATAAAGAGCAGCCCTCATATTGTGATAAATATATTTTCTTTGAATTATTTTTATCACATCATAGAGAAAAATATTTTTACTTTAGAAGATTTTTCTCAGGTATCACTACTGATATTGAAATTTTCTTTAAATTTCATTAAAAACTTTTTTAATATTTATCACAGAGTTGAAAACATTGTCTCTAGGATTTTTTATTATCCAGTGATTTGTCGTCCAATAGTATTTTATTTTAACAATTTTTATCACATATTACAGTGATATATTTGTTCACTCTTCACTTTTTTATCAATTATCACAGTGATATATAAATTTTCTTAAGACAACTTGTGTGATCTGGAAATTTCCCGTAGCAATTTTTATCATTTATCACAGTGATATATAAATTTTCTATAAAAAAATTTTAGTAACTTATCACAGTGATATGTAAATTCATTTCGAATATTTTTATCACATATCACAGTGATATTTTTGTTCGCTCTAAACTTTTCTAATACTTATCACAGTGATATATAAATTTTCTTAAGACAACTTTATCACAGTGATATATAAACTTTCTACAAAAAATATTTTAATTCTTTTCATAGTGATGTATAAATTCATTTTAAAAATTTTTATCACATATCACAGTGATATATTTATTTTTTTGTGACTTCTTTATCACTAACCACTTTGATTTATCACAGTGATAAATAAATATTATTTTGACTTTAATATTTTTACATAATCTTTATTTTCCTATCACTTTCCGAAGTGATATATAAATTTTCATGAGGGAACTTATCACTGTGATATGCAAATTAGCCGTAGAAATTTTTATCGTTTATCACAGGGATATATACAATTAAATTTTACAATTTGTATCACATATCAATGTGATATATCTATTTACTCTTTACTTTTTTATCACTTACCGCATTTTCTATAAAACACTGTACAGACTTATCACAGTGATATATAAATTTTATCATGACAGTTTGTATAGCATATATTTATAACCATACATGCTTATCACATTGATATATAAATTTTATTTTGACAATTTGTACTACATATCACAGTAATATATTTATTCACTTTTGGATTTTTTATCATTTATCACAGTGATACATAAATTTTCTTTAAAAAGTTCTACAGATCTATCAATGTGACACATAAATTTTATTTTGAATGTAAGATATTTATATACTCTTGATTTTTTTATCACTTATCGCAGTGATATAAAAATTTTCTTAGGAGAACTTATCATTTTAACATGCAAACTATACATAGAAATTTTTATTGCTTATCACAGTGATATATAAATTTTATATAGAAAACTCTACAGACTTATCACAGCGATATATAAATTTTATCTTGAGAATTTGTAGCACATATCACAGTGATATTCCTTCACTCTTGACTTTTTTATCATTTATCACAGTGATTTATAAAATTTATTTTCACAATATGTATCACTCATCATGATATATTTATCTCTTCTTGACTTTTTATCACCCATCACAGTAATATTTAAATTTTCTTTAGACTTTGGTTTTATCTTATCACAGTGATATGCAAATTTTCCCCAGATATTTTTATCATTTATAACAGTGATATATACATTTTCTATAGAAAATATTGCAGACGTATCACAATGATATATAAATTTTATTTTAACAATTTTTATCACTTATCACAGTGATAAAAAATTTTTTTTTTTACATTTTTATTATATATCAGAGAAATACTTAAACTTTCTTCTGACGTTTTTTCATTTATCACAAAGATATGTAAATTTTCTTTTAAAAATTTCTGTCACTTTTCAGTGATATATGTATTTTTTTTCGTAATATTTTTGTACTAATCGCAGTGATATATAAATTTTCTTTGAAAAAATTGCTTTCTTAATTTGACAAAATCTTTTCCAGTGATTGCAGTAATTTTTTAAGTAATATTATATTCTTTTAAAATTTTTTTCCTTTTAAATAATTTATCCAGTGGTGATATAAATTTTCTATAAAAAAACTTTTAATTAATATTACAGAGTGAAAATTTTTTTTTTATTTTCAGAAAACTTTAATTACTCTTTCCAATGATAAATTAATTTTTTATTTATCACAGTGTTACATCAATTCTTGTTAGAGGGTTGTATAAATTTCCTTTTGGCTTGTCACAGACACAAAAAAAAAATTTTTATTCAATTTTTATCAGGGAAAATTTCTTTCACTTCCACAGTGATATAGATAATTTTTTGGAAAGTTTTATCACTTGTGATATATTTTAGAGAAATAACAAAAATATATTAAGTTCCGTGTGAAGACATTTGGTCACTTATCACAGTGATATCATTTGCCCTTGAGAGTTAACTTAAAAAAATTTGCGCCCTTATCGCTCTGATATCAGTGGTAGATTAAAAAAATTAAATTAAATAAATAAATTAAATTGAAAAAGAAATCTATCACTTAAATTAATTTGTTTTTAAGGGCAGCTCATTTTCTCACCTGTTTCTGTGATAAATTGTATTTCATTTAAAATAAAAGTTAAATATTCAATACAACCAGCAAAATTCATTAGTGTTACCACACAACAAACATCTGCGACTTATCACTTTTATTAATTAATTTGCAAACATAGTTTTAAGAGTTCATTATTTTATCAGTTCACTCACACACATTCAAGATATAATTAGAATAATGCGTTAGCATATTTGAGTTTAAAGTAATTGAAATTAATTTCCATAAAATTTTAAGAGTTTTGCTTGATGAGCTCGTACTTGTGTTGTTAAAATGATAATGAGATTGTTATTAGACATGATAATTGGTTGAAGAAGATAATAAAGGATTTTTTAGTTAAAACAAAAAAATTTAAATTAATAAATGATTTGTCTGTTTTCACATAATTTATGTTAAAAGATGATGACAAAATTGAAGTCATTACAAACGAAAACATAGAACACAATTGTTTTCAAATAAATTTATTACCACAATGGGTGATAATGATCTATGAACTCAATTGCCTAAGAAACAACATGTCACTGTTTGTTTTAGTTTTTAAGTGATAAAATTATTTATAGAAAAATCACTGTGATAAGTGATAAAATTTTCTATTCTTCGTTTATTTTAAAAATTTTTTTCCATTTTTTTTCTATTTTTATTCGAAAGAAAAAATATATCAGTGTGAAAAAATGTGATAAAATGTGATAATTTTTTTTATTATTTAAAATGTTTGGCTGCCATTTTTTAATAAAATTTTCTATAAAAAATCTATTAGTAGAATTAGTAATACAATAAAAAAAAAACAACACTGTGATAAATGAAAAATATGCATAGGAAAAGATTAGTTTAATAATAATAATAATCTTAACAAAAAAAAAAAAACTATCACTGTGATAAGTGATAAAAATTTTATTTTAGAAATTTATCACTGTCATAAACTTTAAAATTTTCTAAAATTCTAATATTCTTTTATAAATTTGTTACTCGGACTAGTGAAAACGTTTAGTGAACAAAAGTATATCAATGTCACGTAAGTAAAACAAGGAAAATATCACTATGAAAAGTAAATTAATTTATTATAAATTTATGCTTAATTGTTTTCAAATTATTTGCTATAAAACTTCATTGTAATAAGTTAAACGATAAAATATGTGGCAACAAGTGATAAATTTTTTTGCAAAAAAATATATCACTGTGATAAAAAATATTTTTAATAAAAGCGATAAATTTTACAGAAATTATTGAAAGTAAATATAATTATTACTGATTTGAAGTTAGTTTATTATTTAGATTATCACTGTGATAAGTGATAAAAATGTTATTTTAGAAATTTATCACTGTGATAAACTTTAAAATTTTCTTTAAAAAAAATAGATGAAAGTATACTTATATATAAAACTTTTTTTTTATAAATTTTTTACTCGGACTAGTGATAACTTTTAGTGAACAAAAATATATCATTGTCATATAAGTAAAACAAGGAAAATATCACTATGAAAAGAAAATTAGTTTTTTATAAATGTATGCCTAATTGTCATTGTAATAAGTTAAACGATAAAATATATGGTAATAAGTGATAAATTTTTTTTGCAAAAAAATATATCACAGTGATAAAAAATATTTTTATTAAAAGCGATAAGTTTTACAGAAATTATTGAAAGAAAATATAATTATTACTGAAGTGTTTTCTAAAAAGATTATCATTGTGATAAGTGGTATAATTTACCGTAAGAGATTTAAAATTAATTAAATTATTTGTTATAAAAAATATTTTTTTTTTAAATTATGATGTTAAGAGTAAATTTTTTTGTTTTAATGTTGACAGATTTAATTTTAATAATTTTAGTTTGTAATTATGTAACAATAAATTATCTTTTTACTGTTATTCCCACAAAATTATTCAAAAACAAGCTTCATGTTATAGTTTTCTATTAAAATGAATCCTTTAAAATACAACTTCAGAGAGCTTTTCCAGCTCTCGTATTTTTTTTATTTCTTTGGCTGGTTAAATTTCTTAGAATTCTTAAAAATTACAAACAGAAGATTAAAAAAAAATAACAAAATAGTATTTAGTAAAACGCCAAAAACGAAAGAAAAAAAAATCATGTTTTTGTGTTATGTTTTCTTTTTTTTTAAATTGCCAAGTTACTTAAGAGACTGCAAAATAACTTTGCCTGTATGGAGTTTTTCTTCCTCTAACTGTTTCAGTTTAGTATGTGACATTTCAATAGCATGTGTCAACAGTTGCCTTTCATGTCAAGTATATAACTTTGCAACCAACATCTCTACTTAGTTTAAAAATAAAAAAATAAAACTTTTTTTGCTCCTTGAATGTATTTTGTGCTTTTAAATATTTTTAAAAGAACAAAATACAAAAAAAAAAAAAAAAAAAAAAAAAATTCGTAGAAATAAATGTTTCGTTTCTCCATTTTGCTTTGAAAAACTTTGCAATAATGTTATTAAATTGCAATTGTTATTGTGACAAAAATATTATTTTTTAATAGAGCAAAATGTTTATTTTTATGACAAAAATATTTTGTTATTTTATTATAAATTTATAAGAAATTCTTTTAACACAAATTAAAATAATTAACAATTAATACCATAATTATTTAGTTTTATTTGAGGTAACAAAATTGTAAAAAATTTTATTATTTATTTTTCTTTAAAAAATTTTATACTTAAATTTTATACTGAAATTTTTTACTTTAATTTTATACTTAAATTTTATACTTAAATTTTATACTGAAATTTTTTACTTTAATTTTATACTTAAATTTTATACTGAAATTTTATACTTAAATTTTATACTTAAATTTTATACTGAAATTTTTTACTTTAATTTTATACTTAAATTTTATACTGAAATTTAAACTTTAATTTTATACTGAAATTGTATACTTAAATTTTATACTTTAATTTTATACTGAAATTTTATACCTAAATTTTATACTTAACTGCTGTACCAAATTGAAATATATTTAGCTCTAAAATTAAACTTTTATAAACTCAGTTGTTGTTTGAAGTAATTGTACTCTCTCGTTCAATTCTTACACATAACAATTATTTAAAAGCCGGTTACTTAGCTTTTATATTGGATTTTTATACTTAACAATCGAAACAAACAAAAAAAAAAATTTCTTTCACAAGAAATATTTTTTTCTCTTTAAATAATGTTTTTCTACTTATAATTTTTTTTTGTTAAAAAAATATTTTTAAATTTAAGGTCCCTGGATAAAAATTAGGATTTTTTTGTTGGCTTAAATAATTTTATACTTAATTTATTTCTTAATTTGTACAACTTAAATAGTCTGCTTGCTTTCTTGCATTCAAACTCTTGTCACAATTATACTTAACTTGTATATTAAAATTTTATGCAAGTATACTTAATTTTATACTTAGTTAAAATAAAGGTAATTATACAAATTTTTGACTCAAGTATAAAAATTAAAATTTTAATTTTTAAAAATTCTACATAAAGATATATTTGTTATACTTAGCTTTTATACTTAAGTTTTTTTATCTCTCGCTTTAACTCTCATGCTTAACAGTTATAATCTACTCTTCCACTGCAGGCTAATACACTGCTTATACACTGCTTTTATTCTAAGATTTTATTCTTAGAAACTTGTTCTGTCAGCTGCTTTACTCTTTATAATATATATTTTCATCAATTGTAATATTAAGTAACTCTAAAATAAGATTTTATAATTTTAAACCTCTTTAAGAAAAATAAATTATAAAAACCTGCAAGTGGCTGTATAACTTAATGTTTTATACTTAAATCATAAACATTTATTGTTTTATTATGCTCTTTATATAACTAAATGTGAGCTCTTTTTCTATTCAAGTTTTATGCTTTATAATTTTATTTAGCTGTTATACAAATATTGCATTATATTTACTGTCATACTTAAACTTTTTCACCGTTTAAAAAATATTTTTTACTAAATTCCTACAATCAACTTTAATAGTTATTTTTATATCAAACTTTATTGTGTGGTATACAATTTTTAATTCAGTTTTTATAACCAAATATCATCTTGTTCTATTATAAAAGGTGATACTTTCATCTCTTACACAATTTATTCTCAATTTTTATTATTTATAACAATTGACTTTATCACAAATTTTTTTAGGAAACTGTTATACATAAGACTGATACCTAGTGTTAATCAGAAAATTGTTATACAAAGCTATTATAATAATTTCATTTATATTAATTTTTTTATAAACTTTTTAAAGAAAATCTGTTAACTGTTATACGTAGCATTTACAAGAAAATATAAATAATAAAGTATAAAATTCTAATGTAATAAAATTGTGTAAAACCGCATAAATAACAGCTCATATTCTTTATACCCTTTTAGTTAGCTTGTTCTCTCAATAATCCATAGTATTTCTTTATACCTCTAAGAAAAAGTTTTCCTACATGTTCACTTTTAAATATTTAGAATCTTATTTAGATAATTGAACGATATAGTTATAGTTTTATACCTAATTTTTATACCTTAGCTTTGTACTTAACTTTTATATTAAAATTTCTTACTTTTCAGAAGTGAGTTTTTATTTCCACCTTATTTACAAATAAATTATTAAGTTTTTCTGATGGGCTTAAGTTCATAATAAATTGTGATTAAATTTTGAGAGATTAGTAAAAATTAAAATTTGCAGAATAATTAAATGTTAACGAAGGTAGTAAAAAATCAAATAATATATTACATTTTGCTGGTATCTACCTTTTGCTTTTTAATATAAAATTGATCACAATAGCTAACGAACCTATGACTAACTAATTTATAAATAATTTTTTTGTAAATTTTTTTTGTTCTCAGCTGTGTAATTGATCATTAATATAAAGATCGTAAAATAAGCAGCTTTTCTATTCAATTCTTTTTATTATTAACTATATTAACAAACTGTTATACTTGTATAAAAACTGTTATACTCTTATATCAAACTGTTATACAAACAGTTTTTTTTTTCTTATCTCCGTAATTTAGGTTTTGTACTTAAGAGTAAAGCTAAACTATTATACTCAACTTTTATACTGAACTTTTATACATAGAATTATCAAAATCACTTTTGTTATATACTTTATGCTAAACTCTTTCATGTCTTTCCTACAAGAACAGTAATCATCATTTGATCCATCAAAAAGTTTCTATCACATTCCTAATGCGAAAATGAAAAAAATGACGTAAACATATATATACGTGTGATGCCTGCAGCAAACAGCTTGGCCAATGACTTTTTTTAAATATAATAAAAATTTTACCTGATCTTTGAAATAGATTTAATTAAAAAACTTTTTATAAGCTGCAATTTGAACCACGCGAATCAAGTTTGTATAAACACAAGCTAAAACTTAGATTTAATTAGCAAAAAACAAAAGTTCATACAAATTTAATACCAAAATCAGTACAACGGCAACGCTGTTTCAGTATAAAATTCATGCAAATATGTTAGTAAATAATTGTGTTTGTATAAGTTTCAGTCACTCATTTCTTGCTGGGTAGTTTTAACAGTGAACTGTTACATTCAACTTTTATACTGAAAATTTTCAAGGATATTAATAAAAAACATTATACTTAACTGTTATACTTAAAATCTGTTATACTTGTACTTGATTAGTTATAAGAATAATTCAAGTTACTATTTGAAATTACTTCTTATGTGCCGAGCATTGTATTATCCTTGTTTTTCTTATGTTTGAAGGTGTGACCCCAAATTCACGCTAGATTTTACACAAGTAGGGACTAATAAACTTGTTCACTACTCTCAAAGTTTAACTTAAATATACAAAACGAAGTGAAATAAAATCTTACATGAATTATGGGTCACTTAGTATTTTTTTATTTCTTTGCTTTATACGCTTCTGCCTCATTATGCTTCATTTGACAGCAAAGAAAGGGTTGAATAATATTTCTTTATATTTTTCTCCTTTATAAAATGTTTACAGTTATCTTGGGTGGTGAGCAGTCGTAAACCAAAAAGTAAATAATACTTTCTGCCATTTCTATTCATTTGTTTACTTAACTTTCTTGATTTTATTTAGCAGGCAAATAAATCAATAACAGACTATTAAATGACAAAGAAAATAGATGCATTTAATCTACAAAGGAGGAAAATATTCCATATAAATTTAAAACTTTTAAAATAGAAATAAAAAAACTGCAAATGAAAGAGAATATGAAACATTTTCAACAACAATTCTTTTTCCTCAACGCCTTTAAGTTTGCATTATCTTCACTTTAGCTAATTATTTTTGATTTAGTTAAATAATTTCAGAGTTCTGTTTCTGCTATTTTAGGGAAAATGTTACTGAACCAAATAAATGTCATTTAAAATGTTACATCGAATTCTAAATGATTGTATGTAGACATTATGTCAAGTTGATTTAAATGATGATTGATGTTGTTTTGGCACACAGACGCATGTTTCAATTTAAGCTAAAGGCCTTAGGAAACAAAAAAAAAAAATGTTTGCGTGGAAGTAGACATTTTTAATGCAGGCAAAATCAAAGTTCAACTGTCACAAAATAAATGCTAAATTGTTGTAGTAAAAAGAAAGAAAAAAATAAAAAAGGGCCATTTAGTGGAGGCAGATAAAACGAAACAAATTGAAGTGGAAATAAATTCTTATCAATCTAATTATTTTTTTTTTTTGTTATTTTTTAAGATATAAAAACCTCCCTTCCTAGGTAGAAATATAAAAAATATAAAACATTTATATTGACGAAATAAAACTTGACTGAAAGAAAAATGAAATCAAGCGCCAACAGCTTTTAAAATTGAAAGAAAATAAAACTTTATTTTTGTAATACGTGGCGTATGATTGATTTAAATAAAGCAGCTGTAAAAGGAATCCTTAATAGTTTTTATGTTTAAAAGGCTAAATATGAGCTTAAGAAACCTTTTTAAAACTAACCTATAGCATTTTAAATTACGTTAATAATAATTATTAAAATTATTTTAAAACACAAAAAAATTTAAGCGAAACTTACAAAAACTATTTCTTAATATTTACAATTTAAAAATAAATTCCTTTAAAAAACTTAAAGTCAAGAAAACTAGCCCCTTAATATTTTACTACAAACTATTTTTTTCATTAAACTTTTTCTCTGCCTACACTCCAATTTAATCATCTCGATAACGAATTTCTTAAAACTATTTAAATCACAATTATCGGAATATTTTGCCCTTCTTGCATATTTTAATCAATACTTATCGATGTATTTTTCTTTTGGTAATATTTTTATGCAAATTTCATTTCACACTTGATTTCTTTTTAAAATACTTAAAAAATTATTTTTTATTTGTTGGGTTTATTTTTCTTAATCTGTGGTAAAACAAAACATTATTGACCATTTATGTAATAACAATGAAGATGATGTTGATGGGGCTTTGGCAAAATTACAAAGCAAAGCTATTAAATGGTAGTAAAAAAAGAATAGAATAAAATATTTATACTTTTGGATATTTATTTTTTACTTTTGTACATTATAGGCTGAAAAATTTGTATATGTGTATTTAAGGTAAATTTTTAATGCTACGGTATCATACTGTTGGTCTAAGTCATAAATGGCTTATTGCTATCGATAAGTTTTCTTTGGAAGTGTTAGTATTTCAATAACTTTTTTAAGGGAAAGATAATTAAGTTATAAGTTAATAAACGAATAGACAATTTTTGTATAACAGCAACAAGTTATCGATAAATATTCTACAAGTGAAAACTCGATAAATTTTCAATAGAAGTTGCAAGCTCTATAAGACATTGATAAGTTGTTTTATGTATACAATAAGTTTTTCAGGGCTTTGCTATGCCTGAGTAAAGCAACTGATAACTATCCTGTTGAAAAGAAAAGAAATCAATAACTTACCTGTCGAAAAGTAAAGAAATCGATAACTTTCTTTTGAAAGATACATTACGATAACGATACATTTTTCATGTGAAAATTAAGCTAATGGTAAGCTTGTTATGTAAAAGCCATACTCCCGATAAACAACTGCACTCTTATACAAAACTTAGATTTTCTTTAAATTTTCTGTAGACCTATTTAGTTGTCGATAACTTCTCTTTGGATTTCTCTGTAAAAAGTTGTGGACTTGATATCTTTTCTATGGAAAAATTATTGAAATTTTTATATAGAAAAGTTTTGTCAATGATAACTTTTATATAGGAAAGTTATGTTATCGATAACTTTTATATAGAAAAGTAATGTTAACGATAACTTTTATATAGAAAAGTTATGTTATCGATTACTTTTATATAGAAAAGTTATGTTGTCGACAACTTTTATATAGAAAAGAATTGTTGTAGATAACTTTTATATAGAAAATTTATGTCATCGATAACTTTTATATAGAAAAGTTATGCTGTCGATAGCTTTTATATAGAAAAGTTATGCTGTCGATAGCTTTTATATAGAAAATTTATGTTGTCGATAACTTTTGAATAGAAAGTTATGATGTCGATAACTTTTATACAGAAAAGTTATGTTGTCGATAACTTTTATATAGAAAAGTTATGTTGTCGATAACTTTTATATAGAAAAATTATGTTATCGACAACTTTTAAATAGAAAAGTTATGCTATCGATAACTTTTATATAAAAATTTTATGCTATCGATAACTTTTATGTAAAAAATTTATGTTATCGATAAGTTTTATGTAAAAAATTTATGTTATTGATAACCGTTATGTAGGGAAGTTATGTAATCAAGAACATTTGTATAGAAAAAGTATGTTTTTTTTTTTTTTTTTTTTTTTTTTTTTTTATTATCTGAGTCTATGGAAAAAATCCTTACAGACTGGTATACATACATATAGTTTTTTACAATTTAAAACATTACCAAAAATTACATTTAAATTAAGTATTTAAAAACAATATTATGTTGCGTTTAATAGTGTTTACATTTAGAGAAAAATCAATAAAACTATAAAGATTGTTAAAATCGCAGCAAATTCTTCTAAAGGGCTCATCATTGGCATAATTATGGCGAACAAATTGAATGTAAATTGGTTTAAAATTTCTGGTTGGACGTACAGGAATGTTGAAGTATAAGTTTCCCAAAAGGAACTCCGAACAAACATCTCCAGTAATCAAATTAAACAAAAACGTAACATTAAGCATAGTTCTTCGGCTTTGTAGAGACGGTAGCCCAATTTCAGCAAGTCTGGTTTTATATGACGGTAAATTGGAAAAATTATTTCGGTACATATTTCGTAAGCAAAATAACAGAAATTGTTTTTGAACAGACTCAATTTTATTACTATGCACGATATACTGTGGGTCCCAAACAACGGATCCATATTCTAAAATTGGCCTTACTAAAGATGTATAAAGCTGCTTGGTGATATGAATATCAGTGAATTCCTTGGCCCAACGTTTGATGAAAGCAAGTACCCCACGGGCTTTATTTGATATCATAGCAATATGTTGACTAAAGTTTAATTTAGCATCTAATAATATACCCAAATCAAGGATCGAATCAACAATTTCCAACTGATAACCATCAAAAAAGAACGGATTGTGTGTATCAACTCTTCTGGAAAAGTGCATATGTTTGCACTTGTTTAAATTTAACTCCATCAAGTTCATCGTGCACCAAACAAAAAAGCTGTCTAGATCCTGTTGGAGAGAATTGTGGTTGTCAAAGTTGTTGTAATTATGAAAAATTTTTACGTCATCAGCGTATATTAGAACATTTGAAAATTTGATAGCAGTAGGTAAATCATTGATGAAAAGTGTAAATAAAATTGGACCGAGATGGCTACCTTGAGGAACACCAGATTTTACAATAATATATTTAGATATGGATGTTTTGAAGCACACTCGTTGGTATCTGCCAGTTAGATATGAGCTTATCCAGTTCAAACAGTTTTTGGTGAAGCCCATTAAATGAAGTTTTTTTAATAATAAAACATGGTTAACTTTGTCGAACGCTTTACTAAAATCAGTGTAAATGGCATCTATGTGTTGACCAATAGTGAATCCTTGGATAACTTCGCTTGAAAGTTGTAGCAGATTTGTTATTGTTGAGCATCCTTTACGAAAGCCATGTTGACAAGGTGTCATTAGTGTTGAAACTTGATGACACAAGGCATGAGTAAGACATTTTTCGAATAACTTGGGGATCGCACTTAGTTTTACAATTCCTCTGTAGTTCACAATACTTGACTTATTTCCTGATTTAAATAACGGAATAATGTACGACTCTTTCCATAAATCGGGAAAAAAGCCGTATTTAAGTGAAATGTTAAACATTATAGTTAGCGGCGGCGCCAAAGCATGTGCACAATTAATTAATAGGCTGCTAGGAATACCATCAGGACCAGAGTTGAATGAAGACTTGAAATTATTTAAATTGTTCATGATATCAGCTGTATGTATAGGTAAAAATGATATTGGCTGAATTTGAGTTATCGGAAAAGGATAATCACTTGAGTTATCGTATTGAACGTCAGAGTAAGTGGTGCTAAAGAAATCAGCAAACATATTACTTATGACGAAATCGTCGGCAGAATCATTATTTAAGTATTTCATAACAGTTGGGTATTCACTTACTAATCGTTTCGAGTTAACGAACTTATAAAAATATTTTGGTTCTCTCTGAAAATTGAGTTTCATATTGTTTAGGTATATCTTATATAATTCAGTATTTAATAAGTTGTATTCAGCACGAGCTCTAGAATATTTTCCATAATCTGTTACTAAACCAGTTGTTTTAAAAATTCTGTATAGTTTATTTTTCTTATTTTTGATTCGTGCCAACAGTTTAGAACTCCATGGGGGTCCAGAATATTTTTTGACCAAGACTATAGGAACGCAGTCCTTAAAATATCCAAAGATGGTTTTATTAAATAAGCTCACCATTGCATTAATAGAATCGGGAGAGCCATTAGGTACAGAAAGTAAATCCAACCAGTTCGTATTGTATAAATACTGGTTTAGAGTGTTATAATCAGTACGTTTAAAGCAAAAAGTTCTAATCAAAGTTTTTCTAGCTTTACGTTGATAGCTAGATGGTATACAAAAATTAAGTTCTAAAGTTGGATGATAAGGGTCCTCGGGTAGTGTTATAGGATCAACACGTTTTATTAAATATCCAGCCGGTTCGCTTACAAATACTAAATCAAGCAGCTTATCATGGGAATTGCGAATTCCATTTATTTGATATAAACATAAAGCAGATAAATTATTTATAAAATTATCAATCCAGTCGCTTGCTTTAGTTTGTATAAAATAAAAACAGTCAGTTAAGTATGAGGGTTGACGATTTGATCATATATATCAAGCGAAACTGTAATTTTAAATGACGTAATACTTCTAGGCTGGGAATAAGTAAACTTTCTAGTTAAAATATCGGCTTCAAAGTTAAGTTTAGATTTGATGTAATATTCAATGTCATCAACAGTTGTTTCGAAAGCAAAACGAGATACAAAAACAGACTTTTTATTTAATGGTATTACCACAAGTGGTTTGATGGCATTTGAATTATCATTATTAGAAATATTGTTTGTATTGTTTACAACGGATAATGATGGCACAACTAAGGCAGGAGTCATTGTGTTATCGTTAACGGAAGATAAAATATTCTGTTCTGATTTATTGTTTTTGGAACCAGTCGGTATCGGGATTTGCGGTTGATTTAACTTAGTAACATTTCTAGCGGACTTCCTACGTTTTGGTGATGATTGAGTCGGGGAATTAGCAGAACATAACTTGTCGATCAACTTAAAGTCTTCAAACATATCTTCATATTTCTCTAGTTTTTTCGACAGTGAAATAAATTCTTTTTTAATTTCATCGAACTTATCGCGATTTGATTTAAAAAATTTATAAAAATCAACATCAATTTTCTTGCAGTTTGAACAGCACCATCGTAAACCTTTATTTTCAGCTAAAACGTCAGCAACACGAATGGGGATATCAGTACATTTGGCGTGATATGAATTTTCACACAACCAACAGACAATAATGGTTGCATTACTATCCAAAATTTTGCAGTTTAATGCTGAACAGCTCATGTTTCTTATTATATTAATTGGTGTTGAGATTATCTACTTGTTAACAGATGTCACTAATAACAATTTACCAAATACACAAACCAGTACAGTTGTAATATACAGTATAAATTGAGAAAAACGTAATCAGCTGATCACACGTGTAGATTTAGGCAGACATACTATACAATTCAAAAAGTTCAAGCCAATTTAAGGAAAAATATAGACAAATTTTTAAATAACTAGCAATCACTAATTATGTTATCCATGACTTTTGAATAGAATATGTAAACGATAGCTTTATGAAAAGGTAATGTTTTTGATAAATTTTCTATGGAGGGGTTATGATATCGATATCTTTTTTGTAGAAAAGTTATGATATTGATAACTTTTTTAAGAGAAAATATGTTATCGATAACTTTTTTGTCGAAAAGTTATATTATCGATAACTTTTTTGTAGAAAAGCTATGTTGTCGATAACTTTTTTGTAGAAAAATAATGTTATCGACAACTTTTCTTTACAAAAATTATGGTGTTGATAACTTTGCTAAGGAAAATTTTTAATGCCGATTTGATGAAAAAATTATGGTATCAATGTAAAAGTTCTGATATTTTAAATTTAATCGAACTTTTCTACAAAAAAACATACGTTGTTATTAACTTTTCCAATGATAGTTTGTTTTAAGACTGCTCGTGCTATCTATAACTGTTCTATAAAAAACTCGCGTTACTTTTTTTGTAGAAAGTGTTAATAGGAAATGTCTAAAAAATGTTAGGTTGTGGGCGAACTTCGTACCGAAAAGTCGATAGAAAACTTAGCTCAAACTATTTAAACAAATTTAAATCTCTAGAAAAAAATAAACAGCTATAGAATTCTGCTATTTAGTCAAATTTATAAAGGAAGAGTGTTTGCAAACAAAAAAAAAAAAAAAAAATGAAATCGGCTAGAGCATATTATTAGCCTAGTAAAAGCTTGATTATATTTATATTTAAGAGAGAAATCGAAGAAAAATCTTAACGCATTTTTTTACTATTTATTTTGCTATTTTTAAGATTTTCTTCTTTTATTTTTTTATTAATTTGTTTTTGTTATTTGAGCAACCAAAGGAATGTGTGTCAACGAAAATGTGTTTAGAAAGTTGAATAGATAATAGCTAAGGGATACGTACGAAGTCTTAAAGAAAATAATAAAAGCAGATTATTTTTTACAAGATTGTTTTTGCCTGAAGCAAAAAGTGGATAAAGAAAACAAATTAAAAATATTCAAAATAACCTTGATGTTAAAAAAGATTTGTTAAAAGCTGTTACACACAAAATAAAAAATGCTTTTAATGTCAATAAAAGAGCCAAATATTTTCCAATTTTTTGTACAGTTTTTATAATTAAATTAAAAAAAAAAAAAATTTAAAGTTGATAATTTTAATTTATGTTTTTAGATTACGAAGCGTATGATTAATAATAATGCAGAGCTTTTATATGAAATTTGTTAAAAACAATTTGTATATTTCCAAAGATTTGCAGACAATTTAAAATATTTCAAGGTCACAAAACACCAAAATTATTTTAAAATCTTTTTAAATTTAATTTTTGAAAAAAAAAATAATTTTTAATTATTTTATCTAACAAATTGTATTAAATAATCCAGAATGACTTGAAAAGAAAGGAGCTAAAAATATTCTAGTAATATTTTGTTAAATTTATTTTTCCTAGAATATTTAAGCTCTAAGCTTTAACACAAACACTCTTTCAACAACCAGTTAATACTTTTTAATAATTTTATCTTGAGTTCTTTCTATCATCCTACAAATATAAAAATAAAAAAATAAAAACGTTTCTTTCATTAACTTTCTTTGCGCTACATTTTCTTCTACATTACACAAGCAAAGACAATATTGTCTATTCTATTTTTTTTTTTTTTTAATTTTAATACTTTGAAATATTTTTGTTTCCCTCTTTAAGTTTCTACTTTTGATAAATTAAAGTTTGTTCAACTTTTCTTCCCTAATGGCTTTAATTCACTGAAACGCATTTAAGCACATGCTTCGCTTAAAATATAAATTTTTCTATTTTAAAACAAGACAAATTTAATTATTCATAACGACAACAAATTTCACTCGAAGTAAATTTCAAATGAAAAACTATAAAGTAAAACTTTAACTGACAAATTACTGCTTGGGGATGAATTCAAGTTTTAAGTGAAAGGCAAAGAAATTGAATTAAAATAATTAAACTTAAGACAGGAACAAATTAAAACGATGGTGATTATCATTGTGATTCTAACATTATTGAGATAAAATATGCTTCTTAATATTTTTTTAATCTTCTACTTAAATATGATTCAAGTTTATTAATGTGCAAAGTTATTTCAGTTTCAAAGGTTATTGAACTCTGTTTAAAATTAAAAAAAAAATTAAGTTTATTAAATTTTAAATTATTAAATTTAAATTTGAGCTAACTGATATTAATTTAAAATAAAGCCAGTTTCCATTTCCATTAACTGACCTTAAAGTAAAGCGTTTATCCTAAAATGACAAAAAATTTGGTTTTTATATGTTTCACAGAGCTCAATTATTTTTATAGAAAATTTAACCTCTTAGTTATTGTTATTGACCATTTCTCTATGGAAATATCGGGCCCCAAATAGATTTTTTATTCAGCAGTTCAGCAAACAATAATTATGTTATGAAAAAATACTTCAGAAGAAAAAACTTTTATAGAGAAAATGTAGTTTTAACAATTAGAAAATAATAAAGTTATCGATAACTTTTTACAAATTTTTTTTATCGATGTCTTTTTTTAGGGAATTTTTTCTGTGAGCATTTGTCAAGAATATTTTGTTATCGATTTTTTTATAAAAACAGTCAAGTTATCGATAAATTTTTTTTTGAAGATATTAGATTATCGATTTTTTTGTTGAAAAATTTTACCGATAACTTCCCTTATAAGAATTAAGTAGCCAATTAATGTTCTTCAGGAAAATTTTGTTATCAGTCATCTTTTTCTAGAAAAATAAAGTTATCGATAAATTTAAAAAAAGTTATCGATAACTTTTTTAAAGATAAGTCGTTGGGAGCTTTTCTTTAAACATAACTTTTTGATAACTTTCTTAGAAAAAGTTCAATGTCGATAACTTTCTTATAAATTTATATAATCGAAAAATTGTCTTAAAAAAAAGAAGATATTGATGGTTTTATTTAAGAAATTAAGATATCTTAGATTCTGCTAGAAAAACATTTTTTTTAAATCTTGAATGCATAAAACTTATCGACGAGTTATCGATAAACTATTTCTTAAGAAGTCGGTTTTCACTTTTTAAAAGATTTGAGCGCCTTATTACGTTTATAAAGATATAGCACAAGAGTGTTTATTAATCGATAACTTCTCAATAAAAATTAACATATAAAGAAATGTTATGTAACCAATGAATTGTGATCTAGACGATTCAAGCCAGCAGAATTGCTATAAAAAAATGAAACAATAAATTTTATATGAATTAAAAAAATAAGTCAAGAAAAGCAGAAATCGATTACTTCTATCCCCGTAAGCTAGACAAATGATGAACTATGTCGAAAAACTTATTGAGGAAAAACTGCTTAAAGAGAAGTTTGTTAATGAAGAATTTCGCTATGAGCAGATAAAATTATCGATAACTTTCAAAAAAAAAGTTTTGTTATCGATCACTTTTATACTAAAAAAATTGAGTGCCGATAGCCTCTGTTTAAAAAATAAAGTTATCGGGAAAATTTCTTTTGATAAGAAGGTAAACGTAAACTTCAAGCTATCGAAATTTAAAACAAAGAAATATTATCGATAATTTTTTTTAAATAAAGCTAACGATAAATTTTCTATAAAAAAGTTGTCAGTAGTAATTTCATGTTATTAAGTTAATTCCATTTATCTATCGATAAGTGTTCTGCAAATATGTTTAGCTGTCTTTCAATTTTTCATTTTATTTTTCATTGCAAAAAAATCTAAAGTTGTCATTAATTTTTTTTTTTTAATGTTGAATTTGTTCGCATCGTATAACTTATAATACGATTTATTAAATCATTTTAAGTATTATTTATTATATTTATGTGTATTTTATGTAGTCACACATAAATTCTTATCCTTTGGTTAGTGTCAACTGGAATTCTATGATTCATTTTCTGTTTTCACTCATCATTAACAGCAGGAAATCAATTTTTATTTCTTTTTTTTGTTTTTTTTTTTGTTTTGAGTAAAAAACTCTTAAGTGCTTCAATACTTTATTTACAAAAACATTTTTATCCTTGTTGCTTATTATTCTTTATCACTCAATAGCTGAACTAGAAAGCAACCACAACAAATGTTGGTTATAATAAAGAGCACAATTCTTTCTACACGTCTCACTTGTCTTTTTCAAAAATAAAACGTCGTGTTGGATATAAAATTAAGAATTTATCAACAGAATGAAATTTTTTGTACCGTTTAAATAAATAAAATAATGGCCAGCCAAATGACAATATTTTGTGATGAATTTTTAAGGGACTTTTAAGGCCACTTGTCTCGTAAGAAAAAAAAAAAGCTGTTTTAAAAACTATAAAAGCATTACGTTTGGAAAATCAATTGTGTGCACATTTCTTTACAAATATGGACTGATTTTTAGCTAAAGGGTTTAGTTTATTCAGGTCTTATTTATTGGCTTTTGAAATATCTAAATCAAGTTAACAAAGTTTGAGATTATAAAGTTTTAAGTTTTAAGTTTATTTTCCCAAATGTTTTTATAGCAAAAGTTTAAACAATAAAATTAAAAATAAAGTGCGTGTTGAAGCGTACGGAAGGTCTCGACAGGAGAGTGCGTCTTTTGGTATAGCGCCAAGTCATTTGCCCTGTCATTTCTTATGCCTTTTCAGCTTAGTTTGGGATATCTTCTCACCAGATAAAGAGGCTTAGGAGATGGGAGCGAAGAATTTTGGTTGCTTGCCTCGGCTTGAAGCCATACTTAGGACCAAATGGCGAATTTCGCAGGCCATCTTGTAGGTCAATCTACAGCGCTATTGATTTTGAGCGTGTAGATGCCTAAATGGTAAAATTGGCTGTGAAACTTTTAGAAGGCGCACGAACCTCATATAACTCCCTGGTAAGGGAGTTCTTCTCCAGAAAAGGTGGTTTGGAGGCTGTTCAAATGTCAAGGTATCTTTCATCTGTGGCCATGCTGGCTCTTAGGGAAGCTGGCCTTCTCTACGAGAGTGCAGACTTCATGCTCTGCCACAAGATTGGTCCCGTTTTTAAAACAGTTCTTAATCTTTAAAATTAAAGGGTGTCCCCATACCACATACATGTTTTGTATAATAAACCGCAAAGCGCACTTCTTGAAAACTTAGGAAAAAAATGAGCATACTCCCAATAGCAAAAAGTAATAAAAAAATTATTCTAAAAATTACAGGGTGTCCCCATCAGTGACGTAAATTTACCTTATAGACAAACGCTTGAAAATTGTATAGGATGTCGATTAACATGACCGTTATTATAACAACTAAAAACATTCAATATTATAAATTAAAGGGTGCCCCAATAGTTAATGTAATTTGATGTATGTGGCCAAACTTTTGAACTGTTATAGACAGATAGCTGAAACTTACCAAGAACCTGTATTGCTAAGACCGCTATAACAACAAGTTTAAAATTTAAATTAAGAAGTTAAAGGGTGTTCCTACATTTGAAGTAAATTGACCTTTATGGTCCTTTCGTTTAAACCGTTGTATACAAACACTTGAAAAATAAAACAAATATCTACTACTTCGTCTGGAATATAAAGAAGTATAAATATTTAAAATTATAAATTAAAGGGTGTTACAATTGTTGCTGTAATTTGATGTATATGACCCAACTGTTGAATAATCGTAGACAGTTGATTGAAATTTTTACAGAACCTTTATTGCTAAGACAGCTATAAAATGCAGAAAACTTGAAATTAGAAATTAAAGGGTGTCCCTATAAGTAATGTAAGTTGACCTATATGGCCCTATCTTTCAAACCGTTACAGACAAACTCTTGAAAATTAGACAGAATGTCCATTACAATATCAAGTATAATAACAAGTATAAATATTTAAAATTAAAACATTAAAGGGTGCCCTGATGGTTGTAATTTATGTGTATGGTCAATCTTTTGAACAGTTATAGTCAGACGCTTAGAATTTAAACAAATTAAGTTTTACTGTGTCAGCACTTAAAAGTGTAAAAAATAAAGGGTGACCATATAACAGCTGAATTTCCTTGTTTAATCTGCATTCATATTTTGTTCTAAGACTTAAAAAAAAATCTGTTGCAATCTTTCTCGAACATAATATGATAAAATTAAGGTATAATTACCATCCTAAAGGAATATGATTTTAAGTTTGTCTGCTTTAAAGTCTGTTGTTTTTGAAAAAATTATTAATAATATTGTCTACATAAGCTGATTAAGGAAAAAGTTGAAAATATTTAATTAAATTGAAATAAAATTTTTCTTAAAAAAAATTTGTAATATAAAAGCTAATTTACACTATGAAATGTTGCATGCAATAAGCATGAGATTTTTTTTGTGGCAAGCAATATGGCATGGCTTACATTTTTAGGGAATGTTCCTAGACTAATTTTATAAAATTGCTGCCTTTTAAATGTAAAAAAAATCCTTTTAATATCCAAAAGATAATTTTTAGAAAATTAAAACTTAAAAATTTTAAATTAAAATTATGGAATTTCAGTTTAAGCTAAAAAAGGTCGTAGTTATTAAGTAGTTTATGAAACTCGTGTTAGCTGTTTCTTTTAAAGACATTAAATCTTTTTAATTATCTCAAAAACCTAAAAAATTATTGAAAAGTTTCTAAAAAAGGTCATTAATTAATATTAGTCATACGCACTGTAGCATGAAATCTATTTTCATTTTTTATTTTTATTTTTCAAAAATAAATAAAAGAGCTTTTTTTTATTTTTGTTAAGTAAAATATGTTTAAGAAGCCTTAAATATATTTATCAGTTGGTAACATTTTTCATTTTATATTGTTTTGAAATGTTTTCTCCTCTTTATGGTAAACTTTCGTCTTAGTTTCGCTTTTTATTTTAAATCAACAATGAGTTTTATTTTTTGTTGTGTACTCTTGTTGTTGAGCTGTTGATAATTTGTAATTTTCAATAACTTTTTTAGTGAACAACAATGACAGTGATACATTATATTAACAAAATATCAAATACATCAACCGCATCAAAAATCAGCAACAACATGATATTCTTAACAATAATTTTTTTCCTTACAGGCAACATTTTTTATAGGTTTCTTAATTTGCTATATTTTGAAGCAATTTTTTTCCTAAAAACTGTAGTGAAGAAAATACATTGTATTACAACTTTCATTAAAATTTTTGCAGTTAAACTTTATACTTTTAACTTTTATTTTATTTAAATTTAAAGTTTCTTTTATAATTTTGTTGCAATATAACAACAAAATTTTATTTTTTGTTTTACAATTTTAACAGAAATAAGTTTTTTGTTTTAAATCACAATTATTTGATGAATTTTATCAAATTCTTTTATTGATTTTTAGGGGATATAAAAGGAATTTAAAATAATTTTTTTAGACAATTAAAAGGAAATTAGTTAAATTCAAGTACCTTTGAATACTTAGTTTGAAATTTAAATGATAAATTGAAGATTTTTGTTTAAAAGAGAGTTGTAATAATAAAACATTTGCATGCTTAATTAAATGGAAAATTTACAAAATTATTTAAAGCAAAGAAAAAACAAGATGTCGGCATAGAAATTAAGGAATTTAAGAAAAACTCTTAATTAAAAATAAAGGAATTTAAAAAGATGACAACAAGCATTCTTAAGATGCACTTATCGTAGAGTAAAAAAATAAGAAGTTTTTACATAGTTTTGAAGGTTCAAGCGCAGCTTACAATATTTCGTTCAGATGCTATCGCTGAAAAGGTTCTAAAGCCTTTTTTTTAGAAAATTATTTTTAATTAATATTAATCATACGCAACCTATTAAAAAAAAATTATAAATTCTGACTTAAATCAAAATTTTGCAAAATGTAATATAAAAATCAAATAACCAGGCTCCCAGCTATTTACACATAGAATTAAAAAATCGGTTTTTTATTTAAGCCAGCACAGTAGGGCAAAATTTTTTTTAATCTATAAAATAATGTTCTCATTTTCAAATGATTTAACGTTCTCTCAGTGCCTTTATATATCCATAAAAAATTAAAAAAAAAACAATAAAAAATTTTTTGTAAAGTGAAACTACTTCTTTATCTGCCCATCCCAGTTTCTCTTCCTTAAAAATTTAATCGCACAAAATGTAAATGTAAAACCCATTACTATTTAATGGAAATGTCAAAACAGAAATGACGTGATATGAGCAGATCGAATGGAAAACAAGAAACAATAAGACGAAGAAAATAATAAACGGCATAGAAATTTGGAAATCTTATAGGCACGAAATAATATTTGATTTATTTATTTTTATAACAAGCTTAATCTTGCTTTATAATTACTAAATAATTTGGTTTGTAACAATTAACTTAAGGCGGGCCAATTTTTAAAAACCTTTATAATTTTTATTCGTTTCAGTTTCTACAAAACTATACGGCCATAATAGAAACCTTAACTTAATTTTCATACCTTTAAAAATTACAAATGAAAAATATTACTTCAAGACTTTCTGAAAATTAACCATTAGTTTACTACAGGTGGGCCAAATTTGAGAAAATATAAAATTAATATTATTTAAAGTCATTAAGGATTTTCCAATAAAATATTTCAGGCGGGCCGTATTTGTGAAAAAGAAAGAACTACTTTTTTATAATTACTAAATTTTGGTTTATTATTTTTAAAATTTAAATTTTTTATTTTGAATATTTTTCTGGGATTTAAAAATTATCTCGTACTCAGGCGGGCCATTGTTAAGAAAACAATTTTTCTGCATATATTAAAAATTTAATGTGTCACAATTAGAAAACATTTATTTTTCAAGTCATTTTGCTTTAACAATGGGATTATGTCAGGCGGGCCATATATTCATAAAAGATAAAATGATCATTTTTTATATTAACAAAACTTTCTATTTAACTACTATAATCGCTAACAATTAAAAATTCCGTTTGGATATTTTTCCAGATTTTTAAATTATCTAGTGCTCAGGCTGGCCACTGTAAAGAAAACATTTTCCTGCATTTATTAAAAGCTTAATATGTCATAATTGAAAAATACCTATTTGTAAAGTTGTTTTGCTTTTGCTATGAGATTATTTCAGGCGGGCCATATATTTTTAAATAGAAAAAATTTACTTGTTTTATTTAAAGCATTTTTATTAAACAGAAGTTTAAAATTTAAAAAATAGCCTGTTTGGATCTTTTTTTTAATTTTAAAACTTTTTAGTTTTCAGGCGGGCCACTGTAAAGAAAATATTTTGCTGCATTTATTAAAATATTAATATGTCATAATTGAAAATACTTATTTGAAATGTTGTTTTGGTTTTGCTATTAGATTATTTCAGGCGGGCCATATATTTTTAAACAGAAAAAATTAACTTTTTTTATTTAAAGCATTTTTATTAAACTAAAGTTTAAAATTTTAAAAATAGCCTGTTTGGGGCTTTTTTTTAAATATTAAAACTTTCTAGTTTTCAGGCGGGCCACTGTAAAGAAAATATTTTCCTGCATTTATTTAAAGCTTAATATGTCATAATTGAAAAATACCTATTTGTAAAGTCGTTTTGCTTTTGCTATGAGATTATTTCAGGCGGGCCATATATTTTTAAATAGAAAAAAATTTACTTTTTTATATTTACAGTATTTCTATTCAACAGAAGATTTAAATTTAAAAAATAGCCTGTTTGGATTTTTTTTAATTTTAAAACTGTCTAGTTCTCACGCGGGTCATTGTTAAGAAAGCATTTTCCTGCATTTATTAAAAGATTAGTACATCATAATTAAAAAATACTTTTTTGTAAAGTCGTTTTGCTTTTGCTATGAGATTATTTTAGACGGGCCATATATTTCTAAATAGAAAAAATGTACTTTTTTATATTTACAGCATTTATATTAAACTGAAATCGAAAATTAAAAAAATAGCCGGTTTAGATCATTTTTAAAATTTTAAAACTTTCTAGTTTTCAGGCGGGCCACTGTAAAGAAAACATTTTCCTGCATTTATGAAAAGCTTAATACATCATATTTGAAAAATACTTATTTGAAAAGTTGTTTTGCTTTTGCCATGAGATTATTTCAGGCGGGCCATATATTTTTAAATAGAAAAAAATTTACTTTTTTATATTTACAGTATTTCTATTAAACAGAAGTTTAAAATTTAAAAAATAGCCTGTTTGGTTCTTTTCTAAAATTTTAAAACTGTCTAGTTCTCAAGCGGGCCACTGTAAATAAAACATTTTCCTGCATTTATTAAAAGCTTAATTTGTCATAATTGATATATATATATACCTATTTGTAATGTCGTTTTGTTTTTGCTATTAGATTATTTCAGGCGGGCCATATATTTTTAAATGGAAAAAATTTACTTTTTATATTTAAAATATTTCTTTTAAACTGATATCGAAAATTAAAAAAATAGCCTGTTTAGATCTTTTTTAAAATTTTAAAACTTTTTAGTTTTCAGGCGGGCCATTGTAAAGAAAAATTTTCCTGCATTTATTACAATCTTAATATATCATAATTGAAAAAAACCTATCTGTATAGTCGTTTTGCTTTTGCTATGAGATTATTTCAGGCGGGCCACATATTTTTAAATAAAAAAATTTACTTTTTTATATTTACAGCAGTTACATTAAATTGAAATCGAAAATTAGTATTTGTTTTTTTTTTTTTTTTTTTTTTTTTTTTTTTTTTTTTTGGGTAGTAGATTGATTTTTTATCATTAAGGCATTTCTTTTATAACGGCCTGTGGTTTCCCATTTATCACTCATTTTAAAGCACATTTGTGATACTGTTCGGTAACATCAATTTAAACATTTTTTACTACATATTCTCGACCACTTAATGCTGCCAAAGAAATACATCTTTTACTCTTATCCTACATTTTTCAAGCACTAATAAGAAAGTGCGACCACTTTAATGCAATTTTCTCTCTGAATATGAAGAAATATAGAAACACTAATACAATTTTCACACAGCTACATCAAGGAAGTGAAGAAAATGATGTTTGTTTGTGCTCAAAAAAAGGAGGACACTTTCATTCAAGTTATTAATGCATACTTTTATACATTTTGGTGCCATATTTGTGGATTTTTTTTATAAACAAACACACGCACTAACTCGACTCACTGCAGACATATTTCTCTCTTAATTTTCACACATTCATACGCTTGACCCATTTATATGACTGAGAAAAACAGAACACAAAGAATCCTTTTGAAATTATAAATAAAATGCATTTAAGTTTATATTTTTAGGATGATTAATTTTTTTTTAATTTTTTTTTAAAACACCGCAGCTTATTTAACTGTTATACGCCACAAAAATACATAAAAGGACTAAATGTTTAACTAATTCTCCAAATAAGTTTTTAAACTAAAAATAAAATTACTATAAATGGTTGGGCTTTAGAAACAGAAAGCAAAAGTGAGAGAAAAAAAAAAACTCATAAAAATTACGTAAAAAATTTGAATTGTAGTTGCCAGCTGTACAAGAAAAAATAGGGAAACTCGAAATGTGTAATAAAATATAATGATCCTCAAATATTTTAAACTTTACGAAAATTATATTCAAATTAACAATATTTTAACGATTTTATTTAAAATTGTTATTTATTATGGGCATTATCAGAAAACTTTTGGGAATTAAAAGAGTAACTTGAAAATTTCACTAGTTTGGCAATAAGGCAAATTCTGGCACTTTAAAAAAATATTTGGGAATTTATCTAAAATTTTTTTATAGAATATGGCTTAAAAGTAACTTCTCTTCTGGTGCTGTAATTTTTGTTTTAAAAAGATATTTGGGGATTTTTTAAAATCATTTAAGAATTAAATAAACTTCGTATTAAATAGAATTTTAAATACTTTTAAAATAATTCTACAATAGTTTTGAGAATAAAACCATTTAATATTTCATAATTTAACTCAAGATTTAATTTAAATTTTAGAAACAAAAAAAAAAAAAAACGTCAAAAATTCTGGGATTTTGCAAAAAGTTTTGGGAATTACAATTTTTTTAATAACTTTAATTTTATAATAATTTTTTTGCTAAACTAATTTTTTATGTTTTTGTTAACTTTACATGAGTTAAAACGAAAACTTACTCAATTTTAGTAAAACTTAAATTTCTTGGATTCGTGAAAAATATTTAGGATCAGGAAAAGCCCCTTCAACAACTGTCGTTTTGTGCAATTTTACATAGTTTAAGAATTATCTCAAGCATTTAAAGGACTTACAGTGATCCTAGGGATAAGTTTGAAAAAAAAAATTTGGGGATTTTCTGAAGAAATCTGGGAATTCAAATTTTAACGATACGAAAAAATAGACATTAACACTCTAGGATTTTTTGCAAATAATTGAGAAAAAGACAAAGACCTATATTTAATATTTATTTCCAGGGTTTCCAGCAAATTTTTAATTAAATCATTTTATTTTAATAAATTTCAATTTTAATTATAAAAAAATATTAGATATTTCCCAAAACCATTTGGATATTTTATTTTATAAATAATATGTTATTACATATTTAAAAAAAAAAAATAAAAGTTTTAAGGATTCAATTTATGCTCTCTGGGATTTTTAAAAAATATTTGGGAATTTCATAATTTTTGCAATTTAAAATTAATATAATATTTTTAAGCAGGTTTAAGTTTTATTTTTTAACTAACATACAATTACATGTTAAAAGATGTTAAAAAAAAATTTAAAGTATTAAGGATTGTATGTATATTTTCTGGGATTTTTGAAAAATAATTGGGAATTTCATAATTTTTTTATTTTTAACTTTAGATATTATTTTTAAGTAGATTTGACGCACATATAAATATTGTATACTTAAATTAATATTTTTTAGAAAAAGGGGAAGCCGGGGGATAATTTAAAAATTATTGGGAATTAAAAAAATTTTCTATTTATAAAAGTTTTCAACTAGTAATAGATTTTTAAACTTTATTTAATGTTTTTCTCTTTATTTCTTTGAGTTATTTCCATTATTAAGAGTCAATAAATATCGTATGATTTCTCGTCAAGGCAAAAAGGTAAGGATAGTCTTATAATATTCTGGTCTTAAATATATCTTGCGATAAAGCTTTTTTTTATGGTATCGCTAGCGTTAATTTTTGGTGAAATATAAAATTTTGACGAAAACTAAAAATTTTTATTTTAAGAATTTTTTTGTTAGTTTCATTTATCACTTTTATGCTTTTATTATATTTAAGGTAATCGCTAACTATTTTAAAATAAAACAAATACAAAGTGTGCTTTACATTGTTAAACTTTCTCTTACTTGCATTTTCATCATTTCTGTTGCCATCAAACTTTAAACTTACCTGCAACGAAAAGAAAAGAATTTTTATTTAAATTTATAAATTGTGTTTTTTTATTTTCAAATAATAATTCTTAAGTAAAACTCTCTGCTTTAAACTTTTCTTTAAGTAACTTTTACAATAATTTCCCAAATATCCTTCGCCATTTAACAGTTGACTTTGATTATCTTTTATATTTCCACTTTGCTGTTTAAAAAAAGAATTTTCTTTTAATTAAAATAACCAATTGTTATTTACGGGATTTTTTTTTAAATTGTTTTTACTATTTTTGCTTCATTTATCCTTGGTGCCAGTTGACTGCAATCCCGCATTTAAAAAACAAATGTCAATTTGTTGCAAAAGTATTTTAATCAAAAGGAATCAGCAAAAGTTGAACAGAAAAAAAAAGTTTTTTTTTGTAAATGCACCGGAATGAAGAGGAAATTTGTTAAAATTTTTTAAGGCCAAAAAAGAGAAGTAAGAAAATTTCAATTTCGAGTTTTTGAAGTTGGAGGAATTAAGAAACTGTTGGGCACGAGCACGTTTTTTTTTAAGATTTCTTTCACAAAGACAAACAAATTTATTTTATAAAAGAAAAAAAGTTTTTAATTTAATAACTTCAAAGAAAAAACTTGGCTTTATTAGTTAAGAGAGAGAGAGAGAGAGAGAGAGAGAGAGAGAGACAGAGTGTTTTATGCTTCCTTGATTGCTAAAACTCAAATACGAAATATATTGGAAGTGCGCCTTTCGGTCACTTTTTTTCAAGCATAAACGAATTGCCTTTGTTTTTTGTTTTTGTCCAATGCGTTAGAATTATTGAGTTCGCATTCCAATAACAGAAAATAAAAAATGCTATTGTGTCTGATACGTATTAAGGAGCTTCACTCGAACCCTGTCCTTCTTAGATCGTCAGCGAAGCAACGAAAAATAAAATGGTTCTACGAGGGCTGCTCCATATATTTCTGGCTTAATAGTGAAAATGCGAATATTTTTAATCAAAAATGGTTTTATTGTTTTTCAAAGTATTCTCCAGCATGATTTATATACTTTTGCATGCGCTCAAACCAGTTGTCGAAGCACTTTTTCCACTCCGATTGAGACACCTCTAAAACATGGTTTTTGAACACTTCAATGGCTTCTTCTGGCGACGAAAATCGTTGACCACGCATTTTTTTCTTGATGTGCGGAAACAAGAAGAAGTCATTAGGTGCCAAGTCAGAGCTGTACGGCGGATGACCCATTAATTCGACGTTTTGGCCGGTCAAAAACGCTCTGGTTTAAGCCGATATGTGAGAGCTCGCATTGTCATGGTGAACAATGATTCGTCTTCTCTTGATGGTTTTTGGAATTTCTCCGATGACTTCAGTCAAACAAATTGTAGTGTACCACTCAGAAGTGACCGTCCTACGTTGTTCAAGCGGAACAGTTGCCACTTGACCAGTTTTGCCGAAGAAACAAGCGACCAATTGCTTCAAAGTGCTTCTTCCACGAACAAATTTCGTTGGATTTTGCTCGTCTTTAAAGACCCACACGATCGATTGTTGTTTCGTTTCGGGCTCATACGCATAGATCCATGATTCGTCACCTGTGACGATCTTATAAACGTCTTTTGAAGCACCGCAATCGTATTTTTGCAACATTTCTTTGCACCAATCGACACGAGCCTTTTTTTTTGAGCGACTTTCAAATTGTGCGGGATCCAACGAGAACAAACCTTTTTTACGGCCAGGTGTTCATGCAGTATCGAATGTATGCTGGTGGAAGAAATGTCCAAGGTTGTCTCTATCTTTCGGTATGTCGCATGTCGATCTTGCATTATGAGTTCACGCACGGCATCAATGTTTTCTGGCACAAGAGCCGTTTTGGGACGACCTTCACGGAATTCGTCTTTGAGCGAGCTTCGGCCACAATTAAATTCATTATACCAATTTTTCACAGTGCTATAGGATGGTGCTTCATCGCCATACAAAGATTTAAGTTCATCAATGCACTCTTGTCGTGATAATCCACGTCGAAAGTTGTGAAAAATGTTGGCACGAAAATGTTCACGAGTTTATTCCATTTTTTCTATATTAATTTTTCAAGTCACTGTAAACAACACAAATAATGGTCGTACGTCAAAACG
Organism: Cistogaster globosa; assembly: GCA_937654795.1. NCBI lineage: Eukaryota > Metazoa > Arthropoda > Insecta > Diptera > Tachinidae > Cistogaster > Cistogaster globosa. The sequence goes on from OW569406.1 coordinate 6,992,604, forward strand.
CTTTGAGTACGATTATGCTTAAAAATGACAAGCTTTCCAATGGAAATGTCAGATTGCACTTGGCAGCAATCAATGTTGCCAGGCCAGAAATATATATAGCAGCCCTCGTACCACTGGCAACTTGAAGTTAGAAGAGCTGCAAGATTCTGTAGGGTTGTGAAAAATAATCTTCACTACAGATCTTCTCTATTCCAATCGTTTCAATATAGGGTAAGACAATAAGTTAGAAAGAGTAATGCAGATTTGATGAACTGTGATTTAGACTTAAACTTTTACTTTGCTTCTGCTTGGGACTTACATCTGACAGAATATTTTTTTTAAATAATCATTTGGCTGCGAGGTACGAAAGATTTTGTACAAAGATAAGCAATTTTTGGCGGTTTTACCAAGAGTTACTTAGTCTTAGGTTACTAATCTGACTGCCCAGCCAGAGTAAGGCCACTGAAATAATCTTTACATCTGCTATTGAATTTTAACTGGAATTGCTATTTTATTTTCTCGTTATAAAATGAAATTCTTCAATTGATTGATTGATTTAATATTTTTCCAAAAAATTATTACAAAAAGAAACTTAAACTAACAATAGATACAAAAAATTCCTTACATACTAGAGTATTTTTCATGGACTGTTACATTCAAACAATTAAAAAAAAATTCTGTACATTTTGATACAACAATTTAAACAAAGATTTTAAGAAATTCCCCAAAAAAGGAATAAAAGGGAAGGCAATTAAATTTTTTAAAAAAGATAATAAACTCAAATCTACTTACACACTAATGAAACAAAACAAAACGAAAAACAGGAATAAAATTTATAAAGTCACTGTACAGTGTTATACACTCTATCAATAATATTTAAAGTATTAACTCTTCTATGATAAAATAGAAGGTCTGCACCCTCGTAAAGAAGACCAGCTCCCCTAAGGGTCAACAAGTCCACAGGAGAAAGATACTTTGCCCCTTGAACGGTCTCCAGACTCACGGCTCGAGAAAAACATTCTCTCACTAACCTATTTTCCATGGATCGCGCACCTTCCATGAACTTCAAAGCTTTCTCGACCATAAACGAGTCTATTCGACTAAAATCGACTGCACTGTATATAGAGCTACAAGAGGGTCTACAGAACTCTCCGTTGCGCCCTATATATGGTCTAAGACCAAGGCACGCAACTAAGATCTGCCTCTCCATCTTCTAAGCCTCTCCATCTAGGCAGAAGAAATTCTTAACCAAGCTGGAAAGGAATAGGAGATGAGAGGACGTATGATCTGGCGATACACCAAAAGGCGTACTTTTGTAACGAGTCCACCTCTGCGGTTTAGCACGCCCTGATACGCGCAGTAAGCCCTCTTGGTGCGCTCAAGCACATTGTCGATGTGCCGATAAAACTCAAAGTTCTCATGGAAGGTGACGCCAAGGTACTTCAAACTATCTGAAGTCCTAATCACATCGCTTCCTACTCTCAAACACGGTGTGAAGGATCGGCAATTCGGGTATATGTATTTCCGCCTTCCCTTAAACATCATAGCAACAGTCTTATGAATGTTTAAGTTGAGGCCCCACCTATTGAAATAGTCTGTCAGTAGAGACAAGTATTGATTGACTTGTTCGTTAACAGTCCTTGCTCTTGCTCCTGAAGAAGCAATAAGAATGTCATCAGCAGAGATCAACAAAAGATCCCCCTGTGGAGGTGGAGGTATATCTGATATGAAGACATTATACAAAACTGGTCCCAGCAACGATCCCTGTGGCACTCCCGCAAAAATCGGACCCTCATGAGAGAGGACATCTCAAGAATAATTTAATTAAAAATATAAAAACTACGGGTAATGAGTGTGTTGAATAACTTGCATTTAAAGAGAGCAAAAAATGTTACTAACAGAAAGCGTTTGTTTTTTGTTTTTTTTTTTTTTATTTTGTAAACTTTTTGCAATTTTGGCTTTTTACTTTTTTTTAGCGTTTTTTTTTTAATTTTTTTGTTTACTTTTCAAGTTTTTTTTTATATGGCACATTGTTGTGTGAACGTTTAAAAATTATTCAGGAATATTCAATACATTAATAATTTTCAGTGCGGTTTTATTCGTTTTTGCTTAAGAACAAAGAACTCAGAAAAACTTCTCTCGAATGTATGGAAATTTTAATTATTAAGTAAAATATTTAAAAAAAATATTTCACAAGAGAATCATCGTCAGCATAAAATATTTTTTTATGCACTTTCACATTTGTTGCTTTCAAGGGACAGAAGTTAAAAGATGTTATAAAACGTAATGAACTGCACAAAATAGTATTAATCAACTTAAAATGTTGCCTTAGAGGCTTTTTTAAAGTGAAACACTTAGTTATTTAACAGTAGCGATTTAGTAGTGGAATTAAATTTAAAGACTTCTACACATTTACCACTTAACAAGAAAGAAAATGCAGTCTTTGAACAATGGCAATGTTAATCTTAATAGGTGGGATAAAACAATTAATCCTTCACACTTTAAACAATCACAACAGCGTGATGGGATATAGTGGCATTATAATTAACCCTTTAAATGTGAAGTAAAAATATGTGAAGAATATACGAATCATAAATACAAAGATTTGCAATATTTCATGGTAAAATATAATTATTAATCTTACGTATCAAATACCATGTAAAATTAACTCTACAAAAATATGTAACGTAGGAAAAAATTTTTTTTTATTTTAATTTTTAAATTTTCTACCAGCAATTTTTTAAGCCAAAAATAAAAAAAGAAAATAAAATTTTTTTTTTTTAAAAATTTTGTAAGGCAAACAAGATTAACGTAACGATGAAAGAAAAATTTCATTAAAAAATTGACTTGAAAAGCTAAGGAAACAGAGGAGTAGTTTCTACTACTTTTTTTAAACTTTTTAATAATAATTTTTATTCAAAATGAAATATTAAAAATTAATAAATCAAATACAAAATAAAAGTGAGAAGTCAAAAAATAAAAAAAATTATGTTTATATTGTTATTTTTCTGCTACTACATTAAAAGTAATACTTCTAAAAAAAAGTATATAAAAAAGTAATTTAATAGTAGTAAGGAGCAAAATTTTCTACTACTTTTTTTATTTAAAAATTTTGCAAAAACTAATTTCATTTAAAATGGTATTAAAAGACTTAAGAAAATGGGCAGCAGAAAAGTAAATTTTCATAAAACTTTAGAAAAACGACACAGAACATTTTTCTCAATCACTACGAAAGTTCGAAATACTTCAAGAGAAAAAGGAAATATATTTTAATAAATTACTATTCTTTAAAAGAAAATATTTTTTACACAATTCGTTGGAAAAATTTTTTTTTGGTTCAAGTTAGTGTACAAAAAAAATAAGTAGTAGAAAAGTAGTAAATACTGCTACTTATTTTTTATTACAACTATGGAGAAAAATATTACAATAAAACTTATACTTATATCAAACTTATAATACGAAATTAAATTTTTTTAGATTTTTGCTTTAGGTTTCGTAAAAAGGTACGAGAAAAATTGTAAAATTGTCTGCTACTTTTTTAGAAAAGTCACCCAGAAACTCTTAAGAATTTTTTGAGTTGTTTTTTTTTTTTTTTTTTTTTTTTTTGGAAATAGCTAGTGTCATTGAAAATAAAAAAATAAATAAAATAAAAATAAATTTAAAAAGTAGTATTTTATACTACTATTTTCATTAACCTTTTTTAAGCACTTTTATAAAAAGTATACACGATATTTACGATATTTTTTTTAAGTTAATAGCTAAAGTCTTCGAAAAGTAAATAAATTAAAATTCACTATAGTACTATTTTTTTACTACTATTTTTAATTAAAAATTTTTTAATAAGCATTTTTATTCAAAATATATACGATCTTTACTGTATAGATCAAAGGTAATAAAACCTAAGTAGTATAGTAGTCTACTACTTAAAGAAAAAAAAAAAAAAATATTTCAGTCAAATAACATTTCAAATTCTATATGAACTTTAAAATGAGACCCTAAAAAAGTATGCATTTATATTACTATTATTAGTTAACAACATTATTAAAACCATTTTTTTCCAATAATTACAAAACTTTCAAAGAAATATTTGAGACACTTAAAATTTAAACTGGACGAAAAAAGGTAGTAAAAGTGTAGTACTTTCTACTACTATTTTCTACTACTATTTTTTAGAAAAAATAAGCTTTTCAAAACGTATAGTATTTATAATTTTAAAAAATATAATTTTTTATTAAGTACTTTAAAATACTACATCTTTACTACTTTTTGCTTAACATTACAAAAAGTTTTTATTTAAATTTAAGACATTTTTTATTTAAAATGATTTTGCTTATGTCATAAAATACTACTGTTTTTCAACTTATTGCTTTAAAAATATTTAACTTTTTCCTAACAGTAAAGATTTATTTTATATTAAATTTAACCTAAAATCCTTTTAATAATCGTTTAAATCTAAAGTTTCTTTGATTCATTTAAGACCCTTTTTTTTAACGATTATTTGTGAGGGAAATCAACAAATGTAAATTTTATTTTGTTAAAGAATTTTTCTTCCCTTTTACATATAGTTTTCAAAAAAGCATTCTGCCCACAATAAAGACCACAAAAATTTCTATGACTGGTCAACATTAAAGTTGAGAAATAAAAAATGCCACATAAAATGTTATCACAACTTAACAGTCAACAACAAGGAATAACATATACACACAAATACAAAGCATCTGTAGTACAACACCCCTACTTTTATGTTTGTGTGATTTTTATACACACTCCTACTAAAACTAAAAATGGTTTCCGCATCATCTTTTTATGAAATTAAAACTTTTCTCTGGTTTAGAAGAGAAAAGATTTGGAAAATCCTACTCAAGCTGGTGCTTAAGCAAAAATATTGTGTTCAATATCTGTTTATTATTTGAAAACATCAAAAATGATTTATTTTATTTAGAAATTTTAGAAGATATTATCTAGAGTTTTTGCTAAGTGTAGATAATTAATTAAAGTGATAAGTTTTTAAAATTTTTTGTTATCACTTTTTTTATTCTCTTGCATACAGCCAAAAATCTTTTATTGAAATTAAATTTGTGTACAACAACAAAAACTGCAAATTATTAATGTTTTATTGCTTTTCTCATTATTATTTGTATATGAGTTTGTCGCAAAAGTTTTAGTTTTAGAAAAATAAAAGTCATAGAAATAATTAGATAAAAATGAAAAAGTTAAAAAAAACAATTAAACTAAATTTTATTAGGGTAATTGAGGATTATAAAAAAAACAGTAGTAGAAAAACATAATAGAAAAAAACTTATTTCGAAAATAAAAATTTTTTCAAAATATTGAATTTACTAATTATTTAAGCAAAAGTATAAAAATTAAAATAGTAGTAGAAAAGGTAGTAGAAGTATTGTTGCATTTTATTGTTATTAAAACAAAAAACTCGAAAGACTTATATCAGGTATATGAAAAAATTAAAAAAAATAACATTTATTTAAATTCCTAGTTTATTACAATAACAAACTAATGCTAGAAAATAGTAGTAGAAACATTAGCAGAGTATATTTACAATTAAGATATATTCTAAATTTATTTTAGATATAAATATATTCCCCCCACCCTTAAAACTCTATAAAATTAATGATATGATATGAACATTAAAATAGTAGTAGGAAAAGTATTAAAAGTTATATTGCTTTTTGTGGATCTCTCTTTTAACTTGAAAGTAGAACCTAAAAAACTTTTAATAATACACATTAAATTAATATTTTTAAGCAAAAAAAGAAAAATTTAAGTGTTAAAAAAGGAGTAAAAAAAAGTAGTATAAAAAAATGTAGTATAAAAAAGTAGTATGTATTAAAAGAAATATTATTCGAATTAATAAGTTTTATAAGCAAATGTATTGACAAAAATAGTAGTAAATAAGGTAGTAAATGTTAGGTCTTTTAGTACAAAAAGTAACAAAACTTAAGTAAAACCCAGAAAAGATTAGAAAATGTGCAAATTATTACCTTCAAAGTACAGTAAGAAACGTGAAAGTTTCATAAAGGGTTTAAGTTATAAAGAAAAAAAAAAACTAAAAGTACAATTTATCCACATAAGCTCTTATATAATAGTACTTAAAATACTACTTTTTTGTAGAGTTACTAAAAACTTTATTTGAAGATTTTAGTTTTCTTTTTTAAAACATTTGCCAGAATTTTAATTTTGAAAGGAATTTTAAAATTACTACCTTTCTACTCCTTTTTTAAGATTCGAATAGAGGAAATCCAAAATATTTTAAAAAATAGTTATAAAGTTTTTTAAATGATTTGTTTTGGTATTTTTTTTTTTGCTTGAGTTACTACGAAAAAAAATTAATCTACTACTATTTTTAGTTTTTATAAAAATAATAAATAAATTTTATATAATATATTTGATATTACAGATCAGATATTAGTTTTATATGAATTAAAAGAATATATTTTTTTAATATAGCAAACTGATTTACTACTTTTCTTTATTCATAAATGGTAGTTAAAAGTACTTTTTAAAATAAGAAAAAATAGTTAAAATTTAAGTTTTAATGCTAAGTTACAATTGTGGATAAATTTTATATATATTTTTACAAATTTAAAAAGGTACCAAAGTTACTACTATTCTACTACTATTTTACTACTATTCTACTACTCTTTTAAATATGTATTTCTTGAAGTTATTTTGCCTAAATAATTAAAAAAATGTAAAAATAATTTTATTTTACAAACAACAATTTCTTTTAGGTTTCTAATTGCTGAGTGCAAAATTTTTATTTCATTTCATTCTATATTGTGGTCAGCATATATTTTTTATTACAGTTCTTTATCACGAAAATGAAAAAAATGCATTAAAGAAATTTTAACCTAATCGATATCCTGACATATTAAAGTCTAAACCACATGATCCATAAGAAACTAAAACCAAACAGAAAATTTAAACCACAAAAAATACATAAAAACATACTGACATACTGAAGCATACATAAGCAAACATAGGTAGCACTACTTATACTGATTTAGATCTTGTTTGTTTTAAAAAAAAATTTATACAGAATTCCAAAAAAAAAGAGAAAAAATTTGAAAAAAATATTTAAAAGAAGAACTTGTAAAAAATTTTTGTTTAATACATGACAAATGCATAAATGTAGAAAATATTAACAGCCAACTGAAGCTGCAAACACTAGTCCTGAAATTGTTAATGGAATAACAAAAAAACTTAGAAATAAAAGGAGTTTTTTTTTATCAAAGTAAAATGACGTTGTAAGAGTCTGAACAGCATACATTCATTCAAATTTATATTTGTATAGAAAATACCCATTCACATAATACACAACTGTAGTATACTTTTATGGCACTTCATTATAATTTCCACACCTTTTTTTTAATTAGAATTATATTCATTTTTAGACACTACTAAGTTAATGCACTTAATATACAGACAAGTACTACCACCTACTACATTTTTAACAAAATGTATGTCGTCTAAACACATTGATATCTAGAGTATTAAAAAGAAAAAAAGCAAAATTGTTGTATGTTTAGTTGACATCATTAGTACTATATTTTTCTCACACCTTTAGATATTCAGAGTTAATCTAGAAGAGTAGTAAAAAGGGAAAAATAACCTCTTTAACCTCTTTTGAAATTTTGTTTTTAAAATACTATAAGTTAACAATTTAAGTTTTTTGTATTAGCAGATTAATTTATGAGATTTGAATAAAAGTAGTAAAAAAGTAAAAAGTAGTAAAAAATAAAAATAGTAAAAAATTAGTAACAATACATTTTTTCATAGGCCTGATCTCATACAAATGGCAAGAAAAATTTATTTTGTGTTTTTTAACCACGAAAAACAAATACCAAAAAAAGTATTAAAAGTAGTTTTTTTTAAACAATCAGACAGACGTTAATAAGAAATGAAAAAAGTAACGAAATATCAGTAAAAGGAACACCTTTTAAGAAAAGTATTTATTTTTTTCGTTTTAAGGTTTTAAAAAGCCGTTTAAAAAATAGTAGTAGAAAAGTAGTATTTTTTGCCTGAAATGAAAATTATGAAATATACTTATTTGACTTTACAAAAAATAGACGCATTAAACACAAACAAGAATTTATTTTGGAAAAAATTTTGGTAATAAAAAAAAGGTAGCAAAAACAGAGCACTTATTTTTTTTTTTTTATTTAAAAATCCTTAGAATTATTAAAAAGTAGCTTTATGATCACAAACATTGCTTAGTATTATATAAGTAAGGAAATTTTTAATTAACAATATTTTTTGGTCTCCCAATTGAATAGCAGTAAAAAAGAAGTATTTTAAAATTTTTTTTTATATCCAAAATTAGTATGTAATTTAACAAATTATTATTAAAAATATTTGATTTAACAACAAAATCTGTGAAAAGTGTTTTTAAAAATAGTAGTAGAAAAGGAGTGATTTTCTAAAATTTTCATATTACATAAAATAAGAAATACACTTTTTAAAAGCTCTAATATACAATGTTTAATAAATACAAAAACCTTAAAGAATTAAAAAAAATACCAAAAAGGTAGTAGATTAATATATGAGGTTTGAATAAAAGTACTAAAAAAGTAAAAAGTAGTAAGAAATAAAAATAGTAAAAAAGTAGTAAAAATACATTTTTTCAATGGCCTGATCTCATACAAATGGCAGTAAAAATTCAATTTTGTGTTTTTTAACCACGTAAAACAAATACCAAAAAAGTATTAAAAGTAGTATTTTAAAGCAATCAGACAGACGTTAAAAAAAAATGAAAAAAGTAACGAAATATCAGTAAAAGGAATACCTTTTAAGAAAAGTACTTATTTTTTTTTTCGTTTTAAAGTTGTGAAAAGCCGTTTAAAAAATAGTAGTAGAATAGTAGTATTTTTTGCCTGAAATAAAAATTATGAAATAAACTTATTTGACTTTATAAAAAACAGACGCATTAAACACAAACAAGAATTTGTTTTTTTTTTTTTTTGGAAAAACTTTTGGTAATTAAAAAAGGTAGCAAAAACAGAGCACTTAATTTTTTTGTTTAAAAATCCTTATAATTATTAAAAAGTAGCTTTATGATCACAAGCCTTACTAAGTATTATATAAGTAAGGAAATTTGTAATTAACAAAACTTTTTGGTGTCCCAATTGAATAGCAGTAAAAAAGTAGTATTTTTAAAAGTTTTTTTTACATCCAAAATAAGTACGTAATTTAACAAATTATTATTAAAAATATTTTATTTAACAACAAAATCTGTTAAAAGTGTTTTTATAAATAGTAGTAGAAAAGTAGTGATTTTTTTTAAATTTCATATTATCATAAAATAAGAAATACACTTTTTAGAAGCTCTAATATACAATGTTTAATAAATACAAAAACCTTAAAGAATTAAAAAGAATACCAAAAAGGTGGTAGATTAATATATGAGATTTGAATAAAAGTACTAAAAAAGTAAAAAGTAGTAAAAAATAAAAATAGTAAAAAAGTAGTAAAACTACTAATGGCAGCAAAAATTCATTTAATTTTGTGTTTTTTAACCACGAAAAACAAATACCAAAAAAGTATTAAAAGTAGTATTTTTAAGCAATCAGACAGACGTTAAAAAAAATGAAAAAAGTAACGAAATATCAATAAAAGGAATACCGTTTTAAGAAAAGTACTTATTTTTTTTTTCGTTTTAAAGTTTTAAAAAGCCGTTTAAAAAATAGTAGTAGAAAAGTAGTATTTTTTGCTTAAAATAAAAATTATGAAATATACATGCTTGACTTTACAAAAAATACACGCATTAAACACAAACAAGAATTTGTTTTTTTTTTTTTTTTTTTTTTTTTTTTGGAAAAACTTTTGGTAATTAAAAAAGGTAGCAAAAACAGAGCACTTAATTTTTTTGTTTAAAAATCCTTATAATTATTAAAAAGTAGCTTTATGATCACAAGCCTTACAAAGTATTATATAAGTAAGAAAATTTGTAATTAACAAAACTTTTTGGTGTCCCAATTGAATAGCAGTAAAAAAGTAGTATTTTTAAAAGTTTTTTTTACATCCAAAATAAGTACGTAATTTAACAAATTATTATTAAAAATATTTTATTTAACAACAAAATCTGTTAAAAGTGTTTTTAAAAATAGTAGTAGAAAAGTAGTGATTTTTTTTTAAATTTCATATTATCATAAAATAAGAAATACACTTTTTAGAAGCTCTAATATACAATGGTTAATAAATACAAAAACCTTAAAGAATTAAAAAGAATACCAAAAAGGTGGTAGATTAATATATGAGATTTGAATAAAAGTACTAAAAAAGTAAAAAGTAGTAAAAAATAAAATAGTAAAAAAGTAGTAAAACTACTAATGGCAGCAAAAATTCATTTAATTTTGTGTTTTTTAACCACGAAAAGCAAATACCAAAAAAGTATTAAAAGTAGTATTTTTAAGCAATCAGACAGACGTTAAAAAAAATGAAAAAAGTAACGAAATATCAATAAAAGGAATACCGTTTTAAGAAAAGTACTTATTTTTTCGTTTTAAAGTTGTAAAAAGCCGTTTAAAAAATATTAGTAGAAAAGTAGTATTTTTTGCCTGAAATAAAAATTATGAAATAAACTTATTTGACTTTACAAAAAATAGACGCATTAAACACAAACAAGATTTTTTTTTTTTTTTGAAAAATTTTGGTAATAAAAAAAAGTAGCAAAAACAGAGCACTTAATTTTTTTGTTTAAAAATCCTTATAATTATTAAAAAGTAGCTTTATGATCACAAGCCTTACAAAGTATTATATAAGTAAGGAAATTTTTAATTAACAAAACTTTTCGGTCTCCCAATTGAGTTGCAGTAAAAAAGTAGTATTTTTAAAAGTTTTTTACATCCAAAATAAGAACGTAATTAAACAAATTATTATTAAAAATATTTGATTTAACAACAAAATCTGTGAAAAGTGTATTTAAAAATAGTAGTAGAAAAGGAGTGATTTTTTAAAATTTTCATATTATCATTAAATAAAAAAATACACTTTTTAGAACCTCTAATACACAATATTTAATAAATACAAAAACCTCATGAAATTAAAAAAAAATACTAAAAAGGTAGTATATTATCAAAATAAGGGTGTCTCGTAGGAGATTTTTTTTTTAAATTTAAATAAAAAACGTAATAATTAAAACAAACGATTTTCAAGAGCTTTGAACAATAGAATGGAAATACAGATTTTATTTTTTTAAAATCATGCCATCCAGATGTCTTCCGTCGAGTTCAACACACTGTTCAAAACGAAGCCTTATGTTCCGCGCCATACGCTGCAGAAAAATTGGTGCACTTGAGCTGATTTCTCGAGATTGCGAAATGACATTATAAACCCTCTCTTAGTGGAAGAGGCATAAAACAAATCCATGGAAGTTAGATGGGGTGACCTTGGTGGCCGTGGGATATTCCCAAAGCGACTGATCAGTTTTTGGAAGGAATTGCGTAAATCAAAGTAACTTTCTTTCAGTTTTTGAACGATTTGATTTTAAAAGGATTGAAGTTCCATCATTTTAAAAATTTCATTAATAAACACTCTTGAAAGTCTAAGTGAGGTTGCTTTAAACCAGTTCAACGATTTCGGGAGTCCTTGAAGATCGACTGGGCCCAAGGCGTGGGACTTTCTTATTTAAAGCAGTTGCGCCCAGGAACGTATTAAATTTCACTTACTCTATCACGAACTTGCCGAATAGTGAACTTTGAGCAAAATTTTTAATGAGCAAGAGAGAATTAATACTGCTATCTTGTCCATAGCATGATATAAAAGATTATTTCTATTGCATAGTAAAAAAGTAGTAGATTTAATACTTTTTATCTATTTTCATTGGCCGAATTTAACTACAAAAACCATAAGTAAAGAATTATTTCAGGCTTAAGTCGTTCTTTTGATAAAGAAGTTTAATTATTTTAAACAAATTAAAAAAAAAACTTTTAGGCACAAATTATATGTTTAAAAAAGTAGTTAATTTACTGTTATTTCATTTACAATTTTTGTGTAGATATTTTTAAGCAATTAAAGTTTTTCTTACATTTGCAGCAGGTAAGTCAAAATTAAACTTTTTTTGTTTTAAAAAAGTAGTAGATTTTTTTTTATAAAAGTAGTAAAAGATTTTTAATAAAAAAAAAATAGACTCTAAGCAAGTGTGTAAATATCAAGCAAAATAAAAATTTTGTTAAATTGTAGGAAAGTAGTAGATCTACTACTATTTTTTTTAACCCTGCCTTTTTTCTGTTTGCTTTCATAGGCTTCTAAATATAATGATGTTTAGGAAAAATATATTTTAGACTTAAATTTTATTTAAAAAAAAGTAGTTTATTTACTACTATTTACTAAAAACAGATTGCTGGCTTACTTTTTTTTACAAATTATGCTTGAATTGTATATATATTGTTATTTATGAAAAATAACAAAATTTTCACTACGAAAAAAAGTAGTAGATTTACTACTTTTTTTAAAAGACCAGTAATTGAACATTTTTTTAATATATAATTTAAAATCATTAATACTAAGTTTAAATAAAATTTCTTTTTATATGGCAGTGGCATTCTATCACATTTCCTTATTTATTATTATTTAAATTTCAGTGTTTCCATAGTTTACCTTCTTTTTTTTATTTTGTAAAAGCACCATTATCCAGTCTTTATGGATATAAAAATACTTGTTTTACAAATATGTATGTACTTTGTCGCTGCTGATACGCTTCTAGGTATGCAGAAGAAAAAGGTCTCCGGCATGTGCCTTTTTTTCTTGTGTAGAGAAATATGTGAAAAAGTTAAAAAGCACCCACCCTAAAACAGCACCAGCAGTTAATATGTTTTAAAAAATAAAAATAATAAAAATAAAAACAACGTTACTGGCTGGTTGAACTAGGTCAACCGAATAATTCGAATTTTTAAGCTTTGAAATAAAAAGTAAATATGATGTTTTACTATCACTGCTGCAAAACAGTAAAACAATGTTGTAGCACACATACAAACACACATAAACAAACACACACACACACTTCTTAACATTCTTTTTTATTTAAAATAAAAATTTAAACAATTTGTCATGTGTTAGACTTGAAATTGTTCCGAGAAAATATGGATGTATATAGAAGTCTTCAGGCAATTTAGTTAAAGTTAAGGAAAAACTAAAAGAACTTTAAATAAACAACAACAAAAAAACAATTAAGAAAAATTTAAATTTCAACCTTTTTTGGCTGTACCATCTGCACTTTTTTGTTGAAAAGTAGAAGAAAATTTTTTTAAACAATTTCAAATAAATAAAATAATATCAATTTAACCCACTAAGTTGTTTGTCTAGCTATTCTATCCACAAAAATGCGAAAAAATGGTTTCTTATCAGTCTTATCTTAAGACTGATAACAGCTCTCTTTTTGGCTTCAAAAAATACTTCAAGGCAATTAGCTGCTTAAAATACAAAAATAACCTCAATGAATAAATCAATTGCTTCATGAATATTTTAATTTTTTGGTAATTAAATAATTTTGTCGACACAATTATGCTACTGCTTCTATTGTTGCTTTTAACATTCTTCATTCAATATGATTCAATAAATATATTCAACTTAAAAGAAAGAAAATTCTGCTGTTTATCCAACAGCTTAACAAAGTTTATTCAAGTCAGTTCCAATAAAAAAAATTTTAATGTGTTTTACACAAAAAAATGTTTTAAAAATAATGTAGCGATTTAAAAAAAAAAAAAAAAAAGTAACAGTGATATATTGGGCTATGCTGAATATTATATACCCTACATCATGTATTTAAGTCTAGTTTAGTGGAGTAGAACAGGGAATTAAAAATTAAGAAAAAAAATTTTGTTTGATAAATAATTTTATATTCAAATGTAATCGGCTCTCAATGGTTTAAGCATTAAAAAAAGTTTTAGGATTTTCTGAAAGATTTTTTCAAAAGCTTTTAAATGATACCCATATTGACCATATTGACGAACGAAATTTTTTTGGGAAAATTTCAGTGGCCCATAACTCTGAAAGCCAATTTTTTCACTTGATATTTTTTTGTGATTTTTTTAATTCTCTATCGCTTCATATATTTTTATTTTTTAAGACTTAAGACTTATAGACTTAACTCTAGCTCAAGCTATAGTCCATGATTGAACACAGACTGTAGTCTATGAAGTAGCTTCTCTGCTATAGCCTGGACTTGAAACCTTTCTGCTATTTCCATTGCCATAGTACAGGCTTTATTCTTTGCTGTACCTCTGGCTATAATTTTTGCTATAACACACACTAAAGTCTTTGATACAGCACAGGATACAGTCTCTGTTATAGCATAGACTTTCGAATTGCTTGCTGTAGTCTTCGCTTTAATTCAGCCTATAGCGTTTGCTATATTGCAGGATATAGTCTTTCCTTTTTCTCAGTCTATAGTCTTTTAAATAAAACAGACTGAAGTCTTTGATATAGTGCAGTTTACAATCTCTGCTATTAGCCAGACTTTAGACCAACGGTTCTCAAATGGGGGTCCGTAGCAACCAGCCAAGGGGTCCGCATGAAGAACCGAAGAACAGTCTTTTCAAAAAGAATTAAAGTTTTATGTTGAACTTGGGCTTCCGAGGGGTCCGCGAAAAAAAATGGTTTACTAGAGGTCCGTGAGCAGGACTTTGATGAGAACCCCTGCTTTAGACTTTGCTGCTGTAGTCCTTGGTATAATGCAGGCTGGACTACAATTTTTGCTGCTTCAGTAGTTTCTTTAGTCCAGACTTAAGACTTTGCTGCTATAGTCATTGCTACAGTACAGACTATAGTCTTCTCTGTGGCTCAAGCTATAGGCTTTCCCATAGCACAGACTGAATTCTTTGATACGGCCTAGGAGGATACAGTCTCTGTCATTCTCCAGACTTACATTTTTTTTTGCTATAGTCCTTGGTTTAATTCAGGCTATAGTGTTTGCTATATTGCAGGCTACAGTCTTTTTTTTATATAAAACAGGTTGAAGTCTTTGAAGACTTTGCAATTAGCTGCTGTATGCTTGACTATAGTGCACGCTATAGCTATTTCCTTTAGCACAGGCTAGACTACCATCTTTGCTGCTACAGTAGTTTATTAAACTCAGACTGTAGTCTTTGCTATAGTCCAGCTTAGACTGTAGTCTTTGCTATAGTCCAGCTTAGACTGTAGTCTTTGCTATAGTCCAGCTTAGACTGTAGTCTTTGCTATATCATTGGTACTGTAGGGTGTGCTAAGGTCTAGACTGCAATATTTGTTGCTGTAGTCATGTCATAGTGCTTGCTATAGTCTTTACTATTACAGTCGTTGCTAATATAGTCCTTGCTTTAGCTGAAGTTTTATTCCCTGATACAGCTAGAGTCTTGTTTGTGTAGCCCGTACTATATTAAGCCTTTAGCCTGACTAAAACTTTTTAGCACATTGTCTGGCCTAGTCTCGCCTACAATATTGCTTACTCATTTTCTATATTCTTTTGGGGTTAATTGCCTTTTTTACATGTTAACAAAAACTTGTTACAATTTTTGTTACGTTTTTTTTTTTCTTTTTTGTTTGTTATGTTTTTGCTTCCTCTTGCAACTTTTTTGTGTTCATATCTCAAATAATAAGAGTTATTTAATAAAAGAGCAGATAACATAGCAAATGCATAAAAGGAATGAAAGGAATAACGTCTGCAATGAGATTTTAAGTATGTGTGAGTTTATTAGTCGAGCAACCAGTTGTTATAATTTTTCATTTTTCTTTTTAAAACCCCAACATAAATTGAAGAAGATGAAAAAAAACTAAGCTGAGCTAAAAAAAATGAAAAGATTTTGCCACTTAATTATGAGAAGTTTATTTGCTTCCCTTTTTGTGTAAAACACTTATACTTCAAACCAGGATATAAATTATAATAAAGTAATGAATTTTGAGGCTAAAAATTACAACTTTTCAAACTAAATTACAAACCCAGTGGCAAAGTGAAGAAAAAACCTCATGCATTTACAAAGGAAATTAAAGAACATAATTTTAGCATACAAATTGGATTAGAAAGAGAAGTATAATTTGCTTTTCAACAAATTTTTTAAGCAAAGAGAAAAGGACCATTTAATATAAATATTCATAAAAATGATGCAAGAAAACAAAAATGATTTCCCTGTATTATTTTACACTAAATTTTTAAACCAATGCATTTTGTAAATTAAGAATATTTAAGTTAAATAAAATTTAATCTTTGTCTTAGGAACTGAATATTCGACAAAATGTTTTCTATTTTTTTTTTTTTTGAATTAGAGAATATTTCATTGCTAAAGCTCGTTAAACTCTATTTTGTAAAAACTTTAAAATTTTTTTATTTCACAGGTCTTTGTTTGTCAAATTAATGCTATAATTTTTTCTTAAATATTTATGGCCTTTAAAAAGAATTTTGAATGCCATTAAAATACTTATGTAAATTTACACAATAATTTTTAAAGTCTCCCTCATATATACCCGCCCATAAAATGGCTGACAGTTTAAGTTATTTCATATTTTTTTTTTTTTTTTTGTATAAAATTAAACAAACATCAATCTGGCTGCAGTTTCATTTATATAGATTTATGCGTTACATAAAATGTCATTACAAACATAATTGGTTTGCTTACACATAGTCACATATGACTCACTCTGTTTTTAACAAATGCAAGTGTATTAGTTAAATTTATTTATGTCAGTGTATTATTTGCATTTTGAGTTGACTACTGCAGTTGTCTTTTATTAAATGTATTGATTTTCTATCTTAACTATTACGGCAACATTTATTTTCAGTCAAATTTTAGTTAAAATGGGGCGTTATAGTATTTCTTTTTTTTTGCATTTGTCACCACAAAAACAAAACAAAGTCATTAGTTAGACACTGCCATAAACTGCAGTTATTATGGTACGCCAACCATGGCGTTGCAAAAAATAGTAATTTAAAAATGTGTAAGTAGTCTGTTAAGCATATAGTCAGTTAACGCTATCGGTAGTTAAGAGTTTTTTTTAGTCTGCACCATAGTTTTTCAAGGCTGTAGTCAATCAAGACTATAGTAGCAGCAGTCAGTGAATCCCGTATTCAGTCAAGACTGTTGTCATTCAACAGCAGATGTAATAAAAACTAATGTTACTGAAGGCTAATCTCAGTCATGACTATTACCCAAACTACAAGATAGACAGTCAAGACTATAGTCAGTCAATACATTAGTCAGTTAGTGCAGACTATAATCAGACAAGGCTGTAGTCAGTCAAGACTATAGTCAGTCAAGATTATAGTCAGTCAGGACTGTAATTAGTCAGGACTGTAATCTGTCAAGACCATAGACAGTCAAGACTATAGTCAATGTAGACTATAGTCAGTCAAGACTATAGTCAGTCAAGATTATAGTCAGTCAAGACTATAGTCAGTCAAGACTATAGTCAGTCAAGACTATAGTCAGTCAAGACTATATTCAGTCAAGACTATAGTCAGTCAAGACTATAGTCAGTCAAGACTATAGTCAGTCACGACTATAGTCAGTGAGGCCTTTAATCAGTCAATACCATAGACTGTAAAGACTAGGCTTCCAGGACTAGCCAGTCAAGACTATAGTCAATCAAGACTAAAGTCATCAAGACTATAGTCAGTCAAGACTATAGTCAACCAAGACTGTAGTCAGTCAAGACTATAGTCAGTCAAGACTAAAGTCAGTCAAGACTATAGTCAGTCAAGACTTTAGTCAGTCAAGACTATAGTCAACCAAGACTGTAGTCAGTCAAGACTATAGTCAGTCAAGACTAAAGTCAGTCAAGACTATAGTCAGTCAAGACTTTAGTCAGTCAAGACTATAGTCAGTCAAGACTATAGTCAGTCAAGACTATAGTGAGTCAAGACTATAGTCAGTCAAGACTATAGTTAGTCAAAACTATAATCAGTCAAGACTATAGTCAGTCAACGCTATAGGTAGTCAAGATTTTTTAGTCTGCACCGTAGTTTTTCAAAGCTGTAGTCAATCGAGACTATAGTAGCAGCAGTCAGTGAATCCTGTATTCAGTCAAGAGTGTTGTCATTCAACAGCAGATGTAATAAAAACTATAGTTATTGAAGGCTAATCTCAGTCATGACTATACCCAAACTACAAGATAGACAGTCAAGACTATAATCAGTCAATACAGTAGTCAGTCAGTCAGGACTGTAATCAGTCAAGACCATAGACAGTCAAGACTATTGTCAATGTAGACTATAGTTAATCAAGACTGTAGTCAGTCAAGACAATAGTTAGTTAAGACTATAGTTAGTCAAAACTCTAGTCAGTCAAGACCATAGTCAGTCAAGACTATAGTCAGTCAGGACTGTAATCAGTCAAGACCATAGACAGTGACAACTAGTCTTTCAGGACTAGCCAGTTAATACTTTAGTCAGTCAATACTTTAGACAGTCAAGACTATAGTCAGTCAAGACTATAGTCAGTCAAGACTATAGTCAGTCAAGACTCTAGTCAGTCAAGACTATAGTCAGTCAAGACTGTAATCAGTGAAGACCATAGACAGTCGAGAGTAGTCTTCCAGGACTAGCCAGTTAAGACTTTAGTCAGTCAATACTTTAGTCAGTCAAGACTATAGTCAGTCAAGACTATAGTCAGTCAAGACTATAGTCAGTCAAGACTATAGTCAGTCAAGACTATAGTCAGTCAAGACTAAAGTCAGTCAAGACTATAGTCAGTCAAGACTATAGTCAGTCAAGACTATAGTCAGTCAAGACTATAATCAGTCAAGACTATAGTTAGTCAAGACTACAGTCAGTCAAGACTATAGTCAGTCACGACTATAGTCAGTGAGGCCTGTAATCAGTCAACAACATAGACAGTAAAGACTAGGCTTCCAGGACTAGCGAGTTAAGACTATAGTCAAACAAGACTAAAGTCATCAAGACTATAGTCAGTCAAGACTAAAGTCAGTCAAGACTATAGTCAGTCAAGACTTTTGTCAGTCAAGACTATAGTCAGTCAAGGCTTTAGTCAGTCAAGACTGTAGTCAGTCAAGACTGTAGTCAGTCAAGACTATCGTCAGACAAGACTATAGTCAGTCAATACTTTAGTCAGTCAGGACTGTAATCAGTCAAGACTAAAGTCAGTCAAGACTTTTGTCAGTCAAGACTATAGTCAGTCAAGGCTTTAGTCAGTCAAGACTGTAGTCAGTCAAGACTGTAGTCAGTCAAGACTATCGTCAGACAAGACTATAGTCAGTCAATACTTTAGTCAGTCAGGACTGTAATCAGTCAAGACTATAGTCAGTCAAGGCTATACTCAGTCAAGAATACAGTCAATACTTTAGTCAGTCAAGGCTATAGTCAGTTAAGACTATAGTCAGTCAAGACTATAGTCAGTCAAGACTAAAGACAGTCAAGAATTTAGTCAGACAACACTTTAGTCAGTCAGAGCTTTAGTCAGTCAAGGCTTGATCAATCGTGGCTATAGTCAATCAAAACTTTAGGCAGTCAAGACTATAGACAACCAATACAATGGTCAGTTATTTATGACTATAACCAGTAAAAACCATAGTCAGTCAAGACTTTAGTTAGACAGGGTTTAAGTCAGTCTTAACTATAAACTATCTACCTTATAAACTGTCTAAACTTTACACAGTCAACACTTTAGTCAGCTACAGTTCTTAAAATATAAAATTAATGCTGATACCGATAAAACCTCAGAGAAAAGTATTTTTATTTGATAACAACTTGAAGCAAATAATTTCCTAAACCTAAAGGATTAATATCATTAAGTTTTTTTAAACTAAAAATTGTTTTATAAATATATTTTGCCTTTTTTTAAATTTATGGTTCTGATGCCTTCAACTCCACACTAACATAAATTACCAAAAAAAAACTGTCATTTGAGGTTTTTGTGGCATGTTGTGGCGTTTTTTATGAGAAGCATTAACCCTTTCGACCCCAAAGTTGCTTATAAGCAACTTCGATTTTAAGCAGCATTTTTTTGAAACCAACTGAAATAAGAAATCAAAGCAAACATAGAATTGCTTAGTTGCAGTTCTTAGAAAAGTAAAACAACACAAAAGCATTAGCTTTGTAACGATCAACAGCGCTGTAGTACATTCTTTAGTGTAAAGTCAAGTGAATCGCGCGTGCTGACATTTTGAAGTAAAAAGTTAAAATTAAATAAAAATACTTATAGCTCATATTTAAAAAAAACAAGTACGCAGTTTTATCATTAAAAGGTGAAATTAAAAAGAAAAAATAATATATTTAAAAAAACTTGCGCTGGTGCAGAATAGTAATTTTTTGTTTTCTGAAGTTGCTTATAGGCAACTTTGGGCAGCAGTGGTATTAAAAACATTGACATGAGCAAAACACGCAAGGGTCTTAGTGAAGCGGATATAGAAGCTGCTTTGGAGTTTGACTGGGATGCTTCTACTGATGAAGAGTGTGAAGATAATGAGGCAGAGTTTTTAGAGAATGGGTTGAAAGAATTTTCGGAAAAAGGTGAGGAGATCGAGATTGACATAATAGAAGGTATCGCCACTGAAGATCATGCTGAAGAATATTCAAAGAGTTCAGGACATCTTGTCGTTGAAAAGGTAGACTTGTCTACATTGCGATGGAGAAAAAAGCCTTTTGAGGTAAACGCCGTACAATGGGAAAAGCCGATAGAGGATGTTCAAATGGTAAACAGGCCAATTCAGTACTTCAATTCGTTTTTCGATGATGCAGTCGTTGAACTGATTGTAAGGGAAACCAATTTATATGCGCTGCAAGAATCCGGTTCTGAACTCAAATGTACTAATGAAGAAATTCGGCGATACTTTGGGGTTCTGTTATATTTGGGTGTAATTCAGCTTCCAAATTACAAAATGGCATGGTCTCAAGAGCTAAAGTTGACTGCTGTAACTGATTCGTTGCCACGTAACAAATTTGAAAAAATTAAGAAGTTCCTTCATTTCTCGGACAAATCAAAGCAACCCGAAAAAAGTGATGATAAATACGACAAACTCTACAAAATACGACCGGTCTTATCAAAGCTTAAAGACAAATTCAACAATCTATCTCAAGAAGAACATCAAAGCATTGATGAACAAATAATAGCATATAAAGGTAAGTTAACTCTTTTATGGTGTTAACGCGGAATAGTTTTGAAATTTAGTGCATTACAATTTTAGGAAGATCAGCACTTAAGCAATATAATCCCGCCAAGCCCCACAAATGGGGAATGAAGATGTTTACGCGAGCAGGTTCGTCGGGAATTATATATGATTTTGCCCTCTATGTCGGTGATGGAACTTGTCCCACATATGGACTTGGAATATCATCTGACATTATTTTATATTTGGCATCCTCGGTCCCGAAATTTAAAAACTACAAGCTGTACTTCGATAACTGGTTTACATCAATCAGTCTTCTTATATCCTTAAAAGAAATGGGTATATTTTGCATCGGCACTGTGAGAAAAACTCGAATGGGCAAATGCGAATTAAAATCTGAATCTGATTTGAAAAAACTTGGCAGAGGATCTTATGACATGAAATGTGAAGTCAATAATGAAATTGCTGCAGTTCGTTGGTTGGATAATAAAGCGGTGAATTTGTTATCGACATTTGTTGGAGATGAACCACTGGGGAAATGTCTTCGTTGGAGCGCAAAAGAAAAAAAATTTATTGACGTCGCGAGACCAGCTATTGTAGCTGAATATAACAAGCATATGGGAGGAGTTGATCTCTCTGATATGCTAATGGAGCTTTACAAAATTAATCATCGATCTGCAAAATGGTATATGCGAATATTTTATTGGTGTTTGGGAACGGCAGTAACAAACTCATGGCTTTTATATCGCAAACATCTCAATTTGGTCGAGCCAAACACAAAGCATATGCCCTTAATTAAATTTCAAATGGAAATAGCAAACGAGCTGCTGAATGCTGCAATAGTCTCCTGCAGTTCTGCACAAAGGAAAAGAGGGCGACCCAGCGAAAATATTTCGAAACGTGACGAAATAAATTCCGCACTATCACCTTTGTCTTCCTTGACTCTTAATTCTTCTTCAAAGCGCCGGAAAGTCACACACGATCCGCCGAATTCGAAGAGATATGACGAAAGCGGCCATTGGGTATTATGGGGAGAAAAAGGGCGATGTAGGTTTTGCAAGACTGGAACACCTCTATCAAAATGTTCGAAATGCGGTGTTCACCTATGTAGTAACCCAAATAAAAACTGCTTCGTATCTTTTCATACATAAGATATTTTACTTTAATAAAATGATATTTAAAGAATAATAAAGGAATCAAGGATTTGTTTCATTTACTTACTTTTATTTTTCAGTGTTTAATTACTACCTCAACGGCCCAAAGTTGCTTAAAAGCAACTTCTGGTATCTAGTTACCCAACAACCCCAGAAGTTTGAAATCTTTAAAAATCCTTAATTTAGATGTAACAACTACGGTAATCATGAAAAAAAAATTTTCGGATAGTTGGTTTATGAGCGGGGCTGAAAGGGTTAAACAAAACTTTAATATAAAATATAAATAGAATAATTACAAAAGCAACAAAGGCCGTAAAACACAACAGCTACAGCTCAGCAACTTTGAAAGCGGAAACGGAAAATACTTCAAAAAACGATAACTAGAAAACGGAATAAAGACAGCAAAAGTAAACTCTTAAAAATCTTGTTTAAACTAAAAACTTCATTTTAATTCAGTCACGTAACAAAACGATTGTAAGAGTATTTTTAAATAAAATTTTTGCTAAGACCCGATAAAAAAAAACCAACCAAGGAAAACAAGAAAATATTTTTTATATTTTAAATAAATTTAAAAGTTCACAGCAAAACTTTTATCGTTTTTTCTGTGTATGTATGTGTGTGTTATGTGTGTGAGCTGAAGAAATTAAATTAAAAAAATATATATTTTTGTTTTCAACAGATGTTTTGTACTTTTGTTGCTTCAAAGTTTTTTGGTTGCTTTAGATGATTTTTTATATAAAAATTAAATAAATTTTTTATAATTAACCTACAGCAAGAAGCTGTGTTCCTTGCTTTCGAATACAAAACTTATAAAACATTGACTAAAAGTACGTGTTGGAAAACTCAACCAAGAGCAATAAATATGGCAGAAGAACATGGACGTAAACCCAAACTTTAGGCAATAAATTTTAAAATAATTAAATAATTTAAAAGGAAACTGATAAATCAAATACAGAAAACTCATTCAAATCCTGATTTTTATAAGAAAAAATTATATATTTTGTAATACGTGACTACAGACAGAATAACAAATCCGTGATTTATTTTTTTATAAGTAAATGTAGCTGTAGGTAAAGTTGTGAAGAAAGCTGTGAGTATAATGGCAATTTATGTCGCCTTTATTACGAGGGCTGCTATATATATTTCTGGCCTGGCAGCACTCAGTGCAATCCGACATTTCCATTGGAAAGTTTGTCATTTTTAAGCAGAATCGTACTCAAAACGTTGTGACGTACGACCATTATTTGTGTTGTTTACACTGACTTGAAAAAATTAATAAAGAAAAAAATGGAATTAACTCGTGAACAATTTCGTGTCATCATTTTTCACAAATTTCGACGTGGATTATCACGACAAGAGTGCATTGATGAACTTAAATCTTTGTATGGCGATGAAGCACCATCGTGGCCGAAGCTCGCTCAAAGACAAATTCCGTGAAGGTCGTCCAGAAACGCCTGTTGTGCCAGAGAACATTGATGCCGTGCGTGAACTCATAATGCATGATCGACATGCGACATACCGAGAGATAGAGACAACCTTGGACATTTCTTCCACCACCATACATTCGATACTGCATGAACACCTGGCCGTAAAAAAGGTTTGTTGTCGTTGGATTCCGCACAATTTGAAAGTCGCTCAAAAAAAGGCTCGTGTCGATTGGTGCAAAGAAATGTTGCAAAAATACGATTGCGGTGCTTCAAAAGACGTTTATAAGATCGTCACAGGTGACGAATCATGGATCTATGCGTATGAGCCCGAAACGAAACAACAATCGACCGTGTGGGTCTTCCAAGACGAGCAAAATCCAACGAAAGTTGATCGTGGAAGAAGCACTTCGAAGCAAATGGTCGCCTGTTTCTTCGGCAAAACTGGTCATGTGGCGACTGTTCCACTTGAGCAACGTAGGACGGTCACTTCTGAGTGGTACACCACAATTTGTTTGCCTGAAGTCATCGGAGAAATTCGAAAAACCAACAAGAGAAGACGAAACATTGTTCACCATGACAATGCGAGCTCTCACACATCGGCTCAAAGCAGAGCGTTTTTGACCGGCCAAAACGTCGAATTAATGGGTCATCCGCCGTATAGCCCTGACTTGGCACCTAATGAATTCTTTTTGTTCCCGCACATCAAGAAAAAAATGCGTGGTCAATGATTTTCGTCGCCAGAAGAAGCTGTTGAAGTGTTCAAAAACCATGTTTTAGAGGTGTCTCAATCGGAGTGGAAAAAGTGCTTCGACAACTGGTTTGAGCGCAATGCAAAAGTATATAAATCGTGCTGGAGAATACTTTGAAAAACAATAAAACCACTTTTGATTATAAATATTCGCATTTTCACTATTAAGCCAGAAATATATAGAGCAGCCCTCGTATAGTTGTGACCACGATACCCGTGACTATATCGCCGGCAATATTTATATACAAGGTAGTGGCCATGAGCGCTTTTGTTTGTTGCCATGATTTTAGCAGAGACAATTGTCTTAGCTATATCGCGATTTTATAGCAGTGGCTATGTTCGACACTTAAGCCTTAATTTTAGCCCTGTATATAACCGTGATTACAGTCGTCTATGTATTCGTAATAGTAGCCATGATAACAGCCCTGGCTAAAGCGTTGCGATTACCTCTTTTAATATAGCTGGGACTGACGCCATGACTATAGGTGACAATACAGCCGTGACTATAGCTGTGTCTAAAGCCATGACTGAATTTGTGACTCTATAATTATGACTATAGCATTCACTCTGTAGTCGCGATTGTAGAAGAGAGTCTGTGCTGTAACTATAGCAATTACTGTAGCGGTGACTTTCGCTCTGACTATAGCCGTGACTTTATAGCCGTGACTACAGTCATAACCCTCTAGCCGTAACTGTAGCAGTAATTACATTCGTGACTTTATAGCCGTGACTAAATACGTAACTCTGTAGCCGTTAATATAACCATGACTTTGTAGCCCCCACTACATCCGTGACTCCATAGCCAACAGTCTATAGCCGTGTCTATAGCCATGACAAAAATTGTGACTCTGTAATTATGACTATAGCCTTGACTCTGTAGTTGCGACTGTAGCAGAGATTCTGTGTCGTAACTATAGCAGTGACTGTATCCGTGACTCTTTCGCCCTGATTATATCCGTGACTTTAAAGTCTTAACTCTGTAGCCGTAACTGTAGCAGCAAATATACAGCCGTGACTCTCTTGCCGTGATTATATCCGAGACTTTAAAGCCGTAACTAAAAAAGTGACTCTGTAGCCGTTAATATAACCATGACCTTGCAGCCGTGACTACAGCCGTTACTCTATAGCCAAGAGTCTATAGCCATGACTATAACCGAGATTATATTCGTGACTTCATAGTCGTGACTAAATCCGTGACTCTATTGCCTGATCATATCCATGACTTTATAGCTGCGACTAAGTTCCCGACTACATCCGTGCCTCTATAGCTGCGACTATAGCCGTAAGTTTATGGCCGCGACTACAGTCGTGACTCTGTAGCCGTAACTAAAGCAGTGAATATAGGGGTGACTTTAGACATGACTATAGCCGTGATTATATCCGTGACTTTATAGCCGTGACCAAATTCCTGACTATTTCCGTGCCTCTGTAGCTGTGACTATAGCCGTGACTTTATGCCGCGACTACAGCCGTGATTCTGTAGCTGTAACTATAGCAGTGACTATAGCCGTGACTCTTTTGACGTGAATTTATCCGTGACTTTATAGCCATGACGAAATAGTGACTCTGTAACCGTTAATATAACCATGACCTTGCAGCCGTGATTACAGCCGTGACTCTATAGCCAAGAGTCTATAGCCATGAATATAACCGTAACCGACTTCATAGCCGTTACTAAACCCGTGACTCTATTGCTGTGATTATATCCATTACTTTATAGCTGTGACTAAATTCCTGACTATATCCGTGCCTCTGTAGCTGTGACTATAGCAGTGAATATAGTCGTGATTATATCTGTGACTTTATAGCCGTGACTAATCCTGTGACTCTTTTGTCATTAAAATACCCGTTACTTTGTTGCTGCGACTACAGCTGTGACTTTGTAGCCGTAACTCTAGCAGTAACTATAACCGTGACTTTACAGCCGTGAGTCTATATCCATGACTAAAGCCGTGACTCTATTGCCATGATTATATCTGTGACTTTATAGCCGTGACTAAACCCGTGGCTCTGTTTCAATTAACATAGCCGTAACTTTGTTGCCACGACCACAGCCGTGTTTCTGTAGCCGTAACTATAGCAGTGACTATAGCCGTGACTTTACAGCCGTGACTTTACAGCCGTGAGTCTATAGCCATGACTCTATTGCCGTGATTATATCTGTGACTTTATAGCCGTGACTACCCTCATAGCTCTGTAGCCGTTCTAAAGGAATTTTCAAATTACGATATCCTGACTTTAAAAAAATACATTTTTAAGCTTTTGCCCTTCAAGTGAAGTCTTTCAGCAGAAGAATTAAAAACGTTCGATATGTTTTTGTGCGTGTGTTTATGTTTGTTGAAAAGAATTAACCTGTCTGCAATAAAGCAATACGAATATAAATTGTTTTTATTCTTTTATACAGTTGAGGTAAGGGATTGTGATATTGAACGGTTTCTAAGGGCTGGAAAAGAAAAATGAATGTTTAATACTGGTATTGATGGACAGAATAAGAAAAAAAAATATATTTGCAATGAAAGGGCTGCAAAATCTACAAAATTTTTCTTGTTGTGTTTTTAAAGTCAAATAATCTGGCCAATAAAAATTCAATGAATAAAATAATTTATTATTTTGATTTTTATTATTTTTTATGTTGTTAAATACAACAGGGAGAAGACATGAATATCCGGTACTAAAATTTATAACATTTTTATTGTTGTAGTTACTTATGCAACGACTACACACTTTAACAATTTAATTTATTTTTTAACTTACTCTCATACACGTGTTTATATTTGTACCTTTGATTCGTTTCTATGGCAGGAAGTTATACAGCCATGATATGTCACACAACATTTGTGCACTGTACATTTTATACAGACTCCAATGTCTTTATCCAGGGTATGTGTAAATTAAATCCAAATAAAATAAAACTGTGGAATAAGTTTGTTATAAATTTTTTTTATTATTTTTTTTTTAACTTTTCCTGCCCTTTGCTATACTTGATTTTATAACCCTGTAAATGATTCACTGAAATGACCACTTTATTTGTAGTCATCGATGTTTTGTTTGGTTTCTTTTTTTATAAACATTTTATATGGTCATCGAACAAATCAATTTATTTTGATTCACATTTATTTTTTGTAAAGCTAAACCAATAAATTCTTCTTTGAAGTAAAAGACTCCAGTTCAAACATTTAAACAACAGCAGGAAAATACCTTTTACATTTGTCAGTGGTATTTTTTAAATACTCTTGAACAAAAATTACTTTTGAAAAGAAGAGGGTGGTTAAGTTTTTTTCCAAAAAATGTTTGTATTTTTACGAGTTAAATGATTTTACTGTGTAACATTTTATTTCAAATATCTTAAGTCCTTTTTAAATTTGTGTTTTGAAAGTTTTTAAAATATAGTCTGGTTTTAAAGAAATGATCCCATATTCCTCGCACTGAGTGTCGTTGATTTATGAAAAGGAAAAAAAATGAGAAAATCTATTTTTATTATCTATTATTGGAATAGTCCGTCAGTGCAGTCAAGTATTGATTGACTCGTTCGTTAACAGTCCTGGCTCTTGCTCCCGGAGAAGCAATAAGATTGTCATTAGCAGAGATCAACAAAAGATCTCCCTGTGGGGGGTGGAGGTATATACGTTAAGAAGACATTATACAAAACTGGCCCCAGCAACGATCCCTGTGGCACTGCCGCCAAAATTGAACCCTCATGAGAGAGGAATACAATACAAACCCTAAAAGAGAGGTCCCTTAGAAAGCTATCAATCATACGGCAGATGCCCGTACCAAAGCGCATATTCATTAATTTGTAAATGAGACCATCATGCCAAACGTTATTAAAGGCCTTGGCAAAATTCAAGCTTACTGCGATAGTAGGGCATGTCCTATTTAGACCCCTGGCCATAAGGTCCGTAAGTACAACTAGTGCGTGTGTCATCGAAAGTCCGCTTCTAAATCCAAATTGAAAATCTTTTAAAATGTCATTGTCAATAATTACGTCGTTGATCTTTGCCAGGAGAAAGTGTTCAATTAACTTTCCAAAGGCCGATAATAGGGATAAAGGCCTATAGCTTCCACTTTCCTGAGGATTCATTTTCAGTTTTAATATGAGAACCACCAGGCCTTCCATGCTTTTGGAAAATAGCCGATATTAAGGTAGTGGTTGAATAAAATAGCAAGAAACCATCAAACCACAATGTCCGTCTTCTTTAAAACAAAATCAGATAAATCACCCATATGACTAGACCTCTTATTTAACTTCCACTTAAGAGCAGTACCTACCGCGACTTTATTAGTAAAATCAAGTCGCTTAATATTCCTACTAGAATCAACCGTTCGTCCGTCAGCTGTCAAAGTCCCTTCAAAAACCATCAAAGGCGTCCTCCTGTCTAAAGTAGACACTAATTCTCGAACCCTTACACAGAATGGATGTGCACGCGATGCTTGACCAGGACCTACCTGGAAGAAATTAATCAGCCCTTTTTTAACCCCCTTGTTTCTACATTTTAGAGATCCTTAAAAAAAGATTTTAATTGCAGAGATGGAATTCCCCTAATTCGATTTTAATTTGAAAAAAAAAAAATAATTTTTTTTTAGTCTAAAAACCAAACTTAAGCAGAAGTAAATATAAACGACCCGTATGATATTTCAAGGAAAATATATTTTTTTCTTTGAGAATATTTCTTTACCATCATTTTTTATTTTTATTAATACTCATCAAATGGATGCATTCTGTTGCATTATTCAATGCATTTTTCTTTAAACTTATTTACAATCATGATGCAATATCAATTTCTAATCATATTCATGGAATGTCAAAAAGGCATCGAAAGGAAAGTAAGAAAAAAAATTAACAAAAACAAACTAAAGTAAAAAAGTCTTGAATACCTGCTCACAATTTATTTTATTTTTTGTCAGGCGTAAATAGAAAAAAACTTGTGTTTATTATGGCATCTATTTGAAACGATATCATGAATATATTAAAGATTGTTGTTTTTCTTTTTTTAAATTTGCTGGTTGCAAAAATAAATATGTCCCTTTGAAGAATACAGTGCAGTTCTGGGATCAAGAAATATAAAAAAGTATCTTGATAAAGAAAAAATCTAGTACTTTTTTTAAGTAAACTAGAGCTCTAGTTTAACTTTCTTTTTTTTATTAGCTTTAACTAACTTTTAATTTGACTCCTTTGAAACCCTTTTTGTTGCCTTAAGGTGCCATTCTTTTTTTCATTTCTTGTCTTTAGTCATCACATGTATATAGCAAAAAAAAAAATCCTTTGTATTTTAAATAACCTGCTTGTGTTTTTAGCATTATTTAAGGCTTTTTAATTTTTTTATTTGTTAATTCTTGCAGTTTTTTGGGTACCGTATCGAAAGGGGTAAAAACGTAACCCCATTGTTTTCACTACAATTTTTGTCCTTCTGTCACTGCTCTCTATCCCTCATAGACTCTTGAAATTATACACTACGTAAATCGCTTGAATGATGCTTTAACAACAAATACTACACATTAAAGGGTGTTCCAAAAGTGACTTGAATTTAATTAAAATATTTTTATATTCTGAGAATATGTAAAACTGCTACAGAAGAGGCAGCAAAAACATGAAAAAAAATTTTTAAATAAAGGGTGTCACGCAAGTGCCGTGATATTGATTAACTCATTACTTTTTTTGAATTTAATTATATTTATGTCTGCTATAGTAACAAATATAAAAAATTAAAGCAAAAAAAATTTTATAAAGGGTGTTTCAATAGTGACATAATATTAAAGTATAAAACTTTAAATTTTCAAACGTGACAGACAGTCATTTATAATTTGCACAAAGTAAGTACAAAGTATGTGCGTTATAAAAATAAGTATGAAAAAGATATTTAAAAATTAAAGGGTGTTCCATAAAGATCTTAATTCAAGAGAATATGGCTTATCTTTTAAGCCATTATAGTTAGAAGTTTGATATCTGCACTGCGTATTTTTGGCTTTGTCTGCTAGAACGACAAGTGTAACAAAAATTATAGGGTGTCCCTTTAGAAACATGATTTTTTTTTGTGTTATAAGAAACATTAAATTTTCGAACACAATTAATTCAAATATGAAAATAAAAATTAAACGATAGTTTTTACACTTTTGAACAAAGTCTGGTAAATCTAGTTCACACATGTCAGTTTTTATTATTATTTTTTTTTTTTTTTTTTTTTTTTTTTGTTAAAAGAAAAATATTATGCTGACACTCATAATATTTCATAATAATTTGTTTTTATTCTCCTCCTTTTTAAGATTTAAATTTAATTTATATTACAAGTATAATATGAACAGATTTGCGATGACAGTTAAGTTTTCTGAAAATAATTTTTTCTCTTCAAAATATATAAATCTTAAATTCTAAAAAACCTGTAAAATTTCAAGTCAAAGAAACAAATTTAATTTAAATAAATATTAAAAAATTAATTTAAAAAAAATATTTTTGTAATATTATTTGTTACCATAAAATCTTAATTTCAAAAATTTGCTGCCAAAATAAGCGCTTCCGAGAAAACCACTTTTTAAGCTACAAAAATTTAATTTTCATTTTTTTTTAATTTTGCAAACAAACTAAAATTATTTTTTTTTTTCACTTAAAGCTTCCTAATATTTTAAGGATAAAAAAGACATACAAAAAAAATTGATACTTTGGCTTCGGCAAAAAGTTAATTTCATATAAAAATAATTATTCCAAAAAAAGAAGGTTTCCACAAACATTTAACAAATTAATGTCTTTATTTTCTTATTTATTTACAAAAAAAAAAAAAACAAAAAAAAAAGTTCAAACAAATTTGATTCGATAATTTATTAAATACAGTTCATAAAATTTCCATAACATCAATAATAAATTAACAATTATTATTGATGTTATTAAAAATAATTAATAAAATGTTGATAAATTCACCACAAGTTGTTAAAAATTTATTATATAAAAGAAAGTACATTTATAAATCATTTAATTATTTAACTATAAAATAATGGCCAACTGTTGACAAATTGTATTAACACAAAAAGGTTTTAAAAACGATTATGAAAATAAAAAGAAACCTTAACAAAATAATAAAATTATTGTGAAGCCGATCATATATTAACAACAGAGGTAATCACAGTCTTAAGATTTTTGTATTAAAAAAAATATGTTTAATTTTAGGGAAAATCATTTTTAAAGCTAAATTAAAGCTTAAATAATATTCATATTTGATTTTTCTATAGAGTAAGATTTGCTTGTGTGGCAGAATTGCAGTAAACTGTGAATACTATTAATATTTTTTTTGTTTTTAGTTTATGCTATCGAAATTTTTAAAGATATCATTATAATTTGTATAAATAATTCAAAATAATTGTAATATAATTATAAAAGAGGTAACTATATGGGAAAGAAAAATCTTACAAAAACTAAGCCAAGAATAAGCTCATTTCATCTTTCATTAAAGATGGTTGATGAAGGATTTTTTCTTATTTAAAGGGCCATGAATGTATATACATACGAGAGCATTGAGAAAGCTTAAGCTAGCGCACTGATAATTTTTACACCGACAAGGCCTTGAAGTCGGTCCAAAATGCGAAAGCAACATATAGCTGTCGCTAACTAATTTTCTTTTGTACTTAATTTTTAAGTTTTGTACCCAAATCTGATGTGTTTTTTTATGTATCACGGGTCAAAAACAACAACACAAGAGCTGTATGAAAAACTGGCAAATTTGATGGCATCTAAAGCAGACATTAAATGTGGATACCACCAGCGATCAAAGGAAAAAGTAGCAGCGTTCTAAGAGGAAGTTGCAGGTCCTCCAACCAAAACAATGCCAGCGCAAAAATTAGTTGCCATAAACAATTGATTTTTATTTTGTTTTTATGTATTTTTTATGTTATTTAACAGTTTTTTAATTAAACTTTATCAAGAATTTATTTTTAATTATGTAAACATACAACTTTTTGTATTAAATTTGACATTTGCTTCTGCTTATTTTGCTATTTCATGTCCACCTTTCACAGTGATGCTATTAATTTTGTAAACATTGTTGTCTTCTTCTTTTTCTTTCGATTTCGTTTTTCTTCAGAATATCAATTTTCAAACGCAACGGAATTGAATGCGGATACTTAATAGAAACGGAGAATAGGGATGATCAACTTCTTCTGGAAACCAAAGCACTGCAATATAGAGGCGACTACAAAGGCGAATGCACTAAGGAAACTAAAATTCAAAACACACTTTAAACTAGACTTTAGACTTGACTTTATTTAGACTAGTTTGCAGACTAGACTATACATAAAACTTAAGACTAGATCTTAGAATAGATTTAATACAAAACTTTAGACTACATTTTCAACTCGACTTTAGACTTAATTTTAGACAGGTTTTATTCCAAACTTAAGACTTGATTGAAGGCAAGACTTTAGATAAGACTTAGAACTAAATTTGAAATAAGACTATTAACAGGATTTTTCACTAAATATGAGAATAGCCTTTAGACAAGACTTGAGAGTTGAGACTAGATTTTAGACAAGACTTAAAACTAGACTTAAGACTAGATTTTAGACTAGATTTTAGATTAGACTTTTTACAAGACTTTAGACTAGATTTTAGACCAGACTTAAAACTAGACTTAAGACTAGATTGAAGACTAAACTTCAGATAAGATTATAGACTAGATTTTAGACAAGACTTTAGACTAGATTTTAGACCAGACTTAGAACTAGACTTAAGACTAGATTGAAGACTAAACTTCAGATAAGATTTTAGACTAGATTTTAGACAAGATTTTAGACTAGATTTTAGATCAGACTTAAAACTAGAGTTAAGACTTGATTTTAGATTAAATTTTAGATTAGACTTTTTACAAGACTTTAGACTAGATTTTACACCAGACCTAAAACTAGACTTAAAACTAGATTGAAGACTAAACTTCCGATAAGATTTTAGACTAGATTTTAGACCAGACTTAGAACTAGACTTAAGACTAGATTGAAGACCAAACTTCATATAAGACCTTAGACTAGATTTTAAACAAGATTTTAGACTAGATTTTAGATCAGACTTAAAACTAGACTTAAGACTAGATTGAAGACTAAACTTCAGATAAGACCTTAGACTAGATTTTAGACAAGACTTTAGACTAGATTTTAGACCAGACTTAAAACTAGACTTAAAACTAGATTGAAGACTAAACTTCAGATAAGATTTTATACTAGATTTTAGACCAGACTTAAAACTAGACTTAAGACTAGATTGAAGACTAAACTTCATATAAGACCTTAGACTAGATTTTAAACAAGATTTTAGACTAGATTTTAGATCAGACTTAAAACTAGACTTAAGAATAGATTTTAGACTAGATTTTAGATTAGACTTTTTACAAGACTTTAGACTAGATTTTACACCAGACCTTGAACTAGATTTTAGATAGGACTTTAGTTCAAATTTAATACTAGAGCTTAGACAAACCTAAGACCAGTTCCTAGACTAGGCTTTAGACAAGAATTTAAACTAGACTTAAGGCTAAACTTTTGACAACTTTTAGACTACACATTACCTAGTAATAAACTTTAGATTAAAGAACTAAGTCACTACTTATTTTTTGGTTACAAACTTATATTATGCGAGCCTAAAGTCTACACTTTAAACTAGACTATAAAAGAGCTTACATTATAGATTACGGCCAGAAACATAAACTAAAGTTTAAATTATATCGATTTTAATATTTCCTTTAACATTTGCTTACAGAATAGATCTTACACTAGACAATTTTGAGTATAAACTAGATCGTATAATAAAAATGGGTAAAAAAAAGTTTAAGCACAAACTCAAGAATTTTAATTCTAATTTATACCTTAAATTTTAGTCTAAATTATATAAAAAAGTGTATAGAATTAATAGAGTATATGAAATCAATAAATTAACAAATTAGTTTCAGGTTGTATTTTTTACTTAATTCTTAATTATACTCAAGTTATATGCAAGGTTGGGTTTAAAACTAACCAAGAAGAAATTATTATTATTATTATTAGAAACGAGTTCTTTGGCTACATTTAATCTCAAAATCAAAACATATATTTTCGTTTACACTTTAATTATTTCGTTTACTCTTAATTATGCTCAGAAATTTACATTAGACTTAAGACTGTTTAGGGCACTTAATACTACAGAATGTTTGGTATTTATAAATTCAGAGATTCGTTTTAGATTATATTTTATATTTAATTCTTAATTATACTCAAGTCATACATATGAATATATACCAGGTTTTAGGCTGAGTGCAAGGCAAGACTAAATTAAAGACTGTATTTCTTAGAAACCAGTTCATTTCAGTCTTAATTATATTAACGATTATAAACTAAAATTACGACTCGAAACTACACTTAATACTATTCTATGTTTAGTACAAAATATTCAGTGTAAATTATGCTCCAGTTATACATAAATGTAAATTCTTGTGAAAAATACAAAAAAATTTTTGAGCAAACCTACAATTCAGTCTAAGCTTCTTTGGGAGCAAAAGCAAGGGCTGTTAACGAACGAATCAATCAATACTTGACTGCATTGACAGACTATTTTTTTAGGTGGGGCCTCAACTTAAATATTCATAAGCCTATCGCTATCATGTTTAAGGGAAGGCGAAATGCATATAAACGAATTGCCGATCCTTCAGACCGTGTGTGAGAGTTTATAGGTTAAAGTACCTTGGCGTCACCTTCCATGAAAACTTTAAGTTTTATCTGCACATCGACAATGTGCTTAAGCGCACTAAGAGGGCTTACTACGCGTATCAGGGTGTGTTAAAGTGTAGAGGTGGACTCGATACAAAAGTACGCTTTTTGGTGTACCGCCAGATCATATGTCCTCTCATTTCTTATGCCTTTTGAGCTTGGTTTAGAATTTCTTCTGCTCAGATGCAGAGGCTTAGGAGATGGGAGAGGCGGATCTTAGTTGCGTGTCTTGATCTGAGAGCGTATATAGGACACAACGGAGAGTTCCGCAGACCCTCTTATAGCTCTTTATACAGTGCATTCGATTTTAGCCGCATACTCTCGTTTATGGTCGGGAAAGCTTTGAAGTTAATGGAAAGTGCACGATCCGTGGAAAGTAGGTAAGTGAGAGAATGGTTTTCTCGAGCCTTGAGTCTGGAGACCATTCAAAGAGCAAAGTACTTTTCTCCTGTGGACTTGTTGATCCTTAGGGGAGCTGGTCTTCTTTACGAGGGTGCAGACCTTCTATTTTATCATAGAAGAGTTAATACTTTAAATATTATTGATGTGTATAACACTGCACAGTGACTGTTTATGTAATTTTTTTTTTGTGTAGATTCAAGTTTATTATATTTTTTAAAAAAATTTCATTGTCTCCCCTTTTCTTCCTTTTTTGGGCAATTTCTTTAAAACTTTTTATAAATTGTAAATTAATGTATTAGACATGTTTAGAATTTTTTTAGGGTATAGTTAGAACTTAACTCCGTTTTAGGCTAGTCTAAGGACTACTCCAAAGGCTAGATATCCTATAGACTGGCTTATAATTCGATTTTATTTTAAATTAGCAACACTGTTTTTAGCTTGTCTGTAGATTAAACTTAAAAATAACATTTATACTTTGTTGCCTGACCGCCTGTTATTTACGTGTTATCCTATTTGAAAACCACATCAGCTTAAAACATTTACTTTGTTTTTAATCGCTTGAAATGTGTTAATAAAAAAATAACATGTTTTATGAAAGAAGACCAAAACGGTAACAACTTTTAAAATTGCACTAAATTAATTTTTTATTATTTATTTTATAAAGTCAATTTTAATTATTTAATAATCTCTGTTTTTAAAATAAATATTTGCTGGTGTTGGGTTAGTGTTTACTTTTTTTCTTACTTTTTAAAGTCTTCATTTTTTCATAGCTTCCACTGTATTTGCGGTTGCCAATAAAGCTGATTTTTAAATAATTTTTTGTTTGTTTTTTTTTTTTTTTGCATAAAATATGTTTTTAACATATTATTATTATTGTTAACTAATTAAAATGAGTTTATTATTTTATTAAAAATTAACAAGTGAAAAAATAAAATAAACAGAAATTTATTTTTAATTTAAGTTGTGAGGTCTCCAAGCTGCTTGAAGTTAAAAAAATTAAATTATTTTTACAATTTAAATTTATTTAAAATTGTTTAGGTTGCTGTATATAACAACGCTGTAGTATCTTTTTTGAAAGTTAAGAAAACGACGTTGGTTCTTGTTGATCTAAATTTTTTAAAATGAACAAAATTACCCGCATAAATCACAGGAAGCAGGAAGTAAATTTTTAGCACCTGACTGCTGACAAATAGCATCTTAAAGAAGATAAATTCAAAGAAACAAAAATTTGTTGACTCTTAACAGAACAGCAATAAGTACAGTGCACAGTGGGGTAGAATCAAAATATTTTTCGGAAATAACTAAGCAATTTGTGGAAGACCAAAACGATTGATTCAAAATTTGGTACGAGTAAAGCAGAGGAGTATTCAAGCTTAAGTTTTGAAACTGGATACCATCTACTTTCCAGGGATGGCGCTTTAAGGTCTAATATTTGGGTAACTCCAACCTAAAAATTTTTCTTCAATTTTTGCTGATTTTAAAAAATTAAACATGGTCCTACAAAATAGCGCTTTAATCTACTTTCTCGTGTTTTGAAATGATCGAGTTTTAAGCATTTTAAAATTAAAAAATGTTTGATTTTTTTAATACCCTGGTCCAGCACAATTCAGAATTCAAAATTCTATAGAAAAAGCTTAAAGATTATATCTTTTCTAGGTAAAGAATCATACGATTTTCAATTAAAAATCCATTTTACTGTAAATTCATTTTACTGTATTTTTGCATAAACAGGGCCAATAATATAATTTTTTTACTTGAAAAAAATTTTCTTAAGGAACATAAAAAAGTTTTATATTTGTGTAAACTAACGTACACACATTTGTTATTGACAAAAATTCCTTAAAAGTATTTTTATATTTCCGCAAAGTATTATCTATTTTCTATAAATTTTTCTTTAATTTAAAAACGCCCATAAAGTACCAAAATAACTATTTTCCCTAAAAACTGATCATTATATTTTTCTTATCAAAACTTATTATTTTAATTTATTATTATTAAAATGGAAAAGACGAAAATTTTTTTTATCAAAATGTACAAAAAAGTACCACAAAAAAACAGAAAAGTACCACAAAAGTACTTTTGCTAAAAGTCTGTTGTTTGAGTTATCTGATCAATTCAATGGCTTTAAGGAACTTTTAGAATATTAAAATATATACAATTTGAAAAAGTACCTAAAAAGTACTTTTATCGTAAACTAATAACAATTTTCCCAAATTCTGGTCTTTTCTGAAATATAAAAAAAATAAGTACAAAATATACAAATATGTAGCATTAAATACAAAAATGTATCACAATATTAATTTTTTTGAATTTCTTTCTTTCTTCTAAGTTATTAGAAACTTTCAATCTGTATCATAATTCGACGATTTTTAGTTTTGTTTTTTTTTGTTTGTTTATTTTTTTTTTTTTTTTTTTTTGAAGGCAGAAGATTAAAAAAAGAATTAAAAATATTATTATGTTTTTCTTATTTTCACGAGGAAAGTTTTTTAAAACGAAAAGTAAACTCTGATTTAAAAAGAACTTTAAAGTACCAAAAAAGTACCTTTTCCAATATCAGATTTTATCATATATTTTTGATTAAAACAAAACAATTATTCAATTAAGATAAAAAAAATATTTTGATTTTTTATAGAAAAAAGTACCATAAAATACAAAAATGTACCACAAAAGTACTTTTGACAAAAATGAAATTTTTTATTTTTCTGGATAATACTGACATTTTAAATAACTTTTTTTAATTAATTTAAAAAATATTACATGAAATAGTACTAGAACTGTAAAGTACTTTTTTAAAAATTTGAAATTTAATAATTTCTATTTCAAGCTTTTTTATAGAAAATGAGTAATTTTAAGTTTTTTGATTTTCTAAATCAGCTGTTATAGATTATTTTGTTGTGATCTTTCTTTATTGGATTTTTTTTTTTTTTGGTAATTAAGTACTTTTTTACTCATATGTTACCCTTTTGTAAACATGTAATTAAATGATTTTTCCCTTTTTCTTGGTTTTATGTCTGGTCATGGACTTGATATTTTTTTCTTTCCTACCAACAAATACAATTCATTTTCATTAAAAAAAATTTTTTTTTCTTCTGTTTCTCGCAATTGGTTGTTGGCAAGTGTCAACAAGATTTACGTTCATTAGTTAAACTGCTTTTAAATGTGTTAGTTTTTTTTATTAGTTTTATCATATGGTTTTTATTCTCTATATGTAACCTTTCCTTTCCTCGCCATGCACGATTGTTTTTTTTTTTTTTTTGTGTTTTCCCAGCCAGAGTGTTAAATATATTTGTCGACATATTGCAGCTGTACAGCCATAATAGTACGAAAGGACTTTCAAGCAACTTCTTAACCATTTTACAACATTTCAGCAGAACATGTGTAAATTTGACACATGAATAAGTGCAGCAATGAAGATATAGTAAAAAACATTATATAACGCCAAAACGTTTTATATTAAACTACGAATAAATTGCAAAATAAATGCCAGCCATGGTTACAATATGGCAAATATTTGTTTGCAACATGAGCTTATAATACAACTACA
Organism: Cistogaster globosa; assembly: GCA_937654795.1. Lineage (NCBI taxonomy): Eukaryota > Metazoa > Arthropoda > Insecta > Diptera > Tachinidae > Cistogaster > Cistogaster globosa. Next base: position 7,031,619 of record OW569406.1, read on the forward strand.
ACAACCAAAGCCAACAATAAAAACAAATTGGGTTACGAATAAATAGTGAAGCAAACTGAAAAGAATATCCACACTCACACAAATGTCAAAAGCAAGCCACTTAACAAACAAAAAAAATATAAATTTTTTCTTTTAATGTAAAAAAGGAATACAATCAAATTAACTGCAGGATACTTATTATATTGACATTAATATCAAATTAAGAGAGAGAGTAAGAGAGAGACAGAGAGAGAAATGGAAGTAGCATGGTTAAATTTCATTTGGTACAAATGCAAACAAGAACCGTAAAAGGAATTCCTTTAAAATTTTTTACGTAAATAAAGCGATTAAAATATTTCAAGACATAAATTTAAGGCGAAATAAAAAAAGTAAAATAACATGAGTTAATTATAGCGACCTGCTAATTTAAAATACTTCATGTTCATGTTCATTATATCAGATGATCCCATATCCTTAACAAATATTTTTCACGTTATGATGCAATCATTGTGAAAATGTCAATAAATGTCGAACAAAATCATTGGAATATTCCCCTCAAAAATTTACCCGACAATTTTGTTTTTTTTTGTTTTTTTTTTTTTTTTGTTAAATTGTGTAACGTGCAAATAATTAAAACGATAAACATTCCAGTTAAGTTAAATATGATTCAAATTAGTTAACAACTTTAGGCTGGCAACAAAAATATATATCTAACAATTTTTTAAATAACTTAAAGAGAGAAAAAAATTTCCTTTATAATTTAAAAATATTTGTTTGTAAAACTAAATAATCATTTAGTTATGTTAAGGTTCGTATTTTCAACTCTAATTTTTTTAGAAATTTATTGTATAAATTTATTACTACAAACTCTCTAAAAAGGCACGAATAACCAGAAACATTAAAAAAAAGTACCAAAACGTACTTTTTTTATAAATGGTTTTAAAGACTATTTCAGCTTGTATCTAAGACCTAGGCCTATTATTAAGGCTTTATTCTACTTCTTTCATGAAAACTTAAATTTTCAATTTTTATTTTTTCTAAAAAGTACTTTTTGAAAAGTATTGAAAAACTCTTTTCGAATCTATTTTTTCTTTTTTTATTATTATTTTATTCTATTAAAAAATTTGTACATTTTGACAAAACGAAAATATGTGTTTTTGTTCTTTTTTTAAAAATAAAGTACCATCTAAGTACTTTTTGTGGATAATTTTTAAAATATTAAAACATTCGTTTTGAAAATTTTTCCCTATTTGGGATCCAGCAATATTTTTATGAACTCTATTCCAAAAAAAACACACACACTCACACATTTTTACAATAAAGCAAAAAAGTACTTTTTTTAATTAACTTTTTTTGTCAAATAAAGTGTTTGTCAGCGCTGTTTAAATAAATTTATTTAAAAATTCTTGATTTTTGGCCAAAAAACATATACTGTGTTCTGAATAAAAAAGTACTTTTATAAGTACCACAAAAGTACTTTTTAAAGATACATATTTTTCTATAATTTCAAAATTATTACAAATTGGTTGCAGTATTTTTAAAAATTTTATATAAAAAACGCATTTTTTACAATGAAGTAAAATAAGTACTTTTTCGTAATTACAAACTTTTTACCAGTTAAAGTAATTTTTATTATTATTGTAAAAAAAATACATAAGATTTCAAAACAGAAAAATAAAAAATAAAAATTCGTCTTTATTTATACAAATATGCTTTGTTTTAAAAAAAAGTACTTCTTATACGTACCACAAAAGTACTTTTTAGAGATAAAGAATTTTTTTCTATAACTTAAAAAAGTTTCCTTTGGAATATTTTTTAAATTTATTTACAGAAACGTATTGTTTATAATAATTCCAAAAAAGTACTTTTTTAATTATACTTTTTTTAACACTTAAAGGTATTTCATTCTTGGTATAATAGATATAAAAAACTTTTAACTGATTCATTTACCAAAATATAATTTATTATAATAAGAAAGTACTTTTTATAAAAAAGTACTTTTTATAAAAAGTACTTTTTATAAAAAGTACTTTTTATGAAAAAAAGTACTTTTGCTAAAAAAGTATTTTTATTAAAAAGTACTTTTAAATAATTTTTAAAAATATGAAAAAGTTTTTAAACAGAAGCAACCTGTCAGCGACTCAGAAATGATGGAGTTCTGCGGGCACAACCCAAAACTAACGTTATTTACTGAGTTGCATTTTATTTTGCTTCGTGTGATTTCTCTTTTTTCACTAAAGACTGGAAACTAATTTGTTTTACATTTATTGCTCTCGATAAAAAAATAATAAACAGCCTAAAGAAAGATAAAGTTTTTACTTCAAAAAATATGGCCAAAGTTGCAATTTTTGTTGCGTGAAAACTCTAAAAGTATTTTTACACGACAACTTGGTCAACTGGGATTTTTAAACTACGAAAGTAAATTCACCTTAGTTCCTGTGTAGGCTAAGAAGATGTTACAGAGTTGCAAAAAATATCATTGATAAATCCTGTTTACTTAAGTTTATCTAAAGACACTGCCGCATGAAAAATTTTAATAATAATATTGTCAGTGTGTTTGTAGTAGCAGTTGTGGGATTATACTCGTAATTATAGTTGTTATTCAAGAACTCACTTAAAAAGTAACGTACTTGTGTTCAAACATTTCTACTTCATATTAAGATTTATCTGAGCACGTAACTCTATAAATGTGACTATAAGCTCTATCTGTATGTGAGTGTTGTTTAATAAAGTTTTATTGTTGTTTTTGTTATTTGTCTTAGAACATTTTCAGTTTTTGTGCTTTTCTTATTTTTCTCTTTTTTTTACTTTTTTTTTGTCTGTCCTCTTTGCAGAAGAGTTAACAAAAAAAGTACTGCAAAATGCTATGAATTTGTTATGAGCTTGTTTGTTGTTATTGTACAAATAAGAAATATTATCATTTAAATATAAAAAGTTTTTGTAGTTGTGTGTCCGAAAACGTAAATAATTTATAAGGAACACAACTGGTTGCTTGCTGCGTGCTTTTAAATTATAAAAAAAATTTGGTAGGAAAAATAGTTGAATGTTAAAAAAGGAAACAGAAAAATAAAAAGAATAAAATTAATTTTTAGGAATCTGTATAATGAGTGGAAGTTAATAAATCACTGCGAAAAAATAATAGATAAAATAGAAATATTTTTATTTTATTGTTTTAAAACTTCTTACTATTTTTAACATTATATTTTCATTATTTCCAGGTACTTAAGACCAAATATAGAAATATTTTTTTTATATAATCTTATGACAAAATGTTGCCAGATTTCACTATATTGATTTATTGTGTACAAAATCTAATTATTTATTATTTTTTTTTTTTTTTTGTTTTTCAATTATCTATTTTTTATCTACTTTTAATGGCTGCTGCTTATACGAGGGCTGCTATATATATTTCTGGCCTGGCAACACTGAGTGCTGCCAAGTGCAATCTGACATTTCCATTGGAAAGTTTGTCATTTTTAAGCATAATCGTACTCAAAACGTTTTGACGTACGACCAATATTTGTGTTTTTTACAGTGACTTGAAAAAATTAATATAGAAAAAAATGGAATTAACTCGTGGACATTTTCGTGCCAACATTTTTCACAACTTTCGACGTGGATTATCACGACAAGAGTGCATTGATGAACTTAAATCTTTGTATGGCGATGAAGCACCATCCTATGGCACTGTGAAAATTGGTATAATGAATTTAATCGTGGCCGAAGAACGCTCAAAGACGAATTCGGTGAAGGTTGTCCAAAAACGGCTGTTGTGCCAGAGAAAATTGATGCCGTGCGTGAACTCATAATGCAAGATCGACATGCGACATACCAAGAGGTAGAGACATCCTTAGACATTTCTTCCACCAGCATACATTCGATACTTCATGAACACCTGGCCGTTAAAAAGGTTTCTTCTCGTTGGATCCCGCACAATTTGAAAGTCGCTCAAAAAAAGGCTCGTGTCGATTAATGCAAAGAAATGTTGCAAAAATACGATTGCGGTGCTTCAAAAGATGAAACAACAATCGACCGTGTGGGTCTTCGAAGAGGAGCAAAATCCAATGAAAGTTGTTCGTGGAAGAATCACTTCGAAGCAAATGGTCGCCTGTTTCTTCGGCAAAACTGGTCATGTGGCGACTGTTCCGCTTGAGCAACGTAGGACGGTCACTTCTGAGTGGTACACTACAATTTGTTTGCCTGAAGTCATCGGAGAAATTCGAAAAACCAACAAGAGGAGACGAATCATTGTTCACCATGACAATGCGAGCTCTCACACATCGGCTCAAACCAGAGCGTTTTTGACCGGCCAAAACGTCGAATTAATGGGTCATCCGCCGTACAGCCCTGACTTGGCACCTAATGACTTCTTTTTGTTTCTGTACATCAAGAAAAAAATGCGTGGTCAACGATTTTCGTCGCCAGAAGAAGCTGTTGAAGTGTTCAAAAACCATGTTTTAGAGGTGTCTCAATCGGAGTGGAAAAAGTGCTTCGACAACTGGTTTGAGCGCATGCAAAAGTGTATAAATCATGCTGAAGAATACTTTGAAAAACAATAAAACCATTTTTGATTATAAATATTCGCATTTTCACTATTAGGCCAGAAATATAAAGAGCAGCCCTCGTATTTAGATTTAATATTTCTGGCTTACTTCTTAGAATAGAAACTTTTGTTCTTATTGGAATAATGTAACAGCAGGTTCCACACTCTAATGTATTTTAATCTATAATATTGTTACGTTAATTGTTACAAAATATAATGCGAAGAAAAAAAATTATAAAAATATAAACTTAACATATTTAAAACTATATGAGGATTATTAGAATATTACAAATGTTTTTTTATTAATATCTCATTTGCTCGATGAATAATTACCAATCAATAAAAATAATCCATATTTTTACCATTTGGCAGGTGAAAATTTTTAATGTCCTTCTTAATCTCTACTCGAATAAAAAAATTGTTTTATTTATTTTTTTAAAGCTTTTGAAAAACTGCGTAAAATAGTACTTTGAGTATAAAAAGGAAAAAAAGTTATGCCGTTTAATTTATAAACCAATATTTTTTTTAATAAAAATTTTTCTTTATTTAAGTTAAAACTAATAATTCTTTCTGGTACTTTTTAGTACTTTTCTAACATAAGTACTTTACGCTTCCTTTAATTACCCTAAGGCCAAAATGCACAAATAAAAAGAAGAAATTATTTTTAAAATACATCTATTATTTTCAACAATATATAAAAAAATCCCTTTAATGTACTTCTAAGCAAAAATAAAAAAGTACCTGAAAAGTACTTTCTGAGAAACATAATAAAAAAAATCCTTTATCTAAAAAAAAAAAAAACAAAAAAATTTGAAACTGATTATAAAATTTTAAATTTCATTTTTATACAATAATTTATAATTTAATACATTAAAAAAAGTACGTACTTTTGTTTATAAAAGTACCAAAGAAAATACCAGTGAGCAATATAAGTCTAATTTTAATATGAAGATTACATTTATTTCAGTTTTTTTTTGTGATATTAAGAAATATTGATTTTCTCAATTTTAGCTTTATTAGGTACTTTTTTAAAAGTACTTAAAATGTTATGTTAAAAGTAAGAAGAAGATAGTGCTTTTTAAGCATTTTATTGATTTTTTAAAATAATTTCTTAAAAAGTACTTTTCAATATATATAAAAAGTACCAAAAGAGTACTTTTTGAAAAATAACAAATTAAAAAAAATCTAACTTCCTGGATAAAAAAATTTTTTTACTGACAAGATAAATTCATAAATCAAATAGTATTTCTAATGACAAAAGTACAAAAAAAAGTACAAAAAAGTACGAAATACAAATGTAATATTAAGAAAAATAAATTCTATTTATTTTGAGGTTTTTTATCTTTAAATAAAGATAAAATAAAACCAAAAAAATGTTTAAAATCCTAATTTAAATTATAATAAATATTTTATAAATTATAGAAAAATTTAAATTTATAAACAAATTTAAATGCTAAAAGATTTAAAAAACGCTTTTAAGCAAAGCGTCTTTTTTTGTTTCTAATTCCTTGTTTCATTTGTACTTAAACTTAAAAAGGTACCAGAAAAATATATTTATTTTAAGAAATATTTCTGCGAACTTATTAAAGCAGTGGCATGGAAAGGGTAAAAAAAGTACTTTTGTAAAATGTTAATTTATATAAGAAAATATGTTACGTTTCCAATGTTATTTTTAAAATATTATAATTTTTTGTATAAACTATTAAATTTTTAATTTAAGAGCGCATAATTTTAAAAAGTACTTTTAGAGGGACCAACAAAATTACCAAAATGTTTTTTAATAAAAAGTACCAAAATTAATTTTTTTTTCCTACTAATTACTTTCTTATATTTAAGCGATTTTAAACTTATTATAAAAAAAAGTATTTTTAAAAATATAAAAAAAGTACTTTTAAGAAATATCACTTAATTAAATTTAAAAAAAAAAATTTAATTTTCCATTTAAAAGTCTCTGCTTATAAACTGAAAATTTACTACATTGTATTAGTCACTCTCCAGTTTTATCTTTTCAAATCCTTCCACCAAATTACAAAGTATATTTGCTTAAAAAAAGTAGTTAAGGCAACAGCATCAGTTGTTGTTGTTGTTTACGGAAAAAAAGGATACTTTGTAAATAAGGCGTGCGTATTTTTAAACAAAAACTTATTACTTAAAAGGATTAGGCAGCAATTGTTTTATATTTCTAATGATATTTTTATTTGTTTAATTTTGTTAAAAAAAATTTCATTTGGAAAAGGGTCCTAAGATCTTAAGAAAATTATAAAACCGATGCAGACTTCAATGCAGCAAGACTTAAGAAAAGTAAGTTAAAGGAAATAAAGTTAATTTTTGTAAAATAGTTAATAGGAAAGGGAAGGTTAAAAAAATTTATCAAAGTTTTTAAGAAGAACTTAAGAGAATGTTCAATTTGTTTTGTTTGTTTTTTAACATGGAAAAATCCTTTTAAGCCTGATTAAATAAAAAGTAAGGAAATCAGATAAATATTGCTTACTAAGGAAAAAATTCTTTACCCAATTAGTAAGTAAACAAAATTATAAAAAAAAACCAAAAAAATTGCTGTTAGCAAGAAGAGAAGTTCTCGCAACTTTTTTAAGTGAATCATTAAATTAATATTAATCATACGCCACCATATAAAAACTCATAAAACTCATCGGGTTAATTAAAAAACTATGACTACTCCAAAAATAGATAATAATCATACGCCCTCATATTTCAGAATGAAAAAAAAATTTGAAAAGTGATTTAGTTATAATTAGTTATATTTAGTTTACACAAACAAATATTAAAAATATTTGAAATTTTATTTTAAAAATTTAATTAGAAAACATACTATTTTATTGAAACTATTTTTTTATTGTAAATTCTTCTGCTTAAGTACGAGGGCTGCTATATATATTTCTGGCCTGGCAACACTGAGTGCTGCCAAGTGCAATCTGACATTTCCATTGGAAAGTTTGTCATTTTTAAGCATAATCGTACTCAAAACGTTTTGACGTACGACCATTATTTGTGTTGTTTACAGTGACTTGAAAAAATTAATATAGAAAAAAATGGAATTAACTCGTGAACATTTTCGTGCCATCATTTTTCACAACTTTCGACGTGGATTATCACGACAAGAGTGCATTGATGAACTTAAATCTTTATACGGCGATGAAGCACCCTCCTATAAAACTGTGAAAAATTGGTATAATGAATTTAATCGTGGCCGAAGCTCGCTCAAAGACGAATTCCTTGAAGGTCGTCCAAAAACGGCTGTTGTGCTAGAGAACATTGATGCCGTGCGTGAACTCATAATGCAAGATCGACATGTGACATACCGAGAGATAGAGACATCCTTGGACATTTCTTCCACCAGCATACATTCGATACTTCATGAACACCTGGCCGTTAAAAAGGTTTCTTCTCGTTGGATCCCGCACAATTTGAAAGTCGCTCAAAAAAAGGCTCGTGTCGATTAATGCAAAGAAATGTTGCAAAAATACGATTGCGGTGCTTCAAAAGATGAAACAACAATCGACCGTGTGGGTCTTCGAAGAGGAGCAAAATCCAACGAAAGTTGTTCGTGGAAGAAGCACTTCGAAGCAAATGGTCGCCTGTCTCTTCGGCAAAACTGGTCATGTGGCGTCCGTTCCGCTTGAGCAACATAGGACGGTCACTTCTGAGTGGTACACTACAATTTGTTTGACTGAAGTCATCGGAGAAATTCGAAAAACCAACAAGAGAAGACGAATCATTGTTCAGCATGACAATGCGAGCTCTCACACACCAGAGCGTTTTTGACCGGCCAAAACGTCGAATTAATCGGTCATCCGCCGTACAGCCCTGACTTGGCACCTAATGACTTCTTCTTGTTTCCGCACATCAAGAAAAAAATGTGTGGTTAACGATTTTCATCGCCAGAAGAAGCTGTTGAAGTGTTCAAAAACCATGTTTTAGAGTGTCTCAATCGGAGTGGAAAAAGTGCTTCGACAACTGGTTTGAGCGCATGCAAAAGTGTATAAATCATGCTGGAGAATACTTTGAAAAACATAAACCATTTTTGATTATAAATATTCGCATTTTCACTATTAGGCCAGCAGCCCTCTTAGACTCTAAAATCTTGGTTTTTATACGTTTTAAATTGCGTTTTGCCTTAACAACTATTGCGATTTTTAACTGACTTCATAACAAGAAAGAGGTAATCAATTTATCTTAACGTTTGTGCCCAAATTTTTGAATCGATTTTGAAAATTATTTCTTCATTTGCAGGGATTGATTTTGTTATAAAAATATTTCATAATTTTAAGAATTAAAGGGTGTTCCCATATAACATACATATTTTTTACTAATATTATGAACTGCTAAGGGCACCACTTTAAAACTTAAGGAACTATGTATCACTTTAACTCCCAGTAGCAACAAGTATTACAAATATATTTCGAGAAATTAAAGGGTGTCCAAATTGGTGACTTAAATTGATCTGTATGAAGCTTTTGGACAAACGCTTAAAAATTCAACAGAATATCTTTTTCTACGATCTTTATAGTCAAAAGTAAAATATTTAAAATTATAAACTAAAGGGTGCCCCAATTTTTTGTTTAATTTTAACAGATGTACACAGAAGGGTGAAATTTAAGAAAATCTTTATTTATAACTGCGCTATAGCAACAAGTAGAAAATTTGAATGTGGAAATTAAAGGGTGTTCCAATAGTTAATGTAATTTTGAACCGTTTTAAATTGCCATTTGAAACTTACAAGGGTCCTAAGTCCTGCTAAGTCCTCTATAACAACAAGTATTTGAATTTAGAAATTAAAGGGTGCTTCCATAATTGATGTATTTTGGCCTATATGGTCATACGTTTGAACCGTTATATACAAACACATGTCCACTGATTTGTTTGGTATAAAAGGAGGTATAAATATTTTAAATTATTAATTAAATAGTGTTACAAGAGTTGATGTAATTTAATGTATACGGCTAAACTGTGTAAACATTATTGGCAGGCAGTTGAAATTTAAAAAGAACCTAATTGTTAAGTCCACGATAACAGAAAGTATAAAATTTAAATTTGAAAATTAAAGGGTGTCCCTAAAGTTAATGTATTTTGATTTATATTGACAAACAATTGAACAGTTGTTAAAAACTAGTTGTAGTGCTTAGTCCGCTATAAAAAGTATAGTTGGATATGAAGCAAAAGGGTGTGCCAGTAGTTAATGTAATTTGATATAAGGGCCAGTTATAGACTGACAGATAAAATCTTGTTCGAAGTCAGATTTTTTTGGCAAGAATTATTAAAATTTAACATTTAATTAAATATTAAACATACGCCCTAGATTTTAATTATAAATAGTTCGAAAGTAATTGTTAAAGTGTACAAACCTGCAGACATAATTTCTTGCAGGAAATTAACCAAAAAAGGAAAAATAAAGTTTCAGAAATTCTTTTCTATATTTCACTTTGTGACTTTAAATATCAATTTTTTTCTTTAGAAGTCTAATAAATTAAAGGAGAATATTATTGATTACTTTTTAACCAACTTTTCTTAAAAATGATTCGTTATAATGAATTAATATTAATCATACGCCACAGAAGTTTAAAATTTAATTAATATTAATCATACAACGAAGATGTCAAAAAATAAAAATAATCTAAAAATATATATTTAAATATATTTAATGGCTACGGAACTAATTCATGCATAAACTCCTCAGTTGATTAACCTTTCAATCTTCCCTTTTGGCTCAGGCACTTTTAAATGTTTTAGTAAAATTTTACAGGGCTTAAATTTTTAAAACAATGAATATTTTTCTACAAATACGATTCTTCATTTGAGATTAATACTCGTATCTTTCTTTTAGATTCTTTATTAGTATTTAAAATTTTTTAAATGCAATTTGAAGGCGATGCCTTCTTTGTTCTTTTGAAATTTTATCATTAAATTGTATCATTAAAAATCCACTGTTCACACTTTAGTGTAACTAATGTTCGAATGTAGGTGCTAGCAACTTTCTTTATATGGCGTGTTTAATCTATATTTATATTTTTTTTTTAATAATCTGACTTGATTTTTAAATAAAGTATAATGTGAAGCATGCTGCCGCTATATTTTAATGGTGTACAAGGTGATGAAAATCTCTGTCTTTATCGTACAGTTTTTTAAATTACAAACAAATTAAAGAAATTAGTTTTGGATATAAAATTTTTTTAATAGTTTTGTTTTCAATTTTTAAGGAACAGGGAAATAAAATTAGTCATACGCATATGTGCCCTAAAGGTCTATTTAAAAAAAACCGCATAATTCTTATCAAATAATATGAAGTGTTTAACATTTTGCCTATAAAAGGGAAATTTATATCCTCATTTTTTAATGTCCTTTAAAATAAATATATAATTTTTATGCTTTGCCTACAAAAATAGATTCAAAATTGTTGGAATTAATCTGAAATGTTAGCTTTTTTAAATATTTTTTATACTAGTTGACTGTTAATGTTTCAAATGTGACCTTTTTCCAAGTTAACATCAGAATTATTATTGATCATACGCTTGATTATTTTACTTATTAAGGCAACACAAATTATAATTAATTTCAGTAATTTTATCTAAAAATATCACACTATAAAATAATGATTAACAAATATTTTTTTACTTATAAAATATTTATAAAATTTTTAATTGACTTTCTAAAATATAATTTTTCAATGTATCAATTGCTCGAAAAATTTAATAAAATTTATTCGAAAGAAAAAAAAACGAAATAAAAGCTGTTCTGTTTAAATGAGCTCGTAACCTTTAAAATCATAAAATTTTTAAAATTAACATATCAATTTCTCCAAGTATTTTAAAGTTATTATAGCTTTTATAAGTCTTCCATTGAATTAGTATTAATCATACGTCAGGGGGGGGGGTTGGGTTATTTAAAAATTTTGCTTAATTTATTTATTTATAAAAATTTCAAATTCTAAAATTTTTATATAAAAATCTCAAACTAAAAATATTTCTTTATGCATTTTATTTGATTTGTGAGCTTTAAAATTTAATTTAATGTAACACTTCCATATACATAATTTTTAAGGTATTGTTGTTGTTGGATATCAACAACAATATTTTTTGTTTTATAAATATTTATTTAAAAAAAAAGTAATATATTCATATTTTACATTTTATTTACAATTTGTATTATACTTTATTAAAATAATTACAATTCATATTAAAATCTTATCAAATGTTTATTCAATTAACTCATCCATTAATAATTTACTAACGATGTATCACTACAATACATTTTATTTTAAGTTTTTTTTTTTTCTAATTCAATTTGTTTTTATTATTAATTATAAACATTTAAATTTGTATTATTTAAAAAAATATATATTATATGTTTTGCAAATAATTATGCCTACAACATGATGCACAAAGCTTTAGCAAGTTAATAAATAATTCATAAAACCACAGCGTTAAATATAAAACCAATTAAAAAAGTGTTTTTTTAATCAAGTGATCAAACGCAGTTTAAATAAAATTAAGTTCAACATCACGAGAAAAGTGTAAATTTATTTAAAAATAAATTTAACACAATGATAACCTTAAAAATATTTTATTTTTTCTTTTGTAATAAATATTTCTGTGTAGTGTTAACGTTTTGTCTGCCAAGCTTCAGTTTTCAATAACAAATTTTATTCACTGATTTATCTACACAAATTCACATGCTGCTATACTAATTAACATTTTATTATAAATATCAATGACAGCATAATATTGTTGAGTTGTATTGAAACAATATAAATTTAAATAAACCACAAACATAAACAAAAATAAAGATAACGAAATTTTATTACACTATTTTATCTTTGTTTAAGAAAAAAAAAACTTTAAAACTCATTAAATTTATATTCTTTAATTTTATAAAATAAAACTGAATAAGAAAAAAATCTAATAAAAATATTTTACTCATTTCAAGTCCTATTGTCATTAAAAGTACTTTTTTGATTAATTAAATTTTCTTGCCAATAAATTTTAACTTGTATGAGAAATTTAAAATAAATTTCAACCTTTTTTTCATTTATTTTAATTAATGATGATAAATATTTATATATATATTTTTTTTAATTTTTGTTTATTTTTTTCAAAAAGTACCTTTTTTGTACTTTTTTAACTTGCTAAAAGGTACTTTTAAAGAAATCTTTCAAATGAAATCTTTAAAATACTTTAAATGCTCAATAGGCGAAAGATACCTTGACACCTGAACAGCTTCCAAACCACCTACTCTGGAGAAGCACTTCCTTACCAGGGAGTTATCTGAGGTTCGTGCGCCTTCTAAAAATTTCACAGCCAATTTCACCATGTAGGCATCCACATGCGCAAAATCAATAGCGCTGTAGATTGACCTACATGATGGCCTGAGAAATTCTCCACTTGTTCCTAAGTATGGCTTCAAGCCGGGGCAAGCAACCAAAATTCTTCGCTACCATCTCCTAAGCCTCTCCATCTGGTGAGAAGAAATCCCAAACGAAGCTGGAAAGGCATAAGAAATGACAGGGCGAACACGTATGCTTCAATACTTCTTGGTAGAAAGAGTAGATTCTCTTGACTCTTTCGCAAATATCATCGATATGTCTATAAAATTCGAAATTTTCGTGGAAGGTAACAACTTGGTATTTAATCCTGTTCGAAGTCCCAATCCCTTCTCGTCCAATAGTCGAACAGGGTATGTATTGTCTACAATTTGGGTAAATATAATTACATCTACCCTTAAACATTACGGCGACAGTCTTCGAAATATTCAAGGTAAGACCCCATTTTGCAAAATAGTCTGTCAGTACCGCTAGACATCGGTTAAGTCGGTCATTTGGGGTCCTTGCTCTAGCACCTGAAGATGCAATAAGAACATCATCGGCATAGATAATTAAAAGATCCTCCCGTGACGGCTGTGGTATGTGGGACATAAAAATATTGTATAACACAAGGCCTAGCAATGAGCCCTGTGGTACTTCAGCAGAAATCGCTTACTCGTCTGACCTAATATTACCCAAACGTACCCTTAAAGAACGGTCCTTTAGAAAACTGTCCACTATACGGCAAATGCCAGCACCAAATCCCATACTTATCATCTTGAACATAAGCCCATCATGCCAAACTGTATCAAAAGCTTTGGCAAAATCCAAACTGACAGCTATTGTAAGACATCTTCTGTTCAATCCCTTGGCAGCAAAGTTCGTTAGTACAGTCAGAGCGTGCGATGTCGCAAGTTCACTTCTAAATCCAAATTGGAAGTCCTTTAAGATGTCCTTGTCAAATATAACATCGTTGATCTTTGCCAAGAAAAAGAATTCAAAAAGCTTTCCAAAAGCTGATAGCAGGGAAATGGATCTATAGCTTCCACACACTTCAGGATTCGACTTGGATTTCAGTATAGGAACGAAAAGTGCAGCAAAATAACCAAAAAAAAAACTAGAAGATTAAACATTAAATTTAAAGTACTTTTATTTAGAAAATTATAAAAAAAATTAAACAAAAAAAATTAATCATGATTCATCATTTCAACTTATTTGGCTCTCAAGTGTTACCTTTTAGTGCTTTTGATAACAAAAATTCGTACTAAATTTATAAAATTATCAGAACAATAATTTCGACTCTTTAATTTTTTTATATTTATTTTACAAAATTATATGAAAGCTTTAATTTATTTAAATAAAAATTAAACAAAAGGCATATCAGCATCCTGGCTTTGTGGGTTTAAGAGTTATAACAGTTCTATGCTGACAAACTTTATATTAATATCAATCATACGCCTGAGTATTTTAAAATTAAATCTTAAAAATTTTACAATTTCTAAGGGGAATTTTAAAGATTTTTTGATTTGACTGACAGGCTCTCAATTTGCTGTTAAAACATAAATTATTTAATTGTTTTTTTTCTCTAATATTTATTTTTTGTGATTTCTTTCAATAAAAATAAACTATTTTTTTTCGGAAGAATACTTTACATTTGAGATTAAGCTTAAAGAGGCCAAGAATGCCAACTGTATAGGCTGTGCTCCTGAAGCAGTGATTTAATCTTGGGCAGTGTAGGCACATTTATATTGTTAGTCTCCTTATCTAAAATATTTAATTCTCTGAAGCCAAATGCACATTAACGGAGAACTTAGAAATTTTAGAATTATATCAAGTATCTAACGATTTTCATTAGCTTTGCTACTTTTCTTAATTGGATTTAACGCAAACTGGGCAATAATGATCTTGAACTGAGCCACATTTTTTCCTTAGCCCCCCTTAAGTAACTAGATTATAATATTAACTTTTAATTATGTATTTAAGCTCCTTCCTAACGCTTAGACTGCCAGACTTATTATAACTTTTGTAAGTTAAACCAAAAATTAATATTACTCATACGTCAAGGTGTTTGAAAATATAAAATTTTTTATTTCAGCGTAATTTAATGCCTTCCTTTTTATCTTCTATAAATTATTAAAATATTTTTCTATTAAGTTAAAACTTTTAGGCTGATTATCTAAAACTTTTTCCCTACTTCTCGTTAATAATAACTAACTGTAAACAATTTGAAAGTATTAAATTTATAATCCTGCCTTTAACGTTGCTAATAAAAGAAAGTCTTGCTGAAATTGATAAATAAAGAATTTGATACATTTTTCTTTAAGGGAAATAAGGAAATAAACCTTAATTAATATAACATATTATCGTAGGAATTGTTATTATTAAGGCAAACACGAAACCATCTTAATTAGAGACTTCAAAGAAAGAAACCTTAAATTATTCAAGAAGAAACTTCCAAATAAAAATAAGCAGTTTCTATGTCATCTTATAACATGCGTAAATTATGATTAAAGAAACGACACCTAAAAAAACTTAATAAACTACAGAAAAAATTTTATATGCTTCAATACTAAAAATAACAAAGAATATTGCCCTAATAAGGTTACACTTATGGTTAAGGAAGCCATAAAAATTACTACAAAATTTGAGAGGGAAAGCAAAGAGAAACACAATGCTTTTTCAAGATTTACTTAAGGAATTGTTGACTTGTATACCTTAAAATCCTACAAAACCCTTTACCTAACCTTCTTTTTACCCTTTACTCAAAGGAAAGCTTTAAAAAACAAGAAAAAGGAAAATAAATATTTTCCAGCTTAAGTAGCAATAAAAAAGGAGAAAAAGAGGAAAAAGTGGTGGAACAGCATAAAAAGAAAAGGTTTGTTTGTTCATTTAAAACTCTTCTCAGCAATTAAGGACAAAATGATTTGTTTGAAGAGCAATTTCAAAAACGCTTAAAATAAATGATATAGGAAGACTTTAAATATATTTACACGTGACACTTTAAAAAAAGCCACAAATCTCAAAGTAAAAAAGGATATTTTAGTGATTAGGCAGCAACCCAAAAAGCAAAATGGCTTTAATGGCTTTTTGTTAACTTAACTTTGTTTTGATTTTAAGATTTTTAGTTTTAAAATTTTTTATTTAATTAAAAAAAATTAACTTTTTTTAAACACAAAATTTTTTCCTTTACATTTTAACAAGAATAAAATCTCAGCTTTCAAGTTTATTTTTAAATTTAAGATTATAATTACTATGTCCCGAGTTAGGGCATTTTTTCTAAGCCAAGCTCTTATTTAATATTAATCATACGTCACCGGTTTAACAAAATTAAAAATTAATTTTGTTTTCAATTTATTGTCTTCTTTTTTTGCAAAATCTTATCATAAAATACAATTAAAATCCACTCAATAAAATTATTAAATTTGGATACAAGTTTTGCAAGACAATTTTTAAAAAATAATTATTAAACAACTTCAAAAAAAGAAGGAGGTTATCAATTCGACTGAATGTTGATTTTTTATGTTTGTGTCCGCAGAAATCAATCATTTCTAAACCGATTTTGAAATTTTTGTTTGTAATTTGATAGATTATGCTTACAGATTAGTCTCCTTTTAATAACAGTTTTTAATCTTAAAAATTAAAGGGTGTCCCCACACAACATACATGTTTTTAAGTGTATTATGAACCGTAAAGCGCACTTATTTAAAATTACTATGGCTCCCAATAGCAAAAATTAATACAAAAATAAATCTAAAAATTAAAGGGTGTCCCCATAGGTGACATAAATTGACTTTTGAGCGCCTATCTTTTGAATCGTTATAGAAAAAATCTTAAAAATTGGTCGAGATGTCGATTACTATGATTGTTATAATAACAAGTAAAAATATTGAAGATTAAAGTTGAAAGGGTGTCCCAATTTTAACGTAAATTGATGTATGCGTTCAAAATTTTGAACTTTTATTGCCAGATTTACAAAGAACTTTAATTGCTAAGTCCGCTTAAATGTATAAAATTTGTATTTTGAAATTAAAGGGTGTCCCAATAGTTAATGCAAGTTATAGGAAAATGCTTGAAAAGTGGACAGTATTTCGATTACTATGATCGTTATAATAACAAGTAAAAATATTGAAGATTAAAGTTGAAAGGGTGTCCCAATTTTAACGTTAATTTATGTATGTGTTCAAAATTTTAAAATTTTATAGCCAGATTTACAAAGAACTTTAATTGCTAAGTCCGCTTAAATGTATAAAATTTTTATTTTGAAATTAAAGGGTGCCCCAATAGTTGATACAAGTTATAGAAAAATGCTTGAAAATTGGACAGTATTTCGATTACTATGATCGTTATAATAACAAGTAAAAATATTGAAGATTAAAGTTGAAAGGGTGTCCCAATTTTAACGTAAATTGATGTATGCGTTCAAAATTTTAAACTTTTATAGCCAGATTTACAAAGAACTTTAATTGCTAAGTCCGCTTAAATGTATAAAATTTGTATTTTAATATTAAAGGGTGTCCCAATAGTTGATCCAAGTTATAGAAAAATGCTTGAAAATTGGACAGTATTTCGATTACTATGATCGTTATAATAACAAGTAAAAATATTGAAGATTAAAGTTGAAAGGGTGTCCCATTTTTAACGGAAATTGATGTATGCGTTCAAAATTTTAAGCTTTTATAGCCAGATTTACAAAGAACTTTAAACGCTAAGTCCACTTAAATGTATAAAATTTGTATTTTGAAATTAAAGGGTGTCCCAATAGTTGATGCAAGTTATAGAAAAATGCTTGAAAAGTGGACAGTATTTCGATTACTATGATCGTTATAATAACAAGTAAAAATATTGAAGATTAAAAGGGTGTCCCAATTTTAACGTAAATTGATGTATACGTTCAAAATTTTAAACTTTTATAACCAGATTTACAAAGAACTTTAATTGCTAAGTCCGCTTAAATGTATAAAATTTTTATTTTGAAATTAAAGGGTGTCCCAATAGTTGATGCAAGTTGCTGTATGTGGCCAAACCTTTTTACCGATATAGACAGGCAGCTGCAATTTACAAAGAATCTGTATAACATCAGGTATAAAATTTTAACTTTGAAATTAAAGGGTATTCCCATTGTTGAAATAAGTTGACCTATATGGCTGTATCTTTTGAACCGTTATATACAAACACTTGAAAATTAAACAGAATGCCCACTTCTTTGTCTCGTATATGAAGAAGTATAAACATTTAAAATTATAAATTATAGGGTGCTACAATAGTTGCTGTTATTTGATTTATATGACCAAATTGTTAAACAGTGTGCTATAAGTTCGCTATAATTTTACTCGCACGTTAAAGTGTTTTATTAAAAAGGGAGTTTAATTTTTTTTAAATTAATTTCACTTCTTCTAAATTATTTAAATGAAAAATATTTAATTGAAGAAAAAATATTTTATGTAACTGACATTGCAAGTTCCTTTTTAAAATAAATTAAATACATTTTTTTAAAGTTATTTAAAAAATCCATTTATCATCTTAATCTGTTGTTTAAGTCTATTATTTAATTTTAAGATTTTTCTTTCACTTACCTCCACAATGATCCTTAAAATCACTGCAACAATCGCCCAATTTCAAGCAAGCGTGATCACAATAGCACGGTTTATCACTTAAATCCTCAATGATGGCATTTATTGGTGCCTTTTGTACCACACACGATGAATCGCGACCATTGCAGCATAGTTGAGCCTCGCGACATGAACCAGCCAACACGCTGGGAGCATGCAGCAACAGCAGCATCACGAATAAAATTACTTGCAACAAAAAATATGTGCAATTTAAAAATGATGACCGCTTTTGCAGCCAATAATGTGTTGTTAATATCATTATTGTTGATGTTGATGTTGATGTGGATGTGGAAGCTTTTAAATCTGTTGCAGTTGCCGGCCTATAATGTGTATTAATTATTGCTGGTGCTGTCATTATTTTATTGTTCATTTTATGGCAACTTTTAATTAATAATTTATTATTCATTTCTTGTTGACTTGATTTTTCTTTATTGTTTTAATTTGGATTTTTTTTCTGGAGTTTACTTTTATTTAATGTTTTATGGAACAATAAGTTTTTTGTGTTTTTATTTTTTTATTTTCTTCTTTCAGCAAAATAATTGGTTTAATATTTTAAGCTGAAAAGAAAAATGCAAATGTTAAAGATTATTAAGTTATATTTTAACGATTTTTTATTAACATAAATGCACATAAATTTGGCTGAAAATGAAATAATAAATTAAAAAGAATTCAGTATAAAAGGCAATAATCGACTAAAAGTGGTAACATTTGGTTTTGCTATAAATTGTATTCGTATAGAAAGTATTGCTCATAATTTAAAAATATAATTTTTTAAACTTATTCTTGTGCTACTGATAATTGATTATTTGATTTGATCAATTGGCCTCTACGAAATCAAGAATATAAATTTGTGAACAGTCTGATCTCCAGGAAGACATAAATGCATGAAGTTCATGAAGATCTTCTTTTCCAAATGAAAAAAAAAATCTCACTTCATAGTAATTAAGGTTTCCATCCAGGGCACATTGCTTTAGTATTAGAATCTTTAGTATGTTGTACAAATTTGATTGAATTTATTTATAAAATTTTTTGCATTCTACTGGCTGTCTTTATTCTAAACCATTTACTAAGTACTTATGACCCCATAAGCTGTTCTATATGCTGATCAGTCTACACAATTTTTTTCTTTATAAAATTTTACTTCTCCTTAACCATTTTAAGAGTGATTAATTTTGTAATGAGCGCATAACAGACTGATTGATTTATAAATTTTCGTATGGGGTTATCCAGAGAATAATCTTAAAAATGATCTCGAAAGTGATCTACGGATTAGTCTGTGGAAATGTTTGTAGGCATGTCGATTGGTTTATATAATTAGAACTAGACTGATCTATAGATTAGTCTATCAAATGATCAATAGGCTGATTTATAAAGTGAATTATAGAGTGAATTATAGAGTGATCTATAGACTGATATAAAGAGTAATCGATTAACGAATCTACTGACGGGTTTATAGACTTATCCAGTAATTTACCAAGTGGTCTTCAAATTGACATATTAACTTATCTCTTACACTGACCTATAGAGTGATCTATAGACTGATCTTAGGATTGTTCTATATACTGATCAACAGCCTGATTTGTTGAGTGATCTGTAGACTAATCCATCAATTTATTGAGGAATCTTTAGACGGGGTTAAAGATAGACCTTTAAACAAAATTAATTTATGGGGTGATCTTAAGACCAATATATTTACTGATCTCAAAACTGATCTATAAACTATTTTTAAACTTGATCGTTACATTTCTATACAAGCTGATCTGCTTATTGATCTTTAGACAGATCTTTACATTAATCTAGAGACTGATATGTTTATTGATCGTTTGATATTCACATTGATCTATAGACTGATCTTCAGATTGTTCTATATACTGATCAACAGCCTGATTTGTTGAGTGATCTGTAAACTGATCTATCAATCTAGAGAGAAATCCGTAAATAAGTTAAAAAAAGACCTTTAAACTAAACGATAGATTGTTGTACAGATTAATTTATGGGGTGATCTTATGATCAATATATTGTTCGATTTCTAAACTGATCTATAGACTAATTTATAGACTGATCTTTAAACTATTTTTAAAACTGATCCTTACATTGCTCTACAAGCTGAACTGCTTATTGATCTTTAGACTGATCTTAAGATTGTTCTATATACTGATCAATAGCCTGATTTGTTGAGTGATCTGTAGACTAATCTATCAATTTATCAATTTATAGAGGAATCTATAGACGGGGTTAAAGATAGACCTTTAAACTAAACGAGAAATTGTTTTACAAATTAATTTATGGAGTGATTTTAAGATCAATATATTGGCTGATCTCAAAACTGATCTATAGACTAATTTATAGACTGATCTATAAACTATTTTTAAACTGATCGTTACATTGCTCTACAAGCTGATCTGATTATTGATCTTTAGACTGATCTTTACATTAATCTAGAGACTGATCTGTTTATTGATTTATTGATCTTCACATTGATCTATAGACTGATCTCATGATTGTTGTATATACTGATCAACAGCCTGATTTGTTGAGTGATCTGTAGACTAATCTATCAATTTATCAATTTATAGAGGAATCTATAGACGGGGTTAAAGATAGACCTTTAAACTAAACGATAGATTGTTTTACGAATAAATTTATGGAGTGATCTTAAGATCAATATATTGACTGATGTCTAAACTGATCTATAGACTAATTAACAGACTGATCTAAAAACTATTTTTAAAACTGAGAGTTACATTGCTCTACAAGCTGATCTGCTTATTGATCTTTAGACTGATCTTTACATTAATCTAGAGACTGATCTGTTTATTGATTGATTGATCTTCACATTGATCTATAGACTGATCTTATGATTGTTGTATATACTGATCAACAGCCTGATTTGT
The DNA here is from genome assembly GCA_937654795.1 of Cistogaster globosa. Classification (NCBI taxonomy): domain Eukaryota; kingdom Metazoa; phylum Arthropoda; class Insecta; order Diptera; family Tachinidae; genus Cistogaster; species Cistogaster globosa. Next base: position 7,052,958 of record OW569406.1, read on the forward strand.
GAAGTGATCTGTAGACTAATCAATTTATTGAGGAATCTATAGACGGGGTTAAAGATAGACCTTTAAACTAAACGATAGATTGTTTTACAAATAAATTTATGGATTGATCTTAAGATCAATATATTGACTGATCTCTAAACTGATCTATAGACTAATTAATAGACTGATCTATAAACTATTCTTAAAACTGATCGTTACATTGCTCTACAAGCTGATCTTATTATTGATATTTAGACTGATCTTTACATTGATCTAGAGACTGATCTGTTTATTGATCGATTGATCTTCACATTGATCTATAGACTGATCTTATGATTGTTTTATATACTGATAAACAGCCTGATTTCTTGAGTGATCTGTAAACTGATCTTTAGGCTAATTTATAGTCAGTTTTATAGACTGATCTACAGATTGATTTACAGAGTGATCATAAGATTGTTTTGTTGACTAATCTTTAGACTGATCTATAGAGTGATCTTTAGACGGATCATAAAATCGTTGTAAATATTGATCGACAGACTGCTTGCTTTATCAATCAATTGATTTATCAATCTTTAGACGAGTTCATAGACAGGGTTAAAAAAAGACCTTTAGATGAGTCGATAGATTGTTCTACAGACTGATTTATGGAGTGATCTTAAGATTAATCTTTTGACTGATCTCTAAACTTAGCTATAGGCTAAATAATAGACTGATCTATAATATAATCTTTAGGCTGATCTTAATATTAATCTACAGACTGATTTGTTTATTGATCTTAAGACTGATCTTTACATTGATCTACAGACTGAGCTGTTTATTAATTTGTGAATCTTTAAATTGATCTATAGATCGATCATAAGGTTAATATACAATTTGAACAGACATCTAAGCAATTAGTGTGATGATCATTCTTAGAAATAATATTGATCTTTAGGGAAAAAAAATCTTTTAACAGATCCCTTTTCAAATGCTGATTATCCTTATTTAATACAGATCGCTTTAAAGACTGACCCTTAAGAATATTTAACTGAACCATAAACTGATTTATATGCTGATCTAAGAACTGAAATATATCCTAATCTGCTAGTTAATATGTAGTTTTATCTGCAGACTAAAGGATAATCCAGTCTAAAGAAATAAGCTAAATACTGGTCTATAGACAGATCGTTAGAGTTTCATGCATCAATATTCTGCTTTATTAAAATTATTATTAAAGGGGTCAAGTTTAAATTCAAACAGCGGCTGAAAGTTCCTAAAGACGGCAGGCTTACACGAACTTATTTATTAAATATAGCTCGAGACTCGAGACTTTCTTTGTTTTTTAAGCCAGATGTTAAATGCTTTCAGTTTTTTTTTTTTTAATATTATAATTTTTCAGATTCCTTTCCTTTTTTTGTGAAAAACATAATGTCTTTTCTTAAACTCCGTATTTTTTTTTTAATCCTACAACAAGCGGAAAAGGAAATAACAATTAAAGTAAAATGATGTTTTGTAAGTGCAGTCATGTATTTGTTTTGCGGGTGTATGTGTAAATTGTCTAAAGGCATCATTAATCATTGTTTTTGCAACTGTGTGTTATCATCAAAAAGGTACAAACGAAATCAGGCAGGAGCATAGTGTTGGTAACGGCTACAGTGAATGTTTAAATTACAACTTATATTGTAGTTGTTGCTGTTGTTTAATCCTTTTGCAAAATATGTACGCATTTTTAAATTAAAATGATTTAGAGAAAAGTGTATAACTTTTTACGACAGCAATGAAGATAGAAAAATAAATTAAATTACAATGTTTCAATTGAGTAAATAAAGATATTCATGACTTCTTCAACTTCTTTTTGGATAAACAGAAATGTAAAGAAAATAAAATGAAGACAACAAGAAGACGGCCAGAAGGCAAGATTTTTTTTAAATAATTTTACTATTTTACAATATAGACTTATAAAGTGCTAAAAATCAGAAAACTTGACTATAGCTTAGACCTTTTTCTTTAGTCAAAATCCGACTTAATTATGGCTACTTTAGATTTGATAATTTTCCATTTAATTTTTATTAAATTAAAATATTTATTATGGCCACCAGGCCGTATGATTAATATTAATTTTTATTTGAGCTTTAAAAAAATTACTATAATTTTTAATCTAAAGCAGATACAAATCTTAATTTAAATTTACTCTTACTCCAGGCTTAAAAAATTTTTAAAATATTTAAAATTAATGAAAAAAAATTATCTTTGTTTATATATAAAAATAGGGGAGAGATAAACAGTTAAGGTGGTATAACCATTATTTAATAACATTAGGATGAGATTGCATTAGAATTCTTCATCATCCAGGCTCAATTACATTCCTTGGAATTAGATGTTTCTTGAACGTTAAAGAAACAGTTTGTTTTGGAATTCAAAGAAAGCAGGAAATTCAGAATTCGCTGGCATTTACTCTAAACGAAAAAGTGGCAAAAACTTGAAAGAGAATAAAACAACACTAATGGTCAGTCTATTCACAGGACACTTTACGATTGTGCCTGAAAAAGCATCATTTAATGAAATAAAAACTTCAGAGTCTGGCTAAATAAAGAGAAGTAGGGATAAGACTTCAAAAAAATGAATTTCTTCAGCTGGACTGTAAAAATTAAAATTTGTCTTAGAAGGAAGATCACCAAAGTAAATTTAATAGTCGTTAGAGCCCTTATGAACCACAGAGAAATTAACGAAATGTAGACTTATTACTCCAAATTCATTATTTGTAAATAAAAAGTTTTTAATGCCAATAATTTTCCTTTAAATTTAATTAAATTATGGATTTAAAAAATTTTCTTCAAACCACCACTACGTATGACTAATATTAATTTCCATTTGATCAAAATAATTATTTAAAAACTTGGAAAGTAGAAGCTTTAGTGGTTTTCTTTTTGACTACGTTGGAGAGGACAGGGAAGCTTGCTTTGTAAAATATGTCTGTAAGGCGTTAAGACAGTTGCACCGTCATGGTATGAGGTTCAAAGGGAACACTATATTGGATTCGAATGCCCTGATTGATCTTATTCGAAAGCAAAAATTTTACAATTTTACGGTAGACTGTATGTTGTATGCCGTGATAAAAAACGAAGTTGGCTTTTAATGACCATAACTTAATAGTTGAAGGGATACCTAATGATGAGAAGGAAGCTGAATATTTTTCTTTAAATTTTTTTATCCTTCTCTTTGAAACAAAAGATGACAAAAGTTGAACCCAAAACGTTAAAAAAATTTTTACGAAACTTTGATTTATTAAAAATAAATTTCTAAATTTCCTTTAACACTTACAATTTATTGTTTTTTTTTTGCTGGTGGCTTAAAAACATTCATTCGAATTATTTAAATTTTTTTCTATTTTTATACACTCAGAGAAATATTTTCTTTATTCCATTTAACGCCTATCAGCATCTTTAACAGACATGTGAATTATTTTTAATTTTAAAATATTTTTTATTATTTTTTATTTATTTATTTATTTGAAAAAGAGTTTTTTTAATTCTTTTTCGGTTCTTTTTTATTTAAGGAAGATATGCTGGGAAGTATTTTTTGTTTTTGTCTGTGATCATAAATAGCATTTAAGTTTTAAGCTTTTAAATTTAAAAACAAAACGGAACTCATTTCTTTCAAACTTTTAAACTCTTAATGTTACAATTTAACGAAAAAAGAAATAAAATTTTTTTTTGGAACAAGTTCAAGTCAAATAATTTATAAGAACATTTAATGTTTGCTTTATCGTTTATCATCTGTTTTTTATTTTTAGAATTTTAGACTGTTGTGTTAAATACAATTTTTAATAGTTTTTTGTTAATTTTTTATGTTTTGAATATTTTGCATTTTTCTAAATAAAATTTTCGTTGTTTCTATTTTTTAATTTTTATTTTTTTTTTATATTTTTATTTTTTACACTGAGAAAAATTTCTATTTATTTTTTCTTTTTTTATTTGAATGATTTTTTTTATTGTTTACTAGAGTTTTGAAAATAAATTTTTTTATTTCTCGAATTTTTTTGTTTTAATTTTTATACACCTAAAGAAATTTTTAATTTTAACAAAATTATTTCGTAAAAAGTTTTAATACTTTTTTATTACATTAATTTTTTATAGTATAGGACAATTGTTTATATTAAAATTTTTATGAAATTAAGGATATTTTTATTTTTTTTTTACACTGAAAAAATTAATTTGAGTTATAAATTTTTGTTTATTTAAAGAATTCTTTATTGGTTTATTGTATTTATTGTATAAAAATTTTATTTCTATACACTGAAAAAAATTTTCGTTTTAATTAATTTTTTTATGTTTTATAAACTTCAATTGCTTTTATTTTTTATTACACTTGAAATTATTTTATCTTAAGATATTTTTAAATAGATTTGTATTTTGTATATTTAATTGCGTCACCAAGAGCTTAAATTAATTTTATTATAATTGTCCTTTCAAAATTAGCTATTTCCACAGTAAAATATTTGTTTGTTTAATTCAAAATAATTTAACTTTTAAACAATTTTTTTTTTATTTTAAAACACAGTTTTTTATTTAATATTTTTCAGAATTTCCTTCGCATTCATCACGCTTTAAAGGTCCACGTAAAACTGTATTTATAGTTTATTTAAATGGTGAATTATATACAATATTTCTTAAACAGCCAAAGCACTTAAATTTGGGTTGCACAATATTGAGTAGATTTCCTTAAGTGCATGCGCCAGTTGAGAGCAACATCTGTTTATGTTTAGAGCAACAACCGGCTTTTTGTCAACAAATAAACAACAAATGTGATTAACTGATTTGCGGTAAGAGTTCAATTAAAATTTTTTATGAAAAAAAAAATTATTCCAAAATGACTCAAAAATAATTCAAGGCAGAGTTTAAGGTAAAATATTTACACTCGTCCCTTAAAATGTAAAGCATGGGTCACAAAATTCACGCGAGATTTGTATATGTCACCGTTTCTGAAATTAAAGTTAACAGAGTTGGGAATATAAAAGTTTATTTGTTTTTGCGGCCATTTAAATTGGATGTGATTAACAAGAATTCTTTAAAAAGAAATTAGATCTCATTAAAACCGGGATTATATTTCTTAAAAAAAATATAAAATTTATCAAAAGCTGGCTACAGAACTCATAATCATAATCAAAATTAAAATTTTTATGATTTCTCTTCTTGGATAAAGAAGGGTGCATTAAAGTCTTTACAGTCATTTAATGGTGTTTTAGCTCAGTCTCTTCATTTGAGTGTTTTTCAAATGCGTCAACTCACCTTAAACAGCTTTTTAAAATTATAACACAGTCTGCATGCATTTCTATGATGTTTAAACATTGCTGTGATTTAAAATAATATAAAAGAAGTTTGTTGAAAAAAATTTAAGTTGCAAAATTAATTGTGATCAAAACTTAAAGATTTGAAAATTTTCAAAATAAAGTTTGAAATTTTATATAAAAAAATATAACAAATTAGAAAAAAATTATGATAAAATTATATTTCGTAAATTAAAAATAGAAAACATTTTAAAATATAACAAATCAAAAAGCCATAAGAAATGAAAATATTGAAATCAATTATTTTTCAATAACAAAACTTTTCATACAAAAATTCTTGCAAAAAGTTATTTAATGTAAAAAAATTATTTAGTATATGCCTCGTTTTAATTTCAATTTCCTGTCTATAACAATTTAAAAGAAAGAAACTCTATAATACATAAAATTGCCTTAAATATGGGGACACCCTTTAATTTCTAATTTCAATTATTTATAGTTTTTTTATAGTTCTAGCAGCCATTAAAAAACATATTCTGTGTAATTTTCTAGTATTTTATTATAGCGGTTACAAAGATAGGGAAAAGTCGAGCTTCTTGAGCTATGAGGACACCCTTTAGTTTTTCTGGACTTGTAATTATAGATTATTTGTTAAAAAAGATGTATTTAAATTTCAAATGATTGTATATAATGGTTTAGAAAATAAAGCCACATTAAGGGAAAAAATAGCCTATTGGCACACCCTTTAATTTCCGATATTAAACATTGTTGTTTAAGCGGACTTACAAATACACATTCAGTGTAAATTTCTACTGTCTGTCTATAGCGATCAAAATTATTAGGTCATATACATCAGATAACACAACCTATGGGGGCACCCTTTAATTTGTAAAATAATTTCAATCAGTTCAGAAAGGACTAAGTTCTGCAGGCTCAAATATAGAAAAAAAATATATAGGAAAAATAATAAAGTTTTCCTGCTTTGTGGAAAATTATCCAAAAATAAAAAAAAATCTCATTTAACCTTAAATTTTTTTTTAATTTTTTTTATTTATTTATTTATTTTTTTTTTTTTTTTTTTTTTTTTGAACACAAATTTAAACTTCTGCACTTAATATTTATAAACAAAAAAACTTATTATTATTCTGAATTAAAAAAAATGTTTTTACTTTGTTCAGCCTTTAACAATGTTGCGCATGTCTATCGATATTCTTTTAGCTCCAAGATATTTGTCAATGAAATACAAAGAAAAAAAAACAAGAACATAATTTTCATACATGACAACAATTATAAAACATACTTTTACTATTAAAAAAAACACACACTGTTTGCATTCTCAATGTTATTAAAAACGTTTTATAGTTTTTCAGATAATGAATGACATAAAGCTTGCAGCTAAAAAGGAAGTTAACGTGTGCATATGCAAAGCAAAACAAAATATTAAAAGAAATATGACAAAAGAATTATATACGAGAGAGGAGCAATAATTAAGGAGTTTTTTGTGGCCTTAAATACCAAATACTTTGATTAGACTTGTGCCACATAGTTCAATTTAATGAACGCTCTTTTTAGTTCAAAGTTTGAAAATGAACTAGTTCAAGTTTTAGTTCAAAGATTCTCTTTAGTTCAAAATCTCTCTTAGTTCAAATGTTGACGTATTATTCGTACTTTTCAGCTTTTAGTTCAAACGCTTTCTTTAGTTCAAAAGCTCTTTCAGTTCAAAAGTTCTTTTAGTTCAAGTGTTCTTTTTAAAATATGATGGCAACAAGACCGTAGCATTGCCAAAAGGAATTTTTAATAAAATACGTGGCAGCACTAATTTCATGTCCGAAATAGTCAACAAGGAATCACAGACATGCATTCTAGTTCATCTTGTCTCGTAGTTCATATACAAAGTATAGTTCAAAAATGAACTAAGTATTCCCAAAGGTATGAACTAGTTCACTTAGTTCAATCGAAAGAATAGTTTTAATGAACTAGTTCGTTTATGAACTACACAAGTCTAACTTTGATTATGTTTCGAAGCCATAACTAAAGCTTGTTTTTCTATAAATCTTGCACCCCTGTGTACAAGCCGGTGAACACTCACAAACAATCAGCCAAACATTGGCTCACGTGACACCTGTATAAAAAGTCACTGGTAGAACATTGAAAACCTAATTACTCACCTCCTTAAAGCTCCAAAAATGTATCGTCAAATGATGCGACAGTGGAAGGAAGCCAGATATTCAGGTCAACAGAATGACATACCACAACTTGTCACGCACAAAAGGTGACAAATGAGCATTACTTTCATCTTGAAAAATAAAAACACATTCAACGAATTCTTTAAAATAAAATGAGTTTCAGTATGACGTTAAGCCGGAGGACCCTCATGCCAGTTAATGACTTATTTACCTTAAAGCCCTCACGTGATACCTGCAGAACCGGCAAAACATCTTAAATCTTCCTCCGTTCCCAAAATGCTTCAACAAATGATGTAAAAGCGGGAGAAAGCTGCGAAAAAAGACCATCGGCTTTACTAAATGAAAGGCAATCACATCAAAACTAGTCACGCACATATGGCGGCAGTTCTTTGATCTTTAACAAAGGAAGGATAATTAAAGAATTCTTTGAAATAATTTCACAGCTTTAGAGTGAAAATAATACTAAGGGATGATTTAAGCATTCTAAATTAATGATATAAATAAATTAAGGTAATTAAATGCTCCCTAACTCGCTCACGCGCTCACCCTTCGTTAATATCATATTTTATGCTGTAGGGTTGAAAAGCAAAAAAAATATTTTTTTCCACATATTTAAGTTTCCTTTGTTATTGCAGTTAAATATTAAGCCCTTCTTCCGCAAAAATGATAGAAACAATAACAAATATTAGTTACAATCAAAAGTAACACACGTCTACAAGTTTCTCTAAGGACAACAAAAACAAAATTGCTATCTTTCAAAAAAAGAAAAACAAATTATAGGATTTGAAGTCAAGTGGAAATATTTCGTTTGTTTTGTTTCAATTGCCTCTCATCTATTTTCCCTTTACAATGTTTTTGTTGTTGTTCATTATGTAGAACGGAAACTATATTATTCGTTAGTTTTGTCTTTGTTTTCGGGTAGCATTATTAGTTGTATGTTTGTATTGGGAAACAAGGTAGAATTGTTTTAAAATAATAATTTGGTGACAACAAAAAATGCGAATAAATAAATAAATAGGAAAAATGTTAATTCACAAGGCAGATAGATGTTAAAGCAATGAAAATAATTTTTAAAATTCGTTGCCTACTTTTAGGCATCATATTAAAAAGTGTGAAATAATAGAAACTCAATGATATTTCCTGATTTCTTAAAAAAAATTGAATTTCTAGAATTTTTATACACTTCACCGCTAAAAGTGGAAAGAAAAGTATATCATTCCGTTTGTTATTTCTACAGTGGGCTTAACACCACGCCTGCCTCTAATTTTCCCTATCATTTGGAACAATAAAGTAACTGCAATCAAAACAAAAAATATATGGGGCGATAGAGATTTCAAAAACAAGAAAAAAACATTAAGTGAAAAAATTTGCGCTCGCCTTTATTTTCCGAATTATGGGGCTTTGAAATTAAAAAAAAAAAAGTTTAATTGTCAATATGGTCAAGATGGGTACCATTTAAAAGCCTTTGAAGAGATCTTTTTAGAAATACTAAAACTTTTAAAGAATTCCCAATCCACTAAGAGCTGATGGCATTTTTGCGTATTTTTTTATTATTTATTCTCTGTCATCTCAATATTTGCTTTTTTGATTGTAGTTTCTTTAATGTGCTAGACTTACATATATGATCAAGAGTGTATAAAATTCGGCATGGCCGAATATGGCGCTCTAGGGAAAAAATTAACCCTTTTAATAAAATTTTTCAGCTTCATTTTTTATGTGCTGCATCCATGTGGTTGTTCCTGCTTTGCGTTCTTACCACCTGGTTATTTATCAGCAAGTCTCATTTTTATGAATAAAAGTTTTGTGATGCAGACTCATTTTTCCACACAAATTCATGTACAAGCTATTGCAACAAATCTTCGAAAATGAAATATATTCAAAATGTTAATTTTTTCAATCATATTTATTTTATAACTTTCTCTATTATTAAAATAAACGATTTTTTAATTTTCGAAAATTCGAACTAAGTTCGAAAATAATTAACTTTAAATTCTTTCGTTTATTTTCACTTTAAAACTTGATATGCTAAATAATTTCAAGATTTTTTAATCTTCGAAAATTCGAATTTTAATTCGAAAATCTTTTATCTTATTTCTTTAAATTAATTAATCTTAAAAATATTACATACTTGTTATAAGACTGTGTAAAGAACAAAAAATTCGTTAATCTTTAACACAGTGTTATTGTAAATGTCCAGCTACAGCAAAAGAGGTTGTTCGTCGAAAATTTTTTGATTTTAGTTTTCTAGCACAATTATGAAATAAAACAAATAAATCATGTTTACTTTAATTGTTTGTTTTTATTTTGCATTTTGGTGTTTTATATAAATTAAAAATTCTTTTAACTCTCGAAAATTTAAAGCTTTGTTCGAAAATTCGAAATTTTGTATAAATCTAAGGCATTTTTAACTTTTTGGTTAATTTTTATTTTAATAGCTTAGTATATAACTTACATTAGACATTTCTCTAAACTTCGAAAATTCGAACTCAAGTTCGAAAATTTTTTAATCATATTTTCTTTAACATTTGATAAATATTAGATATTTAAATTGTTATATTAAAAGATTTTTCATCTGCTATGTCTACCGATAACTTAACTTCTAATCCTCTTGTTAACATTCTTTTAGAGTTCTGCTTATGTTTACTAAAAATGTCAAGAGCAATCTTTTAAGAAGTTACTGGTGATTTCTGTTAAAATCTTTTAACAATTCAGGGTCGATTAAAAAAGGTTTGTACAGGTAAAAAGCTTTTAAGACTTAAAGCTTTTTTAAGCCTTCGAAATTAAAATTTAAGGCGTTTTTCTGACATAAGTTTTGAATACATAAGTTAAACCATTAAGACTTTTTTTTAAATTAACAACACTGTGAATAATATCCTAACTAACGCCCATTTTGTGCAAAGCTTCTTCAGCAGCCATGCCCATTTGATGTTCATTTGATCCGGGAGGTTCCATTTTTAATATCAAACAGCTTTCTTTTAAAAGATGTATGACCTCTTTGATACTGCGATTAAACTCTTTGCGATCTATTAGTTTCTGCATCATTAAATACTGGGAGATCATCAAAACGGGAGCATGTAGTTCGTACATAATTAAACCTAAAAAGCATATGAACTACAAATATAGAAGTTAAATAAATAAACTACACCCACCTCTCAGTCGTGTTAGACCTGGCTCTAGAATATCAACGACTTCCAGAAATTCTCTACAGTAACGTTGCTTTCTTTTCAAGTCCTCCAAAGACATTTCGGGCAAGAGATACCTATCGATTTTGCCATAAAGCTGGCAAAGAGAATATTTAGCTGAGAGCAGCAGGTAATGGCGGGGACCCAAAACTTCACAATACCTTGTGCAAAAAAATTGCCAATGAAAATTTTTTACAAATTGCTTTTTTAACGTCTACTACACCTTTTTAGAAAGTTCTCTAAACCAGGCACATCATGCACCTCAATTGATTCTAAATCATAATTGATTTTATCTAAAAGTTTAACTACTTCGAGGGCCAATAATATTTGAGAGCAATTGCAGCATCTAAAAGAAGAAAATTAGAAACAATTTATTAGATTTTCAGCAGCAAAAAAAGTTTTCATGAAACTAACTTCCATTCAGCTTCCTGTTCCAAAGGCTTAGTAGCTCTTATCAAACCATTCTTGCATTTCATACACTTTATAGCACTACAGTCACTTCCCAGTTCATAAGGATCCGAGCAACGTTGACAACAGCACCAAAATAATTTACCTGCCTGCATAAAATCGCGACGCTTTAAAGTGCCCTATTGAAACATAAAAGAAAAATTCCATTGAATTTTTTTAATTAAAATAAAATAAAATTCTCTTAAAGAGATAATGCCACGGCAAAAGCGAAAAAATAAGCTTATAAAAGCTTTTTTCCAAACAAAAAAGCTTAAGCCACATAAAGCCAACTTTTAAAGCTGTAAATAGATGTTTCAAAAAAATAAAAATTAAAAAAAGCTCTGCAAATCCACAAAATAATTGAAAAGCTTTTGCAACAGCTTTTTGTAAGCTCACCTGCAATGTATAGGCATAACTTAATGTTAATGCTTCTCCCTTCTTGACCCCTCTACTTGTCCGCAAAATAATCTCATACGTTTTGGGATCATCGGTGTGAGAAGTATTTGGACAACAATCATGGGCCAATAGGAAAGCACTAGGATATAAGGTACGAGCTTTGGCAAAATTTTGACCAATTTCAAAACAATTTACATCTAAAATACCACAAACTGTATGAATTTCTTCCGATGTAAATTGTGAAGCCATATGCCAGTTATCACGTAAATATGTCACTACATTACTTTCATAATGACTCCATAATTCTAAATTTTGTTTACGTTGTTCCAAATGTGACACCATCAACATAATGCGTTTGTACAAATCGGGCATGTGTTGCTTCATGAGTAATATGCGCACAATTAGAATTAATTCGTAGAGATTTTTGATTTTAACCGGTGAGGCTGTATCACTGAGAGGCTTGGAAGTATCCTCCTCTTTAAAAAGTTCACATTCATATATTGAATGGCCTTCTGGTTGGTGGAAGCCACGGCAATTAGGGCCACACATTGGCCAATGGCACTGTGGGCATCTGTAACAAAATAAATTTTACAAAATGTTAAATTAATTCTATTTTTTTGTGATAAAGTCCCCATTTGCTTCAATTATCTTTTTTAAAAAAAAGTAGTTTCACAAAAAACTCCTTCTTTGATATGAAAAAGTACCTCTTTTCCTCAGTAAAAAAAAACTTGTTTTCTTATATAATTAAATTTTTAAATTAAATATTTGGTACAAATGTTATTAAAGAATTTGTTATAAAAGTACAAGTTTTTTGGGCAAAAATTATTCAATTTAAGTAGATCAGTTTTAAAAAATATTTGTTTTAAAAAGATTTTTTGATAGAAAAACAAAGTAGTAGCTTTGTAAATTATCTCAAGAAGAGATCCAAAAATTTCCTTAATAGTAAAATAAGCAAGGTATTTTTTAAACCAAAAAATGGGCTGGAATTACAAAAACTACTACTTTGAAGGAAAAGTAAAATATTTATAAAAAGTACCTTTTCAAAAGAATGAATTTTCAAAAAGAAAAAAAATCAAGCACAAATTTTTTAAAATACCATCTTATAAAAAGTACTTTTTGAAAAAGTGATTCTAAAAAAAGAGCTAAATTAAAATTACATTTTTGAGAAATGATATCTTTTGACTTAAATTATTGTGTACGAAAAAACGTATTAAAACAATTTTTAAAAAAATTTTGATTGAAATACAAAAAATAGATTTAAAAATAAAATTATAATCTTTGACAACAAAAAAAAAAAACTTAAAAAAGGCTGCAGCCAAAAAAATTCAATTCTATTATTAACCCGATTTACGGTACTTTTTAAAGCGATAAAACTAACATTTTACAAAAATATATTTGTGAAAAAATATCTTAAAATTACATTCGAAAGAAAGCATCTATTACAAGGAAAATTAGAATTTTTTAAAAATTTTCTTTCAAAAAAATTGAAAAAAAGTATGCTTTTCGTTCTAAAATTGTTTCCTTTGTTTAAAAAAAAAAAAAAAAAAAAAAACAAAGTATGTAGGAAAAAGTACTTTTTAAAGAAGATATATTTTTTCCACAGAGCAACTTTAAATAAAAAAGCAACTTTTTACAAATTAAAATAATTTTTTAGAAAGGTTTCTTAAAAAGAGTTAAAAAAATAAAAGTTGTTTCTAAGAAAAAAAGTACCTTTCTAAAAAAGTAAATTTTAAAAAAGTACTTTTTTAGAAAAGTACTTTTTTTAGAAAACCGTTTTTTAGAAAAGTACTTTTTTAGAAAAGTACTTTTCATGAAAAAAAGTATATTTTAAGAGAAAAAAATTTTTTTAATATTTTATTTTAAAGCAAACATACTTGAGAAATATACACTCCTTTAGAATAGAATAATATTCAATAAAAAATTATGAACTACTATTTGAAATTCAAAAAAAATAGCTTTTGTAAAACGAAATATAAAAAAAAAATTTTTATAAAAAATGTTTTACAAACAAATGTTCTTTTAAAACGTTTTTTCTCTGTTTGTTAGAAAAATTACTTTATAAATATTTTTTTTTAGAATTTATTTTGTTAGAAAAAAAATACTTTCAAAAACAAGTACTTTTTTTATTATGTGTCATTTTTTTAATTTTTGTATTTTTAGACAAAAGTACTTAAAAAAATAAGTACTTTTTTGTATTGTGTATTTTTTTGGAAAACAGTATTTTAAAAGAATTGACTTGCTTAAAAATTCGCCTTTGTAATAAAATGTTGTAAAAAAGTACCACAAATTTATGTAAAAAAATCTCATTTTGTAATGATTTTCTTTAAGCATTTCTTGCTTTCAAATTCTTACCTGTATTGCGTTGAAATTAAGGTGACAGGCATGTAACAGCCCAAACAAACTGGTTCGGCGGATACACAAGGACCAACAGCCAGAGGTTTCTCGGTAATAAAAATTTCTCCCGGCTTTAAATCACGTTTGGCTACCAAATAACGTCCATAAATCTCTGAGACATCAATAGTATATAAAGCAGAAATATTATCTGACTCCTCTTGTAAATTTAACTCTTTGAAGTCTTGTGATAAATTTGCTGAATTTTCTTTTTTTATAGAAGTATTAACTTGAGGCTGATGATGATGTTTTTTCTTATTTTTCTTAAAATAAATAAATAATTAGTTGTTGTTTTTTTATGTTTTTGTTTTAAAACTAATTAATCAATATCATTAGTAAAGCGTGTTTGTGTTGTTTTTTGTTTCTAATCATTTTTAAGATTTGTTTACAAAAAAAACACACACGCAACCATAAAATTGGTGCCACACAACCACTCACAGCTCCTCATCATGTTTAGCATAAGCAATCAATTAATTTTGTTGCTTCCGGCCGTGTCTGTCAAACAAAAACTTTTTTCTAAACTACAACTACAACTAAAATCGGAAACAAAAACAATTAAAAACTCATTTTCTTTTAAACATTTTCACACGGTTAAAGTCAACAGGTGCAAATCTCTTTCAGTAGCGCGACATTTTTGTTGTCTTTTCATGTTATAGATTTTTTTATTTGTTATACATTTTGTCAGCTTAACATATGTACGCATGTTTTGACTTTAATAAATCTTTTGTAAACAATTTGTCTTAAGTTGTTGTTTTTGTTTTGGCCCTTAATCTTTCGTTAAAGCTAATTATTTCACAAATTGTGGCTGGCAGTCACGCATTTATGTGTTTCATATACACAAATGGTTAGACATGTAAATCAATGTACAAACTTATAAATATTTGGCACGCGTCTGCGAAAAAAAAATTCGAGTCATTAACCTTTTAAGGGTGCAAAAGTCATTAACACAAAAATATAAAAAGCGAAATTTAATTTATTAAAATATTTAATATAACGTCTTTCAAAGGATTTATCACCACCTTAAACAAGCCTTTCTTTTTTCTTTAAAAAAAATATTTTTCTTGAAGTGTATTTAATGCTTTTTTGTTGCAAAATAAATTTAATTAGAGCATTTGATTGTGTGCCGCACAAAACATGCATAAATACATACATACATGCATTCATACATAAGTAAAGGCCACAAAAATTTATTTTAAAAGTGAAAAATATTTGTTCCATACATTTATTGCTCTTACGAGGGCTGCTGTATATATTTCTGGCTTAATAGTGAAAATGCGAATATTTATAATCAAAAATGGTTTTATTGCTTTTTTAAAGTATTCTCCAGCATAATTTATACACTTTTGCATGCGCTCAAACCAGTTGTCGAAGCACTTTTTCCACTCCGATTGAGACACCTCTAAAACATGGTTTTTGAACACTTCAACAGCTTCTTCTGGCGACGAAAATCGTTGATCACGCATTTTTTTCTTGATGTGCGGAAACAAGAAGCAGTCACTAGGTGCCAAGTCAGGGCTGTACGGCGGATGACCCATTAATTCGACGTTTTGGCCGGTCAAAAACGCTCTGGTTTGAGCCGATGTGTGAGAGCTCGCATTGTCATGGTGAACAATGATTCGTCTTCTCTTGTTCGTTTTTCGAATTTCTCCGATGACTTCAGGCAAACAAATTGTTGTGTACCACTCAGAAGTGACCGTCCTCCGTTGCTTAAGCGGAACAGTCGCCACATGACCAGTTTTGCCGAAGAAACAGGCGACCATTTGCTTCGAAGTGCTTCTTCCACGAACAACTTTCGTTGGATTTTGCTCGTCTTTGAAGACCTACACGGTCGGTTGTTGTTTCGTTTCGGGCTCATACGCATAGATCCATGATTCGTCACCTGTGATGATCTTATAAACGTCTTTTAAAGCAGCCCAATCGTATTTTTGCAACATTTCTTTGCACCAATCGACACGAGCCTTTTTTTGAGCGACTTTCAAATTGTGCGGGATTCAACGAGAAAAAACCTTTTTTGCGGCCAGGTGTTCATGCAGTATCGAATGTATGCTGGTGGAAGAAATGTCCAAGGATGTCTCTATCTCTCGGTATGTCGCATGTCGATCTTGCATTATGAGTTCACGCACGGCATCAATGTTCTCTGGCACAACAGCCGTTTTTGGACGACCTTCACGGAATTCGTCCTTGAGCGAGCTTCGGCCATGATTAAATTCATTATACCAATTTTTCACAGTGCTATAGTATGGTGCTTCATCGCCATACAAAGATTTAAGTTCATCAATGCACTCTTGTCGTGATAATACACGTCGAAAGTTGTGAAAAATTATGGCACGAAAATGTTCACGAGTTAATTCCATTTTTTTCTATATTAATTTTTTCAAGTCATTGTAAACAACACAAATAATGGTCGTACGTCAAAACGTTTTGAGTAAGATTATACTTAAAAATGACAAACTTTCCAATGAAAATGTGAGATTGCACTTGGCAGCACTCAGTGTTGCCAGGCCAGAAATATATATAGCAGCCCTCGTAGACATTTATGAAAAAAAAAATCCCCCAGACGTCTTTAAACAAACAAATTAAAAAACTCACATACATTAAAATTATAATAGTTTTTTCTTCTATATTGTGACATAATAAAACACTTCGTTTTATAATTTTAATAAGAAAGTATGAAAATCTTTTTTGACATGTTAATTGAAATGTATTGACAGCTCTTGACATTTGTAAAATTTAAAGCAATTTGTGATGAGCCGACAAAAAAAAAATTAAAAAAAAAAAAATAAAATAAAAATATTTTGGCTTAGAATTAGCGTAATTAAAATTAAAATAAAGACAAATTAATTAGCCTTGAACTATTAACTAGAAATTTGTATTTTGGTTTAGGTTCTTAGCAACGGTGTGATTTAGTATTTGTAGTCAAAACCCTTGTCATATCATAGTAGCTTCAGGACCTAATCATACTTCTCTCTTAGTTAAGTTCTACACATATTTTAATTACATTTTTGTTGTTGCTTTGTAAAAAGCTGCTAAAAGCTCATTACCATTATATTTATTATCTTCCAATTTTGTTAAAGGCCTAGTGTAAGCGTAGCCCAAAGTCTTGTCATAAGTAAGGCCCAATATAGATTAAATTAATTTAGTTATAGCGTTTTTCAAACGTAGTCATAGTATTGTCATAGTATAGTCATAGTCTAGTCATAGTGTGGTCATTATTAAGCCATAACTTAATAATAGTCCCATCATAGGCTAGTCATAGCGTAAACACAGCTTAGTCATGACCAGTCATAGTCTTGTAATGAATGATCAAATCCTTGTGTAATAATATTCCAGTTAAAGTTAAGTTATAAGTTAGTCATAGCCTAGTCAGAGTTTAACTACAGTCTATCCATAAACAAGTCACAGCTTAGCCATAGTATGATCACACTCTATTTAAAACTTATATTCAAGTCATAGTGTAGTCATAGTTAAGTCAGTGTATAGTAAAAGCCTAGTGAAAGCTTAGTCATACACTAATCACAGCCTATTTATAGTTTAGTCACAGTACAGTAATAGCCAAGTCATAGCCGAATCATAATCTTGTCATAGCCTGATAATAGTCTACTCACAGTCTTGTCTTTGTTTGATCATAATCCTAGTCATAGCCTATGTACAGCCATGTTATGTATTTTTGTCATAGTCTACTTAAAACTACTAGTCTAGTCATAGTGAAGTCATAGCTAAGCAATAGTGTAGTTAAAGCCCAGTTATAGCCTTAATATAGTCTAATCATAGCTTTTTCGTAGTCTAGTCAAAGCCTAGTCATAGCTTAAACAATGTCTAGTCATAGTACAATCATATTCCAGTATACTCCAGTCATAATTTAGTCACATCATAGTTTTTTTTTTTTTTTTTTGGATGTTATTATAGGGTCCTAAACAGGAACAACCCCTCCCGGGACCCCTTTAACATTTCTTCGGCATAGAATTTATTTACTTTTTATGACTCATTTTACTCTCCTTTACATCAATACATATGAAGCGGGATGAGGGGTTCGGCTCCGGTGATCACAGATATTTTGCTTTCTTCTTCAGTATCCAGTTGATAAATGCTGAGTGTTTGGATTATTTCTCATTGGATTCTATCATTTGTTTACCTAACTCCTCAATGGCCAATTAATTTGATATACAGAAATTTCTTTATCGTTCTTCTAGTAGTTGCATATGAAAAGCGTATGTCTTACGTTGTCCTAGCCCACGTGATATATTTCACATAGCACATCATCGCTTAAATGAAATCTGTGCAAATAACAATGAATACTAAAAGCTTGAGCAAGGTAAAAGTTGATATAATCAAGCTTTCTCTACACCTAAATTTTAAGGCGTGGAATAATTTTGTATGTCCTTCTACCTTTTGTGCTGTTATTCCAGAGGGTTTGCCATTATTGGAGCAGTCTTGTTCTAGCTTGTTTTCTAATACTTGAAACTTCTTCTTTTAGTCGGCATAAAATAATTCCGCATGAAATAAGTCCCCAATGAAATGAAATAAAGACTCAAATTTAAGATTCAAAAAATTATAATTTTATTTTTTTTTTTTTTGGCCGGACGTAATGATTTTCTCCTCGATGGTATGACCAACAGCTGCTACGCTTTCTAGGGATTTTTTGCTTAAGTTTTTATTTCATTACATGCTTTTGGAGATTTATTTCATATGAATGATTAATCGGCGGTATTCCGGTAACCGATGTACTGTCTCAAGTAGATCACAAAGTGTTTTGCTTTTTTCAATAGTGTCACTTGTGACAGAAGCCGCACTTGTGAATATGCTACTGAAGCTATTATTCGCCTTGTCATTTGCTTAAAACCTCTTATGTTAAGCATTATTCTTACGGGTTTGTTTAATGTCTCTAACAATTTTTCTGAAATCGTTTTTATATGAAATGGGAAAGATAGTTGGCAGACGAGAGTCACGTTTAGATATTTTAGACTTTTGCTAATTGTCATTTTATATGCATCCATCTTTAGTTTTGAATAATCAAAATTTTGACTTCTTGTTAAAAGTATAGCTTCTGTCTTAGATGCTGCAAATGCAGTCATATCATAGTCATAGGTAATTCATAGACTAGTCATAGTCTTGTAACAGTTAAAACTTCTAGTCTATTCATGGTAGAGTTATAGTTAAGAAATAGTGGACATAGTAAATATCCAGTCATAGCCTAGACATACTCTACTAATAGTTAATTGTAGCTTAGTCAAGGTCGACATAAGCTAGTCAACCTAGTCATACTGCGGTCCAGTTATATCCAAGTCATAACCTTGTCATAGCAGAGCCATAGCCTAGTCATCTCTTAATCGTAGGCAAATCATTACCCAGTCATAAACACGCATGGCCTGAACGTAGTTTAGTGAGAAACCAGTTTATTTAAAATCTTACCGTCTATTAAAAATCTTACAGTCGTAGACTAGTGATTATGTAGTTTAAATCAAACGCTATTTAAGTCATATTCCAGTCATTGATCTGTCACTATCTTGACATACAGCCAAAGCCAAATACTAAGACATGACAATAAAGTTATATTTCGGGAGAGATTACATTGCGCTTTGCGCGCTAATTTAGTTTTGGCTAATACTCTCATTAAAGACGTATTATATTCAGATCATATCACGGGTTAAGTTAGGCACTTGGGTCCATTGATTGGTCACTTTGTGTTAGCTGCTGAGAAAGAAGGAACAGAAAGAGAAAAGAAAATCAGAACGTAGAAGAAAGATGGAGATAAGGAACAAGAAATAGAAAAAAAATAAAGAAATAAAAACTGTAAAGACTCCGCCGGATAGCCCCGTTGGTCAGAGAGTGCGCTCATTATACTGACTGATTCACAATGTCTGATTGTACGCCTGTAAGCCACTTACTGCACCTCAAGAAGGAACTGATCCTACCTGGTTCCCATCACGATATGCCAGATAGGCTGCCGTAGTACCGTTGACCAAAGAATCTCGGTCGCATATACCCCAGAGATCATACCATAAATATAATAAATTCCTATCCTTATCAGTATCGCTTAATATTAGAAGCGTAATCACAGTCATTGATTATAATGCCGCTAAATTTAAGTCACTGTGAAGTCACATTTTTTTATAGAGCTGTCATAAAATCTCCATATAACTGTCACCCATCAAGTTTTAATAGTATTTTCTAATAACCATTTAGTCTATTTATAAACTGCTCTTAAACTAGTCAAGCTTGTGTTCGAAAACGGTGTAAGTTTTGTTACAATCATAATATGGCAAAATAATTTATCATAACATTGTTGCGAACATAATATTTTCAATCAAAATTAAATGGCAACTCTTAAGGAAAACATTTAAAAAGATCTATTTCCACTTTAAAGTTTTATCGTTTTACAGCCAAAATTGTATGGCAAATTAAAGCACTCAACACACATTTTAGTGACGAAAAAATTTTAAAAAGATTTTAATTTATTTAAGTTAAAATAAATACGATTTTTTATATGTTGAAAATTTTTATTTAAATTAGATTTAAGGAAACTAAAATTAAAATTATATTTTAAATTGTAAAATTAGGAAAATTCCTCTTTTTTTGGTTTCACATTTGACATTTTTATAAAATATAAGAAAAAAAATCTTTCAAGTTAAAATGGCTTGTAAAAAATTCTAAAATTCTTAAAATAAAAATTATATTATTAAATAAACTTTTTAAATATAAAAATATTTTTTACATTTTTCTTTTGTGGCATTTTGAATTTCACAAAATTTTTGTAGTTTTTTTTTAATAAATTTTTTATTAATTTATTTCAAAAGCTTTTTTTTAAATGTTTAATATTTTATAATTTTGTTTTTATTTATTTATTTTGTTATTTTTAGAAATCACAGATAATATTATACAGCCGAAAGTATGTTCGCATCCTACGAACTCGAGCCACGCACAACACACACTTGATTCAGTTGGTAGGTTGACTAGAAACTGAGACATTTTTTTTTTAAAAACATTTTAAATCATCTTAACAATAAATAAACAATTTTGTAGTTTTGTAAGATACTCGTAGCACGAGAGAGTAGATATCTCATTTTCCCGCAAATTCTCACATACAGTCAGCATTTGTAGGAAATACTATGCGAAGCGTTACAAGAATTAAAAATTATTAAAATTTTTTTAAAAGCGACAAAATTTTGTTGTTTTGAAAATATTTTTATTTAAGTAATAAAAGATTCTTAAAAAAAGCTTTACCCTAAAAATATATAGAAACGGTCAGAGCTTATATAATATCACCTTTATACACACCCTTTAAATTTTTATATTTATACTTATTGTTACAGTGGGCAATTATGTATAACGATTTGAAAGATAAGATATGAGGACACCCTTTAATATTTTCTTTTCAATATTTATAATTTTTGTTATGCCGTTCTTATAAGTAAAATTTTCTGTAATTTTTAGGAGTCTTTTTATGATGGTTCAAAAGTCATATAACGTCACCTGTATGGACTCACCTTAATTTTAAAGTTTATTTTCTTCTTACTTTCTGTCATTAGAAACTTTATTTTTTATGGGTAACTATTACAGCCTAAAAAACATGTAAATCTGATTTGTTTTGTATGGCGACACCATTTACTTTTTACTTTCTTAACGCATCTTCTTTTAATTTAATAAAAAATAAATAAAAATCGGTTTAATAATGATTGAATTTTTTTTTTTTTGGGGCACTCACATAAAAGAACAGACGAAATCTGAACTGAAGAGATAAGAATATAGCAAGAGGAGAACAGAGTAAAGTAGAGTAAAACAAAACAGAATATAAAAGAACAGAACAGAACTGATTACATTTAAATAGAAGAGATTAGACCAGAATAGAATAAATAGAACTGAAACTGAGGGAATAAAACAAGATTGAATATAACAGAATGAAACAGAATGGCATAGAACAGAACAGAGAGAATCAGAATGAATCATGCCAGAATAAAATATGATATAAGAGAAAAGATTAAAATAAACTAGAAGAGAATAGAACAAAATAGACTAGAACAGAAGAACAGAAAAAATAAAATAGAACAGAACAGAATCGAATGGAGTAGAACAAAAAACGAATAGAATGGAATAGAATAAATCAGAATAGGATAGAATTGAATAGAATAGAATATAATAGAATAGAATAGAAAAGAGAAGAAAAGAAAAGAAAAGAAAAGAAAAGAAAAGAAAAGAAAAGAAAAGAAGAGAAGAGAAAAGAACAGATCAGAATGGAATAGATTAGAATGGAACATAATGGCAAAGAACAGAACAGAGAGAAACAGAATAAAGCAGGGCAGAATAAAACATGATAAAACAGAAAAGATTAAAATAAACTAGAAGAGAATAGAACAGAAGAATAGAAAAAATAAAATAGAACAGAACAGAACAGAACAGAATCGAATGGAGTAGAACAAAAAAAGAACAGAATAGAATAGAATAGAATAGAATAGAATAGAATAGAATAGAATAGAATAGAATAGAATAAATCAGAATAGAATAGAATATAACAAAATAGAATAGAGTAAAATAGAATAGAACAAAAGAACAGACAAAATGAAATAAAACAGAACAGAATCGAATGGGGTAGAACAAAAAAAAATCAGAATGGAATAGAATAAAATAGAATAGAATAGAATAGAATAGAATAGAAAAGAAAGAAAAAAAAGGAACAAAATAGAATGGAAAAAAATAGAACAGAAAGGAACAGATCAGAATGGAATAGATTAGAATGGAACATAATGGCAAAGAACAGAACAGAGAGAAACAGAATAAAGCAGGGCAGAATAAAACATGATAAAACAGAAAAGATTAAAATAAACTAGAAGAGAATAGAACAGAAGAATAGAAAAAATAAAATAGAACAGAACAGAACAGAATCGAATGGAGTAGAACAAAAAAAGAACAGAATAGAATAGAATAGAATAAATCAGAATAGAATAGAATATAACAGAATAGAATAAAATAGAATAGAACAGAAGAACAGAAAAAATAAAATAGAACAGAACAGAACAGAATCGAATCGAATCGAATGGAGTAGAACAAAAAAAGATCAGAATGGAATAGAATTGAATAGAATAGAATTAAATTGAATTGAATAGAATAGAATAGAATAGAATTGAATAGAAAAGAAAGGAAAGGAAAAGAAAAGAAAAGAACAAAATAGAATGGAATAGAATAGAACAGAAAAGAAAAGAACAGATCAGAATGGAATAGATTAGAATGGAACAGAATGGCATAGAACAGAACAGAGAGAAACAGAATAAAGCAGGTCAGAAAAAAACATGATAGAACAGAAAAGATTAAAATAAACTAGAAGAGAATAGAACAGAAGAATAGAAAAATAAAATAGAACAGAACAGAATCGAATCGAATGGAAAAGAACAAAAAAAACAGAATGGAATAGAATAAAATAGAATAGAATTGAATTGAATAGAATTAAATAGAATTAAATTGATTTCAATTTAACTGATGGATTTATTTGAATTGAGTAGAATAGAATCAAATAAAATATAACAGAAGAAAAGGATTATCTGAAACTTCCAGAACATGAAATCAGGTAGCATAGAAAAGGAAACATAAATACGTCGTTGAAAAGTTGCAGTATAACATCTACACACTAGAAAAAAAGCTGACCGGCCACCTTAACTAGGTCTTGTCATTGACTAAAAGGGTCTGTATATTCCTTTCGACTTTTCATGAGTTGGTGAACATGCGTTATCCAATATTTCAAACTTTGATATTTACAATATATGCAAGTCAAGGTGATGGATGCAAAGAATGCTGATGATGGATTTGGCGGTCCTGAAAATGCGGCATTACATTCTGCCAGCATCTAATTTTTCTTATTTTTTTTTTTTTTGGAAAACATTCCCGTACATTTGAAAAATAATTTTTTTTAATAAAAGTTAAATTAAAAAATGAACCAAAGTCGAAAAAGTAAATTATAATTGATTTGTGAACTCTAACTTTTATAAAATAAAACATCACTGTGAAAGTCTAAAGGGATGGAGAAGCACTCTAATTGGGAAAACTATCGTTTTTGTTAGAAAATTAAGGAGTCCAGATCATTCATAGCTAAAAAAATTTTGCTATTGAAAATCAGCAGGATTGGTCCATGACTTTCGAGGCAGCGTGCAAGACACCACGCCCACCTCTAATATCTAATATCCGTATCATTTGGAACAATAAAGTAACACCAATCAAAAGAAACAAAAACATGGAGCGATAGAAAATTAAAAAGTTATAAAAAAACATCAAGTGAAAAAATTGACGCTCGCAGATATTTTCCGAGTTATGGGCTTCTGAAATTTTCATAAAAAATTTCGATTTTCAGTATGGATATGATTTTAAAGAAATCTTTTAGGAAATACTAAAACATTTTGAAAATACTTAACCCATTAAGAACCGATAACATTTTTATATAAACTATATATCGCACTTATCTTTTTAATTTTGAATTCTCTGTCACTCCAATATTTGTTTTCTTTATTTTATTTTATTTTTTTTATTATTATTTTTTTTTTTTTTTTTTTTTTTTTTTTTGATAGGAGCTACTCCGCTTCTTTTTTAATTTTTGACTCAAACTGTATGAGAATTTTATAACAAGTCAAGTGTAAATTTTGGCATTTTTTGGTCTTTACTAGAGTCTATAAGAGTAATGTTCTTTGCTTAGTGTTGTCTTAATTTGTTTTTAATTTTTTTATAATGTTCTTTTGATTTTTTATATTTTTTTCAACACAGGCTGGTTGCAAGTTGGTTTTTTTAATTTTCTTTTAGTCACCACAATTTTTTTCTCCTTAAGTTGATAACTTTACTTCAGCACGTAGCTAAATATTATAAAAATCTACTTACAATCTGTTTACTTGGGTTTATAAAAGTTTTTCCCTTCCTGACTTTCAATTTTTTTTGTGTTGTTTCTTATCAGGGGCTTTAAAATTAATTGAGCACGATGATGTTGCTTTCTTTGTGCATAAAATAAAGGCATAAAAACTGTAATATTAAGGACACCAGTGTAACAAAACCCTTTTTATTATTTCTTACTTTTCTTTTCATTTTTATTTTTTTATTAATTTAAAACAAATACATTTTGTTAATATTAATTGTTTAGGAAGTTTTAAAAGCTTTAACTCAGGTGTTTGAAATTTCGAAGGGTGAATATTGGGCAAGTGATTTATTGTGTTTTGAAGCAGAAAATTGTTTTAGAAATTAATTGAAAATTACTTTGAAATAATGTGCAGCTGATGATTGAAGTATTAGAAGAATAAATCACTTGTATTTTTAGTTTTAATTAACTCACGGAACGGTTGGTTTTTTTTTTTTTTAGAAATTTTTTAAACTAAAAAATTTTAATTTTTTTTTACTTTCCAGTCAATAAAAAGAAAAAATAAAGAAGAGCATAAATTTGTGTGTACCTTTTATGTTTGTACCTACAGAACGCAGTCACTTCTATATCGATTTTGAAAAAAAAACAAAATAAAAAGAGAATAATTCATTTTAAAAATAAATGCATATCCTTAAAAATTAAATGGTATCCCCTTAATTCACAGTAAATAATATAAAAAATATATATTTAAAAACTAAAGGGTGTCCCCATAGCAAACTTAATTTCATTTGTGTTGCCCTATTTTACCTACCGTTTAAGTCAAATGATTGAAAGTAATACAAAAAAAATTGTTAAAAATTAGAGGGTGTCCCCATAGGAGACATATTTACATACCTAATACCTAAAAAATACATAGAACATAAACCGTTTTATTAACAATAACAACAACTAAAATTTATTCAAAATTCGATTTAAAGGGTGTGCCCATATGTGATGTTATTTTTATTTATACGACATTATTTCCCGAACCTTTATCACTAAATATCTGAAAATTACACAGGGCGTGTACTTCTATATCTGTAATAATAACAACGAAAAACTTTAATAATTTAAAAATAAAGGGTGTGCCGATAGTTGATGTTTTTTATTTATATGGCGCTATCTCCCGAACCTTTATCGCTAAGTACCTAAAAATTCCATAGGGCATGTAACAACTAAAAAATTTTAAAATTAGTAATTAAAGGGTGTGCCCCTATGTGATTTATTTTATTTATAAGACACTATTTCCCGAACCTTTATCACTAAATACCTGAAAATTACACAGGGCGTGTACTTTTATATCTGTGATAATAACAACAAACAACTTTTAAAATTAAAAAATAAAGGGTGTGCCAATAGTTGATGTTTTTTATTTATATAAACCTATCTCCCGAACCTTTATCGCTAAATACCTGAAAATTCCATAGGGCATGTAACAACTAAAAATTTTTAATATCAGTAATAAAAGGGTGTGCCCACAGGTGATGTGTTGTATTTATATGGCGCTATCCTAAGAACCTTTATAGCTAAACACTTTAAAATTACACAGGGCGTGTACTTCTATATCCGTTATATTATCAACTAAAAATTGTTGAAAATAGAAATTAAAGGGTGATCACATAGGTGATGTTATTTGATTTATATCGCACTATCTATCTTCCCTCTGTAGTTTAACACCTAAAATTATACAGCGCGTATGTTGCTATGTGTAAAATAACAACTAAAAATATTTTAAATTAGAAATTAAAGGGTGTACCCATAGGATTTTTTTTTATTTATATGTATGGCACTATCTTTCTAAATTTTACAGAAATAACACAGGGCGTGTATTGCTACAACCGCAATAACAGCAAAATATATTTATAATTAAAGGGTGTGCCATTAAGTGATATAGTTTTGTTCATATTAAAATTTATACAGAACGCTATTACAAACAGTATTAAACTAAACGAGTGTCTCCTCTATCTTTTTTTTTGCAGAATTTTTTAAATAAATAAATTAAAATTTTATTTTATAATTTGTTTAAATATAAAACAAGAAATTTTACAAATAATCAAGTATGTTCTGAATTCCCAACGAAATTTTCTTTTAAGTATTTTTCAAGGCATTGTTTTTGTAAAAAAAAAATTCCTGTGGATTTCAGAACATGCCTGTATGACTATTAAAATCCATCATCATCATCTTCATCATCATCGTCTTCTTCATCCTCATCAACATATTCACACTCATCATCATTGTCATCTGTACACTCCTCGTCATCATCTTCAGCTTCTAGCTCTGGCTGTAACTTTTTCGAAGGTTCTGTTTGTTTCAAAGGCAAACTGAGCAAATTTTTTTCATCCTCCAGTTTACTTAGAAGTGGAATGGTCGTTGAAGTGCTAAAATTATTTATTAAAAAAGTTGCGTGTGTAGTGGGAGCTGTCAGATTAAATGAAATTTTTAATGTATTATTGACTTTTGTTTGAGGAGTATAAATTTTAGTTTCATTCGCTTTAGAAGCTGGCATAAAATCGTAAACTGAAGCTGTGATTATGTTTGGGATAATTTTATTTTCGACTAATTCATTGCCAACATTAGGATCTTCATTAGAATTCAATACAATATGCTGCTTGGTGGAGTCCATAGTAGCCAACACCTTTGTAAAATTAAATTTCGTTACATTTTCTAAATCATTTTCGCCATTTAAATTGATGGTCATATTTTCCATTGGTACATTTGTGGTCACTTTAATTTCTCCCTGGGTTCCATTCTTTTTTAATTTGCCAACATACTTCTCTTTTTCCTTCTTTAGAGCAACTTTTTGCATTTCATTATCTTTATTTAAGACTGCATTATTTTCATCGTTTTCTTCCTCCCCAAAATTGATTAGGGGTGGTGGGGTAATGCGTGGAGCAACTGTTGAGGTCAATAGAAATTCATCAATAATTTCACAATTTTTGCCTAAGAAACCTTGATTGCATACACAACGATAACTACCATCGTCTTTTGTTAGCGATATACATTTGCCATTATTTTCGCAAATATTCGGATGCTCCTTACAGTAGGTGAGTTCTAACAAAAATGAAAAATTTTCAATGTCATTAAAATATAAATTTTTTTAATTTTAAAAATGTAAAAAACCATTTAAAGTCAAATAGCAGCAAATTAATCATTTTCCAGTTATAAAAAAGTCATATATAAAGCAGACACAAGCAAAGTCAAGGTAAATCACAATCACATTCAAGTTATGGTCGAACTAATGGCAAGAAAAAGTCAAGGCACTGTCCGATCATAACTAAGACAATAACGAAGTCGCTAAGAATTTTTTTTAAATTTAGAAGAAAAACTATAGTTAAGTCATGGTTAAGTTCAGGCGTGTTAAAGGGGTGGCCAATAATCGATTTCCTTTTAAAAAAAAATCATTGTCATACTAATGCCACGGTCAAGCCAAAAGCACATTATAATCACATTTTAATGCTCACTGTAAAGACGTAATCAATTCAGAGACAAGCATAGTCATGGCATTGTCATAACATAATAATTGTCATTTGAGCATCTTACACCCTGGTCATAGCTTAGTTATATACTAATCATAGACTTATCAGAGCCTTGTTCTAGTGAAGTCATGATTTAGTCATTGGCTAGCAAAATAAATTATTAGTCCCGTTTTAATCAAGTCGTAACTTTGCCATGGTTTAGTCATAGCCGAAAAATAATTAATTTGTAGCATTGACATTGTCATCATGAAGTCATAGTTAAGCCATGGTACATTCATTGTCTACTCAAGGTCTTGTCATAGTCAATTTACGTTTTAGTCATAGCGTATTAAATGGCTTCCTATCATCTAGTCATACAGTCGTCATAGTATAGCAATCGTTTAGTCATAGTCTAGTCACAGTCTTACCCTATGCAAATCAGACTTTAATCATAAATTACTCATAGTAAAGTCATAATCAGTATAGTCATAGCTTAGTCATAGTTTAGCTATTGAACAGTCATAGTTTAGCCATTAAATAGTCATGGTCTTGTCATAGTCAATTCACGATCTACCCAAAGCCAAGCAATCGTCTTGACATAAAATAGTCATACTCAGCTCACAGTTTAGTCATCGTCTTGCGACAGTTTAGCCATAGTCTAGTCACAGTATTACAGTCTAATCATAAACCACTCATGGTATAGTCATAGCTTAGTCATAGTTTATCAATTAAATAGTCATGGCCTTGTCTTACTCAATTAACGCTCTAGTCATAGCGTATTCAATGGCTTTATAGTCGTCATAGTCGATTCACAGTTTAGTCATCGTCTAGCGATAGTTTAGTCATAATCTAATCACAGTATTACCATAAGCAATTTACAGTCTAATCATAAACCACTCATGGTATAGTCATAGCTTAGTCAGAGTTTATCAATTAAATAGTCATGGTCTTGTCAGACCCAATTAACGCTCTAGTCATAGCGTATTCATTGGCTTTATAGCCGTCATAGTCAACTCCAGTTTAGTCATCGTCTAGCGATAGTTTAGCCATAGTCTAGTCACAGTATTACCATAAGCAATTTACAGTCTAATCATAAACCACTCATGGTATAGTCATAGCTTAGTCATAGTTTATCAATTAAATAGTCATGGTCTTGTCAGACCCAATTAACGCTCTAGTTATAGCGTATTCAATGGCTTTACAGTCGTCATAGTCAATTCAGAGTTTAATCATCTTCTAGCGATAGTTTAGTCATAGTCTAGTCACAGTATTACCATAAGCAATTTACAGTCTAATCATAAACTACTCTTAGTAAAGTCAAAATCCAATCACAGTATAGTCATAGTTTAGACATTAAATAGTCATGGTCTTGTCTTAGTCAATTCGCAATCTAGCCATAGCCTAGTCATTATCTAGCCATCGTCTAGTCATATAGTAGTCATAATCAATTCACAGTTTAGTCATCGTATAATAATATTTTACTCATATTCTAGTCATAAGCAATTCACAGTCTTGTCGTAGTCTATTTATTTCCTAGTCATAATCTAATCATAGTAAAATAACAATTTAGTCTTAGCCCTGTCATAATAAATTTATAATATAGTCATAGGCTATTCATAGTGTTGCCATATTTTTAAAGCTCTTAATATACAGCCTTCTCATTATCTACTGATATACTAGCACAGCTTTGCCATAGTCTAGCTATAGTCCATTTATAGCCCGGTCCTATCTAAGTACAACCCTCTAACTAGTCATAGTCTTTTTATTATATTATAAAAGTCTGTTTATTGTCTTGTCACAGTCCCGGCATAGTCAAGTAATCATAACCAATTCACAGCATTACACTAGTTTAGCTTTAGTCTAGTCATAATCAAGCTATCATAGTGTATTCTAATCATATTCTAGTAATTACTTTTAATCATATTTATTTATACTTGTTTATACAAGTCTATTCATATTTAAGCCTTAGTCAAACCTTGTGTAGTGTAAAATTAAAAAAAAGACATTTTCAAGTCAGGCGTAGTTAATTTAAAATTTATCCTGAAAGTTTAGTCGTTTTTTTACTCTGGCATTATGGTCAACAATTTCAACTCACCCTCATCACATAAAATACCACCCCATCCAGGTTTACAATTGCACTCCCAAGGTTTATCACAATCGCCATTAACACAGCCAGGATAAGGAAAACATTTATCACAATTTGGACCAGTCCAGCCAACTTTACATCTTTAACAAGAACAAAATTAAGAAACCAAATTATTTTCACTAAATAAAGAATTTTTTTCTTCTAAAATTCACCTGCACTCTCCTGGCTTCTTGCAATAACCATGTTGTTTGTGGCAATCTGCACTACAAATAGCTAAGACAAGGAGAACAAAACAAATATTTTTTAGTTTTGAAATAAAAATAAAAAATATGTACATTCCAATTTACTTACGCGTCTGACACAAAAGTCCTATGTAGCCAGGTAAACACTGGCATTCCAAGGGTTTAGTACAAGTACCATGTTGACAGCCAGGCAAAACAGAACAATCACTGCAATTACGACCAGCCCAACCAATACGACAGCGACACTCGCCGGGAGTCTCACAATAGCCACGTGTATTGTGGCAGCCTTGGCGACATGTTGCTAAAATAATGAAATACAAGAACACACACACACACGCAAACACACACTTATCAAGAAACATTTTAATATTAAATCATAGAAGATTTACAAAAAGATTTGTTCTTTTGCTTCGTGTTTAGATCTTTAACTTACGTTCTGTACAAAAGAGTCCATCCCAGCCTGGACGGCAAATGCATTCAAATGGTTTTGTACAGTCACCATGTTGACAGCCGGGCAAGGGAATACATTTGTCACACAACTCACCAGTATAACCAATGCGACAACGACATTCCCCAGGTCTTTGACAATAGCCTACAAATCATAACATTTTTACTCACAGTCATGATGATAAGCAAATACAATTTATGTCATATAACATACATATTTATGCATACACTTATACAGATACACTAACACGCACACATATGAACACATTATCAGGTTTTTAGTCCAATTATGTGTGAAACATATTAAAGCAACCGAACATTACAAAGCGAATAAATATACGGTGGGAGCGATGACAAATTCATCGATTTTCATCGGTAGCCTTCATGGCGAAATCATGTAACAGGTGATGGCAGTGGCGAATTTCATTAATTTTCGCCGTTGCAGAAAATTTCAAACTTCATATAAAAAAAATTTTCGCTGATTTTTTATATATGGAGTTTGACATTTTCTGCAACGGCGAAAATTAATAAATTCGCCACTGCCACCACCTGGTAAATTATTTCGCCATGGGTAGCCTTACTGTCAAACTCCATATAAGAAATATCTGTATACTATTTTTTTTTTTTTTATATGTAATTTGACATTCGGCCTAATGGCGAAAATTGTCGAATTCGCCATCGCTCCCACCGTATATTTATTCGCCATGGAACATTACACTGAGAAGAACAGATAATAAAAATAGTTCATTCTTAAAACGCAATTGATAAACTTTTAAATTAACAGTTCTAAGATTATTACAAGACCATTTTCGAAAATTAATTATAAATAAGATTAGTTAACAAGTTAGACGAGCTACCTTCTGGGCTGGATTTTACAACACCTTTTACTATACTCGACTAGACTATGTAGATAAGATTATTTTTTAAAAGGTTTATAGTACGCCCTGTACTCTAAACTGGACTAGACTAGACTGTACTATATTTCAAAATATTTTTTTAATAATTGACTGGACTAAGATGCAGACAAAAGTGAATTTTTGTCTCGACCAGATAAAGCTAAAGTCAAGGTTTGATTGTAAGGCAGTCTAAACTAAAAAACAAATAAAAATTTTAACAAATTTTAGACGAAATTAAAATAAAGACTACGTTCCAGAAAAGATAACACTGATTGAAGATAGTACTGATTTGAAGTCTATATTAAACTGTAGACCACAGTAGATCACAGTATAAATTATTTTGTAGTAAAGACTAGATTGATTTTTGTATAATCTTGATCTAACTTATGCTAGATTATAATTAAAATTAGATTTATAATCATTTTCTTTAGAGACAGGATTATAATCTAAATTAGACTAGATTATACTAGCCTAAATTAGACTAGATTATACTAGCCTAAATTAGACTAGATTATACTAGTCTAAATTATACTAGTTTATGCTAGTCTAAATTATACTAGTCTAAATGAGATTAAATAAAACTAGTATAAATTCGACTAGCTAAATTAAACTAGATTACACTAGTCTAAATTAGACCAGATTATACTAGTCTAAATTAGATAAGATTATATTAATCCAAGTTAGAATAGATCATACTAACCTAAATTAGACTAGATTATACTAGCCTAAATTATACTAGTTTATACTAGTCTAAATTAGACTAGTCTAAATTATACTAGTTTATACTAGTCTAAATTAGACTAGTCTAAATTAGACTAGTTTATACTAGTCTAAATTAGACTAGTTTATACTAGTCTTAATTAGACTAGATTATACTAGTGTAATTTAGACTAGATTATACTAGTCTAAATTAGACTAGATTATACTAGTCTAAATTAGACTAGATTATACTAGTCAAAATTAGACTAGATTATACTAGTCTAAATTAGACTAGATTATACTAGTCTAAATTAGACTAGATTATACTAGTCTAAATTAGACTAGATTATACTAGTCTAAATTAGACTAGATTATACTAGTCTAAATTAGACTAGATTATACTAGTCTAAATTAGACTAGATCATACTAGCCTAAATTAGACTAGTTTATACTAGTCTAAATTATACTAGTTTATACTAGTCTAAATTATACTAGTTTAGTTTTAAAATAGACTAGATTATACTAGTGTAAATTAGACTAGATTATACTAGTCTAAATTAGACTAGATTATACTTATCTAAATTAGACTAGATTATACTAGTCTAAATTAGACTAGATTATACTAGTCTAAATTAGACTAGATTATACTAGTCTAAATTAGACTAGATTATACTAGTCTAAATTAGACTAGATTATACTAGTCTAAATTAGACTAGATTATACTAGTCTAAATTAGACTAGATTATACTAGTCTAAATTAGACTAGATTATACTAGCCTAAATTAGACTTGTTTATACTAGTCTAAATTAGACTAGTCTATATTAGACTAGTTTATACTAGTCTAAATTAGACTAGTTTATACTAGTCTAAATTATACTAGTTTATACTAGTCTAAATTAGACTAGATTATACTAGTCTTAATTAGACTAGTATAATTAAATTATACTAGTCAAAATTAGAATAGATTATATTAGTTTATACTAATATAAATTAGACTAGATTATACTAGTCTTAATTTGACTAGTCCTAATTAGACTAGATTATACTAGTCTAAAAAAGACTAGATTATACTAATCTAGAATATACTTAAAGGCGATTTTTTAGTTCCTTTACTTGTCTGGTTTTAAATCGTTTTATAATCCTCTGACCACCCAATTGATCTTTATTTTCCAACGGCATCTACCGAATATAGTTAAGACTTTTAAAATATTCTTGTTTATTACTTTTTAAGTGCATATATTTGCCTGGTTCATTACTCACCATTCATGGGATCACAGCCTTTACGACACATTGGGACTTGACATAAATCTCCCTGCCAACCTGGCAAACATTTAACGTCACCCTTATCATCACATACGTAATGTGAGTTGGCTTTATATTTCTGGGCTTTTTCACAAGCCTGCAACACATTAAGAAAAGTTATAGAATTAATTGTCTTGCAAATTCCTTATTATAAAGAAAGTTGAGGCAAAAAGTTTATACAGTTTCTTGGATGGATGATGGATTAAATAAAATGAGGTAACATATTGGAACGTTTAGAAGTTTTTATATGTTTGTTTGTGGTAGTTGGACAGATTTTTGTGTGTGTGTGTGTTTTTTTTTTGTGTTTTGTTTTGTTACCTACCCTTTGCTTCCATAGTGGTACATTGGCTTTGGTATATTTAGCTTCATAATTTCCTGTATACGAAAAAACTTTAGCCAGCTGCAACAACAATAACATTAAAGTCAATAAAGCCAACTGCATTTTGGTATAGTTTTGAATCATTTTAGATTTTATCGCTTAGACCATAAAAGCTGCAGTTAGAAAAAAGGAATTTGTTTTTAAACTTTAATAGAAAATTTATTCATTTTTTTTTTTTTTTTTTTTTTTGCAAATGTAGCTGAACTAACAATCAACACCGATTATGCATACATATATTTTATTTAAAATAAGCTCCTGTCTTTTTATTTAATAAAACGAAAAAGCATTAATTTAAAAACGATTTTATTGATTTTTTTTTTTTTCTTTTGTTATCTGGGACCACTTTATTGTTTTTATTTTTTAAAGATTCTGTGTTCTCACTTATTTTTTTTTAATTTGATTGCATTTTTGTTTTATTGCAATTGTTGTATATTTAACAACATCTTTATGTTCACAATTGCAATTAAGTGCTGCTTGATTGTCTTCCGGTAAACAGATTTTATCATTATAAATCGTAACTTTTATGTTTTTGTGAAATCAAAAGGCAGGGGAACCAAAAATTCAATATCTTAATTATTTGCGCATTAAAGCTAAAATAAATTTTTATTACTAAAAGAATTTTACTGTGACGAAACTTTTATTAACCATAAATATTCTACATATGAGACGACTCTGTCTAGTAACCATTGAAAAGTTTTCGACAAGATTATAAATCTACTTTTAATAGAATTAAACCAGAGTTTTGTTAGATTATGGATATGTAGGGTCAGGCAAAGGATTGACTATTGCCTGACTATAGCTAGAGTAAGGCTAGATTTAGGCTAGACTATGGCAATAACTTAAGGTATATTAAGTCTTGACAAAGGCTAGGGAGAGGTTATACGAAGGCTAGAGCAAGTCTAGAATAAAGCTAGAGCAGGTCTAGACTAAGGCTAGAGCAAGTCTAGACTAAAGCTAGAGAAAGTCTAGACTAAGGCTAGAGAAAGTCTAGACTAAGTCTAGAGCAAGTCTAGACTAAGGCTAAAGCAAGTCTAGACTAAGGCTAGAGTAAGTCTAGACTAAGGCTAGAGCAAGTTTAGACTAAGGCTAGAGCAAGTCTAGACTAAGGCTAGAGTAGGTCTAGACTAAGGCTAGAGCAAGTCTAGACTAAGGCTAGGGTAAGTCTAGACTACGGCTTGAGAAAGTTTAGACTACGGCTAGGGCAAGTCTAGAATAAAGCTAGAGCAGGTCTAGACTGAGGCTAGAGCAAGTCTAGACTAAGGCTAGAGCTAGTCTAGAATAAGGCTAGAGCAGGCTAGACTGAGGAAGAGCAAGTCTAGATTAGGGCTAGAGCAAGTCTAGACTAAGGCTAAAGCAAGTCTAGACTAAGGCTAGAGCAAGTCTAGACTAAGACTAGAGCTAGTCTAGAATGAGGCTAGAACAGGCTAGACTGAGGAAGAGCAAGTCTAGACTAGGGCTAGAGCAAGTCTAGACTAAAGCTAGAGCAAGTCTATACTAAGAGTAAGGCAAGTCTAGACTAAGGCTAAATCAAGTCTAGAATAAAGCTAGAGCAAGTCTAGACTAAGCCTAGAGCAAGTCTAGACTAGGGCTAGAGCAAGTCTAGACTAAGGCTAAATCAAGTCTAGAATAAAGCTAGAGCAAGTCTAGACTAAGCCTAGAGCAAGTCTAGACTAAGCCTAGAGCAAGTCTAGACTAAGGCTAGAGCAAGTCTAGACTAAGGCTAGAACAAGTCTAGACTAAGGGTAGAGCAAGTTTAGACTAAGGCTAGAGCAAGTCTAGACTAAGGCTAGGGGAAGTCTAGAATGGGGCTAGAGCAGGGCCAGGCTAAGGCTAGGGAAAGTCTAGGTTAAGGCTAGAGCAAAGCTAGACTAAGTCTAAACTAAGGTTACACTTAGGCTAGACTAAAATTAGGCTAGGGCTAGGCTAAGGGTGGACCAAGGCTAGAACAAGGCTAGAGTTTTTGGCCAGACCAAGGCTAGACGAGGAAGAATAAATCTAGACTAGTGCTAGACTAAAGCTAGACTTAGGTTAGCCTATGTCTAGACTATATGACGAAATTCTGCAGTTAATAACCTGCCAATGAATTTCATTACGCACTACTTTTGGTTCCCCTACTTTTTTGTTTTAAACCTGCAATTTTATGTTCACTATTGTGACGTACTTCCTTTTTTCACTCTTTTCTTTTATTTTATTTCGTTGAATGCATTCTATTTATGTTCATTCTATTTAAAATGAAAAGTTTTAGCTGTTTATATGAAATTTGAATGCCAGCAGCATTAAATATCAAACAAAGAAGTGACAAATAAATGCAAAAAAAAAAAATAAGTTTTGTAATAAAAAACAGAAATGATTTTGACATAAAATAAAAAAGAGAAATAAATTTCTTTTCGCTTTTCTAGTTCCAGCTTTAAGAGGAAAATATTTTGAAACTTTATTTTATAAAGGAAAATTGTTTAAAGATTATTTTACAGTTATTAGGGTACTTTTTATTGCAACAAAGTACCTTTTAGATGTAATATTATTTTGCAACTTTGTGGAAATAATTTCAATTGTTTGTTTTGTTTCTTTAATTTTAAATATTGTTGTTCTTGTCATAAATGGAACAAAACATTTGTTATTTCTTTAGGTGACAATTAACACCTTTGCAGCCGGTTTAATTTTATATGTTTTTTTTTATATTTGGCTTTTGAAAAAAGAAATTAATAAACTTATTTTTATTTTTTGACTAAACACTGAAAATTATTTTTGTTTTTGCTTTCATTTTTTGTGTTTGTTATAACAAAAATTTCACTTTTTTTTTAATGTAGAATCACAAAACGTTTTATGAATTAATAATTTACTTTTTTACTAGAGAAAAACAAATTTTACTTTTTAAACGAGCAAAATATTTATTTTAAATATTTGCCTAAATAATAACAAACTTGGCACTTAAATAAGTTGACTTTAAGCTGGTCAATGACAAACTGCAGGCTTCCTAAACAAAAACTTGATCTTTTACCACAACCTTCAACTTGAAATCTTTATAAATGTAAGAGAAAATAACTTTCTTTCTTTCTCTTTCTTTTTTCTTTTATTTGTTTTTTATTTGGACTTAACAAAAAATTAGGTCAAATGTTTATGGTTTGTTTTGTTTATGTTGAGAGAAAACATCAACAAAAATAAAAAATTAAAAGAGAGTGACAGGGAGAAAACTGAAAACAGAGACTTCTTTTACCGGTTTGTAATTGTTCTACATAGAACTAGTGAGCAGGCGTAGAAAGCTTTAAACCAGCAAACATTTTATAGGAAAAAGTATTTTAAAAGAATTCTAATTTTTTTTAAATAAACAAAATTAAATAAATTAATATTTTTTGAAAATTTAAATTTTTTAAACTAAAAATCATTAATTTGTATTC
Source organism: Cistogaster globosa (assembly GCA_937654795.1). Lineage (NCBI taxonomy): Eukaryota > Metazoa > Arthropoda > Insecta > Diptera > Tachinidae > Cistogaster > Cistogaster globosa. Next base: position 7,090,568 of record OW569406.1, read on the forward strand.
CAAAAAATTAACAAAAAAAAAATTTTAAATAAAATTTAAAATCAAAATTTTTTAAACTTTTAAGGGGTGTAGCCCTGTTTTAGGATGGACTCTAAATTCAAATAAAATTAAAATTACAAAATAACGTAACTACTTACGTGACGTAAGTAATTATGTTATAAAGTATAACGTAACTATTTTTTTTTTATTACAAAAAAATAACAACAAAAACTAATCTTAATAATAATTAATCTTACTAGTTAAATCGTGTCTTTAATAAATAAAGTTGAATATGAAGTTACCTACCACCACCGTTTGAAAAATAAAATAAAAAAAATTTCGCTAGCAAATGCAAATGGTTAAATTGCTTGTTTAGTTCCTAAACAGAAGAGAATATCTTAAGTTAGACTTCATTGATAACATAAAACATTAGGTGCATAGCCGCTGTCACTGAAATGGGTTGAGAGGCAAGGCGTCTGCATGGTATAAACAGCAGGTCATGAGTTCAAGCCCTATTAGATTCTAGAGAGTTTTGCTATCAACAATTTGTTGTATCCACGCAGATAATACGCACTGTTTTTTATGGTTACAAGAACTATACTCTGTTCGTGGTAACAATATATATGGTTACGCTAAAAATATTACAACTATTTTTAACCATAATTTGGTCACAAGAAACTTGTTTTTTGTTAAAATTTCAATATATAAATTTTTCTTATGCACAAATTATTTATTACAAGCAAATCTTTAGTTATCCAAAAATAGTATGGTGTTTATAACAAGAATATGTTATTAGCAATAATAATATGTTAATAATTTTTTGGTTTTAAAAATAAAAGGGAAAAGTTGAACGAAAAGGCAAAATTTATACCAAAAATTATTTTCTTCAAATATTTTATTTAAAAAAAAACGCACTCTCTTTTTTCTTACGGTGTATGAAAATAAAAATAAATTAATTAAATTTTTTTACAAAAATTAACTTAAAACTAATTAAGAAAAAAATCTAAAATAAAAAAACATTTAATTTTTTTTTTCTCTTATTTCTAAATAATTCCAAAACTACGTAGAATTTTCTGTTTTTAATTGAAATTCGGCAGCATCTTTCTCCAAGTAATAAGAAGAACCATCAGGATTTTTACATTTATACACCAGCTTACAACACTCGGGATAAGGTTTGTCACGGGCCACCCGTTCACCACGATTGCAATTTTCGAGCCAAAGTTTACCGCAGCTAAAAAGCGAACAAGGAACAAAAACGAAATTAGAAAATAAACAAAAATAAATTTGTAAAGTATTAAAAAAGAAAAAAACATTATATTTTCTTTAATGCTGCACAACGGGAAATTATATTGAAAAGCAGAAATGTTTGTTTGTTCCCTCAAAACTCCTTCATTTTTTAAACGATTTTCAAAATTTTTTTCATTATTGAAAACTTTAGGTTCACAGATTGTTCCTATTGCAAAAAATAATAAGAAAGTATAAAATTAAAGGGTGTCCCCATTAAACATATCTTTTTTCCCTCAGAGGCGTACAGGACAGGCACTCAAAAAAATGCTTTATTTAACAAAAAAAGATAAAAAATAATTTTAAAAGAGTGGCATCTCTAATTATTTTCACTACTATTAAACAGAAATTTAGTTTTGTCGAATTAATTTTATTTATAGATGATACAAAAATCATGTTAAATAACTTTACGATTTAAAAGTTTCATTAAATTTCTAAACGAATTTTTATGTAGCTTCTCCTAAAAGGCAATTGGAATCAGGATTCTTTCTTACTTGTTGTTTGAATAATTTTAAATTTGCATTCACTTAAAAATCCAACACATCGTTAAAGTAAAGATGATGTCATCATAGGCAATTATGGGTTCCCTGACTGATTATCGGTCACTTACTTAAAACAACAGCCAGTAACATATCGATCATCTTGTTCGGCTTTAATTTTTCGCCAAAGTGAGCTTGAGAGAGCTTGCCGTTGTGTATTGAAATAGACTGTATCTCACTCGATTTCCCCTCGAAGAGCACATGTAAATAGACTTTTTACATGTCTTCAAGTGTGATACATATTAACGTCATTCGTTTTGGCCGCCAGTGGTGTAATGGACTTGCCACTAAGTCGCTTAGCGACAGCACAAGCCGTAGTTTTAATAAATAGTCTGTATCTCACTCTATTTTCCATTAAAAGGCACACGCAAATAGGTCAACTTGGAAAAATATTAACGTCAGATCATCAGTATCTGGTCGAATTGACTCAACCTGACAATAATCTTACCACTGAAAGAACACAATGCGTCCAGTAACACCCTCGAGGCACATAGTGACATCAGGTGGCAAATTAAAGCAAACGGTTTGAAAAGCCATGTCCTCGCTGCTGAAGAGTAACTAAGCTTTTATTGAAACATTGGCAGCATTCTGTTGTACGTGGAGTACTCCCTGCGTTTTGAATTTAAACTACAGCCAGCATGTTACTTTCCTAAAGGCCTCACAAATAACCCGTAAAGAGCTTGCAATCTTTACGGCTTATAGTCTCCCGCGGTACCAGTAATTTACCAGTTGTAATCTCTGGTCTCAAAGCCCTACATAGCACAGAAGCAATTGGCTCAAGGTATCAGGGACTCCAAGACAATCATGTGTCTAATGGCACAAAGGGATTAAAGGTTTCACCCACTTTTTGATGGGGTAAAGTACCTTTACTAGTCTTAAAATAACATCGACTTTGAAGTCGAAACACAGCCAAACTATGCAGTCCACTCGGGGATTCCTTACTCCTAATGTTCCTGCAGATTTAATTTAAAGCTGCTTGGTATAAAATGGTGAAATGTTATTACACAGGTTTAAGAAATTTTGTTAAGTTGTGAGTGCATCCTAGATTCACTTGACTTTCGTGCTTTCATTCAATTCCTCAAAATTTATTTCTAGACGATGAATTCAAAGTCGATCTATCGGTACTTTCCCTGTACCTTCTCTTCCCTATTGAGGAGATTTCATTGTGACCGCAAAACAAAAAAATTATTGTTATTTTATAGTTTGAAATTCTATTTCAATTTTTTTAACTCAAAAAATTCATCTAATTGCCTGCCATTAATGGCCCACAAAAATTCTTGTTCCATTGTTCCTCAGACTGTTATATTAAAATAAAATTCATTGATTACTTATTTTTTCTTAACTATTTAATTAACTAAAATTGAAAGCAAAAATTTAACATTTAATAAAATGAAGATTCTCACAGTGACAGCCAAATAATGGATCATTTTTCTACAAAAACACTGACGATCATTTGATCCATCAAATGACAATCACTAATGATGGAAATATCCATCACTGCGTATAACAAATTTTCTATCAGGTTCTTAATGGGAAAGTGAAAAAAATGATGTTAATATTTGTAGGCGTGTGAAGTCAGTAGCAAACAGCGTTGCCAGTGATTTTTTTATAAAATAAAATAATGCAAATTTTGTCTGATCCTTGGAACAAGATTTAATTACATAACTTTTTATAAGCTGCATATTGAACTTTGCTAATCACGTTTATATATAAAAAATATACATAAATAAAATTGTTGCGTATGTGTAAGTAGATAATTGTGTAATTATAAGTTTCGGTCACTCATTTCTTGCTGGATTGACAATCACAGATGATGAAAATATCCATCATTGCGTGGCACAAAGTTTTTATCCCATTCCCATGTGATGTATGTAGCAAATAGGGTTGCCAGAGACTTTTTTTAACAATAAATTTAATACAAATTTTGCCTCATCTTTAGACCAGATTTAATTACAAATATTTTTTTAGCAGCATTTAAAATTTTGCTCAAAAAAAAATTATTTTACTTTAAAACTAAACGCTGTACAACGGTAACACTGTTCAGTATAAAATTGTTGCAAAATTATTAATGGAAAATTGTATACGTTTAAGTTTTGTTTACTCATTTCTTTTTGGGAAACAAAATGGAAAATGTTAACAGTGATGCCAGACTATAGTTTAAATAAATGTTTTATCAGCAAATAAATTTGATATAACAATGACATCTCTCATCACTCCAATTTCTAGTTTAAAGTCGTGTTTTTTTTTTAATATAAATTTTATACAAGAAATTCTTTTAATATTTATTTCGAATTATAAAACTTTTTGTTGGCTGGTGTTATTTTGTTGTTTAGTTTGAAATATTTCTAATGCTGCGTTCAATATTTTTAACTGATAACAGTTGTGTTTTGTTTTGTTTTTTTTCTTCTTTTTTTTTCTAAATTAAAATTAAATGAATTTATTGTTTGTAAACATTTTAATATTTGTGCTGATTAAAGAACATGAACGACATAAAAAAACAAAAAAACAAAATTCATTGGAAATCAAAATAGTAATGAAGTTAAATAAACAACATACGAAGTAAACGATTTTCAAAAAGAGAAGTAAATATTTACGTGATTTCCTAACACTGACCGGTTACTAATTCCCTGCCTGAGTGTGTTAAAATCATTTAAAAAAATATTATTAAAATTCTACGTCTTAATTCTGTCATGAGATCAATCATCATGTTGAATTTGGTGGACAGGCAAATCGCTAAAATTTAGACAGTTCGAGCATGAGAACACTCTTGTCTTTGAGGTTTAAGCTACCAGGAAGACAGAGATTGGTGCGCAAATCGTAGTTGAAATCGTAAAAGCTTTAGCGATCAGTACTAAGGAAGACCCAGAAAACTATTTTTTTAAATATCGCAATTACATGTTATTATTGTTTTTAATATCGTATTGTAGCACCACTGGTGTTAGTTAGGTGGGTTCATAATAGTTTTGTCGTTGCTGCCAATATGGTTATATATTTTTTACTTCACCAACTGCTTATTGCAGAAGTTTAATATGGACGAGATAGAGCTTGGAACTTCTATACTAATTTCAAAAAAAAAAGTGTTAAATTAGCAGATGCTAGGATGTGAACTCAAGCAACCAAATTAATTGTAGCTTAGAAATCAACTTATATTTGTCGATATCTGTACGAGACATGTAAAAGAGAAATATATTTATTATTAAAAAGCAATAACGAACACAATTTTAGTTTCCTAATGCCTTTTCTTCGCTTAGAATAAAATTTTATTTCATATCTTAAAAAGACTTTTTTTTAAATACCTGCATCTATTTTTTTATGTTCAATAATTAATTTGACAAATACTCTTCGCTTTTTTAAACTCGTTAATAAAAATACTCATAATTCCTGGAAGGCAAAATCGGACTTTAAAAATTAACAAAAGGGCAGCAGACTAATGTTTTAGCAAAAGTTTTTTTAAAAGACTATGGCGGTCATGGAAATGCACACGCGAAAGAAGGAAAACTTCTAAAATTAAATTTTATTTGTTAATTTTATTCTAACTGTTAAAGATGAATGCAAAGTGTGGGGATTTTAAGATCCTCTCTGTTATTGTTCAAAAACCAAAGCTATATCACGTCTTCTGTGGCACACCCTTTAAATTCATTTTTTTTTTATTCTTATAGTAGTAGCGACCATAGCTATATTTATTATATTTAATTATAAATTTTCTTACTTTTCTAGTTAAAAAACAACAATATGTCTCATATATATCTCCATGGGACCACCCTTTAATTCTGATTATTCGTTTTTCTTGTATAATTACTGTTATATTAAAACAAACGCTTTAAAAAATTTATTTTATCTACAATCAGTTAAAATATATGGCAATTGACATTATGGGCACACCCTTTAACTCTTATGTTAAAAGTTCATTAACTTTTCTTATAAGCAGCTATAGTAGTACACTCTATAAAAAATTTTAAATAGTCGACCTGTTCCACTTAAGAAGATTGCAAAAGATGAGGTGCGTTGTATGGGGTCACCCTTTAATTTTTAATTTTATTTTCTACAACAAGTTTTATCACAAAAATTCTGTATTCATTATAGAATTCTACTTATGGCAGTTCAAAGAATAAGCATTTATATAACATAATTACATTTTGCATGGGGAACCCTATATATTCTTTGTTTTAGTAGTTGTAGTCTGAGTAGTAGTAGTAAGACACACAACGTAAGTTTTTTAAATATGTAAATTATCGGTTAAGATATAAAGCAAAAGGTGTAAAATCAAGTCATCATTGGTACACCCTTTAGTTTTTAATGAATTTTTATTCTTTATTGTTATTACAAGCCACTGTATGAAAATTTTAATTTTTCTGTTTATTTATTGTGTATTTTTTTGGGACACCCTTTAATATTTATTTTAATTCTCCATATCACTTTTTGAATAAAAATTCTTTATAATTTTAAAGGTTCTATCGGTAACGATTCATAAATTAGGCCTGTATATTTCAAAGTGAGCACTGCGTGAGGACGAGCTGCATTAGCCACGATATTAATACGCACTTTGTATAAATTTTGAATTGTATGAGTACTGGCAGTAAATAGATAAAATTAAATTCATTAAAATTATGTTACTTTATACACACCCTTTATTTTCAAAATTTATTTTTAATACTTTTTTATTATTGTTTTTCTCACTTAAAGAAAATTTGAAACATTTGATACTTTGGATATGGAACGCTATTCCATATCCGCCCAAATGGGCGGGGAATAATCATGGCCACTACATCTTGCATGCCACATTTCTTGAACCTAACGTTGCTTAGTTTTAAATCATTAAACTAACTAAAGCTATTAAAGGTGATAAAATATCGAAAGTAAGTAAATGGGTCTTAACTTGGCCTTTTAAAAACTTTAAATTGCTTGTTAAAGGTATTTTGTTTAAAGTGTTAAAACGGGATTTCCTAATGCATTTGTTATGTACCTCACACTGCTCTCTCTTTCTATTTTTCTCTCTCTACATATCTCTCTCTCCCTCGTCCTGTTTGACTGATACTTTGTGCTCTCTATGATTCTCAATCAGTTAACAAGTACCTGTTATGGTGAGCATTACAAATAACCACTTCATGAAGTTGTGAAAAAGCAGTGACCGGCACAAAGAGAAAAAACCGGGAAAGTAGAATTGCGTATTTATATAAATTTTTTATAAATTAAACTTACCCTTCTACTAACACTGAACCATCCTCCTGGCATATTAGACTCTGACAGGGAGCTGGACCCGAATGTTTTCCCACTTCTAATTTATCACCACGATACAAACATTTGCCATCTTCACCTGATTTGCGAGAAGAATATTAATTTAAAAATATCACACTTTAATTTTTATAATAATTTTTTTGAAGTGTTTAATTATTTTTTTTGCAACCTGGTGGCAAGACAGCTCGATAGGCCGGGATATTTTTTACAAAAATATTAAAAATTAAAAAAACAACAAATAGTAAATATAATTTCAGCGGCATTTTATTACAAAAAATAATTTAACTTTTTTTCGTTTTTTTTTAAATCCAAACTCTGTTTTGTTATGTTTAAGGTTTAAGCTGCGAAATTGTACTAAATTTTTTAAAATTTTATTTAGAAGTTTCCAACAGAGAAATCTAACTTTTCGTTAAACTACTGAGCTGCCAGTTACTCAAATAGTTAAGTATTACTCAATCGTAGCTGAAAAGACTAAGAAACTGTGAGAAAGAAAGAGAGTGTAAGTGAGATAGATAGAGAACATGATATGAAATTTGGTGACCTGCAGTGCTAAGAGTATCATCGCTTGATAAGGAAAACATTTAGTACACAAAATAAATAAAATGCCTGGTATAATTTAATTTCTTAAGCCTTTTTATTAAAATTCAATGTTAATTCTTTTGTTTAAAAGGAAAAATCCAACAGAGATAATTAATTTTATATGTGAGAAAAATGTGAAAAAAGCGTAAAACTATTCGAAAATGAGTTGATGTGTCTTAATTAAAAAAAGTACTTGCACAACATTGTAGCAGTCGAGAGGGGAAAACTAAGGCCCGCTAAAATATAAAAATTTTTCACAATTAGTTTTCAGTAAATAAATTTTATTAAGAAATCTCTATCAAGAAGAGACTCTGAATAGACTATTAAAACATCATTCTTATGAAAAGATTATGACCAGACAGTGTTTCAGCTTTGATCACAAAGAGCTTTTCTCTCACGCTCTTAATGCTCTTCAAATAAATAACTACATCTGCTTCTAGTGCAGGTTTATAATATGCGTGTGCTGGAGTGCCATAACATGCGGCCATGCAAAAGTTTTAATTTTATTGTCTGCAATTTAGAACAAACCCCCAGGCCTTATTATTATTAATTTAACTTATTCTCTTTCAGAGGTTAGCGGTGTGTATAAGGAAAATATTGAGAGGAACAACAATAATGTATGCAGAATTAGATGTCTTCAGCAAAGATATTTCTAAATTATTGCCAGGTTATTTTAAGCATAGGAACTTGGACTTTTATTTTATAATTAAATTTGTAGCTTTACGAACAGGAACACAAAATTCCTTGCAATTGTATACAAACAGGGTTTTGTCAGTTATTTGTGTCTAGATTTCATGAAGCTCTTAGAGAGCTCACAGCAACAGAATTGATTTTATATTTCTTTCACTAGCTTACATTTGCTTTCAAGATCGAGGTGGTCTTTAAAAATGATGGCAACAATTTTTAACTGTTGCGCTTGTTCAACTACCACCAAAGCCAATTATGATTAGAATTAATAAAAATTGGCTACGACTAGACTGAAATAACGCCTAGATTACTGTATGATTACCAAAGACTTTTGTGTTACGAGTACACACTACTGTATCAAGGTTGTAAACAACAACATTATGACGGCAGACTTCTATATTATGATTGAGGACTACTATATTATGACTGTATTCTACTATAATATGATAGTAGACTACTACATTATGACTGCAGACGTCTATATTATGATTAAAAACTTCTTTATTATGACTGAGGACTTCTATATAATTACTTTATTGTACTATAATATGATTGTAGAGTACTATATTATGACTGCAGACAGCATTATTATGACTGCAACTTTAATGTTATGTTTATAGGCTACTATATTATGATCACAAATTTCTATTATAAGAAATTTATTAATATGCTGTGACTGTAGAGCACTATATTATAACTAAAAGCTAATTGATTATAACATAGATGTATTATAATATATACTGCATGCTACTATATTATGATCATAGGTTACTATATTAAGAATTTCATTACTAAAATATCACTCTGCAACCACTTTATTATGACAATAGGCTGCTATATTACTACTATATTATGACTCTAGACTTTAGTATACCCAACTGTAGGCCACTACATTATGATGGTGGGCTACTATGTTATGACCCTAGAACTCCTTTTTTTAACTGCTGACTATAGAATACTATATTATGATTGTAGACTACTGTATAATAACTTGCAGTTTACAGGGCCACTGTATTACGATGGCAGACTACAATATTATGGCTTAAAACTGCAGCATGATGGCTGCAAGCTACTATATTATGACCAAGACTATCATTATTATAGTAGTAGATTACTATGTTACGACTTTAGATTATTGTCTACGTGGGCTGCTCTATATATTTCTGGCCTAATAGTGAAAATGCGAATATTTATAATCAAAAATGGTTTTATTGTTTTTCAAAGTATTCTCCAGCATGATTTATACATTTTTGCATGCGCTCAAGCCAGTTGTCGAAGCACTTTTTCCACTCCGATTGAGACACCTCTAAAACATGGTTTTTGAACACTTCAACAGCTTCTTCTGGCGACGAAAATCGTTGACCACGCATTTTTTTCTTGATGTGCGGAAACAAGAAGCAGTCACTAGGTGCCAAGTCAGGGCTGTATGGCGGATGACCCATTAATTCGACGTTTTGGCCGGCCAAAAACGCTCTGGTTTGAGCCTATGTGAGAGAGCTCGCATTGTCATGGTGAACAATGATTCGTCTTCTCTTGTTGGTTTTTCGAATTTCTCCGATGACTTCAGGCAAACAAATTCAAAAGTGACCGTCCTACGTTGCTCAAGCGGAACAGTCGCCACATGATCAGTTTTGCCGAAGAAACAGGCGACCATTTGCTTCGAAGTGCTTCTTCCACGAACAACTTTCGTTGAATTTTGCTCGTCTTTGAAAACCCACACGGTCGATTGTTGTTTCGTTTCGGGCTCATACGCATAGATCCATGACTCGTCACCTGTGACGATCTTATAAACGTCTTTTGAAGCACCGCAATTGTATTTTTGCAACATTTCTTTGCACCAATCGACACGAGCCTTTTTTTGAGCGACTTTCAAATTGTGCGGCATCCAACGAGAACAAACCTTTTTTACGGCCAGGTGTTCATGCAGTATCGAATGTATGCTGGTGGAAGAAATGTCCAAGGATGTCTCTATCTCTCGGTATGTCGCATGTCGATCTTGCATTATGAGTTCACGCACGGTATCAATGTTCTCTGGCACAACAGCCGTTTTTAAACGACCTTCTTGGAATTCGTCTTTGAGCGAGCTTCGGCTAGGGATGAAACGATACGAGTAAATACAAGTACATATTCGATACTTTCCTCTCGATACCAAGTACTTTTAGCATCGATACTTTACCACCAAGTACCAAGTAGGTATCGGTAAAAAAGTACTCGTATCGGTCAAAAATACTCGTTGTATATTGACTTGAAGTTTATGTTAAACGTGACGCAATTACAGTCTTTATGAAATGTGCATAACTAACAGCCATACCTAAATTAGCGCGTAAGACGCGACGCAAAATAACGCATGGCTTTTACGCTGAAATGACATACCTAAATAAAAGCAAAACGTGAACGTGTGAACAGTAATGTAAACTTATCATTTTTAATAAAACCCTATAAAATGGCATGCAAAACACTGATAAAAACGCTAGATAAGCCCGATAAATGCTAAAATGTCATTACTGTTTTATAACGTTCTCTAAATGCTACAAAAAAATATGTAAACAACAGTAGCTTGCAGGCAACTGCATTACCTTACGCGCTGTCAAAATTGGATTTTGCAATTGCTAAGCGTTGACGCCGTGCTATTTAGGGATGCTTCATACATTTTGTATGCACATGAGAAATTTTGACAGATATCCTGTGCTTTACGCGCTAATTTAGGGATGGCAGTGAGTATTCTTAAATCTGCAAAGTAAATGTAATTCTCAATCAAGCCGTAACTCACAATTAAGCATAATTTTCTATTAAAATAATTTTAAAAAAATTATTAATAGAAACATATTTTTCTAAGCAAATTTTTGTTTAATTCAATTCATTCATTTCATATTTGTAAAAAGAAAATTAATTTTTATTTATTTAATTATTATGGATAAATAATTGGACTTTATTTACTATTTTTTTTTCTGCATGTAGAGTGCAACAAAGCAAATTTTTTTATATTGTTTTTTATATTTGTATGTAAATATTTACATGCATTTTTTAAAGAAATATTGAAATGTTTTGTTGACTGTTTTTTAAATAAATTGAATTAAAATTATATACATATAATTGTCTTTATTTTGCAAAAAGGTATTTATTTTTATACCCTTCACCACAAAAAGTGGAAGAAGGGTATATATAAGTTTATCATTCCGTGTGTAATATTCAGACTTCTTTGCATAGCGAAGTCGATTGAGCGATGTCCGTCTGTCCGCCCGTGCTAGTGTTTTTACCGAGGCACTAGATGAAAAAAAATTAGTATGTCATTCGGGCAGACAGTGTCGAAAGGGGTGCTATTGAAAATCCTGACCACACGGTCGGTCCACGTCATTCCGAGGCAGCAGGCAAAACACCACGCCTACCTCTAATTTTTTCATGTCATTTGGAACAATAAAGTAACTCGAATCAAAAAAATAAATATATAGGGCATTAAAGAATTAAAAAATAAAAAAAGAATAAAACAAGTGCAAAAATTAGCGCTCGCCCATATTTTTCGAATTACGGGGCTCTGAAATTTAAATTTTTTTTAAATGTCAATATAAGTACCATTTTAAGGTTTTGATCTTTCAGGAAGAACTAAAATTTAAAAAAATGCTTAACCCATTAAGAGCCGGAGACATTTTTATGTAAATTTTTTTCTTATTTTTGAATTATCTGCCACTTCAATATTTGTTTTTTTGATTGGAGTTATTTAACTAAACTAGATTTACATACATGGTGAAGGGAATATAGCACTCTTACTTGTTTAAGCTGAAAAGGTGAAACAAACTATTACACACTAACTTTAACAACGTACTTGGAACTGCATATCGCTGGTCTCATGTAGAAAGGCCCATAATCGTGTTTTACAGGAGGAGGTAAAAACATAATAGAAACTGTACTTATCGCAATGTAATATTTGAAATGTAAATGCTTGTAAAACCGTTATTCTTGATACTGTTGCATTGAAATTTTGTGGCGAGTGGTATCTCTGTGAAATGTATTGGAATCTTGAAAAACTCAATTTCGCAAAAATTCAAGTTAGGGCTTTTCTACATGAAACTAGCGATATGTATTTTTATTTGTTTTAATTCTATGAAATAGTCGATCGATACGAGTAGGTATCGATACTTTTTGTTCGATATTGAGTACGTATCGATATTTATCGATCGATACTGTATCGAGTAAAAATATCGATACCCTAGTGGTATCGTTCTATCCCTAGCTTCGGCCACGATTAAATTCATTATACCAATTTTTCACAGTGCTATAGGATGGTGCTTCAACGCCATACAAAGAGTTAAGTTCATCAGTGCACTCTTGTCGTGATAATCCACGTCGAAAGTAGTGAAAAATTAAGGCACGAAAATGTTCACGAGTTAATTCCATTTTTTTCTATATTAATTTTTTCAAGTCACTGTAAACAACACAAATAATGGTCGTACGTCAAAACGTTTTGAGTACGATTATGCTTAAAAATGACAAACTTTCCAATGGAAATGTCAGATTGCACTTGGTAGCACTCAGTGTTGCCAGGCCAGAAATATACAATTGTCCTATTAATACAACATTATTGTGACTTTACTGTAAGTAGACTTTAACTTATTTATGTTAAAGGCGTTGAATGACTAGGCTATGACAAGTCTATAATTAAAATATGAGCTGACCTAAATAAGGCCATGGCAAGACTATTAGTCAGAGATAATTAAAGCGTAGACTGATGACAGAGTTTATCCGTTCGAATTAAAAGCTAACTAATGTGAATTAAAATTTTACTCTGTAAGATAAGAACTTTTGCATTTAATAATCATTTACATTACGATAAAATGAATAAAACACAGAAAGGAAATTAGCAGGTCATAATTTTAAAAATACTTCGATTTGATTTAAATATTTATTTTTTATTTTATTAAGAATAATTAAAAACAACGTTCCTTTTCTGTCTTTTCATCAATTTTAATTTTCCAAAGTAAACAATTTGACAACCGCTTGCTGATTATCGACGGTGTTGCCATATTGAAATACCTAAATTCATTTTGGTTTAATGCTTTTGCGTAAAAAAGATGACTTTAATATATTCATATGAGACATTTCTCACTTACATTACAGAAACAAGGCACTGGGCTAAAATATTACTTAAAAAATAAAATATTTGTTTTTTAATATTTAAATAAATGTTGTACTACTCTGCTCTAATTGACTCTTATTTTAGGTGCCTCTTTAAAACAATTATATTTTTTGTACTCGCTCTCAGGCCGGCTGTGTGTACAAGCTGGAGTATTCTTGACTGCTCCATGATGGGTCAGTTTTAAATGCTACTTGTTCATTTGTTTGTCTTAAGGCTCTTTACTTGTTATCAATTTGTTTCATCTTTATGTCTAAAAAAACTCGCTCTTTGTAGAAGTATTTCTTGTTGTATTTGTTTTCTAATTTAAATCCATTTAGATTTTGTTTTTTTAATGTTGAAGTTTTTGTAAATATTGTTGTTGTTGTTATTATTTGTGTTGTTGTTGTTGATATTTATTTATTCATTTATGTGAAAAACAACAAAGTAATCAATGAAATTGTTCTAGAAAATACTAATTACTAGCGTTTTTTTTTTCTTCTTCTTTTATAAAACTCATAAATTTATTTTGTTGGATCAGAGGGCTGTCATAAAAATTAATAACTTTTTTTTTTTTTATTTGCTATTGCATAAATGGTTGTTTAGTATGTGAAGTAACATTTTTATTTGTGTTAACGAAAAATTATGAAAATATGAAAAAGTTGCTCATTTATTTTTGGCGATAAAAAACGCTTGAGTTTTTTAAAATATATTTGTTTATAAATAATATAATACATAAAATTGCTTATTTAGGATATGCTGAAATTACCAAAAAAAAAAGTAGTGAAAAAAATTTAAAATTAACTCACTTAATTTTGGCGAGAAAAAACGCCTAAATTTTTTTTTTTTTTTCTTAATTTAATTTTTTATTTTCGTGTCATTTAAGAAAATGGTGAGTACACTTTGATATAAATTAGTATTTTTTTTTGAAATAAATAACATTAATTACCCCTGTTATTTATAAGCTATCCAAACCATATTCATTTAGCAAAATATTAGTGGCACCAGCAGCCTGTTGACGATGCATATTAAGCAGCATGCGATGACGATAATGCATGGTTTTTAAACGATTCATGCGACGCTTTAAATTACAATAAACTGGACAACAATCCGGAAATGGTTTATACATCAATTCCTCTTCTTCGCCCTGTTTACACTGGTCGGGTAAAATATCCAAACAGCTGATTTGGTTGGTTGTTGAATAATAAAAAAACAAGAAGAAAACAAAATATTTATTGTAACTAAGCAATAAAAAAAATTAAAAAGACTATGAAAGCAAATAAAAAAAAAGGAAATTCACTAAGTACTCATTGTCTCTGGCCATTCTTTCCATTACAAAAATTGACCTGGAACGAGGTACGACTTGATTATTTTCACAAAATAAATTCGAGCAAAAACTTAATAGCACCAAGCGGCGAGGCAGAGATTTTGATTGTTCCCACAAGCAACGGCGATAAGTTCCTAAAAAAAAATAAAACCAATTTAAAATAAAAAAAAATAAATTTTCCAAATTATAATTACTCACTTAAGACACTATTATCCTCCTCACTGGAGTCCCTGCGTGGTGTATATTTTTTCATATGAAACTGGCCGAAACTCCAACAGCAACCAGTTGTTATCAATATTAAAATAAAATATTTTAACATTTTGCAATTTTTTTTTTGTTAATTTTCAAAATATAAATTTAAAAACAAAAAACATACAACAAACACTATCCGAGTTAGATTTAATAAAAACTGTCTAAATAAAACTAATGTTTAGCAAGCAAATTTTCAACTATATAAATTCCATAAATTTTTCCAAACACACAAATTATTTAGTGAGTTACACTCGAAAATTTACTACAAGTAAAATGTGAAATCTTTTCTTTTCTAAAATTACACCAACAGTTTCATAGATTCAAAGCGCTTTTTGAATGTTTTTCTTTGATTGTAGATATTTAATATGAAAAATGTGTTGATAATCATTGTATTATTGTTTTGTTCTCGCCATTGATTAAGGTAAATTACAGAAATAAAAGATACAAAATAAACAAAATAAAAAATCACACATAAATACAAATTTTAAACACATAAAAGCTTTTGTTATATATTTACAAAGCTTTAGATTCATGGTGGCACTAAGAAGAGGGATGATTCCTAAGTTATCGTTGAATCATCTTAAAAGTCTAGGGTGGTTGATAAATATTGCTACATTAAGAAACTCAAGTAACTTTTTTTTCAGTGTATGGAATACATTTTTCTTTTATTCATATTAAAGCTCATTCAATTTTATTAAATATAGTTTAATTTGTTTTACGAGGGCTGCTCTATATATTTCTGGCCTAATAGTGAAAATGCGAATATTTATAATCAAAAATTGTTTTAATTGTTTTTCAAAGTATTCTCCAGCATGATTTATACACTTTTGCATGCGCTCAAACCAGTTGTCGAAGCACTTTGTCCACTCCGATTGAGACACCTCTAAAACATGGTTTTTGAACACTTCAACAGCTTTTTCTGGCGACGGAAATCGTTGACCACGCATTTTTTTCTTGATGTGCGGAAACAAGAAGAAGTCACTAGGTGCCAAGTCAGGGCTGCACGGCGGGTGACCCATTAATTCGACGTTTTGGCCGGTCAAAAACGCTCTGGTTTGAGCCGATGTGTGAGAGCTCGCATTTTCATGGTGAACAATGATTCGTCTTCTCTTGCTGGTTTTTCGAATACCTCCGATGACTTCAGGCAAACAAATTGTAGTGTACCACTCAGAAGTGACCGGCCTACGTTGCTCAAGCGGCACAGTCACCACATGACCAGTTTTGCCGAAGAAACAGGCGACCATTTGCTTCGAAGTGCTTCTTCCACGAACAACTTTCGTTGAATTTTGCTCGTCTTTGAAGACCCACACGGTCGATTGTTGTTTCGTTTCGGGCTCATACGCATTGATCCATGATTCGTCACCTGTGACGATCTTATAAAAGTCTTTTGAAGCACCACAATCGTATTTTTGCAACATTTCTTTGCACCAATCGACACGAGACTTTTTTTGAGCGACTTTCAAATTGTGCGGGATCCAACGAGAACAAACCTTTTTTACGGCCAGGTGTTCATGCAGTATCAAATGTAAGCTGGTGGAACAAATGTCCAAGGATGTCTCTATCTCTCGGTATGTCGCATGTCGATCTTGCATTATGAGTTCGCGCACGGCATCAATGTTTTCTGGCACAACAGCCGTTTTTGGACGACCTTCACGGAATTCGTCTTTGAGCGAGCTTCGGCCACGATTAAATTCATTACACCAATTTTTCACAGTGCTATAGGATGGTGCTTCATCGCCATACAAAGATTTAAGTTCATCAATGCACTCTTGTCGTGATAATTTACGTCGAAAGTTGTGAAAAATTATGGCACGAAAATGTTCACGAGTTAATTCCATTTTTTTCTATATTAATTTTTTCAAGTCACTGTAAACAACACAAATAATGGTCCTACGTCAAAACGTTTTGAGTACGATTATGCTTAAAAATGAAAAACTTTCCAATGGAAATGTCAGATTGCACTTGGCAGCACTCAGTGTTGCCAGGCCAGAAATATATAAAGCAGCCCTCGTAAAAATAATGGAATTTAAATACCCCCCCCCCCCTGCTCGTTGATGCATGTGCGGCATCAGCAAAAAGTTGTTCATTACTGCTTGGAGAGTTGAGGCAGGAATAGCCACAATTGTTGCTCGAATGGATTGCTTTAGTTCATTCAAATTTGTTGGTTTTGCTTTTTAAACTTCCTGTTTGCAATAACCCCACAAGAAAAAGTCAGGTGCAGTAAGGTCAGGCGACCTGGGTGGCCAACGGAATGTGGAGTTTCTGGATATCAGCTTATTGGGAAATTTTCGTCGCAATTTTGTCATAACAGGTTAGGCTATGTGAGGAGGTGCACCATCTTGCTGAAACCACACAGAGTTAAAAGGAATTCTCTTTCGGCATAATTCTGGATAGAAAAACTCTCTCAAGTAACGGTCTCCAGTAACCGTAACGGGGTGACCGTTTTCTTCGAAGAAGTAGTGATGAAACTGCACACCACACTGTGACACGAAGTGGATGCAATTCCGTCTCATGTAGTGCCTGTGGGTTGGAAGCACTCCATATTCGACAATATTGTTTGTTTACGTTGCCGTTCAAATCGAAATCGGTCTCGTCAGATATGAAAAGACAGTTCAATATGTTTCCATACTCTTCCACCATTTGAAGCATCTTCTGGCAAAATTTCAAGCAAATCGTCAAGTCTGAAGCGTTCAGTTTGTTGGCTATTTGAATTTTATATGGGAATAAGTCCAAATCTTTGTGCATAATTCACCATAATGACTGTCTGCTTATACCAATTTGAGCAGATAAGCTTCTTGTCGAAACTCTTGGATTGTGTTGTATCGCAGCAGCTACAGCAGCAATTATTTCCTCGGTTCGAACTGAGGGGTTTCGATAGTAAGGTCTTCTGTTGACTGTCCCGTGCTCGGCAAAATTTTTTACAATTCTCATTTTGGTCCATCTGCTCGGAGGATTGCTGCCAAATGTGCGCCCATACTCTCTTTGAACCGAAACTACAGACTCCAGTGCGTGATAACGGCGGACAATCCAAATTCTTGTTTCGGTGTACCAGTTATCCATTTTTGTAAATGTGCTTACTACAGCAGCAAGGTGACAACGAATTAAAAAATAAGAAAAAATTAAGGACGATATATAGTTTAATATAAAAATGTCACCGGCTCTTAATGGGTTAAGCATTTTTTTACAAATTTAGTATTTCCTTAAAGATCTCTTCAAGAGCTTTCAAATGATACCCATAATGATATTTTAGAAATTTTAATGATTTCAGAGGTCCGTAACTCGGAAATTATGGGCGAGCCCTAATTTTTTCACTTGATGTTTTTTCCTATTTTTTTATTTTCTATCGCTCCATATATTTGTTTTTTTCCTTTGATTGGAGTTACTTCATTGTACCAAATGATTAGGAAAAATTAGAGGCAGTCATGGTGTTTTGCTCGCTGCTTCGAGGGACATGGACCGATCTTGCTGATTGTCAACACTATTTCTGAACGATTGGCGTATGTAAATTTTTTCTAGCTGATCTAGTGCCTTGGAAAAGTTGATTTCAACACTAACACAAACGGAATACGGACAGGCGAACAGTCGGACATCGCTCAATCGACTTCGCTATGCCTACTTTATGGATTCGAAAATGGATATTGTAGAAACAACAAACGGAATGACAAACTTACTTGACACCCTTTTACCACTTTTTGTGGTGAAAAGTATACAAAAGAAGGAGGTTATCAATTCGTCAAAATTTTGTTTTTTTTTTAATGTTTGTGACCACATTTTTTCATTATTTGAAAGGCTATTTTTTGCAATTAAAGGGTGTCCCCATACAACATAAATGTTTTTTACAGGTATTATAAACCCTAAAGTATCACTACTACGTATTACTATACCTCCTTATGGCAAAAATGAACACAAAAATAAATAAAAAAATTAAAGGGTGTCCCCATAGGAGACATTAATTGAACTATATGAGCCTATCTTTTTAACCGTTATAGAAAAAACCCCTGAAAATTACAAAGAATGTCAATTAATATGATAAATATTTAAAATTCTAAATTAAAGGGTAACCCTATAGTGGATGTAATTCGATGTATATGGCGAAACAGTGAAACTTATGTGGAGAGACAATTGAAATTTACAAGGAGCTGTGTTGTTTAGTCTGATATAACAGCAAATACAAGATTTGAATTTAGAAACTAAAGGGTGTACCTATAGTTGATGTAAATTAAAATATGTATCAAAGTTTTGAACCGTTTTAGACAGACAGTAAAAATCTGTTTTGAAGCCGGTGTTTTTTTTTTTTTTTGCAAGATTTATTTTTCATAAACAGTCCCTAAAATAAAGACTCCAGCCTCCTACTTTTTGTTTGTTTTTTCAGTTTTTAGTTTTAATTTTTTTTTTTCTATTTTTTATTTTTCAATTTTTTTTATTTTCTTATTTCTTTTGCAACTCATGCTTGTTTATTATTTACATGCAAAAATTCAAATTTATCATTTGTATGAAGCTCTCGAGAATCAAATTGTTTTTATTTGCGTATCAGGAAAATTTCACTGCTCTTGTCGTTTGGGTGTTAAATTTGATTATCAAGAGGGCGCGGGCTGCAAACAAAACTGTTGTAATAACAACTGATTTATAAAAAAAAAACTAATTCATAGCGAGTAATTTAATGTTTTTGTTTTCAAAGCGAAACAAAGTGAAGCTTAAAAAAATTATTCTAAGGTCAGTTGTTGAGTGGTCCACAAAGCTGGAAATAAAAAATTAATAATAAATGATGAAAGATGAAAGATGAAAGATTAGAAATTTTTATTTTATTTAAGTTTGATTTTTCAATCTTTAACTAAATAAAATATGATTTTAAGGCCTGCAGCTAATAAGAGAATATAAATTTAATCGTAAAATGTTTGTGGTCATTGTTTCTTAGAAACGTTAAAAAGCAGAAAAATAATTTAGTTTAATTTTAGCAACTTTCTGCAAAAAATCATTAAATAAAATTATATTTGAAAATTATATATTTTTCACTGAAAACAAATTGTTGTTTTTTTTTTTTTTTAATCCTCGTTCAATGACTTGTAGTGACTTTCTGTCAATATGTTAAATGCTGTTTCATTTTAATGATGCTGAATTACTTTGTTGCGTGTTTTTTTTCTGTTGAGTTGGTACTTTTATTGATTGACCACCTCAATCAACGCAGTTTTTTCCAACAACAACAATGTCTGACGTTGCAATTAGCTTTCGTTTATAACACAATTAGTATTGATGTGTCGAATAGCAGTTGTCAACAATTGTTTAGATAAAAACGATGTGTTGATTTGATAGATTTCTAAATACTTTTTAGCAAGAAAATAAGCCAAATTGTTTAAAGAGTTTCTTAATTTTAATTAAAAAAAAATAAAATAAATTAAATATAATTTATTTATTAATTAATAGATGATAATTAAAATAAAAATTTTTAATTGAACCGAACGGCATGAAAAAGTAAGAAATTTCTTAATGCTTTTAAAGTAAAATTTTTTTTTATTATTTGAAAAAGTAACCAGAAAAACTGACTTCAATCCGAAAAAAATTAATGAAGAAAAGTAGAAAGCGCTGGTTCCTCTTAAGTCAGATTTAAAAATAATAACAACTTTGAAAGTCAAATTTTGGGAAGAGGACAGGAAGCTGTAAAATCCTCGTTTTGTTATTGCGAGAAACTTCTACCACCTCCGAGAAAAAAAAATTAATTAAATAAAAAGAAAAGAAAAAAGCTTTAGTTCTGCTTTTGCCATAAAAGAAAATTCAGGCAGGTTAAAAAAAATTACTGTAAAACCTCTCTTTTTGCTAATGCTAGAAATTTCAAAACCTTTTTAACTTTTTTAAAGTGATTTCTCGAAAATTTCACTAAAAACCGAACTGCACGAAAGTTAAGTCTTGCATGAACAATTAAGTCTTGCATGAACATTTAAGTTTTGCATGAACAATTAAGTCTTGCATGAACCACTAAGTCTTGCATGAACAATTAAGTCTTATATTTGTCTTGTCACAAAGAGCCAACAGTCTAGATTAGATTACGTAGGGTATATTATATTATTAACTTTAGTTTATAATCTTTTCTTTGCACTTGGCTTTATAAACTATCTCTGGTCACAATGTTTATTGTCTCACTTCTTTAAAAAGGCTCATCTGATTTTTATGAAAATTTTTGTGTGTATTTGATAGGTATTAGAATAAGTCATAAGATTATTTCATGCCGCTAGGTAATTAGAATTAAAATATTTTTTTAATTTTTTTTTTTAGCATCTTAAAATATCTGTAACTTCAAATTTCCAGGCTTAAAAATTAACCCAGTCAATAACTTTAAAATTTGATTATTATTAGCTTTTTTTTCAAAATGTTGGGAATTAAAAAATATATGGCAAGTGTAGTTAACTTTTTATTACCAAGCTTAAATATTTTTAAAACGCTACATTTTACTGCTACAAAACTTACTGTACCATTTAACTTAAAATCTGGGTTTTTGGAAAATTTTAATAAAAATGTGGGAGTTGCAATTAATAAAAAAAAAACTACTGCAGTTTTTGTTTTTTAATTTTTAAAACTTCTTAAAACACAAATTTTTACTTAAAAATCCTACTCAGAAATTTTGGGTATTTTAAAAAAATATTTGGGAATTCCGTAATTAACAACATTTTTTAGCTTTTGTTCCTAAAGCAGCTGTAATGATACAATTTCTGTTAAAATTTCAAGATTCTTCTTATTAAGATGTCAGTGATAGATGTCTATGAGAGACAGACAGGCAGTGAGACATTGTAGCGCTTGGGGTCACATTTTTACTCTTCTTGTACGAACTCCTTAAAAATCCTAAAAATTTATTAAAAGTTTTTTTACGTTATCTTTTCAATAAAATTTCAAGGATCTTCAAATATTTTTTAACGAACATTTGATTGAAATTTTATGTTTACGTTTATTTAAAAAAAAAAACTACACTCACGCATTCATGTCACAGGAATGATTTAACGAGAAGAAAGAAAATACAATGACAAAATATTCCAGACAAATTAAAAAAAATTCTCTTAGGAAACTAAAGACAAATTAAATAAAATCTAAAACAAAAATATGCAACACCAAGCCGACCATAAAAAGCCGTACAGGTTGTAAAACTGTCAAAAATATATAAGAGAAAGCATTAGAAGATCAAGAGAGACTATAGATTAGAAAGGTCAAGTGTGATTTATGTCACAATGCAGTTTAAGCGCTACAGTTATTTATGAACTTAAGCCGTCTGGGTATTGGAAAGGAGTGTAATTTAATTGACTTAGGTTAATATTTAATTAAAAAGTAAATACGACATTTTTTTATTAAATAATTAATTGTATCAATTATTTGTTTAATTCAAAAAGCAAAAAAAAAATTATTTAATACGAAATTTAAATAATTAATTGTATCAATTATCTATTTAATTCAAAAATTAAAAAAAAATTAAGTAAAACGAAAAAAGTTATGTGACTGCCTTAAATATAAAGTCAATTGCTGTATAAAATTTTAATTTAATATAAAATTAAAAAAAAAATTTATTTAATCGAATAAAAAAAATTATCGATAATCGGGTTTTTAACCATGTGTAGTTCTTCAAGAAGTTATTTAGTAAAAGTAACGCAAGCAAAAATTTCTGGTATATGTTTCTACAACTAAAGCCAACTTATTAAGACATTTATTTTTATACTCGATTACTCTTACTCGGTTACTCGGTTGTAAAATAAATTATCACTCGCTTAAAATATAAAATTATTTTTACTATAAAATTTGTATTTAATAAAAAATCTAAAAAAAAATTATTTAATCGAATAAAAAATTATTCGGTAACCGGATTTTCAACTTTGTGTTATTTTTTAACAAATTTTTAGTAAAAATAACGCAGGCAAAAATTTCTGGTTATTATTTGTATTATACAATTTTTATTCAATAAAAAATTAAAAAAAATTTTTTTAATCGAATAAAAAATTATTCGATAACAGGGTTTTTAACTATGTATAACTCTTCAATACATTTTTTAGTAAAAGTAACACAGGCGAAAATTCCTGGTTATTATTTGTATTATAAAATTCTTAATCAATAAAAACTTTTAAAAAATTTATTTAATCGAATAGAAAATTATTCGATAACCGGGTTTTTAACTATGTATATTTCTTCAATAAATTTTTAAGTAAAAGTAATTCAGGTGAAAATTCCTTATGTAGTATTTACGTCAACTCGTTAAGACATTTATTTGTTATTCTAATATTATCAATCGGTTACTCGGTTGTAAAATATTATATTATAGAAGTTTTAAAAAATAAATTAGTCGAGTAAAAAATTATTCGATAACCGGTTTTAAAAATATGTCTAATACTGCAAAAAAATGTGTTAGCAAGAATAAGGTAGGCTTAAATGTAACAGTTCTTGTTTTACAACTAAATTAAACTCATTAAGGCATTTATTTTTTTTTTATTCGGTTACTAATACTCGGTTGTAAAATATTACATTACTGGCTTAAATATTAAATTATTTTCATTATAAGATTTTAATTTATAATTAATTTTTAAAAATTTATTTAATCGAGTAAAAAGTTATTCGATAACCAGTTTTCATAACATATGTTATTCTTCAAAAATTTGTTACCAAGATAAGGCAGGCTAAAATATAACGGCTCTTTTTTACAACTAAATGTAACTCTTTAAGACGTTTATTTTTTTTTTATTCGGTTACTAAAACTCGCTTGTAAAATATAACATATAAAATTAATTGCATTATAAAATTTTAATTTAGTAAAAATTTTTTTAAATATTATTTAATCGAGTTAAAAGTTAATCGATAACATTAACATTTTTTAATCGATTACTTTTATTCCGTTACTTGATTATAAAAAATAACATAAAATTAATTGCAATAAAAAAATTTTTATTAAAATAAAATTTTCAAGAAATTATTTAATCGAGTAAAAAATTATTCGATAACTGGGTTTTCAACTATATGTAATTCTTCAACAAATTTTTAGTAAAAATAACGCAGTTAAAAGTTTCTGGTTATTATTTTTATTATAAAATTTGTATACAATAAAAAATTTTGAAAAATGTATTTAATCGAATAAAAAATTATTCGATAACCGGGTGTAAGTCTATGTAAAAATTTTTAACTACTTTTTTTCTAAAAATTAAATGAAATATTAATACAAGTAAAGCAAAAGCATAAATTGCATCGAATGTTTTAATCGAACATTTTTATTCGGTTACTTGGTAGAAAAAAAAACTTTTTTTTAATATACATTTTTTTACTGGGAAGATTTGCTAATGGATATTTAAACCTTTTAGCTTTAATGGTATGTTGATTGATTCACTGTCTGCAAATCTAGCCTTTTGTCTAGAACAGTCTTTACACTAGTGGAAAGAAAGGATATTTTATTATTTTATTCTTATTCCTTCTGCTTATTAAAGTCGGTGTGTAGAGCAATTGCTTTTTTTTTTTTGAAATTGCTGAGGTACAGACACACAACAAATAAGATGATTTTCTTTTCTTTTCAAAGGTGTCAAGATTTTATCTGTAGAAGTGCTGTGTGTTATGAATACAATAGAATTTTATTTATTTATTTCTTTTTATTTCACTTAAACTAAACGCATAAGAGAAACAGAAGAAGAAGAAGAAAAAACATTGTAATCACATTAAAGCTAAATTTGAGTACAATTATTATCAATTGAAGACAATTTACAGCTAAAGAAAAAAAAAATCACAAGAAAATACAATAAACAAATCAAAAGTATTTTTATTTACACAAAAGAGATGGGTTAAGTTAACGAGGGTGGAGTGGTAAATTATAAGCAAATAAAGAAATTCTCAAGAATCAATATCGTGAAATAAATTAATTGAAAATAATTTAGCTTAAAAAAATGATATTTTAAAGAAATAAAAAAACTTAGTTTTGAAAATGAACTAGTGAGTGCTACTGTGTCGTTGCTTTTCCGCACTTTAATGAAAAGGAGAGAGCGAAAACTATCTAAAGATTTAATTTATTTTACTGTTTTATTCTTTGAAAAAAAAAACGTTTCTGGCATTTTTATTAAGTCCAGTCAACGCAGTCAACTTTAAACAGGCGGTAGTGTTCGCTGGTTCAGTTATCTTTGGATAACAAAACAAAAAAAAAACAAAATATTCAATTTTAAAACAACAGTTTTCAAATATAAAAAATTATGAAAAATTCTAAAATTTAATTTTAAATGCTATAAAAAAACGAAAATGAAAAATTTTTATAAAATATCTTGGTGGAAAATATTACGTTTATTAGTTTTTTTATTTTTATATTTAAGTCATTTAACAGAAGCAGGTATGTATGGAATATTAAAAAAAAATTAAAACTTAAAAAAAATTAAAATTTCTCTAAAACAATTGTTGTCTTAGCCACAGGTCATTAAAAGAGGGACAATTATTCATTCCTAAGTGAATAACTGATAATCATTAAAAATTAATATCATTAAATTTCTATTCGTTTTCAAAGTAAATTGTTCAAATCGAATCATTTGATTTTTTTTACACTTAATTGTTATTGAAGATTCGAATAACTTATTTATAAATTATTTTGTATTCGAATAAAAACTCGATCATTTTTAATTGGTTACTTTATATACCTCTTATATTTTATAAATTTTTGTCTACTATTAACCGATTATAATTTAATAAAAAAAGAATTTATTTTTAATCAGTGAAATGAAAATGTTTAATCGATTAATCGGTTACCGTTTTTAACGAATATAATTAAATTTTTTGTTGCATTACATCTTAACGCTTATTATTATTTTATATGTGCCATTTTTTATCCCATTACAAAACCATTATAACGGTTTTATATTATTAATCGATTATTCGGTTGAAAACCTTGACGTTCTTAATCTTAAAAAATTAAATATTTCAAATCATTTGACTTTTTTACACTTAGTTGTTATTGAAGATTCGAATAACTTATTTATAAATTATTTTGTATTCGAATAAAAACTCGATCATTTTTAATTGGTTACTTTATATACCTCTTATATTCCATAAATTTTTGTCTATTATTAACTGATTATAATTTATTAAAAAAAAGTAAATATTTTTAATCAGTGAAATATAAATTTTTAATCGATTAATCGGTTACCGTTTTTGACGAATATAATTAAATTTTTTGTTGCATTACACTTTAACGCTTATTATTATTTTATATGTGCCATTTTATATCCCGTTATAATAGTTTTCTATTATTAACCGATTATTCGGTTGAAAGCTTTGACGTTCTTAATCTTTAAAAATTCAATATTTCACTTCATTTTATTATTTTAACTCAGAAAACTTTAAAAATACTGCTTTTTGATTAACCCTGCCTTTGATTTGAATTACAGCTTATTCACTCTCTTTTTATATATGAAGTCAATAATCATTGAAAGTATTTAATTTAATTGTTTCATTTTCTAATACAATTAAATTTAAAAAAAATAGTCAGTTTCGGTTTAATCAATTTAACATTTTTAATCGATTATTCGGTTACCGTTTCCGATGAAAATTATTTTTGTTGTAATGCTTGTTATAATTTTCCTACTTAAATTTATGTTGCTTCACATTCCGTTTATTGTTTCCTATTATTATTATTCGATTGTTCGGTTCTCAACGTAAAAGTGAAGAGTTTAAGTATTTTATTTTTTATTATTTCTTCCTTAACCAGTTTAAAGAAAAAAATAAATTTTTTCTATTATTCGGTGATTCGGTTATTCGATTAATCGATTATTCGCTTTTCGATTAATCGGTTTTTCGATAATTCGGTTAACTCAAACAAACTCTCTTCCACATTCTTTACAGTTTTTAACTATAAGCTTACGCGATTAATCACAAACATTAAGTTTTGAATTTGAGAACTAATTGAAAATCTTTATTTTGCAACAAAACGAATAAAATTTTTCAGCAAAAATTATTCGTCAATAAAAAACATTTTTCTTAACTACCGTCATTTTTTGTTGTCTTCTTTAACCAATTTAGAGATATAAATTAAGTTATTCGATTAATCGATTAATCGATTATTCGTGTTTTCAATTATTCGATTTTAATAATTCGGTTAATTCAAAAAAATCATTTCCGCATTCTTATAGTTTTTTACTACAAGTTTATGCGCTTAATTACAAACATTAAATTTTTAATTTGAGAACTTATTTAAAATCTTAATTTTGCAACAAAATGAATAAAACATTTAAGCAAAAAATTATTCGCCAATAAATAAATTTTTTTCTTAACTACCATAATTTTTTTTTGTGCTTTCTTTGATATGCCAATATTTAATGCTGGGGCGTAATTTCATTTTACACGCAAAACGTGCCGCTATTAATATTCTACAATTTATTTATGCATTTGCTGCTTGCTACTCCTGCAATCACTTTATGGTAAAACTCTAACAACAATTGGTATCAATTTTTGGCTTTTGATATTACAACTACCACTAATACCAACGTTACTATTTC
Organism: Cistogaster globosa; assembly: GCA_937654795.1. NCBI lineage: Eukaryota > Metazoa > Arthropoda > Insecta > Diptera > Tachinidae > Cistogaster > Cistogaster globosa. The sequence goes on from OW569406.1 coordinate 7,118,036, forward strand.
TATAACACACAACAACAACAACTTTATGAACAATTACATTTATTAACATCACTATATCACACGAATACAATGAAAAATAACTACAAACAAACAAGGATGGAGTTCACAATGTTGGAAAAAGCATAATTCCGGTTCAATACAAACGCCTGATGGGGAATTTCGACGCCCATTTGGTATTTTATGTACATATCAATGTTTTTTATGGTTTCAGCCAGTGTAAGTAGTTTTTACTTGTTGTTTATTGAAATATTGTTGTATTTTATTTTTCAAACATCTAAAAGATTGTGCACGAAAAACGTCTTACATATGAAAAAATATAATAAAAATAACTTAAAAATGTATACAAAATGCTTAGTATATATGAACAATTGTATAGATATAGAAAAAATTTTATATTTTTAAATTATTCGATTCACTATATACTAGTTAATCGAATAAATGATTTTCGTTTTAATTGTTTAGTGAAATAAGTTCTAATCATTGAAGCCATAAAATTCCCATCTTCGACAAATTAAAGCTATTTAGACGTTATTACTTTTAAATTATTTTATTCATAATTTTATTCGATTAATCGTTAATTAAAAAAATTTGAACTAATTTTTTAAGTTTCATTAAAATTTGCAAAATTATTCGTGGTCAAATAACAATTTACTTTTTAAATCTGCTTGTTATACACATTATTCGAACTTCGATTATTCGTTATCTGCAGAAAAATTATTTGTTTTCATTTACTTATATTTGTTTGTTCAAAACATATTTGAATTGTATTTTCAATATTTTTTTTATAAAAAATTTTATTTAAAATTACTAGTGTTGCACAAAAATTTTCGGTCTCCCGGAAAAATATATGTGACTTTAAATATGTTATTGATTTCACCAAAAAATTCATTAGATTAAATAGATTAATTTTATATTTAATTTTTGGGCATTTTTTTAAACGAATAAAACTCGTTCGATGATTTTAAGAGCTTTACGTTAAATTCTTTTCAACTTAAGCAAACAATTAAGAAATTTTTTTTTATTCGATTATTGTTGCTCGATTAAAAAAATATATGATTGTTCTCAGCATTACATTTTAATATTTAATTTATTTTTATTTTTTATTTTTTTTAATATATTTAATCGATTAAAAAATTATTCGACATCCGGTTTTTAAACTATAAAAAATTAAAAAATTTTTTTTCAATTTATGCATTCGGAAATTTAAGATACATTTTTTATCTAAAACAAGCACATTTAAAAATTCATACCTTTAATCGAATACCGTTATTCGGTTACTCGGTTACTTGGATGTAAATTTTTTTCATATATTTTTATATTTTTTAAAGTATTTACAAAGCTAGAAAAATTAATTTTTTTTATAAATTATATAAATTATTCGTTTATCTCATTTTATAAGGGACATTTGTATTTAAAACAATATATCGAATAAAAATTTATTCGTTATCAAGTTTTCAAACTATATTCGTACATATGTTTAATGAATTATATAATAAAAGTGATGCTCCCTTATATTAAAAAAATTTTTAGTTGTAATAAACAAATTATATTCTTTACTACATTAATCGGTTACTTAGTTTTAAAATAGATTTTGGTTTTCAACTGCAATATTTTTTTTCACAACACAGCTTTACAAAGAAACTAATTCCAAGTAACTAATTATTTTCACTTACAACTTTAAAAATTTTAATTAATCGAACAAAAAATCTACTCGATAACCGGTTTCCTATATGTGATTTTTTTCAAAATGTATGCTAAAATTTATGCCACTTAAAATTTATATAAATTTTTCTTCGTGTCCTGTCATTTTTCATTTTCTTTTTTTTTATTATTTTTACTATTTCTTTTCTATACATACCTTTGGTTGTATGTGTTGCTGCTAACTTTTCAATTATGTTGCTCTGAAATAGCGGCAACATAACCAACAACAACAATAAAAATAATCCCAAAACCAAACGTTTTTTATTTATTTTTGTGGTAGTTTTGTAAATATAATTTTATCAAACGTTTTGATTGCTGTTGGATAAGACATCTCAAAATCGCTTAACAAAGAACAATTTAGTTCATTCAATTCATTCATTTCATGCTCAAACGTGCCGCAAATTTTAAACAAAAAAACGAGAATTTTTTTTTTTTTTTTGCAAATCGCTGATTGATAATTCAATGATGTTTGAATTTAAAATAAAATAGTTTTTCAAAGTGAAATATTTTTACACAAAAGAATTCCTTAATAAAGAATTTGAAAAATAGGACTTTGACAGACTAAAACAATTGAAGCAACTGTATTCGGCTGCGTCAAATCTTATACGCCCTTTACGATGTCATTGCTGTAAACGATAGAGTAAAATTTTTGTTTTAATTTGTTAGCGTTATTAATGTTAAGATTTCTTTTTGTTTTTTTAATTTTAATTAGATATATGTTTTGGTGGTTTTTTTCAATTTTTAGCGATTTTACTCGTTTGTTTTATATATGTATCTTTTGTGTTTGGTTTGTTATCGTCATATTGCCTTTTATTTTTTACAGGAGAAATGACTGTAGTCTATCAAATTTTTTGAGAAGTTTTATTATTATTTGCCGCCATAAAATAGTTTCAACTATTTTGCCAGAGCATAGTAATAGTTAGTGTTAAAGAGTGAGCGCAGTATAACTGATCGGTTTACAAATTTTTCTTTAGTTTGGCTTAAATCTTAGAATTTTTTTACGTCAGTTATTTTTATTCCTTTTCCTTTCTCTTCTTCTTATTTGTTATACTTTGGCAGTGTTTTGCAAGATGATCTCATATAACAAACCAAATGCAATAACAAACTTTTAGACATATCAAGTGCAGTGAAGGGTTTATAATTTCGTTAACATCTTAACAAAGCAGATTAAAAATTTATATATTTTTTTATTTATAACTTTTTTTCTTTTTAGATTTCCCTATTGTGAATTTATTTTCGATCTAAGAATGTCCCGCCATTTTACCACTTTGCCAGATTGCTACGAAATCCACTGCAATGAAACGTTTACGTTCTTCAGTGATCCCAAATAAAAAAAATGCGCCACATTTAATTTTAAATAATATTTATACCAGCAAAATTGTAAAAAAAAATTATATTCCAAATATAAATTTTAGCTTTTAAATTAAGTAAACAAATAAATAAAAAATAAAATTGAATTAAAAAAATATTGCGTACATTTTGCCACACAGCAATGGTAAACAACATTAAAGCAGAATTTTAAATGAACCAAAAATTAAATTTTTTTCTCACTGCTCGTTCTCAGTGTCAATTTCACACTCAACGATTAAGCTCGGGTCATGTTTGTTTTAAAAAAAAGCTTAAATTAAAAAAGCTAATGACCTGAATTTGCCAGTTGAAGTGAAAATTTATTTTAAAATGAAAAGCAAAATTTCGAAATAATTTTTTTTGTTGTGTGGAAATAAACTTAAATGGCCTTCAATGATCAATGTCATTTAACTAAAATTGCCTGGGGAAAACACACACACACGCACACTTATTCAAGAGAAATAAAACAATAATATTTAATCAAATAAAGTGCAACAAGCAGAGGTTCATTTTTACACTTATTTTAATTTTAAAACGAAAACCTATAAAAGAAATCAAATTATTTGTCATCTCTTTTTTACATTTCAATCTTATTACACCTGATATAAAAATGAAGAAGAATAACATTATTAAAAATTTAACAGTAAAATAAAAGTATTGAGTTTTCGTTTCGTAGCAAAGAAATACTTAAAAGCTTTTTAAGAGCCATCGTTAATTGAAAATTGACATTTTGAACAAAGATTGGCACATCAAGCATTGACTTTAAGATGATTTACATAGGAAGGGTACGAAGAAATTGCTGGAAATCAAACAAAGAAAGAGCCAGAAAAAATAATCAATAATATATATAGCGGAAAGTTATCAGGTATGCCAGATATGGCGACTTTTAAGTGATGTATATGTAAAACGATTGGCGTTATGGAAATTTGTGAAAGTTTCATATTATGATAGGAATATTTAACTCATGGCGCTGTAATTTATCAGGTGAGTGCCGTTCAACAGCTGTTGTGTTTTTTTATTTAAGAAATTTAAATCTTAGATGTTAAATTACTTATGTGACACATAAATTATGTGCACATAGTCTGGCAACTTTTTACTTTTATTTTATGTTATTACATCTAAGTGAATGCTGCATAAACACATGCATAATCAGGGATGGTAAGCCTAGTGCTATTTTATTTTATACATGAGAATAATTTTTCAAATTATTTTCCAGTTTTGGATTGCAAATGAATTCAACAAAGAATGTGATATGAAATTTTTGGCGCCTATCAGAAAGATAAGTCCAGTGGAAACTACCTGGATTGAAATAATAGGCATGTTACCTTCCATAATAAAAATATCCACAAGCAAATTAGCTATTTGATTTTATAATCTGGCGAATTACAGACGACATTAAAACATTAGTCGTGGCATACAAAAGGAAAAATTATGATCGCGTACCTTAAGAACTACAAAACCCAAAATATTGAAATTCTTCTAATGGTGAATAATCAAAAAAATCTTGCTGGATTGGATAAGTGGAACATCTAGTATATAAAAAGCTTAAGCTGCCTACATCAACGAACGTATCTTTTGGAAATTTTCATAGCTGCTCACTAGCGTAGTAATAGTTACAATACGCTTCATATTTTTTCGATATTGCAATTGGGGTAGAGCTTTCAATACAAAGTGTAATTTGGATTTTTAAAATGTATAGTTTTGAATTTTTGTACAAGTAACTCCCATATTAATCAGTTGTCCTCATACGAATTTATTGTCCCATAAAAATCCGTGTAGTTTTGAATTGATATATTAGAGATTTCTTTTTCTAGAATATCTTATCGACTGGACTTAGCTCAGTAATTTACCTTGCAACTCTAATTGTTACTTTATTATCTATCGCTTGCTTTTTTCCAGCCTATAATACAAGAGAGAAAAAGTACACCTGGGCAGAGCTCATCATCAGGCAGATTTGTCTGTATTAAAACTGGCGGTTGACTGAAGTTCCGACCTAAAGTACTTCATTCTGTATTCTTTCTAAAGTCAGGAAGTATGGTTAAATTTAGTTTTTATTCGTCCCGATTTTTTTTAATTAGGACCAGCACTCTACTTATGCAATGCATTGTGCCAGAAGTAGGAAGCTATATTGTAGGAAGTGGGCTAGAGGGAGTAGAGGGATTTGAATTTTTGCACATTGAAAGGAAAGACCTCTGCAGGGAGTCTATTCCACATACGAACTATTCGGCTAAAACACGAATTTTCTCTGCAATTCATAGTGCGATTCACTTGCCAATCGACCACAAAGGAATGCGCTCTTGATGCAGAGCGCTTTGCGCGTATAAAATTACGGTTTGCAGGAACAAGTTTCCTGATTTCATAAGAGCACAAATCGTTGTTGTAACGATAAGACAGTGAAAAACACCCCACATTGCGTCGATGATCCAGTGAATCAATAGAGCTGAACACCCTACTGTCACCGATGAGCTTCTTTGCTCTCTACTGCACGCGGTCGAGTAACTCCAAAATAGACTTTGAAGCACCGGCCCATACATGAGAGTTGTATTCCATTTTCGGTCTGATAAAGGAGATCAGATGGAGTGAAGTATTTTTTATAGCGTTTCTGAAAACTTAGGCACTTGAATGCTTCTTTTGCGGCATGAAAAATATGCTTGTTCCAACGAACATCGCATTGAATTTTCAAGCCAAGAACATCGAAAGCTTTTGACTCCTTAATGTTAAGAATATTGTCAATGTGCCTTCTCATATCCTCAATATCGCGAAGGCTTGGTCTATTGCAAAACGAAAATGATAGGGTTGGAAGTCTGACGTAGAAGGTCATTAAGAAATATAAGAAACATTTGATGAGATCCCATCTACGAGCTGTGTACAGTTCAATCCCTGAAAAAGCTCGATATAAGTCGAGTGACGCTATTACCGACACCAAAACTAATAAGTTTTAAATTATAATGATGTTTACTTAAAAACGGATAAAAAAACTCTTTGTATTCCAATTTCCATTAACAGTTTGGCCTTTAAGCCATGACAAATATCCAAAACTATAATTTAAACTTGTAAAATATTTAGCAAAACAAAAAAAAATTGTCTTCAAAATTTTGATAACCCAGTATTCGATTACTTTATTCTGCAGCTTTTTGCAAACAAATAACCATTTAATTGTAAATTAACACAACAGTGACCCTCACCCAAATAAGAGTAACGATGTTTCTAATAATAATAATAATGCTACTGATGCTTAATATGGGTGACAACACAAAAGCGAATATAAATAAAAGTAGATAAAAATAAAAACATTTCTTTTGTTGTTGTTTTTTAATATATTTATTTAATTTAACTTAATCACAGCAATAACTGACATTCACACTAAAATGTTTGTTTTATATTTTTTGTTTACATGTGTGAGTATAAATAAGCGTTTGGGTGATATTTTGGCTGGCAGTGACCATACATTTGCTTTAGGCCTGAGAGTCAATGGATGCTTGGAAATGAATGAGTTGATGCTGGTATTTAATTTACAAAATGGAAGGTGTTTTTACGGTTATATTTTTTCTAAAAACAAAACAAAAAAATAATCAAACCCACAATATCAAGTTTAAAGAGACAAAACAATAATGACGATAAAACAAATACATACATACAAATGCCAGTGATAATGATAATAATGTGTGATGGCATCAGTAGCATTAAGTATTTTTTTCTTTTTGTTTTTTAAAAATTGTTTTTATTTGTTTTGTGTAATTTTCATAGAATTTGTTCAATTTTATAATATATTCAGTACGGGGACATCAATCGTTGTGCTTAAACATTTTAACGTTAAGTAAAGAAAAAATTCTTTTGAAGAGTCAAAAAAAAATTTTTTTTTTTATTTCAAAGGAATTGTGGTTTTCTTTTATTTGGAGAAAAATTTAATTATAAATTAAAAAAATTAAAAGACAGTAGCTTTTAGTTCAAATGATAAAATGGCCAAATTGCTGACAATTATTTTCGTTATCTGCTCTTTCATCTTGTGGTACTTCCTGTTATTTGGCAGTGGTGGGGATAAGGGTGGTGGTAGCGAGGGTGGAGGTGGTGGAGGCATTTTGGGTGTAGCAGCCACAAATGGTCATGGTAATCCACTGGAAGGTCGTGATTATCATCATATGGAAAGAGCTGGTCATATAAAAAGTGAGTGTTGATGTTACGAAATTAAGCAGGAATATAAACTGTTATACAAATTTTACTTTTTATTAAATAAAACTGTTATAACAATTTTGGTTAGAGTCTGTTAACTCAAGCGAAGGAAATTTATTTGAAATCTCCAATCCAGAGCTGAAAAATTTTTATCAAAATTATTTGCAGCGCTGGGTTGACTCGCGGGATTAAATGAATTAAACATTCATACACTGAACAATTAAACTCGCAATATAAAAAAATATATAAAAAATTATTTTCTCTTTAAATTAAGACTTTTATTGAAATGATAGACTTGCAGTTAAAAGCAATTCATGGTGTAGAACAGTGAGCAGATGGATGACTTGATCCTTTTGTTGAAATGTTTGTGTCATTTTTGTCCAGCTCCATTTTTAATCAATTTTAATAGTGTCACGTCAAATATCCTCCTTTAATGCTCGAGTTGTTTACAAACAAAAAGACAGAATGTGGAAACCAACTACAAGCTAACTAGAGCCGTTTCTGGTTATTGATACAAGAAAATACATGAAATATAATACATTCTTCTCCATTGGACTTTAAAAAATATGGAATTGCAGTTTATTTACAAGGAACTTTATTATTAAGTGGCGGTAATAAACATTGTTATCAGGCACTGCCTTACCAACCAATAAACTGCCTTGCCCGAAACTTTAGATTTGCAGGGCTTCTAGTAAAGCTGTTGCAGTAAATTATTTATTATTTTATTTTGTCGATGACTTTATGCTGTCAATTAATACAGCGCTTTCAAATCTCTAACATTTACGTACCAGAAAAATAAAATTTGGTAAAGTTGGGGCAAGTGATTTGATACGAAACCCAATGAAATGATTAAGCTGCAGAACTCTCATTGACTTAAGAGTCAAGGTCGAAAAAATTTTATTCACAGCGTGTCACTATTCTTTTAGACTTTAGGCAGAATGCATTTTTGGAAAAAGTTTCTTTAAAAGTCATTAAGTTACTGGTACTTGCGACAAAGATTTTTTTGAACAAATGCTACATGGCAAATCCAAAGTATAAAACAAGTATAATGTGGACGAAAAAGTACTAAGGGCTGTTGTTGTAAACCCGCTAAAATTACGAAAGGGTTAACTTTTAAATAAGCTGCTGTTGCGAACACTGTTTGTCTTTTATGATCAGGATAGTACGGCATATCATCATGAGGCAAATTTTTGGCTTAACGAGTTTGTTAATAAACAAGAAGATGGAGTGAATCTAAAGGCCCTCTACATCTAGAAAAATGTACATTTTGATGCAGGGTAAATGCTGGTGGCATAGTTCGCACAATTAAACTTTATTTTGAAAAATTGAAGCAAGCTCTACGTAAAGGTCGATATAGATCGTTAACACACCATGGAAATATAAGTGACATTGAACCTCACAAAAATTAATTTCGGCGACCACAACCATCGATTTATTGAAATCCAAATTTGGCGATAAATTGATTTCTGAGAAATAGACTTATCAGTTAGTTGTGCGATTGGAAATCTCTCTATTACTTACTGTAAGGTCACGTGAAGTCACTGACAAACCATCAAAATTTTTTGTGTTATTCCCGTTATAAGGCCAGCAATGCTCGAAAATGTGGCCCAAATTGCACATTCTGAATGCGTTTCCTCAAGAGCAGTTGCGTCTTCCATATAATTGAAATCATTTTCGATTGGTAATGTTACGAATTGATTTTTCGAATAAAAAAATATATTCGAATAAATTTCTATCGGTCTCAAAACACAAAATCTCTTTAAATAGCAAAACAGATTTAAAAAAAATACATTCTTCTTTGATCTTTTTTCTTTCTTAAGCCAATCGCCATATATTCACCTATTTTTAAATACTTGAAATATGTCGAAAAAATTTTCAGAAAATTCTTCTTCTTTCCTTAAGGATCTTTTAATGCGACCTTAACTGTGTGTTTGTACGATAATGCTTTATTTTCTTCCAATTCCAAATTAGCCTTGAGTAGCTCTTAAACGAAGTACTTAAATGAACGAATTAAATGAACTAGTTCAAAATTATCCGTTGTGTTTGAACTATTAGGCAAGATGAACTAAAGTGTATGTAAATGTTTCGTTGTTTACTGTTCTGAGACTATTCGCAAAATGATTAAAGCATAACGTAAGAACTTAATTAAATGAGCCTTGAACTAGAAGGAATAAAAACGTGAACTAGTTCATTTGTGAACTTTGAATAAGCGGTCACTAAGATGAACTACATGGAACAAGGGCTTAGAATACAATAAGTTGTTTTATGACGTAATAGAAAAAAAGAAAGAGATTGCGTTTTTTTATTTAGTTTTAAGTAAATTTTGATGCATCTTTTTTAACAAAAGTAAGCAGTTGTAGTATAAGAAGTCTGAGTCTCAGACTTATTAAAACAAAGAAGGCATTTGGTATATCTTTTAAACAGTCCTATTAACACTTCTTTTAACATTCTGTTGTTTTTTGCATTCTACAGGAGATTTAAATCACTGCTGGCGCCGCTACGACGGCTATAATTTGCAAAACACAATAGTCAATAAAAAGGAACAACTTAAAAAACCTTACGGAATATTATGTAATTTTAAGTGCACCTGGTTTTTTACCATAACGTAAATATTATTTACTCTTTTAATAATATTTTTTTTATTTATTAATTAATTAAAACGTTATTTTTTAGATTTCCCACATGCGAATTTATTTATGACTATAAATTATCCTGTTACTTATTTACATCACTGCCCGATTGTACAACTGTAAAATGTACACTGCTAAATTATTTTACATGAATTTTTTATTAAAGTAACATTTTTATTTTTATTTCTATTTTATTTATTAATTAATATTAATTTTTTAATTTATTAATTTTAATAAAAATCTGCAACTTTCTGTTAAGTTAAGCCTTCGTTATACAGTGTATTTCTAAAATTTAAATTTATTTTTAAAGAAAAAGTTAATAAAGTAAAATTTTTTATGTTCTAAATAAAATTTTAAATTTAATAAAAATATTAAAATGAAAAATGTTTTGTTATTTTTCAAATAAAAATTTTTATTTAAATTTGTTTAATATTTCCTTTCTTAAACAAGGTGATGTAAAGGTTGCCACCCGACTTTTTTTTACAGTAATTATTAATTACAAAAGCAAAACTAAAGGCTTTTGGATTGTATTTATTTAATGTAAAAATGTTGAATCGGCCAAGTGGCAGCTACCAAAATTGATGACCATACAGACCCGATTTCTTGGATATTTATTTATTACCCAGAAATACCGGCTGTAGGTTCCCGCATTCCGTTAAGTTAAGTGATCTTGCCTGCCACAGTAAATCACTAAAGCAATCTGAAAATGCAGCCCTGAGGATTTCCCTTGTAGATCGTGCAGTATGAGTCATTGCTCAATATTATCGGTCCAAGACCAATTTACCCAGTGGGGATGGTAAAAAGTCGTTGATCACTCTACCACCACTTACGTCTTTTAACCTGCAGTGTTTGCGAAATGATTAAGGCCGATGATAACTCCAATGTAAACACGTCCTCATTGATTAACTATGAGCGAATGTAATTGACCTTCGAGTCAGATTTTTCTGCCCTTAAAGCAATAATTGTGCTTATTCAAGTAACCACAGGGATGAAAATGATATGATTTTCGACCAGTAGTTGTCTTCTCATGGTCGAGATTCGGGATGATTAAATTACGTGCGTTTTGCGTTCAAAGCCTAGAAGCGGATGTACTGCCTTAACTTTGTCAGGGATCATATTTAAGTATTTCATAACATTCTCTCTAACAAAATCGGCAAATACGCACAAATCAGCTGTTATGCCCATCCGGTAGATAACCCAGGGTCCTCTGCAACATCTTCACCTACAGACATTTCATGGTGCCCCATATTCTTCTAGGCGATCAGCTAATGTTTCAAGCTATACAAACACAACTAACGAATTATTACGGCAAAAAATATTCTGCCGTCTTGTTTTAACTATTTAGTTAACAAATGACAAAGTAGAACTGAGATTTATCACCATTTGCAAAAATTTAAGTATCTTCCGATAGAATAATTACTTTTCAGCCATCTGTATAAGAGTTTGTGGATTGTGTATAAGAGTAAAAAATTATTATTAGGAGGCTCGAATTTTTTAATTTTTCGTGCTTAATCACACATTAAAAGGTTTAAAAGCTTATAAAATAAAGAATTTAGGTATAGAAAAAAGGACACGAGCAGGGCACGACAATTTTTAAGCAGAAATATTGTCTAATTTTACACTAAACAACTTGATAGAAATTTAAAGATGGCTTTTAACTTGCTTATGTCAGAATCAGTTCTAGTACAACGGTTCCCAAATGGGGGTCCGTAGACCCCTTGGGGTCCGTAGCAACCATCCAAGGGTCCGAAGAAGAACCGAAAAAACAGTGTTTTCAAAAATAATAAAAGTTTTATTTTGAACTTGGGCTTCAGAGGGGTCCACGAAAAAAAAATTAGTTTACTAGGGGTCCGTGAGCAGGAATGTGATGAGAACCCCTGTTCTAGTATTTATCATTCATTTTTTATTTATTAAGCAATAGGTCTACCTTTTCTAAATGTCTAGAATATGAATTTGCCAACTTCTTTGTTGTAACATAAAAGCAACTTCCGTAATAAACCATATGAAGAAAAGTCTTATCTGTTTTTTACTTTATTTGTTTTGTTTTATTGAAAATTTGTTTTGTCTTTGAGTTTTCCTGCACTTTTGTCTGTCTGCTTATTTTCACGAAAAGCATAAACTTTAGGAAGGAAATTAAATCTAATAAAATATTTTGTTTGTCTAGAAGTTTGAAAAGTTTTTCGAGTTCTTATAAGAAAAAGTTGTTTGTTTTATTTAAGGTAATAACGTAAACGATAAATGGAAATTAAAATTAAAAAAAAATTAAAAGGTTGCCAGATTAAAGATTTTACTTTCATTTTTAAGATTTTTTACTAAATATAAGATTTGAAGATCTTTTTCTTAAAATTAAGATTTTTTTTATTTAGTTGCCTGACACCTATGATAAACATATTTAACCATGTGAAACAATATTATTAAAAATTGTATCACTGCTGCTAATGGATAAATATGTAAATAATGATGAGGTTCACCTGGTAAATGAGTAAAAACTAATATTTCCGATAAAAAGTTTAATGTTTTCTGAATTAAATGAATTCATTAATAATTGTACGAGTATTCCCTTTTACATTAAGGTGTTTAAACAAATAACAAAACGATTTGACTTAAACGACGCAACCTTAAGAAAAGCTTTCTTATATTGACCCTTAAAAACGTTATTAATAAAAAAGTTTCTTCACTAGTAAATCTAATAAAATTAAATTGAAGACAGTGAGATACAAAATTAAGATGACGAATCTAGAGAACTCCAAAACATGAATTTAATAAATATTTTAAGAATTTAGAAAAGAGTTTTGGCACTTAATGCGAAATTTTTCTAGAACGGATATGGAGTTAATTTTTCCAACTTTGTAAAAGGGTGCAATAAATTTGATTTGCCCTTCTTATTAATCAAACGTTAAACAGATATTTTTAAAAGCAAATAGAATAAAACATTTTGAAGATTTATTACTAAATTATGATTTATTTTTAATTAAATGATGATTTTTCTATGAAAATTTCTGACACCACTCGTCGGATAGAAGAATTCAGGCTTAAATAGCTGATGAAAGAGCATACTTGGGCACACTGTAGTATATTTGTAATGCATTATGTATAGCAGTAACCAGTAAAATTTTACCTAGCGTCTCCTTGCTAGCCGAGGTTGGAATTTCTCTGGTGACGGTTAAAACGTCCCTAAAGAACCACTACCTCAGTTTGGCTCGCAAATTATGGATAAAGGAAAGTTTCTGTTGTATCTCAAGACAACTGTGGATTACACCGGACCTCCAGCGCACCAGGCAGCAGCTCGGACTGGACAGGAAATCCATAAGTATCACGGTCTCGGTAGTTACTGGTCACTGTCTAATCGGCAGGCATGCTGAAAGACCGGGTCTGCCCTCTAATGATTTCTGTTGCAGCTGTGGCTCGTAGGATGAGGAGGAGACCGTACTGCTGCTCCTGTGCCATTGCCCATCTCTGGCTCGAAGTAGATTTAGAATTCTGGGCTCTCCTTTCTTAGGGATTCTTACGGAGCTATCATCTCACTCTATAGGGGACATAGCGAAGTTCTTCCGGGAATCTTCATGGTTCTCAATTAGGTAAGGGGAGTTGCGCCGTCTTCCTTGTGGTATCACAACGGGCCATTCGATTGTGCTCAAATGAGCTTCGGCGTGAGAGGCTGCCACTTCTAACTAACTAAAATGATAGATCACAAATTTTGGCATCTAGTCATTCCTTTCTACCAAATGAACATGATTTTGAATTGATAGAAACGAAAATGAGAAAAGTATAATTACTTATGTAATGAATGGTTTGAACAGTGCAGCGAAAACAATATGTTTTTATTCAACAAAAGTCCCAGCAGTATTTTATTCCAATAAAAAAATCAATGAAAAGTAGAGTAACTCTGGTAAATTTGCCTCCAAGTCTAAAGGAAAAGATTCCAGAAAAGTGAACTTTTTTGGATGTTTTATAAAACTGTTTTAAGTGACTCTGGAGACCAAAAATATATGAAAATATTGGACTATTTTCACTATATACGAATCATAGCTTTTGTGTTGTTTTATGTGTTGCTAACATTATTTAACACTGAATTGCTCTATTTTATTGTTTCTTGTTAATAAAAATAATTTTTGTTTAATTTTAAATAGGGTATTTCTAATCTACCGATTTTTTGCTGATTTTCTAAAACAAAATTGCCGATAATGCCGATTTTTTGTGCAATAATGCCGATTTCTTTTTAAAAACATCTGGCACCCCTGTTTTAATGTCTTTTTTTCTCTCTATTTCTTTCACTCTCGCGCCTTTTATAAACTATTAAAAATGCAGCATACTCTAGGGCTTATTTTAAGCGACAGCTAAGAATTACCTCATACCTGAGTTACACTGAGCAAAAATTAAATTATACATATTTGTGCGATAACGTAAAGCAGTTTAATGATAGGATTTTAGTGCGAGATATTAAAACTCTAAGGGATTGTTTCCAATCCACATGGGAGTGTCATATGTTAAAGGCGTTACAGCCAAAAGAACCTAAGTGCTGCATTATTATTTATGTTTAGCAACAATATGAAGAATATCCAAACTGTTTACTCGTAGCAAATGACAAATTAAGCCTTCCAAATCCCGATTAAAGAATGTCAATGATAAAATTATTAAATCTGTCCCAGAAAACATAACAAAGGAATCTTCTGACAAATACACAATTTCTCATGGTCATTACCAGTTGAAGATTTATACAAATCACAAAAAAAATTAATAATGATCTCCAAGTAAGATAGTAACATAAATACAGCATGGGCAAAAAAGACGATGGATAACCAAGAGAACTGAAGTTCGGTAGTATAAACACTTCTAGAATTTACAGATAAAAGAAACCTTGCTAAACTTTTTACGCTTTCACCAAAAACTGTAGGTAGATAAACAAGATGTGAAAGCCAGCCTTGCAGGCGGCAGAGAGGTCACTTTTTAATCAAACTCTTATAGAAAATATGATGAATGCCAGCGAAATGAATGAATCTGTTAAAGAAGCAAAACAAAAACAAGAGAGAAGAAGTTAACAAAAAAAGCAAACTCTAATAATTCCAACCAGAGAATGGAAAATTTCATTGCATAAAGGACTTACGAAAATGAAAAACGTACGAAAATGAAAAAGAAATAATTGGAAAACCCAAAAACAAAACAAGGTTAGAGCTGGATTATGCTGAGGTGGCAGCCCAGGAAGTGTTAATGAACATACGGACTGCCATTAGATTTAGTACCAATTAATAAAAAAAAAATATCGAGGGTCTTCGACCTTTAATTTACCATGGGCTTCAAAGTGTAAAAAATATTCGAAATTTTTTTTACCCTTCTTGTCTTGGATCTTCTTTCTTTAGTTTTTTTACTTTGCCCTATTTTCTCACTCTTTAACTAAAGCGACAAGTTATCATAACACTTAATAGTGGTAGACAGTATTTTCCATAAGAAAAAATTCACAAGATATAAGCCGGCATTAAAGTCTGGCATCTTAGAATATTTTAAGAAATCTGTAAAGAGCGTTTTAGGCGATACGTCTTAAAGCACGCAAAATCCAAGAGAAAATTATATAAAATTCCATCTGTATTTTAAAAATCCGATTAAAAATCTTACGATAGATTTTTTTAGCGTTTACGCAATTGGGTTGTTTGCAAAAAACTTTTATCTCTTATCTAATAATTCGTAATTGCCTTTTTAAAATTTCCCAAACAAAACCAAAGAGAGCCATACGACTGTTAAATTTGTATCCGTTTTTAAAATCAATTTGTACAGATTCGTATATATTTTGTTTAGACGATCCCATTGGAACTTTTTTGCACAAAAATTTTACATGTCGTAAGACTGCTTTTTGTGAACATGTAAGCCAACCTTAAGTGGCGTCTACACTGTAAATTTAGGCTGGGAAATAAAAATAACCAAGGCAGAGAGTAACTCAACAAATTATTTTCAAACACTTTATTTTTACTTGGTTTCTATAAGAGTATAAGAAGAAGAAAGGAAATTTAAACAAGTAAGAGTGCACCACATTTTGTGGTGGTGAATATAAAAAGAGAATTGGCTACTATCTCCATTTCCCTTCTCCAAGTTGTCCCACACTTGTCATTAAGCGAAATATCCCTCCTGCAAGAATTGACTTAAAATTTAAGTAAGCGAAGCTAATAATTCAAGCAGTTATAGTTGTAGTTTACTTAGCATTAATCAAAATGTCCTTGTCTTCATCACAAGTCGACAATCGGCAAGAACCAGATAGTAAAGAGCATTCGTAAATCTGTTTTTCATTACACATTGCTTTTTCCATCTCTGCCTGTGAGTGATATAATTATTAATTTCCACGCACCGAAGTCAAATAAAGTCCAATTATGACGAAAAAAATATTAAGAGAAACACGATTAATTGAAATATAAAATTTAGAAAAAAAAACTTTTTTAAACTCTTTTATTAAAAATTTTTACAAAATGTTTTTAACGTTTTTAAAAATTTATAAATTTTATTCATTTTAATTTTTCCTTTTTTTAATATTCTGGCGAGTTCCTTCAAGCATATATTCCCATTTGAGTTGGTATCACTTCCTTATTCATAACCTGGCCATTGGCCATTGTGCAACGAAAATTCATTTTACAGCAATCGGGATAAGGCTTATGAAGATTAATAGGATCCAAAACTAGACAATCGCGCATATCATAATGGCCACAGCTAAGATTTCAATATTTAAAAAGTATTAAATTAAGAAAATATTTACAACAAACTTACCCCTGTACCAATATTGAGCCATCATCATTACAGTGCATATTTTGACAGGCAGACAGCAAATTATTGTCACCACGTTGCAGCATCATACCGTTATACATGCAAACACCGGGCATACCGATTTCTATACAGCAGAATAAAAATTTATTTATAAACTTTTAATACATTTAATATTTTAGAACTTACTGGCTGGTATTAAAAAGCTATAGCTGTGACAGCTGCAAGCCAAGGATATCAAAAGTACTGCACAAATTATGAACTTCATTTTCTATAAATTTCTCTTGTTCTCACCACAGTTTGGAATTAACTTAAAGTATTTCTGCCTGATGTCTGGCTTTTTATAAGAACTTATTCATTTATTATGCAACCTTATCAATTTGGAAACAAATATTTTTAATATAAAATAATATATTGTGATTTTATTTTAAGAGATAAAGCATAAACAACAAGAAATCATTGCACCAGAATAGATTTAATTAACAACAAAAAAAAAGTAAAGAACGCAACCAACCCAATAATGACCAAGAGATTAAATTAACAACTTCCTTAAGGAAAATTTTTTAAACAGCACCCAATTAGAATTTACACTTTTATGACAAAGAACAACAAATTTATAATTCAATTCTTTTATAACTTCCCCTTGTCCATGACAGACTATTTGAGATTAAGAAATGAGTTTATCTTTACTATTCTCGCCAAGTCCGCTTTGGACTCAAACACGAAGGGTTCTGTGCTATACCATTTATTTCTAATTTTATATTTTCATAATTTGTGATTAAAATTTAAAAATGTCTGCCTCTCTATACATACTATTTTAAAAAAATTGAAAATGCACGTGAAAATCACGTTACTATTGGTACACCCTTTATCTAATTTAATTTTTATCCTCATAACAGATATAGTAATACAAACTCTGTGTTATTATTAAGCCTCAGTGTATAACGGTTTGAAGGGTAATGCCATATTCGTCAAAATCTGTGCGTTATTGGAATATTTCAAGACTCTGGCTATTACGGTTACAGAGATTGAATGCTGCAACAGACGGAAAGACGTTGTTGCGAAAACAACAGAGTCACATTTTTAGCCCTTATAAATCCTTATCAAAAACAGATTTTTCATACAATTTTATATTTTTATGTAAATAACACTACAAAACAAACACCCTTTAAATACACATTTGTAGATCAATTTAAGGCTTTAATGTGTAATACAACAAGGTTAAGTCTAACTACACTGCTGTTAATTTGTATTTATGTCATTATTCAATATGAAACACCCTGTTAGCAAATTCACAAATATGGCATGACGACTTAGCGAAATTAGTAAAGGCAACTTCCATATTCAGGCTGCCAGACTTAATTTATATTTCGTTATTCACAATAATAATTGAAGCCATAAAGAAAAAAAAAACAGATTTGTTAGTTAAAATTTATATTATTTGTTAAAATTTGTCTTTTAAAAGTGGTACCAAGGCAAAATGATACCAGGTGACTGCATTAGCTTTTAAGTGGATTTTGTTTTTGTAAAATCTAGTTGAGCTTCAATTTAGTTTTAATAGATTGTTTATTTTTTTACAAATATATACACACATATTGTAACATGTTTTTGACAGCTCAGCAATATCTTACAAATCCCATTACACGTAAAAGCTAAAACATATGTTGACTGCATGATTGTTCAATTCGCCTTGGTTTTTACTATAGAAAAACGATTGAAATGCTTCTAGCAATATTTTATGAAAACTGTAAAATAAAGAAAATAGGTACTGTTTCATGAAGAATTTTTCAAACAACAGCTGATCATAAATCATTAAATTCTTTCAAATTTCGAATCAGAAACCACAGTTTAAATGTCAAATTTTTCTCCAATTATAGTTATTTGTTTCCTGACTTAATTACTTTTCTTAATTGAAATAAGATGCTTTAATTTAATATGTACCATCTGCTTAAGCAATGTAATTATAGTATGAACGTTTATAACAGATGAGTGTGAAATGCAAATAATAAGACTTTTTTTCCAGTTATAATAAAAAAAACATTTATTTTCTTTAGAAATTTAGAAATCCTCAAAACAAAAGTTCTCGAAAAATTAAAATTTTTCCTGAAAAACATACAATATTTATAAAAAAAAAATTATTAAAATCGAAAATTTATCTGTACGAAATGGAATGTGTTTAAAAACTAATAATTAACTTTCATTAAAGACTAATCATAAAATAAGTGAATTTTTTTTATTGTGAAGTCGGTTTTTATACGGGACCCCAGAATATATTACTTCCTATCTTGTACTGTAAATAAGTTTCATTTCTTATTTGCCAATATTAAAAACAAGTATCTTAATATAATTAGAGAATTTTAAAGTCAGTTATAAGCTTACACATTGTACATATATTTAATAGAAAAATATTCTTTTGAATAAACATACATAATTTAAAAGGTATCACACTTGTATTTATGGCTCCCATTGTTTATATCTATACAAGACTATTTACTGAGATATATTCACTTTACACAATTTCTATTTTATCAAGTTAAATTTTTTACGTTGCATTTCTGTGATATCTGGCAGCGCCTTAGAAAAAATCAAGCAACTCTGTGTTTACTAATGTAATCATTAAATTTTCTGGCATCTCTTTATTGTATCAATTATCAGCTGTTATAATTTTTTAAGTGTTTCGAGTTTTGCTGTGGAATAAATTTTTTTTTAATGTGAGTAATAAATAAAGAAAATATTACTAGTTTAAATAATTTAGCTTAATAGTATTAAGTATTTAAGTTTAAAAGTTTTTAAGGAAATAAACAGTTATTTTAGCGCTGCTAATAAACGAACCTTTTGGCTAAAGTAACGAATTCGTTTGTGATGTAATACTAGGAGCTTGACATTTTTCTTCAAATATTAAGGCAATTCTTTTGATTTAAAAAATAACATTTATTTTCTGTTTTTATTTAAAGATGACCGCCGTCTTTAGAGTAGGCTTAACACGCCTTTGCTCACGTAATGTTGCCGCCGTACCCGCCGGCATAAACCAACAACGTTTTATTTCTGGCATGACTATGCGCGGCGGTCCTTGTATCAGGCCTCACAAACCTTTTCCCTATAAAACAAAACAATACGGTGTTTTGCAGTCCATATTCGACAAGACGATGAAACGTTTAGATGAAAATTCTAAAATTATTTGCGTTGAAGGACCGATTGCCGCGGGCAAGAGTAAATTTGCTAAAGAATTGGCCGATGAATTGGAAATGTTATATGTACCCGAGGCCAATATGGATTTAATTTATATTAATTCGTATGGTTATGATATGCGTCAATTGGATCCACAACTGCCTGAAAGCTGTCGTTCTTATGATGTTAAAAATTTCTGCATGGATCCCAATCATCCTTCGGCAGCCTGTTTTCAAATACGCATGTATATGTTACGTTATGAACAGTATGTAGATGCATTGGCTCATTTGCTGTCCACCGGCCAAGGTGTTGTCTTGGATCGTTCTTGTTACTCTGATTTTGTGTTCTTGGAAGCAATGCACCGACATGGCTACATTTCTAAGGGTGCCCGTTCAGTTTATCATGAAATAAGACAAAATACCATCAACGAAATATTGAGACCACATTTAGTTATATATTTAGATATGCCAGTAGATGCTGTTAAGGTAAGTAAGCAATGAAACCATTGGAAAAAATAAATTTATTTTCTTAGTTGGAATATTTTGCCCAGAACAATTTTAGAAAGGATTTTTTGTCATTGTGTACCTATTACATTGAGAGACATTACTTTTTCGATTTTAATAATTGTCCTTGTAATGGTTTCAGTGGACGAAACTTTCAAGATTTCTGATCATTTTGTTGTCCATTGGACCGACCGATTTAATTTGTGTTAATTAATTTAGGCTAAGTGAGGTCAGTGAGGCAGCCGTGTTGCCACAGCCCACTTGGGTCCATTGATTTGTCCCTTTGTGTTACCTGCTGTCAGAAGGGAGAGAGAAAAAGAAACAGAGAATGAGAAGAGAATGGGATAGAATATAAACTCTTGCTGGGAATTTGAAAAGATTTACAATGAAAAATGTATATGTGTCACAAAAACAAAAATAGTCGGAAAGATTAAGGCTTAACACAGATTTTATCAGTGCCAAAAGAGTTCCTAAAACAAGACCCGCGCAGTGTCGGGGTACTTCAAATAAAATTTACCACTTCTAACAGACCCGAAAAATAATTCAGGTATACTCTGCACTAGATGTATTTCTTTTTTTATATTTTGAGTTTGCATGCAACAAAAAATATCCAAAAATGGTTACCAGTTTATAACTAACGGGTTCATATTTTCTAAACTTTTTAATCCAGAAAAAGAAGTCAATTCGACATGATGCAGTTTTTAATTGAAATGAAGTGATACTAGTCTTTCTTCTTCCATGCCTCTTGGTTTTTGTTTAAAAATTAAAAATGTCCATTAAGACAAATTTTCTAGTTTGAGAATAATTTATTACTTTGTTGGGGGCTTATGTTCTCTTTTTCGTCGAAAAGAACTAAAGTATAAAATCGGCTAAAAGTCTTAAAAATTATTTATCAAAAAAAAGTTACATTTATTTTATTATAATGACGATAACATCACCACTTGGTTTTGAACTCTTAAAAACTTTATTAAAACTTTTTTCCTCATTCTTTACAGCAACGTATAAAGGCCCGCAACAATGACTACGAAGTTAAGTCCAAAGTTTTCAATGATGCCTATTTACGCGACATTGAACATATCTACAAACAACAATATTTAAAGGACATTGCCACTCATGCTGAGCTCTTGATTTACGATTGGACTGCTGGTGGTGAGACTGAAGTCGTTGTTGAGGACATAGAACGTATTGATTTCGAACGCTTCAATGAAGATCCCATGGAGAAAAAAATGAAAGATTGGCGTTTCCCAAATGAGGTTGAATGGTGTGAGGCTCGCATTAAATACTGCACCGAGAAGCCGGACTTGATGAACTATTTCAATGTGCCACGCTTCGATGTTCCAGAATTGTTGCGTGATGCGGAAAGTAGCAAAATATGGCGTGATGTTTGGTGTAATGTAAGTTTTTAATTGTTGTAAAAGGATCTTTTTTCAATTGTATTTTTTTTTTTCATCTAGGCCCCTGGCATGAAATATCGTCCTGGCTATAATGAAGATATGGGTGACACTGGTTTACTTACCAAAACTAAAATAAATTTCAGAGATAATTGGGTATAAATGATTTTTCAAAATGTGTTTAAAAATTAAATTGTATAAAGATTTCAAAGAAATCGGCATTAAACACTTACATTATAAAAACAACAACAAAATAATGGAAAATATTAAGCAACAAAATAAATTATTAAGCTGTTATAACAACCTGCTTGAAAACAGAAATTTAATGGAACGAAATAATTAGAAATATTATTATTTAAGATTCAATTTTTTAATATCATTTTGGTAACACTAATTATAATTTTAATTAAACGGTTGCTTGAAAAGCTTAAATGTTTTCCATCCAGTTTTACCAGAACAGCAAGATTATACAGTAAATTACTTTTTTTACATCGCTTTTGGCTTTAAGCTGTAGAGGTTACAGCGAGGAATCACTATTCAAATTAAGCCAGCCAATTTTTGAGAAAAAACAAAACACAAATTTTTTTCCCCGCTAAATTAATTGACATTAAAAAAAATTGGTAACTGTATTTAATTTTTAAATTTATTATTTAAATTTAGTCAAGTTATTTACCGAAAAATCTTCATTTTCAATAATCAATATCGCTTAAATTTAATTAACGTTATTTCTACATTTATTTTTTGTAATTTTAATTAGAAAATTTTTTAGTAGAAATATCTTTAGTCTTCAAACTAACTGAACTAAGAATAAGATTGCATACTAATTTTAAATCAAACAATTAACTTAAATTTATCAAAGCTTGTAAGGGACTATAGTTAGTGTCATCACTTGGAATTAAATTCTCTAGGAATCGGCCATGAAAACAATATTCCTACGTCGAATGTAACCAAGTAACTATGATTCGATATGGATGTTCTAAGACAAACGCCTATTCACTAGAGGGCTAAATACTCTATGCCGTTTTAATCAATTCTACAAATTACAGATATATTTTTATTATTAACGAAATACTATTTGTAAGGTTTTGTAAATTTTGAGGAAACCAGCTGCGTCAGAAAATGTCTGCATGTAAAAAATGTATAATAAGGATTTTAATAACTTTAAAAAATCTCTTTCAAGTTAAAACATGTAAACAGTACTAAACCTTTCTTATTGCTTGTGTGTTTTGAGTTCCGGAGTCACAGGGCTTAAAATTTTCATTGTGTACTTGACACTTTCAGTTCGATTAGTAAGTAAGGCGTTTAAGAAGTTTTACCTTAATGTTTGCCATTTAATATTATTTTGTAATTAATTTTATTATTAATAGTTGATTTAATTTAACAATACAAATTTAAAGATTAAATATGGCAGGCCAAAACTAGATGCACCAGGAGGGTTACTCTGCATTTTGATTCGAAAGAAAATACTTTCGAAACATAATGTAAAAGCCACAGCAATTCGAATGATTTTCTTTTCAAATCAAAATAGAGAATAAGTAACTCCCCTGCTCTTAGAATTCTAGGTCCAGTTTTTCTATAAATCATAGTGATCAGAAAAAATTCGGTAGCACTGCACGAGAAGTCGATTGCGCTACTTTGTGGCTGCGGTAACTGGGCACTGCCTGTTCGGGGCCCATGCTATAAAGATGGGTCGCCACTTAATGACTTCTGCAGAAGCTGTCAGGACGAGGAGCAAACGATTGAACACTTCCTCTGTCTGTACCCCGCGTTAGAAAACATACGACAACTTGATCAACGGAATCAATTCCTTTTGAAGGTGATGTGGGTGGTTCTCTGGCCTAATTTCGGACACTGCGACTCTATCCCGGGATTAGTACACATTTTGATATGCGAGCCTTGCCTGGCAGTTTCTCTTCTGCATCTATCGCACTCACATTCTTACACAAGTCTCTTAGTATATTCTCCTACGTCCTTCTTTTTCTTTACTTTTCCACAAAAATATACCCAAGTGGGCTGTGGCAATATGGCTGCCTGCTAAACCTAATCAATTGTTTTCAGTTAATCAATTTAGTAAGAGGTACTTTTACCCTTTATCTTACAGAAAACCTTTTTCTGCGATTGCAAAGTGTTATTGCATATTTTGGGCGATTGTCAGAACATGAGCTAATAGTTGTGTTTTCTATATTTTTTTCTTTTAAAAGGGAAAAAGTTACGCTTTAAGAAACTTAAAATGATTTTATAGTTTATTTTTTTACTAGCCCTTTCTAGGGTAGATTAATCTGTTTGCAAAATTTAAGATTTTTTTTGTGACTTTTGAGGTTATGAGATTTTTAAAACCCTTCACCACAAAAAGTGGAAAAAGTATAATAAAGTATATATATTGGTTTGAGTAATGTTCGTCTGTCCGTCCGTGTTAGTGAAGAAATCAACTTTGCCAGGGCACTAGAGGAGCTAGAGAAAATTGTTAATTATTGAAAATCAGCTCGCTCCATGTTCTTAGAGGCATCGGGCTTAACACCACGCCTGCTATATATTTTTATATCATTTGGAACAATGAATTAACTCGAATAAAAAAAAAAACAATAATATAGAGCGATAGAGAATTAAAAAAGAAGAAGAAAAAACAGGTTAAAAATTGGCTCTCCTCTATATTTACCGAGATATGGGCCTCTGAAATTTTTATAAAAAAGTTCGATTGTCAATATGGGTATCATCTAAAAAACTTTAAAGAGATCTTACAGCAAATTCTAAATTAAAAAAAAAAATGCTTAACCCATTAAGAGCCGATAACATTTTTATGTAAAATTATATATCGTATTTTTTTTTATTTTTTAATTCGCTGCCTTCGCAATATTTGTTTTTTTTTTTTTTTTTTTTTTTTTTTTGATAGGAGCTACTTCACTATACTAGAATTACATACATGGTGAAGGGTATATAAAATTCGGCAAAGCAGAATATAGCACCCTTGTTAGTTCTCAAATTTTGTTTTTAAGTGAAGTTCTGGTTTCTTGGCTAAACTGGGCATATATTTTCTAGAACAAATGGGAGCGCATGGATAATTTTTTAAAACAGTGTTTTAAAATATATTTTTAAAAACTATGGAGAGATTTTATTTCTAACCTCAAAAAATAATTTTTTTTTTAGATTTCTGTTACTAAAAATTGGACAAAATGCTGTTACTTAAATTCCTTTGTTGCTTTCTTGTTTTTGTTTTAATTGTTTATTTATTTATTTTTTTTAACATTATTTATAATACAGTTGTTATTGGTTGATAAAGATATATTTTGTTTAAAATTATTTTATTTGTTGACAAAAATTCATTTAAAGTTGATTATTAAACAAAATTAAAATAAAAAAAAAAATAAAAATATATAAAAAACAAAGAAGTAAATAAAAATAACTAAAATACAATTAATTTACAACTATTAACAATATTATTTTTATTAAAGAAAAAAAAGTCTTGACAAATTTTTTTAAGAAACTTTCTTACGATTTAAAAAAAAATTTACATATTTTTTTTTAGCTTAATTAAAATAAAACAATTAAAAGACCAGTACCTTAGAGGATTTCTTGCTAAAATCAATATAAAATGTTTTTATGTTGAAGAAAAGAAAAAAAATTTACAAAGGAAAGATTTACATAACATTTGTATGACAACAATATAAATTAGTTTGTGACCTTAAAACAAAAGAAGTTATTTATAATTTTTAAAGATAGAGATTAAATATAAATTAAAATTTAAATTCAATAAGAACGGTTTAAAACCAAAATATCCACTAGAGTGTTTTTTAAATTTTAAAATCATGTTTCTCCTTAACAATACAAAGTTTCTGTTCATTCATTTTATTTTTATGTGCAGCTAACTTCAGGTATAAAATTTCAAGTGTAAAAATAACAAATTTGAAGTATTTTTATTCAGGGTGTATAATCGTTTGTATTTCTAACTTTTAAAGTTGTGCTTTTCTTGAAAATTTTGTCTCTCTGCAATTAACAAGATGAATTTTAATATTTTTTTTTAAAGTAGAAATTCTCTTAACGAATTTTTCGTTTTTTGCAAACATTTCTTAGAGAAAGAGAGGGAAAAAGATGAAGGTCTCTCTTTTCAAATTAAAAGAAAAGTTCAAAAAATTAATTTTTTCCAGTTCAAAAGTTCTTATTTTGGAATGCACCAACATTTTGAATCGACAATTTCGAAAAAAGAACAAAAATTGTTTGAAATGTCGAACGTTTACTCTAAAATAAGCTGACAATTAATTAAGCCTTCAGTAACTTACAAGGCGGACTTAACTAAGTTCAGGCCTAACAAAAGCTGTTAAATTTTTATGTTTTCAAACTTTTGGTGCTCCACCTATCGAAGTTTCTCTTCTATTTTGACTACAGTCCCGTGATAATTTTGCCTCAAGTGGTCTTGATGCCTATGAAACTAAGAAAATAAATTATTTTGTGCTTTAGCGGCCTACAACACACAGGCTTCTTGTGTTTTGTGACAGTTATTACAAAATACAATATCAAGCTTTCTTTAAGCCTTCTTTCTTAAAATTACGTATAGCTGCCAATAGCTCATCTCGGGAATCTTCCGTTATTGGGGTAGAGCATATTTGAGTCACCGGTTTTAATTGTATCATCATGGCTGGAGGTGAAGGAGGAGTTTTATTAGTTAAAACTTTAAATTTACATGTTGATGTTTCCGAAATAGGAGAGTTAGTGGGAGGGGAGGATGGAGAGACTGTCCTACAGCCTTGATGACTTGTTGTTATTGTTGTTATGGATGTATTTGTTTTCTTTAAATTTAATTGTAATTTGGCACTTGTTAAGGAGTTGTTGAATTTTTGGTTTTCGAATATTTTCATGTCACCATTGGTTGTGAGAGTGTTAGATGTTGTTTGCATATTTCTATCATTTTGAGTTTCTTGTTCTTCTTTAGCCATAATTTTCTCCTTGAAACCAGTGCGCCTTAAAGTATTTTGGCCAAAAGGTGCCTGTGGAACCATTTCTACAGAGGATTTTTCATTTTCCTGCCGTTTAGTTGAGGAAGAGCGTAATATTTGTGGTCCTGGTACACTGACATGTCTGTCATAGTTTTGTTCGCTCTCCTGCTGATATTTCGTCGAAGCAGAGCGTAAAATTTGAGCTCCACTTGAAGCTGCTGGTGTGGAAAACCTTTGTTTATTGGCTCTTGGCAATGTAAAAGTGTTAATAATCGTTTCGTTTTGTGGTCTTAGCACTGATTCTATTGTGGGCCTGGGTTTATTATGTGCCAAAGTTGTACAGCTAGTATTAACTATAACTTGGGTTTGTGGCCTTAATACACTTTCCACGGTGGGTCTATCCATAACACACTGACTGTTGTTCACCATTTTTATTTCTCCATTCATTTGTGTTTTAAGCTGAGAATTTTCTGATTTTTTCCATACTTCCTTTGGCGTTGCTGGTACTTTATCAATAATTACATCCTGCAGAGGCTTCACCAAAATCGGTACTTTATATTCTTTGGCTGGAATACCCATACGTTGTATGGCAGCTGGCTTAGGAGCCACTCGAGGAGGTTCATTTATAAAAGCTGGCGTTGATTGACGATAGTTTTTGTTAAATGTATTGCCTTTGGCGCCACCAAATATATAGTCACCTTCATTTTTAATGGCCACTTGACTTTTGGGTCGTTCGCTCCATGTTGAAAAATTGATGCTGGGAGGCCCAGAATAACGATATATTTTGGGTAATTCTTTGGATTTCTCTTCTTTTACCTCTTTGTTCTCTACATCCTTCTTCGGTTTCTTTTCCTGCTCCTCACTTTTCTCTAAGAATCTTGATGTTTTCAACTCTAAACTAGCAAATTTTAATTCGTCTGAAGGCCGGCGTGCATTAACTTGTATCTCTTTGTCTTCCTCGCCGCTACTGTTGGCCAAACTATTTTTACGTGAATTCAAAATGGTTTTAATGATCTCCAAACTTTGTAGGGAAGGTGATTCTGCTATGCTCAGCTCACTGGAGGAGCGTCGACCATTCAAATTGCCAGCCATTTGATCTAACGAAAGCTGGGAAAAAGTACGTTTGTTAAGGCCTATACTTTCATGAGGAGCAACTGTGCTATGAAACGAATCTGAGCGTGTTACAGATCTACGCTGTTTAAAGCCTGAAACATTGCAACGCTTGCGATATAGTTTTTCTTCATCGTGGTTAGACGAAGAAGAGCTTAAGGGGGAGGAGGCTTTAGCAAAGTCCGTTTCACTTAATTTAGTTTCCTCGCTTGAGGAGTTTTCAATTAAAACTTCTTTGGGTTTTTTGTTGTTTGTTGTTTGTGTTATGACATTAATTGAAAAGTTGCTCAGAGTATTTGGTTTAGCAGCTTCAATTTCTTGAGGATCTTCGCATTTTTTCATTAAAGAATCTACTCCTTTTTCTTGTATTATAGTGTTAAGTTCATACAAAATACTGTCCAAAGGCGTACTAGGACCTTGAGATGGCTTTTCTGTTTGCATTATTGTCTCTTTGATTTCCTTAATCTCTTGTTGTTGTTCTTCCTCTTGTTTTAATATCTCAAAATCTAAAACCGGCCTTTCCAGAATCTTAGGCGTTATTGGAGTATCGGGCTTGGATTCAGTGGTTGTATTAACTATAAATTGACTATCGGCAAAATTGGGAGGTGGTGATATGGGTATGGCAAAGTTCCAGGAAGAAGTTTCCGTTAAAGTATTGGGTGTGATGGTGGCTGGCGTTAAAATCAAAGGTGTACTTATTTCACTATCGGTCACCTCTTGGCCGCTATTCCCGCCATTCATAACGGCAAGTTCTTCCATAGATTTCGTTTCACTAACCGGCTTAACTAACGTCTTGCCCAATTTGAAATTGTATACCTTAACCATGTCATCATCATCGGAAGAAGATTCAAATTGGGATTTGACATCCAAATTGGAGACTTCCGAGGGCAAACTGTCGGGCAGGGGAGAGGGTACGGGCTCTCCTATACCAGAATCAGCCTGTTTGGATATGCAATCTTCTTCTGTTTTGTGCTGTTTAAATTTTTCCATTTGAGTTTCATAGCTTTGCTCAATTTCGGACGGCTCACAGGATAGAGAACGCGGCTCTGGAGTGGGTGTGCGATTTAATGTGACTTTTGAAATATTTTGTTTAACTTTTGAGTCTTCTGCACACTCGTTTGTAATTTGTTTTAAATCATGTTCAATATCTGTGGCATTTAAGAGCGTAGTGCTGGTAGTTATACGTGGCACTGGTGTTGGTCTGTTATTGTTTAAGATTTCGTTTTCTTTATTATTTTGCTGTTGATTTTCCGAATTGTCTTGTGTTGGATTATTTAAGTCCTTGGGTGTGCTGGGTGTGGTGGTACTGGAAGAAGATAAATTTGTGGAGGCAATTGATACAGCATCCTCTTGCAACACCGAATTATGTGATGCTGGTGGTGCTGGCGGTGCTGCAGTTTTCTTTCTTACCAACACTATTTTCTTACGCGGTGAAGGTTCCGGAAATTTGGTATTTATTTCTTGACCAGACTCTTCCATTTCTGATTTACAACTTTGGCTGTTTAAGTTAAAGGCATTTTTCTTTTGTATCTGGGCATACAGTACAGTATCCTCGCTATAACCATTAGAATTTAAAGAACCATTACCACTGCTTAAATCATTATTAAAGTCTTCCAGATTACCATTACACTCATTGCCATTAATATCACTATGCAACATGGTGGAAGATGACAAGTTGGGTGTGGATATTGAAAAGTCTGGTTTGGTAGTTAAGGGACTTTCCGGTGTTGCTGGGTACTGCCTTTCCAAGCGACCATTTTCCATTGTTAAGGGAGATTTTTCGGGTATGGCTATTTGGCTGGGTGGACGGGGAGCCGCCCTTTTTTTACGTGGTGGTGCTAACATTTTTGGTTGTGCTGTTGAAGATAATTTCGCTGCACGACCACAACTGACAGCCGCTGAATCCATGGAATTTAGGGAATTCGTTGAACTATAAGGACTAGCAGTTTTCGTTGTATGTTTTGAATTGCGGCTACTAAACTCGGAAGATGATAACGATTCGCGTATTAGGGAAGTACGATGTAGCTTTATAATTTCATCGCTGTTGAAGTTATCATATGACTCGGTTTTGTGACATAAACGTATTTCGGAAAGACCCACAGCACCAATAGTTAAATCGCAACTGTAGACTTGACTAGCATCAACTGGAAAGGAAAATGAAAAATTAATGAAAGCGAAAAGAAAAATTTGTTTTTGTTTGTTTTTACCTGGATTACGGAATTCATATTTTTCCTTATCTAACAATTTATTATCGCATACCAATTCCAAGAGTTTGCTTAGAGGTACTCGTGCTCCCAAACGTGTTACATAGAGTTGATCTTTGGGCAGTAGAACTGTTATGCGAAAAGTTTGCTCAAAGGGAGCATTTGTGGTGGCAGCCGGTAACGGTGTTATGCGATTGTATTCCAGTTGACTAGTTTCATTAATGTTGGTGGAAGATATTGAAAGGTTTGTGCTCGATTTCGATAATTTTCCATTAACCATAGTTTTGTCTGTAGTTGCAAAGGCAAAATCAAAGAACAAATAAAAAACACAAGTAAGAATATTAAAATAAAAAAATATGAAAGCAAGAGATTTAGAGAGCTAAAAGGCTTAATTATGTTTGCAAAAAATCTCGATTTCAAAACAAAGTGTCAGTCAGACGGTCAGTAATGGGTACAATTCCTGTGAGCGTAAGTTTCCAAAAAAAAAAAAAAAAAATTGTAAACTTTATGCAAATTTAAACTCTATTAAGTCAAAATCACGTTCTGTATGGAGCACCCTTTAACATTTCACTTTTATGATTTTCGTTTTGTTCTTTTTTGTGTCAAAACGTCACAGTAACAAATTCTGTGTATACATTTCAAGCGTCTCCCTTTTAAGCTTAAGAAAACAAAAGCTGTCAAAATCATGTCTTCTATGGAGACAGCCTTTAGTTTTATAGGTTTTTTGATTAGTAGCACACAGTCTGTTTAATTTAAGTAGTTGTCTTAAAAGGCTCGAAATATAAAGTCATTAACATAAAAAAAGAAATAAAACGTTTATGGCACACCCTTTAATTTTTATTATATATATTTGTTGTATTAGTGACCCTAATTAAATATATTCAATAAACATTTCAATTGTCTTCATATTGTGAATAAAAAGAAAAGTTAAAATAAATACTTTGACTTTGCATGGGTTACCCTTTAAATTTTGATTATATGATTTCAGTACTTGTTGTTGTAGTAAAAAATATTCTGTAGTAATTCTGCTTATTACAAATAAAAAATGACTTTATATAATTTTACAACTTTTTTTATGGGTCACCCTTTAAATTTACATAATAGCCTTTAAGTATTTATTGCCATAGCAAGCGTAGTCCTACACACTCCTTAAACGTTTCTTTTACTGTCTATAACAATTAAAAATCTGAAGCCATATACATATGTCGGTCGATATCGAGTCTTCTGGGGCACACCCTTTATATTTAAGCTTTTTCTTTGTTGCTGCTTGTTATTTTTAAGAATAAATACCATAGATAGGATGAAATATTTGAGAGTGTAACAAAATTACGCTCCGAAAGATGTAAAATAATTCACTTTTGTTATATGGGGACACCCTTTAAATTTTAGCTTTATAAAATTTTTACAAAGGGGCCAATATGCAAGATAAGAAATTATTTTCAAAATTGGTTCAAAACTTAAGGAGTTCAGAAGTAACCAACACAATTAAATACAAGCGAAATAGAGGCGACTTTAATCGAACTTAAAGAAGAAGAAGAAAAAAATTCTCAATTTGTTTAATTTCTTTTGTAAGTTTTTACTTTAGATCTTACTCATAACTGAACTTTTTTTTAATTTTTTTTTACAGATTGACCCCAGAATAAGAAATTTTTTTTTTAAATTTCAAAAATAAAGGGTGTCCCCATATAGCTTACATAGCTTTTGAGCGCTTAGCGGTAGAAATTTTACATATTTACCAAGTAACATGTAACGCTATAGCTCCCAGCAACAAAACTTTAAAATAAACTAAACTCAAAAATTAAAGGGTGTTCCTATAGGTGCCGTTATTTAACAAAAATTACTTTATTTCTTGAATAATTATAGACAGAAATTTAAAGTTTATATAGGAGATGTGTTACAATATGCGCTAAGTAAAGAAATATAAATTAAAGGGTGTCCCCATAGAAAATATGAATTTGAAGAAAATGACCTAATCTTTTTTATTTACAAAGATCAGTTATAACTAAGCGTACAGCAGAAAAGAAAAAGCGTACAGCAAAAAAAAATATTAAAGGGTGCACCCTATGTAATGTAGTAATTACAGGATTCGGACCAATCAAGTTTACTTTCATGTTCAATGACTTTCACACAGAGGCGGGCACTGTGTTTTTCCCTACGTCTCCACTAGCCATCAACTAGGTATGAACATTCTGTCGCACATGAATTCGGCTAATTTAGACTCTTAATGTTCATTTTTCGTTTATGTGCAACCATCGTTGTCCGAACATTTGTCTGGACAATGACTTTCGCCATTAAATATGACTTTTAGTGTGAATTCTCAATTTGAAATTAATAGTGCGAACACTCTCAAACATTGAAACAACCCTGACGACAAACAGAAAATTGTGATGAATCAGAACATAAACGTCAAGACGTTTTCGTCACATAAAGGGTGCGCCAAATAACTTATTTTTGAAAATGTCAGTTGGCTTCAACTCCTGAAACAATTGGACTTTATATGGCGTCATACTAAGGTCTTTATGCAAAATTCGTTTCAACGATGTCTCCGATATGTTCAATTATTGAGAACGACGGTGAATTGATGTTGTTGGCGCTTCACGCACACTTTCTGCCACAGCAGCAATATTCTCGGGCTTACGCATTGTTTTTTGGCTTTTTGGTTTATCGATGAGGATGCCAATTTCTTTAATTTTTTTTACAAGATAACGAACATACGGAGTTGACGGTGCTTCTCTTGTTTTAAAAATTCGTACGCAATTTTTGCAAACATTCCACACCATGATTTTCAAAGTAATGTCGCAATATTTCCCAGCGTTGTTCAAGCATATACACAACCACATTCGTTCAGCGGAAGGATAAAACTAATTATCTGTTAAATCAGACATGAGCTAAGTGTTACCATTCACGAAATAAGCACAAGTTGTAAAAAAACACGTTAGATGGCGGATCCTTTACAAGAACATGTGCAGGTCTTGATCAATTTGATGGCTAGTGGAGGCGCTAAGCGTTAAGGGCTGTTTTTTTTGTCATAATTATTCTTTTGGATATCGGTTAAAATAAGAAATTTAGCAGGAATTTCTTTTCTATATTTTTTACTCCTTTAGAAATTTTTTAAATAAAAATGAACCTCAGCCGAATAAATTAATTCTTTTGTTATAAAAATCATAAATTTTTCTACTCGCCTTTATTTTTACGTCCCAACCAACGATTGAGCGTAGTAAACCCCGATTTACTCATGCTGCTGTTAAGTAATGACGTCGTCTTCTTCCCTCAAATAAAAGATGATTTTAAAATCAACAATAAATTTTACATAAAATATTAAATTTAAAGTTTATTGCAAAATCAACAAACATTTAAAAGGGAAAAATATCCTTTAACGGCATCAATTGAAAGAGATTTTAAAATTCTCTTCATTAGTGTATAGTAATTCGTTGTTGTAATTTATTGAAGCTGAAACGAAAGAGAATTTCAAAACTGATTAAGAGAAATGTTTAAATTGTTTGAAATCTTATCATTAAAAAATCAGGGCTATAAAATTGAAATAAAAATTTATTACAAATACGAATATAAAATAAATATTATGATGGGTTATTTGCGTTATTGTTATCAAATAAAATTGTTTTAATTTTTAAACATTTTTCTGCAATTTTATTCAAGAGTTTAAGTCAATATCAGCAAGTTTCAATATCTTTGTTATTTATGTACTTATGTTTTCGTTTTCTTTATTTAAAGATAAGATGGTGCTTGGAATTTATAACTCTAGAAAAATAGCAAGATTAAAATAAAAGAAAAACAAAAAAAAAAAAAAAAGATATTATATTTTGCCTACCCAGCAAAAAGTGTAGCATTTATTCAAAAATAACAAAAATGTAAATTCTAGTTTGTTTCTGCAAAGGCGTTCTAAAGAATTGATTAAGAGAATTTAAAGTCCTAGTCTGATACATCGAGAGAGATAAAAAGTAACTTAAAAAAAAAAATAAAAAATATAATGACTTTTTGAACATCCCTCGTAGCTTTAAAAAAAAAAACAATACTACATTTTAAGTACACCTTGAACTACAATTGGTTACACTGTAATGTTTTTCACTTTTTAAACGAAAGGGTTCTTCTGTGCTTCGTTTCTGTAACTTAAGTGAGAAACATTTCACACCTGCAAATATCAAAGTCATTCTGTTTTACATAGGGTGTATTAGAGTTAAAAAATGCTCCACATAAAGTAATAAAAAAGTCTATTATTCATTCTTACTTACCATGTGTAATTAAGGATGACTATAAATACAAATTTGAATGTGAGAATTTTGACACTTAAGTTACAGAAACGAGGTACTGCCTACAAATAACATATGAATTTCCTATTTAAATCCATATTTCCTTAAAGTTAAAATACCAAAACGATAAAATGTAACGAAATTAGTTGCCGTAATACGCCGGTAGTGTGAACACTCCTTAAGGCTCGGACAAGGTTCAAACTGAAAAACTTTGTTATTTTTAATAAACAGTAGCTTTAAAGAGATGACTGCATCCATCCCATTTCCTCAAGGATATATAGAGGCATCAGATGCCTAGGTCTCAAAAGGGCCTAAACGACTTTAGCAGACTGAGCATTAACTAAACTACAGGTACAACGGAAGGTGGTAGTCCGGAGCTGTTGAAAAGACGCTTTCGTCATTTGAGCTCTTCAAAATGCCGCCAATGATAAAGGTGAAGTTTAAATAATTTCCAGCTCTCTAGTGAGAATTAAGGACAAACTTTCAGTTGCTACATGAAGTATCGCTGTGCGCTCCAAGTTAACTGTCAGCTTGGGACCAGGTACTGACATTTATCTGCATCACAATATGTCACTTTCTTCTCTGACAAAAAGGCTGCGTTGAGATTTTGGAGCACAGTATATTAATTCCATTAAACAGGTTTTAAATTATGCAGGTGCCTTAAAAAACTTCTTCTGCCTCAGCTACACAAAAATTAATTTTCAGTTTTTCCCTCAAGAGTTCGAGGATTTTGAATTGCCTTTTAGGGAATTATCTCTTTTTATTAATTAGGACCAGCACTCAGGGGATGACCCCTACTCATGCACTCCACGCTTTTCGTTTTATTCCTTTTGCCAGATAGACAGATAATCATTCGCCTTTCGAAAAAATTTCATCATAAGAAGTGGAACATACAGGGTTTTCTTTTGTTGAACAATTTAATCATCCCATTAAAGAGGAGGTTTGCTTTAAGAAATAATTATCATGTTCCAGAGCCCATCAAAAAAATTGTCGACGGCGATTATTTAAATAACATTTACTGCTACGAGGGCTGCTATATATATTTCTGGCCTGGCAACATTGAGTGCTGCCAAGTGCAATCTGGCATTTCCATTGGAAAGTTTGTCATTTTTAAGCATAATCGTACTCAAAAGGTTTTGACGTACGAAAAAAATGGAATTATGTCGTGAACATTTTCGTGCCATCATTTTTCACAACTTTCGACGTGGATTATCACGACAAGAGTGCATTGATGAACTTAAATCTTTATATGGCGATGAAGCACCATCCTATAGGACTGTGAAAAATTGGAATAATGAATTTAATCGTGGCCGAAGCTCGCTCAAAGACGAATTCCGTGAAGGTCGTCCGAAAACGGCTGTTGTGCCAGAGAACATTGATGGCGTGCGTGAACTTATAATGCAAAATCGACATGCAACATACCGAGAGATAGAGACATCCTTGGACATTTGTTCCACCAGCATACATTCGGTACTGCATGAACACCTGGCCATAAAAAAGGTTTGTTCTCGTTGGATCCCGTACAATTTGAAAGTCGCTCAAAAAAAACTCGTGTCGATTGGTGCAAAGAAATGTTGCAAAAATACGATTGCGGTGCTTCAAAAGACGTTTATAAGGTAACAAATCATGGATCTATGCGTATGAGCCCGAAACGAAACAACAATCGACCCTGTGGGTCTTCAAAGACGAGCAAAATCCAACGAAAGTTGTTCATGGAAGAAGCACTTCGAAGCAAATGGTCGCCTGTTTCTTCGGCAAAACTGGTCATGTGGCGACTGTTCTGCTTGAGCAACGTAGGACGGTCACTTCTGTGTGGTACAGTACAATTTGTTTGCCTGAAGTCATCGGAGAAATTCGAAAAACCAACAAGAGAAGACGAATCATTGTTCATCATGACAATGCGAGCTCTCACACATCGGCTCAAACCAGAGCGTTCTTCACCGGCCAAAACATCGAATTAATGGGTCATCCGCCGTACAGCCCTGACTTGGCACCTAATGACTTCTTCTTGTTTCCGCACATCAAGAAGAAAATGCGTGGTCAACGATTTTCGTCGCCAGAAGAAGCTGTTGAAGTGTTCAAAATCCATGTTTTAGAGGTGTCTCAATCGGAGTGGAAAAAGTGCATCGACAACTGGCATGCAAAAGTGTATAAATCATGCTGGAGAATACTTTGAAAAACAATAAAACCATTTTTGATTATAAATATTCACATTTTCACTATTAGGCCAGAAATATATAGAGCAGCCCTCGTACTATAAAGCAGCAGCAAGTCAAAATCCCTTTTTGAAAAAAGTTTTATTGGACTAGAAGCCTTTATTGATATGAGGAAATTTAGTAGCCAAAAACATAATGAATCATCAATGAAGTGTTCTTTCTTTTGTAAAGTATTCCGCCATTTTATAGGCTTCCAATAGATTTAAGATGTTAAAAATTAAAATTTTTAAATGACTTCTAAATAACTTTTTAATTTTTATATAATTTAACTCGCAGGAAAATTTTTTGTTTTGTATTTATTTCACAAATTTTTAATTTTTGCATTCCAAAGATATTGTTAATCAATTATTAATTTAATGACAAATACTTTAAAGTTTTTGTTGTTTTTATGTGTTTTTTTTACTTTAAAAACTGACAATTTTATAAATATTTTAATAATAGCAATTACATATTGCTTTATAACATAAAATTAAACGTGACTAAATGTTTTTCTTTAGTAAATTTATAATTTTTTTCAAACATTCATCAAAACATAAAATGTTGCTGTCATCTTATAATTAAATTTAAAACATTAATAATAAGTTAGACTGGCGATTTTAAACAATAAGCAAAAATAAAATTTTTTGTCATATTTTTTTTTTTTTTTTTTTTTTTTTTTTTTTGTTTTCAACAGATCTAAATTAATATCTACTAAAACTTGTTATTTTTAATAATATTTTAAAATTCGAATTAGAAAATTGTAATAAGTTTGTATATGTTAAGTTTCTTCGAAATGCTAAATTTTGATTAAGAGGATTTTAGTATGTTTTAAATATCCTTTTTTTAGTTAAATATCATAATTATGATGGTTTTTTGTCATGTTCGAAAATTCGAAATTAAGTTCGAAAATTATTTTTAACTTGTAAAATATGCCGCTTAATGTTAAGGTAACGTTTATGCAAAAATTTTATTAATAATTGTAAAAACCAAGTTGTAATTTAACTTCGAAAATGTTTTTTTTTGAGTCTTCAAATTATTTGCTTTAATCTTTGATCATTTTTAGCAATATTAAATTAAAATTGAAATGTGCTCATACTTTGGAAAACTAGAAAATTATTTGATTATGTAATTTGTACTTGGTGCTCTTTTAATCAGGTTATTAGTTTCGAAACATTAAAGTTCAATATTTCCTTGATTCCAGGGTTATATAAATTGGAAAAATAAAACTGAACAAGGAAAAGTAGAATTAATTGTAGTGCTACAAGGAGTAATTGCAGAAGTTTATGTTTTTTGGGAAATCACAGAAAAATCAGTTTATTTTTCTCTCTTCTTTCCTTTTTTTACTAAGAAAGGGAATCTTTCTCTTAAGGAACACAGTAATATTTTCACACCTTTTTTTTAAACACTTCACGTTGTTTATTTTATTTTGTATAAATAAAGTCGAGTTAATAATATTTGTTGATAATTGTACAGCACTTGAAAAGAATTTTTACCCAAATTATAGGAAAATGTCTTAAATAAATAAATAAATTTTTTTAACTTTGAATTTAAATTGAGCCTAAACAAACCGTGAGTGTATACTGTTGTTCCAATATAATATTTGCAACACTTTATTAAATAAAAAAATTAAAACTTTATTCTCTAATAGAAAAAAATTGGATTTTTACGAGGGAAGTTAAAAAAAGATATTAAATTCGAACACTACGTTAGCAAGATGCTGCCAGGTTTCAACTAGTCCTAGTCAAATTCTCTTTCATTTCGGTGACAAAAATTACCCATAGATTCTGCAAATTTCATCATATTGAACATCTCCCTACAAGAACAGTGACCATCATTTGATCCATCAAATGACAACCACTGATGATGGAAATATCCATCACTGCGTATAACAAAGTTTCTATCATATTCTTAAGGGGAAAATGAAAAACTTGATGTAAACATTTATATCCATCACTGCGTAGAACAAAGTTTCTATCACATTCTTAAGGGGAAAATGAAAAACTTGATGTAAACATTTGTATACGTGTGATGTCTGTAGCAAACAGCGTTACCAGTGACTTTTTTTTTACAAAAAATATAATGAAAATTTTGCTTGATTTTTGAAAAAGATTTAAAAAAAAATTTGTTACAAACTATATTTTGAACTTTGCTAATTAAGTTTAAGTAAAATCTTAGATTTAATTAACAAAAAAAAAAAAATATTTGAATTTAATACAAAAAGCCGTACAACGGCAACGCTGTTTTAGTATAAAATTATTGCAAATGTGTTAGTGAATAATAGTGTAAGTAAAAGTTTCCCTCACTCATTTCTTGCTGGGCTGTTTATGAACTGTTTTTAAGTCCTTCGCCATTAAGCAATGTTGTGGATTCCATTTTCAAGAATGTGTAATTCCTTCATAATCTTAACATCTCGAATCTAGAACTAAATAACAATAAAAATATTTAGGAAAAACATTTTTGGCACACTCTTTATTTCTTTGAGAATTTATTTGAGGTAAACAAATATTTTTTTCTAACAGCTGCTTTCATTAAACTTTCTGTTTCTACTGCTAATAAAAGCTTTGATTGTAATTGAAGCTCTATTTTTATTTCTATACAGACAGAATAAAATGAGCAATAATTCTTGTTGAAATTTTAAACACATTTTTATTTGCAAAAACAAACAAAAAAAAAAATAAAAAATGATGAGTTAATCGTTTAAAATTTTTATTGGAATTTGAATTAAAATAATCACGTAGATGATGTAAAGGAATTTCATAAATTGTATTGATTTGTGTTGATAGTTTTATGAATAATTAAATGGTTGATGGTTAAATAAGCAGTTGAATTTTAATGAACTAGAAAAGGTTGCAAAGAATTTTAATAAAAAGTTTTAAGGTTAGAATGCAACTAAATAAAATAAATGAAGGGAAAGATTTTATTTTTATCTTAAGAATTTATTATAAAAAATTTTATAAAAGTAATGGTTAAGAACTAAACAAGATAAGCGAAATTCAACTAAATTTAGTACTATTATTAAATTTAAATATTTATCACATCAGTTTTAGTGAACTAACAAGTTTGAAATAATATAATTTAGTACAAAATTATCAATTCTTTTAAAAATTGTTTTGTTTTGTCTTGTTTTAACATTATGTTATGAAATAATTTATTTCAAATCTTTAGTACAACAATTTAAAAGAAAAAGTTAAAATTTTGACGATTTAAAACTGTCAGACTATGTACTAAATTTTTTATATTAGCTTAATTTTTTGAATTTAAAAATTATAAACTTAGTACAAAACTTTTTCATAGGTTGCACGCTTACAAGAATCTTATTTTGACTATTGTATTAAAACTTTGATTTTGTTAACGGTCTTGATTTTTATATGCAATTAAATTTTTATTGTACTAAGCTTGTGTTTTATACTGTACAGATAGTAATTAATAATTTTGTACTAAATTAAAGACTCAGAACTTTTCTTTTTGTTATAACACTATATTTTTATTTGCGCTAATTTATATTGCCAGAGTACTAAATATTCATATGAAACCGTACATTTCATTTTGTACTAACTTTTTTATTAAAGCCAACAACTTTTGCTTTAGTACAAATTCTTTATCTGAGTATTTGCCTTTTGATTTATTAATTTCAGTTTTTAGAAAAAAAACTGAATTTATATTTTGTACTAAATTTTCGTTTTACAATAACTCTTTATTGAATTTTCGGTTGTTAAATTGTTTTTGTTATATATATGCTTAATATTAGGTTTGATAGATTGTCGTCTTTTATATGGTGCCAAGTATCCAATTTTAGTAAAAAAATTTTATTTATACAGTAACCTCTTGGTTAAGTACTAAATTTTCATAAAAAACTTTTTATTTTATTTAAACATAAATTTTTAATAAAAGACATAAGGTTCTGATTTAGTACTTAATTTTGTACTAAGTACTGTACTTTTGTATGAAATTAAATTTAATGTCTTGTACTAAATTTTATCTCTATATAAAGCTTTGTTTAATATTTTAATTTTCGTTTGAATATTAAATTAGCAGTATGAGAATTTGATTTTTTCTTCAGAAGTTTTAATATATACCTAAAAGTGCTAAATTTTTCTGTACTAAAAAGTTAAAAGTACTCACGAACACAAATATTTTTTGTATAAGATATTAAGTTTGTTTATATAGAAGCTTTAGACATGTTCTAAAATTTGTACTAACATGTTCTAATTTTGTACTAATTTCGTAACTTGTTAAAATTGTTTTTATTATTTTACTTAAGTTTCCGTAAAGCTTTAACCTACGGCAAATTAAGTTTTTTTTTTATTTT
Source organism: Cistogaster globosa (assembly GCA_937654795.1). Lineage (NCBI taxonomy): Eukaryota > Metazoa > Arthropoda > Insecta > Diptera > Tachinidae > Cistogaster > Cistogaster globosa. The sequence continues at coordinate 7,158,701 of OW569406.1, forward strand.
AGAACTTTTTTTTTGATTCTGTACTAAATCTAAAATTTTTTTAAAAATAGTTTTTAGTACATATTATTATTTTCAATAATTTTTTTTAATACGTACTAAAAGTATTTGTTATTATTATGTATTAAAATATGTAATATGTACTAAATTAGATATTAAATTCTATATATTGATAAACTTTATGAAATTCAATTTAAAAATCTTGAATAATTTTTTTTTTATTTTATAAGTACTAAAATGTGTATAAGCACATTTTAGAACAAACACCTTAATAAGAATTAATCTTATATTTTGTTTATAAAAACCTTTAAATTTAATTGCTTAAAAGCTGATCTTAACTTTAATTTATTACTTCCCATAAAATATGTTTCAATGTCAGAACCTTCAAGTGCTTTAAGCTGTTAAACTGAATGGGATTTTTAGTAACGCTTCGTCAACTTTTGGTTACAAAAATTGAAATAATTAAATATAAAAATTAGATAATTTTAGGAACACGTGCCAATAAACATTTCAATGAAAACAGTAAATAATTATTATATTTGGAGTATGAAATCAGTAAACAAGTTTGGTTAAATGTATTTCTTTAGCTCTCAAGTGTTTTAAAATTTTTGGCTTTTAGATAACTTTATCTTTGCTAAAAAGCAAAGCAGTAGTGTTTAAAATATACAATATAAAAAAGAGCAATAATTATTTGTTATAGAATTTTTGTATTGACAAAATAACAATGTGGAACAGTACATAACATTATGGTGGCTTTATAAGGGTTATTGCATGATTTACTGCTGGAGTTAAAGAAAAAAAAAATTTGGTTATTGAAAATGATTTGACCACCACTGTATTCTTATTTTTTTTTATTTTTTTTTTGTGTAGCACATTTATTTTCTTTTCATAAAATCTAATTTATGGTAATAAATTAAAAGTTATAAATAACTTCTGCTTAACCACAACGTTAAAGCCGTAAAATGCTAATACAAATTAAAAAAAAAAGAGTTGTACTAAAAACTTATCAATAGTAACCAAGTTTAGTTATAGAAAAGATTTTGGTGAGTTTATGTATATTTAATAAAAAATTCTAAACTCATAAGCTTGGAAAAGAACTTAGTTCAACAAATTTGTACAAAATATCAATATTATAAAAATGGAGGTTTTTAAAATTTTGTACTAAAATTTTTTTCTTTAAATATATGTTCTAAAGTTTTCGAAAACAGTTGTACAACTTATATAAAATTTACTGCATTGAACGTAACATGAAAAAATGTTGTACTAAAAATTATGTACTAAAAATTATGTACTAAAAATTTTGTTATATCATAAAATTAGTTTTAAAAAATTAGTTTAAAAATTGGCTGCAAAAATTTTGTATACAGCAGTAATTTAAAATTTTTTTAGTACAAAACAAAAAAACTATGAATTATATAGTTAAATTTAGCGACTACACAGAAATTTTTTCTCTTTAAAAAAGTATTAGCTTTAAATAAATTTAAATTATTAAATAATAGAAATTTGATTATGGTTAACTTTGATTGTTTTGGTATATTATTTACTTCCTGATTTGTTTTTGTATAACTAACTGTTATTCCCAAAAAGTAAGAAAATTAGGAATTAAAAAAATAAATTTGTTTACAATAAAAGAGAAACAAGTATAACAAAAGTAAATTAACATATAATAAAGCGGTTTAATATAGAAATAGATGTAGTTTTTAACAATTAATGTTGTGGGTTATTATTATGAATACTAATTATGACAAAAAGTTTGAATAAAAAAAAAAAGAAGCCGTTGAACTATTTGAAAAATTTTTGGTCAGTCGATTAATATTATTTTTTAAATTAAGAAATAGTTTTTTATTCTTAAGCAATTCATAAGTAAAAAAATGTCTATTTTCTAAGCCGCTATAATGGTCTATTTTTGTTTTCTTAGCAATATTAAAATAGACCATAATTAGAATAGAACAGAAGTTTATTGTATTCAAAATTGTTTCCAAGGTATAAAGAAAATAAGGAACATCTTCTGGCCCCTAAACTGTCTGCTGTCGAACGGTTTTTCAATGATTAAGAACACTTTCCTGCATAAATGGCACCAATTTCAAATCTCACATAAACAGTAGAACACTCTTTAAAAATTTTCTTTATTGTGTTTTACTTTTCAGTAGAAAATTATTTTTTTTATTGTATTTTATTATGGCCAAATATCGTGTCAGTATCTTTTTTATTTATTATAAAAATTTATTAATTTTTTTGCTTAATAAATTGGGAAAAGGTGCAAGTTATTTATAGAAACACGCAAAATTTTTAATGACGATAAATGTCTGACTAATATACTTTACACTTGGATATAAAAAATGAGTAAAAAATAGAAAAAAATCGCAACAAAACTTACAATACAAGTGGTTTTGACATTGAAAACTCATTATTATATTTTTATCTTTTTAAGTACCAGGGCTGTCACAAGTAGTGACAATAATACAGAAACATTTTTGCATTAATATCAAAGTAAAGAATGGATTTATATCACTTTGCTGGTAAGCCTTTTACCAATAATCCTTAAAGTGTTTAAAATAAGAAAAAAAAATAAGAAAACCAAAAGCTAAATTAAAAAATTTTTAGAACATAAATTAATTGCCTAGAATTGCAGAAACGTTTCTCACTTTTGCTAAAAAATAATTAAACATATTTTATATGATTCTAAAAACTTAATGGCGAAAAGCAGATTTTAGTACTTAATTCGTTTTTAAGTTAAATTTATTTTTTTAGTTTCGTAAAAAAATCATAAAACTGAATTTTTACATATCATTAAAATTTAGCACTAGTTTTAAGCAGAAATAATTCTTAAATTAAAATTTAGAATCCTGTTTTTAGTATTTAAAATGTTACTAAAATAATTTTAGTACTTGCACTTGCTTACGCCAGCTTAACACAAAGTTTTGTAAGCAACATTTAAATTTAGTACTCAAAATTTTGCAATATAAACAATTATACACAATTTAATTCTTGCATATTCTTTACTATAGCATTCTAGCTTTTGTACTAAAACTCATATTTTATTTTCATTCAAAATACCAATTTTTTTTTAATCTAAATTTTAAGTAGGATAAAGAAAAATATTTAAATTAAGTAAAACAAAATGTTTTATATTTTATGCCTTACAAAATTAAGTTATAAAATTTGTTTATTCAGATTTCAAATTTAGTATAGAATTTTTAATTTAGTACTTAAAGTAGCAAGTTTAAATTTAATAATTAACAAACGTATAATAAACTGACTTATTATTATACTGACTTTATTAAAAAATAAATAAGAGTGCTATATTCGGATATGCCAAATCTTATGTACCCTTCACCATTTAACTAAATCTAGTTTAGTGAAGTGACTTCAATCAAAAAGATAAACATAGAAGTGACAGAGGATAAAAAAATTAAAAAACAAAAATTACATAAAAAAGCCATCGGCTCTTAAAGGGTTAAGCATTTTCAAAAATGTTAGTATTTTCTTAAAGATATCTTCTTAAGCTTTAAAATGATACCCATATTGATATTTTAAAAATTTTGAAAATTTCAGAGGAAAATATGGACGAGAGCCAATTTTTTCACTTATTATTTTTTTTTTTCTAATTTTTTAATTCTCTATCGCCTTATATGTTTGTTTTTGTTTTTTTTTTTCATTGAAGTTACTTTATTATTCCCAATGATATAGTAAAATTAGAGGTAGGCGTAGTGTTTTACCCGCTGCGTTGAAGCACATGGACCGATCTTGTGATTTCCAATAGCACTTTTTTCGACACTATGTCTAATCGATTGGCATATTAAAATTTTTTCCAGCTAGTCTAGTGCCTCGGCAAACTTGTTTTCAACTCTAACACGGACGTACAGGTGGACTTCGCTCAAGAGACATCGCTGTGCATAAGAAGTCAGAATATATATAAACTTTATGGGGTCAGAAATGGATATTGTAGAAATTACAAACGGAATGACAAAATTAGTTATACCCTCTTTCCACTTTTTGTGGTGAAGAAAAATTATTATTATTCTTTTGACAAAAACAATGTAAAATATTAAACTGATTCTGGCTTAAATTTGAAGCCACATTCATGTTACTTTGACAGTTGATAAAACAGAAAAAAATTATAAAAGCTGTTATTTCTATTAAATTATGAACTAAAATTTTTAGTATAAAATTTTTATCATTAAAAAATTTTTGTACTAAAATTTTTGTACTAAATTTCTTTAGTACAATAATTTTTTATAAAATATTTAACTGCTTCATCTGCGTTAAGACACATTATTATATAAACTTTTCAATTTAGACATTAAATTAAAATTAATTTTTTTTAATTTTTAGTACAACATTGCTATTTCGTTATATAACAATTCTTTATATCAAACTTAAAGTACCTTTTTTGAAGCAAATCTGTATAGCGGTTCGCTTCCAAAAGATATGGAAAAACTAAGCATCCAAGAATTCGCTGGGCTAGAAAAGGGAGTGTTAAACTACATTTTAATGGTTAAACTTCGTAAAGGAAGGTTATTGGGCGAAAATATAAGTTTAGTGGGTAAAATCAGCACCATATTACAATAATAAATCAAAATGTTCCAAATGTGTATATAAAACTTTTATCCCTTTCAATTTGACTGCTGGGAGTTAAGGATCAGTTTAGTTAGAGCATGTAGCAAGAAAACAATGTGTTTTATTGTCCAAAATAAATTTTTAGAAATTTAAAGGCTGCTAATTTTTTAAACAGACAAATTGTTTTTGCGTTGACCACATTTTTAAACTACTGAGGTTTAGCAAATTTTTATAAGGCTGGTGAAAAAAAGCCGTACTTAACCTGTCACTGGATTTTAGAGTGGAGGCATTAGTAAATCATACTTTGTCAAAAATTTGTTTGTTTTGCATGGTTCTCCCCAGAATGCGTACTGTGACACTAATATATTTTATTATATGGCGTTAATATCTCATTCCTTAGATTAAATGTATTATGTTTAATTGCTAGCACTCACTAAGCCAATGAATGATACAAAGAAAGCTAAAGAACGTTAGAGCACTCCAAACACTGTACGAGGGCTGCTCTATATATTTCTGGCCTAATAGTGAAAATGCGTATATTTATAATCAAAAATGGTTTTATTGCTTTTCAAAGAATTCTCCAGCATGATTTATACACTTTTGCATGCGCTCAAACCAGTTGTCGAAGCACTTTTTCCACTCCGATTGAGACACCTCTAAAACATGGTTTTTGAACACTTCAACAGCTTCTTCTGGCGACGAAAATCGTTGACCACGCATTTTCTTCTTGATGTGCGGAAACAAGAAGAAGTCATTAGGTGCCAAGTCAGGGCTGTACGGCGGATGACCCATTAATTCGACGTTTTGGCCGGTCAAAAACGCTCTGGTTTGAGCCGATGTGTGAGAGCTCGCATTATCATGGTGAACAATGATTCGTCTTCTCTTGTTGGTTTTTTAGAATTTCTCCGATGACTTCAGGCAAACAAATTGTAGTGTACAACTCAGAAGTGACCGTTCTACGTTGCTCAAGCGGAACAGTCGCCACATGACCAGTTTTGCAGAAGAAACAGGCGACCATTTGCTTCGAAGTGCTTCTTCCACGAACAACTTTCGTTGGATTTTGCTCGTCTTTGAAGACCCACACGGTCGATTGTTGTTTCGTTTCGGGCTCATACGCATAGATCCATGATTCGTCACCTGTGACGATCTTATAAACGTCTTCTGAAGCACCGCAATCTTATTTTTGCAACATTTCTGTGCACCAGTCGATACGAGCCTTTTATTGAGCGACTTTCAAATTGTGCGGCATCCAACGAGAACAAACCTTTTTTACGGCCAGGTGTTCATGCAGTATCGAATGTACGCTGGTGGAAGAAATATCCAAGGATGTCTCTATCTCTCGGTATGTCGCATGTCGATCTTGCATTATGAGTTCACGCACGGCATCAATGCTCTCTGGCACACCAGCCGTTTTTGGATGACCTTCACGGAATTCGTCTTTGAGCGAGCTTTGGCCACGATTAAATTCATTACACCAATTTTTCACAGTGCTTTAGAATGGTGCTTCATCGCCATAAAAAGATTTAAATTCATCAATGCACTCTTGTCGTGATAATCCACGTCGAAATTCGTGAAAAATGATGGCACGAAAACGTTCACGAGTTAATTCCATTTTTTTCTATATTAATTTTTTCAAATCACTGCAAACAACACAAATAATGGTCGTACGTCAAAACGTTTTGAGTACGATTATGCTTAAAAACGACAAACTTTCGAATGGAAATGTCAGATTGCACTTGGCAGCACTCAGTGTTACCAGGCCAGAAATATATATAGCAGCCCTCGTATGTTACTTGTTTGTAATACTGTTTTGTTGTGTCTTATAAAATAATCAAATAAAAAAATTTCTAGTTTATTTTCCATAGATTAGCAAAGAGAGAGAGAGTGAGAGAAAAAGAAATGAACCCAAGTCGGACGAAAAATATATTATTAAACAGTAAACAAATATTTCGTTAAAAATACGAAAATAAAATTTGAAAGCAAGAAATTATTAAAAACAAAATCGTAGGGTAAGTTTATTTAACAATTTTAAAGACATTAAAATAAAATTCATGGTGTAAGCAAAATGAATTATAAAATATTGTATTCGTTTAACAAATAGTTTGTTAAACTTACGAAAATATAATTTTTTTCAGTTTAGAATTTTTAATAGTTTAAAAATTAAAGTTAAATTTTTTTTGATAAAAATGTTTTAGTTTTTTATTTTAATTTTGATTTAAAATTTGTTTTAACATTTTTTAAAAATACTCTATAGTTACCCACTTTTTAACAGTGTAATTTTTTTTCTTATTACATTTTTTTTTATCAATTTTGGATTTTGAGTATTTACTTTTTCTTAAGAATATTCGTTTTCTTTTTGTTTTCAATTAAAATTCACAACAAAATTTATCGTCATTATTTGCATATTCATTAGTAAAGATAACTTTAAATTTATCTACAAGTAACGAAATTAAAGATACCGTTAATATTTTAAAATGTTAGAATAGTATTTTTTTTCGTTCAAACAATTAATTCGAGTGCCAAGAATTAAAGTAAAACTTGGCCAAATGACACGTTACAACTGAAAATATTTGCAAAATGAAACATTAACACAACCGCATACCAGCACATTGGCACTACAACAAAAACAAAAACATGGAAAAGTTGTTGTTGTTGCTATTGAAGTACGATACAAAAACAAACAAACAAACAACCCTAGTCTTAATGAATAAGGGTGTGCGTGAAAATGATAAGGTCACTTTATTTATGATCGTTTTCTATAAAAAAAAAAAGAAAAATTAAAAAATGATAACTGAATGCTACCATGGTGTAAGTTGTTGTTAAATCATTGTAAAGATCGTAAAGATTTTGACCATCGAAAGGGTTTTGATTTTGCTTAATAAAAAAAGTACCTTTCTGATGCCGTAACAAATGTATTCGCTACACATTGCAAGATTGTGTCCTGTTGCCTGACTTGGGGGTATCCGTCTGAGATATCTTTGCAAATCTGAGAAAAGAGGCCTCTTGTATAACTTCATTCCTATATCCCCAGGTACGAAACGATCACAGTTAGTTATTGATAGGAAAAAAAAAAATAAAAAATAAAATATAAAAAAAAAATTGATGGAAATTGCAGGTGCATCACACGAAGTATTGTGTTCTACAAATGATATCAAATGTACGATTAAGTTCAAATGTTCTCGAAACCGTCCACAAAAGCAATGCGCCTAGAAAGGGACAGGTAAGGCTAAAGCGATTATTACTAGCTTAAGATTTAATCGTCTTTGCCTCTATTTCTCGTTATTTCAGATAAAAGAAGGATACCTTGAGAAAGTAGGGCGATTTGATTTGATTCGGGGCAGTGATTTTGCGCAAATTGCACTCAGTGTTTTAGAGTCACGGAGATAAGAATGTGTAACTCCAGGAGTAAACTACTTAAGTTTAGATAATCTCCAGTACTAAAATTGGCTTTTGTAAAATAAAAGTCATTGAACGATGTTGGTTGCTAAGTTGATAGGGCAGTTACCGGCTCTCATTTAATCCATATTTTTTTGCGTTAACGATTGAAAAAGAAAAAAATTTTTACTTGACCAAATTTTAATTTGATTTAAAATAAATTCAAACATTTCTAGTTAAATAATTTAATTAAATCAAAAATATATATTAACTAAAAAGAAAATAATTATTATCCAATTAACTAAATACTTAAATCAATTAAAATTTTAATTATGTAGCAATATGAATCCCAATAAAACCTTTAATAGGTGCAAACAATTTTTTCTTTGAAGAAGAATGCTAAAATTTATTATACTTAATTTCAATTTCTTCGCATTAATTACACTTATATTTTGAACACCCCTCGTATATTATCTTACACATTTAAATATACGGTATTTAATTTAACTACCAGCTAGTACAATTGTTTATTTTTAGCATTAGTTTATATGATGAAGTAACCTTATGACTTTGATGCACACTTTTCTTCACCGAAAAAATGGTAGACGATATTTGTAAACGAAACTGATAAGAAAACCACAATTTTATAGACTTTAAACATGTATGGGTGGGTTAGAAAATAATAATTTTTGAGGGAAAAAGAAGAAAATAAAAACACATTTATTTTTACGTTCCTGGGCGTGTAAAAATGTGCGTGTAAGATAAAGGAAATTTAATGAATGTCGAGCCAACCCAAAAATTCAATGGTTTTTCAATTAAGACAAGAAAGGAAAAAAAGAGATGATAAGACTTTAAAATTAGGTTAAGTCAATTAGGTTATTGAAAATAAAAAAATCCTTAAGTTAAATACAGGTAACGAAACAAAAAGAAAAAAAAAGGAAATTAAAAATGACAAAAAAGTACATTTTAAAATCTTTTTGTTTTAACATAAAACGATTTTAGTTTATTACTCATTTGGCGCCACTTTGTTAAAGATTTTTTTAAAAAGTACCAAAATGGTACTTTTTTAGTTTTTTTTTAGCATTATAACGCAAAATTTAAATTAGAAATATAATAATTTGTGTCAAAAAGTATCTTCTTTAATCCTTTAAATTGGCTTAACGAAAAGTATTTTCATTTATTTTTTTTTTTCTTCTTCTTTTTATCTCGAACTAGCACTTGGGGGATGAGTACTGCTTTGTGGCAGAACTAGAAAATTAGGTTACGGGAAAGAAAATAAAGGAAGTAGTGTTTGTAAACAATCGATTTGAACTTTCCAACTTTGAAAATGAAAGGAAAGACCTCTGCAGGAGGAGTCCACTTTTGACTTGTCCGGCTAAAAAACGAATTCTCTCTATAATGCATAATGCGGTTCACTGGCCAGTCAACTACAAATAGATGAGCTCTTAATGAAGAGCGTGTTAAACGCCTTTAAAATTTATGTAATTTTTCGTTCCTTTAATTTTCATTAAAAAATATGTCTTTTTTAAAAAAGTACCAAAATAGTACTTTCTTACTTTTTTAATTGAAAGTCTCTTAATTACGCAAGATTTTAGATTAAAAACATTAAAAACATTATTACAAATTTTTTTAAGCCGAATTTAAATAAGTACCAAAATAGTACTTTCCTACTTTTTTAATTGAAAGTCCCTTAATTACGCAAGATTTTAGATTAAATATATTAAATACATTATTACATACAATTTTTTTAACCCGAAAGATGGAACTGAACCCGATTAAAAAAAAGTACCTTTTTGAAAAAGTACTAAATAAAATAAAATAAAATAAATTTTAAAAACTATAAAACAAAAATAAAATTCATCTTAAAGTTTTAAAGTTTTTTCATTACTCATTGTAAAGAGACATAATAAAAAGTACTTTTTTTTAAACCATTAACTAGATTAACCTAAAATCGATTTTTTAACATTATTTTATTATTTTTGGTTTCGAATTGTAAAAAGTACCTTTTTGCCAAAGGACCAAAATAGTACTTTGCCAATTTTTTTATATAAAAAAATACCTAAAACTAAATTTTACACAAACTTAAAACATATCCAGTTATTTATTAAAATAAATAAACAAAAAGTACTTTTCCGTTCAAAGCCTTTCAACGAGCTGAGCTAATTATAAAAATGATGTTATTTATAAAATTGATGTTAAAAAAATTAATTACGTGTTTCTTTTTAAATAAACACTTTAATTTCTGCCTTCTTATCTTATCATGGCGTCAGCAACTCTTTAGATTTTTGTTTTATTAAACAGACTGTTATGTGACTCTTCAGATAAAAATTTACTGTTCAATAAATTATTTTCTTAAAATTTACAATGAATTATAAGTTATAAATTTTTTTAAAAATAATTTTTTAACTTACTTTATTTACTGTATTTGTTTTTATTATAAAATGACTTTTGTTTTATTTTTTTTTTATTTGACTTTTGAAACAGTGTGTTTAGTGTGATGACTTTATCGATACTAAATTACAGATTTATTCAAAGTTCTTAATTTATAAATTTATCTTGTATTGTTGTTGCTATATAGAGGGTGTCTTTATCATTAGAAAAAAAGTTTTTTGTAATTTTTTTCTTACGACACTTGTCGTTCTATACACAAATAGTGGGTTGTAATATGAAATTAAAAAAAAAAAAATTGTTGAACACAAAGAAATAGAAATGAAACTCATCTTGGTATCTTTATTACTTTAGTACATAATTGGTGAACAAACACATACACACACGCTTTAAAAAACGAATGTCATTACAGCATTATCTGTTGTTTTAGACAAATAGTACCAAAATAGTACTTTAAAATATATTAGGAAAAAAATTGTTTTTAATGTCAATTAGTCTAGCGTTTAAAAAAAAGAAATAAAAATTTTTGCATTTTCTATTTTGAAATTTTAACACAAATTTTTAAAGTCCCCAAAAGGTACTTTTTGGGTATTTTTATTTTTTTTTTTGTACTTTTAAGTGTTAAAACTTAATTGCATTTTTAAGTTTTTTAAACTCAAAATTCATTTTTAAACAGTTTGGCTTTTGATTTAGCTTTAATACTACAATTTAATCAATTGGTACTTAACTTTTTAGAATTCCCTTTTTAAAAGTATTAATTGTATTTCCAATAGTTTTTTGTTTTCATGACTAAATTAATTGCTACTGTGGTACATTTTGTTAAATAATTCCATTTTTAAAATTTTAAGCAGTTTTTTAAAAGGGATATAAAAAGTACTTTTAAGTGTATTAGGTACGTTTTTAAATATTAACAGCTAAATTTCGTTTTGATAAGATTTGTTAAGCAAATTTCAATTTATACATTAACACTTTATTAACTTTTTCAAAAGTGACCAAAAAGTACTTTTGTACTTAATTGCTTTGCGGCTATTGGGTTAAAAATAAAATGTTTTTGGTACTTTTAAAATTATATGAACTTTTATAAAGTTTAAATAATTGGGCTTTTAATATTACAATTTTTTTCAAAAAGTATTAAAAATCAGTTTTAAAAAAAGTACTTTTTAAAAATTTCTTAACCAATTAAAAACTTAAACTCTATGTTAGGTATTCCTTTTCTTTATGGTTTGTTAAAAAAAACTGTTTATAGGCTAAAATTTTTTAAAGTACCAAAAAGGTACTTTTATAAATATTGCTTACTAAAATAGTACTTTTGAGCTTATAGATATGTATTATAATTTTTATTTAAGTTATAATTTGGCTTTAAGGAATCTTTAAGGTGATAGATTTTGCTACTTTAATTTTTTTCAAAAAGTACCTAAATGGTACTTTAACAAATATTCTTTAAAATGTTTTACATTTCGGCTTAAGTTATAAAAAATTTTGTTAAAGGAGTGTTTAGTCATTAATGACATTGATTTATATTAATTCTTCAAATATTTTCTTACCACTTTGGTAAATAAATTAAGAACTTATTAACTCATCATAAACGCTGTTAGCATAATATTATGGCCGGAAACCTAACCTAAATAATAATTTATCAAACGCAAAGAAGCCAACACATAAAATAAACGCAATAATTTTTTCTTTTTTTTGAATATAGCAGATTATTAAAGAATTTATTTTACAAAGTGGCATAAAAGTAATCGTTATAGGGTCACAACATAATTAAACAGCAACAACAACAACTGCTTATAGCCATAAATATCGGACCTTATATGTGTCTATACATAATTAAGCTTTACCTTTTCCATCAGCCATTGGCACCTGTTTAAAATCAGTATCAGCTAGTTGAATCATAAAAGTAAGAAAAAGGAAAAATGTAAAATAAGGTGCGCCTAAAAGTGATACGGTCATTAACATTTTTTAAGCTAAAAAATTTATAACAATTTTTGGAGGATTTAATAGTATTTATTAATATTCTAACATAAAAAGAAAAAAAAATATAAAGTAAACTTATCTTTTTGGTTTCAATTTTTCTATTTAGCCAGAAATATGAATTGAACCTTTTACATTCTGTTCGTTTGCTTTTGTTTGAATTTAAAGGCGCCTTCTTTATTTGTCTTTCAATACTGTTTTTATTTATTACTGTTTAAACTTTAGATTATTGACTATTCCTTTTACTGGTGAGTTTGTTGTGTGTTGTTTTAATTTTTATTTAATTTCTTTTAAAGCAAAGGAATTAAAACTGTTAAAATTTCAGTCGTATAACTATTAAGTCATTAACATTGGAGTTTTTGAACTTGGCAAAAGGAAAGGTTTCTTTTTTACTAGTTTTTTGTTTTCATTTATCTAGAGTCATGTTTACAGATTTTGCATTTCAATTTTTAAATAAAATTATGTTACAAGTGTTAAAAATAGTTTCCAGAGCAACAAATTTTCAGTAAAGCATAAAATTTTCTTTTATGTAATATTTTGTTGTTTGTTAGGTTTAAAGTAAAAATTACAAATCTTTAAATATTTTGAAATCTTTTGACATTTTTTTGCATTAATAAAAAAAATTTCCCTTCAATTTCAAAATTTCCCTTAAAGGGAAATTTTTGTTTTTTAATTTTTTTTAATAAATACCAATTTTTTGAACGATATAAAATTTTTTAAATAACTCTTTTGTTTGAATAAAAAAAATTTCCTTTCAAATTATAAATTTCCCTTTTAAAGGAAATTTTTATTATATGCTTACTTTAACAAAATACTAATTTTACTTTTTAAAATTATTAAAAAGTTAATTATTATTTTTTTTAAAGCATATTTGCTATAAATTTCAAAAATTCCCTAGTAGGGAAATTTTTTCTTGTTAGTTTTTTTTCGTCAAAAATCAAGTTTTAAAACAGTTTCAAAATGTTCTAACACTTTTTCATCTTAACCAAAAAATTTCCCTCCAAGGTTAAAGTTTATGAACTAAATTTTAACAAAATATTCATTTAACTTTTAATATGAGTTAAAAAATTATTTAGTTTTTTTTAGAAAGGCATATTTGCTGAGAATGGTAAGCATTTACTTGTTGGGAAAATTTTTCTTGTTATTTATTTTCTTTTGACAGGTACTAAAGTTTAAAACAAATTTAAAAGGTTTAAAAACTTTTTTAACTTGATAAAAAAAAAATTCCCTTCAAGGCATAAGTTTTAACTTTAGGGGAAATTTTATTTATATTTTAAATTTTAACAAAATATTCAATTTACTTTTTAAAAAATTAAGTTAATTTTTTTAGAAAATAATATATGCTCTGAATTATAAAAATTCCCTAATAGGGAAATTATATGATGTTAGTTCTTTTTGTCAAATACCAAATTGAGAAAAAATTTTGAACAATTTTAACACTTTTTTGGCTTAAGTAGAAAAAATTTCCCTAAAAAATTTCCCTTCAAGGTATAAATTTCCCTTCAAAAATTTTTTTATTGTGTTGTTAACTTTAATAAAATAATTAATAATTATTAAAATTTTTAAAATAAAAAATATGTTTTTTCAGAAAATTATGTTGTCTATGAAGCATAAAATCCCTGACAGAATTTTTTTTTATTAAGGCTTTCGATTAAATACCAAATTTTCAAAACGTTTTCAAAATTTTTAACAATTATATAAAAACTTCCTTTTAAGATATAAATTCCCCTTAAAAAAAACTTAATATTCAAAATAAATTTTTTTGAAAGCTTTAATATTTTCTTTGAATATATTGCAAAAATTTCCCTATAAGGGAAATTTTATGTTTTGGCTTTATTATTTTACACAGTTAAAACTTGCTAAAGCTTCTCTTTTGCAAAATTAAGGTAATATTTTATTAGATAAAAATTACCCTCAAAGGAAATTTTTAAATAGTTACTACAAAGTACAACAAATTTTACAATTTTTATTTTAAAAATTTATAAAAATTAAAAGGTGTCGAGAGTTCCTTTTAAACATATTATAATTTTCTTTTAACAAAAAAAAAAAAAAAAAAAAAAATATAAAATAAAATAAAATAAAAATATATTAAAATTTAAAATTAAATTATTTTATTTTTTTTAGAAAAAAAAACAATCAATATTTTACAAATGAAAAATAGAGAAAATTAAAATTTTATAAACATTTTTTAATACCAAATATTTGACTAAAAATTTTTTTCTTTAGCTTTTTAGCTACGTCCACCTACATGAATTAAAAAAAAATTAAATTTAATTTCATTAACAACTACGATTAACGAGCTGTTAATATGTTAATTTTGTTTTGTTTTGTTTTTGGAAAATTTATGAAACCATAATGTTTAAAGTGTCAAATTGGGCATTAAATATTCAATAAATATATTTTGAATTATAACTGTCAACCGTAAAGGTAAAAACGACTGGGGTGTATTAATTCTAATTAATAATTTTAGAAGGCATAATAATAATGAACTATGAACTTTTACACATACATACAGTAGGTTAAAAAATTTAATAAACAATCATATAATTCGCAAATTAAATATCAAGAAGGAAACCACACAGTTTCGATATAAAATTCTTTTTGCTCCACGATCGCAAATTTTTTTTAAAAGGCATCAAGTGCAAGTTAAACTTACATAAAGGGGTTCGGTACCATAGTTTAATTTAATTTTAGAAGCTTAAACAGCAGACATAGAAATATGTACATTGTTTGCGTGAGCTTCAAATCACGTACCTATTGGAACACCTCTTTAATTATTTATACTTACTTTTCTAGCGAACTACCAATTTATACTCTGCATAAATTTATAGCCTCAGTTTTAAAACATGAGTCATATATGTGAAAATCACGCTACTATTGGGACACCCTTAATATAATTTTATTTTGATTTTTGTGTATTTTCCCTTTTTGTATAGAACCACCTTTTAAACTTAAGATTTTTTTTTAAAAGCGCTTGCCTATTTTGGTTCAAAACAAGGCCAAAAACGCCTAAATCACGTCAACCATTGGGTTACCCTTTTGTTAAGTGTTTTATTTTTTGTATTCGCTATTATAGAGGACGTACTTTTTCATACACTGGGCAAATTTGGCGAGTCGACCTAGCACAGTTAAACATATTTTATAAATATCATGGCACTTAAGGAACACCCTTTAATTTTTACTTAATGTTACAGCGATTAAAGAATAACATATTTAATGCAAATTTTAAATTTTATTCATTAGGGTTCTAAAGGGAGTGACAGACAAACCAAGTAACAGTGCTATATTCGGCTATGCCGAATTTTATATACCCTTCACCATGTATGTGAAGTGAAGTAGTTCCTATCAAAAAAAAAAAAAGAAATCTTGCGGTGACAGAGATTAAAAAAAATAAGAAAAACGAAAAAGTACGATATATAAATTTTCCATAAAAATTTCAACGGTTCTTAATGGGTTAAACATTAAAAAAAAATTTTGTATTTTCTAAAAGATCTCTTCAAATGTTTTTAAGAGATACCTATATTGACCATATTGTCAATCGAGAGGTCCATAACTCGGTAAATTTAGGCGAGCGCCATTTTTTCACTTAATGGGTTTTTTCTCTTATTTTTTAATGCTCTATCGCTCCATATTTTTGTGTTTTTGACTAGAGTTACTTTTTTGTTCCAAGTGATATGGAAAAATTAGAGGCAGGCGTGGTGTTAAACCCACTGCCTCGAGAAACATGGAGCGATCATGCTGATTATCAATAGGACCTCTTTCGAAACTATGTCTGATCGATTGTCGTTTCTCTAGCTCAGCTGGTGCCCTGGCAAAGTTGATTTCAACACTAACACGGACGGACAGACGGCTTTTGCTCAATCGACTTCGCTATGCATAAGGACTCAAAATAAATATACTTTATGGGATCAGAATCTTAAAAAATTGGCTTACTTTCGATTTTCCAAGAAATTTTGATTAATTTTTTTGTAAATGCCGATTTTTGTACAGGATGTAATTCTGGAATTCTTTCTTTTTTTCATAAGAATTTTTTATTAAATTTTTACATTTTATTATGGTGGTACATTTTTAAAATTCCGATTTGTTATAAACAAATGAATTTAATTTTTTTTTGATAACTAGTAATGAATAATGGATTTTTTTATTGAATTTTTAATATTTTATATAAATATTGATTTTTTAAAAATAGTATTTTTTTTGCAATATTCCTATTTTTATTTATAATTTGTTTTATTTTTCTTAATTACTATTTTTGTAAAATTAAGTGAGCTTTTGATTACTTCAGTTTCTTGTTGAAGTTTTTTCGTTGCAACGTCTGCTCTTCAAAATTTCTCGTTTCCATTTTCCTATTTCTTTAAGATTAATTTTATATACAATTTTATTATGAATTCCTCACTTAGAAAAAAACAACAACAAAACAGATGTATAAAATGTCATAAGTAATGATTCGTTTCATACTTTCATATATTATTACTCAAACATTCTAATTGCATTTACACGTAAAATCAAAAATTACCTAAAACCAAAAAAGAAGTGTCTCCTAAGCCAACATGTTTTACATTTTGTTGTTGTTTTTAAAGATGTGCTTCTAACTTTGTTTTTTCTTTGTCATGCTGTTGTTGTAGTTAAGAAAATGCATGAAATTAGGTTTATTGTACAAATGTAATTTTAAACAATATTTTTTTTATTTCATGTTTAGGTACAGTGTGACGAGATGTTTAAAAATATAAAAAAAAAAATATTTTTTTTTTAAATTGAAAAATTTTTTTATTTATCATAAAATAGAAAAAAAAATTATAATAAATAATAATAATAGTAATAATAATAATAACAATAATAATAATAATAATAATAATAATAATAATAATAATAATAATAATAATAATAATAATAATAATAATAATAATAATAATAATAATAATTAAAAAAGTCGTTTAACATATGAAAAATTAATTTTAATACTAACAGAGCCTGCGACTACGTCCACGTTCATTTCTAATTTTCTTAAACTCCAAATTTAAACAATTAATTATTTTTAAACGTTTATTTAAAAGTTCTGTAAAAAGTGTTTAAAATTTTCTATCTACAAAAATAAATTTTTCTGACAGCTGTTCTTTTCCCATTATACCAGTAGAGTTAGGAGCTTTCACATTTGTATCTCTAGTTTCTCTACGAAATGATATAGTTTTATGCAGCCAAAGTATTCTATATTTGAACCAAGGTTCTAAGGGAACTCCACACAATTTTTTGTTAAATCCATCCAGCAGTTTTTACATGATGCGCACACAAACAGACAGACAGTTTTTTTATTATATTGACTTCTATCTAAACCAACATTATTATAAAAAAAATATTTCATGTACAGAAATGACCCTGTTACTGTTGAAACGTTTGCGGACCATACATCAGACTAAAATTATATATTAAATTTCTGTTAGGGGGAGAGAGAGAAAGAAACGGAGAGATAAAGAGAATATCTTCAACTATAATTAGACATTAAAAAAAATTAGGTGTTTCGAGTTTTCTCCTCAAAAATAATAAATTATTTTAAAGTAAAAAAAGTACTTGTTACGTCCAATTTCTTCAATAAAAATAAAATAAGATGGCATCACTAAATTTAAATATGTAAATATTTATTAAAATTAAGCAAGGAATTTTAAAGGTCCGGGGTATTATAAGTCTTATGTAAAAAAAGCTTTTCCAATATAAAAATTTTCAAAGAGTAGAAGTTGAGAAGAATATCAAGAGAAATTGGTATTTTGCCTCACTATTTTCAAAAACAAAAAAAAAAAAAAAAGAAAGAAAATTTGTTAAGTCGTGCTGATTTACTTGAAGAATAAGGTTTAAATAATAGAAATGTTTACGACGTTAAACTTATTATTTCCAGCCCTTACGATAAATAGCAATAGAATGAATTGTTTCAACAAATTTAAGAACATTGATACTGCCCAATTGAACTAGCAACTGCAAGGTTTTGTATACAGTGTTCCCTATATCTAATGAACGCAGCCTCCTGTGGTAGAACATGAAGTCTGCACCTTCATAGAGAAGGCCAGCCGCCCAAAGAGTCAGCAGGTCCACAGGCGAAAAATACCTTGACATTTGAACAGCCTCCACGCCACCTACTCTGGAAAAGCACTCCCTTACCAAGGAGTTCTCTGAGGTTCGTGCGCCTTTTAAACATTTTACAGCTAATTTCACCATGTAGGCATCTACACGCTCAAAATCAAGAGCGCTGTAGATTGAACTAGATGACGGCCTGTGAAATTCACCATTTGGTCCCAAATATGGTCTCAAGCCGAGGCAAGCAACCAAAATCATTCTCCCCCATCTCCTAAGCCTCTCCATCTGGTGAAGAGAAATCCCAAACCAAGCTGGAAAGGCATAGGAGATGACAGGGTGAATGACTTGGCGATATTTTAAAAACGCACTCTCCTATCGAGACCTCCCGTACTTTTTTTGTTTTTTAGAAAGAATCTAAATTATGAAAGGAGTACATCGATTAGGTGGACGGTCGAGCAAGGTTTTATGTTCTTATATTTACGCAAAAGAATCTTTTGTTCAAACCTTGAGTTCACCACCTAAGTTTGAAGGTTCTTATAAAACCTCTTGCTTTCTGATAGTAAAAAAATATCTCGCAGATCCAGCTAATTGTCACTTAGGAATTTGAAACACGCGTGAGTCACATAGTAAATGTTCAGAGGCTGTTCGCAAATCTTGCATTTTACATGGTGCAAAATGTCCAGTAAGCCATCCCGAAAATATTTGAAATCAGTCTTATTGCCTTTGAGGGGTTTTTGAAAAGAACCTCGAGATAAGGTATTGAAAGGCCTTGCCAGTATAAGCCCAGTGAGAGCTTCTATCTAAGCTTAAATTTCATCATATTTCATTTCATACTGGCTGTGATGTAATTAATCTCCTGTAATAGTAACTTAATTTATCGTTTGGCTACGAATCAAAAAAAAAAAAAATAAAAAATAAGGAAAAAATTACATAAATCGTCCCACTGTACATATACATTTTTATATGTGCAATGGTAAAGTTAACGGTTGATTTTTGTATTTCGTTCTCTTAACAAAATAATGCTAAAATTGTTTTTGCTCTTTTTTTCTTTTCTTATTTTGTTTTGTTTTATAAAACGTTCTGTTATTTGTTGGAATTTATATTTTACCTTCACCTTGAGCACTACCTTTTTGCTATTGTTGTTTTTTGTTGTCGTTGTGTTTACTTTTTATTTGAAGTAACTGTAAAAAGTTGGGGTTTTGTTTTTATGATTTTTGGAATTGTACGAAGCATACATAAATACCAAAACAAAACAAATTAAAATTTAATGAACTTTTAAGAGAAAAAGAAGGGAAATAGAATTTTAAAGAAATTAGATGAGGACTTGTATGATTAACTGACATTAAGAAACTAGAATGAGAGGTAAAAGTCATTTTGACATTAATTCTATTTTTTTTCTTAATGGTATTTTTACAGGGTAACTCAAAACTCATTAAATTTTGCCAACCTAGAAAAACAATTTAACAGCTGCCAGTATCAGGTTAAAGCAATTCTAAGCCAGAACTCGTTTTCATCGTTTAACAACATTAAAAAAATATTAAAAGTTTGGATTAAGATTTTCGCGCAAAATTGGTCTACATAACTTTTACCCTAAGAATTTTGTTAGAGAATACTAAAAAGAGCTATAGACCTTAAATAAAAAAATAAAAAATAAAATAAAATACAAATATTATCATAAAATTCCATCAAAAAGAAGAAGATTCTAGGGGCCAAGTGTATTCCAGAAGTGGCTTAACCCAGACCGTGCTGCAACGTCAATATCTGGGGGCATCATTATACTACAGTTATCATAAAATAACGCTAATAAAGTAGTGACTAATACCGGTGGGTTGTTTTTTTTGTATGGCCCATGAGAAGCTTTTTAAATGGTGGGGTTTCTCTTGACTGCAAATACCACTTTGTTTTTTCCTTTTTTCTTCTACTTTTTACTTTGTGGATTTCGTTAGATTTTTCCCTTGATCTCTTGCTTTAAAAATGCGCGCCGCTACAACAATCTGTGACTCCGGTGTAGACTTGTGTAGTTCATAAACGAACTAGTTCATTTAAACGATTCCATAGATTGAACTAATCGAACTAGTTCATACTTTTAAGTACAACTAGTTCATTTTTGAACTATACTTATATGAACTACCAGACAAGATGAACTAGAATTCTTGTCTTTGTTTCCTTGTAGACTATTTCCGACATGAAATTAGTGCTGCCACGCATTTTATTTAACATTCGTTATAGCAATGTTACAGTGTTGCTGCCATCATATTTTTAAAAGAGCATTTGAACTAAAAGAGCTTTTGAACTCAAGAAAGCGTTTGAACTAAAAGTATAAAGTAGGAACAATACGTCTACAGAACATTTGAACTAAGAGATATTTTGAACTAAGAAGAGCGTTTGAACTAAAATTTGAACTAGTTCATTTTCAATCTATGAAATGCAACAACAATCTTAGTATGTTGTTATTTTCTTCTCTAATTAAGGTTAAGGCGAATTTTAGGCCTCTATTTTCTTCTTTTATTTTACAGGCGATCTTCAATTTTGTTCTCTTCTCTTTTAATCTCTTCAATTTTAATTTTAATATGCCTTTTTAAACTCATTTAAAGCAGCTGCAAGATAATTTTGTTTTCTACGAATTCTCTTTTAATTATACGGAAGTCTTTTACCATCTTAGCTGCTGTTTTCTAATCACAGTCTGCCCTCATATTCCTTTTCTTTGCCACTGCTTATCTAATCTATCGAGACTCCGAGAGGTTTGTACTGTTGTTTTCATTTAGTCGTCTTTTTTTAGAAACAACTTATTAAGAATTATTTTGCTTTATATTCATACAGCTGATGGGAATTGAACTTATGATCTTTTGTTTTACAACAAACAGACAGCTCAACTAACGCAGCCAGTTCGACTGCTCAGCACATTTTCCTGCTCACATAGTGCTTGAGCTCTTTTTTTTAAATCTGAAAGGTCTCCTTGTTTTCTAGTTTTTAGGCCCTCAACAAGTTCCGGGTACTTTCCATGAAATTAAACGAAAATAGCAAAAGCAAAAAAAAAAAAAAAACAAAAAAATAGTAAACAAACTGTAGAAGAACCTTTATTTTTAAATGCTTAAAAATTAAAGTTTTCTTATCGATTTTAAATGGAAATTTTATTTTAATTAATTAAATCGATTGCCAACATAATGAATTTATTTTTCAATTCAATGATACAATATGTTAATTTTAATTCAAATAAGACGATATCTTGGCTGTATAATTAATTAAAAAACTTATTGTTGTTTTAAATAAAAAAAAATCATTTTTCTGAAATTTAAAATAAAATATTCAAATATTAACACCTTCGTGAACTAAAGACAGCACATTAAAAAAATAGCAAATTTAAAAATGTTTTTTTGTTGTTGTTGTTGTTTTTGACTGCTCCCAAAATTGTATAGACTCCCATGACATGCGCCAACGTGCGAGTGCAAAGTACGTACGTGAGTTAATAAATTCATTCATGATGATGGGCAGAGCATGATAACGAACATAATTACGGTGAAAATATTTATTATGCAGGCAAACATTTACATACACAGATATGTATGTACTTTAAGAGTTGTAAAAGAATTAATTCGTTTAAAGGAAGTTTTAACTTTTTATACCCTTCACCACAAAAAGTGGCAAAAGAGTATATTACAGTTATAATATCTATCTCCGACCCCATAAAGTACATATATATTATGAGTACTCATGCATATCGAAGTTGACTAAGCGATGTCTGTCTGTCCGTCCGTGTTAGTGTCGAAATCATTTTTGCCAAGGCACTAGATGAGATAAAGAAAATTTCAATACGTCAATCGATAAAATATAGTGTCGAAAGAGGTTCTATTGAAAATCAGCAAGATCAGTCCATGTCCCTCGAGGCAGTGGGCTTAGCACCAAGCCTGCTTTTAATTCTTTTTACGTCATTTGACAATGAAGTAACTCCAATCAAAAAAAACAAAAATATAAAGCGATAGAGAATTAAAAAAATAAGAAAAAAAAACATTAATTAAAAAAATTTGCGCTCGCCCATATTTACCGAGTTATGGGCGTCTGAAATTTTCATAAAAAAGTTCGACGGTCAATATGGGTACCATTTAAAAGCTTTTGAAGAGATCTTTCGAAAAATTCTTAAAATTTAAAAAAATTCTTAAACCATAAAGAGTCAATAACATTTTTATGTATATTTTATTTTCTTATGTTTTAAATCTCTGTCAGCGCAATATTTGTTTTTTTTTAGGAGCTATTTCAGTGAGCTAGATTTACATAGATGGAAATCTTGAAAAGGGTAAGAATTTCTATAAAGAATGCTCCGTTTTAAGAGTTTAAATCTTAGTTTACTCTCAAGCTATTTTGTTTGTCTAAATATGGCAATAAGAGACCTATAACAGCAAGCGGGTTTGCTGACGAACTTATCCCAATCAAAACACCGAGAGAAAATTTGAGCACTATCCAGTCCTTGTTAAAATTTAGCAGTGAATACAGGTTATAAAAAATTTGATAAACACGTTAGGGGTTCTATTATAATGAATAATACAGGAATTGTTAGCATAAGCAAGAGGAGAAGACTATAACTTCTCTGCTTCTTTCTTGTGCTGGCTGACCAGCATCAACCTGTCCGAAATTACACAATAGGAGCCTAAAAGAATTAGTTTCTTCACACAAAGCAGTGGGAGAATGATACACTGGCTCTTCTTGGTGGGACTGTGCCTCGGACTTACATGTTTGCCTTGTATTCCTACACTCCTCTCTTCCCTACTTTTTATAAGTGAAATACTCTACTTTCCTTATTCTCCAATTTTTCTCCTTTACTTTTTGAAGCTCTACAGGTAAGATCCTGGAGTAATCAAACAGACCCAAGCAGGTTAGACCTAACCTTCTTAACAGCCTGTCAAAAAATTTTTTCGAAATCGAACTCTAATATGGGCTTTCCTTGGATAATTAATTCTAAATTTTTTTTTCAATATGACAAGCCACCTTAGAATCATTAATTTTTCTCTTTCTACAGTACGCCAACAGATTATTAACCACAGCACTTAAGGAACTGTACTTAACTATTAAACGAGTCGTACCATCCCTGACTGCAATTAATTATCTAAAAGCTGTATACGGATCCAGTCTATCCTCTCTGTACTTTTGCGGACTACGTGTAAAACAAACTTAACGTCCCTTTCTCTCAGTTGCGGTTACCAAACACACAATTTTTTTAAATAAAAATTAAATATTTTTTATTTGAAATAAAAAAATGAACTCATTCTTTTACGTACCTGCCTTAACCAGTCATTACTTATGATGATTTGTCAAACTGCTAGTTTATTTCTTTTGTTGTTGTTGTTATTTTTTCTATCTGCACAAATATTGGCTCGTGAGTTTTAATCGTATAATTTTCTTTGTCAGGTTTTCGTCTTAAACAGACATTAGACAAGTAAAACATTCATAAAAAAATAAAAAAAAAAAAACGATTTTTTTTAAATTCATGCGTGTCACAATAACAATTCATGATAAGTTTTTCGAAAAAAGGTGTCAATTGTATTTAAATTAAATATTTGTTTTAATTTCTTACTTCGTTTATATTTAAATGTTGCACTTATTTAAAATAAGTGTCTTTCTCTTGGTGCAATCTAAAGCATGTTACAACATTTTCAACAAGACTTTGAAATAACGAACACAAAATGAAAAATATCTCACATAAATTTTATTGCTTTTTCTTTAAGTAAAAGTTGAAGGATGATTGCGCAAATTTTTAAAATTATTGCTTGTAACAAAATCAAATGTAAAAATCATTAAGAATGTATTTTTTTTTACTTTCGGCTCCTAAGTGTATTTATAAGTCTGAATTAAAAAAAATAGGAAAAAGTACTTTTTTGGTTCTTTTCCTAAACTCATTAAATTTCGTAAATTGAGCATTTTTTTTAGAAAGAGATCATATTTTGGTTAATGCTAAATTACAAAAATAAGCTTAAAACAGTAATTGCTCAAAAGTACTTTTTTGGTACTTTTAATAAAGTATTAGCAATAAAAAGTATACGATGAATTGTTTAGCTTCCATTACAAACTGTTAGTAGTTCTATGCCTAAATTATTGCAAAGGCTGAGAATACATAATAAATGCAAAAAAATTTTTTTTGGTACTTTTTAGTATTTTGTACTTAACGAGTTATTTGTTAATCCTTCTCTTTTAAATCTAAAAAAAATAATATGACTAAAAAAATTCTTTATTAAAACCTTAAATTGATAATAGTACTTTTTGGTACTTTTAGGAAAATGAACTTAATGAAACTTATAACAATATTTAAAAAGTAGGAGCTATAATATCTTACACAAAATGTACTCATTATGACATTTTTTTAAGTTCAGTAGCAGTTGAAATTTTTTTATTTCTTTAATTTAAAAATGACAAATTTAAGTGTTTGAAAAATTGATTAAAATTTTTAAAATTCGTTAAGTTACTTTTAAGGTACTTTTCATGTATTTTTTTATATAAAATAAATTTAGTAAATTCTCTAATTTCTAACAAGACATGTAATTTAAAGTAGAGGTAAAAGAGCGAAACTTTTTTGTACACGTTAAAAATAAAATTCATTTTCAAACTTGTTTAAAACATCATTTTGGTACTAATTTAAACTCAACAAATATGATGAGTTAGTATTGGTTTACAGAACAATAAAATTGCAGCATTTTACTAACACAAAAAAATATTATTTTGAAGTTTTAAAAGTACTTAAAACTCTGTGTTTTCAAAATAGTACTTTTTTGGTACTTTTGTTAAAATAGCTAAAAAAAAAGGAAACGAAAATGCTTTTCATAAAAATCATAAAATATTTTTATAGTGGGTGAAAGTGGAAAACTAATCATATACACAAAAAATACACAAATTTAAACAAATTAAATTAAAAACTAATGAAACTACATTTTGGTACTTTTGAAAAAAAATATCAATAGTTGCAAGCTTTATATTTTTTCTAAATGTAAAATAAAAAATGTTAGTTATTTTTTTAGTCATAACTTAAAAAAATCCTGGCCTTAATCTTAATTTAAAGCATTTTTTACAAAAAAGTACTATTTTGGTACTTTTGCAAGGGGAAAATATTTTCACAAATAAAAAGTTTTGTACCTAAACGTATGCAATCTTTAATACTTTTGGCCAAAACGTTACTTATAGGTTACAAATTTTTTAGTGTTTGAACTAAATAAGAAAATCCCAAAAAGTACCTTTTTTTTTGGGAAGTTTTTTAGAAATCAACGCAATATTTAAAGTTTTTTGTTGCTAAATTAATTGTGTACACATTTGTAACAATTTAATAATTTAAAAGAAGTAAAAATATTTCCCAAGCATTCAATTGGAACTGGTAAAACCAAATTTGAATTGATAAGACTAAAAGGTACTTTTTTGCTACTTTTAGTAATACAAATATATGAATTACATTATATGACCAATTTATTATTTTCTATAAAAATAAAGTAATTAAAAGGATATGAGACCAATTTATCATTGATATAAAAGAAGGTTCTTTCTTTTTTTGGTACTTTTTTTTCAAAAATATTATATAAAAAGGGAAACATATATTTTTCGCCTAAGATTAGAAAGAAAAATGTATTCGAAAAAATATTTTTATGTAAATAAAAGTAATTAAAGACAAAGTATTTTACTTTCTTAAAAAAGAGGCTTAAAACTACACTCTGCTTACGTAACTTTTGAGAGAGCTTTTCATTGAAAAATTTTTACATTTTCTTACCTTTTTTGTTAATAGTTTTACATAATAGTTAAGAAGAGATATCTGGAATAAAGAAGTAAGTAATTAGTAAACTGGTGTTAAAAATGTTAAAATAAAATCAAACAAATCACAAGAAAAAAAAAAACATAATTGAAATTAACAACATAAAAAGTGATCGTATCAAACCACCTTTCACTTTATTTATGATTTAAATTTAAAAGATATTAAACACGTAACTAAATAATCTTTTATGTAAAAGAAACTTGTAATAAAAGGAGCTTAATAAGCAGACATAAAAGAAATTCAAAATAACACAAAAGCGGTAGATAACATATTTTTTAACAAAAGTACTTTTAGTACCTTTGACAAATAAATTTTTAAGCCAAAGTAACTCATGATATTTTTTCAATTTTATAATGACAGAAATTTTAAAAACTAAAATTTTAGGAAGTTTCGCAAAAAGTACTTTTTGCGTACTTTTTTAAGTAAACGTGTATATGTAAAATATTATTAGTAGAAACGATGTTAAGACTTGTTAAGCCCATAAATAACTGCTTAAGAACTTATTGTAAATATTAAGGGATTTAGTACTTTTAGTATTTTTTTAATAATTTTAGTACTATTTAAGTACTTTTTTCAAAACGTTTGTCTTCAGCTTAATTGCCAAAAATATATAAAAACCTACACTAGGATCTATTTTTTATTAAAAACAAAATTGCACTTTCAAGCAAAAAACTTTTAACGATAGTACTTGTGTTATAAAAAGTACTTTTTAACAACTTTTTTTTAATCTAAATATATTATGTGGTAATTTATTAAAATTGACAATAAAGTGGTTAGGACAATTAGGATGTTAAGAAATGTTAACTTTAACAAAAATCTTTGGTACCTTTTAAAAAAAGTACTTTTTTTGGGTTACCATATTTCAAAGCGTACCTTTAATGTTTTTATGTTCTATAAAGAAGTTTCATGTTAAGCTGAAATCTTTATTTAATTACAAACTATGTTTATAATTTTGTTTAACTTCTTAATTAAAGAAAATCCCCTTTTTGGTAATTAAAAAATAACTACTTTTTTTACTTAACTTTAAATTTATCTTATAGTTCTTAGTTTTTTGTTGGTTTAAGCTTTGTAGCATAAATAAATAACACAATTTAATAATTTTTAATTAAGGGTACTATTTGAAAATATGTCACTTTTTTGGTACTTTTTGGAAACTTAAATTTTTGGTGTTTTATCGAAATTTTTTTGTTTTAATTATAATTTTAAGGTGATTTCATATAAAAAAGTAATTATTTTACTAAGTACTTTTGGTACTTAAAAAAAGGTACTTTTTAGAAAACTTTTTATTTTGTTTTAGAATGGCAAACAGCATGATTTTTGATTCTAGCTAAATCTTTTTAGTAATTTGCGCTACAGCTGAAAAGTTTTAGAGATACTGTTTAAAAAAAATTTAATGGGACTTTTTTCAAATGTACGTTTTTTGGTACTTTTTAAAAAAGTACCTTGTTTTATATATCTTACAACGTTTGATTGCATAAAAACCTTTAAATTGCAGTTAGACAACAAAAATCCCTAAAAAGTACTAACTTAAATAATCTTGGTACTTTTTTAAAAAAGTGTTTTATTTGTAATATTTATAACTAAAGCTGGCTGATGTTTAGAACAAGCAGAAAGAAGTCTAAAGTTATACGAATATTTAAAGCCTAATAATTTTTTTTTGATACTTCTTAATAGAAATTTAGTTTTTAATTTTTTATTTTATTTAAAATTTTTATCACTGAAGTAAATGTTTTTAACAAAAACCGAAAAAACTTAATTTGCAACATAAAACTTGTGTATAGTTTTTGGCTTTAAATCATAATAATCATTTACTATTTAAAAAACAACATTCCATACAACATTTTGTGGCACATTTCACTTTCTTTTTTTTTTTTTTTGGTTTCTTTGTGTTTCTTTGTTTATTTTTTGGTTTGTTTTTTGTACAATTCCAAGTTGCAATCAACATTCCCATACGTGGAAGATAATGTTGAGGATCATGTTTAAGCAAAAATATCTTTAAACAATGACTTAGAGAGACGCAGTGGAGGTCTCTAAGCATCAAGATAGATATAAATTTCAGAGATATAAAATTTTTTATTTATGTTTTTTTTTAGTATTTTTATTGCGAATACTTTTATATGGCAGTTTTATTATACAAGCAACTTTGGAACACTTGCACTTGTTTATTTTTTAAATTGTATCAATCACAATTATTTTTACAATTTTTTATGATTAACTAATAAACTAGTATTTTAAAAGCAAACAGTGGAAGCTTTAATAAGGAGAAAAAGAGATTCTATAATCGATTTGTTTAAATTTTTTTCTAAGAATTATAAAAATTAATTACGCAGAACTGGTCGGAGTTAATTGAGAGCTTGATTTTGATGACTTAAATAATTTGAAAGCATAAGACCCAAGATCACTTATTTTAGGTCTGAATAGCTTTTATCTACTTCTCCCTTCTTACCTCATCGAAGTCATATTTTGCAAAGTCTTTTCGTACAACCTCAAATCTAAAATTGCTAATAATAAGTTGTGTATAATAAAAATTCTGAAGATTAATCCAATCAAAATATCACAGGTTTTTAAAATCCAGTGGAAATTATCAATTCACTATTTGTATTTGGGGCCTCAAAGTTTATTCAATAGATTAAGCCAACTAATTTGAGTCTTAAGCATCTCCTTGCGATAACTAGATAGATGGCTGGAGGGTTCCACACAACCCCCCTATAATCTCGTACGTCAGATAAATGGGCCTTTAAACGTTAGATTAGGTCATTTTGCAAAGAACACAAGTTTATCCTATAAATTAAGCCCAAATGGTCCCTTAAAGGAATTTATCTACCTGACGTTGCAGTCCCAAAAATCTGTTAGGTTTCGAAACCTACTTCACAAAAAGTGTCGAGTAAAGAGAGTTGCTCTGTGGTCTCCTCTTCTTCTTTCATCATAGGCATTTCCAAAAAAGTCATTGTAAAGGGAATAAGTGTCCTAATAAGTCAGCCAGTAATTTTCCATTTTAAAGCCAAGGGATCCCCACTAGGACTACAGCTTTAAATATATTGGAGATCAGAAAGCAATTTGGTCCGCGGCCTCGTTAGCTAGACTTAAAATATATAATAAATTTGCCGATTCTGTAGATAGAAGCTTGATTTAGACAGTTGGGAAACACTGCAATGCTCTTGGACATAAAAAAAATATTAATTTGGAATGTTTCACTATTTCCTTGAGGTATATCTAGCATTCCCTAACCAATGTGGATGTAAAGTAAGTAGGCATCTTAAAAGGAATTTAGGGCAAATTTACTGTCGGAACATTAGCACATCAACCCAGTATGATGCTTCAGCAAGATTATCGTTTTCCTACACTGATTGGAAGACTGAAATTACTCCTCTTATAAAATCTAGGGATAAAGTCGCTCCTCCAGCCTATGTGTTCCTCCTTGATTCACTCGTGGCTGGTCCGGACTTGAAAACGTGGAGGTATCCGATGTTGTCGCCACGTATTATCTGTCAGCAGGAAAAATTGAGTGCTGTTACCATGTTATCTTCGTTGGTTGAAGTAAACTATAAAAAAAGCCATTTCCATTATGGACTTCATTTCAGCTACCATGGCAGCTTAAAGCCCAGGATGATTGCCAGATATTTTGAACTGACACATAGCCGTGCTTTATAATGAAAGGATAAGAATTCTACACTGCCAGGACCTCTCGAAGAACGAATATTCTTAAACCAAAACAACATCTTGACTGCTGGAGTTAATGACAAGATCAGTTGTTGGGATTAAAGACAATCTCAATCATAATTGTTTTGCATAATATTTTATCAGCTTCAGTATTTGTGACACATTTTTAACATGTAGAATCCCAAATAATCGAACAAGAAGGCTTATGGACTGTTTTGAAAAAGTTTAGTTTCCTTCTCTACTGCGTAATATATTGAATTAGTTTCCATATTTCCATTGATTAGACAGAACTGCTCTTAGGCACACGCCATTTATGAGAGGCAAATTTTTGTAATACTCCTGCTCTCCTCCAATGAGTAAATATCAGCGCCGAGATGTTATGGTCAAGGAAAAACAAAAGTCCTTTCCACCAACAAGCAGCTAGAAGTAAAATAGTTTTAAAGACTATAAGATGACGGCCTATTAAACAACCTCAAGTCGCCAGCCACCAAAGTCCTTTACTCTGACTGGTGTAATTTTTTGTCCAAGTCCGTTTCATATAGTTTTTACTGTCAATAATCCAGCCTATATTTGCTTAGCACTTCATTTTACTAGCTTTTTTCATTTTTTTATAATTAATATTTATTAGCAATTTTATTTATTTTATTTTTCTATTTTTTTTTCTTCTTAAATTTCATATAATTTTCTTAAGGAAATTGAATATGTGAGGAATGTGTTTCAAACAGATTTGGCTGTTACTTTATTTTTTTTTTTTTTATATTAAATACTTGAAGTAGTTTGAAGCTTGGTTTGAATGTGTCTGTGTGTGTGTGTGTGTGTATGTGTGTTTACATGTCATAAACTTAAAACAAATATTATGACTTGGAAAAATTGGTTCATTAGGTAAGAAAAATAAAATCTTTGATACAGCTTCGCTTGAGTAACTCAGGGAGGGGATAAACGAGTATGTGTGTGGGTAGAGATGAAAAATAAAAAAAGGCGAACTGTTATAAATCAGTTGATAATTATAGCGAAGCTGTATCTATAGCATTTCTATTGACTTAATGTGGCTCACATTTTTTGCGCAAAAAAAAAAAATAAAAATAAATAAATAAACAAGTAAAAGACAACATCTTGTGTTACATTTTAGACAAATAAATATTTGAAAAATATAACCCAACTAAGTTTTGATTTCTTACAAGAGTTTGCCCATAGAGGATTTACTGATTTTTCTTTTTTGTAGATTTAAAAAATTTTTAAGATCGTTATCCTTTGTGAGTCCTCATTTTGTTCTCATCGTTATTATCCAATTCATATGTCTACCAAACAATAGATTGTTCTTCGGACAGTGGCAAATCTGGAACTTGTTTAAATTTTGGGATTATTCGTAGTTAAAGTCACTACTTAGCTGAATGCCTCTTTATCCCACCACTGTATGAAACAATTTATGTTTCAAGGCATTGAAGTAAGAAAGGACATATGATTAATTTTTTTCCAATATAGGAAAAAGAATCCTCCTCACACCCCTTCATGCGTATATTTGGAGAATACCTTTATGATAAGGTAGAAGTGTAGACTGTCATACTTTAACACTAAACTGTAGTCACTCTTCGTTGCTCTTCGAAGAGCCTGACAAATAACTGAAATCCTTGGTTCTGTTGGTCACCCCCAAATTATCTCTTCAGGTTGGTGGATATATGAAGCCATAGCTAACCCGAATTCACTTTAGTCAGAAAGGCAGATATCTCTAAGAGAGCATTATCATCCCTAGGCTTGAAAATATTACCAAAATTGCTAAGAAGTTTCGAAACAACTGTAACTTAACAAGTAAAATTTAAAAGGTCATACATAACCACTCTGTCGGTACTTCGTTGTTGTTGTTGTTATTACAGCTCATTTGATGACGGAAGTTTTTTAGTGAGCAATATTTGGTTATCACAGCTTTTAATGGGTTGATAATCTTTTGCTTAGTGTAACTCGGTTCATTTCCAAGACTAGATTCTACTGCCGTGGTGCGCTAATTTTGCCGTCTTGCAAGAGCCGTCTTCATTGCCAAAATTTGTAGAAATTGTCCCAATATTTTGAAAGTTTGGCATTCGTGATAATGGCCTCTAAAATGTACTTTATTTTAAAAAATTAAGGAACAGTGATGCCACATGTTCAAAATACATAATATCACACAACAAAAAATTCTTACTAAAGTACTGAAACTTTCTAAATCTTATAAGCGTTGCGCATTTGTATGCTACAGGTTTTTTAACAAAATTATTCGTCTACAAAATTTTAAATTGCTGAAAGAAAAAAAATCAGTGTAGCCAGATTGTTCGCGGTGCAGTAACAACTCTTGATGTGAATTTTCTCGCTTAGTTTTACACCAGCAAGCAATTATATACAGAATAAACATTTTTTTCAGAAAATTAACGAACAGTGATGCCACCTATTAAAGAAACTATAAGCAAAAAAGAAAAATTTTTGTAAATGATTAAGTACCTGCTGCATCTTACGTGAATTAGCGTCGTTTTATATGCTTGCAGCATGTATTTTTTTTTTGCTATAAAATCATCTCTCCAAAAATGTTTCAGTTGCTCACAAAAAGAAAAAAAGTGTGGCCAGATTGTAGACGAAGAATAAATGACGCTAGACGTGAACTTTTTCGTTTAATTTTGCAACACAAATTATTATTATATGAATAGTAGCCTGTTTTAAGAAAATTAAAGAACAGTGATGCCACCTATTGGAAATACGTACAAGCTTAAAACAGTAAATTTAGGTGGATGTTTTGCTACCTCCGTTATAATACGTAAAGTTACATCATCCTTTTTGAAGAAATTTAAACAACAGTGATGCCACCTATTTAAAATAACTACACGAAGAAAGCAGTAACTTTTTGTAAATGAATGAGAACCTGCTGAATCTCAAGTGATTTAGCGTCGTTTTATATGCTTGCAGCATATGTTTTTTTTTTATAAAATCATCTCTCCAAAAATGTTACAGTTGCTCAAAGAAAAAAAGTGTGGCCAGATTGTAGACGAAGAATAAACGACGCTACACGTGAACTTTTTCGTTTAATTTTGCAACACAAATAATTTTTATATGGATAGTAGTCTGTTTTAAGAAAATCAAGGAACAGTGATGCCACCTATTGGAAATACGTACAAGCTTAAAACAGCAAATTTAGGTGGATGTTTTACTACCTTCGTTATAATACGTAAAGTTACATCATCCTTTTTGAAGAAATTTAAACAACAGTGATGCCACCTATTTAAAATAACTACACGACGAAAGCAGTAACTTTTTGTAAATGAATGAGAACCTGCTGAATCTCATGTGATTTAGCGTCGTTTTATATGCTTGCAGCATGTGTTTTTTTTTTCTATAAAATCATCTCTCCAAAAATGTTACAGTTGCTCAAAGAAAAAAAGTGTGGCCAGATTGTAGACGAAGAATAAACGACGCTACACATGAACTTTTTCGTTTAATTTTGCAACACAAATAATTATTATATGGATAGTTGTCTGTTTTAAGAAAATCAAGGAGCAGTGATGCCACCTATTGGAAACACGTACAAGCTTAAAACAGTAAATTTAGGTGGATGTTTTGCTACCTTCGTAATACATCATCCTTTATACATAAAGTATGCTACAGTTGTTGAAGCAAAAACAGGGTAGCCAGATTGTTGGAGGAGCAGAAATGAATTTTCTTGATTATTTGTTGCAATTATCTTGAAGTGCTTGCAGATCCAAGTGAGCAAACAAAAATTACTGATTTTTTAATCGTTATAAGAGATGATTATTTATTTTTGCGCGGGCTTTGCAAAAGTTAGTTTAAGGTTACAAACAGTTTGATGGTCAATAATAATTACAATTATATTTACTTCGTTTTTTTTTTTTTTTGAAAGATTAAAAGCGGAACTGTTTTTCAGATGCCTTTCATTAATTTAAATCTCTATTCTCATCAACAATTTACAAAAAAAAAAAAAATTATTTGTGTACATCAATGATTACATTCAAATCAACATGAGGCTTTTTAATTACATTAACTGAAATTGCTTTCAAATTACAGCATCATCAGCAACAACAGTTTAGGAAAAACACTTAAATTGAATTGATGTAACGTGTTGTAAACATAACAAATAATAATAGTAAATTATGCAAATTTTTAACTCTAATCAGCAGCCACTTAAACAGCTTCAAAACAAAAAAAGCTCCTTAACCAGAGATCAAAAAAAAAAAAAAAATATCTTTGAAAACAATGAACGTTTTTATTTTTTTTTTAATTTTCTTATCAAGATTTTGTTTGAAAAACATTAAATGTGAAAACCATTGAAAGATTTTTTTTATAAATTTTCATTTTCAATACTTGGTAAATGGTAGTAGTCAGTCATTTGTGGCTGAATATGTAAAGCAAAATGTATTTAAATTCATTGAATGAAATCAGCAGCAGGGAGGGAGGAGATACAGACAATTAAGCAGAAAAACCTCGCAGTGAATGTTTAAACTAAACACTTGTTCAAATGTGCACAATAAGCGAGCAAGTAAATGAATGAATGAATGAGTGAATAAATGAATGAATGAATTTAAAAATGTTTCAATTTAAGCTTTTTTTTTGTTTTTGTTGTTGTTGGAAAAGATCATTTAGTTTGTTTATGGTGATGCGCCACCAAGGGCAAGTGTCTAGTAATAAACGTTCAAAAAGATTAACAATTAAAAAAAAATAGTGTCATAATGAGAACAGTGACAGATTTAGATGAAGGCAAAGGTTTAAAATGATTTTTATTTTTTGTGGCAACACATTAAAAATAATTTAGAAGGTGCTGCTTAAATGGACTTTCAGTCATTGTAATTTCTAAACGGTTGGCAAGTCATTGTCTGTGAGGTTTCTCTAATAGAATTATTGTGTATGAGATTGAGGTTTCACTGAAATAAAGCGATCCTGATTTGTGTTATTTTATTTTCTTTCGTTTTCCAATGATTTTTAGTTTTTGACCTTTTATTGTTCTTTTTGAGCATTAAAAGTTATTTTACTTAAAATTACACAATTTCTACTGTTTCAACGTAATTTGAAGCTAAAAAAATTAGAAATTAAAATATATCTGAACTTAAGCCGACTTAAAATTATTATTTTTTTTTAGTTTTATTATTACGAAGTCATAATGTTATTTTGCTGTATTTTATGATGTTTTATAATTTTAATTATTTTTAATTTAGTTTAAAATTTGTATTTCTTATGTAATTTCATCATGATTCAGTATTAATTAATTTTAATTTTTTTATTTGCAAGAAAAATAGAACATTCAACTAAAAGGTCTCAAGATACTTTTAAAAAAATCTTTTAATATTAAATATATTTCTTTAGCTGCAAGATATTGCAAAACATTCAAAGCTTTTGTATTTAAACATTTTTTGTTTTATTTTTTTTTTGTCAGGAATATTTTTTTTGTTTTAGAAATACTGGTGTCTCTCTAACTTCCACTGAATGTGGTTTAATTTCCGTTTTTAAATTTAATCGAAATGAAATTAATTTTCTGCTAAGAGAAAACAACAAAGACTTTAATCATAAATTTGTTTTAATGGAATTTTGTTAATCCGCAAAAGAAATACATAATTTTGTTTTACAAATTGCCGTTATTTGGTTAAAAATTATTATTGTTGAACTTCTGCAACAAGGCAAAGAAGACAACAACAATGAACAGAAAAGTAGAAATTGCCTGAAGATAAAAAATTCTTAAAAATCTTAAAAAAAGATTCTGGAGGCAAAAGAGCAACGTAACAAAGAGGAAAATCGTTTGCAACTGTTGTTTTTTATAATTTAACTATTCAATAGATTTTTACTGAGGAAGATTTTTTTAAGAAAAAACAGCAAAAAAAAAAACCAAAAGATTTATTACTAAAATTAATGGGAGACACTAGGAATGCAGAAAAAAAAAACTGAAATAAAATATAATAAACTGAAATTATTTAGTGAATGAACAACCAGAGGCATTTGCTGTTGTTTCAAAAAGAAATCTTGCGGTTGACTTGCTACATGGTTGACTTTAACAGTTAAAATACAGCGTAAGTTATAGTGATAAGGTTACTTATATTTTTTTTAGCTTTATTTCTGTATTACAATTTTGGCAACTATCCAGGTCTATAGTTAAGGATACTAAATTTTTATAAGAAAAAGTTTCTAACATTTGTACAAAAATATAATTAAAGTGGTGAGTAAAACTATTAAACTGTAAAGAGATTAATTGTAAAAATAATACGACATTTACAAAAGACAGTATCTCCTCTCTTCGGATTATATACCCTTCACCATTTATCTGAATTTAGTTTAGTGATGTAACTCCAATCAAAAAATCAAACATGGAGGTGACAGAGAATTAAAAAATTAAAAAACAAAAATTACATAAAAATGCCATCGGCTCTTAAAGGGTTAAGGATTTTTTAAAATGTTAGTATTTTCTTAAAGATCTCTTTAAAAGCTTTAAAATGATACCCATATTGATATTTAAAAAATTTCGAAAATTTCAGAGGCCCATAACTCGGAAAATATGGGCGAGCGACAATTTGTTCGCTAAATTTTTTTTTCTTATTTTTTAGTTCTCTGTTGGCCTAAACATTTTTTTTTTGATTGGAGTTACTTTATTGTTCCAAATGATATAGAAAAGTCAGAGGCAGGTGTGGTGTTAAGCCCAATGCCTCGGGGGACATGGACCGATCGTGATGATTTCAAATAGCACCTCTTTCAACACTATGTCTGATCGTTTGACATATTTAAATTTTTTCTAGCTGATCTAGTGCCTCGGCAAGCTTGATTTCAACACTAACACGGAAGGTCAGGTGGACATCGCTCAATCGACTTCGCTATGCATAAGAAGTCAGAACATATACACTTTACGGGGTCGTAAATGGATATTGAAGAAATTACAACGGAATGACAATATTTGTGATACCCTTATCCACTTTTTGTTCACATTGCTACAATTCCAATTTTCTATCCTAAAAAGTTTAAAATTCACATCTAATGGGGACACCCTTTAATTCTTAATTCTTAATATTTATATAGTTATATAGAATATAAAAAAAAACACATTCACTGTAACTTTTAAGTATTTGAGTATAATGGTTTAAAAAATAGAAACATATTTGTCGCGTTAGCTACAAGGACACCCTGTAGTTTTTTTTATACTCGTAACTGTAGACGCAGTGATTCACACTTTGTTTAAATTACAAATATTTCTCCATAATAGTTTAAAAGATAAGACTATATATCTTAAATAACAGCGCCTATTGGAACACCCTTTAGTTTCAAAATTAAAAATTTATATTGTTGTTAAGGAGCACTTAAAAACACATGTTCTGCGTAAATTTCCCTTGTCTCTCTAAAGTGGTATAAAAGTAAAGGCTATATTTATCCAATAACATCACATATGGGGATACCCTTTAAATAAAAATTTGTTATTGCAGACATAAAAGTATATTTTCTGGGAAATTTTCAAGTGTTTAAACAAAACAACTCAAAAATTAAAGCGATATAAGAAACATTACGTTACTTATGGGGACACCCTTTGATATTAAAATTTTTGTTTGTTTTTACTTTCTGTTATTATATGGATGCCTGTAAAAATAATGTGTGTTTCATGAGGTCACCCTTTAATTTATCAAATTATGAAAAGAAAAGAATCAAAATCAATTTAAAAGTGACAATTTGCAGCGGGCATAAATATATATAAATATTAGCTGCCCTGTTTGGGGTACAGCGAGTGTAAACATCGCTTCAACTTTTACTTAAGAATTTAGTTTTTTAGGTTCATTACAAGACTAAAAACGAGGATTTATTTTTTTTTTGATGCGCACTGTTGTGCAGTTGAAATTGCATGTTTACGATGAGAAAAATCTAAATTATAATAAAAATTATAATTTATAGTTAAAAAAAATGGAGGTCAAACTACTTAAAACTGCCAACTTAGAGGAGCCATATTTTTTTTCAAATCTTAAAGAAAAATGTGCTGATTTATTTTGTTTTTATTTGTCAACTAGAAGTGAAAGAGTTGCCACATAGATTAATTATTAAAACAAAGTACGCAGTTAAATTAAAAAAGGTTGCCCTATAAAAGAAAACCCAAAACAGAGTGGCCATATTTTTTAAATATTTTAAATATAGAAGACAAAATGGGAGATACATTTTCCACGCCTACCAAAGTTGCTACATTTTTTTTTAGTTTTAAAGAAAGAATGAAAATTAAATTTCTTTTGAAGCGTAAGTGCTTCAATTACTGCACAGCATATTTTTTAACATCAAAAAACGAAGAATTACTACACTGAAATGCCATACTTTATTATATTTTTCGGAAAAAAATGAAGCCTAATTTTTACAGAGTTCCAATCTGTAGAGCAATAAAAATCATCACAAAAAATTTATTTTTCTCCACATGAATAGAGGACAGTGATATCTTAACAGTTGCAGCAAAATTCGTCACATACTTCATGCCTCATTGTCTAGTGGATACATATAACGCGATTTTGCTACTGGTCTCCAAAAGCAGGGATAAGCAGTAAGCTTCACAGCCAACTGAGACCACAACTGTAACAAGCCTCGTAGTCTTAACTACCATTTGTCTCCACTTGCTATGAATTCTGTGCATTCAAGGCTAGCAATCTCATATGCCCTGACATACCTTTTTGCGGCACAGGTCAGCAATTATATGGACTCTTCAGATAAATTTATACCGCCTTAAGCAATTGCCAAAATCTCTGCCTAAAGAATATTGTGAGGACTTAGACGTCTTTTTAACTTAGACTTTTGCATGGTTTGCAGAAAACCGTTTAAGAATTCCTTCTGCCATGACCGAGCGCTTAGCCATGAAACTTTGAAACCCATAATGGCAACTACATCACCCACCACCGATTAAAGCTTGAAACGAAAAAAATAATCTAATGATGGTTGAATATTTTAGATATCAAAATCATAATGTAAAGCACAATTTTACTACGAGGGCTGCTCTATATATTTCTGGCCTAATAGTGAAAATGTGAATATTTATAATCAAAAATGGTTTTATTGTTTTTCAAAGTATTCTCCAGCATGATTTATACACTTTTGCATGCGCTCAAACCAGTTGTCGAAGCACTTTTTCCACTCCGATTGAGACACCTCTAAAACATGGTTTTTGAACACTTCAACAGCTTCTTCTGGCGACGCATTTTTTTTCTTGATGTGCGGAAACAAGAAGAAGTCATTAGGTGCCAAGTCAGGGCTGTACGGCGGTTGACCCATAATTTGACGTTTTGGCCGGTCAAAAACGGTCTGGTTTGAGCCGATGTGTGAGAGCTCGCATTGTCATGGTGAACAATGATTCGTCTTCTCTTGTTGGTTTTTCGAATTTCTCCGATGACTTTAGGCAAACAAATTGTAGTGTACCACTCAGAAGTGACCGTCCTACGTTGCTCAAGCGGAGCAGTCGCAACATGACCAGTTTTGCCGAAGAAACAGGCGACCATTTGCTTCGAAGTGCTTCTTCCACGAACAACTTTCGTTGGATTTTGCTCGTCTTTGAAGACCCACACGGTCGTTTGTTGTTTCGTTT
This sequence comes from Cistogaster globosa, assembly GCA_937654795.1. NCBI lineage: Eukaryota > Metazoa > Arthropoda > Insecta > Diptera > Tachinidae > Cistogaster > Cistogaster globosa. Next base: position 7,198,048 of record OW569406.1, read on the forward strand.
CGGGCTCATACGCATAGATCCATGATTCGTCACCTATGACGATCTTATAAACGTCTTTTGAAACACCGCAATCGTATTTTTGCAACATTTCTTTGCACCAATCGACACGAGCCTTTTTTTGAGCGACTTTTAAAATGTGCGGGATCCAACGAGAACAAACCTTTTTTACGGCCAGGTGTTCATGCAGTATCGAATGTATGTTGTTGGAAGAAATGTCCAAGCATGTCTCTATCTCTCGGTATGTCGCATGTCGATCTTGCATTATGAGTTCACGCACGGCATTAATGCTCTCTGGCACACCAGCCGTTTTTGGATGACCTTCACGGAATTCGTCTTTGAGCGAGCTTCGGCCACGATTAAATTCATTGCACCAATTTTTACAGTGCTATAGGATGGTGCTTCATCGCCATACAAAGATTTAAGTTCATCAATGCACTCTTGTCGTGATAACCCACGTCGAAAGTTGTGAAAAATGATGGCACGAAAATGTCCACGAGTTAATTCCATTTTTTTCTATATTAATTTTTCAAGTCACTGTAAACAACACAAATAATGGTCGTACGTCAAAACGTTTTGAGTACGATTATGCTTAAAAATGACAAACTTTCGAATGGAAATGTCAGATTGCACTTGGCAGCACTCAGTGTTGCCAGGGCAGAAATATATATAGCAGCCCTCGTAAGTGGGCATTTACTTCAAACCCCAAGCATATTTTTCATTAAGAGAAGACAACCTATTTTAAGAGATATAAATTTTATTAAGGGTTGCCGTACTTTTTTTTCTTAAAAAAAAAATTACTCTAAAAATGGAGTTTATATTTAAGGCAAACGGAGTTTAAAAATAATTTAAATTTAAGGTTGCCATATTTAGGTGAACTTTAACTTAAAAATGGGGCTGAGTTATTTTTCTAAATGAAAATCGGGTATGAATGGTTTACGGTTGTTAACATTTAGAGTTTTTCTTTATTTCATTTTAAAGACATCTTTTTCAATGCGAAAAATCTTTTTTCTTTATGGGTAAAAAGTTCAATTACTTTTGTAAAACAAAACGCTTAAAAGTTTGTTTTACTCTTGAACTCATTACAGCAAATGCTTGGTCACGCAAAAAATTACGAGTATCGTATTAAAAAAGATGTCTAAATTAAGACAATCAACAACAATAACAAAAAACCAATTCATCTTTTTTTTTTTTGTTGTTAATATTTTTATTAAACTGTCAATGACATTTTCGCATTTCGATTTTACAGGTTTCTTTTCGTTTTTGCACACAAGGCACACCGCACCAACCACACTGAGCACAGGGTTGAAGAGGCAACAAAGAAAGTGAATGAAAAAAAATGCGTAAATGCAAGCAAAAAGTTGAAATTTATTTTTAATATCTTTATTAAAAGACAAAAAAAAAGACTTTTTTTTCTTTCTTTTTTTTTGAGAGAGATTTTTATAATATTTTCTTATCAAAAACAATCAGCCACTTGTAATGGTGGTCAACCCAATAAAATAGCTGTTTAAGAACCAAAAATGAACAACGAACTTCCCTCCACCGATATTAAGAAATTGATCAAATTATAAAGAAGAACAAGAACCGCCATCTGAACCTGAACCTAAGAAAAAAGTACCAGAAGTTAATACAGAAACTAAACCTGATCTGCCATGAAAGGAAACTGAGGAAAATACTAAGTAAGTTATTTGAACTAAGAGTCTGATCAAAGCGAATCTGTCGCAACTAGTCAGGCTTTACCACACTCACCGCTAGAAGGTTTGTAGATTTGATAATAGAACAAGTGACGTTGATATTGAGTTACAAAAATCTGCTGTCGAAGAAATGGAAGCTGGCTTTGACTTTGTACCATCACGTGGCGCTGGTTTTGCTAATTCATTCGCTAGCCCGGATGAAGAAGAAGAAACCCATCCTCCAGCAAATATTGTAGCAAACATTTTTGCTGCATATGATGCAGTACAAGTGCCAGAAAATATATTCACAAGTACTGCAAACATGGTACCAGCTCTACTAATACGATGATAGAAAAATAGTTCGGGCTCAGTTGTAGAGAATATATTCACAAGCAAAGCGAACGTTGAGTCAGACATAATATTTTATAAATGGACACAGCGGCCATATCATCAGCGGCAATTGATATTTACGCTGCAGATCGAGAACCTTTTGGTTCTGATAGTTCGGCTGTAGATGCCTTCGTAGATTTGAATGATGGTTTTGGAAAAAAATATTAATATTTCTATAGTGTGCAGGCACCAGTGTGCTCAAATTCTGTAGAAAGGCTTTAACATTGTTCTTAGACCAAAAACTGGGGGACCGACTACTACACCACCGCCAGCGCCAACACGTACAGCTCCAGCTGGAAAGCATTTAGGCGACAGTAGCCCGGCAGTAAATCTTTTTGAAGTTATTAGTTTTCCGGCACCAGCCCAAGAAGAGGATGCTGCTATTAAACGCACTTGTACCCAAAAGACTTTTAAAACTCCACTAATTGAAGAAGATATTTCTCAACCTCTAGAGAAATTTCCAACTCTTAACTACGTGAGCACTGGCTGGGAAACTTAACTGAGATAACCAATTAAAAAGAAAATAATTGGTGTGTTTCGAAAAAAGTATTCATTCGTTTGGTTACTAAAAATTATGTTCCAGTAGTTCAACTCTTTAACCAAGCTATCGATAAGCAAACCTACCAGGAACTTCTACTACAACCTTCGTATTCAGTTAAAAAAATAGCAGCTCAACAATACGACCACTTTGGCAAAATTTTGAAAATGAAATTGTAGTACGTCTTTTATAAAGAACGATCTGGCGTGAGTTCTAAACAAACAACTAAAGCCGAATGTATTACAAACTTATCAAATCGAAGGTGTCAAGGAGTTTGGTAGTGATCTTAAGAAATTACGTCCAACGGTTCAGCATGCAGCACAATCATTACAACTTTTGTTAATTGGTTTAATGAATTACGAGTTATGAAAAAAATGTTCTTTTTGCATTAAAGAAGCCCTTTTCCGTTTGACTGCCTTGCGTAAGCAACAAAATGGAAGAAGTGCAAGTAACAGCTGTAGACGAATTATACTTGGAACAGAATACATTTCTTACAAGTAAGTAATTTTTTTTAAGAAACTGTAAAATATTTTTAATTTAAGTTTAAGGAATGCCTTGTATTGAGCTGGGTGTTAACGATATGTGGCGCCAAGGTAAAGAATTTGTAGGCTGACTTTGTCGCTGTTTGGTAGTATTTTTGGCCTTGAGAAATTCTCGAATTATATTTCTTTGCGGTGCCTCTAACATTAGAAATGCGCGCTTCTTCACTCTGTGTTTGAGTGTTTGTAAATTTATTTTTTAGTTTCCTATTAAAGGGATGCCAAACGACAGGTTTGCCCAGTTTTAAATTTAAGATTTGCCTTTTAAAGAAAGAAAAGTTTAAATAAAAAAATTTAATTTCTCAACGAGGCATGTGAAGGCGTACCCCCCTTTAAAGGCCATTGATAACAATCTGCATATTTAAAGTCATTTATCCCCAATAATAAATAATTAAGGGATTCTGATTTTTCTAATGTTTGTTTTTCTAAGAACAAAGTACATTTTTAAGCAAAATCGTAGAGGTATTGGAGCAGAAAAACGGTTACTCTCCATAAAAATAAATGCCTATGAAACAAATATCTTGAGAACCATATTAGCGTCAGTTTTTAAATTAAGTGCAGTTTAGTCTGAGAGGTAAATGTGGTGTTGAACATGGACGCATGGAGATTACCAAATGGGACGACTGAGAGATAACTTCCCACAACAAAAGTAATTGTACATTTTACCTCATGTATACAACTTCAAAAGTGAGACCCTTTAAGCTTTATGAGAGTGGGTGTTTACAATAAAAAATAAAAAATTGCGTGGTAAATAAAAAGTAGGAGAGGGGGAACTTACCCCATGCAAAATGAATATTATGAATCCTATATCTGTTAAACCACAATAGTGAAGCTTTCTAAACTTAATTTAGATTACTCTATGAATAAAGTGAGTTTTCAAGCAAAAGTCTATGCGTTTAGGAGGGGGAGGGGAGGACCAGTACCTTTATAATAAATTCATATCTACAGAAATATTTGGTCCCTCTAATTATACGTATATTATTCTCTCAATAAAGTACGTTTTTAAGTAAAAGTCTAGTGGTTAAACAAGGAGTGACAGAGGCTTCTCATGTCAAATAATTTTTAAGTAGCTTTTTTTTAAATCTATAGAACTCTCAATTAGTTTAATTCAAGTTACTGTTAATATTGTGTTTTCACAAAAAAAAAAAAATGCCAAAGTAGTGACTGGGGGTAGCGGGTACCCCACAAATAAAGTTTTTATAATGCATTCTGTATTTGGAAACCTACCAATCTCAATCTTTAAGAGTTATGAGATAAAGCGAGTATGTACTGAAGCAGGAGATTGGTTAAGTTGGATTGGTTATAAAGGTTGCCACCTGACACAAAAAATATTAGTTACCTTAAAAACCACAATATTGAGGGTCATATAATTGTGTGAAGATAACTTTACACGGCAGGAGATTTTCTTTGGCCATTCTCTTTCACATTTCGGTGATATTTATAGGCTTCTTAAAATCACAGAAATTTTTAAATGTGATAATTTGGAGTCAATGTTATGTGCAAAAAATCTCAAAAATATTTTTATTGCACGGAGGAAGTTCAATACCGTCGAAATCGAAATGTAGCCAAATCTGGGCAGAGTAAATAGATACCAAATATTTGGATTATTCCTGATATTATATTTCCTATATAAACTTTTTCTAGATACTTTATAATTTAATTAAGAAAAATTATTCCAAGAAAAATTATGCGTTAATTTTGAAAGAAACTTTTTGAAGGTGTAACTCAAATAAAAGTTAGGTTTTACATTGTAGCTCAATAAGAATTTTTCTGTTTACACAATTTTTTACAAGTAAGGAATTTGGTTTTGCTCAAACAGTGTTGCCATTTTAGAGTTCTATATTTTGGTGTTTTTTTTAGAATTTTTAATTAAGCGATTTTTTTTTCAAAAAAATTATAAGTTTTATGGGTTTAAAAATTAATTTTAAATTTTTTTGAGAAGATCTTTTGCTTAAGAAGTTTTTTTGCTCAAACAATGTTGTCATTTTTAAGTTTTTATATTTTTTTTCTAGCTTAATCTTTTCATTTTAGAGTTTTTAATTAAGCGTTTTTCTTTCTACAAAATTATTAGTTTTTCGTGTCCAAAAATTGAGAAGAACTTTAATAGAGAACTTAATAAAAATTGATAAATATCAAAGCTTAAATGCGAACAAGTGTTTTATACTAAAACTAATCTTTAGTTCATTTTCTGGGTATTTTAGGATTCAATTAAAATTAGTTGTGGAAAAAATATTCTCTCGTTATTTTGGGGCACCCTTTATGAAGATGAAACTGAAATATAAGTTAAGTTTTGCAGTTTAACAGTGTAGCTCTGCTATATTTTACTTATTCGAATGATCTTTATTTCCCTTTCCAACCGCTTTCGTATTTCCTCAAACAGTGCTGTCAATTTAGAGTTTTTTTAATAAGCGATTTTTTAATCAATCATTTTATTTTAATAATTTTTTAAAATTTTTTAAAATTTTGCGATTTCTTCTGACTTTTAAGTATTATAAATAATTTTTGCGTTTTAGTTCGTAAATTTTTTTTGCACTGCAAAAATTTATTTTTCGTAAATAATTTATAAAATCTCATTTCGATTTATTTTTTTTTTTTTTTTTTGTTGTCAGTTACAATTTTAAATTTCATTTTGATTTCAAATTTGTGTCAATACAAAATCTTTACGTAAAAAGGTCAAGTTTTTTTTCTTTTCTTTTCTGTGTTTAAAATAAAAATTTCACTTTCTGGTTTTGAAAACAAAATTTAAATAAAAAGCAGTTTCACTTGTGATGTTGCAAAAAGTTTTCTTTAATGCAAAACGATTATTGGTTCATCATGGTAATCAATGGTATCATGATGTTACAATGCTTTTTGCAAAACATATGGACAACAAAAATGTTTACTAATAAACTTTTTTTTGGTGTGTTAACTATAAAAGCATTTTCATTTTGTAAAATAATACTTTTATGTGCAACAACAAAATGAACAAAAAAAAAAAAACAAAAACATATATATAAATATTTAAAATTCACTTTTTCCTCAATGTTGCCACACACGGCAACAACAGCAGCAATAATAAACGAAGAAAAAAATATAAGACAAATGGAAAAACAAGTTTCCATTAAAATGTTTTAAACATTAGATAAATAAATAAATAAATTTACAAACAATTTTTTTATATACAGCAGCATCTTTTAGGTAATTTTTTTAGGCCACTCTAAACGTATGAGACAGACGACTTGAAACAAGTTGCGTTTTAATTTCATCAGTCTCAAAGCTCATTTACAGACTCAGATAGGAACAACACTGGCGACTTAAAACCACTAACAAGTCATCATCCAAACTAACCCGCCATACAACATTCAACAAAAATGCATTTTGTTTAACAGTCAAGTGAGTTAAACAATTTAGCAAGTGACTAGACAAACGCAGATTATTTTTATTTGCAGAAAACACCCCTCCCCTCCCCTCACCAAAAAAAAAAAATATCGGAAAAAATACCAAAAAATTATACAGCTTAAAAAATAAATTAATTAAAAAAAGAAAAAAAAGCCAGTCCCACTATTGAGATTAAAGGAAATGATAGCTTAAACTGAGCTTAAATAGGCAAAAATAAATCTTGAGTTAAGATACAAATAAAAATACGAGAAATTTGCCAAATTTTTAAATCAAAATAGTTTTTATTAAAAATAACTCAAGCTTAAACTTGATTTAAACCTAGTTTTTATTAAACTTTAGCTACAATTGCTTTAAAAAAAATTATTATTTTAAAACGTAGTTGCTAACAATTAATTAAGTTAAGTTAAACTAAGTTTAAATATAATTTTTATGGAGTTTAATTTGTAGTTTAGTAACAAAAAACAGTTTTTTATTAAAAATAATTTTTTATAAAATTTTCAAATTAAGAAAATAATCTCAAGTTAATCTTAGTTTAAACTTAGTTTAAAATAAAATTAAAATTCTTAGTTTTAATGGAAAGGTTATCAAGGAACAAAACACTTAAATTTAGCGAACTTTAAAAAAAATGAGTTGCAGTAAAAAAATAAACTAGGTTTAAACCAGGTTTATTTTTATAATTTTTTTTTTGTTTTGTTTTTTTTTTTTTTTTTTTTTTGATTAAAAACGTAACATACATTTATAAAGAAACACATTTTTTTTTATATAAAATTAAGTTCATCATTTGATTAATTATAATTGACAATGTTTTTATATTTGACTGTGTAAATGCAAGTGTATGCTGAAAGAGTTGAAAAAAGATCTTAACATAATTTTTTCTTTGCTGCAGTATTTAGTTTTGAAATAAATTTAAGCATTATGAAAATAAAGTTTCACTTGTATATTTTGCCTTTTGTTGCATTTTTTTCTTTATTAATAGTAAAAAGATGCCGTTTATAAATAAATATTTTCTTTTTAGCATAAATTTTCCTAAAGAAAAAAGATTACTGTCCAGCAAAAATGTTACGTTAAAATTACAAAAAAAAAAAAAATAAAAAATAAAAATACAACCTGTCAAAAAGCTTAACAACTAATTCATGCACTTTTTTTTCAAATGCATCTAAACTAAGAGCTTCCTTGAGAAGTCGTAGAGCAAGTGTGTTTTTTTTTTTTTTTTGGCAATCATGTGAATTTGTAATTGTTAAAAACTCTTTTAATTTTTATAAAATCTTTAACAAAAGGTGTTGGTTGGTGGGTTGGTGTCTTTAACACACAAAAAATATTCACACACTGAAAGATTTTTAACAATTTCAAATATTCACTTATTTTTATTGTTTTAATACTTTCATAGCAAAATTTACACAAAAACGAAATTAAAAATAGTTAAGTCAAGATTAAAATTGACAATTGAAAGGTTTTCAGCTTTTCTTTTTACATTTATAAATTCTATTGCGGTAGGTATTTTTATAAAAAAGTTTTTTTTTTATAAATCAAAAATTAAACCAGGCTTAAACTGAGTTTAAATAAAGCTTAAAACATTTTAAACATTTGTATCATTACAATTTTTTAAGTAAATTATAAAATCCAAAAAATTAATGAATATAAATGAATGGGTTAATCCTGGTTTAAACTGAGTTTAAATAAAATTTAATTTATTTAAATTTATAATTTTTAAACAGCTTTAGTTATTTAAAAAAATCTTAAATAAGTCAAAGTTTAAACCTAGTTTAAGCTTTGGTTAAAATCTTTCACTAGTTCAGAGTTTTAAATTTAGTGGTTAATTTAAGCTTTAAGTAAATTAAAATTGTTAACAAGTGGTATTAAGATTTTTTATTAAGATTACATCTTAATCTTCGATTTGTGCTAGTTTAAGAACTCTATGTTTAGTTATACTGAGTTAAAAATAAAATTATTTTGACTTGAACTTAGTTGAAGCCAGAGAAAAATTAAAGGTGAAATATGTTAGTTTAACCAAATATTAATAAACGCAAAGAAATCTATTTATTTAGATCCTAGCTTAAGCCAAGTTTAAAGCGGCAAAAGGTGGTATTAAAATTTTTATTTTATTTAATGTTTTTATCTAAAATTTTAGCTAAAAAAATCATAGATTTTAAACCTAAGTTTAAGTTGAGTTTAAACCATAGTTAAATTAATTTTCAAAATTTATATGTAGTTTTTGGTTCTTTTTATATTCTGAGTCTCCTTATAAGCTCAAGGTGTATAACTCAGTTTGAATAAGCTTAGAGTAAACTTAGTTTAAACTGAGATCATCAATTTTTTTAAGTGCTTTCTAATATTAAATAAAATCAAGGTTAAACTTCGTTTAAGCTACTAACAGGTATAGCATGGAATTTTTGTTTTAAAAAATTTGGTATTTATGAGCTCCAGTTTTAATTAAAGCTTAAGCTAAGCTTAAGGAGAAAAGGGAGGAAAGTTTGCATTTTAGTTTATCCATTAAGTCTAGTTTTAGGTAGCTTAAGGGTAAAAGTGTAAATTAAACTTAGTTTAAACTAAGATTAGTCTGACTTAAACTTGAGTTAAACCAGGTTTAAAATAAATATTAAAACTTTACATTTGTTTGAGAAAGTTTAAAATTTTATAGCTTTAATAAATATAAGTTCACCTTACGGGAAACAGAATTGTGTGCCTAACTAGATGCTGGCTTAAAAACTTCTTTTCTCTCCTTACCACACTAATTGTGTGTGTGTTTGTGTGTGAGTTAAAATTTTTTCTTGTGTTTTTTTAAGAGTTTAGTGATTTAACCTGTATGATATGAAGGTAGTTAAGTTTTTGTTTGCTAAAGCTCTTGGCACGGTTGCTTTACTTAATCTACCGTTATGTACTTAGTAGTGTACAAGCAACCAGTCATACATTTAAAAAGGAATCTTCTTTCTAGTTTTATATTAGTAAACGTAACTGGTTATGGTAACACAGTATAGCAAGCTCTTGGGCAATATTTTACACAAAAACCTAAAAAAAAAAATTATATTTTATGTAGATGACTTTCACAGGCCTTAAATTCCACATATTCGTATAAATTATTTTTTAGTTTAATGAGTTTTCTTCCACATCTTGCAGTATTTTCTCCCAAACCACTAGATCTCTTTGTGAAAAAGATCATTTGCAAAACGATAAACTTGTCAACGTGAAAATGACTTTAAAGAAATTTACAAAACAAAAACAAAAAAAAAAAAAGAAAACACAGACAATTGTAATGGGAAACCTGAACTGATATGGACGACGATGCCTAGTGCAGGTCTCAAGTGATAGTGCTAGTGTATGAAGGTGGGTATTTAAGGTGTTGCAAATATTTTTGTTGCCGTTATTTAAATTGGATTAAGGTCAAAGAACTCACAGAGAAAGGCTACATAATTTAAATCATTAGGGTTTTTTAATGTGAGATGCTAAGGTTTTTATTCTACTTTTGAAGTTTTCTTCCCATTTTGTTTATAAAAAATTTAAAAAAATTAAGAAGTAAAACAAAAAGATAAATGAAAAAATATTTATGATATTTTTAAAAGAGCAAAAAATTTTTTTTAATTATTTTTATTACTTTTGTTTAATTCTACTTATAATATTAAAAAAAAAAAAAAAACAAAATGAAATTTTGGACATTGATATATTAAAAAAAATTATATTTTATAAAAATTTATTTTAAAAACCTATTTATTTTTTTAATCTGTCTTAATTCCTCTATAAAGTTAAAGCAATTCAAACATTACAAGAATCACCACGATATTATTTGAAGTTAAAATCGAAACTTGTAATCCCCCTTTATAACAATTAAGTTTCTTTCCAATGCAACTCACCCAGAAATAAGAAGATTGTATTGTCTTAAATTGTTATAAATTATTACTTAGATTTAATTTTTTTTTTCATTCTTAATATAACAAAAAGAATTTGAGACCTAGTTTAAACTAAGTTTAAACCTAGTTTAAACTAAGTTTAAACCTAGTTTAAACTAAGTTTAAACCAAGATTAACTTAATTCGAAATAACAAACTGACAAAAATTGTATTTGAAGAGGGTATTTAAATTAAAATTTTTAATATGACTTTTTATTAGCTTAAACTTGGTTTAAACTAAGATCTTAACTTATGGAAATCAATTTTAAATAAAGTGCGAATAAAATCTTAAAGAGTTTTTTTTTGCTTGTTACCTGCAAATAATTTGAGTAATTTTTTGAAACTCCTATTCGTTTAAACTAAGTTTAACTGTGGGTTTTATTATTTTAATAAGCAGTTGTGGTAACGCTTGTTTGACTTTCAATGCCTAAACAAATAATATTTATCAGTCTAGATCTAACAAAGGTTAGCAAATACTGATCCTAGTTTAAACCAAGTTTTACTTAAGCTTATGCTATACCAAGACACAGAAACTGATATTTGAATGAAAATGTGAAATCAAATAAAAGCTTAACACTGAAATCAACGTAAATTTTTAGAATTTCAGGTTTAAACCAAGTTTATCTAAATATAATCTTAGTTTAAACATAGTTAAAAGATAAAAATGCAGTTAAACTACTCAAATCAGAGTTTAAGTTAGAAAGTTAAATTAAATTTTCAATTCCACGTGATAAATTCTTAAGCTTGGTTTAAGCTTAGATTTTTTTGTACAAATTTTCTATAAAAGAAAAATTTCTTAATTAAGAAAAATTTCTAGAAAATAAAAAATGGTATAAGCTTTGTTTAGAGCGACCGATTTAGTGTTCTTAAGAAAGCTTTAATTCTGAAAATGAAAAATTTAAATCTTAATTTAATAATAATAATTAGTCCACACTAATTTACAGATATCCGCTAATTGATCAACCCTTTTTTTTTACAATATTTTTTCTCTGCATTTATTTATCCCCTTTTTATCTTGAAAGCTGGTTCGTGACATAAAAACAAAATATTAAATTTTATAATTTGTAATAATTTTAAAATTTATTATACTGAGCCAATTTTAAGACATCAAAAAATCAAAAAAAAAAAAAAAAAAAAAAATACTAAACACACAAAGTACTTAAAAAAATGCAATATTGTAGTATTTATTGTCACATGTCACGTTAGTTATTTTGTCATTGTTTATGTTCACGTAACAATTAAAAGATAAACAAAAAAAGCAAATAAAACAGAAGCTTAGCAAAGAAAAAAACCTTTAGACAAACCTATAAACAGTTAGATGACAAACAAATGCACATGTACTGCAAATGAAAAAAAAAAATATATAAAAATATGTGATGGTGGATATGAGCTCCACCGCCGCCAACAACAACTGTAAACTCCACCAACTCTTGTCGACTCCACCATGAATAGTTCGTTATCAAACGAATGCAATCGATCGTTGAACTTACAAGAATTCAACTGCAGTGCAAAGAAAAAGATTTTCATTTGTTGAGCGGTTAAATGTTGTTCACCTTGAATGAGGTGCAAGCCCAACTGGAATAAGCAAATTAACAATCGGTCTATTGTTAATTTTAGACAGACCGACAGACACACAAACACAGGGGTGGACAAATAAACAAATAAACTGCAATTATCATAGTCAAATGAAAAACTATTCAATTAGAAACACTTTAATTTAAAGATAATTGAACAAATGTAAAAAGCTAATTAAAGAATACAGCTACACAAGGCACTATCGAAATAAATACTTAACTAATGCTTCTAGTCCATAGATAAGTTATCGATATGCTAATTAAAAATAAACAATAATTTTGTTAATCTAATGAAAAGTTTAAAAGTTATCGATAACTTTGTTTTTATTTTACTAATCTTAGGAAGCTTATAGATTACTTTACTAATTTATGGAAAAGTTATCGCTTAATTAACTCATCTTTTAGAAAGATATCTATAACTTTTCTAATCTATGTGAAGTTAGCATGACTTTACTAATATTTAAAAAAGTATCGATACAATAACTTATTTATAGAAAATACATGTATTGATAACATCAATAATCAATACAAAAGTTATCGATAGCTTAACTAATCTTAATAATGAGTTACAAAATTTATTTTTTTTTTCATACAAAAATTTATTGATAACTTTACTTATTTATCAAAATGTTATCGATATACATATGTATCTATCCATAGAAAAATTATCTATTAATTAAGAAATTTATAGAAAAGATATTAATAACCTTACTAAACAATTGAAACGTTACCGATTAATTTGCTTATCCATAGAACAATTTTTGTTTATATAGAAAAGTTATCGATAAATCAACTTATTTAAGGAAAGATGTAAATAACTTCTCTAAGACGTTTTTTGCTAACTTAATAACCTTTAAAAAAAATGCCGATAACTTAACCAGCTTTTAGTAAAAATATCGAAAAAATTGCTGATCTGAAAATAATTATCGTTAGTTAGACTTATCTGCAGAAAAGATCACCTTACTATTTCATAGAAAAATTTTTGATGAACTTATTAACTTCTAAAAATATTATTGAATAATTTGTTTTAGAAAAGTTATCGATAATTTTAAAACATTTAAAAAGGTTATCAATTATTTACCAGTCTATTAAAAGTAACCGATTACTTTACTGATCTATAGAGAAAGTCATCGATAACTTTACTTATGAAAAAAGAAGTTGTCGATTACTTTGCTATCAGTAGGCAAATTTATGATAACCTTAATAAACAACTAATAAGTTATCGATTAATTTACATATCCATTAAAAACTTATCGATAACTTTCATAATATATTGAAAAGTTATCAAAAGATTTACTTATCTATAGCAAATGTAATTAGAACGTTTTTTATATATAACAGTTTTATCGAAAGTTCTACTTAACTTTACTAAAATATAGAAAAATAAACGATAACTTTAGTTCTATACTTATCTTTAGGGTAGTTATCATTACCTTTACAATCCTAGAAACTTTTCTTTCCATAAAATTAATTAGTTAGTTCTACTATTCTAAGTTTTCTGCACAGTAAATTTCTTTACAAGAAACACAAGTTTTCTTGATAAAATCTATAGAAAACTATCGATTGCAATCGAGAATTTTAGTAATCTATAGACGAGTATTTGAACACTTTAGTAATAAATTAAAAAATCTTTCAATTACGTAACTAAGTTATTAATCGACAAATTAACAAATTTATTTAAATGTTATCGATAACTTTACTAAACTTTAGGAAAGTGATAAATAAATTTACTTAGCCACAGATTTCTATAACTTTAATTATCTGTAGGGAAGACACTGATAACTCTACAAATATAAAGAAAAGTTATCAATAATTTTACTTATTTATACAAAAGTTATCGACAGTTTAATCAATTGTGAAAAAGCTATTGACTACTTGACTTATCTACAGAAAATATATAGATTCCACTCTTAATTTATAGAAAAACTATCGGTTACTTTAATAATCTATGGAGTATTTTATTATTAATTTTATTTATCTATAGAAAAGTTATCGATAACTGACTTATTTTTACTAAAAAGTTATCGATAACTTTAAAATCACAGAAATTATTGGTTAATTTATATATATATACAAAATTAATCGATAACTTTTTAGAACTCAGGAAAAATATTCGATAATTTTATTACACTTCTAACAACATGAAGTTTTGTTTTTATGAAATTATTTATCATTTTATAGAAATAAAATAAATTTTACAGATTAAAAATTAACAAAAACTTTAATAAATTTCCTATAAAAACATTTAAGAGGGTTTCACTTACTATCGATAACTTTTTATATCTTCGTAAAAGTTATCGATAATTTTACGAACCTATAAAAATATTTTGTTTGTTTAATTATTTTATAAAAGAGTTTAAATTATATTGATTGATCTGTGGAAAACTTTCTGACAAATCCTCTGTCCCTTAAAGATTTTTTATGATGACTCGATTATTTTTAAGCGAAGTAATCGAATCTTAACCTTTAATCGCAAACTTTTCTTTTGATTATCTTTTTCATCGAAAATTAAGCACAATTTCAAAATTGTTTACAATTCAATCCAACATTGTAAAGTAGGATTAAATTAGAGATTGAATATAAATTTCATGTTATTTTATGTCATACGAAGTATAATTAAATATATTAATAACACTATCGATTTTTTTTTGCTTTATTCTTTATTCTTTTTTGTATTTTATTTTTTTTTTTTTTGTGCCTTAAAATATCTGAGGCAGTTGTCAATCAGTTTTGTAACATTTGTGTCGATTTTGGTAAAAATAAAATAATAAAACAAATTTGTTTTTAAGTGGAATAACAAGTAATTAAGAAATCTACTGTAAAATTACACAAAAAAAAAAAATCCAAATAAAAATGTGCTTAAATGCAGCATGAAAAAAAAATACATTCGCGACAGTGTGAGTGAAGTATAGAGAGACTAGTGTTACTATAAAAGTCCAGATGATAAATTTTTTCTTAATTTTTCAACTGAAATTCGAGTTAAATTTCAACAGTTATTTGCAAATCACGATTTCTCACTACATTTGGATACAAAATAAATTCTACGATCTGTGAATAGCACTTAATTTGACATTGTTTGTGACTATTTGGGAGGAGACAGCTTAAAATTTTTGCCTTGTTTATCTATCTGTCAAATAAAATTTGTCTTGTCTTTTGTTTTGACAAAAAATTGTGTATTTTTTTTTTGTCTCTATTTTGTAGCAAAGAATGCTGGTTTTGCTTAATTTGAGAAATTAAAACCTTGATCTGAGGTTGTTTAAATTATTTTTTGTTAATGAGGATTTTAATTTATCGTTCTCACACTCCGCGTGCATTTTGAATATCGAAAATTATACATTATCAGGTTTTTTGAATTAATTATTAATTATTCACATTTTGTTTTAAGACGAATTAAATTAACAACCAAAAAAAAACGAAATGATTTGTTAAACTTTTTAAATGCAACCGGTTTAAAACTTGGTGCACACTACATTAAAAATAATTTCGAAATGTTTTCAGAAATAAAATTAAAAAAAAAAACAGTGTTAAATTCGATTGCTATTTTGTTTGATGCCTTCCATTTAAAGTAAAAAAACTATCGAAAAAATTAAAGTTATTGGATAATTTTTCTATAGAAAGAAAAGTTATCGGATAATATTATTAAGGAAGAGTAAAGCTATCGACAACTTTTCTATTACAAAGTATAGCTGTCGATAATTTTCTATAAAGAAGTAAACCTATCGATAACTTTTCTATATAAAAATAAAATTATCGATAACTATTCTTTAGAAATTGAGGTCAGTTTTCAATAGAGAAGTTACTAACTCTTGTGTAAAAAATGAAGCTATCGATAGCGTTTCTGTAGAAAGGCAAAGCTATCTATAACTTTTCAATTAAAAAGTTGAAACTATCGAGAGCTTTTCTATTGGAAAGTAAACCTATTAATAAATTTTGTATTCAAAAGTAAATCTATCGAAAAGCAATTCTATAAGAAACTATTCTATTAAAAAAAAACTTATCGATAACTTTTATGTAGAAAAGTAAAATTTTTTCTTCGGAAGTTCAGTTATCGGTAGCTTTTCTATTTAAAGGTAAACCTTTTGATAATTTTTTTATTAAAAGTGTTCCTACCGAAAAGCAAATCTATCGATAAACATACTTTCGAAAAGTAAACTTATCGATAACTTTTCTATTCAAAAATAAACTTATCGATATCTTTTATATTAAAAAGTAAATCAGTCGATAACGTAAATATTGAAAAGGAAATCTATCGAAAAGTTTTCTATTGAAACGTAAATTAATCGATAACTTTTCTATTGAAAAATGAATATATCAATAACTTTTCTACTGAAAAGTAAATCTATCGACAACTTTTGTATTTAAAAGTAAAATTATTGACAATTTTTTTTATCGAAAAGCAAATCTATCGACAACTTTTATATTAAAAAGTAAACTTATCGATAACTTTTCTGTTGAAAAGTAAATCTATCGATAACTTTTCTATTGAAAAGTAATTCTATCGATAAGTTTTCTATTGAAAAGTAATTCTATCGATAAGTTTTTTATTGAAAAGTAACTCTATCGATAAGTTTTCTATTGAAAAGTAATTACATCGATAACTTTTCTATTGAAAAGTAATTCTATCGATAACTTTTCTATTGAGAAGGTAATCCTTCGAAAACTTTTCTATTGAAAAGTAAATATATCGACAACGTTTCTACTGAAAAGTAAGTCCATCGATATTTTCTATTTGAAATTAAATCTATCAATAACTTTTCCATTATTGATAATCAATATTTTTCTATCGAAAAGCAAATCTATTGCAAACATTTTATTGAAAAGTAAACTTGTCGATAACTTTCCTTTTGAAAAGTGGATCTATCAAAAACTTTTCTATTGAGGAGTAAAGCTTTCAGTAACCTTTTTATTAAAAAAAAAAAAAAAAACGCTAGCGATAACTTTTTTATTGAAAAGTAAATCTATTGATAACTTTTTAATCGAAAAGTAAATCTATTAACAACTTTTTTATTGAAAAGTAATTCTATCGATAACTTTTCTATCGAAAAATAATTCTATCGATAACTTTTATATCGATAATTAACTCTATCGATAACTTCTCTATTGAAAACTAAATTTATCGATAAAAGTTATCGATGAAATTGTAACTATTGATAGCTTTTGTGTGTTTAAGTAATTTTATAGCAAACCTCTATCCATAATTTCTCTGCGGAGTATTTTACCTTTTTTTTCTTAAACATTTTTATGAAAAATTTCAACTTTTCTTTAGATAAGTAAAAAATATTCGTTTGTTTTTTCACCTTAAAAGAGCAAAATGTGTGTAAGTGGAGATAATTTCATTTTACTACCAAATGCTTTTCGCCTGTCGTTTTATTGTGTTTTGTTGCTGTATGGAAATTGATATTGATTTCATTAGTTGAACTAAAGCTTTGTGGTTCATATAAAATACTTTACGGTTCTTTATCTGCTCTACCAACAACAATAGTAACAGTCATCGGTCTTTCAGTCTTAAGCAACTGCAGTAGCAGTTTATTGCCACAGGGTCATACTCCACATACGACTAACAGTCTCTGTTTAGATTATTTTTGTTTTTTTTAGTGAGTCTCTGTTTCTACATGCTTTTGTGAGTTGTATGTCAAATAAAGTTCGTGTATTATCTGTTAATAAAAGAGAATTGTGTAGTAAATATATGGTTTTCTTCTAAATGTGGTTTGCGGTAAAAATTATTAACAAG
Source organism: Cistogaster globosa (assembly GCA_937654795.1). NCBI lineage: Eukaryota > Metazoa > Arthropoda > Insecta > Diptera > Tachinidae > Cistogaster > Cistogaster globosa. The sequence goes on from OW569406.1 coordinate 7,215,748, forward strand.
ACCTGATAAAGATTTTAAGTTCAAGCAAGAGTTTATTAGATAAACGTTTTGAATTATCTGAGTTGAAACAAATGATTATAAATTTGTAGAGATAAAAACCTTAAATTAAATTGTGTTTAAAATAAAATAAAAAAAAATTTTTACCTTTTTAACAGAACAATGGTTTTGTTTTTGTTTAAAGAAATTACTTAATTCATTTTTGTAATTCGAGTAGGTTAGAATTTATTTTAATATTTCTGTGTTACTCTTGGTTTATCAATTAACTTCTCTCGGTTTTCACAAGTATATAAAAGTGTACATCTCCTTTATAATTTCATAATAACTATTCCTAAATAATATTTACTTGCCTCACAATTCCAGAGTCAAGTTCTTTTTATATTTTATAGTTTAGCCCTTACCTCTTCGAAAAGCTGGGTACTAAATTATTTTTGGTACTTTTTGAAACCTTAAACGCTACTATGCTTTAAAGCTTTACAAAGCTTTAAGGTTAACAAAAAGCTTTGAAATGAACTTTTTTATTTTAAAACTTAAAAGCTTTTTATTATAATGCTTTGTTAGCTTTTCATACCTTTCAGCTTTTAAAAGCTTTAACCACAATTTTTGTAAAACTTAGTAAATTTATATCAACTTTTAACCATCTTTCGATATTTGTTATTCACTAAATTACATCATAAAATTTCTGGTTTATATAATCTGCTTTTAATCTTTATCTTTTAAAAATACAAAAAACAAAAACAAAAAAAAAAGTTTTGGCATTATGTAGCCAACAAATAATTAATAAAAAATTATTTAACGAAAAAAACAGCACGTTTTCCATGTTAGCAAGTGTTAAAAGACAATAATTATCATCATCATCATCATCATCATCATCATCATCTTCAGCATACGAAGATGCTGTCGTTTAATCAGGAAGTATTTTTTAAAAAATCAATAGAAACATGTTTTTCTTATTTTATTGTTTCATTTCATTTCTTTGCTTTTGTAATAAAACAGAGAAAACTTCTGATTAAAAGAAAAGGCAACTAAAAGAAAACTTCCAAACCGGTATCAAATTTAAAACTGTAAAAGAGTAAAAGAAAATTGTATTATTTTTGCTGCTGACCTTAAGTCAGTGCGTTATATGAAACCTGCCAAGTTTGGTAACAGGTTTTATGGTTTATTTTATATTTCATTTATTGCCATAATTTTTTTTTAAAGAGAAATTGGATATATGCCATAATTTCATGACTTTGGTTAAAGGAAAACAATTTTTTTAACACGACCAAAAATAACTTTTTCATGCGGAAGTTTAACACATAAAAATACAAGAAATTTTTTAATAAATAATTAAAAAAAAAGAAAAATATAAAACAGACAGCTTTTATGACATTTTCACTATTAAGGAGCTGTGAAGCTTTTCCTCATAACTCTATATTTTAATTCTGCAATGAAAATTAAATTTAAAATATTCAAGTTTGTTTTAAAAAGTTTTTAATGCTTAAAAAGAAAAGCAACAAAATGCATTAAAAAAAAAAGAAAAACAAAAACAAATTAACGGCATTGTCTGACCAAAATAGTAATAAAGCACAAAAGAAAAAAAAATATACCAGTAAATTGTAAGCTCAGGAAATATGAAGAAAATATTTATCAATTATTAAAAAAAAGATTCACCAAATATGGAAGCAATATAAATTAAATTTTTGAAAAAAAAAATATTTTTTTGGAAATTTAAGAATTTCATAATTTTTTTCAAGCTATTAAACAAAGAAATTAAATTTAATTTTTTTAAAGAAATGAATAAATTGATAAATTTTAAACTATATTTTGTAGCAATAATTATATAAAACATTTACATTTTCTTAAAAAATAAAAAAAGGGAACCGGTTTTTTAATCGAATAACCCATAAATAAAACACATTTTTGATTTAACTGTAATATTTTGAATTTTTAAATCGATAGTAAAAGTTGTCTTAAAATATATTAAAAACTTTACTTCATGCAAATAAGTAATCGGTTACTTTATATAGAGAAACTGGAAAAAAACATAATTAGAAATTTTAACCTTGAGGCAAGATTAGTCGGTTATTTAAAAGAGCGCAACCGCATACAATTGTATTCTATAAAATTTTTTAACCAATAAAAATATTTAACGGAAAATAATTAATCGGTTAATAGATAACCGGTTTTTTAATCGAATAACCGCATAAATAAACCACATTTTTGATTTAACTGTAATATTTTTAATTTTTAAATCGATAGTAAAAGTTGCCTTAAAATATTTTAAAAACTTTACTTAATGCAAATAAGTAATCGGTTACTTTATAGAGAGAAACTGGAAAAAAACATAATTAGAAATTTTAACCTTGAGGCAAGATTAGTCGGTTATTTAAAAGAGCGCAACCGCATACAATTGTATTCTATATAATTTTTTAACCAATAAAAATATTTAACGGAAAAAAATTAATCGGTTAATAGGTAACCGGTTTTTAAATCGAATAACCGCATAAATAAACTACATTTTTTATTTAACTGTAATATTTTCAATTTTTAAATCGATAGTAAAAGTTGCCTTAAAATATTTTAAAAACTTTACTTAACGCAAATAAGTAATCGGTTACTTTATAGAGAGTAACTGGAAAAAATAATCTAATTAGAAATTTTAACCTTAAGGCAAGATTAATCGGTTATTTAAAAGAGCGCAACCGAATACAATTGTTTTCTATATAATTTCTTAACCAATAAAAATATTTGACGGAAAATAAGGAAAATAATTAATCGATTAATGGGTAACCGGTTTTTTAATCGAATAATCGCATAAATAAACTACATTTTTTATTTAACTATTTTATTTTGAATTTTTACCATCTAATGGTAACAGTTGTCTTAAAATAAATTTAAAATTTTACTTCATACAAAAAAGTAATCGGTTACTTTATAGAGAGTAACTGGAAAAAAAACATGATAAGAAATTTTAACCTTAAGGCAAGATTAATCGGTTATTTAAAAGAGCGCAACCGAATACAATTGTTTTCTATATAATTTCTTAACCAATAAAAATATGTGACGGAAAATAAGGAATATAATTAATCGATTAATGGGTAACCGGTTTTTTAATCGAATAACGGCATAAAAAACCACATTTTTTATTTAACTGTTTTATTTTGAATTTTTACGATCAAATAGTAACAGCTGTCTTAAAATAAATTTAAAATTTTACTTCACACAAAAAAAGTAATCGGTTACTTTTTAGAGAGTAACTGAAAAAAAGAGCAGAACCAAAACGAAATTTTTTAAACTTTTTACTTAATTTTATATTTTAAATTTCTTATACAATGGCAAAATTGTTTCCATAAAATCTAGTAAATTTTTTTTCTTAGGAAACATATTCGGTTACTTTGGAAAGAGTACTTAAAAAGTAACTTTGTTTTAAGTTAAAATGCAAATGTATTTTTCTAAATTTCCTTTGTAGTGGCAAATTTTTCCTAAAATAAATATCAATTCCCACAAAAAATTATTCGGTTACTTTATAGAGAGTAATTGAAAGAAATTTCATAATTTTAAAAAAATTTCTATTTTATTTCTATTTTAATACCGATAGCAAATTTCTTACCTAGAAAATTTTGTTTTTACGAAAGGGTAATAGGTTACTTAAAAGGAGTACCCGAAAGAAAGTAAAAGTCATGATTATTTTAGGTTTGTTTATAGTAGCAATGTTAAGTAATAAAAACAATAACCCAATAATTTGTTTTATTAAACTGAAGCGATTTCAAAAAATTTAGCGGTTAACTTAAATTAAGTAACCGAACTAATAAAAGGTCATACATAGAATAAAGTTGTTAAAAAGGCAACCATTATCGAGTAAAGATGTTAAATAATATTTGAATATTTTTAATTGTATCAGCTTTTATCTCCAGAATCCTAAATTTCTTTTAAGGAACCTGTAGCTAGTAAAAATATTAAATTATTCGATTAATCGAAAAAAATATTTGATTCGATGATTAAATTTTTTTTTACAAAATTTAAGAAAAATTTTAATTAAAATTATTTATCGTAAAAAAATCTTTTAATTAAAAATAATACATAAACAAAAAAAATTAGCGATTTATTTTTTACAACTTTTTTTTTTTTTTAATTGTAATATATTAATGAACAAATCTTACCGTATAAAGACAGTTTAATGATCCATCCATTAAACTTTATCTGAAAAACATAAAAAATATCATCAATATTTGTTCGAAATGTGAGTAAAAAAATAAACAAAAAAACTTTTTAATTAAAATTTACATCATGTCGAAAATTTTGTACATTTTTACGTAAAGAAATATAAATTCCTAAAGTTTTTCGTTTATTTCACTTGTTATTTAATATTTTATGACCGAGCAGCGGTAGTACTCTTTATGAAATCTGTTTTATTACACATGTGAAATTTCTTGTTTGGAATATTAAATTGATGTGTCAAATTGCTTTGAAGTAAAGAAGCGAATAAAGATTATATCAGCGTAACAGTGTAAAATATTTTTGTGCCAATAAACAGATTATTGGAGCAATGCGATATTTCAAGGTGAATTTTAAATGATCAAATTAAAAGTATGTACATATAACGAATATAACAGCAGCGACATCAAGTCACAAAGGGACAACAAATTTTTTATCATCAAAAAAAAAAAAAAAAAAAAAAATTATTCGAGTAAATTATACTTAAATGTTTTATTTTTACGATTTTTTAATTTTTTATATGAATTTAAGCTCAAATGTTTTAAAATATTTTTTTTGTAACAATAATTTTTAATCGAATAAATCTTAGGTGTTTCATTTGAATTATTTGCCCTAACATTTTGTCAATGTATTTAACAGAATATAATATTATTATTTATTTAATATAAAGATATTTTACACACACATAAATAATATCGAATAAATCGACTAATATTTTATTTTAATCGAAAAATTGTAAAATTTTAATTCTGCTTAAATTTTGTAACACCTATTTTAATTGAAGTTTAAATATAACATAAGAACGAGAAAGTAAAAAAAAAATTATTACTAATTTTTTGGAGTCGAATAATCGATTATTTTAACCGAACAATAAAAAAAATTTGAGTATTTTTTTGTTATGTTACATATCAAGTTTTTCTAAATTTATAATATAATGCCTAATGATAAATATAAAACTATATATAAATGGTTTATTTGAAACCCGAGTAATCGAGTTAGTGTTTAAGAGTTAAATTTAATTTTAATACTTAAAATTACTTTCAGCATTTTAAATTTTCTTTAACTAAATATTTTTCTATTAGTTTTATACACTTCGTTTAAAAAAATACTTTTTAAATAAAAAAGAGGCATGCGATTATTCGAATATTGTTGTATTTAATTTCTTAGTATATGAAATTTATTTCTAGGCACGTTAGAAAACAAATTAAGTCATTGTAAAAAAGCATCCGTAGTTATAAAATTAAAATTTTCCACGCCAAAATCGACTAAAACTTTTTATTCGATTAACGACTAAAACCGGTTTTCGCTTAAAACAAATAATCGGGTACAATTGATGATTAACAATATTGTGTGCTAAGCTTTTATTTCATTTTAAAAATACATTTTTTTAAATTGTAATTTCTATAAGAATTTTTTTTTATTCTTTAAAGATATTTTTTATTCGATTAATCGAATAAAAGAAAATTTTTATTAATTTATATTTTAGTATTAGTTTGCAGTTGCCTTAAACAAAACAAATAATTAAAATTCTATATTTTTAAAATTTCTTAAACCATCATCCGATTTTATTCGATTATTCGAATAAAGGTAATTTTCTTATTAATTTTTTTAAATGTTGTTAAATTTTTAAGACTATTTAAATGTTTTTTTGTTTTTAATTTTTGTACAAAGTAAATTTTTGATACGATTATTCGAATAATTTTTTTAATGCGCTTAAAAGAGCTAAAACGAGTCGTCAAAATTTTTTACTAAATTATACATACATATACTTATTTTATATAGTTTTTGCTTAAATCTTTTAGTTCCTTCTTTAGAAATCATTGTATCTCTTTATTTCATTACTGAAAAACCGGTTATTTTTGCAGTGTAAGTTAATGAGCGAATTAAGATTTCTTTTCTAGTTATGGCTCATTTAATTAAGTTCAAATTAAAATGGCTTAAAAATGTTAACTTTTTTCAAAATAATAATTTTTATTCGTTATTCGAATAATATTTTGTTTGATATTAAAAAATTTGGGTTTGAATTTTTTATTATCTTGTATTAAAATATATTCGAATATATTTTTAAGTAACTTTCTATATTTTAAGCTGATAAGAATGTAGACATTTTAAGTTTTATATTTTTTTCGATAATATGTATTTCTATTCGGTTATCCGAATAAATTTAAATTGTAATTTTTTTTTGCTTTACAAAAAATTTTCTTGTAAAATAATTTAAAAAAAAGTAACCGAGTAACCGAATATATAATCTGGATTTTTTTTAACTCTTCACCGGTTCTTGTTTTAGATTCCTGTTAATTTTTTTTCTTTTTTTTAAGTGTAACCGAATCAAAATTTTTTTCACTTGAGTTTTACATCAACTTCATTTCGTCTTGTTATGGCATTTGAATTTCTTACAAATTCTTTTTATATGTTTCTAAATTGCTGTATGATGTACAAGATAATTTTGTTAAATAGATAATAAAAGTTGCAATATATTTCTTCTAAAAACAGTTTACATTTTTATGCCAATGGAAGGTACACCAAGCAACTGTGTGCATTAAAAATCCTATAAGGAATTTGAAAGCAAATTACATTTGGAAAATAAAATAAAATTGCTGCGCACATGATTTCCACCAAGAACATTTGATGGAGTTTCTTTTTTTTATGATGATGATTTTTCTTTGTTGCATGCAACATCTAAATATTGCCTGCCACTCGTCTATGGCATTTTTCAACGCAAGAGTGTTCAGACTTTTTAAGGAAGGTTGATGAAAAAATTTTCTCGCATTTTTTTTTTTTTAATTTGTTTGAAATTTCATTTCCACTTGACTGCAAATAAAACATTAAATAACACAAGTGCAGTAGCAATAAAATCTCAGCTATAAAAATTAAAAGTTAAACGTTACTAGAAAAAAAATATAAGTTTCTGGTTGGTTGATTGTGTTGTTGTTAAGTTGTCTTTAAAGCGCACAGTTGCTTCCAGTTTAGGATTGTGTGAGATACGAGTAGAGTGTGTGGAAAGGGCAGCGGTGTAAAAGAAACGAGTTGAAATAAATGCATTTAATTAAGATTTGTTGGCATCTGCCAGCAGCAACTGGTAGCACATCAAATAAATACAAACTATAACGACAGTATGTTGTTGCTGTTGGTGTGTAGGTTGTAACGACGACAACACTTTGACTTTTGCTATCGTCTGTTTAATTTGTTTTCTTGGCACAGCCAGCATCTTGTAAATTTTTTCTTATTTTTTTATCTTTATCTTACGAAATCATGAAAAGGCCTTGTCAAGGCTATTTTAAGCTGATATTTTTTCAGGAGTATTAAGAAATGTTGTCAAGCTTGTTAAGGTATGAGAGTTGTAGAAATGTTTTGGGAATTGAAAGACAAGAGAAATCAGAGTTTTTTTCTTCCCAATTTCGCAATAAATATAAAAAGATAAATAAATTTTACTATTGCTGGTCCTTCGAACCTTAGAAAAAAAAATATATGGTCCTTCGAACCTTTAAATTTAAACTTTTATTTTATGCAGCTGTTAGAAAAAATCTTTAAAGGCATCTCTACTTACTCTTGAAAAATTTTTAATTTACCTTTTTTTACTTTCACTGTATGAGGAGATATCTGAAGCACCACATGCTATTTTCATACGTTCGTCTTAATGGAAATCTGATTTGCAGACAAACGTGTACCGTATTTTTACTCCAGCTTTTCTATCTAAGCTTCAATCACTTATTTATTTTAGCTTATAGTCTAGTTTCTAGACTGTCGCTGAAGATGCCACAAAGGACACTGCAGTATCGACCTGATGAAACGAAAATGGGCAACAATCGACAGGCGATCCTGCCTTTCTGTGTAATTTACGCTCAAGCCATACTGAATCTCAACCACGAGGAATGCAACTTTTTATAACAAATCATCGGAAGTAAGATTTCCTCTTCGGTATCACCGTAAATAGAAGAGACATAAAATCCGCCTAAATTTAGTATTTAGTGTGGTGTTTGTACTGGAGGCATCTTAGTACCTTATTTTTTAGAAAGCGACGCTGGCCAAACGACTACGATGAACGGGAGAACCTAAGATTTTTTCAAATTGAAACTGGAGCATTTATGGTTTCAACAGCATGGAGCAATGACACATACTGCACGGACTCTAACCAAAATTCTGAATGCAGCATTTTTCTGTTCGCCCAACCTTCCGTTTGGTTGATTTGCACTGGCCAGCAAGATCACTCAATCGTTTAAGGCCTTTGAAGTCTTCAAAGAGAATATTCGGCAAGCTATCGCCGAAAGTTTTGGCAACAATAAAGAAAAAATTCATGAATCGGGTCTGGTAGTGGCCACTTATCAGTCAAAAATGTCCAATTTTCAAATGCATGAAAACAGGTCTTTCGAACCGTAACACAGTTAACAGCTGCTAAAAAATGGTCCTTCGAACTTTTTTTTTAAATCATATAAAAATGCTGGTATTTTGTAACGCAGTTTTTAATTGCATTGAAAAATGTGTTTTTAATGTGGCTCGTTTTTTTCGTTTCAACACTTTCGTGTGTTCAATAAAGAAAAAATTCATGAATCGGGTCTGGTAGTGGCCACTTATCAGTCAAAAATGTCCAATTTTCAAATGCATGAAAACAGGTCTTTCGAACCGTAACACAGTTAACAGCTGCTAAAAAATGGTCCTTCGAACTTTTTTTTTAAATCATATATAAATGCTAGCATTTTGTAACGCAGTTTTTAATTGCATTGCAAAAATGTGTTTATAATGTGGCTCGTTTTTTTCGTTTCAACACTTTCGTGTGTTCAATAAAGAAAAAATTCATGAATCGGGTCTAGTAGTGGCCACTTATCAGTCAAAAATGTCCAATTTTCAAATGCATGAAAACAGGTCTTTCGAACCGTAACACAGTTAACAGCTGCTAAAAAATGGTCCTTCGAACTTTTTTAAAATCATATAAAAATGCTGGTATTTTGTAACGCAGTTTTTAATTGCATTGCAAAAATGTGTTTATAATGTGGCTCGTTGTATTCGTTTCAACACTTACGTGTGTTCAATGAACTCTTTTTATTCAATAGCCACAAACGTAACACCTATTGCATTTAAACCAAAATTTTGTCTTTGTTTTAAAAATTTAAATTTGCTTGAATATAAATTTTTCTTTTTGTGTTGGAGTCGTTAGTTTTGCAAGTAAAATAAGACGTTAATAAATTTTAAATAAAAACATGTAGTGGTCACTTTTCTTTTGGTTTATTCATTTAAAAAATTTTTTTTCGTAAGTTACAAAGGAATTTTTGCTTTATGGGTGTTTTAAGTATTTTTTACTTTTGTTTTCAAGTCGTAGCTTTTATGGCCATAAAAATTTGTGCAGCAGTGGTAGTAATAGCAATGGTAGTAGTTTACGTTTATGGTTGAAAGCAAATATTTAATAAGGAAAAAAAACTTCATATTTTACGTTTATTATTCGCAAATATTAGGAGGAAGAGAGTATTGCAAAACAAGTATAATTGGTGGTTATATGTTGCTCTGCTGGATGAACGAGAACTTCTTTGTCTTTGGGCCAATTATATTGTAAAACTAAAGGTTAGCATGCTGTTTGCTTTTAGAAAGTATCTTCAAATAACTAAAGGATATTGAAAATTTTTTTCTTCATTTTTTCCACGAGCTTCCGAAAGACCAATAACATGCTGCTTTTTAGCTTGGTCCAGGTGAATTGCTCGAAGGAGGCCCAAACAAAAACCCTTCTTACCATCTTCGTTCTTCAAATGAATTCTGCTACGTAAATCTCTTATGGCCACCATTCTAACTTACTTTTTAGCTGAAATGATTTTAGACTGTCGGCTGCTAACTTACGATCTTCTTTCTCACCACACAGTGCCTCTTATTTGCCTAAGTTTAAGGTCTCCAGCGACATCCATATTAAATATCTGTTTACCCATGTTATCCAGCTTAAGCTATTTTAGCCTGTGTTGTGTAACAAAAGTGAGAAATTTTTCACAGGAAAACATTTAGTTCTATTGTTTTATACATGACGGGCTAGCATTGAGTAAAGTAAAAGTTCATTGTAAACTTTAACCCATCCTGTGTAAAACAGAATATCTCTGATATTTTAATGCGAGAAAATTCTCAATTTTATTCTAGACCAAAGTCACTGGATGATATCCAAGCAAGTTTCTAGACTTTATGCCAATCGTTGAAATATTGCGTAAGGAATGAGTTTTCATATTTATCCGACCACCTATCGCAAAGTATTCTAATCCATTCCTTTTAGGGTCCTTCAGACACTAAGCCCTCCATATGGGTGAGACTTTTTTCTTTGTCGATTTTATCAAAATATGAATTTTCAACAATATAAATTTTATGAACTTTTACTGGAGATCCATACTCCTCTGCCTGTAGCCAATGGCTTCTCATGACAACGTAAGCTAGCTCACTATTGACTGTCTTTATATTTGCAAATATATAATTAACCAGTTTACTCCGAATTCTGTGCTCGGGCTTGAACTTATTGCATATGATTACAGGAAAAAACTCAAATCTTCGGGTAAGTTGAACACAAAAAAAAAATACCAAGGAAATACAATTTAATCTCCTTAAACTTGGATTTGCATTTTATTTCTTATGTTGCCTTTAAAGCTCTTTTCAATTTAATGTCTTTCATTGGCCATATGTTTTCTAGTTCACGTTTCACTGTTACAGTGTAAATATGTTGGCATTATTTCAACTATTATTATTCTACTGTTTTTTTAGTTGTTTTATTTTTATGATCACTTAATGAACTATTTTTTTTTAATTTTTGTTGTTGTTGTTATTAAAACTTCAAATCTTATGCAATCAAAAAAAATTTTTTTTCTGTTTAATTATTTTTGAAATTAAATTTGTTTCTAGAATTTAAATGAAATATACTTTTCTTTGCCTTCATTAACATTATTCTATGCTGGAAGAATTTTAATTTCAACCAACAAAAGGCTATGAATTTGATTGCCCAACTGCATATTAATTACCTGGATTTATATGTTGAACACAAGCGTAAAGAATGTCAAGTAATTGATAAAGATTAAGAACAAATGATTTCTTTTTTTTTAATTTTTAAAGAATTTGTTTAAAAAAATTTGCATTTGTAGATCCGCTTTAAGATCTATAATTTTAGATTAAGAATATATAATTAGATGTTATGCTTAATATTATGTGTGAGAAAAACTTGTCCACTTGAAGACTTTGTGGGAAATTATTAAATTTTTGTTGCAAAGTAACGTGTAAAGAAATTAGTTCAATGATTTTTATGGTCATTTGTAAGACCTCAAGAAGCAGTTTGGAAAGAAGGCTGACTCAAAGTGTTAAGCGAAGTAAAATGGAAACTCTCTAAAATAAAACAATAATTTACGGAGATGAAGTAGACGCCAGGCATTAGTGGCCAGAGTTGCCAAGAAAGCGGACTCTGTATACCTGGAGCTCTTTACAGATGAGCCCTGTCTCTCCAAGGCTGTTAGAATGCAAGGGTAAAAAGGTCAAAGTAATCCTGGTCAAAAAAAAAAAAAAAAAGAGAGCATGAGCGTAAGCGCAATAGGCAGAGATTAGAGAAGAAAACATAACCAGAAAAGTATTGAAAAAATACCTGACAGGTTTTTTAGACTACTCATCAATGTTCTCTGCTCGGAGTAGAAATTTGCGTCGAGGAATTCATGGGCACTTTCTCTAAAAGTTTGAATCCGATCCGAACGAGAAGAGAAGTTTAATATTGACACAATAGTCTGGCACACACCCCGTACAACAACAACAACAACTAAAATTCAAACTGACAGGCACTCCACTCCATTGTCAAATACAGTTTTACCAAATGATGACGCTACTCCGAAAAATAGGAAATTACTAAAAGAGCGTGAGAGTACGCAAGATCGATTGCGAAAGGAGAAGTGCAGTTGTTAGATGGAGATAAAGCCTGCGAGATATCCAAAACAAGTCGTTAAGGCTGAAACGTGTTGGTGGATACATCTAAAATGATGCCAGATGACAACTACAATTAGCCAGACTCCAATAAAGGATTTTCTGACAAGTACGTTGGAAGATTCTATAAAAAAAAAGAAGTTGACAGTTATCAGTCGACGAGCAAACTCCCCTAAATCTTGGTCATAACCTTTGCTTATTAAAGAAGAGCAAAAAGAGGATACAAAAAAGTGGCAACGATATTCAATATTTCTTAAAACAAAGCAAAATACCGAACTTCATATGAGTGTGTAAAATATTAAAATTTAGCAGTCAGGATAGCAGAGTAGCATTACGAAGAAAGATAAATTTAAGCGAATTGGGTTAATGAGAAAAGATTCAATGAAGCTTTAAAATATCATAATGAACAAGAGTTATTAACCTTTCACTAATAAATTTTTCTCAATGCAAATGCTGTTCACAAGATTATAGCTTTCGACTATTTCATCTTAAAGGTTTGTAGCAGTTAATAATTAAATTTAATTATCTCATTTATTAAAGTAAAGCATTACAAAAAAAAAAAATTAAAAATAAAAAAATAAATAAATTAAAAAGAATTAGCAACTCATCTTCCTTTTTCTTTTCCCTTCATTTCGAATAATTTACATCATGAAAAAAAAATATAAAATTAAAATTTCTTAACAATTATATTTAATTAAAAAAAACATGAGTAAAACAATATAAAAGAAGCTGTTAATAATAAAATATTTATAGCTTCATTAACATTTACAGGTTTTTTTTTTTTATCTGAATAATTTTGTTAACAAAGTCATAAATCTGATGACTGTTTGTGTAAAATTTAAAATTTTAAAAAATCATCTCTATTTTTAAAACGAAAACAAAAATTATGGAAGAAAAAAATAATAAATTATGCAACAAAAATATATACAATTCGCTAAAGCGTACGTACCTATTGTATCTCTCTCTCTCTCTCTTTTATTTTCTCTATCGGCATTACTCTCTTACTTTGTCAGAAGAGTGAGTTAAGCTTTTTCATAGTGGCGTCCGTATACTGACAACTCTTCGTTAGGAATGCAGTCTAAATAGGTTGGGTGAAGAGAAACAGACTCGTAAAAATAACAACTAAATTTACGGTGAAAAAAAAAACAAACGGCAAAGGTGCTCAGTTAAGAAGAAGATCTTTTTTAGTATGCGGATCCTGGAAATCTGTCCAACCTCTTTGTTATTGGAGCTTTGTGCAGGTCGATCTACTTTTTTTGAAACCCTCGTTACATAAATGAATAACACCATTGAAGTTTTAAGATTAGCAAGGAAATAGTAAAGACGAGAGTCAGTGACAGCTTCCAAGAGAAGGAGAGATTCGAGATCTTAGCAGATAAGAAAGATGCGCATGTGCTGGACCGCTATTATCAATTGCGGGTAGGGAAAACCTTAAAGTTGACTAAACAAAAACAGGTAAACGTGAGAAGTAGAAAAATATCAAGGAAATATCTAAACGACTTGATGGGTCTTTAGCGACGGCACTGCTAAAACTCTGGACAAGCTGGGAGACATTTGTTTCAGCAAGTCAACGTTGGCAAACTGAAAATAGCTAGAATCCACAAAATGAAAGAATATAAAAAGCAGACTTAATAACTATCTAGGAGACATCGTTTCCATTTGAAGTGAGTGAAATAGCGAAGAAATTTCTCGGAATAAACTCCTGGGGTTTCTAACGCTATCCAACCATGGAAAAGGAACTGCAGCATAAATGTTTTATAGTATGATGCGATAATAGGAAAGAAGATAAACTAGAAAGCAATTGTTACTGTGCTAATTGGCTGACAGTCTTTTGGCGGGAGTGAGTGAATCCGAACTGATGTAGGATCTCACAAGCTGAGAGTTAGAGCGGTGGAACGAAAGATAAAATGCCACAAGAACTAAAAAACTATCAGGTAGAGACAACAGCAATCGAAATATTAGCAAAGCGGAAAAGAAGCTAAAGAAAAAACGTGTCCAAAAAAGGAGAAAGAAGACGGTATAATAACGGTCGAGAGTTACTACTGTGCAAACAATTTGATACTTTCTTCCGCCAGTCGTACATTACAAATTCAAGCGAGCTAACATCTCAGAATAGGATCTGCACAGCCGCATGCTCTTATGAAAGATAAGTTCAAAGTATTTGAAATTTCTTTTGAAGATTTATCTGTCTGGGATAAAAATTAAAAAATATGATTTTCCTTAATTGGTTCTGGAGTTTTTTGGGGAAGAAAATTGGTTGAATGCTTGATCAAGCTTTTGGTTCATCACTACGAGGGCTGCTCTATATATTTCTGGCCTAATAGTGAAAATGCGAATATTTATAATCAAAAATGGTTTTATTGTTTTTCAAAGTATTCTCCAGCATGATTTATACACTTTTGCATGCGCTCAAACCAGTTGTCGAAGCACTTTTTCAACTCCGATTGAGACACCTCTAAAACATGGTTTTTGAACACTTCAACAGCTTCTTCTGGCGACGAAAATCGTTGACCACGCATTTTTTTTTGATGTACGGACACAAGAAGAAGTCATTAGGTGCCAAGTCAAGGCTGTACGGCGGAAGACCCAATAATTCGACGTTTTGGCTGGTCAAAAACGCTCTGGTTTAAGCCGATATGTGAGAGCTCGCATTGTCATGGTGAACAATGATTCGTCTTCTCTTGTTGGTTTTTCGAATTTCTCCGACGACTTCAGGCAAACAAATTGTAGTGTACCACTCAGAAGAGTCCGTCCTACGTTGCTCAAGCGGAACAGTCGCAACATGACCAATTTCGCCGAAGAAACAGGCGACCATTTGCTTCGAAGTGCTTCTTCCACGAACAGCTTTCGTTGGATTTTGCTCGTCTTTGAAGGCCCACACGGTCGATTGTTGTTTCGTTTCGGGCTCATACGCATAGATCTATGATTCGTCACCTGTGACGATCTTATAAACGTCTTTTAAAGCACCGCAATCGTTTTTTTGCAACATTTCTTTGCACCAATCGACACGAGTCTTTTTTTGAGCGACTTTCAAATTGTGCGGGATCCAACGAGAACAAACCTTTTTTACGGCCAGGTGTTCATGCAGTATCGAATGTATGTTGTTGGAAGAAATGTCCAAGGATGTCTCTATCTCTTGGTATGTCGCATATCGATCTTGCATTATGAGTTCACGCACGGCATCAATGTTCTCTGGCACAACAGCCGTTTTTGGACGACCTTCATGGAATTCGTCTTTGAGCGAGCTTCGGCCACGATTAAATTCATTATTCCAATTTTTCACAGTCCTATAGGATGGTGCTTCATCGCCATACGAGATTTAAGTTCATCAATGTACTCTTGTCGTGATAGTCCACGTCGGAAGTTGTGAAAAATGATGGCACAAAAATGTTCACGAGTTAATTCCATTTTTTTCTATATTAATTTTTTCAAGTCACTGTAAACAACACAAATAATGGTCGTACGTCGTTGAGGCTGCTGTAGTCTAAGTGGTAAACACGCTGACTACAAACCTGGTTGTTCAGGGTTCGAATCCTGCGGCAATCAAAATACATAAAATGTTTTTTTCTGTTTAATGGTATAAATACATATTCAGAATGAACAAAACACGTGCAGTCTCCTTCGTCGGTACTTTCTCATAGCAGATTCGCCGGCGAAGTAAAATAAATAACTCTCTCTTTTCACCACCTTGTCTTATCTCTCATCTATCCCTTTCCTAAAGAATGTAGCACGGTTACGAAAAATAACTAAGTAGGTTTTAATGCCTGAAGTGCTACTTCTCTTTATAAAAAAAAAAAAAAAAAAAAAAAAAAAAAAAAAACGTTTTGAGTACGATTATGCTTAAAAATGACAAACTTTCCAATGGAAATGTCAGATTCCACTTGGCACCACTCAGTGTTGCCAGGGCAGAAATATATATAGCAGCCCTCGTAAACACAGGAGTTAAGAAAAAACCAAAATGGGTAGAGGTCTGAAAGGGCGTGCCAATAACTCTGAGGCTTTTTTTTAATAAAACAATCTCACATTTCTTCAGGTTTTGAAGAAGAAAAGAGCAGAGAGAAAATAATACCCCATCGGTTCTTTTTTTTTGTCAGTAAACTGCTTGCTAAAATCAAATCTCTTTGGTTTGTTATTAACAATAAAAAATTTAATGTTTATCTGCCAATAAAGATATAAGTTGCTGATGCACTGGCAAAAAAGTAGATAATGCTTGAAGAGAGTGTCGTTGACAACTTTTGTGGCATATTCTCTTATGCTTGAGAAAAATATTTTAATGCTGGTTTCTATAGTTTATCTCAGGTCAGATGATCTAACGGCTCAACATGCTCGGCCGGTAGGAAACACTGGCCCTTTTTGGATCAAGTTAGGGAGGCTGCATTGTTGCGGTTACTGAGGTGCGATTGTGCGGTTTAGTGGCTGCGGTAACTTGTCACGGATAGTTAGTGACTCATGCTAGGAAGATGAGTTTTTCATATAATGACTTCTACACAAGCTGTCAAGGCGAGGAGGATAAAAGAAGACGCTTCAACACCTGATCTGTTTGTGCCTCTCGTTATTATGTATATAACTAAGAAGCCTGGGTTAGAGATATTATAGGAGCATATCTGATATTTCATCATTGAAAGCGGATGGGATCAGATCCTTTTAAAGATGCTGTGTGCGGTTCTCTAACTTACAACCAGACACCCTGGATTGAGTGCACGTTTTAGTTCAGTAACTTATCTGCATCTACTGCGCCAGTACATGCATCTCTTTATCTCACTCTTCTCTTACGTTCTGGATTTTTTTTTTACTTTTAATTAATTAATTTTAATTTTTATTTTTTTTTTTTTCGATATATTTTCTTTTTTTGGTTTTTAATAAGAAACAAAGTTATTGACTTTTTAAGCATTTTTTAATAACTCAAATAAATGTTAACAAATTTTATAGCTCCAGTTTTTTTGTTACTCACGAAACAAAAAAAAATCAGTAATTTTAATATTGATTTATTAGTTCTTTCTTTCTTCTCCTGAATTAATCTCTGAAATGACACAAAGTGCTTTGTTTTTATCTTCAAAAAAAAAAAAAAAAAAGTATTTTTATATTTATTTAAATCTATTAAAACATATTGATAAATGACATTCAAATCAGTTTAAAATTAATTGCCATATAAAACAATATTGTGTTACAACTTCCATTTCAGACTGATTAATTTGTTTATCAAACATAAAACCATAATGATTTTGTTTATTCACAAACTATTAAATTCAATTAAATTTGAATTCATTTAAATAAAACAAAACATCAGGTTGAAAAACAGGATTAAAAATAAAAAACACAAAAAAAAACCAAAAAATTAAATGACAATAAAATTGATAAAGATACAATTTTGAGAGCAAGAAAGGGGTGAATTAGACTATGGATCTCAAGCTTTACTTAAGAGGTTGGAGAAATAAAATTTTAAGTAACTTCGAATATTTTTTTTACAAGAGAAATTTATTTCTTTGTTATTAAAAAAAAAAAAACTAAAGTGAAACTCGTGCTAATTTTAATATAAATAACTTTAATCAAAGCGGTATAAAAAAATAAGGTCATGATAAACATTAAATAATAAATATAAATAATTGACTTTGTATCTCAAAAATCTTAAAACTTGCAAAAATATTTTGCTCAATTGCAACAGTCGTTCATTTTCACAGCAAATGCTAATTGAGAATTTAAATACAATATTTTTAGAGAGTTCCTGTTATTATTATTATTATTATTATTTTTTTTTTTTGAGAAAGATTTTAGCAATTAAACATTATTTACATTTTCCTCTAACTTTCAAATTGCAATTTGAATGAAAAAACAAACAACTTAATGAACCGAAAAATAATTGGAAAAAATAAGCGGATATACAAATTTTAAAACAGTTGTAAGAGAAGACCAAACATAATCATTCTGTAGTTATTTAATTGCTCAATGTTCTCTCATTTTTCAAGGCTTGAAGGTTGCCTGGAGACGATCATATAAGCACATCTAAGCTCTGCAATATTTGACGAAAATTATTATTATGATTTATTTTTTCTTTGACAATACCGAATGCAGAAATGTAAAAACTATCATAAATTTTATATGAAACATTAAAGGGTACCCCCATAAAATACACTTGATTTTTATGAGACTACTTAAACCCAAACAGACACCCATATAAAATTTTTAAAAAATTTTGTATCATTATGCATTAGAAAAATAAACTAAAATAATAAAGGGTACCCCGTGGGTAACTTAAGTATGAACCAATATAGGTAAACATTAGAAAATTACACAGCATGTATATTTTTATATTCGCTTTCACAAGAAGGATAAATATTAAAAATAAAAAATTACAGGGTGTCCCAATAGGTAATGAAATTTTATTGTATATGGCATGATCTTTTAATATCTTACAGACAGACAGTTACTATTTACACAAAACAGGTAACAACAATAATAAAATTTAAAACTAAAAATTAAAGGGTGTCCCTATAGGTAGTATCATTTGATTATATGACCCTATCTTTTTAATTGTTATAGGCAGGCACTTGAAATTTTTAAAAAATTTCGTATCATTATGCAGTAGAAAAGTAACTAAAATAATAAAGGGTGCCCCCGCAGGTAACATAATTATGAACCAATATAGGTAAACACAAGAAAATTACACAGCATGTATATTTTTATATTCTCTTTCACAAGAAGTATAAATATTAAAAATAAAACATTACAGGGTGTCCCAATAGTTAATGAAATTTTATTGTATATGGTTTGATCTTTTAAAATCTTACAGATAGACAGTTACTATTTACACAAAACATGTAACAACAATAATAAAATTTTAAATTAAAAATTAAAGGGTGTCCCTATAGGTATTATCATTTGGTTATAAAACCCTATCTTTTAAATTGTTATAGGCAGCTACTTGAAATTTTAACAAAGAGTGCATTACCATGCCCACAATTACAAGTATAAGCAAATTAAAGGGTGACCTCATATCTAACGTTTTTTTTTTAAATTGGCGGAATTTATTCTTTATTCGCAATGTTGATAAGTCTTGACCCATTTCTTGTATTTTTTAACAAAGATAATAGCAATAATTCAGCTATTACTATTTAAAAATATTATAATGGCTTTAAAGCGATCAAAAAATTTCGTAAATCGTAAATATATACTTTAGTTTCCAGCTTAGTAATCAATTTTTAGTAATTTAAATACTATTTAAAGGCAATATTTTTCGTTCGATAATTTGTTTTTTACTGTCACACAGCTTTTAAATGTGATTTCGATTTTTAGGCGAGTAAAAACGTCTAGAGTCTCACAATATGTAACGATCTGGCAACTCAGAATTTTTTTTTTTTTGATAAATGGTACTTTTATTTCAGCTGTTTAAAGGTAGTTAATTTGCTTTCCTAACAACGCATATATTTTGATAAATATTAAAGATTCATTTCAATACTAAGACTATACGATTTATAGTCAATTATAGTGGATTTATTTTCCATCAATAGCGAATTATTCATTTTATTGTCTAAATTTATATCCAAAAGATCCAATGATCCAGAAAAATACTTTTTTTTCAATTCCTTACCGAACCGTGGTAACTGTTGTTTTTGTTAATTTTTTCACTAACCTCGTAAAACAGGCTTTTAGTTAATTTCTTTAGAAACAAGTTCCTCGTATGTTGACGTAAATGGTTTAAGAAAAAAAAAAATAAATAAAATAAAAATTAACCCGCTAAAATTACTTTTTATTTTAAAAATTTCACTTTACATTTTTAAGAACCTGAAATCATAAAAATTTCTCGCCAGTAGGTCACTCTATTTGAAAAGCGCGTGTAATAAAAATCGAGTTATTAATGGTTGTGTTTTCTTCTGCTTTTATTTGTTTTTTCATTCTTTTTTTTTGTGCTAATTAAATTGTTTATCAAAATTGAAACAATTTTCTAGACTTTGTATTTAATTGATTACTTAAGATCTTTGGTTTGATTGGGTACATTTTGCCAGAAAAAGCCGCTTTAATTTTATTTATTTTTGAATAAAAAGAAAATGCAAAAAAAAATAAATTGCTTTTTTTGAGTTCAACATTAAAAAAAGAACCAAAAAAGTTAAATTTTTAAAGTAAAATATAGTTATTAAATTAAAAAAAGCTTTAAAGCTGTTCAAGCTTTTTGAAAAGTTACTAAAGTTTCTTTTAAACCAATTTTAAGATTTTTTTCTCAACTCTGCTATCAAGCACATTATTTAAAGATTTTTTAAGAAACTGTTCTTTTATTTTTTCTTTCTTGCTTTTTTGCTTTCTTATGTGTTCTTGATCAATATCAGCCTTTAATTAATTCCACATACTAAAGGTTGAATGAATAATGCTAAGCATTTTACTTTCATGTCCAGAATCAAAAAGCGTAGAGAATAAACTTTTTTTCAAAATACAAAAAAAAACAAGTTCCTCTTATTTACTGTTGCATCATTCTTTTTTTAAGAAGATGCCAGATCTTTTCATATTCAAACAATCTAGACGTTTTAACTCGCCTATAAATATAAATCGTAGTTTTTAGAGTATAAAAGTGTGTATTAAAAAAAAAGGAGTTCTTATATGATCAGAGGAACCATATTATACAGATCACAACAGTATATGGTTGCACTGAACAATATTTTCTGTTGTTTTTTATAATTTTGCAGATCAGTTAAAAACTTTATAATGTAAATTATATTAGTTTTCATAATGTTTTTCATAAGTAACTTAAACAACAAGAAATACTAGAGACGCTACCAAAAGCAACATGGCTACCATTAGACTATCAACTGGCTGATCTGACTAGAGTGGGCAATATGTCTCTAAATTATTATATTTAAGTTTTATTACAATTTGATACCAATATTTCTTGAAATAAAATATTAAAAAAAAAGATTTGGTAACCCCTTACACATCTATTAAAACAAAATCTCATATTGGCCGTTAAAAATGTTGGTGCATGTCTTAGATGAAACATTTAGTGCTAAATAAGTTGTTACTTACACCTACAAAATGAGTGATATATTTGTAACCACATTAAGACATGATATCTGCGTGTTTCTAAAACAAAAGACCTAAGTTCAAATCCCAAGAGAACTTTGAGTAGAAAAATCAATATTTATTGTTTCAGGAGAAGTGGTCTGAAACGCCAATAAATTCAAAAAAAAGAGCAGTTCTAACCTCCTGCTGTCACTATTAAAAATGGAAAACAATCTTAATATGGCGGCGGTATATTTCAGCAGCAGATGGATTGATTAATGAGCCTGTAAAAGAAAAATAAGAAAATCGTTTTTTATTTTATACTTGTTTCAGACATAGTAATACTCGCCCCTTGTAAATTTCAAAAGATAAAGCCATATAAGTTTAATTTCATCACCTATGAGGACACCCTTTGATAACTAATTTAAATTATTTATGCTCGTTGTTATAGCAGATTTAAAAGTCCACGTTCTGTGGCATTTTTAGGAGTTTTACTAAAACACTTCAAAAGAAAGAAAAATATAAAGGGGACACCCTTTAATTTAATTTTTTTTTTACTTTCTTTTTTTTACTTGTCCTTAATTCTTAAAATTTTTAAGAACGAAAATTAAAAAGGAAATTTTTAAAAAAGAAATTTAAAAATTTGTTTAAAAAACTACAGAGTTCTATGGTCACTTACAAGCATAAAAAATTACAGATGAATTGGTAGCCTCTCCTTTTTTAAAAGTCGGTTAAAAAGATAACAAATACTTTGTTCTTGGGTGAGCAATAATGCAGCGTATCTAATTTTTTTTTATTTCAAAACCATAAAAAATACCGCTCTCAAACTCATGTTAACAAAAGTGTTAATTTAGATTTGTTGTTTTTTTTTCTTTAAGCTTCGTCTGCACCTGCAAACTTATAAAGAAATAAAAAGCTATATTTACAACACAAATAAACAACAACAACAATAATTATAGTTAAGTTTAAAACTCTAGCAACAATGTGTTTGAGTATGAATTTTGCTTCTCAAGAAATAGAAACAATAATCATTTTATTAGTTGAGTGATTGTTGGTTGTAATTAAAAACCAGAGGGAAGTTGTACAGATCTACATTTTATTTGAATAGAGAAGTAAAGAAAAAAAAAACTAGAACAAGAGCAAGAGCAAGACTTTAAAGCTTCAATACAAAAATAAAAGCAGTAAACACATGAGTGTAATAATTACTATTATCTCGATAAAGCGGATGATGGTGGTCGTTTACTTTTTTCCGCACCAAGATTTGACGATGTTCAAAGCAGTAATGACAACTTGTTTGGGGTATAAAAAAAATATTTTAACGTTTTTATACTTTTCATCACAAAAAGTGTAAAAAAGGTATGTGCAAGTTTGTGATTCTGTTTGTCTGAGTTCTTACGTATAGTGAAGTCGATTAAGCGATGTCTGTCTGTTAGACTTGTGCCATATAGTTCAATTTAGTGATTGCTCTTTTTAGTTCAAAGTTTGAAAATGATCTAGTTCAAAATTTAGTTCAAAGGCTCTCTTTAGTTCAAAGCCTCTCTTTATTTCAAAGTCTCTCTTAGTTCAAGTATTGTTCGTACATTCAACTTTTAGTTCAAACGCTTTCTTTAGTTCAAAAGCTCTTTTAGTTCAAATGTTCTTTTCAAAATATGATGGCAACAACACCGTAGCATTGCCATAACGAATGTTAAATTAAAAGCGCGGCAACACTAATTTCATCTCGGAAATAGTCAAGAAGAAAAAAAGACATGGATTCTAGTTCATATTGTCTGATAGTTCAAATACAAAGTGTAGTTCAAAAATGAACTAGGTGTACTTAAAACTATGAACTAGTTCACTTAGTGCAATCGATAGAATCGTTTAAATGAACTAGTTCGCTTATGAACTACACAAGTCTACTGTCTGTCCGTCCGTGTTAGTGTTGTACTCAACTTTGCCAAGGCACTTAATGAGCCAGAGAAAATTTAAGTACTCAACCCCTTTAGACATAGTGGCGAAATAATTATTATTAATAATCAGCAAAAACGATCCATGTGCCTCGAGTCCTTAGGCTAAACACCACACCTGCCTCTAATTTTTCCACATCAATTGAAACAATAAAGTCATTCCAATAAAAAAAAAACAAATTTATAGAGCCACCGAGAATTATAAAATAATAAAAAAACATCAAGTGAAAAAATTGGAGCTCCCCATATTTACCGAGTTATAGGCCTCTGAAATTTGCATAAAAAAGGTCGATTGTCAATATGGTCAATATGGGTATCATTTAAAATTTTTTTAAGGGAGCTTTAAGGAAATACAAATTTTTTTTTAAAATGCTTAACCCATTAAGAGCTGATGAAATTTTTATATAAAATTATATATGAGGGCTGCTATATAAATTTCTGGCCTGGCAACACTGAGTGCTGCCAAGTGCAATCTGACATTTCCATTGGAAAGTTTGTCATTTTTAAGCATAATCGTACTCAAAACGTTTTGACGTACGACCATTATTTCTGGTGTTTACAGTGACTTGAAAAAATTAATATAGAAAAAAATGGAATTCACTCGTGAACATTTTCGTGCCATCATTTTTTACAACTTTCGACGTGGATTATCACGACAAGAGTGCATTGATGAACTTAAATCTTTGTATGGCGATGAAGCACCATCCTAAAGCACTGTAAAAATTGGTATAATGAATTTAATTGTGGCCGAAGCTCGTTCAAAGACGAATTCTGTGAAGGTCGTCCAAAAATGGCTGTTGTGCCAGAGAACATTGATGGCGTTCGTGAACTCAAAATGCAAGATCGACATGCGACATACCGAGAGATAGAGACATCCTTGGACATTTCTTTCACCAGCATACATTCGATACTGCATGAACACCTGGCCGTAAAAAAGGTTTCTTCTCGTTGGATCCCGCACAATTTGAAAGTCGCTCAAAAAAAGGCTCGTGTCGATTAATGCAAAGAAATGTTGCAAAAATACGATTGCGGTGCTTCAAAAGACGAAACAACAATCAACCGTGTGAGCCTTCAAAGACGAGCAAAGTCCAACGAAAGTTGTTCGTGGAAGAAGCACTTCGAAGCAAATGGTCGCCTGTTTCCTCGGCAAAACTGGTCATGTGGCGACTGTTTCGCTTGAGCAACGTAGGACGGTCACTTCTGAGTGGTACACTACAATTTGTTTGCCTAAAGTCATCGAAGAAGTTCGAAAAACCAACAAGAGAAGACGAATCATTGTTCATCATGACAATGCGAGCTCTCACACATCGGCTCAAACCAGAGCGTTTTTGACCGGCCAAAACGTCGAATTAATGGGTCATCCACCATACAGCCCTGACTTGGCACCTAATGACTTCTTCTTGTTTCCGCACATCAAGAAAAAAATTCGTGGTCAACGATTTTCGTCGCCAGAAGAAGCTGTTGAAGTGTTCAAAAACCATGTTTTAGTGGTGTCTCAATCGGAGTGGAAAAAGTGCTTCGACAACTGGTTTGAGCGCATGCAAAAGTGTATAAATCATGCTGGAGAATACTTTGAAAAACAATAAAACCATTTTTGATTATAAATATTCGCATTTTTACTATTAGGCCAGAAATATAAAAAGCAGCCTTCCTATTATTTGACTGTGAATTACGTAAATATGACGTAAATATAATTCTGTTGCAAAAATAATTATATGTGTATGATTTGACTTAAAGAAAAAAAACTACGACTTGGTTTTGACCATCACTTGAATGTGAATAACGTAAGCGTGACGTTACTATTTGTCCAACTTGAGCATGAATAAATTATGATGAAGTCTAATCGATTACATAAGCACGACGTAACAAAAAGGATGCTTCTTACATAATTGTGATATGATTTTAACTGCACTTTAATTAAATTTTAACTTGACATTAGCTTGATTATCACTCGATTTTAATTATACATTACGTTAGCATTACGTTACTTTTACTCTACTCAAAAAAATAGTATTTTCTGAAAAATACTGTTACTAAGCTGTAGATAAACTCTAATTTAACTTCAATTCGACTATAACAAGCCTCTTAATTATGACGTAACTACCGCAATGTTTAGTATGACGTAACGGCGAATAACGTAACCATGACGTAATTGAAGCAGTTCTTAACTTGATTATAATCTGAGTATAAATTGACTACAGCTAAGCCATGTATTAACTTCAGTTCGACTAAAACACTTTTGTACATTACGTAAGCACGTATGACGTAATTGTATCTTTTCTTAAAACATAAATAGAATTTAAGTGTGACTTAAGTTGGAACTAAATAATGACTTGAGTTAAGCTAAAATCAATATGATTTGATTAAAATTTAATGCTGTCTTGACTAAAACATGACTTTAATTTAAATAAGTTTTCACAATGATCTGACTTCAAACATAAACTTAATTATGATTTGACTTTGCTTTGACTTGATCATAATTGAACATTAATGCTGATAAGACTCATACTTAACACTGACTTGACTATGATAATTACCGGTAAATATGGATACTTTCACATTTGACTTTTTTTACGAAAAAAAAGTTTTCTATATTTTAACTAAAGTTCTAAGAGACCTCCTAACAAAATTTTATTCAAATTATTCCAGCTAATTTTATGTGATGCGAACACAAACAGACAGAATATCGTGTAAATATTACACAAATTTAAAAAAAAAAAATGTATGTCAAAAATGATCCTGTTACAATTTACGAAAAAAAGATCCGGCAATCCCTGTTGTTGTTGTTATTGGCCGTTTGTGCGTGGTAAAAAACGGAGGTGAATAAGTTATTTCCACCAACATATTGGTATGTGTATAGACTAATATGAAATCTAGCCAACTCAAGTTGGGCAAGCGCAATGGCTGCGCTGGTAGAGGTGCGTACTGTTAAACAGAAGATCATGAGTTCGAGTCCAACTTTGGACATGCCTCCAAAAGAAAAATAATAATTGAATAAACCACCCGTTGATGAAAAGGCAATTATTGTGTGGAGCCCCCTAGCAGATAAATAAACGAAGACGTCTCTTTAAAATGAGAATAGCATATGGCGAAAGGAAGTAGCGCATAATAAGAGTGTACAGCAGATGTGTGTTGTTGGCTATTGGATTAAAGGAGGATTTTACATGATCAAGATTAACGTCAGTAACTGGCTGCGAAGCCCTTACCTGACGGTGGTCTTATCACTAAGTGAAATATAAAGCGTCGACTAGCGCCCCCTGCCTGGGCTTAGGCGACAGAGTTGCAATTTCAAGAACATGGCTTGCATGTCCATGACCGTGTCCTTCCCCTTGCTTGAGGGTTGGAGACTTTCCAACTTCTCTGTTGAATATGCAACAGCACATTCGTTTAGCACCGCACCTTCCCTACGGACACTAAACTTTAACCGACAGCCACCACGTGTACCCCGAAGGGACTTCACCAATAACCGGCTACAGAGATGGGCGGGTCTCGGTTTGTCTATCCAGATTCAGTGCCTGCACACCGGGGTATTGGGTCCCCCTATACCCCGTGCTTAGGTTAGAATCAGCAAGACTTCTTGTAGTACCCCCGGGGGGGGACTAAAGGGGGATTACTAACTTGGATGTAAAGCGAAGTTTATCGGTCTGTAGATGGTTTAGGTTACTAAGGAAGGCATCGACTAGTTCATGTCTCCCCTGAGTAACATGGTAGTGCAGCGAGGATGGCTGCATTTGTAGTAACGCTGGCTTAGTAAATATGAGACTATAGGATTCAAGAGACCGTAGGATCAAAAAATGTAACCAGAAGCCATACAGAAACATGAGGAGTATAGAAAATACCGAATTTAAAATGTGCCACAGTGTTACGTTTGTCTAAAAGCGGAAAAACGTAACGTACTGCATGTGTACAACTACACTTAAGTTGTTTATTTTTAATTATTTAGTGTACAAAAAAAATTTTTTTTTGTTAAATATTTTAGCATCACTTTTCTCCTTTCAATTCGCCTAATGTTCATTCAATTTTGGTTACAGTTAAAGACGTATAAAAACAAAGATATAAAGTTCCACTCACTTTACTTATTATGGCTTTTATAAATGTGATGTGTAATTTCCATATGAGTGTACAGTGGGCAAATAAGATGTGTAAAATTGAACATGAAAATTAATTAAAATTTAAGATTTGAAAGAGCAAACAGAAAAACTAACTGTAATTTAATAAAAAGATGTGTACGTGTGTATGTTGGAAACTTTAATGTTTTTTATTAATTTTTTTTGTCTCTTGACCCACTGTGATACATTTGTCTTTGTTTTTTTTTATTGTATCCTATGCAAACAAAAACAACATCTTTGTTCTTTATTATACCGGTTGACTTATTTCTCATCTGCGTTAGTTTTCTTAGCTTTTGTTGTTGTCTATTATTTTTCTAAGCAGTTTTTTTTTTGTGCTTTTTTACATTAGAGTGCAGCGACCCTAAGTTGTGTTTTTTTTTGTGTATGTTCTTTATTTTTATGTTTTTTTTAAACTTTAATTCATTATTATTTTTAAAAGTTTGAATAGAATAGAAAAGATCATCGCTGAAGCAACCACCAAATGTTTAAGATGGCCGCTGGCTTTTGTATTATTTATTTTGAACTGGATATGTGTGCATTAAACGTACATTTATTTGTCCAGTCAGTATATATTTTGTAAATATTTGTGTAGAAGAATGTGTCTATCTATGTATGTAATTAGTGATTCTTGTTTCTTTTTTTGTATGCATTTTTATGTTCTTTTTTTTTTCTCATATTTCTTCTTTTCAAGCCATGATTATGGGTCTGTCAAAAACCACAAGTAAATATAAAAAATTTACTATGAAGATAGATTTTTAAGGTTGTATACGAAAACACTTGCGTACATTTAAGCATACATAAATACATATGTACATATGTACATTAGCATAACAGGTAAGTAGAGGCAGCCATATACACATGATTAAACAAACAACAAGTGTTTGTTACTCTGCTTGCTCAGGTAGGCATGTGTGAGCATTAATATACAAATTACTTTAGTTTGTAGTTGTAAACATAACTGGACAATTTGTAAAATAATATTTTTTTCATAGAGAATAAATCATAAGAAATATGAGAGATGGAATTTAAGAGATAATTAAGCGGAAATCTTGATTGATTGTTCTTGTTAATTATTAACTATTTTTTTACAAAGTGATTTAGGTATTTGTTGTTTTTTGCAATTTCGGTTTTTGGTGGAAGTGTTGAACTTTTATAAGTTCGTTAGTAATGCACAGCATAAATTAAACAAAGTCATAATTGAAATGACCATTTTATAGCGTAAAGATTTACGTTTTTTAACTTTCCGTTAAAACCTGTACATTAACATATTGGAATTTTAGACAAATGGCATTAAATTCAAATAATCGAAAATCAAAAAAGCTAGAATTGTGGCAATATTTTTAATTTTATAATTCTTGAAAAAAAAAACAAAAAGAATAAATTCGAAGATATTTTTTCGAGCTTAATTTTCGAAATTACATTCGAATTTTATAAAAATTAAAAATTGTTAATTTTTGCAATATATTTTTAATTTACATTTTAATTATATTATTTTCAAAACATTCGCAAATTTCGAAAAAAATTCGAATTTTTAAAATTCAAAGTCAAATTAAGTTTTTAATTTATTTGAAATTTTTATTTGTATTGAAATTTTGTCTTAATAAATTGGTTAGAAAAAAATTTTTTTGTCAAAACTTTAAGGCAGATTAGTATTTTCGAACATGATTATATTAACACATTTGATGTTTTTTTTTATTATTTCTTATAGGCAAAGAGAATTTTATCTGATTGCTCAACTACGAAAATATCTTTGGCATGTCTCAAAACTAACTTCGAATTTTCGAACATTCAAAATTTTAATATTTTGTTATACTCGAAAACTCGAAGTTATTTTTAAGACATGCCAAAGAGATTTTCGTAGCTTTTTATACATAAGACCATCAAAAAATATTAAAATAAAAGATGTTCGACTTAATGATAACTTCAAATTGAATTTTCGAACATAGAAAATCTTACAAATTTATGAGTTTTTTAATTTATTTATTAAGGCTAAAATTATGTTACTATGTTTAGGAAATTTTTTTAGCCTTTTTAAACGTCTAATATAAAGTTCGAATTTTCGAACATACTAAAATTCCATTATTTTGTGCTCTCTTGATCTATTATTATTAATTTAAAAACTAATTGAAGATAATTGACTCTTAAAAAAATTTCGAATTTAGTTATGAATTTTCGAACTTCATAAAATTTAGAATTTATTAAGTTTTTTTTGCATTTTGTTATGATTTTTTCTTGCTGCTGGTATTGCATCATGGTATTTAAACATATAACCGATTGTTATAGAAATTTAATAGAAATTTTGAACATAATGGTACTAAGAAATTGGGTCTTTTTTGTACAAAATAATTTCATGTTTTCATAAACAAGCGTGAATTTTACATTTTAGTAAAGAAACGACAAAAACTTGCAGTTTTCATTAAATTAGAAATATTTGTGTTTTGTTTTGTTTTAACAATTTTACACATTTTACTTAGTTTTCAGGTTTTGTATTTAAAATGTCTTTTATTTGTTTTCTAAGCGCTTAAAATACCAGTCTTCATAATTTAAATATTTTAATTTATTACTGACAACGTGAAGGCTTTTGAAAAGTTGTTAATTTTTTGTTTGTTTTACAATTCATTTAGAGGCGAATATGTTATTCCAACATTTATAAGTTTAAAATTGATGCTTGAAGAAATTTGACCTTGAAATCTATTATTCAAAACATCCCCTATTTAAAGCATTTAGTTTAACTTCTTTATTTGTAAGACGCAGCTGCTGTGTTCATTTTCAAAAATAAAAAAAATCTTATTCATTGCCGAACCCCTAAATAGAAAAAAAGCAACCAGAAGTTGATCTCTATTTCAAAAGCGTAAGGAATCTTAATTCATCAACTGGTTTGATAAAAAAATGCTCATCATTTTAATGCCTTTTTATGTACAACAATAGCAATAATGTGCGTTGTATTTATTTAAAACTCAAAGACGTCAGAATAACTACAAAAAAGTGACATACATATCTACTATAAAACGAGTTAGCCTACTTATTTGCATACTTGAAATGAAATATGTATTTTGTAAAAAAAAAATAAACCTATGAAGACAGTTTTTTCTTTATTAGTTAAGCTTGAGTTATGATGGGAAGCAGTGGAGTCGCAGCACTTAGTTTTAGATTTTTATCTGACTTAGTAAACAGATTTAGGTCTTGTCTATAAAAGACATTTAGGAGTAAGATAATTGTACAGTTAAATACATAAATGGAAAACTAAAACTTATTACCTCGTAAATCAGACGAAAGTAAACAAAATATAAATACAATACACGAATATTTTAAATTATTATTAAAAATATGTTTGATAACATATGTTTTTTCATTGTATTTATACCTTAATTTGCGTTTAGGCGCTTTTTAAAATTTTCGAAGTTAATTTCGAATTTTCGAACATAAAATAAATTTTTTCGAATATGAAAAAATTATAAATGAGGGCAAAATATAATGAAATTACTTAATGTTTCTTGAACAAAATGTGTTCAAAGTTCTAAAATTAAAAACTGAAATAAAATAGAACATTGTTAGCTTTCTTAAATCTTGATGTAGTTCAATCTTGATGAATTTTCACTACATCAAGATTTAAGAAAGCAAGCAAAGTTCAAAAAATTATCTATTTTATTTCTGTTTTTAATTTTAGAACTTTAAACTAGTTTTATTTAAGAAAAATTAATTGATTTCATTATATTTTGCCCACATTTCAATTTTTTTCATATTCGAAAAAATTTTATTTTATGTTCGAAACTTTGAAATTAACTTCGAAAATTTTAAAAAGCGCCTAAATGTAAACTAAGGTATAAATACAATGAAAAAAAATATATGTACATCAAAAAATTATTTATTTTTAAGATTTTTACCCTTTTAAATTTTTTTTTAAAGAAAATTCAAATTAAAAAACTTGATTTTCTTAATCTTTTATATAAAAGCCTTTGGGTATTTAATAATTTGTTATCCTTTATAAATTTTGTATTTAAATTCTTTTCAGAGAAAAAAATTTTTCAACCTTCTTACTATTTGCGAATATATTTAAGTTTGGGGTATAAGAATCTTTGAAAATTCAATTTTTTTACGCAAAATTGTATTTTATATTTTATTTTCCAGAAAATGCTGTTGGTATTTTATTGCAAAAATACATTAAAAGGCGATTTCTTAAGAGATTGAAAATATAAATTTAAGCTTGAAAATTCGTAGATAAGATTTTTTAAATATTTTTCTCTAGGAAATTTTTAAAATCAAGAGCAAAAAAAAAATGAATTCTAAAATATTTTTTTAAGAATATTTTGTTATAAGCGAAAAAATGTACTTGAGTTCAAAAGCTCCATTTAAACTAAATAATAATATTTATAGCTTTATAATAAGATTCTTAAAATAAATATAATGAAATTGCAGCATAACTTTTAAATTTCAAATATGTTCGAATTTTAGATTTCTAATAATAAAGTATTGGGTTATTAAAAAATAAGATATTAAAACTAAAGATAATTTTTTATTATTCCATTTTGATTAAAATTTAGAATAAAAAACAATTTTTCAGAATTTCGAAAATTCGAATATATCTTCGAAAAAATTTTAAACTTATAAAATGTTGCTAGAAACTAATAGTTTTTGAATTTTTAAGTATTTAAATTTTTTTTTCAGTAATTTTAAAATAATTTTACTCTAAGCTCTTGCTGTGTGTCTAATGCTTGTATGCTGATGAAAATGTATTTGTACATTTTTCAATTATTACGTATTTAAGTATTTCTTTTTAGTAAAATTTTAAAATAGCACGTTGTTTTGCTGTATAACTTTTCATACATTTACTATTTTGCTTTGTTGAGAAAGCTTCTTCCACACGCTACTAATTACTGTGGGGAATTTTTTTTTTTCTTTTATCACAAATAATACTTTGAAGCTATGAGTTTTCATTTAAGAGATGCATAGTTACAAATTTATAAAAGAATGCATTTATTATATTTTATACACTCACATAGTGATTTTTATACCTTTCATGTTTACGTATTTTTCTTTGGAGCAGTAATTATTCTAGGAATTTCCTACATAAATTACTTAATTGCCCTTTGAATTTTTTTTTAATTAGGGTTCTTGCAATACATAGAGAGAAAGATATTAAGATGAAGTTGGAAGAGTTTCACAAGATAAATTATTTCTTTTATCAAAATAAGCTCGAAAGTATTTCATAATTAAATTCTTTTTCCTTCTATAAACTGCCAATAGCTTGTTGTATTTTCAAGCAACAAATTCTTGTTTCTATTTTATTCTTTCAATTTATTACAACAAATGGCCTGTTAGCAGCCGGACCAAAGTAAAAGAAATACAATTAAATTTAAATGTCTGTAACAACCATATTTTGAATGCCAAAGTTAAACTGACTAAACAAAAAACATACAAACAGTGGTCAATTGTAAGCCACCATTTAATGAACTCAAACATACAGATATGTTTACAGTTCTTTATGCTCGTATATTGATTCAAACACTTGTTGTTATCAGAGTAGAGATATTGTATCAGAGAACCTCATTCCCCTTTAACATAAAAAATAAAAAAATATATAAATATTATAAATACAGTTGAGCATTATTTTAATTATGAGTGACTAAACGAAAAGAAAAAAACTCATTTATAAACAAATCTTTATGGTTATAAATGCGACTTAAACAAATGAATAAATAAATTTGCATTCTTTAAGCTTTAAACCATTTAAGATCTAGTTGGCCTTGTAAACAATTTCAATTATGCAGTTTATGTTAAAGCAAATGAAACATTTGATTTGTTTAACATTAAATTTTAATGATTTCAAAGTAAAATACAAATAAAAAAAATTAATAAAATAATTGCAACTCCGAATGCAACTTTGCAAAAATGTAAAGCTACAAGAATTATCGAAATAATTATTGCTCAATACCTAAAAACCTTTTGAACAGAAAAAAGTAAATAAATAAATAAATAATAAAAAAAATAAGATATCAATTTTTACTAACAAAAAAGAAATGTTTAAATAATCAATAAATATTAAAAATTTTTCTTAAAACAATAATAATCGAATTTAAATAATAAATATATAATTAAATATTTTTTTTAATGCAAAAATCCACTTTTTAAGTTATGTTCGAAAATTCGAAGATAAGTTCGAAAATTCGAAGATAAGTTCGAAATTTTCTTTAAGCTTTTAAAATATATATAAATTAATTATTTACATTCTAAGATCTATTAAAACTTATACTTTAATTTTTTTTAATTTGAAGGAATTTTCGACATTTTTTAAATAAAAAAAATTGAGAAAAAATACAAAGTTTGAAAATTTCTTTGTTCTTTAAAGAAATTTAAAAAATTTATATACAAACGAATTTTTATTTTATTTTAATAACTGATTAATCTAATTAATTTATATATATTTATATATATTAATTAATTAATATTCGAACTCCATTCGAAATTTGCAAAAAAAAAAAATTTATTTGCTAATTTTTATAATATTTCAATAATTTTGAAAATTCTAAATTACAAAATAAAAACTTTTCAATAACTAAAAATGATTTTTAACATTTAATTTACTTAGATCCCTTAGAAAAATTAGCACTTTTTAAAATAACTAAACAATTGCTGGAAAACATGACCGTAAATTCAAAACTAGCTTAAGATATGATCAAGCTAAAAGATTTATTTTTTTATTTTAATACAATTTTAAAATTTATTTTCTTATTTAGGACTTATTTTGAACAACTTTATCTTATTTTTGTTAATTCGAAGTTGACCTCGAATTTTTCAGCTTACAAATAATCTTTAAATAAGTTACGAAAATATAATTTTTTTTAACTCAGAAGTTTTAAAATATTTTGTTGAAAGTTAAAAAATTCGAAGTTAATTCGATTTTTATTTCCAGCCAGTTAAAAATTTTTTTTTAAGTTAAAATTTTTAGTTTTTGTTTTTGCAAAAAAATTACTGGCCAAAAATGTTTAATCATTTTTCCAGTAACCAAAGGAATACTTCAAAACGCTGTTGCATTTAAAACATTCAAATAAATTGTTATTAGAAAAAACACATTTTTAAATTATTTGCAATGTGTACAACAACCAACAAGAACAATTGTGAACAATAATTCAAATACATTAAAATCGCTTGAAAATAGAAAAATTCCTTTTTGGCCACCTGTTGAAAATTTTTTGTGACTATAAACACTTTCAGACAAAACCAGATACTTGAAACAAAAAAAAAAAAAAAAACATTTTTTCTTTGTTGACTTAAAACAAGGCACCAAAGATCGAAAAACACATGCAGATACACTTAAATCAGTCAGAAAAAAAAAACGTTAATGTAAATAAAGGCGAACTTAAAGCCACTAAAATAAGTAAAAAAAAAAAACAAAATAAACGACAGCTTGAATCATTAAAAGAACGTGCCCTGTTATGAGGGCCATAAAAAACGCATACTTCCAATCCATACTGGCTTAAGACTTCCTTTCGAATGGCACAAGGAAACTATACACAATTCTTGTTATTGTTGTTTTTCACCGACAAATCAAAGATTTTGTGGAACTTTTACAAAAACAACAAGTTTGACAGGTTTCATTGGCATACTTTCTGTTACTTTTGCTGATTTTCTACAGTTTTTAGGTCATGTTAAAGTTATTTTCTTTTTTTGTTTGTTTTTGTATTTTTGGAAGACCTTCCAAAAAGGGTCATTCATATTATTTGATTACAAAAAAATTCCAACACAAATAACATAAAGAAAAATTCGCTTAAATGAAGAATCAAAAGAATGTTTGTTAATTGTTGTTAAAAACCACAACATTTATTTGAAGGTGTAAAAGTTTGTTCGTAATTTTGAATTTTTTTTTGTATTCTAAACTCAAGGGTTTTTGATACTAAAATGTGAATTTTGTAAAAAGCGTTATATTTTCTTTCCATTTTTTGTATCAAACGAAAGTCCCATTGAAAATATTAAATTTTTTGAAATGTTCGAAAATTCGAACATTAGTTCGAAAATTTTTTTTTAACTCCAAATAATTGCTTACAATCTACATTTAAGAAATACGTGAAAATAGTCTTGATTTATGGGGTTTTGAACGATTTAAACTAAAGAAAAAAGTCAAAAATGTAGAAAATTTTATTTTTAACTTTATTAAGGAAAATTAAAAAAAAACAATAAATACTTATATAATTAAATATTTTTTTTTCGGCGAAACAGAGTGATATTACTCGTAAATAAAACAAAAAAAAAAAAAAAAAAAAAATAAATAAAAATATAAATTCACAAAAATATGCTGATATTTCCAAAAACAAAAAAAAAAACGCTTTCACACTCTGTAAAGTTTTGATATTTTAAATTTCCCTTTCCTTTAAAAACAAAACATAAAGGATGTCTTTTACAAAAAATAAACATTTAAGTGACTTGAAGCTAAGAAGTTCTAAAGTGTCCTCCCATATTCTACGATTAATATGCTGGTTTATTTGTAGTTTTTGATTTGTAAAACTAGAAATAGTGAAAGACAAGATGTGAATTGTGACAGATGTAAACAGGTAAAATCTCTCTCTCGTTGCTGGAACATTAAGAGTGAATTACTGAAATATTTTTAGTTCTTAAAGGGGTTCCTTTCCATTATAATAATTGTCCACATGACCCTCTAATTTGCGCTATTAAACACTTTTTGCAAGATGAATTTTATGATTTACTTTCTTTAAATTATAACTTCGACGTTATCACTACGATTATTCCCTCCGGGGGTATTAACCTACATTCAGATGAGGTGCTCTCAGGGTTTAGGGGGAACCAATCCCCCGGTGTGCAGGCACCAAATCTGAATGGACAAGTTGGATATCTAACGAGTGTCCCTGGTTAAACTAGAGCCACGGAGACCGGTAGCCCATACAGAGAGCCACTCATCTCTGAAGCCGGTTATTGGTGAGCTTTTTTTAGGGTACACGTGGTGGCTGAGGTGTTAAAGTCTATATCTGCAGGGCAGGTGCGAAATAGACGGAAGTAGAGGTTGGATAGTGTACAACCCTCAAGCGTAGGGTAGTTCATGGTCCTGATAGTCATGTTCTTAAAATTGCAACTGTGTTGGCTGCGCCAGTGCAGGCAGCCAGTCGACGCTTTGTATTGCACTCAGTGTTAAGACCACCGTGAGGTTAGGGCCACACGGCCAGGTATTAACGTTAATCTATATCACGTAACGCAATGTGTTACAATAAAAATTCACCACTTTGTGTTAGCAACCATTCGAATGAATAATTTTCTGTCCATTTCTGCTCTTTAAAAAAAGCTTACAATTCAAATTTTTAAAATTTTTAAATTCACATTTATTAACATTATTTTTGCATAATTAAAATTTAAGCAATTTATTAAAAATTTAATAAATTTCATTTTTGCTGGTATTTAATTTTACAAACATTTCATAATGAATAGTTTTCCTTGCCCTAGTACTCGTATACTGACTGGTTACCTAATAATATATTTTTTATTAATCAAAATTCGCGTGCTTTTGAACCTTTTTTAAATAAACAAAAAATATATATAATTTAATTACTTTATTGTATGTTTGTTTGGCTTTTAATAAATTAATTAAAAATAATTTTATATAAAATAAAAAGAAAATTACAAGCGGAAAAAAAATTTGCCAAAAATATTTTTTAATTTTCGTTTAGATAAAAAAAGAAAAAAAAAAAACGCTTGCTAAAGCGGAAATACTGTAGCGAAACTTACCTGGTTAGTTTTGTTGAAACGTTGCTAATGTTGTTGTTGTTGTTTTTGTAAAAGTTGCAAATTTCTACGACAACTATTACAATCGGTATTTTTTTTATGTATCATCAAATTAATTTGTGCATGTTATTATATCGTTATAGGAAAACAAATCCAATATTTAATATTCCAAAACGTAAAAATGAAAAAAAAAAAATAATTTGAATTAAAAATTTATTTTTTTATCGTGCATTTTTATACGTTTTAGATCAGCTAGTGTTGGCAACTAATGTTTAACACTTGATGAGATTTGACAGTAAGAAGATGAAAGGTATTATAAAACTGCAAAGAAATAATAGACAACAACAAAAGATTATAAATATGGAAATCTGATGAAAGAGTTTTAAATTTTGTAGCGAAATTCATTGAATCGTAACCAAGCAGTGCAAGATGTTGTACAAAATTGTCATTAAAAAAAAATTGTAAGAAAGTTGTAAAAATAATTAAAAGATTTCAATTATAATCTTCTTAACATTACGTGAAACCCATCTCAGTTTTACTTTGCTTTCGACGCTGTAAGGAGTAGGAAAACAATTTCTAAAATCTTATTTTAATTTAAGTAATTAAAAAAATAATCTGAGTCCTATTACTATTAAGTGACTAAAAACTGTCCTTTGACTGGTTTGGTATCTACTTTTTTTCTCTCTTTCTCATATTGTTATCCATTTTACTCTCGTATCGATCAGCTGATTTTGACGAAACATGTAATATTTTAATTATTTTTAAAAGCAGAAGATACAACGAGTTAAGCATTTCGTTATACTTCTTGTCGGGTACCTATACGACATCCAGATTAGTCTGTGATTGCCGGACATCTTTGGATGAGATGGCGAGACATTCCAACCGGGAACTATTGTGGGTCCGGCACACTCGGGAATATAATTGCGGACGAACTCGCTAGATCTGCAACCCGGCTGAGAGACCGGGAGATAGATCTCATGGTGGAAGTCCTGCTGAACTGCTGTAGGGCTTTATTTGAGCAGCAGATTTTTGGGGCCGTGCTTATCAGATAGTCTGACGAGGTCACCTGTACGATTTCGAGGACATTATGGCCTCAGTATGATAGCACGAGAACTGCAAGCCTACTGAGGTATTCCCGTGGACAACTGGGCATACTGGTGGCTGTGCTGACGGGGCACTATGTCATCGCTACTCATGTCAGGTGAATGAATCTTTCATACCATGACTTCTGCAGAAGTTGACGGAATAAGGAAGAGGAGGAAACTGTGGAGCAGTGCTTTGCCATCGTCCGGCTCTTTATGGAAACAGAGCGGCTCTTCTCGGCAGTCCAAGACTGGATGATCTGGGGATGGATCTTTGATGGATCTTAGGCAACTCAACGGGACCACTTTAGGACCCAAGTGGGGTCGGCTTCAAATAGTTACTGCAACTGTGCTTGACGAAAAGCATTCTTCGACCATTTCCGGTCGTATGATACAAATGACCAAAGTTTAGTGTCTGCAAGACGTCAATTATAACTGGTTTGTCAGCATAAGCCACAGAACTTACGTGAGGTGTGAAACTAAAAGTCCTTGAAAGCCAATTTCTAGGCCTTATTCTCAACAACAGTTTGTCGCCAAATTTTTTTTTTCACCATATGGCAAGTAGCGCCATCCTAATGAAACAACATCTTATCAAGATGAATGTCATTCATATTTTCAAACAAAAAACCATTGTTCATGATGCGGTAACAATTTTCACTGAACGTAAGCTTGCAAGCTTCCACTATTTTTTTTTAAAGAAATAAGGTCCTATCGACATCTACACCGATGGCTCGAAACTGGACGATAAAGTCGGTTGCGGAATATTCTATAATAACCTTGGACTAAGACTCTCCCTTAGACTTTCTGACTACTGCTGCGTCATCAAAACATCCGAAATAGCGCTAAGGGACGATCTTTCTGACCTTGCTATTCGGATATTTTCGGACAGTCAGGCGGCAATCAGAGCGCTTGCTGGTGCATACAGTACATCTAAGCTAGTCCTGAAATGTCGCACACTATCGGAGCGTTCACAGATTGACCTGTTTTGGGTCCCTGGTCACAGGGATATCCAGGGAAACTGTGAGGACGATGATCTCGCCAAACGGGGCACATTGCTTCCTAACGTTTCCTCGCTACCAGACGTTGGAATTCCTCTGGCAACGGTGAAAAAGGCCATAAAGAACCGCAGATTATGGGTAGAGGAAAATTCCTGTTGTGTCTCCAGACAACTGTGGACTACATAGGACCTTAAGCAGACCAGGCAGCTGCTTGGACTGGACAGGAAATCCATAAGTATTACGGTCTCGGTACTTACAGGTCACTGTCTAATTGGCAGGCATGCTAATAGAATCGGTCTGCCCTTTAATGATTTCTGTTACAGCTGTGGCTCGGTGGATGAGGAAGAGACCATACTGCACCTCCTGTGCCATTGCCCATCCCTGGCTCGAAGAAGATTAAGAATTCTGGGCTTCTCTTTTCTTTGGATCTCTTACGGAGCTATCACCTCACTCTATAGGGGACATAGCGAAGTTCATCCGGGAATCTTCATGGTTCTCGGCTGGGTAAGGGGAATCGCACCGTCTTCCTTGTGGTAAAACAATGGGCCATTTGATTATGCTCAAGTGAGCTTTGTCATGAGAGGCTGCCACTTCTAACTAACTAAGGTCTAATGGTGCCTGCAGGAGTAAAACTGCAATAAACTGTGCATTCCTTTAATGTGTTACAGTTACTGCATTGTTTAAGAACTGTGTGGTTTAAAATGTACACACAGTTTGATGTATGGCTTTCAGTCAAATTTAATTAGCCTATTTAAGTTGCCTTCTCCTTCAATTGTCTGCCTTTTCCTTTGAGTTTTTATAACTTAGAAAAGCTTTGTATATAAATTACCCGACCGTATAATTATGCAATGGAGTGTAAACCACACGGATATATTTTTCTTAAACACATTTTTAGGCAATTTAATTAACTTTTAATGAAATTGAAGTGTGTAATGATGAAAAGAAATTGTGCATCTTTTAACATTCACTGTAATATTTTCAAGGCATTTCGTTTTGCACTTTTTTGTTATTTCGTTTTTTTTTTTTTTTTTTTGTTTTTTTAATTATCTTTGTTTTGTGTTTAACATGAGTTATTTCCATGTTGATTTTACAAATTTTATTTTTGTATTTAATTAATTTTTTCATTAAAAAAATAATAGAAATTATTTTCTCTGCTTAAACATGGCTACTGAATTCACTTCATATTTCTTTTAATAATTTTTTTTTTCACTTTTATTTATTTTATATATTTTTATTTATTATCAATATCAACAATTTTTACTTTGTTACCTGATTATTGACTCAAGTATTGGTTTAGTATTTCTTTAAATAAATTTTATGATGTCTTGGTATTTTGTTGTTGTTGTTGTTTTTTCGGGCTAAATGAAAGCATTGCAAAAATGGTATCATGTAGTAATTTTTTTTTATTCATGGCACAGATGTTTTTTTTTTTTATTTTTTTTAATATAAAATTGCTTAATGTTTAAACAATTTATTATTGTAGACCCAATGCAATGTTAAAATTTACAA
Source organism: Cistogaster globosa (assembly GCA_937654795.1). Classification (NCBI taxonomy): domain Eukaryota; kingdom Metazoa; phylum Arthropoda; class Insecta; order Diptera; family Tachinidae; genus Cistogaster; species Cistogaster globosa. Next base: position 7,256,211 of record OW569406.1, read on the forward strand.
CTTTATGTCATGATAGCAATTTTATTTAGCCAAAATGTATAAAAAAAAAATTTATTTTAATTTTTCCTTCATTAATTTCGTTTTAAATTCAGGTCTTTTTTTGATGTTTGTAATATTTTTTTCTTTTTATTTCTTTTTACTTGAAAAATAACTTCTTGCTAGCTGGTCGCTTTAGAATATATAAATTTTGAAGGTCAGTTGTATAGAAAAAATAAAAGTTTTAATTTAATATCGTTTGTGTAAATCCACATTCACACTTGGTGCGTTGTAATCTTATATGTTTGATTGACATATTTGTTAAGAACTTTATTTTTGTTATTCAACGTTACTGTCAAATTGATTGATTTTGTTTGACATTTGCCAACTTGATGTCATGTAAGATTATTGTAACGAGGTGTGTAGCTTCTAATATGAAAGATGTAAGGCGCCAATAGTTACATGTAGTGTAGGAATTGAAGCAGGAAATTTGATTTATAAATTCTTAAAAACAATTGTTTTATAAATAGTGTTGTGAGGTATCAAGTAAAGTGTTATACTTACATTTTTTAAATATAAAATGTTTAATTAAAAGGCAGTTAGATTGGCCGTGAGATAGAGCCGGTGCGATGTTTATGCCTGTTGAGACAGGCATCCATGGCGACAAAGTGTTTGGTAAACAGCGCACCTCCATTTTTCTTAATGGAATTACTAAAGACCCCTCTCAATATAATAAAATTTTAAGATCCACAATTTTAATGTGTTAAATTTTAATGTTTAATTTGCTTTTCATATGCTTCCAGCACCTTACTATTTCAGGCAAACGTCATCATCCTACCGCAAGATGTTTTAACTATTGCAAATGACGATAGATGTCAGTTTTGCTTTGACATTTGTAAAGTAGACTGTAAAGCAAACATTCAATCAATAGGATGTGCTATACTTCACAAGAACACGAAAGAATTTCCTTTTTCTTTAGTGATGTTGAAGTAGCGTGAATTTAGACACACACTACGGCGTTTAGCTGCAAAACGAGATGCTGTCAGGTCAGAGCTGTTCTAGAGCAACCGTTCTGCTGAGAATATCGTGATTGTGCTCGAAGTTATGGCAGAGGACAACAACATAAATATCAGAAACAGTTGAAAATTATTTAGCGGTTTCTACACAGTTTTTCGGCGAAAGATATGAAAATATTAAGACACCGCAACCGTTGTTACCTGGTGATCGCATGTAACCTATGCCAAGCCATCTTGAATCTCGATTACATAAACAATGAAGCCTATTTCCACATCTGTGAGTACATGATTAAGCAAAATGATCACCTTTAGGGCACTGAAGTTTCACGTTTCACACAGAAGGAGCCCGCTCAAAGTTTTCTTTGACGAACCTTAATTCGGTTAACAAAATGGATATGGATTTGCGGTTTTTTAAACGCCTAGCAAGATAATTTTGAAACCTCACACGACTAAATTAGAGGTGTAGTTGAATTGAAGTTTTATCTGTGGACGTTAATCTGTTTTGAGACTTGAAGCCGGAATGCCTTAAAACAAAGTAAAAAAATATAAATGTATAGCAATGCTCTATTCAGCTATACCGAATCTTGTATACCCTTCACCATTAATCTAGTTTAGCGAAGTAATTCCAATAAAAACAAAAATTTTTGGGTGACAAAGAAATAAAAATGAAGAAAAAAATTTAGTTCGATATAAAAAAATTTTAATATCACCGGTTCTTAATGGGTTACGTATTTTTAAAAAATTCCAGTATTTCCTGAAAGATCTCTTTAAAAGCTATTAAATGATACCTATATTGACCATATTGACAATCGAACTTTTTAATGAAAATTTCAGAGGCCCATAACTCGGAATATATGGGCGAGTGCAAATTTTTTCTCTTGATATTTTTTCTTATTATTTTGTTTTCTAGCGTTCCATATATTTGCTGTTTTGATTGGAATTACTTCATTGTTTCAAATGATATGAAAAAATTAAAGGCCTCTAAGGCCATGGTCCAATTTTGCTGATTTTCCAAAGCAACTCTTTCGAAACTATATCTCATCGATTGGCGTATTTAATTTTTCTTTAGCTGTTTAAGTGTCTTGGCAAACTTGATTTCAACACTAATACGGACGGACAGACGGACATCGCTCAATCGACTATGCTATGGAAAAGAAGTTAGAAGAAGTTTAAATTAAAAACGTAATGGCAAACTTAGAAAGAACCTTTTTCCATTTTTTTGTTTTGGTGGAGGGTTTAAAAAACACCTTTCTGATCATGTTTCCTAGCTTTTATAGTTGAGGAGATATTCGGCTTTTACAATTAAAAAATTATATTTTTTACCGATCTTGAAAATATCTTAACGTTCACGAGCGCTTAAAACCCTTAAAAAACATTTTAATTTAATTTATTTAAATATTTAATTTTATCACTTCAATAAAGGTTTTCACTTTGAGTAAATTTTGCGTTAAACTTTTTTGCAAGATCTGGTAACACTTTTTGTGATTTTATAAAAAAACAAAATCAACGTCAACATTGTTGTGACTGTAGCAACAAATAACATGTTTATAATTGTTTAATCAGCTGTTTTAAATTTTTTTTCGTTAAACAAAAAAAAAAAAAAAACATAAAAAAAATTAATGGCGGCAGTAATGCAACTGACCATTTAGTTACTTAAGTTACACACAAAAAAATTAAGAAAAAAAAGCAACACTTATATTGAGACGAATGTGTTCATTAAAATATACACAACATTTAAATTTTAAAAGAATCAAAAAAGCATACACTAAGACATGATGCACTCAAGTAATTAAAAGAAACAAACAGCAAAAACACAATAACAACAAACATAATAAGAAAATTAAAAAAAAACAATTATGTAGAATTAAAACAAAATTTCTTATTAAATGTATGGAGTCGCTTAAGGCGGCAGAATGAGACAAAGATCACCAACACAATTAAAAAAAAAAGAATAACAGAAAAATTGAAAAGTAGAGTAGTGTCACCCAAATAAAACAAAAAAATCAAGAGTATAAAATAATTTGCAGCAAACTTAAGTAAATAAGTAAATAAAAAATAAATATTTTAATAAAAAAAGTTATTTCCACTTGACAATCAAAACTGGCACGTGTAAGAGAAAATTCTTTTCTTTTTCAACCTTCTTTCTTTGTTCTTGTTTCGATTATGCATAAGAGTCATTAAGAAAACTAAGCGGAGTGACTGTAAAAAAGAAATTTAGATGCGTGATTTAATTCCAAAATTCAATTTAAGAATATATAAAATAGATCTTGGCTAATGTTTTGATAAATGCTTGATTCTTTTTCTCAACACTTCTCCCGGACACTTGCGCTTGAAAGCTGCCAGATTTCTGGCGAGTGCGATTTTAAATCGTTATCAAGCTTTTTTTTTGCGATTTTAGTTGGTATTTATCATTAAAAATTATAAACATCCTTTACCAATTTCACAGCAGTATATCGTTAGCTGAAACACAAAAGGCCGTAACTAACATTTTCATAATTTTGTGAAAGAAGAAAAAAGAAAAACATATTTAAATGAAAAATTTTAGCAATAAAATAAATAAAATCATAATTTTTATTCAATTTTGTAAAAATTATTTTGTTGAAATACCAAAAATTTATAAAAAAAATCCAATTTGATTTTCTGTTAACAGCACGCCAAGCGGTGGTTAAAGAAATCTTGAGGAATACGAGGGAACGACTCATATTTAATGTTATTTGAAAATGAAAGTAACAAAGGAATTTAAAAATAAAACACAAATCGAATCGAAAGCGGGCAAAAAATCTTTTTCTATACCTTTCACCACAAAAAATAAAAAAAGGGTAAATCTCAGCTTGTCACTCCGTTTGTAATTTTTACAATAGCGAAGTCGAAGTCTGCTTTTCCGCCTTTCCGTCTGTTTGTACGTGTTAGTGTTGAAATCAACTTTGCCAGGCCACTAGATAAGCTAGAGAAAATTAAAATACGCCAATCGATCAGACACTGTTTCTAAGTTTCTAAGAGTTGCTATTGATAATCAGCAAGATCGGTTCGTGCCCTTCGAGGTAGTAAGCTAAGCATTACGCCTGCCTATAATTTTTCCATATCATTCGGAACAATAAAGTAACACCAATAAAAAAAAAAAAAAAAAAAAAAAAAAAAAAAATTATGAAGCAGTAGAGAATTAAAAAATAGGAAAAAAAATTTAAGAGAAAAACTTGGCGCTCGTCCATAATTTCCGAGTTATGGGCCTCTTACATTTTCATAAAAAATTTCGATTGTCAATATGGTCAATATGGGTATCACTTAAAAGCTTTTGGAGAGATCTTTTAGGAAATAATAAAATTTTAAAAAAATGCTTAACCCTTTAAGAGGTGGTGATATTTTTTTTAATAAAATTATGTATCGTCCTTTTTTTTCTTAATTTTTAATTCCCTGTTACCGCTATATTTGTGTGTTTTTAATAGGAGCTACCCCACTGAAATAGATTTACATACATGGTGAAGGGCATATAAGATTCGGCATAGCCAAATATAGCACTCTCACTTGTTTATTTTATTATTATTATTATTTTTTTTTTTTGAAAATCTAATTTTGTTTTTTACGAAACTAGAATTTTACTGAGCTTCTGTTTTATTTATAAATTTAATTTTCTTTTTTTCTTTTTTTTATAAAAATTTTTTTTTCAATGAAATTAATTTTTTTTAATTAAAAATCAAACTTGTGGTAAAATAAATTTTTGATCAAATTTTCCAAAAATGTAATAAGAAATTTTGATATTTGTTCTCAGCATTTCCCCCATCAATTTGGTAAAACCAAATTACTGACGCTAGACCAGTGATACATTTAATAAAACATTTTGAAAACATGTGCTAGCAGCCAAATAAAAAATAAATATAAGATGTTGTTGTTTCTATTTTTGTACTTGTTGCAGAAGGCTACTCTAGATTTTTAACTGTGTGACTGAGGCTTGCGATCAAGGCTTCAAGGACTCTTTCGAGCTTTAACTTTTTTTCTCAAAAACATTACAATTTTTTATGTGTATTTCAATATTTTTAATTATTTATTTATGAAAATACTTACTTTCTTAAAAATCAAAATTTTTTATTCCTTTTTCTGTGTTCCAAATTTTTCTTTAATTGAATATCAATTTGTTTCCTTAAACTACGGTGTTGTTTTTTAATTACGTTTTTACTGTAACTGTTTTTATATTTCTCTTTTAAATTTTTTTCTTTTCTTATTATTTTCTTTCTCTTTTTTTCAAAACTATAAAATTCTTCTTTCGTTATTTTCCTAAAGGTATTGTGTTTTTTTTTTAATTTCCCTTTTAATATTTTATTTTATAATTTAATGAAAATTTTTATTTATTTATTTCCAAAGTAAAAAAAAATTTTCACACACGTAAGGCTAAAAAAAACTCTAAATTCAAAAAAAAAACACACACGCACAAACCCTAAAACATAGGGGAAATTGCATTCACCGCGAAAATAGAGAAAAAGAAAAAATTTCAACCGAACCGTACGTTTTGAAACTCGTTTTAAAACTAAATTTACTTTTTGCTAAAGCAACACATTGTTTTGCTACAATGTTACTTAACAGTAACTTTAAAGCTTATGTTTAAGTTAACAGTAATACAGATTAGTTAACATAACAAACAAGTTGTTAGCAGAGGTAAACAACTGTTACTTAACATCATTGGGCAGAATTGTGTTACAGTAACATAACCACCACCAGTGTTAACGACTTAACATAATTTAAATTTATGTTATTTAAAGAGACAACTAGAGAGATTAAGAGCTTAAAAACTAAATGACAGGGTTGGAAAACTTGATAGTATTGCTAATTAAAAAAAAATCTTGTTGGTAAAAATAAAAAATGAACTAAATAAATAAAATTTTTTAAAATTGTGGCAATATTTTTTTTAATTTTATTAAATAATTAATAGTTTTTAAGAATTGTTTAAAACTTACAACATAACAAATAAAAATAAATCAATACAAGTAAAATTATCAAAATATAATAAACAAAAAGAACTTACAGTCAAATTCAAAATCTTATTCGATTGCTGATTGCAAAAAAAAAAAAGGTTCAAATGTGGTATAAAATTCGTCTGACTATCTTTGATACTTTAGCTGATTGCCCACCTGAAAACTGAAAACAATTCACGGTAAAATAATATCACGGTAAAATAGTATTCAACACTAGAGACACTACACTGCAAGAAAAAAATTTTATAAATAAAAAGGCTTTTTATCCTTATTTATTTATCATTTCTGTATTTTTATAGAATTTTTATTTATTATTTAGTAAATTATTTTGTCTGTTTTACTTAAATTAAATTAAATAAGTTCATTTTTTATAATATTAATTTTATAATAATTCATTATTTAAATATTCTCATAGAGATAATTGCAAATTGTTTTTTATAAATTATTATAATTAATCTTTTTTTGTTAATTTTAATCTCAAAGCTTAAAGATGAAAAATATTTTTTTTTCTGTTTTTTCCTTTAAATTTTTTATTATTTTTTTTTAATAAAAAAAAATAATTTTCGTTTATTTGATATATTTGATGATTTATTACAATAATTTGAATTAATTTATTAATTACTTAAAAAACTAATTATTCAAAAAATGAAATGTAGTTAGTTGAAGGTGTTACAAATGGCAAAATTATTTTTTTTATTTTACTAAAAAGTTTATTGTTTAATATTAGTGTTGTAAATTGCTTAAAATATTTCTTATTTGCCATTTTATTATTATTGATTTGATTTGCAAATTAAATTTAAATTCTTGAATTTAAAAGTGCTAAATTTAAAATTTATATTTAATGTTTTTGCATAAAAAATTTTTGCATTTTTTCTCATCTAAGGCATTTTTTGTTTTATAATAATTTCTCGTTATATTCTAAATTTTATTTATTTTGTTTCTTAATTTATATAATTTTAAAATTTTTGATTTTCATTAAAAATATGGTTGGCGGTGTTTTTTATTTAAAAAAAAAAAAGGCTGAATTTTTTTTTGGTATTTTAGCCATAAAAATTTTAAATACATAAATTTTTCCAATGTAAGTTTAATTGATAATAAGAATTTTGAAAACAAAAAATTTATTTTTATAATCAAAATTAAAATTTTAGTTTTTTTTGCTTTAATTTAATTACACTGTATTAAAACAATTAAAAAAAATGGTTCCTTTAAAAACCGGCACTCTGTTTTTAAAATTTTAACGGCAGCACACAAAACTTAACCGGTATTTAAATCATTTTGTTGTCCCACTATCCTTAGTAATATTAACAAAAATTAATATATATTTTTTCTCCACCTGGCTTCAAAGTTTAATATTAAAAAAATCAATGATTAAAATATAAATACGAATACAATTTTTTATTAATATTCCAGAGCTAACATAAGATTTCTGCATCCGGATCATCACTTACAGTCCACCCTAAATACGAGCGTAAGACGTTATTTAACTGTCAAAAATTCTCATGCTCATACAAAATGTATGACACCAACCCAAATAGCGCGACGCTAACGTTGGACAATTGAAAAGTCCAATTTTGACTGCGCGTAAAAAGTGAAGTTGGCTGCAAAAGAAGTGTTGTTATTGTTTTTTTTTGTGGTATATACAAAAGTATTTCCAACAGTAATGACATTACAGCTACTTTAAGGTCAATTTCGCGATTTTATCTCTCTTAATTATTTTAATTTTGTGGTTTTTAGCAAATAAGATAAGTAAACAATACTGTTCGTTTCACAACGTTGGCGCTCTTATTTATGTTACTCATTACAGCGTAAAAACTAGACGCTAAATTACGTCGTGCCTAACGCCCGTATTTAGGGTGGACTGTAAATCTCGTTTTATAAAGGTTTAATGCATGAATCAATAAAACAAGATTGCGCACTCAGCCGTACAAAAAAATTTGTTTGCTGCGCATCTACGTCATAATAGAATGAAAGTTGTATGTTTGTTGTAAAAAGTGTAAGAGATTTTTTAGATGTACTCTCACACAAACGTTAATTTGTTTACAAAAAATATTTTATTTCTACGTCACACAAAAGAGAGCAACAAACTAACGGACCAACACATTAAAACAGAATATGTACCTTAAATCGATATAAAGGCAGTTTCTTCAGAAATGTTGTTCAAAAATAATAATTTAATACGAAAAGCCCAGAGAGAGAGAGAGAAATCCTTTAAATAAAAGTTTGTCAAGTCCATGTTTTTTTCTGTAACACAGGGGTTGAATAGTCAGTTTCGATAACCCTTCGGCTCTTAATTAGGACATGAATAGAAAAGTCTTCCGCGTTCCGAGGTTCATAACCCTTTATCTTTTTGCAATTATTAAAAGTTTACTCTTGGCTTGAGTGATCTTAAACTATTTACTGCCAGCTTTCTAATTTCTTTCTCAATACAGAGATCCTTTTAAAACTTTAGTGATACTAAATTGAGAGATAATTTTAAGAAGTGGCAAAAAAATTGGCAACACCTGAATTCTAGGAGGTTTTGATCGATGTACTGCAGGGTAACATCATTGATACTCCTTTCAGTTTCCAGAACGAATGTTACCTCAAAAGAGATGTGTTCTCTACAGTTTTATAGTAATTAGTTTTGAAGATCCTTGATTATGCGTTCATTTGTTATGTAAGGCAAAAGGTAAAGTTTTCTTCTAATCCTAAGCAAACCTTCAAGAAGTTTCAATTTGTCTAGTAGATTTTTCTATTGTTTGCCCTATTGCCTTTTTACAGTGCTCTAGGGATTTTATGTTCCTTCAGGTTTTTTTTAGTAAATTTAAGTACAATGGTCACGAGGAAATCCAATGGATCGGGATATCATGTAGCAAACATGTGCCTCGGAGCAATCATTCAGATAGTAATAAGCTTTGGCTTTGACAATATTCAAATTGATAACCTGTGGTTTTACCAACCAGGTCAGTTTTAACTTACGCAGACAAGTCTACCACACACTGTAATTTACTGCTTACTAACACTCCCTTATGGCCTGTAACTTAACTTTTTTGCTTGATTGTACAGAGGCTTAAAAAATCACAGTTGTTGTTTTAATATCCCGACGGCTCCCGAAGTTATCTAAAAACAAGTACAATTTTTTTTTTAATATTTAAGTCTGTGTTGGGATTTGAACTTTTGCTCCTGATCTTCTGTTCAAACAAACAACAAAAAACGCACACAACATGGCTAATCTGTTACTAAGATTTTTTATTCTATATACACACCACACTTTATTAGTGGTGAAAGTATAGTAATCCATTTTACATTGACTATACCGCAGACAAACGAACAATAATATAAATATGTAAAGAGTTACCAACTTTTATTTTCATAGCAAAATAATAACCAGGACACTATTTTTATGGGGTCAGCAAAAAGGCAAAGACCAATATTCTTCTCCAAGGCTAAAATGAGTTTCACAAGTTATTTAAAAAAAAATATGTCAAGTGGGGTTATAGTTGAAACCAGACCTGGGAGTACCACATCCACTCTCTAACATCTGGCATCTCCGTTACTAGTACAGAATGCATTGGAGAATTTTAGCTTAACTTTTTTTACAAAGTTTTGAAATCCCGATAATTAATTTAAACTAAAAATAAGTTAAAAGTCTGATCTAAAATTATTTATAAAATTCATAATTCTTATTAAGTCTATAAATTCAAGACGGATAATTTTTAGCTCAATAAATTAAATAGTGACAGCTTTTCTCTAGTTTTGAAAAACTTAACTCTGCTTTACTTTAAATGCCAATTAAAATGGAAGCTGAAAAATCTGTTCACTTTGTTTAACTTCAATAATTTAATTAATTGACCGCTAATTTAATTCTTAAGTATTTTTAAAGCTTTAAAGGACGTTTTTAAGTTTTCATTTTCTCCTTTTTTTTAATGTCTTCACTTAAGAACAGCAACAATCACTTAAATTCTATTACAAAAATCAGTACAATTTTTTATAATTCAATATTTCTTTCATCTAAGTTTCCCAATTAAAAAATAAAATAATGCAACACCTATTAAAACGTTAACTACAGCTTAATTGTGGATTAACTAGCAAAAATTTTGTTGTAAATACAAAAATAGGACAACAGTTTCAACAATAAATGGATCACATGAGCAGCATTAAAATTTAAGACGGTGCATAAGATTGTGAATAATTTGTTACATAGTTGCCAGACTTCTTAAGAGGCCACAAGTTCTGAGACAGAATTGGAACGACGACGTTTGGTTATTTGTTTCCATAAACGGCGATTAAGAGAGGGTTTGTCCTAAAATTAAAAAAGAAAAGAAACAAAAATTATATAAAAATGAAATCTGAAAAAATGTTTCCTTCTTATTTTAAATAAAACTTACATTATCCTTACGTGGTGACATGGCTATTTGCTTGTGCTGTGGTGTGCTACTAGCATTTGAATCATTAAGCGAGGTTTGTGAGTTATTGGTGTTTGGGGGATTTTCAGAATTACGACGTTTAATAAAATTTATTCTAAAATTATAACAACACAAATTATTGTATAAAAAAGAAAACATTAACAAGAAAAATAAAACTTACAATTTATTAGCCTTGCCAGCTTCCATAAGGGCGGTTTCATCACGCCCTATTTTACGCTGTCTTTTAGCCACTTTCGGTACGGCCAATAACTCCTCAGTCACAGCGTCCATCGAAGTAGTACTCATCGTCCTCATCAGAGGATTGTTGTTGTGGTAAAATTTGTTGCTCTTCATTATTGCAGTAGCCGTTGTCGTTGTCGTTGTCATCATGTTCGTCGTTTTCGTCTTGACTTGTGAGCCACTCTTCAATTGAGACATGCAATATATCTTCTCTCGTCTCGCCAAGATCTCTAGATCGCTTAGTTTGTTGTCGTCTTTGCTGTAGTTGATATTTTTGCTGCTGCTTGCGTCGGCGACGTTTCTTACGCTGTTTTGATCCACAGATACAGAACTGCTCCATGTATTTCGATTTGGCTGCAGGTGTTGTGGAACGCCGCCTACACGTGCCGAACCAACGAAAGGTATTGATGAAGCCGGACTGCTGTTGGTGCTGCAAGTATTGTTCATTAAAGTGTTGCTGCCGCTGCTGTTGAGTTGAGGTCGTGGCCGTCGATTCACTGTGGGTGTATCCATCTTCGAGTTTCGCTGTTGAGAGAACGATATGACAGCCTCTTTTGGCTGTACACGATTCGTGATTGAGCGATTCAGTAAATCGCGTCCCGTCCGTCGTTGAAAGTTGGAGAGGTCGTGCCTGACAATAGAAAGTTTATTTTGCTGTTGAATAAAAACCTTTCAGAAAAATCTATTTCTTTCTTTAAAATAAAATTGTTGTTTAGCATTTAGAAACCTTAAATACCGGGAGCCCAGTTCTTTAAGAAAAGGTTGTCCTTGGAACAGGTGCTTTTGAAAGAAATTCATAAGAAAATATCATCTTCTTCTGAATTTCTTTTCTTAAAACTGCATTCTAGAACTTTGACTCCTCGGTGGAATTGGCATTTCTGCAGACTTTTTTTTAAATCTCATGGAATTAATTCAAGTTGTATTTAAAATTCCTGGGATAAATTATTTACGCAGTCTAACAGTCCAGTAACTTAAAACCTTTTTCTTTGAAACTGTCTTAATTGGAACTTTACGAAATTCAAACGCTTTCTTTTGAATGAATTGCAATAGAATTCCTAAGAATTTTGCTGCTTTGGACTCTTAATTTATATTTTCTACAACAAGTTTATCAACTCACCCCAGAATAGATGTTAGATCGGGTCCAGGATCGTAACTTATCAAGTCTTCGTCTCCCAGAATATCGTGATTGAGTGCTAAACGCATCTCCAGGCGAGGACTTAAGCCCGAGCCAACTGCTGCGAGCTGTGCACAAGCCGATTTTGAATCGTTGTCTATATTGGCTTCGTTCTGTTCGGTTTTCTTCTCTTGGCAAACTTTGTTCCTCTCCTTCTTCTCCTGTTGTTGTTGTTGCTGCTGCTGTTGCTGATCTTTGTTCTTCGTTGTTGGAATTGCTTTCTGCTTCACCGTCGAAACTATTGTTGATGAGCTGCAAAGCGGGTCTCGGCTGTTGATTGCTTCTCCCGAGCCCAGCAGCGAGGTCTCGATTATTGTTGACGATGGCCGTGGCTTCGTTGAGGGTGATACAATTTCGACTTTGCAAGCGTTTGTTGCTAAATACTTTTTGGTATTGTAAACATCCTCTATTGGTTGTGGAATTTTCGTTGGTTTGGTCACATTCGTCGTCGTCGTCGTGGTCATGGTCATGGTCGTTGTCGTCGTCATCTTCGTCATTGCTGTGCACGGAGGCAAGCTGATATTTATCCGGTGAGGTGCCTTGTCGACGGTATATATAACGTTGTCTGCTTTGGCACCCACTGAAAAGCCATCGTCAGCAAAATCGCCAGATTTTTGTTGAAGCGGGTGCTGTTTAACAAACAAAAAATAAAAAAAAGTTTAATTGTTTTGACTTGAGTTCAGTTTTTTCTTTAGCAATTTTAAATACCAACCATTTTTAGAGGCTTTTCGCTTTGACCGCTGCTCTTTAGATTTGTTTGAGTCAATAATAGACGGCGTGGCGGCGGTGGAGGTGGTATAAATTTCGCTGGTCGTGGCAAGGTTTTGACTGTCCTCTTCTCCTCTTCCCTGCTGCTGTTGTTGCAAACGTCTTTGGCGCTCTTGATAATGACGTTCTCTTTGCTGGTTATTGTAGACGCCAATGAGGGAGCCGGACTCAAAATTTTCGGTACTAACGTTGAGTCCATCGTAGAACAATTCATTGTCTGGCTCATCATCTGGCTCTTGTTCATCGAATGCGTTGTGATTGGTGTTGTAGCTTTCACCATTATTGGGGTTGAGGTGGAGATTACTACCGTCGTTTTGGAGCAGGTATGTAAACTCGTTGCCGTTAGGGGGGTAGTAGTTGCCAAAGTATTTTCGACTGTTGAGGTGGTAACTGCCGTTACTGTTGGTTGAGCAGACTGATCCAGTAGGTACTCGCAGGATGAGGCTTTCAGCACGGCTAGTGGGACTATGGGATAACTGAGTGGTCTCGGACCTAGACACGAGGTTTGTAAATTCGGTTGTAGTCTCTCTTCCGTTGAGGTCAGATCCTCGTCCTCCTCGTCGTAGTCCGCTGTGTTCACCAGTTCCTCCTCCTCCTCGTCCTCCGCTTCCTCGCTGGAACTTCCAGCTTCCGAATCCTTTAAATAGTGGCCATTTGTCGTTGTTTCCCCCTACCAATTGTTGGGAATAGAATTCAACTAATCAATTCTGGTTTATAGCAAACGATATGAGTTTGTAAAGGTTGCCACGTTTGGTTAGTTTATTTCAAATTTTATTTTTATATGAAATCAGAGTTAGTCTTTTTGTGATTGTTTTATAAAAGAAATGTGTGATGAATTTTAGTTTAAATATTTGGGCGCATTCGTTAGTATTTATGCCAAGCAAACTTAATGGCAAAAGCTAAGGCATCATTAAATGGTCAATTGCTTTTGATTTGTATAAGTTTGCAATATTGAACCTTTTGCTAGAGTTTAACTAATTTCACTACAACTTTCTAATGACGTTGATGAAGATGAAGATGATGATGTGATGTGATGTGATGTTGATGACAATGGCAGTGACAGTTATAATGAGTTTAGATTCGTTAACACATTTAAACAACAAACACACATTAACAGTTTGCAAGCAAAATTAAAATTTGTTTTGTTTTTTTAACATTTATGAGAAAAAAGAGCAAAAAGGGAAATGAGAAAAGAAATGAATAAAAAAAAATAAACAACAAAACATTTGAATGAAAAAACAAAATTATTGATGAATGAAAGCGCTTAAATAAAATTGAATGAAATGAATAATTTTCATGCAATTTCTTTTTAGATGACCCACCTTTTTTAATTCTTCACTTTCCTGTTGTGTCTTTTCCTCATCACTTTCCGTTTCCTCCTCAAATAGTGGCTCTAGACGTCGTCTATTTATTTTTTTTAATAATTTTTTATTTCGTGTATTAAAAATGTTTGGAAAAAAATGTTTCATTTATATTTTTGTCCATTTTCCAATATTTAGTTCCAATTCGCATGTAAATTTTAAAAGTCGATGGTTTTTTTTTAATGAAATAAAGTTGATTTTTGATGATAATGATGTTATGATGTTGATTAGATGAAATTTACATATAAAAATATTATGAAAAAGTTACTTAAACTACGGTCAAGAATCTTTTTCGAACAAAAAAATAAATACTAAATACATGTGTGATTAGCTGAGTCTAAGTCTAACTTTATTGGAGTTTACAATATTTTATTATAAAAGTTATAAAATTTATGTAGGATTAAATAATTTATAAATTTAATTTGCTTTTTTTTCTAAATTTATATATTTTTTATAAAGATACTTAAGTGAAGAGAGCTAATGCTAGAATTTAACAAATTGACATGGCAATGGGAGTAGAAACTAGGAAGCCACGTTTAACATCAAGACTTTCTAACTTGAAACGGTCTATAGTCATTATTAGCCATTTTACGTTAAAAAAAATTTGCACTCCATTTCTTTGAGATAAAAAAAGAGATTATCTGGCTTTTGGCTTAAATAGAACTAAACTATGCGAAAATTCCTTAAATTAATTTTGGCTGACCTGCAAATGCCTTCTTTTATCACTTGTCCTTTAACAGAAAGCTTCCGTTACAGCAGATGAGTGGAGAAAGTCAAAGGATTATAATCCTATTATTCATTTCATTAAACTATTTAAGGACACCTTTATGGTATTGACCGAATCACTTTACATTCGGCCAAACTGTTAGCCCAATGATGTCTCGCTAGGAAAAGGGTTTGACGAAGGTTAAGTCTTTAAAAGATTTGGAAACAACAATCTGTTTTTTTTTAGTTCGTTCTTGAGAGCTCTCTGAAAGTTTGCCAGGTAAAAGCGTATTCCTTTCAGGTCTATCCAACTCTTAAATTCAGCAATCAGTAAATCATATCTCTCTGCTGACAGAAATTGCTTCTAAAAGCTTCGTTTAAAAGGCTCCAAGTTTAGAATTTTTCTCAAGCCAACGATCTATTAATCTTAAATAAGAGTCATAAAACTCTGACAGTGTAAAAATAAGTGCCAGGTTCAGTTGCAAAAACAATTTCTACATCCATCTCTTTGTTTGTAAAACGAGGAAGAATTTTTGTTCTTCCATATTCATAGACCTGGTCAAAAAAGTCTAAAAACTTCAGTGTAAAATAACACGGAATAATAAATTTTAATTTTTTATTATTATTTTTAATAAACTCTGGCAAATTATTATGAATAGACTCACGCTTGAACAATGCCATCAAATCATCCAAGTTTACTTTAAAAATCGGTCATCAATTCGAGCAACTTATAGAGGACTTAGTAATTTTTATGGTGCACATAAAATTCCGTCTGCTTGCTCCATCGAACAAAGAAGAGATTTCGTACCACGTAGAGGTGCCACAGAGAGGATGCAATAACACCAACACGTCGAAAGCATATGCGTTCTGAAGAGAATATCGCTGCTGTAAACGAAAGTGTGGAAGAAGATCCAAATTTATTAATTCGTCTTCGGTTACAGGAATTGGGGCTGTGTCCGTCCATCACCTGAAATTTTTTTCGCAAATACCTTGGCCTACAGCCGTATAAGATACAGCTAGTGCAGGAATTAACGCCACAAGGCCATTAAATGTGTCGTTCTTTCGCCGATTGGTCTCTAGAGCAGTAAGTAATTGACCCGTTATTTTATCGCCAAATTGTGTTCAGCGATTAGGCTTTTTTTTTGGCTTAACGAGCTTGTTGATAAGCAAACTTTTCGCATATGGAGTGAGACCAATCCGCAACATACCCTACAGACTCCATTGTATTACGAAAAATGCACCATTTATTGTGGTTTATACGGTTCTTATTTCTTCGAAAATGAGGCCGGATCTCAAGTAACGTTCAATGGAGATCGTTACCGCATCATGATTAATGATTTTTGTTGGAAAATATGGAGGACATTGATCAGGACGAAATGTGGTTTCAACAAGATGGCGCTAGGTATCATACGGCGACCGCAACCGTTAAGCAATTGAAATCAAAATTTGGTGATAACTTGATTTCGAGAAATAGACCTGTTAATTGGCCTCCAATCTCATGCGATTTGACACCTCCTAATTACTGCCTGTGGGGCCACGTGAAGTCACTGGTTTATGCTGATAAATCAGCAACAACTGACTCTTTGGAGGCCAACATTGTTTATGTTACTCGTGACATATGGCCAGCAGTACTTAAAGAAGTGACTCAAAATTGGACGTCCAGAATACGCTTCTTCATCAGTAGACGTGGTAGCCGATTCCATCTAGCCATAGGCTAGTAAGTAAACAATTAAATGATTGTTGATACTGTCAAAAGTTCAGCACATAATTTCTTGCGTTGTCGACCAAAAATAAACTCCTTGTAAGGCCTTGTCATTCCTATAAAGCTGGCTAAATGCACTGATGCAAATTGTGGACACCTATCGACCTTTAGTTTATACAGCAATCAGAATAGGAGAGAACAAAGAAAGAAGCTTCACAAGTAGTGATTTGGTAAGTCTTTAGAGGAACTCTAGTTTTTGTGGTTAAATCGAGGAAGATGAAAGAGTTCGATATGCACAAATCGCAATAGTTGCATGTGTTAATCTGTGAAAACATTCTAGAAAAAGTAACCTTACTGAAAGATGTCCAGATAGTTCCTTAGATATGATCAATTGACTGTAAGCTGAATAGTTGCGTTGGTGACAGGTCATCCAAACGTTTCCATTGTCACTTTTTCAATACGAAATCAAAGTAACTGATAATTGCAGACTGTGAAGGGAAGAGTGTAAGATGTCCTGCACTGGCTGGCATTTGGCTTAGTATCATGAATACGAGGGCTGCTATATATATTTCTGGCCTGGCAACACTGAGTGCTGCCAAGTGCAATCTAAGATTTCCATTGGAAAGTTTGTCATTTTTAAGCATAATCGTACTCAAAACGTTTTGACATACGACCATTATTTGTGTTGTTTACAGTGACTTGAAAAAATTAATATAGAAAAAAAATGGAATTAACATTTTCGTGCCATCATTTTTCACAACTTTCGACGTGGATTATCACAAGAGTGCACTGATGAACTTAAATCTTTGTATGGCGATGAAGCACCATCCTATAGCACTGTGAAAAATTGGTATAATGAATTTAATCGTGGCCGAAGCTCGCTCAGAGACGAATGCCGTGAAGGTCGTCGAAAAACGGCTGTTGTGCCAGAGAACATTGATGCCGTGCGTGAACTCATAATGCAAGATCAACATGCGGCATACCGAGAGATAGAAAAATCCTTGAACATTTCTTCCACCAGCATACATTCGATACTGCATAAACACCTGGCCGTAAGAAAAGGTTGTTCTCGTTGGATCCCGCACAATTTGAAAGTCGCTCAAAAAAAGGCTCGTGTCGATTGGTGCAAAGAAATGTTGCAAAAATACGATTGCGGTGCTTCAAAAAACGTTTATAAGATCGTCACAGGTGACGAATCATGGATCTATGCGTATGAGCCCGAAACGAAACAACAATCGACCATGTGGGTCTTCAAAGACGAGCAAAATCCAACGAAAGTTGTTCGTGGAAGAAGCACTTCGAAGCAATTGGTCGCCTGTTTCTTCGGCAAAACTGGTCATGTGGCTACTGTTCCGCTTGAGTAACGTAGGACGGTCACTTCTGAGTGGTACACTATAATTTGTTTGCCTGAAGTCATCGGAGAAATTAAAAAAAACCAACAAGAGAAGACGAATCATTGTTCACCATGACAATGCGAGCTCTCATACATCGGCTCAAACCAGAGCGTTTTTGACCGGCCGAAATGTCGAATTAATGGGTCATCCGCCGTGCAGCCCTGACTTGGCACCTAGTGACTTCTTCTTGTTTCCGTACATCAAGAAAAAAATGCGTGGTCAACGATTTTCGTCGCCAGAAAAAGCTGTTGAAGTGTTCAAAAACCATGTTTTAGAGGTGTCTCAATCGGAGTAGAAAAAGTGCTTCAACAACTGGTTTGAGCGCATGCAAAAGTGTATAAATCATGCTGGAGAATGCTTTGAAAAACAATAAAACCATTTTTGATTATAAATATTCGCATTTTCACTATGAGGCCAGAAATATATAGAGCAGCCCTCGTAGAAACATCTTAAATGTAAATACTATGAGGGAATTTAGCACAACTTAGCATCCTACTCTCATACCATCTTTCTCCATGATAACATTTAAGTAATTACCCGTTTAGTAAACCATGTCATCGTTATTATATAAATTTAATTGTCTCCTCTCAACACTACTCAACAACTAAAGCTGTTTATTATTTCTATATCCTTCAATCTACACTACTCTATACAAAATAAGTTATAAAATAAAGATATATGTTTGAAATATATATGCGAGTGATATTTAAAATCGAAAAGAAAAAATATTAGAAAAATATTAACCTGTAAAAGCTACGAAAAAAAAAAGAAAAAATGAAGAGAAAAAGAAATATGTTGACGAAATTTAAATATTACTATTTTGAGATTATAATCAAATGTTATTATTTGGAAAGGCTAACAACTAGTAGCTATTACAAATGAATATAATTAATTACAATGACCTAGAGAATAGGGAAAGGAAGGGAAGTTTTGTTATACTTTCAGAAAAAACTTACCGTGGCAATAAGCCACGTATGGTGCTGGCCGACATGGGAGGTGCCATTAATAATTCATCCATCATAAGTTCAGTGTCATCATCATCATTTAAAGAATTGCTCGATTTGGTGGGAGACTAAAGAAAAGAAAGTTTAAAATGTTAATAATAAGATAATTAAGAAAAAGTGGGAAAAGAAAGGCCTACCGATTGGGTATTTTCTGAGTTGGCCAAATGTAAATCATCATTATCTCCTCCGCTAGTGGGTGTACCCCATACCTCCTCACCTGAAGTAGCTCCAGACGTACACTCATCCATTTGTTCTTCGGGATCTGAGGTAACAGCATTATTACCCATTGTTCCCTGATCTTGATTCCATCTTCCCAAATACTTATCGATAAAAGCACGAGACTCTTCAAAGAAGGACATTTTATTTGTAACAAAAGTTGAGGCACGACTTGTCCAGGCATTTTCATTTAAATTATTCGACGACCCAGCCTGATCCGAATTCTCGTATATGGCCTTAGTAACCACTCTTATCTCATTATCAAGTTCTATATTATCAGCTCTGGCCTTGTCCATTAATTCCTCATCCTCATCATCCACTTCTTCGCCATCGTAATCATCATCTTCATCATCATCATTTTCTTCTAAACGATCTTCCGATTGTAATCTTTCCAAACTAGACATGGTACCAAAACGCCGCAGAGAATTAGACATGGGCCTGTATGGAGGTTCTTCATCTAGGGGAGACTCATCACAAGAATCTTCCGGTATATTTTCAATTATAGCCAGCTTAGGACCCTGACTGATTAATAAATTAGTGGTGGCTGTGCTAGTGGTTACGTGAGCTGTATTATCCCATACATTTGTGGTGGTTTTCGTCAGCACGGCTTCCGGCGTAGCGGGCACTATGGCTATGGTAGGTACAAATCCATTTTCATTGGGAGTATTAAAATTTTGTGTAGGTGTTGGCATGGGAGCTGTGGGAGTTTTAATATTTAATATTTTGGCTGTCGGTGTTAATTGGGCCAGGCCTATTAACATTAACGACAATTCATCATCATCTTTTTCTCTTTTGATAGTTGTCTCCTCCTCTGGCAAACTTTTATCACAAGTACATTTGCAATATTTATGCGGATCTTCTGTAGACTTTTTACACTCTTCTAATTCCTCTTGTGATCTTGGCATTTTGGGAGATTGTTTAGGTGATTGCAACATTTTACAGGTCTGTAATTCCATCTCTTCAGGACTAAGAGTGGTATTGGCAAAGTCTTCGGGTAAACATTTACAGGTGCAGGCCACAAATTGATTAGATTTTGTACTGCTGCTAGCCGATCTTGCCGATTTGGGTGTTGATGGAGTTTTGGGTGACTTAGGCGACTTAGGTGACTTGGGGGATCTAGGAGCCTTTGCAGGTGGTTGTGTTACTTTAGTATCGTCCATTATAACAATTTTAGCCGTTTCTGTTATAGTAACACTCATCTTAACCGTTTCATTAACCTTCTCTTCTTCTTTAATTTCTTTGGCAATTTGAGTTTGTAGAGGCGTAAAATTTTTAGGCGTTGTTTTCAGTTCAAGTAGCTCTTTCTCCTCGCTTTCTGCCTCCAATGAATTTGCAGTGCTGGTGTGTAATGTATTAGCTGTTTTTGTTGTTGTCACTGATGTGTCCATGGTAGTTGCTGATGTTAATGTTGATGTCGTTGTTGTACTGGTCTGGGAACAGTGTCCATTCATTAAAATATTCGCTTCATTGTGTTCATCTAAAATTCGTAACTTATGGATGCTGTTGGTGATTCGTCTGCGGGCTTCTTCGTATCCGCTGCTACTGATGCTACTACTGGTATTGTCGCCCGTAACACCATCATCCGTGGCCTCTGATTGATAAATATCATCCGATATTATCTGCGCCACATCACTTTCTGTATCGCCTACTTCACATTTACTACTACTAGCGGCTTGATTATCTCTAGGCTTTTCTCCGGTTACTGTACCAGATGATATGCTAGTTACACTACTGGCCCGACTATTACTACTGCCACCATTTAGCTTACAACAGCGTTGCGGTGACGATTGACTATGTTGTACTTTAAGCGACTGACAAATGAGACCTGAGTCTGGGGGTATTTTTGATGTAGGTGAGTTAAAACATTTCGCATTGTCCTCCATGATAGAATGTTGGGTTGTTGATTGATGAGCCGATGTTGGACTAGCATTTTGTTGTTGACAATTTTTATGACAATGACGACAAACGGCTAGTTTGTCTAATACTATGGGACTAGAACGTACGGTGATCTGTGAAAATGATATTAAATAGCAAATGAACCGAATTTTAAAGTCACAATAGTGAAAGGTTTAACTAAAAAAAGTTTTTTTGAAGTATATTACTTAGCATTCCTTCTCTTAGAATATTATGAAAAAGCTCTTTTTAGATTTATTAAAACATTACGTATATTTTTCCAAAAATAAATCTCACAAAATCCTTGATGCTAATAAGTTTAAAAAATTTTTATTTTAAAGCTTTTATAACAGCTTTTATGGCAAGAACAGCTTTTAGAAACTTTAGCACTTGCTTCTAGTGCTTGTTGCTAAGTTTTTTTAAGGCAAAAATAATTTTGAGACAATGGTTTTAACCATTTTGAGAAAATGGTATTATTTTGGAAAAAGTTCTTCATAAAGCTTTTTCTTTAATATGCTTCACAGTAATAGATAAAATAAGCTTTTAAAAGCTTTGGCACTTTATTCTATTGCTTGCTGCTAAGTTTTTTTAAGACAAAACAAATTTCGAAATATGATTTTAACCATTTTGAAAAAATTATATTATTTTGGAAAAGATTTTTTGATAAAGCTTTTTCTATTATATGCTTCACACTAATATATATATATAATAAGCTTTGTATTAATTTATAAAACTCTATTTAAATGCCTTAAGGAAAGCTTTTTTGCAAAGTTTCTTAAAAAGCTTTTATAGCAAAAATTTTTTTAAAAGCTTTGGCATTTTATTCTATTGCTTGTTGTCAAGTTCTTCTTAGAATTTAATTAATAATAAATTATTTTAAGAAAATAGTGTTATTATGAAAAAAGCTTCTTTTGTGTATAAAAAGCTCAATAATTTTTTTCAATAAAAACTGCATATTTTAATTTACCAAAAAACTTTATAAATCGGCTTTACATTAATTTCTTAAAAAAGCTTTATGTAAAAGCTCACATAAAAGCTTTAAAAAAAAAATTAATAAATATTTTTGAAGTAAAATAACTACAAAATATTTGTCTTAAATTTTTAGTAATACAACTTCTCAATAAAAAACTTTTTATAAAGTTTAAAATAAAAGCTTTGAGCTTTTTTTAAAAAAAATATTTTTTGAGCTTGACACTATTAAAGCAATTTACATTAAATATTTTTGTAAATTTAGTTTGAAATCTAAAGCTTTGTGATAACTGTTCGTATGTATATGAAAGCTTTATTATCCAAACAATAATAAGGCTGCGTTACAAACTAAGGATTTGGAAATAAAAAAGAAATTGATTATGGGATTAATAAATTTTTAAATTTTTTTCGCAAGTACTCTGTTTAAAATTAAATTCAATTAAATTAAATTATTTTCTAATGCCGTATGATTAAAAGTTGAAAAATAACTTGATTTTAGCTTTCTTACTAAGCTTTTTTTTTTTTGGTTATTTTTAATTAAATTAAATCTAGAAAGCACTATGATTTACTAAAATAAATTCTAATTCCATATACCATACCTGACTGTCCGATGTTGTGCTGTGTGATTGACTGATTTGGCTAATTCCCTCCGAAAACGATACATCACTCATGCTCAATACATCGACACCACTCAAACGTTTACCACCAAAATTAGCCTTTACCGAGAAATGTCCATTCTCTTTGGCCAAATTTAATTCTTTTGTTCTCTTCTCCAGTTGCTGGCGTGTCCAATAGGTAATACGCTCATCGTGATCATTTTCCGGATAGTTGGTGGTTTCCTCTGTATGTCCTGGTATTGGAGAAGGTTGCATGCTTAAAGAGTGGGCAACAGCTAAACGAGCCTGTTCTTGTTGTTTATCCAATTGACCTTTCATCCAGTTGGCCAAATGCAAAGCACTCGACTTGGGTGTACCAGTCTTATTAAGAATGCGACATTTTTCATCAATAAGCTTCTCAATTTGTTCAGAAACATGACTAGACAGGCGATTATTCTAGGAGAGGATAACAAAGAGGCACAACAAAAGAGAGAAAATTAATTAAAAAAAAAATTGGGATTAAGAGAAAAATTAAGTCACAAATAGTTTTTGTTTGGATTCTAAAGAAAACTGTGATGGGCTCATATAAACAGATTTTAATTAAAAAAAAAAAAAATATTGAAATAATAATTATAATTCTTTTTGAGAGATGCTTAAATAAGAAACATAATAAAGCTAAAAAAACATTCTTTGCTTAAAAACGCTTGTGGTAGATTTTATTTTATAATTTTGTTATTCTTTTTTTTTTTTACATTTATAATTTATTGTTTCAATTAAAAACTGAGTCCATCACTTAATTTTCTATTTAATTAAATTACATCTTATCAGTGGCTTATGCTTATTCACATTTGTGTCATTGATTTGTGACTTAATTTTTTTTAATTATCAAAAATTTTGTTTATTTTTCTTTAAAAGGTCTTACGTGTTTTTTTTTTTGTAAATTTCTTTGCCTTCTTTTGAAAAAATAATAAACTTACAAGCGTTTTTAATCAAAGAATTTTTTATTTATTTATTTTTGTAAATTAATTTTGTTTTTGGTTTTGGGTTTGATTTGAAATATACAGATTTTGAAATAGAATTTTTTTTCAAAATAATTATAGTTTTAGCGTGTTTTTTTTTTTAATTCTCTCAGTTATCAATATATTAAGCTGTTTTTATCGCTAATTTAGTTGTTAATATTTGAAAAGGGTGAGTTTTTTTAAGTGTTGGAAATTTGTAGTTTTATATATGACAAACATTTGGCGTTTTTTTTCCTAAGCAGTCAAAATATTTTTTTTTTTTAATTTTATACATTTTAGCTAAAATTTTGGTAGATGATTTTATTAAAAATTATGATGTTTAAATTTAAAATATTTTATAATTTGTTAAATAAAATATTATTTTGGCGATTTTCCTTAGTTAAAGATTAAACAAGTTAAAAAATATTACTAATTTATTTTCATAGTTTAATAAATCAAGAGTTAAAAGTAAATTTTAATTAAATTTTTTTTTGGCGTTTTTTATCACTTATTTATTTAACATAATATTTGTAGAGCACATTTAATTAAAATCCCTTAATTTTATTGTATAAATATAAATAATAAGGAAATCTTAAGAATTCAAAATATTCTAAAAAACTTAAAAAAAATTTTTTTGGCGTTTTTTTTTTTTTACAAGGCTTACGAAATTACAAATATCTTCATGAGTTTTTTTTAAGGAAATTTTTGGTATTTATCTACATTTCTTTTAGCAATTGATGTTATTTTGAAAATAAAAAAAAAATATTTTGAAATTTTAGACAAGTTTTGAAAACTCTATTTTTGGCGATTTTGTTCTCTTTAGAAAAAATTAAAAAAAAAATGAGAATTTTAGTGAAAGCTATTGTTTTGATTGCGGAATCTTGTAATTTAACAAATTTTTTATTGTAAAATGTATGAAATTTGTAATTTTTTTTTCTTAGCGATTTTTTCTGTATAAGAAAATCGTTGCAAATTATTTATGTTAATGATTTAATTACATCATATGGAAATTATAATATCTTTCTTTTGTTATTGCTAGATATTTTAACTTGAATTTTAAACGTTTTAGTTTAGGCGATCTTATGTTCAATTTAGCGATTTTTTATCCAATACCCTTTTTTTAAAGGTTAATTTATTTTTTTTTTTTTTTTTCTATTTATGAAGAATTTAATAAATTTTTGTATTTCCTCTTGGCAACGGTGTAATTTGTCACCGTTTGTCATTATCAGCATCTAACACTGAAATAAAATCATAAAAAGGTAAATTGCATTAAATGCAATTGAAGAAACATTTTGTTGCAACCGTTGTGCATTTACATATGCAAATAAAATTTATAATCATAAAATCCACAAAAAATCACTTTACGGTCAAATAATCTGCATATTAAAATGACATCATAGTTTAAAGATAACGAAATCAGTTGGCAGTCATTGCAACGAGACAAACTTGTGCTGAGCTAGACAAACAAAAGTAAAAGAGATGTCATCATAGAGATAGTAAAAATAATGACAAATTATTAGACATATATTCATATATGAATACGATATTATATTTTGTCCAAGATATTTTTAGTAGATACTCTACTTGCATTGGAATAGGAAATTAAATTGGATACAAAGTTTGTAACACCCAGATAAAAAACTTAATAATTTGTTCTATTAAAATTAAAGTTGTTAAACTCTTTATTTAAATTTTTTTTGATAAATGATCGCTAACTGTACTGGCCCTTGGAGTTCGTTTTTAGCTGGACATTTTCTAGATTTTGTTTATGTCTTCTGATTATCTTGTTTTGTTTTGAAGTCTTGCTTTCACATCAGTCATTTTACTTTTGAAATAAAAGAACAAAAAACATCTAAAATAAACATCATAAAATAATATCAATTTAAAATAAAATAAAAAAAAAACAACAACTGCGGCTACAATAATATTTTTTTTTAGCAAAATACGTTTCATAATTATTACTTTGACCTTGCTACCTCAACAGATTGGCAAAGAGATATAGAAAAGTTACAAGAAATGTAATCAACAAAATTTAAAAATATTCTCGTAAAGTTTATTTATTAAAAAAGTACTTTTTAAAAAGTGTTAAAATTTAGTTTTTTCCAAAAAATTTTTAAAAAGTATTTTTAAATAAGTAAATTTTATTACTTTCAAAATTAATTAAAAAATCCCAAAAAGTACTTTTATTAAAAAAAAAGTACTTTTATTTTAAAAAAGTACTTTTATTTAAAAAAGTACTTTTATTTTAAAAAAGTACTTTTTTCTTACAATAAGAAGGCTCCCGCTTAAAAAAGCTTTAAAAATTAAAAAAAGGAAGTTCTTTTAAAAATAAAAGTAATTTTTTACAAAAAGTTATCAAAAGCACTTTTAAAAAAATGTAGTAAAAAGTACTTTTGTTGTAAATTTATAAAAGTACTTAGTAAAATAAATGCTTAAAACTAAGTTTAATAAAAACTATGAAGTAAAAATATATATTAATTTCTTTAGAATGAGTACTTTTCTTAGTACTTTTTTTACAAAGTACTTTTTTAAAATAACCCTTTTTATAATATAAAACTTCACAAAAAACCTATTTTAAAAATATTTCTTAAATCAAATACTTACAAAAAAGTACTTTTTAAACAATAACTTTTTTAGTAAAAGAGCAAAAGGGACTTTTTTGAAAACAACACAAGATGAAACTAAGAAAAAGTGTTGACATACAATTCTAAAAGTAAGACAATAAAAAAAAAACAATTAGCAAGAGATATATATTCTTTTGTTTAAAGTATAAAGGTACTTTTTGAAAAAAGTAGTAAAAAAAGTACCATCAAAAACCAATTTATTTATATAACATTTTTTAACGAATTTTTTTATTATATTAATGTAAAAAAAAACAAAATCCAATTAAAAATTTAAATCAATAATGCTGTTTGCCAAAAAAGTCCTTTTCGAAGTTGTTTTAAAAAGTAGTAGAATATAATATAAAAAATTTCACAAGATTTTTAAAAATATTATTTAATTATATGTTGTTAACTTTTAAAATTAATTAAAATCAGTTTTTAAAAAGTACTTTTTGGAAAAAACTAAAAGTACTTTTTGATAAGAAAAAAATACTTTTCACACAAAAATTTTTTTTCATAGAAAAATCTGGAAATTGGAAAACAAAACCAAAACAAATTAGAAAAAAAGGACAACTAGTAAAGGAAATTTAGTAATAAAGTACTTTTTCTAAAAAGTAACGAAAAAAAGCTTGTCTTAAGTTGTCATAAAAATTATTCTTGAACGGTTAAAACGTACCAAATAATAAATTGATTTAAATAGTGCTTTGTTAGAAGATTAGTGAAAAAGTACAATAAAAAGTACTTTTTGAAAAAAGTACTAAAAATAATTTTAATAAAAAATAAAGGAAAAAGAGTAAAAATAAAACATTATTTTTTTAATTAACAAATTAGGAAAAGTTTATTTATTTATGTAAATAAAATTTCTTTGATGACTTGTGCTCTTTTTTCTACCGCCACTGCTGGTCATTCATTGACGAATCTTTGAAACAAAGAATACGCTGAGTATTTAGTTGTAAATAAACATTTGATAAGATGACATCAAAAATTTTGCTTCTATTGTGTTTCATGGCTTTTAAGGAGCATGTGCAGTCCAGCAGCAAGAAACTCATAGAAGTGACAACACCAAGTGAAATGAATACATTAACGGAACTAAATGTAGCACCCAATAAAAATGACTCATCGTGCGTAACTTTTAACTTGTATAAACAGTTATTCGAAGAAATGAATAGCCAAAGTCATCCCATGATACAGGTCTACTACAATCGAATGGTACAAAAATTATACGATTCCTTACCCGCCAATGCTTTATTTCAACAATTGTGGCAAATTTACCAATCATGTGATCCTGCTACATTTGTGGCCATGGTCAGGGCCCAGTTAAGTTTATTTTGGCAGCATAATATGAACGAATATCCAGATTATGATTATTTGCTGAAAGTGGCTAATGGTTTTTATAGAATTAAAAATTCGGCTCACTACGCCAGCTTAAATAGTCGCACACAGCTGTTGTTTGAAAGGGCCTTAAAGAGTCTGCCCAACTCTTTACATTATTTATTTGGCCAACGAGAATTTTGCTTAATGAATCACAAGTATCAGGAAATTTTATATCAAACGGAGAGTGATGAATTTGCCAGCAATCAAGACATACGTTTTGCTTTCACCTGGCATCTAACGAAACGTTTTCTTGAGGACAACAATAAAATTACAGCGATTTTTGAGAATCTTAATACAACCAGTCTAGAGGAAGAGGAATTTAATTCTGTTCAAATAGCAAATAGAGGCAATGAATTGGGTATTATACCATCAACACTAAATATGGCCTTGTATAGCAAACATTTCAATAGTTTTTATTCACGATGGCCATCTTATGAACACAAGATTGGCGGCAATAAAACGGAATTAACAGACTTGATATGGCAGCAGGATCTAAATCTATGGAATGTGCAGTTGGTTGAAGATGATCATTTGGTTTTCTCTCAAAATCAATTTATTATGTGTGCGACATTATTCTACGATAATAAAAGACGATTTGTTATTGGTTTAAAGAATCGTACAGCCTTCGATACCGATTGCCAGTGGAGTGCTGGCAAATGTGATCGTAGATAATTTCAATAAAAAATATGTAACAAAACAAAAAAAATATTAGCCATAATTGTATAATACGAGTAATTTAAAAGTGAAAATAAATAAAACAATTAAGATTTTGTAAAACAAAAAAAAAAAAAAAAAATTACCAAGAGTTTTAATTAAAATTATTTTAAAATTTAAAGTGATATCGAGGAAAATAAAAAAATTAAAATATTTTAAAATACTAATTTAAAAAAGAAAAATACTAACAAGACAGATTTTGGTAAAATCTTCGTCAATGTAGTTCAACCTACAAATGCGTTCATACGGGGCTACCGACGATAATTTATTTCACCTTTTTAAAAAAGGAACTAAATAAAAAGGTATTAAAAACCCTTTTACTTTTTGACACAATTATAATTGTTCTTAATGAAAAAAAATTAATTTTTTAGAGT
The DNA here is from genome assembly GCA_937654795.1 of Cistogaster globosa. Lineage (NCBI taxonomy): Eukaryota > Metazoa > Arthropoda > Insecta > Diptera > Tachinidae > Cistogaster > Cistogaster globosa. The sequence continues at coordinate 7,284,637 of OW569406.1, forward strand.
TGTTTGCTAGTAATTTTGTTTTAAAAAAGATCTCAAAAAAAAGGTACTTAAAATACTACTTTTTAAAAAATAGTAGTAGGTATTGTTTTTCTTTAAAAAATTATGCGAAAATCACATAAAAATTTCCAATGTTTTAAGGTTTGAAAAAAAGCAGAAAAATATAAAAAAGTGTTACGAGCCAGCACTCAGGAGATGACACCTACTTATGCAACACACTGTTCCAAAACTAGGAAATTAGGTTGCAGCAATTTTATATTTTTCTTCTAAAACAAAGTAATAAATATTCTTATTTTAAATAAATATTAAAATGTTAAAAAGTGATAAGACACCCTTTTTTAGAAAACAGCTCAAGTGCAGAAAAATAATGTACTTAAAATACTACTTTTTACAAAATAGTAGTATGCAACTTTCATTTGAATAACAATTTCTAAGACTTCTCATTAAATCAAACAGCTTTTAAAGAAGTTAAGAAATATAAATGCTTATTTTGAAAAAAGGAGTATTTTAATACTTTTCTGAAACAATATTGTTATTTCAAATAAATATAAAAAACTAATGACTGTCTACACATTAAAAAAATCGTATGCATTAAATATAAAAAAAAATTAAAAAAAAAAAAAAATTTAAAATACTTATTTAAAAAAAGACCCTTTTCTTGGAAAAGGAGTATTTTATTTTTTATTTTAAAGAAGTTTTATATCATAAGAGAAACGATTAGTTACTTCGTTAAAAAAAACAAATCTGGTGCGTCATAAAAAAGGTACTTTAAATACTACTTTTTTGAAATAGTATTACAGAAATTTCTTTTTTTTTAGAAATTTTGAATCTGGTTTGAAGCACAAAAATTTAAAAATACTTTTTTAAAAAATAAATCAAATCCTTTAAAAAGGCCCTAAAAATACTACTTTTTATTTAAAGTAGTGCTCTTTGTTTTTCTTTAAAAAAACAATTGTTTACTTAGGCACATATAAATAACCAACACTTCTATTTGCATTATATCTTACAATTGTTTTAAAAAAATAGAATAAAAAAAAATTCAAAACGCCTTTTTTGAAAAGGAGTGTTTTGCTCCTTTTTGTGTAGAATATAGTAATAAGTATTTTTCAATAATTAAAATTAAAATTTATTTATTTAGTAAAAAAAGTAATTACTTACTTCTTTTTTAGAAAGAAAAAAATCTGGCGCAGCAAAAAAAAAAGTACTTAAAATACTACTTTTTATAAAAAAGGGAACAAATACAAATTTGTTTTTTTTGAACAAGGGGTTTTTTAGTACTGTTTTTAATACTTAAAATAATTTTTAAATTTCTAGAAAAATTACAAGTTCCTTTTTTTTTAGAAAACATATGTAGTGCAGCATAAGCAAGTAAAAGTGCTATAATCGGCTATGCCAAGTCTTATATACCCTTCAGCATGTATGTAAATCTAGTTTAGCAGTTTAGCAAAGCTACTTCAATCAACAAAAAAAAAAAAAAAAGAAAGAATTAAAAAATTAAAAAATTAAAAAAAAAATGTCATCGGCCTTTAAAGGGTTAAATATTTTTAAAAAATTTTATATTCTCTAAAAATCTTCAAAATCTTTTGAGTTATATCTATATTGATAAAAAAATTTAATGCAAAATTTTAATTTCCTAAAAAAATTTCACAGGCTCATAACTCGGAAAATATGGGCGAGCGCCAATTTTTTCACTTGATGTTTTTTTCTTATTTTTTATTTCTTTATCGCTGCATATATTTGCTTTTTTGATTGAAGTTACTTGATTGCTCCAAACTATGTGGGAAAATTAGAGGAAGGCGTGGTGTTGTGCCCGCTGCCTTGAAAGACATGGACCAATCTAACTAATTTTCAATAGCAAAATTTCAGAAACTCTGTCTGTTCGATTGGCTTATTAAATTTTCTTCAGCCTATCTAATGCCTTGGAAAAGTTGATTTCAACTCGTAACACGGACGGAAAGACGATCAGATGAACATTGCTCAATCGCCTTCGCTATGCAAAAGGACTCAGAATATGTAAATTTTATGCGGTCAGACATAAACAAATGGATATTCTTAAAATTGCATACAAACGGAAGGACAAGATTAAATAAACTCTTTTTCTTCTTTTTGTGGTGAAGGATATAAAAAGGTAGTAAATATACTACTTTTTACAAAATATAATAATACAATTTTCTCATTTAAAATATTAAACTCTTGACGAAATCACGTAGAAATTTTTAAGCCTTCTTATTAAAGCTCATCTTGCAATTTTTTTATGCTTATTTAAAAAAAGGAGTATTTTAGTACTTTTTTTTGAGAAGTATTTTACAAATGTTCCCATTCCACAAAGGTATTAAATTATTAAAAAAGTGATTAAACATCTTTTTTATAAAGTATATCAAGTGCCACAAAAAAAGGTATTAAAATACTACTTTTTACAAAATAGTTTTACTACATTTTCTTATGTTAAAAATGTAACGCGTGACTGAAGCACATACAAATTTCCAACACTTATTTTATTTTCTAGTGATTGATAGTAAATTCCAAAGAAGAGTTATATAATTCATATAGAATATCCTGTATTTTAGCTTAAGGATTTAGAAAAATAAATTTTTTTGCATAAACAAAATTCGTATATAAATAAATAAATATTTATCAAAACTAAGAGTATCTAATTTTAAAATTTGGCTAAACTTTAAATAAGTATTTTCAAAATATTTCTAAAATTATAACTAATTTTATAATACATTTAACAAATTTTCACTTTTAACATCTCATATTTTTATAATTTGTATCTACTTAAAACTACAAATTAAAATACAAATTTAAATTTCAAATTATTCAATAATTTTGAAATACTTAATACGAGGAAAAATAATTTTTAGTTTAAACCAAAATTATAATTTAAACACTTATGAAGAGCATTTTGTTTAGAAAAACAAGTTTTTGTTAACACGCGAATTAATTTCATATTAACAAAACCTTAGTAATAGTACTTTCGTTATAAAAAGTACTAAGAAAAATTTTGAATGAAATTTTTTTAAAAATAATAATTTTGAATTTTTTTAAAAAGTAGTAAAGAGTACCTTTTTTTAAAAAATAAGATCAAATTACTTTGTTTAAATATTATAAAAATTAAATGGAGATTCATTTTATGGGAAGCTTATAATATTGCTTTCACTTTTCTAAAAAAGCAGAAAAGGAGCTTTTTTTTGGGTATATTGTAGTTTTCTTCAAAAAGGTAGTAGAAATAAAATTGCTTTAAGTATTGCAATTAAAAAATCTTGCCAAAAAGATTAACTTAAGAAACTTTTTAAAAACGTAAACATTGAAATACTTTTATAAAAAGGTAGTAGAAAAAAAGTAGCGAAAAAAAGTAGTTTGGAGTATGTGATAAAAATTTTATTTTCTCTTAAAAAATATTCAAAGAAAGTTAAAATAGAGAAAATAAACTAAATTTTTTCAGAGTAGAAGGAAAAAGTATTTACTAAACCAAAATATTAAAAGCGTTTTAAAAATTGTAAGAAAGTACCTTTTCGAAAAAAGTAGCAAAAAGAAATTTTTTTAGGATCGTAAAAACTAAGTTTTTAAATATTGAAAAAAAGTACTTTTTTTAAAAGAATTACAGTCAAGGTACACTTTTACAAAAAAAGAACATTTTTAAAAAAAGTAGTAAAAAATAGTACTTTAGTATCGTCAAACTTATAGTACCAGAAAACTATAAAAAGTACTATTTAGAAGTAGTAAAGTTAAAGTACATTTTTCAAACACAAAGAAACTTTTAAAAAAAAAACAAAATAAATTTTTTAGATTTTTCTCCAATCAGGATTTGAACCGTGGGCATTATAAATGCACTTAAATTTACTTTTTTAAATAAATTAATAAATAATTAAATAACAAAGATTGAAAAATTAAAAAAAAAGAATACTATTTTATTTAAAAAATCTTTCCGAAAAGATTAACTTAAGAAACTTTAAAAAAAGTAAACATTGAAATACTTTTATAAAAAGGTAGTAGAAAAAAAGTAGCAAGAAAAAGTAGTTTGGAGTGTGTTATAAAAATTTTTTTCTCTCTTAAAAAAATATTCAAAGAGACTTAAAATAAAGACAGCTTTAGAAAATAAACTAATTTTTTTTCGGAGTAGAATGAAAAAGTATTTATTAAACCAAAATATCAAAAGCATTTAAAAAAAAAATACTTTTTTTTCAGTAGCACTTTTAAAAGTTGTAAATTATTGTAAAAAAGTACCTCTTCGAAAAAAGTACCAAAAAGAAATTTTTTTAGGATTGTAAACACTAAGTTTTTAAATATTGGAAAAAAGTATTTTTTTTAAAAGAATTAAAGTCAAGGTACACTTTTACAAAAAAAAGGACATTTTTAAAAAAGTAGTAAAAAAATAGTACTTAGTATCGTCAAAATTATAGTACCAGAAAATTACAAAGTACTATTTAAAAGTAGTAAAGTTAAAGTACATTTTTCAAACACAAAGAAACTTAAAAAAAAAAAACAAAATAAATTTTTAAGATTTTTTCCCAATCAGGATTTGAACCGTGGGCATTATAAATGCACTTAAATTTACTTTTTTAAAAAAATAAATAAATAATAAAATAACAAAGTTAAAAAAATTTAAAAAAAGAATTAATACTATTTCAGAGAATTGAAAATGTATGTGGTTTTAAAAATACTACTTTTTTCCAAATAGTACTAAAAATTATTTCTAGTTGTCAACTTAATAGGTTCACTTTACAATATTAGTAAGAAAAACAAACTCAAGAGGTTTAAGAAACAATATTAATAAAGTAGTACTTTAGAAAGCAGTATAATACTACTACTACTATTAAAAAAACTTTTTATTATGTTCTTCAAATACTAAAAATTGAAATATGAATATTTGCAACCTAATTAATTTGAAACCTTTAAACACAAAAGTACAGTTTTAGAAAAAAGGAAAATATTGATTTATCAATAATTAAATTTAATAAAATATTACTTTAAATGCTACTAAAAACTCAAATCACTTTTAGTATTTAATCATAATTTAAAAAATTGAGCAAAAAAAAAAAAAAAATTAAAATAGTACTTTAAATGCTACCTTTTTGGGAAGTATGAAAATGATAATGATAAGTTAAACTCACATTGCAAGAATTTACATTTTTAGGGAAATACCATTTGGAAGCTAGAGGAGAAGACGAGAATAAAATACTACTTTCTTAAAAAAGTATTAAAAATACTACTATTTGAAAAATCTTAACTAAGCCTAAAATTTTAGTGTTTATAAAAATATTTATTTAAAATCGTTTAGAAAAGTTTTGGTAGTAAGAAGAGTTGTTTAAATATGCATTTTATGTAAGGAACAAAAATACTACTTTTTTAAAAGCAAGAAATTTGACACAAAATTATTTTTTTTAAATTCTATGTGAAAAACTTTTTAGCAAAATATGTTTTATATTCTGCTTTCTAAAAAGTACAATAATACTACTATTTTCAAAACTAGTACTAAAATTAAAAAATAGAAGTAGAATATTTAAAAAAATAGGAAAATAGGAAAATAATAATTGCAAAATGTAGTAAAAATACTACTATTTTTAAAGTTGGCAACTAAAAAAAAAATTATATTTTTTTATATGTATATATATAAAAAAATTGTTAAAAACTTAAAAATAAAACTATTGTACGCCTGAAAAAATTTTAAAAATTAGTACTATTTTAAAAAAAAAGGTACTTAATTTTTTTGTTTAATTATTTTGATATATTAAAAATCTGTAGAAAAAAATATTTTGGTTAAGTTAAATTTTAGAAAAAAAAATTGAAGTCAATTACTTTAAAAAAGTACTCTAAAAACTACTTTTTAATAAAGTGCTGAAAAATAACAAAATATTTAATTTTATTTTCTTAAATGCTTTCATAGGCATTTATTTATATTATTATATTTTTACACATTTAAAGATAAATATTTCTATAACAAAGGAGCAAAAATGAAAAATAGTAGCATAATAACAAAGATTAATTTGGAAGTTCATATTTAATTTTGATAATTATTGTAATTAATTTAGGAACATAAAAATGTTTTGCAATTCTTGACAGGTAATGAATTTTGTTCAATGTTTATTTATTTTAATTCACATTTTTTTAAATGAATAACAACTAGATAATGCTTAAATTTATGTCTGATTTTAATCCAATTTTTGGATTTTTAATGATATTTTTGTTTGTAAATACACTTAACTACTAAAAAAAAAATAAGCTAAGCAACAACCATAAATATGTATATTTTTTTTTTCATTATTTGAATATAATAATATTTTTTATATAATATTTTTTATTTAATATTTTTAAACTACTAAAAATTTGTATTATTTATTGCAATTATTAGTACTAAATAAAAAAAATTGATTTTATTTTTTTTCAGATAATTCAATTGAGTTTTGATGAGCAAAAAGTTAACAATAAAACAAAATTAAAAAAAATAATTTAAAGTACTACGTCCCATTGTGATACAAACTTTTTCGATTTAATTTTTTTTTTTTTTGGCAAATTTTTTTTTTAAATTTTTCATTTTTTAATTCGAGTTAAAGTATAAAATAACAAACATTTTCCTTTAAGTAAATGACTACTAATACAACCATAAGTACTAAAAAGTTAATAATAAAATATTTGAAATAAAATTTTAAAATCACAAGAACTACTAAAAATATTGTTTATATGAGCACATCGTTTCCTTTTCTCAACGAGGTAGCATTATATAACTTTATAATTTTATATTACTCGTAATTGGTTTATATATTTTTTTTTGTTGAATTCTCGTTTTGTTAGAAGAAAAAAGTAATGCAGCAGACGTACTTTTTTTTAAAAACAATAAATATCGCATTTTTGTTAATTAAAACAAAGAGCATAATAGAACTTTCATTTGGAAGAGTTTTAAAATAAAAAAATTTATCAAATCTGTAACAATTAAAAAAAAGTAGTAAAAAAGTACTAAATTTAAAAAAATACTTTTTTTTAAAGAATAAAAAATTAATTCTTTTTAAAGAGAACATTCGCTTTTAATTATTTAATTTGATAAATAAACAAATATTTTATCAAATTCTTTTTTCACAAAAAAGTAGTAAAAAAATACTTTTTTACATTGTGATAAAAATACTTAGGAACCAAGTTCAAAAGAAACGTTCGAGCTTAAAGAGATGGCAAAAATGAAAAAAAAAAAAAAAAATGGTTGCATATAACAAAATTTGCAAGGAGAAGCGTGAAAGAAATTTTGCTTTAAAAAGCTTATTAAAAGGTAGTTTTTCCTTTCATAGTTTTGTTACATTTTAAGAAAATTGTAAAAATTGGTTCAAATGATTATTATTTTTAAGTTTTAGCAAAACAGTTACTATTTTCTCAAAATATAATGATATTATAAAAGTTAAATTAATAAAAAGGAGTAGAAAAGTACTTTTTCGAGAATTAATGTAATTTAATTTCTTCATTCATTATTCTTCTTCTGGTGATCGCTTTTGATTTTAATAGAAAGCAATTAACTTTTTTTTAGAAAACACCAAAAAAGTAGTAAAAAAAGTAGTAAAAAAAGTACTTTATAAAAAGATTTTAAGGGTTACTGATATCGCCTTTTTAAATGTCTTTTAAAAATTGCTTTAAAAGAAAAATTGTAAGCATTAAAATATACTTAAAAAAAAAGTAGTATAAAAGTACTTTTAATTAATACGTTTTTAGAAAGTGGCGTAAAACAGTACCATATGAATACGGAGTCAAAAGTACTATTAAAAAGTATTGTTTTAAATACAATATAAAATATTCAACAAAATATTTTTTATCAATTAGGGTATGCAAAAGTACTTTTTTTAAATGGCTTTGGGAACATTTTTTTTTTGTTTTCTGCAGAATGTAAAGAATTAGCAGAAAGATATTGACGATCAATAAAATTTTCTAAAATATTACTTTTTTAATAGTAGTAGACTTAATACCTTTTTAGATGTAAGTATCCTCAAACTTTTTTTAAAGTAGTAAAATGTACCACTACAATATTATATTTTACTACCATAGAACATTATATTTTTTTTATCAAAACCCGCAAAGTAGTAGCAGAATCTACTACTATTTTCAAAATTTATAATTTTTTTTTTGTTAACATGCACTGCATTACTTTTTTCTTTAATTAAAAAAAAATTGTATTTATACACGGAAAATAAAATAACAATAAAAATTATATACATAAATGTATTGTAATATTTTTTGAAAAAAAAAAAAAATAAATTATCCCACTGTTACACACACACACACACATAGACACTGATAACAACAATAACAAAAATGTCGGATATTTTAATAAATTTGTTTTTTGAAAACGTGTTACTTTTTTCTTATAATTTAATAGTTGAGTTTATTTCAACAATTTGTTGCATTAATTGAACAATTCCTATTGCCTCCATTTCCTTTTGCATTTGTTATTGAATAAATTTTCGTTTAATTTTGTTTTCCTAGACTTAACAACTTTAATTGCTTATGATTTTTAAAGCGCTGTAAAAGAGTGTTTAATTATTTGTTTGTAAAATGTGAATAGTGGACTTAAAAACAAAAACAATATGTGACAAGAAAAATGTGAATGTTCAACAATAAAAAGAAGCTTTAGGTGCTTAAAAAGGTGGTTTTGGTTTTCTTTTTTAAATAAGGTGCTTTTAACAACTGGCACCGTTCGTGGGTGCTTTCAACTTTCACTTTAAGCTTTTAAGTTTTGTAAAAAGCTTTTTATTTTTAAGAGGTTTTAAGGCTTATAAATTTCTTAAATACTAAAAGCATTTCTAATTTAAAAGCCTTTATCCTAAGCTTTTCATTTTTTTTAATATTCTTTTTCAAGCTTTAATGTTAGACCTCAAAGCTTTTTACTTTGTTTAAATATTCCTTAAATCAGCTGTGTTTTACTTTCCGATCTAAAAAGCTTGGCTGTGTGCCTTTTCCTTAAACCGCTAAAAACCTTAATGCGCCTAAAATTAAGCCAACCCTAAAGCCAAAAATCAAATCACAGATCTAAAGAGTCCGGTGGTGTAGGCTTTGTGGGCAATACACCAAAAGGATCATCCACCATATGATGAGCCTGCTCAATATCAAAAGCCACTGCCTCCTCTTCATCATCTTCGTCGCCTAGCAGTTCCTTTTCATCACCATGAAAGATATATTCCTCAACGTCGGTGTCATAGCAGGTGTCCAAATTTACCTCATGAAAATTAAGATCCAATTCTAATAAATCCCATGATCCACCAAATTGGGCCAAGGGTATGGAATCCTTTGATTCCTTGTGACTATTAACCGAATTGTTAATATGATTTGTGGGTACAAAATCATTTGAAAATGTATCAGAATCTCGTGTTGGATTTAAAAGTACTGACGGTGTGACATTTGGAGTGGGTGTATCAGGAGTGGTTATGGAATTTATAACAGAATCGACTGGAGGTACAATATTGCTTTCATCTATAAAAGAACGACCTACCGAACTCAAAGAGAATTCTAACAACTTAGAAGATTTTTTGTTAAGTTCCTGATTTATAGAATGACAGACTACATTTGAATTTGCGGTGACCTCATGCGGTATATTGCCATTTTCTGGTCTTATATTAACCCAGGAAGCCGTAGTAACACAATACCTGCCCTCCGTATCTATAAGCAGATATCGTTCCTCCTCATCATTGTTACAATTTTGCTTCAACATAAGGGCTTTGCGATCATTATTAGCCTCATTAAAGGTTGTCTCGGTAACATGTTCCGGTATCGCTGTCAAACACTTACAACCCATCAAATGATCACTGGAACATACCGTTTGGGTATTTAAACTACTGCCGCTACAGGTCAATAAAGTGGAAGAATTATTATTGCTGACATTGTAGGCTCTACAGGCTGACAATGGACGGCCCTCTAGCAAATTTTTACGCCCTAAAGCCAAAGACCTTAATGAGGTAACACTGTCACCCGGAGGTCCTAAAGCATTTATGCAACCGCTTAAAGTGCGTCGACATGTTGCCGGTGAGTTAGTTTGCGATGAACACGAAACCGAATTATGGGTTGTTTGTGTCATGCGTGTGCTACAGCGTGATTGTATTAGAGTGCTAGCAAGACGCTGTAAGTTCTCAAAAGAACCTTCAGCGCTCTCGCCACTATCTACACCACCAGTGCTATTCAAAGCTTTAGAACGCATCCAACGAACCTGTTGTTGATGATTATGCTGCTGATTCTTCATGTTAATACTATCCATCGAGGACATCTTTATCGAGCCAATTGATGCGGATGCAATGCCAATGTCACTTAAGGGCACCAACGTGTTAAGAACATCGGGTGAGTCTAATGGACTAGAGAGCGGTGTTGAACCCAGGGCGGCATTTACTAGGAATCTGTAAAATAAAACATAAACAAAACTGGTTAACTTGTTCTTGCAACTATTGGTACTTTTTAACGTTACAATTTGAAGTTTTATCAAAAATGTCTTGGTACTTTTTTAAAAGAAAGGCACAATATTTTTGTAACTCTTCTATGTACAACTTATTGAAATATTAAATTTTATATATTTTTGTTGGTACTTTTTAAAAGTATATTCAAAGATTTTTCGATAGCAAAATGTAACTTCTTAAAAGAAGAAAAGAATTTTTGGTACCTGTTGTAAAAATAAGAATTTTCGATGCTTTCTTAAAGGTTGCTGTTTTGATACTTTTTTGCAATCTTCTGGGACCTTTTATTAAAATACTTATTTTCGAACTTTAATAAATATCTTTACTCTTAATTTATTTTTTTCAATTTTTTCTCGAAAACGCTTTTCTTTCTGTTTAAGATAAGAAAAGTACTTTTGACGCCTTGTTATAAATATTTTGACCAGTACCTTTTAACACAAAAACATATCAGAGTCCTTTTAAAGTAAAGAACTTTTTAACTATTGCAATGTAATTTGGTATTTTTTCGTAATTAACTGCTTAAAAGAAATACTTGTTGTACTTGTAATAAAAAAGTGTAAGGTTGTCTAAGAATTCTCTTGATAATGTAAACAGTACTTTTTATAGGAATTTTTTAAGTATTAGAAAATAATTAAGCACATTTTAGAAAATGTATTTATTCTCAAGAGCTTATAAAATTCCGTTTTCATTCTTTGAAAAAAGTACTTTTTTAAAAGGTACTCTAAAAAGTACTTTTATAAAAAGTAATCTAAAAAGCATTTTTATATAATAAAAAGTACTTTTCCAAAAAGTACTTTATAACAAGTACTATTATAAAAAGTACTTTATATGAAGTAGTTTATAATCACATTTTAGAAAATGTATTTATTTTCAAAAGCTTAAAAAATTCCGTTTTCATTCTTTGGAAAAAGTACTTTTCTAAAAAGTACTCTAAAAATTATTTTTATAAAAATTAATCAAAAAAGTATTTTTATAAAATAAAAAGTACTTTTTAGAAAAGTACTTTTTAGAAAAGTTCTTTTTAGAAAAGTACTTTTTAGAAAAGTACTTTTTAGAAAAGTACGTTTTATTTCATAAAAATAAATTTTATAAAAAGTACTTTTTATAAAAGTACTTTTTATTTTCTAAAAATAAATTTTATAAAAAGTACTTTTATGAAAAGTACCTTTATAAAAAAGTACTTTTATGAAAACATTTATTAAAAAAAAAACTGCAAAAAAATATTTCTAAATTTTCAGATGCTTCCAACAATTTCAGGGAAAAAACTTTAATGCGCTTACGAATATTTTTGAAAAAGGTACTTTTTACTTATACTTTATTATAAAAAATTTTTTTCTTTAGAAATAATTATCATTTTAGTGTATTACTACAAATAAATACCCTAAGTTATGTAATTTTAGTATAAATTTTTGTAGTACCTTTGGTACTTTTGCATAAAAAAGTACTTTTGCCATTGCATGGTATATTGAAAATTAATTTTACCTACAACTTTTCTGTTAAAGAAGTGATTTTGTGAATTTTTAAGTACTGTTTAAAAAAAGTACTTTTTATTTGTATACTAAAAATAAGTACCTTTTGCATAAAATATTTAAGTGTTAAGAATTAATACCTTAGACTTGTTCCTTAATACTTTTGACACTCATTAAAAACACATTTTTCTACTTACATTTGTCTTTGCAATAGATTTTGCCAGACAGCTTTCAACTCCAGAGATGGAGCTCTTAGAACTAAACTCTTACGTCGGGCTCCCTTTTTGGGTGTCTTTGTTAAATCGGGCGCACAATAACCGGTGGGACTTTCAGCTAAACGTCCATTAGGATCTACAGTAAGGCGAAATTCTGTAGCTGTAGAGAAAATGAAAACAAACAAAAATTAATTTATTTCTTTTTTTTCAATTTTAACATCAAACTTACTCTTTTTTCTCATATGAAAACACGAGTCCACAATATTCGCTATGGGAATGGGCTCTTCGGTAATAAATAAAACACGATCTCGACTGACCTTGGCAAACACAATAATATCACTAAACAATAAAGTCCAATAGGGTTTTACCGAACGACCCTCTACTCGGGACAAATCACCACCAAATATCCATTGTCTGCCCTGAACAGCCAGAGTAAATGGTTTGCATTTGGTAAAAACCATACGGGATTCTAAATCCTGTAAAGTTAGTAAAGGTCGACCTTCACCCAATGGCTCCATAAGACCACTTGTTACAGTTATTTCACGATATGCCGCTTGCAATTCGTTTATAACGGTGGTAAAATTTTTATGCTCTTCTGTGTCCACATGACAATTGGAGGCCAAAAGTTGCATGAGTTTTAAAATCTCACGAAAATGCTGGAGTGGTCGGTGTATTAACATAGTTAAGTCTGGACGTTTACGAGGCACTGGCGGTTCGGTTATGAAGTTAATAAATTCAGAACCAGTTTGACGGGATTTGTTGACCTAAAAAAGGAGGCAGACAGATAGAGAGAGAAAGAGAGAACAAAAGTATTTATTTACATTTGTAAGATTCAAAGAGTGGCAAACCTACCAATACACAATCAGCTCTTTTAATACCGTTACAGTACTTTTTATAGGCCGCACATATAGCTGTTGTCTTTGACAGATACACTCTGGAGGCGAAATTCATTTGTGGCTCCTGTTCATCATGACACAACTGTTCGAGCACATCTTCCGATAAACGCAATAATTCATCAATATTTTGAAATAATGTGCGATGATCATTGGGCGTTATCAGATCCTTACGCTCTTGTAGAGGTTGAACAAAACGTTGAATCCCAAAATGCATGGCCGACATAAAATTTTGTTCTCTACTTATTAGTTGCAACAAGAAACGACGACGGTTGTCAGTAATGGGAGCAATGCTCTATGGGGGAAAGTGTTAAAAATATGAAGGCTTTTAAATAAGTCAGAAGATCTCACATATTTTATTTACTCTAAATTTATTTTTTTTTTTTTTGCTTCAGGCTGTATTTTCAAATAGAAGAAAATTAATTTTTTTGAAATATTGAGTTTAAGTTAGAATTTAATACAATAGTAAAACAGATCTTTACAAACTGTTCGCATGCGCAAACTAAAGCTTGAAAATTCTTAAAACGTTTAAGTATTTAAATTACTGTTCCTAACAAAAAACATTTTGTCATTTTTGAATTTCGAATATTCATACAACGCTGATTTTTAAAATTTTGGAATATTCTGAACATTTTTTGATATTTATAGATGTTCGAACATTCGAAATTAAGTTTAAAGTTAAAAAATAAATAAATAAAAATTAAATGTATTTCTAAGTTTTTTATGTTCTTAGTAAATAACCTACAGCTACTGAGAAACACAAAATTAACGAAAATTGGATTTATTACTTTTAAGAAAATTTTAGTAACTGTTGTTCGTCCTTAAAAAGCATAAAAATACTGAATTTTATTATTTTTGGTCCAATTTCTTACGACAGTTATTTAATTTACGTTTTAAAGCATTTTCGAAAATTCGAAGGTATGTTCGAAAATTCGAAGTTATGTTCGAAAATTCGAATTTAAGTAAAAATGTTTCTAAAACTTTTAAAGTTCGTTTTTAAGTCATTTCCTGTATTTTTTCTAATTAAAGTACCGTTTTATTATAATTAAATCTTCAACTTAAACTGTATACTTTTAAGTTTATATTTTAAACAATTTATTTTTATATGACGTTATTCGATTTGCTTATGTTTTAGTATTTTTAAAAGTAATCTTACTATTTTGCATAATGTAAAAAGTGCTTTAGCATTCTCTTTCGAAATCTTAAAACATAAAAACTTTTTTACCAATCTGTTTCTCTATTTCTTTTGAATCCTAAAAAAAAATCCACACAAAAATGTACTTGCATTTGTGTTTAAAATTTATTAATTTTCCTCTTACCGCCAGGTAAATGTTTTTTTTTATCTGGGGGGAAAAAGTAACATCATCTCATTGAGTTTTAACATTCGAAATTAAATCTTCATAGTTTTTTCTTTTCTAAAATGATATTTTTGTTAGAATGAAGTAAGTATTCGAAAAATTTCGAAAATCGCAATATTGAAAGGTTTATATTTTTTATCAAATTTTATTCCAAGTTTTCTTTAATATTTTGTTTCTGAAAAGGGAGAACGTGTTTTCAAAATGCATAAACCAAAATAAAAACTTCAAATTAATGTTTTTTTTTAGCAATAATTAAAACCTTTATTGTCAATTTTAAGGCGAAATAAACAAAGTTTTCAAATTAATATCTACAAAATAAGAAACATTAAAAAAATTACAAAAAAAGAACATAATAAAAAACAATAATACAAAAAGAAACTTATTAAAAACAATTTAATTTTCAAACTAATACTAGAAATTTTAATTTGAGCTTAAAAAATAAATTATAAAAACCAGAATGTAACAAAATATCTTTAATTATTTAATTATTAAATAAACTTTAAACAAAAATTGTAATTAAAAAATAAAATGAAGAGCCGGTTAACAGAGTTTTATAGTTTTGAAAAGAAATATATTATTTATTTTAAATTAAAATAAAAAAGAATCTGAAGATTTAATTAATTCTAAAAATTATATTTGAATTTTTTTTTACAAAGTTGGTCCGTTAACCGGTCCTTTAAAAGAATTAAGTCACTTGGGTTGGCATGTCTCATAAATTTTTATTAACAATTTAATTTAATATAAAAACTAATAAAATAACAAACAAAAAATAATAATAAAAACAAAAATGCTTAATTAACTTAAAATAAAAATGTCACAAAAAATGGTGCATATTTTTAGGAGCACAAATAATACTTATTTTCTTTAATTTTAAATAAATATTTTCATAATACAGTTAAAAAATCTTGGATTAAATCAACATAATTAAATATTTTCATATTTTTTTTAAATACCACTTGGGGGAATTCTTATGCCTGATTTTAGGAATTTACAAAAAATAGCTACATAATGATATTTTTGCATCAAGTAATTACAACTTAGCTTAAAAATGATATAAAAAAGGTCCTAGTCAAATTTTAATAACTTCAAAATAAAGGTGTATTGTCTTCTGCTGCAAACATTTTTTCTTAAACATGAAACACTGAACTTGTGACAGCTGGATAAGAAATAAAATAATACTTTTTAAAAATAGTAACAATTAAGGGGGAAGCTGGTGAAATGGGCGTGACTAAACAATTTGAAATTTATTTACTTTAGCGACAAAATACAGCGCTGCTGGGGATAATAAAGTGCATGTGGTGAACGGATATTTAACAAATATTTTGTGCCTGAAAATCGCCCGCAAGTGGCTTAACTCAGAGTTGTTTTTTATAATTAGATCAGTTAAAAAATAACAACGATATCTAACTTTAAATTAAAATGATGAAGTACTTAATCAAAATTGATAAAATATTATAAAAAAATCTCGCATAAAAATAATAAATTCGTAATATTAACGTTAACAAAATTTTTAGCATAAAACATAATATTAAAAAAAAAATAATTAAAAAATAAATATACAGGCAAAACTTATTACGAGGGCTGCTATATATATTTCTGGCCTTGCAACACTGAGTGCTGCCAAGTGCAATCTGACATTTCCATTGGAAAGTTTGTCATTTTTAAGCATAATCGTACTCAAAACGTTTTGACGTACGACCATTATTTGTGTTGTTTACAGTGACTTGAAAAAATGAATATAGAAAAAAATGGAATTAACTCGTCAACATTTTCGTGCCATCATTTTTCACAACTTCCGACGTGGATTATCACGACAAGAGTACATTGATGAACTTAAATCTCGTATGGCGATGAAGCACCATCCTATAGGACTGTGAAATATTGGAATAATGAATTTAATCGTGGCCGAAGCTCGCTCAAAGACGAATTCCATGAAGGTCGTCCAAAAACGGCTGTTGTGCCAGAGAACATTGATGCCGTGCGTGAACTCATAATGCAAAATCGACATGCGACATACTGAGAGATAGAGACATCCTTGGACATTTCTTCCACCAGCATACATTCGATACTGCTTGAACACCTGGCCGTAAAAAAGGATTGTTCTCGTTGGATCCCGCACAATTTGAAAGTCGCTCAAAAAAAGGCTCGTGTCGATTGGTGCAAAGAAATGTTGCAAAAATACGATTGCGGTGCTTCAAAAGACGTTTATAAGATCGTCACAGGTGTAGAATCATGGATCTATGCGTATGAGCTCGAAACGAAACAACAATCGACCGTTTAGGTCTTCAAAGACGAGCAAAATCCAACGAAAGTGTTTCGTGGAAGAAGCACTTCGAAGCAAATGGTCGCTTGTTTCTTCGGCAAAACTGGTAATATGGCGACTGTTCCGCTTGAGCAACGTAGGACGGTTACTTCTGAGTGGTGCACTACAATTTGTTTGCCTGAAGTCATCGGAGAAATTCGAAAAACCAACAAGAGAAGAAGAATCATGTTCACCATGACAATGCGAGCTCTCACACATCGGCTCAAACCAGAGCGTTTTTGACCGGCCAAAACGTCAAATTAATGGGTCACCCGCCGTACAGCCCTGACTTGGCACCTAATGACTTCTTCTTGTTTCCGCATATTAAGAAAAAAATGCGTGGTCAACGATTTTCGTCGCCAGAAGAAGCTGTTTAAGTGTTCAAAAACCATGTTTCGGAGGTGTCTCAATCGAAGTGGAAAAAGTGCTTCGACAACTTGTTTGAGCGCATGCAAAAGTGTATAAATCATGCTGGAGAATACTTTGAAAAACAATAAAACCCTTTTTGATTATAAATATTCGCATTTTCACTATTAGGCCAGAAATATATAGAGCAGCCCTCGTATGAAAAACCTTACGGGGTTTTGTTGAAATAAACAATTAAGTTTAAAAAATTTAGTAAGGCTTAAGTTCAAAATTATGTTTTTAAATGTAAAGAGAACAGAGGATATCAGATTACTAGCACAACATCATATATTTTTAGTCCCCTACATCATTCATCGTACCAACGTTTGGAAATAAGGAAATTTTGTTGGGAATATGGACATTTTCTGAAACCCTTTTGGGCATTTACAGGTATAAATTTCGGAATTTTTTTAATTAAAAATTAATAACGCTACATCTATTCTTTTAGTGAGAAGTTAAAACAAATTAAGATTCTTGTTTTTTTTTTTTTTGGTTTTAACAAATCTTCCTTTTGGGTATTTTTGGTTAGGAATGTAGGAATTATTATTTTCTGTACAAATTATTAAAGAATTTTTTCTTATTTAATTTAATAGCTATAAATTATTTAAAACTGAGCTCTTTAAACAATTTTAGGGGAATTTTAACGTTTGTATTTGGGAGTGTATGCCTGTGGGATTTATTTCGACGATATCAATAACTTTTTTTTTATTTTCTCTTGGACAATTTTAAAACTGCAACGAAATATTTAAAATGAATCAAATGATTATTGAGCCCTTCCGGAAAGTTGGGAGATTTTTAGCATTGATTTTGGGAATTCGGTTTTATTTACATAATAATAAGAGTCCTGCTAATTTTAGAATTTCTAAAAAGTAGTTTCTGCTTTTTTTTTAACGAATTAATTGATATTTAAATCCCGGTTTTGGGATTATTGAATTTAAATTTGGGATTCTGAAAATGTTTTCTTTAAATTGTTAATATCTTCTTTGCAAGGAAAATAATTCTAAATTTATAAATTCCGCCTTTTGGGAATTTTGGTGTTAAAATTTGGGAATTTAAAATTTTTGCGTTGTTTATTAAAATAATAAAATGAATTATGATTGTTAATTAAAATTTAAAGAAAAATAATCTGGTTTTATTTATTCATTTAAAAGGGAAAATAATAATGATTAATCCCACACTTAGGGTATTGTTTGGGTATCGTTTAGGTATATTTTGGGAATATTTTAATCCTTTTAGAATGTGTAAAAAATAGTTTAAAAAAATCAATTTGTAAAAAACTTTTAAAAAAACTCCCAGTTTTGCTTCGAAAACGCCCTAAATTATGCTACATTTTTTAAAACTAAATTAACGTTGGTACGTTTAAGGCTAAAAAACAGGAGAAGATTTAAAACAAATGATAAAAATAAAAAAAATTTTATTTATTGTCCTTCAAAATTTTTACACAATCACTCCCTTACCCACCTCTTTACTAAACGTAACTTGAGGTAAATTTAATCTCCTTTTGGCCGCTTCTATCGATGATGTGGTATTAAGAGAACATGCAGTCGAGGGACGATTTTGATTCGCCAACAATTGTTGTTTTACACCACCACCCGCTATGGTGACACTCATTAATTCATCGACTGGATTGTTGATACTGGTACCGCTAGCAGCCATACGCGAAGTCTTACCATTCATGGGTAGAGTAGTGGCCAGCGAATGATGTGTGTTTGTTGTGTTGGTATTAATGCTGCTGCCAGTGGCACCAGCATATGTGCCAGAACCTGATCTTCTGAAAATCTCCAAAGTGAGTGCAGCACCTTGGGAACGTATAAGATTTAGAACATCAGCCTCGGGCATAGTGACCACATTATGTTTATCCACAAAAATCACATAATCGCCAGGACAAATGCCACAACGATCGGCCGATAGGCCAGGTTCAACTTTTTCTACTCTGGGTGGATGAGTCCACACTATGGAAAAGCCAAAACCTCTTTCAGCTGTTCGTGTTAGTTTTTTGGTCATGGTAAAGGGAGTGCGTCCTACAGGCCTTGTATTTGAGAGTCTTCTGCCCGTCACAGGTGTACCCTGGCTAACAGCTGGCTCCGTATAGGGTGGATCGAGTTCAAGAAATCTTAAGAAAAGATTTTCATCGGCATCACGTTGATGTAAAGCTTTTTTGCTTAAAATCATTGGCTGCTGTTCGCCACCCAACTGACCAGTGGCCATACTATCAATACTGACAGCATCATCTGTGTTACGTATTTGGGTTAAAGTGCTGGCCATTGTTGTTGGCATTGAACACAAAAATGTAGGAGATGTTAAAAGATTATTTGCTTGCTGTGGCTGGCTGTAATGATTTGTATGTATTGTCGTTGCTGCTCCTAATGATGGGTTTGTTAGTGACGCTTGTGCCTGCAATTGTTGCACAATAACAACTGGCTGTGGCTTATTTAGACATTGTTGGGTTTGCAATTTATAGGAGCCATTGATTTCCTGTTGTTGCAGTACAGTGGACAATGGAAATGATATACAACCTAAAAATTCACTGCGTCTGTAAAAGAGGAGAGAAAATAAATTTAAATTAAAAATTTTCATTTAAAAAAATTCTAAATTTATGTGTTACAGTTAAATTCCCAAATTTATTTTGTAAACCTCGCAGAGCACAACTAAAACTTATTTTTAGTTATAAAATTTTATAGTCATGAAATTTTTTATAAAAAAAAACGATTACACCCAAAATAAATAAAGAAACTCCAACATTTTCATATGTATCAACAAACAAAGTAATAATCAAAACAGATAACAGTAAAATCATGCAAAGAAAATTTTATTAACGTTTTAAGTAATTCACAAAAATTTTCAAGTTCCTAAATTTACTTTAATATTTTCCCTTTAAAACCGGGAAGTATTAAAACTGCCACTTTAGTACAATCTAACACATAAGATTTTCTTAAAAAAGAATTAAATATTAAAAATCATATATTCTGCATCAAAATATGAATTCCCAAATTCAAAATGAAAAATCCCCTAATTTTCAATAGTGAAATATAAAACTGATATAAGGTAAGAGATTTTGATTTTCCAAAACAATAGAGGTGTAAAAATAAGTACATTTGCTTAAAAAAAGTGCAATTCTTTAACGAATTAAAAAAATTGGTTGTAGGTGTAAAAAACACAAAAGAAATTTTAATTTCACAAAATGAAGTCCAAAAATCCCACAACTAACAAATCCTTCTTAAACAAACAAAAAAAATTTGTAACTTAGGCTATCAAGTAGCATTTTTTTTTAAAGAAATAAAGTAAATATAGAAAAATTCGGAATTCCTAAAATAAATTAAAAAATCCCCTCATAACTAATGTGTACAAAATTAATATTTATTAATGACCTATGAAAATTTTTCAACAGATGTAATATCTGTTACATTTTTTTAATTATATTTTTGTATTTCTAAATTCCTAAATTAGGTTTTAAAAATTCCCCGAAAAATGGGAAAAAATCCATTTTTTTGTTTTTTTTTTTTTTTTTTGTTGAAATTAATAAGAAAAAAGTGTAAAGAAATTTTTCCCAGAATCAAGTTGAAATATTCTTTTATATCTATTTAAATCTTTTAAGTTAAAGCTATTTAACTGCATTTTTTTTAATGTTTATATATTTTTATGTTTAGTTGTGTGTTCAATAGTACGAAAATTTTGTCAACAAATTCTTTTTTAACATAAAAATTCCTAAGACTACAAAATGTAAAAAATATAAATTCCTAGTAATTTTTAAAAAAATTCCTTCAACTGGTTTTCAAAAAAATACACAAAATATATCAACTTAAAATTAAATTAGTTTCGATATTAAAAAAAAATTTAAATATTTGTTTAAGGAAAAATTTAAATGTATTAAAGAGTTGTTTAATTAAATGTTCAGTTTTTTAAGACGTCTGTTTAACGATCTATCTTATCAATCCATTTTAATCTCCTCTCAATACTATTCTTCTAGCAAGTCATTGATTTTATTTTTGTTGTTTATCAACCCTTGTTTGTTTATTCTCCTACCTCTAAGTTCTGTTATCTTTACACACTTTAACAATTATTTAGCAATTGATTGATGATACAAGATTTGTGTTCGTTATAGTGAGAGTAGAAGTACTTGAAAAGAATTTTTAAAAGAAAACCATGACAAGACACAAATAAATATACAACTAGAAAAAAAAATATACAAAATGAAAATAAGAAACAATAGCAAAATAAAAACAAATAGTCGTTTAATAATTGTAATCAATCAAATTGCTACAAATTGTAAACTATTTGTCATCGTTAAAGTAAAGTAAAGTGAAGAAAATAGAAAAAGTTTGACATATTGTTTTAAAATACAAAGTTTATTAATAAGTTGTGACCAAGAATGTCTTGACATTTAGTTTTATTTTAAAATAATTTTTAAAATTAAATATTTAAAATTAAGGTTAAACTAAAGAACAAAAAATAAATAAAATACATTTTTTTAATAAATCTAAATAAAAAATAATAATAAAAAATTAAACTTAATTTACATATTTTTTTAATAGGAATTCGCAAACATTTTTCAGACAATTGGTTTTAGATGCAAAATGTTTAATTTTTATTTGCAGTATTTATTTATTAATTTTATGTTTTATCAAAAACTTAATACGAAAGAGTCTTAATACATACAACCTTTTTTATCTCTTTTGGGGATTTTCATATTTTTTTAAAATTTTACATTTGAAAAACATAAAAATATTATTTTTTAAAAGGCATTAAATTCTTTACTATAAAACTATAAACAATAAAAATTTTAATTTATTGATTGATTTTTCATATCGACTAGCAGGCTTTACTAGTGTTTTACAAGACAATGGCCATCACAATGCTTGTTAAACAAAACAAATTACATGTCTAAAGCTTTCTTTAAATTTGCTAGATAAAATAGAACTGAAATAAAACTGAGAACAAAAATAAAATCAATAATAACCCACAGAAAGCCTAGGAAGCATCAACTTAAATAAAATAATAATAAAAATGAAAAAAGTTTTATAACTAAAGACAAAACGTTTGGCAGGAACATAATTCAAATTTACTAAAAAATAAAAGGGCTTAAAAAATAACAAAAGAAAGAACTCAGAAAAGAGATTTATTTACTTTTATTATTAATGTTTTACAAGCCTCAATTGCATTACGTATGATTAATATTAAATAAGATTTTTTAAATAAATCATACGCCACCATTGTTGTCTTAAATAATGTTAATCATACGCCAAGGTATTTGTAAAATTAAATAATTTAAAAAAGTTACATAAAATAAAATGCTAGTTAACTCAAAAATCGAAAAATAAATAATAGATTTACTACTCTTTAAAAAAATCACTTTATAAATACCCAAACTAATAAAAAAATTTACAACTTTAATTTCGCTATAAGCTCTATCAGTTTAAACCAGTAAATTATTATAAGAATAATCAAAAATGTCATGTTTATGATTTTCCATTATTTTGCAAACAATGTGTAATTTTTTTTTTGTGCAAAAATTCTTTAATTAAGTTATATGGCGGCAATCCTTATTTCATCATTTCCTTTAATTAAATTTAATATGGTTTAATATTTTTTTTTCTTAACTACAAAGAAAACTAACTAAAGCAAATTTTTTTAAGTCTCTTATGATTTACTATTTATGACCACTTAGCACAATAACAAAACTATGACCACATTTTCTGAGTACAAATTTTAATAAAATATACTTTTTACTAATATGTTGGGTATTTTAAGTTCATTTTTAACACGCAAAGGTTATAAACTTGAAAAAAAAACGTTTTAAAGGAATGAAAAGAACAGATGTGTAGCTATGGAAAAATTCTTAAAATAGGTAAGCTTTTTTTTAAAGAATACTTTTAAATAATTAATTTAAAAATTATTTTACTGAAGAAATTTTCAGGTCAGGATTTAATTTAATTTTCTAGAAATTTTTAAGAAACAAGTTTTAACAAACCTTCGGGCGTATGAGTTATTTAAATGTCATGTTTTAAATAATATTACACATACGTTATTGCTTTTGAATAAAACAAAAATAATGGCTGTTGTTTCAGTCAGCCTCACATAACTACAGGTCTTGGGTGATATCCTTCCATATACTATTTCCAATACCTTTATTCCTAAAAAATAATTTTTTATTTTCTTTGCAATTACTCTTGGCTTATAAAGCGCAATAAAAAAAATTTTATATGCAGTTAATCAAACGTCAGATGGATTTTAATATTAATATAAAATGTTTGTAGGTCTTAACTTATTTTGAATTTTTTATTTTATATGTCAATCAATATTAAATACGCATCAAGTTATTTCTTTTCAAAACAACTTTCTCTTGAAAATAAAAAAAATTTAATTATAAAACATGCTATAAAACAACAGTTCTCAAATAGCGGTCCGTCAATCCCTGGGGGTCCGTAGCAACCATCCAAGTGGTCCGCATGAAAAACCGAAGAAACAGTGTTTTCAAAAATAATAAAAGTTTTATTTTGAACTTGGACTTCAGAGGAGTCTGCGAAAAAAAAATAGTGAACAGGAATTTAATAAGAACCCCTGCCTTAAAATAAAATATAAAATTTTAAAAAGATTATTTTTAATTCTAAAATAACCAAATATAAAGTTTAACTCCTTTCATTGACTCAGGCGTATGAGTATTTTTAATTAATAATATTGGACAAAAATATAAATCATACGTCCAGATGTTCTTTTTGTGTTCTTAAGCTAAAAAAACAAATAAAATATTTTATTATATAAAAAATTCTCCATATTTTCATATATAAAACTCTACAAAAACTTATTTCTAACGGTAACTGTTTTAAATGTGCAAAGAAAAAAAAAACTAACAAAATAGTTTTCAACCTTGAGCCACAAAACACACGAAAAATAAGCCAACCAGCCAGCAAAAGTAACTGAAATCTCTCATAGAAGCAAACAGCCTTGCGTTTAAGTGCCACATAAACAACTCAACATAAATTTTACATTTTCATATATTAAAGCGAAAATTTCAGTTAAATTTTATTACACAATTTCTTCACACCCCGGGTCATAGCATGTCAACTTTTAAATTACTTTTGCCCAAAGACCAACGACGTGCTAATGAATTTATAAAATTTCCCATTTAATTCTATATAATTTTCTTAAATTATAAACTTAAGAATTTAAAGCTTAAAGGAACAAAAAGAATTTTATAGGTTAAAAAAGTAATTGTATTTTAAAACTTTGTCTTAATGCTGAGCAAATCTATTAACCGGACAATAACAGACGTATTGTATGTTTGAGACAATAAAAACGGAAGTAAAGTGGTTTTATTTCTTTTTTTTTCTATTAAAGCATATAGAAAGAAACCCTTCCTAACGTTGAAGTTTTTCTTAACACAATTTATTGTGCATTGAAATGGGGAAGGAAAAAATAAATTGGAATAAGAAACTAAGTAGAAGTAAATTATTCAACGCCATAAAAGTTTTATTAAAAGTTTTGTCAACAAAAACAGAGAAGAAATATATGAAAGTAATGCTTAGAGAATGGTGGCTAAAACTACAGCTAACAAGTCAAACTTTTTATAAAAAAGGGGTTTCAAAAGAAGTTATAACACTTGAAGAAAAAACAGCTTTTTATCATAAAGCTTAAACTAATCTCAACTCTGAAAGATTAAATTTAAATGATAAACAAAATTTTTTTAAAAAGAAATTTAAAGTAATTTAAAAGTATTTTCCTTAAAGTTTTTTATTTTTAAAAATCCAGAAATTATTTTCCATTTATTTTTAATTTTATGTTTTATTAAAAGCTTATGTTTAAAAAGCTTAACTCAAGTAGCTTTTATTCTGCTTTTTCATTAAAAAATCCAAAAATGGTTATTCATATATTTTTTTTTTTAGTTTTTTTATCTAAATTTTTTAAGTAAAAGCTAATCTTTAAAAAGCTCAACTCAAGAAGCATTTTTTCTTCGTTTTTTTTTTCAAAAAAATTCAGAAATGCTCTTTGATATATTTTTTAATGAAAGTTTTATTCTTTAAAATTTTTATTAAAAGCTTACTTTTGAAAAGCTCAACTAGAGGAGCATTTTTTCCCCTTTGTTTAAATAAATTATAACAGTAAAGGTTTTTGTTATAAATAAAAGTAATATAATTTTATTAAGACTGAGTATTTTTAATGTTCTTAGAACATTTTTTTTATTTATAAGTTTGCATGTCAGAGCTTTTATTATTAAACTTTAATTAAAAAAATGTATCTCGTTATTTAAAATAAAACTAATATTGTTTCGAAAAAAAAAACCTGTTAAAAGCTTTTGTTCTTAAAGCTTTATATTTTTTTTATAAAAAAGCTTTGTCCTAATATTTATCTCCTTCGCTGAGAAGCTGAAAGAGTAATTTATATTTATTTTTAATTATTTAGAGCTTTTTGTTTAATATTGCATTGAAAGCTTCTTACACATATTTTAAAAATTGTTAAAAATAAAATATAGTTTACGAAAAGCTTTAGTAATTGCAATTGTTTTTTAAATTAAATTGAATTTTTTAAATTTTTTACAAAATGCCCCATCCAAAAACACTTAATTTGTACGTTAAAAATTAGGCTTCTTTTAAATTTGTAAAGCTTTTAAAAAATTTTTATTTTTAAGAAAGTTTTTTACCATTTTACTTGTAAATCCCCTCTAAAACTCTGAAAAGCTGTTGTAATAAAAAATTTTATAAGCCGTTTTAAAAAATATTTATTACAAAAATGCTCATCAAAAGCTTTTTTAGTGAAAGCTCTTTAATAAAAGATATTTAACAAAAATTTCTATTTGAGATCTTTTTAAAATAATATATTTTTAATTTTATTGTTTGCAATTTATTATGAAAGACCTTGTCAAAAAAAAAACTTTTTACGAAAGCTTTTTTGTACAAAAGTTTTTTTGATGGTTATTTTAATATAGAATTTTCACAATAAATTTAAATGGCTCTTCTTTAGAGCTACAATGGTTCCACCCTGTTAAGGAATCTTTTTAAGTTAAAAATGTTTCTTTAAAATCTTTTTAAAGTCATTTCTTTTAATATATTCAATTTTTATTCGAATGACAATAAAAGTCTTAATTATAACTTGACTTATTTAAAAAAAAAAAAAAAAAATACATACGCCTTGACTTCATTTTTCTTGTGTATTTCTTTTCTAAATCTTACTGCATTATGACAAATGACGGAAATTTCTAAGTGGGCGTCATTTTTAATTTGCTCAAATAGAATAAAATAAATAATAAAATTTTTTTATACAGCAAATTTAATTGGACTTAAGTTTTATTAAGTTTTTTATTTTGAAAGAGCTGACGTTAAGTTCTAAATGATGAGGCTGTTTTTGTAAACAGGTTTTGTAACCTTAAAACGTATAGAAAAGTTTTAGTGTGTTGATTTGCGTAAGTATTTTATAAATAATTTAAAAAAAAATCAATACTTAAGTGACCCAAATTTGAAAAATATATATTTATTTTCTTGTTTTGTTTTAGTGCTGTGTAAATAATTTGAATTGTCATTTAAATTAATTTAATTACTGCAATGGAAAAATATATATATTTTTCTTAATATTTGCTTCTATAAAGATTTTGAGAGTAGTTTTAGATAAGATTGTGCCTTAGAAAACTAAATAACTCTTTAACGAAATAGGAGCGTATGAGTATTTTTAATTCTATTTTAGTTTAAAGTCATGCGATGCGTATGATTAATTTTTAATTTCTAAGGTTGCAGTGTCGAATTTTCAAAACAAAGTTTCTTTTTCGACCACAAAATTTTATTGGGATATTTAATTTTAAAAGTTTTCATGACTCCGGTTATTCAAACTGTCAAGGTTTCAAGTTTTAATTACTTCTCGTAGTTTTAGTTTCTTTAAATTAATTATTTAATAAAGTTTAACCATTGATTATAAAACCACATTTAATCATTGTTATTCTCCTTAATAAATACCATATCTTCTTCTTAAAAAAGCTTTAATATCAGTTTTATGTTTAATGTTGTTATTGCATGTTGGACAACTGCAAACTTTAATTTGTTTATCAAATTACATATAAATAAATTTATTTAAACATAAATAAAATAATGTATATATTCCTCTATGTGTGAGTGTATATGTGCAAGCCAAGAGTAAGATGTTCCCATACACTTTTTAAGCCTTTTACCCCTCAACTGCCACTCAATCTCTTAAAAATATTTTGACCTTTACCCACATACACTCAACACTAAAATGGATTAAGGATTAAATAACATTCAGGTACAAATAAACGAGCTCGATGAATGATAAAAATATTAAAAGCAAATGAGTGAATGAGACAGAGAGTATGTCAGAGGATTAAAGAGAGAGAACGAGGGAGAGCCAAATAAAATGCAGTTTTATTTTTCTCATTGCAGGGTTATTAATAGCAGCCATAATACGAAATGAAAGTTAATAAAGTTTTATGTGCACGCAAGAATATACATTTGTATGTAGTTAAGAGCAAAATAAACATGAAATAAACAGAGAAGGATATTAAGAATATGTCAAACGGAAAGGTAATTTTATTATCAGATTAAAGCATTGGTAGCTGGGTTATTATTCCGAAAATAAAAAAAAATAATTTTCTGCTTTTTTGTTTATAGAAAAAAAGAAAATTTATTTTAACAGTGCTGTTTGAAGTATTAGCACTAGAAGAAACAAAAAAAGAAAAGGTTTTTAAAAAATAGTTTTTTCAAATTCTTAGCAACAATTTCAAACAAATGTCATTGGTTTGTCTTGGATTTTTATGAAACAAAATTTTTAGAACTAATAATTTATAACCATTTTCTTTTATAATTAATTTGGTAGCACAAAATTTTCAGAGCTTATAGCCATAGAATTGGAAATAAAACTTTTGATAAGTGTAATCAACCAAAAAATTGTGAATTCTCTGAAAATTATTATGTAAAAGTTAAAAATAAATAAAAAAGGTGTTTTTTAATTTTAAAAAACAATGTAATAAAATTCTTAAACCGTGATATCAGCAAGATTGGTCAAAATTTATTAAACGCTACACATTTCACAAAAAAATTATTTTTTATACTAAATTTTTAGACCTAACTTTTTAGTACTAAATTTTATTACTTAATTTTTAAAACTAAATTTTTTAAACTTATTTTTTAGAGCGCTACACATTTAACAAAAAAATTTATTTTTTAAAACTTAATTCTTAGACCTAAATTTTTAGTACTAAATTTTAGTACTACATTTTTAGAACTAAATTTTTAGAATTAAATTTTTAGAATTAAACACCTATTAAACTAGTCAGCAAAAAGTAATTTTTTTTATAATTTTTGATAAGAAAAAAATTATAAGCCAACAATTGTTTTGTCCTAAAATATGTTTGTAAAAAATTACTAAAAATTAATGAAAATTTACGAAAATTTCAAGCAACTCTAAATATGCACTGCAAAATAAAATCAAATTCTTTT
This sequence comes from Cistogaster globosa, assembly GCA_937654795.1. Lineage (NCBI taxonomy): Eukaryota > Metazoa > Arthropoda > Insecta > Diptera > Tachinidae > Cistogaster > Cistogaster globosa. Next base: position 7,313,123 of record OW569406.1, read on the forward strand.
GTTAAATTTTTTAATTTTAAATACATATATAAAGTTTTAAAACATTTTCTTTATGATATAAAATTGTACTTAATTTTTCTTAAGTTGTATATAAAAAAGTTGATTAAAAATTAGGTTCTAAAAATTATTTAAAGGTCATAAATTTTAAGCAAAAATTTTTGGTATTGTTCAAAAAACTAAATAGGAAAAAACTGTACTAAGTAATACGAAATTCAGGTAGAAAAATTTAAGTTTATTAAAATATACTCCATAGCTAAAATAACTTTTTTAGTACATTTACTTTAATAAAAAAATTAAGCGAAATAAGAAACAAGGTTTTGTATCACTTTAACATTTTTAATTATTAGTTACAGATTTGAATTTCTTTATATTCAAAAAATAAAAATTCTAAAATTTACGCTTTATATTTTAGTACTAAAAAAAATTTTCCATTCACAATTTTTCATCAAAAAATAGATTTTAGATATTTTAGAACTTAATAAATAAATATCCTTATATTTTAAGTACTTAATTTATGTACTAAATTTTAATTTAAAAGATTGGAGTGCCACTTAAGGTTTTAAATACCGCCTTGTATTACAAAAAAAAAAACACATTAAGTAATTTAAGTGTTCTAAAGTTCTAAAAATAAAAACGCATGTTTTATCAAATTAAAAACAATATGGAGCCAAATTTAAGCTGCCATAGTTTTGATGTCTCAGTAATTATTACTTTTTTTATATTTAGTACTAAATTATTTGCAAGTAATATATATGTAAAATTTAATTTAGTACTAAATTATTTGCAACTAATTTTGATGTAAATTTTAATTGAATACCAAATTATTTAAAAGTAAATTTACACTTAGTACTGAAATTTTAACAAGTAAACTTAAATTTAGTACTAAATTGTTAACAAATATTTGGTACACAATTTTTTTATTAACATCTTTAAGTCCTTGCTGACTACTACATCAATGCATAACTACGAACGCATACCTTTTAAGTTCAGAATTTTGATTTTTTGTAATGAAATTAAATATTTTTTCGGGTGTCTTTAATTAGTGCCACCGGCCTTTGGTACAGACAAAAAATGGTATCATCATGAACTTTGCAGTATAATTTTTCTTAAACATTTTAAGATGTTAGTGATTGTGTTAGTTCCGTTCTAAAAATTTAAATATGTAACAGATTTTTCAAGAAAAACTTTAAGCCAACCAGTCAGACAGTTAAGTTATTTAGCAGACTGTGTTTGTTTTCTTTCTTTGGCTGCTCGGGCTACATAGAAGAAAGTTTTGTATCCGAAGTTTGTTTTTCTGTTAAGGATTTCATATCAAAGTTTCGAATTTATCATAGTATTTTTTGTTTTTTTTTTTAGTTAATCTTTCATTTCACATTGTGCCAAATGTAATAAGGCCATATTTACATTTAACCTCTATTGATGTTTTAAACCAAAAGAATGAAAAATTTATAAAAAAAATTAACTTGGAAATAAAAATAAAATTGTAACACCCGGAAGGATGCGATTATTGCTACACAACCATAACCACAACAACAATTAAGAAATTTATAGAAAAAAACCATGGAAAAAGAGGAAAGAAGACAAAACAAAAAACTATGACAGCCATAACGCAGTCTTGTTCATTGGGTTAATATGATATGGAAATATCATAACTCATTACTGTGATGACTGTAAACGTATTTCAGACTAACAAATTTGTCTGCAAACTTCAATAGCATGAGGCAAAAATATAAAGAACGAGGAAAAATATCACAACCCACTCATACTTTTTTTTTCATCAGGACTCCCTTTATTATCGTTTACTACGCATTCCATTTCCCATGAGTTCATAATAAATTGTTTGACTGCACTAATTTTTCTCATTTATAAAAAAAATTAGAAAATCTCTTAGACCTAAAAAACAGTTTCATTTTACATTAGAGATTAAAAAAGTATGTGATAGAATTTTTTTTCCGTTACATGTCGCCATATTTTGCTTTCCAATCACTCTAAAAGGCTGCTGGAATGTTAATTCTGGCGCTCAAGAAATATATTATGATTAATATCAATTGCGAATAGAGATTTTCACAATTAAATAATTGAAATGAAAACATAATTAATTTAAAATTGAAAACTTACTCCTGTTATTTATTCAAAAATTAATTTAGCAAAGAAATATTAAACATGTAAAAAATAACTATTCAAAGCAAAAATTATTCTATTTAAGTGAAGGAAAATGTTTAAATTAGTGTAAAATAATTATGTAATAAATTGGTTCTAAAACTTTAATTTTTAACATTTAAAATAATTTAAAAAGTATTTTTTTAAAAAGGTAGTAAAAATACTACTTTTTAAGTATAGGACATTGATTTAACTATAAAATATGGATAATCGAATACAGACTAATAATAAATTAGTTCCAAAACTTCCATTTTTATTATTTAAAATAATTGAAAAAGTATTTTTTTAAAAAGGTAGTTAAAATACTACTTTTTAAGTATAAGACATTAATTGAAATATAAAATCAGACAATCATACTGCAGACTAGGTAATTTTAATATTAAGCTGTAATAAATTAGTCCTGAAATTTTCAGCTTAACAAATAAAACAATTAAAAAAAGGATTTTTTTTACAAAACGTAGTAAAAATAGTACTATTTTTTTAATATAAGATATATGTTTATATGTCTAATAAGACAATTTAGCTACAGACTTACTAGTTTTTATATTTAGTTGTGACAAATTAGTCCTGAAACTTTCACCTTAACCAATAAAATTATTAAAAAAGTACTTTTTTCGAAACGTAGTAAAAAATACTACTTTCTTAAATTCAAAAAAAAAAATATTTAATTGTATATAATTTTTATGTCTAGTTGTGATCAATTAATCCTAAAACTTTCAACTTTAACCTTAATATTAATTTTAAAAAATACCTTTTTTTCAAAAGGTAGAAAAATTACATTCTCTAAGCGTAAAATAAATATTTAAATGTATATTAAGATAATTACCCTACTTAGTTGTAATAAATTAGCTTTTAAGCTTTCAGCTATAACATTAAAAATAATTTAAAAGTACTTTTTTTAAAAGGTAGTAAAAGTACTACTTTTTTCTAACGTGAAATATTTATTTAAATGTATAATTAGACAGTTATCCAACATTTTATGTTATTGTAATATAAAATGTTTAAAATGAATAGAAAAATACTTTTATTAAAAAGGCAGTAAAAATAGTACTTTTTTATAGCATGAGATATTTATTTAAATGTGCAAAAATATAATTACTGAGTTTGAATGTGTAGGTATGATAAACCCGTAATAAAATTCCAGCTTTAACATATAAAATAATTAAAAAAGTACTCTTTTTTAAAAGGTAATAAAAATTTATGTTACTTTATTATAAAACTATTCATTCTCCTATTACTAAACTATTTATATATTTAGTTGTGAAAAGTACTTTCGAAAACAGGCAGTAAAAATACTACTTTTTTAAACGTAGAAAAGTTGAGTAAGTATAAAAGTAGTTTGCTAATAAATAAATTATTTTAGTATAAAAATATAAAAACTTTTTAGAAAAAGGTAGCAAAAATACTACTATTTTAAAACAAAATAATTTGCTTGAATATATTGTAACAGCAGTCATCTTATAATTAAACTATTTTAATATTTATTTGTGAAAAGCGCTATTTAAAAAAGGTAGCAACTTGATACTATACTACTAAAATTGCATATTTTGAAAAACGCAATAAAAAGTTACACTTCCAAAAAAGATTTTTATCAAATGCTAATGAAATTATCTTAAAAAAAAATACTAAAAGTAATACTTTTTAAGAAACGTAATGAAACAAAGTAGTAGAAACAGTAATTGAAGAAAAATGTGTGCGTAGATCTTAATTAATTTATATATCTTCTTAAAGGCTTTAAAAGAAAAGTTTTTATGAAAGTAAAAAAATCGCTGTCTTTGTTAAGTAAAACAAGAAATAAAGCTCCATAAACCTGTACTTCAAAGCTCTTTAAGTATGACGAAAATTTTTTAATAAAATTTTGCTCTAAAGATGTTTCTTTAAGTACTAAATAGTGCCCAAGGTACTTAGTACTTTAAAATATTTAATATTTTAATTAATAAAAATGCAATCAAAAGCTTTTTTAATTTAAATATCTTTTGATATTTAAATGCTTTAAAAAAAATTTAGTTCTCTTTAATAAAATTTTTTGCTTGTAATTGTTTTTATAAAACTTATCTCTTTTTCATTTTTTTTTCGCTGGTGCCCAAATGTCATTTTTTAGTTTTGTTAAGAGTTTTATAAACATTTGAAGTGTTAGTTTTGCTACCTATTTTTTGTTTCTTTTCACGCTGTTTGCCTTTTCACTTTTAAGTCTTTTGTTTACAGTTTAAAAGCGTAAATAGGTTAACAGTCCTTTATTGTAATTTGTTTTCTATGGCGTGGCCTCTACTTTTGTAAAATTCTCTTTTTTCTGTTAAATGTCTATTTCTAAATGAAAGCCCATTAAAAATATTTTTCTTTTATAATTATGTTCATACACATGAGTAACACAGAATTATTTTTCATTTTTGATGTGAGTATGAATAATTAGATTCTGCATTAAAAATTTTAAGTTCAAGTGTTGAGTTTTGCTATTGTTGCTATTTGGGTGTAATGTTGGATGAAAACTTGTAAAAGCAACAAGCGCTAACTATTAAAATTTTTTTTCTAAATAGAAATGTTCTAAACACAATAGAAGTAATTTTTTACTAGTTCTGAAAAGGTAGTAAAAATACTACTATTTAAAATAGTCACTAAAAATTATATTATTTGCTGCATATTATTTTTTTTATGCATATTATGTGATTAAAAAAAAATGTATTCCTTAACTTTCTAAAAACAGTTTTTTTATAAAATAAAAAGTAGTAGAAGTAGTAGTAGTGGAAATAAAGTTTCAATTATTTATTGTTCTTCATATGAAATGTGTAAAGGTATGCTTATAAAACAGTGCCTTAAAACTTTAATAACTGCAAAGATAAATTTAAATTTTCATTTATGAAAAAGGTAGTAAAAATACTACTATTTGAAATAGTTACCTAAAATTATTATATTTGCTACATGTTTATATTTCTACTGATATTATTTGGTTGAAAAAAATATATCTTTTTTTTAACAGTTTTTTATTAAATTAAATGTATTAGATTTAGTAGTGGTAATAAAGTACCAATTATTTAATGTTGTTCATATGATATTTGTAAAAGGATGCATATAAAATAATGCCTTAAAAACTGTAATACAAAGATAAATTTAAGTTTTCATTTATGAAAAAGGTAGTAAAAATACTACTATTTTAAAAAGTTACTTAAATTATTAAAATATGCTTATATAATATGCTTCCGCTTTTGATTTTATTATGCTAAAGAAAAATTCACGAAAAAGTAGTATTAAAGTACTTTTTAACTTTTACTTTTAACACAGTGACAATATATTTAGAAAATTGTAAATATATTAAACAGTTTTAAATTTATTATGAAGAAGGCTGCTGAAAGTAAGAAAAGTGTAAGAATTAGTACTATTAAAAATTCTATTTAAAATATGAACAAGTTTTAGAGTTTTCGAAAAAGGAGGTTTAAGGGTTTAAAACAGCTTTAACAAAAGTAGCAAACAATTTTTTATTTTGAGTTCTTAAATGTAATTTTTATTTTTGATTTTTATTTTCTTCTTTTAAAATTATTTAAGATTCCTAAAAGAGACACTGATTTTACAAAAAGTAGTAGAAATTAAATTATTATAATTTAGTAGCAAAAAATTTAATATCTTTATTTAACGCTAAATTGTCTTCAGCAATTGGATGTAATAAGTTATTTTGCAAGAAAAAAAGTAGTAAAAAAGAGTACTAAAAAAATAATACTTTTTGCAAATAATAAAAAAATATTAAATCACTTTAAGTTATAAAATTGTAAATTCTCAATTTGAAAAAAACTGTTTAGTAGAAAATAAAACTTTTGAAAAAAGGTATTAAAAAAAGTAGTAGAAATACTACTTTTTTACTAACTACCAAAATTTATGACTTTTTTATACTACAACATATTTTTTTGGCTTTAAAATTCCTTTTTCTAGCACCAAATTTTTAAGATAGTTACTAAATTTGCTTTGTTTATTCTTTATTTCTGCCAGATGGTGTCACTGTTTTTCGATTAGGCATCCTCATGTGTATAAACTATCATTCCACATGTAATTCAATAAAATGATATTTGTTCTTACTTTCTATCTACAATAAACAGACGACAACCACAGATAAGATACAGACCCAATGAAAAATAAAAACTCATTTATTTTCTACTGAAATGGTAGCAGAAAGCTCGTGATATTGTTAATAAACTATTAAAGAATACATATGGAAAATAACGGAATTTAAGTGAATAGGATGAACCCTGGCATATTTTACAAAGTTAAATAAAACGTAAATAAACCATCTTAAAATTCTGTTTTTACGGTTCATCCTTTTTTGGTTTATTTGTCATTTTGTATAAATATTTATTTTCGTGTGTAATTGTATTTGCAGTAGGTTTTGTAGGTTGTTGGGCATGAAAGACATGCAATGTGGAAAAACTAAAACAATTCATGATTTCGCATGTAAGTAGTTTACTACCAACTGCAAATGGGAATTTATTTTGTTTTTTTTTTTTTTTGTTTTTATTTCTTAACTAAGTGACACATTTTATTTTTTTTTTTTTTTTTTTTTTGTTAAAGTAATTACTCGTATTTTTTGATAACAATGAACATATGGTTAATTTAAAAAAAAAAAATTTTTCATATAATATGCTAAAACAAACAGAAAATAGTTAAAAGCATATAAAAGGCAGTAATAAGGCGAATAATTAAATTATAAACTTTATTATTTAGTAAACTATCATTATTAAATAATTAATTTTCAAATTTATAAGCGTATTTATGAAAAGGCATTTTTATAAAAAAAAAGTTTTTTTTTTTAAATAATTTAGACATTAATTAGACTTCCACGATTTAATAAAATGTATACTCAAAATAATTTTTTAAATACTAGTAAAAATTAAAAAGTAAAAAAGTAGTAAAAATGCTACTTTTTTCAAAAGTAAAAATGTAATATTTAAGTTTCTTAAACAACTTTAACTAGCATTAAGTAATTAACAAATTATTAAAATCAATTTAAAAAAAGTAGTAAATATACTACCTTTTTTAAATACTAATAAATTGCAAGAAAAAAATACATTTTGCTCTTTCCTGAACCTAAAAGCAAATTTTACCTTTTAACGGTTTTAACATTTATAAAAACTGTTTTTCAAAACACTAGAAGTAAAAAACTACTTATTTTGAAAATTTATTTATTGTGTATTTAAGAAGTTACATACAATACATAAAAATGTTATGCAACACGTTAGCTAAGTTTAAAGAAATATTCAAAAATTTATAAAATCAAGTTGTAGAAAAAGGTAGTCAAAATATTTTTTTAAACAAATTTTTGAAAGTAGCAGAAATACTACTTTTTTTTAAATTGCACATATTTGAATCCCACAAAAAAATAATAATTAAATACATAAAGATAATTATTAAGTATTACCTTAAGCTTCAAAGTAGCAAATAAAATATTGCTGAAAAAAGTAGTAAAACCACTACTGTTTTTGAAAATATCTTAAAAACATATTTTGTTAATTTCACGAAAAAATATACAACATTGATTAATTAAGAACTGCTATGAAATTTAAAATATTTTTTAAAAAGGAGTTAATAAAAATTTACTTTTTTTAGAGTCTTAAAATAATTAAAAGTGGATACTGAAAAAAATTGCCTTAAGCATATATAAATAATTGGTCTTAAAATGGTACTAATTTTGAAATTATATTTGAGTTTGTATATTTCAAATTATTTGTGAAGAGTAGTAGCAATATGACTCATTAAAAAATGTATGAATAAGCATTTTTTTAATTATAAAATATATTCTATTAATAAGAATGAAACCATATTTGTTTTTTTAATTAATATTGGAAATAAAACTTTTTTAAAAATCTTTTTTATGAGCGTTCTAAAATTCAATAAAAATTTTTAATAAATTTTAAATTTTACTTAAAATTTTTTTAAAAAAGTAGTAGAATTAGTAGTTTTTGAAAACAGATAACTGATTTAATCCAATTTTTATACAGATTATATTATACACCATAAATATATGGAATAAAGAATAAATAAATTTAAAACATATGTATACTTGTTGAAAAAAAAGTACCAAAAATAGTACTTTTTAAAAAAATTCTAAGTAATAAAAAAATTATTAAAACCAAAGTTTTTATTTTTGGCAAATTGTGTTTAAAGTTATTTAGAAAAATGTATGGAATCGAAATACTACTTTTTAAAAGGTACTTTAAGTACCAACTTTTTACTTTTAATTAAGAAAAATTACTTTGGAAGATTAAACTACCAATTTTATGTTTAAAATATATTACAAAAAAAGTAGTATAAATACTACTACTATTTACAAAACAAAACTATTTTTATTTATTTCTAAAAAATTTATTTAAGTGAGCTGCTGCTATTTTTTTTCTTCTCTCATAATGTTTTATTTTTAGCTTCAATTAATTTAAAGTGAAGAATCAGTTGTAAAGTAATCAAATTGCCATTTACCAATAAAAAGTGAACCGAAAAAATGAGGTTAAATTGAAAATGGAAACTTACACAGTACTTTCTATTCTTTATTTAAAATTTATAGGTAGAAAAATATTTGCTCATTCATGTTAATTGAAAATCTAAACCAACAAAAGGGGAAAAGAAAAAGAACGAAAGCAAATGAAAAACACCAGAAAGAGTAAATAACAAGCAATCGGCTAAAATAATTTTTTTTTTCTAAAATAAGTTTTAAATTAAAATAAGTGCCAACAAACACTCAAATAATTTTTAAAATTTAAAATTACAAAATTTTGAAGATACACATTCAAAAACTGACGATATAATCCAACAAACAAATTTTCAAGAAAATAATTGCCACAAAGAAATCAATAAAATTTTATAGCTATGACACAACAAAAGACACAAACGCTAATAATATTAGAAAAAAAATAACAACTACAAAGTTGAAATAAACAAAGTGCATATAATAAAAATTCATGCAAAAGCTGTCTTTTTGTAAGCTTTTCATTTTATTGCTGTGTGTCATTTGAAGGCAATTTGAAAAATCATGTTACACACACACATACAAACGAACACCAATAACCATCCGAACCATATATAGAAAATCTTTTATTTTTTAATTTTCTTTCGCTTATTTTATGTAACAGGATTTAAAGCAAACAGTTTATATGCAGGAATCTAAAAGAAAAACGAGTGATAAAAATTTATTTCCTATTTAAAGTTGTTCTATTTTTATTTTTATTATGTTGTCTGTCCACTGTTTCATATTTAATAGCATTTTCTATTTTTTCCATCAGCTTCATTTCCAATTGAAAAGGATCTAAATTTTAAATGCAACCTAGAAAAAAAAGAGGAATGCAATAAAACATACTGCAAAGAAATATATTCAGGCAAAAGCAATACATTTTTAAAGCAGTTAAGCAATAGCTCATACACGTTTAAGGCGAAACAGATTAAAGGACCCCTGCAGCAGGACTAAAATTAAGTTCTTTGTTAAAAATTTATCGCTAATGAGTCTTTAATCTTTAAATAAATATCAAAATTAATTTTAAATAAATTCCTTAATTGGGGATTTTTAATACCCAAAATGGGATTTAATTAATTTTTAATTTTAGATCAGAAAAAATTCTCATACATTGGTTTTCAACTTAATAAATTTTTATTAGAAACATGTTCAAAAACTCGTTATAATTAAATTCCCTAATTGGGGATTTTTAATACCCAAACTGAGAGTTTTTAATTTTTAATGTGTAGCTCTGAAAAATGCCCAAAAATTCTTTTTTCAGCTTTGTATGTTTTTTTTATTAATAGCTTAATATATTCTTATTAAATAATATTTTTTATGAACTCGTATTAATTAAATTCCTTAATTGGGGATTTTTAATACCCAAACTAGGAGTTTTTAATTGTAAATGTGTTGCTCCGAAAAATTCCCCTAAATTGTTTCTTCAGTTTAATATATTTTTATAAAATAATTTTTTTTTTATAAACTCATATTATTAAATTCCTAAATAGATGATTTTTAATAGCCAACCAATTTTTTGGTTTTTAATTTTATATAAATAATTTTGTAAAAATTCTTAAAAATTGTTTTTTCAGCTTTGTATGTTTTTTATTAATAGCTTAATATATTCTTATTTAATAATATTTTTTATGAACTCTTATTAATTAAATTCCTATATCGGGGATTTTTAATACCCAAAATGGGATTTAATTAATTTTTAATGTTTAGATCGGAAAAAATTCTCATACATTGGTTTTTCAACTTAATAAATTTTTATTAAAAAAATTTTTAAAAACTCATGACTATTAAATTCCTTAATTGGGGATTTTTAATACCCAAACTGGGAGTTTTTAATTTTTTATGTGTAGCTCTGAAAAATTACCATAAATTGATTCTTTAGTTTAATATATTTTTATAAAATATTTTTTTTTATATATAAACTCATATTATTAAATTCCCAAATAGGGGGTTCTTAATACACAACCAATTTTGTGGTTTTTAATTTTAAATGTATAGTTTTGAAAAATTCCCAAAAATTGTTTTTTTTAGCTTTGTATGTTTTTATATTAATTTTTTAAAAAGCTCATATTAATTTTATTTCTCAATTGGGGATTTTTAATACCCAAAATGGGGTTTTTACTTTTTAATGTATTATTTAAAAAAATTCCCATACATTTTTTTCATCTCTGTATATTTTTATTAGATTATTTTTAAAAACCAAACATAATTAAATTTCTAAATTGGGGAATTTTGATACCCATATTAGAGGCTCTCGGTTTTCAATGTGTAGTTTCGAACAGTGCCCATAAATTGTGTTTAAGCTTAATATACTCTTATCAAATAATTTTCTTAATGAAGTCATATTAATTGAATTCCTAAATTGTGGATGTTTAATACCCAAGAAGGTGGTTTTTAATTTCTAATGCATGGTTTTAAAAAATTCACAAGAATTCTTTTTTCACCTTTGTGTGTTCTTACTTAATTTTTTTAAAGCTTGTATTTATCGAATCCTAAACTGGGAGTGTTTAATACCAAAAATGTGGAATTAATTTTTATTGTGTAGCTTCGTATAATTTCTATAAATTGTTTTTTAGCTTAATTTATTTTTATTAATTAATTTTTATTAATAACCTTAATAATTAAATTCTTAAATGGGGGATTTCTAATACCCAAAATGGGGTTTTTAGTTTTTAATGTATTATTTTAAAAAATTTTCATACATTTTTCTTCATCTCTGTATATTTTCATTAGATTATTTCTAAAAACCAAAAATAATTAAATCCCCAAATTGGGGATTCTTAATGCCCAAATGGGAGTTTCTCATTCTTACTATTTAAGTTAAAAATTCCTATTAATTGTATTTTCAGCAACAAAGAGCGGCAAATTTGAAAATAATTCTGAGGCAATGTTTTTTTAAAAAAGTTTTCAAGGTTTAAATATCTTTTAAAGCATCGCGGAAAATTTTAAAAATAATATAACACACAAAATTTCTAAGGAAATTTTACAGTCCTGTGGCTTTTAAATTTTCAAAAGCTATTAATTAACAAATTTTTATAAAAACCGAACAATGAAAGCCCTTGGAATATTAATAAAAAGAGGATTTCTAGTTTATAAAATAAAAGAACATTTCACTTGATTTTAATAATATTTTTTTCCTGAAATCGCAATTTAAATTTTAAAAATTATCGGGGTTTCAAGGTGATTTAGGCATTAGTTTTACAGTAAAAACCGCTTTGTTTATGCAAATGTTGCGTAATCTATGTTCAAAAAGCTTAATACTATAAAAATACGAGTAAGTTTTAAATTCCAAAAATGGGGATTTATAATACCCAAATAGGAATTTTTTTCTATCTTTAATATTTAGATGCAATTGTATTTCTTGGCTTAAAAGTCGTGCCATTGTAGGGAAAAACTTAATTATTAGGAACTAAAGTGAGAAGAGTTTTGGTTTTTAATGCTTTTATTAATTATTTATTTTCACAAAGAAATCCAAAAAACCAAATCTCTCTTTCTAAATAAATAATGAAATTTCACAATCGTTTCTTCAAAGTAAATGGTGTAAAAATGTATTGTGATCTATAAAAGTTATTTTTTATAGAAAAAGGATTAAAGGCATGCAATGCAAAGCTATATATTCAAATTTCTTTACTTGTGCTCGAATTTATTTCCGATAAATTCTTATTTATTTTCCATTTTAGCTTTTTTATATTTCTATTACCAACTGCAAAGTTATGGCAGTTTTAGGAATTGCATTAAATTTTCACTAAGAACTTCTTGGTTTTCTTTTTCACACATCTATTACTTGTTCTTCACCTCGTTTGCAATCTCCCAAAAGCATGCAATAGATATTTTTCTATTTTTTCTAATTTACTTTTGTACTAAATTTTTATTTCTCACGTACCATTTCGTGTATTTTTTTTCTTTGTTTTTTTGTATGGAAATGTTTTTTTATTTGCATTTTTAGCAAACAACAAATTTATGCACAGTTTGCTCTTAAGAGGTTTCTTCCTGTTATTTAACTGCTTTTCACAGTTTTTTTATTAGTTTTATTTTTTTTATTTTTTAATACTTTTAAAGTAGATTAAAAAGCACTTTCAATTACAGCATGACACGTAAATAAAAGGTAGATTCATAATAATTTTTTTAATTTTAAACAAATTAAACATTTAAAAGTAAAAAACTATATAAATTTATTGTTTTTTTTTTTTTCTAGTACGAAAAACTTGATATTAAAAAAATTAATTCCGAAAATGGGTATTATGAAGTTCCAAAATAGGAATTCGATTAAATCATTTGAAAAAGGCTAAAAAGTACTTATTATCACTATTTTCCTTATATTCTTACTTAAATTCTAAAAAGGAAATTTTAAGTTCCAGTGAAGAGATAAAAAATTGTTCATTAAAAAAAAAAATAAAAATAAATTTGGGAATTCCATTTTTCTTTAAAATTATTCAAATTATTAAGTGGGTTTACAAATGCCCAATTTAATTTTTATAAGATATATGAATAAAGAGGTAGTTGTACTATTTACGTTATATAACAATTTTTTTTTAAATTAAAATTAAAAATTCCTAAATTGGGTATTTTAAATTCCTTAATACTTTATATAGTTAAAAGATATTTAAACAAGTTTTAGAAAACAAAAATCGACGCTTTCGTAATTTTTTTTTTGCTTTAAAACCAGAAATATTTAAATTCCTAGAACGAAAATTAAAAATTTCCTTATATAGAAATAATCCCAGATTTGCCGTATGAAGGATTTTAAATTTGAAAAATAATTAATTTCTTAAGAATTTTGATTTTTTTGTATATATTTATTTATTATAATTTATTTATATTAAATTAGATTAAATCAAAAAATACACAAATTCCCAAAAGTATTAAAAAAAAATACCAGATTTTTAAATTGTTTTTTAAACAAAACCAAAAGCCTAAACAGGAGCTAGAAAAAACTTTCAGATTAATTGTAATAAAATTATAGGAGTGTATGTTTAGCCATAGTGCCATATTGTTTCAGCTCGTTTTAATAACTGTCAGAAAATTGTTTGGCTAGCGTGTAGCAAAAGTCTTATTCCCACAATAATAAGTTTGTCATATAAATTATGATTATAATACAGTTTTTAGAAAAAATTTTTTTTTAACAGGTACTAAATTATGAAACAAAATTAAATTCCCAAAATGCTTTAGAAAAATCCCTCCGAAAATTTAATCGATCTTTAAGAATTTAAAAAATCGTTAGCAATAAAATAATTATCACTTAATACAATAATTATCAATAAAACACTAAGATCTTAAATTCCTAAAATGATTAAGAAAAATCCCAAAAAACATAATGCAATATTATAAAAAAATTGTTACATAATTTTTTAATTTTATCATTAAAATTGAGTATTTAAACATTTCAAGCTAATATGATAAGCCCACTAATAAAAAATTAGAATTCCCAAAAAGCTGGGGAAAAATTTCAAAAAATATTTTTTAAGAAATTTGTTAAAATATAAATTCATGCTTTGAACTGCATAATATTTATTTAAAATCTTTGTTAAGTTTTTTTAAGAAACAAAAAAAAAACAAAATTGGAGAATTCCTAAAGTATTTATGAAAATTTCCATAATTTTTTTTTTTTTTTTTTTTGTCTACGAGACTTTTTTAATATAAATGCAAATGTATGAGTTCCTTGGCATATTATTACTCTTCTTTTACGTAAGTTATTTCCTATTGTACTTTACCTTGTTATATGTGTGCGTGTGTGTTTGCATATGGGGAAAAAGTTCATTTATGTTTATGTCATAAAGCGGCTTAAAATATGTCAATAGTTATTATTTTTTTTTATTGTGTTATTATGTTGTATTCATATTTTTCTATAACTTGCACCGTTATGTTATTTCATCATAGAAAAAATGTCTTAAGGCAGACTGTAAAAATTATTAAGAAAAAAAAAAATCCAAAAGCCATTAGCTTAAGGAAATCCTATGAATGCATAGCAGGAACAAAATTATTTATGCATAAAGAGAAACTTGATATTCGTTGAAAACTTATTTCAAAGATGCAAGTTTTTTAATTAAATTTATATATTAATTTTAAAAACAAATAACAGCTGCTAAATTTTTAATTAATTTTCGTAAAAAGTTTTAAGGCTTGAATGAGAGAGATTTGTCTAAATTTAAGACAAGTCACGGAAAGAAAACAGTATTCGTAAAAATGTCCCAGTGATCTGGCAGAATACACGCCCAATTTTTTTAATTATTTAATTTTTTATTTTAAAAGTGATAAGATCATTAAACATTTGCCTGTACTACTGCTTTTACTTTTGCTTTTCATCTCTTTTGCTATTTAATAATTATACTGTTTGGTATTATTAAAATTGTCCTTGTATGTATGTATAGACGCTCATTAGATACGTGTAACGTTAAACAAGCTGAGGCTTAAAATTTCATATTTAATATCTGCTCGTTAATTCTTATCGTATTTTACAATTTGCAGCACAAAGTGTGTGAATTCCATTGCATAAGTGTGTGCGAGAATTTGTGAAATATTAAAATATTTTGTTGTCACATTTAATTGAAACAAGAGTATCATTTTATACATTAATAACAAGTTGACTTTGAATAAACAATTAATTTTCATTATAATTTAAAACAATTTACTAACGTCAGTCTTAATTATATTAAATATTAAATAAATAAACTTAAAATTATGCAAAAAGGAATAAACGTTTGTGACAAGGTTTGTGCATTAAAGTAAGAAAATAAAATATGTTGCAAAACTGGGTATTAAGGAGGTGTCACTAAATGCTTAAGCTAATCTTCTCCGGCAAATTAAACATGAATCCTTCAATACTCACCGGATTGCTGTGGATATTGGTAAGTGAAGCCAAATCAAGGCAAAAAATTAAGTACTTATTCCGATTTCATGTTATTTTAAATAAAGAATAAATTATGCTTTATTAACAGGATTTTTTTTTATTTATCTGGCAACGAATGCACTCCGGATTTTAAGACGTTTCATTTTATGAGGCTGTATTCTAGTCGAATTTAGTTATGGTATCATAATTAGTGAAGACTCACAAAGAACTTTTAACATTTAGGTAAAAATTTTAATTCCCAAAAACGTTCCAAAAAATCCCAGAAAAAATTGCATGACAAATTATTAATATTATTAACATGCTAAAGTGATTATAAAATTGTAATAAGTCTTAAAAGTGTTTTTAAACGATTTTGTAAAACCGCATCTCAACAACAATAATTCCCAAATGGTTAAGGAAAATCCCAAAAAAGGCGTTACAAAAATTTAGTTAAAAAATTTTTGAAAACAAATTATGTAGGATTGTAGAACGTGGAATCACCCTAAATACGATTTTTTTTAACGAAACAACAGATATAATAAATTTCTTTATTATAAAAATCCCAAAAAACTTTTACTGAAAACCCAAAATAAAGAAGTTAAAGAATAACAAGTAGCCGCAGAATTTGTTTTCTTAAGTTTTCCTTAACTCTATACTATATATGTAGAATTCCTCTATTGTTTAATAGAAATCCCCAAAAAATTCTTAGAATAACTTAAAAACTAGAATATATAAAAAGTAGTTTTTTTAAATTAAATTCCTAAATTGGAAACAAAAAAATCCCAAAACTTCTGCTAAAACTACGAAAAAGAGGTTTATAAATAATAATTAGTCTTATAAATATTTTCACTGTATTTTCTATAATTTGGTACCATATAAATAGAATTCCCATAAATTTCGGGAAAATTCCCAAAAAATTCCCATATTAAAAATATTGAATAAATTTTTTTTAAATGGTTTTCCTGACATAACTAAAAGCCTTTAAAGAAACTGTGGAGTTAGTTTTTTGATGAACTTTTGTTGACAAATGTATAGGATCAGCTTGATGCTCCAAAAGGTATGCAACATAAATTAATTGTAGCTATTTTTTTTTAATTTAATTTTTTAAATTTATATGAATAAATCTTTTTTATAAAAAAGAAAAGTTTTTGCGTTTAGTTTCTCTTCCTAAAATGTTTTCATATTGCAGAAGGCATATTTTAAGGCTTATTTTGTTTTAGGTAGTTATATATCAAAATAAGTTTTAGTTGTTGTATAAAATAAAGTTCTAAGTGATAGGATAAAAATAAAAAACGCATGTTAGGATGGTCTTACGCTATTATGTATAACGATAAGATACTAAAGCAAAGTTTCAGGACAAAAAAGTACTGCTAACAAAAAAAGCAAGGCTACTTAAAAGCGGCCTATTTAATAATTTTTCTCTGCTCTCATCTAGAACTATTCAATCTTCATCATTTGCTCCCCTTTAAACTTTTTTTTATAAAATAAATATTTGCGTAATACAAAGAAATGCTTTCTGTTAGCAAATCGCCTAAATGTATGCTTTAATTTTTTTGTATGAATTTATTACAGGCTCTTTTTGTTGTCATGTAGTTCTAAATAATGTAGATACAAATACAGTTTAAAAGATTCATGGGCTGACGCATAGAACTACACATACATGCATTTAAAAAAAAATGATGACGTCTCTTTGTCTACTTGCCGTCAAGTTTTTTTTTTTTTTTTGTTATTTTTTGAGTAATATTTTGTTGTATTGTATCGTAGACCCTATTTATATTGATAAATTTTCAAGTTGCCAGAAATAAAGTTAAATATACAAATAAATAATAAATAGGAAATATTACAGTGATAGAGAAAAATTAGTGAAGGAAAATTTCAAATGTTCTAACTTGAGTAACCATTATAATTTAAAGCAGCATACTTTATGGCTTCTTAAAAATTTGATTACTTAAATTTTACAATACTGTTTATTTAATGTAAAGATATTTTTTGTATTTCTTTTTGTAAATATTTTTTTCTAGCTTTAATCCACCTTTAAAGAAGAAAAAAGAATATTTGTGTAATTTCAAATGTATTATGTCAGCTTAATTTGACAGCTAAAAGTATACGTTTTTTATATGCATATTTTAATTTTTTTTCACATATGCTCTTATGTACAGACATAAGTCTTCTACACATTTAAGCAGGAAATGTTAAATTTCTTAGAGCAGCATTGGCACAATTTCCGCTTTTCATGTGTCTTATATTTGGGCTGTAAAATATAAATATGGACAAAAAAGATGGCAACAAAAATTCTTAACGAGCCAAATAACCCTTTGTTACAAATCGAAATAATTTAATCTCGTTTTTGGACCAAAGTTTTTTTTTAAACGATTTCCAACAAAAGATATAAAAAGAAAATTATTGAAAAAAAAAACAAGAAAAATCAGCTGGAACTATTCTTGAGCAAAAAAAAATGTCCAGAAGTTTATTGAAAAGCTATCTTGATGTGCCCCTAAATAAAACGAAAACAACTCCTTCTGGGAATTTTTTACATTACAAATTAAATGAAAGAAATCATGAATACTAAAAAATGTTTTAAAAAATTTAATTTTAGAACAAAAAATACCCTTTTTGGGAACTTATTAGTTATTTTGAAATAAGAAATTGTTATCACATATGATATACTTTGGTAAAAATAAGTTAAAACAAGTAAGAGTGCTATATACCCTTCTCCTTGTATGTAAATCTTGTTTGGTAAAGTAACTCCAATAAAAAAATTAAATATTGGGGTGAAAGAGATTAAAAAAAAAAAAAAAAAAAATTATTAACTACGATTTATAATTTAATATAAAAATCTTATTGGCTCTTAATGGGTTAACCATTTTAGGAAAATACTAAATTTTCCTGAAAGATCTCTTCAAAAGCTTTTCAATGATATCCATGTTGACTGTATTGATAGTCGACCTTTTTTATAGAAATTTCAGAGGCCCATAACTCGGTAAGAATGAGCGAGCGCCAATTTTGTTAACTTGATGTTTTTTCATATTTTTTAATTCTATATTGCTCCACATATTTGTTTTTTTTTTTTATTTGGAGTTACTTCATTATTCCAAATGCTATTGAAAAAAAATGAGGCAGGCGTGGTGTTAAGCCCACTGCCTCGAGGGACATGGACCGATCTTGCTGATTCTTACTAACAACTCTTTAGACACTATGTCTGCTCTATTAGCGTATTTAAAATTTTTCTAGCTGATCTAGTGGCTTGGCAAACTTGACTTCAACACTAACATGGTCGGACAGACGGGCATTGTTCATTCTACTGCATTACACATAAGGACTAAGAATATACATATATACTTTAAGGGTTTGGAAATGGATATTGTAGAATTTTAAAACGGAACGACAAACTTTAATATGCCCTTTTTCCACTTTTTGTGCTGAAGGGTATAAAAATGCAATCACTGAAAATCCACTTTAGAACAAAAAAATCTCTTTTTAGGAATTTTACAGATGACTAAAAAAAAAATCAAAGGCCTCAAACATTCGTCATAGTTTCAAAAGAATACTTGATTAGAACTCAAAAACCAAAAAGTCTTTCTAAAAATTTTATTTTGGAACAAACAAATCTCCTTTTGGGAATTTTTCAGGTTTGTTTAAAAATAAAAAAAAATATGTTTAATAAAATAAAACCAATAGCATTTAAAAAACGTTGCTAAAAAAAATAAGTTTTTTCCTAAAATCCCACTTTGTTTGCATTCTGGGAATTCTTTATGCAACAAAAAAATTCAAAAAACAAATTTTGGCCTTCAAATTAATTAGTTTATTTTTTGTCTATATTTTTTGTTGGTATTTATATTCAACTGTCACATTATATAAATATTTCTTTTACAGCTCCTTAAAATATGCAATTAATATTTTTACATTTCTAAGTGGAATATAATTTTTTTTTAGAATTTTCTAAAAAGATTAATTCTTAAGCCTTCCGGTTTTTTGCAATTTTCTTTCCTTTGTCAATTTTTTTATTTACCGTTTTACTCTTAAATATTGTTTAGTCTTTTATATTCTACAACTTTTGAAATTTTGCCATTTGAGTGGACACAAAATCCGTTTGGTTTCTCTTTATTTCTTTTATTTATTTCTTGATTTTAAAAGTATTTTTTTTAATGCCTTTGCTAGACTCGCTGTTGCGCAAAATATTTTAGGCGCCTAAAAGTATGCATTGCATTATATATTTACTTAAGTTGAGACAAATAAAACAAAAACAAGCAGTAATAATTCTTTAACATTTTTCATAGGCCTGGTAATTATGTCGTCATTGGTTGGTTTTGCTGTCTAATATTTTTTCTTTGTGGATATTTGTCTCTTACCTAAAGATGTTCTTAGTCTGTTCTTTCTTTTAACAAATATTTGCTTATATTTACCTTACGGCGTATTAACTTAGGCGTCTTAATGTTTATTTGGCTGTCTGACGATTTATGTATTTCCCTAATTGTCAATCTTTTTTTTATTTTTGTTTTGTTTTTACTGTCTTTCAAAATATGTAGCCAGGGATTAAGAGATCTTGTTGTTTTAGATTTCGATTTTTTTAAGGAAAAGTTTG
Source organism: Cistogaster globosa (assembly GCA_937654795.1). Lineage (NCBI taxonomy): Eukaryota > Metazoa > Arthropoda > Insecta > Diptera > Tachinidae > Cistogaster > Cistogaster globosa. The sequence continues at coordinate 7,333,169 of OW569406.1, forward strand.
ATTTATTATTTCATATTTAGTTTCTAACCTTGTTCGCCTTAAACTGTGCTATGATTATTATTCTTGAACTTGAAGCTTACTTTAATTTAGATCGCATAAATATTTAATTAGTTATTTTATTAAGTTGAAAATAGTTATATTTTCTATTTCAATTTTCTATCTTTAATTTAATATTGAAAATTTCCCTAAAAGTATGCTTTATTTTTTGTCTCTTTTAAATACTTTTTTATACTATTTTGTTTATCAGCATGGCTTAAAAACTTAATACAAAACTATAAAAAAAACATATTAAATAAATATATGACATACTTTTAGGCTTTCTTATGTTTAAATTAAACAAATTACCAAATAAGTTATATTTTATATTAAAATATTTTTTTGAGTTAATGATATTGTGTTTCAAGATATAAATTTTCTAAGAAATTTAATATTTTCAAAGTATTAACTAATTATTGTTAGAAAAAATCTCGAATAGAAGTAAATATAAAAAATTTTAATAAATATAACAGATAAAGAAAAACGATGAATAAAGTAATTAATTTTAACAGAATATTGATAGAAAAAAATTTAAAAAGAATAAAATGGCTGTAAATCTTTGGCTGCTTAATGAACAATTATTTCTTTAAAAAATACAAATTCAATAAAAAGTTTGAACTAAATAATTTTTAAAGAAATGAAAATTCGTTACCTCTAAGAGATTAAAAAATAAATAATATAATAATAATTTATATGGTTATTAATTATCATTTATTTATTGTTTGAGCCAACAGCAAAAACATTGGCCTACTTTTAGGAGTTGAAAAAAGTTTTTATTGCTATAAACCGCAATGCTATAAATTAATTATTAAGCTTTTGTTCTTTATAACAATTTGTATTTATTTTTGCTAACCAAATAATATTGCATTCTTTTAGGCGCTCAAATATACATAAAATTTAAACTTTATATTTAATTTAAAAAATCTATTGCATGCTTGTGGGGGGATTTTCTAAATTACTCTTAATAAAATGGCTGTAGTTAAAAAAATTAGTAAATAATTAAATAAATAATTAAAAAAAATATCGTGCTATTTTTCATCTCGACTAAATTATCAAATCACCGATATTTATTATTGAGGGTAAAATCACGTCCAGGTCCGCTTACTTAACTCTCAAATATTTGAAACAATCTAAACATTTTTATCCGAACAATAAAGTAAAGACAAAAATCAAAGTTTAAGCAAAGAACAATAATTATCAACAATAATTTTATTTTTTTTAATTAATTAAATTTAATATTCTTGTGCTTTATTTTTATATAAATAATTTTATTATGAAAGAGAAATATTAATTATAAAATTATGAAAAATATTCCATTGCTACTCTATATTTTATATTGACAAAAATTTAATGCATATTTAAGGGCTTGTTAATATTTATTGCCAGCATTTAAAGGGAAAAATTTGTTTTTTCATAAAAAAAATAATAAACATTTAATTTTGAATTTACACAATCAGTCTGTTAGACCGCAACTAATAAATACATATAGTTCGGTTTTAGTTAATTTTTTCTTTACAAAGTAAAAATATTATTGCATATTTAAGCTGGCAATAAACACACAATTTTCAAAGTGTTACTTATTTATTGGTTAAAGTTTTATTACTCTCATATTTTTTTAAACATTTTTTACGATTTTCTTGTAACAAAATGACCTCATTATTTTTGTAGTTGTTATATGCTTCTTACATTAAATATTAAAGAAGAAAAAAAAAACGATGCATACTTTATGGCTACCAAAGATATAACACACGTTTATTTGCTATAAATAAAATGAAAATAAAACCTTAATTTGATCTAGTTGATAACATAAGCCAACAGCATGTTCTTATTTTCTTGCAAAAACCAATTTAAATTATAAATTAAACAAATTGTCCGTTACACTCTAAACAACATAAAAAATAGTTTAAAGTTAAAAATGTGTAAAAAAAAAGTAAAAGAAAACCAAGAATATACTAAAACTTTTCCATAAAAACAGAAAAAATTAATTCAATTAATTACAGTGGAATGTTTGGTTGCTTCTGCACATTAATTCGTTTAGAGATTTTCTTACGCTGGCGTGTATTTGCCCGGCACTTGATAGCTACAATTTAAGTCAAGGATTCGTTGGTTTTAATCTGCTTAAAGAATTGTTAATGAACTTTAATTTATTTATTTTTAAATTAGCTTGTGGTAAATACTATTTGCTCTTGAGTAAAACTTTTAATGACTATAAAGTTTACAAATAGTAAGCAGGGCATATTTTTAGGAGCTTGAGGGTTTCATTTTAACTTAAAAAAAAAAATTGTAGTAATATTTCGTATATAATTCAAACCAAATAATGTCATTAAAATGAAAGGAGACACCTTGCAAATGAAACAAAATAAAATAAAATAAAAAATTATTGCATTAAATAAGAATTTAATTTACCTCATGCTTGACAATAACTAATTTATTTTGTAACGAAATTTAATATTTCTTTAGCTAAAAAAATGAAAATTTTTCAGTATTTTTTAATAAGTAAATCCTCTTAAAAATATGCATTAATTTAAATGTTGAATAAAAGGTTTTAAGCTCTACCAGCCCTTATTTTATTCTAAATAATATTATTGCAAATAATAATAAAGCAACGTTGGCCTGTAGTAGTTTTCTTTCAAGATTTTATCAATCATTAAGAAAAATAAAAAAAATTAATAAATAAATAAAAAAAAAAAATTTAATTAAAATTGGAAAAAAGGTAGAATAGAAAATAATGTTCAAATTAGTAGCATGATTTTAGGCATCTAGAATAAAACCTTAAACAGAATTTTAAATTTTTTAAATTATTCTAAAAGCAAAATTATTAAAAAACTTTTCTTAAAAAGTTGGTTTGCCTTTGTTCAAAATTCTCTTTTATATTTCAAAACCAAAACTTTATCTACAGATGTTTTTGAAACACAAAATATATATTGCATACTTTAAGGATCAGGCTGAATTACTCATTAAGACCCAGCATTGTCTCCTGGAGTTTTTTTAAGCTTCCTTAATTAAAACCTGTTTAAGTTTTTAATTATAAAAAAGAAAAAGTAGCCAAATTTAAACAATTTTAATAAATAAAAATTTATAGCATACCTTAAGAAGCTTTACATATAATATGTAACAATTACAACGTGTTTTTGCTATTTATTTATATTTCTCAGTGGTATTTTCAAATAAATTTTCGAAAATTTTTTTAATCAGAGAAATTTCCAACACAAAAATACTGCATATTTTTAGGAGCTATTAGTTTTTAGTACAGATTTTAGGGCTTATTTTCCTAGATATTATTTAAGCTTACTTTAGCTTTTTTTTTTAAACAAAAATTATTTAATAAATGTTTACATAAGCATATTCTTAGGAGTTTTGACAACAAAATAACATCATCAAAGATTTCTTAGAAATATTTTATTTTCCATTAACATAGTTCTCCTGGCCATATAAAAAACTTCTACTCTAAAACGGTTAACAACGCTTCATTTGATTTATATATTCGTTTTTTCTTTTATTTTCTAAGCTAAAGAAAAACCTTTTAAATTTCTTCTAAGATTTGTGAATAAGTTATGAAAAATTTGCAAATAACTCAGCATTTTTGCAGACAAAAAAAAACTCTTTAATTTTTCTTTTGCCATGATGAATTTTCAAACGAATTTAAAACGATTTTTTTATATTTGAGCAAAAAATAAAAAAATTTTGATAAAAATATAAAAATAAGAAAAAGATTTTTTTGGATTATTGTTGCATATTCTACGGGGTTTAGTATTTTTATAAACATATTTATATTTTTTTGGAAACTTACTTTTGATGGATTATTTGAAGTTAAAACCAGCTGCTGTTAACTATTATACTTTTTATTAAATACTGAAAAACTGAAGCATACTTTAAGGAGCGCCAACATTATTATAAATGTATTTTATAAATTATGCTTCATTCTGAGCTTTAAAAAGTAAAAACAAGCAAGTCCCGATTAAGAGAAAATAATTAATTAGGATTTAATTTTAACACTCACACACACACATACACACACTTTTGATATTAAAATAACAATGATTTTTTTTTAATGATGGTTGACTGCAGTAAAAATAAGAAAATATAACACGAGTTATGGTCAAAAATTATCCCTGATTTAAAATATAATTTCAACAACGCTCTTTTTCCCTGGCTTGGCTACACCTCAGTTAAAAAAAAAATCACAGAAAGAAAAAGGTGCACAGCAACAGCAAGCAGTCAGTTGCCAGGATAAAACAATGAACATCAATTGTTTTGGTCTGAAAGGTAAAACAAAACACACAAATTTTTTTTTTTTGCTAAAAGTAAAATTTGAATAGAAGTGTAATAAAAACCGTAATTGCTTGTTTTGTTCTTATAGAGTGTGAGTGTGAAAAAAGGAAATGATTGTTATAGTTTATGTTAAGGTAAGTACGTGTATGCATGTGTATGTTTAAGTATAAGATTGTGTAAATGTTAGCTCTTTAAAATTACAATGATACAATTTCTCTCCGTGTGTATGTGTGTGTGTGTACGTTTGTGTAGCAAATATAGCTGTGGATCTTAAAGTAATAGTAGATTTGTTTCCTGTTATCCTTGTAGTGCTTACGTATCATTTTAGTCGTACACGACTAAGCTTTGAAAACTCTCAAAAACACACAAAGTAGCTCACGAACGCAAACTACCAAAAAACAAATTGAAACACTAAAGACAACAGATACACTTTTAAAGGGGAACCCTTAATAAATAAATTGATAAAAAAGAATTGGACTTATAAAATTAAGTAGTAGATTTGATAAAAGTTTTATTTAAAAAATAAAGTTAATAGGATGGAGAGGTTAGTTTATAGATAGGCAATGCCCCGCCAGAACTGTGGTAGCTATTCCAGAGAAATGAAAAATAAACACCCCGCCTGCCCGCTAAATTCCTTCTGCAGTTTTTTGTGAAAAAATTTTTATTTTAAATTTAAAAAAAAGCGTCCTAAAAAAAGTAGTGGAAAAAGTACCTACTGATTTAAAGTTAAAAGTGAATGTTTCTACCAAAATCAACTTAAACGTAAGAGTTGTTCTAATTTATATTCATATAATTGTTTTTAAGAAAATTAGAAAATGTACCTTTTTATTTACAGATAAAAGTAAGAACATATTTAATTAAAACAATAGAATTTTTCTAACATAAAAAATTTTTTGTTGTCAATTTAAAAAAAAGCCTACTTTGCAAAAAAAAAAAAAAAAAAATAGTAGTAGAAAAAGTATCTTTTGATTTAAATGTAAAAGTTAAGAATTCTTTTTAAATGAAGTTTATTTGAAATTCTTGCATTTGTTTAATTTATTAAAAAATTTAATTTGTTCAAAATATCTACAAAGAAAGCTTACTTTAAAAAAAGTAGTAGAAAAAGTACTTTTTAGTTTAAGCTAAAAATAAAGATTTTCGCACATAATGAATTTTTCTAATTTATTAAAAATGTCTTTTTACTCAGTTTTAAAAAAGTAGTAGTAAAAGTAATTTTAAGCTTAAAGCTAAAAAAAAACTTGCGTCTAAACTAAATTAAGTAAAACAGAAGAATTTTTCTTATTTATTAAAAATATCTTTTTACTCAGTTTTAAAAAAGTAGTAGAAAAAGTACTTTTTAGTTAAAGCTAAAAATAAAGATTTTCGCACATAATAAATTTATGTAAAACAAAGGAATTTTTCTAATTTATTAAAAATGTCTTTTTACTCAGTTTAAAAAAAGTAGTAGTAAAAGTAATTTTTAGTTTAAAGCTAAAAAAAAGACTTGTGTCTAAACTAAGTTAAGTAAAACAGAAAAATTTTTCTTATTTATTAAAAATATCTTTTTTCTCAGTTTTACAAAAGTAGTAGAAAAAGTACTTTTTGTTTAAAGCTAAAAATAAAGAGATTCGCACAAATTAAGTTTAGTTGAAACAGAGGAAATTTTCTAAATTATAAAAAATATCCTTTTACTCAGTTTTAAAAAAGTAGTAGAAAAAGTACTTTTTTGTTTAAAGCTTAAAAAAAAGACTTGCGTCCAAACTAAATTAAGTAAAACAGAAGAATTTTTCTTTTTTATTGAAAATATATTTTTACTCATTTTTAAAAAAGTAGTAGAAAAAGTTCTTTTTTGTTTAAAGCTTAAAAAAAAACGTAATAAATTTATTTAATACGGAAGAATTTTTCTTATTTATTAAAGATATCTTTTTACTCAGTTTTAAAAAAAGTAGTAGAAAAGTACTTTTTAGTTTGAAGCTAAAAATAAAGACTTTGTGCACATAATAAATTTATTTAAAACGAAGGAATTTTTCCAAATAATTTTAGCGTAATTAAAAAAGTAGTAGAAAAGTACCTTTTGGCTTAAAGTTTAGTTCTTTAAGTTTATGGAACACCCTTATTCACACATACACACAAGCAGACACGCTAGTTAACACACGCATACACACATATACACATTCGCCTGTAGACGTACACACCATATTTTGCTAGACAATTTCTGTAATAGATTTTTTTTTTGTATTTGTATTTTTGAAAACAAATTTCTACAGGATCAACTTTTTCATAATTTTTTCTATAGCTGCTTCTTCTTGTTTCAGGTTTTTACTTTCTTTCTGTATCAAGATTTTTATTGGCCTTTTTTAATTTTATCATTTTAAACTCCTTTTTTTCGCTTGAAATCAAAATTATTATTGATTAATTTCTTACGGAAAATTTTTTTTATAATAAAAATAAATGTTTATTTTATTTATATATTATCCTGTATTTAAGCTTCTTATGTAATTTAATATTATTATATAAATTTTATTTTGGCTAAAATTTTTTACAACTTTTTAACTCTTTTTTGTTAACTTTCACATATTTTAATTTTTTTTATTCTCAATTAAAATTCCTTTTTAAAATATTTTTTAAACTGTTAAAATATTTATTGGTTTGCTTTTCACATGTACATAAATATGTATATATTTACTTGTTTTAATTTATTATTTTTTTTTAAACTAAATTTCAATTTCCGTGTTAATTTTCCGACTAAAACTCTTAATAAAATCACTTCAAAAAACTAACTGAGCTACAGCACTTTAGGAAAATTTCACTTTACCCAGTAAAAATATATAGTTTTATAATGTTTAAGGGTTAGATGCGCACAATATGTGGTCTGTAAGCTTCTAGCAAAAAGCTCTCTGTACAAAAATATGTATTTGAGATCCAATTCTCATTGCATGAGAGATTGTTTGACTCTTAACCAAACGTGCTAATGTTTCTTACACATGTGATGTTATTTTGTGTTGTAATTTTATTTTGTATTGTTTGCCGGCTTTTGTTTTTCATTTTTTCCCTTGTCCTTTCACTCTTTTGTTTCTTGCCATTAGTTGATGTGTCAACAAGCCATGTGCTTGGCTAGTTTTGTTTACATTTTGCTTTAAGGGTTGTTAACGGTTGGGAAATAATGCAAGGATGTAACTAAACTTAAAAGGAAATAGAAAGTATTCAAGCCAACAACAAGAAAACCATAAATTCTTGGTAAACAAAGTTTTGTAGAAAAAAGAAAAGCTATTAGTTTTTAATTACATTCCAGTGAGATTTATTTAAGGAATAATTAAAATGTTTTGAAAAATGGTGAGGATTAAAATATTAGTTGGTATTAAATTAATCGGATTTGTTTCGTCAGTAAATATTATACTGTTGTCATACATTTCGGTGAAGACCGCCGTCACTGGCTGTTTATTTGGTACGTTTGGCGAGTACTTATCAAAACGCGGCTTGAAAATAATATTCTCACATCGAAAGCGCTCGCCAAACGTACCAAATAAACAGCCAGTGACGACGGTCTTCACTGAAAGGTATGACAACAAAGTAATAGTTTTAAACAATTAATTAATAAAAAAAGACGAACTTTTAAAAAGTTTTGAAAAAGCTTTTAAAATTATATATCATTTACATTATTTTCAAAAAAGCTTAAATAAATACAGATAAAAATATATTCTATAATTTTTTTAAAACAAATAACTAATTTTCAAAAAGCGTATTTAGAGCTTGTTTCTTAAAGCTTTTTAATAGGTTAGAGAAATAGCATATGTTTTGTAAGAAATTAAAATAGAGCTTTTTAGCTTTCTGCCTTCTATTTAAAAAGCTTTTTTTTATTATGTTTTTCTGTAAAAAATATAAAAAAAGTTTAAGAAGCAGAAAGTGTTTAAACAAAAGCTTATAAAATACAGATTTTTAAGATCCTTTAGGATAGAATTACATAAAAGGAAATAATTAAAACCTTTTTTTTATTAATAACTTCCATTTTAAAAAAGCCTTTTAAAGCTTTAAATAGAGTTTTATTTTTTTATAAAAGCTTTAAATGAAGTTTTCTTACTAAAGCATTTTGCATTTAAAATGACTTTTTATTTTATTTTCTTATCAAAATGTTTAAACAGCCCTGTTATCTGGGAGGAAAAAATTTAAAATGTCGGAAATTAAATCTTGTTTTACACACGCAATTTCGAATATTTATTATTAAAAGCTTTTTTAAATTAACAAAAGTTTATAAAGGTATACAAAAGCTTTTTTAAATGATTATGTTTGTGATTAGGTTGATTATGACTTAATTTAATAATTATTGAAAATTTTAATTGTTTTACACTTTACAAAGTTTTTATAGCAAAGCTTTACAATTTCAAGTGCCGCGCATGAACTGTAAACTTATAATATGTGTTATTTAAGTCAATTATTTTTTATTTCTAAACTGTTTTAAAGGACGATTTAGATTGACGATTTTAATTGAACATAAAATAAAGTTTCTAATCCAAGAAAAGCTGGTTTAAGTTTTTTTTTTTCTAAAAAAATAGTATCTAAATTGTTTTTATTATATTTAGCTATTTTTACAAAAACTAAAACGACAATTGAAAAGTTTTAGCTTAAAAAAATTTTTTAAAAGCTTTTTTAAATATCGCTGGCTTAGAAGTGGACTCAAGAACACTTAAATTATAGAGTGCTAACAATGTATAATAAAGAAAATTCAATAAGATATCCATAAGAAGTTATTTAAGTTAAAGCTTTTGATTTAAAACTTTTTATTAAAAGTCTTTAAATAATGGAATAATATTTTTACAAAATCTTTTTTAGGTTTTCTTTTACTTAAAGCTTTACATTTCTTGAAAATTACATTAAAAGCTTGTAGAATAGTTTCCTTAAAGCAGGGGTTCTCATCAAATTCCTGCTCACGGACCCCTAGTAAACTAATTTTTTTTCGCGGACCCCTCTGAAGCCCAAGTTCAAAATAAAACTTTTATTATTTTTGAAAAAACTGTTTTTTTCTTTTTTTCAAGCGGACCCCTTGAATGGTTGCTGCGGACCCCCATTTGAGTGCCGTTGATTTAAAAGCAAATTAAATTTAAGAAATAAAACAAACTTTCATAAAAATATTTAAAACATGTTTAAAAGCTTTAAATTAATATTTGCTTATCGTAGCTGCAATTTTGTTAATAATTTGACACATATTTGAAAGCGTTATTATTGCATGACATTAAATAGCTTTTAGGTCAACATTTTTTTATTGCTTCCACATTAAAAAAATTTTTTTTTTTTAACAGTTTCAATATGAAAAACATTAAAGTGGAAGTTAAAATTGAAAAGTACCACAGAACTGAGTTAAAGAGTATTGTATTCTCTCTCCTTCTCTCTTTGTGCATTGACTCTCTTGATGTAGAATTTTGGTCTGTGTGTATTCTTTTCCATGCTTAAGAATTTTAACTCATCAGAAACTTCACTAACAACTTCATTAATTTTTTTTAAACTCGAAGTGACGTTGTTGCGTTTTTATCTATTTAAGAAGAGCATTTAAGGAGAGTTGGTATACGTCAAACTTTTTGTTAAATATACGTATGTATGTATGTATGACCTCTCATATTTTAGATTTTTATTTGTGTCGTTTAAGGCATGTGAAGTAGAAAAATCTGTGGGAATATATTTGGTACCGAAGTCGATGCCAAAGTTGAAATAATTAAAAAAATATTTGTGCGTATGTGAAAGCATGATTACGATTGAGGGAAAGCGAAAAGGGCAAAAGAAAATGCCAGTCAAAATAAAAGTTATTAAAATTGGAAGATATAAAAAAAACATCAGTGACTTGATTTAAAAAAATTTATTTAGGAAATTTAAAGGGTGTCATTTATTTAGGAAAATAAATTTGTCAGAAATTACAGGGAAGAGACAGTTATGAACTTTAATGCGTGTCGGTGTTGAACTCGCACACGAAAGGTTTTGTTCTCTGTATGGGATACCCTTTAATCAATAATAACATATTTTTTTTTATTTGTTTCTTTTTTTAAATTTTGAAGTGTCCATTCATAAGTTAAAATAGTAATAAAATAAGATCTTTCAGGGAACACCCTTTAAATTTTTCTCTATACTTGTTACTAAAACAAGTATATTTGCAGAACCTGCCTTTAATTGGTTAAAAGATGAGGTCATATACATAAACAACTCGTATCTATGGGGACACCCTTTAAATTTCTTCTTTTTTCAATTTTTTCTTACAGCGGACGTGGTGCTGCCTACCCTGTATAAATTTTAATTTTATACCTAAACGAATTAAAAATTTTGTCTCTATGGGGTCACCCTTTAAATTTTATTTCTCTTATAGCAAACGAAATACTCCATCCTCTATGCAAATTTTAAGCACTTGCCAATAAAGTTTTTAAACTTAAGACCACATCAGAGAAGTTAAAGTCTCTATGGGGACACCCTTTAATTTTTTTATTTACTCGCTGATCTACTCAATACAGTGCGTAGTACTCAGTATTAATTTCGACTGTCTGTCTTTAGTGCTATAATGTACAAATAAAGTAAGCTTCTCTTAGGGTACACCCTTTATATTTAACTAACTTTAGGCCACAAAATTCCCCATATTTTTGAGATAGAGGCCTGTGACTTTCAATTCTTAAATAAAATTAAATAATTTTTGAAATTGTGTTCATTTTCTAATTTAAATAATTATTTTTCATTATTTTCTTAAAATGTATAACAAAAAAATCTACGATCGTACTCACTTAAGTTGTCTATCACGATGCCAAACGGCCATTTGTAAGCGATCATCTTCATCAAGCTCATTTAAGGCTGATGATAAATCCGATAAATCAAATTTAAAACAGTGATCAAAATAAGGACGACTAGAATGACGATGTACGGCGGTACGTTGAAATCCTTGATGTTCAGTTTGAGATTTTCGTATTAAGGCCACTTTCACATAAGCATTAAGATTCGTTGAGCCATTGCTGCGTTGCAAATCACGACAACGTATAACTAAAGAGAAAAATAAATAAAAGAGAAAATAAGAAAAAGTATAAATTAAAATCTTTTTTTCTGAATCTACACTAAATTTGGAACTCACCATGTACATTTAGGGTTTGTTGTTGTCGATAAATGGCCACGTCTAAGGAACCTCTCACGGTGTTGGCATTTAAAGATGTATAACTGCCACTTAATTGTTCTTGTGTAGAATTTGCCATGCTAGAGGCCACCGAGCTACGCTTGTGATCATGCTGATAATAGTCCTCCTCTTCTTCACTATTACAAGAGAAACTTAAACATCTTTTAATGGAGCCAGTTTTTTCTAGGGTGGGAGTACTGCATCTTTGCAATTTCGTTTCCACTTCAAAGGCCAAATGTTGGGGTGGAGTTTCCATACTTAATAAAGTCTTATGGGCTTGTGAGTTCTTAAACAAAGGCGTCTCTGGACTCGGTATGCCGTTGGGTAAAGTCAGGCCTATCATTTCATTTTCTCTGCTTAACATTCCCTTGTCTGTATCCTTTGAATTCTCTTTATTCTCTTTATTTTCTTTAGTTTTCTTTTCTGTTCTATTTGGATTTTTTCTTCTAACCACTCGTTGCCTTTTTAAATGCTGAGGTGTTCTTACTTCCATTTCATGTATACTCTCTTCATTAATAACATTCTCTGGCTTACTATCCTCTTCCAAACATTGATGTTTACACTTGGGCTTCACCTCTTTTCGGGCACTTTCTATAATGGCATCTAGCATTCTATCCAAAGTTATATCTCCCATGCGGGAGGAGGACAAAGAGTCTTCTTTTAATTTGTTGCCAAACTTAAGTCTGGACAAGGGAGTTACATCATCTTCCCCGGCAAAATCATCTGAGAATCTTGACTTAGCTTCTCCACTATTTAATGGAGTTGTGTCCATAGTAGTTACCGTGGCTGTATTAAATCTCTTGATATTTATAGCCAAAGGAGGTGTATGTTCGGTGGATCTTAAAGGACTCTTGCCATTGCTTAGATCATGCAGAGCTGTTAGACTTGTATTGCCAAAAGAGTTGCGCACAAAATGAACGCCAAAATTTTCTTTATTATGATTGCTAGTCAGCGAATGCCGACTGTGACGACGTTCGTCTAAAGCCGCATCTAAATGATTGTCTAAAGAACGGCGGTGTAAACGTCTCTCCAAAGTGTGTGTCATCATTGTGGGCATTTTGTGGTGCGTTTGATGGGAATATCCAACAGAATGACGTTTTTTGTGAATTTTTTTTGTAACGATTAAAGGCTTTAATGTGGAAGAAGAATTTGAGTGAGCAGACGAAAGAGTTTGAATGTGTTGAAGATTTTGTTGTTTGGTCCACTTAAGCATTTGGTTGAGAAATTTATTTAATGCTGTAAAATACCTGGGTAATAGAACAATGAGGTTTATTTAATTAGTATTATTTCAGGGATTTTATAAGCAAAAATTTAGATGGCCCTTTAAGGGTCGTGTATTAGTCAGTTTAGCAACCTTCAGGTGGTGGATATAGTGATGGTGAGACTATTTGCTAAACATGGTGAGTTATAACGGAGTTGTATCTGCTACTTAACAAATATATTGAAGGTTTAAGTCCTGACTTAATATTTTAAATTAAATTATTGTCACAAAACGTTTGTATATTTTCAAAGGCGAAGCGAAAATATTGGAACTAAACATCCCAACAAGCAAAGCAATATTTTTTTCAGCCTTAAGAAATATATCTAAAAATTTTGTTGTTGTTGCTAAAAGCTCTTATTTATTTTGAGACTATTAAATTCTTATTGACAAAAAAAACCCCAATTTATATTAAAAAAATTTCCAAAGACGGGATTTTTAGTCTGAGCTAAACCAAAGCAAAAATTTTGTAAATCCTGAGACTAAAAATAATAAAGAAAATATTTCCAATTCAAAACACATGGGAAATGAAATACATTTTTATCAATCACCTTTAAATTTAATTAAATTTCGTCACTTATTAACATTTTACATAAAAAAATTTTAAATATTTACATTTACAGGAATTAAATAGACTTCCCCTTGAATTCCTTTTATTATAAAATATAATACAACTGTATCATTAAACTACATTTTTAATACAATAAGGAATTTTATTTAATTTTAATAACAAAACATCAAAAATATTCGTAAACCTACAAGTTAAAATATCTTCCCCTTTAATTCCTAAAATGGGTATTTTGTATTCATATTTAGGAATTCGAAAAAATTTAACAACAGAGATTAGAATTTAATTTTTAAAGTAACATAATTAATATCTAAAGGTTTATGAGTTTAAAAGAGTTGTAATTTTTCTTCCCCGCAAATTCCTATTCAAGGCAAATAAAAAAAATTTTGGTTTCAAAGTGAGTTAAAGGAATTTTTTAAGCGTCCATGAAATTTTATGGAGTGTAGACATTAAGAAGACAAATCAGTGATTACTTGCCTAATAAATATTAAAGTTTAATGTGTTCTTCGAACTTCCCCGCAAAATATCTTCCCCGGAAATCACAGCCCATTTGTGAGTTTGAAAAAAAAACTGAAATCATGTAATTTTTAGTAAAATAAAACAATATATTTACTAAAAAAAATTATGACGGGAGTTTATATAACTTCCCTTTAAATTCTCAAAATTGGGATTTTTGTCTTATATTTAAGAATTCAGAAAAATGTATGCATAAGGAATTTAAAAGTAAAAGATAAATATATAAACATATATGCTTTTGCTAAATTTATATTACATCCCCGCAAATTCCTATTTATTTTAAATGAATTCTAGAAATTTAAAGCAAAAACGCAGCATAGAAATTAAGAAGGCAAATATACCACTGATTGCTTATTAAAAATGTACGATTATAAAATGAGTAATGAATTTATAGTAACATAAAATATAAGTCTATAATATATTGAAGGTTTAAGCATAAAAAAATTTACCCTGCAGGGATTTAAATTTAAATTAAAATTTTTTAAATTGTGAAATATGATATAACCGAACTCAGGAGAAGATTGTGTAATTTCAAACATTTAAAATAAAATACTTGATAAATTAAAAAGAAGAAGAGTCTTAAATGTACGAAGATTTAATTTAAAAGGGAAATGCATCCATTAAAAAAATAAATATTAATTTCAACGGCTTATTTTTTCTTCCCCTCAAATTCCCATTTACTGTTGAAAAATTTTATATTTATTTTTTTTATTATTTTTTATTTAAGGAAAGTTCCAAAATATGTTTTCCATAGTCCCCCAAATTTTATATTTCCATATCTGAAATTATTTGCAAAAAAGAATATAAATAAAAGGGCCTTATTTAAAGCAAGTTGGTGCAATAGGTTGGCAACACAGCAAGCAGAAGAGTTATAAAACTTTCAGCGTTGTTAAGTTTCTGATAAATCGATCAATACAAATTGCAAATGTTCTTAATGATACCGAAAATGTTGATTTTTAGCTTATCAATGATTTAAAACTTTCTTATGTAGAATTCACGAGTGAGTTTCGTGAGCAATTTATAACACGTTTGAAGCCAGACAATTGAGTGTACAAATAGAGCGATTTTGAGCCGTTTTGCTAGTATTCTTAAATGCCCTCAATCGGAATCTAATTATTTAAAGATTCTTAGACTCAAAATTAGAACTCTCATTTGGTTCATTTTCACAATTTGCTTAAAAATGAAAAATTTTTGTGATTTTATGATTTTTGTTTCAGACAAAAAAATATTTTAAGTATAAAATTAAAAAAATATGTTCATTTCTAAATGCGCTTCTAAAGATTGTGGTGTGGTGGTTTTAAAAATATTTTTTTTATAATTATTTTTATTATTCTTTAAATAAGTTTGTGGTTATTTTGCTTAAAAATTAACCCCTTTTTTCCACTTACACTAAATATCCCATAAAAAAAACTCATTTACTTGTTTTTCTGGTTAAACATTTTTTAAACAAAGATCCTTTTTTTTTGTTTTTTGTCTTACAGGGAGTCATGTTCAATTGTTGTTTTCTTTGTGAATTTTGTTGATGAGAAAAGGATATAATATTTTTGCATGCTTGCAATTCATACAAAATACTTAAATGGTGCTTGTTAAGAGGGTCCTTGACATTGTCCCTAAGCATGTGCAGTTTTTGTTTTACTTATTTCAAGAGTTTTTTTTTTTTTTTTTTTTTTAATAGAAGCCTTTTCTGCATTTTATTTATTAAGAGAAGTTTAAAATGAAGTATTTAAGGATAATAATTTTAAAAAGTTAAAGGCATAATTAAACTAATGATTTATGGCGTTTTTAATTGATCTAGATAAATTGTTTGAAAATGTTTTTATGAAAAATTATTATTTCTTAATAATTTAAAAAAAGCCGCAAAACGGTAATTAAAAACAAAATTATAAGAATGTAAAAAAAATTCTGAAAAAGACATTTGTAAGTCACGCTTTGGCTTAAGTTAAACTCATTGGCATTAAAATAAATAGCTTTTATAAAACTCAGAAAAAACATAGTTAAGTTATGGTCACAAGAACCATATTATTAGCACTGTTACAATATAATAATTTTAAAAAAATAAAAGGATGATCAAAAATATCTCTAAATAAATTTTATAAACTTTATCATATTATGATTATATTATACCATAATATGTTTATCCCCTAATCATAACTATGGTAATATTTGAAACGTTTTTATGCAACATACAATAACAACAATATTATGTATAATAATATGATTTGACTCCAACCATATAGTAATTCATAAACATATTATGATTGTGTTGCTCTTAGATTATGGTTACTGTAATCATGTTTTGTTTTTTTTTTGTGTAAAGTTTTTTAAAATGAAATAGATAAAATGAAATAGAAAAGGAGGTGTGATGTACTCCACAAGCAGGTATTATGTTAATTTTATCAATAGTCTGGCAACTTGTATTTATTTATTAATTTTTTTTATTGACCACAATAAAATGTTGTAGGGCAATGCCGGCGAAGAAAAATTTAAATTATTAAATTCTTATTATTTTAGCCTTAATATGCTGAGAAGGTGCTCGACTCATCTAACTCTTTAATGAAAATTTTGTGAAAAAAAACCATGATTTCGCAATGAGTACGATTTAATTTAAAAGAACATTCTGTTTTTGCCGAAGGATATTTTTATCTTTTTTTTTAAAGACTCATTTGCCCACAGCTGTTCTCAAGGATACACTTTATTTAAAATTGTGATTTTTCCCTCCTTTCTTTTCTTTAAATGATTGATTACTTTTTAGTTCAAATTTCTAATAATTTTCTATGCAAATAAGGATTAACTTATCTTTAGTGTAAATAAAACGGATCAACTATCTTTGATTATGAATATAAATTATGTCAGGGTTGGTAGAAAACACTTATCACAAAATATTTAAAAAAAAATCATATTTTCTTTCTTTTTTAAAACCTGCAGCTGTGTAGGAAACAAAACAAAAAAAAAAAAAGATAAAACAATAACAATAAATCTAGTGCAAAAATAGTAATGAACCGGGTTTTCTTTGTCTGCAAAGTAAGTTATTGTTCTTCAATACAATAACAGACAGAGAAATAAATATTTTTGAAGGTGTTTAAAGTTACTTGCAACTATTTTCCTTGTATTTGTCAAAGGTAACATTTAGAAAAGAAATTTGAAACCAAAAATGTTTAAAAAAAATATTATGAATAGCAAAAGTATCAATAAGTTTTGAAAAGACATTATTGAGACTATTTTAAATTAATAAAAGATTTTCAATATAAATTAGGAAGAGGATGAGAAGGAAACATTTAAAAAAACAAATTAAAATAATGTAGCTTATCTATGTCATTTATCTGAATACAAAAGAGAATATAATCTTTTACAATAGAAAATTATCGTTTGAATAAAACACTTACAAAAATTTGTGTTAAGTGACTTCCCCGCTAAATTTTCATATGGAAAATTTGAAAAAAACTAAGTCATTCTAATAAATAATAAACAAAATTATAACAATAATTAAGATTTAAAATGCCTTATTAAAAAAGATTAATTTTGGAGGCTTAAATTCACTTTCCCGTAAATTCCTAAAATGGGAATTTTTTTTCTCAACAAATTTGTATATGCAAAACTTGAAAATAACTAAGTCATTCTAATAAATAATGAACAAAATTATAACAATAATTAATACTAACAATGCCTAATTAAAAAAAGATTAATTTTGGAGGCTTAAATTCACTTCCCCGTAAATTCCTAAAATGGGGATTTTTTTCTCAACTTTCAAGAATTCGAAAAAAATAAGTAAGACAATATGAAAGTTTTATTTTATAAAGTAATACATTAAATACCTAAAGAAAAGGCTTTTTTTCTTGGCTTTTAAAAACTTCCCCTCAAATTCCCATTTACTGGACAGTATTTTTTTTTTAATTTTTTTTAATAAAAAAAAATATTGTCAATAATTTGAAAAGTGATGAAATGAAAGAAAAAAATATTATTAAAATTTTTTTATAAGTTATTTTTTGTAAAACTGAATCTAATTCCTAATTATGTTTTAAAAAATCCCAATTAAAAGTTTTTATATCAGAAATTTCCTGTTTTAAGAAACCCAAAACTGCTGAAGTATAAGTGAAAAATTATTTTTGTTTAAAGTTTCCACTAATATGCCTTAAGATTGGGCTTTTTGATTCCAGTATCTTCACTTGTTATCTATCAAAGAATTATAAATATTAATCGTTAATAATTTAATAAAAAAAATGTGACAAAAGAAAAGGTATTTTAATTATTCTTATCCGTTTTTATACAATTTTAAATCGTTTTCTGAATTAAATTTTGCAAAATTCCTATAAGGAAATTTTATCAATCCATTTTAGGAATTTAAAAAAAATTGATTTAATACATTTGGGTGAAAGTCATGTTTTAAGATGAATTGTTTACATCCATTTTATAAATATTTTTAAACAAGTTGAATAAATTTTTAAAGGATTATACTCTTTTAAGTCATGTCATTTTTGAAAAATATAGAAAACGATTTTTTAAACCAGCTTCCTGATAGAAAATAAATTTCTATTACTAACAGCTTCAACTGGTTGCTAATTTATTGTATTTTTTTAAAGAAGATTTTGTGATTTGCTAATTTTGCAACAATTTGTTTTTTTTTTTTTTTTTTGCTTTAAAAACGTGTATTTCTTTCATTTAAAAATCGTATCCTTTTAAATATGCAACCTTCTTGAGGTGAATTTTGGCATAATTGTTTAAAAACCTGTAAATCCTTTATGAACTGATGTCTTTGCTTATCACACACAAACGCTTTTTCTTCATTTTTAGACAAATAGTTGGCATAAATCGTTTTTGTAACAGACAAATATAAAAGGGACAAATTTTAAAAATTAAAAAAAAATAAATTGCAATTGTTGTATGTTACTTTTATCATATTTTTGTTCAAATCATGATTTAGTGCTTAAAAATCCTGTTTTTTTTTTTCTTAAATTTGTTCTGATCGTTTTTGTTCTTCACAAATAAAAGAAGGAAATAACGTAAATTTTTTTTCATTTTATTTATTTAAAGCAAATTGTTCAAATAACAAAAACTTCTTTTTGCTTTCCAAAATTAAAAAGATCCTTTTATTTTAATTTTTTTTGTTTTCTTTTTGTATTTTGTATATTTGCAAAATCGTCTCGAAGAATTGTTTACTGTTCCAAAATAAACCACAAACCAGTTTGTTTTAAGATCTGCGTCTTCTTGCTGAATTTGTTTTTTTTTTGTGTTTGCCAAAAAGGTCTGATTTCTTTTGTTATAGACTTTGCAATTCTCAACTAAATTCTTAAATATTTCAAACACGTTGCCCCCCTCTTATAACTGTAGATATTAATAATTTGGGTTTTGCTTCCATTAGTTTGTTTTCGCGGCTATTTAAATGTTTTAATTTTATGCCAGTAAAACCCTCTGCTTGACCAGTTAAACAGCCAGTCAAGTCAGTCTGTCTATAAATAGCTGGTGGTGTCTGCTGCAGTTAATTTAAAGGCTGGCTTTCATATTCATACAAATTGTCTTGAAATCATACAGCATTAAATTAATTTCAAAAGGGAATTGTTTTCAATTAAATTTAAGAAACAAAAAAAAATCTCTTTAAGAACGTGGTAGACAGATTTTTTATTTATTTTTTTAATTAAAACACAAAGATTCTTAAATATTTCAGAGGTATTTTAAAGAAACTTACAATGATTTGACTGCAATAAAAAATCTTAAAATGTTAGTTAATTTACAAGCAGGCATAAAACAAGCTCTTTGGGATTCTTAGACACCATTTTATACAGTGTGTTAAGCAAAATGTCCCATCAAACTAAGAGCCTTTAAATAAAAAAAGAAAAAAAAAGTACCAGAAAGTTCTAAAGATCTATTAAAGTAATTTCTTTTAAAATATCATTCAAATAGCAGGAACATATTTAACAACCAAAAAATTTAAAAGAGAAAACATTTTAATAAAAGATAAGAATAAATTAAGTTAAAAAGTACCTACAAATTAAGGTACTTTTTAACTTTTTGAAAAGCTTTACAAAAACGTGATATTTTACAAAACAAGCTTTAATAGCACTAATTCAAATATATAATATCAAATTAAAACTAAAAACATATACAAAATGTTAAAAGAGTACTAAAAATAATTTTTTGTAAAGTACCAAAAGAATAACTAAAATAATATTGCTTTGTCTTAAAAAAAAAGAAAACTTCAAACTTTTATAAGGTTAAAAACAAAAACGATATTTGGTACCAAAATTACCAAAAAGTACCAACATTTAAGCATCAATTTAGCCTTTAAAAAGAAATAAAAGTTTGGTTTTAATTATAAAAGTAAATAAACAAAACTATAAAATTTTAGTTAAAAAATAAATTCCACAATAAAAAACAAAAATTAAAAAAAAACAATTTACATATAATTAAAATTGCAAAAAGTACTAAAACTTAAGAACACAAATAAAAAGAAATTCGAAAATTTGTTTAGTTTAAACAAGAAAAATTAAATAAATTTTAATTAATTAGATAGCAAAAAGTACCATCATAAAAAAGGATCCTATTAAAAGAGTAATCAATCGGCAACCTTAAATTACAAGCTGGAATAATTAAAAGCAAATGTAAAAATCCATTACAAAGATAGAAGATCGTCAAAATTACATACAATAAAATATTATTGTAAAAAATATAAAAAGGTACCAAAACAAAATTCTTTACATTAATTAAACTAACACGAAATATTTTCATACACGAAATTTTTTCGTGAAAATTTATTATTTCGTATAAAAAAAGTTTTATTTTTGAAAATTTTTAAATAAATTTCCACTAAAATCATTTTAAACAAGGCACCAGGAAAGGAGAAGATAAATTAATATCTAAGAAAATTTGTTTAAAAGACAACTCTACAACAACTAAAAAAAAATTAAAAATTATTTGCTTATAATAAATTTTAAAATTAAAAAAGTACCACAAGCAAAATATTTAAAATTTGAATATTTTCATATAAAATTATAAAACGCAAATATTCGTAATGTGTATGGGCTTTGGTATGATTGATATCATTCTAAGAAACCGCTCTTTTATGGTTCGTATTAGAGATCTCCTCTCTCATGAGGTTTCGATTTTTGCGGGAGAGCCACATGGATTTTTGCTGGGCCCAGTTTTGTATAATGTCTTCATATCAGATATACCTTCACCCCACAAGGACATCTTTTGTTGATCTCTGCTAATGACATTCTTATTGCTTCTTCGGAAGCAAGAGCAAGGACTGTTGACAAACGAGTCAATCAATACTTGACTGTACTGACAGACTATTTCAATAGGTGGAGCCTCAACTTAAACATTCACAAAACTGTCGCTATGATATTTAAAGGAAGGCGGAAATACATATACCCGAATTGGCATTCCTTTAGACCGTGTTTGAGATTTGGAAGCGAGATGATCAGGACTTTAGATAGGTTTAAGTACCTTGGCGTCACCTTCCATGAGAATTTTGAATTTTATCGGCATAATGACAATGTGATTTGGCGCACCAAGAGGGCTTACTGCGCGTATCAGGGCGTGCTAAAGCATAGAAGTGGACTCCATACAAAATTACGCCTTTTGGTATACCGCCAGATCATACGTCCTCTAATTTTCTATGTCTTTCCAGCTTGGCTTAGAATTTCTTCTGCCCAGATGAAGAGACTTAGGAGATGGAAGAGACGGATCTTAATTGCATGCCTTGGTCTCAGACCGTTTAAAGGGCGCAACAAAGATTTCCGTAGTCCCTCTTGTAGCTGTTTATACAGTTCAGTCGATTTTAGCCGAACAGACTCGTTTATGGTCGGGAAAGCTTTGAAGTTCATGGAAGGTTCGCGATCTGTGGAAAATAGGTTAGTGAGAGAATGTTTTTCTCGAGCCTTCAGTCTAGAGACCGTTCAAAGAGCAAAATACTTTTCTCCTGTGTACTTGCTAACCCTTGGGGGAGCTGGTCTTCTTAACGAAGGTGAACCCCTTTCTTTTATCTAATCATAGAAGAGTAAATACTTTAAATATTATTGAAAGAGTGTATAACACTGCACAGTGACTTAATTTTTAATTTTTTTTCCCTTTTGTTTTGTTTCAATAGTGTGTGAGCAGATTTAAAATTATTATCTTTTTAAAAAATTTTAAGTACCTCTTATTTCTTTTTTGGGGAATTTCTCTAAATCTTTTTGAATTGTTCATTTAGTATTGAAATGTACAGAATTTTTTAATTGTTTTATTGTAGAGTCGTTAAAAAATCTTTAGTATGAAAGAATTTTCTGTACCTATTGTCAGCTTAAGTTTCTTCTTTTGTAATAATTTTTTTAAAAAATAAATCAATCAATCGATTATTAAAAAAAGCAAATAAGAATGCTATTTTGAAGAAATAATTACAATAATTAATATTCAAAAGGACATACATGAAAAAGGTACTATTAAGGAGTCTTTTCCTTAAAATAAATTTAATGTAAACAATTTTACTGCTTACTCAATAAGAAGTACTTTTATTTAAAAAGACTTGTTTGTCTCAGTAATTTTACTTAATTCTTTAAATAGAACAGTTAAGAATGCAAAAATCTGATATATAAAATAGTACCAAAAATTTTTTTTCTTAAAGTACAAAATACTAGAAAAATGGAAAATAAAAAATTCCTAAAACAGGCCTAAGAAAAGGATAATAAATGTATTCTATTTTTTTATTTTTATTTAATATTAAATTTAATAAAATTTTTATAAATAAATAAAAAATTTTAAATGGTACTTTTTTTATTTAAAGCGTGAAATTTATGTTTTAGTTTTTTAATCATTTTCTTAGCTTTAAAATATTTGCACTTTTAAGTTAAAAAAAAATATTTCAATTTTAAAAAAGTACCAAAAAAGTACTTTTAATCTTTAGATAAAAATTTGTAATTTTTTTTGTTTGTGACAGCTTATAATGTGGGACTTAAAGTACGCTTTTTCACTGAGTCCTTGTTTTTGCTTTTTTTACGGTAAATGACAAAAAAATTTCTAAAACAAAAAAGGTACCAAAATAGTACTTTTTGTTTATAGTGACTTTTTTAAAGGATTATCATAAATATTTAAAAACTAACAACTTAAGCTTTTTATTATAAACATATTTTAAAAGTGATTAAAAATCACTTGTAAAAGGAAATAAAAGGTACCAAAAAAGTACTTTTTTCATTTTTAAAAT
Source organism: Cistogaster globosa (assembly GCA_937654795.1). Lineage (NCBI taxonomy): Eukaryota > Metazoa > Arthropoda > Insecta > Diptera > Tachinidae > Cistogaster > Cistogaster globosa. The sequence goes on from OW569406.1 coordinate 7,356,102, forward strand.
ATTTTAAAAGGTATTTTTTTTTTATATTCGCTATAATGGTTAGTTTGAAAATTAAAATTTGTTTGCTTTTTTACATAAAAAATTTTATATAAAGTTATTTTAAGTACCTAAAAAGTACTTTTTTGTTTTTTTTTTTTTTTTTTTTTTTTTGTAATTTTTTCTTTCTTAAGATTTTGATTGTTTTTTGTTGTTTAAAAATCCCAGTGTGCGAAACTGTTATAATATGTTTGTACTTTTTGTTGTTGTTGTTGTTGTAAATCATAATCATATTAATATTTTTTTATGATTTAACAAAAGCAAGTTATGATTTTGATTGAACGTTTTTGTTGTGTGCAAAAAACATAAAAAAATTCTTTCAAGGTGTTCCAAAAGATCTTGGCTGACATTAATAGATCTGTTTTGTTTTTCTGGGTGAAATCATTTAAGCCTTAGGCTTAAAAACTCAAAATGCTATTGAATACAAAAAAAAAAAGGATAAAACGTCACCCTGAAGTAATAAAACAAATGAAAAAATCCTACCCTCAATGTAAAACTGTTTTGTATGGATGAAATGGCTGAGGACCAAGGTGTTACTTAATGTGTGTTTTTCTTCCTCCTTTTATAGTACCTTTTCTTATGCGCCTCATAGACAAATAATTTTGGTATGTCTTGAAAATCAGGGAGGTTTCTTAGTCTACTTAAGAATTGCAACAATTTTAATTAAACAAAATTTAATATAGAGCATTTGGCGGCTGAATGAAAGAAACAAATTTCAAGGTTATTTAAAAAAAAAAAAATCAAAAATCCCTTTTTTAAAAGATCACAGGAAGATTTTAGGAAATTGTATTGCAAGAGGAAATAAGCAAATGTTATTCTTGTTAATTTAATGTAATAAAAAGGGAAAGACAGTGATAAAAAAGAAAAAAAGGGGAGGAGATACAGAAAGTAGCTTTCCATACAACCGGCAAAAACTATAGTTAATAATTCAAAGGTCGGAATTATTAAATTTAAAAACATATATTTTTTAACTATGAAATAAATATTTAAAATAAATAATTTACTCACCTGAAAAACTATTTTTTTTTATCAAGCCAAAAAATTGCCAACTTTTTTATCTACGAAATTATAAAAACCTGGGAAACATTTTTAAATAATTTTTTTCTTTAACACAATATAAAAAAGCACCAATTTCTTTTAATTAAATAAATAAACAGCCACAAAACAAATAAAAATGTTTATCAAAAGTCTTTATTTTCTTAAGCTCATGTGCAAACTTTTTTTTTTATTAAGAAAGATCCGTTTCACTTTTTATTAAAAAATGATCCGTAGATCTTTAACGTGCGAGTGTAATAACACGAATAATTTGTTAGAACTGTTTTAAAAATCAAGAATTTTTGCACAAGAATTTTAGCTCTAACAACCGGTTGCATATTTGTTCGTAAGAGATCGTTAATTTAACGAAGTGTTAAATTTAAAGAGACTAATTTGCAATACTCTAGGAGTGAAGAGAATATCATAACAAAAACCAATCCTACAAACACTTTTCTTACTGAGATTTATTAAGATCTTATCGACATGAGGAGGAAATGAAATGATGTGTGTTTTTGGCGGAAGATGACACTTTCGAAATTTCAAACTTGTCTAAAGGCTAAAAGATTTTCAAACTGATTTATTTTTATAATTCAAGAATTTAATAGTTGTTTTTAAACCACTAAAAAAGCTTTTTTCACAAGCAATTTTTATACCGCTAGAACTTTTGTAAATCAGCGTTTTTTATATATAAAACAAATTTTGTTAGTTTTTCTAAAATTAAGCTAAAAACTCACTACAGCATACATTTCGCAATTAAATAAACAAAAATCCCGTGTTTTTGCAAATTTAAAAAAAAGTACCAAATACTTACTTTCTTCAACACTAAGATTACAGAATAATTAACTTATTTGAAAAAAATTTTTTTAAATGTTTTAAAAAAAAGTTAAGTTTGAATTAACTGAAAAATTACAAATAATTTCTCAAGTTTGAAAAAGTACCAAAATAGTCCCTTTTAGTGTTAGTTGCTTTTGATACAGTATTAACTTTACCTAAACGAAAATTATATTTTTTATAAAATTATGCTTAATTGCCAAAAAATTATTAAAGTATTAATTAAAAAACATAAAAAATTTCTCAAGATTAAAAAATAGCAAAATGGTACTATTTTTCATTAGTAAAATTTGGTACAAAATTAACTTTCACTAAAGAAAATTATATATTTTACAATTTTTTCTTATACACAGAAGGCTATTAAAATATTAACTAAAAAAAATGAAAATTTTTTTAAGCTAAAAAAAAGTACCAAAAAAGTACTATTTTGCATGAGTTACATTTAAGAAAAAATTTACTTTTGCCAAGCGAAAATTATATTTTTTTACAAAAATTGCAAAAAATATAAAAAAAATGGGTATTAAAAAATTGCAAAAAGTACCTTTTTTTGTTTTTTTGGCTTAACTTAATTTAAAGGATTTAACCAATTTTTTATTTCTGTTAAGTCATAAGATATTTATGCAAGCAAGTTAATGTAAAATTTACAAAAACTAAAAAAGTACCAAAAAAGATTTATTTCAAAAAGTACCAACTAAAAATATATAAACCCGAATTTATTCAGTGTTAAAACAAATAATTAAAAGTTTTTAGATTTATACAGTTAAAATTTTTAATTAATTATTACATTTTCAAGAGTGTAAAAAGTACCAAAAAAGTACTTATTTTTATTTAATCAGATTGGAGGAAATAATTTTAATACTTAGCAATATATAATTTACATTACTTATTAAATATTGTTTAAGTCAAATTTGTATAGAAAAGAAAACTTGTGTCATTTTTATAGTTTAAAAATAAAAAAGAGTACTTTTATTTAAAAAAAAAATTTATAAAATGAATTTAAGCTTAAACTATTTTTAAGTTATTTAAGGATTTTATGATTTATTCGTCATATTTTCAAGATTTTACTAATATTTTACTAAATTAAAACAGTGTTAAAAAGTACTTTTTGTATTAAAACAGTACTTCTATACTATTTTTACGTTGCGCACTTGTAATCACCTTTTTTTGGCCATATTATAATTTAATGGCCTTAGTTTTGTTTTAATAACTCTTAGTTGTGCTCAAGCTAAAGAACAATTGTGGAGTTGTTTAAGTGAACTAAAAAAGGTACCAAAATTAACCATTCCCATTTCCGAAATTCTAACATTTTTAATTGTTTTATATTTTTTTTTTTTAAACAAAGATTCAGTAAATTAATTCTCTTCAAACATAATTTTTTATTCCTACTGTTAGCAAAAATTTTATGTGGACAAAAAGTTTCTTTAAGGTACTTTAACCTTTAAGGTACTTTTTAAGTCCCTACTGCTATTAGTCTTATTGCTTGTGACCTTGTAGATTGTATTTTTTTTTTCATAAAATTTTCGCGTTTTTCGCCTTTAAATATTTGACAAAAGAGGGCGCTCTCTTTTAAAAATTTATAACTCTCTTCTCTTTTTTTTTGCTCTTAGTAATATTTTATTTAATATTTAAGTTCTTGCCACAGAAAAGAGAGAGTTATAAATTTTTGTTTTGTTCTCTGAGAGCTTATGTTCAGTCTCTCTACAATATTAAATGCCCTTATTGTTACAATTGTTGACAAGATCTTCCTGCTTAAGAAAAACTGCTGTCAGAGACAAAAACAGGATAATAGCTAAAAGAAGCAACAAATTCTATACTAACTCTGTTGGTGGTTAAGTTGAAGAAATAAAAAAATGTATAGAAACTAATTGATAAAATAACGAACCACGTGTCTGAGCACCTTTATCTAGGAGAGTAGAAAAATGGCAAAAAAGGACAAAAATATAAAGCTGTCCTTGTCTTTGATAATCAATGCCATTTAAAACTAAAGAAAATAGTTGTTTCTGTTGAAGGGACAGCTGTGTACTAGCTTCTGGCTAAGATTTGTCTTTAACTCAAGGCAAAAATAAAAACAACATGTATTTTTTTTAACAAAACATAAAAACAACAATTCTGGCTTTAAACTATTTGTTGTTCTTAACGGTTTAGTTAAGCAAGGTGTCACTTCAGTAGCTAAACATGCGTAAAATACTAACTACAATCAGATCTCGTTTGCTTAGTAACCTTAAGACCAAAACAAATGTAAAGCATTATGGTCACTAAGATAAAATTGTTGTTCCTGGTCTTTTAAAAGATATGATTTTTATTTATTTTTTTTTTTTTTTTTGGATTTTCCTTTTCTTTTTGCAAATATTTAAACAGATGCTGTAATGTGTAGGGGTTTTTTGTTATATCGCTGGAACACAAATTTGTCTATTTTATTTGTTTTAGTTCATAAGAGCTCTAAATTGTAGGTTTACGTCATCATTGTTTTGAATTTCTTAATATCGTTTTTTTTTTGTAAGATTTTGCCTGGCAGCACCTTTCAATTAAAGAAATTATGTGACATGTGTCAAATAATTTAATATGACTCTTTTTGTTTTTAGGGCACAGTGATAAAATGGCTGTCCAAGCCAAGTGTTGAGCAGTTTAAAATGCATTTCAAATCGATTTAATAAAAATTGAATGTTTTTAAAAACTATTCACTTAATTGTTGGTATTAATAGAATTGTTGGATTCCTTACAAACTGCGTTATAATAAAAACTACAAAATGTTGTAGTAAATGTTTCCTAAAACTGTGAATATTTGCTGATTAAGAAACAAAAGATGAAAAGGTCTTAAAAAAAAAAAAAAATAAAAAAATTCCAAAAATTTATATCTTTAAAATTTTTTTTTTTTCGGAACTGAGTATACTACAATATGTCCTTTTGAAACTTCTATTAATATTAGGAATTTCAACTTTGAACTTCCTCTACTTTAAAAGTTTTCCATATATCCTTTTTTTGTTAAATTAAATATTTACACTAAAAAATTCATCCTTTTAAACTCATTAGCTCCTATTAATAACCTTAATAATATTTAAAATGCCGCCATGACTAAATTTGAAATTTTCATTTTAGGTAAATGTCCTTGTTTTATTAGATCTATTTTAAAAATTTTATTCACACAACACATAGTTTAGTAAGGCTTAAGTTTTCCATTAATTTCAAAATTGTTTATACTAAAATGTAAAAGTTTTTTATATATCCTTTTTTACAGCTCTAAAGCTTAATAGCTTAAGAACAAATTTATAGCAGTATAAATGTAAAGAAATATTTTTAACCCAAAAAAGTTTTATTCAATATTGCTTTGTATATTATATTTATTTAATTATCCTTGAAATTCTTGGGAAAGTTCTACATTAAACTAAACACTGCGTGTAGCGTATTCCTTTGTAGCGTAAAAGGCAAAACAATTAAATTGCAGTATAACTATAACATAACGGTAGTAGAATAGTTCAATAAAATTTTTTTTAATTTTCTTCTTCTTCTTCTTCTTTTTAAGTGAAAAATTTTTCAAAATTAGTATGCCACGATATGCAGTTTTATTACCTTTATAAGCTCAGCAATATTTGTTTTTGTATCTGTATTAACTTAAAAGTCAGCCATATATCCTTTTTTTGTAAAATTTTGTTTCTTTAAAAAACGCTATAAAAAATCTAGATAAAGGAAGATGGTTGTATTTAATATGAAGAAAAATTAAAAATTATTAGTTCACAATTTTTTTTTAATATTTTTTTATTTAAAAAAAATATTTTTTTAATAAAAATGCTACTTCTAACTATATATTGAAACAAAATGTTATACTACAACATGTGGCTTATTGAAGAGAATGTATTTTTAAATTTTTTAAGCTCTAAGTATGCTGTATAAAAAGTCGGCCATATATCCTTTTTTTTAACAAATAAATTTTTTTCTTTGTAGAACATAAAATAAGCATGAGAATTAAAAAAATTATTTTGAACTATATAAAATAAACCCCCATTAACTTAAAAATATCACTTCCTTTCAATTTAAAAAAAAAATTAGCGTAAATATATCATTAATTACCAGTTTGATAAAAAAAATACTCCTCAATTGTTAGGCCCCTGACAAAATATTTTTGCAATAATCTTGCGAACTAATTTACATAATTGACGAAAAGTTTTTAAATATTTCAAGCTAAATGTCAAAACAGTTTTGCAGAATTATGCAAATTTATCCTTTAAATGATTTTTGCTAATATTTCTAAAACAATTGGCAAGAACACAAATTATTCTTTCAGAAAAAAAGTCATCAAAGAAAATCTGCTTTGCTTTACAAAACTAATTTTTAAGAAACAAATTTGCGTTAATGATCTACACACAAGCATGAGAATTTTTTTTTTTGGCAAAATAAAAATAAGGACAATATAATTTAAATTGAATAAACATTAATTTAGTTTCCCAAGTTCTCTTAATGAACCCTTTTCTCATCACTTTTTTTTTTGTCTCATTCGCAACAAAATGTCTAGTCCTGAGAGTAGTGTTTGCATATTTAATTATTATTTTTGTATTAATTTGTTATTTTGCGCTTAATTTGCTAAGTCCTTAAATGATCTTCATACTTCCATATTCAAGGATTTTTAATTAATTGCAAGCAATTTATAAGTGTTTGTTAAGCTGCTACAACCCTTTCTAGCATGCAAAAAATTTGTAATTCAGACTATTTAAGTTTACTAGTGTTATCAATTCCAAAAGGACACAAAAAAAAATAATTACACAGTTGTAAATGATTTTAATATGTTATTGTAATTATATGCATATTTTACGCAAGATCATCGTTATTATTTTTTTTTTTATTTTTCTGATTGCATGCGAAAAGGTATTCATTGCCTTTAAGAAAATTTACTTTAAATATTCTTTTGTAAATGCCGTGACGAATGTGGGATGTCTAAAGATTAAAGGGATAATTGTTTTTTTGTTTTTCCTTAAGCTTTAAAAAACAGAGATTTGCTGTTGATATTGACTTTTCCTTATCGATATTTCAAAAGCAAAAATTATGTTTCCAAATAATTTTTTAATTTATGGAAATTATTAAATCAATTTCCCGACATGTTCTATATAGTAGTGAAGTATGTAAATATTATTCCTTTAAAATGCTCAAAACTATTTAAATTTTTTAAAATATATAACTTTGATTTTCCTAGAAGCAGCAAAACATATTAATTTCATTTTTTATGCTTGTCCTAAGAAATATTTTTTAATCCAATGAAACTATTCATAACAACTTGTAGTTTGATGCTGAGAATATTATAAAGAAAGTTTTATGTCTGTAGTACTTTTTGTTAAAAACTTTTCCATATATCCTTTTTTTTTGATTTATTGTTTAAAACTTATTTTAATATCTTGAAAGCAATAAATTTTTCATTTCTCTAAAAATATTTCATTTGCATAACATAATGATATTCATAAAACTACTTTTTAAAAATCCGTGTCACTTTTTATGCTTGTCAAAAATTTTTTTAATTTATCCAACAAAATTAAATAAATTTGCAATTATTATTTATTACAACTTGTAGTTTTATACGGAGAATACAACGAAAAAATTTTAAATAATTTATTTCTCTTAGTTAAAAATTTCGCCATATATCCTTTTTTGGAAAATTTGCTATAAAAAATTTTATACAATTTTTTTTAAAGTAATAACTTTTGATTTTTCAAAAAGTGATTTTATTTTAAATCCTTGTCATGAAAACTATTTAAATTGCACATCATTATTTTATGCCCAGAATGCTACAAAAAAAAAGAAATTAGATGCTTTACATTTCATGCTGAAAATGTTTTTAAATAAATTTGCTTTAAGTTCCAATAATACATTTCATTTATATTACGTTAAAATTTGTACATGTCCTTTTTCTTAAGTTTGCATAATAAATATATTTTAATGTTACAAAACAACTACAAAAACATTAATTTCCAATTATTGCTTATTACAACTTGTGGGTTAATGTCAAGAATATATTAAAAAAGGTTTAGAAGCTTTAGTGCTCCTAGTTAAGATTTTTGCCATATATCCTTTTTTTAGTATTTGAAATTTAAAAAAAAAAAATATTTAATCAAAATAACTTTAAAATTTTGTTTATTTTTTAAAACATTGTCATATATTTTTTTATCAAAAATTTTTAATTTTATAGCAATATTACAATAATATAAAAATAAAAAATCCTAAAGCATTTTATTCACTAACATAACAACGGTATGAATTTTCTACAAACAAATTTTAATACAATTCGTAGTTTTTACTTTTCTTTCAAACTGAAAAATATTAATTTTGTAACTTTATTAGTTTTTGTGTTGTCCATATATCCTTTTTTTTCAATATTAATATTTTAAATAAAATTGTTAAGAACATTTGAAAATAAGATGAATAAAATGAGAGATATAATTTCAATCAGATTTTTCTAAAGATTTTTGCATCTGCCTTTCATGTCCTGGTTTAATCTAATTTTTTATATTTCTTGTAAGTAGAGATACCATTAACACGTTTGTCTTTTCTCAATTTTTATTTTATAGTCAGACATTTATTAATGACCTGCAATTAATTTTGGAGGAAAAACCTTCACTTCGGCGTTTTAGACAAACACTTTGTGATTTTGAATTAAACACACACACATTTGTGTAAATACTTTTTGCAAAAAGAAACATTCTTTTCAAAAGGACAGCAATGCAGACAATACAGTTTGGCAAAAATGTGTAAAAAAAAGGAGAGCAAAAATATTTGATTGACAATCAAATATCGAAGGAAGATACAAAAAAAAAAACATTAAATAAAAAAGCAATAACGTAAAACTCTTGACATGTGATCAGAAGTCATCAACCATGATCATGAACAAAATTTGTCAACATCATCATGTTACAACAAAAGATGAAATAAATGTAAGAACATTTTACTACCCCATATGAACATTAACACTTAATGACTTTTTTACATCAAAATTACCAAAAATCTCTTTTGCTTAGTCATATGAAATTTTTCTTTTTGTTTTTTTTTATGATCCATAATACGAAATATTGATTAATTATAAAAAAGTTTTTTATTAAAAAAAAAATTGAAAACCTAAAAATGAAGTTGTTGTAAGTTTTAGTTTTTTCAAGTCGTCTACGCCTTCTGCTGTCTGGTACTTCTATTTACAATCATTATCAGCTAAATCATCACCATCAACCACTTAATATTAAAAATAACTGCAGCATTGCTTTACATTTTTATAGCTTTTTCATTGCTTTCGCTTAAATCACAAGGGAAATTCGAGAGCCCTTTTCATTTTTTATGCGTCTCTGTCAAATGAATGTCACTTTTTTGACATTTGAGTGTTTGCTACATTAAAGTCATGTTTTCTATGTTCTTAAATGTCAGAGAGTGTACTCCCATTCCACGTTAAAATCATTAATTTGGTTCAATGATTTGCAAAAAATTTTAAAAATTAAACAAAGTTCAAATATAAAGAACAACTGCATGTTACTTTTAATTATAAAATCATATTAAAAATACTTTATTTTCAATAAAATTTGATGCTGAAGGCAGATTTATAAAATTTGTGGAAAAAAGGATATATTAACAACTTCAAAACTGTTAATAATATTACGATAAAACTAAGTGGTCGTAATATGCAGCTGATGTTACATGTTGTAGCATGTAAAAATATATATATATATTTTTGAGAAAATTGAAAATATTTTTTATTTTAATTCCTGCGTGATATATTATCCTTTTTAATTATAAAATAAATTTAGAATTCCTTGAAAATAATAAAAAAGTAGAATATTTTAAACTTTTTAAAAAACCTAAAAAAAGGATATATGAAAAGCTTCCATATTATTAAAGATATTTAAAAAATATTATATGTCCATAAATCATACATATTTTCACATGTTTTTATTTATTAAAATTATTAAAAATGTCAGCATAAATAAAAATAAAAAAAATTTTTATTTTTTTTTTAATAAAAATTTTTCAAGGATTATTATTTTTTTTTTCTTTAGTCATATTATTTCTTATTTCTAATTTTTGTATTTATTTATTTATTTATTGTTTCTAATAATTTTTTTTTTAATTAGGAATAAAGGATATATTGACAACTTTAAAACCACTAAAGTAATTATAAAAAAATGCAGGTGCTATAGAAATACGTATTGTGGTATACATATTAGAGACCTCATTTTTTCTTTTAGCTATTAAATATATTGCAAAAAATATTTATATGAAAAAGCATGAAAAAAACTAAAATCCTTAAACTTTTTTTTTTTTTGTAAAAACTAAAAACGAATGTATAAAGAGCTAGTATATTTTTAAAAGAGGTTGTATAGAAAACAACGGTAGTTGCAAGGGTATTAAAAATAAATTTATAAATTATAAATATTATACTACACTCTGTGACATAAATTTATTCGCCAAAAACAAAAAAATTAAAAAAGGATATATGATCAGCTTTAAAACTATAAAATTTATTTTGCTTGAACTTCAGAAATTCAAACTTTATATCATATGTGGTATTGTGGTTAGGCAATTTTTAGGAAAATATATTTATTTAAAACAAGAAATTAAAAAAAAGGATATATGATCAGCTATAAAACTAGGATATATTTTTTGCTGGAATTTAAGAAACTTAAATTTTATATCATTTGTCGTATTGTGGTTAAGCAATTTTTAGGAAAATAAAATAAAAAAATTGAAAAAAGGATATATGACTAGCTTTAAAACTATGAAATTTATTTTGCTTAAATTTTAGAAATTCCAAGTTTATATCATTTATCGTATTGTGGTTAAGCAATTTTTAGGAAAATAAATTTATTTAGAACAAGAAATTAAAAAAAGGATATATGATCAGCTTTAAAACTAGGAGATATTTTTTGCTGGAATTTAAGAAATTGAAACTTTATATCATTTATCGTATTGTGGTTAAGTAATTTTTAGGAAAATAAAGTTTTTTAAAACAAGAAATTGAAAAAAGTATATATGATTAGCTTAAGAACTAGGAGATATTTATTGCTGGAACTTCAGAAATTTAGACTTGAAATTATTTGTCGTATTGTGGTTAAGCAATTTTTAGGAAAATGAAATAATTTTTTTTAAAGGATTTTTTCAAGTCCTTCTTAGAAAATTTTTATTAAATCTCATAAATTTTTATACATCTTTTATTTATTTATGTCAAGTTTTTTAAGAACAAAGCCATTTAAATTTAGTTTTTAAACAGAAAATTTAAAATTAAAAAAAAGGATATATGAAGAACTCAAAAATTATGGGATATTTTTAAACGAAATTTTAATGACATAATATATGAGTTATATTACGTCCCGTGGAGTTGTTATTACTAAAAAATGAAATCATACTACCCCACAAATTTCAAAAAAAAAATTATATCCTTTTAATTTCAATATATATAATTTTGATTATGTGGCTTTAAATTATAGGGTTTGTAGAAGAACCTAGTATAAAATGTAAATCTAACATATCAAAAACACGTAAATCTAATACAAACGTGAAATTTCAAGGTCCTAGGACACTTTATATATTACCTATTGTTGTGTGGTTTTATTGACAAATTGTGTCTAGATCCTTTTAGTAATCATAAACTTAATATACATTATGATTTGTTGTTGTATCCGTTAGAGTACAAATAGGTTTGTTATTCTCTTCTTTAAGGACTTTGGAAAATGTTCATATGAAGATATTTAATGTCATGAAAATATGCTAATAATTTGATTTCTATCTGTCAAAATGTGTCAATAGCAATAAGAAACACATTAATCATATTTACAAGGCTTAAAGCAACAACACACTATCCAAGGAATATTATTAAAAACATTAAGTTATCAAAGGATTTTATTTTTCACTAAACGAAAAAACATCTCAATTTACAAAAACAAACATTTAGAAGATTAAAAAAAAAGTCTATGAATCGATCACTGGTCTGATAACATGATTTTCTTAAAGAAATGTAAATTTTCTAAATGAAAACTAAAACAAAAACAAAGAATACAAAAGCATGGCATAAGGTGAACGAATACAAAATTATGTTAAAGGAGATATTCTAAAATCCAAAAGGATTTTAACTATACGAACTGCATTCAAGCACCCTTAGGCTACAAAATCAAGTCTCACAAAATATTTAGTCTGGGTAGAATGTGTGAGAGTCTCAAAAAAGCCAACAAGCAACTCAGACATTAAAAAAAGTAAGTTAAACCCTTTTTTTGTTCTACGGCATCATTTGTATCCTTGTATCCTTTTACATGTGTGCATTAAATTAGTTTAACATTATATTTAAACACTAAGGATGCGTTTTGTGTACATTTTACTTTCAAAAAGATAAGTTTTTTTTCCATCAGCATTATTTTATTTTTTTAATTCATTATCCTTCAGCCTCATCCTCCTTTAACTGTGTTATTTGTATGGTTAAATTTTAATTAAAACGACTGATTTTGAGTTGAAAATAATTTGCATTTTTTTGAAAATAATATTCTATAGGAGCACTGCGTCTCTCACAAATACTCAGTGTGCCAGACAGTTTTTTTTTCAATGATTTGTTGCCTGTACTTTAAAGCAACAAATACGCAGTTTTTATTGCATTTTCTAAAGGTTACACAAAAAAAAGTACACACAAATAACACTAATTTTTTTGTGTAGACTGATTAAGGTTCAACATGTCATAAAAAAATTTTTGTTCCATTCAGGCTTTGAATGCATTTCAGGTTTTTTATTCTTTTGAATTTCCAAAAAAAAAAAAAGAAATACAAAATATTTATTCTTTTAACACAAACGAAAATTTAAACTGCGTACAGATATTAAATTCTCACCAAAAATTTAAGTTTTTTGATTTAGGACTTATTTGCATTGACAGTTTAAAGTTGCAAAGGATTCAAACAAGTTTGGTGTCATTTTAAACAGATTTTAAATAAAATTTTTTTGTTGAAAAAATTAACTGAAAAAATTTCGTTGTTTGTTTTTAAAAAAAAAATAAAACAATTTAGTGTTATTGCACGCTAGAGAAAATTTAGTTGAACAATGAGAAGAAATCTTATAACTCAGCAGGATGTAAAAAATATACAAAAAAAAAAAAAAATTATTTCACACATAACTTTTAACAAATCAGAACAAATTAAAAAATAATCTTGCTACAACTTGTTGTTTAAGGCGCTTTAAATATTCGTTAAGTTAAAATGTCCTAGCTAAAAAACTTTGGATATTGCCTATATATCCTTTTTTTACATTAAAAAAATTTTCACCAAAAATGGCAACTTTCTTCTTAAATTTATAAAACAAATATAAATTTGTTACATATAAAATTAACAAAATTTTTAATTATTTAACAAAAAACTGTCTTATTATCCTTTGCTGTTTTTTGCTTTGTAAAGAAATTGTTGTAAAACATTTCGATTAGTGTGATTCTTATAGAACATAAATTTCCTTGTTTAAAAAATATATTTTAACATAAACGCCACATTTCCTTTTTTGCAAATTAATCTGTTTTGCGTTGAGAAAAAGCTTAAAAGGATTTACTACTGCTGACTTCATTAATTGTCCTTTAACATTTTGCATACCAACAAAATCAAAAAAATTAATTTATTACAACATATATTTTGGTGTACACTACAGGCTGAGCAAATTTTACACACAAAGCAATAATGGTGTAAGTTATCGCCATATATCCTTTTTTGGCCACTAGTTGTTTTTGTGGTCTTTATTTACAACCATGTATTGAGCTTTCAGTTTTTGTATTGATTTAACTAATGTAAAGCTAAAAGGGGAGGATAAAATACAAGTTTTTGTGTTTAAGTATAAATTTATTTAAATTTACAATTTTAAGTTTTATATTAAAATTAAAATTATATAATTTTAAGCTTACAATTTCAAGTGAAAGTTATACTACATAACCTTGCATTTGGATTTTTGAAAATCTTGCTAGTTTTTGCAAGGACCATATATCCTTTTTTATAAAATTCGAATTTTGGCCATAAAAAATTTTTTTTTAGGTTTTGTTTGATGTAATCAATAAAAATAAAAAGAAAAATGCAAGGATTTAAATTTTAATATGATTTTTTGTTTGAAATTAAATTTTACCATTTAAAATTTTTTTTTACTGTCGGTTTACAATTTTTAGCTGCAAGACCTGTGTGCAATTCTGCATTTATATATTGAAAAACAAGGATTATATATCATTTTTTTAGAATGTTTTAATTGCACTAAATTTATAAACCAAATTTTTAACCGTCTTTTAATAACTTTTTATAATTTTTTGTTTAACTTTAAAAAGTTTTAGACAAATTTTAAGCGACATGTTGTAGTTGTTAGTGCTTTTTGTAACAGTAAAGTTATTTTAAATATAACTGCTTTAGTTTCAGAAAGGACCATATATCCTTTTTTTGAAAATTTATAAATTTTTTCTAAGATAAAAAATGTTTATAAACCTAAACAAAAACTATTAAAAATTTGAAGTATTTTCATTTTTACATCCTTTTTCGCTGTAGTTAAATTAAAAATTTATATAATTTTATGACCACAAGTCGTAGTTTTAAATTCTTTATGTAACAGCTGAATTGATTTTTACAAAAATATTTTAGTTTCAAAGAGGACCATATATCCTTTTTTTTTTTTGTTTTTAAAAAATCGCGTTTTTGTTAAATATTTGTAATATTTGTAAAAAAAATGCTTCCATTTCTAAAATTTTCTTTTAACTTTTGCTTGTTAAAATATCAAGCAGCTGCTGTTTGATTTTATTGATTTTCTTAACAAAAACTGTCATTTTTTGTGATAAAATCGTGTCAAATTAAACACCTTAACAAGACCGTACATAATTTTTTTTTTTGGCAAAAAAAAAAAACAAACATAACATTTATAAATGATCTTGTTATACATTTTTATAGCTGTGATTCGGTTTTGTTGTTGTGGTATTGTTCAGAATTTTTTTTTAACAAAAAATATCTCATCAATGAATGTCACATCATTTGTATTGAAAGAAAACGTATCCTTTTAAAACATTGGCCCTATAAAAAATGAAGCAATTTCATATGGATTATAAGACAATGGCCCAACATTTAGAGCACATTAAACTACATTTCCTTTTATTTAAAACAATCACAAATAAAAAAAACAAAAACTTTTAACAAAAAATAAGCATAAAAATTTAAAATCTCGTGAGTTTTTCAAAACAGACAGAAACAAAATGAAATTTAAGCATACGAAAAAAAAAATCGCCCTCTAAATTTTAATGCCTTATTTTACTTGTAGCGGTCATTTTTGGAAAACTCATAAATATCAAAATTAATGATGGTAAAAATAATTTCATAAATTTCAATTTAATAATAGAAAGTTCAAAGAAAAATCAAGACGCAGCTCATATTTGTCTTGTGGTCTACCTGTATTCAGTATTGTTGGCAAAGTAAAAGGTGGTGAGTATAGGGAGCCAAAGAATAGCAAATATTAAATTATATTTTTCTACTTGGCTGCATTTATGTCCTTAAATTCTTTACAATTCTTTACAAATAAATAAGATTCAAATGAGATTTTATCATTTGTTATTAAACTCTGTTATAAAATGAAATGTCTAATAACTTCATTAAAATGTATTTTATGTGTGTTCCTTATGGGATCCTTTTTTCACATAACCATCAAGATTTCTTTCATATAGGAATATCAAACGTGGGAATTTATGTTAATTTTTATATCACTCACTCGTATTTGATGTATCGTTTTATAACTGTAGGGTGGTATGTCCTTAACTAATTAAATATTATTAATTTTTTTGTATCACATAACATTTTCAAGATCTTATCTAGTTTAAATATAACAAAAAAAATGTAATAGACTTGTCAAGCAGGTGAATAAAAAGGTTTACTTTATTTTATAAAGGATATGCTTGAAGTGTTAATTATATGTTGCTTTTTAAACATTACTAATTAGGTTCAGTATGACAATGACATAAACACCAGGGGAAATTATTTCAAATATTTTTTTATTTTATTTAACACTTTACATTCGTTTAACACTTTAGTTTAAAAGAAATTCACATTGTTTGAACGCATTTGTTTCTTAAAAAAAAGGACATGTGAAGCGACACCACAGAATAAAAAATACACCAATAATGTATAGTTGGTTGTTTTGGGCACACCCAATAGAAACTTGTGGTATTAAAAATTTTTAAAATGAATTTAAAAATATTAAATTTACTTCAATAAAAGCTCAACAATATGAATTTTTTAAATAAAATTATAAAATTAAGCATTAGATTTTTATATTAACAGGAGTTAGCAATTGTTTTTAGTAAAAAGAAAAGATAGTATAAAAAAAGGATATATGGGGAGCTACTTAACTAAGGCAGCTACACAAAAAACAATTTTTTTAATTTATAGAGCTGGTAAATTTACAACATGTAGTTAAATTTATTTTAAAAAAATTTCCAAATTTAATAAATATATAAAATAAAAAAAATTAATTTTTTTTTAATCACTGAGATTAAATCTAGCTTCACAAAAACTGGATGTACTAAAATTAAATAAGTTATGAGCCATAAAAATGGTTGCAGTAAAATGTAGTTTCCTCTACAAATTAATTAAGTACAAAAAAAGGATATATAGAGAGCTTTTGAAAGAAAACGGATTTGCGTGAAACTTTTATAAATTTTTTATAGTCACCTTAAACGTTAACTTGTAGTAAACCCTGTTTTTAATTTCTAACTTTATAACAGAAGTAATAGGAAAAACAAAAAAAAATCAACAAAAAATAAAAAGGAGAAGCTTGTTAAAGAAGAGGATATAAACTAAATTTAAAAAAAAAATGAGGTTCTAAGCTTCAACTAGTAGCAAAAACTATCTTTCTTAGTTTATAAAGGAAATAGCGTGTCGCTTTAAAAAGGATATATGGGGTAATCTTAAGCCAATAAAGCTGGAGGAAAATTCTTCTTATTAATTTGTTAAGCACCTGTAAGCTTAAATGGTGCCATTTAAATGTTAAAAAAATCTGCAGTAATAAAATCTAAAATTTTTTTTCTTTTTTATTAAAAAAGAAAAAGGAAAAAGTCTTTCCAACAAATAAAACTAAATAAAAATAATAAGTGCTATTGTATTAAGCAATTTAAACTACAAGTTTTGTTACATGTATACGTTTCCTAAAAATCTTCTGGAAAAAAATTATCTATTATTTGTTTCACTTTTGATTATTTTTAATAATTTAAATAAATCAATAAAATTTCTAGTTTTTTGTTTTCTTAAAGAAAAACAATTGAGTTAAAAGTTCAACAAAGAAATTGCTGCTTTAATTTTTTGACTTTTTAATAATTTAAACAATCATGTAAAAAAAGGATATATGAGAGCCTTTGAAACTAACATAACTATAGAAAAAATTTATGTATGTATGTTTACAGCTATTCAGTCTACAAGTTGTAGCGTAAATGGTATTAGAAAAATTCAAAATTAAAAGTTTGATACATAAAATTAAATAATTTTTTTTAGTTTATAAATTTTATGGAATTTATTTCTTTTGTCGTTCTTGAAAAGTTGTTAATTAAAAAAAAAATTTTTATTTAGTATTTTTTTTAACAATAAAAGAGGATATGTGAGACACATTTGAAATCAAGACGATAGATAAAATTTTGAAATTTAATTTTTCGGTGCAGTTAAAAATATTTTTTAAAAATACAAAATATTTTTATAACATGACATTTGCTTGGTTTACACAAATATATATTTTTTTATGCAAAAATAATTGCTAAGGATTCTCAGAACCTTTTGTTGTTGTCTTGATTACATTTCGCAAGAAAATTTAAAAAAATCTTTTATGTCCTTTTTTTATGTTTTATTTATTACGAACATTATACCGAAGTTTACAACAGTCTTTTTCAAAAACCTTACTTCTTTCTCAATACACTTTAAAGTAAATATTTTTGGGCTTCCCTTAAGAATGTCGTTAAATTAAAAAAAAAGAAAATTAACAAAAAGTCGTAAAATATTAGACAACTTTTTAATGTGACTCAAAAAGAAACACATTAATGAACCATAACAAGCGGGTAAAAAACCATAATTAACACTTTAATTTGCACAAAAAAGAAAACGACTGATATCAAAAAAGCAATAAAAATTATGCATAAAAAATAAAAAAGACAAAAAGACAAAAATCAAAAAATATATTTTAAAGGACTTCTTTTAAAAAAAATCATTAAATTATTTCGCAAACAACACAAACAAACCGCCAAAAAAGCAAACAAAAAAATATTAAAATTTGGGGGTTGACATGACATGAACACAATCAATTTTGATAAGTTAAAGACAAAGCAAAAAGTGATATAAAACATAACAGACTCTTAAAACCATAAGCGACTCTAAATGAAGCAAGGACTTTTGGATAAAAAAAAGTCAAAAATTAAGTTGCAAAAACGAATTTAAGACTACAGTTTATAATAAATAAGAAAATTTTAAAAGTATTACTATTTCATTTTGTTGCAAAACTATTTTAATGTTTCTTAAAACTGTTAAAATTTTGTAAGATTTTGCAAAATCCTTTCAGGATCCTATAATCTTTTAAACAAACAGATGTTAGTTAAATCTTGCAAACAAAACATATTGTGCAATATCTTATATTGTATTTGCTAATCAGGCATAACAAATTATTTTTAAGGTTAGAAAACAAAAAATCAAAGAAATATTTAAAATAATGCAAAACTGTTTTCTAAACTAAAAATGTAAGATTTTTAATATTTCCTGTCAATATTTTGATTTGCATGCAATTTCTAAATTCATATTCTTTTATTTTCATTTCATTCAGACGCCTATGAACACAAGTTTATATTTTGTTAGCAATTGTATAACAGCATAACTGGCTGAGTGACCAAATGTCAATTATTTTTAAACAGCTGGCATATTTACTCAAAATGTATATGTGTGCGTGTGCATGTGTCTTTACAACTAAGGAACTGTTATTTTAAAAGATTTATAAACAATATTTAATAGAAAATAATGAAAAAGTATTTAATCCTTATATTTCTTAAAAATATAATGTCCTTTAAGAATAATAAGCAATGTCCTTAAAAAAACTAAAACTAATATTCTTAAAACATGTAGTTTTAAAAGCCTTAGATAACCCAACTTAAAATTTTTAATTATCTTTTTCGGTAAAGGATCTCCTCATATATCCTTTTTTCCAAAAAAAAAAAATATTTACATTTTTTAAATTCTTAAATTGCGACAAAAAAACCTTTAAAAATATTTATTTTAAAGCTAAAATAAATATCAAAAAATTTTTTATTAACTCAAGGAGATATAAGTTTAACAACTCGAAGTCTTAGGATTCTTACAATAAGTAAAAAAAAAAATCAATAACTCTGTTATTAAAGCGTTTTCCTGCCTACCTTTTTTATCACTCTAAACAATAAGTTAAAAATAAATTAAAAATCTTATTTCTGGCTTTTTATATTTTTAAAAATCTTTAAGCAAAAACTTGACCACCGCGTAAAATTTTTTACACAACTTCTCGAAATTAAAGTTGCTTCATATATCCTTTTTATTTTTTTAGACTTTATTAAAAACAACTAATTTTTCATCTCAATAAACGAGGTTTGAGGCATGTTTAAGAGCTTTAATAATATCCTTTTTATGTCCTTTTATATATCCTTTTTCAAAAACTTAATATTTTCTAAAAAAAAGTGTGCTATTTTTGAAGACATGTTATGAAATTATTTCTTATTTCGAGTTTCGTAGATCAATTGTGTAAAAAAAAATTATTATTTTTTTTTTCCTTCACATATCCTTTATGACAGTCACTTTTCTTGGAAACTAACTTTATAAGAATTCGTGGTCATATTTGCTTTATGCAAAAAATTGAAAAAATTTCTGATATCTGTTCTAAATTGAATTGGCTACATATATCCTTTTTTTCCATATTAAAAAAATTTAAATAAAAACACATTTTTTACATTAAATGACGATCTAACATAAGATTTGATTATTTTAAGGATAATTATACATGAGATTTAAAATATTTTAATAAAAACTTTAAATAATTTTGTTTGTGAAAATTAATATATTTAGGACTCGTAGTTTTAGGTCATTAATGCAAATATAAAAAAATAATTTTTATTTTTAGCTTTTTTGAGGTTGGCCTCTAATATCCTTTTTTTAGAAAAATTTTAATTTTCAAAAAAAATTTTTTTTGTAGAATTTATAATAAACACAGTAGTTCTCGATTTAATATTTTTTTTTCTTATGTGTAAAACTTTCCCTAGAGGTTGTAAATCAATCTCGCACCCTTCTGCTTGTATCAGTTATGTAAATTTAACAAAATCTGTATATTATAATTTTTCCACATGCCAATTTCCATCTTTGCCACCCTCATTTGTAACTGCCTTAACAACTATAATAAAATATTGTTTTGCCTCGATTAGTACTTTGCAAAAATTTTGTTAATTAACGGGCTTTTGTTCAAAATCTATAACAAGCCAGTGTAATTACAAGATTTCTAACACCCATATTTTCACAACAAAACTGCTCTCATTTAAATGGTCACCATAAATAAATAATTTGGCAAAATTCTTTGAATTGTTTGTGGTCACGCTTTTTTAATTTAAAAGAAATACCAACAGAATATGATGGTCTTACGTAGCAGCACCAGCACACTTTTCATTCTAATTTGCATTAATTACAATAATTTTATTACAAATTTCTTTGCCTTAAACCAGGCACACGACCACTAATCAAAATTTTATAATATTTTTTTTCCATATAAAAAAGTTATAGAGGGAGTTAATTTCAGTTTTTATTTTTTTGCAATTCATTACAATTGAAACCCTTGTGTGTGTTGTCGTAATGCTGTGAGTTTAAATGGTCACTTAACAACCACCCCTTAAGTATTTCCAGTAAATTTACATAAAGTTAAAAAAAATGTAATGCATTTTTACTTAAATGTTTTTCTTTTTAAATAGAAATTGTACTTTTTACGAGGTCAAGTACTAAAATAATTTTTTTTTAATGACTTCTGTTACACATGTCTACTAAAAGGAAAACTTTATGGTTGTGTAGCTTTTCTGGATGTTCAAGGATAGAAGTAAGAACTCCTGGTTTGTTTTCTTAAGCGTGTAATTTATTCATAGTTTTTCCAATGGCAAAAATGTAAAAAGTCATGTGCCAAAGAAAGAATAAATTAGTGTTAAATTTTGATGTCCATATGGTTGGTCAGTAAAATGTAAATGTGGATTTAAATTTTTTCCTTTAAATGTATTTTGCTTAAGTCTTGAATTTTTGTTTAATAAATTTAACAAAAATTTAATACAATAAATATTTGAGGCGGGCCATTTTCATATTGCAAATATATCTGCAAAAAATTGTTTTCTATGTTGAAACTTTTTCTTTGTGGCGGGCCATATTAAAAAGGAAGTGTTATTCGGGACTAAATTCTGCTTTTTAAATTTTAAAATTAAGAACATTTAAAAATGAAAAGCTTTGCAATATAAAAATATTGCCATAAGTGTTTGAAAAAATTAATTTTATAAGCAAAATTTTGCAAAGCATGTTGGGAGTAAATAATTTAAAATTAAACTTACTTAAATTGAGGCTGGCCAACAAAAGATTTTTGCTATAAATCATGAAGATTTCATAAAGTTTTTAGTTATAAAAATTATTACATCTGCGGCTGAACATATTTCCTTAAGCAAATTGTGAAGTATTTTTTTAATTATAAATAAAATTACAAACTTAAAAAAAATGTTGTGACTCTCAGATGAAGGGATACTCTTTGTAGCAAAACTTTAAAGTATTTTTATTTGCTACAAAAAATTAAAATTAAGCAAAGTAACACGAAAAACTATTTTAGTTTCGTTAAGAAAATTTTTAAGGCGGGCCATATTTTCAAATTAGTTAAATGGAAATATGCTCTTACATATTCCTTTTAAAAAGTCTGTCTATCATTTAGAGTTTTTATGTAAAAATTTATGGCCTTAAATTTTTGTTTTCATTCTTCGATTTTAAAAGTTAACTTTAACTGTTTTTAAAAATAAAAAATAAAAAAAATTTAGGCGGCCCAATTTCAATTAATTTTTTTTTCATTTATATTATTTTTTATAAAGTCCTTTAAATTTGGCGATACTATTTAAAGCGGGCCAGTTTCAATTTATGTCATTGTATGCCGGTTTTCTATTAAAACTGTTTTACATATTTTTAACAGCTTTTTGTTAGGGCCTGCAATAAATTTTAGCTTAACCCCTATAATCCTTATTGATTTAAAAATTCACCTAAATGCTATTTTGAGTAACAAAACAAAAACCTTGAGGCGGGCCAATTTGATAAACTATAAATAGAAGCGATTTTTAATAGATATTAATATTTTAGTTGATAAGAATACAAGGTGTAATATTTATTTTTAGAATAAGCAAACTTTTGAGGCGGGCCAATTTGATAAACTATAAAAAGAAGCGATTTTTAATAGATATTAATACTTTAATTAATGAGAATACAAGATGTAATATTTATTTTTAGAATAAGCAAACTTTTGAGACGGGCCAATTTGATAAACTATAAAAAGAAGCGATTTTTAATAGATATTAATACTTTAATTAATGAGAATACAAGATGTAATATTTATTTTTAGAATAAGCAAACTTTTGAGGCGGGCCAATTTGATAAACTATAAAAAGAAGCGATTTTTAATAGATATTAATACTTTAATTAATGAGAATACAAGATGTAATATTTATTTTTAGAATAAGCAAACTTTTTAGGCGGGCCAATTTGATAAACTATAAAAAGAAGCGATTTTTAATAGATATTAATACTTTAATTAATGAGAATACAAGATGTAATATTTATTTCTAGAATAGGCAAACTTTTGAGGCGGGCCAATTAAAAAAAAATAATATTAAGAACTTATACAAATTTTTAAGAGCTGTTTCTATTTTAACTAACATCAATATAACATAATTATGTTCATCTTCAAAAAACCCAAATTTCTGAGGCGGGCCATTTTGAGTCAAAAAAAATTTTTTTTGCCTGATTTGATAATTTTTATATAAATTAAGTAATTTTAAAAACAAGTGCATATTTTTGGGCGTGTACTATTTGGCATTTTAACATCTGTCAACACTTGAGAACCGTGTAAAACACATGTCAATATGACAATTACTTTTAGCTGTTGAAGATCATAATAAAGAGCAGGTTACATGCAACTTAAACACATTATTAAGTGGCAAAATAAAAGACAAGTGAACGATATATTTCTTATGACTTTCCTCTCATTTTAAATTTGCTTCAAATTTCATCAAGAGGTTTTTTGTTTCCGTTATATGAAAACGTTTACAACTAGAAAAATATCAAGTGCTTTAAACTAGCATGAAGCTACTTTTGGCGTCAAAATATTAGTCAAATCTATATTTCTCACAATATTTATTCTAGGAGATGAATTTAAGAATTCGTTACAGTTTTCTCTTTTTTGCTTTCAAACGGATGTGATTAATGATTGATGTTGTTTAACGATTTTTATACAATTTTGTTCAGGGTTATTTCGCCTGGCCATTCAAGTATCTTTTGTATAACGCAACTGTTTTGTTGGGTAATTAATCATTTTCTATTGTAATATTTTTTTGCTGAGTTTTATTTAATTTGTGGCCACATTTTTTCGTGAGTTATTTGGAGTGGAAAAATGTATTTTATTTCATAAATAAAGTGATTAATTATGAAGAAAGTATTTAGTTAAAGCGAGAACACCAATTTTTAATTCAGTTTCTATAGTAAAAAAAAAAATAATTCATTGTTAACCAAAAAAACTGTTGTAAGATTTGTAAATTTTAAAATTTTATTACATGAACACAATTGAATTTTTTCCTCCTTTACTTTTGTCCACTAAAACAAATGTATAGAAAATAAAAGCCACAACTTCTGAGGCGGGCCAATTCTTTTAAGCAAAATTTTCTTATATTTTTTGCACTTTTTGGGTAAAGCAAAGCACATTTACCATAAAATTAATTTTCTCTTTCAATAACAAATAATTTTGAGGCGGGCCAATTAGCAAAAATAAAATTTTTAAAATTATCTATATTTCTATATATGTATATTGATATATGTGTATGTAGCCTTAGAATTTCCTTTTAGAAATATTAAATTTTCTTTTTAATTTCATTTTTTCTAACGGGCCATTTTATGTTTTTTTTATATTTTACAGCTTCAGAATTTTTTTTTAAATAAATTATATTATTTTTAAAAACAGTTCAGGCCTCTTAGCCGATGCTTTTCGGAAACGTGACCTTTAAGAAAACAATTTTTTTCCCGGTTTTAGTAAAAAATCCATCAGACCTTATTAATAATAGTAACTTTGAGGCGGGCCAACTTGCTTAAATGTCTACATTATAAATTTTTTTTCTTTTTTTTTCTACCATTGCTTTAAGTTACAGTTTGGTGAGCTTTAATCTAATTATCTCTGAAAAACATCTTAATTTGCAGGCGGGCCACTTTTTATAAACAACATTTCTAAGCAGTAATTGTGTTTTTCTATTGATTTTAAGCTTAAAACTTAGAGTTTTGTTAGAAAAATATTTTTTATGCATTGTAGAAAATTTTTCTAGGCGGGCCATTTTAATTTATTTGTTGTTAAAATGTGTGGCCCTTGCATAATTCATGCCTTTTAATTTCGTTCTTTGAGCCACATATTTCAATAGTAAGTTGAAAATTTATTTTCGAAGGTTGCTGGTATTTGAAGACAATTTTTCCTATTATTTTAGGCGGGCCAAATTGTTAAACACAAAAAGTAAATTTAAACTTTTTCTAAAATTACTGCCAATAATGCATATTTTTTAGGCGGGCCAATTCGTGAATCTACAGATAAAGTGATTTTAAAAATTTTTTTTAAGTTTCTCCACAAAATTTTTAAGAAAATATTTTTATTTTGTTTAAACTTTTAATTTCCTTGGTGGACCTTTTTCATTGACCATTATGACATTTTTTTGGTGATATAAACAGTCTGCTGATGTTTTAAGAACGAACTTTTGTGCAGTAAGTATTTGACTGACAAAAGGAAAGAATATATGAGGCGGGCCAATTTGTTTAACCTAAAGAAATATTATAATAATTTTTTTTAATTATGTCCTGTTGATACATTTTATTATTTTATGAAAAAGGCAATTGAGCTTTGTTCAAAGATAGTCTTTCTCAGGCGGGCCATCGCTTAAAACTGGAGATAAAGTGCTTTCCTTTTAATTCTTAAGTTTTTCTATAAACTGTTTAAATGATTGGTCCTGCAATTTTGCATCCTTTTTAAAAGTTTTCTTTAAAAGTTTAAAATTGAGGCTCTTTACTTGAGGCCATTTATTTAAAGTGGCCATTTTTTATGACTTACATAGGCTTCCGGTATTTTAAAATAGATTTTTCGTACAAAAAGTATTTGGTACCAAGAAGAGAAGAATGTTTGAGGCGGGCCAATTTGTTTAACAAAAAAATTTTTATTTTTCAAAATTTTACTCTTGTTGGTATTTATTTGTTTTTTTTTTTCTTGTAGTACAAACACACAAGCTAACAAATGTGTAAAAAAAACTTACTTCTCAGGCGGGCCATCTCTTAAAACTGGAGATAAAGTGCTTTCCTTTCAATTCTTAAGTTTTTCTATAAATATATTAAATTATTGATACTGCAAACTGCATCCTTTTTAGAAGGTTTCTTAAACATTTTAAAATTAAGGCTTTTTACTTGAGGCCACTTATTTAAAGTGGCCATTTTTTTGATTTACGTAGACTTCCGGTATTTCAAAATAGATTTTTTGTAATAAAAGTATTTGGTACCAAGAAGAGAAGAATGTTTGAGACGGGCCAATTTGTTTATTAAAAATAATTTTAAATTTTTCCAAATTTTTATTCTTGTTGGTATTTTTTTCTTGTAGGAAAAACAAACGAGCTAACAAATGAGTAAAAAACCTTAGTTCTCAGGCGGGCCATCTCTTAAAACTGGAGATTTAGTGCTTTCCTTTCAATTCTTAAGTTTTTCTATAAATGTTTATAATGATTGGTGCTGAAAATTGCATACTTTTTTGAAGTCTTCTTAAACATTTTAAAATCGAGGCTCTTTACTTGATGCCACTTTTTTAAAATGGCCGTTTTTTCTGATTTACATAGACTTTAAGTATTTTAAAATAGAATTTTTGTACTTAAAGTAATTGGTACCAAGAAGAGAAGAATTTTTGAGGCGGGCCAATTTGTTTACCAAAAAAAAATTAATTTTTTTAAATTTTACTCTTGTTGGTATTTTTTTTCTTGTAGTAAAAACAAACGAGCTAACAAATAAGTAAAAAACCTTAGTTCTCTGGCGGGCCATCTCTTAAAACTGGAGATAAAGTGCTTTCCTTTTAA
Organism: Cistogaster globosa; assembly: GCA_937654795.1. NCBI lineage: Eukaryota > Metazoa > Arthropoda > Insecta > Diptera > Tachinidae > Cistogaster > Cistogaster globosa. The sequence continues at coordinate 7,382,341 of OW569406.1, forward strand.
TTCCTAAGTTTTTCTGTAAATATTTTAAATGATTGATACTGCAAATTGCATCCTCTTTAGAAGTTTTCTTAAACATTTTAAAATTAAGGCTTCTTACTTGAGTCAACTTATTAAAAGTGGTCATTTTTTGTGATTTACATAGACTTTAAGTATTTTAAAATAGATTTTTTGTGCTAAAAGTATTTGGTACCAAGAAAAGAAAAATGTTTGAGGCGGGCCAATTTGTTTACCAAAAAAAAAAAATTATTTTTTACAAATTTTTTTCTTGTTGGTATTTTTTTTTCTTGTAGTAAAAACAAACTAGCTAACAAATGAGTAAAAAGCCTTAGTTCTCAGGCGGGCCATCTCTTAAAACTGGATATAAAGTGCTTTCCTTTTAATTCTTAAGTTTTTTTATAAATTGTTTAAATGATTGATACTGCAAATTGCATCCGTTTTAGAAGTTTTCTTAAACATTTTAAAATTGAGCCTCCTTACTTGAGTCAACTTATTAAAAGTGGCCATTTTTTGTGATTTACATAGACTTTAAGTATCTTCAAATAAATTTTTTTGTACTGCAAGTACTTAGTATAAAAAAGTAAAAATATTTCAGGCTGGCCAATTTGTCTAGCAAAAAAAATTTAATTTTTTCAAAATTTTACTCTTGTTGGTGTTTTTTTTTCTTGTAGTAAAAACAAACAAACTAACATATGAGTAAAAAAGTTTAGTTTTCAGGCGGGCCATCTCTTAAATCTGAAAAACTTTTTGAAAATACTTGAAAATTGGCGTTTGTCTAGACTCACTTAGAGCTTAGCTTTTTTTCTAAAACGTTTACAAATAATTAATAAAATACTTTAGAAAGGAACTAAAGCTAATAATAAATCTGTAGGACATTTAAATCTCTGAGGCGGGCCATATTGCATTAAAAAAAATTAAGTCCTTTTTTAGTAAACCATGTTTTTAGAATTAAAGCACTTTTCACACGCACACATTTTTCATTCATTACACGCGCTTACAGCCATAAGGAGCCTCTGTGTTACTAGCGTTCCGCTCTAATCGTTTATAGCAGATCTATGAAAGATATTTAATCTTAAGCGTTAAATAATTTAAAACCACCTTTCTTATTTTAATTGTTATAAATAATAAAAAAAAAATAAAAAAACAATAAAAACGTTTAAAAACGATACAAGTATTCAAAGAAATTTATGTAAATTCAATTATAAATCCAAGCAAGCGTAACCAAATTGCTCTTGATAAACTAAAGGAAAAAACTATTTTAGGAAACTATAATAAACTGTCAAAAAAAAAAAAAAAAAAGTATGATGACAGCACACGTGCTTGGCTTGTTTAAAAAGAAAATTTTAAAAATTTAAACACATGGCACCCAAACTCCTTCCACCAATAACAAGTACAAACAATAAAAATGCAAATAAATTTTTAAGAAATGCAGTGAATAATAAAACATTTGGAAATAACGTTTGCAAGTAAATGTCAGCACCTACACGCTGGAAACCTTACCAGCAGCTACTAAATCAACCACCATAAAAAAGAAAACAGTTGTTTAAAAATATTTTCTTTAAGAAAAATAAACAACCCTTTCAAAAACATTTTCTTAAAATTTTTATTAAAGTTTTTTTTTTTAACATTTCTAACAGCTCTGCTGGGGTCGAGAGTTTTTATATTTGTGTGTGCCGTGATGTGGCATTTGGAGCTGGATCTTTAACTTTCAAAAAAAGAAGTATAAAATGAGGCTCAACGTAGCAGTTAAAGATGCTGCTCCATCCAGCTCTTAATTGTCCTACAGTTAATTTTGTTTCCGTGGGTCGGATTCTCTCTTTTTTGGCAGTCACATGAAGGTGTTTGTTAAGGCTATAGAACAGCCTCTTTGGTTTAGGGACTGCCTCCTGATGCCATAGTTTTTTAAGCATCTGCAATGGCTAAACGGTCTATATTAGGCAAAATTATATCCTGAACATTATAGCAACAGCTTCGGAAGTTCTCCAGATGTGTGTGTTACTTAACACCCCATGATTAAAGGCTCACATGCCATTAACAACTGCCCGCTTTAAAATTCATTGTTCTGTCTATCCGACATCATCTTGGTTGTATTAATTGAAGTATCTGCTTATTAATTTAATTACAGAATGATAAAGAAGTGCTCAAAAGAAAAAAAAAAAAATGGAAGGCAACAGATTAAACTTCCTGAAACCCCAACTGGATAAAAATACAATTGTGAAGTCGTGATTGGTGAGTTGTGCAAGAAGACGGCAAACATAATGATTACAGAGCCTGTTTAGTGGAAAAAAAAATCATGATCCGAACCTTAATACAGTTAGTGAGGAGAGCAAAAGCATAACATTGATAAATGGTACTCCTGACTGAAGATCGTAAGCTCTAGTCTCGTTTGACTCACAAAGTGTTATGATGTGGATGGCAGCGTAAGTTTTTTTAAAGAGCATCGTTACTAAACAATCTCGTGGAAAAGTTCTAGTCAGAGTTACAGGGTAAAAAAGACCATGAACAGAATAGAAGCAAAAATAAAATGCCATGATTGTATTTGCAATAAAAATAATTTTTATGTGGAGTAAATATTTTCCATAGTGCAGCAGTCTACAGTCTGGTCTCTAGTGTCAGTTAAAACAAAATTTATAACAAAATTAAAAGATTTTAGTTTGGAGCCTCTCAATCAAAAGTTGTCAAAAAATATTAACTACGATGACTTAAGAAGTGAATAGAGACTTTAGTAAAGACTTTGGATTGAACAAGGCTTAGACAAAGATCTACAACTTGATTTATTTAAGGCTTTTCTATCTCAAGATACAAAATTTTTAAACAAAAAAATAAACTAAATATTCTATATTCTAGACTAAAAATCAGCATGAAATGTAATTTATATTCAGGTTTATTAATTAGACTACAAACATATCTAGTGTGGTGTATGATCACGCCGAAGATACAACATGGTTGTGTTATCATTACCAGAACCATATTATGTTCTCTGTTAAAACATATAATTGCGATAAAGGATTTATTATTGTTCCTTATAATGCTTAAGTACCAATTATTAAATGGTTAGTTGAAAGCTGCTGGGAAATGAACCTAAGCCATAAAAGAAGTCAACAAGTTTAAGGATCTATTTTTCTTAAATTTATTATTATTAAGTGAAGGTTTTCTTGCCTTGTGTAGTGCTATAAAAACGAATACAGTACAGCTCAACTGTAGTTACAGATAGGCTGCCATGATACTTTTGTATTTTTCCTTTCTCGAACGGTTGGCTACTGAACGAGAACTTCATACAGAAATTTCAAATGCCACCACAATGTTAAATTATTTGGTGAGTTTCGAGGGCTGATAATTTAATTTGCTAAAAAAATATTAACATGCACGAATTGTGAATTTATTTCTGTATCGTAGAAATCTCTTTAGCGAAATCTGGATAAATATTTTAACCACAATAAAAAAGAAATAAGAAATGGAATCAAAAAATGTGAAATTTGAAATCATTTTTGTTTTTTATCAAATCAATTAGGAATAGTTGAGGAAGTATTATTATATACCATGGTTGCCACAGGAATATCAGACATAGAGAAAAAGAAAGTATTTAAGATATGATCTCAAAAGTCATATTTTGGTCTCCACAAAATACTAATGTTGCGTGGAATAAACTTTAAATTTTCTAAAAGGATTTTTATATATTTTTTCTCTGTTTCTTGATGATACCACGCAACGTTGTGGCAAAATATTAAAGATAAAAATTAATAATTTTTATACAAAAGAACTTATGCTTAACAATTTTATTGACATAAGATAAGAATAAACAATAACAGCAGAAATAATAATAATTAAATCAGTTACGAGGACTGCTATATATATTTCTGGCCTGGCAACACTGAGTGCTGCCAAGTGCAATCTGACATTTCCATTGGAAAGTTTGTCATTTTTAAGCATAATCGTACTCAAAACGTTTTGACCTACGACCATTATTTGTGTTGTTTACAGTGACTTGAAAAAATTAATATAGAAAAAAATGGAATTAACTCGTGAACATTTTCGTGCCATCAATTTTCACAACTTTCGACGTAGATTATCACGACAAGAGTGCATTGATGAACTTAAATCTTTGTATGGCGATGAAGCACCATCCCATAGCACTGTGAAAAATTGCTATAATGAATTTAATCGTGGTCGAAGCTCGCTCAAAGACGAATTCCGTGAAGGTCGTCCAAAAACGGCTGTTGTGCCAGAGAACATTGATGCCGTGCGTGAACTCATAATGCAAGATCGACATGCGACATACCGAGAGATAGAGACATCCTTAGACATTTCTTCCACCAGCATACATTCGATACTGCGTGAACACCTGGCCGTAAAAAAGGTTTGTTCTCGTTGGATCCCGCACAATTTGAAAGTCGCTCAAAAAAAGCTCGTGTCGATTGGTGCAAAGAAATGTTGCAAAAATACGATTGCGGTGCTTCAAAAGACGTTTATAAGATCGTCACAGGTGAAGAATCATGGATCTATGCGTATGAGCCCGAAACGAAACAACAATCGACCGTGTGGGTCTTCAAAGACGGGCAAAAGCAAAAGTTGTTCGTGGAAGAAGCACTTCGAAGCAAATGGTCGCCTTTTTCTTCAGCAAAACTGGTCATGTGGCGACTGTTCCGCTTGAGCATGAGTGGTACACAACAATTTGTTTGCCTGAAGTCATCGTAGAAATTCGAAAAACCAACAAGAGAAGATGAATCATTGTTCATCATGACAATGCGAGCTCTCACACATCGGCTCAAATCAGAGCGTTTTTGACCGGCCAAAACGTCGAATTAATGGGTCATCCGCCGTACAGCCCTGACTTGCCACCTAATGACTTCTTCTTGTTTCCACACATCAAGACAAAAATTCGTGGTCAACGTTTTCGTCGCCAGAAGAAGCTGTTGAAGTGTCAAAAAACCATGTTTTAGAGGTGTCTCGATCGAAGTGGAAAAAGTGCTTCGACAACTGGCTTGAGAGCATGCAAAAGTATGTAAATCATGCTGGAAAATACTTTGAAAAACAATAAAACCATTTTTGATTATAAATATTCGCATTTTCACTATTAGGCCAGAAATATATAGAGCAGCCCTCGTATAACAATAATAAATTTTTTCTGCAACCTAATAATTCATTTCAAAATGTTGTTCTTTTATTATAATTATCTGAATCATGTCCTCTATTTACCTTTTTAATCGATTTTAATCAATTATTTTGAAATTGGTTTTTTTGTGTTTCTGACCGCAGAACTCAGTCATTACTAAATCGATTTCAATTATTTTTTTTTCACTATTTGAAAGGCTATGTTAACATGGTCCCGTTTTAATTATAATAACTAAAGGGTGTACCCATACATCCTACATACTTTTTACGTGTATTATAAACCTCAAGGGGCTCGAATTTAAAATAAGAAAAAAAACTTCCCAATAGCAAAATTTAATACGAAAATAATACTAAAAATTAAAGGGTGTCCCATAGGCGACATAAGTTGGCATATATGGAACTTTATTTTGTAATAATATAGATGAACGCTTTAAAATGGCACATGAATGTCGATTACTATGATCGTTAAAAAAAGAAGTATAAATATTCAAAATAATAAATTAAAGGGTGCTCTAAGAGTTCATTTTATTTGATGGCCCTACTTTTAAACATTTAAAGACAAACGGTTAAAATTTACAAGGAATCTATTTTGCTAAGTTTTCTATAATAACAAGTAAAAAATTTGGTTATAAAAATTAAAGGGTGTCCCAAAATTTCATGTAATTTTATGCATGTGACCAATCTTTTGAATGGTTGCAGACATATGGCTTTAATATGCAAGATACCTACAGGTTAGTCCGCTTAAAACAACAAATATACAATTTGAGTTTAGAAATGAAAGGGTGTTCCCATAATTGTTGTAAATTGACGTATAAGGCTCTGCTTTTTAAAACGTTGTATAAAAACTCTTGAAACTTGCACAGAATTTCCACAACTTTATTTGGTATAAAAAGAAGTATAAATAGTTAAAAGTATAAAAATAAAGGGTGTTACAATAGTCGATTTAATTTGATGTATATGGTTAAACTCTTGATTAACTATTTTTAAATCTGCTTTCATTATGTGTTTTACCGTCTTTAAGAAACATGATTTTAAATTTGTTTGTTTTTTTTTTTGCAAGAATTATTGATTCTAAAGTCTCAAAATTATTATTTTCAGTCTCCTTAGTTTTTGCATGTGAAATATTTAATATGACTTTATAATAACAATTTTATTTTTATGACCGAATAATGAAGTTATTGTGGGTCATAAATTCAAATTCAATTTATTATTTTCCTTTAATTGTTAAAATACTTATAAAACTATAAAATAGTTTTAATGGCAGCATAAACAACAAAAGAAGTTTTTACTATCAATTTAACAATCAATCAAGGCAAGAAATCTTTGTCAAGAAGGTGACAAATCGATAAAGATTTGCAAATTTTATGACACTCGAAATTTGAAAATGTTTAATAAAATCAATGCAAATAAATATTGAAGATAATAATGAAAACGAATAAAATTTAATTGTAAATAAATTTATTTGCGACAGTTTAAGGAGATACACATTAAGAAAGAGAGAGAGAGAGAGAGAGAGAGAGAGAGAGAGAAAAGTGACAGAAAGAGAGTATGTATATAAAAGCTAAAGAAAAAGGTGTTGCCATCGTTGAGGGCAAAATATGCACACAAAACTCACTAAAATAAAGACACAAAAATTACATAAATTTTTAAGAAAATTGTTAAAGATTTTATGAGTTTTTTTTTCCTTTCTTGCACAACAACAAACAAATCTTCAAAAAAAAAAAAAAAAAATTAAACACAACTTCTGTTATAAGACTTAACTAAGGTTTTGTTTTGTAAAAGAAGCCACCCCTTAAAAGGACATTTTTAAGGATTTCATAGTTCATGTGCAACAAATTGTGTGAATTTTAATTCTTCTTTTATTGTGTTTGATTTTTAATTAGTTTCACACAATTATTTGTGCCATTTTGCATTTTGGTTTATTAACTTCACCAAAATTGCACTAAAATTTGCATGTTGATTTTTGGCCACTTTTTTTTTTTTTTTTTTAAATTTTTAAAGATTTTTTTTGGAATTATTCATGCATTTCAAAGATTTTTTTTTTCTATTATAAGAAATTTATAACCAAATAAATTATATATGGAAAATTTTTTGTGTCACATTTAAGCATAAATTCATGTAGTTATATGTATTTCGGTACGTATATGAGTCAAGCGTACTAAATGTGTTTTACTGGCTTAACGAATTTTAGTTATAAATAATGATATTTTGTTTTATTTTAAATTTCCTTTTTTTAAGCAAAATAATTCCAAAAAAATAAGTCATAAATATTGTTATAAAAAACCCACAAAGTAAATGATCTTTGATCATTTTGCTAAAAAAAAAGATATATTATGTGTTTTCCTGCTTTTATTGTAGAAAAAAAATTTTTAGGGGCCATAAAATACCAAACATGATTATCACAAAAAAGAGAATAATTTTTTTTTGAGGACACAAAAAAAGGCTGGTGAAAAGATATAATTAAAGATTATTGTTAAAAAAAATTAATGCGACTAATTTATAAACTGTATTTTCTAATTGAAAAAAAAAAATATTTATAAAATTTTCTTAAACCAGACCTTAAACAGAGCTAGAAACTATAATCTTGACTTTATTAAGGACTAGATTTTATTTTTTATTCTACAGTGACTCTTTCCTTTTGTAAAGCGAAAGAAAAACACTTGCTTGTATTATGGTTACATGAACCATATTGTGTTTGCTGTAATAAGACATGGTTGGGATGAACAAATTATAGTTGCTCAATACTTTTGTCCTATTAAATTAGCATTTGATAACATGTGGCCATTAAATCAAGCAACAAGTATGTAGCAGGCATACTTCACAGGCGTAAATATTTTGTCTCAGAATACTCTTATTCTAGAGGCGCCAAAAGTTTAATAACCAACCGGACTTAATTTTATTTTAAACTCCAAGAAAAACTTTTTTCATAACATTTTTTTTTAATTAGGACCAGCCCTCAGGGGAGACCCCTATTTATGCGATGCATTGTGCCAGAACTAGGAAATTAGGTTGTGGGATGGGGGATAGAGAGAGTAGTGCTTGTGAACATTTGATTTGAATCTTTGCACATCGAAAGTGGCAGAAAAGACCTCTGCAGGGAGTTTATTCCACATACGAACTGTTCGGCTAAAAAATGAATTTTCTCTGTAATGCGTTGTGCGATTCACTGGCCAATCGACCACAAAGGAATGCAGATCACCTTGCGCGTATGAAATTACGGTTTTTAGGAACAAGTACCCTGATTTCATAAGAGCACATTCCGTTGTAGTAACGATAAAATAATGAAACACACCCCACATTGCGTCGATGCTTCAGTGAGTCAATAGAGCTGGATACCCTACTATCACCGATGAGTTTCTTCGCTCTCTCCTGCACGCGGTCGAGTAACTCCAAAATAGACTTTGAAGCACCGGCCCATACATGAGAGTTGTATTCCATTTTCGGTCTGATAAAGGTGACATAGATAGTAAGGAGATCAGACGGAGTGAAGTATTTCTTACACCGTTTCAGAAAACCTACACACTTAACGCTTCTTTTGCAACATGAAAAATGTGTTTGTTCCAACGAATATCGCATTTAATTTTCATGGCAAAAACATCGAGAGCTTTTGGTTCCTTTGTAATATATATCACCCATAATTATAGATGACATAGCATGTTCAACAGTACGCCTATGCGGAAGTACACAGCACTGGGTTTTATAAGCGTTAAACTGAACTCTGTTCGCCAGGCTCTTCCACTTGACACACTACAAATGTCTGTTTTTACTAGTTTCATGGCAGGGCAGATTTTTTATTAATCCGGTAAAGAAATTCATTAAACAGGCAAGGATTTTTTTGGCTGAGGGCTTAAGACATCGTAGTTGCTGAGATTATCGCTACTTAATTGAAACAGCAGACTAAATCTTGCAAAAAATACACACTATTAAGCAACTTATGACTGCGGGTTAGCAAAAGTCCATGATCAAATTATAATGATAAAAGGAAAGATTTTTATTATCACTAAAATAGTTACAGCAATAATATCAAAATGCTTTACCTATGGGGACACCCTTTAATCTAAAATCATATTTACCCTTGCTTCTAAAGCGGATATAGCGTTCACAGCAGTTATTAAGTGATTGACTACACGATTCAAAATATAAGGCCATTAAATAACATCACCTATGGGGATACCCTTTAATTTACTATAAATGATATTATAGCAGACATAAAAATATAATTTTCAAGTGTTTGAGTACAACGGTTCAAAAGAGAAGGGCATATAGACAAATGCCGTTACCTATGGGGACACCCTTTAATTTTTATGTTTGTGGAAAAAGTGGCAAAAGGCTATATCTAAATTTAACATTCCTTTTGTAATATCTTCAATATCCATTTCCGATCCCATAAAGTATTTATATTCTGAGTCCTTATGCATAGTGAAGTCAACTGAGTGATGTCCGTCTGTCCGCTTGTCCTTTTTGAGTTAGTGTTTAAATCAACTTTGCCAAGGCTCTATATGAGCTAGAGAAAATTTAAATACACCAAAGTTTCAAAAGAGTTGCTATTGAAAATTAACCAGATCGTTCTATGTCCTTGGAGGCAGCGGGCAAAACACCACCGCTGCATTTAATTTTTCCATATGATTTAGAACAATGAACTAACTCCATCCGAAAAAATAATTCTATGGAACAATAGAGAATTAAAAAAATAAGAAAAAAAAAACATCAGGTTAAAAAATTGGCGCTGGCCCATATTTTCCCAGTTTCGGGCCTCTGAAATTTTCATAAAAAAGTTTGGTTGTCAATATGATCAATATGGGTATCATTTAAGAGCTTTTGAAAAGATGTTCCAGGAAATACGTAAATTTTTTAAAATGCTGAAGCGTTTAAGAGCCGATGATATTTTTATGTAAAATTGTATATCGCACTAAAATTTTGTTTTTTATTTTTCAACTATCTTAGGCCGCATTTTTTTGTTTTTTGATAAAAGCTACTTCACTAAACTGGATTTACAAACATGGTAAAAGGTATATAAGATTCGGCATAGCCAAATATACGAGGACTGCTAAATATATTTCTGGCCTGGAAACACTGAGTTTGTCATTTTTAAGCATAATCGTACTCAAAACGTTTTGACCTACGACCATTATTTTTGTTGTTTACAGTGACTTGAAAAAATTAATATAGAAAAAAATGGAATTAACTCGTGAACATTTTCGTGCCATCATTTTTCACAACTTTCGACGTGGATTATCACGACAAGAGTGCATTGATGAACTTAAATCTTTGTATAGTGATGAAGCACCATCCTATAGCACTGTGAAAAATTGGTATAATGAATTTAATCGTGGCCGAAGCTCGCTCAAAGACGAATTCCGTGAAGGTCGTCCAAAAACGGCTGTTGTACCAGAGAACATTGATACCGTGCGTGAACTCATAATGCAAGATCGACATGCGACATACCGAGAGATAGAGACATCCTTGGACATTTCTTCCACCAGCACACATTCGATATTGCATGAACACCTGGCCGTAAAAAAGGTTTGTTCTCGTTGGATCCCGCACAATTTGAAAGTCGCTCAAAAAAAGGCTCGTGCCGATTAGTGCAAAGAAATGTTGCAAAAATACGATTGCGGTGCTTCAAAAGATGTTTATAAGATCGTCACAGGTAACGAATCATGGATCTATGCGTATGAGCGCGAAACGAAACAATAATCGACCGTGTGGGTCTTCAAAGAGGAGCAATATCCAACGAAAGTTGTTCGTGGAAGAAGCACTTCGAAGCAAATGGTCGCCTGTTTCTTCAGCAAAACTGGTCATGTGGCGACTGTTCCGCTGGAGCAACGTAGGACGGTCACTTCTGAGTGGTGCACTGCAATTTGTTTGCCTGAAGTCATCGGAGAAATTCGAAAAACCAACAAGAGAAGACGCATCATTGTTCACCATGACAGTGCGAGCTCTCACACATCGGCTCAAACCAGAGCATTTTTGACCGGCCAAAACGTCGAATTAATGGGTCATCCGTCGTACAGCCCTGACTTGACACCTAATGACTTCTTCTTGTTTCCGCACATCAAGAAAAAAATGCGTGGTCAACGATTTTCGTCGCCAGAAGAAGCTGTTGAAGTATTCAAAAACCATGTTTTAGAGATGTCTCAATCGGAGTGGAATAAATGCTTCGACTACTGGTTTGAGCGAATGCAAGAGTGTATAAGTCATGCTGGAGAATACTTTGAAAAACAATAAAACCATTTTTGATTATAAATATTCCCATTTTCACAATTAGGCCAGAAATATATAGAGCAGCCCTCGTAGCATTTTGTTTTCAGATATTAAAAAAATTCGAAAATAATATTTGTGTGCTGTATGCGGTAGATGACAGGACTTACGATAGTTTAAAGGACTGACTCTGATCTCAGACCTTAAACAAAACTTATGCCTAAAGACATAAACTTATTGTGAGGCATCAACATAATATGGAAATGTGCCCTCGTTTTTTTTATTAATTTAACTGGGCCTAGAAGAACGAATGAGGACTATAGTCTATAAATAGTGTGAGACTTGGGCTATTAGATAGATAAATCTTAACATTTAGAATGTATGACTAAACCTGAGGAGGTCGTAATAAATGTTACAATCCAGCTTAAACTTTGCAATGAAATACAAAATTAATTAAATAATAGAAAAATACAAAATAGCAACAGATTTTAATCTCTTTTTAATTAAAGCACAAAAAATTATAAAGGAATTATTTAGGAAGAAAAATTACATCACAAATTTTGAAACAAAGTGAAACATAAAAAACCCTTTTATGGTGTTTAACATTTTAGCAAAGATTCGTTTCATTTATTTTAACAGCAGCATAAAAGTGCATATGTTTTTTTTTAAACACCTTGAATGAAATTTGTTCTTATTCGTTTCATGTTTGAAAGAACTGTTTGTGAGGCGTGATTACTTGACAATTTTTTTTCTGCTTTCATTTTTGAGACAGAATTTTAAATGCACCTTTAAGAATGTGGTGGTTTCTATTTTTGTTTTCTTCATGTTTGCGGTTGTAGCCTAAAGGCTTAAAGGGAGTTTAATGTGTGTGTGTGTTTTAATTTAAATTGTAAACCAGTTGCTGATTTATACTCTTTCAATTTCTCTTTTATTTGTTTCTTATTTTTTTTTTTTTGTGCCCAAGAATTTATTTAGTGGAAGAAAAAAAATCCTGCCAGCCATTGTTACATTTAATGATTGTTCAATTAATTTCCTTGGGCTAAAAAAATGTTTTTTATTGCTTTAGTTAACGTAAGAGTTTAAGGGAAAGAGTTTTTAATTTTGTGTTTATTTTAAGCCTTTTTCATTGATTGGATGGATCCTCACATCCTTTTTGATTTTATTTTATTTTTAGCGCAATTTTTTTTTGTCTTTGACAATTTTGCCTGTTGTTGTGTGTTTGTTTAAAATTTTAAAAAGAAATAAATTTCCAAGTCCTTGTTTTTTTGTCTTAGCTCCATTGTGGTATGTTTACTAAGGACTTTTGTTACTTTGTTTATTTTTATTTTTATTTTTTATAGCTTCGCTAAAATTTACTTTTAAATGTTTTATGACTTAAAAAGCCTCTTAGATATTTAAACAGCAATAAAATGCTTCGATAAATCAATGGTTCTAAAAGAAGACTAAACAATATAGAAATTTACGAGCTGTACCATTTTTCTCACAAGGAAGCAAAAATGTGGAGAAAAATAATATGGTTGTAGCATAGTCAATAGAACCATTCTATGTTCTCCGTAACAATATAGCTTAAAGTTAGGAAATTGTAGTTCAAACAATATCTTAACTACAATAAACATGCAATTGTTAACATTTGATAATTTAAAGGTTACTGCTTACAATAAGAGCAAACATGAGCCTACAACCATATGGTTTAATCATAATATTTGATTCCTAAATTAAAGTTACCTCAATCAAATTTTTTCCTTGTGGGTTACTTGACTGTTAATCATCTATGCTTAAGAGCACCACGAAGAGATCTAAAAATGTGGTGCGATATCGTGACTTTAGACCAAATTAAATTTTTTCACTGCAACCATAAATATTGTTAAAGAGATCATGAGATGATTTTTTTGAACATACCATAACCATGTTTTTTTTTTGCATGGAACCATAATAATTGTTAGGTTTGATATGTCTCTCGCAATATATCTATACCCTGTACATGTTTCCCATACTTCTATTCTTGGCTTTAGTAGGGAAACAGATAACTTCAGCTATCACAATTTACATATGTTCATTTTTTTCATCATAATGTTAAAACATTTGTGTACAAAAATCGCCAGTAGCATATGCCATTCATTCTCGTTTCGCAGTAGACCAAGCCTTCAGGAAATTGGGGCTGTGAGAAAGCACATGGACGATACCCTTAATCGCGACCTTTTAGTAATTTCCGAATGGGGCCTGGCGAACACGGTTCAGTTTAACGCTAGTAAAACCCAGTGCTGTATGCTTTCGCACAGGCATACTGCTGAACATGCTACGTCATCTGTAATTATAGGTGATACATATATTAAGGAATCAGAAGCTCTCGATGTTCTTGGCATGAAAATTCAATGCGATGTTCGTTGGAACAAGCACATTTTTCATGTTGCAAAAGAAGCATTCAAGTGCCTAGGTTTTCTGAAACGGTGTAAGAAATACTTCACTCCATCTGATCTCCTTACTATCTATGTCACCTTTATCAGACCGAAAATGGAATACAACTCTCATGTATGGGCCGGTGCTTCAAAGTCTATTTTGGAGTTACTCGACCGCGTAAAGGAAAGAGCGAAGAAACTCATCGGTGACAGTAGGGTATCCAGCTCTATTGACTCACTGAAGCATCGACGCAATGTGGGGTGTGTTTCACTGTTTTATCGTTACTACAACGGAATGTGCTCTTATGAAACCAGGGAACTTGTTCCTGAAAACCGTAATTTCATACGCGCAACGCGATCTGCATCAAGAGCGCATTCCTTTGTGGTCGATTGGCCAGTGAATCGCACAACGCATTACAGAGAGAATTCGTTTTTTAGCCAAACAGTTCGTATGTGGAATAAACTCCCTGCAGAGGTCTTTCCTGCCACTTTCAATGTGCAAAGATTCAAATCAAATGTTCACAAGCACTACTCCCTCTATCCCCCATCCCAAAACCTAATTTCCTAGTTCTGGCACAACGCACAATGAGTGCTGGTACTAATTAAAAAAAAAAAAACTGATTTAACATTAAATTGGCCTAAGAAATGAGCCTGTTTTGAACCATAGTTTGGTGGCCTATAAACAAGCTGCTTTCCTTACTAAAATTGCTGCAAAAGGAACCAAACATATTAAAAACTATTGCTTATCCATTTGCATGAGCTGGTGTTAGATATAGTCTCGATTATTTTATAATTTTCTGCTTTATTTCTATGTCCAAAGCCAATATATTAAGAGAAGCAATTACAACAAAAATCGGCTGTCTACGGCTTTCTTGAGATGTCACCTGTGAGTAACAAATTGTAAACACAATTTTTTTTTTAATTTGGTTTTCATTGATCTTCGATACTTAAGACAAAAGTTAGTCGTAGAACTAAAGATCACTCCTAAAACTTCTTAATATTATTGCTATAGTGTACAGAACTGAAATGACACTTGTTAGCTTACCCGCATATTTTGTTTTTTAGATTGATGCAATCTATTCATGTAATTAAACAGTAGCGAGGTCATTTTTGAACCGGAAATATTTTTTGAAAATTTTGATGATGGTGTAGATAGTAATCGATATACTCGATATATATCAGAATAATAAACAGCTAATTTTGGAATTTGTGTCTGTTTGTGTTTGCATCACGTGAAAACTGCTCAATGGATTTAAATAAAATTTTGGGAGGAGGTTCCTAAGAACTTTGGTTTAAATATAGAACACTTTCTTTCATAAAAATATGCATCGTTGGAAAAAATTAAATTCGTTTTAAAATTTACATCTTAATTTTGCAAGTGAGAATTATGAGCTTACCCGCAAATTTGGATTTTTAGATTGATGCAATCATCACAATAATATTTTTTTTAATAATTTATTTTGTTGTTAAGGTATTCGCCTTAAATTCTAACATATTAGACTGCTTTCATTTTTTTAATTCTCTAAATTATCGGTTACTTTTTAATTTAAAAAATAATTTTTCAAATCATCTTCTACTTTTTTTCGAAATCAACTAAAGCAAAGTCATATAACAATATTATGAATTTATAATGAACTTTCTTACAAATCCTTTCTCCAAATTACCATAAAAAATTATTACACATTTCTATAAATATTTAAATTTCCATTATAATCCTTACAAATAATTACCAAGAAAAGAGTTTTAATGCTGTAGTCAACACTAAAAGAGACAAAGAGAATAAAAATGAAATCTATTAGCCTGCTCTCATCACAGAAAATCAGCTTAACAGATCACCGCTATCAACAAACATTTAAGCTCCTTAGCCTTTCACTAATGCATGAAATTGTAAGCCATCAATGATAGAAGAAATAAAAAATGGTACGCAACCTACAGGATACTACAAGGATATTTAATTCAAACAACAACCACAAAATTATAAGTGCATTTGAACAAAATATTATATAGTTAAATTATAACCCCTTGGATAAATGAAAATTTAAAAACGTTGAGAGCAAATAATGAAAAACAAAATGAAAATGTCATATTAGCGGCCTAGAGAAAGGGAAAATGTTTTGAAAAATTTCCAAATATTATGCAAACAGAATAGAAAAATAATGCAAATCTTAATGTCACAAACAAAAATATGTAAAAACTATAAAAAATGAAGCCACCGCAGGTGGTCCAAAATACAATGACAGTGCGTTTTACAAAAAGGTAAATTAATGGTTTTTGATACCCTACAGCAAGTCTTCAGAACTATTAAGTTTAAGTCATTAGGTTTAATTAATTTTGAGGGATTGATTTTGAGTCTGTAGAAGAAACTTAATATCCAATGATAAATTATCAGCTTGACAAATTATGTAAAAGAGAATCGAGTCCAAGTCATCTAAATTTTTTTAAGCCAAAGTGTGTGAATCCAAAAATTCTAAAGTCTATCATCAAAAATTCCAAATTAGGAACTTTAGGATTGCAATGCCAGCATCTAATTTTTTTTGTTTTCTTTAGAAAACGTCCACATACATTTGAAAAATAATTTTTTTTCATAAAAATTAAATAAAAAAATTATTGGAGAATTCAAATTAAAAATAAGTTATCGATAACTTTTAAAGAGATCTAACTAAGAATAAATTTTTCAGGAGATTTTTTACCGGTACCGCCACATACTGGGAATTTATACCAAATTTGCAGAACTATGTCTAATATAGTAACAAATTTAATATAAAATTATTTAAAGGGTGTGCCCATAGAAGTGTATTTTTTACATACAAGACCTTGTATTTTAAATCGCAATAGGAAAAGCTTGGAAATTTTTATATTGTGTGTTAAGTAAAATAATTAAAAAGAAATTAATACGGCATATAAAGGGTGTCCCCATAAACAAATTTTTCTTGTGAAATGTTGTCCTTTCTTTTAAGCCATACTAGACACTCATTTCAGCCTTAACGAAACGTATAATAAAATTTTGATCATACTTAAAAATTATAGGGTGGCCCCTAAATGTTATAAATACAATTTTAATTTGCCTGATTTTTTTAAAGAATACCACGGAACTTTTTTTTTAATATTTAACTGATCTGACCGGCTTTAAAAATTCATGTTAGATTCCTTAGAATCTTCCTTACCACCTTTGCCTACTGTAGAGTATTTAAATATTAGAAAATTTAAATAAAGACACACAACAACAAAAATATTTAATTATGATTCATATAAGGACTCACTCCCCTAAACTAAAAGCTGAAATAATAATTATAACTGTTACAATTGAAAAAAAGACAAAACTCTTGCTGGTGAAAAACAAAAATAAAAAAAGTAAAAACAGTGACTGGAGAATACATGACACCCATGTGAGTATCCTGCAGAGTAAAATGTTGCAACCTCTTTGCATAAACCTGAACAAAAATAAACAGATCTCGTTATGGTTTGTTGAAATTAAACAGCTACCACCATTGTAGCGAGTTAAAAAAAAGTGCAAAAAGGGTTAAAATTTTCATTTCCTAATGAAATTTTCTTTCATTTTTTTTGCTTTGTTGACTTTGATTGATCAAATTTTTGCTAGTTTGCTTATTGTGCCAATAAATATTTTTACAAATCATTTTGTTTTTTTTGGGTTTAAAATTTCCTAAAGCGGCTTTTAAGGATTTTCTTTTTTTTTATTCGTTTGTTTTTTTTTTTTTTTTTTTTTCTAAATGTGGTGGCTTAAAGGTGAGGCGTATGCTATTAAAGGTTAGTTAACGTGATATCTATAAATTTATATTATGTCATGTAATTTAGGTTTGTTATTTGTTAGACAGATCTGACACGCCTTTGTTTAAATAGATTTTGATAAATTTGATAAACATTAATTTTGGCCAGAAAAAAAGGCAGAAAAGTAGCAATAAAAAGATTTGTAATTTTGTAAAATTTTCTTGCGAGCTCTCAGCTCGCTTGCTACAGATTGACGTTTTCTGTGGAGGTATGTGTAAAGGATAAATAAACTCAATATGACTTTTTTACTTCAAATCAATCTTATGTATTATTAACATTTAATAATTAATCTTAACAAAAATTTGTTTATAGTCACTAAAGTATTGTTAATAAAAACTATAATTTGTTCATTGCAACCATATATTGTTACAGAATATGCTTATTCCTAAAAAAAAATGGATCAAGCTCAGCCAAAGATTGTCCACTTAGCAACAGCTATACCAACCGAAAGTTTTATCCTCAGCTGAAGACTCTCGACAAATGCAAAGCTGTAACAAAAACAACACAACATTGCTCTTGTGGTTAAGCCTCCAGCAGGTGTACGTTCTTGTACCACAAAGGTAACACTGTATGCATTGGCAGCTTCTTAAAACATGCTTTTACTTCCAGCTACGTCATTGAATACCTTCACTCCATGGAGTCCTTAAATACAATTATTGCAATGAAACTTCGCATAAAGTGTATAGCGGGCGCTCTTCACATGCGTAAATATTTTCTCACATAAAACTCGTATTCTAGAGGCATCAAAACTTTAAATTCCTGTTCAACTTCGAAGGTCTTTTTATTTCAAATACAAAGACAAACTTACCTTCGTGATACAATTCTCTTAAGAGATCATAAATGTCTCCATATACTATTTGCATGTCATCTATGTCACCTTTATCAGACCGAAAATGGAATACAACTCTCATGTATGGGCCGTTGCTTCAAGCTCTATTTTAAAATTAATCTACCGCGTGCAGGAGAGAGCGAAGAAGTTCATCAGTAACAGTAGAGTATTCAGCTCTATTAATTCACTAAACCAACGACCCGATATGGGGTGTGTTTCACTGTTTTATCGAATGTGTTCTTATGTTATCAGGGAACTTGTTCCTAAAAACTGTAATTTCGTAAGCGCAACGTGCTCTGTATCAAGAGCGTAAAAAAATCTTTTTTTTTTTTACTTCTCCTTGAGATGTTGTTTTTGATGCCTGTAGTTTTTAACTGGTCAACAGGGAATTTTTATATTAAAGAGAAAAATTAAGTTCTTAGTTAGGGCGTTCACTAACGGTATGAGTTCAGACAAACAAATTGTAGTGTACCACTCAGAAGTGACCATCCTACGTTGCTCAAGCGGAACAGTCGCCACATGACCAGTTTTGTCGAAGAAACAGGCGACCACTTGCTTCGAAGTGCTTCTTCCACGAACAACTTTCGTTGGATTTTGCTCATCTTTGAAGACCCACACGGTCGATTATTGTTTCGTTTCGCGCTCATACGCATAGATCCATGATTCGTCACCTGTGACGATCTTATAAACGTCTTCCAAAGCACCGCAATCGTATTTTTGCAACATTTCTTTGCACCAATCGACACGAGCCTTTTTTTAAGCGACTTTCAAATTGTGCGGGATTCAACGAGAACAAACCTTTTTTACGGCCAGGTGTTCATGAAGTATCGAATGTATACCGGTGGAAGAAATGTCCAAGGATGTCTCTATCTCTCGGTATGTCACATGTCGATCTTGCATTATGAGTTCACGCACGGCATCAATGTTCTCTAGCACAACAGCCGTTTTTGGACGACCTTCACGGAATTCGTCTTTGAGCGAG
Source organism: Cistogaster globosa (assembly GCA_937654795.1). Taxonomy (NCBI): domain Eukaryota; kingdom Metazoa; phylum Arthropoda; class Insecta; order Diptera; family Tachinidae; genus Cistogaster; species Cistogaster globosa. The sequence goes on from OW569406.1 coordinate 7,401,644, forward strand.
TTTCGGCCACGATTAAATTCATTATACCAATTTTTCACAGTGCTATAGGATGGTGCTTCATCGCCATACAAAGATTTAAGTTCATCAATGCACTCTTGTCGTGATAATCCACGTCGAAAGTTGTGAAAAATGATGCCAAGAAAATGTTCACGAGTTAATTCCATTTTTTTCTATATTAATTTTTTCAAGTCACTGTAAACAACACAAATAATGGTCGTACGTCAAAACGTTTTGAGTACGATTATGCTTAAAAATGACAAACTTTCCAAACTTGCACTTGGCAGCACTCAGTGTTGCCAGGCCAGAAATATATAGCAGCCCTCGTATAAGAAATAAAATCTATCAATTTTAATGTAAGGAATTTCAGGTTAAACGTTTAAAAACAAAACTTATCAAGCACATTGCTTAAGTGTCCATATGCTCACAAAATTATTGTCACATTAAAATATTTTTGATATTTTTATGTTTCAAAACTTTTAAGTATTTAATTATCACAAAATTTTATATTCCCTCTTGGTTATAAATAAATGAGAAATTGGCAGATTATCGACTTGAATTTGACTATAAAATATCAATTAGCGGACTAAGAAGTGCAGCCTTTCAAACAAGTACAGTTTTAAAACAATAGAAACCTAATTTTGATATTTCATCCTAAACAAAAGCTTTTACTTGCTGACGAGCGACTTGACTGAAAATCCTGTCAAAATTTTTCCCTTCTTTTTGGTGAACCTTCAATCTAAAAGCTCACCAAATGAACAATTTGAGATCCATTATTTACTTAAGTGTGTAAAATAAAAAAAATTAACTATTTTGAACCGTTTTTTATATATAAAATGATATTAATTGAAAAAAAATGTGTAATAAAGTTTCGATCAAATTGAAAAACAAAAGAATCACTTATAGCGCACACTTCTTGTGTTTCATAAATTTTTTGTATAAAAAACTACTCATTATTTGCTTAAATGACATATAAATTAACATCTGTAATAATAGTGAAATCTAAACAAATAGACACACGTACACACCTTTGTTAGGGGATGCTGATTTAAATACTATAGAACACCTTTTCAAAAAAAAAAAAGAAAACAGAAAAAACTTTAACAAAAAATTGATTTTATCTACATCCACTCATGTTGGGATGTGTCAAAAGTAACAAAAAAAAAAAAAAAAAAAAAAAAAAAAAACAATTGAAAAACAGCATAACAGACATTTGCATGTTTGCATAATATTATTACGGATATTTTAAGTAAAAAACTATAATGAAAATAAAAACGATTATCTAAATAAAACAGGCTTTTTCTGCTAAGCGATGACGCATAAAAAAAGAAAAATAAATAAATAAAAAATTAAAACAATAATTCTTTTAAGGCGGGCCATATTTGCGTTCTACGTTTGTTTTCTACTAACTTTAAAAAAACTTTCAAATTTTTAATACACAAAAAACCTTACTAAAAAGCTACCTTTGAGGCAGGCCATAGATATAGAAAATACTGGAAGATTTTTTTATTATTAAAAATACAGCCAAAATTTTTAAAGCTATAAAATTTAATGCTTTAAAAAACCTGAAGACTTTCATTTATTTTTTAACTTTCTTTCGAAAAAAATTAAAACTTTTACCAGCTTAAGCTAACTTTTTTTCTGGCGGGCCATTTTTACAATCTTTGTAAGCTTAAATTAAATAATTCCCATTTTTTATATAAAAAACTGAATTTTGACTGTGTTACCCTTAAAATATGACTATTTTTTAGGCGGGCCATTTTAAAATAATAAACAATTCATAATAATATTTCTGTCCAAGTAAAATTTTTATTGTTTATTTATAAAAATATATGAAAAAAATTTAATGTAATATAAGACTGAAAAATATATTTATAAATTTAAAAACACATAAGAATTTAATGACCGTCCAAAAAAAAAATAATTTATTGGGAAAAAAAATTTATAATTTTAATTCCCCAGAGAGGTAAGACTTTTTAAATTTTAAATATGGATTTTTTAATGGGGGGCCATTTTATTAAAACAGTTGCTTCCTTTTAAATAATACAATCGTACAATAACTTAACTTTAGTTTCAAAATCTTGAAATACGAAATATTTTCTAGGCGGGTCATTTAATATTAGAAGCTAAAAAAAAAGAAAATATATTTTATTTTTATTCTACAATTATTTTTCAACAAAAATACTTAATAAGTATTTTTTATATTTACCAAAGTTTTTAAGCGAAAGTTTGTTTAGGCGGGCCATTTAATATTAGTAGCTAAAAAAAGAAAATATATTTTATTTTTATTCTACAATTATTTTTAACAAAAATACTTAATAAGTATTTTTTATATTTACTAAAGTTTTTAAGCGAAAGTTTGTTTAGGCGGGCCATTTAATATTAGTAGCTAAAAAAAAGAAAACATATTTTATTTTTATTCTATAATTATTTTCAACAAAAATACTTAATAAGTATTTTTTATATCTACTAAAGTTTTTAAGCGAAAGTTTGTTTAGGCGGGCCATTTAATATTAGTAGCTAAAAAAAGAAAATATATTTTATTTTTATTCTACAATTATTTTCAACAAAAATACTTAATAAGTATTTTTTATATTTACTAAAGTTTTTAAGCGAAAGTTTGTTTAGGCTGGCCATTTAATATTAGTAGCTAAAAAAAGAAAATATATTTTATTTTTATTTAACAATTATTTTTTAACAAAAATACTTAATAAATATTTTTTTTATTTACTAAAGTTTTTAAGCGAAAGTTTGTTTAGGCGGGCCATTTATATTGTATATTAATATTTATTATTTTACTTTTTTTGTTACTTCTACAAAATTTACAAAAGATTTAAATAAAAATTTAATTAGAAATTAAAGTTAAAAAGCAGTCGTCGATAGCATTTTTTTAATTAAGTTCAAATACTAAATAAACTTGGTAAAAGAAAATTTTTTGAGGCGGGCCAGCGTTGTGTTCCTTTAATTCTACAAATCTTGTTTCTTTTAAAGCGTCATTATGACAAATTTTGTAAAATTTAAGCTTTAAATCACCAATTAAAATTATTACCTAAATCCGGGTTTTTTTCTCGCGGTCCATTTTCAATTTGGGTTTAATCCTAAAAAATTGTATATCAAAAAGGGATATAACTTTTTAATAAAAAAAAAATTTTTTTTTAACTAAAAATTTCTTGGACGGGGCATTTATTGGCGAAATATATGTAAGAGTCTTATACCAAAGCAGCATAACTTTTGACAAAAATTATATGTTTAAGCTTTTAAATAAAGTTTGAGTTTTAAAAATAAAAGCTTCAAAATTCGGCCATTAAGTAGGATAAATTAATTTTGCAAAATATTTTTTTGAGCTTTTTTAAAGCTTTCTTTTAGCTTTGATTTTAATCCAATGTAGATTTTTTCGATCTGTTGTTTACAAAAGCTTTTTAAGCTTTTTTTGAGCACTAACTAAATTTCAACATTTTTGGAATGTTCTATTGAATGTTAGCATAAAAAAATATAAAATTCAAATAGAGCTTTCGGGATGTTGTAATATTTTTAAGTGCTAAAAAAAAGCTTAATCAGATTTCATTAAGACACTTTTATAAAAACTATTTTTAATAATATCAAAATTAGATTTTTATTGAGCTTAAAGAAAGCTTTAAAAAAAAGCTTGAAAAAATTCATAAAATTATTTTCTCCTACAAAATGGCCGATTTCTGATTCTTTTGTTTTCAAACTTGAAATAAAATCAATATTTTGGCTTTTGTTATACAAATGTTTTTTTAAGGCTTTAATAAAAGCCCTGTTTTACAGCTTTTCACTATTTAAAAATATCTAAATGAAATAAGCTTTTAGTTGTGAAGTTTAAAAAACAAACAAACTTAATTTAAATTCGGCTGTTTTGCACAGGCCCAAGAAGACCAGATTTGTCGTGAGACTTAAGTTAGAAAATGTTGTGGAAAAGCTTTTTGAATTTTCTTAAGAATTTAAAAAATGTATAATTTCATTACTGATTATTAACAAATTGAAAAAGCTGCTCATATTTTTTTTTTATATTTTTTTTCTAGGTAAAACATGACAATGAGAAATTACTATCTAAATGAGAGTTATAAAAGTTTTTACAATAACTTTAAACAACCAATATTTAAGATATCTGATTGACTTTTAAAACCTGTACACTAAAATGCTTGTCAAAAAAAAAAAAAAAAAAAAAAAAACTCAAACAGTCAGTCACTTAGTCCCCGGAAAAGAAAACCCATCTAAATCATGCCAATGACACGGAGAATGTTATCAAAAAAATTTAAATTATTCTGCTGGTTGTTTATTGAAAAATTCTCTGCCATAAGAACGAAAAGCTTAAAAAAACATTTTTTTAGAAATTTATAAAATGCAATGAACGAAGTGTAATCGTTTGGAAACAAAATGTGTGTCATATTAAATTAGATTTTCGTTTTTTTTTTTTTTTTATTTTTATATAACGGGCTTTCGCGACACTTGTGTTGTTTTCGCTTTTTCGATGACAAGAGGGTTAGTTAGGCGATGACTTTTTTTAAAAACAGGGTAGTTTTTGTAACAATAATTTCGTATGCTAACTTTTGTTTTCTAAAGTCACACTGACCATTGTTCAACTTAAGTTCATGTGCATGTTCACTGTACTGGCCATTTATCATTGCATCATCATTAAAACTAAAGTAGATGATGCAGTTGTTTCTTTGATACAAAGCAAATGTATATTTGATTAACTGCTAGCAATTTTTCTAGCCTTTTTACGTTTAACTAATGTACGACAACTCTATTAATAACTTCATTAAAAAAAATATTTTTAGTCTTCGGTGTTTAATTTTGGTATAAATTTAATGCATTTTGAAGTAAAAAAAAATATTTGCATAAATGTAAACCTCTTCAAATTCATATTAAATGCTCAACCTGTGATCAAAGTATGCTTTTTCATGAGCATGAGTGTATGTGTGTGAGTGTGTGTGTTTTGCATATGGGGTTGCTACCCTGCTTGTCAAAGCAATATTATCACCAGCACCACATGTGTTTAGATTTAGCAAATGTCCTGCATATAAATTTTTCTCTTTTTGTTGTTTTTTAAAAAAATGCATATTTTGCAAATACGTTTATCGAACTAAAACTTTTTGACTTTTTGTGTTGTTAGAAAGAGTATAGGCAGCTTTTAAATGTCGTCAAATTGCTGACGTGTGCAGTATAATTAGCAATTTGTTGCCTTACGGCTCTGATGAAGTCACGTGCCATTGTATAAAATAAATGTATTCAATGCTGTCGGTGTAAATGCTCATGCTCATACACATTGTTGACGTCAAATGAGTAGTCATTCATCAAACTTGAAGCGTTGAAAGCAAAAGTTTTAAATATTTAATGTACATAAATTAATAAAGAAAAAATATTCAAACTCTTTCATAAATATATTTATAATGATGTCACTTTACTTCCAAATTAAGCACAAGCAGAAGTTAGATTTTAAAACTTAGTTAAAGTTTAAGGCGAGCCAGCTTAGAACTAATTATTATTGTACTTGAAATTCTATTGGAGAATAAAGTTTAACACTTTGCCTGACAGCTGGAAAGAAAAATATTTTATTTAGGCTGGCCATTTTGAAGAATTTATAATTTTTTTAATTTTCCTGGTTTTCTAAGTACTAAAGATACTAAAAGGTTTATTGTAAAAAGATTAAGCCAAATTATTAAAATATTTTTGAGGCGGGCCATGATAGAACTATTTCAAAACACTAAAATCTTTCATCCAAAAACTACTAATCTTTCAGTATTTGTATTATTCATTAGACTAGGAAGGAAAGCTCAAAAGCAAATTATTTTAGAGGCGGGCCAGCAAAATAGAAAATTAAAAAAAGTTATGTAAATTTTTTTACTCATTAATTATAATGTAAAAAACATACATTATTTTATATAACTGAAACATTTTAGCTTTAAAATAAGGCTTTTTTGATTCGGGCCATAATTTGCCATAATTTTATTTTATGACTTTTAAGACGTAATTATGTTAAAGTATTTAAGTATGTCACAGAGAAGATTTTTTTATATTTTTAAATTGCTTATTTTTGAGGCGGGCCATATCATTTAGGACCTTTTTAAAAAATCTAAGTTTTATATCAAAAAATTAAAGCCAAATAGTTAAACAGGGAAAAAATAAGCCGTTTGCCTCAATTAAAATTTTTCTACACTTTAAACAAAACCTTTTTTGAGGCGGGCCACAATTAAACAAAACTTAAATTTTTGGATCTCAAGCCTTAGGGTTTGTTAGAAGCTTTAGGTGTATCACTTAGTTTTGAAATTTTTTATTTTACTTCTGTTTCAACAGAAATTTGAGGCGGGCCATATATTATTTTTTTTTTTTTTTTTGGTTTTATGGAAATTATTGTAAAGAAATGGTTTAATATTTACATTGGTTTTTCCAAACCAACCGCTTTTAAAACTGTGAGGGGAAACCGGTGATTCTAAAATGAATAACAATAACTAGGCCTTGGAAAAGCTTACATTATACTAAACAAACTTTTATGGCGGGCCATTTAGTTTTTAAGAATTTTATTTTTCCTTTTTCCATTTTTTCAGAATGTATTGCTTTCTTAATACTGAAACTTAAAGATTTAAGGCGGGCCATTGTTTTATAAAAAAATAAATTCAAAAAGTATGTTTCATTTGATATTAAATTCTTTTGTTCTGCTTTAAAATCAAACTTTATTTGAGGCGGGCCCTAATTAAGAATATTTAAAAATTGAAAGTAAATTCTAAGCATTTATTCGGGAAAAATAATATTGCATTTAATTTAATTCTAGAAGCATTTTTAGGCGGGCCATAAAATTGTGATGATTTAATTTTATTATCAATCATATTCTATCATCAAATGTCTTAATCTTTTAACATCACAATACCTTCCTTCTTATAGCAGAAAGGGCTTTTGAAATAATTTTAAATTATCGAGGAAAATTGAGGAAAAAGTGCTCCGTATTGTTCTCTATTCAAAAAGAGGGAGTCAGATGACTTTTAATTTTTTTTTTTTTTTTTTTTTTTTTGATTCTTATTATTCATTGCACAACAAAACGCCTTCTGTTTCTTTTATATTGTTTGAAGACTTTGAAAATTTATCCTCAAGAGTCTCTTTCCGTCAAGATGACGATCAACACTTCAATCTCTTATTCATTCATTTTAAAAGATTCTTTAATCATTTTTAATTTAAACAACAGGAGCTGAATTTTGCTTTTTTGTTTGTTTTTCTCTTAAGAGTTTTTGTTTTTATTATTATTTTCAATACTTCTTCAGGTGGTTTTGGGTAAAAATCAGACAGATGTATGTGTCTTGTTTAGTACCTTTTTTGACATGATTGACATGTATTTTCACATACTGATCTCCTGGGGAATCTTAAGAAGGCACTGATCATGTTAATGTTGTTGTGCGTTTGGCGGTTGTTTTCATTTTTTTCTTAAGAGTACGTGTGGTTGGGATAAGAGCAGTCAATTATAATGACACGTGACATGACTTAAGCAGTTTCTGTTTTTTGATTGCAATACAACAAAAATTGCGCCAAAATTAAAAAAAAATTCACTTAATTTTTCGTTTCTAAAAAGAAATATTAATATTTTGTTTGAGATGAACAGTTTCTTAGTTTTTATCATATTCAACTATGGCCCGCCAGAAATATTCGTCAAATTTAACAACTAACTAAAAATGTTTGTAGAAAAACGTGGTGTATAGTCCTTAAAATGAAATGCCTACTTAAAAGTCAAATCTTTATAAAACACAAAAAACTATTTATGGCACGCCAGAAAAATGTTTAGAGAACTTAAATTTTTATTACCATATTTTGTGGGATAGGTGTTGAGCTTAATAGTTAACTTTTAAACTAAAACTTAGTTGCAAACTTATTACTTTCATTTGTGGCCCGCCACAAATATCTGTCGATTGTAAGAATTCTTAAAAATTTTCTTAAGCATAATATTACACACATTTTAAACTTAACTGTAAGTAAAAAAAAAGAACAAAATATATACAAATCTCAGCATGGCCCGCCTCAAATACTTCTTTTTGAATCTAAAATCAACAAATTTTTCTTAATCAATATTTTATATTTACTTTTTTTGCTAAAATCATATTAAAAAATTAGAATTTTTGGAATTAGTGCATTCTGGCCCGCCTCAAATTATTTTTGTTTTAAAATCTTTTGCACTAAACTACATAATTGAGATACTTAGAAATCCAAAAAAATTTTTTAAAGCAAAATTTCTGTTCATATGTTTTAAACATTATGGCACGCCACAAATTATTTATTAAGTTTTCGTTTTATAGTTTTTTCTTAAAAAAGATTTGTATTATTTTGCTTGCTTATTTTTGAAATAAAATTGTTTGATCCCTTAAAAGTAATTATGGCCCGCCTGAAAATTTCATAATGTTTAAAGTGGCATGGCATGTGCATTTAAAACATGGTAGATGAATCAATGGTAAAGATTTTGATTAAAAAAAATTTTTTAACTTACTTTAATTCTTTTAAGACCGGCCTCAAAAATGTCCTATTTTAATTGAAATAAAATTTTATCATTTCAAAAAACGTATTTTATTAATTTTGTTTAAGACAAATGCTGAAAACAAATTAAATTAAGGCGTAAAGTATGGCCCGCCTGAAATTGTTTGTACTTTTATAACTTTATTGTACTGGCGCAGTTTAGTGGCTTTTAGACATGCGCTGCACCATACGTTTATAACATTTGAAAGTTAAAGATTGTCAGATGAATTTTTTTAATATTAATTATAAACTTTTTTTAATTAAATAAAGGTCCGACGCAGAAATATAACTCGTGTCATGTTTCAAATCCTTAAATTAAAAAATTGTTTTATATTGTAACTGATAAGAGTCGTGATACAATATTTTACGATAAGAGAGATTTTAAAGGCAAGACGATTTTAAAATAAAAAGAGCTTTTATTCTGCAAAAATTGTTAATCTTGGGGTCAAATTTATAAAGAAGAATTTTTAAGAAAATGTTTTTTCATTGAGCTAAAATGTGGTCGAATTCAAAGGTATTTCACCTTTAAGCTTTCGGTTTTCCCTGTAGCTTTGCTTTCTTAGAAAATTTTCCAGCCCTAATGAAAATCAATCTTTTCTTGCTTTTTTCAGTTAATTTTACGATAAGCCCTTAATAAACAAAACTATATTTCATTTAAAACTTCTACTTGACTTTTGTGCCATTTCTGCTAACACTGACTGATAGTCTCCCTGTGTGCAATGCAAACAATGGCTGACAAAAAGCGCATTTTCAATCAAACGAAATGTCAAGAACGCGGTATATTTTTAACCTACACCAAACACAGATAACTGTCTGTCAACAGCATGCTGCACGTGTTAATCCCATCATAAATAATAGAAAATAATACCAAATCATTCAAATAAATATCCACCTTTTTTAATACATTTTTTTTTGTGACAACAGATTCCACAATTGATTGCAACAACAATAGTATTGATATTATTCACGTTGCATGTAATAAGTATTTTATATTATTCACCCTCCTCTAGCTACGCCACGACAGCATGTTGTAAAAATTCTCGCTGTGTGTGTAAATGTATTAAGTTATGATATTGATGAGCTCTTTCATCTCTAATGTCATTAGAGACGATGACTTTCGGGTGTTTTATTTATGATTGTAAGTCATTGGTTGGAAATGTGATTTTAAAATTTTGCATTTATTTTTACAAATATTTTGAAATTGACAAAAAAAAATTTGCATATATTAATTAGGGTGTCCCCATAGAAGAACTAATTTTTATGTACCTTGTTTTGTCTACTGAACGGTAATAGGTTGTCGCTTTAAAGTTTGTAATAAAAAAAAAAAATAATAAAAACAAAAAAATTATAATTGAAGGGTGACCCCAGAGAGAAGTAGATTTATTTTTTAAACCATTTATGCACTACTCCACTAAGAGGATAATGGAAGCAATATATAAAAAAAGAAAATAAAGTTTGTACCCATTGATAAAGTGCGCACCCTCTATAAAATATAAATTTTAGACGCTTAAAATATTTCCCTTGTCTTTGTCTTTGCGAAACTCTATATTATTAAATTTTAAATTTTTCAAACTCGATTTTTTTTTTTTGAAAATATTTCGGAATTAAGGATTTTGCTTCGTAATTAAATTTAAAATTAAAAAATTTTTGAAAATTAAATTAAAAAAAAAAAATTTTTTCAAAAAAAGGAGATTTTAAATTCGACTACATGTTGCTTTTTTCTATGTTTGTGCCAGCAGAACTCAGTCAATTCTAAACCGATTTTGAAAATTTTTTTGTAATTTGATAGATTATGCTTACAGAGGCCAAATTACGGCATTCGATATCGATTAGACTTGTGTAGTTCATAAATGAACTAGTTTATTTAAACGATTCCATCGATTGATTTAAGTAAACTAGTTCATACTTTTAAGTAAACCTAGTTCATTTTTGAACTATACTTTGTATTTGAAGTACCAGACAAGATAAACTAGAATCCATGTCTTTTTTTCTTGTTAACTATTTCCGAGATGAAATTAGTGCTGCCACGCATTTAATTTAACATTCGTTATGGCAATGCTACAGTATTGTTGCCATCATAGCTTAAAAAGAACATTTGAACTAAAAGAGCTTTGAACTAAAGAAAGCGTTTGAACTAGAAGTTGAAAGTTGAACTAAGAGAGATTTTGAACTAAAGAGAGCCTTTGAACTAATTTTTGAACTAGTTCGTTTTCAAATTTGAACTAAAAAGAGATATCACTAAATTGAACTATATGGCACAAGTCTAATATCGATCGAAACTTACATTTAAATTCTATAGAAACTTCGTTCAATGCCGAATGCCGTAATTTACCTCCAGTTCATAATCTTAAAAATTAAAGGGTGTTCCCATACAACACACAAGTTTTTAAGTGTATTTTGAACTATAAAGCGAAATTTCAAAAGCAAAAAGTAATACAGAAATAATCGAAAAATTAAAGGGTGTTCCTATAGGTTACATAAATTGATTTATATGCGTCTAACTTTTGATTTGTTATAGACAAATGCTTAAAAATTGGACAGGATGTTGATTACTATGACCGTTATAGTAACAAGTATAAACATTCAAAATTTTTAATTAAATGGTGTCCCAATAGGTCATGTAATTTGATGTATGTTGCCAAACTTTGCAACTGTTACAGCCAGATAGTTGAAATTTACACACAAGCTTTATTGCTAAAGTCCGATATAATAACAACTATAAAATTTGAATTTGGAAATTAAAGGGTGTCCCAATAGTTGATATAGGTTAAGTTATAAGGGCAAACTTTTGAAACGTCATAGACTAATAGTTGAAATTTACAAAGAACCTGTATTGCTATAACAAAAATATAAAATTTGAATTAAAGGGTGTTCCCATATTTGCATTAAATTGACCTATATGGCCCTATCGTTTGAAATGTTATATACAAACACTTAAAAATTAAACAGAATGTCTAATACTGGTATATTAAGAAGTAAAAATATTTCAAATTATAAATTATAGAGTGTTACAATAGTTGCTGTAATTTGATTTATATGACCAAATTAAAGAACACTTGTAGACAGTTGATTGAAAATTGCACCGAACCTTTATTACTAAGATCGCTATAATAAGTAGCAAACTTGAAACTAAAAATTAAAGGGTGTCCCTATAACTAATGTAATTTGACCCCATCCTTGAAACCGTTACAGATAAACTCTTGAAAATTACACAGAATGTCCTTTACTTGATCAAGTATAAATATTTAAAATAAGAAATTAAAGGGTGCCCTAACGTGTGTGACCAATCTTTTGAACATTATAGACTAACGCGTAAAATATAAAAAAAAATTTCTAATCAAATATGATTTTAAGTTTGTCTGTTTGAAGTCGGTTCATTTTTGCAAGAATTGTTAAGTATTACGTTTGTCGAACCTTTAAAGGTCTTAAAGCATTTTAGATAAAAAATTTTTTATGTTTACTGTCTGACATAATTTTTGCTAACATATATTTTTCGAACATAATTTTGTCTAGCATAATTTTGTCATAAAATTTTTATCTAACAAAAAATTTTTTTTTAATTTAAAATTTGGTTTATTTTATATTTTTTCTACTTATTTATTTCGAACTGTTTTCTTTTGAATATTTTTTATATTAAATATTTTAAATAAATATCATAACAGCACTTGTAGACCACTATTTCGAAATAATATTCTTTCGTTAAGTAATAAATATTTGATATTATTAATTGCCCTGTAACGTTTAATCAATTAAAAGATACAGGTGCTAGATGTCCTTAAGTGAAACAATATTCAATTAGTAAATGTCATACAAATATATTATTGTAATATTAAGAATATTTTTGTAATGTAACACAACAGCCTCAAACTAACTCAACCTCAAAAGTAGACATTTAAATTAACATAAAAAATTGTGAAGCTAAATTTAAGATAACAAAGCACCTGTAGATAGATTTGTACTAAATAGGAATATTTATACTTGTCGTATTTAAGGCTCTTGTGTACGTTTTTATTTAATCATTTTTTTAATACAGATGCCAAATTGTGTGCGTGTGTTTCACTTCAGTTTATTATGTTGAACAGAAAATTACTTAAGGAAAAATTTTAAATGAACACATTTGTCACTTTTTGCTTCCACTTCCACCATTTCAGATTTCTCAAATACAGGGCAATAAATACAGTCTGATAATTCAATTTATCTTGAAACTAAAACACACAAAATTTTAAGTTTCTGTTTTGTAATTTTTTTATTCCTCTTCCCTTTTGCTGGAAAAGGCACCATATTATTAATATTATCTCTATTAATTTAAGATTTTCTCAGGACTGTTAATTTCGAAATATGGGATAATTAAAATGTGGAAAATTGCAGAAGGTACCCCACCCTAATTTTGTTAAACGCTCAGGGTTAAATATATCAAATTAAAGAAGTCTGCTGTATTATTTCCTTAGATGTGAAGTTCTTAGTAATGAGTTTTACGGGGTTACCCATATAGCCCTCCATTACCAAAAGCCTTTTTTTTTTTGTCAAAGTTACTGTTATCATCTTAATAGGATCCGTTTCACGGTTTTATTTCTTCCGGTATTGAATTTTTTATCAAAATTTATTTCATTCTCAGAGTAACCAGTACCAATTTAATAAAGTCCTACTATTTGATTACTACAGGTATGGGATTGTTATTAATTATTTTGAGTGGAGTTGTCCAACTCCCCCTTCTAAATCTCCAGGCTTTTATATGAGAATACACTTTATACTTAGAGGTGTCGATATCAAGTTCAGATACCACTTCTACATCTCATGCTTTTTTGTTTGAAAATGTAAATGATTCCCAGAGTCATCAGTATAATTATAAGAAAGGCTCGCAATTTTATTTCTTCCGATATGAGGTTACTATTGGCTATACCAATGGTGTAGTACAAAAGCAACAAATGTACAAGACGGGTTGTAGAGAAAACAACAAAGCAATGCTTTGAGTTGTGTCTAAATTTCGTCCAACTAAATTAATATTGATTAGTTGATTAAATGGATGATATTTACAATGTACACAACTTAAGGTAGATGGATGCGAAGAATGCTGATGATGGATTTGGCGGTCCTGAAAATGTGGCATTACATTCTGCCAGCATTTAATTTTCTTGGTTTTCTTTGGAAAACGTCCGCTTACATTTGAGAAATATTTTTTTTTTGCAAAAATTTAATTAAAAAATGATGCAAAGTCGAAAAAGTATTTTTAATTGATTTATGAAAATCCATGGTTCAACCCCTGGCCTGGGGAAAAAATTAAAAAATAGTTATTAATATTGATTAGTTGATTAAATGGATGATATTTTCAATGTACACAACTTAAGGAAGATGGATGCGAAGAATGCTGATGATGGATTTGGCGGTCCTGAAAATGTGGCATTACATTCTGCCAGCTTTTAGTTTTCCTGGTTTTCTTTGGAAAACGTCCGCTTACATTTGAGATATAATTTTTTTTTTTGTAAAAATTAAATTAAAAAATTATGCAAAGTCGAAAAAGTAAATTTTATTTGATTTATGAAAATCCATGGTTCAACCCCTGGCTGGAGAAAAAATTAAAAAATAGTTATTAGTTATTATTTAGTGTAGGGATAGCCAACTCTCCCTCCTATATCACAATGCTTTTGTAGGAAATTCAATTTATTTTCATAATGAGCGTTATGAATTTAAAGAAATCTTACCATAATATTCTTTGGGTTACAGATTGTTAATAATTATTTTGATAGATGGGGACAGGAGTGCCCTTCTCTCTTTTCTAACCAAGTTTTTTTTTTAATTTAGAGGTTCTATATATTGAAGAACTTAAGATATAAAACGATTACTAATGATTATTTGAAGGGTTTCCATGTCTGCAGCTAAGAATTTAAAATTCCTTAAAAAAGTATTTTTATTGATAAAAAAAAATTTCCAATTTTAAGGGAACTGCAAGCAAGACTGTTGTACGAAAGACATTTCATAGTCCACTTATCATTATAACCAAATTTCCAAGTTTTAAGAAGGTTTAACCGTCATTACTTAAAATACATAAAAAAAAAAAACTTTTTGATACAATCTTTATTTATTTACTTTTAAACTAATTACGGGCCTTTTCTAAAGATAAACAATTTTATTTACTTTTTCAAAAATAAATGCAAAACATTACAAAACCTAATTTTCTTTGCTTAATACAAAAAAAAGAAATCTCATCTAAAAACTCAATTGCAGGATGTCAAAATTTTGTTTGTTTAATGAAAATTTTAAATGAAAATAAAACAATCAACCCTTTTTTTTGTTAGAGAATTTTCCTTTATTCAAACAATTCAAATAACAAATCATTAAAGATAATAAGATTGAGATAAACTTTTGATTTTTAGCCAACAACAGTGAAACTATGAAAACTAGCTCGTGCTAAAGGTCAGTTTTTATCTCTATTGTTATCAAGCGTTACAAATTTTATAAAATGAAAAAACAAAATCCTAGAAATTAAAAACAGGTTTCTTTTTGGTCACGCGCTATTAATTAAAACAATACTTGCTGTCCACTAAAAATTTTATATAAAACATCCTTTTTGTGGTGGTTACTTTTGTCAATACAGCTCTTTGTGTTTTTTTTTTCTACCATTTTTATGGTGTTTGGTTTTATTAAAATAAATATTTTTATAGTTTTAAAAATATTTTTATTTACTTTTTGCTTAGCATTTGAATATTTTAAAGTGCTTTTAGACAATTTTTTATTTATTTTCTATAACTTTTTTAAAGTTTAGCAGCTTAAAATTAAAATAATACCAAGAATGCCAAGCAACTTGGTCTTGCTCAAGTAGAGTTTGCTTGAAGTATTCAACTGCTTATGAAATTCAATTTTTATTTGATCAAACATTTGGCGAAAGGTCATATTTTTATGAAGGCAAATCCTTGATATCACAAAATTCAAACTGATATTTAAACCTCTGACTTAGAATTTTTTTTCGTATAAAATTATTTATTAAAAAAACGAGGATGAACCCTACTTACACAAGTCGATGTCTGAATCGAAATGTAGGACTTCCACATGTTGACATTTTAAGTCACAGGAAAAACATGTTCCATATCATTTGTGGGCTACCCTATATATTTTCATTATATATTTTTTAATTCTTTGTTGATAATTTAAGACGCCTACCTATTTTGGCTTAAAAGTTAAGAAATGTACTTAAATATATTAAGGATATATTTTCCATGGGCACACCCTTTATGTTTAAATTTCATTAATATTTTTATTACAACAAGTATAAGCTCTTAATTTCTTGCAAAGTTCTGCTTACTGTGCTTCAGAAAATAACATTAAGCTTAAAAGTTTTAACTTTGATGGCACACCCTTTAATTTCTAAGTTATTATTTTTCCACTTGTCGCTATAGCAGGCTTGATACTGCATACTCTGTGAACATTCCAAGTGTTTTTCTATAACAAATTAAGAGATAAAGCCACAAATATGACAGTTACTTCCCTATGGGGTCACCCTATAATTCTAAATTTTTTAATTTTTATATATTTTTTGTTAAAAAATTTAAAGCGTTTACTTATTACACTTCAAAAGATAAGACAATGTATTTCAAAATTGTATCTTTTATGGGGACACCCTTTATTATTATTTTTATTTAATTTTGTTTTTAGTTATTTATTTTTAAGGACCACAAAATCTTAGGAAATCTTAAACGTCCACCTGCTGTTATTGAAAAGTTAAAAATTTTTTTGTATGGAGCACCCTTTAATTTTTAATTTTAGGATTTTTGTACTTGTCGTTTCAACAGACTTATTGCTGCATACTCGGCATTTATTTCAAGTATCTTTTACTAACGTTTTATAAGATGAGACCAGATTTATGAAAATCAGGGGACACCCTGTTATTTTAAAATATTTTTTTTTTTAATTTTTTGTCAGGTGTTTAAAAGTTAAAGTTTCAAAAACAGAAACCTGTAAATGACGGACAGACTGACAAGTATTGCGGTAATATTAATTGCGAAACAAGTTTACCCTTTGGATATGGAACTCTGGAAGTTGGTTGGAACACTTTTCCCTTGACCCGTTTTTTTTTTTAATCTTAAGATTTTTTTTATTTTAATTTGTCTTCGGATTTTTTTTTCTCGATAGAAAAAATTCAATTTGCCAGCCAAGTTTTTGTAGAAAATAAATGAAAATTTTTTTTTCCATAATTGGACAAAGGATAAAAATGTTAAACCCTTAACCAGAAATGAGTTAAAATTAAATAATAAAAATTTTACCTCAAATTAAACATTTAAAAAAAGGACTAAAATAAATACAAAAAATTTTTAAAAGAAAAGTTAGATTTGTTTTATAAGAAAAAAAATTGAAGAAAAATTCAATTTATCCTTTTAAAGGACAATGAAAATACAAATCTCATTTGATTCTAATAATCTAAATGTTTATAATATTTGCCCATTTGTTTGTTTAAAAAAATTTAAAGAAAAAAGTTACAAAAAAAATAACAAAAGAAATTTATTTTTGATTTTAAAGGGTGGTGGTAAGTTTTTCTTCTTTTTTTGTAATTTTTTTTAACAAAAGACACACATTTTTTGTTGAATTGTCTTTAAAAGGGGAAGTATTTTTTATATGAAATATAATGATCATTAATATTAAGTGTCTATTAAAAATTTGTTCCCGTGTCTAGTGAATTTTGTGTATTTTATTCAATTATTGTTTGCCAATTTTTAATGCAATTTTTCTTTTCTTTTTTGTTGTTGTAAGTTATTTTATTTACTTTTTTATTTAGAGTTTTTTTTTACAAAATTTTTATAAACTTGAAAAATTTTATCTCTTTTTTTTTTTTTTTTGTTTTGTTTTTGGGATGAAGAAAAATTGGTTGCGGTTGATAAATTATCAATTGTTTTTATAACCAACATTTCTTAAACAATTCTCTTGTTAGTTCAATGAAATATTTGATTAGTGTTAGCAAATGCTTTTAGAGATATTTATTAATAATGGGAAATTATCAATGGAGCTGTTTAAAATTAAAAAAAGGTTGTAAATTATTTTAAATTCAATTAAAAAAGACGAAGTCTTGTTGAGTTACTTTTTAATTAATGAATTTTATTTTTTGAAAAAAAAAATTTAATTTTTAACAATAGATTTTCTTTCTTTTTGTCTTATGGCCCATAATTTTTGACCTTCATGAACTTTGATATATGAAAAAAATAGTGTTTAATTTTTCATACAAAAAACCGAAATTATTTATAAAATTATAATTTTGTAAATTTTTTTTAAAAACAAACTTTTTTGATTGCACTTTGCATACCACCACTCTCTAGGACCCAAATCCCTGAGATTCCTACATTATCACGCATTTTACTCCTTTTAAATGAACAATTGAAGAAAAAAAATTTTTTTTAACGCAAAAATATTAATTTTCAGATTTATGTTTTTAAGAACTTTTTTGCGTGACACTCAAATTTAATTTGGATACAAAAAACCAAATCTTTCTAATAAAAATTCCATCTTATAAATTTTACGCGTAACTACAGATTTAGTAACTTGAGATCAAAAAATTAATTTTTTAATGATCTTCACTCTTTTTCGCCCCAAGATCCGTAATTGATAAATAAGTTTTTGTGCAATTTTGTTTTTTTCTTCTTCTTCTTTTAACAAAAAAAAAAGCAAAATTTTCCACTCTGAAAACCATTTTTTAAGTTTTATATTTTATTTATTTTATAGTTTATTTTCATTGACAATGCAGAAATTTTTATCAAAAAACAAGTTCTTAAAGAATTTTGCGAAAGCCAAGAAAAACGTATGTCAATTTTCTCTCACTTTAAGCGTTAATCTTTAAGAAAGAAAAGTTTTTATTTTTCATAAAAAATAGAAATTTAAAGTTAAAATTATAACTTTTGATAATTTCAGTTTTTTTTACATTTTTTCTATAAAATCGGATAAACTTCAAGCACAATTTTGTTTAGAGATCTTAAGTTTTTGAGCAACAAATTATTTCAAATTCTTTCATGATTTTTTGCAGGAGAAATATCACAGATTTTGTGTATTTTCACTATAGGACTTTTAAGTTAAAAAAGTTTTACTTCTTTTAAAAAATCTTAATGTAGAAATCGATTATGGAGAATTTTCTGCTCTTTTATTTTCTTGAAAAGTGCAATTTTAAGTTTTTAATTAAAAATTAATTTTTGATTATATTTCTAAATGATCCCACTAATTTAAACTTCTTGCCCGGGATCTTTAGCTTTTTAAAAAAATCTATTATTAGTTTTTAATATAAAAAAAATACTTTGAATTTAATTTCAAAAATTTTTAGAAAGAAAAATTATTTACAAATGTATGCGGATGTTTTCCAAATGAAATGCAGCATCTTCTGGATCGACTGCATGCAGTTATAAATAATTTTTCTTTCTAAAAATTTTTAGCACAGAATAAAAATTGAAATTGAAAAATGAACCTGAAGACGAAAAATTTAAATTTTAATTCATTTATAATATCCACGTTTCAAATCCTGATTGGAAAAAAAATTTATAATTTAAAAAATATTTTTCCTCAGTTAAAACTTCATGTAAAAATTTTAAAGATTTTGAACTTAAAATCATTTCTCCATAAATTTCTTGGGTCAAGCCAAGAATTTGCTCTTTTCGCTGTAGCAATCATAATCTTCACATGCAAAAAATTTTTTTTTTATTTAGAGCAAAAACCAATTTCAAATGAATTTATTGAAACAAAATTTTAATTTTGTTGAATTCCATTAAGTGGATCTATTGTTGTCGCGCAAAATAAATTTTTCACAACAAAAAAAAAAAAAAAATTTAACTACAAAACGATTAATAATGAATAAATGATCTTAATTGCAGACTAAGAATATATTTTAATCACAGATTAAAATGGTTTTTCTTTCCAGGATATTTAGTGTTCAGCATAAATTAATTTTTATTTTTCAATCACCAAAATTTGCAATTTTTTTAATAAATAAATTTTTAAATAATTTTTTGAATGATCTAAAACCTTCAAACTTTTCAATTTGTTTATTTTAATACAAAAAATTCTTCTATAATTAATTTTTATATCCTTTAAGCTTCAGATCATTGAAAGGAAATTGGTATTTAACCTTGAATTATTAAACAAAATGTAAGCCACAACGCCCTTATTTTTAAATAGTTAAAAACAAAACAAAATAAAACCAGCAGGTAGAAGATTGAACAACTGAAAAACAAAAATTCTTAAAAATAAAGGAGTTAAAAAAAAACTCCTGGTGTTTATCTTTGAAAAAGTAAAGCAACAGCTGGTTAAAATTAATTTAGGTGACATGTTGAGGAATAGAAAATTAATTAGTGACTGAAAAGAAAAACACAAAACACTTGTTAACACCTTAACGCCCGCAGCTAATGGAAAACGTACACAAACACACACACACGCACACACACACACTTATACACAAGTATAGAAATTTTTTGTATTTCAAACCTTTTTGAATTTTTGAACTCAAATATATTTTCCACATGAAGGGCTTATCAAATGTCACATTGTGTGTATGTGTGTGTGTGTGTTGATGAGGGCGTTAGTAATCTTGTTTTCTTTTTTTCTTTTTTTCCAAAAATAATTTAATCCTCTTTTATCAACACAACAGGTTGTGTGTAAGAGTGATTTGTCATCTTTTGGATGGGTTTTCCCCCTGGTTTTTTGAAAATTCATTTATGACAGGGGTTTTCCCATTTAGTTAGTAAAAGGCCAAGCCGCTCGACTTAGCACGTGTTTTGTTAATATCAAAGTTAATTTGTGGCTTAAACAAGTGCAAATTTCTTATCCTTCTTTTGTGTTTTTGTGTGCGTTCGATTTAAGACACATCCTTTGGAAATGTTAAGATAAAATCAGTTTGAAAGCCGAATTTGAAGCTAAAAGAAAACAAAAACCTGCAATATTTTATCTCAATCATTCTGAGAATATTTAAGATATAAAACTACGAAATAGTAACAAATTAGGCAACAAAGTAAAAGTTGTTCGAAGGGCATCTGGCAAGTAAAGATGGGAAATTTTATTCATTGAAAATCACCTTTAAAAAATTTTTAAATTCAAGGTCATTTTCTCTGACATCCTTATTAACCACAAACTAAGAAGCATGCGGAGAGCTCTAATTGTTTTAGTTGTATTAAGAAGCCTAAATATTTTTTATAGATAGAAAAGGTTGCATTTCGTATTTAAAGAACTTGAACATTTTTCATTAATATTTCTGTAATTTTTTTCTTTCATTCTTAAATTAAATAATTTAAATGATCTGTAACTTCCTGTTACTTTTGTCAAATTTTTCTAATTTTTCAAATTTCAAATTTCACAATAAAATCTTCCACAAGAATTAAACTCTTTAATAACAATTTCCTTTGCAACAGCTGAAGAATCAATAAAAGTATTTTTCATTAAAGAAAAATTTATAATTTATAATTTATAAAACTTTAATTATAAAAAGGCCTCAATAAAAAAAAGAAAGAAAATTTGAAAATAAAACTCTTTTTTCTTAACCAACATTTTCTCACTTTAACACACATGTGCAATGACTTGGAAAATTAATGATTAAGAAAATTCAAAGGAAGAACTTGTTACAACATACGGGTTGTTGTTTGCAGTTGTATGTTTGTATTGAATAAAACCTAAAGGGTTATTAACCGTTTGTTACTTGTAATTAAGGAATAAGTTATAATATTAACTAGATTAAGGGCTAGACTGTAATTTCATATAAAGATTAATATAAAGAATAGAATAAAGTCTAGAGCAAAGTCTAGAATAAAAACTAGAAAAATGTCTAAAGACTAGACTATAGTCTGCACCATACTCTAGAACATTATCTAAAGCAAAGTCTATTCTATAGAGTACAAAAAAGTCCAGTAAAAAAATCTAGAAAAAAGTTTAGAATTAAGTCTAGACCATAGTCTAGAATTAAGAATAAATTATGTTCTAGAAAAAAGTCTGCAATGCAGTCAGAATTGAGTTAAGAATACATTATAGAATAAAGTCTAGAATATACGAGGGCTGCTTTATATATTTCTGGCCTGGCAACACTGAGTGCTGCCAAGTGCAGTCTGACATTTCCATTGGAAAAATTGTCATTTTTAAGCATAATCGTACTCAAAACGTTTTGACGTTGTTGTTTATAGTGACTTGAAAAAATTAATATAGAAAAAAATGGAATTAACTGGTGAACATTTTCGTGCCATCATTTTTTACAACTTTCGACGTAGATTATCACGACAAGAGTGCATTGATGAACTTAAATCTTTGTATGGCGATGAAGCACCATCCTATAGCACTGTGAAAAATTGGTATAATGAATTTTATCGTGGCCGAAGCTCGCTCAAAGACGAATTCCGTGAAGGTCGTCCAAAAACGGCTGTTGTGCCAGAGAACATTGATGCCGTGCGTGAACTCATAATGCAAGATCGACATGCGAGATACCGAGAGATAGAGACATCCTTGGACATTTCTTCTACCAGCATACATTCGATACTGCATGAACACCTGGCCGTAAAAAAGGTTTGTTCTCGTTGGATCCCGCACAATTTGAAAGTCGCTCAAAAAAAGGCTCGTGCCGATTTAAAGAAATGTTGCAAAAATACGATTGCGGTGCTTCAAAAAACGTTTATAAGATCGTCACAGGTAACGAATCATGGATCTATGCGTACGAGCCCGAAACGAAACAACAATCGACCGTGTGGGTCTTCAAAGACGAGCAAAATCCAACGAAAGTTCTTCGTGGAAGAAGCACTTCGAAGCAAATGGTCGCCTGTTTCTTCGGCAAAACTGGTCATGTGGCGACTGTTCCGCTTGAGCAACGTAGGACGGTCACTTCTGAGTGGTACACTACAATTTGTTTGCCTGGAGTCATCGGAGAAATTCAAAAAACACACAAGGGAAGACGAATCATTGTTCACCATGACAATGCGAGCTCTCACACATCGGCTCAAACCAGAGCGTTTTTGACCGGCCAAAACGTCAAATTAATGGGTCATCCGCCGCACAGCCCTGACTTGGCACCTAATGACTTCTTCTTGTTTCCGCACATCAAGAAAAAAATGCGTGGTCAACGATTTTCGTCGCCAGAAGAAGCTGTTGAAGTGTCAAAAAACCATGTTTTAGAGGTGTCTCAATCGAAGTGAAAAAAGTGCTTCGACAACTGGCTTGAGCGCATGCAAAAGTATGTAAATCATGCTGGAGAATACTTTGAAAAACAATAAAACCATTTTTGATTATAAATATTTGCATTTTTACTATTAGGCCAGAAATATATAGAGCAGCCCTCGTAGTCTAGAATATTGTCTAGAATATAATCTAGAAAATATCGTAGAAATAGTCTAGAATATATTCTTGAATGTTTTCAAAAGTATAGTCCAGAAGAGTTCTAACTCCCTTAAGATTGAAAAAAACGGCACTTAAATTTGTTTCTTAAAAAATTTGTTATTAAACAAAACAAAATTTTATTCCAAAAATTTTTTATCAACATAAAAATTCAAACATAAATAACCAAATGAACTACATAACATTCGATCAAATATAGAACTACATACACAAACAACTATAACTTAACACTTAAAAAAAAAAATTAAAAATAAATGAATAACTTAAATTAAATGTAAATAAAAATAAATTACAACTAAAATATTTACAGAAAAAAAAACTTAAAAACTAAAAGCGTAATAGAGAAGCGTTTCCCCCAGTTTGTCAACAATAGTTTGTGATTTTAACAAGTTTAACATTTTGAAAATAAAAATAAAATATAAATTCGGTTTTGTCCTGATGAATGTTTTGAAGAGAGACCAAAAAATTTTTTTCACACATAAATGGAGGGCAGGGCCACACCAACTTCAAAATATTTGCGAGAATCAACTTTATATTTTTTAGCAGTTTTCTCAGGCTGGGCAGTCACTTCAGATCTTCGTTTTAGTTTTGAAGGCACCGGAGTAGCCAGAGAAAATGTATCATTACGTTTCGGAGGCGTTGGTAGTTGTAGTAAAATGCTGTGGGGTACAGGGCAACCTGTTAAAGGTGTTGCTGGTTGAGGAGTAGCTGGTACAAGTAGAGCTGTTTTGGGAGTGTTGTTGGCTTCTTTAGAGTTGTAGCTGAGAGGCTCACAATTAAGAAAACTCAAATCACTGCAAGGATCATCGCCGGCTGCATATGATGGTGACAGTGTGATATCTGTTTGTTGTTGTTCCACTTGATTTTTAAGTAAAGTTCTACGTCTTAAATTAAAAGATTTGCGTGGCTTCTTTTTCTTTTCTTCTTTGCGGGCTGAATCCAATATGGCATCTATAAGTTTATCCAAAGTTTGATCACCCATTTTATTAGACACTAGACCGGTATTATCTAAATCCTTTTTATTGTTGTGCATTTGTTGAATATCTTCCAGGGCACCTTCTTCCTCTTTGGCTATAGCCAAAAATTCTTGTTCTAATTTGCGTTTTTTGGGCAGAGATGAAATTTTTTTGTTTTCTTGTTGCCGATTGAAAGGCAGCTCTGGAGTGGCCAAATATCTTGGATTTCCCATAAACGGATCAGGCAGTAAGCCTCTCAAGGCCAACTGTTGTCCTGTAGGTAGAATAGTACTGGGAGAATATTCCTCTTCGTATTTAGGCAAAGTAGTGGCATATTGTGGTATTTGTGGAACTGCAAAGCCCACAGTGGAATGTCTTCGTATGGTGGAAGCATTTGTTTCGTTAAATACATTGACAGAGACTCGCCTTCTTTCAGGAGTTCTATTGGCGGCAGTTTCTGGTGTCACATTTAAAATATCCGCCAACGGAGCCAACACCAAGGGGCTATTGCGTGTTCGCATAACCATGGGTGTAGATGTTAGAATGGGAACATTTTCCTTGTTGGCTATAGTAGCTCGACGTTTACGTCTTTTAGCTTCTGTTAAGCGTGGCGTATGTCCGATTGTTGCCGTACTGTGTGACGCCTGTGAAGTTAACGAATTATTTTGGGCAAACTTTTGTGCCGAAGCTGTCCACTTTAACATTACTAATTCACTTTGAAACAGTTTATAAAAATAATCCAAATATTTTGAAACACGGTATATTCTCGAACGTTATTGCTGACAAACTAACTAGTTCTTCAACTTAAACAGACTATTTATACTCAGGTACTCCCGTCAGGCCATATTGCTCACATCTACTCTAGTTGCTTAACAAGGGTTGTTTAACCGTTAGCTTATCACTATTGGTTACCTAATGTGCTCTAGTTTCTTAACATTCTATTATGAAATTAATACTCTTTACTTGAAATTTTTGTTTTTATATTTTGCTCATCCTGGCATTTTACTTTTTTTATGTGTTGTCCTGTTACTTTAGCACATTGACAACTACCCTTATTCATTATGGGAATGTTATTTTAGTTTAACGACTTATTGTCTCGTGCTGTAGTTTTTTTTTAGCTCTCAGTTACACTGTGAGAAATATTTTTAAAATTTTTTTCTTTTCATTTTTTTTTCTTTAAACTGAGAAAAACTTAAGCTGACGGAAAAATTAAAAAAAAAAATTCATAAAAAATCTTTTCATAAAAATACTTTTTTAATTTATTTAATTATCATTTTTATTCTTAATAAAGCTGGTTCTAATATTTTTTTCAAGAATTTTTTTTAAAAGCTCTTTTAGAAATAGTAGTAGAAATACTATTTTTTCTAGCTCACTTAGAGTAATTAAATTTAACATTCCAGCTAAGTTAAAAATTACAGTATAAAATTAAAACTCATAATTTTATAAAAATAAATAAAAATTAATTATTTTCCAAAAATAAGTAGTGTAGTAAGAATTAGTTTTAAAAATTTAATAAAATTTATTTTAGACACACAAATAATTTCAATAAATGCTTAAAATTTGCAATTTAGGACAATGTGTAGTATTTTTGATTTTAGTAGCAAAAATACTACTATTTCAAAATTCACTTAAAACGAGAATTTTTGGCAGTTAAATATAATTAGTTTATTATTAATGTAAATACCTTAAAAAAATACTCTTTTATTATTGCACTAAACAAGCAAGTTGTTATAGCAGTAGAAAAGGTACCTTTTTACTACCTTTTAAATAAGTACTTTTAACAATCACAACAACTTAAATACATTATTTTACAACATAAGAAAAAAAAACTATAGAAAAAATGCCAATAATATCAAGTAAAAAAAAAAAACGGAGTAAATTACTACCTTTTTAAGGTATGGAAAAAAAATCATTTTATTTCTTGTCTGCAACTTACATACCTAAATAATTAATGTTCTCTTTCTAACCATAATGGTATTTTTTGAACCTGCTTTTTAGATTTTAGAAAGGTAGTAAAATACTACTTTTTATAATGTTATAAAAAATTTCAGATTTTTTAGTATTTAGAAAGTATTAACCATTTAAAGCATAGTTTTTAAAAACATAATAATTTTTTTGTTGATTCCACCCAATTGTCAAAAAGTACTAAAATACTACTTTTTATATTTTTTCTAAGAAAATTTATTTTTAATTATTTTATGGCTTATTTTATTCTAATTGCTTTTGATATTTACTATTGTAGGCCTTACTGCACATTATACTATTTTACTAAAATGTACAAAAATACTACTAAAAATAGTCTATACATGTGATACATTTTAATTATTTATAAGATTTTTATTGTTTTTTTCTATTTTATAAAAATAAAATTTTCTTATATCTTTTTGCTAAGTGGCAACCCACTTTTTTAAAATAGTACTAAAAATACTACCTTTTGTAATTTAGTATAAAAATTTTCAAATTTATAAATTTTTCATTTGGTTGTATTTTGCTTATCTTAATCTAAAAAATTCGTTTGAATTAATTTTACTAAAAGCTACTAAAAAAGTACTTTTTTATTATTTCATTAAAAATATATGAAAAAAAAACATGTATTAAAATATTTTCAAATTTCAAATTTTTTATGTTTAAAAGCAACCGTGCAAACTTGAAATTTTTTTTAAAGTGTATTAAAAAAATGTTTGTATTTTCATAGAACACATGGTTGTGGTATTTATTCTCTTTTAAGCAAACATTTCTCTTTTTCAGAAGCTCCTTTTTCTTATTCTCATTTTCTCATCATTTGCCTCCCTCCTTTAAAAAAAAGGACGTCATTTACTGCTCTGCTACATTTCGTTGCACAACATTGCATGTGAAAAAATGTCTTTGTACTTATTCCTCTTTGCCAGTAAAAAGACCTGAAGAGCAAGAGGACCTTTTAATAATAATTAAAGACAATTTTTTTTTTGTTGGGAACCAGAAATCATTTTTTGATGTTTGGAAGAGATAAAAATCTGCGCGTTTGCGCTTTTTTCCTTTGCTTTCAGTCAGTTGTGTGTTTGTCCTTTATTTAGAGCAGGAATATGTCTTAAATATATATTTTTTATTTCTAAAGATTTTATCATTTTTTGTGGAGGTCTTTTTAATGTTTTTATTTCTTGTAAATTAGCTGTTATTAGCTAAATAAACGGAAGTGGTTTTAGTTTGTAGTTGAGGATTTTTTCCTGTGTTTTAGTTCCAGCTAAAAAAATATGAATTTTTTATATGAAAATTTTGGAAAATAGAGGAAGTAATTTAGTGAGGAACTTAAGCAACAGGATGAAAGTGTAGCAGTTACTTAAATAAGTTGCAACTAAAGTAGAAATTATTTACTTAGGCCATTTAAAGTGACAAGTGCCTGTTAGTTACAAGAATCCAATTATTTATAATTTTAGCTTTGAATGATTTTTATATTTAAATGAGGAAAAAAATTTTCTTTTTTTTTATCTCTTTTATTAAAGACTTGCTACAACAATAGTAGCTTCTTTGATAACAAATGTTATTTAAAAAAGCAATAAAAATACTACTTTTTACCTATGAGTCTACATCTTCTAATCATAAAAAAATTCTTTTGCAAAACTGAAAATAATTACTCAATAAAAGTAAATTTTTCAAATAAAGTAGTAGAAAAGATACCTTTTTTAAGTGCCGAAAATTAAAGTTTTTTTTACAAAATTTTACTAACTAAAATAAATACATAATTAAAAAATTTTAAAAGCAAATAAATTAGTATTAATAATACTTTTTAAAAAAGTAGTAAAAATATTTTAATTAATTTTTATTAAAAAAAGTACTGAAAGTACTTTCTATTTTCAGTAATACTTCACCCAGGTTTTTTAACACTCGTTTTAAAAAAATCTTATGTCGATATTAAAAAGTAATCAAAGGTACTTAAAGTTCTAAATTTTAATTTCTTAATTTTGATTCTCTTGCTACTAAAAATTATTTTAAGAACATATATATCAGTTGCCCAAAAATAAAAGTTATGGTTTTAAAAAAGTAGTAGAAATAGTACTCTTTTTTAATTTTAAACATTGAGGTTATTTCTAAACTTTTACAGCCTTCACGCAAATTATGTTATCAAATGGACTTTAAAGCCAATTATACTGTGATTTTTAAATTTAGTATTTAAAAAAGTACTAAAAATACTAATTTTTGCTTTTCTTAAAGAGAAATATTTCGTAAAATGTTTTACTTTTCGCGAAATAATATCTTATTGTTATAAATACTTAATACGTATTACAGTGGGTTTTATATGAAATAGTGTAGTTATAAATCTTATTTAAAAAAGGTAATAAAATTTTATATGTCCTTTATAACTTGAAGTAGAAGATTTTAAATAAATATTTATACAATTCTAGCTTTAAGCAAAAAGTTCAAAATGTTTAAAATTGTACAGTTATTTAAAAAGTCTTTTTCAAATTAATATTAAAAAGTAGTTAAAAATAGTAGTAAAACTACTCCATTTTCCATAAATAAATTTTTTATATGATTATAAAATTTCTATAAAAAATAAAAAAAAAAATTATTACTCCCGGAAAGAGATTAACTAAATTATTTTTTAAAAAAAGTAGTATTAATAATACTACTTAATAATATTCATATAAAAAATATAATCTGTCTATGAATGCGCGTTAGAATAGGAAAATACTACCTTTTTAACTGCATATTTAAATGATGCGATAGTAGATTTTTAACTAATCAATATAAAAAGTATGAGTGCCTTAAAATAATTTGTAAAAATAGTACTTTTTTAACTTTATGCCTTAAATTGAAATATTTATTTTAGTAACTAATAAAATATTAATGTCTTGCATTGTGAGCAAAGAAAAGAATAAGTATGATTACTTTTGAAAAAGTACTAAAAATACTACTTTTCAAAAAGTAGTAAAACTAATACTATTCTAAGTAGGTAAATATTTTTTCTAGCATAGATTTTTTAAAGAAATTTAAGTCAAGGTTTTTAAAAAAGTAATCAGATAGTAAACATATTAAATATATCTGTATAAAAGGCATGGAGCTGCTACTAAAAAGGTACTTAAAATAATACTTTTTAATTTTTTTTTTAAATTATGTTTTTTCAATAACATTGATTTTAATTAGACTTTAAAAATAATAAAATAATAAAGCAATACATTTAAAATAAATGGTAATAAAAATATTTACTACCTTTTAGAAAGTACTTTTTTACTTAAAATGTGCCAGATTTAAATAAAACTTTTTAGTTAATAATAAAATAAATTTCAAATACATTGACAGTCAAACGAAATTAAAAATATATGCCTACTTTTAGAAAAGTAGTAAAAATAGTCCTTTTTTTTAATAGAATTCTTTATTTACATGCAGCACAATTTAATCAAATTTGTTCAAATGGTAATTAAATAACTAATTTTTTTAATGGTTTTGCTTAACAAAACAAAAAAATATGAAGTAAGAAAATAATCATTCTGAGTACCACTGCCTAAAAGGGACAAATTGGTACTATTTTTTATATGTGACATTTTTCGATTTTTTTTAATTAATTAGACAAACGCTATGATCTTCGATAAAGTCGGAAATAAAAAACGAAAAAAGTTTTATTTTTAAGTCAAAGTTCAAGCAAAAGAAACTGCGATAACAGCTAACTATCCCTTTAAATGCGAGTGATGAATTTGTGTCACTAATTTAATGCTAATCTGAGAAAAGTCTTCGTTTTTTAACACTTTCTGTAATTTCTCACCAATTGCTTAAGAAAGAAAAAAAATTCAGATCATCAATCATTGTCAATTTTGTTTTTTTTTTAACGAACCGCAACTGTCATGGCCTGTCATTAGCATGTCAATACAATAAAAAATAAATCATAAAAAGGAATCTTAAATCAAAATTTTACTTTTAATAAAAATTACATAAATTTCAAATGTAAATTTGCCGAAAAATTATTTAAATTTGGTTTCTTTTTCGCTTTAAATGTCAAAATAAAAACCACCCCACTTACTCAGGCCAAAAAAAAAAAAAAAGACTAAAAGACCAAAAGAAACATTTGTCTTTTTAAAGGATAAAAATTCTTAAAAAAGGATCTTTTATTTGTATTAAAAATATTTCTTAACAATGGGGGGTTTTAAAAGGACATTTAAAAATATTAATAGTATGTGTGTGTCTTGGGCAATTAAAGAGGATTTTCCTTTGCGGTCACGTATGTAAAACAACTATTTTTTGGTGTTTTTAACAGTTTTTAACACAACTTGACTTGTTACACTTGAACATTGTTATAAGACAATCTTAATATTTTTATAGTTTCGAGTTAAAAATTACTTTTTTTAAAAATATTTCTAATTGCCCAACAACAAATATTTAATTTACATAATAAGTGGCTTGAAAGTAATAAAAATATAAGGAAAAGATCTTCTTGCCTTTTATCTGAAAATATAAAACTTTAAAATTTAACGAGGTTGGCCCTAGAAATTTTACAATTTTTTTAAGTTTATACTTTTTATACTTTTATAATTTATTCAATAAAGCTTTTCTCTGAAGTAGAAAAGAGTACTAGAAACAGTACCTTTTAAAGATATTGTTTTTTTTTTATTTGAAAACAGTTTTTTTCTTAATACATAACACAAATTGGACAAATTGTTTCACAAAAATAAAATCCAATATTTAAAAAAAGGTAGTAGAAATATTTACTTTTTTATATAAAACAAAAATCATTAAATTTTTATTAAAAATGCTTTAACTATATTTGTAAGGTAAAAGAAAATTTTTTCGCATTTCAAAAATAGTAGTAAAAATACTACTTTTTCATTTTGCTTGACTTTAATCAAAAATGTTTTAGATTTAATACGTAATTACGGACAATTAATCTTCTAAAATTTTACAGTAAAAATATTGTACTAAAAATAGTAGTAGAATTAATACCTTTATATTAAGCTTTACGCTAACCATATAAGTGTTTTCGATTTTTTTAAATGCCAGAAACCAAATTACTCCGAAAAATATAACAAAATAAATTAAAACTTTAATTTTTTAAGAACAACATGTGAAAATACTACCTTTTTCAATTTTATTTTTACTGACAAAAATGTTGAAATATTTTCAAAAATTTATCAAAATATAAACTTTATTTAACATTATGAGATAAAACATTTAAATAAAAAGTAGTAAAAAAGTAGCAGAAATACTACCTTTTTTAGTACATATTTTCCTTACAAAAATGCTTATCTTAAAGATTTTCATTAAAGATTAGGATAGGGCAAAGCGTTTAAATTTTATGAAAATTGTTATTATAA
Source organism: Cistogaster globosa (assembly GCA_937654795.1). Classification (NCBI taxonomy): domain Eukaryota; kingdom Metazoa; phylum Arthropoda; class Insecta; order Diptera; family Tachinidae; genus Cistogaster; species Cistogaster globosa. Next base: position 7,432,716 of record OW569406.1, read on the forward strand.
AGAAACTTTTAATTAAAATTATAAATTAAAAAAGCAGTGTTTTACTACCTTTTAAAAAAATTCACGTTTTTTATACGGATTCGCTTAAAATATTTTTTTTACAAATTGGTATTATTTCAATAAATGTTATTATTTGTTATTATTTCAAAATCTGAGCCTAAGATAACTCTTTTCAAATAAGAACATATACTCAAAAAGGTAGTATTTTTGCTAATTTTTTTAAACGAGCCAGACTTATTATTCTGTTTATTTAAACTTGTATTTTTAATTAGATTTTCCAATTTAAAAAAATAAGTTTTATAGTTTGTAAGCCTTGGTAAAAAGTATTTTTTTTTTCTTACTACTTTTTAAAGAAAAAAGTATTATACGTTTTTAAGGATTTAACGATTTGTTGCCTTATTTTTTATGTTTGAATGGATTTTAAAATAGTGATATTTTTACTACAATTTCCAAAGCAGTATTAGTGAGAACATATTGGATTTAACTCCTCTTTTTGAAGTACTTAATTTAGCTTTCTAAGTTTAATTTTTTATTTTGTTTTTAAAATATATTTTATTAGTTTAATAATTTTTATAGAAAAAAATAAAATTCTCTTTAAAATTATGAAAATCAATATTTTTAACAAAGGTAGTAGATATAGTACATTTTTATACGGAACAAAAAAATATAGAATTGGGTAGAAATTACTATATTTTTGTATTGCTTTACAGGAAAAATTATACAGAAAATTTAATTACAAAAAATAGTAGTAAAAATACTACCTTTTTAATTATTATTATTTTTTTTTTTTTTTTACTTGAAAATATTTTTTACAGATTTTGCCCAATTAATATGAATTTCTTTTTCTATACAATGTTTTGTTTAGGTAGTGAATAAGAATGTTGCCTTAAGTAAAAATACTACCTTTTTATCTACGATAAAAATTAACTTTTTTCTTTTGTTATTATTTTAAATGTCAAGTACTTGGTGGAAAAACGAAAAATTTTATGCTGATATAAAAGTAGTAGAAATACTCCTTTCTTATTATGTTTATTTAAATCTTAAAAACTGATTTAAATTCTTTAATATAGATAAAAATAAAAAAATATTATACATTATATGATTAAATTTTAGCCGTTTTTAAAAAGTAGTAAAAAACTACCTTTTTAATTTTGAACAATTATTTACGATTTTTGAAAAAAGTGATATATTTTCTTTGTGATCTTGAATTATTGCTAATGGTTAGTTACTAATGTGACATATAACATGAAATTTTTACGACTTAGAAAAGTAAGAAAAATAGTACATTTTTTACAAAATTATTTTTTATGCATAATTTTTAAAAAAATTAAAAAAGCATATTTAATAAATATTTAAAAAAAGATTCTACTTATTTACAATAAGAGAAATATATATTAGTTTTTCATCTACAGAAAACATTTATTTTGTCAATATAAAAATATTTTTTGATATCTATCTTATTCTAAGAAAAAAATTCATATAAAATATTCTTTGTACATTCTATGAAAATCTTTTCTCTTTTTATAACATATTAAAACGTGTTTAGTCACAGCATCATATAAAATTTATTATCTTTGCTAATTGATAATTAAAATTTTCAACACATGCTTTCCAAAAAAAAAAAGAAAATCTAGAGACTCATAGTTTTGGTATAAAAATAAATCTTTTTTCCCAAATACATAAGAATTAGGAAAACTTACAGTTTAAAAAATTATAACAACCCTTTTCGCTATCTTGGAATTACTTTCCCTTAAACAAACACATCGATGACAAGTTCTTAATTATGTTTTTTATATTTTGGTAAAAATCTTTTGTTTTTACAGGAAATAAAGTTTTTTATTTTTTAACCCTTTTTAAGGAAAATTTTTCTTTGTTAAAAAGAAAAACCTCAAAAGCATGCAAAATTGTACAACATTTTACTATAATTAATAAAAAGAATAAAACGTTTATACTTTGTCTTTAGGAAATATGTTAGTAAGTCTTGAGAACAAAAATATTTTCCTTTTCTTTCGTACATCTCTTAAAAAACGATTAATAGATTCACTTAACCTTTTAGAACCCTTAAAAGCAAAAATGTTATCATTAAAGGCTTAAATAAAGATTGTGAGTTGTAGACAAAACTTGAAAATATTCAACCTTTAAAAAAGTGCAAAAAATTAGTTTTCAAAAAAAGGTAGGAGGAATAATACTTTATTTTTAAAATTTAAATTTAACTAACGAAATATATTTTTATGAGTTTCTATTGAATTTTTTTAAATTAATTTCATTTCTACAATTTTTAGTACTTTTTTTTATGAAAAAATAAGCAGTAAATTTAATATTATAAAAGTGTGTACGAGGGCTGCTCTATATATTTCTGGCCTAATAGTGAAAATGCGAATATTTATAATCAGAAATGGTTTTATTGTTTTTCAAAGTATTCTCCAGCATGATTTATACACTTTTGCATGCGCTCAAACCAGTTGTCGAAGCACTTTTTCCACTCCGATTGAGACGCCTCTAAAACATATTTTTTGAACACTTCAACAGCTTCTTCTGGCGACGAAAATCGTTGACCACGCATTTTTTTCTTGATGTGCGGAAACAAGAAGAAGTTATTAGGGGCCAAGTCAGGGCTGTACGGCGGTTGACCCATTAATTCGACGTTTTGGCCGGTCAAAAACACTCTGGTTTTAGCCGATGTGTGAGAGCTCGCATTGTCATGGTGAACAATGATTTTTTCTCTTGTTGGTTTTTCGAATTTCTCCGATGACTTCAGGCAAACAAATTGTAGTGTACCACTCAGAAGTGACCGTCCTACGTTGCTCAAGCGGAACAGTCGCCACATGACCAGTTTTGCCGAAGAAACAGGCGACCATTTGCTTCGAAGTGCTTCTTCCACGAACAACTTTCGTTGGATTTTGCTCGTCTTTGAAGACCCACACGGTCGATTGTTGTTTCGTTTCGGGCTCATACGCATAGATCCATGATTCGTCACCTGTGACGATCTTATAAACGTCTTTTGAAGCACCGCAATCGTATTTTTGCAACACTTCTTTGCACCAATCGACACGAGCCTTTTTTTTGAGCGACTTTCAAACTGTGCGGGATCCAACGAGAACAAAACTTTTTTTACGGCCAGGTGTAAATGCAGTATCGAATGTATGCTGGTGGAAGAAATGTCCAAGGATGTCTCTATATCTCGGTATGTCGCATGTCGATCTCGCATTATGAGTTTACGCACGGCATCAATGTTCTCTGGCACAACAGCCGTTTTTGGACGACCTTCACGGAATTCGTCTTTGAGCGAGCTTCGGCCACGATTAAATTCATTATACCAATTTTTCACAGTGCTATAGGATGGTGCTTCATCGCCGTACAAAGATTTAAGTTCATCAATGCACTCTTGTCGTGATGGCACGAAAATGTTCACGAGTTAATTCCATTTTTTTCTATATTAATTTTTTCAAGTCACTGTAAACAACACAAATAATGGGCGTACGTCAAAACGTTTTGAGTACGATTATGCTTAAAAATGGCAAACTTTCCAATGGAAATGTCAGATTGCACTTGGCAGCACTCAGTGTTGACAGGCCAGAAATATATATAGCAGCCCTCGTAAAGTTTTCTTATTTTTACTTTCTTTAAAAATTGTTTGTTTTTTTAAATAAATACAATTTTTAATACTTGTAATAATTGATATATAAATAAAAATCTTGAAAAATATTGACAAGTGTTTTTTAACCGTTTAATCAAAAAATCTTTTACGTGTTGGGTGATTTTACGTTTAAACATAATTAAAAATTATATAAACAAGAAACGTTAAATTTTAAATACAAAGTGCGTAATTCTAATTGATTTTGTAAAAAAGTAGTAGAAATACTACCTTCTTAGAATTATATAAAATTTCCACAAAATTAAAAAGGTAAAAACAAACTTCATGTAGACATTAAAATTTTATTTTATTTTGCATATTTCTATAATTTTATTTAAAAAATCAATTGAACATTTGGCTTTAACAATTAAATAAGTAAAAATACTACCTTTTTCAAAAAATTTTTTCAAAGTACATATTTATTTTGTTAACAAAGTTAGTGTTTTTGAAATTGGAAAACAGAATTTCTTTAAAATTGTTAAAAATAGGACATCATAAAATGTTTAGCTAAAACAGATTTTTTTTTTAATCTAATTAAGTTTTTAAGGAAAATTCATAATTTGATATTTTTTAGTAGCAAATTATAAAATTGCTTAATTTATTAAACAAGAAGTAGAAATTTTACTTTTTATTTTCAGCTAAAAATCATAAATTTATATGTTTTTAAGTAAAAAAATATTTAAATTGTTTTTTTTATTTTTTTTTTTGCTAAAAAGTAGTAGAAATACTACTTTCTATTTTTGGGTTAAAAATTATAAATTTATATTTTTATAACCAAAATATTTCTAAAATTGAAATTTTAAACAGTTAAAAAAAAGTAGTAAAAATACTACTTTTTTATTTTCACCTAAAAATCATAAATTTATATTTTTATAACCAAAATATTTTTTAAATTGTTATTTTAGATATTTTTTAAAAAAGTAGTAGAAATACTACCTTCTTATTTTTAGCTAAAAATCATAAATTTATGTTTTTATAAGCAAAACATTTCTAAAATCGTTATTTTAAATATTTAAAAAAAAGTAGTAGAAATACTACTATTTTACTTTCAAAAAATCATCATAATATTTTTTTTAATTTTTTCAAGCTTAGAAAGCTTTTTAAGGATTATAAGCTAAAAATAATTTTCATTTATTTTGTTATAAAGGAAAGGCTTCGAATGTTTTACTTTTTTCTGATATCCTTTAATGGTTTTAATAGAATCCTCCTGCTCTTTTTTTTTTTTTTGTAAGCCAGAGTACAATTGACTACAAGGGTGTTAAAGATTTATTAGCATTAATTTGTGTATAAATCTGCTTTCATTACAAAACGTTTAATTTTGGCTGTAAAAGGGTTTCCTTATTATCCTTTACATGCATTTGTAGTGGCGGCTCACCCCATTATTTTAGAATGTATGCAAAAATGATTAATTGCCTTCTTTTTTGCATTTAGGCATTCATATTTAATGTTAGTTTTTTATATTGTTTGTTTTTTGCATTTGTTGTTGTTTTTTTCTTTATTTATTTTTTTTATTTGTTTGTGGCATTGTATGGGTTAATTAAGCATTGCTTTTTTTCAAACAACTTTTTGTTGGTTTTTCTATTCAAAACGCATTGGAAAGGGATTTTAAAATCGTAAATCAATTGCTTTTTGTTATTTTTTTTTTTTTTTTGTGAATTGCGTTTGTTGGTTTGGTCCATTTGCGGTTAATTAAGGAACTTTTTTATATGTTTTTGTTTTTTTTTTTTAACTTTAAATGATTTAGATGTTATTCAGTAAAGAGTTCATAATTTAGGAAGTGAGTAAGTGAAAAGAAAAGTGTGAAACAAAATTAAGAAGAGTTTTGAGAAAAAAATCTCAGTTTAACTGCAATGGTTTTAGCACATAAACTGCTATTAGAATAAGTTAAACTACTAATATAAGTAGTGTTTGGAATTATACTAACAGTATAAGTAGTTTTTCTACTGGTATAAGTAGTCAAAATATTTGTGTAAGTGTTAAAAAAAACTATAATCAAGAGTTATGCTAGAAAATCTGATGCTCAGCTTGAGATTTGAGTAGTCTTTACTAGTAAAGGGTGTCACAAAATTTACACAAGATTTAAATTTGTCGTCTTTTACGATATCAAGTTCTGGCAGCTAAAAATAAAACATGTTTTTATAACTGAAGAAACTTGTTAAAATAAATTAATAGGAGGATGCTGATTCTTAAACAAAATAATCTTAAGGGTTAAGAGAAACCTTGTTGGATTGTTGAAAACAAAATGCATCCACTGTTTGGTGCACTATTCACATTAATTTTTGATCAGTCTTTGTTTGTACCAAAGACTTAATACAAAGAACTAAATTAAAGTACACATGCTGTTACTGAAGAGTTTCCTGGCCGGAAGCTAATAACTATTGAATTTAATTCTTTTTTCTTTTAAACCATCTTCTAAATACAGTTCTCAAGAAATGCTTTTCCAAACTAAAGAAGAAAAATAAAAACATTTTTCTCAAAGTAATTTTCTAATACAAATAAATAATTTTTATGTTTAAAGAAAAATTTTCTTTTTGCAAATAATGTTGATGATCGTAACTTATAAAATAAACAGACTCAAACTAGAACTAGATATAAAGGACAAAAAGAAAATGTCAAAAATTTAATATTGTTTTAAGACATGGAATACAACAAAAAGAACAAAAATAAACCATAAACTATGACACAATATAAAAAGGATATTTTTAAGAAAACAGGAAATAAAACTTCACACTCACCACCCCTCAATAACAAAACTACAATTAAAAAAAAACAACAACAACAACTAAAAGTGCAAAAAAAAATAATAATAATATGTGAATGTTTTTCAACGTAAATCATTGTTCAGGACATTTAAACAATGGCTGTTATAATGAGAGCAGTTTATGTTAAGGCCACTCACTCTAAGAACACCCAGACAAGATAATTTTCTAGCATTTGTTTTAAACAAAGGTGCTTTCAATGTAAAATGCAAAGGATTCACTAAATTAAAGATTGTTTTAAAAATTATTACATAAAGAAAACTAGAACAAGCCAAGACACACAAATTATCAAGGTGATCATCGTTGCCTAGCAACCACCATTCTTTTCTTTTTGTTTGTGACACATAAATCCTCCATAATTAACGGGGAAATTATAAATTAAAATTTTCTGAATATGTTTAATTTATAGCCGACACATTTTTTTTTTTTGCAACAATTTTTGCAATTTTTAAAGTTCGATGCCTTTTTTTAAAAGGAATATTGTAAAAAAATTTCCTAATTGCTGGGAGGGTTTGTGCACTTGAACTGGTTGATTCTTTTTACCATCTCTAAAGGATTTTAAAATTAGAACATTAAAAAAAGGTATGAAGACAACAGTTTTATTGCAAATTAAAGACAAGAAACGTTTTAATAAAAAAAAAATCAATCAAATGGAAATAATTTCTTAAAAATAAAACAACAAAAGCAGTTAAGATGTTCAATTTAAATGTAAAAAGGTTTAGTTTAACATTTCTAAAGAGAATTTTTTCAAACAGATTTTGCGAACATCCCGCAAAAGATTTTGTTGTGTTCGAAGCCTAAAAGTAATTTACAAGAGAAATTCGTAGGAGTTTTTTTTTGTTTTTTGTATTTTTCAGCTTTCAAATAATATTTTCCAGCTTAAGAATTTTTTCGAACTTATGTTCGAATTTTTCGAACATTAAAAAATATTCAGTTTTTCATAATTTTAATAAATTTAGCTTAAATAACTTCTTTAACAAAAATTTTTTTGCTAAAAATTAGTTTCAGACTTAAATCATGGCTTTTCGAACATTAGCATAGAAGTTACTTAAAACTTTTTTTAATATTTTTTAAATCTAAGATTAAAACGATATATGAAATAAAATTTATTTTATTAGTGTCTTTTATTTCAAAATTCGGAACTATAAGCATTAAGTTCGAATTTTTCGAACTTAAAACAAACCTAAAATTATTTGTAGATTTAGTGATTTTGCTCTAAAGTACTTACTACAATACAATTTTATTTAAAAAAATCCAAATAAACTCATATCTTTTCGAATATTTAAATAAATTATATATTTTAGTTACATTTTATATTATTAAAATTCGGAAAACAAATAATTGAACTACTAAATATTTTAAATGATTAATTGTTATTGTATTAAAAATAATTTGGGCTGTCACAAGCAATAAACTACATTTTACAGTTTTCGCAGCAAAATTTTAATTTTCGAACATTGAAAATAAAACCAATTAACCAAAATTAATCTTTAATTAAACTGAAAATTCTAACATAAATTATAATTTCCAAATTAAAAAAACAATTCCTTTGAATTTTGGATATTAGAATTCGAATATTAAAGATAAAAATAAAGGATCATCCAAAAAACGCGCCTACATGTTTCTTTGAAATAAAACACAAACTATTTGCAATTTTTTCAAGCTGTTTTTTTATTAAAAGTATGATCCATTACAATTATAGGTGGAATAGAATATCATTCAAATGTCCACCATGACTGAGTCTGCAGACATCAATCCGAATATCGAAATTTTCAATGACTTTCCGACATGTTGCTGATGTTATTTTACGAATTGCAACTTGAATGTTGTTCTTTAGATCATTAATTGTTTGTGGCCTGTTAGCATACACTCGACTTTTCAAAAAACCCCACAAAAAATATCTAATGGTGTTAGATCACATGACCTTGGAGGCCAATTGAAATTTGCATTTCGTGAAATTACACGTTGAGGAAATTTTGATCGCAAAAGCGTAATGTTTTCTAGAGTTGTGAGACATGTAGCACCGTCTTGCTGGAAATAGACATCAGACACATCAATATGATTCAACTGTGTCCATAAAAAGTCTCTCAACATTGATTGGTATCGCTCAGCATTCACAGTAACAGCATTTCCAGCATCATCTTCGAAGAAAAATGACCCAATGATTCCATTTGCCCAAAATGCACACCAAACAGTAACTTTTTGTGGGTGTAGAGATTTTTCATAAATAACACGAGGATTTTTATCACCCCAGATACGACAATTTTGCTTAATGACAAATCCATTCATTCTGAAATGAGCTTCGTCACTAAACAAAATTTTGCTTGAAAACAATGGATCTGTTGTTCGTTGTTCAATAATCCGTTGTTGCGTTGTTGCAATGTGTATGTGTCCATTGTTAAAGCTGTACTACCTTCTAATAAAACAAAATGGCTTATGTCATTTAAAAAGATGTCACGTGTAAAAATTATATAGTGCTGACATCTAGGCGTCACATTTGGATGACTAAAGTTCTAAAAAAAGTGTTTAAATATTCATAAAATTTAAATATTTAAAATTCGAAATTAAGTTTAAATTTTCAAAAATTCAGAAACCCTAAGAAAGTGAATTTAATAAAATCTTATATCATAATTTGTAATTTATATTTATTAGAATATGTATAGGAAAATATTTTTCGAAAATAGAAAAATTAGAATGATTATCGTAAATCCAATTTAAATTTTTTTTTAACTCTTACTAGACAAAAATATTGCTTGGTTTTTAAGATCACGAAAAGTTTTCGAACTTCGAAATTTCGAAATGTTTTCGAACATCGAAATTAGGAAAAAATTTCGAACATTGAAAAACTTTGAATTTTTCATTTCACATAAATTAAATAATTGAACTTAATTTTTTCTTCTGAAAGCATATGGATTGTACTTTGAACATTAGAACGTTTGTTGAAGCTCTAAACGATTCAACATACATTTACTTAACTTTTCAAAAACTATAACTCAAGGCTCAGTTAGGACATGAATCATAGATCGTTACAATGAGAATCGAAAGAAATGACACATGAAAGTTGTTGTTGTTCTATAAAAGAAATTTTCACAAATGGAGCGTTATTTGACTTGAATTTGTTTTTTTTTTTTTTAATTATCGTGAGAATTTGTATGATTTGTTGATTTTTTTAAGTGTCAGAGATTTTTGCTTTCAAAATTTTGATTTATTTTTTTTTCTATCTCTTTTAAATTTAATGGAAAAATCTTGTTCAACAATATAATTTAAAAAAAAAGATTTTTAAAATGTTTTATTTTAATCACTTTTTCTTTGATTGTCACTTTGTAAGTGTCCCATTTATAATTATAACTATCGTCAGTTAACTTAAGCAGTTAAAGATATTAAATGTAAGAACAAGTCCTGTAAAAGGATAACTGGTTTTATAATTTATTCTTTATTATTTTTATTTTTTAACTTGTTGTCATACTTGTCAAATATCAAATGGATAATTATTTAGAAATATGTGCAAGTAAAAGGTAGTGCCTAAAGGAATGTTAATTTGGAAAAAGCTGCCATTAGTGCGTCCCTTAGAAAACAACACGATTTGTTAGCTGAATGTTTTGACTTGGGGGGAAAAATTACGTGAGAGAACAAAGTATTTTTAATTGCCGAAAAATATTTTAAAACAATTAATAATTAATAAAAGCCATATTTCGAGAAATATTATCTTAATAGAAGTAACACGTGCTGCTAGAAAACCTAATAAATTCACAACTTGTTCTCTTAAGACTCGGATTTTGTGCTGGAGGTATCACTGAAGCATCCATATTGCAAAACAGGATTCATCGAAGAAAATATTCGAGAAAAAAAAATGGTTGTGATATAATACCAAAAACCATATTATGTTCTCTGCAACAATATACGGTTAAAGTGAAAAAATTATAATTGTTTCAAACAATACTTTAGTCACGATAAACATAATTCTTATTGAGATTTGATTATTATACAATTTAACAAACTAAAAAATGGAATTGATTTAAAAAATTTTTGGTAAAATTCCATCTACTTAATTTTCGTAATGTCCCGAACATAGTATGGTTTTCCTAACCATAATATTAACAAATATTTCACTTTCAGTAACTTTCTAGATGTTTACTACACTCTGGGTAATTAGAGACGGTCCTTCAATTGTATAATTGGAATTCTTTTTCTCTTTAAATTTCCATTAAGAAAATTATTACAAACTAAAGAAAAATGCTGTGTTAATTGAAAATTTCCATAAATTTTGTGACACCCTTTAATAGAAAATTTAACTTTATAAAGTCTTATTTCTTATAAACTGTAACATTTAATTGTTTCATAAATATTTTGACATATTTTCTTCTTGTATCCCATTGTCCTTTTTTTTGGTTACTTTTAATTGAAATGTCACGATGACAAGACAAGACAAGACACAACATGACATTTAGAGCGTTAGTTTGTATCCTGTTGCTGTATATACCAGTTAAACTGGCCAATTATTTCATATGTTTTTTTTTTATTCTCTTAAGGATTATAATGGCAAAAGAAAATGAAAAGGGTTACATGACCACAAACAAAAAGAGTTTAAAACATTTACAAACAACATTTGTTACAATTGTTTTTAAAATTTGTCGCTTTTAAACCTTTATAAACTGAAAACAAATTATGCCTTGTTATCCGTTCAATACTTTCACATTTATTTCGAAATAAAATGCAAGTTGTATGACATTTTATTTATTTTTAAAATAATTTTTTTTATCTTGCTAACGACTTGATGAATATTGTTGAAGACTTTCTTTTTCTTTTCTTATTTAAAAGTCAATTTTTATAACTAAAAGCAAACATTATTGACAGCTGTCAAAAATTATGTATTAAAATAATTTTTTTTTCAAACAGATTAAATTTATTTCAAGGTTTTTTATCGCTCAGTTTCAACTGTTAAACTTTGGGGGTTGTTCGTTTTGGTGTGAAATCATTTTTGTTTGTTTTTTATTCAGACTTAAATCTTAAAGAATTTGATAACCAACTGATTATTTGTCCCTTACTTTAAGTTATAATTTCTGTTATCTTGGTTATCTAATAAAAAAAATATTAATAATCAAGCGAGGTTGGGGGAGTTTAAGGCTCTTCTAGGAATTTTTAAATTGTAATAAAAAATTTAATGGGGAGAAATTTTCTCACAATTCCAATTTTTATTCTGTTGTCAACAATAAATTAAACAAGTAAGAATGTGTAGTCAGCTATGCCAAATCTTATTTACCCTTCACCATGTATCTAAGTCTACTTAAGTGAAACAACTGCAATCAAATAACTAAATATTGACTTGAGAGAGAATTAAAAAATTAAAAAAAAAATTACATAAAAATGTCATCGGCTCTTAATGGGTTAGGCACTTTTTTTAAATTTTACTATTTCCTAAAAGATCTTTTTAAAAGCTGTTAAATGATACCCATATTGACCAAATTGATATTCGAACTTTTTTATGAAAATTTCAGAGGCCCATAACTCGATAAATATGGGCGAGCGCAAATATTTTCTCCTGATATATTTTTCCTTATTATTTTATTCTCTATCGTTCCATACATTTGTTTTTTTGATTGGTTACTTCGTTGGTGCAAATGATTTGGATAAAATAGAGTCAGGCGTGGTATTTAGCCCTCTTCCTCGAGGAACATGGACCGATCCTGCTGATTTTCAAATTAAAATTTTCGAAACTATGTCTGATCGATTGGCGTATTTAAATTTTCTGTAGCTGATCTAGTTTTTTAACAAAGTTGACTGCATAAGAAGTCAGAATTTATAGACTTTATGGGGTCGGAGATGGATACTGTAGAAGCGGAATAACGGAACTAAGATGTACTCCTTTCAATTCTTCTTAACGTTGCTTTATTTATATTTGTGCCCGCAGCACTCAGTCATTTCTTAAACGATCTTGAAGGTTTTTTCTCGTTTTTAAAACAGTTTTCAAAATTAAAGGGTGTCCCCATACAATGAACCTATTTTTTACATGTTTAATAAACGTAAAATGCACCACTTTAAAATAAAAAAAATCTGCGCATTACTATAGCTTCCAAGAGCACAAAGTCATACAAAAATTTATGAGGGAGTTAAAGGGTGTGCCCATAGGTGACGTAAATTCATTTATATTGGCCTATCTTTTGATACCGTTATAGAAAAACGCTTGGATTGATTAGAAGGGCGATAACTATGACCGTTGTAATAAAAAGTATAATGATTCAAAATTAAAGGGTGCCCTAATAGTTATTTAATTTCATGTTTATGGCCATTTTTGAACCGTTATAGGAAATCGCTTGGAAATTAGAAAGACCATTATAATAAAATGTATAATGATATAAAATTAAAAATTAAAGGGTGCCCTAATAGTTACTCAATTTCATGCATATGTATGGTCATATTTTTAAAAAGTTTTAAAAAACAGTTGAAATTTACATAGAACCTGTATAGCAAGGTCCACTATAAAAAATCCAAATTTGGAAATTAAAGGGTGTCCCAATAGTTAATGCAATATGATATGTGAGACCAAACATTTTAACCGTTATAGACAGAAAGCTGAAATTTACAAGATATCTGTATTGCTAAATCCGCTACAACAATTAAAATACAATTTGAATTTAGAAATTAAAGGGTGTTCCCATAGTTGATGTAATTTGATATATAAAGCCCTGTCTTTTGAAACGTGATATGAAAACACTTGGAAATTAGTCCACTACTTTGTCTGGTATAACAAGAAGTATAAATATTTTAAATTTATTAAAGGGTGTTTCAATAGTTGTTATAATTTGATGTATGTAGGCCAAATGTTAAACGATTATAGAATCTGTATTGCTGAGTCTACGGCAATAGCAAGTATAAAATTTTAATTTAGATTTTAAAGGGTGACCCAATAGTTGATGTAATTTAGGGTATTATTCTCTGTTTAGAAGTTGGTTTTTTGCACGAATTATTGAATAAAAGTTTAAAGTTACAAGTTTCGACTTTCAATTTGGAAGGTTTCACTTGATTGTAAATTCCAGCCTGATATTTTTAATTTAATTTTCAGCTCTGACTGGATTTTTATTAACTTAACAAACCTTCGATACGACAATAATATACTCTATGAGTCTAAGGAGACTGCGAATACTCAATGACATATTTTAGCAAACTTGCGTCTGTAACAAGCGCAAACATCCACATCACACATAATAGTGACCCGGAAGAGACTAAATCTGTTCCGAAAGCAGTCAATAATGTTTGCAGGTATTTTCTAAGGCTTTTCAATATAATCGATGTTTCTTCGTTTCAAAAAACAAAAAAAAACTGCAGATATTGCTCAGCAGACCATCTGCCGTCTTCCTTGGAGCATTCGTTATTTTTTTCACTACATCATTCAAAAAACTTTAGTGACGATTTTTCCCATTTTGCAATGATTTTCATATCTACCGAATCAATGCTATCTGAGGCGAGATTACACCAGGTATCCACTCCCAAAAACCTTCAAGCATGATTTATTAACATAATTCTTCAAAACTAATTAAAGAATTGTAGCAAAACGAATTCAAAACAAAATCAATTTCATTTCTAAGAAATAAAACAGTCAGTTCAGAGAACACGTTCCATTAGCGGCTTAGAAAAGGAACTCCAAAACTTTAATTTAGTTTATTTAAAATAAGCATGAAATGGAAGTAAATTATACAAGAAATTATGTGACAGTAACGAAATTTTTGCACACTTAATACAAAAAATGCAATAAAGCACAGATAAAAGGCATAGAAAATTCAAAATTGAGTTGAATAATAAAATGCCGAATAAAGAGACAGACTGACTGACCAGTCTCTATGTTTTTTTTTTTAGTTTTTCTCCCTAAAACAACATCTGTCTCATATTTGAAAAGCAATGAAAACGAAAGTGATAAAATTGAAGAAAAAGAAATTGCAACATATTTTCTTTTTAATCTAAATAGAGTGAAGAAGATTAAATAAACCACACCGCTCTGCAGGATACTTGTGTACAACTGTGCGTGTGTATGTGTGTGTGTCTTTGTGTTATTCAACCAATATGACTTGAATGTTCAGGACAGTAGCTTGTATTACACAGGGGTTTTAAAAATTCAGATCTTTTAAGACGGAAATTTCCTTTAAGAATGTGTATTTATTCTTTAAAGATTATTAATCACATGTCGTATTAAAAATAGTAAAACTTTTTAGCTTCAGGAAAGGTTTTATTTATCAATTGACCTTTCTGTTCCCCTTCTTTTCCCACCAAGTTTTCTTTGTACATTTATGATTAAGCAAATATTTGTTTATTAAAACTATATTTATGATATTCTAAAAATTCCCTCTTCTTCATATTAATAAATTCAAAAGAATGTCTAAGCCTCATAAGGTCATTTATATTTTGTCATATCAAAATAATTTGTAAGTCAAACTGTGAAAGACTAAAATTTTTAAAATTTATAAATGTATGATTGAGATCACCTTAGTAGATTAAGATAGCAAACATTTTAATTTAGGACCTTTAAAATTTTTAAATCTACTTTTTTTAAAAAGGTAGTAAAAATACTACTATTAAAAATTTATAAAAATTTATGATTTTGTATACAAAATATTTTATTTAGGTTAGTTTCTTTTAAAAACAGCAATAAAAAATAATTTTTAAAATAGGTAGTAAAAATACTACTATTTTTATTATAATTAAAAGCTGTATTCATATGTTTTAAATATACAAATTCTGAAAAGTTAAAATAAAATTAAATATTTTTTTAAATAGTAGTTAAATAAAAAGTTAGTAAAAAAGACTACTATTAAAAATTTATGATTTTGTATACAAAATATTTTATTTAGATTAGTTTCTTTTAAAAACAGCAATAAAAAATAATTTAAAAATAGGTAGTAAAAATACTACTATTTTTACTATAATCAAAATTTGTATTCGTGTGGTTTTAATATACAAATTCTGAAAAGTGAAAATAAAATTAAATATATTTTTAAATAGTACTTAAATAAAAAGTTAGTAAAAAATACTACTATTAAAAATTTATAAAAATTTGTGATTTTTTATACAAAATATTTAACTTAGGTTAGTTTCTTTTAAAAACGGCAATATAAAATAATTTTATAAATAGGTAGTAAAAATACTACTATTTTTATTATAATCAAAATCTGTATTCATGTGTTTTTAATATACAAATTCTAAAAAGTTAAAATAAAATTAAATATTTTTTTTAAATGGTAGTTAAATAAAAAGTTAGTAAAAAATACTACTATTAAAAATTTATAAAAATTTATGATTTTGTATACAAAATATTTTATTTAGGTTAGTTTCTTTTAAAAACAGCAATATAAAATAGTTTTAAAAATAGGTAGTAAAAATACTACTAATTTTATTATAAACAAAATTTATATTCATGTGTTTTTAATATACAAAATCTTAAAAGTGAAAATAAAATAAAATATTTTCTTTAAAAAGTAGTTAAATAAAAAGTTAGTAAAAAATTCTACTATTAAAAATTTATGAAATTTTATGATTTGGTTACAAAATATTTTATTTAAGTTAGTTTTTTTTTTTTAAACAGCAATATAAAATAGTTTTAAAAATAGGTAGTAAAAATACTACTAATTTTATTATAAACAAAATCTGTATTCATGTGTTTTTAATATACAAAATCTTTAAAGTGAAAATAAAATAAAATATTTTCTTTAAATAGTAGTTAAAAAAAAGTTAGTAAAAAATACTACTATTAAAAATTTATGAAAATTTCTGATTTTGTATACAAAATATTTTATTTAGGTTAGTTTCTTTTAAAAACAGCAATATAAAATGATTTTAAAAAAAGGTACTAAAAATATTACTATTTTTATTATAATCAAAATCTGTATCATTTGTTTTTAATATACAAAATCTTAAAAGTGAAAATAAAATGAAATATTTTTTTTTTAAATAGTAGTTAAATAAAAGTTAGTAAAAAATACTACTATTAAAAATTTATGAAAGTTTATGATTTTATATACAAAATATTTTATTTAGATTAGTTTCTTTTAAAAACAGCAATATAAAATAATTTTAAAAATAGGTAGTAAAAATACTACTATTTCAAATATTATTAAAATTGAAGTTTAAAAATTCTGAAAACTCTTAATAAAAAAATGTTATCTTAATATAGTATTTAAAATATTACCATGCCATACAAATGTCATAAAAACGTTAAAGAACTAGAAAATAAAAAAATTTTAAAACGTAGTTAAATACTACTATTAAAATATAATGAAGTTTATGGAATTAATAATGTGTACATATTCTATTAAATCCCTTTTCATTAAATTGAAATTTTAAAAACTGTACATTAATAAGTTTTTCAAAAAAAGGTACTCAAAATACTACTATTTTAATATAATAACCTGCGAAAATTTCAGAAAGCACATAGCATTTGCCCAATCTTTTTATGTTGTTACAAAAAGTCTTTACATCTCTTAAAAAATCATATTAAAAATAGTTAAAAAGGTACTAAAATACTACTTTTTTAAATAGTAGTGTTCAATTTATAAAAAATTAAGTGTTGTATTTATGCATACGAAAATATCTATTTAATGATTTTTTGCTGTTCCAAACAACTTAAGACGGTTTTTATTGTAAAATATGGTAAGATATAATTCTAAATAGGAGGAATATACTACTTTTTTTAATAAAATCTTTATCAATAGTTTTTAAGCAAACGCTCTATTTAGTAACGTTGCGTTGCTGTAAAAAAAGTTTAAAGTTATTCTATAATATATTAATTAAAAAAGGTACTGAAAATACTACCTTTTAGAAATTCTAAATTTCTTAGTAGATTTAAGAAAAATGACGAATTTGATGGCTATTTGCTGTGTAATAAATACGTTTACCTTAAAATATTTGTAGATAAAGCACTTTGAAAAAAGTAGCAAAAAAGATACTTTTTTAACTACTAAAAATTTTTGTTTTTACATAAACTGCATTACTATTTTAATATTTTATTTTTAGCAGTATAGTCATAGCTATAAAATTTAATAAATAATTAAATAAATAATTTAAAACAAAAGTAAAAAAGTATTGTATAAATTGTTAATTTTGCACTTTAATAAAAAAGTTGTTGTAGTAAAAATACTACTATTTTTATAAGAAACAAAATATATTATATTTTTTGTAAATTTTAGGTTTTTAATTAAAACAATAAATTTTTATGAAATTTTTTTTTTAATTTACTACAAATTATAAACTCTAAGTTTAAAAAAAGGTAGTTAACTACTACTTTTTTAGCTTTGCTAAAAAATGGGATTCTAGTGTTACACAAAAATTTTTCTTTGCGTTTTCATTTTGTAAAATATATTTACGACAATTTTTACAATATCAACAAATTTAAAAAAAAATTATATGTCTATATATCATAACTTTGTGCCTACATACTTTGATGTTCACCATGAATCTTCTTCGCTCTTGGATCTATTTCTTTTGAGTGATTTATCATTTTTGAAAAGTTCCGGACAAGTTCAATGTCCATTTTTATCGCATCACTCGTTAATTTTTTCTTGTTTTAATTTTAAATGCTTACCTAAGGTACGTTCTGACGAATATGTTGAGTACCGTGATTACTCTTTACTAAATTTGGATATGCTACGTTCTGGTATTTCGGAATATGACTTTTCACCATTCTATGCTACTAATAACGTAAATGACCAGCTTTCGTTGCTTGATTCACTGATATGTAGACTATTCTCATTTGTCCCAATTTCTAAGTTTAAAGTTAAACATACCGCAACTGAATGGATGAAATCAAAAAAAATAATTCATGCTATATCGCTCAGAGATATTGCGTATAAAATATTCATGAATCATCGAAATACATATAACTGGAGTATATACTGCAAGTATAGAAATAAAGCTAAAAAAGTCATCCGTAATGTCAAAAAAGGTCATTATTCCAAATCATTTGAAAGCTTAAATACAAAACAAATGTGGAATCGTCTGAGAAATTCTTGCTCTAGTAATTTAATGCAAAATACTGATAGTATAGATGTTAATCAATTGAATGATTTTTTTTCAAGCAACTTAAACACAAATTTAGATGATTCATTTGAATTCAACCTAATTAATGAATACTCTGATAGTTTTTCTTTTTCTGGCATTGACTTAGCTGAATTGTATGCAGCATTTTCTAAAATCAAATCTAATGCCTGCGGTGTTGATGGAATACCACTGAAATTTTATAAAATCGTTTTCCCATTGTTATCTGATCGAATTCTTTATCTTATCAATGGCATCCTAACCACATCAACTTTTCCTACTCAATGGAAGCGTGCTAAAGTAATTCCAATACCAAAAGTAGGAAGCTCTTTTGATATACGTAATCTAAGGCCTATTAGTGTCCTACCAGTACTATCCAAAGTTTGCGAGCATGTTATGATGTCGCAAATAAGTTCCCACATTTCCAGTTTTTCCTTACTGAATGATAAACAAACTGGTTTCCGTAGAAACAGCAGTTCATCTTTGGCGCTCCTAGGAATTACTGAAACAATAAGGGATGAAATTAATAAGAACAATACCTCTATTTTAGTCTCTTTGGACCTATCTAGGGCTTTTGATCATGTTGATCATAAGAAAATGGTACAGAAGCTTAGCACTGAGTTCAGGTTTTCCAGAACAGCATGCTTACTTGCATACTCGTACTTAAGTGACCGTCAACAATTTGTTTTATTAGAGGGTAGACAATCAAATATGCAAACAGTTAACTCGGGAGTAGCCCAAGGGTCTGTTCTTGCGCCTTTATTTTTTTCAATGTACCTCAATAATTTATTTAGTATAATTGACTCACAAGCTTGTACGGTATATGCATATGCGGATGATATACAGCTTTTATTTCGCCAACACCAATCTCTAAGGGACATGCAGATTGAAATTAACTGCAAGTTAAACGATGTTGAAATGTGGATGAGGTCAAACAATTTTTCAATAAACCCAAATAAAACAAAGGTAATGCGATTTGGTCCGCCATCTTCCGAGGAGATTACTGTTTCGATGTGTAATACTGAAATACAATATGTTAGTAAAACAAAAATTCTGGGTGTCACATTAGATGATAAACTTAGCTATTCCGATCATATAAATACAGTTGCCTCAAAAGTAAATTTTACTCTGCGACGGCTATACTCACTTAAAATTTACTTGCCGTTTCATGTTAGGTGTAAAGTGGCACATGCGTTGCTAATGTCCCGGATTTTGTATTGCATTAATGTATTTTCCTGTACCACATCAAATGGTATTCATAGAATTAAACTCTTGATAAATAAGATTATAAGATTTGTATTTCAGCTCAGAATCAGAGATCATGTTTCAATGTATGTCCAACGATTTCTAAAGTGTTCTTTCTTTGATTTTCTAACTGTTAAACTTTTGATGAGCTTTTATGCTATTGTTAAAAACTCGAAACCGTCTTTCTTATCTTGCCGTATACGTTTTATACACTCTTCTAGGAATGTGCAAATCTTTATTCCTAGGATAACTAATTCACTGTTTGAAAGATCTTTTCTTGTAACAACTGCTCGCTATTGGAACAGGTTGCCAAGGGACTTGAGGTCATTTAGTTTCTCGTCAGTAGTTTACCACAAAAAGTTGATAGAATATTTCATTCTATAAATAATAATAATATAAATCCAATTGTATCTTATTATAGAAAAATTAAAGATTTCTTTTATTGATCATTGCTATGTCGGTATTATATTATTTTACTCTTGCAGTTTTCATAACGTATTGTTTTAAATTGATGCCGTATATAATAATTTTTTTACAATTTTTATTATAATTTTTAAAATTTATTTCCTAACTTTGTAGAGTTATATTACATATATATTTTACCATTGTAATATTTTTTGGCCTTATGACGGCTTTTATTATTACAAAATTTGAATAAATAAAAAAAAAAAAAAAAAAAGGAGTAATACTACTACTTTTCTATCTGTAAAAATAAATTTTTAGAGTTGTACAATTAAATGCATGATACCTGCTTAACACATAAATACGTACATTTATATGCAGTTTTTTATTTACAAATTGCAATTTTTTTTTTTTTTTGTTGCGAAAAAATTGTATTGAAGTAAAAATACTACTTTTTTATAACTACGTATTAAAGTTTTATGTTTTTATGTGCCTTTTAAATTAACTTATGTATATTATTAAAAAAGAGGAATTTTCTTCTAAACTGTCAATTATTTACCTCTGCCCTGAAGTCCTTGTAGCAAAAAATACTACTTTTTTATATTATAAATATTTTCAGTTTCTGCATATTTTTGGATTGTTAAAACGTATTCTTATGTTCCTTTTTATGCCCGACCATAAAATTTACTACAAAATTTGTAGGTTTTATTATTTAGAAAAAGGTAGTAAATATACTACTTTTTAAAAATTGCAAAAATTTTTTTGTTTCTTAATAAAACCGCCTTTTGTGGTATTTGTTAATTGATTTGAAAAAAAATGATTATAAATATTTTTTTTCAAATAAGTATTAAAAATACTACCTTTTTTTTAATTTAACAAAAATCATTTTATTTGTAATTAATTTAATTTTTATGATTTGAAGGGTTTCGAAATATTTGTTTTATACAGAATTTCAGTTAAATTCATTTTTAATTACTTTATTAGCCATTGTTCGCGTGGGTAATTTTATCTCTTATTTATTTGTCATTTAATCTGTTTTTAATGACAATATCACTTCTCTTTTTCTGGTAGTTATTGAACAACTTTATTAATTGTCAATTCTAATAATTTCATCAGCAGAATCAAAAAAAGGGAAATACAAAAAAATTCTTGCATTCTGTTTAATTGCTCTTCATTTTTTATCAATCAAAAAGAGAACATTTTTCAAAGTATTTTAGATAATACAAATTTAAATAAAACTATAACATTCACATAGATGTTGAAGCATTAAAAGAACAACATATGGCCACTACCAAGCAGCCCCTGCTATTTAAATTTGTATCAGTAAAGAAGTATGTTTCACAATTAAATGCAATTAGTTGCTGAATGATTAAGATAATTACTTAAGCAAAAAGAATTAACCATCTACATTTATTTAGCTGAGGCCAACTATAACTCGTCCTTACAATTGTGGGTGCATTCAGTGTCATTCGCTTGTGCTACTCTTCATTTTTACCCCTAAATATAGCAAACAAAAATTGTGTAAAAAAACACATGACACTTTAACTGTAACTTTGTAGTTCTTTCTCTCTTTTACTCTTCATACTTTTACTCTTTTCTTCTGTTTTTTCAAATATTTAAAATTAAGTCCTGTAACTGATATGAGTGCAGTTGAGTTGTGTCACTAATTTTTTATGTTTGCAATTGATCCTTTTTCGAATGGTTTTAAATTGATAAACAAAAGTCCAAACATGTTGTAATCATGTAATTGTTGTTGCATTAAAAACCATTATAATAATTACACTTGAAATTTAGAATAATTTTACCTTAAAATACAAAAGTTTTTTAAGTGGCGTGTGCCTTTGAAGGACATTTTTAAAAAATAATAATTATACAGGAAAATAAATCAAGTGAAACAAACCCATTTATTTAATGTAAAAAAATTCTAATTATTTCTACGATACAGGGTATACTAAGTTTTAAAAAAGATTACAATTATTTCTCAAATTTCTTGCCATCACAAAGTACGCAAAATAAACCTACATAAATATGGCTGCAATTATACAAAGAAATCCAAAGCAACGCCCTGCCCTAGCTTAGCAATGAACTTCAATTACGGATTTTCTTTTTTAATTTTATAGATATAAATAACTACTATTTAGTACAAAAAGACTTAAACAAAAATTTGTACATTAAAAATTTTTTTACATATATTTTAACATTCTTTACATGATGTAAACAATTTTAGATTTCTTAATTGATTTAATGTTACAATCCTCTTGGACAATTTCTACATGTCTTATAATTTTATC
The DNA here is from genome assembly GCA_937654795.1 of Cistogaster globosa. NCBI lineage: Eukaryota > Metazoa > Arthropoda > Insecta > Diptera > Tachinidae > Cistogaster > Cistogaster globosa. The sequence goes on from OW569406.1 coordinate 7,455,065, forward strand.
AAAAATTTATTATATTATTTCATATTTTACATTATGTAATCATTAATACATACATTATTTACATAATGTAAACAATTATTGAGATTTTTTTCCTTCAATTTACCCAAAGATTTACATGAACAGTATTTACTTCCATTATTTTATATTATTTTAATATTATTTACACCATGTAAAGAATAGATTTTTTATTGTTTTTTAACATTATTACTAATATTTAATCTAAAGTTATTCACTTTTTATGTGTTTAACATATATTACACATTCTTTACATAATATTTGCTTGGAGCTCTATAGCTAAATGTAATATAATATATTTTTATACACATGTTTTTATTGTTAAACATTTAATATTTTTTAAATTATTGGTTACATAATAAATATGTATCATTTAAAAATTATTACTAAACAATTTTAACCAGTTTTTAAGATTCTTCTTTTTTCCTTATTGTTTACATGCTTGGCAACTTGTACAAAAAATTTTTTTCTTTTTTTTTTTAGCTAATTTCATAAATTTTTCAAGACCATAATAAAAGTTTGGTCATTAAAAAAGAGCTTACACATGTTTACACATATTTGACATAAAGTAAAATATTTTAAATTTCTAAACTGATGTAATTTTATATACTTTTTTAAGAATTTATTATTAGTGATAATACTTTCAATTAAAAAAATATTTTTTACATCATGAAATATCTTTTTATTTAATTCTTTACTTATTTTACATGTTATTTACGTTAAGATTTCTTGGTGACTTAAGCTTCTAATGAACTTTAAGCAACTCATTTGTAGCTCCTTATTGTTTAAAAACTATATTAATGTCAAATTTTTTAATTATCACATTTTTTACATATTGTTTACATATGGTAAAGAATTAAATTATACCATTTAAGAATTTTAGCTTAATAATTTTAGCAAGATTATTATATTTTTTTACTAATTACCAGTTTTTTACACACTGGACCGCTTGTAAAAAATGTATGTAAACAATTGAAACAATGTAAAAAATTCTAGATTTTTCAGCTTTCTTAGTTAACTATTTATTTTACATGACCATTAAGAAATCTTAATATTTTTAAGTCTCTAGTTATTATTTACATCGTGTCAAATAAAAAAATTTATTATTTGAAACTTTTTTTCTTAAAGTTTAAACTTAAGTTTGTTTATTTGTTTTATCATTTCTATATTTTACACATTATTTACATCAAGTTTGTTGGGTCCTTTATTATTCAATGGGAGCTTGAAAAAATTGTGTGTGTTTCCGTAATGTAAAATAGCTAGTTATGTATTTAAACTGAACACATTTCTATGTTTTTTATAGATTTAATTTAATATATGATTTTTATTTACTCGTGTTTTATAACAGGTAAACAATAAAATATCACTTAAAAAATTAAAAAAAAAATTAATAAAAATTATTCTTTTTTTGTTTATTACATATTGTCTACAACAAGTAAATAACAAAGTAGAATTTTACAATTTTGAATTCAATATATTTTGTTAAACAAATAATGTAAGACGTAAATTTTTTGGATTTAAAAAAATGTTAAAAATAAGTTTATAAAAGAGATAAAAAATTACATTTTTTAAGGATGACATTATGTAAAGAATTATTAATTAAGAAATTTAAATATTCAAAAAATATTTTTTCCAAATTTTTTATATTTATATATATTTTTTTTCATAATAAAAAAATTATTAAGTTTTTCAAAAGAAGAATTGGAATTTTATTTTATTTGACATAATGTAGAGAAAATGTAAAGAATATAATTAACTAAAACTTAAGTACAGATGTATAAAAAAAAGTTTTTCAAAATAGAGAAAACATAACTTTGCGATTATTGACACTATGTAAACAATGTGTAAAAAATAAGAAATACTAAAAATTACTATTCTAAGAATTAGAACAAATAGAAATAAAAGGTATAAGCTGAGATATGGTTTAAGGAGGAAGTGACATTTCATTAATCTTTAGATTAGATTCCAATTATTTTCTTGTATCACTTTATATTTATTTACACTTTTATAAATCAGGAAAAAAATTAATTTTCTTAAATTTTCAAAACCATATTACAGGCATCATTAAAATTTTACATGCGTATAAAATTAGTAGCAAAAATAATGTGAACTATTAACAATAACCCTTTTATGGGAAATGAATCACTAGCGTTTACCAGAACTAACAAGAATCTAATAACCCAAGATGACAAAGAAATATACAGTGATTGATACACACTGACATAATTCCATCACCCAAAAGAAACTTTAAGAATATTATAAAAAAATAGTCAAAAGAAAAGAGTTGTATTGTCAGTCACCCTTAAGATGAAACACACACGCAAAAAAAAAAATAACACATAAAAAAATTATAAAAAATAAATGTCATAATGACAGCATAAATAATTTTATGCAGATCCCTTACAAAACAAAAAATTAATTAATTTTAATTTTTCTTCAATTTATTACGTATTTTAATGTTTAAAAATAAAAATAAAATGTCTTATCATTATTTTATGTTAAGAAAAGGGTTACTTTTTGTCTCAGTGTGTGTCACAATATTTTCTGTTTAAATACTTATTGACTTCAAAATGCAAATTTTATTCTTTTTCTGAATTATTGTTTTAAAACTTTTAGTGCTGCTTTATGTTTTGTATCTAAAAAATTACAAAACAAAGGTGTGGAAACTGAACAACGTGTCATCTTTTGTTGCGACAACAAAGCTGTTATTAAAATATGTAAACAAATTCCAAAAAAAAAAAAAAAAATATTAACTCGTAATTTAAGACGAATTGTTTTACATATTAATAAAATAAATTAAAATTAAGAGAAAAAGCAGGACTAAATCTAAGTTTTGCTTTTAACGAACTTTACTTATATTTTACATAAGGTAAACAATGCTAGTTAAAGTAAATCAATACATATAAAAGGTTTTGCCAGTAAATATTGGAAAAGTTTTCATATTTTACTTGATTTTCGTATTATTTACACAATGTAAACAATTATATTTGTTCATTTGAAGCAAACTTAACTAAAATAAACTAAAAGTTGTTCTTTTTATTGGCATTTTGTACATATTTTACCTATTTTTACATATTATTTACAGGTGAATTATGACAAATTATAGTTAACTGTTATTGAGCGTAAAAAAGGAAACCAGGGGAACTTAACAAGGTACTCGATAAAGAGTCATATGAAAAAAAAAACAAGATTTTGTTTTTTATAGCATCCTTTACGTAATTTACATATTTTTTACATGAGGTAAACAATGCTGGTTTCGTATATTACTATATGTAAAGGGTTTCTTAAGTAAATAATGGGCAGATTTTTATATTTTACTTCAATTTCAAATTATTTACACAATGTACACTATTAAATTTGGTCATTTAAATCAAAAACTCAACTAGAAGAGAAAGAAAGAAATTTCATTTTAAGGCATTATTTACATACTTTACCTATATCTATATAATATTTACATGTAAATTAACACAAGTTTTACTAAAATGTAAAAAATTATTGTTGATAAAAAATTATTAAAATCAAAGTTTTGCTTTTTATAGTATTCTTTACCCACTTTACACATTATTTACATAAGGTAAACAATGCAAGTTGAAATAAATCATTATGTTTAAAAGGCTTCTTAAGTAGATAATGGACAATTTTAAATATTTTATTTAATTTTCAATTATTTACACGATGTAAATAATTGCATTTCAATCATTTGAACCAACAAATTTAGTAGTTTAAAATAAAGTTTAGCTAGATTATCATACAACATAAAAAGTTTCAGTGAATTGGCATAAATTTACATTCTTTACACTGTGTAATTTATGTAATATTATAAATTAAAAAAATGTCAAATAATAATTTAACGAAAGTCTTAAAAATTTTACAATAATTTAAGCAATTCTTATCTTATTTTTACAATATGTCAACAATTAACATTATTTGGTTTACTGTGTCTTAAACAGGATTTCTACGTTTCTGCATTTCACTTGGTAAACTGTGCATGTATTATATGGTCTCTACATTATGTCAGCAATCTCAGTTTTAAGTTATTCACAGTATTTATTTAAATATTATACGAAATTATTATACTCCTACATTTCTTATATTTAGTTTTACACATTTTTACATGCAGTAGAAATTATTTACATTTATATGTTTACATTTCTTGTTTATATGTTAACATTTCTTGTTTACATGTTTAATTCCTTGCAAAATAGCTTAATCTTTTTAAAAGACCTTCGTTTTAGTAGCATCTTGTACATAAACAGATTCTTTACATGATGTAAATAATTACAGTAATATTTGTTTCCAAATATTTTGTTGTTTGTTTTATGTTTCGTTTATTATTTACATAACGTTAAAATTTACAATTATACTTAATCTAAAATCTCTGTTCCCGATAGCATCGAATACATATTTTTTACATGATGTAAAAAATTGCAGGTTATATTAATTTTAAACGTTTTCTGGTTTGTAATCTAATATATATTACTTACGATAGGTAAATACACAGTAAAGCTTATTTAAAAAAAATGTTTTATGTCATCTATTACATATTTTACATATTCTTTACACAATGTAAACAATTGCAGTTTTTTATTATTATTATTTTTTTTTTTTTTTTTTTTGTTATATTGTTTTCTATTAATATTAGGATTTTTTTTTTGCTTTAAAACATATTATTTAAATTCCTAATATTAACATTAAAAAATCCCAAAATATCCTCAGTGGGGAAAATTATGATTTTAAAATTTTTACTTAAACTCAAAATTGATCCTAAAATATTGCTTATTCAAAACCAATTAATACACAAGATTTATATACTTTTAACGCGAAAGCCTGCTTTAAAATTTTTTTTTTAATTTTTTAATTTTATTTTCCTTCTCACAAAACTTATTGAAATTCATTTCGAAACGTTTATCAAAATAAATAGTTTTGTGTTTGAAAATATTTTTATGCACTCCCAACATATTTTTCAACTTTCGAACTCTACCAATTATGTATATTAAATTAATTATAAGAGAAGACCATTTAATTCAAAAAAATATTCGCGAAAATAATGTTTTGAAGTGTAAAAAATCTCTCTGTTTTAGTTTTCAAAAACAACACAAAAACAAAAATCATTGAACATTAATCCGATAATAATATTACAGATTTATCACTGCAGCATATTGAAGGCAAAAAAAAAAAAAGAATGCTTTCAATTGAAAATCGTTATGATTAAATGAAATTTACACAAAATCACCCAAAAATATGTGTTGTTCTAAAGGATATTTTAATCCTTAAAAACTAAGGTATTTTTTTTTTTTATGCAATTTGAATCTATTGCTGCTAAAACATCCCCAATTTCCTGTATTTGTTAAGAAAATCCATCATTTTATGTTTTTCCTATTTTGAGTAAAACATCACCAAAATGTCAAAAAAGGAAAAATATCTGACAGGATTTTTGTAACATTGATCTTTCCATCAAAAATGTAGTGAAGCATTAAATGAAAAAAATTCCCAAGAAACAAAATATGAAAGAAGTAAATTTAAATAGAATTTTTTTTTAATTTTAATTACAAAAAATGAAACTAGAAGAAGACATTGTTTTTAATAGAACACAGTTACACGTCCTTTGCCACGATATTTAAAGTTGTGGGAAATCCCCAGTTTATCAAAGAAACCATGAATAGTGGGATTTTTTTTTTCATTAAAAAGCATCATATTGATTTTAATATTTATAAATCTGAGTGTCTGCAATTAGAGCTCAGTCCTTTTTTTAATACCACTTTGGCCCTTGATTTTTTAAAGGAAGCATCGAGTACGGGAAGCGGAAACTATTAAGAGATTGTAACAACAACAATACAATATAACAATACAAGTCTACCAAAACCCAAGCTTATTTTCTTGTTGTTCGTGTGTATGTGTGCGAGTTAAACAAAATTATCACTTTCACCACTAGTAAAGTGTGGTGTATGTGTGTAAAATATAATTTAAATAAAAGCTAAATGCTTATTAGCAGACACATTGGCTGCATAATGAAAGTAAAGTCATCAGCTTGCTTGTTAAATTTTTGTAAAACTGAATGCCTGAGTTCAAATCCCAACAGAGTCGGGAATAGTAAAAGAAATTTATGATTTTTGTTAAGTAGCAGCCAGCATTCTTGTTCAAGTATACAATGAAAAAATGTTACTGATGTCAAAACATATGAAACCCCCCTACAATACCCTCTTCCAATAGACAGCAAAGAAGGAACTGTCTATTGACCACTTTAACAGAAAAAAGGCATAAAAGTTCAACGCGATGTTCAGTGAAACAAACATATTTTTCATGTCGCAAAAGAAAGACGTAAATGTCTGGGTTTTCTGAAACGGTGTTAGAAAAACTTTGCTGCATCTGATCTCCTCACTATCTACGTCACCTTTTTCAGGTCGAAAATAGAATACAACTCTGATGTATGGGCCGCTGCTATGAAGTTAATTTTGGAGTTACTCAACCGCTTGCAGGAGAGAGCGAAGAAGCTCATCGGTGAAAGTAGAGTATCCAGCTCTATGGATTCAATGCAGCATCAAGGCAATGTGGGGTGTGTTTCACTGTTTTATCGATACTACAACGGAATGTGGTCCTGTGAAATCCTAAAAACCGTAATTTCATACGCACGATGCGCTCTACCTTTAGAGGGTCTTCATTTGTGGTCGATTGTTCAGTGAATAGCACTATGCATTACAGAATTCGTTTTTTAGCCAAACAGTTCGTATGTGGAATAAACTTTTTGCAGATGCCCTTTCTCTCAACTCCAATGTGCAAAGATTCAAATTAAAATGCACTACTAGCTCTTTCCCCCTTCCCCCTTCCCACAACCTAAATTCCTAGTTTTGGCACAATACATTGCATAAGTAGGGGTCAGTCACCCCTGAGTGCTGGTCCTAATAAAAAAAATGGTCCAAAAAGAATAATTTTTTACACCAAAATTCTAGTGAGGTTTCGTTTAAGAGCTTTGTTCTCCCCTCCAGTTACCTTAATGACGAGGCATCTAACTATAAACCCGATCATTTTATAAGTTCAATGTCTACACATTTCTGGCATCATGTGTATGAAAAATAGTGTCTTTTTTTGTGAGGACCTCTTAAGAAGAATATGAGCGGACACGGCACAAAGAATATTCTCGAACGATTATTAGGACTTTGCTAACTAGAACAAAGGATTAACATGCAGTTTTCTATGGCTCTTGTAAGATTGACAAAAAAACACACAAAGTCTAGAGGGGACCACGCTTGAATTTTCTTAAAAAACTAAGCAGTCAGACGACAGTCCACTGTATAAAATTTATAACATCAAGGTTATTGGAACTTTTTTAAATTAATATTATGATACTGACAATGTTTTTCCCACAATTGACGATAATATTCCTAAAACATTTACACCAAAAAAAACCGCAATAATTTATCAAAACCTTTAAAATAAAAACAGCATTAGCAACTATTAAAGACACCCTCAATTTCCTGCTGGCCAAACAAAAAATCATCTTCAAGTCATAAGAAATTTTTATTTTCTTGGCCATTTACTAAATATTTAAATGCATTAGAAAAAAAACCCGGTCACGCTTGGTTGATGATTATAAAGACTTTTAAAAAAAAATTTTTTTTTTCTTAAATTTTTTACCAACATTTTTCGTTGTTTTTCTTGAGCTTCCAAAAAAAAGAAATAAGTGAAATGAAATGAAATGAAATTAAATTAAATGAAATTATAAAAAAGGAAAAGAAATTAAAATTTATTTGTGTAAAAACAAACTATAATTATGGGAAGCCTTTTTTTGAAGCTAAATGTCGGTTGACACCTTTTAACAAAAACAATTATAGATTTTAATTACTTCCCTAAAGTAAAATCAATAAAGTAATAGAAAAAAATGTAGTTTCTTATAAAAGGTGTCCAAAAAAAATACAAAAGAATTAAAGCTTAACAGAGAACACATTGAATCTATTATTAAACAGCTAAGGATAATGTAAGGAGTAGTTAAAGATATTCACAGTTTAGGTGGCACGCACTTTTTCTTTTGTGTTCATTTTTTACAACCAGTCTTCATAAATGTGTTGGATTTGTAATCTTCTGTTTTATTATCAATGACGACCATAAAAATTGAAGTTTTTCTCCTCCCCAGAGACAAAATTTTCCAGCTCTCCCTTACAGAACTTAAGTCTTTCAGCAACTATCGCGCCTGTTCCAATTGATAACTTTGAAAATATAGATTTTGGAACTTAAATAAAGGTTAACCACTTCTCTTTTGAATCAATATTTAATAAATTCCTTTTTAATTTAAATTAAGCCTTCGTTAAATCTGTATTAAATTTCAAGTTAAACTCATCTCTTTTTAACCGACTTCAAAATAAGAAGAAGCTTATTAATTTTTCTGAACTTTGCTTTTTTATGTTTGTGACCGCAGTATGCCGTCATTTCTAAATCAATTTTAAAAATGTTTTTCTTTATTTGGAAAACTTATGCTTACAGATTGTTCTCGTTTAAAAAAAAAAAAACTCCTAATTTTATAAATTAAAGGGTGGCCCCATACAACACACAAATTTTGTACGGGCATTAGGAACCGTTAAGAGCACCACTTTAATATTAAAAAAAAATGTGTTCTACTTTAGCTCCCAATAGCAAAAAGTAATGAAAAAAATATCTTTTAAAATTAAAGGGTGTCCTTATAGGTGACGTTAATTGATATAGGTGGGCCTATCTTTTGAACCGTTACAAACAAATGTTTTAAAATTGGACAGAATGTTGATTATTACAACCAGTATACATTTTTAAAATTGTAAATTAAAGGGTTCCCTAACAAAACAATTTCTTATTGAAACGTATTTCAAAAGCTACTCTTACATACGTTGGCACATTGGAAATGCAAAACGTAGAAGAAGTTTGGTTTCTACTACTTAGAATACTCTTCTTTGGATGAACTACAATTTAAATAAAGATATTGCGGCGTACAGTGGGGCAAAACCAAAATATTTTGAAAATAAATCTGCCATTTGTAGACTTAGTATTTGAGCTAAAGTGTAGCGTCCACTTGTTTTCCAGGGATGATGCTATGTAGTCTTAAAATTTAGATCAATCTGCTTAGTAATTTCCAAAATATTAGGATTTTACCCCACTGTGCAGTTTACTACACCTCTGCTAAGGCACTAGATTTCCATTACTTCAGGGAGTTTAGCGGTCAAAACACATCGAAATCGTAAAAAAAAGTGACAGGAGCGCATTAAAGGAAACACACAATGACAGCTTGCAAAAGCTGGAGAAGTCAACTTGGAAAGTGGCATCGTTCAAGAAAGAAGCTGGAGAATATGGCGGAATTGGTTAAACCGAGATACCTCAGATACCCATGATCGCGTTTACTGCAGAAACGATTGATGAAATGAAAGCAAAGACAAACAAAATTATTTAGGAGTGGCTTAATTGACTTAATAGATTGATGAGCGAAAATACTGCAGAAATAAATAAAATGGCAAAGACATTCAAGGGTATTTATTTAAGGAGACTAAGCCCGAACCAGTTACGAAAGAAAAAGCATACTCCTACAATTTCTCTGCAGTATAACAGACATTATGACATCAATTAAAAGTTATGAGAAACAATTATACAAACTGGAAGACAGTGTACTCCAAGTATCAATAAAGGCGAAAAGGGGATTAAATAAGCGATGGAACTTTGATCAAAGTAAAAAAATCAGCGAAAAAGTTAAAAGGTATCACACCTGAAAGGTTCCAAATAACTACTAAAATAAGAAAAGAAACTATCGTTCAGTCTGGCAGACACCGAAATAAAAAGTTAGCAGAGAAGCCAAATTTATAACTGTTAAAACTGATAGACATTCTTGGTAAAATAAAATTATTGTGCAATGATACTGCCTTCAAGAAAAGCAAACCGAAGACTAAAGGAAATGTTTAAACCCAAAACAGCCTATTTTTTATACGAGGGCTGCTATATATATTTCTGGCCTGGCAACACTGAGTACTGCCACGTGCAATCTGACATTTCCATTGGAAAGTTTGTCATTTTTAAGCATAATCGTACTGAAAACGTTTTGACGTACGACCATTATTTGTGTTGTTTACAGTGACTTGAAAAAATTAATATAGAAAAAAATGGAATTAACTCGTGAACATTTTCTTGCCATCATTTTTCACAACTTTCGATGTGGATTATCACGACAAGAGTGCATTGATGAACTTAAATCTTTGTATGGCGATGAAGCACCATCCTATAGCACTGTGAAAAATTGGTATAATGAATTTAATTGCGGCCGAAGCTCGCTCAAAGACGAATTCCGTGAAGGTCGTCCAAAAACGGCTGTTGTGCCAGAGAACATTGATGCCGTGCGTGAACTCATAATGCAAGATCGACATGCGACATACCGAGAGGTAGAGACATCCTTGAAGATATCTTCCACCAGCATACTTTCGATACTGCAGGAACACCTGGCCGTAAAAAAGGTTTGTTCTCGTTGGATCCCGCACAATTTGAAAGTCGCTCAAAAAAAGGCTGGTGTCGATTGGTGCAAAGAAATGTTGCAAAAATACGGTTGCGGTGCTTCAAAAGACGTTTATAAGATTGTCACAGGTAACGAATCATGGATCTATGCGTATGAGCCCGGAACGAAACAAAAATCGAGCAAAATCCAACGAAAGTTGTTCGTGGAAGAAACACTTCGAAGCAAATGGTCGCCTGTTTCTTTGGCAAAACTTGTCATGTGGCGACTGTTCCGCTTGAGCAACGTAGGACGGTCACTTCTGAGTGGTACACTACAATTTGTTTGCCTGAAGTAATCGGAGAAATTCGAAAAACCAACAAGAGAAGACGAATCATTGTTCACCATGACAATGCGAGCTCTCACACATCGGCTCAAACCAGAGCGTTTTTGACCGGCCAAAACGTCGAATTAATGGGTCATCCGCCGTACAGCCCTGACTTGGCACCTAATGACTTCTTCTTGTTTCCGCACATCAAGAAAAAAACGCGTGGTCAACGATTTTCGTCGCCAGAAGAAGCTGCTGAAGTGTTCAAAAACCATGTTTTAGAGGCGTCTCAATCGGAGTGGAAAAGTGCTTCGACAACTGGTTTGAGCGCATGCAAAAGTGTATAAATCATGCTGGAGAATACTTTGAAAACAATAAATCCATTTTTTATTATAAATATTGGCATTTTCACTATTAGGCCAGAAATATATAGAGCAGCCCTCGTATAAAACAAAAAGAAAGTAAAACAAATAAGAGTGCTGTATTCGGTTATGCCAAATCTTATCTATCCTTCACCATGTATGTAAATCTAGTTAAGTGAGACAGAATTGAAAACTTGAAAAAAATATATAAATAAAAATGTCATCGGTTCTTAATGGGTTAAGCATTTTTTAAGACCTCTTCAAAAGCTTTTAAATGATTGGCATATTGATATCTTAAGAAATATAGTACCCAATTGTAGTTTTCTGTGAAAAGTTCAGAGGCCCATAACTCGGAAAATATAAGCGAGCGCCAATTTTTGCACTTGATGTTTTTTTTCTTATTTTTTTATTCTCTATCACCCCATATATATATTTTTTTTTGATATAAGTTCCTTTAGTGTTCCAAATGATTTAGAAAAATTAAAGGCAGGCGCTGTCTTTTGCCCGCTGCCTCGTAGAAAATATAGCGAACTTGCTGATAGCAAAATTTTGAAACCCTATCTGATCTATTGGCTTATTTTCCTTAATTTTCTTTAGCTCATCTACTGCCTTGGCAAAGTTGATTTTAACATTAACTAACGGACGAACAGATGGACATTGCTATGCATAAGGACTCAGAATGTAAATACTTTATGGGGTCGAAAATAGATATTGTAGAAATTACAAACGGAATGAGAAACTTAGATATAACCTTTTTCCACTTTTTATAGTGAAGGGTATAAAAAGTATAAAAGTTTAAAATTAAAAGCGTCCCCTATAGTGTATAATATAGGGTCATCCAAATGTGACGCCGAGATGTCAGCACTATATAATTTTTACACGTGACATCTTTTCAAATGTCATAAGCCATTTTGTTTTATTAGGAGGTAGTACAGTTTTAACCATGGACAGGTACACATTGCAACAACGCAAAAACGGATTATTGAACAACGAACAACAGATCCATTGTTTTCAAGCAAAATTTTGTTTAGTGACAAAGCTCATTTCAGAATGGGTGGATACGTCATTAAGCAAAATTGTCGTATCTGGGGTGATGAAAATCCTCGTGTTATTTATGAAAAATCTCTACACCCACAAAAAGTTACTGTTTGGTGTGCATTTTGGGCAAATGGAATCATTGGGCCATTTTTCTTCGACGATGATGCTGGAAATGCTGTTACTGTGAATGCTGAGCGATACCAATCAATGTTGAGAGACTTTTTATGGACACAGTTGAATCATATTGATTGTGTCTGACGTCTATTTCTAGCAAGACGGTGCTACATTTCACACAACTCGAGAAAACATTACGCTTTTGCGATCAAAATTTCCTCAACGTGTAATTTCACGTAATGCAGATTTCAATTGGCCTCCAAGGTCATGTGATCTAACAACATTAGATGTTTTTTGTGGGGTTTTTTGAAAAGTCGAGTGTATGCTAACAAGCCACAAACAATTAATGATCTAAAGAACAACATTCAAGTTGCAATTCGTAAAATAACACCAGCAACATGTCGGAAAGTCATTGAAAATTTCGATATTCGGATTGATGTCTGCAGACGCAGTCATGGTAGACATTTGAATGATATTCTATTCCACTTATAATTGTAATGGATAATACTTTTAATAAAAAAAAACAGCTTGAAATAATTGCAAATAGTTTGTGTTTTATTTCAAAGAAACACGTAGGCGCGTTTTTTTGGATGATTCTTTATTTCACAGAAGCAGTCTGACTCTTTCAAATTGTATATGAATACAAAAAAAATTTTTTGTATAAGATACTAAAGCGTTAGCATTTAAATTTAAGGCTAAAATTTAAAATCCTAGTAGGATTTGGGAATTCAGTCAGTTTTAAGTAAAATTTTATGTTGATTTAATTTAAAAAAAATCAAAAACTTATAAAATAACAGTTGTCTGTACATTTTATTTTTGTAGATGGAAAGTTTAAAAAAATACCAAAAAATATTTTGCAAGATTTGCAAGCAATAAAGTTATTAGTCTTCGTATTAGAACTTTAAATAAAAAATTTCTTTAAGTTTCGTAAAAATTAAAAATCTTGTTTAAAATTTTAAAAAGGAAGCACAAGACTTGAAAGTGGCTTAATGTGAAAGCACTACAATTAATGGCCACTGCAAAAATTGTTCAAGTAAAATAATTCTCCAAAATCTAGAGGAGCTTCTTAAAAATCAGCATAAAATTTAAAAGTTTTTGTTTAAGACTTGAAAGTCCAGCTGCTTGACTTGAAAGCGTTATAAATATTGTTCGAGACAAAAAAGTTTAAAGTATAACTTTCCTTTAAGATCTAGAGTTTTCTAAAAATAGCAAATGAAATTAAATTTTTTTTAACGGACAAAAAAAAATTTTTTTGTCAATAAAAAAAAAATCGTCTTTCCCAAATTTGAACATAAATAATTTAAGAATTTGTTATCTTTAAATCCTGTTTACACTTGGATGACTTTTTATTTTTATTTAAAAAATTGTCCAAATATCTTAATCCTTAAGGATCTTAAATAATTCAAATTAAAAATATTATTTTAGGGCAAGCAGCACTTTAATTGTTTTTGCTAACTCTAGGAAAACAAGAAGAAGAGTAAGAAGAAGATATTAAAATTGCAAAAATTATGAGGCGTTTGCAAGAGGTTGTCATGACACAATTTTGACATTTATGCAACTTTATGATGTGTGTGGAAATAAAAATTATAATAAACAAAAGTCTGCAGACAACTGATTATAAAATCCTCCCTGATAACAAACATAAAAACACACACACATATGCTCAAGAATATACAGGATATTGTTATTAAACATTAGCTGTCTTTAACTGACTGACAAGTCTATTCAACATTTTCACACACTCGCCTTCAATGGGTTGGTTGCTAGCTAAACGATCGATGCCAATCATAAACTTATCATTGGTAAATTATATTTTCTTTTAAGGGTTAAAAACTTTTTTTTGTTTTCTTTTGTTTAAGTTAAGAAATTTATGTAAAAGGATATTTTTTAGCATAAAACTTTATATAAAGATTGTTATAAACAACATCATTGAACATTTATGACATTTTGAATGAATTGTTTCCAAGATGATTTCTCTTTATCCTTTGAAAGTTGTTAAAACTCATAAAATATCTTAAATTACAAAATTTCTTTCTTTTCTCATTTGCAATCATAAATTTATGTTATTTATGTACTAAATGTTACAATGATGTTGTGATATCGCCTTTAATTTATACATTTGGGTTTGATGTTAATTTAAAATTCTTATCTTCAAATTGGAATCAATCGAAGATGTAATAAAATATTTTAAATGAGAAATAAGTTTTCAAATTTTTTAGAGGAGTTTTAAAGCAGCCCATTGCAAATTTTTTTTTTTTTTTTTTTTTTTTTTGCTTTAACATTATCTTGATGACACTTTTGTTTAACACCTTTTTTTTAGCAGAAATTAATTGTTCTGATGTTTATCTTTTGTTCCTTAATTTCAGGATCGTTTTCGTAAATATTTTTGCGCGCAGTAGTTAATGTAGATTCAATTTTCTCAATAATTCAATAATTAGCATAAAAATATTAAACTGAAACTGGGTATATAAAATATAGCGAGGACACTTTAGCAGACTGTTACATCACTGAAGCGGTTTACTTTCGATCCTGAGTAAAAAACTTCGACCAATATACCTGCCTTAACCGTCGTACGTTTATTAAAAATTTTACATTCCCATCACAGGTCACTAACAACATTCACATCAAATATTCTACTGCCGCCTCAGCAACTTTTTTGCACAGCCTAAAAAATATGATTTCTTTTAATTTGGTTTCTGTGTGCCAAAAAGGCAGTTATTTAGCTTTACTTTCTTCCCTAGTAAGGTCTCCCTAAACACCACTCCGTCTTAACTTGGCCATGTTAGTTTTACCGCTGGGTGAAAAGAGTGCGACCACCAGCACACTCGTAGCTCATTAGAACACCTTGGGAGCAACTTCTTGTATCATTATTTGTGAAGAGCAGGAGATATCTAAACTTACAAGAAACCAATGGCGTTTTCTGTCGCAACGAGACCAGGTATAAACAAAGCAAAAGCCTTTCTCACAATTTTGGGATAAACCACAATCATTACGTTGATCTCCGGCAAGTCACACCAATAACCGATAGAGCGATCTGCATCAAGAGCGCATTCCTTTGTGGTCGATTGGCCAGTGAATCGCACAACGCATTACAGAGAAAATTCGTTTTTTAGCCGAACAGTTCGTATGTGGAATAAACTCCCTGCAGAGGTCTTTCCTGCCACTTTCAATGTGCAAAGATTCAAATCAAATGTTCACAAGCACTACTCCCTCTATCCCCCATCCCAAAACCTAATTTCCTAGTTCTGGCACAATGCATTGCATAAGTAGGGGTATTTTTGCAACATTTCTTTGCAACAATCGACACGAGCCTTTTTTTTGAGCGACTTTCAAATTGTGCGGGATCCAACGAGAACAAACCTTTTTTACGGCCAGGTGTTCATGCAGTATCAAATGTATGCTGGTGGAAGAAATGTCCAAGGATGTCTCTATCTCTCGGTATGTCTTATGTCGATCTTGCATTATGAGTTCACGCACGGCATCAATGTTCTCTGGCACAACAGCCGTTTTTGGACGATCTTCACGGAATTCGTCTTTGAGCGAGCTTCGGCCACGATTAAATTCATTATACCAATTGTTCACAGTGCTATAGGATGGTGCTTCATCGCCATACAAAAATTTAAGCTTATCAATGCACTCTTGTCGTGATAATCCACGGCGAAAGTTGTGAAAAATGATGGCACGAAAATGTTCACGAATTAATTCCATTTTTTTCTATATTAATTTTTTCAAGTCACTGTAAACAACAGAAATAATGGTCGTACGTCAAAACGTTTTTAGTACGATTATGCTTAAAAATGACAAACTTTCCAATGGAAATGTCAGATTGCACTTGGCAGCACTCAGTTTTGACAGGCCAGAAATATATTTAGCAGCCCTCGTAGTGGTAACTTTAAGAAAAAACTATGATGAATTGTTTAATATTCTTAAAGCACTTGCTGTTTTATGATGTTTTCAAAATTTTATAAGAGTTTAAATTTAAAATGGTACCTAAGAGTTTTATGCTAAGAGTTTTAGTTTTCTTATTCTTAAAAAAAAAGTCTTATTTACTTAAATTTAAATGTTATTCCTTGATTTTATAATTTCCCCGTATGCAGATGCGTATCTTTCATATTAAGAAAATTTCCCTGTAAACTAAATTTTTAGAGTCTTTTATTAAAATTTTAACATTTTATATCGTGCATCTTGATATTAGAAATTTTAAGGCTTTTATTTTGTAGATGAACTTAATTCGTACTGAGACTATCAGCAGCCTTCTTTTGTAAATTGGTAAAGCGAAATTTCCTTCAGTAAAATTAAAAAAAAAAAATCTATTTAGAGCATCGTCATTGACATCTTCTTAGCCTTCCTTTAACCGGTTATACCACAATTGAACTTGTGTTCTGCTCATTGTAGAATCGCCAAACGCCACAGTCAAAATTTCGAAAGTCCTTGTATCCTTCATTCCTTACACAAAACTTTGTGATTCATTTTTTCGAATAGTAAAAAATTGAAGAGCACATCAAAACACGACTTACCTTTTTATCTGTCAAAAACAAACTGACAATCGAAAATGGCTTGTATTTTATATATTTTTATTTATTAAATAATTAATTTTTTTTTTTTTTTTTGTTTTGGAATTTCATATTTTGAAATTTTATTTTAATTTCAGTTTGCAGCTGATTTCCAAAAAAAAAAAAAAAGTCACAAATCTTCTTTTAACTTGCAGCAAATTTTGCAGCAAATTTTGCAGCTGATTTAAATCCATTTAACCTTTTAAGGAAAAGTACTTAAATGAAATCCTTTAACAAATCCACCTTTTTTGCCATAAGCTAAAAGAATTTATTAGTCCTCTTGTTGTTACTGATCTTATTTACCAAAAATTGCATATTTTTTTGCAATTATCACAACTATTGTTTTGTACAGACACTCAAGTACTTGAAATGTACTTAAAACACCATGGGAGGTACAAATGTGATAAATAGCAACTTTTAAATTATGTACATGTGTAGACAAAGACAGGGCATCTTTAGATTCTAACCAAAATTTACATTAAACTCAAGGTGTGAAAAATCAAGAGCGTCTTGCAGTGTCATTATCCTTATTGAAGTCCAAAAAAGAAAAACAAATACTCTTAACAATTTTGTTGCATATTAAAAACTGATTTTATGATCAAACTCGTAATCCCATTCTTTGTCATTTTAATGACTTTTCATCGGTAACAATACGATTTCTACTTTTCATTGATTGACTTGCTTTAAGAGTTTTTTTCATAGGTTTCTTTTACATTATTTACCCTTAAAAATTAAAATTTTATGAGTTTTTTTACGACTATGACACGCGCTTTAATTAAGAAAATATTTTCTATTTATTTTATTTTGAATTACAAAATTTTGAATAGATTTTGTAAAATAGTAAAATGTAGCACATGAACCTAGGAATTCGTTAATATTGTCAAATGTAGAAATGTCTGTGCAAAATTAAAAATTTTATGTTTTATATTTAAAACTTAAAAAAAATTCTAATCAAATTTGTAAGTCTTATGGGAGAAGATTTTTAGTTTTATAACTAAATCTTATACCACGAGATATACATATATAACATAAATTTTGCCTTGATATTTTTTGCATGTTATTCTTAGACTTTAACGCGTTACGTCTGGTCTGCAAGAAATTTGAAATTCTTAAGTTTTATACTTAAACTTTTACAGAAATTTTTTTATTATTATAATAAAAAACTTTCTGTTTTATACTTCAAATTCTAAATTTTATACTTAAAAATTTAAAGTTAAATAAAAATATTCATATCTTAAAAAACAATTTTTAATCCTCTAGTCGGAACTTCTCAATCTCAGACGCAAGTTTTTTACCAGAAAATATGTTTATACTTTCAATTTTGAGTTCTAACCTGGTACTTTTTTTTGTGTTATACTAATATTCTTAGATCTTTTAGCTATGCTACCAAAAGTTACATATATTAGGGTCTTACGCTAGAAATTTTACCTCGACCTATGAGTTTTTTTTAGTTTTATACTTTAAATTTTAAGTTTTATACTTAAGCTTTTTAATCTTAAAAAGAACTTAAATTTTAAACTAAATATTTTAAGCTTCAGGCAAGCATTTTTCAGACTTATAATCAAGTCTTAACGCGAATGGCTCCAAAAGAGCGACGAGAGTTGGAGGTGGAGTCTATATTGAGGAATTTGGGTTAAGAATGATTTTCAGACTCCTAAATGACTGCATTGTTTTACAAGCGGAAATATTTGCTATTAAAAAGGCGGTGCGCTGGGATATCTTATTCTGAACCGACAGTAAAGCAGCGATTATGTCCCTTAAAGCTGCGCTTACCACATCTAAATTTGTTTCTGAATGGCTAGAATCTCTTAACGGGATAGCGGAGGTTTCAATAGTCACCCTAAAATGGGTGAGGGGACATGAGACCAAATTGGGCAATCCTGTTGCTAATGAATTTGAAAAGAAAAGGAGACAATGCTTGAAGAGGGTATCATTGACACCTTCTGCGGCATACTCCCCTCTGCTTGCGGACAGCGTTTCAACGTTGCCCTCTACAATCTGGCCCAGGTCAGATGATCTAACGAGTCGACATGCTCAACAGCTAGAACAATCTGCCCTTCTTTGGACCGAGGCAGGACGGCTGCGCTACTACAGTTACCGAGGAGTCGATATAATATAAAATAACTTAACAAAATTTAAGTTAAAGGAAAATATTTTAATTTAATTTTGCACAGTGGTGCAAGTGGTGAAATTTATAAATTGCAAGACATTTTTAAAAATAAATATATGAGAAGTAATAAAAATTTTTATCTGGCATAAAAATTATATATCGAAAAACAAAATTGATTTTGTATTGCACACTGGGTTGCTTGCATATACAGTGGTGCAAATGGTACAATTAATTAATTGGAAAGTTTGTTTTTAATAAATATATGAAAAACAGTACATGTTTAGTTGTGATATAAAAATTTGGATTGAGTATGTAAAATATATAAAAAATTAAACTGAAAAAAAATAAATTAATTAAAATTATACCACAATTTATTAAAACATATTAAAGGAAAATAACGAAAGTAAAACAGTTGCACAATGGGTTATAAACACAAATATATTTAAGTAAAAATCTCACTCAGAGATTTTTTCTTATGTTTAGTTGTAATATAAAAATTTTATATTGGAAAAAAAATTTTTTTTATTTGCACCGTGGGTTGAGTATGTAAAAAATATAAAAAATTTAAACTCAAAAAAAAAATAAATTAAGTAAAATTATACCACAATATATAAAAACATATTAAAGGAAAATAACGAAAGTAAAACAGTTGCACAATGGGTTATAAACACAAATATATTTAAGTAAAAATCTCACTCAGAGATTTTTTCGCATGTTTAGTTGTAATATAAAAATTTTATATTGGAAAAAAAAATATTTTTAATTTGCACAGTGGGTTGAGTATGTAAAGAATATAAAAAATTTAAACTGAAAAAAAAATAAATTAAGTAAAATAATACCACAATATATAAAAACATATTAAAGGACAATAACGAAAGTAAAACAGTTGCACAATGGGTTATAAAAACAAATATATTTAAGTAAAAATCTCACTTAGAGATTTTTTCGCATGTTTAGTTGTAATATAAGAATTTTATATTGGAAAAAAATATTTTTAATTTGCACAGTGGGTTGAGTATGTAAAATATTTAAAAAAATTTTAAACTAAAAAAAATATATTAAGTAAAATTATACCACAATATATAAAAACATATTAAAGGAAAATAACGAAAGTTAAACAGTTGCACAATGGGTTATAAACACAAATATATTTAAGTAAAAATTTAACTCAGAGATTTTTTCGCATGTTTAGTTGTGATATAAAAATTTTATATTGGAAAAAAAATATTTTAATTTGCACAGTGGGTTAAGTATGTAAAATATATAAAAAATTTAAGCTGAAAAAAAAATTAAGTAAAATTATACCACAATATATAAAAACATATTAAATGAAAATAACGAAAGTAAAACAGTTGCACAATGGGTTATAAACACAAATATATTTAAGTAAAAATGTCACTCAGAGATTTTTTCGTTTTTTTTTTTTTTAGCAGGTAACACAAAGGGACCAATTAATGGACCCAAGCGGGCTGTGGCAAAATGGCTGCCTGCCTGCATTAATCAATTTCAACGAATTGCAGTTATAATACTAAGAGTTTTTTTAATTCTTATATTCTTATACTCAAAGATTTCTGTTTTATACTTTTAATTTTAGGTTTTACACAAACACCTTAAACTTTTATATAAAAATTTAAGTCTCATACATAAATTATTAAATTTTATACTTAGATTTTTTAGTCTGTTATTATTAATTTTTAGTCGTATATTAAAAAAAACTCAGTATAAAATTAATAATTTAAGCATTTCTAACTTTGATTTCACTTTTATAATGAAACCTTTTCTTAACCAAAAATAAAAAACGTTTTTAAAATATTTTTAATCTTTCGACTGATATTTAATATTTAAAATATTTAATTTTTTATTTAAAATATCAAACTTTATGCTTATGTTTTGATACTAAAAAACTCCTGCTTAGAGAAGGGAAAATTAAAATTTAATTATTGGTGGAAAGATGTTTGGCTGCACTATTGGAGTTGCCAACAAATCTGAATTATTCATTAAACTCTTGTTTTTATTCTAAAAGATACCAAAAATTCTAATAAGATTTCAATTTAAAATTAATGTTTTATATATTCAAGGTTGCTGGTTCTACTAAATAAGTGATAGCAAGGTAAGGCCGATTTTTACTGATGATAAAGCAGTGTTTCAATGTCAATAATTCACATTTAACATTTGTATATGAACTAAAAAGCATAACAACATGTTGCTAAAGTAGCTATTGCAACATATATTGCCAAACGTTTGCTTATAAAAAAAGCAGAACAACTTTAATTATCTGTTGCCTCTGCACATTTTTTGCGCAAAAATAAAACAATATAATTAAATTACTGGCAAGCAATTTGTCTTGTATTAAAACACTTGATGGCAGGATTTAATTTTTAGTCTTCATTCACTAACGAGAAAATTATTAAAAGCATCCTTAAAATAAATATATAAATATATTAAACATGATTGAGTTGTCGTGTATTATAAGAAACAAATTTCAATTTCATTTTTTTAATAATAAATTTATAGGCCAATAATAATTATTACAAATAAATTAATAGAATATTATCTTAGCATAAAAAGTAGGTGTTTTCAAAACATTTTTCATAGCATACTTTGAGGCATTTTATATAAAAAAAGCTAATAAGAAATATGAAATAATCAAAACCATATGCGTGTTGAATTTTTATTTAAGCAAAGTATTATGTTACAAGGACATTATGTCCATAATCAAAATATATATTAATGCAAAAAATGTTATTTAAATGAAATTGGAAATAGAAAAAAACACAACTCAAACAAGAAAGACTTACTTTCCTATTAAGAACCATTAAGTGTGATTATTGTAAGTGAAGTTTTAGTTTTAAAATATCTTTAAGACTTAAGCCTTAAGGCTTTGTTAATAAAATTCTCTTTGTAAAATTTTAAGTCCAGCGTATAATTTAATCAGCCAGAAAAGCCTGAGGTGTGTTGTACTTAATCAAGTATAGAATATTTTATATTAAATACTTTTATTCCCAAAAGAATTTTAGAGGTGTTTATTTTAAAACTAAATTGTAGTCTTAAATTTAGTCTGTAGTCAAGACCTTTTGTGTCGTATTAATCTTGATTAACTTAAAATTTAAGCTGTAAATTTTTTTTATTGTGTGGCGTATGGACTTAGTCCTTACAGTCCCTAGACAAGCCTAGATTTTAGTCTGCAGTCAGGCTGGAAATCTCACCTTAAGTGTAGTAGAAAATTACGTCTATAAAATATTTCTTAGATAGTTCTTTAGTCTAGACTTAAGTCTAGGCTAAGTTTTGTGTGTAGAGACAATTTTTAGGTCTTAAAGCGCACAAAATATTTTACCTGATTTTTTGTACAAAAAATAAATGATGTTTCGGTCAATTTTCATTTTTATTTCTTAGTCGTAATTTCCCTTTTCCCGTTAACGCTGAAATTCCTATAAAAGAAATTTTATAAAACAAGAAGAGAAAGTAATTTTTAGTTACTTATTAAAAACAAACTCTAAGTTTTCTATAGCATACTTCTAGGAGTGTCTCTTAAATAAACAATTGCTGATTTTAAAAGAAATGACGTATTGCCTTTTGTATTATATAGTCTTTAAGATAAGTCTGAGGAGTTTCCTTTAAAGCTGTTACTTACTTAATTCATAAGAAACTATAATCGTATCTAGGTCTGATATTCTAAATCCAAAGCGCCTAAAGCTATACGTTATGAAGCGACTGTAAAATACACATGCTTTTATAAAAAATCTTCATTTTTTTAGGATTTTGTTCTGTTAATGACTTTTAATAATTATTTAAATAATACTTTTTCATAGCATACTTTTAGGAGTGTTTTTTAAATTAACAATTGTTTCGTTTAATAGAAAATAATTTTTTTTTTGGTAATATTTACTCCGCATATGATAAAAATATTGAACAATATTTTATAAAAACTCTTTTAAAGTTTTGTTTGATATACAAAAAATTTCCATTCATATGGAAAATTTTGTAAAATTAAAGAAAAATTTATATCAAATTTAGTTACGTCCTTAAATTTTCTTAAGCAACAAATCTATTGTGTAGAAAATACAAGATAATTTTGGTATATAAATTATTATTTATGAAGCATTTTAAAGTTTAGTGAGCTGTAAAAAAAATATATTTGCAGCAACACAGTGCGCAGTTTTCCTTATTTAAAAAGAAATGTAAAAAATACAATAATAATATAAAAATAAAATTTTGAACCATTTAATACTGATTTAAGTTAAATGTGATTGTATTCTTAGAAAATAAAAAATTAACAATAATAGCTCCCTAAGTTATGCTGCATTTTAGAGACAAAAGTTACCCCTTTAATTATAATAATATTTAAACAGAACTTTTAAACGAAAGCTTTTTTTAGAACAATAATTACGTGTTTCTAAATGAAAATCTATTCTTTTTTTTTAAATATAAAAGTTCTTACCAAAAAACAGACATAAGAAACAAAGCATCTTTTTAGGCTTCTATAAAAAATTAAAAAAAATACAAAATATTGTCAACTAATAACTTTACTATTATTGTCAATTCGTTTCCCTCACTAGTAAAAATTTTTTTTTGCCATATTAAATCAAATTAAGATCAGGCATGCATATGCACCCTTTTATGAAAAGAGGGAAATGAATGGTTGAAGGGGAATAAGATCAATTTATATTAATATTTATATGAAGTGATAAAAAATTCATGTTTTAAAATTTAATGCGGTATTAAGAACAGGTTGCTTTCAATTGCGATTGGATTTTATTATAATTCTCATTTAGTTTATTACAATTGCAAGCGTATAAAATAAATAAGTTAATTCTTAAGCCTGATTGTGGTGTATCGCCAGAACATACGTCCTCTCATTTTCTATGCCTTTCCAGCTTGGCTTAGAATTTCTTCAGTCCAGATAGAGAGGCTTAGGAGATGGGAGAGGCGGATCTTAGTTGCGTGCCTTGGTCTGATACCGTATACAAGGCCCCCTTGTAGCTCTATATACAGTGCAGTCGATTTTAGCCGAATAGACTGGTTTATGGTCGGAAAAGCTTTAAAGTTCAAAGAAGGTGCACGATCCGTGAAAAACAGGTTAGTGAGGGAATTTTTTTCAAGAGCCTTGAGCCGTTCAAAGAGCACAGTATCTTTCACCTGTAGACTTGTTGATCGTTGAGGGAGCTGGTCTTCCTTACACCCTCGTTAAGACCCTCTATTTTATCATTGAAAAGTGTAAGAAGAGTGAGTAAAAAAAGCACCAAAATGTTACAGATTTTCGAAAATAGAAATATTGGCACACCCTTTATTTAAAAAAAATTTCATTTTCATTGATTTTTATTATAAAAGGTCATTGTTGTAAAAACTAGAAGAGTTTCTTCTATCCTTTAAAAGATACTTAAAAATTATGGGCGTTTTATGGGGTCACCCTTTAAATTTTAACATTAATATTCGCTACAATTTCTATCCGCCTGTCTCAGACCTACACATTTGAAACTGAAAGGGTAGTCTTGTGAATTTTTCCAGAAGCTGTCGTAATAAAGTCGCTGATATAAAAAATACTAAAAATTAAAGGGGGTGTTGCAAAAGTGTTGTGATATTTATAAAAGTATTGTTACTTGTTTAACTGTGACCGGTGGAGAGATCAAAATTTCTAAAGTTCAAAGTCCACTTTAGCAAGAGATAGAAAATGTAAATGTTAAAATTAAAGGGTGTCCCTATAGTGATATGATTTCCTTACACCTAGTTTTGATTTTAAATCGCAGACACTTTAAGCTTAAGTATTTTCAAGACCACTATAGCAACAAGTACAAAAATAAATTTTTTAATTAAAGGGTGTTCAAATAGTAAAGTCAAATTCATGTGTTCAAAGTCTTGTTGTTGAATCGAAATAAAAAGATACTTTCGGTTTAATTAATTTTATATCGGCTTTAAAAACAAATATTAAAAATAAAAATTTCAGTTAAAGGGTTTGCCAATAGTAACGTGATTTTTACAAATATGGTGTTTGTTTAACCGCAATAGTTAGACGCTTTAAATTTAATTATTTGTATAAGAACCAGTAGAACAAATTTTAAACAAAACTAATTTTATAAAGGGTGTGCCTCTAGTGAAGTGATTTTCAGAAACTTAAAATTTATACAAATCTTGTACGAGAGGGTCCGCTACAAAATTAATTATGAAAAATATAATGAAAAATTAAAGGGTGTTTTCATAGAGGTCGTAATTTTAAGCAATATCTGTTAAGCCGTTATAGGCAGACGCTTTAAATTGGCAGAGACAATGTATTAAACAGGTACAAAATATAATAATAAAATTAAATAAAGGGTGTCCCGGTATTAAGCTTAACTTATTTTTCTTATTATTTTTTTTTTTTTGAAGACAAAATATTTCACAAACAAAACACTACCAAAAATTTCAAAATTTCCACAAAAAAAAATTTTCCAAAAACTGAAACTTAAGGGGTTGACTTTACATAACGATAAAAAACCGATGGTAATTTCAGAAAATGCCGGCATCTGTTTAACTGAGAAGTAGTAGAGTTATATGGACAAGGAATAGTGGTACATCATCACCACTGAGACTCAGTCCTGTCACATGAGTAACAAGGAGTTGGCCACGACTTCTTGGGGTGACCAAGAAAGAGGAATAAAATAAAATTATTCTCATTGCCATAGATCTGCAATTGGTCCAAGCTATCCGTAGAACATATCTATCATCCAAATATTTTTAATTCCAATAAAACACTTTAAAATATTTATTGTTTTTTTTTTCAATTTTAATCTAAAACAACAAACAAAGTTGATAAGTTTTCAAACAAATGACCAGTAAATTTGAAAATGTTATTCAATCAACTTTGTTGTTGAGATTAAATAATATTTATTTCTTTATAATTTTTATGATTTTTTTTATAATCATATGAAATAATATAATTTTAATAATAATAAATTGTTGTTTTTGTTATTGCTTATTGTACAGCATTTGGTTTGGGTTTTTTTATTTTAATCTTAAAATTAAATAATTTTTTATTATAAATATAATTTTATAATAAATATAATTATTATAAATAACAAACTTAATTGTAACAAAATAAAAACTTAAATATTAACAAAATATTTTTAATTAAATTTTTTTTATTAAATTATTTTATATTAAAATATTTTTAAATAAAATTTTAAAAAATGAAAAATAAATTGGTAATTAAAAGTTTAAGTTTTAGTATTAAAATATTCGCATTATGCCCTTTTGTTAGTTTTATTTAATAATTTTTTAATTGTATTTATATATATAAATTAACATTTTTGTTTAAAATTATATTTTAAAGCTTTTTTTTATATGAACTAATTTTTTATTATAAAGGTTTTTTTCTTGTTGCCTGTTTTTTGTTATTTTTAACTTAAAATTTGTTTTTCTTTTAGGCTATTAATTTTATTTAGTTGTTGTATGTAGCTGTTATATTTTAGCTAAATACGAGTATTATGTATTTTTAATTTTATTTGCTTTTTAAATTAATTGTTTATTTTTTTTTTTATTTGTTTAAAAACAGTTTTTATATTTGTTCAGTTTTTAATATTTTTACTTTTTAAATAAAGTATTCACAGCCAATTTCTTTTTTAAAATTATATTAAGTTCTTTTTTTTATTATTTTAAGTTTTAAAAACAAATAAATTTTATTTTTTTAATAATTATTTTTTACTTACATAAAAGTATAAAATGAACTAAAATTTTATATAATAAATAACTGTATTTAAAAATATACTATAGAAAATAAATAAAAATTATTTAAAATTAAAATTAAATTAAAAACTTTTGAAAAAATATTAAATATGTCGATTAAAAAATAATATTTTTATATGATATAAAAAATAATATTTTATAAATCCAGTGACAAAAATTTTATAAAAAGCAAAGTAATTTGAAAAAATAAAATTTTAATTAATTTTATTTTTTTGGAAATTAAAATTTAAAAAACAAAAAAATAATAAGAAAAATAAAATAATTTGTTTGTATTTATTTAATTAATTATTTATTTATTTATTTTTTTTTTTTTTTTTTTTTGTTCTTTTAAAATAGTACAAAACTTTGTTTTTAAGTATTAAAAAAAACAAATGTTTTAAAAAAATTTGAATTACAAAAAAAGATTTTGTATGAATTAAAATATATTTCTACAAAATGTAAGAAAAGTTATGGAATATTAATCATTTTTCATCTTTTGTAAAAAAAGCAAAATAAATTCTTAGTTAAAAAAATCGTTTATATTAATTGACAATATTAATTATATTTATTTTACAAAATATAATTTTAATAAGATAAATGTTATAAAAAATTATCCGAGAATATATGAAATAATTATAACAGTAAATAATTGAAAAAAAAATAAAAAAAGAAATTTTATAAGAAATTTTTTAAAATTTTAAAATTTAAACTTAAAATTTCTTAAAAAAATTTTTATATATAAAAAAGTTTGCACTAAAAGCAAAGAAAAAAAATAAAAAAATAAATAATTATTAGAAGAAAATTGATGTAAATGAAAACAAAATAATAAAAGTATTTATATTGATTTAAAAGAATTTTTTTATAATTTAAATTAATTACAAAATTAGAAATATATTATTTTATTTAATTTACCAGCAATAAAATTTATTTACATCAAAAAATTAATAACATAAATTATTTTTCACTGATATTAATAATATGAATTACATTAACTTTAAGAATAAATAATCTGGATTTTTATTAAACTAATAAATTTATTTAAAATAAAAAATTGATTTATAAAATTAATTTAAAATATTTTGTTTTTCTTTAAAATTTTAAAGTTACAATAATTAAACAATTTTTCCAAATAAAGAAGAAAGAAAGGAGAAAAAAATTTATGTAAAAAATAATAGTTGAAATATATAAACATTTTATCTAAATTAAGTAGAAATTTAATTAATAAAACATTTTTTTTAATTTTGTAATTTTGTAAAATTATTTGAAATAAATAATAAAAATAATAATTTAAAAAAAAATAATAATAATTTTTGAATACAAAAAAAATATATATAAAATAAAATATTAAATATAACAACAATAAAAAATTATTAAAAAAAAATAAATTGTAAAAAAATATATTTTTAAGCAAAAAAAAAATTACAAAATAATTCAAAATTAAAAAAAAAAATTAAAACATTATACTCTTGGTTCAAAAAAAAAAAACAAATAAATAAAAACCTCCATTAAAAAAAATCTTTAAGAATAATTCCCATAGTGCCTCCATCTATCCACTCCCGTAAAATAGGACTTGAAACACATCAAAAAAGTTTTCCTTTTAAATAGAAATTTTTAAACTGACAAACAGCCACCCATATTTGGCATTTAATACAATAATAACTTTATATTTTAATTATACAAGATATTTAAAAAGCCTTTAAATTAGGGATTTTTTAAAAAAAATCTATTCAATGACCAGTTGATAATTTTTTTTAAAGTTTAAAATCTTTAATTTAGGGACTTTTTATACAAATTTTATTTTAATTTTTTTTAAACAGAAAAGTTATTTATAGCGGCTTAGAAAATTAATTTTGAAGTAACTCATATGCAATACTAATACCCTTTCCTGTTTCTTTTTTTTTTGTTTTTGTTTTTGTATTTAGAAATTTATTTACAATTTGTACGGAAAAACTCCTTCAATGACCAGTTGAAAAGAGCATTTCCACTAAATTTTAATTTTTTGTTTGCAACATAAAATTCTTAGTTACAATTTCAACTCTTATTTATCATTAAAAAAAATAAATAAATATAAACTCTTGTGTGTTATTTTTTTAATTAAACAATTCAATCAGTGATTATCTTCAAGCCGTTATAATCACCTCCTTCAAAATTCGATCACTTGGCCGTATTCAAAAAATAATTTAGAAGAAGAACAAGCACTTTTCAATGACCAGTTGAAAAGATTATTTTCTACTTAAAAATTTTTAAATTTTTCTAACAGCTTAATGGTGAGGCCTTTTTGGGGAGTTACGTGGTGGCTGTAGTTTGTATCAAAATTGGGGGTAATGCCCTTGAGTTGAATTCAATTTATATTTTTAAGCTGCCAAAATGAACAGGAACTACCTTCAACAGAAACTACTATTCAGTGACCAATTGAACAGTAGATATCTAATTGAAACATTTTTATTTTTAATCTTAATCTTAATCAAGGCTTAAACTTGAGTCATCAAATGTCCACATGACTTCTTAAACTCATACGATCGTATTTTTTGTTCACAGCTTTTGAAACTGATATTTCACTTTTTTATAAAACAGGGAGATTTCTAAAAAGCATGTTAAAGTATTTTCTATATTCTGTTGCTATTGTTGAATTGAAAAGTTTTTATTTCTGCATATAAAAAAAACTGTAAAAATATTTTTCTAAATTGTTACAACAATGACCAGTTGATGTAACATTTTAATACAAAAAAAAAAAACTATTTTTAGAGCCTTTTTGTAAATGTCATATTAAAAACAATTTTGGTTATAAAAAAAAAAGAATTTTGTGCAAGAAAGCCGCGTAGCACTTTTAGACATAAGAAAAAACAAAGCAGCTTTTGGGGTGTTAACGCTCCTACAAACAAACAAAAATTGTGTTTATTTGGGGGACCGTTCTTTTTGTGATTTTGGACCTTTAAAAACTGTTTTGTTTTTTTTATGGGGAGAATGAAATTAAAACTATACTTTATCTTGAGGACTATAACATGTGTTTCTAATAAAAGTTTGAGGGTGTAAAACCAAAATTTGTTTACGTTACTTTTCCTACAAAAATCACAAATTAAAAGGATTAAAACGCCTAAATGTAATAAAGTGCAGACAATAAATGTAGTAGTAGTGGCACAAAAACTCCTCTCCTTCAAATTTTACCTTTTTTCAAGCAGGCAAGGATTTACAGAATGAAAATAAGGCCAGCACACATGCAAACGTAAAAGTTTATCTTATTGCTTAGTGGTTGTTAGAGCATGTACTTGATTGGTTCATAGCCACGCATAGGTAACTAAGAGTATACAACAAATAACTAGATTAAGTTGCCAGATGTTTACATATTTTAGTAATTTAGACGTTTTAACTCGCCTATAAATACAAATTGCAGTGGCTCTATGAAGAAATAAATTTTCTTGGCCTGGTTTTATTGTTTTATTATTTATAATAAATGAAATGTTATTATTTGATTTTGTTCTTTTTTTTCGTCTTTTTTTTACCCGATATTAAGACTTGCTGTTCTTCTTACTTAGTTTCACATTAAAATTTTGCCAGTTGGTGTATTTTTTAAAATATGTTTCAAGTCCTTGCTCCTTTAAAATTATTTTTTTAAAATTTAATTACTTTTTTCTTTACAAAAAATTCTCTCTGGAAGTATAAAATTATATTCTATGATGCCAATTTTATCATTTAATTACTTTATAATTTTTTTTTTTTTTGTTTAATTTATTATTGTTATTTAAAACCTCTAATGTTGCTTAACTCATTACCCTTTAACTGTGTATCCTACTGTTTAGCTAATGCTTTTGTTTTGCTTTTTTTGTTTCTTTCAATATTTAAGTTAATTTTTTTTTTTTTTTTGGAATTTTATTTTTTATTTATGATTAATTTTATTTATATATTTATGTATATGGATGTGTGTATGTGTATGTGTATAATTTTTATGTTGTTTTTAAAACTTAGGCACATTAACACCCTAACAATATAATTTCATTTTATTACTTTAATTATTATTTTATTTATTTATTTAATATTTGTTGAATTATTTTCATAAGAAGTTCTTTTAAAAACTCAAGAATTTAACAAGAAATATAAAAACAATTTTTTTTTATACCTTCCCTTTTAGAAGCATTAACTAGAGCAGGGGTTCTCATCAAATTCCTGTTCGCGGACCCCTAGCAAAATAATTTTTTTTTGCAGACCCCTCTGAAGCCCAAATTCATAAGATTTTTATTATTTTTGAAAACACTGTTTTTTCGGTTCTTCATGCGGACCCCTTGGATGGTTGCTACGGACCCCCATTTGAGAACCGTTGAACTAGAGAGTTTGATGCATTTATCCATATTAGTTTTAAAATCAAGCATACTTTAGGGAGCCAATTAATGTAAATGTTATTTACGCATGCCAAAGACTTGTGTGA
This sequence comes from Cistogaster globosa, assembly GCA_937654795.1. NCBI lineage: Eukaryota > Metazoa > Arthropoda > Insecta > Diptera > Tachinidae > Cistogaster > Cistogaster globosa. The sequence goes on from OW569406.1 coordinate 7,486,132, forward strand.
TATTAAAGTTATGCCGATATAATAATCACCTGCCTGTGATTCCAAGTTAACTGAGATCTACGCTGCCATCATCATAACCTTCAAACTTTTCCATATCATGCCAGTTATCCAGCTCTGGTTTTTTCTATAGCATGCAAGTGCCTTCTATACCTAAAGGCTGATTAGAATGGTTTCAAGTCCACCTATATAAAGTTTTTCCCATTTTTTCCACAGCAGCAATTAGCTCAACCCTACGGAAATCTCGTTTAAAAAAAAAGAAATAAAAGTCTCGGAAGATTTCAAATTGTGAAGTCGCCTGTTAAGTAAAAAAATGAAATCATGTTCATATCTCAGCACCGTATTAGTTCGTGAGGAAATAGCAGTAGGTAACCTAATTGTTTAAAAGGATTTAGTTTGTAAAGCGCATAATTCAATCTCCAGACATTCGAACTCTGTTGACCAAATTGTTGCACTGAAAATATTCCTGCTGCCAAAATAAAAGGGAGAACATAATAAACTTAAAGGTCATTTATTATACTGAAACCTAAATAAGGACACTTATTAAACTAAGCTTCCTATAAATTTATGTCCAAAATAGTTTATTTCTAAAAGAACTTCCTTTCAGTAGTTGTTTCCTTAATTCTCAAATATTTTGTAATTTTCTTAAGATTTCTTTTTAATTTAGGTTCGGATTTTCTTGGTTATATTTGTTTTGTAAGTTGTATTATTTTACAATTGGAAACTAATTGGCTTTTTCTTTTGTTGTTTCATATTTTTTCTCAGTGTATATTTATAAATAATCATGTAAAAATTACATGGGAATTATGGATTTTTCAATTTTCTTTCTTTTGTTTAAGGTTGGTTTTATAAATATATTTTTATATATATAAGTATTGTAAGTATATATTCTATATAGTATATATATATATATATATATATATATATATATATATATATATAGTTATTTATATATATAAATAGTAACTAATTTTGTTTTTTTGTTGCTTTTTTAATTGGTATTAATTTTTTTTTAAATCTACTATTGTCTGTTTTCTATCTTTTAGGGTTTTTTTCATTGTTGTTATTATTTAAAATTTATAAAAAATTCAGTTTTATATTTGTTTGATTTAATGCAATATTTAATTGATTTAATCATTAAAGAAACAAAATAAATTTGTTTAGAGCAACCATTTGCTGATTTATAGTTTTAAAAACGTCTCTGTGTTTAAAGTAAAAGAAAGAGAGTGTAATTGTTTTAAAGGTTAAGTGAAGTCTACTTTAGGGAGCCAATACTGGCAGAGAATCTTTGCATAAGTTGTTGCAAAGGCTTTTCTAATATACAATTTTAAAGCTGTTAAAAGTTTGTTAACATTTTGTTTAAAAATTTTGAAAAATGTAATATCTGTTTTAAAAATCTTATTTTTTAATTTTTATCTGTATTATTATTATTATTATTATTATTATTATTATTATTATTATTATTATTATTATTTTTTTTTATTGCAGTTTTAGTAACCTTTTTCGTTGTGTATTTTTTCTTAACAAGTTATTTTTCTTTTTTTAATTGTTAAGCTTGTTTTTAATCTTACTTATCAAAACCATTTTATTCCTTTTGTTATCAATTTTAAGTTTGTCTTCTAGTATTATTTTTTATGTTAATAATTTTGCTTTAAAAGGAACCATTTGTTTAAAATCTATTATTTTATAAAATTAGTTTAAATTTTAATTTAATTAAATATAAAGCACCAATACAATAAACTAATATTTATTTTTTAATTTAAGTAAATTTTTAATTAATGGCCGCCGGAGTTTTTTTTTTTTTGAATTTCATATTAATAATTGTTTCTCTTTTTAATATAAAAAACCTATTTCTTTAATTGTATATACGTATAAACGGGCATGTCTTAAACATAATGTCTAGCGTTTCAATATTTTTTTTTATTATAAATTGCAGTTCTAGTTTAATTATTTAATTGTTGAAATTTTCTTGCCATTATTGGTTCTTTTAATTGTACATTTTCTTCATAATAATTGCTTAATTTTTATACTCTATTATTTGAGCACTAATTTATTATTTTTAACATTTTTTAATTAAAGCCTCTGGTTTGTGTAGTTATTTTCTTTAAAAAAAGGCTTTCTTTACTAATTTTTTTTCACTATAACTTTCCCTCATTCTTAGCATTAAAATAAAATGAATAAATAATAATTATTTATTTACTAAATATAGTTTAAATTTTTTGTTATACTTTTCTTACAGTTTTAGTTTGTTTTAATTTTTTTATTAAACTTTATTGCAGTTCTAGTAGGGCCTATAGAAAGTTTGTGGCATTTATAATCATGTAACATAATCGCGACTGGTTACATATTCATCACTGTAGCGTCCAGCTATAATTTATAAAAAAACAGAAAAAATTTTAAATAAATTATTTCTACAAAAATTTTTTTTTTCAAAATTTTTTAAAAAATAAATCTTGAATCTAAAAATTTTTATAAAAGCAAAAAAATCCTATTTACACTCAAAGCAAACAAACAACTTTGAGATTTGTGTCTCAAACGACATTCAATAAAATTTGTACAGTTGTGATCCCTCGAACCGAATAATAATAAAAAACAAGTAACAAAGCTACATTCGAATATGCTAAATCTTATATTTCACCATTTATCTAAATCATGTTTAGCGAAGTAACACCAATCAACAAAACAAATAGAAAGAATTAAAAACTTAAAAAAAAATACATAAAAATGCCTTCGGCTCTTAATGGGTTAAGCATTTTTTTTAAATTTTTACTATTTTCTTAAAGATCTTTTCAAAAGCTTAAAAATGATACCCATATTGATATTTAAAAAATTTTGAAAATTTTAGAGACCCATTACTCGGAATATATGGGCGAGTGCCAATTTTTTCACTTTATGTTTTTCTTCTAAATTTTTAATTCTCTATCGCCCGAAAGATTTGTTTTATTGATTCGAGTTGCCTTATTATTTCAAATGATATAGAAAAATTAGTGGTAGGCGTGGTGTCTTGCCGCTGTGTCGAAGGACGTGGACCGATCTTGCTGATATTCAATAGCACCTTTTTCGACTCTATGTCTAATCGATTGTTATATTTAAATTTTTTCTAGCTGATCTATTAACCCATTTTCAACCGCTGTTGCGTTTTCGCAACAGCAACTTTGACACTTTGTATCTCAGATAATAGTAGAGGTATTGGATTTCTTTTGATTTTAAACGAAAGTGTGGACTATTATTACTACTAAAAAATAATAAAAATTATCTATATATATATTTTAGTAACATCTACAGCTTGTAAAAGGAAGGGCTAAGAAACTGCCATTTAAAAAAAAAAATTTAAAATAGCCTAATGTTCTAAAAAATAAATAAAGCCCCCGAATTCTTTTGCCAAAAGATTGTTGAACAAAAGAAAAATATCATCTGCCAAAACAATTGCTTTATAATATACTAAACTTAGCGGGAAAAATCGATGTTGCGAAAACGCATCGTTGGTCGATTAGGTGTATATCAAATATTCTTCTCAGTTCGTAGAACCTAGTTGCTTACACATTCATACGTACATACACACAACGTAGTGACAGTTGCAATTGCGTAGCAACAGCTCAAAAATTCTAAAAAGTCGTTACATTTTTTTGCACCATATTCTATTGAAAACTTCGTGAACAACAAATGAGTTGAATGGCTTGTTGTTGTTCAAATTCGCAGCGCACCTACATAATTTCTTTACGCTGCTGCTATGGTGGCAGTTTACCAAACAGTGGCACTTGTACTCAGTCTTGCTTGATATTTTGCATGAAATAGTGCGTTAAATCGCGTTGTGATTTAAAGAAATGGCTAAAAAACACTTTCTTTCCCAAAAACAAGTAGAAGTGATTTTAAACCAATCTTCTGATGAAGAAGATGTTGACCATCCTGATCAAGGCCGAATTGTGTTGAATGAAAATACTACAATCATTTATGTTCCACCAGCCAAAGTTGATGATATCAGTGATGAAGAATGCATAGATGAAGAAGATCTAGTGACAGATGTTCCACCCAATCTGGAAATTGCCGGTGAAATCACCATCGAATATGATTCAAATGTATGTGATTTTGCAGCCCCGACACTACAAACTGAAGCACTTCCAAAATCTGGACTAATTACATCTAATCCTGCATATACTTCTCTTATCAATTTTGGGGAGCCTTCTTGGAAAAAATCTAAACGCCCTAATTTTAATTTTGATGAGCCTGATGAAGATTGTGTGATGCCATTGCAAGCTAAAATTTTTGAAACCATGAGTAAGTAACGTTTTTGTACATAAGGGGTCACGTCCTAATTTGGCTGATTATTTTCTCATAGGTGGTAAATCGCCATTGGAATTATTTTGGCAATATTTCGATACCGACGTTATGGATATTTTAGTTAAAAGTACCAATCTTTACGCTCACCAGCACAACGTTGTACTAGAAGTTTCGAAGGAAGAAATGTTTCGTTTTCTTGGAATACAGATATTTTCTGGCTATCATACACTTCCTCAACTTCAACTATACTGGTCTGTTAAACCAGATTTCGGTATTCCCATTGTAAAGCAAGCAATGTCGCGTCATAAATTTACGACAATCAAAAAGGTATTTCATTTGATGGATAACAACAATATTGACACCACTGATCGATTTGCCAAAGTCAGACCTTTACTTGATATCTTGAATGTCAAATACAAGCAGTTTGGTATTTTTACTACCCATCTATCGATCGATGAACAAATGATACCATACTTCGGCAGGCACAATTGTAAAATGTTTATTCGAGGAAAGCCAATTCGGTTTGGATTTAAATACTGGTGTCTATGTTCGGATACAGGCTATTTATATGAAGCTGTACCGTATGCTGGAATTGCAACTCCATACAATAAGCAGATTGGCTTAGGAGCATCGGTAGTTTTAAATTTGTTGCGCTCTGTTACTTATCCGGATCGTCATGTTGTCTATTTTGACAATTTCTTTACGTCATATTACCTGTTCTGTTTGCTAAATGAGCGCAAGTTTCGAGCAATCGGGACAGCTAGATCCAACCGATTGAGAGGTGCTGATCTTCATTTGGGTACCGCCAAAAAAAGGAATCCTGTAAATAAGCCAGGTAAAAAGCTGCAATCGCCCCAATACCTGGACAAACATGAGTACGATTATGTGTTTGATAGAAATAATAAATTGTTTATAGCTCGATGGCATGATAACAATGAAGTCACTATAGTATCAAATTTTGTTGGTGCGCAACCAGAAGTTCCAACGACGCGTTACTCATCTGTAGAGAAGAAGAAGGTATCACTTCCACAGCCAAAAATAATCAGTGAGTACAACAAGCACATGGGTGGTGTTGACCTGCATGACAATGGAGTTGCCAACTATCGTATAGCAATCCGAGGTAAAAAGTGGTGGTGGCCATTGTGGAACAATTGTATTAATTCCACAATAGTAAATGCCTGGAAAATTCACTGCCTGATTGCGAAAGCTGAGAACAATCGCCCGTTGACTCAATTGGAATTCAAAAGTGATATTGCCCGCGGTTTGCTATTGTATGAGAAACGGACAGAGAAAGAATTATCAGACGTATCCGATATTGAAGAAGCAGAAAGACTACCGCGATTGCCACGTTTACAGGTTCGGGATCACGTCATATGGAAACCTCCGGGCGGTACCCGAAAGAGATGTGCTTACTGTCATTCGCAAACAGTTTTTCAATGTAAAAAGTGTAATATTTCTTTACATTCTAAGTGTTTTGATACTTTCCATACATAATAAATAAACTAAATTACAATATTTTGGTTTCTTTACTCTGAAATTTAACAATTCATTTCGATACTATATAAAACTTCCTCTCAAAAACTGAATTTTTCTTTTCTTATTTTCATACCTAATATACCCCTAATCGACCAATGATGCGTTTCCGCAACACCTCATTTCCAAGAACCTAGGCACCTTAGCGACTCAAAATTTTTTTCAAAATGATCAGTGAAGCCTCAATAGTCAGCATACAAAATTTCATAAAGTTATCTCAACGAAATCGGGTATTGGTAAAATATGGGTTAACTCGACAAAATTGATTTTAACACTAACACGAACGGTCAGACGGACATCGCTCAATCGATTTCGCTATGCAGAAGAAGTAAGAATATACACTTTATGGGGTCGGAAATGGATATTGTAGAAATTACAAACGGAATAACAAAATTAGTTACACCTTTTTTCCATAAAAATATGTTTAAAAATGAAGAACTTTAAATCCTTTAAGCTAGATAATCTTTTAACACTTTAATATTAATACAAAAAAAAAACGAAATTTCGGTCCTTCGAACCAATCGAGATGAAAAAAATTAATTAATAAAAAAAATTAAGAAACCTAAACTTTAACTATGTAATATTGCAAATCTCACTCATGTATTATTATCAAGAAAAAAAAAACTTTCATAGCAACTTTAATAAATTTAAGTCAATTTTGGTCCTTCAAACTTGTTCCGTTAAAAAAAATTTTTTAGTGAAAAATTTTAAAATTTTTGTATGTTTTATATATAAAAAAATAACAAAGTTAAAGAAATGTGGGGCACATTGACACCACACTGCACAGAAAATAGTTTTAAGTATTTAAATGTTACAAAGAAAATGGTCCTTCGAACCCCTTAAGATAAATTTTACTATTAATTATTTTACCAAAAAAGCACAATAGTATCCAAACTATTTTGAGAAACTTAGCTCAGCTATATCAGAATAACGTACAAAGCTCTGCCGGATTATTGTAGCACGAGCGCTATATTAGAATAACAACTCTGACTTGACTTAATTCCTTCTTCTTATCAGCCTTGGTGGCGCAAAAAATATGTTTAACACTTTTGTTTCTCTGAACACTACAAACCTTCAAGGGAAAACATTTGGAATTAAATCTGTGACAACAATTTATAGAACGCAATTGCATCTATCGGGTGAAAGTTTAATTTATCACTTCCTATGTTTTGTAAATGTTTGAGGAAAGTGCTAAACGAAATGAAAATCTGATAACAGATAGCGCCCCAGGAATTTGCTACACTATGACGTTAGGAAAGCTCAAGTCACAGACAGTCTGCTAATTAGGGGACTATGTCGACATTTGAGAACCGTGGAAGAAAAGCTTTTAAGGTTTTCTTTGGATAAGCCTATCACGCAATGATATAACCGGCACAGTCTTTATAAGTACCTTTTGGGAAAATTACAAATCGTAAGATTTCTTAAAGTGCATGGATCCTAGTGACTGTGAAAGAAACATACGATCTCTTATAGAATTAGTTAACTATCTTTAATCGTAGCTTCAGTCTCTGCAATCGAAAACAAAGGCTGCAAAAAAAACCTGAAAAATGGTTCGAGGCAGAAATTACCCCTTTAAAATACAACAGTCTTTGTTTATCACTTAAGTGCAACAACCGGTCCAAGATTAAAAACTTTCATTACAAAGAAATGTTTCTTATGAAAGTCATGACTTGCTTTTCTTATCGAAAAGATATTTCCATATACTTACAATCCTCCATTAGGATAACAGGCGTTGCCTCAGGATTTGTGCTTGTTAATGTATGTCCCATCATATTAAAATCATCTTCCATAGAAAGAAATGAAGGATTCCAACGTGATCGAGGTGTTGTGCGATGCGATGAAACGCCCGTTGATGAGGAATATAAACTTAAATTTGTAGGACTAATGACGCCAGACATTGTAGTATAACCCAGCAACTACAAAATAAATAGAGTTCCGTTCATTTTTTTTTTTCAAATAAAAAATTTTCAAACTAAACGTTTTTATACTCACCGGTGTTGTTTGTGTATGGAAATGATTAAAGTACTCTCGTCCATTCGTTTGTGGATAGGGCTGAGCGGCTATACGTGTTAGGGCCGATGTGGGTGTAGACACTGCTATGGCTGAGGAAGACGAAGTGGGTGAAGTTTTACAGCGAGCCACATCAATGACGTGAGACTGTGGACTTTGTGAAGGTGCCGGTGGTGGCGATGCTGATGAAGTTGAGGCCACTACTAAATCGGAAGAGTTTGTGCTGCTGCCCACAGTGATGGTATTGTTGGTTTCTTCTTGATTGGTACTAGAGGCTGTTGTATTCGTTAGCTTAGAGGACATGGAACTTAAGCCGGTGCTAGTGCTATGATCAATTGTGGTATGTTGCTGATGATGTCCATGCTGCTGCTGCTGCTGCGGATGATGATGGTGATGTTGATGATGATGACCATGATGTTGCTGTAGCTGTTGGTGGCCATGATGATGATGATGCCGGGGTGAGTCTCCAGCTGAACTAACACTCGTCAGGGGGGGTGGTGTTATGCTGGCAGAAGCAGGTGGTGAAGCCACCATGGTAAGATCACCCGTAGAACGTATTATAGCCACAGGCCGAGCCATAGGCGGTAAAGGAGGTGGAGGCAACATTGTGCTATATTGTTGATAATGAGCAGCAGCCGCTGCTGCTGACACTGCTGACAATTTAGAGCTACGTCCTACAGCTGCTGCAGCGGCAGCATGTTGTAGTTGAAAATGAGAAGAAGTTTGATGATGATGGGCATGTAAATCGGCTTCGGCAGGATTTATGCCGGAAGTATCTTGACAGACATAGGCCACAAACTCTGACATATCCTGACCATGATTTATGATCTCTGTGGCATATTTAGGGGTCGATGAAGTTTGAGAATGATGCAAGTTTTGTTGGTGATGATGTTGCTGCTGCTGTTGATGCTGTTGTTGTTGATGTTGCTGTTGCTGTTGTTGGTGCTGCTGTTGTTGATGCTGCTGTTGTTGCTGCTGCTGTTGATGTTGAGCTTCTTCGGCGTTGTCTGAGACATTTGCCGAAGGACTATGATGTTGGGGATAATACAAGGCTGGGCTAACGGCATTTGGTACCAAAGTAGATCCGACATTGTGCTGCATTAATACTAAAAAAAAATTAACAAGAAATGTTATTTTCTCACTCTCCATAAAAAAAGCAAAATTCAACTATAAAAATACCTTCTCCTGGTCTCATTTGGCCCATGCTAAGCAGAACTCTGTTGCTAGTAGGCGTGTATCTTTGTAGAGAAACCTCTTCGTTGTTGTTGGAGGCACCATTATTGCTGCCATTGTCTTCGTTTTGTCTTAATATCACAGAGAAACTGCTGGGTCCAGCCACACTTTCCTGTGGCGAACCATTTGGATCAGTTTTACACGAGGCAACAGCAGCTGCACGCAACAAAGAGGAATTGGAAAGATGCATACTGCTGCGGGGATCCACAAAATCAACTTGAAAATAACGAAATAAAACAAAATTAGAAAAGTTAAAAATTTTAAACAACATTTTAATACTGACTGCTATAACCGGAAGGTAAGACCATTGAAGCACTAACTGATGATCGGCCATCACCTCCCGTGACCATACCTGCTCCGGCTGAGGAGCTTAAGCTATTCACTCCACCCACAACAGAACCCAACGGTGCTGATGAACCGGTCATTTGATATGTTTGGCATTCATAGGCCGCTGTCGGATGTTCTAATTTTATTGAACTGGCCTGTATGAGATCATTGGTGGTTTCTTCCAGTATGGAAACTAAAATGAAAGAATTTTTGGGTTCTTCATTACCACAATGAACCATTCCAGGGCCGGGACACATTCGGGTTTCAATTTTAAATTACCTTTAGATAACTTCCACAGCTCCTTGGAAGAGAATACCCCAGTGGCCAAGATAATATCATTACAAACTACACCATTGTAGGGATTATGACTGTAGCCAGCAAAAGGTGTGCTCTCCACATCTGTTGAGTGGTATTCATGTTGGCACAAGCACATGTTGTGTTCTTTGTTAGATTTGATAAAAAAAAAAACAGAAAATTGCATTTGATTTGCTAAATACATACCTTTCGATTTACGATCATCCTCCGAGTGTTTTTTACTATCGGCTGGATTGTTGTTGTTGTTATTATTGTTAGCATTATGTTCGCTACTGTACAGCATAAGTGAGGGTGTATTAGGCGTACCGGGATGCGGTGAAGAAGGCGTGGGACTACTTAAGGGATCGTGTGTGTTTATAAAATTGGCCAAATACAAATCTAATTCTCGTACAGAAACATTTATGTGATAAGGATTGACACACAAGGCCGGGTGTATACATTCGGGAGACTTTTCCAGTCTCTCACCATCTGTACTCTCCAAGGGTATGGCCTTAAAAAGTATAACCATCACTAAGTCTAAACGCCATACTTTATCTGCCTGTCTCAGGCAATCAATGCGACGCATTTTTCCTTTTTGATCGGGATTGGAGAGTACACATATCGATTTACGTTTACCCGTTATCGATTGTACAAAATCTTCACGACATTCTTGCGTTATGTCTTTGCGTAGTTTGCCCAACAGGCGAGAGGCCCATTTTTGCTTAACTTCAGCTTTTTCATTCTAAACGTAAGGGAAATAAGATGAAGAAGCAGAGAAAGAAGAAGAAGAAGAAGACCAGTTAATTAGAAATAGTATAGAAATAATTTAAGCTTTTATTTGAAATTTACCTGTAATTCATCTTTGCAATGTCTCTCCTCCTCCAAAGACATGCGTTTCTCATTTTTTTTGTAATATTTTCGCTTGGCTGCTTGTAAATTAAACCAGGAATACGAAAATGATTTGACATACGGTAGTAGGGCTTCAATGAACGGATGAAACTCATCCTAATTATATATAATATATATATATATATACACACACACACGTACATTAACACATGTATGACAACATTTGCAAAAGAAAGAGCATAAATAAGAAAGAGACAAATATTTATAATAAGTTTTCAAAATTAAGAGTGTTTTAAAAAAAATGACATTTAAGAGAGCATAAGTAATTTTAGTAAAAAAAGAGAAACACTAAATATTATAGACACAGATAATTCAAAAATATGTAAATGCAGCTGATTTTTAAGGTAGTTTTTTTTGGTTTAAGTCTCTACTAAATATTTGTTTGATTTTTTTAACATAAACTTTTTTTATAATTTCAAGATGAGTTTTAAATACAAACATTTAAACATTTATATTAAATACATTTAATTAAATAATCTTTATAAAAAAAAATAGACAGATAATATTTTAATAGAAAAATGACGCGTACAACATTCAGTTACAAAAATGGAATAAGAAAAAGGTAGTAAAAACAAAACGAAACGAAATGGTATATAAAATCAGAAGGAGTGTTTAAAAAGAAAATGATAATTTAGATAAGAGAAATTTTTTCTTGTCTTAGACAGTAAGTTAGTTTGCATTTTTTATTGTAAAGTCTTGAAAAAGGCACTTTAAAAAAAATAAACAATTCAATTAATGACTGTTTTATATTATTTTTGCCTTCTGCAAAGTTTCTTTTTAAACTCTAATAAATCTTTTTCAACGTCCATTGACCCAAGCATTTTGTATGCTTAAGACAATATTTTAATTTATAAATTTTTTTTTTTTTATAACTTTTCATTTAGATTGCTGCAGTCGTTTTTGCGTAGTCACGTCTTTTCCATACGCATTTCGCATACAAATTAGCTTTGCTTAACTAAAAATTCTTTTGGTAGGTCAGTTTAAAATAAATAAAATTATAATTCATTTTAAAGTTAAGCTTAAGCTGTCTTCTTTTTGTCTTTTAATATCATGGATCTTTACTAAAGTAGGTGAATCAACGAATAAAAATAATAAATTAAAAAAAAATTAAAAACAAAGGCGTAAAAATAAATTACCATTAAAATACAACCAAATAAATAATTTAAGTCAGGCTTATGTTCATGTTGTTATTTTTTTAGCATATTGAAAAAAAAAGAAAATTATTTCTAAGTAAAGAAAGTGTAATGCAGGTGATGATGAGTAAAGGAATATAAGAAAAATTTTAACAACAAAATTTTTCTTATATTCTTTTCACTTAAATTAATTCGTTAAAAAGTAAATCTTTACAGGAAATTTGGCAAATTTTCAAAAATGAAAAAATATGAACTTGAGCCTGACTAAAAATTTCTTAATTTTATTATTTTTGTTTTTTTTTTTTTTTTTTTAAACAATTTTCATTTTAAATTAGCAAATAATAATTAAAAAGAAATCTAAGAAAATCTTATGAAACCCACTAGAATTCTTAATCCAGGTGATTATTTTTATATATAAAATTTTAAGTGGCGACCCGTAAATTTTAGAAAAGCTTCTGTCATTAAATATTTTAACAATAAATCAAATAACAGCTGCCCAAAACTAAAACCCTGAAATTATTTCCCAATGGATGGAAGATAATATATTGCCACCTTATTTTTCAAAATAATAATGGCCTTCTTAAAAAAAAACTAATACGACACTGACACACTGATAAAGAATATATGAAAAATAGAAAAATCTACGAGTGACTATCTCTTTATTATTTTATTTAATAAAATTGTTACAAAAATGCTGTCCGTTAAAGATCTTGAGTTGTTGCTTGCACCACTAAAAAGTGTGGTGTACATTTTCAGCATAGAAAAAAAATCTTATGTAACATACATATAATAAAGCAGTTACGCTGATTTTATTTATAGAGTCGTCTGCATGTTTGTTAAAGAAAGGATAACAGTTCATTTCCCAACAAAGCCTTGCCTTGTAGAGAGAGTAATTATTGTGCACATAATACAGCAGATGTAATGGTTAAGGTGCCTGTATATTAAAACCTAAAGAGGAAAGTAGCATTATAACGACAGCGGGTGAGTCAGTTAAAAAAGCCTGGTTGAAAAGGCATGGAGGTCATAAATTCGAGTCTCTCTGGTGCTTGAGCAAAACAAGATATCAAACAATTTTAAGTCTGGCCAGAGTACCGTGGATGGTGTGAAAAAAAAATCCTTTTAAAGAATTAATCAATAAGCCATGCTTAGAAAATGTCTGGATTATTTAGCTAACTTAATAACGAGGGCTGCTATATATTTTTCTGGCCTGGCAACACTAAGTGCTGCCAAGTGCAATCTGACATTTCCATTGGAAAGTTTGTCATTTTTAAGGATAATCGTACTCAAAACGTTTTGACGTACGACCATTATTTGTATTGTTTACAGTGACTTGAAAAATTAATGTAGAAAAAAATGGAATTAACTCGTGAACATTTTCGTGCCATCATTTTTCACAACTTTCGCCGTGGATTATTACGACAAGAGTGCATTGATGAACTTAAATCTTTGTATGGCGATGAAGCACCATCCTATAGCACTGTGAAAAATTGGTATAATGAATTTAATCGTGGCCGAAGCTCGCTCAAAGACGAATTCCGTGAAGGTCGTCCAAAAACGGCTGTTGTGCCCGAGAACATTGATGCCGTGCGTGAACTCATAATGCAAGATCGACATGCGACATACCGAGAGATAGAGACATCCTCGGACATTTCTTCCACCAGCATACATTCGATACTGCATGAACACCTGGCCGTAAAAAAGGTTTGTTCTCGTTGGATCCCGCACAATTTGAAAGTCGCTCAAAAAAAAAGGCTCGTGTCGATGGGTGCAAAGAAAAGTTGCAAAAATACGATTGCGGTGCTTCAAAAGACGAATCATGGATCTATGCATATGAGCCCGAAACGAAACAACAATCGACCGTGTGGGTCTTCAAAGGCGAGCAAAATCCAACGAAAGTTGTTCGTGGAAGAAGCACTTCGAAGCAAATGGTCGCCTGTTTCTTTGGCAAAACTTATCATGTGGCGACTGTTCCGCTTGAGCAACGTAGGACGGTCACTTCTGAGTGGTACACTACAATTTGTTTGCCTGAAGTCATCGGAGAAATTCGAAAAACCAACAAGAGAAGACGAATCATTGTTCACCATGACAATGCGAGCTCTCACACATCGGCTCAAATCAGAGCGTTTTTGACGGGCCAAAACGTCGAATTAATGGGTTATCCGCCGTACAGCCCTGACTTGGCCCCTAATAACTTCTTCTTGTTTCCGCACATCAAGAAAAAAATGCGTGGTCAACGATTTTCGTCGCCAGAAGCAGCTGTTGAAGTGTTCAAAAACCATGTTTCAGAGGTGTCTCAATCGAAGTGGAAAAAGTGCTTCGACAACTGGTTTGAGCGCATGCAAAAGTGTATAAATCATGCTGAAGAATACTTTGAAAAACAATAAAACCATTGTTGATTATAAATATTCGCATTTTCACTATTAGGCCAGAAATATATAGAGCAGCCCTCGTAACTGTATGAAAAGAAGTTAAACACTTTAAGAATAATGAAAACATTTAAGCAGCTTTCACCATATTGTCTGCGCTTGACTTCGATCTCCTATGTGAGATAATTTTTGCACCAGATTCCTTTTAAGATTTTTAGGGCAGCAGAGCATCGGTGAATAAAAGAATCGGTATCACGATTAAGTAAATTGAAGAGCTTGACTTTTACCCCAAACATACAAAATAGTTCCATGAATTTAATATTTTATAGACAATCTCGCATGAAATAGTTGCCATGCACTTAATAAGAAATGCAATTCGAATTTTATGCTTCGTCGGCCCTTGCTGTTGGCCAGCCTTTAAATGTTAATTTTATCATAAAATTAATATGTTATTAAAAATTACTGCCTAATGATGCTGTTCAATTACAGTCTTTATAAATTTTAAAAGTCAGCCTGTTGAGCAGAATGAGGAGCCTTGGTGAGCAGAAAGAATCAAGATAAAAATCATATATTTTGTTATTTTTTTTTAAGGACTTATGGACCTTCCCAACCCAAAAACTAAGTTTAGTGAATAAGTCTTTAGTCTAGCATACGTATTCGCAAATTAGTCTAGAAAGTTTTTCCTGCACGAGTACTAATTCTTTTCTTTTTAGGTTTTGAATATTTTTTTACAATCACTTCTTGTAAGATTCTTTGATTGAAGCGTAAGTATATTTTTGGGTCTGGTTATACTTTTGGTGAAATCCACGCTTTCATGTTTCTTCTCTTTAGATTTTCAGCCAAATTATCAAAACTGATTATTTAATGAATTTTGTTACACTTGTTACGGAACTTTCTCTTCCGTGGCCTCTAGGCAGCCTGTTCTGTGATTAATTTCGGTTTCCCACATTGATTTTATTTTCTGCTAGGGCAGCCTGCGTGAGCATCAAGAAAAGGCCAATAAGTCCTTTAAAAGAAGCCATTTTTAGTTAGGAATTTTCGCCGGCCTGCAATATTATTTATCGGCCTTATTTCTAATTAATTTTTATTATATAACGCCAGCAAATAAAATATTGTACCGACATTAAACTTTTCTGTTTCTGAAGTCAGACTTTAAGAGTTATAAATTTCAAACATTTCTTCTATGTTTAGTCAAGCATAGGTTTTTATTTTCAGTCTCAGTCTCAAATAAGAGCTTAGAAAAAAATTATGAAAACCATGCTGTACAAAATCCTGTGAAGCATATGATCTGTCTATACACTCACTAAATTCATGTTTAAGGAAAAATGCTAAAGCTTTTAAAACACATACGAGGGCTGCAAACAAATTGTAGTGTACCACTCAGAAGTGACCGTTCTACGTTGCTCAAGCGGAACAGTCGCCACATGACCAGTTTTGCCATGGAAACAGGCGACCATTTGCTTCGAAGTGCTTCTTCCACAAACAACTTTCGTTGGATTTTGCTCGTCTTTGAAGACCCACACGGTCGATTGTTGTTTCGTTTCGGGCTCATACGCATAGATCCATTATTCGTCACCTGTGACGAACTTATAAACGTCTTTTGAAGCACCGCAATCGTATTTTTGCAACATTTCTTTGCACCAAGCGTCACGAGCCTTTTTTTGAGCAACTTTCAAATTATGCGGGATCTAACGAGAACAAACCTTTTTTACGGCCAGGTGTTCATGCAGTATCGAATGTATGCTGGAGAAAGAAATGTCCAAGGATGTTTCTATCTCTCGGTATGTCGCATGTCGATCTTGCATTATGAGTTCACGCACGGCATCAATGTTCTCTGGCACAACAGCCGTTTTTGGACGACCTTCACGGAATTTGTCTTTGAGCGAGTTTCGGCCACGATTAAATTCATTATACCAATTTTTCACAGTGCTATAGGATGGTGCTTCATCGCCGTACAAAGATTTAAGTTCATCAATGCACTCTTGTCGTGATAATCCACGGCGAAAGTTGTGAAAAATGTTGGCACGAAAATGTATACGATTTAATTCCATTTTTTTCTATATTAATTTTCTCAAGTCACTGTAAACAACACAAATAATGGTCGTACGTCAAAACGTTTTGAGTACGATTATGCTTAAAAATGACAAACTTCTCAATGGAAATGTCAGATTGCAGAATATATATAGCAGCCCTCGTACATATAAACAAATAAAATTATATAAAACTTTCATACACAACTCGGGTTCTTTTATTTTGCTTAAATATGAAATGAAGTTAATAATTGAAAAAGAATTTCCATTTAAATATATGAGAAATATAAATAAGATAAAATTCCATGAATTTGTATGAAAAGGTAATAAAATACACAAACAAAAACAGGACATAAAAACAAATTTACAAAATTAAAAAAAAAAAAAAATACAAAAAGGAGAAGAAGAGGAAGAAGAAAAATACATAACAACAAAATGTAACTACTCCATTCCATTCAATATGACCATTTCATTTTAAAAACAACAAAAAGAAAACAGAAAAAAAACAACCAAAAGTTTAAAGGTGTAACGACTATAACAGAAAGGAAACGGAAGTGGAATCAACAACACAAAAAAAGAAAGTTTTTTAATGTAAAAATAAACGGCAAATAAATGACACAAACATCTAGAAAAAACAAAATACATAAAGATAATGAAGGATTACATAGGACGAATTTAAAATACGGCGGTAGACCACAATTTAGCTAAGGCTTGCGGGGATAAAGTGTTATTTATTGTAAATTTTTAATAAAAACTGATTCGCTATGCAAAAAAGGCGAGATCTACACGTGGCAAAGTACTTAGGCGGAAGCAGCGTCTTCGTAAAAAGGTTGTTACTGCTCCACAAGGTAGCAAGAGCTTTTGATCATTTCTAAAGGATAATGCTAGCTCCTAAATTCCTTCTCTTATAAGGGATTGACAAATTATTAACGACCCGGTAGATAAAGCTAAACTTTTGGCTGAAATTTTTGCAAGTAAATCTTACTTGCCGGAAAGCAATCAACCACTAGAAAGAGTATCAGTATCTCTCGAGCATGTGCAGTTAAAAAGGTTTAAGTGGATCTCAACATAAACAAGACCCCTAGTACGGATGGAATTCCAGCACTGCCTTTAAAGCAGTACTCTTCGATGCTAGCACGTTTTTAAGTAAAACTTTTCAGCGTTTTTAACCATGTTGGTGGATTTCCATCATGTTGAAAGGTGCCTTATGTTACATCAATCTCCAGAAAGAAAGAGACTAGCAACCTTATCGCCCAATCACAATTTGCTCTACACTTTCCAAAGTAATGGAATTTATGCTTAATTTTCTTGTTATGAAATATCTGGAGTCCAACAGCTTACTTATTGGTTGGTAGTACGGCTTTCGTGGACGCTGTACGGGTGACTTACTGGCCTTTCTTTCGCAAAAATGGTAACAATCCATTCAACATTTTGGTGAAAATAAGTAGGTGGCTTTAGGTATTTCCAATACGCTTGTGGCATGGTGCATTTATATTAAAAAGTTTTTTGGATCACAATCATCGAGTTCAGGGTAGATTTAGGGATACCGCAAGGTTCCGTCCTTTAGTCTACCATATTCATTATTTTTCTTAACGACCTTCCACATCAGACTTCTAACCCTATCTATTCGTTCGCAGATGACAAAAGCATATGCCATTTATATGCATTTTGCAATAGGCCAATCCTTCCAGAAATTATGGATATGCGAAAGCATATGGACATTAACCTTAATCGCGATCTTTTGGCAATCTTCTTCAATTTAATGCTCGAGTGTTCTTTTGCACAGGTGTATGGCTGAGTGTGCTACCTCATCTGCAATTGGGGGCGATTCATATATTAAAGAATGAGAAGCTCTCCATGTTCTTGCCATGAAGATTCAACACGATGTTCGGTGGAACAAAGCATATTTTTCATATCGCAAAATAAGCATTCAAATGCTTAGGTTTTTCGAAAGGGTGTAAGAAATACTTCATTCCATCTGATCTCCTCACTTTCTATGTCACCTTTATCAGAACGAAAATTGAATACAACTCTCATTTATTGGCCGCTGCTCTGAAGTTAATTTTAAAGTTACTTTACCGCGAACAGGAGAGAGCGAAGAAGTTTTTTGGTGACAGTTGGGTATCCAGGTCTATTAGTTTACGGAAAGTAGGGCGTGTTTCATTATTTTTTCGTTACTGCAAAGAAATGTGATCTTATGAAATCAGGAAACTTGTTCCTGAGAACCATAATTTCGTACGCGGAAATCACTCTACATCAAGAGCGCATCCCTTTATGGACGATTGGCCAATAAATGGCACTAGACATTACAGAGAAAAATTGTTTTTTAGCCGAACATTTCGTATATGGAATAAACCTCCAACGGAGGTCTTTCCTGACACTTTAAGTGTGCACAGATTCAAATCAAATGTCCACAAGCATTATATTCGCTATCCCTCTTCCTTCAATCCAATTTCCTAATTCTGGTACAATGCATTGCATAAGTAGGGGTCATCCTCTTAATTCTAGTCATAATAATAAGAAAACAAGGTTTCAGGCACCGTTTGATTTACTACTTTTGCGGTAATCCACATACAGATCGCAAAACGCTGCGACTCCATCAAATCAACAGTTTCCTGTTTGACCAGTCAGGCTCTTTTTATAACTCAGTCTAGACACGCTATTGTTCTATTGTTAAGATTTACACCACAGTTTTCTAACCTTAATAGAAAGGTGCCTTAACCTTAACTCAACTACAGTTTTAATATACAGGTGGCGTCTTCACCTCATAATCTATGATGCCTACCCTACAATTATATTCTTTTTCTAATCTAGACACCATGAAAGGAATATCGATCTGCTGTTTTTTCACTTATTCGCCTTATAATCGACTTTCTGTCTACTCAAGGCTTTAATGGGATCTAAAGTCATAACACTTGAACCTCTGTTTCGCAACAAGTAAAAGACTGCTTACATACACCACACTTGTTAGTGGTTTTTCTTCTTGTCAAAAACAATATCCAATATTTTGGAAAGATACTTTCAGGTTTTGTTGCTACAAAAGTTTTAAGGGTTGCTAAAATTTTATTTCTGTAAGAATTTGTTTGTACGATCAAAAATGCTGATCAGTTCAAAACAAGAGTTAAACAAAGAAATTTCTTTTGGTTTAACCCTAAGATTACACCTGATTTCTAACTGACTATGAAACTGTTCTTTAGTGATCTCCCTAAAATTTTGCGAAGATGGTCGCTACAAATAAGAAGCGTGAGCTTAAATACCACAGTCTCCCTTTTAGTTTTATAAACTGAATTCGTCAAGCATTTGTTTGCTGTCATGCAGCATAAAATCCCTAACCGGCAAACTATTTTCTCAAGCCATTTGTCAAAATATTGAACATCAGGAATATGATAAATGAGGTAGAAGTTTTTTAAGTAATTAAAGAATTTTTGTCATAATGTCCTTCCACTCATATATTTAAAACTAATATTTCTGGGCAGTAGCTGATGACCGAGTTCAATTCTAAGAGCTATGAAAGTTTTAATGATTTAATGAACTGAAAGAATTTAAAGGTACCAGAATATTGTTACAATCCAACATCGTTGGAAGCCCACTTTTTCAATTTTCTGCTTAAAAATAACAATTTTTGAGAGCGCTAAACAATTCACACAAACCGATTTACTGAAGTCGTTTCTTGTACAAGAAGGCTTAGTACTGTGCTGGTTTTCATATTAATGTTCACAATGATCAAGGACTGAAACCCTTTGGGACACATTCTGAAACAAACGACTTAAAGAGATTAAAGCCTTCGTAGTGTCTTGTTGAGCTGAAATTAAAAGAATTACATTAAATGGAAATTCGTACTATAAGCCGTTGAAAACTATTTTCAGATATTTTTTTTAAGCCTTCAAATCATCTTACACACGGCAGAAGTAAAGTCTTCTTAAAAAAATTGGCAAAAACAAGACTGCATTCCTCGAAGTATAAGAAATAAATTTTTAATCAAATTGTTAATAAAAGCATGACACTGAAAAAATTACAAAACGTATAGAAGTTTGTCGCCTGTCGCGTGTCGCTTGTCGCTTGTCGCCTGTCGCTTGTCGCCTGTCGCCTGCATTGTAAATTCGCCTCTAATACAGCATGTGAACAATATAAAAGGGGTCACATTCAAATAATAAACGTACATACACA
This sequence comes from Cistogaster globosa, assembly GCA_937654795.1. Taxonomy (NCBI): domain Eukaryota; kingdom Metazoa; phylum Arthropoda; class Insecta; order Diptera; family Tachinidae; genus Cistogaster; species Cistogaster globosa. The sequence continues at coordinate 7,506,409 of OW569406.1, forward strand.
CATAAACACACGCATACATACACACATATATACTTACTTACATACACTCTTATGTACATACATAAAGAAGACTTTTACATATGGGTACATTCAACAATAAAGAAAACACAAATTAAAACAAAAATGCAACAACAACAACAAGTAATAAGGACATTAAATATAAATGAGAGGAGAGTACAAGAAAAATGATATGATAAAGTAATTCAAAAAAAAGGAAAAAAATACAAAACTATGGAGGGAAAAGGAAACCAAAAAATAAAACAATAATAAAACGGAATAAACACGACAAATATGTAATTTACACCAAAAACAAACATTGTTAAAAATAACACACACAGACAGAGAGAGTGAAAAAGAGAGGTTTTAGTAACTTTTTGTAATTACTTAGTTAACGAGTGAGAGAGAGAGAGATAAAGACTTTAACAAAGTTATGATAATTTTTTGTTGGTTGCTTGTTTGTTTGTTTGTTTATTTTTGGGGAGCTCTATGCTTTGTTTGTTTTTGTTGATAAAACACAAATTTCTAAATGAAAAAAGTTGTGATCCTTTTCATTATCATTTAATTATTTAGTTTCAACTTTTCATTTTCTGAGAGGGGGTTCGATGATGTTAGACAAAGTAAATGAGATTTTGTGTTTATTATTTTTTTTTCTTTTTGATGCTGTTAGTATCATTTAGCTGGTCATACACAATATTTGCTTTGTTTGTTTAATAATTCAAATATTTTTGAATTAAAATTATTATTTTTTCGGTTTGTTTTATTATTATGATTTAATTGCTTAAAAAGTGATACCACGTATAAATTCAGCACCTGTCCTGAGGATGATGTTTGTAGATAAGAATTTACGTCCGTCTCGATCATACAGCTACGTAAAGAATCAGGTATAAACATGCCTTATTACAGGCGTTACTTTGTTTTCTTTTCTTATAGTATTTTATTTGTTAAATCTTAAGGAGTTTCAATTTTCAGGTTATTAGTTTAGTTGTCGTTGCTTGTTCTTGGTTTTAATAAAAATGTTCATTTTTGTAATTTTAAAGCTTTGGAAGACTTTGGGTGTGTAGTTTTTTTGTTTTGAGCTTTTTATTTTGTCAAGTATCATATAAATTGTATTGATGACGAAGTAATAAGGCTGGAAAAAAAAGAAATAAGAAATAAAATTTATTAAAAATAGAGAAAAATTATTAATATTTAAAATACTCTTAATAAAAAAAGCCTTATAGTTTCAGCTTAACAGTTATATTAAAACATAAAAAAGCAAAAAACTCTAAAGGCACAATTGTATAAAAACTGCAGAATTTAATATTTTTTTGCGAGAAGCTTTTTTGCTTTTAAAATATATTTAAAATTTTTTTATAAACATTTCTTATTTCATGCTTCAAAAGTTGGGAGTTAAATTTTTTTGTTAATGATTTCTTGCTTTTAATATTATTAAAAAAAAGCTTACATTCAGATTATAGACTTGTTGAAATGCTTTGGCACCTTTAATACTCAAAAAATAAGCTTACGTTAGTTTAGGCTTAGACTTATAAATTGACAAATAATTTAAAGAAAGTTTTAAAAGCTTTATAAATGCAAAAGTTGTTAATAATTATAGTAAGTAGTAAAAGCTTTTTTATGTGAAAAATTTTTTTAGTTTAAATTTTTTCAGAGACTTTTAAAAGCTTTGAAACCATTTTAAGTAAAAAATAAAAGTTTAAAACTTATTGAATAACACTTTTTCTAAAAAGCTTTTATGTCTTCTTATATCAAGGATATACTATTTACTAAAAAAAATTAATTTTATTGCAAATCATTTTTTACAAAATAACTTTTATAATTAAAAAAGACTCAATGAGCAAAAATTTTTGGGTGATCATTTGAAGTAAAAGCTTTATAAAATGGTTTACTTTAAAATTTAAAAAATTTTGTAGTTGTAAAATATATAAATAATTAAATTGGAAAAGACTTTTAGTAAAAACAAAAAATTAAAAATTTTCTATAAAAGCTCAAAAACTGTACTTTAAAAAATAAACATAAAATGTCTTACAAATAGCTTTTAAAAGCTTAGAATAATTTCTTTAAAAAAAATCTTTCGAAAATAATTTTTAATTTTTATTATTTTTGGCGTAGAGGTTGATAAATAATTAATATGTTAAACTTTTTATTAAAAAATAAATTAAAGCTTTTTTTCTATAAGTTACATTCAGAAATAAAAAAAATTATAAAAATCTTTTAATAGCTTTATCATATTAATAATAAACGTTCTTTAAAACACTATAAAAATTCAAAAATATTTTTCTAATATAAAAACAAAGCTTTTGCTAAAAAGCTTAAAAAGTATGATTTTTAAGCTTTAAATTTTTTTTATTAAAAAAAAAGTTGCCTATAAAAATAAGACATCCTTTAGTTATGTAAAAAACCATCATATTAAAAAATAAATTTAAAAAAAATTTATATAAAGTTTTGTGAAAAAAGCTTTTCTTAAAAAAGCACTACTTAAAAAAATACTTTTTATGTAGAAAATAAAAAAATGTATTAAGTATATAAAGGTATTTTAACAATATTTTTAATTAGGAAAATCAAAATATTTTAAGATTTTTTTTATTACATTTTAAGCCGTATTTTTAAAACAAAGCTTTTTAGTAACTAAACTTTAACTTTGTCTGCATTTATAATATTATTTTAAAGCATAAATGTATTATAATGTGTTTGAGTTTTTCTTATACTCACCAAAAAATATTCAAATAATTTGCAACAGAAGAAAATGATGACAGGATACAGAGAGACTGAGTGAGTGAGAGAAAGAGAGAAAGATAGAGTCCTTAATATTTATTTTGTTGTTATAAAATAGACAGAAGTGAAGTTGATGATGTTGCTGTTTTTTTTATTTTTGTTAACATTTCATTTTAGGCTCTTCCTTTCATCATCAATATTTATTTTTCTGGTTGTTGTTATTTTATTTGTAATAGATGTTGTTATTAAAAGTTGTTGTTATTGTAGTAGTAGGGGTTGTTGCTGCTAAAATATGTTTACGTGCTGGCAACATGATTTTTATTAAAATCCTCATGATTTATTTTATGAATAAGAATTTATGTGTTTGGAGTACTGCATGGGTGTGTGTGTGTAATAGTTGTCTTTATGATTTAGATTTGTTGTTGCTTTTATTATTATTTTTATTTAAATATGTTTGCATGTCTTAATTTGTGTTATTGTTGTTGTCGTTTCAGCCGTGCATTATAGGAACTCCACGAATATCGAACATGTTTGTTGCTTGTTTTTTTGTTTTTTTTTTTTTGTTAATAATTATTGTCTTTTAGTTGTTTTTTCTTTTTTTTTACATAATTTTTATCTTTTATTTGTGCGTTTTTTAAAAAATTAATTTAATTTTTTTTACTTAATATTTTAACAAAAATTATAAATAATGAATTGACGTTGAGTTAAGAGAGCTGGTGTAAGAGAACTGATGAAAATAATTAAACGTTAACGTAAAAACTCAAATTTGATGTTTGTTGTTTTTTGTTCCTTTTACGAAATTTTAAACATATTCTGTTGTTTTTTAAATTATTTTTTTTTAGAAAAATTATAAAATTCAAAGGTCACTGAAAGAAAAAATTAAAAAAAACCATTAAATATAAATTTTTTAATTTAAATGAGTCCCTTGAAGAACACCCTACACCACCTTAATATACAGAAATATTAAATGAAAATGAATATTCTTAAATAAGTTTTTAGTACTGTCTACATATGCTAAATTAATATATATCTCTTGCAGCAAAGGATTTGCTATAAAACTATACTGCTATAAAAGCCAATTTGGTTTTAAAATTAAGTACTAAAAATATATTTTTGTACTAAATTTTCTTGTAATTTCTAAAATATACACTTCATAAGAACAATAATTGTAAAAAATAAAATTTCTAATTTATAGTGAAAAGTTTCTTTACAAGCTTTATAATCATTTTGCTTCTAATATTAAGTTCTAAAATTGTTTTTCTTTACTTAATTGGTTTAAATGGTCCTAAATATGCATTTCCTTGCAAATAATATACTCTGAAGTGAAACTTCCAGAACACCAGAAGCAGTGATATAAAATTTTAGTACAAAATTTTAATTTCTTTAGCTATGAATATTTGTATTGTGTAATTTTAGTAGTTTTTATAATGACAAAATTTATAGTTTTTAAAACTAAAACCTGTACTAAAACTCTTATTTTAGCATTTTAAGCGTTATTTTGTACTAAATTATTTATTCAGTCCATTTATATTTTTTTTAATTTATTTTAACTAAATAAACTTCACATATTTTTTTTTTGTTGTTGTTAAGTAATAATCTGTAAATTGTTTATTATTATTTTGTTCTAATTCTACACTTAATAATTTGAAAATACAAAACTGTGTTTTCTTTTTAATAATATTATTTGCTTTAATATAAATTTATTATTAAATCGTTTGTACTAAAATGTATGTACTAAATGTACTATAAACAACTTTCTTGTACTAAAGGTACTAAAAACTATATTTAGAAGGATTTTTTAAGCTCAAAATTTTCAATTTAGTACATATTTCCACACAGAAAAAAAATATTTTTTTGTACTAAAATAAAGAATTTAGTACCAAAGATATTAAAGAAGTATATATATAAATTATCTGTCATAATATTGCCATTTTAAAAATATTTTGTATTTAAATATTTGTTTTAACACTTAAAAATGGCGATATTATTGTACTAAATGCTTTTGCTTTAGTACTACTTGAATTTATTACCAGTATAAAAGTTATTATATTTTATATTATAGTTCCTAGATCTTATTAATATTTTTAGTACAAATTTTTTTATTTTTTAGTACATATTTATAAGAGTAATATTTGTTGCAGAGTACTGAATAATATTTTCGGCCAAACCAAATTAAAAAATTTTTTGTACTAATACTTTATTTCTGTATGTAGACCTTTAATTTAAATCGTTTTATAAAACACAGTTTTAAATTTAGAATCTCTTAATTTAGTCTGTAAGGATTTATATGCCTAAATTTTATATAAATAAATAAATAAAAATTATAAGCCCTGAAGACTGGAGAACAGAAGAGTCTGAATTTAATTGAATTTGAATTTAAATTCAAAACCTTTTTCAAACGAATGTTTTAAAACAAAACCAGGTCACTATTTAGTACTTAATTTGTTACTTAAGCTTTAAATGGAAGATGCAAATCTCTCGTAGGCGAAAAGCCAAAAATTCAGTTTAATTGCTCTTTAGAAATAAGCACACAGAAGTACAGGTGATTTAATTAGTTCCCGGCTGCTTTTTTTTTATTGTGATTAAAAAATTCTGTAGATACTGTACTATTCTGTTCAGTACGAAACAGGACTGTATGCTAATCCTCTGTACAGAAAAATACTGTTCGGTAATGTAGGGTACTGTACTGAAAAATCCTATCCTTTCTATAACTTCCTGGCATTTCAATTCTCCTATAAAAAAGAAAAATTATTATTTCTTTTTAATACAAAATAATTTCAACTTCATACATACGAGGGTAAATCAATAAGTTCGCCCAAAATCCTGAAAGGATTATTAAAATTAAATTTTTTGTACGTTTTTCAAAAGGTTGTCATTTTCGTTGTTCATTACTTAATGCAGATTTCCGCAAAGTAAAATTTCAGGAAATTTTAAGAATATATTTTTTTTAAATTTGTGATAAAATTTTAAACAAAATTTATTTAAAATTATAATGGAAACTTTAAGGGAGAGGTGAATGCTAACTTTTTGGAATCTGTTTGTTCATCTCTCTCGGCTAAATTGTTAAAATATTTAGTTCTAATTTTCCTATTTTTGAGCTTTCTGTCTCTATATTTTATTAAGCATAATCTGAGAACTTGGCCAGCCTGTTATCTTCTATCGTCATGGCAATTTTCTCCTCATAAATTATATTTTGTATTTATGTTTCACGGGACTCATGTATCGATTTCAAAGAAATACAGTCCAAATTGCAGCACAAAGGTTAGTTTTCTTCACCTCTTAGAAAAAGTTTCTTTGGAAAATATTTTACGTAAACCGAAAGCTATCAAACTGACTTTTTACTTAAAAGGGGGAGGACTACAGAACTTTCCTTTTTAATTTTGCAATATTAATCAGGCAGAATGGCTGATAATGAAAATGGGAAAATTTAAGTTTATTTTTCCAAAAAAAAAAAAACAATAATAACAAATTTCAAAACATTAAGCCTACAGCCTGACATTGTTTTTTTTTAGAAACTTAATTTTTTGTAACAATTTTAAGGACACATTGATCTGACCTCGTATATCAACAGCCTAGCTTGGAAATTCACACGGAAAACTTTTTGGCATTTAGATGTTGACAGCTAATCAAGTATAACTCCAAAACAAGCCTCGTATCTGGCTATAAACTATAGACTTAAACAATAAAACTGTTTTCAATCCCTAATATTGTTTTTTTAGAATCCCTTCAAGTTTCCCTTTTCGATAAATTTTTAACAATTTTATTTAAAAAAAACCAAAAATAAAAATAAACAAAAATTCAAGCTCCGCTGGCCACATTTCGAATGTGTGTCTGCCAGTCTGTCTTTTCAACCTGACATGGTTACACCTCATTTTGTTTAGATGTGTGTGGATTTCTCTGAGTATTTGTTAAGGTGGTGTAGGGCGGTAGGAGAGGGACTTTTATGATACACTTTGCATATTAATTTTTCTAATGGAAGGGGGAAAGTCTGGGTGAAACTTTTTTTGTTTTTTTTTTTTTTATATCGCTGTTTTATTTATTTCTTTAAAATTTTGGTGACGTTTTTATTTTAATGATTTTTTTTTATATTTTTTTAGGAAAACTCTTTTTTTTAATATTTTCTATCGATTTGTGGCGTGTTCTTTTTTTTTTTTGCAGCAGACACATTAATCACTTTGTGTAAATTTTTTAAGGATTCCCTTTTTATTGAAAATTTTATTTCCATTATTTAAATTAACTACAACTACAAACTCCGATGTGTTTGCTTAAAGCAATTTATTCACTTTTCTTTAGAAAATTTAATTTTAAATAAAAATTATTTGTTACACAATTTTCTTTGAATTTCTTTTTCATGCTCGTTGTTTTGTACTTTTTGTTATTTTCCCCGTGATTTTTTTTTCTTTTATATTTTCATTTTATTTGCCACTATAGAATAGAACATTTTTATAAATTTTAGCGATTTTATTTTTCGTCATTTCCTCTTTATTATATAAAAATAACTTTGGTCTACAACGTACGAACGGCTGGTGTGACTGTGTAAGAGTATTTTTTGTGGGCACTTTTCTACATGAAACCATTCTTCCACTTTTTTTGTACTTCTTCTACCTTTTTATATTTTAGCCAGACATTTTTTCTATATGTAAAAATTTTCTTCAAATTCCTTTAGAATAGAACTTTTAATTTTTATTACTTCACCGTATGATTTATTTTATTATTTATTATTTATTTGAAGATTTATTTTTCTTTCTACCTCCCACTTGTTTCTTTTTTGGAAAAACATCACTCTTAACTGAAAATTTATTTAGATTTTTTCTATTTTAAATTAACAAAAATAAATAAGTTTCTTTTTGTTCATTCTGTGTTGGCCAGACGAGACGTTTTTCCTCACTCACCATTTAATGTCTTATGCCCTGTGTTTTTGCTTAGATTTTCATTTACTTGCTTTTTCTGTTCGTTTCATTTTCGTCCAATTTTTCAAAGTTCGTTGTAGTTGTTGCAAAAATGGAAAATACCACCATGTTGCGTTTTGAATATTTTAACGGTTATGTGGTTTGTAAAAGAGATTTTTAATGAAAAATAAAGTCAAATTGGCGGTTTTTTCGATCTTAACAAATTTTAAAAAAAATCTTAAAATATATAAGATACAAAAAATTTTTTAAAACAAAAATTAACTAAGTTCGAATTTTCGAAAATATTTTCGAACTTAATATTTTACTTTCAGGCGTTATTAAATAGATATTAATCACAATTTTTGTAAACAATTCGTATATAACTAGAATTTTCCAAGAAGTAACCACTTTTCGAACATGACTAAAGTAATAAAATTAATTCCTAAATGGTATATAAAATCATTTTAAAAAAACAATTTATTAAGTTCGAAATTAAGAAACACAGCTTGCTAACTTTTTCAAAATCCCAAAGGGCCAATTCTTTTTGGATATATCAGAAATTTTATTTTAAACATGAGAATTTGTAAATTTATTTTATTATTTTAATTTTCGCAATTAAATTATAAATTTCAAGCATAACCAGACTGAATCAAAAAGAATAATATAAACTTATTTCTAAATAACTATAGCCTGTAGAATGCAAAAATATATATATAAAACGTAAGAGAATCTCATATTTTAAAATTTATAATAACTTCGAATTAAAATTCGAAAATTAAAATTTTTAACAAATGCATAAAAAACAATTTATAATAACTTTTATCTTATTTGAGTGCTCGAAAATGTTTAGTTACTTGATTTAAAATTTTTTTTAACCTTTAACCTAATTTCGAAAATTCGAAATCTGTTATTAACTTTAATTAAAGTTCTACTCTAACATTATTAAAAATATTAAATCTTCAAGATAAACTATACTAAACAAAGGAAAAAATATTTCATAAGCTAGATCTTAAACGTGATAATACAATTTTTAATACTTATTTCGAACAAATTTTTCGATAAATATTTTTAAACTTGTGTAATAAAATTCGAAAATGCGTCCATTGGTAAAGTCATGAAAGTGTTTAATATATTATTGCTATGTCTTCAAATAAAAGGTTTTCACAATTTTTTGAATATTTTTCACCATTTAGAAAATTCGAAAATCGGTTAAAGTTTTCGAAAATATTCCTCAAAAGTTTAAATTCCTAAAAAATTACATTTTCAGTATTGGACTTTAGAATAGGCTGTAAAGTTAGTTTCCGAAATTATTTTTTCTGGTGTTTTAGCCTTTTTCGAAATTTCGAACTTGATTAAAAATTAGATTTTTCAAAATATATTATTTTTATTATTATTATATTTAATATATTTAATATATTTCCATTGATTCTGTGTGAAAATACAAAGATAAATATTTAAATTTAAATTCGAATTTTCGGAACTAAAAAAAAAATTTTTAAATTTATAATTTCCAAGATTATATGCCTTTTTAATATTCAGTAAAACTATAATTATAAAAATAGTTTTTAAGGGAGTATTGCACATGTTCGAAAAATATTGCTTTCGAAAATCAATTTAAAGTTTTAATATTTTAAAATATTTGTGGGGGAAAATATTGTTTTATTTTAAAACTTGTGCAAAAACATGTGTAGTGTTTTACATTGTTTTTTTTTTCGAACATTATTACATATGTTATAAAATGACTCATAAAAAATTGAGATTTACGAATAATAATTTTTACTTTTATTAAAGCCTATTCTACCTACAATAGTTAAAGCTTACTTTTGTTTAAAATCGTTATGTAATTTACGATATAAACTAATGTACGAAAATTCGAACATTAAGCAGAACTACATCATTTTAGACAAATTTCTAATTTCTTTTAACAAAAACTAATTATGAATTTTTAATCCTGACTTTAATATTTTTCAATATTAAAAATTAATTTCAAAAATCATTTTATTTTTTAACTTAAAACATTTAAAAAAAATTTTGTTGCTATTGTTGCACATTTTCTTAGAATATTTTAAAAAATGGTTCCTTTTTAGCGTTTTTTTTTTTCTCAGTTATATTTCAACATTTACATTATTTTGACACACTGTTATAAAAATAACTTAAAATTTAAAATTTTATTTTCGTAACACATGCACGAATATTTCAGCAATTGTGTGTGGATGTATTTACGTGTGCTTCTTTGTCTGTCTTTCATTTGTCTATTTTCCGTCAACTCGTTGTACCATTTTTATTGCTATTATTGCCAGACCACTGACGTTATAATAATCATTCTCAACATCATCATGATGTATTACACGTTTATGGCAAAAATAATATCATCAAGAACCATTTCTTGTTTTTTTTTTTTTTGGTTGTTTTGTTATTTTTAATTTTTCGCTCTTTTCACTCTTTCATCATCTTCAGGTTGTTTTGATTTGAATTGTTTTCTTTTTTAATTCTGTTGTGAATAGATTTCCTTTTCTAGTTTATATTTTTAATTTTCTTTTTAAACGTTCTGATTGCATCTGTGAAACATTTAAACAAGAAAATAAATCAAACAGCAAAAGTAACGTTACATTTTGTTGCTGTTTAATTATAAATGCTGCGCGCGCAACATTTATTCCTAGTTTGCATATGAAAAATGTTGACAACGTCAACACCAACATTAAGTAAAAGCTAATCAGTTAATGCATTTTACGAAGACAGAGAGAGAGAGAGAGAGAGTAAGAATCATTATTCTGGAGTTAAGGAAAAACCGTTGCTTTTTCTTTTAATTTTGTTTTGATACAACCACTAGTGTGTGCCCACGTGTGTTTGTATTGTATATCAACCAAAAAGAGCGGTAATAAAATGAAAATGACATGAAGTGCAACAAATATGATTATTTCAAATGTTGCCAGACTATTTTAAGGACTGTTTTGTTTTTGAAAAAGTCACAGTTTAAAATATCAATTTAATAAATTAAAAAATAAGCATCAGTTAAAAGCAATAAACAAAATTCAGTTATTTGATAATGGAATTTAAATTGCAAAATTTTCATGAATTGTTATCCTTTAAAATAAAAGAATAAGATTAAAAGAAATTATTAATTTATTATACCAGAACTTTAATAACTTGAAAATCGAAATTTTATTTAAGAAAAAGGAATAACAAGTTACTTTGGATTCAGACTAAGAAAGACTAATCAAGTCAGTCATTGCAAATGGAGTTGTAAATCTCACATTTTAATTATTTATTAATTTTACCAGACAATCACTATTCGGCGCTAAGTCAGTGCAGCCACTAGAAAATAAAAAATAAGTAAAATTTACAAACCTGCATGCAGGGATTATATGCTTCGAGAATAGCACTTCAGTGTATAATTCGGAAAAAATCTTTTTTTCTAAGCTTTGTATTACACTGAGGACTTTTTTTCATCGATTTTCATATTAAAATTTTTGTAGTAAAAATTTAATTTTTAAAAAGGTTTTTTTTTCTTTAATGAACCCGCTTGTTATTTTTAGGATTTTCTATGTGCAAACCAAAATTGCATTAAATTTTTTACTTTGGAGTAAGAAAATACTAATACGTGTAAGCAAGTATATTATTGGCCTGAGAGGCTTTCTATTGCAAATAATTAAATAAAAACATAAGAAATGAAAAAAATATATATTTAAGAAATCTTTAATGTCCCACTGTGTCTTAAGTATTACTTTGCATTCAAAAATGTAAATGTTTTAAAATCTAAAATTAAAGATAAATCACCAGTTTAGAACAATATGTTTTACGAGTGTCGTAAGACAAGCAAAAATGTATCCAACTCGGAAGGTAGTCATCTAATCCCTTTTATTTTGGACCTTCAAATAAAATTTTCATAAGAATAGAATTTATTTTTTATCATTTCTTACAAAATATTACGCAATTCACATTATTAAATACCATTACTTTTGTGCCTCCAGTTAGAATTTATTACACTATGGAAATCAGAATTAGAATTAGAAATTTTCATCACTTGGTTTTTATCATAAACCTTGAGTATAACATTTTAAGGCAACAGTTCTCAATTGGGGGTCCGTGGACCCCTGGGGGTCCGTAGCAACCATCCAAGGGGTCCGCATGAGGAACCAAAAAAAAAACAGTGTTTTCAAATATAATAAAAGTTTTATTTTAAACTTGGACTTCAGAGGGGTCTGCGAAAAAAAAATTACTTTACAAGGGGTCCGTGAGCAGGAATTTGATGAGAGCCCCTGTTTTAAGGCAATGTGATGTTAAAATGCTGAGGGTTGTAAGACAAAATGCAAAACCTACTCTTGATGAATTTCAAAAATTTTTGGCACAAGGACCTTATCATCGTTCCAGCTCTCCTGTCAAATATCAGTTATTTGTACTGTTCTAAAAGTAAAATTTTCACCATTTTTTAATTTTTTTTTTTCAAAAACTGTTACAACTGACTTTTAAAAATAATAAATATTTTAGGAATATTTTAAAATTATTTTTTTCCAGTTAATTAATCTTTAAAAATTCGAACTTTAAAATTTTTCTATTTCCGGTTATTCGAAAATATTTACTGCGTTTGGCAACATTTAGCTAGTGCAAAAACCTATTATTCTTGTACTGTCTTATCACTGTTTGTAACTCGATAATGCAGTTCTCCCAGTCGCTTTAAAATGCTGTAAAAATCCGCACTTGTATAAAAAGTTTATTTGATGCTCTCTTTTGTAATACTCATGCACTTTTAATAGCTGCAGCATGTATATAGCAATATGAATCTAAACATTTGAAGGAATCTTTTAACAAAAGCATTCATTACAACAGCATTCAACTGTAGTGCTTGTGTATTAATTGAATATTAAATAAAACATCACTCGACCCCAACGAGTCCAAGTAACTATAACGCCGAACGGACAAAATTAATAATAGAAGTAAAAACAAAGGATTTATTTACGGCTTTAAGCAATTTTTATTAGAAGCAAAGAAATTGGCGCGTAAAAAATACAAATGTTGTAATAAGCAGTTAATGCAAATAAACAACGGAAGTGAGAGTTAAACAAATTAAAAAGAAAAAAAGTTTTTAAAAACAAATTAAAAGTAAATAGAAGCAAAAGTTTGACAAAAAAAATTATAAATAACAACATTCTGTACCGTTTGTTTAAAATGTTAATTCTGTTTTTTACCATTTGGGATTTTTTCTTTCACTTCTATTAGTTGAGCCTGCCTGAGTGTGTGTGTGTATGTGAGTTTAGTTTGGTTACAAAGGTATTAAAAATGAAAAGATATATTTACGTACATACGTCTGTTTGATAGATTTTAAAATGTTGTTTTACAGTGGTAGTTGAATGAAATTTTGTATGACTTAGTTTATTGCGTGAGTGAAGGTAAGTGTGCGTGTGTGTATGAGAGCGAGTACTTGTATTTAATTGCTTGATAGTTCTGTCTATGTCAAGTTCAATGTGTGAGTTTTTAATAATAGTTTATGTTTTGTTTATATTATTGATGTTTATTTAGGAAAATGAATTTAATGTGCACAACAGTGGGCAAGGACAACAAAAAAAAAAAAAAAAATAATGGAGTATTACTAAAAAATATTACATATATTAAAACTAAAATAAAATAGCTGAATTGCATTTTAATGATCACTTAATTTTGGAGCAAAAATAAAATCACAATAAATATGAAGAATAAATTACAACAACAAAATTTTATTAAATGTGTTTAAAATATTTTTATTAAACATTACCCTTTTAGTTCAGCTTCAAGTCAGAATAAAAAAACCTAGCTGAATTAAATACTAACTAAGGTCATAATTATTCAAATTGTAAAAATTATGGAAAACACTTAAGCTGAATAGCTATTAAATTTAGCTGAATATAATAACTACAGACAAGTTTATTCAAATATTAAAAATTATGGCATAAACCGTAGCTGAATAGCTATAAAACGTAGCTGAATTAAGTAACTACAGACTTATTTACTTTAATTTTAAAAATTATGGCAAAACTATAGCTGAATAGCTAAAAAGACTTAGCTGAATTAAATAACTTTAGATAAATTTATTCAAATTTTCAAAATTATGGAAAAACTAAAGCTGAATAGCTATAAAACGTATCGAAATAATAATAAATACAGATATACTTATTTAAAATTTAAAAATAATGGAAAAAACAAAAGCTGAATAGCTATAAAGTGTAGCTGAATAATGTAACTACAGATGAATGTATTGAAATTTTAAAAATTATAGAATAAAATTTAGCTGAATAGTTATAAAACGTATCTAAGTAATTATAATTATAGACATATTCATTCAAATTTTAAAATTCGGAAAAAACTTTAGCTGAATAGCTATAAAATATGGCTGAATAATAATAACTGTAGAAAATTTTTAAAAATTTTAAAAATTATGGAATAACCCATAGCTGAAACGTTATTAAATGTAGCTGAATTAAATAATTTCTATAAATAACCCTTTTTTCTGTTAAAAAATTTTAGAATGTTTAATATTGTTTTAAAAAGCTTTTGCTGAATTAAATTTTAGCTTCACTAAACTGAAATTTGTTCAAGACTCTTCACAAAAACAATAATAATTTTATTATAACAAATACTAATTTTTTATAAGAAGCCTAACTTCCTTAGCTGAATGGGAATAATATTTTAAAAAAATGTTTGCTTAATAAGGTAAAGCTGAATTCCGCTTTAATGTTTGCATTTTTTTAAGTATGATAAAAATTATGGCTTAATTATATATAAAAATTAAATTTGAGAATACTAAAAACTTGTCTGTTGCTTTTAATTATAGCTGAATACGGTTAAAGCTGAGCTGAATATATTACTTTATTTCCTAGTTAGGAAATAGGTCAAGTTTTTTAAACTAAATTTTGTTAAAGTATAAAAATCTTTAGCTGAATATTTCCAGTTTGTTTGCTAGTAACTTAAAGGTAGTTTTAATTATCTGTAAAGGTCTTAGCTGAATATGGTTTAAGCTTTAATTTATACCAATTTGTGTAAACTGTTTAAAAAACTGTTTCTTTTTTTTCACTAAAAGCAGTTTTGCGGCTGAATATTGGCAAATTTATTACCATTACCAAATAATCCACTCAGCTGAATTATATGTTAACCATGCTGATTCAAATTTCTTTATGATTTATAATAAAATAGAAAATTTTCAGCTGAATTATGTGTAAACTTAGCTGAATTCGTTAATTTTAAAATTTTAAAGGACAATTTATTTAAAAAAACTTTTTAAGTTCAGTAAACGATATCCAAATTTGGAATAAATTTAAAACATAAAATTTCTTTTTAAATATAAATTTTGCTCTTGCTGAATAGCTTATAAAAATTTAAATTTTCCTTTATTTTTAAAAAAATTGATTTTTTTTAACATCTATAATGTTAATAAATACAATAGCTGAATTTCGTTTAAGCTTTGTTGGAAAATAGTAGCTGAATATATATTAACAATAGCTGAATTAGGTTTTCTTTTAGAATTTATACAAAGTTTAATTATTTCGTCTTAATTTCATTAAAAATTATTTCAAATTTTGTATTATTTGTTAAAAGTTTTGATAGAAATAAAAAAGTTGTTAGCTGAATTAGATTTAAGCCAAGCTGAATTAAAACTTCTGATAATTATTAAGAAGGTCAACACTTTCTCTTTTGGTGAATTAACTTGTGATAAATTAGAATTAATAGAATTTATGTGAAGTCAGCTTTTTAAAATCGATTTTATTGATTTGTCCTTAATATTTTATAAAAACAAATTATTTTTCAAAATAATAATTTTTTTTTTCATTAAAGACCCTTAAACAAAACATTTTTAACAAACAAAAAAAAAATTAATTGCTCTTTCATTTCTCTGATTTTGATTAATTGTCTATTAGTTTTTCTATCTTTCATTGTGTATTCACACACACACACAGACTAATTTTGAGTGGAACTTTTTCTACTTTCTTTTTAAAGACAAATAAACTGCACACAATTTAGTAGGCAGAGCAAAAAGAAACAAAAAATATTATGTAAATGAAGTAGAAACTTTTGTTGGACGAAGAAAAACCATCAATTGTAATTTATGACCAGAAAAAACAAGTGGTTAACAAACAGATGAGTGGTGCTAAGGGAAGCAAAAGAATTCTCATACATTCACACATTGATATTGTAAGTTAAGAAGAAAGAAATTCGTCAATAAAATACATGTATTTATTTTTTACTTTCTAATACTTTACTTTCAAAAATTAAATTCTTAAAAAAACCCAATAAAATTAAAACTCTCAGCAATTGTAATAAGAAGAAAAACACAATTCCAAAAACGTCCGAAGCGAAAAAATATCAAAGACACCATCAAGACAATCATTGAAAATAGCATTCAGTTTTTTAAAACACATAAATCAAAACAAGTTTCCACAAAACTAACAACATTTCTATAAAATTCGTTAGAAGGAGGTTTTAATAAAGGAAACTTTTATGCGGAAAAATCCTTCGTTAGCAAAAAATTAGCAGTTTTTTAATATTTTTCAACATTTTCATGAGTTCATAGTTTCGTGTCAATTTAAAAATATAATAAAGTAGTGTGTGACATGTTTGGCAAATAATTTTGGGTCAAGCAGTGAAGCGTTAATATTCTCTCAAAAAAGCTTAAGTAGTTTAAAGGCTTTTGCTTCAGTTAGAATTAATTTTCGATTTAAAAGATTTCAATTCGGTAAGAAATTTTAAAACTTTAATTTGGAAAAAAAATAAAATTTTAGTATATTTAGTACTTTACTTTCCATATATGATTTCCAATAAAATACATCAATTATATTTAGACAGTTTACACAGAATAATGGTTGTTTTATTTAAAGCCTACAAAAAGTAGTAACAATTTTATTACAAAGTATTACTTTTGTTACTTTTTTAATAACATTTGCTATAAAAAGAAATATAAGTTTTATATGCAAATATCATACCATACCAAAATATTTAAAAAAGTAGTAATGTTTAAAAAAGTAGTAAAATTTACAAAAAGGATTAAATTAGTAGTATTTTTAATATAAATAATTTTAAATTTTTAAATTATTGTGAAAATTTTTTTGTTATCTTATAGATATAAATTGTTCTTAGAAATTTAAAAAAAATAGCACAATTTTAAAATTTTTTAAAAAAGTAGTATTTCTACTACTTTTTTTATATGAACTTTAAGTTGAAGTAGCAAACAAAGAATTATTTATAAATTAACAAAAAACTAACCAAAATACGTTTTAAAGCTTAAAAAAGTAATAACTTTATTATTTTTATTTAAATAAATCCATTGAGCTAAACTTTATAAAAAAAATCTGTAGGAATTTACGTCGTTGAAAGGTTTTAATAATTCTTGCAAAAAAAATGTTTTATTTTTTTATTGATGACACAGTAAAACAAAATTTGTTTTAATTCTAAGCGTAAGTCTATAACTGTTCAATAGATTGTCTAAATACATCAAATTACAACAGTTATAGGGACACCCTTTAATTTTTAATATCAAGTTTGCTACTTGTTATAGCAAACTTAGCAATAAAGGTTTTGGGCAACCTTTAATCAACTGTCTACAACTGGTCATATAAATCAAATAACAGCAACTAGTGTAACACCCTATAATTTATAATTTAAAATCTTTTTTCTTTTAAATATACTAGACAAAGAAGTGAACATTCATTCTGTTTAATTTTCAAGTGTTTGTACATAACGGTTTCAACGATAGGGCAATATAGGTCAACTTGCTTTATAAATGGGAACACCATTTAATTTCTAAGTAAAAATTTTATGCTTGTTGTTATAGCGGACTTAGCAATACAGGTTCTTTGTAAATTGCAGCTGTCTGTCTTTTTATTTTTTTAATTTTTTTATCAATATCCTACGTACGAGGGCTGCTCTATATATTTCTGGCCTAATAGTGAAAATGCGAATATTTATAATCAAAAATGGTTTTATTGTTTTTCAAAGTATTCTCCAGCATGATTTATACACTTTTGCATGCGCTCAAATTAATTGTCGAAGCACTTTTTCCACTCCGATTGAGACACCTCTAAAACATGGTTTTTGAACACTTCAACAGCTTCTTCTGGCGACGGAAATCGTTGACCACGCATTTTTTTCTTGATGTGCGGAAACAAGAAGAAGTCATTAGGTACCAAGTCAAGGCTGTACGGCGGATGACCCATTAAATTTACGTTTTGGCTGGTCAAAAACGCTCTGGTTTGAGCCGATGTGTGAGAGCTCGCATTGTCATGGTGAACAATGAATCTCCTGTTGGTTTTTCGAACTTCTCCGATGAGTTCAGGCAAACAAATTGTAGTGTACCACTCAGAAGAGACCGTCCTATGTTGCTCAAGCGGAACAGTCGCCACATGACCAGTTTTGCCGAAGAAACAGGCGACCATTTTCTTCGAAGTGCTTCTTCCACGAACAACTTTCGTTAGATTTTGCTCGTCTTTGAAGACCCACACGGTCGATTGTTGTTTCGTTTCGGGCTCATACGCATAGATCCATGATTCGTTACGTTAAAAGACGTTTGTCTTTTAATCGCAATCGTATTTTTGTAACATTTCTTTGCACCAATCGACACGAGCCTTTTATTGAGCGACTTTCAAATTGTGCGGGATCCAACGAGAACAGACCTTTTTTACGGCCAGGTGTTCATGCAGTATCGAATGTATGCTGGTGGAAGAAATGTACAAGGATGTCTCTATCTCTCGGTATATCACATGTCAATCTTGCATTATCAGTTCACGCACGTTCTCTGGCACAACAGCCGTTTTTTGACGACCTTCACGGAATTCGTCTTTGAGCGAGCTTCGGCCACGATTAAATTCATTATACCAATTTTCACAGTGCTATAGGATGGTGCTTCATCGCCATACAAAGATTTAAGTTCATCAATGCACTCTTGTCGTGATTATCTGCGTCGAAATTTGTGAAAAATGATGGCACGAAAATGTTCACGAGTTAATTCTATTTTTTTTTTTTTATTAATTTTTTCAAGTCACTGTAAACAACACAAATAATGGTCGTAGGTCAAAACGTTTTGAGTACGATTATGCTTAAAAATGACAAACTTTCCAATGGAAATGTCAGATTGCACTTGGCAGCACTCAGTGTTGCCAGGCTAGAAATATATATAGCAGCCCTCGTATAATGACGAAACTATTTCTATTAATTTCCATTAAAACTTCTCCTTTGTCCGCAACACAATATGTCTTAATATATTAAAATCCCTTTCTTTCTCGCTTAGATCCCAATCAGCCAGAATTTCTTAGACTTTCTTACAGTTGTGGCTTTCAACAGCAGGAGAAAAAAACAAACAATTGCAATCTAAAAATATCAACAATAAGAAATCGGAGAATAATTTACAGTAAAATACAAACAAATTTAAGCTTCAATAAAAAATTCTAAAAAAAATTATTTTATTTAAACTTTTTGCCGAACTTTTCTAATCAAACTTTCTTTAATCTTAACATACCGGTCAAACAAAGAAAACTTTTAAGAAAAATATTATTATTTCACGATTATTATTCAAAGTTTATATATGTCATTCAACGGGGCCCCTAAATGTATGCTATGAAATGAAAGATACCCGAAATTACATGTTAATTTTCAAAGGACAAATTTTTAATATTCTTATAGTTCCCACCCTGCTTACACACACATAAAAAAAGATTTTTGTTTAAGAAACTTGAGAAAACATATTTTCCATTTTAATGTACAAATTAATATTAATGGTCGCCTAGAAGTATACTATACGCAATATATTTGAATTGAAATTAATTGTATTTTATTGAGACTTATCCCAATATATTTTTAGTAGCGAAATTTTAAAATATTTTCATTAAGAAAATAAACACTTTCAAAGGAGTCTTAGAAATAAAGAATTTTTAAATGAATTTTCTCTTAAATATTCGCAAACAACTTTAATTATGAATTGATTTATTTTAAAAGAAATTGTAAATTCTACTCTCAAAGCCAATAGGCCTTTGAAAACCATTTTTATTAAGATTTTTGCATTTAAATCCATTTTTTAAAAAGTACTTTTTTATTGATTTTTTTTAAATCTTCAAAATCTTAAATTTTTTGTCAATGTTATTTTAGTAAGACTTTAAATTAAAATATTTTATTTGAGTAATACCATTCAAAAATTAATTATTTCTTAGTACTATTTTGCATTTTCTTAAAAAGGTAGTATATTTAGTACATTTTTTTTTTAATTTTCAAAAATGCATAATTTTTATTTAAAACATTGCCTTGCAAAAGAAATGTTTCAGTTTTTTTTTTCTTGTATTTAAGTGCCTTTTATTAAAGTAGTATTTTTAGTACTTATTTGTTATTTCCATAAATTGGCAGATTCAAAAGCAATCCCTTAAAGTAAAGAGAGTTTATATGAATTCTTTAAAATAGTAGTATTTTTTTAGTACTATTTTTTTTTTTTTAATTTTTAAAACAGCAATTTTTAGATTTAATAATTTTTTTTAAGTATTATTTTTAGTACGTTTTTAATCCTAACTTTAGATTAAATGCATACATTAGTTTTATAAAAAAAAAATAAAATTATCAGCTTTAAGTGCTTCAATAGCTTTTTACTACTTTTAAATAAAAGGGTAGCATATTTAGTACTTTTTCAAAAAATCATTGTTTTTTCATTTTTTATTCATAGCAACAAAAAACATTTTGTAAACTTGTAATAGAAGTATTAAAAAAAAACAAAAAATTAAAAAAGTAGTAGCTTATTTAAAATGGCAAAACCTTTAATTTTAGCGTTTTTATTGTGAATTAATAAAACCAGTCTTAGTAGCAATATTTTATATATTAGAAACAAAAAAAGCAATTTTGGTGGTCCCTTTTAAGTAGTAAAAAATATTCAAAAACTTTAATATTTTACTAAAGAACACTGAAATGGTATTTAAAATACTAAGTTTTAAATCAGCAAAAATTTTAAAATTTTTTATTTGTTCCCATTTTAATTAGTAATAGCTTGTAGTACCTTTTTACGAAAATTTTAAATTCTTATTTATTCCCATTTTAATGAGTAAAAGATTTTAGTACTTTTTTACGAAAAGGTAGTGTTTTTAAATTTTGCTAAAAATTAAAAAAAAAATTATTTCAGTTAATTTCAGAAATATTAATTTTTTACTAGATACATCTTAAAAAAGAAAAATATATATATTTCGGACTACTTTAAGAAAGGTAGTATATTACTACATTTTTTTTTTTGTTTTTTTTTTTGTTTGACAAAAAAACAATTGCTGTACTTAATATAAATATTTCTGAGAAAAGATCAATTTTAAACAATTTCTAGCACTAAGGTACGTTTTTTAAAAAAAGTACTATTTTGGTACTTTTTTCATAAATCTTGTAATAATAAAATTATATCTTAACAGTCATTTTAGAAACAAAAAGTAACCTTTGACATAATAAAAAAGTAGTATTTCTACTACTTTTTTTCAAATACTGTTTTTTGTTAAATAATTTTTTTAAATTTTGGAAAAAATTTTTAAATTTTTACTACTCTTTGAAACAAAAAATCGTTTAATTAAACATTTTGCTTAAAATTACCAAGTTTCTACTGACCTTAAAAATTATCATAAATTCTAGTGCTTTTAACACTCCATGTGTAAATTATTAGATAATTTCATGGCTGAAGTGTGATGATGCATATTTCAGCCACATAAATAATCTTCTGCTTTACTACAAAACATTCTATTATTATTTTAGTGTTTTGTTCGCATACAAAATTTTGTTTAATCAATTTTAATTGCACTTGTTGCTTCTGAAAATCTAATGTCTTTGTTGTTTTTCAGTTTGTGTTACTGCACAACTACTGGACTGTGTTTCGAGGAAGGCTGCCGAAATGTTGTATGAATAAATTAAAAATTCATTAAGTGTTTCAATGAAAATTTATAACAAACTATTTATTGACAGCAGTAAGCAACTAGTTCTAGTAACTTTAATGATTTTTTATTTGAAACGAGCAAGATCATTGATATATTCCTTTTAACTTAAAAATTATTTTTGGGTTCATTTGATATTCACACACTTGAAAACTGCAACAAGAGAGTGAGTATTTTCTTAAAAGCCTTCTTTGCAAAAAAAAAAATAATTTTGGATTTTTCTCATTGTGATACTTTTTTACACGGCCTGTTCCAGCTTATAGTTATTAATACAAAAATGTTTAAATATTAATCACACGTATACGGTACAATGAAATCCAGGACTTCTAATTTTTTGAATATTTGTTTATTAAAAAAAAAAACAAATTTAAGACATTTTTAAGCCAATTTGAACACGAAAAAGGAATATTTTGCTACTTCAAAAACAGTGTTTTTTTATTTTTGTTTCATATATAGTTTTTGAAAACATTTCGCTTAAAAAAATTACTTTAAAAAAAGTAGTATTTTGAAAAAAGTAGTATTTTAGTACTGTTTTATAATAGATTTAAAACCTTAAATTTATTTTTACAAAATTATGTAGCCTTATTTTAATGTACATTTAGCCAAATTATGTGAGAAAAAAATTTAAACGACCAAAATTTTCATTTAGAAAAAATAGTAGTATTTTTACTACCTTTTTAGAAATGCTTAAATCCCTTTTAAAATCACTGAATTACATTATTGCTTGAAAAAAAGGTAAAAAAAATTTAAAAAAAATAAAATTTTTAGTACATCTTTCTTACAATTTAAAATTTCTATACTCAATTCACATACAATTTCTATAGAAATTTCTAATTTCTTTTTTATTTCAAGTTGAACAATTTTTAATAATAATAAATAATAATTTATGTTAAAAAAAAGACAGGTTTAGTAAGTAACTTTTTAGAACATTTAGCAAAATATTTATTAAAGTAAAGTTTTTAGTACTTTTGAGTTCATTATTTTAATTCACAGTTATATTCTTAATAATAAAATTAAAAACTTGAAAAAAGCTTTTAAAGAACAACTCATTAAGTTTTTAAAAATTGATACTTTTAGTACTTATAAAATTATAATTTTTTTTAAATAAACGAAATTCCCCACTAACAATTATTTGAAGAATTAGTGTCTTAAAAGTAAGTACTTCAAAAGCATTAATTAGTTGTTGTTATTTGAAAGTAGTATTTTTAGTACTTTATACTCTTTCAATATAAAAATATAAGTTTTAAAATTTTTGGGGTTTTTTATTTTTTACTTTTTTAAAAAAAGTAGCATTTTTAGTACTTTTTTTTTGTATTTTATATATCTCAAAATTTTACTGAAGACACCTAAGAACTTTGAAAAAATTTTTATTTATAATTTAAAAAGCTAGTTTTTTGTTTAACTACACTTTTTTTAAAAGTAGTATTTTCAGTGGTTGGAGTCAAGTCGCTAAAAATACTAAAAATACAGCTTTGCTATCTTCAAATGGTTTTTGTTAAACCTAAGATATAAAGTACTTTTAAAACAGTAGCATATTTACTAATTGTTAAAAACATAATATGTCTTTTCAGTGTCTTTTAACAAATACGGTAACTCTGTTTTACTGTGGTAGTGATAATACTTTTAGTACTATTTTTATATACTACAAGTTTAAAATTTGGTTAATGGCATTTTATATAAATTAAATATTGATTTAAAATTAATTTTTAAACTGTTTAAAAAAAAACATTCTCGGCACAAGTCTTTTTAATAAATTTTATTTTCCCCTTAAAATAAAAAGTGTTTTCTTATTAGCAACCAATTAGCAATTTAATGCTTCTCTGTAACATCTTGTTTTATAAACAAGTTATAACTTATTTTATTTAATAGCTTTTATGTCTTGAAAATGCTATTATTTACTAACAAGTGTTTGGCTGGAAAGAAACAATAAAGAATATTAAATTAAAAGTAAAGTACAAAGTATGAAATATGTCCAAGTATCTTTAAAATAAAAGGAAATTTATAAGCAAACCACTACATAAGCATGCTTAGAGGAATGATACTTTATTGCTCAATAAGTACTTAAATCGATAAATAAAATTTTTTAAGTTTTTGAAAAAAAGTAGTAATTTTTAGTAAGTTTTTTTTTTAATCAATAAAGATTAAAATTTGAATTAACCCTTAAAACGCTTTATGTTTAATATTTTATAATTTAAAATTAATAATTTTTAGACAACACGTAAAACTATAATCTATTTTTTTTCCTTTTTTCAAAAAGTAGTATTTTTATACGTTTTAAAATAAAATATTTATTAATAATTCAAATAGAAATAAAAGAAGATCTAAAACTCATAGAGCATGAAAATAAATAATTAACCTTCGCTACTATGCTTATTTATCCTTCGTCTAAAAGTAGTATTTTAAAAAAAAAATTTTAAATATGTAATTCTAACTGGGAACAAAAAATTACTCCTAAAAAATGTAAGAAAAAAACAAATTTTCATATATTAAAAATAGTAGTAAATTAAGTACCTTTTTTAAAAAATCCTTAACATTTTTAAATTATTGAAATATATTACTTTAAATATGCTTAAACTGTTAAATACGTTTTAATATTTATTATTTTTTGTGCAATTAAAAAAAGTATGTTTTTACTACTTTTTTTGAAAAGTAGTGTCTTTAGTACTTTCTTAAAAAAATGCTTAAAACTTTAAATTAAGAAATTTTAACTTTTAAGTTTACACTTACACTACCTTATAAAATAGTTTAAATTTTTTATGATATTTTTAAATTAGTAGTATTTTTACTACCTTTTTCTAAAAGACATACTATTGCTGTTTTATAATAATTTAGTTTTTTTTTTTAAATTGTGTGTCGGTGTTATATTTTTATACAAAAATAAAGTCATTGAAACTTTGTTTTATAAAAATTCTGAACCTTAATCTCAAGTAAAATTTTAGGCTTTTAAAGAAATTTAGTTTTAGTACTTTTAAAAATTTAAAAAAAATATTTTTTTTTTATCATTTTCTTAAAAAAATTTTTTATTAAGCGGGTAATTTCAACAGATTCCTTAAAGTAAAATTTATTAAAAAAATTATTATTTTAGGAGTAATTTTGCTATTTGGAAACTTTTTTAAAAACGTAGCATTTCAATACTTTTTTTAAATGGCGTAGATTTAACACTTTATTTTTATATTAGGCTATTATTTAAATATTATTTAAAACAAATTGTCATTAAAATTGCTGGTTAGCTAGTGTTTGCTGCAGTTGTTTTTCTTTTCTAAAAAAGTACTAAATTAGTACTTTTTTGTTAAGTGCAAAAAACTTATACTTATTTAAAAAAAAATTATTAATATATTAGTACCGCCTACTGTGCTAAATTTCCTAAGCATGTGAGAAAGTTCTTTTTCCAAAAAGAAGTATATGCTTATTTAAAAAAGGAGTATTTAAAGTACTTTTTTAAAAGGTACTAAAAAAAAGTTTCAGAATTTTAATTTAAAGCAAGTTATAACAAAAAGAAATTTTCGTAATAATTTAGGTATTTAATTACACATTTCAAAATGTACTTTTTTGGTACTTTTTTTAAATTACCCGTTAGTCCAAAAAAGTAAAACAAAATATTTAAATTTATTTAAATTGTTTTTAACAACTATATAAAACTTTAATTGCTATGCCTTAGTGCTTTTTTAAAAAGTAGTAGTTTTTAGTACTTTTTTCAAAAAGTTTTTAAATCATAAAGTTAAGTTAAAAATCATTTTTTAATGCCAAAACTAATATGTATACATTCTGCATTATGATTTTCCGTTATATTTACTTTTTTATGCTTGCAACAATTGTACGTCTTTAATCAATATTTTCTTGCTAAGATTAAAACTTCTCTTTTGTTCTACTTCAAACTACTTATTCACTTTGTTTTCATGTACTTTTTTTTAGAAACATCATTAACGTTCATAAGTTTATTGCTTGCAAACAGCTCTGAATGAGGGGGAAAAAATAATAGGAAAAATCTAACAACAGCTTTAAATAAAATTGCATTTAATTAATGTCATTGTCGACAAAAGTAACTAATGCAATTAGCTTGTACTCTTGTTAGGCAAAAAGTGTTAGTTGTACTTTTTAAAGACTTTTTGCCTTAGGCCAAGTTGCTTGATAACTTCTTAAGAAAAAGAAGAAAATGCTTTGATTTTAAATTTTTTTAAAGTGTTTATTAAAACCTAAGCAAAAGTTTTAAGTTTTTAAAAAATTTTACAACTTTGTGACCATAAACATATTTTTTTATTATATAAAACTTTTTTATAGATCATAAAGTAAATACTTTTTAGATTTTAATGATGAATGAAAATTCTAAAGTTAATCACTTAATTTACAATTGTTAACAAAACTAAGCCTAACTGTGAAATAATTAATCACTTGCAAGAAAAGAATTGCATTTGTATTTTTTAACAGTCTACTCACTGTTTGCTTTTGAGTTAAACATTAAATCCTAAAAGTATGCAACATTTTTGTCAACAATATTATTTAAACTTTCTCTTCATGAGTTTCTTTTTATTAATTTTCGCTATAAATTTTATTTCTCTTTCAGTTAAAGCATTTTTCATGTGTGTTAACAAGGATTCTTTGGCCATCAAACTATTTCCGTTAGTTTGCGCTATTTATGCCAAATTTGTAATTTTTGCACGTTGAGAATCCTAACAAAAATATTTATCATGAGCAGTGTTGCTAGGGAAAAACACGGAAAAGTTACGATTTTCCTTCAAAAAAGTTACATTTTTTCATTAAAAGTTACATTTTGAAATTTTACTGAAATGTAATTATGTAATTTATATAGAATATAGTAAGAAGTTTTATTCCTGAACAAAAACAAAACAAAAATCAAAAAAAAAAACATATGAAAAAGATTTCATACCGATGAGGATTTAAATTAGAACTCGCTACTAATATTTCATGCTCTCGTTATTGTATAAAATTAGTAAAATAAGATTTTTTTAATAAAACAATTTTACCCTTTTCTTTGAAAGATTGAACTTCGATAGAATTTACTACACTAATTATTTTAAGCATACCGGTATTAAAGACAAATTTAAGTCTTGAAATTACTTACAATTTTTCTGTCATATAAACTGGCACTTTCTGAAGGAAATTAAAAGACAACTTTCTTCTAAATCGAATTTTTCCAGCGAAATAACTGAAGTTGCTAACAAGTTTCAATTAAATTTTTAGTTTCTCGCACGAAATGTAGCTCATATTATTTCACAGTTGGAAAGAATTGTTGCCAGAAACATTTTCCTGTTTCTAAACATGAATCAGAAACATTTTGTGATTTCTCACAAATTGAACAGAGTAAAACTTCAGCAACGTTATTTTTTGTTTGTATCAAACTAATTTTTTAAAGGGGATTTTAATTGCATTTTCCGGTAACCTTGTTATTAAAATCGAATTGATATTCTTGCCTCAAATAATGAAAAAACTACTCTTTCAGTGATATTAATTTATTTTGTGTCTGTACCAAAAGCTACAAAAATTTGGCCAAATATAACAAAATTATACATGTTTCATGAAGCCTTCAAAAGTTACAAAAATGTACAAAATGCAACCAAACAGCAACACTGATCATGAGTAAAATTAATACAT
This sequence comes from Cistogaster globosa, assembly GCA_937654795.1. Classification (NCBI taxonomy): domain Eukaryota; kingdom Metazoa; phylum Arthropoda; class Insecta; order Diptera; family Tachinidae; genus Cistogaster; species Cistogaster globosa. Next base: position 7,533,518 of record OW569406.1, read on the forward strand.
ATAAACTAATTTAAAAAGAATAAAAAGTAAAGCATACTTCTAGGAGGTACAAAAGTATCAAGTAAATAAAAAAAATTTAGTTTCTAATTGTTCAAGCACTAGATCAGTTTTTAAATAAAACTAATGTTTATTGTTTTATTTTTAAATATTTCGCCACACCGTTGGGTGGCAGCTTAAGTAATCATAAAAGAAAATCAAAATTTTTTTATTTAACAAAAAAAACTGATCTAGTGGATGAACAATTAAAAAATAAAATAATTAATAAAGGTCAAAAAAACTAACACATTTTATATCAAATAAATTTAAAAAAAATTATTGTATTTAATTAAATTGAGTTATTTATTGCACTGCTATTTGTAAAATATTTTGATGATTTTTTTAAATATTAAACTTCAAGGATAAATGGAAAAAACCAAATGTTTCCACAAGGGAAACATAAATACATATTTGTATATGAATTTATTAAATTACAACAACTACAATTGACTTGTGCATAAATTTAATTAATTTATAAAAAATATATTTTTCAATAATAAATGCAAATTAAAAAATACATAGTAAATTTACAAATAAAGTTTATTAAATAATTTTAGTATTGAAGACTACAGGGATGGAAGTCTATATTTAAATTCAAAATTGAGAAAAAGATAGAGAGGGTAAAGGGTTTTGTGAAACAATTTCTAGAACTTTTAAAATTATGCTCTGCACCAAACTAATATTTCACAAAAAAAAACTAAAATTATTTTTAAGCGATTAAACCACTTTTTATGGACAGTTCAATGGTTGCTAATGGGAATATAAACATAAGCCCAAGGCGAATTCATAACAGGTATACTCACGGCGACAAAGAATACAACACTGCGAATAAACTATGTATTTTTGTTTTTTTACAAATCGTCTTCGGCTGTCAAAATTAAAAGGAGGTTATAACTTTTGACATTCGAAGAAGGAAAAACCACAAGTGCAAAAAATAACCATCTGGGCTGTCAAGGCCATCAGTTATAAATTCGCCTTACATTAGCCTCAAGTGAAAAAATATCCAGGTTATAATGCCTGCTATATAATTTTATTAATTTCCTTTAAGGAAGCATAAAGTAGACAAGATGGGCGATGAAAAGTAGTGATACGTGTATAGCTTCATTTTTTAAACAGCTGTCTTTTTACTTAAAAATATTGTCATAGTGTCTCTGTTGTTAATTCCGTGAATTTATTTAAAGGCGAAAACAGATATATGGAGCGATAGAGAATTAAAAAATTAGAAACAAACATTAACTGAAAAAATTGGCGCTTGACCATATTTTCCGAATTATGGGCCTTTGAAATTTTTATAAAAAAGTTCAATTGTCAATATGGTCAAAATGGGCACCATTTAAAAGCTTTTGAAGAGATCTTTTAGGAAATACTTACATTTTTTTTTAAATGCTTAATCCATTAAGAGCCCATGACACTTTTATGTAAAATTATATATCGCATTTAATTTTAAATTTGTGTATCGGCGAAAAAAATTTTTTTTTATAGGAGCTCCTTTACTAAATTAAATTTAAAAATATGGTGAAGGGTATATAAGATTCGGCATAGCCATATAAAGCACTCTTACTTGTTAGAATTATATTTGTTTTGCAATATCCTCAAACTGTTTGAGAGTTTTAAGATGCTCAATACCTAATTTTTATAAGTTTAATTAAAGCACATTTAATAAAATTAGATAAAGTTTGTTGTAAGTAACTGGTAACCATATATTAAAATACTGTCTAATAAATGAGTAACCTTCTAGTTTTAAAAACACATACGACAAATCCATACATTATTTATAAATTATAAAACAACAACGTAAAATTGCTAATAAGATTTTAATTTAATTAAAAATATACTATTTAAATAAATAACCGGTAGTTGCTTATCAAATATCACCAGATATTGTCCTTAAGCTTAATAGCAGTATAAAACGTTCCCTTGAAATATTTTATTAAGACCAAAAACAATGCAAAATATTTATATTTGACTGATTTCTAAAATGGTTAACCGATAAAAAAAACTCTCTTAAAAGTAATTAATAATCACTTATAAGCAGTAACTAATAGTTAAGCATAAGAATATTTTCTTAAAGAACTTAAAAATTAAATAATTAATCTCTGATAAAAATTCCTAAGTTGAAACATTCATTCAAAAAGTAACCGATAGTCATATATTTGTTATCACTTGTAACAATTAGCAAACAAAAAATAAATTGTTTTTAAAAGTGCTTTATTATAATGAAGAGCTATGCAAAATAAACAAAACTGAATAGTTTCCAAAATAAGTAACCGGTATTCACTTAAAAAAAAAATTTTTTTTTTTTTTTTTTTTTTTTGATAAATGCCATTAGTTATTTGAGTAAAAGAGAATGTTTTAAAAATGAATATTCAAAATTTTACACAAAATTATGTTTATAGTTGAAAGGTAAGAAAAACTTGTTTTTAAAAAAGTAACCGTTTATCAGTTGTCAGATATAATTCAAATATAATAAATTAATAAAAATAATTAAAACTGACAAGCCTCCGTAACTCCGTTAATATTATTATGCTGAAGAACTATGCAAAATAAACAAAACTGAATAGTGTCTAAAATGAGTAACCGGTATTCACTTAAAAAAAATTATAATTTTTTTTTTCTTTTTATAAATGCAATTGCCTAACAATTAGACAATTAGTCATTTAAGCCAAAGAGAAAGTTTTCAAAATTAATATTCAAATTTTAAATAAAATTACTGTTTATAGTTGAAAGCTAAAAAACTTGTTTTTAAAAAAGTTACCGTTTATAAGTTGTTAAATATAATTACAACATAATAAAATCAATAAAATAATTAAAACTGCCAAGCCTCCTTAACTCGTTTCATATTATTATATTTTTGAAATAAATGGTATATTTTCCAAGTCACCCTGTAAAATAGTTTAAATAAACCGCTTAAAAAAACACCACAATATGACGGCGGCTTATTGTCGTTTTTAAATTCATTGGCTTCGGTTTTTGTTTTAAATTTCAACTAAAACCACATTTTTATGCTTTATTGATTTTGGTAATTGAAAAAATTGTGAGCAACAAATAAAAATGTTTTATTTATCATTTTAAATGGTTTTTGATAAGATTTTTATTTTCTTTTCGAAAGTCAACCATAAGATATTTATAATTAAAATACAGCGGATACGTCAATCAATTTATTTAATTTTTAAATTTTTGTACTTAAAGCAAATTTAAAAATTTTTCTTTTTCTATTGGGAATTATCGGTTATTTGCAGAAAAAGAAATTATTTTATGCAAACCAATTAAATTCATAACTCACTTGTAGTTGTTGTAGTTTGATAAATTTTTAAAAAAATGTGTTTTTTTTTTGTTGTTTGGTTACCATGTGGAAGCTTTTGTCATTCATCCTTTAAATTTGATATTTAAATAAATTCTTAAATAAAATAAATTTAAACAATATTTCTGTTGAACATTTTCAATAGAACAGATAATTTATTTATCTCCTAAAAGTATACTTTAGTTCTTACCCTTCTTCTTTCGTATTCATAAAAAATAAAGTAGCTTTGAAATATGTTTTATAAAAAATTTTCCATTCAAATTCCTTTAAGTGTATTTTACTCATGACTGAAATTTCCTTAGAATTCTAAACATTAAAAAATAAATTTTGAAAAAAAAATAACGCAAGCACTTTGGTGGCCAAAAAGATTTTATGAAAGGCAAACATATCAAAAGTGGTTAAAAAAGAGATAAAAATTGAAAAAGAGATAAATCATTATAACGAAATGCAATAAAAATTCATGAAGATTAAGTTAAAATAATATTTCTGACAAATAAAAAGCCAATTTTTAGGCACTGTTATTTTATTCAAATGCAAACAGTAAATACTCTATTAATAATTCGAAGGCCAGGCAAACAAATAGCGAATGAAGTAAAATGTGAGGTAAAAAAGTAAATAGCAAAATTCTGGAATTCTTTACCATCAACACAAAACAATTATACAAACAAACAAATGGCTTAAATTTAAATGAAAAATATTTTGTTAACAGGTGATAATTTTTATCAAGAAATCATTAAGAAGCTTAATTATACAATGGATCTTTAAAAATTTTATTAGGATTAGTTAAAAAACTTTAATGAGTTTTAAATATGTGAAGCAAGTGAAAATAAAAATTACCAATTGCCTGATTTAAAATAAACAAACACACAAATGTTAATGTTTTTATATTCCCAAGCAAAATTAAAAATATATTTCCTTATTTATTTATTAAAAAAAAACAAAAATAACAAATAATTTCAAAATAATTTGGATGAATTTTTCATCTAGCAGCTTTACATCAACATGTTTTATTGACATTTTCTTTAACTATTATATAAAAGCCTTAAAGTATGCAACACACCATTTTCTATTAGCATATAAATTGTATGCAAAGTATTCCTGTCTTTTTTTTTAATCAATCAATACGTGACCTTTGAAAACTTGCAACAATTTTTCTAACAAATTATTTCTGTTTTGTTAGTTGCCATCACTTTGTCATCATCAATTTTGTTTGATTTATTGCTGCTAAGGAAAATTTATTTAAATAAAAACTAAATTTGTAAAAATTATTATTTAAGTCTTAGTTAGTTAGTTAGAAGTGGCTGAGCACAATTGTATGGCCCGTTGTGATACCACAAGGAAGGCGGCGCGACTCCCCTACTCAATTGAGAACCATGTAGTTTCCCGGATGAACTTCAATATGTCCCCTATAGAGTGAGATGATAGCTCCGTAAGAGTCTTGAAGAATGGAGAGCCCAAAATTCTAAATCTTCTTCTAGCCAGGAATGGGCAATGGTACAGGAGGTGCAGTACGGTCTCTTCCTCATCCTCCGAGCCACATCTGCGACAGAAATCATTATAGGGAAAACCCAGTCTTTCAGCATGCCTGCCTATTAGACAGTGAACAGTAAGTACTGAGACCGTAATACTTATGGATTTCCTGTCCAGTCCGAGCAGCTGCCTGGTTCGCCTAAGGTCTTAAGGATGTGTTTTTTCCACCATGGGACTTCAATTTCTATCTTCGAGTATATTGCTGTCACCTGATTCAATTCCAACAAGGGATGTTAATTTTTTGCATAAGTCACATTAGTCCTTTGCCTGCCCCTGCCGCTAATTCTCACCAATAGGGTTCCATTTAGGGTGCTTAAAATTTATTTACCTCCTTACGGCAACTATTCATTTTCTAAACTGAGTTACCCTGCCAATAAAGTTCATGGGCTGCATCTTTTGCTTTAATGGCGACTTGTATGGTTTATTTACCATCTAGGGCCGGTTTTCAAAAGCTCGCAACCACCTCTCCTTGTGCACCACTAAGCCACAACAAGACTCCATTGTGATCTGAAGTGGTCTTTAATACACATGAGATCAAACGAATTTAAAGTCGTTGAAGAGGTTTTATTATTGATTTGCCGTCATGAGCTTTTAGATATAAAGAAAATTCTTAATAAATCTTAATAACTCTTTCCATGGAGTTTATGTCCTACTGGGGTCTGTTGATCTTCTTTAGAGACCTTTAAAATATGAATACAAAACAAATGAAGAATATAACATTCGCTGCAATGCAAAGCTTCTTTAACAGTTCTTAAATAAACGCTGAGGGTGGCTGCCTCTTCTGATATTTATTGGCTGGTTTGCTCTTGTTTCCGTTGGAGGATTTATTCCCTTAATCCTTATCCTCTGTTCTTTTAATATTTATTTATTTATTTATTTTTGCTCATAAGCCTTCTAATTTAGTTGCTTATTTATGCTTGTGGGTGTAGTAAACGTGACACATTTTCATTTTACAAAATTAAATAATAAAATTTTTAAGTAAAGCATAATTTTAGGCTCCTTCAACAATACTAAATAACAATAACAGGATGTTGAAAAGAAAAAATCTGTGTTTTAAAATTTAAAACACTTTTAATAAGAATAAATAGCAATAAAAATTTCACGACACGAAATACGCAGCTGTCACACAACAGCACAAAGTTCATCTTGAAAATAAAAATAAAAATCTTTTTAACTACATTTTTTCTATTTTCTGTCTGCTGTTTAATTTTTTATAAAAAAAAATTATTTCAATTTCTGTTATTAGAAATGAAAATAAAAATCGTTTTTTTTTAAAAACAAATTGCATAAAGTGAATTGAGTTGACTATGAAGGTGGCAAGGAATACAAACAGATACAGAATTTTCTTTTTTTCTTACATAAATTTTTAATTTTATTTTTTTTTTTAATAAAATATATAATTAAAAGCAATTAATTTTTAATTCTGAGCATTTTTGTGTAGCATATTTTAAGGATACAGGTTTAAAACAACTAACTTAAATCTTTATTGATGCACATAATTAAAAAAAATTATTTATAAAGTTAATTTCTTGGTAGACTGTTTTAGAGAAATTTTATTAACAAAAGCATATTTAAGGTGACATAATTTAATTAAAATCTGAAGCATATTTTCAGGAGTCAATATGAAAGAATTTTTGTAATTTCTACCGGCAAGTTATTGCTTTTTAAAAAACTGCGTATCATGAGGATTTTATACCTTCATAAATTGTCATTAATCATAAAAATTAGCAGGTTGTAGTTGTCAAAAGAATATATAAATTTTAGTCTATCTTTAAGGCATTTTACGTAGTAGAGCTTATTGAAGGCTCAAGATAGGAGCCTTGATAGCAGAAGAATTTTATATTGATATTAATAATATTAATCTTTCTTAATTATGAGGACATAAGCTGTCAAAAGTTATTAAGTAAAGCGTACTTTTTGTTATCAAACTAAAACGAATTAATAATTTTTTCATTTTACACTTAGCATAACTTAAGGAGATTCTTTAAAGAAATTTATTTAAAATGCAATGTGTTAAAAACGTAATAAATAACAAACATTAAATTTAAATTTTTGAACGACATATAGTACGGAAATGCATAGGGAAAAATTATGAATCTTTAACTAAGAGATTTTCTAATAAATACGTTTATGAAAGTTCCAAACTATCTGCCATATCTAAGTATGCTTTCGAGTTGATGAATAGGTTTGTAAGAAAATTGTCTTATTTTGAAGGTAATATAATTCAGGATATTTTATCCCGCGAACAAGATTTCAGTTGGTCAAATACGCAATATATTTCTTGTATTGGGATATTACAAGAAGAAGCCAATAGTTTTGCTAGTCAAAGCTTTTACACAAATTATACTCCCGGCATTTATAGGGGGTAATAATTGTATTTTTTATTTTATTTTTTTATTTTTTTTTTTTATTAATTTATTTATTTTTTTTTTTTTTGTTTAGTTTAAGTAGGTTTTGTAAGGCTTAGATTTAGTTTTTTTTATGTTAATATTAAGTTCATAATGGTAAACATAGCGTTACTAGTATTGTCTAATGCCGGGAGCAAGCATTGTAATTAAAAAAAAACTAATGCTAAAATTTCTATAATTTGTTTAACTTTTAACTTAATAAGCGTGTTGCAGTTTCAAAAAAAAAAAAACTTATGTCATTAAAATAATACTTAATAGTTTTAAGTTTTCATTAAATTTATGTTGGGTTATCCTGTATTATGAAAGAAATAGAGTCTCAATAAAAAAATCAAATCAAAAAAAAAAAAAAAAATCATTAAATTTAAAAGGTATTTGATAAATTGTAGCATACTTTAAGGATTAAAAAAATTATAACATGTTCAAAAAGCGAAAAGACAAGAAAGTTTTAGTATTAAATTTTGCATGTAGCAATATTTTATTGATTCTCCTTAGCAAAAGAATTTTACATTGTACTAATTATTTTGTTTAAAATTTTTCATTTAGCATACCTTAAGGCAATTTTTTAAAGAATTTTTTTCTAATCCAATGTGTTAAACATAAATAATATGCTTTTCTACTGATGGTTTTAAAATAATTTTAAAACATAATTAAAATAAATATTATATTTAAAAGACATTACATTAATTGAAGCATACCTTAAGGATTAATAATATAACATTATATTTAACTTTAATGCTGGATTTCTTTTAAATATTTAAGATTTAAGATGTTTAATGTTTAAAAAGGCAACAAACTTTTATTATTTAGTTTTGCATGTAGCAATATTTTAAGGATATTTATTTAAAGGGATTTTAGGGTGTCAACATCAATAATATGTTTGTTTTATATGATCTTAAAATAATCTTTAAAACCACGAATTGTAAAATATATTTAGTTAAGTCTAAGTGTAGCAATGTTTTAGGCTGAAAATAGTTTTATAATGTTAGCGTTTCATTAAGTGTAGCATACTTTTAGGACATCAAAAACATTACGTTATATTTATTTCCAATGCTAGATTTATTTAAGAAAATTAAGGTTTCTTTTTTGAAATGCCAGAAAAAAAAATTGGTAAAATTATATTGTTTGAACATGAATTTAGAACTGTTTAATACACAAGTCTAGTGCATGAAGGCAAGTAAATAATGCAGGTCTTTATTATTAAATTTCTTTCTTTTTCAGGGTTGCCTTATCATGCTTCCAATGTTTGCAAATAACATCTTTTTTATTTTGTTCAGCTGTGGCACTTAATTTATTCTTTATTTATTCTATTTGTACCTAAGTGACTCTGGCTAAATAATTTCCCACAGTTAACAATTTGTTAAGCAACTACTCACGCTACACCTATACTCTTTCACTTTTAACTTGCGCTGCTGTCTTAACGCTATAACTCTGCCAGAGACTTGAACTCACGATTACTTGCTCAGCCAGGACTTCTACACACTGAACTTATTTTTGTACATTCCTCACTTACCAATACATTATTAATGACTTAAACCATTTTTTCATTGTTTTATCTGCTGTTTTTACTATGCAGCCAACTTCATCAACTGATCTCTTGACGTTACACAACATTTTTTTCCATTTGTCTTATTTAGAACTTCCAGAAAGTTTAAACTTCGGCTAATTGGAAGCAATTATTTTTCTCTTCATTGGGTCTTGAACTTATGACTTGCAATCTTCTGTTTCAAAATAAGCAGAAACTTCTACTAATGCAACCACCACGTTGGCTCAACACACGTTGGCTTAGTTTTCATTTTTATTCTCTACATCAGGGGTTCTCATCAAATTCCTGTTCACGGACCCCTAGTTAACTAATTTTTTTTTCGCGGACCCCTCTAAAGCTCAAGTTCAAAATAAAACTTTTATTATTTTTGAAAACACTGTTTTTTCGTTTCTTCATGCGGACCCCTTGGATGGTTGCCACGGACCCCCATTTGAAAACCGTTGCTCTACATAAACATCACACTTGTAGTAGTTAAACTAAGAACTTTTTTAACTTCATTCTCGCTTAGCTAAGACACAATCCAACATTTTTAACAGACAACTTAAGCTTTTATTGTTGCAGTAAAGAAACTTAAAGAAATAAAACGCGGAAAACAAAATAGTTTCGAAACGGGCGAAATTCTAGTCATTTTAAGCAGATAAGTGAATATTTCAAAATCATAAAAATCTTCAAGTGCATTAAGAGACGATCCCAATTCACTTGTACAGCTGGTCATTCTTTCTGCAAGTCTAAATACAAAATTTAATACCAAACTCGTTGCATAGAGGGGCGATTATCAGTTATTAACTTTTCGCAAAGAAGAACGATCTCAATGAGATTTTTTGCATTTGACTGAAAAGTCTATGACGACAACGCACAAAGTATGGGTGTGAATGTCCAGTGAATATAGATACCAAAGATAGATCAATAATAAGAAAAAAATATGAATTTACATTCAATAGAATCAGTTTTTATTTAGAACTTACACGAGCTGCAGCAGAAACAGGAAAAAGCTGATGAGGAATTAAAAAAATGCAGAGCTCTACTTAAGTAAACTTTCTTCACAGTTAAGACACTGATTTAAATTATTAATAATAAATTTTATTTAAATTGCCTATTTTCAGGCTTAATCACAAAATATACACATGGAGGAAAAACTTAATAAAAGGGACTGCAGTTTAAAGTTTTTTTTTGCTCTTTTGATTACATTTTACCTTCACATAAATAAATTGAGCTTTAAGGTCACACTTAAGGTTATTTAAACACTTAACAACCTCAAACAAATATAAGTATAATTTTAGGCTTTTTAATTCAAAGAATAATTAATTAGAAATTTAAAGTTTGTATAAAACATTAAATGTGTTACAAATCACAGAAAATTTTTAAATAAAAAAATTGTAACATATTTAAATGAACTCAAAAAATAAAGCATAACTCAAGGCTGTCATAATAAACAACAATTTAGCATAATTATTATTACTACAAAACATCTTATATTCCATACATTTTCTTGTTTATTCAAGCTTTAAAGCATAATTTTTGGCTGCCATTTAAAATTATTTCCCTATTGTCTAGCTGAAATTTCTTGCATATTAATTTGTTGAATAGATACTTTGATTTTACAAATATCTTACGACGTAGTTTTAGACCATAATTGCGTGTTACTAAATGCTATTGTTAAAATATATGTTGTTGAGTAAAGCATAACCGTAGGCGTTTACAAACGCATTGCTGTGTTTACAGTAAAAAGTGAAATGTTAGGTAATTGCTTGAGTTTGGTGTCTTATTAAAGAGGAATGCACAGGGAACAATTTTTTTATAATTGTAATAAGTGTTTTAAAAATTTTAAATCAAGTATACTTTTAGGCGGTTCATAAAAATTTAATTTCTAGCTTTTTGCAAGCTCTTCACTAGCACAACGAACATTAAGCATCTTTCTATATGAACAAATTTGACTATGAGAGGTTAAGAATTACAGCATACTTTCAGGATGCATCTTAATTAATGATAATAATGGCTGTTTAGGCGTTTTATAAGCGCATAAAAAAACAATAAATAAAGTATTTATATTTATAACTTTTAAAGAAATAATAATTTAATAATAAAGTAATCTTTTTGTTGTTTTTTTTCTCCCCTAGAAAAGCAAATATTTTAAATACCACAAGGAAGCAACAAGGACACAATAAAAATGTTTTTATTTTTTGGACAACCTCATGCAAAAGAAAAAGATAAACATTTAAGAGAATTTCTATCACATTTGTTTATGGAATGTATGATACGCTATAAAAATGAAACAATACAGGAAAAGCAAACGGAAACCACCAGCCCATCAAACAACGCAGCAGGTAAATTTTCCCTTTTTTTATACCTAAAGAAAAATAAATAAGTTATAAACAGTTATATGGAGCCATTTTTACTAATTTTGCTTAACAAATATAAATTGTTTCTTTTTCTTTCTTTCTATCTTAACCAGATTATCTTACCGCTATACCACGTTATTTGGAGAATGCTGTTCTTTATGAGGGTTCAATTGATATGCAAAACGTCAACGAGTATGAAGCTAAACGTAATGAATTGTATGCGACCATAAACACCATTACACTTGCACCCGAAGATGATGATCTTTACAACTATGATACAGATGATGTTAATTACACAACTCCCACCAACATGGATAGTAACAATTTGTTAGCTAAAGCTGGAAGCTTTAATAATTTATTTACAAAATCGTTTCTGTATTGTCCAGTGCGGTTTGATGGTTATTTATGTTGGCCTCGAACACCAGCTGGCACGGTATTAAGCCAATATTGTCCAGATTTTGTGGAAGGTTTTAATAGTAAATTTTTGGCACATAAAACGTAAGTAGCAAACAATATGGCCTAATCAGTTAAAATTGAGTGAAAAATGCAATTTGAAAAACCCAAAAAAAAATCCTCTTTTATAAATCCAAAAAAAAGTACCAAATTCTTCCTCATTTTTTGTATTCTCATTAAAGTAAGGCAAACCTTTTTCTTTTGTGGTCCGAGCTATCGCGGGCTTGCCCTGTATTGTGAAAACTTTTGTATAAAAAAATTTTTTTTTTGTGTAATATTGGTACCAATAATCATTGAATTATTTTGAGGAAAGAATTTGATAAAAAGTAAAAAAGTACTTTTTGGGAAATGTAAAATAAAATGTTTTATTTTATCAAACCAAATAAAAACTGATTATAATAAAATTTTTAATCAAAAATTTCGGAAATAGTTTTCAATCAAAAAAAGTACCAAAAATTATTATAAGCAAAAGTACGTAAATATACAAAATAAAAAAAGCTAATGGGACAAGCATATAAAAATAAAAAACATCGAGAAGAAATTTTTTAAAAAAGCTTTAGAAGTATCAAAAAGTACCAAAGGTACTTTTTTTAGCAATTACCAAGTTTTTTAAAAACAACGTAATGAATAATTTTTCCAAAAACTAATAAAACCAATTAGTTTTAAAAGTATTCATTCATATTATGTTTTAAGGTACTTTTAAGTAATCAACAAATAAAGTACCTAAAACAAAAAAAGTACAGCCAAACATGAATGCAATAGTTTTAAACATCATCACAGAAAAAAATTTTTGCTTCGACGTATTTATTGAAAAAAAAAATACAAAAAAGTACTTTTGGAAAAACCAAAAAATAACGCTTTTTTAAGAGTGTTGAAAAAGTACCAGTTAAAGTTACTTTATCCTAAAATAACAAAATAATTTTCTAAACTTTTTAAAAGATACCATCGAAACAATTTTTTAAACAAACTGTTTACAAATAAATGTGGAAAAAATACTACTGAAGTGTAAAAATAAAATATTAAAAATATTAAAAAAAGTACTTTTTCGATATACAGCATAAGTATTAGGCTGTGAGTACCTTTTTGATAATCCAGTTGTTTTTAAATATTTAAGACGGTATTTTTAAAAATAAAAACATTGCTCCACTTTATAAAATTGTTTCTGAAGTTAAAATAAAATAGACAGAAAGTACTTTTCGGCAAAGTACTTTAATATTAAATTCAATTTACTTATCAAAAAGTAAATTAAAGAAGATAAACTTAAAATATTTTCTGAGCGCAAATATCTTTTTATTGAGAAAAATATAAATAATAAAAAAATATATCTAAAAGTTCCGTTTGAAGTAGGTACTTTTTTTAAATATTTGCTTTAAGTTGACTAAAAAAATTCTTAAAAAATAAATTTTTATTTTATAGCAAAGAGTGTAGCAACTGATCTTTTTATAAAAAGTACTTTTATGAAAAAGTACCAAAGGATAATATTTATTAAAATTTTTAAGATTTATTACCAGGAATTAAAATGCCACTTTATTAAATACAAAAGAAAGTACTTTATTACATTCATAAAGTACTTTTTTGAAACTTAAAATGAAAATTTTTAAAATTGACTATAAAATTGAAAAAGTGCTAAAAAAATAACGAGAGTATAACTATTAAAAAAATAAAAATTAATTTTTAAAACAATTTTCTAAAAAGTACCTTTACAGTTGTAGTCACTTAACATAGTAAAGGGTCGAATTTAGACATTCCTTCTTAAAAAAAACTGTGTTATTATTTCTGAAAGTGCCAAGAAAAATATTTTAAGGGAAAAACTTCAACTAAAGATGTATTTCAAAAATATATAAAAAGTACTTTTAAGGGTACTTTTAATAAAAAAACATTCTAAGGAAAAAAAGTATAAAATCTCAGTAACAATTAAAAAAAATACATATAAAAATATAAATCATTTTAAATTAATATCGAAAATAGTACCTATTCACTGACCCTTTGTTTCGAACAACATCCCTCGTTAGTTTTTAAAGAAAGTCTTATTAAATTATTTTCCTTACATTTATAGACTTAGGAGTATAAAAAGAAAACTCCTACACATTTTTGCTATTCTTTTGTCACATAATTTTTGGACTTTCTGTTGTTGTTTTTCCTAAAGTTTTCTAAGTACCAGTTTATTGTTTTATTTGTTTTTATTATGGTTGAGACTGTCGTAAAACCATTCAAGAAAATCATTGCTTTACAATTTGTGGTTGCATCTCAATTAATTTTTAGTTTCTTTTATTGCTGTTTTGTTGCCATCTTTGCCAACAACACAACAACTCAGGCAAAGTTTTTCTTTATGACCCGAACGTTAAAAATAGAATAAAGTAAGAATTTGTTTAAAAGTTTTGTTGAATATAAAACTTAAACACTGACTGATAGACAAATTATTTTCAATGTTGATGTCGTAAGGATTTCATTTCATTGTAGATAATTTTGAAAGTTTTTCAAAGGAAGCTTTATTGTTTTTAAACACTTTAATTGTTATTTAATGTGTTAATTGGCCTAAAAGCAAAAACAGTTTTGTTTTCGTTTGAGAAACAAAGTGGTAGCTAAAGTGAAAATTGAACACAAAAATTGAATCAAGAAATAATTATAAGAAAAATAATTAAATAGAAATGGAATACATTTAAATTTAGATATTTGTGTAGACTTAAATAAAGACTTAAGTTTAAATTTAATTAAAACTTTAGTGTCTACTTTAGTGTAGCACTTGGTTTAGAGTTTAATTAATTTAAATCTAGAAATAAACGTAGACTTAAGTGTTAACCTTAGTACAGAATACCGTCTTAGCTTTACTGTAGACATAATGTTAAATTTAGTACAAAGTCTAAAATTATCACACACTTAAGCCTAGACTTTGGCGTATATTAAGATCTAGACTTTAGGCTTTAGTGTAGACTTAAGTCTAGACTTAGTATTCGACTTTAGTGTAGACTTAGTATTCGACTTTAGTGTAGACTTAGATCCAGGTTTTAGAGTAGACTTAGGTCTAGACTTAAGTGTAGACTTTGATCCAGACTTTAGTGTAGACTTAGGTCTAGACTTTAGTGTAGACTTAGGTTTAGGCTTTAGTGTAGACTTAGGTCTAGACTTTAGTGTAGACTTCGGTCTAGACTTAAGTGTAGACTTAGGTCTAGACTTTAGTGTAGAATTAGGTTTAGGCTGTAGTGTAGACTTAGATCTAGACTTTAGTGTAGACTTAGGTCTAGACTTAAGTGTAGACTTAGGTCTAGACTTTAGTGTAGACTTAGGTTTAGGCTTTGGTGTAGACTTAGATCTAGACTTTAGTGTAGACTTAGGTCTAGACTTAAGTGTAGACTTAGGTCTAAGATTTAGTGTAGACTTAGGTTTAGGCTTTAGTGTAGACTTAGATCTAGACTTTAGTGTAGACTTAGGTCTAGACTTTAGTGTAGACTTAGGTTTAGGCTTTAGTGTAGACTTAGGTTTAGGCTTTAGTGTAGACTTAGATCTAGACTTTAGTGTAGACTTAGGTCTAGACTTGAGTGTAGACTTAGGTCTTAACTTTAGTGTAGACTTAGGTTTAGGCTTTAGTGTAGACTTAGATCCAGACTTTAGTGCAGACTTAGATCTAGACTTAAGTGTAGAATTAGGTCCAGACTTAGTATTCGAATTTGTGTAGACTTAGGTCTAGACTTTAGTGTAGACCTAGGTCTAGACTTAGGTCTAGACTTTAGTGTAGACTTAGGTGTAGGCTTTAGTGTAGACTTAGATCTAGACTTTAGTGTAGACTGAGATCTAGACTTTATTGTAGACTTAGGTCTAGACTTGAAGGTATATTTAATTTTAGACTTTACTCAAAATTTAGTTCTAGACCTAAGTGTAGACTTAGATCTAGACTTTGGTGTAGACTTATATCTACAATTTAGTGTAGACTTACGTCTAGACTTAAGTGTAGGCTTTGATCTAGACTTTAGTGTAGACTTAGATCTAGACTTTAGTGTAGACTTACGTTTAGACTTAAGTGTAGACTTAGATCTAGGCTTTAGTGTTGACTTAGATCTAGATTTTTGTGTAGACTTATATCCAGACTTTGCTGTAGACTTACGTCTAGACTTAAGTGTAGACTTAGATCTAGACTTAGTATTCGACTTTGTGTGGACTTAGGTCTAGACTTAAATGTAGACTTAGGTCTAGACTTAAATATTAAAAAACTATATTTTACATATTTATTTTGTTAAACTTTTTTCCATAAAACAACTTCTTTTTATTTTATGGATTTTTAGCTGTTTAGAAAATGGCTCCTGGTATCAACATCCCGATAGTGGTCAAGAATGGTCTAATTATACCAACTGTGTAGATTATGAAGATTTGGAGGTAAATAACTTGTTTTTGCTTATTTTACTAGTTCAACAAAATTTATAGATGCCTTTGTTTTCTATGTAACAGTTTCGCACATTTGTCAATGAACTGTATGTCAAGGGTTATGGAGTATCTTGTGTGGCTTTAATATTTTCCTTAATCATTTTCTTAGGTTTTAAGTAAGTGATTTATCTTAATCCATACAATATAAAAAGAAAATTTGTTAAAAGATGCACATCTTTGTTTTTTCAAAGGTCGCTACGTTGTACCAGAATTCGTATTCATGTTCATTTATTTGCCTCCTTGGCCTTTACTTGCGTCGCTTGGATTTTGTGGTATAAATTGGTTGTAGAACAACCTGACATGATACACAATAATCCGGTAAGTTGTTGTTATTATTGTTGGCTATTTTATATGCACTTACACTTACGAGTACACTTTTACTTTATTTTTTTTATGCTTTTGAACTTTTTTTAACATTTTGCATTTATGTTTTTAAATTGTATTTTCAGTACTGGTGCATTGGTCTGCATTTAGTCATCCATTATTTTATGCTTGTCAACTACTTTTGGATGTTTTGTGAGGGATTGCATTTACATTTGGTATTAGTTGTTGTAAGTAGCAAATATAGATAAAATATATTATAATTGTGTTTATTTGTTGAGATAAACTTGTCCTCGAAAGAATGCAATTATAGACATAAGAAAATATTGCTTCAGGCTAACTCTTCTTTTTTTTTTTGGTGTCCGTCGTACTTTTAGCCACTTATACGACTACACTTACACTACATTGGTTTTAAACTATCGGATACAGAATCCATGAACTTCCTAAACACTTTGCTTTTTTTTCAAAATAGTGCTATCGCACAATAATCTATTAAGAAATTTGACAATTAACTCTTCAAAATTTTATGCTGCTTGTGACGATGCCTCTATCGTTTCTGCATTTCATCGGTATGCGCCCTCAGATTAGTATTCTAATCACTTCATTAATGCTTGTTAGAATTTTTGCTGCACGAATAGATATTTTAGAGTCTAATTTGTTTATCGTTTTAAGCGGGGTTGGGATTAACTTCAACACCTCTTGTAAGATTTCGCTAACTATCGTTTAAGCTGAACCAGCATCCTTCCTTCAGTTTTTTGTTGCCATTTCGCAGAAAGGGCTACACATCCCTAATATATGCTTTTCCAGCACTTGCAGCGTTTCATTTCTCTTCGCCTGACTTGTTTTGTCAGCATCCCTTATCCGTAGTCTTATCTAAAGTCCTTTTTCTAGCTGCTGCCTTATCTAGATTTGGTGAGAAAAGAAGGCCTCTAACGATTAAATGGCATTGCCACTCAAAGACTCCAAGAATGTCATTTTGCATCCCGTTCGGTTACTTTTCCTTAGTTAATATATTTGCGTCCCACTAACCATCACTTAACCTCCTGATTAAAGTAGTAAAGTCGACCACGTCTGTTAGTTTGCTTCTAGAGATATCTTGAGATCCTTCGCCCATCCATCTAAATCTGTAATTCCGTAAAGTGACACATTAAATGCTTCATCGTTTCTAATTCTTCCACGTACATCTTTCAACGACAGTAATCAGTCCTTCAATAACTCGCAGAATATTTCTTTCCAAGTTTAGAACAACATGGACCACATAGGCTGTGAAGCCTTGCTAAGCCCCTTACTTCCCTAAGAACAGTTCAAGTTCTTCTTGCCATTTAGTTAGCCAGCATTCTGTAATAATAACTAATTGATTGCTTTACCGGTTCTACTTTTCCTTCCTTTTATTCTCTTCCGTACCCAACCTAAAGACTCTTCTGGTAACTACATTTGAGTTAAAGGGCTCCACTCTTGACAAGACCACAGACCAATTTTTTTTATACGCTACACACAGATCATTACCGAATTACTGGACCGATTAAGACATAGTAGAGCAGCTTTCGATTACAAGTTGTGGTATTAAATTCTTTAAATAAAAATTAAGGGTGGTGTCATGGTTCATAAAAGTGGAGCATATGGGAGAATAAAAGGCCTTTGAGGAGGCGCTGTATTGACCTAAAGGCTTCGTTTAGTTGTAGGCTATATTTTTGCCCTGGCTTTGAGTGCAGGCATATATAGTCTTGCCTTACTTTACAGCATTTCCTAGTTCATAATCAGCATTTTTTAATGGCTTCCTTATATTCTTTCAGGTTTTTGTCAAGGACACTATTGTTATGCGTTGGTTTAAAATCTTTTCCTGGCTCTCGCCTTTCTTATTTGTTACAGCCTACGGCGTAGCTAGATTTTTTCATGTTGAAGATAACTTACAGTAAGATTTTAATAAAAAAATTGTTTATAAAAATAACGTATTTTTGTATTTTAGCTGTTGGATGGATGATAGTCTGTTGCTATGGATATTTTCGGTGCCAGTATGCATATCATTGATAGCCAGTTTTTGTAAGTCATTTTTATTTATATTTAAATTATTTTAGCTGTACGAAAATTTTCTCGCTATTAAGAGATTTGTTAAACATATTTTGATACAGCGTAGGAAAATACTTTAATAAAAAATAAGAAATTTCAACCTCCTGTGCCACTGTCCATCCCTGGCTCGAAGAAGACTAAGAACTCTGGGCTCTCCTTTCCTTGGAACTCTTACGGAGCTATCATCTCACTCTATAGGGGACATAGCGAAGTTCATCCGTGAATCCTCATGGTTCTCGGCTGGGTAAGGGGAGTCGCGCTGCCTTCCTTGTGGTATCACAACGGGCCATTCGATCGTGCTCAAGTGAGCTTCGTCGCGAGAGGCTGCCACTCCTAACTAACTAAATTACTAAAAAAAAAGATAAAGAATAAGAAGCATGTCTCTGGATAATGATCCGCGTCTAGCACAGCAGAAGTTTCCAAAATCATTGGAAATAAAACAGTAAAATATTTTTTGGTTTGTAAAGATAAGGATTTTTCAATAACCTAAGAAACCTTGTGCCAAAAGAACTGAAACCATGAGCCGACGATAGCCGTTTATCCATTTAAAAAATCCTGCAGCAGCATTATGCAATTTATCGACTCTTTGCGAAGAAAATAAATCCAACAAACACCAAAAAAAAAAAAATCAAGCTAGAATAACACAAGACGACTGAGCTTTTATAAATCATTAACTGAAAGCTAAGCCTGACAAGTACTGGTACCAAAGTACTCGTACCACGCGAATTAATAGCCTTTAGGGACAACGGTCCCTTTCGATGTTATTGCTGGAGCCTTTGGAATATTAGCATGACGGTTGCGGCTGAAACTCAGCTTGCTGGGTGGCCGCTTGTGTCCAACATACTATTCTAATTCCAATCGTGCGGAAAGAGTTAACTGAGCAGTAAGGAGTATGACCACGGTATATCGCAGAAAACCTCTCCAAGAAATAATTCATGCGCTTGCAGGCACATCTTAATGTTGTCCAGAATAAACTCCTAAACATACGATCATACTTGTGATCCTATTAATAGACTGGCGCAGAACTCTTTGAAAAATAACAAAGAAATGTTCTCAAATTGCTAAAGCAACACAAAAAAAAATTGGGAAAATAATAGAGGGAAATTTTTTCTCTTTATTCCAGACATTGCGCTGTCTGCCAGCCATAATTTGCCATTAATAGAGAACATTACAATTCAAATACAGCTCACTTCATTTGAAGGCTTCGCTTTTACTGCAAAACTATAAACAAATCTTTCGAAAGCAATCCATATTCTGTTAGAAAAATGAGAACAAAGCCAGCTGACGGTAACACTGTTTTAAATAAATCCATTTTCTTGGCAAGAATTTTTCGTACAGCTAATAATTTTTTAATATAATTTTTTATTTTATTTTTTTTTTTTGTTTCATTTAAATTTACGACGTTACGTTTTATTTATAATTTAATTTTTCAATAATAAAAAAATCATTTTGCAGTCTTTCTCATCAATGTTTTGCGTGTCATAGTACGTAAATTACATCCCCAATCAGCTCAACCAGCACCTTTGGCCATACGTAAAGCTGTTAGAGCAACAATTATTTTGGTAGGTGCCTTGTAACCTTTATTTTCTTATCTTTTAATTATTTTCTTCTACCAATAACAGGTGCCTCTTTTTGGCCTACAACATTTTCTTTTACCTTATCGTCCTGAGTCAGGTTCTCCCTTGGAACGTTTCTATCAATTATTGTCCGTCATCTTAGTTAGTTTACAGGGTTTTGTTGTATCGTTTTTATTTTGCTTTGCAAATCATGATGTTACATTTGCGATACGCAGTCTTCTTAATCGTTTAGCACCAACAATAATATCACCTCCGCCACCCTCTAGCCATACAGGACAAATGGCCACTACAACACCCAGCCGTGAATTGGGAGTTTAAATGGTTTCAATGTTATCAACTTAAATTGATTGATAATTACATAAATCCTATTTGTAATTGAAATTATTTATTAGTTTCTTTAATTTTCTTTAAAGAAAACTTAATATTTTTGGCAACTTTTATAGGAAACGCCTTTATTTACTTTATTTTGCATTTAAGAAACTTTTAGTATTTGTTATTGTGAATATTTTTTTAATTTCTTTCCTTCCTTTTCTTCTAACAATGAAAGAAATATTTAAATCCCCTAAAATAGCCATTGATATTATTGTTAAGAAATAAAATATAAAATATATAAATTCCTATTGAATGTAATAAAAAAAATCTTATAAAAATAAGGAACAGATTTGAAAAATACAACAACCAAATTTGTGCTATAAAATGCATTGTGTTTTATTTCTGTCATAAAATGTTAGCGAAGACAGCCACCATTAAACGGTAATAACGTTAAACACTTTAACAAACAGTAAAGCATTGTAGCGTTTAAAAGACACCATGAATAAATAAAAAAAGAAATAAATAAAAATAATGAATAAAAAAATTTAAAAATTATTTTAGAAGAATAAATGCTTTTACGAAAAGTGATCGAGAAGATAATTATAATTTATAGCAGGATGAAATTTATTTTTTATTTATTTAGTGGTTCAGTTTATTAATGCAAAGCCTTTAATGCTATTCATGCATAATTTACCAAGTAATTTAGAAGCTTTAGGCGAAAAACGTTGTTAGATGTGGAAAAAATTCAAAGATTATGAGGCAAGTAATTCTTAAAAATTCTAAAAATCCTAGGAATGTACACCTGAGGATTTCTAGAAGATAGCAAAAGGAAAACCATTTCCAATAATTCTATAAAACAAAACTAAGTTACGATGTTTAACAAAATTACTAAAGGTAAACCAAGGAACATTTTG
Organism: Cistogaster globosa; assembly: GCA_937654795.1. Taxonomy (NCBI): domain Eukaryota; kingdom Metazoa; phylum Arthropoda; class Insecta; order Diptera; family Tachinidae; genus Cistogaster; species Cistogaster globosa. Next base: position 7,554,735 of record OW569406.1, read on the forward strand.
ACATAAGGCGAAATATGATTACGACGTCTAAAATTGTACATAAATCTAACAGTCATATTGGCTATACGTCTTAGTTTATTAAACATAATTATAGAACAGCCTGAAACTACTTCAAGACAATACAAAATCTAAGGCATAAGAAGAGCATGGGCCAATCTTCGCCGAATGCGATAGGGTAGAAATATGTTGGTTGAATACATCTTCCGTAGCGCACCCCAGACTTTACCTGAAGCTAGATTAATGTATTTCTCAAACGAAGGACTGTTGTCAAGAACAACACTTAAGCATTTGTGATGATAAACACACTCAATTTCCGTATTCCTGAGGTAAGAGTGAAGATCAAAGGATATGTTTTCAGTAGCGCCAAACATAAACGCCTTAATCTTCAAAGGGTTAATTTTTAAAAAGTTTACACAAGTCCAGTTCTAAACACGGGCTAGGTAGTTATTTACATTTAAATTAAAAGCTGCATAAGACGAAAGGAAAAACATCATCAGCAAACAAAAAAAGTCTTACAACTTCTCGGGCAAAACAGACCAGCATTAAGGCGAAGTAAAGTAGATTTTACTCCCTTAAAGTCAACAAACTGTGATCTATCTACTGGGTATTGAAGTATTAGACCGCAAGCAGAGCTTAAAAAATTAATTTAATTTTTTAGCTTTTCGATCATGGCAAATTGACAAATAGAATTAAAAACCTAGAATAAATCAAATAAAATTAAAGTGCTAAGCCTATCATTATTAATGTTTTCTCTAATCGAATCAGTTAAGCTTAGTAACAGTGTTGCCGTACTGTAACCTCGGGGAAAAGTATATTGGGATCCATAAATACTTTTACCAATAATCTGAAGTATTTGTTCCGTAATTAGATATTCAACAAGCTATAGATAGAGCAGAAAGTATGGCAATCGGTTTAAAATCATCAGTTCGTTAACAATTTTTACTATCGACACAACCATCCGGATTTTGGAAGCAGAGAAACGCCGTTAGCTCCGTTTGTTCATTATCTTGTGAAAAATGTGAAAGAAACTCATTGATAAACCAAATCGTGAAAAGCCAAAAACATAACGTACACCCGAGAATATTGCTGCTGTGGCAGAAAGTGTACGTGAAGCTCCATCAACATCAATTCACTGTCGTTCTCAACAATTGAATATTTCAGGGACATCATTGAGACGAATTTTGCATAAAGACCTTGGCATGACGCCATACAAAGTCCAACTGGTTCAGAAATTGAAGCCAACTGGCCATCCAATGTGTTTTTGCTTCGCTAAGTGGGCCTACGATCGACTTACAGAAGCTGCCGATTTTGCCAAAAAAAAAAAAATCATCTTCTCAGAAGAAGCTCATTTTGATCTTGGCGGGTATGTAAACAAGCAAAATTGTCGCATTTGGGGCACAGAAAAACCACACGCATACGTTGAAAAGCCGGTGCAGCCACTTTTGGCGGAGGCTGCAACAGTCCCCTAAAATGGGTGAGGGGACATGGGACCGACTTGGGCAACCATGTTGCCGATAAACAAGCAAAGAGAGGGACGTCGCTTGAAAAAGGTGCCATGGACAACTTCTGTGCCATACCACTCTCTGAGTGTAGGCAACAGATGGTCTAACGAGTCGACATGCTCGACAACTAGAACAATCTGGCCCTCTTTCGATCGGGGCAGGGCGGCTGCGCTACTACAGTTACCGACGAGTCGATTGCGCGACTTGGTGGTTGCGGTTACTGGGCACTATTTTTATTTGGAGCACATGCTAGTAGAAGGGGTCTCTCCCATTTAATAATTTCTGTAGAAGTTGTCAGGATGAGGAGGAGACTGTGGAACACCTTTTTTATATTTGCCTCGCGCTAGGATTAATACGGCTGATATATCTCAGTCAGCGGTATTACGGAGGCCTGTCTCGGGTGTTATCTTTGAGTCCAGGCAGGATCAATTCCTTTTTGAAGTGCAGTGGGTAGTTTACCAGCCCACTGGCGGACATTGCGTCTCAATCAATTGTATGAGCGCAATTTTTGGACAGCGGACGCTACCCCAGCAGGATCCTTCTCTACTATTATTATGGATCTTCTCTGGACCATTCACACCAGCGATTTTTTTCTTTCTCTCATCTTCCATTTCTTTCTGTTATGTCTTGCCTCATGCTACTTTTCTGTCTATGTTTTTTTTTCTCCTTCCCTTTCGACAGGTAACACAAAGGGACTAATTTATGAACCCAAGTGGGTTGTGGCAATACGGCTGCCTGCCTAACCTAACCTTACCTACTTTTGAAAATATCTGTTCAACGTTTGCACATAAACTAAAGAGACATATAAATTATTGCAAACTTTGACAAAGTTAGAAATATTAACTAACTATCCGCTCTAAAAAAATTGTTATTGTGTGCCAAAACTTTTCTAGTGTTACATTTTCTAAGTCCCTAAAATATTTATTAAATTCAAGTTCCCTAAAATCATCTCGCTGTCTTCAATTAAATTTGATAAAAAGTTTTATTACACGTTTTTTATATAAATAACACTTTGAGGTCAATATAAGAAAGCTTTTTTAAGGTCGCGCCGTTAAAACCAAATTGTTTTGTTAACACATCTCAATACAATGATCAATGAATTATTTAATTCTGTAGCATGAAACTAAAATATATAAAATAAAATTTACCATTTATTATGCTTTCCTAAAACAGTTGGCATTACTGTTTTCAAAAGCAAATGATAAGAAAACTACCGTTACAATATTTTTCTTCACATTTTGTTGTTTTTTATTGTTTATTTTTTAAAAGAGCAAAAGAGAGTGTAGAACGAAAACTAATACATAAAATACAAATACAATAATAAATATAATAGTTACACATTCATACATACATATGTTTGTTTATGACGTGTTTGTTTTAAGCTGGGTTTTTTTTCTCAGGAATGGTTTTATTGCTTGGATGCTTGTTTTTGTTTAGTAAAGTTTGTTGCTGCTGTATTTTCACAATGTAAACAACTCGTTACTAATGATCAGTCATTATTAAATAGTTGTTCTTGTATGTGGGATATTTAAGAGAAATTTAAGCATGAGGTTTAAGAATTTTTGGTTTTCGTTTGTGGAATTTACATATTATGTATGTAAGTATGTATGAATGTGTAGTTTGATTAATTAATAATAATTTTTAGATAAACTTTAGACATTTAATACTTTTAATATAAAAAAATTATCAATATTGCAGTTGGTTCATTGTTTTTTTTTTTCTTCGCTTTTGTAATTTATTTTTTATAGGAAATTTGAGTTTGTTTATTTTTCTCTTACTTTGCAGAGATATTTTTTTTTCTTGTTATATAAAATTCATTTTTCAGATATTAAATATAAAATTAAGTTTTTGTTTTCTTCAGTATTTTATGTGTATTTACGAATGAAAAATTTTTAACTAATTTTCATACTAAAATAAATTAATAAATTTTATAATTTTAGTAAGAAAATTAATGTATTTAGTTATTTAATAATTAATATTTCATTAATATAGACATTTATGTATGTATGTATGTGTATGGAAACAAACAAATACCTAGTATGATTTATTGAAATTATTAATAATTTTAATTATATAAATTTAAATATTTTGGTATTTTGTTAAAACATATTTTATGTAGATAATTTTTCTTCTTTAACAACCATGAAAAAAATTTTAAGTTTTATTGTTAACTTTGAACAAAAATTAAATACAAATATGAAATTAATTATGTTTAAAAATTAAAGTATAATTTTCTTTAATTTAAAATTCCTTATTTTAATATTAATTCTTTTAAGTAATTTCACTTTATTAAAAATCCCAAGCAGACGTTTAATTTAATTATGTTTGTTTGTATGTAAGTGATTTGTGGTCTTAAAACTTTTTGTATATTTAAATCGACTAATATTGAAATCTAAAAAAAAACTACTAAAATTATTCTTTTACGAATTTCTTCTATATTTCAAGATATTTCTTAACTGCTCCTGGCATTTCAGTATAATAAATTTTTTTTCACATTTACGCATATAAATTTTCTATTAAAAATTTTTTTTTAACTTATATTTTTAAAATTATTTTTATTTTTTGGTAATTTTTTCTAAAATATTTCTTTAAACACTTATTATTTTGCTAAATGTAAATGATTTTTGTTAAAAAAAATTTTTATATTTATAATTATTATTAATTTTTTTTTTTAATATATTTTTTTCATATATTTGGAAGCTGGCTTTCTTTTTTTCTCTGAAATTTTTATTGAATATATGAAAATTGGACATATAAAATTTAAAACATGTTTTGATTAAGATTTTGGGTGTTTATTCAGGGCGGGTGCGTTAAGTTCTGATTTTTTAAACAGTAATGGAAAAAGTTAAGAAATACAAAATAAATAATGGTTTAAGAAAGACAAATTTTAATTTAATTCCTAAATATCTGAAACCTAATATTTTTAAATATAAGTAATTTACAATTACAAATATTCTAAATAAATTCAATTTTAAATTGCACTCTACATCATTTAGAATAAGAGAAATTTAAAAGTAAAAACTGGTTACTGAACTTGAACTCTTATTAATCAAAAAGCTGTTGGAGTAACTACTCAATAATAATATCTGGCAACAATGCATTCAAAACTGTAGGGAAATTTGCTTTTCTCTTTTACACTAATAAGTAACCCAGCAACAAATGAGTGAGCGAAAGTTATAAATGCACTATTTGTAATAATTTTATACTGAATGGTGTTGCCGTTGTACGGTTTGTCGTATTAAATGTAAATGATTTTTTATTGTTGTTAATTAAATCTAAGTTTTATCTAGTGTTTATACAAACTTGATACGCAAAGTTTAAAATGCAGCTTTAAAAAAAAGTTTGGTAATTAAATCTATTCCAAAGACAAAAATTTTCATCATATATTTTTTCTTTTTTGTAAAAGAAAAGTCACTGGCAACGGTGTTTGCTACAGACATCACAAGTATGCGAAATGTTTACATTATTTTTTTCATTTTCCCCTTAAGAATGTGATAGAAACTTTGTTCTGCACATTGAAGGTTGTTTCCATTATAAGTGATTGTCATTTGATGGATCAAATGAGGGTTACTGTTCTTGCTGAGAAGAGATAAACTGCTAAAAGATGTACCGTTATTATAAAAATGTTCACCTACTTTAATGCAGTGTTACCGCATTAGCGGTTTTTATTTTAAATTTGCTTTCAAAAAATTATACTCTCGCAGATTTTCTCAAATTTTAAATACATGAAAGAATTCTTTCTTCATTGCGAACTATTCCATGACCATGGAAATATTAAAATGTATTTTTTTTTTTCTGTAAATACATATTAATCTTTAATCTAGCCATGAGTTATTCGCCAGCAAGAAAAATTAACAAAGAAAAAAGAAAAAAAAATTAATTAATAAAAAAAATTTTTTTTTAAATAAAAGTTAAGATAAAGTTTTACTTAAAAAAATTGATCAAATTGCGTACCAAGTATCCAAGAGGTAGCTCAAGATATATACAATTGATTCGCCAAGCAAGATACACCAACTGCTAAAGAAAAAAAGGAAAGATTTTCTAGATAAGAGAACACTGGATGTAGGAAATTTTTTTTCTTTAAGCTACTACCTTAAACATGTGATATCGTAGGAATGAATTTTATCGCGAGCATATTTATTTGAATTGGCCTTAAAAATGTGTTTATTTTGGCGTCAATGCAATTCCATGCAACTGGTTACTTAAAGAAAAAGTACAGTTTAAATAAATCCTGCTTTATATAAAATTAAATTTAACTGTTAATTTTAAGATAATTATTTTTTAATAAAATTATTTATATGTTCAAAGTTACTGCGAAATATTTTTTATTTTATAGAATTTATTTGTTGAAGAATTATAGTTAAATTAGTAAATTTTAAAAGACTTGAAAGGCAATGTTTTTCCTAAAGAATTTTATAAAACGAACTTAGTCCTAATTGAAATTATTTCAGTTCAGTGCTGTAAATTTCAAACGTTTAAAATTATTTTTTCTTTAACCATTATATATGCAAAACATAATTTTGACTTTAGTTGCATGATCGTGCAAGATTTTTTTAAACGATTGTAATAATTTCACATTTGAAACTAAAACCTATGAATCCATTCCATTTCTGTTTTTTATTCTTTTTGTTTTCATTTATGGTAAATATGTTTATGTATAAATTTTGTATATATAGTACATTTACATACATATAAATTTATGTATGTATATAATTTACAAACACATCAATTTATCATTTATTTTTTGTATAATTCGTTATATTTTTGTTTTGTTTTAAACAAGATATTTTTCAGAGAGAAAGATTAGTTTTTAAGTTTTATAAAGAAAAAGTTTTAGAGAGTCTTTAAAGACTCTTTATAGGATTTGCTTGTTATTTGGTTGGTCTTTAGTAAGAATTTTACTTTTGCAACAATTACATACATATGCTTCCGATATTATTTCTTACGATCTCGCCTTATTTTATTTTTTTTTTTTTTTTTTTTTGTGAAAATTTTTATTTCAGACATTTTAAAATTTTTGTTTGTTTGTAAATTTTTATGGCATTTTTTAATCTCCAAAAATATTGCCTTTAGTTTTAACTAATCTTTATGTTAGCTTACTAAGCTTTTCATAATAAATTTCACTAATACTGAAAAAAAATTGTTTTCTTTTTGTATAAATTTGGTGTTTTTTCTATTTTACTTCTCCATATTTTAATTTGTTACCTTTTTAATATTTTTTTTATTAATTTATTAAAATTTATAGAATAGACACAAATTATTAAAAGTGTTGTTAATAGTTTTTTTTATAAAATATGCACACTTTATAGCAAAATTTTTCACAGTGTACTATTATCAGTAAAGAGAAAGAGCGAATTGTAAAATAAGAAGTTTTACTGAGAGGGAATAAATTATTAAAACTTAAGAGAAAATATCTCTCTCCTGTTGAAAATAATTAAGGAGAAAATAAACAAAATATCTAGAGAAACATATTTGTAGGAGTGAAGTACACAACTTTTAGTTTTTTACATGAACATAACAAAAACAAGTTGTCAACACTTTTTTTCAAATAAACATCAGCATTGGCAACGCCTTTTAGCATATTTTTGTGTTGAAGTAAAGTTGGCTTTAGTATGCAAGAGATATTTTTTAAACTTGCGATTAAAATGGGTTTTTTCTTTTAAAATAATTTTAGCTCTTGCTGTAATTGCCATCATTAAGAGTTGACTATCGGCCCTTGTTAGTTAAGTTTTTTTGCCTTAATTTTAAGTATAAATTTTTTCCATGTTATTTAAGAATTTTGCAGGATTATTATTATACTTGTACCTATCTTTTGCCTGATTTTTAAAATAGTTGGCAATGCTGATAATTAAAAAATATATTTACTGTTTTCATATGTACCGCCAAATAAGTGCTGACTAAAATTTAAAAATCCTTCAAAGGCAATGCGCAAATATTTAATTTAAGCACATCAACATATGTAATAACGTTAAGGCCAAAAAAAACTATACATTCCAGCACTATCTCTTTAGTTGGCAATTCGAAAAAAAAGTCTAGTTGGCAATGCACACAAATTTTTAAATTTATGTATCATTTTGTTGTATGATCTCTTCAAAAGGTAGAAAACTTGAATTAAAGAAAATGTTGGCAACGCGAAATATATCTAATAATAATAAAAAACAAATTTATTTATATGTAATTTTAGCATTTATTAAACCAAAGGATCCATTTGGAGTTTCAAATGAAGTGAATTTTGCTTTCTAATTAAAAGATTTCATTTACGGAAATGAACTTTTAGATTCTTTACTAGAAAAATTATTTTTTTTTTTTATAGTTTTTTTTATAGTTTTTATAATTTTTTATCAGAAACGGCTTATGCTCATTTTCTATTTCTATAAATTTTTTTTAATATGTCAAGTCAATTTTTTTATTAAAAAAAACTGCCTGTTTTATTAAATATACATTGGCAACGCACTAACACATTTTTAGAATAAATATTCTAATTATTAAAATTGAATGTATTCAACTTAAAAGGAAAAATAATCGAGAACTAAGAAATTAACTTTATTCTTTTTCGAATTTCGAATCATCAGATAGATTGGATTACGAATTGCCAACTATCCATAATTAAGCAAGAAACATATAAAACAATTTACAAATTATTAGTAAATTCATCATGTTTAAAATCCATAACTCCCTAAGAGTTGCCAACTTTTAAAAAAGTTATATTGATGCTGATCAAAAGATAAATAAAAAATGGCATTCAAACAGCGAAACAGTTTTCTTCTTCAAAAGGAAAATAAAAACTTTTATAAAATTATTATAATCCAACTTTAAGAAATAACTGAAGATGTGGAAAACAAAGCCTTTATCAGTTACCCAAGAAGTGTTTTGCGACATCTCAATTTATAAGTTGGTTTTTATACAAAACCTTCATAATTCAATTAAACAACTTTTCTTAGACTTTCCAACTCTGAAAGTGATCAGTGTTGCCAAATAATACCACCTCAATATCTCTAACTTCAAACTTGATCAATGTTGCAAATTAAAGCTTTAATTATTCCTAAGAATTCAAGTATTACGAGTATAGGAATGGAAAATCTTAGGGCCACTGAACTATTCAAAATATTTGTGTAGAAGTTTAAAGGAGTAAATTTTATAAAGTAAACGGAACTACTCAACGTTATTTATTTTTTGCATAGGCTTTGATCCATTTGGCGGTAGTTAAGAGAATTAAGGAAGTTTAGTTGGTAGTAGCTGAGATGATAGCTGCATATCGCGTCAAACTGAAGCACAGTCTCGGGTAAAGGAGCTGCTGTGTCATCTTATTTTACTTCATATGAAGAAACTAACAGGTTTGCGAAATACCGGTCGCCCAAAAGCTATAGACGCTTGTTTTAAAAAAAGTAACATTTATTAATTGATTCCTAGTTACCAGCAGATATTTACTCGCTCTGCAAAATCAAGAAAAAATGAGTTTTTAGCTGCTTAGCGAGAAAATGAAGTCATCTGGATTAAATTCCAATTGTAAATATTAAGAAGACCGTGCATCTTTTACTGAAATAGAATAAGGCAAATCAACTTTTTTAAGTGAGAGTGCCTTTTTTAAAAATCACCTTCTGTTCCGAATTTCCAAAAAAAAAAAAAAACTGCTTTCAAAGACTACAATTTCTCTACAGGAAGCACCCCCTTTAATTTCCTTTTTTTTTTTTTTTTTTTGTTAAATATCAGAAACTTTGATCTATTTCTTAAACTGGTGATTACCCAAATCACCAGTCATCTCTGGAAATAATTCTTGTTGTTAAAGTCTTAATTTATTTTTTAGATCTATTAAAACTCGTTGGGCTTTTCATTTCACTAAAGAGTCATTCTCAGAGCCATCTTATTTTCTTAGAGAATGAAAATTCAGGTAATAATTTCTATTACTTTAGTGTGTTGTTTTGTTTGTAATCAGAGAAAGTCGAGCAGCTGTGTGATAAAGTAAAGTGTGTTGGTGTTGGTGTTAAGTAGGCGCATTATAATTTTGTAGCTGGCACAACCATTTAATGCTGTAGGGTATTACTGGTAAAAGAGTGTGTGTGTGAGAGAGAGAGAGAGAAAGAGAGAGACCAGCAGCGGATGGGATATGAACCAGGACCACTAAATTTTTCAAATGCTTGGACAAGTATAGACTAAACGGAATCTTTTTGAATTCTTTGAATTTGTAGATATTTATAGCTTTTTCACTTCTCTGACGAATTTTGTTTAATATTCTTACTTTGTTCTTTTATTCTCCTACACGATATTTATTGTTTTTAACGATTAGGAATGCATTTTTAGCAAAGAGTCGTTCATAGTAAAAAAGAAAATTTATTGCTTTTATGTTTTAAAATTTATTTAGAAATTTCAGTTAAAGCCGCCATTAAATGGAAAGCAACTTTGAATTTTAATGTCAGCAGTGCAGCCATCTTTTATAAGCATTTTTTCCTTAAAGTTACGCAACGAGTTTTAAAAGAAATTGCGAGGACGTTAAAGCTTAAGTTTTAAGGTCAGAGTTTTTTTTAATAAAAAAAGGAAATTATTTTACTTGCTAAAAAATTTGGATTTAATATAAAATAGATGATGGTGGAGCAACTTGAAATTTATTTTTTAATTTTTTTTTAAAAAGTTTTACTTCACGGCGAAGATATTTCCAAGTCGTTTGATAAATAGTGTCATGCTGCACTCATATCAAATGTTATTGCTTTTAATGTCAGTGATAGCTTCTCTCGATTTGTATCGAACTTTTTCAGGGATCGCTCTTTACGAATTGTTATGCATGGGATCTAATTAAACAAGTTTAAAGTAAATTTAGGGGTACCACAAGTTTCCGTTCTTTTTCCTACTACATTTCTTATTATTCTTAACCGCCTTTTACATCAGACTTCCAACCCTATCTATTCATTCGCAGATAACCGTAGCATATGCCATTCATTTTCATTTCAAAATAGTCAAGGCCTTCAGGAAATTGGGACTATTAGAAATCACATGAACGATACCCTTAATTGCGATCTTTTGGCAATCTCCGAATATGGCCTTGCGAACAGGGTTGAATTTAACGTAATCGAAACATTAAGTGTCTAGGTTTTCTGAAACGGTATAAGAAATACCTCACTCCATGTGATTTTCTCATTATCTACGTCACCTTTATCAGACCGAAAATGGAATACAACCCTCATGTATGGGCCGGTGCTCTAAAGTCTATTTTAGAATTACTCTACCGCGTGCAGGAGAGAGCGAAAAAGCTTATCGATGATAGTACAGTATCCAGCTCCATTGATTTACTGGAGCGTCGACATAGTGTGGGATATGTTTCACTGTTTTTTCGTTATTACAACGGAATGTGCTCTTATGAAATTAGAGAACTTGTTCCTGAAAACCGCAATTTCTTACGCTCAACCCGTACTTTATTAAGAGCACATGCCTTTGTGGTCGATTGGCCAGTGAATCGCACTAAGAATTAAAGAAAAAATTCTTTTTTTTTGCCGAACAGTTCGTATATGAAATAAGCTTCCTGCAGGGGACCTTCCTGTCACTTTTATTGCGCAACAACAATCTGATTTCCTGATTCTGGCACAACTCATTTCATAAATAGTGGTTAACCCCTGAGTGCTGGTCCTAACAAGAGAAAAAGTTCTTCTATATCTAAAGAAAATAATGGGTGTAAACTTTTGTTTTTTTCGTACGTCACGTCATTAAAATCGTTTTCTTTTTGTCGATAAATTTGAAAAAACCAAAATACCAGGCTTCATTGTTATCCATTCTCTTTACTGATGTTGACTCCATCTTTCTCATTTTTTTTTTTCTTTGCAGCTGTTTTTAACTTTGTTTTATTTTCTTTATCACTACCGGGTGTTTCATAAAATTTGAAAACAATAAAATGCGAGTTTTGTTTGTTTTGTTTTATTTTTGGTTGATTTGTTTTTCATTATTTTCATTCATTAATTCAATTTGCATGGCATTAAACAATATTTAAGAAATTAAATTAAATTACACACATTTATTTAAATATATAATATAGCGTTTAAGATAATAAGTATAATTTAATCATAATAATAATAAGAATAATATTTTTATTTTTTTGTTTGTTTGTGTTTTTTTTTCCTTTTAAATATTTATTAAATTAATTTAAAGATTTTTTTTAAAGTGTTTTTTTTTGTTGTTGTTGTCTATTTTATTTTTAAAGAGGGATTAAAATATTTTTTGTTTTTGGTTTTGCCTTTGCATAAAATATTTGAATGAATAAAGTTTGAATAATTAAAATACAAATTGAAATAAATTATTTGAAATAATTATTATTATTAATTAAGTAATTAATTTATATAATTTAAGTATAAGTTAATAAACATAAATATGTCTAAAAAATATTATTACACACAGTTACAAACATATATCGTTTTTAGGTTATGTTGTTTTTAATGAATTATTTTTAAGTAAATATTTATTTATTTTTTTATTTATTTTTTCTCAATTTGGTTTTTTGCAATTTTTTGTTTTTGTAGTAATAAACATTTATTAGAATAAAGTTATGGTTAATTAATATATATGTTTTAAGTGATTTTTTTTTTGTTGTTGTTTGGTTTTACTTAATATTTCTTTATTTTTATGGTTTTTAAATAGAGTAAGTTAGAAGTTAGAGAAAACTAATTATTATGAATAAAGAAAATTATTAAAACTTGTTAATAAATAAATTGAAAAATTAAATAAAATTATGAATTTATTTGCGCTACATAATGTGCTGTTGGTTTGACAATTTAGTTTTGTTAGATGTTATAATTTCTTTTACTAGTTTTTAAAGACTGATTTAAGTCTGTCTAAGGTTTTAAATAATTTCTTTAATTTTTTAAAGTGTTTTTGTTTGCTTTGTATTTTTAGGAGGTTTATTTGGTTTTTTCGTGTATTCTAGTGGCTTGCCAAATTTCATTACTGGGTTATTAAGTGTAATTTTGCTGTCATGTTGTTGTTTTTTTTTTTTTTTTTTTTTGTAGGCTATTTTGCAGTTTGGTTGTCCTTTAAGTTTTTTCTAAATTTTTTTTTAATTAATTTTTTTTTTGTGTTAATAATTTATTTAGAAATTAAAAGAAGAGACATATATTTTTAAGAAATTTGACTAGTAAGTTTCTGGTTTTTAACTTTTTGTTCTAAAAAAAAGAATATTATAAAAAAATTTTTTTAAACAACTTGAAAGTCTTTTTTTATAAAACAAATTTTGTGTTTCTTGTTTTTAGTTATTTTTTTTTTAAATAAAATTATTTAAGATGTTTTAGTTTTGTTGGTCTTAAAACTAACTTGCAAAACACGATTGCCTAGAGTATAGCCATTCAATGATTGTATAGCCACAACCGCTTCATCATAGTTGGTCATGGTAACGAAACCGAAACCTTTGCACTTGCTGGTCTGTAGGTCACGTATAACCTTAACCGATTGGACGGCACCAAATGGTCCAAACAATTGCCACAAAACATTCTCCTCAGTTTCTGGTGCCAGATTATAAACGAATATACACCAGCCCGAGCCGGTCATAGCATTGCCGGGCAATATAGAGTTTGCCAATAAGTCACCAGCCAGCGGAGAGTATCTACTTAATAATAAAACAGACACATTAATAATGTTTAACATTATTATTATTATTTTTATTTCTTAAATCATTAAATTTTGCTTTCAAAATAATTCCATTCTTAACACGCAAAACTGTTTGCCAAATTTCGTAAGTTTGCAACACTCTTTTCTATTGTTTGTACTCTTTTGTTTACATTTATTGAGTGTTTTTGTATGAAACGCGAGAGCGGTTTTATTTTTGTTTTTTTTTTTAGTTTTGCTTGCTAATTGTGTTTTTTTTCTTAAAAAATAATTGTTTTATATTAAATATTGTTTAATTTGTAAATCATTGATTGAATTGCATGCTAAAGTGTTTTGTTTTTAATGTTAAATAAAAAGGAAAGTTCATTGCAAAATTTGTGTCTGTCAATTTTAATGTCTGCAAAATTGAAGCAACTTGTTATGTGACCGATTGTTCAATTTAATAAAATTGAATTTAATTGGAACAACAACTAATTGTTGATACTTTGCTTTTATAATTTCTACAATATCCACATCCGACCCCATAAAGTGTATTTATTCTGAGTCCTTAGGCATAGCGAAGTCGATTGAGCAATGTCCGTCGGCGTTAGTGTTGAAGTCAACTTTGCCAGGGCACTAGATGAGCTAGAGAAAATGTGAATACGGCAATCGATCAGAAATAGTTTCAAAAATATTGCTATCAGTCAGATCGGTCCATGTCCTTCGAGGAAAAAAAACAAATATATGGAGCGATAGAGAATGTGGATAAATTGACACTCGCCGATATTTTCCGAGGTTATGGGCTTCCGAAATTTTTTTAAAAAAGTTCGATTGTCAATATGTTCAATATGGGTATCATTCAAAATCTTTTGAAGAGATCTTTTAGAAAATGCTATTTTTTTAGAAATGCTTAACCCATTAAGAGGCGTACTTAATTTTTTTTTTTTTAATTTACCGCAGTATTTTTTTTTTTTTTTTTTTTTTTTTGATAGGAGCTACTTGACTAAACTAGATTAACATAGTTAAATATTGCACTCCTACTGGTTTTCACATATACAAAATTGTTTGGCCTGTTTAAATCTATTAAACTTCTGTGAAACGCTTAAATGTTAAAAAATATTTTATTTAAAATTTTTTTTTAATTATTTTTGTAAATCAAATGTTTTTAAAATTCGAAAATTCACGATTCACTCTCCCTTGTTTTGGATTTTTTTTATTGGTATCTAATTCTCATTCGGTAAAGGTTCTTAAAAGAATAGAAGAATAAAAATTAATTTATTTACGATCAATCCGGCTATCATTCAGACCGTATTTGAGAGTAGGAAGCGATCTGATTAGGACTTCAGATAGGTTGAAGTACCTTGGCGTCACCTTCCATGAGAACTTTGAGTTTTATCGGCACATCGACAATGTGCTTGAGCGCACCAAGAATGCTTACCGCGTGTATCAGGACGTGCTAAAGCGCAGAGGTGGACTCGATACAAAAGTACGCCTTTTGGTGTATCGCCAGATCATACGTCCTCTCATCTCCTATGCCTTTCCAGCTTGGTTTAAAATTTCTTCTGCCCAGATGGAGAGGCTTAGAAGATGGGAGAGGCAGATCTTAGTTACGTGCCTTGGTCTGAGACCATATATAGGGCGCAACGGAGAGTTCCGTAGACCCTTTTGTAGCTATATTTACAGTGCAGTCGATTTTAGTCGAATAGACTCGTTTATGGTCGAGAAAGCTTTGAAGTTCATGGAAGGTGCGCGATCCGTGGATAATAGGTTAGTAAGAGAATGTTTTTCTCGAGCCGTGAGTCTAGAAACCGTTCAAGGAGCAAAGTATCTTTCTCGTGTGGACTTGTTGACCCTTAGGGGAGCTGGTCTTCTTTACGAGGGTGCAGACCTTCTATTTTATCATAGAAGAGTTAATACTTTAAATATTATTGATAGAGTGTATAACACTGCACAGTGACTTTACAAATTGTATTCCTGTTTTTCGTTTTGTTTTGTTTCATTAGTGTGTAAGTAGATTTAAGTTTATTATCTTTTTTTTTAAATTTAATTGCCTCCCCTTTTATTCCTTTTTTGGGGAATTTCTAAAAGTCTTTGTTTAAATTGTTAATTGTTGTATCAAAATGTACAGAATTTATTTTTAAATGTTTAATTCCTTGAAAAATACTCTAGTATGTATGGAATTTTTTGTATCTATTGTTAGTTTAAGTTTCTTTTTTGTAATAATTTTTTAAAAAAATAATAAATCAATCAATCAAATGAATCAAATGAATCGATCAATCCGGCTAATTAATCGACAAATTAATACAAATTAAACTTTCCTTTTAATTTAGTTTTAAGTGAATGATGCTTTAAAGACACAAAAAATATATTAAATATAGTGTGTTTTTTTTTATTTCAGGAAAAACACAGGTTTAAAAGAAACTAACAAAGTTTGACATAAAATAAACGTAAAAGTAAAAAACTTAGTTAAATATGAAAGTTTTTTTTAAATGAGTCGAATTGAACATTTAATATAAAATAACACAAATTTTGAATAGAACTTAGAAAGAAACACTACAAATTATATATATTTTTTTTAATCCAAAAACCATTTTTACGTCAAACAAATAAAAAACTTTTTTATTTAATTTTTATGAATACAAGTTTTTAGGTTTTTTCAATTTAATTTTTTTTAAGATAAACAAATAAAATAATAAGAAAAATAATTCACCTTTGTAAACCCTTGTTAATGGCTAACATCGGGCTTTTTCCAATGCTAAACAAATTAATTTGCCATAAAACGAAACGAAATCAAAAAAGAAAAAAATCACATAAAAATATAAACAAAATATATTATTTTGGAGATTAGTAAAAAATTTTGTTAAAAATTTCAAAAGTTTTTCAAAAGTCTTTGCTTCTTGTGTTTAAAAAAAAAAATCTAAAAAAGGGAATAAAAAAATAAAACCAAATAAAATTAAAAAATAATAAAAATAATAGATTTTAAAGGAAAGCTTAACAAAAAAAATTATAGGTTTTTTGAAAGAAAAAAATATCAAATGAAAAAAATTAAAATCAGGTTAAAATAGATAGAAAACTTAAGGGAAATTATTAATGGCCAAAGCATGCATTTTTTTTCTTTTTTTGTGTAGAAGATTTAAATTTCTCCTAAGAAAAAATTCTCTTGTCTTTAAAATGTGTGAGTCAAAAAAATAATGAAATATTTAAGTTCACCTTATACGGCCAGCAGAGGGCAGGGCTCCTGCAGCTAAACGTCGGGTAGCGGCTGCAGCTTGTGGTGTTAAATAAGCAGCCAAGGGTGGTGGGATTTGGGCTTTAGCACTATTGCTTGGATTATTGGCAAATTTAACAGTTATAGGTTCAGTATAACCTTTAGGAGTTTTACCATTCAGTTCTTGTATTGCACGTTCGGCTTCATTGCGTTGGTCAAAGCGTATAAAACCAACACCTTTTGAAAGACCTTTAACAACAACAAAAAAAAATAATTTTCACTTTTTCATTTATTTTTATTCTAACTACGAAATTATATTTTTCTTTTTATTAAATAAAAAATGAAATAAAACATACCAAATTCTTTTTCTAATTTAGCTTGCAAAACATCTTTAACTAAAACGTTTCAAATGGCACAAGTAAAATGAAATAAAAAGAAAAAAAAAAATTATACAAATTAAACAAATGCATTAAATTAAAAAATGAATTTTTTTTTTAAATAAAATTTCATAAGCAACAATAAAACAAAAAATCCTTTAAAATAAAAAAAAAAAACTTTCTTTAAACAATTTTACTCACCCGATATATTATCACAGAGTATACGAGATGTAATTATTTTGCCATATGGTGCAAATAATGATTCCAAGTCGGGTTGTGATAGATTTTTGGGAAGACCCGATACATACAAATTAGCACCCTTAATTGATTCCGAACTTGGACGGGCGTATGATACTTTAATAACTTTATTTTGCAAACGTAAACCATTCAAGGTATTGACTGCCTTTTCAGCATCTTCAGGCCGTACATAGTTTACGAAACCATAGCCCAAACTTTGGCCTAAACAAATAGCAAAAAATAATTATTTAATTAATTACACGTTTTCTAAAGTGGATAATAAATAATTTACCTTGTTGTAAAGCTGGATTCAAGGCGGTCAAAGATGCTGGCAAAACTAAAGGAAATAAAAAGAAATATAAAATAATATATGAAATTTTTAACTTAAATGTGAAAAAAAAACAAAAACAAATCTTGGTTCCAGGACAGCTTTTTTACAAATTTATATTCCGTTTTGTATTTCCAATATTTAATTAAAGGGAATCATAATTAAGAAAAAATCTAGCTCTAATGATTTTTCTTAAGAAACTCCATTCTTAAAAATACGTGAACAAGTTCGAGGGGTCTTACAGCTCGAATAATAGAATTATATGGCCTTATTTTCATCAGACTAAAGGTACGGTCAGATTAGTCAAATATTTAACCAAAAAGACGTAACCAATAAATTATGAAATAAAATTTTTATCCTTCTCACACACCTCTAGAGAAATCTAACATCCTATTCAATTTAAAAGGTACGATACGGGGCTGCTATATATATTTCTGGCCTGGCAACACTGAGTGCTGCCAAGTGCAATCTGACATTTCCATTGGAAAGTTTGTCATTTTTAAGCATAATCGTACTCAAATTGTTTTGACGTACGACCATTATTTGTGTTGTTTACAGTGACTTGAAAAAATTAATATAGAAAAAAATGGAATTAACTCGTGAACATTTTCGCGCCATCATTTTTCACAACTTTCGACGTGGATTATCACGACAAGAGTGCACGAGTGAACTTAAATCTTTGTATGGCGATGAAGCACCATCCTATAGCACTGTGAAAAAATGGTATAATGAATTTAATCGTGGCCGAAGCTCGCTCAAAGACGAATTCCGTGAAGGTCGTCCAAAAGCGGCTGTTGTGCCAGAGAACATTGATGCCGTGCGTGAACTCATAATGCAAGATCGACATGCGAGATACCGAGAGATAGAGACATCCTTGGACATTTCTTCCACCAGCATACATTCGATACTGCAGGAACACCTGGCCGTAAAAAAGGTTTGTTCTCGTTGGATCCCGCACAATATGAAAGTCGCTCAAAAAAATGCTCGTCTCAATTGGTGCAAAGAAATGTTGCAAAAATACGATTGCGGTGCTTCAAAAGACGTTTATAAGATCGTCACAGGTGACGAATCATGGATCTATGCGTATGAGCCCGAAACGAAACAAAAATCGACCGTGTGGGTCGTCAAAGACGAGCAAAATCTAACGAAAGTTGTTCATGGAAAAAGCACTTCGAAGCAAATGGTCGCCTGTTTCTTCGGCAAAACTGGTCATGTGGCAACTGTTCCGCTTGAGCAACGTAGGACGGTCACTTCTGAGTGGTACACTACAATTTGTTTGCCTGAAGTCATCGGAGAAATTCGAAAAACCAACAAGAGAAAACGAATCACTGTTCACCATGACAATGCGAGCTCTCACACGTCGGCTCAAACCAGAGCGTTTTTGACCGGCCAAAACGTCGAATTAATGGGTCATCCACCCTACAGCCCTGACTTGGCACCTAATGACTTCTTCTTGTTTCCCCACATCAAGAAAAAAATGTGTGGTCAACGATTTTCGTCGCCAGAAGAAGCTGTTGAAATGTTAAAAAACCATGTTTTATAGGTGTTTCAATCGGAGTGGAAAAAGTGCTTCGACAACTGGTTTGAGCGCATGCAAATGTGTATAAATCATGCTGGAGAATACTTTGAAAAACAATAAAACCATTTTTGATTATAAATATTCGCATTTTCACTATTAGGCCATAAATATATAGAGCAGTCCTCGTATCACATTTGTTATATCATAAATTGTCATTCGTAACGATACGAGCCAGGGAAAAGTGAATAAATATTTAGAAAAATAGTGGTTACGCTTTTTTGGTCAAATATTTGACTAGTCTGACCGCACCTTAAGAAAATGCAGTTTTAAAGGCTGACGAGAGCGCCGTTGCGCGAGCTGGCGGCAAGGAGAACACGATACTGCGAATTTAAAGTTCATGCCAAAAATATGGGTCTCCACTGCAAAAGCTGTCAGTGTAAAAGAAGGGGAGACGACGATAACTCTCTCTCCTTTTTTCCACTACAATTCTTAAAAAATCAGTTTCTCGCTAGCCTGTCTAAAGGAGGCTGCTGTAGTCATGGTAGCAAGCATGTCGACTACAAATCAGGGGTTGAACCCTGGACAGCCGAAAAAGGAAATTTTTTTTTTGTTTAATGGTAAAAACACATAATCAGAGTTTAACAATACAGCACAAAGCCCCTTTCTTCGGTACCTCTACATAGCATTTTCGACGGCAAAGTAAAATAACTAATAAAATGGTCACCTATCCTTACTCTCCTTTATCCATTTCCTCAAGAATGTAACATGGTAACTAATTAAATAGGCCTTGTTGCCTGAAGTGCTGCTTCTCTTTTAAAATAAAAATTTAGAAGGGGCCCGTTTAGGATCAGTTCCTTTTAATGGAGCAGTAGTTCAATGATGAAAGAGGTCTCCTTTGCTAGACATGGCCGAGCTGTACTTTACGCCGTCCTGTCAACCTTAAATTAACCACTTTCTTCTCCTATTTCTCTCTCTCTCTCTCTATTTGTAGTTTTCTCTTTCTTTTCTACAAAAGAGGCCAAAAGAGATCAACATTTTTTTTATAGAACTACAAAGAAAGGGGAATTCACTATTTCAGAGAATATATTAAATTTAGGTTTATTTATGAGAGAAAAGAGAAAAAGTAAAAATATCTTTGATTTACACTCTTTTTTTAAATTCAACTTTTTATTAAAGAATACAAAAGCTACCAAGGAAATGCAAATTAATATGAAAAATATATAAATTAAAAATTATTTATTATATAAAATATACTAAAACTTTATATTTACCCAAATTACCTGAGACTTTATCGCGCACCAGCTTGCAACTCTCCAGCTCACCAATGCTCGAGAAAAGCGAACGCATTTCTTCTTGGGTCATTGTTTGCGGCAGATAGTTAACAATTAAATTGGTGCGCGATTCATCTGAATTGCCATCGACAGAACCGTTAGCGCTGCCATTCTTAACAATATCCATGGCATTGGTCATTTTTAGTTGTTGGGCCAGAGGTTGTTGTTGTTGTTGATGCCTTTGCTGTTGGAGAGTAATTTTGAAGCCTTTTTGTTTTAACGCGGTATTGAAGAAAAGCAATTAACTGTTTGTATGGAGCAAACAAGTCAAGGTGTGTTTTTTCTTTCTAAAGCCTGGACTTGTTGTAGGGTTTTTGTTGTTTGTTTTAAATTGTTATAAAAAGCTTTAATTGCGCTTAGCACAAGTTTATGAAGATTTTTTGTTTTTTTTTTATGATTTTATTTTTGTTTAAATTTAAAAGCGTAGTTTTGTTTTGTTTTATATTTAAGTTGCTGTTGTTTTTTTAATGTTTTATTTCTTTTGGAGTTTTAGATCCAGTGCTTAAGATCAGATCATGAATTTATAATTTAAAATTGTTTAAAGTTTTTTGTGTTGTTTTTTTTTAATAAAAGTTAAAAGAGTAAATTTTACTAATGTGTTTTTTTTAAATATTTATTAATGAATGTTTTTTTTTATTATTTTTTTTCCGGGTTTATTTTATATAAAATTGCAAAAATGCAAAAAGTTCCTCTTTTTTGTTGGATTTAGCATAAATTATTTGACTAAGTATTAAATTTTATAAATTTATTTGTTGTTGTATTTCAATATGGAACATTTGGTTTATTTTTTTTTACAAATTTTATAACCTCAAATAAAAAGTTGTTTTTATTTTAAATTTTCAATATTGAGGTTGGGTGTAAAAATGATTATTTACTTATTTGTTTTTTTACTTTTCCTTAATAACTCGTTATAATTTTTTTTTAGCTCTGTAGTAGTTGGTTTTCTTTGGTGGTGTTGATTTGCAAGATTTTCTCAATTTACTTGATTTTTTTTTTTTGGAAATTATTATAATTTTATGTAGTAAATTTAAATACGAAATATTTTTTTTTCTTCACTTGGTGTACAATAATAGCTGCTCAATTGCTTACTCAATATATTTTATATCTTAGATTTTATCAAATCTGCAATAAATGTAAAAAAGAGAAAACGTTATTAAAAAGAAGAAAAAAATCATTAACATGTGTTATCGGCTTAAAATATTGTAATTTATGTGCAAAGCAACCCTGCTTACATATAAAACTAAAATCCTCCCTTTTGCCCTTAGCAAAGCATCATTATCTTTAACGTCTCTTGCTTAAAATAAATGACACAGCAAATTTGTTGTGCTTAAAAGAAATAAATCGTAATATATGGCTTTTGTTAATCCTTTATTTGTAATATCCTTAAAATTTTTCAATAAATCATTTTGATGCTAAGTTTTGTGTTTTCTCTGTTTATATTTGAATCTTCTTGTGTCCTTTATATTTTAAATTATATGATCTATTTTAAAATAAACATTTTATAATTAAAATTTTGAAATTCCATATTTTATCCTAAAGGTGCTTAAAAGAAAAATTAACACTAAGAAAACACGTCACAAGTCATGTAAGATTATATTTAATGTTATTAAAAAAATAAAGTAAAAATATGTGCTGAATTTTACAATATGTTCATATATCCTTTTTTTCATAATTCCATTTATTCACAAAACTTTTTTCTTTAGAAAACTCCAACACCTATCACAAGTCGTATTAAAATGTATTTTACACTGACACAAAATTTTTTTTTAAATATCTGCTCAGGTTTTTAAAGTGTTCATATATCCTTTTTTTCATAATTCCATTTTTTCATAAACCTTTTTTCTTTAGAAAACTCAAACACCTATCACAAGTCGTATAATAATATATTTTACACTGACACAAAAATTTTTTATAAATATCTGCTTAAGTTTTTTAAGTGTTCATATGTCCTTTTTTGAAGATTTTTGTAATATTTTTAAAATTGTTTTTTTTTTATTTAGCTGCATTTTCAAATACTAATAAAGCACAAGTGTTATGATATAAAATCCCTTACATTATGCTTAGATATTTTCTTATGTCCTTTTTCTAATATTTAGAAATTACAGGCGCCTGCCACATGCCACAAGTCGTTTATTAATGTCCTTTATATTACCACAAAATTTCACACCAATATCTTCTACAGTTAACGACATGTTCATATATCCTTTTTTTACAGTTTTTTTGGTATTTCAATAAACTAGACAGAATTAATGGTAAATTCAACTTTAATTAAAACGTTGCTCTAAAGAACTATTTTTGTATGAACTAAACTTCTTACTTTCTATCGCTAATGTAATAATACTTTCTATTAATATTTTCTATTAATATTTTCTTTTTCATCAAATGCCTATCACAATTCGTATAATAATGTATTTTACACTGACACAAATTTTTTTTTTTAAATATCTGGTCAGGTTTTTAAAGTGTTCATATATCCTTTTTTTGAAGTTTTTGTAATCCTTTTAAAATTGTTTTTTTATTTAGCTGCATTTTTTATTACTAATAAAGCACACGTGTTATGATATAAAATCTCTAAGATTATCCTTAGATATTTTTATGTCCTTTTTCTAATATTTCGAAATTACAGGCGCCTGCCACATGCTACAAGTCGTCTAATAATGTCCTATATGTTATCACAAAATTTCATTCTAATACCTTCTACAGTTAACGACATGTTCATATATCCTTTTTTCACAGTTTTTTGGTATTTCAATAAACTAGACAAAATTAATGGTAAATTCCTTTGGCAATTGTTCATATATCCTTTTTTCAATAGTTCTAAGATTTCTATTAAGTTCGCTTACCGTTTTTTAAAGCTATTTAATTATATTTTGGTAGCAAAGTAACTTAAAGGATTTTTAATACACAGTTTTTTTACACATTTACTCTTATTAAATTATGAAAAATTTTTTAAATATTTTTAAGTATTAATATTGCAAGTTTTGTTTAGCTATCCTTTTTATTTTTGCGAAATTTTATGGTAAAATTTGTGACCTTTTGGAAGCTGTTCATGTATCCTTTTTTCGGGAAATAAAAATATTTTTTTTTTAATTTCGCTGTTTTAAAAAAAACTTTGACTTTGATATGGAAAGTAAAATTTTTCTTATGAATATTCACTATTTTAAGGTATTTTTTTTAGAATTTTTTAATATTTAATTTTTTTTTTCTTTTTTTGCTTTTGTTAGCAAATTCCTGTAGGGAATTACAAAAATTTAGGAGAAGTATTAATACTACAAGTCGTAAAATAGTGTTCGCTATTAATCTTCTAAATCTTATTAAAATTGATGTTTCAGTTTTTAACTTTTTTATATATCCTTTTTTTAAGACTTAAAAATTTAAGTTGTTTTTTACTTTTCTAATAACCACTGTTACTTTGTTTTTGGTTAAAAACTAGAAAATTTTAAAATAATACTAAAATTTTTCGCAATCAAAACTTGTGTATATTTTTAAAGGACTCTCTCCTTATTTCCCTGTTTAATTAATTTACCATACAAAAAAGGTCTTAAAACAAAAAATAAAAAATCCCTACAGGCTTATAAAGTTCAATGACCCTATTTTTCTAAATATGTGTGTATTTGTGTGTGTGTGTGTGTGTATGTGCTTCAAGGCATAGTCATAGTCCTGTTCCCTTTTGATTGCAGTTGTCTAGCATAATCATAAAATATTTGTACTTTTAAAACTTCCCCTGTTTTTATTGTTCTGCTGCCTTCTACTAGTGCCAAGTTAATGACCGTTTTTGACAGGACCTTAATAAATTTACAAAAATATATGACTATTATTCTAACTGGACTTTGTATTGTGTTTGTATTTTTGTTTAAAAGATAGAAATCTAAGAGTTCTTTGCAACCCTTATAAAATTAGATTACGGTTTTATGTTTAATTCCAATTGGAGCATTTTTATATTTTATTTTTTGGTGGTTACTTTAAGGATATTGTCTGCTTATTTGTTGCTAATGGTAGTGATAACATGTTTTTTTTATACATTTAATAAATGTTTTTTAAGTCTTTAATTAAGATTTATTAAAAGAGATAACAGAAGTTTTTTAATTAAAACCTTTTGTAACAAAATATTATAATTAACATAATAACAGCAATAAATTTAAAAAAGGAGACAATTCGTTTTAATAAATAATAGAACAAGTCGTGTAATCATGTGTCCTAAATTCTTTTGGAAATTTTAAAGAATTAACTGTTGTGTTTAAGAAATGTTTCATATATCCTTTTTTTGTAATATTTTTTGAAATGTTAAAAATTTTCAGTTTTAGTCATTTTTTCTAAAAAAAAGTCGAATAAAATTTTTTTATTATTTATATGAGAACAAGAATTCTTTTGAGTTTCTTAAAAATTAAACCTGGAGTACAATTTTATCACAATAAAAATTTCGGGATATTAAGGATTTATCTATATCCTTTTTTAAGAAAATCTTCTTTAGTTTATAAACAATTTTCTACTAAGGCTTTTAAACATAAATTATTTGCATGAGAATATTGTATTATAAAGCTTCCTTTTTGTTTTGCATCCTTAAAAATAATAATTAAAAACTTAAAAATTCTTGAAATTTTAATCCTACAAGTCATGTTAAGGTGAGCACTATATCCCCATAAAATTTTATTAAAAAACATGTGTTAGTTTAAAAGTTTGTTGAATATCCTTTTTTTCAAAACTGTAAAAATTACAAAAATAAACCTTTTTATAGGTTAACTAACCTAAATAAATAACTTTGAATATGCTTAACACACATTTGCTATGTTCTGTTAAAACATATGAACAAATAAAACAAATTATATAAAGAATGTTAGCAGTAATATTTAATATCCTTTAAAAATTATATAACAGTAACTACCTTACATTTCGTATTTTAGTGCTATATTATAACTTTACTATGTATTAATAAATTTTGTGCGTTAGTTCAGCTCTCGGTCATATATCCTTTTTTTATAAAATTAATCAAAATATTTTGTTTTTTAAAAAATGTATTTATAACAACTTGTGTGTTAGTGTCCTCTATTAACCCTTTCAATTAGAAACAAATATATGCTATGGTTGGACATTTTCTCGTATATCCTTTATAGCCATATATTTTTTTTTTTATTCAAATCAAGTAGTTATTATCTCACAATTTGTGTTTTTTTATGTTCTTATACGTCACAAATTTTTAAATAATTATAAAGTTTGGTTAAGTTTACTCCCATATATCCTTTTTTATCAAGTTAAAACGGTTTTAAAAATATTAACTTGTTGTCACATATTTATACCAAAAATGTCATAATTAAGTATTTTTTTACATTCTTTAAGATTTTAATGTTAAATTGGAGATATTAATGGTTTTATTTAAAAGCTTGTCAAATATCCTTGTTGAAAACTTATTTTAAATAAATATGTTTTAATACTCTTTTCAATTTTATTTTTTGTTTTTATAAATTAACAATATTTTCTTTTGTTTTTAATTGGTTATAAAAAAATTTGGCAATAGAATATTTAAATGAAAAAAATTATATAACAAAATAAAAAGTAAAAATAAAAAAAAATTAAAAAAATTATTTAATCTTTTTTTTTAAATAAACAGTTCTTAAACTTTAGCACAAGTTGTATTTAATTGTTGTTAACAATCCCACAGGTTTTGTAACAGAAATCTACCTTCATTAAAGTTCTTGCCATATATCCTTTTTAACTAACTTTATATATAAATTTTTCTTTCAATTGTGTATGAGAATTTCGTCATTAAAAAATTAATTTTGCTATTTGTTAGTTTTCTACATTTTTTAAAACCAAACCTAAAATTATTACAACTATAGAGGAGTTTGTATTTTCACACTGGTGGAAAAGCAATAATATGCTTTTTTTTAGTAGACATAATGAGAATTTTTTTAAATTTTTTACATCACAAGTCGTGCTTAAGTGCTTTTAATAGGCCTACTTCATTTTACAGATTTTACTACTTTAATTTAAGTTTTTGCCATATATCCTTTTTTTATAATGAAACCAAATTTCTTATATGAAATTAAAAAAAAATTTTTTTATTTTAAATCAGTAACTTATTTTCAATTTACCTACTTGGGTTATTTTTCCCTAAAAAAAATCTTTGAAGCGCACACACTTCATTCATTGTAATATTAAATTTTTTATAAAATAAATTAATTTTTTTTTTAAACCAAAAATGTAATTTTAAAGTATATTAAAATTTTTCTTACTAACAATTCGAGGTCTTAAGTCCTTTACTTTCTTACCAAATATTGTGCTTCCAACTTATCTAGATTTAGTAACGGTCATATATCCTTTTTAAAATGCCTAGTTTATTTGTGGAATTTTAAAGTGATTTTTAATATGTTTGTTATTTTGAAAACTTTCTCATAAGTAATTTTTTCTTGTTTTCTGCTTTACTTCTTAATAATTTAAAGAAAGCATCATGTTGTTTTTTTCGTTTTTGTTTACTAAAAATAAAAATTTTAAATGACATTAAAAGCCACCTCTGAAGTGATACTTAACAAAGACATATATTTAAAACAGTTACAAATACTCGAATATACATACAAACGTACACACATACAAAATAAAAAAAAAACCTTGAGTTCAATGAACATACAAAATGCCGGTTGGTCGCATAAACATAAAACAAATAAAACACAGTTCTTTAGGAGTGAAACAAAAAAAAAAAAAAATAAGACACAATTTCTTTTTTCTGTGTTTTATTATTTTTTTTATTTTTGGTTAAGCGAAAAGAAAGCATGACTATAAAATAAACAATTTTTTAAGGACATAAAGGATATGGTTGAAAAGTGTATTAAAAAGTAACACGCAAAATAAAACACACCCAGAGATATTTGAAATAAACACAGAGAACAAACTCTTAGCAGAACATACAGAGTCTTGTAAATGTATAAAAGCGACTGTTGTGTGATTGTTGTAAGGGTATGTGCAAGTGTTTATGTATGCTGTTTTTTTTTTTTAATTATTAAGATAGGACTTTTTTCTGTTTAAACGTTATGAAAATGTATATACAAAAAATGACTCTTTCTCTCTTAAATTTGACTTCCACTCACACTCTTAAAATGTGTAATTGACACTTTTTTATTCCCATGTGTATGGAAGTGTGAATTTCTTCTTTGCTCTAGACACTTCCACTCATAAAGGTTCATTTGACCTCATTTTTCTACACAAAGTATAATTTTTAACCACATTTTTTTCTTTTTATTTATTTTAAAGGGTGGGGTGCAATCAGTCTTTTTGTTTTTCTCTGTCTGTCGGCCTTTTTTGAAGGTGTTGTTCAATTTTTTTTTTTGCCTGCACATGCAACATGCTAAAAGACATTTAAACATTTAAGTGCTTTTTTTGAAGTGTTTCGTTAAAATTTATAAAAAAAAACGAAAAAATGAATATGTGTATGAGCATCCTAATTAAAAATAAAATAAAATAAACGCGTGACACAATTTAATGTTGTCTTTGCTGTTTATTAAGAGTTTTTTTTAATGCAAAAAATCTCGTTTTTAAAGGCAAGAAAGTTTAAATTAAAGCTTTAACTTTCCCGAGCTATTACAATCAATTTTAAGCAATTTTCATACTTTTCGCATTGCCAATACAAATTTTTCTTTCCCCCCTTAAAAATCTAAAACACAGAAGTGCACCAAAGTTTTAAGCATTAAAGTTTTAAAATTTAAATACCATTAGAGAAAGATTTGAAATTTTTTATTAAATAAGTATTGCCAACCAATTATTATTACTAATTGAAATACACTTAATTTAGAAACTAAGACATTAACTTTTAACTTTTAGTAATTTTTTTTCACTGCTTCAAATTTTTGTTTTATACATTTCGCGTTGCCAATTAAAGTTATATGTCCAAAGGAAAAGCAGCCTGTTATAAATTATAATTTAAAGCAATAATCTTAGGGGTTCAAATGGTTAATTTTTTTCATACAATCGTTTTTTTGTGAATTTTCAAAGAAATATGCATTGCCAACATAATGTTAAATTTATAAAATTATCGAAAAAAGCTTAAATTTAAGACAAGCTGTTTGACTTTATTTAAAAAAACAATAACAAACAAATCTAAAAGTTAACTTGGGTATTTTATAGAAATTTCGCATTGCCAACTAATTTATGATTCCATAATTTATAAATAAAAACTTTTTGAAATTTATAATTTACAATGTTTGGTTAAATTAAAAAATATTCCCTAAAAATCAATCTTTAAGATTTTACTTTTAAGTTCGAGTTGCCAACTTCTTTTCTTCTCTTAAAAACAGTTCTTAAAGCTTTTAATAAAAAAACTGTAAATTAAGCTAATAAAATCCTTTAAAAAAAATTAAGTAATTTATATAATAACAGCATTGCCAATCAAAACCCTTTTGCTCTTAAAAATACAAAAATATGTAATTTAAACGATAGCAATTTTGATTATTAAAGCCCCGTCAATGTAAACTTTTATTCATTTTCGATAAATTGGCGTTGCCAACTGTTCACCATTATTTTGAACTGCGCTCAGTAATAAAAAGTATAATTTTAAGTAAGAAACATATTTTAAGAAGTTAATCATTTCGCATTGCCATATACAGCTATTTTTATCAACGAAACACAGAAATCTTTTACAACAAACTTCTAGAATAATAATTTCAAGATTTATTATTTTTCCTTTAAGAATCCACATTAAGAAACAGCAGTTTGTCAGCTTTTAAAATGATCAAAACGTAATTGTGTAATTTTATAAATGATGCATTGCCAACAGTTAGCTTTTTACTGTAAATCATAATTTCGGTCTTACTTATATATCTATTAAACAGCTTTTATTTTAAATTATGTTTCATAAACTTAAGCTTCAATACAGAAAGAAAATTTTTTTGCATTGCCAAATTTGATAATTTTTTAGAAAAAAGCATATTTAATCTGAAAAAAATTTTACATACTTTATTTATAATTTATATTAAATCTAACGTAATGTTTTTTATTGTCTACGATTTTAGCTTGTTTCTTACGTGGCGTTGCCGATTTTTTAAGTTTTATTAAATATAGACGTCTTGGTGAAAACCGTTTCTGCTACTGATTAATTCTTAATCTTATGACATGACTAGAAAATATTCATATATTAAAATATATATATAAGATGGCGTTGCCACTATAAAATTTTTAATAAATTTTTTTATTTCAGAACTGAAAATTTTGCTTTAAATTATTGAAAAATTATTTGTAAAAATATAGAGTTTATTTGCCTAAGAGGACATGCGTTGCCAACAACATTTTTTTTTAATTATTGATACTTTTGGTTATTTTTTACAAAGCCCAATAAAAGTCTATTACTTTTATCTTAAAATGCAAATTATTTTTTTAAATGGCGTTGCCAGCCTATAAATTTTTGGTATTCGATTTTTTTGTAATAAGTTTTCTAAAGCAAATATCCTTTAAAATATATATAATCTTATGCAGTAAAGCAAGCTTAAATTATCTCGCGTTGCCAACTATTTTTTATTTAAAAAATTAGTCTGTACTTTTAAAATGTTTTACTTACGTTTGTAAAGTGGTATTAAATTAAAAATATATATAATCTTATGCAGTAAAGCAAGCTTAAATTAGCACGCATTGCCAACTATTTTTTATTTAAAAAATTACTCTGTATGTACTTTTAAAATTTTTAACTAACGTTAGTAAAATAGTATTAAATTAAAAATATGTATAATCTTATGCAGTAAAGCAAGTTTAAATAAGCTCGCGTTGCCAACTATTTTTTATTTAAAATATTGGTCTGTAATTTTAAAATGTTTTACTTACGTTTGTAAAATAATATTAAATTAAAAATATATATAATCTTATGCAGTAAAGCAAGCTTAAATTAGATCGCGTTGCCAACTATTTTTTATTTAAAAATTAGTCTGTAATTTTAAAATGTTTAACTAGCGTTAGTAAAAAAGTATTAAGTTAAAAATATATATAATCTTATGCAGTAAAGCAAGCTTAAATTATCTCGCGTTGCCAACTATTTTTAATTGAAAAAACTAGTCTGTGATTTTAAAATGTTTTATTAACGCTTGTAAAATAGTATTAAATTAAAGATATATATATAATCCTATGCAATAAAGCAAGCTTAAACTAGCTCGCGTTGCCAAATATTTTTTATTTAAAAAATTAGTCTGTGATTTTAAAATGTTTCACTAACGTTTGTAAAATAGTATTTAATTTAATGGTTTCATTGTTTTTTGCATTACCAACTGTTCGAGTGTAAATAGTAAAAGTAAGTTGTATTGTAATTGGCAGAACATTTGTCATTTCTCCTTTTTCTTGCCTTTCTTGTGTATTTTTTTTTTTGTTTTTTTTTTTTTTTTTTTTTTTTTTTGTTAATAGTGGAAATATTATCATAATAAATATTATTTATCAGCTGTCAACAACCGTAAGAAAATTATATTTCTACACATGTCGCTTAGTTGGACTAGAAAAACAATAAAAAATTCAACATTTGCTATGTTATGTCTGTCTTAAACGATATCATTAAGAATAATTGTCTTTTATGTTATTGTTGCAATTGTTTAATTGTAGTTAAATGAACTGACTAAGTTTAAATGCAGTTTAGCTGTCAGCATTAAGACAAATCAATAAATAATTATAAAACAATTACTAGAAATTGTAGAAAATTCCCAAGAGTGATGAATAATTAAAAGGGACAGCCAAGAAGTTAATGAAAAGATAAAATGAATAAAAAAGTTTGCAAAACTTTTCAATATTTTGTACCATGTTGGTGAGTTCCCATCATGTTGGAAGGTTGCTAATGTAACACCAATCACCAAAAAGGGAGAGGCTAGCAACCCTAAAAATTACCGCTCAATAGAAATTGGATCTGCACTTAATTTTCATCGTTGAAAAATGGTGCATATACATAAATTTGCATTACCTATAGGGACACTCTTTAATTTCTGAAATAAAATAATTATGATTCCTTTTACAGCGAAAATGGCATTAAATATTCTGTGTAATCTTCAAGTCTTTGATTATAACGACTGAAAAGATAGAGCTGCATAAGTTAAATTACATCAGTAATGAGGACACCCTTTAGCTTTTTTTTTTTTAATTTATAATTGTAAAATTAGTATTACACATTTTGTTAAAATTTCAAGTGTCAATAACAGTTCAAAAGGTTAAGCCATATATATCAAAAAAGTCACCCATGTGTACACCCTTTAGTTTCCAATTATAAATTTTGTATTTTTGTTTAAGCGGTCTTAAAAATACACATTCTCCGTTAGCTTTAACTGCCTGTCTATGATAATTTAAAGAAGGATCATATACACATATCAAATAACATCACCTATAGGGACACCCTTTAATTTTCAATTTTGTACTTGTTGTTATAGTGGACTTAATTATACACATTTTGTGTAAAATTTAACTGCCTGTTCAAAATATAAGGCCATACACTTTAAAAAACATCAACTATGGGGACACCCTTTAATTAAAAATTTTATATTTTTGCTCTAACAGCCTAAAGAATACACATTTTTGTAAGTTTTAACTGTCTGTGATGGTTCAAATTATTAGGCCATATACATTAAATAACATCACTAATGGTAACACCCTTTAATTTTCAATTTTTAAACTTATAGCAAAGACGGAGGACCTTTTCTGTTTAATTTTCGAGTGTTTGACTAAAAGTTTAAAAGATAGGGTCACATCAGTTAAATGATGTCACCTAAGGGCACACCCTTTATTTAATAAATATATTATTTTTATAACTTTAAGTTATTGTGAGTTATAGCGATGTTAACTGTGTTAAAATTTATTATGGGTATCCGTTACAGTTTATTAGACATGTGCGAATCATGTGTGTTGTATGGGGGCACCCTTTAGGTTTTTATATTATGATTTTTTTTTTAATTGGGACCAATTATTAAGCATCACGTTTTATTTTAAAAATTATTTTTGAAAGTATTTTAGAAATAACGGAGTTTTGCGGGCACAAAAAAAAAAGAAATAAAACGAATTGACAGTCTTCACCTTTTTTGAAGTCGGTTAAATATATTTCATAATACCCTTCATCACAAAAAGTGGAAAGAGGGTATATCTAAGTTTGTCATTCTGTTTGTAATTTCAAAAATTTTCATTTCCGACCCCATAAAGTGTATTTATTCTGAGTCCTTATGCATGGCAAAGTCGATTGAGCGATGTCCGTCTTTGTTAGTGTTGAAATCAACTTTGCTAGGGCACTAGCTGAATTAAAGAAAATTTAAATACGCCAATCGTTCAGACATAGTTTCGAAAATTTTGCTACTGAAAATCAGCATAACCGGTCCATGTCCTTCAAGCAAGTGGGAAGAACACCAAGCCTGCCTTTAATTTTACCATATAATTTGAAATCATAAAGTAACTCCAACTAAAAAAAAAACGGTATATGGGGCGATAGAGAATTAAAAAAAAGAAAGAAAAAACAATTGAAAAAATTTACTCTCGTCCATATTTTTTGAGTAATGGGCCTTTGAACTTTTCATAGAAAAGAGCAATCGATTAAGCACCACATTTTTTAAGGTATCAGTATGGATATCATTTAAAAGCTTTTGAAGACATCTTTCAGGAAATACTAAAATTTTTTTTAATTCTTAACCCATTAACAGCCGATGATAGTTTTATGTAATTTTTTTTAATATTTTAATTCTCTGTAACCTCAATATTTGTTTTTTTTTTTTTTTTTTTTTGTTGATAGGAGCTACGTCACTAAGCTAGATTTAGAAACATAATGAAGGGTTTATAAGATTCGGCACTAAAGCACTTTTACTTGTTTTTAGAAGTTTTTGCAGGTTGCAATAAAGAAATATTTTTTTTTACACAAAACATAACCTCAAAAACTGGCAGCACTCACCCAACAGTCTTTAAAAATCACAGAAGGAAAAAAATAAAAATTTGTGTGTTCCCCATACCAAACAATATATTCAATGTTTGGTTTATTGTTTGACTCTTTTAACACTTGTCTATTTGGGTGATTATTGTCTAGCAACCAACATCAACAACAACAATCATACATTTATATACCGAAACCAACAAAAATACATGTATTCATATATAATTGTCTAGTATTTTCGAAAATAAAACACACGACGCATTCTTTTAACTTCCACTAGCAATAGGAAGAAATGAATAAGAGATCTATAATTTAATCACTATTTAAGAGAGCTAAACATATGTATGTGTGTATGTATGCTTATGTAATAGTTTTTTTTTTTTCCTCTTTACTTCTTCTTATGCATACAGGAAGCTGGACTTGTTCTATTTATGTATGTATATTTCTGCTTTTTCTATTTTTTACATTTACACACTCACACATGTACTTTTTTTTGCAGGGTTGTCGTTTGATGTTATTCCGTTTTTTTTTTTTTTTTGTATTTGTGGTAGTATGATTAACGCCGGCTTTTGTGTTTCCATAGCCAAAAATATACCGTTATAGTAGAGCTCCAAAAAAATACGCACAATTGAAGAGAATAGTTTAGCTATAGAAAGAGCAAGTTTTATCTACTGTTTTTTGCTTGTCTATTTTTTTGTTTCCTTTTTTTTTTTTTGTTTCAGTGTTGTTGTTATGGAGCATATTGATTATTTTTTTTTTGTTGTTGTTTTTTTAAAGTGTGTATAAGTAAATAATTTTTATTTTTGTGATACTTTTGGGGATGGTTGGTAGTTATGCAGCTTTAAAAAATATAGATGAAATTATAAAATACTTTAAGCAAAATTTTCCGATAAGATATATCTCTATTGATATTTATATGTTCTACCGATATTTCTGTAATTTTCACAGTTTGTTATCAGATACATGATTGATAAAAAAAGGGTAGTGATTTTTTTAATATTTCACGTGGGCGTGGCACTTCCCATACAAAGTAAATTTTTATTATCATGTTACTTAGAAACTGTTACTGGTAGCATCTTTAATTTACTTTAGTTGTGCATGATTCCTTCAAATAAAAATATTTTATATCATTCTCACGATTAAAGCTCATTATTATAAAAGAGAGATTCCAAATAATCAATTTTCATATCGATAAAATTTTATTCAACTTACTCTTTTATTTCTATGCATAAATGTAACGATAAATTTACTAAGTTAAAATTTTGGGCGTGGTACCTTCAATACAAAGTAAAAAAATATTATCCTGTAGCTAAAGAACTATAGAAAATAAGCTTTTGAAAGTTTGCACCAGTAGCCCCCATGTCAATGTTTAGCGAAGCAAAAACTGGATTCGAATTTTGGGCGTGATACCCTTCATACAAAGAGAATAATTAATTTCGTGTACCTAAAAAACTACAATCAATAGATTCTTAAACTTTGCCACCAATAACTAAGATATAAGATTTTGTAGTCTAAAGAAACAAAGACTAAATTGTAACAATGGGCGTGCGGTACCCCAATCGTAACAGTGATTGTGGAGTAACTCCCTTTTAAAGTGAAAAATTATTATCAAATACCAAGAGAACTATTAGAGACAGGTAGTTAGATTGAAGAAGTGGATGTGGCACGATTAGTCTAATGGGGTTTGCGAAGAGCATCGGGAATAGCTGGATCACATAAAAAATCTCTTTAAATATTAACAATGAGTTCAAATCTTATCTCTGCTCATTTTGTTAATTTATAATACGCTTCATAACAGGATGACAGAAAACATGTGTTCGAAAGTTTTTGTGTTCCAAGAGTTTTTTTTTTTTTAGCAAATCGTAAAATACATAAGATTGGCTTGAAAATGGAAAAAAACTCCATGGTTTCGCTTGCCTTTGTTTAAGTTTCTTTAAGACCATTTTGCCTAAATGTGGGTTAATTCCATTTCTATAGATTTAAGAAGGTTGGTTGTGGACTTAAGTTCAAATAATCTTATAAAAATAAATGCAAAAGTGTTGGTTAGAAAAGCAGGTATCTAAACGTTTTTTTTCCGGTTGCTTAAGCCTTTTTTCTTTATATTGAGAATTTAAAAAATAATTGTTTTGTTTTCATTTTTTATACGCCTAACGTCTGCATTAAAAGTCGTCATATAACCAACCTAATGAGGAAGAGAATGTAAGAATGTTTTGTTTGCTGGTAATTTTTATTAAGGCCTTAACATTTTTGGATGGGCTTTTGAAATAAATCTCATGTTGTTTTTAAAGTTTTTATACTTAAAAAAAATTTTTTTTTTTACTTTTCTAAAAATTTGGATAAAGTTATCCTGACGAGCTAAAGCAACCGATGATACCTGCTTTTCCAACCAACAAATTAGTTGTCCTTTTATTTGAAAATGTTATGAAAAATAAGCGTAGTATTATCAATTGTTTTATAAAAATTCCCAAAAAAATTTTACAATTTTTTACGGAGCCTTGTTTAATAACATCAAATTTCTTTTTATAAATATCACATCAATTTCGGAACACACTTTAATTATTAGTATTGCTTGCTGTAAAACCGAAGCTTACCTAAGCAAGCACAAAAATATAACGGAATTAATATTTCATCCAGGTACTTAAAATATATTTTCAAATTCAACAAAAATATTTCAGCAAACATTTTAACACTAAACATTTCTGAAATTTCTGAATTTTTTGTTTTTTTTCTATTCTGCCATTTTGCGTTGCGATTGAAACTAAAATCTACAATTTTAAATTATTTTTATGTAAGATTAAATAAATTTGTTTCATTCCATTTTGTTCCTTTAACTAACCACTGCAAAATACTGCTGAAATATTCAGTAACATCATAAAACAGCTAATTCGAGATAAATTTTTTTTAATTTTTATAGATTTCTTTATTCCTTTTATAACATATAACATATATTTTGTTTCATTCCATAACGTTTTATATCCTTAAATTAATAAAGTTATAAAAAAAAATTAAAACACAATTGATATAATTTATGTTGAATTATATACTAACGATAAAAAAATTTAAAGAATTAAATAAAATGAAAATGTTTTATTCCATTTTGTTTCATTAAGTTAATATCAAAGTGGATAGATACAGTTATATTTTGCTAAACTGATATGCTTATCTCGTTAATAAAACAAATAAAGTCTTTGCTATTTGTGAGTTTTTTTAGAAATAATTTTTTTATTAAATTATTTTTATTTAAACTGTTTTTGATATTATAACACATAAATTAAATTATTTTAGCTTAAGTTCAATTCCATTTTTCTTGTCAAAAATTTTTTTATTTTAAGAAAGAAAGTCCGTTACTGATTTTTCCTTCTTAAAAACAAAAAAAAAATTGTGAGAAAGTAAAAATGGATTTGAATTTAAGCCAAAATATTTTTATTCATTTGTTATAAAAAACATAACCTAAAAAATTTAAACTTTATTTAAATTTTCGTTTAAAACATTTTAATTTTGTTTAAAGTATTTTTCTAGCTTGTTCTTTATCTACAATTTCATTGATTTCAGGTTTTTTTTTTTGTAAAATAAATTTCTAACCATTATTTTTTGTTTGTTTAGAAAATATTTTTGTTTCATTCCAATTCGTTCCTTTCTTTATTTTATATTTTCTGCCAATTTTGTGAATTTTTAGGTCATATGATTAAATTAAAAAAATAAAATATAACTGTTAACATTTTGTTTCATTCCAATTCGTTCCTTACTTTATAGTGTCTAAAAATTTCTTAAATTTTTTATTTGTTATAATACAAAATTGCTGGCTCATGAAAAACAAAAACCTTAAATTTGTATGTACTAATACTTTGTTTCATTCCAAATCGTTTCTTTTTTTAATACTTTTTGTATATTTTTTTTTTTTGTATATTTTTTAATGTTTTTACGTTGTAAAAAATACAAAAAAAAATTTTTTTTAAGTTTATCATTCTAAGCTGTTTTTTTATAAAAGTTTTAAAATACAATCTGTTTTTAAATTTATACTTACATTTTGTGTTTCCTTTTGCAATTTTTACTGTTCTTGAAAATTATATCACGAAGAACATAAATTCCAATTGAAAAATGAATTGTTTTTAAGCAAAAAAAAAGTTTTTATTAATGTTTTTAAAAAAATTTTATTTAAAGTTGTTTTTTTTTATTAACTAAACCGAATATTTGACTAGAGACAACACAAGTTGAAAGTTAACAAAGCGTTTTTAATAAAATTCATTTAAAAAAATTTTGTTTTACTTTTTATCTAAATTTTTTTTAATTTGGCTTTTAAAACTCTTAACAATTTTCCTGGTTAAAATGTTGCAAAACTTTAAAAAGAGAGTTTTGTTTCATGTAGGAAAACAAAAATATTGCAAATTGCCCTTTAAAAATAGATTTTAAAAACTTTTTTGCTTTTTTGAATGTTTGAAAAAAGTTATTACAAAAAAGCGTTGATGTATTTTTTTTTTAATTTTCTTCTTTGCTTTTTTTTAAATTATTTAATAAATAAATTATAGTTGAAAAAATTACAAATACATTGAACTTGAAACAGAATTCAAAATCACTCACACATTTAAACAAACGATGAATTTAAAAAAAATGTAGTGCAGAGGAGTCCAAAAAACTAAAGGTTACAACTGAATGTTCTCGAAAAATTAACGAACGAAAGCAACAAACGAACACATACGACTGAGGACGACGATCCTTATGGTTTGCCGATTAATAACGATATGTGACCAGATGAAAATTGTAAAAGCAAGTTGACTTGAAATATTTTCACAAATATCCTTTTTAAATCGCACACATGCACAAACCTGCACATACAAATGATGTACCAAGTTTGAATAAAAAATCAAATTGGAAAATTGGAAAGTTGTTTAAAAGAGAGTCAAATAGAATGAGTGAAAGAGACATGGGGAGGAAAAGGCGTTCGAAAAAACATCCCTTGAGCATCTTAGTATTTGTAACTAACACACCCTTTTTAATGCTAATGAAAACAAGAGAGTTTTTTAAGAGAGTTTGCAGCTGAGCTTAAGAGTATCATTAACACACATGCGTTAATTTAATGTAAGTATTTGTTAACTACTACAGCCTCAAAAAAAAACTTTCTAGTTTTCTTTTCTTTTTTAATTTTCTAAGAAAAAAAACTGTGGAAAACTTTTATAGCTTTTCCGTCTTCGCTTCTTTAGTTTTAGTTTTAGTTTTATTTTTTTTTTTTAATTTTCTATACTCGTCTGTGTGTTGTCTTTGGATCCATTATTATTCCTTTTTCAAAATTTCTAGTTTAGCACCTGAGCTTTATGTCTTTTGTTATGGTAATGCGTGTGTCATGTGTCGTTAGCATCCTCATCGTCGTCTATATGAAATGACACGCATTATAATTACAACACTGAGAGAAATTAATCCGATTTTTCAAGAATTTTTTTATATTTAAAATTTTTTAATTAAATGCGAACAGCAAAGGTTTTCTTTATTTAAGTGTTCTAACATTTACCCTTGAGGAAATATTTAGAATTCTCTCTTAAGAGATTCCTGAGTGGGGTCTGCGAAAAAACCTTGTAGGAACCCAATCTACAATCTGCATGTATTTTAAGTTCAAGTTTTAAAGTTCAAAATTATTAAAATTCAAAGCGAATTCTTTAAGGTAAATATGCAAGTGAGGTAATTTAAGGAGTGCCCTTGGATTTAAAATGGGCAGTCGTTGTATACGACCACCCTTTGTTCAGTTGTACTGGAGTGAGTTTAGCATTTTGTTATCAAGGCAGTATAGGTGTTACTTCTCCATAGGTCTCTTAAAAGATCGAGTCTAAAAGGGGCAAAGTTCCTTTTAGAGTTTCTTAGGTTTTTTAGCTAAAAGAAACGATCGACATTTATTAGAAGATTAATTAAAAAGAAACCTTAAAAGGTATTTTTTCAAATCAATTGATGTGCGTTATTAAAATTGTCTTTCGCTCAATTACATACAAGTGGAAGAGCTTGAAGCTAAGTTCTTTTCACGGAGGACCTCAACAATTTAAGGATTTTTTTTAAGCTAAAGTACTGTCCATACTAAATCCTTGCTTCTTCTATTGGCATACTGACGGCAGTCGAAGAAGGAGTCACAATAGTCGCAGACACATTGAAAAAGAGCCATCAAAAATAAATTAACTGTTTAACGAGCAGCATAAAAATAAAGAGAATGGAACATAATCGTTGAGCCCTTATGTTCCAAACAGTAACATAAGGAAGGTACCACCAATAAGTGTGGTGCTCACGCACTATTTAGCTGCCTCGGTGACCTTGTTATTAAAGATCTCTGCTACTTTTTTAAACAAAAGTTCTAAGTTCAAGTCCCAACACAGCCTAAAGTATAAAAAATATAAATAAATGTAGTTGAATAAAACCTCCAGGAGAAAACGAAAACAATTGCTGTATGAAAGCTAAAGAAAGCATTGATTACACATACAGTGTATGGCATTCGTGGCCGGTAAATCTGGAGTTCGTAAGTTCAAGATGTGTTGTAGTCTGGACGGCTAAACTGTTTAGAAAAGCACGTTTGCTAAGTAACACATTGAATGATTCGAGTCTGGCAAGAGTCACAAAATATTGTGGCGATATACGCTTTTTTAAACGTATGTTTAGTGTATAAAATATCGTGAAAACACTTCTAGCCAAATTCACTGGGATTGAAATATTTCAATAAGTATGAAGAAGTGATGATTAATTTTTAGAGAGTTAAGTGGAAAAGGTCTATTATTTCGAATCAGCTTTGGTTTCCTGAAGGACTTTCGAGGTAAATGAGTATTTAAAATCATATTAATTATTCCAATGTTGTTAAAGACATGTGAAAGATAAATTCGACTTTGCTTTCCTAAATTGTTACTCTCCATTGTTTAAATTACTTTTTAGAGTAATTTTTTGAGTACGGGATTTCTTTAGCCCTGTGAATGGTTTTTATGGCAGAATGTTTAACTAAAATTTTTGCTATTTATTACTATGGATACGGTAGATATGTTATAAACTTTTAAGCAAACAGTCGAGTTTCTCTTAAATTATAAAAAATTATAAAAACTTTAATGTTTGTTGAATTTGCTCAGTGTTTATATGTTTTCCATTTCGGCAATTCAAAAGCAATCATGTGTATGTGTCCTTTTTTTCAATATAAATTTCTACTGGTTTTTTATTTCTTTCCCTTTATTTTTAAAGCTGCTGTTGTTTTACAGCAGCACACTTTGTCTACTACCACTGGCAAGTATTTGTCATTTGTGTCCTGTTTGACTACTTACCACCACCAATCTAGTTAAAGTTTTTTTCTTTTTATTAAAATTATTGTTGTATAACAAAATTTAAGTCTGTTCCATTTTCCACCCAGTTAGTTGCTTTTCTGTGTTCTGCTCTTTTTATGTATTTTTTTTTTTTTTTGTTTTTGGGAAAATGCAATTTGATAATTTATAATGTAAAGCTTGTGACTTTATGTGCGTGTTCATGTGTGTGTGTATGCAAAT
Organism: Cistogaster globosa; assembly: GCA_937654795.1. Taxonomy (NCBI): domain Eukaryota; kingdom Metazoa; phylum Arthropoda; class Insecta; order Diptera; family Tachinidae; genus Cistogaster; species Cistogaster globosa. The sequence continues at coordinate 7,595,136 of OW569406.1, forward strand.
ATGCCATTACAAGGATAATCTCATGAATAATAAAAAGGATGAAAAGGAAAAAAGTTTTTGCTAAAAAGAATCTACAGTGAAACTAACGGATAATAAAGCCTGAGGCGTTAGGTAGTTTGCATTAAAGTTCATCTAGAGCGAGTAAAATAGCTTTAAGAAAAAATATGACAATTAAATATTCTTTTAAGGTGTCATTCAAAATAATTTTTAACTCTTAAAAAAGAAGAACTGAGACTCAACTTGCCAGAAGTTATTTTTTTCTCCACTGTCTTCACTTCAAGTAAAAGATCGATTGTTTAAATTTCATTTTTTCTGTTTTGGCTTTAATTCTTTTTTAGCTTCAAGGCTCCTGCTTGTAGTTCGTTTATTTTTTAATTTTTTACAAAGTTTCACCAAACTTTATTACTGCTCTGAAGAACAGGCTCCTTCATCAGCTTAAGTATTGTGGCTCATTAAACATTCTTTCAATTTTCTAATTCGAACTGCAAAAGTTTTAAATTCAAATTCAAGTTTATTTTTCCAAAAATCTTCACACAAATTTTAAAAATTAAATTAAAACTAAACAATCAAAAAAACAAAATTTTAATTTACGAATTAACAAATAATCATAAGAAAAGACAATAAAAATTCATATAAACATAAAAATCATGAATTTACAATTATAGACAAAACAAGAATAAATAAATACAAAATAAATTATTGAACAGTGTTATATACAGTGCTCTCTATATTTAGCGAACGCCACCTTCTATGATAGAACAAGAGGTCTGCATCCTCATAGAGAAGGCCAGCTCCCTAAGAGTCAACAGGTCCACAGGCGAAAAATACCTCGACGCTCGAATGGTCTCCAAACTTCTCAATCTGCTGCTGAGGCTGCTGTAGTCGAAGTGGTTAACACGCTGACTACAAACTTGGTTGTCCAGGGTTCGACCCCTGCGGCAATCAAAAAATTAAAATGTTTTTTTCTGTTTAATGGTATATTCAGAATTAACATGAAAACGTGCAGCCTTCTTCGTCGGTACCTCTTTATAGCATATTGACCGGCGAAGTAAAATAACTAACTCTCTATCTCTCTTCTTCACTACCTGTCTTATCTCTCATCTATCCCTTTCCTAAAAGAATGTAGCACAGTTACCAAAATAATAGGTATTAATGCCTGAAGTGCTACTTCTCTTTAAAAAAAAATCTAGCAAATCACTCCTTCACCAGGGTGTTCTCTGAGGATCGCGTGCCTTCCAGGAACTTCACAGCCAATTCCACCATTTAGGCATCTATGCGCACAAAAAAAGTAGGCTGTAAATTGACCTTCATGATGGCCTGCGAATCACTCCGTTTGTTCCTAAATATGGCCTCAAACCAAGACAAGCAACCAAAAACATTCTCTCCCAACGTCTAAGCCTTTCCATCTGGTGAGAAGACTGACTTGGCGATATACCAAAAGACGCACTCTCCTATCGAGACCTTCCCTACGCTTGAAAACACCCTGATATGAAGAGTAAATATGCTTGGCTCTTTCGAGAATATCGTCAATGTGCCGATAGCTCTCAAAATTCTTGTGGAAGGTAACACCTACGTATTTAAGCCTATTCGACGTCCCAATCAATTCTCGTCCGATAGTCAAACAAGGTATGTAAGGTCTACAGTTTGGGTAAATATATTTCCGCCTTCCCTTAAGCATTACGGCCACGGTCTTTGCAATGTTTAAATTAAGACCCAATTTTGTAAAATAGTCCGTCAGTACCGTCAAGTATCGGTTCAGTCGTTCATTAATATTCCTTGCTCTAGCACCTCAGGAGGTGATCAGAATATCATGGGCATACATAAGTAAAAGATCCTCCCGTGGAGGTTGCGGTATGTCGGAGACAAAGATTTTGGATAGCACGGGGCCCAATTACGAGCCCTGTGGCACTCCAGCAGTAATCAAGCCCTTGTCAGACCTTACGTCACACACATGTACTCTGAAAGATCGGTCCCTTAGGAAATTGTCCACTAAACGGCAAATGCCGACACCAAATCACATGCTTATCATTTTGAATACAAGACCATTATGCCAAAGCGTATCAAAAGCCGTGGCAAAATCCAGGCTAACAGCTATTGTAGGACATCTTATATTCACTCCCTTGGCTATAAGGTCCGTCAGTACTATAAGTGCGTGTGTTGTTAAAACCCCGCTTCCAAATCCAAATTGGAAATCTTTCAAAATGTCCTTGTCAATTATAATGTCATTTATCTTTGCCAGCAGAAGTTTTAAGCTGGTTTTTCTCTTTTAAGCAACTATTTATCGCCGTTTTTCTCTATAAATTATTATTTTGTTAACACCTAAAAGCTCTGCTGGGACTTGAACTCATGAACTTCTATTTACCAGACAAGCGTGCATTTCCATCAACACTTCGATACGTTATTAACTAGAAACTTGCTCTGGAGCAACTCGAGTCTTTCTCAATCAAAGATTGGTAACTAAACAACAGCTGTATAAACGGGAACTTTTAATACCCAATGCTGCATTCCCTCTGAAATTGATCCAAGCCAATCTTGACCAAAGATTGTCAAAAATAAGTGTATCACTTGATACAGCGTACATTAGCAAAGTTTTTATAACAAACAACGCGATCACCGTGACTGATCACTAACATTCTTTTTAATTTTATTCTGTAGAACTCACGCGTTTGTTAGTGGTGGAGGTTTCAATTTATTTCGCTCTGTTTTTTTAGCTCCAATACAAATCAGCATTTTTACAAGACAATTTTATTACTACAAATGTTTAAAGAGTTGCCAGATCATATTTTCTTAACAATACTTTTAAAAGGGATAAAAAGTAGTTTTATTTAATCAGTGCAATATTTGGTCGTTAAACAAAGATCTTTTGTATGATGATCTTTGGTTTAACAGCTGGATTGATGTTCACTTTCCAAAGTGTCCGGAATAGAGGTTTTTGATTTACAGGAACTTGGCCCAAACTGGGGTTGCTTGTGGTACTGTCCTTTCTCTTGGGTATTTAGCATCATTATAATTATCTATGATTTTAAAGATAAATTTATAATCATGTAGCTGCTGCATTTTGTGTCAGATCTTCGTCATCTATCCTCTGATCCGACATTTAACATACAATGCCCCGGTTGGTAGTTCAGTTTCACATACGCTATTGAGATGAGACTGCCAAATATCCGTGGTAACGAAAAGACTTTCCTCTATCGCTGCATTTCAAAATACTTTCTTGGTTATTGTTTTCTTTAAGAATTCCTATCCTGTAATGTGAAACACTTCTTATGGGGAAGTATAAACTTTTATCTACCCCTCTCTTTCCACACTCATTTCTTATTATTTTACTTCTTTCAGTTCTATTTCATTTTTTTAACAAATCTTAATTTTTTATCCGCTAACTATTACAAACATTTAAAGCTGTTAATTTTTTGTTGCCAAACTACCCTTGTGATTAAACTACCATCGACTACACACAAACCTAATTCAAATAGCCAGCATTGCAACATGCCAACACCAAAGTCAACAAAACTGTCACTTAATACAGATTTATGGCGAGGATGTCTCATTTTGTACACATAATCACAATTTCAATTTGAGGTTGGCAAAAACTAAATTCCCAAAATTGTGCTTTGCAATCAAAGCAAGTTTTCAAAATTCTTAGATGACAAAGAAATTTGACACGGCCAGAGAGTTTCAAAGCGGTTATGGAACTTGATAATATTTGCCACACTTCGTAAATTTCTCTAACTATTCACAATAAATAAAAAATAGTGTAAAAATTTCTTAATGAACTAAAAAATTTAGAACATTTTTCAATTTGTGTGATTTTAAAAATATTAAAGGGTTAACCGATAAGTACGGGTTAATTTATACATATAATAAGACAGTATGAAATATTTTTAAAGATTTTGATGCTGCTGTAGATAGTAATCGCTATGGAATCCAAGCACCTATTTATGTAGTTTCTGTCTGTCTGTCTGTTTGTCTGTGTTCACATCACATAAAAACTGCTGAGTGGATTTGAATAAAATTTTGTGTGGAGGTCCCCTAGAACCTTGAATCAAATATAGAATACTTTTTGGGAACATTTTATTTTTATAGTTTGAAAATTTCTAACACTGTTTACAGATCTCGACAATAAATATTGAAAAACAGAATAATCTGATTTCGTGTCGTGGCAGATTTTTTCGAAGAATGTCCTAGAATAAGTTTTTAAGTGACTTGGTGATTCTGTCTTTTTGATCAAATATTTGACTAATCTGACCATACCTTTAGTTGCAAACTACAATCATTTTTATGACTTTCTTACAGCCATAGCAGGGTTCTGGAAAGCAATAGCCTTAAGAAAATGTTCATCTGACACAAAGTTCTTAATATTTTTACACCTGGACTTTTTTCTTATTTTTTTTTTTTTTTGCTTTTTTTTCTTTTACAACAGCACTTTGGTTTATTTCGCGAAATAGTAAATCATTTATAAATTTTTTTTATAACTTGAGTCCTTATAAATTTTGAAAAGCTTTTAGTTTTGTATGCGAGAGGTTGCTGCAGTACTGTGTAAATTTATTACTTATGAACTTTCTATGAACCGTTCTTTAGTTTTATTAATAGTGGAAGGCAATTGTGCTTAAAATAGTTCAAAAGATAAATGTTGCTTCTAAAGGAAGTTACTTACTAAAGCAGTAACCACAGCTTAACTTTTTGTGCTCTAGCACCCATGACAAGCCAACCATTCATTGACATCAAAGTTCTAACAAATTCGTAACTGTATCATATTTCATCCGAAGATAAATACAGGGTCGCATTACACATTTTTCCATACAACAAAATATTTCTGTGGCAGGCGTGTCAAATGTGTTTGTGTGTGTGTGTTCATTTTAACGTTTTAAACTGATTGCAAAAATAAAAAATTAGTTCAGCGATATTTATGTACATAAAGTTATAAGTACGTAAACAATAAAAAAACTGAAACGCATAAATTTTAAAATTGTTAAACATGTAAAAAAAAGCATGCAAAAAGGGAGGATCCGAAGGGCAGAGTCCCTGCGGTAAATAATTGTTTGTTCTACGGCTTTTAAACGAAATAAAATTCTATAAACGATGATTGATGTAAAAGAAAGTGCAAAAATAGAAATTATGAACACAATAATTTGCTTTCATGTACAAAATAATCACTCACTGCAAATTTCTTTTGCAAAAAAATAACTACAACAAACAATAATACTAATTGGATTTTTAAAATTCTATTCTTTAAAATACGTCTTTCTATTTTTATTTGGGTTCATTACAAAAATTTTTCTTTAATCAGTTGAATTAAACATTAATAATTGAATATTCAATAGATTTAATTAAAAACACAAAAATTTTTAATTTTTGTTTTAAATTGAAAAGAAAATGCTGAGTAATCAGAAAAATATCTACAGTAAAGAATAAAAATAAAGAAAATGATAGTTAAGATGATCGGTTTTAAGATAAAAAGTCATGAAAAAAAAACACTGGTTAATAAAAAAATTCTGTATTATAATTTTGCCTTACATTAGTCTAAAAATATAATAACATCAAATACAAAAAAGTACTAAAAAAATATATTTTTTTAATACTGCAAAAAAATATGTTTTAAAAAAAAAATATAAATACAATAATTTATTTGCCCCAAACTATTTCATTAAAATCATTTTAGTTTAGAAAAAATATTTATATAATTTTTAGTACAAGAAGTTTTCGACATAAATTTGAAATAAAAAAGCTCATATTAAAATTATTTAGTTGCTGAGTCGTTTATTATTAAACCATCAAAAACCAAAATTTATTAATAGAAGAAACTAATAGAAATTTGACTTTAGTACAAAAAAAAACAAAAATTAGTACATAAAAGTAATAGTAAAAATTTTCGAGTTAGTTAAATGAGAATTAGTATTTATATTTAAAAATTAATTTGGATTAAGGTCTAAAAAAAATAACTTTTAAAAATTGTATTTTAGTACTTAAAAAATTTGAAAAAAATTTTTGAAAATTTGAACATTTGAAAACATTAGTACTTATTGAAGGAGCATACAAACAATAAAACTTTAAGATTAGGTGAAATATAAGAAAAAAAATTTTTTCCAAAGAACTAAAATTTTTTACTAAAAATTTGTTTGTTAAATTTGTTGCTTAAAAATTTGTATAAGTTTTTGGAATAAATTTTTTTGTCTAATTTATTTTACCTACATAAGTTTGTACTAAAAAATTTTTAGTTACAAAGCAATTTTATTGCAAAAATAAAGTTATGTAATGATTTTTTATATAAGTGCTAAAGATTTTTGAATAAATGTTTTATTACTTAAATACGCAGTTTTTAACAAAAATAATATATTCATTAATATTGAATTCAAGCAAATTATTAAAATAAAAGTAACAAAAATATTTGTGATAACAAATTTTGGACAACATTTAGTACTAAAATAGTACATTTAGTACTAAAATATTATTTAATACGAATTTATTTATAATTAAAATTTTTATAAAATTTTATTTTATAGATAAATATTATAACTTCAGTTATTTTAGTACAAAAATAGTTTGTTTGAAAATTTAAGTACTAAAAATTTATGTTGTAAAAATTTTTTCATAACGTCATTTTGTTATAAAAATAAATTTTTTGTTAAATAAAAAATAATTCAAAATATTCACAACTAGAACAAATTGTTTGCTCTTTTTATACATTTGCAACAAATTTTGGTGCATTATGCTTCTTTTGTTTATTCTACATAAATCTACAAATGAAAAAACCTTATAAAAGAAGTAAATAGTGTAAAGTATCAAGATCTGGAAAGGTAATTTCGATCACCGAAATGAAAATTGTTTACCCAGTATACTATCTTGTTGAACTTACTTGTAATTAATATTAATAGCTTTTAATAAAGGCAAAAAGGTCTCCGTTCTTAAGTCAAAAAAATTTAGTACTACAGTATTAGTCTTAGTTTATGCTAAAATTGTAAGTTATATATATTTATTTATTTTATTTATGTAAAATTTAGGCGCAAGCAATCAATTTCGGTTCAAAAAATTTTAGTACTAAAATTTAGTAAACTTAATTTAGTACAAAATTGTGACAGTCAATTTTTTTTTCAAAAAGATCTCTTAACAGTTATTTTTGAATCACATTTATTTATTATTTTTTTACCTTAAATAAAAAAATTAATAAATTTTTTTGTACTAAATATTTATAAAATTGTAAAATAAAAATAAACGAATTATTAAAATCAAAAATGCTTTCTATATTTAAACTCTGCATTTTAATATTTTATTATCGGTCGATTGTCTTTAAGCCAGTCAAACTTAATTTAGTACTAAAATTTCGATTTAGGATATTTATATTTTTATAACTTTTTACTAACGTAAAATTTAAGTATAAACTAACATTTTTAGGACAAAATTTCAACACCAAAATTTATCTACATAAATTCTGTACTAAAGAATAAAACTAATAATAGAAACCGAGTACTAAATTTTTATGAATAATTTAATTTTCGTGCTAACATTTTTTATATAGAATTACGAAATAAAGAAAAATAAATACAAAAATTATTAGCACCTTAACATGGTTTAATTTGTTTGAAAGCTTCTTTCTATAAATTTAATCTTTAATTTTAGATGCTGTTCTTATCAGACGATTACTTCCTAACTTTTTCATTTAAAGCAGCCTATTTTATTTAAAATCTGTTTCCTAAAGAAGTCATCAAAAATCGTTTTAACTTTCAAGTGGAGTTTTGTGTTTTTTAAAACTTTTTTGTTGCACGTTTATTTACTTTCTCTATTCCTACCATTTTCTCATCTTCACCCCGTCCCATAGGATTTGAATAAACAAAAAAAAAAGTTGTTTAAACACTTCTAGCTAATTATGCAAAATAAAAAAATAAAAAAATAAAAACAGAAAAATACACAAAAATATCTTATATAAAAAGGGGTTCATTTAGAAAGAGAACTTTTTAAAACAACAAACGCATTAAAACGCCGACATATGTCTTGATATTTGTGAGTTTTCTTTTTCCCCTTCCCTTTACAACAGTGCAGGCAAGATTTTTTTCTTTGTGCCTGTGTAATTTACTAAACAAATGTCAAAAATTGATGCTAGAATGCATTTGATAAATACACATTAGTAAAAAAAAAGTAATGGTGCTTTACAGGAAGGACCTGTGTGGTAACAAATTAAAAACTCTAACACACACACACATAAACAGGCAAACCACTCATGTATTCAAGGAGTGCGTATTAATGGTTGACATATTAAAGCTAAAGGCTGAAATCTGTTTAAAACAAAATCCTGTTAAAAAACGGTTTGAAATAATGGTACAAAGAAAAATTCATTTAAAATGATTGTGATAAATATTGCGAGTGTGTATGTGTGTTGAGGTATTGTCAGACGGGGCATTTATTTGAGGAAATAAATGTTTTACGAAAAATATTTAAAAGTTTCTAAAGGGTGTTTTTGCAGACACACAAAAATGAAAGAAGATTGACTTTGTTTCGATTTGGGCAGCAAAGTCTAGACCAACACAAAAAAAATTTGACAGCTGACAGTTTAGTGTGATTTAAAATAAAGCTTATCATGGGAGAACAATTAATTTTCATTCGTCCTAAAATAGTCAAATTTTATCGGTTAGAGTTTTGAGTCAAGCGATCAAAAACTTTCATCTAGGACTTTGTGAATTGTCAAAACTGCCGCCGCCATTAGTGTCCAGAGTACTAGCATTTATTAGCCGAAAATGAGGCTCGTTAAGTAGTTTATGACATTCCCACATGATAAAAAATTTGTTCTTTTAAATAAACTGGAACGTATTAAAACAAGCGAAATGTAGTTTCAATTAGACAATGCCAGATGTCCTGTGAAAAAAATTAATTTCATTTAAAGGACTTTCCTAATCATTTAATATGAGATTTTACATATGCAAATTCCTTTTTTTGATAAAGATTTGAATGGCCGCATAGGTAATAGTTGACTTAATGTAAACTTTGCTACTTTCAAAAGGGCCGTCGTTAAGATTGTTACATATTTTCTCATAAAAGCAGTAGTTAATGTGAATGTTAGGTCATTTTTTTCAATATTTAATGTTAATGTCAATGTTAACATTAATATTAATATCAGTGTTAATGTCTATGTCAATGTTAATGTTGATGTCAATATTAATGTTAATGTTAAAAATTATACAAAAGATAACGCAATAAAATTAAATAAGCATAAATATGGTTAAGATAGTAAATCCTTCTGCAAAGGTTTCGATCATGGACTTTTAGAATGCGCAGGTGCCTTCTTTCTAATAGAAAAATTATTCAATAAAAATTTTATTTATTAAAAAGTAAGTGGAGAAATTATGGAAAAAGCGAAAGGGACCAAATTTATTATAATCTTTTTTTCCATACTTCTACGTTGACTGCTTAGCATGTGGTTGACTTAATGCCACACAATCGTCAACATAACTTTTTCTGATGAGTATCAGTTTTTACTTCATTTACTTGATTCTCTGAAGCACTAAAGCTTTGTCGAAGTTAAGCTAGAAGGTTTTTATAAATTTGAATATTGTGTTCGAAATCCCCACTGTGCAAAAGCCTTTGTTACATTTTTGAGAAGACAGTTATAAAAATTTTGTGATTTCGAACTTAAGTCACCAAAATTCAAGTAAATTTAGAAAAACACTTTTCTCGTTTAAACACTCTAACTCCCTGCCACCTTTTAGCAAATATTACAAGCAAATTTTGCAAAAGAAAATGATAAAAGATCTCGTTATTTTAGCAGATGATAAAGATTAAATTTTTTCCTACCCTTGTCCCAATTTCAAACACCGATTTATTTAATTTTAAAGTCCTAAAACTATAAAGGATATAAAAAATATGGTAAAGAATAAATTATTAAGTAAATGTTATTCTGCATAACAACTCACGTATATAAAACATGTCATTTTCTAACCACTTGTGGGCATCAAGAAATGAAGAAAATTGTCATAAATATAAAAAAGATAGAAGAAAAAAATCCAAAATACAGAAAACACGTGTACTGAATAATTTAAGAGATCATTTATATAAAATAAAAATATAAAATGGTATATAAAATAAAATAAAAATATTATTATTAAATATTTATAAGTCAGACTGTTAAGAAATTCAAGGATATTAGGAGAATTAATATAATTAGAACATAGAAAAATTGAAAAAAAAACTTAAAATTTATAAAATAAAAATATTTTCAGTACTAACAACAGTAAATAATGAAAAAAAAATGTGGTACTAAATTTTTAGTACAAAAATTTTAACAGAAAAAATGAGTACTAAAATTTTGTTTACTTTTTTCCTTACAAGCCAGAAAACACTTTAAAATACAATTAAATGTAGTTTTTCTTTTTTCAAAGTACGCTTTTATAAAAAGGTACTGTTTTGGAAAAAAAAGTACTTTTTGTTATTTTTTCTTTTAAAATTTTTATTTTTAACTTCTTAAAATAAAACTAAACATTTTTTAACTCAGAAAAAAAAACTGATAATTAAATAACCATAAAGATGTAAAAAAGTACTCTTTTTACCACCATTTTGAAAAATATTGTAACTCCTCTTAATTTGTAATTAACTGAGTTTTAAAAGCTTTCTCTTTTCCTCTACTGATGTTTGCATTTTTCAGTTTTCAGAATTTTTTGCTTAGCTAACAAAAAGGTACTTTATAAAGTACTGAAAAAGTACTTTTTTTTAATTTTATTAAATGTTTAATTGCTTTTAGATTTTTGAGTTGATACTTTAAAAGTACTGTTTTAAAAAAAAAAAACTACTACTATTTTCGAAAATTTTAAGTATATATTATTATTTAAAATTTCATTAACTAAGCGATAATAACCACAATTTTATTATCATAAGCATATTATTAGGACTTTAATATTGAGTTTCTTATTTGCTAAATTAACCAAAAAGGTAGTAAAAATTGTACCTAAAACACATCCTGTTTTAAAGTGACTTAAGTAATTACAATATTATTAAATACTTTTTTAGTTTGTCTTAACTAAAAATTTCTTTCATATTTAAAAAGAACTTTTTAAAAAAAAAAGATAATATTTTCAACTACTATTTTTATAAACTTCAAGATCTATACTACTTTTAAAATCTTTAAGCTAGCGATATTTGATTTTATTATAAATATTAAATTCCCTGTCAGTATTAAAATTTTAAAATCGCTTATGTGGAGTATATAACAATTTTGAGCCTTAAAAGGGTTAAAAAATAGTACTTAAATCATACCTTTTTTTAATTGTACTATTTGTTAAAATTCTGTTATAACTTTTGGGTACAACCTTAATTTAAGCTTAATAAGATGTGTATTTTAAAATAAAATTATATTTTTAACTACTTTTTCTACTACTATTTTTGGGAATTTAATTATCATATAATTTTAAAAGTTTTTTCATAAAAATTTTCCCTCATAATGTTTGTGTCTTCAAATCATTAATGTTTAGTATTTAGTATTTATGTAGTAATAAAAGGTATTAAAAAGGTTCTTGAAAATGTTGTTTTAACATTAAAAAATTCTTAATAAATTCTTTTTTATTAGTTTAAATTAGTAATGGCTTATGTAATAAAAAGTACTTTTTAAAAAAGTAGTTTTTCTACTACTTTTTTTAAACATATTTTATTATTTTAAAAGTCTACTACCAAACAAAATTGATTGTAATTTTACAAATGAATTTAAAGCTAATAACAATGAAGGTCTTATTTACTTGGTTTACAAAAAGGTATTAAAAATAGTACTTTTTTTAATTTAACTGCTAAACTGCTATTTTTAATTATTTTTTTTTGTGTATTCTTAACTAAAAGGTATAACAATATTTTTAAAGTACTATATATATAAAATGTACCTTTCCTACTACTATTTAGAAAAAAGTAATTTATATCTACCTGAATTTTCTTTTAGCACTAATAAAAATTATGCAAATTTAAGCCCTTTAATCATTTGAATGAATAACTTCAGTTGATTTTATCTTATGATAAAATTTATTTTAAAATAGTTACCTCTTAGAATAACCAAAAAAGTACTTAATAGTCTGTCCATTATTTCTTAAAACATTTACTAAAGTCAATAAATTTTTTTTTCAAAGTTTGTACATAAAACAGAGTGATTTATATTAAAAAAAATCACCTTTTGCTACATTATTTTATATACCATCTGTTTTTTTTTTGTATGTGTACAAAAAAAAAACACAAAATCCTTCAAGGATATTGAACTTTTGCTTAGTTTTTTTTAGACAAACAAAATTTTATTGTGCTTATTCTTCCTAGAAATTCTAGAAGTTCATTTTCCTTAATTCAACATTGCGCAATATCTTTAATACTCTTTTGATTTACTACCTTTTACTACTAACGTAACAAACAGCAAAAAGAAGAAAGTAATAAAAACCATTTATATTTGGCTTAGCTATAGAAAATCCTTTTTTCGGTTTATTTATACTTAAAATTGCATTACATTTTTAAAACAGTTTTAGCCTTTTATACAGCTGAACGTTCCAATATCTTTAACTAAAAAAAGTGTATAAAGTTATTATTTTAAAATCAGCGCATGTCCTGGAATATTTTCCCTAAAATATTTTCTTTTTATTTTCATTCATAATTTAAGCTCTTTTGAAAGACTCTTAAATTAAACCTTTTTTACTTTTCTTCCTTGTTAATAAATTTTCTTTATTAATTTTGCTCTTTTTTAATGAAATCATACAGAAAAGATTTTTTTAGGTCTATTTCTTATACATTTTTTTTTCTATTGCCGGTTCGGTTAGTAAAACTAGTAAATTGCTCGGCACACCCAATTTTATGTCTACAACAAGGATTTGTTATAAATTTTTCAAGGAAAATACCAAGAAAATTTGTTATAATAAAGTTCTAAGGACACTGCCATATATATTTAAATTTATTAAAAAGTAAAGGAGTTTTTTTAAGTACTATTTTTATTGAAATATACAAAAAGGATTTGAATTTAACTTAAGATCAGTAATTATAATAATAAAGTACTTTTTTACTACGCAATTTTCGAAAAGTATAAAAATAAATTTTTAAAATACAAAAAATGAATATTTTAACTGTTTTTTATTCGGCTAAAAAAATTAAAAAACATACTTTTTTTGAAAATAGTACTTTTTCACTACTATTTTAGAAAAAATTAATTCAATTTCAAACACACCTTAATTAAATGAACTTATACTGTTTTAAACTTATACTGTTGCAAAATATACTATTTCAACAAATTTGGAATATAGTACTTTTCTACTACCATTTAAGTTTTTTGTTTTCTATTGTATTTAGTTCATTTCTTTAATTTTTATAACTTTATTAATATTTTTACATGGTTTTAACAAAATTTGTTACAATTACAGTTTTGTTCGAAAAGTACTTTTTCTACTACTATTTTTCCAAAAACCTCAATAATCATTTTTAAAATATTCTTCAACAGTTTTAAGTGTTTTCAAACAAATTGATAAAATAAATTGATTTTTTTTTATTGTGTTGTATTTCTTCTTTAATTATTATACTACAAAATAAATTTTATAAATTTCACGAAAATAGTACAGGAAGATGGCTTTTTATAAATTTATTCAAACTAAAATTATTTCTATCGAAATAAGCATGGACCACACAATTGTTTTTAGAAATAAAAACCTTTTTTTCTTCCAATTTTTGAAGGTTACAAGCCCCCTAATTAAAACTTTGTACTTCTTTTTCTTATTGGATGCATTAACTTTTTGCAGTCTAATTATCAATAAACCAACTTCTTTAGAAAAAAGTACTATTTCTACAACAAAATATTGAAATCAAAATCATGTTAAAAATATTTTTATTTTGAACTAAAAAAATTTTTTTTGTTAATTTTATAACATTGTTTTACTACTTTTTGCTACTACTATTTTCAAAAATATGTATTTTATTGAAAGAAAAGTACTTTTTTCTATTCTCAAAAGGCGTTAAAAATTCCATTTAAAGTAAAATAAATTCACATATTTGCTTATAATAATTTTTTAATACATTTTACATTTTCTACTTGTACTATTTATATTAAAAATTTAAAAAAAAAAACTAGTAAATAACAAAAAAAAATAATAAAATGCATTAATACATTTTTTAATAACGGTAGATAAAAATAGCCCTTAAACAAAAATGTAAGAAAGTACCTAAAATAAAGTACTTAGTACTTCTACTTTAATTTATCAAAGGTAAAAGAAAGTTATGAAAATAAGTTCAAGGCCTTTTAAGAGTTCAAAATAAAATGAAAGAAAATTTCCATTAAAAAGTATTTGAAAAAAGTACTATTTCTACTACTTTTTTTAAAAGTAAAACGAAAATCAAACAAATATATTAAATTCATGTTTTAGATACAGTTTTCAATTTGTTATTTATATGTTACAAGCAGTAAATTTTGCAAAAATAATCTTTTTCAAAACTACCTTTTCTACTACTATTAAAAAACAAAATTATGTAAAAACAATACTCAAACAAAAATGTAAGAAAGTACTTTAAATAAAGTACTCATAACTTCTACTTTAATTTAACAAAGGTAAAAAAAGTTAAGAAAATAAGTTCAAAGCCTTTTAAGAATTCAAAATAAAATTAAAGAAAATTTTAATAAAAAAGTATTTGAAAAAAGTAATATTTCTGCTACTTTTTTTAAATTAAACGAAAATCATAGAAATTTACTAAAATCTTGTTTAATACATACACAAGTTTCAATTCTAAGTTATTTATTACAATTAGTCAATTTTGCAAAACTACCTTTTTTCAAAACTACATTTTCTACTACTATTAAAAAAAAAATTCTTATGCAATAATTAAAGGAAAACCTCTTTAAACACCATGTAAATAAAAAATAAAAATTACTAGGATCACAATTTTTGTTAACGTAAGCTTTTTAATGTTATATAATTAACTACCTAACACCACTAAAAGCAAAGTTAATAGTTGTAAAGGAAAGGTACTCAGTGCCACCTCATAAATCACTCCTAACACTTTTTATATTTATTTGTCTTAAATTTAAATTTAACCCTAAGGGACTTATTAATATTTTGCTTTATTGTTTGTTATCGATGAACTCAAACCTTAATTTTAACTTTATGAATTTGGTAATGCATAATTAGTAAACCCCACACTTCTTTCTAAATGAAATCCTGTGGTAAGTAAAAAACATTTATTCCCTTGAAACACTTATTTAAAGTATGTTTAGCTTTAAGTTTTAGCTTTTCAAAATAATTTTTAAGCATTTTTAGAAAAGTGCCAAAATTTTTTTAAGTATTGAAAAAAAGTACTTTTCTACTACTATTATATGAAATCATTAAAACATTGAAAATATTAAATATATTATTTTTTTTAATGTTTAATTTATGTAAAATAATAAAATTCAGGTTATAGAAAAAAATATTCCTATCTCTCAAATCGTAGGGGGAAAAAGAAAATTTTCTCAGTTTTTCTTAAGCAAAAATATTTTTCGTTATTCTCGTCTAAAATGTTGTTTTTTAAAAAAGGCTATTAATTTTTATTAAAAAATTTATCTTGTAATTGTTTTAAAAAATATTTAAAGGAAACTTTCATTATTTTTAAAGGTAAAATAATTTTACCTAAATTTTTTAATTTATAAAAATTATTACTCAACTGCAAGTCTTAAAAAAATACTACTTTCTTTTTAATCAAAACTAATACTTAACAAGTGTTTTATTACTAAAATTACCTTTTTCTATTATTTTCAAAAATCACTGGAAAAGAAAGTAGGATTTTTAATTAATTGTTTTTAGTAATTTAATGTTTCTAAACGTATGAAAGCGTATCGTCAGAAACAGCACCTTTATATAAAAAGTGTTTGCAAAAGAACGTATGTATGTACTTTTTCAAAAATAAAATGATTTTTAAGAAATTTTTTTTTTTAGTTCTTGCACTTCTTTAAAAGCAAATTTAGTAAAAAAAATATAAATAAATTGTATTTTTTTAAATAGTACTTTTTTGGTACTTTTTTATTTTTTTTTTAATTCACAATTTTTGAATAAAATAAATTTTTTGTTTTTTTTTTTTTTTGTGGCCATTTTAAAGGCAGTTTGTTTAATATTTTTTTTCAATTAAAGTAAATAAATTTTAGAAATGTTATTTTACAAAAGGTACTTTTTATTACTATTTTAGCAAACTGAAAAAAGGTACTTTTTTATTACTATTTTAGCAGACTAAAAAAAGTTCTTTTTTGTTTTCTTAAGGGGAATAAAAAGATATAAAAGTATCTTTTCAAAAAAAGTACTTTTTTACTACTATTTGAAATAAAGTATTTAAACATGCTTTTATTAATTTAAAAAGGGAATTTAACACAAAACAGTACTTTTAATAATCATATTCTGAAATTTTGTTATTAAATTTCATGTTTAAAATAAATAAATATTTTTTAGCCATTCCATGAAATTGAAGAAAAAAAAATATTATCATATTTGATTACAGCAGCTAAAATACCATTAAATTCAACAAAGCCAATGTTTGAAATTTAATTCTTATAAATTACCTTTAAGGCATTTTGCTTTTTTCTTATTGTTTTATCCTCTTGCTAAAACTAATTTCTTGTTGTTGCCAAAATTGACAGCTTCTTTTCAACTTCTGCAAATATGAAATTATTTTCTCCTACATTTTGTTATAATTTTAAAGACATTTTTCTTGTTTTTCTTTAAAAAAAATCATACGCTTTCGTTTCTTTTTCCAATTAAAGTTAACAAATAGTTCAGTCAAGCAAAAAACTTGTTAAATGGGGAAAAAATATTTTATATATTTTTTTAGTAGAAATATACGCACACAAATGCAAAAGTACCATAAATGTGAAAATGTATTTTCTTAGCAACGATAAACTTTTGTTGTTATGCCATCCACCACCACCACCATATGTTGATGTGCACACAATTACATTAAACACTGTGGGTAAAGAACGTCTTAAAACAAACGACAGTTTTGATGGAAATAATTTTTTCATCTGTTAAAAGTGTAAGTTTTTTTTTCAAACAAGCATTGGGACAGCAAGATCGTTATTTTAGACCCATAATTCAATTTAAGTAGAATAACATTCCTATTCAAAACCTTCATTTGCGTTTAGTCTGCTTCGTTTTTTTTTTTAGAAAACTTTAAATAGGTTCGAAGGACCATCATATTTAAAAACTTATTTTCTTCTAAGTCTCTTCAGGAACATTTACAGAGGCTCGAAGAACCATTTTATTACAGTTAGTAGTTTTTCCCACTTACGTAATTATATTCCTCTGGGGTTTTTGTTTAGCTTTAGCTGGATTCGAAGAATAATTTGATTTAAGTTGATATTTTTCTTCCTTAATGCCACTTCAATCAGTGTAGTTATTATTTTTTTTTTTTTTCATTATTTTTGAGAAGGTTTGAAGTACCATTTTATTATTGTTATATTTTCCTACTATAGTGTTAAAAAATCCATATAGTTTTTTCGTCTTTATTATATTTCTAAGAAAACTTTATGGAGGTTCGAAGGACCATTGAAATAAAAAAATTATTTTCTGCCCAAATTTTTTTCTTTTTCATCAGGTTTTTTAGAACCCATTTAGGTAGCTTGAAAAATCCTTTTATTATTGTTATTTTTTCCAATTGTAGTCATTTTCTTCTTCTATACATTTCATAGAAAACTTAATAGATATTTAAAGGACCGTTTCTTATATTTTTTTCCTTTATTAAATTTTTTAGAAATACTCAAGGAGGTTCGTAGGACCATTTTATTTAAGTTATTATTTTAGCCCCATAGTGCTACCAAAACCTATGTATGTATTTATTTTATGTTGCGTGCATAATTCAAACAAGAAAAACCGGCTAAAATAGCAATTGCCTTTAAATTTTCACAAACACTAACACACAACCATTAACCGAGAAACAAAAAGAATAAACACATGCACATTTATTTAGAAAGCAAAAAAAGACAAACAATCCCAAAAATACCTTCCTTCATGTTTAATTTATAAACCGCTTGTTTTTACCAAAAAAACTAAAAATTTTTATAAAAAAAAATTAAAGCTTTGGAAAATGAGAAAACAAAAGCACATTTCCCTTACTTAATTTTCTATACAAAAACATTAATTTGGGAGAAAAATCAATATAGAGCATGCGCTTTGGAAGACCAGGAATAAGGATACAAAAAAATAATAATGCAGCGCTTTTAAATAAATTAAAATTTTATTTGAGTTAAAAATAGAGCAAAGCAAATAAAAGAAGTTTGAAGAGTAGAATTTTTATTTGACAATAAAGAGCTTAAAATTAATGCAATAATAATATTTTTAAGAAAAAAAAAAGAATTAAATTAACAACAAATTTCCTGGAGTAACTTAAGAAAATGTAAGAGGGTTTAATTATTTAAGTTTGTAATTTTGGTTTCATTTTACAAAAATAAGATTTTGTTAAATGAAAAAACACAAAAAATAGTTTGACCATAACGGCCTTAGAAAATGAGGTTAAATTTTTTTTAAACTTTAAATACTTTACTATTTCTTTCTATAATCTTATAAGGATTGACTAAAAATTTTCTTAATCTTAAAAATTTTCTTAATATTGAAAGGTTTTGTATTCAATAAGGAAAGTAATAAGATTATGAAATATTTTTTAGAATTACTTTTGCGCAAAGGTTCATGAAAAAGTACTTTTTTTAAAATAAAAATTTATGCAATATTTTACTAGAATTTAAAAAAAGTACTTTTAAAAAAAATTTTTTTGTCCACTATTATTATTATATAAGATTTTTATTTTCTAGCCAAAACGCTAAAAATTATTTTTTTTCTTAAAAAGCACTTTTTAGTACTTTTTCAAAAAAGTACTTTTTTGATGCAATATTTTACTAGAATTTAAAAAAGGTACTTTTAAAAAAAAATTTGTTTGTCCACTATTAATATTATATAAAATTTTTTATTTTCTAGCCAGAACTTTAAAAATTATTTTTTCTTAAAAAGCACTTTTTTCTTTTTTAGTACTTTTTCAAAAAAGTACCTTTTTTTAAAAACTAACGATACAAAATTAAAAAATATTTTCGTAAGGCTTAAAATTGAAATTAAAAAGAAGCTGGGAAAATTAAAGCAAAAATAGTACTTTTATACTCCTATTTTTTTTATAACAATTTTTATAAATAAAATAAATTTGTGTTCATTTTCTTGAATTTTTTCTAAGAACTTTAATTTTTCATAAGAGCCTTTGCATAAAGTTAGGAAATTAGAGAATAACAATTTTTTAGTACTTGCTGACGGTTTAAAAAAGTACTAATTTTAAAACACTTGCCTACTATATGCTGTTAGAAAATTACAACAAGTACATATGTTACTTATAGTATTTTCCTAAAACTTATGTGTTAAAATAAATACAAATAAATAAAAAGTACTTTTGCCCAAAGTACTTTTTTGTCTTTGTACTTTTGTAAAAAGTACTTTTTTGGTGCTATTTTTCATAAAATGATATAAAATCTTTACATGTTTTCTTTATAACTACAATTTGTTGTCTTATATAAGCCTGGGCAAAAATATAAAAAAGTACTTTTTTATTTTTGCATTTGCATGAAATAATTTAAATTTAATTATTATTATTACTTTTGAAGTAAAATAAAAATTTATATGGTAAGGGATGGAAATAAATTCTTTAAAATAGTCCTTCAACAAAACAAATATACAGAACAATAAATTTTGTTTAAAAAAAAATTGCAATTTAAACGAAAAATTTTTGCAGGAAAGCAAAAATATTTTTGAAATTAAAGAGCAACCTCCCTTAAAAGTTGAAAAAGTAAATGAAAGATGCACAGATACTGGGCAATATTTTATACAAACAACAACTACAAAAATAAAAGCATATTGTAGCCAGACAAGCAACAGCAACAACAACAAAGATTTTTTAATTAATGCATGGCAAAGTGCACTTGAAATCGAAGCCAAAAAACAGCCCAATGGCCAAAATAACAGCCAACTCATACTAAAGCCTTCCTCCTCCACCTGCTATTAAACTAAAAATCCAGGGATTATTGCAACAAGAGCCAGCATTCTTTGCAACACAAATACAGACTAAATACTCATACTTCTGCTTAAAATTTAAAAGCAGCATCTTTTCTAATAAAAAAATATTTGTTGTACAGCATTTTTTTTTCTTTTTTTTTGTTTTGTCAAAATTCAAAATAAACATTATTGCCATCAATGTATTTAGTTTTGTTGTTGTTGTTGTTGTTGTTGTTGTTGTTGTTAATTTTGTTTTTGTTGTTCCTCCCTTTTCATGGCAAAAATATAAAATTAAATTCAAAATTCAAGTATCAAAGGTACGTTTTAATTGAAATGGACAGTTTCCGTTTGTGGCAGCAGCACTCAGCATTAAAAAACTGCAGCAGACTGGCTACAACTACAACAGATTAATAATGTTACCTCTCAGTTATGCCTGGAACCCACTTACCAATCATTCATAGAAATGTCCATGATAAACGTCACATTTTTTTTTTGTTGTTTTTTTTTATATTTCTTTTTGTTGTTATATTATCGTCTTTTTTTTTCTTAAACAGCGATTTGAATATCAGCGATTTTTTCTGCAAATATTTTCCATTACATCACTACAGGTGGAAAGGAGGTCTAAAGGATGTTCCGAAATTAACTCAATTTGTCGTCAGTTTTGCAGTAATTTTAAAGGTGATAATTTATGTGGAGAGTGAAAAAGATTAAATTAAGGGACGTGATTCAAAGCTGCATCAATGAAATTTAAAATTTTTAAAAAAAATTACGACAGCAAAGTCGTTGAGTTAAAGAAAACCCAATTTTGTTCTTTTAATTTTTTTTTTTTTCCAAAATTTTTGGTTCTTAAAGATTGATTTTTTTTTAACGGAAGTTCTAATTTTTAGTGAAATTTCGGCAAAGATATTAGATTTTGGTGAAATTTCTAAAGTGTAATGAAATCACAATTTTATGCTAATTTCGAGTATTTATTTCTAAAATATTCAGTTTTCAATAAAACAAGACATGATTAAAAAAAAAATTAATACAAAAAACAGAGACGCTTGCCTAGTTTTTACTCTGCCATTTATAATCTAACACTGCTGAATTTCACAAGCTCTTTTTTCCAATTTATGCCTGACAGATTGAAGTGCATAAATTTTCTCTGACTCTTTTTTAAGCCTTGGGAAAATTGCTTCCAATCTGATTTCGAATGGATGTCACTAAAGGCCAGGATTGACTATCATACTCAGTCGTACGATCTGTCAAAAGTTGCATGTGTGCTCAAAAAGTATGATAGTGTGGACTAAAAGTGTATGTGTGTGACAGACTTTTTGACAGATCTGTACGATTTTATAATCTTTTGAAATAATTCATAAAATGATTTTTTCTATGCGATCAGAGTTGATTATTTTGAATATGAGGAGAAAGCAACAACAAAATATTAAAAGCATATGTTTTTGTATCTTTTTTGTATAATAGTGTGGGACGTACGACGCCATTTTGAAACGATTTTTAAAGTAGGACAGAATTCTGTCAGATTTTTGTGTGTTTAAATCGTACGATTGTGTATGTTAGTGAATCCTGGCTTTAAGTTGTCTATCTTTCCTTTGATTTGCCTGCTCCTGAGACATTTTAATTCGAAAAAGAAAAATGAAAAAAGAAATAAAATTAAAATCTTTCAAAAGAAAAATTAAACAAATAAAGAAATGCAAAAAAATTATATAAAAGCCTCATTTTTTTTCTGTGGTGAAGGGTTTTTAAGATTTGATCCTACTTGCTTAGCTTTCTCTTACTTTGCTTTCAAGGCATATGATTTTAGTGGAAAGTTAAAGGGTTCTTTCGTTTCTGTGTGTGTGTTTTTTTTTTTTTTTTTTTTTTTTGTTTATCATGAACTTTAAAAAGCGAATTGGAAGAGAAATTTTAACAAAAAACCTAAAATAATTTGAAAGTTAAACTTAAAATTATTTTTTTAAGTAAAAAATTCTTTATCAAATATTTGATCTGTTCATTCAATGTTACGTTACTTTATGGCTATAAAATCCTGGTAAAACTTTAAATTTGAGAAGATTTTTATTTCATTTTTTTTTCAGCCATTTTCTCTTATTTCCGTTAATTCTTTTTAAAGTTCTTTCTTCTTAAGTGCTTTAAATTTTATTTTTCATTTTATTGGTTTATTTTGTTTGTTTTACATTTCTATTCTGTGTTGCTGGCAAAATCAAAATGTTTTAACATTATTTTATAGTATTTTTTGCTTTTAAAAACAGGAAGCCGGAATAGAATGATAATCATAAAAAAAAACATGGCAGGCCATTAGTTAATAAAAGGATTGGACAGGAAAGGGATGTTTTCAAGGAAAGCGGTAGAAAAATATAAGAAGTAAATTTTTTTGTTTGTTCTTTAAACACTAATTGACTTAATTACTATCATTCTTTAATTTATCATATTTACTTAAAAGCACTAATAATATTGTAAATATTAATTAAATAAAAAAAAACCCAACATATGGCAGGGTTTTTTTTTCTTGTGTCAATATTTAAGGCGTTTTAAAGTTTCCCTTCAATTTACATACTTTTTTAACGACAGTTCTGTATATTTATTAAAAAACGAACACAAACAAGGTCTCATTTAACGCAACAAATCACGAAACTCTTTTACATAATCACACACATTAATACAGTCACACATAGCAGCGCTTTATGCCACATCAGTTTTTATTATTGACTTTGAGGTTTAAATAAAACTGAAAGAAAATAAAAAATTAAAAATTTGTAATAAAGTATGAAATATATTTTTTGTAAATTTTGTTTCCACTGCCACTGTGTCAACGTGGTGTTTTATTTTCTCTGTTTACTTTTGGTTGTTGGCCGAAACAATACACAAGTGTGTACTTCAAATTAAATGAATTTGTTTTTCTTCCTTTTATCACAACCAGTCTCCGTTTCTGTTTTTCTAACTCTCTCTCTCTCTCTCTCCCTTTCCCTCTCTCTCACTATGTCCGTCTTGAGTATTTAAATCAAATTCATTTTTTGAATTTTTTAATAGATTTTTGCAACATAAAAATGGCCTCAGAAAATTGCATTGTGTAAATCTGGACTTTAATAAGAAGTAAAAATTCCATGAATCGTCTAAAATGCGTATGAAGGCGCATCAGAACAAGACGAATTCAATGTTGCCAACGTGAAGATAATATTAATTAATAGAAGAATTTCTTTACCTCAGATCTGCCATAAACCCCAAGAACGATGTCAGTACTGAAATAATAAGAATTATAAGATCCTTCCCTAAATGTGTGGGTAATTCTGCGTGAAAGCAGAATACTAGCGTTAAACGAATAGTTAGCTGTACCAACTGTTTTACGATATAAATGTAGTTAAGCGCAGTAAAATACATCAATTGCATTAAAGGCATGCCGGCCAAATGGAAATTAAGGCTCCAGCCAAAAGGGAGTGGGACTAAAGCAGCAACAAAAAGCACAGGCACGGAAAACCGAGAATACGGTGGAAAGACCCAGCGGAAGGAGATGTAAAAAATCCTTGGAATTGGCAAAGTGGAATTGGAGTGTGGAGAGCTAACATTAGCCATTCTGTCTAAGCTAGGAAAATTAAAGCTTAATGAATAGTTAACTTTACCACTAAAAAGTGTGGTGTGTGTATAAATAGAATAAAATGAAAAATAAGCTAAAATATGTATGTTAAGATGTTGCGGTAGCTGCTTATTTATTAAACAGAAGCATGAGTTTAAATCCCAACAGAGCCTGTAAGTAAAATTGATAATTTTTAAATAGCGACAGTGGATTAGTTGCGTTGAGCAGCAGTTCAAACCTCTCTTGATGCATTGGGAATATCGTCAGTATAATAAAAAAAGATATGGTTATCCAAATCTCAAAGAAGCCTGGGCTCAAAGGAGAAGGCACCACCATAACAACAGAAGGCCTTTTTAATAAAACAGGAGTTTGTAAGTTCTTGATCTCGCTGCAACTTTAGCATATTTTAGACTAAATGACTGCTCTAGTTAAATGTGTATGCTTGCTAAAAATCGGGATATAGAGCAGTTTGATTCCCCCCAGAGTCTTAGATTATTAAAGATATAGAGAATAAAGTGCAGAAGAGTTAAACATAACAATGATGTGCTGACATTTGCAATCAAAAGAACCAACAAATAGAGTCTCCATTGGGCTGTGGCAACATGGCTACTTGCTGAAACTAACCCCTACATTTTAGAAGTAAAAACTGTAACAGTATTCGGGGAATATTCGAAATGTGTCTGAAACCTTGACAACTACGAAAAGAGTGATTGGAAAATTTGAAAAAACACAGGACATGTAAGAAGCTCCCTACAGCTTATATTTGTGAAAAAACTACGTCATCATGCTCGCTTAGTAGAATATAATAAAAAACTGAAACTTTTACATTAAAGTCAACAAAGAGAGTTCGTTAGATGGACTACTTAAACAAAGCTCACCTGTGCTGTTGCAAATGACGGCACATGCGCTACCTTTTCTGTAACATTTAATTAATTTCATAAGTAGTTCAATGTCTTTTACAACAAGAAACTACTTTAAGACATGTGAGGGATATGATGAAGCAAATTTTTGCCTTCTAGGATTCTCTTCAATGCCTTTTAATTAACAGGAATGAACAAAAAGTTTAAAAAAGAATATCAAAAAATATTCTCTTCACCTTCAAAAATTATTTACTCTAAACCAATGATTTCTGATCATCGATTGAGCTTTAAAAATTTAAAAAAATTTTAAATCTCTCAATTATATATTTAATTGAAAAGTTTAATACAAAATTCTTTAATTAAAAATTTAATTGTATCAATTATCTTAGTAATTTTTTAATTAAATAAATAATTGAATCAATTAAAAATTTAATTAAATTTCTAGGTAAAAATAAATACAAATTTAATAAATGCAAAAATTTTTTTCAAAGCATTAGCAGCCCTTTGTTATCCCAAATAGCAGAAGAATGTTCATGCAAGTTTTTCTTGGGATGTCCATATGAGGATGAGTCCCACAGTGAAAGATTAAATCGATGACTTTGAATGTGACACCTAGAGTCAACGTTCTTGCAGAAAATCCATGATAGTGGTCAGAGATTGGCAGATTGTATTACTAATTCCTCTGCTTTGTACACCGGATTAAAAGTTGTCGAACTCGTTTTTCTGTTTATTCCTCATGACATTTTAGAGACTCGCAGGGATCTTAGCGAGAAAGCTATTAGGGATTATTGGTGAATATACTCTCTTCCTCGTGGTACGTCCATTTTTATTTCGTCTTACTTTAGTTTAGTTAGTTTAGTTCGATTTCTGCCTCTCCCTGCCTGCCTACTGCCAAGATAGTTGGCAATCTTGAATTATATGTAGCTGGGAAGGGTTAAATTTATGATGGAATGAAATGTTTAACAACGTTTTAACTCTTGCTGTCTGGAACAACTTATGTTCTAGCTGTCTGCCGCACTGCACCACAGGTAAACCGCTACACTTATCCTTCTATGACTGAATCGTATACAAACCTTTAAACTTTTGGGCTTATTTGTCCAGTCGGGGAGTAGAGTTGGCTGGACATCTCTTCGATAGTTTTGTGGTCCTTAAGGCTTCGACCTTGAGTTCGCTTTGTTTCAGTTGGTGAAGAAGACCTACCAATTGAGTAGGTCCGCTGATATTGGTTCAGCAATCTTGTCCAGTTCGAAGTAAGAGATTAACCACTCCAGCTTTTGCTAGGTGTTATTATCTGCGTGTGACTTCGCTTCCTTTTTTTCTTTTTTTTGATGACTTTGTCGGAATTTTGAGTCTGTACTCTGTAGAGTAGCGGTTAAGCTCTCTCTAGGTCCGAAATACTCGGCGTACACTTGTTTCAGTGCAGCTGTGGTTAATTTAAAAAATCCATTTCTCTTCGCTTGACTAATTAAGCCAGCAATAGTTGCAACGACTGGACGTCCTTTTATCACACTGTTGCTTCAAAGGAATTGACTTGAGCTCAAAGTTCTATTCTTCTCACTCCACAACAAGTAAAACTAATTCGGTTTAAGAACTTCCTAAATTTAGAAAAAAAAAACTTTTTATCTGAGTTGCCTGCAGCTAAGATTGTCTTAGCTTTCTTGAACACATTTCCCAATTTTTAGACCGCTTTCATTATCTATTTAGATCTCCACGCCACCTTATGGCAACTCTATCTAACTATTGGCAAAAAATATACCAAAAAATTTTTTTTCTATTGCAAGTATTTCAATTTTTTCAAACTGAAACCCCATTAAAAAACTTTTTTTAGAAACTTTTTTCTCCCACTTCCTCTTTGTAATAAAAACTTTTTTAATTGCTGCGTTGTTATAACAAAAACGACAAGAAACATTTAATATTTTTTTTCTTTAACTTTTATGCCAAAGAAAGTTTTCACAAAATACTTTTTATTCAATTTCCATCACATTGCTTCGTTTATGAAAAAGGGTTAAAAAGAATTTGAGATTTTGTTTTTGCATGAAAAAAATTATGTTTTTAAAAAAGAAACATCTAAATTAATAAGAAATTTTTTACAATGAACTGAAAAAAGGATCCTTTTATTTTTTGGAAATATTATATTTTAACATTAATAAGAGAGAAAAAGGATTTAATTGGTTTTTTTTAATTAAACAAACATGAAGAAAAAAATACTCAGTTTCATTGCGTACTATGTATGGGCCACCCTTTAAATTTTATTTGAATTTATAACTACATGTTGTTGAAAATTTAAAGTGTCTAACTCTCAGGGATCGGAAAATAAAAAAGTATTCGTGAATCTCAGGACTTCAGTAGGGACGCCCTTTAAATCTAAAAATTATTTCCTCTACTTGTTTTTATAGTGCACGCACACACACTCTGCACAAATTTTAATGGCCTTCATGTTGCAATTACAAAAATTAGCGCCTTTATATGTAAATTTAATGACTCTATTAGGGACACCCTTTATTATTCTGTTTTTTTTTACTATGGCAGACATAATGCAACAAACTGTGTTACAATTTAAGTTTTTATCATGATTTTTATGTGTTTATAGAAACACCTATTAATATTCTACATTCTGTTCTTATGAGAAGCGTTTTTTATAGATTTAAGTTGGCAACACTTTTTCAACCTGTAGAAATTTGTTTTAAAAATGATGGTTTCGTTCGAAATATGGACCGCCTACTACGTTCGGTTTACAGTCAACATAATCGTTCATTAGAGCAAATAATTCGCTTAACTATGGAAAGGTAAGGGTGTATAAGTTGATTTTATGTCTCAATTGGAACACCCTTTAATTTTTAATGTTCAATTTTAATCTTTAGTTAATAGCGAGCACTACACTACAAACTGTGTATCAATTTCACGTGTCTAGCTATATGAGGGGACTCAACGTCTCTATAGGGACACCCTTTAATCTTTAACTCTAATTTTTTTTTTATATAACAACGATAGTAATAAACCTCCTGTGAAATTTTAAAAATAGATTTCTTTGACAGGCAGATCAAATCGGTTCTTTCTCTTTCGACGCCCTTAAAATTTATTTATTTTTTTTTTTATTATTGTTGTTGTTGATTTTTTAATCAATTTATTGAAAGTTTTAAATATGTAGCAGACATTTGAAATTAAAAAAAAGTAATGAAGTTTATTTCTGTTTAAATTTTTATTGCTTTTATTTCAGTCATTTTAAACGTTTGGCAACCAAAGAGAGAGAGAGGAAAAATATCTTTGCCATAAAATATTACAATATTTTATTTATCTTTTGTATTCTCATGTGTTTGTATAAAAATGCATATTAGCATTTGCCACATGTGAAACAAACACACAAGCACACATGTTTAAAAAAAAAAAAAAGTCATATTTCAAACACCCTCTTGCATTCAACTTTGAACTTTTGACCAGCTTTATAAAATATAAAAATAAAATGGATACCCCTTTATACACCCCCAATGGCTACACCCGCACTTAAAGAAAGCTTAAAACAAATACTAACAATAAATTCTGCCATTTTAACTCTATTTCCTGCCTGTTCAATCTCCATGCCATAGATGGGAAGTAGAGAACTTATGTTAATGGAAAGTTATAGCTGTTTTATTTTTAAATAAAATTTCTAAATTAAATTTGTTCACTTAAAATATATTTAAAATTTAATTTCGCACACACATATTCAGTTTCCATAAGGAAACAAGGACTTTCATTAGCTTCCAGAAAGGCTGAGCTTTTCAAACAAAAAAAAACAAAAACGACTAAAAAAGTATGAAAAGGAAAAATTTTCAAAGAGAGTCTCCGTAATTTCGAAGGATGTTAAAAATGAACTTTTTTAAATTATGAGTTTTGAAAAATATATCGAAGAAAATTTTATATTTAAGTCTTAAACAATATTTTCCTTAAGATAGTTTTTATTTTTGTAAACAAATTTTTTATTTTTGACAAAAATTTTATAATTTTTCAAAAAAGGATATATGAACGGGTTCTAAGATATAGTTAATAGAAATGCGAAACTTGGTATATTTATCAAGCACACAAAAGTACAAATTGTAATGAAAAAATAATTAAAATATTTAAGCAACATATAACAAAATTAAAAAAAATAAATTTTAAAGGACATTAAAAAAAATAATAAAATTAATATACACCTACTAAAATGAATGGTAATTGTTCTATATTAAATATATCAATTTATATGAAAAAAATTTTGATAAAATAAAATATTAATTTCCACTACAAAAAATTAATTTTTGCTAATTTTTTTTTATAATTTCAAAAAAAAGGATATATGGCTAAGAGCTTAAGTAAATTAGTTAAAAATTATTAAAAGTGGTTTACTTATTACGTTCATAGTTTTGGTGAATTAGTTTAAAAAAATCAGAATTATAAAAATTATATTTATAAAAGAAATAAATTAAGAAAAATCCAAAATTTGAAAAATAAATAAAACAAAATTTTTTATCCATTGAATAGAGGCCAGAAATTTATTAAGGATATAGAAGTTAAAAATGCTTAAAATATCAATTTTATATTTTAAATGTATTTCATTTAACAAAACAGTAATTTTTGTTAATTATCTGCTGACTGCTAAAGTTAACATTTTTTACTTATAAACTAAAACAAAAATAAAATTAAAAAAACTCCTTTTTGTTAAAAAAAAAATATTTTGTTGTTTCTTGTAAATAAATTAACAAAGTTTTAATTAAACAAAAATTTTTTCTGTCTGCTCTTTCCTAAAATGTTCATTATAAAAAAAATTTCTTCAAAGGATGTTTGTGAAATGTTCAATGTCCTTTGACCTTTTAAATAAAGTTGCATTTGGCTTTTGGCCAAATAAAATTGTACAAACAGAAAATACAATAAAAATTATTTATTTCAATGAAATGTATAAATTGTTTTAAAAATAGTCCTTTTAAGTCTTTCTCAAATATTTTTATGAATAACCTTAGGTTTACAGTATTCAAGGACTTACACATAATATGGTTATGAATAAAAATTATTTTAAAAAATAATATATTTTTCTACTAAATTATTTTAAATTTATAACAAGGATATGTGGCTGGGCGGTTCAAAACTTGTTATATATAAAATATATGAAATTATATATTTTAATAAACTGACATTTTAAAATTTTATATAAAAGTTTAGAATTTTTTTGACATTCTAGCATTTTTACAATTGACTTACAAAAAAGGATATATGGGCAACAGCTTAACAGAACAGGCAAACAAAACACAATTTATATATAATAAAAAGGACTTCAAGTCTCAAGTTGTTGTAAAAAAATTTTTTAATTTAACAAATATTGCGAACCAAAAAAAAAAAAAAAATAAGGAAGACATGGTTATATTTTGCCGTCCAATACAATTCATAATAGATTCACATTAAACAGTGACTTGCAAATATCTTAAATGGAACTATATTTTTGACGAACTGACTAGTGGAGAAATAACGCATTTGCAAATTATTCCCTATCGTAGGTGATAGTTAGTTGCGCAATATGAGTCATTTAGCATCGTTCTAATTACAAAATATATTTTTTCGTACTCTAATTTTTACAACTTACACCGCTTAAAGTAAAACAATTTATTCTTTCTAAATAAAATTTAATTTTTTTTTAAATATCAATAAAAGGATATATGAGTGGATGCTCATAAAATATTTATATTTGTAAAAAAAAGTTGGTGTATACATTAACCTTACTTAAAGATAAATTGTAGCATGGGTATTGCTGGCCTGCAAACGCCAAAATGCTAATTATCCTTGTTTAAAAAAATGTTCACTTTTTTCTAATTTAAGTAAAAGTCATTTGTTGACTTTTAAGATTGGCAAAGAAAAAAATTTTTTTTCAAAAATATTGATGTGTAACAAAAGGACTCTTAAGGACACACTTAAGAGGCATAGTGTATAATTAATTTAAAATATAGAGATATTATAAAACCATATTTATTGTCGTGCAAATGCTTGTTAAAAATAAAAATAAAAAATATTTTTTTCTCAAAAATTGTAAAACGGAAAAAAAGGATATAAGGCCGGCTCTTTAACGCAAAGAAATATCCAAAAAAAATTTAACAGGAGTATAAATGCTATTTATGTACGACTTGTGCAATCGTTAGATTTTTAATATATTGTTAATAAATGCATACATTTTATTCTGAATTTATTTTTTTTTTAATTATTTTTTAATACCAAACTTGGTTATTCGAGTAGCAGCATGTGTCAAATACTTTTTTAACAAAAATTGACTGACAAATAATTTAAAAAATAATGCAACCCGTTGTTAAGTTATTTTAAACAGGACTCTTCCCTCCTTTTTTATTAAATCAACTTGTAAATTTGTAACAAAAATCAAACTTAAATTTTATATGTTTAATAAGGTTCCTTAATTATATAAATACATTAATTAAAAAATACTAAAATCAGTTTATTTTAATTATATCACAATTTCGTTATTGATGAAAAAAAAGGATATATGTAGAGCTTTCAAACGAAAGCAGTTTTCCTTTAGCGAATTTCTTTAATACACTGTAAATATATTATCACGACTTGCAGTTAAGTTATTTTTTAAATTACTTTTTAATTTAAAAGAAAAAAGAGGTTTTAATAAAAATTATTAATATCATCTTTTTAAAAATTGGAATCCTATCAAATTTGTAATGCAAATATAAAATTTTAAAAGGTAAGAAAGTATAAAAAAAGGATATATGTGAAGCTTCAAAAACATATACATTTAAAAAAATTTACTGCATATGCAAAGGACATTTTTATATACATTGTGTTATGGTTATTATTAATTTTATATTTTTAATGTGCTTATAAAATAAATATATTTCCTAAGACACCATTTAGATTATTTTTCACTTTTGTAAACTTTAAATAACTTTTGCAATTAAAACAAAATATTTATAAAAAAAATCTTATAGATAATAAAAAAGGATATATGTGCAGCTTTTAAAAACAATAAAAATATTTAAAGGATATTTATTGTATAAAGGTAGAATATTATAACACTTGTTGTAATTTTGTTTATAGTTTATTTAGGCGGTTGGCTTTGAATAAACTTTCCTTAAAAATCTTAATTTTTTAGTTTTGTTTTTATCAAAACTTGTTTTAAAAATTAGAAACGAATTATGTATTTTTTGGTATTTTTTAATTAAATTAGTTAATATGAGAAAAACTACTTTTCAAAACACAAAACTTTAATATTTTTTTTAATTTTCAATACTTTGTAAAAAAAGGATATATGTACAGCTGTTTAATTTAAGCAGATATTTCAATAAAACTTTGAAAATACACTAAAAACATAAAGCTGCGACTTGTAAAGTAATAGATTTTAAAATTTGGCAATCAGTCAAAAAAGGATATTTGTACAGCTTTCAAACGAATGCAGGTATTGCAATAAAATTTTGTAGACACACTAAAAACATTAAACTACGACTTGTAGAATAACAAAATTTGCATATTTGTTGCTTAAAATATAATAAGACAGTTTTATCTTAGAAAATTTTTGTAATATCAAAATGTCATGTTCTAAGAATTCTAATATGTAAATAAAAAGGATATATGTAGAGGTCTTAAACTTAATCACATATGGCAAAAAAAATTTATGGTCAAATTAAAAACATTAAGCTGCGTCTTATAATGTCCTTGAGATTATAATTTTATTATTATAAATTCGAGTTTAGTGAAGCTATACACAAATATTTGTTTTTATAGAAAATCGATTAGTTCATTTTATAAGTTTTTTTGATAATTGTCTTACATTCTTTAAAAATTTATATAATTAACGCAAAAGGATGTTTGGGCTTAGTTAGAGTGGAAAAACTGTTTTGTATAGTGAGTACAGCTTTCATATTGTCAGTATTTTCCTTCGTGTCAACAAAAAACATATTTCATATAAATTTTTTTACTTAATTTAAAAAAAGGATATATGTACAGCTTTTAATTTATACACGATGCTTCCTTGAAAATTTGAAGATATATTGAGAGCATTTAGCTACAACTTCTAGCCTAGTTGATGTTTTTTATTTATCATGTAAACTATATTATTATTTATTTTTTTTTTATTTTTTATTTATTTTTTTTTTTTTTTTTTTTTTTTTTTTTTGAAGAAAAAGGCAATCCTAAGTTCACTCTATATTTTTCTTTTAACAAATTTTACAAAAACATTCATTTTTATTCATGCAAAAAAAAGGTAAAAAAAAAGGATATATGAGTAGCTTTTAAACTAAATGATATATCATTATGGAAATTAATAAATATTTTTAAAAACACAAAACAACAAATAGTGTATTTATTTATTTGTTTTTTTTATTTTATTTTTTTTATTTTTTTTTTTTTTTTTTTATTTTTTTTTTTTTTTTTTTTTTTTTTTGTTTGCTGTCAACATACTTGTACATTGCGTTAAATTTATTTCCCGAATTTTTTTTTTTGTTGTGAAAATATTTTTTTTAAGACCTTGTTTTAAATTTTAAAATAAATTTAATTACATTATAAAAAAAGGATATAAGCAAAGCTTTAATACGAAATTGGCTATTTCAATGAAATTGAAGAAACGTTTTTACAGCCCACATTACCAACTTGTAAGGCAATCAAAAGTATAATTATACAAATTTTCTTACCTTCTTCAGAAGAAAGATTCCCAGTTGATATATTTTCCTTTAAAAATAAATCACCTTAATCTTAAGACGATATATTTTTTCTATTTCTTTGCTAAAAAACTTTAAATTCTTTTACTGTGTATTTTCTTCATAAAAATTGTATTTGGTTGTTTTTTATTATTTTAAAATGAAATCAAATTTTGAAGTTTTTTTTTATATAAAATTTTTATTATTAAAGTCACAAACCCTTTGTTGCTGTATTGCAGTGCTTAAGTTTGTGTTTTTTTTTTTTTTACTTATTTTACATTATATTTTTATAAATTTGGCCTTTTTTGTTAACCTTTAAGAGTTTTTTATTTTTATATTTATCCTTTAATAAAAAGTTTTTTTAATTAATATAATAATTTTCGTCGTCTTTAGCTAAAATCGTTGGAAGTCCTTTTTAGTTTTGTGCTTGGTGTACTTCGGCTTTTTCTTAAGTCTCCCTTTATTAGTTTATTTTCACTTAAATATCCTTTAAGTCTTTAAAAATTGTTTATTCTTTGTATATTTATTTATAAAAAAAAAGTTGATTTGTTTTACTTTAAAATTTGTTTATATATAAAATGCATGCACACCATTTATGAAAAAATTGCTTATCTTTTTTAAATATTTTTTTTTTATAATTTTGCATTTAGTTCTTAAAAAATATTCACTCTTTAATTTATCAGACCACAACTTTTTTATTTTACATAGGGATTTTTTATTTTAATAGTGTTTTTTTTCTAGAATTTATTCAATACTGTAGACTTGTTAGTTAGAGTTTAATAGTTCTGTAGCTTTCACATTTATTTTTATTTTTGTTGTTGTTTTTATTTTTATTTTTTTTTTCTTGTATTAAATTCGTTCTTTTCTCCTTTTTTTGTTGTTGTTTCAAATTAAAGTATTTGTAAGAACGTAATTTTCTGCCGTCGAGAGTTTTATAAAACACTGCAAATAAAAAAAAATTGTGATGAAACTATTAAAAAATATTTTATACTGAAAGATTTTTTTTAAAATAATTTTTTATCATTACGAGACAATAATCTTCAAGCTTGATAAGCTTAAAGCTTAATAATCAGAAAGCCTTTCATTTACATTTTAAATGTTTTAAGATTATTATATTACACTATATTACCGAAGTACATAAAAAAGGATATATGCGCTGCTAAGAAACCGAATCAAATATTTTTGTAAAAATTTGTATGCTTGTAGAGGACATTAAAGGACGAATTGTAGTAATTATATTTTATAAATAGGTGGTAAATTTTTATAAAATTTTGTTTTAAGAATTTAAAAGTTGTCATATTTAGCAAAAAATTATTTGTTATGAAAAAGGTGTAAGAGAGCTTTTTAAAGTCATTAGATAATTTATAGAAGATTTATAGAAGAGGTCATAAGCCTTTCAGTACAGGGTAGTACCGCAAGGGGTTA
Organism: Cistogaster globosa; assembly: GCA_937654795.1. NCBI lineage: Eukaryota > Metazoa > Arthropoda > Insecta > Diptera > Tachinidae > Cistogaster > Cistogaster globosa. The sequence goes on from OW569406.1 coordinate 7,629,601, forward strand.
AAGTAGGCAACCTCGAATTTAAAAAATGCTTTAGAACTTACAACTTAATTAAAAGAGAACGGATTTTAAAAATTTTGTACTTTAAGTAACCTGCATAGATAGACAAAGAAAAAATGAGCTTAGAATTTGCATGGTATCTTTTATATTTTTAGAGAAATTCATCTTTTAAATTTAAAATACAAAATTTTTATCTTAGAATTTTTTTAATTTTTTACTTGGAAGTTTTTTAAAATACAAGAAAGAATTTTTTTTAAAAACAGATTTAGAAAGCTAATAATGTAGAAATATTTTGTGAAAAAAATTTTTTTCTTTGACTTCATTATGTTAAACATTGGTTCTTTTCAATACAACATCAGGTATCCCGTCCACACCACAAGACCTTTTTTTTGATCTACGCCTCAACGCGTTACCTACAGATGCAGAGTCAATGAATCCTAATCTATCTATGGTAGTGCTTAAGTCAACCAGTTCTCCGTCAGCTGTAATAATCCCGCCGAAAACTGTCAAAGGTGTCGCACCAAATGAATCTGGGTGCACACTTGGACCAGAATGACTAACTTCAAAGAAGCGAGTGACTAACAGATTCGCCATTCCAGTACTGTCAGAAAAAATCGTGCCAACAGAATCCACAAGATTTCGAATAGCGGGTCGATTGTAGAGTCCTGCAGCCGTCTTAATGTTTCTAAATGTCCTGTCATTAAGTCGAATTTTCTGAAGAAAGTCAGTCCAGTGGTCACGCTCAAAACCTGCTATGGCCCCCTGTATAATTCTGTCCAAATTTCACACGTCCGCTTTCAAAATGTTTCGTCTTTCAGGGTCATCACACCTATGTAATATTCGTTTTAGTCGCTTCTTCTCTTCGATAAAATGAAGAATTTATTGCGGCAGGTGCCTCAACCCTCTTTCTCTTGGGGAGACTTTCGGTATAGAATGCTCCATAGCATCTTGGAAGGACCTTTCCATTGAGTAAATTTATAATATTTTGAACTTCTTCTTAAAGATAAGGCCTAGCCCATCTGATGTGTTTGTATGGAATTCTGGCGAAGCACCCTACAGTCAGCATTGTTCGAATATTGGCAATTTTTTTAACAAAAGTCTAAATGTTCGAGAGTGTAAAAAAAATTGCACGCGGATTTTAATTCTTTTTCTATAACGATTGGTTTTCAGTAGCTGGCCAAATTTTGTAGACATCCTGCTCATAAATGCTGTCTGGGGAGGCGATTGAAGAAATAAATCACAATTATTTGAATGAAAATTTTTTATCTACAGAAAAAATAATATTTTAATCTGTTGTTTGTCAAAATGTTGATTGATTTTAGTTATGTCAATGTTGGTGTTTAATTGGATAAAAACCTTATTTAATATCTTTAATATAATCGGAGCTATTCAAGGTAAAATTTTATTTGCAAAATTTCACTTTTGATATTTTTTAGTTTTTAGCGGTATTTTTAACTGCCTTTTTTATTAAAAAATCTACTGCAAAAAATTAAGCACCGTTGAATAATAGAGGCAATTATCTATCCACTGATATACAATTTGCACACCTTTTTTACTACAACAGCTGTAAATGATGCAATGATGCAAGCAATTATGGTACCTCAGGCAAAAAATCTCTTGTTTTATTGTGTTCTTCCAATAAATGCTTCTACTTTTAATTACTTTCTTCTTTTAAATCAGCAATTTTTTTTTAGCAGGTGTCTTTGTTTCTATTGTTCTATTTGTGCGCACGTTTCTATTCCGGTTTCTTTATTAATGGTAGGAGATTATCCTAAATTTTATCCTTAAGCTTTCGAAATAAAATCTGGTAAAAAGAAATTATTTTAAAATAAAATATTTGTTATAGAAATTAAAAAAAAAAATTAAGTTCGACTTTAAGGCAGTAAGCTTTCAAGTCTAAGAAGCTTTTTAAAATATTAATAATTTTTTAAAAGCTTTCAGGCAGCTTTTAAAAATAACTTGTTTACTTAAAAGCTTTTTTGTATAATTTAATAATAATTTTTAAATTTTCTTGTATTATTTACGAGGGCTGCTCTATATATTTCTGGCCTAATAGTGAAAACGCGAATTTGATAAATAATCAAAAATGGTTTTATTGTTTTTCAAAGTATTCTCCAGCATGATTTATACACTTTTGCATGCGCTCAAACCAGTTGTCGAAGCACGAAGTCATTAGGTGCCAAGTCAGGGCTGTATGGCGGATGACCCATTAATTCGACGTTTTGGCCGGTCAAAAACGATCTGGTTTGAGCCGATGTGTGAGAGCTCGCATTGTCATGGTGAACAAGGATTTGTCTTCTCTTGCTGGTTTTTCGAATTTCTCCGATGACTTCAGGCAAACAAATTGTAGTGTACCACTCAGAAGTGACCGTCCTACGTTGCTCAAGCGGAACAGTCGCCACATGACCAGTTTTGCCGAAGAAACAGGCGATCATTTGCTTCGAAGTGCTTCTTCTACGAACAACTTTCGTTGGATTTTGCTCGTCTTTGAAGACCCACACGGTCAATTGTTGTTTCGTTTCGGGCTCATACGCATAGATCCATGATTCGTCACCTGTGACGATCTTATAAACGTCTTTTAATCGCAATCGTATTTTTGTAACATTTCTTTGCACAAATCGACACGAGCCTTTTTTTGAGCGACTTTCAAATTGTGCGGGATCCAACGAGAACAAACCTTTTTTACGGCCAGGTGTTCATGCAGTATCAAATGTATGCTGATGGAAGAAATGTCCAAGGATGTCTCTATCCCTCGGTATGTCGCATGTCGATCTTGCATTATGAGTTCACGCACGGCATCAATGTTCTCTGGCACAACAGCCGTTTTTGGATGACCTTCACGGAATTCGTCTTTGAGCGAGCTTCGGCCACGATTAAATTCATTATACCAATTTTTCAAAGTGCTATAGGATGGTGCTTCATCGCCATACAAAGATTTAAGTTCATCAATGCACTCTTGTCGTGATAATCCACGTCGAAAGTTGTGAAAAATGATGACACGAAAATGTTCACGAGTTAATTCCATTTTTTTCTATATTAATTTTTTCAAGTCACTGTAAACAACACAAATAATGGTCGTACGTCAACACGTTTTGAGTACGATTATGCTTAAAAAATACAAGCTTTCCAATGGAAATGTCAGATTGCACTTGGCAGCACTCAGTGTTGCCAGGCCAGAAATATATATAGCAGCCATCGTACTGAATTTTTAAACATCAATGCCGTGTGTATTTGAAATATTTGAAACAAACAGACCAGAAACATTCAATAAGACTGAAAGTGCTATACCGTTAGCTCGGAAGAACGGCTTTAATAAATTGCTTTGATTTTTTTTATTACTTAAATTTTCTTATCTTAAATTTGCTTAAATTGAAAAATTATCATATTGAAAAGTTTGAAAAAGCTTTGGAATTAAAAAAGCTTTCTAGTTTTCAAACAGCTGTTTTTGTTAACTATAAAATTTTAATTAAAAAAATATTTAATTTTTACACTTTTCTATAATTTAAAGAAATAATCATATTAAAAAAATATATAAAAAGCTTTTAAATAAAAAAGCTTAAAAGTAGCTGGTTTTATATACTACAACATTTAAGTTAACAAATATTTTTATACTTAAATTTTTTCTTAAAGTTTTCAAAAAGTTATCAAATATTTCAATATATTTTTTTTTGTTTGTTTAATTGCTCAACTTTTTTTAACATATGTTTAATGATAAAGCTTTTGTGTAATTTCAATATTATTTTCCTTTAATCATCAATCAAATGTGATTTTAAAAGAAAAGTTAGACAACTTAATTATTCAAAAAGATTTAAAATTTTCCTGCCTACGTGCAATCGAATCGAAAACAATTGGCTGGCAGTAATAATAACTTCAAACTAACGACAGACTGTGTGTCGGCTTTTGGACAAATCCGATTGTGTACCATTTCCCTTAAACTATAAAACAAGGCGATTGACATAATAAGGCAAACCCGAAACGTATAGAAATTTGGGCGTGGTATTTTTGTTAGTATACCAAGTGCGCAAAAATCAAACAAAAATCGGAGCGCAACGCAACGCAACGAACAGGCAACATACAGACATAGAAACACTTCAAAACACAAAAAACTGGGTCAAATTGCACTGGTAATTTTTAGGGAATATTAACAACTAAATTGCAGTTTTAATGCTCCTTGTGTGTATGTATAAGTGGTGTGTGTATGTGTGTTAGAAAAGGGTACTTAAAAATTTTCCTTAAGAAACTTACCGTAAATTGAAATAATTTTTATCAGGAAATCTTTTTAGTTGAATAAATATGATTTGTGTTTGTGTTCAAATTTAAGAATAAAAATGAACGCAAATAAATATTTTTTTTAACACTGAAACAAATAGTTGTTAAAAACTACACAAATCTTTTGTTTATATGTGAGAAAAAATGTACTGAAATAGAGAAAGAAAGACTTTTTTTAAAATTTTTTTATCAAATTAATTTAAATAATCACAAGTAACGTCAGGTTGAAAAATTGTTAAACTTAATCCTTTAACCGTGCTAACTGGAAATCGTTTATTACATTAACAATAATGTATACCAATATTCCTAGTTGATGTTGCTTGTTTGGTTTTCACACAGAAACTTTTTTTTTCCTCTCAAACCGTCTTTGTTCTTTTAATTTTTTTTTTCTTGGATATTTTATTAATTATTTTTTTTTATTCTACGAAACAAGGAGAAATTATATAGCGACGCAAATTATAAATTATATGAGTAGAATTTAATAAAAACGCGCTTAAAAAAGAACCGCGTTCTTTGCTGGATACTTTGAAGACCGCTTGACTTTTACTGAATGCAAAAATCTTCTACAAAAATGTCTTAACATAAAAAATGTTGAGCCATTCTACCAACAAACAAGCAACAACAATAGGAAAATCGAAAACAAATTTTATATGCATTCAAACGTACACATACATACACATTTTCTATACAATATTCATGTACTATATAAGTATGCATTCGTTCTTGGCCTGGGAAATGTATCATAGAACCTACACACAAAAATCAAAAATGTAGGAGCAAACTTTAGAAAAGCTTTTATGCGGCGATGTCATAATATACCGGCTTGCTGAGTGTAGAGAATTAACTCTCCACTTAAACAAAACAATCGTACTCTCTCAGAGGTTCCTCTCCCTAAATAATTCATTATTATTGTTGCTTTTTTTCGCCTTATTTTTTTTTTTTTTTTTTTTTTTATGTGTATTTGTTGTTGTGCCTTTTATATGGTGAATGAACCTAGGAAATGCACTTTTTATTTATCCTTATACCCTACATTTACAAATGCAATTAAGGCATATTAAATTAATTTAAAGTTTTGTACGAACAGTTAAATACTTAAGCAAATAAAAAAAAAGCTTTAAGGATAATAAAAGCATAAAATTTAACAAATGTTAGAAATTACTTAAATTTTTATTTAAAATCGGATAGAAAATAAATTTTAGGATTTAAGAAAATACTTAAAATCAAATTTTAAAAAAGCTTTTTCAAGAGCTTTAATAAAAAAAAGCTTCAAAAATTATTTTGCTTTAACTTGTAATGTGTGACAAGCAAACTGCTATCCAACACTTTCAGCTAAAAAACATATTCAGACTGTCGACTTCAGTCATTAACACAAGCTCCAACCCTGATGTACGTAACGAAATGCAGATGAGTAAAACTCGAAAATATTATGTTTTCATTTCCAAATCTTAGAACAGAATAAAGTTTAAACTGCAATTTTACCTACCACATGAGTGCAAAGCTGGCTGAGTTATGGCGCTAATATTAGCTTTACAAGACAAGAGTTACAGTTAGAAACATCCCTGTGTTTTAGAAATCCAAATAAAACTAAAAGTTTGGGAGAGAAATAACCCAATCACACAAGTTACTGAATTACCAGATGAGATGTAATGAGGTCATCTGCTTTATTTTTAAGCCTCTTCGTTTCTATCTAGAAGTAAGAGAACTTCAATTCTAGACGAAGACACTGCACCACTGGAGACAGAATCTTTCGCACAATAGCGTTTGCAAAATTTACCGAGACAAGCAGTAGAAGGAAACTGTCAAATATTTTCTTTTGTATTTCTCGTTATTTTCTATAGAAAAGGCGGACTTTCTTTGCAGTTATATTTAGCAGAACTATGCAATTTTTCTGAACTGCGACACAAAAACCATATGCTCATTAATTCGGGCTTCGGGTTTTTTAAGCTTTTGGCAAAACTTTGAGTGGAAATATTACATACGGGATTACTAAAAAAAAGTAAGATTTTTTTATTTTTTAAATTTATTAAAAAGTTTTTTTTAAAAAAAGCTTTCGCAAAAGTTTAAAAGCTCTTACAAATTAAACTAAAGATTTTTGAAATGATGCGGAAATTTTATAATATTTCCAATTGATTATTTATTTTAAAGCTTTCTTTTTGGTTAAGCTTTTAAAATTTCCTTAAATAGCTTAAAGCTTTAATTTTTTTTTTTTTTTTTTTTTTGCAAAAACGTTAGTTTTAATCAAAATATTACCAATTCGATTTCAGTAGGATCTTGGTCAATTTAAATATTCTTAAAAAGTTTTAGTTAATTAAAAAGCCTTTAGAGCTTTTCCAATAAAAAATTGTCCTTAAAAAATATTTAAAGATCTTTACGTTAAAAATTTGTATTTATTGCATTTAATATTTTTCTAATTATAAGAATTTTTTAAAAATACCCTAAATTTTATTAAAAGCTTTTTGAAAAAAATTGAAAAAGCTTTTAAGTATAGTAAATAATATCAAAGCTATATTTTATGAAAAAAATTAAAAAATGTTAAGCTATTAAAGTTTTAAAAAATAAATTAAGCTTTTAAAAACTGAAAAAAGGCTCGTGTTGAAATAAGAAAAAGGCAGAAAGCTTAATTTGATGCTTTGATATACTTCCAGGTAATAAAGCTTAAAATTCTTAATCAAAATCAAAAAGTATACGTTAGTTTTTGGAGTCGGAAAATCTTAAATTAAATAATGAACCAGATTTTAGGTGATAACACTCGCTTTTTCTCTTCCTAGGGCTTGCTTCTAGGATTGATGGCGGCACTTGTCGGTAGTACTTGCAGGCACTTGAAAGTAGAAAATAAAGACTTTCGAAGTCTAAGCAGTGGTAAAACTATTAAAACCACAGGAACCGGTAACCAGCAGTGATTTCGTTTTCTGTGCAGATTATGGTGGCACCCTACGGGGAGTAATTTGGTGATTATAGTTTTAATCCAAGTCACGTAGAAGACGCTTGTATCCTATATGCTAATTCAATGTAATAAAGTACCGCCTTTGGTTCAGTAGCAGCTTAGATTATTTTCAGTTCTCAAGCTAGGAGTAAGGACATGTTCCTGCAAATAAAGTGGATATGTACGTTGTGGCTGTTAGACGTATTGTATTTTACCCAATGTTAAATTTGCCATTAGATTGGGAGCTAGACTCTGACACTCTCTTCATCACTCTCTTTTCAAAGACCCAGTAAGAATTATACACACTGACTACCATGAACTAAATGAGAATTATGCCAAAATTATTTTTTTTAAACAGTTAAAACAGAAATGGAAAGAACACCATCAGTTGGCCCCAAACATGAACTGTTACTCACGTTATTCTGCAACATAAACTCTCTCTTTCTCTCACTCTCCTTTTAAAGCAAAATAAAAAGCACCATAAACTAAATGAGAATTACATGTATCAAGTTTATTTTTTTAATTTATAAAACTGAACCTGATCCTTTAGTCGTTTATCACTCAATTTCTTTTTACTTCCAATTCAAAATAGGGATTATATATTGTTTAAAACATTGTCCTGCCGTTATTGTGATTGTTATTATTGCTGCTGTTTATTTATTATTATTTTGATTCGTGCTGCTACTTTTGGCTGTAGCAACAAAAAATAAAATTGTTACACAAACTATTGAACTATTTCTTGAGCCTTTTCAAGTGTGAGACTGAGTGTTGTTTATGATTGTTTTGTGCGTGTGTATGTATGTGTGTGTGTGTGTGTGTGCGTGGGTCATATTGAATAGAGGTTTTGTTTGTTTGCTAAAAATTTACTTCATAGAAAAAGGTTGCAAACACACGCTCATTCGTGTAACGCAAACATACATGTGGCAACATTTTATTATGCCACGGGGTAATTTATACATTTGCTGTTGCATGAAATACACACACATACTTCATGTTGTTGAATGTATACAAGAGATAATTTGTTGAAGTTTTGTGGATATTTGCATTGTGTTTAATTTTTCCTATAACGCATTTGTTCTTTTGTTTTATATGTTTTTTTGTTTTTTTTTTTTTTTATTTATCTAGAAATGATTGAAAATTATTGTTTTTAGTCATTATTTATGCAAATAAACGTTTAATTCAAATTCGTTGGGTATGGATATTTACAATAGAAGAATTTTAAATAAAAAATATATTGATGATACTTCGTTTAGGGGGTGGCATTGTTTCAGTTCTGTTGAAATCTGAATTTCTACGAAAGCTTGGGGCTTCATAAGCCCAGTCTTATCTTTCTTAATTAACAAAATCCGAAAGTAATCAACTTTATCTCTTTCTTCTCTCTTTCTCTTTTCTAGCAGTCTTTCAATCCTATTTGAGAACTCACACCCATGCAGAATCCTTTTCTCTGCAGATCAGTTCATTTACGGAATTATAAAATCGAATATCACCAACATTATTATCCATCTTTCCATTATCTATTTTCCTAGTTGCAGTACAATTCATAATTTAATTAGCTTTCGTGTCCTGAGAGCATGTCCTGCAAGTAAAGGATGGTTCCTTTACAGTCGTAATTTCGTCGTTCCTCAAAACTGGCGTTTGTTGTGAAAATAAATTCTATAGGCAAATGGTAATGCTGCAAGAATTTCCTTAGTAGAAATGAAAAAGGATTAGCTGAGGTGATAGCAATTGGCATGATATTTTACTGTGGTCAAAATAACTGGCGACTGGCAAACATGCCAAGAGAATGAGCATACCTGCAAGTAACTACTGCAGGAGCTGTCAGAACAACGAGGGAACAATTTTATAACTTCTTCTCCTCGATACAGCTGTACTGGACCTGCCTCGTAAGAACTTTGGGCACTACATCTTTAACAGCCTCTCTAGAATATTTGATGTGAAGTTTGTAAAATTCCATCAGTTTATCAGGTGTTGCAGTTGGCTCTCACTCATCCAGTTCTTTCTTACACTCATGTAGCGCTCATCTTTTTTACTTCCCCTCTCCCTCATTTCGATTCCTTCACTTCACTATTTTTTTATCTTCCAGTTATCAGAAAGAGACCAAATCAAGATCCAAGGAGTCCACCTTGTTTCTTTGCTGCAATAAGCAAATTAAGCTTTTATCCTGAAGAGCCTAAAATAAATGTGTCCTTGCTTGCTTGCCCGTCACAGAGAGGCAAATTAGCAACAATGCTACTTCACAGTAATTACAAATTCTTCAAAGACATCTAGCGCTGTTTTAGGAATACCGAACATCTTCAAAGAAAATGGCGGAACGGACCAACTATGAAAATGCAAAGCAAATAGCTGAGGTCACCATCTGCAATCCAATACAAGTCAGAAATTACTGAGCAGTTTTTTAGTCCGAATTAGGACACTTAATTGCCAAAGTCTGGATCAAATTTACACCACATGCCTTTTCAGATTCAAGGTTGCTCCCTAAGGAAACCCAGATTTTCATAAGCCAATGGAAGGGACTCAGGAAACTGAACAAGAATTCCTCACAGGAAATGAATGAAATAATCTTAAAAATAGATAACTGTGTTAGCGATTGATCATGGAAACCTGACACAGACTGATACGATAGCGCATATTATTTGTAAATACCAAGAACTGGCTACCATTTAGCATAGAAACAGGGCCAGTGATATATTAAATGTAGAGCTATGGGTTACTTAAGCATTAAGTACAATATCCTTTTTAGCATTCTGAGCAAAAGTTTGCAAGGAACCAGTATAAAAAAAATAGGGAATAAAAAATAATATTTCTCAAATTGTTCTTCGCTTATTTAGTGAAAATAATTGCGAAATGTTTCTGGCAACAAGTTTATGAACAGCATAATATTTCTGGCAACATGTTTAAGAACAAGAAAATGTTTCTGGCAACAAATTTTTCAAACTGCAATATAAATACACTTAAACAATTAAAACGGTAATTTTTCTTTAAATTGTGTTGTTGTTGTTGTTGTTGTTGTTGTCACCAATCAATTATCAAATTTATCAAACGGTTAAACTAAAGTTGCTAAACAGTTTTCTCAAATTTGAATAGAGTGGTTAGATTAAGACAAATATTAGCTGCATATCGGCAAACTGAAATTATTACAGTCGAGAAAAACGGCTGTTAAAATGAAGAGACTGAATTAAAGAAAGGCAGCAGTAAATGAACCGATTTTATTAAAGAACGGAAGGGGGTCAAATTGAAACTCTTAATGTAAATGAGCTAGTTTCTTATTCCTTCCTACATAAAAGCCGTTTATTTTAAAAGTGGCATAAGTAACTTTTTAAAAAAATTAAAGAAAGAAATTTTAATTTTAAGAGCTGCTACGTTTTTATGTTGACCAAAGTTTTTATTGGGGAATAAATATCCAGAGATAAAACTAAGAGTTAGTCTTCTCGAAATTTAGCCTCAATACTTTTAAAACCTTTGAAACGCACTACTTTAAAACAAAATGACTTATGCCACTTTCAAAATAAACGGCTCATATATACGGCATTGCTAATAATTCATCATTACGGGCAGACTCCGTACCATTTTTTTACCCCTAACAAACAAAAAAAAATCTGGTATTTTTGTTAAAATTTTTTAATTTCCTTAAATAAAACAAAAAAGTTTTAAGACCTAAAAAATAAAAATAAATTTTTTTTACAATTAAATAAATAGAAAATAAATATATTAAATAAATATTTATATAAAAACGTTATTGTAAATATCATTAAATTCAAAACCACTTAACATACAACACAATTGCATAGTTATTGTACATCTCGCATAATGGCTACCACGCACACATACACATACACACATACACACACGCACACATATTACGTTCCTAGATATTGTTCTGCATATAAAATAATGTTCTATATACACAACGTTGAATTATCATAGAACATTCAACTAGACTTGTATTTTTACTATTTTCACAAATACCCAGCCCACATAAAAAATCTTAACATCAACAAACCAAATTTAAAATACAAAAAAAAAACAAAAACCAGAACTAAAAATGCAAAACAGAGATGCAACCCTTGATGTTATCGATTTTTCTCCTACAACAATCAACATCAGCAGCAACAGCAACAGCAATAGCAATTGCAATTGCAACAATAACAACGTGTCATTTACACCATCAAAAAAGATGTGCTACAAAATCCATCTTGTGCAAGTAAAAGCTTTAAAGCTCTCACTACCCCTACACTAAAGGCTCTCATTTATACTCCCTATTTTTATCTCTCTAAAAATCTGCGTTTTTTTTTCTTTTCGACAAATGTAGACTTTAAATTTGTTGTCCTTTTGGGAGTTGCCTGATGTAAACAAATTTACAAATCTATAAATTTATATATGAAGTTTACTATATATATAAAAAAAGAAAAAACAAAAAAAGCAAATGCAGGAATTAAATAGGAAAAAATAGAGCAAAAATTCAAACTATTTTTTTTTTTTGATATTCATGTTGTTGTTGTTGTTGGTTTTAACATTGCAACCAGGATATAGAATGCAACACAAAGTCAACAGCAATTTGCTAATATTTAAATAACGTTTTGTTATTTTTGCTCTTACACGATGAATAAAAAAAACAGCTTGAAAAGAAAACTTTATAGATAATGAATGAATTACATGGTTATCGTTAACTGACCTAAAATTAAATTGAATTTGATTGAAATGAAATATAAAAATTTAATACATTTAAAAGCGTAATGGGCACAGTAGGCTTTTATAAGTTTTTACCACTACCAGATTAAAGTTTTTAAAATTTTTTTTTTTTTTATCTATTTTGTTTTTTTTTTTTCATTAATGCCATTTCATTTAATTTTTTTAAACTTTTTTAAGCATAAACATAGATTAAAGCTCCCTTAAAGGTTAAGTGTGATAAAGCTTTTTCACATCTTAGAAAGATAAACAAGGTTTCCGCCATTAGTGATTAATAAAAAAAAAGAGCTTTCCAAGCTATCTGCAGTTAGTGAAGCTTTTAATCTGCAATAAAAAATTATTATTAATTTGTGCAAAGCTTACATAAAAGTTAAGCTGCAATTAGCTTTGTTAAAGCAATAAAAGTTTTTATAGCAAAAAAAAAAAAAAATTAAAAAACAAAATTCTAAGCTTAGATTATTTTAACTTCTGGAAACTTTTATATTAATAAACTTAAAGTTTTGTATTTCATTACATTTGTTAAAAGCTTTAACTAAAGAAATATTTTAATACGAGGGCTGCTATATATATTTCTGGCCTGGCAACACTGAGTGCTGCCAAGTGCAATCTGACATTTCCATTGGAAGTTTTGTCATTTTTAAGCATAATCGTACTGAAAACGTTTTGACGTACGACCATTATTTGTGTTGTTTACAGTGACTTGAAAAAATTAATATAGAAAAAAAATGGAATTAACTCGTGAACATTTTCGTGCCATCATTTTTCACAACTTTCGATGTGGATTATCACGACAAGAGTGCATTGATGAACTTAAATCTTTGTATGGCGATGAAGCACCATCCTATAGCTTTGCGAAAAATTGGTATAATGAATTTAATCGTGGCCGAAGCTCACTCAAAGACGAATTCCGTGAAAGTCGTCCAAAAACGGCTGTTGTGCCAGAGAACGTTGATGCCGTGCGTGAACTCATAATGCAAGCATACATTCGATACTGCATGAGCACCTGGCCGTAAAAAAGGTTTGTTCTCGTTGGATCCCGCACAATTTGAAAGTCGCCCAAAAAAGGTTCGTGTGGATTGGTGCAAAAAAATGTTGCAAAAATACGATTGCGGTGCTTCAAAAGACGTTTATAAGATCGTCACAGGTGACGAATCATGGATCTATGCGTATGAGCCCGAAACGAAACAACAATCGACCGTGTGGGTCTTCAAAGACGAGCAAAGTCCAACGAAACTGGTCATGTGGCGACTGTTCCGCTTGAGCAACGTAGGACGGTCACTTCTGAGTGGTACACTACAATTTGTTTGCCTGAAGTCATCGGAGAAATTCGAAAAACCAACAGGAGAAGACGAATCATTGTTCACCATGACAATGCCAGCTCTCACACATCGGCTCAAACCAGAGCGTTTTTGACCGGCCAAAACGTCGAATTAATGTGTCATCCGCCGTACAGCCCTGATTTGGCACCTAATGACTTCTTCTTGTTTCCGCGTGGTCAACGATTTTCGTCGCTAGAAGAAGCTGTTGAAGTGTTCAAAAACCATGTTTTAGAGGTGTCTCAATCGGAATGGAAAAAGTGCTTCGACAACCATTTTTGATTATAAATATTCGCATTTTTAGTATTAGGCCAGAAATATATAGAGCAGCCCTCGTTAAACTATTACGAATATTTTAAAGCTTAATCTTGTAGAATAATGTTAAAGCTGCAAAAAAGTTTTGAAAGCTCTTAAAAACTTTTTAAATCTTCTTAAAAGTGCATCAAGCTTAAAAAATTTTATTACTAACTCAAGTTTCAAAAAAAAAGTTGCTTTATGATATAAACACAATTGGGACTTTTTATTAATTTATTTTATTTATATTTCTGTTTACATTGCTAGAGTGACCATCTATTTAAAAAATGAAACAATAAGTTTTATATTGCATTTGATTTGAACTTTTTTTTTATTGATAAATTATTATTCCTTTTTTTTAATTAAGCGTAGTATGGCATAGAATAGTTCCTGCTAGTGTAGGTAAATAATCCTTGTGTTTAAGCAATTTTTATAATAAATAACAACTCTGTAGAGAAATAAATGTTCCTGAGATATAAAATAAAATTTTAAAATTTTATTTTAATTATTTCTCTGAATCAAATGTGCATTTGATTCTGATGGTAACTAAATTTTACTAATATCTTTAAAATTTATCATAATTTATAATGAACTTAATTTAAAATAGAAAGAATAAATTTTTTTAAAAACAAATAATTGAACATAATTGAAATTAGTAACAAATAAGAGAGCTATACCCTTCACCAAGTATGTAAATCTAGTTTAGAAAAGTAACTCCAATCAATTTAAAATTTTAGTATTTCCTAAAAGATCTCTTCAAAAGCTTACCCATCCATACTGATACCCTTATTAAAATTTTAAAAAATATGATGAAAAGTGCAGAGGCCCATAACTCGGAAAAATAAAGGCGAGTGAAAATTTTTTTCACTTGATGTTTTATTTTTTATTTTCCATCGCCCCATATATTTGTGTTTGTTGTGGGAGTTACTTTATTGTTCCAAATGGTATGAAAAAATTATAGACAGGCTTGGCAATTTGCCCGCTGCCTCAAAGCACATGGACCGATCTTGCTGATTTTTAATAAAGAAATATTCGATGACTGATTGATTGGCCTTGACAAAGTTGATTTTAACGCTAAGACGGTATGACAAATGGATAGACGGACATCGCTTAATCGACTTTATAAGAACTCATAATATTATCTAATGGTTTCGGAAATAGATATATATTCTGAGTCCTTATGGATAGCGAAGACGATTGAGCGATGTTTGTCTGTCCGTCCGTGTAAGTGTTGAAATCAACTTTGTCAAGGCACTCTAAATGAGCTAGAGAAAATTAAAATGCGTAAATGAATAAACATACTTTCGAAAGAGGTGCTATTAAAAATCAGCAAAAAAAATGGAAAAAAATTATCAAGTAAAAAATCGGCGCTCGCCTATATTTTCCGAGTTATAGACCTTTGAAATTTTCTTAAAAAAATTTCGATTGCCAATATGATCAATATGGGTATCATTTAAAAGCTTTTAAAAAGATCTCTCAGAAAATACTATTTTTTTTAATGCTTAACCCATTAAGAGCCAATGACATTTTTATGTAAAATTATATGTCGTATTTATTTTTTTTTTTTGTTTTTTTTTGTTTTTTGTTCTTATTTTTTAATTCTCTGTCATCTCATTATTGGTTTTTTGATGGGAGGTACTTCACTAAACTAGACTTACATACATGCTAAAGGGTATATAAGAATCGGTATAGCCGAATAGAGCACTCTTACTTGTTATTATTGTTCTTATTAAGTAAAATTTATTTCTGAATTTGAATTTTATTGAAATAATCTATTCATTGAATTTCAAAAGAAACACAAATATTCTGATTTTACAGCTAAACTAAAGATTAATTAAGCAACGAAAAATAATAAAAAATATTCTGCTGCCCTGCAATTAAATACATAAAATATTGCTTAGTAATGATGGTTGGGTGGTTGTATTTTAAGATCTTGAATTAAGATTTAAATTTAATTTGTAAGGGCAAACAAGGAAGCACTCATATACAAATAAAATTTCTATAGCTTCTCAATTTTTAACAAGAATATTTTTTTTTTTTGGTTTCTTTAAATTTTATTTTGGAAAAAAAAATTCCTTCAAGGCTTCTTTTTTATATGTAATGAATAGATTTAAGGACTAAATTCCATTGCTTGGTATTTCTAGAAATATTTTATAAAGCTCTTCGAAGATCTTTAATTTAATTTTTAAACTCTTAACTTTTTTCTTTTGCTTGAATTAATTTCAAATAAAAATTTATTTAGATAACAATTCAAAACGTCACTGCATAAAATCCAGTAATAATGTGTTTTAATTTAAAAATAAAGATTTGCTCAAAGAGGAAAACTGCAGCGCCTTAGGCTACAGGATACAAACTTGAAACAAAAAAAAATTAATGAAAACTCACACACTCGCAAAGGGAGTAAAATTTGCATTTTAATAAAAAAAAAAGACTAAAAGAAACAATGGAACATTAAAACAAGGCAAGAAAATAGAGGTTATTAAACCACCCACATTATGCTAAAGCCAGGATAAAAATTATAACAAAAGAGAAATCCCAAAAAAAAAAAACAAGTAAAAATCCCTGGCAAACGTTAATTAAAAAAAATATATTTTAAATTTGTTTTAAACATTTTATTTTTTCTATTTTATAAGCATCAAGTTTCTTTCTAGTAAAAGCCAAGCGCACATCCTTTTTAAACAAAACAACAACAAAATTTTTTAAACTATTTTATTAAAAACTTGAGGTTTATTTCGTTTCATATAACCACAAAGTCTTATATTTATAGCAGTTTAAATTAATATGTTGCTCACATATCCTTTCTTTAACAAAAGATAATAATTTTATAAAAAAATTTTTAGCAAACATAAATTTATTTTTAAAAGTATATTTAGATAATTGTTGAGAGCCTTAAAGGAAATTAAAAAAAAAAATTTTTTTAAATTTAAACTAATTTCTAAAATCCTTTACGCCTTTATCCTGTTTGTTTTTAAAATTTCCCACAAATTATTTTACAAAAACTCGTAGTTGTTATTAAATAAGACAATTGTTAAATATGACCTCAATAGCTG
Organism: Cistogaster globosa; assembly: GCA_937654795.1. Classification (NCBI taxonomy): domain Eukaryota; kingdom Metazoa; phylum Arthropoda; class Insecta; order Diptera; family Tachinidae; genus Cistogaster; species Cistogaster globosa. Next base: position 7,646,136 of record OW569406.1, read on the forward strand.
CTTTAACTTAGACATTTCTCATATATCCTTTTTTTATGAAACTAAAAGTTTTGCTCAGAATATTTCAAATATAAATTTATTTAATTACAATACGCTTAAAAATTATTAAGTTTTAAATAAAAAAATAAATTATAAAAAATTTTGAAAATTATTAAAATCCTTTATCCTTTTTTTAATTTATTTTCAAAAACTTGCTTGATAAAAACTCGTTATTATAACTTTATAAAGTATTCCTGTAATCTTATCTTGCTCAAAGCTTTAATAAGGACATCAGCCCTATATCCTTTTTTGTTGAAAATATGAAATTGTTTAAAATTAAAAAACAACGTTTAAATTTTACTTAATTATTTAAGTTTTCTGTTTTAAAAATTTTATTCCCTGCAAACTCCTTAATCCTTTATCTTAAATTAAATCACAGCTTTATCCTTTTAGCTTGAGAAATTCAAAAAATATATTTTATTAAAACTTGCCGTTTAGGCTACTTGAAACAATCAGCAACTTTCATTTTAATAGAAACTTACATTAAGATGCCAGCCGTATATCCTTTTTTTGCAAAAAAATAAAATTTAGCATAAATATTGGTCCTAATCTTCCTAACCACAAATGTGTCAACCATAATTTGTTATTTCGGTTGCTTTACAACAACTTTTATTTAGTCGCATTGTCTGTTTACTTAATTTTAATTTTTTAATTTAAAAAATGATTCATTAAAAAAATTCTTAAATTATTTTTTTTGCTCTACAGTTCATTCAGTTTAATATTATTTTGAGCTTTAAAACAATATTAATAAAACTTGTAGTTTTGTTTAGTTTAAAAAACCACCAAGTTTTATGTTTTGCAAAAATTCTAAAAAAAAAGCTGACTGCCGGACACATATCCTTGTTTTGCAAATAATTAATTTCTACTTCAAATGTTTCTCGTATGCCACAACAACTTAATTATTTTTCAACCAAATGTAATTTTCAAATGCAATTTTAGCACTAGAAACTTAATACATTGCTTGCATAATAAATTATCTTTTTTTTTAATTTGAATTCTAACACAATCCTTAAATTTATTTGATTGGCGTTGTGCTTTTAAAATTTGCAATCACATATATTTGTATTGGAAATTTTGTATGTTTAGTGCTTCTATCAAGTGTGCTAAAATTTTGTTAAAGTAGTTTAAAAAATTGATTTTCAAAAATATTTTGCCTTAAAAATAGCTTTTCTTTAAATTTCTATTTAAAATTTTTTTTTTTAATTTTTGTTAGATTTCCAAAATGGATACACTGCAACTCGTTGTTTGAGACTCTTAATATATTTATAAAATTTGAAGCGTTTTCCTCTTTCAATTACACATCCTGACGTATATCCTTTTTTTAATATTTATGTTTGTCGTTTTTTTTTTTGCTCAAAATTGTTATTTAGCTTAGCATTGTTTTAATTTATTTCTTAATTTAAAATAAAATGGAAATTTTTTTATTTAAATTATTAACAATTTTGTTTCTTTTTTCTATTTAAAAACAGTGATTTAGATTATAATTCTTATTAACAAATAACACAACAAGGAAAAGGGAAAGGGAAAACATCAAAAGTACATTGAAAAAAGAAATTAAAAAATTAATATTTATTCAAAATATAAATTTTATATATCGTTTAAAATAAAAAAAATTTTTAATTTAATTTTTTTTTTTTTTTGTAAAAAGTAAAATATTTTTGTAGAGAAATTTCAAGTTAGAAGAGAAATTTTTTTCCAACAAACTCTACTACAACTCGCAGTTAAGGGTTGTTCATAACTGTAGCTAGTTTTGCGGCCCTTATTTGTGCCGTTAATATTTTCTCCATATATCCTTTTTTCTCGATTATTTCAATTTTTTATAAAAAATTAAATTTTTAAAACTATTTTTTTTTTTTATTTAAATTAAATCTTAAACAACAATTTGTTTTCTTTAGTTTTTTTATATCTTTTTTTTTTTTTTGTAAAAAGTAAAAATTTTTGTAGAGAAATTTCAAGTTAGAAGACAAATTTTTTTCCAACAAACTCTACTACAATTCGCAGTTAAGGGTTGTTCATAACTGTAGCTAGTTTGGCGGCCCTTATTTGTGCCGTTACGATTTTCTAAATATATCCTTTTTTCTTGATTTTTTGAATTTTTTATAAAAAATTAAATTTTTAAAAACTGTTTTTTTAATTTAAATTAAATCTTACACAACAATTTGTTTTCTTTATTTATTTATTTATTTATTTTTTTTTTTTGTAAAAAGTAAAAAATTTTTGTAGAGAAATTTCAAGTTAGAAGACAAATTTTTTCTAACAAACACTACTACAACTCGCAGTTAAGGGTTGTTCATAACTGTAGCTAGTTTGGCGGCCCTTATTTGTGCCGTTAAGATTTTCTCCATATATCCTTTTTTCTCGATTTTTTCAATTTTTTATAAAAAATTAAATTTTTAAAACTATTTTTTTTTTTAATTTAAATTAAATCTTAAACAACAATTTGTTTTCTTTATTTTTTTATTTAAATATTTTTTTTTTTTTTTTTTTTTTTTTTTTGTGAAAAGTAAAAATTTTTTTAGAGAAATTTCAAGTTAGAAGACAAATTTTTTCCAACAAACTCTACTACAATTCGCAGTTAAGGGTTGTTCATAAATGTAGCTAGCTTGGCGGCCCCTATTTGTGCTGTTAAGATTTTTTCCATATATCCTTTTTTCTCGATTTTTAAAATTTTTTATTAAAAATTAAATTTTTAAAACTATTTTTTTACTTTAAATTAAATCTTAAACAACAATTTGTTTTCTTTATTTTTTTATTTATATTTTTTTTTTTTTTTTTTTTTTTTGTGAAAAGTAAAAATTTTTGTAGAGAAATTTCAAGTTAGAAGACAAATTTTTTTCAACAAACACTACTACAACTTGCAGTTAAGGGTTGTTCATAAATGTAGCTAGTTTGGCGGCCCTTATTTACGCTGTTAAGATTTTCTCCATATATCCTTTTTTCTCGATTTTTTCAACTTTTTATAAAAAAATAAAATTTTTAAAAACTATTTTTTTTTTTAATTTAAATTAAATCTTAAACAACAATTTGTTTTCTTTATTTTTTTTATTTATTTTTTTTTTGTGAAAAGTAAAACTTTTTGTAGAGAAATTTCAAGTAAGAAGACAAATTTTTTCCAACAAACTCTACGACAATTCGCAGTTAAGGGTTGTTCATAAATGTAGCTAGTTTGGCGGCCCTTATTTGTGCCGTTAAGATTTTCTCCATATATCCTTTTTTCTGGATTTTTCAATTCTTTATAAAAATTAAATTTTTAAAACTATTTTTTTTAATTTAAATTAAATCTTACACAACAATTTGTTTTCTTTATTTTTTTATTTTTATTTATTTATTTTTTTATTTTTTTTTATTTTTTTTTTTTTTTTTTTGTAAAAAGTAAAAAATTTTTGTGGAGAAATTTCAAGTTAGAAGAGATATTTTTTTCAACAAACTCTACTACAATTCGCAGTTAAGGGTTGTTCATAAATGTAGCTAGTTTGGTGGCCCTTATTTGTGCCGTTAAGATGTTCTCCATATATCCTTTTTTCTCGATTTTTTCAATTTTTTATAAAAAAAATAAATTTTTAAAAACTATTTTTTTATTAAAATTAAATTTAAATTAAATCTTAAATAAAATTTAAAGCTAATTTGTGCAAACCTTTGCAATATCCTTAAAGCCTAATTGGGAACAGCTAATGGTAAATTAATATCTGAATTCTTTAGCATACTAAAACCTTGTTAACAATGAAAGAGATATGCAAAAAACAAATTGTTGCATTTTTGCCAATCAAAGATTTAAACAAGAGTACATTAGGCAAAGGATATAAGAAAAGGATATATGATGCACACACTAAGACTTAAATTTACAGCAAACTCGTATGCAGATAACTCCCTCTAAAAACAAGCCAGACACAATAACATGCAAGAAACTAAGGAATCCTTATTCTCTAAACAACCTTCCTTAATGCCATAAACCAAAATAAAGCAAACCACTAAAAAGGCATCCCTGCTATAAGTAAGTTTTCCCACCATTTAACATTTGTATGTGCGTGTATACATACATACATTAGCCTTAGATTAATAAACACAAGCTGCAGCTAAAACAAAAAAAAGCTCACAATTGTTGTCTTTAATATGCTCGTCCCCCTCCTTCTCCGTTTTATTTTTTTTTCTTTTGTTTTTGTATTTTACTTACATTACATTAGCACTCTTTCAACCTTCTCTTGATGTGCTTGTATTCCATATATATATTTTTTTTTTGGCTTTTATAATTTAAATAAGAAAAAAGCACACACATACACACGTACGTATAGAATTTTTGATGACTTTCCTTTTGCTGCTAAGGGCTTCTGAGAGCCTGTTAATATTTGTAATTTGAATAATTTACCTACCGCATACAAATAAAAAAGTAAAATATTTTTGTGGTATTAACGCACACACACACATACACACTAAAAATGGAAAGGACGATTTTTTTTTAATAAAAATTACGCGATTTAGAAACCAGTTGATTTTAAATAAAATACTGAGCACCTGTTAAAAATTGTAATTTGAATAATTTAGAGAACAAAAAAAACTGAAGAAAGAAAAGAATTTTTAAAGGATCAAACACATTTTGTTGTTGTTGTTGTTATTTTATAATTCCTATTTCAAATTTCACCTTACAACAACTTGCAGCTTTATTTCCTGGATATTTTTACTAAATTTTTACACTGCAAAAGATCTTGCTCAAATGCCTCCTTTATATCCTTTTTTTATTAATTAAATTTTTTTTCAAAATTTTATAAAAATAATGATAGGACATGTTGTATATGGAAGCATATTATAATTGTAGGAAATTTCATTGCACAATCAGCTTAGATTTATAAGCCTGTCATATATCCTTTTGTAAGAAATATAGTTTTTTTTTATAAAAGTAGTATTTATCATAAAGAGGCAACTTTTTTTTAATGAAAAATATTACCTTTTATAAATTTGTTTTCCATTTTACACAAAAGTCCTTAATTTTTCATTTCATTTAAATTTTTTCTCTTTTGTTATGTTTATTTAATTAAATTTTTGAAAAGAAATAATAGTACAGGTTGTGTATTCTAGCATATTAAATCTTTAATAAACTTGATTGCAATATCAGTCTTAGCTACTAAATCCTCCATATATCCTTTTTTTTTTGGTTTTTTTTAACATAAATTTTACCAATTAACTTATTGTTTTTTTATTTTTAATTAAATAAATATTATGAAATTATAAAAAACTTTGAACAAAAAAGCTGTAATTTCTTAATCCTTTTTTTTATTACTAATAAATTTAATCCTTGGAGAAAAATGATAACAAAACTTGTGAATTGAAGGTATAAATGTGTCCTGAAAATTTTAAATCCATATTGATTTTGGTTAGCAAGTTTCTCATATATCCTTTTTTTTGTGAAAAAAAATTGAACACAAATTCAAATGTTTAAGCAGTTGGAAATTGTTTTTAACTATGAAATTTTTTAGGTCCATTAAAAATTACTATAATTTTTTTAATAATTTTCTATAATTTTAATTTTTTTTTTTTTATTTATATATTCATTTTTTTTTTTTAATATAACTATATTACAACTTGAAGAATTTGATGACTAATATTCTCACCAATTTAAATATTGCTATCTTTTATAGTTTACACGCCAGTCATATATCCTTTTTCTACTGCACCTTTAAAAATATTATTTAAATTACATTTAAAGCAGTAGAAATTCTACTTCTTGTGTAAACAAATTTTAAATTTTCGTTTTAACTGTTTGCCTTATTTTACCCTAGCTGATGAGAATTTTTGATAAAAAGTAAATATTTTTTTTATACAACTACATTTACGCAATGCTGCGGCCAATATAGTATAAGGGCATTGAGAGTGATGATGTGTATGTTTATATATAAAATATAAGGCTGCTTTGTAAACACTGTGAATTACTTTGATGTTTTTTCTTTATTTATTTTTTTTTTTCTTTTAACTTATGCGTTGGTTTCTGGCTGCAAAAGTTCAACCTTAAAATAAAAATTTTTATAAAATATTTTTTTTTTTTTTTTATTAAAAAACAAATTTATTTAATTTAACTTAAAATAAATGAAGAGCAAAGAAAAAAAATTTAAGCTAAAAAAAATATTTGCTTTTATTGCTGAAATTTACTTTATGAAAAAAAAAAACAAAAAAGTGAAACACATTTTAAAAGTAAATTTTATATTTTAAGTTAAACTACAACTTAAAAACTTGAACGCTTAAATTGCTCCCCAATTTTTATGTTTATTTCTGCAGCCGTTCCAATTTTCGACGTGTATCCTTTTTTATTTATTTAAATTTTTATAATTATACTATAATTCGTAGAATGAAAGCTTCAAGTTTGCACAAGACTTCATGTTTATTGCTGCAATAATTTAAAAGTCAAGATTATATCCTTTTCATTTTTAATTATACTGGAATCAATTTTTATACTGGAATGTATAGATTTATAAGCTTAAATCGTAAGCTAGCCTTATGTACTATTAATTATTTATTTTATAACTCGTTGATTGAACAGCTTTAACAACTGGTCAGACTTCAAGATTTATTTCTTTAATATTTTCGAAAACCGCCATATATCCTTTTTTATTGTCATTTTTCTATTATTTCTTATGCTACAATTCGTAAAATTTATATCTTTAGGTAATAGCTAAATTTTTATTTATATATCTTTAATGTTTTAGAAGCCTACCGCATATCCTTTTTTTATCATAATTTTTATAATATCATTTTCTACTTACTAACTATAGTACAAGACGTTTATTGATTGTCCTTAAATGGAGGCAATCTTTTTTTCAATTTTTCTTTAATATTTAAGTAGCAACTCATATATCCTTTTTTTATTTTGTGCCATTTTTTTAATTTATAATTATACTACAAGTCATAGATTGTTAAGTTTTAGCTATTCATGAATTTTTTTGCATCCAGCTACAATAGTAATAGAAGCCTGGCATATATCCTTTTTTTTTAAACGCTATTTTTCCATTAATAATTATAATACAGTTCGTAGATTGGAATTTTAAAACAACCTGTGAATTTTTATTTATACTACTTGCTATATTTTAGAAGCCAGCCGTATATCCTTTTTTTATTTAATGATATACTTTCCTAATAATTATGCTGCAAGTCATAGATTAATAAATTGTACTGGGACACAAATATTTCTTTTGAAAGCTGTTTTTTTTTATTGAACAGCTGTAACCACTGGCCAAACTTTTATATTTCTTTTTCCTTTTTTTTAATTCAATTTTTTCCAGTGCCATCCTTATTTTTTACTTTTTTAACTCTATTAAATTTTTAATTTAATATTTTTTCTTAATCTCTAATTTACCATATAATTATTAGGACATCTTACATTATGGTGACATGAAATTACAACAGCAACCCTTTGTAAATATCCCAAGTGCTAAAATTCTAAATCTAAAAAAAAACTTAACACACCTGAAGTAATAATAACCAAATAATAAAAATATTTAAATTTATTTTTAAACAAAAACTCAAAGTTTGACTTAAGGGTTGCAACACCAAACAGCTGATTGTCGTTGAAGCTAAAAAGAAAACAAAAAACGAAAAACTAAGACAATCAAAACTTACCACTGTAAATTTGAAATGCACGTGCTTGGCAACATTTGAGATAATTAACCAAACAGTGGGTCAGACAGTAAGAAAACAATGCAAGTTACGCAAGCGCTTAACAACCCCTAAATAAATTTGAAAAGCATTAAAAAAAGCTTAAGAGTACGAAATGTTGCATAATAAAGATTAATGATTTGTTGGGAAAACATTAGAGTTGTCTTTAGCTGTGTGTATTAGTGCAGCCTGACTACCAACAGGAGACATCACATAAAAAAAAAAAATGTAAAAGGTTTCAAAAGGATATTCTGGCAGCACGTGTTTTATGTGTTTTAATGTGTGCGAGTGTATTACTTAATTTACATACACAATCCGGTTTTTTTTTCTGTTTGCCTTTTTTATTTTTGTTTTTCTATTGTTCTTTTTTCGTTTGCTGACACTTAGAAAAATGTCCAGCATTATTTTTGCATTAAGGGCGTCTGACAAACGTTCTGAAGCGTTAAAAAAATTCAATGAAATTTATTTAACGGTTAAAATAAAATTAAAAACTCTATTGATTTAATACAAATGCAAAGTTATCGATACCTTAGAAAACTAAAATTGTCGATTATTTGTTTCTTAAAAGTTTGTGAGTGATCAACCATTTTTCGGTATGAAAGTTGACTTAATGATAATCCGTCTATAGAAGAACAAGGTAATCGATAAGTATCCTTCAAATCTATATCTTTCCCACAGAAAAAGGCAAATCATTTATAAAAAAATATTTAAAGACAAGTTATCGATAACTTATAAGTATAACGATAGTTTTTTTTTGTTTCTTTTTTTTTGGGGCAGAAAGCTACATCATTCTATAAAAAAGTAACGTTTTAAAAAAAAACTTTTTACACAAAAACAAAATAAATCGATAATTTCGCTAATAAAAAATATAGTTATTGGTTATTTTTGTTTTAAGAAATTTAACTTAATTAATACTTTTTCTGTAAAAGAAAAAACTCTAATTTATCGATAACATTCTTATAAAAAAGTTAAGTTATCGATAATATTTTTATAAAAATGCAAATTATCGATAACTTTTTGGTATAAAATCTATTATATTTTGTGTATAAAAGTGAAACTTTTAAAAAAATTTTGTGTATAAAACACAAGTTATCGATAACTTTAAGGTATAAAACTTATGTTATCGATAAATTTTCTGCATAAAAGTCAAGATATAGGTAATCTATCTGCATATTAGCTTGGTTAACTATGATTTTTTTAGAAATGATTTATCATCGATAACTTTCAGGTAAAAATATCGCGTTATCGATAACATGTCTGTAGAATACTAAAAAATATTAATTTCTAAAGGAAAATCAAGTTAATAAAAATAAGTTTTTTGTAGAATTTAAAGTTGTTGATAAGTCTCATGTAGAAAAGTTGAGTTATCGAAAACTTATCTGGTAGAAGTGACGTATTATCGATAAATACTCTAGACAAAATCTTTGTTATTAATAACTATGTGTGTAAGAGTTAAATTATTAATCACTGTTTTAAAAGAACTTCAAGTAATCGATAACTGTTCTGCATAAAAAATGAGTTATCGATAATTTTTCTATAAAAAAGAGTAGTTTATCTGCATATTAGATTCGTTATTTATGATTTTTTTTAGAAATGATTTATCATCGATAACTTTTTGTGAAAAAATCGCGTTATCGATAACATGTCTGTAGAATATAAGAAAATATTAATAGAATTTCTAAAGGAAAATCAAGTTGATAAAAATAAGTTTTCTGTAGGATTTAAAGTTGTTGATAAATATCATGTAGAAAAGTTGAGTTATCGAAAACTTTTTTGGTAGAAGTGACATATGATCGATAAATACTCTAGACAAAATTTTAGTTTTTAATAACTATGTGTGTAAGAGTTAAATTATTGATCACTGTTTTAAAAGAACTTCAAGTAATCGATAACTGTTCTGCAGAAAAATGAGTTATCGATAATTTTTCTATAAAAAAGAGTAGTTTATCTGCAATTAGCTTAGTTATTTATGATTTTTTTAAAAATTATTTATCATCGATAGCTTTCTGTGAAAAAAATCGCGTTATCGATAACATGTCTGTAGAATATTAGAAAATATTAATAGAATTTCTAAAATAAAATCAAGTTGATAAAAATAAGTTTTCTGTAGAATTTAAAGTTGTTAATAAGTCTTATGTAGACAAATTGAGTTATCGAAAACTTTTCTGGTAGAAGTGACACATTATCGATAAATACTCTAGACAAAATTTTAGTTTTTAATAACTATGTGTGTAAGAGTTAAATTGTTAATAACTGTTTTAAAAAAAAACTTCAAGTAATCGATAACTGTTTTGCATAAAAATTGAGTTATCGATAATTTTTCTATAAAAAAAGAGTAGTTTATCTGCATATTAGCTTAGTTATTTATGATTTTTTTAGAAATGATTTATCATCGATAACTTTCTGTGAAAAAATCGCGTTATCGATAACATGTCTGTAGAATATTAGAAAATAATAATAGAATTTCTAAAGGAAAATCAAGTTGATAAAAATAAGTTTTCTGTAGAAGTTGTTGATAAGTTTCATGTAGAAAAGTTGAGTTATCGAAAACTTTTCTGATAGAAGTGACACATTATCGATAAATACTCTACACAAAATCTTAATTATTAATAACTATGTATGTAAGAGTTAAATTATTGATCACTGTTTAAAAAAAAAAACTTCAAGTAATCGATAACTGTTCTGCATAAAAATTGAGTTATCGTTAATTTTTCTATAAAAAAAGAGTTTTCTTTTTTTCGTAAGTCAAGTAGATTTTGCTTTAAAAAAATTTATTTTCCTTATTAGTTTTAAATTATTTTTCTACGTCCTAGAACGGACTAACATCAAGACAAATTTTAAAGAATAGTTCATGCCGTGCCAAGGATCCCAAGTAATGCCCTGTTCGCCTCTTTCCGAAATAGGCTTTGCTAGATATGGACCATTTAGATGACTTAAAAAAATTAAAATGCAAATTTTTAAAAAAGATTTTTATAATAAATTGATGCAACCACTTACCTTTGGTGGCAGAATCCAAACCACCAGGCTCCATGCCATAGCTTAGCACAGTTATGAAGTTTTGAGTCATCATTATCTCGATCCAAAGTTGTGAATTTTTTACCCACTTGTTCAGTTAGTGCATCGCCTGCTGTGCCTGTATACGAACCTAATGATTTAAGCACATATGACTCTTGTGCTGAGCCCAACACAAAATTATCATATTTGGCATAAACCATTTGATGATCATGATCACCCAGTACGATTAACAATTCCTGGGCACCCTTTTCTTTAATTAATTGATACAAATGTTCTAAGCCCATGAAGAATTCTGTGTTTTTGTTACCAAAACCTTGTTGGTATTCTGACCAGTTGCGATAGAAATTCTCGGAGCCATCTAAACGCCTTTGAATGACAGTCCAACCTGAAAATATGTAAGATAAACCTCCAGAGCACTTTGTTGGATCATCATCTTGGTACCAGCTTTTTAAGGCCTCTAATTGCCAAAGCAATTTTTCATTTTCATATTTTCCTATAACTTCTGCTTTTATGTTTTTAATTTGATCTTTTATCGAATCCACTCTGTTAGTTAAAACACTTTTATTTTGATCACTGCTTAATTCTTCTGATTTTAGCACTTTAAAAGCTGATAAGTAAAATAATAATGACGTAACGATTCTAAATTGCATTTTAATGCGTTGAAACGACTTGTTGCAACGAGCCTTGTTTCGAAAATGATTTATTTATTGCTTTTATTATCAGTTTTATTTTGTTAAAAAAACAAACAAAATTCTACGTATTCGCTGCAATGAATTATCAGCAGAGGTCTTAAGGTGATAAATTCATTTTACAGCTGCTTTTCTTGGGAACATTACTCTTTGAGCTGCTTACAACTTTCTTGAGAATCTTCCTCAGCACGAGAAGACATTCATAATTAAATAATTAAAAGATTAAAATCTGTAGAATTATTTAAAAAACACCTATCGCTCATTTTTGTACTAAATTCCAGTTATCGATAATTTTTCTGTAGTCCTGTCGAACTGTCAATAGCTTTTTTAAAGAAATAAAATCGATACGTTTTCTGTAAAAAAATACAAGTTATCGATAACTTTCTATAGAAAAGACCAGTCATCGATAACTTTTCAAGTTATAAATATTTTTCTAAAGAATAAAAAAACTATCAATAACTTTTCTAAAAAAAATAAATATAAAAAATAATCGATAAATTTTCTAAAAAAAAATGCAAGCTGCCGAGAAATTTTTTAGAGAAAATTGAAGCTATAGATAATCTTTCTACAGAAAAGTCTAGCCATCAAAAACTTTTTTATAAAAATGATAAGCTATCGATATTTTTTATAGCTTTCTTTGACGCCTTCATAAAAAAGTCAAGCTATCGATATGTTTTCTAGAGAAGAAACAAGCTATCGGTATTTTTTTAAAAGAAAAGAAAAAAAAACAATCTATCGATACTGCCCTTACATAAAGGACAAGTTATCGATAAGTTTTCTAGAGAAAAAACAAGCCATCAGTGAATTTTTCCATAGAAAGGAACAAGCTATCAATAAAATTTAATAAAAAATGAGAATTTATCGATAACCTTTCTGTATAAAAGACAAGCTATCGATAACTTTTGTATAAAAAGGACAAACTATAGATATTTTTTATAGAAAAGAAAGAAAAAAATTGAAGCTATCGATAATCTTTCTGCAGAAAAGTCTAGCCATCAAAAACATTTTTTATAGAAATGATAAGCTATCGATATTTTTTATAGCTTTCGATGACGCCCTCACAAAAAAGTCAAGCTATCGATATGTTTTTTAGAGAAAAAACAAGCCATCAGTGAATTTTTCTATAGAAAGGAACAAGCTATCGATAACATTTTTTATAAAAAAAATTCATTGATAACCTTTTAATAGAAAAGACTAGCTATCGATAACCTTTCTATAGAAAGGACAAGCTATAGATATTTTTTATAGAAAAGAAAATTGAAGCTATCGATAATATTTCTACAGAAAAGTCTAGCCATCAAAAACTTTTTTTATAGAAATGATAAGCTATCGATATTTTTTATAGCTTTCGATGAAGCCTCATAAAAAAGTCAAGCTATCGATATATTTTCTAGAGAAGAAACAAGCTATCGGTATTTTTTAAAGAAAAAAGACAATTTATCGATACTGCCCTTACATAAAAGAAAAGTTATCGATAAGTTTTCTAGAGAACAAACAAGCCGTCAGTGAATTTTCTATAGAAGGAACCAGCTATCGATAACATTTTTATAGAAATGAGAATTTATCTATAACCTTTCTAAAGAAAAGACTAACTATCGATAACTTTTGTATAAAAAGGACAAACTATAGATATTTTTTATAGAAAAGAAAGAAAAAAATTTAAGCTATCGATAATCTTTCTACAGAAAAGTTTAGCCATCAAAAACTTTTTTTATAAAAATGATGAGCTATCGATATTTGTTATAGCTTTCGATGACGCCCTCACAAAAAAGTCAAGCTATCGATACATTTTCTAGAGAAGAAACAAGCTATCGGTATTTTTTAAAAGAAAAAAAATGACAATCTATCGATACTGCCCTTACATAAAAGACAAGTTATCGATAAGTTTTCTAGAGAAAAAACAAGCCATCAGTGAATTTTTAATAGAAAGGAACAAGCTATCGATAACATTTTTGTAGAAATGAGAATTTATCGATAACATTTCTATAGAAAAGACTAGCTATCGATAACTTTTCCATAGAAAGAGCAAGCTATAGACATTTTTTATAGAAAAAAAAAGAAAAGAAAATTTAAGCTATCGATAATTTTTCTACAGAAAAGACTAGCCATGAAAAATTTTTTGATCAAGTTATCGATAAGTTTTTTATTGAAAAAACAAGCTATAACTATTTCTATAGAAGGGACAATCTATCAATAAATGAGAAGTTATCTATGATAACAAAATTAAGCTATCGATAACTTTTCTAAAAATTAAATTAAATTAAAATAATCGAATACCTTTACAAAAGACAGCCTATCGGTAAGTTTTCTATAAAGAATTTAAACAAACGAATAAATTTCAATCTATAGATAAATTTTCTATAGAAAAGACAAGCTATCGATTATTTTTTTTCTTTATTAAATGAATAACTAAATGATCAAGATTTTATTTAAGACAATTCTTTTTTGAAAATAATTAAAAATAAGAATTCGAACCTGACATTACTCTTCCTTTAAATGAGCCGTTTGTTTTAAAAATGGCAAAAGTCACTTTGCTTCTAAGCTGATGCACATAAAGGAAAAAGCTTCGGTTAACATAAAATCGTAGCAGCTCTTAACATTTCATTTTTTTAGTGACTTATGCCACTTTCAAAATAAACGGCTCAAATAAAAATATATTCAAAAATGTTTATTGTACGACTAATTTTTCTAGCTAGTTTTTGAATGTTCTAATCTGAGCACGCACCCTTTATCAACATTGCTAAGCCAACAATGCATTTGTAACAACCCTTTGTTCTTTTTATTTACAAAAGTAATTAATAGATATATGGAGAAAGAACCCTGTACCTTCAACATAAAGGTGGAGATTAAAGGGTTTATCTGCAAAAAAGCATAATAATGAATAGAAGAAAAATTGGAAAAGAAATTAGAATCAAGAGATAGAAGGCTGCAAATAATAATAAAGTTAAAAAAGAACACATAGAAAGAAACAAGTACAAGGCAACTACCAGTACACAAAAAAGGCTTTAAAACAACGACTTGCGAATGCATTTACACAGCCAAACATTAGCAAAGCAATAACTAAGTAGTAAAAATAAAAAGGGTTTTTTCAATTTGGGATGCTTACGAAAATTGAAACATGTCCGATTGCTTAATTTGCATAGAAAGGATCTGGTCAAGACCGGTTTATTTTGTGACATAAAGATATTTTTAAAATAAGTTTATGACAAACGTGACTTTTATTGCATGTATTCCCTAAGCAACACATATTATTTATGAGATACAAAAATTCCTTATTAATAGGACAAGCCATCAGAGATATATATGAATATGAATAAAGTAAACTAGAGAGTCAAACAAAAAATTATCAAATTTTAACTAAATACATTAAAACGATATAAAAAGCTAACTAAGATAATTTAGGGAAATTATAATTACATATTATTCTTCAATTTACAACTATTAACCTTTAAATTATTTTTATCTTGATCAAGAAGCAGGCAAATCAATTAGTTTTCTTTTATTTATTTTAATATTTTCTTATACTTTAACATAATTAACTTAAAAAAAATAATAATAAAAGCCTTTCTAAGCATTAGTTTCGTTTATATTTCCAACTAACTTCTTCGCCGTTGTCACCACAGAATCCTTAACGACATTTACAATTTTAGGTGGTACCGTTGCAATAGGCGGAGAACCGCCACCACTTGGAACATGAAAGAAATATAACATAAAGCCGGTAGCCAATATAATATGAGCTCCTAAGATGGCAATAATGAGGAATAAAGAAATTTTCGAATTTCTTAAGGCCGGTGTTAAGACAAAAATTAACACAGAGCCCGATAATAAGGCGCCAGTAATGACCAACAGCCATTGTAATATAGAAAGCTTAAAATACAAAATAAAACATTAGTTTTAATCAGGTAAAAGATATAATAAACTTACTTGAATGACCCACAAAATAGAGACTGGAATATAAATGGCCAAAGAGTAACCATAAACACACATTAAAGCTAAAAGTGAGGGGGTGTAAGTGGCCTAGAAAAAAACGCAACAATAGAATTAATTAATTTTTCTACTTAAAAAGTGTTTATTATTCTACATTAAAGTCATCGATAACTTAACTTTTCTGCACAATATGTTGTCAATAACTAAAAATTTTTATAAAAAAATTAAATAGGAAAATTTGCAAAAAAAAAAAAAAAAAAAAAAAAAACTTTTTCTTTGGTTTACTTTTTTCCAAGAAATTTACCAATAGCTTATCCTTTTTTCTTAAAAGCTATCGATAGCTTAACTTTTGTGTAAAGAACAACATTATCGATAGCTTACATTTTGTCTAGGAAAGGTCCTCTACAGCTAACCCTTCTCTATAAAAATTACTCGATAGCTCAATAATTTTGTTTTTATAAAGAATAAGTTATCAAAAGCTACACTTTTTTTCGGAAAAAGTTATCGATTTATCGATAACTCAACTTTTCTGTAAAAAAAATTATGAGTAATTTAAATTTTCTATATAGAAGCTAATCGATCACTTAACTTTTTTAAAGCAAAAGTTATCGATTTATCAATAACTCAACTTTTCTGTAAAAAAATTATCTGTAATTTAAATTTTCTATATAGAAGCTAATCGATTACTTAACTTTAAAAAAAAGTTATCGATTTTTGATAACTCAAATTTTCTGTAAATAAAATTATCTGTAATTTAAATTTTCTATATAGAAGCTAAACGATAACTTAACTTTTTTAAAGCAAAAGTTATCGATTTATCGATAACTGAACTTTTCTTTAAAAAAAATTTATGAGTAATTTAAATTTTTTATATAGAAGCTAATCGATGACTTAACTTTAAAAGAAAACGTTATCGATTTTTCGATAACTTAACTTTTCTGTAAAAAAAACTATCTGTAATTTAAATTTTTTACAGAGAAGCTAATCGAAAGCTTTTTTCAAACACAAATCATCGATAACTTAACTTTTTTAAAAGCAGTTAATGATTGCTTTTTCATAAAAAAACTTTTTCTATGGAACGTTATCGATAACTCTATCTTTCTTTAATAACAAACTATAGATAACTTAAAATGAACGTTTAGCCTTTTTTATAGAAAAATGATCAATAGTATACACTCAGTTCTTACGTGTTCTGATTCCAAACCCTCTTGAATGGGTTTCAAACTGTACTTGAATAGGCCCCATAAGGCTGCTGGCAACAAATTCACGTAAACAAATAAACAGGTGGCCGCCACCGATACTAAATGAAAATTATAACGCCACTTGTAATGATCATCAGCCTGCTGAAGATAACTGGCGATATTGCCACTAATGGCAATACTAAATATCTATAATGAAAAGATTACAAATTAGAAATTCAATTGAAATTTATAGCAACCAAACTTACCAGCGTCGTTGTAATCCAAAATGGTCCATATAAATCTGGATTTTGGCCAATAACTGATTTCAAATAATTAGCTGGCGCTCGCTTAGGTATCATAGAATTAGCAATACGCTCCAATACCATTAAAGTGTCAACATTAAAAAATTGCTGATAATATTCTATGGTTAAAAATGATACTTTATTTGTGCCTGCAGTTGCTGGTTCAGGCAAACCATCTAATCCATTAGCAGCATCCCCAACAGCAGAAGATCCATCAACGTTACCACTTAATATATTAGCCGAATTACTCATGTCATAGATTAAATCTTGCAAAGGATCTCCACGCTGTCTTCCGCCAAATGTACTCGAGCTATTGGAATGTGTTGGTGAGTTAACATTAATTTGTGCCGGAGGACTGCTTGGGTTTGGTGTATTAGAAAAGTCTTTAAACTGCAATAAATCATCCGATTGCATGTTTATATTGTTTTAAAATTTTAATTTGTTTGGTATTTATTTAATATTTTAACCAAATTATTTGGTTTTTTAGTTTTTTACACGTCGTTATAAATTGCTGCTATTTCTATGTAAATCAGCTGTCAATTGTTTTATTTGTTATTTGTTTTTGTTTTACTCTGTCTATAAGTTTAAGGGTTGCTGTAGTCATTTATATTATGATGCAGAGTTGCAAAATATGTAATATATTTCCACCTTAAATTATTTTATTTCGTTTTCATTTCTAATCAAGAAACATTGAGCATATATTAAAAGAAAAGCGGTATTTAGAGAAATACACAACAATATTTTTTGTTTTAATAAATTAAATTAGAAATCGAAGAAAAAAAAAAAAAACTCCCGTTAAGAATAAAAAAAGTTTTTTGCATGATAGATATTGAATGAAGGAGAGAGATATACATTGGTTCCCCAAACATATGTTTCTTTTTTGGTAGCAAATAGAACTTGAGAATAATTTATTGTTCTTATACTTTTCACCAAAGGTGAAAAACAGGGTTTATGTAAGTTTGTCATTCGGTTTGTAATTTCTACAATATCTATTTTTCACCCCATAAAGTATATATATTTTGACTTGTTATGCATAGCAAAGTCGACTAAGCTGTGTTCATCTGTCTGTCCGTGTTCGGTTAAAAACAATTTTGCAAAGGTACTAAATGAGCTAGAAAATAAATTGGCTTAAATACGCCAATCGATCAAACATAGTTTCGAAAATTTTTCTACTGAAAATCTTTAAAATCGGCCCATGTCATTCAAAGCATCGGGAAAAACACCTCTATTTTTTTTAATATCATATGGACTCAATTTAGTTTAATTAAGTAACTTAAAAAAAAGAAATATATGAAGCGATAGAGAATTTTAATATAAGAAAAAAAACATGAAGTGCAAAAATAGGCACCAATATTTTTTAATTATGGGCCTCTTAACTTTTCATAAGAAAGTTCGAATGCCAATATGGTCAATATGGGTATCATTTAAAAGCCTTTAAAGATATCTTTCAAGAAAAACTTAACCCAATAAGATGATATTTTTATGTTAAATTATATATAGAACTTATTTTTTTTAAAGATTTTGCTCAGCCGAATATAGCACTATCACTTGTTTTAAAACAAATTGCAATATTGGCTTAACTTTTGGACACATGTTTCGTTGGTTGAGAATTTCGATAAACTTTCATATGAAATCTATTTTGGCTCGAAATGGTAAAAATATCTCAAATAAAATCATTAGCAATCTGAAAATATGGTTCTGCTCTAAAGTGGATTTGTGCCCAAATGAACAGTGTATGGTTTTCCATTAAAAAAAAAAAAAAAACATACAATTGTATCCCGTTTTTAACATTTTTATTTAAAATATTTTTTGTACATTATTTTGCTTTTCTTATAATTTATCTTTAAAAATTAAATTAATACCATTTTTGGCCTTCAATACCATTTGGGACATTAAAATCAATTCTTCTTTAGGATCCTTAAGGGTCACCACAAATCTTTGTAAAATTTTAACTGTTAATATTTTCATTATTATTAAAGCATATTTTCGCCCAATGCATATATGAGGACCAGCTGAGAAGGGTATATAACTAAATTTAGGTACATTTTCATAAGCTTCTTTAGAAAATCTGGCCGGCCTAAAAATCCAGGGATCATCGAATAGTTTAATATCATGGGCCAAACCGTACATATTTATCCACAACGTTACACCAGCAGCATAAGTATGTTGACCAATTTTAATTGGCTGGGTGGTTTGCCTGCCCGTTAGAGGTACTGTGGTATAAATACGTAGGCACTCTTTAATAAACAGATCTAGATATTCTAAATTGCTTAGATCGGAGGCAGTAAAATATTCATTGTATTCTAAATTATGTGCCTGTAGTTCATCTATAAGTTTTTGTTGTTCCATAGGATATTTACCCAAAGCATAGAGAACAAAAGACATGGATGAAGTGGTAGTGTCGACACCCTTTAGTTTTGGAATATTAATATTATGAAGATTTTGTTAAATTATTTTATATTTACCGCAAATACAAAAGTATTGACTTCATCTCTGACCTCTTTTAAAGATAAAGGCCGTTGTTCTATATCTGTTGTTAGCAATGTATCTAAAAGGCATTGCGGTGTTTTACGTTTAATATTCGAAACTTCTTGAGGATTTATGGCTTTTAATTTATTCAAATATTGTTGACGTTCAATGATTACTGATTCCATTAAATTATGAATGATTTGAAGATTTTTGTCCAGTTCCTTAGATGCTGACGTTTTAGTATAAATAAAGTCGGCAAATAATATAGGATTGGTCATCCGCTGAAATAATAATTCACTTGCTCTGAAAAATATTCAAAAGGAAATATAATTTTATTTATTTTTTTTAATTTTGCTGAAATTTTATTAAAAAAAAATCTATTATTCGTTGTTAGATTGGCAGAGTTATCGAACATCCAGTGGATAATAAAAAACCCGTTAAAATCTACAGTTAATCGTAGCTAAACATATAAATGAGAATGAGACCTCAAAAATTTTGAAGGAAGTAAACAGGAAAAAGTTTACACTGAAACATAAATCATTTGTTAATTCAGTGACTCATTTATGAAATGAAAGTTAATAATTTTTCACCTCAAAAGATTTTAGGAGGGTTAACTATAATTTTTTCTTCCTCAAACTGTGTGAAAGATAAATATATCAGTTTAATTATATAAACGATGCATAAATTTGCTTAACGGTAGAAGTATCCATTTTTAACATCTTAAAAAAATTCAGTTTTACAACTCTGCTTATGCTCAAAAAAATGTGCTGCCATATTAAAAAAATCTTAGTTTTACGCGTTTAACGTTATGCTTGAAGCTTTAATTTAAATTATTTTTTGTAAAATTGCTTAAAAGACCACTGCAGACTTACCTGTGAAAGGCGTTAGTATATTGATTATTTTTTTGCGATTGTAAATTTTTACCCATTGAGGTATCAATAATGGCATCCATTATACAGGGAAATATATATTCTGTTATTTCTACTGGCTTTTCTTCCAATTTACATAATATTTGTACCAAAACCTTAGCGTGTTCACAAATGATATCCGTGAAACTATTTAAAATAGAAGGATGAAATGCCGGACCCAAAGCCTTACGATGATTTTCCCAGTATTTTCCTTTAGAAATTTATTATTTTTTAATATTTGTAAGCTTTTATTTACAATATTTTTTTATTTACAATATTACCATGACTTATCAATAAACCGTTGCCAATTAGTTTGTCTAGTAATAAGAAAGTATCGGCTTTTCTTAAAGTTGCATCCTGTAAGGCCTCACGATTTTCTTCAGGCGTATGCAGAAAAACCCATAACTGCGGTCCTAGCCATAAGCGAAAAGTTTGTCCATATTTCTCTCGAAAGTTTTGAATATGAAATAGAAGTTCTAAAAAAAATTTTTTTTTGAAACAAAAATAATATTTTATAATTAATTAACTTGAATATAAAATTATGTTTTTTAATTTTTTACTTTTTCTCGAAATTTAATATTTTACTTGAAATTTCTGGTGATTTTTTTATATTTTTTTTGTTTTAATTTTATTTATTGCTAAAATATTTTAATTTTTTTTTAAAGTTGCATTTTGTTTATTTTTAAGATTCCTTGGACTTTGTGATTTCTTGTTAGATGTAATTGGAATTCGTACAAATTTTTGAAATCTTACTTTATTATCAATTCATTGATGAATAATCAAGTTTTGATTTCTAATTCCTGAATTAGTTTCTTATTGTATTTTTTTTTTATTTTTGAGGTCAGTTCGATTAACATGTAATTTTTTTTATATATTGAGATTTCCCTTTGCAATTTGAAATATGCGATTAATTCTCGAATTTGACACGAATTTTCACATTTTTGAGGTTTTACTGAACTATCCACTACTTGGTATTTTGGGTAATTAAAATTTTTTTCAGTGTATTTTTGATAAATTCGGAATTTTTAAATTGAATTTTAGGAGAGTTTTCGAGAGATTTCGGTTTTCTAGAAACTGCAATTTTTGTTGAATCATCAGTAATTTGGTTTTGTCTCTTTTTTTTAGTTTTTGCAATTTTTTTAATTTAATTTTTTTTACTTACAATTTCTTTTCCTTTATTATTAAAAAAAAATTTAAAATATTGTTTAAAAAATATTTTTTTTTAATTGTGGTAAAACACGATCTGATCTGTTAAAAATATTTAATTTTTGTAAATTTGAAAAATATTTTATTTATGTAAATTTTTTTAATTTTAATTTTTGTAGAGATTTCGAATAAATAAATTTTTCATTTTTCGATTAACTTTTAGTTTTCTTTTTTCTTTTGCAAATTTTGTCAACAATATTCCATGCTGTTCTCAATCTTGAAAACAGTCTGCTAGTTTTTTATTAATTTTCTTGTTTATTTGCCAATTCTCTGTTAATTTCTCGACGCTTCTCAGGAAGGGGACTTGCTTCATGGAAACAAGAAGTTAGAGGTGACATATCGAGTGAATACAAAACTTAAGATAAACGAGCCAATGAATAGTGTGTTGAGGAAATCACGAAATTTTTCTTTGCAACTCTATCGCTTGTGATATCTTTTTAGAAACAAAAAAATTTTAGAAAAACTTTTTTAATTCGCAATACCAAACTTCCAGCTTTGTGGTAATGCAGTGCCAGAATATTATAATACTGCCTTATCAATATGATTAGAGAACTGCCTTATCCTTTTATTGCCATATGTTAAAGGAAGTGACATCAATTGTAATGCAGATTTGACAACAAATTATATTGATGTTATACCTATGACAACAGTATAATATTTACTGGCGGAAAAAATCCAATTAATTTTATTGCTTTTGATTTATTTTAAAATATTTTTGTCGTAATATTGAATTAATATTTTATTTTTTTTATTTTTATTAAAAAAAGAAAAACAACTCACTTTGTGGGGTTAATTTTGTTATCATTTGTGCATTGCCCATAAAGGGTACAGCCCATGGACCAGGTATTTGCATACCGGTTAAAAATATTTTATACCATTTTGTCAAAAAATACACTGTGGCAAAAACTAAACAAAACACTAAAATCACAGACATTTTATTAAATGATATTTCTAACGCCTACGATTTTTTTTTAATTTGTAAGTGATTTTATTGATTTTTTGTTTTTTTCCCGCGAGCGCTTCTTTTTATATAGTAGCTTCGTTCGTTTGTAATCAAATACTAAATTAATGAATGCATGTTGAGCATTGATACGAACAATGTATTTGCAATTTTTTTCGTTTATCTTTTTGCATTATTTAAATAAATAATAAGATTATAATTATCGTATCTGTATATTGAACCACTTAAGAATGCAAAGTTGTTTGTATGCTCTTCGCTGTACGAATGCAGTATTTAGGTTTTTAGAGTAATAATCTTCTTGCACTTTGTTTTTTTTTTTAACATTTTCTTCAGGCTAAGTATGAACCTTGCGATTTGCTTATCATATTCAGTAAGAAAATTAAGTTCATTGAAAAATTTTCTGGGACAAAAAACAAATAAAATTAAGAGCAAATTAATATTTAATATTTTGCCATTTACATTAAACTTCGCATTAATAACAATTTATTTTAAATCCGAACTTGTTAAGCTGTTTTTTCAAGTCACGTTACTAAAATAACGGTTTTAAATGACAGCTAGTTTAAAATGTTTTTGCAAAAGCAAAAAACAGTATTTTTTGTATTTTAAGTATCTTGCAGTGTTGCCACGTTGGATTTTTTATATATTGTGCGCGTTTTTTGTTTTTACATTAAAAGTGATCAAATATAATAAAATTAAATTAAAATTAACAAATAAATTAAAAGTTTTTTATTGTTTTATGTATTTTAAAAATATTACTTACCTTTTAACATTTTTTATATAAAAAAAAAACAACATTGCTATCTTGTTTTTTCTCCCAATATATTTAATTTTAAATTCATATTTAACTTGATTCAATATTTTCTTTATTTATTTTTTATTTAACAATATTTTTTTTTTTTTTTAATTTTTTACACATTTTTTTTATTTTTTATTAATAAATTTATTTTTTCGACTGATTTGTTTTGTCAATCTAGATCAATTTTGAAATATTCCAGCAATTTATTTTTTAGACAAATAAGGAAGAAGCCATTAATTTTGTTTAAAAAAAAGTTATATTATTTGAAATATTTTGTTTTTAAGTGACTTTAAAAAAAATTTTATTATAGAAAATAATTAAAAGAATAAGTTTGAAAACGTTGTTAAAATTACAAATAGAAATGTTTAAGGTACTTTACTAAAATGTATCCAAAATATTTCTTGGAATATGTTTTGTAGCTAAAGACCCCAAAGAAGGTTTATTTTAAGGTTTTAATATTAAAGAAAGTATAGTAAAAAATCTGCACTATATTAAAATGGCCGCGTTCATAGTGTTGGAAAGTCGTAGAAATAATATAAAGACCACTGGCAGCAACAGCATAACTAATGAGAATTTTTTAATTTTCATAAGAATTAATATATTTTTATTTTTAATAAATTTTAAAGTAAACAAAAATAAGAGTATGTAGGCAAATAATAAGTTGAACAAAATCTATTTAATTTTGGCTAAAATTCTCTTCTTCCTTTTCTTTGTATGCAGGAAATGTAGCAAAATTACAACATATTTTTTTTTGTAAATATTCCATTTTTCTTTAATTTGTTATTTTGAAATTTTGATTATCGTTATTTTTACTTTTTTAAACTGCATCTATAATATATTTTTTTAAATATATTTTATGTATGTATTTAACTTGTTTACCAATTTTTATATGTCTGAATCCATATTAAAGCCAAATTATTATTACTATTATTTTTTTAAATTAAGCTCTGCTTAGCTTACAGTAAACTTGTAGCAAATTATTCCTTATGGTCTGTCATCATCTGTCCTCTGCATAATTCTCACTCTTTGTGTATGTAATTATCCGATGTTGGGATGTTCTTTTTTTCAAGTTGTGAAATTTACTTCTTTCATTTATTTTTACTACTGCATAGTTTTTTTTTTTTTATTTGGGTACTTTTTTTCTTGTTTTAAGTAATAAAATATAATTATAAAATAAAAATTTTAAAATATCTACACATTTATTTCATTCAATTAATAACAGTAAAAGCGATAACTTTTATTTTTTAATATAATAAATATATTTATGTTTATTATTCTATATAAATATATGCAAGATTTTTAATTGATTTTTTATTTATTTATTTTTTTTTTAATGTTTTACTCCTTTAAGGAAGTATTGTTTTTCTAATTATTTTTTAATATTTATGCAAATCATGCAGATTCGTATCTCGATGATTGAGTTTATTAAAATTAACAAAATATTAAAAATCAATAAAATTAATTTAAAAAAAATAAAAAAAAAATTAGTAAACTAAATGAGAATTTTATGAAAAAAATAAATAATCTCATTTTGATTTAACTTCACGTTTTATTTTATATTCTAAACTTATTAAGAATAAAATTATTTAAAAATTTTTGTGTTTATTTTTTAAGGAAGTAGAAAAAATTAGTCACTACCATAATAAAAAACAGCTTAACCCGCATCGCTACATTTCTTCTCAGCATTCTTGGCAATTTTTTATTTTTTTTATTTTCTATACCCTTCACCACAGATAGGAAAAAGGGTATAATTAAGTTTATTATTCCGTTTGTAATTTCTACAATATCTATTTCCGAGCCCATAAAGTATATATATTCTGAGCTCTTATGCTTAGCGAAGTTGATTGAGCGATGTCCGTCTGCCCGTCCCTGTTTGTATTGAAATCAACTTTGCTAAGGCACTAGATGAGTTAGAGAAAATTTAAATACGCCAATCGATCAGATATAGTTTCGAAGGAGCTGCTATTGAAAATCAGCAATCAATGTCCTTTATTGTAGCGGGCAATACGCCAGGCCTGTCTCTAATAATTCCATATAATTTGGGACAATAAGGCAACTCCCAAAAAAAAAAAAAAAAAAAAAAAAAAAAAAAGCAAATATATGAGGCGATAGAGAATTAAAAAATAAGAAGAAAAAAAAATCAAGAGAAAAAATTGGAGCTGGCCCATATTTTCCGAGTTATGGGCCTCTAAACTTTTCATGGAAATAAGATTTTATGGCATATTTTTGAAGATATCAATATGGGTGTCATATAAAAGCTCTTAGAGTTCTAAATTAAAAAAAAACAATGCTTAACCCATTAAGAGCCAGCGAAATTTTTATGTAGTACCTTCTTTTTTTCTAATGTTTTAATTCTTTGTCACCTCATTTTTTTTTTTTTTGTTTGTTTTTTATTTATTTATTTTTTTTTTTTTTTTATTGGAGTTACTTTAATAAACTGGATTTACATATGTAAGTGGTGAAGAGTCTTATCCGAATATATCACTCTTGACTAGTTTTTCCTCTAAAATAATAAAAAGAATTTAACTCTGGCGCAAAGTGGCCAGTCATACCAAATTTTTTTGAAAACTGGCAACTCTCTCTATTGAAAAATTTCCCAGCGCACAATTTAACATTTTCAAATGAATTTGATTTTAAAAAGTGTGTAAACTGGTGGAAAAAAATAGGTTTTTTAAAAGATTTTTTATTTTCTAACCTTTTGTTTTCTTTGTTTCTCTTAAAAATTATTGTCAATTTTATTAAAATAAAACAGAAAAAAAACGTCATTGTAAAGCATTATATTTAATTTAAACGATAATTAATTAAAATATATATAAAGATAAATATAATAAATGTATAGATATAAAACAAATATGAATAATAAGTATTTTTTTTTAATTGAAAGCGTTTTTATATTAAAAATATTTTAAAAATTATAATAAAAAAAAATTATACAAAAATTGCATTTAAAGGAAAAGTTTATTTAATATTTAATATTTTTTTGTTTTGTTCTTAAACTAAAATACAACAAAGTTAAAAGACATGAAAATGGGAAAGTGGGAAAGAGGGAAATTTAAAATATAAAACAAATTCTATATTAAATTACAACAAATTCGAGTTTTTTCTCTTTTGACTTAACAAAAACAAAAAAAATTTTTTTTTAAAAACAAACATATTTTCAAATATCACAATTAAGAACAAAATATTAAGAATTATAAATATAATAATAAAGAATTAAAATAAGTCTCTTTTTTAATATTTAAGAGCTTAAGAACTGGTATTATGGTTTAAAAACTACTTGCTACTTTTGGTTATAAAACAAAATTAAAAAAAAATTTTAAAAATACACAGATTTTTTTGTATTTATTTTTTTATGTTAAAATTGTAAAGATAAATTTGTTGTTACAAAAAAGAAGGCCTACAAAATAATAACATTAATAAAAATAATATTGTAGCAATTTTTAAATATTTTATATTGATGTTTTACTTTTCAAAACTAAAACAATTACTACTAAAACAATTCTACAGAAAGAATTTTTTAAAAATTCTTTTTTCACTTACATTTTACAAAAACAATTACGTTAAAAAAACAAACATACACACAAAGACAGGAGATTTGTTTAAATACAAAAATTAAGGATTTTAAGCTAAAGGGCGGATGTTTTTTTTAATACTTTTTTAAAATTTTTTTTGTTGTTTTGGAAAGGAATATTTTTTTTGAGGTTTAAGGGAAATTTAAATTTAGAAGAAATAAATTAAAATTTTAATTGTCATGTTTTACGTGGCGGTGTAGGAGGAGGCGGCGCATAATGATGCCTCATCATGTCTTTGGAAATGTTTTCGTAGGCTGAAAAATGACGGGAGTAAACAATTTGAACAAACCGGGCCGGGAGGATGAGACCTGCTTACCTGTCTGTTGTTGTTGTTGTTGCTGGTGGTGGTGTTGTAAAAGCTGCTGTTGTTGCAAAAATTGTTGTTGTTGTTGCTGTTGTTGGGAAGGATTCATAATTTGTTGCTGTTCGTTGTGCTTTGGTGTTGTTGTTGTATTGTTACTTTGAAATACATCGTTGCTATATAATTGCTGCTGTTGTTGTATAGATGTTATAGTGGCTGCATGTTGTTGTAACTTTTGTCGACTACTTGGTGTTGTGGGTGAAGGTAATGGCATTTTGGCAAATGCTTGTTTCGATGTATGATTTATGCTGTCATTAATGCTATTGCTACTGCTACTGGAACAATTTATAATTGTTTGGTTACATTGTTGTTGTTGTTGTTGTTGTTGTTGTTTGCCACCTAAACTTAAATTAGGTGGCAAAGGAGATCTTTGTGTATCATTACCAATTTCGCCTGTATATCTAAAATAAAAAATAAAAAATTAGTTCCAAATTAAAACATGTTTTAAGGCAGGACTGCTTTTCTAGAATCTAAGTTTTGCACGTTAGAAAAATTTTTAACAAAAGAAAAGGATTCCAGCTCACAGACAACAACTCGGCGTTTAGCAAAAGTAAAGATAAGAGTTATGGATGTAAACTATAATCTCATGCTGAGAGGTTTAAGGCCATCTGAACCACACACAGCAGCTACGACGGCATTTATTTTAAAACAGTCAGAGGAGAAATTGGACTAAAACCGCAGCCAAGGACATTTGTAACTATACAACGGCCATGGGAGTAATTGAAATCAAACTGCAGCCAAAAGGATACCTCGTGAGAGGCCTTGCCAATAGCAAGTGTATCAAATGACTCCTTAAGTCCTCTGTTTCGAATTTAAGAACTTGGACGAGTAGTCAAAAAGCCCCAACCATTACAAAACACAAACACTTTCTAATTTAATAAAAACTAAAAATGAAATAAAAAACTTACTTAATATTTGTGTATTCACGACCCACTTGTAAACTTTGCTCTTCGGCCCGTTTACGCTGTATAAGTGTTTGTATATAATGTTGGACAGCGTAATAAACAAATTTATATTGTGCTTCCGTTTGTACTAAGCCAGAACGTTGAGAACGTACCATCTGTATTGTGCGTTGTATATCGATTTCAGTGTCTAAACCTTAAAGGAAAAATAGAAAAAAAAATTAAATAAAAATTTTACAAAAATTCGTCAAACACAAAAAAGTGAGGTTATAAATATTTATAAAATTAGTTTATTCGAAAACCTTTTTCTATGCATATAAATATTTTTAATAATATAACTAAACTTTAATGTTTTTAATTTTTTTAACGTTTTTACATATGTATTTGCAAAAATTGCAAATATTGAGGTTAAACACGAATAAAAATTAATTAAAATCTTTGGTCAATATTAAATACATTTAAATAATAAATCGACCTTAAGAGTTAAGGCTATAATTGTTAAAAACTTTTCATTAATAAATTTAATTTTCCTGCAATCGTTTTTGTCTGTTTTTGCAAAACTTACAAACATTGAGGTTAAACACGATAAAAAAAAAAAAAAAAAATTCATTATTAATAAAAGTGAGCTATAATAAAATTTTAGCCCTGTTTCTTAACAGCAAAATAAAAAATTTTACTTCCCTTAAACTATAAAAACTTTAAAATAACGATTTTCAAGTTTCAAAAACATTGAGGTTAAAATCGATAAATTATTTATATTTCTTTTAAAATAAACTTACCATGTCTGTCGATTTGATCTAAAATCATATCGATTACAATAAAGGTACCCGTACGTCCAATGCCAGCTGAACAATGTACACAAATTGGACCCTATTTGAAAATAAATTTTGAAAATTTTTTATAATGAATATTTTTTAAATATTTTGTAGATTCTAAAAATAGTGTAAATTTTTAATTTAATTAAATTGTAAACAGTTAGGTATTGAAATTTAATACATTTAAAATTATAAACATTTTTAAAATTCAAAAAGTTTGTGATGAAAAGAAATAAGGATTCGAAATTAAGGTTTTTAAAAAAAAAATTCCAAAATATTTTTTAAATAATTTATGTAAGTAATAAAAAATTTTGTTTTACCGGTTTGTCGCCTGCTTGTGTCAATTGTCCCTGTTTGGTGTTGACATCCTGAAGAAAATTTAAAACACAGCCGGGATCAGCGGGCACCCCATGATCTGGCCACACTTGAAAATGATAATGGAATATACGTCTTTCGGGCTGATCGCGCCAAGAAAATAGAAATTCCCTTAAGGTATAATCATTTGTGGAATTCTCGGAGATACATTGAATTTTGGCGGGTCCAAACTGTTTACACTGACCCTCATCAGGCCAATATTTGGCGCATTTATTTTTGCCCCTTTCGAATTCTTTGGTTGTCATAACAATGACACGGGTATTTTCCTGCCAAATCATATTCCAAAAATCGGTTACAGTATTGGCCAAACAACCCTGCGTAGCGATGTAGGTCTTAAACATTTCCCTTTCCGTTAAATCGTTGCTGTTCTTTTTGTTAAGAGGTCTAGAGGCTGCAGTAGCAACGCTGCTACTATTTGGATTAATGGGACGTGGCGGTAATTGCTGTTGTATAAGACAGCCATTGCTATTGCCCATTAAGGCTGAATTGGTTAAAGATTCGCTACGTTTATGTTGCTGTTGCTGTTGTTGTTGTTGTTTACTAAGATTATCGTTTTTCTTGTTACAGGTGGTGCAATTGCTGTAGGGCAGTGTGGCCGTTTTTACAGCACACTGGACGCAGGTTTTGTTTAATATTTGACAGTTGGGGCAATTCTTTTGCATTTGAGCCGCTGTACAGGCAGGACACGAAGAGACCATGGCATTGAGACTCTCTTGAGAGGCATTCATATTGTTTTGTTCACCATCGGTGGGCAAGCGTATATAATTGGCGTTGATATATTCAGCGCCATGTATAGTGTGATCAACATCATTGAGTTTAACACGAGTGTGGTCGTCTAAAATGGATAATCGTTGTTATAATTTTTTTTTTTTGTTTAAGAGAAGAGTGTTAGAAAATATAAAAACTTACAGGGTAAAATATTTCTATAACGATTTTTATTGCGATTTTCCAATTTATAGCCCTCATTGCGAGAGAATATATCACGGCTGTCTTGTTGTAGAGCTTCAAATTCTTCCCAAAAGCCACCCTAAAATAAAAAATTATTTAAAATTAATATTTTAACAAAATTATTTATTGGTTCATTTATTTTCTTAATAATTTAATAAAAAAAACTTTAATTATATAAAATCTATTGCCTTTTAACCACATTAATCAATAAATTTTTAATAATTAAATTATTATTAAAAAAAAACTATAAATCAAGCTCTAACCGCAATTTCGATTTAAGTAAAAATAAAATTAATTATTATTTTGCATTAAATCCATAAACAATACATGAAATTCCTTTGTATTTTAAACAATTGCTGTCAATTGCTTCTTCTGTCAGAAAGAAAAGCAAAACAAAAAAAAAAATAAAAAAACATTTGACAACCCGCAGAGGTTTTTGTTTTAAAAAAGCGAAAAAGCTCCATACAAACTTGAAATAAAAAAAGCCTTAAAAGGTGAAAACTACTAACAACATTTACAAATAAAACAATTACAATAGAGTTAACAGTTAACTGACAATGATTAGAGACACAAACCGAAATGTTTCTTTTAATTGATTTTATTTGTTTAAAGATATTTTTTTTTTTTTTTTGTTAAATGATTTGTTGATTACCTTAACCAATTGTTCTACTCTGGCATTAATGCCAGCTGCTGTAATGCGTGTGGCATTGAAAGGTTGTCGCAAATGTACCACAGTGCCACAAGTTTCTACCATGGGATTGCGTTTGTAATGTTCTATTAATTCGGACAAAGTGTTGAAAGGTTCACCGCCACCAACATCGTATTTGTTGTCCTAAAATAGAAAAGAAAAATAAATATTGAAAAAATACGCTCGAAATTAAAATAACATAATTGATATAAATTTAGTAATTATAAAAATAATCGATACTATATTAAAGATTTTCAAATAAGCTAAAAAGTTATCGAAACATTGATTTAAAGTTTTTCTGATTGTTAATGATTTTTCATTTAATTTATTGTATCGAAAATATTATATCGAATACATAAAGAGTATGAATTTTTATTCAGTGGTAAGGTTTTTAATTGCTTTTCTTATCAATAATAAAAGAGATATCGATAGCTTTAAAAGTTATCGATAGCTTAAAGAGTTATCGATAACATAAAAAGTATAAATTTTCATTTAATGATAGTTTTAATTTGTTCTTTCTATCAATAAAAAAAGTTATCGATACCCTTAAAAGTTATCGATAGCAAAAAGTTATCGATAAAGTTATCGATAACATTAAAAGTTGTATAATTTTCTGGAATAGCATTAAATATATATTAATTTCATTTTGAGTAGCTTTCCTAATTTTTTATATAATTCGTGCAGAATAATCGATAACTTTTACATTTTCATTAAGCGCCCAATAATTGAAAAAGAATTAACAATTAATAAAAACAAAAAAACTAACAATTAAACTGATTACTAAAACTTCCAAGTTATCGATTACTTTTCTATTATCCTTAAATTTTTCCGATAACTTTATAAACACTTTAGCTACTTAGGAAATTATTTTTATTATATTGAATTAAATATTTTTTATATTGCTTTAGCACATTAAATTTATAACAAGGATGATTTAAAGTTTTTCCGATTGTTAATGATTTTTAATTTAAATTATTGTATCGAAAATATTATATCGAATACATAGTGTATGAATTTTTATTCAGTGGTAAGGTTTTTGATTGCTTTTTTATCAATAATAAAAGAGATATCGATAGCTTTAAAAGTTATCGATAGCTTAAAAAGTTATCGATAACATAAAAAGTATAAATTTTCATTAAATGATAAAGTTTTGATTTGATTTTTTATCAATAATAAAAAGTTATCGATAGCAAAAAAGTTATCGATAGCCTTAAAAGTTATCGATAGCCTTAAAAGTTATCGATAACAAAAAAGTTATCAATAACATTAAAAGTTCTATAATTTTCTGGAATAGCATTAAATATATATTGATTTCATTTTGAGTAGCTTTTCTAATTTTTTTGTATAATTCGCGCAGAATAATCGATAACTTTTACATATTCATTAAGCGCCCAGCAGTTGAAAAAGAATTAACAATTAATAAAAATAAGAAACTAGCAATTAAACTGATTATTAAAGCTTCCAAGTTATCAATTACTTTTCTATTATCCTTAAATTTTTCCGAAAACCTTAAGAAAACTTTAGATTTTTAGGAAATTATTTTTATTATATTGAATTAAATATTTTTACTTAAATGTTTACGATTAATAATCGATTATTTTTAAGTTCGATAACTAAATATGTTTACGATTAATAATCGATTACTTTTAAGTTCGATAACTAAAAAAATTAAATTTTATTTATATTTTGAAACAAACTTTCATTAAGTATTTAAAAAATTGGTAAAAAAATATCATTATAATACAAAAATATTATCGATTACTTTTCTGTTATCGATAAAAAAATCAATTTAATTTTTGTTACTTCTAATAAAGTTTATTTTAAAATGTGATTCCTTATCGATTTAGTTTTTTTTTATTGTTTTCATAAATTTCTCAGCTTATTCATGTTTAAAAAAAAATTTTGAGAAGGGCTTGCAATGAGTAATAAAACTTTCGTAAATATTAATTTCAAAAATGCCTCAAAAAAGTCGAAAAATAACTATCGATAATACAAATAAGATATTAATAAATAATCACTTAAACTTAATTTTTTTTTAAGCAATTGATAATTTCTGTTTTTTCTTTTTTTTTTTTTTTTGTTAACTGGTTCTGTAACTTCGTATTTAAAAATTTAAAATTTTATATATTTACTTATTTACTTATTTAAATTACAATATTTATAATTAAACTCAAACATAATAAAGTAAATTGTACAGTCAAAGGAAGCAAATATTTGACGAATTAAACGTAAAACTAAAAAATTAGAATTCAACGCGAAATAAATTTGTTTCAGGCGAACATTCGTTAAGTTGGAGAGTTTCAAATTACTTAAGACATTTATACATTTGAATGGATGTTTTATAAATTTTAGACTAAACATTTAGCAAAATTATTGATTAGGCTTATGAAGTCAAATATTTGCTTCATCAGACCTTAACTCAAATCGTTGTCATATTTGTAAATAAAAAATTTTTTTCAGCATTAGAATTGTAAATATTTTGTTTTTGTAAAAAAAAAAAAACAAAAATAAAATAATAATTATAAATACAAAAATCATTATTATCATTATTATTTTATTTGTTGTTGTTCAAGGTTATTAGTCAATAAGGAAAAACTTTTTTTTTTGTATTCGCAATTACATACAAACATTTTATATGAACTTGAAATAATGTTTTTGTATTACAAACGATTGTATTGATTTTTTCGTCAGTCATGAATTTTATTTTTAAAAACGTACTTAAGCTGAGTGTTAAGTGAAAGAATATGGGAAGTTTTTAAAAGAAAGCAAATACGACTTACCTGCCAACGTATCATGACATGCGTTACTTTATCATCTGTGCGAACGGATAAAACAAAATCACCTGGTTTTGATTGAGATTCACGTACCAGAAATGAACCATTCTTTCCACGTTCCAATAACAATTTTTCACCTTCTTTGCCAGAAAGATTGCCATGAAACCATCTAAAATGAAATATAAAAACAACAAGTACAAAAATTATTAAAAAAAAAATACTACAAAATATGATTAATTTTTTAAAGTAAATTTACATTTTAACTTAAACGATTTTGTTTTTGTTTATTTATTTTTTTTTGTATCATAAAATTCAATTCAATTTTCAAGTCCTTTTCTATGGCCTAACAATTGTGTACTAATTGCTTTCGTTTTTTCATGCTGACACATTTTCAAAAAAAAAGCTTTTGCGAGTTTTCAATAGTATTTACCTTTATTTTCTAAACACACATTTATAACGATAAGCGACAGGCGGCAAAAGTGAAAACTACACTTGTATTTTTTACATACAAAAATTATGTCAAATTTGTTAGTTTGTTTTTATAAGAAAAAAATTATACATTTCAAAAATTTTAAATCAAAATGGGCGTGGCAACTGCCATTAAAAGAATAAACTTTTTAACTTTAAAATTTAAGTATTTCTATCCACAAAGTTTTTGAAGAAATGTATAAAAGGTGCTTAAAAAACTCTTGTGTTGAATCCAAAAAGCATGGAACGCACTTTCCATACAAGAGGTTGAATCCTTATGCTTTATATTTAGGTTCTTGCAACCTACATACATACTCAAAAATAAGATTTGATAAAAAAGTGTTAAGATCTGGTACCTTCTATACAAACTCTTACCTATTTCGAAAAAAAGTAAAAGCTTTTAGTTAACCCGTCAGAAAAAATGGGTCAGAATGATATCTTCTTTGCCATGGTTAAAAATTAAATAAAAACATGATTTTTGTTTCACTTTTAAAAGTTTAAATTTATCCTGTAAACTTTTTAAAAACAATCAAATTGGTTTTAATACAACCTTAAAGCTAAACTCGGAAATCCTTGAAAGCAAGATTTTAAAATTATTTCTATTTTTTAATTTTTAACCAATAAATGTTTTTAATAAATTTAATTTTTTTTAACTTCTGTAAAATGTGTGTTTTCCTTTTTTATTAATTTTTTTTATACTCTGGCAACACATTTATATCAGGTGTTTTTGCAGTTGACATTTAAATTGCATTTATAGTTTTTGTGTTGGCTTTTCTGTCTCTCACTGTTTTTCTTTTATCACACCACCTTATAAAGTGCACTTAAAAGAGAGAGAGAGAGAGAGAGAGAGAGTGTGTGTGTGTGTTTAGTTAAAATGCTATTCATATTTGTAAACATTTGAAAAGCTTGTTGTTGCTATTTCAGTTGTAGTGTTCTCTTATTGCAACAATTTTTATTTGTAAAAAAAAAACATCAAGATAATAAATTGAAATTTTATTAAATTTAGCCATAAATAAAATAAAATTGATATTATAAACCTACTTATTTTAAAATTACTTTATTTTTTCGAAAATTATTTAATTAACAAAGTCACAGTGTGCGTGTACTTTAACAAAGGGGTAAAAAAACTTATTCTTTTGTATTTGTTGCTCATTAGTTTTTAATTTTTTCCTTAATTACCTCCTTAAGTTCTAGACAAAAATCTTAGCTTCATTTTTTTAGCTTTAAATAAAGTGACCAGATAAAATAACGATTTTAAAGACATTTAGCCAAGCTTCCTTTATCAATCCGACTGCCATTTGTTTTGGTCGATGATTAGGGGATTAATCAGTTGTGGCACAAAACAAAAAATGGCGAAAAACAAAGCTTAAAGAAAATGGGTAGCTGCAAAATTAATTTTTTGATTATTTTTTACAGAGAAAACAACAATCAAAAAAAGAAAATACCAAAAAATGTTGACAAAATGGCTGTCCTATTTGTCTGCAGGCTAGACGTAATAATGCAAATATGTAATTCTTATCTTAAAAAAGATTATCAATCATGTAATTTAAAATTAAGGAATAGTAAATATTAAGATAAAGTGGCCAATTTAAATTAAGGAAAATTTCTGGCAGCTCTAAACACAGAGTCAACCACCTGTTTGTTGTTTAACCAGCACGTGTAGCGATTGTTGTTGCCGTTATTATTTTTTCTTATTGATTTTATTAAGAGAAATAAAAACATGCACACAAAGAATAATTTTGGTAGAAAACAAAAAAAGAGTGCATAATAAAATGCAAGAAAATAAAAAAGAACTAGTTCAACTCTCTTTTAAAACGCAATAGGTATTTTTTGTTAAAAAATAAAAATAAAAAAATAAACCGGTTTAAATAAAGTGAAATAGCTTGAATTTTATTTATTTAACTTAATAATTTTAATATAAATTGCGTTTTTAAAACAAACAAATTGTGAATAGTTTTTGTAATGGAAAATTTGGTTACATGCTAAAATTTCTAATTAATTTGCGTAAATAAAAAAAAAACAGAAAGAGGCAAGCCAAAGAGAGCGAAATAATAAATAAAACATGAAATAAAGGAAACTAAGAAAAGAACAACAAAAACTTAAAAAACCGGCTAAACGTTTGGTAAACAAAGTAATAAAAATGTACAAAAAAAACGTTGTTAAAGGTTATTTAATGTATTTTTTTTAAGTTTTTATTTTTTTGTTTGTTTATTTGTTGCTTATTGTCTCTTAATAATTGCAAGCATTTATGAATGATTCAACTAGTTTTAATACTTAAGAGGTAGAAAGGTAAGGAAATCACTATTTTAAAGTCACTATTTGTAAATATGGTCGTAAACAATCAGCACGTTGTGGGCACATATGTATGTATGTATGTTTGTATGAATGCATATATGGCAGCTGACATATTTATTATGCAATAATTAAGAAGGAAATTTTGTTAAGCACAATATCCGGGTTATAAAAACAACAATTTGCAGGGTCAAAATACATTTTTTTTAATTAATTATGGATCTTAAAATAGATAGAAAACACTTAAGTAAACTGTAATGAAAAGCTTAAACTGAAATAGGCAATAAAAGCCATTGAAAAAAATAATCACAATAGAGGGGAAGGAATACATTTATATGTAGATATGTTTGTGTGTATGTTTTCTCAAATATTTTCATGTTTGGCAAATTTAATCCTTAACTTCCTTTAATAGAAAACATTTTTGTTCAAAAAAAAAAAAAAAAAAAAATTAAAAAAAAAAAATTTTTTTAATAATTTTTAAGTTAATTTTGTTTTTTCGCTAACCAACAAAAAAAATATTTTTAGTAAATATAATAAAAAAACTATAACCAATAATGTTTTTAAACTAATTTATCTGAAATAATATAACAAGCGAAAATAATAATTTAAATATTTTCTGGAAATCCTGTGGAAAACGCTATTGACTCCGTTATAATATCAAATTCATTTTGGAAATGACAATTATAAATCTAGATATTTATTATAATGGCAAACAAGTCTAAGCCCTCCCTGTACCAAAAAAAAAATCATAATCATAAACATATCTGTCTAATAATTTTTTCTAATAAATGAATTCATCATCACTACCACCTGGTAATTGATTCACCTTGACCTGTATTTTTGTAAACTACTTTAAAACTTCTAATGAAAATTAAATAAAAATTAATTATTTTTATTTTTTTTATGTTTAATTACTTAAAAAAGCTAACTAAATATTTAGTTAACATAAAATTTATACACCCAATTTTTAATTTTTTTAGGTGACCTCGTTAAAAAAAAACAAGAAATAAATTTAAATAAATCAATATAAAATAATTTTTTGAAAATTAATAAGTAAATAAAAAATATAAAAAAAGAAAATTAATATGATACACAAATAAAAAATTTAAATAATAAAAACAAGGGCTTAAGCTTCTCAACTTATAGAATTAGAAATATTCAAATATTTTTATATATTTGCAATTATACAAATCATTTAAATAATAATTTTAGTGGATTCTATAAGCGACTTGTTGTAAAGAAGAACATTTATTTTACTGTGATGTTTGTCTAATAAATAAAATATTAAAAAGCTTTTAAGATCGTAAAATAAATGTATTATACAATTTATTCATAAACATTCAGTAGTAAAAGCAAAAAGAACACCAAAAGTACGCTAAAGATAGTGAACAAAAAAATACAAAGGCTGCTCTATATATTTCTGGCCTAATAGTGAAAATGCGAATATTTATAATCAAAAATGGTTTTATTGTTTTTCAAAGTATTCTCCAGCATGATTTTTACACTTTTGCATGCGCTCAAACCAATTGTCGAAGCACTTTTTCCACTCCGATTCAGACACCTCTAAAACATGGTTTTTGAACACTTCAACAGCTTCTTCTGGCGACGAAAATCGTTGACGAAGCATTTTTTTCTTGATGTGCGGAAACAAGAAGAAGTCATTAGGTGCCAAGTCAGGGCTGTACGGCGGATGACCCATTAATTCGACGTTTTGACCGGTCAAAAACGCTCTGGTTTGAGCCGATGTGTGAGAGCTCGCATCGTCATGGTGAACAATGATTCGTCTTCTCTTGTTGGTTTTTCGAATTTCTCCGATGACTTCAGGCAAACAAATTGTAGTGTACCACTCAGAAGTGACCGTCCTACGTTGCTCAAGCGGAACAGTCGCCACATGACCAGTTTTGCCGAAGAAACAGGCGACCATTTGCTTCGAAGTGCTTCTTCCACGAACAACTTTCGTTGGATTTTGCTCGTCTTTGAAGACCCACACGGTCGATTGTTGTTTCGTTTCGGGCTCATACGCATAGATCCATGATTCGTAACGTGTGAAGATCTTATAAACGTCTTTTGAAGCACCGCAATCGTAATTTTGCATCACGACACGAGCCTTTTTTTGAGCGACTTTCAAATTGTGCGGGATCCAACGAGAACAAACCTTTTTTACGGGCAGGTATTCATGCAGTATCGAGTGTATGCTGGTGGAAGAAATGTCCCAGGATGTCTATATCTCTCGATATGTCGCATGTCGATCTTGCATTATGAGTTCACGCACGGCATCAATGTTCTCTGGCACAACAGGCGTTTTTGGACGACCTTCACGGAATTCGTCTTTGAGCGAGCTTCGGCCACGATTA
The DNA here is from genome assembly GCA_937654795.1 of Cistogaster globosa. Taxonomy (NCBI): domain Eukaryota; kingdom Metazoa; phylum Arthropoda; class Insecta; order Diptera; family Tachinidae; genus Cistogaster; species Cistogaster globosa. Next base: position 7,684,816 of record OW569406.1, read on the forward strand.
AATTCATTATTCCAATTTTTCAAAGTCCTATAGGATGGTCCTTCATTGCCATACAAAGATTTAAGTTCATCAATGCACTCTTGTCGTAATAATCCACGTCGAAAGTTGTGAAAAATGATGGCACGAAAATGTTCACGAGTTAATTGCATTTTTTTCTATATTAATTTTTTCAAAACGTTTTGAGTACGATTATGCTTAAAAATTACAAACTTTCCAATGGAAATGTCAGATTGCACTCGGCAGCACTCAGTGTTGCCAGGCCAGAAATATATATAGCAGCCCTCGTAAGAAAGGGAATAGAATGTTATTATTTTTAAGTATTTCGCTAAAATGTTCCTATTTAATAACGAACGACAAGCGCCTAATGGCAAAAAAAAAAAGAAGAAAAAAATTAAGAAAATAATAAATGTTCATCATTCACAATAACCCTCTTCGCTTATTTTAAACTTTAAAATTTTTATGGTTCTCTTAGGTAAACTTTAAATATATTACAATGTTAAAACGTATTAAAACGTTAAAAAATAAAATCTTTTAAATGCCACACAAAATCAAAACTTATTGAAAATAATCATTCACAGTAAAATTTGGCTGAAAAAGAAAAGTTTAACAAAAAAAAAAAAAGAAGCTATAATTTCTTATAAATTGAATATATATTCATTACATTGAAAGAGAAATAATTAAAGCACAAAAGAATAAAAAAAATTCTATGTTAAAAATATCATTCACAATAACTATACTTAAAAAAAATTTCAGACTACAAGGCCATATAATATAAAAATGTTTTTCTCTCTAAAAACTTTTAATTTTGATACTGATGAAGTAAATCACAAAGAAACAACAAGAAAGTAAAGAATAGGAAGAGGAAATCATTCACAATAACAGCAGCTTCAAACATTGACAAAAATATATAAATTTGTATAAGAACAAGAACAATTTACTAAAGGTAAACAATACCGTAAATATTATTTAAAACATTCACAATAGTCCCTGCTACAACGAACAAAGCATTAAAATTTTTTTAAAAGAAAAAATTAATAAAGTTAAAGTACTTAAAAACATTATTATAAAGTGTTTAACTAATTAAAAAGCATTTAATTTATTTAATTTGTTTTACAATTTTCTATGACACATGTTAAATGTAATTTCATCATTCACTTAATACGGTGTCCTTAAGACAGATTATAATAAAATAAAAACTTTGATTAAATGAATAAATTAAATGCCATTTTAGTTAAAGTATTAAATAACTGGAAACAACACTTTCTATATACTCATGCTCTCTTAAATAAAAAATAATAAAATAATGGAGAGTGTTGGATAAATATAATAGTTTCTTCCTGCTCGCTTATTAAAAAAAAAGTAAAAATAATTGCAATAAATACAGTAACAAGATCAACAACTTTTTCTTTCATAAATTATTGGTGGTGTGTGCCAAAAATCCTCATACGATTTTATTTAAAGAGAAACAGCCTCCTCCATTTTTTAAATGTTCAATTGTTTGTGTTTAATGTTGCCATACCTACGCTACAACTAAATGGCGACGATTTAAAAATCTGGCTTAAATTTTGGGACATTTAGGTGAATAAAAAGTTTCTTAAACAAATTTTTTGTTTTTTTCTTGGGAAATAGAAAAAATAAAAAGAAATAAAAATTGGTTATACAATCAATGGGTTGATTAAACACCACGGATATTTATACGGATCTGATATTGATAACAATTTTTTGCTTAAAAAATTTCATTTTCTAAATCAAGGATTTTAACGAAAAATCGTTTTTTTAAAGAATATTTAAATTTTTTTTTAATTCGGCCAGAATATTCGGATTACTTTTATTATGTAAATCTTTAAACCTGATAAATATTCTAATAATATAATTTACTAAAAAGTCATAAGATAATAAAAAAACTGTTATTCGAATAATCGGATAACTGAAAACCGGATACCAAAATAATCGAATAACGAGAATTTTATTATACAAAGGAATCGTATGTTATTAACATTTTAAAACATGAAATATTTGAAAAAGACTAGTTATTGCAAACTTTTTAAATTTTAATTCAAGCAAAAAAAAAAAAAAAATTATAAAATCGAATAACATATTGTTAACCCGGATATTAATATTATAACAGGAAAAGTATAAGTAAATTTAGGTATAAAAAACTTTTGTAAATATAACTTTGAAGTCAAAAAATTTATGTATTTTCTTGAGTAAAAACAAATCGAGCAATAACGAATAAACGATTAAAAAATATTAAGTTACCCGAATAAAATGTTGAAATTGAAACTTAAAAATCTTTTCTTTACTTTTTTTTATGAAATTTAATTATTTTGCCCATATTATTTTGTATATTTCGTTAATTTTTTTTAATTTTGTTTTTTTTTTTTTTTTTGTATTAAAAAAAACACAAACGTTAAAAAATTTATATTTTTAAATACGGAAAAACAAATAAATGTTTGAGCGGGTAAACATATAATCCGGTAAATATATATTCCATTACTTAAATCAAATTTGTAAATTTATTAATGTTTTACTTTAAAAAAAGCTTGAGAAAAAAAACTTGTAATTATGATTTAAAAAATGTTATTTTTTTAACACTTCAAAATTTTTTAAATTATTATTAAACTTAAAAAATTTGTTTAAAATCTAATTGTCATATTTTATGTCAATTAATTTTAACAAAACATTTCAATCAAAAGATGTTATTTTGTTTTTCAATTTATCACTTTTAATTATTAATGCATTCAGAAAAGTGTGGGTTAAATGTTTTTTAAATGATTTAAAGAAGATTGACGTTATAACATTTAAAAAAAAATACTACACAAGTTTAATTGTTTTTTAAAGATTAAGAAAAGAAAGCTTTTAAGTTAAATGGGCAATTAATTAAAAGTGTGAAAAGTCTGAAAAAAATATTGCAAACACTGAGAGAAAAAAATAGATTAAAGATTTTTTTACAAAACTAATAATTTTTAAATGATCATCATTAGCAGTATCTAATGGTTTTATGAAATAAAAATATAAAAATAATTAACACAATCATGAAAAAATGTATTTTGTTAAAAAGGAAATTATCGCTTTTTAAAAAATGCATAAAACAAAACAAACTTGTAGAAAATAAACAATTTTAGTTTTGTTTTTTAAATAAATATAAATAAATAAATTCGACTAATGTTTAACATTTTTAGGAAGTCACGTATTTAACAAGTATATATTTTTTTGACAGGATTTAAATGTTAAACAAAATTTAAAATTCTAAAAATTCAAAAACGAAACCACTCACAAATAAACGTCTGTTTTAAAGGAATAAAAAATTTAAAATTTTACGTAAAAAATGTAACAAAAATCATTTAAAAACCAAAAAACTTGGATAATCAATTACAAAAAAAAATTAAATAAATAAATAAATTATATCGAAATATGTGTGTGTATTTCTAGTTGAGTTAAATTTAATTTACAAATTTGTAAACGAATATGTGAGATTAAAACAACATCTGCTTACCATGTTGACATTGACATTTTTAACTTGATGTTAATTTTTTTTTTAATGTAAATAATTTTTTTATTTTCATTTAAAGCAAACTCAATTGTGTGGAAATTAGTTCGAAGTAGAAAATATTGACATAAAATAAATTGCAAAAAAATTTGCAAAAAATTGCAATGAAAGTGCAAGTTCAAATCATAAAAACTATAAAATAAAAGTTTAAAATTAATACAAAAAAAACGAACAAACTATAATTCTTTTAATAAAAAATACCTACAAAGCTTAAAGTAAATTAACATAAACCAAAGGTCAACAAAACTTCTATATCTACACATATGTATAAACTTATCCACAAAGAAAAATCAAGTGAAAGTGACATTTGCACCCACCTTTTCAAACCACATCATCATTTTTTTTATTGTTGTTTTCTTACAAAACTGGCTGACAACACCTACACCTTAAACTTAAACAAAACAACAACAAACAAAAAACAGGAAATATGGGAACACCAATAAAAAAAACTTCGGGAACAAAAGTTAAGCAAATCCAATTAAAAGGACAAATGGGAAGAGAGAGAGAGAGAAATTTTAAATACAATCAGGTTGCCACTATGTAGATTTGGCGTTTTTAATATGGTTTAAAAACGCTTTTTTAATTTAAACTTGTACTTTGAATGGCAGCGTTTTTTTTTAATAACAATAACAAACAAACAAACTGAAATGAAATTAAAATTTATTGGACAAACACTTTTGACGATTTTCTATAATTAGGAAAGTAAGTGTTTTATAAATATTGTGTGCAAGCTTAAATATGTATGAAAGTAAAATGATTGATAGCACACAAATTAAAAATTTAGTTTAAAAAAGAAATCCCTATCATTCAGTTTTTTTAACGGTTAATTTGTGGAATCAACTTTTTTGTAACACGAAAAATTCGCTAAAGTTTTTGACAAATGTAAACTTACTTCAAACAGAGCTGCAGCCTTATTCTGTAAAATGCTAAAGCTTAATCTCCATCGCTAAAAAAAATCTACGAGGGCTGCTATGTATATTTCTTGCAATCTGACATTTTCATTGGAAAGTTTGTCATTTTTAAGCATAATCGTACTCAAAACGTTTTGACGTACGACCATTATTTGTGTTGTTTACAGTGACTTGAAAAAATTAATATAGAAAAAAAATGGAATTAACTCGTGAACATTTTCGTGCCATCATTTTTCACAACCTTTGACTTGAATTATCAAGACAAGAGTGCTTTGATGAACTTAAATCTTTGTATGGCGATGAAGAACCATCCTATAGCACTGTGAAAAATTGGTATAATGAATTTAATCGTGGCTGAAGCTCGCTAAAAGACGAATTCCGTGAAGGTCGTCCAAAAACGGCTGTTGTGCCAGAGAACATTGATGCCGTCCGTGAACTCAAAATACAAGATTGACATGCGACATACCGAGAGATAGAAATATCCTTGGACATTTCTTCCACCAGCATACATTCGATACTGCATGAACACCTGGCCGTAAAAAAGGTTTGTTCTCGTTGGATCCCGCACAATTTGAAAGTCGCTCAAAAAAAGGCTCGTGTCTATTGGTGCAAGGAAATGTTGCCAAAATACGATTGCGGTGCTTCAAAAGACGTTTATAAGATCGTCATAGGTAACGAATCATGGATCTATGCGTATAAGCCCAAAACGAAACAACAATCGACCGTGTGGGTCTTCAAAGACGAGCAAAATCAAACGAAAGTTGTTCGTGGAAGAAGCACTTCGAAGCAAATGGTCGTCTGTTTCTTCGGCAAAACTTGTCATGTGGCAACTGTTCCGCTTGAGCAACGAAGGACGGTCACTTCTGAGTGGTACACTACAATTTGTTTGCCTGAAGTCATCGGAGAAATTCGAAAAACCACCAAGAGAAGACGAATCATTGTTCACCATGACAATGCGAGCTCTCACACATTGGCTCAAACCAGAGCGTTTTTGACCGGCCAAAACGTCGAATTAATGGGTCATCCGCCGTACAGCCCTGACCTGGCACCTAATGACTTCTTCTTGTTTCCGCACATCAAGAAAAAAATGCGTGGTCAACGATTTTCGTCGCCAGAAGAATATGTGAAATGTTGAAAAACCATGTTTTATAGGTGTTTCAATCGGAGTGGAAAAAGTGCTTCGACAACTGGTTTGAGCGCATGCAAAAGTGTATAAATCATGCTGAAGAATACTTTGAAAAACAATAAAACCATTTTTGATTATAAATATTCGCATATTCACTATTAGGCCAGAAATCTATAGAGCAGCCCACGTACCAACAACTTTTTTTAAGCGATTTTTATTGCTTACATTTTCCTACAGGGATACAGGTGGCAATCTTACAAAGAAATGTTACAGTGATGCCAACATTTTAGTAAAATGAACGGTAATAAAATATTTTTCATGGTAAAATTTTTTTAAATTAAATCTCTATTCCTTTTAAATTGATGCAACACCTGCTGGGGAAGGATAAAGCAAACCAGAAAATGCATTTTATTAATGCAAAATTGAAAAAATAATAATTCATTGACAAAACGATAATTTAATTTTTTTGAAATGTTCTAATATTATGCTTTATATAAGGATCTGAATTAAGGAAATCAAAATTTATTTTCAAAATTTGAAAGTATATGAATTAGTTTTTTTATTTATTTAAAGGACAACCTTGTATTTGGTATATAAATATATGAATGTACGTATATAAAAACCGTACGTTTTGTTATGGTTTTATATTCAGGAATAAAAATATGTAAATGAAAATAAATTAACTAAAAATGATTAACGTAAGAAAGTAAGTGCGAAAACAAAAATGCAAATGAAATTGTGTAAATATTAAAATTTGTGTGTTTTGTAATAAAAAAAATGTATACAAAAATATAAATTTAACTTTAAACATGCGCTTTAAGAGAGAAAATTTAAATAAAGAAACGAATGATTAATCAAGTTTTACTAGCAGTGAAATTAAGTTTTTATATTTATAAAATCGATTATTCGAATATTGTGAATGACCTTTAATTTAAGGTGGTAAAATTAAACTTGAATAACAGTGAATATGCTTTTTTTTTTTTTTAATAATTATTGTGTTTAAAATTATCTTTGTGACTTTACAATTGTATATTTTTCGCAACCAACTTTAATTAACTTAAGCAAACTGTTTATTTTATTTATTTAAGACTTTTTCTTTATTTAAAAGGACCATATTTATTTAATAAATTAACGCATTAACGCAAGAAAAAGTTATGCGCCTGTCTTTTGTGACAATTTTTGTTAACAAACCAAGAATCAAATAAGCATGTGACTTACGCTTTCGCGGAACAAGTTGACAAAATTAATTTACAACGAAAAACATGTATAAAAATAAATGTGATTAAGAGTGCGTAATTTATTAGTGTCAAATATTTAGATCAATAATAAATTTTGTAGTTTTTTTTTTTAACCAACTCAAACGATGTTTAAAACCATATGTCGTTAAAGAGTAAAACGAGCATTTTTTAAACGTAGGAGGCCTATAAACCAAATATTTAATTAACACTTTTGTTTAATGTCAATTAGTTTAACAAACATTCCAGAAATAAATTGAAATTAAACAGTTGTTTGAAAAAAAAAACAAAAATGTATTTGAAACGATATTTGAAAATAAAGTTGTAGCTTAAATTAAATCATTGTTTTTAGTTTGTTTATTAAAGTTATTTTAACATTATGAAAGAATACTAAGGTATAAGAAAAATTTTTAACTGTTTTTTCTTTAATTTAAAAGTGAGTGAATAAGTTTTTAATTTTTGATTTTTACACTATGCAATTTTTTGAGACATTTTTTTAATTCTCTCTTTAAGTTGCAGTGATATGCGTTATTAAAAAATAAAAATAAGCAACAGTAACAGTAACATCCCCTCAATATTTAAGAAACACCGTCTTGCTTACTCCCCTGAAAAATTCCATGTTTGTATTTAACGTAAAAAAGGTTCAAAGTTTATTTTGAAGTTTTTCTTCCTAAATTTTACCTAACAATTATAGCTGAAATAATTTGGTCAAATTATTCATAAAACAAGCACAAGTGTGCAACACTTTATATAAAGGGAATGGTGGCAACCTACTTAAACACTCTCAACGCAGACATTTTTACCGTTGTTACAAACAAAATAAAGAGAGAAAAAAACAAAATAACATGATGGTTCCTTAAGAAACGTTTTCAAATATTTTTAAGTAATGCTAACTTTTTGATAGTTAAAATCAATTTAAAGTGTTTTTTTTGTTATATTTCCTTAACAGATTTATGTTAAATTTACTGAAAAAATTATAAAAATAAGCAAACAAAAAATACCCACGGATAGATCCACATTCTTATGCGCAACACCGCCAATTCAAATGAGATAAGTGACAACGGCCAATCAGGATTACCACCACTAGGCAATGATGTGGGTGTCGAGACATTCGATGAATAGGGTGTAGCACCATTTTCCGAAGAATTTAATGATTCTGACGATAGAGATGAGTGCGATGAGGAGGCATATGAAGAACCAGCATTCGAATAAATGCCGGAAGAGGGCGATGTTGAAAGATTAAGGGTAAGCGAGCTTTTAGTTTCCCTTAGAGGTGGTGTACTCTTTAAAATGCTATTGTGTGTTGTCGTCTCCTTTAAGGTATGACGTTTAGTTCTATTATTGTTCGAGCCTCCTTTAATTATTATGGCCAGCTCATCGGTTGTAAGGCAAGTTTTTGTATCATGGGTATTGTGTACATTAATTTTTGGTTTTTTCTTTTTCGGTGTTAAATGGGTTTGTGTGGAGTGATTATTTGATTGACTATGATGATTATTACTATTGTTGGCATAAGAGGCTGCTATGGCTCGTTCATATTCAAAATTACGATTTGCTGCATTGTTATTGTTGTTGTTATTATTTGCATATGGTATATCCATGGAGTCTGTAGATTCATGCTGACTTTTAGTTTTCGTATTATTTTTCACATTTTCCTTATCATGTTTCTGTTGCACAGCATTGGAAATTTTATGAAAATATTTGTTGAAAATCATTTTGAATGCTTTTTTTCTCCTTTTGTTTGTTAATGAAGTGACTAGTGTAGTTTTTTGTTTTAAACACAAATTTTAAATTTTGTTGCTCAAATTCTGTTTTCGTTGTTTGATTTAATTTTTTTTTGTACTGAGTGTAGTTTGTTCGTTTGCTTTTTTTTCTTAAGTTCCTTTTTAAAAAAGTGTATGATTTGATAAAACTGTTTCAATTTCTCTGAAACCTTGTTGTGTTGAGACTTTTTTATTAATAAAATTTTTTATTTTTTTAAGTGTTTTTTGGCGTCTTTTTAAAAAATTCTATTTAAATTGAAGTTTTTTGTTTTTAATCGTTATTTTGTTTCCAAATTTTAATTATTTTTTAATAAATTTATAATTGTGTAGTTTTTTTATTCTTTAATTTATTTATAATTTTTTTTTCTTTTGTAGATTCGTTTCAAAATTGAGTCCAATATTTTTTAATATACTTTAAATATGCTTTTTCGATTTTGCACTTTCTTCTCTCGATATTTATAGTTTTTCTTTTTTCAACAGATTTTTTCCACGTTATCTTTTTGAAAATATTTCACTATTTTGTTTTAGTCTTCAGTTTTCTAATATGACATAAAATTCCTTTAAAAAAAATGTTAAATAATTTGCCTAAGACTTTTGCAATTTATTTGTTTTATTTATGGCACCAACTTCTTTTAAAGCTTTTAATACTTGATCAGAAAATTTCAAAGATTTTCCTTTGGTTTGTAAATGTTGTTTTTCAATTTGTTGCGATTGCTGTTCAGCTATATTTAATTGGGCATTTATTAAATGCTCGAACACATAAGATGAGTGCATTATGACAAAATTTATTACAAAATGTTTTTCTTTTTACGATTTTTCATACGCATACGTCGAAGTACATGTTGAATGTGGTAATAGTTGTTACGCACAAAAACACACACAAAAATGATACACAATTTTCAATAGATTTGGAAACTTGTTCAACTTCAATTACAAATCAATTTTTATATGGCGATAGTTATTTTTTATATTTCAATATAAAATAGTTCGTTCCTTGTAGAGTTTAGACTTTTGTTTTTTGCAAGCTTACGAACCGTTTTGTAATTTTTGTTTTTGACTTGTGATATTTGATTTTTAATTTTATTAAAATAAGATTAACAAAAAATATGTCGTTTTTTCATATGTAACTCGTTTATGAAAAAATTCTATTAAATTATTTATAAAATTATACGTAATTATTTTCCTTTTTAACGCAATGCGGTTTTCCTTTTTTTTAAGTTAAGAACACTTCTCAACACTTCGACTGTATGAACGTAAATGATACCTGTTGAAAAATTGCCATTTGTTTTTAAATTAAATTTTACAAACAATAAACGCCAGCTTTACCACATCAACCAGCAATAAAGCAAATAACAACAAAATGCTTGCAAAAATAGCAACAAAATTAAATGAGCCTCTGTAATTCTCTTTAATTGAAAGCTCTCTTTTAAATCAAGCTCTCTGTTTATAACTGAAGTGTAAAAGTGTTGCCATATGAAACGTTATAATAAAAGCACCAAAACTTGATTTTTTAGATGTAAAAGCAAAATCGATGTAACAGGAGAATTATGATTTGTGATTTTTTTTCTAATTAATGAAATTTTGAATAGTTAAGTCTATTATTTGATAATATTCAACAATTTACTTAATGTATCCCCTATAAAAGGAATTGTTTACAGTTCTGTAATTTCATAAAAATACGTAAGACAGTTTTGCTGCAAAAAATTAATGAAACGAACTCTAAGGTTTTTTCAAAATAAAATTGAAATTTTAGAAAAGAATATTTTTTTATTCTTTACGTGAATTCGAGCGCACTAATAAATTGATTTTAGAGACGACTCCGTATGTGGCAATATCTGGAAAACGGTTTAAAATAGTAATAAGCCAAATGCCAGCCCACATTCGTGTTAATGACCAGCTCTGCTTGGCAGAAATGTTAATATAATTTATTAAGGTTATTTTCGATTCGCATGAAAATTAAAAAATTCATCTTTAAAAAGTTATGATTGGTTTTTATTTTTGAACTATTTTTTTTTTTTAATCACTTATTTATAGAAATAATTTGTTCGAATGCTGCTCAATTAAAATAAATCAATTGAGTGTAAAAGAAGATGTGAATTTAATCTATCCAAATCAAACAATATTTGTTTCTGTGCAACTATCACAGAAGACGACTAATTTATGCGAAATCATTGCGTCCAATTTTTTAATAATTTAAAAAATTTTAAGAAAAATAATTTTTATGCATCAATTAAAGGTTTTTTTTTTCACCTGCACTATTGGTGAATTAAACTTATTTATTCGGGAATTCATTAGGCTTAAATTTAAAAATTTATGTAGCCATCTATTGAAGAAAGTAACTAGAAAAATCATTTACTTTTTAATATCATGTGCACAGTCTCCACAGCTAATCGAAAAGAGTTATGGCGTTTACATTACAATGTAACGTGGTATTATTATGTTACTCTCAACAGTTCCCAACTGTTTCGTAGCTGTTAAGCTCAACAGTTACGTCTTATAAACGTATCCATTGTATACGTTTCTTCAACAAAAATTGTTCTTATAACATTTTAATTTGAAAATAAAAAGTTAATTTTATTAAAATAAAAATCGCTTATTTGCTAAACACTTCATATCTGTTAACACCATGTTAATAAAAAAAAACGCCAATATGACTATAAATAAGAGCAAATTACTCTTTGACAAATGTAAGAGCGCAATTAATTAAATTTATTTATAAAATTTAAAAATAAAAACAAAAACTACGTGCGCAAGTTTTAAAATTAAGACAAACTGATTGACGTTGTAAGTCGATTTTTTTTTACCAATGCGTAACACCAATAGTTCTGCCTGATATCGTACATTTTAATTAGAATTTATTTAACATGTTTTTGACATTAAAAATATAAATAATTTGTTTTTTATTTTATATCTTTAGTATTGAGTTAAAAACAAGGGATGAGGAAGGGCTCTTTTTTAAGCACGACTTTTTGTTTTGTTTATGTAATTTAATATATATGTAAATGTAATTTTGAAATTGCGTAAAAAATACAAAATAATTGACGTTTTAGAGAAAAAATTCAAAATAAAAGAATGAATATTTATGTAGGTAAGTAAAATCAACAAAACAAAGTTTTGTTTTAAAATCTTGAAACATCTATAAGCAAAGCATGTTCCCTTGGTTTTGCCTAGAATCTCTAAACGATTCTTCAAATGTTTCTCTTTGCTGACAAATTTTTTTCAACACTATTTGTGTTCGGCAAAAACCAAAAGCGCATTTTATTATTTACTCCCTGTCACACAAACTTTAAAGTTTCTTATACATTGCAACGGTATATTCTCTCCACAATAAATTTTTTCTTGTTCTTAACAAAAGCTCGATCAACATTTTTTTCTTTTTGCTTTAACATACGACATATTTCTTTGTCTTTTATAATTCTTTGCTTGCCTGTCATTGCTTTTCTTTAAAATCCAAGCATGCCACTCTTGTTTTAGATTTCCCTCCTCAGGACTTGATACACTTATCTGAGTTGTTAATACGAGGGCTGCTATATATATTTCTGGCCTGGCAACACTGAGTGCTGCCAAGTGCAATCTGACATTTCTATTGGAAAGTTTGTCATTTTTAAGCATAATCGTACTTAAAACGTTTTGACGTACGACCATTATTTCTGTTGTTCACAGTGACTTGAAAAATTAATATAGAAAAAAATGAAATTAATTCGTGAACATTTTTGTGCCATCATTTTTCACAACTTTCGACGTGGATTATCACGACAAGAGTGCATTGATGAACTTAAATCTTTGTATGGCGATGAAGCACCATCCTATAGCACTGTGAATAATTGGTATACTGAATTTATTCGTGGCCGAAGCTCGCTCAAAGACGAATTCCGTGAAGGTCGTCCAAAAACGGCTGTTGTGCCAGAGAACATTGATGCCGTGCGTGAACTCATAATGCAAGATCGACATGCGACATACCGAGAGATACAGACATCCTTGGACATTTCTTCCACCAGCATACATTCGATACTGCATGAACACCTGGCCGTAAAAAAGGTTTGTTCTCTTTGGATCCCGCACAATTTGAAAGTCGCTCAAAAAAAGGCTCGTGTCGATTGGTGCAAAGAAATGTTGCAAAAATACGATTGCGGTGCTTCAAAAGACGTTTATAAGATCGTCACAGGTGACGAATCATGGATCTATGCGTATGAGCCCGAAACGAAACAACAATCGACCGTGTGGGTCTTCAAAGACGAGCAAAATCCAACGAAAGTTGTTCGTGGAAGAAGCACTTCGAAGCAAATGGTCGCCTGTTTCTTCGGCGAAACTGGTCATGTGGCGACTGTTCCGCTTGAGCAACGTAGGACGGTCACTTCTGAGTGGTACACTACAATTTGTTTGCCTGAAAACATCGGAGAAATTCGAAAAACCAACAAGAGAAGACGAATCATTGTTCACCATGACAATGCGAGCTCTCAAACATCAGCTCAAACCAGAGCGTTTTTGAGCGGCCAAAACGTCGAATTAATGGGTCATGCGCCGTACAGCCCTGACTTGGCACCTAACGACTTCTTCTTGTTTCCACACATCGAGAAAAAAATGCGTGGTCAACGATTTTCGTCGCCAGAAGAAGCTGTTGAAGTGTTCAAAAACCATGTTTTAGAGGTGTCTCAATCGGAGTGGAAAAAGTGCTTCGACAACTGGTTTGTGCGCATGCAAGTGTATAAATCATGCTGGAGAATACTTTGAAAAACAATAAAACCATTTTTGATTATAAATACTCGCATTTTTATTATTAGGCCAGAAATATATAGAGCAGCCCTCGTATGACATATTTTTTGTCTTTTATAATTCTTTGCTTGCCTGTCATTGCTTTTCTTTAAAATCCAAGCAAGCCACTCTTGTTCTTGATTTCCTTCCTCAGGCCTTGATACACTTATCTGAGTTGTTAATATATCTTCATTATCTTGTGTTTTAATTTTTCTGGCGTACCATTTCATAGCCGATATTATTTGGTTGATAATAGAGGATTTTTTTGTATAAAACAGTCGGTCGACTGGTATCGCTTGGAGTACACTATTTCAATGTCAAACGGAATAGTTTTGTTAGAGTCTGACTGTCACTAAGAATATGCTTTCTGTCACACTTTAAAACTAAACTCTGCTTTCTTGACACAAATGCAAGTTTTTGGTGCATTTATGCTTAAATAGCAGAAGCAGTGTTCTGAATCTTATGCTGCTTTCATTTTATTTCGTTTCTTTTTTTATAGATTTTTTACATTAAAAGACTTAGAACACATACGGCGCTCTTGCTTCTCTCTCATTACAAAACCATAAAGTTTGTGTTCTAAGTCTTTTGATTATTTAATTAAAAATTCATGAAAACGAATTAATTAAAAAAACACGCCCACATTTCTTTAAATATATGAATGAATAAGCTTCTTACAACAACAAAAAAAGGAAATAAACTTTTGTTTACGAAAACAAAATATTAAAAAAAAAATTTTTTTCTTTTTATCCCAAAAAAAATTGTTTGCCTTTTTAAAGCTTCTTTTACAGGTTTCCGGTCGTTATTTTGAAAACAATATTTTTAATGAATCTTAATAAAAAAATAAATAAACAAGTTAATCGTTTATTTATTTTATTTAATTTAATTTTGTTTATCTTTCTAACTATAAATGGCTTAAGATATTTTAATAATAAAACAAACAGCTCAGTTTTAATTCATGAGAATTTTTCAGTTAGTAATCACAACAATAATTTTATGCCAACACCACCTACTACAATGTGAAATATTAATAAATCATTGATTTTTAATGATGTACAATAAAACAAAAAACTTTAAATCTAATTGGCCATCGAAATATTTTTAAAACTTTGTTTTAAAAACGAAAATGTCATAAAATAATCTGAGTTAAATTAAATTCCTTATAGAACAATAAGATTTTATTAAAAAAGAAGAAAAAACTTTTAGCAAAAATTCGATGGCGATATTTCTTCAATCTTTGGATTTTAACTTTTAATGGAAAATTTTTTTTATGCCGCAGTGCAAAAAGTGAACATGTTTTTTCATCAGTTCAACAGCTTAGCTGATCCCGTCTACGGACATATTTGTTGTGGAAGATCCCACCTCTTTACACAAAAGATTAATTACTATATTCGCTCTTACAATAAATACCAAAAATGAAAGGGTGTACCGATAGTGACGTCATATTCACAAAAATATTGTTATTTTTTTTACATGTCATATTCATATTCTCTACAACAATGGTTTAAAAAAAATTTTGAATTAAAGGGTGTCCCAATAGTGACATAATTTTTACGATAGTGACTTTATATAAGAACCGCAAAAGGTAGACACTTTAAAGACACTTTCAGTTAAATAATTTTTATGTCCGCTATGAGAATAAGTTAGAAAAATTAAAATATAAAGGGTGTTCCTACAGTGACATAATGGCTTTAGACTTCAAACCCCCATAAGAAGACATTAAAAATTTACAAAGTGTGTGTACAAATATGACAGCTAAAAAACTAAAAAAAAAATTAAAAATTAAAGGGTGTTTCCATAGAGTCTGTAATTTTGACGAAAAAGGCCATATCTTTTAAGACGTTAAAGGCAGTAATACTTTTTTTTACTATTTTTACAGAGCATGCAGCATTTTAAAGAATATAAAAAAAAATAAATCAGGATACAGGGTGTTCTATAAAGACCTAATTTTCTTTTTCACAATTTTTTTTAATCACACAAAATTATTTGTTCGATTTTCTTTGAAACTTGTCAGCTTTTAATGGCCTTCAATAGATACAAACATATGAAAGCTGATAGCAGCGGCGATTAATTTTAAATATACTACGAGAGTAGTTCAAAAAGTCACTTAGTTATCAAGCTGGAAGTTATAGAATGAATATAAAACAACAACAATTTGTAGGTACTGCTACATATTTTTGAGGTTAGAAGTGCGTATTTAAATAAAATTTAATAAAATTTTAATATGAATCATTGAAATTTTTTTTTAACAAGATTATTTCTTCAAGAACTTTGTAGAAAAAAGAGTAAAAAACAGCTCATTAAACAAGTGGCACTTGGTAAAAAAAACTTACCTAAATACAGCTCTTTTTATTTAAAGAAAAAAAGTAAGAGAGAGTGAGAGAAATTTTCAAACAGCTTGAGAGAATATTAAAATGTAATCAAAAAAAATATAAGACTGCATTTTAACACAAAATTTGAAATCGTTAATTTTTTAAAAGATCTTTCCCATAACTAAATAATAAAAAAATATTAATAATGATAAAGAAAAAACATAAAATTTAATGATTATTAAATCAGAAAAGGTTGGCAACCTTTGCTTAAGCAAACATTCAAGATCATGGTTACATAAAGAAAGACTTTCTTTGTTGATTCAAATCTTTTAGTCTCAAACCAAACGGTGAGATAAAAGTTAAATTTGGTTGGGTGAAGGAACTGTGCATCTTTTTAAGGAAACTACAAAAAAAACAACAACAAAAAACAACTAAAAAAAAATGACGCAGTTGTTTGAATTTAAAATTGAAGCTTTTGCTCTTAATTTTTCTCAGCGTCATGGAGACGATAATTATGAATAAAATGTTTTTTTAACGGTTTTAAAAGATTTTCACTTATTTTAAGCCGTTTTGTTTTATGGCCTCTGTTCAATACTGTTTGTGCCGGCCTTTTTTTTTAAGTAACCAACTGCTGTTTGTTGGTGGGTGCTTTAGAATGACATTTTTTTAAAGGTACCTACAACGTGTGTTGAAAAAAAAAATAATTAAATATTTAAATATTAAGAAAAATGTAAGCAGTCGACACAAAAAAGGTTTTTGTTGCTGTTAAGGTTTTTTTTTTTTTTTTTTTTTTTTTGTTTCAAAACCCAACAAACCATGAGTTTTAAAAAGAGTCTTTTTTACTGTGTGAATTCATAGCTAATTTTGAGCGTTTAAAACTCATTAATTTTAATGACTCAGTTTGTAATCGTTGGCATTTGTTGACTAATAAAAATCATTTTGTGTTATTATGTAAATAATTAGTAACATGTTGGTGATTTTTTATGCAAAAACATTTTTTGTTTTAAGGAAATCTAATTCTTGGTAAAAAAAAGTTCTATGATAAGACCAAATAGGGGCTGTTTAAACAGACAGTAGAATGATTAAGACAAAAACTATTTTTAAGAATCATCAAGAAATAAAAAAAAAACATTAATGAAACCAAGGAAAGGACAGACGTACTACTACAACAAAAAATGAAAAAAGAATTATAAACTGAAGTCCTATGAATCATTGATGGCATATTTTTTAAGTCTTTAAAATTTGTTGTTAAAATTTGTAAACATCTAGAGTTTTCATATTTATGATTTTTTTTAAACTGTGACCTGCTACCGGTACTGTAATATATCGATGTGAAAAAGTTAACAATGTAAATTGTGCCGCCGGTGCTCTTGCTCGATCAGAAGCGCAAACATGTTACCACTTAAAAAAACACACAGTAACATACATTTTGTTGGTTTGTATTAATTTCAATAATTAAAGACGCCAAAAACACTATATACGCCGTTAAACAATCAATACACTCTTTCCCCTTTTCTATTGAGCACACGAAATTTCTCTGTTCGATATTTTGCTTAATATTGCCATACTGTTCTTAACTGTAATTTTAATTTATAGGCGAGTTAAAACGTCTAGATTCTTTAAACATGGAAACAACTGGCAGCTTGTTCAAACGAATACTGTTACAACAACTATGAGGAATTTATTTCGTTGTTTTTAGTTGTGTTTTATGAGTTTAGCGAATTTAATGAGGTATTTAATCAACAATGACTTCCTTTTGCATAATTCGACTGTTTAGAGCAACGGCTCTCAAATGGGGGTCCGCAGCAACCATTCAAGGGGTCCGCATAAAAAACCGAAAAAACAGTGTTTTCAAAAAAATAATAAAAGTTTTACTTTGAACTTGGGCTTCAGAGGGGTCTGCGAAAAAAATTTACTAGGGATCCGTGGGCAGAAATTTGATGAGAACCTCTGGTTTAGAGTATGTGTTGTTGGATAAAGTAAAACAACTGCCTATCCTACATGAAATTTAGCGGAATAGAATAGAAACAGTGCTACTGCGGTCAAGATGAGCCATTTAGTCCTCTGCCAGCTGCTAAGTCACCGTATTTGCACCTGCTCTGAGGGAAAAATGCATTGCGGTTAATTTTAGTGCTGCTTTGGAATGCAAATTTTTAAGGCTTCATTTTCGAATCGCCTTATCTGTCGTTTTGAGCGATCTGTATTTGTCGTTAAAATGGTAAAATTAAAGGGTTCTGCTTAATGTTAGCCAAATAAAAAAAAATAGGGTGGCAACTTTTGCCCTACAATTCTGGGCCGTTTTATATTTAAAAATCGTTTGATAATAGGAAATTAAATTTGAACAAAAAAGCAACTAGAAGTCATGATTTGATTTGTGTTTCTGCATTAAAAATAAAAGGTTTAATTAGTTTTTGTTTTTAGGTTAAAGTTCTTAATTTTTTTCAAATGTCGTGCTGTGTGTTGTTTAAAAAATTCCAAAGCAAAATTAAATCCATATTAAAAACATTTTGGAAGTTTCCCATTATCTATTAATCATTACAAAATACTAACATTTGATTGTTTCTTAGATTTCTAATAACAATATAAAAATGTGCAATGTTTTAAATATTCGTTGTGACTTTCCTTTTTTTTTTCATTTTTTTTTTTGTTCCTGCAACAAAATTATTATTGTGTGTCTAGCCAATCATTCATTTCAAATTGACCATAAATGTACACACATTTTATTTTTAAATCATATTCAGCTGCATAATTATTAAACGTATAAAATTAATTAGTTTTTTAATAAGAATTTAATTAAAATGCCTTTTGGTGAATGTTGCTATAACAGTTATGATATGAATTTAATAAAATTATTTTTTAAAGTAAAAGTTTAATTAAAATTAATCTTTTCACTATTTGACTGCACAATGACAACCAGTGATTGTAAGAAAAAAAAGCGAAATAGTTTTTTACTTCTAGAATAAGAAATTAACTGTTTGTTGCACGAACTCAAAAGAATTCGTTCATTCGTTCAATTACAGTTTGTTTACAAATCGCGCTTTTACAGTTTAGAAATTTAAAAATCAACTCGACAATCTTAAAATCTTACAGCGAAAATAACTGAATGCTGAAACAAAGAGAAATAATTCTTGCGAAAAAAAATCGATTTCAAAACAGACAAACTTAAAATAATTTTTCCTTAGGAAGGATTTTTTTTTGTGTCGTAGAACAAAATATAAATGCAAATGAAACAAGAAAATTCAGCAGTTATGTGGTCACCCTTTATTTTTTACACTTTTTATTGCTGACACAGTAAAACAAAATTTTTAAATTCTAAGCGTTAGTCTATAACAGATCAAAATTTTGGCCATATGCATCAAATAACAACTTTTGGGGCACCCTTTAATTTCTAATTTTAAATATTTATACTTGTTTTCATACTTGCTAAAGTAATGGACACTCTTTTAAAGCGTTTGTTTGTAACGGTTTCCAAGATAGAGCCATAAAGGTCAAATTACATCAGTTATTGGGACACCCTTTAATTTCCAAATAAAAATTTTATACTTGTTATTATAGCGGTTTTAGCAATAAAGATTCTGGGCAAATACCAATCAACTGTCTACAAGTGTTCAACAGTTTGTTCATATACATCAAATAACAGCAACTATTGTAACACCCTATAATTTATAATTTTAAATATTTATATGTAGTTCTTAACATACCAGACAAACTAGTGGACATTTTGTGTAATTTTCAAGAGTTTGTATTTAACGATTCAAATGAAAGGGCCGTATAGTTTAATTTACATTTAATATGGGAACACCCTTTAATTCAAATTTTATACTTGTTGTTATAGTGGACTTAGCAATACAGGTTGTTTGTAAATTTCAGCTGTCGGTCTATAACAGTTTAAAAGTTTGGCCACATACATCTAATGACATTTACTATTGGGCCACCCTTTTATTTATAATTTTGAATGTTTATACTTGTTATTATAACGGTCATAGTAATCGACATCCTGTCCAATTTTCAAGCGTTTGTCTATAACGGTTTAAAAGATAGGTGTGTATAAGTCAATTTACGTCACCTATGGGGACACCCTTTAATTATTAAATCCAATTTTGTATTACTTTTTAATTTTTTAATTTTAAAGAATTGCACTTTATGGTTCACAAAACATTTAAAAAACATGTATGTTGTATGGGGACACCCTTTAATTTTTAAGGTTATGAACTGTTTCTAAAACTGGACCAATCTGTAACCACAATTTTTTAAATTACAAAAAAAATTTCAAAATCGGTTTAGAAATGACTGAGGTCTGCAGGCACAAACATAAAAAAGCAACATTCAGTCAAATTGATAACCTCCTTCTTTTTTTTGAAAACGGTTAAAAATTACCGTTATATGAGTTTGTTTGTGAAATGTACAGTACACATTTTTGTTTAAGGCAAATTGATTCCATTCGCCTTGATTTTGTTGGCTGACTTATAAAATTTAGACAAAATAAATATAATTAATTCGATACTGGAAGAGTCTCCAGAGACGGGTATTTTTACATGGTCATAAAAAAAACGGCAAAGGTATAATAAATCTGACAAGTGTAATAAGTAATGCCCAAAATAATGTATACATAAAAAGTTACCGCGTTTAAGTGTTTAACGAAAAAATCGGCATTTTTTGGGCAAAAATCGGCAAATCGTCATTTTGATAAATTTGAGGCTAAAAATCGGCAAAATGTCGTTAAATCGGCAAATATGGCAGGCTTGATTGTGTGCGGCACAAAATTTTGTTGAATAGTTTATTAAATTAAGACGAAATAATTATAATTAATTTGATACTTGAATAGTCTCCAGAGATGGGTATTTTTACATGGTCATAAAAAAAAACGGCAAAGGTATAATACATCTGCCAAGTGTAATAAGTAATGCTCAAAATAATGTATACAAAAAAGGTTACCGCGCTTAAGAGTTTAACGAAAAAATAGGCATTTTGATAAATTTGAGGTTAAAATTGGGCAAAGCGTCGAAAAACCGCCAAATATGGCAGGCTTGATTGTGTGCGGCACAAAATTTTGTTGAATAGTTTATAAAATTAAGACAGAGATGGGTATTTTTATAGGGTTTCGTGCCATATGTATGGGCCACCCTTTAATTTGAGGAGAAATTTATGGATAGTATCTAAGGCCACAGCCTTTAATATTTTAATTTAATTTTTTTCCATTTGATCTAAATTTATTATCGCTAACTTGGCTGATTTAAAAACAAATAATTGCTTTCCTGCTCGATATAGATATGTTATGGTGTGGATTTTATTTTTGGGGGCAAAATGTATAACAGTCACACAAAGTCGAAAACAAAAAATTAAAACAAAAGGAAATTTAATGGAATGTGATGTTGCCACATAATAAAAATAAACTACTAAAAAGGTTGCAAGATAGTTTTGTGGCCACAGGAAGTCGTTGGGAAATAACTAATCAATAAGCTAATCGAAAAAACACCAGGTCGAATAAGGCCCTCCCAGAAAAACACTTTTTAACAAACAAAAGTTATGAGTTGCATGCTTTTGCTTAGATATTCCAGCAGTGAGGTAAGTCAAAAGTATATTTCAAGTCGCAAAACAAACTCCCAAGCAGCTTGGCTTTCTAAAGCAGTAAAATAAATATTTAATTCCATTTGATATATTTTTATAACCCTAAATGAAAACAATAATGTTTGGTTTGCTGCCTTAAAATCTCATTTGGAGCTACTCGATCTCGTGTAGGAGAAGGTGAAGAAATACATCGAGAACAGTAGGGTTTTCAACTATACCGACACCCTCAAGTATCAACTTAATAAACACTTTATTTCACTGCTATAATGGAAAGTGCTCTTGCCAATTTTGAGATCGATTGGTCATTAAAAGGTCTAACGAAAAACATACAGAATCATTTTAACAGTTTGTTTTAGGAAATAAGTTCCTTTGAAGGTCTTTTTGCTTAATTCAATAAAATGTCCAATACATTGTTTTATTAACCGTTCTATAAGTAGGGCTAATCCACTGACTGTTGGCCTAAATAAAAAATATACTAAAGTCACAAGTTTGTTTAGTAAGTTTTGGCGCGTAAATTTTAAATTGAAAATCGTGTTTTGTTGTTGTTTAAATGATAAATATAAAAATATAAACACACTCAACGTTTTTTGTAACGTTAGTTTTTGCCGACACCATACGTACAAAAACAAAAATGCACCGGATTGCAAATATATGTAATTTAAAGCAGTGGCAACTCTTTTCATTGCTTTTTTATCTGGCAGCTTTATTAATATGAAAAATGCATGGCACAACCATTCATGAAGTAAGTTCAGTTTGACAGCTGATTATTTTCTTATATGAATTTTTTTATTAAAGAATTATTGCACTATTTACAATTTGAAGTTTTAATTTGGTTCCAGGACATGAAAAGAAGCTGTGTAGACAAACATCATACGCCGTTAAACAAAAATCAATTAAAATATACGGGTTTTTTATATAAAAAATTTTGACTTTTATCTAGACATATTTGTGTCGAATAAAATTAATATAAAATAAAGAATTCTTCTAGGTTTTCAAATTTAAGATTTATTAATTTTAATTGATTTTTTATCTACTTGACAATTGTAGGCCTTAATAGCTTAAGAATAAAATCTTAAACTTTATTAATTTTAATTTGTATTAAGAACTTCTTATTTCATCACGTTTATCTTCAACTAAATCATTATTAAAATCTGAAAATGTACACTTGACTTAAAAAGCAAATTATGTTTAATTTTTTAAAAGCAAAAAACTTGTTTTTTACACTTTTAAGTAGGCGCAACAATTTAACCAAAAATTAATCACTCGGCTTTTGTTATAAGTCTTTAGTCATTGTTTAGTAATAAAAAAAAATAAGTATTAAAATAAAATCCAACAAAAATAAACAAAACCTCAAGAAACACGTGACTGACTGTCAAAGATTTTGTAACAAGTCAATTGAAAAATCGTGATAAGTCATTTATTAAAAATTAAAAGTAAAATTTTTATTTACACTTAACAAAACGTTGATAGTTTTTTGGTACCAAGAGTTGTTGTAGTTTTTGAAAACGTACGGATTAAAAAGACTTTTCAACAAGAAAGAAAAATTGTTTTACTTATTGCAATACGTTTTAGGATTAAAATACTTTCGCGGAGTTTTATATCACACCTTAAAAAAAAGTGTACATTTTCCACTAAAGAATCAAAAAAAAGAGGAAAAATTCATATTTTTGAAAAAGTACTTATTATTTAAAACAGAATTTTAAAGAGTGCCAATACAAAAAATAATGTTTCAAACCATTTTTAAAAGCTTATCTTATAATACATAAAAAAGTACCAGGGGGAAAGTTATTCTTTAACAGAAAGTACTTTATACAAAAGGTATCTTTTCAAAAAGTATTTATAAAAAAGTACTTTTTACGCCAAATAAGTTTTGTATAGGGCCTTTTGCTAAAGATCGTTTATAATACTTCTAATGAAATTTTATTTGAATTTTTAAACTAATTTAAAGAGTACTTTTGACAGAAAGTACCTTTTAAGAAAAGTACCTTTTGCAAAAAGTACCTTATACAAAAAGTAAGTTTTTACTTTCTGAAAATAGAGTTTCGAAATGCTCTTTGGCAAAATTTTCCTTTTAAAGATCATTTTTCTAAAAATAAAAAAGTACTGCATATAAAGTACCTTATAAGACTGTAGCTCCTTTAAAAAACACTATTTTAAAAATAAATTTTTTATTGTTATATTAAAAACATTTCTTGAATCAATCAAGTGTGAACGTAAGGGCCTTTTAAGAAATGTAAAAAAAGTACCTTAAATAAAATATCTTTTAAGAAAACAAAAAAAAGTTCCCTTAGTAGGGCTAATACCGTAAAAAATAACCTTCTATTAAGTATCCATTAAAAAAATACTGAGAAGTTTTTTACATTAAACATTAATAAAGTTTGAAAAAATTTTTTAAATAATTTTTTTTGACAATAATTACAATAAATTTTAACTAACAATAGATTATTTAAACAAAGAACATGCAATGTAATTCACTATTATAATTATTTACCACTAGCAATAAAATTTGTCATTTTTTATTGAATTTTGAACGCTTCATAAAACAATATTTTCCATTTAACGAACATATGGCAGTTTTAGAGAAAACAATATTTAAAATAATTGTAGAAAAGAATGTGGTAGAACTTTAAGAAAACAATGTTATAAGAATATTAAATCTCAATGGGAATTTACAATTTTCAAAAAAACTTTTACTTGGAAAGTAATTGCTTCGAATTAAAACAAATTTACTAAACATCTGTGGAATGGGAATTTACAATGTGTTTAATTACCAAAACATTGTTGAAAGAGAAACTTTAATAAAAAAGTAATTAGGAATATAATTGTTTTGTTTTTCCTTTTTTAAAACTTTACAAATAAAATTGATACTTTGAAGTAGTAAAATAAAGTGGAAAAGACAAGTGCTTGTTTACTTTTAAAAAGTACTTTTTTCTCTAAAATATTTAATTTGAACGTCGTATAAATAGTTTCATTGACTTGGAGATCTTTAGTTTTGCTAGGTTTGATGGTTGCCAGATTTGACGATTTAATAAAAAAGAATAATAATAGCATTTTTATTTATGATGAATTTGGAGTAAAAAAATTGGAGTTCATTCACCAACTACTTCTTCTTGGTTGTCTTAAAATAGATTTCCAACA
The DNA here is from genome assembly GCA_937654795.1 of Cistogaster globosa. NCBI lineage: Eukaryota > Metazoa > Arthropoda > Insecta > Diptera > Tachinidae > Cistogaster > Cistogaster globosa. The sequence continues at coordinate 7,709,165 of OW569406.1, forward strand.
ATTAAGCAACCTAAGCTAAAATCAAATTCGCTGTAATTCGTCAGTGTGACCAATCCTTTTTGTATGACTTACTGTCATCCCTAAATTAGCGCATAAGGCGCAAGATATCTGTCAGAATTTCTCATGTACATACAAAATGATTGAAGCATTCCTAAATAACACGGCGTCAACGCTAAGCAATTGGAAAATCCAATTTTTACAGCGCGTAAGGTAATGCAGTTGCCTGCAAGCTACTATTGTTTACATATTTTTTTGTAGTATTTAGAGAACGTTACAAAACAGTAATGAAATTTTAGCATGTTTCAGGTTTATCTAGCGTTTTTATCACTGTTTTGCATTTCATTTTATAGGGTTTTATTAAAAATGATAAGTTTACATTACTGTTCACAACAAAACGTTGCGCTTTAATTTAGGTATGTCATTTTAGCGTAAAAGCCATGCGTTATTTTGCGTCGCGTCTTACGCGCTAATTTAGGTATGGCCTCTGCATTACGTTAGTTACGCGCTAACTCTTTAAGCAGATGTAGGGCGTACTAAAAAAAACAAGCAGTGTATTCAACACAAAAGTTTTTTTTTACTAACGATCAATGTTTTCCGTTTCTTTAAAAATTTTAAAGACGTTTTCTGACCAATAAAATATTTATAGATACCAGCTTTGCCTCCAGCAAATGAATTCCATTTTTATTATAAAACATTGTTAATTTATTTATTATTATATTATATCGATATTCTTTAAGCAGTTTAATTTTCTAACAGTGCACCCTAAATACGGGCGTTAGGCACGACGTAATTTAGCGTCTAGTTTTTACGCTGTAATGAGTAACTTAAATACGAGTGCCAACGTTGTGAAACGAACAGTATTGTTTACTTATCTTATTTGCTAAAAACCACAAAATTAAAATAATTAAGAGAGATAAAATCGAGAAATTGACCTTAAAGTAGCTGTAATGTCATTACTATTGGAAATACTTTTGTATATACCACAAAAAAAAAAAACAATAACAACACTTCTTTTGCAGCCAACTTCACTTTTTACGCGCGTCAAAATTGGATTTTTCAATTGTTCAACGTTAGCGTCGCGCTATTTGGGTTGGTCTCATACATTTTGTATGGGCATTGGAATTTTTGACAGTTAAATAACGTCTTACGCTCGTATTTAGGGTGGACTGTGAAGGTTTAAAGTCGTTAATAATATTTTTTCCGGTCAACATTTTAGCAACACATTTATACAAACTCACAAAGAAAATTTTTAAAGACACCATAGAAATTAATTTACTGATGTGCATGCCATTTATAACCCTTTTTAATATAATTTGTGTTTTAGTACTCAAAGCAAATAGAAACAGAATTTAAAAAACTATGTTTTTAACTGAATTTAAAACAGGAATGTTTGTATTTAATCTAGAATCACAATAATAACATTTCACAGAAAATCTTTCTAAATGGAATTCCCACGCTCTAGGTTTCAAAGATTTTTTTAAAAGAAAAAACCTTTTAGCCCATTCATTTTAACATTTCATTATTACGACTACTGTTAAGTTTTTAAATATTTTCATGAGAATAATAATCTTCCAATGTTAAAAAGGGATTTTTTGACCTTTAAATGAAAATATATTATATAATATTTTACTTGAACATTTTATTGGCGATTTAGTCACTTACTTTTCTTTAAACTTAGCGATTTTATGCTAATTTAATGTGGCAATTATGTATTTAAAATATGTAAACAGAGAGCCTGTTCTCATTACTGTTATTACTCTATTCCTTTAGGTTTTCTTATTTAGGTCAAAGTCGATCATATACGAATTAAGGCGGCGTTAAAAATATTTTATGTTGCGGAAACAGTAATATTTTAGCAATTTTAAAGAAAAGCATCTTATAACAGTTTAGATTTTAAAAATTTAATAAACTTTCAAAAAAAGAATTTTAAAGAATTAATAAATTTTGAAATATTTAAACCAAATGTTAAATATTTTAAACTATTTCCTAACTAACTAATATACTAACTTATTAAGCAATTTTCTAAGTTTTCTTATAAAATATGATTCATTATTTTAGAACTGAAGGTTTAAAATAAAATAATATTTCAATCTGTAGTTAAATTTTTAACACCGGAAATTTAAAAAAATAAATTCCAAAAAATCCATTAGCACTAAAAATTATATTAAAATACACAAACAAATATTTCATTTAAGGTTGGGGGAAAAATGTTTTATACACGAAATAAAATTTATTTTAAAAAAGTATTTAATAGCTTCGTCATCATCATTGTTGCTAAAATTCATAAAAAAAAGTAAAAAAAAATGAAGCTTAAACTCATTCACAAAATGCAAGTGACAGGAATTTTAATTAGTTAAAAAAAATGAATTTATAGAATCTTCTCTAAACTATTAGCTTAATAAAACAACAAAAAGTAAATAAATTTAACAAAAGTCCAGTTTTGGATTTTGCTGTGACTAGAAATAGTAAAATATTTTTTTTTTATATGACAATTGAATAACAAGTTTGTTTTAAAAATTCTATTTTAGTTTAGAAACTTTAAAGAAACTAACTGAAACGTTTAAAATTAAAAAAAAAGAAACACTTGAATTATAATTTAATCAAATTGTACATTCAACGACCCCTTTAAAAGACATAATTAACATTTTGTGATTTATGTCTTCAACGATAAACCAGCAACATTTTTAGAAAAATATTTTATAGTTTTAATTGTTTAAACTTAAATAAATATTTTTAAAGAAAAATTACTTATTTTAGGATGATGAAACATGGTTCTATGTTTAGGCTGTAAAAAATATAATTATTTCTTAGTTTAAATTTTGAGGTTATGTTTGATCTGTAAACAGCACCGTTTATTTTTTTATTATTAAACAAACTTAATTCAAAATATAAATTAACTTAACTGCGAAACAAATAAGAGAAAAAAAATAATTTTTTAGGGTTAAAAACGTTACCAAAAAACTAGAACCCAAATAAAGACTTTTAATAAATTTTGCTGGGTTTCGAAAATCTTAAATATATTTATTCGTTTATTCTTTTTTTATGAATATTTAAATCACAACAACAATAAATCCGTAATGTGTTCTGGTGCCCCACAAGCTTATAAAACTTATTGTGTTGTTAAGAAAAAAAAAATATCAAAAACGAAACTTAAAAATAATAAATTTGAATATAATTTTTTATCAAAACGAATCAGCCTGTCAAGTCAGTTGTTAGCACTATTAGCACCTAACTTAAATAGAATAGAACAGTTTGAGAATATTTTTAGGTTTATTTAAGGAACGTTAACAACTAAACAAAAAAAAAAAAACAATTATAATAACAATTCAAGGTCATGAACAATAATGAAATTGTAATTACACGACAGAATTAAAAAATGGTTAAAATAAAAATAAAAATGTATTAAATTGTTATTATTTTTACACATTTTCACAAAAATTTACATTAGTTAATTCTATTGGTAGTTTTTAACCAAGAACAGAACTTTAGCCTGATTTTTTTTATATGCAAAAACTTATCGATAACTTTACTTTCGTTCAGAAATTTTATCTTCAATAAGATAAAAACATTTGGTAGATCGACAACTTCATTTTTTCTAAAAATTCTGTTGCTTTGGGGTTTATTTCTTAGGTAAACTTTTCGATAACTTAACTTTTTTTATTTGAAAACTTCACTTTTTCATACAAAAATTATCGATAACTTGAACTTTCCCTCAAAAACCAAGCTTTGCTGTACAAAATTTGGTAGTAGTTTAACTTTTTCTTATAAATGTTATCGATTACAAAGCAATTTATAGGAGCTTATTGAACTGTTCTTCAAAAAATATCGGTGATTAGCTTTTGTTAAAAAAATTAACGACGAATTATTTTTTCTTTTACTGAAAACTTATCGATAACCCAACTTCTTCAATAATAAAAAATTTGATTTAGGCAAAAATAGCCGATAACTGGAATTTTACTTACAATAGTTATCGAAATTTGTAATGTTTTTCAAAACTTATCGATAACCCAACTTTTTTTTAGGAGCAGAGACAAAATGATTTTTTTTAGAGAAAAAAATTGTTAGAAATTAAATTAAAAATAAATCTTAAGCCGAAAAAGTAAAATTTTATTTCAAAAAATTTTACCGATAACTAGAATTTCTTAATAAATGTAACGATAACTTTAAGTTTCGATTGAAAACTTATCGATAGCTAGCCTTTACTCATAGAAATCTAATTGATTATATGATATTGCTTTAAAACAATATGAATAACTTGACTTTTATAAAGAACGTATATCGATAACTAAACCTCTTTTGCAAAAAACTCATTGAAAACGATGACTTTAATTAAACTTTAATTAACTAAAGAAACATATCAGGAATTTTGTGCTTTATATTAAAAATTTATCGATAACTTGTGCTTTTTTTGAAAAATAATAAATATGTTTCTTTCTGTTATCGAAAACTGAATTTTTTAACAAACACCGTTTTCCTTTAGAAATTATATGGTAACGTATAGATAAATTTTTGAAATGAGTTTTCTGCCGTTTTTTAATTTATTCAAAGAATTTAAAAATTAATATTCTTTAAGGGAAATTATCGATAACTTTACAAGTTTACAAGTATTTAAAAAAAATATCAACAAATTGACTTCTCATAAAATATTTATTGGAAACTTAGAATGAGAATAAAAAAAAACATTTAGTTTCGCTTCGCTATTTGCAGAGAAGTTATCGATAACCTTTTTTGTTAAAAAATATCGATAACGCGATTATTTTAAGAAAAAAAAATAACTTATGGTAAGTTGTATTTTTCATAAAATAATTTTTGAAAACTGGATTTTTATAACGATAACTTTTTAGAGATTATTTATCGAAAAATTTATCGACATATTGACAAACTTTAACACATCGATAGCTCGACTTCTATTGAAAAATTGATATTTCTACTAAAAATTTATCGATATCTATAAAAAGTTATCGATAATACGAATTTTTGTAAAAAAATCTTTTACAAGTTATAACAAACATTAGATTGATCTAATTAATGAATATGTTTTTTTATTATTTTACTCATTTTATTTTAACAATTTTGTAAGCTTTTGCATTTTTAAAAGATGACTTCATTTATCTATTGTTTTCCTCTCATAATTCAAACTGTTTCTAGAAATAATCTAGAACACTACTCGTATTCCTGTACGTAAGTGTAAACACTTTAAGACACAAGCCTAATACAATTAGCTTTTATATAAAGCAAACTCACATTATTAATTAATTACAATTCTTAACAATATTTTGTTATATTTTACTGAGCTGACAGATCGTTTATTCTCCTAAAGCAGTTAATGGAAGCAAATCATTTCTAAAACAAGGAGTGGCTATTAAAAACTAATGATACGATCAAAAGCATCATAAGTATAAATTATAGATTTTAAAAGTAAATTGTAATTAAGGAATTTTAATTTGAATTTGTATTGCACAATTGTTATTAATCATTTGATTTAGTGTAAACAGCCTAAAGGGTTTTTAAAAAATAAATTCAGAAATCATAAAAAAAAATTTATTATAACGAGAACGAGATGTTTTCTTTTAACAAACATTGCACGTTTAACAAATTTTAAATGGCGCTGAGTTGAGAAATAAAAAACCTCATTTAATGTTAGATTTATAGATTTATAAAATATAAGACTCGTAAATGACGAATGTGTAAATCGTGCTTAAAGTCACATACGCCAATTATCGATGCCTGTAAGTTGTACTTTTTTTTTCTTTTTTTTAATAATTTTTAGGGGATTTGTTTTCAGTTGCTTTCCTTCTTTTTTGTTTTCATCGGATTGATTTAACTAAAGGCTGTTTCTAAGACTTTTACAGCTTTTGTTATTCAGGCAAAACGTTGGATTCTGTTTGCTTCCAAATGCTTCTACTCTCGTAAAAAATATTTTTAACAATAAAATGATATTAAAAGGATAATAAGGAAATACTTTGGCCTTTTGCCACTGCTGCTTTAAAAATGTAAATGATTTTACCTGCTTTATTTTATAATCAGTATCTAAACCTTCAGTTAAAAACTTGTCAGTAAACTATGTTTTGAAAGGAAAAATTTTTAACATCTGTCTTTCTATACAAAACGTTATCGATAATATCAATTTTCTAGAGAAAATTTTGTTTTACTTTTCTACAGAAAGTCTATCAATAGTTTTACTTTTATTTAAAGAATACAAAAATAATCGATAATTTTACCCTTATATATAAAAATCGACGATAAGTTTACTTGTCAAATTAAAATAAACCACAGGAAAATTTGTCGATAATTTACTTTTGATTCAAAATTTATTGTTACTGATCTATAGAAAATTTAACGGTAATTTTACTTTTCTATATAATATTTGTCGATAATTTTACTTTTCTATAGAAATTTTATCGATAACATTGCCTTTCAATGGAAAATTTATCGATAACTTTACTTTTCTATAGAAAACTTGTCGATAATTTACTTTTTATTAAACATTTATTTTTACTGATCTATAGAAAACTTATCGACAGAGTATTTATGTATAGAAAATTGAACGATAATTTTACTTTCCTATAGAACATTTGTCGATAATTTACTTTTCATTAAACATTTATTTTTACTTTTCTATAGAAAACTTATCGATAGTTTATTTGTGTGTAGGAAATTGAACGATAATTTCTTTTTCTATATAAAATTTGTCGATAATTTTACTTTTCTGTAGAAAATTTATCGATTATTTTACCTTCGAATGGAAAATTTATCGATAACTTTACGTTTCTATAGAACATTTTTCGATAATTTACTTTTCATTAAACATTTATTTTTACTTTTCGATAGAAAACTTATCGATAGTTTATTTGTGTATAGAAAATTGAACGATAATTTCACTTTTCTATAGAAAATTTGTCCATAATTTTATTTTTCTATGGAAAATTTATAGATGATCTTAACTTTCAATAGAAAATTTGTCGAAAAAATACTTTTCAAAAAAATTTCATTGTTATTGATCTATAGAAAACTTATCGATAGTTTTGTCTATAAAAAAATTAACGATAATTTTACTTTTCTATAAAAAATTTGTCGATTATTTTACTTTTCTACATAAAATTTGCCGATAATTTTACCTTTCTATGGAAAATTTATCGATAATTTTACCTTTCTATGGAAAATTTATCGATAACTTTACTTTTCTATAGAAAATTTGTCGATAATTTACTTTTTATTAAACATTTATTTTTACTGATCTATAGAAAACTTATCGACAGAGTATTTATGTATAGAAAATTGAACGATAACTTTACTTTTCTATAGAAAATTTGTCGATAATTTACTTTTTATTAAACATTTATTTTTACTGATCTATAAAAAACTTATCGACAGAGTATTTATGTATAGAAAAATGAACGATAATTTTACTTTCCTATAGAAAATTTGTCGATAATTTACTTTTCATTAAACATTTATTTTTACTTTTCTATAGAAAACTTATCGATAGTTTATTTGTGTGTAGGAAATTGAACGATAATTTCTTTTTCTATATATATATATTTGTCGATAATTTTACTTTTCTGTAGAAAATTTATCGATTATTTTACCTTCGAATGGAAAATTTATCGATAACTTTACGTTTCTAAAGAAAATTTTTCGATAATTTACTTTTCGATAGAAAACTTATCGATAGTTTATTTGTGTATAGAACATTGAACGATAATTTCACTTTTCTATAGAAAATTTGTCCATAATTTTATTTTTCTATGGAAAATTTATCGATGATTTTAACTTTCAATAGAAAATTTGTCGAAAAAATACTTTTCAAAAAAATTTCATTGTTATTGATCTACAGAAAACTTATCGATAGTTTTGACTATAAAAAAATTAACGATAATTTTACTTTTCTATAAAAAATTTGTCGATAATTTTACTTTTCTGTAGAAAATTTATCGATTATTTTACCTTCGAATGGAAAAATTATCGATAACTTTACGTTTCTATAGAAAATTTTTCGATAATTTACTTTTCTATAGAAAACTTATCGATAGTTTATTTGTGTATAGAAAATTGAACGATAATTTCACTTTTCTATAGAAAATTTGTCCATAATTTTATTTTTTAAAAATACTTTTCAAAAAAATTTCATTGTTATTGATCTATAGAAAACTTATCGATAGTTTTGACTATAAAAAAATTAACGATAATTTTACTTTTCTATAAAAAATTTGTCGATAATTTTACTTTTCTGTAGAAAATTTATCGATTATTTTACCTTCAAATGGAAAATTTATCGATAACTTTACGTTTCTATAGAAAATTTTTCGATAATTTACTTTTCTATAGAAAACTTATCGATAGTTTATTTGTGTATAGAAAATTGAACGATAATTTCACTTTTCTATAGAAAATTTGTCCATAATTTTATTTTTCTATGGAAAATTTATCGGTGATTTTAACTTTCAATAGAAAATTTTTTGAAAAAATACTTTTCAAAAAAATTTCATTGTTATTGATCTATAGAAAACTTATCGATAGTTTTGTCTATAAAAAAAATAACGATAATTTTACTTTTCTATAAAAAATTTGTCGATAATTTTACTTTTCTACATAAAATTTGCCGATAATTTTACCTTTCTATGGAAAATTTATCGATAATTTTACCTTTCTATGGAAAATTTATCGATAATTTTACCTTGCAATAGAAAATTTGTCAATTATTTACTTTTCATTAAAGTTTTATTGTTACTGATCTATAAAAAACTTATCGATAGTTTTGTCCATAGAAAGCTTTTCTATAGAAAATTTATCGATAATTTTACCTTTCTATGGAAAATTTTTCGGTAATTTTACCTTTCTATAGAAATTGTTTCGATAATTTACTTTTCATAAAACTTTATTTTTACTGATCTATATTTTTCAACAGAAAATTTAACGATAATTTTATTTTTTTTTAGAAACTTTAACGATAATTGTATTTTTCTATAAAAATTTTAACGATAATTATTACCTTTTTATAGAAAATGTTTCGAAAGTTTAACTTTTCTGTAGAAAATATATCGATAGTTTTACGTTTCTATAGAAAATTTATGAATAGTTTTTCTTTGTCATAGAAAATTTATCGAAAGGTTTACTTTTTTATAGATAATTTATCGATAGTTTCACTTTTCCGTGGAAATTTTTTTTAATTAAAGATTTATCAATAGCAGAAAATGATACAAGGATTTTTATTTTTCTAAAAAATATTTATCGATAAAATTACTCTTCTGTAAATAATTTATCGATAGTTTTACCTTTCAAAAAGAAATGTATGAATAGCTTCATGTTTTAGAAAAAAGTATGAATAGTTTTACTTTATATGAAAAATTTACCGATAATTTTTTTCTAGACAATTAAACGACAGTTTTGAGTAAGTTTTTTTAGAATAATATGTCTCTTACAGTTTTACGTTTATTTATGGATAGTTACAATTTTTTTCTATATTATTTATCAATTTATTTTCTTTCTTATAGACAATTTATCGATAGTTTTGAGTAGGTTTTCTTTAGAATAATATATCTCCATATCGATGATTATAGATTACTTTCATTTTCTATAGAAATATTCCGATTTTTTTTACATTTATGTTGAATACTTTATTGATAATTTTACCTTTCTGAAGAAAAGTAATCGATAACTTTTCTGTTTTTAAAATATGATAACTTTATTTTTCTCTTTTCTTATTACCAGTTATAAACAGTTAAAAACGTAAAGGAAATTATACATTTGCAGAAGTAGTCAATAGCGGAATTTTAAAATTAAAAAAATATAAAAAATAAAGATAATGATAAAGATAACGATAACTCTTCCACAATAACTTTTTTTCTAGAATTAATTAAGAATAATAGTTATTAATAAAAAAAAAATGAAATCCTTTAAAAATGAAATCCTTAGCTCTGACAATTTAATTTAATGTTTTTAATGGGTTGCTTTAATTAACCTTGGCTTTAATTTCACTTAAAAAAATTCATTAAAATAATTCGTTTATCGTTACAAAGATCTTTCAATTATTCCAACTCTACTTTGTGCTTCTTTGTTGAAGACATATTTTGTTGCGTTTTAATTTATAATTCATTCTAATAGTAAGAATTTATTACAAAAAATATTTTAAACATTTTTATCACGTTCTTAACCGTGCGTACGTACGACTCTTTTTTTTTATTTCAATAACAATATGATTTAATATTTTTTTAATGTCTTATCATCATCAAGTGTTCATAATTTAATGTAAATTCATTAAAAAAAACCCTGCAAAAATGAGTTTTATATATTTTTCTTTAACAGTTGCAAGTCCATTTACAGAGTAAAAGAGAGGAAAAGAAAATGTGTAAAAAATTTGGGTTTTTCCTAAAGAAAAGATTTTTAATTTTAAATAGAATTCGGTCAATAAATTAAGGACAAATTATAATATTGAGTTGTTTTAATGTTTATTTATTTTACAAGACATGAATATATATTTTTTTATTTAAAAAAAAAACAGTCTACTTTTAGGCTTCTTGAAAAATAAAATTTTAAAGTCTATCTAAAACAGTAAATTTATAACTAATAAATAATAAAATATTCTTTAATGTACATAAATAATTTATCGATAACCGATTATAAGACCAATAAGTCGGTTATACAGACGCAATAGAATTAAGGCCTATTTAAGAAATTGTTTCATAATAATCAGTTGTGACCACTAAAACTTGTGTGCATTTATTGTAGTTTCTGCGGTTAAATTTGTAACACACACTTCTGGCCGATAAGCACTGTTTCTTGAATATGAAGTTTTGTTCACATCCCATTCACTGCATGTTCTTCTAACACTAAAAGTGCTAGTGTTATTATTTATTGATTTTGCAGTTAAACGAATCCCAAAAGTTGCCGCTACATCAATTTGTTGAACAAATAAAACTTCATAAATAAAATTAAATTAAAAAAAAACACAAAAAAACTGAAAGGAGTTCCCCTAAAAACAAACGTGCTTTTTTCGATTACTTTTTTCTAAATCTAAATAATAACAGTACAGAGGAACCTCATACTAGTTGAACTAAAACGCAACTTTCCAGTAAAACACTTAATTAGAACAAACTCACAGAAAAATCTATGAAAAAAAAAATAATAGATTTCTGTCTGTCTGTTTAAGAACTTAAACAAAACAGTTTCTTTTAAAAAGTCATTAATTTGTCGATAACGTTGTCAATGAAATGTTGCTGTTCAAGCCGCATTGACTTGATGGACAATGATGTCTGCCAAATCAAATTTTATTTTTTAATTTACCTTTTTTAAAAGAACGCAATCTGTTGCTCATCTGTACAATTAATTGCTGGTTTGACAAAATCTTCAATACGACGGCTGATATATATATTTCTGGCCTGGCAATACTGAGTGCTGCCAAATGCAATTTGACATTTCCATTGGAAAGTTTGTCATTTTTAAGCATAATCGTACTCAAAACGCTTTGACGTACGACCATTATTTGTGTTGTTTACAGTGACTTGAAAAAATTAATATAGAAAAAAATGGAATTAACTCGTGAACATTTTCGTGCCATCATTTTTCACAACTTTCGACATGAATTATCACGACAAGAGTGCATTGATGAACTTAAATCTTTGTATGGCAATGAAGCACCATCCTATAGCACTGTGAAAAATTGGTATAATGAATTTAATCGTGGCCGAAGCTCGCTCAAAGACGAATTCCGTGAAGGTCGTCCAAAAATGGCTGTTGTGCCAGAGAACATTGATGCCGTGCGTGAACTCATAATGCAAGATCGACATACGACATACCGAGAGATAGAGACATCCTTGGACATTTCTTCCACCAGCATACATTTGATACTGCATGAACACCTGGCCGTAAAACAGGTTTGTTCTCGTTGGATCCCGCACAATTTGAAAGTCGCTCAAAAAAAGGCTCGTGTCGATTGGTGCAAAGAAATGTTGCAAAAATACGATAGCGGTGCTTCAAAAGACGTTTATAAGATCGTCACAGGTGACGAATCATGGATCTATGCATATGAGCCCGAAACGAAACATCAATCGACCGTGTGGGTCTTCAAAGACGAGCAAAATCCAACGAAAGTTGTTCGTGGAAGAAGCACTTCGAAGCAAATGGTCGCCTGTTTCTTCGGCAAAACTGGTCATGTGGCGACTGTTCCGCTTGAACAACGTAGAACGGTCACTTCTGAAGGGTACAATACAATTTGTTTGTCTGAAGTCATCGGAGAAATTCAAAAAACCAACTGGAGAAGACGAATCATTGTTCACCATGACAATGCGAGCTCTCACACATCGGCTCAAACCAGAGCGTTTTTGACCGGCCAAAACGTCGAATTAATGGGTCATCTGCCGTACAGCCCTGACTTGGCACCTAATGACTTCTTCTTGTTTCCGCACATCAAGAAAAAAATGCGTGGTCAACGATTTTCGTCGCCAGAAGAAGCTGTTGAAGTGTTCAAAAACCATGTTTTAGAGGTGTCTCAATCGGAGTGGAAAAAGTGCTTCGACAACTGATTTGAGCGCATGCAAAAGTGTATAAATCATGCTGCAGAATACTTTGAAAAACAATAAAACCATTTTTGTTTATAAATGTTTGCATTTTCACTATTAGGCCAGAAATATATAGAGCAGCCCTCGTATAACGATGATGACATTAAATAGAAATTTTTTCTCAGACAGAACATTGAATATCGCCATGTATTCTTTACTCTACGTCTCCACTAGCCATCAACTTGGTATGAACATCATGTTGCACATGAAATCGGTTAATATAGACTCTTAATATTCATGTTTCGTTCATGTGCAACCATTGTTAACCGAACATTTATCTGAGCAATCATGTTCGCCATAAAATATGACTTTTAGCATGAATTCTCAATTTTAAATTAACGCCCGCCATCTATTGATTGACAGTGCGAACACTCTCTTCCTTGTCAAAAGCATTGAAACAACCCACCCTGACGACAAGCAGAAAATTATGCTCAGACAGAACATTAACATCAATACGTTTTCGCCACATACAAGAATATGGACTAATTAATGCCTTTATTCTGCCGGCGTTAGGTGCCTGTCTTGTTTAATTTTATGTCTAGTGGAGATTTGCATTTCTCCGGACATATTGTTTACTTCGGAACATTTCAATTCATGTGCTTTCGATAATATATGACAGATAATAATCATTTCTGCTTCTTCTTTCAAACTCTAAGTTGAAAGATTTTGTTACATCTGGCAACTCTATTATTGCTAGAGCATAGTTTTTATGTAACAATAAAGTCAAAACATCGCATATAAATTCTTGGCGTTTAACAACTGCAAGTGGGCCTGCTAGTGGCAACAACTAAAGCCCAAAGGACCGAAGGATTGTGGGCTACAAACAAACTAAAAGTCAATGATCTGCTAATTCTTGGTTCAATGGTTAAATCTATAAGCAAAATAAAAATACCGCTCTCCACACCTTTTGTGTGTGTGGGGAGGGCGTTCGAATCATTAACCCTTACTTTTTTTTTGTAAGGACTGCGAGATTTTCTGCAGTTAATGGCGCAGGGTATAGAGTCAAGTGGGGCTTCAATCGGTCAGCATGTTTACTAAACATAACAAAGAGAGCTACTGTAAGTCATAAAGGCCGAGTTACTACTCCATAAATAAAATATTCAAAAAATACATAAAAACTAGCAATTTTAAATCTATTTCAGATTTCAATAAATTTAGGGGACACCCTTTATAATTACCTTGAAAACTGAAGCTGTAACAAGTAACAATTGTTTTGCTGCTAATGGCTGATGGAGGGCTTTTTATTCTCTGACTTAACTTTTCTGTTCAACATTTATGACCAACGTAATAAAGTTGTTTACAAACTTGGTTTTGTTTTGTCAATTACGTTTTTTTTATTATTATTTTGCTATTCTAGGAAAGGGGATATATCGAAATATGTGTTTTTTTTAGTTTAAATGTTCAATTATCTCTTGAAATCTCTACGCATTTGAAAAATTATTCTACAAAAAAAACACACACAATTGTGTTTTAAATGCACGTTTTATTGTCACTAGAAATTCAGAGTTTGTTTAGAACATGCCAATGAATTAGATTTAATCATATTTACATAAGTTCATCAAATATTTTTTCTAGTTTGTGAGAAATGAATAACAAAAAAAAAAAAAAAAGAAAAAAAATCCCCACAACGTGCATGATTGTTTTATAACAAAATTTCAAACTATGAAAATGGAAACAAACAATTTATTTAGAAAAATATAAGTTTAAATAGACATGTGTGGCATTTAAAACAGACAGACATTACTTGTCAACAATTATTATTATTTATTTTATTTTTTTACAAATATTTAAATAGTCTAAATAATTCAGTACCTCCCAACAGTCAAAAGGCCTTTTATGAGCAACATTTGGTTTTAGACTGAGGGCTTGCCTTATGATACACATTCGACAAATAATAATTAAAGAATTTTATCGTCACAAAAGTTAAGAACGATTTATTTGCAAATTGAATAAAATTGAGCCTTAAAAATCTAATTTTAGTTGTCAATTTCTAAGGAAAATGTCGTCAGTTGTGGCAACTTATAATTCAAGTTAAGAACATAATAATTTTTTTAAAAAATAATTAAATTAAAAAAAAAGTTGAAAGGAGTTCCCCTTAAAATAAACGTGCTTTTTTCGATTCTTTTTTTTCTAAATCTAAATAATAACAGTACAGAGGAACGTCCCACTAGTAAAACTAAAACGCAACTTTCCAGTAAAACACTTAATTAGAACAAACTCGCAGAAAAATCTATAAGAAAAAATAATATATTTCTGTCTGTCTGTTTGGCAGCTTATAATTCAAGTTAAGCACATAATAATTTGTTATTGACTAAAAACTGTTCAATCAGTCGAATGCAACTCATAATAACATGTTTCTTTTTTTAAAATTTATTAATTCGTTTTTATAAGTTTCGTACCAAAATGTTATAGAATAAAAAAAAAAGTTGTTCTATAGAAATAAAGTTAGCGATAACATTTTTAGAGAACAGAAAAAGTTATCGAAGGTTTTTTTATACAATACAGATATTGATATTTTCCTATAGCATAAAAATGTCATCGATAATTTTTTAATAAAATAAAAAAAGTTATCGATAATTTTTTAAGAGAATTATAGCTATCGATAATTTTTATATAGAAAAAAATATAGAATATATAAGAATATAATATGATATTTTTACATTTAAAAATTTATCGATTTTTTTCTACAGTATAAAAATAAGTTTTTATGTAAAGAAAGTTATCGATAATTTTTTTATGCAAAATAAAGATATTGAAAATTTTTTACAGCATTAACGTGTCATCGATAATTTTCCAACAAAATACATAACTACTCAATAATTTGCCTATAGAATAAAAAAGTCTTTGTTAATTTTTTTGTAGAATAAAAATGTTATCGACAATTTTTCATTGATAATTTTTTCACAAAATAAATAAGTAATCGATAATTTGTCTGTAAAATAAAAAAGTCGTCGGTACATTATCTATAGAATAAGGAAAGTTATCGAAAATTTTTCTATAGAGTAGAAAATGTTATCGAGTATTTTCTGCAAAAAAAATATCGATAATTTCTTTTAAAATTAAAACAATTATTGATTGCTTTTCACAGAATAACCGAAGTAAACGATAATTTTTCACAGAATAGCAAAAGTTATTGATAATTTTTCTATAAATGCAGGAATTATATCGATAACTTTTATAAAGAATAAAAAAGTTATCGATAATTTTTTTTATTGAATGCACAAAGTTATCGATGTTTTTATAAAGCATTAAAGAAAACAAATAATATATAAAAATAGAATTTTTTTGTAGAATAAAAAGTCAACGATAAATTTCCTAAAGAATAAAGTTATCGCTGATAATTTAAGACAAAAAAAATTATGGTTAATTTTTTAACAGAAAAAATATCGATAAATTTTTACAGAATAACAATTGACCATTTAATTTTTATCGATAAATTTTTAATAAAATAAATAAGTTATCGATAAAAATAAGTTATCGATAAAAAAAAAAGTTATCGATATTTTTCATAAATTAAAAAAATACGAGTTACTCCTTATAAAAACATATCATAACTTTTCTATAAACTAAAAAAAGTTCTTAACTAATTTTTAGGACGATCGCACAGTTTAATAAATTTTTTTAAAGAAGACATCGGTAATAGTTATCGAATACTTTTCTTAGTAACTTAAACAAATTAATAAATTATAAAGCTGTAGGAGAAATTAAAATATTTAACAGTTTCTATATAAAATAAACAAGTTGTAGGCAATTTTTGTATAGAATAAAAAATGAAACGATGAATTAATAAAAAGAAAATAAAAAGAAATTTTTATCGAACAAAAAAGTTTTACATAAAATCAAAAAATTCATTATTTTCTGTAGCATAAAAATCTGAATAATTTTACTACAAAATAAAAATGTTATGCGGCAACATTTATATTCAATAAAAAATTTATCGATAACATAATTTATGATTTTCATACAAAGTAAAAAGTTTCTTAATAACTATTGTAGAGACTAAAATTATGAATAAAAGAAGACAAAAAAAACTCTGAACATATTAGAGAGTATCCGATTATCGATTAATTTTTTACGATATAAAAATAAAGTTAACTTTCTATAGCATTAAACATTTTTCTATAACAAAAAAAAAGATTTTGAGATAATAAAAAATAAAAAAAAAAATTTTTATATAAAATGAATTATTTCTAAAGAAGTTGAGCATAAAAAATCTAAAAATTGTTTAACTGCACCAGAGAAGTTCTGATTTTATTTCCTGGGTCAATTGTAAATAATTTTTTTTAAATAAAATGTATTTTATGTAACAAAATAAATTCTTATAACAGGCGACTGATTATATGATTAAATAAATTAAATGGATTTTGTTATTGTTTTGAGGCATTTTTTTTTTTCTTTGCAATAAATGTTGAACGATTATTTTATCTAAAATGAAAAAAAAAATCTCTTTAATTACTTTGTTGTTTTTGCTTAAACAAGTTTTATTTTAGGCGGTTAAAATTTAAACATGACAGTGTTATAAATTAAAGGAAAAAAAATCTTCTGATCTAGTCGAAAGAAGTTTAAACTAATTTAAGGGGCAGAAAGAGGCTGAGTTCAAGTAGATTTAAACACACTCTCACATGTTGAATACCGGTAGCGATCAATGAACAGAAACAGTGAAAAAAACTGACACTATTGTGTCGTGTTTATTAATAGCAAATTGTTAAAACGTGATAATTTAACAGAAGTGTTTAAATAATAAAAAGTTGATTTAGATTCTGTTGTGAACTTTTTATTTGATTTTTTTTTTTGCTATCAAGATCACAATATGTAATTAAAGGGGCAAAAAAAATAATTTAGAAAGTGTTGAAGTACTTTTAATTGTTTTTCACATTTGAAGCTGTTGTTCTAAATTAAATTGTTTTTATTAAGAAATAAATTAAAACTAGAAAGCAATTATTTCGTTTAATAATTCAAGCATATAAAGACTTTTTTTTATAAAATTCTAAGAAATGATTAAAAAGTGACTAGAATAAATTATGTTTAATGTTAAAATCAATAAAAGGTAAATTTGCTTTTGTTAAAGAAGAGTTACACAAAAACAATTTTATTTACGTTTCTGGACATGTTAATTAACAAAACGTGCAAGATGTAATAAAATTAAGAATAATTTAAGCAAATACAAAAAAAAAAAAAAAAAAATAAAACAAGTATAAATAAAATAATTTTTACAAGTTAATAAAATAATTTTTTGAATTAAAATTTCCGTATAAAAATATCATTGAGTTTATTTTTCATTCTTTCATAAGTTCGTAAAAGTAGAATTTCATTTAATATCTTTAAAAAAATTTTTTAAGAGCCATATAATCAGTTTTGATTCCGTAACATAAACTATTAAAAGGTTTAAAAATTTTACTTTTTCGAATATTCGAAATAAGCCAAAAATTATTTAAAACCTTTTTAAAATATAAATTCAATATAAAAATTATTAGAAAAGGCTAATAACAACACCTTATGACATTTTTGGCCAATGTTCGAAAATTCGAACATTGATTTTAAACTTTCGAACATGATTAAAAAATGCACAAATTATAAAAAAAGCCTACAAGACAAACTTGCTAGCCTTTAAGGCAGCAACGTAGCTCATTTTATTCATTTTCGAACCAAAGTTGAACAAGTCAAATTTCGAACATAGCTACAAAAACGTTTTTTTTGTTTTTGTGAAAATAATAAAAAAAATATATTCATTTTTAAGATTTATAATATGATTGAAAGGATCTTATTAAACATTTTTATTGAATTTCAAAAATTAAGCTTTAAGTATCGAGTTCGAAAATTAAAAAGCTTAATATTTTTAACAATCTTTGAAAATATATAAAATATAGAACAAATAAAAACCATAAAAGAGTATTTTTAATGAGTTTAGTTTATGTTCGAAATTTCGAAATTCAAATTCACATATTAAAATTTTTCTTTAAAAAAATTTTAGAAAAAGACAATTTTCAATAATTGAAGATTAAAAATATAAACACGTTTTTAAAATAAATTTCCAAAATTATGTCATTAAAAAGCCTTAAAATGTAGTCAATGCCTTATTTAATTAAAAAACCAAAATGAATCGTGATTAAAAAATTTTTTTTTATATTTTAAAAAATTTATTAAAATAAAATAAAAAAAAGAACAAATCGCGAACTGACTGACTTTATTAAGCCAATCATAAATTGAATTTAGTAGTAGTGACGTTCGAACACAATTTTTAACCGCAAGTAATTTAAAAATAAAGAACATTTTGGGTGTTTTTATTAATAAAAACCCCTTTTAAATTTATATTACAAAATCCAGGTAGGATCTGTTTTTCTTAAGTTATTTTTACATTTATAATTCTGTAACAAAAAACATTTGTTCATTATGACGATTTTTAGTGGTTGGTTTTTTTTTAATTTAATATGCAAAAAACGTTCAACAAATATTAAATTATAAAATAATTTATTGACGCACTTTGGCAGGAGAAAAAAAAAAAAAAAAAAAAAAGAAACACGAGCAGGACAGGCAGCACACGAACTTATGTAAAGAATATAATCATTGTATAGATATTTTGGGTTTGTTTTCTTAAAAAAGACGACAAATTTGCTGCAATAAATATTAAGTTGAAAGACTCTTCGTCTCACTTTTTAATAAAAACTTTTTCGATTTGTATTCGTATCAAAAGTTAAAAATATTACGATGAAAGTATCAGTTTGAACACTAATCGTTGTATATTTAATTGGGAAATAAAATAATTTAAAAGAGGCAAAGCACAAAGCAGTGTTTAAAAAAAGCAACTTTTTGGCTAATGTTCGAAAATTCGAACTTAAATTCGAAAAATTCGAACATGCTAAAAGAGTTTAATTTTATTTAAATGTAAGGAAATAGCAAATATTTTTAGCGATTTTTAAAATTAAAACTTAATGTTACAATTTCGAACATAAAAAAAAAATAATTTTTCTTAGGCCTAATAACAAATTGCTTCTGTGTTTTATGCGAGCAAAAACAATACAGCTTCTGTTTAACAAAATCTAATTATTTCTTATACTCAATCTGAAATTAATAAAATTCCACTTTGTCTCATTGTTGAACATAAAACTAAAGCAGTTTTATTTGTACATGTGTTTTATTAAGAATATTTTTTTTTCGTTCTTATATCATTGTAAATTGCTTAACGATATTTTAGTTGAAAAAATGACCTCAGAGTATTTTCTTAAAGTTGAATAACCGTTTAATTGTCAAGCAGAAATCATAAATCACATAAACAACCGTTTTTCTTTTACAAAAGTGAAACTATAAATCATTTAACTGATCATAATATAAAATCGCTCGTATGAATATAATTTTTGGTCTTTTTTTTTAGAGAGAAAATAAATTTTACTGTCGTACTTTGTGAGAGACGTATAAATTAAGCGGTTAAGTTTCTGATCACTGGAAGGATCAGCTGCTATTCGTTTAAAGTTACATAAAAATATTTATAACAAAAAGCTTAAATCTGTGATCGCTAACTTTCATCTGTCAGCTAAATGTCGTTTTCTTGAATTCAATAAGTTTTCAAAATTTAGGCTCATCAATAAGGCAGACAAAAATAATAAAATACTATTGTTGTCAAAACCACAAAGTATAAAATAAATTTCGAATTTTCGAATAAGCATAATAATTTCTAAGTTATTAACACCAAGCGTCTAAATTTTTCTTAAATTAAATTACCAGCAGACTTATTTTAAAAATCGCCAAAGCTAAGGCTCCATCGCTAAAAATCTAAAAAAATCTATTTAGCGATTTTTGGCTACAAATGCTATTCTGTAACAATTTTTGCCGTAATTTATTTTTATCTTTTAAGCGATCAAGTAATCGAATTAGCTACGAGAATTACAGAATAAGACTGCAGAACAGTTTTTTTTTTATTTAAATAAATAAATAAATAAAGAAGTGAGTGGTGAGTTTCGTTTTTTTTTAACTTAAAATAATAAAAAGTATTTTAAAACCAGATTACTTCCCCCGCATTCTTGTAAATTAAATGTAATAAACATTTTTATTGTTTTACAACTTTTAAAATTAATTGATTTCAAACTAGAGTAGTAGGTAGAGTGTCAACAACAAACATGACAACAAACAAATTTGAAAATTTTAAAGTAGACGTAGGAATGACATAAGTGTTTTCAAATAATTAACAAATATGATACAAATAAAATTATTTTAATAGAATTCAAAATCTTTACATAACGAATAAAATGTAAAAAATCTTACTGGATAGCGGAAACAATATTAGTTCGAGTTTAAAATAAAAGCATGTTCATTTTCAATTTAAAACTAAAACTTTGTATGGAATTTATAAGGTGGTTATTTATTTGTGTATGTATATATATTGTTATTAAATTCTATTTCCGTTTGGAGCCAAAAATTTTATTTTAAAATTTTAAGATATTTTTGAATGTTCGAAAAAATTTCGAATTTTCGAACATGCCTTAAAGATCGAGAAGTTGGTTAGAAAATTATTAAAAACATGCATGCCATTGTTTGACATTATTTTAGCAATGTTCGAACTCATGAAATTAAATTTAAATTTCGAATATTAGAGTCATATATTTATTAAGTAATCGTTAGCTGAGGCTTTAAAACCAGTTGGTTTGTGAGTAATTGATAAAAATTGAGTAACTTTTAAATTTTACAATTTTTGAGATATTTTCGAAATTTTTAATTAAATTTCTAGTTTTCGAACATGTCTAAAGAAGCGCAAAGTTTGTTAATAAACTTTTAAAACCATATAATTTTGTACAAGCAATTATTTTACACTATTTTTTTAATGTTCGAATTTTCGAAATTAAGTAAAAGTTATCGAAATTTTTTAATTTTTCATAATTTTGTCAACTAAATATTCAAGTTTTCGAACCTAACTAATTAAATGCTCTCTCTAAGTAAAACAGTCTGTTTTTTTTTAATAATATACCTTTTTCTATGTTGAGTGATAAGCAAATTTTCGGGTTCGAACATTTCTGAGAACAAAGTCTGTTATACAATAAAACATTGATTATTATTTTGGACATATAACTTCATCTACTCCGATTCTAAGTTGCAGTTTTCATATAGAAATAAGGAAATATGTTTAAATTTTTAAATTTAATTAATGTTTTCGAACATACATATCTTAAACGTTTGAACTGAACTGAAGGTGGACATCATAAATTTCCTTCATCAGTGATTGTCATTTCATGGATCAAATGATGGTCACTGTTCTTCTAGGGAATGATGTATAACTTTGTATTCATTATTAAATTAGCACTACTTGAGTTATGTTCGAATTATCGAAACTAAGTCAATGTTATTGAGCGCACATTAATATCAAAAATTTTTTTTGTAATTATTTGAAATTATAGAAATTTTTAATTATTTTTATATTTAAAACTGTTTGAAATATATTTAAAGTTTTCGCAAATATTTCAAATTTTTTCGAACATAAATTTATGTCAAGAACTTTGTTCGTTATTTATTTAAACTATGTATTATTCTAAAACATCATCATAACTTTACGCTATTTAAAGTTACATTCCAACTTTTGAACGTGATAAAATTTCGATAACTGTTTGTAAAAAAAAATAATAAAATGTTTAAAAAATTTATGATATTTGAATAATGTTTATATTTATGTTTCTCACTTTATTAATGAGTTTAAAGTTTAGATCGTGCACTTTTTAAATATTTAAGCTTTATTTTATTTAAAAATTCGAACATTAGTTTTAAACTTAAACACGAGGTTAAAAATAAAAACTGAATAAAGTTTGTAATATTTATAGTATTTCGCAAGTGTTCGAATTTTATTTTGTAAAATTTAGAATATCGAATCATTAATATTGCTTAACAAATTTAAAAAAAAATTAAGAAACTAGATGAATTTCTAATTAATTATTTAAAAATAGCGATTTTATGTTGTTTTCGAAATTTTTAACCTAAGTTCGAATTATCGAATTTGCTTTTAAAGTCATAAAATCGTGCACTCTTAGTTTGAAATTTAAACATAGAGTTATAAGTTACATTCTAATAAAGTTCGTAAGATTAATTAATAAAATTTAAGTATGTGTTCGAATTTTATTTTATGTATTTGTGGAATTTAAAATATCGAATTAATAATATTACTATACAAATTTTTAACAATTTATAAAATAATATAAATTTTACATTTATTGTTGGGAAATAGCTATTTTATGTATTTTCGAAATTTCGAACATAAGTTCGAATTTTCGAATTTGCTTTGAAAATCATAAATTTGAAAATTCTATTGTAAAAAAAAACTTTCCTTTGCAGAAAATGTTAATTTCCGTAGTTTTATGTTATGATTTAAATGATTTTTAGCTGTAAATAATAATATTTCGACAGCTACAAGTTTCATTATTAAACAATATTTCAAAAACACTGAAAGTTTGATAGTGCCAGTTTGCAAATTTCGTTTAAAATACGGTCAAATTAATTCAAAACACCACTTGCATATTTTTTCAAACATTCTTAATAAATATTACATTGAAAATTTAACAATAAAAATTATTTTTTGTTATATAATAAATTTATTTTAATATAGTATTAAAGCAAAAGCGTGCATAAATATAAACCTTTTAGTTATTATAGCATAAGCGTGCTTATTTTGTTATTTAAAATTGTTTCAAACAATAACAATAATAAACGAATAATTTAATAAGTTTTGTGAAAATCCAAATTAGGCCAAAGCTTCATAAATAATAAACACACAAAGTAACAACAAATATTATTACAATTTTAAATAATAAAAAAAATCTTATTAATGGAAAAAACAAAGATTAAATAAGATGTGACTGCAGGTATGCAAGAGTACAGTGATTGACACAAGCAAAAACACACATTTTAGTTTATTTCAGAAGAAGTTTTAATAAATTTAATATTAACAAAATATACATTGTTATAAAAATATCTGTAAACATGAACTAACAATTCGCGTAAAACATATTTTATTTTGCCTTGGCTTGAAAAACCTAGAACAAGTTCCTGCTTCCACCACTAACATGTGTGGTTTGTTTAAAAAAATAACAAAAAGTTATCGCTTGTTGTAAAATTATAGATTACGGGTCATGAGTTCAATTCCCATCAACACAGAGAATATAGTGAAAATTAATTGTTGTTAAGCAGCCAAGAATATGGAAAACAGTAGTTTACACCTCTTGGAGTATCTATCTGTTGTGTGGCCGGGGTACAGAGATAGTGAAAGCGCAGATTTGCTTGTAAAGGCGCCTGTATTGCAAAACAAGGAAATCATGATCCATACTTTAATGTTAAGTAAAAATGTAACACCATTGCAACAGTTTGTGGCAGTCTGAATGACAATACAAGTTAAAGACATCAAGTAGTTTGAGTCGTGGAAAGTACACTTGGAAACTAGCCACAGGCATAGAAGGCTCTAGAAGAAACAGAGTATAAAATAAAGAGTCACAAAAATGTAAGATAAAACTGAAGAGCTCATATTTTTCATTCAAGAAATCTGTTGGTTCTAATCAAAAAGCGCGGAGGTACGACACCATGTCGGAATTATTTGGTTGAGGACTGGATGTAAGGTTATTCAAGGAAATAAGATGGCGAATAAATGCTTGATAAACTAAACGGATTTGGGTCTTAAGAAAATCACAGTCGTCGACATTGATACGAGGGCTGCTATATATATTTCTGGCCTGGCAACACTGAGTGCTGCCAGGTGCAATCTGAAATTTCCATTGGAAAGTTTATCATTTTTAAGCATAATCGTACTCAAAACGTTTTGACGTACGACCATTATTTGTGTTGTTTACAGTGACTTGAAAAATTAATATAGAAAAAAATGAAATTAACTCGTGAACATTTTCGTGCCATCATTTAACACAACTTTCGACGTGGATTATCACGACAAGAGTGCATTGATGAACTTAAATCTTTGTATGGCGACAAAGCACCATCCTATAGCACTGTGAAAAATTGGTACAATGAATTTAATCGTGGCCGAAGCTCGCTCAAAGACGAATTCCGTGAAGGTCGTCCAAAAACGGCTGTTGTGCCAGAGAACATTGATGCCGTGCGTGAACTTCTAATGCAAGATCGACATGCGACATACCGAAAGGTAGAGACATCCTTGGACATTTCTTCCACCAGCACACATTCGGTAATGCATGAACACCTGGCCGTAAAAAAGGTTTGTTCTCGTTGGATCCCGCACAATTTGAAAGTCGCTCAAAAAAAGGCTTGTGTCGATTGGTGCAAAGAAATGTTGCAAAAATACGATTGCGGTGCTTCAAAAGACATTTATAAGATCGTCACAGGTGACGAATCATGGATCTATGCGTATGAGCCCGAAACGAAACAGCAATCGACCGTGTGGGTCTTCAAAAATGAGCAAAATCCAACGAAAGTTGTTCGCGGAAGAAGCACTTCGAAGCAAATGGTCGCCTGTTTCTTCGGCAAAACTGGTCATGTGGCGACTGTTCCGCTTGAGCAACGTAGGACGGTCACTTCTGAGTGGTACACTACAATTTGTTTGCCTGAGTCATAGGGGAAATTCAAAAAACCAACAAGAGAAGACGAATCATTGTTTACCATGACAATGCGAGCTCTAACACATCGGCTCAAACCAGAGCGTTTTTGACCGGCCAAAACGGCGAATTAATGGTTAATCCGCCGTGCAGCCCTGACATGGCACCTAATGACTTCTTCTTTTTTCCGCACATAAAGAAAAAATGCGTGGACAACGATCTTCGTCTCCAGATGAAGCTGTTGAAGTGTTCAAAAACCATGTTTTAGAGGTGTCTCAATCGGAGTGGAAAAAGTGCTTCGACAACTGGTTTGAGCGCATGCAAAAGTGTATAAATCATGCTGGGGAATACTTTGAAAAACAATAAAACCATTTTTGATTATAAACATTCGCATTTTCACTATTAGGCCAGAAATATAAAGAGCAGCCCTCGTATCAATTGTCTTGCCGTTGTTAAGGATCTAGATTTGAAGATTGTAAAATCTAGGTGTGGGCTATCGTTACCTCACCCTTCTTGGAGGCATTTCTTGTACTCCACCCCGTTGAGGCATTAAAGGTTATAAAACGACAGATTCCCTATTTATCCGAAACTTTTCAGTTTTAGATTTAATAGTGATGACATCAAAATGGTGTCATTAACCACGAGACCCATATAAATGAATTTTTTGAGGTTTGAAATTTAAATGGCGAACTGACGAACAGATTGGAAGTATTCGAACTTGGACGTAAAGAAAAATTCGTAAAGGCTCCAAGAACGCTTTAAGAATGGCTATTTTCGCCATTTTGCTTAAACTGTAATAAAGTGGAAGCGCAAATTGCAAAAAACTTTCGAAGATGCATATTTAAAGTCATTACTTGATGAAGATTACAACCAAAGTAAAGACAAGTTAAATAAACCAAAAGAAATAAAAGCGTTGCCGTATCGGTTGAAAAGTTTTTTTTTTGTAGTGGAACAGTTGCTTCAAATATATCGCATTTTTTTTTAGCATTAAAAATGAATTCATTAACATTAACAGCGGTCAAGTTCTTATGTCTTATGTGTAAACTTTTTTTGCCACCCACTGTATGCATAAATTAAGTTGCATTGTAAGTTTATTTGTGGAAAATTCATATATTTTGTTGCTGCTATCATAATTATTTGCACTTAAACGGGTCTGTTATTTTTTTTTTTTAAGTTTTACATCCCTTCATTAACTGACTTGCGGACCGTCCGTCTAAATGGTGAAAACAGCAAACTGTCCGACGGTTTATTTGTTTATTAGTCTGTTTGTTTTAGGACAGTCAATGTATGAGGGAGATTTCCATTGTTTAAAAGTAACAAAAAAAAATTGTTATTAAATAAATAAATAAAAAATTCAATGAACTTGTTGAACTAAATATTAAATTTTTTTTTGAGTTGTAAAATCAAAAGCCATTACGCTTTTGTTAAGTGGGTGTAAAAATGATTTTTAACAATTTTAATTAATTTTTTTTTTTTTTTTCTTTGTTCAAAGACGAGTAACTTATTTAAAAGAAAATAATTAATTAAAAAGTGTGAAAGGTGTTTTGTAAAATTTTTTAAATTAATACGAAACAAAAATAGCTTTGAATAAAAAACTGATGGTTCATGATTTCCTCTAATAAAAAATAGAAAAATTCATTTGAAAATCATAATTTAAAATTTTAACATTTTTTTTTAAATTTGCAGAGATGTCTTTATAAAGTAAGATTTTATATAAAATCCAAATTTTCATCTGGGTGAAGTAAATTAGAAACGAAAACATTTTTTTCTTATTTTCGAAAATTCGAATTTAATTTTATTTTTCAAAATTCCTCACGTATAATACCAAATTCATTATCAAAGTCATAATAAATTTTCTTAATACTCGTGTTTTCTTCTAAAGCATTTTGTCATTTCAAACTTTTTGCTCTAAGGGCTTTCGATTTAAATATGAAAAGTTTTCTTATTTTACGTTTCATATTTCTATTTACGAATTCTCTAAAAAAAAACTTTAAATATTCTTTTATTTTATTTATACGATACTATATATATATTTATAATATTAATAATATTAAATTTTATTAATTTTTAGAATTTTCGAAATAAAAACACCGTTTCGAAATTTCGAACAAGGCTCAAACACAAAATCATTATCAATTATTTTTTTATAAAACAAACTTCTAAGGCTTATAATTATAGTTTTTTATTTATTTAGACCATTTAAGATATTTTTTAAAATAACTTCGAATTTTCGAACACTACAAAAATAGAGAAAGTTATGTAAAATGGCGAAAATCACATACATTCAGTCGCGTTTTATAACTTTCTTTCATAGCTTTTTAACTTTCGCATACAACTTCGAAATTTCGAACATATGAAAAATCGAAGTCGTTTTTCAACGATAAATTAAAAACTGAAATTTCGATAAAAAAAAACGGTTTTAAGGGTATTCAATAAATTTTTTAATAATTTCGAAATTTTAAAGAAATATAAATTTTAGAAAATTTCACATTTAACTAGAAATAGTGGGATTATTTTAATTCAGAGTTTAATTAGAACTATAAATTTTAGAAATTTCAATTAAAAGTCTTAAAATTGAATTTAGGCAAAAAATGGACAAAACTGTGCAAAAATAAAAATTTTTCATATATTTTTTTTTTTTGAAAATTTTTGAATTTTTTATTCAAAACTGAGTTGATTATTGAAAACCAAACAAAAAAAAAAAAAAAGATTTTTAATTTTATAAAAACCAGTTAAGAATAACATAATCCAAAAAAAATGGATTTAAATAAATTTGGAACCATTTTGAAAAGTCGAACTTAATTTCGAAAAGCAATAAAGGTTCTCAACTTGTAAGAATAGCAAAAGTTAAATACATAACTGTTTAGTGATATAAAATTTCGACTTAAAGTATTATTTGAACGCAATAGCAATTGAGGAAGATGATATTTGTGGGGTATTTACGGGAGAAGCTCAGACAACATCGCATGTTTAGTGTGAGAATGTTAAGTTGTGACTGGTAAAGACCAAGTGTAAAAGGCAAACAAATACCAAATGTAAAATCAATGAGCCAGCTCAGCCTTAAGACTAGCCTTAACGCTAAGACGCTGAGAAAACAGCAGTTCTATGTAATAGTTGAGACTAAAAATATTTCATCAAGTGGTTACTGTTCCTTAAAACAAAAAAAGAGAATTTTCAACACAATTTTTTTATTATATTGTTTTCAAAGTCACAATTAGAAAGAGAGATTAAGAGAGAGAAAGAAAGAGAGTGATGAACTATTTACAACGATTTTCCGAAAAAAAACTTTCGAATAATAGAATTGTGTTAAGCACACATGATTACAACAAATTAACATTTATAATTCATAATAACAAGAGATTCAATTAAAACCTTGAAATTCTTAAAATAGCTTAAATAAATAATAATAAATAAATAATAAAATAAATATGTTTATTTATTAGTTTGCTAAACTGTTAATAAATAGGAATATAAAAAAAATTACAAAAAATAATTACTTTCATTCAACCAAAAATTTCTTCAAACACAAAATAAAAATAATTTTTCAAGTATGTAAAGAGTATTGCAAAATTTACACACGACTAACAATTAATAATAAATAATATATTTTTAAACGATTTCAAAAAAGTAAGGGTGTTATCAATTCGTGTGAATGTTTTGCTTTTTTATGTTTGTGCCTGCAGAACTCAGTCATTTCTAAACCGATTTTGAAAATTTTTTTTATTTGATAGATTGTGCTTACAGATTGGTTCTAGTTTTAAAAACAGTTCATAATCTTAAAAATTAAAGGGTGTCCCTATAAAAAAAAACATGTTTTTCACTTTTATTATAAACCCTAAAGGGCACTTTAAAATTAAAAAAAAATGCGTTTAAAAATTAATCTAAAAATTAAAGGGTGTCCCTATAAGTGATGTAAATTGACCTTTATGGGCCTATCTTATGAACCGTTATATTTTAGAACTCGACAAAATGTCAATCACTTCGACCGTTTTAATAAAAAGTGTAAATATTGAAATTAAAAATTAAAGGGTGCCCCAATAGTTTTTTAAATTTGATGTATATTGACATACTTTTGATTATTTGTAGACAGACGATTGAAATTTACAAAGAACATTTATTGCTTAGTTCGCTATAACGATAAGTATAAAATTTGGATTTGGAAATTAAAAGGGTGTCCCAATAACTGAGGTAAATTTATGTTTGTTGCCAAACTTTTGAACCGTTATAGACAGACAGCTAAAATTAACAAAAAAAACTGTATTGCTAAGTTCGCTATAAGAAAAAGGATAAAATTTGCATTTGGAAATTAAAGGGTGTACCAATAGCTGATGTAATTTATTGTATGTTGTAAACTGTTAAACAGTTATAGAAAAATGTATTTTATATTATTTTTTTATTGAATCATAAAATACATAATTTCAAAAGGAATTTTTTAGGATAAAAAAAAATTGATTTTATTTTAGACAACAAATGGTTTGCGGAGCATTTGGAGCACTGCAAAATATATTGAGTGTCCTTTTTTAAATGTAGGAAACTCTGGAACACTCTACAGATCTTTGCAGATACATATTTAACAACAGATCTCTGCGATAACGACAGAAAATATTCTCTTAAAAATATCATCTCAAAAAAAACATTAGAGAGAACTGGAAAAATTTCATTTTATTGAATTGAACAGGTTTTCAGACAAAGGCATGGCGATTGAAAAGAAGTTTCCAAAGGCAGCAAAAGAAAAAATTAACCTACTAACACCTGCAGCTAACGAACTCAAAATAATTTAAAACGAATGATCCGGGCTGAACAAAAATGGATGGGAAGAACTTTGGTTTGGTCTTTTCTTTCACCTTGAGACCATAGAAATCAGTGAATACATTAACTGCCAGCTGTCAAATTGGTTTAGAAAGATTCTCAAAATTTTACTGAACATATTCAAATCTTGTGTGAATTTTAGGACACCCGTTAAAACGTTTGCCTCTTTAGCACCTTTTTTTATAAACTTAAGCGATGTCCGTCTGTCCGTATGTCCATCCGTGTTCGTGTTGAAATCAACTTTGCCAGGGCACTAGATGAGCTAGAGAAAATTTAAAATCAGCAAGATCGGTCCACGTCTTTCAAGGCAGCGGGAAAAACACCACGCCTCTAATTTTTCCATATCATTTTGAACAATGAAGCAATAACAGTCAAAAAAAAAGCAAATGAATGGGTCGATGGAGAATTAAGGAATAAGAAGAAAAAAAACATCAAGTGAAAAAATTGGTGCTCGCCCATATTTTCCCAGTTACGGGCCTCTAAACTTTTCATACAAAAGTGTGATTGTGCAACAAATTTTTTAATATATCAATATGGATATCATTTTAAAGCTTTTAAAGAGATCTTTCAGGAAATACTATAATTTTTTTAAAAATGCTTAACCCATTAAGAGCCAATAAAATTTTTTATGTAAAAAATTTTTTTCTTATTTTTTAATTCTCTGTCACCTCAATATTTGTTTTTTAGGTTGGAATTACTTTACTTAACAAGATTTACATATGTGGTGAGGGATATATAAGATTCGGCATATCCGAATACATTTTGCTATTTTATTTTGTACGCTTTGATACATTAATTGTGTTTGTTATTAAAAATTTTATAATAATTAAAAAAATAAATAAATAAAAACTTACCGTTCTGTTGTGGGTTCAGCACATATAAGTGGCTGTTTCAATTCTATAACTTGACCATTTTTCTCTTTTAATTCACCATTTTCCATATAATATTGTACCAGTTCAGGTAGTGTAGCAAATTTTTCACCTTTAAACAAATAATTAAACATTTTAAAAATTTATTTTGTTTTAAAACAAACACACACACAAAAATACAAACTTACCGCCATAGAGATCGAAAAAATCGCCATTATTTTGTATTTTAATGTGTGTTACTTCCTGGCCCCGTCTTACAGACAGTGTAAACGCGCCGGGATTTGAAGAGGAAAGACGTGCTAAAAAAGAGCCATCAAAACCCTGTTCTAATAAAAGTTTTTCTGCTTCGATGCCCGATATAGTGGGATGAAACCATCTAAAATTAAAAAATAAATAATTAAATAAATAAATAATATTTAAAAAATAAATCATAAAATAAATATTAAATGAAAAAAAATCTACCGAAAATGTGTGGTGTTGTAAATGTTTATATTAATTGCTCTCTCTCTCCCTCTCTCTTTATTTAACATAAATCCGAAGCTGAATACCAGCTCGTTTGTATTTATTCATTGTTTATTAATTCAGGACAATCTTCAAAAATTATATTCGATATTAAAAATGTTATAAAAAACGGTGCTTTTAAAAAATTTTAGCTGCTGAATTAATTATTGCCTAGCTGAATTAGGTTATTCTTAGCTGAATAGCAGTTTTATAGTTATCATTATAAAATGACATCTACTACATTAATTTTTATCTAGCTGAATTAAGTATTTCTCAGCTGAATAGCCGTTTCTTAATATTTATTATTAAATTTTTACTATTAACATAAAAATATATATGAATTTTAAATCCTATGCCCTGCTGAATGGTGCTGAATAGCCGCTTCTTAATTATCATTATTAAATTATGACTATTAACATAAAATTATATATGAATTTTTAATCCATGCCCTGCTGAATGACGATTAACATTTATTTTTGAAATTAAAGCAAAGTTATCAAAATTTCTTACAGCTGAATTAAATTTTAACAAAGACAAATAAATTAGTTCTTAGCTGAATAGCATTTTTGTACTTTTTATTTTTCTTGACATAAATAAAACTTATTTCAGCTACTGTTGAGAGGTTATTTGTCCTGCTGAATAAAGCTTTAGTATAGCTAGGCTTAAATATTCTTTGTTCAATGAAAGTTTCTCTTCAATTAATACAACTTTAAATTCTAAATAGCTCTTAACATATGCTATATTTAATTTTTACTTAGCTGAATAACCACATTTATGACCTAATGCACAATACAGAACGTATTCGAATAAATTTATAGCCACGACAAAAATTTAATTTCGAATATTTTTTATCTTAAAGAAAAATTATTTCTTTCAACTAAAAAATTGCAAAAAGAATCACCTGCCCAATCATGAATATTCTCACGAAAAAATGTTTGCCAAGAAAATATTTCTCCAATCATGAATTCCTTAGAAACAAAAAAATAAAAAAGTGGCATCACCGTAATTTTAAGGGAGCTATTTTGGTTTTCTATATTTAATTTCTCTTTCACAATCGATGATACCAAGGCGAATTCACATAAAAAGGCAGCGCGGCTACAACAATACAACAATAAAAAGAAAAACAGGCAGTTAAGTGTATGATAAACTTTAGAACACAAATTATTAATACACTTTACCCTTTTCAATAACGTTTTTACTAAGATTCGTTTTTTAAATTGATTTAAAACTCTTCTTACAATTCTTTTTTAAAGAATAATAAAAACAAGAAATTTTGTGATATAAACTGATTCACTTTTGACAGCTATTTTACACATTACAAAATTAAACAAAAAATTGTCAGCTGCCGCAACGATGCCACCTGGTAAAATTAATTCGCCTACTTTTTGTCCCCAATTTTTTTTACTTTTCGTAGTCAATAAAAAGGAAAACTAATTTATAATAGGAGAAAAGGGAAAAGCGAAAAAATTCGCACAGCATTTTCTTTCTCTGAAATTTGCGACAAAAGCAAAAAATATTCAGGCCAATCATGAATATTCTTACTGAAAAATTTTATCGAGAAGCGATTTTTCCAATCATGAAATAAAGGAGAAGAAATAAAAAGTAGCAGCACCGTTATTTGAAGAGAGTTATTTTGCATATTTACATTAAGTTTTCTTTAATAATCCACAGTCAATTAAAAAGGAACAAATTTGTAATAGGGAACAGTAAAAATAAAAAGCACGGGATTTTTGTTTATAATTGTGCTGATTGTCTAATCAAGCTGTAGCATTTCTTTGTTGCATTAAGGGACATTTTCTGAGGGTACATTATTCCCTTGCAACTACTGTGCACATCCATTTAAAGATGTACATTTGTTTTAATCCTGTTTTTTCGGTTATAGGGAACTAACGTGGTAAAAAATTAAAAAAAAATATTTTTTTGTTTTTGTAAATTACTTTCCACCTGTGTAGTAAAGGGTACAACAATAGAACTACAATCTAAGAAACAAAAAGAGCACACAACCAGCGTTACAAAAAAATGAAAAAACAAGGTTTAAACAAACTATCCTACATTGTTATGGGACCTATCAGCTGAGTTTACCGTGTTGAGGGGGCGGAAAGTTGATGGATAGCGTCATCATTATTAACACGCAAAAAAAACACACACACATACAGAAAAACACGAAAAATATCAGAGAGTATAAGTGGGAAAATTGTTGCAGACAAGAGTTGCCAGATTGCAACTCAAGTAAGTATGGAAATTTTTATTGATATGTAAATTCATGACAAAATAATAGAAGATAGTTTTACTTTCTTTCTCTTTCGCCATATAAACGTTCTGACGTTTGTGGGAGATATGAAAATGTGTGCTACCATATAAAATTGTAAAATACTATTTTTCGTTTTATATAAAAATTAAAAAAAAAAAAAAAAAAAATTCTAATATAAAAGTCACAAACAAATTGCATTAAGTAATTAAAACAAACTAAATAAAATTTAATACACATGTTGCCTTTTTTGACTGCAAAATTCTGCTTCAAGATTTTTTAAATTTTCAGCTATCAATGTTAGATAGTATTAAACAACAACAAAAAAAAAAAAAAAAAAAAAAAAAAAAAGATTGTTTTGGGGAAGGAAACTTTTTCGTATTCGATTTTTAAATAAAAAATTTAAAAGATGTAAAATTTTTTATAGAAACAAGAAGGTGAAAAAAGTATTCTTTGTTATTAATATTTATTACAAAATTCTTTTATTTTAATTCTTTTTATTTTTAATTGCTAAAAAACAATATAAAAAATAATATAAACAACTCTTTGGAACACAGCTTTTTTTAATTATTAATTGACTAGTAGTGCCCAAGACTTCTTCAGCGTTTTATTTCATTTCAATTTTTTTATAATTGTTAAAAAAATGAAAATTGCATAGTGTAAATGCCGTAAATGTGTTCATATAAAATTTTCAATGATAAAGTAACAATTTTTTTGACTCCTTTTTTATTAATAAATTAACTTATTTTTAGCTTAGAGAAAATATAATAATATTGAAAAATAAATAAAAAAATATTTGCAATTTCTATAAAATAAAAAAGGACTCTCTAAGCTAAAAATAAGTTAATTTATTTTCAATGATAATTATTATTTTAAAAGTGTTTAAATAGGGATTTGTTAGCTTTAAAATGCGATAGGCACTATCCCGTAATCTGTCTCTATTTGACAATACAAATTTTCAATGATTTTGTATATATCCTACTTTAAAAAAAAAATTTAAATGGATAACATATCTGTAGTTTATTATCTTATTTTATCCACAACTTCCAAAATTCTTCTTTATATGAGAAGTCAAAGTATTTAAATATGTCCCAAATACGAAAACTTATTTACAGATTTGTTCTAAGTACGAAAACATATTTGTAAGTATGTCACTTGTAAGTTGTTACGTCGAAACATATTTTCCTTCGTTCATTTTTTTATTTTATATTTGTTTTGAAGGACTTTAATCAATAAATATTATTGTTGGCCTAAAAAAAAGGTTTTTTAAAGCGTGATAAGTTGGAGCACCACGCTAAGCGAAAAATTTTCTATTCTTTCTATTTATAAATAAATATATTTTCATTTCTCACGATATTGTTTCACACTACGCCAAGTTTAAAAATATTATTTCAGGTAATGTCAGAGATTAAAAAAAAAAAGATATTTAAGATATTTTTAAATTTTAAAAATTATACGAAGAAAATGATAGGGAAAAATTTTAACCGAATTTCAATGTTAGTTGCATTTACACACTGATTAATTTAGTCTTTTTACAAAATATAATTGCACATGATTGGTTTTTTTTTCTTACGAAATTACTGTTTAATTGGCTTTTATTAATTAAACAAGCATTACAAATTTATGTACACTTTAAAATTAGTGGTTCAACCTGTAAAATATGTTTGTTCCTGAGATCTGGCAGCATTACCAGAATCCCTATAAGCAAAAACAGCCGTTTGAAACAT
The DNA here is from genome assembly GCA_937654795.1 of Cistogaster globosa. Classification (NCBI taxonomy): domain Eukaryota; kingdom Metazoa; phylum Arthropoda; class Insecta; order Diptera; family Tachinidae; genus Cistogaster; species Cistogaster globosa. The sequence continues at coordinate 7,744,403 of OW569406.1, forward strand.
GGATACAAAACAAAACACAGACAAAAAAAATTGCACAAGTTAACAAAAAAAAAACTATAAAAATGTGATAAAAAGATAAATTACTGGTTAAAATTTATTTCACTACAGATTTATCTCAAAACTAGACTCTTTTATTAAATAATACATAACAGGCGAATCAACCATAAAATTCATGCCCTTCTTTACATTAACTATGCCCAAAGAAAGGAAAGCAACACTATGAAATTATTTGCGTTGTTTTTTCTTATTTTTTAAAATAATATACATTTTCTTGTCACTATTTAGCCTTAGTTCTGTAATTGTTGGTTTTAGCCGAAAAAGGGGAGCAGCTTTTTTCCCCCAACTCATTTACCAACCACATACACACACATACATAAATGTATTTTTCACAGATTTTTTTTCATCTTCACTTGTACTTTTTTAAGTTTTGGATACACTTTTTTTGTTTTAGATAGGTAGTTTGGATTTTTTTTTAATTTACCTTCGCGAAGACATTTTTTATGTTATAAATTTAAATATTTAGGAAATTATTTAAGATTGCAATAGTTTAAACAAAATACTTATTATTCAAAATACTTTTCTTTAAATTTTTTATTATTTTTATGGAAGAAATTTTTCACGACTCTACTGCTTTGACACTTCTCTTTCATCTTCAACACATTCGTAAAAAAACATTGTTGCCAGATACGAAGATGCAAAATCGCCAAAGCGTCGAATAAATTACGCAACTTATGTAGAGGAAAGAAAAATCTATAATTTTTATTTATTTAAAAAAGCATATCAAAAATATCTGAAGCATTTTAAAATTAATATTTCTTGAATTAAAATTTATTTTTGGCTTAAGTTCATTTATTTTAATTTCTAAACAACAAATGAACTTAAGTCAAAAATAAATTTTAATTCATTTATATCAACAGTTCAACCCCTAATTTCATAAAAAATGAAATTAATATTTCTTTTTAATTTATCATTTGAATCTTGAAACCATTAAATGTGGTTTCACCACTTGTTCCTGGAATGAATTATACTGAATATTGTCAATAAATTAACTAATTCCAGGCTAAGTATTAGTCGAAATAAAACACAAAGCATTTTTGATTCATCACTTTTCTTAAAAATTGGTTCGATATTAAGTCAACACAGTAACTTATAGCCCGAAATGCCAAGCTAGTGAGACTTTTTATACGTTATACTCGTTTAGAAGCTAAAATTACGGTAACTTTAGCAAATTTAGCAAGTAACTGTAAATATTAAAGAATATTATATATAAGAATATATGAACCAAAAGCCAATACAACTTTTGTGAAAAAAGTCGTTAACAGTAATATATTATTTATTGACGATTAATCGCCGAAACTGACAGCAAAAGTAAAATAACAACCATGAATATTAAATTGATATGACAACTCCAAATGAAGCAATATATAAAATAAACAGCTGGGCAACTCTAGTGTATGCGACCTTGAAAACTTGAGTATAAAGTATCTTATTTTAAAATACTCAGAATATTTTTTCACCACTATAAAGATACATATTCGAATAAAGGCCGGGGCAAATAGAATCCGTCATACGTTGTACTTTGACAAATTCAGCTAGAGTTAAAGTAACGACGGATGAGGTTGGCACAATGAACACTTTGCTGACGGATGTTAAATAAAAGTTTGCTATCAATTTTTATTCACTTTTGAATTTAATTTGTATTTTATGCATTTTTTAATTTAATGTAATTTGTATTTTGTTGTTTGCCACTAAAACTGTTTTATTAAAATCTCAAAACACAATTGAGACACAGCAAGAGTTAAAATGAAACAGAGAAGAAGAAGCAGTTGATAGTTGTCAAAGTATTCAACATACGTCAAAAGTTAAAAGTTGACCAATTTTCGTACTTTGCGTTGATGGACACGTATTCATTGTGACAACGCTCATAAGCAAACATGTATTTTAACTGACTTGTCAGTTGAATTTGTCAAAGTTTAACGTATGACGGATTCTATGTGCCCCGGCCTTAAGTCCAGATTTACAATATGCTTTTTTTTTATTCCATATTTTCTTAATTCTTTACTAAAGTTTCAGTAAATTTTACCGCGTCCCTTAAACATGAAATTTTTTCTGCCATTGCAATTTGTACATTTCTCCTTTAATTTGATATATTTTAAATTTTTGTGTTATTTCTAAGAGCATACAAAAAACAAAATGTAATTTAAAAACATTTCTGCTTTATTACACCTCTTGCCAAGAAGCGCAAATTGATTGAAACTAACTTCATGCATAATTTCGTCGTGTAAATTTTTTTTTAGAAATAATTTTTATTCGCCTCCTAACTGCTTGGATGGAAATAAATATATGATCAATAACAGTAGAAATAAATTGAAAATTATGAACATGTTTTTTTTAACAAACAAATAGATAATAAAAAAACAAAAAATTACCAAGAACATAATTTTCTATAAAACATTTTAAAATCATTATGAAAAGTATGTACAACTTTAAATTACTGAATTATTTGAAAAAAAAAATCTTTAAAAATATTTAATTTAAGTAACGTCATCTTGAAACATTAAAATGTTGAATAATGAGATTTATATCACAAAAGAATTTTCCACGGATTTTATAACTTTTTTTCGACCAATAAAATTTTGTAAATTGCCTTTTTTTAATATATATTTAGAGTTATAGTGCGTTTCCATTTACGTGATTTTGTCTAAAACACTTGATTTGCTCAAATCAAGCGTTTTGCTACTTGATATTCCATACATTTTTCATGCTACCAAAACCACTTAAATCACTTGATTTCTTTCAAATCATGTCGAAAATGTATTTTTTCGAACTGATTTTGTCTTTGCAACACTGTGTTGTGTCTGGGATATTCAAGTCTACCTCCGTGTTATCTATTCAGATTGGATGTTTTTATCGAAAAAGTGACATTTATTTTAAAGTTTCTTAAAATAATATACTTCTTAGTACAAGAACTGTGTTTAAAAGAACATATAATTAAATATTTGTAAAAGCAAAAACAAACAAAAGCACGAACTCGATTTTTTACAAAAATAAAATAATGGATGTTTTTCAATAAAGGAGAAAAGTGTCAGTGTTGTGTCACTAATTCGAAAATACAAAACAGTTTTGCTCAATGGAAACACTTCGAAGTGCTTTCCTCAAAACTAGTTGATTTCAAGTCAATGGAAACATAGTATTATACGTTTTTAGTTACTGCTATTCAATATTATGGATATTTGTTAAAATTAGATCTTAATATATATTGAATTTTTAAGAAATAAATGTGTCAATATTAATAACGGTAAAGAAATAAATTACAAATCGTTTCAAAAGAATTTTTTGCTTCGAATATATATATTTTTAAATATGGCATATACGCTTGGTAAATATTTATGTATTGTTAATAATCTTCTTTCCCAGTTCGGTTTAAAAAATGTAAAATTATTTTATGAAACCGAATTAAAAAATAAAAAACTTTTATTCATAATTTATTTAAAAAAAAAACAGAAATAAATGTTTTACGATGCCATTTCCTCAACCTGTAAAAATTAATACGTCAGCGTTACCAACTTCAATAGAAAGTTATTACTTTGTTTTTGTTTTGATTGTCTGTTTCTGTTATTTATTTATTTCTCAAACAATAAATCAGCTGTGAGGGGCCAATGTAAATGCAAGACATCTTTTTTTTTGATGAAATAAACATTTGAAATTCACGTGTTAGATTTATGCCAAAGCAAAAACCAAGGCCTAGTAAAAATCTCTTTAAAGTAAAAAACGAATTTTAAAGCGAATGTTGCTGACAGCGTTAAAAAACGCATTGCGTGGCAACACAAAAGAAATTCTTAGAGACTTGTGCATTCATAAACGGCAATTATACTTTTCTAGTGATCTCAAGAAGTCTCTTAAAATGGCTAACAATTCAAGTGAACATATAAAGCCCGATCGACAGCAGGAAAATAGTAAACCAACCCTAAGAAGGGAAAAACAACAGCAGGCCAATAAAAAGAAAACTACACCATACATTCCAGGCACTGTTACTTTACAAATTTTAGGAGCCGGTTGTAATGGTGCTCCGGCCTCTGTCTATTTATTTACCGATCAGTCGCGTTATTTGTTCAATTGCGGTGAAGGTACTCAGCGTTTGGCACATGAACATAAAACAAAATTAGCTAGATTGGAGCAAATTTTTGTTACCCGCAATACTTGGCCTACTATAGGCGGTATTCCTGGCTTGTGTTTAACTGTACAGGATGCCGGTGTTAAGCAGTTGTCTTTACATGGTCCACCTTACCTGGATAATATTTTATTTTCCATGAAACGTTTTGTGGTACTAAAAACTCTACAGGTGATAACAAACTTCTGAAAGAAAAAAACAAAATTTTTATCAAGAGTCTTGTGTTTTTTTAACGTTTCAGCTTAAAACAGTCGACTGCACCGAATTAAATAATTTTGAAGATTCTGCAATGTCTGTCTTGTCGGTGCCATTGTATCGCATTGTTAATGGCAAAGAATTGCAAAATCTACAAAATGCCAGTACTGAAGAACAAATAGCCATCACATACATTTGTAAATTGAAACCGAGACCAGGAGCTTTAAATCTAGAAAAATGTGTAGAACAGGGTGTACCACCAGGACCTTTATTGGGGTTACTTAAAAATGGCATTGACGTTACTCTAGATAATGGCACAGTGGTGAAATCTCAAGATGTTAGTGAACCCAATGAAAATCCTTTGTCATTTATGTTTTTGGATATACCTTCGTTTGATTTTCTAGGAAATTTGGAAAAATATAAGCAAGTTCTAGTAAATTCTAGAATAAATAGCGACAATACTCCTGAAATGGCTTTAGTGGTGCACTTCTCACCACAACAAGTGGTAGATAATAATTTATATCAAACATTTTTAGAACAGTTTCCAGCCAAAACTCAACATATATATTTGAATTGTGAACAAAATAACTTTTCCGGTTATATAGCAGCACATCGCATTCAATACCAATTGAATCTATTAAATCCTAGAGTATTTCCTATACTAACAGAAGCCTCCAATATGACAGCAAATTTAAGTAATAAATTGAAAAAGACAAAATTAGAAGATGATCACATAAACGATTTAAAGAAGCAGCAGGAGTTTAGTGAAAATTCTAAAAATATTAAATTCGAGCAATATTTAAGAAATTTAAATTCCATGAGTTATTATCATTTAAGACCAAAAAAAGGTAAGAAGAAGAAAATATATGATGATCATTTGAATTGCAGTAATTTGTTTGGCATTGATTTCTTTTTAAGGTTTGGATCGGACTTTGGAAGTCAAGCTGTTACCCAATGAATATATACAAGAGACCCAAGTTTTGCCAAACTTTTCTATTTTGTTGCAAAAACTTAAAGAAAATTTTAGACTCAAGGAACATGAGCTAGAATCAGGCCTCCAATATCCTGTGATAACATTTTTAGGTACTGGTTCCTGCATACCCAACAAGACACGCAATGTTAGTTCTATATTAATACAGCCTAAAAAGGATTCTTTTGTATTGCTTGACTGTGGTGAGGGTACTTTGGGTCAAATACAAAGATTTTTTGGTAACAAAAAAGCCATAAATGTGATTAAAAATCTTAAATGCATTTATGTTTCACATTTACATGCTGATCATCATATTGGTTTGATAGGCTTACTCACAGAAAGGCTGAGGCTTTTGGGCAACAAAGAAGACATTGAGAAAGTTTTATTGTTGGCACCCAAACAAATAGAACCCTGGTTGAATTTTTATCACGATCGTATATTCAATATAAATAATTCTTATGAATTAAAAGGAAATGCCGAAATGTTAGAGGAACCTTTAAACTTACAGGCTACTCGTGCCGATTTTGGCATCGAGTCTATTAAGACCTGTTTGGTTAAACATAGTGCTCATTCGTTTGGTGTTAGTTTAAATATTTTCAATCAAACAGAAGAAGAAAAACCTATTAAAATTACTTATAGTGGCGATACAATGCCATGTCAAGATTTAATTGATTTGGGCTTAAATTCGCATATTTTAATACATGAAGCCACCATGGAGGATGACCTGGAAGAAGAAGCAATATTAAAAACACACAGTACCATTTCACAAGCCATACAACAAGGCAGTTTAATGAATGCCCAGCATACGATACTAACACATTTTTCTCAGCGTTATGCCAAGTTACCCAGACTGCAAATTAATTCTGCTCCCAGTTCTAATTCTTCTAATACTCTTCTAAGTGAACAAGAAGAATCTTTAGCAAATGATTTCAAATTAAAGGATAATGTTTCCATAGCTTTTGATAATATGCAAGTGTCATTGAAAGATCTGGAAGAATTTCATTTAATGTATCCCGCCATGTGCTCTTTGTTTGCCGAACATGCCGAGGAATTGGAACAAAAAGCCTTAAAGCGTGAACTTAAATTGGAAAGAAAACGTAAATTGTTAACGTCTTAGTTGCTGTATGCCAAGTTTGAATATCAATAAAAATTTTTGATTATTTATACATTTTTTTATATTTAAATTTATGTTAATTTTTAAAGTTTAACAAAAAAATTTATTTATTTAAAAATTTAAAAAAAATTCAAGAAAATAAAGAAAATTTATTACAATACACAGTATTGCTTAACTATATTATAGAAGTAATTTCTCTAGCACACAACAGTCAAGGTTAATTTTATAAAATTAAAAAAAATATATTGAAATTAAAATTTTTATAAAACTTAAAAACTAAAATAATAAATGTTAAAACTATTTACGAGGGCTGCTATATATATTTCTGGCCTGGCAACACTGAGTGCTGCCAGGTGCAATCTGAAATTTCCATTGGAAAGTTTGTCATTTTTAAGCATAATCGTACTCAAAACGTTTTGACGTACGACCATTATTTATGTTGTTTACAGTGACTTGAAAAAATTAATATAGAAAAAAGTGGAATTAACTCGTGAACATTTTCGTGCCATCATTTTTCACAACTTTCGACGTGGATTATCACGACAAGAGTGGATTGATGAACTTAAATCTTTGTATGGCGATGAAGCACCATCCTATAGCACTGTGAAAAATTGGTATAATGAATTTAATCGTGGCCGAAGGTCGCTCAAAGACGAATTCCGTGAAGGTCGTCCAAAAACGGCTGTTGTGCCAGAGAACATTGATGCTGTGCATGAACTCATAATGCAAGATCGACATGCGACATACCGAGAGATAGAGACATCCTTGGACATTTCTTCCACCAGCATACATTTGATACTGCATGAACACATGGCCGTATAAAAGGTTTGTTCTCGTTGGATCCCGCACAATTTGAAAGTCGCTCAAAAAAAGGCTCGTGTCGATTGGTGCAAAGAAATGTTACAAAAATACGATTGCGGTGCTTTAAAAGACGTTTATAAGATCGTCACAGGTGACGAATCATGGATCTATGCGTATGAGCCCGAAACGAAACAACAATCGACCGTGTGGGTCTTCAAAGACGAGTAAAATCAAACGAAAGTTGTTCTTGGAAGAAGCACTTCGAAGCCTGTTTCTTCGACAAAACTGGTCATGTGGCGACTGTTCCGCTTGAGCATCGCAGGACGGTCACTTCTGGGTGGTACACTACAATTTGTTTGCCTGAAGTCATCGGAGAAATTCGAAAAACCAACAAGAGAAGACGAATCATTGTTCACCATGACAATGCGAGCTCTCACACATCGGCTCAAACCAGAGCGTTTTTGACCGGCCAAAACGTCGAATTAATGGGTCATCCGCCGTACACCCCTGACTTGGCACCTAATGACTTTTTCTTGTTTCCGCACATCAAGAAAAAAATGCGTGGTCAACGATTTTCGTCGCCAGAAGAAGCTGTTGAAGTGTTCAAAAACCATGTTTTAGAGGTGTCTCAATCGGAGTGGAAAAAGTGCTTCAACAACTGGTTTGAGCGCATGCAAAAGTGTATAAATCATGCTGGAGAATACTTTGAAAAACAATAAAACCATTTTTGATTATAAATATTCGCATTTTCACTATTAGGCCAGAAATATATAGAGCAACCCTCGTAAAATCACTTTTCTATAATTCAAATGATTTTTTAATACTAAATGTTTTATCTTTTATTTGGGCTCAAGTTCAACAAACTCTTATTTTTAATATTTTGTAATTTATTTAAAAGAAAATTCCCTTATTTAAAATAAAATATTTATAACTTACAGAGTCGAATAAAATATAAACAAAAAATTTGTGATACTCTTATATTCAAAACAATTGGTTTATTTTAATTTTTTATGTTTCCCATCACAGGCCACCTTGAATCCATATTTTTCTCTTAAAATTCAAAAGACTTTAAGATAAAAACTTTTTTCTTCTTTCCGTTTCTAATAAATGAGGAATTTAAAAATGTAAACAATACAAGTACCGTTATTTCGTAAATCTCTTAAATGGATAAAAGACTGAAGAAGCAAACTTGATTACAGTGTTAAACATAGAAGGAGTATTGAAAATGACTAAAATAACAACAAGTGACTTTGTTATTCTCTCAAAATGAGAAATATTTTTAAAGACTTAACTAACAAACCTAATTATGATCTTTCTCTCAAATATCATTAATAAGACAGGTAAAGAAAATTTGTTTAATTTGTTTTAGTACATACCATTATTTCTCTAAAATGATTGTGTAATGGGCCTTTGAAATTCTTATTAAAAGTTCTATTGTCAATATGGATATCTTTTAAAAGCTTTTGAAGAGATCTTTCAGAAAGTAAAAAAAAAATTTTTTTGTTTTACTTTCATTTTTCGCCATTAAAATTCATATTTTATTTTATTTCTTTTATTTTATTTATTTACATTTTTTATTAAACACACACAAAAAATAACCTTTTGAAAAATAAATTTATTTTAATTTTATCGTTTAGCTTTCTTTAACATAAAAAATGAAGCCAATTATTTTGGAAAATTGCAAAAAAAAATTGTCCTTAGTGATAGAAACCATGTCCATGATAGGGATAATAGCCATGACCGTGACCAATATAGGGAGCAGCATGTATAGCAGAATAACCATAAGATGGGTAAATGTGACCATGGCCATGGCCTCCATAATAGCCATGACCGCCATAACCAAAACCATGGCCGCCATAACCAAAACCATAAATGCCACGTTTTTCAGGACTCTTAGCAGCTAAAGAAGAATCGCTACCCTCTAATTCAGCTGTGGCAGCATAGCTGATGGTTAAGGCAAAAATAAGGAAAATGCACAAAACGTTCTGCAAAAAAAAAAAAAATATTCATATTTTATTTTTAATAATGTTTTTTGAATTTAAAATTCGGAATGTCCTTTAAACTTAAACATTTTAAATCCCTTTCTTTATGACTCTCTTATCCTTATTATTTTAAAATACTTACAAAGTATTTCATGTTGTTGTTGTTTTGTTTTTTTAATTAAAATCACGATCTTATTTGTTTGAAGGTTTAAATATTTTTGATGTTTAATTGAGTCAAAGCTGCATTATTTATACTAAAACATTAAAGTACAATTGGTGCTGCGGATAGTGGCAACAGCAAGTAGTTTATATTTTGATAAGCAATAGCTTTGCTAAATTCTATCATCATTCGCAATATCATCAAACAACAACCAAATGATCATAATTTATAAAGCTGAAAATGAAAACAGAATGAAAGCGACAGACGACAAGCAGTAAACCCTTGATTATAGCTCTTATATACGAGGGCTGCTATATATATTTCTGGCCTGGCAACACTGAGTGCTGCCAAGTGCAATCTGACATTTCCATTGGAAAGTTTGTCATTTTTAAGCAGAATCGTACTCAAAACGTTTTGACGTACGACCATTATTTGTGTTGTTTACAGTGACTTGAAAAATTAATATAGAAAGAAATGGAATTAACTCGTGAACATTTTCGTGCCATCATTTTTCACAACTTTCGACGTGGATTATCACGACACGAGTGCATTGATGAACTTAAATCTTTGTATGGCGATGAAGCACCATCCTATAGCACTGTGAAAAATTGGTATAATGAATTTAATCGTGGCCGAAGCTCGCTCAAAGATGAATTCCGTGAAGGTCGTCCAAAAACGGCTGTTGTGCCAGAGAACATTGATGCCGTGCGTGAACTCATAATGCAAGATGGACATGCGACATACCGAGAGATAGAGACATCCTTGGACATTTCTTCCACCAGCATACATTCGATACTGCATGAATACCTGCCCGTAAAAAAGGTTTGTTCTCGTTGGATCCTGCACAATTTGAAAGTCGCTCAAAAAAAGGCTCGTCTCGATTGGTGCAAAGAAATGTTGCAAAAATACGATTGCGGTGCTTCTAAAGACGTTTATAAGATCGTCACAGGTGACGAATCATGGATCTATGCGTATGAGCCCGAAACGAAACAACAATCGACCGTGTGGGTCTTGAAAGACTAGCAAAATCCAACGAAGGTTGTTCGTGGAAGAAGCACTTCGAAGCAAATGGTCGCCTGTTTCTTCGGCAAAACTGGTCATGTGGCGACTGTTCCGCTTGAGCAACGTAGGACGGTCACTTCTGAGTGGTACACTACAATTTGTTTGCCTGAAGTCATCGGAAAAATTCGAAAAACCAACAAGAGAAGACGAATCATTGTTCACCATGACAATGCGAGCTCTCACACATCGGCTCAAACCAGAGCGTTTTTGACCAGCCAAAACGTCGAATTAATGGGTCATCCGCCGTACGGCCCTGACTTGGCACCTAATGACTTCTTCTTGTTTCCGCACATCAAAAAAAAAAAAAAATGCGTGGTCAACGATTTTCGTCGCCAGAAGAAGCTGTTGAAGTGTTCAAAAACCATGTTTTAGAGGTGTCTCAATCGGAGTGGAAAAAGTGCTTCGACAACTGGTTTGAGCACATGCAAAAGTGTATAAATCATGCTGGAGAATACTTTGAAAAACAATAAAACCATTTTTAATTATAAATATTCGCATTTTCACTATTAGGCCAGAAATATATAGATCAGCCATCGTATATTTACAATTTATTTATTTTTTTTTTATTTAAAGAGTTCTTTGTGATTAAAAACAAAAAGAAAAAACAAATGTACAAGGCGATTTCAAAAAGGATAAAGGATGTAGCGATCCAGAAAATGTGGTATTACATTCTACTAGAGTCTATTTTTTCTTCGAAAAACTTCCGCATACATTTGTAAATAATATTTCTTTCTAAAAATTTTTAGTAATTAAATTATAAAATGAATCTAAGCTGAAAAAAAGTTTATTCATAATATCCACAGTTCAGATCCTGATTGGGAAAAACTTAAAAATAAAATAAAATATATTTTACTACATCGTGCTTAGAAACAATGTTGCTTGAATTTGAGGTCATGAGAGTTAACTCGTCTATGTTTATAAACATGTTTCAGCAACAAGTCTTTTAGCATAAAATTTGTTTTAATAAGAAATTTCTATGTTCTTAAAATATGTATTATTTTATATTTAAAGCAAACATATACTGCTCTATATTAGTTCTCAATAACTTAATTACAAGCTCTTTGCCGCTTGTTGGCACAATTCTAACTAACATCATCTAACGGTTCGCCAAAAGCAAAAGTAGTCGTCATAATTTCAAAGCGGTATTTGATTTTGCAAACAAAATATGTTTGTAATTCAAATTTAAAGATTCAATTACACTATTCAAAATGTAATGTTCACAGACAGACAGAAACACACACACACACACACACACACACGCATATACAATTGAAGGTATTGTTTTTTTTTGTGCAAACATAACTGTAATATTATATTTTTAATATAAAAATAGATTTTATGTCTATTGTACGCCGGTTGATGTGGCAACTTAAATTTACCACTGACTTCAATAGAAGCAGCAACGATTTTTATTTAAATTATAATTTTATTGTTCATTAATTAGGGGCGGAAGTGTTATACTAACATACAAGTATAACAGTTTTTAATTCTTTGTTTTTTTATTTATTTTATTTTATTATTTTTTGTTAAACAAGGGTCAAGTTGTCAACTATAATTTTATTGATTTCATGTCTTGTGCATGTGGTTTTTTTGATTTTCGCAACAGTTTCCACGTATTTAATCTTAAAAAAACTAAATCGTTGGCTTTTATATTTTCATTTTAAGTTTCTTGATTTTCTTTCTCCTATTTAAAGTTTGACTAATGAATCCCTTTATTAAAGGAGGTTAAACGTGTCAGATGAGGTCTCTTTCTGTTACCTGTTAATAGCGAAGAAGAAATAAAAAAGGAGATCTAAAAGGTGGGAGAGTAAGTGCGACTGTGTTTGCACACTACCACCTAGAATCTTCTGCACATCTTGGTTAATAGCTGCAGAGTCTCGAGAGGCTAAAGTTTATAAAGACAAAATATCAAAAATGCCTTTACCGCAGGTTCTGCTGGGCAAATTAGAAGCATAAAAGATGATAGATCGTTTATCTTCTTCTACTCTTCATGGCAACCGGTTTTCCGGTTACCGATTACAGATACTTTTGAAATATTTACCTAATTAACAGTGTCAAATTATAGTAGCTAAAATGTCCCTTTAATATTAACGGTGATATCTGAACGGTTTTCCATTACGTCTGAGTCAGATCACTTTCGCGATTTCGCTCAAGGATTTATTAAGCCATCTAGTCTGTGCTGATCACCAATAACGTTCTTGTAGGCTCCAAGTGAGATACCAAACACACAGAGATCCTTATATCCTGTAGGAGTGTGTATGTTCCCCCCAAAACTAGTTCCGGTCCTTACGACCTTTCATGAGTACTTGCTAAAGTCAAACGTAACGCCATCCGATTTCAGAATTCTTAAGCATTCTTAAAAAGGGATGGCAGTTGTGTAGATACCCATTAGGGACTTCTGATTTTGAAAACAGATTTTAAAGTGGTGTCGATAAGCCTTAGCCTGGGGAGACCTAAGCCTTCAGATTTTTTCCTCTGGAAAATTTGTATAATATTGTTAACATCGTTCAATCATACTTCTTCGATGAATGAATTTATTTTTTATTTAATCTGGAATACACTCATATATTTACATCAAATATTTGGACACCCTTTAATTTACAAATATAAAGTCAATCCTTGCTGTTATAGCGGACTTAGCATTATAGGTTCCTTGTAATTTAAACTATTGAGACTCTATTATTTATAATTTTTAACATTTATACTTGTTAATATAACAGTCAAAGTAATCGGCATTCTGTTCAATATTCACGCGATTATCTATAACGCCTCAAAAAATAGGCCCATATAGATCAATTTACTTTATCTATGGGAACATTCTTTAATCTTAGAATTTATTTTTGAATTAATTTTTGCTATAGTGATACGTCCTTTTTATATTTTAAAGAGGTGGCCTTTGCGATTCATAATACACGTAAAAAACATGTATATTATATGGGGTTTTTAAAACAGGATCAATCTGCAAGCATTATCTTTTAAATAAAGAAAAAAATTTCAAAATCGGTTCAGAAATGACTGAGCTCTGCGGGCACAAACATAAAAAGCAACATTCACGCGAATTGATAGCCTCCTTCTTTTGTAAGGGCGGTTAATGATAGTAATTGGCAACACCACTGTTTAAATGTTGATGGTTTGTTGCTTAAGTCTTTTACTTTTACAGCTTTTTCTTCTTTTCATTAGATTTGTCACTTAAGTCTTTAAACTTAATATAAATTTCTATTTAATCTTTACACTTCAAATGTAACAGAAAAGATTGAATTCGATATTATCAAAACATAAATTTAAACTTCGAAATTAAAAAAAAATTATATTTAATTTTTATAATAAAAGTTAATTAAATTAAAAATTATTAAGCAATAAAATTATAGCTTTATAAAAGATGCTATAAAATAGTGATACACTAAATACAATAATACTTGAACTTGAGTCTTTCTTGGTATATCCTTTAATTCTTAACTTTATTTAATTATTTATTAATGTAGCGGCCATAATAATGCGATTACTGTGAAAATTTTCAGCGTTTAGCTATTACGGTACCAGAGAGAGGCAAAGAGAGAAAAAGAGAGAGAGACCTCTGATAATTATAACGACGGACAAATATCACAGCAATATTTTTAGGTTTCTATGTTGTTATGAAACCCTTAAAATCAGTATCGCGCTTCCAGTTGAAAGAAATTGAAAATTCGTCTAGTAATTAAAAGAAAAACTTGGCAACGCTAACAACTGTCTGCTTATTAGGTTTGTGGCTTAAGTCTTTGTATTATTTTCTTAATTTATATTTTCAGCGTTTTACTTCAAATGTTACAGAAAAGATTGCATTCGATATTGCGAAAAAATTCTGAAATTAGAAATTTATAAAAAATTATTTAACACTTAAATGTTTTTTTCTACGTTTTTTAAAAAAAAGGAGTCCCAAAATAAGCTTTAAAGCAAAAAAAAGTATAAAAAATTCACAGCTCAAAAAAATTATTTACAATTTATTTTAAACATAATTAATTTATTTTTTATTTGACAAAGTATTAACTTAATAATATTTTGTTTGTCACATTGAGTTCACTTAATGTAGTCTGCTAGACCTGTTAAGTTGTAAACTGATATTAAATGTGTAATTATTTATTTATATTTTTTTTACGATCCCTTTTTTTTGTTGTCATTTGATATTTTTCTTTAGGTTTTATATTTAAAATCGTACTTTTACTAAAAGATTGCATAAATTAACTTACCAGCTTTCCGACACTTTGCTTTAACAATTACATTAGAAATGTGGTTTTGTGGTAATAGAAGAAGAATTAAAAAAAATATACCATTTTTATGGTTTTTAATTAATAAAGATAATTTTTATTTACAACATTCGCATAAATAAATAACAATTGGTAGTTAAAGAGATATCATGTGTCTGAAAACAGACAAAAATAAAAAACAAGAAAGTAAAAAATCCAAAAAAATAAGCTTACGAAATGAAAGGGTATTGAATAAATACTTTGGCGGCAGCCAGACGTTAGCTGGCAGATACATTAGAACGGTGATTATTGGGCGGAGATTAATACACTTTTCAAAAAATCAATTAAGTCACCACTAGTCGGGGTCTTATTTTATTACTGATGTACCCAGAACATTCCGGGGAAATTAAAAAAAAATAGCTTCCCGTTTTGACGTCTCCTTACCGAATCCTTTATTTCTCGAAGGCTGGTTAAATCTCTGTTGCAATATTCGAAAGGATGCACATAAAAATGATGCAAAGAAATGTGTCTGGGTTTAACGTAAGAGGGGCAAACTTTCTACTTCATAATTTCTACTTGTTCTTTTGAACAAGCCTTGTAATCTTAAGTGAAACGTTTATACCCCGGTACATTTATTTTACTAGGTAATAGCGGATCTACAACAAATACAACATTTGTAAAAACAACATGGCATTTTCTTGCTGCTTTGTGGGTGGAAATGTCAAAAATAGAAAAAAAAAATAAAAGACGCTCTCTTTGTTCTGCATATGCCTGTTGTTGGTGTTTTTTGACATTCGTAAACAAAAGTTGTAAAATATAAACAATTTTTGACATGTCCAACTACAAACCAGCTGGGCGAACGACACTACCTAGTAAAATAAATGTACCTTTGTACATACATATGTACGACTGTATGATGAAAAAGTTAATCTGTCAACTGATCGCTAGTCTAGAGTAAAAGCCAGTTAAATTGCGAGTGTGCGTGTCTAGGAAAATTTAATTATATTTTTAGTACCTCTGACTCATCACTACTAAGAAACGTGAAACGATTAAAAAAGTGCGCAAAAAGATAGCGATCTAGTGATCTAATCAGTCACACGATTGTATTTTTACTCGATTTTGAGTAACTTTATTGTTGCCGTTTTTTTTTTTTTGTTTTATTTTAGAACACTTTATTTCAATAGTTCCTTCTTTTTGATCATTAATTTTTCTAGTTCATGTGATCAGTGCTTCCTTTGCAAATTATTAAAGGGTTACCCTGTTAAAAACGTCTGCCTGTCTGTCAAAGACTTCTCTATCTGAAACCGTTACAGCTGAAAAATTAAAAACTTTTACAGAAAATGTATTATTCTAGTCCCTATAAAAAAATAAAAATAATGAAATTAAAAAGTAAAGGGTATACCGATAGAAAGGGTGTGCTAAACCCCACGTGACTTTTTCTTATAGATTCTTATTTTTTAGCCGCCACAGGCAGATCCTTAGATTTAAAAAAGAGTGTATGCTTGCTCAAATATTTAAAATAAATTTAGAACTTAAAGGGTTTCCCCATAGTAGTCTTTATTTTTACGTACATGACCATATTTTTTAAACCGTCATAGACACATACTTGAAATGTACAGAGTTTTTTGTTATATGACTGCTAAAATGAAAAAAGTAGAAAAACATAAAATAAAGGGTGACCCATACAACATGTGGTATTAGTATATCCCTTAACTCGCAACAGTTAAGTCTTTAAAATTTATATAAAGTATGCGCTCGTTTAGATGTAAAAAAATAAGTTTTGTTTTTAAAGGGTGTCCTCAAAGTTGACGTTATTTCAACGTATATGACCATATTTTTTAAAACGTTGAAGACAGATATTGGAACCTTACATATTGTTGTTATTTCTATGGCCGCTATGACAGAAAGTTTAAAGGCATAAATTAAAGGGTGTCCCACACATCATGTGGTTTTAAGTATATCATTTTTTTAGTCGCAACAGTTAGATCATTAAAATGTACATAAAGTAAGCGTTTGCTTAAATATTAAAAATAAATTTAGAACTTAAAGGGTGTCCCCATAGTAGTCTTTATTTTTGCGTACATGACCATATTTTTTAAACCATCATAGACACATACTTGAAATGTACAGAGTTTTTTTTTATATGACTGCTAAAATGAAAAAAGTAGAAAAACATAAAATAAAGGGTGACCCATACAACATGTGGTATTAGTTTATCCTTTAACTTGCAACAGTTAAATCTTTAAAATTTATATAAAGTATGCGCTCGCTCAGATGTAAAAATATAAGTTTTGTTTTTAAAGGGTGTCCTCAAAGTTGTCGTTATTTCAACGTTTATGACCATATTTTTTGAAACGTTAAAGACAAATATTGGAATCCTACACATTGTTTTTATTTCTATGGCCGCTATGACAGAAAGTGTAAAAGCATAAATTAAAGGGTGTCCCATACAACATATGATTTTAAGTAAATCTTGTGGTCTATAATTTTTTTAGTCGCAACAGTTAGATCATTAAAATATACATAAAGTAAGCGTTCGCTTAAATATTAAAAATAAATTAAGAACATAAAGGGTGTCCCCATAGTAGACATAATTTTAAAACATTATAAATAGATATTTGAAATTTACACAGAGTTTTTAATTCTATGGCTGCAATAACGAAAAATATAAAATTAAAGGGTGTGTCAAACAAAACATGACTTTGTTTTAAACACTAATTATCTAACTGCAACAGGCAAACCTTTAGATTTTTTATAGAGTGTAAGCACGCCCGCTTATGCTAAACAAGTTAGAACGTAAAGGGTGCCTCCTTAGAACACAAGAATTTCGCATATATTGTTTTATCACTTAAACCATAACAGGCAGACTTAAAAAATATAACTAAATGCTAAAGGGTGGCCCTAACTTAGCATGAAACCTCTTTTGTGCTAAACTAACACGCAGCTGCCAGATTTATTTGAAACCTTTTTTATATTGATTTGCTTTGAGCTCTGAGCACTGCTTGAATAATTTTGTTAAGACATTTTAAAATTAAATTATTTGAAACAAAAAAATTATTAAAAATATTTAATTATTGATAATAGTTTTTATCGATTGGCCTTCAACAAAGTGGGTGTTAACAAAACATTATTGTTCAATTTTATTAAAGACATTTTTCTATGCTTTAAATTTTTTGTGATCATGTCTTCATTGTTTATTATAATAAAATAAGAATAATGAAAATAAATACAGTTGTTGTTGTTTTATTTTTGAATTTATGGCAAAATAACATTTTATGAATTTTACAATTGCTTGAAATAACGACTAAATCAAATTTGTTTTGCAAACTTGACTTATGAAAATGTTTAATAATAGTTTATTGTATTTTACAAGAATTATTTATTAATTTATAAATCAAACGTCAAATATAAACACATTAACAAAAAATTAAAAAAAAAAAATAAAATGTGTTAAAAAAAAATTTTGACATGCAATTGTCGGTGTTTATTAACGCAAAATCTATGAATGGGAAGGATCACCACAAGTAAAATAAAATCATATTTCTTTAGGACGGTAATTGTACATTTATTATATAAAATAATGTTCGAGAAAGATTGCGTCAGGATTTTTTACGTGTCGTAGAACAAAATATAAATGCAAATTCAACAAGAAAATTCAGCAGTTATGTGGTCACCCTTTACTTGTTACACTTTTATTGCGGACACAGTAAAACAATTTTTTTTAATTCTAAGCGTCTATAACTGATCAAAAGATTGGCCATATGCTTAAAATAACAACTACTGGGACACCCTTTAATTTATAATTTTAAATATTAATATTTGTTTTCATACTTGCTAAAGTAATGGACAATCTGTCTAATTTTTAAGAGTTTGTCTGTAGCGGTTTAAAAATATAGGTCAAATTACATTAGGGACACCCTTTAATTTCTCATTTCAAGTTTGCTATTTGTTATAACGAACTTAACAATACAGGTTCTGTCTAAATATCAATTAAATGTCTACAACTGTTCAACAGTTTGTTTATATACATCAAATAACAGCAACTATTGTAACACCCTATAATTTATAATTTTTGTTATTTATAATTCTTAATATACCAGACAAAGTAGTGGACATTCTGTTTAATTTTCAAGAGCTTGTATATAACGATTCAAGCGAAAGGGCCGTATAGTTCAATTTACATCAAATATGGGAACACCCTTTAATTCAACTTTTATACTTGTTAATATAGCGGACTTAGCAATACAGGTTCTTTGTAAATTTCAGCTGTCGGTCTAAAACAGTTTAATAGTTTGGCTGCATACATTTAATTACATATACTATTGGGAAACCCTTTAATTTATAATTTTGAATATTTATACTTGTTATTACGGTCATAGTAATCGACATCCTGACCATTTTTCAAGCGTTTGTCTAAAAGGGTTCAAAAGATAGGTGCATTTAAGTCAATTTACGGCATCTAAAAGGGACACCCTTTAATTTTTAGATTTAATTTTGTATTACTTTTTGCTATTGGAAGCTATAGTAATACGAATATTTTTCTAATCTTAAAGAAGTGCGCTTTGTGGTTCATAATACACTTAAAAAACATGTATGTTGTATAGGGACACCCTTTAATTTCTACGATTATGAATTACTATTAAAACAGGACCAATCTGTAAGTATAATCTATCAAATTACAAGAAAAAATGTTAAATCGATTCAGAAATGACTGAGTTCTGCAGGCACAAACATAAAAAAGCAACATTCACACGAATTGATAACCTCCTTCTTTTCTTTTTTAAGTTGGTTAAAAATATAATAATAACAGCTGTTTAGTTTAGAACATGCTTTAACAAAAATGTATTTATTCTTTAGCTATGAATATGGGCCATTGTTTCTTTAATGGTAACCTTCCCCGTATTATTATTTCAACAAAGGGCAATAAACGCTTGTGGCTGGCTGAGTGGTTGCCTAGTTGGCTTCTTCTAGCCAGTTCTAGTATTAAAAAGTATTATATTACTTTGTTATAAGTACTCTAGTACTTGTAACATATTTAGATGTTATTATTAGTTATTGCAATAATAATTCATTCATAATACAACTACAACAACAAGACTTCTAAAGTACTGTTGTTATAGTTGGTAATAAAATTAAAACATGTAATAAATGGAAGACAAACGAAATTGAAACTATTGTTGTCATGATGAGAGAAAAACAAAAACAATGTTTTATATCTGTGCCTCCTCCTTCAACTTTTTTTTGTGGTTATTTATTCATTTATGTAGACATAAAGACGTCTTACAGTGGGACTAACAAGCAAACAAACAAAAAATTTAAATTTTACAACTCATTAATTTCATGCAAAGTGAATGATTAACATTTATGACTTAAACAAGTTTTCGTGAGAAATCATTCATAATTAATTGGAATATTAATTATAAACTTTAAAACTTCTTTAGTCTCACACTTCATTATTTTGACTTTAATATTTTAATAAAATTTCTAGTCCATTCTATAATTATTATTACGCCTTCTGAATTTAATTAATTAACTTATAGATTAATTTATGGCTACGCCAAGGCTCTTTTCTCATCTTTTAAACCAACTTCACAAGCTTAAAAGGTTATCAATTCGTGTGTTGTTTTTTCTCATAGAACTCAGTCGTTTTTAATTACAGATTGGTCCCATTTAAAAATAAATATTCATTATTTAAAAATTTTATGGGTGAATTCCTTAGGTGAATTCCATACAACGCACTTGATTTTAACATCTCATTTAAAATTTAAACAAAGTTGGCATCACTTTACTATTGACTTAAGTATTTTTGGACTGTCGGCTAGACTTGTGCCATATAGTTCAATTTAGTGATCGCTCTTTTTAGTTCAAAGTTTGAAAATGAACTAGTTTAAAATTTAGTTCAAAGGCTCTCTTTAGTTCAAAATCTCTCTTAGTTCAAATGTTCTTTTGACATATTGTTCGCACTTTCAACTTTTAGTTCAAACGCTTTCTTTAGTTCAAAAGCTCTTTTAGTTCAAAAGTTCTTTTCAAAATATAATGGCAACAATACCATAGCATTGCTGTAATGCATGTTAAATAAAACGCGTGGTAGCACTAATTTCATGTCGTAAATAGTCAACAAGGAAACACAGTTATGTATTCTAGTTTATCTTGTCTGGTAGTTTAATTACAAATTATAGTTCAAAAATGAACTAGGTGTACTTAAAAGTATGAACTAGTAAACTTAGTTCAATCGATGGAATCGTTTAAATAAACTAGTTCGCTTATGAACTACACAAGTCTACTGTCGGCCTTCTTTCTCATAATGAAGTCCCCAGTAATTGCTAGCATTTGTCCAAGTTTTAGATTCTTCATGGCATCCAGATCCGCACATTCACAGACCATATGTGCTACCGTTTCACCCTCTTCCAAGCACAGTGTATATGAATTATCTTTTTAAATCTTTATCCTGAACAGAAGGTACCTGAAATTTAGGGTACGTCTGTAATATTTGAGCACCGTACTGGCTTTCCTTTCTAGTGGCTCCTTGAGCATCATTCAAGCCTTTTCAGTTCTCATCCATTTCAGCAGAAATTTAACAAAAACTTTTTTTATGTTCAAAATGTTTGTTACTATATCCAACTAAAACGGATTAACCATAAAGGGGGGGTTTAGACGGTACGACTTTACGCACGTAAAATCCAAGAGAAAATAATATGAAAATCCATCCGTATTTTAAAAAATGAGAGTAAAAATCTTACGACAAATTTTTTCGCGTTTAAACAATTAGTATATACAGGTTTTTGGGCGGTTTGCAGAAAAATGCATCCCTGATCTAATGATTCTTAATTGTCTTTTGAAAATTTTCAGAAAACATAGAGAGCCATACGACTGTCAAATTTTCATCCGTAATTTCTCTCAATTTGTGCAGATTCATTACATATTTAGTTTAGACGATCCCACTGGTACTATTCTGCACAAAAATTTGACATGTCGTAAGACTTCTATGACCATGTAAAACGCCCTTTAAGCGAAAAAAATGGTTAAACTGCCATTAATACAAAAGCATACTTTTAGGCACCAAAAGAAAATATTATTTTAATTTAAAGTCCTTTAAAAAACCAAATAATCAGCAGACAAATATTATAACGTAGATCATTAAAAATTAGGCCAAGAAAGCATTAAGGAAATTACCCACAGCCACAGAATAAAGTAAGAAAATTCCGCCTCTATTTTGTAAGCAAATATTTAAGGCTTTGTTCAATATATTTATTACAAACTGAAGTGAATAACAAAATAACATCGTCATAGAACAAATATAAAATAACTCATACTTTATATAAAATTAAAGCTTATCTTTAACACACCGTGCAGATTTAATAAATATTTTATTTATTAATCATATTATAGCTATTACAACGGCATCGTCAGTTACTTAAAAAAATCATAAATTTTCTAATGGGTTGTGGCCATCACGTTTTAAACTTTAAATTAATTGTTTATTAATATTATATTTGTTAAGTTTTATACTGGATTGTTAATAAATTTTTATTTATTTCTTTTCAATTTCTTTATATCTAAAATCCACCACGAGGTTAAAAACATAACCTTATTGTTTTCACTACAAACGTAGATTCTTGAAACTTTTACAGAAAGCGTTTTACCATATGATCGCTGTAACAAGAAATAATAACCATTCAAGGTTGACCCGAAAGTAGGCAAACACGTCACATTTTCACACTATGTAAATCTAGTTTAGTGAAGTAACTCCAATAAAAAAAAACAGATACAGAGAATAAAATTTTTTTTAAAAATATTAACATAAAAATGTCACCGGCTCTTAATGGGTTAAGCATTTTTTTAAATATTTGTTATTTCCAAAAAGATCTCTTCACAAACATTTAAATGATACCCATATTTACAAACGAGCTTTTTTAAAAAAATTTCAGAGGCCCATAACTCGGTAAATATGGGCAAGAGCCAATTTTTTCACTTAATGATTTTTTCTTATTTTTTAATTCTCCATCGCTCCATATATTTGTTTTTTTTTTATTAAGGATACTTCATTGTTCCAAATGATATGAAAAATTAGAGGCAGACGTGGTGTTTTGCCCACTGCATCGAAGGACATGGATAGATCTTGCTATGTCTGATCGATTGGCGTGATTAAATTTTGTTTAGCTCATTTAGTGCCTTGTCATAGTTTAAAGTTTCAACTCGAACACGAACGGATAAACGGACATCGCTTAATCGATTTCGCTATGTATAAGGCCTCATGGGATCAAAAATGGATATTAACTTAAATGAAAAGTTTGTTGTATCAGGTAAAAGCTCATTAATTTTTATCTAAACAGCAATCGCCTGCTGGAATACAAATGTCCATGTTCGTGTTGAAATCAACTTTGCCAAGGCAATAAATGAATTAGAGAAAATTTAAATATGCCAATCGATCAGACATAGTTTTGAAATGTTTGCCATTAAAAATCAGTAAGATCAGTCTATGTCTTTTAAGGCAGCGGACAAAACAGCACGCCGGTCTTTTATTTTTCTATATATCTTTGTCTTAATCTTTCATTTGTATTTAAAAAATTATTGAAGGAGGTAACAAAAAATTGGTGAGCTTTTTACCAAATACAGTGACCTTTTCATTTACCTACCCGGGACAAAAACCCCAAGCAAAACTAAAGAATTTCAAAAAAGATTTTTTTTAATTTATTGTAGGAAAGAATTTCTTATGTCGATTTATATTGAAGGGTATATAAGATTCGGCATGTTTCGTATTCTGATATTTTCCGATTTAAACTCCAAAGTATATTTTTTTGCTTGAAAAAAAAAACATTTAGTGTAATAAAATGAGTTGATACATTTTTCAAAGTATTGATCATCGTTAACCACTACTTTTTCCCATCTTTCTGGTAGTATATGGATTCCGCGTCAAAAGAACTGTTCCGATTGTGAGATAAAGAATGAGTCAATCCAATTTCTGATGCCCTGTTTTGAAGTGAAGCGTATTTCAGTAAAAGCATTCTGCACATATCAAAACAAATAGTTAGCAGAGGCAAGATCTGGGCTATTAGCCAAAACTGCCCATCCACAGTTTTCCAAATAGTTTTTTACGAAACTTGCAACATGTGGCCGTAAGTTGTTATGATGGAAGGTTTAAGTCTCGTGTCTTCTCCAAAGTTCTTGTAATTTTTCGTTGATTTCTCTCTTCAAAAGAATCAGTTGCCTTCGACGGTGATTTCGCTGGTTGAACAGGCTTTACATATGACTTTTTGCGCTTGGTGTTATTGTAATGTATCCATTTTTTGATAACCAGTAACAATAGGATGCAACAATGATTACTCTTTGTAGTGTTCAAGGATCATTTCAGACATACAAATCGCCTTTCAACGTCTCTCGGCTTTAATTAACGCGACACCTCTGACTTTAAACGTAAAAAAATTGCTTTTTGTGACTTCCAATGATAATGCGTCTGACAACAATCTTCTTTGAGTAATGCTTTCAGGGGGTCCGCATGAAGAGCCGAAAAAAAGAGTGTTTTCAAAAATAATAAAAGTTTTATTATGAATTTGGGCTTTAGAGGGGTCTACGAAAAAAATAGTTTACTAGGGGTCCGTGAGTTTGATGAGAATCCCTGTTCTATACTTTGACATTAAATTATCAGTATAATTTCGTTGTTCTAAATGCAGTTTAATTTTTGTAATATTTTCAATTCAAAGTGAAATTTCGAATTACGACAAAAATCTAAATTTTTGAATTTTTTTCTTTTAATTATGTTTTTCCAGTCATATTTCAATGCTTTAATTCATTTCTAAAGTTTTCTTTTTATTATTCCAGAGAGTATCAAGGAAAGGTAGAATCAGAGTAATTGTACGTGCCGAGTTACACAGCACAACATTTCAACACTTTGAAAATTCTCTTTTAACTTACCATCCAAGATTCGCAGATTACATATGAAAATTAAAATAAGTTTTTTGTGTGAAGTGGTCCAAAAGTATAAAACCTTTTATTTTCATTATACATATACATTATAGTTATTTTGCTTAACATTTCGTTATTTCTTCGCGCACCACTGTTGTATCAATCCACTATCCCTTTGTCTTACTAACACCAACTCTATTAAGAATTAAACGGTGAAAAAATGCCGAATAATTAATTTCAAAATTAATTTGTTGGTAAATAAGTTAATTTTTCATTTAATTGTAATTGTGTTTTAATCAAGTTAGACAAAGTGATGACCATCAATAGATCACGTACGTTGGCATTAAACATTTGTGTGAATTGTTCATGCGACATATGGGGTACCGAGTGGATAAGATCCAGAAGCTGGCGACCAACAGCGTTGTCTGGTGGCTGTTTATGGGCAATAACATCTTCGACATATTTAAGAATTAACTCCAAGAGGCTGTGTAATTTAGTGGAAGCTTCAGCTATTTGCGCCAAATCTAACATGGGTGATACAGTTTTAGGACGTTCTGGAGCTGATACACCAATAGTCTTTTGTAAAAGCTTAATGCCAACAGTTTCAGGTTCGTAGCAAGTCATTTCTACAGGTATGGGTGTAAACATGCAACCTGTTTTGCCGCCGGGTACACCCAAAGGTATGCAAACATACGCTTTTAAACCCATTCGGCCGCCCTGCAACGAGGTGTCTACGGTCAAGTGCACAGGGTTGTTACATTCACGGGCATAGTATTCATGAATAACTGAGCTGTGATTAGTAACTTCATTGCCAGTAGCCCACCAACCTTATTTGAATTTTACAAAATTTGTTATTTAATTGAGGTTATGTTAGTTGCTTCAGCCAAGAACTTACCAACAACATTTTCATTTGGATTAACTTTACGATTTAAATCATACAAGTCCAAGGCATAACTCAATTCAGCTTCAACTTGATCATCGTGTTCTTTATGAGGAACACAGAAACAATTGGTAACTTCCACAACACCCTTATCAACGGAACCTGTAAAAAAAAATTAAGCGTGTTTCTACAATCTCTAAATTTATAGGGTTTATTATTTTTACTTACCCAATAATGTTCCAATGACACGATGGGAATCAGCATTGCGTCTTTCGTAGGCATCCACTACTTGAAAAAGGACTACGGGATGCACTTTCACAGTTAAATTAAGACCCGACATTGCGTGGCGTTGCAAAAATTTCTAGGCAAACTTTCAAAAGAACCAGAAAAATGTATACAATAGTGCTGCCAGATGAATTGTTTAAAGAAATTAAAAAAAATCGCTATTATGAAAATATATATCAAGGCGAATCCATACTAGGTGGTCGCAATGGCGAATTCAATAGTTTTCGCAAAAAAATGTCAAACTCCATACATAAAAATGTTTATAATTTTTTTATATGATGTTTGACACTTAACGTTTCGGCGAAAATCAATGAACTCGCTATACAACAGGCGATCCTGACAGCGCAGATTACAATTTTTTTGGCTTGTGAATTTTCTTTTTCGAATGTAAAAAGGAAATTATCTCCTTATGTATTTCTTCGTGTTTAATAGCCGAAAATGATTTGTACAAATACAAAATTATATATTTTTTCATTAAAATTACAAAAAAAAAAAATCCTTTACGGAAGCTACTCCAACCAAAAGCAAAAAATAAATAATTCCTAATGTGACAGGGAATCGAAAAATAAGAAAAAAGCAGAGAAGTAGCGACTGCCAATAATTCCGACTTATGGAACTCTCAACCTTCCATAGAAAAAAATAACTGTGCACTTCTTTTTCTAACATAGCATATATATATATACATATATCGTGGTTTATAAAAAAGCTTGTGAAGATATCTTTCAGGTGCTAAAATATATCTAAAATTTGTAAGCCCATTGTGTATCGACACTTTTACTGCTTACACATATGATATACTTGGGGTTCCCATTCCCTGTGAATGACATGAATTAACAGCTGTAATTATTTTGTGGAAAAATATAAGCTAAACGAAAGGTTATAAAACTGTATTTGACATTTTCTCTAATAATTCTCAAAACTTTAAACAACATGCAAAAGAAACGTATACGAGGTAGTGCTTTGTTGGACAAGTTGCATCGTGGCGCTGTCTACACCTGTTTAGGTGTCACTTTGTATGGTACTTTTCTTCTTGGCATGAGGGCGTATCGTTTTTATACAGTGGTCAAGCCAGAACGCGAAAAAGCTGAACTGCAAAGGATTACAGAAGGTTCTCACGATAGTGATAGAGATCTAAAAATTTAACGTGTATATGTATTTACATTTTGTAAGTTAAGATTAAACAAATAATAACAACTACAAATTAAATAAAAATTACATATAAACATTTATTTACATAACTATAATAAAAGGACTAAAGCAATTGCTCTAAAATTTAATTAAAATAATAAAAGTTACATTATATTTGACTGTGTTGATGATGAATACTTTCAAACATTAGATATGAATACATTTGCTAAATGCTAAATACAACAGCAATAAAATTGTTTAATGCCCAGAAAATCACAAACATGCTTTGTTTTTACACCATTGTATTGAAGAACTTATTTATGAATCTTTGAACTAAGGTGTGGTTGTAAGATATTTAGCAGCTCTGATGCTGCTGCAGACGCTATATTATATCGATTTAACCAGTGCAAAACTTGTCCATGCAGTGTTTCTCCTGTTTTGGTTGTTTCTTCGATTTGAATATGAGGAGGCGTTCCATTAAATGGCTTTATATCAGTATCTTCTTCTGGCACTATTTTTTCTTTATGTTGAGATAATTCCGTATTCAAAGATTGTGTATCAGCCTGTATGGTTTGTAAATAAAACTGTTGTGGTGTTATTATTTCAGGTTTTACATCTGTTTCATTTATATCATTGTAGCTAAACTCATCATTGGTTTCTACATCATCACAATAATCATCTTCTATTTGTTCTTCCTTTATTTCATTTCGTAACGTATCCCCATCTTGTTGATCATAGAATGAGTCTGACTGCTCAAATTGTAGATAGCTATTTTCAAGTTCCTCATCAGTTGCCAAATAATTGGGTACCTTCCGTTGTAATATTTGATTTTCATTGAAATCTAAATTCATTCTAGTTTTCCACTTCTCCAGCCAACCTGTTGAAGCTTTAAAATCAATATTTAATCTTTCAGCTATTTCTTTTGCTCGATTTTTAATCTGAGTTCTGGTTAGGCTTTCACCAATCTCCATTTTTTCCCGCACCCAAGCATTTAGTTCAGCTTCGCCTCCCTTAAATATGCCACCCCTAATACGTTTCATTTGTAAATTTTGACCTCCAGCAGCCAGTTTAAGGATTTTCACCTCATCAGTTACTATTTGAGACATAGCCGATTGGCTAAGTTTATACTCTACGATTAGATCAGGTCTACGTTCACCATTTTTTAAGCGCTGTAAAATTTCCAACTTTTGCAGCAGCGTTAGAAATGTTTTTTCTTTTCTGCTTCTACATATCATACCAGAAGCATCTATAATAGGCAACCTTTTAACATAATCTCTTTTAACACGAGGTTTAATGTCACTAATCTCGGCATTGCCTGGCAGTGGGTTATTTTTAGCATTGTCTGCTACTTTTTCTTTTTCTTCTAGACATTTTGTTGTATTTGCTTCATTATCTAGTTTCAGTCTCTTGGAAGCTTCTTCATTAATCGTATGCATTTGTTCACTTTTTGCCTTTTTATCTAGTAATTCTCTTAAAATTTCTTCCGGATCTTTTGTCCGTTTGGCAAATTTTATACTTTCTCTTTCTTTCCATTTATAAAACCACGCTGTTGAAGGTTTAAGCTCATGTCCCATAGCTAAGCATAATTCTTCTGCTTTTTGTTTAGCCATTCTGGCTGTAATCATAGCATCCGACTTTTTCATTTCTCTAGCCCATTGACTTAAAGCGAAATCTAATTCTTTATAACTTATAAGACTTTCACGTTTGCTTGGTACATTTCCTTCAGCCTCCTGCATTATACCCTCTTTTCCCGATAACACCCGGCTAATCGTAGACTGTGAACATTTGAACATTAGCTCAACTTCCCGTCTGGAGGTTCCAGCCTCAAGTTGCTTTAATATAGCTAATTTTTCTTGCAGAGTAATGACTTTGCACGGTCTTTTGACTGTCTGCAATTCAATCTTTTAAGATAAAATAAAAATAAGTCACAAGAAAATATATCTTTCTTTTATTTTACCTGGTTTGTTGTCATTTCTCATAAATTTGTTATATCTTATAATTTAGAAAATCTTCTGTAAACAAATCAACAGCTGTATACTAAATTCTGCTTTTTCCTAGAATTAGTTATTCACCGGAAGATGGCAACGTAAAAGATACGTCATAATAATACAGAGAGAAAAATTTATTTATTTAATATGTAACAAAAAGTAAACATATTGTTAAGTGATAATATTTCATGAGTCTTTAATATATCTACACAAACTGTAAAGCTTTGAAGTTATCTTTTGAACTACATTTAATTTAAAAAGTTATATAAGCCTTGAAGTGCCGGGATGCAAACTTATGTATTGTAGGCAAATTAGAGACTGTGAAACAAATTTCTATGACTTACGGTTCGATACAAGGCGAATAAATATACGGTGGGAGCGATGGCGAATTCGTTAATTTTCAAACTACATATTTATTTATTTACTTATTGTAAAGTTTGTAATAAAAAAGCCTTCATGGCCAATCAAATATTACATTTTATAACATAAACATTTAAAAAAATAGTATACAGATTTTTTTATATATAGAGTTTGACAGTTAGGCTACCGGCAAAAATATATATATTACAACATTTTACACTGATTCGCCTTGATTCGATTATTTGTTCTAAAGTTACTTTGCAATAGATAAATTTATTTGGCAAACAGAAAAATTTTTAATTTAATTATTGACGTGCGACTACATAATATAGCATTCCCATTGATTACAGCTAAACTTAAGATTGCTATCCCCGTTAAGCAATTTTTCTTAATTAATTCAAATAATAATAAAAACGGCGATTTTTGGGCTATTGACTTTTTAATTGAAATAAATAATAAAGAAATATGTTTGCAACATTGTTAGATATGTGATGGAAAACGAACTACATATTTGCAAACTATCGTTGATAAATTTGTTTTATGCTTTCATTTTGTTTTTAAATCGAACGACTTTAGTCACATACTATTATAAAAATGGACAAAATTGCAATGTATAAAAAAATAAATTACTTTAATATTTTAGTTAGTTTTTGAATTTAAAACATAATAAGTTCGTAAAACAAAATTGTATAAAATTTAATTTTTTACTAAATGCGTTTTTGGACCCTAATATTATTTTAAATTTACAAAACAACATAAATAATTAAAATATTAAATTTTTTGTTCATATGCCTAATTCTTTATACAATAACTGTAATTTTAATTTCGCCTTTCCATCAGAATTGTAAAAATTAACTTGTTTTTCACTTAAACATTGATAACCACACTTTTTAAAATGTTTTTGTGGAAATTCGCCAAAAGTATCAGCTTTAATAATCTAAAACAAAAATTAAAATTCATGTTTTTACATGTTTGTTTTTTTTTTATTATTATTTATTAATTACCTTAATATTACGATTTCTGGCTAACAACTCACTCATATTTATTAAGTATTTGGCCAATAGACGCGTATTATAATTCCTATCCACCGATATTAGACGCACATCAAAAACTTCGTATATATTAAACTTATTAAAGATATTATTTTCTATGTTTTGATCAAACGTCATCTGCACCATGTTACGTAAATTTCTATCACGTATATTTTTTAGTCTAATATTGTAATCGCTTATATCTCCAGGTCTGGTAATGTCATTTAACACAGCTCCAACAATCTTTAATTTAATTTAATGAACAATTAGAGCATAAATAAAAAAATTAGAGAATGAGGTTAATTTACCTTTTTATTTTCATTTAAAATCATAAAACTTAAATTAGAGCTGAGCGTTTTATAGGCAAAATGATCAACAAATACATCTCCTCCCATTTTAAGGGACTTGCAAAATTCTCTATTTAAAGGATTTTGTTGATGACAATTATCCCTTAAATAAAACATAACATCTTTGTAATGTTGTGGTAAAATTTTTCGAAATTGATATCCTACGTTTTTAACGCTAGCGCGAACAACTTTAAACATTTTTTAGTGGATTTCAACGTTTAAGTATAAAAACAAATGATTTTTATATTCTGATACTGATTGATTGTTTAAAGAATGTAAACAAATATTTTTAAATTTTGATATTGATTGGTTCATTGAAACAATAGCTCTGTTCCTGTCTGACTGAAATTTTTATGTTGCTTAACACAAAAAAAAAAAACCTTAACAATAGTTTTATTTTTAAATTGCTTTAATATTAAAAATTATCATTAGCATCGCAAATGAACTTTATCAATTGCATATTGATTATATTTATTGATTATCATGCACAAAGGAGTAGAGAAATCTTCATGAGGTGGAAATTTAAACACTCATTAACACACATACAACACTACGCTTATCTAAATTGTAAAACTACAAGGAGTTACGCTATCAAAAATTTTCCAACAAAATGAAGTCAATATGAAAATTTATTATTCGCAATCTTTTTTATATTAAATTAATTTTGAAAAATATTTACTTTTTAAAATTTAAAAGAATAATAATTATTTAACCTCAAAATATGTTTCAATTTTGTTTAGAGCTTTAAGCGCCAAAAAATTTTGTGGAGAAAAAATAAATATCAAAGATGTGAGTTAAAAAAACTGCTAGTAGGGCTGCCAGATAACTGATTTTCGACTCAGGATAATTTTTTTATTTTAATTTCAAATTTTTTAAAAAGAAAAATTATTTACAAATGTATGTGGACGTTTTCAAAACACAACAAAATAAAAGCAAGAAAAATTAGACGCCAGCAGAATGTAATGCAACATTTTAGGGGACGATACATCCTTTATCAGCATTCTTCGCATCTACCTACCTTAGGTTGTGTATATTGTAAATATTATCAATTTAACCAACTAATCAGTATTCATTTGGTAACACGTCTTGAACCTAAGCCGTAAATCAGTTTTAATTCGTTTACAATTCCATAGTACATTAATTTTGGTAGAATAGGAGAACAAATAATTGTCTTGCCCATCAAGTACGTTACTTGACAAGCGTGCAGTTGACCTATAAAATTTAGCTTAAAAGCTTTGTTTCATTTCAGTCGAAAAGTTAAAGCAATGAAAGTGATTTCCGACCTTCCACAGGGTATTACCTAAATTTTACTGGCATTTTCTTAAAAAATTAGCCGATATGTCTAAAAATTTCTATAATAAAAAAACCTGTTTTGTTTGTTTGGCAATTATCAATTTATTTTGATTATTTTATTAATTTATCTTCAGTTTTTATTAACATTTATAAAATTTTATTTTCAATTTACATATTGCACTGGTTTCACTAAACAAAATCAAGTTAAATTTGTTCCAATTTTCACTTTTTACAAGAAATCGAAGTACAGTGTACTTTTTTTGTAGAAAAATACAGTTTTATGCCTGTTCTTTATATAAAAGTAGCTTTTCCAAAATTAACGAAATAGATAGTGCGGTGATCAATAATCCCTGAAAAACATATTTGATTAATTCACAAAACTCCTTGTATCCGTGTATACTGTGTATTGTTCAATTAAAATACAATAGTGTATGCTTGTGGTTGGAAATTTTCATATAAAATTTCAATGCACCAATTCACTTTTATTTTGCATGTTTTTGAAAAGTTGTATTGGTTATCGTGTTATCAATTACATGTGAATTCCATATCACATTGAGAAGAAGAAAATAAACAAAAGACATTTACAACATACATGATTTTGTGAATTAAGCAATTGCTTTTTACTCGTATTTCTATACAGTGTTACAATTGTTTTCAACTTTTAACGGTTTTTTCTTTCACTGAAAATTTTTAAACTTTGGTTGACTCCCTTTAGAGGAACCAGTGCAATATGTGTGTCATAAGACTTTTGTAAAAACAACTTAAATCGAATTATGAAAAATTTCTGTTTGGTTTTCTACAACATTCAACAATTTGTTAAAGCCATTTTTAGGTCTAATAGATATAATTTACACTATGACATTTTTCATGAAACTATCATGATTTTTTTTTTTTTTTTGGTGAAGCAAGAGGGGCAACAATATGATATTGCTTAAATCTTGAATGGATGTTACTGTTGCTTATGTTAAAAAAAAATGCCGCAAAAAATTGCATAGTGTAAATATTATTATTTTTTTTTTTGTAGAAAAATCCTAAATACAAAATTTCAACATGAGCTTCAATTTAATATTTTCAAAATAGTTTTGTATTTTTTTTTCTACTCAATGATCTACTAAATACAGGTCAAATATCTATGTTACAATTATTTCTTGCATATTTTATGGAATTTTACGCACTGTGTTCTAAAATTTTTAAATAACGGTTAAAATAAAAAAAAAATAAAAATTGGTTTTTGTTATCAGATTTTTTTTTGTTTCTTAACCTCTTTTAACATTTTAATAAATTATTGTCCTTAATCTAGATCAAAATATATAAATATTCTGTGGACTGGGACTTACATTTTTAAGTGTTTTTCTATTTTTGTTTTGTGGCTTAAAAAATATTAACATTATAACTTTAGGACAGACATTTTATCAAAATTGTATGGTTATATAAATATCTTTATAAATACTTAATTTAAAAAAAATAGTTCAAGTTGAAAAATTTATTCTAATATTTTATACAACAACTGTAATTTAATATGAGGAGATTCCACTTTTAATATGGGTTGATCAAATTCATCAACATATTTGTTATAGTACTGCTCCAATAGTATCTCAAAGCCACTAGATTTTAATATCTTTTGAGAAAATATGCCTGTGGCATCAGCTTTCATTAGCTAAACAAAAGTTAAAATAAAATTTATTCTTATATCGAAATTTAAAAGATTTTTAATTTACTTTAAATTCATATTTCCTTGCTATGTCTTCACTGTGTTTTACCAATTCCTTGGCTATTCCCTTGCCTCTATATAAACTGTCCACTGATAGAATGCGCACATCAAAAGCCCTGTCTACATTAAAATGTTTAAATATGTTCTCTTTTAAATTTAAAGAATATAAAAGTGTAAAAATTTTCTTAAATTTTTCATCGTCGTTCAATTCCAATTTCTTTTGAGAACTTTCAATATCGCCTGGCTGTAAAATGCCATTTAAAATAACGCCAGCAATCTGTAAACACAAGAATATAAAAATACACTTTGAATATTTTATTATTTTATGCAATAATTATGTAATTAAACCTCATTATTTTCATTAACGGCCATTAAACTTAAATTGTCTTCTAAAGTTTCGAGACTGTGCTGCTCCAAATCACGATGGCCCATGCCGCGCTGACATAAGCCGGCGGCTTTGTTAAGCGGTTCATCTGCGAAAAAGTTGGCTCTTAAATGACGTATAACATCGTTGTAACGATCTTCGGTTATTAATTTATACTCCATCTTGTTTATTGGCAAAAAGAAAAAGCAAATTAATAAAAATTCTAAGAAAAATAAAACAATTTTTTTTAATTCAAGTGGCCTAAGTTTATTTGTTCCTAAAACTTTTTTTAAAATTTAAGACTTATTTAATTATCTAAAGCCTAATCAACTTCTACCGCAATAAAGTGTTGCCAGATTACAAAAAGATAAATTTTAAAAAAACTCAAATTTTATGGTTAAAAAAATAAAAAACTACATGAATTAACCGCGCATATTTTTGTGTAATCGAAAAATAGTTGGAATATTGCTTATATTTCGTCAGCAGAGAAAAGAGTATTTATACTTAGGAAAATTAAATCTGCAGCTGAACGGCTCATAACCACCCTTTAAATGACAATATCAAAGATATGACATTTAGCTTTATGGACTAGAAATGAAAGTTTCCGGTAGCCCCTAAAACATTTGTATATCAGGGCAATTTGAAGAATATCTTATCATCAGCGATCATTTCACATTTGGCAGCAACTAAACTAAAATAAGATTTCATTGCATTTTTGTGTAACTACAGTCCACCCTAAATACGGGCGTTAGGCACGACGTAATTTAGCGTCTAGCTGTTACGCTGTAATGAGTAACTTAAATAAGAGCGCCAACGTTGTGAAACGAACAGTATTGTTTACTTATCTTATTTGCTAAAAACCACAAAATTAAAATAATTAAGAGAGATAAAATCGCGAAATTGACCTTAAAGTAGCTGTAATGTCATTACTGTTGGAAATACTTTTGTATATACCACAAAAAAAAAAAACAATAACAACACTTCTTTTGCAGCCAACTTCACTTTTTACGCGCAGTCAAAATTGGATTTTTCAATTGTCCAACGTTAGCGTCGCGCTATTTGGGTTGGTCTCATACATTTTGTATGGGCATGAGAATTTTTGACAGTTAAATAACGTCTTACGCTCGTATTTAGGGTGGACTGATAGAAAATTAATTTACTGTTATTTGGTGTTGCCACACCTTCGTAAGTAAAACTGAATGCTGATAAAATTTTAGCTTAAGCTCTTGATATCTTAAGATCAATAACTTTGCAGTTTGTCGAAATCACTTTTGCAGCTTCGATTATTTTCTAAATTTTTAAACACGAACTTTAAAGTGTTAATGTTAATATTTTATTCATAGCAAGAAAAGTACTATTTTAAATTTAAGTTTATTAAGTCTTCTTTCTTTCAGCCAAAGGTTTTTAGCACACTTACATAAGTGCTCTTTAAGCAACCAGTCACAAGTTTGTTTTTAAAAAGGAATCTAAGACTTTTAATAAAAGTGTAAGAAAATTGTTGAATTTGGTAACCAGGCTTAAAAGACCATTAAATGTTGTGATGTAATGATCGAGATATTTGAATATTTATGGAGTGATATTGAGAAGAGTTTGTGGAATAAAACTTTTCACTATGTTTAATATACAATACATTGAAGTATTATTTATTTAAAGAAAATTTTAAAATAAAACTTTGAAAGAAAAAAATAAGTTTAAAAAAAAGCGTAATATTTTCTAGTCTTTTCTTGGCAACACTGATTTAAACACAAGCAAAACTATCACAATTGTTTTAGATAAGAAGTTCATTTCATTTCTCCCTCTCTTTTTTTAATTCGTTTGTTTATTCTCTTAAATCAGTTGTTTACAAATTAATTAATTAATTGTAGCATTTAGGCAATAATTCTTAATTTATTAAAGCGAACGCTAGACATCACAAAAAAAAAAAGAAAAAATAGGCTGATATAAAATAAAAGTCATAAACAATTCGATAATGAAATGTTTAAATTAAGAAGACAAACATTAACGTAAATTGTTTGACAAAGAACGAAGTAGCATAAAGTTAAACTAGTAAATGCGTGTAGTATTTTAGAAAAATAATTAATTAAAAATTGAATTACAGAAAAGCTCAATAAATTTATAAAAATTTTGGACTCATTAGAACCACAGCTAAACTGGCCAATATACTTCTTTAGTATCCGTTAAAGTTATGTTTTTTAGAGTTTAATGATTAGAAAATATGTATGTAAATTGAGTTCATTATAGTTCTTAAAAACGGGTATTATGTATTCTTCTTCTACGAGAAAAGAGTATAGTGGCAACGATGCATAGTTGCCAGATTAAGTTCGTGAAAAATCGTCGGATTTTGTTTGATTTTTAAAAACTCCTCTATGTAAAACTTTCATATCTTGAACAAACTATAAGAAGACAATTATTTTGAAGTCTTATATGATTATGATCATAAAATTTTTTTTATACATTGTAGGCTCACATCATGCGACCAATTTAGATAAAATGTATATATATATATATATATGTTTAAATATATATCATTCATAGGCATTTGCACGCAGATATACTAAGTTTTTGCGACTGCTTTAATTGCATATCAACAAAGATTAACATGTCATGCTTTTTCGCATTAGCACATGGTATTAATTTTGTATTAAAAAGAAAATGGCATTTTATAAAATAAGTACCTTAAAGTCTATAAGAAAAAAAGGCAAAAATATAAAAACGTAAAATTGATTTTTAAACAAGTAAGAGTGCTATTTTCAGCTATGCCAGATCTTATATACCCTTCACCAGAAATGTAAGTCAAAAAGACAAATATTAGGGTGACAGAGAATTGAACAATAAGTCAAAAAGAAAAACAAATAAATAATATGTCCTTCGAGGCAGTAGGCTAAACACCACGCCTGCCCCTAACTTTTTTTACATCATTTTGAACAGTGAAGTAATTCCAATCAAAAAACAAACATGTGGAGCGATAGAGAATCGCCCATATTTTGCTAAATTTTCATTAAAAAGTTCGTTTGTCCATATGGATATCATATAAAAGCTTTTGAAGAGATATTTCAGGATATGCTAAAATTTTTAAAAAATGCTTAACCCATTAAGAGCCGATGACATTTTTGTGTAAAATTATTTTTGTATTTATTTGTTGTTTTTTTTTTTTCTTATTTTTAATTTTCTCTCACCCCAATATTTGTATTTTGTATAAAAGCTACTTCACTAAACTAAATTTACAGACATGGATAAGATAATATAAGATTCGGCATAGCTGAATATAGCGCTCTTACTTCTTTTCTCTAAGAAACATTCTCACAAAATTTTATACAAATCCATCCATCAGTTTTTACGTGATGTAAACACAGACAGACACGGTAGTGTTGTGCTCCATATTATAAAAAATATTTTATGTACAGAAATGATCCCGTTACTGTTTTATTGGATATATAGATATGTTACAATTTATATAATAAAGAATTATTTTTTTAACAAATAAATACAAAATATATTTTTTTTTAATTACAAAAAATTTTATTCCCTTATAAAGCTATTCATTTTATTTGGTTGTCACTGTACTAAACAACTAACCACCTGTAGTGTTTGAAAGTTTGTTATGAAAATTTTTTCATGTATACTATACAACTACAAATGTAAGTTTTCTAAAAATGTTTTGTGTCAGAGCACTTACATAAATCTTAATAACATAATCTTCACTTCATAACTATTTGCATTAAATTGTTTTAAAAGCTTTTGCAGTTGGTTTTTTTTTAGAAGTATGACAAAAGAATTTATAAAAAATGCTGTTTATAGTAAAACAAGGTGGAGCAAGAAAACAAAATAATTTTATATGTTCGCAGCTTGAATTTTGTAAAAAATTTTTGTTTAGTCATTCAAGGACTTGTGTGGCAATAAAAAAGAGTTTGGTTGAAGATTTACATTACACACTTAGTAACTAATTATCCATTCGCCTAGTGGGCAGAAAGAATATACATTGCGGAAACGGAAGTCAATTTTTCTTCTGCCCCACCCTGTAGGTATTAAGCATTTAAGGAGCTATTACATCTAACAATTGAAAGGCAAGTGCAGCACTTATTTACAAGAACTTCAAGTTAAGCTAATGTTTATAGTTTTTTTATATTTAACTTTATTTTATTATCTCATTCTTACTTTAATTTTTCTTTTCTTTTTTAATAAAAAAATATTGTTTCGTTTGTTTTAAAACTCTTTAATTTTTCTAACCGTTTCGTTTGAATTTTGTTAGTACACTAAACCAAATGAAATGAAAAGTATATTAAAAATCTTTATCAAATAGATTTTAAAGATACGGGCTGACTGGCTGGCTGGCTGCTGGTTGGATTTTCCTGCTTACAAAATAAATAAATTCTGTTGAGCATGTGCCAGTAAAAATATCCAGTAGGAAATATAAAAAATTATTTCTCTAAGAACAGAAATAAAGCAAACGACTTCATTTTAATATCATAACTTATATTTCACATATATGTACGTGTTTAAGCAAGTTGTTTTTCTAATGTTTGTCTATAAATTTAATTCGTTTTTCATAAACTTAAACACTTTGCAAAACAATTAAAAGTTAGGTGTCACATAAAATCCTTTATAGTGCGTTTCCATTTACGTGATTTTGTCTAAAACACTTGATTTGCTCAAATCAAGCGTTTTGCTACTTGATTTCCCATACATTTCTCATGCTACCAAAACCACTTAAATCACTTGATTTATTTCAAATCATGTCGAAAATTTATTTTTTCGAACTGATTTTGTCTTTGCAACACTGTGTTGTGTCTGGGATATTCAAGTTTAGCTCCGTGTTATCTATTCAGATTGGATGTTTTTATCGAAAAAGTGACATTTAATTTTAAGTTTTAAAAAAATAAACTTTATGGTACAAAAATTGTGTTTAAAAGAACATACAATTAAGTATGTGTAAAATCAAAAACAAACAAAAGCACGCACTCGATTTTTTACAAAAATAAAATAGGGGTTGTTTTTCTTTAACGGAGAAAAGTGTCAGTGTTATGTCACAAATTCGAATATACAAAACAGTTTTGCTTAATGGAAACACTTCGAAGTGTTTTCCTCAAAACTAGTTGATTTTAAGTCAATGGAAACATAGTATTAGTATGTTCAGTTAATTTTTGGATTGTATCATTCCACTGAGCATGATTTTTAATGGCGACAAAAAAAAAACAAATAAATAAAAGTGTTGTCAAAAAGTTTTAAAAACGCCTATACGTATTTTGAGATTTTAAACATTGATTGCTATTTTATTCACATGGTTTTTATTTTAAAAATTTTACAATAAAAAGTTTGTGAAAGTAATTGCTAAATAGTTTTTAAAATGTTTGCTAAGACAGCTGACAAAAGTCTAATTTGTTAAACAACCCGCTCAAACGCTTTGTTAACACATAACTGTGAATAGCAAAGAAGACAGATAGAATATTAACTAATATATTATCGTACATTTAAAGTGGCAACGCTTTCTTAAATAAATTTTCTTGTGCCTTAAGATTTGTGTAGATTTCCTAGTTGGTCTGTGCAATTATGATATAACGGGCTGACTGTCTACTACTAATGGGTATGTGTGTAAAAAGGGAGACTTCATAACAGTATTGTGAAAATTTGATAAAGTGATTTTCTTTTTTTTTTTTCTATTAAGTGACTTTTTTATTTGTTGTAAATTCTGGCATAGTTTGGTTTTATTGTGACTGCTGTAAGAATTTAACAACAACAAAAGAACTTCATTATTAAATTGAATAATAAAAAATGTATAGGAAAGAGTAAACGATATATTTAAATTCAAAGTAAGTTTTTGTTTTATTCCTAAAACAAAAAATTTTTAAACAACTGTAAAATAATTAAAGGTAAACAAACGTTGGCTTTCATTTAGTTTAATAAAAAAAAATAAAGACATTTTAAAGAAGAATCCTTGAAACTAATAGATTTTTATTATTCACTAATGCTTTAAGAAAAATGACTGACAGGATGTTAAAAAGTCATTTCCCTTTCATTTTTCAAAAAGTATAAATACATGACTTCTTAAGGCCAACTGTTGCTTTCATATTGTTTTGAGCGAGCATACACTCGTATATGAGTTAGAATTTTAATACATACATAAGCTATTATATGTATAAATGGATTTACACACAATTCAATAAATCCATTATTACATTCCCACAATTAATTTCTTTGGATGCCTTACCATCCAACCCCTAAAATATGCTTCAATATTTATATGGCATTTTAAATGTTGTGTACTTTTAACGTTATCAGTGCGTATGCTTTATATAAATTTGTGAGTAAATTTACAAAAACAAATAAAATACAGTTAAACGCATATAAATGTTGCCATATTATATCTTATACTGCTTTACAAAAAAAGAAGAAAGAAAATCTTAAAATTTAAGAAGAAATTTGAAATTTTATTATAAATAATTTGAACTTAATTCAACGAAGAAAACTAAATTGCTTAACTTAAAATTTTCGTTTGAAATATTAGTTCCTCTTTCAAATTATATATTCGTAAAGTTAGTTTATTTACGTACAAAAAAAAAAAAAAAAATGCCAATCAATAAGAAACTTATATGGTGAAAATGTTTTTATTCCGCATAAATACAGTTTTGACTAGAAATAATTTTCGGAACATTGAAAGGGCAATTACTGATATAAACTCCTAAAAAATGGTTAATTTCAACACAAACACGGACGTTGGACAATCGACTTTGCTATGCATAATGACTCAGAATGGTGTCGGAAATGGATATTGTAGAAAACCCAAATGGAATGAGAAACTTTTTTTCACTTTTTGCGGTAAACGGTATAATAAGCTGGCAACACTAATTGTTCGTTTGTTTTTCTTTCCCCCTCTTAAGCAAACGCTTTGGAATTTTGTTGTTATTGTCATTTTATTTTATTAAATTATATTCCTCCTTAATAAAACTTTTGTGTTTGGTAATTTCCTTTTTTGAACGTGTTTAAAAATATTGTCCTTTAATTTCTTCTTTAAGCAAAAAAAAAAAAAAAAAAAAAAAAAAAAAACACATGTTGAACTAAACTTGAAATTTAGAATATAAAATTGTTAATATTTCGTATTGTAAAATATGCGTATTAGAATTCAAAAATATTTAGGACTACGCATTGGAGTATATTTTTAATATTAGATTTTTTTTATGAAAATAAATTTTCGCAGACTGGAGGATACTTTTGAAGCAAAATGTATGTTAAAAAAAATATAAAAACAGCTACAAAAAAAAAATTTGTTTATTATTATTGTTATTATTTATTTATTTTTTTTTTCTAAAAATGTATTACAGTATTTTTAAATATTTAGAATAATAGCGTTACTGTACAAGCAAAATAAAAAAAATAAATAAATAACAACAAACAATTTATTATATCTCATTTAATTTTTAATAAAATTGTCATTTAGTCAACTTATTTTTGAGGTACCTATACACCTGCAATATATTGTGCAATAATTGATATTGTACAATAAAATGCATAAAATGTGTATATTATATTAGCACTTTGCACAATATATTGAACAAAATTAAATGTCTTTTGTCTTAAATTGCGCAAAAAAACAATATTTTGTTATGTGTTGACAATATTGTGTAATGATAATTGTCACTAAGCATTATTTAAATTAGTTAATGTCAAATTACTTAATATTTTAAATATAAAATAATTTTATAATATAAAAAATATAGTAGTGTGTGAATAGTTTTGTTAAAAAAAAATTTGCACCATTTTTGCTTTAAAATATTGATAAACTTATTGAGTAGTGTGGATTATAACGACAATAATTAAGCAATAAAGTACTCAATATCATTGTGTTGTGTATGGGTACCTTTAGACACTAATATCTACAATTTCTGAAAAATTTTTGTTTAAATCCATTATTTTGAATACATATGTTTTCTCCCGAGTAAACGAATTAATTTAATTTCTTATTACGTAAGTAAGTAAACATTAATAAATCGCTTAACGCTTTAAGTCCATACATTCTTGTTTATTTAATTCCCCTGGAAAATGGCCGGAAACTAGGAAAGACAGAGCAGCTTCGACCCGTCCGTTAAGTGTTAACTAACATGTTTTTTTAATAAAAATAAAAATGGTAAAATAATAAAATAATTAAAGGATAATAAAAATCCGAAAATATATATCTTAATAATATAGGTTTTAATATTTCTTAAACGAGCTATGTTACAAATTTCAATTGGACTTGGTTTTGTATTTTCCCACTAACATTTAATGTGCATAGCACATTGAATGTTTTCTATTAGAAATTTTTTCTATCTTTGTACAACTGAATTAAAAATTTATATTATTATTTTTAGTTATTTCGTAAAGTGTAAAAAAATCTGCTAAAAATACAAAGAATTATAACTTCTAATTATTCGAAACTTTAATTGTATTCTTTGTGTCAGTTTCTTGCAACTTTATTTAATGTTAAAATATTTTATTTTTAATGTACTCATTTTAATACTTTTTCCTAATGATATTTTTACTAATTTAATTACTACCTTAATATACAACTCTGCTTATATTGTTACTACACTATTTTTTTGACACTTGTCACAAGACAATTGTCAGCTGACCCTGTACGTTTTCGACATTTTCTTCGTACGCAGCTAATTTTTGCGTGTAAAAAGAAAAAAAATTATTTAAAGCAAAAAATAGTAAAAATCACATAAAATAAGTTTTTAAAATTTAAAAAAAAAATGTCTGGCAAAGATAGATTACCTATTTTTCCCTCCAGAGGGTATGTTTTCCTTTTGCTAATATAAACAAAAATCTTTGTAAAACGAAGCCTTCCTGCAGTAACAAAAAGCAAATTGTGATTTGTTTTCTTATTATCCTTAATTTTCACTTTTAGTGCTCAAATGTTAATGAAGAGTCGTTTGGCTGGTGCTCAAAAGGGTCATGGTTTGCTAAAGAAAAAGGCAGATGCTTTGCAAATGCGGTTCCGTATGATTTTGGGCAAAATCATTGAGGTAAGTTTGATTTTTTCTTGCATAAAAGTTAAAAAAGTGTTAGGGTGTTCTTGTGTTTGTCAAAATGTATGTGTTTTTATGTGCATATATATACATACATTCATTGAAAAATAATTAAATTCCTATATATGTTTATTATAGACCAAAACTTTAATGGGTGAAATTATGAAAGAAGCTGCCTTTTCTTTGGCCGAAGCCAAATTCACTACCGGTGATTTCAATCAAGTTGTTTTACAAAATGTGACAAAGGCTCAAATTAAAATTCGCACTAAGAAAGACAATGTTGCTGGTGTAACTTTGCCTGTTTTTGAATCCTATCAGGATGGCGCTGATACCTATGAATTGGCCGGTTTAGCTCGTGGTGGTCAA
The DNA here is from genome assembly GCA_937654795.1 of Cistogaster globosa. Lineage (NCBI taxonomy): Eukaryota > Metazoa > Arthropoda > Insecta > Diptera > Tachinidae > Cistogaster > Cistogaster globosa. Next base: position 7,787,736 of record OW569406.1, read on the forward strand.
CAATTGGCCAAATTGAAGAAGAATTATCAAAGTGCTGTCAAACTTTTAGTGGAATTAGCTTCTCTACAGACTTCTTTTGTTACCTTGGATGAAGTTATTAAAATAACCAATAGACGGGTTAATGCTATCGAACATGGTAAGTTCAAGTTTTTCATTATTAGTGACGTCACTTTTTTATCAAATTAGATTTGAAAAAGTCTCTGAGAGTAAGTATTTCGACATTTTTGTCTAATCAATTATACGGAACTGTTTTACCAAACCGCTTTGGAATGACTCCAAGACCTTATTTTAATTCCTGCTTTTCCCAGCCTTTATTAAACTATTGAAGACTAATTTATTCAACTTATAATTATTTTAAATTTAATAGAAAAAATATTTGTGTAAAATAAACATTTTTATATTTTAGTAATCATTCCTCGTATTGATCGTACTTTGGCTTATATTATTTCTGAATTGGATGAATTGGAACGTGAAGAATTCTATCGTTTAAAGAAAATACAGGATAAAAAACGTGAAGCTCGTCAAAAATCAGAGGCCAAAAAGGCTGATCTATTAAAACAAGGCATTGATGTTCGTGAAGTTTCTAATATTTTGGATGAGGGCGATGATGATGTACTCTTCTAAATTAAATTTATTAATTCAAGACGTTATTTGTCTTATTTAATAACAACAAAAAATAACAACAACACTAATTAGTAGTTAATTTAAATTTTAAACAGAAAAAAGTTTAATGTCTTTATTTATTTTTGTTTTTTTTTTTTTCTTTTTGTTAAATTTTTCATTTAAATCATTTTATTTTGATCTATTTTATTTTATAGTTGTTTTCAGTTTTGTTGAAGAAAAAAGACAACAATACAGTATTTATTTTAAAACAACTAATATTATTTTCTGCCTTTTTTTATTAGAACACAAATAAATAATTCCATATTAACTTCTTTTAACACTAAGTAACAGAATAGTGTATTATAAAAAAAAAAAAAAGGATTCAAATATAATCAGTTAATCTTTGTTGTAATTCTAAGGCTTGTAAATTTTTAAACAGCTGTTAAAAATAAAAATAATTGGTTCATAGTTTTTTCAGTCATATTAAAAAAAGATACTTTCAAAAATAAAATTAAAACATATAATACTTAAGTTGCCTTTTTTACTTTGAGTCAGTCAAGGTTGTTTGCATTTCTTTTCTTAATTTTTTATAATCCCATTAAACTAGAAGGGGACTTCATGAGATTGTAATTTCTATACGATGGTGTAGTTCAATTGTAATTATTTGTCATTTTCTATCAATAAAATGGCCACCAAGTTTTACTTAACGATACATTGTATCATTGCAGTCAACTGCCGAAATAGCTCAGTTGGGAGAGCGTTAGACTGAAGATCTAAAGGTCCCCGGTTCAATCCCGGGTTTCGGCAAGTACTGTCTTTTTTTCTAAGTAATTTTATTTATTAAATAACTTTTTCATAAATTAATTATAAAAAAGTTAATAGATGGATGCATTTAATTGTTTAGAATAATATTTTTTACAACATTCATACATTTTGCAATATTTGTCTGGATAATTAAAGCTGCCACATAGAATGTATATGTAAACAAGTTATAATTTCGTGAGGTGGCAGCACAACATCAACTGAATATATTTTGCCCTTGGTTTAAAATTTCATTAAAATTTTATACATATTTTATGAATTAATTAAAAGTGATTTTCGGCTTGAGTTCATTTTTTTTATTTAATTTTTAAAAATTTTTAGAAACAAATTTTTTTACAAAAAAAAAAAAAAAAAACAAGAAAAATTAAAAACAAGCAGAATGTAATACTAAATTTGTTGGATCCCTACATTCTTCATGAGCATTCTTCGTATATATCTACCTGAATTTAAGCGGAAAATAAATTTTAATTCATTTAAAATATCTACAGTTTAAATTAAATAAATAATTAATGGCAGCACAGATTTTTTAATTTTAATAATAAATTTAAAATGTGCAGACGTATCATAGAGGTTAATTTTGAGCATAAATGATATTACCGCGTATTATGGTACCTTACAAGTAGAAAAAAATGTTCTAGAGCCAGTTTAAATTTCATGAACGGAACTAACCCAACAAGAACATTGACCATCATTTGATCCATCAAATGACAATCACTGATGATGGAAATATCCTTCACTGGGTTTAACAAAGTTTCTATCACATTCTTAAAAGGAAAATGAAAAACTTGATGTAAACATTTGTATACGTGTGATGCCTGTAGCAAACAGCGTTACCAGTGACTTTTTTTACAAAAATATAGTTAAAATTTTGCTTGATTTTTTTAACAGATTTAATTACAAACTTTTTACGAGTTATATTTTGAACTTTGGTAATCAAGTTTGAGTAAAAACTTAGATTTAATTAACAACAAAAAATTCATTTAAATTTAATACAAAAGCCGTACAGCGGCAACGCTGTTTCAGTATAAAATTATTGCAAATGTGTTAGTAGATAATTATGTATGTATAAGTTTCCTTCACTCATTTCTTGCTGGGAACATTTTCGGAGTGTAAAAGTTCAAAACGCTAATTCCACACTTTTCAATAAAAAACTTACTTAAAATAAATTAAAACGAAATAACAAAATCAGAATTTGCTTCATTAACGTTGCCATATCTTTATTTTGTACGCAGTTCTTATTAGATCTGTTCCAGATGCATAACAAAACAGTCCGAACGAACAGTCATGAACAAAACTAACATTATCTGAGTGTAAAAGTTCAAAACGCTATTACACTTTTTCCAATAAAGAATTGACTTAATATAAATTAAATCAAAATAAAAAATCAGAATTTGCTTCTTTAACGTTGCCATATCTTTATTTTGTACTCAGTTCACATTAGGTCTGTTCCAGATGCATAACAAAACAGTCCGAACTAGTACAAATTAGTCCAAAAGCGTTCCAGATAACAATTTTTGTACAATTTTAAGAGAAAATGAAAGAGTAAAATTTTTCATTTCCTGTACAAAGTTGTACGATTTTTTTTCTTTGGGTAAGTCGGGACCAGAATTAAATTATCAGCTGTTTACATTTAAGAATCAAATAATTTTTAAATAAATACATAAAGTTGTTACTTAAAAGCAAAATGGAAGAGTTTTCAAATAAACTTGAAGTTGTAAGTACTTGTGCATATATTTGCGGGTATTTAGCACTTTCTTCAATAAAATATGCTTTTATAGATCATTGAAAAAGTCATGGATAAATAATTTTTAAATAATTGGCTTAAAGCTTTTTCAGTTTATATTCAATTACTTTTTACACCTGTTGGCAATGCTGCAAATGTTTTGTTTTTAAAATATCTTTTATTTTAAGCGTCTAAAATTACTAAAATTAAATTTATTTAATTAAGTCAGCACCATAAGCATTTTAGGATGTTCAATTGTGATTTTTTGTGTTCCAGCAATTTCGGACTACTTTGTCACATTCAGAAAGTAATTTCCTTTTTACTCTCAAAAGTCCGGACTATTTTGTTATGCATCTGGAACAGACCTATTATTAGCACAGAAAAGAAAATAATCCAGCATCGCACAATAACTTATCTGGTGAGTGCAGCTGGACAGCTTTACATAAAAGCTTTTAATTTTTTTTAAATTAGTTTTAAATGTCAACAGTTACTTCATTTATGATAAAGTGAACAACAAAAGGCAGAATTACAAAATTCCTAAAATTATCCCACGCATTCTTTTGACTACAACATTTTAACATAATTTTAACATAAGAAACGTTTAACAATTTTTTTTTCGGATTAATGAAGATGCGAACAATATCTAAAAGGAAAACGTACATTTTGGATGTACATTTTTGGAAGTACATTTGTTCAAAGGCCCTGTTGTAAAAGTATTGCAGTAAAAACGCTTCCTTCAGGTATTAGCATCCGAGAAGTGCTTAAGTGACATGGACTCCTTTACCATTTTCTACAATTTTCAGTAATTTTCTTTATCTATTATTTATTTATTTATGTATTTTTTTTTTTTTTTGATATTTTCAAAACGCCATAATTTTTTTGCAACCACAGTATGATGTGGCAACTCAATTCAGTTTTTTTTTAAAAATTCTGTGGCAACTCAGTTCAAATTTGTCCAGACAAAATTACTTCTTTCTTTGAGAGAAACGAAAAACTACATTAAAAAAGTTGTCTAAATTCAGCTTAATGAAAAGAAAACTAGCTAAAATAAAAATTTAAAATAAAATTTTAAACGGTGCTATTACAATATTTTTAAAGGCTGGGGCACATAGAATCCGTCATACGTTAAACTTTGACAAATTCAACTGACAAGTCAGTTAAAATACATGTTTTCTTATAAGCGTTGTCACAATCAATACGTGTCCGTCAACGCAAGTACAAAAGTTGGTCAACTTTTAACTTTTGACGTATGTTGAATACTTTGAAACTATCAACTGCTTCTTCTTCTCTGTTTTCTTTTAACTCTTGCTGTGTTTCAATTGTGTTTTGTGATTTTAAAAACAATTTTGGTGGCAAACAATAAAATACAAATTTAATTAATTTAAAAAGTGAATAAAATACAAATTAAATTTAAAAGTAAATAAAAATAGAGAGCAAGCTTTGGTTTAACATCCGTCAGCAAAGTATTCATTGTGCCAACCTCATCCGTCGTTACTTTGACTTTAGTTGAATCTTTAAAAGTTTAACGTATGACGGCTTCTATGTGCCTCGGCCTTTAAAGAACAGTGATGCAAAAAAAGAACCGTTTTTAAGTGTTACCAGATATATAAAAATTGTTGAAATAATTTAATAGGGCTTTCATATATAATTTTAGTGGACATTAAATGAAGGATTCTGCATTAATATTAAACTAATTCTCTAGCTAAATATGTCCAGCAGTCTTATTCTGTAATTCTCGTAACTAAATACAAATTTTGATCGCTAAATAGCTAAAAACAAATTACGGTAAAAAGTGTTGTTACTGAATAGCATTTGTAGAAAAAATCGCTAAAAAGATTTTTTTAATTTAAGCGATTAACAGAATAAAACTTCGTATGTTAATTTATTCAATCCCAAAAAAATCGTCAAAATTTAAACATTTTGTATTTTTTTTAATTATTTATATTTTAAACAAATAAATAAACTTAACTATTAAGCCAACACCATTTTTATTTCAGCTTTAAGCTTTTTTACATTTCTTTTCGCTTGATTTTTTTTCTATTTGGTTTTGAAATGTGAAATAAAAAAAAAATAACATTATTTTAAAGCCTTTAAGGCGAATTTAACTAAGAACGGAATTTAATGATACACATTTCCCTTAAATGTTAATGTTTGTTTATAAGTCCAATAAGAAATTATTGCAATTTTTTTTACTTGATTTAGGTAAAATAATTTTTTTTTACATAAAATTAAAAACACATATTTCGAAAGAAAATTATGTTTTAAAAATAATATAAAAAATAAAATTTGGGACACTCTCATACCTCGCTCACTTTTTGGCATTTATAATCCATATTCTTCGACAAATCATCATGAAAAGTTTGGCGTTAAAAAAATTACTTTGAAAATCAATTATAAATTCTGTTTATAACAAAATTATGTTGAACGCTAAGGTTTATTTTTGGCTGATGGGTTTGCTACAAAACAAAATTGCCGCATTTGTAATGATTCCAATCCAAAATAGATCCTAAAAACTCCATTATAACTAGAAAAGTTCATCGTTTAGTGTAGTTTACACGCAGGTGGCATCATTGGATATTAATTTTTGTTAACGATTGTTACCCCATTTTTTTTTTTTAAAATACTGATGACATTGATCAGGGCGAGATGCGATTTCAATAGATTTTCGCTACATGCCATATGGTCGAAAAAGTGGTCAACTGTTTTTTTAAATTAAAACTTAATTTAAAGTTCTGTGGGGCTTAAAAAACAATCTTAAAATATGGACGTTTGTGTGTTTATAACTATTAATTTTTAAAAATTTGAAATTAATTTTCTGAAAGAAAATTGAAATTCATTTTATGATTCATTATTATTAAAAGTTTTAAAAATTTCCGATATAAAATGTTTTCAAAATTCTTTCAGTTATAATAAACGTATAAAGAAAATAGCAAATTATAATTAAAGTATAAATAATAATAATAATATCTATGTTTGTATATAACAAAAATCAGTCTTGAAAATATATAAAGAAGTTTAAGGGATTTAAGCAAAAAAAAAAAATAAATTTAAATTTAAATAAGCAACCAATTTTAAATTGTACAGAAATTTTTAAACATTTCTTATAATTAAATCATGCTTCAGTTCCATTTAATTTAATACACCCTGCCATAGGGCAAAGTATTGGGATAATAGGGCATGAAGAATTTATTGCCAAAACGGGCTGCTGACTGAGCCGATTCGCTGCTGTAATAATTAAACAAATTTAAAAATTAAAACAATTCCAAAATAAAAAACTAACTCACTTACCTTGAAGAAAACATAGAATTACACACATCTGCTCTATGCAAACGGGCGCTATTGTTCGATATGGTGCCACAACTATGCACCGTTGTTCTACGCCGAGATCTTATTAAAGAGGTGACAGCTACTATAACAGCAATAACAAATATCAGGCCCAATATGCAAAATGAAATGGCCAATTTTGATACAGATAAGCATAGCGTGCCATCATTTACTAATGGTCTTACATAAGGTGGATATTCTTCTACATTGCGGTTGGAAAAAAATTTAAAATAAAAATAAATATTAAGAAAAAAATAATAAATAAATTAAATACCAGTCATATTGTGTCGGCGATCAAAACGTAAACGATCAACTTCAATTTGTGGTGCCGTCACTGCCAGGGAATTAAAAACTTCAATGCGTGCCAAATGTGTATCAGTGCTTAACACCAACTTTTCACTAGTTTGGCAATTAATCTAAAAAAAAAAGCAACATGAATTTTTAAATCATAAAATTACAACAAAAGATTTAAATTGAAATAATTCGTAAAGTTTTACAGCAAAACAATTAGACAACAAAAAAATTGGTATTTACTTTAGTTGTTATTGTAACATAATAGATAAATAAAAGCAACAACAATTGCCATATATTTCCACATTAAAAGAATATAGACTTTTTTATCGCCTATAAACATAAGACGATGTGGCAATATTAAACAAAGCGTCAAACAGAGAAAGAATATATGCCATCCACACACTCACACACACACATAAAAACATTTCATAAACACTGCTGTTTGTTGTTGTTTATAAAATTCATAAATAACCTATCAGATCGCAAGGCATTAAAGGAATCTAGACGTTTTAACTGTCCTGTAAATAGAAATACTTGCAAGCGGTATGGCAATATTAAGCGAAACATCGAAGAGAAAAATTTTGTTTCGCTGTTTATGCTGTTTAAAGGCCGGGGCACATAGAATCCGTCATACGTTAAACTTCGACAAATTCAACTGACAAGTATGTTAAAATACATGTTTTCCTATGAGCGTTGTCACAATCAATACGTGTCCGTCAACGCAAAGTACGAAAGTTGGTCAACTTTTAACTTTTGAATACTTTGACAACTATCAACTGCTTCTTCTTCTCTGTTTTCTTTTAACTCTTGCTGTATTTCAATTGTGTTTTGTGATTTTAATAAAACAATTTTGGTGGCAAACAATAAAATACAAATTTAATTAATTTAAAAAGTGAATAAAATACAAATTAAATTTAAAAGTAAATAAAAATAGAGAGCAAGCTTTGGTTTAACATCCGTCAGCAAAGTATTCATTGTGCCAACCTCATCCGTCGTTACTTTGACTTTAGTTGAATTTGTCAAAGTTTAACGTATGACGGATTCTATATGCCCCGGCCTTTAGTAAAGTTAATGCTGTTTAACAGTATTATCAGAGCTGAGTTAAGGCCAGGATTCACTATCATACACAATCGTAAGATTTAATCACACAAAACTCTGACAGAATTCTGTCCTACTTTAAAAATCGTTTCAAAATGGCGTCGTACGTGCCAGACTATTATACAAAAAAGTTGCAAATAACAGATGCTTTTAATATTTTGTTGTTGCTTTCTCCTCATCTTCAAAAAAGTCAACTCTGATCGCATAGAAAAAATCATTTTATGAATTATTTGAAAAGATTATAAAATCGTACAGATCTGTCAAAAAGTCTATCACACACATACATTTTTAGTCCACACTATCATACTTTTTGAGCACACATGCAATTTTTGAGAGATCATACGACTGAGTATGATACTGAATCCTGGCCTTTAAGACAAGTAAGAGTGCTATATATGGCTATGCAAAATCTTATACACCCTACCCTTCACCATTTATCTAAATTAAGTTTAGTAAAGTAACTCCAATCAAAAGAACAAAAGTTGAGGTAACAGGGAATTAAGAAATTAAAAAAAAAAACAATACAATATTTACATCAAAATGTCAGCGGCTCTTAATGGGTTAAGATATCTCTCAAAAGCTTTTAAATGATGCCCATAGTGACCATATTGAAAACTATAATTTTTTATGAAAATTTCAAAGGCCCAAAAATTAGAAAATATGGGCGAGCGCCAATTTTTTTTATATTTTAATTCTCTATCGCTTCATATTTGTTTTTTTTTTTTAATGGACCTAATTAATTTTTCCAAATCAGAGGCAGGCCAGAGGAACTATGTATAATCGATTGGCGTGTTTAAATTTTCTCTAGCTCATCAAGTGCCTTGGCAAAGTTGATTTCAACACTAACACTCAATCGTCTTCTATACATAACGACTCAGAACATATCTGGGTCGTAAATGGATATTGTAGAAACTACAAACGAAAAAGCATGACGATATACCCTTTTTCTACTTTTTGTGGTGAAGGCTGTCAAAATTAATACAAAGAAACATAATTCGCAGCATATTTTAATTTTTAATCAAGAGAACACAAAGTAAAAAAAAAAAATAAATGCAATCATATGGTTCTTTAGTTAAGTTGTTTCAGAATAGATAAATAAAAAAAAATATAATAAGCTGCCAGATCTTTTTATATAACAATAGTCTAGACGTTTTTACTCGCCTAAAAATATAAAACGATATTGCAATCGGTATGACACTATTAAACAAAACATCAAATAGACAAGTTACACAAATTTTACAGAAAGCTAATAGTAACAAATAATTGATTCTGTTAAAAAAAATACAATAAAAAAACGCTACAAAATAATATATTTTTTAACGAAAACCAAAAGCACTAAGAAAACAATTGATTCATTTTAATGGATAACAGAAGCTTTCCTAGAGTAAACAACTAGTTATTCGTCGAAAATAACAAAAGTTGTAAAAAAATGCAATAAAAAATATGACAAAAGAATGTGAACTGGAGAACAAAATAATTGTTGCAAAAAAACGGACTTCAAAACAGACAAATTTAAAACTATAATTCTTTAGGACGGTAATTCTACATTAATTATATTAAATAATATTTGAAAAAAATTGCATCAGAATTTTTATACGTCGTAGCACAAAATATGTATGCAGATTAAACAAGAAAATTCAGCAGTTATGTGGTCACCCTTTATTTATTAAGTTTTTTACTGCTGACTTAGTAAAACAAAATTTGTTTTAATTCTAAGCGTTAGTCTATAACAGATCAAAAGATAGGTCATATGCATCAAATTACAATCATTGGGGCACCCTTTAATTTCTTATTTTAAATATTTATACTTGTAATTATACTTGCTAAAGTAATGGACATTTTGTCGGATTTTCAAAAGTTTTTTCTATAACGGTTTCAAAGAAAGGATCATAAAGGTCACATTACATCAGCTATAGGGATACCCTTTAATTTCCAAATAAAAATTTTATACTTGTTACCATAGCGGACTTAGCAATAAAGATTCTGGGCAAATACCAATTAACTGTCTACAAGTGTTCAACAGTTTGGTCATATTCACCAAATAACAGCAACTATTGTAACACCCTATAATTTATAATTTTAAATACCTATAGTTCCCAATATATCAGACAAACTAGTGGACATTCTGTTTAATTTTCAAGAATTGTGTACAACGGTTCAAACGATAGGGCCATATAAGCCAATTGACTGCAAATATGGGAACACCCTTTAATTTCTAAAAAAATTTTATACTTGCTATAGCGCCCTCAGCAATACAGTTTCAGCTGTCTGTCTATAACAGCTTAAAAGTTTAACCACATACAACAACTATTGGGACACCCTTTAATTTCCAAAGACAAAATTTATAATTGTTATTATAGCGGACTTAGCAGTAAAGGTTGTTTGTAAATTTCAACTATTAGGCTATAACATTTCAAAAGTTTGGCCACATACATCAAATTACATTAACTATTGAAAAACCCTTTAGTTTATAATTTTTAATGTTTAAACTTGTTATTATAACGACGTTCTGTCATTTTTTCAAGCGTTCGTTTATAACGGTTCAAAAGATAGGCCCATTCAGTTTAACATACGTAACCTATAAGGGACACCCTTTAATTTTTAGATTTATTTTTGTATTAGTTTTTGCTATTGGAAGCTATAGTAATACGATTTTTTTTAATCTTAAAGAAGTGGTTCATAATACACTTAAAAAACATGTATGTTGTATGGGCACACCCTTTAATTTTTAAGATTATGAACTACTTTTAAAACGGGACCAATCTGTATAATCTAGTATAATCTATCACAATACAAAAAATTTTTGAAATCGGTTAAGAAATGACTGAGTTCTGCAGGCACAAACATAAAAAAGCAACATTCACACGAATTGATAACCTCCTTCTTACTTTTTTTTTGATGTCGATTTAAAATATGACAGAAGAATTTGAACTGTAAAACAAAATGTATATGAAGGCAGATTTTTTTGGGTCAGCTATGCAGGAGCTACCATACTTATGAAATATCTTGCCCCTACTTTTGCAACCCTCGGAAGTGATAGAAAAAAGGTATAACTACGATAAAAAGTTGGTATTTTGGTTTTCTGGGCAACTAAAGGGAGTGAAAAAAATGACACCAAAATATGCTTAAAAAAAAAACATTCAAATGGTACAAAAACAAAATTTCTTGTTTTAATAATATTTTGTTATATTGTGTGGGTGCTTGAGATTATTTTTATTTAAACATAAATTTTTTCCTTTTATACTGAGCAGTTAATTAATTAATTAATGCTTCAGTTAATTTAAGAGCATTAACTTTAAACATATTTGTTTTATTTGTTTTAAAGTAATTAACGCTTTGGTGGTTTTATATTAAAAAAAAAAAACACTTGCGATTTCAGTAATAGATTCGATTACAAAATAACACAGAAAATGTAAAACATTATTTTTAATTTGTTAAAAAAAAACACACACGCACACACACACACAAACTTACATACATATGATGCAATTCAATTTATTTTAAGCAAATAAATTTTAATTTTAAATTCGTAATTTATATTTTTTTATTTTCTAATATTTATCAAAACTTACATTTGGACAGTGTCCCTTACATAATTGTACACCACAGCTGACATGTAAACGTTCACGATCAGGAAACTTAAAGGCGGGAAAAGTGGCCGTATACGTTTTTTCCATTAAATCATCGTCATTGCTTTTGGACCAACCTTCCTCGAGTGGTTTAGAACGTGTGTGTAAAGCGGGCATGACCTAATAAAATAAATTAATAAATAATGTAAAAAAAAAGAAAAATTAGTTGAATTAAATTTAATATTAATTATTTCTTATTATTATCAAAAATACAAGTTAATAGAGGTGTTTTTGTTAATAATTGAATTATTTTATATTTTTATTTAAAAATGGGTTTTTGTAAAAACTTGAACTTTTATTAAATTATCGGAAGCTTTTAAATTTATTTTTTTGTCCGTTTTCGGTTTTTATAGAAATTAATTTTTTTATTGAAATTAAAATTTTATTGGTAAAATTGAAATTTTTAATTTTTTTAGTGAAAAAAAAATATTGGGATGTCAGTGAATTTAAAAAAAAAAATTATGTACGATATATAATTTTACATAAAAATGTTATCGGCCCTTAATGGGTTAAGCATTTTTCAAAAAACTTTAGTATTTCCTGAAAGATCCCTACAAAAGCTTTTAAATGATACCCATATTGACCATATTGACAATCGAACTTTTGTATGAAAATTTCAGAGGCCCATAACTAGGAAAATTTGGGCCATTATTTCTCTGAGTGTCTTTTTCTTATTATTTAATTCTCTATCGCTCCATATATTTGTTTTTTGATTGGAGTTTCATTATTATTGAAAATAATATGGAAAAATAATAGGCAGGCGTGGTGTTTAGCCCACTGCCTCAAGGGACATGGACCGATCGATCTTGCTGATTTTCAATAGATTATGAACTGTTTTTAAAACGAGACCAATTTGTAAGCATCACCTATCAAATAAAGAAAAAATTTTCTAAATCGATTCATAAATGAGTGAGTTATGAAGGCACAAACATAAAAAGAAAAGCAACATTCAGTCGAATTGATAACCTCCTTCTCTTTTTGATGTCGAATAAATAGGAGGTTTCATTGCATTGACATTTGTCATAGACTTAATAACAATTAAAAATTATTGCGGAAATCTGACAATGAGTTAAATGTTTACAGTTTTGTTGTTGTTACAATTATAAAAATTAAATGATGTGAAATGTGTTTTTCCTAATATTAATCAAATACATATGATTAACAACTATTTGAGTGCATAAAATAATGTGAAAAAATTCACACATCCCTTTTTCATTTACTATAATAATTGTTGTTAACAAGAAACTTTTCTCATAAGACACACAAAAATATATACTTACGCAGTTGTATAGTTTTAATATCAGACAACTAGATTTCAAAATACATTCCATAATGAAATCTTAAAAGATGTTGTGTGATGATACTTGTTTACCACGCGTGTAATAAATTTAAAACTGTTCATTGTCACATACACACCATACTGCCAGATTCACTCATCTCTTTCACATTCTTTCATGGTGAAGAGAGACAAAACAAAAAATTGTGTAATTATTTTTATTGTTTTTTTGTTTTCTTTTTTTTTTGTTGTCATAAGTGCATAGGAAACATTGAACTTGACATCAACACTTTATATGTTTTTTCTTCTTCTTCTTAAACGTGAAGGTATTATTTACAGTTTCAATTTCAGTTTTTTATTACATGTTTTAAGTACTTATAATGGTAAATATAAATATATAAAAATTATGGTGATGTAATTTACGATTACATTTTTTAAGGTTTAAATATACGAGGTTAATTCAATATGTTTTTGAAAAAAAAAAAAATAATTGAAACATTGCTTGTAGCTTTGGTAAAGCTTTTAAAATTCAAACATGACAACAAAAAAACGCATACATTGTTAATTAACTATGTTTACACCATCTACAATATTAAACACTGTAGTCGATATGTAACTGTATTTAATGCACAAGTGTACAACAGCTGACATATTTAGCATTATACTATTATCAACAGTTTTATTTTATTTTCTATACAAAAGAAAAGAACGCTTACAGTTTACTTAAAAATTACAGCATATTTAAAAGGGCTTAAATTTAACTTTATCCATGAATTCCTCTAGTACAACGGTTCTCAAACAGGGGGTCCGTAGCCCAAATTCAAAATAAAGTTTTATTTTGAATTTGGGCTTCAGAGGGGTCCGCAAAAAAAATTAGTTTACTAGGGTCCGTGAGCAGGAATTTCATGAGAACCCCTGCTCCAGTAAAACTAAATATGTAAATTAAAGTTTGAACTAAATACACAATTTTATATAATTATAATGGCCACCGGAATCAGTCTTTGCTGTTTTATAACTGATGGCTTTATTAGTGATTTTTTCTTTAGTTCAGTTTAGATCTGGCAACACCAAAATATAAAAGCAGCATAAAATCACCTATTTGCAAAAGTTTTTCGTAAACATACCCTGTATTAGGCCACTTGGAGACATTGACGTGGATAAGGGCGGCTTAGCTCTCTCCAGTGATATTTTCCTTTGCATTGAATTTCTAATGCATGACATAATTTTTCTTTTCTTTATACAACCTTTTAGAAAAGTTCTCCAGTTCCACTTATACTTGAAGAGTTTGATTTAGATGCTCTAAGATTAGTGATTTTTTTGGTTGAAGAAAAAAATACGTTTTTATAACTCTCGAAAGAAGAAGAAGCATCAATTGCAGTAGGTTTTTGACAAACGCAAGAAAATTTGAGGATTCGTTGGAACATTACAGGAGGGAAACTTCTTTATAAGAAAATTATTGTTTTGACTAAAACAGTAAAAATTTGCATTTGAGAAAATACTAATCAGAGGTGGGATAGTGGCACCCATCAAACAAAAAAAATATAATAATAATCCCCCCTATCGCGAATCTCAAGGGAATAAATTCTAGGCAATTATTTTGTTATTTCCATTAACAATAAATTGGCATCGCCAATTGTTAGGGAATAAAATAAACATCTGTTGCAATTCGAAAACTCTATTGTGAATTGATAAAATTTTATTTTTTACGCGCATTTTTGTGTTTTTTTTTTTATAAATTGTTATTTTCTTGCAGAATGAATAGTATTTCACTGAGATATACATAAGATGTTAGAAAAAGAAATAAACTTATTTGAAAAATAAAGAAAAAAAGAAATTTGAGAGATCGTCCACTGTAATTATTTATTAAATTTTTCAGCATTTCGTTTTGTACATGTGTTTTGAGCTTCGTTTACGCCTTTAACACTCTCGTCTAGCCATGGCAAACTATATATTGCCTCTTCTGTCGCAGAAAATCTGTATTCTTTGTTTTTGCCGTCGCCAGTTTTTCTTCAATTTTGCGCGTTTTGAATGGACTTCTTTTTAATATAGCGCTTTTGATTAACCCAAACCTATCAATATACACGAACAATAATTTAATATTTTTATAATTATAGGCCTTGACAATTTAACTGAGTTTTTACATTTTCCCAGAAGTCAGTCACAGTTTCTTTGTTCCCTTTAGAAAATCGTTTGGCAATGTTAGGATTTCCACACATTATTTCTACCTATGTATGTCGCCAGCTGAAGCTTGTTTGCACTTCCACTTCTTTTAAAAACAAAATCAAACAATTAAAACTTTTTAAAAAAATAACAAGAAATCTACTTACATTGTGCTTCTTTTTTATTCCCAAGCCAAATGTTTGTGAAAAAATACACAAAAAAAAATCGGCGATGCCATATTTTTTTCAAACATGCAAGTTCTTTCACGTAGAAATAATTTACGATTGCAACTTTAGGAAGAAGATAAATATTTCGAGGGAAAATATTTAAAATAGAGTTGAATATTTCTCGTATAAGTTAAGAAGATGCTGAGCAAAAGTCTTCACATTCAATGTTTGTTATTTTGAAAAAAAAGAGTGCAAAACACATTTACTTATAAATATTTGTTTTATTAAATGAAGATGGGGGTAGCGAAAAACACCGGGTGTAGCTACTTCCATATGTTAATAAAATTAAAATTTTTATAATCATAAACTATCACTCAAAATTTAATGATTACGGTTTCTTTTAAAAAACAATTTTTTATGAGAAAACAAATGGTGTTAATTAATTTGTATATATTTATTAAAGTGAAAATGAGTACTTAATTATAATACTTTTTTTCTTATATTTTAAATTTTTTTCTAATTAAGACTTTTTTTATTATTAATAGATTTAAGAAAGATGTATGGAATTTGAAAAACGTTTAAAACATGTTTGAATTAATAATTTACTTAATAGCCTCTGGTTTAAATTAAAAAAATATTTAATCATTAAATTAATCTTTAATTTAATTTGTAAATAAAATTTGTTGCCTCGGGAAAACTTTTTTAAGTTCGTTAAACTCTTAAAATACTAAAACAAAAATATTATAGTTTTATATTTCAAAGGAAATATTATTTAATTACTTATTGTTTAATTAAAGTAAGATAAAAGTTTAATGTGATTAAAAATAAAAAATAAAAAGAAAACGAAAGTGTAAATGTGTCTATTCCACATGAATGAATTTGTATATTAAAATTTAATATTGGATAACATTACTTGGAAGCATGTGTAAAGAAAATGTTTAACTCGTGCTTTATTTTGTTTAAAGAAAATTTTAACAACCCACTGTAATTGTTGCTGCGTGATAAGAAACAAAAAGGTTAAAGGGAAATATTTTTTTCAATTTATTAACACAGGAAAAATATTTGAGCAAAAAATCTTATTGAAAAAAGTTTATTCACATAAATTCTTAGAAACAAAACACCTAATTTTTAATATTTGTTTTTAATTCTGCTTTGAAAGTGAACAAGAATAAATAATTTCAATGTTCTTTTTTATTTAACAAAGACTTAAGATACAAACATTGACAGTTAGCATTAAGGCTGCCATATTTTCACTAGACTTACGAAAACTTAAGAAAGAAACTTTATTTTAGGTTTAAAACGAAAATTAATTTGACATTCCTTCACACATAATTAAAGTACAATAGCGTGCATGGCCAAGAGAATTGTAGTCGTTTAAAATGCAAAATAATAAAAAAAATAGATATGGAAAATTAGATATCCGTTGTACTTTCCCATTCCTCTTTCCTTTTTTTTACAAAGCAAACGAAACTAAAAAAAATAGTGTGTCAAGCCGCGGAGGGTTAATCTAAAAAGTAACGCAGGAGACATGTTTTATAACCAGGAAAATCCCAACTTAAGCAGAAGTTTGGTGAAAAATATTTAAGGTAAACCAATACTAAAATTTAAACCAGATGAACCATAGTAAAAAACTACTCGAGAAAAAAAAACTTAATTTTTTTTCTCGAAAATTCAAAAAATCTACAAAAAAAATATGTAAAAAATAAAAATTTCAGTAAAATGAATCCAGCAAAATTTTAAAATGTATCCACATTTGTAAAATCAACTAGAAATTGAGACTTTTAAGGCATTTACACTATGCAATTTTTCATGAAACTAGCATGATATATTTTTTTTGGCGGTGAAGCAATATAGCATGGCTTGAATTTTTAGGGGATGTTTTTGTTGCTTATGTTTTGTTTAAAATAACGAATATCGCTGCAACTTAAAAGGAGAGAGAGTTTTAAAATTTACAGTCCACCCTAAATACGGGCGTTAGGCACGACGTAATTTAGTGTCTAGTTTTTACGCTGTAATGAGTAACTTAAATATGAGCGCCAACGTTGTGAAACGAACAGTATTGTTTACTTATTTGCTAAAAACCACAAAATTAAAATAATTAAGAGAGATAAAATCGCGAAATTGACCTTAAAGTAGCTGTAATGTCATTACTGTTGGAAATACTTTTGTATATACCACAAAAAAAAACAATAACAACACTTCTTTTGCAGCCAACTTCACTCTTTACGCGCAGTCAAAATTGGATTTTTCAATTGTCCAACGTTAGCGTCGCGCTATTTGGGTTGGTCTCATACATTTTGTATGGGCATGAGAGTTTTTGACAGTTAAATAACGTCTTACGCTCGTATTTAGGGTGGACTGTTAGTCTGTGTAAATATTGAGATTCTTAAAAATAGTCTAAAAATAAGATGATTTATTTACGTCAAAATCACGTGTTGTATGGAGTCTTTCCTTAATTTAGAGTTTTTTAGCTTTGATATTTGCTGTTGTAGAGAATACTTAAAACACAATCTCTTCTTCTTCTGTCTATTACCACTCACTAGACATGGTTATATATGTCAAACTCGAGTGTTGTATGCAGACGCCCTGTAATTTGCAATTTTATGTTTTCTATGGACATTAAGATTATGATTCATCAAAATCGAGTCTCGTGTGGAAACACCCAATAATTTTCTTCATTCCTGTGTAAATTCTAAAGGGTTTGTCAATAAGATTTTGTCCATTCGTATTCAAAACATCATTCAAACGGTTAAAAGGAATAAAATCGGCGATCACTTAAAAAAATTGTTAAAAGAAATTTTTTTTGGATCAAAATATGAATTTTTTTTAAATGAAAAACTTTTAACTTTGTGTTTGCAAAATAGCCGCCATATGGAGAGAAATTCGTGAACACTTAAATTATATTATTGAAAAAATATTTAAATTATTTATAGCTTTTTTAAGTTTTTTCTTTATTCTTTTTATAAGTTTTTAATTTTTCCCCATCAAGATTTAAAACGTGAATATTATAATTAAATAATTTTTCTTTCTAAAATTTTTTAGAAATTAAATTAAGGAAGTAAGAGTGTACATTCGACTATGCCAAATCTTATATCTAATTTAGTGAAGTATTTCCAATCAAAAAAAAACTATTGAGGTAACAAAGAATAATTAATAAATTTAAAAAAATATTTTATATAAAAATATCATCGGCTCTTAATGGGTTAAGAAATTAAAAAAAAAATTTGTATTTCCTGAAAGATCTCTTTAAAAGCTTTTAAATGATACCCATATTGATACTTTAAAAATTTTGAAAATTTCAGAGGCCCGTAACTCAAAAATATGGGCGAGTGCCAATTTTTTTACTTGATTGATGGGAGTTACTTTATTATTCCAAATGATATCGACTTCAAAGTTCAAGCAGTGCCATATTGCCTACCCCTCTTGCTTCACCAACAAACAAAACTTTCATGCTAGTTTCATAAAAAATTGCACAGTGTAAATGCCATATTACGTTGGAAACTTTTTTTAATTAAATTTTTTTAATTTAAATAATTTTGTTTTCTGTTTTCTGAAGAAGCCAACCAACGATGTGGTAAAATATTGAGAAAATAAAATATAATAAATATTTTTATTTTGAAAACTGACCAAGTGCTTGAAAAATTAGAAAAAAAAAGAAAAAAGATTTATTCATAAGACTCACAAGTGTATGGAGTCACTTTAAAAGTTAATGTTTCAAAAAGTTGTTCATATAACGCTGGTAGTAACGCACAATTTGTTATAATAAATTATTAAAATCTTATGTATTCTATGTGGACTCTAAAAATATTAAAAAAAATAAATTTGAAATGTTAAAGAAACCCAAATTTAATTGCCCTTCAATCGTTTGGGTTTTTTGTTTCTTTTTTTTCTTTCTTAATGTTTTAATCTATTAATTATATTTTAATGTGTTTCTTTAAAAACGGAAAGAATTGATAAGTTGCAGTTACTTGTGCCACCAACGACTGAATGAAAAACAAGCGATTTAAATAATTAACTTGTGCCCATCTGTTTTAAAAGTGGCATTTAAAGCACGAAAAAAAATATAAAAACACTTTATTTTGTGATAATGGAGGCAAAATAGTTTGAATAGAGTAGTAAAAATAGTTTTCTGCATAGTTGACTAGATTACGAGGTCACAACAATTAGCCAAGAGTGAAGAACAAACACTTTTCAAGAACCCACTAACTTACAGAAGGCTACAGTGACTATCAAAAAATAAAAAAAAAAAATAAAAAATATTTGCATTTTGACATACTTTTGTTTTAAAAAAGAAAAAGTAAACTTTTTTGTGTTTTTATTAAAAAAAAAAAAAGAAGTCCCCCACATTAAATCTTTTGTGTTGCATTTTATGTATTTGAAAAATGAAAAGATAAAGAAAAAATATAGGCCAGCAACCACAATTAATTTTTATCTAAGAAAGAATATAAAAAATGTATAAAACTAATTTAAAACAATTAACAATGCCACTGCTACTGCTGTTGTTGTTATTATTATTGTTGTCTACTTCTTTTAAGAAGCTTAAATAGAAAACAAATAAAACTAATTTGCATTTTTTAATTAAGATGTTGAAAAAAGATTAAATTCATTAGTAAAAAGAATTTTAGGAAAATCAAAAGAACCCTTTTTTTGTTGGGCTCAACACACAAAAAGAAAAACGTATAAATTAAAATTGTTTCCCTTTCATTAAAATAAGATTTAATTTTTTATAAAGATTTGGTGAAAGCGAAACTTGACTAATGATAAGTACCGTTAGGTATTTTTAGTTTCAGGCAGAGAAACAAGTCGTGATAAAAACTCGGCGGCGGCGGCTGAGCAAAAAATTGTCGGCGGCGGCTGTCAAGGAGTTCTTGTGCATTATGTTAGGAAGAAGAAGAACAACAAAAATAAACATACTTTAGATGAAGTAAATGTTACAAATAAAAACGAAAGATTTTAAAAATTAATTAAATTAAATTATTTAAATACATTTAATAAGTTATGCATTGTTTTCTATAGAAATATTTTTCTATTAACAATCAATTTAAAATTACAGCTTCAAATTTTAATTGATATTTCTTTACTGAAGTTGTTTAAATATACAAAATTTTAAGTATGAAAATTGCTAACATTTTTTAGTCGTAACAAGCCGCACCAATCGGCGGCGGCTTTCAGCCGGCTGTGAGCCGCACGACTTGTTTCTCTGGTTTCAGGTCATTTGGCCATGGATAATTACAATCGAATATAAAACAAATGAATTTAATTAATTTTTTTTTGCTGTATATAAATGCCGACATTTTTAAATTCATTAATACGGCAATTACACTATACAGTTTTTCATGAAACTAGCAGGAAATTTTTGTTTGTTGGTGAAGCAAGAGGGGTAAGCAATAAAGCATGGCTTGAATTTTGAGGGGATGTTACTGTTTCTATTGCTTATGTTTACTTTTAAATAACGTATAACGCTGCAACTTAAATAGGGAATTGATAAAAATTGCCTTAAAAAAATTGCATCTAGACAAAATGATAAACAATTATATTTGTTGGCTTTGGCAGTTAGTGAAAAAAAGTTTAAATAACCTGCTTAGCTTTAATTCGTCATTGCAATGTATATTCTAATTTAATTAAAAATTAATTCTTCATTTCCAATCTGTGCCGTTTTTCATCATGCTAAAGCTGCTTTCACACGAAATGTTTTCAAAATTTTACTTGTTTCAATTTTAAAACCCATATGTAATTTCGCATGTCAGCGAAAATTATTTATTTACAGGCGATTTTTTGTTTTTGCTAAGAGTGTTGCCAACATTTGGTGACAGAAAGCTTTGTCAGATTAAAATAGAAAGCGCTCTAAATGAAATGTTATCATCTCACTGACGCATGTTATGAAATTTTTACACAGCCTGTTTAAATTTGCAGTGGAAAATTCAACAGGACAGATATAAAAAAAAATATCGTGTGAAGGCCGCTTAAGTCATTAAGACATTTATTTTCAAATAAAAACCCAAACCAAGCAGAGTTTCAGATTCACCTAAGACTCTGCTTGGAATATACCGCCTTTTTTCGGGGACCGAAATTTCGGGACAAAATTTTCGCCCTGGTGCCCGCATGCATCTTACAACCAACCGTAAAAATGGCAACTCTTTTGTACAGTTTACCAGATTCAAGCCAGTCGACCCTTAAAAAAAACTACAGCTACCCTGCCGAAGTTGATCTATGTGCCTATAAAGTCCGCTAGCCCAGGGGAAAGTTAAAAAGATCCATTGACACCTCAACAAACCTGATACATCAAGTCTAAAGTTCTAGTCGCCATTTCAACTATCAAACCCTCAAAAAATTTATTTTTAAACTCAAAAACAGAATGATGTTATCAATTCGACTGAATGTTGCTTTTTTATGTTTGTGCCTGCAGAACTCAGTTAATTTTGCACCGATTTTGACATTCTTGTACTGTGATAGATTATACTTACAGATTGGTCCCGTTTCAAAAGTAGTTCATAATCTTAAAAATTAAAGGGTGTCCCCATACAGCATACATGTTTTTTAAGAGTATAATGAACCGTAAAGCGCACTTCTTTAAAATTTACAAAAAAAAAAATGCTTCGATCTTTTGAAGCGATTACTATACGACCGTTATGAGGGCTGCTATATATATTTCTGGCCTGGCAACACTGAGTGCTGCCAAGTGCAATCTGACATTTTCATTGGAAAGTTTGTTATTTTTAAGCATAATCGTACTTAAAACGTTTTGACGTACGACCATTATTTGTGTTGTTTACAGTGACTTGAAAAAATTAATATAGAAAAAAATGGAATTAACTCGTGAACATTTTCGTGCCATCATTTTTCACAACTTTCGACGTGGATTATCACGACAAGAGTGCATTGATGAACTTTAGTCTTTGTATGGCGATGAAGCATCATCCTATAGCACTGTGAAAAATTGGTATAATGAATTTAATCGTGGCCGAAGCTCGCTCAAAGACGAGTTCCGCGAAGGTCGTCCAAAAACGGCTGTTGTGCCAGAGAACATTGATGCCGTGCGTGAACTCATAATGCAAGATCGACATGCGACATACCGAGAGATAGAGACATCCTTGGACATTTCTTCCACCAACATACATTCGATACTGCATGAACACCTGGCCGTAAAAAAGGTTTGTTCTCGTTGGATCCCGCACAATTTGAAAGTCGCTCAAAAAAAGGCTCGTGTCGATTGGTGCAAAGAAATGTTGCAAAAATACGATTGCGGTGCTTCAAAAGACGTTTATAAGATCGTCACAGGTGAAGAATCATGGATCTATGCGTATGAGCCCGAAACGAAACAACAATCGACCGTGTGGGTCTTCAAAGACGAGCAAAATCCAACGAAAGTTGTTCGTGGAAGAAGCACTTCGAAGCAAATGGTCGCCTGTTTCTTCGGCAAAACTGGTCATGTGGCGACTGTTCCGCTTGAGTCACTTCTGAGTGGTACACTACAATTTGTTTGCCTGAAGTCATCGGAGAAATTCGAAAAACCAAGAAGAGAAGACGAATCATTGTTCACCATGACAATGCGAGCTCTCACACATCAGCTCAAACCAGAGCGTTTTTGACCGGCCAAAACGTCGAATTAATGGGTCATCCGCCGTACAGCCCTGACTTGGCATCTAATGACTTCTTCTTGCTTCCGCACATCAAGAAAAAAATGCGTGGTCAACGATTTTCGTCGCCAGAAGAAGCTGTTGAAGTGTTCAAAAACCAAGTTTTAGAGGTGTCTCAATCGGAGTGGAAAAAGTGCTTTGACAACTGGTTTGAGCGCATGCAAAAGTGTATAAATTTTGCTGGAGAATACTTTGAAAAACAATAAAACCATTTTTGATTATAAATATTCGCATTTTCACTATTAGGCCAGAAATATATAGAGCAGCCCTCGTATAATAAAAAGTATGAACATTCAAAATTATAAATAAAAGGGTGTTTCAATAGTTTATGTTATTTGATGTATGGGTCCAAACTTTTGAACCGTTAGAGACAGACAGCTAAAATTTATAAAGGACCTCTATTGCTGAATCCGCTAAAACAAATAGCAAACTTGAAATTAGAAATTAAAGGGTATCCCTATAACTGATGTAATTTGACTTACATGGTCCTATTTTTGAAACCGTTACAGACAAACTCTTGAAAATTAGACAGAAAGTCCATTACTATATTAAGTATAATAAAAAGTATAAATATTAAAAATTAGAATTTAAAGGGTGCCCCAATGGTTGTAATTTGATGTATATGGTCAATCTTTTGAACAGTTATAGACTAACGCTTAGAATTTCAACAAATTTTGTTGTTCTATGTCAGCAAAAAAGTGACAAAATAACGGGTGACCACATAACTCGTGAATATTTTTGTTTAATCCTGACGCAATCTTTTTCGAGTATAATATAATACAGTAAATGTAAAATTACCGTCCCAAAGAAATATGATTTTAAGTTTGTCTGTTTTGAAATCGGGTTTTTTTTTTTGCAAGAATTATTTTTTGTAATTTTTTATTTATGAAAATTGCCCTATTGTGGGTTCGAATATTATCGTAAATCAAATTCATTAATAGCAAGTCACTCACTTCTTTGGTTGTACCTAAAGACCATGATTCACCATCATACTCAGTCGTTCGATCTGTCAAAAATTGCCAGAGTGCTTAAAAAGTATGATAGTGTGGATTATAAGTGTATTTGTGACAGACTTTTTAACAGATCTGTACGATTTTATGATCTTTTGAAATAATTTATAAAATGTTTTTCTGTATGCAATCAGAGTTGATTTTATAAGATGAGGAATAAAAGAAAACAAAATATGAAAACCATATGTTTTTTTGCATCTTTTTGTATAACAGTGTGGCACTTTTGACGCCATTTTTTAAAGTAGAAAGTAGATTTTTAGAGTAGAACAATCGTACGATTTTGTATGATAGTGAATTCTGCTATAAACACAATCAAGTCCACCGACCATCGACTACAAGATGTCAAAAATAGAATACATGCGTGCTTATGAGAATAATTCTTTTAGCCGCTACACGACCACCGACTACACGGCTACTTTTGTATCCCGTAGCCAACTTACAGTCCACCCTAAATACGAGCGTAAGACGTTATTTAACTGTCAAAAATTCTCATGCCCATACAAAATGTATGAGACCAACCCAAATAGCGCGACGCTAACGTTGAACAATTGAAAAATCCAATTTTGACGCGCGTAAAAAGTGAAGTTGGCTGCAAAAGAAGTGTTGTTATTGTTTTTTTTTTTTGTGGTATATACAAAAGTATTTCCAACAGTAATGACATTACAGCTACTTTAAGGTCAATTTCGCGATTTTATCTCTCTTAATTATTTTAATTTTGTGTTTTTTAGCAAATAAGTAAACAATACTGTTCGTTTCACAACGTTGGCGCTCTTATTTAAGTTACTCATTACAGCGTAAAAACTAGACGCTAAATTACGTCGTGCCTAATGCCCGTATTTAGGGTGGACTGTTACGCTCGTATTT
The DNA here is from genome assembly GCA_937654795.1 of Cistogaster globosa. NCBI lineage: Eukaryota > Metazoa > Arthropoda > Insecta > Diptera > Tachinidae > Cistogaster > Cistogaster globosa. Next base: position 7,812,343 of record OW569406.1, read on the forward strand.
AGGGTGGACTGTAACAAAGATAAAAAAATAGTGAGCTGCCGTAACGATGCCACCTGGTGAATTTAATACGCCTTGATTGCTACCACTTGTAATAGATTCGCTTTGATTATTGATTGAGTTTTTCTTGTTACATAAAAATTTTCATTTTCAATATTTCGCTGTCAATTTAATGGAATTCTGGTTCAGTTGCAAATTATACAAAAAACAGATTAGTGCTGCCAATACAATAAATGCATGAAATGGTGGTTTTAAAAACGCAATACATTAAATATCGCTATTAAAAATGCGAAAAACTATTTTAGTGGCACCATTGAGAAATTATAATCATCTGTTCATTTGTATACATATTTCATTTACTTTTTATTTGGCGCATTTTTTTGGTTGTTTTGCTCAACTTTAATACATATGTCAAAACATGTTTATTTTTTGTAGTTAGTTGTCAGTAGTCGTTAAAAGAATTAAGTAGCTGGCGAATTGGCTATTTTTGTAGCCAGCTACTTTTGTAGTCGGTAGTCAATGGTCGGTAGCCTTTGATTGTGTTTATAGCATAATGGTAGGAGATCGTGAATGTAAATAAATTTAAATATTCGATAAAAATTATGTTACTTCAGCTTTGATCATTCTTAATTTTTAGTCAAGTCTTTTTGCGCTTTACTTTGCACAAAATGGGAAGTTACCCATATAATTTTCCACTTACAAAAAAAAAGGCAATGTAAAGCACATTTACAAAAAATAAGATTAAAATCTATTTTTTGCCTTCTAAAAGAATAGTAAATATTAGAATAAAGAAAAAAAACAAAGAACAGGTGATGCTTGCAGTTTTGTTGCTGAGTCAAGGAAGAGAAAGTTGTATGAAAACGATGTTACATTTTCAAAACCACAGACAAACGGACATACAAATATAAACATAATTGTGGATAAAATTGCACAAATGTTTGACCTAAAAAATTTGCACACACGTAAGTGTATTAAGATTTATCTAAACAACAAAAATTTAGGTGTTAGAAAGCCAAATTAATTGCTAACTGGTTCACACAATAGCAAACAGACTTTACAATATGTTGCAAGTTTGAACACAATGCAGAAATGTATTTCCATATTAAAATTGTTTTATTTGTATCATTTCAATGATGGATTGGTTGCTTTAAGTCGAGGTAAACGCACTTTCTGCAGGCCCTTAAAATTGTTGATATGTTTTGATTTATCAAAAAAAAAAACAATTCTTTCCTACAGATTGAATAAATTTCTTCACGTTATTTTATCAACATTTTAATTATGGCGATTAATTATATTTCAGCGTCATAACAGTTTTCTGGCTGAACTAATGCCGTCCTTGGCTCGTGGACAATTAGCTATTATAATTACTATGATAGAACAAGATAAATAATGCGCTCTCGCTCTTTTTATACACTTAGAAAAATTGTTGCACCAAATAAAATTTTTATTTGTTTTCAGATGAAAATTTAATTAAATTTTTTAGTTTTTTTCAGTTATATATTTAATTGAAAAATTAATACGAAATTTTCTAAATAAATAAAATAATGAAATTAATTCAATATTTAATTTAAATAAAATAAAATACAACATCTTTTTAATTAAATAAATTATTAAATCAATTAAAAATATTTCATTAAAGCCTTAAAAAACAAATGTGTCAAACTTCTACAAATTTGCCACAACAAAGCTAAAAATCTTTTTTATTTTAATATGTTTGTGGCAAGCAAAGCTGAAGATGCTATTACTTCCACCACTTACAAAGTGTGGTGTGTGTATATAGGATAAAAAGAAAATAAGCGGCAAATGTTAAATGATACCTGTAAATTAGAAAATAACAAGTCATGAGTTCAACACCCATCAGCTTCATGAATAAAGAAAGAGAAAATAGTCTTTGTTGAATATTCTTAAAAAATTTGTGAATAAATGCAAATCAGTCTTTAAATCAATAAAAAAAAGCAATTGCTGTTTAGCTGCGGCAAATAAATTGGCAAAGGCGCCTGCTTTATTAGAGAAACAGATAAGATGGCTAAAATGCCTGCAATTAGAAAACAGCGGATGAGGTAACAGCATAAGTTATTGCGAACATGGTTATGAGAGCCTGGTAAAACAAATGATTGCGAGCTCAAGTTTCATCGGAGCTACAGCGTGTTGTTTTCTGAATAACTGCGCGAGTTTATTGGCGTAAGGAGTCAGGCAGTGTTGTGGAAGAAATCATAAAAACAAATCAGAGTTAGAAACCCAAACAATAGAGAAAAAATAAAGTGTAATAAAGTAGACGGTAAACAAAATTACATCCCTGTATTTGCAATCAACTCCCTACGTTTGACCAAAAAATGAAGCAATATTTCTGATATAAACTGAATGAGAATTATTGGGATTATAATTATTTTTGTTAATAGTATAAGTAAGTTTATATACAAAATGACAAGCACATGGACGATAACTGGACACAAAATAGTGCTACTAAAACAAAACTTAAAGTTCTACTGGTAAAAGCAGTCAGGAGGTCCTTCAGTCTGAAATGAAAAACATTCGAATACAAACGGTAACAATTCAAAAAGGTTACAAGTCAGGCTTTGATGACCCGCGTTCGTATCCAGCTCGTGTGTTTATACCCTTCGCCACAAAAAGTGGAAAAATGGTATAACTATATTTGTCATTCCGTTTGAAGTTGATTGAGCGATGTCCGTCTGTCCGTCCCTATTAGGGTTGAAATCAAGTTTGCCAGGGCACTAGAAAAGCTAGAAAAAATTTAAATACGCTAATCAATCATAAATAGTTTCGAAAATTTTGCTATTGAAAGTCAGCAAGATCGGTCCGTGTCCTTCAAGGCAGTAGAGGCCAAACACTACGCCTGCCTCTAAATTTTCCATATCATTTGGAACAATGAAGTAACTCCAATCAAAAAAGTAAAACTATGGAACGACAGAGAATTAAAAAAAAATCAAGTGAAAAAATTAGTGCTCGCACATATTTACCGAGTTATGGGCCTCTGAAGTTTCTCTATGCGATCTGAATTGATTTTTTTTTTTTTGGATGAGGAGCAAAAAACAACAGATTTTTAAAATTATTAAAACCTCCTCTGATAATTAATTGCAGCAGTATACAGAGTAAGAATTAAAAATTAATTGATTAATTACTTCTAAATTTCACTAAAAAAAACTCTCACTTGGTTCATAGAAGTTTTAATGAATATCAAATATTATTGACTTTTTTTAACAAATCTCTCTTTTCGTTAATACAATTAAATATGAAGTATTTAAAATTCTAACGAATTATTAAGAAGCACTTGTCCCTCAGCACTTATCAAATTTATTATATACTTTTAAAAAGATGTCAACTACTTGTCTTAAAGCGAGAATAAGACCACCTCTGATAATTGCAGCAGTATAAAGTAGAGGGAGAAAGATTTAAATTAATTCTCAGTGGAAAACTCTCACTCGGTTGATGGAAGTTCTAATAAATATGAAATATTTTTTTAAATTAATTTACATGCAAAATATTTGTAATTTTCTGATAAATTGGTAACTGGCAAAATGAGTCTTTTTGCAGTTAAATTGAATTTTTTATAACGACGGCAATAATAAATTAAATGAAACTGAATTTTACTGCTGTGTAAATTAACAAGAGTAAAAATTATTGTAAACAAATCTTGCAAAACAGCTGAGTATTTTTTTGACACATACAGTAAGAGATCTGCGCCAATGAAATTTAACGGCGTTGAGGCAACCAGCATAAAAACTGTCGCCGTTGCCTTTAACTTATATTAGAATGAAGAAAATACTGGACAAATGCCAAAAATTAATTTATTTAAAAAACTCAAAGTTTATTTAAGTTTTAAATTTATTAAAATAAACAAACATCTCCACCTACCTGTTCATCTATTGGACAGCCCCGCTCATCCAATAACTGTTGTGTAGAATCTCCTAAACCATCAAGAGCAGCACAATCAACAATACGCACTCCCATAGAACCGGGCACAATAGCACGAACGGTTAAAGTTGTAGCTTGACCTACAACAACTGAGCCAGAACCATCTGGTCCGCCCAATTCAAGCCAAATGCGCACACGAGGCGTTTGTGATGCATGACTATTAACATATTGTTGTTGCGTTGCTGATTGTAATAAAGAAGGTGGCGAGTGTGTGGTTTCCATATCAGAAAAATTTATTTCTTGAGTCTTTGATGTCTTATGTAAATTATGATTTGTTGTTTGCATGCGGCCATGTCTTTTAAATAATGAAAAAAAAAAAAAAATAAACAAACAAATAGAAGATTAGAAACTTATAATTTTTACAGTCAAGCCCAAATAGACGCATCAAGCCTTGTCTATCTAAAAATATATAAAACAAATTAACATAGCACGACGTTAACACTATGTATTTTTTTGGAAAAATAATGGCATTTAAGGGTGAGGGTGGTTCACATGGTCACAGAAGTCTTATGACATGTCAAATTTTTAATGCAGAATAGTAGCAGTGGGATCGTCTAACTAAAATATAAAATGAATCTGCTTAAATTGATGGGAAATACGGATGAAAATTTGACAAAGTTAGCTTAACCCATTAAGAGCCGACAACATTTTTATGTAAATATTTTTTTTTTAATTCTTGTATTCTCTGTCACCTCAATATTTGTGTTATTGGAGTTATGTCACTAAACTGGGTTTTTTTTTAACAAATTGAGTTAAAGTTACTGTTTATGAAACAAAGTTAACGCTGCACAACGCTACGCTTGACGCGCTGTTTGAACTGTTAATGATTATTTTTTTTCGCTGGTTTTTTTTTGTTTGCTCACCTCAAATTATTTTTACTTTTTCCTTCTATCCCCGCCAAAAACATTCCCATAGCTGTGAGCGGTAACTTACATTTGATCGTCTTTAAAATATCTGAACTTTGTCTTAGCTTCTCTTCCATTTGCATCATTATACGCACCGATAATTCCATAGAACCATCATGTTTTGGCTCTACCCTAACACCACATCCTGATGTGGGCAAACGTAAGGTAATATTAGTTTCCGAAGTGCCACGTGCTCTACATTCGTGTGGAAAATCTTTGGCATATAAAAGTCCATGAAACGGACGATTTAACTCAACACGCATTTCAAATATTTCACGCGTGCAGTTGGTAAAAACTTTGGCGATTTTCAAACGTGTTTTTGTCATTTTATTTCTATCTGCAGGGATTTCATTGTTTTCTTCATGGGGTTTGTATTTCTGCAATGATTCCTCTACTAAGGGAGCTGTAGTCAAGAGAGTGGCCTCTGAAGCTGACACCATGATGGTTTGTGTTAAGGCCAGAGGCAAGAAAATTGTAGTCGATAAGAAAATGGATATTAAATATATTTCAGTCATTTTTTTTTGATTAATTTATTTATCTTTTTATTTAGTTTTTAAGTATCGAATAAAAATGTTTTAAAACTGTTTATTCTTTTGTTGTTGTTGTTTTTGTTTATCATTTATTTGTTTCTTAAGTCACCGTTTTTTAGCAGAATTGTTTTTTGCTTTAGCTTTTTTTATAGTTCTTTTTTAATTCTTTAATAATTTCTTGCTTGACTGCATTTTCCAATAATTTTCTTTATCGATTTGTTTTTTACTCGTTCACTGTCTGCAGCTGCCGTTAATATTGTAATCACTCAATTGACATTTCTGCTACCAGTATAATGGCTTCTGCTAAAAAAAAAATGATTTTTTTATTACTTTTGGTGGCAAAAAAAATTAAAATTAAAAAATATGTTTAACATTAAATTGTAAATCGCTAATAATTCTTCTAATTTATAGAAAATAAAATATTTTTCGACACAACACGTGTTAGCTTCTAATTTGTTTTAATTACATGAAGTAATATTTGTTTTAAATAAAAAATAGATAAATAAAAGTAACTAAGAAAACATAAGTTTAAATGGCGCACAGTGGGGGTATTTGCAGTAAAAACAGAAGAAGTGTGGAATTTCTAAACGGCTTCTTTTGGCTACCTCATACAAAGTAAAATAAAAAAAATAACTTTTATTTCTGCAGATTTTTTATTTAAATGCCTCAGAAGGGTGCACAGTGGGAGACTTTATATAAAAAAAAAATTAAAAATAATAAAAAAAATTAAATTAAAATTGAAATTGTTTCTAAACGGGTAGTTTAATTGAAACTTAACCTGACTATAAAAATAAAGAAAAGCCTCCACTTTGATTTATGGTTCTTAGGATGATGGCACCTAAGTACCCTAACAAAAGATAAGGAAATAAAACTGTAGTTTTAAACGTCTCTTTTTCATTTTATATGTTAAAAAAAGTGTAGTCAAACTCAAGTTTTGAGTTTGGTCCTTCTAGTCTTTAGAGAAACTACCGCAGCGAATTTGAAACGAGCTTACAGTGGGTCCTTGACACAAACAACTTCAATCTCTTCATTGAAATCTCAGACAACTATAGAACAGATGTGTTTTACATTTGAACCATATGGTCCTTATGGGAAGGGCACTACATACCTTCAATGTACAGTAAGTAGTACCTCGAATAAGATGCATGGTCTAAACATGTATTTCTTTCAATCCTAGACCTCTACACTGTGGTTGCTCGGATTTATACTTTCCAGCGGTTCGGGGTGGCCCGCTAGAAATTTACTTACTTCTCTCTGTTTTTCTCTCTATTTGTTTTTTTCTACTTATGAGCTCTGCAGCCAACACAAAGTTATTGGTTTGTCGGATCTAGGTAGACGGCTCGTCAGCAATCTGTATGACTTAAACTTAGTTCAAGCTTAATTTTTCCATGTCACAACTAATTTGGATTTTAATAATGTTACTGTTATTCCCCTTAATGTTAATGTTATTCCCCTTAACCTCATATATTTAAAATATTTAATGAAAATACTGAAGAGAAGATTTGTCGAATAAAACTAAAACTCCAATTTTTTTTAATTTCTACTTGTTAAACAAACATATAATCAAAGCGAATCTATTAAAAGTGGTAGTAATCAAGGCGAATTAAATTTACCAGGTGGCATCGTTGCGTCAGCTCACTTTTTTTTTAACTTTGTTATGTGTAGAATAGCTTTCAATATTTTTGTTTTATATTAGAAAAGTTCGTTATGTTTAATGTTTAAAATGGATTTGTAACAAAGTTTAAATCAATTTAAAAAACAAATGTTTATAAAAAACGGTATTAAAAAGGAAAAGGTATAATTAATTGTGTTTTGAGGTTTCCCATACAGTTAAGTGCCTATTTAGGCCTCATTAGTCTTTACTTTCTGTTGCTGTTCTGTGCCGTGCCGTTCTGCTTTTTAAATTATTGTAATTAGTTTTTCTGTAACAACAAACCAACCGTTTATAATACACAAAGAAAACACAATACACAACACCACAAAAACAACTACAATTACAATGACAAAAATGGTTTGTTTACAATTTTGCACTCACACTACCAAACAACTTTCAAGTAACTTAACGTTGAATTCTATTTTCTACTGATTCGAACGGAACAGAACAGAACGTCAAAGTAATAACAAACCACAAATACATATTTTCCATTTAACAGAAATTGATCAGCTGATTCGTCACGGAACGGAAAGTAAAGACTAATTCTGCCTTTTTTCTTTTTATTGTTGTGGCGGCACTGCCATCCTATATGAACTCGCCTTGGTAGCAATGATCTAAATGTTAAACTCCACAAAAGAATTTAATATATTTCCCATCTATTTTTGTACAGGAAAGGAAATCAATTACCAGGTCGTAACGTAATTTTCGCCGTTAGCTCGAATGTCAGTCTACATGTAAAAATATTGTTCAGTTTTTTTTTTTTATATATGAAGTTTAACAGTAAGGTTACCTGCGAAAATCTATGAATTTGCTATTGCTATTATCAGTAGTAGATTCGCCTTGCTTTTAACTATATGTATCCAGGCGAATCAATTACTAAGTGATCGCGATGGCCAATTCATTATTTTTCGCCGAAAGCCTAAATGTCAAAATCCATGTGTAAAAAAATTTGTAAAACTTTTTGTATGGTGTTTGAAATTTAGGGTTTCGGCGATAATTAATGAATTCGCCATCGCTACCACCTGGTAGTTGATTCGCCTTGATATGTATATGGAAATAACAAATACAAGGCGAATTAATGACAGGTGGCCTTGACAGCCCAGTTTACTTTACACTTGTGAGTTTTTCTTCTTCGAATGTTAAAAATTATAATCTTTTATTGTAATTCTTTGTTTTTGACAGAAAAAGAAGATTTGTACAAAAACAAATATATTCATTTTCGCCGTGAGTATACCCGCTATGAATTCGCCTTGTAGCCAAACGCAAGCAAATATTTTGACAGCTGCTTGCAATTATAAGCCCAGACGGCAGATGATGCATTACAAAGCTGTCATAACAATCTGGTCTTCTCATTTTCAAATAATAATTTAATTATATAATAACAAATATTTCAATTTAATAATTATGCTGTGAAAATTCATTTACAGCAGAAGGGTATAACAATGATAAGATAATTTTTTTAAGACCTTAAATTATAAAAGGAAATCATGCCACGTTGTTATTAATATTTTCTGTTGTCAGAAATAAATCAATTAAACGAATAACATATGAATTCCATACATCTACATCTACTTGTGTATAAAGAACAACCTTGAACACAGCAAGCCAACACATCCAACAGCTATTTAGTTGCAATGCTTAACAAAAAATGTTTTCATATGATAATTCCGGTCTTTGAAAAAATATTTTATTAGCATCTTTTTAAATAAAAATAAAAAACCTTATGAAATAATTAATTTGCTGTAATAGGAAAAGGGTGAAGATTTCAATGGCATAACAAAACATATGACCTCGAAATGTGTCAATTAATGGGTTTAACAAATTGTCATTTAAATAACTGAAGAAAAAACAAACTGGCATCACTATTTTATCAAAACAACAATAACAAAACAAACAACAAAACGGAAATTTATTGCTAAAGAAAAGTAAAACAGTAACGAAATTTTGTGCATAAATGTTACGTCTCATTTCGTCTAATTAAAAATGCAAATGTGTTTAAACAGCTTTTAAAAATACAAACAGTTATTTAACACTTAATCGATTTAAAAGTGTTGTTTGTGTACAAGACACTGATAATGATGCTGCAATATATTTTTTTACTTTTTGTTTTGGTGAAGATGCTAATGGCGAACATAAACAAGTTGCTAAATGTTGATGACGTTCTGTAAATTAAATTAACTGTTAAAGATTTTCTTAAAAGGGTTTTAAGCATAACTGCCCATGACTACTTTAAAACTAGTTGAAGTCGTGTCTTTGTGTTAGAAAAATTTATTCTTATTCCGGCTCAAGGTCTAAAAATTTTATTAAAGCTTAAAATACTCTCTCTGTACAAAGCTCTGTTGCTCCGATATTAAACTCAAGATCTATTTTGTGTTAAACAAACAACGGCACTTACAAATTTTTCTTCACTGCCAAATGCTTTTAAATTAATTTTTTCTCTAAAAGGCTTTTTACACTGACTAACATCTCGGTGAAACTCATGGAAGATGTAGAAAATGTTAAACATTCGTTTACATTGACAACATTTAACATCGAACATCTACCATCAACTAATCTGTCAAAAACACATAATTAAACGACGCCATGGCGAGGGCTGCTATATATATTTCTGGCCTGGCAACACTGAGTGCTGCCAAGTGCAATCTGACATTTCCATTGGAAAGTTTGCCATTTTTAAGCATAATTGTACTCAAAACGTTTTGACGTACGACCATTATTTGTGTTGTTTACAGTGACTTGAAAAAACTAATATGAAAAAAAAAATGGAATTAATTCGTGAACATTTTTGTGCCATCATTTTCCACAACTTTCGACGTGGATTATCACGACAAGAGTGCATTGATGAACTTAAATCTTTGTATGCCGATGAAGCACCATCCTATAGCACTGTGAAAAATTGGTATAATGAATTTAATCTTGGCCGAAGCTCGCTCAAAGACGAGTTCCGTGAAGGTCGTCCAAAAACGGCTGTTGTGCCAGAGAACATTGATGCCGTGCGTGAACTCATAATGCAAGATCGACATGCGACATACCGAGAGATAGAGACATCCTTGGACATTTCTTCCACCAGCATACATTCGATACTGCATGAACACCTGGCTGTAAAAAAGGTTTGTTCTCGTTGGATTCCACACAATTTGAAAGTCGCTCAAAAAAAGGCTCGTGTCGATTGGTAAAAAGAAATGTTGCAAAAATACGATTGCGGTGCTTCAAAAGACGTTTATAAGATCGTCACAGGTGAAGAATCATGGATCTATGCGTATGAGCCCGAAACGAAACAACAATCGACCGTGTGGGTCTTCAAAGACGAGCAAAATCCAACGAAAGTTGTTCGTAGGAGAAGAAGCACTTCGAAGCAAATGGTCGCCTGTTTCTTCGGCAAAACTGGTCCGCTTGAGTCACTTCTGAGTGGTACACTACAATTTGTTTGCCTGAAGTCATCGGAGAAATTCGAAAAACCAACAAGAGAAGACGAATCATTGTTCACCATGACAATGCGAGCTCTCACACATCGGCTTAAGCCAGAGCGTTTTCGACCAGCCAAAACTTCGAATTAATGGGTCATCCGCCGTACAGCCCTGACATGGCACCTAATGACTTCTTCTTGTTTCCGCACATAAAGAAAAAAATGCGTGGTCAACGATTTTCGTCGCCAGAAGAAGCTGTTGAAGTGTTCAAAAACCATGTTTTAGAGGTGTCTCAATCTTTATATTTTCAATGTCATTTTATCAGTGATGCCACCAGAATATTGAGAATACAGTCATTTTTCTAGTGGTAACACTGAAATAATCGACAGATATAAAGTGGAACAAAATGAGAAAGGAACATCTTTTAAAAACATTGAAAGATATTGTTTTTTAGCTCTGTTTATTTCTTATGGGAAAATGTTAAAATCTTCGCGAATTGATGGCAGAAGTTAGATGTTGATTAGTGTAAAAAGCTTATAGGGCTTCAAAAAGATTTTAAATCATGACTTTCATTTGCAAAAACAGGAAACTTGTCCAATCGTTTACAAAAATTGTTTTTGATTTTCTTACTCAAATTTTCGTTGAGATTTAAACTTACGATTATTTTAATTCCAAATTAGCTGTCTTTGTCAACACAACCATCGCGACTTCGTAAACATTTTTTTTCTTTTCACTGCAAATTCCGATAGGATTTGAACTCTGTTTTTGTTGTTTAAAACTTGAATAACTCTGGCTTCTCTGAGGTTTTGACGAGATTTGAAACAGGTGGCGTAATCAATCCATCCACCACGGCTTGATAACAATTGGATATTCTTTTCTATTTCACAGCTTTCGTTAAGATTTGAATACATGATCTTCGGGTATTTACCTCCCAAAATAATCCACTGAGGTTCGAACTCAGGACTTTTTGTTTGCTAAAACAGCCAACTATGCTAATTTATTAATTGCATTGTAACATTTGTTTTTCTCTTTTTTACTTACAAGGATCCTTTAAGATTTTAACTGCAGACCTTGGATATTTAGGTCTACAGTTTTGCGGACCTTAACCGCCCTTACGACTGCGACTTTCTTACTGTTATTTTATTTAAGATTAAAAGGTTCCGCTAAGCTGAATTAATTTTTAGTGGTTTTAGTTCAATTTCTGCAAGCGCCTAAACCGCCTCATCTATTGCGGCTACATTTTCTCCTTGTGTAGTTTATAACCTTGAATTTTTTTCTTGCTCTAACAATTTTTTGTCTCTCACGGCTTTTTTTTATCATTTTAATTAGTCATAAGTCTCATTAAGTCAATTATATAAGACGGCATGACAAAATTTTGTTTAAAAAGTTTATTTGTTTTTTTTTTTAATTAAATTAATATTTTTGTTTTAATTAAAGTAATATTTTAAGCAACAATACCACCCATTGTTGGTTTTAGGTCACAAATATTTCTTTACTTTTTTTTCAACCTGGGATAATCTGCATTATTTAGTTTTTTTTTTTTTTTTTGATTTTAATAAATTAAAATATTCACTTTTAGAAAAATTTTAATTTAAAGCAAGAAACTCATTACTCAACTGAAAGTCAACTTAAAAAATATAACTTCAGATTTTTTTCACTTAAGAGACAATAGAAAAATATAAAAAAATACAAGAAACACAAACAGAAAGCAAAGAAACTAAAACTTAAAATTTACGTTAGAAAATGAACTTATGGAATGGTATAATATTCGATTTGGAATTGCTAGGCCCTGTGCTATACAATATCTTTAAATCCGTCATACCACAGCCGTCACTGGAGAATCTTTTAATTATCTTGTCTTTTCACGTGCAAGAGTAAGGACCACAAACAACCGACTCAATCGATATCTGGCAGTACTGACAGACTATTTAGCAAAATGGGGTTTCACCTTGAACATTTCGAAGACTGTCGCTGTAATGTTTAAGGATAGACGCAAATATTTTTACCCGAAATTGTAGACCATACATGCCATGTTTGACTATTGGACGAAAACGGATTAGAACTTTGGACAGGCTTAAATGCCTGGATGTCACCTTCTACGAAAATTCCGAATTCTATAAATATATCAATGATTTTATCTCGAAAGAGCCAAGAGAATTTACTCTTCTAACCAGGGCGTATTGAAGCCTACGGAAGATCCCGACAGGAGTGAGCGTCTTTTGGTATACCGCCAGGTTATTCGCCCTGTCATTTCTTATGCCTTTTCTGCTTGGTTTGGAATTTCTTCTCACCAGATCGAGAGGCTTAGAAGATGGGAGCGAATGATTTTGGTTGCTTGCCTCGGCTTGAGGTCAAATGGCGAATTTTGAGCGTGTAGATGTCCGCATGGTGAAAATGTCTGTGAAATTTTTAAAAGGCGCACGATTCTCAGAGATTTCCCTGGTAAGGAAGTGCTTCTCCCGAGTAAATGGTCTCGAGGCTGTTCAAATGTCAAGGTATCTTTCATCTGTGGACCTGCTGACTCTTGGGGGAGCTGGCCTACTCTACGAGGGTAAAAACCTGATGCCTTGATATCAACACTAACACGGACGGAGAGACGAATATCGCTCAATTGACTTCGCTATGCATAAGAAGTCAGAATATATATACTTTGTGGGGTCGGAAATGGATATTGTGGAAATTAAAAACGGAATAATAAAATTAGAATCAAATTTTTCCACTATTTGCAGTGAAGGGTATAAAAACAAAAACAACAACTTTTACGCTTGAAAAGGGAAAAAGCGAGACAGTATTTTCAATAAACAAATTAACAATTTAAATAAACAGATTAATTATCAATTATTATTGATAAAAGATATTTTTATAAAAAAGATTTTTTTTAAAGTTTTTCCCATTCAGGATTTGAACCGTGGATATTCTGCCAGCGTCTAATTTTTCTTGTTTTCTTTGAAAAGAATTTTTCTTTCTGAAGATTTTTAGAAAATAAATGAATGTTCATTTAAGCCAGAAAATAATAAATTTTAATTCATTTAAAAAAAGTTTTTAATAATTTAAACTTACAACAACAACAACACCTGTGCCATCACTTTAACATTTCATCTTAAAGTAGGTCATCTAAACACACATCACATATTTGTTATTGATCTCTTAATAAATATCGTAACCTCTTTTTTTTTCTTTATTTGTTGTTGTAAAACAAATAAACATTTTAAAGATGTTTAATTTGTTGACATAATTTCAAGATAATATTAATTGAATAAAAAACCTTTTGAAGATTAACAAATCAACACCTTTTTAAATGGTAAATAAATTAGTTAATAACAAATATTAGGGGTAATCACAGTTGGGAAATCATAATTAAAAACTAAATACTAAATCTTTATTTTGTTATTATTTTTATCACAAATACTTTCAATAGCCTATGACCTCAACACTCTTTCTCTCTATTATAAAAGACTAAAACACATTTTAAAATTGACTTCTTACTCTGCTTTTTTTTTTTTTTAAGAAAATAAATAAAAATTTCAAAGTCACGTTGTCATAAAAACTTAAAACATCGTCAATCTTTGCGCTGACCATTCGAATTATTGCAAGTTTTCTTTTATTTTTCTGTTTTGTTGTTGTTGTTTAGAAAAGCATGGAATAAGTAATAACAACGTATTGAGTTGACCAACTTAAATGTGCTGAATTTAAGAAAAAAATTTTCATTAAATTAAAAAAAAAAAGTTAACTGATTTGAAACAACAACAAAAAACAGTTGAAAAAAAAAAAACAAAAAATTAAAGCATCTAAACAGTGGGACTTGGATTTGTAATAAATAATTTATTAAGGTGACCAACTTACAAATGTTAAACAGTGTTGCCAGAAAAATTCTGGCTTTTATACCCCAGTTGACTTATGATGTTCCCAAAAATCCCAATTTCTTAACGAAAATACCCAATTTTGTCCACGAAAAACAATTTAAACAAAAAAACTTTTTATTTTATTGTTTTTTGGGTCAATTACAAAATATTTAAATTTTTTTATTTTGAATTAAAGGATTTAAGAATAAATATTTATTAATTTTTATATTTTAGGCAGAGTTAAAATTTTAAAAACTATATTTCCCTTTTAAAAATATATTTTCCCAAGATTGTGTTTTTTCTGGTGAATTTTCAATTTTTTTGCGAATTTGTTGACTTCTAAGTGATTTTTGTATTTTTGGGAGTTTCTTTAAGTTTTTTAATTGTTTTTTTTTTTCATTTAATTGGTAATTAAGGATAGAATATCGGTTATTAAGCACTCTACAGTCGTCAGTGTCACAACATTTTACGCCTTTTTTTAGGAAAAAAATATTTGAATTTTTTCTTTAGTTTTAATTTTTTTAAGTTTTGAGATTAAATGTCGATTATTGGTTGAATTAAATGTTTTAAAAAACAAAAAACATTCAAGAGCAACGTGCACATGATAAAAAGGAATTATTTAACATTTGAAACCATTAATCGCCATTGAATTCTTCGCCTTTTCATTACCTCTTTCCAATGGCATTAAGCCAATGTTTGAGAATGAAAGAAAACTGTAAAATTAAAATAAAATTTTACGCTATTGATTGATGATAATTTTAATTTAATCAATTTTATCATATTTTTGTATATCAACCGTTTTCTTATGGTCATTTAGCTTTCTCTACAGTAATCCAATGTGGTGTGGTTTGTGAATTTTCTGTTTTTTTTTTTTTTTTTTTTTGTAATTTAATACATTTTTTTCAATATTTGCTCATTTTTAGATGTCAAATATGGCGATATCTCTTTAAATGTAGAAATTTTAAACTTATTCACATAAAATTTTTTGTTTTGGCGATTTATCAAATATTTGGCGATTTTTTTGGCTAATTTTTGGCTATTTCTAAATAAAAAATTTTTAATGGATAATAAAATTTGTCTTAACAAATACCGATATGAAAATATAGTAATTATAATTAATAAATAAATAGTTTTTAAAAATATTTTATTACAGTAACTTAGTAACAGTATTATAATCTGGTAACTTTTTTCTTCATTCAGTGTTATTGCAGCAAAGTGAATGATTCCTAAACATAAGTATCAGGGATGGTATTGTTAGTACTAGTTTGCTTATTTGCTACAATTTAACAAATTTTCCAGTTCAATATTTTATAAGTTTTGTTTATTAAATTTAGATTTAATAAATATAAAAGGCAATAAGTTGTAAATACCAACTTAATACCAATTTTAATTAAATAATAATTTTAAACACTTCAAATTTTTATGAGGTTAATGGTAGTCCAGAAGTCGACTTCGGGACTTATTTCTACTTATAAAAAAATAAAAATAAAGTCTGTATAGATGTGTAAACGCCGTTTCAAATAGCTTTATTTATTTAATTATTATTATTATTTTTTTTTTTTAATTTTTTATAAGTTATGTTTTAATTAAAAAGCTTAGTAAAAAACTGGCAACCCTGCTTAGGATTGATTTCTTGGATTTTCAGACTTTTAAAAAATTTGATTTTATCAATATTTCGTTTATTTTTCTTTTGTTTTATTATTTTTTTTTTATTTTTTTTTTTTTAATTATTTCTAGATATGGAATATCAACAAAATTAAATAAGTATCAAAAGAAATAAATACAATTATTGGAAACTTTAACTGTTTAATAATACTTTTTATATAACAAGCGACACCAAATTCATTTCGCCGTTTTACCTAAAAAACATGAAAACAAATTTCCAAGGTTGCCACTTGTAAATACAGATCGTATATAAAGTGGGAAAGAAGTAAGGGATCCAATGCTTTAGCCCTAGGATTTTTTCCATTTGAGATGCCCTTTTCAAAAGGCTTTCTTTTAAAGTCTTAATTAAAAGCAGAATAAATAATTTTCGTGGTATAGACATAAAAAAGCGAAATAGCCGCGAAAAAAGCGGATTGAGTTTAAGAACTTGATTTCGATTTTTCCCACTTAATTATAGTATGAAAATTTGCTTTCTTACTGATTAATTGAGTAAAATCAATCATTATATAAAATTAAAAAAAATTATCTTTTTATTTTAAATTCAAATCATCGCAACAAATTTTGAAAAAATGTTTGAATACGCTAAAAGCCTTTTTTCCAAGAGCTTAAGTGTCAAGCTTAATTTTTATCAAATCGTGACATTTTTATTTTGTTCTATAAACATTAAATCTACTTATTTTCTAACGGTGTTTATTAAAAATTCTTACCAATTTATAATGCAGCAAATATTCTTAAAAGCCATTTAAGGTTAAAATAATTCCTTTGGTTGTTGTTTTTTTTTTAAGAACTGCAAAATTTTTTCTTCATTACAAATATAAAAAAGACATTGATGCACAAATTCTGGTTGATACAAATGGCAAAAGAAAAATAATAATAAATTATTTGTAACACACTTTCAAACAAACTGAAAGACAGACAATGCTGGGCAACCGGTAGATGCACTGAAGTAAAATGTTCCACTTAGAATTGACACAATTTTAAACCGGCATAAAGTAAAAAAAAAACACACAAAAATCAAATGTAAAACATTTACAGGAATAAACAGAAAGTTGACAAGCATCCAGACAAAAGCACCACAACACAATTAACATGCACAAATTAAAAAGAAGAAGAAGTTACCGCAATGAAATAACGAAAAAGTTCTCCTTATTATTATTTTTAACTTTTTTAATTCTTCCTTTTAAATACTTGAGCAAAACAAAATTTACCACACTGTCCGCAATATTAAATACGTTAGGAGTTTTTGATAAATAAATAGGCAACAGATAACGCATGCGCTTTAAAAATCTTTGTATAACCACACTCGAGCGCGTTTAAAAATGTAATAACAAAAGTTTATCACTTTAACAGTCTAAGAAGAAGCAGTTCGTAGCAACATAAAAATAAAAACTATCATCAACATCATTATCACAAACAACTAAATAATTATTGCCATCATTATTGTTACCAACTTCATTATGCTGTTAAGTAGTAGTTGTTGTAGTACAAACAATAAAAAAACAAAAGCAAACAAGAAATGTAAACAAAACGGGAGGCTTGATTTTTTTTTTCAATGCAGAATGGAAGAAGAAGCATCAACCGTAGTAGTTATTAAAAACAATAACAACTAACAGCCATAACAACAATAAAAAAATCGCTCAAGATCCATAACATAACGCCAAACGCATACTTAAGAAATTGCCAGCACAAACACGCACACAAAAGTGCACATACACACTCATCTACAGTAAAGCTTGAAGAAAGCCCACCAAACATTCAAGTTTGCTTTAAGCAAAATTAAATTTAATAACAAATTCTTTCTAAAACAAGACAAACTTAAAATAAAATAAGAAATAATTTTAAACTAATAAGCTTTTCTTACAAAAACAAGTGAAAGTAAAGAATCAATTTTTTGCTATTTAAGAATTTAAAACTTCTTTTTTGTTATACTCGATAAGTAACACCGTTATACATTTTAATTTTAAGTTGTACCGGAAAACAACTTTACCGTTCATGGCTTAAAACAAGGACTTAAGAGGCAAGCTTTCCTATGGGCAGTGCAAATGAAAAAAGACTTTGGAAAACAAGTGTCGTCATTAGGCGTTTTTTGTAAAATGTGAAATTTATTTTTTAACTTAATTTAAAAACAAACTCTTTTGAAAACAAAATAATCTTGAAAAAAATTTTATAAATAAATTAAAATTAATGTGGATTTTTCCAAAAACAAGAAATTTGTTTTGCAAATATTCTTGATAGTGCTGGGATTTGAACTCATGACTCTTAACATAATTCTGATTATTAAACACAAAATATTACCTTAACACAAAACATATTGTTAATCGTTGTTGATTATTTTTTCAATTTAGGTGACACTTTTGGCTTTAGGAAAAATAAAACAGCTGATGCTTTAACTCGAAAAAATTTTCAGAATCTTTCTGTGTTCGAGAGGGCTCTTCATCGAATATTGCTGCTAATTATTCATCTCAAAGTTCTTGAACCTTCTATGGTTTCAATAACAGAGGAAAGAAAAGGGGGTTTACAAAATTTGGTTAATATTTAAGAAAACAAAACATATGTATGTTTTAAACGTTTAACTTTGTGTTTGCTGGGAAAGACTCTCTTAGCAAAACGAATGAATGAAAAAAACTCTGAATGAGTGAATGACTTGGCCGTTTTTTTAATATTAACCGTTATCTGCGTCAAGCAATATTTTGAGGACTAAATTATTATTTTTTTTTTATTTATTTAAAAAGGAGACACTGGGCAAGAAACTTTAAAACAAAACAATTGACTTGCAGCAATAACAAAAATTTTAAGATTTATATAAAAAACAAATTAAAAAATTTTTTCAATTGCTTGTATTACCTGCAAAGTTTTTGGTCGAATCTGGCAACTTTAAATAGCAAAATGCCGCTTTTGCATGATTTTGTCCTTAACGGTATTTAGATGCATTTAACCATCATATTCAGTTACCCAGGATTGTCAGGGACTAAAAATGAAAAGAAATAACTTCAAAGGTCTTATCGATAACATATCATGGTTTTACTAAATAGGCTACGTCGTTCACACTTGCTAATCATCTACGATGAAGGAGATGAAAGGCGTGCGAATCTAAGAGAGACTTCCTAAGTTAAATTTTAAATAAAAAATTGTATTAAAGTAAAGAGTAAATTTTCACAATTTCAACACGTAATATGATCTACAAAATAAAACTAGAGTTTCTTTTTGGTTTTGCTTATTAAGTAACACCATTCTACATTTCAATTTTAAATTGTACCAAAAAAAAAATTCAAATGTACTAACTTTACCATTCCTGGCTTACAACAAAGACTTAAGAAGCAAACTTTAAGCTGCGGAACTGATGTAAATAAAAAAGACTTTGGAAACAAACTTTGTTAAAAAGAATTTTTTGCCATTTTCAGGGTTGCAAAATTTGTTATGACAAAATTCACCAAAAAAAAAATATCAAAAATCGCCAAACTTTTCGTTTTTTGTTGATAGTTTTAGACCATAATATATATAAATAAAATTTTTAAATAAAAATATTTTATGTTAAAAAAATAAAATTTTAAGGAAATGACTAAAAATTGACGAATATAAAAAAATCGCCAAAAGTTTTTTTTTACAGTTTTAGCACATAACATTTATATATTTTTTAAATAAAAATATTTTATGTTGAAAAAATAAAATTTTAAGAAAATTACTAAAATTTTACAAAAATAAAAAAATCGCCAAACGTTTTTTTATAGTTTTAGCACATAATATTATATAATTTTTAAATTAATATATTTTTGGTAAAAAAAAAATTGCAACAAAATGGCTAAAATTCGCCTTAAATAGGCGAAAAATCGCCTAAATACATGTATTTTAATTAGTTAACACATGAAAGGTAAAACGTTTACTATAAACTAGTTATACAGCCCAATCATGAATAGTCTCACGGAAAAAAATTTCCCGAGAAAAAAATCCTCCAATTTTGAATTCCATGGGAACAAAAAAATAAAAAGTGGCATCACCTTTATTTGAAGGAAACTATTTTGCTTTTTTGCATTTGATTTCTCTTTTAATTTCTCTTTCGATTTTTTTTTTCTCTACCCGCAGGCAATAAAAAGGAGAACAAATTTATAATAGGAGAAAAGGGAAAAGTGAAAAAACTCGCACGAAATTTTTGTTTATAATTGGGCTAATAGTCCAGTTAAAACAATAATTGATATAATATTTAAATTGAGATCTGAAAATAATAATTTTATTTTTTTTTGGTTTCTAATAAAAAGTATGGCCAAAGCAAATTTCTTAAAATAGTACGTATCTGCAGTATCCTTTATTACTGTAAACCTTTGGACAAAATTCATATAAATTTTCCATTAAGTTTTATACACATTCATAACAAATTTCAAAATAATTTTTGACAGCAACGAATTTTGTTTGTCATAATTTTTTTCGATGTTTTAACATTTTCTGCTGTTAAAATTAAGAAAAATGATACCTTAGCTCCTCTCTATTTTTTCCTATCGGCATTTGTCAAGACAAATGAAATGCTTATCAAGACATAAAAAAATCGCCAAATCTTATAAGTCGCCAAAGAATCGTAACGTCACCAAATCGAGTATTAGATCGCCAAATGGGATTGATAATCGTCACACTTGACCATATTTGATATCCCTGACCATTTTAAAATATTTTTTCTTAATTTTCTTAACCAAAATTAAAAATATACTTTTTTATAGATCAAAAACATTTAATATCTTTTTTCATGAATTTCCTATAAATTTTGAAAAATGTTATTTCAAGGGTTAAACTAAAATTTACAACTACAAAACTACATAAAAATTACAATAAAAATACGCTCTAATAACATGCAAAATAATGTTTATGCTTCAGCATTCATTTTTTTAACCATTTTTAGCTTGCGCCTCTTGCTCCACAGAAACCAAACAAAATATTGAAATACTTTTATTATTAATAATGAAAATAGCATTGACCGTTAAGACCCTCATACTACTACTGCTACCCAGCATCTGAATCACCTGTTAAATAAATAAATCTTTAATAAGATCGCTTTTAGTTTGGTTTTCTTTTTTGTACATCTTTAAAAAAAACAAATATGAGTGCTATATTCGGCTATGCCGAATCTTATTTACCCTTCTCCAGGTATAAAAAATTAGTTAAGTGAAGTAGCTTCTCTCAGAAAAAAAACAAATATTTCCCTGACAGAGAATTAAAAAATAAGAAAAAATAACATAAAAATATCATCGGCTCTTAATGGGTTAAGCATTATTATTAAATTTTAGTATTTCCTTAAAGCTCTGTTTAAAAGCTTTTAAGTGATACCCATATTAACCATATTAACAAGCGAACTTTTTTATGGAAATTTCAGAAGCCCATAACTCGGTAAATATGGGCGAGCGCAAATTTTTTCACTTGATGGTTTTTTCTTATTTTTTAATTCTCTATCGCTCTATATATTGTTTTTTTTATTGAAGTTACTTCATTGTTCCAAATGATACGGAAAGAGTAGAGACAGTCGTGGTGTTTAGCCCACTGCCTTGAGGGACACGGACAATTCTTGCTGATTTTCAATAGCAATTCTTTTGACACTATTTCTGATTGATTAGCGTATTTAAATTTTTTTCTAGCTTTTCTAGTGCCCTGGCAAACTTGATTTCAAGAGTAACTGGACGGACGGACACACGGACATTGCTCAATCGACTTTGCTACGAGGGCTGCTATATATATTTCTGGCCTGGCAACACTGAGTGCTGCAAAATACAATCTGACATTTCCATCGGAAAGTTTATCATTTTTAGGCATAATCGTACTCAAAACGTTTTAACGTACGACCATAATTTGTGTTGTTTACAGTGACTTGAAAAAATTAATATAGAAAAAAATGGAATTAACTCGTGAACATTTTCGTGCCATCATTTTTCACAACATTCGACGTGGATTATCACGACAAGAGTGCATTGATAAACTTAAATATTTATATGGCGATGAAGCACCATCCTATAGCACTGTGATAAATTGGTATAATGAATTTAATCGTGGCCGAAGCTCGCTCAAAGACGAATTCCGTGAAGGTCGTCCAAAAACGGCTGTTGTGCCAGAGAACATTGATGCCGTGCGTGAACTCATAATGCAAGATCGACATGCGACATACCGAGAGAGACGAGCAAAATCCAACGAAAGTTGTTCCTGGAAGAAGCACTTCTAAGCAAATGGTCGCCTGTTTCTTCGGCAAAAGTGGTCATGTAGCGACTGTTCCGCTTGAGCAACGTAAGACGGTCACTTCTCAATTTGTTTGCCTGAAGTCATCGGAGAAATTCAAAAAACCAACAAGAGAAGACGAATCATTGTTCACCATGACAATGCGAGCTCTCACACATCGGCACAAACCAGAGCGTTTTTGACCGGCCAAAACGTCGAATTAATGGGTCATCCGCCGTACAGCCCTGACTTGGCACCTAATGACTTCTTCTTGTTTCCGCACATCAAGAAAAAAATGCGTGGTCAACGATTTTCGTCGCCAGAAGAAGCTGTTGAAGTGTTCAAAAACCATGTTTTAGAGGTGTCTCAATCGGAGTGGAAAAAGTGCTTCGACAACTGGTTTGAGCGCATGCAAAAGTGTATAAATTATGCTGGAGAATACTTTGAAAAACAATAAAACCATTTTTGATTATAAATATTCGCATTTTCACTATTAGGCCAGAAATATATAGAGCAGCCCTCGTATGTAAAAGATTTCGGAATATACATATATATTTAATGAGATCGGAAATGAATATTGTACAAACGGAATGACAAACTTAAATACAACCTTTTTCCAGTTTTTGTGGTGAAGCGTAAAAAAAAAAACTCAACCAACAACTGGCCAAAACATTTATGGCAAAATAATGTTTTATTTAATATGAAAATTTTTAACATTTATGTACAACAACTTAACTTTATTTATGTCTGTCTGTTATTCATTAAATAAACTATAAAAAAAATGCACACAAGACACTTGAAAAAAAAAAACAGTGGCTCCTTTGAACTCTGTTAATGGGCCTTTTTTGTGGCACATTGTATTTACTTTTGTTGTTGTTGTTTTTGTAGTTAACTTAAAACACTTCACTTAAGTTGTCTCTACTTAATTTCTTCGTAATCGTAAAGAAAAATAAAAAGAAAAAACTTTTCTGCTTTCGTTACACTTGACCGGCTTTTGCAACATTTTGAAAAGTTGTTTAGTGCGCTCTTTACACGTTGTTTGTTTGACGGAGTGTCATTTGAAGCGGTACATTTTATTCATTCATTTTATTTTATTTTTTATTCTTAAGTTGAAATTCTTTGACCGTTGTATTCTGGCTAAATGTTAAATAACTTTTATGCTTTAAAATTAAGTAAGAAAACTTACATTAAATTTTTTATTTTTTAATATAAATTATTTAATTTTATTATTTCTTTAAATTATATCAGTAAATTACGAAAATCATTTTTTTAGTAAAAAATATTTTGAAAACATTTCGAAAAATTTACAGAAAATTTTGAAACTCATTTTTGTTACGACTTCTACTAGAACTCGATAAATGTTAATGGCAGAGCGACTAAAGGTTTCAGCAAAACTATGCTTCACAAGGCGAATAAATTACCAGGTGGCAGCGTAGGCGAATTCAGTATTTTTTGCTGGTATATACGACTGTCAAACTCCATATAAAAAAAATATACACAAATGTTTTATATATGGAGTTTGACAGTGGTGTACGCCAGCAAAAAATACTGAATTCGCCTACGCTGCCACCTGGTAATCGATTCGCCTTGATGCTTCATATATTAAAAAAATCCAAGAAGCAATACACATAAGGCCTGTTCGTGCATCATCTCGATTCGGAGTCAAACACGAACGTAAGATTATGTTATTTAACTCAATTTGATTTAAAGTCTTATATTTAAGCGAACAAACCCACAATCATTCGCACTTCGATGGGCCAAATTTAACTTTTATCCAATAAAAAAAAGCATTCTTTAAAAAAAAAATTATTATTAATTACAGTCAATTTTGGGGCACCTTTTTTTAGTAACCCCATGTCCCACTAGCCATCAAATTGCACAAGACATGCACATAATGCCGGTAGAAAAAAGTTATTAATTTATTCATGCTCTTGTATGTGGCGAAAACGTGTCAATGTTCATGTTATATTTGAGCATAATATTCTCTCTGTCGTCAGGGTGGTTTCAATGTTTTTAATTAGAAAGAGAGTGTTCGAATTGTTAATCAATATATGACGTTAAAACGAAATAGAGAAATCATACTAAAAGTCATATTTGATGGCGAACATCATTGCTCAGACAAATATTCGGCCAACGATGGTTGACATGAACATTGGGTATCTACATTAGTCTAATTCATGTGCGACATTATGTTCACACCGAGTTTGATGGCTTGTGGAGACGTAGAGTAATATTAGAGTAATATTCCATATTTATGTACAATTAAATCATATTCTCTTATCGTAAAAAGTCCAACTAAGTTTAAATTGTTTTACCCTCAACACATTGAGACGGAATGTAGTAATTTCAGAAAAACAAGTACTGAAATAATTTGTTAGAAATTATAACACAAGCAGCTTTGTAGGCCGCTAATCTGATTAAAAAATTTTAGCTACAAAACTGAAAATAAAAAATTATTAATGTTGTTGGCTGTTTTAAATTTGAATTTACAATTTAAACAAAGTTTTAAAAGTAGCCCTGCCATTTTTGACGATTTATCGGCATTTTTCCGTTTTTGTTTTTTTTTTTTTTAATTATCAAAGTGACGATTTGTAGATTTTTGCTTTAAAAATGCCGAATTTTTCACGCCATTACCTTCTCATGCACTATTGTGAATGAAATGTCATTTATTTGTTATTGTAAATACATCTTTATCACGCCATAAGAATAATGATTACTTTTTTTTTCAATGTGCATAGTATTAAATAAAGATTGTAAATTATTGTAATATTGATAATAAAAATTAGATAAAAAAAATAAAAATATAAATATGTCTAAATTTTGTTTATTAAGCTAAATATTAATATGTTTTTATTTTATTAAGAGCTTTAGAAATTTCTCTTAACCCGAGTAATCATTTCCTTAAGGATTACTCGATTTACAGTGAAATTATATGCCAACACTAATGTTATAGGCAGCGTTGGTAAAATTTTCGTGCCGCAATTATTTTTACACAAAAATCATCGGTGAAATATTTTTGAAAATACAAATATTATGAGCGAAACTGAATCCATTGTGGAAGACACCGAGTATATAGCCGTTGATGCTGCCGATTATGTGGTATTGGCTGAGGGCGAAGAATTGGAACAATGTGAAGATGGCAGTGTCATATATTTGGCCGATGGCCAAGAGTTAATAGAAACAAGCGAAGTAGTGGAAGAGAATGATAATGATGCCACTATGATGATAACAGAAGATGGGCAAATGATGATGGTCGAAGAAGTGCATGAAATTATGGATGAAGAAAGTGGTGAACAGTTAGAAGTGTATCAGCACGAAGAAGTGATAGAAGAACCTCCCACCCCGCAACAATTATGGTCTGAATTGGAAAAGAAACGAAAAAGACTAAATTTACCAAAAGTTCCACGTAAGTTTATGTTGTTCGACGGCATATGTGCAGAAATAGTGGACTATGATGATGAGGACAGTTCACCCATTGTGGAATTTTCAATGGTGGCTGATGATCGAGAAGCCGAACGTTTGCCGGTTGAATGTGGTGTGTGTCCAGACATTATGCACAAGTCGAAATTGGATGCTCACTTAAAAACTCACCTTAAACCTGGTTCAAAACGATACAAGTGTATATACTGCGAAGATGACTTTGTAACCCGAGCATATGCGGCTGGTCATGCTAGAAGGCATATGGGTATACGTCCTTATGTATGTGTGCCTTGCAAAATGTACTATTGCACCAAACAGGACTTAAAAGTACACGAACAGAGACGCCATCTGGCCAAAGAGCACATTTGTGAACAATGTGGTAAAACATTTGCTCAAAATACTTCACTGCGTCACCATCGGCTTCTTGTACACGAGCAACAACGCAACTATGAATGTGAGCATTGTGGGAAAAAATTTTTACGCAAATATGCCATGTCCGAACACGTTCGCAATGTCCACTATGGAGATAGACGTTTATTAGACTGTCCATTCTGTGATTTGCGCTTTAAAGATACACACAAGTTAGCCCAACATCGCAAAGATATGCATTTAAATCAAGGAAAATTCGAGTGTCGTGTCTGTGGTCTAGAATTTAATCACATAGATTTCTTTGATGCTCATCGGCGTTCCTTACAGTGCCGTAAGAAACTAGGCCGCCATTTGTATCAGCAAAAGCAAGATAATTATGATGAGACAATACAACAACACGAAGACCAACAAATAATGTCCGATCAAATGCAGGATTTTCAATATGAAGATCAGAACAATATGTATCACCAACAACAAGTGGTGGAGGAAGAGGAAGACGATCAAGAGCTAAACCATCAACACTATAAGCAGGAACAATTGGAACAGCAAGAGGTAGTAGTAGAAGAAATAACCCATGATATGCACAACGAAATTGTCAATGAAAATGATATAGAAGACTTTGAAGATCAAGAAAATATTGAAGTCGATGAACATGAAAAGGTGAAAGCTGAGCAACAACTTTTATATGAAATTGCCGCTATGGACAATGCTTAAAAATGATAAAATTTTATTTCTCGTTTATGTAGCTGTTGTAGATGTTTTGTTTATTTAATAAGTTTTAAATGTCTATTACGTTGTTTTTCTTCTATACTAAATTGGTATTATGTGTATGTATGAAACAAAACATTAACAAAAATATATTTTTTGAGAAAGAAAAAATAGCTTAAACGAACTTTAAAATTTTTTATTTAAAAAATAAACACAAATCTCTTTATAGAGTACTAGCAGAGCCCACGACTTCTTTTTAAATATTTTTTTATAAATTAAAATTTACCTTTTTTATTTCGGCTCATTTTGTAATTTAATTTTTACAAAGAAACATTATTTTTCAAATGTGGGCATTACATTCTGTCAGCATCTAATTTTTCTTGTTTTCTTTGGAGAACGTTCGCACACATTTGAAAAATAATTTTTCTTTGTAAAAATTAAATTAAAAAATGAACCAAAGCCAAAAAAAGTAAATTTTAATTGATTTATAATAATCCACGGTTCAGTCAGTGATAGGGAAAAAAAATAATTTTTTTTTAAATTTCCATCTACAAAAGTAAAATATTCTAACAGACCGTCTTGACGAGACATTGATTTGTTCAACCATTGAACTATTTCATGTGCGCACAGTAAAATTGCTTGTGAAGACCACCGTTGTCGATGTCATGTTCTTGTTTAAACAGCGTTGTCAGAACATTTGTTCAAACGATGTGTGCCATCAAACGTCACTTTAATTTAAAAAAAAACTAAATTGAGGCAATATTTAAGCTAAAAAGACTAAATTTTTTTATTCATATGTAACTGTATATGATTTAACAAAAAAAAAACAATTAAAAATAAATAAAAATATATTTAAAACTGTGAACAAACAATACATAATCATCGCCACGTTTTCTCCACATAAAAAAACATGAACAATTTAATGTTTCCTATTCTGGCGACGTTTTGTTCATGTGCAAACAAAGCAATGGCTCGTCAAGACGAAGTGTAACAACTGTTTTGTACCATTTTACCAGTAAAATTTGGTGCTTTCACAATGTACGAAAAAAAAGTATTCTATATATGAGCCAAGGAACAGAAAAATTCCAAAAATAGTTGTTTTGTATTCCATAATGATAATTATTTACACCAACTAGAAATTAGTTCATGTACAGAAATGATCCAATTGTAGTTTTATTATATATACTTATATATAATGGAATGAAATATTTATTTTTTTTAAATACTGGCCAGGCTTTCGTAGATTCTATGGAAAAACACGTTTTATTTAAAAATTTTAGATAAAATTCCCTCCAGAGCCATTTACTTAAAAGTACTTTTTATTTGCAAATAAACCAAACTTGTATTTGACATATGACATATGGTAACAAAAACAAAGATTAACACATTATTGTGATTGAAAAATTAAAAACAAAATATATGACATTTGCTGACGCCTGTAAGTAAAAAAATTATTGAAAAAAAGAAGAAAACGCGCAGAAATTTATTTTACAAAGCAAATGCCTTTTTGTTTCATAAAATTTAGTGAAAAAAATTGTACGACTTTATTAATTTACAATAATTAACTATAAGAAATCAAGGTGAAAGCTTAAAACACAAACCAAAAATGTGTGATACGGCTGATAATTTAGATGAATATATTGAATATGAATTTGCACGCGATTGTATAGAAATTGATGGAGACTGTGAAGATGATGATGGAGTTGAAGATAATGATGCCGTATATAACGATCAGCAAAGTCATCTTGTTCCACAAAGTGAACACTTGCCAGGGGAAGTTTTTCTATATGACAATGATTACGAGATTGTTGAAGAGTTAGAGGAGGACTTTGAGCAAGTTTTAATATCGGACTCTGCATTAGAAATTAAAACTGAAGTATTAGAACAGTCAGAACAAGAGGAAGATAAAGTTTTTAAGCAGGAATTAATGGATCAGGATGACGAAGAACAACATTTGATAGAAGAGGATACAGCAAATGGTTATGGCCAAGAGGAAGAATACCAAGAAATCGAGTATGAAGAAATCGGCTTAAATGATGAAGATGTAACCAATACAGAAACTAAATCGTCAATATCGGATCAAAAAAATACACCTAAAATTGAAAAAAACAAAAGGCCTCCCCCAAAGCCCTGTTCCGAGGACAAGGGACCTAAAGGAGTAGCCAGAAGATACATGTTGTATGACGAACTAATAGCCACAATTGTAGACTATGATCCTGATGGTACACCCATTGTAGAATTCTCAGTGTCTAACAATGATGATGATGAAAAGTTACCCATGGAATGTGGCATTTGTCCAGATGTAATGGTCAAGTCAAAAATACCATTACATTTAAAGACACATCTTGTGCCTGGCACTAATCGCTATCAGTGTATTTATTGCGATGAAACCTATAAGGATTGCAAATATTTAGCGGGTCATGCCCGCCGCCACATGGGCATAAGACCCTATGTGTGTGAGCTGTGTAAATTATATTTTTCCACAAAGCAGGACCTACGGGTCCACAATCAAAGGCGCCACCAGGAGAAAGATCATATTTGTGAAGTGTGTGGCAAAACATTTGCCCAAAATACTCAGCTGAAAAGACACCGAGAAGCCACACACGAAAAAAAGCGAAGATTTAAATGTGATATTTGTCCTAAGTCATACTACAAAAATTTCAGTCTTCAGGAACATATAAGAGCTGTACACATGGGCAAGCGTCGCATTATAGTGTGTCCATTTTGTGGCATGCAGTGTCGCGATGCTCACAAAATGGCCAGACATCGCAAACAATATCATTTGCATCAAACACACTTTGAGTGTCATATTTGTAATGAGGAGTTTACCGATATCAATTATTTTGATGCCCATAAAAGATCCATACAATGTCGCAATAATACACGACGTAAACTGGAAGAGGAGGGTATGCTGCAACAAAAGCAGGAAGAAGAACAGCTACAACTTCAAGTTCAAACCCAACAAACAAACAACAGCAAAGTATCCAAACATCAAATTCTATTGGAAAACGACAGCAGCCAACAATATTCCCAAAACTCAGATGACCAACAACACCTTAGTTATCAGTTAGATGAAAATCAAGAACAACAGCAACCTCACATAGACGATGATACTATAGAAACAGTACAAATGATCGATGAATGTGATTATAAACAATTAATATCTTCATCACCAACCGAACATCAGGATCATACAGGACCTTTTATTTTAAATAATGATCTATTACAACCTGAAAAAATCGAAGAAATTTCTTCGGATGAAGTAGGGGATGATGAAGAGTTAGTTTATGAAATAACCATAGATAATAACGAATAATTTTCCCTATTTTTGTTTTACACATTTTTTTTCTACTCCTAACGTATAGACACTTATATTGTTTTTATTGATTTAGTTACATTTTAAATTAAATAATTTAAAAATATATTATATATAAAAATTAATTTGTGTTTCTTTTTAGTTATTTATATTAATATTTTATTATATTTTCAAGAACTGATACTGATGGTACAGAAATTATTTTGTATGAATAATTAAATAAGTTGATCGAAAAATTAGTTAATCCATTTTTGTTGCACAAACTGTCGCACGCGCAAGCACAATTTTTATGCACAACACCAGTAATTCAAGTGAAAAGAAAGTGCCATATAATTTTGAGAATATAAAGGAAACACTCACGACATATAGTTTTATTCTAAACTGTAAATTGTATTTCGAAAAAAAAATTTTCTGGGGTCAAAAAATCCCCTTTTTTATAGTTTTAATTGTTATTGTTATGAATTGACAATTCGCCTTGGTCTCCGCCATGGCGAAATAATACTAGGTGGTCTCGATAGCGAATTCATTGATTTTCGCCGAAACGTGAAGTGTCAGACGCCATATAAAAAAATTATACTCACTTTTTTATAAATGGAGTTTGACATTTCAGGTTTTGAGCAAAATTAATGAATTCGCCATTGCGACAACCTGGTATTGATTCCCCTTGGTCTCCGCTTTGTATTATTTTGAACTTTTTAAAAAAATAAAATATATATCAAGGCGAATTAATTACCAGGTGGCAGCGTAGGCGAATTCAGTACTTTTTGCTGGTATACACGACTGTCAAACTCCATATATAAAAAATGTACACAAATTTTTTATATATGGAGTTTGACAGTGGTGTACGCCAGCAAAAAATACTGAATTCGCCTACGCTGCCACCAGATAATCGATTCGCCTTGATATATATCTTGTCCCATGGCGAAATAATACTAGATGGTCTCGATAGCAAATTCGTTGATTTTCGCCGAAAAGTTAAGTGTCAAACACTATATAAAAAAATATACAAATTTTTTATACAAAGAGTTTGACATTTCAGGTTTTGGCGAAAATTATTGAATTCGCCATTGCGACCACCTAGTATTGATTCGATTTGTCTTGTCCTATTTAAAAAAATAATTTTTCTATGCCGTCCACAGTCTTTTGTTGTATAGTGTACTTGGTTTTCATTAAATTTTATAAATTGTGAATTCGCCTTAATACAAACAATATCTAAAAAAATAGTCTTTTATACTGAAATCGCCAAGGTACATTAAGTTTACTTGGTAGTAGCGGCTTAAAACATGACGTTTTATCGTTGCATTGTGCGAATAAAAGAGTGTAAAATATAATTACCATAAAGCTAAACTCTTATTTTGTTTTGCAAATACTTTTTATTGGAGTTTTTCGAGTTTCGTAAAAAAACCTAGTAAATAATAAATAACTTTGACATATTTATTTATTAGTTCAGTTTAATAATACAAAGCATCAAGGCCAAAATGTTAATTCCTTAAATCTAATTTTATCAGGTATGTCACACATACCGATCGAAATGGTTTCAATTCCGTATTAACAATTCCGATCGAGATTGTTTTACCTTCTTCAGATTCCGATCGATTTTGTTTATTCCTGAAAAGTATTGAATCTCTACAATAAGGCTAATCTAAGTAGGACACATCATAATAGTAAATTTAATAAACGCAAATAACAAAATTTCAAACAAACTAAATTCCACTTTGAAATTTGAAAGTGGTTTCATTGCGAAGAAATTTTTCGTTTTTAGTTTTCTGAAGAAGCAATTTACGAAATTTAAACTACTTTCGATCGGAATTGAGTTCTGCGACAAGCCAGTATATTAACCAAATTCCGAACAACATTTTAAAACAAAATTAGCTTCCCAACCAAAATATATATAGCAAACAACAAATTATATACAACTACACGCCAGCTGAGCGGACGACAATACCTAGTATAATAAATGTACCAAAGCGAATTAATTACCAGGTGACAGCATAGGCGAATTCTTTTTTTTTTTTTTTTTTTGTAATCATTACTGTCGAACTCCATACATAAAAAATATATATATATATATTGATTTTTTATAAATGGAGTTTGGCAGCCTAGGTCACAATTTTTTTCGTTTGTGGTTTTTTCTTCTTCGATTGTCAAAACTTATAATATTCTGTAGTACTTCTTTATTTTTATACAAATACAAAATGTACTTATTTCTTTCGCGCTGTTGTATTCTTTGTCGCCGTGAGTTTACCTGTTATGAGTTCGCCTTAGTAATAAAATTAATACTTAAATAATCAACCTTGGGTAACGGGTATCTAATACCTTTGATGTCATCTGTTATTTGATGTTGTTCTTTGATATACATACTGCATTTTATACTAATAAAAAAGAAATTCAATTTATAACTTTCGAAGGTTCTTAAGAAAATGCACTGTTCAACAAAACCTCCGCACATAAATGGCAAAGTAAAGAATCGTTATAACCAAGTGCCGCCTTCTTACAACGCGGGAATACATTTCGTATCTGCACCAAATGTTTCCAATTCGGGACAGCTGCAACTCAATAGGAAATATATAAACAATGTGGGAAATATAAATGAAGTTTCAGTTTTACAATATCACAGGACTAGCAATTTGCAAATTAAGGAAGTAAATCATTTTCAAAATCTAAGGCACCAGCAACAACAGGCTTTTGTCTATAAAGGTCCACAATTTCACAATCATTTAAATCCAAACTTCCAACAAAAACTACCATTTACACATCCAGTGCAAAGAAAAATATTTAAAGAACAAACAATACCGGCAAATGTTTTGCAGCCGCCTTTTAAACAGGTGGAGTTCAACAGCAAAATAACTAAAGAACTTCAAAATCAACAAGAAGCAAATAAATTAAATATTAACCCCAATATTAAAGTTGTGCCACTAACATATATTAAAGTACCTACAAAAAAACCAACAACAACATCTAGTAATCAAGAAGAAACTAAATTAACCAATGAGGAGACTTGTAATGTAAATCTTATAAAGCAGCATAAACAAGTTCCTGAAAATGTTCAACTAGCAAAAGAAAACAATGTTGAAGCGTCTAAAAGTCAAAATGAAGCAGAATTTCCACAGGATATGGAACAAGTACTCAACATAAATAATGAACTAACTGAAGTAGATGCTAGCACTGACGCTATTGATAATTCAACAAAAAATGCACGAGAAAAAACGCCAATGTGCTTGATCAACGACTTGGCTAGATTTAATAAAATTTCCTTTCAGTATCGTCTTACGAGTGAAAATGGTCCAGCACATTGTAAACGCTTTACAGTGACACTCAAACTAGGAGACGAGGAATATACAGCAGAAGGTTTCAAAATCAAGAAAGCCCAACATTTAGCTGCTAAAGAAGCAATAGAAAAAACAAAATACAAACATCCTAAACCTAAAACAAATCGTCGTACTGATGAAAATAATGCTTCGAAATCAAATATTACACCCACGGTCGAACTAAATGCGCTAGCAATGAAGCTTGGACAACAAACTTATTATATTTTTGATCCGCGACAAATGGAAAATAATTCAAATTATAGACCACCAAATTCTCAAATGCTTGAAACAAATAAAGCAATAACGCAACAAACAACAACTGGTGCCGTGGAGAATTTACTACACAGTGGCAAACAAATTCAAACACTTAATTATAAACGACAATTTTTACCCAAATTTCAAAATCGTTATGCTGCACCATTTCAGCAGCCTCTACAAAATTGTTCAGCTTCTGCTGGTTGCACATATTTTCCACCTACAACACCCTGTAAAATAACTCTCATAGTTGGTACAAAACAGTTTGTAGGTGTGGGCAGAACTTTGCAACAAGCCAAACATGATGCTGCCTCAAATGCCCTACAAGTATTAAAAGAACAAATGCGTAATGAACAGCTGGAAAATCATAATAATGACAGTACGGAAGACAATGATAGTAAATCTCCCATATCATTGGTTTTTGAAATCGGTATTAAACGGAATTTACCAGTGGACTTTAAGGTTTTACGAGAGCAGGGACCAGCTCATATGCGAACTTTTGTTACTGCCTGCATAGTAGGCGACATAGTGACCGAAGGTGAGGGTACTGGTAAAAAGATATCGAAAAAGAAAGCTGCTCAAAAAATGCTAGAAGAGTTGAAAAAATTACCTCCTCTCACGCCTGTAGCTTCCCCCGTCAAGCGAGTAAAATTAAAAATGCCCAAAAAAGGTAGTGGCAGTCAGTCCAAAAATATAAATCTAGTAGAAGCTAACGAAGCTGTAGATAAGCCACGCCATAAAAAAGCAGTGACAGAATCAGAAGCAACAAATCCCATTAACAAACTAATTGAATGGCATCAAAATAGAAAGGAAAAAGAGCCGGTGTTTAAATTAATTTGTGAAAATGGTAAAGAAAATTCACGAAGAAAACAGTTTGTAATGGAGGTGAGTTCAAATAATATTACGGCACGCGGTGTAGGCAGCAACAAAAAACTGGCCAAACAAGATGCAGCACATAATTTTCTTATGGCTATAGCAGAGGCTGAAAAACAGCCACAAGAAGCTACAGCACCAGAAAATTGTAGCTCCACAACATCAACTAACAACAACGGTGAAACAGAGAAAACTTTAAATAAAACAAGTTCTCAAAACACCTTGAGAGAAGAAGAAGAAACTTCCAAAAAACTATTATCAAATAAAGAGTCATGTGAAGAAGAAGAGAACACGGTTATAACAACAACGACAAAAACAAATACTTGTTCCTCTACATCAACAACTGTTACAGCTAAAGTTTCGAACGAAACCACAAATATTTCGTCGAAAAGTAAAAATCTTTACATGAAAGATCAATTGATATATTTGGCTAAACTTTTAGGTTTTGAAGTTGAATTTTCTGATTATCCTAAAGGCAATCACAATGAATTTCTTTCTATTGTTATGCTTTCAACAAATCCTCCACAAATTTGCCATGGATTTGGTGGTAATGCAAAGGAATCTCAGGAAGATGCTGCTAAAAATGCTTTAAAAATACTGAGTGAAATGGGTTTGAATAATGCTGTTAAAGCATAATTTGTTAAATTTTCAATTATTATTTATTAAAAAAAAATAATCAGTAATAATGTTAAGTATTAAATTGGTTTGATATTTAAATAAGTTATAAAAATCAAATACATGAGCAACCTCAAAATTTTGTTTGCATATTTATTATATAAAATTTATTTTCTTCCTCTACTTTCCATTTTTATTAAAATAAATTGTTCCGAATTATGAGTAAAAAATTTGTTTTATTTTTGTAAAAGGGACAGTTAATGTGAAACTGTTATTCACAACGAAAGTAACACGTGAAATTGTCACCACCCTAAAAGCAACTTTGGATGTTTGCCAATGGAAGATGAAGATAAAGAAGATTTTTATTTTATTTATAATATAAAGCTCAACAGGGCCAAAAATAACAATATTACGTAGGAAATTACACCTGAGACCATACACAGATATAATAGTACAATGTACCATCTTCATACAAGTACAACCAAACATTTTTATTAAATGATTTGTTTTAGTTAAAATATACCTACATAAGCTTTAGTTTCGTCTAGGCAAAACAATCTTTTTTTGCTTTTAACTGTAAGAAATCTATTCTTAGTTAGCTAAGATTTTAATCAATATATTTTTTAACGAAAAAATAATGTCAATTTTAGAGACAAATTTTTATTTAAAGGGATGTTGCCGATATTTTGTGATGGCGATATGAATACTTTATGGCCAAATAATTCTTCGTTAGTGGTTTTAGTGCTGTTAGCGGAGTAACTTAAGATTAAACAAACAATAAAATTACCTCGCCCATTCACCTGGGGATATTTGCGGCACAGACACAGACGTTTATCTATGCTTTGCGGTATAAGAAGGCAGTAATTCATACAACTTGTGTTCTAAACCGTAGACGAGTTTATCATTTTGTGTAAATGTTGAGATTCGATAATGTACAAAACTACATTCCAACTCTTTCCATCATATTTCTGCTTCTTTTTTAAGTTTACTGGTGCCATGGCTACAAAACGTTATGTCTTCTAAAATTATAATTTAAGTCATTGCTTTCGATGTGATATAAATACGTTCTAAATAGAATCAATATAATGTTTTTTTTCTGTTGATTGTTTCACTAATATTAATAACATATTCAAAACATTTAAATCAGTTTGATTTAAATTCATGTATATTCTTCTTATAAAAGTCTGGCACTCAGTATAAACTGATATCCCATATTCAGAGATGTAAAGTTAATCTTTCTTCATGTTAATTTAAAATTTAATTCAAAATAACTTCTAACTGCCAGAATTCATTATCAAACGCAGTGGTACAATTTAATCACATGAATTCTACATAGACATGTCATTAGAGGCATGTCGTTCGTTTTTAACAGCATTGTACTACCACGTTGACGTTCTGCAAGGAAAAATGTAAATCTAAGAAGTAGATCAACATGTTATTAAAAAAACATTTTAAAATTAGCTTACAAAATCTACAACACTTAAGCATATCTATATCAAGGCAAATTTATACCAGGTGAATGCATAAGCTTTTATGTTTTTTGTTTTATTAAAAATTTATTCAGCTTTTAAAAATCGTCTGGCAACCTGTTTGTTTGTATTTCAATATATTTTTAGTGGCTTTCTTATTTTTAACAAAATTTTACAAAAACAAAATACACGTAAAAGCTAAAACATATGTTGACCGCACGGTCTGATGAAATCACCTGTTCAATTCGCCTTGATCTTTATCAAGTAGATGCAAGTCTACAACAAATACAACATTAAAACAATCCAAGCAATAAAAATTTGAAAAATAGGAAAAAAATCCATTAAGTGAAAAAACTGAGGCTCGCCTTTATTTTTTGGGTTATAGGCCTCTGAACTTTTTAAGGAAAAGTACGATTGTGCACTATATTTTTTAAGACGTCAAGATGGGTATCATTTAAAAGTTTTAAAGGAAATCTTTCAGGAATTACTAACATTTTTAAAAACTGCTTAGCCCATTAAGAGCCGATTACATTTTTATGTAATTTTTTCTTTTCTTATTTTTTTATTCTTTGTCACCTCATATTTGTCTCTTTATATATGGTGCAGGGTATATACGATTCTGCATAGCCACTT
This sequence comes from Cistogaster globosa, assembly GCA_937654795.1. Lineage (NCBI taxonomy): Eukaryota > Metazoa > Arthropoda > Insecta > Diptera > Tachinidae > Cistogaster > Cistogaster globosa. The sequence continues at coordinate 7,849,428 of OW569406.1, forward strand.
ATAAGTTTGTTGAGATAAATACCTCAGATCTTTTCCCATGTGTAGAACCAATGCAAAATGTCATTATCTGCATATCAGAGTTGTATAATCACTTGCATCTTTTCTTTGTGACAGTTTGGCACTTTAACACACTTTTCTTGCATTTGATCTCATCTAACTTTCTTGTGCGTTTGTGTTCTGGGCATTAATAAGTACAAAAATACTTACCTTGCTGTTCTTTATCTAGATTTAAAATAATGATTTATTGTAATATGTTTTTTTTATTGTTTTTTTCTGCTTTATAGTTTTATTTTATTAATAAATTTGTTTTATCTTTTTTAATTCTTATAAGTATATTTTATTTGCTTATTTGTTCATGATATACATAATATATAATTTTACGAACATTTAGTTCATTTGGATTTCTTAATACATTATTGTAATAATATATATCTACTATATATTTACTTTCGGGGTTTCATTTAATATCTTTAATTGAAATACGTTCTTTTTTAAACTTGAAAATTTTAAATCTAAAATTTGTTTTTTTGTTAGCATAAATATATACGTTTTGCTATTATTTATATTTGTTAGCATTTAATTTTTTTTTAATTTAATGTTTAAAATATGTCTGTCTGTATATAATATATAATAAAATTTCATATGATTTTTGTTTCTTCAAAAATTTGTGACATTTTTTTTTTCTTTTTTTGTTTTTAAAAATATATTTTTTCGTTTTACTTCTTTTTTTATATTTTGTAAATAGTACAGCGTTAAAGAACGCTTACATGTTAATATTTATAAAAATAGTTAAATTTCTTTAAGTGTATTCAATTTAATGTATATTTGAGGATGTATTTATTATTAACTAGGATGTCAGACGATCAAGTTTTCATTCAAGTTTTAAAATTTCTCTCATTTTTTAACCAATACACTCACACTTTAAAAACTTGCTGAGAATTTGCTTTCAAGTTTTCGTTCAATTGAGTCTTTCAAATTGCATTCAAGAAAACAGCTGATTGACGTTTTTCCCTCTAAATTTGAATTAAAAATTCTGCTGTCAGTGTTTTCTTGACATCTTGCTTAAAAACTTGCTTTGAAATTGCGTGCAGCCTACGTCACAGCTTTCAATTTTTGTGAATTTTGACAAGCAGTATGTGTAAATTTCTTGAAAGAGAATTGAACAAAAACATGACCGTCTGACTGCACTGTAAGAAATTAAAAAAAAAAAAGTTAAAATAAATGAACGTTAATTTATAAGGTTTTGCTGCAAAAGAGTATTTGTGCCGAAGAACTAAAAAATTTACTAAAACAAATGTTGCTTAAAAATTTTACATGAAAGTTTAAATGTTGCTCTAAATGGTTTTGTTCTCTTCTATAATTTTATTTTTTACTTTTGAGTTTTAATAAAACATAATAAAAAAATAATGAAATTCGGTCCAAATATCTTAAAGTTTTAATTGGCAACGATGCAATAAAAAAATTGGCCTTATCCCGACTTTAAGTTTAAATATTTATAATTAAAAGTTTATTTAAAAATTGTTTTATTTAACTTTATTATTATGATATGTGATCAAGTTAAAAACGCTTAAACACAATTTATTAATATTTTCATAAAAGACTACGCATTGTTTGGGGAATTTAGCAGATGCAAATGTATGGCTGGAAAACTTAAAAAGAGTCAAATGCACGACACAAGCGGTTTGACAAACATTTTCATTTAATTCTCTAAAATAAAATAGTCGTCATTATGTTTGTTAAAGTAATTCAGTACTGCAATAAACCAATGCAATGCCAAGGTTTAAAATTGAAAAGTAAAATAATATTTCAACCTTTTTCCTTAACGAAAATGCACAGTGCCGGACTGAATTTTTGGCGCAGTTAGTTTCTTTAAGCAAAACATGAACTTTCTCGTAAAAAATATAAATTTAAAATATAAATGGAAAAAATGAATAAATGCGCCACTGCTACCAACTGGTACATGATGACACCCTGGTCCACATTATTTTTAGAACTTTTTAAAAGAAAAGAAATTGAAAAACTACTCAAAAAGGTTGCAGAAGTGAGGTTAAAAGCGAATGAAAAAACTGCAAAAAAAAAAAAAAAAAACAAACGCCTAACACAAAATTGGTAGTCAAGGTCTTACTTTTTATTATTATTAAAGCAAGACGCAAAACTATTGAGCAAAATATGCCTGACGTATTTAAAAAGGACTGTTTTGCGGTATATAGTTTAGTGCTTTCTATCAAAATTTTGCGGCAGTATTATGTGAGATTTTCAAAGTCTTTCTCACACAAACAATAGTATCATGATTCAAGCCGCAGCAGCAAAGAGCGCCGTGAACGAAAACAAAATTTTATTTCGTTTGCCAAAACGCTTGTGTGATTTATTTTGAGCTTAAATACATTTCTTGTCACTTTTTAAACTGTATCTTACTTGTATATTTTATATTTTATTTATTTTTTATATATATAAATTTTTTTAATATGAAAATATTTGTTGTATAGGATTTTTTATTATATTTTATTTTATTTATTTTGTTTTGGTTTGGTTTGAATACTTAATTATTATTTTGTTGATTTAGTTTGGGTTTTAAAAAAAAAATCTTTTTGAGTATAAAAGTTGATTTTGAGGTTTGTTATTTTTTTTTTTGAGGTTATGTTTTGAACAAATGTTTTAGGGTTGTTTTTATATCAATCTGGATTATTTGGGTTTAAAAATCGCAATTAAAAATTAATAAACAGTTTTGGAACTTGTTAGAAAAGAAATAAATTAAATAATTTTATTAAAAGTTAAAATAATTTTAAAATTTTATGACTTAACAAAAATATTAAAATAAGTTTTTTTAACAAATAAAACGAAAGAAAACATGTATTTGTGGACTTTTACCAGACTTTAATTTTGATTTATTTTATGCAATAACTTGACTTTCTTGAGTTTAATTCAGCTCTTTTTTTGTCATTTATTAAATTTCATAATAATTTAATTCTTAACTTGTTTTGTCAAAGATATAATTTTTTACAAAAAGTACTGTTTTAAAGATAAAGTTATAATAATAAACGATTATATATGTATTAGCATTTAAATTTTTAATTTTAAAACGAAGGAACACAACCTACATAAGTTCCTAAATTTCCCATTGGGTTTGAAATTTTAAAATCTCAATGAAAATTACAAAGTTGCATTTCTTATTATTTTTAATACGACTAATAATTTTTTTTAATATTAAATTTGAAATTACAAACATAATGCTAGATTAATCATATATATTATTTAACATCTGATATTTAATGACTTTTAACAATGTAAAACTTTTCGCCTCTAAAACTTTCTTGTTAACAGCTGTCAAAATTACAAGACACTATTTTCTTGCAGTTTGTTTTTATATGTGTATGTATGTACATCTGACATGTTTTACATGTTTACATATGTGAAAACAAACTAATATCTAATTTCGTTAAGAATATTAATTGTAGAGCACTTTTTTATAAAGTTTGCTTCAGATTGCTTCAACAACATTGTCCTTGTGTAAAGAAAAAAAATCTTAGTATTTACTATAGATCTGTATGATTACTGCCCTAAACATTGAAGTTTCGTACTCCCTGTAAAATTTCAGTTACATCATTTTCATTATGCCTAAAAAGTTTTTACAGTGCAAAATGCTTGTTTTATGTTAGATAAATAAACTACCTTTTTATACAGCCTTGATTAAAAGAGTAATTTAAATGCAACTTTGAAAAAAATTTACCAAAAAAGTTTGGTACTTGTAAAAACCGCCATTAATTTTTATTCCCGTTACCTTCGAAAAAAAAATTCTTTCAATTTTTCATAGTGCATTCGAGTACTTTATCATTTTAAAACTACAAAATATTAGTTTTTTAAAAATTATTGTAATTTACAATAATGACGCGTAGTAAAGCGATTACATCAAAAACGTTATCATCCAAAAATGAAAAAAAAAAAGTTATACATAAATATCATCAGAACTGCATTTAGCCAAGTGAACTGTTTAATATATTGTGCAATTTTATTGAAAAAAAAAAAAATACGATTTTGCCAAATTTTAGGAATTTATTAGAATTAAGCAAAATGGTCATTGGCTATTGAAAAATCTATAGGGCGTAAAACTGCGAGGAAAAGTTTGAAAAAGATAGATTACAGTTTTACAAGGTAAAAAAAATAGGTTGACATCTATAACTTAATAAAAAAGTTAATACTATTCAAGGCAAAAGAAGAAACGAAAACGTTTACTATGGGCGAAAGAGCGGCAAACAGGGATTCAGAAACGGTGGAATTCTGTTATTTTTAGTGATGAATCGCGATTTGAGTTATGTGTAGGTGAAGCAGATTCAGAAGTTATTTAAACAAAGAAAGAAGCATATCACAAAGAATTCCTAAAGCGAACAGTTAAATTTCCTGCAAGCGTAACGATCTGGGGTTGCATGTCCACCAAAGAATTAAGTCAGCTATGTTTTTTAGAAAATACAGTTAATGCTATATGTTGCATTAATATTTTCAGGCAAAACTAATGCCATCAATACATAAAATATAAAATTTTCATAAATTTATCTTTCAACAAGACGGCGCCCCAAATCATACAGCAAAAATAACAAAAATGTGGATAGAAGAAAGCAATTTTAAAGTGCTGATTGGCCGTCTTCCAGTCCAGACCTAAAGCCGATGGAGACAATAATAAAACGCCATTTAATAAATGACTCACAAACAAATATTTTCGGATTAAAAGCAAAAATTTACGAAATTTTGGTGAAATTTGGAGTGTAAAAGGAGTGCCAGAGGAGATGTTACTTAATATTAAATTATCATTGAAATGTCGTACGAACCTTTATTGGTCAACTCTAAAAGAAATTGTTTTAAAATACTTTCGTTTACGGTACGTTTAATTCAAAATCAAAAGCGTTAGCCTCTTGATAGCTGCTAAGATTTTAATTGTTAGAAATAATTAATCTGCATTGAGGTAAAAATTGTTTATAAACTTTTTGAAAGAAACTTCCAAATGATATAAAATAGTAAGAAGAAACAGATAACAGGACAAGCTTTGGAAAGATGGTCTTGATCACTGGCAAGCGCGGGTATCAATCCGAACGGTTGTAGTGTTTTCACATTACACTGAAATTTAGTGCTTACGAGATGTCGAGCAAAATCTATTTTTTTATGCTTATTACAAATGGGGAGAAAAATATTGTGGGGTGAAAACAAGAACATCTTCGAAGAAGGAAAATTTTCTGCTAACTGTTAATCATGAATTAAAGTCAATGCTGCGAAATCAGTGTAGCCTTATTCAGGTTGAGCATTTATGCATTAAAAGAGTTTCAAGCTTCCTATTTTGGCAAATAGTATACGGGCTGATATACGAATTCATGGTAAACTCCTTTTCTATACGGGATAACAAGTCATTCCAACTGGAAGTCTCTCGATTAAGTGTTGTACGATTATTAATATTTTGTAGAAATCGTTTAGGACAGCTCAGACCGAATGGGGTGATCCTGATTGATTACGAGGGGTCTCTAGCTCTTTTGGTGGCAGCTCTTACGGGGTACTTTACGCCTGGTACGCATGGCTAAATACTATTTCTCCTATGCTTCTTCAGGCACTTTCTAAAAACGAGATAAATTACTTATCTGGGCCCCAAATTGGTTTACCACTGCTCGTAATAAACTCTTTGTCGGATATCTAGCTTAAACGAAATTGCAAGCCATTCCAACCTGGAACACTTAAGGGTTCTGGAACATGAAAACGTACCGAGAATTGTATGTGGTAGCGAACTTTCAAGATCAGAAACCCATTAACAAGATCTGGAAACTGGTCACCCAGTCAGAATCCCATTTTAGCATTGCAGGACTTACATATAGCACTTTCTAAGAAACATGCGGATATCGTTGGCACTCACAAACTTTTTAGACTTCATCGTAACAGGGATAAAATCATTTAAGTTGTGTCCACTAGAACACAAGTAGGCCAGTTTTTTCATACGAGCAAACAGCTGACGATTACATTTCTTATAGAACTAGAAGCACGGTTATGCAACTAAAAAAAAAAACTTTACCGCTATTTTAGCGACAAACTTGTTTAAAATTGAAAGCGTGCTGGAAGTAAAACAAAAGCAAAGAAAATATTTACAACCTAATTATTTTATAACTGACTGACTATATGCCACTTAAAATTGATTTAAAAAAATTATGTATTTTATCACTTTTAAAAACTAAAACAGAAACAAATATTTTAACAATTTATAGTTTTAAGCTTAAAGCAAAATATTTTCTTTGAAATAGTAAAGCAGTATTAAAATTTCTTAAAGCTTAAAAGTAAGAGTTGAAAATAAGGAAACAATATACTTATATCTCGAAAAGAAAACTAATTTTAAAAAAGTAGACTTAAATTAAAAGGAAAAAAAAAAAATAATATGAAGGATATTTTTAGCGTAACCTATAAAATTTGTCAAATTTGTTGTATTTTTTAAGACATAGAACTGCAGGGCAAACGTGGTGAACCCATTTGTGTAAGAACACGATCCAACCACTGCAACGGACCATTCAAATGCAATTCAATCCAGCAGGGTGTAGAAGTAACAGTCTGGCGACGATATTCGGCACCCCAACCTTTGACAAATGACATGCGTATGGTGCACATGCGTGTCAACTGATAGACAGCTTCAAAGCCTTGAGACACCGATTGTGATAGGAGTGCGGCAAATTCCTGATTGTTAAAGATTTTCAAATTACAACCAGGTGGTATTTTACAAACGGTGGCGGGATGCCAACCATAACGCTGATTACAATTGGGTGACTGAACAAAGATCGAGGAATCGCTGAGACATTCGGCAAATACCTCACCGCCTATATAGTAAAGACGTACGCCTTTGCCAATATGACGGCGTGTTTGTTCGACTACATCATTTCGATTGACGTTGGAGAGTAGGCCCAGACAGAATCTTTCCGAATTCGAGGGATCAGTAAAACCATCAACTGTTATGGAGGGCTGGGAGGCATGAAAAGTCTCACCTACCCGAGTATTAAGCTCATAGTATGATATTGAACACCAAAAGGCTGGCTCATGATACATAACAGGGGCTGAGTCGGTAGGAGGTGTTAAGCGTGACATATTCATGTTGTCATTGGGATCAACAGGATCACCATCTTCACTCATATAGCCGGGAGGAGGAGTGCCAGTATTGGGCATACTATTACTGCCCACACTAAGAACACTTGACTGAGAGTCCATGTTGCAAGCACCGGGTGGTAGATTATTTGTGGTCATTTGTTGTTGCTGTTGCTGCGGCTGAGAAGAGTTGGCACTCATATTACTGCCACTAAAAAATGACGATGGCGAATGTTGTTGATATTGTTGCGATTGCTGCTGCTGCTGCTGTTGTTGTTGTTGTAATTGACTGCCACCACTGCCACCTATTTCCATATACTGTGGCGGGCTCAATGAAGCACTACGAATAGTGGCTGCATTATATTCTGTATTATTTGGTATCTGATGTGTATGATTATCCAGCGGATAGTCCACTATACTATCTGGAGGTGTGGGCAATGATTTCGGAACCAATATTGATAATTCCAATTTCTTGTAATGATAGGGATTTATGCAAATTTCATCTTTTCGCATATGAAAAGCATATTCGCAATGATCTAAAGCTTTAAGTTCGTTCTGCGACTGCAAATCGGGCCAACGCCACAAGCGACAATAGATGACATGTGGCAGACCCTTGCGTAGGTTTTCGCCTGAAGCTGTGGGTTTACTACGCGGTACTGTAACACACCTGGTATTAGGATTTTGTGTGGATATAGCTCTTTCCAATTCTTCCAACGAGGAGTTCTTTTTGATCTTTTTCGCTAAATTTTTAACAGCCTTTTCAGACCACTTGCCTTCGACACTGTCTTCGTTACACTTTTTTAATGCCAATAAACGTTTAACGACTTGTGGAGTAAATGGCAACATTTCACGTGGCCCCCTTTATGTTTTGCCCTGTTGTTTTGTTGTTATCGTTGCGTACAGCTTTTGTTTGGCTGTGTTGATTGCGCAGTTTTGCGGCAGCGTTATTTCAATTATTAATTTTTGAGCTTCTTTGAGATTTTATTAAATCCAAATTTTTATTTTATTTACATTTGCGTTGTCCGTTCGCTATTAAATAAATCTATTGAACAAAAATTATATAGTTCGAGTAAAACAAAATAAAAAAAGTTAAACAAATGAATAATGATAAAAAGCCAAGTACCTATCCAAGTATTTTTGAAAATATCGAATGTAATAATATATAAAATTTTCAATTGAACAAAATTTTAAAATCTTATTTTTTTATTCTTCCCATTAAACAATTAAAGAGAAGAAAAGGAAGTCAAAGAAAATAGCTTCTTATTCCTTCATTTTTTACAGGTTCAGCAAACTTCATAAGACTATGAGCCTTTCTTAACTTTATATTTTTAATTGATAAAGAAAAAACGCTCAGCATAACCGGCTCTGGAGTATTAAAAACACGTTAAAAAAAGAAAGAGGTAAAATGATACATCTCTGTGATTTTTGTATATATTTTAATCAAGAGTAGCGGATTCCCACTCGTTTAATTTTCTTGAAGCAAATTTTATCTTCGCAGACGGGAGAGGAGTGCAGAATTAGTTTATTTATCTTTTATTCTTTTCCACAAAAATCAGAAATGATGCAAGGAAAATTGACGTACGGTAAATCGGTACTCTGAAAATAGTGATTGGATTTTTATTGTACTATTCTAATTTACTAAATTGGTTGATTAAATAGATGATGTTTTAAGCTTACGCGGATAAAAGATTCAGCAATCCAGCTTAAGTCTGAATTATCAAAATCATTTGAAAATAATTGTACTCTCCTAATAAAATCAGAAATAACAAATTTGTTTTAATAATAACAATGCTGACTTCTTTAAATAAAGTATTTTTAAATAAAGATTTTTCTTCAAAATCATCTGGCAGCACTGAGAATTGTGTACCTATTCATTTTGTAGACAAAGCTTAAGCATAATCGGGCAAAACACCACGTCTATCTCTAAATATTTCACGTCATTTGGAACAATAAAGTAAATCCAACCAAAAAAACAAATACAAGGGCGATAGAGAATTAAAGAAAAAGAAAAAAAAAAAAAACATCAAGTAAAAAAACTGACGCTCGTCCATATTTTCTAAGTGACGGGCCCCTGAAATTTAAAAATTTTTTAAATATCAGTCTGGCTATAATTTTAAAGCTTTTGAAGAGATCTTAAGAAAAATGCTAACTAAACTATATTTACATAGATGGTGGAGAGTATATAAGATTCGGCATAGCCGAATATAGCGCTCTTACTTTTTTGTATTTGCTATTGTTTACTTACTCTTCCTTACGCAACCTTATTCTACGAGAACAATTTTTTTATTCTCCGGCGAATGTGCTTTGTGGAAAAGCCGACGAATAGGCTGCTTGCGTATTGTTAAATTCGTTCTTTTTTGTTTGTTGCAGGGGTTAAAGCCTGGCCAACCTGATTTAAAGTCAACCTGTTTCCTATCACTACTTCAGCACACTGAACAATGTGACATAAAAAATACTTTAAATATTGTACTTTTGCTTGGGTATTGTAATATATGGATTAAAAAGTTTTTCTATTAAAGTTTGAATAAATATTCTAAAATATTTATTTCATTATTCTTTTCTTTTTAATAAAGCACTAGGTCAGGTTTAAAATAATAAAAATATTGTTTTTTATTTATTTTTTCAATATTTCGCCACACCGTTGGGTGGCATCTTCAGGAAACAGGAAACAAATTTATTAAAATTTGGTTATTTCAAATACAAACTATTAATTAATACTATTAATTAATAGTTTGTATTAATTAATACTCGATGCGCCTTGATAATGACAAAAATTAAAACAATAAAGTACTCAATATTATCTTGTAGTGTATGGGTACCTTTACAGTGTGTAATATAACCAGCCATTTGTAAAAACAGTGTAGTCTGAAAGCAGCTTAAATAAGTTCATACTTCTTTGGGAAAATACGGAAACAATAAGGGATTTTTAATAATACAGAGCTGAATATGTCACCGCCAAACCAAAGAACCACAATGCAGAAAATTCAAAATAAGCGAAAACATTAGCCGGCTCTGCATATGTATCATATGTGCATAGAAAGTTAAAATAGAGTGTAACATATCGTAGAGTTGAATATAAACAACAACAAATACCCTGAGAAGATAAACACACAACAAAGAAAACATAAATGAATGAAAAAATCTCAAATATATACACATAGACCAAACTGTGTGGCATTGCGTATACTTTACGAAGAACAGTTACAAAAGCCGGTCGGTCTATCGTACAAAAAGCTTAATTTTTTGTAAAAACAATAACAAAACCCAACACTTATGCACACACATATTTATTCAAACAAATGTTTTTGATATATGATTTTTTTTTTAATACAAGAGATATGTTGTCTGGGTTATTTACTTTTTTTTTTGTTTTCTTTACGGTAGACATTCAATTTTCCTTCTAATTTCGGAAAATATGACCTTTTAACTCTGCACCGCACATACTTATTTTTTCAACATATAACTTTGAGCATCCTTGTCTGCAGAAACAAACATATTTGTTGGTTGTATATTTATTTCTCTACTTGCCTAATACTGTCGTACTTAACTTGTGATTAAAAATTGGTTTAAATGAAATGAAAATTAAAAAACAAATTAAACAAATAATTGTCTGTGCTTGCCTTTAATTTATATGCCTGTGTTTTACTACCTTTTATTAAGTTTTTTTTTTTTTTTTGTTCTTTCTTAATGTGTATAAAGTATCTTCACTTTTTTTAATTTTTTTATACGTTTTGCTATTTAATGTATATTACTCTTTTTGTATCCTCTGCCTTGTGTCCACCAACCTCCCCTTGATTCTGTCTGCGGTTACCTTCCTTATCTTTGTACGTATGTTCTTTTCTTTGTACAATTTTTGTCAGCACTTCACCACCTCTAATAATTCACACACAAAATTAACTAAGAGCTTTTTTAAGTTTTTCTAATTAGAATATCAGTTTTGTATAAATATATATTCTTTAAACAGTAATAATAGTTAAATTATTTTTTCAGATTAATTATTATTTTAATAAAAATTGTTATACGAACAAAAATGAAAAATAAAAATAATTATGGCTCGTATCAGACTTCAGAGTCAGATTAATGATATTTGCAATAATGATTATTTAGCGATTTTATTCTGACAGCTGACTAAAAAAGAAAACAAGTGATTTTTTGTTTTTTAATTTATCGAAAATTTTTACAGCATTGTTTTTTCGCTTATTTGCTGTATCTCCGTACATTTGCGCGAATGCGATTAAAAAAATAAAAATGCCATCAGAAATATATTTTAAAGACCAATCGATTAAGCAGATGGTTTTAAAAAAAGCTAGCCAATTTATACATATATTTTTACCTGCTTTAATTTAGCCTGTTAATTTAGCTATTAAAAATGATTTTTTTAGCTGTATGAGGAATCTAACGATTTAAGCAAGATGCCGCTAAATTTAAACAATACCGTAGCGGTAAAGTAACGATGTTTAGTCCGATGTTTCTTAAAATTTCAAGAAAACATGAATTGTAATAAAAACGGAAATAATTTTTACACCACAGAAAAATAACAATACACACACACTTTCTTTCGAATATTTTGAAGACAGTCTAGACGTCTACCCCAAGGAAGGAATTGTTATTATTTTTTACAACTAATACGTATTCCTTTACTGACTTGACAGGCTTGTCAGATATAAACGTGGTGTTGTTTAATATTAAAAAAATTTCTAATTTTCTGATAAAAGTCATATTTTTGCTGGTTTAACGCTTGCTTTTAAAGCAATCTCTTATATATATAAATTAATTTATATGTATGAATAATACGCCAGGTTTTATATTTGAAATACTGGTTTCCAATATTCTCGTTCTTTAAATAAGCACCCAAAATTTGCACAACGTATCTAATGTATGTTGTGAAATATTCTTTTCAAAAATGCATAATAAAACAATGCTATAATTCGGGTACATTTGACCGATAGCAATTTGGTACTTGATTCCTAATTATCGACATCAAAAGTACTTCGTATCCAAAGAAAACAATCGAATAAGTACCTGCTTTTACTGGTATCTTTTAATATCTTCTCTACTACAGGATTTTTACATTCAAATATTGCAGTTTTTCTGTATGAAAAAAATTTATAAATTTAAAGAAATATTATTAATTATTCAAAATAGTTGAAACATTGAAAGCTAAACATTTTTATGCTTAATACGTCGTCTTCAAAACAAAGTGTAATACTTAGAAATTTAGTACTAAAATTGTCCACTAAGATGTAAATGATCGTAATGTTTGTTGAAGATAGTTTTTTACTTGCAAAACGATTGTAGAAACCATGTTATTGTCAACAGTTGGTATCTCCAGATGCGGAGAGATATTTGTTACGAATAATGCCGATAAGTGGACGTTTGTTTGTTCACATTGCCAAAAGGCAACAAATGATATTGGTGTTTTTATTTGTCACATTAGATTAGACCACTTAAATGGTGCACAGAAGCAAAAAGTAGAAATAAAAACATCAAAAATGCCAATCTCAACTACACAAGTTAGCAATTTCTTGCAAAAGGATGATGCACAACAAATAAAAAACAATGGAAACAAAGAAGAAGCACAATCGAAGACCATTTTCTCTAGAGTATCCAAGAATTTAGATATTTCATCATTGACTGATAGTAATAAAATGGAAAGCATTATCTCCTCTGAGGTAAACATTACTTTTATATTTAACAAGAATTTAATATAAAGTTTAAATATTTTTAATATGTTTGCAATTTTAAAATGTGTAGACAATACAAAAACATAAATCAGCATGACCGTACATGCATGCTTGAAATATAAATGTACACTTCCGATTGAGACTTTAATAATTGGCAAGGCCTCAAAATGAACACACCATTTAATTCGTTTTATGTTAAAAGATGTTAATAACACCAAGAAACGTTTTAAGAAAATTTTAAATAAAAATTAATAAATTTTATTATAAAATGAAAAAATATAAAAATTTTACCAAGAGATTCAAATTAAAGAAATAAGAACAAATTTTTAAACTTAATAAAATTCGAAAAAATAACAATAAATAATAACTTTAATAGAAATATTACGAAAAATCATTAACAACACAACTTCTAATTTTGTAGGACTGTCAATATCTTCGTCTATAATGTTTTTTAATAAATATTACAGGACCCGTGCTTTTCTAACAATCTTCTAATTTGTCGTTATCTCTCTTAATAAACAATATAATAAAACTTATCGTAGAAATCTTTATTATACTCAGCAAATTATGAACGCATTCGTTCCTTAATTTTAACTTTTTTTATGGAAAGTTTTAATAAATTTAAATTTAAATATAATTATTTTTTATAGAACTCGATTTCATCATCGCATCCTTCAGCAGAAATAAATGAAGATATATTTACGATTGCGCCAAAAAAACAAAATATTAAACAGCGAGATTTCAAAAGCGAACAAGTAGAAAAAGACACAGCAAGTCATAATGAAAAATATATAAATAATAAAAGTAAAACATATTATGAAACCATAGCGATTGATGACGATGAAGAAATTAATGATGATCCAGATACGAATTTTGATTACTCACCAATTGAAGAGATTGAGGATGAGGATACAAGTGTAAATTTACCAAATCCCAAAACTAAAAATAACAATAGAGCCACAACAGGTAGTGGTAGTAAACGCAAAATACAGTACCTGGAACACACTTGTGAATATTGTAATATTAATTTTAAATATAGAAGTATCCTAGATTATCATATTAAGAAAGTTCATAATATAAAACCATCTCAAATGCCGCTTAAATGTAAAAAATGTAAAAAAATCTTTCGAAGTGTTTCTGGCTTAAATTATCACTTAAAAGCTCATGATGAAAAAAACCATCAACAGTGTCCTATTTGTTTAGTTAAACATAAACCAAATTATTTTATTACACATGTGTTGACGCATGAAAGCGATACATGTTTTCCCTGTCAGGTCTGTGGTAAAATACATAAAAGCCAAGAAGAACGTATGCAACATTGGAAAACTCATGCCGAAGATATGCCATTCAACTGTGATTTTTGTTTTCGCCGTTTTCGCAAACAACAATATCTAACGCATCATTTAAAATCTCATTTTCAATATCAGTGTCAATTCTGTCCAACACAATTCAATGCAGCTGGATATCAAAAGCCTCCCTACATCTGTACTACATGTGAAAATTTGCCCGATATTAAAAAACGAGTACAATTTCAAAGATTATTGGCAAATAATTATAATATATACGATTCGGACGAGGTAACAACGAACGAATAGTTTTAATTTTTATTTTAATTTATATAAAAAAATCTCTGCTAAGTCATATTATATATTTAAAATAATTGTAAAATTAACAAATTTGTAAAGAAAAAATTTTTGGCGGAACTTTTTTAATAAACCTGGGTGTTTTTTATAAAAATATTCTAATTGAACCACAAACTCGTTTAAACTAGTTCAACAGTATGTGATTTTTTTTTCTTTCTAGGATTTTTTACTTATAACGAACGCCAAAGACGAACAACGCACGGAAAAAGACTCAGAAACTAGCAGAGACAGCATTGCAGCAAAATAAGAATTTATTGACTCTGCTAGTTAGGGCCTTTCTATATAAGTGTAAGGATATTATGTTTTTAAAATAATAAATATTCAACAGTAAAACGACCTAGTGTCGCAAAATTAAAAATAATTTTTTTTTATATTTTTAAAAGCTTATTTTAGCTAAAGTTTTCATTATAATTAGCAAAAAAGAAAAACTAGTTTTTGGCACAATAACTACCCACAAGGCAATAATATAATACGTATAACACAAAACGGAATTGGTAAAAACTATGATCTTTTTTTAAGTCGTTCAGTCACGCATCTTACGACTCGTAAAATATCTAGCAAATTTCAATTCTATTCTAATTAACTCGGACGCCCATGGACAAACAAAAAAGCAGCAAATTATTTTTTAAATAATTGCTTACTGCCTGCCGATTTAACTAAATGCAAACAAACATATTTATATGGAAAACGAAATCAAATTTTTATACTTTGTTTTTAATTGAAACATGCGAAATAAATGTTATTAAAATCAGCTGTTAAACTTATGCTTTGAGTTTAAACTTATCCGTTTTCTTTAATATTCATGTTCTCACCTATTTAAAAATTTATCTAACATATTTTTATTTAGTCCTTAGTTAATTTAACAAGTTTTATAAAACTATGGCATCACCTAACCCTGAAAAACTGATACTTGAACAGGGTGGTAACCATTAATACCAGATAAAATCCTGTACAAAAAGTCGTCAACAATACCATCCTAAATCGTCAAAATAAATTTTAACATTTCAATTAGAACAGTTTACCAGAAAATAAATTTGAAAGAGGATAAATATATATGTATAAAAAACAAAAAAAAAAAGGATAACTTTGGCAGTATTTACAATGTTATTGGAAACGGTTCTGTAATTAGAAATCATAATTTTTCCCACGGTACATAAAAATTATATATTTTTATTTGTTTTTGACATCAAAAAAATTAATTGTCGGACTGTACTTACCTGATAAATTATTGCTTCATGCTTATATATTTGGATAAAATATTCGTAATATGTTTTATATTTTGCACTGTTATTAACCTATAAAATAAGATGCTTATATAAAAAAAAGTTTATATTAATGTTAAGTTATTACATGCAAAATATTATACAATATTAGTTCAAATGTTGCAACAGAGCATTTGTTTGTTTAAGCAAGAACTTGACAAAAATAATTTATATAGACAAATGTAGAACAACAGACATATATAGTTATTTCCTATGTTTTTAATTACTTTGTTATAACCAACAACTTTATTTTTACACGATCGATAATTAAAAAATTATTGCGTCTTATACTTTTTCATTTTACTACAATTTAAAATCTAATTAAAAACTATAGAAGTATTTGTGCACGTAATTAAGATTTATTTTAATTGATTACTTAATGGTTATCAATGGCTTTTCATCTAATTTTATTCAGAAACTGTAGATATTAAGACCAAAACAATGTTGACTAAAATAAAATTATAATCAATTAATTAAATAAAAAGGAGCTTTAAATCAAAAGTTGCATAAGAAATTAATTTAAATGACGAAATTTCAGTTAAATCGCTTACTGTTTTGATCGGACAAAGTGTATTATATTCATATTTGTGAAGACGCATTTTTTTTTTAAATTCACTGCAAATTGACAATTTTGACAAGCAAACTTGCAATTTACTTACATCTTTTTTAAATTACTAATTTTAATAAGTCTAGTCGTCAAATGTAGCATAAGCGAGCTTATAAATCGTCAAAATTGTGATAATATTAGCAATCTGGCAGCCGTGGTGGTAGCTCATTCTCTGCTTTTATAAAAATACATCTCACACTCTTTGTTTCTCACACTAACTTTCCTACTCGCTCTCACACACGCAATCATACCATTTGACAGCTGTTTAACCGATTTTTCGTATCTATTGAGTGCAAGTGAAAATTCAACCAAATATATTTTTCAGTGACTATGAAAATTAATTAATTAACGACAATTATAACAGAAGAAAGTGATATATTTTTCAAGTTTTGTTTAAAAAATGTCGGCAATTGCAATAAAATCGGAAAAAGATGAATGTGAAGATATAAGACCACAAATAAAGGAAGGCGGTGGTGTTGGAAGTGGTGCTGCTGGCGGTAGTGTTGTTGCAACTGTGGGGCCAAAGGCAGTTGTAGAAAAAACACAAGCTGCACTTAAAGTGGCAAACGAAGCCAAGCAATTACATCTCCGTTTAAAAGATCAAAATCTACTTATGCCCCAGAAGCAACAACCGTCCCCAAGATTTACAAATCAAATTGGTAAGCGGGTTAGTAGTACTACAGTAGAACAGTTGCAAGCAGATACAAATGACAGAAAAAATTTACCGTATAAAGTGGGCAATAAACTTTTTCGTTTACAAACACCCGCACGTTATCCGAAACAAGATAGAACATCACCACCCAGGTTACAAAAACCACCTACATTTACTCCT
Organism: Cistogaster globosa; assembly: GCA_937654795.1. NCBI lineage: Eukaryota > Metazoa > Arthropoda > Insecta > Diptera > Tachinidae > Cistogaster > Cistogaster globosa. The sequence continues at coordinate 7,866,551 of OW569406.1, forward strand.
TCAAAATGTGGGGAAATATTTGTAACTAATAATGCTAGAAAATGGACTTTTGTTTGCACTTACTGCCAAAAGACTACAAGGGATATTGGAGAATTTGTGTGTCATATAAAATTTAAACACATGCTAGAGCAGTACCATGAAGACGACGAGTATGATGACGAAGAGAATATGCCTGACAAACAAGAAGTGAATGATGTATTTCAGGATGACTGCTATGATAATCTTGATCAAGATGTAAGAGCTTTTTAGAAATTTATTTATTGAATCAGTTACCTTTTAAAGTACCACCGTTACACAGGTGACCCCAATGGCCAAAGCTAAGACTACTCAACCTGTCAATATCACCTCAAAGGAGGTTAGTCTTATTCTCTTTGGTCTGTAATTAAATGTTTTAAAATTATAAAGTTGTACATTTTCCTTTCCCTAAAACAAATTTATTGTTTTTTTTTTGTGCATGTCTATCGATTTTTTCTTTACAAAATCTTTTTTGCTGTTGTGTCTGCCTGCTTGTTGTATGATGGATTTACTTAAAAAAAAGACCAAATCTTCATTAAACTATTTTTACATAAATAATTTCGTTATCTAAAGCCTGTGGCTACAGAAAATCTTATTTTCTTTGATTTTCTTTTTTGTTGTTGTAAATGTGACAAGTAATTAAGGGTTGCATTTTTTAATAAAATATGTTTTTATAAAAGCACAAATTTAATTTTTTCGTTTTATAAACGATCGCTCCTTTAGAAAAAATATGGATTTTTTCAATATATAAAAAATAACGTTTTTTTCTCTTCTTCAGCAGTAAAGTAAATAAACTTCTCTTATTAAAATGAGTCTCATTTTTATAAACAAATAATTCTTGCAAAAAAAAAAAAACGACTTCAAAACAGACAAACTTAAAATCATATTTTATTAGGAAGGTAATTCTACAATAATTATATTCGAAAAAAATTGCAGTGGGATTTTTTATATATCGTAGAACAAAATATTAAATCGGATTAAACAAGAAAATTTAGTAGTTATGTGGTTACCCTTTATTTTTTATACTTTTTATTGCTGGCACAGTATAACAAAATTTGTTTAAATTCTAAGTGTTAGTCTACAAATTTTCAAAAGATTGTCAATATACATCAAATTACAACCATTGGGGCATTAAGGACCCTTCAGACTAAAATGTGTATATGGTGTAGTATGTGTGCTATTCCATATTTGTCCAAAATGGTTATTTGTCTTCTCAAGAAATTTCACTAAAAAGCATTTTTTTCAAAGTTAATTTTCTTAAATCCCAAAATTAATTCAGATATTGGACTGACGGGGCCTTGTTAAAGACCCTTCAGACTAACATGTGTATATGGTGTAGTATGTGTGCTATTCCATATTTGTCCAAAATGGTCATTTATCTTCGCAAGAAATGTTGCAAAATGAGTGTTTTATTTTAACTCAATTTAAGTGCTTTTCTAAGCAATTCTTAGATATCAAACTTTTATAGTTCTGTAATATATCCCTTGGAGCAACATTTCCGTAAATTATATTTATTCGGACTTGTGTTTTTTACTAAAATTATCCTCCTGAATAAAGGAAGCCGAAAACATAACGACTGTTAAGTGGTTAACAGAATACTGTTAACTTTAAAAACGGCAATGTTAAAAAAATGGTTTGTGCCTCTGCTATTTAAATACGTATTTATCTTCACACACATTTACCAGACAAAGTAGTGGACATTCTGTTTAAGTTTCATTCGTTTGTATAAAACGGTTCAAACGATAGGGCCATATAGGTCAATTTACTTCAAATATGTGAACACCCTTTAATTTCTAAATTAAAATTTTATACTTGTTGTTATAGCGGACTTATTAATACACGTTCTATGTAAATTTCAACTGTATGTCTATAACGGTTTAAAACTTACATCAACTATTGGGACACCCTTTAATTTTCAAATACAAATTTTATAATAGCAGACTTAACGATAAAGGCTCTTTGTAAATTTTAACTATCTGGCTATAACAGTTTAAAAGTTTGGCCACATACATCAAATTACATGAACTATTGGGACACCCTTTGATTTATAATTTTGCACGTTTTTATTATAACGGTCATAGTAATCGACATCCTGTCCAATTTTCAAGCGTTTGTCTATAACGGTTCAAAAGATAGGCGATTATATATAATTTACGTCACCTACGGGGACACCCTTTAATTTTTAAATTTATTTTTGTATTATTTTTTTTTCATTTTAAAGAAGTACGCTTTACGATACATAATACAAACAATATGTATGCTGTATGGGGACACCCTTTAATTTAAAGATAATAAACTGTTTTTAAAACGGGATCAATCTATCGGCTTAGAAATGAGAGGGCTCTGCAGGCACAAGCATAAAATAAAAAGCAACATTCAGTCGAATTGAAAACTTTCTTCTTCTTTGAAGTCGGTTAAAACATGCACAGAATCGATAAAATTTGTTTGAGTTTCTTTGAAAAACCAAAATATGACAGGTTATTTTGTTCAGGCTGGCAACATTGAATTTGGCTTACTTGTGTCCCTTTGGCGTTCAAGTACTGAAAAACAAGAGAGAGAGACAGAGAGATTGAGAGAGAAAATAAGGGAGGTAGGAAAATTAAGCTTCGAAAAACAGTGAAAAGCGGCTAAAAGAAAAGTATGTCGTCCAATATGAAGACAGAAGGGCATAGCATAGTATTGTTACCAACATAAGATCTGGCAACGCCTGTTGTTGTTGTACGTATGTGCGTGGTAAGAAAACAGAAAGGTGAAAAAGTTACTTCCACCATCATTGGGTGTGTGTATAGAATAATACGAGAATTAGCTAACACAAGTTGAGCAACCTCAATGGCTGCGTTGGTAGAGATGCGTGCTGTCAAACAAAAGATCGTGAGTCTGAGCGCATCTTCGAACATGCGTACAAAGGAAGAATAATAATTGTGTAAGGCGATTTAAAATTAAGAAACTGAAGTACAAAACTCCCGGAGAAAGGAAGACAATTATTGTGTGAAGCAATGGCTAGATAAATAAACAAAGACGTCTATTTAATACAAGAATAGCAAGATCTGTGTAATGTTGAGGTTACTAAACAAGGCATCAAGTAGTTCATGTCTCGCCGGAGTAAACAGAAACAGTAGTGTAACGTGGATGGCTGCGTTTGTAACAACGCTTGTTTAGTAAATACGACACTATAGGATCCTAAGGACGGGTAGGATCAGGATCAAGTATATAGTCAACATAGAGCCGTAAGAAGTTGAAAAAATAGCGAATTTATAATATGACAGAGTGGTATTTGCAATCTAAAGAATCCGCACGTTTATCCAAAAAGGGAAAAACGTAACAGTATTCTTTTTATTTGTTCATTTTATGTTCTAGTTCCCTTTGCCAAAATTTTTTTGTTTTTTTAATTGAAAGAAAACACGTTTGAAACACAATGTATGAGACATACAAATTCGAATAATGTTCTTTTCGTATCGAAATACAGAGTAACCACCCACAACACTGCACTGTAAAGGCTGCCTTATGAAGCCCGTATGGCCATCCTCCAAGACAGCTTGCTATCTGGGATGATGACCTCAAAGTTTTTCCGTTTAGTGTTGCTGTAAGAAGCACGGTGATCTTTCCAGCTACTTATCTCCTTGAGCGCTAACTGTAGCCTCAGTGCAAGATTGTCTAGATGGATTCCTGACCACAACCACTGTAACAGCTTGCATAACAAGCTATTGATCATCGCCCTGCGGTGTACTCCTGGCCTGGCAATTTGGTGACATCAGTCAAGCCCGCAATGAACGGTCAGTCATTAGACTTGTGCCATATAGTTCAATTTAGTGATGGCTCTTTTTAGTTTAAAGTATGAAAATGAACTAGTTCAAAATTTAGTTCAAAGACTCTCTATAGTTCAAAATCTCTCTTAGTTCAAATGTTGACGTATTGTTCGTACTTTTCAACTTTTAGTTCAAACGCTTTCTTTAGTTCAAAAGTTCTTTTTAAAATATGATAACAACGAATGTTTAAGCAAATGCGTGGCAGCACTTATTTCATGTCCGAAATTGTCAACAAGAAAACACAGACATGGATTGTAGTTCAAATACAAAGTATAGTTCAAAAATGAACTAGGGCACTTGAAATTTTGAACTAGTTCACTTAGTTCAATCGATGGAATCGTTTGAATGAACTAGTTCGTTTATGAACTATACAAGTCTACCAGTAATACCTGATTTAGCTTGACCGAACAATTCCTATATTATAAGGATTTCTGGAGCGGGTGTTGGGTGTGAGATAGGTATGAACGTTAGGGGGTCCCAAAAAAAAATTTTTTTCTGATTTTTATAGGTGCTCAATCAAAATTTAAAAGCTTATAGGGTTAAGTATTTTTAAGTTTTTTTTAAGAATTTTCGGAATAGATTTAGAGGTCGCGCAAATGGAGTTTTAATAAATAACCGGAGTTTTCGGCCTTTTTTCTAACTTTACTCATTACTTGCTTAATAGCCACGGGTTTCTTAACTTCTGAGGAAACAATGTTTAAGAAAATTATCCAAGCTTTATTGCTGTGTAAAAAACGTACATGTTTTGTTAATTGTTTAGCTTATTTAGATACCCTAAATTACAATTTTTCGTAATTTTTTTTAAAAATTATGTAATATTGCTTTAAAACTTTTTAAGTTTCAATGAAAACGAAAAAAACTAATGATGCAGTTTAAAAGACAACTTCATTCTAGATAATATTTATACAACAATTATTGAATTGGTTCTAACCGTTCCTGAGTTATACCCGTTTTAACATTTATACCCAGTATATGTTATTATAAGCTGTTTGCCAGTTCACCAAACATACTAAAACAACAAAAAGAAAACACAAACTTTTGTTTTGCTCTGTGTTAAATAATTTATTGGAGTAACTGCGATGTAGTTCTATACCTTGCACTGAATTCTGAAAATCAGTTTCAGAAGTTGTGGCATTGATATAAGTATTAGCTAAAGCCACACCTCGTTCTGCCACATCATTTACCACTTGTAAATGTTGAACTTTTTCCTTCGCATCTTTAAATGACTTGTTGGCTTTCCAATTCTCTGGATCTATTTTTAAAAAATGGGTTAAAATATTGCAAGCTTAAAAAAAGTAAGACTGGCGTTTAAAATAAAGTGTTCCATTTATTTATTTTTGAAGTTTTCTTCTGTTAAAAAACCTTTGTTACTTCATAGTCGCTGCATTGAATATCTGCAAGTATATTGTATACATTTAAAGATCTCTTCTGTTTGATTCGTCGGTCAGATAACTCCAAAATTTTTGTGATGTAAAATTGTAAAACTACAATATTTTATCGGAAAATACACATAAAATAGAAATTTAAAATGACAGCATGTAACGATTTAGATCAATAAATGTCAGAAGTTAATGGCAGTTAAAGCCCCTATGTTATAACCTTGCCAGATCTATATTATTCAATTAATCCGTGAAGATATTTTGAAAAATTAAATTAAACGGGGGATGAAATTAAAATAAAATAATATTTTATTAATTCGCAGAAATCACTTTAAAAACACAACTATAAAAATTTATGGAAATATAAAATAATTATAACGAAAAAAGTATGTATAACCATTTTTAAGGTACAAAGTATAAAAATAGTGTAACTAAGGAACTGTTAGACCAAATTATATTTTTCTTTTTTTAGTTGTATAGAACATATCCCTCTTCAAAATCGCGTCACTATTTTTTATTACTTTCATATAAGTTTGAAGAGTAATTAACCGTTTTTTACAGAAATTGTTAAAATATTACAAAAATACTTAATATGTTAAATCGAAATGGACAATAATATTGCCGAAACTTAAGCTTTTTGCATATAGAAATGAAGTTTGGGAAACTGTCCTTAGAAATATTCGGTCCAAAGATTAAAGCAACGTATTTATTGACAAAGGTATGCGTCAAGTTTGAAAAAATTTCGAAAAACCCGATTTTTAACAAAGACTTGATTTGCGCGACCTCTAAACCTCTTCTTAAAAATCTAAAAAAAAACTCAAAAATACTGGACCTTATAAGCTTTCAAATTATGCTTGAGCCTCTAACAAAAAAAAATTTTGGGACACCCTAATGAACGTCTGCGATTCTCGTCAAAGCCTTTAGCTGAAAGATGGTCAAATTTATTAGCACTAAAATCCCTAAGACTTTATTATTTTCAGATTTAAAAAAATCAAATTTTAATTTTTTATTTTTTCTTCCTAATCTTTCATATTTTGTGTTTAGTTTCTTCCAAAAACCGGAAAAACATTTTATAAGAGTTTAGAAAACAATCAATAAAAAAAAACTTTTTCTTTTCCATTCAATATTTTTTTTATTTAGTATTTCGATTGTACAAATTATTTGGATGTTAATGTGCACACCGAAGCCGACGACCAACCCAATAATGGTATCAAAGCGAAAACAAATTTAACAGCAGTTCGCCAAACGAAAACGAAAGATGTCGCTAACAACAAGCAAATGTCCAAAAATAAGTTTTTGGTAGATTTATTAGACGATGAAGATGAGGAGCAGGACAATGGCAAAAATACAAATAATGAAACGAAAACTAAAAAAGATCATTTGGAATTAGATATGGAAGAGGAAGAGGATGGCGTAGAGATAGTAGACGATGAGAATCATGAAGCAGAGGGTATGGATGAGGACAATTTATTATTTTTAAGATCAAGTTCTATAGAAGATGCTGTAGGCGATAGCGGTAACGTTGGTGGCAAGAGTGGCAGTAAAAAATATCGTTCACATGTACGTGGCAAAGCCTATTGTAATTTATGCGACAAAACCTTTCAATACTATTCGCTCTATCGCAATCATATGATCAAACATTCCAACATAACGCCCTACAAATGTGAATATTGTAGCAAAGCCTTTAAATCCAAACAGGCGATACGTTATCACATGAATACCCATACGAAGGAAGTACAATACACATGTCCTTTGTGTCCGATGACTTATGGCACTGAAAATCAATTTATAACACACGTTTTAAATCACGAAAGCAACACTTGTTTTCCGTGTATGGTGTGTGCGAAAATCTTGAGAAGCGATCAAGAGCGTGAGGAACATTTATCGACCCACACCGAAGAGCGTCCTTTTGGTTGTAACTATTGTAACAAACGTTTTCGTCAAAAGCATCACCTTTCAAATCATTTGAAATTACATTGCCAATATCGCTGTGATTTTTGCAAAGCGGAATTCTCTTCGACACAAACTCAACGGCGACCATATGCTTGTGCCTCGTGTGAAGAATATCCCGATATACGAATTCAAGTCGAAAAACAACGTTCGAAATCTTTAAATAACAGCGATATAAATCCACTGGAGTTGGCTAATGAAGGCGCTGGGCCACTGGGTGCTGATAACACAGAATGTGTTGATTTAGCAACGGATGATGATGATGATCAAAGCGAAACCAGCAATTGTTTATTGGGGCGTCCAAACGGACAAAACCGAGTAACATGTCAATATTGTGCACGTGCATACAAAAACTATAGTGCTCTTAAAAGTCACATGCGTCAAAAGCATCCTCGTGTATAAAAACAAGAAGAACTTGACATTTAAATTTAAGTAATAAATAAAACATGGGATAATGGAATTTATAAGTGATTTAAAGTCTACAATGAAAATAATTTTTGTTATTGTGATCATTATTAAATCCAGCTTTATTATATTGAAAATATTTCTTATTTAGCAAAATTATCAATCAGTCAAAATTATAATTTCGAAAGTTCTTTTTTATATATATTTTTAATATTTTTAAACTTAGGATTCAAGCTGTCAAAAACTTATTTTTATTTATTTTTTAAATAGTTTAACTATTCGAAGTAAAATTAATTGGCAGCTTAATGTTCCTTACAAAAAATATATATATATATAGATATATTGCCTTTAAGTTTTAAGCAATTCTAAACATATTTTCAAAAGTTAAGAAAATTGCTATTTTCGAATTTTTTTTTGTTTTGTTTTTTTTTGTTTTTTTTTTTTTTTGTTTTTTTTTTTTTTTTTTTGTAAATTATACAATTTGATTATAAAAAAATATTGCTTTTTAGAAATTATAAAAATAATATCCAATATTGTCTCTAATTTTTTTTAAATAAATTTAAAACACTTGTAAATTCCATTTAAGTTAAAAAAAAAATTCGTGAGAATTAAAAAAAAAAAAAACACATTACAATAGATTTTCCATTAAAATATACATTTTTACACATATAAGTTAAAATAAGACAAACAATGTCCCTTTTTAAGTAGACACATACATATACAAATAAAAATAATCGTTAAGAACAAAACAACATTTATATTTAAAAAACTAAGAAAACTTATAAAATTTATAACATTCCACACACACTTCTCTAGTCTTCATTTCCTTTTCGCCACCCATAATAATTTGTTTTCAAATTATAAATTCTACAATAATCCCATTTTTAACTTTATTTTTTATTAAAAAGAACTGAAAGTATATGAGAAACTCCCTATTTTAAAAATAAAATAATAGTAATAAGCATAAATTTATATTTTTCTATTAATTTTTTATTTTAATTATCTATTAATTAGTTGTATATAATTATAATTTTATTTAAAAGAAAAATATACATAATTTATAAGTTTGTATCAGAGATTAGAAAACGGTAAAATTTTCAATAAAAAAGATATATAGTAATTAAATTTATTTAAATAGTTTTCAGAACTTGGGTTATAAAATAGAATATTGCAAAAAAAAAGGGGGTAGAAATAATTATAAAATGTTTCCTATAGGGTTTTCATACAATATTCTTACATAAAATAAAATTTTGTTTTACAACAATCTTCTGCTTATCCGCCATTTAAGTTTTTTTTATATAAAAAATATCTTATAAATTTATTAAACAGTCTGTTACAAAAATGTACAAAAGGAACTTGTAAAAATGTGCATATCCCAAAAAAAAAAAAAAAAAATGATAACGGGATTAAAATTCACAAATTTTGTTTTTACCTGTGTTGGCAAACGTGCGTTTTTGTAACATTAAAATATAAATATCTTTGGGGGTTTTCACACAAGACTAATTGTATTGGCATAAAATCGCAGTTTGCTGGCTTTTTCGGTGAAGAGAGTGGTTTTTAGTTGGCACAATTTTTCAACCAGCTTCAACCCCGCACAAGCAGAAAAAAATGATAACGGGATTAAAAATCATAAATTTTGTTTTTACCAGTGTTGGAAAACGTGCGTTTTTGTAACATTAAAATATAAATATCTTTGGGGGTTTTCACACAAGACTAATTGTGCTGGCATAAAATCGCAGTTTGTAGGCTTTTTCGGTGAAGAGAGTGGTTTTTAGTTGGCACAATTTTTCAACCAGCTTCAACCCATCACAAGCAGAACAAAACTAACACATAAACACTTATGAAAACACAGGTTCTGCGTTTTTTTTTTTGCAGAGCGATTTTTAGTGCTTAGTCGTCCATCGACGCGTAAACATGAATACATCAATGATGAAATTTATCATGATTGAATTCAATTTTCTTATATTTTATCACGGGAAATTAAGTTTTAGTTAATTTTTATATGTATTTTACAGGTAAAAAAATGAAAACGAACTTTTTGTCAAATATGAATAAAATATTAATTGAAATCTTCTTCATCTTCTTATGAATAAAATATTAATTGAAATCTTCAGCTTCTAGGAGTGATGATGTAGCTTGCAAGTAACAGCCACTATAAATTCCTCCTAAAATTACTGTCAATTCATCATCAATTATTTCAGCCATATTTCCGCAAGTATGTTCCGCAATTTATGTATGTGTTTAACGAACGAAAGGCAAACGTGAAATAAACAAAGAAATTACTAACCAACACAAAGCTGTGTATACGTGCACAATTTTATGCCAGCATAATTAGTCTAGTGTGAATACGAAAGAACAAAAGTTGTGCGGATTAAAAATTAGTCTTGTGTGAAAACTCCCTTTGACTGTGAAATCGCCAATTTAAAATACAACAAAAGTAAAACCAAGGCAAATTGAAAACTAAGTAAAATTGATAGCCCAGGTGATCGAATTCGCTTTACAAATTTTTCCTAATCAAAGTAAAATATTGTTTACATTTTGTTGACGCGCCATTTAAAAGCACGAAAAAATTTTCAGTTTTAAAATCGGATAAATTTTTTTAACTAATTCATTTTTCTTAAATAGTGAATGTGCAAATAAACCATTGTGTGATAAGTAACAAGAATGTGTGTACCCTATTGCAGTTAAAATATAAATTTAAGCAAACAAAAAACAACATTTATTGAAAAGAAAATGTTTTTTTGAGAAACATTTTAAAAAATTGTTTATTTTTTTATCAAAATATATGTATGTGTGTGTATGTAAGTACATTTATAAAAAATATTTGAAGAAATATTTGAGTGGTTTGCAAAATAAGAAGTGTGGGAGTGGAACTTTGTTCAATATGCCGAAAGACACCAAAGGAAAAATGAAATAGAATTTGTTCAGTAAATTTCATTTTCTTCTGTTTTTTTATACAATTCATTGCTGTTTACTGACACGTACACGTAAATTTACACAAACAAAATACACGCGTTTTTTATTTTTGTCCTGATGCGATTACCTAATATTCAATTCGCCTTGAGAAAATCCAATAAATACCGTTTCTGAAAAGGTTATTAATGGTAGTGGCGAATTCATTCATTTTCGCCATTGCTCGAAACTTTATACAAAAAATTGATTTTCTTCACACTTTAGGCGACGGCGAAAAAGAATGAATTTGCCCTTCTAACACCTGATATACGATCAAGGCGAGTCAATAACCACATGGTAGATAAGCGAAATTAAAAATTTTTGAATACATTGTTTGAATACAGAGCAACTGACGTTTTAGAAATCGGCCAGTATTTTGCTACTACCAAGGCGAATCAATTACCAGGTGGCAGCGTAGGCGAATTCAGTATTTTTCGCTGGTATACACGACTGTCAAACTCCATATATAAAAAATATACACAAATTTTTTATATATGGAGTTTGACAGTAGTGTACGTCAGCAAAAAATACTGAACTCGCCTACGCTGCCACCTGGTAATCGATTCGCCTTGGTTTTGCTGCGGTATTCAGATCTTGTACAAGGCGAATTAATTTATTCGCCTTGATCTTGAATACATTTTATTAAAGGAATTTTCTTGTACAATTTATTTTTGCTTTTAAATATTCCATTTCAGCAAAATTATAAGTTCAGTAAGCGATCCCTTGGTGTTTTTTTTTTCAATTGGAAAAATTCTTGCGACTTTAAGGACATTTTTTCAGTTATATTTAGCTCCTGGCTGATCATTAAAAAAAAATTAAATCAAATTACAACTCCTTTATTTTTTACGAATTCCTCATTTATTAAACTTATAATCTGTTTGCATTCCACGTTTCTTATCTGTATAAAAAAAACTACTTAAACGATTTTTAACACTTAAAAATCTTTTTAATACTTTTGATTTTCTCAGCTCAAAAAAAATCTTTTAATTATAATGACGTTTCTGATATTTATTAAGAGCTGACAATACAAGATCATCAGGTGATTTTGTCTCAAAACGAAAAGGTTCTATATTGTGTTTAACTTTTTGCAGGCGATATTCTGGCATGAGGCATTTTAAGGGAAGGGGAGCTAAATACTTATTATCATCTATACACAAAAAACGGCCAATAGCAGAAGGTACCGCTAATGCATGCTGGGGTAATAATTTCGAGATATCAGCGACACAATATTCATTAGAGGTGGGCAAGTGAATTCTATGTTTTCTAGACACGTCTAGCCGATCACAGTCTATGAATGGTATCTCAAAGTCGAACTTATCGTTGGTTTGTGATGGTTTAATAAAATCCCTGGTGGGCGGTGTGCCCTGATGTGTTTGTAATTTCGTGGCTAATGCAGTTGTTAGATCAATGGCAGCAGTTCTTAAAGGTAATGAATGTTTCTCAGCATCACATTTGTTATCTTGGACTTGTAATTTGTCAATAGCTGTTGTTAAATTACTTATGTTTGCGTTAGCTGGCTGTGCTTTCAATGAAGGCAACTCAAATTTCATGACAAGTTTATTGTCAGCCGAGGATTGTAATTGTGGTAAAACAAAGCCTGTAGGATTCTTAAACAAATCATTATTTGCATGCTTGTCTTGCAATTTTTTAAATAAAAATTGATTTAACTGTGTAGCTGAATGAGTAGTTTGCGTATTAATTGTTTTATTATTGGGATTTACATTTTCCAAGGTAGTCTTTTCTGATATTTTTAAAATCGGTATGTTAAACTTTGGCGGGCTAAAATCTTCTGCTTCTGAAGCTGTTCGGGAGTCAAATTTATTTTTAATTGCGTTTAACAATAAATGATTTTCTTGATGGTTGTTCACAATTGGTGTTATATTAGGATCCATATCATTCCTTCTTTGTTTTGTAGATAAAAATTTATTTAATTTTTTTTATACTTTTTGTGAGTGGTATGATAAAACTACTTAATTTTTTTTTTAATTGTATAATAAAATTGTAAATAATAAACATAAATTTTAAAAATTCCTACTTAAAAAACTTAATGACGCACTGAATAAAAAACGACAGTGTTTAGTGTTTTGTTTTTCTTTTATTGAGTCATTCACGAAGAATTAACTTCTTCTTGTAAAATTTGTACATATGTACAGGGCTGGTTATTTGCCAGTCTTGTAAAATTCAAGAAGTATCAATTATTTCTTTATTAGTACTATAATTTCTTTTCATAACAATTATTTTATAATGTGATTCTATTTTTTCTTTCCCCTTTCTTATCGTTTTTCCCCAATTATACATTATATTTTACAAAATTTGCAAAATGCTTTTTAAACAAGTTTAAATTATTTTCAAATTTTACAAAGTTTGGGAGGGCATTGTAAAGTTGCAAGCCTTTGTAAAAAGCAATCGTTGAGTTGTTGCTGTGGCTACTCTTTCAAATTATCCATGTATTTAAAGCGGCCTATCCACGATCAAAATATTAGTTTTTTTACTATGGTTGTATTTGTGAAAATGTATTAGTATATGTTACACAGACGACGATGGATGAAAAATCAAAAACAAGGCGCATCAAACAGGTGACTGCATTAGATCATGTGTTCATCATGTTTTAGCTTTTGCGTGTATTTTGTTTTTGTAAAAACTAATTCGAACTGTCAAAAACGTCTAGTAATGTGTGTATGTATTTGTGAAAAATAAGAAAGCCACTAAAAGTATATTGGAATACGTACACACATATTGCCAGACGTTTTTGACGGCACGAATTAGTTTTTACAAAAACAAAATACACGTAAAATGTAATGCATTTACCTGATATTATTGCGCCATGATCAAAAAATTTAGATTTTTAGCATGCTGAATGTCACACTTTGATGTGTGTATGGTGTTTGTTTTTTCAAGGTTTCAAGTTGTGCGGTTGTCTAAAATGTGGGAAGAAAAAAATATATCTTTTTTATTTAATATAAAAAATAAATGTGATGCGCACAAATTTAAAAAAAGAGTTTAAAAGAAAAAACAATTTTTTACCACTCTTTTATTCATATTCATAAACTTTTTTCACTACTTTTTATTTTATTGTTTCCTTAATAATAGCTGTGTTTGACAAGGACTTACGAATATTTACGACAGGTGGCGACACGTTTTTTGCGCGAAAATAAAAATATCAATTTATTTAATTTTTTACAACAATTTATTTAATAAAAACTATTTTTGATTTAATTAAAAACCAACATAACTTCGTGAGATAATTTAAATCGAAGTAATTAAAAAAAGTTTACTCCACAGATGATGATATAAACAACTTTTTCAAGCCGAAAATTCAGCCGCCGTCATTTTCTTTTGATAAAATCGCCGCCGCCAAAAATTTTGGCGGGATATTGTTGTTGCTGAAAACAATGGTACTTACTTGTAAAGCAATATCAAGTCAAAATAGAGATTTCTTTTTGTATTTTTTATTATATCTTTTATATTTTGTTTTATTACATACTAAGTTTTAATAAAATATTTTATAGGTGGTTAGATAGATAGATTGTTGCAAAAAAGAACAAGCCAAAATTAGCAAAACATTTGTTAAAACACAATATTATTTTAAACAAAAACGATTATGTAGCGAAGGATAATTTTAGCTTGTTTTTTTTTTTCATTTTTTTCCAATTTTTTTTTTTTTTTTTTTTTGGAAAATTAAGACAAACAATACAAATTTTTATAAGAGCTATGTCCACCATAATCATATCAAATGTTTTCACTAAAAAAGACATCATTTCATCATTTTTTGTTACAAGCAAAAATCATTTTTTACACTCTTATTTTTTACGCAACAAGGACATGTGAATGTTTTTATTCTTGTTAAAAAGTAATTAAACGAATAAAAATACAGGTTTTTTTTTATAGCAACAAATTTGAGTGCACAAAAAACCTTTAAATTTTTTCATGTGCAAAAGCAAATTATAATTTAAAAAAAAAAAAGAAATTTACTTAGTTAGTTGTTACATTTGGAAAAAATTAGTTATTATAGCAATGTTTTTTACAAATAATGATTTGTTGCTGTATACAATACATATTTCAAAAATAGCAAAATGAACTTGACAAAATTTAGGATTTTATTAAATAAATAGTTACTCATTTTTAGTTTAGAAATTATTTTTAATAAAATTACAAATAGAGATTAAGAGAGAGAGAGAGAGAGACATTTGTGTTGGTCAATCATCATGATTTTTATGCAAAAAATTAAAACTTAATTATATTTCTTTATGTTTATTTAAAATTTGTGTATATAATTATACTTTTACAAAACTTACAATTTATTAACAGCAAAGTGCTGTCTTTAAAACAATTATAGTGTTATTTTAGTTTTGCAAAAGATTATTTAATAAATCACCATTTATAATTATTTGGTTGATTAAGAGTTGTTGTTAATACATTTAATTTGTTGTTGTATTTTTATTAATGAATAGACGACAGAGACACATTTTAATTGTTTATGATTTTTAAAGTTTAAGCATTTAAAGTTCTTAATTAAAAATTACTTTAAACTTTGTTTTTGCTTCAACTCGGTTTAAGAAAAAAAGATTTTAGTGGGCTGATTGATTATGTATTGTTCAATTTTTTGTTGTTTTTATAATTTATTCATTTTGTTAATATTTGATACTGAAGCTCTCTATTACTTTTTAAAAGTATTCTTAATATCATTTGTTAAAACGTTTTTAAACAGTTTTAGTTTTAGAATCATTTGATTTTGTTTCTTTTTTATCGTCCTTTTTGGCTGTTTTATTTGTTTGTTTGTCTTTTTCATCCTGTAAAAAGTTTTATTCAAAAGAAAATTCATAATTAACATTTTTTTAGAAATAAAAAGAAATGTAAAATAATTAGAAAATACAATAAACAATGTAACTGATTGATTGCTTCGATTGATTGATTTTCAATCTCCTGTTGTATCGCAAATTGTCTATTAAAATGCACTTTTCGTTTATAATTCACTCAACTTTATTGTATCAGTTCAGATCTTCTAAATTCTTTCACAATATCAATAACTAAAATGAAAAGTTAAAAGTGGTTTTCGATAACGTTTAGTCCTAGATAAAACTGCTAGGCTCTAGGGACATTATGTTCAGGGTGGACACTGTCAAAATGAAGGTACTTACTTGCAGGTTTGGGCAAATTTTTTAGGGTTTTCAAATGTGTAGTTACGTGTCATTATTTGATTAGACTATTATTCAGTTTATGGGTCAACGAACGGTATTGCAGTTTTTATAGGATGTGTCATGGTGACGAGGCAGAAACTGTGGAGCGAATTATCTATCATTGGCTGTGTTGGGAACCATTAAAGCTCTGAATTAAACTACGTACATTATCTAGCACCACTACCCTTTGTTACCTAAGTTATTTAGTCCTATCATAAATTTTCTAACGGAATTTCTTTGTCACGAAAAAAATATAAATAAAAAAGATTCCTTTAATTATGAATTTTGTAAAAGCAAAAAAATAATAATAAAAAAAAAACGATTGGCATCACCGTAATTTCAACGGAGCTATTTTGCTTATTTACATTAAATTTATCTTCTTCACTCCTATCGTAAATAAAAAAAGTGAAATTATTGTTTTCATGCAATTTTATTCCCCTCGAAGTAAAAAATGTTGTCATGGATTTCCCATAAAATATTTGTTCCCTTCCAAGGCAAATGCATATAAGCTGGCAGCAGAGAAACAAGTCGTGCGGCTCACAGCCGGCTGAAAGCCGCCGCCGATTTTTTCTTAATAGTCGAGCCGACGCCGAGTAGTGCGGCTTGTCACGACTCAAAAATGCTAGCCGGCAATTCTAATTTTTTAAATTTTGTATATTTAAATTACTTTCAGTAATTGATTGAAATAGAAATATAAATAAAATAGTTTAAATAATTTTTAAAATCTTGCCTCTTTATTTGTAACCTTTACTTCATCTAAAGTTTGTTTATTTTTGTTGTTCTTCTTCTTCTTCCTAACACAATACACAAGAACTCCTTGATAGTTGGCTTTAGCCGACTTGCAGCCGCCGCCGACAATTTTTTGCTTAGCCGATGCCGTTTTTATCACGACTTGTTTCTCTGGCTGGCAGCGGCAACAATACAACAATAAAAGGAATAACAGACAATTTTTTCTTACCGTTTTTTTTTTTTTTTAATAATATAAAACTATTGTTGTAATTCTATTTTAAAGAATTTAAAAAAATAAATCTTGTAATATACAGATACACTTTTGACAGCTACTCTACACATAACAAAATTATGAAAAAAATAGTCAGCTGGTAAAACTAATTCGCCTTGTTACCTTCATTGAACACCTGTACAAAATTAATAAGCTATCAGTGCATATTAAATGTAAGTAAGAAGAATAAGCTCAGTAAAAATTGTTAAATTGAAGTTTAAAAATAAACATTTTAAGAAACGAATTAACAATTTCAGTACAAGAACGTGATGCGCAAGACGCATATAACCCCTTGAAGTCACTCGAGGCATTGCCCATTTCAATAAAATAAATTTGTGCATTCGATTTATCCCATAAATTTACATGCAGTACATCTCTCTGTCTTCCATCTTGTCGAGCATAGTGGCAGTCTGCACTACAAACATTAAAAAAATAGTAAAATACGACTAGCAAACGGCTGAGTTAAGATTACTAATGTCAATCAAACAATATTATGAGCTTCTGCCCAGATAATTCCCATCTGACAAGACTACCGTCTCTATCTTAGGGATATACGAGACGTTATTCATTGCTATAAAGAACAGATATCTATAGTGACTACTCAAAAATTAGGGTATCAACGGACGGTAACTACAATCATGAACGGATATATTTATGTAATATGGTCTTGAATGAACAGCACTCTGCTATTAAGGATTATTACCGGCTATTACCTAGATAAACGCTACCAACCCTAGACAAACTGAAAGCCTAAGGGTGCAGTATTCTCAGCTGGTACTGTTCTCCAACATGTTCAGAGACTTTAGGACACTGTAATAGAAAATCGGAATTTCTTTTTTGCTAATTTCTTCCATTTAACAAAGTACACTAATACTGTTATAAAGTAGCTGAAAAGTTGTTCGACTTTAGCTTACCATTTGGCTAAAATAGACTTTAAAATTTTATTTTTATACCTACGTTTTCTTCTTTTTTCTTTTATGGAAAACTAGGCTCTTTAAGAGAAAGCTTTTAGTTACATAAAAATAAATCTAGATAGGTATTGCTATATGTTTCAAGAACTTAAAATATGTATGTAGTTACCTTTGCCTTTACAGCTGCAGCCTCTTTCTTCAAATACTCTTCACGAGCTTTTTCATACATGGACACAAATTTATCCCGTTGAACCTTAAACTGAGCAAAAAGTTCGTCGTTCTTATTGCCTTTGAGACGATTTTCTATATCGACCTTTTTATCGTGTTCGCCACGTATTTCATTATCTACCCAGGGTTTATCTAACGGATATTGATTAATAAGATTCTTTAAAGTTTTTATTGTACTTTTGCCTTTCGTAACTTTCTTGTTGACTTTGCCCTTTTTGTTAACCTTGCCAGGACCAGCTGCAGGAGCATTAAAAGGTACTGGTGGTATGCCACGAGCCATGCGAGGTGGTAACATGGGCGGCATGGGTGGTGCCATGGGACCATTGCCACGACGCAAAAATGGTGGCGGTATAGGAGCACCCATGGGAGGCGGTATTGGAGGCCCACCACGTACCATTGGTGGCATCGGTGGTATCATTGGCGGTTGAAAACCCATGGGTGGTGGTATTTGAGGACCCATAAGACCCATTCCACGCGGACCACCCATGGGTCCCATTAAACGGTTACTCCTACGGTTACCCATAGGTGGGAAATTACGCCCACCATTACCACCGCCATTAAAACGTTGATTCATTTGGCCGCCAACTTGCTGATTTTTATTTTTCCAGTTACCGTTATGTTGTGGGACTATTTGTTGTGTCTGTGGTTTGTTTCTCTTATTGTTTTTGTTATTCTTCTTTTTACTTTGTGCTGCCGCTGTGCCTGCATTGTTGCCGACACCATTAGCATTTGTATTATTAACCGGACCATTACCTCTCGCATTATTTGCCATAGTCGGTGGTGTTGGTAAATTAAAGTCTAAATAGCCGGGGTTGTCAGGTATTTGACTGACATTAAACATTGGATTATTGAAATTCTGCATCATCGGTGGTTTTATGGGTGGTTTCTTATAGGGCATTTGTCTTTGCTGCTGATTTACTCTGCCATTTTGTTGGAAATTTTTCTTCGATACCATCTTGTTGCTTTACTTTCTTCCCTACGATTTTATTTTACTTACATACACAAACAACCTTCAGTATTTGTTTATAGATGTTCAAAAATAAAGCTTGTTTTAAAAGCTAATTATTAGGTGGTCTTAATTGTTTAATAAGTTATTTGTTTGTTAAAACTATTTGATATTTATAATCACTTTCTATTTTTTCTCACAAATCAGTAATATTTTTTCTACACAATTACTAAATACCAAAATGTCTTCTTGATGAAAAAAGACGCAGTTAGATAATTTTGCTGAATTTGAAGTGTTGTATTTTATGGCATTATTTTAAATTATATCTAGTGCAAATGTTACTTACTATTTACTACACGCCTTGACTACCAATTTTTTCCTCATAACAAAATCTTATCAAGACATGAAATTCTATAAAATAATATAGACAAAGGTTATAATATCGACGGTCGAGATGAGAGAATTTTACGTATTCTTTGCTATCATGACAAAAAAAATGTTAGTCAAGACATGGTGTTATAAAAGAAAAAAATTATAAAAAAGAATATTCTAACGAGCGCAAAATAATTCAAAGTAAACAGTTACTACCTTTCAAAGGCAAGTTTGGTGATAAATAGTTGATAATATACATAACAAGTTTTCTTCAAGAGGCAGCAATAAAGGTTACACCTGAAATTCCCTTTATACCCTTCACCAGGGGTGAGAAAAGGGATGAATCTGAGTTTGTCATTTCGTTTGTAATTTCTATAAAAATATTTCTGACCCTCTAAAGTACAAATATTTTAAGATCTTGTGTATAGCGAAGTCGATTGAGCGATATCCGTCTGTGTTTGTGTTGAAATCAACTTGCCAAGGCACTATATGAGCTAGAGAAAATTTGAAAACGCCAATCGATCAGACATAATTTCGAAAATTTTGCTATTGAAAATCAGGAGGGTTTATGTATATTTCGATTCAAATAGAAAATCATTCGAATTTTTATAGCTTACACATTGTGTTTCGAAATTGTTTTCTTTCGAATCGAAATACAGTGGGCAAAATACCACGCGTGCCTCTAATTTTTTCATACCATTTGGCACAAAACTAGTTTAGTGAAGTAACTCCAATAAAAAAACAAATGTATGGAGCGATACAGAAATAAAAAAAAAATATCAAGTGAAAAAAATGGCGCTCGCCCATATTTTCGGTGGCATCGTTGCGGCAGCTGACAATTTTTTGTTTAATTTTGTAATGTGTAAAATAGCTGTTAAAAGTGAATAATTTTATATCACAAATTTTTTTATTATTCTTTAAAAAAGAATTATAAGAAGAGTTTTAAATCAATTAAAAAAACGAATCTTAGTAAAAACGTTATTGAAAAGGGTAAGAAAAAAGTGTAGTAATTAGTTATGTTCTTAAGTTTATCATACACTTTAGTGCCTTTTTTTCTTTTTATTGTTGTAGCCGCGCTGCCACCTTATGTGATTTCGCCTTGGTAATTTCACTAGAGTAGATTTACATACATGGTGAAGGGTATATAAGATTCGACATAGCCGAGTAAAGCACTTTTCCTTGTTTATTATCTTACAGTCTATCTAACCTAAAATTTAATAGATAAATACATAAATCTGTTTATTTAGTTAAAGTTATAACACTAAATATGTATAGATATTTATATATTATCAGGAACATCCACATACAGAAATACATCGCTATAATTAATTTTGTTCAATTCATTTATAATTTCTTGATGGATTTTAGAATTTCCCTCTAATTTTGCATATTTCCAACATTCTAGTGCATTATAATTATTTCCTTTTTTGAGATTTATTAACGCTAAAAATGCCCATGTATTTGGGACATAAATATCATATTTAGTTGCTAGGGAAAAATATTTTTCGGCTTCGTCTAACTGATTCAACTACAAAACAGAAAGATAAGATATCTTATTAATTATGGATCCGCAGTTACTAATATTAATTTTATTTAAATTACATAGTAACAAGCTTTTCCTCTTCCAGCTGCTACCGCCACACAATTTTCATTGTCATTACAAATATTAAGAAAAACCTCACTTGCTTCTTTATATTTTGCTTCCTTCAACATTTTATAAGCATAACGAAGCAAACCTAATTGGAAGGATACATATCTTGTAAGGCCTTTAATTTCAGCCAAATCTTGATAGTGTTTCATGGCAGCTTCAACATTAGCATTGCAGTATTCCAAATTGCCATTAATAAGGCACAAAGTAGCATGCTACATGATTTATAAAATTAACAAAAAAATGTCTGATATAATTATTTAATAGTACCATTTCTGTTGAATTCGTTAGTTTATCTACTGCAAAGGTTTTAATTGCTAAATTATTTGGCGAATTGTTCTCCATGATTGCAAAAGTATTTAAGAAAAAATATCTCTCAATGTCCATGCATTCATCTGCTATTTCATCAAAAATCCATTGAGCAAAAGTATACAAACCTAAACGTAACATCTTTTCACAAGCTCTTATAAAATTTAGTCCTTTTTCCGATTTTAAACTAATTTTATGCGGCATATAGATATCCCAACGGGTTGCTGGTATTAACTCTAGCTTAAGAAACATGCTGTGATAGAGATTTTCATAACGCCAACGGCAAAATGTCATGCCCGGTTGGTAATTATATTTTTTATACAAACAATATAAAAGAATAAAGGACGTTAAGCTCATTGGTTTGTGAGTTTTGCTGTAGATCGTTAAAGCTTTAATTAAATTTTCTTCAGCTGTTTCAATCTGATCAGGATCTTTTAATTGCAGTTTATAGTTTAGATAAATTTCTATCAGCTCGCTATATTGAAAATATAGAAAATAAAATATTTTTAAGCTAAAATACAAAAATATATTATTGCTTTTGATGTTTTTGGCCACACAAAGTTATTTTTTATACTTAAATATAATCATATTAGCTTGTAAAGCCAAATAATTTACATATAAAAATATAACTTGGATGAAATTGAACCAAAAATAAATTTTAATTTAATTACAAAATATATATAAATCATCGTCCCAGCTCTGTATTTCAAGCGCAATGAATGCATGTGGAATTCTACAAACATTTAGAATAAAAAAAATATAGTGGTGAGCACTTGTGGATACATGTATCTCATGTATTACTCAAAAACGCTTCTAATCCTACAAAAGATGTAAAATTCAATCAGATTTTCTACTAAAACTATTTATTATGATCAAATTAATCCGAAGAAAAAATCAATGTTTCCGCTTTTTGCCCGTTAAGTTTTCGCTATCTGGCAACACAATAAGTATGCAAGTATCAGTTAGTTTTTTCCGTTATTTGAGTTTTTACATGTATTATATTTTCTACAATCTACTTTTAGTAAAATTGCGAAAGATTTCCTTGTTTGGCAAAATAAAATTCTTAAAATGATCAATCATTCAGCACGCGAATTTGTCTGAACGTTGAAAATTCAAGTAAACAAAAGGAAATATTAGCAGGCAGGGTGCAAAAAATCGCACCAAAGTTTGCATACCGAGAAAGGTACTTGGGCCATGAAGAAGCACAAACAGCAAAACAAATCAGTTAGTAAGCACGCAAGGCGCTAAAGAAAAGAAAAGATAAATATATAAAGGTTCGACTAAAGTTCTGCAAAGAACACAAAAATTAGAGTGTGGAAGACTTTTAAAAACGGGTAATATAATCACAAGAAGCCAAATTTAAATCGTTTTGATTTTAATGGCGAAGAGAATTACTACAGCCGTTCTAATGAAACCCTTAAGAAACACAAAGTAAAAGAAAAAAAAAAAATAAAGCGTGGTATGGAAGCTTAATTGTTTGGGTCTGTTTTACTTGATGGTAACTTGATCTAGTGAAAGAAATTAAGGGAATAATGAAAAAAGAAGATTATCTTCATGTTATAAGTGATGATTTACTCTATTTTGTGGACAAAAATACTTATCGGGGCAAAATAGTTGTTTTTAAATACGATAGGGATCCCAAACATACAAATAAAACTTTTCGATTTAAATTTATGCTCCTAGATTGAATTCATTTTAATTCAGGATTCAATGACATCATGTCCGTCTGTTTTAAAGTCTTTTTTTTTATTAAATATTTCTCTACTTACGTAAAATATTCTCCTTCTATGTCCTTATCATCTAAAGGTAATTCTAAGTATTTCTTAACTTCGTCAAAGTTTTGCTTTTCAACATCATACAGAAATATGTAGAATTTTAACAGCAAATTATTGGGATATTCGGAATGTAAAAAATCCATTATCGTATTGGCCATTTTCAAATTTCCAACTTCATACATGGTTTTCGCTACGCTCATGCTGTCCACAATAAATATTTGCACTTTTGTGATTGTGAAAACACAATCCTGCAAACCATTACGACTACATTTATTTATATAATTATAAATTCGTGATATTAGATCACGATAAACGATCGTAATAAGATTCTAAAAAAAAAAATGTTTTAAAATAAAAATTGTATATAAAACTGATAAAGACAAAAGTTTAAGGAGATTTAAACTATTTTCATAAGATTTTATATACTTCACCAAGGACAAGAAGAATGCTTAGGGCAATTTGGTATGCTTTATCGTTTTGCATAAACTTTCGCAAAAAAAATAAAAAAAAACTGGCAACTCTCACTAGAAAGTATGAAAACAAACATTTTAAAAATTTTTAATCAAAAATAAAAGTAATAAATTTCGTAGCGTTAAGGCTTGAAGATGAAAACGATCGCGTCTTAAGAACTAGGACCGGAGGTAAGAGAAAAATATCGATTATGGATTTTTTTTTATTTCCGGCTTGTTAAGCATTGACTGCAACTGCCCCTTCGCCAATTCGCTATGTTGCATCATAATATCTATAAAAAATTTCAAGCTATCTCGTTGCTTTGTTTGTAATTCTTAGGCTTTCATTTCCCTGAAAATATTTTAAATAAAAAACATAAAATTGTGTTTAAGTTCCAACATGGTTTTCTTCCTCTTTATCATGGCGCAATAATACCAGGTGAATGCAATACCTTTTGCGTGTATTTTGTTTTTGTAAAAACTAATTCGAACTGTCAAAAACGTCTGGCAATATGTGTGTGTGTATTCTAGTATATTTTTAGTGGCATATGATGAACATATGATCGGATGCAGTCACCTGTTTGATGCGCCTTGCTCTTTATTTATAGAGTTTGACAGTTATGTTAAAAAGTTTTCGAAAGTTCGCAAACTTTTTTTTTTAACAAAGTGCAATTTTTAGGTTATGTATTTAATTTTATAATAAAAGTTGGCTACGAAAATAGATTTTTTAAGTTTATTCATTTTAAGCACTTAGGACTCTATTCGCAATTCATTTTTTCGAGCAGAAATTAACGATGGTTAACAAATGTCTCAATTATAGATAAAATAGAATTCAATACCTGGAAAGTTGACAGATGGACTTTGTCCCGTTCGATATTAAAGCAAAATGAAATAAAATCATGTATAAATTCTATAGACTTTTGTTAGTTTTATTGAAATAAAAGAAAATTAATTACAGAATAATTATTGCATTTAAGGCTGCACGATAAACAAAATTTTTTGGTTCCTGCTTCGGAGCACTTGGCCGTGACCGCACAGACCAAGTTATTTATTTTTTAGATTCCTTAATCTAAAAATGGCTGTGGTACTCAACCACATGGAACTAATCTTTAAAGATCTAACATATATGTATACGAATGAAAATTAAAGCTGCTTTCAGGCTGCAAGATTTTTAGCTTTAAGTTGTCAGTTTGAAAATAAATACATGCGTTATTTCTCATGTCTGTCAAAAGATTTATAATTATTGCGTTCAGACGAACATGTATAATTACGTCTGACATAGACTTTTTCGTGTAGAAAACAGCTGATGTTGATAAAGCATTGCCAGGTCAAAATAGAAAGCCCTCTAATTGAAATTTTGTCAAAGAACCAAGATACATTTATTTTACCAGCACCAACAACAAACAAATGCAAAAACAAAGCAAGCGTTTGTTTTTATATCAATTATCTTTATTTTCTCTTGTTTCTTTTTTCTATTTTTGACATTTCCACGCACAAAGCAACAGTAAAATGTCATGTTGTTATTGCAATGTTGTATTTGTTGTAGTGCCACTATTCCCTAGTAAAATAATGTACCTTGCAAAGAACCTTGTCGTTTAGCTTACTTGAGGGCTAAAGGATCAAGTTTTACCTCTTAAGTTATATACTTTGACACTTGTTAACAAAAACACTCACACTTTTAAAAATTGAAACGGACTTGGTATCAATTTTTCTTTCAAGTTGAGTGTTTCAATTTACGTTCAGGAAAACTGCTGATTGCAATTTTTTTAACTATTCTTCGTTTTTGTTTCTGAAAATACTTAGCCGCCATAAGTTTTTACCATCTTGACAAAAAAATGCTTTCAAGTTGTGCGCAGCCTACTTTACAGCTGTCCACTGAAATGAATTTTAACAAGCAGTTTTTTTATTGAAGTTTTAAACATATTTCCATAAATGATTCTCTAATGCACCACTAAATGATTAAAAAATTTTTAACAGTATTTAATTGCTTGCGTTAGTAAAAAATTTCTAACTACAAAACTGTACTTTTTATAAAGTTTTTTTTTTTTCCTGCAACGAAGGGCAAACATGTGTTTTGCAGTGTGAAATTTGGCAAATCATATGAAAAAAAAACAAGTCGTCTAAAAGCAGCTTTAGGAAATTATGCGTAATCGTTGAAGAAAGGCTTGTCTGGCTAAAAGTACCCATACACTATACATATAATGATATTGAGTACTTTATTGCTTTAACTATTGTCGTTTTGATCCACACTACTAATAAGCGTATCAATATTTTTAAGCAAAAACCCATTCACACAAACTTATATTTTTCAAATTGTAAAATTATTCTTAATTAAAAATATTAAGCAATTCGATCTTAAAAAATTTGAATAATGTTTAGTGACATAAGTGATAAAAAAGAGGCTTTAATTTTTCACCATTATTCATTATTTATTTATTTGGAGGCTTTTTTCATAACTTAAGAAATATATCAGCCGTTCTTTTATTTTTTGGCGGGAAATAATCATTATATGTACAATGTTGTCCACACATTAAAAAAATATTTTTTTGCGCAAATAAAATCAAAAATGAACTATAGTTTAAAATTTAGTTCAAAGGCTCTCTTTAGTTCAAATTCCACCTAGTTCAACTTTCAACTTCTAGTTCAAACGCTTTAGTCAACAAGAAAAAAAGACATGGATTCTAGTTTATCTTGTCTGGTAGATAAAATACAAAGTATAGTTAAAAAATGAACTAGGTTTACTTTAAAGTATGAACTAGTTTACTTAAAGGCCGGGGCACATAGAATCCGTCATACGTTAAACTTTGACAAATTCAACTGACAAGTAAGTTAAAATACATGTTTTCTTATGAGCGTTGTCACAATCAATACGTGTCCGTCAACGCAAAGTACGAAAGTTGGTCAACTTTTAACTTTTGAATACTTTGACAACTATCAACTGCTTCTTCTTCTCTGTTTTCTTTTAACTCTTCCTGTGTTTCAATTGTGTTTTGTGATTTTAGTAAAACAATTTTGGTGGCAAGCAATAAAATACAAATTTAATTAATTTAAAAAGTGAATAAAATACAAATTAAATTTAAAAGTGAATAAAAATAGAGAGCAAGCTTTGGTTTAACATCCGTCAGCAAAGTATTCATTGTGCCAACCTCATCCGTCGTTACTTTGACTTTAGTTGAATTTGTCAAAGTTAGCGTGTCACTTATAATTTTCTTGAAATTTATAAGAATGTATTTTTAAATATTTATTGTAAAGTTCTGTTTTAACACTGTTAAAAACTTTCCATGTACAAAAATAAAATGTGCTGAAAACTGTTATACCAGTAAAATAAAAATATCAAAAATACCTTAGAACCAAGGTTCTAAGAGATCTCACAAAAGCAGTTTACATGTGATATGAGCGCAGGGTTGACAGACAAAAATTCCAAAAATAGGTGATTTATACTCCACATCAATTTCCACAATATCCATTTCCGAGCCCATAGAGAATACGTATATATTCAGAGTTCTTATGCATAGCGATGTCGGTCTGTCCGTTCGTGTTAAAACAACTTTGCCAAAGCGCTAGATGAGCTCGAGAAAATTTAAATACGCCAATCAATTAGTTCGAAGATTTTGTTATTAAAAATCGGTTCATGTTCTTCGGGGCAGCGGGCAAAACACCACGCCTTCCTCTAATTTTTCCATATCATTTTGAACAATGAAATAACTCCAATAAAAAATACAAAGGTATGGGGCGCTAGAAAATTACATATGTATAGGAAAAAAATTGGCGCTCGCCTATAGTTTTGGGCCTCTAAAGTTTTCACAAAAAACTACGATTGTGACTGTCTTTTAAGATATCAATATGGCTATCATTTAAAAGGTTTTGAAGAGATCTTTCAGAAAATACTAAAATTAAAAAAAATGCTTAACCCATAAGGAGCCAATGACATTTTTATGTAAAATTATATACAGGCATGTTCTGACACTCGCATGTGATTTCAAAAACGCCAACTTTTGTTTTACATGTTCTGAAACTCACGCGTTTTGCTTTTTTTCAAACTTATGTTCGAAAAACAAAAACATATGATTTGACGGTGCAAAACATAAAAAGAAAATTTAATAAATGGCAGCAGCCTTCTTGCTTAGTTTAATTTCTTCAAATAAACATTAAATTAAAAAACGGATGCTTAGAGATAATTTCAATCTATTGCATATTCCAATCCATTAAATATATGTATATTAATTTAAAAATTTTATACAAAGCAAGAAATAATTTGGCGACAAATGAAATTTCTATTAGTGATGTTACATTTAGCGACTTCAAATAAAAAGATTACTCAGGTCGTGAGTAATCAGTACTTAAAAATTATTTTTGCTTATTTTGTTAGTTATAACATACACGTTCAAAACGCAGATCGTCCTAAAAATAATTGAGATGTATTTATTAACGTACGTTTAATATATTGTGCAAAGTACTAATATAATAAACACATTTGCAATTTTATTGTACAATATGAATTATTGCACAATTATATTGGAAGTGTATGGATACCTTAAGCTATCCTCATAATAAATTTGACCATCCCAGAATTTTGTACTTCTTACAACATTTGTCGAAAAAAAAATCTAGCAAGACTAAGTCTCCCGTGGTAAAGTATATAAAATTTGTTAGAAAAAAAAAAAATAAATAAAATAATAAAAAAAATATTACCGTAAATTCAATATTTGTTTTTGTTGGTATTCTTATATTAAAATCACTTGCCACCAAATTCATTATTTTATTATTCATATTGCTCAATTGATAGCAAAAGAATTCTTTGTCATCATCCATCTTTTTAATTCTATTAACAACTATATAATCCAATATTTCCAGAATTAATTCATCAAAGCTTTTATATTTTATTGCCGTACTTGGGGGTTCAGAATCTATTGAGTTCTTTGCTAAAGTTGACGTATATTGACAAAATTTATTGTGTTTAGGTTTTTTATCCGACATTTTTGTTATATCTTGGGCTGGATTTGTAATCGGTGTAAAAAGGCATATTTGTATAATGGCAAAAGGTATTTTTACTTCTGTAATTAGTTGCTGCATAGAAAGCATTTTCTTGCTTTTTTGATTTAATTTGTCAACCCTTGAAGAGATTCTGATGTAATTGGGCGATTGAAGCTCAATGGCAAATGAACAGTTATTTACTTAAATAAAAAAAAATATAAAAAAATAAGTAAGAGTGCTTTAATCGGCTATGCCGAATCTTATATACCCTTCACCATGTATGTAAATCTGTAAACAAATATTGCGGTGACAGAGAATTAATAAAAAAAAGAAAATTATTTACGAAATATAATTTTACATAAAAATATCATCGACTCCTAATGGGTTAAACATTTTTAAAAAATTTTGGTATTTCCTAAAAGATCTCTTCAAAAGCTTTTAAATGACAAATGAAGTGTTTTATGAAAAAGTCCATAACTCGGTAAATATGGGCGAGCGCCAATTTTTTTACCCGATGTTTTTTTTTCTTATTTTTTAATTCTCTACTGTTCTATATTTTTATTTTTTTGATTGGAATTATTTCATTGTTTTAAATGATGGGGAAAAAATTAGAGGCAGGCGTGGTGTTAAGCCCACTGCTACGAGGGTCATGGACCGATCTTGCTGATTTTTAATACGATGGCTGCTATATATATTTCTGGCCTGGCAACACTGAGTGCAATCTGACATTTCCATTGGAAAGTTTGTCATTTTTAAGCATTATTTGTGTTGTTTACAGTGACTTGAAAAAATTAATATAGAAAAAAATGGAATTAACTCGTGAACATTTTCGTGCCATCATTTTTCACAACTTTCGACGTGGATTACCACGACAAGAGTGCATTGATGAACTTAAATCTTTGTATGGCGATGAAGCACCATCCTATAGCACTGTGATAAATTGGTATAATGAATTTAATCGTGGCCGAAGCTCGCTCAAAGACGAATTCCGTGAAGGTCGTCCAAAAACGGCTGTTGTGACAGAGAACATTGATGCCGTGCGTGAACTCATAATGCAAGATCGGCCTGCGACATACCGAGAGATAGAGACATCCTTGGACATTTCTTCCACCAGCATACATTCGATACTGCATGAACACCTGGCCGTAAAAAAGGTTTGTTCTCGTTGGATCCCGCACAATTTGAAAGTCGCTCAAAAAAAGGCTGGTGTCGATTGGTAAAAAGAAATGTTGCAAAAATACGATTGCGGTGCTTCAAAAGACGTTTATAAGATCGTCACAGGTGACGAATCATGGATCTATGCGTATGAGCCCGAAACGAAACAACAATCGACCGTGTGGGTCTTCAAAGACGAGCAAAATTCAACGAAAGTTGTTCGTGGAAGAAGCACTTCGAAGCAAGTGGTCGCCTGTTTCTTCGGCAAAACTGGTCACGTGGCGACTGTTCCGCTTGAGCAATGTAGGACGGTCACTTCTGAGTGGGACACTACAATTTGTTTGCCTGAAGTCATCGGAGAAATTCGAAAAACCAAGAAGAGAAGACGAATTATTGTTCACCATGACAATGCGAGCTCTCACACATCGGCTCAAACCAGAGCGTTTTTGACCGGCCAAAACGTCGAATTAATGGGTCATCCGCCGTACAGCCCTGACTTGGCATCTAGAGACTTTGTCTTGTTTCCGCACATCAAGAAAAAATTGCGTGGTCAACGATTTCCGTCGCCAGAAAAAGCTGTTGAAGTGTTCAAAAACCATGTTTTAGAGGTGTCTGAAAAAGTGCTTCGACAACTGGTTTGAGCGCATGCAAAAGTTTATAAATCATGCTGGAGAATACTTTGAAAAACAATAAAACCATTTTTGATTATAAATATTCGCATTTTCACTATTAGGCCAGAAATATATAGAGCAGCCCTCGTAGCACCTCTTTTAACACTATGTCTGATCGATCGGTGTAGTTAAATTTTCTCTACAAACGGACAGATGGACTTCATGGGTTCAGAAATGGTTATTTTAGAAATGACGGAATGACAAACTTCGATATATTTATCCTTTTTTCACTTTTGTAGTGAAGGGCATAAAAATTGTAAAAAAAAGACAAACAACCAAATTTTATTTGTTAACTTACCGTCTGGATACATAAATATAGACAAATCTATATAACCCTGCAATAAAATTTTGGACTTATCCAGCTCTGAATAGATTTCTAGCATAATTTGATATTCATTCCTCGACAATATATTTTCTAAGGTTTTTTCCATACTATCGGTCAATACATAACGATGCATTGAGTTGCAAACTAATGCAACATCTTCGAATGTATTTATTTCATTAAAATTTAACTCTACATCTTCCGTACTTAAAAGGTTTGAAAATAATTGATTTAGACTGATTTTTGGTCCCGATTCTATACCCATAGTATTGACATTTTCAAATTCTTTGCTCTTGAGACTTTCCCACCACTTGTTTAAGTGTTGATCGGCTATAATGGTTTTGGTAAATTGTTTAAAATTGCAAATAAAAATCTTGTCGTATTCATTTTGCTTTGGCGCTTTTGAAATAAATGATAACTTGGCTTCTAAATGTTGATAATCGTTCATTAGCTCCTCATTTAAATTGTATAATGAACCAAAAGTTATAAATAGATAATTGGAAAGCACAATATTTTTTAAGAGTGGATGTAAAGAATATATTTCCCATTCGATTTTGCAAGACAATGATGGGTACTTATTACTCAAAGGATACAAAAAAACAGTATCAGTACCTTGTACGCGTTTGTTATCATAATATTGCACAATGTCAATATGACCCTGAGCCATTGGTATACGAATCAGTTTCATTTCTTGCTGTTCTTCTTCATGTTCTTTTGCATTGGCTTTTCTGGGAGGTTTACTAACGCTTGACTTTTTTCTTTCCAAATACATATACAGGGTTAGTAAAATGGGACAATCGCTTAATGTTGTTAGGTCATTGAGGCTGTCTTGTTCGATCGTAATACTAAACGTTGGTTTAACAGTATCAAATTGGTCTAAATGTATAATGTTGCGTGGCATATAGTGATCACTTAAAGTTGTTATTGTGTTATGCGGATGTGTCAGTTCAATTTCTGCACCATTCAGGGACAATCCATCTGCGCAACATATTACATCTGTAGCGTGTAGATATAAAAAAACACGTTGTGGCATTTTAGCTTCAACAGCAGTAAGAGTCTGTCAAGAAAAATAAAGCGTTAATAAATGTCCCAGCTGTCTTATTCGAATATTTATGTAAGTAACTGTACTTTGAAATGATCATCCAGATTTTAACTTACCGAAGCTATAGATTTGTGCTTTTTTATCGACTTTCGCTTTTTTTTAGCATTCATCTTGAGATTGAACTAAAAATTGTTATATTTAAGAGTTAAAATTAATTATTAACAAATTGTTGACTTTTCAATATTTCTTTTCAAATTATTTCGATTGTGATTGTGGCTTTTGCTTAACGCCAGCTAAAAAACAAAACTAAATTAATTAAAAAGAAATTGACATTAAAAAATAATTGATTAAAAATCTACAGTGGGAGGTTAAAGTATAAAAAGTACACAAAAAGATTGAATAATTTAAAAAAAAGATAATTACATTAAAAACACAGATCATGAATTTAAAGTTTCTCACTTATGAACAATTTTCAAAGGTATTCTAAATAAAAACTTAACAATGGTCTGCTTAAAAGAGGGGCTTAGATAGGTTCTCAGCTAGATATTTCATACGGTTTGACACTAAAAATCCTTTTAGAAATTAACCGCGACCATATCCATCTTCTCTACAACAATGAATAAAGGTAAATCCAGGAATTGTATAAATTTGGGTAATTTCATTTTTGAACCAAGTTTCTTGTAGTGCTATTACATCAGGCAATTTTGAAAATTGAGATAAGATTGATTTAAAATTGTTGAACTTATCAATAGATGCAACGCTCCTGATATTAAAACTGATAATATTTAAATAATTAAAATTCAAACAATTGATATATTTTTTAAAATTTGAAAATTTTTTGAAATATTGATTGTTTAACATTGGAAAATAAAAATTGTAATTTTAGCTTTAATATTATACTAATGTGTATGTAAAAGAAAGATAAAAAATAAAACTTTTAAGAAGAGGACATGAATGTTGCATTATCTTCGCCATCAATATCAACAAAACCTCCAGCTTCAACTTGGCTTGGATGAATCAAAGATCTCCTAACCCACTGTTTATTAGTTGTTCCATTCAATAGCATTTTATCCACTTCATCCTCATCACGAATCAGTTGTTGGTTAAATGTGTCACCTTTTTTTGCAAAAACTCTTCCATTCTTTATAAAAATATATGAATAACCTATCGATTTTAACGATTTGGCATAATTATAAAGGTGCATAGTTTCTTTACTATTAAAATGGTTTATAAAGATCTTTTTCGTATTTTCGGTTTCTTTCAGTTTGGCTTTAGAAGACATGAATTTATCTTTATGTATTTTAGAAGTGAACTTCACTACAACAGTTTTATTTTCATTATTTCTATTTTTGTTTTTTAAAAAATAAGCATCTTCAACAGTATTATTTTCCAATTTTTCACCAATGTCATTAGAAATTTTAGCTACGGCTTCGAAAGCACTCATTTTTTCATCTGAAACTTTTAGACCACTAATGATACAATCATTTCTTAATCTATGTTCATTTATAATTTTAACGGAAAATTTTAACGATTTTATTTCAGCTTTTAGCTTTCTGTTTTCTTTTTCAATTTCACTAATTTTTCTTTTGTTTTCTGTCACCTCTTTAAAAACTTCGTCAAACTTTGCTGACATGAAGTTAATAGATTCTGTCAGCTCATCGAGTTTTTCAAGTTTGTTTAACTTTTTTAATTCTGTTTTTATTGTTGTGAGTTCTCCTCTTATGTTATTATCTTCATCCTTACAAAATTGACAATTAAAAGGTTCTTTTTTGTTTTTTACAAGTCTTTCAAATTCTCTTCTGCTTAAACCAGAACATTGAGAGTGGTAAATTTTTTTACACTTGTCGCATTGTATGTAATTATCACTTTCTTTTTTTATTTCATTTTCACATTGATCGCAAACAATAAGATTTTTATTTACAATACTTCGACAAGTTGTTTGTTTAGACATATTTTTATGAAATTCAAAAACCTTTTGCTTTGCTTTGTTTATTTACAAAGTTGTTTTCTTTATTATAATGTTTATACCACAAATTTATTAAAATATTTAGTTTGATTTATAAGAGCACAAAAAATACGTTTAGTCGCTTCAAGTGAAGGACATTATTATATTATTAGTATATTTTTAGTATCAAGGTGTCTGAAAGACCCTGGTAAAAATCTTAAGTAATCATTAAAGGGGTAATGACTGAATAACAAAGAAAAAATATGAACGAAAATTCTTAAAATTAACAAAAAAGTTTTTAGTATAAGCCAAAATTTTATTAAAAATCGCGCGTAATCACCAAAAACTAAGCAAAAAATCGCCAATTTGAAGAGTTAAATTCCACAGGAATAAATAGAACGTTGGCTGTTTAATTTAAAAGTGTTAAAAAACGAAATTTTGCGTTGTAAAAATATAAAATTTTAAATTTCATTTATAGTGCGTTTTCTTTAATGTGATTTAGACCTTAAATTAAGTATATTGTTAGTTGATTTTCCCTTTATGATACCAAAACCACTTAAATAAATCAAATGATTTATTTAAAAAAGTATCTTTTGTCTTGGCAACACTGTGTTGTGTCTCTGATAATCAAGTTTAACTCCGTGCTATCTATTCATAGTGAATGTTTTTAATTTTATTTAAAAAACAGAATTTTGTTACCAAAAATTGTGTTAAAAAATATAAATAAAAAAAATATAATTTGTTAAAGTAAAAAACGAATTTTTACAAAAATAAAAAAGGAGCTTTTTTACGTAGAAAATGTAAATAACGAATTCGAATTTAATAATAAACCGAAAAGTTACAAACTCAACGGAAAATTAATTGAAAAATTAAAACATCTCAAAAAATCCCAATTTCATCACCACAAAATTTAAAATTAACCAAAATTAATGAGCGTTAAATAGTAAACTCAAGTTCAGTTTATTTTAAAAGAAAGCAATAACGTTGCAACAATTTGCTGTTCTTTCCAACACTGAAAGCTTTTAAATGCGAATATATTTGTTATGATTTGTTATTCCAAAAATATCCTCTTGTTGTATAAAACTACTAAAAAAGTGTTGCCATTTCTGCAGGTGGGTCAACGTTTTGCAACAAATTAAATTATTATGGTAACTCTCATTTAGGTATTAATTGAGTTCGTTTCCGAAAAAAACTCTTTCTGTATTAGGACTGCTCGTATCTACACAAAGTAGTTTAGGTTAGACTGGCAGCTGTGTTACCTGCTCAAATAATAAACAGATAGAAAAAAGAAAATCAGAATGCAGAAAAAGAGATAAAATTGGGAAATAAAAAAAAGAGAAAGAAAGAACTGTGGGCGTAAAGAATGCAGAGAAGACCCTTCCGAATCAGGCAATTTGCCGAAGAATGAACTCGTTCCCCTGACTGAGTCACATTGTCTAATTGTGAGCCTGTGAAACACCTTGGTCTTAGTGATTTTATACCAAATAGGCTTCTGTAGTACCGTTGACCAAAGTGTCTCAGTCGTATGTACCCCAGTGCGGGACACAGACAGTGGAAGTGTTCTAGCATCTTCTCCTCCACGTCATGACAACTTCTGGAGAAATCTTTTAAAGGGAGACCCATTCTTCCAGCATGGGCTCCAAACAGACAGTGTCCAGTATTCACAGCCGCCAAGCCGCGCAATCGATTCCTAGCTATTCAAAGTAGATTTCAGTAAAGTTATTTGATGTTTGAACCATTTAGAGCAAATTCTTTTTATGTTTTGGAATTAACTCAGCCAAGTGCTGCTAGAATTTTTAAATATGTATTTTCCTTTTTTTGCGTGGAATAAAATTAGGTCGTCGCTAGGGAAATAAATAAACGGAAACGTTTTTTATTAAAAATTTTATATATCGCCTTTTGGCAACCAAGTACGCATAATTTAAAAACTTACAAAGTCGCGTTGTATTGACAAGTAACATACATGAAGTAGCATTGCGGTTCAATAACATATATATTGCGTATTATATGCAGAGAATTATGTTATATTAGTTTTGTCTAGTTAATTTATAAAGACAAGTGGCATAGTTTATTTTGTATCGATCGGTATAAGATCTAGAATATTTATTAAAACAATTTCAAATTTAACCCGACTTAATTTTGTTGCAAATTAGACTTATTTCCATGTTTTGATATTTGTGATAACATATCTTATCAAGTGAATGTCATGATATGAGCTTTTAATTACACAAATATATTAACAAATAATCGATTAATAACTGTTTAATTTTATTTTATTTCAAAGTGCAAAAGTTGTGAAAGATTAAAAAAATTAAATAAATATAGTAAAAATAATAGAAATTTCATAATTTACGAAGTATAATATTTAAAAAAAAATCATTGCAATAAAAACAGCAACGGATTAGAAAAGTTAACAATTTTGCTGCTAAATATTTATAACATTATTTGCTTGCGATTGATATTTATTTTTACAAGGCAGTTTGGTTTCTTATATATTTACTTGTAGTTGTTGCAGCTGTAGACACTATGTTAATAATGTTTAACTATTTTAGACTGGCAGTGCCGTAAATATTGTAAACATATTTTACTACCCTCAAATACAAGCCTGTTAATTCAGCAAATTACCCGCTTCAAAGATTATTTAACTGAAATTTTGTATAGACATTTTGTTTTTCTAACAACGCCGGAACAACAGACAGTAAAGTGTTTTTAAAAATATTAATAAATACAGATCTTACATAAATCTTTTGAAAAAGTTAACAATAATTTAAAAAATATATTTGTAGCTGACAAAATAAATCAATAATAATAAAAAAATGTCAAACTTCCATGAACAAAAACAAGCCATGCAGTTGCTAACAGAAAAATATGTTACCAAATTAACAGACATTTGGGAACAAATATTTCATCATGATACATGCAAGGAAAATTTAAGAAAACTTGCTAGTCATGCCACATATTTCTATGAGGAATTGGTGAAAGAGTCGTTAACACGTAAAACTTTTATAGAAAAAGAAATAATGGATTTAAAAAAGGAAGCAGAAGATTTGAGACGTTTGCTGAAAACCGATATTCAATTACCCAGTTATGATGAAAATAATGTGCCTTTACTAATAGTTCAATCCGAATTGGACAAAAGTCTGGAAGATCTTAGGGAACAGTTGAGATTGCGCAAACAGCAAATATGTGAGTTACTATTGGAACAGGAAGCCTTGTGTGAAGAATTGGGGGAACCGCCTCGTGCTTTACTGGATGACCCGTTACCAACCGCCGAAGATATTGAAGATTTTCGTAAACATCTAGAAGCCTTAAGAGAAGAAAAAGTAGAGCGCATGAATAAGATTTCCACCTTGAGAAGAGAAATTAAAAACTTCTTACAGTTACTGGAGCTACAGATTAATACAGAACATGAGGATCGTTTGTTAAATCACCGTCAAATTAAAATGAATAGGGAAACATTCGAGGGTCTTAACAATATGTATGAAATGTATGGCTCTCAAGTAAAAGAGTTAAAAGAATCGATAGAAAGCATGCGGAAAAAATTGGCCAATTTATGGGATCGTCTTCAAACTTCACCAAACACACGAAATAAATTCAAGCGCTATAACGATTATAATCAGCACACTTATGATGTATTTTATAACGAATTACAGAGATGTGAAACCCTGAAGAGTCAAAACATTAAAATGTTTATTCAACAAATTCGTAGTGAGATAGAAAAATGGTGGGAAAAGACTTTAAAATCGGATGTACAAAAAAGTCGTTTCTCAAATTTTACATCTACATGCTACACTGATGATTTATTGGTGCTGCACGAAATGGAGTTGGAAGATTTGAAATTGTATTATGAGACAAACAGGCAAATATTCGAATTGTATGCTGATCGTAATATACTTTGGGATCGTATGAACGCCTTAGAAGCTAAAGCCTCAGAACCAGGCAGATTTAATAATCGTGGTGGCCAGCTATTAAAGGAGGAAAAGGAGAGAAAAACTATAGCTACAAAATTGCCAAAAATTGAGCAACAAATAACAGAACTGGTTCAAAAATATGAAGAAAGAGAACATGCTCCCTTTTTGGTTTACGGCGAAAATATTATCGAAGTTATGGCAGCTCAATGGGAACAAAAGCGACTTGAAAAGGAATTGTTGCAAACGGCTAGAAAAAATAGCAATAAACTAGCACTCAATGGATCCGCAAAGCCTAATTCCACTTTAAGAACACCTTTGTCCATGAATAATGCATCTTCAGTAAGTTCGCTAAAGAAAACTCCTTCTACGGTCTCTTTAATTCCCAGTTCAGCATCTTCTCAAAAGCGTAAATTAAATCCTTCCGATCGTTATACGCCCTTGGCGAAACGTTCTCTAATGCATGCCTTGAGTAGCCCCAGTATTTTTCAAAAACCGTCCACCAGTAAAGCCAATGATCAACATTCTGCAACCAAATCTACACACAGCGCCAATAAACCGTTAAAGTCAGGTGCCAATTTTAGGTCACCTTTTAAAAAAACTAAAATCATTGCCACCACCATACGACGGCGCAGTGGCCGATATAGTGGCAGTTCAAAAAAACGTCGTTCTGGTAATAAGACTCCTTCTGCAGCCAAAATTGTTCCCAAAATAGTTATAGAAAATTGTCCATCCGATGGTTATAGTACAGATTGCAATTCAGATGAAACTTATGAATCATTTCAAAAGTGTATAGAACCAGCCTCACGTTCGTCCATGATACAAAGTATCTCACACAACAGTAATTCATCGCGCACCAAACGTATGCAAAAAATTGTTGACGATGAAAATACCAAGTTATCTAAACTACCTAGACCACCAGTTGCAAAACGTACTCCGTCCAAACAACACACCAGCTTATCAAATCGTACTCGTACCCCTGTTAAAGGTTCACCTGGCTCTGGCGCTATAATTGGCCGTAAATTGACTACGAAAAACTTACCCATTATTATTTAAGCTTTATTTCTTTTTATGTTTTTAATGTATTGTTTGTTTTTTGTTTATTATTAAAAAAAAAAATGTTTATTGTAATAAGACTTTGCTGGTTGGTTGGTTTTCTTTTCTCTCTTTTACTTTTTTATTTTATTAAAAAACAAACTCTTTTTGAAGTTAGAAAGCAATTAGATCATTTGTGTTATTTTTTCTCTTTTTTAAATTTAATTTTTAAATACATTTAGAAATTAAAAAACTAATACTTTCTAATGGCAATTATGATTATTAAATGAGTTAGGTATTAATAAATATAATTCTTGCATTAAAAAAGCTGATTATTACAAAAATTTAAATTTTGTTTTTTTTTTTTTATTATTAATTGTTGAGCGATTCCTAAGGCTACCAAATGCATTCTTAATTTTTACACAAGTTCGATATTTTTTTTTAAACGTGTTTCTGAATCATACAAGTTTCCATTGCTCTCGAAGAGGTTACGAGTTGCTCTATTAATGGGTATTTAGCATCACCAAGCAAATGGTATTTGGAAAGCATATTTTTGGCAAATCTTTTTCCAGAAATGAATTAATAGGTTTTTTTAGGAAAACCTATTTTAACATTTAAAAATCTTGATTTGCATTACACATGTCCTGTATATAAATATGTGAACCTTCGCATTTATGTGCTAGTTTTTTAATTTCACTGGAAAATAAGTAGTCGCTTAACAGCCGATAACGTTCGAAAATCTAGCCACCTGTAAAATAAATAAAAGTGCCATAAGAAATATTTTTCTATTAGATAAACAACACTTTCTCGACTGGCATGACAACGTTGTTTAAACTGAAAACAAGTTAAATATTTTTAAATTTTTTATTACTAGTTTACTTTAATACGTTGATACTTACATTGATTTCTAGCAGTGTATTTATGTCTTTATCCACAAAGTTTTCTTGTTTTTTTCTTTTTGTTAACTTTAGCAGTTATGTTACTTTTACTTAAAGTTTGTGCATGCCGTTGCCGATTAAAACTTTTTTAATACCTACTGTAAATAAAGGCCGGGGCCCATAGAATCCGTCATACGTTGTACTTTGACCAATTCAAATAAAGTCAAAGTAACGACCACAGATCATGAGGTAACGACGGTTGAGGTTGGTACTTTGCTGACGGATGTTAAATCAAAGTTTGCTCTCTATTTTTATACACTTTTAAATTTAATTTGTATTTTATTTGCTTGTTAATTTTATTAAATTTGTATTTTATTGTTTGCCACCAAAATTGTTTTATTAAAATCACAAAACACAATTCAAACACAGCAAGAGTTAAAAGAACATAAAGAAGAAGAAGCAGTTGATAGTTGTTAAAAGCTTAAAGTTGACAAACTTTCGTACTTTGCGTTAACGGACACGGATTGATTGTGACAACGCTCATAAGAAAACATTCCAGCAAGAAATGAGTGAGGGAAACTTATGCATACACAATTATCTACTAACACATTTGCAATAATTTTATACTGAAACAGCATTGCCGTTGTACGGCTTTTCGTATAAATTTGAATGAATTTTTTGTTTGTTAATTAAATCTGAGTTTTTGCTTAAAATTGATTAGCAAAGCTCAAAATATAGCTTAAAAAAGATTTGTAATTAAATATGTTTCAAAAATTAAGCGAAATTTTTATTATATTTTTTGTAAAAAATCACTGGTAAGGCTGTTTGCTACAGACATCACACGTATACAAATGTTTACATCAAGTTTTTAATTTACCATTTAAGAATGTGATAAAAACTTTGTTCTACGCAGTGATGGATATTTCCATCATCAGTGATTGTTATTTGATGAATCAAATGATGGTCACTGTTCTTGTAGGGATGTATTTTAACTGATTTGTCTGTTGAATTTGTCAAAGCTTATGTGCCCCGGCCTTAATTCATCATCTTCGTCGGATGACGATGATAGTACATCAATTAATTTATAAAAATGTTTAGATAAACGTTCCTTTGGGACGAACATCTTTGTTTGATCTTAACTTTGTAAAAAGTGTCGACCATACTGTACCTACATGCGTAAGCTTTTATTATACTTCAACGTTGACCACCCCTAAAAATACTTAATGGGATTTTAATGTACTTTGTTGTGTTATTTAAATGGCTGGGGCGCCTTAATCAAGCATTTAATTTTTGTTTGTTTTTAATAATTACATTTTTTTGGCTACTGTATTCTAATTATTGTTATATTAGGTTTGCAAAATACGAAAACATTCCTAGCTACTTTATTCATTTTTGGCTCTATCAAGGGGTTTATAAATATAAATAAATACATATCATACCATTATATAAGGCCTTTGCCCTTTACAGGAAAAGGAAAAAAACTTGAGAAAAAGTACAGTTTTGTAGTTAGAAATTTTTTATTAACACATTGTGTTATTAAATTCTCTAATAAATTTAATACTGTTACAACATTTTTAATCTCTTAGTGGTGAATTAGAGAATCATTTATCGAAATATGTGTAAAACTAAAATTAAAAAAAAAAACGAGTTAGGGCCTTTCTATATTAAGGTATGTAGGTTAGATTTACCACAAATTAATATTTTAATTACAAAATTTTAACTGTCAAATTATAGCATTTGCATGAAATAAAAACTTGTTTTTAAATTTTTTCTCGGTATTTTAACACTACTTTTTTTAAGGAAGAATTTTTCAAAAACATTTCAATTATTACATACATTTTTATTTCAATTTTAGTCAACCGAATTATTTTAATTTAATTTCTCCTGTAGTAAACAGGTGCTCTTTTATATTTACCTTTTCCGCACTATACATTCAAAAATACCACTGTGATTTGCAGAAAAGAAGAAGTAAAATTTTCTGGCAAGCTTTCATTTATCTGATATTCGGCTACGGGAATTTTGGATGAAAAAGTTGGGAACGCAGCTCACCAGAGACGGGAAGTTTTTTATGTTTTAGTTTAAAATAATTTTTAATTATTGTTAGTATGGACATGTTCTCATGTTTACTTATTAAATTTTGCTATATTAAAGTGTATCATATGATGCTTTTTATGGTCACGTTTTTTCATAGTAAAACAGAAGCGATTCACTAAAGCTGGATTCACCAAAATTTTTTTTCGAAACATTTTTTTTATATGTAGTTTGACGTTTTTCTTTTTGAGAGAGAGAAACACGTCTAACTACATGTAAAAAAATGTTTCGGTACAAAAATTTTGTTCGGAAACAATGGGTTAATCCAGCTTAACTTCTGCTTAACGCTAATAGACATCTTTATTTTCCTATTAACTATAATTGAAGTTGAGAAGCAAACAAATAAACGGAAAACGCGAAAGAAAAAACCATGTGAATTTAAGCGATATATAGAATAATGAAACAGATAAGGAAAAGAAAATCAGAGTCCAGAAAAGAGATTAGAAGAATATAAGGAATAAGGAGTAGAGAAAAAAAAGGGGAAGAAAAAGCAGTGTTGGTAAAAAGAATGCCGAGAAAACCCGACGGATAAGGCCCATTGGCCAAAGAGTGTGCTCAATCAATTGACTGAGTCAAATGTCCAATTTTGGGCCAGTGAACCACCTACTGCACTTCAAAAAGGAACTGGACCTAGTAACGTTTTGCCATATAGGCCCTCGTGGTAGCGTAGACCAAGATACATATCTCAGTCTTATATACATTAACGTGGGGCACAGACAGAGGAGGTATTCCACCATTTCCTCCTCCTCCTCTTCGTCTTTACAACTTCTATCGAAATCGTTAAACAGACAGTGACCAATAACCACAGCCACCAAGTAACGTAATCTACTAATCGGTAACTGTAGAACTGCAGCCGTTCTGCCCTGATCCAAAGAGGGCGAAATGGTTTATTTTAGCCGGAAACATTACTGTCAAAGTTCATATGTATGTAAAAAATATAAACAGAGTTTGACAGTAATAGTTACCAGGAAAAAATAATAAATTCGCTGACACCCCTCGCAAAGGTTTGAGATTAATACTTCAGCTCAAATGGATGTCCTAATAAAAAAACAACAAAGTAGTATAATAGTACTTAGCGATGTACTTACATTTTGGACTCTAAAAAAACCATTTTGTATAAAATATTGTTTCAACCCAAAATATAAATTTTATGCTATAAAATTTGTTTTTATAGTTAAAGCAACTAAATACGTTTGCATTCATCGACATTATGTTTTAGTTTTGTGACAACGGCAATACGGAGCGTTGCCATCTTTGTTATATTTCCAAACCGTTTTTTTTATTTGTTTGACAACGAAAAATAAAATTTGAACAAAACTTGAAATAATTTTCATTTTTTTCAAAACTTGGCAAAAAAACTAATAAAAAGAGCTAAAATTTTAGTCACAGCATAAAAAAAAGAGTTTTTAAGCTTGTAAGTATATATTTTAATAAATAAATTGGCTGATGTGCGTTTTCCACGGTATATTTATGTATGTGCTACGCATAAAAGGCTTCAATAATTTAAAATAAAATAAATTTTCAAATATCGTTTTATTGATACCAATACACGTATAATGTGTTGTTATGCAAATACTTCTTCTTTTCTTTGGTAACAAAGCCATTCAAATAAGGATAACATATAAAAAAGGGAAAAAGGTGAATTTGTGTAATTTGTATTTCAAGAAGTTTTTGTTTTTGTATTCAATATTAACATAAATTTTATTACATAAAAGCTGATAATAAAACAATAACAAAATGTTTAAATATATTGGCGCGAAATGACGATAGACTATTTTTGTAAAAATTAAAATATGAAACAAATCTTTCGTGAATTAAGTTTAAAAAATTTTTAATTAAAAAATCATATATTTCAATGACTTTAATAATACTCCTTTCGTTTTCCTTGAGTGTTGAATATTTGCTGTTGAAATAAAAAAGAAAATTCTTTTACGTCAGGACTTAAAGCCGAAACTTCAATTATTCAAACGTTCTAAGTTTGTCTTTTTCAAAACTAAGCTGTAGGTAGCTAATCAGAAGGTGCCTTTTCTTTGTTTAGAAATTAGAAGAATATACTGCTTTTAATAAATAAATTTAAGCGAACAATTTTACCATTTTTAGTTATTTTAAAAGAACATAAAGTTCAAAAAGCTTTTACAAAAATTTTGTTACTACTTTTTGAAAATAAATAACAGGAGAATTGCAGCTGTTCGAGTAATAAAATACCGTAATAACAGATAAAAACTAAGAGTCCCTTTCTAGTAAGTGTTTAAGCGCAAAATATGTGGTTTTCGATGCTTCCCATAAATTTACTTGCTTGGCTAAACACTTCAAATTGATATTGAAATCCTGCAATATGTTGAGTTTCAGAGCGAATCAATTAGCAGTTGGCAGCGTTAGCGAATTTATTCGATTAATTAATTCGCCTTCTTCAGTTTGTTTAACATTACACTGAACATAATTTTTATTGGCAGCAAAAAATAAATGATTGTATGCAGTAAAGTTTCAATCAATTAAAAGGTGGCAAATCGTACAAATTGCCTTCGGCTGACAAAAAAAAAAGTGGAAAAGGCATTCAAAGAAGGAAAAATCACAATCACCTGGGCTGTCAAGGCCACCTGATATGAATTCGCCTTGATTTTTTATATATGAGCTTCTAAGCTGATAAACATATTTAAAGGATTGTGTTTTAAAGGTTTTAAATATATTGATTCTAAAAAAGACTTACGCGAGTTAACACAAGTTAGACGTAACGACCAAGTCTTGTTTTGCAAACCCGTTTCATTACGTACTCGAACATCAATTGGCTCGTCGCGAGTGAACTATGTCGTGTCCTATTAAAAGGCCGTTACTTGCACTTCTATCTTGTGATACTTATTTCCCATTAAAAACTTCGATCAAT
The DNA here is from genome assembly GCA_937654795.1 of Cistogaster globosa. Lineage (NCBI taxonomy): Eukaryota > Metazoa > Arthropoda > Insecta > Diptera > Tachinidae > Cistogaster > Cistogaster globosa. The sequence goes on from OW569406.1 coordinate 7,910,775, forward strand.
GTAAAATCTTAGCAGCTCTTAACATTGAAATTTTTTCTTTTTGTTATAAGTGACTTATGCCACTTACAAACTAAACGGTTCATATGGAGTTTGACAGTAATTATTAGAAGCAAAAAAGTAGTGAATTCGCCTGCGCTGCCACCTGGTAATTTATTTGCCTTTGCTTCAATATTTCTTTTATTCTTTTGCAAGGCTTGTTAACGCCAAATACCCAAAATGGGAATATTATTCATTGCTTTCTATGCAAAAGCCTTTGTTTGAAAGGCAATGGTGTATAGTGGGAAAAATAAAATGGCCAAAACTTTAATTGAAAATGTTTTGCACAGTACTGTAAACCACATTTTAACTGGCAAATGATTTTCTTTCTAATGCCTCCTAATAAATGTTAAAATTAAACAATATCTTGTATATACCCAGTGGGGAATGAACATGCAACTACAGTGATACAACTATTGGGAAACAATTTAGGGTCTCTAGAAAGAATTAAAGTTGAATATTCTGGTAGTGTCGAATATGTGTCACTTCTACAAGTAACGAAATCCTTTTTGAAACGGGAAATGTGTTCAAATAACTCATTTGCTTACATAAATCAACTTACAAGTACAAATAACTTTTCATTTTTATTTTATTTTTATCAATTTATTAGTATTTTTTTGTAATTAACGCATTTAACATAACCTAACACTGCACAACTCGAGCTTAATGACATCAATGTTTTTTTTTTACATTTTGAAATCCATCCAGCGCCGCTGACAAACAAGAATTATACCCTACTACACGGTTATGATGGCATGTCATAAAGTTGTGATCACATACCAAGTTTGACCATCTAACAGCCGGTCTATCCACGATAAAAATATTCGTCTAGCATTATAATAGTATTTGTGAAAATAGATTGGTATATGTAACGCAAATGATGATGTGTGAAAAATCAAGAAATTTAGATTTTTAGCATGCTGGATGTTACACTTTGATATGTGTATTGTGTTTGTGACAACCTTCTACTATTTTTTTTTTTATTTTCTTTTTTCTTTTGCAATTAAACTGTCATAATAGCTATTAAATATTCTTTTGCTAACGCCATTTTCGCAATAGTGAAAGTCAAACTGAAATTGTATTTTTGACTGGTCATTCAACATGTGTGCATCAAAACGTGCGGCACACTTACACGAATTTGATAGCCAGAATTTTGATCGTGGATACACCGCTTTAAGAGATCCATATTCGATGCCTAAGCAATTTGGTTTTGTAAATTTTTGAGCAATCAACTTATTATTATCTGGTAGTTAAGGAAATGTTACTCATGAAATAAAAATCCTCTCTCATCAAATCGCTCTCACATGCAATGTTTGATCGTCTAAAAGCCTCTTAAAGGAGTAACGAAGAAGTTACTTATATCGAAAAATTCTAGGAATTTTAAGCTGTAACTTATACGTTGACAAATAATATACAATTCGGGTACATGCATAGGTATTTACCCAACAAACATTTAGTTTGTTTTTATTGTGTTTTAATGATTTACAAAAAATTCTATATTTGGTAATATTGACGCTTAAAATTCCGTCGAATGAGTCAACCACCGGACACACAAGTAAATTAAAGCTAGTTATTTTAAATAGACTTACTCAGGCATTTTTTTAATTTCACAAAAAATTTTCACATTTTTTTAAAGCACTGCTCGTATATATAATCATATCTCAAAAAATTACAATTTCGGAGTTATTTAAAAAGTATTCTTATTTAATAATGACATCTCATTTTCTAATACAAATTTTAGAATGGTCTCTCATTGATTTGTTAACATTTTGAAAACCTTTTTCTTTTTCTTTTTCCTGATTTTGATTTTTTTTTTTTTGAGAACTAATTTTGTCAAATTGCTCAAATACAAAATTTTACCGTTAATCCAAACAAAAATGTTTCATATTAAATTTGAATTTATCGTACCTTAATTTTTATTTTTAGACATATAAATAGAGGAAGCTTTTATATAATTAATAAATTAAATAACAACCAGCAAACTGTCTTCAAATAGGCAACAGGTATCCGATTCTGAAAAGTTGTCACAACAGAATCCATCTTCCTTTAATGACCAACATGTTTTATACACACCGGTCTTGTATATCTCTGGTTAGTGACTCGATAATTTGATAATAATTATAAATTTCAAAAATATTTAATTATTTTATTTAATTATGATTTTAGGGAATGGTGGTTATGTAGCAGCACCATCTACGGGTTATACATTACCCCAACAGAGTGGGTTGCAACAGCAAACTGTAAGTACAACAGCAGCAGCATCAGGATCTGCTGTTACATCACAGCCACCAATTCAACTTATTCACGGCGTTTCGCCAACAGTTTCATCTGGCCAACCAAGCGATTTATACAAAATGCAGCCACATTCAGGTCAGAACATTGTAAGTAACATTAGTATTTTATTTTTAAAAATATAATTTGCATTATGAAGATTGTTTTTTTTTTAATTATTCTTAATTTAATTTTATCTTACGGAGTTTTTCATTAAACGATTCACTTTCGAAATTTATGTTTCGGAAAAACTAGTAAAAATAAAATGAAACAACGATCTGAATTAAAATCTTTTCGTCACATGACAGCAAATCTTTAATTACCCTCAAGATGTCATGTTTAAAAAATTGTTTACCAAATGAGAGTTGGGACAAACAATTTTAAAAGCACACATAACAACATCTAGATCCAAAATTATAATTTAATTGTGATTTTATTTTATTTACATTTCTTTATACCTTTGGCTTTAATTATTCTAACAAAAAGTTGGATTAAATTGTCAAAACATTTCTGGTCTACAAGGGCCTTTAATAATTTCTTTTTATAATTAAAATAAATTTAACTTTTCTATTTTCGAATTTTGACATTTCGATATTATTAATTTATTTCATTTTCTTTAAGTATGGTCCGCCAAATACCACAAACAACTCTACAGGCAGAACGAATCAGCCAGCGGCGGGAAATATTTTTAGACACAATACCTCCAGTTCCGCGCAGAAAAATAGATATGTTCATTCTACCGCTATTTATCCTACGATGCATCAAAGTGTTGTATTGGGACAGTTCACTACACCATTTGCAACGCGCACCCCTCAATTACAGCAGTGTCAGTATTCCCCACAATTTTATCCGCCAATGTATTATCCATATTATGTGCGCATGGCAGTGCCGCAGCAACAACGTGCTGCAGTTAATCCGGGTGTTAGTTTAACCAGAACTATGGCCTTGCAGACTAGTGGATCTGTTAGTGGCCCCACAACAACTGTTAACCAGGGTCAATTAACATTGGGATTAGCTTCAATGTCGACTAATACAACGGCAGCTAAGCCAGTTAGAGTGACTATGCCGCATCAGCCTTCTTCTCCCCTTCCTCAACAGCAGGCACAAAAATCTTTACAAATAAAAGAAAAGCCACGCTCACATGCCTTGCAAATTATTCATCCGATTACAAATAGAAATATTTTAGATGATTTAGAGACCGATAAGGTAAATATGTAAATATTTATTTTTTATTAAGGCGAATGAATTAATCGTTCATAATTAAAATTTCAATGTCATGATATATTTACAGAATGAATCTGCTAACACAACATCAGGAGGCCCAACAACATCTACATATGTTGTAAAAAAAGTCATTTCGTCATTAGATATAAAAAGTGTATCGTCGGCATCTATTAAATCGGCGGAAAAATTATCGAAAATTTCAAAATCACATATGGACATTGTGCAGTCAACGCAAACAGCATATGCAAATCGAATAGATGGCGGCACAATTTGTTCTCTTAAGACAAATTTTAAAGGTAAAATAATTTATTTTTATATTGTTACAAAAGCTGATTAAAATCTTAAGCGAGAGCCAAGCCAAATAATCTTAAGATTATTTGAATATCATGCCGAAAAACAAATACTGCAAAAGTATTCAAAATGAGAAAGATAGGAAGTTTTTATGTCTAATGTAATTCTATTTTCTCACACATTGCCTGTCGTGTCGTGAGTAAAGTTTTAATTCGATTACATTATATTATGATCTGACAAGAAATATAACATTCGGTTCTTTCAAAATAAAACAGATTATTCAGATGTAATTATACATGTACGTTTGAAAGCGAACATTTTAAGACGTCTGTACATTAACACGCATGAGAATTTATATATTTATTTTCAAACTGACAAAACATATGTAAAAACATCTGGTGTTAAAGCAGCTTTACGCATTTTCATTTGTCGTTATTTCATTATTACGTTTATTTTATTGATGATTTCTAAATTTTGGAGTCATTTATGCTGGCACGACCACAGTGGAATAAACCAAACATTTATTCCACCAGTAAATAATGTTAAGAGGATATTATTATTATCGATAAAATAAATATTTAGCCCATTCTGACAGTATTAAATTTTATCTTAATTAAAAAACTTAAACTTAAAAAACTTTAGCTAACTGCTAAAAAAACACGAGCATTGTTAAATAAACAAAACCTGTAATCTCTTCACGAATTTATAAATAACTTCGTTTTTGTGTGTATAAAAATATTTTTTACGTAAATAAATAGAAGGCAACGGCAGCTATCCTTGTTGTTGAATTCTAAACGAAATATTCAGAAAAAACAAGCAAGTGATTTAAAATCGGCGTTCATTTATTTAACCGTTTTAAAAACACGTGATTTCAGTATATTTAGAAGGAAGGACAGCTTTTGTGTGAACTGTCTATACTCGGTAACAGGTTAACCAAGGTACATTTATATACCTAGGTAGTGTCGTCCGCCCAGCCGGTTTGTAGTTGTACATGTCAAAAGTTGTTTATATTTCAAATTTTTTGTTTACGTATTTCAAAAAAACTAACAACAAGCATATGCAGAACAAAGAGAGCGTTTGCTTTTAGAGCAATCATCTTTAAATGTGTCTTTCTAGTTTTGACATTTCCACTCACAAAGCAACAAGAAAATGGCATGTTGTTTTTATAAATGTTGTATTTTTTGTAGAGCCGCTATTACCTAGTAAAATAAATGTACCTTGAGGTTAACAATACTTAGTACTTTTTATTCAACTCTGTTAATTAAACTTCAGTTTGTATTTTTGACATGCAGCTTAATATTTAAAAAATTTTAACAAATATTTAATTTTTATAATTTCTTACCATTTTAAATATAATAAATTATTGTAGACAATTTAATTTATACATATTTTCTTAAATACAAAAATTTAACTTACTGTGATAAAATTGCAATTAAAACTAAAAAAAAAAAATAAATACAACAAACACATTAACGTAATCATTGCTTGGTGAACATAACACCTCAACCGGATTATTGAAGTTCATCATATGTATATGAATAAATGAAAATTCAATCGCCATAAATAATGGTAAAAAGTGATTAAATGGTATGAATAAATGCTGCATATGTATAAGAGTCCTTAAAAGGAATGCGTACAGGTTAATGGACTGTTTCATAACAGCGAACTAATGTGTTCGTTCGCATTCGAAAAAGAATACTTTATTATTGTTTGTTTTTCTTATATTAGTCATCTTTCGATTAGATTTGTTAAATAGGCAGTAAAAAATTTTAAAAGGAGGATATCATTCTGTTGATGCTACATAGTGTTCTTGGCTTACGTTAAGGTCAGGATATAATGTGACCACTAAATGATATTTGATCTCTGCGAAAAGAAACGCTGATTCATCTGCATCATTCTTGTATCGATTTACGGCCGTCAGACAAACCATGGGATCATGCTGGCTTATTGGAGAATTCCTAGGCAATAGCACATCCGAACTTTTAGTTACAGGAAGCTGGTACTTCTCAATGCTAGACTGCTTCGTATACACGGACGATTCAATGAGGGGGTTGGCGATGTAGACATAGAAATACGCTGGGCAATCACGATGCTAGTGGCCTGGCGCAAATAGGTACAATGATGTAGGATGGGTACATTTCTGTTGCATCTCTCTCGGTTATATATGCCCTGTGATTTAGACACTAAAAATTCAGGGCTCTTGCTATAGCGATTCGATGATTATTTATTTATTTATTTTCCTTATTTCAATATAAGTACTTCAGAATCTGTCAGAATAAATGTGTCTGATATTTAGGATTATTAGACGGGCGCAACAATTCCTTTGTACAAAGCAGTAGGTGCGAGACACGGTGGCAATTATAATCTTTTATCGAAAGATTTATAAGATTTTATGGTCTTAAAATTTTTAAGAAAACTTTCCATTGAAATTTTTCACAACACATAATTTTTCATGGAATTTTTAAGTATTTTTCTTCTATTCTTTTTTTTTAAGGCAAAACGGAAGAAAACATAAAGCAAGTAACTGATGTATCGACGACAACTGCCGATAATTCCAATTGTGTTCAAGAATCGCTTCCAACAAATACTAACGAACAGGTGCCACAAGAAGAAAAATCTAACGACAAACAAAAAGAAAAGGAATGTCTATCGTCCAAGTCGCAGTTATCTATACAAATTTCCAGTGACAAAAGTATTAATAAAAAAACGGAGTGCAAAGAAAGTTCTACACACGATAATTTTAATGCCAGTGAAAAAGAAAAATTTACTATTTATAATATAAAGGAATCTGTAGAAAGTATGCAACAAGCAGAAATAGAGAATTTACCATTAACTCAAGAACAAGAACAAATAAATATTATTTATTCTAAGGAGCAACAAAAGCAAACACAAGAGCAACAGCAGCGGCAGGAAACTGAGTGTTCTAAGTCAAGCAATGAAACAAATTTAACTAAAACATCAAACGTAGCAACTACAGCAACAACAGAAACAACTGCAAAAACAATAAATAAAGATACCGACATAAATGGCAACAACAATAACAAAAAGGCCAATATTTTACATAAAACAAATGTTGCTTCCACAAATATAACAACAACAACGACAACAACTATAAAAAGTAATGAAAAATTAGATAAAAAGAATAACAATTATAATAATAATGAAAAATCTAAGACGTTAGCAACAGGAACAAAAGGATCAACTGTTACTAGTGAGTCACGCAAATCAACAAATAAAAGCAGTAACAAAGCCACAGGCTCAAAGACTGAAGTCCGTAACAAAACAGACAAAGCAAATATCTCAACGAAAGATAACTTAATAAATAAACAAAAACTCATAAGTACTTCTACAAAATCAACAACAACAACAACAGCAGCACCGACACCAATACCAACACCAATAATAACAACACAAACAAATGAAATATCCTCTACTATATCGACGAACAATGAAAAAAATAAAGCTAAAGATGATAATGGAGGTGAGGAAAGAACAGAAAGCGCCACATGTAGCAGGACAACAGACGAAGATGTCACTCTTTCTGCTTCTGCTGCCAATAAGAAGCAAGACTCCGAGCCATCGCTTAGTTGTAATGAAACACAAGGGGGGCCGTCAACGAGTGGTAAAAAACAGTATAACCGGGAACAACTATTGCAGTTGCGTAAAGCAAAGGCCTCACGTGTGCAGCCTGATGTAAAAAATACTTCAATATTTTTGCAAACCTGTTTAATGCCAGCCTTTGCATACCGTGGCAATAAAAAGATACATTCCATGGGTGGTGGATATGGTGGCGGTGGCGGTGGCGTTAGAGGAAATAATAGTGGAAATGCCAACTATCAGAACTTTATGAAACAAAGTTTAATGTCTGGCGGAGCTGGAGGTGGAGGTGTCGATAGTGGTCATCATAATCGAAATAGCGATAAATCAATAATACATTTAAATCTATCCCTCAATCAAGAAGTTAAACTAAAAGAATCAGATAACGCTTGGCTTCCCCGGGTTCTATTAAAAAATACTGAAACAGTCGACAATCCGGAACGACAAAAGGAAGAATTGTTACGACGTGTTCGCGGAATATTAAATAAACTTACGCCTGAAAAGTTTGAACCACTTGTAGAGGAAATAATTAAACTGAAAATAGATACTTTAGACAAAATGGAGGCTGTAATGATTTTAGTCATTGAAAAAGCCATCGATGAGCCCAACTTTTCTGTTTCATATGCAAGTTTATGTCATCGCCTCATCAACGAAGTAAAAGCACGCGACGAGCGTATGGAAAGTGGAACAAAAAATAATCTTGCATCATTTCGCTCTGCTCTACTAGACAAAATGGAACAAGAATTCACACAGAATATAACGAAAGGTAATGCAAAAGAAGAAAAGCTAAAACCCATTAGAGAGAAGATTATAAATAGTAAAGATGCCAATGAAAAGGTTGAACTTGAAGTTTTATTAGATGAAGAAGAACGTAAAATACGTCGGCGTTCTGGCGGCACAGTACGTTTTATTGGTGAACTTTTTAAGATTTCCATTCTCACCGGTAAAATCATTAACACATGTATCGACGCCTTACTTAAAGATCCAAACAATGAGGATATGCTGGAGTGTTTGTGCAAGCTTTTGACTACAGTTGGCCAGAAATTCGAACAAACATCAAGTGGCAAAGAAGATAAATCCAAAACGTATTCATTAGAAAGCGTCATACAACGCATGCAAAATATTGCAACGAAAACGGAAAATTCAAAAATATCATCACGTGTTCGTTTTATGCTGCAAGATGTAATTGATTTGCGAAAAAAGATGTGGCAATCAACACGTAATGAAGCTCCTAAGACTATGGAACAAATAGAAAAAGAGGCAAATAATGAACAATTAAGCAATCCGTATCACTACATGAACACGGTAGCTACTGGCAGCAATTCCGTTAAACGTGACGATCGTGCTAGTTGTAATGATGGCCGTAATATTGGAGCCAGTCATAATCAACGAGGCGACATTGGCAATCTTAAACGACAACCGGGTGGAATGGGTAGCAGTGGCCACAGCCAGTCTGGCAATTCAAGTAACGATGACACATGGCATGTTCAAACTGGAAAGGGAAATCGTTCTGTCGTTGTAGATTCTAGTAAACTTTTTGGAATGGTAAGTTAATTCAAATCAAATTATGAAAATTACTTTTCGTTTTACGACGAGAATTTCGTTTTTTCGAACTACTTAAACGTTAAGTGTAGAAAATTGCTGAGTCTCTAAATAATTTGCATGACGAACGCATTCAGTTAAAGAATCTTTTAAAAAATGTTCTTTTCGACAGAGGAAAAGAGAGAAAGAGTGTGATATTTACCAAAATCGAAAGTTTACATAACAAAAATTAAAACAAAAAAATTTTTCACTTTTTTTTTTACCAAAATTAAATCTAATGGGTGGAATAAAATTAATAGTAAACATTCAAATTTCAAAAAGCGGAAATGAATGAATCGAAAACTCATTAAACATAACAATTACACCAAAATATTGAAATTTTTTAAAGAAAACAAAATCACAAAAAAAAAAAAAAAATGAAAACAACAACAACAACACTAAAAACGAAGAGTAACGAAAAACTATAAATTAAAACAAATAAAATGTATGCATAAATATAAAATTATAGTTAAAATGTATCAGCATAAAATAAAAAAATTTTAACTTTATAAAAAAAAAAAACAAATTGCATTAATCGAAAATATGCGAAAAATTTGAGAATTCACTACTAAAAAAAAATCTCAATTTCACTAAAAAACTTCAAATAAAGAAATAATATACAGTAGCTCAATTTAATAACCGGACAGCTAAATACTTCTGAACTAATCTTATTTAACATGCAAAAAAAAATTGTGTAAAAAGAACAACTTTTTATTATATTTACTGTAAGCATGTAGTTTATTATTCGCTTTTTAATTTGTTCAAAATAATAACGGAAAAGTTTTTTGTAAGCAAACGTAAATGGTAGCCCTGTAAAACACATCAAATTAGTAATCGGACATGTGGCAACTACAGTATTTTAGCGTCATTATAACGGGAAGTTTTTCATTTAAACGCTGATGTTATAGTTAAAAAAGATAAAATAAATCTACTATCGTTATCAATTTATATTTAAAAAATATATTTCAACAAAACAATCGATATGAATAACAAACGAGTGCAAACATCATTGGAAGTGAGAGAATTAATAATCAAACACTACAAAAGTGGCTTATCTCTGCGTGAGATAGGTGCTGCTGTCAACAGAAGTCATTCCACTGTCCACGACATCATTAACCGCTATAGAAAGACTAATTCTGTGGAAAATAAGACCAAGCCTGGACAACCAAAAAAGTTTTCTGCTTCAGATGAGCGATGGATTGTGAACCAAATCAAAAAAAAAAAAATCCGAAGCTTACTGCGCCCAAATTAACAAAACTGGTGTTTGAATGTCTAAAGGTCAGCGTTAATCCCGAAACAGTTCGAAATGTGCTCCGTAGAAACAATTTTCATGGTAGAGTTGCACGAAAGAAACCATACGTAAACAGCATCAATCGAATAAAAAGACTAAATTTCGTAAAGGAACACAAAAACCATGACTTTTCATACTGGAGCACTGTTTTATTTACGGACGAAAGCAAATTTAATGTTTTCCAATCGGATGGACAATCCTACGTTTGGAGAAAACCAAACGAAGAGCTTAAATCGTGCAATCTTCGTCCTACAGTTAAGCATGGTTGTGGAAGTGTAATGGTTTGGGGGTCTATGTCAGCCGCGGGTCCGGGACAGCTGGTTTTTATAGATGGAATAATGGACCAGTACAAATATATAACAATATTAAAAGAAAATTTGGCAGCTAGCGTTAGAAAGTTGGGTATTTCAGAAAACTTTAAATTCTACCAGGACAATGACCCAAAGCATAAAGCGCACAATACTCGCATGTGGTAAAGTTTTGGAAACACCACCACAATCTCCTGACATAAATGTCATAGAAAATTTATATGCGTACCTGGAGAACAAACTAAAATCGTGTTCTATTTCTACCGTCACAGAATTGAAGATATGCCTGAAGGAAGAATGGGAGAAAATTGAGCCTGATTACTGCAAAAAACTAGTGGAATCAGTTCCGAAGAGGTTAAATGCCATTCGTAAAAACAAAGGGCTGCCCACGAAATATTAGACAGAATATATATTTGCACACATGAGATCTTTTGCATTGTCCGGTTATTAATTTGATGTAATATTTTTGTTGTAACGCTTTGCAGGAACATATTTTTCTTGTTTCTTGTTTAGGTTTATTAAATGTATATTTAAGTAAATGAAATACTGAATTAAAGTTTTTAGTTACTCCCAAAAATATTGAGTTTTATTGAAAAATGTCCTTGTTACCTAGCTGTCCGGTTATTAAATTGAGCCACTGTACTAGATCGAAAACTTTCGAAAAGTAAAAAAAAACATGATTTTAAAATTCTAAATCTTATATATAACAAATCACTATTTAACAAAAAAAAAAAAAATAAATAAAATAACTAGATTTTACAAATCGGAAAAAATATTAAAACTAAACTAAAACATAAAAAAACAAGGAACAAAATTACACATAAATTAAAAAAAAAATTACACAAAAATTAAAAAAAAAAAAAAAAAACTCATTGCAGTGTTTCGATCAGAACGGTTTCTCTATAAATTGTCTTAAAAAAATATTAAAATAAAATTAAAAAAAAAAAATATTAAAATAAGTTTTTTTCAGCCGATGGCCTTGGCAGCCAGTGCTAACCTTCAATGTTAAATACTATTAATTTTATATTTATATAATCTTACTATTAAGTATATAAATAAATAAAATTTTTAAATATTTTTTTAATTACGTGTAAAAAATCATAAATTATGTGTAACAAATTATTTTAATTTTTTTAACCGATTATCATCACCATGTCCTTTAGCCTCCTTTAGGAGTTTAATGCCTTGATTAGTCCGATTTCAAATAGTACGCTAAAATAACCGAACGGTTCAACCGTACTATGCGAGATATTCCTGTACGCTAAAAATTTATACTAAGAAAGAAATTTAACAATTTAAATGTTTAATAATTTGTGATTTTTTGTTTTACTAGAAAAACATCAAAGTTTCACTACAAAAGTGGAAAAACATTAGAAAATTCACTTATAAAAATAGGAATAAAAACCCAATTAGCATTAAAAACTAAAATAAAAAATATAAAACAAAAATCAAAACACAACAACAAAAATATAAATAAAAAAAAAATCGATCATATTAAATTACATAAAGGAAACAAAAACAAGTGGGAGTGCTTTATTCGGCTATGGCGAATCATATATACCCTTCACCATGTTTGTAAATCTAGAGAATTAAAAAATAAAAAAAAATTTACATAAAAATGTCCCCATCACTTAATGGGCTAAGCATTTTTTAAAAATATTAGATTTCCCGAAAGTTCTGTTCTATGGCAAAATTATGTACCAGGTGGTGGCAGTGGCGAATTCATTCATTTTCGCCGTTGCAGAAAATGTCAAACTCCATATATAAAAAATCATCAATTTTTCTTTTATATGAAGTTTGAAATTTTTTGCAACAGCGAAAATGAATGAAATTCGCCACTGCCACCACCTGGTACATAATTTCGCCATGTTTTGTTCAAAAACTTTTAAATGACACCCATATTGACAATCGATTTTTTTATGAAAATTTCAGAGGCCCGTAATTTGGAAAATTTGGGAGAGCGCCAATTTTTTTCGCTTGATGCTTTTTTTCTTATTTTTTTAATCTCTATCGCGACATATACTTGTTTTTTATATTGGAGTTACTTGATTGTTCCAAATGATACGAACAAATTAGAGACAGGCGTAGTGCCACTGCCACGAGCGACTTGGACAGCTCTTGCCGATTTCCAATAGCACTCCTTTCGAAACTACGTTTGATCCATTGCCGTATTTAAATTTTTCTAGCTGAACTAGATTTCAACACTAACTCGAACGAACAGACGGACATTGCTCAATCGACTTTGCTAATTATGGGGTCGGAAATTGATATTGTAGAAATTACAAATGAATTTTTTGTGAAGAAGAGTATAAAAACATACAAATAAAAATTAAAGGGTGACCCATACCAAACAAACTACGTCTTTCATTTTCAACCGGTCTGAATATCTTTGCTATTTTAACATAATGTGTTTCCTCTATACAAACGGCATAAAAAATAAAACAAAAAAATATAGGGTGTCCCCTTTGAAGATGTAATTTCGATAGAAAAGCCTTATCGTTTTAATCTTAATACACGCGAACTTAAAACTGACATAGAGATTGAGTACAATCTTTACCATAACAAAAGTATTTAAAATATAATTAAAATTTATAGGGTGACCCCTTTATTTTAAACGTTTTGAATTATCTTTTAAACCGAAATACACACAAGTATAAAAAAATTGAAAATTATAGGGTGTCCCAATAGAAGACGTAATTTTAACAAAAATAGACTTATCGCTCAAAGCTTTATGGCTGGACACCTGAAATTGATATAGGGTGGCCCCCTTATTTTCATGCATATTGTCTTATAGTCTGAAAGGAAATACGCAGACCTTAGAAATGTTCACAAAATGCATTCCTTTTGTAATCACAAGTATAAAAAAAATTAAATTAACAGGGTGTCCCAATAGAAGGCGTTATTTTGATAAACAACTTAACAAAAATAAACTTCAATATTATGATTTATTTGAATAATTATTTTAATATTATTAATGTAAATGTAAATCTTTTTAGACTGTTGATATAAATAATAAAAAAATGGGTGGTGCCGCTTTGTTTCAATGGAACAACAGTGCCTCATCACAGCCAACATCGACGCCATCAAATTCCTTTGCCGCATTGTCGCTGGACTCAAACATTAGTTCAGATCGAGATCGAGATCGGAACCGTGATCGCAGTGGTCCCCGTAACAAAAGCTCATACAACAAAGGTTCAATGGAACGAGATCGCTATGATCATGATAACAAGCGTAAATTGAAAAATTGACAAACAAAAAAAAAAAAAACACATTGTATTTCAAAATAATTTTTGGCTTTTTGGCTTTCAGGGTTGATGTCAAGGTCTGGTGCAACACAGGGAACGCGAGAAAACTCTTCATTTCGTAGTATGCATGGTCATGGAGTTCGCAGTGCCAATTCAACAAATATGCAAAAGAACTCCCCCTCTGGTCATACAAAATATCAACAGCCCATATCATCGTCCGCTTTAACCACAAAAAAGACAGCTGGGCCAAGTGGTAGAGGTGGTGTAAGTGCTACGTCAGCTTCTACGTTATATCGTGATGTCCAACAACAATCTCGCTGCTCCTCTCCTACCATTACACATCAACAACAAGAACAACAACAACCACATTTTAGTGGAGCTGAAACTGAATCAATGCAGCCCTTGTCTGCACCGCCAGCAGTTTTTAAAGAACCCTCCGATACGGATTTGAAATTAATTAAATCCGTTGTCATCGAGTTGGTGGAAAATGCTGCCAATTCAAAATGTTTAGATAACTCAGCAGTTTCTTGCATTAAGAAATTAAACGAAACACAATTATGTGGTCTGCTCTATTACATACTAACGGACTATGTACACTTGTCATATGTGGGTCCATCGTCCAGACGACACCTAGCGAATGTTGTCGAATATTTAATTGTAAATAATTACATTGCACCTGAACATTTTCATTTGGCCTATAAAAATTTTTTCGAACTGGCTAGTGAGTTGATGGTCGATATACCCCAGTTATGGTTATATATTTTCGAATTTACCGGTAAGAAAATTAAAATCACATCAAGTGAAATGAAATCGAACAGAAAATAAAAATTGGTGTCTTGATGTTATTTTAAAGGTCCCTTAATTGTTAAGAAAGTGATAAGTGTTGATGACTTATGGAACTCGCAATTACGCGACAGTGAAACATCCAGTTTTAGTCTGAAATTTCTGAAAACATTTTTACAATACTGCACACGAGAAGTGGGTCCGAATTTTACACGCAACATGCTAAAAAATAATCACATAAAGTGGACAAATTTTATGGACGAAAATGAAGTTGCTAAATTTATTCAAACAAATGTAAGTATTAGGATTTTGCAAAAAAAAAAAAAAACAAAACAAAAAAAAAAAAAAAACAAAAAAATATAAATTCTTTCTTCTTAATCTTTTGTAGAAATTTGAATATTTGGAGAATGAAAATAGCCAACCAGATATTGATAGCAAAGAATGTAAGGAAAAGCGTTACAAACGTGTTTTAGAACACATAGAACAATTGCTAAAGGAAGGCTCCAATGCTGACAGCATCATTGATTATATCAATGTAAATATATAAATTAAATTCCATAAATATTTATTATTTCTTAGTTATACGAGGGCTGCTCTATATATTTCTGGCCTTATAGTGAAAATGCGAGTATTTTTAATCAAAATGGTTTTATTGTTTTTCAAAGTATTCTCCAGCATGATTTATACACTTTTGCATGCGCTCAAACCAGTTGTCGAAGCACTTTTTCCACTCCGATTGAGACACCTCTAAAACATGGTTTTTGAACACTTCAACAGCTTCTTCTGGCGACGAAAATCGTTGGCCACGCATTTTTTTCTTAATGTACGGAAACAAGAAGAAGTCATAAGGTGCCAAGTCAGGGCTGTACGGCGGATGACCCATTAATTCGACCTTTTGGCCGGTCAAAAACGCTCTGGTTTGAGCCGATGTGTGAGATCTCGCATTGTTATGGTGAACAATGATTCGTCTTCTCTTGTTGGTTTTTCGAATTTCTCCGATGACTTCAGGCAAACAAATTGTAGTGTTCCGCCCAGAAGTGACCGTCCTACGTTGCTCAATCGGAATAGTCGCCACATGACAAGTTTTGCCGAAGAAACAGGCGACCATTTGCTTCGAAGTGCTTCTTCCACGAACAACTTTCGTTGGATTTTGCTCGTTTTTGAAGACCCACACGGTCGATTGTTGTTTCGTTTCGGGCTCATACGCATAGATCCATGATTCGTCACCTGTGACGATCTTATAAACGTCTTTTGAAGCACCGCAATCGTATTTTTGCAACATTTCTTTGCACCAATCGACAGGAGCCTTTTTTTGAGCGACTTTCAAATTGTGCGGGATCCAACGAGAACAAACCTTTTTTGCGGCCAGGTGTTCATGCAGTATCGAATGTGTGCTGGTGGAAGATATGTCCAAGGATGTCTCTATCTCTTGGTATGTCGCATGTCGATCTTGCATTATGAGTTCACGCACGGCATCAATGTTCTCTGGCACAACAGCCGTTTCTGGACGACCTTCACGGAATTCGCCTTTAAGCGAGCCTCGGCCACGATTAAATTCATTATACCAATTTTTCACAGTGCTATAGGATGGTGCTTCATCGCCATACAAAGATTTGAGTTCATCAATGCACTCTTGTCGTGATAATCCACGTCGAAAGTTGTGAAAAATAATGGCACGAAAATGTTCACGAGTTAATTCCATTTTTTTTCCATATTAATTTTTTCAAGTCACTGTAAACAACACAAATAATGGTCATACGTCAAAACGTTTTGAGTACGATTATGCTTAAAAATGACAAAGTTTCCAATGGAAATATCAGATTGCACATGGCAGCACTCAGTGTTGCCAGGCCAGAAATATATATAGCAGCCCTCGTAAAACAAATAATTATTTCAACTTTAGTTTTTTTTATTCTTTTTTGTTTAATTTTAAAATTGTGTTGAATTTGTTTGATTATTATTGTTTTTTTTTTTAGGGAAATATTATTGATGTTGAAAAAAGTTTCGTTAAAAGTTTGACAACGACGTTACTAAGCTCTGCCATAACACATTCCAATGATTATAGTTTAGATTCAACGTGTTTTAAAACTGTTTGCATACCTGTATTGCTGCGTTGCTTGTCGTCTAGAGAAGATTTAAAACTGGTTTGTCTAAATGCTATACAATTATTGGATAAAAGTTTAGACCATCCAAAAGGTATTTTTGAAAACCTATTACACACACATATGCATTGCCTCGTTTTGTTTTAATTCAGTAAAAAGCGTTATTTAATTTATGGTTGAGTTAAGAAAGAAATCTTGTTTAATTCTTGCTGAATCTTATATACCCTTCACCATGTCCAATCGAAAAAAAAATATTGGTTTGACAGAGAATTAAAAAATAAAAAAATAAAATTTTTTCACAAAAACGTCATTGACTCTTAATGGGTTAATCACTTTAAAAAAAAATTTTTTTTTGATGTTTCCTGAAAGATCTTTTCAGAAGCTTTTAAATGATACCCATATTGATATCTTAAAAAATATGGTAAAAAATTGTACTTTTCTAAGAAAATTTCAGAGGCCCATAACTCGGAAAATATGGGCCAGCGCCAATTTTTTCACTTGATGTTTTTTATTTCATTTTCATGTGCGTGTTGAAATCAACTTTGCTAAGACGTTAGATGAGGTAGGCAAAATACACCAATTGCTTAGACAGTTTCGAAAATTTTGCTATTAAAAATCAGTAAGATCAGTCTATGCCCTTCGGGGCAGCGGGCAAAACACCACGACAGCCTCTATTATTTTCATATCATTTTGAACAATGAAGTAACTCTAATCTAAAAGACAAATATATGGAGTGATAGGGAATTAAAAACTAATAAAAAAACATCAAGTGAAAAAATTGGCGCTGGCCCATATTTTCTGAGTTATGGGCCTCTGAAATTTTCTTAGAAAAGTACAATTTTTTACCATATTTTTTAAGATATCAATATGGGTATCATTTTAAAGCTTTTGAAAGGATGTTTTAGCAAATACTAAAATGTTTAAAAAATACTTAACCTTTTAAGAGCCGATGACATTTTTATGTAAAAAAATTTTGTAAATATTTTTTTAAAATCTGTCTTTTTTTATTTGAATTACTTTACTAAGTTGGAACCACAACCCTAACATAAAAAGAAGAAGAAGAAAGAAGGGTATTTAAGATTAGAAATTTTTTCCTTTTAAAATAAAATTTTTTGTTTAATACCAAATGAGTAATCGAATAAAAAAAAAAAAAATAAATTATAAATATAAATTAAAGGTATAAATTTTAAAAGAATAAAAACTTATTTTAACATGCGAATAATTTTTATTCGATTAAAAATCACACATAATAGATTAATTTTTAATCGCATAAAAATAATCGATTAAATAAACAAATAAAATAATAAAAATATTTTTTATAACAAATAATAGTGTAATTTATTGTGTTTAACAAAAAATTAATATTTGAATAAAACTTTGTTCGAATATTTATTTTTATTCGAATATATTTATAAATATATTCGAATATTTATTTTTATTCGAATAATATAAATATAACCAATCATTTTGTTTATGTACTTTACATTTATCTGCAATTTACTTCTAACAACAACAGGTCCTTTGAGCATAATTTCAATTTCAATTTCACTAAATTAAATTAAAATTAAATAAAAAAATCTAATTTTTTTTAGAAACAATATTCTTTTGATAGAATTTATACAAAAATTGTTTTTGTTTTGTTTGATTCATTATTCATTATTTTATTTAATCTTCAATATAAAATTTATATTTTATTTCAGGTCTGTTGGAAGTTATTTTTGCTGAACTTAATAATGCAGATGTCATAACGCAAGACACCTTAATAGCGTGGCGTGATTCTAAGCAACAATCTGCATAAAAAGGTAAATAATAAATATGCAGAATGAAACTGTTTAATGTTTGCTTTAGAAGAAATAAATTTTAATTAAATCCTTAAGACAGTTTTGAGAATAATTGCTCGTTTTTCCCTCATTTCTCCCTCTACAAATACGAGTTTCGAAATCAGGCATAGCATATGATATTTTCTAGATAAGAATTTCTTCACGTTTATTTTAAATCGATTCTCCTCATTTTGTTCCCTTTGAATTGGAATTTTAAAAACATCAATAAATGTTTCCCTTTAAAACGTCTGTTCTTTTCAAGAATTCATTTCTGAAGGTGACAAATAATATCAAGAGGTTAGTTAAGGCTTTGTCATCGTCTCGAACTTATGAGAGAGCGAATGAATGCAATAGGATCAGCGGGTTCAACAAGTTACCAAGCACCAAGCATTTGTTAGTTTCAAAGAATTTACGTCTGTTTTTTTTTTTTATTACCAAATCAAATACGTTAGACATTATTTTCTTGCAGGTACTTTATTAGTTTAGCTCTGAATAAACAACAAACACGTACATATACTGCTGTGAACTATGAGTTCTATTATTAAACGAGTTAAAACGTCAAAATTGTCTTACAATTGAAAGATGTGGCAGTTTGTTTTAATTATTTTTTCGATATTTGTATTAATGTTTGTATCGGTACGATAAAAATCATGTTGTGACCAGTGTTGTCAGTTATGGCGATTTCTCGTTAAACGTGGCGATAAAAATTTTTTTTGGCGATAAATGGCAAGAGGCGAGATACTTGGTGATACTTTTAATACTTTTTTTTATTTTCTTTATGAAAAAAAAAAAAAATTAAAACTATTGGAGCTTCATTTTATATTTTTAAAGGTCGACTTAAAATGTTGGTATATCGGCGAATGCATCAAGTTCGCTTTGACTTCTTTCATCTGCCTTGTAAATACCTAAAGAGTTATTTTTGAATTAAATATCAACTGATAAAGTCACTTCAGAAAAAAAAAACGCAGTGAGACACAGTGGATGATATTTGGCGATATATGACAAGCCATTTAGGGAGAAAGCTCGACAAAAAAAAAGTGGCAACACTGGTTGTGACAATAGTTAACCGAAATTTACTGCATTTTACGTTAGTAGTATATTTTTGTTGTTGTAAAACATAAAATATTTTTCTTTCTTCGTTTGTTTAAAGGTATTTTAATACTTATTGTACCCCGCATTGCCTGAATCTTATTTTAGGGCCGGCCTTTCTAGGCATTATAACATATTTTAGTCTTTTGTTTAATATGGTGCTTCATACCGAACAAATGAGAAACAATATTTTGTAAAAAAAAAAATTATAATTTAGAAGATAAAAATTTAAAACTCTTGGAAAAGGCATCGTCTAACAAATCAGTTTGGATCTTATAGATCAGGCTATATCTTAGTTTTAGATATGTTAAAAATTTGATTTCCTTAGGATCGTTTAAGATGTCTTTAATTAAGTGTTTGCGTTCTATCTCACTCACTCACGCCCTCTCCAATTCCTTTTATGTTTTAAATAAACATAGAATATTCTTCTACCTTTTACATAAATGTCCATGTTTAAAATTTTATTATAATCGATACAGATGTAAATGCAAGTTTTTCCTCTTTATGTCTCTCTCTCTCTCTCTCTTTAGCTCCTAACTCAAAAAACAGTTTTGATGAGGACCTATCTATGTTTCGAAATTCATTAAAACCGATTAGCCAAGACTTTGTTAAAAATACCTGCTTCCCCTTTTTCTTTCCTCCTGGTCCGCTATGTGAAAACAAATGAAGACAAATATCTACCCGTGTTTAAAATTTCATTAACTAACAAACATAAAACAAAATTTAAAAGAGATTTATAATATTCGAAAATTAGAGTATTAAATTAAAACACTATATTTTATTTCACATTTATTTAATTTATATTATTATTATTTATTTATTTATTTTTTAAATAGGTCTGTTCCAGATGCATAACAAAGTAGTCCGGACTTTTGAGAGTAAAAAGGAAATTATTCTCTGAATGTGACAAAGTAGTTCGAAAGTGCTGGAACCCAGAAAAAACAAAATTGAACATCCCAAAATGCTAATAGTGCTGACTTAATTAAATAAATTTTACTTGAGGGATTTTAGAGGCTTAAAAAAACTATTTTAAAAATAAAGCATTTGCAGCATTGCCAACAGTTGTAAAAAGTAATTGAATATAAACTGAATCTTCAGCAACTAAGTCTCACTTGATGTGTCCATGATTTCTTCAATGATCTATAAAAGCATATTTTATTAAACAAAGTGCACAAGTACTCACAACTTCAAGTTTAAGTAACAACTTTATGTATTTATTTAAAAATTATTGGATTTTGAAATGTAAACAAAAAACAGCTGATAATTTAATTCTAATCCGAACTTAACCAAAGAAAAAGTTCGTACAACTTTGAAAAATTTTACTCTCTCATTTTCTCTCAAAATTGAAATTGTTATCTAGAACGCTTTTGGACTAATTTGTACTAATACGGACTGTTTTGTTATGTATCTGGAACAGACCTAAAGTTTAAATCAAGGCGAAATCAAAGAATTCGCCATCTCTACAACCTAATAATTGATTCGCCTTGATTTAAAAGGTTTTCGATATTAAAGCAAAGCATCATTCATTTGTGATACATATTGAATAAAATATTTAAAATTCTGTATTAATTTGCCTTAAAATATATTTGAAATTTCAGAAAATTAAATCATCATGTCTGAAATGGATTACGAAGCAGCTGCACTTAGATTAAATAGATATTTTGTTCAAAATGAAATTGAGTATAAAACAGTTGATATTCTAACTCCTGTCAAGCAAATTTAGGGTAAGCAAGTATTATTGCAACAACAACAACAAAAAAATGTATATTTTTAAATCATAATTAATAAATATAAAATAAATAAATTTAAAAAAATATTTACTTTGTGATTAACAACAATTTTCATAATTTAATATCGAAATTATTTTTTTCAGCTGACTGTGATAATGATTTTTTTTATTTGGCACCAAGGCGAATTTAATACTGGGTGATTGTAATGGCGAATTCGGTAATTTTCACCGTTGTAGGGCACCACGTTGATGTAAAAAAAGATGACTGAACAAAAGAAAACAGAATTAAATTTATCCTTTTATTATCATTTGGTACTTTAAATGAAGTTGTACCATTTGATCTTTTTTTCTCCTGCTTAGGCAGTAATACCTCACATTTAAATTTTTTTTTTTATTTAATTTTATACAATTTACATTTTTTTTATTTTTTTAAATTATTTAAAAAAAAAATTTTTTTTTTTTAAATTTCGACAACAACATTGAACATAAAAAAAAACAGCTGGGCTATTAAGATCACTTGTAAATTAATTCGCTTTGATTTTGCACAAAATTCAGAAACCGAGGTGGTTAGGAAAGAAATTCGCAATTTAGCCAACTTGTGAATTGTGTGAAAAAATAAATAGTGTCGTGTTTGTTATTAAAATTTTTTTAACCTTTCTCAAGACAATAAAAAAAAAAAATCTTGATACCATAAACTTATTAATCGACTTTTTGAATTTTGATTAAACAAATGTATGTCTGAATGCGGTGAAAAATCGAAATTACACGACTTTTATACGACCCAATAGCAAAAATAAGCTAAAAAAGGATTGGTCGCATACAGCGTCCTATTTCGAAAGCTGAGCACACAAAAAGAATGAAAATAAAGAAAACAACCAACTTTTGATTCATCCCGAAAAGCAAAACTCCTTAGATTTGGCGGCGCTCAAATAACCTGGACCACAGAGTGACATCATGCAGTTTCTTCAGATGAGAAACAATTTAGTTTGATAGGCCCTGCCGGTTACAAATATTACTTTCACGATATTTAAAAGAAACCGCATCATATGGATCGTCTACATAACCGGCCGGGGTTCTCATGGTATAAAACAAATTTCATACGAGGGCTGCTCTATATATTTCTGGCCTAATAGTGAAAATGCCAATATTTATAATCAAAAATGGTTTTATTGTTGTTCAAAGTATTCTCCAGCATGATTTATACACTTTTGCATGCGCTCAAACCAGTTGTCGAAGCACTTTTTCCACTCCGATTGAGACACCTCTAAAACATGGTTTTTGAACACTTCAACAGCTTCTTCTGGCGACGAAAATCGTTGGCCACGCATTTTTTTCTTGATGTACGGAAACAAGAAGAAGTCATAAGGTGCCAAGTCAGGGCTGTACGGCGGATGACCCATTAATTCGACGTTTTGGCCGGTCAAAAACGCTCTGGTTTGAGCCGATGTGTGAGAGCTCGCATTGTCATGGTGAACAATGATTCGTCTTCTCTTGTTGGTTTTTTGAATTTCTCCGATGACTTTAGGCAAACAAATTGTACTGTACCACCCAGAAGTGACCATCCTACGTTGCTCAAGCGGAACAGTCGCCACATGACCAGTTTTGCCGAAGAAACAGGCGACCATTTGCTTCGAAGTGCTTCTTCCACGAACAACTTTCGTTGGATTTTGCTCGTCTTTGAAGACCCACACGGTCGATTGTTGTTTCGTTTCGGGCTCATACGCATAGATCTATGATTCGTCATCGTATTTTTGCAGCATTTCTTTGCACCAATCGACACGAGCCTTTTTTGAGCGACTTTCAAATTGTGCGGGATCCAACGAGAACAAACCCTTTTTGCGGCCAGGTGTTCATGCAGTATCGAATGTATGCTGGTGGAAGATATGTCCAAGGATGTCTCTATCTCTCGGTATGTCGCATGTCGATCTTGCATTATGAGTTCACGCACGCCATCAATGTTCTCTGGCACAACAGCCGTTTTTGGACGACCTTCACGGAATTCGCCTTTAAGCGAGCTTCGGCCACGATTAAATTCATTACACCAATTTTTCACAGTGCTATAGGATGGTGCTTCATCGCCATACAAAGATTTAAGTTCATCAATGCACTCTTGTCGTGATAATCCACGTCGAAAGTTGTAAAAAATGATGGCACGAAAATGTGCACGAGTTAATTCCATTTTTTTCTATATTAATTTTTTCAAGTCACTGTAAACAACACAAATAATGGTCGTACGTCAAAACGTTTTGAGTACGATTATGCTTAAAAATGACAAACTTTCCAATGGAAATGTCAGATTGCACTTGGCAGCACTCAGTTTTGCCAGGCCAGAAATATATATAGCAGCCCTCGTATTACGGCACATATGACCTTCAATACCTAAAAACGACAATAAATGCTACATCCTAATATTGAGGTGTTTTAAACGGCTTTTCCCATACCTTGGATATGTCAACACGATTATCCGCCTATTTATACTTACCGAGTTATAATATTTCATAATGACAGCCGTTATTCGAAGTTAAAATTCTGCCGATTAAAATATAATCGAAAATGCACGGTAATGATTATCAAGAAAAGCTTATGATGATGGAAAATAAAACTTAAACTGTTTCAGGGGATTTTTTCTGTATTTCGAATCGAAAAGAAAATCATTCGAATTGCCTTGGCTAAATACATTGTGTTTCGAAACAGTTTTATTCAAGCCATAAAATTTTCCCCTCGAACTCAATTTAACTTGATTTCATAGCCAAATTGTAAGATTCAATGTTAAACAGGTTTTACGAAATTTTGACCCTTAAGGATCATTATTACAACTTGGCGTTAATTAAAGTTAGGATTTGCCTGCCCTACAAAAAGGTTTTTTGCCTTAATAAAACTCTTACTTTTTTTTAAACCCTTCACCACAAAAAGTGAAAAAAGGGTATAACTAAGTTTGTTTTGCCGCTTGTAGTTTCTACAATATCCATTTTCGATTCCATAAAGTAAAGGGTAACACTTGGCTCATGTCTGATTTGACAGATAATTAGTTTTATCCTTCCGCTGAACGAATATGGTTGTGTATGCGACACTACTTTGAAAATCATGGTGTGGAATGTGTGCGAAAATTGTGTACGGGGGCTGCTATATATATTTCTCTCCTGGCAACACTGAGTGCTGCCAAGTGCAATCTGACATTTCCATTGGAACGTTTGTCATTTTTAAGCATAATCGTACTCAAAACGTTTTGACGTATGACCATTATTTGTGTTGTTTACAGTGACTTGAAAAAATTAATATAGAAAAAAGTGGAATTAATTCGTGCACATTTTCGTGCCATCATTTTTCACAACTTTCGACGTGAATTATCACGACAAGAGTGCATTGATGAACTTAAATCTTTGTATGGCGATGAAGCACCATCCTATAGCACTGTGAAAAATTGGTATAATGAATTTAATCGTGGCCGAAGCTCGCTCAAAGGCGAATACCGTGAAGGTCGTCCAAAAACGGCTGTTATGCCAGAGAACATTGATGCCGTGCGTGAACTCATAATGCAAGATCGACATGCGACATACCGAGAGATAGTGACATCCTTGGACATTTCTTCCACCAGCATACATTCGATACTGCATGAACACCTGGCCGTAAAAAAGGTTTGTTCTCGTTGGATCCCGCACAATTTGAAAGTCGCAATACAAGAGAAGACGAATCATTGTTCACCATGACAATGCGAGCTCTCACACATCGGCTCAAACCAGAGCGTTTTTGACCGGCCAAAACGTCGAATTAATGGGTCATCCGCCGTACAGCCCTGACTTGGCATCTAATGACTTCTTCTTGTTTCCGCACGTCAAGAAAAAAATGCGTGGTCAACGATTTTCGTCGCCAGAAGAAGCTGTTGAAGTGTTCAAAAACCATGTTTTAGAGGTGTCTCAATCGGAGTGGAAAAAGTGCTTCGACAACTGGTTTGAGCGCATGCAAAAGTGTATAAATCATGCTGGAGAATACTTTGAAAAACAATAAAACCATTTTTGATTATAAATATTCGCATTTTCACTATTAGGCCAGAAATATATAGAGCAGCCCTCGTACGGATTTTGGAAGAAGAGAAGCATCGTGAGTTCTGTATGTTCGTTATCGAAACTGGCATCCTCATCGATAAACCAAAAGCGTGAAAAGCCAAAAACAGTGCGTACACCCGAAAACATGGCTGCTGTGACAGAAAGTGTGCGTAAAGCGCCATCAACATCAATTCACCTTCGTTCTTAACAATTGAACATTTCGGAGACATCATTGACATGAATTTTGCATAAAGATCTTGGTATGACACCATACAAAGTCCAATTGGTTTAGGAGTTGAAGCCAAGTGAAAAAAAAATTATTTGGCGAACCCTTTAGCTCACTAGTTATTTTAAAATTTTCAAAGAACTCAAGCAATAAAAATATTTTTTATTACCTTTTTTACATGATTTTTTTTTAATCCCAAAAAAATCTATTTTGCTTAAAAGTTAAATAGAAGAAAATGTTTTTTTCCTTAAACAATAATTTTAATTAAATTTATGTTAAAATATTTTAAAGTCATACAATTGTTTAATTAATACTAAAAACAATTAAAAAAATATTAAAACTATTTAAGTTGATTTTAATAAAATTAAATACAATTTTAGGTTTTTATAAAATTGAAAAATAATGTTGTGAGTATTTGGTTGCTATTGAGGATTTCCTTTTTCTATTTTTACTCGTACATTTCATTCGTTTTATTAAACTCGTTAAATGTAAATAAGCTTGATTTAGTTTTCGAGTGACGGCTAGTTTGATTATGTCTAAATAGCTGACGTTGTGTTGCAAACTTCTTATCGCATCTATCGCAGGCAAATTGTTTTTCAGCGTGAACATCTCGCAAATGTTTTTGTAGATTATCTTTGCGCTTAAACGTTTTGAAGCACAAGTGACAGGTGAATGGCCTATCGTCAGTGTGCGTTAACATATGACGTACTAGATTACGTTGCAATTTAAATTCCAACAAACATTCAACACAATGAAACATATTTGTTTCCGAATTTCGTTGATATTTATTATTGAAATTTATATGGGAACTTGCATTAATTTTGGGAATTTTATTCGGTTGTAAAAAGTGCTGACGATCATAATCAAAATTATCATCATCATCATCTTCATTATCATTTTTATACTCATTATCCTCCTCATCATATTCAGGAATTATTGTTTCTGGTTCCCTTTTAGGTTCTATCATATCATCATAGCTATAGGCATCATTTATATCATTCGGTTCTTCTACAATAAGAAATCAAATTTAATTATTATTTTTCTGTTTTTTTTGTGTTTTTATATAATAAAGAAAATTTTTAGCTATAAATTAAATTTTTAAAAAGTCTTCACATATAATTATGATTCCTTATCACATTTCAAAAACTCTTTCAATTATCTTCACGAAAAGACTTTCAACTCATATTTTCGTGAAGATGAGTGATTGATAATATAAAAACATAATCAGCGCGACAAGCGACAAGCGTCAAGGTTTTGTGTTTAACAGCAACGTTTTGTTTAAGGCGCCCAAGATCGTTATAAAATTTAGTGGTTCGATCTGTCATAAACGGCATAAGTGTCCAAAAGTAGGACAGTGTTTATGAAAATAAAATGTGTCACAGAGTTTTAACAGGTCTGCCCAAATTCTTAATCTTAAAAAATAAAAGTTTCCATACGATCAGAGTTGCATATCCAGTTGCGCGCGCCCTCTTTTCTTGCGATTTTTCTAAGTAGAAAAGAATTCCATCAGATTTCCTTGCAAATGAATCGTACAATTGTGTGGAATAGTCAGTTGTGTGTCCTTTATCAACACCCACGACATTGAAATAAAAAACAGAGATAAAATCGTTAGATTGGCTTAAAATCGGATTTCAAAGGCGTTGACGCTACGCCGTTCTATTTGTGTTTGCCTCATGCATTTTGTATGACCTTAAGGATTTTTGACAAAAAATACATTTCTTAAAAAATAAAAAACACGAACCTAAGACTGACTAAACCGTTATGCTAGAAGTTAAAAATTAAGTAAACAAAAAACTCAATATTGTCAAGTTTCTACATAAAAATTTACTAACGTAGCAATAAAAAAAGCATTGACTTGGAAAAGCATTGACTTGGAAAATCATTAGAAATTTAAATTTCGAAAAATTTTTCGAACATTTTTCGAAATAGGTATATGGCTGTTTGAAAAGGAAAAATCATATAAATTATAAGTTGTAACTATTTAATGCAATAAATTAAAATAAAATAGCCAAGTTAGATAAAACTCCTACACGCTCCACATAGGGGCCACCCTTTAATATAGTTTGATGTGTTTTTGTTATTTGTTGTCGAAAATTTCAAAAGTCTGCATTTTATGGTTCAAAAAAATAAAAAAATAAAACAATACAATACGTTAAACAAAATTCTTTTTTCGGGACACCCTTTATTTTTTTTTTAATTTTATTTTTTATGTTTATAAAAAACACACTGTGTGTAAGTTTAAGTTCTTTTCAATGCGTTTGAAACTATAAGCTTTTATATGGAAAACTTCCATCCTCTATGGGGCACCCTTTAAATATTTTAATTTTATTTTTTAAATTTAAACTGTTTGAATGTTTATAGCCTGTTTTAAAGATCAGGCCATATACATATATATGGCCACCCTTTAATTTTAAATGTCATTTTAATTTTTTGATGCTAAAGCGGCCATAATAAGAAAAAATTCTTAATGTCTTGCTATTATGGCTTAGAGATTAAGGCCTTCGAAATCCTACGCTTAAGTAAAATATTAAAAAAATGTACCTTTTATCTCTCAAAAGAAGAAGAAAAAATAAATTACAAAGCAACCAAAAATAAACTACTAAAAATGTTCTATCTCTTAATCTAGAATTCTTAGATCTCACATTTTCTTAACCTTTGCTATTTTTCCAACAACTTTCGTAACAGAAACGTTTTTCCCTTGTAAATAATTAAAAAGAAACAATTTCATTTAAATACAAATAGTTTATTATAATTTTATTATTTGGGTATTTTTTTCTATTTCTAATAAAAAAAATTATAAATATTTTAAACCTAAGAATTACTTTGAGTAACACATATAAAACAATAATTAATTTATTATTACATTTGTTGGGGCGTAGGCTGTGCCGCCAATGAGATGGGCAACGCTGATGCGCTCGTCGATGAAATGTCTGTGGGAGATGTTGGTGTGTTGGAAGCAGCAGCTATTGCTGGTATAGGATTTATGAAATGATGTCCTAAATACATGGGCGGAGGTGTAACATTACTATCTAAGGGCGGCGAAGGCAGCGAGGCTTGAATCTGATTTTGTGCGGGGTCCATTTGTTTTGGTGGTGGTAGTGGCGGTGGTGGCGCTGTTAACTGTTGCTGATCCGTTAGCTCGGCACCCTCAATAGGCTGATCCGTTTTGCGTAAACGTCCGGTAAACGAAGTAACAATAATACCGTGTACCGTTCTTAAATGAGCATTTAAGCCGTAACGTTGCAGAAATGCCGCACTGCATAAATCACAACGGAAACGTTCTCCTGTATGACGTCGTATATGAGCTTTCAAATCGTTACTTTGAGCAAATGCCTGGGGACATTGGTTACATTTGTATGGTTTTTCGCCAGTATGTGTACGCATATGTATAGTCAGATTGTAGGGACGATGAAATCCTTTGCCACATAAATTGCATAGATTTGGTTTATGGCCCATATGATATCTAAGCATAGCAAAAGATTACAAGAGAAAAAAAAACATTAAAGACATTAAAATACATATTTGTTAAAAACTATTTAATTAGTAATTTTACTAACCTTTCGTGCATTTTCAAGTCGGTACTACGCGGAAAACCTTTTTCACAAAATCTACATTTATACGGTTTCTCACCAGTATGACGACGCATATGAATTTTCAGATATTCATTACGTTGAAATGAATCGCCACAGATATTGCACAAGAAATTACGTGGTTGAGTATGTTTGTTCTTTTGGTGTTCTTTCATTTGCTCTTTTTCAGTAAAAGTCTCTGGACAATGTTTACAGGCGTATAGACGATCGGTGTGTAAGAGTTTGTGCTTGGCCAAATAGGCTTTGGTAGTAAACTTTTTCTCACACATATCACAATCAAATTGTGGTTTCTGTATCGTTGGATCTTTGTTATGTCTCGTTTCTATATGCCTTTGCAGATGATCCTTGCGCCCATACGCACTTGAACACTGATCACATTTGTAATTCTTTTCGCAATGTATACTTTGTATATGTTTTTGTAAATGATCCGAACGTGAAAATCCCTTGCCGCAAAAGTTACAAACATGCGGCTTTTCATCACTGTGCGTTAGCATATGACGCAGCAGATGATTGTAGCGGGTGAATGTACGATTGCATTCCTTACAACGATTATCTTCATTTTTGGCTGAGCCATAACGTCGTCGTGTTGGTTTTGTCGTAGCTTTTTTACTTCTAATCTTTACTCTAGAACTTGTAGGATTTTCATTTTCTACATGAGTTTTTTCATGTTTTATTGATGTTGTTTCTTCCGAAGATTTGCTTGACTTTTTAGTAACTTCAATATTATTATCTGTATTAGCTTCAACATCACGGTCATATTCTCCATCAGTGGTGTCATCTTCACTGGAATTATTATTGCTATCGTGATAATCGTGAAATGAATTGTTCATATTATTACTATCGGCATCTGCACTATCATCGGATTCTTCCGGCTTTAGTGCCAAGTCCTTGGTTTGCATTGCATCAAGCGAAGAACTGTTTGCAGATTTACAGACTTTTTCATTTTTATCTATTGAAAGGTTGTAGCTGAAGTCTGAATTTTCAACTGTAAATAATAAATGTTTTAGAAAAATAATGAACTTTAATTCAGATTTATTCAACAAAGATAATACGAACCAATAAATTTTTTTCTGCTTTTGTTATAGATTTTATTGCAATTTGTTATTTTGTTTTATTTATTTTTTTTTGTTTGTTATATTTTTGGAAATTGGCACTTAATTAAAAAAAAAAAAATTTAAAGTTTCTTCTGTTACGAAAGATGTTTTGTATTGTTAACCCCCAATTAGCGTTATTAGTAACATTTATCTTCAAAGCATACATAGTTTTGTGTTACATTAAATATGAATAACTTACCCTTAATGGATATTTCTGGATGGGCTATAGTTTCTACAAATTGTTTGACATCTTCTTCATCCATCGCATTGAAATCGTGATGATCTAAACCCTCATCTTCACTGGAGAATGGATTGGTGGCGGCAATAGTTTCATTTGTTTGGCCGTCAATAGCTATCGGTTCATTTACATCTTCCTCTTGATAATCGGGCCAATGACTACTGTAATTATTTAAAGTAGCTGGCAATACGGTGAGATTTTCTATTTCTGGTTCCTCCAGAGATACTTTAGAGCTTAAGAAAATAAAATAACAACAATTTAAATATGTGATCGTTTTGTTGTTAAAAACTAAACCAAACTAATTCTATTAATTATCCACCATGTAGACACTTAAACTTTTATTTTAAGCTAGGTAACAATAAAATGCTTACATATTTAAATTAGATTTGTCAATCCTGTGTACGCGCGTTAAATGTCGTTTTAAATGATCTTTACGGGAAAACTCTCTTGAGCAGATATTACATTTAAAATCACAACGTATACCTTCGCTGGGATGTTCTGTTGACAGATGGATCTTTAATTGTCCCAAATGTGTAAATGTTTCGCCACACACACGACATTTTTTGCAATCATTTATGTGACTAGTAGCACGATGTTGCCTTAATTC
This sequence comes from Cistogaster globosa, assembly GCA_937654795.1. Classification (NCBI taxonomy): domain Eukaryota; kingdom Metazoa; phylum Arthropoda; class Insecta; order Diptera; family Tachinidae; genus Cistogaster; species Cistogaster globosa. The sequence continues at coordinate 7,941,940 of OW569406.1, forward strand.
ACTTTCTATAAAAAATTTCTTTGAGCACATCTCACACTGAAACACAGTGCTTTTTTCAGTTTGTGTATACTTGTCTATGGTGAGGGCACTCACCCTCATATCACCACCACTACTACCCTTCTCATATTTGGGAACCCAAGTTATATCATACAACGCCTTTAATTGGCAATAAGCATCTTCCGTTTGTTTTTTGAATTGATGGGCGTTTCGAGCAGCTTCCATGCATATATTGCATATTTGTGTTGGTAGCTGATCATTTTGTGCAACTGGATACTTTGTACATTCAGATATTATTTCTGCTATAGTAATAGTTTTGTTTCCAAAAAACACTTCATTAAAAATGGGAAATAAATCAGCATCATTTTGCATGCATATACGGCAAATTGAGTTTTTATTATATGTTGGCAAACTTGTATTTAATTCCATTGTTAAGTATTTAAAACTGACTAATATATTTAAAACATTTTTTGTTGCAAAATTATAGAAAGTTATTGATTTTGTTTACAAGAATTAGCTTTGTAAAAATGCTTCTTCTTTTTATACGGCGGAAAAATGAGCCCCGATAAACTGATAGCATCTTAAATAAAGAAAACTGAACACTGCTTGAGAATGTCAAAAGTTTTTTGTTTATCTATTAGTTCAAATTGTTAAAACAAACAAATTTCTTCTTGAGTTAATTTACACTCATATAAATAAATATATTAAACAAATTTATGCGTTTTAAAGGATTTCTTATATAAACACTATTCTTCATACAATTTAACCAGTTTTATTATAATAAAATAATTTTTTTTGCTAATCACCCTTTATTGATAACACGACATCTTGCCTCTTTTGCATTCACATTATTTTGACGTATTTGCAACTTGTCATTAACATTAAGTTGTTATTTAATTAGGTGAAGGAAAAGAAAATTTGTATCTAAAAAAGATTTTATATATAAAAAATAAACCGATAATGTCTTCCATGCTGCGAAGTTTTCAAACAATCAATTATGCACAAGCTGTTAAAACTATTCGCTTCAGTCAAACACAACAATCGCAGTTTCTTCATACTACTCCAGTGTGCAGTGAAATACGAAAGTTAGCCCGGCTGCGAGTAGTTGACAATAGTGATTTGGGTAAAAGAGCTATGGCAGAGGGACGACCTCCACGATGCATACACGTCTACAATAAGCGAGGCATTGGTTTTGTGGGTGACAAAGTATTGGTTGCTATTAAAGGTGAAATGAAGAAAGGCATATTGGTGGGTCTAAAGCAAAAACAAAAGCCCAAAATTCCTAAATTCGATAGCAATAACTTGGTACTAATCGATGACAATGGTACACCATTAGGTACACGAATACACGTACCAGTGCCTACGATATTACGTACAATACTTAAGGAAAAAACCCAGACAAAGGGGGCTGATTACACCAAAGTATTGGCCATAGCAAGTAGATTTATTTAAAGAGTTTAAAGATTTTACTTAAAATAAAATGTGTTTAAAACCGACAGCTAGAGAGTTTGGCGTTTACTATCTTGTTCGGATGAATTATCGTTAGTATCAACTGCGCGCTCTCGTTTACGTTTCTTGGAATATTCTTGTACCATTTCAGACACAGCAATGTTGTTAAATTTCATTCGCAGCCAATTAGTGAACTGTAAACAAAAAAATAATAAATGAAAAGTATACACTTTGACCTAAAATTCTGATGAACTCACTAAATTATTTGTTTTTACTCCTGCCTCATAAAGCTTGTTCTCTATGTTATCTAACCGATGTTCAGGTTTACCAATTTCTGATGTATTTTTAGAGACGTCCAGCAAATGTCTTACACGTTGGCGCATTGTTTCAAATACAATTCTTCCCACTATGTGATTGCGATCATAGGGTGTCAAATAGCGTCCGTATTCATAAAAGTAAGGATGTAATTTTCCAAGTTCTATGTGTGTTGTTTCTGCTTCACATACGGCCTTGTGTACATTTTTATAGACGTCGGGTACACATACAGTAAAATAGGGATTATTAACTTTTAACTCTTTTATATACCATAAAGGCAAACTAATAGTTCGACCTGGAGTCAAATCATCTGTTTCAGAGCCACTATCCAAAAAACCTGTCGTTAAACAATAAATTAAAATGTAAAGTATGGTGATTGATTTCTTATTCACCCATTTTTAAAAGTTTCGTGTTGACTTTACACTCAACTTTTTCTTGAGTGACAAATATATCTTCCACTGAATAATAGTTTGAAAAATAGCTCTGTGTGTTCATGTTGCAATAAATCCTATCATTAATTTTACTTGAATTTTCTTTTACTAATTTCTGTGGGGTAAAGCAAAAAGGCGCTAAATTAATAGCAACAGCTGGGTTATTAATGGTAATGCAGTGTTTTGTTTTTTAAAGATTCTGTTAAAAACTAACGATTGTGATTGTTTAATTAGATACATTGGTATCGTATTTTTGACAATTTTAGTTTAAAATAGCTATTTACTACCTGGTGAGGATATATATTATAAATTTATATATTCACACCACTTAAATAATTGTTTAGCAAAGCACAGCACCTAAATCAAAATTTTGTTCCAAAAATAAGGTCTGGCAGCCCTGACATATTTAAAAACAATCGTGTTGTTACAGAAATCCCGGTTATGAGTTGGAAGTTTACGCCGGGGCAACAGCGTAAGGGTCCACAGGGTTTAGTTTACTAAAATAAGGATTCGAATAGTTTGTATCTCAAGGGACTTACTTAGTAGTGGTGTTGCATGGATGGCTGCATTTAGAATATTGTCGCATATGCTTAGTAACGAGAGACCTTGGGATCAAGTATAGTCAGGACCACAGATTAGAAGTAGATAATTTATAATATGCCACAGTAGAGTAGAATAATAAATTCCGTGTTGGTATTTGCAATCAAAGAAAATAAGGTGCCTGCAAGGCGAATTCATTATTTCTTGCTTGACTGAGTCAAGAAGACATTATAACAGGTGCGTAACGATTTAGATCATCTTAGTTTTTTTTTGGGTCTAAAAGCGTTAAAGTTATAAAAATTTTGTGAAAATATTTAAAATTAAAAACGAAGATATGTAAAAATGTATTTTAAATTTATTTTTTTTATTTATTTATTTATTTCATTTTTTGTTTTAGTTTAATTTTTATAGTTTAGTCAGCTTTTTTTTGGTGCACTCACTCCAGTAAGATATAATAATGAATTCGCCTTCCTTACATCTCACTTAAATCACCTTTAAGGCGAATAAAATACCTAACTATCAAACCATGGCGAAATAATACTAGGTGGTCTCGATAGCGAATTCATTGATTTTCGCCGAAACGTTAAGTGTCAGACGCCATATAAAAAAATTATACTAAATTTTTATATATGGAGTTTGGCATTTCAGGTTTTGAGCAAAATTAATGAATTCGCCATTGCGACCACCTGGTATAGATTCGCCTTGTATCAATCTTTATATAAAAAATATTATAAATATTATTACGGAATTTGACAGTTAGGCTACTGGCGAAAATTAATGAATTCGCCATCGCTACCACCAAGTATTAATTTCGCCTTGTAAAAAAAAAAAAAACGAACAAAGTAAAAAGAAACTTAAGCGAAGATTTTATATATGTTTTTTTAATAAATAGAAAAAACTTTTTTCCATTTGTACTTTAATTTTTAATTTTTTTGCAAAACTTTAATATATTATTGATGTTTTCAGTCAAAGAAACTTAACTGTTGGTAACACCGCAGTGGCGAATTACATTCATTTTTGCCTTTGCAGAAAATGTCAAAATTAAAAAAAAAAAAATTTTCGCTGATTTTTTATATACGGAGTTTGACAATTTGAGTGACGTCGAAAATTAATAAATTCGCCGCTTCTCAAAAAGTTGCTTTGCTGAAAAGGCCATATGAGCGGAAATCACGTCTCTATGGGTGCACATTTTAATTATTAATTTTGTTTATTAATTTAATAAATAACTAAAGTTTTAAAATAAGAATTAGAAACACAGGAATGAATTGACAAGAAGAAAGAAATAGATAACGAACGCCGTTCACATTGTAAAAACAGAGTTGCCAATAAGTTTTATTCTCCAACAAATTTCGTTTAATTTTTTGTTGCTATGCCGGTCATAATTAAACAAAAATATTGAAAATTTCAAGTATCTAGACGTAACGGTTGCAGAGGTTGAGTTCTGAGACTGACAGACAAAGCATTGTAGCAAAAACAATAGGGTTACGGGTGTATCCTTTGAATATGGAACCCCTAACAGTAAAAAATATTCTGTACGTCAATTTTTGTAAAGATATTTCTTTAAATCATTTTTTTTCAATGCTTTTACACTTAATGTGTTAAATTACAAAAGTCTACTTCAAGGTTGTTTTATTAAGAAACAAAAAGAAGAAAAATAAATCAAGGACCACTTAACCAAAACAAATTAATATTTATGAACACATTTGTGTTTAGAGAGTAATAAAAGTATAATAAAAAAAATAACGATATAAATTAAAAGTATTTAAACATGTCTATAAGTGATTGAAACATTTTTTTTTACTAAAAAAATTGAGAATTATTTGTTTATATAAATCATAATATTGAAAAGAAGTAGAAATTTATTTTTATTTATTTGATGGTAGAAAGTAATAAAGAAAGCTATAAAGCTTTAAACGATAAGGCAGCTTTTGTCTATTGGGATACCCTGTTAATTTATTTTTTATACTTGTGATTATTAAATAGATGCATTCTATGAAAATTTCAAAGATCTGCGTATTTCGATTCAGAGTATAAGACAATATGCATGAAAATAAACTTGTCACCCTGTAAATTTTATTTATATTTTTTATACTTTTTGGTATCGTGGACATTTAACATAAACTCTGTATCAATTTCAGGTGTCCTACTATAAAGCTTTAAGCGATATGACCAATTTTCTCAAGTTATTGTCTCCTATTGGGTCACCCTATCATTTTTAATTTGCTTTTTATACTTGTGATTACAAAAGGCATACATTTTCTGAATATTTTTAAGGTCTGCTCATTTGGATTTTATTTTAGAGATAACCCGAAGCGTATAAAATGAAGGGGTCACCCTATATATTTTAAATACTTTTTGTTATGTGGGACATATAATACAATGTCTGCATCGGTTTTAAGTGCATGCCGTGTCTATAAAGCTTATAACGATAAGGCTATTTTCATCCAAATTACATCTTCTAATGGGACACCCTATATTTTTTATACCTGTTTGTATAGAGGGAACACATTATGTAAAAAAATAACAAAAATATTTAGACCGGTTGAAAATAAAAGTCGTAGTATGTTTGGTATGGGTCACCCTTTAATTTTAAATTGTATGTTTTTATACTCTACAACACAAAAAGTGAAAAAGTTTATCATTTCGTTTGTAATTTCTACAATATCCATTTCCGAACCCATAAAGTATGTATATTTTGAATTTTTATGCAAAGCAAAGTCAAGTGAGCATTGTCCGTCTGTCCGTCCATGTTAGTGTTAAAATCATCTATAAAGAATTAAAAGACAAGATAGGGGACACCCATTATTTTGTTACTTCATTTTATAATTTGTTTTTCACAATAACACACTTTTAATACACATTTCAAGAGAACGAGTGATGGAAAGACATTGTAGCGATATTGAAGGGGTTACGTATCCTTCGGGTTTTGAAGCCTAAAAGAGAAAAACATAAAATAATATGTAGTTGTGTGTGTGTTTGTATTTAAAATTACAGTCGTTCATTAATAAAAGGGAGACAATATTTCAATTATAAAAACAAGGACTTGAATAATTTTCAAGCATATTTTCTTTTAATTATTAAGTATTTTTTTAAGAAGATAATTAAAAGCGAAAAAGATTTAATTTAATTTAAAACAATTTGCTTTCAATAATAGAAAGAAGGCATGAAATCTATAAAAAAAATTCTTTATTAAAGTTTAAATCTTTCTTGATAGAAATGTTAAAGGTACGTAATAAATTATTTTATTTATTATTTTCTTTTCTTTTTTTAGTTTATATATAAAAATACAGACTGTCTCGAAATTCACTTATACTATGTTTCCATTGACTTGAAATCAACTAGTTTTGAGGAAAACACTTCGAAGTGTTTCCATTGAGCAAAACTGTTTTGTATATTCGAATTAGTGACACAACACTGACACTTTTCTCCGTTATTGAAAAACATCCCTTATTTTATTTTTGTAAAAAATCGAATTCGTGCTTTTGTTTGTTTTTGCTTTTACAAATATTTAATTATATGTTCTTTTAAACACAATTCTTGTACTAAGAAGTATATAATTTTAAGAAACTTTAAAATAAATGTCACTTTTTCGATAGAAACATCCAATCTGAATAGATAACACGGAGCTAGACTTGAATATCCCAGACACAACACAGTGTTGCAAAGACAAAATCAGTTCGAAAAAAAACATTTTCGACATGATTTGAAAGAAATCAAGTGATTTAAGTGGTTTTGGTAGAATGAAAAATGTATGGGAAATCAAGTAGCAAAACGCTTGATTTGAGCAAATCAAGTGTTTTAGACAAAATCACGTAAATGGAAACGCACTATTAACATAAATTTATTGCTTACGAGCAAATCTTTATTTTATTTTATTTTCTGAAAACTAGATAATTCCTTTTAAAAAAAAGTTGACAACAAAACAGATTTTACCTGTCTGTCTATAACGGTTCATAAGTTTGGTAGCATACATCAAATTACATTAACTATAGGGACACCCTTTATTTTCCAAATCCATATAGCAATACAGGTTTCTTGTTAATTTTTTCCTGTCTTTTTAAAACTGTTCAACAGTTTTCCACCTACATAAAATAACATTAACTTTTGTAACACCCTTTAATTTATAATTTTTAAATCTTTGCTCGTATTTTTAAATATTTATACGTAAGGGTTTAAAATATAGCGCAATTTAGGTCAAATTACATCAATTATGGAGCCATGGCGAAATTATGTACCAGGTGATGACAGTGGCGAATTCATTTATTTTCGCCGTTGTGTGTTCATAAATGCAACTTTATTGAAATTAATGCAATAAATGCTATTATTGACCTCAATATTCCATAAAAACATTTTATTAAGTTATTGATCAATAAGTACGAAATTGTTATAATAGTGAGTAAAACTAAAAATACAACACTGTTCAGAAGTGTGTTTAGTGAGCAAAACGATCTACAATTATCAACAATAACAAATGTCAACAAAAAAAAAAAAAAACAAAATATGGCGAGTCAAGTAGAAGGTAAGCAGAGAAACAAGTCGTGATAAAAACTCGGCTGCGGCGGCTGAGCAAAAATATTCTCGGCGGCGGCTGTAAGTCTGCTAAAGCCGACTATCAAGGAGTTCTTGTGTAATGTGTTAGGAAGAAGAACAACAACAAAAACAAACAAACTTTATATGAAGTAAATTTTAAAAATTTTAGATTTTAAAAATAATTAAATTATTTTATTTACATACATTTAATAATAATAGAAATATATTTCTATTTACAATCAATTTAAAATAACAGCTTCAAATTTTAATTTATATTTCTTTACTGAAAGCAAATTAAATATACAAAATTTAAAGAATGAAAATTGCCGGCTAACATTTTTGAGTCGTGACAAGCCGCACCACTCGGCGGCGGCTCGACTATTAAGAAAAAATCGGCGGCGGCTTTCAGTCGGCTATGAGCCGAACGACTTGTTTTTCTGAAGGTAAGTTTATTAATAATAAATTATTATTAATAAAAAACAGTTTAATAGAATTAAAAAATAACGGATTTCTTTTTTTTAATTATTAGGTATTAAGACAAAGACACCCTTTAATTTTTAGCTGCAGTGCTGCGCAGTTTTTTTAACTTCAAAATAAGAACAAATTTTCAAAATCGGCTTAGAAATGACTGAGTTCTGCGGGCACAGGCATAAAAAAGCAACATTCAGACAAATTGGTCCTCCTTCTTTTTACACCCTACACTAGGGGAAAGGAAGCTTGTCATTCCGTCTGTAATTTCTACAATATCCATTTTCGACTCTATAAAGTAAATATATTTAGAGTTGTTGTCATACCTTTCGGTGAAGACCGTCGTCACTGGCTGAGAATGATGTCCTTACATCGAAAGCGCTCGCCAATCGTACCAAATAAACAGCCAGTGACGATGGTCTTCACCGAAAGGTATGACAACAGTATTATATTTACTGGCGGAATAAATCCAATTAACTTAATATTTAGAGATCTTATACATAGTGAAGTCGATAATTTAAATACGCCAACCGATCAGTAAGATCCGTCCATGTATTAAGAGGCAGTGGGCAAAATATCACGCCTGCCTTTAATTTTTACATATTTTTTGGAACAATGAAGTAACTTTAATAAAAAATGTATATGAAGCGATAGAGAATTAAAAACTAAGAAAAAAAAACATTAAGTGAAAAAACTCGAATAAAGCTATCGAATAAATTTCACAAAAGGAATAAGAGTTATCGATATTTTTTTATGTAATTGTAAAACCAATAATTTTTTTTAACTACACTTACAATAACGATAGTTAACCATTAAAGATAAAGTTTTACTTTATCGCATAAAGTTATCGATAAATTTTTCTTAATATAAAAAAATTAAAAAAAATTTAAAATTAAATTAAATTAAATTAAAATTGAAAATTAAACTTATCGATATATTTGTTATTTTTAAAAAGTTATCGATATAATAATAATTTTAAAGAAAACAAATTACTAACAAATTAATCGTTTAAGTGATTATTTATCAAAATTTATAAAAATAACTTTGCGATATTTTCTTTTACAATTTTAAGTTTTATTTAAACAAAATACAGTTTAAAAAGTTAAGTACGCGCAAGAAGTTATCGATAAATTATTTCTAATGAAAACGAAATAATGTAATTTGCTTTAAAAGTTTAAAAAGTTATCGATGAGATAACCTTCAAAAAGAAAGTAGCTGTTGAATATGTAAAACGTAATTTACATTTATCAATAAATTTTCTTTAATTTTAAATCCGTATTTTGCTTTAAAAGAAGCGAACTTAACTTTAATAAATAAATAATGAGTTATCTAATTTCAAATTGTACTTTTCAAAAGATTTTAAAACTACAAAAAAATTAAAAAATAAAATTAGTTATCGATAACTCTGTCTTAACTAAATCTTTAATCTTTCCTTATTTAATTCTGAATTAAGTTAAATTATCTCAGTTATTGTTTTAATAATTTCTAATGACATAAATTTATATTTATTATTTATATACAGGTATTAAGTATTATAGAAAGTTATCGATAACTCTTGAATTTATTTAAACTTTTAGAAAAGTAACAATCCATTAATCCATTAGTTCTTATTATTTATTTTTATAAATTTTATAAATAATTTTAGATTTTATAATTCTTTTAATTTTATTAAGTTATCGATAACTTTTTCTGGCCGAAAATAAATTATCAATAAATATTCTTTTCTTAGTCTTCGTCTAATAAACTTTAATCAAATGAAGAAAAAAATGATAAAAAAGTAGTTATCGATAAATATGGTAAAATTATCGATATTTTTCTTTGTAAAAAACACGACTACTTGTTTTAAAAATGTGTTAATTTTACTCTTTTATTTTATGGACTTTTTATTTTGTGTGTGGTTGCAGTGAATCAGTTATCGAATCTTTCTTTACACGGAAATAAGCTTTTTATTATTTAATTTTCTTAAAGGAAATTCATAAAAACATTTTTTTAAATGAAATAAAGTTTTCGATAAGATTTATTTGCACAATTTTATCGTATTTTTTTTTTTTGGTGAAATTTATTTGTTTTTGTTTGTTATAATTCATTTACATAGTTGCCATATTTTGTTGATAATCTTAAATGTTTAAATATGTTTAATATTTAAAATATAAATATAAAAAGTTTCTTTAAATTAAATTCATTTATATTTGCTTGAATAAAAGTCATATTAAAATCTGTTTTTTCTCGCTTCAAACATAAAAAAGTTTTATATTAAATTAAATATTAAAGCATACCTTTAGGCAAAAAAGAAATGAATGGTAAATAATTTAATATTTTTCATTTAACTTCACTACCATTTATTAAATGCTTTTTTTAAAATTTATTTTATATTTTTTCTGTTTGTTTTTAGCACAATATTTAACCCTTCTTAAGTATTTTCGCGTAAATTGTTTAACGGTATTTACATATTTTTTGCAACATTTTCACCCTTTAACTAAATTTATTGATAAAAGTTTTTATTTGGGTAAAATAATTTCTATATTAAAGATTTATGTAAACACTTTTAAATTGTTATTAATTAAATTTTTTTTTAATTTTTCATTTTAAATTTTAATTAAGAAATTTGCAGGCTGTTGAATAAATATTTAATTAAATGGAAGGGTTTTTTATAGTCTTTAGCGGGGTGAGATAAAATAGACTACAATTAGTTGTGTTCTGGCTCACAAAAGTCTCTCTTTTTCTGATCACTACTTTAAAATTGTTAAAATCCTGATAGCAATTTAATTATTCACTTTTAGTAATTCTCATTTAGTTTGAAGATTTTTTTGTATGAAAAAAAAAAAATTCCAGCAGAGAAGCAGATAATGTTTTGCTTGAAAATATACTTGTGTGAAGTAACAGTTCGGTAATAACAAAATTTAAGAGGAAAGATAATTAGTTGATCTAGATCCCAGTAAAGCAAACACATATTTTAAGAATATAAAATAATATGCTCCAGTATTTAAGGAAGCTTTGGCATCAAGTGAATATTTTGCATACACGAAAGCATATCTCAACTAACAGTCAGTTACTTGCTCTGTATATTCTAGACTTCCCAAGCAGCTCTTTTGATGACTGATTTATAATATGAAAACTATAGTTAAAAAATTAAATAAATTAAATCATTAGGAAATTTTACTTCTGAACGTGAAATTTTTTTCTTAAGAAGTTCATTTCTTAAGAAGTTTATTTCTAGCAGCCTAAATGTATGCAATATTTATGCTCTTAATTACCCACAAAACCTTAAGCAATTTTCTTGTTATTTTTTTGGTTAAAAAATATTTATCTTTTTTTTGGGACTTGAACTGACCGCAAAACCATTTTGTCTAAAAGATTTTTGTTTTGTATTAAAAAGCCATTAAACTTTAAGTTTGTAACAATGTGGTTGTACTTGGAAAACTTTTGCTGTAAATAACTAAAAAAAAAACCAACACAAACTTTTATAAGATTGCTTTTCAGTTATCGATAATCGTATAAGGATTAAGTTTTAAAGCAGTTGGGCTTACGATAAATTTACTCAATCTTTGCCAAATTACGAAATAGTTCTCTCTAACGAAATAATTTTGCAAATAATTTATAAATTATAAGAAATTAAATAAATTATTTTAACTTAAATTTAATTTATAATTAAAATATAATAATATTAAAATATTGTATAATAAATATTGTATAATAAAGCCGTGTTATCCACTAAAAAGTATTTAACAGTTAATTTCTTTCGATCATTAATTTTAAATTTTCTTAGTCAATGAAGTTGTCGATAAATATTTTTGAAGCTAACCTTATTGATAATTTTATTTAAATAAAGTAAAGCTTTTAAATAAAATTTTATAAATAAAAATAAGTATTAAAAAAATTTTTTTTAGTTATCGATAACTAAGGTAATCGATAAATTTTTTTAAATCAGTTTTTAATTGATGCTATGTAAAAAAAAAACAATTGATAGTGTTTCATAAATTTCGAGTTAACAAATAATTTTATGGCATTAGTTATCGATAAATTTTCTTAAATAAAATATTGTTGTCGCTCTACAAAATGTTTTTTAAAACAAATTTTTTTAAGAAGACATAACTATATTTAACACACTAATATATGCATAAATATCCTTTTACAAAATCCTGTTATCGATAACACGATGGTATGAAGTATAGAAAATTTTTAGATAACTTGTAACTAAGTCATTTTATATTATAAGATATCGACAAATAGATAAAAAACATTTCTTTATTTCTTGATTTTTTAAGATCTAATTATTAGTCATTTTTCGCTAAAATACCTTAAACGGAATTAAGTTATCGAAAGAATTCTTTTAATAAAGAAAAACCTTAGTGTAACGAAACTTTCTCACAAAAATTTAATTTGCAATTTTATCAAAGGAAGCAAAATCAAAGTTAAGTTATCGCTTAGTTTTTTCAGTAACTTTTGAATTATCGATACACTTTTCCATAAAATTATTACAAATGATAAATTATAATAATTATAAGTAAATAAAAATATTGATACATTTAATTAAATTAAGCCGTTAAACTATGTTATCGATAAGTTTTCGCTAAAGGCTAAAGTTTTGGAAGTTGACTGAATATTTCGAAAATTTCCGAAATTTTCATAGCCCAAATATTTTTTAAAAATATTAAGTTATCGATAATTTTTTTAGTCATGTTATCTTATCCATAAATATGCTTTAATATATTTTTTTATTAAAAATAAAACGGTTATATTCTTTTTAATAGTTAAAATTTTTAAGCAAAGTTATCGATAAATTCGCTTTAATACCGTTTTTGTTAGAAAGAAACGAATATGTTGTTGGCTCATTTAAAAAAAAAAATTATTTGAAAGTTTTAGTGACATTAGTTATCGATAATATTTTTTGCGAAATAAATATTAATTTTTTCTAGCTACACTTAATACAATTAATCGATAAACTAGGTTAAGAGTTTTTTTAACAATTTTTTTTAATGAAATTATAACAAATTTTAGAAAAAAATTAAGTTATCGATATTCTTTTATGAGCTATCGCTATCGATAATATTTGTTTTGCGAAAGAAATTTTTATTTTTGCCTAATTAACATAATTTAACTTATCGATAACTTATCGATAGTTATCGATAACTAATCGATAACTTATCGATAGTTATCGATATTTTTATGAACATAAGTTATCGATATTTTTTTTTTGTAAAGTAAAGTCAAATGAATTATTTTTAACTTAATTAATTATACATAAATATTCCATAATAAATTATATAAACGATAAAATCTGTGTTAGATCTTAATTATGAAAAATTTAGTTTCGTAAAATAACCATTTTAAATACGCTCCGTAAAAAAACTTTTATTTTATATTTAAATTTTAAACGATAACTATACATAAGCCGGACATATTAAAAATTATTTTTAGCTTTAAATTTAATCTAAATTGTACTATAGATAATTTTATTTTTCTTGTGCTAAAGTTATCGTTTACTTTTCTTGTCGGAATAGAGTAACCGATAAGTTTTCCAATAATTTTTTTTATAAAGTGGAGTTATTTACTTTTATATTTTTATGTTATCGTTATTTTAACGTTTTAGGATGTTTAATAATTTTTAAACACAATTGCTTACGATATGTTTGTTGGGTTGTAAATAATAAAAATTTCTTGTTTTTTTTCAGCAAAATTGCAAAAACTGTTTTTTCGTGGCATTTGACGTGTAAATTTGTTTTTTTTTGTTATTTTTCACTTCACATTTTTTTTCAGTTCAAAACAATTTATATGAATTTTTTAACTTTAAACTCAACACTGCAGTTTATAATAAACTGAAAGCGAAACAGAATATTTCGTTGTTGTCATTTTAACAACTTTTTTGAATATAAATGTAAATATGTGAATGAAATTTATTTACATATTTGTTATGCATAAATGCTGGCATTAAAAGATAAACGTTTTCTAAATTGTGTGCCCCTTTAAATATGCTTCATTTTTTGTTGTTTTCACAAAACTAAAAGTATACTTCATTAATGTTTTTCTTAAATATTTTTCTTAAATATTTCAATGCAAACTTAAACTATTTGCTTGAGCATGTTTTAAAAGTTCTTGAATACAAATTTTTTTTCAAGAAATTTAATAATAACATTAAATTGGTTTTGGGAGGAAGATAGGAGACAAAAATTAAGCAAAATAATTTAGTTTTTAATGCGATAAAAATAATTAAGAATATTTATGGTTTTCTTTCATCCCTAAAAGTATGCGCTGCAAAAACTTTTTCAAATGAATAAAAGAATTTTATAATTATTTTTTTTTTTTTAAATTTCGTTTTCAACTTTTACATTTGACATGTTTCGCTTGATTTGAAAGAAAAAGCAAAATAATGATAGAAAAGATTTTAAGTAGCTTTGCTTATCATTGTTAAGCGAACTGAAAGTTCTTGACACTTAAGAAAGTTAGACATTGTTGTGTTTGTTGACTGATAAACCTTGCAATGTGGGGAAAAAATGAATGTGAACAAAACAATGATGCCGTAGGATAAGAAATGCAAAATATTTTAGTACCTGCATTTTAACATTTAAAAAACAAAAATCAAAGGACAAAAAATGGCAAACTAGAAGGGGAAGTAATGAAATATTCTTTTGTTTAAAATTTGTAACAGAATTTGTGAAACAGAAATTGTTTTAATTTTTTTTAATATAAAAAGCTAAATTATTGCAAATATTATTGAATTTTATTTACTGATGAATTTTTTTTAAATAAAATAAGTAATCGATAAATTTATGTTATCGATAAATTTTATTTTTTCAAATGTTATCGAAATTTTTTTAAAGTTTTAATGTTAAATACAAGTTATTATTTTTATTTATTACTAAACTTTAAAAAGTTTATAAAAGGTTTTTATACAAAATAATAAAAATTTTTTTTATTTGGCTAAGTTATCGATAAATGGTTTCTCCTAAAATGAAACACTAAAATAATAACTTTTTGTACAATAATGTTTATTTTAATTTAACGCTGGGTATAAAAAATCGATAAAAGTTTAAAATAGTTCCTTAGTTATCGTTAAAAGTTCGCTGGTTATATCGATAAATTTATTAAAAGAATAAAATAAAAATATTTCTTAATTTTAACAACTCAGTTGCACTAATTTTCTTTAATAAAACATATTTTAAAATTATTTTTAAGTTAGTTTCTTAGTAATTTTTTTTAAAAAAAGTTATCGATATATTTTGAAAATTATTTAAATAACTACTAAAATGTTTCTAAATTTATCCGAAAATTTCTTAAAGTGTGTATTAATAATAAAAATTATTTCAATTTCGTCAGTTTATTTTTTATGATTTATCGACTTTTTATGATTCATTTTAATGGTTTTATTTGATATATCGATAACATTTCTTTAATTAAGTTTTTGTCTAAAAAATTATTCATAAATTTGTTAAGCTGAAATTAAGCGTCCTTTAAAAAATTATAATCTTAAAATTCTTCAAGTTTTTTTATTTTAACAAAATATTTTCTAAGAGTTAATTAAATTAAAAATAATGAAATTTTGTTATCGATTAAAATTCCTACTGAACATTATGTTTTTTTATATTATTCTACTTAAAGTAAATTATGAATAGCTTTTTTCATATGATTTTTTAAAATTATTCTTTAAAGTTATCGATAATTTTATTAAATTTGTTATCGATTATTATTCCTTACTGACATTAAGATTTCTTTAAAAAATATTGTGTAACAAAATAATTTTCCGATAGTTTTTTCTTAATGAAAAAAGTGCTGTGGATAGATATATATCAATTATCGATCACATTTTTTTATTTATCGTTAATTTTTTTTTAAATTTCAGTGATTTAAAATATTTATTTATTTTTTTGAGTTCTTCAGTTGGTTTTTAATATGGCTCATTTTTCAACAAAGTTTGTAGAGTAAAACATCCCTTTTAAATAAATTTGTTTAATCGATAATTTGTTTTAAATTTAACAACTTCGTTTCAGATTAAATTTCGTGAGATATATATTTTTTTTAAAGCATTTATGTGTCTATAGTAATTCTTAATAAAATTAAAGTGATAAAAAACTTTATTTGTAAATTAAGGTTATGTCAATATTTTTATTAAAATTTATTTATCGATAAATAATTTGCTTTATCCAAATTATGTTACAAATTAAATTTAAATAAATTTTTAATTAGAAATAGAGTTTCTTTAGTTAAATAAAATTATGTTATCAATTAATGTGTGTTATCGATAATGTTTAATGAAATTAAGTTTTTGCTCAGTTTAATTTTTACTAAGTTGTGTTATCGTTAACATATTTCCAGGCGTTGTTCTATAAACCTTCACTGGCAGATATTTCGCCTGTTATCGCTATAAAAGGAGAATAATATTCTTGAATTTAAGCATTATAAAAGCTTAAATTCAGAATGCAGGATTTTTAGAGTTTGTTCTTGAGGCTGAGCACGTTGACAACAAACCTGGTATCACATGGTTCAACCCCTGCGGCAATCAAAAAGTAAAAAATTTTTCTTTTCTGTTTAATGGTTTATAAATACATATTCAGAATTAACATGAAAACTTGCAGTCTCCTTCGTTGGTATTTCATATTGCATATTCGAAGTAAAATAACTAACTCTTTATCTCCCTCCTTTCACCACCTACCTGTCTTATCTCTCATCTATTACTTTCCTAAAAGAATGTAGCACGGTTACCAAAATAATTAAATAGGTAATAATGCCTGAAGTGCTATTTCTCTTTAAAAAAACAAAAAAGATATTTACACTTGATTTAAGCAACTATGCACTTAAAGCGTCTATTAGACGCTCAAACCTTGCAAATAAGAACGGCTTGATGAGAGAGAGAGAGAGAGAATTTCAATATCAAAAAAAAAACCCCATCCAGCGCTCCTGACAAGCACGAATTTTACTCTATTACTCGAGTGTGATGGCCGTGCATGATGCCGTGCTCTCATGCCAGATTTGACCGTGTAATAACAGCTTTTTTTCAGTGTATGCATGTATTCACATCTTTTTAAATCCCACAAAGATATTATTTAATTATTGATTGTCTTTTATTAATTTAAAAATGTGCTGAGCATTCTTTTAATGAAATGATATAAAATATGCAGCATACTTTTTGGCATTAAAAAACCAATTATTTCAAATATACAGCAGTTTAATGTTGTTATAAAAAAACAAACATAACTGTAAGTGTCATTTTTTAATTGTCATCACTTTTTTTAACACTTTTTTAACACTTTTTTTTTTTACAATCGTTTTTTATTTCACTCGTTGCAAAATGTTGCTACTGAATGCGTTATAAAATTTTTTTGTATTGCAAACTGAGTTTATATTTTGTATCCACAATTTGATACAAAATATGTGTGTCTGTTATTAGAATGTAATTTAAAACACTGTTTGTGAGTTATAATAAAATGGGTTGTGAAGAAAAAAAATATTTTTTCTTAGAACGGTTTTCTAATACTCGTTTTCTTTAAAATTTCATCTGGGACATGAACAGGAAATGTAAGAAAGAAAGAAATATAAAAAAACTTAATGCAACCACATAACATAGTGGTTAATCTGCAAAATAACCATAAATTGTTTGTACATTTTTTTTAATGGAATTTTGTTTAAGGAGAAATGTTTTTACATCAGTCAATTTTTTCTTTAATGCTTAAATTGTAATATTTGCTTTAAGCCTTAAAGTATGCTTTTAAATTGGACATTAAGGTATCAGAGCAAATATAAGCTGTATTTTAATGTTTTCCATGGTTAATAACTGTGTTAGACATGTAGTTAATTGCCTGGTATAAGATGTTCAGCCTAAAAATATGCGACTAATGTTTAATGGCCTTTTTGAACGTTTTAGGGGTTACATGTTTTATAAAATTCCTTTTAGATGGCTTAATTATCATTTGCTGTTATCAACTTAATTAGGTTAATTTAACTACAATTTTTTTTATGTTGAAACATACAGCGCCCTAAAGTATACTTTAGCATATTTTTGTTTCTTAATATTTAGTTGTTTTATTAAGTCGATATTGAGTTGCTGTTGGTTATTTAATAAAAAAAAATTAAATAAAAAATGGCGGATATTTATTATTTAATTTATAATCAGAAACCTTAGCCTACTTTGAGGAGATTAAATTGATTTTTATACGAAAGTTAGCCTTAATTTTTTTAATTCATTTAGTTGAAGATTTTTTTTTGTTAATTTAGTTTAAAAATTATAAATTCTTGGCAAAATATTTTTTATTATCACTTTCTTAAGAATTTTTCTTAGAATATGTGTTGCCTAAAAGTATGCTTTTAATAATAATTCTTTGAATAAAACTAAATAAAAGTTAAAGAAACCTGTTAAAAAGAAACTTCTTAAATTTAATTAACAAGTTTATGATAAAACGAAAATACTGCATATTTTTAGAATTTAATTAAAATTTTATAATTGATTTTTTTCTTTTATTTTATATTTTATCTAATTAATTTCTCGATAAATTAAAGAAAAATATTTTTATTTGCTAAAAGTGCTTATTTGCTTTAAAAATTGATTTCATTAAAAGTTCATTTAAAGAAAAATATTATAATTGAAAATTTTTTGTAAATATTAATTTTTTTTATATAAATTGTAGCATATCTTAAGGTGTTTATACTTATTTTGTATTTTACAAATAATTCAATTTGTTATTGGCAAAATTTTGTTTTTTTTGTAACATAACCTCATTTCTTAAATTATGCTTCATTATTTGTTTGCTTATGACCCTCTGTTCGTCCGTGTTAGTTTTGACATCAAGTTTGCCGAAGCCCTAATGAGCTAGAGAAAATTTTAATACATCAACTGATCAGACATAGTTTCGAAAATTTTGTGTTAATTCTCTGTCACCCTCTGTTTTTGTTTTTGTTTTTTTTTTATTGTAGTAACTTTACTAAATTAGATTTACATAGATAGTGAAGGGTATATAAGATTCGGCAAAGCTCAATATAGCACTTATATTTGTTAGGTAGGGATGTGCCTCTGATAGATCTGTTTTTGAGCTGAAAAATTTTTAATACAATTAAGTAAAAAAAAAAAAAAAAAAAAATACTATAAAATTATTAAAAAACCACTTTTTAGTTTTTAGAATAAAGTCTAAACACTCTGCAGTCGACATCCTCTACTCAATACTTTGCCAACACTATTACGTTGCAAACGTAAATCAGACGAACGATAAGTCGAACGTTTTCATTTGCATTCTATAAATAAACGAAACTTTAATAATCAGCAAAAAGTGGAAAACTCGCCATAATTAAAAAAATAAAATTTAATTTAGAAAAAAATCTTAAATTCAAAAATCTATAAGAAAAAAACAGATTTTGATTCAAAGTTCATTCCCCAGCAATAATTTCAAAAAAGTCCCCATTTCAAACAAAAATCATTTAAATCACAAAGAAAAAAAAATAAAGCAAAGAAGTTTTACTAAAAATCGTAGACATTTTCTATGATTCGCAAATAAAGAAAAAAAAAACAAAAAAAATTTTTTTACACCGAAAAAAAAAAATTAAAGAATGAAAATTGACTGGCATTAACATTTTCACTAATTTTACCTTAACAAGTTAAGAATGTAAAACACTCACTGAACTCAAATGAAATTATGCAAAATACGGGAATGTCCACACATTCTGAACATTTAGTTCCGCACAAAAAAAAAAAAAAACGTGAAACAAACAAACGCTTGCAAAATGTATGTAATTTTTTTGTAAATCATCTATTTGTAGCTTTTAGCTATTTGTCCCTTAAGGCAGTCATTAATTATATTTCTTTTATTTAAACAACTTTTGAAAAGAATTGAAATGCAAAAAATATATATATTTTATGTTTATAATTGAACTCATACTTAACTAAATTAAGTTATCGATAACTTGTAAACAACAATAATCTTAAGTTATCACAAATTCATAATAATTTGTTTAAACAAGTTATCGTTAATTTTTATTATTTAATTAAATAAGTGTTTTTTAAAAAATATTGTGGAATATTTATTATTGTTTGTTTTTTTTAAATAAAGTTGTGTTATCGATTATTATTTTTTTTAATAGGATTTGAATAATCGATTGAAGTTTGTTAATAGTTTTTAAACATCGGTAGCTTTCTTTAATTTAAATGATTTTATTAAACATTTTTGAACAAACTTTAGTTATCGATTAAAAAGAAAGAAAAGATTAAATTAAGTTTTTAAATTTTTTTTTTGTAAATAAAATTTCTTAAATTAAAAAAGAAGATTTTTCTTAATAAAATTAAATACATTTTTTCCCTTTTTTAAATTTTGTTTACAGAAATTACTTTTAAATTGTTTATCTATCGATAATTTAAAAAAAAAATTTTTAATTAAATTATGTTATCGATAAATTTTGTTCTAACAAATTTATAATAATTTTATTATTTTCTTTAAGTAAATATTACTTTTTTATCTGTATATTGTAAGATAAGCAGTAAAGGCGTGAGATATTATCTTAAATCACTATGGTGTAGGGTGTTTATAATTCGCCAAGCACCGAATGAAGCACAATTTTTATTTTTTTATTTATAGTTTAATTTAAGAATTTACATACAATTACAATTAGTGAAGTAACTCCAATCAAAAAAAAAAGAAAAAAAAATGGCGGTGACAGAAAATTAAAAAATAAAAAAATATTTAACTTTACATAAAAATGTCATTGGCTCTTAATGGGTTAAGTATTTAAAAAAATTATTGTATTTCCTAAGAGATCTCTTCTAAGGCTTTTAAATGATACCCATATTGACCATATTGACAATCCCAATTTTTTTATGGAAATTTCAGAGGCCTATAACTCGGTAAATATGGGCGAGCGCTTATTTTTTCATACTATGTTTTTTTCTTATTTCTTAATTCTTTATAGCTCCATATTTTCGTTTTTTTTAATTGGAGTAACTTTATTGTTCCAATTGATAGGGAAAATAAGAGGAAGGCGTGATGTTTTACCCGCTGCTTTAAATGACATGGACCGATCTGGCTTATTTTCGATACTATGTCCGATCGATTGTTGTATTTAAATTTTCTCTAGCTTATCCAGTGTCTTGGTAAAGTTGATTTCAACACTAACATGGATGGGGCTGCTTTAGTCGCAGTGGTAAGCACGTTGCCTACAAACCCGGTTGGCCAGGGTTCAACCCCTGCGGCAATCAAAAAAGTAAAAAAAATTTTTTTTTCTGTTTAATGGTTTATAAATACATATTCAGAATTAACATGAAAACTTGCCGTCTCCTTTGTCGGTATTTCATATAGCATAATCGCCGGTGAAGTAAAATAACTAACTCTTTATCTCTCTTCTTTCACCACCTGTCTTATCTCTCATCTATCCCTTTCCTAAAGAATGTAGCACGGTTACCAAAATAACTAAATGGGTAATAATGTGTGAAAAGCTACTTCTCTTAAAAAAAAAAAAATGGACAGACGGACAGACGGACATTTCTCAATTGACTTCGCTATGCATAAGGACTCAAAACATATTTACTTTATGGGTTCGAAAATGGATATTGTAGGAACTAGAAAGACTAATTTATATATTCCCTTTAAAGCTTTAGAAAAAACAAATAAATCCATAATTAAAACTGTAGCCTATTTTTAGGAGTTAGAAAATTTGTTTTTCTTGAATATTTATGGTTTTGTTTATTTTTTTTTCTTTTCGTTGTGCTCATATTTATTTGAAGTATTTTACACATGCAATCAAAGTTGTTACAAATATTTGCATTTTAAATAAAGCAATCAAATGCAAGCAAGGAAATAGAGAAAAAAATTAAAAAAAAAACGGGGACAAGTGGCAGCATGAATGAGTTTAAAAAATTATTATTATTGATTTTCTTAGCTTTTATTCCTAAATTAAGTGAAAATAGCTTTAACTTTATTAAAGTACAAAATTTTATTTAATAAATTTCTACACACAAATAATTTCATTTCGTTTTATTTAAATATTAAGAGAATATTTCGAATTTGCTCTTAACATTTAAATATAAATTTAACTGTTAAAAAAATTCTCAAGAGAATATTTTATCTTGCTCTTTGCTTTAAAATGTATTTTTTTACTTATAAAAAGAGAGTATAAACAATTCCAGTTCTCTTAAAGGATGCTTGGAAAGTTAAACTTTTAGGTTTTATTAAACAAAATGTGTTTTGTTTTCTCAAAAGAGAGTACGAAAGGAATCTCTGAAAAAAAATAAAACTATAAAGCAAAAAAGTAGATGATGATAAGAAGCGGATATTTAAGTTAAAGCTGACATCTAAGGCTTGAATGAATGTTGTTATAGTTGCTAGATAATTGATTTCATTTCAGAATTTTTTCTTTTTATTTTTAAAGAAAATGTGTCATCAACTTTGCACCTTAAATTGAAAACAGTAAAATCCTTAATGAAGAATTGAAAATTAATTTGAAAATGAACAAAATACAATCACCTTTAATTAAAAGTTTTTTGTTTGTTTAGACAAACGGTTCTCAAATGGGGGTCCGTGGACCCCTGGGGGTCCGTAGCAACCATCCAAAGGGTCCGCATGAAGAACCGAAAAAACAGTGTTTTCGAAAATAATAAAAATCTTATTATGAATTTGGGCATCAGAGGGGTCCGCGAAAAAAAATTATTTTACTAGGGGTCCGTGAGCAGGAATTTGATGAGAACCCCTGGTTTAGACTCTAGACTTTACTGTTTGTTTTTTTTTTTTTCAATTTCCTATTGAAATTCTCATTCGGTTAATGATATTTTATATACAAACACACTAAAATGTGTGGTTAAATTTTCACTAAAATGTGTGGTTAAATTTTCTCTTATAACTTAAATGAAACAATCAGCAAAGAGTTCCATCAATTGAAATTAATTTAAGCAACCATTTGGTTTTGTAACTGATAATTTAGGGTTTCGTAACCAAAGGTTAAAAAGGTAAAGGGTCGTTATAATGTCCGTCACAGTTTTCTACATTTGGAAACAATAAAAGTTGACTCTTGAAATTTTCACAGAACGTGTATTACTACAGCCGTTTAAATAACAAATACTAAAAAGTAAAGGGTGTTCCAAAAGTAATTTTATATTAATTAAAATATTGTTTTTTTTTTTAACTGTAATAGGCAGACATGTTAAATTTGCACAGTGTAAAAACAAACATTAATTAAAATGAAAATTTCAATTAAAGGGTGGTGCAATAATAACGTGACTTTCATGTAAGAGGCCTTGTTATAAAATATCTTTACATTTTAAAATATCTAAAGTAACATACAAGTAAAAAAAATTTAAAATTAAACTAAAATATAAAGGGTGTTCCTATTGTGACCGATTTTTTTAACGTATATGGTTATGGAAATGAAACCGTTAAAAAAACATTAAAAATTTATGTAGAGTAAGTAAAATAATATTTTTTATAAAAATCAATGTGAAAGGGTGTTCCAAAAGTGATGTGATATTTATAAAAATATTGTTATTTTTTAAACTGTAATAGACTGGCACGCCAAGTTTTTACCGTACTTGAAAAACTAAAATAACAAATAACACATTATATTAAAGGGTGACCCAATAGTACCACGATTTTTAGAAACGCGGCGTTATTGTTAAACCGCAGATACGTCAAATTTTTACGGTGCTTGAAAAATTAGGATAAAAAATAACACTTTAAATTAAAGGGTGACCCAATAGTGACACGATTTTTACGTATGTGGCGTTGTTTTTGAACCTCAATAGGCAGGCACTTTAAGTTTATATATTTTTATGTTTCCTATAAGTTTAAATAAAAAAACATTAAACGAAAATTTAAAGGGTGTTCCTATAATGACGGGATTTTAACATATATGACTTTTGACTTTAAACCATAAAAGGCAGATATTAAGAATTTGCACAGATATATCCGCTAGGTGTAAACGATAAAATTAGAAATTAAAGGGTGGTTCCATAGAAACTGTGATTTTGACAAAAATGGCTTTATCATTTGAAACGTTACAAGCAGACAAAATTAACATTTTAACAGAAAATAATTCTTATGTCTGCTACAAATAAAATTAAATAAAGAGTGTCCCAAAAGTAACGCGAATTTTAATTATATGTTGTTTTTTTTAAATCTTTCTTTTAAATAAAAAGAATAATTTTTTTTTTTAATTTTTTTATTGCTTCTTGTACTTATGTATCAAAGAAATACCTCAGCAAATCAATAACCATCGGTACCTTTATGACCACTTTTGTTTCTTAATGACTTAAGGCGTGCAATTCTTAGAAATTAGGATTATAAAAAAATAAATAGAAATTACAATGACGGCTGCCATACTTCTCGTGTTGTTAATAGCGATTTTATTTTGCCTGTAGTGATTTCAGACTGTCCACTTGTGACAATTCAAATTCTTGCTCTTTATAGAGTCTTTGTAATCTCCAATATTTTTCAATAGTTTTAGTCCCGCGCTCCCGTTGTTTTTGACTCTTTTAGTCGGCACGTATTGTCCTCTACGACTTCTATTCTTAATACTTGAAATTCCCATAATCCCGAGTGTATTCAAACATATTTTAGGCCCCCCAGCCGAGGGATTCTTTGAGCATCATTCGAACCTTTCTCCTCCACCTTTTCTGGTTTAAAGATTCCACCTAATGTGGCACCTTTGCGCACATCAAGGTATCTTTCAATTCATATTGAAATCTTACTCTACTGTTGCCTTTGTTTATGGCATCTGTAGATGTCGTGAGGTTAAAAAACGTTTTAAAGTAAAAAAGTTCCCTTTAATTTATAAATACAGACTTGGCATTTAATTTTGATGCAATAATAATTTAAATGACTTTTTTAAGGTTTAAATAAAAATGATTTATTTTAATAAATAATCATACGCTATCATGCCTCTCATGAAAATCATAATCATACGCCACCATCCAGATTTAAGTCAAATCAAATATTTCTTTATTTTTTTTTATATTATAAAATGTTTATTAAATTTTTAAAATTGCAGTTTCTATATTCGAGAGTATGTTTCTCTCTAATCTTTACACATTTTTCGCTTGAATTTTTTTTCACCATTATTTTACTTATAAACAGCTGATAGTAATTAAAACATAAAATACACCAAAAATTACTTCACATAATATAATTTATTGTACAATATAAAATCAGTGTTTGTTTTGCTGCCACTGCTGCTATTTAAGTTCTTAATGACTTAAAAGGATATTAGCAAAACTGATTCTATGAAATTCTTTTTTCTTTTTTTGCTAATTTCTATTAAATAAGTTTATTGCCCTTTTTTTGCTGTGAAAAAATCCAATTTATGGTGAGAAATTAATTTATAAAACAAATTAAAAAGCAAGAAAATGTGTTTAATAAAGGTTAACATAAATTTCTTTAGGGTAAAATCTTGAAACAAAAAGGTAATATTTGCTAAAAATAATGTGTTTAGTCTATGTGGTTTAAAATTAATCAAAATTTAATTATAATTTTTAACCGCCACAAAGGTAAGCGGCTTAAATAAATTTTAAATCAAGCCAATTATCCGTAAAGTAGGCTATACTTTCAATTAAATTATTTTTAAAGGCTTAAAGGCAAAGAATATTCCAGGCTGGAGAAAAGAAAAAACAAGACACAAAATTAAATTTTTACCTTCAATTAGGCAATACTTTTTAAAGGCAGCGGAAGCTAGAGTTGATAGAAATTATCAACTAAATTAATTACCCTTAAAGTAGGCTTTACTGTTAATTTGAAAATAATTTGAAAACAAACCTGCATAGCAAAAATAATTTAAACATGTAAAACAAGGAAAACCAAAATTAAAAATAACCTTAAATTAGGCAACATAAAATTGAATTTTTTAATATTTTAAACAAAGGCCCAGGAAAGTTTTTTATTACAAAACTATAACCATCGTAAATAAAAAAACTAAAATTATTTTTATAAGTTAAATAAATATGAAAATTTTGCTTAAAATCATTTATCTTAATAGTAAAATTTTCCTTTTTTTATTGCAGCCTAAAAGTAGGCTCTTCAATATTTTTTACAAAAGATTAAATATTTGACTTTAAGGGAATAAAATACCAAAATAAAAACATTATTTAAGGTTGGCAAAATATTTTTCTATGCCGCCCAAATATAGGCAACAGTTTTGTTTATAAATATATTTTTTTTTGTAAAAGTGGAAATATTCAACTTTAAAGGGGATTAAATTCAAAAATAAAAACAGCGTTTAAGGTTAAGAAATTATTTTTTTGGCCAAAGCCCAAATGTAGGCAACAGTTTTAATAGTAAATATTTTTTTTATTTTTAAGGGGAAATCTTATTTCAGTAAAGAACATTAAAGTGTTAATAGCATCACTAAAATACAAATATTATTTTAATTAATTTATATAAAAAAAAATTTTCCTTTGTATTAAAAAAATAAATAAATAAAATACAAAAATACAAAAACATATTACAATTCACATTAAGGTAAATTTTACTTTAAGTAACGACTATCAGCTTAAAAAAATTATTCAAAGAATATTTTATTAACAAAGAAAATACAACTCTTTTTTTTAAATATTATTTATTTATATTACAAATAATTATTTAATTTATATTCCGTGCGTAGGTAAAAAGCTTTTTTTTTAAATAAAATAATAATGCAAAATAAATAGATAATGTTGCCAGATTTTTCCATATTTAAAGAAGGTAGACGTTTTAAGTCGCCAAAAAATGACAATCGCAGTTGTAAAAGAATTTTAAAAGTTGACGAATTTTATTTTGCCATTAACAGAATCTAAGAAGTAAATGAAACGCAATAACGTTACAAATCTAAATTCTAAACAACAACAAAATATCATTCACAAATGAAACAAAAAAAAAAAAAGAAGAACAATTAAAAATAGACATTGACAAGATTTAAAAATGGTCAGTGGCAGCAGCATCCTGATAATTCTAAACTTTGGGCCAAAGCTCGTATAGTCTTTTGGTTTTTAATTATTAAAATATTCAGGCATGTCACAAAACTCAATTCCGATCGAAAAAGCTTTCAATTCCGCAAACTGGTTCTTCAGAAAACAAAAAAAGAAAATTTTTTTCAGAATGAAACCACTTTTAAATTTCAAAACGGAATTGATTTTTTTTCAAATTTTATATTTTGCGGATTTTAAATTTACTTTTATTTTGTATCCTTATTTAGATTAGACTGCTTGTTACTTTGGTGTGACCGATGTTGCCATTTTAAATTTAAAAAGTAGAGACTCAGCTTTTATTTTTGAAAACACAAAATCGATCGGAATCTAAAGAAGGTAATACAAAATTGATTGGAATTGTTAATACGGAATTAAAACCATTTCATATGTATGACATGCCCAAGTGAGAAATTTTTCATAAATATTTTCATTAATTGATATTATAAAATTCATTTTCTACTCCAGTTCACCCTGTGTAAAACAAGATGACTGTAATAAGTTCATGTGAGAATTTTTTCACTCGAGTTATAAAAACAAGGCAATGATTTTACCTTTTGGCTTGTATTCCTTTTGATGCTTTATTTTGCTGCTTTTGGTAAAATGCCTGCTACCTGCTGCCTGCTGACTAAATAACTTTCGTTAGCTCTCTGGCTCATCTTAAGACACATCTGCATAAAATCTCGATCATGTTCGCAAACTACTAATTAGCTTAGGGCTCACTTTGCCAGTCTAGTATACGACTCAAATCTTGATTGATACTAATAAAGAGATTTTTACTTCTTTATAAAGAACCTGTGCTAAATGCAGGTCGTTTTATGTAACATCACCCGATAACACGTGTATTATTTTCTGAATATTATACTCCTGTCACTACGTTTATCCTCATGAGAATTCTTTTTAGTCAGCTAAAGGTTGAACTTTTTTTTTTCTAGAATTGCAAATATTCAATACTTTTCACTGTTGTTGTTGTTTTTTTTTTGTTATTATTATTATTTGTTTGTTGTTGCCACTTGTTAGTGTTTGCTACTGATTTATATTCCTTAAATCCTGGCCACTTTTGTTATTGTAATCTTTAACAAGCCATAAAATTGTATGTTTTCTTACAGCACATGGTTTATTTGTTTTATTTTTGTTGTCCTTTGAAAAGTAACCAGCCTTTAGAGACAGTGCTTTTATACGAGGGCTGCTCTATATATTTCTGGCCAGTTGTCGAAGCACTTTTTCCACTCCGATTGAGACACCTCTAAAACATGGTTTTTGAACACTTCAACAGCTTCTTCTGGCGACGAAAATCGTTGGCCACGCATTTTTTTTCTTGATGTGCGGAAATAAGAAGAAGTCATTAGGTGCCAAGTCAGGGCTTTACTGCGGATGACCCATTAATTCGATGTTTTGGCCGGTCAAAAACGCTCTGGTTTGAGCCGATGTGTGAGAGCTCGCATTGTCATGGTGAACAATGATTCGTCTTCTCTTGTTGGTTTTTCGAATTTCTCCGATGACTTCAGTCAAACAAATTGTAGTGTAACACTCAGAAGTGACCGTCCTACGTTGCTCAAGCGGAACAGTCGCCACATGACCAGTTTTGCCGAAGAAACAGGCGACCATTTGCTTCGAAAAGCTTCTTCCACGAACAACTTTCGTTGGATTTTGCTCGTCTTTGAAGACCCACACGGTCGATTGTTGCTTCGTTTCGGGCTCATACGCATAGATCCATGATTCGTCACCTGTGACGATCTTATAAACGTCTTTTTAAGCACCGCATTTTGAGTTCACGCACGGCATCAATGTTCTCTGGCACAACAGCCGTTTTTGGACGACCTTCACGGAATTCGTCTTTGAGCGAGCTTCGGCCACGATTAAATTCATTATACCAATTTTTCACAGTGCTATAGGATGGTGCTTCATCGCCATACAAAGATTAAGGTTCATCAATGCACTCTTGTCGTGATAATCCACGTCGAAAGTTGTGAAAAATGATGGCACGAAAATGTTCACGAGTTAATTCAATTTTTTTTCCATATACATTTTTTAAAGTCACTGTAAACAACACAAATAATGGTCGTACGTCAAAACGTTTTTAAGTACGATTATGCTTAAAAATGACAAACTTCCCAATGGAAATGTCAGAATGCACTTGGCAGCACTCAGTGTTGCCAGGCCAGAAATATATATAGCAGCCCTCGTAGAAATTAAAGCCTCTAGTGCTAAATGTAAGCTGTTTAAAACTGACTTAAATTAATTAAACATTTGTAGCCCTATAAGTTACAGTGGGCAACAAAAGTTCTAAAATTCTCATATATTTTTTTAAAGCCTTAAATTAGGCAATGAAAATTGCAACGTTAAATACCAAAAATTTTAAGCCAAAAAAAAAAATTCAACATTTTGAAATTCCTTAGCCAAAGTGTAAAAATGTAATCTTATTATTGCTAAAACAAAAAACATTACATGTTGTTAACGAATTAAAGGGTGAACCAATAGAGACATAACTTTAAGGTATATGACTTTATTCTTAAACCGTTAGAAGCAGACATCTGAAATTTACACAGAGTTCGTAGCACAAGTTTAAAAAAAATTTTTTTTTTAATTAAAGGGTGTCAACATAGAGGCATGGTTTTCACATATAATGGCTTATCTACCAAAAAGTTATTGAAAGACATTTTAAATTTCCATAGAGTATAAAGTTGTATATAACGACAAGTATTAAAACAAATTATAAAAAATTATAGGGTGGCCCACAAAAGATTGTAAAAGCTTTTATTTTAAACACCAAAAGATAAATCCTTTAAATTTAGACGTTGTATAAGACCACTATAACGACAAGTATTTCATTATGTATTATTTTATATTGCAAGGTAAAGGGTGACCCATTAAAGTCTTAATATTTACTTATATAAGCTTATCATTTAATTACTAACTTTTAAAATTATGCAGAGTATGTGTTTGCAATAACAACAAATATAAATTGTTAAATTAAAAATTACAGGGTGCCCCTTATAGTGTAGAAGCTTATTTTTAATAAGCTACAGGCAGAACTTAAAAATTTAAATAAAGTAAGTGATCGCAATATTAAACTATAAACAAATTAAAAATTATAGGGTGGCCCCATGAAACTTGGTAAAAAATAAAATAAATCTTGGTAATCAGACACAAAGTTTTTTTTTATGATGTCTGCTACAAAAAAAAATTAACAAAAAAAGAAATAAGTTAAAGGGTGTCCCCATAGACTCGACTTATATTGCGTTTTCTTTAGAGAGGTTATTGACACTTCTGCATGTATTTTGTCTTTTAAATCTCTATACGTAAATACAATTGAGAGTTTTACAGAGTGTGCCTGCTATAATGAAAAGCATAAAACAGACTTAAAGAGTGTCCCTAAATTAAGTTATATTTTTGTAGTCTGTTTGTGTTTATTTTTTTTCAGTCGTAGAACGAAAACACTTTTAATCTTTAATAAAAAATAGTTAAAATATTAAATAAAATTTTTATAGGGTGGCCCACATATAGAAAAGAACCCTTTGTGTGTTTGTACGAGGGCTGCTATATATATTTCTGGCCTAGCAACACTCAGTGCTGCCAAGTGCAATCTGACATTTCCATTGGAAAGTTTGTCATTTTTAAGCATAATCGTACTCAAAACGTTTTGACGTACGACCATTATTTGCGTTGTTTACAGTGACTTGAAAAAATTAATTTAGAAAAAAATGAAATTAACTCGTGAACATTTTCGCGCCATCATTTTTCACAACTTTCGACGTGGATTATCACGACAAGAGTGCATTGATGAACTCTAATTTTTGTATGGCGATGAAGCACCATCCTATAGCACTGTGATAAATTGGTATAATGAATTTAATCGTGGCCGAAGCTTGCTCAAAGACGAATTACGTGAAGGTCTTCCAAAAACGGCTGTTGTGCCAGAGAACATTGATGCCGTGCGTGAACTCATAATGCAAGATCGACATGCGACATACCGAGAGATAGAGACATCCTTGGACATTTCTTCCACCAGCATTCATTCGATACTGCATGAACACCTGGCCGTAAAAAAGGTTTGTTCTCGTTGGATCCGGCACAATTTGAAAGTCGCTCAAAAAAAGGCAAAGAAATGTTGCGAAAATACGATTGCGGTGCTTCAAAAGACGTTTATAAGATCATCACAGATGACGAATCATAGATCTATGCGTATGAGCCCAAAACGAAACAACAATCGACCGTTTGAGTCTTCAAAGACGAGCAAAATCCAACGAAAGTTGTTCGTGGAAGAAGCTTTTCGAAGCAAATGGTCGCCTGTTTCTTCGGCAAAACTGGTCATGTGGCGACTGTTCCGCTTGAGCAACGTAGGACGGTCACTTCTGGGTGGAACACTACAATTTGTTTGCCTGAAGTCATCGGAGAAATTCGAAAAACCAACAAGAGAAGACGAATCATTGTTCACCATAACAATGCGAGATCTCACACATCCGCTCAAACCAGAGCGTTTTTGACCAGCCAAAACGTCGAATTAATGGGTCATCCGCCGCACAGCCCTGACTTGGCACCTTATGACTTCTTCTTGTTTCCGTACATCAAGAAAGAAATGCGTGGTCAACGTATTTCGTCGCCAGAAGAAGCTGTTGAAGTATAATATTTAAAATCAATTTTAATTACAAGCATAAAAGTAGGCAACAGAAAAGCAAACTAAACTTGAATCTTTATGTGTGCAAAAAGTAAGTGACTTATAAAAGTCCTAACACAACTATACAAAGCCAAAAACCCTTGAAATAATTTTTGCATTAAAGTAACGAAAATTGGTTTGTGAATTTTGTATTCAAAAAGAAGTTTTAGGTGAAACTTATTATTATTTTAAAACCAAAGAAGAAAATGGATTATTTTTATTTTTAAAAGATTTACGAGCTGCAGCTTTACTCTTGCCTTATAATCCTGCTTTCAAGTTTATATACATTTTTAATTTCATAACAACAATGTAAAATTTTTTTTAAACGAAATGGCTTGAAAACATATTTTCTAGTCCATCCTTAAGGTAGGCAATCATTCGAGTGAACAATTAAAATCCCTTTTGCAGAACTTTGTTAAATGAAAATGTCTTCTCTTTGGTTCATTTTGTTTGAAAAAAAAGAAAACACTTTAATAAAGTAACCTTTTTAATAAACAGTAACAAAAATATAAAACATAATTTTCTTCATATAGTGAAAGCCACAAACTGGCAAAAGTTTTTGTTTGTCGACCGCCATTATTCAAAGTGCAGCACAAGGTTTGACATTTATTTTAAATGTTTTGTTTTATCTTTTAGCTGTAACAGAAAATAAACTAAACAAAAACTATTTGGTTTAATCTACAGCTGTCAACGAGACCCAAAGGTTAAAGATTTTACCACATACCTTGTAATAAATGTAGCCTAGCAACAGGCGCACAAAAATATAATTTCAAATTTTATTATAAAAAATTTATATTTCCTTTTTACTAGCGTATAACAAGAATGCCAATAAATAACTATTCTTAAAATATTAACAACACTTTAACTTGACAAGATAAAAATTGAGATCCCAAAAAGAAAATAAAAGAAAAAAAAACGAAAACTTTTTGTTAAGAATTTTTAACGTCAATAAAAATTTGTCTCTACTTGTGTTATCAAAATTTACATAATTTTTTTTTTATACAGCTTTCTGTGTCTTTATGTTTTTTACTCCAAACGCTGTTTATTAAATATCCCTTCAGGCAAATAAATTTCAACTCAACTTTTGACTTTATTGTTGTTGCGGTTTAATTTTATAAGACTTCTTTTGAAAAGTGTTTACTGGTTTGCAAAAAGCTTAAAAGATGATTTCACATTTATATCCTTCATCAGGCAATACGAGTGATTTCAAGCAGTTGTTTAAGAATTTTATTATTCAGGGCTTTAATTTATAATATTCTGAAAATTATTTATTTTTTAATTACTTTAGTTTTCAGTTGTTGTGCTTTTTTTAACTCCACCTGCTCTCAAAAGTTTTTTACATTTTATTTATTTATTTCAGTCATGCATGAATATTTTATACAAATGCCTGAACATTTTTTCTTCTAATGGAGTTTTTAGTTGTTTTCTGTTTTTTTAGTTAACAGCCGTAAAAATTGCTGGAAAAAATACATTTTTAGCAAGCAAAAGCTTAACACAACAACATACAAAATAAAAAAGGGATTTAATATTAAACTGTATAAGGAATTGTTTCAGAATATTCAAATAGTCACTGCAGAAAAAAAAGGAAAAATTATAAAAATAAAAAATTGCCGTCAAATCTTTAAGAAAGCATAAAAAAAGAAGCAGCTGCACAGAAAAAAATAATAAAAAAATCATTTCTAACCTAAAATTATTTTTTTGTGCCCTAAAGTATGCTAAAAAAATTGAAATTATTTAAAAAATTATTTTAAATTTCTGTTCACATTATAAAATCTTAAGGTTGGTTGTTGCCAAATTTTTATTTAAAAAATTTAAGAAAATTTACTAACCAAAAAAATATCGATAAGTTATCGAAAAATCAAAAAGTTATCGAAAAATCAATAAGTTATCGAAAAATATGGAGAAAAAAATATACCTATTATCCTATACTTTAAGGAATATGAATCGAAAAAAAATGTAAAAAAACTTTTTAAACTACAATTATCGATAACTTTTGATCAAATGTTTTTCACAAAAACAGTTAACGATAAAAAATTAAAAACCTCTTAAAAATGCATAAAAAAGAAGGATAAGTAATTGGCAAACAATTATAGAAAACAATATTTTTGAGAAATATTTTTTGGCAACGTACAAAAAAATTCTTTGAACTAAAATTATCGATAACATGAGATAAAATGTGTTCATGTTACAGTAATTTAAAGATCAATTCTACTTTTGCTAAGATAATATTTAATAATAAAGGACAACAAAGAAATATAAATTTCTAAAAAGTATTAATCGATAAATTTTTGAAAAAGCGATTACATATGGACGAGTATCGATATCGATAACGAGAAAAATTTTATCGATAGTCCTATTCGTAAAGGAAAACTTATTTAAAAAAAATGTATAAAGGTTTTTTGAACTGTAGTTATCGATATTGTTTGACTAAATGTTAGCCAAATAACGTTAATCGATAACAAAATAAAAAAAATTCTTAAAAATACGAGGCAGAAACGACAATAGTGATGATTGCTAATTCTTATAATTTTTTTTCTATTTAAGAAAATATTTTTTAAAGAACACATATCGATAAGTTATCGAAAAAATTTTAAAAATATCGAGAAAAAAAAAAATATATATATAATCCTATTCTTTAAGAAAAAAATTCTTAAAAGGTCTTTTAAACTATAATTATCGATAACATTTGACAAAAAACATTTAGCGATAACAAATTAAAAAACAAACAAAACAAAATAGAAAAACAAAAGATTCTTAAAAATACAAAGTAGAAACGTTAATAGTATTCTTTAAGGTAGTTTTATCAATAACATGCTAGAAAATTTTAAAGACTATAGTTATCGATAGCATTTGACAAAACAAAAAATATTTATCGATAACATTTCTTAAAAACGTAACACAAAATCAAGTTCACAAAACCAATGAGGCGTCATTGCAATAAAATCTATCAATTAAATAAAGAATTGAATTCTTCGCGGAATATTTTTATATAAAATTTAGAAGGAAAAATATTTTATTTTTCTTTCAGCTTGAAAAAAATCGCTTTAGCTTCTAAACGAGTTTTATTTAATATGCTCTACTTTGTTACTTTCCGATTTTGCTCTAAAAAAAGTATGATAACAAAGTATACTTTTAGGTAAAAAAAATTATCTTTTTTTCTAATGTAACAGACTCATTTCCATCTGATAAAACGATTTAAATCCATATGCTTTATTTTGCTATCTTCCGTTTTACCCTAAATAATATTAGTGAAACGTCTTTGCTTAGAAAAAAATACTTTTATTTATCTTTTAATTTTGTACTCCACAAAGTATACTTTATATTTTAAACCTTTTTTTCGCTCATAAGACCGCTAAGAAATTTATTGCTTATCTTCATTCTAAAATCACATAAACTTTGCCGGAAAATATTCGTCTTGATTTGTGTTTATGTAAAATTTTATATAAAAATAATACGGAAAACATGTTGCATATCTTAAGGCATGTTTTTATAAGTTTTACTTTATGAGCAGCATGTGAGTTTAAAAAACGGCACATGAATTATATGCAAATTTTAAACAAGGAAATAATATTCTTGAACCTTTTAAAGAAAAAAAGCAACATGTGTGACATTACAAATGTAACAAAAAACTTAAGGGAATCTAAGAGTTGAGTAAACTTTTTTGTTTTTGCTGATTTATGTGTCACTGTTTTGACATTTTGCCTGTTTGACTTTATTTAGTTAAGTTGTTTTTCGCATTTCTCGCAATAATGAAGAAATAAGACAACCTTTAATTTTTTTTAACAAGAAAATTAAATAATTTTCCGCTCAAGATTAAATCAGTCATTGTTAAAAAAACAAGTATTAAAGAATTTGTGTTTAATTACTTTCAAAATTTTCTTAAAGCACTTCTTGCTAAAATCTGACGAGAAAAAGAGAGAAAAAAAAAGAGAAGAATAGAGAAGAGTAAAGAACGGTGTTTTATGGTTTATCGATAAACTTCTAAGATCCTTCTTTAATAGAAAGTTATATTTATCATTACAGAATTGAAATTAATTTATAGAACTGATTTTTTTTTTAATTTTGCTATAAATTGAATTAAATTTTTTTTTTTAAAAGCTTGCTTTCGATAAACTTGGTTTTTAGAAAATTTTATGACAAGGTATTCTTATAAAAAATTTCGCGACAATACAAAACAGTTTTTCATAATTTGTTGTAAAATAATTTTTATTTAGTACTTTTCGATAAGTTATCGATAAATTTTTCTTTGACATAATTATCGGTATCCATAATTAATATCCGATAAGTTTCTAATTAATATTCTATACAGCAGATTTCTTTCAAAATGATTCAAAATTTTTTGATATGTTATCGATAAACACTCATAAAACATTTTTTTCTAAATATTTTTAAGTAATTTAATGCAGAATTTTCAAAAAATTTTCACTAAATCATCTTCGAATATTTTTTATGAAATGATTTTCGATAACTTTACTTTTAATTTTCTTTATGGCACATTTTTTTATAACCTAAACAACAATATTTCTTTAATAACTTTTTTTATAAAATATTGTTTATGTTAGTTAGTTAGTTAGGAGTGGCAGCCTCTCACGATGAAGCTCACTTGAGCACAATCGAATGGCCCGTTGTGATACCACAAGGAAGACGGTGCGACTACCCTTTCCCAGCCGAGAACTATGAAGATTCCCGGATGATGATAGCTCCGTAAGAGTTACGAAGATAGGAGAGCCCAGGATTCTCAATCTTCTTCGAGCCAGGGACGGGCAATGGCACAGGAGGTGCAGTACGGTCTCTTCCTCATCCTCCAAGCCACAGCTGTGACAGAAATCATTAAAGGGCAGACCGAGTCTTTTAGCATACCTGCCGATTAGACAGTGTCCAGTAAGTACCGAGACCGTGATACTTATGGATTTCCTGTCCAATCCAAGCAGCTGCCTGGTCCGCTTGAGGTCGATTGTGGTCCACAGTTGTCTGGAGACACAACAGGAACTTTCCTCTACCCATAATCTGCGAGCCAAATTGAGGTAGTGGTTCTTTATGGCCATTTTCACTGTTGCCAGAGGAATTCCAATGTGCCCCGTTTGGCGAGATCATCGGCCTCACAGTTTTTCTGGATATTCCTGTGACCAGGGACCCAAAACAGGTCAATCTGTTATGGCTCCGATAGTGTGTTTAGTAATGAGCGACATCTCAGGACTAGCATAGATGTAGATGCAAGCGCCCTGATTGCCGCCTGACTGTCCGAAAATATCCGAACGGCAAGGTCAGAAAGATCGTCCCTAAGCGCTATTTCGGATGTTTTCAGAATGGCCATTAACTTGGCTTGAAAGACGCTGCAGTAGTCAGGAAGTCTAAGGGAGAGAAGATTCCGCAACCGACTCTGTCGTCCAGTTTCGAGCCATCGGTGTAGATGTCGACAGTATTACTCAAAACCACTTCGTTACAGACCCATTTCTCCCTATTCGGAATATGGATCTGAAACCCGTGGTCCAGAGCAGGAGGCATGGGCACATCCCGAACGATACTCCTATATTGCCCTATGTCCGGCCTTAGCCAGCGTAAGAGGGCATTAAGTATGGCTGCGCAGCATTTGCCTGTTGCAATACCAGGAGGTTGGTGGGTAGCCAGTAGAGAAGGGCATACAGAGCCTTTGTCGCAGTAGGTCGGAGAGCCCTAGTAATCAAAATAGCGGCTGTTCTCCTGACTTTATCAAGAGGCTTTTGGTTGACCGTTTTCTCGAGAGCGGGTCACCAAAAAACAGCACCAAAGAGAATATTCGGCTCGATAACTGACTGCCTTATAGAGCCAGGAGTTGATTCAAGGCTGAAGCCCCCATCGTTTATGTTGTTTGTCGAACATTTTTTTTATCAAGTTCGATTAATATTTTTTATTCGCAGTCTATTTGATAAGATATTGAATAATATTTATTACTAAGTTTTTCGATAAATTATCGATTATTGTCAATTTTAAACATGATTTCCGATTAGCAATCGATTAATATTCTTTGCCCATTTAATATTGGTTCGTGTTGTTTAATAAATATTTTGCAGTAAGCTGTCAATTACATTTCTTTATTGAATACTTTTTATTAATATCGATTATCATTTTCGATAAGTTTTCGATTATTTTCCAAAAAGTTTTCAAAAAGTTAGTTTAATCAATATTTTTCGATAAGTTATCGTTTGAGTTATCGATAATATTATCAAAAGTCGTTATCAATAATATTATCAAAACTCTTTTCGATAAGTTATAAGTTAAAAACTGTCTTCTTATTTCTTTAAAAAAGTAATCGATAAGTTATCGATAACTGTTGTGGTAAGAATACTTTTCAATAAGTTTTTCGTTAATGTCATTCTCAAAACACTTTTCGATAAGTTTACGGTTTGAAATTTCTATGAAATATTTTCTGGTTTTTTCTTTTGGAGTTTTTTTCGATTAAATTTTAATTTATTAATGGAATTCTTAATAATCCTTTTTTGATAGGTCTTATCGAAAAATTGTCTTCGATAAGTTTTACACAAAAAAGTTCCTTAAACAACAGCATTCGATAAATAATCGCTTAAAACTGTTGTCTTACTCTTCTAATCAAGTAATCGCTTATTTATGCTTTGAAGAACTTTATTCAAAATATTTTCTTTTTATAGAAAATTTTTAAACAAGTTATCGTTAGCATTTTTGGGTATAAATGTCTTAATATGATATCGACAACTTTCCTTCGCTAGATAGTTTTTGGTGATAAATAAAAAAAAATAAAAAAAATACAACACTTTTTTTTTGAACTCTCGCCTCTTTAGTTTTTTTTTATTGTTTAATGTTGTTCTGTCTGCAAATGTCTGTAATAAAGACGAAAATACATTTCCATGCTCCATTGGCTGAAAAAATCATGTGGAAAAAACCTAATAAATTGTTAAAAAAAAACAACGAAATCAATTTAAGCAATGAAATTTATCTGGAGTGGAGGTTAAAAGAATAAAAATTAATAAGACTTTTCCTAAAATTTGTGCGTTACAATTTTATATTTAAGTGCTTAAAATTTAAAAATTTTTATCTTTTTGTTACATACTTTTCCTTCGTTAAAATCTTATTTTAATCTTTATTGTTTTAATAGTTTTTCCTTTCTTTGATTAAAAACAATTTTTCTAAGTTAAAGTTGTCATCCTACAAATCTGCTCTGAAAACAACTTGAATGTCGTAAATAATTGTAAATCTTGTTGGACAAAGGTATTATTCTAAATAAATTCTAATGCTTTGAAAGGGAAACAAAGACAAAAAAAAAAAAAAAAATCATTAATATTTATATTTCAATAATAGGAAATAAGAAACATAAAGATAATAATTTAAACAGAATTTAAGACAAGAGTTTGATAAAAGAAATTAAATTTATAACAAACTTTAAATGTTTTAAAAATTATTTAATTACTTCGTGTATAAGCAATATAAGAGTTATTTTAAGAAAAGTAAGAAAAGAGAAAAGAAAAGAGAGGGAAATATAAAAAACCTGTAACCTAAGATCTCCATGGCTACTTTGAATTATAATAAATTTTTTTTTAGTTTTATAACCTCAAAAAAAGTTTCTATTAAAAAAGCCATCAATTCTTATAACGTATAAGAGATTTTATAATTAAGTATAAGTACAAGCTGTAAGACAATAGTTTTTATAAAGTAGCTTCTCTCAAACGTATAAGTATTACGAGGGCTGCTATATATATTTCTGGCCTGGCAACACTGAGTGCTGCCAAGTGCAATCTGACATTTCCATTGGAAAGTTTGTCATTTTTAAGCACAATCGTACTCAAAACGTTTTGACGTACGACCATTATTTGTGTTGTTTACAGTGACTTGAAAAAATTAATATAGAAGAAAATGGAATTAACTCGTGAACATTTTCGTGCCATCATTTTTCACAATTTTCGACGTGGATTATCTCAACAAGAGTGCATTGATGAACTTAAATCTTTGTATGGCGATGAAGCACCATCCTGTAGCACTGTGAAAAATTGGTATAATGAATTTAGTCGTGACCGAAGCTCGCTCAAAGACGAATTCCGTGTAGGTCGTCCAAAAACGGCTGTTGTGCCAGAGAACATTGATGCCGTGCGTGAACTCATAATGCAAGATCGACATGCGACATACCGAGAGATAGAGACATCCTTTGACATTTCTTCCACCAGCATACATTCGATACTGCATGAACACCTGGCCGTAAAAAAGGTTTGTTCTCGTTGGATCCCGCACAATTTGAAAGTCGCTCGAAAAAAGGCTCGTGTCGATTGGTGCAAAGAAATGTTGCAAAAATACGATTGCGGTGCTTCAAAAGACGTTTATAAGATCGTCACAGGTGACGAATCATGTATCTATGCGTATGAGCCCAAAACGAAACAATAATCGACCGTGTGGGTCTTCAAAGACGAGCAAAATCCAACGAAAGTTGTTAGT
Source organism: Cistogaster globosa (assembly GCA_937654795.1). Classification (NCBI taxonomy): domain Eukaryota; kingdom Metazoa; phylum Arthropoda; class Insecta; order Diptera; family Tachinidae; genus Cistogaster; species Cistogaster globosa. The sequence continues at coordinate 7,981,655 of OW569406.1, forward strand.
GGAAGAAGCACTTCGAAGCAAATGGTTGCCTGTTTCTTCGGCAAAACTGGTCATGTGGCGACTGTTCCGCTTGAGCAACGTAGGACGATCACTTCTGAGTGGTACACTACGATTTGTTTGCCTGAAGTCATCGGAGAAATTCGAAAAACCAACAAGAGAAGACGAATCATTGTTCACCATGACAATGCGAGCTCTCACACATCGGCTCAAACCAGAGCGTTTTCGACCGGCCAAAACGTCGAATTAATGGGTCATCCGCCGTACAGCCCTGACTTTGCATCTAATGACTTCTTCTTGTTTCCGCACATCAAGAAAAAATTGCGTGGTCAACGATTTCCGTCGCCAGAAAAAGCTGTTGAAGTGTTCAAAAACCATGTTTTAGAGGTGTCTCAATCGGAGTGGAAAAAGTGCTTCGACAACTGATTTGAGCGCATGCAAAAGTGTATAAATCATGCTGGAGAATACTTTGAAAAACAATAAAAGCATTTTTGATTATAAATATTCGCATTTTCACTATTAGGCCAGAAATATATAGAGCAGCCCTCGTATAATAACAACAACAGTATATAATAACAACAATCTTAATCCATATCTGCTGCTCAAGTATTTTTAACACGTAGAAATTGGAGCTTCAGCATATGGAACTCCCCTTGTATTTGTATAAGAGTTTAATAATGTTTTTTCTTTTTTTTTTTTTTTGCCAAAGGCTGTTTGTTATTTAGTCTGTCCAAGTAGTTTCTTGGTTTCTTAGCATATTCAGCCTTATCTGTATAAGACAAACAACAAGTGAATAAGTAGACTTGCGGGTTTTATTATCCTATTGACCAGGATAGGATATGAAAAGGACACATTTTTGGTAATAAATGCCAAACATAAAAAATAAATTTCTGTAGCTGTTGTTTTTTAAAGAAAAAATTCATCATTTTTCTCTAAGTTGTTTTAAAAATTTTTCTATTTTTTTAATTTAGTACTATTTTTTTTATTACTTTTGGTACTTTTTATAAGATTTTTTCCCCAGAGAGTAAAAACATAAGTCTTTATCTCTTGAATTGTTACAGCTAAACACCTTTCACAAAAGGAATACTATTATGGCTGCTACAAAAGAGAATAAAAAAATGAATTAAAAAATTAAAGGGTGACCCTAAAGAAAATTAAAATTCACCCATGTGTCTTTTTATCTTAAATCGTTACAAACAGACCTGAGCACACATATTATAAAACATTGCATTCTCTATAAAAAATTATAAAAACAAAAAATAAAGGGTGTCCCTATAGTAACGTGAACTTTACGCCTATCTGCTCATCTTTTAAATAATTATTGGCAGAAATATACATAAATTTTATTATCAAGTTTAAGAAACATAAGAGGAATATTAAAAATTATAGGATTCCCCACACATGACACTACTTTTAAATATTTAGGATAAGCTATCATTTAGTAACATATAGACCTTTAACATTTACATAGAGAGTGCACCCATCATAAAAATAAATGTAAAAATAAAATATAAAATTAAAGGGTGTCCCTATAGAAGATTTTAACAAATATACAGCTAAGTTCATAGGAACACACTTTAAATTGAGATAGAGTTTATTTTACTAATGTACGCTATAACATTAGTATAAATAATTAAATTTTAAATTAAAGGGTGTCCCCATAGTACCTCTAGTTTTAGCGTTAATTGTCTTATATTTTCAATATTTTAAACCAGAAAGTATTCATTTTCAATAACTAATTAAAAGACAATTTTTTAAAATGAAAGGGTGGCCCATACATGATATGGAAAAATTCGTATGTGGTTCCATCATGCATTTGATGAATTATACTTTTTTTTTTAAGATATTATTTAAAATATTTAACTTTTAGTTAATTGCTACTAAGTTTTTTTTATTAATATTGGTACTTTTTAAAAATTTTAAAGCTACAACCAAGCGATGAGCTCAGAGCTAAAGTTCTTTTTTGTTTTTTTACATTTCTAATATTTATTATACGTTTGGTATTAATTGTAACATTTTCAAAATTTTGGTACTTTTTTGGTCATTTTTGGGTACCTTATTTTGGTACTTTTTTTGGTACCTTTTTTGGTACTTTTATAAATTGGTATTAATTAATTTTCAAAATTTTGGTACTTTTTTGGGTACTTTTTTGGTACCTTTTTTTGGAACCTTTTTTTTGGTACTTTTATAAATTGGTTCTTTTTTATTGAAATTTTTGTAACTTAAGTAAACAATTTAAGTCAAAAAATGCCTCTATTTTGAACATTGTGACCATTAATTTTTAAGAATTTTTGCAATAAATCTTTTACTTAAGTGGCATTAAAACCCTAAAAGCATGCTACTTATTTATGTTTTTTTTTTTCTAATATAATCTCTGCAAACTTTAAGCTTTCTTATATAATAACAGCAATTATTTGCAGTTCTTAAGAAATAATTTATACTTAAAAAACTATTTTGTTACAAGCACAAGGCAAAGAATCTTAAAAACTTTTCCTATTTGTCTGCTGCAGTGCTTTAATTCTTTAAAAATTTGTACGAACAAATTATTTAAAATGTTTTTAAGAAGAAAAAGAAAAAGAAGAAGAAATTGATTATTTTTTATTATAGTTTTTGCTACAATATCTCTTAACTCCAGCTACTTATTTTTGTTTATTTTCACTTCGAAATTATCTCGAGAGAGATGTGTTTGACTTTATTTATTTATTTATTTGGAAAAAACTAAATAAAATATTGATGTACTTAGAAATTTAAACTTTTGCTACATGTTGTCACGTTTAGTCATGTTGAACTATTTTCTTTCAAAGCTTTTTCCCAATCTTAATATTTAACTGAATTGAAAATATGACTGGGGTGATGGTATGAATGCATTTTATAGTTATTTAATTTTAATAGGGAATTAAAATTTAAATGTGCATATTAATGAAGACATGTTTGTTAACGATATCAAAAATATAATTTTAGGATTTATAACACACACATATACTCACACACATGAAAAATTTAACTGCAATAAAAAAATTTTTTTCTGACTTTAATAGATAACAAAATGTCAAATAAAATCGTTTTAAAAAGCAAATTAAATAATTTTTTTTTTGCATATTAAAGAGATTTTAATTAAAATTTTGTGTTACAAATATCATAACAATTTCGATAAAATTCAATTTTATTTAATATTAATTTTTAATATCGGTTTTAGCAATCATTTTTAACAACATTGAACAGTCATAAGGGCATGTTTGTTCACCACATTCAGTAAGAAAAAAAAGCAAAATAATTTATAACAATTCGTTAAACAGAAATGTGTACAAACTGCAAAAGCAATTGTACCGAAAAAAACGAAATTATTTTTATTTATTGAAGCATAGTTTTAGGCTCAATATAAGTGGCGTTTTACTAGAAATGTTAATACAAGTTTATGACATTTTCTTCATTTTTTTTTGGCGTTGTTTTACATTAAGGTCTAGAATGTAGAGTCTTGTGCTGTAGCCTAAACTGTTCTATAGCGAAAGTTAGTTAGAATTCTAGTTTTTTATTTCTGGTACAAACTCGAAGCTACTCAACATGATTAAAATACTGTTTCCGAAAAGTCAGGGCCTCTTGGGCTTAGATGCCATCGGCATTTAATGGGTTAAGAATTTTTTTAAAACTTTAGTATTTCCCTAAAGATCTCTTTAAAAGCTTTAAAATGATACCCATATTGATATTTTAAAATTTAGAAAATTTTAGAGGTCCATAACTCTCAAAATATGGGCAAGCGCCAATTGTTTTACTTGATGCTTTTGTCTTATTTTTAAATTCTTTAAAGCCCCATATACATGTGTCGAGCTTTTGCAAAAACTATTCTTAAATAGACTCGAACAAAGTATAAATGGAAGCGGAGATTTCTCTCAGAGCCAGTTTGGGTTCACTAAAGGAAAATCAACGGTAGATGCTTTAAAGAAATCAATGGAACAAAAATGTTATTGTGCAGTAATCACAATTAAAGTAAATTAGGTATTTAATTCTGATAAATGGAACGTAATAAAGCAGAAAACACGGAATCGGAATAAATCTGGTTATCTGATCAAAATGATTAATAATTATGTATGAGGTAACATCGAGCGTTCTCCAAGGCTCCATGTTGGGCCTTCTCGTATGGAAACCGATAGGCGATACCATAATAATATGAATATAATACAAGGCACAAAACTACTTAGATTAAAGGATTACGAGGGCTGCTATATATATTTCTGGCCTGGCAACACTGAGTGCTGCCAAGTGCAATCTGACATTTCCATTGGAAAGTTTGTCATTTATAAGCGTAATCGTACTCAAAACGTTTTGACGTACGACCATTATTTGTGTTGTTTACAGTGACTTGAAAAAATTAATGTAGAAAAAAATGGAATTAACTCGTGAACATTTTTGTGCCATCATTTTTCGAAACTTTCGACGTGGATTATCACGACAAGAGTGCATTGATGAACTTAAATCTTTGTATGGCGATGAAGCACCATCCTATAGCACTGTGAAAAATTGGTATAATGAATTTAATCGTGGCCGAAGCTCGCTCAAAGACGAATTCCGTGAAGGTCGTCCAAAAACGGCTGTTGTCACAGAGAACATTGATGCCGTGCGTGAACTCATAATGCAAGATCGACATGCGACATACCAAGAGATAGAGACATCCTTGGACATTTCTTCCACCAGCATTCATTCGATACTGCATGAACACCTGGCCGTAAAAAAGGTTTGTTCTCGTTGGATCCCGCACAATTTGAAAGTCGCTCAAAAAAAGGCTCGTGTCGATTGGTAAAAAGAAATGTTGCAAAAATACGATTGAGGTGCTTCAAAAGACGTTTATAAGATCGTCACAGGTGACAAATCATGGATCTATGCGTATGAGCCCGAAACGAAACAACAATCGACCGTGTGGGTCTTCAAAGACGAGCAAAATCCAACGAAAGTTGTTCGTGGAAGAAGCACTTCGAAGCAATTGGTCGCCTGTTTCTTCGGCAAAACTGGTCATGTGGCGACTGTTCCGCCTGAGCAACGTAGGACGGTCACTTCTGAGTGGTACACTACTATTTGTTTGCCTGAAGTCATCGGAGAAATTCGAAAAACCAACAAAAAAAGACGAATCATTGTTCACCATGACAGTGCGAGCTCTCACACATCGGCTCAAACCAGAGCGTTTTTGATCGGCCAAAACGTCGAATTAATGGGTCATCCACCGTACAGCCCTGACTTGGCACCTAATGACTTCTTCTTGTTTCCGCACATCAAGAAAAAAATGCTTGATCAACGATTTTAGTCACCAGAAAAAGCTGTTGAAGTGTTCAAAAACCATGTTTTAGAGGTGTCTCAATCGGAGTGGAAAAAGTGCTTCGACAACTGGTTTGAGCGCATGCAAAAGTGTATAAATCATGCTGGAGAATACTTTGAAAAACAATAAAACCATTTTTGATTATAAATATTCGCATTTTCACTATTAGGCCAGAAATATATAGAGCAGCCCTCGTATGTAGCTTTTATTATCGACCAAACCTTAGCACCATTAATTGAGATCAATACAAATGGCGGTTTGGCAAGAATCTGAACGTGGCATATTAAAAAAAAATTGTCACTTAAGCTGGATTCACCCATTTTGTTCGGACAAAATTTTTGTTGAGATTAAAATTTTTTTACTAAGAGTTTTCTGCAGCACGATTCATCCATTTCGAAAAATTTACCCGAACAAACAAAGCTGCCATATGAATACATAAGTAAACAAGTCATATTAATTTTACAACATGGCAACACAGCAGCAGATCAATAAAAATAAAATAATATTTTCTTAATGTGAGTTTAAACATATTTTATTTAAGCAGTTTGCTTATTAAAACATGAATAAAAAGAAAAAATAAAAAATTTTGCTTCATTGACTTCCATTTTGTAAAAAAAAAAATTGTTTTGAAAAATTATTTTTTACTATGAAAACAAGCAAATTTTATACTATGAAAACATTTTATTATGTGTTAATTTAATTTAGGTTTTTTTTTTTTGAAAAAAATATTTTAGTGGCAACTCTGTTCAAATTTGTTTGGACAAAAATTAAAGTTAAAACAAATCAAGCTGAGAGTTGTTTGAATAAAATCACTTCTCTTACTCTCTGAGAGAAATGTCAAACTACATTACAAATATTTTGTGGGTGAATTTAGCTTTAGGGCATCCAAGACAAAAGTCATACTCGTAACAAGAAGACGAAATTTTGATTATCCGAATCTAAAGGTGGATGAATATGAAGTGAGAATCAGGAAAATTGTGAAATACTAAAGAGTGATCTTTCGAACCTCATGCCAAATTGATATCAAAAAATGTGTTAAGAACAGCAAACAAACTGGCGAGAATAATGCCCAACATAAGAGATCCAAACCAAACGACAAGGCGGTTAATAGCTTTCGTAAAATATGCACAAATGCTTTACACGGCTCCTAACATAAGTGATAATATTGCGAAGAGCAAAGAACTTTGTAAGCCAACTTGAGAGAGTACAACGGTTATTCCCAATAAAAGTTATATCCGCATATCGAACAACGGCCACAGCGGCTCCATCTGTACTTGCTAAAATACCAGCGATTAATCTTACTCAAGACGAAAGAAGAAAGCATGGATATCTCAACTCTTTTCTTATTCAAGCTTTTAGTAGTCATGGGAATTTCAGTTGCCTTCTGCACAGATTTCATTTAAAAGATGATGCAAAATGTTAAATTTATCACGAGGGCGAGGACAACAAGGTATAAAAACTTCTCGAATGCAAATTCCGGAACATGTATGACATAACAAATCAAACGTCCATCGAGGAGAAATGGTCCAAAGAGAAATCAAAGTATTTGAGATCACCTGAACCGAATCCCTATCACGATAGATATTTATTGATGGATCGGGTAGTAGAATGAATCATGAAAGCTGCATTGTCAATAAAGTCTAGTCGATAGTCCAATCTTGTCGCTGATTTAGTCTAGTCTATGACTTGGTCTAATTAATTTGGAACGTGTTTAGAAAAGTCTGAACTAATCTAATCAATTTTTATTTGGTCCAGTCTGGACTGGTATAATCAAGTTTGGACTGGTCTAGTTAAATCTAGACTGGTCTGGTTAAATATGGACTGGTCCAGTCCCTACTGGCCTAATTAAATCTGGGCTGATCTAATCAAAACTTGACTGGCTACATAAAGTCTGGACTCGACTAATCCAGTCTGGACTGGTCTAGTAAAAACTGGATTAGTTTTGATAATTTTAGTCTAGACAAGTCTGGACTGGTGTGGTCAATTGTGAACTAGTTTAGTCTTGTTTAGGCTGCTGTAGTTGACAGCGTGCAGCTTTGGTAAAGTCTTGACTGGTCTAGACAGGTGTGGACTGGTGTTAAAAAAATCTAAAATAGTTAAATCAAGTCGGTGCTGGCTTATCCTTTTTCTAATTCAGTCAAATTCCAATCCAATCGTTAGTTAAGTCTCTTCTATGATTTAAACTTGTTATAAAATATTATCCAGTCTAAAGCTTATTATTGTCAAAAGCTCTTTATCTAGAATTTTGTGTAGTCCAGTCTATAGTTCTTCATTTTTTTTTTTAGCGCTGAATCCTTTTAAAATCCCACAATAAACTTAAATCCTGAAATTTAATTCTTTTTCAATTCTATTTTATTTGACATTCATATTCAAATGAAAATTAATTGTTGCTATCAAAGGATCATTGATGTACAATAATAAAAATAAAAAATATGTTTTGTTTCTTTGTTTTATTTGATCCCAAAAAAAAAACATCTTTGTCACACAGCAATAACAAAAATAATTCATTTATTCATTCAATCGTACAACTACTACACCTACGATTTTCTTTATTTTTTTTTTGCTCGTAAAAAGAAACCATTCTATTCATCAATTGACATCATGCTGTCTTTAGTATTGAGTTGATATGTTCCCTGAGTTTCATATCATTTCAATATTTTCACCAAGGGACACATGAATGTGTTTCGAAATGTTCGAAAACTGTAATAGATGGTGTTTCATTTTCATTTTTGTTTTTATTTTTCTTAACCCAAGTAATTGCATTTGTAACCTTTTCAGTAGTCGACATTTGGGCGTTTCTAAAGGGGGGACAATGTACAGCTTAAACATTTGAAGCTAAAAACAAATGTGCTCAAAAATGTTAGTATTTGTTTTAGTCTTCTTTGTTTTGCAATTAGTGTTATTGCATAAATTTTGTTCACTACCACATGCAAATTGTATAAATCTTAGCAAAACTAGTATTTGGATAATTAATATCAACCTGTGTGTTATTTGTGAAATTTAAAAGGTCAACAATTTTTAAACACAAATTTTCACTTTAAAAATAGATGTTTTATCTACCATAATGTGACCCTAAAGCAGTAAGAAGATGATGTTGTTGTTTTACATTATTAATGGAAATGTTGTTTTGCTCCTTTGTTTTAATTAAAATTTTATTACTCCCCAAAGTATGCAACAGTTTTTCTTTATTTAAAAAGCCCTAATGCCTGCATTAAAATTTTGTGGTAAAACTTTGAATTTATAATATTAAGTAGATATTAAATTAATTGATTTGTACGAGGGCTATTCATTATAAGTAAAGATTTATTTTGAGTCACGGAAAATTTTAAAATTTTAAACAGCAAATTTTTATTTATTGGGACAATCCATTATTTAATTGAATGAGATATTCAAGAAAAAAGAAACATTTGTTATCAGATATAAATTGAGCTGTCTAGGGGAACAGCTATAAGAGGAAAACACAAAATATTTTTGTCTTTGTTATAATACTTCAATTTAATATTCAGAATAAAAAAAAATTTTTTACGTACTTCGTAGGCAGCGTAAAAATTCGCAGAATCAAAATGATAATGAAAAAAAAAATTAACACACTAAAAGAAATATTTTTTAAGACTTATAGAAACTCCCTCGTATAAAATTAAAATTTTATTTATTCTATATTTTAACTTATTTAAATTTATAAAAGATTTTTTAATTTAAACACTTTAAATTATTTTCCTTGCTGCAAATATATTTCTAACAAATACTTTTTGTCCATCCTAAAAGTATGCTTCAATATTTTTCTTGGCTTGACACAAGACTGATTTTAAACGGTTTTTTTTATGGATAATAAAAAATATATTTTTTTTGTTTGGTATTTCTTTTTCGTTTTCCTTAAGTTTTTTGACATTTTCAAACATCTGTTGTCAAGTGATTTATTGCTGGTGTTTGCAAAAGCAAAGGATTCATGTTGATATGTTCATGTTTTGCCAAAACTTTGTTAAACTCAAGGGTAAACAAAGTTTTATTAAGACAAAAATAAAAGCGTCTTAAAGAAGTTAATCCATTAAATGTTCGAAAGTATATTATGATCACCTTTTATATCCAGCGTGTGTTGCAAGAGCATTCAAAAAAAATTCTGCGAATAAAAATAACTCCATGGACTAAAATAATTTAAAATATTTTTTTTATAGACACATGGCCTTCTTGCTGATTTTTTTCTTGAGCTTCTGAACCTTTCTTAGATTTTTTAGGTTTTTTAAAATTAATTTAAAAAAAAATTTACTTTTAAATCTAAAAGAGAGAGAGAGAAAGAGAGAGAGAGAGAGAGATTCAATTCTAAACAGCATCTTAAAAAGCTAAATTATCTGACTAAATTTCAAATTTTTATTTTATTATCTAAGAACTTATTGAACTGCCCTCGTATAGTTTTACTTTTAGCTATATTTAATTACAATGCTTAACAAAAACAATTCCATTGTAGTCTTTGAAAAGGAGATAATATTTTATTATCATAATATTGTTATTGTAGAACATTGCATATGTTGAGGCGTTTGGCATTATAAACTAAAACAAAAATGTACGTTATTTAGCAAAGAAATACCATCTCGAAAATAGATTTAGTAAAGAATGTTTATAATAAGAAAACTTTTAAAATCATTGGCATCTTACAAAAGAAATCTTAGCAGAAAATTTCTCTTAACATGGAAAACTTAAAATATTTGTTGCATACTTTGCCAGGAAAAAATAAAAAAATAAATAATCGAGTGTGGAATTAAGCATTCTTGGCGAAAGGACTTTCCAACTAGATAACCAACCTAATGATTATTATAAAGCATGAAACTTTTATTATCAATTAATGAGAATTGATTACAACGACTACTGCAGGAAATAATAATCAAAATTAAAATTGTTTTCCCTTCAGTTTATTTCTTTAATTTTCTCCTGAAGCACTCAAATGTTTTTCACATTAAACTGGAAATAAAATACCAAAAAATAAAGCAAACAAACTGTTTACAAGTTGATAAGTCAGAATATATTATTATTTGTATTAGAAGAAATGTATTTGTATTATTAGAAAAAAAAATCAATAAATTGAGTCCTTAGAAAGGATGCTACTTTTTAGCAAAACATTTTCCACAACAGCGCACAGTATCATGGAAAGCAGTTGCAGTAGCAGTAGCAGAAAATCAATTTAACATCATATCACTCCACTCTAGTTCAACACAACAATAAATTAAAGTTTTGTGCAAATATATTTTTGTGTCCTTGAGCAAGGATACGCTTTTTATGTTTGATACTACAACAAAACCAACAACTAATAACAGTGGGAAAAGACAAATAACAGAAATAAAAACTTTGTTGAAAGGATTGTTGTCTTAAAAATTTTCTTTTAACTTTGTCTTTGTCTTTTTTAAGGGTAAAAGTTTTAAATTACCGAAAACAATCCAGACACTAATACTTGTACATTGTTAACGGGATAATTTATAATTATAATTTTTTCTCACATAAAAAACTCGTTTAAAGATAATATAATTGAGAATTTTCGTAAAAGTTCCAATTAAAAAAGTACTTTTTTTGAAAAAGTACCTGCATTGTGCAAAAAAATTTAAAAATAAGTAGTTGTTAATTTTTTTGGTCCTTTAAGCAAAAGTCAATTTAACTAAAAGGTACTTTTTAAAAGGTACTTGTGTTTTTATAAATACATTTCGAAAAAAAGAAAGGGCTGATGTTACTTACTAAGTTGAATGAGTTTCTCACAGAATTTAAAAGACGTACTTTAATGGTACTTAAATGGTACTTTTTTTTAATTGAAAAAAGTACCTCTTATGGGTAAAAATGTTAACATTTTTTAATTTTCTATACTTAGTTATATAATTGAGAAAACCTTTAATTGCTCATTTTTAGTCCTTAAAACATAACTAAATTTTAGTAAAAAGTACCTTTAACCAGATTTGTTATAAACTCATATATCTCTGCATGTTATGCTAAAGTTCTATTATAGTTTGTCACATTGCTTGAGGTTTTAAAATTTAAAAGAAGTACTTTAATGCCACTTTTTAATTTTTAAAAAGTACTTTATTTAAAAAAAAACTAACTCTTTTGGGGAAAAAGTGCCTTATTTATTTATTTTATTTTTATTGAATTAGGTGTGACAAAATTAAGCAAAAAAAGTTAAAAAGTTTCAATTGGGTTACTTAAGATTTTCTTTTTGGTACTTTTTTTTATTTAAGAAAAGTACTTTTTTTGGGAAAAGTACCTTTATAATTCAAAAAGTCAAACAAAAATACTTTTTAATTTTATAGTGAATTAATCGCCCTCAAAACAGAAAAAAATTATGTAAAAAGTACGAACAACTTTTAGTTTTTAAAAAACATACATCGGTATATTTTATAACAAAGTACTTTTAACAAATTTTTTTATAACTTCTTAAATTCTGTATAAAAAATTAGTGAAGTTGTTAAAATTTAATTTAGTTTGGTACTTTTACTTCTTGTAATTATTTTTATTTTATTCTAAAATATTTCTTTTTTCTATTTTTTTTTTTTTTGATTAGAAAAAAGGACCGGCTTGGTACTATTTAGATTTTATTGCATTTTATTGTTAAATTAATTTACTTTATTTATTTGTTTTTTTAGACTTTTTAATTTCTTTGTACTTAGAAGATTTCTGATAAAAGTACCAAAAGTACTTTAAAAAGTACTTTTTTGGTTTTGATTCGTTTTTATTTTTTTTTTACGTTTCAAGTTATTTTTGAAACTTTCGTTGTGCCTTTTGAATAATTTCAAAACTGTCCTTTTCCTGTCTCTTAAAAATTTTGGTATTTTATAACTTTAATTTTCTGTCAAATTGTAAATTTAATTTATTGCAAAATATCTGGCAGCTTTTAGCTTAGAATTCACAAAAAAAGAAAAAATAATAATAATTCATATTGTCTTGTTAAACTTTAGTTAGTTTAGTCATTGTTATTTCAAAAAAAAAAAACATAATTTCATATCAAGCAAATATTTGTTGACATAAAGAAATTGCAATTTTCAATAATTTTATTTAATATATTTTACATATCCTGACATTAAATAACATCTGATTAAAAAATATAAAAAGAATTTTTTTCTTGAGAATATTATTTTGTTAATTATTTCCTTAGTGTGACCTTCATTATATTTTCTTTCAAGCATATTCTCATGTTAAAAAGTCTTTCTATTCTTTTAATGTTTATTTTGATGTGACAAAGCACAAAAATATTTGCAATGAAATTTTTAAAAAGCTTTTGTTTTTTCCTTAATGATTTTAGCAAAATGGCGGTGTTGTGTTTCGAAGCAAAAAAGGAAAATTTAAGATTATAACATGATAATGAAGAGAACTAGAGGGAAAGTATTTAAAGTAACTTATGAAGGACATGTGTAAATATATGGAATGTCTTTAAGATTTCTATTAAACATTAAAGACTTTGTGCTGCCACTTATCGAAATGTTAATGTTTTCTATTTTGATCCCTTAAAATAAACTTTTTTTTTACTTTTATGAAAATTAATTTTTTTTATTCTTACACTTCGTTGCATTTGTGGTAATGACCCAATTATTAAAAATAATTTGGATGACAGAAAAATTATTTAAGTGAGTGTGAAATTGTGGATTTTTTTTGGTTAGAGAACAGTGTTTCAAATTAAAAATAAAAAAAATAAAAAATTTCGACCTCTTATCATTTTCAGATCCTTTTATAAATAAATTTTGCTGAAATCTGTAAATTAAAAAAAATTGGAGTACGATAGTGATGTAAAAAAATTTCTAAAAAACTCTGCGTAAATTACTTATTTATGTCTTTTCTATGGGAGATGGGCGTAAAAGTAGGCGGACCTGGTATATATTTCTAGAAGCCAATTCTTTAATTATTATATTTATTTTTTGTGAAAATAAAGTTGACGTAATAAAAATCATTAAAAAAAAAATTTTTTAATACAAGTTGTATGGAAAGTGGGCGTGAAAGTGGGCAGATATTTATAAAATTTTATGAAATTGATTCTCAGTGATTTAAAATGCTATGTGCTAAAAAACAATGTCTTAGATCAAAATTTAATTTTCACTTTGTATAGGAGATGGGCGTAAAAGTGGGCGGATCATTTTGATTTTCCATTTTTTCTCTTGATTTAAGCAACGTGCGAAGTATCATTGTCCTTCCACAACTTCTTTTATTTTTAAACGCTCGTTCTATGAACCTTAAACAATGTGTGCTGCGAGGGCTTAGCCATCAGGATAAGTGATGCCTTGATTTTTTGGAAATATCGTTACCAGTAACCGTGATTTTCAAACGTTCTTTCGCGAAACAGTTATGTGATAAGCTCAGTCACTGTAGTGACCAGTAAATTTGTCATCATAGTGATTAGATCGCAGGTATTAAAATATCCTTCATCTCTTTCCTGCATAAACAATTAATTTTTAACACTTCTGTTGCATCGCTATAACGGAAATATTATTATCAATAGCGAGTTTTATTTTTCAGTGATTTAAAATCGCGTTGTGTAAAAAACGTTCAATATGTAGCAGCAAGATAGAGCTTTACACTATAAATAACATTGTTACATTTACTTGGTGTGTTATTTTAAATGCCAAATAAAATTCACCACGATGATTTACTCAAATCCGTATAGTTTTAAGTTATGAACAACCCTCGTAAATAGTTTAAAATAAAGTTATATAGCATAGAACTTTAATAGTTAAATTGAGTAATTAATAGTCAGCTAAATTGCTAACAATAGTTAAATCACATTTTAAATTTTTTCCTGCGAATTCCATTGGACTCTCCAGGGTTAACAACACATATTTTTTGTGTTCAATGTTTTGTGTATTAATTTTGTTTAATATTATTTATTATCTTTTCGCAATTGTTGTTTTTGCCTATAGGCGAGTTAAAACGTTAAGATTCTTTAAATATGCAAAGATCTGGCAGCCTCCTCTTTTATTACGAGGGCTGCTATATATATTTCTGGCCTGGCAACACTGAGTGCTGTCAAGTTCAATCTGACATTTCCATTGGAAAGTTTGTCATTTTTAAGCATAATCGTACTCAAAACGTTTTGACGTACGACCATTAATTGTGTTGTTTACAGTGACTTGAAAAAATTAATATAGAAAAAAATGGAATTAACTCGTGAACATTTGCGTGCCATCATTTTTCACAACTTTCGACGTGGACTATCACGACAAGAGTGCATTGATGAACTTAAATCTTTGTATGGCGACGAAGCACCATCCTTTAGCACTGTGAAAAATTGGTATAATGAATTTAATCGTGGCCGAAGCTCGCTCAAAGACGAATTCCGTGCAGGTCGTCCAAAAACGGCTGTTGTGCCAGAGAACATTGATGCCGTGCGTGAACTCATAATGCAAGATCGACATGCGACATACCGAGAGATAGAGACATCCTTGGACATTTCTTCCACCAGCATACATTCGATACTGCATGAACACCTGGCCGTAAAAAAAGGTTTGTTCTCGTTGGATCTCGCACAATTTGAAAGTCGCTCAAAAAAAGGCTCGTGTCGATTGGTGCAAGGAAATGTTGCAAAAATACGATTGCCGTCCTTCAAAAGACGTTTATATGATCGTCACAGGTGACGAATCATGAATCTATGCGTATGAGCCCGAAACGAAACAACAATCGACCGTGTGGGTCTTCAAAGACGTGAAAAATCCAACGAAAGTTGTTCGTGGAAGAAGCACTTCGAAGCAAATGGTCGCCTGTTTCTTCGGCAAAACTGGTCATGTGGCGACTGTTCCGCTTCAGCAACGTAGGACGGTCACTTCTGAGTGGTACACTACAATTTGTTTGCCTGAAGTCATCGGAGAAAATCGAAAAACCAACAAGAGAAGACGAATCATTCTTCACCATGACAATGCGACCTCTCACACATCGGCTCAAACCAGATCGTTTTTGACCGGCCAAAACTTCGAATTAATGGGTCGTCCACCGTACAGCCCTGACTTGACACCTAATGACTTCTTCTTGTTTCCGCACATCAAGAAAAAAATGCGTGGTCAACGATTTTCGTCGCCAGAAGAAGCTGTTGAAGTGTTCAAAAACCATGTTTTAGAGGTGTCTCAATCGGAGTGGAAAAAGTGCTTCGACAACTGGTTTGAGCGCATGCAAAAGTGTATAAATCATGCTGAAGAATACTTTGAAAAACAATAAAACCATTTTTGATTATAAATATTCGCATTTTCACTATTAGGCCAGAAATATATAGAGCAGCCCTCGTATTATTATTATTTTTATTTATCGACAGCATAATAACTTTACAAAATGTATTTCTATTTCAGTTGTGTAAAATTATTAAATCTCTGTCGTACTTTACCTTAGTTCCAAGAATTAAAATTGAAGCTTCATGTTTAATAATAAAATTACCTCGAAGAGCAAGCTTCACTTGCTTACGTATTTTATTCTAGTAACATAATTTAAATATTTGATTTTTTTGTACTTTTAAAAGTCCACTGAAAACAAATAAATGAATAAAAACTTTAATTTTAATTAAACTAGAGAAATATATTTTTGTTATTAGTAAAACCTAAAAGTTGGCTACACAAATATTTTACTTTTTTTAAATAAAAATGTTTTAAATTATTTTCTAATATCCTTAACTTAAAGCAGCAAAACAAATTATTGTAGAAATAAATAAATTTTAAATAAATAGTATTTTGATAAATAAATAGTTCAATCTGAAAAATATGCCTGCCTCACTTATGGACTAATAAATATTTCCTAAAAGTATGCAAGTATTTATTTTGAACAACCACATATTTCTTTGTTGGCAAAATTTCAATAAAAATTTAGATGCCAAAAAATTGATTTATATTGTTTTATATTCAAATGAACTCTTAGAAAGATAATAAATAATGTGACTATTTTAAATGCTCACCACATAGTCAAACTGTGTATAAAAATATTAAACAAATTTTTTTTAAATAAATTCATAATTTATTGAGAAAACGTGAGTTATTTTTCGGAGAGTAAATAATTTGCAGTGAAAAAAAAGAGAAATATATGAAACAATAAAAAAATTTTTATATTCAAGCAGAATTTGTTTAAAGATTAAAATGGGAAAATATTTGTTGAAAAATTGCCTTAACAGAAAATCCTTTACTAAATGTAATCCTACTAGGAGTTATGAAGACTTTCGAAAAACATTTATTTTCTCTCGGGAGTGAGCCATCATCTAGCAATCTTAATCATTTTTGTATGATTTTTCTACCTGATCGGTGTAACATATTATTACGATAATAAGATTTGGCAACACTTATCCACGAAGCTAATGTTTTTTTTTTTTTAATTTTAGATTGTGTCTCAGTTAATATTGAACGAACCTTACTAAGTTTTTTCTTTCACCACCAGTATATGACCAGCCAGCATAGTGCATTAGTAAAGCTATCTGCATTTTTTTTTTTCAGCAAAAGGTCACAAGTTCAACTCCCATCAATAATAATAATATTAAAAAAATATGTTTGTCGCTGAGTGGCCGTAAATAAAGAGCTGTCTACAGAAGATGAATAAGTGGAAAATAGTGGTACAAACCTTGTGCAATCTTTCAATTAGAAGAAGGAATAAAATTTTTATGGGTGCGAGATTGAGACAATAGGACTGCAGAGATGCATGCGAAAGATGGGCACGCATTCAGTATTGGCTTTTTACCCATTCATATCGGTTTTGCAGGAAATAATTAGTAACTGATTTTATGAAAATGAAAAATTTCAACGTTTTGTATTCTTTTGCTATAGAAATGATTTTTCGAAATACAGAAATATTCAAAGATAAACAGAAGCTTAATAAAGGTTAATATCAACACTATGCAGGGATGCATAAAACTGCTAAAATTAAAAAAAACAGTTTTTAACTTTTTAAAAGCAAAAATAAATTTGATAACATAAAGATTTAATTCAACTTAAAATGTAATGGAAACAAATGAAGCGAAGAAAACAAACAAAAATCTATGACCTCGTTTATTTATCATAAAAAGTATATTTTTGAAATCTTTATTTAAGAAATAATGTTAATAATAAGTATACAAGTGAGTTTTTCTTTCAATTGGCCTAATGAATTAATCATTAAGCCAAAGATATTGAAATATAAATTATTTAAGTATAGAATATTTAAATATAAAATATCTGAGTATAAAATATTTAAGTATAAAATATTAAAGTATAAAATAATTAAGTATAAAATATTTAAATATAAAATATTTAAGCAAAAAATATTTAAGTATAAAATATTTAAGTATAAAATATTTAAGAATAAAGTACCTGAGTTTAAATACTTTAGGTAAAAAATATTAAAACATAACATATTGGAGCAAAAAATACTTAAGTATAAAATAAATATTAATTAAAAATATTTATTTAATTTAGTACAATATTTATAAGTATAAAGTATCCTTGTTTAAGTATTTAGGGCTTAAATTTTAAAATATAAAATATTAGAGCAAAAAATTTTAAAGTATAAAATATTTAAGTATAAAATATTTAAGTATAAAATAATTAAGTATAAAATATTTAAGTATAAAATAATTAAGTATAAAATATTTAAGTATAAAATTTTTAAGTATAAAGTACCTGAGTGTAAATACTTTAGGTAAAAAATATTTAAAAAAATAACATATTGGAGCAAAAAATACTTAAGTATAAAATATTCAAGTATAAAATATTTAAGCATAAAATAATTAAGTATAATATTTATAAGTATAAAGTATCCGTGTTTAAAGATTAAGGGTAAAATATTAGAGCAAAAAATTATTAAGTATAAAATATTAAAGTATAAAATAATTAAGTATAAAATATTTAAGTATAAAATATTTAAGTATAAAATTTTTAAGTATAAAGTACCTGAGTTTAAATACTTTAGGTAAAAAATATTTAAAAAAATAACATATTGGAGCAAAAAATACTTAAGTATAAAATATTCAAATATAAAATATTTAAGCATACAATAATTAAGTATAATATTTATAAGTATAAAGTATCCTTGTTTAAGTATTTAGGGTTTAAATTTTAAAATATAAAATATTAGAGAAAAAAATACTTAAGTATAAAATATTCAAGTATAAAATATTTAAGTATAAAATAATTAAGTATAATATTTATTAGTATAAAGTATCCGTATTTAAATATTTAGGGTTAAATTTTAAAAATATAATATATTAGAGCAAACAATTTTTAAGTATAAAATATTTAGGTATAAAATATTTAAGTATAAAATATTTAAGTATAAAGTACCTGAGTTTAAATACTTTAGGTAAAAAATATTAAAAAAATAACACATTGGAGCAAAAAATACTTAAGTATAAAATATTCAAGTATAAAATATTTAACTACAAAATATTTAAGTATAAAATATTTAAGTATAAAATAATTAAGTATAATATTTATAAGTATAAAGTGTCCGTGCTTAAGTATTTAGGATTAATATTTTAAAATATAAAATATTAGAGCAAAAAATACTTAAGTATAAAATATTCAAGTATAAAATATTTAAGTATAAAATATTTAAGTATAAAATAATTAAGTATAATATTTATCAGTATAAAGTATCCGTATTTAAATATTTAGGGTTAAATTTTAAAAATATAATATATTAGAGCAAACAATTTTTAAGTATAAAATATTTAGGTATAAAATATTTAAGTATAAAATATTTAAGTATAAAATATTTAAGTATAAAGTACCTGAGTTTAAATACTTTAGGTAAAAAATATTAAAAAAATAACACATTGGAGCAAAAAATACTTAAGTATAAAATATTCAAGTAACTACAAAATATTTAAGTATAAAATATTTAAGTATAAAATAATTAAGTATAATATTTATAAGTATAAAGTATCCGTGTTTAAATATTTAGGATTTAAATTTTAAAATATAAAATATTAGAGCAAAAAATTTTTAAGTATAAAATATTTAGGTATAAAATATTTAAGTATAAAATATTTAAGCAAAAAATATTTAAGTTTAAAATATTTAAGTATAAAGTATCTTAGTTTAAGTACTTTAGGTAAAAAATATTTAAACATAACACATTGGAGCAAAAAATGCTTAAGTAAAGGATATTCAAGTATAAAATATTTAAGTATAAAATAATTAAGTATAATATTTATAAGTAATAAGTACCCGTGTTTAAGTGTTTAGGATTTAAATTTTAAAATATAAAATATTAGAGCAAAAAATTTTTAAGTATAAAATATTTAAGTATAAAAAAATTCAGTAAAAAATAGTTAAGTACAATATAAATAAGTATAATATATTTAAGTATAAAGTATCTGAGTTTAAATACTTTAGGTAAAAAATATGAAAAAAATAACATATTGGAACAAACGATACTTAAGTATAAAATATTCAAGTATAAAATATTTAAGTATAAAATAATTAAGTATAATATTTATAAGTATAAAGTATCCTTGTTTAAGTATTTAGGGTTTAAATTTTAAAATATAAAATATTAGAGCAAAAAATTTTTAAGTATAAAATATTTAACTATAAAATATTTAAGTATAAAATAATTAAGTATAAAATATTTAACTATAAAATATTTAAGTATAAAATATTTAAGTATTAAGTACCTGAGTTCAAATACTTTAGGTAAAAAATATTAAAAAAATAACATATTGGAGCAAAAAATACTTAAGTATAAAATATTCAAGTATAAAATATTTAAGCATAAAATAATTAAGTACAATATTTATAAGTATAAAGCATCCGTGTTTAAAGATTTAGGGTAAAATATTGGAGCAAAAAATACTTAAGTATATGATATTCAAGTGTAAAATATTTAAGTATAAAATAATTAAGCATAATATTTATAAGTATAAAGTATCCGTGTTTAAATTTTAAAATATAAAATATTAGAGCAAACAATTTTTAAGTATAAATTATTTAGGTATAAAATATTTAACTATAAAATATTTAAGTATAAAATATTTAAGTATAAAATAATTAAGTATAATATTTATAAGTATAAAGTATCCGTGCTTAAGTATTTAGGATTTAAATTTTAAAATATAAAATATTAAAGCAAAAAATACTTAAGTATAAAATATTCAAGTATAAAATATTTAACTATAAAATATTTAAGTATAAAATATTTAAGTATAAAATAATTAAGTATAATATTTTTTATTAATAAGTAAAGTATTTTAATATAAAATACTTAAGTTTGAAATATTTTAATATAAAATATTTAGTACAAAATATATAAACATAAAATACTTAAGTATAATATGTTAAAGTGTAAAATGAAGCATAAAGCATTTAAAAGCATTTTCCATAAAAAAAAAGATTTTTTTATCATTAACTATCTGTTACCATAAGAATACAAAAAATTTATTATACATTAATTAAAACCCTAGTTTTTGGTGTTTAGAATTCAGAGGCGCCCTATTTAAATAAAATATGCATAAAACGACTTATGACTTTATTATGACAAGTTCCAGTTGTTCGAAACAAATAACTCTATTTTATAGTCTGATGTGAGGTTATGTACAAAGTCTAAACTACAATCGGAGTTAGGCCTTGTTCAATAATTTATATTAAGTATATTATGGTGTAAATATTCTCAATACTTTGGCATCATTTATCTTATTATCTACTAAAGTCGTATATGACTAACAAATACTTTAAAGATGAGTCAAATTTAATTTTTCATTTAAAACTTTGTAATTTAACCACAGTTATGTCTTAGTGCTGTTATAGTTTAGTTATTGTTAACAAAAATTTCCATCATAATCTTAGAAGAGTTAAAATAAAATCATATTTGAATTTTACTTGAGTTGAGTCATATCAGATTTTCCATTGAGCCATTATTGAATAAAAGCTTATTCGGCTTTGAGTCATGGATATAAAAAAATAGTCACAATTGTGATATAGCCAAATTATAGTTAATATATAATCATTAATTTATTATTAATAATTTTTCTAAAACCTAAATTACAATATTTTGTCCCTTTTAAGTCATACTTAAATTTTTTGAGTCATAAATAAATTATAGTTGAGTTATAATAAATTTAAATCTGAGCTCTTATAAAGTCATTGTTGAGTTATAATTAACTTACTTCTAGTTATCACAATCATAATTTAATGGGTATTGAGTTCTAGTTAAATCGCTGCTTATTCAAGATTGAGTCATAGTTGAATTTCTTTTACAGCAGGCCGTTTAATGAAAACCTGGCTTTAAAATGGTATATTTTATAAAAGTATTTTTTTAGAAAAGTGGTACTTTAAAAGAAACTTATTTTTTGTACTTTAAAAATTATAGATTTTAAAACATAATTTTTAATAATTTATATTTAAATATTTAAAGAAAAAAAGTTTCTTTCAAAAAGTATCTTTTGAAAGTATTTTTTGTAAAGTACCTTTTTCGTACGTAATCTATTTCTCTTAGTGGAAAAATAGTTTATTGATAAATAAATTATTTTTAATTTTTAACAGTGCATGCAGTCATAGATGCACTTATAGTTTCATTTTAAAAAATGTGCTTTTTTAGGGAAACATTAAAAGTACTTTTTTGTCAAAGTATTCTTAAAAATGTCTTTTTTTAAGTACTCCTTTGAAGACATAGATCTCTCTAGTTAAATTTCTTTTAGTCTAGTAATAATCTAGTCACAGTCATGTTATAGTCCATTCTTTAGTCAGTATATTTCATAGTGTTACTTTTTGTCCCTTTTGTTGGTACTTTTAAGACCCCCTTAAATAAATAAACTAGCTACGTCTCTCTATTATTACATATTCTATTTCTTGTTATAAACATATTCTCTTTTTTGGCATGTTGATGATAAGGACTATAATATGCCAAAATATTACGACACTCTATACAAACACACACACACACGCACATACACAATCATTTGCTACAACAATTTGTACAAGTGTATACGTGTTAGTATGTTAAAGTATATAAATAATAAATGTTTATGTATGCATTTCTAAGTGATGATGACTTTGAAAGTGTGTGTGTGTTTTTGAGTGGGTGTTAAAAGGATAACTCACACATACAATTATCATCATCGTCGTTATTTAATAAATATTCTGTAGTTATCATACACGCAAGTACTTAAATCTTTAGTTGATTTCAAAAAAACAGTTGTAGATGAATAACGTGTCAGCGATTTTATAAAGGGGTGTGTTAACATTTTCGCCAAGAAACTCTTTAGAATGTCGACTTGATCCATAGAACTCCTCAGCAGGGTCAAGAAAGCCTTTAAGATGTGGAGAATTGTATTTTTGTAGTCTGTTGACTGTCGGTTTGTAATCTATAAGAAGCCAGCTTCTGTTAAGTATACGAATGGTAGCTCGAATCCTTTTTTTTACTACTTACAAAATTATTTGTATTTCTTGTTTATTTTCAAAAAAAGTACTTTTCATATGAATTTATTCTGTATTTATACCTCAAATGAATCTCTTTTCTATAAATCCATTTAATGAAAACCTGACTTTAAAATAGTATAGTTTATTAAAGTACTTTAAAAAGTGTATCCTTATAAAGTAATTTTTTAAGGTGGTACTTTTAAAATATTTTTTTTATTTAAAAAATAATTAAATTTTTCAATATAATTTTTAGAAATTTATCTATATACTTTTGAATAAATTTTTTTTTTTCAAAAGTATCTTTTAAAAGTACTTTTTTAAAGTACTTTTCTTAAAGTACTTTTTTAAAGTACTTTTCTTAAAGTACTTTTTTAAAGTACTTTTCTTAAAGTACTTTTTAAAGTACTTTTTTTAAAGTACTTTTTTAAAAGTACTTTTTTCCACCTTATCTCTTTCTCTTAATGGAAAACAAACTTTTTGGAAAATAAATTATTTTTAATTTTTAATAGTGCATCTCTTATCTATAAAGCCATTTAATGAGAACCTGACCTTAAAATAGTATAGTTTATTAAAGTACTTTAAAAAATTAATACTTTAAAAGTACTTTTAGTAAAGTGGTACTTTTAAAATATTGTTATTTTTATTTAAAAAAATTTATTTTTTATTATAATTTTAAGAAATTTATCTAAACACTTTTGAATAAAAATTGTTTTTTTTTTTCAAAAAGTATCTTTTAAAAGTACTTTTTTTAAAGTACTTTTTTTAAAGTACTTTTTTTAAAGTACTTTTTTTAAATAACCTTTTTTAAAGTACTTTTTTTAATGTACTTTTTTTAAGTACTTTTTTTTAAGTACTTTTTTTTAAGTTCTTTTTTCCGCCTTATCTATTTCTCTTAATGGAAAAATAAATTTTTGGAAAATAAATTATTTTTAATTTTTAATAGTGAATCTCTTTTCTATAAAGCCATTTAATGAAAACCTGACTTTAAAACAGTAAAGTTTATTACAGTACTTTAAAAAATAAATCCTTCAAAAGTACTCTAAGTAAAGTAATACCTTTAAAATATTGTTTTTTTTTAAAGAATTAAATTTTTCAATATAATTTTTAGAAATTTATCTATACACTTTTGAATAAAAAATTTTTTTTCAAAAATTATCTTTTAAAAGTACTTTTTTTAAAGTACTTTTTTAAAGTACTTTTTTAAAGTACTTTTTTTAAAGTACTTTTTTTAAAGTACTTTTTTAAAAGTACTTTTTTATAGTACTTTTGGAAAATAAATTATATATAAATTATTTTTAATTTTTAATAGTGTATGATAAAGATGGATTTGCATTTTCATTTTACAAAATGTGCTTTTTTTGGTGAAATATAAAAAGTACTTTTTTGTTAAATTATGCTTAAAAATTTGAAGTTCTTAAAATAACCAATTTCGTTTAATTTTTATGTACTTGTTTAAAAACATAGATCTCTTTTTAACAGGCTTTAAAAAATGTACCCTTTAAGGCCTTTTGCGTGAAGTAGTAAGGGGTCTTTTTTGGCAAAGTATCTAGAATTTCGATTTTTCGAAAAAAATTCTTTTAAAATTACTGTGAAGTTCTTCTTTAAAGACACATACTTTTTTTAAGGTTTCTTTTTCTTTTACCTTTTAGCCTTTTTCATGTAACAGTAAAAGTACTTTTAGGGCAAAGTAACCTAAATATTGAAAGTCATTACTTTTAGTTACTTTTTTGAGTTTTCTTTAAGGTGCTTTTCTAGGTTATTGCTTTTTGAACAGAAATAGTACTTTTTTGGGAAGTACATTTTTCAAAATTTTAGGAAAATATATTATTTATAATCAATTTTAGTACTTCTTTAAAGACAGAGTTGTTTTTTTTTAAAGTGTCTTTAAACAGTAAATTACATTTTTTTACCAACTTATTTTAAAAAAAATGCTTTTTTTTTTGGAAAATAAATTATTTTTCATAATTTTTTTGTACTTTTGCGAAATTATACAGGTTTCTTTTAACAGGATGTATAGCAGATTTAATTTTTTGGAAACGTACCTGGAACAAAAATTGTTTTTTAGAAAATAAATTATTTTTATTTATTTTAAAATAGCTTTTTGAGGATAAAAGTTCTTTTTTGGAGGTTTATTTTTCAAACAGTATGTGCTTTTTTTAGACTTTTTCTATGGAACAGTAAAAGTACTTTTTTTAGAAGGGTTCCTTAAAAAATTCCCTTTCTGGAAAAATTTTTTTTTCAAATCACTATTAAGAAATTCTTTGTAGACAAAAATTCTTTGTTGTATTTGTAACGTTTTTTTTTAGCTAAGCAATAAAGGTACTTTTTGTGCCAAAGTACTTTTTAAAAATCCCCTTTGTAATTTTTTTAAGTTTCTTTATTTAATTTAAAAAAATTTGAAACTAAATAATAATAAATTAATGATGGTTGTAAGTTCCAACTAATTTTCGAACTATCCTCGTAGTCTTAAAAATATGCTTGCTATTGAGTTTGTTAGCGTAAAAGAAAATGAGAAAAGAATGAAAAGCGGGTAATTGAAGGGGAATTTGTAATCAAGTAACTAGTAAAACATACACTGAAACATTTATGCACATACCAACAATTTACATATTCATACGTGTTTGTATGTGCTTAACATACAAAAAAAAAAAAGAAAACGAGAATTATTTTCAATTGCCACGCGAGTGTTCCATGAATTTCAAAGTTGACAACAACGGCAATTGTTTAATTTCAAACACTAGCAATTGCATTCACATCAACAACTTCCTAGAATTTCAATCCTGTTGTTGAAAATAATTGTGGAATAATAAACGAAATGAATATTCGCATGTCAGCTACACATTGTTCTCGGTAGTAATTTATACAGCGTGTTCTTAAAATAGACTTTTTACTTTGATATACGAATGAAAGAAAATTGTTTTTTCAACGATTTTGTAACTCGTGTAAGTGTAAGTGCAAGTGTATGTGTTTGCTTTTTGTTGACAATTCTTCCTAATTTGTTGCTGAGAAAATGCTTAAATTAAAAATACTTTCATCTTATTTTTGTTGTTATAAAAAAATTGAAAACCATTCGTGTGAATAATAAGGAATATGAAATTGAAAAACAAATTGTTTCTCAGACTTTTTTTTAGCAATCAAAAACAAAAAGAATCAATTTTTTGAAAACTTTAATATTCATTTGAATTTGAATTAAAATGTTTAACTATTTTTTTTTAATTTTTATTTTTAAAATTATATTTTATTGGTTTTAATTTTTCTTCATCATTTCAATTCATAAGTCAGCATTGTTTTACATTTAATGTTCTTTAATTTTATACCATTTTTATCCCAAAAAAATTTATTTTATATTTTTGAGCCTTAAAATAGACAACAAATCGTTAATGTAATTCAGCCTTTTTTTATGCTTCATTGTAAAGTATAATTTCACACTCATAATTGTTGCGCTCTATTAACTGCTTCTTCTTCAATTGTTATTTTACTTAACAATTAAAATTTAATTGTTTAAAAATTAATAAAGCAGCTCGTAAGGCTCACTTTTTTTTAATAAAACACAGCAAGGAAACTTATTGGGATTTAAAACAACCTCCCCAAAGTATGCTACGTAGAAAAAAAAATACTGCCTGTACAGTTGATACACTTAAATAAAATATTTTTCTTGAAAACAAAAATTCTTTAGAATATATTTTTAAAATTGGTTTTAAAAGAAGTGTTTTAGTAAAAAGTACTTTTTTCAAATAATTTTCTTTAAAATGATTTTTTGAAAATCTATAATAAAAGAATATAAAAAATAGTTCTGCTGTAAAGATATAGATCTTTTGAAGGCTTATTTTAACACAAAATGCTGTTTAGGGCGCTTATATATGTTAAAGAGAAAAAGTACTCTTTTGGCCAGATTCGTGCAAAAAAAATTGTGTTTTGAAAAAAAAAAAATAATTTTTTAAATTGTTTCTCTTTGAAATTCTTGAATGATTTTTTCTTCAAGCAATAAAAGTACTTTAAAAAAAGTACTTTTTTGAAAAAGTACCTTTAAAAAAAGTACTTTTTGAAAAAGTACTTTTTAAAAAAGTACCTTTTTTAAAAAAAAAGTACTTTTTTAAAAACGTACCTTCTTTTTCTAGATAGAAAATATTTTTAATTATTTTTATGTTCTTCTTTGAAGATTTATATATATATATATCTTCAGGTTGCTTAAAACAAATGTTCTTTTTAAGGCCCTTTTTTTAACAGCAAAAGTTCTATATTTTTTTGGTTTTGTTAAAGTACGTTGAAAAATTTTCTTTTTTGAATTGAAACTATTAAACTATTATTTCTTTTAGCACACAGATTTTTATTTAAGAGTGTTTGAATAAAATATGCTTTTTTAGAAGTTACTTCTAGCACGTTAAAAGTACTTTTATTGTACAGTAGCTTAAAAAACACTTTTTTTAAGTAAATATTTTCAGTTATCTTTATGTATTTCTTTGAAGATAAAGATTCCTTTTGAGTTTTTTTTTTTTAATTTTTTTTCAGCCCCCTTTTGTTTTACAGCAAGGGTACTTTTTTGGCAAAGTACGTTTAGTAATGAGCTTTTTCGTAAATCAATTAATGTGTTGATTTATTTGTTTTACCTATTTAATACTTAAGACTCCTTAAGGTAGGCTCAACAAAATTGTACCGTTTTAAGAATTTTCTTATTTTCCACTACATTCAATTACAAATTATTTTAAGCCTTAAAATAGGCTGTGAAAAGTCAATTGTTTAATAAAAGGAAATAATTTTTAAAAGCTTTAAAATAATTATTTATTTAACCTTTTAATTTTAAATGAACTGTTTTCTTTATTAAAACTTTAGTGCAGATCCATTATTGTGTTAAACTTTTTTTCGGCACATTCTCTTCCTTTTCCTGTAATGGCATTAATATCCGTTAAATGTTTTGTTTAATGTAAATTAATTGCAAATTTCTTTATACGATATGGCTTAATGGTTGAATATTTTACACAGCAGTAGGCAGGAATAAAACAATCATCGCTTTTTAAAATTTTTAAATAAGAAAGACAGAAAGTCAATGAACTTATTTTATTAAAAAATAATTATAGTTTGAATATTTTTTAATCGAATAAAGTTTTTATTCGAGAATAAATTAAGTAATAAATTTTATCTAAACACTATATAATTAATATTCTTAGTCATAATTTATTGCTAATTTGCTCTGTATTTAAAAATAAAGCAATTCTCTCCACATAATTTCTTTTATTTAAGTAATTTTCATACGAATAATATTATTATTCGAAAAAAGCAAGTCATTTTAAAATAATAAATATTCTAATATAGAAGTTACTATTTTTTTATGCAAATAATTTTTGTCGAATAAAATTTGATTCGAAATAAGTGAAACTTCTTAGATGTTTAAATTTTAAAATATATATTTCTATTTTGCTTTATACATGAACATATATAAGTTTATGTAATTGTTAATTTAGTTAGACTACATCTCTCCCAATATTTTTTTTAGTTTAGTTTTTATTCGAATAAAATTTTGATTTGAAAAATGCAAGGTAATTATAAAATTTTTATATTCTAACATGTTTTAATGTCTTGAATATGTATATTTAATATCTTTTAATCGAATTCCTTTTAATCGAATAATTATTATTCGAATAATTTTTATTCGAATAATTTTTATTCGAATAATTTTTAATCGAATAATTTTTATTCGCATAAGATTTTCGTACATAATTATGATAAACTCTCAGATTTAATTATTAATCATGCATAATGATGCGTTTTTATGAAATTATTATTTTTTTCTATTTGAAATATAATTTATTCGAATAGTACATATTTAGCTAATATATCAATTCTTATTTTCTATATATGTATGTACTAATTAATTTAGCTAGAATATGATGTTTCATCTCTCCGAATATTTAATTTTATTAGAAAATTTTTTCCTCATAAGATTTTATTACAAAAAAAAAAAAATTAAAACATTTTGAAATAAATTATATTTTAATATAAATGCTATAATTTTTCTACGTGTATTCATATGTAATTATTAATAGAGATAATGCTACATCATCATACCTTCATATTATAATTTTATTCGAATAATTTTGATTCTTATAGAATTTTAATTCGAAGAAAAACCAAGAAATTTTAACGAATAATATTATAACATAAGTTTTGATGCTTCCTTCTATGTACATATGTCTTAAAAATTATTCGAACAAATTTTATTCGAATAAAATTTTTTTTCCCATAAATTTTTTTCGGGTAAAATTTTTATTCTAATTAAATTCTAATTTTCGGATTATATATTTTTTTATTCGAATAATTTTTTTATTCGAATAAATTTTTTAATCGAATAAATTTTTTATTCGAATAATTTTTTTGAGTAATTTTTTTTTTTGGAATTTAATTGTTTGCGTTTAATTATTTGTTTTTGCCTTTTAAGCAGATATACTTTCATCCCAACATGGTTTGCTTTTAGTCATTTTTAGAATATTAATTTGTTCTATTCGGATCTAGAAAAACAGATGATTTCGTTGCTCTTATGCGCTGTCTGGGATAGAGATAGAGAGATAGTGTGTCTCACACTCACTACTCTTCCTTCGAACAGTGACAACTTTAGTAGAAATTGTTATATACGGCCATCAACGGCCGTGCATTTTGCCCTAAGAGAAAATGTTTATTCAGAACAGATATAATTATCGAGATGTTCTTTTGTACCTCTCACGTACAGACGAGCTTGCAGTTGTTTTGCAGCTCTAGTTTTTTGTGCAATAGTCGACCACATTTTATTATTCTACTTTTTAGTCCTATTTCGTTGTCTGACTTTGAAAGCGATCATTTGCATACTATTGATTAACACGATTGGATGAACATTTAGGATACTTTGGAGTCTTGTTATCTGGGCCGCCTTAGTGTTTCCCTATATTCTTCTGTGCTTTAATTTATGAATTCTGTCATCTTGTTGAATCCTGTTAATTTTGTCAATGTTGCCGGAAATGTCGTAGAGCAAATGTGCATGATTTTTCATTATATCTGCAGTCATCTAATTTATTATTCCTAATTTTTTTCAGTTGTTCTAGTCTTCTTTTATTGAGTTCTTTTTTTATTTACCAAATTCTTATAATAAATCTTAACCCATACAAATGTGTCCATGTGTGAATGTATTTCAACTTTAATACTCTCACACACACATACTGGGGTATTCGTTGCTTCTGATGGACCATTAAATATTAAATATTTTGGTTGTTGGCTTAAAAAATGTATTTAAAAACATAAAAAACACAAGAAGAAGATGAAGAAAAAGAAGAAGAAGAAGAAGAAGAAGAAGAAGAAGAAGAACAGAATATTAAAAAATGCAAATGATATTGTTTGTAATAAATTTTATTGCGCAAAAAAATATACAGACAATTTTTTGCTTTCAATTTGTTGAAAAAGCTTAAAAAAACAAATAAATAAAAATAAATTCCATTTTAATAGAATTTTTAATTTAAAACAAAATGAGTGTAAAATTCTGAAATTAATGTGAATATGAAATTTATTTTTAATTTTTATAAACTTTAAAGAAATTTAATTCTTTGTGTTTGTTTTAATGATAATAATAATAAACTTTAACTTTTAATCAGGAAAAAGGAAAGAAGTCCAAACTAAAAAAATAAAGTGCTTTCATTTTTAAAGTAAGGAAATCTTTTCCATAACTCAGAAATATAATTTCTTTTAAAGGCCTCTTAAGTTTGTTTTACAGTTATTTAATTAATTTTTTTCTTTTTAATTTTGCCCTTTTAATTCAATTATTGTTTTTTTCTTTACATATTTTAGGGCCTTTAAAAAATCTATTGGAAGCTGCTAAAATTAAATTTTCAAGTTACAAAAAAGTCTAAGTTTCTTTTATAAAGATTTAATTAATTTAACATCTTGTAATACGAGATTTTTATATTTTATTTTTCTTAATTATTAAATCCAAACAGCAGCAGCATTAACAGCATTAAAAGCAAAAGTCTACATTTAAAAAGCGCTAATTGAATATTCAATTACCAAACAAGAGCCATTCAAAGGCACGAACAATGACTAAATAAATCGCAAAATGTTTTTATAAGAATTAAAGTAAAAAGCCAAGCAAGCAGAAAGCAAATTATTTTAATTTAATTTAATTTTTTTTAACAAATACTCAATTATTACTTTTATAGCTGCCTTAAAGTACGCTTTATATTATTCTTTTTATATTTGTTCTATCCATTCAACTTGAAACTAAAGTTTCTATATATTTTTTTTAATTTTAAACTCTCTTGCAGTTTGTTTTGAACAGGCGCCTGTTTATTTGCTTTAGTTTTTCTTTTCCAAGTTTTAAATTTATTAAAGTAAAGCATTGCCTTAAAGTATGCTATAATATTTTTTGACTTCATTTTAATGAAGTTATACTGTTATGTAAGTGTGTGTGTGTGTGCGTTAGTGAAACCAGCTGTTGGCATAAATTTAAATCCCTTGAGAACAATTAATTGGTTGTGTTTGTTGTGAAACTTGCAAGTGGGATGAAGTGTTTTTTTAAATTTAATTGTCTTTAATAAAGGATAATTGAATATTTTCAAGAAGGATGTAAGTGTGTTTTGCGTGTTATGTTCAGAAGCTAAGGCAACTCCCAAATGTTTGTATAACAATAATCTCGATATCATGACCTACAATACGAATTGAGAATTTTAGTAAAAGTCTGTTAAAAAAACAAGACTAGAGTCTG
The DNA here is from genome assembly GCA_937654795.1 of Cistogaster globosa. Taxonomy (NCBI): domain Eukaryota; kingdom Metazoa; phylum Arthropoda; class Insecta; order Diptera; family Tachinidae; genus Cistogaster; species Cistogaster globosa. Next base: position 8,012,991 of record OW569406.1, read on the forward strand.
GTTTATGGAAAAATTTAATGTTGATTCTACAGGTTATTACAATGTCTATCCTCGAGTTAAGCTCTCAAGTAAAGTCTGGCGGTTACAAAATTGCTTCTGTGGTACCAGAACGAACCTGTAGTCCTGACTTGTAGTGGCCTAAAACAGTCTTCGGAAATTTAATACAGGCAAATAACCTTCAATTTATATTTTTATTCAATTAATTTTGATTTATAACGGATTTTAATTCGAAAAAACTAAGTAATTTCAGCGAATAATATTATAACATAAGTTTTGATGCTTCCTTCTATGTACATAAAAATTATTCAAATAAATTTTATTCGAATAAAAATTTTTTTCCAATAAATTTTTTTCAGGTAAAATTTTTATTCGAATATAATTATAATTTTTGGATTATATATTTTTTTATTTGAATAAATTTTTTATTCGAATAATTTTTTTTCGAGTATTTTATTTTTGGAAATAGCGTTGAGAATTTTAATAAAAGTCTGTTGAAAAACAAGACTAGAGTCTGGTTTATGGAAACATTTAATGTTGATTCTACAGGGTATTCGAATGTCTATCCTCAATTTAAGCTCTCAAGTAAAGTCTGGAGGTTACAAAATTGCTTCTGTGATACCAGAACGAACCTGTAGTCCTGACTTGCAGGCGCCTAAAAAAGTCTTCGGAAATTTAATAGAGGCAAATAACTGGTATCACAAAAACCAGCAGCCCGCAGAAAACTTCTTTTTTGTTTCAGTTGTTAGTCGGATCCTTTGAGTAGTAACATGATGGTTATAGTTTACACCCAAGCCCCTTTCAGGATGCTTGCACTGGAGAAGATGCTGCCAGTAGTTCGTTTAAGTTTAACATAATCTCCAGCCCTTCAACAAGAGCATAATCCGGTCAGTTATTTATGATAAAAATTGCCATTCAGGTTATCGTTATGACATCTTCTGGGAAACATTATAGTTCAGTCGTTAAGCAATGAAAAGGATCGTGGGCGAATTTATAATTTAAAATGAATTTCGAAACTAAAAAAAAATTCCTCTTAATAAAGGAAATTCTAAGTTTTTTGGAGAGTCTTCTTTTTAACATAACGATTGGTAAAGGGATTTAGAATAGAATGTTTGCTGGGCTTAATAAGATATTGCGATTTATAAGACATCCTGTCCAGACTTTGGACTAAATTGTAGTCTAGACTTGACAAAAATAGTTTTTTACCAGAGCGCTCTTCAAAAGTTTGTTGGTATTGTTTTTTGCACCTTCTGATGGTGAAAGCTTCTGCAGCAGTCGTTATACTTCTGGTGTACATAACGAGGATACGGTACCCTGTCAGCATGACGGGGCATTCTTGAGGGTTTTTAAAATTTTTTTTATTTGGTGTAATGAGATTTTCATTTTATAGAAAAGCGACTTGGTTGAGTTAAGTAAATTTACCGTACTGTAATATCGGATTACTGTAACGATCTTAAACTGTGAAAGTCTCCAGGATAACTTTAAGACTTCCTTCAAGATACAACAGAGAGACCTCTTAGAACTCAAGTGAGTTTCTGGCTTTTAGCGGAAACCTTTAACCCCATTAACCTTAATCATAGAATAGACCAGAGATTAAATAAATCAACGATAGATTGAAGAGGACACTCAGTCACAGAAAAAAATAATTTTATGAACTTTAATTTTTTTTGTTAAGAAAATTAAGACATTTAAGTCACCTGGGCCCTTCCAAAACATTTTGAACAACATCAAATGTTATTCAAATTAATGTTTATTGATTTAAAAGCCTTGAGTTTTATTTTTCAAGAAAAAAAAAAAAAACGAACGACTCCATAAAAAAGTAAAAAAAAATAAATAAAATTAAAACGAATAAAAGTTAAATCAAAACGATTTCACGCTTTTGCAGTATAATTACGCTAAACACAAATAACATTTCCAATTAATCCCTGGCCAAGACACAGCCAGCAGACAAAACAAACGACTAATGCCAAGATAAACTTACAAATTGCAATTATATCCAGCAGAAAAACAGCCATCATCCATTTTCTATTTCATAGACTTGTTTTTTTTCAGATTTTCATTTTTGCCACTTACGAGTGCAAGTGGCGATTAAACAATTATTTTAAAACCTTCAAGCAAAAAAAATTATTTGAAAAAAAAAAAGAAAAGAAAATGAACAACAAAATGCCAAAGCAATTATCTAAAAATCCTAATGTCCTTTGGGTGTTTAAAAGAATGACACAATCATGCCTGGGCAAAAAGAAAAGCGAGCAAATAAAAAAGTACGGAAAAAAAGTCTTTAAAACTTTGTTTGAAATTAGTAACGTTTCCGGTTGATATATTAAGACAACGCAAGCAAAACCGAAATTCTCACAAAGAAATGACTAAATTTTTTTTTTCTAATTTAAAAATAAAACTAAAAATTGAATAAACAGAAAAACAGCTTAAATTAAATTTTTTATGCCAAAAAGTATGCTTTAGTTTTTTTATATTAATATGAAAGCAAAATAGTTGCATATGTTTTGGGGATGAAATATTTGTTTATTATACCTTTTACCACAAAAAGTGGAAAAAGGCCATATCTAAGTGTTCCATTCTGTTACAAATTTCTACTATAACTATTTCCGACCCCAAAAAGTCTTTATAAATAGCAAAGTCGATTGAGCGATGTCCGTCTGTCCGTCCGTGTTATTGTTGAAACCAACTTTGCCAAGGTTCGAGGTCAGCTAGAGAAAATTTAAATACGTCAAGTGATCAGATATAATTTTAAAAGTTTTGCTATTAAAAATCAGCAAGATCGGTCCATGTCCTTCTAGGCAGCGGGCAATACACCACGCCTGCTGCCTCTCTAATTTTCCATAACATTTGGAACAAATCTATTTTAGTGAAGCAACTCCAATAAAAAATTAAATATTTAGGGCGATAGAGAATTAAAAAAAAGAAAGAAACAGAAAGAAAAAAAAAATCCAGTGAAAAAATTGGCACTCGCCCATATATTCCTAGTAACGGGGCTCTAAACTTTTAATAGAAAAGCACGATAGTGCATGGTATTTTTTAAGACATCAAAATGGTTGTTATTTAAAAGCTTTTAAAAAGATCTTTCAGAAAATAATAAATTTTATTTAATAATTTTTCACTACAGCTGAAAGTTGAAATTTAAACGCAAATAACAAATTTAAAAGTATAAAGCATTGCCTAATTTAAGGAGGAAATATAATTTTACAATCAATAACTAGTTTAAAGAGAGCATAACTAATTTTTTTCAAATTTAAATATTTAATTAAAAATTTTGCCAATTCCTTTTATTTATTATCCCAACAACAACATACCTCAATTATTTATTTAAAAATTTTAACGTGATTTACATGATTTTGTTCTGTAGCAAAGCAAGTGCAACCAACATGAATCAATCTCAATGGTTTAAAATGACATATAAAACCTTTTAAAAGTTTCCTGTTCTTTAACAAAAGCAAATATGTGTAACACTTGTGCTTTCGAAATAAGTAAAAAGTAGAAGGCAAACAAATTATTTCCCTAAAAAAATTTTAAAATATTTAAAAACAAAAATAAATTGTTGTCTTATTACACAACAATTTGCTTTAATTGAAGATAAAATTTAAATTTCTAATTTTTTAAAGTTTTTAAAGGCATCTAACAAGAATTACTTTTCATTTAAAGACTAAATTGACTTAATAGACCCAAACGCCTAAAATGCTACTGTGTAAATTATTGATTAGAATACCAGTAGATTTTAAACTGGTAAAATTATTGATTAAAAGATTTTAGTGTAGATGTGAAAGTGGCTTAAGTACAGATCATAGTGTATTTTGTTAGGAGCATTACAGTGTCGATTATGGTGTAGGCTACCAGTGCCCACCATATCGTTAGCGTGTCATTTCAATTTTTTTTAAATTAAATTCAGAAAAATGTGTTGTTAAATAATTACGCAGAATTCTGTAAACAGTGTTAAAAATTTTCTATCTACAATAATAAAATGTGCTGTTTTAATAACATCATACCGGTAAAATTGGCTGCTTTCATATTTGGATCTCTATTTTTTTCACGAAATGACTAATTTTTAGGAAAAAAAAGTACTTTATATTTGAACCAGGGTTGTAAGCAACCTTCTCATAAAATTTTGTTCAATTCCATCCAGCAGTTTTTACGTGATGCGAACACAAACAAACAGACAGGCAAAAATTGAAAAAAAAATTTTTATTTTCCTGTTCTAAAACCTCTTTATTGGCTTTAATACAAAAAAAAAAAAAAAAAAAAATAGTAAATTTTTTTTTAAATAGTAAATTTTTTTTTTTTTTTAAACCATAAACCAGGACATTAGTTTAAGGATTTCTTCTTTAAAAATATAATCAGGGAAAAATCATACAAAAATCTGAAATGGAAGCTTATAACTGATGACAAATCTTCATCCATATAGCTAAATTATATATTCCTATAGTTTTTGCAAAGAAAAAAAAAAAAGAAAAAATTTAGCCTTACATTCATCTAAATAAGAAAGACTCCTTTTACTCACTGCCACTTTTTGCAGGAAGACATGCCTTGCCAGCAGTCGACATTATGATTATTTTCGAAGTCAAAAACAGGGCTACAAATAATTTTTCCTTTGGCACGAAACCAGCTTTGAAAGAAATTTTTTTCATTCATTAAAGGTTTTATTAAAGTTAATATTGCAATTTAACAAAATATTTAATTGATTTCATTACTTTTTTAATTAAGATTTTGTTTTTATTATTTTTTTTTAAATAAAATATATAATTAATTTAAATACTTTTTTTAATCATTGATTTTAAATTTATCATAAATTACGAGGGCTGCTCTATATATTTCGGGCCTATTAGTGAAAATGCGAATATTTATAATCAAAGATGGTTTAATTGTTTTTCAAAGGATTCTCCAGCATGATTTATACACTTTTGCATGCGCTCAAACCAGTTGTCGAAGCACTTTTTCCACTCCGATTGAGACACCTCTAAAACATGGTTTTTGAACACTTCAACAGCTTCTTCTGGCGACGAAAATCGTTGATCAAGCATTTTTTTCTTGATGTGCGGAAACAAGAAGAAGTCATTAGGTGACAAGTCAGGGCTGTACGGCGGATGACCCATTAATTCGACATTTTGGCCGGTCAAAAACGCTCTGGTTTGAGCCGATGTGTGAGAGCTCGCATTGTCATGGTGAACAATGATTCGTCTTCTCTTGTTGTTTTTCGAATTTCTCCGATGACTTCAGGCAAACAAATTGTAGTGTACCACTCAGAAGTGACCGTCCTACGTTGCTCAAGCGGAACAGTCGGCACATGACCAGTTTTGCCGAAGAAACAGGCGACCATTTGCTTCGAACTGCTTCTTCCACGAACAACTTTCGTTGGATTTTGCTCGTCTTTGAAGACCCAGACGGTCGATTGCTGTTTCGTTTCGGGCTCATACGCATAGATCCATGATTCGTCCCCTGTGACGATCTTATAAACGTCTTTTGAAGCACCGCAATCGTATTTTTGCAACATTTCTTTGCACCAATCGACACGAGCCTTTTTTTGAACGACTTTCAAACTGTGCGGGATCCAACGAGAACAAACCTTTTTTACGGCCAGATGTTTATGCAGTATCGAATGTATGCTGGTGAAAGAAATGTCCAAGGATGTCTCTGTCTCTTGGTATGTCGCATGTCGATCTTGATTATGAGTTCACGCACGGCATCAATGTTCTCTAGCACAACAGCCGTTTTTGGGCGACCTTTACGGAATTCGTCTTTGAGCGAGCTTCGGCCACGATTAAATTCATTATAACAATTTTTCACAGTGCTAAAGGATGGTGCTTCATCGCCATACAAAGATTTAAGTTCATCAATGCACTCTTGTCGTGATAATCCACGTCGAAAGTTGTGAAGAATGATGGCACGAAAATGTGCACGAGTTAATTCCATTTTTTTTCTATATTAATTTTTTCAAGTCACTGTAAACAACACAAATAATGGTCGTACGTCAAAAAGTTTTGAGTACGATTATGCTTAAAAATGACAAACTTTCCAATGGAAATGTCAGATTGCACTTGGCAGCACTCAGTGTTGCCAGGCCAGAAATATATATATCAGCCCTCGTAGAAAACTATTTTTTTAATTTAAAAAGTTATTTTTTAATTTTTTTAATTAATTTTTTAATTGATATAATTAAAAACTTTAATTAAATTTTAATCAAAAAACCTTAAAAATCTTCTTTTCATAATTTTCAGTTCAGTAAATTGGCACAAGAATATACTCGTATAGGAGGTCATATGGTGCGATAAGCTTTTTCAGTTTATTCCAAATTTAAGAGTTACAACAAACCGTTGATTTCGTGGAATAATCTTTTAGCGACAGAATAAATGAGGAAAAAATTTGTAGGCGAAATTGCTTCAGATAGATTTAGGACTTGTTTTAGCAGTTACCGCACATAAATAAGGAGAATAATGCAGAATATTATATTTATATCTGACATAGAGGCGGCATTGAAAATTAATCTATAATGCAGGCATAGAAAAGGTGAATTTTAAGTTTTAAAAATAATTTAATTTTGATCAACACTAACAACAACCGAATGTAAAAATAACCTTGGCACTATTGTCTAGAACTCAAAGAGCCCATTAACGGGTCTGCTTAAGCTTGAATAAAATATATTTATTTATTTATTTTTAAAATTATTTCTTTAAAAGTCTTTGATTATATTTTTCATTCTATTTGCTTTCGTTTACTTGGCCAAGTGCACTTTTTTTTTTAAATCTGAAGTATACTTTTCGGCTTCTTGTTAAAATAAAAAGTTTAGTTGAATATTCGAAGTATTTTTTTTTATCGGTTTCAATACATGTGGAGGATTATTGAATATATAAAGAGTTTGTGTGTGTAGTGAATTAGCCATTCACTAACAAAAATGTTGCATTTTATAAGATGAAAAAAAAAAACAAAATTGGCGGCTTGTGATGTTGCTGCTGTTGTCATTAAAAAAATGTTTATTTTTTTTTCTTTTTCTTTCTTAAAAAGGACTTTTGCTTTTTTACTTTTCATTACACAATTTTGTTATTTTCACACTTACGCTGTAGATTTTCATAAGGGAAAATTTTATATAAAAAAGTGCGTTAAATATTTTCAAGGTTTTTAGAGGTTTTTTTTCTTTGCTAGTTTAAGGTTATTTTTGTTGATGCATGTGTTATTTGTCAGAGAGAGAGAGAGAGAGAATTATATTTAAAATTAAGCTTATTATTTGCATGAATTTAATTTTAAAGATATAAATTATTTCCTAATGATCAAAAATATTTATTATATTGTTGTTTAAGTAATATTTTTTTAAGCCTTAAAGTATGCTTTATTTTTTATTACTTTAGTCAGGTCTTTTATAACATATTTAATACCTTTCAGTTAAAAGAAAATACTTAAAAGGATTTACCAGAGTATGTAATAAAATATAAAAATAAAATGCTGATATTATTGATTTTATTTTTTTTTTGTTGCTGTGTAAATTAGTTTGCTTATGACTTGAGCAACGTGTTTTGTATTTATGTACAGCCTGAGTGTATGCTTTATTTAACATTTTTTTCCTTAGGCAATTTTGCCAATAAAATACTTGATGCTTAATGTATTTTGGCAAGTGTTTGCATTTTTATGTTGTTTATTTATTTTTTTTCAGGTTTTTCTTACTCGAATAACAGTTGTTTATGGTTAGATAACAAAAGGTAAGTATTTGAGTAAATGTAAATATAATTTTTGTTAAAAAAAAAAAGAAATACAAAAAAATTATGTTTACAAAAATGTTCTTTAAGCCATTAGGACTAGTAAATGTAGCAGCTACAGGGGATTACGACAATGGAAGCTGATAAGGGAAATAAACTGTAACCCTGCTAACTACAATAACTTTAAATGAAATCCCTAAAGTAGGCAATAGTTTTATAGATTGCTCTCTTTTGTTAGGTTAGGGAATCTTGCCTTAAAGCTAAAAGGTATTTGTTTCAGCTCTCTGCTTTGCCTAAAATTCCAGTTTTATTTAAATCCTAAATGTATGTAATTTTTTTTAAGAATTTAATTTTTATTTAAAATTTAATGTTGGCGTTTTCATTTTATCAAGCTTAAGCTGCATTAAAGTGTTTTAATGATGTGAATTTTTGCAGGTCATACATCTAAACTAATTTTTTTTTTTATAAAATATTGAATTAAAATTTCTGGTTTAATTTCTTAAATTTTACTTCTTAAAAAAGGCAATTTTATTTTAAAATAAAATTTTTTTATTTGTGTGTAAAAAGTAGATAATGTTTTTTATTTTTTGTTTTAATTGAAAACTTTTAAGGTTAAGAAACTTAATTTTTTACGGTACTTAAATACAAAATGACTTTTTATTTTTTTTTTTAATTATTTGAATATTATTAATTAATTTTTTTTATATTTTTTGTGACCCCCTAAAGTATGCAGGTTTCTTTAGAATCATGTTATTTTCCAAAATTAATTCAGTTTTTACTTAACGTTTTATTTGGTTTTTTGCTTCGTTATATGATGTTTTGGATTTTAGGAAAAAGTAAGAATTTATACGAGGGTAGTTCAATATGTCAGTAGATAATTATATAAGAAGCATAAAAAATTTAAAGAAATTATTTTTTAGAAATGCTACGTTTGAAAGGGAGATTGATAAAAATTAAAAAAAAATTGTTTGACTAAGGAAATTTGTTCCTGCTTTCACCAATCACTTTTGTGTGTCAAGCAAAAAGGCTGGTAACATAAAAGCGAAATTAGAAAAAATTTTAAAGTACAGCTGAAAGTGTATTTTTTTTACCTGTAAAAAAATTTTTTTTGTTTATTAATACTTATTGGTTTACCCTCGTATAATAAATCACTATGTTCTTTTCTTGATCACTTTTCTTTTTTTTGTCTTAATCTTACACAGTTTTGGTGCTTATTAATCCAAACGAATTTCCAATCCTCATGTTTTTAAATAAATTTAAAAAAGATTTATAATTTTTTTTACAAAAAATTTCAATTTTATTAAAACCGTTTAAAAAAATAACAATAGCATTCAATATTTATTGTAAAATAGAAAATTCTAATGCTAACATGAAGATTGTTTTAACGTTTTTTTTGGTAAAAACCATTAAAAATGCGCCTAAAATTAGGCAAACGTTTTTATTATTACTATGCTTCCTTAAAGTAGGCAATAGCTTTTAATAGCATTTCTAATGATGATGACTTATAAAAATGTTGTTGCTTCTAAATAAGTAAGAGTTTGCTCATTTGTGTAGCCCAAATAGATTTTATGTCTTTTAAAACGTTTTTGTTGTTGTTGTTTATTTATTTAGTTGTTCATTAAAATAATACATTTCAAACTTAAATATTTTTATTTACATAAAATTTTAAAACTAAAACTTGAAAGAACAAAAAAAAAAAAAAAAAAAATAGAAAGAAATAGCAAATTAAATATATTTTGCAAAAGAAAGAAAAAGAAAATAATAGAAGAATTAATAAGATTTCAAATAAAATTCATTATAATAAAACTAAACCACCGCTTAACTGTTAACTTAATTTATTTAACTTAAAAAAATTACAAAATAAAACTAAATACAAAAAAACAGTCACTAGAATTTTAACAAAATTAATTTTCTATTTACAAACATTTTTAAAACTATTTGCGAAAAATAATCTTAAGCAGACGTATAACGGGCGCTTCAAATACCACCGATATAAAAAAGGCGACTATAAAAGAGACCACAGCATTGCCCAAAAATATAATCAAAATGAAAACATTACTCAGATGTATGGTGCCGTCCATGCGATAGGCTGTGATCAACATAATGACCGGATGTATCAAATAAGTGCAATAAGTGAGACGTGATAGAGGCCATAAGCAACGATATGATAAAATGCGATTCATGGTGGGCGAAAGATTCCAACAGCAAGATAACACCATCCAAACAAGGCCCAAGCCAAAGGCTGTAGTAAAAAACAAACAAACAAACAAACAAAGTCTTTAAAGGCCTTCTTCCTTCTCATAGAGAGCCAGTTTTACTTACCAGTATGTCCTACGCTCACATAAAAAGCTGTTGTTGTCTCATTTAGCTCTCCCTGCCAAACACCAAATATGATTAGCATAAGCAAGCCCCAACTAAAAAACCACAGCAAATTATTTACGCGCTGGGAAACTTTGGGCGGTGAGCGCACTCTAAATAAAATATAACCCGCTAACATGCCTGTGAACAAAAATATATAATTTTTTTATTCTAAAAAAGTCTCTTCTTGAGCTCAACTTACCCATTATATAGGGACCCACTCTTTGCCAGGGTTTATCATACAGAAAATCAAACGATTCAAATGGCTTCGCTACTTTGTGAGTGTAATGATAACGCAAGGATATTACACCTGAAACGCCCCAGGATGAAACTAATAATGTGCAGAGGGTCAGCATGATCATTTTGAAGTATCTACACAAAAAAGAGCAAAAAAAAAAAATCGTTAAAAATTTAGTAAATAAGAAAAAATTGAGTACGATAAAAAATGTCACCGGCTCTTAATGGGTTAAGCAGTTTTAAAAATTTTTATCATTTCTGGAAAAATCTCTTTAATAGCTTTTGAATGATACCCATATTGACCATATTGACAATCGAACTTTTTTATGAAATTTTCCGAGGTCCAAAACTCTGTAAAAATGGGCGAGCGCCAATTCTTGCTTTTGATTTTTTTGTTATTTTTTAATTTTCTATCGCTCCATATTTTTTTTTTGATTGTAGTAACTTTACTAAAGTAGATTTTATAACAAATGATATGGAAAAATTAGAGCCAAGCGTGGTGTTAAGTCCACTGCCTCAAGGGACTTGAACCGATCTTGCTGATTTTTAATAGCATCTCTTCCAACACTATGTTTGAGATCGATTGATGTATTAAAGTTTTCTCTAGCTCAATAAGTGCCTTGGCAAAGTTAAATTCAGCACTTACACGGACAGACAGACGGACATTGCTCATTTTTCATTTCTTTCAATTTTTTCTCTTCTCTTTACTTTACTTTTCATATTTTTTCTTTTGTTGTCTTTTTTTTTAATTTTTACTTTTGTTGTCTTTTTTTAATCTCTTTGTTTGTTTTCTTTTTTTCCTTTTCTTTATTTTCTTCTCTTCTCTTCTCTTTTCTTCTCTTCTCTTCTCTTTTTCTATCTTTTCTTTTTTTCTTTTCATTTCTTTTCTTTTCTTATCTTTTCTTTTCTTTTCTTCTCTTTTCTTTTCTTCTCTTTTATTTTTCTATCTTTTCTTTTCTTACCTTTTCTTTTTTTTATTCCTTTCTTTTAGTTTTTGTTATTTTTGTTCTTGTTTTCAATACTCTTATTTAATTTAATTTTGTTCTCTTCTCTTAAACTTTTTTTATTTTCTGTTCTATATACTTTTTTATCTCATGGTTTCTCTTTCATTTAATTTTTTCCCTGTTGTTCTTTTTACTTCCCTCCTCTTGACCCCACTATTTTTTTATTTTTTTCTATTTACTTCTCTTTTCTTTTATCATTTCCTCTTCTTCTTTTCACTACTCTTTTAAATTTTAATCTTCTCTTTAGTTCTCTTCATTTCTTTTCTTCTCTTTAGTTCTCTTATATTTTCTTCTCTTCTCTTAAACTTTTTTTCTTTTCTTTTCTGTTCTATTCACTTTTTTTCATCTCATGGCTTCTCTTTAATTTTCTTTTTTCCCTGTTGTTCTTTTTACTTCCCTTCCCTTCCTTTGACCTCACTATTCTTTAATTTTCTTCTATTTACTTCTCTTTTCTTTTATCATTTCCTCTTCTTATTTTCGCTACTCTTTAAATTTATAATCTTCTCTTTAGTTCTCTTATATTCTCTTCACTTCTCTTCCCTCCTTTACTTTACCTTGATGACAATATCAGCAACACTGTAGCCATAATATAAAATTGCATATCATTTGCCATGTACCAGCTCCATATCATGCAGATTTCATTTAATGGATAAAAATTATTTAAATACAATATGTTGCGCCACCAATATTTGCTACAGGTGTTTGGTAAAATTGTTGGCTGAAAGACCGAATCATCAAATGTCTGTCTGTGTGGAATAAACGAAAGAAAATAAAAGTTGATAAAAAAAAGTGAACTTAAATATTTAATGCCCTCCTTTGCCACGCTCTGTCTCTTAATAAATATCGCTCGCTATTACTTACCTCAGGGCAAAATCATTGAAAAATATCACAAACAAATATGCTGGCGTTAGGCGTATGTAACGATAGACTACCAATACAACAGTGTCAACAAAACCCTTTTTAATATATTTCGTGGCATCCTCTGAATCCTTTTTCATGCTCTTTAAATATAATAGAGTTACCAAAAAGCCACTTATAAAGAAAAATGTGTCGACAGAAAATGTAGCGTTGCCAACAATTTGATACCAGACCGAACGTTCGACTGTAATGCGTCTATACTAAAGGAGATAAAAGAAAAAGAAGAAAATTCACAATAAATTAATGTTATGTCGTTTGTAAAGAAAAATAAAGGGCCAGAAAAAAAAAGCAAACAAACATTTGCAAGAAGGCCTTAGTACGAGGGTTAACCAATAAATCCTTACAAAACCAAGAGAACATATTTCAAACTAATTAAAGGCCTTAATAAATTTCAATCTGTAGCCATCCAACCCGCTTAACCATTTTTTATTTTTTTTAATTTGTTTCGGAAAGAGATGTAACACTCAGGTTATAAAGCCGCCCGAAAAGATATGTAAATTCGTTCTCATTTGTCCCAACCCTGCATCTTTGCAGTGCCTTTTGTATTAAGTAGGTCTATTTAAATTCTTGAAGTTGGTACAGCTTTAGTATTTATACTAAAAAGGGTAAGGACACTTTAAAAAACATTAATGAACTCGTCAGAAAATTTGTGGCTCTTAAAATGGCAGCAGCTGGGATATGAACCCAAGCCACCTAAATAATTATATAAACTTTTGAGCAAAATACCTAATTATAGAAAGAACCGTAAGAAACAAAATCAATTAAATAAATTTAATTTTTGTTTTTCTGCCAGAGATGTGCAGCGGATTTTTTTTTTCAAATTTTTTTAAATCAAAATTTTTAAATTTCTTCTTTCATATTTGACTTAGTTTAACGGCAGCTGGGATATGAACCCAGACCACCTAAATAATTATATAAACTTTTGAGCGAAATACCTAATTATAGAATGAACCGTTAGAAACAAAATCAATTAAATTAATTTAATATTTTTTTCTGCCAGAGATGTGCAGCGGAATTTTTTTCAAATTTTTTTAAATAAAATTTTTTAAATTTCTTCTTTCATATTTGATTTAGTTTAACGACAGCTGGGATATGAACTCAGACCACCTTAATAATTATATAAACTTTTGAGCGAAATACCTAATTATAGAAAGAACCGTTAGAAACAAAATCAATTAAATAAATTTAATTTTTTTTTTCTGCCAGAAATGTGCAGCGGGGTTTTTTTTCAAATTTTTTTAAAGCAAAAATTTTAAATTTCTTTTTTCCAAATTGGCTTAGTTTAACTAATAATGTTAAATTTACTTATAGAAAATTTCTAATTTTTTCCCCAACAGGGATTTGAATCATGGATTTTATAAATAAAATAGAATTTTAGGTTTGAGGTTCATTTCTAAATTTAATTTTTAAACATTTTTTAGAAAGAAAATTTTTTCTTGTTTTCTAAAAGAATGAAATGCAGCATTTTCAGGATCGCTACATCATTCATCAGCATTCTTCCTATCTATCTACCTAAGGTTTTGTACATTATAAACATCATCTATTTAACCATTTAACTTTGTAAATAAGAATACGAGGAGTATTCATATCAATATTAATTTGGTTAGACGTAGTCGACACACAAACCAAAGTATTTCTTCACTGTTCTCTTTGTTACTTGTCTTTTAAATTTGTTTTTGCAGTTGTAACAGTCTTCGGAAGTTTAAATATTTAGAAGTTAAATTAAAAAATGAACCTTAAGCTGAAAAAATAAAATTCTATTTCATTTCTTAAAAATTTTAAATTGCAAAACAAAATATGCCAGCAATTATTTCTTTGTTTTCAGCTGTGCTGTGCACAAGAAATTTTTCTTTTCGATTAAAAACGTCAAGTTTGATTTAATATGAAAAGATCTGGCAACCTCGTATATAAAATGTATTTTTATTTATGTATGTGCTTAGATAGCATAAAAACTTTATAAAATTTAAAAAGATTTATTTATTTGAACGTTTCGTCCAAAAAGCCATTTTGTTTTAAACTCTTAATATTTCTCTTATGATTTTGTTAAAAATTTTAAGACTGACTCTCGTACTTTTAAGATTAATTAAAGAAAACAAATTGTAATAAATAAAATTATTTCTTATTTTGTTTTTTTTTTTACAAAATTATTTCCTTTTTCTTTATATTTACTCGATTTTCTCCAATGTTGAACATTTGCAAATACGTGTGCACCATAATCGTCCATAAAACGGAAATGACGCGCAAACCATGTACACAGGATGTTTGTGTCTAAAAAAATAAAATGAGAAAAATAAATGTTTTGGAATTAAATAAATGTTTTTTTTTGTTGGATTAATATCCTTTTCACTAAACTAAGGAAAAGTATTAGAGAGAGAGAAAAAAAAATAGAAAGTTAATTACGAGGTAGCAACATAACAATATAAACAGATTTACAAAAACAATAAATGTAATTTAACTTCCTAACACAGTAATAAAAGTAAATAGTCTCAGACTTGATTGAGGAAAAAAAAACTTTACAGTGGGTAACATATTTTCACTCCATTTATTTAAGGTCACGTTTACAGTTGACGCCTTAGTAAAATTACTCTGCTTGTCTCTTGTATTTTACTATAAATTCCACTTAAAAGTTAATTCTGAAATTTAAAGTCCATAGACAAGTCCATAATTTAGCCTACAGTCTCCACAGGTTTTTAAAAAATTAAAGAACAAAGAAAGTGGGTGGCAGAAAATTTACAGTTTTACGACTCTGCAATTTATTTATTTATTTAGAGTTGTATTGCAGGGCCTGTAGAGTTAAACAGGCGTATTATAGCATTAAGCTGATACAGACTATACCGTAAATATGCGCCGTGATTTTGACTAATTGACTGGGATATGAACTTAGGTCATTTAGCCAATCATATGCTAATTATCATTTCGTGAACCAGCTCAGTCGAGTGCACCATGTGGTTTTTCCTTGTTTCTTTTGTCTAGTATACAATCTAATCTATAGCCTATCTGGCCTACTGTTTAATCTGATGTGGAGTCAGGCATTCTGCCTAATTTGGTTCGTAGTCTATTATTAATCCTAATACATCAGTCTCGTATAATTTATAATTAAGTCTAAAGTTCATTCGAGTTTATTTCAAGTCTAAAATTTAACTCACAGCTGGCATAGCCTAGACTATAGTCAGTCGAGTACGAGGGCTGCTCTATATATTTCTGGCCTAATAGTGAAAATGCGAATATTGATAATCTAAAATGATTTTATTGTTTTTCAAAGTATTCTCCAGCATGATTTATACACTTTTGCATGCGCTCAAACCAGTTGTCAAACCACTTTTTCCACTCCGATTGAGACACCTCTAAAACATGGTTTTTGAACACTTCAACAGCTTCTTCTGGCGACGAAAATCGTTGACCACGCATTTTTTTCTTGATGTGCGGAAACAAGAAGTCATTATATGCCAAGTCAGGGCTGTACGGCGGATGACCCATTAATTCGACGTTTTGGCCGGTCAAAAACGCTCTGGTTTGAGCCGATGTGTGAGAGCAAGCATTGTCATGGTGAACAATGATTCGTTTTCTCTTGTTGGTTTTTCGAATTTCTCCGATGACTTCAGGCAAACAAATTGTAGTATACCACTCAGAGGTGACCGTCCTATGTTGCTCAGGCGGAACAGTCGCCACATGACCAGTTTTGCCGAAGAAACACGTGACCATTTGCTTCGAAGTGCTTCTTCCACAAACAAATTTCGTTGGATTTAGCTCGTCTTTAAAGACCCACACGGTCGATTGTTGTTACGTTTCGGGCTCATACGCATAGATACATGATTCGTCACCTGTGACGATCTTATAAACGTCTTTTGAAGCACCGCAATCGTATTTTTGCAACATTTCTTTGCACTAATCGACAGGAGCCTTTTTTTGAGCGACTTTCAAATTGTGCGGGATCCAAAGAGAACAAACCTTTTTTACGGCCAGGTGTTCATGCAGTATCAATTGTATGCTGGTGGGAGAAATGTCCAAGAATGTCTCTATCTCTCGGTATGTCGCATGTCGATCTTGCAATATGAGTTCACGTACGCTATCAATGTTCTCTGGCACAACAGCCGTTTTTGGACGACCTACACGGTATTCGCCTTTTAGCGAGCTTCGGCCACGATTAAATTCATTGTATCAGTTTTTCACAGTGCTATAGGATGGTGCTTCATCGCTATACAAAGATTTAAGTTCATCAATGCACTCTTGTCGTGATAATCCACGTCGAAAGTTGTGAAAAATGATGGCACGAAAATGTTCACGAGTTAATTCCATTTTTTTCTATATTAATTTTTTCAAGTCACTGTAAACAACACAAATAATGGTCGTACGTCAAAACGTTTTGAGTACGATTATGCTTAAAAATGACAAACTTTCCAATGGAAATGTCAGATTGTACTTGGCAGCACTCAGTGTTGCCAGGCCAGAAATATATATAGCAGCCCTCGTATAGGCTAGTCTGAGGCCCAGTCTACGCTGTAGTTTTTTTTCACTATTCTAAGAGTATATATTTTACTCTAGTCTATATTTCACTCCATAGTTATATACGCGACTGTGACTAAACATTTGATCCATTAGGAAATGACCAAAATACTCGCTGTTAAAATACAGATGGGTCCAAGTCGGTCATAGGAGTTGACGAAGGCGCCTTCATTTGTAGATTCTGAAAAAAATTAAGTTTCAACTGCAAAATTAATACAACGTTATTCAAGCTAAAACTTCAGCTTTAGCAAGGGCTGGCTGAGGACCCATAGAATAAACAACAAAAAACCTGCGCTGAATTCCTAGTCGTGTGACTGCATAACATTCAGATTGGTTTTTAAGCACCGGTAATCTTTTTCTAGGGAAGCGAGTTTCTCGGAAAGATAGTTCAAGACAAACTTGCTAGATCTAGATTAGAACCCGACAATGAAACAGCAGCTACTTGGTGTCCCACTAAGTTTTTGTGGGCAAAACTTTTATCGATATTTTGATTTCTATGGACTCAGTGTCACTGCAGGTAGACTGAAGATATTTTAAGCTCTCTAACAAGATCTATTGTGCTGACAGGTCACTGTGTACTCTTCGTCTATGTGAGAGGTTTAAACCTTCCGTATAACTACTGCTGCAGAAGCTCTCACTATAAGAAGAAGTAAGAAACAGTAGAACAGCTTACATCTGCTCTTGAAGAGTTCTCGTGATAAAAACTATTTTTGTGAAATCTAGACTACAGTTTAATTAAAAGTCGAGACAAAATGTCTTATAAATAGATCCCTTTTACCACTTCTCCCAGAAGCTGAGATATTTTTTTATTTGTAGGATTGCTTTCTGCTAGTTTTCAATAAAAAAAACATTTTTTTTTTTAATTTTAAATTTTTTTTTAAATTATAAATTTGCCCACGTTTTCTTTCAATGCCTTGTGGTTTCTGGAAAAATTTTTCTAAAAGTTTCTTCACACTAAGACAACTTTGCTAGAGGGTACTTCACCTCTTCCTTTTTTCAACTTATTCCTACTTCGATGTTCGAAATATTTTTGAAAACTCCTAGTTGAGCTTCCTTCCTAAATTTAAGTGTAAAATCTTTTTCTGACTTTACAATTGTTTGTGTACTTTGTCTCGAAACTTCCGTGGCTTGAAAAGTTTTGAGCTGTAATTTATATTGAAAATATGTCCGAAACTCTACCAGATTCTTGAAAACATATCGTGAGCATCACTAGCGGGAGTCAGAGGAGTGCTAGTTCCCAAGGGGAAGGTCCATAGATAAGAAATTAGTTCGAAAGTCGTGGAAGAGTTTGTATGGTTACCTTCTGACAGCTGCCTTCTGACAGCAGAACTCGAAATCTTTTTTAAAATTTTATTGCTTACGCTATCTAAATTTACGTCCAGAGAAGAGCCTTTATTCTAGTCAATAGTCTTTTCTAAATTTTTTCATGTAAGCAGTCTAGTATTTAGATCTAGTTTAAAGTTTAGTAGGGCCTAGACAAGTGCAATTTATCAAGTAGAATTAAAGTTCTCCTTGTCAACACTTTTCGAACTTACATCTTTCTGTTGATCTATACTCATTATAGAACTGGCATTAGTTTGAAAGGCAAAGCACAGCAACAGTTGCTCATGTAGACCTGTTAATAATTAAAAAAAAAAAAACAGACAAATTTAAAGCTTCAATTTTCTTCCTTCTTCTTTTCTAACTCACCCAAAGGCTGTTTGGCCTCATACATTCCTTCTGTCTCTGTATTGCTAAGCGTTTCAATTCTATACTCCCCATCCTGTACATGTCCGGAACAGCCATTGCCATTTATATCTTGCGATAAATTACATTGAGTTTGACAGGCTGAAGATTTTTTTCCATTCACCACCTCCGTTTCCATATCCAGGACATTATTATTTTCATTTAAACTGAACATTTGATAGAGTTCAAAACTTTTGCCATTTTCCCGGGAAATATGATGTATCACTGGTGTTTCATCTATTTTCGAACCGCTTATAACTGCTATGCGAGTTGGTGTAAATTGACTGTGTGTTAGTTTGGCTTGAAACCACGTGGCCACTAGAACTAGTAAAACTAAAGTGAGTAAAAAACTGACGAATATTTGAAATCGTAATTCTCGCCAATAACTGTAAATGCCCGGCACTGTGCGTACCCGTAACACTTTCACCTCCTGGGCTAATTGTGAATTATTAAATGATTTTAACATTTGAGCATGAGGATCTTGTTCAATGATGTGCTGTACATCCGAGGCTGTACAGGATTTGGGCAGACATTCTCCCATTTGTAATTGAAATTGTAATATTTCAGGCAGTGATAAATTGAATGCTATTACGGCGGTATAGAATTCGAATTCAAAATGTTTACGCTTCTCCGGATCTAGTTGGCGATTAAGTTCATAGCAATTTTGTTTTTGACCCAGCCATTTGTCGTTGCCAAAAAAGATTTGTCCCCTATAGCGGCCAGATGAGTCGTAGGCTAAGAAAAGTTAGTTTAATTTATTTTAAAATTTTTTTAAATTTATATTAAACAGAAATTGAATAAGCCACGACCACTTTTTTTAATTGACGCTTTAATTTTTTTTTAGTGGTCATGGCAAACAATCCTATGTAAAGTTTAAAGAAACGCGTTAAGCTTAAACGCTGTACAAATTTAAAGAGTCGAAACAATTTCGAAAATTTATTTATTTTGTTCGAATTTTCGAAAATTGTTTTACACAAAGGATATAAGTGATTATAGTCAGTTTTTCCGTTTTAATACTAACAACTGTTTCAGTTTTACAGATCTGAAGTACAATTTTGTTAAATATCGTAAAAAAAAAAAATAAAGGGGGTGCCCAAAGAATTAAAATTATTTTTAAATCATTGTAGCAGAATCTTGAAATTTACACAAAGTTTATAATATTATAAGCGTTTTAAATATAAGCGTAAGAAGCATGACATTAAAAATTAAAGGGTGTCCCATACTTAACGTAAATTTTATATATGAAGGTTAATCTTTTAAAGCGCAAAAGAAATTTAAACAGAGTGTGTGCCTTTCATTAACAAAAAAAAAAATTTACAGGGTGCCCCAAAAGATGGATTGATTTGGACATTTATTTTTTATCTCTTAAAACGTAATTGTTAGACATTGCACATTTTTTAAAAAGGATAAAAATACTTTTAAATAAAAACTTAAAGGGTGTCCTATACTTAACGTAAATTTTATATTTGAAGATTTATCTTTCAAACCGCAAAAAAAATTTAAACAGAGTGTGTGTTTTTTATTAACAAAAAAAAAATTTACAGGGTGACCCAGAAGAAGGATTTATTTAGACATTTATTTTTTATCTCTTAAAACGTAATTTTCAGACATTGCACATTTTTAAAAGGATAAAAAAACTTTTAAACTAAAACCTAAAGAGTGGCCCTTACTTAACGTAAATTTTATATCTGAAGGTATATCTTTCAAAGCGCAGAAGAAATTTAAACAAAGTGTGTGCCTTTCATTAACAAAAAAAAAATTACAGGGTGGCCCAAAAGAAGGACTGATTTGGACATTTATTTTTGATCTCCTAAGCCGTAAATGGCACTCATTACACATTTTTTTAAAGTATAAAAAAAAAACTTTTAAAATTAAATCTAAAGGGTGTCCCATACTTAACGTAAATTTTATATTTAAAGGTTTACCTTTTAAAGCGCAAAAGAAATTTAAACAAAGTGTATGCTTTTTATTAACAAAAAACAAAATTTACAGGGTGACCCAAAAGAAGGTTTGATTTAGACATTTATTTTTTATCTCTTAAAACGTAATTTTCAGACATTGCACATTTTTGAAAAGGATAAAAAAACTTTTAAACTAAAACCTAAAGGGTGGCCCATACTTAACGTAAATTTAATATCTGAAAGCATATCTTTCAAAGCGCAAAAAAATTTAAACAAAGTGTGTGCTTTTTATAAACAAAAAAAAATTTACAGGGTGCCCCAAGAGAAGGACTGATTTGGACATTTATTTTTGATCTCCTAAGCCGTAAATGGCAGTTGTCATTACACATTTTTTAAAAGGCTTAAAAAACTTTTAAATTAAAACCTAAAGGGTGTTCCATACTTAACGAAAATTTTATATCTGAAGGTTTATCTTTTAAAGCGCAAAAGAAATTTAAACAAAGTATGTGCCTTTCATTAAAAAAAAAAAAAATTACAGGGTGACCCAAAAGAAGGATTATTTTAGACATTAATATTTGATCTCCTAAGCCGTAAGTGGCAGTCATTACACTTTATTTGAAAGAATAAAAAAAAAACTTTTAAATTAAAACCTAAAGGGTGGCCCATACATGATACGCAATCCTTTGTGAGTGAGCCTGGCATGCACTTGGCTAATTTATTTGTTTGGCTTCAATATTATAGTACTCACCTTTTTGGGCCCAATTATAGTTGCCATGCAGGGCCGTTAAATAGGCCTGCAATTCCAAACCACAGCCAGTAGAAACTTTATTTCTAATATCAGATGGCTGCCAATAAAAATGATCATATAAATTGGTTAATATTTGAAAAACGTTGGTCATTTGCTGACTTTCAGCGGTGGCATTATGCTCTGCATTATCGACAGCAGTTAGATAATGATTCAAACTATTGTGATTGTTGAGGCCCTTGTGTAAATCCTCATGCTTCATTAGTTCACGGCCTTTTTTTGTAGATTTTGATTTTAAGATCTTGAAAATATGAGGACTTACAGCTTCCACATATGAGGAGGAGGAGGCTGGTTGATTAGAAGTTAATGGACTAAGTGTAGAGCTAGCAGTAACGGTACTAGGGCCAGCAGTCGTTGATTTAATAGTGGAATCTAGTGTTGTGGTTACAAAATCCACCTGAACATTAAGATCATCCTGCAAGGTGTCTGAATCTGGCGCCTTCAAAACATCAGTGTAGGTTAAAGTGGAAACATCTGCTAAATTCGTGGAATCTCTTAGCAATAATTTCTCTTCGGCACTTAAATCTTTTTTCTTAAAAGCTTCATGCTCTAAATCCTCCAAGTCGCCCAAATTAAAATCAAATATAACAGGATGCAAATCCAAATCCTTAATAGACTTTGATTTCTCTAAAGTTGAAGATGATTTTTCAAAAGCTGTATACGGCTTCTTTTTTAACGGCTTCAAAGGTAAAATTTCCGGATTGAGAGGTTTATCTTTTTTGGTCGAAAAGCCCTCTTCATGGACTTCATGTAAAATTGTTATATTAGCCGTTGCAACCAAAGTGTCAGGCGTAGTTAAAGTCAAGTTATTTAATTTATTGGCATAAAATGAAGGTAAATGGCAAAGCAGCAGATTGATGGCTAAGCTAAGTGTTAGTAAACTGTATCTTAGCTTTTTCAGAAACATGTTGGTTTAAAGATTTCCCAGAGTTTTGGTTTTAATCCTTCTTTATAAGCTCGTCTTTTTTTTTTGGATTTTGTGAAGTTTGATTTTAATTTTGTATTATTTTTGATGGAAATTTAAAGAGTTTTTTAAACTTTTCGCATTAAAGTCACACATTTTCTTTAAGGTTGTTGTCTGTGATAAAAGTCTTTAATATATGAAAATAAATTGTATTTTTAGCAAATTAAAATCTTATTGTTTTATCTTTTTTATATATTTAATTTACTTTTTTTACAAAAAAAAAGTCTAAGAAAAAAATAAAATAAAAAAATAAAAATATAAATAAAAAATGGCAACACTGTACAGTGTTATTTAAATATGATTTCGGCAAAGAATATTTTAAACTTGTTTTAAAGCTCAGCAGCAAGAAATTAATCAACAAATAGACTCTTTACAGCAAAAGAGTCATAATTAAAGTCAGGTGCGGTCAGATTAGTCAAATATTTGACCACTACTTTACAAATGTTTAATAAATCTTTCCTGACACGTGTCATAACGAATGTCGATGTCTAATATAATTAATATGATATCACACATTTTATATTGAGTAGGATCTTATATTTCTTAAAAAGTGTCTAAGTAGGGCGACATGGTTTTTCCCATAATTTAGTGGTTACATCTTTTTGGTCAAATATTTGACTTATGCGACTGTACGAGGGGTGCTTTATATTTCCGGCCTAATAGTGAAAATGCGAATATTTATACTCAAAAATGGTTTTATTGTTTTTCAAAGGATTCTCCAGCATGATTTATACACTTTTGCATGTGCTCAAACCAGTTGTCAAAGCACTTTTTCCACTCTGATTGAGACACCTCTAAAACATGGTTTTTGAACACATCAACAGCTTCTTCTGGCGACGAAAATCGTTGACCAGCAATTTTTTCTTGATGTGCGGAAACAAGAAGAAGTCATTAGGTGCCAAGTCAGGGCTGTACGGCGGATGACCCATTAATTCGACGTTTTGGCCGATCAAAAACGCTCTGGTTTGAGCCGATGTGTGAGAGCTCGCATTGTCATGGTGAACAATGATTCGTCTTCTCTTGTTGGTTTTTCGAATTTCTCCAATGACTTCAGGCAAAAAAATTTTAGTGTACCACTCAGAAGTGACCGTCCTACGTTGCTCAAGCGGAACAGTCGCCACATGACCAGTTTTGCCGAAGAAACAGGCGACCATTTGCTTCAAAGTGCTTCTTCCACGAACAACTTTCGTTGGATTTTGCTCGTCTTTGAAGACCCACACGGTCGATTGTTGTTTCGTTTCGAGCTCATACGCATAGATCCATGATTCGTCACCTGTGAGGATCTTATAAACGTCTTTTAAAGCACCGCAATCGTATTTTTGCAACATTTCTTTGCACCAATCGACACGAGCCTTTTTTTGAGCGACTTTCAAATTGTGCGGGATCCAACGAGAACAAACCTGTTTTACGGCCAGGTGTTCATGCAGTATCGAATGTATGCTGGTGGAAGAAATTTCCAAGGATGTCTCTATCTCTCGGTATGTCGCATGTCGATCTTGCATTATGAGTTCACGCACGGCATCAATGTTCTCTGGCACAACAGCCGTTTCTGGACGACCTTCACAGAATTCGTCTTTGAGCGAGCTTCGGCCACGATTGAATTCATTATACCAATTTTTCACAGTGTTATAGGATGCTGCTTCATCGCCATACAAAGATTTAAGTTCATCAATGCGCTCTTGTCGTCATAATCTACGTCGAAAGTTGTAAAAAATTATGCCACGAAAATGTTCACGAGTTAATTCCATTTTTTTCTATATTATTTTTTTCAAGTCACTGTAAACAACACAAATAATGGTCGTACGTCAAAACGTTTTTAAGTACGATTATGCTTAAAAATGACAAACTTTCCAATCGAAATGTCAGATTGCACTTGGCAGCACTCAGTGTTGCCAGGCCAAAAATATATATAGCAGCCCTCGTACCTTAACAGTTTTAAGTTTTTGAGTTATAAGTGTGAAATATTTTTTTGGTGATAGTTATCTGCCTCTAATAAATAAAACTATTTATATGGATTTTAAAGTTTGCAAATTTAAAAATAATTTTTCTTTGTACGTACTTTTGAGATATGACACTTTTGCAGCAAAGGCCAAAAAAATTTTTTTTAATCTTAAAACTGATAATGAAAAATATTCTTTTAAGGTAATAAATTGTTTTTTTTTTGATATCCTTTTAACGTTTTAACTAAAACTTTTAGATCATCCGACAAACCGACATTTAAAAAATTTTGCTACACAAAATATTTTGTTTGGAAATTTGGCTTTTTAATCAGCAGCAATTACAAAATAATTAGGAATTTTAATTAAATGATTTCTTATTTTTCCTTAACTACTATTTGATGATCTTCCGACAAAACCGACAATTCAACATACAAGCGAAGAGTAAAAACAAGGCTAAAAAGAAAAACCAAATTTAACTTAAAATAATTGTTTAATTATAAGCTTAACAATACTTTTAATATTCTGACACGTTTTTGCTAAATAAATTATTTTAAAGGTCATCCGACAAACCGACATTTTTTTAAACTTAAAAAGTAGTAAAAATTTTTCAGCTAAAACAGAAAGAAATTTTAATTTTTAAATAATTTTATAGACATTTTTTTCTAAGCTGCAATTTGACAGTCACCCGACAAACTGACATTATATTAAAATTAAAAAAAAAAGATAATAATTTAATCTTATCTCTCATATATGAATATATTTTAGTAAAAGTATTTAAATGGAAATATGGTCCGACAAAGTTTTGTGTTTTAATATTTAAAAACAACAAATATCTTTAAAAAAATAGACAACCAATTTATTTTTAATTTTATTCTCCAGTTTACTTCAAATATTTTAATTATAATTTTTATTTATTAATTTTTTAAAAATTTTTTTGTTATTTGTTTGAGCTTAACGTGATTTAAATAAAGGAAATCGTTATTTTATTAAGCATCCGACAAAAAGACAAATATTTTGTTTTAAGCAAATTTTCTCTTATAACTATTTTTAATGAATAATTTAAGTCCTTGAGGTTAAAATCATGGCTAACAAACACTTTTAGTCAATGTCCGATAAACCGACAGTTTTGTTTTTTTTTTTAATTATTTTTTAAATTTTCTATATATTTTTATAGAAATTATATTATATTTTGCTTCAAATTGTTTAACCATATTTTTTTATTTGTAATTATTTGAAATAATTTATTTATAAACCGACAATTTAATATTTGCTGCTATTTTTGTTCATAAACAAAATTAAGATTTAAAATTGTTCTTGAATTTTAATATTAAAATATTGTGTTTGAGTTAAATGTGATTTAAATAAAGAAAATCGTTATTTTATTAAGCAACCGACAAACAGACAAATATTGTGTTTTAAGCAAATTTTCTTTAAAATTAATCTTAATAAATTATTTGAATTCTTTGAAGGTTAAGAGGTAGTTTATAATCACTCTTACGCATTGTCTGATAAACCGACATTTTTGTTTTTTATGAATTATTTTTTAAATTTTCCATTTTTTGTAGAAATTGAACGCCAGTTTTAATTTTACATTAAAATACTCTTTTCGAATTTAAACGGTAATTTTTTAAATCTCCGACAAACCGATAAAATATTTAACTTTTAAATTGGGAAATCTAAATGCCTGAATTATAATTTCATTGCATAAAAACAATTTTAGTTTTTGTCCTTTAGACCGACATATTTTGTTTACGTTATTATTTTCAAATATTCCTCAATTTTCTTATAGAAGTTTAACACCATTTAAATGTTTACAGGGTTTTTTTAATTTGTTTTATTTTTATTTGTTATCTTCTTCTTGAAATATCTGCCTTTTTAATTTTATTTGTTTAATTTATTTTTATTTTTTTTTTATTTAATTTATTTTGTCATTTTATTTCCTTGTTTATATTTTCATGTTAAAAAAATGCTTCCAATTTTGTTGTGTGTATGTTTTTGCTTTTATGCGTTTTTCTTAACATTTTCATTTTAAATCAGGTCTTTATCATCATGCAATAAGTATGAAAGCTGCCTTCCATTAATGAGATGCACAGTTTTACAAAAATAATTTTTTTTACTTTATTGTAAATTAAACCACAGTAGGGATTCGAATCGCAATTAGTTCAATTAAGAAAAAATATATAAAACTGAGAGCAATTACTCCCTGTAGATGAGTGAATACCCCTATTTGATTCCCCAATGTATCTGCCTGTTGTAATGTTGAGTTTTATTATGTATTTTACACACTTTTATCCATTATGATCTCTTTAAACACTGGCTACCACAACAAAAACAACCACAACAATAACCTGAAAAATGAAACCTGACCCAAAATAACCTGTTTATTGTCAAAAACAAAAACAAAAAAAAAAACATTTTTACAATTTTGCACTCGTAATATGTTGCATTATGTGGAATTTGTAAAAATGAAAACAAGACACAACATAAAAACACACAAACCAGACTCAAATACAAAGCCTAAAGATCTATTAAATCATAAACAAAAATTAAAAACAAAAACAAAAACATTTGGATGAACATGTAATTAAAAGCTAAAAAATTGTCTGCTGTAATACATTTTCCACTTTATAACTTTCAATTACTTTCTTTTCAGCTTGTTTCTGTTTTTGTTTCTGCTTCTCTTTAAAGAAACAGTTTTTGAAATCATTTTTTTTAAATCATTTTAATTTCGTTGACTTTGATTTTTATAAATATTTAATCATGAATTTTAATTTCATTGCCTTTCTTTCCTTTTCTTTTTACTTTCTTTATGCGAAAACAGGATTTTATTTTGGGTGCATTTAAGAGGAAACTAAAGTTGTGGGGATGTTAAAAATTAATTTCATTCATTATGTTACTGGTAAAATTGTTATATAATTCAGATAAGTTAACACTTGAAAAGCAGGTTTTAAATGACAACTAGGAAAGGTAAATTAATTGATGGATAGATAAATAAATAAATACAAAAACAACGGGAAAGATAGATAAATGCAAAATATAGAAATATTTAATAAGATAAACAAACAATAAAATAGATAAATAGACAGCAGAACAGAAGGATATAGGAAAAAAAATTATCACTCAAGACAATTCAGTGGTCACAGGGTATTTTGGGGATTTTTTTTTTTTGAACTCAGGGAATCAGTTATTTTTATTAGAAATGTTTAAAAATTTTTTTCTTTGCTTTAAATAAAAGATTTTAACCCATTAAAATTACACATAATTTTTTATTTCAAATGGAATTTTTTAGTATTTTCAAAAAAAAAAAAAATGGTAAGACTGGTTTTTGGAGGCTAAAAATCTACAGGGAACGCTGTCCAAAAATTAGAGAGAGCAAGTAATAGTGCTATATTTGACCATGCCGCATCTTACAAACCCTTCACTCTGTATGTAAATCTGGTTAAGTGAAGTGCCTCTAAAAAAAACAAAAGTAGAGGGTAACAGAGCATTAAAAAATAAAAGAAAACAAAATTACATAAAAATGCGATCGGCTTTTAATGTGTTAAGCATTAAAAAAATGATATTTTCTGAAAGATATCTTTAAAAGCTTAAAAAAAATATGGTGCACAGCCGTATTTTTCTATGAAACGGTCAGAGGCTCAAAATTCGGAAAATATGTGCGAAGGCCAATTTTTTCACTTGATGTTTTTTTCTTATTTTTTAATTCTCTATCGCCCCATACATTTGTTTTTTAATGAGAGTTACTTCACTTAACTAGATTTGTTTCAAATAATATAGAACAGGGGTACTCATCAAATTCCTGCTCACGGACCCCTAGTAAAGTAATTTTTTTCGCGGACCCCTCTGAAACTCAAGTTCAAAATAAAACTTTAATTATTGTTGAAAACACTGTTTTTTCGGAAGATTGCTACGGACCCCCAGGGGTCCAGGGACCCCCATTTGAGAACCGTTGATATAGAAATATTAGAAGCAGGTCCGCTGCGTCAAAGGACATGAACCGATCTTCTTAATTTTCAATAGGAAAATTTTCGAAACTATGTCTGATCGATTGACGTATTTAAATTTTCTCAAGCACATCTAGGGCCTTAGCAAAGTTAATTTCAACTCGAACATGGACTGTGAGAGGGACAGACGGACATCGCTCCGTAGACTTTGCTATGCATAAGAAGTCAACATTTATATACTTTTACAAATTGGTTACAAATGGAATGACACATTTAAATATTCCCTTTTTGCGCCTGTGTTGAAGGATATAAAAAAAAAGAACAATGATAGACAGTGAAATGTTTGGATATCTCGAGATCATCGTGCTTAACAGAGAAAGTCCACTAACATTTGGCTCTAAGATTACACAGCTAAAGAATGAGAGTTTGGTTTACTAGGGTGCATCTGCACGACTATTCCGGTAAGCTGGGGTATAACCTGCAGCCCGGCTATATCGAAAGGAAATGTAGTCGGTGTGTCAGTCACCTACTGGTCCGTGTGAAGAAATTAGTCCTTCCCGGACACCTAATCGATACGCAGGGCAGACTAGCAAGATTCCTATTCCCCATGAACCGTAGACGTTGCTTAACCATCGCAGGACAGCAGCATCTCCTTTTTCTCATCCTGTTAGCTTCTGTAGTAATCTTTTCAATAAAATACTTAACGTCTGACATTAGCCTTTCAGGCTCCCGTTATTACGGTCACAACATCACAAAGTTGCCGGCTTAGGGAGGCAGGCCACAAAATGTTTAAAATTGCCCATTTAGGCACTAGTAGAATTTCATAAAAATTTAATAGACTTTAAAATTGTTTTTAAATGTTCAGTTATTAAATCCTTTTATTTCACTAACACCACAAAAAAACTCAACATATTTTAATAATTTTTTTTAAGTTAAATCCTTTTATAATAATTATTTTCTTTT
The DNA here is from genome assembly GCA_937654795.1 of Cistogaster globosa. Lineage (NCBI taxonomy): Eukaryota > Metazoa > Arthropoda > Insecta > Diptera > Tachinidae > Cistogaster > Cistogaster globosa. The sequence goes on from OW569406.1 coordinate 8,041,944, forward strand.
TATTAATTTATTAATATATTTTTAAATTTAATGTGTTGTCATTTAAGTTATTGATAAATTAAAACTCCTAAAAATATGCAATGTTTTTTGTTTATAAATTTTTAATATTTAGGTTAGTGAAGGTAATTGTTTGGCTTGCTGTTGGTTGTTAGTTTTGTTTTCTTCGTTATAAATAATGACTTTTAGCGACGCCATTCAATAAGCCACTGCCTGGTTACAGTTAAACATACTTTAGGGCAAAAATTAAAAACTATTTTGCTGTTTTAATATTAAAAATAAGAATAATATAAGATTTGGTATACTTTTGATTTAATATTATAATTGTAATGATTGTATAGTATAAAACCTTGATTTAAAAATATCATAATAATTGAAGCATACTTTCAGGAGGGATAAAATATTAAACAAAGGTTTTTAGTTTTCATTTGGCTATAAATGTTTAAAATGCGTTTTAAAGTGCTGCTTACTTCATTGGCTTTTAATAAATTTAAGCATTAAATTTTATCTAATAAATAATTAAAGCATACTTTAAGGATGAGAAAGAAATTTTTAAAACCGGTCTAATTTAATTTTTTCTCTAAGAATATAAAAAATTTTTTATTGAAGTTGCTTAAACGCTTCAATTTACTTCCTTTCTGGTTAACAAGCGTTTGAAAAATTTTATAGCCCATAACGCAGATGTTCTATCCCAGTCGCAAAGCTAACTGACCCAGTCCAACAATTTGGGAATATCTACTTTTATTTTATTACAAAACAATAACAACAAGAAGCATTAAACTATTCATTCATTTAAAAAAAATTTCCAAATGAAAAATAACTGGATTTCGAAATTTTAGCAAAATATTTTCCTGTTTTGTTTGGCAACAACAAACACTTGCCAACAATATCCAGCCACATTAATGCCTATAAACGTATTTTAATGTAGATTTTGAATGTGTAGTACATTCCAAAAGTATGTGGCAATATGTGGCAGCAGCAACATTTGAAACATGTTATGTGAGTCCAACTACTAAAAGCAACTAAAGAAAATGTTTTATGGACAAAACAAACAATATAAATAAATGTTACATAACTTTTAATGGAGCCACAAAATACAAAGAAAAACTTTGTTAAAATTAAAAAAAAAATTAAAATTAATTTAAAAATGAACAGAATAAAACTGATAGAGAATTAAGCAACGAAAACATTATCTCAATTATATGACAAATTATTTACAAAATTTCACATTATTAAAAAAATAAAAAATAAAAAAAAATTAAATCGTAAAATTTTGGCGATTAAAAAAATTGTTTTTTTCAAAGCAGTCCTAGCAACGAACATTAAGAATTTAAATATCGTAATTATTTTAATACTGCAGCACTTTAAAAGCATATGGTAATTTAAATAACGAAAAAATAAAAAAAAATAATTTATTTTTTTTAAAGAAAATTTTTGCAAAAATTTCTAATATCGTAAATTTTTTTCAATTTATATTTTAAAATTTAATAATTTACTTGAAATTTCTTCTAAATATATTTTAATTAAAAATTCAATTTTCTTTCCTAATTAAAATATGCCTTAAAAATTGGTTTTCTTAACAATTTGCTTATATCGTAAAATTTTTTTTACTATTTTGAACATTATTTTAAGCTTGCTTAAAAGCTTACCTACTTTCATATCTTCTTCTTTTAGAATATAAATATATGCATATATTTTTTTCAATATACGATAGAAAATTTTAGTACCGTAAATCTAGTTAAAAAAAATTATGTATAAACCTTTAAAAACAGTTGTTTCAAAATCATTCTCGAATCGGTCATTGATAGCTGCTTAGTTTATAAATATCCCACTTTAATTCTAGAATTTTTTTATAAAATTCGTAATTTTTTTTATATCGTAAAAAATTTAAAAATTTCTTTTAACAAATTTTAAAAATTTCCTTAAAGCATTAATGTAACTGTTACATTTTATTCTAAAAGTTACAAAAAATTTTTCAAAATTTTTTAAGAAATTAAAATTTAATCGTCAATATCGTAAAATAGTTTCTTAAAATATAACGCAAAAACTTATGCTATAAATTTATTGTCAATATTATCATCCATAAAAGATTATTAAAAAAATTTTGATTCTCTTGTGTAATAAATTTTATATTATATCGTAAAAATTTTTTAATAACGTTTAATATTTTAAATATTAGATGTTTTTATAAAAACCGTACCATAATAATAAAAGAAAATAAATAAAATAATTTTTCCTAGCTTTTCTTAAAGTTAATATTAGGAATTTTATATCGTAATGATTTAATAAAATTTTTAAAATCTGCAAAATAAATCTAAATAAATATCGTAAAAACTTTAAAAAAATTTATTTCCTTCATAAGTTTAAACATCAATAGCACTGATCTTAAGGACTTGTATGTTTCTGCTTGAAATATTTTACTATAATGTTATCGTTTTTTTTTAATATCGTAAAAATATAATTTTTCTTTTGTTATAGAAAGTTTGAATTCCGTATCATTTATTTTAATTTGCTATCGTTAAAATAACACTGAAAGTGTCGTAAAATAAAATAGTTACATTGAAAACTAAAAAAAAATTTAAGTGTTTTTGGTTTACGATAATAAAAGTAATCTTTAATTTCATTCTAAGGTATTGCCGTTATTATAGTTTCAGACAAGTAGTTTTTATTATCAAAATATTTTAAAATTATAAGTGCTTAATCGAATATCGTAAACTGTTTAGTAATATCGTAAAAATTTTTAAAATCAAAATTTGTTAAATAAAATTAAATATTCATAAAACGTCAAATCTTGCAATATGCAGAATTGTATTTTTATTATCGTAACCACTTATATCACAAAATTAAAGAATTATTAGAACTTATCCAAATATCGTAAAATGCTAAAAATTAAATTTTTGGTTTTATTTTATTAAATTTCAATAGTTCTTTAATGTACGGTATTAAAAATATTAAATCATATTTTTCTAATATAATTGTTTTTTAAGTATCGCATAAAAATATTTTTAAACAAAATTTTTTAATATCGTAAAAAAATTATAAATATCGTAAAGAATTTTTTTTGGAAAAAGTTTTTAAATCAAAAGTTGCTTCAATAAATAGTATAATCTGGTTATATATAATAACGCAATTTTTCAAGATTTGTAAAACACTGCAACATATCGTAAAAGGTAAAAATTTAAGATTTTCGCATGTATAAATATGTATATGCATGTATAAATATGTAGTTAATGTCCGTAGAATATTAAGTTTTAAAATTTTTGTTTTTATTTCCTTTTAATCCTTAAATAATTTATTTACGATATTTAAATATAATATTTTTATTTTATTTTTTTTTTTAATTGTGAGTATTTTACAATTAGTTATTTTTATAAAAAATGTTTTAAATGTTTTAAAATATTTTTACTTTTAATATCGTATTTTTTAATATCGTAAAAATTTTTGTTTATGGATAAATCCGGTTATAATTAAGATTTTCTAGTTTTTGAAATATCGTAAAGTTTCCTTAAGTCATAAATTTTTAATTTCACTTTGTAAAACGAATAATCTTTTTAATTTAAAAAGCTTGATTGCAGTTTGTCATAGGAAGTTTTTTAGATTTCATAAATTTTTTCACTGCAGCAAATTAAAATTACGATATAGGTGTTTATATTTGGCTTAATAAAAATATGAGTCTTAAATGTTTATTACAACACATTTGAAAAAAATTTTAATTTGTTACTATTATTGACTCTTAAAATTTATTAATCTGCGGTTTATTTTTAATTTCCTTTTGTTATTGTATTCCTTGCTTAACAGATGCAGTTGGCAATTTTTATTATTATTTCTATTTTTGGTTTCTTTGATATCTATAGATAAAAACGTTTTGATATTTATTAAAAATAATTTTATTTGTTGATTTTGTTTATGATTGGTTTTTTGTCGATGCAATTTTTTTCTCTGTTTTTAAGTTGAAGTGTATTTTTGCAGACTTTTGGTTATTAGAAGTAAAACCACATGTTACGCAATAGACCAGTAAATTTTGTGGAAACTTAAATTTGTTTTAAAATTTAAGACTTTTGATTTAATTCTTTTATATTTTTAAATATACTTTACAATCCTGCTTGAAAAATTGTGTTTTTTTTTGAGGACTTCAAGAAGCTTCTTAAGGATTAAGACAAATTGTTTGCGAAGGCGTATGATTGATTTTAATTTGGAGCTCATTTCTGAAAATCGTTAGTAACTTTTTTATTTGTCCCACTATTCATAAAACTTAAAGTGTTTTAAAACACCAATGAGTCATAATTTTTGTTCCAAAACGTTTTTATATTTTCAAGAAATTAACGATGGTAAAATATTTAAAAGTTGCGTAATCAATCGTTATTTTTTCAGTTTAAAAATTTATTTTATTTCTTAAAAAACTTTTTGCTTAAACACTGACCATTAATTACTTATATAATAAGACCTGTTTTTAAAATTTTTTTTTTATGTAACTATTTTATTAAAACAATATGATTCAGCATTTCTTTTCATAATAAATTTTTTTCAATTTTTTTTTTAATAAATTTTATTTAAATTCATTAAATTTCTTTAAATCACTTTTAATTACTTCATTTATTTTTTCCAAGAAAATAATATTTTTCAACACTTTATTATATTTTTTGTTTATTACCAGAACCTCCGTTCGCTTGAAAGTAAAAACCGCAACTGATCATGCGCATTGACTTAAATATTCGCAATAGGCCTGTGTGCATTTAGCTAAAGTTGAGCAAAAACCAAATTAAAAAAAGACTTCAAATCAAAACTCAAGTAAAAACCAAATGCAGCCAGCCAACGTTTAAATGTACAACTAAGAAAAAAAACGAACAACAAAATAATAAACAGGCTAAAAGTCCATTCATTCAACATGTTGCACAAATTTACAGAAAAAAAAAAAAAAATTAATAAAAAACTTAATGAAATAAATATACTTTGCCAAACACATAAACAACAAAATTGCGTTAAATATTGAAGCAGGTTTTTGTTGCATTTGAAACCGAAATCCACTTTATGATTTTTTTTAATATTTCTTTTTTATTTGTAGCAACAAATTTAAGTGAAGACATTTAATTTTGTCTTTGTTTTCCTTAACAAATTTTTAACAGAACTTAAAATTAAGTTGGGGTATTTTTTCAAGTTTTTAAAAAATAATTAAAAGCAGTCGGTCTTGTAAAATTGGAAAATTTTTTAATATCGTAATATTTATAGCAAAATTTCTAATAATCTTTGATATAAATGTTTAAAGTCTAATTTTACTTAAAATAATTTTGAAAAAAAATTTTATATCGTAAAAAATTCAAAATAATTTTTTTAATAACGTAAAAAAAATTTTAGAAATATTTTTGATAAAAATTTTTAAAAAATATAAATGTTTCGTTGAGTTTTTTTAAAATATATTTTATGTAGTAAAAAAACACTGAGGCAAATTTTCTAAAGCAAAAATTTAATATCGTAAAGCTCAAAAAATTAAGATCCAAAATATTTTTAAAATAATATTTAATATTGTTAAGGTATTAATATTATGGAAATTTTTATAGAATCTCTCAATAGCCTAAAAATTTCAAAGAAATTAACCAAATAGTTAAAATTTCTTAATATCGTAAAAAAATTATTGCAAAAATAAAAAGACTCATGCAAATCTCTTAAACAAAAAGAACACTTTTAACCATAAAAATTAACATTTCTTCTTAAAAATTGTAAATATATGCAGTAATCTTAAATTTAATAAAAAAATTTGTATCGTATTCATTTTAAGAAAAATTTTTAATATAAAGTATAGAATTTTTCAATATCTTAAATTTTGAAATAAAAATTAACAACATTACGTAACATACGTATTTCTATATTGAATATTTTAAACATTTTTAAAAATTTTTAATATCGTATATATTTTTAGAAAATCTTGGGAACTTCTATTGAATTTCTTTTTGCAGAAATTACCGTACTCGTAAGATCATAAAATATCCTACAGAAATTTTTAGGAACAAAAATCCTGTTATGAAAATTTCTATTTAAACTTTTATTATCGTAAAAATTACTAAGGTTATATTTAAATATCGTAAATATTTTTTATAACTTATGTAAGTATTGCACAATTTTCAAAAAGATGTTTACAGATAAAGATAAAAAAATCTTTGTATGGTTAAACTTGAATAACGTAAATTTTATGACTAAGTTAAATTTTGCTAATATCGTAAAAATTCTAAATAAAATTTTTTCTTTCCTTAAATTTTTTATCAACTACTAAAGATATCGAAATATTGATAAAACTTCCTATCATTACAATTTTAATAAAGGCATCCTTATATTCAGTAGAACGTTTTTAAAAATGTTACGGTATTATAATTTTGTTTTTATTTTTCAGTATTTAAAACTCTTACTTCAAATTAGAGAATGTTAGCTGTTTTCTTCTGAATACTTTAATTTTTTTTTTTAACTTTCAGGTCATATGAAAAAGTTTTTACGATATTTATAATTTTTTTTTAGAACATTTCACAAGATTTAAAAATTTTTAATGCATTATCTTTATATCGTAAAATGTTTAATGCAACGTTCTTGATTTCTGAAAATGCCTTTGAAAAATTATCAATATCTAAATTACAAAAATATGTGTTAAAAAAACATATCTTTTAGAAAAAACACCAATTTTTCAAAAAAAAAAAAAAAAATTAACAATAAAAAATTAGGAAAATAAAATAGATTTTGTTTTTTTCTAAAACAATCTATTATATTAAAATTCTGAATTCTTTCAAACACATTTTTTTTTTATAATATACCGTTAATACGATCTTGTAATATCGAGTAAAGTAAAATTATCATTTGCTTTAAATTTTGGTCTAAAATCTATGAAATTTTAACAATTTTATTATTTTTGTTGTTGTTGTTGTTTTTAATTTAAAATCGTCTTTATAAAAAAAAAATAAATAAAACCAAAGGTGGATCAATGATATTAAATTCACAAATACTGTTCAAAAGTTCTTGATTTCCAGACCATCAGTGAGTCAGGTTATTTAATGCAAAAAAAATTAATTAACAGATTTTATAGTTTGAGCAACAAATAATAATTCTTTGAGTTTTTTTAAACATTTTAATGCATAAATTTTAAAATTAAAATTAAATGAATTTTCACATTCAAACACACAATCAAACAAATTCCACTTGCTGACCTTCTTTGGGGTTCTGTTCTAGAGAAAAAGATCATTCAACTTCTTTTGAAATGAATGTTACATGAACGGCATTGAACCCAAAATGATAGTGAAGTTTGGTGGCAGCGTGGATACTTTTCATTTTTTTTCCAACATGCAGGATGAAGTTGTATTTGTTGTGTTGTTTATTTTGTTGTCTTTAATACAAATCAAACAAGGTTTTGTGTATGAAAACCTCAATTAATTTTTGTAGAATTTTCCTTGATATTCTAGAAATCGATTTGAAACTAGAAGTTAAACGTTAAATGCAGAACATAAATTAATTATTCAAAAATAAAACTAGTTTTTCTTAAAAATTTTACAGTTTTAAAAATAATATAATTTTGTTAGTTAAACTGCAATTAATTTGCAATTAAAAATATTTTGTTACAAATAAACATTCGTTGCATGCAACCCAAAATGTAAGACCAATCTACATAATTTTCCTTTTAAAAAAAAGTGGGCGGGGGGGGGGGGCAATGGAAAAAGCAAATTAAAATCACGGTAGTTAAACTGAAAATAATTAAAATAAATAACTTTTCCATGGAAAACAAAATAATCGACGAGCTTTTCTTGCTAAAAATTAAAAACCTAAAGTCATTAATAACTCAGGTTTCTGTAAAAAATTAAATCGTTAATAACAATTTTAAGTGAAGTTATTGAACAGTGTTCAAAAAAAAAAAAAAAAAAAAAAAAAACTAAGGCAATGGATAAACTTTTATAGAAGACTTAAGTTATCGATAATTTTTTTTAACGCTATCGATAAATTTTTCAAGAGAAAACTTAAAAGATCAACAAATTTTAAATAGAAAACTAAATTGATCAATAGCTAATATTATCGATGACTTTTATATCAAAAATAAAAGTTATCGATAACTTATATATCGAAAACTTATATTTTGATCTTTTTAATAGAAAATAAAAATTATCAAAAACTTTTCTACGAAAACTAAAATTTTGCTATCGGAAACTAAAACTATCGATAACTTCTTTATCAAAGTCTTAAAATATCGATACATTTTGTATCAAAAATTGAGGTTATCGGTAACCAATTTATCGAATATTAAAGTGATTAATTACTAAGGCAATGGATAAACTTTTTATAGAAGACTTAAGTTATCGATAATTTTTCTTTAAAACTTAAAGCTATCGATAAATTTTTCAAGAGAAAACTTAAAAGATCAACAAATTTTAAATAGAAAACTGTATTAATCAATAGCTAATATTATCAATGACTTTTATAACAAAAATAAAATGAAAGTTATCGATAACTTATGTATCGAAAACTTATGTTTTGATCTTTTTCAAGAAAAAAAAAATTATCAAAAACTTTTTTAAGAGAACTAAAATTTTTCTATCGGAAACTAAAACTATCGATAACTTCTTTATCAAAGTCTTAAAATATCGATACATTTTGCATCAAAAATTGAGGTTATCGGTAACCAATTTATCGAATATTATATTATTATATATTTCAAATTTTAAATAGAAAACTGGATTGACTAATAGCTAATATTATCGATGACTTTTATATCAAAAATAAAAGTTATCGATAACTTTTTTATCGAAAACTTATATTTTGATCTTTTCCATAGAAAAGAAAAATTATTTAAAACTTTTTTAAGAAAACTATTGAAAACTAAAATTATCGATAAGTTCTTTTTCAGAGACTTAAAATATCGATAAATTTTCTATCGAAAGTTGAGGTTATCGGTAACCAATTTATCGAATATTAAAGTGATTTATTACTTTTCTATAGAAAATTAAAATTATCGATAACTTTTTTTATTGAAAATAAACGTTATCGGTAACTTATCTATAGAAAATCGAAATAATTGATAACTTTTTTATAGAAAATTTAAATAAGCGATAATTTTACTATAGTAAATTGAAATTATCAGTAACTTTTCTTTAGAAAACTAAAACTATCGATAGTTTTTCTATAGAAAACTATAATTTAAGGTGTTTTTGCTTAATAGTTAACGAAAACTGATGAAACCGACAGGTTGTACAGTAATTAAATTTTTAATTATTTGAAATAAAACATTTTAATTGTTTTTTAGATTTTAATATATAAACATGACCTTAAGCCGGACAAAATCTTGTCACCTGTAAACTAAAATTTTCGATTTTTTTCTGTGGAAAATAAAATAATCAATAACTTTTTTTTTAACTAAATGAGAAAGTTATAATTATCGATTATTATGTTAATTCACAACTTTTTTGTAGAAAACTAAAATTATCAATTGGTTTTCTATAGAAAACTAAAATTATCGATAAGTATTTTACAGAAACTAATATTATTGAAAATCTGCAATAGAAAACTTAAAATATCGATAACTTTTTCAAAGAAACATTAAATGATCGAGTACTTTACTATAAGAAAAAACTAAAATATTGTTAAATTGTGCATAAGAAACCAAAGTTATCGATGTCTTTTTATATGAAAATTAGACAAGTAAAGTTATCGGTGATTTTTTTACAAAAAACGAATACTTCTCAATAGAAAAACATAAGTTATCAATAGATTTTAAAGAGCATATCGAAAATATATTTAAATAAATAAGTATCGATCCAATTAAAAAGTTTTTGGATAACAAAATAAAATTATCGGTAACCCTTTAGGGGTAATCAATATAGAATAGTTATCGTTAGCATTTAAGTAGAAAAACTTTTGATTTTGTTTGAATTAAAAGTTGATAATATTGAAAAAAATCGATAATTAAAAGTTAGATAACGATAAAAACCATGCGTTACCAATATCAGCAAGCAAAGTTATCGATTTTCATAGAAAGTGGATGTCAAAAACTTAATTTATTAAGTAACAGATAAAATGTGTACAGATTTTTAAGATTCTCGATTTGTTTACAATATAAAAGTAAATTTATCGATAAACATTTACTAGCAAATCCTATAAATTATATAATAACAGAAGCAACTTATTTCATCGATAAATTTATAAAAAGACAAGCAGTCGGTGGTTATATTTATTATAAAGCAAAGCTGTTGATGCGTCTATTTATAGATTATCGATTAGTTGTTTAAGCTATACAATCGATAAAAGGCTCAAGTAATCATTAAGTTTTGTTATCGATAACCTTTCTGGGATACTAATAAGTTATCAAAGATTTCTATATAATAAAATAGCTAAGCTATCGATATCTTTTCTATAGAAGAGTAAATGAATGGAAACCTTCTTTGTTAAAAATCGCTAGATTTCTGCACAAAAGTCAAGTTATCGATAACTATTACAGCAAAGTTAAGTTATCAATATCTTTCTTAAGCAAAGATTTATATTTAAATACTTGTTTTGCTAAAAAACATTTTTTGGAAAACAAAATACTCATCTCTATGTTGTTATCGATTAACATTTTCGATATATTAAAAATCTTAATTTAGATTTCAAATAATTTTTATGAGATAAAAAATTTTTTTATTTGAACCATTTTATGCTTGCGACCTTGTTAACATTTCTCGGTTGTGTTTTCTGTAAATTTTGCGCGTATGTGTGTGACAGGTAACCCAGTTTTAGTTATTTTATATATTTTTTTATTTTTTTATTGTTAGAGTTCCCTTTGTCTGCTCTAGCAATGTAATTTTATATGTAAATAAATTAATAATATTTACATTTTAACCTTCTGTTGTTTGACTTCCTCGTACTAAAAGGGGACAGGACGTCTGTGCGTGTACGTGCTATTTAAATAATTTTGTTATAAAAACTGCAAAAAGGAATGGAGCACATCAAAATATTTTATTCTTCAAATTTTATTGTAAATCTATTACACTGAAAAAAAAAATACTGTAAAAAAGTTCGTTATAAAAATATTTTTTATTTTGGGAGTTCAGTATTAAAAAATAGATCTCGCATCATTACTAATATTTGCTGGGTTATGGGCTTATCCGCTTCTTTTATTATTAATTTATTGACATTGTTTCACATAAAAGTGCTTTTCATTTTTATTCGCTTTGCACCAGTCTTTAATTCATCACTTGTCATACAGCATGGTTGCGGAAAAACTTCTTCTTATAAAATAAAAATGCAAATTATTTATAAAAAAACAATAATAAATAGAAATACTATTACAGCCTTGTAGTTTAAGATAAGAGTAGAAAAAAAAACATGAAACTGTATTAAAATTGCACAGACTTTGACAGAATTTCAGCAACTTCTAACTTAAATTTCTAATGAAAACTTTAGCTTCAATATTTATTTTTTGCTTCCAAAGAAATATAACAAGAAAATAAAATCATAATAAAACTGTCATTTCAATTACGAGGGCTGCTATATATATTTCTGGCCTGGTAACACTGAGTGCTGCCAAGTGCAATCTGACATTTCCATTGGAAAGTTTGTCATTTTTAAGCATAATCGTACTCAAAACGTTTTGACGTACGACCATTATTTGTGTTGTTTACAGTGACTTGAAAAAATTAATATAGAAAAAAATGGACTTAACTCGTGAACATTTTTGTGCCATCATTTTTCACAACTTTCGACGTGGATTATCACGACAAGAGTGCATTGATGAACTTAAATCTTTGTATGGCGATGAAGCACCATCCTATAGCACTGTGAAAAATTGGTATAATTAACTTAATCGTGGCCGAAGCTCGCTCAAAGACGAATTCCGTGAAGGTCGTCCAAAAACGGCTGTTGTGCCAGAGAACATTGATGCCGTGCGTGAACTCATAATGCAAGATCGACATGCGACATACCGAGGGATAGAGACATCCTTGGACATATCTTCCACCAGCATACATTCGATACTGCATGAACACCTGGCCGTAAAAAAGGTTTGTTCTCGTTGGATCCCGCACAATTTGAAAGTCGCTCAAAAAAAGGCTCGTGTCGATTGGTGCAAAGAAATGTTCCAAAAATACGATTGCGGTGCTTCATAAGACGTTTATAAGATCGTCACAGGTGACGAATCATGAGCCCGAAACGAAACAACAATCGACCGTGTGGGTCTTCAAAGACGAACAAAATCCAACGAAAGTTGTTCGTGGAAGAAGCACTTCGAAGCAAATGGTCGCCTGTTTCTTCGGCAAAACTGGTCATGTGGCGACTGTTCCGCTTGAGCAACGTAGGACGGTCACTTCTGAGTGGTACACTACAATTTGTTTGCCTTAAGTCATCGGAGAAATTCGAAAAACCAACAAGAGAAGACGAATCATTGTTCACCATGACAGTGCGAGCTCTCACACATCGGCTCAATCCTGAGCGTTTTTGACCGGCCAAAACGTCGAATTAATGGGTCATCCACCGACAGCCCTGACTTGGCACTTAATGACTTCTTCTTGTTTCCGCACATCAAGAAAAAAATTCGTAGTCAACGATTTTCGTCGCCAGAAGAAGCTGTTGAAGTGTTCAAAAACCATGTTTTAGAGGTGTCTCAATCGAGTGGAAAAAGTGCTTCGACAACTGGCTTGAGCGCATGCAAAAGTGTATAAATCATGCTGGAGAATACTTTGAAAAACAATAAAACCATTTTTGATTATAAATATTTGCATTTTCACTATTAGGCCAGAAATATATAGAGCAGCCCTCGTAGTGTACATCGTTTGCTATTATTTTTAAATAATAATTTTGAAATCATATGGCATTGAAAGATTTACTAGATGAAGATAAGCATTTCCATGTTTCTCCCAATTTTTTGCGGATAAGTTACCGGAGCTGCTTATAATTAAAAATTCTTCCCGTAAGTGCTGTTTTGCCGACATGTAATTTGACGAATTTTTTTTAAAGAAAAAACGAAAATTTTCGGGTAAGTTATGTTGAATCTTAATAGATTTTACTTTACGAATCGCACATGGTACAACTATACATCTAATAATATTGTATGTATAAATAAATTTACAAATCAGAGTTCGTTAATATTTTTTTAGTTGAATTCAACTCAATTTCATTTTGAAGAAAAACCTATTCAAACACACGTTTTATAAAAAAAGATATCGTAAAACACTGTTCATTTTTAAAAAGCAATCATAATGAATTTATGAATGTACGTGTTTCAATCAGAACCATATATTTGTATATCAAAGTTTATATATCAAGAAAACGAATTCAAATTCTGCTGATATTGAAAGGAATAAAAACAACAAACAAAAAAAGAAAAAAATTTATTACGTTTCTGTAGAAGGATACGAAAACTTTTCTGTATAAAAGTTAAGTTATCGAAAACTTTTCTAAATAAAATAAAGAAAAGTCAAGTTATCGGAAAGTGTCCCATTAATATGTCAAGTTATCGAAAACTTTCCTATAGAAAATCCATTTATTGAAAACTTTCCTTTCGAAGAATCAAGTTATTGAAAACTTTTCCATAGCAACGTTACTTTATCAAAAATTTTCTTACAGAAGAATCAAGTTATCGAATAATTCTGTATGAAAACTTTTGTATAAAAAAGTCGGGTAGTTGAAAACTTTTCTTTAAAACTTTATCGAAAACTTTTTTAAACAAAAGTCGATTTATCGATAACTCTTCTATAAACGTTCCTAACTTAAAGTCAAGTAATCGAAAGCTTTTTTATAAAAAAGTAAAGTTATTTAAATAATTAAAGAAATTTTCTTTTAAAACTTATGGAAAAATTTTCGAAAAAGCTGATTAATCGAAATCTTTCTACAAAAATTTGAGTTATCGAAAACTTTCCTATAGAAAAATCCTATACAAAACTCGAGTTATTGAAAACGTTCCTCAAGAAAAGTCAAGTAATCGAAAATTTTATTTTGGAAAAATCTACTTATCGAAAATTATTCGATAGAAACGTCAAGTTATAAGAAAAAATTTGCATGTAAAATTCAAACAATTGAAGAAATATTCTTTAAGAACTTATGAAAAAAGTTATCGAAAAATTTTCTATTAAAAAGCTGATTCATCGAAAACTTTCTATAAAAAATTTGAGTTATCGAAAAATTTCCTATAGAAAAATCCTATACAAAACTCGAGTTATTGAAAACGTTCCTAAAGAATAGTCAAGTAATCGAAAGCTTTTTTATAAAAAAGTAAAGTTATCGAAAATTTTATTTTCGAAAAATCAACTTATCGAAAGTAATTCGATAGAAACGTCAAGTTATAAGAAAAAGTTTGCATGGAAAATTTAAGTAAATGAAGAAATTTTTTTTTAAAACTTATGAAAAAAGTTATCGAAAAATTTTTTATAAAAAATTCGAGTTATCGAAAACTTTCTTAAACAAAAGTCGAGGTATCGAAAACTTTCCTATGGAATACTCGAGTTATTGAAAACTTTCCTAAAGAAAATTCAAGTAATCGAAAGCTTTTCTATAAAAACGTAAAGTTATCAAAAATTTTATTTTAGAAAAATAAATTTATCAAAAATTATTTAAAAGAAAAGTCAAGTTATCGGAATACATTTGCACGGAAATTTATAATTATTGAAGAAATTTTCTTTAAAAATTTACCTATGGAAAAATTAAGGTATCGAAAATTTTGAAAAAATAATTTAAGCTATCGAAAAATTTTCTACAGAAAAGTTGATTTATAAAAAACTTTCTATGAAGAACACGAGTTATCGAAAACTTTCTTAGCCAAAAGTCAAGTTATCGATAACTTTCCTATAAAAAACTCGAGTTATTGAAAACGTTCCTAAAGAAAAGTCAAGTAATCGAAAGCTTTCTTATAAAAAAGTAAAGTTATCGAAAATTTTACTTATCGAAAACTATTCGATAGAAAAGTCAAATTATAAGAAAAAATTTGCATGAAAAAATTAAATAATTGAAGAAATTTCCATTAAAAACTTAAAAAAAAAAATTATCGAAAAATTTTCTATAGAAAAGTTGATTCATTGGAAACTTTCTATAAAAAATTTGAGTTTTCGAAAATTTTCCTATAGAAAAATCTTATACATAACTCGAGGTATTCAAAACGTTCCTAAAGAAAAGTCAAGTAATCGAAAGCTTTTTTATAAAAAAGTATAGTTATCGTAAATTTTACTTCAGAAAAATCAACTTATCGAAAATTATTCGATAGAAATGTCAATTTATAAGAAAAAATTTGCATGTAAAATTCAAATAATAAAAGAAATTTTCTTTAAAAAGTTATCGAAGTTATCGAAAACTTTCTTTAGCAAAAGACGAGGTATCGAAAACTTTCCTATGGAATACTCGAGTTATTCAAACTTTCCTAAATAAAATTCAAGTAATCGAAAACTTTTCTATAAAAAATTAAAGTTATCGAAAATTTTACTTTAGAAAAATCAACTTATCGAAAATTATTCGATAGAAATGTCAAGTTGTAAGAAAAAATTTGCATGTAAAATTTAAATAATTAAAGAAATTTTCTTTAAAAACTTATAAAAAAAGTTATCGAAAAATTTTCTATAGAAAAGTTGATTCATTTTTATAAAAAATTTGGGTTAGCGGAAACTTTCCTATAGAAAAATCCTATACAAAACTCGAGTTATTGAAAACGTTCCTTAAGAAAAGTCAAGTAATCGAAAGCTTTTCTATAAAAAAGTAAAGTTATCGAAAATTTTACTTTAGATTAAAATTTATTATTACAAAACTTGTGAATAAAAAGTTTAAGCAACTCGTTATTCTGCTTTAAAACAGAAAAACAACAAAGATTAAATAGTCACAGTCAATTGTTTTTGTTTTTTGAATGGCTTGTTATTTCGCTGACTATTTATTATTCCTGCTGCTCCTGCTAGTTTTTACATGCACCCACTTTTTTCAAAAAAAAGGATTGCATTTTTCTTATATCGAAGGATGTTTATTAGGGTCACGTTTGGTGTGTAACAAGATTAAGTAGAATTATTAAAAAAAACAAAAAAAAAAAAAAAAAAAAAAAAAAATGAAGTAAAAACTACGAAGTGTATGTGAGTGCTTATGAACTTTCTGCACATAAATGATTCGAAATAAATGTGAAATAAAAAAGTGTACCAACAAATTTGTGGGGAAAATAAAAGGGGGGAAAGTTACTGTTAAAATATAATTTGACACTTTGACAACTTTCCTAACTTTTTTTTATTTTTTTTTTATAAAATTCCAGAAAATTTATTTTGTTCTTGCTTTCACTTACGAGTATTCTTGCGTTGTCTATTATGTAGCAGTTTTTCAAAGGTTTTAAAACTTGAGCTATAGCAAAGTCTGTCGCTGATTTATAAATATAAAGTGTTATTTTCTAATGCGCGAAAGGATATTTGAATTAAGTTTTTACTCATTATGGTTAAGCAGGCAGCCATGTTGCTTTCTTCGTTATGGTCCCCTATCGATTTGAAATACTGAAAGAATTGTAGCCCATATATTTTTCCGCATAAAGATCTGCCAGTGACCTAAATTTTATCCTAATCGGTTTGCCTGTTTAGGCGTTATTGAGGAACAAACAATCAAAACTCGAATCAAAAATTTCATTTTGCAAAATTTCGCATTAATAAAAAAAGGATTTAATACATTCTCCCCTCATTATTTTAAGCCAGGGGTTCTCATAAAATTCCTGCTCACGGACCTCTAGTAAACTAATTTTTTTTCGCGGACCCCTTTGAAGCCCAAGTTCACAATAAAACTTTTTTAATTTTTTTGAAAACACTGTTTTTTCAGTTCTTCATGCGGACCCCTTGGGTGGTTGCTACGGACCCCCAGGGGTCCACGGACCCCCATTTGAGAACCGTTGTTTTAAGCGATTTCTGTACAACCACTCACGAACAAATTAAAAAAAAAAAAAAACTTTTAAATCACTGCCTAACATATCCACATTAAGATTAACATTGTTCCAGAGACTTAAACCTACTAGAAAATTAGCTCCAATTAACTTTCGCAAAATTATAGCTGGATAATACTAAACAATACAAATATAACACATTTAAGAGACACAAGTGACGATGAAAATGCACATGTCACAAATATGTGACATAAACAAATGTGTTAAAATATTTGCTAAATGTTTAAGGCCTTAAAAGAACATGATTTACCAACCTTGAAAATAGAATGCATTAATTTATGTTTCCTAGCGACATCTTCAGCAGAATATAAGAAGCAAAATAAGTATTCTGTCTTAAAAGCTTTAAAAGAACATAAACAAATTGTAAATAAATTAAACTTTAAATCAACTGTCGCTCAAATAGTTAAGACACATTAACTTAGCAAAGACATCATATCTTTTGTTTAAAAAAGCACCTGAAAGTTGCTTATAAAAAAATTTTAAAAAGCTTTCCAAAAAGAGCTTTTTTAAACATTTAAAAGAGAACCTTGCAAGAAGAACCAAATGAGGAAGTAAACGGGATAAAAAGGCTGGGGTAACTAAAAAGAGAAGAGGCATTTTGTCATTGTCAAAATGTTGCCGAGCGGCCTAAGGCGAGGAAAACACTAAATAAATGTAAAACAGAGATTACAAAAATCTTAATTAGTAACTGATGGAGAGATAATCTTTTGTTTATTAGAATTTTGCTTCCATTTCTTTCTCCTTTAGCACTTAACGTATTTAGTGTTGCAACAACTCCAGTCCAAATCAAAAGTGTCATTAATTCTAATAAAAACACAATTGCATGCAACAAACTAAAAACGCGTGCAAGAAACTATTCTATTCATTAACACTGTTGCAACTATAAATAATTTAACGCACATGTAGCAGAACAACAAAACGTTAGAAATTCATTTAATTCTTGCCTCTAGTAACGGTTAATATTTGTTGTTGTTGTTGAGAAAAAAAAACATTGTGCAACGTTAATTTGTAGGTGTTAAAAAACGACCTTGCTGATGTTTAAATCGCGTGTTTAATTATTAAATTTTGATTTAAATGACAACAAAGGAAAAGCAAACATTTAATGACAACTTCTTTTAATACAGCTAATTCTCGTTTATGCAACAAAAAGCAAAGGCAGCCATGCAAGCAGGAAGAAACTCAGAATGTGTGCAACTCGAACAACTGTTTGCTGCAAAACAATATTTAAACGATGGATGGAATGAATTATATTGAATGTGATTACGTAACGAAGATGCAACTTAAGAATGACATGCAATTTTCTACTTATTCAGAAAGAAATAACGGGAGGCAATTGAAATACGGGACATATCAATAACTTTGATAAACTTTAAAGGAAATAAAAATTATAAAAATTATATAAAAATTTTAAATTTTGTATACAAGTTATTTATTAATATTAAACCTTTTCGATTGTTTAGATATTTTATCGAAAAGTTATCGATATCTCTAACTTCACGACGATAGCTAAATAACGACTGATTTTAAAGTTGAGAAGTTGATTTGTTGATTAAAACAGATATAGCTTAAAATTTTGATAGAAAAGTTATCGATATCTTACTTTAAGTACAGTAAACTTATCGATATATTAATTTATATATAGAAAAATTATCGTTAGCTTATTTTTTTAAATTTTATTGTTGATTAAAACACATAAATCTTAAAATTTCGATAGAAAAGTTATCGATATCTTAATTTAAATACAGAAAACTTATCGATATCTTATATTATACATCGAAAAATTATCTTTAGCTTATTTTTTTTAATTAATTTGTTGATTAAAATAGATATAGATTAAAATTTCAATAGAAAAGTTATCGATATCTTAATTTAAGTACAGAAAACTTATCGATATCTTAATTTATATATAGAAAAATTATCGTTAGCTAATTTTTTTAAATTTATTTGTTTAAAACAGATATAGCTTAATATTTCGATAGAAAAGTTATCGATATCTTAATTTAAGCACAGAAAACTTATCGATATCTTAATTTATATATAGAAAAATTATCGTTAGCTTATTTTTTTAAATTAATTTGTTGATTAAAATAGATATAGCTTAAAATTTTAATAGAAAAATTATCGATATCTTGATTTAAGTACAGAAAACTTATCGATATCTTATATTATACATCGAAAAATTATCTTTAGCTTATTTTTTTAAATTTATTTGTTGTTTAAGACAGATATAGCTTAAAATTTCGATAGAAAAGTTATCGATATCTTAGTTTAGGTACAGAAAACTTATCGATATCTTAATTTATTTATAGAAAAATCTTCTATAAAATATTGATACAGATGTTAGAAATGTTATCGGTATTTAAATTTGGGTAAAGTAAAGTTATCGAAATCTATTTTTGCGAAAAATTTATCGAAAGTATACATTTCTACACAAATCTTATCGATAGCATAAACTTTTAATAGATATGCTATAACAGCTAAAATTTTCTATCGGAAAGTTATCGATTGCTTAAATATTCTATCGAAAAAATAAATAATAATTTATATAAAGAAAAGATAAATAGTGTATTTTTTTAGTACGAAAGAAGGAAGATTCAAAGTATCGATAATTTTTTATCAAAAAATTTAGCTATCGATAAATGTTTTACACTAAAATTAAAACATCGATAAACTTTTAATTGAAACTTTAAACAGTCAACAAAAGTCAAATAAAAAATTTTATTCATAGATAACTTTTTAACAAAAAATAAGCTATCGATAAATATAATTTTTTAGAATTTCTATATAAAAGTTATCGAAAATCTATATTTATGTATAGAAAAATATCGCTATCTATTTCATAGAAAACTTATTGTTAACTTAAATTTTCTAAGAAAAATGTAAAAGATAGCTTTTATTAATTTAGGAAAGTTATCGATAAAAGAGTAATCGATGTCTTAAGATTTATCACAAAAGTAATCGTAAGCTAAAATTTTTTATAAAAAACCATCAACACTTCAAAATTGCTACAGAAAGTTATCGAACGTTTATCGATAGTTTTATTTTTTTTTATAAGTTTTAATTTTTTCATAGAACAAATATCAATAGTGTTAACTTTTATAGAAAATTATCGACGGTTTTACTTTCACAGAGAAGTTGATGTGCGAACACATTTTTATAAAAAATTAATCGAGAGCCTAAATTCTTTTAAGAAGTTATCGATAGCCAAATTTGTTACAGAGAAGTTATGGTGAGCACCAAAAATTTCTTAAAAAGTGAACGATAGGTATAAGTTTTTATGAAAAGTTATTGATATTTTCTTTAAGAGAGTTAAACTATCGATAACTTTTCTCTAGAAATTATAAATTTTTAAAAGAAAATTCATTCATAAAATTTTTATTCCATAAATAATTGATTTACTTTAAAATCAAAATCGTTTTTTTTTTAATGATTAATAACTTTATCTTTTTAATAAAAGCTTATGAAAAAGCTGAATTTTCCTAAAGAAATCGAATTCACTCATTTCTGTTGTCGTTTTTTATATTCTAAAGAAAAGTTATCGATCGGGGGTTTTTATCTATCACGTGAAGCGTTTATTGAAAATCTTTTCATTTTTTTAAATAAAAATATTGATCACGTCTCTACAGAAGAATCGCTAGTGTCTGATTAAAATTTTTCGATAACATTTTTTTATTGAAATATATCGATTTATGTGTTATTTAAAGAGAAGTTATCGATATTTTGTTATTTTTTGTGTGTATTTTATTAATGGCTTCTTTATAAAAATTTTATCGATTACTCGAAAGCTATCGATTATATTAAAGTTATCGATAACTTGTTTTTTTTTGAAGGAAAGTTTTTACTTTGAAGGAAAAACTTTTTCTAAATAATCGATTATACAACTTTTGCTTAACTGCTTTTTTACTCAAAAGCTATCGATTATATAAAAGTTATCGATAACTTTTTTTTTTTTGAAGGAAAGCAGTTTTTTAACTGCTTTTTTCACTTCAATTCGTTTTGATTCATTTTATTTTGTTTGAATTTGTTTCAAATGTTTAGAATTTCACATCTGTGTCGAGTGTATTTTTTATCTTTGGCTGCCGTTTTTGCAAGTAAAGAATTTTCTAGTAAATTTCTTGCTGTTGTCATTGTTGATGTTGTTGCATATTCGTGCTAATAAATTTCAATTCAATTGTTCTAAAAGAATAAAACGTCGCAAAGAAAAACAAAAAAATTGTCAATTTAGCTTTGATTTAAAAAATTTTCTGTTTTATTTTATTTTTATTTTTTTATTTTAAGGTTTTGGCTTGAAAAACTATTGTTATCGTCATGATGATCATCTAACGGTTTGTTATGTTTTGACTTTTTACTGTTGCAAATGACGACGACAACATGCAACAATACGACATGTTGTCAAAACAAAAACAACTGCTGCAACAAAAGACATTCAAAAATTTCCTTAAACGCAAAAATTTTGTATTTCGTTGTTTCTAAGTCTTAAATGCGAATAGATTTTTGAGACTTTAAGACATTCAGAGCCAGCCAGTTTAAGTTGAAATTATTTTTTTTTGTCTGGTTTTCCTTAGCAAATGAGTTAAGGAGCAGAGGAATGAGCAACATACAACACAAACATACATATTGATAGATAAACATCTTTGACAATGACTAAATCAACATAAAGTTGTTCATTTGTTCGCTTGATTTCGCATGTTGTGTTCGTAAAGGTAAATTTTTGGTTGCTGTAATTGTATTAAAAACAATTGATCACATTTTGGCCAAAACTGTCAAACCCTGTCAGTCACATTTAATACTATTTTCCTTATGGAAATTGGTTAGCAAAGAAGAAACGAAAAAAGTTTTCAATAAATGGAACACGTCCATCATGTTAAACCACAGGAGCAACAAATTCATTTCTGTTTAATTTTTAAACAATTTTAAGCAGATCTTGTTAAATGTTAATAATTTTTAAAAACATAAACTTCAAGATCCGTCATAATGATGCTCGGTTTCCTAGTAATTTTTATTTGCAAAACATGTTCATCATTTAAATAAAAATTTCTTCATAAATTCTCTTCAAAGTCATTTCAGTTCAGTTAAAAGCTATGAATGATGCGGCTGCTGCTGCTGCTGGTGCTGCTGCTGCAACTTTAATGTTGGGTCTAATGCATTGACCCCTGTTTAATATTCTTCATGTAGTAGCTTCTAATCTCGTATACAAAGCGCCATGTTGGGCATAAATTCTTCATCAACTTTTTTTTTTTGGCTTTTTGACTCGCTTATCTTGTCTTCAATAGCTACTTCATGCATATTTTGAATGCTGTTACGGCCGCCACATCATGCAACATTTTATTGTTTGTTTGTTTGGCTGCCTGGCTGACTAACTGGCGCTTATACCCATAAAGTCTTAATAAATGTAAAAAAAAAAATATTTCTCCCATTTTCTCAGTGATCATATTGATGGTAATTGTAGGTCAATTTACCTATAAGGCGAAATTGGGACTGGTAAGGTAAATCTAATTATTCCTAGGGGACCGTGTTGCACACGATATTAACAGAATAACAATTCTCAAGCAAAGAATAAACAATAGTAAATGATCTCTCAGGGACTAGTTGAAAAGCAAAAACAAATTTAAAAAATTAATTGGAGAGAAACAAAAGCAAAAATGCTGCTAAAGTGGGTTGAGAGGGTTTCCTTAAAAATATAGGAAATTTGATTAAAAGAAAAAAGGAAAAATAGGGTTTTCTTGTGGAGTGTGTTTCATGGAAATAGTGAACCAGAAACAAAACAAAAATAAAACGAATTAATTTTAATTGTTAATTATATAAAAAAGAGTTTGAGTTTAAAAGCAGCCGACTTAAAACTTTAAAAACCAAATGAGAATTTTTCAAATTAAATTTAAAGAGTAAAAAGCCAGACGAAACAACAGGATGAAATAGTTAGTAAAAGAAAATAAAATTTTAAAGCAATTAAAGAAGGAAAGACAAGAAAATAAAAAAAGAAAGAAAAATAAAGTATTAAGGACAAACACAAGAAAGGAAGCAAAAATAACAGATGAAAGAGGAGTGAGTGTCTGCAATAGAAGAGTTATATACTTGTTCAAAGAAAAAACTTAAAGAAGTTTGAAGCTATAAGAAGAAGACAAAGAGAATTACAGAAATAAAAAAAATACTGAAGAAAGTTGTTTCCTTTTTCCTTAAAAAAAAAGAAGATGGTGGAAACTGAAAGGAAAAGAAAATTTAAAATCAAATCAAGCTAGAAAAAAAGAAAATAATCAGAAATGAATTTAAAGACGACAAAGATAAAAAAGAGAAAAAAAGAAAAGAAAACATGAAAAAGCAAAGAAATGGTGAAGAATAAAAAAACAAGAAAAAGAAGGGCAAAATAAAAACAAAGAAGGCTAAAAGAAATCCAAAGAAAAATAAAAATTAATATAAAAAAAAAAAATTAAGGGATGTGAATAATGTAACGGACAGAAAGAAAACAATCAAGTTTAAATTTTTAGAATAAATTTTTGCCCTCAGAAAGCCACGATTAGTCACCAGTACTTTTAGCAACATTGTTGCGGCAACATGTTGAAATATTATTAAATCATTTAATCATTGAAGGTCAAATCATTTTATAATTTTTTAAAGGAAAGAGATGCAACAGAAACACTATTGAAAATTGTAGTGCTTCATGTCAAACCAGTATCAAATTATGTTGTTAACATTATGACATTTGTAGTTAATATTTTCTCACAAAAGATTTTCTTAAATGTTGAAAATTTGTGTGTGTGCGATGGCCCTTAGTTTTATTCTTTTTTGTTTTAATAATAATGTGTGAATTCCAATGAATTTACACGTTCCTTTAAATCAGTTTCGCTTTATATAAAAAAAAACTGTAAAATTTTGCAAAGAAGCACAAGTGCTGACAAAGTGTTTGGCCAGGCAGCTTGGACGTTGACATGAACATGAACGTTTGTTATAAAAGGTGAGCAAGGCTAAAACTGTAAAATTTAATATTAAGTACTGAGTTAAACAAAAAAAAAAAAAACATTAATGCAGCGCCAACAATTTCCTCAGGGTAGAAAATGAAAAAACTAAAAATTCCTGATAACGAACAGGCAAACAACGAACGGCAGGCAGTCAGCTGCAGTCAGTCCATCATAAGAAAGAAGAGTGTGGGCTATATTTAGATGGAAAGTGTGACATGAAAAAGAGAGTTTAGTTGGTTAATTTTTTCCCTGTGTTTAAAAGCCAGCGCTGCTCCAACAGCCATTAAGACGAGACAAAATATTAACGAATTCTAAGGCAAAGCATGCGAAGGCTAGTGATGCTTAGACTCAAGCTGTAAATGATGATGATAATGACTAGAGGAAAATTAATATTTCCTAACAGACCACACACACACACACACATACATGCACATACACATACACACACACTTACACTTACTCTCAGTTAGTAAAGAAATGATTAATGAAGCCAAGCATTTGCTAACCCAGAGTTAAAAACTTTTAAATTCTCTAGAAATTAACCAGCTTAAAAAAGACAGCAGAGCTGATCATCATCTAATTGTACAATTATTTTAGTTAAAAGAAATTTTTAAAATATACAACAACAAGAACCTTGAAAATAAGAAAAAATTATTTAAAAAAATTTCTGGCTCCAACAGGGTCAATAATTTATTTCAAATATATAAAATTAACGTATCAGCTTCCTTTATCCGTTCCATTTGATTTAAAAAAAAACATTATTTTGTTTTATTATTCTAGATTTTTTTATTTCATTTGCTAACTTCAGAAGTTTAAAGAGATTTAAATAGAATATTTTTTTTTTTAATATAAAACTTTCATGTGATTTATGATAAAAAAAAGTGTGACTCTACTTTGAATATGTCAATAGGAAGCTAATGTTAATTAACGATTAATATCGCTTCCGAGTTGTAAAACATTTAAAGAATATTCCTAAGAAACTTACAAATGAAAGGCTAAATAACGAGGGGCTTTTAAAAAGTCTTTATAGGAATACAAAACAAATACATTTGATTAAAATTGAATCTTTTTTATGTTAAAAAAAAATTTATTTTAGCTGCTGCTAACTTCACTCTGTAAGTTTTAAACATTTTTTTTTTAACTCTTTAAAAATGAAATGAACTCTTCCAACAATAGTTTTTTTCTTTATATGTGACAACTCAGCCCAGACACCTGCTAATTTTTCTATTTCTATATCAGGGGTTCTCATCAAATTCCTGCTCACGGACCCCTAGTAAACTAATTTTTTTTCGCGGACCCCTCTGAAGCTCAATTTCATTAAAAAACTTTTATTATTTTTTAAAACACTGTTTTTTCGGTTCTTCATGTGGACCCCTTGGATGGTTGCTACGGACCCCCAAGGGTCCACGGACCCCCATTTGAGAACCGTTGTTCTATATTCTTCACATAAATCACATTCTGTTAATGGTGGAGGTAACTTTTTACCCAATTTTATTCTTTTCATCTAAGACACAAACCAACTGTAGCTTTTATCGTAAGAGATTTTTAAGGGTGGGGAAATCTTATATTCGTAATAATTTACGAAATAAGCATTTCTTGAGGAATCTTGAGGAATCAAAACCTTGCCACCTGATTTTATTTTATTTTTTACTATTTTAGTTTAAAGGTTGGCAACGAATGTTGCCAGTATACGAGGGCTGCTATATATATTTCTGGCCTGGCAACACTGAGTGCTGCCAAGTGCAATCTGACATTTCCATTGGAAAGTTTGTCATTTTTAAGCATAATCGTACTCAAAACGTTTTGACGTACGACCATTATTTGTGTTGTTTACAGTGACTTGAAAAAATTAATATAGAAAAAATGGAATTAACTCGTGAACATTTGCGTGCCATCATTTTTCACAACTTTCGACGTGGATTATCACGACAAGAATGCATTGATGAACTTAAATCTTTATATGGCGATGAAGCACCATCCTATAGCACTGTGAATAATTGGTATAATGGATTTAATTGTGGCCGAAGCTCGCTCGAAAACGAATTCCGTGAAGGTCGTCCAAAAACGGCTGTTGTGCCAGAGAACATTCATGCCGTACGTGAACTCATAATGCAAGATCGACATGCAACACACCGAGAGATAGAGACATCCTTAGACATTTCTACCACCAGCATACATTCGATACTGCATGAAAACCTGTCCGTAAAAAAGGTTTGTTCTCGTTGGATCCCGCACAATTTGAAAGTCGCTCAAAAAAAGGCTCGTGTCGATTGGTGCAAAGAAATGTTGCAAAAATACGATTGCGGTGCTTCAAAAGACGTTTGTAAGATCGTCACAGGTGACGAATCATGGATCTATGCGTATGAGCCCGAAACGAAACAACAATCGACCGTGTGGGTCTTCAAAGACGACCAAAATCCAACGAAAGTTGTTCGTGGAAGAAGCCTTCGAAACAAGTGGTCGCCTGTTTCTTCGGCAAAACTGGTCATGTGGCGACTGTTCCGCTTGAGCAACGTAGGACGGTCACTTCTGAGTGCGACACTACAATTTGTTTGCCTGAAGTCATCGGAGAAATTTGAAAAACCAACAAGAGAAGACGAATCATTGTTCACCATGACAATGCAAGCTCTCACACATCGGCTCAAATCAGAGCGTTTTTGACCGGCCAAAACGTCGAATTAATGGGTCATCCGCCGTACAGCCCTGACTTGGCATCTAATGACTTCTGCTTGTTTCCGCACATCAAGAAAAAAATGCGTGGTCAACGAATTTCGTCGCCAGAAGAAGCTGTTGAAGTGTTCAAAAACCATGTTTTAGAGGTGTCTCAATCGGAGTGGAAAAAGGGCTTCGACAACTGGTTTCAGCGCATGCAAAAGTGTATAAATCATGCTGGAGAATACTTTGAAAAACAATAAAACCATTTTTGATTATAAATATTCGCATTTTTACTATTAGCCCAGAAATATATAGAGCAGCCCTCGTATAGTAAAATAAGCTGCTGCTTGTGTGTCTTTAGCTTCTGGGAAGGATGTCCCATAAGATAAGCGAATTTTGTGAAACACACTCCTGGAGGTTGTAATTGTCGAGGCTTATCATGCCAAGGCTTTGACTCGGTGCTTCTGGGGTATAAAGAACCGGTCCTCTTCACTGGAATTGAAATCTGGATAGACAGGTCTGTTTTTGGCCTGTAGAGACCTCACCAGTTTTATTGTGGACTGTTACCATGGAGGCTGTTAGCCCCCAGCCGGTTGTTGGTGAGGTCCCTATGTGGTACTCGTGCTGTCTATGATTTAAGTGGGTATTAGCGGGGATAGTGTAGCATCGAGCGAATGTGCTGTTGCATTTTAAACAGGTCGAAGTGGATGGTCCAGCAATCCATGATTAAAAATTTCTACTTCGTTGTGCTACGCCAGTGTAGAGTGCTAGTCGACGCCTTGTATTTCACTCAGTAGAAAGTTCAACGTTAAATAAGGCCATCATGCCAGGCGCTAACGTTAAGCTTGATCACATCTGTATAACAGTTATCTTCCAGATCAATAGAGAGCTATTTGCGGAATAAGGAATTTAATTGGATAAGATGGAACTCTACAAATTTTTTCCTAGATGAAGTTAGAGATTTATTCTTTAGGTTACTCAAGTGTGAAGATGAGCATGGAGGCGATGCCGAAAAGGCAGAAATCATTAAATCCTGAAGAAGTTTTATTGATTGCAAGATGAAAAGATAAGTAAAGATGTCAACGACAAGCAGCTGTCATTCTCAATTAACACTGAGGCAAGATTGAGGTTAAGGAGGATACCAAAACAGTTATTTTCCTTAACATAGGCAACACTACACTTTCATAGTAATTTGTGAGGTTAAAACTGATTGCTCGCTTGCTGTTTTATTAAACCTTTGGAAATTACAAAATAACTTTAAAAACCATAAGGAAGAAGCTGTGAAACAAACACTGAGACAAACGCACCGCTATAGATAGATTTTCTAATTTTTTAATTTTTTATTAAATTTCTAATGCGCATTAAAAGCAACAGAATCACTAGAGAATATAAGACCTCGCAGAACAGTAAAATTTTATTGTCGATCTTCGTTAAAGATTTCAACAGTAACTGATGCTACTGGACGTCAATGCAAATTCATTGCCCTAACCGAGTACAGCCTTTAATTCCAGTGCAGATGGGTTATGAACTTTGTCTTATATTCTAGATTTTCAACTAGAAAACCCATCATTCGTCTAAAGATTCTATTTCGAATTTTAAATTCTTCTGGTTAAATTTAAACAATTTTGAGTTGACCTCGTATAGCTAAAACAGGAAAGGAGGAACTTTAAACTCATTAATTATGAAATGTTTTGATTATTTAGCGAACACATGAGTCTGTTGCTTTATAGTGCAAATATTACAACAAAAAAAATCTCTTAAATCCATGACAGTGACCCACTTTTTATTCCCGGCTAATCTTACGATTGTTCCATAAATGCAAATATTTTCAATTTCAACATGAATTATTTTCCTACAACAATTTCACTAACAAATTTCCTTCTAAGTAGCCAACAATAATAACAACAAGTTTGGTTACAAAGCCGCATATACAAAGCCGCAAGTATACAACATTTTTGCAACATTTCCTCTAAAAGAAAATGCACTTAAACTGGCCAACCAAATTAAACTTCATCAATTGAGGAGGTTGAATAAAAATAAAAAATAAAACGTTTATCTGTGCAAAACTAAACAATTTTAACAAGAATTTTACATTAAATTAAAGGAAATTTGGACTCACACTTTAAAGAGTTAAAAAGAAAAAAAAAAAACATAAAAACCTGTCAAAACTAAGAAAAACAAAATAAAATTTATTAACTTTTTATCTGCGGTTGCAAAATCCAGTTAGAATTAAGAAGGTGTGGCGAAAAGCTTAACACTTGAAAGAAGTGTTTAAAAAGATTTATGGGGAAATGCAGAAAGTTATAAGAATCACATTAAATAAAACAAAAGAATGAAAGGAGCACTAAAAAAAATTAGCGGAAAAAAGGAAATAAATTTAAGGAAGTGAAAGACAAATTGAAAGGAATCTAAAAATATATCAAATAATAAAAAGGAAAGAGAAGGAACATTAAAAAAAAGTAAAACAAAGCAGAAGAAACATAACGTAAACCCAAGGAACGGTAGAAAAGAAGGCAAATAAATTGGATTTATTATTGCAAAAAATACAAAACGAAAAAGAAAGGCAAGAAAAACTTTTAAATAATTTGGAAAGAGAAAAAAAAAAACAAACAAACAAATAAACAAAATTAATGCAAAATAAGAGCACCCGAAAAAAAAGAAAGACAAAAAAGAAGCAAAAATATGAGAACCGAGAAAGAAGGAAAAAGAAAATAGAAGCACGGATAAAATAAAAAAGAAACAAAAGTAAAAATAATAGCATCTCTTGATCGTTTCTTACATAAAAAAAGAATGAATAGAATGAAAGAAAATATTAATTGAAATTTTAGAAGAATTAACGGAATACAAAGAGTAAATAATAAAGTATAAGAAGAAATTATAAAAAGAAAACAAAACTGAAGAAACCATTCAAGAAAAAAAAAAAATTAAAAAAGCCAAGTGAACGAAGGATAAATAAACAGAAAAAGATACAAAAGTAATAGAAAATTAAACAACAGAATTGAAGGAAACACACCAATAGAGAAAGGAGAGGAAAAATTAAAGAAGGAAGTTAAGGAAATGGAAAAAAAAACATCTTAATGGATTAAAAAGAAAAAAATGAAAAGAAAGAATTAAAGGCAAAAGAGCAAAGAAAAAAATATTCCGAAAAAATTTTTAATAAAGAAAAGGGGAAAAACAAGCGAGAAAGGAAAAGAAACGAAGAAAAGACAAGAAGAAAATCGAAAAAGAAACCAAGAAAAAAAGATAAAAAATAAATAAGAAAGATAAGAGCCAAAACCAAAATTCCTTCTCTAAAGGAAGATTACAAGAAAGATATAAAAAACATAGGAAAAAAAAGAAACAATAAAAAAAGAAGGAAAATAAAAAAAAAAACCAGTAAGAAAGAGAGAGAAAGAGAAAGAAAGACTAAAAATAAAGAGAGAAGAATATAAAGGCACTAAAAAGGTAAGAAAAATGGAGAGAAAACATTAAAAACATAATGAAAAGAAAGAAATTAATAATGGCAGATCAAGTACATGAACTGAAGACAAAGAAAAGGCCATAATAAAATCAAAAAAAGATAATTAAAAAAAGGATAAGAATAAAGGAACATGGTTTTAAAAACAAAATTTTATTAAAAGAGGAAATAAATGAGACGTAAAATGAATAACAGTTTGCAATTGACATTGAGGAAGAAAAAAAATCCCTTCTTTAAAAAAAGATATAGAGGGTGATTTTTTAAGCCCGATAGAACTTACGAACGATAATTATAAATAGATTGACGCTTAAACAACGCTTACAAACCAGCTCAACCGGTTTTTTAATAAGCAAAATTGCTGCAAAGTTTGATTTCGAGAAGTGGTTTTGAGATTTAGTTTCTCTTCAATATTTCCTATTGGGCCATATAAAAAACAACAACATAAAAAAAAAATATGGGAAAATCAAAAATTATAGGGTGAGCCCGTAGAGACTTTATGTTCATAAAAAAGCCTTATCTTTCAAGCCTTTCTGGGTTGACACTTAAAATTTATACAGAGCTTGTGCCGTCTATAACTAAAATTAATAAAAGTAAAATTAAAACTTAAAGGGTGTCCCCATGCATGACCAGTTTTTCAAGTAACTTGTCTTATCTTTTAAACTGTTATTAATAAGCATAAAAAATTTCAAAGAAACAATGATTAAAATACAAAATTTACAATTAAAGGGTGACCCCACAAAGATTTTTTTTCTAGTATATTGCCTTAAATCTTGCATTTAAAGGCAGACACCTGGAACTTTCACACAATATATGCCTACTACAACAAAACGTAAAAAAAGTAAAATCTTAATTTAAAGGGTGTCCCATACAGAAACTGATTTTTAATTAATTTCTTTATCTTTTGAAACACTGCCTATTATTTTTTTTTTAATTTACAACAACAAATAGTAAAAACATAAAATTAAAAATTTAAAGGGTGTGCCCGTAGAAACGTGGTGTTTAAATATAATGCCTAATATAATAAACTATTATGAATGACGCTTAAAATTTTAACGCTTTTTGTGTCCACTGCAATAACAAGTATAAAAAAATTAAGTTAAAAGGGTGCCCCATAGAGCACCCATTTTTTATGTACTTGGTATTATATTTGAACCGTAAAAGTTGAAAATTTCAGATTAACAACACTAAATAGCCAAAATGATTATTTAAAAAATTAAAGGGTGTGCCAATAAAGGCATTATTTAAATGAATATGGCCTTATCTTTAAAAAGCTTGAGGGCAGACTTTAGAGACTTACGCAGAAATTTGTGCGCTATAAGAAGAAATAAAAAATAATAAAATTAAAGGGTGTCCCTGAAAAAGTATTTTTAAATTTAAAGTTTGCTCTCTTATGTTTTCCACCATTATTGGAAGACATTAAAAATTTACAATAACAAGTGATAAAAAAAAAATAAAAATAAATATTAAAGGGTGACCCATACACTAGGAATTTATTTTTAAATTTTTGAAAAGTTTTTTTTTTAATTTATAAATTCAATTATCAATATCAAAAATTAATTAAAAATTTCAATTTGTAGCTTCGCTGCTGGCCGAAACTGGGAAAATAAAATTTTATTTTCATAAATGACAAAAACTGTTTTCTTCTTTTTTACTCGTATTTTTAAGCAGCAAACACACAATTATAGGATTTGTTAGTCACCATGTCTGCATTAGATTTGTCTAGACCATATTGGATTGAAAAAGACTTTGTTAATATTTAATGTCGTGATTAAGCGGCTATTAGACGGTCAAACATTGCAGGTGAAAGCGGCTTGATGTGAGAGGTTTTCAATATCAACATTTTTTGAGAACCATCCAACCAAATTGACAAACACGCATTTTGCACTATTACACGAGTGTGATGGTATGCCATCACACCATGTTCACATACCAAGTTTGACCGTCTAATAGCCTCTTTAGAAGTGGAAGATTTTTTTTTGGTTTGACGAATTTCCATTTGAAAGAAAGTAAATCAGCATTAAATAATTTAATGAATTTTTTTTTTGCTTCTAAAGGTAATAAATATTCACTTTACAAATATCAAACGCTTGTTGCTCCATTTTAAAAACTTTTTTTTTGCAATGTCCATATGAATTCGTGCCACTGCATTCATGTGGATTGCCACATGTAGAACGTATATAAATCATTTTATTTATAGTGTGGTGGCTTGTTGGTTGGTTGGTTAAATTGTTTGACTAAACGTTTCATAAATGTTTTGGCCTTCTGAATAAATGTGTCAATCGTCAAGGTTACTTTCATTCGGTCTACTTAAAAGAGAAGACAACAAAAAAACAAAAGAACAAAAACCAACCACTTGTGTATGTCTACAATAAGCTGGCAAATAATAATGAAAAATGTTCAAATAAGTACAACTTAAAATTTACAGTCATTCAATACAAACTTAACAAACACAACAATAAAACGATAAAAAGATAAAAACAGACAGACAAACGAAAACACTTTTAAAAACTTTCTTAATAAAAATATGAGAAGGCAGTCAGTCAATGTCTTTAGAGATATTTAATCTGATTAAATTTAAACTTAAATCTAAAAAAACACTTGTTTTTTTCTTTTTGTATTAAGAAAAGTCTTTAGAGATTAAAAAACAGGAAAAGAAAAAAAAGAACTGTTTAAGTAAAAAAAAAGTGGCAGCCAGACAACTACATGTATTCAGTTCTAAAATTTAATTCTAAATTTAAGAACTTCATCAAGTCATAAGTTGGCAGATATTTCGAAAATGGAGAAAAAGCTTGAAGAAGGAAAAGTAAGTTGATACCAAAAGCGTTCTTGTTTCCGGTTTCTTAAAAAAAAACCACAAAAAATTTAAAAAAAAATTTTTCTTTCTTAATAAATTTAAAATTTTAATAAAAGTGAACTTAAGCCCGACTAGTAATTCCTTAATATTAAAATTAATTTATTTCGAAATTGAACTAAGGAAAATTAAAAAAAAGAAATTTGGGGAAAAGAGCAAAAGTTCAAAAAGAAATAATAGCAAAAATAAGAAAAAAAACTGAAAAAAGCAAAAGAAAAGATAATTGGCAGAGAGAAGAGAAAACATAAGGAAAAGGTAAGGAGAAAACGGGAAATGTATAGAAGAAATACAAAATGAAAAAAAGTGAACAGAATGAATGAACAACAATATAAAGAAATTTTTTTTCACAGAAAGGTAGAAAGAGTAAAGAGTCAAAAGAAATGAAAAGAAGACACAAATTAAAACGAAATAAATAACAGAAAAGGAAAGAAGAAATTAAACAAGAAAGGAATTATAAAAAAAAAAAAAAAATAAAAGTAAGAATTAGAAGAAGAAAGAAAGAAATAAAGAAAATTACGTAATAAAATGAAAAAATAAAGAATTAAAAAAAAAAGTAAAAAAAAATTATAAAAAAAATTAAAATGAGAGAAACTAAGAAATTAGGAGAACCAAAAATAAAAGAAAACATAAAATTGGAACAAAAATTGTTTAAATAAGAACAAAGAAGTAAAAAGTAAAAGAGATTAAGTGAAAATATAAATTGAAAATATAACAAACCGAGGAAATAAGAAAATAAAAAAGTATTAAATAAATTTTTTTGCTCCCAATAAATATTTTAATTGGTCTCAGATTGAAATATAATTATGATTTTAATTAAAGCAATTAAATATTTTATAAAAAGAAAATAATTTTTCTAAAAAGAAATAATTAAATCAAATTAATAAAAGGAGGGTAGTGAATAAAGGAAAAATGGAAAGGGAATGAAGAGGTTATTTACCCGAAAAGTAGACTGAAAATGGGCTGTAACGAAACAAACAAAAAGACTAAAAGACAAAGAAAGGCAATGGAAAAAAAGACAAATAACGTAAGATTAAATATAACAAAATAAAAGAACAAGAGGAAAGGGGTATAGAAGATATATTGGAAAAAGGATAAAATAAAAGAAAAGAACACCGCGAAAGGAAGGAATGAAATAACTGCGAAACACTAAAAGAAAGAAAAATTAAATAAAAAAATAAGGAAAGAATGATTAAATATTTTAAAGGCATCTTTAAATTAATACTGAATTAATGCTCAGTTAAAGATTAACAAAACACAAAAAAAAAAATAAGAAAGAAAAACACTTCAAACCAAACGTTTCATTATTTTAATTTTATTTATTTTTTATTTTATTTTTATTTTTTTTATTTTTAATTAACTTAAGAACATCAACAAACTTGAAACAGTAAAAATTAAAGTTTTAATGCAATCAAACTGTAAACATAAATGAAATTCAAAATTTGTGCCAAGTCATATTTAACCAAGTTACCTAAATATAACAAAATAAAAAAATAAATAAATAAATAAAAAAAAATAAAAATAAAAATATGCAGCAGCCAAAAAAAAAAAAATTATATTTCAGGTTTGCGTCCACGCATTGTAACAAAACGAACAGCATAATTTACTGAAAACCACAAGAAAGTGCAAGATGTACGCAGCGACAGATATTCACTCAACTGCAGACAAGATTTTAGATTTTTCTTCGTCTTCTAAAGCTTTTGAAAATTATCACAATTATAAAAATTATAAGCTGCTTTAGTTGTAATCTTAACAACATGTGAGAAATTGTTTATATATAAATGTTTAGCACAATGGGTTAATTTAAGTTTTTTCGTTTTTTTATTTTCAAATATAAAAAAGAAATTTTTAGAGAAAAGTTTTTTTTTGATTCATAAAAAAAATAATCGATATTTGTATTATTACATAAATGGATGTTTCGATTACTTTATTTTATAGAAAAGGAAAGCTATCGATAAAATTCCATCTACATACTGTCAAAGAAAAGTGAAGCTGTCGACAACATTCTTATCACAACAATTATTAAGTCGGTAACTTTGCTGTGAGGGAATTAAGTTGCCGTAAATATTTTATAAAAATAAAATTCTTATAATTTTTTTTTTAAAGTAAAAGGCAACTTTACTGTGGAAAATTTATCGATAGTATTATATTCCTGGAGGAGAAAATTGAATGGCATTATTTTTTTGCAAAGAATCAATCGAATGGCATTACTTTTCTATAAAAAAACTTAACGATAATATTATTTACCTATTGCAAAGTTATCGGAGGACTGAAAAGTTATCGAATCAAATTTATGTATAAATATTATCGAATGGCTTAATTTTTTTACTGACGCAGTATTGTGTGTCAATTAATTTCTATAAAAAAGAGAATATTAGTTTTATAAAAAAAAATTATCGCTGGAGTTATTTTCTCTACAGAATAGTTGTAGATGGATGACATTACTTTCCTTTAAAATAAATCATGGAATCACATTAATTTTTACCTTTCTATCAACAAGTTATCGACTGCCTTTATCTATTAAAAACTTTTCCACCGTGTTGCCGTGTTATCGATTAGTTTACCGTTTTAAGAAAAAGTTGTCATTATTATTTAATAACCGATGGATTTGTTATTTTTTTATTAAAATGCTTTCGATAGTTTTAATTATTTTATAAAAAAGTTATCGATACTTCTCGATCTTTGTATGGAAAATAAGATTTTAGATTTTAAGACTTTTCGTTAGCAATCGATTGCTTTATTTTTCCTTAGCAAATTTTCCCTAGCTCTACTTCGACGGTTTTTTACTTCTTTAGAAAAATGATCGACAGCTTTACTCTTCTATCGACAGCTTCGCTATCGATAAATTTTCTATAGAAAATTCATTCATTTTTATAGAAAATTTGTCGATAGCTTTAATTTGTTTAAAGAAAATTCACCGATAACTCTACTCTTCTATCGACAGCTTAGTTTTTATATTGGAAATTTTTCAATTTATCGATAGCTTTGATTTTCTATAGAAAATTTATCGATAGCTTCAATTTTCTATAGAAAATTTATCGATAGCTTCAATTTTCTATAGAAAATTTATCGATAGCTTCAATTTTCTATAGAAAATTTATCGATAGCTTCAATTTTCTATAGAAAATTTATCGATAGCTTCTATTTTCTATAGAAAATTTATCGATAGCTTTAATTTTCTATAGAAAATTTATCGATAGCTTAAATTTTCTAAAGAAAATTTATCAATAGCTTTAATTTTCTATAGAAAATTTATCAATAGCTTTAATTTTCTATAGAAAATTTATCGATAGCTTTAATTTTCTATCGAAAATTTATTGATAGCTTCAATTTTCTATAGAAAATTTATCGATAGCTTCAATTTTCTATAGAAAATTTATCGATAGCTTTAATTTTCTATCGAAAATTTATCGATAGCTTTAATTTTCTATCGAAAATTTATCGATAGCTTCAATTTTCTATAGAAAATTTATCGATAGCTTTAATTTTCTATCGAAAATTTATTGATAGCTTCAATTTTCTATAGAAAATTTATCGATAGCTTCAATTTTCTATAGAAAATTTATCGATAGCTTTAATTTTCTATCGAAAATTTATCGATAGCTTCAATTTTCTATAGAAAATTTATCGATAGCTTTAATTTTCTATCGAAAATTTATTGATAGCTTCAATTTTCTATAGAAAATTTATCGATAGCTTCAATTTTCTATAGAAAATTTATCGATAGCTTCAATTTTCTATAGAAAATTTATCGATAGCTTCAATTTTCTATAGAAAATTTATCGATAGCTTTAATTTTCTATAGAAAATTTATCGATAGCTTTAATTTTCTATCGAAAATTTATCGATAGCTTTAATTTTCAATAGAAAATTTATCGATAGCTTCAATTTTCAATAGAAAATTTATCAATAGCTTCAATTTTCAATAGAAAATTTATCGTTAGCTTTAATTTTCTATATAAAATTTATCGATAGCTTTAATTTTCTATAGAAAATTTATCGATAGCTTTAATTTTCTATAGAAAATTTATCGATAGCTTTAATTTTCTATAGAAAATTTATCGATAGCTTTAATTTTCTATAGAAAATTTATCGATAGCTTTAATTTTCTATCGAAAATTTATCGATAGCTTTAATTTTCTATCGAAAATTTATCGATAGCTTCAATTTTCTATAGAAAATTTATCGATAGCTTCAATTTTCTATAGAAAATTTATCGATAGCTTCAATTTTCTTTAGAAAACTTATCGTTAGGTTTAATTTTTAATTGAAATTTTATCGATAGCTTAAATTTCATATTGAAAATTCTTGGATAGTTTTAATTTTCTATTGAAAATTTATTCGATAACTTTAATTTCTATTGAAAATTTTTTGATAGCTTTGATTTTCTATAGAAAATTTATCGATAGCTTTAATTTTCTATAAAACACTTATCGATAGCTTTAATTTTCTATAGAAATTTTATCGATAGCCTTAATTTCTTGTAAAAACTGATTTATCGCTTTATTGTTTATAGCAAACTTAGCGATGGAAAAACCAGGCTTAAATCAAAACAATC
This sequence comes from Cistogaster globosa, assembly GCA_937654795.1. Lineage (NCBI taxonomy): Eukaryota > Metazoa > Arthropoda > Insecta > Diptera > Tachinidae > Cistogaster > Cistogaster globosa. The sequence continues at coordinate 8,079,288 of OW569406.1, forward strand.
GATAGCTTAATGTTTTTATCGGAAAAATCGATAGCTTTATTTTTCTACAGGAAAAAATCGAATGCTTCATTTTTCTATAGCTTTATCTCTTTTTACGAAAATTATCGTTTGCATCATTTCTTTTTAAGGAATATTATCGATAGCTACCTTTTTTTATGAGGAAATATCGAAAGCTTCGTACTTTTATAGAAAAAACTTTAATAGTTAAATTTTTAAAATTTTCAATTGTAAAATTATCGACAGATTAATTTTTGAGAAAAGATTGTTCGATAGCAATATTTATTCGTTGCAATTTTAACTAAAATTCTAGTTTTCGTATATAAAAATATCGGGGAGCTTTATGAAAATAAAAAGAAAAATAATTTTTTTTTCTAAAGAAAAGTTATCGCTAACTTAATTTTTTTCTATAAATTTTAACGTTTTTTATTTTTTTTTTTATTTTTTTAAATTCTTAAATTTACTTTTGTTTGTTGAATTGTGACACAAGTGAAAGTTCCCATTTGTTTGTTAAATGTGTTTTTAACTTTAAACTGTCACTACGATTGAGTGTAAAACATGAAGTAGGTGTTTTTCTCAGCACGAGTTGGCTGCTTTTCATGTTCATACTCGTAAATGTGCCACATTTCGCTTTTAATATAAAATATTACTTTCCAAAAGTAAGAAAAAACCCTTTGCTTTGTAAAGTCGGTAGCAAAAGAAATGAATTAGAAAAGTTTAGAAAAAATCTTAAAGAAATAAAAAATTGGCACAATAAAAAATTCTCATGATTTACTTTTCATGTCTGTGCATCAAACAGTAGTGACTTTAAAAAAAGGCATCCTTCGAGTGGTTTTTAAAACTTTAACTTTTTAATCGTAGTGTCAACTACCCCACTGGCTACTGCACGATATTTAAAATAAAGGAAGAAAAAATAAAACTAAGAAAAATTTGCTTGTTCTAATAAAATTTAGTATTAAAAAAATTTGTTACAACAAATTGTGTGTTAAAGCCCAGGGACAATGAAGTTGATGACGAGTTGGCTCATGTTTTATATTTTGTTTTGCTGCAAGACTTGAGGTTTGATAATGACAACTTAACTTTACTGTTGCTTGCCTTTTTTTGTTTCTTTAGATTTTGATTATAAAAAAAAAAACTGAAAACCACATTCATCATTTTTAATAGAATTTCCCCGCATACTGTGTCAGAGAAGCGGGCAACAAACCACAATAAATATTCTGCTGCATAGAGCAATGCAAAAATGTTTTCATTTTCTATTCAAATTGAATGATTTTTAAAAAAAATGAAAAAAAAAATCGAAACCATGGGCAAATTAAAGAAAAGAAATGAACTTAAAACGTGATGATTTTTGATTATCAAGCAAAATAAATTTCAAGTCATAGAAGTTACGGTCAGACAAATGGGCTTTGAAATCAAATAAATTCTAAAGTTTAATTTCGATACTAATGTTTTTGAAACAAAATGCTATTTATCTTTTTTAAGTTATTAAGAAAAAAAAGAAATATTTTTTTGAAGAGTTTTTTTCGCTATTAAAAAAATTATATTATAATTCTCGAATTTTAATTTCCCATTTTAATAATTTTTTTTTATAAGGTGTGATTTATTCGTTGTTCGAGACTAAATATATTCATTCTCTAAAATCATTATTTCCAATTGTTTTTATTTTTTTCCTTAAGAAATCAAAATCATTAAACATGAAATTGTGGTTTAGGGCCCAGCAATTAGTTGCTTCCTTTAGTTATTTTCTAGCTCTCAGTGAGCTTCTCTTGACAACAATAATTCCATTCAAGTAAATTTTCATTTGTCTATGAGTAAATGTAGCAAGCTTTGATATTGCAAAAAAAAAAAGAAAAGAAAAAATAAAACACACAACATCAATTGCACTTCAACATCAGCAGCGTGTTTATCATCTTTCTTGTCGTCATTGTCGTCAACAGAATTTCAAGTCATCAATTTGTTTTTGAAGTCTTTTGCCAAGAAGTCAAAGCTTATTAACTGCCAAGCACTCATCACTCCATTTTTACAAAACTGCTGCCTTTAGGGCCGCAAGTAGTCGAATCAGCTCACAAACTGAATAATTTGCTCACAAAAAAAAAAAAAAAAAAAAAAAAAAAAAAAACAGAATAAAAATTAAAAAAAAAACAGAAATATTTCATTTTGTTGTTTTTGTTATTTGCTGCCGTACAAGCGAAATCGAGATGGCTTACTTTTGTGTTGCAAAATTTCTTTTTTGCTTGTACTTTAACGGTGTCTGCCACATCTTGTTGCATGAGTGTATTAAGGCTAATGTGTGGTTTCATATCTATTTCTTTTTAACAGTAGCAGTACGTTGTAGGTGCTTGGGATGGGCGTTTTTTATGTTGCCCTAATTTGTATGAGTGCAACAAAATACTTATGAGGCATGCAACAATTGTCGGCTGTAATGTATGCAAATTTGTGCTTCGTTTAGAGATTTAATGTTGGTAATTTTGTTGCTCTAAAGTCATTCCCATGATTAATCACTGATTAATTTTAACAAAATTGTGGGAATTTTTACGAAACAAAAACAAAAACAAACTCAAAACAAAGGTAAAGAAAATGTTAAGGGAACTAAGAAATAGAAGTTTTAATTAAAAGAATTTAAAGAAACAAAAAATTTAAATATCGAAAAATGTACAACAGGCCTGACAATAGAATATTCAAATTGCTGGAAATTTTTCTGGTGAGAATAAAGTCAGCAACTACTTTCTAAACAAATGAAAAGAGTTCTTAATTACTTCAAATAGCATTCGAAAATAAATGACACAATTTTTTTAACGGAATAAATTAAAATAAAAAAATTAAACATTCAACAGTCAAACCGCAAATACGAAGCAAACCTAATTTGATTTAAAAAAAATCGACAAAAATCGACGAAGATCATGACCATCGTTTACTTCTTTGCCTTGAAAAGTGGGGATATCGGTAATTTTTTTTCTATATAATCGATATCCACTTAAATATTTCTCGGGAAAGTCTGAGATTTTGAGTTATTTTGAATAGAAAATTTAAGACACCAAATACTTTTTCTCAAGAGTTTAGAGTTACAGATAACTTCTTTGGTATGAAAAGGTAAAGTTATCGAGCAGTTGATAACTTTTCTACATAAAATTTAAAATTTTTATTAAAATTAAAACAATCGATATATTTTCTATAGGAAGTTAAAGACTTAAACTTAGCAATCGGTAATTTTTCTACAGAAAATTAAAACATTCGATAACTTTTTTATAGAAAATTAAAACAACCGAAAACCTTTCTATAGAAAAGGTAAACAATCGACATATTTTTTATAAAAATTGAAACAATTGTCAGCTTTTCTATAGAAAATTCAATTAATCGATAACGTTTCTGTAAAAAAATTAACTAAACGATAACTTTTACAAAAAAAATTTAATTAATCGAAAATATAAATAATTGATAACTTTTTTTATAGAAAATTTAATTAATCGATATTTTTTTATAAAAAATTTAATTAATCGATAATTTTTCTATAACTAGTTTTATCAATCCGTAACTTTTCTATAGAAAATTTAGTCAATCGATAACTTTTCTATAGAAAATTTAATTAATCGCTATATTTTTTTTTAAATTTAATTAATCGATAATTTTTCTATAATTAGTTTTATCAATCCGTAACTTTTCGTTAGAAAATTTAATTAATCGAAAACTTTTCTATAGAAAATTTAAATAATTGATAACTTTTTTATAGAAAATTTAATTAATCGATATTTTTTATAAAAAATTTAATTAATCGATAATTTTTCTATAATTAGTTTTATCAATTCGTAACTTTTCTATAGAAAATTTAATCAATCGATAACTTTTCTATAGAAAATTTTTTTCAATCGATAACTTTTCTATAGAAAATTTAATCAATCGATAACTTTTCTATAGAAAATTTAATCAATCGATAACTTTTCTATAAAAAATTTAATCAATCGATAACTTTTCTATAGAAAATTAAATCAATCGATAACTTTCCTGTAGAAAATTAAATCAATCGATAACTCCTCTATAGAAAATTTAAATAATCGATAACTTTTATATAGAAAATTAAATGAATCGATAACTTTTCTATAGAAAATTTAATCAATCGATAACTTTTCTATAGAAAATTTAATCAATCGATAACTTTTTTATAGAAAATTTAATCAATCGATAACTTTTCTATAGAAAATTTAATCAATCGATAACTTTTCTATAGAAAATTTAATCAAGTGATAACTTTTCTTAGAAAATTTAATCAATCGATAACTTTTCTATAGAAAATTTAATCAATCGATAACTTTTCTATAGAAAATTTAATCAATTGATAACTTTTCTATAGAAAATTTAATCAAGTGATAACTTTTCTTAGAAAATTTAATCAATCGATAAGTTTTCTATAGAAAATTCAATCAATCGATAACTTATTTATAGAAAATTTAATCAATTGATAACTTTTCTATAGAAAATTTAATCAAGTGATAACTTTTCTTAGAAAATTTAATCAATCGATAACTTTTCTATAGAAAATTTAATCAATCGATAACTTATTTATAGAAAATTTAATCAATAGATAACTTTTCTATAGAAAATTTAATCAATTGATAACTTTTCTATAGAAAATTTAATCAAGTGATAACTTTTCTTAGAAAATTTAATCAATCGATAACTTTTCTATAGAAAATTTAATCAATCGATAACTTTTCTATAGAAAATTTAATCAATCGATAACTTATTTATAGAAAATTTAATCAATAGATAACTTTTCTATAGAAAATTTAATCAATCGATAACTTTTCTATAGAAAATTTAATCAATCGATAACTTTTCTATAGAAAATTTAATCGATTACCTTTCTATAGAAAATTTAATTGATCACTTTTCTATAGAAAATTTAATCAATCCGTAACTTTTCTAAAAAAATTAATTAATCGATAACTTTTCTATAAAAAAATAAAATAATCGATGGATTTTTTACAGATGATTTTAACAATTGATAATTTTGCTATTAAAAATAAAATCAATCGATAAATTTTTTATGGAAAATTTAAACTATCTTTAACTTCTCTATGGAAAATTTAAATTATCGATAACTTTTCTATAGAAAATTTATTAAATCGATAACTTTTCTATAGAAAACTTAATTAATCGATAATTTTTCTATAAAAAATTTAATCAATCCATAACTTTTCTAAAAAAAATTAATTAATCGATAACTTTTCTATAAAAAAATAAAATAATCGATGGATTTTTTACAGGAGATTTTAACAATTGATATCTTTTCTATTAAAAATAAAATCAAACGATAACTGTTTTTTGGAAAATTTAAACTATCTTTAACTTCTCTATGGAAAATTTAAATTATCGATAACTTTTCTATAGAAAATTTAATAAATCGATAACTTTTGTATAAAAAATTTTTTAAATCGATAGATTTTCTATAGAAAAAATCATAAATCGATAATATTTCTATGGAAAAGTAATCGATTGACTTAATTTAATCAATCGAAAACTTTTCTATAGAAAATTTAATCAATCGATAACTTATTTATAGAAAATTTAATCAATAGATAACTTTTCTATAGAAAATTTAATCAATCGATAACTTTTCTATAGAAAATTTAATCAATCGATAACTTTTCTATAGAAAATTTAATCAATCGATAACTTTTCTATAGAAAATTTAATCAATCGATAACTTATTTATAGAAAATTTAATCAATAGATAACTTTTCTATAGAAAATTTAATCAATCGATACCTTTTCTATAGAAAATTTAATCAATCGATAACTTTTCTATAGAAAATTTAATCAATCGATAACTTATTTATAGAAAATTTAATCAATAGATAACTTTTCTATAGAAAATTTAATCAATCGATAACTTTTCTATAGAAAATTTAATCAATCGATAACTTATTTATAGAAAATTTAATCAATAGATAACTTTTCTATAGAAAATTTAATCAATCGATAAGTTTTCTATAGAAAATTCAATCAATCGATAACTTATTTATAGAAAATTTAATCAATTGATAACTTTTCTATAGAAAATTTAATCAATAGATAACTTTTCTATAGAAAATTTAATCAATCGATAACTTTTCTATAGAAAATTTAATCAATCGATAACTTTTCTATAGAAAATTTAATCAATCGATAACTTATTTATAGAAAATTTAATCAATAGATAACTTTTCTATAGAAAATTTAATCAATCGATAACTTTTCTATAGAAAATTTAATCAATAGATAACTTTTCTATAGAAAATTTAATCAATCGATAACTTTTCTATAGAAAATTTAATCAATCGATAACTTATTTATAGAAAATTTAATCAATAGATAACTTTTCTATAGAAAATTTAATCAATCGATAACTTTTCTATAGAAAATTTAATCAATCGATAACTTTTCTATAGAAAATTTAATCGATTACCTTTCTATAGAAAATTTAATTGATCACTTTTCTATAGAAAATTTAATCAATCCGTAACTTTTCTAAAAAAATTAATTAATCGATAACTTTTCTATAAAAAAATAAAATAATCGATGGATTTTTTACAGATGATTTTAACAATTGATAATTTTGCTATTAAAAATAAAATCAATCGATAAATTTTTTATGGAAAATTTAAACTATCTTTAACTTCTCTATGGAAAATTTAAATTATCGATAACTTTTCTATAGAAAATTTATTAAATCGATAACTTTTCTATAGAAAACTTAATTAATCGATAATTTTTCTATAAAAAATTTAATCAATCCATAACTTTTCTAAAAAAAATTAATTAATCGATAACTTTTCTATAAAAAAATAAAGTAATCGATGGATTTTTTACAGAAGATTTTAACAATTGATAACTTTTCTATTAAAAATAAAATCAATCGATAAATTTTTTATGGAAAATTTAAACTATCTTTAACTTCTCTATGGAAAATTTAAATTATCGATAACTTTTCTATAAAAAATTTAATAAATCGATAACTTTTCTATAAAAAATTACTTAAATCGAAGATTTTCTATAGAAATTTCAATAATCGATAATATTTCTATGGAAAAATAATCGATTGACTTAATTTAATCAATCGAAAACTTTTCTATTGAAAATTAAATCAGTCAATAATTTTTCAATGGAGAAATTAATCAATCGATAACTATTTAATGACAATTTAATAAATCGATAACTTATCAACAGAAAATTTAATCAGTCGATAACTTTTTATAAAAAAAAAATAATCAATCGATAACTTTTCTACAGAAAATTCAATCAGTCGATTACTTTTCTATAGAAAATTTAATCAGTAAATAACTTCCCAATTGAAAATTTAAACTATCGATGACTTTTCTATAGAAAATTTAGTCTACAGAAAATGGAAACAATCATTCAATTTTCTATAGTGTAATCAAGCATCGATAGTTTTTGTGTAGAAAATTAAAACAACCGATAACTTTTTTATAGAAAATTAAAACAAATGATGAAGAACAATCGATGACTTTTCAGTAGGCAATCGTTTATAACTATAAAAAAAATTTACCAATCGATTACTTAGAGATTGAAGAAATCGATAACTTTTCTACACAAAATAGAAGCAACCGACAATTTTTTAAAAGCAAATTAAAAAAAACGATAGCTTGATGTAAGAAAAATTTAAATTTTAGATAAGTGTTTTTTTAAGTAGAAATATCGAAAACTTTTATGTAGAATAGTAAAACAATCGATAACTTATCTATAGAAAGCTAATAAATCAACTATAAAATAAATCTAATTTCAAGAGCAGGCTATCAAGGACTTTCTTAGTGAGAAATAAGTTTATAGGTAAAAGTTATTAAAATATTTTCCAATTTTTTGTTGTTTTTTTTTTCATTACTTTTCATCTTAGTATCAATTACTGTTTCCGATAGGTAGGTATTCGATATAAAAAAGATTAGAAAACTATTAACGGTGTTAAAATTTTGACTACAGTTAAAGCGAATTTTTTAAAAAGCTTTGAAAAGGCACGCTATTATTTTGTAATTTAATTTGAATTAAAAAAGAATTTTCTTTTTTTTTTGTTTTTTTATGATAATCAGGTTCTATTTTGGCACAAATTTTACATTAAAAAATTAAAAGGAGTATTAAAAAAAAGCAGCCAATAAAATATTTCCGCTGTAAAAAATCTTCATAAAAATTTAATTGATTTTTGTTGAGGTTTAAGAGGACAGACAGTATATGAAAGAACAAATTGCAGGTTGATCAAAAAATAAAAATAGAATTTGTTCATTAAACCCAAATGAATTATGTTGTTGCACTAAAAAAAAAAAAACTAAAACAAACAAACAAAACATTAACACAGCAGTAGCAGCATCAATTAAAATTTTGAAATAAAAAAAGAAAGATCTTAATGAAAAGTGCATTAACCGCTTGGCTGGGCATGACCATTAAAAAAACACACACGTTTACATTTTACACAATAACTTTATTTTCAAGTCATTAAACTTAATTTGAAATAGAAATTCATTTTATATGGCGGTGAATGGTTGCTTTTTAACCTCTCTCTTTCTCCCTTTAGAATATTAAACAAATGGCTTTTAAAGAGTTTTTTTTTTTTGTCAAGGTGGCATTTTGCATGTTTTGAAACGCCTAAAAAATGCAAAAATTATTATTCGAAATTATCCTTCAAACTGCAATAGCAAACAGAAAAAAATTTGAAAAAAGATTTGTTTATACAAAAATAACAACAAAATGTAGGAAAAATGACCAGAAAGCTTTTTCTGCACAATGTTTTTTTTAATTAGCCATTGCAAAGCTCTTCGGTGGTTGTGGGAGCGTAGAAGGCAAAACATATGTTTTCTCAAAACCTACACGCTCACCAAGCAGGCGCCTTTAGAAGCTTTTAGTGGTTGTATTTAGAAAATTGTCGCGTTTAGGCGAGTTGTTTATACTAAAAATTATTCAGGGTTGTTTAATCAAGGGGGTTTAAAACCATTTTTTTCTGCCCAAAATAAAAAATATTAAAAAATTTTTCAAAATGAAAAATCGTTTTTTACTGCGTCTGGAGTAGGAGTTTATGCGAAAGATTCATTTTGGAAGAAAAAAATACAACGCAATAACTTAAATCAATAAACTTTAGTTTTACAGAAATATTAGCGTTAATATCGTAAGTTTTTGTAAGAAATTTAAAAATAATAATTTATTTTTAAATTGTAGAAAAATTAAAATTATATTTAAATTTATAAAACAACTTAAGATTTTGAAGTATAAAAAAAATAAGTGCGAAATTTTTAGGTAAAAATTTACGATATTTTTTTAGGTTTTTACTTTATTAAAAAATTTAGAAAATGAAACAGAAGTATTACGATATTAGTATTTTCGAGGTTTTTTTTATAATTTATTTTTTAATTAAAAAATAAAATATAAATAAAAATTAAGACTGAAAAAAATTTTTTTAAAACTCTCTATGAAAATAATTCAGGCTATAAAAATACATTTGCAAAAAATTAAGACTTCAATTTTTATTTTAGAAATCTGAATATTTACAACAAAATGTAAAAGTTAACAAAAAATATTTCATATTAAAATTGGTATTAAAAAAGACAGGTTATTCCTATAAATCTTAAGACATATTATTTACGATATTGTTTTTTTGTTCCAAGCAAATAATATTATGTAATGCGATTGTCAAGCTAATAATATTTTGTATCAAATTAAATATAAAAAATAGGATATTCAAAAATTACGTTATTTCAAAGTGAAGAAGCTTTGAAATTACGAGATTTATAATATGAAAAAATTTTTAAAATTACAAATTAAAAATAAAAAATGCTTAGAATTATTTAAATTAAGAAAAACTTTTTTAAACACAGTTTTTAATAATAATTTAAAATAAACTTAATTTACGATATTGAATTTTTCGTGCAGGAAAAAATTTTTAATGAAATTTTTTTTTATAAAATTAAAGCAATTTTCTTTAAAAAAGTTTAGTTATTTTATATAAAATATAAAATAAAAAATTATGACCTTTGAAAATTGGGATACTTAAAAATTGAGTTGCTTAAAAATTACGATATTAAAAAAGTTATAAGATTTTTAAAATTGCAAATTTAAAATAATAAATGCACAATATTTTCTAAATTAATAAAAGCTTTTTTACAAAAAAAGTTTTTTTGTGTTAAGTTAACAATATATAAAATTTACGATATTGCATTTTTATTGGGAGAAAAAATTTTACATGGAAATATTTCTATGAAACTTAAAACATTTTTTAAAAAAGTGAAGTTATTTTTTTTATAATATTTTAAATATAAAAAAATACGGTATTTAAAAATAACAATATTTAATTTTATAGAATTTAAAAATACCAAGTTTAGCACAAACAATTTTTTTTTTAGTTTTTAAATTAATAAAACTTTTGGTAACATCGTTTTTAATATGAAGTTTACAATAAAATAATTTATGATATTGCATTTTTACTATAGAAAAAATTAAATAGAAATTTTTCTAAAAAATTTCAAATTTTTTTTTATAAAAAATCTTAATATTTTAAATTTTTTCACTTGAAAAAACGCTTGTGCAATTTTCGGCATAAAAATTTTGCAAGGACATGTTTAATAATAAAAAAAATATATTATTATTATTATTAATGAAAAATTATTTAATTAATTTACGTAATTAAAAAAAAAATAAATTTATTTTTAAATTATGTCTCGAAAAAAATTTTTATAAATTAAATTAAATAAAATTGTTTGAATAAAAAAATTCCTTAATGAAAATATTTTGTGCTTTAGATTTAGTCCTTTTTTATGCAACTCTGCAGAAAGCTTTTTGCAAAATGTATTTTCCTTCAAAGCTTTTTTAATGAGTACAAACAAATGTTTATGTGTGTGAGTGTGTGTCTTTTGTTAAATTTTCCTCTAATAGCAGCGATAAAGAGCACATAGCAAATTTAGAGAATTCAGTGTCCGTGTGGCATAAACTCGAAGAAATTGTGACGTGCACTAAAAAAAAAGTTAAAAATTTGTGGAATTCCTTAAGAAAAAAGAAAGAAAGAAAAAAAATTTGCACAAAATTAAAACTTAAAAAATTTGATTAACCCTTAAAAAATAAAATAATTTAATAAAATAAATAATAAAATGAGCAGCAATAAAATGAATGTTTTGATTGCAACAAGAAAACATAAGATTTTATAGAAAAAAGAATACTTTTAAGTTACAATAGAATGAAAAGAAGAAGTGTAAAAGAAAAATTAATTAGGAAAAAGTTTTAGCTGCTGCTAGTTTAAATGCGAAAAACGAAAACGGGAAAACAGGGAATTATGTATGTACATACCCATTTAAAATAAAAAGAAAAAAGTCGAAAGTAAAATCATAAATGAAATACACAGTTGATTTTATTCATAAAAAAAAAAAAAAAATAAATAAAATTAATAAAATTTATTAAACGGAAATTAATAAAAATATTTTGGTAAAAATGTTATAACAAAAATTAGAGTATGTGCGTGTGTTTGCGTAAATGTCAAGCAAAAAAGAATAAAAAAAAATCAAATCAATATAAATCTGAAAAACTGCTTAACAGCACAAAATAAATCTATAAAAAATATTTTATGAGAATAATCATGGAAACACCATGAAAAAAAATCTAATAATTTTGCAAAAAATTAAGTATCAAGTAAACCCAAAGCTTAATGCTAACACCAATCAAAGCCACCACTACAATCACCATCACTGCCACTATTTAAAATCTGACACCTTGACCATCAATTGTTCCATCTTCCTTCTATTGCCGTTTTTCATTCAGGCTGTATAAAAAATGAAATTCAAAAGCAAACGGCCCCCATCACTACTTTCCTTTTAAAAAAAAAAATTTTTGGTTTTAATTAAAAACGAGATTAAGAAGAACACAAAATTGAGGCGGTTCTGGGAACCCCAAAAAATAACCCTAAATAATAAATTTTATTCATAACGCCACACATCACTACAAATTGAAAGAATTAAGAAGAACAAAAAAAAAAACCAAATTGTGCAGGACAACGTTATTAACCGTTTTAGCACTTAAGTTAAACCCAGAATTTGACAAGAGTCACTTAACGTACATATAAACACACAAGCACCCACACAAAGTTATACACATTTAGTTTTAGTTTTTGTTTTTTTTTTTGTTTTTTTTATACACTCGCAGAAATTTTTATATAAACTTCCAACTTTGTCATCGTCCACTGTTGCAGTGGTAACATATTTGACCTTAGGCGGTTGTAATACAAAAATCACCATCTACAAAAACAACAATAACAACAATTAGCCAAAAAACAAAACAAAAAACATCAAAATACTGATTAAACGAAAATTAGAACAGCAACAAACACAACGATAAATAATGTGAAATGTTAATCAAACGCTAGTAACACTAAATGAAATTCGAAATTGTTTAAATAAAATAATAAGGTTTTCGATAACGTTTATAAGAATAAAATTTTTATCGATAACTTTTTATAAAATATTTGAATATGTTCACGATAACACTGTTGTTGACATATTTTGCAGAGAGAAAGTTTTCGATAATTTTTAGAAAATAAAGTTATCGATAACTTATTAAAAGTTATCGATAACTTTTAAACGTCGAAGTGTGCAATAATTTTTAAAACTGTCAACAAAAGAACAATAATGTAATTTAAAATATTTTTATTAATTTTCTAGAGATCAAAACAATCGATAAATCTTCTTTATAATTAAAATGTAGAGATACTTTTCTTCTAGTGAAATTACTATTCTATTTTATGTAAAGTTTTTATAAACAACATTAAATTGTGAATAAAATAAAGTAAAATGACGGAAAGTTATGAATAATATTTTATTGGAATGGAAAAGAAAACGACAACTTTTTTTTAATTCTCATTGTGATAAATAAGAGTACAATTTGAAAACATTTTAAGAGATTAAAAAATTTATCGTTAAGAAAATAATTTCTTAATAAAAAAGTCCATATATTTTCTTTATAAAAGTATAGAAATAAAGTTATCGATAAGTTTTCGATAAATATTTCGATAACTTTTCTGCATCTTAAGAGAACAAATGTTATTTTTTTTTAATTACCGTAAGACAATTTATACTTAAAAAAAGTAAGTAATCGATATTTTTTACACAAAATTTAAATAAAACCAGTTTATATGCGATACCATGTTTTTCCTCTTTCTCCTTATGTGTAATATTTCTAAAAAATATAAAATAAATCATTGGAGTGACTTTTCGACAACTTCTCTTAAGAAAGAAAAAACATATTTTTTTAAAAAGAATAATAATTTAATCTATAGTTTTCCAACCGAATAAAGAAAATAAAAAATAAATCAAAGAAAAGTAATCGATAATTTCTACAAAACCAAGAGATTTTTTATATATTTACAAAAATCTCGATAACTTTTTGCATATTTATAGAGAAATCAGTATATTTTTTAAACAATCGTAAAGTTATCGATAAATTCTCTAAAGAATTGTCATCAATAAATCTGTCGCTAAAAAGTAAAATTATGAATAAGTAATCACTACTTTCTTCTCTTTCCATTATGTGTAACATTTCTTTAAAATATTAAAAAAAATAGTTTTATAGAGATGTAAATTTTTCGATGACTTTTACGTGTACATTACACATAATTTTACAAAAAAACTGAAAACAAGCAACCGCTATATTTTATTACAGGTTGGTAAAATTAAATCATTCTTTTTAATAAAATACTAAACGTTTCTATGTAGCAATAAAGTTATCGAAAATGAATTAAGCGAAAAAATAGCTTTGCTAATGAAAATTTAAAAGCGATAACTTTTTATGGAAATTGTTCTCTAGATAAATAAAGTAATTTATAGCTTTTCCATAGATCACTAAAAAGACCAATAAATTATTTTTAAAGAAAATTAATCGATCGATAACTTTTCGATAACTCGATCGAAAATATTAACAATTAATGTTAAATGAATACATAAATTTTCTTTATTATGAAAAACTGAACGATAGAATTCTTCCAAAAAATTCAAAGCATAAATAAACAATTAACAATTTGTATTTAGGCTTAGGTTCGTTTTTTTGCTAAATGTTTACCAATCATAAAACGATTTAAAAAAATAGGGAAAAAGCTCTAGTTAGTGGGTGGACTTCCTCTAAATAGCAGAAAAAAGTCGATAATTATAAAGGTATATTCACTTCTTTTTTATCATTATGGCGTTGCCACCTTCCGCAATAAATATTAAAAGTTTCTAAGGATACTTTCTAATTTCGAAATTATTTTTGTACTACTAATACATTCTTCACAGCTTTTACTAACTTTTGATACTAGCTTCCTTATTGTTTGTATCATAATTACACTCCTGTGGCATTGCAAAAACTCTACGGACTACTTTTTTTAGGTTCACTATTTCAAAATGGCGTAATTCGTTCATTTCCTTTTGGTTTCCGATATCAGCAGAACTCTGGCGAGTCTCGATCTACTTGATGTCTTATTCAGCACACAACTGCCCTTTAATCCATACAACCAGCAAGACTGCACTATACTAAGTCTCCGCAGAGACTTAAACCAGTCTTACTAGACTCTTAGAACCAACTAAACCATAACTGCCTATAATTTTTTTTTTTAATTTTGTGGGTATTTTTTACTAATCAATGCAGGACGGAACTTCGGATCATACAAACACCTTAACAATATTGGTTTCTGTTCTACTCCAATACCACTAGATTTTCTTTTCTAATGGGAGTTGAACTCATGGTTTTTTATTTTACAAAAAGAAAACACCGCATTATTTTGTCTATTTAAGCAACATAATTTATTTTTAAGGTCTGCTTGGTTTCCCTATCTTATAAAAACTATTTAATGAAGTTTGTTAAATTAAGTCTGAAGGTAGCCAGATCAATATATAAAATTCTTTTTACCCAAGAACATACTCCGTTTCCAAACAAAAAAAAAAAAAAAAAAAAAAAACTAGAGAAAAGCCTTAAAGTTTTAAATTTTATCAATTTAAATGTATTGGCCTGGCAGGTGCAGGACCCTTAAGAATGCAAGACATTTCTTGCTTTTGGTTTGTACAGCATTGTCCTTTGATAAACTTTAACTGTAAATACTGAAAAGGGAATTTTATTTTTTTTCTTTATTTGTTAATTTAAAAGCCTGTCTATTTTCACATGCTAAACTTAAGCACTGTAACTCACTCTAAGCTTTCTTAAAAATCTCTTAGTTAATAAAAATAATAATTTTGTTAAGCTCTCATAAGAAGAAAAAAAACTTAAAACGATTTGTTAAATAATCCACCCACATGGCAGCTCTTTCATTATTAAGCCACTAAAACAACAATTACAGCAACAACAAAAAAACATGTTTCTGATATTAAAAACAGACATCTACACCCTTGACAATCAAACAAAAAAAGATTAAAGAATCAAAAATGAACATGAAAACATGCATAAGTTTATGTAGGCCAGGGGTTCTCATCAAGTTCCTGCTCACGGACCCCTAGTATACTAATTTTATTTCGCGGACCCCTCTGAAGCCCAAATTCATAATAAAACTTTTATTATTTTTGAAAACACTGTTTTTTCGGTTCTTCATGCGGACCCCTTGGATGGTTGCTACGAACCCCCAGGGGTCCACGGACCCCCATTTGAGAACCGTTGATGTAGGCAATGTACTCGTATGACATGCAAACATCCTAATGCAAACCTACAGACATAAATATTAAGAATTCTTTGGGATATGGAAAATATTTACAAAAAAATTTGTTTTTATTAATTGAAAACAAATTACAAATATTAAATTTTTACTGCAGTTTTAATTGCCGCGATCAGGCCACATGTTTTAATATTTTAACATTAAAAAGTCATTAAAGTTTATGGAATAAGAAAAAAAATCACAGTTTTAATTAAAAACTCAAATAGGTAGGCAATTTTCCATATTGTTGTTATTCATGCTTTTTTTGATATCAACAAAAATGTGAAAATTGAATTTAATGTTGTTGTTGTGTATTTCGTTTGTTCACTTCTTTGTGTATCCGTTTAATTTTAAAGGTAACAAATAAGTAAAACATCTAAAGTTTATTATTTCTATAATTAAATAATTGTATTAAATGCTCATTTATTTTAATACAAGTTAAATCCCTCTCTCTCTCTCTCTCTCTTTTTTCTTTTTTCATAAACGACAAAAGCTTTTTTTGCAGAAATAAAATCAGAGTATAAAAATACACAAAACCACAGTTATAGTTGCCAGATGAAATTAGCGTAAAAACGTCAAATAATTGGACAAAATAATTTTTTGTAACAAATATTACATTAAAAAAAATAATTTAAATTTAATTGAAAATATAATATTTCAATATGAATAAAAATTAACTTTTTTGGCTTAAGTTCATTTTTTTAATTTAATTTCTAAGAATTAAAAAAAAATATTCACAAATGTATGCGTATGTTTTCCAAAAAAAAAAAAAAAAAAAAAACATAATGTAATGTCGCATTTTCCGGGCCGCTACATTCTTCATCAGCATTCTTCGCTTCCATCTACCATCATATATTTACTCTACGACACGTCCTGGAAAGTAAAATTTTAATTCATTTATAATATTACACGGTTCAATCCCTGATTGGCGAAAAAAAAATTAAAAATATTTTTAAATATTTGAAAATGAATTTAAGCAAAAATGTGCTCTAGACGTACAATTTCATGCCACTTTGTAAAGCATTGCTGGGCATATGGCACGAATAATACGAACCATGTTGGACTCTAAAGTCTCAATTTATGCTAGTTTTTAGCAAAAATCAGGGGCTTTACATGCCACCACTGGAAAGAATCGAGAGGTGTCAAATCACACAACCTTTCAGACCAATAATAGATATCAATCTATCGCTAATTATATGTTAATTTTTATAAGTCGCCGTATGGTACGCAGCGCAATCTTGTTAAAACAACTTCTTGCCTGACGCAATCCCTTTTTCAAATAAAAAATCAGTGATTACAAAGCAGTAATGATCTCCAATGATTGTAATTCTCCACGATGTAATTTTTTATTTGATGTAACCAACTCTGTTGGGTCTAATGCAGATTGGCACTTAATATGGCGAAAAGCCTTATCACTGAAGAATTATTTTGAATTGATCTGTCTTAACTGTTAAATGTTGTTCTGAATTATTTGGTTGGATTGTTCAAGTATCATCTAATCTGAAAAATCAAATGGTATGAATGATTAAAGAAATGTGCCACACTGTAGGTACGAAAGCAAAAACAAATGTACAAGACACGTTGCAAAGAGAACAACAAAAAAAGCTTTGAGCTGTATGTTGACTTCGTCTAACCAAATTAAAAATTATTAGTTGGTTAATGAGATGATGTTTATAATATTCCCAATTTAAGGTAGATAGATACAAGGAATGCTAATGAAGGATGTAGCGGTCCAGTAAATGCTGCATTTCAGTCTGCTAGTGTCTAATTTTTCTTGTGTTCTTTGGAAAACTTCTACAAACATTTGTAAATAATTTTTTAAACTCAAAATTTCAATAGTTGAACATTGAAAGGTACTTCTTAGGCAGCAGAATTAAGTCACAATAACAATTAAAACCTGATCCGCAGAAAAATTAAAAATCTAAATAAATTTTGTTTATTTTAGACGCCCAAACTGCGCACTAAAACATCAATGTGATAGCTGACAGTTGCTTTCCAGCAAATTCGTTTTCCTACTTTTTTATGAAACGAATCACACCAGAATACTTGCAAATTGTTTAAATTTAAGTAAAAATATAATGCCGAATCTCATAGAATTATATAATAAACAAACGAAAATTAAGTACGTTTTATAGTTTTACATAAAAATGTCAACGGCTTTTAATGGGTTAAGCGCTTAAATATTTTAAATTTTGTATGTCCTGAAAGATCTCTTCGTAAGCTTTTAAATAATATCCATATTGTCTATATTGGCAATCGAGCTTTTTTATAAAAAATTCAGAGGCCCATAAATTGGAAAATACGTGCGAGCGACAATTTTTTCACTTGATGTTTTGATATAAATTTTTTTAATCTATCGTTTCATATATTTATTTTTTTTATTGGAGTTACTTAACTAATCCAAATGATATGAAAAAATAATATGTTTAGCCCACTGCCTCGAATGACAAGAACCCATTTTGCTTATTTTCACAAGCACCTCCTTCGAAACTATGTGACCGATTGGCGTGTTTAAATTTTCTCTGGCTCATCTAGCGCCCGGAAATTGCTAAATCTTTAACTCTTATAAATCGCCAAATGGCAATAAATTATTCCATCTGGCAGCAACGTTTAACATAATTTAAATTTACCGCTATTTCATGTAGCTTCATTCTCTCTTTCTCTCTTTTGTTTTGCAGACAGTTAATTGCCATATTATTTTTTAAGCTAATAAATCAAATACCAGAAGTTTTATTTAGTTGTTGGGAAATTTTGCAAAAATCCTTGAAATTGATCCGTGGTGTTGAGGTTCTGCCTCTGTTTTTTTTTTTTTTTGTAAATAAAATAAACATATGCATACAAAAAATGAAAGAAAAATAAACATTGTGTAACTACGTCAGTTGGTTTTATGTTTAGGGATGGAGGAAAATTTTACGCATATTTTGTTTTTCACAAAAAAAAAAAAAAAAAAATAAAATATTTAGATTTTTTAAATAATTTTCAATCATAATACGACAAAGAAATAGCACATGTGTATCTACATACATATTTTACATATATTCTTAAGAGTGGACAAGTTGACAATAATTCGTTTTTCAAAACTAAATTAAAATTAAAAAGAAAAGAAGCCCAGTTTTTGGCTGATCCCTGGAAGCATTGCCATTAGTTTCTAGCTGTCTGCAGGTAGCTTTTTAAGAAACTAACCTTTCTGCAGAGATCATTCTAAGGTCCGCAGTTTAACAACCAACTAAAACTAGGAACTTAACTCTATGACAATAAAGTTGCATAAATTTCGTAAGTAACTATAGAATTGATCATTTTTTTGTTGCTGTTACTAAGTATCTTGTCAAGACATTTTTACGAAATATTAACTGACTTCCAAAGTAATTCATGTTTTCTTACCAATGGAAGCTTTGTGACGTTGTTTGTATAGAGGAGTAATATTGACGATAACTTTCAACAAAAGAGTAATCGTTAGTTTAAATGCTGATATTTTAATTAGTAGATAAGTTTTGGACCAGAATTCAAGCTATTAATTAATTTTTTAGTTTAAAAGCCAGCAAAACTCCGCGAAGAATTATTAATCTTTTTAAAGAGCACCAACTTCTGTAAAGGAGCCAAATTTGCTATAACTTTTTTATGAAAGAGACAACAAATCAATATTTTTTACGAAAGTTATCGATAACTATTTTACAATAGAGGCTAGTAATTGATATTTTTTTATAGAACAGTCACGTTTTTAATACCTCTTTTACAGATGAGTCATGTTATCGATAGTTGTTCTTTACAATTTTTATTCTTTATTCACCCTTGTCGTGGTTGGCGTTTTTATGGGGAAAGTTAGTCGTCTTTAAAATGTTTCGTAATAGATTTAAGATAGCTCGTAACAGTTATCATTAATCCATTACAAAATTGTCGTAGTCGAAATACGCTTACGCAAAATACGATAGGGGTGATTACCCTTTTTAGTGGCGTCAAACAAACCATTGAAGGGATAAGACCTTAAATTTTCTGTACAGAAAAAAAAATAGTCAAACTATGAATAATTTTTCTTTAGAATAATAAGTTTATCAATAAACTTTTTCTGGAATATTCTTGTTATCGATAGATTTTCTCTAGAAAATACTTATTATCGATAACTTTTCTCTAGGAAAGCCAAATTATTAATTAATTGATGTCTAAAAAGTCCAATTATTTTTCTATAAAAATATAAAGTTATCGATAACTTTACAATAGATAAATTAAATTATCGATTACTTTTCCAAAGAAAAGTAAAACTATCGTTAAATATTCTCTAGAAAAGTCAAATTATTGCAAAATTTTTTATTAAAAAATCAAATTATCGATAACTTTCCTTAACAAAAGTCTAATTGTCGATAACTTTTATATATAAAAGTAAAATTTTCAATAATTTTTTTAATATTTTAATATTTAATATTCTATAAAAAAGTCAAATAATCGATAGCTATTCAATAAAACAAAGTCAATTTATCGATAACTATTCTAAAGAAAATTTGTGTTATCGATAATTTTCTATAAAAAAGTAATATTATTCATATTTTAAAGAAAAGTCCAAAAATTATCAATAAATTTTCTACATTAAAGTCAAATTATCGATACATATTCTTATATGTAGAAAACTTAGATAGCGACATATTTTAATTTATTGTTTTTTATTATCGATAACATTTATATAAAAATTAAAATTTTTTGTTATAGATTAAAATCAAGTTATCGATAACTTTTTAGAAAAATAAGGCTACCAGTAATATTTCTAAATAATAATAATTTCACAATATCTGTCAAATTAAAACATTTCGATAAATTTTAGTAAGTGGTTTTTTTAACTAACGAAAGTAGAATATTTCGCCATAATAGACATTTATGAATTCTTTTAAAAAAATAACATTTTTGCTTATTTTAAAGCCTCTTTTGATTAATTTTTATTTTACAATTTAATACATGAACTCATATGTTTTAATAATTTATATGGTTCTTGGAATAGTATTTCACACTTAATTATTCTTAAATATAAAAAAAGTAGGAGGGAATAATTGCAATTTAGCGTCATTTGCGCCAAGCAAAACTATTCAAGTTTTCTTTGATGATTTCACAAAATTTAATTTCCTCCTACGAAATGAAAATCAAACAGTTGTAGATGATTAAAATATTGCGTATTCAATAACTCTACATTTTTACATATCGACATCATTGTTGTTGATGATCATCATCTTCATTATTTTCATTATTATTATTATTCACAGCCCCATTAACAGCAACAAAATTTTTATGCCGACTTTAATTTATCTTTTACAATGTAAACATTTCAAATATTTATTTGATTTAGTTGAAAATAATCAGAGTAAAACTAACAATCAAATATTTTATGATTCTCCCCCTGACTTTTCTAAACAAAATTTTTGCTTAAAGTTTAAATATTTTTTT
Organism: Cistogaster globosa; assembly: GCA_937654795.1. Lineage (NCBI taxonomy): Eukaryota > Metazoa > Arthropoda > Insecta > Diptera > Tachinidae > Cistogaster > Cistogaster globosa. The sequence goes on from OW569406.1 coordinate 8,100,376, forward strand.
TTGTTTGCTATTTTTTTTCTATTTAAAGTATAAACAATTGGTCGAGTGCTTGTGAAATGATTTTTTTTCGTTTTTATTTATAATCTTTGCAAGTTTTCATATGTCTAGTGTTAATATTTTCATGGTAAGCTTTGCCTGTTTTCGAAAGAGAGAATTTTTTGTTTTATTAAAATGATTTGAAATAGATTTTCCACGAAACTTCAAAAGAATTAACAAATGTTATCTTGGCTTTTCAAATAAAATATAAGAGTTGTGACTACAGTGGAGGCGAAATATTTAGCTGAGTATTAAGATGCTTAAAGAATAGTGACAAAGTTGCCAGAGAATCAGAAATAGCATTTCATTTTGAAAGAGTCCTGCAATATCAATAAAGTACTTAAGTCTAATTTAAATCATTTAGTGCACGATTTGAATGGAACTAAATCGCTTGATCTGCTTCCCCATTTGGATTAACTTTATTATTGACTTCCATTCTTATTGAGTTTATCAAATTTTATTTTGTTTTTTTAGCGTCAATCTTTTGAGAATTAAGCAATTTTTTGCTTTTTTTAATGGTTTTCATTTATTTATTTTTGGCGATTTTTTTTGTTTGCGATTTTTTGGCGATTTTTTGGCGATTTTTTGGCGATTTTTTTTGGCGATTTTTCTTCTTCTTTTTTATATAGGTTTTTTAATTTAAACAAAATTTATTAAATTAATGAATTTAATTTTTTTTCTCTTTTAAGTTTTTGGCATAACTTAATTAGAAATTAACTTTTTCGTTAAACGACAAGGATTTTTTAAAATTCTCAAATAGTTTAAACAAAAATTAGAAGCTTTTAAAATGAAAAGCTTTAAAGCTTTTTCTAAGGCTTTTGAAATTACAAAAACTTAAGATTTTCTTACACAAATAATTGCAAAATTAATAATAAATTGCTAATTATCTTTAATCAAATTTGCCTTTTGTGCTATTTTTTGGTCCACTGGTGTATTGCACTCGCCGTCAATAACATTAAAATGTTTATAATTTTAAGTAAATAAAATTAGAAAAAATTATTTGGTGTAATTTTGATTTTAGTTTATGTTTCGAAAATAGTTTACAAATTGATTTGGGTGGTAAATCTAACGCCTGCAGTATTGTTTTCAGCGCATTGAGTTCAATAAATTGTTGCATTTTTACGTCCATTTAAAGTGTGGGATGGTGTAGTTGCGGCACTTAATTTATGAAACTAAGAAACCTAAAAGCAAAAGATCAAAGTTGAAACATGTGGGCAAAAGTCAAGGTTTTTATATTCAAATAATATTCTTCTTTTTTTTATTTTATTGTCTTTTTAGCTTTTAAAAGGAAAAGTAACAGCCGAAAAATGCCAGCGAAATTTAAAAGCAATACCATTATAAGAAGAAGAGGATCTTAAAGTATCAAGGAGTAACAAAGTTTGCCAGCAAATTAAAAAAAAAAAAAAGAATTTGAAGAAAACATTGGCCAACAAAACAGTTTAAGTAAAACAGAAGGAAACAAAAAAAATTTCTTAAAAATAAAATATTTTTAAGCCAGATTCGAAACGCTTTACGATTAACAACTGAAACTGATTGACTGATCCACTTAGCCCATTTATTTTTTGGGTATTTGGTTGGTTAATTGTATTGAAACATTCCTCCACATAGCATGGCCTCGGTCGCCGCTTGGCTGCCATTTGCACGGGCGGCGGCCATTGGTTGGGTGCCCATAGCCACCCATCCCTTGCCACCGGCTCCCATACCCAAAGATAGACGCAAAGCCGATGATGAAAAATTATTAATTAATGTTTCGGGCCGTCGTTTTGAGACCTGGCGCAATACCCTAGAAAAATATCCGGATACTTTGTTGGGCTCCAATGAACGTGAGTTCTTTTATGATGAGGACTGTAAGGAATATTTCTTTGATCGAGATCCTGATATATTTCGTCATATTTTAAATTATTATCGCACGGGCAAATTGCATTATCCAAAACATGAATGTCTAACCAGTTACGATGAAGAATTGGCATTTTTCGGCATTTTGGCCGATGTTATAGGCGATTGTTGTTATGAAGACTATCGAGATCGCAAACGTGAAAATGCTGAACGTCTTATGGATGACAAGTTGTCGGAAAATGGTGATCAACATTTGCAGCAATTAACAAATATACGCCAGAAAATGTGGCGAGCCTTTGAGAATCCGCACACCTCAACGGCTGCTTTGGTATTTTATTATGTGACGGGCTTCTTTATTGCGGTGTCAGTGATGGCCAATGTTGTGGAGACGGTGCCTTGTGGTCATCGGCCGGGACGTGCGGGTACACTGCCCTGTGGCGAACGCTACAAAATTGTATTCTTTTGCTTGGATACCGCCTGCGTTATGATTTTTACCGCCGAATATTTGCTGCGTCTATTTGCGGCTCCCGATCGCTGTAAATTTGTGCGCAGTGTCATGAGTATTATTGATGTGGTGGCCATATTGCCCTACTACATTGGTCTGGGCATAACAGACAACGACGATGTGAGCGGAGCTTTTGTTACGCTGCGCGTTTTTCGTGTATTTCGTATTTTTAAGTTTTCACGCCACTCACAGGGCCTTCGTATTTTGGGCTATACACTCAAATCGTGTGCTTCCGAATTGGGTTTTTTGGTTTTCTCATTAGCCATGGCCATCATTATCTTTGCCACCGTCATGTTTTATGCCGAAAAAAATGTCAATGGTACCAATTTCACCTCAATACCGGCAGCCTTTTGGTACACCATTGTCACCATGACCACATTGGGGTAAGTATTTTTGTAGCCTTTGTTTTTGTTTTTTGTTTTTCAGAGCAAGACGAAAGAGGATGACGTCAGAAAGCCGCTTAAATAAATTTTTGGTCCATAATAATCCCTTGCGATTCCTGTCACTTTATTGTCTTCTTATTTTTAAAACAAAATAAGAATTATTTGTTTGGTCGTTTTAGTTATGGTGATATGGTACCGGAGACAATAGCTGGCAAAATAGTTGGTGGTGTTTGTTCGTTGAGTGGTGTCCTTGTGATCGCCTTACCCGTACCTGTTATTGTATCTAACTTTAGTAGAATTTATCATCAAAATCAACGAGCTGATAAACGTAAAGCACAAAGAGTAAGTGGTTTTTTGGTTCTTAACCAGCAAAGGGAAAAATGTCTCTATATAAAAAAAAAATCCACAAAAAATACTAAATGAATTATTTTTTTTTTAGAAATTTTCTCATTTTAAAAGAAAAAGAGAAAAACTAATTAATGCTTAGCTATTGCTATTCCTAACATCTTTTTTTTTTTGTAATTTAATTTGTTTAAAAAATGTGTCATTTTATTATTTTGATTATTGTTTTGAACGTCATCAATTTTATAGCTTTAAATATACAAATGCACCTTAAGAGCTTTGTGTACAGCACGCTTTTTAAAGTCAGGATTTCTAAAAGTGTCAAAAATCTTATAATTATGTTTGCTTCATTGAGTTAAGCTTTGTTTCTTTTAAGCAAATTTTTTTTAAAAACTGGCTATTGAAAATTTCTTGTCTTCTTAATCCTGCTCCAAACTATAAATGTCAAATTTTTAAGCTGTAAGCCTTTTTCTATTTTCATTATTCCTATTTTTCTTTCATTTATAATTGCCCGAAGTGTCCTTGATTTCTTCCAAAATAATTTTCACTCACTGTGTATTTCGGCAACAATTGAAAAATCATTCCTGATAGTCACTCTAAAGTCACATTTACAACTTAAAGTGTTTTTTAATTGGATTTATTCCGCCAGTAAATATAATACTGTTGTCATACCTTTCGGTGAAGGCCGTTATAATCAAAACGCGGCTTGAAAATGATGTCTTTACATCGAAAGCGCTCGCCAATCGTACCAAATAAACAGCCAGTGACGACGGTCTTCACCGAAAGGTAAAAAAACACTATTTTTAAATCGTTTACAGTACCACATCGAGGGCTAAAGCATATCCAGAAAATATATTTTATTTTCTTTAACTACGAAGAGTTACTGTTTGTTGTGGACTTCTGGCAGAAACCAAGAACTGAATTATATTTCAAAATTGAGTATCTTTAAACAGTTTTGGCGATTTGCCAGCCTGACAATAGACTTGTTTTCCATTTTAATAGAGAGTAATGTAGCTTAGATGATTAGCACACTTTTAGGCATTTAAGAGTTAGATGGCTTAGGTTCATATCCCATCGACTATGAATAATTTTACTATACTATAACTGTATGGCTACGGTTCTCAAATGGGGATCCGTGGACCCCCGGGGGTCCATAGCAACCATTCAAGGGGTTCGCATGAAGAACCGAAAAAACAGTGTTTTCAAAAATTATAAAAGTTTTATTTTGAACATGGGCTTCAGAGGGGTCCGCGAGAAAAAAATTAGTTTACTAGGGGTGCGTAAGCAGTTATTTGATGAGAACCCCTGCTCTATGGCATTAAATCGTTGGCGTCGTGTGTAAGGAAAATAAATAAAATAATTATAAGACCTTAATGCGCCTACCTAACACTAGAGGCGCTGCAATACTCCTCCAAAAATAAACACAACCTGCAAGCGTTGGAGTGTAAAAAAGAAACATTCAGTCTTATTTCATTACCTATCTACACTAATTTAAAGCTTTTTGAGGAGGGCAAAACATTTAATTAGTAGGCTTTATTGGCTAAAAGTTATTTCTCTTCAAACAGAAAAAAAAAAAAACAAAAAAAAATTGGATCTAATCTAATAGACCTACCTGCACTTTTAATAAAACCGTTTTAGATGTCATAGAGTACTTAAAATAATATGACCACCTTTTGACTTCTTTTTTGTATTCTCTCGTTGCATTGATTATTAAAATTACTAGTGAAAAAAATTGCGCCTCCATCTTTGCGTTAATTTTAAAACACCTTCTAATTTACAAATAATTTTCTTTATAAAAAAGATATTTTTAATTGTAAAGAGTTTTCATACCCTTGGCTGCTACGTCGCTATGATTGCGGGTGATTAACCAGGCTAAAAAAATTCGATACGCTATTCCACACGTTCCATTGAGGAAACCGTCAAACTCTCCGTTTTAGCGTGGGAAAGGTGTTTAACTTTTTATAAGGCGCACTGTACTTCTTCCAACGTTATAGGTCGCCTCAAAGTTTGTCATCACTTGAAGAAATAAATAAAATCAAAAAATAAATACCACGAATGATGTAATCGTAACTAATTTATGTTCTCTTTTTACATGTTCGAAGCTATAAAAACAACAACTTCGCTCCGTACATTTTAAAGTATAAATTTTTCAAAATTAATTTCTCCAGACCCCACACGCCTAAATACAGATCAACCAAATTTTCCTCTTCGATATCACATCCCACACTTGTCTCTGAAGAAACCGCCAAACTCTCCATTTTAGCGTGGGAAAGGTGTTTCTAAACTATGAAGTTCAATTAATTTTCAAACACATGTGAAGGAGTACCCGTTTTTTTGCCTTAACATTAACTTTCAATGACCATAATGCCCGAATCGTTTCAGGTAGGACCTGAAGCAACCATATCTACCAAGTATCTGAGTAAAAAAAAAATGCTGAAATAACAGAGACCCCTCTCAAATCAGTCCACAAGTTTTAAGATGAACCAGTATGTAGAGCTTTCCGTATCGAATGCAGCCAACCCCTCAGCAATACTTATATTTCTTGTCAGTCAATTAGTCTGTAGATCTTGAGGTTTTAGACCAGCAATGACAACCGCTGCTTCTTTGAAGACAGACAGTCTGAAAGGAACTGCTTCCATTAGGCTGGGAACTTTAATATTCAAGCTCCGCCGTTCAGTGGTGTTTGGTGTAATTCGGGACACGTTTTTAAATATTCCGGATAATATTGGGCTAATGTAAACCCATTGGCTGTCCGTCATTGTACTAAAATATTTAAGAAATGCGTTAGTCTAATGCACTCTCATGCAGCGTCCTCTGATGCAGCATAAAGTACGCAACCGCCCTCCTCTTGGTCACGATGTTACTTTATGAAAAACCACATTACTGACCCTGCGGGCTTCTCCCTTCTCAATCGAAGTGCTTTCGGGGTATAGCAAGAACCAGTCCTCGGGTGTGCAGGCACTAAATCTCGATAAAGTTGCGTACTTTTCGAAGGACTGACTAGTATCTTTAAGAGACTGGAGCCACTGGAACTGGTAGCAGAGAGCCGCCCATATCTGTAGCCGGCTATTGGTGAGGTACCTTTGGAGTACATGTTGTGGCTGTTGATAAAGGCCGGTGACTGCAGGAAAGATGCCTTTCCGAAAAAGCTGTTGTATTCAACAGACGTGGTTAAATAGTTTCAAACCCTCAAGCAAGGGGAAGAACATGCTCCTGCAGTGCCATGTTCTTGAAATTGCAGCCTGCAGGGACCTTGTTTTTCACTCAGTGGGAAGACCACCGTCAGGTTAGGGCCAACTGACGTTAATCTGTATCACGTATTGACACTGCGGGCTACTGATGCACGTGGCACTAGTAGTTGGTATCTTATCAGACTTGGAATATCCTTATTTTTTTAGTTGAAGGTCCTTAAATTAAAATGAAATACCGTCACAAAGACAGAGTCAAATATTGAGAATTTTAAAATTATTTTATTACGGTTTATCAAAGGGCTTCTTGTTCTTGGAGATCAAAATTGATCTTCACCTTTTCCAAGAAGGTACTGTTGCTTTTTGAACTTTTCTTCAACGTCCTAGAAATACATGCAGAACATCCACACATCTATACATACATTCGTTTGTGTTTAGATGATTTTTAGAAAAATTGAAATTTTATAAAAAAAAAATTGTTAGACAAATCGAGAATTATTAAAAGTTTTTAAGTTTACAAATAATTCACTTGATAATTATGTCTGTCTTTTTTAATCGACTTCAAAAAAGAAGATTTGAAATTCGTCTATATTTTTGTATGTGATGCTTACAAATTGGTCTCATTAAAAAAAAAATTATAATATTAAAATGTAAAGGGTGCCCCGATATTACACACATAAACCTTTACAAAAACTCTTATAAAATTTTAACCAAGTTGGTATCACTATGGCTGACAATAAAAAAAGTCATAAAAATTAATTTAAATATTAAAGGGTATCCCATAAGTGACATATTTTGATTTTTATAACCCAACCTTTAAAATCAAACACCTGCAAATTATTCTGAATGTTTACTTCTATGCCTGCTATAACAAAAAGTATAAATATAGAAATTAAAGGGTGTCCCCACAAGTGTTATTTGATATATATGACCTTAGCTTTTAAAGCTTCAAAGATATACAGTTCAAATTTATATAGAACGGGTATTGTTAAGTCTGTTATAACAATAATAAAAGATTGGATTATAAAGGGTGTCCCCGTAGGTGCTTATATTTCTGTATATAGACTTATCTTTTAAATTGTATTAGGAAGACAGTTGAAATTTACATAGAATGTGTATTATTAAGTCTGCTTTACAACAATACAAAATTGAAAAGTAAAGGGTGTCCCCTTAGGTACTGTTTTGGGACTTATATGGCCCTAAATTTTTAACTTTTTTTTTTTTTTGGAAGAATTATTTAATATTTCTTTTTCTCCTTTATGCCTTACTCTCTCTCTCTCTAGCTCTCTCGCTCTCTCTCTCTCTTTAATATGTGCTTTAGAACCGCAAGCTTGTTATCACAACATTTATGGCTTTTTACCGCATTTCTTTCTGGTAATTTATAATTTTATTATTGTTTGACACATTTTTTAAAAATTTATAAAAAAAATTTCTATAAATTATTTGCCTTTAATTTATTAAGATTTGAGATTTATATGACTTCAAAATTACTTTCTACAGCTTCAAATTTATTTTGCAAAATTTTTGTTAAAGACATTTTTCTTCCTGAACGCCTTCTAAGTGGATGCAAAAAAAAAGTATTTAAAAATTAGAAAAAAATGCAATTTAATTTTTGTTTAAAATTAAAATGAGCATTTTTTCTTAATTAAAAAAATAAAATAAAAATTTAAAAAAAAATATATCCACGCTATAGCCGGCTTCAAAATTTCTTTCAAGCGGCTATTTGTCTTAAGAAGAGAAAAAGAAAAAAACAAAAACAAAACTTACCACTAAAAAGCTCTTTGTGCAGATTGAACAGCGATTATGAGGGGTTCTCTAAAAGAAAAAGCGAAGCTGGAAAACTGATTAAAAGCTTTTAAAACTGCCTTTTCTTAGCCTTCGTTCAAACTTTTTAAACCCCTTCATTGCATTTCAATCTAAGAAAAACAACAAATATATATTTTTATTTGTTGAGTGGTGTTATTGCTAATTGATTTTTTTTATAAATCAGAGTCGAATATTCACCGCCCTCTAACAGTGTGTGAAAATTTTACTCTTTGCTATATTTTGGCTAAAATGGATAATTTCTTTGAAAATTTCCAGGCAAATTTACAACTTAAAATGTTTTAAAATTTGTTGCATTTAATTGAGAGGAGATTTTAAGAAAATATCTAAACAGCCGAAGTTTCAATTTACTAAAATTTCAAAATAAAACTATCTTTTCAGTTATTTACTTTTCAGCTCAATAATCTGCACTTTAAAGTTAAAAAATTGAACGCTTTTATAAAAATGCATGTCTAAGCGGGTGTTAGTTAGCAAGTTTTGTTTATAGAAAAATAAATTAATTAAAAAAAAAAAATTTAATAAAGAAAAATATTTAAATCTATTTTTACTCATGATTGTAAAAACTCTAAATAGCTGCATGTTTTATTTTATATTTTATGTATTTTCATAACTTTATAGCCAAAAGACTATTAGTATAAAAATATTTGCGTTAAATTTATTGTTTAAATTAAAAAAAAAAAAACTGTCCATATAAAATTAGGATAGAAAAAATATTTTATTAAATTCTTTACATTTTGTATTTATTCATATTTTTATTTTTATATACAAAATAAGAAAACAAAAAGTAAATTTTATTTTATTTTTTTTTAAGCAGAGGTCTGTATTTTTTTAATAAAAAAATAGTGAACATTGTGAAATATTCATAACAATATTAATTTTCTTAGACAATTTAAAGTGTTTCCTTGTTGTTTTCTCTGCATTTCGTGTTTACACTGTATTCAACCTATGGTGGATAGATGCAAAGAATACTGATGAAAGATGTAGCGATCAAGAAAATGTGGCATTGTATTCTTGTTTTCTTTGGAAAACATCCTTAATCATTTGTAAATAATATTTCTTACTAAAAATTTTTAGAAATTAAATTAAAAAAAAAAAAAAAAAACGCCCAAAAAAATGAAATTTTATTTTTATTTACAATTTAAAAAAATGGGATTTTAATTTTTTTTAGCTAAACTTACCAGAAAAAATTCGAATAATACAGTAAATCTTAGTTTTGTTAAATTCTTTTGATCCATAAAATAATTTGGTCTTCTTTGGCAGACTGTGGTTCCACAATAAATAAATTTTTTAAATTTATTTTTTTTAAAATAATATTTTATATAAAAACTGCTTTTAAAGTAATATAAATATACTATGCTGTTAGTTATAAAATTTTGAATTACTAACAAAAAATATAAGAAATTTTTCTAATTAAAAATTACAAATTTTAAAAAAAATTTTTCCAACAAGTGAAATTTTTATTTTCAAAAGTTCGAATATTTTTTAAAATCTAAAAAAGCCTGACAAGAGTTATGCCAAAAGTAAAAATTTAATAATTTTGTAATAACAATAATTAATAATTCCAAAACCTAAATTATGAACTTCGCTGAAAATCTTCTACTGCCTTTAGAAGTTACAATCGGACTTCTTATTTAGAAACAACGAGTTTTTATTTTTTTTTTTTTTGCTAAGAACCTTTTTTTATTGATCTTATTACTTATGTTGGCCCTCGTGTCAGCTCCGGCTGTGCAGTTAAAAGGCATTTGATAGTTTTAGTAGCATGGCAAATTGAATTTTTATCAAAGTACCTTAAAGCATCCGAATTTTATATGAACAGTGTTCTTTTAAAAATATATTAATTTTAATATTTAGCATAAGTACATTAAATTCCTTTTTTAGAAAGTTTATAAGATATTTAAAATAAAAAAAAAAAAAAAATAAAAAAAAATAAAAATAAAAATAAAAAAAATAAATAAAAAATAAAAAAAATTAAATAAAAAAAATTAAAAGAAAATTTTTAAAATTAAAAGTTATTTTTTTCATTTTATTTGCTAATAAACTATTTATTTCATCAATATAACTAATTAAAAATATTATAAAATTGGCTTAATATATATTTTCTTAAAATTATATTTTAAACAAAAGGTCTTAAAAAATAAATTAATTAATAAAAATATTTTTTTTGGAAAATAATTTGTTGAAGAATATATTTATTATAAGAAGCATTTTTGTTGTAGCAAATAAATATTTTTAAAATTAAATATAAAAATATTTTTAATAAAAATATAAAGTAGAATTGAATGAAATTTTTAATTAAAAAATAATTTATTGTAAATTAAGCAATTTGTTTGTGTTAAATGTTTGAAATGTCTCTTGTTTGAAAACAATATAGTTAATTAATATAATCAAGAGTTTAATTGATTTTTTTTTCTGATTATAAAAAAGTTGTAAAAATATAAAATTTTTAAGGCCAAAATATTTGTAAAATTTTTTTCTTTTTCTGAAACCATTTTGTTACAGAAAGCGCGCTTGGCACGCATACGCATTGCGAAAGCATCTTCTGGTGCGGCTTTTGTTAATAAAAAGAAGGCCGCTGAAGCCCGCTGGGCTGCCCAAGAGTCCGGCATTGAATTGGATGATCATTTTAGAGATGAGGACATTTTTGAGTTACAGCATCATCATTTGCTAAGATGTTTAGAGAAGACAACGGTGAGTTTAAGTCTTTGTTTTTTATTTTCAAAATCTTTTTTATTTTTTCTCAATTTTATATCAAGTTTTAGTTTTCTTTTTTGTTTTAAATTTTCTTTTATTTAAGATAATAATACGAGGGCTGCTATATATATTTCTGGCCTGGCAACACTGAATGCTGCCAAGTGCAATCTGACATTTCCATTGGAAAGTTTGTCATTTTTAAGCATAATCGTACTCAAAACGTTTTGACGTACGACCATTATTTGTGTTGTTTACAGTGACTTGAAAAAATTATTATAGAAAAAAATGGAATTAACTCGTGAACATTTTCGTGCCATCATTTTTCACAACTTTCGACGTGGATTATTACGACAAGAGTGCATTGATGAACTTAAATCTTTGTATGGCGATGAAGCACCATCCTATAGCACTGTGAAAAATTGGTATAATGAATTTAATCGTCGCCGAAGCTCGCTCAAAGGCGAATACCGTGAAGGTCGTCCAAAAACGGCTGTTGTGGCAGAGAACATTGATGCCGTGCGTGAACTCATAATGCAAGATCGACTTGCGACATACCGAGAGATAGAGACATCCTTGGACATTTCTCCCACCAGCATACATTCGATACTGCACGAACACCTGGCCGTAAAAAAGGTTTGTTCTCGTTGGATTCCGCACAATTTGAAAGTCCCTCAAAAAAAGGCTCGTGTCGATTGGTGCAAAGAAATATTGCAAAAATACGATTGCGGCGCTTCAAACGACGTTTATAAGATCGTCACAGGTGAGGAATCATGGATCTATGCGTATGAGCCCAAAGCGAAACAACAATCTACCGTGTGGGTCTTCAAAGACGAGCAAAATCCAACGAAAGTTGTTCGTGGAAGAAGCACTTCGAAGCAAATGGTCGCCTGTTTCTTCGTCAAAACTGGTCATGTGGCGACTGTTCCGCTTAAGCAACATAGGACGGTCACTTCTGAGTGGTACACTACAACTTTTTTGCCTGAAGTCATCGGAGAAATTCAAAAAACCAACAAGAGAAAACGAATCAATGTTCACCATGACAATGCGAGATCTCACACATCGGCTCAAGCCAGAGCGTTTTTGACCGGCCAAAACGTCGAATTAATGGGTCATCCGCCGTACAGCCCTGACTTGGCATCTAATGAATTCTTCTTGTTTCCGCACATCAAGAAAAAAATGCGTGGTCATAGATTTTCGTCGCCAGAAGAAGCTGTTGAAGTGTTCAAAAATCATGTTTTAGAGGTGTCTCAGTCGGAGTGGAAAGAGTGCTTCGACAACTGGTTTGAGCGCATGCAAAAGTGTATGAATTATGCTGGAGAATACTTTGAAAAACAATAAAACCATTTTTGATTATAAATATTCGCATTTTCACTATTAGGCCAGAAATATATAGAGCAGCCCTCGTATCAACCATTTTATTTTCTTTTTCATTAATATTTTTTTATGATTATTTTTTTTTCTTCTTTATTTTTAATAAATTGCGCGTATTTCTTTGGGAGTAACAGATGTAGCAACCATTTCTTATAATTACAAAAAGCAATGACAACAACATATGTATTTTTTATAAAATTTAATTTAAAACAGCAAAACTATCAACAAACAAATGAACACTTTTTTATGTTGAATAATAAATAACAAATCTAAATTTGTTAAAATAATAATTTAAACATTAAAAAAAAAATATTTTTTGTGAGGTGTTACACCAGCTGACAGCCATAAAAAATGTTAGCAATTCAAAAGGCAAAAGTGCGTATTTTACAAAATATAAAAATAAAAAAAATAAATTCTTTTGTATAATTTCTTTGTAACTTTTGTGTGTAAATTTAAATTTTATATAATAATTATTTTTTAAATATTTTTTATTGTTATCGTTTTATCTTGTAAAATTTGTATTTAGTTTTTAAGTTTAGTTTTTATTTTAAACTCCAACTGACTTCTTAATATTAAAAATGTCTTAAAAAAATTATTGTAAAAATTATTTATAACTTTTTTGTTGTTGTAATTTTTAAATATAATATTTATGTTAAACATTTTTCTATAAAAAAAAAACTTTTTATAAACTTCTATATTTAAATAAAAATTTTTTTTGTAAAACAAATTTTTTTATTAGTTTTTTTTCATTTAATTTGTATATTTTTTATTTTACATTTTTTTATTTACCGCATCCTTAGTAAGTAGCGTGAACTTCTCTAGTTTCAGCAATCTTAAGTTCATGTAACTTTGCTGAAAATAGTTTTGTTAATTAATTAATTAATAATTTTTGTTCAATACTAAAGTACTGAGCATTAAATATAGAGTTGCCAGACGATCTTGATTTCTATTGAATCAAAAGTGGAAAAGTTTAATTTTACAAAGGCCCAGTGAAAGCGCAAAACTTTAAAAAATTTTAAACCTTTTTTATTAAAGGGTCTGCCAAATAACTTCTTTTTTTTAAATGCTTAAAAAAAAACCACTGAATATTTTCTCAAATTTCTTTTTTATTAAAAAAAACAATCCTTCCTGTTAATAATGAAAAATAATTTCATTCTAATGACTGCCTCAGCTGGCCATGCAGTAGCCTACACGATCGGTTTAATTTTTAAGCACATTATCGATTGTGTGCAGCTGTATTTCACCAATGGCTTCACGAATATTGTCATTTAAAGCGTCAATTGTCTCTAGCCTGCCGTTGTAACACTTATGTTTGATGGCAATCCACAAATAATAGTCCAACGGTGTCAAATCGCAGCTTCGAGATGGCCAAACGACATCAGCTTTGCGGCTGATAATGCGTTCTTTAAAAACAGGGCGCAAAACATCGAGTGTAGCTACGGCTGTGTGGCACGTAGCGCCAACCTGTTGAAACCAAATGTTGCCAATATCCTCCTCTTAAATATTTGTAAACAACATGGCTCGATAACGATCGCCTTGCTCATTTTTGAAGAAAAATGGCACAATTATGCATCTGTACCAAAATCCCCACCAAACAGTGACTCGTTGTGGGTGCACCGACTTTTCGATGTATGCGTGCCCCAAATGCGTCAACTTTGCTTGTTTACATACCCGCCAAGATCAAAATGAGTTTCGTCTGAAAAGATGATTTTTTTTTGGCAAAATTGTCATCTTTTGGAAGTCGATCTTAGGCCCACTTTTCCAGCGTTGTTATTCAAGCGTATACACAACCATATTCGTTAAGGGAAAAAATAAAACTAATTATCCGTCAAATCAGGCATGAGCGTGAGTGTTACCATTCACGAAATAAGCACAAGTTACAAAAACAAAAAAAAAAAACAAAAAAACGTTAGATTGGGGACTCTTTATTATAAATTATTAGTCAATCCCATTCATTAAATAAAAAAAAAATAAAACAAAATAATTTTTTTTTTGGTAATAAAACAGTCCCTCAATAAATGAATTAAAATTAGTGTTAATTTTAATTTAATAAAGAAAAATTATTTAAAAATTTTTAGAAAGAAAAATATTTTATTTTCCAAAAATTTTTAGAAATTAAAATAAAATTGATTCTTAATTCGAAAATGTAAAATTTTAATTTACTTTTAATATCCAAGTTTTAAATCCTGTTTGGAAAAAAAAAATAAATAAATAAATGACAAGACTTAATTTTTTCAAAATTAAAACAAAAATTTTTTTAACGCAAGTGAACTTGTAGTGAAGTTTGTTTCTATTTGAAAACTTATCAACACTTAAACACCATAAAATTGAAAAAGTTGAATTTGGAAACTCTAGCGGGAAAGCTTTATACTCAATTAGGGGTCCCTTGTATTCCCTCTGATTGTATTTTCACTTCTGCCATATCTTTCGAATTCAGTAATATTTTCGGTTGCCGCTTAATATTTGTCCAAACCCTTTTCCATTAAAGCGTGCCTCATTAAGCTGAAGTTCTCAATGTCATTAATTTCAACCAGAGTTTCAGTTTTACTCACAATCTACTAAATAGGGTTGCCGTTGTTCATTGTTGCTGCATCAGCGTGACCTGCAAATAACAGATTTTTCTTGATCTGCTCATTCAACTCAGTTAACTAGATTGAGAATCAAAAACTCAGCTTCCTCGACAGGGTGTTTCCAAAGAAACTTTCGTTGTAAGATTTAGTGTAAATTTATTAACCGGCGTTGAAGAGCGCAGATCGGATAAAGTGTCGTTGATACTGAAAGAAATCATCTTGATTTTAATTTTATTAAAACCACACACACTTTCTACGGGGTCAGTTCACTTCCTTGCCTGCTAAGGGTGGGAAATGAGCTCTCTAAGTAACATTATAGGGGGGGGGGGGGGGGTGGTGGGTACTCGTATTAATGGCGTCTTTTATCGATTTTCAATGAACTTTGTTCAGAACTGCCTTGTAGGAGTTGTCGTTATATAAAATATCATAATGTTGTCAGTTACTGCTATCATATCGTTCCGGATATGCCTCCCAGAAGGATTTAAAACAGTTAAGTAGCGATTTGAGGGCCCTTTCTGATCACATTTTAATTTTGATTTGAATTTTTTTTTTTAATTTCTTCACAAGTAGTTATCTTTAGCTTAGAGGTATAGAGAGGTATCGAGAGAGAGAGAGAGAGAGAGACTAACTATTTTAAGACTTTTGTTAAAATAAGAAAAGCAAAAATCTACGTTAAATTCTCTGCTTGCTGTTTCTAACTGGACTGGTCCAAAATAAAGGTCGTTGTTTTTCCTTAACCTTTTCCACTGATTACACTATTTCTAAGATCTAAAATCCACGCTCACTTTACTTTAATTGAGGTTAACGCTGCACATTGGGGTATTTGGCCTATCTGGCCGGAAATTATTTATTTTTGTAGTTTATATTGGTTCCAAAATTGTACACGAACAACTTTCGTTGGATTTTGCTCGTCTTTGAAGACCCACACGGTCGATTGTTGTTTCGTTTCGGGCTCATACGCATAGATCCATGATTCGTCACCTGTGACGATCTTATAAACGTCTTTTTAAGCACCGCAATCGTATTTTTGCAACATTTCTTTGCACCAATCGACACAAGCCTTTTTTGAGCGACTTTAAAATTGTGCGGGATCCAACGAGAACGAACCTTTTTTACGGCCAGGTGTTCATGCAGTATCGAATGTATGCTGGTGGAAGAAATTTGCAAGGATGTCTCTATCTCTCGGTATGTCGCATGTCGATCTTGCATTATGAGTTCACGCACGCCATCAATGTTCTCTGCTACAACAGCCGTTTTTGGACGACCTTCACGGAATTCGTATTTGAGCGAGCTTTGGCCACGATTACATTCATTATACCAATTTTTCACAGTGCTATAGGATGGTGCTTCATCGCCATACAAAGATTTAAGTTCATCAATGCACTCTTGTTGTGATAATCTACGTCGAAAGTTGTGAAAAATGATGACACGAAAATGTTCACGAGTTAATTCCATTTTTTTCTATATTAATTTTTTAAAGTCACTGTAAACAACACAAATAATGATCGTACGTCAAATCGTTTTGAGTACGATTATGCTTAAAAATGACAAACTTTTCAATGGAAATGTCAGATTGCACTTGGCAGCACTCAGTGTTGCCAGGCCAGAAATATATATAGCAGCCCTCGTATGTGCACTGTTTGGCGGTGTTTTTTGTTCCTTAAGAGAGTTTTCTTCTCACGCTCTTAAAAATAGAGTTAAAATTTCTTTCAGAGCTGATGTTGCACGTGTCATTACTTTCTGTGATAATTTGTATTTCATACACTTGCGGAATGTTATCCTCTATTCTAATGTCGACTAGAAGTTTGCTTCAACTTGCCATCGCTACATGGGAGATAAAACATTTAGTTCTAGCAAAATTAGTAGGAAAAGGTGACATCCAGAGCTTGAAGGAAAATTGTAACCTTCATGATTGATGCTCAACTTTTACTGTGATCTAATAACTAACAAGGAATTTAATACTTAGAAAGCTTCTCCGGGTTGTAGTAGTTTATTGCTTGATGACAGAGAAGGAATATCCGAGTTTCTTAATTCTTTAATTTTTAAAAACATCTGCAGAAGTGTATGGAAGAGTTAATATGCTTTCGTTTGCACCTGCAGTGCTATCGTAACATTGTCTCTAAAGAAAAAGGATCTTTAATGCTTCGATATTTACACAAACTTTCAAGAATCAAAAATGTCTACGGTGCACCTTTGCTACTTAAGGGCGATGATCACTGGACGCTGCACAATGAAAATTAATGCTGGAAAAATGATTTTATCTATTCCGGATAATTTTATTTAACATGGGACAAGGAAGCTTCGGTGACCTATTTGAGAAACAATGAAGAGAAATTAGATTTTTTATTGGAAGTTTAAGTTGGTTCTAAATCCAATCCTTTCCCCAATTGTAATGCTTACACATGCAGTCCTATCAAGCCTGGTTTTTTAACGTGGCAGGGTGACCAGCTTTTACATAACTTTACCTTTTTTCTGCCTTCCTTTAAGCACTCTACTCTAATCTATCTCTTCTTCTCACTTTTCTATATTTTTCCCCCTCTTCTCAATCTTAAATGCAGCAGCCCAAAGGGCTCGGTGGGTGGTGGAAGTCAAATGGATTCCCTAACCACTGCGTGCTTTAACTAAACCAACCGAACCCCTGCTTTGCTTTTTGGCTCTTATACAAATTCAATGAGGAATGTTTTGCCTTTTAATATTCCCGCTCTGAGAGTTACTAACTTCTGAATAAATAAAAGTTGAAATTCATTAAAGTCTGAAGACAACAGACTTAATAGACTAAAGGGCTAAAGGATTTTTATAAGTCATTCTGAACTTCTAATAAGCTAAGACTGTTGTAAAATCAGTTAAAAAATCAAGTCTTATCCAGAGCTGGGAGTATGCAGTTTATTTTTATTTAGTAGCATTTCAATTAAAAAATATTAATTAATTTTACAGTTTCTTTACGACTTTAAACTATTAAAAAAAATTTTAATTAAAACTACCAGAGCTGGAAAATTGCTGTGAAATATTTTTTTTATTAAGTTTTTTGTTTAATTTTCATTTTTTTATTTTCTGTAATTATTTCCATGTATATTTGTACACAAAAATATTCGTATGTCCCTTTAACTCATTTCTTAATGCCGATCATGACAAAACTCATAGATTCAAAATCAAAACTTCCAAGGCCTTGAATGATTTCCATTCATAAAGTTTGTTACTGTAACTATAATTATAAGTGCCTATAAGTGTCTGTGCGTGTTTGTAATTTTTTATGTGTATTTAATTTATATTCTATTAATAAATGTCTTGAAAATACTTGTAACGAAATCTAAGCAAAATTGGAAATTTGTAATAAAAAAAAAAAAAATACCTAAAAACCTTTTCGAACTGCCTCTGTCAAAAACTACCTACCTAAAATTCTGTCTGTTAACATTAGTTTTGTTTTTTTTTTTTTAAATAAAACTGTCTCAAATTATGTGATTAAAAAATAAAATAAAAAGGTCGTAATTAATTTTTGTTTACGTTGTCAATTGCTTTCCGTTTGTATAAAAAATTTCTTACCCAAAAATTATTTTGCTTTAGTGTTTGTGTTTTTCATATTAAGGAACAAAATTAAGATTTGAATAAAAATTTAATAAAAAAATTGTGTATTTTTTTTTCCAACACAGGATCGTGAATTTGTTGAATTAGAAATTCCTTTCAATAGCCAACCCAAGCGTCCACGTTCACCCTCACCGATGGCCAGTCCGGCCCATTCAACCAACAGTGCCATGGGTCTGGTGCAGTCCTGCTGTGGCCGCTGCTGTTCTCAGCGTTATCAGGTAAGTTTTCTATAAAAATAAAACAACAAAAGAATTCTTTAAATTTTTTTAAATTTTTTCAAGGCCTGTGGAAAATATATGCCTGCCACCAGCAATGCCCAAAATAATCAAAATAATCAACCCCTGGATGGCACCTATTTGGTAGAGGCTTCATTTTAAGTTTTTTTTTTATACTCTCCCACTCTCCTCCTTCTCTGAGTGTGTGTGGGTTTGAAGCACTGTAGTTATAGAAATTAAAATAAATCAAAAACCAAAACCTACTTTATCTAGTTTTGTAGCCAGTGAAGCAGAGCGTGTAGTTTTAGTAATGAAAAATATAAAGGATTTGCAATTTCCCTTGCTACTCATTTAAAAGTCATAAAGTTGTAAAACACTTTAACACTTTTTTTTATTAAACGCAAAAAATTTTTTTAGTTTTATTGTTTAAAATTATTGTGCTGCTTTGTGGGCTCTTTTACAATGCCAAGTGTTGCCTACATTTAGGCTTAAAAGAAATAAAAAAAATCGAAATTTTTAAAAGGTCTAAAGCATAAATTTAAATTAAATTAAATACTTTTAAAACTCCAGTGTGAATGTTTACCCTGTGTGTAAAATAATAAAAACTTAGCATACTTTAGGGATTTTTATATTGAAATATAAAACCCATTTTTTACTTGTAATTCTTCTTATAATTCTTCATCTTTTAAAATAATTGCTAAAATTTTGTCTTAAAGCTTTAGTTGAAATTCCAGCTTTAAAGTTTCATTTAAAGTCTGCAACAAAGAGATAAAAAATCATAGAACTTTTGCTGAACTAATGAGAGATTTTGACAGGAAATTTACCTGTGACATTAACGGATAAAAATGTGTTTATTATATTCGTATGCAGAATGACTTCTAGTTGTTAAGCAAAAGTTTCATTGAAGTATTTTTAAAATTAATGGTAATAAAATGAAACCCTACTTCGACACATTAAAAAGAAAAATTGCATACTTTTAGGGTGTCACTTTTATTTTTTGGGCTTTTGTTATAAAGACGTACAAAAATAAAAAAAAAACTTTCAGTAAAGTTCATTTTTAAATGTTACCTTTATATGTGTCTACTCATTCCGAAATTTCACATTGAAAGCGTTTAAATTTTGTTATGGTTTTATAATAAAATTAAATTCTAGAAAATCTTTTCATATAAATTATCAAAGAAATTAAAGCCTACTTTTGGGATTCCATGTTTTACGAAAAAATAACATACTTTAGGGCTAGAAAGAGTTTAATTTTTTTGACTTTGAAGACTTAAAAAATAATATTGGAAATGCTTAGTTTGAATTGCAGTTTATTTTTTCACAAGTAGCTCCACATTTTAATAGTGTCGAAAATACCAGCCCAATTTTTTTTATATTAATTTTAAGTAAATTCTGCTTAAAAAAATTATAAAATATTGCATACCTTTAGGAGGTAGATTACAAAATATTATGCTGTAAATTCTATTTTAACAAATATGTTACTTTATACTTCTGGCGGTTTATATTTATCAAATTGCTACCAAGAAAACGGTTTCAATTTTTATTTTCACAGGAAACATTTATTTAATTCAAAATATTTTTTTAACTCAAATGTCAACAAAAACCTTTTAAATCTAATTAAAGCATATCTTTAGGATTTCTTATTGCATTTTTTATGGCTTTCAAATTAAAAGCTCTTCTAAAGCAACAGCGTTTTGCTATATATATTTTTTTTCAATTAAACTTCTTTTTATTTCACAAATGCCTCAAAAATTTTAATTTAAGTAAAAAGAGTTTAAATGTTTCAAAGTTTTAGCTAAAAGAATTATGAATATTTTGAAAAGATCTTTGGAAATAATTTTTTAAATATCTGTTAAAAACAAATTGATATTAAAAATGTAGTAAATACATCTACAAAAAATTATTAAGATTTTTCTGTAAATTTGCAACTTTATGACTCAAAATATCGGGGGAATTGCATTTTTCGTTAACTTGTTAAATAAAATTTTATTCAAAATTAACTTGAAATAAAAGTTAATATATGAACTATAATAAAAAAAATCAACAAAATATAAATAAATAATAAATAGGGAGTATGAAAAAAAACATATAAGAAGCTTAATATTATTTATTTCATTCAAAAAAAATTTTTTTTATTTAAAAACTGATTTATTATTTTCTTTTTGTAATATTTCAAAAATCCCGAACAATTATTAATTGAGCTTCTTATATGTTTATTGATGAGAAAATATTAGAATGTGAAAATTTTAAAAGAAACTTGTTTTCTTTCAAACAAAGAATAAAAATGAAACAAAAGTGTGGTTATAAAGACTTTCTGAAAACCACAGAAACAAAAACAAAACATTATAGAAAAAAACTTTACTTAAAATAAGATTGAAAGCAAAACAACTACAAAACGATTTCTGATTTTAGTTGAAAGAAAAAAATTAAAACACAAAAAAAAAGGATTTGAGAATTTTTCTTTCGTTTCTTTAAAGTCAAAGAAACCAAAATAATTCTTAATAAATATTTTCCAAGAAAAAATTTAATTTTAAAGGACTTAAAAAATTGCTATTAAACTATCTACGATTTAGATAAAGTTTTCTTTTATTACGGAAGTTATGATTTTTATTACGGAAGTATAATAATTCTCGTATACCTTTTTTTATATTTTTAAATTAACTAAATAAATTTGGTGATATGATAACATGATAACACATATAATACTAATGAAGTTTATAATATTTTAGAAAGAGCATTTTATTCTAAAACAGTCTGTTTTACAAAAAAAAAATATTTCCTTAAAATAAATAAACAAAAAATAAATTTTTAATTTTTGTTAAGCTTAAAAAAAATTCTTAAATAATTAAAAAAAATTTAAATAATTAAACATATAATTTTTACTAATTAAAGGTATAATTTTCTTGGATAAAAAAATTTATTTAAAAAAATATAAATAATTTTTTATTAAATTTTTCTCTAGAAAATATTTTAAATATTTTTATATTTTTTTAAAATAAAATTTCAACAATTTAATTTAATTTTCTTAATAAATATTTGGTGGACTTTAAAACAATTCTTTGATTCAATTGCTTTATAGTGTTTTAGTAATAATCATTGATAATATAAAAAAAAGTTACAAAAACTAAGCAACAAAATTATATTTGAAAGAAAATAATTAATAAAGTGGTTCTTTAAAAATCCTTTTTAAAGTGTTTATTTAATTTATTTGTTAATTAAAATATTTTAATTAATAAAATTCTTATAAAGTTGTGATTTGTTTTTATCCAAATGTTATTAAATTATTTTTTTTTTTTGGTTTTTGTAGAGATGTTTAACTATAGAAATCAATTTTTATCATAGTTTTTAGTCAATGTTTAAAAGTATTAGAAAGGATATTTAAATTATCAATTAATTTTATTGTAAATTATTTAAAAGTTTAAGTTTCTAAATTCAGAAGTATGAGTTCGTTAACAGAAAAGCTCAAAGTTTAAAAAATTTTTCAATTCACAGGCCATATCACGGTATTTCGAAATTGCTTACGAGGGCTGCTCTATATATTTCTGGCCTAATATTGAAAATGCGAATATTTATAATCAAAAATGGTTTTATTGTTTTTCAAAGTATTCTCCAGCATGATTTATACACTTTTGCATGCGCTCAAACCAGTTGTCGAAGCACTTTTTCCACTCCGATTGAGACACCTATAAAACATGGTTTTTGAACACTTCAACAGCTTCTTCTGGCGACGAAAATCGTTGACCATGCATTTTTTTTCTTGATGTGCGGAAACAAGAAGGCATTATGTGCCAAGTCAGCGCTGTACGGCGGATGACCCATTAATTCGACGTTTTGGCCGGTCAAAAACGCTCTGGCTTGAGTGTGAGAGATCGCATTGTCATGGTGAACAATGATTCGTCTTCTCTTGTTGGCTTTTCGAATTTCTTCACTCAGAAGTGACTGTCCTACGTTGCTCAAGCGGAACAGTCACCACATGACCGTTTTGCCGAAGAAACAGGCGAACGAACAACTTTCGTTGGATTTTGCTCGTCTTTGAAGATCCACACGGTCGATTGTAGTTTCGTTTCGGGCTCATACGCATAGATCCATGATTCGTCATCTGTGACGATCTTATAAACGTCTTTTGAAGCACCGCAATCGTATTTTTGCAACATTTCTTTGCACCAGTCGACACGAGCCTTTTTTGAGCGACTTTCAAATTGTGCGGGATCCAACGAGAACAAACCTTTTTTACGGCCAGGTGTTCATGCAGTATCGAGTGTATGCTGGTGAAAGAAATGTCCAAGGATGTCTCTATCTCTCGGTATGTCGCATGTCGATCTTGCATTATGAGTTCACGCACGGCATCAATGTTCTCTGGCACAACAGCCTTTTTTGGACGACCTTCACGGAATTCGTCTTTGAGCGAGCCTCGGCCACGATTTAATTCATTATACCAATTTTTCACAGTGCTATAGGATGGTGCTTCATCGCCATACAAAGATTTAAGTTCATCAATGCACTCTTGTCGTGATAATCCACGTCGAAAGTTGTGAAAAATGATGGCACAAAAATGTTCACGAGTTAATTCCATTTTTTTCTATATTAATTTTATCAAGTCACTGTAAACAACACAAATAATGGTCGTACGTCAAAATGTTTTGAGTACGATTATGCTTAAAAAT
Organism: Cistogaster globosa; assembly: GCA_937654795.1. Taxonomy (NCBI): domain Eukaryota; kingdom Metazoa; phylum Arthropoda; class Insecta; order Diptera; family Tachinidae; genus Cistogaster; species Cistogaster globosa. The sequence goes on from OW569406.1 coordinate 8,123,583, forward strand.
GACAAACTTTCCAATGGAAATGTCAGATTGCACTTGGCAGCACTCAGTGTTGCCAGGCCAGGACTATATATAGCAGCCCTCGTATTTGAAAGAAAATAAATTATATAAATGAAGTGGTTCTTTAAAAATCCTTTTTATAGTGTTTCTTTGATTTATTTGTTAATTAAAATATTTTAATTAATAAATTTCTTATGAAGTCGTGATTTGTTTTAATTCAAATGTAATTAATTAATTTTGTATTCTTTTTGTAGAGATGTTTAAATAAGGAAATTAATTTCTATCATAGTTTTTAGTCAATGTTTAAAAGTATTAGAAAATATATTTAAATTATTAATTAATTTTATTGTAAATTATTCAAAAGTTTAAGTTTCTAAATTCAAAAGTATGAGTTCGTTAACAGAATAGCTCGACTTAGACTGGAGAATACAAAATAAAATTTAATAAATTTTTCAACTCACAGGTCATATCACGGCAATTTGAAATTGCTTAACATTTTAAAATCGCATAAGTGGTTTGTGACTTTGCTAGAAATTAACTGAGCTTCTTCTTTTTACTTAGAATAACGAGCAAACAGCTGATTATATAAATTTTATTTTATTTACTATTCAGGCTCATAATATCGTAGAAAATCCCGATTTATGAAAAAATAACGCTCGAATGGAAATGAGAAAACCTTGTCTGAACCCCTTGGGCTAGACGAAGAGGTTTAGAAAGATGTGAGCAATTACTAAGATCCGCTAAAAATAATAGCACTAAGGATATTAAGTATCTGCCCGGGAAATGCTTGACCACTTCTCTTTAAGTTGAAATGGCATGAATTATCCAAGAATTATCCAATAAATAATTTTTAAAAAAATTAAGTTGTCAGAGTTTTCGATTATATTTTGTTGCTTATTATTGTTTTTCCTCTAAGTCTAACGATTGACATTGATGCGATCGAGATACGCAAATGGCTTCCTTATATTTTTGGATTTGTATCGAATCTTGAGCTAAATGCAGCCAGAGCTGGAAAGTCTGTGTAATACCGTTTTAGTATATTACAACTCCTAAGCTCTTACGGTGCAATTACAGGGTAATTTTTTGGGTTCTTACTCGAAAAAAGCTACAGCAAACCAACTCTTGGTTTCCTTTAATTTGCAGTTTTTATTTCTTGAAATAAAGTTTCCCGAGTTGTCATACTAAAATTGCACTTTCACAAAACCTGTCACCTTTGTCGTTTTTTTAGCGATTTTTTTTTTAATAAACTGAAATAAAGTTTGCCGAGATGTTTTCTATAATATTTGACTTTCTAAAAGAGCAATGATTATAATTATCATTCCTGTAATATCTGTCGTCTAGAATTACCTAACTTCGGCTGGCGTATAATTTTTCTCTTTAAAATAAATTAAAAAAGAGTTGCCAGATTTTTTTACCTTAAACTCTTCTTCTTCTTCTTCACTACTTGATTTTTTTTATTAAAATTATCACTTAAAAATGAAGAAAAAATTCATTAATATTTTAGAAATTTTACATTTGTGTTCTAGAAATAAATCAAGGAAAATCTCTGAACTTTTAACGAGGTCTCAGTAGTTATGACGAAAAAGTAGAGGCAGTTACTAACAATGAATTTAATACAAATTCAAAATTCTAATGGAAGTTTTTTTCTGGGCTAGGTCGCGGTATTTGAAAGTTTTAATTTAAAGGTTTTTGTAACTTTTATTGTTTTAAGCGTCCCCTATTTGTAGGCCTGAGCGAATTGTTCTGTTACCGTTCACATGCTGTTTATTTTACACTATAGAATATAAAAGATATAATATAATTTGTGAATGTATAATTTGTAATTTTAATAAATGTATTTTATTTAAATAATTTAAACAGAATAATGCTGCCAAAAACAAAAACATAAAAAACTAACAGAAAATTATTAAAAAAAATTAAAAGTTAAATAACAAATCGTTTCGAATGATCATATTAATTTTCTAGCCAGAAACATATGAAAAACTATATAAATATTTAATGACTTAATTAACAATGAAAAATACTTTAAACAAAATTATTAAAAAAAAAAACAAAAATCTAAATAAAATAATTTCAACTTCCATGCTCTAAGCTGTTCTTAAAAATTAAAAGAAAAAATATTTAAAACCCAAATTTAATTTTTGTGAGTGTCTGTGTCTATAAAAATATTGAAACAACAAAAACCATGTAAAAATTAATAACTTAATAAAGAAAATAAATAATTAATAAATACTTTAGTGTAAATGTTAATAAGAAATAAAAACAAAATGTTTCTTTTATTTCCAAAAAAAAAACAAACAAAAAAATTCTTTAAGGTAAAAACGGTAAAAGAAAGAAGTATTAAAAACTGTTAAGCAACGGGTGTGCCAGCAGATATAGCTTGATTCCTTGACACTAAAACTTTACACAGAGTATGTCACACGATGTTCACACTGCAGGGGCAAGTATAAATACGTTATATATAAAAGTAAAGGGTGGTCCCTGAAAGATGTAATTTATTAGTATTAAAGGGCCCTTAAAATCTACACAGCTTGTGTATTAATATGCCTGCTAATATATTAAGTAAATAAAAACAAAAACAAAAAACATATAATAGGGTGTCCCTATGGTAACAGAATATGGACTGTTGTATACTAATCCTCTTAAACTTAATTGGTAGTAACTGAAGTTAGTAAAAATATTTTATTTATATATAACAATAATTATAAAACAAAAAATAAAAACTTAAAGGGTGTCCCAGACCACAAATGACTTTTACATAAAAGGAATTAATTTCAAAACAGCAACAGATAGATTTTTGAGATTTACACGAAGTAAAATATAAATATAATAAAATTAAAAATTAAAGGGTGTCCCAATGGAAGCAGTAACTATAATAAAAAAAGCCTTTCCCCTTTAAACTTTTTAGACAGACACCTAATATGGGTGCAGAATTTGCATTACAATGTCCCTAGTAACAAAATTTAAAAAAATAATATAAAATTAAGATTTAAAGGGTGTCCCCTTTACATAATGTGATTTTTACATATTTACTGATGCTCAAGTTTTTAACTACAATCACAACCTTTAAAATAAACTTTTAAGAAAGTAGAATAAAGAAAAAATGAAATTAAAAATGAAAGGGTGTCCCAATGGAAGCAGTAACTATGATAAAAAAGCCTTTCCCCTTAAAACTGTTTTAGACAGACACCTAATGTGGGTGCAGAATTTGCATTACAATGTTCCCAGTAACAAAATTTAAAAAAATAATATAAAATTAAGAATTAAAGGGTGTCCCCTTTACATAATGTTATTATTACATATTTACTTAGGCTTAAGTTTTTAACCACAACCTTTAAAATTAAATTTGCACAAAGTAAAATAAAGAAAAAATCAAATTAAAAATGAAAGGGTGTACCATTAGAGGTAGTAATGATGAGAAAAATTAGCTTATTTTTTAAACCTTTATGGAAATCCAGCCAAAACTCACATAGAAATTGTATTACTACCTTCTCTTTTATAACAAATATAATAATTAAAAATTAAAGGGTGTCCCTATACAAAATGTTAATTTAACATTTATAGTTTTTTATTTAAAACTGCCATAAAAAGACCTTTGAAATTAAGGCAAAGCTTGTGTTAACAAGTATAAAAAATAAAATTACAAATTAAAGGGTGTACCCATAGAAAACATCATGTTTCAAATAATTTCTTTAATTATTTGCATGTAAAATAGTTAAAGTAACAATTTTTTTGACTCTTTTTTTTAATTAATAAATTAACTTATTTTTAGCTTGAGAGTCCTTTTTTATTTAATAAAAATTGCAAATATTTTTTTATTTATTTTTCAATATTTCGGTACTCCTTTGTGTACCATCTTCAGGAAGTAAATTGTTTTTACATTTATATTAAAAATTTTTGAACAACAAAAAAAAAAAAAAAAAAAAAAAAAAAAAAAATTTTAATTCCTGAAGATGGTACACAAAGGAGTACCGAAATATTGAAAAATAAATAAAAAAATATTTGCAATTTTTATTAAATAAAAAAGGACTCTCAAGCTAAAAATAAGTTAATTTATTAAGTAAAATAGTTAACCAGTTATTATAATTTTGTGGGAAATGACAACAAATATAAAAAGGAAAATTTACATATAAAGGGTGTCCCCATTGAGGATATGATTTTGCCGTCTATTGTGCTATATTTTAAACCTTCAAAGACAGACCTGGCAAATTATTAATAAAGCTGATACATAATCACTTAAAAATCGAATATCAAAGGGTGAACCATGCATGTTATAGAATTATTTGTTAACCGTTAATGTGAAATATGCGAGGGATCTGTAATAGATTAAAAAAAAATTTTTTTGAATGCGTTTCTGCTTCCTTAGAACCTGAATCACAAAATTTTATAGAAACATTATGAATTCTTATAAATTTTTTCCGTGCAATTTAATTTTATTTTTTAACTAACTTTTGAAATAAAAAGTTATCCCCTGAGTTTCTATTTCAAATTTCCAATTTAGAACAAAGCTTATGCAGTGTAAGTATGAAGAAGATATTTTCAACTATTTAATTCATTTTTGATTTTATTTTTTATAATTCTTTTGTGTGGATCATCAGGGGGTTTTATTCATTTCATTATTTTTAATAAAAATAAAATGCCTGCTAAAAGCTTTTATTCTTTTTTGTTCGGTTTAATTACAGTTATGAGGCTTTCGAAAATAAGATTCATGTTAATGCATTCAAAATTATTTGAGAAAGTTTTAAAATAAAAAAAACATAAAAATTAATATCATGTTTTTCTTTTATCTTAAGAAAAATTCAATAATAAGAAAATAATTCAAAGGCCCTGGCGTATTTTGGAAAACTTAAATTTCACATTCTTCACATATTGAGGCCAAAAACAAAAGTAATAAAAAAAATCAATTTTTATGCTGCATGAAAATCAATTTTTTTTATTAACTTAAGGTCTGTTTTAAAAATATAAAAATACTTTTCCTTTAAAGATTTCCAAAACATTTATTTTATTTGCCTCAAAGAAAAAAAAAAAGAAATTCTTTTTAAAGCCCAATTTGGGGAAAATTTTTTTTTTTTTTGCTTTTAAATTGTTAAGGTCACAAAATTGATTTTAAGCTTTAACAAAATGAAGCTAAAATTTTAATTTACTTTTACTAATTTTAAAAATAAAAATTACTTCGCGACATTATTGATTTCGAGCTGTTTTTTTTTAATCTTCAGCTTCTTTAACTTTTTCTGTTCAGTTTTTTTTTTTTTTAGCTGCAGCTTCCATTTCTTGTAGATTTTTAACTAAATTGTAGCTAAATGACTATTTAAACGGCTTTTAAATTTAATAAAACATTTAATCATACAACACTACAAGCCATTAGAATTAATTTTTTATTTATATTCCTACCTCCCCACCTCCAAGCGAACATGCAAAGTAACTAAATTTTAATATTAAACTTCTTCTGGCTGTTTGTTGCAAAAACAAAGTGAACAAAATAAAAAAAAAAACATTTTAACTAAAAGCCATTTTTAATTTAATAAAAGATTTTAAAACGTTGATATTGAAGGCTTTAAGACACAATCTAAAAGAGGAGTTATGCCTGATGGCAACTGCCTGTAACACGATTTGCATTCTTCAGGCACTTACAACGGGCAAACGGTAGTTAAAGTAAAAGTTAATAGCATTCAAGCTAGTTTTAACACCCAACATTAGGTAATGATGTATTTTAAAGATGTTTGGCCAAAAGGAATTATGACAGGCAACAAGAAGGCAAAAAAAAAAAAAAAAAAATGAAAAACTCTTTAGCTTAAACAGACACAACAGCTTTAAGAGTTAATAAATAAAAGTTTTTTTTTTATTCACACACAAAATGTTTAACACCAAGAATGGGCCGCCCTTTAATTTTTAGTTATATATTTTTATTACTTATTTTTGAATGCCTAAGCAATCTGCCTACTAGGAATCAAAAGATAATTTAATATACATATATAAAAACAAAGGGCACACCCTTTAAATTTTTATTTTATTTTTTATAATAAGGGATATAAACAATGTGTTAATTTAAGATATCTTTTAATAAAAACAAAAAAGAATATATTAATGAAAACTAGGTCTCTATGGGGACACCCTTTAATTTTTAATTTATTTTTTTAAGCTTGTCCTTATAACGCATAGGACTATCTGACAATTTTAGTAGTCCTCCTATAACAGCGTAAATAATAATGAATGATTTATATTTTAAAATCATTGCTTTATAGGGTTACCCTTTAATTTAAAAAAAATTTTATAGCAGTCAATATATTGCATATTTCATGACAATTTAAGGTGTTTTATATAACGCGCTAAAAGATAAAAATATATAAGTGAAAATTATATATATATGGGGACACCCTTTAATAACTATATTGCCATTTTTGAGCTTGCCCTTATAAAAGGTAAAGCTATGTGAGAATTCTTGGTGTTCTTCTTTAACAGTATAAAAGATAATTGTGTATACTTGAAAATCACTTCTGTATGGGGACACCCTTTACTATTTTTTTTTTTATTTTTCTATGGCATACTCCATGATAACTTAAGGAGTGTTCCTGTAACAAACTAAAATATAAAAACATATAAGTGATAAATATGTCACTATGGGGACACCCTTTATTATATATATTTTTTTATAAGCTTGTCGTTAAATCGGATCCCACTATTTAACAATTTTAAATGTTTTCCTATAACAGTGTAAAAAATAATGATATGAACCTGAAAATCACTTCTTGATAGAGACACCCTTTAATATTTTTTGAATTTTCTTATAGAAGTAAAATTATTGCAAATTCTGTGACAGTTTTAGGTGTCTTTCTATAAAAACGTAAAAAATAATAACGCACAAATTATTATAACATCTCTAAGGGGACACCCTTTATTATTTAATTTATTTTTTAAGCCTGTCTTTATAGTAGATGATACTGTGTGACAGTTATTAGTGTCCTTCTTTAACAGTGTAAAATATACTTGAAAATTAATTTTCTACTGGGTCACCCTTTAATATTTATTTTACTTTTTTTTCTTAAAGCAGACATAATACTACATACTCTGTATCAACTTCAGGTAACTGCCCATAAAATTTCGTCAGCATGACGTCTTCTGTGGGGTAACTCTTTAAGTTTTATTTGAGTCATTAATGCTTGTTAGCATTGCAGGCACTTACCCTGTGTTAATTTAAAAGCTCTAAATGTTACAGTTTTAGAGATAAGACTATATAAAAATAAAAACCATGATATGCATGGGGCACCCTTTATTTTTTAATTTTATTTTTTATAATTGTTTTTATACAGACCATATTTTCACGAACTTGGTATCAGTTTAAGGCGTCTGTCTCTGAAGGTATAACAATTATAAACATATTTGAGAAAATTACATCTTCTATGGGGTTACCCTTTATTTTTTTTTATATATTTTAATAAAATGAGCTTATATTTTGTATCAATTTCAAAATTTGTCTTTTAATTTTTAAAGTATAAACCTCTTTTTGAGCATAAAAGTTACGTTTTGCATGGGGAACCCTTTAATTTTTATTTTTTTTAATATATAACAGACATAGTACACATACACTGTGCCAAATTAAAGTATCTGTCTATAAAATTCTTAAAAAATAATGTCATATACATAAGAAATAGATTTTTTTAAGGGACACCCTTTAAGTATTAATTTTATTCTATACCTGTATAAATATCGGGCACACAATTTATTAAAATTTTAAAGGTGTAGCTATTATTTTTCAAAAGGTAGGACTGTTTTTGTCCAGATTAACGCTGGTATGGGGACACCCTTTAAATTATAATTTAATTTTACATTTGTTAAAATATCGGGCAAACCGCTTGTTCAAATTTCTAGTGCCTGCCTATTATAATTAAAAAAAAAAAAAATAAACAATGTGCATCGAAATCACACCTTGTGTGGGGACACCCTGTTGGTACTAATTATATTTGTTTATATTTTTGCATTCTATTAATTTCATTTACAATCGTTTAGAATTCCTACGAGGGCTGCTATATATATTTCTGGCCTGGCAACACTGAGTGCTGCCAAGTGCAATCTGACATTTCCCTTGGAAAGTTTGTCATTTTTAAGCATAATCGTACTCAAAACATTTTGACGTACGACCATTATTTGTGTTGTTTACAGTGACTTGAAAAAATTAATATAGAAAAAAATTGAATGAACTCGTGAACATTTTCGTGCCATCATTTTTCACAACTTTCGACGTGGATTATCACAACAAGAGTGCATTGATGAACTTAAATCTTTGTATGGCGATGAAGCACCATCCTATAGCACTGTGAAAAATTGGTATAATGAATTTAGTCGTGGCCGAAGCTCGCTCAAAGACGAATTCCGTGAAGGTCGTCCAAAAACGGCTGTTTTGCCAGAGAACATTGATGCCGTGCGTGAACTCATAATGCAAGATCGACATGCGACATACCGAGAGATAGAGACATCCTTGGACATTTCTTCCACCAGCATACATTCGATACTGCATGAACACCTGGCCGTAAAAAAGGTTTGTTCTCGTTGGATCCAGCACAATTTGAAAGTCGCTCAAAAAAAGGCTCCTGTCGATTGGTGCAAAGAAATGTTGCAAAAATACGATTGCGGTGCTTCAAAAGACGTTTATAAGAACGCCACAGGTGACGAATCATGGATCTATGCATATGAGCCCGAAACGAAACAACAATCGACCGTGTGGGTCTTCAAAGACGAGCAAAATCCAACGAAAGTTGTTCGTGGAAGAAGCACTTCGAAGCAAATGGTTGCCTGTTTCTTCGGCAAAACTGGTCATGTGGCGACTGTTCCGCTTGAGCAACGTAGGACGGTCACTTCTGAGTGGGACACTACAATTTGTTTGCCTGAAGTCATCGGAGAAATTCGAAAAACCAACAAGAGAAGACGAATCATTGTTCACCATGACAATGCGAGCTCTCACACATCGGCTCAAAACAGAGCGTTTTTGACCGGCCAAAACGTCGAATTAATGGGTCATCCGCCGTACAGCCCTGACTTGGCACCTAATGACTTCTTCTTGTTTCCGTACATCAAGAAAAAAAATGCGTGGTCAACGATTTTCGTCGCCAGAAGAAGCTGTTGAAGTGTTCAAAAACCATGTTTTAGAGGTGTCTCAATCGGAGTGGAAAAAGTACTTCGACTACTGGTTTGAGCGCATGCAAAAGTGTATAAATCATGCTGGAGAATACTTTAAAAAACAATAAAACCATTTTTGATAATAAATATTCGCATTTTCACTATTAGGCCAGAAATATATAGAGCAGCCCTCGTACTCCCAGTTATTCTATTTTTTTTTATTGCATTTTTTTTTTTTTTTTTTACTGTTCGATAAATTTAATGTTAGTGGCTCTTGCAAAGGGACATTAGCATTCAAGCAAGTCAATCTTTTAAATCATTGGATATGACTCCTGCTGCTAAAGTGATAAATATGATTTATATGGAATATTTATCAAGTGCTTGTTGTGTCAGGCATTTGAACTATAAATAACACAAAACAAGCAGAAGAAGATGATTTATTGCAAAATTTTATTGAATGTCACTAGAGAATTTTTTTTAGTTACTCATAACGTTTTTAAAGCCGACATAAATGTGACATAAATGGTGACAAGTAAAAGAAAATGAATTAATTATTAAAAGTGTAATGCAAAAAAAAAACAAATGAACAAAAAATTTGTTATCGATTAAATGATACCTAGGATGATTAATTGATAATAATTTAAAAAAAAAAAAATATCAAATGCAATTTTATTGGAAAAGATGAAAGATGAAAAGAAGAATCTAAATTTTAAGAAAAAATTTATCGATAACATTTCGATAACGATAAAAAATATTTATGTGTTATCGTTTAAATTTCTCATAAAAATTAGAAAATTTATTTATACTTGTAAAAAACTTATATTTAGATGACCGAATTTATCGGTCAGAAAATTAAAAATAATTTTCATTTTTAAATTTTATTTCCATTTTTAGATAACAAATGGGATCTCAAACTATTGAATATTTATTTAATTAGAAATTTTTTTTCAATTTTTTTTAACAATTTTAGTAAACTAGTTTGTTAAATTAGAAAAAAAAAAATTTATAAAAAACTTTATCGATAACAAAAATCAAAACGTTTAAAAACTTAAAAAGAAAAATTTTAATTTAATGATAAATCAGTTTTCAAAAATATATATAACTATTTTTTTTTAATTTATTAAACGATTTTTTTTTTATAAATTTTTTCAAATAAAAACTAATTAACGTAGGATTTCATTTTAAAAAAAATTTTCCTAGAAAAAAATTTTTTTAAATAATAATCCTTTTTATAATATTATTTTCCTTAAAGACACATTTTTGATTTTCTATTCTTTAAAGCAAAACCTTAGCAACTGTTAATGTATTAAGAAAGATTCTTGAAATTTACTAAATATAAAACAAATTTATATCGACTATATATCTTTCAAAAAAAAAAAATAAATAAATAAATAAATTTAATTAAAAACGTTCATTTACAAATATTCTGTACAGAAAACTTATCGCGAAAAAAATTTTTGCAACAAAAATTTATCGATAGCATAATTTATTAAACACATTATAACAACTGTTATTTTCTATTGAAGTAAAACAATAACTAATTATTTTGTGAGAAGGTACTAAGTGAAAATATTCAAATCATTTTTCTTTAAAGGAAATAATAATCACACATTTTCTTGAAAAAAAAAATTACAATAAAAACTAAATTGTAATAACTTTTGCATTAAAAAATTTCTCGAAAATTGTTATTGATATTAAATTCTTTAAAATAAATTTGCAATAAGTTAAAAAAAAATATTTAAAAATTTTTCATATACAAAAACTTATCAAACAATTTATCGATAACAATTTCAAATAAAAAAAAAAGTCAACAAAAATATGAAAAGAATTCACCGAAAAAAATTATTGATAACAATTTCCTTAAACAAACAAATTGAATTCGAAAACTTATAAAAAAAATGTTTATCGAACAAATTTATCGATAACTATTTCTTGAAAACCGTATCAACTTTGATTTGAAAAAAAGTGTGTTAAATTTTTACCCGACTTCAAAAACAGAAGAAACGATTTAAAATTTTTTTTTTGTTTGAAAGGGTATGCTTACAAATTGGTCCTGTTTTAAAAACAGTTTTTAATTTTTAAAGCTAAAGGGTGTCTCCACACAACATACATGTTTTTTACGTGTATTACGAACCGTAAAAAAACTGCATATCACTATAGCTACCAATAGCAGGAAGTATTGGAAAAATAAATCTAAAAAGTTTAAAGGGTGTTCCCATAATTAATGTAAATTGACTTTTATGGCCCTATCTTTGGAACCGTTATGGATTAACGCTTGCAAATTGGACAGAATGTCGAGTATCCCAATAGTTATATGATTTGATATATGTTGCCATATTCTTGGACCGTTGTAGACAGACAGATGAAATCGGTCGGTTTTTTTGCAAGAATTATTTTATGTAAAAAAACTCTTTTTAGTATTTTTTCTTAAATATCGATAAATATTTCATTAAAAAAAATTAACAATAAAGTGAAAAATTTATTTTGGGAATGAAAAATAATAAAAAAAAATTTTATGAAAAATAATTGTTGAAAACAATTTAAGAAAAAAAGTCGTAAAATGAGCCGTAACTTTTCTCATCCACAAAAATGTATCATAAAAATTTATCGAAAAATAAGTTATCGATAACAATATTTTTTAAACAAATTATTAAAATTTATCAAAAAAAAAAAAATTATCGTACCTATTTATCCATAATAATTTTCTAAAAAAAAAACATATCAAAAAAGTAAGGTAATTTTTTGTATATAAAAAAAATTTAAAAAACTTATCGATAAGTATTTCTTTAAAAAATATCAACAATAATATAAAAATTTTGTAGCAGTTATAAAAAGTTATTAAAAAATTTAACGAAAATAATTATGGGCAATAATTTCTTAAAAAAAAAAAATTATTTTGAATAATTTATCGAAACGTTGCAAAATATCCATCAAAAAGATTCTTGAAATAATAATTGAATTATATCGACACCCAAAATTTTTACAATAACTTATGCCAATAACTTTTAAATTAAAATCTGTTTAAAAAAAATTTATTGAAAAATTTATCGATAATTTTTTTGTATAATCATAGTGGAAAAAATATGACAAAATTTATTTAAAAAATAGCGTAAAAATTTAACGATAATATTTTTTTTAAATAAAAACATCTTTATTTTGATACAAGTTATCAATAAAATGTAATTTTTAGTGAAATTCCATCGATAACATAAAATGTACCAACGAAATTTTATCGATAACAAAAAAATTTTTGGAAAAAAATTTTAACTTTATTTAATTTAATTAAATTTAGTTTATTTAATATTCATTTTTATGTTAGTTTTTTTTTTCTAAAAGTTTTTTTTTGTTAAAATTATCGATAACAAAAATATGAAAAAAATTTTTTTTAACAAAATTTTTCGATAACAAGTCGGGTTCCTTTTTATAATTTTTTATTATGTTGTGTTTAACAAAATAATTGTTATTAAATTAAAAGTTAAATTTCCAAACGATTTCTCTTTAGAATTTCCCACCAAATGTCATGGCTGGTTTTTCAATTGACATTCTTCTTCTTTTTAATGCAACGATTATTTCTAACGATTGTATTCTACAAAAGAACAAAAACAACGCCTAACATTGACACCAAAAATCCAAAATAAGAAGAAAATAATTGACCACTAGAATCAAATGGAACATTGTGGCACACAACAGTCCAAACTAAAGAAAAGTACGAGCGGCATAGTGGACGAATGTAAAAAAAGTCATGTTTTAAGCCATTACAACCTATCGACAGCAAAAACACACTGACCCATAAAACTGCCAATAGACTTGTACCATCATTCGCCAAACTATGGCCAATTGAATACACAAAAAATGAAAAAAAAAATGAAAAAAATTCAAGGAAAATTTTCAAATAAATAATTCTAAAAGGAGAATGAATGAAGCGAAGAAAAATCAAATGGAATAAAAGTTTATAACTTTTACACAGATTTAAGTTGAAAATTAAATGAACACTTTTTATGTGTGTTTGTTTGTTATTGTTGAGCAACAAGTTTTCCTTTTGTAAGATTTTTTCTATAACCAATTGGCTGGAGGAGGAGATCAGAAGAAAAATGTTCCTGTCAAGTTGTTCGGTGTCAATGCGTTTTTAATGGCATGAGAAAGTTAAATTTACATAAAATTAAAAAAATACACATTTTGGTAAATTTTTAATGTGTTTAAAGGTAACGTCAATCTCTAATACATGATGGAAAAACAACACTTTAAATTGCCACCTTCACGGCACTTGAGGGATTATGGAAGAAGTGTGAGTTTAATGTGCAAGTTGTTGTAAGTAGACAAGTTCTTTAAAAGACTTCGTTCTCTCTTTAACTCTTTTTCTTAAAATTCTCAAGCAACATCTTAATCAAACTTTTAATCCTAAACCCTCTGATAAGTTTGGCATTTGGATTGAATATGTCAATCTCTTTATTGGGTTTTAAGGTTCGTAGGACCAAGTCTTTTAAGCAAGTACATGGTTGGTCTTACGTATATGTGACCATACAAAAATGAGTCTTACAAAATTTTAGTTATGTACGATGTCAGTGTTAAAAAATCAAACACTTTGTTTTTATTCTTGAAATACAAATTCCAATTCTTTAATATTTCTTAAAAAAAAAAAAAAAATTAAGAATTTCAAAAATATTTCTCTAACATTTGCAGAAAATGTCAACATTTTCAAATATTCGTTATCGATAACTATAAGTGTTAATAACATATTTTATTGTATTCAATCAGCAATTACTTAAGAAATTGCAACACATAAACAAGATTAAGAATTCTTTTTTAAAAGGAATCAATACAACAGCCAATTGGCACTTTCTGGGAAAATATTTAATATTTCTTTATTTCATAGAACAAATTTATAAGTGTCTAATTTTTTTTTATTTTTTTATTTTGCAAACAATTTAGCTTTTAAGAGCGTAAATTGTTTTTAGATTAAATAAAAATATTTCAAGTATTTTTTTTTTAAATAAAAATTTTATCACTCACAGTCAACAACTAAATGGCATTTAGAACAAATGCAAAAATAGCAAATAGCAAATGAACACATACATAGAAATACATTTATACACTTGTAAGAAAATTAACCCATATCACTCACTTTATGATGAAAAAAAAACAACAACAACAACAACAAAGGAATAAAGAACGTAACTTATTTAATTCAAAGACTTCGCAGAGAAAATATTTTATTAAAATTTATTTGGCAATTAAAAAATTCTCTTGCCAAAAAATTATAAACCATAATAAAAAATTTGCTTTACACTTAAAATTTATCCAGTAAATTTTTTATAGTAAAACTGTGATTAAAAAAATTTATAAAAAAAAAAATTCAGAAAATAATTCCAAGAAGAAAAAATCTGTTAATTATGAAAAAAAACTTTGTGGATAAAAAATCAAATTTAATCGAAAATTTTTGATTGATAACAAAATAATTTTATCAAGGATAAAATAAATATAAACAATTGTAAATTCTTGGTTTGAACGAAAAATATATATTAAATGAAATTAAATCATGGAAATATTAAATTACACAAATTAATTAAACCTTTAAAATATCGTTTTAATGATCTGGAACAAATTATTAAAATCACCGATATTGATTAATGAGAGTGAAAATAAGCTTGGATATCCATTATCGAAATCGAACAAATTTTTTATGGAGAACAATTTTATTGACTTCGAAAAATTTTTTTAGAGAAAACTGCTTTCGAGATTACAATTTTTTTGTGGAGGAAAATATTATCGAGATCAACAAATTTGGAATAAAAAAAAATTTTTTCAAAATCAAAAAATCCTCTATAGAATACTTTTATCGGAATTAAAAATGAAACTGAAGCAGATAAATTTTATCGAGATTTTTTTTACAGCAAAATTTTGTTAAAACTGTAATAATTTTTTATGGAGCAAAATTTTATTGACATCAACAAAATTGGAATAAAAATATTTCTTTATCAAAATTAAAAAATCCTACAGAGAATACTTTAATCGGAATTAAAAATAAGATTGAAGCAGATAAATTTTATCGAAATTTTTTATACAGCAAAATTTTATTAAAATCCAACAAATTTTTTATAGAGTAAAATTTTATCCACATCGACAAATTTGGAATAATAAAAAATTTTTCGAGATTTAAAAATAGAGAAAAGAAATTTTGTAGAAAAGAATTATAGAGAAAAAAAAAATTTATAAAGAAAAAAAAAATTTTCGCAAGAAAAAAATTCCAAAAGTATAAAAAATAAATTTAAATTAAACAACGGAAATTTTTATTAATTTTTTTAATTTACTTTTATTAATTTTTTTTTTAATTGATAAAAAATCTTTTTTTTTTTTTTTGCTATTTTATATTATCCCGATTTTATAATTAAATCATTTCCATTTCGCTCTAAAATAGCACAAAAATAGTTTTTTTTTAAATTAATTAAAAATAATTTATTTTTGGAGAAAAAAATTTTACCAATTAAATGTTTGGGCCATAAAAAAATTTTGTTAATAAAACATTACACAAATGTTAGGGAAAGAACAAATATTTAAAAAAAAAAAATTTATTGAGAACATAAAAATTATTATAGAAAAAATTTTTGTTGTCAGTACAACAAAAAAAAAAAAAAAAAAAAAACAAATAAAAAAAAAATATTGATCACGAAACTATTTTTAAAAGAAAAAATGTGGAGAAAGTAATATTTAATAGAAAATAATTTACCGTAACATTTTTTATTAGGAACAAAAATTATTCTTTTAACAAATATTGTCCATAACGAGAGACTGATGAGATTTGATGAACATAAAAAATGTTTTGTAACTAAAGCTTTTATTTTTTTCTGTGGATTTTGAATTTTGTTTTTAATTTCTTATTTTATCTGCTTGGTTCATCGTTTAAATCTTTAAGATTTTTCTAACGGCATAAGTGAATAGAAAGAGAGTAGAGAGAAAGTAGAGAGAAGAAAGCCATTTAACAACAACGACAACAATCATAATAATGTTCATATGAACATGAAAAATTCTATTTTCCACAACAAACATTAACTACGGATTCTTTAAACCATGTTAAGCTACCAACAACATCATTGTTTTAAAACTGGTATCATCATCAAACAACAACAACAACTAAAACGAAAAAATAACCATAATCATAACACACCATGACTGATTTAAAAAACAAAAAAATAAAAAAATATGTTGAGTTAAGAATTCATAATAAAAACCAGCGAACATCACATCACATCAGTATCATTTGGCAGCATCAGCGTCGCTTCATTGTCAGCCGCAATACAAATGTTTCAGCCACAAATAAAATAAAGATATTTATACTGACGAGGCCATATAATTAAAGTAGTAGTTGTTGCTGAAGTTTCGGGCATTTATAAAGAAATGTTGCATGTTTAGTCAACGATAGAGAGCGATGGAGTGATAAAGTGATGGAGAAAGATCAGAGGGTTGGGGTGTTGTTCTATTACTACCGTTTTAAATAGAATTCTAATTTGCATATGTTTTGTTTTTTGTTGGCTTGCTTGTTTGCTTTAATCCATGATATTATTTCAAACCAAATGAAATTGATATTCTGGTAGCAAACATTTATGGTTTCCTTTTTGTTTTTGTTGTTTTTGTTGTTTCTGCTTGCCACTGTATAGCATGAATTAGAATTTGCATTGCTTTATCTATGACTTCTTTTGTGCTCAAAAAAAAAAAAACATACAAAAATGTTAAAGAAAGTCAGCCGACTTAAGTTCTTCGTTAGAAATTTAATGTGCGATTAAATGTAAATAAAGTTTGTTTAACATTTAAAGAATAAAAATTTATTGTTGACTTTAAGACGACACAAAAAAAAAAAAATTGTCAAACCAAATGAGAAATAAAACTCAAATTTAAAGTAAAGCAGTCTTTTACACACAAATTATTGACAGCCCATAGTGCAAATTAGGCGAGACTTTCATCACGTTTTTTTTTTCTTTTTATAATTAACACATAGAAGATATAAACTTAAAGAAACAAAAACAATAATAACAACAAATCAAATAAATTATCAGTTTAACAAAAAGCCTGCAAGAGTCTTCTGCTTTAAAGTTAATAACGTTATTTCAAAATCAAATGAGAAAATTTAATTTCGCTAGACAAAGGAAAAAAAAATAAACTAAAGTGGATCATAAGTTTAAAGGAAAATAATTTTACGGAATCTTGTTAAGAAGAAAATTTTAATGTTATTGCAAAAAAAAAAAGAAAGAAAACATCCTTTAAAAAATTTAAAAAATTTACTATTTGCTTACAAGAATTAGACATTTTTTAAGAAGGATGTCAAACTATAAACTTCCCACTTTTTTACTAAATGCCTTAAGCATACAGGTCTGTTAACTAGAGTCAGTATAAGCAATTTACAACTTTTAGATTTAAAGCGTAAAGATTATTTTGTTTAAAAGGCAAAACAAATAAAATAGTCAAACATATTTTAAATTAGTACAACAAAAAAAAAAAAAAAAAAAAAAAACAAGAGTTTTAATTTGGCTTTAACGAATCTTCTATACCTTTCACCACGTACGTAAATTTAGTTTAGTGAGAAATCCAATCAACGAAACAAATATTGAGGTGACAAAAAGTTAAAAGATAAGAAAAAAAGTACGATATAAAATTTTTCGTAAAAGTGTCATCGGCTCTTAATGGGTTAAGCGTTTTTTAAAAATTGTTGAGTTTTCTAAAATATCTCTTCAAATGCTGTAAGATGATACCCATATTAATATAAGTTTTTCATAAAAATGTCACCGGCTCTTAACGGGTTAAGAATTTTTTTAATTTTATGTCCTGAAAGATCTTTTTAAAGACTTTTAAATGAAACCCAAATTGATATCTTAAAAAATATGGAGAAAAATCCTACCTCTTATGTCACCGTCTCTTAACGGGTTAAGCATTTTTTTTTAAATTGTAGAGTTTTCTGAAATATCTCTTCAAAAGCTGTAAAACGATTCCCATATTGATATCTTAAAAAATATGGTGTAAAATCGTATCTTCAATGTCACCGGCTCTAAGCGGGTTAAGAATTTTTTTTTTAAATTTTAGTATGTCCGGAAAGATTTTTTTAAAGGCTTTTAAATCATACCCATATTAATATCTTTAAAAATATGGTGCAAAATTGTACCTCTGATGTCACCGGCTCTTAACGAGTTAAGTATTTTTAAAAAATTTTAGAATTTTCTGAAATATCTCTTTAAAAGCTGTAAAATGATACCCATATTGAAATCTTAAAAAATATGGTGCAAAATCCTACCTTTAATGTCACCGGCTCTTAACGGGTTAAGCATTTTTTTTAATTTTAGAATTTTCTGAAATAACTCTTCAAAAGCTGTAAAATGATACCCATATTAATATCTCAAAAAATATGGTGCAAAATCCTACCTTTAATGTCACCGGCTCTTAAAGGGTTCAGAATTTTTTAAAATTTTAGAATTTTCTGAAATATCTCTTAAAAAGCTCTAAAATAATACCCTTATTGATATCTTACAAAATATGGTATAAAATCGTACCTTTAATGTCACCGGCTCTTAACGGTTTAAGCTTTTTTTAATTTTAGAATTTTCTAAAATATCTCTTTAAAAGTTTTGAAATGATACCCATATTGATATCTTAAAAATATGGTGCTAAATCCTACCTTTAATGTCACCGGCTCTTAACGGGTTAAGCATTTTTATTTTAATTTTCTAAAATAACTCTTCAAAAGCTGTAAAATGATACCCATATTAATATCTCAAAAAATATGGTGCAAAATCGTACCTTTAATGTCACCGGCTCTTAACGGGTTAAGCACTTTTTTTTTGTAATTTTAGTATGTCCGGAAAGATTTTTTCAAAGGGTTTTAAATGATACCCATATTGATAACTTAAAAAATATGGAGCAAAATTGTACTTTTCTGTAAAAAGTTTAGAGGCCCATAACTCGGAAAATATGGGCGAGCACTAATTTTTTCACTTGCTGTTTTTTTCTTATATTTTAATTTTCTATCGCTCTACATATCAGTTTTCTTGATTGGAGTTACTTCATGGTTTAAACTTTTATGAAAAAGTTAGAGGCAGGTGTGGTGTTTATCCCACTGACTCGAGGTACATGGACCGATCTTAGGGATTTTCAATAGCTAAGCATGAGAACTCAGAATATATGTAAATACTTAATGGGCTCGGAAATAGATATTGTAAAAATTACAAACAAAATGACAAACCCTTTTTCCACCTGTGGTGAAGGGTATAAAAATTGTGCATATTATTGTCATAAAATTGTGTTAAAAGCAACCAACAACAATAACAAAGTCATGAATTAGTTGTGTTTTTTTTTCTTTTTTCTTTATGGAGGCAACCTAAGAAAAATTCGTGACCACATGAATTTAAAAAGCAACGTTGTCTTGGAAAATGAGACAATATTTAATGAAACACAATAAGGAAAAATTAACAGACTTAAAATACAGCTACAATCAATTCAAAAAAATTAAAAAATAATCAAATTTCGAAAATTTAAATTAACAAAAACTTAGAATTTAAAAACAAATTTAATGAATAAACCTTTACTAAATTAATCTTTCAAAATTTTTAAATATAAAATTAAATTATTTAAAAGATATTTTAAGCAATTTTTTTAAAAATATTAAAAAATTTTAAAAATAATTTTTAATCTGAGATTTTTATTTTTGAAGTAAAAAATCATTTATAAATAATAATAAATAATAATAATTTTTTAAAAGTTAAAAGATTAGAATATAAAAATAATAAACGACATTTTGGGATTTTAGGTTCAAAAATCAAACTTCGAATTAGCGAAGATACAATTTAAACTGAAATTTTATTATTTATTTTGTATTAAAAAATATTAAAAGATTTTTTAACACTAAATATTTCTATAAATTAAAAATATTGAATTTTCGAATATTAAAATTGTTGATTATAAAGTGAAATTCTTAGTTCTCAAAAAAAAAAGAAAAATATATTTTAAAGCTGTCTGGAATATGAGACTTTAATACAAATTAAGTTTTGCTGGTTTAAAAAATATGATCGAATATTTGTGTTAAAATTAAATAATTTTCCCCTTTTTTTATTAAATAAAAAAAAACATTTTTAATAGTTTCCCTTCAACGTTGCTTTTTTTTTTTAAGAATAACTTTCAATTAGTTTTCCAGAATTAAAAATATTTTTCTTTAAATAAAGTCATGTTCGAATTTATCGAACATTTAAGTTCTATATTAAAGAGCGATTAAGGTTTTATATTACAAGTCAATATTAAGATTATTAGTGTTCGTGAATAATTTTGAAAGCGAAATATTTTTTTTTTTTTGTTTAAAAAAAATTCTAACACAAAAATTTTCGAACTTTGTAACAAAATCTGCATTTTAGTTAGTTTTACAAAAGTGGCCATTAACATATCGAGCACTATAATAAAATTTTCAAATATTTAATGTTAATAATAATTTCTAATATCCTTGTTTTTCTGCGAATAATGCTATTTAGATTTGAAAACTTTAATTAATCAAAAATGTCAACATTTCATTCTTAAATAATATTTTTGTTTAGAAAAACATTTCAATTGGTTTAAATAAATTCATGTTTTTATTCATTGTGTTGATTTATTTAAATTTTCATGTGATGGAACGTAAAAATTTCAAACTTGAAAAAATTGACTTTTTCGTATGTTCGAATTTTCGAAAAAATATTTCGAGTTAAAAAATATTAAGTATAAATTATGGTTCTTGAATGTAGAATAAACAAAAAAATATATAATTTTTGTTAAAATTATTTTATTTGAATCTTTTCGATTTTTCGAAGTTAAGAAAAAATTGATAACACTTAACTGAAGATCAATAATTACACAAATATGATTAAAAAGAAGCTTAAAATTAAGGTAAAATTGTTTAAATATTGATTAAAAATTTTGAAAATTCAATGTTCGAATTTTCGAACATGAGTTTTGTTTAGTAGTAAATAGTTTATTATTGCAATACAGCATTTATTTTCTATTCCTTTTGAAAAAAATGTTTATTTTAATTTTCGAAATTAATAGTTTTATTCGAAAATACAATGAAAATTGGAATTAATCAACGAACACAAACATATTAGTTTTGGTTTGTAAAGTTTTAGTAATAAAAACAGTTTATTTATTGCAGATTAATAAAGGTCATTACAAATTTCGAAAATGAATTTTGATTTTTCGAATATAATATTTTGTAACTTTTCAATTAAAAATTAAATAAAATATTTTCCAAAAGATTTCATTTTCTCTGTTTAATCTTAACAACTTTCAAAACCCATTTAATTTTTTTCGCAAAACAAATTTGCAACATAACGAGTAGCAAATGTTGTAGCTTTAAAAGAAAAAGAAAAAAGAAGACTAAAACTAAAGCACAAAATTTGTGTTTCTTATTTTTTGGCTGCTATTCGTTTAGGTTTTTATGTATGAGTTTGTGTTTTTTATTAAACAACAACAACAACTAACTACCGCTAAATTAAGGTTCATAATATTTTGCTTACCTTTTTCTTTCTTTCAGTTTAATAAAACAAAACACAAAACACGCCACTACAAATTGCCCACGAATTTAGCCAAGATTTATATTTAGTTGGGTTGGGGGTTCATTAGTTCGATCGGTAGCCAAGAAAAATGACTTGTTGACTACTGAAAGAAATGTTGTAATTATTCTCATCCACATAGTTGTGCTAAATAGTTGTTAAGATAAAACAATAAAAAACCGCCTCATCTACAACAACGAAAACATTGTTAACTATTGGAATGGAATTTTACTATTGCCCTGCAGTCCTGGCGAATTCTTAACCTGCTCCTCGTAATCGAAATTACGAAAAAATTAGTTAATTCCAACTCAAAGGACATAAACATAATTTATATATTTTTAACCTCCATGTTATACATACAGTGGGTGAATAAAGACGTACACCCTGCCCTTTGAAAAGTACTTATTTTAAAATTTAACAAATTTCATCTATCATTCCATAAATTATTAAATAACTTTAAAAATACGAAATACTTAAGATAAAGTATTTGGCCAAAGGTTCAAGCAACTGTATTATTTTGAAGAATGAAAATATGCTGTTAATAATAATTAAAAAAAATGTTAAAAAGTACTAATATGATTTTTCAAAAAGGTACCAAAGCAATTTTTATATATTTCTTATTTTTTAATATTATTTTCAAACTAAACTAAGAAATATGTTATATCAAATTACAAAAAGTACTTAAAAATACTTTGGTACTTTTTCAAAAAAAAAAGTACTTAAAAATACTTTGGTACTTTTTCTGAAAAAAAAACCCATGTTGCTTAAAAATTACATAAAATATATAATTTTTGCTTCTTTTTTAGAAAAGAAGCTATCAACAAAGTATTTTTGCCAAAAACAGATAAGGCTACAGTACAAAAGGAATTTCTTTTTTATTTCAAAGCAACAATTTTTTTTCAAATTAAACAAATATTTTTTGAAGTACAAGAGTACTTCCCATTAAATTTTTTCACTGTCTTTATCTAAATTTTTTTATTATTTATAGAATTTTTTTTTATTTCTTGAAAAGGTGAAGCTTTAGGAAAAACATTTTCCAAAAGTTCTTTAATATGTCAAAATTTAACAAAAAGGAATTGAGGCAGAAAGAACTTTATAATTAAACAAGAACTTGTTAATTGAAAATACAATGAAAATGGGCCATCGTTAATTTTTTAAACCTCATAATTATTTTTGTAAAGTACTGCAAAATATAATTTTAATCAATAAGGATAATTTTATTTATTTATTATTAATATTTTTTTTTTTTTTTTGCAAAAAAGTACCAAAAGTCTTTTTTTCCAAGAGCACTAAAACAATATAAAGTTTTTGTTTACTTTATTGGTATATTTTAGAAATTCTACTTACTTTCAATGTACGACTCACTTACTTTCAAGAATTACATATTTTTAAGTACTGAACTCGTTTCCTGCAATTTTTTAAAAATGCCAAAAAGTCAAAAAATACTACAAATTAAACTAAAATAATTTTGAAAAGTACTGAAAAATTTAACGTTGTTATAAAAAACGCATGAAAAAAAATGTTTAAGAATCTCAACATACTTTTTGCTCAAAAGGTACCAAAGTACTTTTTGCTAAAAGTACCAAAGTACTTTTTTCTAAAAGTATCAAAGTGTTTTTTTCTAAAAGTACCAAAGTATTTTTTGCTAAAAGTACCAAAGTACTTTATGCTAAAAGTACCAAAGTACTTTTTGCTAAAAGTACCATTTTTTCCTTAAGTTACAAAAAAATTTATTTCTTCAAAATAGCAAAGTACGTTTTTCTAAAAGTATCAAAGTACTTTTTATTCCAAATGCACCAAAGCAGTTTTTATTTCAAAAGGATTAAAGTAACTTTTGAAATAACTTTTTTATTAAATATTTATTTTTTTTTTAAATAATCAAAGATTCCAAAAAGCTTTATAAGGTAATAGCCACACGTACTCCTTCCCTTATTCTCCATCCCATTAACTACTTTTCCAGCTACAGATATCGCACAAGCAGGGCTCCACCTCTGAATGCCGGTACGGATAGCAAACATAAATCTGTTTCATTAGGTTTTGTGGTACTTTTTGTGTGTATTAAAGCTTAAACTATATATTTTAAATTTTGTGTTTTTTGCTATTGTTTTTGTTTAATTTTTTTATTTTTTATTTTAGCATAGTTAACACCAAAATGTTTAACTTGAACTCTTTAGCAGATAATTCATCTTAAAAATGTAGTTTAAAATAAATTACTGCTTTAAAACCTTAAACAAAGTGGAAAATTAGTAGTTGCATGTAAGAAAAAAGAAAAAAAGGATTCAAGGGAAAAGTTAACCTCAATTTGTTTTTCCTTTTTGTTTTTTTTTTTTGTTGCAGTGGAAGAGAAAAATTTGCGGCACAAAAAATTGTATGTAAGTGGAAAACTTTTAAAACAAATTGGGTTGCCTTAAATGCTGGAAAATAGTTTAAGTAAAATAAATTAAATGGTTAGGAAAATTAAAAAAATGTAGAGGACTTTAAAATGATGACCGTTTATAAAATAAAAGTACCGGCAGATTTAAAAGAAAAATTTAAACATGTGACTTGAGTCTTTTGTTTTAAATTTTTAAAAGATTTTTGTTGTTTTTTTTTCTACTTTTCTTTCCAGCGTCATGAAATTATTGGCCTCTTTAAGAATTTATTAAATTTTATCTCTTCTTCTTATATGTTTTTTTTCTCTGGTTAAAGTAAAAATATATTCAGCATAAAATAAAGGGCTGTTAGATCTTATTACAATTGTAACAATTTTTTCACCAACAAACTGTAAAGCAAAAAAAAAAAAAAAACAACAACAACAAACAACACTTCATATAAAAGATAGTAGGAAGAAAAAAGTATTTAATAAACGCACTTGATATGAATGCGCATGCGAAATAAATGTCACGCATATCATTAAAATTATACGAGATCAAATTGACTCACTGAAAACATATAAACAGAAGTAGGAAAAACTTAATGCGGTTAAGTGAAAAAAAAAAGATATTTTACACTTTTACAACCAACAGCCAGACAAAGAAATTTATATGAAATAAATACTTGAAGACAAAAAGACATTCCAAAGAAAAATCCACACTTTTTTTTCACAATTAGAGAAAATCTTTCAATTTAGAATTTTAAATATAAAATTTTTTATCAAAGAAATAGTTTTGCTTACTTCCACTTCTCTCAGTGTGTTTTTTGTAAAATTTCTATGGCAAAATATTATTTATTTTGCTACCGCCACAGAAAGTATTCAAATTTTGTTGGCCGCTTTTAATTGTTCCAGCTTTATTTTTTATTAATATTCCTCAGCTGTAAAAATTTTGCTGCTGTATTTGTTTATTGTTGTTGTTGTTGTTGTTGTTGTTGTCGTCGTTACATCTAATATGGTTATGGTTTTAAATTATTTAATGCATTTGTGAACCTTAACAACATTTGACTTAAGTATCATCATCAGCTGCTGGCTGCCACTAATTCTGCAATAGAACAGCAACAACCACAACAACAACAACAACAAAATATACTAAAGCTGATGTTCAAGTTTTGTTGTTGTTTTTGTTATTGCTGTTTGTATTCAGCTGGTATTTCTGTTGTTATTTTAATAAAAAGTAGGTCACCAGGAAAAATAATATTTTAAACAATTCATAGAAGCAGCACAAGATTGAAATACAAACGGACGGACGAACAAACGAACATAAATAAGAAAATGCACTCAGTTACAAATATAACAAAAAAGCCACAATGTTCACAAACTAAATTCATACAAAAAATTGGGATTGGTAAAACGAGTATTTGCCTTTCAAGCTGAAAGGTTGTGTGTCGGAGTGAACACGAAACATTTTAATACTGCGGGTGCAAGTGTAACAGATAATAATAAAAACGTGTATAGACACTTAAAAAAAAAAGAAAAAGAAAGAAAAAATTTTGTTTGAATTCAAATTCATATATTGAGTTTTTGAGAAGCCTGTAGAAGGCAAGCAAGTGTTTTTTTAAAAAACAAGTACTTTTATACAAAAATCTTTATAACAATTTTTAAAAAAAATTAATTGAGCCCTCTGGGCTTATAATAATTAAAAATGAGTCCCTCTCCTATGGACGAGGAAGAAACAATCTCTGGGAAAAAGAGAAAAATTCCTGCAGGGAAATCAGTTGCAGCTGATGACAGAGATGATATGGAGGCGCTGGTGAAGCTAAACTCGAAATTATTAGAAAGATTAGATGATGCAGGAAGGAAAATTGGTTTTCTCGTGCATGAAAATGCTTCCTTAAAGAAACAGATAGAAACCATAGCTGGCAATCGGGAAAATGCTAATCAAGATGCTAATAGCATTTCTTCACTTGAAGATCTGGAGGAGTTGCGGCAAAAGATTTCAGCTCCAATTCCTAAAGAAGATAGGACGACAAACGAAAAATTAACAAAGAGGGCAGTTTTGCGGCCAAGGCAGTCAAGCTCGAGTAAGTTAAATGAAAAGAAAGTAAGCAAATCTGCACCGGTTATCACGGCATATGATGTTAATGTTAAGAGTATTGTAGATCTAATTGATAAGGTGTTAGGTCACAAAAATTATTCTATAAAAATATTAGGAAAGAATGTAGCGAACATTGAGGTCTGCATTCTTGACGATTTCCAGAAGGTAAAACTTCTGTTGGAAAGGGAAAAAGTCCATTTTTATACATATACCCCTAAGAGTTTGCGTCCGTATACGGTCGTTATTGAGGGCCTTCCCGATTCTTTTGAGTCGGATGAAATACTGGAACATTTGAAGGGTCTCCAGATTAGAATCAATGTCATAGGATTAGTTCGACTGGGTGGTGACAAATGGGTGGTCAGATTGACCAGAGACTCGGACATTGAACAGTTTTACGCTGTCCGATTTGTCCTCCGGTGCAGAGTTCACATCAGGAAGTTTAGAAGGACGGGCATTACGCAGTGCTTCAACTGCCAGCGGTTCGGGCACGTTTCCACCAACTGCCGAATGCCTTATAGGTGTGTTAAGTGTGCGGGATCGCATGGTTCTGGAAAGTGTGAAGTGCCGCCTCGCGACCAGAATGTGCAGGAAACTTTGGTGACCAATCCCGTGACTGGTCAAGTATCAAAGCGGATTGGGCTTCCAGTTAGATGCTGTAATTGTGGAAGCGAAGGTCATGTAGCTAGCTCGCGAGAGTGTCCACGTAAGCTAGAACTGCTTCGTAAGCAAGAGCAGGTCAAACTTTCCAGGTCTGGACCCCGTGCACGTGTTGCACATACTACAAGGAGTGAGGTTAAGTTGGGAGTTTCTTATGCTGCTGCAGCTGGAGCGGCTGTTGCTCGCGAAATTCCTGCAACAGTACCAAGAATTAACGCTACAGGACAGGGTCGTACAAATGGGACTGAGATATCTTTAGGAGTAGCTATGGCTCAATATGACATTATTGACAAAGACTGCAAACGGTTTTTTGGCGGCGGACTTTTGAGCTGCCTCGGAAAAATTGGTGGATTCGCTGTGAAATATCGTGAGTTAGACAACGACGAAGACAGATCCCGTGCCTTACTGGGCATGCTAATGTCCCTACGTCAGGATGGATAATTCGTTCAAAATTATTTTTATTAACGTAAATTCAATTGTGTCTAGACACAAAAGACACTATTTGAATTTATTTTTAACGCGACACAGACCGGACGTACTACTTATGGCTGAGCACCGTCTAAGTGCTCGCCATAAATTTGACATGGAAGGATATAGAGTTTTTAGGCATGACCGACAGAACGGAAGAGGAGGAGGGACGGCCGTCCTTGTTAGGGATGATTTGTATTGTGAGGAAATCGTACTGCGCACAGGATCAGTTGAGAATACGGCTGTCCGTATTCGAAGGCTGAGCGGTGCGGATCTGATTGCCATAGCAATGTACCTTAAACCCAGTGACACATTCACTGCGGAATGCTTTGATCCAATACAGCCACTGGTGCGTAATTGTAGTATGGTAATTGGTGCTGACCTTAATGCAAAGCATCCCTACTGGGGAGATCCGCTTACAAATGCGAGTGGGCGTAACCTCCGGGAATATTTACTCTCAAGCCCTGACGTGGAAATAAGACGAACTGACGGTCCAACAAGGATGAATGAAGTTTCCCCTTCCTTCATTGATTTTTTCTTAACTTCTGTTGACATCACTACAGTGAATACGAACTACCTTCAGACATTGGATTACGAATCAGACCACAAGGCTGTGGTGATAGACTTTTTTTCAACTAACTTTATAATGCGTGAGCGTTCCACCAGTTTTAACTATGACAAAATGGACAGACGCAGATTTATAAACAGACTGACAGCAAATCTTGACACGTGTGGTCTTCCTGTTGACAGAAACGTGACAGAGACGGAAATTGATCAATGTGTTGAGGCGATGGCAAGATCTTTCCAAGATGCTATTGATCATTCAATACCGAAGGTCTTCGCTAGAGGTAGGGGATTGAGGAAGTTGCCCCAGCACATTCTTCATTTCATTAACCAAAAGAAACGACTACGACGAACATTACATAGATGTGACGATCCTGGTAGACGAAATATTTTGAAAGCAGACGTGCGAAATTTGGACAAAATTATACAGGGGGCCATAGCAGCTTTTGAACGCGACCACTGGACTGACTTTCTCCGAAAAATTCGCCTTAATGACAGGACGTTTAAAAACATTAAGTCAGCTGCAGGACTATACAGTCGACCCGCTATTCGAAACCTGGTGGATACTGATGGCACGATTGTTTCTGACAGTGCTGGAATAGCCAACCTGTTAGCAACCCGGTTCTTTCAGGTTGGTCATTCTGGTCCAAATGCGCATTCGGGTCTATTCGGTGCGAATGTGCGGGCGGTTGTCTCGTCTTTGGACAGAACGACACCTTTGACGGTTTTTGGCAGGACTCTTACCGCTGACGGAGGACTGATTGATTCAAGGACAAATGTAGACAGACTTGGCTTCATTGACTCTGCATCTGTGGGAAATGCGTTGAGGCGTAGGCCAAATAAGAGATCCTGTGGTATGGACGGAATTGCTGATGTTGTATTGAAAAGAACCAATGTTGTAGCATGGAGATTTCTAGCTATAGTTTTCAACCATTGCTATAATATTGGTTATTTTCCAAAAGCGTGGAAGTCGGCTCTCGTCGTTCCTATACTGAAACCCAGGTCGGATCCTGAAGTGTGTGCAAGCTATAGACCCATTTCCCTGCTATCAGCTTTTGGAAAGTTATTTGAGTTCTTCCTCTTGGCAAAGGTAAATGACATTATAATTGACAAGAACATTTTAAAAGAATTCCAATTTGGATTTAGAAGTGGACTTTCGACAACGCACGCTCTGACGGTACTGACGGACTTCGTTGCCAGGGGGCTGAACAGAAAATGCCCCACGATAGCTGTCAGTTTGGACTTTGCCAAAGCTTTTGATACGGTTTGGCATGATGGGCTTGTGTTCAAGATGATTAGTATGGGATTTGGTATTGGCATTTGCCGTATAGTGGACAGTTTTCTAAGAGATCGAGCCTTTAGGGTACGTTTGGGTGATGTAAGGTCAGACGAGGGAGCGATTTCTGCTGGAGTGCCACAGGGCTCATTGCTAGGCCCTGTGCTATACAATATCTTTATGTCCGACATCCCACAGCCTTCTCGGGAGGATCTTTTAATAATTTATGCCGATGATATCCTCATTGCCTCTACAGGTGCAAGAGCAAGCACCGTAAACGACCGACTCAACCGATATCTTGCGGTACTGACAGACTATTTTGCAAAATGGGGTCTTACCTTAAACATTTCGAAGACTGTCGCCGTAATGTTTAAAGGTAGACGCAAATATATTTACCCAAACTGTAGACAATACATACCATGTTTAACTATTGGACGAGAACGGATTGGGACTTCGGACAGGATTAAATACCTAGGAGTCACCTTCCACGAAAATTTCGAATTCTATAGACATATCGATGATATTCTCGAAAGAGCCAAGAGAATCTACTCTTCTTACCAGGGCGTATTGAAGCGTAAGGGAGGTCTCGACAGGAGAGTACGTCTTTTGGTATACCGCCAGGTCATTCGCCCTGTCATTTCTTATGCCTTTCCAGCTTGGTTTGGAATTTCTTCTCACCAGATGGAGAGGCTTAGGAGATGGGAGCGAAGAATTTTGGTTGCTTGCCTCGGCTTGAAGCCATACTTAGGACCAAATGGCGAATTTCGCAGGCCATCATGTAGGTCAATCTACAACGCTATTGATTTTGAGCGTGTAGATGCCTTCATGGTGAAATTGGCTGTGAAATTTTTAGAAGGCGCACGAACCTCAGAGAACTCCCTGGTAAGGGAGTGTTTCTCCAGAGTAGGTGGTTTGGAGGCTCTCCAAATGTCAAGGTATCTTTCGCCTGTGGACATGCTGACTCTTAGGGGGGATGGCTTTCTCTACGCGGGTGCAGACCTCATGTTCTACCACAGGAGGCTGCGTTCATTAGATATAGAGAACACTGTTTATAATACTGTTCAATGATTTATTTTGTATTTATTTATTTATTTATTTTTTTTTTTTTTTTTTTTTTTTTTTTTTTTATTTTAATTTAGTTATTATTTCTTTTTTTTTATATATATAATTGTTAATTCATGTTTTTTGTTTACTTAATATGAATTTTTTCCTAAATTTTTTTTTTTTTATTAATTTCTGATGTTAAGTGTTAGTTCATGTTTTTTATGTATAATATGAATTTTTTTTTATATACTTTTTTTCTTTATTATTTTTGTTGTTCCTTTTGTTATTGTTTCTTAGTTTTTAAGTTTTAGTTTGTAAGCATTTTTAAATTTAAGTAGATTTTGGAATCGCCTCCGTTTTTTTTTATCCCTACAAAAAATTGTATGAAAGTATGTGACCAACTGTGAAAGGTTTTAAAAGAAGATGAAACAGAAAAATATGATCTAAAAAAATATGACTGAGGTGACTGAAAATAGATGATAAAGAGAATTATGAAAACGACTAGAATTTTATGCCTTATAAATACGTTATGACTGTATGATTTTACCGAACATGATTAAGATACGCCATGGTTATGACAAGAGTCTGCGATTGGAATATGTCTGTGTTGGTGCTTGTCTAGACTAAGAATATTTAATGAGAAAAGTTTAATTAGAATACGTAAGACTAAGATAAGACTTTGATTAGATTATGATGAGATAACGACTTCACTGAATTTAAGAATACTATGACTAAGCACTGAATAGACAATGACTAGACTGTGATTAAATCATATGCTTATCTAAAGTAGTTTTAGACTAGACTATGACTAAACTATAACTTAACTATGAAAGAATTTTAACTTAGCTGTGACTACACTATGATTAGGCTGTAGCTTGACCATTTAAGATAGTAATAAAGGCTCTAAATAGGATATGACTCTATCTGATTTAGATTTGGACTAGACTTTATCTTAGCTATAAAAAATATATGACTAAGCTATGACCACACTATGACTAAGCTGTGACTTGGCCACCAAAGATTATAGCTTTTCTTTAGCTATACTTAACCTAGGCTATGACTAGGCTATAAAAGGTTATGACTAGATAATGACTGGGTTGTGACTTGACTTCAAAAAAAATATGGCTAGACTGTGACTTGGCCAGAAAAGACAATGACTAATCTATGATTATACTTTACCTAGACTGTGACTATACTGTGTCTTGACTATAAAGAGATTATGACTAAGCTTTGACTGTATTATGACTGGGCTGTGACTTGACTACGAAAAATATATGACTCAGCTTAAGTTAGACTGTGACTTGGCCACAAAAGACAATGACTAATCTATGACTATACTTAACCTAGACTGTGATTATACTGCGACTAAGCTATAAAGAGATTTTGACTAAGCTTTGACTATATTATGACTGGGCTGTGACTTGACTATGAAAAATATATGACTCAGCTTAGGCTAGACTGTGACTTGGCCACAAAATACAATGACTAATCTCTGACTATACTTAATCTAGACTGTGACTATACTGCGACTAAACTATAAAGAGATTTTGACTAAGCTCTGACTATATTACGACAGGGCTGTGACTTGACTGCGAAAAATATATGACTTATCTTTAGCTAAACTGTGACTTGGCCACAAAAGACAATGACTATGCTTTACCTAGACTGTGACTATACTGTGACTAAACTGTGAAGAGATTATGACTAAGCCCTGACTATATTATGGCTGGGCTGTGACTTGACTACGAAAAATATATGACTAAGCTTAAGCTAGACTGTGACTTGGCCACAAAAGACAATGACTTATCTCTGACTATACTTAATCTAGACTGTGACTATACTGTAACTAGATTATGACTAAGCCCTGACTAGATAATGACTGGGCTGTGACTTGACTACGAAAAATATATGACTGACCTTTGGCTAGACTGTGACTTGGCCACAAAAGACAATGACTAATCTATGACTATACTTAATCTAGACTGTGACTATACTGTGACTAAACTATAAAAAGATTATGACTAAGCTTTGACTATATTATGACTAGGCTGTGACTTGACTATGAAAAATATATGACTCAGCTTAAGCTAGACTGTGACTTGGCCACAAAAGACAATGACTAATCTATGACTATACTTAATCTAGACTGTGACTATACTGTGACTAAACTATAAAGAGATTATGACTAAGCTTTGACTATATTATGACTAGGCTGTGACTTGACTATGAAAAATATATGACTCAGCTTTGGCTAAACTGTGACTTGGCCACAAAAGACTACGACTAAGCTCTGACTAGACAGTAACTTGAATATAAGAAAATATATGACAATGATTGTATGAATATGACAAATCTATGACTATACTTAACCTAGAATATGACTATACTGTCCCTAGACTATAAAAATATTATGACTAATCACTGACTAGACTATAACTGGGATGTAACTTGACTATAAAATATATATGACTCAGCATTGATTAGACTATGACTTGGCTATGACTTGGAAATGAAAGACTATGACCAAGTTCTGACTAGACTGTGATAAAACTGAAGCTACAATATAAATAAACTGTGCTCGCACCAGACTATGACTAGAATGTGGCTAGACTTTGTCTAAAATCTAATCAGACTATGATCAAGCTTTGACTACACTGTGACTGGATAATAAAATGGCTATACTAGAGACTATACTGTCTATTAACCATAATATGGCTTTGACTAGCCAGCAAAAAATCTACAATTGAATTGATTATGACAAACCAACAACTAATCTCTATGATCTTATCATAGCTGTGACACTATGATTCAACTTTGTAAAGAGGATAAGGCTTTAGCTTCATTGTACTTTGACTTCACTTAAAACTAGCAATATTGCTTTTTAAATTATGACTAGTTCTTGACTTGACACGATCATGACTACGGCCAATGAAAGATTACTGAGTTTAAAGAAAACAGACCCCTCTTTAATTTTATCACAAGTCACATATTAAAAATTGGAATAATAACAAAAAATATAAACACAATTTGGACATTATAGATTTATTGTAAAAAAAGTTTATTGTTATTTTTAGTTGGTTCACTTACACTTTGATGTGGGCTTTTAGAACTCATGTTTTTAACATTAAAAATCATTAGCATCAGTCTCAGCCTCAGCCTCAGTCTCAGCATTCACTGAAATTTTCTTTTTTGTATCTTTTTTTTATCACAGTTTCTTTAAAGATTTTACTGTTTTTCTTTATCCTACTTGTACAGATTCGTTAACCTGGCCAATAAAATAAAAGTACTGCTATTTTTTTTTTTTTGCTACAGAATTCATGAATGTTAACTGACAATAAAATTTTGTTTCACACATCTCTGTTTTTTTGTATTTGTGTTTTTTTATATGCAGAGCATAAAGACAAGATGTATGGCAGCCTTTTTGCAACAAAAACAAAAAATAAACTTCTATCTTCTGTAGTCAGCGTATGCGAATGATATTTATCTGTTAACCACAATAGAGAAAAACTGTTTTGTTGGTTTTCTTTTTCTTTTTATGATTTTTTTTTTTTTTTTTTTTGGTTTAGGTTTATTTTATTAGAAAAAGAAAAAATAAAAAAGATCATGTAAAAATTAAAACCAAAATTTGTGACAAAGTAAATAAATAATCTGTAACTCCCAAGAGTTTGTGAATTTGAGGTTCTTACATTTCAGGAAGGCGCATTTGGTAGTTTATCTATTAAAACATATGTGCATGTGTTTGCGTATGTTTATATTACTGTAAAGTCATTAAAATATTTATTTTTTGTTTATTTGTTTTTTTTATTAGATAAACATGACAATAACTTAAATTGTCATTTATGGCTTAACGCTTGTTATGCTCCGCTGGATGTTATAATTTGATTGCTGTTGATTCAAAGAAGAAGAAAAAAAAAGTTCTTGAATAACTGCTTTATAATGAGACAAGCAAATTATTTAAACGGTTAAATTTATTTTTATTTTTTTTTTATTTATTTTTTTTTTATTATTATTAAACATTTAATTTTATTTATACAAATTTTAAAATAAAATAAATAAAATATTGTATGTGAAATAATGTTAAACCCATATGTAGACAGTCTTTTAAATATCTTCTTAATATTTATATACTCGGCCAAGGCGAATCGATTACCAGGTGGCAGCGTAGGCAAATTCTGTATTTTCTGCTGGCGTACACCACTGTCAAACTCCATATATAAAAAATTTGTATATATTTTTTATATAAGAGTTTGACAGTCGTGTATCCCAGCAAAAAATACTGAATTCGCCTACGCTGCCACCTGGTAATTTATTCGCCTTGTACTCGGCCCTATTCCCGTTGGCGTAATAGTTGCTATCATAGCGAAATAATTTACCAGGGGTGGCAGTGGCAAATTTCATTCATTTTCGTCGTTGCAAAATGTCAAACTTTATATAAAAAAAATTTTGCCGACTTTTTATAAATGGAGTTTGACATTTTCTGCAATTGCAAAAACGAATAAATTCGCCACTGCCACCACCTGGTAAATTATTTCGCCATAATTGGTATAATAGTTTCTATGAGGCTTCGTTCCTCAATTTGTATTTTTGAAATATGTTGAAACTAAAAAGAGACAAACAAAAAGACACAAACAAAATGACAAATAAATAAAGTGTGGTAGCATTGCAATTTTTGAGTTATTGCTATTGACTTTTTTGTAAATTTCTGAAAATTATGTAAAAATTAATTTTTTTTTAGTATTTAGTATTTTTAATTAGCACTTCAGACAACGATGACTATTTAATTAGTGTAACCGTGCTACGTTTTTTTTTAGCAAAGGGATAGAGGGGAGAAAGAGCAGGTGATGAAAGTACAGCCATTTTATTAGTTATTTTACTTCGCCGTCGAATATGCCATTCTTAATTCTTATTATGTAAAGCAGGGGTTCTCATCAAATTCCTGCTCACGGACCGCTAGATAACTAAATTTTTTTTCGCGGACCCCTCTGAAGCCCAAGTTTTAAATAAAACTTTTATTAGTTTTGAAAACACTCATTTTTCGGTTCTTCATGCGGACCCCTTGGATGGTTGCCAGGGGATTGTGTTTATTTCGTGAATGGTAACACTTAGCTCATGTCTGATTTGACAGACAATGAGTTCTATCCTTCCGCTGAACGAATCTGATTGTGTATACGCTTGAACAACAACCCTGGGAAATATTGAGACATTACTTTGAAAATCATGGTGTGAAATGTGTGCGAAAATTGTGTACGGATTTTGAAAGAAGAGAAGCATCGTCAGCTCCGTATGTTCATTATCTTGTGAAAAAAGTGAAAGAAACTGGCATCCTCATCGATAAACGAAAGCGTGAAAAGCCAAAAATAGTGTGAGAATATTGCTGTTGTGGCAGAAAGTGTGCCTGAAGCGCCATCAACAATTCACCGTCGTTCGAGACATCAATGAGACGAATTTTGCATAAAGACCTTGGTATGACGCCATACAAAATCCAATTGGTTCAGCAGTTGAAGCCAACTGAGCATGCAATGCGTTTTTATAGCATTTTTAAGGGCAAAAACTTTATTTATACAATTAAACAGAAAAAAAAATATTTGAATTTTTTGATTGCCGCAAAGGTTGAACCTTGGCCAACCTGGTTTGTAGTCAACTTGCTTACTACCATGACTACAGCATGATTTTGCCTCAATCTTTACTTGATTGCTTAAAATTCGTTATTGATTGATCAATAATGATTTATTCATAAAATTTATGCCGATAAAAAAAATTAATGCTGATAATTTAGCATCGAAATGCAAAAGATCTTCTTGCTGCGGTTTTTCCCTCAACAATTTAATACTTTCTTATTCAGAGGACTTAGTATTTAATCGTCTCCTTGTTGAAACGGTGAGTATATTATTTGTGTATACTTCAGAGGAATTAGTCGTATCTACGTTTTCAACATTTTATGAAGTTACATTGCTGGCTTCTTCCTACCTTTAATTTTATATTTAATCAAATGTATAAACATTTCTAAAAATATTTAATGCTAATTTAGTTTTATTTATTTTTCCTTCAAGAATTCGAGGTCATAACGTATTAATCTTTTCTGCAATTTCGCTCCAAAAACTATTGAAGTTTAAAGGGTTCATGCCTTTTAAAAATCCTTAGCGTAAGTGGGGTTTTTTCCATTTTAGAAACTTAAGCTTCGAATTTCATTGATGTGATTATTTTCATTTTAAATTTATTTTGTTATGGTCGTTTGAATTTCGTTGCTTAAGAATGACTTATTGTCGTTACTACCTTCACTTTAATATGGAGAATATCTTTACATATTTATGACAAATGTCAACAATGAACACTGTGATGCCACATTGTCGTTTTTATTTCAACAACCAACGGTAATAAGTTCGATTATATTCTTGATATTTTTTACAGATTAATTCCGGTCTGTTATAATTACAATTAAATCTATCTATTCAATTTTTAGTCATATTTAGTGTTTAGTCATTATTGCAAAATACTCGGATTAATTCATTC
This sequence comes from Cistogaster globosa, assembly GCA_937654795.1. Taxonomy (NCBI): domain Eukaryota; kingdom Metazoa; phylum Arthropoda; class Insecta; order Diptera; family Tachinidae; genus Cistogaster; species Cistogaster globosa. The sequence continues at coordinate 8,160,209 of OW569406.1, forward strand.
ATAAATTTATTAAATTAATATCAAGTCGAATGCCATAGCGTATTCATAAATTAAAAATATAATCCTTATATGAGTCATGAGGTTGTCATAGCTGAATTTAATCACTGTCATGTCATAGTTTTAATTATAATCAAACCAAGTTTAGTCATATTTTGTTTGCAAACTGTTCATAGTATAATCATAGCTTTGGTATGATCTATTTGTAGTAAAATTCATGTCCTACTCATAGATTTGGCACGATCTTGTCATAGTTAGGTCGTACTTAAGATAGAATTTAGTCATAGTAGATTCAAGTTTGACTATATTTTGCTTCTGCACTTGTTATAGTCCATCATAGTTTAGTCATATTCAAGTCACATACGTATCATTGTAAAGTCATAGACAAAGCATAGTCAAGGCATTTGTTAAGTCAAAGTCAATTCATAGTCAAGTCAAAGTTAAGTCAAAGACAGATCATTGTAAATTCCTAACTAAGTCATAGACAAGATATATTCAAGTCATAGCTGAGTCATAGAAAAGGCATAGTCAAGTCATACACAGGTCATTGTAAAGTCATAGAAAAGGCATAGTCAAATCATAGTCAATTTATAGTCAAAACATAGTCAAGTCATAGATTGGTAATTGTAAAATCATAGACAAGGCATATTTAAGTCATAGCTGAGTCATAGAAAAGGCATAGTCAAGTCATACACAGGTCATTGCAAAGTCATAGACAAGGCATAGTCAAGTCATAGCTGAGTCATAGAAAAAGTATATTAAAGTCATAGACAGGTCATTGTAAAGTCATAGACAAGGCATAGTCAAGTCATAGTCAATACATAGTCAACTCATAGATTGGTAAATGTAAAGTCATAGACAAACAAGGCATACTTCAAGTCATAGCTGAGTCATAGAAAAGGCATAGTCAAGTCATTGTAAAGTCATAGACAGATCATTGTAAATTCATAGACTAGTCATGGACAAGATATATTCAAGTCATAACTGAGTCATAGCTGAGTCACAGAAAAGGCATAGTCAATTCATACACAGGCCATTGTAAAGTCCTGGGCAAGACTTAGTCAATTCATTGTAAAATCAAAGTCAATTTATATACAAGTCAATGTTAAGTCATAGACGGATCATTGTAAATTCAAAAATAAGTCATAGATAAGGTATAGACAATGCATATTCAAGTCATAGTTTAGTCATAGACAAGGCATAGTCAGTAAATAACTAAGTCATTGACGGATCATTGTAAAGGCAAGTGGCAGCTAAGTAATATCGTTGTTATGTAATAGAAGAGTCATAGTCAAATCACTGTTAAGTAATAGTCAAGTCATTGTCAAGTCGTTTTTAAGTCCTACTTTACTGATTGCCTACTTATAGCATAGTCATAGTCTAGTCATAGTATTTTCATAACTCAGTCATTATTCATTGTTACGGCATTGTCATATCAAATCTAGTCATATTGTGGCCCATAGCCAAGCCTTGTCATTAGTAAGTCGTATTAAAGCCAGTATTTAGTCATTATCAAGACATAATAGTGAATAGAGTGAAGGTAAGACACATTCTGATCATACCACAGTCACAGTGTTGTCATTACAAAGTCGCAGTCTAGTCACAATCTTGTCAGAACTCAGTCATTATTTAGCCAAAGTTGCCATATTACGGTTCTACCGCAGTCATAGTCTAGTCAAAGCCAATATAATTATTGTGTTATATTAGCCTTATCACAGTCTAGCTAAAGTCTTGTCAGTGTTTTGTCATAAGTAAGTCGTTTTAAAGCCAGAATTTTGTCATTATTAAGATATAATTCAGATGTATTCGAGTGAAGTTAAGCCACATCATGGTCCTACGGTAGTCATAAAGTCGTCATTAAGTAGTCATAGGCTTGTCATAGTCTTTTCAGAAATCAGTCATTATTTATTTAAAGCTTACACGTTGTCAAAACATTATTGAGTCAATGCCATGCCATATAATTGTGCTACTGCAGCCATATTCGAGTCATACCAAGCCATGATCTTATCATTATCTAATCATGGCCTAGTCATAGTCTAGCCAAAGCCTTGGAACGGTCTTTTCATAGATGTGTCATATTAAAGAGAGAATTTTGTCATTATTAAGACATAATTCAGACGAATTCGAGTAAAGTTAAGCCACATCATAGTACTACGAAAGTCAAAGTGTCGTCATTAAGTAGCCATAGTCTTGTCAGAAATCAGTCATTATTTAGTTAAAGTTTACACGTTGTCAAGACATTATTGAGTCAATGCAATGTCATATAATTGTCCTACTGAAGCCATACTCGAGTCATACCAAGCCATGATTTTATCATTATCTGATCATGACCTAGTCATAGTCTAGCCAAAGCCTTGTCACGGTCTTTTCATAGATGTGTCATATTAAAGAGAGAATTTAGTCATTATCAAGACATAATTCAGAAGTATTCGAGTGAAGTTAAGCCACATCATAGTCCTACGATAATCATAGTGTCGGCATTAAGTAGTCATAGGCTACTCCTTGTCATGTCCTTGTCAGTCATAGCCTGGTAATAGTCTAGTTATAGTTGCATTATACCAAAAATCTTTATCTTTTGAGCTTAAGACATAGTAAAGTCATGTTTGGTTATATTCTGATCGTAAGTTAGCCATAGTTTAGTCACTGTCTGATAATAATCTAATAGTAGTAGTCTATAGTATTTTTATTTGTGAGCAATATTTAAGCCAGAGTTAGGTTTGTTATTGTTCATAAGTCAGTTATAATCAACTGTAACATTATTATGATCGTGAACGAGTCATACTTTCTAGCCACTCTCTGTTCTATTCGAAGTGAAGCTATTATCTAAATTTTATCAAAGAAAAATATCATCGCTGTTTAAATATAATATGGTCATAGACTTGTTTTTTAATAGTCATAGAATAGTCATGGCATAAAACTTTTCTTGTCACAGTCTTGTTGTAGACTTACGATACTCTTGTCATGGTCTAATCATATTATTGTTAGAATTAACTTCTTGTCTGGTCTGGCTTTTGTCTTGTCATTGTTTAGTCATAATCTAGATATAGTCTTTTCACATTCTAGATGTAGTCTAGTGAGATTTTACTCACAATTTTATCGTAGTCTAATTTTAGTGCTTTCATAATATTCAAAGTCATGGCACATTCTAGTCATAGTTTTTTTAAGTGTCTAAGGTCTATTCATGACACTCTTGTCGTTTAGTAACTTTTAGATCCTGTAATATTCTTCATTCTTAATAAATTTTTCTCTTTCTCTCTTTGAAAATTGAAATTTTTTGCAAAACAATTATGACTTTTTAAATAGTTTCATGTTGACTCAAGGCCATAGACGAGCTTACATGTCTACCTGATGCACAAGTCACTTTACATCACAAAATTTTTTATTTTTTTATTTATACTTAAAGAGCATCTTACGTGGCAATTCATTTCTACCACAAAATAAATGTTAAGAAACTTTTGTTGATGGACAGGCGTTATAAAATTGATTTTCTATGCGTTTTATAGCCATTTAAAAGTATAAACAATCAAGTAAGTTATCTCTCATTTTGTGCATCTTATTTTTAAAAACAAAAACAAAAACAAGAAATATTTATGCATATTAAAAGTGCACAGAAATCCATTTGCTTAGAATTTGAAATTTTTATTTAGTCTTCAGAGCTGATTATCATCATTATGAGAAAAACATTTCTGGCCCTTGAGATTATTAACACATTATTATGTGATGCCTGGCTAAGTGTTTTGTGCCCAACGGTCATCATTTAAGTTGCAACAAGTATTTTTATGTGATTCTGTTTGTATAAAAAAAATTAAAACTCTTAGAAAAAAAAATCCCAGGGCTGACAGACATGGCAACTATCATGGCATCAATTTTAAAAGCAGATGAAGCTATAGAACCTTTGAGTAGTTGTGAAGGCTGCAAAATAGGCGTCAGCATTTTCAGTTATAAAAATAACCCATTCGAACAATTAAGTGAAAACGAGAAAGGTTTGTTTCTTAAATCTTTCAAACTTTTTTTCTTACAAAAAATTTTATTTTTTTTTCAAAACAAAAATTAAAAAAAAAATAAAATAATATAAAATCATCAGAAATATTAAATTAAACACTAGAAAATTAATTTCCTTTAACAGCACAAGCAAAACTTAAAAAGAAACAGTACAACTACAAACATCAGAAGTTGTTGTTGCAACAAAAAAAAATTGAAAAGAACTTTAAAAGAAAAACCGTCAAGAAACTGTCACACTTCAAAGCGTCAAAGAAGCTTTAAAAATAACATGACATTAACAATCAACAAAAGAGGTAAAGAAAACAAGAACAAAAACAACAACAACAAAAAATACAAAAACAAACAAACACACCCACAACATAACAGCACTTACTTCCAGCAGCAAGTTATAAATTGAAAATTTTTTATTTCAAAAACAACGCAAAAAGAAAACAAACAGAACAGACAGTTAAACATAAGGAACTTTACAACATCAGCAAGTGTCACAGCAGACATTTTGTGAAGGACTTAAGACAACTGCCACAATTTGAGAAAAAGATTAAAAAAGAAGCAACAACAAACATTTTAGAGGCAACCGGAAACCACAAAAAGTGGCAAAAGGATGGGTATAAATAATTTTGTCATTCCGTTTGTAATTTCTAAAATATCCAAAAAGTAAAGTATATTCTGACTTCTTAAGCATAGCGAAGTCGATTGAGCGATTTCAGTCTGTCCATCCGTCTGTTAGTGTTAAAATCAAGTCTGCCGAGGCACTGGATAACGCAACTATATGAAGGTTAGAATAAGACTTTAAATAGACCGATTATTTAAATATGACCAAAGCAGGTATAGAAATTTGACTATAAACTTACTTGTGAGTTACCATAATATGACTGTGACTAGAATGTGACAATACTGTTGCTGGACTTCAGATAGACAACAATTAGACCATGACAAGACTTTGTCCAGATTACAAGAAGACGATGACATTAATGTGACTTAACCATGACTACACTATGACTAGATCATGACAAAACAACAGCCAGATTACAAATAGACTATGACAAGACTGTGATAATACTATGACTTAATTATGACTCAACTATGACTAGATAATGACAAGACTATGTCCAGATTACAAGAAGACTATGACATTAATGTGACTTAGTCATGACTACACAATGACTAGATCAGGACAATTCAATAGCGAGAATATAAAAATGCTATTTGCTGAACTCTAAATAGACAATGAATTGACCATGACAAGACCATGTCCAAATAACGAATAACCTATGACAAGACTATGACAATACTGTGACTTAATTATGACTTAGAGCATTGAAAGACTATAACCCAGTTATAAAAAGACTAAGAAAATACTGTTTCTAACCTCTTAACACACAATAAATAAACCATGACAAGACTATGCCCAGATTACAAATAAACTATGACAGGACTATGATAATACTGTGACTTAATTCTGACTCAACTATGACTAGATCATGACAAGACTATAGCCAGGATATAAAAATACTATTTGCTGAACTCTGAATAGACAATGAATTGACCATGACAAGACCATGTCCAAATAACGAATTGACTATGACAAGACTATGACAATACTGTGACTTAATTATGACTAAATTTTTAAAGAATTTGACAAGACAATGACTTGAATATGATTAGAGTATAACAAGACTATCACAAGATAAGCCAGATTATGACTAGACCATGACAAAAAAGAAGCTAATTTTTGATTTAACTATGACTAAACTATAAGAAGACTATGACTAGATTATGACTAGTTTTTGACTTAACCTTCACAGAACTATTTCAAAATTGTGGCTAGTTTGTTTTTAAACTGTGTCTAGACTATGACAAGGCTATGGCTTGACTATGACTAGACTGAAAAAAATATTATGACTTAACCCTGAAAATACTATGATTAAAGTACAAGATTATAACTAAACTATAATCGAACTGAGACTAAACTATTAATACACATTGAAGTTCATATCTTAGATATTGAATGACTGTAGTTTAAGTATCACAATTCTATGACTATCCTATGACTGTTCGAGAAAATGACTAGAGTATAACAAGATTATAACTTAAATGTCGCTATGACCAAACTATAACCAGACTATGTTTAAAATGTGATTTAATTATGATAACTCTATGACTAAAAAGTAGCTGGATTATGACTGTACAACAGCTAGACTATGATTTGACTACAACAAGTTAAGTTTTAAGTCTTATATGACAAGACAAGGACTTGATTATATAAAAACTTATATTAGATCATGAGCTAGAATATGATATAACAACTATTTGAATGTTGCCAGACTATGAAATAAATGAAATCATGACAGCACTGTGACTATAAGAAGACAATGATTTCTGTATGTCTGTGATGGCCACTAGTTTCTTACTACAATATGACACAATTATGACTAAACTGTGACTATAATAAAGCTAAAATATTATCAGTTAAGGTGAAGCATAGTTGGCTGGCCTCAGCTATAACAGGGCTCACTTCAAACTGAATTAGCCTGTGGGGAGACTATGATTACGAATTTTATTTTCGTGTTTGAATGGAACACCCTGAATTGTCTGCATTTAAAAGTGCAATCGTTATGACAGCCTATATTAAGCAATCTTTATGATGGATGATTCTTTATCTTATTGGGAAATAATGAATAAAATATTTTTACTGCTTACAGATAAAAAAAAAAACTCAAACTAGAAGCTGTAAAAATCACAATTTATAACATCATAATCTGACATAAACATCAATTGACAAGAAATATTTATTAATGAAATTTCAATTTAAAGTTTTTGTTCAAACTAAGGAAATTTTATTAACTGCTGCTAATGTTACTTTTAGCTCAGTTAGTTGTTTTTCATATAAAAATTTTTTTTATTCTCTGCAGTTTTAACAGAAATTGAAGACTTAATTGTTTAAATAATCTTTTTTGTCTTTAAGATTTTTTACTCAAGATAATGATTTTTTACTTTTTTCACTTGTCTAGCAACTGTTCATCTTGTATTCCTCTTTAAAGAGTTGAATGTTTTATAGTTCCTTATAGCCTCCTTGTAGGTTTTATCTCTAAAAATTGCCTTAAGAAAAATAAAACAAAAACATTAGAGAGAAAAATAAAAAAGATCAAAACAAACAATTTTTTTTTGTAACGTGACATTGAAGTTTGTCAACTTGCAACATCTAGATGCACTTTAAAGCAGCCGATAATTTTCAGTAGAAAATTTCTTCATTTAGTTAACTTAAGATGTTGCAGCTTGTCGGTTAATTGCAAGGTACTGGTATTCTATTGTTGTAATCTAAACATAACAGCATTTAGAAATTTTTGCAAAAAAAAAAAAAAAAAAAATAGAGAGAAAAAAGTTTGCTAAACAACCATCTTGTTACAACAACCTGTTGTCTGTGTGTGTGTGTTTTATGCACATGATTCTAATGATGATAATTTCTATCAGCCAACAACTTTTACAGGTTTGGTAATTTTATTGTTATGCTGCCAGAATAGTGTTTTTCTTTTAACCATTTAGAAAAGTTTGTTGTTACGTACTGGCAAGAATAATTTCTAGATCTGATTTACTGCTAGAGTAGGAGTAACACAGTTTAAAATTTTTTTTTTAATAATTAAGTTATTGTGACAGAAATTTATGTGTTAGAAGATGAAAGATAAAATAAGAAAATAGAAAAACAAAACCTAATTAAATGTATTCTAAAATTATGAACGTTTTGTGGATTTAGTCAGATCTATATAAAACTACAGATTATGAAGCAGAATAGAGACTACAATACAGACCAAACAAAGCATTAGACTGGACCAATGAAGTATGAATGTAGATCAGGTCATAAATCGGTACAGAGCCCTTAACAAAGGCGAGGCAAAATACAAAATATAAAAGTTTCTGGACAATAAAATAAACAAAGTGAAAGCATTTTGAAAAAAAAATCAAAGAAAATTTTTAGAGGTATTTAGTTCGAAACTTACCATACAATATCGAAAGTTCGAAAGAATTTAAAAATATTTTTATGCATTAAATTTTGATTTCCACTCTTTAAATCAGACATTGTGACTTAAAAAAAAATTTTAATTTTCGAAATAAATTTCGAAATTTTGAAAGTTCGAATTTTATATAGAAATTCTTAATTATGTAATAATTAATTTTCTTTGCTTTCTTCCTTATCTTATCAGACTTTGTTTTAATTTCAAAATTATTTATTTAGACCTTTCATTTCTAATTATTCGAACTATAAACTTGAATAATTCAAATACATAATCTGTATTATGCACAAAAAGATAATCTAAATGTAAATTTTCAGCTTAAAATATAAAGTCATGGCTTGAAAATAAATATAAAATTTTTCGAACTTTATTTCGAATATGTTTATTGTTGGCTTTAAAAGTTAAAAACTAAAAAAATATTATTTTTAAGATTAAGTACACATTTCTTTGGCTTCTACATTAATTTCGAATTTTTCGAACTTAATTTCGAAATTTTCGAACATTGTTTTTTCATAGTTTTATATTGTTATATTATGACAAAATATATTTCTCATGCCTTAAAGTGGTAATTATCAATTATAGCAGTTAATAAGAAATTTATTTATTTGCTTTAAAGGTCTTTTCTATTTTCTAAGCAATTTCTATGCTGCGCAGATACTTTTTACTTACTTCTAATATATTTTATTGGACATTCGCTTGAAAAGGCAATAAAAATTAACCAAATAATTTCGATTTCATTTCAAGTGAAATTGCTCTAGAAAGAAAAGAAAACTGTTACAGTTTTTAAAGTGTTTTTTCAAAAATACCTTTTTGGTTTCAAGTTTTAAATGGTAATAAAAAGAAAAGCTTAGTGGCCACATAAAAACAAACATTTGTAAGTCATGCGTAGCTTAATTATGAAAAGGGAAATTTCATAAAGTATAAAGTTCACTGTGACAATTGGTTTTTTTTAAATTTGTCTGTACAACAAGTCATAGTGTTTTTCAACTGCAGCGTAACGTTCGTTGTATTTATTTTTTATACTCTTTGTCTATTTTAGGTATTAAAAAGAAGTCAATTTGATTTTAAATTAATATTAAATAATTAATTTTGGTAATTTTTTGATTTATGATTTTGGCAAAATCTGAGTTATTTTTTTTTTTTTTTTTTGTGAAAAAATAAATTTTTGGCGATATTTGTATTTTAAGGTTTTTAGTTTAAATAAAAGCTTTTAAATTGTCTGCTTGTTGACAACGTTACTTTTTGTAAAGATTTTTTTCAATTAACCTTCGTTTGATTGGTTACATATTCGTTTTAATACAATAAATTTAAATGTTTTCTAAGCTTTCGATTTTAAAGATTATTTTTTCTTATTGTAATCGTAAGGCTCGGCTTGAAATATGGGAATATTGAAAATAAATTAAAACAGCAAAGTTTTTTTGTTTTTCATTTGTTAACAAATAGGACCTCAAGCTGAACCTTACGATTACAATTTAACTAAAAAGCAAAAAGATCTACAACAAAACACATATTTAATTAATTTATTATTATTATTATTTGTACGAACCTTGATTTTGTTAAAAAGGCTCTTCACCATAAAATTTAGTTTTTAATTAATTATTGAAAATTCATTAATTTAAAATTAATTCGTGAAAATTCAATTTTGTGCGAATTAAATATTTATGATTATTTTTTTTTACTTTTAGTTTGTTTTAATTTCTTTGTGAATTTGTATTTTATTTAAAATAGTACTTTTTGACAAGATTTTGATTTTAAGTGAAACTCCCTGATGCAGGTAATTTCTAATTTTTTTTTTAATACTAAACAAAAAAGCGATAAGCAAAATATAACATAAAATTACATAGATTAATGGATAGATATAATATTAAAAGCAAATGAAATGATCAACCTTTTGACCAGAGCTGAAAGGTGTGATAAAAATCGCTAACGCTGCATGCTACGATAAAAGATTTGTTAACAGAAAGAAAATTTTAATATGACTTGATTAAAAAAAATTCTCAAAAACTAAACCTGTCTCACATATGTATGTGATTTTTCTTTTTTTTTTTTTTTTTAATAAAAACAACAAAGAAGGCAAGCAATTGTAATGCAAGAATTCATATTAAAATTAATTTATGGTCTATAAGGTTATGATAATCATGCACAGGCAGGCTCATACTTACTTATGTACAAAGTCATACAAATGTGTTAATCTAACCATAAAAGATGCCGTTTTTTATAATAAATCTTGTGTTAGAGGCTGGCATTTGAATTAAAAACGAATTAATCATTAACAAATATCAGCTTAAAAAAAAGAAAGAATGTTGGAAATTTTTATTCTTCATTTTCAGTTTAAATTTGTAGAAATTAGAAAATTCTTGTGTGTATTTATTTTAATTTGTATTGAAAATTGTATTATTCTAGAATGGGTCAGTTACAATAAAAAATATAAAAAAACGAGAGAAGATTTACAACAGTAAATTAAAAACAAAGAAATACATAAATTATTGATTATCTCTAGACGATAACAAGAGGTAGAGGGCAATGCAATAGTAAAGACAGGTTTCTTTAAATTAATGCTTTATTTTAAAGAAACATCCATAAAGGGTAATTTGCTTCAAAATCTAAATAACCATTTGATTATTGTAGAATTGTTTAAACTCGTGTATTTAGCCATTTCTACTAAACCTGTCAAACCTAAGCTGCCAAATCAATATCTCAAATTGAAATTTTGCCTTAAAATCGCAACGCCCTTTATATATTTGAAATTGCTGCGAACTCCACTTGTAATTCTCAATGACCCTGTAATGCATCCGATGTTTATAGTTTAATTTTTAAAAGGAAATTTCTTTAATAAATTAAGTTTTTTATAATAAAGTTTTTATAATTTAGTATTTATTAAAAATTTTTTTAACTTTAATTAAAAAAAATGACGAAATAAAAATTTCCCTTGAGAGGAAATTTTTTCCAAAAAAGAAAATTTCTTTAATAAATTAAGTTTTTTATAATTAAGTTTTAATAATTTAGTATTTATTAAAAATTTACTTTTAACTTTAATTTAAAAAAAATGACGAAATAAAAATTTCCCTTAAGGGGAAATTTTTTCCAAAAAAGGAAATTTCTTTAATAAATTAATTTTTATAATTAAGTTTTTATAATTTTGTATCTATAAAAATTTACTTTTAACTTTAATTAAAAAAAATGAAATAAAAAATTTTCCTTAAGGGGAATTTTTTTCTAAAAAAAGAAATTTCTTTAATAAATTATTTTTTTTTATAATTTAGTATTTACTAAAAATTTATTTTTAACTTTAAATTAAAAAAAATTGACGAAATAAAAATTGCCCTTAAGGGGAAATTTTTTCCAAAAAAGGAAATTTGTTGATTTAGATAAATATGTTTTAAAAATTTATAAATAATAGCGTTTCATGCTGTAAATTATAAAAAATTGTTTGTAAAGTACAATTTACCTTAAAGGGATATTTTTAAAAGGAAGGAATATTTTAAAAAATTTAACAATATTTTTTTTTATTAATTATTGTTACTTTTAAATTATTATTATTGAAATAAAAATTTATAAAAGAATTAAAATATTAAAATTTCCCATTAAATAAAATTTCCCCTTAGGGAATTTTTTTCAAAAAAATATATTTTTTGACTTTAGTAAATTTGTGTTAAAAATTCACTAAAGCTTTTAAATATAAATTATTAGTGTTTAAAAAAATTTTCCCTAAAGAGATTTTTTTTAAGAAATAAATAAAAAGTTTACAAAATTTTAATAAAAAATTATTTAAAAAAATTAAAACTTATTATTTAAACTAAACGATGTAATGAGATTCCATCGAAAACAGTTTTTTTTAAATTAAGGTGTGAAATTTATGCCATAATTGTTTATATTACTTTAAATTAAAATTTCCCTTTGTACATTTAAAAAAATCCTTAAGCAGTCAAATATATTTGTATGTGTTTTAGTAAAAAAAAATTCTTTTTGGTGGAATTTCTTTAACCTTTGTGAAATATCTTAAAATTTTAATTTCCCTCTTCTTGAAATAAAAAAAAAATTAATTTAAAAAATCTTAAATTTTGTATCATGAAAAATATTGTTAAACAATTTTATTTGTATGTAAAATATCTTAAAATTTAAATTTCCTTCTCTTAAGGTTAATTCTTTTAAGTACAAAATATTTTTAAATTTTACTTAATTAGTGTTAAAAATATAAAAATAATTGTAAATAATGCTGATATGTTTCCAACAAATGTATCATTTTATGTTAAAATTAAAATTTCCCTTAAGGGGAAATTTTTTTTAAGTTAAAAAATTTTCTGGTTTTTGCCTTATTTTTAATGCAAATACTTTCCTTTAATGAAATTTATTAAAAATAAAATTTCCCTAAAAGGGATTTTTTTTTTATGAGAAGAAAAAATTTAAATTTTGCTTAAATTTGTTAGCGTTTGCCTTAATTTGTTAGTGTGAAAAATATAAAAATAATTATAAATAATGCTGAAATTTAAAAAAAAAAATATATCATTTTATGTTAAAACTAAAATTTCCCTTAAGGGGAAATTTTTTAAAGTCAAAAAATTTTCTAGTTTTTGCCTTATTTGTAATTCAAATACTTTCCTTTAATAAAATTTATTAAAAATAAAATTTCCCTAAAAGGGAAATTTTTTTATTATTATAAAAACTTTAAATTTTGCCTAAATTTGTTTGCAGTTTTTAATTATTATTAATAAAAGCTATAAAATTTGTAAAATAAGTGCACTTTTAAAATTTTCTTTAAAGGGATTTTATTTTTATGTACGAAGTTTGAATATTTAAAAAGTTGATTTATTTTGCAGATTGTGTTATGGAACATATAAAAAAATTTAGGTCATAAGTTTAAAAGCTGCTGCTTTAATTATTTTTTGCTAACGAACTTGTTTTAACTTTATTTAATTAAACTCCAAACAACAATAGATTAAATTGGTTATACAAATTTTAATGTTTTTTTATTCAATTATAAGTTATAGATGTCTAACATCGTTAGCAGATTGGGTCAGTATCTTAATCAAAAACACACATGATAATGATACCAGTCAGTAACCTTAAACACAATTTTCAAATCAAAAAATAACAAAAGAAATAATATTAATTTAGTTTTTATTATTAAATTTTCTATAGTGGAATTTTTGTTGTTTAACTTAGCGGTGGTTTTATGTTTTCTTTTTTATTTATAACAATTTTAATTGTTTATTCTTTGTACAAAATTATTAAATGGCTTAAAGCAGTGTTTTAAAGAGCAACATCAGGTAGTAAAAGCTCTATTCATAACAAGCTTGTTATATTGGCTTAAAGTGATAATTATTATCATTAAGGTATTCATTATCATTATTATTTGTGTTCATCTACTTGTTTATCTGCAGCTATTTAATGTAATTTTAATTATTTTTTTTTTTCTTTATTATTTAGAAAGAATTTTTTTAAATTTAGATAATTAAATTTGTTGTTTTTTTTAGAATTCATTTAACTTTTAAGACTTAAAGTAATCTTTGAATGACCATGAAATCCTTTGAGGTAATTAAAAGTGAGTTAAAAATCACAAGGTATTGAAACAACTAAGAAAAATATCTAATTTGGGTAAGAAAATGACTTAGGCAAATGGGAAATCACTATGGTGGCGGTTGTTCCTATTTTGTCCCGACATGAGTTACAAATGAAGAAAATGCTCAAAATGTAAAAAAATTACTAAAATGGAATGAGCAACCAGAATGGGAATAATCTAGAAAATCTGCTTAAATGAACTAAGCCTGAGTGAGTTTAAAATAAGGCGTTAGAAAATGTAAGACTAATTACAAGTAACAAATACAAAAAAAAAAAAAAACTACAACGTACTGACCTGCTTCAGTATCCCCCTTAACTAAATAAAAATATTGTTTTTTTACTTTAAAAAAATATTTATTTCATTTTTTTTATTCTCAATCAATAACTTTCTTTATTTCCCATGATATTATCTAAGGTCGTTATTGTGGCGACAGCACATACAACACAAATAACAACTTAAAACGTGGTGACGATAATGATGACGCTTAATGCTGATGATACTGACAATTATGATGTTAATCAATCATGTGTGACTGCAGCTAAAATAATCTAACGGACAGATAGACATTTTTAAAGCAAACTTTTTTCTTTCTTCTTCAATACACCAGGCTTTAAAGCTATCTTTTCTATTATTATTGATAGAAAGAAAAAATTGAGAAAAAAAATACATATGAATTCCTAAGCATATTAACTGTAAAATTAAGAAAAAAACAAAAAAAAAACAAAAAAAAAAGAGAGAAAAAACAAGGCTTGTGAACAAAATTTGATTTTATGTTTTTTAATGCATTGAAATCCACAAAAAAAAATCTTAAACAATTTTGGCAATTTTTATTTATTTTTAAAATGAATTTAAAATAATTTAGCCAAAAGCAGTAAAAAGCAAAACAGCAATAATAAAAAAAAAATAAAAGAAAAATAAAAAAGGAAAAAAACTATTGAATGTATGTGTCTTAAGTCTTTTGTTTTTAGCTTAAAAAACGATTAACTGCAAAGCAAGAATTATATAGACAACACTAAAAACAACAAAAACAACAAAAATAGTACAAAAACAAATATAAAAACCTCTCACCAAAAAAAAAAAACAACACATTTCTTTAGTAATTTCGTTTAGATTTCTGACCACAAAAAAAAAGAAAGAATCATCTCAAAAAAAGTTTATATAAAAAAAGAAATAAATAAAAAAAAAAAATAAAAAAATCAAGAAAGTAGAAGAAAACTAAACAACAGAAAGAAAGTTTTTCCTGCACAAATTCATGTTTCTGTTGCTTGCTGCGTTAAGATTTTGACAATATTTTCTATAGACATTTTCTGTTAAAGATTTGTTACCACATGTTTGTGCTTTTTTATTCTATGGTTTTTGTTGTTTAGATTGTAGCATCTAACGGCATTGGTTACACCAACTAACTGTTCTCACTTTCTTTAAAAACTTCAAGCATTAATGTATGAAATTTAAGGCTTTTTTTCTTTTCTTATTTAATTATTTTTTCACAAAAATTTTCTTTTTTGTTGTCTTGTGCTTGAAAAATTTCCAGCTGTCGACATCCGCCGCAACCGGTAGTTGTCATTTATCTAAGAACATTTATTTTATGTACGTGTGGATATATGAAAGTGTGTTTTTCTATAAATTAAGTTTAAATTTCAATTTTTTTTGTATTTTTTGTGCTGTTAAGAGCTTAAACTTAATTTAGACCGAAATCTCATGAAAGCGAAAAATGAAATAAAATAAAATTAACAGAATTAAGTTTCATTTTAAAATTTCAACTTTCTTTTCTGTTTGTTAGCGGCCACAAATAATTTACTGCAGGTGTTATATGCAGTGACCATTCATATTTTAATAAATTTGATGTCTTAATTTATTGATTTTATAATTAAATAGTTTTCTATTTCAAGTTTTAAAAAAACTATTCTTAGACTGTGATCTGTTTATATCTAGATTATGGTTAGACTAAGACCAGACCATGATTATGTCAAGACCCTGACGAGACTATGACTAGAAATAATCAGGCCAAGGTATCGAAGTAGGTGAGAAATATTAAGAGAAAACTTTGTGATCATCAGAATGATTTTTAAGAAAGACAAACAAACCAAAAGGGGAGTATGGCAGTCAGTGGAATAATTCTATCTTTGGGATAAATTGTTTTCAGTCAAGGCAACACTTCAACATTCATACGGGGAGATGTTAATTCGATTTTTGATATACGAGGGCTGCTATATATATTTCTGGCCTGGCAACACTGAGTGCTGCCAAGTGCAATCTGACATTTCCATTGGAAAGTTTGTCATTTTTAAGCATAATCGTACTCAAAACGTTTTGACGTACGACCATTATTTGTGTTGTTTACAGTGACTTGAAAAAATTAATATAGAAAAAAATGGAATTAACTCGTGAACATTTTCGTGCCATCATTTTTCACAACTTTCGACGTGGATTATCACGACAAGAGTGCATTGATGAACTTAAATCTTTGTATGGCGATGAAGCACCATCCTATAGCACTGTGAAAAATTGGTATAATGAATTTAATCGTGGCTGAAGCTCGCTCAAAGACCAATTCCGTGAAGGTCGTCAAAAAACGGCTGTTGTGCTAGAGAACATTGATGCCGTGCGTGAACTCATAATGCAAGATCGACATGCGACATACCGAGAGATAGAGACATCCTTGGACATTTCTTCCACCAGCATACATTCGATACTGTATGAACACCTGGCCGTAAAAAAGGTTTGTTCTCGTTGGATCCCGCACAATTTGAAAGTCGCTCAAAAAAAGGCTCGTGTCGATTGGTGCAAAGAAATGTTGCAAAAATACGATTGCGGTGCGTCAAAAGACGTTTTTAAGATCGTCACAGGTGACGAATCATGGATCTATGCGTATGAGCCCGAAACAAAACAACAATCGACCGTGTGGGTCTTCAAAGACGAGCAAAATCCAACGAAAGAAGCACTTCGAAGCAAATGGTCGCCTGTTTCTTCGGCAAAACTGGTCATGTGGCGACTGTTCCGCTTGAGCAACGTAGGACGGTCACTTCTGAGTGGCACACTACAATTTGTTTGCCTGAAGTCATCGGATAAATTCGAAAAACCAACAAGAGAAGATGAATCATTGTTCACCATGACAATGCGAGCTCTCACACATCGGCTCAAACCAGAGCGTTTTTGATCGGCCAAAACGTTGAATTAATGGGTCATCCGCCGTACAGCCCTGACTTGGCACCTAATGACTTCTTCTTGTTTCCGCACATCAAGAAAATAATGTGTGGTCAACGATTTTCGTCGCCAGAAGAAGCTGTTGAAGTGTTCAAAAACCATGTTTTAGAGGTGTCTCAATCGGAGTGGAAAAAGTGCTTCGACAACTAGTTTCAGCGCATGCAAAAGTGTATAAATCATGCTGGAGAATACTTTGAAAATAATAAAACCATTCTTGATTATAAATATTTGCATTTTCACTATTAGGCCAGAAATATATAGAGCAGCCTATGTAAAAGACACAGAGAGAACGAGAGAGAGAGAGGGAGAGACAGTAAGATATCAAACAATTTTTAACCGACTTAAAAAAAATATCTTTGCCTGCAGAACTCAGCCATTTCAAAAACAATTTTATAAAATTATTCTTCATTTTAAGAAGAAGAATATTTTCATTATTTGCCTACAGATTGGCTTGTTTTAGAAACAAATCATTCATTATTTTGAAAATTAAAGGGTGTGCCCAATACAACAAACATATTTTTACGTGCATTATGAACCGTAAATATAAAAGAAATGCGTTCAGCCAATAGCACAAATTAATAAAAAAATTAATTTTAAAATTAAAGGGTGTCCCCATAAGTGACATAAATTGATCTATCATTTGAACTGTTATACTTTAACGCATGGACAGAATGTCGATTACTATTATCGTTATAATAACAAATATAAATAATTCAATTTTAAATTAAAGGGTAACCCAATAGTTGATTTAATTTGTTAAATATGGCTATACTTTTCAAAAGTAATCGAGAGGTGATTGAAATTTCCAAGAAATTTGTTCGGTTATAGCAACTTAGAAAGTAAAGGGTGTTCCAATATTTGAGGCAATTTAATGTATGGTATCAATCTTTTGAACTGTTAGAGATAAACAGCTAAAATTTGTGAAGAACATGTATTTCTAAGTCCGCTATAGCAACAACTATACAATTTGAATTTAAACATTAAAGGGTGTTCCCATAATTAATGTTAATTGATGTATTTAGCATGACTTTTGAACCTTTAAAGATAAACAGCTAAAATTTACAAGGAACCCTGTATTGCTAAGTCCACTACAATTTGAATTGAGAATTTAAAAGGGTGTTTCAATAATTGAAGAAATTTGACCTATATGGCCCCGTCTATGACTCCTTGCATTGCAAACAGATGAAAATTAAACAAAATATTCACTACTTTGTCTGGTATAATAAGAAGTATAAATATTTAAAATTATAAATTAAAGGGTGTTACAATATTTAATGTAATTTGATGTATATGGTCAAACTCTTAAACACTTAAACAGTTCTAGACAGATGGTTGATTCAGAAAGAAGCTGTAAATTTAGTTTGGAATTTAAAGAGTGCCCCTATAGTTCATGCAATTATATGTTTGTTGCTTTTTGTTATCTCTAAATTCATTTCTAAAAAAAATAAATAAATAAATAAATATTTTATGTTAAATACTTCCTTAAAATTTATTTCTTTTCTTTAAGAACTAATAAAAAATCATGAATTTTAAAGTTAAACATTTTTTATTCAAAACACTTTTATTTTTGTTTGTATGTAATTTTGTGGGAAAAGTGGGTTAAATATATAAATAATTATGGCTTTTTCTTGTGTTATTTTTTTTTCCTTCTTCTAATAATAATAATGAAGATAATAATGATGATTATAATAATGACGATTATAATGATGATGATGATGTTATTATGAGGTCATTATTTGTTTTTTTATGGTGTTAATTAAATGAATGTATTTTCGTTTCTTCAGCTGTTTTTGGTTTAATCTTTTTTCTACTTTTTAAAATTTTCAAAGTTGTTTTTGTTTTTTTTTTGTTTTTGGGGAAAAAAATATGACCCAGTAAAATAGATTTTTTTTTTGTTTTCTTAACTAATTTGTCTTAAAAGAATTTTTTGTTATTTAAACACAATAAACAAATTAAAATTTAACAATGAATGAGTTTTGAGGTAAATTTCTAAAGAAATTCTTAGCAGGCAGATGATTTGGACAGATGACTGTTGTTATGGTCAGACGAACAACCAGGCTGGCATTAGTTAGAATTTTATAAGTTTTTTTTTTTTTTTTGTTTCAAGAATTATGCAAATTATTATAATTCATATTCTTTTTATAATTTATTTTAACGGTTTATTGTTACTTTCATTTTAAGTCGGAATATTTTTTTTTTCTTTATTTAATTTTACAGTTTTAGGAGAAAATGAAAAATTTTTTGAAGGCGTTAGACAATTAATTATGATTTTTTTAACTTGATTTTTTTTAGAGATAGATAGATAGATAGATAGATTTTTTCAAAGGGGTGTTAAGACAAATTTGTTACTTTAGTTAAGGCCAAATACATTATAAAAACTATTAAAAATTAATAATAAAAAACTATTTTTTTCAGTTTGACTTATGTATGATATTAATTGTAATTAATTTTAACAAGAACAGTAGAAAGTCAAAGAACATTAATGAGTCAAATTCATAAATTATTATGCATTTTTAAAAATCTATTAAATAAAAAAACAATCGAAAAAATTTTTTTTTATATATTTAATGTAAGAGAAAAATAAAATTAATATTCTGTAACTAAAAATAATTTAAAAAATTTATATTTTTCTAAAAATAAGTACTAAACCATTGATTTGAATAAACTGCTTCAAATCATTTAAAATCTGGCAAGAATATAAATCTGAAAATTTTTGTAATAAATTAATTAAAATTTTATTAATTTTACACCTTTTTTATAACCAACCAGATTTTTTTTTTTTTTTTGTTTTTGGCAAACGAGCGTCGAATATAGGTTTACAAGCACCTGATATAATTGAAAGTGTTGCCTGCCAAGATATGTAACTGTACAAATATTTACTGGAAATAAACTAATGGCATCAAATTGCTTTAAGGAGATGGCGGGTTATAATTTATAATTTATCACTCATAATGTTTTTTCTTAGCAAGTGCCTTGATTTGTCATTCCACAAAAAAAAAAAAAAACCTGCAACAATTCAACTTCAAGTAGTTTGTAGCTTTCATTCTGTTTAACGTTTTCTATTTTCATATTTACTTGCATGTAATTTTTTGGTTTCAAAAAAAAAAAATTCTCTCCATTTGCCATTAATAAAAACACCAATTTTTTGGTCAATAACTAGTTACTCGTAATTGTGTTAAATTTTTCGTGCGCCATGAAGAAAATATGGTTCCTCATCAAAAGGAAACAACAAATTTGTTAAAGACTAAAAATTAAATACAAATTATATTTGCTTCCCCATTTGTTTTTTTTTTAATTTTATTGTTTTTACTCTTCCTTAAACTCACTTGTGAAGCTGTAAATGTGGGTTTTCAAAAAAAATTGTGTCAGGAAGAATATCTCTCTTCTTTTTGTTAAATGCACAAGAAATTTTTAATTTATTGAAAATCTAATCAATTTTATTCTAATAAGAAAAAGTGTAAAATTTTTTTTAAATCCTTAACGGATAGAAAGCCATAACTAATAATTCGTTAAAAATTAAATGTAAAATTTTTTCCAAAATTACAAAAGAAGTTTGTTTTAAAAATTATTTGCTCGTTAAGTTAACTTTCTTTACATCATGTAAACAATAATAAAATTAGGTAAAATAAACATATTTTTTTTTAACTTAAAAGATTTACTTAAATTAAATCATTCCTTAACAAAATTTCTATTTTTACATCACGTAAAATATGTATAAGTAATGTAAAATTTTGAAAAAATTATAGAAATTGAATTGTTTATTAACAAAAAATTAATTATATAAATTTTTACCCAAGTTTACTTATTTTACATCATGTAAACAAAAGGAAAAACATGTAAAATATAACAAGTTTTCAAAAAATTAAAGGATTTACAGCAGTTTAATCACTGTATACAATATTTCTTTTTGTTTACATTATGTATACAAAATGTAAATAATGTAAAATTTTAAAAAAATTACATAATTAGAATTATTTAATTTGCAGATATCCTTTTAAAAAATTTTTAACTCAAATTTGATTGCTTTACATCATGTAAACAATAGTAAAAACATGTCAAATGCATAAAATTTTTTTAAAATTTCAAGTAAATTCCTTCAATTAAATTACACCTTAATCATATATCCATATTTTACACCACTTCAAAAATGTGTAAATAATATAAAATTAAAAAAACAAATTAAATATAATTATTAAAATTACAAAATTTTTTATTGATTATTACCTGCTATTTAATTTCTTTACCTTATTTAAACAATTGTAAAACCATGACAAATTTATAAAAACTTTAAAAAATAAAAGACATTTACTTTATTTAAATCAGTCCTTAACACGATTTCCATTTTTTAAGTCACGTCAAGAAAGTGTAAATAATGTAAAATATAAAAAAATTTATTCATGGATTTCTTATATGAACGGAAAAACTGTTTTATAAATTATTTTCTCAAGTTCACTTTTTTTTACATAATGTAAACAATAGTAAAAAATGAAAAGGGAACGAATAAAATTTAACAATTTTAAACAAATGTAAATAATATAAAATTAAAAAAAAAGAATTTAGGTAGAATTATAAAATTTTCAAAATTTTTTTAATATTTATTACTTCAAATTTAATTCTTTACTACATGTAAGCAAAAGTAAAAACAGGGTAAATGTACAAAGTTTTTTTTTTAAATTAAATACATTTAATTCAAAAAATCATTACCTAACAAAAGCTTTATTTAAAAAAAGTTTAAAATTAAAAAAAATTGTTTACACTTTTAATACAGAAATTACAATTATTTATGGTGTAAACAATAAGTAAATAATGTCATTAATTAAAAAAATTTTTATTTTTGCAAAATTTAAGTATAAAAACTTTATTTTGTTGTCAGCAGTAGACAAATTATTCAAAAGATATATTTTATCACTTTAAATAAATTTTTTACATGAAGTAAACTACGTGTAAAACATGTAATAAATGCACAGTAATTGAGATATTTTTATAAAATACTAAAAGTCTAGCTAGATATATTTTTCCTATATATATATACATCATGTAAATTTATGTAGATAATGTAAAATACATTAACTTGTTTTTAATTTAAAAATGTTATTTTTTAAAAGTTAATTTTTATGTAATTTGTACTATTTACACAAGGTAAATTTTAGTTATAAATAAAAATATATGTAACATTTATATACATTTTAATAAACTTTTAAAAAGAAGTAAAATTTATAAATTTACATTTTTTACATTATGTAAATAATATGTAAATAATGCAGATTGTGCATACTTAAGGTAGTTTATTATTAAAATACTTAAGAGTTTTTATTTGATAGCAATTTACATTATTTACATAATGTCAACAATGTGTAAAAAATATAAAAATATAAAATTTATTAAGTCTTGGAATTTAAATAATATTATATACAATTTTTAATATTTCCTATTGTTACTTACTGTAAGTAGTATGTAAATAACGAAGGTATGTAATTTATTTTTAAAATTAAGCAAATTTTTATACTTTACATGTAGTTGTATACAAAAATTTATAAAAAATATATTAAGTATTTAAAATTTTAATAAGGTTTAAAAAAAATGTATTTTTATATTTAATATACATTATTTACATAAGGTAAACAATATGTAAATTATGTAGAATAGGTATATTTAGTGTAATATATTGAAAAAATATTGAAAAGTCTGTATCTTAAAGTAAATTACATTGTTTACACCATGTAAAATATGTGTAAAATAGGTAAAGAATTATAATTTAAATTTAAATAACATTAATAAAAATTATTTCAAGTATTATTTACATTTATTTTATATTATTTTATATATTACATAATGTTTACAATGTGTAAAAAATAGAAATATTTGCCAAAAATTTTTTATTTCACCTTTAAAATACATTTTTCTTAATTCGCCTAATTTGCCATTTGTGTAACTGTTTATAAGGTTACTTACATAATACGTAATACACAGTTTTATGTAACGGTTTAACAATTTTCCACAATTATTTTTTCTTAACATTTTATGCATTTTCTATGGTTCGTTAGCCCAAAATACTTTACAATGTTAATGGTTTCATTTCCAACAATTCATTCTCTCATAAACAAGAATTAAAAAATAAATTTGTATTTTTATTTTTCTATGTTTGTGTTTGTTGTATATAAAACCACATTAGAATAAATATAATAAAAAGAATTGTTCCATTTACTTAAAAAGTATTCAGTTTATAAGTAAAAAAAAAAGAAAATTTTTATGACTTGATTACCGCATGCAATTACCACATAATATGATCTAACTGTAGAGCAACATGCCACCAACATGACACTAAGTTGGTTGTGTACCCGAGAGAACAATGAACATCATAAAGTCTGAGAATGGTAACAAACGAAGAAAAATAAAACAACCGAAATAATTTAATTTAATTTAATTTTTTTTTGTTTTATTTAAATCAACCAAGACAATGTCAGTTAACTGAGGTTCATTAATACAATGAAACCTTGTTATTACATTCATACTTTTCTATGTTTTTTTGTCAACGATTTTTATTTTAACATTATTTCCGCTTGAATTAAGTAACAAAAACACGATAGAGTTATAATAAAAATAACCAAAAACAAACAAAAAGTAAAAAATAAAAAATACAATTAAGTAAAGAATAAATTACAAAGTCTTACACTGCAATGTGAACGAACAACAAGCTGACTGATAAAACCGACATCCAAATTATTTTTTACTTTTTTGAAAAGAGCAACAACGAAAATCAAAAAAAAAAAATTCTAAGTTCAAAGTAGAAAAATGAAACAAGTGCAATCATGAAATATTTATTACAAAGACAGCTGAAGTTGGCCTAAAACATGCAATGCAACTAACAGACAGACACACGTACCAAGATAAAAGTCATACAAAAGACTTAAGCAACAAACAGGATTTGTGCAGAAAAAAATAAAATAAACAAACGCAAGAAATTTTTATAATGTTTCTAATTTAAAATTTTGCATGATTGTTGACAGCTAAAAAAAAAAAGACTTTGACTATAAAACGAACAGGTGTTTGGAAATTATTTTACCTTCCTGTGATCATTTTATGACAACTTTCAGAAACACTTTATTGATCCTGACAGCTTTTTAAGAAATGTCTGCTTAGTTCTATGTTAAAATAAATGTACAAATCTGATTTTAGATTTGTAATTTGTTCCCTAAAGTCATAGAGCACTAACATCACAAACAGTCATATTTAAATTAAAAGCAGGCCAAAAATGTCAAGTTTATTAGCAAGTGGTTGTTTAAGACCCTTAAAACTACACAGAATGAATGGCATTAATGCTAAGTCTGATATTAAATCTAGAAGATTTTTCCATTATTTTATTTTATATATTGTTTACACAATGTCAAAAATATAAATTTGTCCTTCGAAAAGTTAAATCATAACACCTGCACATTTGCCACTATTTCTACATGGCGTAAAATTAATAAAAAAATTTATATTTATTGTAAAAATGTATTACTTTTTTATTATTTACATTAAGGTGTATTTTTTACTTATTGTTTAAACAGTGTAACCAAACTGCTTTTAAATATGTTTTAACATTTGTTTGATATATTTTAAAAATTTTGTGTTTCTTTTAAAGATTTTACATTGTTTACACATTGTTTACATAATGTCTACAGCTCATATAAAAATTTTTAATTATTCATATACTTTATTTTTTATATTGAGTAGATTAAATATCTGGTTGTACTTAATTTCTTAATTTTTATATCATGTTAACAATGTAATTTATTGTTTACACAATGACAACAGTTTTTACATAAAACTAGAATGTATAGTTTCAACACTTAGCCAACTGCAATGATATTTAAAACAAATAGTTTTATAATTGTTGGTTTTTATACCAACAACTTCAATATTTCGAATTTTTTACATGATGTAAAAATTTTTTTTACTTTTAGTTGACCTGTTTACACGGTGTAAACACTTTGAATTTGACATTTGACATTTATTATATATATTTTAAAAAATTTTATACATCTTTTAACTATTTTACATTGTTTACCTATTGTTTACATTATGTCAATAGCCCATATTAATTTATTTTAAATTATTTATATGTTTTATTTATTAAATAAAGCATATTTAATATCTGGGAGTACTTAATTTTTTTATTTTTATGCCATATTTACATTGTAAGGTATTGTTTACATTATGTCTAAAATTCTAACATACTGCTAAAATGAAAAATTTTTAATACTTATCAACCTGCAGTGATATATACATAAATATTAATTGTTTTATATATATTGAATTGTTTACATAATTGTATACATACATTTTCTTCATTTACACAATGTCAACAATTTGAATTAAAAAATTTTTAACATGTATTTTATCTATTTAAAAAATATTGTGTTACTTTTAACTATTTAATGTTGTTTACCCATTGTTTACATAATGTAAAAAATTTTTTTCTAAATAATTTACGTATTTTATTTTTTAGAATAAATAGGTAGAACAGCTTGTCTTATCTAATCTCTTTGTGTGTACATATTTCATTTAATTAATGTTTTTTATAGTTTACATAATGCCAACAATGGAAATATAAAATTTCTTTATATATCTTTTATATTCTACATTGCTTTCGCTTTGTTTAGAATGCATAGTTTACCTTTTCTACACAATGTTAATAATTAATATTTTAAATTTTTTTAACATAAATTTCTTATTTTTTATTTTAGATCTGAAATCATTTGACTTCTTTCTCTTTTAAAAACATTTTAAGATTTTTGTTAAATTTAATTTTATTTCCAAGCTTTTAAATGCCCAACTATCGAATATGATTAATAATTTAGCAAATTACTTATTCGCGTGCTATCTTTCAATATTAACCATTCAAAATTAATAAAAAGTTGTGGCAGTTAAAAACAAATACAACAAAAGCTTTCACAAACTTCAGCAAATTAAACACAATTCTTTTTTCTTAATGATCTCTTCATCGAATAACAATTACGTAGAAACATGTGCAAATGTCTTCAAATTAAAGTAGGCAAAATACGTTTGGAAGATTTTAAAAAAAAATATAAAATCTCCTAAGACAGCTTTAAGTTTAATAGTGAACATAAAGTAATTAAATAAATAACAAACGTAAAGCGGAATTTTAACATTTCATTTTACTTTTTTTTACAAACCTGTATAAAATAATTAATTTGTTAAGATGGCATTCAAAGTAAAAGAAAGTGAACATGATTGATGCCTGGTTGATACATTCCTAAAGCAGGAATTCTTAAAACTTAAACAAACGGTATATTAAGGTTACAAATAAATTGTTATTTACATCATGTAAGTATCTATATTATATCATGTAAACAATTTATTTTCAATCAGTATATAACATTATACTATTTTTAGTATAAATTTATTTATAAACTAAATTTATTTTACATTATTTACCTGAAGTTTACATAAGTTTACATGTCAATATTAGAAATTAAAAAGTTTATTGCAAGTAACTTTATTATGCAATTTTGGGGTTCATACTGTAACAATATTTACTTATTTGACCATATTTACCTATTATATACACAGTGTAAATAATGTAAATTTCAAACTGTATAATTTTAAATCCTATGCTTCATACTTTACTTTATATACTTTACACACTTTCCACTACTTTTTTTCATTATTTACCTCCATTTACGTTAAATTTACACAATGTAAATAATAATAATTTCAAAAACTTAAATTTTTATTCCAACGCCACTCTTACACAGTATATTGCACATAATTTACATACTTTGAATATTTATATTATATTATTTACCTAATATTTACACAATGTAAAAAATTTTTTAATATTAAATTCTTCAATTTTAAAACTTTTATATTGTAAATGGTGCATTATAATTAGTTTACACGCTTTGCACTAATTATTTTAAATTTTTTACCTATTGTTTACACAGAGTAAATATTATAAATTTCAAATTCTTTAATTTCGAGTTTTATGCTACTCTTTACAGTGTATTGTATATATTTAACACACTTTGCAACGATTATATTATATTATTTACCTAATGTTTACACAATGTAAAAAATATTAATTCAAAAATCTTCTATTTGAAATCTGCTACATTGTGTAGCATACATTTTGCATACTTTACACGCTTTGCACAGATTATAATACATTATTTACCTCTTGTTTACACAATGTAAAATTTTAAAAATTAAAAATCTTGAGGTAAAATCTAATGATATACCGGGCAGAATATTTTTTCAATTATTACACAATCTTTACTTAATAAATTACATTATTTACTTATATTTACCCAATGTTTTCACAATGTAAAAAATAATTATTTTAAAATTTTTCATTTCAAATCCAATGCTATCTTGTATAGTGTATATTTTAAATCTTTTACAGACTTTGCATTAATTATATTTAATTATTTACCTATATTTACCTCTTGTTTACACAATGTAAAAAATCTAAATTTTTGAATCTTAAATATTAAATACAACGCTATACATTAGTGCACTTTTTTCAAATTTTAATCACTTTGCACACTTAGGAATATTTTCTATATTTACCTAAGGTTTACACAATGTAAAAAATGTTAAATTAACATTTTTTTTAATTTAAAAAAAGTAATATTTATTTAATTATAAAATCAATATTTTATTTTTAATATTTTACATTGGTTACCTATTGCTTAACTTGCTGACTACATAGTGTCATAAACGTAATTTTTTTGTTTTTAACAATTTTTTATTTTTACTTTTAATAATGCAGTTTAGCTTTTGGTTACATTATACCAACAATACTAATTTTAAAATACTTTTTATCAAGTTGAAAGTAAATTACGTATTTTTTTTTTTTTAATTTTTACTTTTTACCACTTTTTATATTTTTTACGTCATGTCAACAGTGTGAAGTTGAAATATATTTAACAGAAAATGTTTTGATATAACAATTATATTTTGTTAACCTTTTTAAATATTATTTAACAATTTTTTACATTGTGTAAAGAATATCAAATTTTTATTTTATATGAAAATTTGTTGTATATTATGTTTACATGAAATCAAAAATAATAATTTGATCAAACGCCCCATTGTGTATTCTTTATTGTCCTAAGACATTTTTTAGTTATGGAAAATTTATTACAAAAATAACAGGTTTTTAAATAATACAAAGGCCTTAGTAATTTTATGTGTATTGATCCCATTGTGCAATGGAAAGTATGCTTAACATATGCTTATGCTTGTAAAACTTTTATTGAATTTTTTTAGTGATTAATTTTGTCAAGCAGAAATTCAAAACTTAAAGATGCGGGACTCTTTTCAACACACGATTAAGCTGTCATATTTCAATGCTTAGGGCTTTTCAATGAACAGTGGGTCTGAAAAAAAAATAAAAATTAAAAATTTAACAACTAAAAAAGAATGGCTATGTGCCCTGGTTAATGGCCTTTTTGTATTTCTCTTAAAGAAATTTAAATCAAATAACATTGACGCAATTCTCCACTAGAATATTCTGCAATTTTTATTTATTTATAGTTGCGTCAAAGATTATTAAATTGTGTGTCAGTTTTTCTTATGGGTTCGTTCATATGAGCATTAATTAGAGACATGAGTTTATTTTTTTTTATATATTTTTTTAAGAAATGGTTTCTCTGTTTCTATTTTTATAACAAACTTTTCAATGCGTTTTTACTTGAATATTTCTTGCAAAATTTTCTTAATCGCTGATTGAAGGAGAAAATTAATTACTTAACAAAAGAGCTCTGACACTTGTGACAGTGTATTTAATTGCCAGTAATTTGTTGAAACAGACTATTTATTATTTTTATAGTAAAAAAGAGAAATGAGGGAACAAAATAGGGAATACAATAACAGGCTGCAGAGATTATTAATGGGGTTGAGAAGTAAAGAAAATTAGAAAATTAAAAAAAAAAAATAATTGTTGAGTACGAAACAGCATAAACACTTTACTATAGAAAAAATTTGCAGAAAATGAAGGAACAACAACACATATAATTAAAACTATATCTTTCTTTTAATATTTATATTAATTTTGAAGAGCTTAAAAAGAATTAAATAATAAAACTGTAATGATTTAACGTTAAATTTTTCTTTGGCATTATTTCAATGTAATAAATTTTTTCATAATTTTAGTGTAATAAATTTTTTTTTTCTGTATATTTACCATAAATTACATATTAATTACACAATGTAAATTATAAAAATAAACTCTCAAGACATTTAATTAAATTTTCGTTATAGTTTTTAATCTTTTTAATTTTCGCTTTTTTGTATATTTAAACATTATTTACATTTTTTTACACGATGTAAATCTTGTAAATAAACTTTCAAAGCATTGAATTTAATTTTTGGTATAATTTTAATTCACTTTTGCGTTGGAAAATTTTGATTTTTCTTTATTCTCAAACATTATTTACTTATTATTTACACGATGTAAATTTTTGTGTATATAAATACAAATTATAAATTTTTAAAGGCTTTAAAAATATTCAATTTATACTTTGATCTAATCTTTAACCTATTTTACGATACTAATTTCCTTTTTCTGTATCTTTTAACATTATTTACATATGGATTACACGATGTAAATTTTTTAAATAAACTTTTAAAACATTTAATTTAATTTTTGGTATAATTTTATATATTTTTTTCAGTTTTCTGTATATTCAAACGTTTTTTACATATTTTTTGAATATTATTTACACGACAAAAATTTTTTAAATAAAGTTTAAGACATTCTATTAAGTATTAGGTATAGTTATAATTCCTTTTTATGCAATAAATTTTGATCATTAATCAAACATTATTTACATATTATTTACACAACGTAAATATTTAAATAAAAATTTTCAAGATATATAATTTATTTAATCTGTAGTATAGTTTGAACATTTTTAAGTAATAAATTTTAATTTTCATATATATTTAAACATAATTTACATGTTATTTACACGATGTAAATTTTTAAAATAAATTTTTTAATATTAAAAATATTTAATTTAATGTTTTATATAATTTTATACCTATTTTACCTAGTTAATTATCATTTTAATATTTTTTAACATTATTTACCTATAACTTACACGATGTAAATTTTCTCAAATAAACTTTCAAAACATTCCATATAGTATAAGATATAATTTTAATTATTTATTACGCAATATACTTTGATTTTTCTGTGCATTCAAACATTTTTACATATTGTTTACATGATGTAAAATTTTTTCTTATAAAATTTCAAAAGATTTAATTTATTTATTTTGTGGTATGACTTAAACATTTTTTAAGTAATAAAATTTTATTTTTATATATATTTAAACATAATTTACACGTTATTTACACGATGTAAATTTTTAAAATAAATTCTAAATATTTAAAAAATTCAATTTGATATTTGATATAATTTTAAACCTATTTTACGTATTTAATTTTCATTTTAATTATTTTTTAGCATTATTTACCTATAATTTACACAATGTAAATTTTTTCAAATAAACTTTCAAAACATTCCATATAGTTTCAGATATAATTTTAATTATTTTTTACGCAATATATATTGATTTTTCTGTGGATTTAAACATTTTTACATATTGTTTACACGATGTAAACTTTTTTTTAATAAAATTTCAAAACATCTAATTTATTTAATTTGTGGCATGTTTTGAACATTTTTTAAGTAATAAAATTTTATTTTTATGTATATTTTAACATAATTTACTTATTATTTACACGATGTAAATTTTTTTAAATGAACTTTTAATTATTTAAAAATATTCAATTTTAACTCTGATCTATCTAGTCTACTTTACGTTAGTTTAAATCCATTTTTCGCATCTTTTGACATTGTTTACCTATGATTTACACGATGTAAATTTTTTATATTAACTTTTTAAACATTTAATTTAGTTTTTGATATAATTTTTAATTTTGTTTACGTAATAAATTTTAATTTTTCTGTATCTTCAAACATTATTTTGCTATTATTTACACGATGTAAATTTTTTATATAAATCTTTAAATTATTAAATTTAGACTTTTTTGTATAGGTATTTGTATATACATATTTTATATATATAATGATGTAAAAATCATTTAGTAAAAGTTTTTTTTACAAACAAACTCTAATGTTTACTTGTTGGGTTTTTATGTTTATTTCTTTTTTTTTTTTTTTTTTGTTTTGTTTTATTAAGATTTGTTTATCCGTTAGATAACAGTAGCCCTCCCGCTGTTGTGTACAAGTCATAAGTTCAGTTATGTCAACAATTTTATTTATTTTGATAATTTTATTAAAAGACATGATTGATAATTGATATGCCTTCGTGTGTAGTTACATCAATTTAACCTTCAGCATTTACTGTTAAATTATTAGACTTCTGTAAATTAACAGTGTTAAGGTTAAAAGAAATATTTGTATTTTTTTTATTTGTTTCATATTTTAATTTCATATGATTTTTGGTTGTTACTTTTTATTGGTTTGTTTGCCAGTCCATTAACGGCTTTTAGGGGATTAGAAGGTATTTCTGTTTGTTTATTTTCTTTAAATGATATGAAGTGACAATGACCCAAAACACTTGTTGATTTTGTGTGAAGAATAATTCTATAATTTTTTATTTTCTTACAAACGTATTTAAAGAGCTTAGAAATAATAAATAGACTTTTTTTTTTTTTTTTTGTTATACTGGTTATTTTAAATGATTATGCTTGTATTTAAAAAAAAGAAAACTTGTTAAAAAAAATATAACAGAGAAATAACATTGATGTTTAATAAAAATTAAAAAAAAATCAATCTGTTATTTATTTAAGTTTGTAGACTTTTAATAAAGTTTGCTTTTGAAGTCTTTTGTTTGTTTTGAGTGTTAAAAATTTGCTTTTCCATATTTCTGTTATTAATATTATTAAAATTATTCAATCTTATCCGCCTTCGCTAACAGCTTACGGCGAAGATGAAAAACAAATACTTTTCACACATTTCACAAAGTTTGTTTGCTGAGTGTTTTGTTTTTACGAAACAAAAACTTTTAACATTCCTATACAAATTGAATATTTACAACAACAACAACAAAAACATAATAATAATGTAAGAAAACAAACAAAAATACGAAAACCTTTCTTTACAGAATGTTAAATAATTCAACAGCAACGAATTTAAAAACCTATTGGAATTAGTGGAAAGCAAACTTTTGGTGAAAAATAAACAAACAACAGAAATACTTTTAGAAAAAGTAGAATTTGTTAAATTAGTGACAGATAATTTAAATTTAAAAAATAAAAGAAGCAATAAAATATTTTAAAAATCCATTAATTTTACTAAAGTTAAAGATTGTTATGCTAAGCGAAACCGTTACTCTAACAGATGCAAAATGACAACAACTAAATAATTTAAATGTATTCATCATATCAGAAGATAATATATTTTTACATTGGCGAGTTTACGTGAGCAATATGTAAATAATGCACTTTACTCTTTACATGGACAAAGCGTTTGCAGAACATGTTTTTTTTTGGTATAAAAATCATGTAAATATTATAAAACTTAATAAAATTTTCCATTATTTTACAAAATATATTTTACAGTAAAGAAAAGAATTTAAAATTTACATATTTGACAGCATGTAACTAATAGATAATTTATTTAAAATCTTAAATGTGGAGCAAACTAAAAGCAATGTAGTTTTTTTTAATAAAGTTGTAAATATTTCTTCATTTAATTTTGTTAACAATGTAAATAAATGGTAAATAATGTCAAGATCTTTTTTCTTTCAATTATTGACACCATATTTACTGTTAAATAATTCATGTAAGACTTTTCTTTTTAAACATAAGTTATTATTTACATTGTCTACAATATGTAAATTCTAGATAAAAATTTCAAAAACTCCCCTTTTAATTTAAATTATTAAATTCATATTCATGTAAAAAAAGATTTATTTTTTCTATTATCGATATCAGGTAAACAATGGGTTAAGAATGTAAAATAAATAAGATAAAAAATTGTGCACAAAGTGATTTTAAATCTTACATTCATTAAGAAATTTTTAAGTAAAAAGTAAATTATGTTAAACAAATTTTTAACGTTTGTATTCATGTATAAAATAAGTCAATCTGTCAAAAATAATTTTTCAACTATTATTTTATGTAAAAAATAATAAAAACAAAATTTTTACTTTTTGTAGATAATAGGTAGACAATAGGTTTTTATATTTTAAAACTTAATATGATCTGTTATGTCATGTAATATTGCAAAAATGAAATTTTTACATCATGTAAAATATGTTTTTTATACAAAATGTAATATTTACGTTATTTACATCATGTAAACAATAGGTAGAAGATAGATTATTATATTCTATACTTATTACTATACCTTAATGTCGTGTAAAATTACAAAATTTGGAATATTTACTTTATTTACATTATGTAAACAATAGTTTTTTTTTTGTTTTATACCTAACATTATGCCAAATGTAGTGTAAAATTACAAAATTTGTAATAATTACATTTTCAAATCTTGTAGAAAATGGGCTTTTATATTATATACCTAACATTATAATATACATAATGTCATGTAAAATTTAAAACTATGTATTATTAACATTGTTTACATCATATAAACGAAAAAAGTTTTATATTTAATATCTACTATTATGATATAATGTCGTGTAAAATTATAAAATTTGTAATATTTACATATTTTACATAATGTAAATAATAGGTAAACGATAATTTTTTTATTTTATACCTGACATTGTACTGCAACGACGAATAAAATAACAAAACTTAATATATTTAAAATATTTACATCATGTAAACAATAAGTAAATAATTGATTTAGTAACGAACAAATTTTATATTTAATATCTAACATTATAATATAATTTCGTGTAAAATTAAAAAATTTTGTAATATTTACTTATTATACATCAATATACAATAGGTAAACAGCGAATTTTTTTATTTTATACCTAACATTGTACTGCAACGACGTGTAAAATAACAAAAGTTGTTATATTTAACTTATTTACATCATGTAAACAATAAGTAAATAATTGATTTTTAAGCAAATATACACAAGTAGTTGATATCTTATGATTTTAAAATAGTTTTTATTAAAATTAACATTGTTGACATCATGTAAACAATAGGTAGAAGATCGATTTTTATATTCTATACTTATTACTATGCCATAATGTCGTGTAATTTTACGTAATTTGGAATATTTTCTTTATTTACATCATGTAAACAATATTTTTTTTTATATTATACCTAACGTTATGCCCTATTGCAGTGTAAAATTACAAAATTTGTCGTCTTATGTAGAAAATGGTTTTTTATATTATATACCTAACATTATAATATACATAGTGTCGTGTAAAATTAAAAATTATGTAATAAAAACATTATTTACATCATGTAAACGATAGGTAAAGAACTAATTTTCTAATTTATATCTAACATTATGATATAATGTCGTGTAAAATTTCAAAATTTATAATATTTACATATTTTACATCATGTAAATAATAGGTAAACAATGAATTTTCTTATTTTATACCTGACATTGTACTGCAACGACGTATAAAATAACAAAAGTTGTTGTATTTAACTTATTTACATCATGTAAACAATAAGTAAACAATTGATTTTTAAGCAAATCTACACAAGTTCTTAATATCTAATGATTTTAAAGGAGTTTTTATTAAAATTTACATTGTTGACATCATGCGAACAACAGGTAAAGCACTTTAAATGTTTGAAATTTATTAAATTAAAATAATTAAATTACATTTTTTTAATTATGGTTTTTAAACAAAACAGTAACAATTGCAATTGCTTTGTAAGTATCTTTAATATCCCTAGAAACTATTTACTTCATAATAAAACAAAAAAATAAATGATTAATAATAAAATTTAATAAAAATCACAAATAGTGTGGCAGCTGGGAAAGCGTGACAAAATCTAAAAAAGAATCTGTATAAAAATATTATTAAAAAATAACAAAACTATACATATGAAATGAAGACAGGCAGCCACTTCTAATGATCATTAGATATTTAGTTGAAGAAAAAAAACAAAAGCTTAAATTTTAAATGCAAATAACAAAACCGTTGTAAACCAGACAGCAAATTTTGCTGTTTTTTCTCATCATTGTAGATTAGAAATAGATAAATGCAATAAAAAAGACTATGAAATCTAAGAAGCTCAACTGTAATAAAAATATAAAATTAGCAACAACAGCAATGCAAAATAGTGACAGTGACATTAACCGTGTCAAATCATCTTCGACAGATGTTTCATGGCAGTCATGATGACAATGCAGATGTTGCTCAAATGCAAATAAACTTATTACAGAACCCAAAGTTAAACAAGCTCAATAGGAAATTTATATAAACTTAAAAAAACAGATTTTAAAAATTTGTCATTTAACAAAAAATTTCAAAATAAATTTTTTAAAAAACTATTGCTTGTGTTAAAAAGAGCAAAAATTTTATTTAAAAAAAATTTAATTTTTTCCTACTGACCCTGCTTACTTTTGCGCATTAATGCAGGCACCCACTTTTTCCACTCAATGGTAAAAATTATCATCATCAACTTGTAGTTTTATTCTTTAGCAAAAGTGTTTAATCTCCATACATTCCACTTAGAAGCTTATGGCTCATATGCACATCTATCTTTCTAATAATTAAACATTTTTTTTTTTCTTTTTTTAACGAAATGCATTTTCAAAACTGCTGTCTGTAAGATTGCAATATTTTATTTTATTTTTATTTTTTTGTTTTCGTTAATTGCAGTTTTCAGCATTTAAATGCTCTAAATGACCAGAAAACTTTCGTATCGATGGCTGCTCTAAATATTTATTTGCGATTAAGAGTTGTATTACAGTTTCTTCTTTTTTAGTGTGTAAAAATAATATTTGTTGGTAATTTGTGTTGGCAGTGGTTGATCTATTTTTCCACTTAAAACATTCAGTCAGTTGGTCAGTTGTTTAATATATTTTGCTATTTACTCAGACATTTGAGAAGCTTTTACTTTTGTCAATAATGTTGTCTATTTTATTTATTTCTTTTTTTTTTTTTGTGCCGTTAGCAATATTTTTTTTTAATTTTTCTTAATAATTCATGTGGTTTTTTAAGGCATAAAAATAGCATAATGGTATTTGAGAATAAATATTTTAATGACAATAGCAATTTTAGGTTAAATAGTAAATAAATAAAACAAAAATAAAATAAATAAAATGAAATCACAAAAAAGTAATAAATTTTTAAAAAATTTGTTAAATTAAAATAAAAGTCCTCCAGCTAAATTTTCTTATAGTTTTTTCCATACTCTACTGCTGCTTGCAATTTTTTATTTTTATTTTTTTTTTTTTAAATTAAATTTTTTAGAATATTTTTTGACAAAAAATTTTTTTTATTTAAAAATATTTTAGTCCCAAAAAAAAATTTTTGTTGCAAACTTTTTGTCCAAATCTATTTTCTAATGAAAATATTTTATCTCCATCTAAGACTTTTTTTAGAAAATTTTTTGTCACAAACTATTTTCTATTTCCTATAGAAATTTTCGAGCCTAAACAATTTTTATAGAATTTTTTTAGTCTCAAAAAATTTTATAGAATTTTTTTTGCCAAATAATTTTATATATACAGTTCTTTAGTTTCAATGCATTTTCTATAGCAAATCACTTGTACCAGTCTTTTTTTTTTTTTGTCCCAAAACATTTCCTTCAAAAAATTATTTAGTTCGAGGCTTCTGCTGCAATTTTTTAATCTTTAAATATTCTATAGGATATTTTAAAAAAAATTTTGTCCCAAACTGTTAATAAAAAAAATTTTGTCCCAAATTATTTTTTATGCGAAATTTTTGGTTTATCATATAATTTTTGTGGGAAACCGCTGTAGAAATTTTTGTCCCAAATTCTTTTCTATAGGTGATTGTTCGTACCAATCACCATCCTGTAGCAATATTTTGTCCCAAACCATTTCCTTTTAAAAATTATTATTTTCCCCAATCTCTATACTATAGGACAATTTTTGTCCCAAACTTTTTGCTTTAAGTTATTTTCCACAGCAGCAAAGTTTTACTCCCAATATATTTAATATTGAGTTTTTTTGTCCAAAAACATTTTTTGGAGGAAATTTCTTAGTCCCAAACTCTTATATATTTTTTGTTTGAAAACTATTTTGTACAGGTATTTCTTGTCCTTATCTATTTTCTATAGTAAGTTTTATGTCCCAATATGTTTTTTAACGAAAATTTCTTGGCCCCATCTTTTTTCTATAGGAACGTTTTGTCTCGATCTATTTTCTGAAGGAAATTTTTGTCTACAATTTTTTCCTGTAAAAAAATATTGTTGTTTTAAATTTTTTTCTTTAGCAAAGTTTTAGTCCCAATCTATTAGCTATTAAATATTTTTTTGTCCAAACTTCTTTACGCCAATATATTTTCAATAGGAAATTGTTTCTTCTAATCTATTTTCCATAAGAATTTTTTGAGCCATTTAAGTAGTTTTTCTTTTGTCCCAAAATTATCTATTTTTTTAGAAATTTCTATTCCTCATCTATTTCCTATTTAAGATTATGTCTCAGTCTATTCTCTATAGAAAATTTTTTTTTAACTCTTTTGCGGCAGTCAGTTTTTTAGACAAAACTATCGTCCCAATCTATTTTCTCAAGGAAATTTTTTGTCCCTAACTATTTTCCAAACACACTTCTTATATAAAAAAAATTCTTTTGTTCCAAGCTATTTTTTAAAAAAATTTTCTGTCCCAAAGTATTTTATATGGAAAATTTTCTGTCCCAAAAAATTATCTTCTTTTTCTTAAAATCTAATTAGAACTCCTAAACTTTAAATAATGATTTTGTGATGAATTTTTTTCCATATTTTTTAAATATTTTTATATTTATTTAATTTGAAATTCTTCTGAATCTAAACGTTTGCTAAAGCTTGCTTAGCTTAATATCACATGTTGGACTGAGGCTTAAGCTTTAACTGGCTCAACATTATTGAATGCTTCAGCTTTAAATTCTAGTTAACCAATTTGTGTTCAAGTTCAGGGATAAAGAAATTATCGAAGAGCATTAAAAGAGCGCATCTCTACAAACGAGTATGAAGAAAAATCTTGATCTTGAAGAATATTTGTACTCAAGTTTACTCTTCTTTAAGCTCTTTTACTGTTAACTCTTTTCATTTATTGAATGTGAATTTCTTTCTATTCTGTTGTGTGTTTGGTTGTTTAAATTAATGTTGGTTCTTTTACTGCTTTCTCTGGATGAAATATTTTTTTTTTACTGCGTTTTGAGGCTGTTTCTCCATTTAAGTTTGTTTGTTAAGCATATGATGTGCAAACACATTCACAGGCACTTGTGTTCTTTAAGCTAAAAACGTCAATATTTTTCTAGCATTTCTTTAAGCTGCTTGTGTGGAGACCTTGTCTGAAGGCATAAAAGAGACAAATTTTACAGGTTCAAAGTCATTGCTCATGATGCAATTGAGGAGTAAACAACGGTAGAAAATTTTGGAAAAGAAAATAACATTTTTTTAAATCAAAGAAAATCTAAGAAAAAGCCAACGGGGTACAGCAAACAGCTCTCTTCCTGTGGATTAATAAAATAAGACTCCTGATTAATTTTTCTACAACAATTTAAAAAATTTAATAATCAAAAAAAATTTTTTTAATAATATTTATGCCGAAAGAAAAATTAAAAGTGTGTTAAATAAATAAAATTAAAAAAAAAAACAAATCAACTGCACATTTTATATTAAAAGAAAAGTGTATTAAGTCAAAGAAAAAAACGACTTTTTGAAAAACATAAATTTCAGAAATTAAAAAAAAAAACTAAATATCTCCACAGCTTTTAAGTCACAAAGGTATGTTAACCGTTACAAAAAAAACAAAAAAAAAATTTTAATAATTTTATTTAAGTCAAATAAAAATGAAAAGACTTACGAATTGAACTTAAAAAAATTAAATTTCCTAATAAATATTTGCAAATAAATAAATATAAAAAAGTGAAAAAAAAATTTAAACAAAAGACTTAAGACACAAACTTTTTTTAAAAATCTACAGAAATGTGTTTTAGGTTTAAAAGAAAAAAAATTAGAGTCTTGACAGAATTGAAAATTAAAGCAGCAACAACAAACAAGCAAAAAAGCCTTGTATACAAAAAAAAAGCTTAAAAATTTTTTATTATAAAAATGTAAAATATTTTATTTTAATAAAAAATAAATAAAAACTTGCGCTAGAAAAAATTCAAACTTAAAACAAAATCAAAATTTCATTTAAAATGATTTTAAAAAATCGATAATTTTACTAAAAATCTAAAGAATTTCCTTAAATGAAAAGATTTATTACCTGTCAAAAGAAAATTGTTTTAATGTGTAAAAACCAGCTAAAAATTTTGTAATTTTTTTTGTAAACTCTAAAAAATATTTCTGAACATTTCTCTTTTTTTTTGTACAGATAGAACTGTCTAATGACTTCACAGCAATTTCTTTTAGACTAAAAAATATATTTCTGTGATTTTTTCCTTTAAGATTTTAACGAACTTTCATTAAGAAAATAATTAACTTTTGAGAGCATTTATTTTGCCTTAAAATATTTTTCTTAAGTGTTAAAATTTTAATTAAAACTAAAAGTGCATCTCTTTAAAGAAATGTATTTCTCTGTTTAATTTGTTTGTTAGTCGGCACCTTTTTAAAAGCAAATTTACTGCAAAATCAAACAGTTCATATTAGAAGCATTTTACTGCTGGGAATGTGTATTACGATAATGTACTCATTTGCCGGAATTATTCATGACCAATTAGCATTAAAACATTTCAGTTATGTTAAGATAGCGTTACAGTCTTCTCCTTTAAATTTCTAATCATTGTAAAATTGTTGGCTCAAAGATCTATGTCTTCAACAAACATAATTTTTATGGGTCTGTTTAAAGTCAAATATTAAATTAAATTAAATCTTTAAAATAAATTTTATGATCAGGAAATAACTCACAAAGTAATTTAATTATTTTTATGATTTCTATATCATATAACACCGTCTCGTTTAGTTTCACATCAATGATTACTCTTCACTTCTTAACCACTCTCATTTGCAAAGAATTGTCATCTTATGATGTCATCAGCTTAAGACTTTGCGCCAAATTATTCTTAGCTTTTTTGAACTCAAGGAGAGGTCATTTCGGACGATTTTTAAAACCCTCAAGGTCAAAATATGTTGCAGAATTTTTACTTTTTTTAAACTAGAAAACGGCGTAAATATTTGTGAAAGTATAAAAGACAGTGTTCTTAAAAATACAGACAGTCCAGGATTTTTTTTACAAATTTTTTTCTCATATGTTTTACATTTTATTAAACGAAAAAGCCTTTAATTTTGTTTTATTTTTTTTTTTTTTTTGTTGGTACCATTTTGTTTATTTTTTTCTTATTTTTTTGTTACAATTTTGTAAATTTTGGAAAGAATTTTTTCACAAAATTTCTTTCATCAAATTTGAACATGGTTTAGCCAAACTTAAAAATTATTTATTATTTTTATATTCATTTTATTCAATTGGCTAAAATTCTATAAATTTTCTGTATTGAAATCAATGACTTTAAATACATTTTTTTTTTTTTTGCAAACGTCTCTATATGATCCACTTGAATTTTCTCATACATATTTTAGACACTTGAATTTGTTTTTCTTTTTTGTTCTCGTTATCCAAGCATTTCCGCTTTATAAAATCAAACCGTTCTTAATCTGTTTAAGAAACTGTTGCAATTAATGACAACATAAAGCTAATTCATTTCCTTATTGAACTTAAGATTTTATGTTTTAATGAAAACATTAAGAGAAAGTTAAAAAAGTAATGCGCGCTTAAGTCAATAAATTTGAAAGGAGTTTCAATTTATTCACAATAATTCAAATGACAGCTTTTAAACTGATATAAAAAATAAAATATATAAAAATTATTTAAGTGGCTTTTTGAATTATTTTGCCATTTTTAAACTCTATTACACAATTATTATTTATTTATTTTTATTTATTTATTAATTGCATTAATAAAAAGCCTGTCTAAGCCTTAAAAATTTTTAAATAAATTTTTTTTAATATCCAAATAAAAAGTTTGTTGCTTAAGTCTTTTGTTTGATTTTTAAATTTGTTTTCTTTTTGTTGCTTATTAAATTGTTAATAGTAAAAAATAATTTTTTTTTATATTTTTCTTTATAAAATTATGGGTTATAAAGTTTGTTTCTTAAGTCTTTTGTTTAGGAAAAAAAATTTACTTATTAAAAATTATTTTTGTTAAGATATAAATATTAATATTTTTACTTGTTTTCATAAATCTTATTTATTTTCTTATTTCTCTTAACATCTTTTTAAATAAAATATTATTTTGCTTTTTTATTTTCAAATAAAAATTTTTTTTTTTTATTATTAAAAAGATTTTAAGCTTAAACAAAGCTTAAATAAAATTTATAGAATGACTATTAGAAAATCTTAAGCATTAAAAACTTTTTAATATGAAAATATATAATTTGGAATACCCTCTATAGTTTACTTATTTTAAATGTGATTCCTTCATATAAAAATATTTTATAATTTCAAATGAAATATTTTTTATTTAAAAAACCGAAAACTGAAATTTATAACTGTGGGGAAAGCTTAACAAATCCTTGAAAAAAATCCAAAAACATAAGTTAAAGTTATTTAAGCTCAGTAAACGTCACATAAAAATTGCTTCAGTTCATTTGAATTTCAAATTTTGTTGTTTTTTTTTTTTTCTTTCTTTACATATTTTTTTAAGAAATTTTCAAATTCATTTTATTTACTTTTCATTATTTTTTTTTGCAAGTTATTTGTTTTTAATATTTTTTGGAAATTTTTTTTTTCTCTTTTTTCTTTCGTTTTTCTTATTTTTTGTTTTTTTTTATTAAATATAGAATTAATAACTTAAATTATTTTTTAATTTAAATATTTTTATATTTTTCCAAATATTATTTTTTTTTACACATTTTTGAATTTAAAAAAAATCTAAAATTTTATTAATACTATTTTTTTATTATTTAAATTAGATTTTTTCGTAGTTAATTTGTTTTAATTAAATTTAAAGTGTTTTTTAAAAATCAATAACGTAAAATAAAATATTTTAGACTCTTGAAATATCACACAAAACTTGCTTTAGTCCGATTCATTTAAAAATTTTGTTCTGTAAATT
This sequence comes from Cistogaster globosa, assembly GCA_937654795.1. NCBI lineage: Eukaryota > Metazoa > Arthropoda > Insecta > Diptera > Tachinidae > Cistogaster > Cistogaster globosa. The sequence continues at coordinate 8,202,203 of OW569406.1, forward strand.
TAGTTTTTTTATTTATTTAATTATTTATTCATTTATTTATTTATTTATTTATTATTTTTTTTTTTTTTTTTTGAGAGAAATTTTAAAATTCATTTTATAAAATTTTTATTATTTTGAAATTTATTCTCTTAAATTTTTTTTAGAAAATTTTTTTTATTTTAGTTACATTTATTTACTTTTTTTAAAATTTTAAATTCATTTCTTAAATTATTTTCTAACTAATATATATTTGATATTGATTGCTTATACATTATTAATTTTCTTAAAAGTCTTAAAATTTAAATTTTATTGTTTAATTTTTATTATTTAAATTAGATTTTTTCTTTAATTTTTTCTTTAATTTTTTTATAGTTTTTAATTTTTTTTTCAGTCTTTTATATCACCTTAAAATTTATTGTTTCATTATCTTAATTAATTAAGTTTTTCATTTTTATAAATAAAGTTTGTTTCCTCAGTCTTTTGATTCCAAATTAAGTATAAAATAATTTTATTTATTTTAAAATTTTAATATAATTTTTAATTTAATTAAACTTATTTTTTTTCAATTTTATATAAATGGTGTAAAGTTTGGTTCTTAAGTCTTTTGTTTTAAGAAGAATTATTCCAGGTTTTTTAATTTAAATTTTAAAATTTTTTATATTTTATATTTTTTATATTATTGCAAGCGCTACTTTCTAAAGTTTCTTTTTTAAGTATTTTGTATTGTAAGTAAGTACACAAAGAAATAAATTTTATGCTTTTCTTTTTTTAAATAGTTAAATAGTTAAATAGTTTATCATTTAATGTTTGACAAAAGAATTTAATGAAATTTCTTAGAATTAGAATTTTTATGAAAAAGAGCATAATGAGATAAATTTATGAAAATTAAAAAGAAAATATTAATTTACTTTAATAGTGCATGTTTAATATAGAAAAATTCCAAATAATAAATTTTCATTTTGGTAAAAAGAAACTTTTTAACAAATTTGAAAATATTTGAAATTTAAAAAAAAAAATTATATTTTCAACAAAAATGTTAAAAACCAAAAACAAAAACAAAAACTAAATTTTCTATTTCATGTAAAACAATTTTGTTTTTATAAGTTCACAGAGCTTCTTTGACCCTTAAGCTGTGAGAGGCATAATTTTAAGGAATAAACTGAACTTAAATTTTTTAATTTAAAAAACAAAGATATTTTCTAGTTCGAATAAATTTCACACAGAGTAAATGTTAAATCTAAAACCAAAGGGTAACCCACACAGAATTTAATATTTAAAATCAATTTGAAAAAATAAATTAAAGAACTAAAGGGTGTCCCCATAGAAGGTTTCTTTTTAATGTATAATGTTTATTTTTTATTATGTTATTTTCAAAGCCAAATTCTAGCTAAAAATTTGAGTTCATTCAAAATTTAAAGCAGCTTTTAAAAACTTTGCATGAAAGTTTGTCTCCGAAGTCTTTTTTTTTTTTTTTTTGGTAAAAATAATTTTATAAAATAATTGATTAACTGCTTTTTAAAAATCTCATTTTTTTTTATTAATTTTCTTTCTTTATTTTTTTAAATTTCTTTGACTTAAAATTTTGCATTTATTTTAATTTCTATGAGATTTGTCTTTTATTTCATAAAACAAAAACTTAGAAAGTTTATGTTGTTTAAAAGAATAAAATGTGTTAATTAATAAAAAACATTCAAAAATGTTTTTTATTATCTTTCAAATCTCTGCTTTAATTCAAATTGGTTTGTAACTTAATTCTTTTCAAAAAGGGTGGATTAAAAAAAAAAATTTATTAGAATAATTTTTGAAAGTTTTTCAAATTGTTTTTTTTTTCAAACCACTATTGCTGTTGTTCTGTTAAATTTTTATAATTAAGATATTCCTCTTCAAACTAATGTGAAAGTATTAATTTCCATTATTTTCATTTCCATTTACGTTATTAAAACAAATTGTTTTTAATTTATTTTAGACAATTACCAGCTCTCTTTTGAGGTAATTACTTTAAATACTGTTAAATTAAACGGCTCATTGACTAGAAGAGTGCTTTTTTTATTTTAAAATTGTTCTGCTAGCAAAAGCAAAACAATCTTAGACATTCCAATTACTTTCCAAAACCAGAACATTGTTGTGTTAGTTGTGTGAGTTGTGTGAGTTTGTTTTGTAATGTTTGTCGACCATAAAACGAACTTAAAAAAACTGCAGAAAAGAAAGAAGTTTGAGTAAGAGAAAAAAAAATTATTTTAGTAAAATTAAGGTCAAACTTGAAATGAAAACAGTAGAAGCTTTAAAATAAATCAGCTGCATTCTATGTAAATTAAGGTGTTCAAAGTAAAAATGAATACAAGAACAGAGGCTTAACGTAAAAATCCAAAAACAAAAAACTGGAATATGAATTTAAATCCTAAAACGACAGCCACAATAAACCGCAGCCAATAAATTTTATTTTATGATCTTTTTAAAAAAACTGTGACTCTGTCAAAATTAAAGACACAAGTTTTTGATTCTTTCATTTTTAAAATTGCTTTTTCTTCTTTCAACTCTCAGTAGCCTTCTTAACTGTAACTGTTTTACTATTTTTTTTAACACTAAGTGTTTATTACTGTAATAAGCGTAGCTAGATGAAGAATCCACAGCCATTTAACAGGAAGAAGAGTTGTGTCATGTGCATGGTACCAAATTTGCTTTTGGGGAAGTTTAGCCCTCACCGGTTAAGCTTATCTACGCCAATGCTTTTAGAGTTATTTTTATTTTCTTGTTTTTTCTTGTTGGATGTAAAAAAAAATTTTTTCTCTTTTTATTTTTAAATAACTTTAATTAAGGTGAAGATTAAAAGTCTCAACATTTTAAAATAATTCTAAGCAAATATTATATTGTTTTACCTTCCAAGAATTTTTTGTAAGGAAAAGCTAACAAAATAAGTAAATGCCAACTTCTTTTGGTCGTCTTTATGAAAAATATTTTTGAAAATTTTAAACAAAACGAGTTGTACTTAAGAGATGAATGAAAGAAAGGATTGGTGCAACATTAATTGATTTTCTATGCAAAACTGTGATAATCGACTACTTTTGCATATAAAACTAAAGCAATCGATTACTTTTCGATAGAAAACTGAAGCAATCGATTACTTCTTGATAGAAAACTAAAGCAAACGGTTACTTTTTGATAGAAATCTTAAGTTATAGATTTTTTCCGCTAGAAAGTTTAGGGTATCGATAACTTTTCAAAAGAAAACTAAAGCTATCGATCACTTTTATAAAGAGAATTAAAGCTTTCAATTACTTTCGGAAAGAAAACTCAAGCTATCGATTACTTTTTGATAAAAACTAAAGCAACCGATTACTTTTAGATAGAAATTAAGCAATGGATTACTTTTCGATAGAAAACTAAAGCAATCGATTAATTTCGATAGAAAAGTAAAGCAATCGATTACTTTTCAATAGAAAACTAAAGCAATAGATTACTTTTCAATAGAAAACTAAAGCAATAGATTACTTTTCAATAGAAAACTAAAGCAATCGATTACTTTTCAATAGAAAACTAAAGCAATCGATTACTTTTCAATAGAAAACTAAAGCAATCGATTACTTTTCAATAGAAAACTAAAGCAATCGATTAGAAAACTAAAGCAATCGATTACTTTTCAATCGAAAACTAAAGCAATCGATTACTTTTCGATCGAAAACGAAAGCAATCGGTTACTTTTCGATCGAAAACGAAAGCAATCGGTTACTTTTCGATCGAAAACGAAAGCAATCGATTACTTTTCGATCGAAAACTAAAGCAATCGATTACTTTTCGATAAAAAATTAAGCAATCGATTACCTTTTGATGGAAAACTTAAGCTTTCGATCGCTTTTCGATAAAAAAATAAAAATATAAATTCCTTTTTTATAGAAAATTAAAGTTATCGATTACTTTTTCTTGGAAAAAAATCTTTCGATTACTTTTCAATAAAAAAATTTAAGCTATCGATTACTTTTAAGTTATAGATTATTTTTCGATAGAAGACTAAAGGTATCGATTACTTGTCAAAAGAAAACTAAAGCTATCAATTACTTTTCGATCGAAAACTAAAGCAATCGATTACTTTTCGACCGAAAACTAAAGCAATCGATTACTTTTCGATCGAAAACTAAAGCAATCGATTACTTTTCGATCGAAAACTAAAGCAATCGATTACTTTTCGATCGAAAACTAAAGCAATCGATTACTTTTCGATCGAAAACTAAAGCAATCGATTACCTTTTGATGGAAAACTTAAGCTTTCGATCGCTTTTCGATAGAAAAATAAAAATATAAATTCCTTCTTTATAGAAAATTAAAGTTATCGATTACTTTTTCTTGGAAAAAAATCTTTCGATTACTTTTCAATGAAAAACTTAAGCTATCGATTACTTTTAAGTTATAGATTATTTTTCGATAGAAGACTAAAGGTATCGATTACTTGTCAAAAGAAAACTAAAGCTATCAATTACTTTTCGATAGAAAACTGAAGCAATCGATTACTTTTTGATAAAAAATAAAACTATCGATTACTTTTTGATAGAGAAGTGACGCTACTGATTACTTTTCGATAAAAAAAAATGCTGTTATTATCAGCGTTTGCATGACTAACTACTTTTTCGTCTCAGCATAAACTTAACTCTAGCAAATTCTTTAAATGCATTTCACTTTTATTTTCTTATTAACGTTAGTCCAAGCCAATCAGCTATCGTAACTATTATTATAATATTTATGGATATTAAACATATTTTCTCTAACATTTATTTTATCTAACTGTTTATCAACACAGAAAAAAAAGACAAAGAAATTTTTAAAGTCTTGCTGTTTAGAAGCAAAGATCACTCTTAAGAAATTTACACGCTTTAAAAAAATTTGCGTTTTACAAACATCAACAAAAGTTAAACAAAAAAAAAGTAACGCCAACGATTTTGCTTAACAAATTTCACTTTTATTAATCAACCTATCATGAGAATGTGTAGGAAATAAAAATTTAAAAGTAAAATTTATCTGAACAAATTAAAACACATTTAAAAACAAATCAGATATCGAATATAAGAATAAAATGCAAAAGAAAGAATAAAAATAATTTATAACTTTCTTTAACGATATTAAACAAAGTAATAAAAAGTTATTTAAAAGGAAAAATTATTTTTAAGTATTTTAAGCAGCAAAAATAAGATTTCTTTATTTTTTTTCTTTACTGCTTTAGTAAATACGATAAAAAGTATCGAAACAGTTATATTTCATTAAAAATTCTCATGCATGACCATTTCAAACAAAAGACTTAAGCCATGAACTTTATCAGGCAGACATCCAGCCAAGAACATTAATCACGATTTGTTAACGAAGAAAAACTCAAGCAAACATCTTCGAAACATTCTTAAACAAAAAAGTGTTAAATGCGTTTTTGTAAATCGATGGGAAAAAGTTAAGCCGCTTGTCTACATTAAAAAATTGATTTAAAACAAAAGTATTTAACAGCTTAAGAGTTTTTTTTTCTTATCGAATGTTCTAATCATGATGAAGCAACATCTTTAATTTGTAATTTAAAATTATGAATATTTTTTTTAATCTCAAAAAGAAAAAAAGAAAAAGAAATTTTTAAATTTTGTATATGAAAAAAATACATTTTTTAAGTTTTAATCTAAATTTTTAGTTTGTTATTTTATACGCCTTAATAATTAAAATAAATAACGTTATAAACATTAAAATATCTTAAAATAAAGTCCTACTATTGCGACAAGTTTCCTATAGCTATATTGTATAGACAATGTTTAGCAACATGTTTCCTAAACAGCAATTAAATCCTTAAAATGTCAAATAAAAATTTTTTATTTCTTTTACAACTTTAAGCGTTTTTTTAATTGCTGTAGAGTTTAGCAACATGTTTCACAATAAAAATAATAATTAAATTTGAAATTTCTTAAAAAATAAATAATACAATTTTTATTAATATTTAATAACTCCTTGTGTAATAAAAAAAACACGTATTTAAAGCAAAGAAATTCCATTAAAATATGCTTTTTAATGTTGCTACTAAAAGTCAGCAACACTATAATTAAAAACATGCAAAAGAAAATTCAGCAATTAACTGAATCTTTATTGTTTTAAAGACATAAAATAAATATCTGCAACATGTTTAACCCATAAAATATTTTATAAAATGTTTAAAACTTATTTATGATAAATAAACAAATTTTTAAGTTAGAAAAAAAAAATAAAAATTAATTAATCCAAAAAATGTTTCCGAAAAGTTTAGCAACATTTTGCTTTAGCAAGACTTTGAACTAAAAGTATTTTTTGACAAGGTAACATTAATACATACATTGAACTGTGTTAATAAAGGCTAATAATCCTTACAAACAATAGCAACATGTTGCAAAAAAATAACATAAAAAAGAGTTCTTTAAAACAAAAATTTCATATCCCTCATTCAATCGTTTGCAGAAATTTGTGATTAAACAATTTGTTAAATTTTTACATTTCATATAACTTAAAGTAAACGTGCCCAACCGTTTAAGTTATAAAATAGAATTTTTTAATAAAACCAAAGCAACATGTTGCCAATGGCTTAAATATTTGTTACAAATTAAAACAAATTTTCAATGAAAAGCATTAACAGCTTTATTTATTTTACTACAAATACAACAGAAAATGTAAGCGAAGGCCAGCAACATGTTACAGAACAGTTTTATTTTAAAAATTCAAATTAAACTCGCAACATGATGCGAAACTAATGTATTGGAAACCAATCCACGAAACCAATCAAATAACATATGAAGAGCATGCTGCAAAACATATAATTTTGCAACAAGACTACTCTTGTCCAATAGAAAATTATTTCCTACTTTTTACTGAAAACGCTTCTATTCATACTCTAAGAAATGTTGATTATAATAATTATAATTGTTAGCAACATGTTGCCAAACTTACAAAAATGTTATTTTTTCCAACGAATTTGCAAGATTTTTAATAAAAAATACTTACAAATATTTATAATTAACAAACCATATTCTTAAGCAAATTAAGAAATCTTCAATGTGAAGCCAGCAACAATTTTATGTAAAAGCTAATATATTTTAAATAAAGGAGAAACATTTTTTGCTGAAAACTGTGCTACTTATTTTGGATTATAAGAGTTTATTTAAAATTTAAAAAAAATATCATTTGAGGCCAGCAACATGTTGACAAAAAATAAATTTAATCAAAATTTTTTTTAGTTATTTTCAATGTTCCAATTATACACCGGTAGAGAAATATAAAATTAGGACCCTGAACTTCAATTGCAAAATTTGTTTAACGTCTCTCTTCTCTGATAAAATTATTCAAAATAATTTAAATTGTGCCAGCAGCATGTTGCTAGAGTGATGCATCTTATAATAAAATATTAGTACAAATATTGATAGCATAAGTTCTGTTCATTATTTAGTTTTCTTCTTGAAATTTATCGGAAATATTATAAACTAAAGCCAGCAATATGTTGCAAAGAAAATGTTTATTTAAAAGATCTTACTTACTTTAAAGAAAATTAACACAAATATCTCAATTTGAGATAAGCAACATGTTGAATAGTAAATAATTATAATTATGAAAATTTTTTCCCCAATTTTGAAAGCAATATTTTTACACTGGAGAATTTTTTTAACTGAAGACAACATTATATTGAGAAGAAAATGTTTATTAAATAAAATCTTATTTGGTTTTGATAAAAAGTTATTTTAAATATAATTTCTATGTCTTTAGTAGTAGAGTTGTTGTAATAAGTCGTAAATTGTTTACTGTGAACAAAGAATGCTTTCTTTAGGAAATTTTTAGCCCCGAACACTGGAAATATGTTATCGGCAACATGTCGCTAAAGTTTATAACTCACACAAGTTCTTATAAAAATAATATTTCTGCCACAATTTCTGAATAAGTTTCAGCAGCTTGTTTGCAATTTAAAAATAAAATTATATCATGAGCTGTTTTAAACAAAAGTAATGCAACATGTTGCTAAGAAAAATCTTTCATGAATTTTTACATTGTTGCTAAAGTCTTATATCAGTTTTTTCTCTAACTTTTATTAAGACCTTTAAAAATAACAACTTCATTTTTAGTTTCTTAATTTAAAAGTATTCTCATAATTTAATAATTCTCTGTGTTGCCAGCAACTTGTTACGTTTTATATTTATGATAGTGACTTGCATTTACAATCTTAATAAAGTTGTATGTAAGACTTTCATAAGATAATTTTATTTTAATTTATGATTATTTTAACAACATTTCCATAAATTCTAAAATATTTTCATATAAAAAGCATTAAAAAAACTTTTTAGCGAATAGCAATTTATTTAATGATCTTAAGTATTACTATGCTAAGAAAGATCCCTTTTTATTACAAAGAAGGAAAATGTTGCAAGTTAAAGCAACCGAAAAAAAAACAAAAATTTTTAGCCTGCAGGTTTTAATGGAAATAAAAGAAGACCAAAGAAAACCTTTATAAAAACACTGGCCATAAGATGTGATTCTTTAGAAACTTACAAAAACAACACATTTTTAGCAATAAGAAACTAAAAAAAAATACAACTGCTATAAAACAATAACAATATTTTACTAACAACAATAGACAACAAAGTCAACAACTCCAAAAGTAAAAAAGTTAAGGTGAAATTTTATTGGAAAAAAAAGCAACACTGAGATAAATTTTTGAAATTTAAATATAAAATAAAAGTTTGTTGATATAATTAGATACTTTAGCTTATAAACATCATTAATGTGTGTGGAGAATTTTTCTAAGTGTAGCTTTAGTTGGCTGGAGATACAAGTAAAAAATTTTTGTTAGAATTGTTTGGCTAGAAAAGTGTGGCTTTGAACGTTGTAGCGATAACACCCGTTTACCAGCATTTATACACAAGAATGAAAAACTATAACAACAACAAAATCAACATTGACAACAGCAACATGGAGTACATAACTGAAAACATGGAAAATTGTAATAACAAACCACAAGCGGCTAAATATTAAAACAAAAAGCCAACTTTACCAACAACATTAACAAAAATTTAACACAAAAGAAAAATGTACAAAAAACAAGATTGTATTTTTTTTCTTCTTCTTCTTTTTCTACAAACATCTTCCTGTAGAGTCTTTAAACAAGTTGGAGAAAACAAAAATACTTTTCAAAATGCATTGAAACGTAACGGTGGTGGGTATAGCAATTAGAACATTGTTACTCTTAAAGTAAAGTGAAAGCAAAAAATAAAAGCCCATATCTTACACAAACATACAAACCAAAACTGATAACTAAAGGCCAATAAAAAAATGGGAACAGCCTCAAACAGAATTTAATATTTTTTTTTTTTTTTACTTGTTAAACATAAATCCATGTTAAATGTATAAAAATTATTGTTTGTTGCTACAGTTGTTAGAACTGGTGCAAGTACCAGCAGTTTATGTTTGAATATTTGTTATTTTCTCATTTATTTATTTTTCGCTCATAGTTTTATAGGTTTTGCTGTTTAGGTACGAGTAAGATTAAAGTGTAAAGTGTTTAAAGTTCAATAAACTTTTTTAAGTATTTCATGAAAAAATATTTTCTTGAAAATTACGAGAAAAATAAAATAATAAAATAATTGAAATTGTTAGCAATCAGTTTTTAAATAAAATTTTGCAACATTTTTGTTTCAATTGAAAAAAATTTACAATCTTAGCAACATGTTGAAACTAAGTATCAAGTAGAATGTGTATAAACATGTTGATAACGCAATTTTACTATAGTATAACATATTTTTTTTATTATTATTTTTCTTTTTCAACATTTTTGTTTCAATTGAAAAAAACTTACAATCTTAGCAACATGTTGAAACTAAGTATCAAGTAGAATGTGTATAAACATGTTGATAACGCAATTTTACTATAGTATAACATATCTTTTTTTATTATATTTTTTTTCAACATTTTTGTTTCAATTGAAAAAATTTACAATCTTAGCAACATGTTGAAACTAAGTATCAAGTAGTATGTGTATAAACATGTTGATAACGCAATTTTACTATAGTATAACATATTTTTTTTATTATTACTTTTTTTTCAACATTTTTGTTTCAATTGAAAAAAATTTACAATCTTAGCAACATGTTGAAACTAAGTATCAAGTAGTATGTGTATAAACATGTTGATAACGCAATTTTACTATAGTATAACATATTTTATTATTATTATTTTTTGTTCAACATTTTTGTTTCAATTGAAAAAAATTACAAGCTTAGCAACATGTTGAAACTAAGTATCAAGTAGAATGTGTATAAACATGTTGATAACGCAATTTTACTATAGTATAACATATTTTTTTATTATTATTTTGTTTTCAACATTTTTGTTTCAATTGAAAAAAACTTACAATCTTAGCAACATGTTGAAACTAAGTATCAAGTAGAATGTGTATAAACATGTTGATAACGCAATTTTACTATAGTATAACATATCTTTTTTTATTATATTTTTTTTCAACATTTTTGTTTCAATTGAAAAAATTTACAATCTTAGCAACATGTTGAAACTAAGTATCAAGTAGTATGTGTATAAACATGTTGATAACGCAATTTTACTATAGTATAACATATTTTTTTTATTATTACTTTTTTTTCAACATTTTTGTTTCAATTGAAAAAAATTTACAATCTTAGCAACATGTTGAAACTAAGTATCAAGTAGTATGTGTATAAACATGTTGATAACGCAATTTTACTATAGTATAACATATTTTATTATTATTATTTTTTGTTCAACATTTTTGTTTCAATTGAAAAAAATTACAAGCTTAGCAACATGTTGAAACTAAGTATCAAGTAGAATGTGTATAAACATGTTGATAACGCAATTTTACTATAGTATAACATATTTTTTTATTATTATTTTGTTTTCAACATTTTTGTTTCAATTGAAAAAAATTACAAGCTTAGCAACATGTTGAAATTAAGTATCAAGTAGTATGTGTATAAACATGTTGATAACGCAATTTTACTATAGTATAACATATTTTTTTTATTATTATTTTTTTTTTCAACATGTTGCATTTCTTTATTTAATCAACATTGTTAACAAGTTATGTTGCCAATAAAATTTTAACTTTATTACTCTTTAAGCTTGATGCATTTAGTACTTAAATTTGAATCTTATGAAATCTACTTTGACTTGTCATTAGTCTTATATCTAGCAACATTTTTACAATAATGAATTGTTATTTGTTTATTATGATTTTATTAATTTTAAAGTAGGAATTGAATATACCAACAATTATTTGCAGTAATTATGTGTTTATTGTTTGAGTTTTTTTTTAATGTTGCTAGAACAAATGAATAGCCGGCCTGCTATTTCGAAGATCCTTACGCAACATGTTATTGCACAAATCATGCATAATATATGACATATAAGATTTATACTCAAAAACTAAAATAATATTTTTAAAATCAACATGTTGCTCAACCTTTATCTATGTACACACAGTTTTAATTGTTTAGAAAAAATGATTGTCATAACGTTTAAAACTTGCAAAGAAATTTGTTTAAAAAGTTAAAAATTTATTTTATGAAAAAAAACCTTAGCAACATGTTGCTAAGAAAAATATGTTATAAGGGTTTTAAGCATTTTTGATAATTAAAAGAATTTTAAACACTATATAATTATTACTTAATATTGAAATTTATTTCTTTAAGCTATATTGCAACATGTTGCTGAAGTATGTCTAGTAAAATATATACGGAATGTTGAAGGAGTTTTTTATGTTTTTTTTTTTTTTTTTGTTTATTAAAAATCTTTATCTAAAATAAGCAAGCAGAAGTTTATGAATGTTATAGAAAATTAAAGAAAATTCTTCTCAAAAAATTTTCTGTTGCTGGAAAAAATAAAATATAAGTTATGATTGTTATATTGTATATAATTTTCTTGTACAGGCTCAGCATCATGCAAAACAAATTAAAACTATTAGCAATTTAAGTGATTCAAAAAAATAAAAACTATAATTTAGAATTATTTGTGAAAGTAATATGTTGCCATTAAACTAATTCTTATAACGCTGTTGTATTCTCTTGCAATCTCCAGCTTTCTACTTCAGAAAAAGCTGACTAGACTTAAACACCTGCATTAAGAAAAACTTTTTAAGTCAAGTAATCAGTCATAAAAATAATTTTCCATTTAATTTTTTTTTATTAGTTTTTAAATATTTTAATGAATTTTTGCCTCCCCCTGAAAAAATGAAGTCAAACTGCATAATCATGTTTAGGAAAAAGAAAAAAAAGATTTTTAATCTGTTTCTATCTAATAAAAAATCCGTAAAAGAAATGTTGATTGAAATGGGAAAAGAAGCAGCAGATGCTCTTAATTTAGTTGGTTTGGTTTAAATATACAAATGTGGCCACTTAAAAATTTAATAACCAAGTAAACGCCTGTCTGACAGATATACCGACTGAATGCAGTGAATGTCTTATAACAGAATATTGATTGCAGTTTGTAAAAGAATTTTTGCTTTTATTTCATGCCAATAGACAGCATGCAGGCCTTAAGTAACATATGCCGCGGCTAATGATACATAAAGCCAGAGTTAAAGTCGAAGGAAAAATAAGTTTACCAGCAAAGCTAGTTTTACATTTATATTGTGCTCTTATTGCGCTTCACAAAAAAGAGCAGCCTAAGAAATAAAAAGAAACTTTGCTTACAATCTGTGTTATTTGTTTTTTTTTTTCTTTACTTGTTGCCAACACTTCACTAAGAATGTTAAAGCAGCAGCAACAAGAACAAAATAAGACTCAACAAATAACGGCATATAATTTACTTGACTTATACTCGTTATTCAATAATAATGGTATTTAAGACCGCATCTTAGTTGCAGCCATATCACCAGCAGCTTTTGTTGTGCTTCATGCTTTTTAGCATCATGTTCATCAAGATCTTGATTGTACAAAATTGTACATGCAGAGCATTAGCTTGAGCAGTTAAAACTAAACACACTTGTACACAAACTCTGCACACCCAAACTACTTTATTATACCAAAAGCAAACACTTCAACTCAATTAAGCCCGAAATAAAAAGAAATAAAAATATCATCTTCATATTTGTATATGAAATATATTTTGAGGAAAGAAAAACTGAAAATAAAAAATACTTTTAAGTTGTTACTTGTAATTGATACTTGAAGATACACACACACTTACGTACAAATACACACACACGCATATATAATAGTCATGATGACACTGTATTGGCCATGCTGCGGGTACATTAAGTGCAACAATATTTTTAATACCTTAAGTAACACAAATTAAGCCTGCAATATTTATTAAATTTTTTTTTTTTTACATTTCAAAATTGAATTTAGCCGTGTATTCATGATGAAATTATAGTAGTAATTAAAGTTAATATCATATTGATAGACACTTTCATAGCGTTATATGTCATGATTTATACACAAACACTTCCTGCATTCTACAAGAAATTAAAAATTTTTCTAAATAAAATTGAAATGAAGTGAAAAATTAATTTGACGAAAGACTAAAGAAAGAAAAAAAAAACAACGTTATAAAATTGTTTTTTAATGACACTAAGCTCATCAAATTAAAAATTTATATAATTTTACAGTCAATACTTGATTTAAATCAAGTTAATGGTTAAAAACTTGAATTCTTATTGATTTTTTAAAAACCAGAAGCTTGCATATTAAATTAAGATAAAGAAAAAATTATTTAAATAAAAAGAGATATTTGACAGCCTTTTACCATTAGCAACATGTTGCTAAGGAGATTGTTAGGCAAAACATAGTAAATATTTTATTTTATGTTGCACAAAAAACTACAAAATGTTGTTAAATAAGTAACATATTAAAACAAAAAGTTTGAAACACAAACACTTCCTTTTTAGTCTCATTAAATGCAGTGCTGCTAAAGAAGTGTTATTAAGAAAGTTGACAGTTTAATTAGTTTGGCCATTTTATTTCATTTAATTTTTCAGGCAACATGTTGCAAAGAGTGCTATCAGGTAAAACAAAGCATTTGGAACATAAGAATTGCTGCTGGAATTTAATTCTAAAGTGCGAGCAACATGTTGATATGTAATCAATTAAGTGAAACAAGACTTAATATACAAGCAAAGCCTTTATTTTTTTTTTTTTTTATTAAATTCAATGTTGCTAAAGTTGTGTTACATAGGAAACTGTCAGTATTGCTCTTCAAATTTAATATCATGCTATCAACATGTTGTTTTCAGACAAAACAAAGCATTTTAAACATTAAAGAAATATGTTGTTAACTAAAATATTAACTAAAACAAAAAACTTAAGACACAAGCATAGCCTTTACATTTAATATTGATAACGCTACATGTGTGTTATTTAAAAATCTTTCAGTTTAATTAAAACAATTCTTCAAATCATATTTCATTATGCTAGCAACATGTTGCAAATAAATTTTCAATATACAAACATTACTTTTTAAATCTTAGCTTATGTTTCCAGCAACATGTAGCTAAATAAGAATAAGAGATATAACATTCAAGTACTGTTCTTTAAATATAATCTAGTTCAGTGCCTGTTACTAATGAAATTATTGAACACTGCTTCTTGAAATCAGATGTCCAGCTGCTAGCTACATGTTGCTTAAGACATTTTTAGATCAAAAGTAAAATTTAAGAACTAGGCAACATAATTTGTTGCTTCTCAATAAAACTCAAGATACAAATTAAGTTAATCGAAAGATAAGTTTCTTATTTTTGGCAACATGTTGCTAAGAAAAATGTTTAAACTAATCAAAAATAAAATTACAATTTTTTATGTTTAACTGGCTTAAACGAATAACTTAAAATAGAAGTACTGAAATTTGAAATTAGCAACATGCTGCTTAAGAAGCTGCCTCTAACAAAAAGACTTAAGAAAAAATTATTACATTTAAAATGTTGATACTGAAAGAATCAAAGACCTGCTGGTTTTTTTAATGTATTTTTAGGCATTAAAAAACTTTTAAGAAAATTTTTTAGAGTTAACAGGATCCTCAATGACGATAGATCGCTGGTAAAAAAGAATCCAAAAAACTTTGTGTGAACGTTATGTATGACATTATGTTCGTTTAAGTGTTCGCCATGGCCTTGCAAAAACTGTATTTAATTCAAATGGTACAGGAATTACTGGGTCATCCAAATGTGACGCCTAGATGTCAGCACTATATAATTTTTACACGTGACATCTTTTCAAATGACATCAGCCATTTTGTTTTATTAGGAGGTAGTACAGTTTTAACCATGGACAGGTACACATTGCAACAACGCGTTTACATCATTCAAAGTTATTATGAAAATGGGCGTTCTTTGAAAAAAGACCCATCGCAAAATTTTGTTTAGTGACGAAGCCCATTTCAGAATGGATGGATTCGCCAATAAGCAAAATTGTCGTATCTGGGGTAATATAAATCCTCGTGTTATTCATGAAAAATCTCTACACCCACAAAAAGTTGGGGTGAATGAAATCATTGGGCCATTTTTCTTCGAAGATGATGCTGGAAATGCTGTTACTGTGAATGCTGAGCGATACCAATCAATGTTGAGAGACTTTTTATGGACACAGTTGAATCATATTGATGTGTCTGACGTCTATTTCCAGCAAGACGGTGCTACATGTCACACAACTCGAGAAAACATTACGCTTTTGCGATCAAAATTTCCTCAACGTGTAATTTCACGAAATGCAGATTTCAATTGGCCTCCAAGGTCATGTGATCTAACACCATTAGATTTTTCTTTGGGGGGTTTTTTGAAAAGTCGAGTGTATGCTAACAAGCCACAAACAATTAATGATCTAAAGAACAACATTCAAGTTGCAATTCGTGAAATAACACCAGCAACATGTCGGAAAGTCATTGAAAATTTCGATATTCGGATTGATGTCTGCAGACGCAGTCATGGTGGACATTTGAATGATATTCTATTCCACTTATAATTGTAATGGATCATACTTTTAATAAAAAAAAAACAATTTGAAAAAATTGCAAATAGTTTGTGTTTTATTTCAAAGAAACATGTAGGCGCGTTTTTTTGATGACCCTTTAATTTATGATGTCATTAAGAATATCAAATCTATAAGTTTTTTTTTCCCTCCTCAACAAAAAATATTAATTACAATTTATTATTTAATGTCTATTTTAGCTGCAGTTAAGGAAAAATATATTTAAGTTGTCATAACATATTAAGTTGTCATAACATATTAATTTTAATGCTTTTTTTTATAAAGTAACTTAGAGTTTCTATTATTAGATCATTAATATTTTTTCTCTTAATTATTTTCTACCTACACAAAAATTCTTTACAACCTCTTCATTGCAGCTATTTTTAGACATTTCTCTATATCCTACGTTTACTGAAGGGCCATTTTTATTATTAATGTAAAATTTTCTTATAACTACATTAACTCGTTTTATTTTTTTCTTTAATAAAATTAAAATCAATTTTCTAATAAAAACTTGCATTAATTTTTTTTTTTTAATTTTTTTTTTTCCTTCCTCATTTCAGTATTGATTATTAACACCTCAGCGGTTGGTTTGTTGTTGTCTGTGGAAAAACAACTTTAACAAATTTATTATACAAAAAGGTATGTTACAACATATTGAATACTATATTTAGCTACAAAAACAAATTAAAATAAAAAACACAATTATATTATTTTTTATTTATGGTGAAGCAAACTATTAAAGGGCGCCTTGATTAACATTTGCCATATTCTGTATATGTAGTTAATGTTAGAGAACTACAAATGTATTTTCTTTTTAGCAAAAACAGATATGTTTGATTAGAAAAATAAAAAAAAAAAAGATTTTTCCTTAAGAACGGTTAATAAACTTGGACTAATAGTTGCAGATATTTATTCAATCTACTGTAGAATTACAACACCATTTGTGTGTGTGTTAAGATTCTTTATTAAATAAAAAAAAAATGAAAAAAAAAAACTATGACTTAGAAAAAACAAAAGAAATGCGTAATAGCGCTGAAAATACACGTTTCTTTGCTTAGTTGCCATAGACAGACGACATTAGCCCAGCAGGTGTTGAAAACTTGCTGCCATTTCTTATACTAAAGATAGAAATCTATACAATATTCTTCATTTATTTATTTCTTTTTTTTTCGAACTGCTTCGAAGTTTTATATTTTAGCGCGTGCAGTTGCTTTAGCATTTCAAGTCATTTTTATCTCAAATGTATAATTTTATTTGCAGTGCAATTTAAAAAAAAAACAAATGAAAGAACACTTTTTTTTATAACAACTGCCTTTTAAATAAAATTCTTCATTTAGATTTCTTTTGTTTTTTTTTTTTTCTTTGTGGCGGAAGTTAGAAATTTTCCAAGTGTTTTAATGCATTAAGGTTTAAATATGCAAAATGTCTATCTTTCACAATTATTTTTTCCCCTTTTAACGCTTTTTCTTGAAAGCGTATAAACAAATTATATAGAAACTTTTCCTTAGGGTTATTGCTTTTAATGGTATTTTTACCACATTATTGCAATTATAAAGATCTGTTTTTCAAGATAATACCTCAACGTTATATAAAGCACAATATAAAAGACTTAAGATACAAGCTTTCTTTTTTTATAACTAAAGCCGGCCAATTAGTTGCTTTCTTAAACTTTAATCTTGATAAGTAAAATAAAAAAATTAGCTTCTGTTAAGTTTGTAATAAAAAAAAAACTAGAAAAAAAACCTTTTAATTTATACAACAATAAAATTCTAAAGTTTTCTCAAAATCTTAAATAAATCTCAAAATCTTAAAGAAATCCAAAAATTTTTAATCTTGTTCGAATTTTCGTAATTTCTACAATCCCATATAAATTTTGCTTTAAACTCTTAATTTTTTATAACATTAAAGTATTGAAGGCATAATTTCAACTTCATTATGTTTTTTATTTTAAATTAATAAATTTTGAGCTTAATTTCGAAAATCGAAATTTTTACAAAATTATTTGAAATTTACTAAAACCTTAAATCTTTATCACTATAAAAAAAAAGTTTATCAGGCTTAGAAATCTAAAAGCAATTTTTGAATTGATTTAGAATTTTCAAATTTTAAGAAAAGTACTTTAAAATTTGACCATTAAAAAAAATTTTATAAATTCGAACTTGTTAAAAATTTCTAAGAATTAAAGTTTTAAATTTTAACAGATGGTTTAAGTTAAAATATAGTAAAAATTTTTGAAAAATATTTAAAACTACCTTAAATATATTATTTATTTTTTTAAAGATGGTTTTCAAAAAATTTTCCACTTTTTTGTTGACTTCGAAAATTCGAACATTCTGAAAATTACGGTAAAACTATTTTATATAACAGTTTGTTTATGTTTTCTTTTATATTTTATTAAATTTTAAAGATTTTTTGAATTTCGAAAATTCGAACTTATGTTCGAAAATTTAAAAATTATTGTATCATGCACGCATTTTAGGTAGCATCCTTTTTTAATTAAATTTGACAAACTTTCTTTGATATTTTCTTTATAATGGACGTTTCTTAAATAAAATTCGAATAAAGGCTATGATTTTTTCAATTATATTTCAATTTAATTTACAGCTTTCAAATAAATTTGGCTGTTTAGCATATTTTTGAAAACGGAAAATTGCCTTGCAGCATTCAAACAAATATTGTATGCCCAGTTGCTCAAAGAAATGTATTGAAATTTTTTTTTTTAATTTGAATACCTACACGTCTATTAATTGCTGTCATGACAATTGATAGAACACAAGAAGCAACATATAAACGTTTATGTACAAAACACAAAATTTTAAGAAGTAAAGAAATTTTTTAAATTAAGACAACATAGAATGTCATGAACGGTTTTTACAAACAGGTAATAAAGCTACTGTAGAAAGATATTGGCAGAAAATAATGAAGCAAAATAAAAAACTAAGAGAAACTCTAAAAGACAAACAAACCTTCAAGGTAAAAAGTAGAAAATTATATTCAAA
Source organism: Cistogaster globosa (assembly GCA_937654795.1). Taxonomy (NCBI): domain Eukaryota; kingdom Metazoa; phylum Arthropoda; class Insecta; order Diptera; family Tachinidae; genus Cistogaster; species Cistogaster globosa. The sequence continues at coordinate 8,221,146 of OW569406.1, forward strand.
GATTCGTTCATTATAAATGCAGAAATAAAGAAAAAAAAAGTAAAATGGGACTTATTTAAGTCACAGTATTTAAATGAAACTGACCTGATCATCAGCACAGATAAAATCAAATACAAAGAAAAATATATTTCAAAACAAAAACTATTGATTGTAGATTTGGAAAGATTTGGAAGACTAAGATGAGTCTGTTTTCAAAAATTTATTGCATACTTTAATATTTCTATATTGACAGCAAGAAAATTTTTTCTTCTTTTGCCATGAATTTATTTCAATAGTAAAATTTTGAAATTCATAGATATTTCAATGTCAATACCGACATGTGACTCATTTTCTTAAAAGAACATATTTGTCTTGCCTTTTAGTATTGATGGTGATTTTTCTAAGTCATGTTTGATTACAATATGTACTCAACAACATCGAAGATTTACAATTGTAAATATACATACGTCCTTTGCAATAAAATAAACGACTGGCATTTCTCACACACACAGAAATGTCACTATGAGAAATGAACAAAATCTTAGAGATGTTTTTGTATTTTTTTTATGATTTATGGTTTATGGTTTAAATAAGACGACATTATGAGATATGGCTGAAAAAATGTGATAAAAGAATGTGAACTAAACTTGATTAACATTATTTAGGTCTGTTTTTTATTATATTTTTGTTTTTATTTTTTATAATTCTGACATTTTAAGTCGAACTTTCATTCGAAAAACTTTGTTTTGTGTATAAAATTTAACCTTTAATCAGAAAATTCTCTAAATTATTTTTTTTTTATAAAAATATAAGTCGTATTTTATTACTCAACCTTAATTTTAGAGTTCGAATTTATTTTCGAAAATTCGAACATAACTTCGAATGCTTAAAAATCATTATAAATTATAAAATGAATGCATAATTTTAAGATTTTATTACTTTTTTTATATATTTTTATTAAATATTTGCAATTTTAATAACTTCGAATTATTATTATACACTCGAATTGTTAATAAAGTAATTTTTTTAACAATAACTTTTGAAGTACTACAGAGATACAACAGCAGATTTGAATGTGTTTGCTTAAAATTAAATTATCAAACTAGATTTTGGTCGGTATAACTTAATTTCGAATGCTCTTAAGCTACAGTTAAGAATTTCTTAACTTTCAGACCTATAAAAAACATCTCTAGTTTTTCATTTATTATTATTACTTATATTTTCTTATATTTTATATTTTTTTTTACCAACAAGTTTTAAATGCTTTTATAGATATATTTTTTTCTTTTCCGAAGATTTCGAAAATTCTTTGTTATTTTCGAAGTTGCACAGCGGTTATGCAAATTTAAAATGTTTTTACATTTAATTTTTTTCTTAAGGATTTTTTAGTAATAATCCCACAAAATTAGAAACCGTTTTCTGAATTTCGAAATTACAAATAACTATTCGAATATCGTTTTTTATATTTTAACAAAAACTATTAAAAAAAATCTTTAGAATTTTAAGCGGTTTTTGTTTTTTACTATCTTGAACATAATTCTGTTTTTTTTTTAACTTTCGAACCAAATTTAAAAAAATATTTTTTAATAAAAATTTAATACATTAAAGTTCTAGTTTTGAAAATTCGAACTTATTTTAGAATTACTTGATAATGTAATGTACGCGCCTTTTGACCTTATTTTCCAATCAATTTACTTACCATATTTTTGAACTGTTAAAGATGTTTTTTTTTAATTTTGAAAGTTCGAACTTATGTTCGAATTTGTTTGCTAAAACAAAAAATTATATTTTTTCTTAAAAAAATTCTTTCAAATTAATTAGCAAAACCTTAACTATTTAAACAGGTTTAAAAGATTTCGAAATTTAGCTAAAGAAAAACTTCGAAATAAATTGTTAGTTCTTTACTTTTATGTCTTAATTTCAAGTCTTTTAATTGTAGTCTTTCTGATATCTATATTTCGAGAATACTTTAAAAGTATTGTATGCAGGAGTATTTTAATATTTTATTTTTTTAATTTTTTTTAGTGTTATTTTGAAATTTAAATCATTCTAAAATTATTAGAAAAATTTTGAAAAATTATGAATTTCGAAATTGAAAATTTTAAAATTTTTTATACTCTTCACCACAAAAGGTAAAAAAGGGCAAATCTAAGTTGGTCATTCCCCTTGTTATTTCTAAAATATTCATTTCCGACCCCATAGATTATAAATATACTCTGAGTCCTTATGCATAGTAAAGTCGATTGAGCGATATCCGTCTGTCCGTCCGTGTTTAACTCAACTTTGTCAAGGCACTAGATGAGCTGGAGAAAGTCTTACTACTCTAATCGCTTAGACATAGTGTCGAAAGAGGTGCTATTGGAAATCATGAAGATCGGTCCATCTCCTTCGACGCAGCGTGCAAAACATCACGCCTGCCTTCAATTTTTCTATATCCTTTAGTAACTCCAATTAAAAAGAAACAAATATATGGGGCGATAGAGAATTAAGAATAAGAAGAAAAAAACATCCAGTGAAATAATTCGAGCTCGGCCATATTTCCCGAGTTACATGCCTCTGAAATTTTCAAAATTTTCAAGGTATCAAAATGGGTATCATTTTAAAGCTTTTTTTAATTCTCGGTCACCCCAATATTTTTTTATAGAAGCGACCTCACTAAATTATCAGCAAGAAATCAATTTTTTATTTAAATTTTGAATCTTTTTATTGAACTAAAGACTTTATTTCGAAAGTTCGAAATTGAAACTAAGTTCGGTTTTTTTTTAATTAAACAAAAATTTTTTTGTTGTTTCTTTATTTTAACTTCAAAGGAGCCTATTTCATCTTGTTAACAATTTGTTTGTGTAGAGGTTTTCCCAAGAAAAAATAAATTCTAAGAAAATTCGTTTAATATAAATTTTAAAATAGTTTAGATTAAAATCACCTAAAAATGACCTCCAGTCTAGATTAATCAACACCAAAACGAGAAAAATAAAATGAAACTAGAAAAAGTGTGCAAACTCAGGAAACTTGCAAAGAAAAACTACAACTTTAACTACAAAGTAGCACACACGATTATTTGATACGCAAATTATAAAAGAAGGAAAGCAGCAAAACAACTTTGAATTTATAAAAATAGACATGACCATTACTAACCAATGGCCAACTGGAAAATACATACAAAATAAATGAAAGATGCAAACCAAGAAGAAAGAAAAATCAATACAATAGTTGAGCAGTTTTATTCTTAAGGTCATAGAAACTTTTCTTAACACATAATTCACGATCAAAGAGAAGAAGGAAAGAAAATTGTTTGCTTGTGTAAACTTACGTAAACTTGTTTTTTTTTGTATAGAAATTTTCCTTAACGATCATTTGTACGAGGGTGGTTCCCAAACAAGCCGACTACTTTTAGAAATGATTTCATACGCCCACTTAAAAAAAAATATGATGGGCCCACACTGTAAGAAATAATCTGAAATTAATAGAATGTATTACAAGAAGAAGGAGCGCAAGCTTAAAGAAAATTTTAATTTCTTACTGAGTTTGTAACAACATTAAAGCCACCTTCGTACTTCTCTAAACAATCACTTCTATTTAATGCTTGTGTTTCTTCACTTTTCTCGTCTACAATTTTACGACAACATTGTAAGCGGGTTTCTTTAAATGCTTTTTGGTGTTTTTAGTCAAATAAGGAAGTAGAAAATATTGTAACGCAAAAACAAAAAAATCCTGAAAATTTACTACACAAACTTCTCAACACTCAACAGAATCTCATAGTTGATGTAAGTGGCAGGAACCTCATTTTCTTTATATGGGTTATGGCTCTGTCTAACCTCTAGGCTTAAGAAAAGAAATTTTTATACACAACTATTATTATTAAATTGCTCTATAAACCATATTAAGAAATAACAATAACAAAAAAAAATTTATAGTTTTACAAGCTTAATTTTGTTGTAAAAGGTTTTCTTGTAAATTACTTTACAAGGATCACGATTTGTTTTTTATTATTTCTTAAATTTTTTTTATATTCCTTTTTTATCTTTTTGTTGGCATCTGAAATAGTGCAATAATTATTTGCATAATGTTAAATATTTACACTTCTTGTTAACAGATACATGCTTATGTCTGATAATGATTAAAACTTATTTGGTTATTCTTTCTTATTTACGTTTATGTTTTTTTTTTTTTTTTTTTTTGCTGTTTGTATTTTAATGTCGCAAACAAAAAAAAAAATTTTTTAATTAAAATAAGAACAAACAGATGTAAAAGAATGAATTCGTTACTTAAAAAAAATTTAATTTTACTTAACTATTTTTTTAAAGTTCGAACATTTGCACAAAATTTCATATCGCCCATTAGTCTCGTAAATTTCAATAAGGAACAAGGGGTTTAAACATTTTCATTCAGAATTCTATAAAAGTATTACAATTTTTGTAATTTCGAAAATTCGAAGATAATTTCGAAAATTCGAAGATAATTTCTATGTACAAAAATCAAAGCAAATTGCTATTTTTCCTTAAAATTTCATTCTATTAAGCTTTTAATTATTTTCTTCTTGAATTTTGACTTTATGATTTTGACCTGTTCAACTAAAAAATTCGATATTATTTTCGAAACCTTAAATCTCCTGTTAATTGAAAGTTTCACACAAATCTTACTGTTTGCATTTAAAATAAAAGTAAATAAACACAATTTAGCTAAATATTTAAATTCGAACTTAATTTCGAATTTTCGAAATCTATCAGAAAATTTTTCTTTTCTATTTTTAATATCAGCAATATTTTTTTACGTTAAATTTTACAACTTAAAGCATTTACACTTTAACATACAACTCAATTTAATTTCGAACTTTTTTTTAAACTACTAAATTGCTGGTTTCAAGGAAAATTCAAAAAAAAACTAAGCAAAAACTAAAAAATTATATCTTGAACCTTTCGATTTCAGGATTGATAATGAAAAAAAAAATTTAAGTAAAAATTTGTAAAACAAATTAAATTATTTTTAAAATTTTTTTAAATCTTTTTCAAATTTTTATTTAAAAAAGTTACGATATTTTGAGATTTTTTCTTTTTTTTTTTTTTTTGTTTCTGTTACTTTTCTGTATTTTTTTCTTTTTTTGGTCAATAAGAAAATTCATACCTAAAAACATTTTTGTTTTAATAAGTAACATTTTCATTGTGTGTGTGTGTGTGTTTTTTTTTTTAATTTTTCAGTTAAACTTAAATAATCAAGCATTTTTTAAACCGAAAGCTTGTAGTCTTTTACTTGCTTAGAAAATGTATTTTATATTTTTTACCTTAGAGTTAATTATGTTTCCTTAGTTTATGAACTTTAATCTTAATTTCGAAATTCGAACAGCTCTCAAACACTTTTTATATTTATTTTACTTTAATCCTTTTATTTTAACAATTTTATTAAGGTTTCTGTAAATTGTAACTTGAAAATAAAATTTTTGCTTAATTTCGAAATTTCGAAAATTCGAACATTCCTTAAAAATTGTTCTTTTTACTTTGCACAATTAAAAACTTTTGATTTGTAAAGGTTTCTAAGGTTTTTGTTTTAAATAATAACATTTTTTCTTAAGTTCGAATCTTAAAAATTCTGCTCCTAGAAACAAATATTTTTAATTTTAAACATTAATTTTATTTAATTTTTTTTAAATATATTTCCAACCAAATTAATATTGATTAGTTGGTTAAATGGATGATATTTACAATATACGCAAATCAAGGTGTTGGATGCAAAGAATGCTGATGATAGATTTGGCGGTCCTCAAAATGCGGCATTACATTCTGCCAGCGTCTAATTTTTCTTGTTTTCTTTGAAAAACGTCCGCGTACATTTGAAAAAGTGTTTTTTTTTATAAAAGTTAAATTAAAAAAATGAATCAAAGCCGAAAAAGTAAATTTAAATTGATATATGAAGATCTCTGGTTCAACCCCTGACTGGGAATAAAATTAAAAAATATTTATTCTGCTTATAAAATTTTGTGCTTGAAAAAGTTTTATGATTTTATATATTTAATTTCCTTTTCTACTGTTGAGTCGTAATTTTCAGTATCTTTTTATTTAACATTTGTTTTTTATTTTAAGTTTGTTTAAATGTATTTTTCTTTCTTTTTCTTTTGCATAATTTTTTTTTTTTTAACTTTTGTAGTGCCCTTTAAACGTATCTTTATTGTAAATATTAAGATGCAAGTTTTGTGCAAAACTTACACAAGTCTTCTAATTAGCATATTTTATATTTATTTGAGAAGACTTTATCCTGCTACCAACAGATATTTAATTTAAATAAACTTAATGAATTTTCCTATAAAATATTTAAAAAGACTATGAAAGAGAAAAAAATTGTAAAGGAGACTGAAAAAGTTGAATTGCTTTCAAAATTGATAAAAATGATTTTAAAATAAATTGTTGGCATCTGTGAAATATTTATAAGACTAAAGGTTTTGGAATATCTTAATTCTATTTATCAAATTAATAAATAGTTCTCTATTATAAATTAATTTCATTTATGAAAAACTTAATCAATTTGTTTTTAAAGTTTAATAAAAATGTTAATTATTTTGATGCAAGTTTTTGCTAAAGTATTAAATTTCTTACTTTTAAGCAAAAAAATAAAAATTATATCTTTTAAGGTATTTTTGCTTAAAATCCATATATTGTATTTTATTTTAATTACAATCTTATTCAATTTATAAAGTCAAGGGTGTATTTTTATTCTTCAAGTTTTCTGTTATTATTCTTTTGCTATAATCTTCTTGCAAAATAATTTATAACAGCCATGATAGTCACTAGTAGAAGAGAGACTCTTGTAATACAAAAATGGTTTAATGCCGCTTAGATCTAGCAAAGACATTGACTAATGGTTGTCCCTGTGGTAAGTTGTAGTACAAAAGGTGTCTTGTAAACAGCATCTAGCAAACGTTAATACTTTAGTCCCATCATCACCTTTGCCAAGCCCTTACAAGCAGATACAATGGTTACTTGTTCTACTGCTACATCGTTGCATCGTTATATTTTTATCTCATTTATTTTTTCGTGTTGAGAATAAAACTGATATTAGGCGTGTTTTTTTAAACTTTTTTTATTTTATAAAACTGAAAGAGATCTTGAAGGAAATGAAATGATCAAATGGAATTATTATTGCATTATAACATTTATTTTAATGTGAATTTGTAGTCGCATTAAGGTGGTTATTAATTTGCCAGCTTTTTTTCTTTATTGAAAAAAAACCATCATCTTCAATATCCGCGCTTAAATGTTTCGTGTTGTCTTTTAACACAAAGTTGCTTAAACAATTAAATTCTTTAGTAGAAAAGAAGAAATATTTTTTTTTTTTCATTTTAAATGATATTTAAAGTGAGTGGTGCTATGATTATAAATGATTATAATTAATCATTTAAAATGATTTACTACTTTAAGTCTCTAAATGACATTAAATATAATTGAAAAATCTGTATGAGAGGAATTATTAAAAAAAAAAATTCTTTCAAGATATTTTAATAAAGATATCAGCAAATTATTGTTAATTTTTTTAATAAATGAAACTTTAAGATTAAATGCATTTTTTTCTCTTCTTTTCTTTTCAGGTAATTTCTATGGTAAACATGTAATTTTCAAAATGGCCAACACACTTCTGTTTTATTCCTAATAATTATCACAATTCTATGTTTCCCTTAATGCCATAATTTATTTTTATGATTTATTTTTTTTATCTTAAACTTCCTTTAATTAAACAAATCAAAATTAAAGTATAAAACGCTAGAGGGCTTTTTAGAAGCCTTAAAGCTCAATGTAACATAACGATAGAAATTAAACTAAGACCAGATATTAAACAAAACTCCAGGTAGTATATAATTAAAACCCATAAACATTACAACAATGTAGTCAAGGAAACATAAAAAATTATATTTGAAGCCATAAACACGAAGATGAAGAGCATTCTTAACGTAATTTGCCAAATAAAAAAATAATTTTTGTTCTTGCTTACATAAACTTTGACATCTTGTTTTATACGCAACAAATATCGCAAATAAATTTTTAAAAAATAAGAAAAACCACACGCCTTCCACAAAAACGGAAAAACATAGAATTTTAAAATTTTAGAAAACATAGAAATTTTCTAATAAACAAAAACCAAGCAAAAAAATGTCAAACAAGATATAATAAAAGGTTTAAATTAAAAAAAAACATCGAAATTGCCGCACATATAGCTAAAAACAAAAACATAGCAATGCAAAATTTAAAAACATCGAAATTTTTTTTTTATAATTTTTAAACATAAAAATCAGTGCATTTGTAAAATAAAGCTTTAAATAAAAAATATAGACTAAACAAGCATTTATTAAAATTTAAATGCAAATAAACAAAAACATAGAATTTTTAGATTTAAAAAAAAAGCATTAAAATTTTAAAATAAAAAAATCTAAAGAACAAAGTAACGTAATAATCAAAAAGAAAAATTTCTTAAGTTACGAAAACATCGAATTTTAGAATGCATAACAACAGGCATAAAAAATATTGTTTCTACCCGCAATGGGAAAAAAACTGAAAATTTTACGAAAGAATTTTTTTATAAAGTCAAAACTATTGTCCTTAAATTTCTGAGTACAAAAAAGATAGAAAAACATAGAATAATTTACTATCAGTACACAGACAAAATCCTGTACTGTAAATATAAGACTTCACTAGTTGTGCAAATTAACAGAATTTTTTATTTTTTTTATTTTTTTTTTTTTTGGTACACAATAAATAAAACATAGAATAATGATAACTATTGAAAACATTGAAACCAAAAAAAAACTGAATAGATAACCAAGAACAAATAAAGGAGACAAGCTCAAATCTTTGCAAACGTAGAAAAAGACAAAGCAAAATTTAAGAACATATGATTCTTCATTAAACATAGAAAAACATAGTATTTGTTTTTTTTGCAATATTTATTTTTTTTTTTGCTTATCATTCATAGAAAAATTTCACGAATTAGTTTTTCTAAAATGTAGAAAAACATAGCAGCTGAATTCAAAGCAAATTCTAGGTTTTTATTTAAAAGTTTAAAAAGAGTTACCGATTATTTTAGCTAAATTTCCTTTTTACTTTAAAATGTTTGAGAACAGTTTTCAAATAACATCGCATTTAAAAAAAAACTTATTTTAATATTATTTTTGATTTATGTTTTCTTAAGTCTGTCTGAAATTGACGCCCATTTCCTACAGCATTAAAAGCAATTTTCTATAATAAAATAAAAATACTTGTGATTTGCTACATTTTATCATTTGTTGTTGTTGTGGCTGTTGTGTAACGTTCAAAAACAAATTGTTTTAATATAATTTGCCCAGCTTAAACATTTTATATGACAATTAAGGACTGGTAAAATTTTAAAACTTGAAGCCTTTCTTGCAATTTTAAACAGTTTTAGTATTTCTAGACATGATCTTGACATTTGCTGGTAATCTCATCTTTAAATGTCATTAGATTTAATTAGTTTTTGGACAAAAAGTCAAGATAAAATTGTTGAAACTATTTTAGCATAAAATCGTGGTTGTTAACAATCTTCTATTTCAAAATTGATTTAATGATAATTGTCATGTCAATGGAACATTATTATTTTTTTTTTTTTTTTTTTTTGTCTTTTCTTTAAGGCAAGGAGTATTCAAGTATGCTGCTTAAAGGTTGCATTGGATGCTCATGATGCGATCACCATCACTAGAATATATTATACAAAATGGCTTTAAAAAGAGGAGGACGTTATTTCAATTGTCCACGCTTAAGTGGAGAATGTCATGATTTTTATGTTTTTTTCTTTTTTTTTTCTTTTGATCTGTTTTAAAGTTTGTCTTTTAAAGAATTCGTTAATCGCTGTATTTGATGGCAGAGGATGGAAGGAAAAAAAATGCACCTGTTAGAAAAATTTACATTTTATTTAAAAAACAGAGTACAAAAACAGAATAGAATAGAATAGAATAGAATAGAATAGAATGGAATGAATGGAATAGAATTAAATGGAATGGAATAGAATGGAATAGAATATAACAGAATGGAATAGAATGGAATGGAAAAGAATGGAATATAATGGAATGGAACGGAATAGAATAGAATGGAATAGAATGGAATAGAATGGAATAGAATTAAATGGAATGGAATAGAATGGAATAGAATATAATAGAATGGAATAGAATGGAATGGAATAGAATGGAATAGAATGGAATATAATGGAATGGAACGGAATAGAATAGAATGGAATAGAATAGAATGGAATAGAATGGAATAGAATAGAATAGAATAGAATAGAATAGAATAGAATAGAATAGAATGGAATAGAATAGAATAGAATGGAATAGAATGGAATAGAATTAAATGGAATGGAATAGAATGGAATAGAAAATAATAGAATGGAATAGAATGGAATAGAATGGAATATAATGGAATGGAACGGAATAGAATAGAATGGAATAGAATAGAATGGAATAGAATGGAATAGAATAGAATTGAATAGAATAGAATGGAATAGAATAGAATAGAATAGAATAGAATGGAATAGAATGGAAGAGAATGGAATAGAATGAAATAGAATAGAATAGAATGGAATAGAATAGAATGGAATAGAATGGAATGGAAGAGAGTGGAATAGAATGGAAGAGAATGGAATAGAATTGAATGAAATAGAATGGAATAGAATAGAATCGAATAGAATGGAATAGAATAGAATAGAATAGAATAGAATAGAATAGAATAGAATAGAATAGAATCTAATGGAATGGAATAGAATGGAATAGAATAGAATGGAATAGAATTCAATGGAATAGAATAGAATGGAATAGAATGAAATATAATAGAATGGAATAGAATAGAATGGATTGAAATAGAATGGAATAGAATAGAATGGAATAGAATGGAATAAAATAGAATGGAATAGAATAGAATGGTATAGAATGGAAGAGAATGGAATAGAATAGACTAGAATAGAATGGAATAGAATAGAATAGAATAGAATAGAATAGAATAGAATGGAATAGAATGGAATAGAATAGAATAAAATAGAATGGAATAGAATAGAATAGAATGGAATTGAATAGAATGGACTGGAATAGAATAGAATGGAATAGAATGGAATAGAATAGAATAGAATGGAATGGATTGAAATGGAATGGAATAGAATGGAATGGAATGGAATGGAATAGAACAGAACAGAACAGAATGGAACAAAATAGAACAAAATAAAAAAAGGTAAAATAGGGTAGAACAGAGAAAAAAGAATAAAATAGAAAATAAGAGAATAGAAAAATTTATTAGAGTGGAATAGGATGGAACAGAATAGAATATTATAAAACAAAACAGAATGGAATGAAATGAAATGAAAAAGAACAAAACGAAATAAAGTGTTGTTTAACAAATCTAAAAATTAAATTATGTTATTCAATTTACAATAAATTTTTCACTTTAGTTATATGCAAAGTTTTAAAACTCCTTTAATTTCCATCGCTTTTTAGTATTAAAAATTTTTCTCTGTTTCTGTTTCTTTTTCTGTTTTTTATTTTTTATTTGTAAAACAATTTTTACTTCCGCATATTTCCTTGGCCTGCCAAAACAATATTTCTTGTTATCGCCTAAAAACTAAAAATTAATAGCTTTGGAAAACCAACACCAAGGTTTAGGATTTCAAACAAAAAAAAATAAAACCAAAGAACAAAAAACCTTAAATGAATAAAAATCTTTTCTATAAATGTCTTTTGGCACGTTTTTTCTCATTTTTTATTCTCTAAGATTTCTTTTACAATTTTTTTTTTTTGTAAATTCTATTGCATTTATTTCCATTCGGTTTAAGTTTCAAGTTTTTATTTTTTGTTTTTTTGACGTGAGCTATTTAGAGTCACGTTTTTCTACACATTTCGTGATGTAAGACAAGTAATCATTTCATTAATAGTTTCCCCAGACATGCCTGACACTATGTTGTATTTTATTTTTTTTTTTTTTTTTGTAGTTGCTTTATTTTTTGGTAAGCAAGTTGTCAAAATGTTAATTATTAAGGAGCCTGGAAAAAAATTGTTTTAAAAAGGAAAAGATTTTAAAAGGGCTCAAACAATTTTAATTTAAGTGCTTGACATTCTTAGCAAGAATGACAAAATGATTTAAAATGAAAGAAGAAATACGCAAAGAAAGGGCAAAGACCTGTTACTTCATTGTCATTAAAAAGAAAAACATAAAATAATAAACTTTTATTTTCAAGTGTTGAAAAAGATTTAAGTTGTAAAACGAAAAAAAAACACACACACACACTGCATTCGTTGTGGTGTTAAAGAAACTATCTTGTACTTTTTTTTTGTCTTTTGTCAGTTTAAGCAGTTTAAAAATAGAAAACCTATAATAGAGTCACTTGCTTTAAACATTGAAAGTTGGCAAAGTGTGGAAGAACTGGAGCTAAGAAAAGCGATATGACCAAGGCCAAGCAATCAAAAAAATCATAGAAAATGGAACACATCCCCCATCGCCCCATATATTTGTTTTTTTTTTTTTTTTTTTTTTTTTTTTTTTTGATTGGAGTTACTTCATTGTTCCAAACAATAGAGAAAAATTAGGGGTAGGCGTGGTGTTTTGCCCGCTGTGTCGAAGGACATAGACCGATCTTGCTGATTTTCAATAGCACCTCTTTCGACACTATGTCTGATCGATTGGCGATCTAGATCTTGCTGATCTAATGCCTCGGCTAACTTGACACTAATACGGACGGAAATCGCCTAATTGACTTCGCTATGCATAAGAAGTCAAATTTTTTATGGGGCCGAAAATGGAAATAGAAATTACAAACGAAATGACAAAATTAGTTTTATCATTTTTCCACTTTTTGTGGTGAAGGGTTAAAGTTTCAATGAAAGAGTTTTTTTAAGTTCAAAAAAACCTACGAAATGGTGGAGTGTAACCGCAGCATGATAAATGATTTTTTTGAAAAAATGTATGACCATAATCTGGCCGAGATGTGGTTACAACAGGCTGTTATAACGCACTACACGGTAACGACAATTATCCAGTTGTTAAAATCAAAATTTGATTTTAAGAAATCGACCTGTCACTTGGCCTCCAAGATTGTGCCTTCAAAAAAATATTAACTTTTGGAATAAATAATTTAATTTTGCAAACACTTACAGCTTGAGAATTGAAAAGTTTTTTTCTTGTTGTTGTTGCTACTGTTAATGTGCTTAATACTGTTTACACTTTTGGCATACTTTTTAATCTTTTCTCTACATTAAGCATAAAATTGTATTTTTTTTTCTTTTCCTGTTGCACCTGTTACTTTTTATTTGTTTGCATACAGTTGTGAGCAAAAAAAAACATGAAATATAAAAATCAATATACGACGACTCAGAATAAAACCCTATTTCATATCAGAAAAATCGATTAAAATCGAGAGTGACTGGGATATGAACTCGGGACACCAAACCAATCAATTGCCTCGATAAGGTTTTTAGGCAACCACAGTTAATAAATACGGCTCGTCGATGATTTAATTTTGCAGCATAAAACTTCAATACAAATCAGAAAAATTGTTATTGTTAATCTCGATAGTGGCCGGGATATGAACTCAGGCTATCAAACCAGTCAGATGCCTCGGTAAGATACACAGGCAGCCATAGTAAATAAATGCGGCTCGTTGATAATTTTATAGCATAAAACTTTAATAAAAATTAGAAAAATTATTATTGTTGATCTCGATAGTGGTCGGGATATGAACTCAGGCCACTAAATCCTCTATAAGGTACACAGACAGCCGTTCTAAATAAATGCGGCTCGTCTATGATTTAATTCTGTAGCATTAAACTTTAAGACAACTCAGAAAAGTTATTATTGTTGATCCCGTTAGTGGCCGGGATATAAACTCAGGCTGCCAAATCAATCAGATTGGTCGGTAGGGTGCACAGGTGGCCATAGTAAATAAATGCGGCTCACTTAAATCCGCATTTTTGAAACTTTGTATTACCTGGAGGAAAAGATAAAAGGGAATTTAATAGACCGAAAATATAGAAGGGTTACGGGGTTAGTTGAAACCAATTCCATCCCTTAAAGAAGCCATGCAATACTACCAACTGCTCATCATGAGACTCAGAGGGAACCAAGACATAGAAGAAGAGATATTTTTTTTTTCCTTCTCGTTCTCATGAAAAATAGCGGAGTAGTAATTTGTAGGTGCAGCTAACTTCCGAGCATATACCAGTATCGGGCCAGTGGGGGGAATTAAAAGCTTCTTATCTTTCAAATGACAGCAAGCTCAAGTAACTAGTGTCACCTTTAAAGCACCAGCCTCTATCAAATTAATGTGACTACTCAACACCAGAGGCGCTGCAATATTGTACTTAAAATAAAAAAGAAAATACATTTTTTTTTAGTCTTCTGTCAGGAAGATTTCACATTTAATTAGCAGTCATGATTGCCCATTGGTAGTTCCTATAAAGTGGTGGCCTAAAATTAGTGTGACTACTCAACACCAGAGGCGCTGCAATATTGTAAAATATTATGAATTTGAAAACTAAATTTTCTATTGATCGTTTTCCAGGAAGATTTTACATTCATTTAGCAGTAATTATTTCCTAAGTGATACTTTTTATGAAGTGATGGCAGAATTTTTTTTTACATAAAATATTCAATTTGGTAGAAAACAAACAACCACAAAATGTTATTAATTACAGGAAAACTAAATGAATTAGGAGCGAGATTTTGAAATCAAATTTAAAATAAAACAGTCTTGATCAGAATTCAATTTATATTTTATTTTTTTTTTTCTGTTTTGCTCGCAACTGTAGTTGTTCAACTAAAGTGAACTTAATAACAATATAGAAAATTCATATAAATCATGGTTTGTAATCATTTGTTTTGAGTTTGAAAGGAGAAAAGAAAGTTTTTTTTCTGTATTTTTTTTCGCTTGTTTGTATTTGTCTTTTTTTAACGCGCAACAAATTCACATGAAACATTTGAACTCTTAAGAGACTTTACCACAAACCGCTTGTAATGAAATAAAAATGAAACAAGTTTTTGCTAAAAGATTTTCTTGAAAAGTTTGTTTTTTTCATTTTTAAAGTTAAAATGACATTTA
This sequence comes from Cistogaster globosa, assembly GCA_937654795.1. Taxonomy (NCBI): domain Eukaryota; kingdom Metazoa; phylum Arthropoda; class Insecta; order Diptera; family Tachinidae; genus Cistogaster; species Cistogaster globosa. The sequence goes on from OW569406.1 coordinate 8,236,191, forward strand.
GTTGCTTTTTTTTATTAAAGTTTGTAAATACAAAGCAACTTGTAGTTTTGGGTCTTTAAAATTTAAAGCTTTTTAAGCCATAAATTAATTATATGATTTAGTTTGGTGACTGCTCCTAAGCCAATGTAATGTGGGTTAATTTATAAACCGGTTTTTCAATGACTTTGACTTTAAACTTAAAAATTTTGTATTTTGTTTTTTTTTTTTTTTTTGTTGTTGTGTTTGTCTTTTTTATTTTGTTGATTTTATGGTTTCTTCTTTTAATTTTCTTTTACTTTTCTTTTTGCCTGACATTAAGAAGTTTTATTGCTTTTGTGTGTAACAAAAAATATGTGGCATTTTGTTGCACTTGTTTTTTTTTCAACAAAGTTTTGATATTAAGAACGATAAGTAAAAAAAATAATTCTGAAGAAGCAAGAAACTTAAATCAGTTAAGAAAGTCAAACTGAACAAGAAAAAGCAAAAAAAAAAAACTTTCTTTTTATGGCTGCTTTAAGTTGCCTGATGACAAAGTTGTGACGTGTTTAAGACATTTCTGTGTCGTGTTGATAACAAACAACGCAACATGTTGCTGTGATAAGAGAAAAAAAACAAATCTTAACTGACAATACCTTAAGTGGTAATAAAATAAACACACAGACAAACACAGAAAACACAAATAAGAAAATTCAATGAATTTTAAATATTTTATTCAATGAACTTCAAGCCACCGGTTATTGATTGAATTGATAAGAACATCAATAAAAAATTAGATTTTGTCAACACATTTACAATCACCATTCAAAAGAAAATATTGAAGTCTCTTTTACTGAATCAGGTCATTCATAGAAACAGGTTGAGAAGAGCATATCAATTATTGATTGACTTGTTCGTTAATAGTCCTTGGCTCTTGCTCCCAAAGAAGCAATAAAAATGTCATCAGTATACATCAACAAAAAATCTGCCTGTGGGGTTGGAGGTCTATCTGATATGAAGACATTACACAAAATTGTTCCCATTAGCGATCCTTGTGGCACTACCGCAAATATTAAGCTCTCATGAGAGAGGATATTTTCCAGTACGAACCCTAATTGCACGGTCCCTTAGAAAGCTATCAATCATACGGCAGATGCTCGTACCAAAGCCAGTACTCATGAATTTATAAATGAGATCTTTATGTCACACGGCATTAAAGGCCTTGGATAAATCCAAACCTTCTGCGATAGTAGGGCATCTTCTATTCAGACTCCTAGCAATAAAGTCCGTAGGTACAACAAGTGCTTGTGTCTTTGAAAGTCCGTTCCTAAACCCAAGTTGAAAATCTTTTAAAATGTCATTGTCAGTAATAACGTCATTGATCTTTGTGAGAAAACAATTTTCAAATAGCTTTTTAAAGGCCGATAATAGGGATATAGGCCTATAGCTTTCAATCTTATGAGGAATATTTTACGGTTTTATGGGAACCATCAGGGCAGTTTTCCATACTTTCGTACACTAACAAGAAACCGCCAAACTAGAATGTCCTTCTTCTTCAAAACAAAATCCGATGCCCTCAGCTTTAAAGCATTACCTTCTGCGACTTCATTAGTGCAACCAAGTAAGAAGAGCGCGCCCGACTGCAGATCAGTAGGTTGCATGATAAAAAAATACAATTTTCGTTTTTTTTCTTTTTTTTAACACAAAAACTTAATGGTAGGAGAGAATTTCTTATGCCGATTTATATGAACATGTGGTTATACATATATGATGGAGGGTATATAGAATATAGCACTCCTACTTATTCGACTTTTGCTTGTATTCCTGCAGCTGTTTTTTGTTTATGTTGAAAATTTGTGATTTTTCACCTAATACAGCAACCTTTTGCTTTGCTAAGCTAAGACAGCCATCATAAGCAAAATGTTTAACTTATTTTAAATATGAATTTTTAATTTTTTTTTTTAACTTTTGTTGTTTTTGAATATGTAAAATTTTATGCCGCAATTAATGTTTTCTTTGTCGTTAAAAAAAATCGTAGAAAATTATTAAATTATTTTTTTTTTTTTTTGCTTTAAGGTAAATTTTTTTTTTTACAACTCCTCATGTTTTCAAAAAATTCGATTTTTTTTATTTTTATTTTTAATTAATTTTTTTTATATTTTTATTTATTTATTATTTTTTTTTTTTTGATGATGAAATTAAAATTGTTTGCTGGGATTTCAAAATTTCTTAGTATCTTAAATCTTCATTGATCCATTTCGCTAATTTTTAAAACCAAAATTCATAAAACTTTATTGAATAGTTTCGATGGCAATAAACTTTAATTTAACCCAAGTGTTTTGTAGCTTTTCAAAAAAAAATTAACATTAAATAATTAAAAAACAAAAACAATAAAAAATAGAGAACATAAAAACAGTTCAGAGTCTAAAAATTTATGCCCCCTTAAAAATTCTTCTTCTTTATTGCCACCATAAAGATACTCTGAAATGTGTACATTCATTCAAATACTATTTTCTGGCTCAATGAACATAAATGTAACTGTAAAACAATAGATTAAAGATTTAAGATAACGACCTAGATTTCTTTTTACAGTTATTTAATGCTAAATAAATTAATTGCTTAAAAACACATAACCAAACACACACACATTTTTAGTCTATTCTATTAACTAATTTTTGTTTTTGTTCTCTTTATTGTTGTTTTGTTTGTTTAACACAAATGTGAAAAATTATTTTATAATTTTTTTTATTAGTAATTTTTTAAAGGAGAACAAACGCCTTGATGTAAGTATTGTTATTGTTTTTTATTTATTTTTATTCATTTAACATTTAACCATTTTAAACAAAAGCTAAATAAAAAATAAAAACAATATTTATAATGGCATTGTTAGTTCAAAATGTAAAGCGATACAGAAGATTTTAAATACTTTTATTTATTGCAACTGTTTCTGCTCTACTTTCTTTCTCTAGCAGCATTTATTTATTTTTACCATTGTTTGTGGCTTGAAAGGAAAACGAAAAAAGTAAAAAAAAGAAATTTTTGTATAAGAAAAACTTTTGCATTTTAAATGTAGAAAAATTTTATGCAAATTATTTTTTTTTTGTGTAAATCTTTTTTAAATTCAAACGGATTTACTAAAGTACTAAATGAGAATTATGAGGGCATTAAAGGTTTTATTTGTGGATAAATTTAAAAATTTTAGTAAGAACTTTTAAAATTAATTTGATAAAAATATTTTCATATCAAGAGGATTTTAAATAAAATTTACTAAAATTATTAATTGAAGTGTGAATATATTTTTACAAAACAAAAGACAATTTTTTTTTCTTTTTTTTTTTTTGTTAAAAAAAAAACAAATCTATTCCTTAAACAAGTAGTCTTCATGGCTTTTCTGCCAAAAGGCTGAAAGCGTATCCCCTTCTATACGTCTGTCTCAGGCTCATATTTCTAAGACTATTATGTTCACAGAAGGTTTACTATTACGGACGCTAATAAAATAAACTTAAAAAATTAAATTAAATTAAAAATTAAAGGGTAACCCAATTGCTGTATGACCTTATTTTTCAAACTGTTACAGACAGACTTATGAAATTGATACAACAAATAAAAATACTATGACCACTTTAAAAATAAAAAATTTTTTTAAAGGGTGAACCAATAGAACGCATAATTTTTATTAATATAATCTAACATTTAAGCCATAGCACACAGAAGTGTTAAATTAAAAAAAAAAATATAACAGAAATTTTAGAGGGTGCCCCATGCAAGAAATATTTGTTTCAATAAAATTCATTTTTTACTGGCAAACCTTTGAAATTCACTCAAAGTACGTAAAAATATCAGCAACTACAAATAAAGTATTTATTTAAAAAATAAAGGGTGTCCCCCATTGAACTCTCGTAAAAGACGAATTTAAATTTGTTTTAACAAAAGAAACAAAAACATTTCAATATTTGTATTATTAAACAAAAAGTAAAAAAAAAATCATAATTAAAGGGTGTCCCATACAAGATGTTATTTTTAAAATTATAAGTTAATCTTTTAAGCCTTAATAGGCAGGCCTTAGAACTTAACATAAACTTTGTGTTAATATGATAAATAAAAAAACAAAAATAAAATATTAAAGGGTGTCCCTATAGAAAACATAATTTTTATAAGCTTAAGCTAATGACTTTACTTGAAATAGACACAGAGTTTATTTTAATGATTTCCTTAATAATATGAAGTATGAAATGTAAATTTAGAAATTAGAGGGTGTTCCAATAAGAACGTCATGTGTTAACTTAAGAAGGTTGATTTAAGCCCTTTAGGAAAGCTTCTTAAATAAAAAACATAAAAAGTAGGTACAAGCACAAAAAGCAAAAATGAAAAATTAAAGGGTGTCCAAAAAGTGAACTTAATAATTTTTTTACAGGCTTATTTTTTAAACCGTAAGAAGATGATTTTAATTTTGTTTTAAATAAATAAAATAAAAAATTTTAAATTTAAAGGGTGACCCCTACAAGACATTATTTTAACACATATATTAGCTATCTTTTTTAGCCTTTACCGCTAAATCATAGCAAATTTACACAAATACAAGCATAAAAGGAAATTTTAAAATTAAAGGGTCTCCCTTCAGTACACAATATTTTAACGAACATTGCCTTATGATGTCCCACACAAAGTTTATTGAGCTATTTTAGCCCTTATAACGCTATAAATATTAAAAAATTAAATTAAAAATTAAAGGGTGTCCTTTAAGTCGACATGATTTTGTAAAAACGTTATCTAAAATTAACACAGGATTTTATTAAGCTTTTACCACTTAGAAAACAAAGATATTTTAATATTTTAAAAATTAAAGGGTGTCCCAAAAAAAATATTATTTTAATCAATATGGGGTTCTTAACCGTAACAACAAAATACCTAAATTTCTAATCACAAACAGTTAAATAAAAAACAAAATTAAAGGGTGACCCAAACAAAACGTGACTTTTACGTATTATGAGTCCAACTCACACTTGACAGACTCATTTTACAATCATACGATAAATGATTATGGAAACGTGACAGTAAATGATCAAAACTTAACTCATGCAGAAAACCTGGGAAAATAAAGCAAAATAGAAAATGTCTGTCTTAATAAGACTTTTATGAAAAAATATTCAAACAAAGTGTCTTTCAGTTAAACTGAGTTCTTTAGTTATTTACAGCTGAAAGCTTTAAATATGTTTTTTTTTAATTCAGTTATTTTATTTAAGTATTTTCAGCCGCAATTTAGTAAACAATTTCCATTTATTAGAATGCTAATATGATGTTTACTTTGTTTCCTCTTTTGCTTTAAATATTTAATTTGAATTTCAAAAATCATAGTGATTTAAAGCTATTTTGACGACAAGACAGCAACACAAACAAAAACATAAACAGCAAACCACCAACCACAATTGCTGCTGTGTATTATTACAGAAAAAAAAAACAAAAACAATTTAAGCGTTTATTCCTCTATTTCTTCTTCTTTTTTTTTTTCATTGGTACAATTGCAAATTCCTAGAAATCTGCCATAACTTCCATGGTATAGAGTGGACCTTCATTAGCATTAAACTAAACAAACCACGCATAAATGTTAAACTAAAGAGTTAAAAGAAAATTGCAGTTGAAATTGGAAATGAAAAACTAATATTGGGTTGCAACAAAACTTTTCAAGCTAAAGAAAGCAAAACCCCTAAAAGATTTTATTATGGATAAAAGTCTTTTGCTTGTACCCAATACTATGATGTGTTCAAATTATCATAAATAATTGTGTGTTGTTGGCCAGGAATCTTGGCAGCAAACAAAAAATGCTATGAGAATATTTGCTTCTTAGCAAATATTGCAAAAGATATTTTTTTTTCTTATTTTTTATACTTTTGTAAATTTCATAAAATTATGCGTAACGATAACATAAAAATCAATCAACGTTGTTTAGCTCAAACAAACAGGCAAATAAAGAAAAAATTTACAAAACAAAAGACTTAACAATACAAACATGCAGATGGAAGGAAGCTTTGCGCTTTACACAGAAAGATCTTGCAAAATATATTTTTAACGAGGCAAGACCTATTTTAAGGTCCTTAAAAAAATATAAAAAAAATTTAATAAGAGCTCATTTTAACTCAACTCAGTATGAAAAAAAAATAAAAATAAAAAAAGACCCAAAAAATACTTGTAGTAAAAAAGTAACATTTTTTAGTGCCTATAAAAGCTAAACTAACGCGCCACGTATTAAAACAAATAAAATCTGCAATACATTTTATATATTTTTTTTAGTACTTAGTAGTATTCTACTACTATTTGAAAAAATGTCTTTAAATTATAAATAACCAACGAAACTCGTAAAACTATTAATGTTATTTTTAAGTATCTTTATTATTTTTCTTTTTTGCTAATAAAAACACAATTAAAAAAAGGCAGATACTTACTACTTTTTTTAATACTACAAAAAACTTTTACAGTACTTTACAGTCTTTAAAAGTCATAGTCTACAAGTTAATCATAACCAAACAAGTTAAAAAAATTGTATATTTAAGTTTTAAAATATTGTACATTTACTACTTTTTTACTACCTTTTTAAACAGTGGACGCTTACGGTGTAAATTTTTTTAATCATACCTCCTAATTAATACAATAGCATATTATTTTTGAATAAAAATAAAAAGTCTTACTTAAGCCTTTTGGAAAATGTACAAATTATACTTTTTAAAAAATAGTACTTTTATTACTTTTTTTAAGAACAGAGCTCATGTTTTATAAAAAAAAAATATCAAAATTGGCCACAGTAGATATTTAAGGCTTTTAAATATTATTATAACAAGAAAAAGAATTTCAATTTAAAAAAAATAGTATTTCTACTACTTTTTTATTTGCTAAGCGTTTTAAAAAAAACTTTAAATTGAATTTGTTTCATATAGTAGTATTCCTACTACTTTTTAAAAAGCTTTAAAAATTATTTTTTTAATAATTTAAAAAATAGTAGTATTTCTACTACTTTTTAAAAAACTGTAAAAATAATTTTTTTTTTAAATATAAATAAAATGATAGTGTAACTTTAGAAAAAATGTAAGTTTCATTCATATTACTGCTTTTCAAAATAGGAGTATTCCTACTACTTCTTCTTTGATAATAATATAAGAGCTGTTTTAAAGAATGCATACAACCTTTTTGTAAAAATATAGGTTTTTGCTGCAATACTGCAACCTTAAAACTGTAGTACTTTTATTTATTTTTTTTAATTGTACTATTTTAAAATAGTAGTATGGCTCCTACTACTTTTTTAATAGTAATATAAAAAAGTCATTAAACCTGCTATAAAGAATTTCTAAAATGTTTTTGTAAAGATTTATGTTTTTAATACAACATTGCGACATTAAAATTGTAGTATTTCTACTACCTTTTTTAAAAACCTATTACATTTGACTTAGAAGTCTTAAATTTAGTTTTTAAAAACATTAGTTAAAATTCAAAGTTTTTAAAATAGTGATAATATCTTAAATTACATAAAGTATCGCCAAATTGTATATTAGAAAAAAAAGAATGAAAATATGAAACTTTTAAAAATGTGTATTTTAAAAAGTAGTATTTTTAGGCCAAAAAATCTGATCACTTACCGGTAATAATGTTAAGTATTTATTAAAATATAATTTTGTATATTAATTTTGCTTTTAAAAAAAAGTAGTATTTTTACTACTTTTTTAAATTAACCAAATTTTACTTTACACTTTAAAATCTTTAAATGTATGAAAATAGCTATCATTGCTTTATAAAAAAAACGATAACTTTGTTATAACATTTCGATAGCAAAAAAGGTAGTATTTTTAGTACTTTTTTTTAAAGATGTGAAATCCCCTTACAAGGCCTTTCAACTTAAATTGAGCTTATAAAATATAAAAACACAAAATTATTTTAAAAATTTTGCAATTTTACTACTTTTTTCTGAAATGTGCTTAAAGTTATTTTACACTTAAAAAAATTTCTAATAGTGGAGTAATTTTTTTTTTTCAATTGAACCAAAACTTTTTTGCTTTAAAATCTTTTTTTCTTAAAAAATTATTCATTCAGTTTGTCATAAATTATGAATTCAAGACAATATTTCAAGTGCTTCTTAATCTAGCGAACCTTTTTTTAACCCGGAAATTGTCATTCATGTTGTCTTTTGCAAACAAAACAAAACTTTTTTTATTATTTGCATTCAGATTATAATGCTGACCTGACTCAATAATAAATTAAAAATTTTTCAACTACAATCTTTTCTTCTGTCATTTAAATACTTTCGTGGCTTTAAAGTGTTTAACCAATGCTAAACAATTTTTCGTGTGGGGCATGACAGTGTTTGAATACATTCTTGAACACAACAACAATAACTTTAACAAACAAATATTTTTGTAAGACACAACAGAAATCAGCTAGAAACTTTTTTTTTACATATTTTACCCTAAACGTGTCTAGCATGACCAAAGATCTGTTTTTTTTTTTTTTTTTAAAGAAAGATGAATAACAGCCAGAGTATAAGAACATGAAATTTACACGATTTTTTAACAAAAAATATTTTTTTGGTTTTTAAAAGTAAAAGTAAACAACAAAACTAAAATGTAAGTCAAAGCAATAAAATCAAAAAAATGAAATCTAAAAAGAGAAAAACGAAATTAATTAAATTTACAAATGGAAAACGGGCATAAAAAAACTAACATCATGATTTCAACTGAAAACCCTTAAGCATATTGTGTTTTAGCTATTTGAAAAAACTTTTTTGCCAACTAGTTACACCAACCGTATCATTGCTAACATCAAATTTATCTGCCAACAAATTATAAAGTAAAACGAAAAAAAAACAATCTTTAGAAATTATGTGGAAGAAGAAAATTATTAGTTGAACTAAAAGTTCATGTTGGTATGCAACTGTTTTACATTTTTTTTTTTAAATACTTTTCTTGTTTCTTATACCTTTTTGTTGAATTTTCATGTTCCACCTCCTTTTTTAACACTTCACAGCAAAAAACACTGGTAAATGTTAGCAAGGGCAACAGCAGAAGCAACTAATTCTTAACATTATTTTAAAGTCATTGAACTATTTTTTTTTTGCCTCTAATAAAAAATTGATAGAAAAGAACAGATGTAAAATAAATTTCTAAAAAAAGAAAATTAACAATATATTTTAAAAGACTTAAGCAACACACTTGAAAGACAAATTATAAATAAGAAAACAGATAATATTTTTAAATACATACTTTACCACTATCAATAATAGAACACAAAATCCTTAATCCTTGTGATTAAGAATAAAGCAAAGCGCTTACAAAGTTTATACATTTTGTGGATAAAAAAGGTAGTATCTCCACTACTATTTTGAAAAAGGTCATCTCAAAAATATTTTCCAACACAAATAAAAAATTAAATAAACACTAATATTTAAAAATATTAAAGCAACTAACTTTTAATATCGCAAAAATTTTTTTTCAAAATAGTAGTAAATCTACTACTATTTTAAAAAGTGTCTAATGACTGTATCTTTTTAATAGCAATAAAATGCCGACTAAATCTTTAAAAGATCTGAAATAAAATATAAAAAAACTTAGTGTTTCTTTCTACTACTATTTAAAAATGAAGCCTCGTCAAAAAAAAAAAAAATAAATAAAAAAAAAATATATATGAAAAATCACAAGGATTTCTTGTAGTTGCTTAGTCAAAATTTTTCTAAGATACATAACTTTGTATTAAAAAGATAATAAATAACGTAGTATTTCTACTACTATTTTTAAAAACTAATTTCTGAAAATAAATTTTTTACTGGGAAAAAATTTTTACTAAATCTTTAAAGGATCTAAAAAAAACACTCTTTTATAACATAAAAATGTAGTGTTTCTACTACTATTTTTAAATGAAGCATTTTGAAAACAATTTTAAGATATTCATATAGTAAAAATAACTTTTAAACCTTAAAAGTGTCTTAAAAAAATACACTTCATATCCTAGAAAGCTCAAAAACGTAGTATTTTCTACTACTATTTTTTAGAAGGCCCTTTTGCAAGAAACTTTGTAATATTAATTAACTTGTACCTGATACTTGCTTATTTTTACTATATGACAATCTTAAAATTGTTTTTAGAAGTCTCCGATGTATAATTTTGTATTATAAAAGAGTATAAAAAAACGAAGTGTTTCTACTACTATTTTGGAAAACTGGCTCCTGACATGAAACTTTTTACGGCAAAAAAAGTGTTTACTAAATCTTAAAAAGATGTAAAAGGAAATATTATTTTATAACATAAAAAAGTAGTGTTTCTACTACCATTTTTAAATGGAGCATTTTGAAAACAATTTTAAAATGGTCATATAGTAAAAATAACTTTTGAGCCCTAAAATTTTCTTAAAGAAAATACACTTCATATCCTTGAAAACACAAAAAACGTAGTATTTTCTACTACTATTTTTTAGAAAGGCCTTTTGCAAGAAACTTTGTAATATTAATTAACTTGTACCTGATACTTGGCTATTTTTACTATATGACTATTTTAAAATTGTTTTTAGAAGTCTCCGATGTATAATTTTGTATTATAAAAGAGTATAAAAAAACGAAGCATTTCTACTACTATTTTGGAAAACTGGCTCCTGACATGAAACTTTTTACAGCAAAAAAATATTTACTAAATCTTTAAAAGATGTAAAAGGAAATATTATTTTATAACATAAAAAAGTAGTGTTTCTACTACCATTTTTAAATGGAGATTTTTAAAAACAACTTTAAAGTGGTCATATAGTAATAGTAGCTTTTGAACCTTAAAAGTGTCTTAAATAAAATGCACTTTACATCCTAGAAAACACTTTAAAAAAACGCAGCATTTTTACTACTAATTTTTATAAGGACCTTTTGCAAGAAACTTGCAACTTGTACCTGATACTTGGCCATTTTTACTATATGACTAATTTAAAATTGTTTTCAAAAGGCTTCAATATATAATTTTGTATTACAAAAGAGAATAAAAAAACGTAGTATTTCTACTACTATTTTGAAAACAAAACTAGCTTCTAAAAAAAACTTTTTATGAAAAGAAAATGTTTACTAAATCTTTAAAAGATCTAAAAGAAAACACACTTTTATATCATAAAAATGTTGTGTTTCTACTACTTTTTTTAAATGGAGCATTTTGAAAACAATTTTGAAATAGTCATATAGTAAAAATAAGTTTTGAGCCCTAAAAGTTTCTTAAAGAAAATACACTTCATATCCTTGAAAACACAAAAAAACGTAGTATTCATGCTACTATTTTTTAGAAGGGCCTTTTGCAAGAAACTTTGTAATATTAATTAACTTGTACCTAAAACTTGGTTATTTTTACTATATGACTATTTTAAAATTGCTTTCAAAATACTCCGATTTATAATTTTTTATTATAAAAGAGAATAAAAAAAGGTAGTATTTCTACTACTATTTTGGAAAATTGGCTCCTGACATGAAATTTTTTACAGCAAAAAAAATGTTTACTAAATCTTTAAAAGATGTAAAAGGAAATATTATTTTATAACATAAAAAAGTAGTGTTCCAGCTACCATTTTTATGGAGCATTTTGAAAATAATTTTAAAATGGTTATATAGTAAAAGTAACTTTTGAACCTTAAAAGTGTCTTAAATAAAATGCACTTTATATCCTACAAAACACTTTAAAAAAACGTAGCATTTTTACTACTATTTTTCAGAAGAGCCTTTTTCAAGAAAATTTGTAATATTAATTAATATTAATATTAATTTAAAATTGTTTTCAAAAGGCTTCGATATATAATTATGTATTATAAAAGAGAATAAAAAAACGTAGTATTTTTACTATTTTAAAAAACTAGGTTTTAAAAAGAAATTTTTTTACAGCAAAAAAATGTTTACTAAATCTTTAAGATCTAAAAGAAAACACTCTTTTATAACATAAAAATGTACTGTTTCTACTACCATTTTTAAATGGAGATTTTTAAAAAAAATTTAAAATAGTTATATAGTAAAAATAACTTTTGAACCTTAAAAGTGTCTTAAAGAAAATGCACTTTATATCCTAGAAAACACTTTAAAAAAAACGTAGTATTTTTACTACTATTTTTAAGAAGGCCATTTTGCGAAATTCTTTATATTAGCAAATCAACTGTATACTAATTAATGTACTTAAAGAAAAAAAAAAGACTTTTATTCCACAAAAAAAATAGTAGTTTTTCTACTACTATTTTTTAAAATTGTTTATTCAACACTACTAAAATCAACAGGAATTCTTCAAAGGATTAAAAAAAAATAATATGTTATATCATAAAAACTTACAAAGATAAAGGTAGTATTATTATATATATTATTATAATATAATATATTAATTTAAAAGAGTAGTATTTTTTGTAACTCTTTTTACATGCTGCAACGACTATAAAAAAAGGTTTGTGCTTTTAGCACATTAAAAAAATGTATCTAAGCTTAACTATTAAGTTTTATATAGTTGTTTATTTTATTGTTGTTGTTTTTTTTTTTTTTTTTGTGGTTCACAACGAACCTACGAAATGAAAAATAAACAAAAATTAACTTGTTCCAAACTTTTATTTTGTAAACATTAGAGTTCGTTTGGTAATAATTTCTCTTAATAAAAATTGTAGTATTTTTACTACTATTTTTTTTTTAAATTACCTCTAAAAATTTCGGCATAAAATACCCCATATACATTTTTATTTGTTGAATTATATTTTACAACCATAGATTTCAAATTTATTACCTCCTAAAATAATTATGTCTCATAAAATTAATGCACCAAAAAGTAGTATTTTCTAGGCTTTACAGAATTCTTAAAAAAATTAAAAAAGTTTACTCGTACTATTATTCTATCATCGTCTGTCCCACAAACTAAAATGTGGAGCAGCAAAAATTTTAAAGTGTGGATGGCAACAATTTCTGGAATATGTAGAAACAAATTAAAAGGAGAATTGAAAGAAGATTGTAGCAGAAAACTTGCTCTGTTTAATCTTAGTCAATTATTATCTTCTTATTCTTTATCTTCATAAAAACGTAGTTTTTTACTACCATTTTTTTTACGTCGTACATCATTTACTGCAAACGGAATTTTTGTAAATGTAAAATTTATGTTGTCAGTCTTGAAAGAAAATTTAATCAGTATAATATTTTGAATTAAAAATAGTAGTATTTTTACTACTTTTTTAAACTTTAAATTATTATTTTAAAAAAAATCTATAATTTGTTTTTAAAAGCAATTGCTTCAAATTTCCTAATTAAATTAAAAAATTTACATATTAATAGAAAAAAGTAGTAGTTTTACTATGTAAACTAGAGCTAAAAACTATAGCAGAATTTTAATTTGTATTTTTAATTCTTTAACAGTTATTTAGTTTTAATAAACAAATATTATTTTAAAAAGTAGTCGTATTAAAAAAGGTAGTATTTTAAAACTTACATATTTATAAAAAAAGTAGTATTTTTACTAATGTGAAATTAAGTTAAAAATTAAAGCGAAATTTTAATTTGTATTTTTAATTCTTAAACAGTAATTTAATTTTAATAACAAAAAAAATATTATAAAAAAGGTAGTATTTTTACTACATTACTTTTTCTAAAAGTATAAATATTTTTTTTTTCAACGTAAATCTATGATCTATAAATAGACCAAAATGTTAGATTTTTGTTTTCTAAAGAACTTTTTAACAAACTAAAAATCTTTACGTTCGAAAAGGTATACTACCCTACTACTTTTTATAAATTTTTTAATTAAAATTTTAATTTTAATACAATTTTTTTTTAATAATGATCTTTATTAATTATTGGCATTTTCAGTAAATAATTGTGCTTTTAAATAATTTTTTAGTAGTATATCTACTACTATTTTTTTAAAAAAGCTAAAAAAAAATATTTGCATTGTTTTAAAATCTTAAAGCTCCTTAAATAGATTTTTATTTAAGTTAATTTATTATTTATTATTTTACCTTACTTTTTTCTGAAAAAAAAATAAATTTTAATTTTTTTTTTTTTTTCTTAACAATAAATTTCCTTAAGTGGGTCATTTCAAATCAGGAATATTTTAGCACCTTTTAAGTCTTGTTTTATAAAAAAAAATCTATTCTGCCATTTTCAAAATAAAAACCTTTTGCTAACATTTTAAACAAAACTTAGCAAGAAAGAGAAAAAATCTATTGTCACAAGTGAAATTTAAATATTTTCTTAGGCAGCCACGAAAATGTGATGTAGATGACACTATCATGTTTATAAAGGAGGAAAAAAAAATTAGAGAAAAAAAATACAATAAAAGTAATACAAAAGCATATAACCATAAAGAAGGGCATGAACTTTTCATTTAACATTTGTAATATGTAGAGTAGACAAGAGGCAAAAATATTTCTTAAACGGTTGCAACAACAGCAATGGGAAAACTTTAATGGTTGAGTTAGTAAAAGCGGTAGAAACATTTTTTTTTTTTTTACAAAATCTTTAACATGGTTTCTGTTACTTGCAAATATTTGCTTCGTGGCAAGGTTTCTGTTTGACAATGGTTTTAAAGAATTGTTTAAAATTTCATCCTAAAGGAAGGCAACAACAACAAAGAACAAACAAAAATAGATGAAAATATTCGAGAAAAAAAGTTAATGGTCTAATACCATGGCGACTTGTTTATGGCTGTATGGTAACACTTAAATTTGTGTCGCGTGCAACAAACATTTGATATAAGTTATAAAATAACAACAGCAACAACAAAAGCTACAAAAAACAAAATTTTCACAATAACAAGATTTGAAAAAAAGCAAGTTTTTCTCAACAGTTAAAACGAAATTTTTGAAACATTAGAAGTATCAAGTTTCTGGCTTAAGTCTTTTGTTTTGCATATTGACCATTTTTTTACTTTAACACAAAGAGCAGCATGAAAAAGTATTGCTTCAAATATTTTTCTATTCTTGGGAAAAGTATTTGCAAGAAATTGCATGTTGCTTAACTCTTTTGTTTGTTGTAACAAAGAAACGAATGGAAATTTTAAAGGTTCTCGTTTGATTTAAAGAAAATAATTTTATCTACACTTTTTATTTATCCAAGAAATCTTAAGGTTTTAAGTTATAAAAACTTGTGATTTCACTACTTAATAGTATTAAAAAAATACTACTTTTTTATAAAAAGTAATATTTTTAATAAAAATTTAATGATTAATATTAAATTTTGTATATTTAAAACATA
This sequence comes from Cistogaster globosa, assembly GCA_937654795.1. Classification (NCBI taxonomy): domain Eukaryota; kingdom Metazoa; phylum Arthropoda; class Insecta; order Diptera; family Tachinidae; genus Cistogaster; species Cistogaster globosa. Next base: position 8,251,351 of record OW569406.1, read on the forward strand.
TTTTTTAGTTATAAATTACATTTTGAAAACTTTTCGAAAAAGTAGTAGATTTACTACTATTTTTTTAATTTTACTTAAAATTTGGTATGGAAATGTTACTACTCTTTGAAACAAAATCTATTAAAAATCTTGTTTTGTTAGTAACCAAGGTTTCCATGAAAACGACTTTATATAACAAAAATATTTTTTGTACTTTTTTTATACATTTTATAAAACAGTCTTTTTGTAACATTTAGTAAAAATACTTCAATTTTGAGAAAAAAAATTACATAATTTTTTGTTGTATGTTATCTCTTTTTATTTTAAGATAAATTGTCTAACGGTTAATAAAAATTTCTTACTTATTCAAATTTTTTTAAAAAAGTATTAAAAGTACTACCTTTTTGTTCAATAATTTTTAGTACTTTAGTGAAAGAATTTACATACTAAAGTATCCGTTATTTGAAATTTCTGGTGGTTTAGAAAAATTTTATAATTTTTCCAAAAAGTAGTAAATATACTACTTTTTTTTAGTTTTTTAGTATATAATTTTAAAATTAAAAACTACTAAGAAAAGAGTAAAAATAAAAACTATTTCGGTTGTTATGTACAAATTTTCTTCTCTCAAAAAACGTAGTAAATATACTACTTTTTTTAAAAGGAGTATTTGTAATATTTTTGTTATTGTTCTTTTAACTTTAGGTTATAAAGCAACCATTTTCATGTTGACCGGGATCTAAAGTAAAACTTCTGTCGAAAAAGTAGTAAAAAAAAGTAGCTGCTTTAAAAGAATATTTTCTTGAAATACAATTTCTAAATACAAAACTGAGGAGTTAATATTTTAAGATTTTTTGACTTATTTTGTAAAGTTTTTTTATTAAATTTCTGTGGTTATTTAGATGGTATTTCCTACCATGTGTTAAGAAAATACTACCTTTTTGAAATAAAAATATTAATTTTTTAATTAAATTTTAAAATCGTAACATAAAATTGGCAATTTTAAGATTTTTGTAAGTTTTAATCATTTTAAGTACTTTTTAGAAAATAGTACTAAAAATACTACCTTTTTTAAATGCATTTTTTTATTAAAAAACTTTTTACGTATGCTAACAGGCTTAGTATGAATTTAAATTTTATAACTTTTTTAGTTGTCTGGATACTATTTTTTTTAAGTAAGGAAATGACGGTAAAAAAAGTATAAACAAAATACTACTTTTTTATTATCAAAAGTTGTTTGTTATAAAAAAATACCATTTTAAAGGCATAATTTAAGATTTTTAATTTTACGTTTTTTATGATTTTTAAGCATATTACTACTTTTTTCAAAGTGTAGTAAAATACTACTATTTTTGTAAAATTAGTTTTTATGGTAAATACTATTTTTAAATAGTGCATAGAAAATAAAAGTCATTTTTAACTGTTTATGTACTGCTTTAAAAAGTAGTAAGGATACTACTATTTGTAATTTAAGATTCATGTTGCTGCAGTTTATTTTAAAACAATTTTTTTATAATGTTACAGTTAAATGAGTTGTGTGCTAAAATATTGCTTAATAATTTTTAGTTCTACTACTATTTTTTTATTCAAATTTTTAATATATTAAATTTCTTTTATTCTTTTTTTCAGCGATTTTAATTAACATTTTATTTATTTTATTGAACTGACACAATTTTTTTTAAAGTTCCATTGCCTTATAAACACAATTATCTAAAGACAATTATTTTTTCTTTTTGTAGTTTTCGTTTCTTAAGCTTTTTTTGTTATTTCTAGTACTTTTTATGGGTTTTGATCAATTGTTGTTTTTGTTATTTCATTTTAGCATTAACAATATTAAAATTTTAACACGTAGCATTTTAGCATAAAATGTTGAAAGAGCTGATGGTGGTGGTGCTAATGACACTTTAACAAATCAACGCACGCATTATGGTTCAAATAAGAAATAAAATAATATAAAACGTAATAATGGTGTATTAATGATTGAAGCCTAATAATGCCTTTTTACTCATACATACATACATACATACATACATACATACATACATACATACATACATACATATATAAGTGTAAATGAATTGGCAAGCAATCAATTACAAAAAATTTTCAAATAGAATTTTTATGAAGAGGAAATTAAATTCAGACAAGTCATGACAGCAGTTTGATATTGAAAAGCTACACCCTAGAGAAAGGCTGACTTTAGAAGAAATGAATTTAATGCCAAGTAAATTTTTATTTGACAGTTGAGGATAAAAGTTTTTTTTAAAAGAAAATTTTTCAAAAGTTTCTTTAACTTCATCAAGTTTGTTGCTTAAGTCTTTCGTTTCTATTTCTTTTAAGCAAAATTTCAATTTATTTTCCATTGTGTCGTTTTCTATAAAAATCACCATCAATTAAATCTTTTTTTTTTTTATCACATATTTTTCTTGCTTTAATTTTCTTTTAAAAATAAATACTCAACGTTCTTTTAAACTTGTGCTAGAAACCTTAATCAATAGCTTAAAATTATGCTACATTTTTTATAAAATGTTTTTCTCTATAGTTTCCTACGTTTTTTATAGTTTGTATCGGTAACTTAATATTAAATTGATACAACTGTTATATAATCTGAATTATATGTGCAATTACGTTTTACATGAAACCAGGCAGGCATACATACAGCTTTTTAAATGATTTTTATGTTAATTGCTTTTTAAAAATAAAAAAAATTAAAAAACAGTAACACAAAAAGAGCACATATGTGCTTTTATCTCGAAGACATAAAAGAAAAGCTGGCAAAATAGTGTTCAAATGATACAAGAGGCTGTTATTGTTGTAGCTTGTTTTATGCCTGCTTGTGGTTTAGAAATAAAGAAAGTAGCGACAATGAAAATTTAACCCATTCTAAGCAGAAAAAAGAAAAAAAGTACATTGAAAAATAACGATTTTTTTACTACTCCAAACGTAGTCAAAAAGTACTTTTTTAAAAGAAAAGTGAAAACCAAAATTAATTGATTCCGCTTTAAACTAAAAGGCTTACATCAAAAATACTGTATTAAGGATTTTTGAAATTATTTTAAAAAAGTAGTAAAAATACTACATTTTTATTAAACAAAACTATTAATGCTACTATACTCTTAGGTTATAATGTAATACATAAAGCATTATTTTTTTTTTTTTTGTATTTTTGTTTTTGGGATTTTAGGCAACTTTTTCAAAAGGGTAGTAAAAAAATAGTACCTTTTTAATAAGAAAAATATTAAAACCACCTTACTCTTATGTAACAAGGTATAACGAGCATAATATTTTTACTGTAAATTTAAAGTTTTTTTTCAAAATAGTAGTAAAAATACTCCTTTTTAATTAAAGTATATATTTATAATTATAGCACTAGATTATTTAAAAAACTAACAACCTTAATAATCACCTTTAAATATCTTTTCAAAAATAATAGTATGTAAAATTAAAAAGGCGCAACATTAAAAGGTACTAAAAGTACTATTTTGAAATAAAAAAAATACTAAAACTATAAAAGCAAGAAATAACAATGAATCTAATATTTTTTCTAATTATTTTTATAGCAGATTACAACATACATGAACGCACCGAAAATAGTAGTAAATAATTACTACTAAAATATTGTCAACAATATATTTACATAAAAAGAAAAATATAAAAACTCTTGACAAAAGACAACAATACTCTGCGGTAGTAAAAAAATACAACTTTTTCTAAGAAAAGTATGTTAATGATTTTACACAATTTTTAAAAAAATTTTTCTTATTTTATTATAATTTTTTTACGCCTTTTTTCTATGGTACATAATCAGCAAATACATACTTTTAATTTTGTTTTCTTTGTTAAAAGCCGCTACTTGCAACTTGTTTGCAATATAAAGCTTAAATTTTGTTATTAACTGTCAAATATTTTTATATAATGTAGAATTTCCTTTACAGAACTTGTTGTATAGCAACAAAAAGTACTAAAAATACTACTTTTTCCAAAAAAAATTTAAACTAAACCTTATCTTATCTTAATTTATGTTTAAGTAATATATTTTATTTTATTTGTTTGCTATTTGGAAAAAAATCTAAAAATTAATACTACTTTTTTATACAAAAAAAATACTACTTTTTTTAAAAAAGAATAAATTTTTATAAACTTAAAACTTTTATAAAAAACTAATGAAAAAAGCTACTACTTTAAAAATATTTAGTTTTCAAGAACAATTTTAACCCTAAAAAAATATAAAAAATACTACCTTTTTTACAAAACTAAATTTTTTTATTTTTAAAAAAGTTTTAAAAACCTATAGCAAAAGAATACTAAAATTAATGCTTTTTTATTCAATTTTTTTCATTAAAACAGTTTGATATCCCTTTATAAAAAAGTAGTAATAATACTCCCTTTTTAAAAAAAAATTTTAAACTCAATAATTTTAAGTTCTTTGGTTAAGGGTTATTAGCCAAAATTAATCTGCCACCATTTTGAAAAAGTAGTTAAAAACCTACGTTTTTAAAAGAGGAATATTTTAAGTCTTTTTTATAAATAACAACAAAGATTTTTATTATTTAAACGTTTCTTTTTCCTTGTTGCAAGTGTTTTCTGTTTTGTTATGACTTACGTTTTAAGACCAATATATACACCTTATACGACTTTTTGTTGAAGGAATAATCGAAATAATAGTAGTAAAATTTTTTATTAAAAAACAGGCAGGTAAACTTTGTTATTTAAAAAGTAAAAATACTTTCATTTAAAACATTTGCTTACAAATGCATGCACAATTACTTTTTTTTTAAAGTAGTAAAAATACTACTTTTTAAAAAATCAAATAGTTAAGTTATTTTAACACATTAGCTGCGTTTTTAAAACTTTTTAATTGTAAAATATATTTTATTATGTTTTCATAAAGTAGTAAAAATACTACCTTTTATAAAACATAAAAATTTTTAATTTATAGATCTTTTCGTAAGAGCAAGAAACAATAAAAGGTGCCTTGTTTAATACTTATAGTTGGAAAGCTCTATTTAAGTTTATAAAAAAAAGTATTAAAAATACTACTCTTCTTAAAAATTAATTTTACGTATATAAGTTGTGGTATAAAAACAAATTTCAACAAAAGGATGTAAAGCAATATTTGTTACTTTTAAAAATAAGGAGTAAATATAATACCTTTTATAATACTACCTTTTCGAAAAAATAAAAAAAATAATACTTGTATCAGCATTTAAAAAATTAAACAAAAGTAATAACTTAACGCTTTTTGAAAAGAGTAAAACATTTCTAACATTAAAAAAAAGTACTTTTAAAATAGTACTTTTTTAAATTCAGTGATTCTTGTTTTTAGTGGGTTAAAGTATTTATGTATCTTTTTCTTAAAATTATTTTGCTCTAGAGTCTGCTTTAAAGATGGTTATAAATCTGCCGTTAGTTGGCCTAAATCTTATAAAATCATTTGTTTAAATACTCTCGTATTTACTTAACAATTGTGGTTTTAAAACAAGTATTTTCTTAAAATACATTTTCTCATAGCAAAATAAGAAAAAGAGCAAAATAAGAAAAAATTTAGCTTGAGAGAAATTTAAAACAAAAAAAGAACAAATGTCCTCTCTGCTTTTGATTTTAATCATCTTAAAACTATTTAAAGTTAATTTCTATTTATTATGAGAAAAAACAAGATCTTGCATGTTTTAATTCTATTAATTATTTTTTTTTTCTTTTATTATTATTTTAAATATTTTCTCATTCACACATAACAATTTGTAAACGAACTTAAACAACAATCACAACTTTACCCGCAACCTTCTCAACTTGAGAAAAAGAATAATTTTTTGTTTGAAAGCATAATAACGTCAAGCGTATAAAACTCATTAAACACTTAAGGAAAATGAAAAAAAAAAACTGGCAGTATTTGCCATTCGCAGCTTAAAACTTTGCATTATGATTAATTGAATTTTCTTTTACTTTGAATTTTTTCTCTTTAATAATTCCTGTTATAACATGCAATGTTTTGCTATAATTTTTCTTTTTCTAGATAATAAAGCGATAAAAAATACGGTTTTAAAGCCGAATACTAGAAAAAATGGCTGGAGTTAAGCTATGAAATTAAAATGATAAATTCTGAGAAATTAGAAAAAAATTGTGTATTTCTAATTTTGTTGATAAAACTTTAATAAATGTAAACAGCGAATAAAAAAAATGGTTAAAAAAGTATAAAATATGGGTCAGTATATAATTTTTTGTTCTACAAAAACAAAACATCACAATCAAACTTAAGTAATTAGAATGGTCAGTTAGTAGCAAAAACTTAACGAAAAGTAAATGCGTATCAAAAAATTGCATTCAAAAACAAATTAAGCCACTGTATAGAAAGTAGTAAAAATACTACTATTTTTAAAACAAACAAAAAACACAATTGTACTTTAAAAACCTAAAGTGTTGGTTGGCGTTGTAGTTTTAGAATTACTTTACTACTATTTACAAAAAAAAGGTAGTAAAAAATACTACTATTTTAAAAATAGCAAAAAACAAAGTTATATAGTATTTTCCTACAACAATTACTTTAACAAGTTTTAATTGGTGTATTTTTTAAATAATTTTAAAAAGTAGTAAAAATACTACTTTTTTAAAAGAAAACATTTGGCTTATTTTAACTTTTTAAAGCCACAAGAAACTTTTAAACTCGAGAGTATTAAATATTCTTTGAATCTGAAATTTATGTGTTTACTTAAAACGTATTAAATTACTACCTTTTTAAAAGTACAATAAACACCACCTTAATTTGAACTTCTTTTTCAAAACAAACAAACAAGCAAAATTAAAATAATACAATTTCTGTTAAAAAAATTTTCAAAGGAAATTTTAAAAATGGTAGTAAAAATGCTACCTTTTTGAAATCAACAAAACAGAAATTGATTTTTGTGAAAAAAAATGCTTTTGAAACTAGAAGAACAGTTTATTAAATAATGTTTGAGTGAACATGCTTACGTTTTAAAACTATTAACTTTAATGAGTGTTAATGCACAAGCTTAAAATTTAATTTTCTGAAAAAATTTTGTTTTTCAAGCAACTTTTATAAAAGAAAGTTATTAAAAATACTCCCTTTTTAAACCAAATTAATTACAGCTATTATGTCGTTTAATGGTGAAATTAATATTTTGAGTTTAATAATGGAACAATACAAATGTAAAATTTTAAATTTGAAGATTTTGTGTTGACTTTAATTTTAAAACATACTTTTTTTAAGTAGTAAAAATACTACTAAAAAAGCTGTACTCTGTAATATTACTATATACTAAAAGTTTACTATATACACCACATTGCTGATCAAAACCACATAAATACTTTTTAGTACTCTTTAAAAAGTAGTGAAAATACTACCTTTTTTTCTTGTATAAAAAGTTCCTTAAAATACATTTTTAACAGAATTTTACCACCTTCTTTTTTTTATTGTTACAACCATCATTTTTATAAGTACTTTGTTGCTTTAGTAGTAAGATTACTCCTTTTTTAAAACATACTTATTTTTTATGTAATAAAAATACTACTAAAAAAGTTATACTCTCCTAAATATTTTTCATATATTAATAGCTTACTATATAGACTACATTACCAAACAAAAGCCTTTTGCATTTTAAAGTACTTTTTAAAAAGTAGTGAAAATACTACATTTTTATGTAAAAAAAAATTATCTAAAATACTTTTTTACCAGAATTGTATCGCTGTGTTCTATTGTTTTTGATTATCATAAGTTTTTTTTTTATTTAGTATTAAAAATACTACTTTTTGCAATTAAAAATTTTTTTGATCTCTTTTCCTATCACTTAAATGCTTTTGTAAATATGTTTTAAAAAAAGTAGTCAAAATACTACTTTTTTACATTGCAAAAATAGTAAGTTTTTTTTTTTTAATTTTTATAAAAGAAATTTAACATTTTGTTATACCCTTCACCACAAAAAGTAGAAAAAGGTTTTATCTAAGTTTGTTAGCCTGTTTGGGTACTTATTTATAGCAAAGTCGATTGAGCGATGTCCGTCCGTCCGTCCGTGTTAGTGTTGAAATAAACTTTTCCAAGACACTAGACAAGTTACAAAAAATTTAAATACACCAATCGAGAATTATATTAAAAATCAGTAAGATCGGTCCATGTCCCTCGAGGCAATGGGCTTAATAACACGCCTGCCTTTAATTTTTCCATATCATTTTAAACATTAAAGTAACTCAAATAAAAAAAAAAGTATGAAGCGATAGAGGATAAAAAGATAAGAAAAACACATCAAGTGAAATTTGATGCTCGTCCATATTTTCCGAATAATGGGCCTTTGAAATTTTCATAAAATAGTTCGATTGTCAATATGGTCAATATGGGTATCATTTAAAAGCTTTTAAAGAAATCTTTTAGAAAATACTAACATTTTTTTAAAAATGCTTAACCCATTAAGAACCGATTATAAATTTGTATTTATCAAGTTTCAAATTTATTTTAAGTTTTTTAGGCGTTTCAGGAAGTCTTAAGAAACTGTTTCCTCTTTAATTTTTTCTATGATATTTTTCAACTTCATTGACTTTCTTAAATTATCTTTAGTTTTATTTCTTTTCCCTATTATAAAATCTTGGGTTATTTTTTTAGTATTTTTTTAAGACGCTACTCTTTCCGTTAGTCTTTATTGCTTAACTATAATTAATAGTTTTTCATTTTTACCTTATAATTATGGTCATTTATTTATTTATTATTATTTTTTTTTTCTTAATTCTTATTCTCTTTCTAAACATGTTTTATTTCTTAATAAAGATGATCTTTTTATTATTAAACAAGCTAATGTTTTTCAAATTCTAAAATTGCAAAATGTTCTCATTTTTCTTCATTTTTATAGTGCACACACACAGCCATCGTCCTTAAAGTCATAGTTTTATAACAATCATAGATATTTTTCTAATGCCTTCATATACTCGTTTCCATTTAACTTTAAAGTATTTCCTGATTATCTTGGCCGTAGAGTAGGATTGAACAAAAACAAATTTAAAAAAGTTATTTTGAAGATGTTTTTGTTTAGTTGTTTGCCTGCCTTGAAAGTTGTGTTGATACCCCAGCAAAGTCAAATGCCTGGTGGCTGGTGGCTGGTATATTGTAACAGCTTGGACAAGCTTTATATATAATTGCCACAAAACATGCAACTTATAAGAAAAAAAATTCTTAAAAAAAAACGAATATTTTTTGCTTCAATTTCACTTAAATCAAGAGCTTTAAAACAGTGAAATCGTTCACGCAAAAGTTAGAAAAAAAATTATTTTTTTTTTTTTTTGTTTGTTAAGTTGAACTCAATTAATTTTATTTTACCTGCTCTGCCTGCTAAAAAAAAAATTATGAAATTTATAAATGTTTGTGCTTAAAAAGACTAAAAAAAATTGTAGATTTTAGTGACTGCTTTCACTTTAGCAAAAAAAAATTTTAGATTTTTGTCTTTTAATAATGAAGAACATTTTCATGATTTCCGCGTGGTTTAGCAACAACATTTCACTTCTATTTAACCTAAAGCGATTAATATAAAACATATTTCATTCGATGAGAAAAAGAAAAAGAAACAGAATTTAACACATTTTAGCAACTTAAAACCCATAATGAATGTCAGTTTTCATAAAAAAAATTCTTCTATTGTGAGAGAAAAATAAAAGAAAAAGAAAATTGTTTTGCATAAAATGGATAAGATTATTAAGAAGTAGGAGGTGTTTCTTTAATGTCTAAAAAGAAAGAGATGAGTGTGTGTGTGTGTGTGTGTGTGTGTGTGTGTGTGTGTGTGTGTGATAAAGTAAATTTAGTTATTAAAATAAAAAAAAAAAAAAATTAAAACCTTGAAATTAAATAAAAACGTAATCAAAAATAATTAGCGCAGAATGAATCAAAGTGAACATAATTTTGTAATTAATTTTTTCTTATATAACTTTTTCAATAAAAAAAGAATAAAATTTATTATTCGAAACTTTCCTAATAATTAAAATATTTTCCCATAACGTCAACACAAAAAGAATTTTTTCATGCAAAATAAAAATTTTTCAAATTATTATTTTACTCCTTTTTTTTATGTTACCAAAATGTTTTTTTTTTTATTTTACATCATATAACATGATATTTTTAACTGTAAAATAACCATTTTTAATGAAAAAAAATTAAGTAGTATTTTTACCACTTATTTCAAAAAGTAGTAGATTTACTACTTTTTGGAAAAGGTTAAAAAAAATTTCTTTCGTTAAAATTCTACTAACAAATGTTTGCTTGCGAACAAACAAAATAATTAGCAAATAATATTTTAATATAAAAAAAGTAGTAGATCAACTACATTTATTAAAACAGCAGTAAATTGAAATTAAATAAATAGAGCTCAAAAGGTTTGTTTTTATAAAAAAAACAAATACAAAAAATTGTGTCGTATTTAGAGTTAAATAAAAAAAGTAGTATTTTTACTACCTTTACAAAAAATCAATTTTTTCTTTTTTAGAAAAATATTTTTTAGTTGTTTCTTTTAAACATTCTAAAGCAGCTATAATCTTAAATAAATAATTAACTAAAAGTAAAAAAAAAATTACAAATTCAATTTTAAATATTAAAGCCAAAAAAGTAGTATTTTTATTACTCCTTACAGTAATTTGATTTATTTAAAATTTTAGTTGATATAAGAAAAATTATTTGATAAAAATTAATTGTTAATTGCTGGAACTAAATATTTTAATATTTCTACTACCTTTTTTTAAAAAAAGGCGCAAATTTTAATTTTTAGCCTTAAATGTTAAAATATATAAATAAATTTATCCTTTTAGTAAAATTTTGAAATAAATACTTATTAAACATCCATTTAATAATTTTTTATTTTACTACCTATTTGGTAATAATGTCTGGTTTTTAATTGGCCTTAAGGCTTTAAACTATGTAATTTAGAATGTTTGTTTTTTTATGAAATATTAAAATTTAAAGAAAAATTTACTTTTTTAAAAGGTAGTATTTTTACTACTTTTTTCTAAATTGGTATTAAGTTACTTATAAAAATTATGAAAATTACGCTCATAAGAGCTACATTTAAAAAAAGATCTCATTTAAATTTATGTAATAATTTAAAAGCGCAATATAAAAGAAAAAGTAAAAAATTTAAACCAAATGCCCACTATTAAGCAAATTAAAAAGTTTTACTCTCAATAATAAATTAAATGTTTTTGCTGAAAATTCAACTATAAATTTTAATTAATTTTTTATTTTATTACAGATAAATATCAGCTGCTTGTTGGAATAATTTTTAAAGTAAAACCATTAAATTCAGGTATTTATTGTGGAAAATCAAAATTTATCTTTCTGTGATTATTTCATCAACGAAAAATTTATGAATTTAGTACTTTTTTTATTGACTCAAGTTGTGTTTTAAACAACAAATTATATAGATAAAAAGCTAAAACACTAAATATGGACATAATTAAATTTATTTACAATACGAGTAACGAATGGAGCAAATAAAAATTATTGGTTAAAAAGATTTTAACAACTTTTTTACTTTTTAGGTACTTAAAATAAAAAGTACTAAATTAAATATTAATTTTTTAAAAAGGAAAGAACGCAAAAATTAAAAAATTTTAATATTAGATTGATATTAGATTGTTGTTAAAGATATATTTATTCGAAATTTTCTCGTCAAATTAGAGCAAAATAATTTTTAAACAAGTAAAAAAGAGCAAAAACTTTAACTCTAAAAAAGGTAGTATTTTTAATACTAATTTTTAAAAGGCTTGAATTTCATCATAAAATTATAAACTTAGTGTCGTCAAATGCTTCTACTGCAAAAAAATGTTCAGTTTAAAATAGTAGTATTTATACTACCTTTTGAAAAAAAGTATTTAGTATAAAAATTATGAAATAAAATTGTTTAATTTTCAAAAAGAAAATATTTTTTTTAATTAAGTATTATTTTTATTATTTTTTTAAAAACTAAAGATTCAAATTATATACTTTTTTTTAAAAGGTATTAATTTTACTACTTTTTTGATAATTTCTAAAAATAAAATAATTTTTAAAAGAATAGTAAAATAAATTATCTTATTACGATAAAATGTGTCACTCTACTAAAAGGTAGTATTTTTGCTCCTTTTTAAAATTATTTAAATTAGAGTTAAGTTGTAGTTAATAGCCAAAATTTATTAGTATAATGGTATTAAATGTTAAAAAATATATATGTTTGGTAATAAGCTTATATCAAAATATAATAGTTTTACTACTTTTTATAAAAAAATCCTAATAAGAATTGCTAAACTGCAAAAATATGTTAAAAAAAAACTGCTTTATTACTACATTTTTACATACTTTTTTGTTTTATACCTACAGCTAAGTATCATAAATCAGTACTTTGCAGTATATATTTTCAAAATGAAAAATATATAATTAGCATATTTACAAAATAGTAGTATATTTGCTACCTAGTAGCAAAAAATTTTAAGCTGAGTCGCTTGCATAAAGGCGCTAAAAACAAATATTCCAGAATTCTGATTTTTAAGGGAAACATAATTATACTTATTTTTTTTTTAGAGAAAGGTAGTATTTTTGTTACTATTTTTGAAAAATTTAGAAAGTACCTTTTTTAAAATCAATTTTACATGAAAAGTTATGAAGTTAAAAGTCCTACATAGTTTTTTACAAAGAAAATAGAATAATTTATAATTTGCTTTTTTTAATTTAGTAGTATTTTTACTACTTTTCTTAAAATAAAGGAGATTAAGCCTTTCAGCTGAAAATCGTATATGTAATATTTGGCTATTTAATTTTTTATAAAATAATCATATAAAATTTTTCACTTAAAAAAAGGTATGTTTTTACTACTTTTTTTCTGTTTTTGTAAAAAAATTTGTAAGATATATTTTATATAGTTCCTTTGTCCAAGCTACAAAAAAACAAAAATTTCAAGGTATTAATACATTTTATGTAAAAGTAGTAGTTTTACTACTAATTTTAAAGTTACTACTATTTTGTAGGAAATCTTTTGTTGGAGCTATCTTCAGTTACATATGAAGAGCGCTCATAATTTTAATGTCTTCTATCAATTAGGGGTTTTTGATTTTCTTTTTTTTTTTATTCATCTCTTATTTATTCTAGTTTTTCAAATATTTTTCAACAATGACAGTTTGTGCTAAAATCAAATACATTTAAACCTGTAACTTATAAATACTTCTAGATAATAAAGCACAACATTTTGAAACAGGTTGTAAAACAAAAAGCACACAAGATTAAAACTAGAAAAATAATGATGGCAATAAATAAAAAATAAACAAATCAAAGAAAATCTAGCAGCTTCATTTAACGAAATGGAGGTAATGATACAACCAGCACAAACTAAAAAAATCCAAATCTGAATTCTATTTGTAGAAAGCGGTTATATTTTTAACTTTAAACAGATTTTAAACTTCAGCAGTATGACTACGAAGTCAAATTAATAATGACACCAAATAGGCAACGTTTTGTGATGTAAGATGTGCATCGAAGTTGTTGTTGTTTGTTTTATGTGTCTTTTTAATATAAACAATTAAAAGAGTCATAAATTTAAAAAAAATAATAATGTTGTAGATTGAGTAGAAAAGTCACGGTTAGAAATTAAAAATAGACCTGTTTTAAAAAATAAATTAGAAAAAGAGAAGAGATAAAAATAAAGTTACTCGAAGTATTCCAGCAAAAGTATTTTTAATTCTCAATTTTTAAAACAAATTTGTGTTTTATCTCATTTTTTTAATAAGCTGTTAATCATTAATTTTAAACTAACAATTAAAAATTTAGTGCTAAAAAAGTAGTATTTTTTTACTTTTTAAAGCTATTTCTTTAAAATTTGTAGCTAAAATTAAATGCTACTTGATAAACACCCTAGAATAAATTTTTTAATATAAAAAATGTAAAAAAGTGTAATTCCTTTAAATTTAAGAAAGGTAGTATTTTTACTACTTTTTTTCAAAAAGGTATTTAGTAGTAATTCACAATTTAATATTATAAATCTAGTATTTTTATACAATCCTTATAAAAGAAAAAATTGATTAGTTGGTAACAAAATTAAAAATACTACTTTTTTTAAATATATTTATTGGCAGTTTATGGCTTAAATTAGTTAAAATGATGATAATAAATGATACTTACTAAAAACCACAAAATATATTTTTTAATAAAAAAAAAGGATAAATAAATAAAAACTTTGAATTTAAAAAAGGTAGTATTACTACTACTTATATCAAAAAGGTATTTAGTAGGAATTCAAAACTAGAAATTTTAAAACAATCTAAAAGTTTTTAAACAATCGTTATTAAAGAAAAAACTTTTTAGGCATTTTTTATAAAATATTAGTATTTTTACTACCTTTTAGAAAGTATTTCTAAATAATGATAGTCATATTGCCAAAAAAATTTTTTTTTCCAAAAAGGTAGTAATTTAATAACTTTTTTCAAGAGGTATTTTTGTCAATTAATTTTTTTTTTTTTTTTCTTAAAAAGTACTATTTTCACTACCTTTTAGAAATAATGTTTAAACAAAAAATGCTCATAAAATAAAAATAGCAGACTAGAATAAATCCTGCTACTTTTTTGAAAGGTAGTATTTTGCTACTTTTTTTAAATAAATTTAGCTAAAATTTATAGTTCAAACATTAAATAAATTAATGTTTAATTTAATTTATTTTTAATAAGTTTTTTTCAGAAAAAAAAAAATAGAAAAATGTTTCTATTTTTTAAAGGTACTATTTTTGCTCCCTTTTTTTGGAAAGCTGTTAAAGCTATTTAAGTCTTTAATTTATGATTTAAAATATTATAATACCTTTTAAAAAGGTTTGTGTCTTAAGTCTTTTGATTTCTAGAAGAGGTATTACTCAAATAATTTTTTTTTAATTTTCTTTTAACTATTTCTACATTTTTTGTTTATTTTGAAAACATAAAAATTGTAATTTTATTTTAATTGTGTATTTTGCTATTTAAACTTGCAATTTTATAAACTTTTCTTTGACTACATTCACAAGTAGATTTCTGCACGTATTGTTCTATGACAGCTTGCTGCATACAATGACAAGAGTATAAAAATGCAATTTTAAAATATTTTTTTTGCATTTCTTGATTGTTGGCGTGACAGGTGCTAGTAGAGGTACTAAAACGATTTATAAAGGAAATGGCCCAAAAACAAATTGATATGTTAAGACAGCAAGGCAAGCTATAAAATTTTGATGTCATAAAGACATGAAAGGAAATTAAGAATGATTTTGAAAAGAAAAACTAAATAAAAACAAAAAAAAAAACTTTAAACCCACCTTAACTATAAACCCATCAACAATATGCCGACTTAAAGCCTGTTCCTTTATTGCCTTCATTATTATTTGGGTTGGTCCATTTAAAAACTTTTTTTCTAAAACTTCATTGTTTGTCTTACAATGTTCTACAAGTTGTGTTAAGGCTGAAATGTTTTAGGATTATCTTTGACTTCGTGCTTTTGTAGTTATAAAGCAAAAAGTATTAAAATTAAGTATCTACTTCGGCAGAAAATAATGGGTGTTGCAAAAAAATTAACGCAAAAACTTATTTGCAACTATTTTTATTATAAAACCAATAACCAAAATAAAAAAATTTAAATCATAAGACTCTGGTTAAGAAAAGTCATAGAAATCTAGAAAAACTTAATAAATTTACTACCAAAATGTGGAGTTTTAATAAACAGAACTTTATGTTTTTAAACTATTTTTTTTTTTTATTAAAATAAAATAACACTAAATTTTCATTAAATTTAATTTTTTTATTTACAAAATTCTATAAAAAAAATATTTTAAAAATAGTAGTAAAATACTACTTTTTCAACAAAGGCAATTTTTTATAAATTTCTGATTGTTTCCAACTATGACAGCTGAAAAATATAAAAAATATTATTTTAATTATTTTTTAAAACTACTAAAAGTACTACTTTTTTTTAAACGACAAATAAAAACTCTATATTTATGTCTGTTGTATTAAAACTACAAGGTATTAAAGTTTAATAGTAAACAGGTACAGTTTGTAATATGTAATAAAAATAGTACCTTTTTACAACTAAAAAATTAAATTTCACATTTATTTTATTATAAATTCCTTTTCTACGAAATAATCTTAAAATTACTTAATGGAGACTTTTTCAGCATTTGACCTAAGAATTTGAAGCATAAAAATCAAAAGCTTTTAAGTTTAGGCGATCTTTATTAACTTTTTTACATGTGTAGTAAAACTGCTACCTTTTAAGAAACTAAAAATGAATAAAATTTTTCTTTGTGGGCATTTTTATTAACTTATATAGAAAAAGACTTTATAACTTTTTACAAAAAAGTACTTTTTTTAAAAAGTAGTAAAAATACTACTTTTTTACTAACTAAAAATTTAAACCTGCTTTATGTTTTTTTCATGAAAACTAAAGCATAAAGTAATAAAAGAGTAGTTATTAGTATATTTTTAAATAGTAGTAGAAAATATTTTTTCAGGAATATTTTTCTATCAATGATCTTGCAGAATACTTTTTATAAGTTAAATCTTCGTAAAAAGTGCCAAGAAAACTTTAACAAAAAGGTAGTCAAAATGCTAGGTTAACTAGGTGTTAAGTTAATACAGTCGTCAAACTTAATACTCTTATTATAGTTAAAGGAGAATTAAAAAGCTTTACAAAAATCGAAGAGATCTAACTACAATTCGGAACTTTTTTTTAAATGCTAAACAGTATTTCTTTTTTAGGTAAATATACTACTACTTTTTTAGAAAAAAAAATCACTTGCTCAACTTATATATTGTTTCAAAATGTAAAACTTAGAAAAAACATTTTTTTTAATTCGGTTGGAAGTTAAAGGGATCTGTAACTACAATTCGATACTTTTTTGGAGGTAGTAAAAGAGTACTTTTTTTGTTAATTAGTAAAAGTGTTACTGTTTTAAATAATAGATTATTGAAAAAACTGACATATGTTTAAACCCATTTAAAAAAATGACGGTAGTGAAAATTACTGCTTTTTAAGTAGTAGAAATACTACTTTTTTTAAATAAAGGTAAAAATTATTATTTAAATTTTTTTCTTTTTTTTTAAAAAAGCACTTGATTTGAATCCATGGTTTTTATAAACCCTACAAGTTACTGATATTCTAAAAGAAAATAGTAGTAAAAAAAGTACTTTTTAAAAATGGTACTTTTTATAAAAATGTTAACTTTATTAATTGTATTAGGACGGTAGTGAAAATTACTGCTTTTTTAAGTAGTAGAAATACTACTTTTTTTAAATAAAGGTAAAAATTATTATTTATTTTTTTTCTTTTTTTCTTTTTTTTTGTAAAAAAAAGCACTTGATTTGAATCCATGATTTTTTTAAACCCTACCAGTTACTGATATTCTAAAAGAAAATAGTAGTAAAAAAAGTACTTTTTCAAAATGGTTTTTTTTCAAAATGGTACTTTTTATAAAAATGTTAACTTTGTTAATTGTATTAGGACGGTAGTGAAAATTACTCCTTTTTTAAGTAGTAGAAATACTACTTTTTTTAAATAAAGGTAAAAATTATTATTTATTTTTTTTCTTTTTTTAAAAAAAAAAGCACTTGATTTGAATTTATGATTTTTATAAACCCTACCAGTTACTAATATTCTAAAAGAAAATAGTAGTAAAAAAAGTACTTTTTCAAAATGGTACTTTTTATAAAAATGTTAACTTTATTAATTGTATTAAATTTCCTTTAAAGCCTGGCTTTGTTTAATATAACTTTAAAAAAAAAAGTAGAAATACTACTTTTTTTAATGTCTTATCTTTTCATATGTTTGTCAATAAACAACACTTAAGAGTAAATTTGAAGTTAAATCTCTAAAAAAAACTAACACTTTTTTATTTAAATTAGGAATGAAGTAGTAAAATAATAATGAACCTTTTGAATTGAGATGGAATATTTTAGTAAAATATTACTTTCTTTTAAATTTTCTTCTCACTATCGAAATGTTTGCGAAAAGGTTCTATTTACCTTCTTTGTTGTTTTATTGTTTTCGGATTTTGTTTTTTTTTTTCTTTATCTCAACTTAAGTCCTTATTAAAGTCTATTTCCACAATTTGTTTGCTAAAACTTGTGTTCCTCTTGTGTTCATTTTTTTTTTTTTTTTTTTTTTTTTTGTTTAATGTATAAAATCATTGGTTCTATGTTTAACAAAGCAATACAATGCATTACTTTTTTTATTGCCTTGTTGTTACAACATTTCGTTTACATTTTCTTTTTTTATTTCTGCAAGTTTTTTATTTGTTGCTGATACGGTCAACCGCCCAATCATTCGTCCGCTTGTCTATTCCATTATGAACGGATCGTCCAAACTTATGTTAACATTAATTAATGTGTTAAAGGTATTTCTTGTAGTTTTATTAAATAACAACAACAATTTCGTACAAAAGCTATCAAAGGTTGTGTAACAGACCATCTTTGTTACAATGTCTTTCAATTTAAAAAAAAAATTTTGCTTAAGTCTAGGGTTAGTTAACTAGCAAATCATGTTTGTTCTTAAGCAATTACATAAAGAACACAAAATTTTATTTCGCCATAAAAGTACAATGTCTTGTGTCATAAGTGATCATAGTTGTTTGTATCACTGTTGATAAAATAAGTGAGCTACGCTTATAAAAACAACATATTTATTGAAATGATAATTCTGTAAACATAGAAATTTTATATTTTCAAAAAGCAAAAATTATTGAATATTTGCCACCATTTTTAAAAACGATGGTAATGTAAAATTTTCATAATTTCATAATTTTTCATAAAAAAATATATAATTCTTGTTAGCATATTTTATATTAAAAATATTTATGACACCACCGTTAACAATTTGCCACTTAACACCCACTACAGCAGATGATCAAATAACATCATTATCTCCACCACAAGCCCAACAGGTCAATACGGAAAAAATTAAAAACAACACCCACTCAACAAAACAAAAAAAAAGAACACAGAACATGTAAAAAAGCAAATATTAATTTTTCATATGCGAATTTTTCTATAGAACATAAAACCGGAAATTGATTATATAACCAACGTTCAAGATAGAATTTCTCTATGGTCAGGCATATACCAAGCTTCATGGCTCAAGGTTGTAGCAAAAACAAAAACAAAAACCATTTTCCACATTCCTCAAACATTAAATTTGAAAGTCTATTTCTTTTTGTTTTCTTCTTGCAAATCTAACATGTGATACGGTTTAGTCCAATAATCATCATCTTACAGATCGTCTTCAAAACAGTTGGAGTTTACATTGAAACAGCATGTGGCATTTCGTTAAAGAGGTGCCTGCTTTTCAAGTCTTTTTTTTTTTTTTTTTTTTGTTATATTTATTGCTGTAGTTTAATGCATCTCTACAAATAAATCTTCCTGCAATCGAATTAATGTTCTCTTCAATACTGGTTGCTTATAAATTGTATCATGAAATACAAGGAGTGTCTGTTAGTAGAAACAAAGTGGTATTTTGCCAAAAATGTAAAATTTTTAAGGAAAACATTTCCTTAAAAAGAAGAAAATTAAATAAAAGATAAAAAAATTTGAAAATTATTTAATTTAAGTTTGAACTAAAAATTAAAAAATATATAAAAAAAGTGAATAGGATTTATGAACACTCTAGCCTAGTCTAATCTAGCCTAGTCTCTTCTAGCCTAGCCCATTCTAGACCAGACCGTTCTAGCCTAGTCTTTTCTAGCCTAGTTTTTTCTAGCCCAGACTGTTCTAGCCTAGTCTAGTCTAGCCTAGTCTGTTCTAGCCTAGTCTGTTCTAGCCTAGTCTAGTCTAGCCTAGTCTGTTCTAGTCTAGTCTATTCTAGCCTAGTCTACTCTATCCCAGTCTACTCTATCCTAGTCTACTCTATCCTAGTCTACTCTATCCTAGTTTAATCTAGCCTAGTCTAATCTAGCCTAGTCTATTCTAGCCTAGTCTACTCTATCCTAGTCTACTCTATCCTAGTCTATTCTAGCCTAGTCTATTCTAGCCTAGTCTATTTTATCCTAGTCTATTCTAGACTACTCTATTCTAGCCTACTCTATTCTAGCCTAGTCTATTCTAGCCTAGTCTATTTTATCCTAGTCTATTCTAGACTACTCTTTTCTAGCCTACTCTATTCTAGCCTAGTCTATTCTAGCCTATTTTATTCTAGCCTATTTTATTCTAGCCTATTTTATTCTAGCCTATTTTATTCTAGCCTAGTCTAGTCTACCCTAGTCTGTTCTAGCCTAGTCTGTTCTAGCCTAGTCTATTCTAGCCTAGTCTATTCTAGCCTAGTCTATTCTAGCCTAGTCTATTCTAGCCTAGTCTATTCTAGCCTTGTCTATTCTAGCCTAGTCTATTCTAGCCTAGTCTATTCTAGCCTAGTATATTCTAGCCTAGTCTATTCTAGCCTAGTCTATTCTAGCCTAATCTATGCTAGCCTAGTTTTTTCTAGCCTAGTCTATTCTAGCCTAGTCTATTCTAGCCTAGTATATTCTAGCCTAGTCTATTCTAGCCTAATCCATGCTAGCCTAGTTTTTTCTAGCCTAGTCTATTCTAGCCTAGTCTATTCTAGCCTAGTCTATTCTAGCCTAGTCTATTCTAGCCTAGTCTATTCTAGCCTAATCTATTCTAGCCTAGTTTTTTTAGCCTAGTTTTTTCTAGCCTAGTCTCTTCTAGCCTAGTCTATTCTAGCATAGTCTATGCTAGCCTAGTCTATTCTAGCCTAGTCTATTCTAGCCTAGTCTGTTCTAGCCTAGTCTATTCTAGCCTAGTCTATTCTAGCCTAGTCTATTCTAGCCTAGTTTATTCTAGCCTAATCTATTCTAGCCTAGTTTTTTTTAGCCTAGTTTTTTCTAGCCTAGTCTCTTCTAGCCTAGTCTATTCTAGCCTAGTCAATTCTAGCCTAGTTTATTGTAACGTAGTCTATTCTAGCCTAGTCTATTCTAGCCTAGTCTATTCTAGCCTAGTCTATTCTAGCCTAGTCTATTCTAGCCTAGTCTATTCTAGCCTAGTCTATGCTAGCCTAGTCTATTCTAGCCTAGTCTAATCTAACCTAGCCTATTCTCACCTAGTCTAGTCTAGCCTTGTCTATTCTAGCCTAGTCTATTCTAGCCTAGTCTATTCTAGCCTAGTTTATTCTAGCCTAATCTATGCTAGCCTAGTTTTTTCTAGCCTAGTCTATTCTAGCCTAGTCTATGCTAGCCTAGTCTATTCTAGCCTAGTCTATTCTAGCCTAGTCTATTCTAGCCTAGTCTATTCTAGCCTAGTCTATTCTAGCCTAGTCTATTCTAGCCTAGTCTATTCTAGCCTAGTCTATTCTAGCCTAGTCTATTCTAGCCTAGTCTTTTCTAGCCTAGTCTATTCTAGCCTAGTCTATTCTAGCCTAGTCTATTCTAGCCTAGTCTATTCTAGCCTAGTCTATTCTAGCCTAGTCTATTCTAGCCTAGTCTAGTCTAGCCTAGTCTATTCTACCCTAGTCTATTTTAGCCTAGTCTAATCTAGCTTTGTCTGTTCTAGCCTAGTCTCATCTAGCCTAGTCTATTCTAGCCTAGTCTATTTTAGCCTAGTCTAATCTAGCTTTGTCTATTCTAGCCTAGTCTATTCTTGCCTAGTCTATTCTAGCCTAGTCTATCCTAGCCTAGTCTCTTCTAGTCTACTCTATTCAAGCTTACTCTAGCCTAGCCTAGTCTATTGTATTATTGCATACTTTAACCCAACGGTTCTCAAATGGGGGTCCGCGGACCCCTTGGGGTCCGTATGAAAATTCCAAGGGGTCCGCGAAGAGCTAAACAAATATTGCTAATATTAATAAAACAATAATATGGCTTTTGTATAATAAACGCAAAACGTATGTTTCGTGTTGACATGTAATTACACATTTTAAGCTAAATTGCGCTGAATTGTTTACACTGTTTAGTTTTTCAACGTGAAGCTGTCAGGTATTTTCTTTTAAAAACATTTTTTCAAAGCAAATTAAGGCCGATGATTTTGTTTCAAGAGTAAAATAAAACATTAACATTTCAAAAATGGGTTCTAAAAGACGGCTTTATAAAGAAGATTATATTAAATATGGCTTTACATGTTTAAAAAATAATAAGGAGGTATTACCTCAATGTGTAATTTGTCACAAAACTCTTTCTAACGAATGCATGAAACCATCCAGGATGGAACGACATCTAACCGAAAATCATCCGAAACTAAAAGACAAGAAAGGGGAGTTGGAAGCTTCCTACGAAATTGCAATGCACATTGCAAGAAACAAAAAGCCGCATACAATTGGTGAAACGTTGATTAAGCAGCTTATAGGAGCAGCTGGAAGAATTATGCTTGATAAAGAAAGCAATGACAAAATAAAGAAAGTAATGCTGTCCAATGATACTATTAAAAGAAGAATTGATGATATGGCTGCGGAAATCAAGAGACAATTGATCGAGAAAATAAAAGACTCTCCGTATATAGCGCTCCAGTGTGATAAAACTACCGACATTTCTGATGCAAGCCAGCTTTTATAGTAAATATATTTCAGAAGGAATAATATGCCAGGAATTCTTTTTATGAAGTTTCTTCTCACAATGTCAAAAGGCCAGGATGTTTTCATCGTGCTTTCTGAATTTTTAGCACAAAATGGCATTGCCTGAAAAAAAATTGCTGGAATTTGCACCGATGGTGCACCATCTATGATAGGTTGTCGTTCTGGATTTTTGAAGTTGGTCAAATTACAGAATCCAGACATAATTGGGTCCCATTGTATAATTCATCGACAAGCTCTAGCAGCGAGAACATTGCCATAAGAATTTTAAACTTCCCTCCAAACCGCAATTGATGTTGTAAATTTTGTAAAAACAAGTGCTTTAAGAAAACGACTGTTTTAATCTTTGTGCCTTCATCTCAATTCTGTCGAAAGGAAACATGCTTAAGCGATTGTATAAATTAAAATCTGAGGTAGAAATTTTTGTTCTGAATGCAAAGAATGATATTCTCCATAAAAGGTTTACCGATACTAATTTTTTATTTTATTTTGCATATCTAACAGATTTTTTTAAAGCATTAAACAATCTTAACCTAAAGTTACAAGGAAAAAAACAATAATATTTTGACATCATAGGATTCAATTAAGGCCTTTATGGAAAAAATTTCCTTATGGAAAAGTCATTCAGCAATTCCAAATTATTGCTCTTTTCCATTATTAAATGAAGTCATAAATACATACGACATACAACACATTAATTTGAAATCTTTGATAACAACACATTTGGATATGCTTTATGATGAGTTTCATAGATAATTCCCTGAAATAAAAACGGAGTCGTGGCAAAATAATTTACTTAGAAATCCTTTCAGTACTAGTGTTGATAAAATAGCTGAAATGTTGCAGGAAGAATTTTTTGAGCTAAAATCTGATTCCTGTGCAGAATTTAATTTGTAATCAATTGATATATAAACATTTTGGTTAAAATACTCCAAAATTTATCCAAATGTGGCATCTGAAGCGTTAAAGCTGTTAATACAATTTTCCTCAACGTGTTTGTGTTAAACAAGCTTCTCTGCCCTTTTATCAATTAAAACTAAAACCGATCGCGATTCGATAGAGAAAATGATTTGAGATGTACATTTTCAGAAATATCTCCTAATATCAAAGCAAAAAAAAAACAAGTCGACATTTTTTATGTTTATTTTTTAAGTCTTCTCTTGTCTAAAATAATTCTTTATCTTATCATTTTTTAGTTTCTAATTGAATTTTTATATATTCACATACAAAAGTATGTATGTACATTCATATGTTATTTTGTTTTTTAGTCATATATGCATGTATATATATGTGTAATTCATTTTCGATTTTCACAACAAATGTATGCAGATATGTAAGTAATTTTTAATAAAATATTTTAAATATAACATGCATGTGTTTTTATTCACATACTACATACCTATGTGTCACATATATTGCGGTAGGCCGCACTACTATTAAAATTTCTGAAGGGGGCCCCGAAATAAGAGCTTGTGAGAACCCCTGCTTTAACCTATTATATGCGATCTTAGTCTCTTCTATCTTAGTGTATTCTAGCCTAATCCATTCTAGCTTAGTCTATTCTAATCATCATTTTTTTTATTTCACAACATCTTAAAGTGTGTTTTACTTTATACGTTTTTCCAAATTCGTTTTTCCAAAGCAACAATTTCTTTCTAATATCAAACTTACAAAACATCAAAACACATTGAGACAACTTTATGATGACACTTTATCTAAAATCTCTTAATATTTTACTTTTCTAACCAAAAAAAAAATCTCACAAATACATTAAAGATTTATTTTAATCTAAACAATATAAATAGAATAAAACTAACAACAATAACAATTAACATGGTTGGCAATAAAATCAAAGCTAAAATCACAATCATGTAGAAACGTAAATCAGTGGCAGATTTAAGATAGAACACAACAACAACAATAAGAATTCTTAATATGAAATAAGAAAAACTTGGTTAACTAGATGAAACAAAAGCAATGGAAGAATTTGATGTTTGTCTGTCTTTTTTTTTTTGTTTGTCAGAGAAAAATCTATAACATAAATATCATTTGTAAAAAAAAACAAATCTACAATGTTTATTATAGGTTCGAAAGCATAACATTTTCTTTAGTGTTTTTAAACACTTTGTATTTATAACAATTCGTAACTACTAAATTGCTCAGTGCCCGCTGAAAAAACTTGCTATTTTTTTTAAAGCTGGTTGTTTAGTTGGTTGTCTGTCTTTCCTACAATTGCTGACTGTTACAATCAATAATCAATAAAATTGATTATATATCCAGTAGTTTTGTACTTTATTTTTCTTTTAGTTTTTTTTTCTTTGCATTCACATGCTCTCATATACGTATGTACACGTTTGGTTGTATGTTAATTGTAGCACATATTTATTTCATATGCTGGCAATTTGATTTCGAGTTAATTTTGGGTTTCTTTGAAAATTTTTACAATTCTTTACAATAATTGTGGGTTTAAGCTCTGTATTTATTGTTTATTTTTAACTGAAAATTTTCTGCTCCTCTTTCGCTTAAAAAGTAACTAATTTATTTATTTAAAGCAAATTCCACTTTTAGCAATTAAATTTAGCAAAAGTATGAAAAAAAAATTTTTTTTTAAATAAATTGGAAAAACTAAGTCCTCTCAAAATACTCTACACAATAATTAAATTGTATTTTAGTTTTTATTTTGTGGTTGATAAGTAGTTTTTCCTCGAAACAACCACCTCCCCTCCTCCTCCCCCTGCTTCATAACTATTTTCTAAAGGCCCTGCTTGTAACTCAATCATGTAATACAACTCTTTTAAACTAAAATTTAAATTTATGTTGCTCCAATTTCCTTTAACAAAACACAGGGAAAAAAAACAAGCGACTGCCTGCCTGCCTAACTGCCACAGTGCAACAGAAACTAACAAGCAGAACTAAATATTAATGAATGACAGGCCGTGTTGTTGTTAAAATAATTTTTAATTCAACATTCAGCAGCACCCAAGCCAAAGGTGTTGTCAACAATTTATATTTTAATTAAAAAAAAAATGAAACATTTTAAGACAAGAGATTTTTTTTCTCACCAACTACAACAATTTAATTGATTGAAAACAGGCTCAAATGTTGATAATTGTTATGGAAATTACTGCTGAGAATTATTACGGCTGATGGGGTAATAACTTTTAACAACAAAATGAGAAAAGTTATTTTAGGAAAGAGAAACATTGGATCCATTAAAAATTATTAAAAAGAAGTGTAAAAATCATTTGAAAAATTTTTGTTTGGGTCTTTTGTTGGAGAAATTTTTTTGTATGACAAAAGTCAAATAGACTTATTGCTAGAGTAATCTAGCCTTAATTAATCTAAATTAACTTTATTTAGCATTGTTTAATAAATTCTATCCTAGTCTATTCTAGCCTAATCTATTCTAGCCTAGTCTATTCTAGCCTAGTCTATTCTAGCCTAGTCTATTCTAGCCTAGTCTATTCTAGCCTAGTCTACTCTAGCCTAGTCTATTCTAGCCTAGTCTATTCTAGCCTAGTCTATTCTAGCCTAGTCTATTCTAGCCTAGTCTATTCTAGCCTAGTCTATTCTAGCCTAGTCTATTCTAGCCTAGTCTATTCTAGCCTAGTCTATTCTAGCCTAGTCTATTCTAGCCTAGTCTACTCTAGCCTAGTCTATTCTAGCCTAGTCTATTCTAGCCTAGTCTACTCTAGCCTAGTCTACTCTAGCCTAGTCTACTCTAGCCTAGTCTATTCTAGCCTAGTCAATTCTAGCCTAGTTTATTGTAACGTAGTCTATTCTAGCCTAGTCTATTCTAGCCTAGTCTATTCTAGCCTAGTCTATTCTAGCCTAGTCTATTCTAGCCTAGTCTATTCTAGCCTAGTCTATTCTAGCCTAGTCTACTCTAGCCTAGTCTATTCTAGCCTAGTCTACTCTAGCCTAGTCTATTCTAGCCCAGTCTATTCTAGCCTAGTCTATTCTAGCCTAGTCTATTTTAGCCTAGTCTATTCTAGCCTAGTCTATTCTAGCCTAGTCTATTCTAGCCTAGTCTATTCTAGCCTAGTCTATTCTAGCCTAGTCTATTCTAGCCTAGTCTATTCTAGCCTAGTCTATTCTAGCCTAGTCTATTCTAGCCTAGTCTATTCTAGCCTAGTCTATTCTAGCCTAGTCTATTCTAGCCTAGTCTATTCTAGCCTAGTCTATTCTAGCCTAGTCTATTCTAGCCTAGTCTATTCTAGCCTAGTCTATTCTAGCCTAGTCTATTCTAGCCTAGTCTATTCTAGCCTAGTCTATTCTAGCCTAGTCTATTCTAGCCTAGTCTATTCTAGCCTAGTCTATTCTAGCCTAGTCTATTCTAGCCTAGTCTATTCTAGCCTAGTCTATTCTAGCCTAGTCTATTCTAGCCTAGTCTATTCTAGCCTAGTCTATTCTAGCCTAGTCTATTCTAGCCTAGTCTATTCTAGCCTAGTCTATTCTAGCCTAGTCTATTCTAGCCTAGTCTATTCTAGCCTAGTCTATTCTAGCCTAGTCTATTCTAGCCTAGTTTATTCTAACCTAGTTTATTTTAGCCTAGTGTATTTTAGCATAGTCTATTCTAGCCTAGTCTATTCTAGCTTAGTCTATTCTAGCCTAGTCTATTCTAGCCTAGTCTATTCTAGCCTAGTCTATTCTAGCCTAGTCTATTCTAGCCTAGTCTATTCTAGCCTAGTTTATTCTAGCCTAGTCTATTCTAGCCTTGATTATTCTAGCTTAGTCTTTTCAAGCCTAGTCTATTCTAGCCTAGTCTATTCTAGCCTAGTCTATTCTAGCCTGGTCTATTCTATTCTAGCCTAGTCTATTCTAGCCTAGTCTATTCTAGCCTAGTCTATTCTAGCCTAGTCTATTCTAGCCTAGTCTATTCTAGCCTAGTCTATTCTAGCCTAGTCTATTCTAGCCTAGTCTATTCTAGCCTAGTTTATTCTAGCCTAGTTTATTCTAGCCTAGTCTATTCTATCCTAGTCTTTTCTAGCCTAATCTATTCTAGCCTAGTCTATTCTAGCCTTGATTATTCTAGCTAAGTCTTTTCAAGCCTAGTCTTTTCTAGCCTAGTCTATTCTAGCCTAGTCTATTCTAGCCTAGTCTATTCTAGCCTAGTTTATTCTAGCCTAGTTTATTCTAGCTTAGTCTATTCTAGCCTAGTTTATTCTAGCCTAGTCTATTCTATCCTAGTCTATTCTAGCCTAGTCTATTCTAGCCTAGTCTATTCTAGCTTAGTCTATTCTAGCCTAGTTTATTCTAGCCTAGTCTATTCTATCCTAGTCTTTTCTAGCCTAATCTATTCTAGCCTAGTCTATTCTAGCCTAGTCTATTCTAGCTTAGTCTATTCTAGCCTAGTCTATTCTAGCCTAGTCTATTCTAGCCTAGTTTATTGTAGCCTAGTCTATTCTAGCCTATTCTGTTCTAGCCTAGTCTATTCTAGCCTAGTCTATTCTAGGCTAGTCTATTCTAGCTAGTCTATTTTAGCCCAAACAATTCTAGCCTAGTCTATTCTAGCCAAGTTTTTTCTAGCCTAATCTATTCTAGCAAGAAGTACGTGCAACTTGTGCAGACAGGACTCTGCTTATTTTCTTTTTTTTTTTTTTTTGCTTTATAGATCTTTATTTGCCTCACATTTTTAGCTTCATACAGTTTTCTTTTTAGTCTAACGTCTTACTTCCTGGTTTGGATTATAGCTTTAAAACTATCCGTCCAAGAACTTTTTCTAATTAGCAAATGTTCTCTTAAAACATTTCAACAATCCATAAATAAATTTTGATGTTCTTCTTTTAATGATTTTCATTAAAAATATTTTACTGCTGGTGGAAAAAAATAAAAGAAGAAATCATTTATGTTTCACATAGTTCAACTTAAAAGAAAAAAAATTTCGATCTCATACCGTGCAACATCCTACAATTAATTTACTGCACGCTGGTGCCAATAAAATGTTGCACAAACTAACAAAGGAGTAAAATTATTGAAGTTTTTCATTACATCTGACCATAAAAAATCAAAGAACGAAAACAGAAATGGAAAGGAATATATTGAAGCGCAAAAAAAAACAAATAAAAAATGTAAAAAACAAAGTTGAATTACAGAAATTTTGTTAACAGAATTTTATTAACAAAAAAAAAAAAAAACAAGCGAAGAAGTCAATGAGTCTGTGAGATAAAAATTTTTTTCAATAAAAGTCGTTATTGTTAATTAAATTTCATGGCAAACTTTTCCTTGCAAATTTACTTTTTTGTTCTTTTTAATTTACATTCGGAACCACAACAATTTACGCTTTGATCTTATTTGCCACTGTGAGGGCAATTAATGTAATGTTTTGTTTTATGTCTTTTGTGGTAGAGTTTAATGTTACAGGAATAATGTTTTAAATATTTAGTAGCTTGCAGCACGCAATGCCACACCGCATATAATAACAATAAATGACACAAATAATGATAAATATTCAAAAGAAAAGACCCTTTAAAGATTTTTATTTTTTGCCTT
This sequence comes from Cistogaster globosa, assembly GCA_937654795.1. Lineage (NCBI taxonomy): Eukaryota > Metazoa > Arthropoda > Insecta > Diptera > Tachinidae > Cistogaster > Cistogaster globosa. Next base: position 8,280,326 of record OW569406.1, read on the forward strand.
GAATTTATCTGTGATGTTTTTTTTTTAAGTTATAAAGTGTGTTTAAAACAAAAACAAAAACACTTGTCATGTGTCAAAATATAAAAAAATAAATTGATAAAAAGAATATTTGTAGTAACAGGTAGAAATAAATGTGTGTGTGTGTGAGTGAGTGCGTGTGTTTTTCAGATCGTGTTAGGACCAGTGTTGTATGTCAACATTGATTAAAATGTTAAGATCTTTGACTAAAAGGGACTTTCTAGTAAAACAAAAGACTTAAAAACCCAACTCGAAAACAAGTTTTTTTTTTCAAATATTAAGAAGAAATTATTATGAATGTAAATTATTTTAGAAAGAAATCTGAGAATAATTAAAAGAGAAAAAAATGTTTTTTTCTTTCTCTTTGGAAGTAAAAACGTTTTGAGACAACACGTTCAATATTGAAAATTTTAAGTAGAAAAAAACATTATTCTTGCAAATAACAAAAATACGTATTCTGATATTTGCTTTTATTTATTTGCATTAGTAAAGATTTTATTTTTAATATTTTAAAAAATCTCTACTTGTAAAGTTAAAAAAACTGAAAAAAAAAATTTTTTAAAGGAGACAATAAAAATATATAAATTCACAAAAAAAAAATTTTAAATATTGTTAAGGAATAATTTGTTTTGCATTTCAAACTATCATTCTTTTGTTTTGAAACAACTTAACTTTAACTTAAATTTAACCATTAAAAATTTATTTTAGTACTAAATTAGTACTAATTTAGTACTAAATTTTAGTACCAAAATATTACATGCATAATTTTAAAATATATGCGTAAAAATTTAGTTTAATACAATTTTTAAGTAATTTCTATAATATTTTTTTGTACTAAAAAACATATGTACTAAAAATATAAGTTTTTTGGTACTAAAACTTTTAGCTTTTGAAACTGTTGCATATTTAAGGCTCACATATTTTTTTCCAAAAAAAACTATAACTTAGAATCAAATTTTAGTAATAAAAAGTAATATTAGTACAAAAAACCGTAATTTTAGTACTAAGTTTATTATCTTTTAAGTGTTTAAAGATATTTGTAAAAGTTTAGTATTAATGCAATTTTTTAGTTATGTTAATTAAAATTTTTAGTACTTAGTTAATATATGAACTAAAAAATAAATTTTTAGTACTAAAATTTTTTAGCTTTTAAAATTAATACAATATTTACCAAAAATTAAATATTAAATTAATATAAATTTTGTTAATAAAAAAAATTTTAGTACTAAAGGTTTTTAGTACTTCTTTTAGATTAAAGTACTAAAAAATATATGTGATAAGGATTTGTTTTAATAAAAATTTTTAATGCCAAAACTATGGTAAATTTCATTTTTAAACTAAAAAATTTTAATTTAGAACTTTTAGCTTTATGTACTAAAATTAACTGTTAATTTAAAATTTTTTATAAGTTAATATTATCGTACAGCAGCTCTTAGACTAGTTGCCATTTCTAATTTTCAATTGCTCAAAATATATGATGGAATAAAATAGAAACGATCACAATATTGAAATCGAATTTAAAATTTTTTGAATTTTTCAATTATAATTTTCAGGATTTCCTTGTTGATTGTAAAACATTTTTTTTTTTTTTGTAATTTAATTTTGTTTAAAAAAAATTTTTTGTCGTATGAATTTTCAGAGTTTCAGCTTGTGGAAATTATTAGATTTATTGATTGATACATAAGACTTCAAAAAACAATTGTTATTTTTTTTATTTTTAAAGGTAAAAAATAATATTTTAAAAAAATTAATTTAATTTTTTTTTTATATTAAATTTTTTTCTATTTTTTTATTTCCTTGAATTCTGCTGCCTGTCTATTTCATTTCTCTGTATTTAAGTCTTTCTGTGGTATAAAAAAATTTCTTATTCAAATAAATTTTAAATTCAAATAAAAATCATAAAACAACTTTGAAAAAAATCTAATTACTTGGATCATGAACTCAAGCATAAACTATTTTATGCTACACTAAATATGAAAATTAGAAATGTATTGTATTGTAATATAAAATGTTAGAAATAAATTCATGATTTACATGTTGAAAAAAAAGAAGGGAAAAAACACAATGGTCTCAGACTTAACAGGGTAAAAAGCAATCAACTTAATGATAAAGTAAGAACAAGAAAGTATTTCCAGTAGTTAGTGATCTACAGATACAGTTTTCAAAAGCAGAATAATTATTCGAATTAAATTGAATTGAACGATTAAACATTAAGGCAATCTGTAACACGAAAAGAAAAATAAATTCAATCTAAAGGGCTGAAAGAAAAATTTCTTGTATTTGTGTTTGCAACTGACCTTAAATGAACTTCCAAGTCATTATTTGTATGACTTAACTATTGCAGCAACACGCAAAGAACTAAAAAAAATGTTTTGTTACTTTTTGGAAACATTACTTCATTACAGTGGCCAACCTTAATGTTCCAACTGATTGAGCAATTTTTTCGTTTTGTGGCAACAACAACCGCAGCTAGTTTTTTTCTTTTTTTATGTGACAAAGTGGCGGTTTAAGGTTTTTTTGTTTATAACGAAATAACGGCACAGGTCAGTTTGTAGTTAAAAAATTAAAAGAAAAAGAAAAACATAAATTAAAGAAATTTAGTAATCAAATCAAAAGACTTAAGCAACAAACTTTTTGTGTAGAATTGAAAATTTTTGAAAATTTAAAAATTTCTTTCATCTTTTATTTTCCACTTTCAGATGCGACTTATATCTCTTGGTTACAGCAGCGTAAATATGCGGCCCCTTTCCCCAAGCGTTGTCATAGCGTTATGCTCAATTTTTATACTGCTGCCCTGTTATGCATCAGCACGCATGGCTTTTGAAAAGTTAACGGATTTCGATTTTGCCGGCACCACATACTACAGTGTGAAAAATCTCTCTCTGTACGAATGTCAGGGCTGGTGTCGTGAAGAGGCCGATTGTCAAGCAGCTGCCTTTAGTTTTGTAGTCAATCCTCTGTCGCCGTCTCAGGAAACACACTGTCAATTGCAAAATGATTCGTCGGCACATAATCCATCGGCCGCCCCACAACGTTCAGCCAACATGTATTATATGGTCAAGCTGCAGTTGCGTAGTGAAAATGTCTGCCATAGACCCTGGTCATTTGAACGGGTGCCCAATAAGGTGATACGAGGCAATGACAATGCTCTCATCTATACCAGCACCAAGGAGGCATGTCTGTCGGCCTGTCTCAATGAGAAACGTTTTGTTTGCCGTTCAGTGGAATATGATTACAACAGCATGAAATGTGTTCTATCAGATGCGGATAGACGTAGTGGTGGCCAATTTGTGCAGCTAGTAGATGCCCAGGGTACTGATTATTTTGAAAATTTATGCCTTAAGCCTCAACAAGCTTGCAAAACTACCCGCTCGTTTGCCAATGCCCGTGTGGGTGTGTCCGAAGAAAAGGTGGCTCAATATGTTGGCCTTCACTACTACACCGACAAAGAATTGCAAGTTACCTCTGAATCGGCGTGTCGCTTGGCCTGTGAAATTGAATCGGAATTTTTGTGTCGTTCCTTCTTGTATTTGGGCCAACCTCAGGGAGCTCAATACAATTGTCGTTTGTATCATTTGGATCACAAAACATTGCCTGATGGTCCCTCCACCTACCTGAACCATGAACGTCCTTTAATCGATCATGGTGAACCTATTGGCCAGTATTTTGAAAATGTTTGTGATAAAACTGGAGCAACTACCAATTCAGCTGCTGGCGGTCCTCTAGGCAGCCCATCCTCGCTTGATAAAATAGACACTTTGCCCATTTCATTTGATACGACTGAAGATCCTAACCTGAATATAACACATAATGATGTTAATTGCGACAAGACTGGTACTTGTTATGATGGTAAGTTTAATTTAATTAAAAATATAAACGAAATTAAAAAGCTTTTGTCATATAAAATTAATGAAAGCTTAAGAGTTAATTCCCCAAAAAAGCGCTAAAAAGGGAAGAAATAATTTTAATCTTCAAAAGAAAGTGAAATGAAATTCCATTAAAAGTTTTTTTTTTTTTGAAAAACTTCAAGGCATACATCTCTCACATATTTATAAATATAAATTTTAGTGTTCATTTAAAATTTAAGTTCTTTCCTTTAAAAAAAAAGCTCTTAAGGGTAAAAGCTTTTAATTTCTAATTTAAACATGACTAAGCAAAAGCTTTAAAAACCAAGTAAATAAATTTCTCTCAATAAGTTCTCTGTTAAGAACAACAGGTCTTTGTTTGTATGATAATTAAAAGCTCCATTTTAACGATATTACTTTTGGCTAAAAGCTTAAAAGCAATATTTTGCAAATTAAAAGCTTTGTTAAAATTTATTAATTTTATTTTATTAAAACAAAACTTACGCTTTAATAAAAAGTAGCTTTTAGTATTAAAAGCTTAAAGCTCAATTTGCTTAGGATTAACATAGTAACCTTTAAAATGTTTACAAAAAAGTTACAAGACAGACGTACAATACAGCTTCAGTTTAGCCTGATTATCTTAAGGTACGAAGAGCTTTTTTCGCCAAAATAAAAGCTTTCTTAAGTAAAGATAATCTTAGAAATTTAAGTTTAACCAAAATTAAAGCAACATATTTAAATAAAAGACAAACAGCGTAGAGCTTTTGAAAAATTAAAACTAAAGCTTTATGATATCCGTTAGCTTTTTTTTTTTGTTTCTTTAAAAAAAATTATTATTGTATTTACATTTTTTTTAAACTTTCAATTACAGTTTCCGTTCACTGCAAGGATACCCGCATTGCGGTACAAGTGCGGACCAATAAGCTTTTCAATGGTCGCATCTACGCTTTAGGACGCTCTGAAACTTGTAACATTGATGTTATTAACTCAGATTCCTTCCGTTTAGATTTGACGATGGCTGGGCAAGATTGTAATACGCAAAGTGCGGTAAGTTGTTTTGCTAAAAGATTTAGGAAGCTTTCTATTCTATTTGGTACTTAATTTTCTTTTAAAACTAGACTGGCGTCTATTCAAACACCGTGGTGTTGCAACATCATAGCGTTGTCATGACCAAGGCCGATAAAATCTACAAGGTCAAATGTACTTATGACATGAGCTCCAAGAACATTACCTTTGGCATGATGCCCATACGTGATCCTGAAATGATACAAATCAATTCATCGCCCGAAGCTCCACCACCAAGAATTCGTATTTTGGATACACGTCTGCGTGAGGTTGAAACTGTTCGTATTGGTGATCGTTTGAACTTCCGTATTGAAATTCCAGGAGATAGTAAGTTTTTGGTTAAAAAAGAAAAGCTTTTTTATTAATACTAAACTTTTGTTTTTTTTTATATTTTAATAAAGCTCCGTATGGCATTTTTGCTCGTTCTTGTGTGGCCATGGCTAAGGATGCCCGTACTAGCTTTAAGATTATCGATGATGATGGCTGTCCGACTGATCCCACAATTTTCCCTGGCTTTGCCGCCGATGGCAATGCCTTACAATCTACCTATGAAGCTTTCCGTTTTACCGAAAGTTATGGCGTTATCTTTCAATGCAATGTTAAATATTGTTTGGGCCCTTGTGAACCAGCCGTATGTGAATGGAAAATGGAATCGTTCGAATCTTTAGGTAGAAGGCGTCGTCGTTCAATAGACAGGTAATTTTTTTTTGAGCTTAACAACTTTTAAATATTGATAAGCTTTATGTTGTTAATTATTAAAATAGCAATGAAACCAAGGAAGCTGATGGAGATATGAACATTTCTCAGGAAATTTTGGTTTTGGACTTTGGTGATGAAAAACGTGAATTCTTTAAATCAGATCCGAGCACAGATTTTGCTAAAGGTAAGTGGTCAACAAAAAGGAGTTTTGGAAATTTAAATTCAATAATATTTTAGTACTATTTCTTATATCAAAAAAGCTGTTTTTTATAGATTTTTATACAAATTTTCGATTTACAAAATAGGAGTATTTAAGTAATTTTTTTACCAAATAGAATTAAAAAAAAAAAAAAAAAATCCTTTAGTTTCATACAACAAAATGCACTTGGCCTTTCCAAGGACTCTTTAAAATTTTTTTTTAAAAAGTATTATTTCTACTACCTTTTTCAAAAATCACAAATTATATATATTTCGTTTTATAATGTTTAAAATTCAATATTTTAGTACTATTTCCACAAAAAAAAACTAAATATTTAAGTATAATACCAAAAAGTACTTTTTATCCAAATTTTTAATTTACAAAAAAGGAGTATTTAATTATTTTTTAGCAAATAGTATTAAAAACATCAAAAAAATTTTTTAGTTTAATATGACAAAATAAGCTTGGCTCTCCTTAGTACGAAATAAACATTTTCTAAAAACATAGTATTTCTACTACCTTTTAAAAAAACTACAAATTTTATATATTTCATTTTAAAATATTCAATTACAACCATATCCTAATAATATTCCAAAAAATCGTTTTCGTATTGATTTTAATTAACATTTTTGATTTAAAAAATAATAGTATTTACTCATTTGTTAGCAAATGATATAAAAGCAAATACAAAAGCTATAAGATTAGCCCAGTCATTTAAATTTGTATAAAAAAGGTAAGCATAGTCTTCCAAGCATTAAAAAAAAAGTTTGTTATAGTAGTATTTCTACTCCCCTTTTTTTAGGTAAAAATTGTATGAAATTTTTGTAGAAAAAAACTTTTTAAGCAATATTTTGAATTATTTTCAGTTTAAATTTCTATATTTAAAAAAAGTACTTCTTCACTACTTTTTGCAAATAGTATGGAAAAAGTTTAAAATAAAGGCTAGTAGCTCTTTGTTTGATATATAACAGTTTTAATAACATTAAAGTATTCGGTCTTAGTCGATAAGTCTTCGAACTTAGTAAATAAAGCTTTAATGAAAATAGTAGCTTTTTTAAAAGTAGTAGCCATATTAAAATGTTTTGATAAAATAAAGGTTTTAGCCTTTTCTACTTTTTAATACTTACTGTAGACGTTATTTTATATTAAAAAAACTGTAGTTTTAACTCCTTTTTTAAAATAGTATTAAAATTAGTCTAAATAATAGCAAGGCTTTCAATTTGCTTGTTTACCAAAAACATGGACCATTTAATCGAAAAATAGGAAAATTGCAACAAAAAAATAGCTTTTTAAACAGAAATATTTTACATTTTGATATAAGTGTTAATTTTTTCAATTGTACGTTTTAACTACCTTTTTCAAATAATAACAGAGTTAGTTAAAAAGACTTAAATTAAATCTTTGGGTGTTTTATAGTCGCAAAAACATAAAAAATCCAGTTTTTTACATATTTAAGTTGTTTCAAAAAATAGTAGTATATCTACTACTAATTTTTGGAGAACGCAATTTTAATATATTTTTTACAAAAATGCTCAAGAATGATCTTAAATATTGGAAAGCAATTATAACATTTAAAAATAGCTTTACATTACATTAATTAAGTAAAAGAAAATAGTAGTATTTCTACTACCTTTTTTTAAAGACGAATTTTTTTGTGTATTTTTAAACAAAAATGTTTCTTTTTATTCAAAATATATTTCTGAGTACTTTGTTATTTTTAAAAAAATTTTTTTCCTACCTTTAAGCAAAATGGAATTTAATAATTTTTTAATGTTTTATTTATTTTTTTTTTCTTTTCTTGTTAATTTTAAAAATTTCTGCTTTTTTCTTTGAATAGATAAGACTGTTACCATTATTGAGCCTTGTCCTACGAAAACCTCTGTTTTGGCTTTGGCCGTTACCTGTGCTTTGATGATTCTATTATACATTTCTACCTTATTCGTGTACTATATGAAAAAATGGATGCAGCCCCATAAAATTGTAGCATAAGTATTAACAATTAAATTTAGTAAAAACAACAAAACACATACAAGCATTTTCACACTTAACATTTACAAATCAATATTAGTTAACTTCCTACTATTTTAAACAACCTTAACTATTTAAAAAAAAAAAAAAAAAAAGAAAAAGGTAAAAGCTAAATAAACAATAGATTTTAAGCTTTGTTGCCAAGCGAATTCAAAGGCAATGAATAATTTTTAAATACTTTATAAAATTCTTTAATAAATACGATTAATTATAACGTAAAACTTAAGCCTTAACGAACACAGAAAAAAAGCTTTTAAGTAAGAAACGCTTTAAAGCTTAAATGATTTAAATAAAGTTTTGAAAGCTTTTTGTTGCATTTTAAAAGATTTTTGAGGTTTGAAAAGTCAAAGGAAAAATGGAAAGCAAAAAAAAAAAAAATAACAGAAAACATGCACAAACTTGCTATTTTATGTCTTTAACTTTAAAGGCTTATTTTATTTGGAAATAAAGCTTTTTATCTATTTTATTGAAAAAAAAATCACTTTCTATTAAGTTTTAAAATTAATTTCAAATCATTATAGATTTTAAAACTTTCATAGAGACTGATTTCCTAAAATATTTTTTATATAAAAAAAATAAGCAATAAAGCTTTTAAGCTTTTAAGCTTTTAATAATAAAATCTCTTTCAAATTTATTTATTATTTTTTATTTTAATTTTTTAATTTAACTATAAAAAAAAATTTTTAATTTGTGCTTATTTTTATTGCATTTATTCTTTAAAGAAAAATTTTGTTTATTTTTAAATACTTTTTTTTTTTACTTTAATTTAATTACTGAGTTTTAAATTTTTAAGTTAAAAATAATAACAGCAATTATATGAAAACATAAATTTTTTTTCAAATAAAAAACGTATCGCATTTATAGAAAATTTTCATTATACTTTTTAAGTCTAATAATTATTTTTTAATTATAAATAATTTTGTAAATAAGATGAAGACTCTTGTGCAAATAATAACAACAACAAAAACAATAATATAACCATATCAGCAATTTTTTGTATTTTAGTTTTTTTGGTTTAATAAAAAATTTTATTACATTTAAAATATTTAATTTAATTAAAAGCATTTAAAGAAATTTTTTTAATAAAAATTATAATAAATATAAAAAATTGATATTTAATTGAATTAATAAAGCCGTATTTGAAATATAAAAAATAACATTAAGAATTTTTTTTCTGTATAAACAAACGATAGTTGTCTTACTTTTCCTATGAAACTCCAGAAACGGAGTTATACACTTTATAAGTTCCACAGCAGCATGCATCAAATCTAACGAGTCTCGCCCTATTGTAGATCTTCAGGGCGTATGTACCCCAACGACCTTTTGCTACTAAATTCACATTATTCTTAGAATAACTTACGCCAAATTTAGAAAGTTTTATTGTTTCACACGCAGGACAGGTTATAATTATTTCATATGGGTGGTACCCGTTTCCCACCTCTGGCCTTGTGCTCATAAATACACATTCTTTTTAGAGTAACTTACATCAAATTTTGTTTAAAATTGCAAATTTATTGTCAGTGTAATTAACATCAAATTTAGTCAGGCTTACGATTTAAGTCGTTAATTATTAATAATTGGTTTATATGGGGCATTTCATTTTCTATATCGATTAAAAGTTCATAAAAGAATTTAGGCGAATTTTCGAATATTCGCTCTTTTGATACGAGGGCTGCTATATATATTTCTGGCCTGGCAACACTGAGTGCTGCCAAGTGCAATCTGACATTTCCTTTGGAAAGTTTATTATTTTTAAGCATAATCGTACTCAAAACGTTTTGACATACGACCATTATTTGTGTTGTTTACAGTGACTTGAAAAAATTAATATAGAAAAAAATGGAATTAACTCGTGAACATTTTCGTGCCATCATTTTTCACAACATTCGACGTGGATTATCACGACAAGAGTGCATTGATGAACTTAAATCTTTGTATGGCGATGAAGCATCATCCTATAGCACTGCGAAAAAATTGTTATAATGAATTTAATCGTGGCCGAAGCTCGCTCAAAGGCGAATACCGTGAAGGTCGTCCAAAAATGGCTGTTGTGCCAGAGAACATTGATGCCGTGCGTGAACTCATAATGCAAGATCGACATGCGACATACCGAGAGATAGAGACATCCTTGCACATTTCTTCCACCAGCATACATTCGATACTGCATGAACACCTGGCGGTAAAAAAGGTTTGTTCTCGTTGGATCCCGCACAATTTGAAAGTCGCTCAAAAAAAGGCTCGTGTCGATTGGTGCAAAGAAATGTTGCAAAAATACGTTTGCGATGCTTCAAAACACGTTTATTAGATCGTCACAGATGAAGAATCATGGATCTAGGCGTATGAGCCCGAAACGAAACAACAATCGACCGTGTGGGTCTTCAAAGACGAGCAAAATCCAACGAAAGTTGTTCGTGGAAGAAGCACTTCGAAGCAAATGGTCGCCTGTTTCTTCGGCAAAACTGGTCATGTGGCGACTGTTCCGCTTGAGCAACGTAGGACGGTCACTTCTGAGTGATACACAACAATTTGTTTGCCTGAAGTCATCGGATAAATTCGACAAACCAACAAGAGAAGATGAATCATTGTTCACCATGACAATGCGAGCTCTCACACATCGGCTCAAACCAGAGCGTTTTTGACCAGCCAAAACGTCGAATTAATGGGTCATCCGCCGTACAGCCCTGACTTGGCACCTAATGACGTGTTCAAAAACCATGTTTTAGAGGTGTCTTAATCGGAGTGGAAAAAGTGCTTCGAAAACTGGTTTGAGCGCATGCAAAAGTGTATAAATCATGCTGGAGAATACTTTGAAAAACAATAAAACCATTTTTGATTATAAATATTCGCATTTTCACTATTAGGCCAGAAATATATAGAGCAGCCCTCGTATGTTGTTGTATTTTTAGATGAATTTTTAAATTTTTTATTTTAATTTTTTTTTTAATCTTCAATTTTTAATAATGAATTTGAAGAAGTCACTAAACTCGTGGATAGAAATATCTAGAGCTTTCACTCAACTTTCGCTATAATAGTGAATTGTGTGAAACTATATTTTCGAGAGCAGATTGAAAGCCATACGCGTGGTTGCTTAAATAACTTTTTTTTTTACTCAAGTACCTCACAAACAGCGCTTCTCTTTAATGTAACATTGTGAGGAATTAACTGTTATACTCGTAATATAAAAATACAAACAGTGTCCACGACTTCGCGCGCGTATCGTGTGACACACTTTTTGATAGATCTGTACGATTTTATAATTTTTTGAAATAATTAAAGATTTTTTCTTTGCGATCAGAGTTGATTTTTTTTTTTTTTTTTTGAAGATGAGGAAAAAGCAACAACAAAATATTTAAAGCATGTTTTTTGCATCTTTTTTGTATAATAGTGTGGCACGTACGCCGCCATTTTTAAACGATTTTTAAAGTAGGACAGATTTTATCAGATTTTTGCGTGATTAAATCGTACGATTGTGTATGATAGTGAAACCTGGCTGTTAAGATTTTAAGGTAAAAAATACTCTGTTTTTAAGCTACAAGATTCGAGTGCTAGAAGTAAAGGGTTATCCAAAAAACGGGCCTACATGTTTCTTTAAAATAAAACACAAACTATTTGCAATTTTTTCAAGCTGTTTTTTTTTTATTAAAAATATGATCCATTACAATTATAAGTGGAATAGAATATCATTCAAATGTCCACCATGACTGCGTCCGCAGACATCAATCCGAATATCGAAATTTTCAATGACTTTTCGACATGTTGCTGGTGTTATTTCACGAATTGCAACTTGAATGTTGTTCTTTCGATCATTAATTGTTTGTGGCTTGTTAGCATACACTCGACTTTTCAAAAGACCCTGCAATTAAAAATCTAATGGTGTTAGATCACATGACATTGGAGGCCAAATGAAATTTGCATTTCGTGAAATTACACGTTGAGGAAATTTTGATCGCAAAAGCGTAATGTTTTCTCGAGTTGTGTGACATGTAGCACCGTCTTGCTCGAAATAGACGTCAGACACATCAATATGATTCAACTGTGTTCATAAAAAGTCTCTCAACATTGATTGGTATCGCTCAGCATTCACAGTAACAGCATTTCCAGCATCATCTTCGAAGAAAAATGGCCCAATGATTTCATTCACCCCAACTTTTTGTGGGTGTAGAGATTTTTCATGAATAACACGAGGATTTTCATCATCCCAGAGACGACAATTTTGCTTATTGACGAATCCATCCATTCTGAAATGAGCTTCGTCACTAAACAAAATTTGGCTTAAAAACAATGAATCTGTTGTTCGTTGTTTAAATGATGTAAACGCGTTGTTGCAATGTGTACCTGTCCATGGTTAAAACTGTACGACCTTCTAATAAAACAAAATGGCTGATATCATTTGAAAAGATGTCACGTGTAAAAATTATATAGTGCTGACATCTAGGCGTCACATTTGGATGACCCTTTATAATATTAGCAGTAACTCAATTTTTTTTTAACTCGACTTTAAATGTTATTGCTTTTGGACACAGATATAAAGGGTTCCCCCATAGTGAAATGTTTTTCAAGTGTAAATCCACATTTTTAAAACCGCTATGATTAGGAACTTGAAATTTTTCGCAAATATATAGAACTGTGTTCTCTATAACAGAAATTTAAAAATATACGTAAAGGGTGTTCGCATAGAGACGTTATTTTTTCCTTATAATAACTTATGTTCGAAGTTCTAAGGCAGGCACCTGCAATTTAAATAGAAAACAAAGTATAATGTTTTATGCAACAACAAGATAACAAAATAAACATAAAGGGTGCCCCCATGCAGATGTGGTTTTCGCATTTATGATCTTTTTTTGTAACACGTTATAAGCAAACATTTGAAGTTTATCTAGAGAATGCAATACGTTGTCTGCTATAACTATAAGTTAAAAAACTTAAAGGGTGTCCCCATAAAAATGTGATTTTCATTTATATGGAGATTTCTTTTAAATTGTTATAAGCAGAAACTTGAAATTTCCAGAATGTAAAGAACATTGTGCGCTTCATCAATAAGTATAAAAAATATATAATAAAGGGTGTCCTAATAGACACGTGACTTTCGTTTTAAACCTTTATAAGCAAGAAAATCAAATTTTACATTACAAGTATTAAAAGTAATTTTGGGAATTAAAGGGTTTTCCTGATTTTGTTATGTATTTCTTGTCATTTGAAATGTAGTTGGCCGGCATTTGGAAGTTTCAATTACAAATTTTGAAATAAAAAAAATGGTAAATTAAAGAATGACTCATACCAAGTGCAGTACCCTTCGTATCCGAGTCACAATTGTGTGATTTATAACCAAGGCATTTTTTTATTTGATAATAAATTTTTATAAAAGTTTCAAATTTAATTTAAACAATTTTATTTATATTTTTTTTTTCATAAACTTTATTTTTAATGATTTTTTATTTATTTATTTATTTTTATTTTTTGTTTATGTATTTATATATTTGTTTCTTTATTATATATATTTTTTTTTACTTTTTAAGAGGCTAATAAAAACATTTAAAATAGTGTAATTTTTATTGTTTTTGTTTTTTTTTTGTTTTTTTTTTTAATATTTTTATAAGAGTTTTTGTCATTTAAAGAATATATTTTTTACGTCTAATAACTATGATTATAAATATATTTGTTTATATTGTGATTATTAGTTTTATCTTTTTTGATGTTTTTGATTTTTTTTTTTTTCAATAAATTTTAGATTTATTTGTTTCATAAAATAGTTGTTTGGTTTTAAACTTATAATTATATGATTATGAAAGTTGCATTAAAAAAGCAAAAATGCATTTTTTTTATTTTATCAAAAACAGCTTTATTTATAACAAAAAAATTTAATTTTATAAAAAGTTTTATAAAACATTTTTTTTTTTTTGTAACTTTGTTTTATAAAACTATTTACAAAAAGAAAAATTTTAATTACAATTAAAGCTTTTAGTACTTCTAGGGTAAAATTTTAAATGTATTTATATTTTATTAAATAGTAGTGATTATGTTGTTTTTGTAAAGTACTTAAAAATTTTCAAATAAATTAATAACATTGTCTTGTTTATATAAATAAAAAAAATAAGATATTTTTGGAAAATATTAACAACTTATTGCCTAAAAAGGTTCTTTCTTAAAGGTTTTAAAGCACAAAAGTGTCTAAATTAACATTTGCTGTTAAAAAAATTTCGTTTAAGCGGATAATAAAATAGTAGTATTTTTACTACCTTTTTTAAAAAATTTTGAAATTTTAGTTACAATTATTTAAATATTTTATGAAAAAAATAATTAAAATATATTCATCATGATTATTTAATTTTTTGTAAAATATTGGTACTAAAAAAGGTAATAGTATTAAAAAAAAGTACTAAATGATTTTAATAGCAAAATTTTCTACTTTTTCATAAATAATTAATGGTACTAAAAAAATTTTAAACAATTTCTTTTTAGTAAACTATTTAAATTCTAATGTAATGTCATTAAAAAGAAATATTTACTTTAAATTAAAAAAGCACTAAAGTAGTCTTTTACAGAAATAAGTTCTTTAAGGAAAAGATGTATGTTTTTAATATTTTTAAATAAAGAAAAAATAAGAAAAAATTTTATTAGTTTTTTCTAAAAAAGTACTTTAAAAAAAGTACTTTTTTTACTCCGCTTTTTCTTTCGAATGATAACATTTTTAAATTTTAACGTGAAAGATTTAAGATAACTTTAAAAGAATGTTGCGTTTTTCTTTAAAAAAAAAACTCCTTTTTTTACCGTTAAAAAAAGGTTGTATTTTTTACTACCTTTTGGAAAAAAACAAGTTAAATAATTATAAGCTTTAACTAAGGGATTTTATTTTGCTAAATAGCTATCATTTCATGTTTTAACAAATAGTAGTAATTTTAGTACCTTTTCTTATTTTTTGCCTTTTTTGTTTAAAAACTTTAAGGAAACATTTTGTTAAAAAAAACTATTTGCATCTACATAATGTCCTTAATAACATTTTGCCTAAAAAGTATTATTTTTTCTTGTGTTAAATTTTTTTAATTACTTTTCCAGAAAGAAATACTTTACTTAAACTATTTGAGAAAAGTTTAAATTTTTTACAATCTCTTAGAAACAGTACTATGTCTACTACTTTTTTAAAAATACAGATTTTTAAGTTTTTTAAGCATAGAAAAAATGATTTAAAATAAAATAAAGTTTTTAAATTTTCTTTAAAAAAGGTAGTATTTTTACTACTACTATTTTTTTTTAATTAATATAACATTTAATACTTGTAGTAAGTACTTCTTAATAATTTCCAAAAATTTTCCTTTTTTTTTCTCAATTTTTTTTTTTATTTTAAATTCTTAGGCAAATTTTCTTATCTCTTTTGTAAAAACAACATGATATTTTATAATTAATTTTATAATAATTGTAATATTCATAATTTATATTTTTTATACTTAAAACTAAAAGAAACAAGATTTAACTAAATTAAAACAAAAAATGTAGATAATAATTAAAGCAACAAAACAAAAAATCTATAACGCAGTCTCTTTGGAAATAAAAAGTTCTGTTGTTGAACTTTATAAAAAAAAAAGAAAATTGGAAAAAATGTAGCAAGAAAAAATCTTTTAACGCGCACAAACGGAAACTCTCTTTCAGTGACTTTCTTTTAACCTTCTTAATTTATTTTTAAGGGCTTACAAGTTAATTGACTATTTTGTTTATAAAACTACAACAAAAACTTCTATCAAACTAGAAACTAAAAATATATATTATAAAATTTTACTATATTTTAGGCACTTATGGTTTATTATTTTTTTTTTAATATTTTTAGGAAAGAATTTTATACGGTAAAAGCTTTCAAAGCTTTGTATTTTATATGGCAGTTGTATAATTAAATTAACAAAAAACTAGCTGTAAAGAAAAAAAAATAATTGTGATGTATTTTTTTGGAAACTTTCTAAAGTAAAATTAAGAATATTGACCTTTATGCTTAAAAGCTTAAAGGTTTCTTAGGTAAAAAATAATTAAAGAACTTTTTCGATAACAAGTTACATAGAAAGCATTTAGAAAAAGTATTTGAAAAAAAATTTTAAAAAAAGCTTTTAAAAAATTTTTATGAAAAAGCTTTATGTAAATAATGCTTTGCTTTTGTTAAAAAAAAAATACAAAAAAACTTAAGTTTTTATAAAAACGCTACCAAGGGGCTTACAAATTAAAAAAAACAAGAAGCAAATAACTTAAAGCTTACATGTTTGGTAAAAGCTTTTAAAAAACCAATATGTTAATAAGCTTTAAATAAATCCTGTTTGACATCTTTAAACAACCTTAACAATGAAACTTTTTCAAAAATAGAAAGCTTTAAAAAAAATACAATTATTAAAGCTTTCATTTTTCTTTTTTTGCATACTAATTTGAAAAAAAATAAAAAAGAAAGCTTTTAAAAGCCATTAATCAAAATATATTTAAAACCACAGTTATATACAATTTTTTTTAAGGGGAAAACCTTTACTGAAATAATTCGATATTTACTTAATTTGAAAATAAGCCTTAAAGCTTTAATTGATAATGTTAAAACGGTTTTTTAAACCTGACATAATAAAAGCCTTTTTTCGACTTAAGACAGAAAAAATAAATTAATTTTAGTTTTTTTAAAGGTTTCAAATAATAAAAAAAGCTTAAGAAATATATATGTAAATAAAAGCTCGTTATAACAAAAATTAAAAAATGTTACTAACCATTCACAATTTTCAAAGAATTTTAAGCAATAAAGAGTGATTATAAATGACAAAAACAATAATTTTGTAAAAAGTTTAGTAGAAAAAGCTTTTAAGCTCTAAGGCTACCTAAAGCTTCAAAAAGCATAATTTTTAATTTTTTTTTTTTTTTTGTAACTAAACTCATGTTTCGAAAAAGCTCTTTCATGTATTTTGTAGACTTGAAAAAATTTAATTTAGTACTCAAAAATATTGTTTAGGTGTTATTTTTTGAAATCTTCCTTACTAACTAAAAGAATTTACACATTTTTCTTATACGCCGCTTTATAAACTCTTAAAACTAATAAACAATTAAAAAAAAAATACTAGGAAACTTTAAACATCGAAAGCTTTGTTTGTACAAACATCTACAGCAAGGAAACCGGGAAACTAAACGTAACATGCGTGTGGTAATTTTTAATAATATACTTTTTGTTTTTGTTGTTTTTTTTTTGTATGTTTAACTTTCATAAAGTATTATAATGGAATAATTTTGTATATCCATAAGCTAAGGAGTTCCGTTTGTTGTGTTTGTGGGCAATGAGGCTAAGGAAGTAGAGGAGTTAATAGGAATTATAGACAGTTCATTATTATTGGGTAGTAAGAGTTCAGCTTGCATTATTTGTTGTTGTTGCTGCAGCTGTTGCATTGTGCTAAGGGTTACATTTGAAACGGAATTGGAAGCTGCTGATGATGGTGTAGATGTAGGTGTTTCATTAAAAGTAGCTGGTGTTATTTCTTGAGCTTCCATTTCATCGTCTTCATTTTCCAAAAGAAGACTGGAATAACGGCAGGATGTAGACTGGCATTTGCAGATGAAGTAACGATTTTTAATAGACCAAAATTTGTCACCGTAATCAAAACTATCGATAAAAAGAATTTCATTTAAGTTTTTTTTTTAAATAATAAAAGCTTTTTTTGAAAACAAAAGTCTTTTTATAGCTTAAAAGCTGTTGTAAAACATTTCCAAAATTTTATATAAAAATTTTAAAAATTATAAAAAAAAATTTTAACACAAAAGCTTTTTATAGCTTTAAAGCTGTTGTGAAACATTTCTATATTTATAAATAAAAAATTTTAAAATGCTTTTAAAGCATGCTTGTAAACTTTCATGTTAAAAAAGAACTTTTAAAAAAAATATTTGTCTCTAAATACAAAAAGCTTCTGGGCTCAATAACACGTTTTAGCACTAATTTTATAAACTTGAAAAGAAAGCTTTCCCTTAAAACCTCAAATTAGCAAATTTGATATTTATATATATAAACATATACTTAAGATTGTTAAAAAGTTCTCAGGAATTATTATCTTAGAGCTTTTAAAAGCTCCCAGAGGATACTATGGCTCTTTCACCTATTTTCTTGACTTTAAGGAAACTTGGAAATTTGTTAAGCTCCTAAATATAGATCTTGATTGTAGCTTTTAAGTTAAAAAAGCTTTTTTAAACTTTTTAACTTACAAATTATTGGCAAAAAAAAACTTCTTAAGAAAATAAAAATCTTGTTATATTAAAGATTTAGAAATCGATTAAGAAAGTAATAAGAAATTTTCCAATTTGGGCTAAAAAAAAAATAATTCAAATATATTAAAGCTTTTGGCAAAACTTACCAAATCTCCTCTCCCACCTCAATGTCACGACATGTAAAAAATGATATTTTTGGAAAACGATAATCCTGATGATGATAAAACACTCTTACTGGCACAATATTCGGTTCACACGAATGATTAAAAAAGCGACTGACGTTGCCATAATAATTTGCATCAATGCAATGATTATGACCCAAATCGAAAAAGTATGAATCATCCATGCGACGATCCGCCTCCATTTCTGTCAATATTTCACCCGTATACACAGCTACAAAACTACCTTTTGGGATGTGAACCATAGTGCGTACACCCCAGCCCTTTGTGGCATCCTCACATTCGATGACTTGAAGAGGAATTGTAATACCATTTTGTACTACACGATTTTTGCAAAAGCGCTAAAAACAAAAACAACAATTTTGTGAAGAACTAGAAAACTTTTAAATTATATTTTCGTAATTTTACCTTGTTGCAATTGCAGACATCATTGCACTCGAATATAACGGCAGGATCTTCAAAATTAAAATCTGTACTTAAACGACCTTCTGCGGTATACCAGGTGCGACCCGAAGCTCCAGTACATTGGCAACGATCCGTAGTGCAACTAAATTCAAAAAAAAAAAAAAAAATTAAAGCTAAAAATTTTTACTTCATTTCTCCGATTTTTTTTTTTGCACTTACCCATCAATACAAGTACAGATACGCATTTGTGATATTCTTTGATCGATTTGTACAGAATTTTGTAAGATTATTGAATCGGTTATATAACGAAAATCGGGCAGCATTAGCTGATCCGATTCTTCTACCGGTGTGACATTGTTTTCATTACGCAAAGCCTGTATTGGACATAATTCTCGACCGTTACTTATATCGCCACAGACAATATTTGAACGTCTGCGATGTAAAGCATGCATTTCCATTTGAAAGCCTACATGACGGGCACAATCCGAATGTTCATCCGGTATACAATCGTAGGGTAATTCATCCGAACGATTGCGCAACATTAAATCGGCACCATTGAAAATAAGTAAAAGACACAATTTCTTACTCGAAAGACGACAGGCAATGTGGCTGCACGATAGTAAAACATACAAAATATTTAATTGAAATTTTTTTAAATTTTAGGAAAGTAAAACTTACAGTGGCGTCTCACCGTCAACATTTTGTATATTACAATTAATGCCTGCCTTTAATAATACTGTTATTGTATCTAAATCATGATTTTGTAGTACCGCCCAATGTAGCACGGTATTGTTATCATTATCGCAGATATTAGAATCGGCACCTTGTTGTAATAGTAAACTGTTTAAAATACATCAACTATAAGTTATAGAAAATAACAATTAAAAGAATTTTTACTTACCTCACTATATCGGTATGACCCAGTTCTGCTGCCCATACCATGGCAGTCCAACCGCCATCATCTTGGGCATTTATAAAACTAAGGAATTGGGAAACATCTTTACTGGCCTTATAACTATGAACAATTAATTTAAGAATTTCCAAATTTCCAGTACGTGCCGCTATATGTAGGACTGTGTGGCCATCGGGACCCTAAAAGGAATTATTAATTTATTTTATTTATTTATTATTTTTTTTTTATAATAAAAAAATAATTCTTAAACAAGTTTGCTGCGAAATGCTTAGGAAAAGGGGTTAAAAAGCTTCTTCTTTTTCCTTTCGAAGTCTTATTGTCATAAAAAGAAAATTAAATTTTTTTAAAAAAGTAGTAAAAATACTACTATTTTCGAAAAACTAAAAATTAAATTTTTCGTTTTTCGTTTTTTTTTTTTTTGTGAGTTAAAAATATTGAAGTTGCACTTTTTTTTTTAAATTTTAAAAATACTACATTTTTAAGATCTACTACTAAATAAATATTAATATAAAATTTTGTAATTATGGCGTTCAAAACTAATTTTAAGTAAATTTTCTCGTTATGGTTACTGGTAAGACAGGTTTAAATTATTTTTATAAAAAAGTACTAAAAAAGTACGGAATTGTAAAAACCTTTGGAAAATCAAGATGCAAAAATAAAAATGTGTTTAAATATTTTTTCAAATTAATGCTGTATAAATTATTTGGAAATATTTTTCACTTGTAAACCGTTATTTAAAATTAAGGAGGGGCACTTTATAAAATAGTAGTAAATATGGTAGCACATTAATTGTAAGAAAAATTATTTTGTTGTTAAAATGCATTTTTAAAGACTTAACATCGTTAAAAAATTTTTAATAGAAAAAAAATACATTTAGTACGTTTTCCAAAAAAAAAATAATAAAAATACTACCTTTTTAAAAACAATAAAAATTACTACTTTTGTAATAACAAATTATATAAAATATTAATAATAATATAAATTATACATAATTTGAAAGGTATCTATTTTTATTTCATTAAAAGGAGTAAAAATACTACTTTTGAAACAGCAAATTTAACACTTAAATTCTACTACATGAGTCAAAGACAGCTTGTCTCGAAAAAAAAAAAAACATTTTCACAAGAATTAACTTTCTTAAAATTGTTTAAAAAAATAATTATAACGTTTTCTAAAAAGTATTAAAAATACTACCTTTTTTTAAACAATAAAAATTACCACTTTTGTAAAAATAATTTTTAAAAAATTTTATTAATTATTAATGTCATAAATTAAACATAATTGAAAAGGTATTTATTTTTATTTTATTTAGAGGATAAAAATACTTTTTATGAAAAAATATTAAAAATACTTTTTTTTGAAACAGCAAACGTAACGCTTAAAATCTACTACATTAGTCAAAGGCAGCTGTTAAAAAAACTTAATGTCAAGTTTGCTAAAATTAAATTAAAATACTACTAATAATGAAAAAAGGTATGAAAAAACTACTTTTTCTAAAAAGAAAATTTTTTTAATTTTTAAGATTTTATAAAGCAGAACATTTTGTTGCGTGTAAAAATATATTTTTTTCTTAAATAAAGCTGTTTTTAAAAAGGTAGTAAAAATACTACTATTTTTTGTAAATCTCTGAATTTTTTTTTTTTTTTTGTAAGTTAACAAGGCGAATTGCTTTGAGATGAGATGATTTAAATAAATTTTTCAATTATTTGTTAACTAATTTAGTACTTTGTTTTTCGCTTACCCTTAAGGACAAATCAGCACGATGTTGCAAAAATAAATTAACAATATTGCATTTTTCCTCTTTGACGGCGCACATTATTGCCGTACGCAGTTCACGATCCATCATATTGATAAAATCAGAACCAACACCCTGACACAATAGCAAATATGCCATTTGTATGGTACCATAATGGGCCACCAAATGCAAACAAGTACCATGATAAAACTCTCGCATGCAAGTAGTGACATCATAATTGGACGCTAAACAAAAAAAAATTGGATTAAATAATTTATATATTTTTTTAATAAAGATTTTATTATTTACCCAAGATTTCGGCCACTCTTTCTAGGTCATCATTTTTAACAGCATAATACATATCTTTGGTGGTGAATTCGGTTACCTGATTGTGCGGCTGCAAGGTACGTCCCCGGGCATTAACCACATTCATAACCGATTCGGGTATTAGTTTATCATAGTTGATATTAACATACGGCCTTATAACACTTGAGGATGTGGGACTATTGATGCTGCTCAAAGGTAAAAGCGATGAATTTTTCAGGCTGTTAGAGGTAAGCGAGGGGTTACTGCCCAAGGATTTTTGTGTGGCCTGGAATATGGGCACTGTTTGTGTTTTCATGGTGATGGTTGAGGTGCGTTCGGTTGTATCCAAACCGCAATGAGGACATTTTAATACCAAGGTGCGACTAGTATTTTTTGTGGCAGGTTGTTGCGGATCATATTTGGTACTGAGCAGCATGCGTTGAGCACAGCCAGCATGAAAGAAATGTTTTTGTTTGCACAATACAAATTTGCCCTGTCATCAAAAATAGAATTTAGAAATATTCCGTTTTTTACCTTCAAAAAAAAAGAAGAAAAAACTTACCTGCGTACAAAATATACCACAGGCAGGACAAGAATTGTGTGCCTTTAGCCTTTTCTGATGATCTTCACATAAGACCATATAAACAGATCTTTGACTGGCCCTAAATAAATTTAAAACCTCTCCGTTTAGTTGATTCGAACAGCCTACCTTTTCCTCGTCAATATTATCTATGGCCCAGCAGTATTGGGTTTCCTTGATCATGGGCGTGCAATAGCTGGATGTGACATGACATAAACAATTTAAAGTGTTTTTTCTGGTCGCCTCTGTGCCATCTAAAATTGCTGAAGAGTTTATAGAGGAATTATGGCCAGTTGTTGTTGTTGGAATCGTAGTGGTATTTTCTGCCACTACAGCAGCATTTAAGGATTTCAATTCCACCACTTTGTCACAATTGGTTTGTGCAGTTTTTTGCCTTTGCGTGCGTCTTGTTTGCGGTGGTGTTGAAGAGGATGATAGAGATCTTAATGTTGTTGTTGCTGTGGCTGCTGTTTGTTGCGGCTGGGCTGTTGTAGTTGTATCTTTACGTCCTCTTAAAGTAACACTAGGTTTACCCACTTGTACTCTTGTGGTGGGTACAAATTCAGCATTGTCACTTAAGCTGTCATTGTCACTAGATTCGTTGCTGATATTTCGTCTGAGACCCATTTTTTCAAAATATTTGTCTTTTTGTTTGTTCAATTTACGTTGTTGTTTTTTGCTTAGCTTTTTGTCCTCGGGCGAACGATTTAAATTCCATTTGCCTGTTTTGATTTCCTGCAGAAACTTTTTAATGTCAGGACAGGGAAAAAGTTTTTTTTTTATAGCATTTGAGCCTGTGGGATGGCTGTCGTTGCTGTTGTCTGACTTTTCACTTTTTAGCTTGGAGTTGGTATTGGTCTGTTCTAGTTGTGTTACTATCTGGTGTGTGGGAGTTGTAGAATCATTTTGCTGCTGCTGCTGCTGCTGCTGCTGCTGTTGATCTGTAGAACTCCAATTTTGAGCTGTCATACGCACAATATTTTTTGTTTCAAATTCGTAGCGTAATTCATCGTTTTCTAGGATTTTGGTGGTGGGCTTAATGCGTCTCTGTGAACGTTTGGGCACTATAACGCTTGGCTCATTTAAGGGTTTTTTGTAATTAGCACTCGTATTAGGAGGTGATATTTGTTCACCATCTTGTTGCTGTATTTTTTCCGCCTCCAGCTGAACTTTAGCTTTACGTCCTCGTTTCTTGGGCGGCGTTTTTTCATCTAAATTAAGTCTTAGTGGTTTTCTTGTGGGCGAATCATTTTGCTCATTGCTCCTGCTCTCCTCTGGTTCCTTGTCGTCTTCGAAGATTTTAAAACCATCCATGCGATTGCATAAACGTTCACTTCGCCTGGTGCGTTTTCCTTCATCATCTTCCGACTTACACAACATACTTCCCATTTCTAAGTCTTCATCTGTGGGATTCTTACGTTTACGCGTTAATTTACGTTCATTATTTATGGGGGAATTGTGCCGTTCAACCACTGGCAAATCACTTGTCGTTGTGGCGGATGTTTGTTGTAGATTGTTGTCACAATCTGTTATTGAATATTTTTTAGTTCTGCCTCTACCACGTTTCGAGGTCGATTGTTGTTGTTGTTGCTGTTGTTGTTTATCAACCAAAGATTTATTATCGTCTGGTAGATGAAGGAATTTAGTATCAACCTCACTGCTGTTTGGTAGTTCTTCAAAAACTGATTTTTGTGAACAACTCTCAAGTGCATCATTGTTACCTGATTCATTGGTAGCCAGCTGCGAATAAATGTTAATGTATTTTATTAAAAAAATTTTTGTTTTTTAAACTGTTATATAAATATATTAACCAAATTAACTGTTATACTGATATACGAAATATATAACTGTTATACATTTGATAAATGAACTACAAATTTACAATAATTTTACATTTTATTACTGTTATAAATTACTGAAAAAACAGTAGCTGTTATACAGTAGTAAGCAGTATTATAACTGTTATATCTCGTAACTGATATCATATGCGCGGAGCGGAGCACTGGGCTCATTCGATAGCCGAATGACTAAAACGTGAGGAAAGTCAAAAGATTGATCCACAATTTGTTTAGCTTTTAGGATTTTTTTTTTTGTGAATTTTCGATTTTTTATGAAATTTTGATTTCTACTTAGTAACAGTTTTTTGTGTTCCATTTATTTACTTTTTAAAACGAAAATTTTTAGTTTTAAATTTATAATAAATTTTAATACGAGGGCTGCTCTATATATTTCTGGCCTGGCAACACTGAGTGCTGCCAAGTGCAATCTGACATTTCCATTGGAACGTTGTCATTTTTAAGCTAATCGTACTCAAAACGTTTTGACGTACGACCATTATTTGTGTTGTTTACAGTGACTTAAAAAAATTAATATAGAAAAAAATGGAATTAACTCGTGAACATTTTCGTGCCATCATTTTTCACAATTTTCGACGTGGATTATCACGACAAGAGTGCATTGATGAACTTAAATCTTTGTATGGCGATGAAGCATCATCCTATAGCACTGTGAAAAATTGGTATAATGAATTTAATCGTGGCCAAAGCTCGCTCAAAGACGAATTCCGTGAAGGTCGTCCAAAAACGGCTGTTGTGCCAGAGAACATTGATGCCGTGCGTGAACTCATAATGCAAGATCGATATGTGACATACCGAGAGATAGAGACATCCTTGGACATTTCTTCCACCAAAAACATTCGATACTGCATGAACACCTGGCCGTAAAAAAGGTTTGTTCTCGTTGGATCCCGCACAATTTGAAAGTCGCTCAAAAAAAGGCTCGTGTCGATTGGTGCAAAGAAATGTTGCAAAAATACGATTGCGGTGCTTCAAAAGACGTTTATAAGATCGTCACAGGTGACGAATCATGAGCCCGAAATGAAACAACAATCGCCCGTGTGGGTCTTCAAAGACGAGCAAAATCCAACGAAAGTTGTTCATGGAAGAAGCACTTCGAAGCAAATGGTCGCCTGTTTCTTCGGCAAAACTGGTCATGTGGCGACTGTTCCGCTTAAGCAACGTAGGACGGTCACTTGTGAGTGGTACACTGCAATTTGTTTGCCTGAAGTCATCGGAGAAATTCGAAAAACCAACAAGAGAAGACGAATCATTGTTCACCATGACAATGCGAGCTCTCACACATCGGCTCAAACCAGAGCGTTTTTGACCGGCCAAAAGGTCGAATCAATGGGTCATCCGCCGTACAGCCCTGGCTTGGCACCTAATGACTTCTTCTTGTTTCCGCACATCAAGAAAAAAATGCGTGGTCAATGATTTTCGTCGCCAGAAAAAGCTGTTGAAGTGTTCAAAAACCATGTTTTAGAGGTTTCTCAATCGGAGTGGAAAAAGTGCTTCGACAACTGGTTTGAGCGCATGCAAAAGTGTATAAATCATGCTGGAGAATACTTTGAAAAACAATAAAACCATTTTTGATTATAAATATTCGCATTTTCACTATTAGGCCAGAAATATATAGAGCAGCCCTCGTAATTTATGACGAATTATTGAAATTTTAGCTTTTTCCTTTTTTTAGTTTAAAATTACTAATTTCAAGATACAGGACAACATCGCATAATACTGCTTCATTTAGTACGTTTCATTATAGCACGGTTTTGAAATGTACAAAAAAAATTTATTTCTCTGAAAAAATTTTTAAAAAATTATGTCAATAATTTTTAAAGTGTTTTTTTTTTTTAATTATATGTAACAATTAAATGTAACAATATTACAAATTATTGTTTTCTGACTTGAAACAAGATTTTTTATTTATGATTTTTTGTTATATATCAATTATTTATTTTTTTATTTTATTTATTTATTTTATTTATTTATTTTATTTTATTTATTGTTTCTATTTATTTTTTAATTTAATAATAATATTTTCTTAATAATATTTGGTGGATGTTTCATATGTCAGTGAGTTTTTTATTTTTGCTGAAATAAATTTTTTTCTAATTTTAATTTTGTTTGTTATTATCGAACTTCAAGCAGACATAATTTTTTTATTTCATTATTTTCTTAATTGTTATTGAATTTTGTAATTTTTCTTATTTGCTTTTTTTTAACTTACATACATATATTTTATATTTGTTTTAAAATTTTGGCGGTTTTTAAAATTTATCTTTATTTATTTATTTTTTATTTATTTTTTTTATATTATTTTTTTTTCAATTTGTGATTTCTCGTTTTATTTTAATATTTTCTAATGCAGGGGTTCTCATCAAATTCCTGCTCACGGACCCCTAGTAAATTAATTTTTTTTCGCGGACCCCTCTGAAGCCCATGTTCAAAATAAAACTTTAATTATTTTTGAAAATACTAGTTTTTCGGTTCTTCATGCGGACCCCTTGGATGGTTGTTACGGACCCCCAGGCGTCCACGGACCCCCATTTGAGAACCGTTGTTCTAATGTGACGATTTTTTTTTTGCTATTTTGTTTTTATAGGAATAAATGATTTTTTTTTATAGCGTAATTTTTTGCTACGAAATTTTAAAAATGTTTTTTTTTTTTTTTTGTCCAAATTTATGTACAATTTTTAGTAAATCATCTAATATATTTTTTGTAAATATTGTTTTAATATTTACAATTACAGCGAATAAATTATAAGGTGGCAAGCTCATTGATTTTCCTGATAGCCTTTAAGGCGAAATAATAAGAGGTGGCCTTGATAGCCCGGGTGGCTATTTTTTGCGCTTATGATTTTTAACAAATTTGCCATCGCCACCACCTTATAATTAATTCACCTTGATTTATAGTATTTCTTGAAATTTATTATTTTTACTGTATTATTATTGATATTAATTATTATTATTTTTTTTTTTGTAATTTTAGTTAATTTATTTTTTAGGATATTTATATTTATAATTACGAGGCTTCAATTAATATTTTTTTACAATTCGAATTATATTATTTTTTTTATTTGTAACTAATTTTGCTTTTTTCATAATTCTTATTATTTTATTATTTTATTTATTAATTTTTTTATTTATTTATTTATTAATTTTTTATATTTATTTTTCCCTAAATATCAACATACCTATCTGATTTTAAAAAAAGTTATAAAATTATATACCCACATGCATGTAATTTTTAATTTAATTCCTTTTTGCAACACATACATACATGCATATGAATATTTATTTCTTTAAATTTTCCCTAAAATTTCTCTTATAAAAATCTTTAATAAAACAAATTGCAGGGGATCTCTTTTTTTATGAAATAAATAAAACAAACGTTATTTTCTTATACTCACATTTATAAAACCTTTTAAATCATTATTAGCATTCTCTTCGTTGTCATGTTCATTATTGCCATCCATTTTTGCATCCAGTTTAATGTTCGAATTGCTGTTGTGGCTGTTAAGCAACACTTTTGTTTCATTTTCTGTATTAACAGCACCTTCGTTCTCGTTAATACTTAAACAACAAATACTATTAGTCGACTCATTTGTAATTGTAGTTGTTGGTTTATCAGCCCCACCAGCAACGGTATGGATATTTTTATCATTATTATGATTTTTTATTATATTAGTGGTATTAATATTATTATTGTTGTTGTTGTTATTATTGCTAGATATGTTTGTGTTGTTGTTGCTGTGAGTAAAAACAGAAGCAGTAGTAGTAGTAGTAGTAGGGTTTGGAATTGTGTTTATTTCATTATTATTATTCTTGTTGTTGCTGTTATTTAACGTTTGCGCATTATTTAATGTCGTCGTTGCCGAACATTTGTTATTCGTGTGTTTTTGTTCTTCATTATGGTTGTCTTGTTGTTTAACGGTATCATTTGTAATATTATTTAGATTTGGCTCTTTTTCTTGTTGAGACAGCGAAAATGATGATGACGATGATTTTGATGTTGATATTGATGTTGATGTTGCTTTAGCTGCTGAGGTGGATGCTAATTCTTGTTCTTGTTCATTTCGGCAATTTTCTTGCTTTTGAAGTTCTGTGTTTATGTTGGAGTCTTGCTTAGCTGTCGTTGCCGTTACTGTTGTTGTACATGTTTTGCCAACAAGTGTTTTAGGAGAGGGAGAACAAATTTTTGTTACTGTCTCTGAGGATGCTGCTTTTGTTGATGAACAATCCTCGTCGGTCTTTGTTATTGTAATATTTTCTTGTTTATTATTTATTGACAATAATAATGGCTCTTCAATAGAGATTTTGGTTATAATTTCTTTTTGATTTTCGCTATTTTCTACTTTTATTATTGTTAATTCTTCATCAATTTTATTAACATTTTTTGTATTTGTTGTTGTAATATGTTTCTGATTGTTAGTTGTTGATGTGTTAGTAGCTTGGTTTAAATAAACTGGCTGACCTTGATTATTTTGATTGGTATTGTTACTGTTGTTGTTGTTGTTGTTGCTGCTGTTATTATTGTTAACATTATTAAATATTTCCTTTTCTTTATTACATGTTGTTAATTGTTCGGACTTTGTAGTTGTTGTTTTTGTTAAAGAACATAATCCATCTTGTGAGTTTTCTTTAATATTTCTCTCTTCATTCATCTCTTCCAACTCTTCCTCCATAAGTTCTTTGAATGACTGTTCTAAATTTTCTTCAATGGAGGGTATTTTTTCTATTTCCCCTTCTTTATTACGATCATTTTCTATTTCTTTTTTCACCGTTTGCTCTTCCAGCTCCTTTTTATTTAATGTTGTTTTAGCCAATGATTTGACACAAGGTTTCTTATCTTTGTCTTTAGCAGCAAATTGATTCTTGGATAAATTTCGCCATTTCAAAGTTTTGTCATCGGTCAGGTCTACTTCAGCATTAGAGGGACAATCCGAATTAAATGTGTTGACCATGCTGGTCAGCAACGAATCCAAACACTCGGTCATATCTTCTGCTGTGTTATTTAAATAATTTTTACACAAATTACAGGCTTTTAACACACCTCTTTCATGCAAATGAAAAAATATATTTTTCTACTATTTTTTGACGTCACTTTTTTTCTGTATTTTTTTTTAAATAAATTTCCACTTTTTTTAATAAATTCATCAACATCCAATGCAACTTTTTCATTTTTTCGCAATTTATTTAAATTTTTTCATTATCTAGCATTAATTATTGCTTATTTTTTTACATATATTAATTTTTTATATTTCTTTACCATTAAAATAATCTTTTGATACTTTTTCTCTTAAGTTTAAAACACAACACACAGTCACACTCTTAACAAAAATTTATGCTGTTTGTTGTTTTTGTTGTTAGTAGTGTTCATGAAGAAAAAAAATATTCACTTATTTCTCACTCTCTTCTTAAAAGATTTAGACATTTTTACATGCAAAAATTATGTTTTTAGCATCAGTTTCTCACATTTTTATAGAAAAGTTAAATTTTAATCAAATTTAAGAAATATTCAAATTTGTTTTATGCTTAATATAATTAAAAATTTTTCATAAAAGTATAAAACACACACGAAATGCAATTTTTTACCCCGTCTAGTTTTTGTCACTTGAAATATTAAAATACTGCCGGATGTTTACCAATAAAGATGATGCCGTACTTGTCAAATGCTTTAAAAGTTATTGTTTTTTGTAAAGTGAAGCCAAGTTTGCAGTTAGGAAAACCGTTAAAATTAAGTAAATAAGAACATAGTTTTAAAATTTTTATTAATTGATTATTTATATTCAAATTATTATTTATAAACCTTTTTACTAAGCGAGTTTCATTAATAATTTTCCTAATTATTTGCGTTTTTTTTATTTACATATTGCTGACTTGTAATCATTTTTTTTAAGTTTAAGTACAACGATGCAATAATTAAAATAAAAAACAAACAAATAAAAGAATTTGTGATCAATATTTCTTTACTATAGATTAACGATTAATAAATATAATAAAAAAAGGAAAAATAAAAATTTTAAGAAATTCTTTTTATGAAATTCGTCTTAAGATTGAAAAAAGTAAATTTAATGTACTTTAATGTAATTTAATGTATATATTTTATTAAAGATTCATGTAAACAAGGCTATAAATCATTATTTCAAGTGAATATTATGCCACCTATAAATTATCTGTAAAAACTTTTTTATTATCGATAAAAAATTTGTGTTATCGATAATTTTTTTTAGAAAATTTATGTTATCGATATATTTTTGTAAGCAAATTAATGCTTTTGACATTATTATGCAAGAATATTCTATTGAAAATTTAATGCTATAGATAAATTGTCTTTTGAAAACTTAATGCTATCGATAAATTTCCTATTGAAAATTTTATGCTATCGATAAATTTTTTATTTGACATTTAATGTTATCGATAGTTTTCTATTGGAAACTTAATGCTACCGATAAGTTTCCATTGAAAATTTAATGCTATCGATACATTTTCTATTGAAATTTACATGCTATCGATAAACTTTCTATGGGGTAATAAAAAAATATTTCCAGCATATACTTCGTGTTCATGAAATCAAAAATTTCCCATTAGAAATTTGTCGTATTATTGCTAATGGGCAGTCATACTCTCCATTAGTTTATTCTTTCGATTATTTTGTTAGTTGCTATCGATGGATATACAAGAGAAAAGGACTCCTTTTTTTAATTATTTAAAAAATAAAATTTGTATTAATAATTATTACTTGTTTATTAATTAGAAATATTTTGTGTATTTAATTTTTGTTATTTTTATTACAAAATGACTCTTTTTTTATATTTTTCTTTAAGAAAAAATATTTTAAACTATGACGAGAGTAAAACCGTATTTATGTTCCCTTTTCTTTTTCAAGCTCTCTTAATTTGATTTAATAAACTAAGAAAATCTGATCGCTCTTGGCATATAAAACCATATTTACGGCTACAGCGTATATCATTCCATTGGTCTGTGCCATGAAAACCCATATGTACACAGCGTTCTCCGAGATTCTTATAGTTATTCGGCTCATTTATTTCCCAATTTGTATAAGTAAAGTCCTCGCGCCCATTTGATGTAATCCAGGAAAATGCCCGAAATTTAATGTAGTCAGTGGCTCCAAGATAGAAATTGGGAATGCGTTCGCCTGTTTAATAACGAAATAACAAATACATTTTAAAAATTAATTTTTATTTTTTAATATAAAATAGAATCCAATTTTTCTACAAGACCTTAACGAAACAATTAATTGAAGAAGATTTATTAAATTTTGTGGAAAACCTTTATTTAAGAAAATTTTAACTTATGTTTTATTTTCTTTTAACTTGCTGAAAAGATTTTTTTACAAAAATTAAATTTAAACAGTTTTTCCGAATGAAACTTAATGCTATCGATAAATTTAATGCTATCGATAACTTTTTTTATAAAAAAGTTAATACTATCGATAAATTAAAATGGAAATTTAATGCTATATATAAATTGTCTGTCGGAAATTGACTGTTATCGATAAATTTTCTATTCGAAATTCAATGCTATCGATAAATTTTCCATCGAAAATTTGTGCTTTCGATAAATATTCTATTGAATAATTAATGCTATCAAGAAAATTTCTATAGGAAATTTAATGCTATCGATAATATTTCCATTGAAAATTAAATGCTATCGATAAATAATCCATTAGAAATTTAATGCTATCGATAAATTTTCTACTGATAATTTAATGCTATCGATAAATTTCAATTAATAATTTAATGCTATTGATAAATCTTTAATCGATAAATTTTTTATCGGAGATTTATTGCTATCGATAAAATTTCCGTTGAAAATTCAATGCTCTTTAGAAAATTTAATGCTATCGATAAATTTTTCAACAAAAATTTGTGCTTTCGATAAATATTCTATTAATATTTAATGCTATCGAGAAAATTTCTATCGGAGATTTAATGCTATCGAAAAATTTTGTATTGAAAAACTAATTCTATCGATAAATTTTCTATTAGAAATTTAATGCTATCGATAAATTTTCTATTGGAAATTTAATGCTATCGATAAATTTTCTATGGAAAATTTAATGTTATCGATAAGCTTTCTAGTGTAAGAAATTTAGTTTATTAGAAATGTAAGGTTACCGATAAATTTTCTAATCGAAATGTAATGCTGTCGATAAAATTCCTATAGGAGATTTAATACTATCGATAAATTTACCATCGAAAATTTATGCCTTCGATAAATATTCTATTGAATATTTAATGCTATCAATAAATTTCCTATCGGAGATTTAATGCTATCGATAAATTTCCTATTGGAAATTTAATGCTATCGATAACGTTTTTATTGAAAAGTTTATACTATCGATAAATTAAATTGAAAATTAATTACTATAAATGAAATGAGAAAAATTCGATAAAAAAAATGTAAACGTAACAGTTTTATTAACAGAAAAACCGTAACGAAGAATAAAACAGCATAAAAATTTTATTAAATTCTTGATAAACTTTAACGTAATGACACTTCTGTTTAAATCAAATAAAGTTTTATGTGTTAAAAATTAATTTACTAACAAAACGAAACTAAAAACTTAAGAACATTAACAGAAAAATTTTGCTTAAAACACAAAAAAAGAACTTAACGAAGCACCAAAAGTTATAAATTAAGTGATTTCTTAAGATGCTAAAACTAAACGACACTTTTGTTTAAATCACAAAGATTTACCTGTAAAAACTTTATTTAGTAACTCCTTGATTTCTTTAGACTTTTCCTCCGTCTCTATTGTCAATAATTCCATTTTTCTTTTTTCACATTCTCTGCGAGCATCATGCCAAGTGTGCTAAAACATTTTAAAGATTTTTGTTTAAACATTTTTTTTTTGTTTGTCTTTGTTGTTGTTGGTTTTTTGTTTTAATCAAGAAATCTTACTTTAGCTGCCGGCTGTATAAAATATCGATTATTTTTAGCTGAAGTAAAAAATTCTTCGGCGCATTTGACTAAAGTGCAAAACGTTAAAAAGGCGATTAGCGGGAGTTGTATGTATCGTTTCATGTTGAGTGTAGAAAAAATACTAAATTTTATAAAAATTCAGTTCACTTTCATTATAATTTCTATGCCAAAGAATTGCTTCAAGATATAGTTGCGGTATATTTTTTATTTTTATTTTTTGTTTTTATTTAAATGATAAAATTTATTTTTTTTATAAAACTGCGAGTAAGAAGAACAAAAATGTTTTATCAATGTCGTGGCTTTAAAGTACCCTATCAGAAATTTAAGAAATTTTAATGTTTTTTTAGAAATGTTTTGTTTCAAAGTTTTTGTTTTAAGATATAAATAGAATTTCTTCTTCTTGAAAATTTGATTTTGAAAAAATTCTTTTATATTTTCGAATGCTTTTTTTTTTAATTTAAATGTAATTAAAAATTAATTTAGTGCATTATATTTCTTAAAATCGAAGAAGTATAAAATCTTTTACTGAAATTAAATTTAAACATAAATAAAAAAATAATAAATAAATAAAAAACTAAATAAATTTTGATTTTTATAAAACTGCAGTTAAAATGAAATAAAAAGTATTTCTTACTCGATTTATTATCGTGTAATCGTTTGTTATATTTTATTTTTAAAGGAAGTTTGGTTTTTATCTTTGATGTTTTTACACTTTATTTTATTTTATTATTAAAACATGAAAATAGTGAACTGCGTGTGAAAATACAAACTTTTTAAAACAAACAAAAAATAAAAATCAGAAATAAAATTAAATTCTAAGTCTATTCCATTCTTAGAAGAAAAAAAATATTAGATTAATTAGGGTTACCTACCCAGCCAATATTTCGATCTCAGTAAAAATAGAGCTGCTAATAATATTCCGATTGTATTAAAATACATTTCCCTTTTTTCCCCTCTGTTGTCGTCTAAGTAATTTGTTTGCGGTTGAAGTATCATTCGAGGCTGGCTCACAGGCAGCTCTTCTTTTTTCAGGTTAAAATAGTCTAAATATTTCAAGACTTTAGCTCCTGTCATGCAATCTTTGCCTTTAAAGTCTTCTGACCTAAAAACCATATAAATTGGCAACTCCAGCTCGAATTACTTTGCTCTAGGATTTTTCAATTCAAAAAGTTTTCATCCTTAAACTCTTTGCAATAAAAAATCTCTTTTCATATCTCTTTTCTCTCTCTCTCTCTGTTTTCATCGGTTTACTTATCTGACACTATTTGAGTTTCTAGAGAGAGATTTGGGTTATGATTGGGCCATCTCTGTCTACCTACCTTATTTATAGGGGCACTCAGCTACCGCAGCTCTTCAACAATTGTTTTCCTTTCTTTCATCCAGATTACAGCTTAAACAGCTGCTTTCCTTTTATACGTCTGTGGTGAACCACATCCATTTCTTACTTGCTTAATTTATTTTTATTTATCGATCTAACTTGTTTGTTTTAAAATTGTAAAATTTCAAAATATGTTGTCAGTTATAAAAAATATAATTTTTCATTCTTTGATTTGACTTTAAACTTAATTGAGCTGTTTCCTTTATTTAAAGTTATAAAAAGTAATATAATACTTTACGTCATCATCCAACGCGGCCTATTTAACAACAATTATTAATTTTGTGTTCAAGGCTATGTTGGGATATGAACTCATAAACTTTTGTTAAAAAAACACGAAGATATACGTAAAGTAGCCAACACTTCCACTTAATTTACGTTAGTTTACGGTCCTCTTAATTTCAAAGTTTCAGCGAGTTTCATTATAAATTTTAATTTTAACTTGATAATCGTTTCTATAGTTGCTTGTGTTATTTTAAATAACAAAAAACCAAAACGTGCATAACGAATGTACATAAGGAAAATGTTAAAAAAATTCCCTCCAAAAATACCACGCTGGTATCTCTATATCACTTTTCAGCATGCTACTAGTTTCAGGAAAAATTTCATGGCATAAGTCGGCTCTTGTTCAGTTTTCAATACACACACACAACATAAAAAATAGTCTTTGTTGAAGATTTAATACTTTTATCTTGTAAAACAACTAAAAAAAATTTAGAAAAATCTTTAAATTACTTTAAAAACCTGCGTTTATATTTTAAACAGGTTTTTTTAGCGGTTTTCCAGCTTTTTAACAAAAAAAAAAGATTTTATAGTATGGCAACCTTAATGTTTTTGTTTACAATTTTCTTTTCATTGTCTCTTCTTCTACTAATGAGTAATTTTTGTTTAGTATTTAATTTACTCTTGAGCAAAACGGTTGCGAGCGCAATAAAATAAATAAAGTTGTAAGAATTTCTGCCTCCAGCTGGTGTTCTTTATCTATAAAAAATAAAACAGTGTTGGAAAAATAATAATTCAAATATAAATTAAATTTTTAATTATATAAAAAGAATTTATGATAATTAAAACAAGTGCATTTTAAATTGTTTGAAAGCAAATATAAAAATTTCATTTAAAGAAAATATACACAAAAAAAAGACACCCCTCTCAACTCTCTTTAATTTTACTTGATTAAAATAAAAAAGCAACAAAAACTAAAGGGGGTTGTTTAAGTGTAATAGAGTGTTTGTGTGAAATCAAGTGCTTTTCAGTAAAAAAAAAAATAAATAAATAAAGTGTAAAGAAAAAATAATATTAAATAATTGAGTCAATGATCAAATTATAAATAATTTAACTTACAAATTGTCAAACACAAAATTGAAAGCAAAGCAAAAAAGATTTGCAAACGTTTTGTTTTACTGCTGCTGGTAGCAAAAGGAATAATAATTTAATTGTTGTTGTGTTTGGGCCATGCGTGACCTCGGCTCAAAAATGGCCGAGCTTAAATTTGAGGCTCCTTTGGCAAAACTAGATGAAACCGATGATTGGGCCGGCTGTGATTTCATCTCGAATCAAAATCAACTTAATGACACCTTAAATTTAAATATCAAAGATCCTTTGGTCCAGCAAGAAAACAAAATACGCATGTTGGAGGAAGCTGTAAGGGATGCACATATTAGCAAGAATGGCTATTCTGGCAATATAAGTCCCAATTGCAATACTTTAATGGGTGAGGATTTATCAGCCTTTGATACAACCTTAGAGACCCACAAGAATACCCTAAATAATGGCGAATCTATGGAAAATTTTGGTGAAACTTTTGGTGGCAGTTTAGAGGATTTGGTTAATACATTCGATGAAAAAATCACCAAATGTTTTGGTAACTATGAGGAAAATGTTGAGACGCTGGCCCCTGTACAAGTACGCAGTCAAGAGGAAATCATGAATGAATGCCAGTAAGTTGATAATTTAAAAAAAAAAGAAAATCCTTCTATTAAAAAAACTTAATAATCAAAAGATTTTACGCACTTGACTTTATTTCATATGTCAGTCGTATCTTGTTTATTGTCCTTTTACCTTTTATAAACTTATTCATATAATTTGTATGCAGAGTTCTAGCGTCTGCGCTTTTATGTCCTCAATTTGTATTTATTTTTTTTTTTTCTTCATAAATATTTTTAAAAGATTTTTTGCTGTAAGGAAAATGAGGCAATCTTTTTATTGTGTATTTGTCATACTTTCCCCATCAAACCTCAGGCTCTCTTTACAAAACCCTGCCCTTTTTTCCAACTACTTTTATTGTTTTTTTATTTTTTTAATATTAAACTAGAAAATTGATGGCAGTTGACATCAACTATTAAATGACTATCAATAATATTTATCGATAACAAAATTCTTTATAGATTACAATATTTCATTAAAAACTTATTACAATATATTCTTAAGGCAAAATAAAATTAGTTTTAGAAAAAAATTCAAGCGAGAGTCTTAAAAACAAAACGTTATAAAAATTCTTTGAAAACAAACTTTCCATATTTTTTCAAGAAAATTTTTCAAAAGATTTTTTATATTATGTCTCGAATAAAAATTTTCTTTAATATATTCGATAATTTTTCAATATTTTTGTTATCGATAATTGCAAAATTCTTATCGATAACTTTTTTACAAAATATTTGTTATCGATATATATTTTTTAAAAACATTTGTTATTAACAATTAAAAACATTTATAATATCAATAATTTTAAATAAAAAAAATGTTATCGACAAAATTTTCTGCAAAGAAGCAGCCATCTTTTGGGAAAAAATTTTGTTTGCAAAAAATTTTGCCGATAATATATTTTTTTTATTTAAAATTATTGATAACATAAATTTTCTTAATTATTGATAACAAATGTTTTCAGGAAATATATATCGTTAAAAATAATTTAAACAAATTATCGATAGCAAAATTTGTATAAATAACTTGTGTAAATTTTTTTCTAAAAATACTTAAAGCAATAAAATTTTTAAGAAAAAATTTTGTAACATTTTTTTTAATTTATCGATAACAAAAATGCTTAAAAATTGATCGATAACAAAATTTGTCTAAAAAACTTGTGTGTCAATTTTTTTTTAAATAATTATAGCAATAAAATTTTTAGGAAAAAATTCAAAGTTTTTTTTTAAGTTATCGATAACAAAAATGTTTAAAAATTGATCGATAACAAAATTTGTCTAAAAACTTGTGTGTAAATTTTTTTTTCAAAAATACTTAAAGCAATAAAATTTTTAGGAAAAAATTAAAATTTTTTTTAAAGTTATCGATAACAAAAATGTTTAAAAATTGATCGATAACAAAATTTGTGTAAAAAACTTGTGTCATTTTTTTTTTTTCAAAAAATATTTAAAACAATAAAAATTGTAAGAGAAATTGTTTAAACTTTTTTTTTAAATTATCGATAATAAAATTACTTTTACATTAATTTTTTATGTGTGACGAAAATCCTTGAGAAAAAAATTGTAATTAATAATAACAATTTCTTCAATAACCGATTATTTTTTCAAATCGATAGCCAAATAATGCTACAAAATAATTTTTTATTTCTATTCAAGACCTAATTAAAGAATTTGACAAAAATTACTGGATTTTAAGTTCAAAGTCGTACATGTGTAATTTGCACACATATTTTTGTTAGGATGTGTGTGCAGGTATTTTTTTCTAATTTGTAATCATCAAAATGAATAATAATAAACAGTTAAACAAATTTATGCGTCAAGTGAAAATAATTCATGTTTTTGTTATGCTATGCAGCTTTAATTTAATTAACTTAAAGTCAAATTTACAATGTTTGTATTTTCTTTATTTCTTTGAAAAGTAAAAATGCAGCATTTTCCAAATTTTCATTTTCGAAATATTTGCATGATTTTCTTTTACTGTGTTATCTGTTTCCAACTGATGTCTTTTACAAATAAAAACATCATGTTTAATTTGAATTCCACATGAAAGCAGATAATATAAATTTATATTTTTTAATTTAAACAAAAAAAGAAAAAAAAAAACATTTGAATTTTTTTTTTCACATTTCACCAGTGTGAATAACAAAGAAATGAATAAATTTTTTCAATAACACATCGCATGTTATAAAATAAACAAGATTTTTATTTTTAATTTTGTACATAATATAAATTAAAATGAAAAAAAAAAATTTGATTTAAACAATAAAAAAAAATTTTGCAAATTAAATCCCAGCCCTGTCTGCTCTGTGTGTGTTCAAAAATTCAATAAAAAAAGATCATCAGTTGTTGATATAAAAAGGTTATCAACGTTTCTGTTTAAATAATACAAAACAACTTGAAAGATTTTAAAACTTTTTTCATATTTTCATTTTTATTTTATTCACAATACAAATTCAAAACCTGTCAAGCTGACACATCTGGATACAGAAAATCATTGTTTTTATTTAAGAAATAAATCAGGTGATTTCTTTGTAGAACATTTGAATGAAGGGTACTTTACACTGTCGGATAAGTTGGACCAACATTTATGTTTGCGCAAACATGTTGGATGAGAAATTAAAACTTCTTTTCTTTAACTTTTAAGTTATCAAAAAATGCTAAAATGTCATTTTCTCATTAACTTGTCCTTGTTCTTACTGATTAATGACCCGTTATCACATCTTTAAAGATTCTAAAAACTTTGTCTACGAGGGCTGCTATATATATTTCTGGCCTGGCAACACTGAGTGCTGCCAAGTGCAATCTGACATTTCCATTGGAAAGTTTGTCATTTTTAAGCATAATCGTACTCAAAACGTTTTGACGTACGTTTACAGTGACTTGAAAAAATTAATATAGAAAAAAATGGAATCAACTCGTGAACATTTTCGTGCCATCATTTTTCACAACTTTGGCGATGAAGCACCATCCTATAGCACTGTGAAAAATTGGTATAATGAATTTAATCGTGGCCGAAACACGCTCAAAGACGAATTCCGTGATTGATGCCGTGCGTGAACTCATAATGCAAGATCGACATGCGACATACCGAGAGATAGAGACATCCTTGGACATTTCTTCCACCAGCATACATTCGATACTGCATGAACACCTGACCGTAAAAAAAGTTTGTTCTCGTTGGATCCCGCACAATTTGAAAGTCTCTCAAAAAAAAGGCTCGTGTCGATTGGTGCAAAGAAATGTTGCAAAAATACGATTGCGGTGCTTCAAAAGACGTTTATAAGATCGTCACAGGTGACGAATCATGGATCTATGCCTATGAGCCGGAAACGAAACAACAATCGACCGTGTGGGTCTTCAATGACGAGCAAAATCCAGCGAAAGTTGTTCGTGGAAGAAGCACTTCGAAGCAAATGGTCGCCTGTTTCTTCGGCAAAAATGGTCATGTGGCGACTGTTCCGCTTGAGCAACGTAGGACGGTCACTTGTGAGTGTTACACTACAATTTGTTTGCCTGAAGTCATCGGGGAAATTCGAAAAACCAACAAGAGAAGACGAATCATTGTTCACCATGACAATGCGAGCTCTCACACATCGGCTCAAACCAGAGCGTTTTTGACCGGCCAAAACGTCGAATTAATGGGTCATCCGGCGTACAGCCCTGACTTGGCATCTAATGACTTCTTCTTGTTTCCGCACATCAAGAAAAAAATGCGCGGTCAACGATTTTCGCCGCCAGAAGAAGCTGTTGAAGTGTTCAAAAACCATGTTTTAGAGGTGTCTCAATCGGAGTGGAAAAAGTGCTTCGACAACTGGTTTAAGTGCATGGAAAAGTGTATAAATCATGCTGGAGAATACTTTGAAAAACAATAAAACCATTTTTGATTATAAATATTCGCATTTTCACTATTAGGCCAGAAATATATAGAGCAGCATTCGTACATTTCATTCAATTCTTTTTATAAATAATTTTATTGCTTTGAAAATATTTTTTTTTTAATTTATTTACGAGCTGTCATAAAACTTTATTAAATTTTATTGCACAAAAGCTTAGGGAATCTCCATAAATGTATAAACATGAAGTATTTTTAAATTGAACTTCCTCTTTAGCCCTTCTTTTTTGTTGCAAGTTTTTTTTTTTTTCATTATAAATGACAACGAACGTACACAACTGTTATCAAGTTTTATTTTTATTTTTTTTTTATTTCATTTGTAAACTTAATTTCACTCTTTGCATACGAAATTAAAAGCCACTTGATTCCAACTTTTAAGTTTTCCTTATTTCGCTTACTTTCTTCTGCTGTATTGCTGTCTGTGGCTTTGTGAAGCCTAAACAAAACTTTTTTTCTGTGACACAAAAAAAAAATTAGAAATACCGACTAACTGTCTGACATCATCGAGTTTAATTTGAATATAATATAATTTAATTAAACTTTTTTATTAAGTCATTATAAAGAAAAGATAAATTAATCGATAACGAAATCGTTTTCTTTAAATAAAGTTTTTTAGTAACAATAAACTACAGACCAATGAAACAGAAGCAAAATGTCATTATTTTTTTTTTCTGAAATATATTATCGCAAGAATCAAAATCTTGTAGCAAAATCGAAATATAGACTGAACTCAAATGGATATACTGTGTCCAAAGTTTGTCATGGAATGATGTGAGTCTTACTTATTTGATACTCCGAGATAAAAGAGTTTGATCTTAATGTCTATGCTCCTCATTGAACTCACATATGATGTTGATTATCGAAGAAATACAATTTTCATTAAAAGAAATAAATTTGATTTTTTAGTAAAATTTTTCGTTAGAAGCACTTATTACCGATAATTATTTAATTTGTTATCGATAACTTTTATTTAATTTTTATTTTTGCTGTCCAAATATTTTTCGCAACAAATCGATATCAATAAATAACACTTATTGCCGACTATTTTTTATCTGCTATCGATAACTTTTCTTTTGGTGTCCATATATTTTTCGCAACAAATCGATATCAATTAATAACCTTTAAACAACATTAATTGCCGATTATTTTTTATTTGCTATCGATAACTTTTCTTTTTTCTTTTGGTGTCCAAACAATTTTCGCAATAAATCGATATTGACAAACTATCTTTGAAAAACATTTATTAATGATTATTTTTTTCTGATATCGATAACTTTTCTTTCAAGATTTTCAGTATCCAAATATTTTTCTTTATAAGCCGATATCGATAAATAACGTTAAAAGCATATTTACTAGCAGTTATTATTTTTATCTGTTATCGATAACTTTTCTCAATAGATCCATTTCGATAAATAATTTATAAATAACATTTATATCGATTATTTTTTTATATGTACTCAATAAAATTTCTTTAAAGTCTTTGGTGTCCACATATTTCCTCGATTATCTGTTATCGATAAATTTTGTTAAACATTTTTGATGCTTAAATATTTTATTAATAAATTGATATCGAGAAATAACCTTTAACCTTTTATCCACCACTTTTGTCTACAGACCTTTGGATTGATATAGATTTATAACTCTTAACGAAGAGTTGTTATCGATAACTTATTTAAAGATTTTTAGTTTCCGAATATTCTTCTTTTTTGATTAAAAAAAGGCATCAATTTTTTCTACTTTAATTTCGATTTCATTCAAAAAAAGTTATTATCGTTTATTTTTTTACTTTATACATTATCGATAAATTCTTTTTAACAATAATTGAAGAAAAAAGTTGTTATCAATTAAGTTATATTTATATTTTTATCGAAAATATATAGTCAATATTTATGGTTATAAACGCTTTAAAGCAAAACTGGATTTGTTGATTTAAAATAAAAAACTTTTTATTGATTTTTATTTTAT
Source organism: Cistogaster globosa (assembly GCA_937654795.1). Lineage (NCBI taxonomy): Eukaryota > Metazoa > Arthropoda > Insecta > Diptera > Tachinidae > Cistogaster > Cistogaster globosa. The sequence continues at coordinate 8,322,439 of OW569406.1, forward strand.
TTTTCCATAACTGATTTTTGAAGAAAACTAAATTTTAAAATATGTATGTTTGTTATCGATATTTTTTCGGAGAGGAAAATTTAATTTATTATTTAAGTGTAAATAAAAAAACTTTCTATCGATTACAGATTTTGATTTTGTTATTTAAATTGAAAGCTAAATTTTTTATTTAATTTTATAAAGAAATTTTTTTATCGATAACAATTTTTTTAATTTTTTTATCGGTTATTTTTTTTTTTTTTTTGCCTAAAGTTAATTTTTGAAGAAAAACCCTGTTTGTCATAGATAAATTAAAAAAATTATTATCGATAAATAGTTTTCAATAAATTTTTCCTATAAAATATTTTTTAAAATAATTTTTAAAGCAATTTTTTTTATCAATAAATTTTATTTCAAAAAGGCTTGCTAATGACAGAAGTTCTAATAAATTACCGAAAAATAAAAAGAAATTCTTTATAAATTTTTAAAGACAAGTTTTATTTCAAAAATAAATATCTTTAACGAAAAGTTTTTTTTATTAAAAATAAATTTTTAATTGACAATTTTGTTGCCAATTATTTTTTATATGTTCAGCTTTTAAAAGATATTTTTTTATCAATAATAGTCTAAACGAAATCTTATTTATTAGGCTTCTCTAAGAACGTTTATATCGTAGATTTTTTTTAACGAAATTTTTTTATCGGCTGTAAACATAATGTGTTATCGATAACTATTTAAAAAAAAATTATCGTTTTTTATTCTTAAAAAAAAGTAATTAATAATAAAACTTTTTTAAATAAAACTTAATAAAGATTTGCTTTAGTTTAAAAAAATTATCGATTACTTTAAAAAAATAAAATAAAAAAAATTTATCGAATAATTTTTTTAAAAATATTTTGTATAAGAAAACTCTTAACGATTTCTGTTAATTACATTAAGTTACCGAAATTGTTTTTTTTTAAGAAGACATAATAAAGTTTATTTTAGGCCTAAGGGAACTTATCAAAAAAAATTTATAAATATAATTTTTTTAAGAATATTTTCATCAATAATTTTATTTTTATTGATAACAAAATGATTTTGTTATCATTGGTTATTTTTTATTTTGAATTCATTTTTGTAATTTTTCTTAAATATTTTTTAATTTTATTTTTTTTTCTTGTTATCGATTTTCAAAGCTTTTTATTATTATTTATTAACTTTATTTATTATTGCTATGTTCTTTTATACGAGGGCTGCTCTATATATTTCTGGCCTGACAACACTGAGTGCTGCCAAGTGCAATCTGACATTTCCATTGGAAAGTTTGTCATTTTTAAGCATAATCGTACTCAAAACGTTTTGACGTACGACCATTATTTGTGTTGTTTACAGTGACTTGAAAAAATTAATATAGAAAAAAATGGAATTAACTCGTGAACATTTTCGTGTCATCATTTTTCACAACTTTCGACGTGAATTATCACGACAAGAGTGCATTGATGAACTTAAATCTTTGTATGGCGATGAAGCACCATCCTATAGCACTGTGAAAAATTGGTATAATGAATTTAATCGTGGCCGAAGCTCGCGCAAAGACGAACTCCGTGAAGGTCGTCCAAAAACGGCTGTTGTGCCAGAGAACATTGCTGCCGTGCGTGCACTCATAATGCAAGATCGACATGCGACATACCGAGAGATACAGACATCCTTGGACATTTCTTCCACCAGCATACATTCGATACTGCATGAACACCTGACCGTAAAAAAGGTTCGTTCTCGTTGGATCCCGCACAATTTGAAAGCGGCTCAAAAAAAGGCTCGTGTCGATTGGTGCAAAGAAATGTTGCAAAATTACGATTGCGGTGCTTCAAAAGACGTTTTTAAGATCGTCACAGTTGACGAATCATGGATCTATGCGTATGAGCCCGAAACGAAACAACAATCGACCGTGTGGGTCTTCAAAGACGAGCAAAATCCAACGAAAGTTGTTCGTGGAAGAAGCACTTCGAAGCAAATGGTTGCCCGTTTCTTCGGCAAAACTGGTCATGTGGCGACTGTTTCGCTTGAGCAATGTAGGACGGTCACTTCTGAGTGGTACACTACAATTTGTTTGCCTGAAGTCATCGGAGATATTCGAAAAACCAACAAGAGAAGACGAATCATTCTTCACCATGACAATGCGAGCTCTCACACATCGGCTCAAACCAGAGCGTTTTTGACCGGCCAAAAGGTCAAATTAATGGGTCATCCACCGTACAGCCCTGACTTGGCACCTAATGACTTTTTCTTATTTCCGCACATCAAGAAAAAAATGCGTGGTCAACGATTTTCGTCGCCAGAAGAAGCTGTTGAAGTGTTCAAAAACCATGTTTTAGAGGTGTCTCAATCGGAGTGGAAAAAGTGCTTCGACAACTGTTTGGAGCGCATGCAAAAGTGTATAAATTATGCTGGAGAATTTTCTGAAAAACAATAAAACCATTTTTGATTATAAATATTCGCATTTTTACTATTAGGCCAGAAATATATAGAGTAGCCCTCGTATATATAATTTTCACACATGATTAGATAATGTGTGTCACTCAAATGTGAATGTTAGTTTTTGTATTGTCGTTTTCTTTCTTTTGGTTGTTTATTTGTCCTCTTAAAAGAAAACCTAAAAACCTTTTAACTATAAAATGTCATTTCGACTCAGTCCACACTTCAAACACATTAAAATTCTTTTTAGGTTTTATTTTATTTTAGTTTATTTCTTTTCTTCTTTACAAATGCTTTTCTAAAACTAAAAAACCTTTTAAAAGCAAGCCACCCGTAAACAAAAAAAATTAATGTTAGAAATGTTGTTAAAACTAAAATTGTTGGCCAAAAAAAAAAAGCTCTCTTTGATTTTTGTGGAACAAAAAAAAAAACCCTCTTCTTTTTGGTTCAACTAGAAATGTTGTCATCATTTAGCGTTAGCACACATGAGGGATGATGGCTTAAAGGGAAGTAGAGCCCTCTAAGAGCATGCAGTTTTGTGAGGTGGCGGTTTTATTTGTAAAAAAAAAAATCATTTTACGTGCTAGAAACATCAAATACCGGCTTGTGTGTTTTTTTATTTCTCTCATATATATTTTTTTTTATAAAATGACCCATGATACATTTTGTAATTGTTGCAAAGAAATATTATTGGCAGGGGTGCATTTTTATTTATTTATTCATGTACAAAGTTTGCTTCGGCTTATTGAAAGAGGGGCTATAAATTATTGCTTTGTTTTGACAGTTGCCTTGACTACCAGTTGAATATTTGTTTGTACCAGTATGCAATTCTTTCGAATATTTAATTTGCGAGTACTATTTTTACTACTTTTTTGAATTTATAAATTTTAAAGCTACCAAGTCAAGGATTAGGAAAAGGGGTGGTATAAAAGGAGGCTTAAAGGTGATTGATCAATATTCGTATTATGAAGACAAACAAAAATTGGCTTACATAAAATTTCGTCTATCACGATATATGTATTTGTCTGCTAAGTAATAGTTGCCAACTTTTTTTTGTAACCAAACGGCAATGACTTGTTTATAGGTCGTAATATTTTTTTTCAACTTAAAAACAAAAAACCTACAAATATAATTTTGTGGAAACATAAGCAAAAACAAACTTTTGTTTAATATAACAAAAAAGTTACTTTTTGGAAGAAAACTCTTCTAAAATCTCATTATTTATAGAAAAAGGTACTTTAAAAGTACTAAAAAAAATTAATTACTATAATAACAATTTTTAGATATTTTAATTAAGCTAGAGTCACTTAAAACTATAATTTCTTACTAGAAAATACTTTTTATCAAAAAGTACCAAAAAAGTACTATTCATAAAAAACACAATATTTAACCAAAAATGTAAAACAAAAGGTATAAATTGTAAATACTATTTAAAAAAAAATTTTTTTAACCAAAACTTAAAAATTTACAAGAAAAATGAAATTGACAAAAAGTACCAAAAAAATACACTTATGTACAAAACGACAATATTAAGGTAAAAATGTAAAAATTAAAGTATAGATTAAAAAATACTGCTAACAAACATTTTTTTTCCTTAAAGAATATTTATTTTATCAAAAAGTAGCGCAAAGGTACTATTTAAAAAAAAAATAATATCGAAAGAAATATATAGAGAAATTTTGAGCAAAAATAAAGTGTGAGGTTTAATATGCCAGTTAGTTAAGTACTACGCCAATGTTAAGGACATAAAAAAGTTTTAATTCAAATGGAATTTATATAACCTTAGAAAAAAATTTTTTTTGTGGTACCTTTAAAGATTCCTTTCCAGCAACATCTTAAAGAAAATGAAAAAAAATACATTTTTATACAAGTACTTCCGCTAAGTTTGTTTCTAAACGTAATTACAAATTATTTTACAGGAAAGTAACCTAAAGGTACTTTTTATAAAAAGTACCAAAAAGTAGTTTTATGAATTATCCTTAAAAATAAATTGCTTATTTTATTTCTGTAAAATTCTATATTCTTAAAATTTAAATAATAAAAATTAGATTTTAGAGCATACAAGTTTTTATTACAAATTCCTTTAGTACAATAGAACTTTAAGAAAAGTACCCTAAAGTAGTTTGTAGTTGATTTACAAAAACATAAGAAAATAGTTTATATCAAAACAACAACAAAAGGAAATAGTTTAATTAAAAAACAACATTTAATACAAGGTACTTTTTTGAAAAAAGTACCTTTTGTGAAAAAGTACCAAAGTGTTTTTTTTAAGATAAAATTTTTAGATAATTTTAGCAAGCCTTTATTTTCTAAAAACAAGCTTAATTATCAAAAAAGTACTTTTAGACGGGGTTAAATGAAATAAATTTTTGCTACCAAAAAAAGAATAATATTTTTCAAATTGTTGAATAAATTAATGTCACACTAAAATTGTATAACAGTACTTAACAAAAAGTGCCCTTAAGTGGCTTTGACTTTATTTCTGAAAACAAACAAAAAATAGCTTAAGTAAAAAAAAATATATCAAAAATATTCGTTACAAGGTACGTTTTTGAAAAAAGTACCTTTTGTGGAAAAGTACCAAACTGTTTTTTCTAAGATATAATTTTGGATAACCTTAGCAGGGCTTAAATTTTATAAAAAAAATACTAACATTTTTAAAAAGTACTTTTAGCCAAAGTTGTATAAAATAAAGTTTTGCTAACAAAAAGGGAATTTTTTTAAATTGTTGAATAAATTATTGTCACATTAAAACTATAATTAAAATAAGCGGGGGAAAACTTGCCAAATTGCAGAAAAGTAGAGAAGGTTTTTCAAAAGTACTTTTTGAAATAGTACCAAAAAAAATTTTTAAGCTGAATATTAAATAAAAATACTTTTCATTTAATAATTTTATTTTTGACTTTTTAAATGACATCATGCTGTTATTAATATTTTTTTTCTTCTCAACAACGAATACAAAATTGTCTGTTAATGAATCATGAAATCAACATTTTATGCCCATAAATCATCACATACACACAATTAAGAAAAGGAAAGAAATTTGTTTGATAATTATCTGTGCCTAACGATAACAAAATTTATGTTAAAACAATTTACACCTCATTTTCACTTTAATTACTTGAGACAACATTTTAAACAAAAGATCATTAAAAATGTTCGCGCTCCCTCATCAACTTACATGCAGCAATTTAAAATATTTGTGTTCATATGATTAAGAATAGAAAGCAAATAAAAAAGATTTCCTATGCATTTCATCATTAAGTAAATGAAGTTGATTACATGTCCCCTTTTTTTTGTTTTTGTTTTTAAATAACATTCGCCTACAATTTACACAACATGAAATCTTAACAAACAGCAGTAACATTTTATTAAAAAAAAAACTACCTGCTCCTGATGCCAGTCAAAAAGTCTGTAGCATACAAATTTAAGTACATGTGTTTCCCAGCCACCATTAAATTATTTACTTTTCTGTTTTGATCTCCCTTTACTTTTTTTTACCTAAATGTAAAGGTATTTTTACAAAAAAGAAAAATTAATCTTAAAATTCCTGTGGATTAAAAAAAAACAAAAGTATAAAGACAAAAGCAGAGGTAAAAAATATAAGCACATGCCACTTAAGCAAAAATAAGTATGAAATGGAACACACAAAAAAAATAACCTACAAGATAAACATAAATTAACGTCATTTAACCTTCATTTATATACTTAAAGGATAAATTACAATTAAAACGTTAAGCGACAGAACGCCAAGCTTAAAGCAAAAAGTGATTTATTGAAGCTATTTTTCTTCTAACACATTTCGAAACATAGCGATACTGTTACGTTTCACATTATTTCCGCTGAAATATCTTAAAAGAAATCCAAAAGCTAAGAATCGTCAACTATGTCCTTTAATTACAATTCCATATGCAACAACTTAGTGAGAAAAAATTAAAAATTAAATTAAAATAAAATTTTATTTCTAATAACAAAAAGTTGGACTTGTTCAACTAATATGCTTCAGCGACTTCTTCTTAGAAAAATAAAATGGGAACTGTCACAGGTGACTTGTTTTCGGAAAACAAAATGTGAACTATCACAGACAACTTTTTCTTAAAAAAAAATGTAAATTTCTTGAAAAAAAATGTAAACTGTCACAGGCGACTTTTTGTTGAAAAAAAAAACGTGACTTTTTTTAGAAAAACAAAATGTCTACTTTCTCTTATAAACATGCGAATTGTCACAGGTGACTTAAAGAAAAAATTGTCTTTTTCAAAGAGAACTTTTTATAGTAAAACATTTGTACTTTTTCGACAAGAAATTTAAATTAAAATCCGGAATTTAAATCAGTTAACTTTTTTAAAAAAGAAAAAGATCTAAAACTAGCTGCCACAGGCGTGTTTTTTTTTTTTTTGAAAAAAAATGTGAATTCTTATATGCGACCTTTTGTTGGAAAAAAAAACGTGAACTGTCTCAGGTGACTTTTTTTTTAGAAAAACAAAATATAAACTGGGAATGATCACAGGCGATTTTTTTGAAAAAAAAAACCTGAACAGACACAATCGATTTTGTTTTAGGAAAAATTGAACTGTCATAAGCGACTCTTTTTCGGAAAACACAATGAAAACTGCCACAGGCGACTTTGAAAAAAAATGTGACCTGTGACTTGCGATTTTTGACAGGCGACTATTTTTTTTTTTTTTTGCAAAAAATGTGAATTATCACAAGCGACTTTTTTTAGAAACAAAAGTTGAGTTGCCATAAGCGACTTAAAAAAACTAAATTACTTTACGTCACTGGATACCTTTTTAGAATTTAATTTTCGATTTTTTTGAAAAAAAAAAAACTTGAACAGTCACAATCGATTTTGTTTTAGGAAAAAAGTGAACTGTCATAAGTAACTCGTTTTCGGAAAACACAATGAAAACTGCCACAGGCGACTTTGAAAATAAAAATGTGACCTGTCACTTGCGATTTTCGACAGGCGAATATTTTTTTTTTTTTTTGCAAAAAATGTGAATTATCACAAGCGACTTTTTTTAGAAACAAAAGTTGAGTTGCCATAAGCGACTTAAAACAACTAAATTACTTTACGTCACTGGATACCTTTTTAGATTTTAATTGTCTTTCATGGGCTACTCTTTTGAAAAAAAGAGCGAACTGCCTGTCACAAATAACCGTCTCTAGAAGACGAGGCCTGTCACAAGCGACTTAATTAAGAAGAAAAACTTAACATTCTTATACAGGCATTTTTTTTTTTTTTTTTTGTTTTTTGTTCAAATCAAGTTTGCTCAAACTTCCATTGTTATTCGCTTTATATTCTAAAATCTTGATTGGTTTCAATTCCTTTCACAAATTCCAACATAATTTTTTTGTAACATTTAATATTTCAAAGCAAAACGTTATGATACCGTTAACCCATATCCTCTCTATTAACCCTCAAACATTCACCACATTTGCTGACGTTTAAACATTTTAGCAGCGATTCGCTTGAATTGTAATTCAACATCCTGCTTCAATTATCAAGTAACATTCATTATGTTTACCTTCACTGCTTCGACAATAACTTTACAAACTTTACAGACTTTTGTTTTAATAAATAAATTTTTAACTTGATTTCGTATTTTTTTCTCTGTCTCTTTTCTGCTTTATTTTGCTTTCTTTAAGTCCTCATTTGTTTTAATGAAAAAAAAATCAAAACAAATAAAAATTGTCTCAGATTTAAAATTGCAGCATCTCACGTTTCAACCGTACGAGTCTAATACTCGTTCACATTCGTTTGTTTCCTAATTTTTATTTTATTGTTTATTTAAATTAATTGTTTTTATTTTATTTTATTTTAGCTTCAGCATAAACACAAACAAAATGCTTTAATGCTTATGAAAGCGTTGTAAATTATCTTAGGCGCAGCTTTATTTTTATCACAAACTTCATTTTTCTAAACATTTGATAACCAGACGACACCTACGAAGACTCTTTTATGATGTTCAATAATAGTTTGAGTGTTAGTTGAAATCTATTTGTTAAATATTGACTGAAAGAAGCAGCTTTAATTTTTTAGTTTTGTTAAATATTGACAAACAAAGAGATTGTGATTTTTTTCTAAATACACGCTCTTTGTTTAATTGAAAACGAATGCGTGTGAGAGGTTAACGAAACGATGAAAAAAAAAACGAGGTGGGTTTGAAGAAGATGGAAAAATTTACTATGCCGCTTCACATTCTGTCTGTTGAGTGTCAGCAGACACATTGTATTATTCAATAGTTGGAAAGATTAAATGTGATTTGATGTGTTCCGTCATTGCTTTCCTTCGCTTATCCAAATTGTTTCGTGTTATTTTTAAAAAGCACCATTATAGCGCCTTACCCAACATGTTTGCCAACCCTTGTTTCTTTGGCTCGTCAAGTATATTCCTGAATGAAAAAAACCTATGACTGATGGAATTACACGCCTTCAGTGATACAAAATTCCAGCGCAAAGAGAGTTAGTGAGACATAAAAACACCTGATCTGGATCTTTCCTTTTGAAATTAAAATTTACTTTATTCGATTTAGGTTAATTTTTTAATTTGATTTCTAAAAAAAATTTTTTAGAAAAAATTATTTACAAATGTATGGGGAAGTTTTCCAAAGAAAACAAGAAAAATTAGACGATAGCAAAATCTAATGCCGCATTTTCTAGACCGCTACAACCTTCATCAGCATTCTTTGCATCTATCTGCCTTAAGTTGTGTACATCGTAACTTGGTTAGACGAATTCCACACACAGGTAGATGGTTGCGAAGAATGCAGATGATGCAAAGATGGCTGATAAATTGCTATGAAGCCGCTGTAGAGAAGATGATAAAGATAATTAAAACGCCTGCAATAGTAAAATAAGGAAATCGTAAGCCAAACCTCGACAATGTGTTAGTTAGAAAGGAAATTAACGATCAGGTTGGCAGACAGAGGAGATTGTGACTTCTAATCACAACGAAGCATTAGAGAAGAAAGTAACCACGTAAAAATGTGTTACAATCACGGTTAAGTCTGTTTAAGGGACTGTTTAGTAAACAGAAGGAATGTCAATTTAAATCCAGCAAGAGTCACAGAGAATTGTGTTCTGAATATTCGCTGAACAAGGTATCGTGAGTTTAGATCTCCCGTAGCTACAAAAAATTATGCTCGGGATATCTGTTAAACAAGATATCGTGAATTCGAGAGTCGCTGGGATCACAGAGAATTGTGCTCTCAATGTTTGTTAAACCAAATATTTTAGGTACGAGTCACACCAGAGTCACAGGTAATTGTAGTCTGGATGCTGTATGTTCGAATGTAAGCGGCTTCACATTTCATTTTATTCTATTTATTCTGAATATTTGCTTTACACATGTCGTGTTTTCGATTATCTCTAAAATCACAAAGAATTGTGGTCTGAATGTTTGCTGAATCGCGATATCGTAAGTCTCACCAGAGCTACAGGTAATTTTAGTTTAAATGTTCCCTTAAAACGAAATCGTATTGTCCGGTTGGAGGTACAGGAAATTGTGCATTCGTGTCTTACTGAAACCACTAAGGAGATTGTAAATGAAAAAAAGCCAGAGCCGCTAAACAACTGGGGTGATAAATGGCGCTGGTTAAAACAGACGCGCATGTTAAAAAGAAAGAGCTGGGGAGATGGAGTCTGGCAAGAGCAAAAAATTTTTAAACTTTGGATTGCTTCACAGAAAAACACAGAAGTCAAAAATAAAAAATAAAAATTGATGGAGAGACTTTGGAACTCACAGACGCTAAAAACTTGCTAGAAGACACATGAAAGACTGGTGAAGATAAAAATGACCTGCCATAAGGCCAGAGCAAAAATGTTCTTTAAAAAGAGGAGAAAAAAATTTAAGGTTTTAAAAAGCTTTTGGAAAATGAATGTAGAGACAAACGATTGTTTAAGCCGACGGAACGTGTCACTGCAATTATTCCCTTCCCTTTTAAAATTGCTGCTTTAAAAGAATCATTTCAATTCTTACCATTGAGGTTTAAGAAAATCGTTTAGTTTTTCAAAATGACTTTAAGGACACGACTTCAAATTATATTAATAATAGATTTTAATGATGTTTCAAATATAAACATTCCTGCATCTTTCTTTCCAAGAATACTTTGTGAGCTGGTGTTCCTTATTTCAACATCATAAACGACACGTTCTTCAACAACAATTTTATTTCAAAACAAAAAAATTTTTTTTTTTTTTTTGCTAATACAAAAAACATTTAATACTTGAATCTTGAGGAAAACGTGATTTACGTTGAAAAAAAAAATAACAAAAACAACAGCTTTAACAGACATGCATGAGCACGAAAGAATGACTCGAGAAGAGATGATTATTTTGAGTTGATGCAAAGGTTTGTGAGTTAAGATGTTATTGTACTTAATTTCTCACTGCAGCATTTTAACGGACAAAAAAATCACAACAATAGTAATAACAACAACAGCAACAGCAGCCAAAAGCTCATATGAAAAGGAATTGCAAAAGAAAAGAACAAGTTTTTTGTCTTCAAGCAGCTGAAGTGGGGGAGCAGCAGAGTGTTGCAAGTAGAGGAAGATGACAAACATTAAATCCTGAACTGAACCCACAAGTAAAACGTAAGTGGTAAAACATCTTCTTCATCTTGATTTTCTTCTTCTTACACTTCTTTAGTTTGTGGTCTGGTTCTGGTTTTGTACACATTTTTTTTAGCGACCTTTTTTTTTGTGATCATACCTTTTTCTTGCGATTTTTTTGCAAATATCGCTTCGTATGTGGTTAAAGTTGACTTTGTTGTGGTTATTTCAGCTTAATATGACCATATTCTATGCTACTTTCTTAAGCAATAAAATGTTTAGTTTATTTATTTAGCTTTCTTTAGCTGTTTTTCCATTTCATTTTTCTTCAACAAATCTACGGCAGTTAAAATCATGTACGATTTCAGATGTTCAAGCAAAGAAACACATTATTTATGATGATGACGTAGCGGGCCAAAAAACCCATGCAGCTGGGTAAAGTTAAAAAACAAATGTAAAATAACAGCCAGTTTTAATGTTTTTATGCTTTTTTTTTTTATTTTTTTTGAGCATAAATTAAAGTTTATATGCAAACATTTAGGAGATTTATGGTTTTGTTGATGATTGTCTTAGTTGGTATTAATTTTCTTATATAAACTTAACTTCAAGCTTTTTTTAAAGCCAGTCTTTTTCACAGTTGGAGTTTAAAACTGTGAAAACCTGTGGGTAAGAATCTGTACATCAAAGTTTTGTTGGCAAGGCTTTCGCTTTGTAGGCTTCCTTCTTCTTTCTCTCTCACTCTCTCTCTCTCTTTTTGTCTCTCTCTCTGTCTCTATCTCTCTCTCTCTCTCTTTCATTGACAGTAATTTCCGTAATTTTCTGTTCTTGTGGCTGTCGTTTTAAATTCAAGTTTTCGTTCCCTTTTAAATTGACTCTGGTGAGACTCGATCACAAGACTTCTTTTTTTACCAAACAGGCCAACCTTTAAGATTTGTATCACGATTTTATTGTGCAGGCTCCTTTACCTACCCACCTGCTTTCATCCACTCATCTAATATGGCCTTGCAAAAATGTTTTTCCTTTTACTTATTTAGAGATTATTTATTCATCTCTTTAACAACTTATACTTTGAAACTGCTCCATAACAAATTCTTCTCTCTATATTCATGGCTCTGATGGGAATTGAACTCACCATTAAGAAAGTTCTGTTAAACAATCAGCAGACATCTTTTTCATGTTCGTTGCGACAGCAGACAGAAAAATTTCTAGCACCCTGAGGAAAATCTTTTACCTGTTAAGAAAATAAAAAAACATTAGGCGGTCAAGAGCATTTTCTCGACAAAATACGAACAGAATAATGATGTGTAGGAGCTCGATTGTATTCCCTGCCAGTTCCAAAAATATCTCATGTAGATCTGGGGGGCAAATGTTATCGATTGAAATTTAAATAGAATTTAAATGAAAAATATGATCGAAATCTAATGCAGCAACTTGTTTTCAGCTCTATCAAGAAATTTTAGGACTGGCATTGGTTTCAGTGTTAACATTTCTTCATCTTCCAGTAGCTGCTTGCCCATCCAGTGTTCTTAAGGTTCGTCCTCACATTCTTAAAATCTACTGCGGCAATTGATCTCTTTACCTACAGGGCATTAGCACAAGGAAGCCAGTCAACCTTCTTAAGTTATTTTTACTTAGAAGGACTTAAAATGACTTTCAATTAGTGGCAGTTACTTGAGAAAACATTGGCTTAAACCCCTTCGGTTAAGAGAAAGCTTTTGTTCTTCAAAACAAAAAATGGACTTTATTTCAGGGCATATAAATGACATTCGCCTGTAGCTTCTCCAGCAGCCGTTTCTAAACAAATTAAGCCTTAGTTCATAGGTTAATTTTTTCATGTAATGAATAAATACGAGGGCTGCTATATATATTTCTGGCCTGGCAACACTGAGTGCTGCCAAGTGTAATCTGACATTTCCATTGGAAAGTTTGTCATTTTTAAGCATAATCGTACTCAAAACGTTTTGACGTACGACCATTATTTGTGTTGTTTACAGTGACTTGAAAAAATTAATATAGAAAAATATGGAATTAACTTGTGAACATTTTCGTGCCATCATTTTTCACAACTTTCGACGTGGATTATCACAACAAGAGTGCATTGATGAACTTAAATCTTTGTATGGCGATGAAGCACCATCCTATAGCACTGTGAAAAATTGGTATAATGAATTTAATCGTGGCCGAAGCTCGCTCAAAGACGAATTCCGTGAAGGTCGTCCAAAAACGGCTGTTGTGCCAGAGAACATTGATGCCGTGCGTGAACTCATAATGCGACATACCGAGAGATAGAGACATCCTTGGACATTTCTTCCACCAGCATAAATTGGATACTGCATGAACACCTGGCTGTAAAAAAGGTTTGTTCTCGTTGGATCCCGCACAATTTGAAAGTCGCTCAAAAAAGGCTCGTGTCGATTGGTGCAAAGAAATGTTGCAAAAATACGATTGCGCTGCCTTAAAAGACGTTTGTAAGATCGTCACAGGTGACGAATCATGGATCTATGCTTATGAGCCCGAAACGAAACAACAATCGACCGTGTGGGTCTTCAAAGACGAGCAAAATCCAACGAAAGTTGTTCGTGGAAGAAGCACTTCGAAGCAAATGGTCGCCTGTTTCTTCAGCAAAACTGGTCATGTGGCGACTGTTCCGCTTGAGCAACGTAGGACGGTCACTTCTGAGTGGTACACTACAATTTCTTTGCCTGAAGTCATCGGAGAAATTCAAAAAACCAACAAGAGAAGACGAATCATTGTTCACCATGACAATGCGAGCTCTCACACATCGGCTCAATCCAGAGCGTTTTTGACCGGCCAAAACGTCGAATTAATGGGTCATCCGCCGCACAGCCCTGACTTGGCAACTAATGACTTCTTCTTGTTTCCGCACATCAAAAAAAAAAATGCGTGGCCAACGATTTTCGTCGCCAGAAGAAGCTGTTGAAGTGTTCAAAAACCATGTTTTAGAGGTGTCTCAATCGGAGTGGAAAAAGTGCTTCGACTACTGGTTTGAGCGCATGCAAAAGTGTATAAATCATGCTGGAGAATACTTTGAAAAACAATAAAACCATTTTTGATTATAAATATTCGCATTTTTACTATTAGGCCAGAAATATATAGAGCAGCCCCGTATACAGTTTGAATTTAGAATTTAAAGTGTGTTCCCATAATTGATGTAATTTAAAAAAAAAGGAATTTCTTAATCTGCATTCATATTTTGTTCTACGACATTTAAAAAATCCAGCCGATATTCATCCTGAATGTATATAAATACCGTCTTAAAGAAATACGAATTTAGTTTGTCTGTTTGGAAGATTTTTCTTTTTATTTTGCAAGAATTATTTATTAAATTATTTGAAAAGCAATTATTGATTTTTTCTTTTTTTTTTCTTTTTTTTTTTTTTTTTTGTTAAGAATGATTGGGGGTGGGTAGTTATAATTTTTTTCTTTGTAAGACAACATGACATGGGAATACAACAATAACAACAATTACAGTTAAAATTAAAATGAATGCCATAAAATGTAAATGATTCATAAACACATGTTCCATACAATTTGTCATGAATGTGGTCATGCATATTTTGCGTTTTTTTCTTCATTCCTTCTAAACAAAAAAATATTTTAAAAAATTAATATTAATTATAAAATGTACATACATACATACAAACATACATATAACTATAGTTGCAAAATAAGAATTTATTTAATAAAAAAGAAAAAAAAATAATTTAAAATATTTCCAGGTTATGAAAAAAATATATAAAAAATATATGAAACTCTTGCCGGGTGTTTCACAAAATAAACGATAAAACATGTGCTCTCATGTATTTCTTCCATTTCAACTATTTCTATGATAATTTGTGATGGCAATGATCGTGAAATCTAAAACTGCAATAATTAATGTAAAAACAAAAATTTATTGCTTTCACACACTCATCACAAGACTCCTGCCATTTTTTTAAAGATAATGTATGACTACAGTGTGGTGCAAAAGTTGCAAGAAATATTTTCTAAAAATTCACATAAACTTTCTTTATTAATTTAAATAATAGAATAAAAATTGTAACGAAAATAAGATTTACGAGGGCTGCTCTGTATATTTCTGGCCTAATAGTGAAAATGCGAATATTTATAATCAAAAATGGTTTTATTATTTTTCAAAGTATTCTCCAGCATGATTTATACACTTTTGCATGCGCTCAAACCAGTTGTCGAAGCACTTTTTACACTCCGATTGAGACACCTCTAAAACATGGTTTTTGAACACTTCAACAGCTTCTTCTGGCGACGAAAATCGTTGACCACGCATTTTTTTCTTGATGTGCGGAAACAAGAAGAAGTCATTAGTTGCCAAGTCAGGGCTGTACGGCGGATGACTCATTAATTCGACGTTTTGGCCGGTCAAAAACGCTCTGGTTTTAGCCGATGTGTGCGAGCTCGCATTGTCATGGTGAACAATGATTCGTCTTCTCTTGTTGGTTTTTCGAATTTTTCCGATGACTTCAGGTAAACAAATTGTAGTGTAACACTCATAAGTGACCGTCCTACGTTGCTCAAGCGGAACAGTCGCCACATGACCAGTTTTGCCGAAGAAACAGGCGACCATTTGCTTCGAAGTGCTTTTTCCACGAACAACTTTCGTTGGATTTTGCTCGTCTTTGAAGACCCACACGGTCGATTGTTGTTTCGTTTCGGGCTCATACGCATAGATCCATGATTCGTCACCTGTGACGATCTTATAAACGACTTTTGAAGCACCGCAATCGTATTTTTGCAACTTTTCTTTGCACCAATCGACAAGAGCCTTTTTTTTAGCGACTTTAAAATTGTGCGGGATCCAACGAGAACAAACCTTTTTTACGGCCAGGTGTTCATGCAGTATCGAATGTATGCTGGTGGAAGAAATGTCCAAGGATGTCTCTATCTCTCGGTATGTCGCATGTCGATCTTGCATTATGAGTTCACGCACGGCATCAATGTTCTATGGCACAACAGCCATTTTTGGACGACCTTCACGGAATTCGTCTTTTAGCGAGCTTCAGCCGCGATTAAATTCATTATACCAATTTTTCACAGTGCCATAGGATGGTGCTTCATCGCCATACAAAGATTTAAGTTCATCAATGCACTCTTGTCGTGATAATCCACGTCGAAAATTGTGAAAAATGATGGCACGAAAATGTTCACGAGTTAATTCCATTTTTTTCTAAAGACTTTATCTCATAGTATATCATGACCTTGAATAATGTTGAAATAAAAGAATGCAGCCGAATAAATTGTTACTTGCACCACTAGCATGGTGTGCATAAGTGTAAAACAAATGTAAAATTTAGCCAGCACATACTGCAACCGCACTGATTCTGTTAGTAGACTCCTCCTGTAAAACACACGATCTTACAAGTCATGAGTTCAACTCCCATCATAGCCCCGAATATAGATAATAGTAATTGTTGTTAAAAAGCCGCGACGGATAAATGGTTTAAAGGGCGAATTAAAGGAAATTAGAAGTTAAAACCTCACAGAGCCTGAACAATTGTTTTGCTGCCGCAGCAAATGAGTTGGAAAAGTCAATTGTACATTAGGTTAAACCGCACATATAGTAAAACCCAGAATAATCTTTGTTTAAACCCCACCGAAGCATTTTTAAGAGAGAAAAATAACGAACTAATAGTGTGTGGCAATCGTGCCACCAGAAGAATGTTAGATAGAGTCTTAACAGAGACACATCTTTTTGTGGTCTGAATGGCTTCACTGATGAAGAAGACATCGAATAGTTCAAATCTCTCCGGAGTAACAAGTTTCTAAAAATACATGAGAATTTCCACAAGGGTTCATAAAAATAAATTAAATCAGACCTGTAGTTGCTACCACAGTGAATTCTGAGTGGTGCCCATTCCTACTCTGCTGTATGGCATTATAAAGAAGCTAATGCTCGCTCGGGTTAAAGTTAATGCTAAACGGTGACCATTCTCTGATTTTAAACTAATCCAATAACGAAGAATAACTCTCGGTATTTTAATACCTGCTATAAAAATTATAACTTCGACAATCGAACTTTTTTATAAAAAGTTCCGACGCCCATAACTCAGCAAATATGAGCGAGCGCCATTTTTTTCATTGGAAGTTTGTTTTTTCTTATATTTTTAATCATCCATCGCCCCATATATTTTTGATTTTTTGTGATTAGAGTTACTTCATTGTACCAAATGATATGGGAAAATTAGAGTTAGACGTGATGTTTTGCCCGCTGCCTCGTAGGACATGAACCCATCTTGTTGATTTTCAATAGCAAAACTAATGAAACTATGTCTGATTGATTGGCGTATCTAAAATATCTCTAGCTCAGCTAGTGCCTTGGCAAAGTTGATTTCAACACTAACACGGACTGACAGACGGACATCGCTCAATCGACTTTAATATGCGTAAGATCGGAAATGGATATTGTAGAAATTACAAACGGAACTCAAATAAAGCCTTTTGCCACTTTTTTGTGGTGAAGGGTATAATTAAGACAGAATAGAGTGTTATGGATCGCTACATCCAGCATTAGCATTATTTATATCGCTTGTTAATTATTTAACAAAAAAATAGGATTTTTTTACAAACAGAAAAATAACAATTGCCTTTTATCAATGTCTCACCATTTTGCACCACACTGTATATCTACACATAAAATAATAACATGAGCAGGCATGAAGCAAAACAATTAAAAACTAATTTTGTATTAAATAAAAACAATAAAAAAAATTTTAAAACAATAAAAATAACTTTGAGGCGGAATTTAGTATAAACAGCCCCACCAAGTGTGAAATCAACCATATTAAACTAGTGACGTGACTGACAAACTAACTGACTGACTACACATGGCAGGTCATAAAAACACTTGAATATTTTACACATTTTTCTTAACAGCCGAACTTAATATTTTTTTTCTCTTAATACACAAACAAACATCTTGCAAAATCTTTGAGAAAAAACACACACACACACACACACACTTTAGCAATAATTTTCAGCAACAGTTACTTAAAAAATTTTCAAGAATTTGAAAAAATTTGTATTAAACGTTAAAGGTTATTACCTTAATAAGTAGATTTTAAAATAGGAGGGCAGTTTGAAAATTTCACGCTAACCACTTCACACAACCCAAGACAGTTTTTAAAGGTTTGAAAACAGAAATTAGTCACAGGAGGTAGAGGAACTGCTGGTTAATGTGCCAGTTCGTAGAGCGTTACGTTTTTCTGGTGGAAGATCATTGCAATCTTTGTTTGTTAAGTTAATATCGAATCTGTGAAAAATAATCGACAGTGACCCGCGACTATTTTGTTCTACATCCTCTCCCTCTCCACTTTGCCATCTTTTGTTTATGGTTGCTGTTTTGTCTTGTGCTGGTTAGAAAACGGTGGAAAATTTCAAATTAAACATCAACAAAGACTTTTTGTAATGTCTAAGCAATTGCAGTAGTCGTAGAGCCAATGATTTTTCTTGTCGAAATATTATTGTCAAATTGAATGCTTCCGCTTCAACCAATTTTTATTTATGATCGTCTGGTATTCTTCTAAATATTTCTTTCCCTTTTTTGACATGGTGCCCTCCTTCGGACAACCTGTATTTTTAGCGTCCCTATCGCTAAATTAATGTAAATGGGAGAAAGAGAGTTTTAGTAAGAATTTTGAAAGCGAAATATAATTTTAGGACATGAATTACATTTTTCTAAATTCATTAAAATTTTTGAGATTATCGGCTGTAAGAGCTTTTTAAATAGAATCAGATGATTTTAAATTGACTTTAAAAGCTTTTGATTTTTCAAAACTTTTCAAAATACCCTCGTATAACCTTCTTTTTTTCGTTTCTAACTAGATTTCATTACAAAACGTTATATATTCTAACACAAGCTTTGTTGAAGCATTTTTATTTAGTGCCCCACATAAAGTTCACAATCAGAAAGGCTTACGAGGGGCAGTTGTAAAATTCTAAAAATATTTTTGCTTAGTAAATTTTCCCATATGGTGAATAGTAAATTTAGACTTGTTAAAAAATAAATAATTTTTTTTAGAAACTCCTTATTCAAGTTTTTTAAATCGGCTTAAAATGGTTGACAGGAAGGGATTTTTCATTTATTTTTCTTTGCAATAGGTGTGAACAGGTGAAATAATTTTTACAAAATCATTTTTTTTTGCTGGCACTTTCGCAACAACTGAAACAGTAAATGCGGGGACACATAGAATCCGTCATACGTTAAACCTTGACGTATTCAACTGACAAGTCAGTTAAAATATATGTTTTCTTATGAGCGACATCACAATCAGTACGTGTCCGTCAACGTAAAATACGAAAGTTGATCAACTTTTAATTTTTGTCGACAGCTATCAATTGCTTCTTTTTCTTCTTCTTCTTCTTTGTTTTTGCTTTTTTTTAGTAAAAACATATTTTGGTGGCAAAAAACAAAATACAAATTAAATTAACAAGTAAATAAAACACAAATTAAATTTTAAAGTGAATAAAAATAGGAAGCAAGTATAAATATATAAATAATATCCGTCAGCAAAATACCCCATTGAACCAACGTTAATTGAATACGTCAAAGTACAACGCATGACGGATTCTATGTGCCCCGGTCTTAAAATTTGCAGATTTAACATTTTATCTCCATTTTTTTACTCTCTCTACGGGATGTTTTTTAAACTTTCGTGATTTAGTGTTTCTAGAGCTGCCACCCTTTTATTTCTTACTTGCAAAGTTTTTTCTCATTTAGCTTACTTTTCAAAAAGTACTTTTTAAAAAAGTTATTTTTTAAATCCTAGAATTTTCGAGTCTGTGTCTAGTTTATGATGCCTATTTTTAACTGGCGAAAATTAGGTACTTTTATGCAGCTAAGTATATTTTTCATATTAAATATTGTTCTTTGTATTTGTAGGTTGTGGATTTTTCAATTGAAATTAAAAGGTACTTTTCAAAAGGTACTTTTAAAAAAGTACTTTTTTAAAAAGTACTTTTTTTTCAAAGGTATTTTTTAAATCCTAGAATTTTCGAGTCTGTCTCTAGGTTATGATACCTATTTTTAACTGGCATAAAATTAGGTACTTTTATGCAGCTAAGTATATTTTTCATATCAAATATTGTTCTTTGTATTTGTAGGTTGTTGATTTTTTGATTCAACTTAAAAAGTATTTATCAAAAGGTACTTTTAAAAAGGTACTGTTCAAAAAGTACTTTTTTAAAAAGGTATTTTTTAAATACTAGAATTTTCGAGTCTTTCTCTAGGTTATTACGCCTATTTTTACTGGCGTGAAATTAGGTACTTTTATGCAGCTATGTATATTTTTCATATCAAATATTGTTCTTTGTGTTTGTAGGTTGTTGATTTTTTAATTAAAATAAAAAGTACTTTTCAAAAGGTACTTTTCAAAAAGTACTTTTCAAAAAGTACTTTTCAAAAAGTACTTTTTTAAAAAGGTATTTAAAATCCTAGAACTTTCGAGTCTGTCTCTAGTTTATGATGCCTATTTTTAACTGTCATAAAATTAGGTACTTTTCTGCAGCTAAGTATATTTTTCATATCAAATATTGTTCTTTGTATTTGTAAGTTGTTGATTTTTTAATTCAACTTAAAAAGTATTTATCAAAAGGTACTTTTAAAAAGGTACTGTTCAAAAAGTACTTTTTTAAAAAGGTATTTTTTAAATACTAGAATTTTCGAGTCTGTCTCTAGGTTATGACGCCTATTTTTAACTGGCGTAAAATTAGGTACTTTTATGCAGCTAAGAATGTTTTTCATATCAAATATTGTTCTTTGTATTTGTAGGTTGTTGATTTTTTAATTCAAATTAAAAAATACTTTTCAAAAGGTACGTTTAAAAAGGTACTGTTCAAAAAGTACTTTTTTAAAAAGGTATTTTTTAAATCCTAAAATTTTCAAGCCTGTCACTAGGTTATGATGCCTATTTTTAACTGGCATAAAATTAGGTACTTTTATGCTGCTAAATATATTTTTTATATCAAATATTGTTCTTTGTATTTGTAGGTTGTGGATTTTTTAATTCAAATTAAAGGGTACTTTTCAAAAAGTACTTTTTTAAAAAGGTATTTTTTAAATCCTAGAATTTTCGAGACTGTTATATACTTCTTGTTTTTCATTAGTTTATATAACACACGTCTTCTGTAGAAATCTTCTTTTTAAGTGCTTAATGTTTCAAGTTATAACTTTCTTGAAAAAAAAAATATTAACAAGTTTGCTAAAAAAAAAGCATTTAAACTCGTTTATGTGTTTTTCTTTTCCTTTTCTTTCTGTTTAAAATTCATAAATCATTTCACAATTGTAATATTGTGACATTTTTCTTAATTTTTTTTTTTCATTTTTCTGTAATCTTGCATTAAAGTTCTTGTTTCAAGCTTTACAAATAATTCTGTCTTTCTTTACATGCAATCTAAATTTTTTTCAGTCATTTGCCCCAGTCGTAATTCTTTTGTAATATGTACTCATAAACTGATTACACTTGAAGAAAAAACCACTACAATCAGCGTGTGAAGACAATACTTCATGTTGGTCACGCTTAAGTACTCTCTACTATACTGAGAAGAAATATTTTGTAAGAATTGGAAAAAGCAAATTATTTTACATGTAAAAAAATTAAAAAATCTCTTTAAAAAAAAGTACTTTTTAAAAAAGTTCTATTTATAAAATAAAATGTCCTTTAAAAAAATAAAATGTACTTTTTAAAGAACAAAAAAAAAAATATATATTTTAAAAAATATTTAGTCCTTAAAAAAAGTACCTATTTTTAAAAAACTTAAAAGTACTTTTAAAAAAAGTACTTTTTAATAAACAACGTTTGGAAATTAAATTGTTAGCTCATATTTAAATTTATTTACAGTATTTTAAATAAATTATATTTTTCTTTATTCTTCTTTATAATTAATCATTGACTTTATGCTCCAGCACTCTAATTATTTGCCTTTCATGATAACAAATCAACTCGTCACTCTATAAACAGCAACACAAGTAGCAGCTTAGTTGATAAAAAAAAATGACTGTAATGTCCAGACCCAGCCTGTATGAGCACACATTAGTATGTAAGATTGTAACTTGCAACCGAACATACCAACAGACTGACTGCTACGAGGGCTGCTCTATATATTTCTGGCCTAATAGTGAAAATGCGAATATTTATAATCAAAAATGGTTTTATTGTTTTTCAAAGTATTCTCCAGCATGATTTATACACTTTTGCATGCGCTCAAACCAGTTGTTCAAGCACTTTTTCCACTCCGATTGAGACACCTCTAAAACATGATTTTTGAACACTTCAACAGCTTCTTCTGGCGACGAAAATCGTTGACTACGCATTTTTTTCTTGATGTGCGGAAACAAGAAGAAGTCATTAGGTGGCAAGTTAGGGCTGTACGGCGGATGACCCATTAATTCGACGTTTTGGCCGGTCAAAAACGCTCTGGTTTGAGCCGATGTGTGAGGGCTCGCATTGTCATGGTGAACAATGATTCGTCTTCTATTGTTAGTTTACCGAATTTCTCCGATGACTTCAGGCGAACAAATTGTAGTGTATCACTCAGAAGTGACCGTCCTACGTTGCTCAAGCGGACCAGTCGCCACATGACCAGTTTTGCCGAAGAAACAGGCGACCATTTGCTTCGAAGTGCTTCTTCCACGAACAACTTTCGTTGGATTTTGCTCGTCTTTGAAGACCCACATGGTCGATTGTTGTTTCGTTTCGGGCTCATACGCATAGATCCATGATTCGTCACCTGTGACGATCTTATAAACGACTTTTGAAGCACCGCAATCGTATTTTTGCAACATTTCTTTGCACCAATCGACACGAGCCTTTTTTTGAGCGACTTTCAAATTGGGCGGGATCCAACGAGAACAAACCTTTTTTACGGCCAGGTGTTCATGCAGTATCGAATGTATTCTGGTGGAAGAAATGTCCAAGGATGTCTCTATCTCTTGGTAAATCGCATGTCGATCTTGCATTATGAGTTCACGCACGGCATCAATGTTCTCTGGCACAACAGCCGTTTTTGGACGACCTTCTCGGAATTCGTCTTTAAGCGAGCTTTGACCAAGATTAAATTCATTATACCAATTTTTCACAGTGCTATAGGATGGTGCTTCATCGCCATACAAAGATTAAGGTTCATCAATGCACTCTTGTCGTGATAATCCACGTCGAAAGTTGTGAAAAATTATGGCACGAAAAAGTTCACGAGTTAATTCCATTTTTTTCTATATTAATTTTTTCAAGTCACTGTAAACAACACAAATAATGGTCGTAAGTCAAAACGTTTTGAGTACGATTATGCTTAAAAAGGACAAACTTTCCAATGGAAATGTCAGATTGCACTTGGCAGCACTCAGTGTTGCCAGGCCAGAAATATATATAGCAGCCCTCGTATTTCTTTTTGTTTTTTTGTTTTTTTCCTTTTACTGAATTGAATAATATTCTCGTTTCGTTCTTCTAATAAATAAATGTAATTGCAGTTGGAGATTTTTTTATTTCTTCATTGCAGTACAATAAACGACTGCAAGTCTATTAGAGTTGGATGGCAGGCACTTATTTATTGTGTTTAGATTATTGTTGATAAGTTGCATCATATTAAGCGGTAACAACAACAATTACTAATCATGCCACAATAAAGAAAACTTTATACATTTTTTGCGATTATAAAGTGTTGAATGATTGATGCCTGGCAATTGTATGGAAAATATTGTAATTGTCCGCTATATTAAGATATAAATTCCAAGAAAATAAAAATAAAGGGTCGCCATCTAACGTTTTTTTTTTTTTATTTTTTAACTAGTGCTTATTTCGTGAACGGTAACACTTAGCTCATGTCTGAATTGACAGATTATTTGTCTTATTCTTCCGCTGAACGAATCTGATTGTGTTTATGCTTAAACAACGCTGGAAAATATTGCGACATTACTTCAAAAACCATGGTGTGGAATGTGTAAGAAAATTGCGTAGGGATTTTGGAAGAAGAGAAGCACCGTCAGCTCCATATGTTTGTTATCTTGTGAAAAAAGTGAAAGAAACTGGCATCCTCATCGACAAATTAAAGCATAAAAAGCCAAAAATAGTGCGTAGACCCGAGAATATTGATGCTGACACAGAAAGTGTGCGTAAAGCGCCATTAACATCAATTCACCGTCGTTCATAACAATTGAACATTTTGGAGACATCATTGAGACGAATTTTGCATAAAGACCTTGGTATGACGCCATACAAAGTCCAATTGGTTCAGGAGTTGAAGCCAACTGACCATCCAATGCGTTTTTTATAGCATTTTCAAAAAAAATTGTTTGGCAGACCCTTTATATATTATAATTCTTCAAAAAAATCACTTTAAAACGGACTGACGCAGAGCAACGAGTCATAGAATAAAAAAGTTTTAATACATACTTTACTTGAATTTCAATTCTACCAATACCTGTTCAAAAGATAGGTCCATATACAACAAAAGGCATCACCTAGAGGCACACCCTTTATTTTTTAATTTAGTTTTCTTTGTATTCTTGTAATTGTGGGCAAAGTATTACACATTTTGCTTAAATTTTAAGTGCCATCCAATCCTCATCCAATGATTTCAATTATGGGGTCACCCTTTAACTTAAAATTTTAATATTTATATTTAAAACTTTAAAAAAATCACACGTTCTTTATTTATTTCAATCATAAGTCTTAAATATTTTAAAAGATAAGACAATATACATTAAATATTAGCACCTATGGAGACACCCTTTAATTTATTATTTTAAATTTTATATTTCTTGTAGCAGACATATTAGTACACATTATATGTAATTTTTAAGTATATGACTATAAAAGTTCATAGATGGAACCATTTAGGTCATATTATGTCACATATGGAGACACCCTTTAATATTTAAGTTTTTTTTTCCAATTTGTGAGTTATAGTGCTACCAATTTTGGTATTTTATTGGAATTTTATATGGGTGTCCTTTACAATTTAATAGAAATGTAAAAATCATGGATTTTGTATGGTGACACCCTTTATTTTTATAATTAATTTTAAAAAGGACTCAGTAGCAGTGACCAGATGCAAAAAAAAATAACTTTCTATGTGGTACCTTTCGCCAGAGGAAAAAGTACTTTTTTTAGATTTCGTTTTCTTTAATTTTTATATACGAAAGAAAAGAATTTGTAGGTAGAAAGTTTTTAAAATATTTGCTTTTAAATTGGATCAGGAATCAAGATTGATTGTGAATCGAGATGATTGTGATTTGTTTTCCGCTTAATTTTAATAACTTTACAAAATGATGATTTGATGTATTAGCGCTGCAAGCAACATTTTATAAACTGAAAACTGGGAAAATTCATAATTTCTCTGTTTCTCGCTTTGCTTTATATTGCCATACTGTTCGAAACTGCGATTTTTATTTATAAGCGAGCTAAAACGCCTATATTCCTGTTATATGAAAAGATCTGGCAGCTTCTTTTAGTGGTTTTTTTTTTATACTTGTTTTTACTTCCACTTCAAAAACAACAACTAAAAGAAAGTAATTGTATTTAGTGTTAAAAGTTGTTAAAGGTGGATATCGTAAAGAATTTAAGTAGAACGTTTCTGTTGTTGTAAGACATTAAAGATTTTTTCAGTCATTTATTTTAATCGCGTCACAAAAAAAACTTAAATAAAAAATTTAATTGACACTAAATTTTACATCCCTGGTCTGTATACTAAAACTAAAGCATCATATAAACCGTTATTTGCTTTATGTATAACTGAAAAAGCCAAAGAGTATCAAAAGCAAAAGTAAAAGAGGTCTAGCGACTTTAATCACTAAATGTATAATTTAATTTAAGGAAACAAATATTAAACTCAAAATTGTTATTGTTATTATTAGAAAAAACAAAAAACTGATAATAATTTTTATCTCTCTCTCTCTCTTTTTAGGTAAGTTTTATTTTATTGACTGAACGGTACTACAGGTATTTTATTAAATATTTTTCAAGTTTCTTAAATTATTACAAGATTTTTAAAAATTCCAAATAATTAAATAATCGATTATTCAAAGGGATAATAATGATAAAGTGAAAACAAAATTATGGTTTTCAATCAACATTGAAAGCCAGGATTGACTATCATACTCAGTCTTACGATCTGTCAAAAATGGCATGTGTGTTTAAAAGTATGATAGTGTGGATTGATGTATGTGTGTGACAGACTTTTTGACAGATCTGTACGATTTTATAATCTTTTGAAATAATTCATAAAATGTTTTTTTCTATGTGATCAGAGTTAAATTTTTTTGATGATGAGGAGAAAGCAACAACAAAATATTAAAAGCATATGTTTTTCGCATCTTTTTTGTATAATAGTGTGGCACCTACGACGCCATTTTGAAACCATTATTCTGTCAAATTTTTGTGTGATTAAATCGTAAGATTGTGTGTGATAGTGAATCCTGGCCTTTAGGCAAAAAATGTAAAATTGTTTGTTGTTGTAATCAAATTTAATTGCTCTAAGTCGATATTTTTCATAGAGCTTTTGTTTGAAAGTTTAGACCACCCATGAGCTCATAGTTTCTTTTTTTTTAATGCATTACTGCTAGTATTTTAATATTAAAAAAGTGGGTTTTCGTTAGAGCGTTTAATTGTGATTCGATTCATAATATCATTAACAACTACTCTTTCGATAAAGCTAAGCTTTAAATTTCATTTACACTCTCAACCCAGGCAATGGCCTAAGAAGCTTAAAATACCTTTTAATGGTGTTACTTGAGTTAGAATTAGGCTTTTAAAAATTTTTTATAAAAACTAAAAATTTTAAAAATTCGTATTTAATTAAATGACCTGAAATTACAAAACTTAACGTATAAAAATGATAATAAAATAATTAATCCTAAATATATTTTCTTAAATATCCTGTTCATTTTGAACCGATATTAACAAATATTAACTCAAAGATATACAATTTTTTACAATATGTCGCAAAAATTGCAGCACTATAGAACCAAATATTTTATTATTTTATTCGACTAACGAATTAATTTTATTCGATTAATCGTTTTATTTTACAATCGATTATTTTATAATCGATTCATTTAATTAGATTAATTTCGTCCAATTAATCGATTAATTTATTTCGATTAAACGATTAATCAGAAGATTATTCGATTCGGTTATTCAATTTTTTTCATTTAACTTATTTTTATATTTTTTTAAAATTTTTTTCGACTAACGAATTAATTTTATTCGATTAATCGATTTATTTTATAATCGATTATTTTATAATCAATTCATATAATTAGATTAATTGCGTTCAATTAATCGATTAATTTCGTTTGATTAATCTATTAATCAGAAGATTATTCGGTTATTCGATTCGGTTATTCGATTTTTTTTTCATTTAGCTTATTTTTATATTTTTTTATAATTTTTTTCGACTAACGAATTAATTTTATTCGATTAATCGATTTATTTTATAATCGATTATTTTATAATCGATTCATTTAATTAGATTAATTTCGTCCAATTAATCGACTAATTTTGTTCGATTAATCGATTAATTTCATTCGATTAATCGATTATTCGATTCTTTTCATTGAACTTATTTTTATATTTTTTTATATAATTTTTTCTTTTCGTGAAGTATATAACTTAAGCTTTTCAAAAACTGATTGATTGGCTAATTGATTAATTTTATTCGATTAATTTAAAAGTTTACCTATTAAATTCAAAACTTACAAAAAATACATATACTCTTAAAGAGAATCTTAACTCAAATAAATTTTAAAGTCCCTTAAAAGTAGGTATCGTAACGGTTACAGGTTTTTATAAAAAAAATACTTTATAATAATTTTTTTACTATTTTTATTTTCTGTTTGGAAAATTATTGTTATTTTTTGAAGTTTTTTTTTACTTGGAAATTAATAAAAATATTTTTAATTTAGTTCAGCTTACGTACAAACTCTGAATTTTAACCGCAGATCAGTCAATATTAGTTTTAGATACAAGTAAAAAATTAATCTCGAAAAGTAGCAGTGATTTTTTAATTAAAAAATAAAACTTGCAAAATAATTGTTAATTTTTAAGTTAAAAAGAGAAAATAGAAATAACATGGAAAATAACTTTTAATTTTAATATTTTTTTTTATAAAGCCCAAAAAAATAAATAAAAATAAACGATAGTCCGTTTATTCGATTTTGTTCATTTAACTTTGTTTATTATTTTAAATAATTTTTTTATTTTTTTAATATTTTAAATTAAACTCTCACCAACATAAATTAGTCCGCTGTCAAAATCTGTCACCATTTTGTTGCTCCCAAAAAAAAGGAAAAGGAAAACAAATGCCCACCTGTCTGCTTTTTAAATTAAAATTTAAAAGTATAACAAAAAATTAACTTTATAAAAAAAATATAAAAAATTACAAATTAAAAGCAAAAACTAGTAATTTAAAAACTCTAGTTAAAATAATGAATGTACATACATACTCACATACATACATATATGTATGTATGTATTTGTAGCACAAATAAAAATTAAAAACCAATAAAATAAATAAAAAGTTTTTTCCATTCATTTAAATTGTAGAAAATGTTTACAGGTTTTCCAATTAAAACAAATTAAATAAAATACCCTTGAACTATTTGAAACGGTTTATAAACCGTTATTTTTTCTTGTTGTTCTTCTATTTCTCTTACAACTTTTTATAGGTTTTGTTTTATTTTTTTTTTTTTTTTTTTGTTTAACTGATTGCCAATAATTTGTTATGATTTCATTTTCTTCGTTTTTTTTTTCTTTCTCTCTTTCTTAAAATCTAAATATAAATTACAACAACAACAACAACTTTGGCTACAATAGACCTAGAAAGGAAACACATTAATTCATTTCGCACTTCGACAACATTGCCCCCATTAGCAGCCGTAAAAATACGACATACAACAGCGCCTTTCATATTTATGCGAGTGTATTAGTGCGTGTGTGTGTGCCTTTTTAAAAAAAAATATAATTAAAAAAATATTTCTATAATAGAAAAAAGGAAAAATAAAATGATGACAAAATAGGGTAAACAATTGCTAACAAATACACTGAAAGAAATAAAATTGTATTAAAAATTTTTGGAAAAGAAAAAATGATAAAATAATTTTATAATGACTAAAAGTGCTATATTCGGCTATGCCGAATCTTATATACCCTTCACAATACAAGTAAATTTAGTTAAGTGAAGTAACTCTAATCAATAAAACAAATATTGGGCTGACAGAAAATAAAAAATAAAAAATAAAATAATTAATTGATATATTTTTACATTAAAATATTATCGGCTCTTAATATATGGCCCATAGCTCGGAAAATATGGGCGGGTGCCAATTTTTCACTGGTTGTTTTGTTTTTTTATTTTTTAATTCTCTATCGCTCCATATATTTGTGTTTTGATTGAAGTTTCTTCACTAAACTTGATTTGAAAAAATTAGAGAAAAACGTGTTGTTTTTCCCGCTGCCTCGAGGGACATGGACCGATCTTGCTGACTTTCAATAGCAAAATTTTCAAAATTATATCTGATCGATAGGCGTATTTAAATTTTCTTTAGCTCATCTTGTGCCTGGGCAAAGTTGATTTCAACCCGAACAAAGACAGACAGAGACGGACATCGCTCAAACGACTTCGTTTATTTTGGAAAATACAGTGGGTGTTATTTATGTCAATGAGCTGACTTAACGACCTTGAAAAAAATTAATTATTAATTAAAAGCCATCTAAGTGTTACCAATCTAGTGTTTAAAAATTTTCAATTACAATTCATTTATTTATTTTTTTATTTTATAAAATTTTTTTACGAAATTTTAATTTTTTTTTTAATTCAAAATCTTGTAATTTAAAACATAAAATTTGTTTAAATTGTTGTTGCAGTTTTAGTTAAATTATTATTATTTATTTTATTTATTTATTTATTTATTAAAAATTTTTATTTATTATTTTTTTTTTTTTGCGTTTTAAAATTTTATTGAAACGAAAATTATTTATTAATTTGGATGTGGCGATTTCCCGATTTTTTGTAGCAAAACTTATTCTAAGCAAATTTCAAGTTTTAGTTGAACGTTTGAATACTTGGTGATTTTTTTGCTTTCTTAATTTAATTTTATTTATTTTTCAAAGATACGAATTTTTTAACAATGACAAATTTTTCATATTTAATTTTTTTTATTTTTTCGAGTTTTTTATTTGTTGGATTTATTGATGATTTTATTATGTGTGTGAAGATAAATACGTATTTAAATAGCAGAGGCACAAACCATTTTTTTTAAGATTGCCGTTTTTACAGTTAACAGTGTTCTGTTAACCACTTAACAGTCGTTATGTATTTGGCTTCCTTTATTCAGGAGGATAATTTTAGTAAAAAAAACACAAGTCCGAATAAATATAATTTACGGAAATGTTGCTCCAAGGGATATATTACAGAACTATAAAAGTTTGATATCTAAGAATTGCTTAGAAAAGCATTTAAATTGAGTTAAAATAAAACACTCATTTTGCAACATTTCTTGCGAAGATAAATGACCATTTTGGACAAATCTGGAATAGCACACATATTACACCACATACACATGTTAGTCTGAATGGTCCTTCAGATATCCCAATAATATGCTTCGATAGAGTAGTCCTTGGACCTTCATTTGTATGGGGTGTGTTATACCAGCCATTCTCCATTTTTCCATAATACCCACAAATCTTCTCAAGAAATGTGAAAAAATGACTATGTTAAAAAACTCTGTTTATATTGTTCTTTGAAAATTATTTTGCACATTTAACTTTTATGTCACTAAGTACACTGTAGCACAATTTTTCCATATGGAACAAAACATGAACCGGGCCCCAAATTTCCGGGATATGCATTTTAATTATAAAAGGTCAAAATTCCAGCAACTGTTAAGTGATTAACAGTGGTCTGTTAACTGCAAAATCAGCTATGTTAAAACATTTGGTTTAGGTCTCTACTAGTTAAATTCGAATTTATCTTCACACACATTCGAAATTTTGTTGCAGTTTCTTTTAATTTTTTTTTTATTGATTTAAGATAAAATTATTTTTTTTTTTTTTTTTTGTAATATTTTTTCAGTCTTTTTTCTTGAAACTTGTGTTTTCCAATAAAAAAAATTTTTATGGTGAAATATTATTATTGATATTTAATGAAATTATGTCGAATTTTTAATATAGAGGTTTCATTACATTTTTGCCAATCCTTGATTTTTGTTTTGTAATTTTTGTTTTTTTTTTCTTATTGACATTTAGACTCACAATCAATTGCAGATTTTTGTTGGTAAAATTTTTATATGTTAAGCTTCCCCGATCATTTTCAAACACGTTGATAATCGCAAGCAGAAAAGTGTCATCATGCGAATTTCTTTCCTTAATTTTTTTTATTTAACATATAATTTTTAGAGTGTATCAGCACCATTTTTTGTAATTTGAATGACAGTTTTCATTTCTTCTATGCAGAATTTGAATATTTTTAACACTCTGGTTTGTTGCTGTGGGTTGTCATTTATTTTAGTGAATCTTTTCAAAGAAATGTTTGCTGACAGTGTTTGAAATATACAAATGTTTCCTGTCTATATTCTTTTTTAAATTAAAGTTTTTTTTTCCTTTATTAAATTTGTAGCTGGATAAATAAGACTTTTGTCACTTAAGTGGCAGCACTAATTGCTAGCTACTTTACTGAAAAGGAAATGCAATTTTATTTGAAAAATTGTTTAAAATGTCCTTTATTTCCTTTATTTTAAAGACACGTAGTAGAAAAGTTTTGGATTTAATTTTTATGTATTAAAATTATTGTTACTATTTTAACAATAAAAATTTCATTGGCTGCTTTCCAAAAAAAAAAATCTCTCGATAAAAACCCATTAAATGGAAAATATTTTCATTTTCACCGTTAAAAAAATGAAACTAAAAACTGTGGAATATTGAGAAATAAAAATACATTTTTTTCAACAACAACAAAAATTCATTGTCGTCATAAATTAAACAAAAGCTGCCAGTAAAAGAAAATTAAAAGTATTCTCCACAGATTTCAGGAAAAATAAAAACACTTTAAGAACTCAAATAATAAACCAAGAAATATTTATCATTTGTATAGCCTGGGGATAATGGAGACTTTTCGTGTTTTTTAACAAAAATTTAAAAAATACAAAATCACAAAGGACAGCAATGCAAAAGAATTGAAATTCCAATTAAAGAACAGTAAAGAAGAACGAATAAACAACAAATAGTTGCGCAACAAGGAACTCAAAATTTCATATCTTTTCTAAATCTTAAATAAAAGTTAATTTTTAATCAATAAATTAATAATGCTTATTCGGATAACCGACTAAATATTTATTTGATTAATCGCATAATTTTGCAATTGTATTGTTCTTAAATTTGTACAATCTAACTATTTTAAAATAGATAACAATAAATATAGTTTATTTTAAAATGCGAATAATTCTTGGATACGAATAATCGTATAAATTCTACAATTAATCGTATTGAAAGTTTTAGAATATTTTAATTTTGTAATAGGCAACAAATGTTTATATATATTTGTTGGATTAATTTTATAATAATGTTTATTCGAAAAACCGAATAAATATTTATTCGATTAATCGTATAAATTTTGCAAATGTATTGTTTTTAAATTTGTACAATCTAACTATTTTAAAATAGATAACAATAGTTATAGTTTATTTAAAAATGCGAATACATATTTATTCGAAAAATCCTTTCATTCGAATAATTGTATAAATTCTACAATTAATCTTATTGAAAGTTTAAGAATATAATATTTTTTTAATAGGCAATAATAGTTTTTATATATTTGTTTGATTAATTTTATAATAATGTTTATTCGTAAAACCGAATAAATATTTATTCGATTAATCGCATAAATTTTGCAATTGTATTGTACTTAAATTTATACAATGTAATTATTTTAACATAGATAACAACAGTTAATATCTATTCAGTTAATATTTATTCGATTATTCTTTCTACTCAAATAATCGTATATTTTTTATAATTAATCGTATTGAAGGTTTTAGAATATTTTAATTTTGTAATAGGCAACAAAAGTTTAGATATATGTTTGTTGGATTAATTTTATAATGATGTTTATTCGGAAAACCGACTAAATATTTATTCGATTAATCGCATAAATTTTGCAATTGTATTGTTCTTAAATTTGTACAATCTAACTATTTCAAAATAGATAACAATAGTTATTGTTTATACAAAAATGCGAATACATATTTATTCGAATAATTCTTAGATACGAATAATCGTATAAATTCTACAATTAATCGTATTGAAGGTCTTAGAATATAATATTTTTTTTTTAATAGGCAACAAAAGTTTTAGTTTTATAATAATGTTTATCTGAAAATCCGAATAAATATTTATTCGATTAATCGCATAAATTTTGCAAATGTATTGTTTTTAAATTTGTACAATCTAACTATTTTAAAATAGATAACAATAGTTATAGTTTATTTAAAAATGCGAATACATATTTATTGGAAAAATCCTTTCATTCGAATAATTGTATAAATTCTACAATTAATCGTATTTAAAGTTTAAGAATATAATATTTTTTTAATAGGCAATAATAGTTTTTATATATTTGTTTGATTAATTTTATTATAATGTTTATTCGAAAAACCGAATAAATATTTATTCGATTAATCGCATAAATTTTGCAATTGTATTGTTCTTAAATTGGTACAATCAACTATTTTAAAACAGATAACAATAGTTATAGTTTATATAAAAATGCGAATACATATTTATTCGAATAATTCTTGGATTCGAATAATCGTATAAATTCTACAATCTATCGTATTGAAAGTTTTAGAATATTTAATTTTGTAATAGGCAACAAAAGTTTATATATATATTTCTTGGACTAATTTTATAATAATGTTTATTCGAAAAACCGAATAAATATTTATTCGATTAATCTCATACATTTTGCAAATAATTTTTAATTAAATTTATACAATGTAATTATTTTTAAATAGACAACAACAGTTAATGTGTATTTAGAAATAAGAGTACTTAACTATTCGATTAATCGAATAAATTGTAATTATACTTGTGTAATATTGTAGTTTTTTAATACGCAACCTTTCAACATTTCAATCAAACAAGGAAAGCAGGGAAAAATAAAACAAAATTTTATAATTTTAATTCGAAAACCGATTAAATATTTATTCGATTAATTATATAAATTTTGCATTTAATCGTACTAAATATTTTATTACATAATTGTTTTTTAATAAGCAACTTAAGTTTAAAATATATTTATTTGCAAACCGAATAGATATTTATTCGATTAATCGCAACAGTTTTGCAGTTATTTGTACTCTTTTATAATAAGCAACAGAAGTTTAAACTGTTTATTCAGGAAAATATTGAAATGAATGTGACACTAAATTGCTGATTTTTAACGAATATTTGATTCGTAAGTAATTTTAAAAAATATGTTAATCGATTTTAATTTTATTCGATTAATTGATTGATCATTTAGCTATGCTGCTAAATTTTTTAAATCATTCCTTTAACAATTTATAACTAATTATGTGAAATATTATTTATTATTCGATTAACCTTTAATCGATTAACCGATTAATCGAGTAATTTAAGTATATATTTTTATAAAAATAAAAAAAATCTTTACAATTTAGTAATATTTTTCTAAAGTTTCTTAAATAGATTAAAAGTTAAACCAATTAATCGATTAATCGATTAACTAAATAATTTAAAATTTTAAAATTTAATCATTTGATACTTCTGCTTTTCAGTAAATGCATAAAAATTTTTGTTACATTGCACTTTTGTGTATTTTTGTTTATGTATTTTTTTGTTTACTCTATCAGAATTTTTGATGTGCAATATTTTTTGTTTTTTATTAAGTTTTTTTGTTAACTTCTTATTCATAGTGTTTTTGTTCTTGTTTGTACTTTTTTTGTTGTTTCATTCTTAGCTGTGATACAATACAAACATTTCTGAGATAATTCACATTTTTTATTCAAAATATTATAGTATATGAATTAAATTATTTTTGAAAAGTAATTTTTTCCAGAAGTGTTTTATCAAATAAACTGTCTAACATTTTCAACACTTTCATAACAAAGTTATTTTATTTATGTGTTTGCTTAAAAAATAAAAAAATGTATTTTTTTTTTTTTTTTTGTTAATAAAAATATTTTACGATGGCTGCTCTATATATTTCTAGCCTAATAGTGAAAATGCGAATATTTATAATCAAAAATGGTTTTATTGTTTTTCAAAGTATTCTCCAGCATGAATTATACACTTTTGCATGCGCTCAAACCTCTAAAACATGGTTTTTGAACACTTCAACAGCTTCTTCTGGCGACGAAAATTGTTGACCACGCATTTTTTTCTTGATGTGCGGAAACAAGAAGAAGTCATTAGGTGCCAAGTCAGGGCTGTACGGCGGATGACTAATTAATTCGACGTTTTTGCCGGTCAAAAACGCTTTGGTTTGAGCCGATGTGTGAAAGCTTGCATTGTCATGGTGAACAATGATTCGTCTTCTCTTGTTGGTTTTTGGAATTTCTCCGATGACTTCAGGCAAACAAATTGTAGTGTACTACTCAGAAGTGACCGTCCTACGTTGCTCAAGCGGAACAGTCGCCACATGACCAGTTTTGCCGAAGAAACAGGCGACCATTTGCTACGAAGTGCTTCTTCCACAAACAACTTTCGTTGGATTTTGCTCGTCTTTGAAGACCCACACGGTCAATTGTTGTTTCGGTTCGGGCTCATACGCATAGATCCATGATTCGTCACCTGTGACGATCTTATAAACGTCCTTTGAAGCATCGCAATCGTATTTTTGCAACATTTCTTTGCACCAATCGACACGAGCCTTTTTTGAGCGACTTTCAAATTGTGCGGGATCCAACGAGAACAAACCTTTTTTAAGGCCAGGTGTTCATGCAGTATCGAATGTATGCTGGTGGGTGAAAAGTCCAAGGATGTCTCTATCTCTTGGTATATCGCATGTCGATCTTGCATTATGAGTTCACGCACGGCATCAATGTTCTCTGGCACAACAGCCGTTTTTGGACGACCTTCACGGAATTCGTCTTTGAGCGAGCTTCGGCCACGATTAAATTCATTATACCAATTTTTCACAGTGCTATAGGATGGTGCTTCATCGCCATACAAAGATTTAAGTTCATCAATGCACTCTTGTCGTGATAATCCACGTCGAAAGTTGTGAAAAATGATGGCACGAAAATGTCTACGAGTTAATTCCATTTTTTTCTATATTAATTTTTTCAAGTCACTTTAAACAACACAAATAATGGTCGTACGTCAAAACGTTTTGAGTACGATTATGTATAAAAATGACAAACTTTCCAATGGAAATGTCAGATTGCACTTGGCAGCACTCAGTGTTGTCAGGCCAGAAATATATATAGCAGCCCTCGTAGTATTATTATTTATATATTATTTTTGGGAAATGTGTAGTTGTATTTTAACTTGTAGTTTTTTGTGCCAGCCAATAATTTAAAGAATGAACTAAACGACATTCGCAGTTTAAAGAGAAAAGAAAAATAATTGAGTAAAGAGCTTTTAAAAAATAACAGAAAATGGTTTTTATAATAATTGATTGAAACCACAAATTGCTGCTACATCGTAATTAAAACTATTACTATCAATTTTAAAATTAAATGGCACAAATGACGTCGTTCTGTCTTCCAAAACAAGTTGTCTAATGCGACACTGAACATGGACAAAAAAAATTTTAAAACTATTTGTCATAAATACTTATTTATTTAGCAGGCTATAAAATTGACAATAACGAAAATATATACAAATACAGTAGTCACCAAATATTTTCACACACATGTTTCTATATCAAGGAAATTTAGCTAAGAAAACCTCACAAAAAATAAATGCAAGTAACAAAAAACTGGTAACAAAATCAATTTTTTTCTTGACTTTAATTTTTTTCTGTGTTACCAAAATGTCGCGCCACATGTATGAGAGGAAAAAGTGGTTATAACTATTTATGGGAAAATTTATGTGGTTGTTATTCGAAGAAAAACAAAATAAAATGCAGTTTTTTTTTGTGTCATTGCAATAGTCAAACATGTTAATTTAATATGGTTACTTGCACAAAAATCAACTAAATGAAAAAAAAAAAAAAAAACAAAATAACAGAAATGATGTAATTTGATTTTTTAAATAACTATAAAAATATAAGATTTTCGCTAAAAAAGTTAGACAATAATGATTTAAAATCTTAACTCCAAAATATATCAACGATTATTCGGAAAACCGGTTATATATTTAATCGATTAATCGCTACAAAAAAGATTATAAAACGTATTAAAATAATTTAATATTTTTAATATAAAGCATTTATGCCAGAAGTTAGTAAAAAAACCTTAATTCACAAATTTAGCCAGCGATTATTCGGTTAACCGAATAATAGTTTATTCGAATCTTTAATTTTTTTACTTAAAATTCATTTACCGATATATAAAAAATTGTAATATTTTTTTAAAATATTACTGATCGCCTAATGAAAACAAACATTCACAAATAAAAAATGTTAATTAAAAACTTAATTAATCGATTAATCGTTCTACATACAGCTTTATTTGCAATAAATAAAATTAAAAAATTAAATTTGATTATCCTGTTATTTTTTACATTTTATGAGAAAACCGAATAATCGATTATTCGTTTGATTATGTATGTTTTAACATTAAATATTTAAATAAATATTTTAGGAAAGTTTTTTAAATTTTTTTTCTTATAACATTTTCGATTAATAAAGAACCAAACGGTTTTTATAGAATAAATTTTAAATAGTTTTTTAATAATTTAAAATAACGTTTAAAAAATATTAGTAAGTAAAGTTACATTTTATATAAAAACCGAATAACCGATTATTCGGTTAACTATTTAAGAGGTAGAAAAAATTATTAAAACAGTTTTATCTCCAAATAAAAGAATAATCGTAATTAAGAGTTGTTTGTTTATTAAATAAAATTCCAATAAACGATTATTCGTATATTTTATAGGAAAGACTTATAACCGATAATTCGTCTTTTTTTTTTTTTTTGTTTTTTGTTTTGCAGTTTTTTCTAAAGTTATCCAAAGAATTAGCAGATTTTCAAATATAAAAAACCGGGTTTTCAAAGAATAACTGTTATGCGATTTAAATCTTTTATAGAGTTGTTTTTGTGCTGCGAGTCTTACTTTTCAAGCTAAAAATCTTAATTGTTTACAAAAGCTTAAAGTTTATATGAATGTTGTTAAAAATATAAACATTTATTTATTTTATTAACAACAACAATGAAAGAAATCAATAGAGATATTGATTTTAACATTTTGTTTGCGCTTAAACCTCAAATATTGAGCGGTTAAAACTTTAAACTTTATTTCACTTCATTGCGATTATTTTAAAGTTTAACATGCGGTTTCTTTTTATTAAAGTCTTCTATTATTGCATTTGGTAAATTAAATATGTTTAAAATTTTCTAGTTTGTTTTTTTTTTTTTTCTTTTAACCACATAAAATACAGTTTTTTAAAAAATGTTAAATGTTAAATATTTCTTTCATCTCATTCATTTTTACTTGGTTTGATATTTTTCCTGTTAATGGGTTAAGTATGTGCAACCATGTGCAAAAAAATTGAAATTTTATATCTTTTAGGAGAAAAAAATAAGAAAAAAAATTTTCATATAAAAATATCATTATAAATTAAGTAAGAAACAGTTGAATTTTATGTTAAGAGTAGTTTTCAGAAGTCCAAAAAAACAAATGTTTTTTTATCCCAATCATTTACGGGCCCTAAACAAAATTAGGAAAAATACATTAAAACGAATACTAAAACAAGTTATTTCGTAAGACCTTGATACCAGCTGATTTTTTTTTCAAAATCTCAGCTTTTATAAAACGATTTTTCTAATTTCTCGAAGCAAAATTTTTATCTTATTTCAATCGAATAAAATTCGGTCTTTAATCGAATAAATTTTAAAAAATATATATGTAATTTTATCAAAGATCATGAATAAAATTTAAGTTAAGTATTTATAAGTTATAAAACTATATCTTATTCGATAGTAAAATTTTCAATTTGTATTTGAAAAAAACCGGTTTGTATTCGATTTCATACAAAGGTTTCAAAACTCATATATTTTTTTATTTTGAATAAAATACATAACTTTATAATAAAGCAAAATGTTTTTCGTAAAAAAGTAGACAGTTTTGTTTTTTTCCATTAAATTTAGGTTCTTAATCGAATTAAATTTAAAAAAAAACATTTTATATTATTTAAGCTCGTCTTTTTGTTCAAACTTAAACATTTATTAGTTTTAAAACCAGGTTTAATATAAAAAAATTGTGGGAGCTGCATGGAAATACGACACAAGTACGAGTTCCTTTGAATAAAAAATTCTAAAAAATATCTTTAGTTATTTCGGATGTTTTAAAATGTTATTTCTATAAACTGACAATATTAAATAACTTCTTTCTCATAAGACTGTTAAGGTTTGTAAATGAAAACAAAAGCGAATAAAATTTGTTTATTCGAATAAAATTTTTTATTCGATTAAATTTAGATTCCTAATCGAATTAAATTAAAAAAAATCATATTATTTCAGCTCGTCTTTTTATTCAAACTTAAACATTTATTAGTTTTAAAACCAGGTTTAATATAGAAAAATTGTGGGAGCTGCATGGAAATACGACACAAGTACGAGTTCCTTTGAAGAAAAAATTCTAAAAAATATGTTTAGTTATTTCGAATGTTTTAAAATATTATTTCTAAAGTTTGTAAATGAAAACAAAAGCGAATAAAATTTGTTTATTCGAATAAAATTTTTTATTCGATTAAATTTAGGTTCTTAATCGAATTAAATTTAAAAAAATAATATTTAATTTTATTTAAGCTCGTCTTTTTATTCAAACACAAGCATTTATTAGTTTTAACACCAGGTTTTATATAGAAAAATAGTGGGAGCTGCATGGAAATACAACACAAGTGCGAGTTCATTTGGAGAAAAAATTCTAAAAATTATCTTTAGTTATTTAGAATGTTTTAAAATATTATTTCTATAAACTGACAATATTAAATAACTTCCTTTCCCATAAGACTGTTAAGTTTTGTAAATGAAAACAAAAGGGCAACACAAACAATACGCCCTCTCCGCCTGTAGTTAAGGCTATAAAACGAAAAGTAAAAGAAGAAATAAAGCTATAATACATTTTTACCCCCTTTATTTATACTCAGTACCAGAAAAACAAACAAAAAACTCTATTTAATACGCTTCCCTCTCTCTACTTCCTAATGTCAACCAACACACAAAAAAGATGAGTCATACAATCTTCTAAAATGCCTTCCTAATATAAAGTGACATGATAGAAACCCTACAAAAAAAAAAATGTGAATGAAAGTAAGACGCCAAATTGGCGCGCAACACGCACAAATTTGTCAGGGTTGTATTGAAATAGAAATAAATAATAAAAGTTTTATATTCTTTTTATTTTATTCTTGAATTTTTTAGGGGAAAACTTTTATTTGTTTTTTTTTTTTTTTTTTGTATTTCAGTGTAAAAACGAAAAAAAATTATTTATAAATATTTTGTTAGAAATTTAAAATAGAAACAGGCAGACGTTTTGTAAGGAAAGCAGAAAACTTGACAGTGATGCGCTAATTAATGAAAACAAGAAAAAAAGAAAATAAAAAGCCAAAAATCAGAAATTTAGTTTAGCAATCAATTAACCGAGTAACCGACTATGGCATTTATAAAAAAGAAAAGTTAAAGGAAAACTTTCGAAAAAAAATATAAACTAATTTCAACAAATTTTAACGATAATAAGGTAACCGAATAACCGATTAAAGAAAAATATAATAGATTTTTAAAAGCGATTGAACGTTTTTAAAGAAAAAAAAACGACAAATATTCGGTTAATCCATAGCAATTATTATAATAATTGAAAATTATAATAATGAATAACTGTTAAAAATTATTATTCGAATCAGAAATGTAAATTTTTTAAAGGATCTCTCAAAATTAATGTATAAGTAATTGGTCTAATAGCTAATGATTAAAAATTATTACAAAAATTAAATTTTAAAATGTTTCAAAAGAATATTCGGAAAACCGAATAACCGATTCATTAAAAATTAAAACATAAGTAAAAATAAATTCACTAAATGCTAATTTTAAACTCGAATTTTCGATTTCGAAAACTTAACGAATATATATTTAATCGAATAATCGATTATTCCATGTATCTTAAGAATCGTGTACTTAAAGATGTACTAGAATCTAATCAATAATTCGAATCAATAAAGCAGAAATCATTTCGAAATATTAAAAAATTTCTTACGAATAATCGGAAAACCCAAAAAACGGATTTAAAAAAAAAACACTTAAAAATTGTTAAAAGTGAACGAATTTAGTTCTTTCGCCAAGCCAGTCATTTTATAAAAAACAAAGGTTAAAATTCATATAACCGAGGACACAGAAAATATATTCGTGAAAATGAATTTAAATTAATTAAAACCGGTTGGTATTCGTGTTAAGACGAGATTTTTATATTTAAAAATTTTGTTAATATTAAAAAAAAACAAATTTATTGTGCAGGAAAATTTGTTTAATCAAATAAAACTTAGTTTTCAATCGAATAAAATTCGAGTTATAATTCGATTAATATTAAAAATATAATTTTATTCAAACTAATTTGTGTTCGGTTCAAAAACCGGTTTAAATATTTTTATATTTACTATTTCTGTTAACTGGTTTTTCATTCAAATAAAATTTGACTTTCTTATTGGAATAAAATTCTAAATTCCGCTTTTTAAACGAATAAAATTTGTTTTTTATTCGAATAAAATTCGGTTTTTAATCGAATAAAATTTGGCTTTTAATCGAATAAAATTTGGTTTTTAATCGAATAAAATTTTTATTTTTAATCGAATAAAACTTGAAAAAAATATTTTATTTTATTTAAACTAATGTGTTTGATCAATTATAAAACCAGGTTTTATTTGATAAAAAATTTTTGTTTTCATCTTTGTATAAACCGGTTTTTATGTCAAAAGTTTATTTTTTAAATTAATTGATTGTTTTTCAAATAAAATTTTTTGTTGTAATTGAATGGAATTAGATTTTCTGTAGAAAAAAAATAATTTAAAACCGGCTTGTTAATCAAAACCGGTTTTTCAGTTGCTAGGTCTAATGTATAAAAAGCGAATATATTTGTTACAATTTATTGAATTTTTTTTTTTCGATTAATCTGACGAATCTTTTCCCTTTCAATAAAGTATTTATTTTAAGTTAAGAATTTGCAATTGAAATATTTACATGTACAAAAAGTTAAAGTTTTGTCTAAATTCGTCATTAAAAAATGAGACCAAGTTCAGTTTTTCTAATTCTTTTCATTGGAAGTTTACATTTTTCATTTGCCACCACTTGAAATCTTTTCACTCAATTTTATATCTTTTTGCTTGAATATTTATCTTTCAACCCACAAACATTTCTTAAAGATTTCTTTTCTCATGTTCATTAACTGTTCAACGTGTACTTTTTTTACATCTTACACACATTCCAAAGACAAACAAATTTAGTCACCCGTAGCAAAAAATTTCTTTTAAAAATAAAAACTATTTTTTTTTTTTCTTCTAACACGAAACATCAAAAGAAAGAGCCATAGAAAGAAAATTGTCAACTTTTCAATGAAAACTATAGACTTTTTTTAATGTTTTATTTTAAGATTGTAAATATTTTTATAATTAAACACACAATCTTTTTTTGTAGTTAAATGTTCTCATTACAAGTATCATTTGTTAAAATAACCATAAATAAAATATTCTATAGAAAAAAGGATAAAGCGGTCAAGGTTAATTAAAGGATGTAAGTCACTCATTCACTGTGAGTGAGTGAGTGAGTGTGTTTTAACTGAATGAATAGCACAAATTGTTTCATCATAAAATAAAAATTGTTTTTCGTTTTTAAATAAACCATTTTCCCCCTTCTCTGCTTTAGCTTTTGTAATAATTTCTTTTATAGAATAGAAAAAATTCTTTTTATATTCTTGTTGGGTGCAATCAGTATAAAATACTGACATGATTTCCATTGTCCATTTTATATTGAATCACAAGGTGTATGTTTTCTGTCACAACAATAATTATAATTGATAGTTGTTGTTTTTTAATTTTTTATTATTGAATAAAAACTTATTAAAAAGATTTAGTTCAGGGTTGTTGGTAAAAAAAGAAATAATTGGATTAGGTTTGGAATTGAATTAAAAGATTTTAGTGTTGGCTTAGTCGTGACATCCACCGTTTGAGGACCATATACAAACTTTCACTCCTTTGTTATCTTTTTATTAAAATTTAGTGCAGATTTTTAGTCCACTCTTTAATTAAGAAAGAAAGAAATTTTTCAAACGATTTAAGGTGGCCTTAAGCGAAAATCATGCGAATGTAATCTTTGAATAGTGCAGAAATCCGTTTCTAACTTTCGCGTGTTTTCAGTTTGTTAAATCATTTATCAGTCTCTACATTTTGCTATTTTACCTGTATAAAACCTGAAAACACATCATCAGCAAAGAGAGACAAAGAGAAATAAAAAAGCAAGACGTATTCTGTGGTTAAGTGGCCACTACAGCCACAATAGCGAAAAAATACAGGGCGATTTTTTAGCTATTATCCTTCTGGCAACACTGGTTTAAACAGCTGACGCACGTTTCGTGTTTTGTTTCACTGTCAAACATCTTCAATTTGGTCTATAATTTAACAATGAATCGTCTTACAAACGAACAACAAATTATTGAATTTGATTATCAAAATGCGTGCTCTGCTAAGAAAGTTTATTTGCCAAAAAATTATGTTCAGCGACGAAGCTCAATTTTGGCTCAAAGGCTACGTAAATAAGCAGAATTGTCGATTTTGAAGTGAATATCAGCCAGAAGCATTGCAAGAGCTATTAATGCATCCAGAAAAAGTCACAGTTTGGTGCGGCTAACGAGCTGGTGGCATCATTGGACCGTACTTCTTCAAAGATGATGCGAATCGTAACGTAACTGTAAATGG
This sequence comes from Cistogaster globosa, assembly GCA_937654795.1. Lineage (NCBI taxonomy): Eukaryota > Metazoa > Arthropoda > Insecta > Diptera > Tachinidae > Cistogaster > Cistogaster globosa. The sequence goes on from OW569406.1 coordinate 8,366,532, forward strand.
TGAGCACTACCGTGAGATGATATCGCAACTTTATTACCCAAAATGCAAGAGCTTGACTTGCCTGACATGTGGTTTCAACAAGACGGTGCCACACGCCACACAGCACGTGCAACAATGGGCTTATTGAGAGGCAAGTTCGGTGAACATTTTATTTCCCGTTCGGGACCGGTCAATTGGCCGCCTAGATCATGCGATTTAACGCCTTTAGACTCTTGTTTTGTGGGGCTAAGTTAAGGCTCATGTCTATACAGACAAGCCCGCTTCAATTGATGCATTGGAAGACAACATTGAAGCATTTATTTGTGAGATACCGGCCGAAATGTTGGAAAGAGTGTGCCAAAATTGAACTAAGCGGATGGACCATTTGAGGCGAAGTCAAGGTCAACCTTTACATGAAATAATCTTCAAACATTAAATTATATGGACCGTACTATCGATTCAAATAAAGATTTCATGCATTTTTCTTAATTTTATGTGTTTTTTGTTTTAACTTTCCTATAGCTTTTAAAAAATCACCCTTTACATCGACGTTATGTTGTCGAGGCTGTGAAGCAAGCAAGATCACAGGCTTAATAGATGCAGTTCCCTTAAATCACGACAGTAGCTGCGTATGAAAAATTTTATATCTTGCGCTTTCTTTAGTAGGCGCTGGCATCGTTGCCAGACTTACGAAATCCATTAATCAAAGTAACAAAACTCTTTTGCTTGGCCGTTTATACTACGGATTTTTTTTGCGCTATTTTCTTAAAGTATATTAGCCGATATCCACCTGGCCTATTCAAAATGACAAAAAAGCAACTCTGCAGTATCAAGCAGTTTTCGTCATGTTGCCATCTTTTTGGAGGCCATCGGCAGTTTTATCTTATAGAAGCAGGACATTATTCCCTTCGAAGTGACTGCCACAATTCTCACAGAAGTTGGCATTATATCGTTATTAACTTTGTCGTTCCAGACACACCAAAAAATGTGTGCGGTGACAGCCTTTGCAGCAACATAAATGCTTGATCAATTAGCGCAAATGATTCCAAATTTTACTAAATGGTAGTTGAACCACCGATTGACAAGTGTAAGCTGCTTAAGCAGTAGTAAGAAATAAAGGGGCTCAACAGGAATTTAAGATTCTCGTCTTAAATGTGAGCGCCAAAAAAATAAAATATCTGGCGGTTTCCGCTAAACGCATCGATAGAATCCAAGAAAGTTTTTCTGCTACAGTTTGACGTTAGACTTGGGCTTAGGTTTGTGTGTTCAGAACGTTCGGTTTGATGCAGATGGAGACACACTTCTACTATATTAACGCTGAAATTCTAGAGTATGAGAAAAAGTTTACTCCGGCTTTGATAATGGTTAAGAACACTACTCAACCAAAAGTGGACATTTTCATTCTAGATATGCTAATCCATTATAATATGGTTTAGCAAGTCAGAGGATGACAGACATGCCGTAACATGGTCTAACAATTAGCAGTCATTTTAACTCTAATACTAACAATTCAGTGTGAACACTATTAATCGACCATTGTTATTGAAGAGGGGTATGCACCCCCACCTGCAGTCACTCATAATGAAAAAAATAATTATCATAATAAATAATTAAATTTTGCTGAAATTTCTTATTGCAGTTAATGTTAGAAATTTTATTTCAATTAATTGTCCTGATTTTTTTATCATTTTTACACAGCAGATAGAAAAAATCGATAATTTGCATTAAAGCCCTCTGTTTTTCTTTTAGCACAAGTAACTGTAAATGCTTTATTTTCCCTTCATTCTTAAATAAAAAAATTAAATTTCATGTTAAATGAATTTACCCCATAATTATGTTGTTTTTTTTTTAATACCTGTTTAAGGCAGGTAGGGGTTCGTAGTTTCATACTTATGCAGAAGTAAATGCATTTTTCCACACCATTTACAAATGAGACCAGAGGGAGTTAAGTTCGTATAGCAAGCAAAAAAGGCAAGGGGTTAATAAAAGCGGCATGGCACTGAGGCCGGCTTCTACTTAATTTGCAACAAAAAATTTTGCATAAAACTGTCAATCTAAAAGAAAAAAATTTTAAGTTTAAAAAAAAAAAAAAAACTTGAAACAATTTTTTATTCCTAAATGTGTTAACAATATTCGTATGACAGTTTTGTGAGAAATAATCCTATAAAGAATCTCTTTCAACAATAAACACAAAGGGTTGCATTAAAAACCTATAAAAAGGGTTAAACAAGCGGTTACACACATCCATATGTACAGTGTAATGCAAAGGTAAACTCACATCAATAAAAATTTGTATATTTAAGAGTCACATTTTTAATCCATTTCAAACCTGCCCAAATTTAAAATTTCACTTAGGGATTTTAAAATCATGTCATCAGTTTGAAAAACTTGTATAAAAATTTTTTTAAGCCTCTTAAAATTTAGGAAGGGATTTACTGTCAAACGGAATGTCACACTGCGCTCAATTTTTGATGTTTACGATCAGTATACTCTAGTACAACGGTTCTCAAATGGGGGTCCATACCAACTATTCAAGGGGTCCGCATGAAGAACCGAAAAAATAGTGTTTTCGAAAATAATAAAAGTTTTATTTTGAACTTGAGCTTCAGAGGGGTCCGCGAAAAAAAATTAATTAACTAGGGGTCCGTGAGCAGAGAATGAGAACCCCTGCTCTAGTAGATCATCAGAAATAAATTGAATCCAGAACAATGCTAAAGGATTTTCCAGATTTACTTCGAACAACGCTCATCAATTTGTGCAACTCAAAGACGAATATTTTAATCTAAAGTTGTACTCAGCAATCAGGCTCATTTTTGTCTTAAAAGATTTGTTAATAAATAAAATTTCCGCACATGGAGTGAAAACAATCCACAATAGATTCTACAGACTCCATTACATCCTGAAAAAGGAAAAAAAAAAACACCGTTTGCTGTTGGCATCAGTGCAACGTTTTTCTTTTAAAAATTAAGTCGTAGATCGAGTTACGGTCGTTGAGGATCATAACCGCAGCATGGCCAATACTTTTTTGTTAGAAAATATGGATGATATTCATTAGGGCGAAATGTAGTTTCTATAGAACAGGGGTTCTCATCAAATTCCTGCTCACAGACCCCTCTGAAGCCCAAGTTCAAAATAAAACTTTTATTATTTTTGAAAACACTGTTTTTACGGTTCTTCATGCGGACCCCTTGGATGGTTGCTACGGACCCCCATTTGAGAACCGTTGCTATAGAATGATGCTACAGCGATAACAATTGCCGACTAAATAAAATCAAAATTTGGCAATAAGTTGATTTTAAGGTGGTGCGATTTAACACCTCCCGAATATTTCTTGTGGGGGCAACTTAAGGTCATTGTTTTATGCAATTAACGCCTTGGGGGCCAACATTGTTCTTAACATATGTGACATTAAAAGAATTATAGAAAAACACCTCGCAAACAAATCCCATTCATTTTTGTTTTGCCATCTTTCGTTGTTTCCGTAAAAAAGGCCTCATCCATTAAAGAATCTCAAATTTTAAAATGCTTAAAAAGCTGTTCCAACTCACGCTTTTAAATATTACAAGTATGAAGAACTATAGAGGAACACCTCGCAAACAAATCCCATTCATTTTGGTTTTGCGATCTTTCGTTATTTCCATAAAAAAGTCCTCATCCCTTAGAGAATCTCAAATTTTAAAAATTTCAAAATGCCCAAAAACCCTTTCCAACTCGCGTTGTTAAAAATTTCAAGAATGGAGAACTATAGAAAGACACCTCGCAAAAAATCCCATTCATTTTGGTTTTGCCATTTTTTCGTTGTTTCCATAAAATTTACAGATTTGAGGCATAAACCGAATTTTTATTCCTTTAACAGAGCTATGTTAACTTTCTAACAGAGCGATGTTAAATAAAAAGGTTTGGGGAAAAGCTAAAAAAATTTAAAATTTATCTTTACACACATTGAAAAAAATCGACATAGAGACTGAGGTCTTCGAGACAAATAAGACCCAAGAACAGATTAAGGAGCTCTCTGAAGCCAAAAAGGAAAAACTTAAAATTTTATTCATTTTATTTATTTATTTATTTTTTTTTAAAATAGTTTTTTAACTTTATTTATTACATTAAAATTGTAAATAATTTAAAAATAAAAATAAGTGTTGGCATACTTTTGCACCACACTGTTTGTTATATATAAAAGTATAATAAAAACTTCTTTTGTATTTATAAAGCAGCAGATATGAAAAAACGGGACAAGATAAAATTATACAAAGTTTAATAACTGGAAATTGTTCTTATCGATTTTTATTCGATTAAGTTAAATAGTGATGTGTTTCTTTTTTTTATTCGCTTGCAAACTGGCTTAAAATTTATGGAGGGTTTGGTTTTCTTGAATATTTTTGTCTGTTTTTATTGCAGCGTTAGGCTTAGGCTTAATTCGTTTTTACGTTTTCTAAAAATGCGACTTAAACAAATCACAAAATCCTGTCACACTGAAGAATTTCATACTGATGATACTTATGACACGTAAGTCTTTGTGTCTGCGGTCGGCTTAAAACTGCCGATCATTTTTGTTTACAAGACACGCCGTTTAACTAACGTAGGCTTTCTGAGATATGACATTGGGATCCTTCCTTTAGGCTCTGAAAAACTCAGCTTTAGCTGCCAAATACTTTAAAGTTTTTTTTTTTAACTTTAGCGAGATTTGGAATTCACTATCTTCGCTGGACTATGTATGAGAGATTTAATCTTCCGATCGGCTGAATACTACTTATACTCGTCTTCATTTATTTTCGGCTACAAAACAGCAGTTAATTTTTTTTCTACTCCTGGCTCCGATGGGATGCGAACTCAGCATCTCCCATCTACGAAATAAGAGCACTCCTTAACGAATACAGTTACCGCGGCTGCTGAATAATTGCTTTTCTTATTCTAGTCAAGCATTCTAGTTCAGGTCCCCACCCGTCTCACGATCTGCTTTTTAGTATGAACGTGACTTCTGCACCAACTCTGATACCATAGCGACAGGATAATTGCTCTGCTTTTTACCCTACAATGCGATGAGGTTTGAACTGCTAATTTTAATTACAAGTGCTTTGAGCGATAAGTTGCTACACCGCTGCACTGCTACTCAACTATAATTGTTGGCTTATTTTCCTATTCTTATATTCACCACTACAACTTGTTAGTGATAGAAAGTTACTCTACTTATTTAACTCTATTTATTGAAGACACAACCCATATTTTTGTTAAACGAAAAATTTTGCTGTTTTGCTGCTCTTTTTCCTACAGAGAAGTAAAGTTAATAAATCTTAGTTTCAAGAAAATATTGTAAATAGTGTTTTTTTTTAATTGAAATAAGAGAGAATAAATTCCTTTTAATTTTGCTCTATAACGTCTATTTCTTAAATAAAAAGTTAACAGAAATTTAAAGCTGCCGGATTTTAAACGAACAGCTCTTACTTTTTTTAAGCAAAAAAAAAAACAATAAATATAAATTATAACAGTGGTAAAGTTCATAATTTCTTAAACCTACTTTTATTATAAAATGAGTTTGAAAAGTCGGTTGTTTGTGGCTCAATCAAGCCTCAACGCTCAAATTGATGCTGATGAGGTTTGGACCTTAGAAAGGTCTTTATACAGATTAATATATAGCAGGGGTTGTCATCAAATTCCTGCTCACGGACCCCTAGTAAACTAATTTTTTTCTCGCGCACCCCTTTGAAGTCCATGTTCAAAATAAAACTTTTATTATTTTTGAAAACACTGTTTTTTCGATTCTTCATGCGGACCCCTTGGATGGATGCTACGGGCCCACATTTGAGAACCGTTGATATATAGGCTTATATTTTTTCAAAATTTTAAACCAAAAGGGATCAAAATTAATTAAAACTAAAATCCTAGCATACTTTTAGGCGCTAAAAATTATTGCGCTTGTATAAATCAACATTAAATGACATCAGCTTAAAATCGAAGGCACTTTAGATTTATATGTGACATATCGCGAATGAGTCATTTTTAAAATTTAATATCTTTTTTATTTTCTATTTATTTTTTCTTACCTCTTCATTATTACAAAATCCTTAAGCTCTCCATTATATTTATTATGTTTGTTTTTCACATGTCATTATAAATGCATTCAAGGAACAGGAAGTGTCTAATGTCACTATTAAACAAATATTTTAAGTTATTTAAGAACAAGCAAAATGCAAAATTAAAAAAAGAAAAATCCGCAACATTTTCTAGACATCATTCATAGTTTATCCTTAAGGATAAAAACATAAATCTCTATTATAATTTTCATTTTTATGCCATTAAAAAAAAACCACAACCTGTTTTACGAGTATAAAGATTTAAATAGCAAAAAATAAAAAAAAGAACTCTTACAAGCCTTTTCTTTTTATTTCTATTAAATATAAAACTAAACTAAACATTTAAAAGGAAACAAAAGCAACAACAACAACAACAAAAAGAAGGACCTACAGGACAATGAACTCGTTATAAACATGAATGTCTTAAATATGGGTTATTTCTTGACAACATACTTCGATAACTGATGTACTAACACACGTACACGCTACATTTATTCAAACAGTAATAAAATGTAAGAAAGAAACAAACAAAAGAGGAGGTCGATTATGTTGAAATTCAAAGAAAGAATGGTCAAATGCATTGGAGTATTGCTTTGGAATATTGCAGTAAAATTAAAAGAGCGCAAAATTAAACTTTTTTTCGTATTTTAGAAACACATGTTAAAAACATAAAAACAATTTAAGAAAAAAGGAGATTAGAATAACTAGAGAAATATTTTTGAAGGGGAAAGGCTACAGCCCTTTAAAGAAAAAGCAATAAAAAAGAAATTCTGGTTTGACTTAGCCCTTCCTAGACACTCTTATCTAAATTCGTTGAATAATGGAAAACGATATAATACCGTAAGTGTACTTTCTTTTCCCAAAGCCTGCACTCTCACATTAACATTATGCTTCCATATGGGGCCACAAATATTCGGATTGATTAAGCTAAACTCAGCACCGGTATCTATTACAAAATACAATTTCCTAATTGGGGTATTTATGACTATGTAGGGAAGTTGTTTAGGGCTCCTGTTGAAAAATTTACACTAGAAGAGCCCACTTCCATGGGAACCACACGTTCAGACCTGTTAGTATTTCTACTCTGTCCGGATCCGGTGCCATTCCTCATACGAGAGTCATGATTCATTGTTATTGTAAAAATTTCTATGTTGATTTTGTTGTGTCCACGGAATATTCCTGATTGATTATTGCTGTAAAGATTTCTAGATTGGTCATTGTTGTATCGATGGATATTTGCCGACCGGCCTCCAGGATAACAATTGGAAGCCAAGCTTTCGAACCCGTTAGAATGTCTACTTTGTCCGAATCAAGTGTAATTTCCCGACTGCTGACTCGTATTATAAGAAGCAAGATTGTTGTCTCTATAGTCTCTATACCGGGTGCCATTTTCTCTATTTTGATTCTGGATATCATTTCTATAGTTAGTCCTGAGTTGCGCACTCGATTTTCGATTATCACCAGATGCGGTATAATTCTGGTGTCTCGCCTCCAGAATAATTTGGTACGCTGCCTCCAGTGTTTTTGGTTGGTTCCGAAAGGTGATCCTTAAACACCTGCAAGGAAATCCTATTGATTTCTCTCGTTGAAAATCCCTCCTCCGGATGAGTTAACCGCCTATTGTGAAGTCTGTTAGCAATTTTGTTAACGCCAAGGTAATATTTTTCGATGGTTGAGTCCATCTTCCATGTCTTCAATCTGTCCATCAGTTCACTACAAGTCTGTCTCTCGCCTTTTATTTCCAACCACGTACTTACTGTTCCATACCTATGGAGTGCTTCTCTTGTTGAGCCGGTGCATTTGTTTTTTACATAGTCCAAGAGTATGGTTTTGTTATTGTCCTGAAGTTAAATTTGGAAGAGTAAGAAAAAGAGAGAGAGAAGAAAATTTTTCATGTATTAGCTCTTCTAAAATTGATCCGCTTTTTTTTTCTTTAAAAAACAAATTTACTGCAATAAAGTAATCTTTAAATGTCTACCGCTTCAAAAGAAACAAATGCTTCTTTGAAGGCAAGAGCGCGTTGCGCATGTGGGCATATGAAATTAAGGTTTTCAGGAACAAGTTCCCTGATTTCAAAAGAGCACATTCCGTTGTAGTAACGGTAAAACAGTAAAACACACCCCACATTGCGTCGGCGCTCCAGTGAGTGAATAGACCTGGATAACCTACTAACACCGATGAGCTTCTTCGCTCTCTCCTGCACGCGGTCGAGTTACTTCAAAATAGACTTTGAAGCACCGGCCCATACATGAGAGTTGTATTCCATTTTCGGTCTAATAAAGGTGACATAGATAGCAAGCAGATCAGATGGAGTGAAGTATTTCTTACAACGTTTCAGAAAACCTAGGCCCTTGAATGCTTCTTTTGCAACATGAAAATTATGCTTGTTCCAACGAACATCGCATTGAATTTTCATGCTAAGAACATCGAGAGCTTCTGATTTCTCCATAATTACAGACGAGGTAGCATGTTCAGCAGTACGCCTGTGCGAAAGCACACATCACTGGGTTATATGAGCGTTAAACTGAACCCTGTTCGCCAGGCCCCATTCGAAAATTACCAAAAGATCGCGATAAAGACTATCGTCCATGTACTTTTTCATTGCCTTTCGTTTCCCGAAGGCGAAACGAAAATGAATGGCATACTCGTATGCTACTGTCATCTGCAAAAGAATAGATAGGGTTGGAAATCTGACGTAGAAGGTCATTAAGAAAAATAAGAGACAGGGTAGGGGAAAGGACGGAATCTTGCGGTACCCCTGAACTTACCTTGAACTCGCTTGATGAGATATTTTTCTACAAAAAAATAAAACAAAAGGTAATTAAACGAGGTAAGCGTTGGGCTACAAGACGGTTGCTATTACTTGCACACAAAAGTAAAATCGAGAGTCATAAAAAAATCATGAGTTCAACTCCCATTGGGGGCGGGTATATTAAAAAAAAATTGTGATTGAATTGTAGGATGAGCTGTTTAAAAAGACAAATAAGTGGAAAAATAAGAAGCCTTAATAACAGAACAGCAGCTCATACGATACAGTAAAAGAAGACGATGAGAAAAGTAAAACAAATTTCGTGCCACAGCCGCGGTAAATAAGTTATTGAAGACTCTTGAAATATATTTTTGATATCAATGAAACGGAGTTTATTGGAAACAAATTTTTAAGAAATTTATGCTTAAAAAGGATTTTTGCCATGTGGCCGCCACGATTGGCGAGTAGAAGACACAATCTGTAACACGATTTTCAACAATTTATTACAGCATTTTCTGCCGTATTTTGCAGATAACTTTTTGAATGTTGATTTCCAGGTACTTAATTGTTTGTGGTTTATCGAAAAAAATAATCCAACGATCTCGGTGCCAATTAATTTGAGTAAATCGCTTGCAGCGCGCGCTGTGTGACATGTGGCACAGTCCTGTCGGAACCACATATTAGCCAGAGTAATGTCACCTAATTGAGGTAGAAAAATTTTTCGAACATATGTTCCTATGCCATTGAAATTAACATTCTGACCATCTTCATTTTTGAAGACATACAGACCAATGACTCCGTCAGGCCATTAAGTACGCCCAACAGTAATTTTCTGTGTGTGTCTAATGGTGTTTTGACAAAAGCTTGTGTACTCTTCTAACTTTAAATATTACAATTCTGATTATTTATTATCCATTCAACCTAAAATGGGCTTCACTGGAAAATAATTTTGAATGAAAATTCAAAATCAATATCAATTTGTGATTCAGCCCATTTGGCGAAGCATATGCTCTGGTGTAAGTCGATTCATAATGATATTTGAAAGCAACTATCAGCTGTTAAATGGTTGCTTAAATAAGGCAGTGATGCCAAATAAAAATTGTGACACTCTAAAGAAAACACGCTTTATTTAAGATGTCATATTAAGAGTTCCTGTCTGATTTTACAAGAGGGGACGTAATTTAGCGAATAAAGTAACCACATAAAAATGTACGACAGTCGTTACTGAGTTGTACAAGAGGTCCTAATTGATTAGGAGAAGAGGAGATTGTTAGTTTGATTCACTGCTGGAACTTCAACGGTATCCATCTTTTACATTGGACCAGGCAGCTTAGTAATCGTTTTCACACAGCAACATTTGCTGTCTTTAAGTATTCACGAAAGCTCCCAATTAACAAATCGCTATTCACTGAAGCAACAAAGAATAAAAGTGAATGGGCAAAATGTATGCAAAATAATTAATTTAATTCGTACAAGCAATCACATCCTTCTATTTAAATAAATAACCGAAAAATATCACGGTATTAATGAGGAGCGCTTCACATCTCGCCTTCATCATTTGCAACTGATGACTGTTTAGCGTAACGTCTAAACCAAAGCGCATCTTAATCTCTGTTCAAATTTCAATTTCTCTTTTCTCTTTTTCCGCCGTAACCTCTCTGCTGACAGTGGGATTTTGATGGGCTTTCCAAAGTTGGTTTCCAAACAGTAGAAGCACAAATTCAATTATCAAAGAAACCCCAGACAGATGTCTAAAAAAAAAGCGGGCTTCAAGTTTCCGTTGCTTCATACAGTACGAGGGCTGCTCTACATATTTCTGGCCTAATAGTGAAAATGCGAATATTTATAATCAAAAATGATTTTATTGTTTTTCAAAGTATTCTCCAGCATGATTTATACACTTTTGCATGCGCTCAAACGAGTCGTCGAAGCACTTTTTCCACTCCGATTGAGACACCTCTAAAACATGGTTTTTGAACACTTCAACAGCTTCTTCTGGCGACGAAAATCGTTGACCACGCATTTTTTTCTTGAGGTGCGGAAATAAGAAGAAGTCATTAGGTGCCAAGTCAAGGCTGTACGGCAGATGATCCAATAATTCGACGTTTTGGCCGGTAAAAAACGCTCTGTCATGTCATGTCGCATTGTCATGGTGAACAATGATTCGTCTTCTCTTGTTGGTTTTTCGAATTTCTCCGATGACTTCAGGCAAACAAATTGTATTGTACCACTTAGAAGTGACCGTCCTACGTTGCTCAAGCGGAACAGTCGACACATGACCAGTTTTGCCGAAGAAACAGGCGACCATTTGCTTCGAAGTGCTTCTTCCACGAACAACTTTCGTTGGATTTTGCTCGTCTTTGAAGACCCACACGGTCGATTGTTGTTTCGTTTCGGGCTCATACGCATAGATCCATGATTCTTCACCTGTGACGATCTTATAAACGTCTTTTGAAGCACGGCAATCGTATTTTTGCAACATTTCTTTGCACCAATCGACACGAGCCTTTTTTTAAGCGACTTTCAAATTGTGCGGGATCCAACGAGAACAAACCTTTTTTACGGCCAGGTGTTCATGCAGTATCGAATTTATGCTGGTGGAAGAAAAGTCCAAGGATGTCTCTATCTCTCGGTATATCGCATGTCGATCTTGCATTATGAGTTCACGCACGGCATCAATGTTCTCTGGCACAACAGCCGTTTTCGGACGACCTTCACGGAATTCGTCTTTGAGCGAGCTTCGGCCACGATTAAATTCATTATACCAATTTTTCACAGTGCTATAGAATGGTGCTTCATCGCCATACAAAGATTTAAGTTCATCAATGCACTCTTGTCGTGATAATCCACGTCGAAAGTTGTGAAAATGATGGCACGAAAATGTTCACGAGTTAATTCCATATTTTTCTATATTAATTTTTTCAAGTCACTGTAAACAACACAAATAATGGTCGTATGTCAAAACGTTTTGAGTACGATTATACTTAAAAATGACAAACTTTTCAATGGAAATGTCAGATTGCACTTGGCAGCACTCAGTGTTGCCAGGCCAGAAGTATATATAGCAGCCCTCGTAGTTCGATTTTCAATGACTCTGCCACAAAGATTCGACTAATTTTGAGCGCTGTCTAGCGTTTTCACAAATCATCACAGAAAAAACTCTTAAACAATTACACATTCCTAATAAACTATAATTTTGACTGAAGCTGCAGCAATAAAAAAAAACTCTGTATCAGGATGGTAGGTGGAGACAAATTACTTTCCTCAAGTCATTGGTTGTTAACTTAAAATTTTTAAAAGCTTAAGTTGTCCCTTTAAAATGTTAGATTGTTTCTTAGCTAAGAACAGAGCTGAATATGGTAATTTTTTTCACCACTTAAAAGTGTAGTGTGTATAAAAATAATAAAAGATGCAGCCGTGGTGGCTGTAGTTTTTTATCAAACACAACATCATCAATGAATTTAAATCCCAACAGAAGCTTTTTAAGCATAAAGAAAAATAATTGCTGTGAGTCGCAGCGGTGGATGAGGTGTTTTAAAGGCGAAAAAATAGAAAGCAGCACTTTAAAACTCCCGAACGACACTACTATGATATTTGAGTGATGTATCATCTGCCAAATGCTGAGTTATTGTTTTTTTCATATTCGCAATAATTTTAATTATTTTTTTTTTAACGTTGCAATGCTCTTTTGTGATCAAAGGGCCATCGTTATCCAATTTTAAACGCGATTTTAACAGTTTCAAATGATAATGAATTTACAAAAAACGCGCCTACATGTTTCTTTGAAATAAAACACAAACTATTTGCAATTTTTTCAAGCTGTTTTTTTTTATTAAAAATATGATCCATTACAATTATAAGTGGAATAGAATATCGTTCAAATGTCCACCATGACTGCGTCTGCAGACATCTATCCGAATATCGAAATTTTCAATGACTTTCCGACATGCTGCTGGTGTTATTTCACGAATTGCAACTTGAATGTTGTTCTTTAGATCATTAATTGTTTGTGGCTTGTTAGCATACACTCGACTTTTCAAAAGACCCCACAAAGAAAAATCTAATGGTGTTAGATCACATGACCTTGGAGGCCAATTGAAATCTGCATTTCGTGAAATTACACGTTGAGGAAATTTTGATCGCAAAAGCGTTATGTTTTCTCGAGTTGTGTGACATGTAGCACCGTCTTGCTGGAAATAGACGTCAGACACATCAATACGATTCAACTGTGTCCATTAAAAGTCTCTCAACATTGATTGGTATCGCTCAGCATTCACAGTAACAGCATTTCCAGCATCATCTTCGAAGAAAAATGCCCCAATGATTCCATTTGCCCAAAATGCACACCAAACAGTAACTTTTTGAGGGTGTAGAGATTTTTCATGAATAACACGAGGATTTTCATCACCCCAGACAATTTTGCTTATTGACGAATCCATTCATTCTGAAATGAGCTTCGTCACTAAACAAAATTTTGCTTGAAAACAATGGATCTGTTGTTTGTTGTTTGAATGATGTAAACGCGTTGTTGCAATGTGTACCTGTCCATCTAGGCGTCACATTTGGATGACCCTATAAAAGGCACGGTTACGCAAAATAACCAAAAACGTTTTAATGCCTGAAGTGCTACTTTAACAAAAAAAAATAAGTTTTTCGTTTTTTTTTTTTTTAATCTGCTTGAAATTGTTGGCTGGTTTATGATTTCTTTGCTGCCCACATTTGAAATTCTGCGAAGGTAATAATAAATCTGTTTTAAGTTGTTTGTTGTTGTTTTAATGCGTGGGTAATAGTTTTTAATTTCTTACGTTTTTTCCCCTTTTTTATATTTTGCACTTTTTTTAAGCTGCTTTTCTGTTTTTTTTTTTTTAGTTTAATTTTTCAATAAGAAGACAAAGTATTAAAAATGACATTGACTTTGAGACAACAACAAAATGCTAATTATTCCCACATGAATCAATGTAAATATTTTCATATTTATCTACATAAATGTACTTTTATTTCATATGTTCACATGTAGTAAAAATATCAATAAAATGGCAAAAAAAAAAAAATAAATAAAATGCCAAATGTAACTGTTAAATGTTATTACAACAAAAAAAAAACCAATAATGATCGGTTCTTGAGCATGATCTTTTAACGTTTCTTGCTTTTGCTCTTAATCATTTAGGTCATTTGCATATGTCCAGTATTGCCAACTCTAACAGTTTGAGGCAAATCTTAGTTACATTTATCATTTTTAGTTTTTTTTTTTTCAAATGAAATTATTTCCATCAGATAAAAATTTTAGCCGAGCGTTTGGACAGATTTGAGCTCAATCTGCAGACAAAAAACCGCTTTTTTTAAATATATTTTTTAATATGACTCGTTAATGTTTTGTGGAGTTTCCTGTAGCAGCCAGCAGTCTGCTTCATTAAGAACATCATTAAAAGAAGAACAAGAAAAAATATTCTTTGATTATAATGGCCAACATGTTCTTTGTTTCGATCATAAGTCGATTGGAAATATCGATAAAATATTAATTAAAGCACAAAAGCAGGCCTGGAAATAAAAATCAGATGTGCTCAGAAAAAAAACTTTCAAAGTTTTACAGAGCCCATGGGTACTCGTACGCAACGAAAAATTTTGTTTCTATTCCAACGAAATAATTTCGCCTTTGATTTTTGAAAATGAAATAAATTTCATAGCTGTTGGGAAGTGCAAGCGGACAATTAATTTTAATAGTGATCTAAAGAATTGGCATGACCTTCAAAACAAAAGCTTATTTAAACTGTGGGAATCTGAAGTGAGCAGGACGGTAAGGGTGAGCTGACTGATCACTTAAACTTATCGACACACCTGCGCTGCATTAGGCTTGCATTAGCGGTTGCAGGGCGATCGTGAGGAAGATATTGAGACAATATTTACTACATTACTACCCTGCTTGCGATCGAATAAAATCCGAATATTGATTAACTTAAAAATAAGTGTGTGGAAACTGCTAAGGAATTTTGCAAATGACACAGAATTCTGAGGTTTAGCTTTTTTGACATTTAATGTGAAGTGCACAACAGGCCGCCGCCAACTTAAATGGATATTCTTGAACATAAGATTATGTAAATTCTCTTTTCACTTCATCCTTATCTAAATTCATGCGGACTGGCGATATTAATTAGGATCGAGACAGAATAACTTTAAGCCAGTTTCTTTTGCCTCTAAAAATTTTAATCCCTGAACCATGCGATTGTTACCGCTAGGTGGCGCAGTCTAACTCATCAATCACTCAGGACTATCGGGGATTTTAACTTCTTGAACTGAACGTGCTGAGTGAGATTTCTCACTTGCTAATACGCGGCCACGTTTAAATTCGTTTACTCAATTGAGAAGCAAATGTAGCATTAAATTTGTCTAATTTAAAGTTTCTTATTCTTCTTTCAAAGTTTATTTTTTCTATTTTTTTTTTTTTTTTAATAAAAAAAAATTTATCAATCGATCGCTTAAAAGTCAGGGATTTTTCTTATAAACTTGACTGTCATCTTTACAAATCTTCTTTGCTTTTAACTTCTAGTACTTCTTAAATAAATTTCTAAAGACATATAGAACTACCCTCATTTATATTGTTTAGTTGTGTTAGCAGTTTTATTATTCATAACATATTGTATCTCTCTCTTTTTTTTTTTTTGCACACATTCCTGCAGAAGTTGACATAATTGCATGTGAAAAATATTCTAGCGAACGTTTTTAATTTTACTTTTATTCATTATTATTCTTTTAACGAAGTTTAAAATGAAAGTGGGTTTATTAGCAATAAGCCTAACGTCATCTGCATTTATGTATAAATGGAAATACACTTACACATACGTACATACTTCCAAGCATAAGAAAAAAACATTTTCTGTAGCAACACGTGATGTAACAAATGCTAAAGAAAGTAAAGTGGGTTTTGTTATAAAAACAAAATAATTTACATAAACTTATGCAATTAAACAATAAAATAAATTTATAATTAATTAATTACAAAAAAAAACCAATGAAAAACAAATAATAAGGTTTTTTTATTTATTTTAGAAATTATATTGTATGAAAGTTCTTAAAACTCGTTATTTTAATGATCAAATTAATACTATTTAAGTCTAAATGAAAAAATTAAAAAATTTGAATTTTCGAAATTAATTTCGAATTTTCGAAGTTCTTGAATTTTTATTATTTATGCTCCGTAGAATCAGTAAATAATTGTTTTTAATTAAATTGACAAGCAAAATACAAAATATTTTAATTTTCGACAAAAAAAAATTTCGAATTTTCAAAACCGATAAAATTTCTTTAAAATAATTTTTGGCTTATAATCATCACTAGTATTGAAAAATAAATAATTTTAATAAGATTTTACTAATTTTAATAATATTAATAACAAAAATTATAGTTTCGCAAGCTAATTTCGAGTTTTCGATTTTGTTATATATTTCGAATTTTAATTATTATTATAATGTTGTTTTTTTTTTTTGTTTTTTGTTTAGTAAACATAGGTGTTTAAAAATATATTTCGTTAAGGTACTTTTAAATTTATTAACTTAATTTAAATTTTTTATTTTCGAATTTTTCAAATTGTTGTAATTCTCTCAAAATATAATAATTTTGTTTATCTTTATGTTTAAAATCTTTCTTGATTGTGTGGCTAACTTGTATTTAGCTAGTCTAACTCAAAAAAGCTAACAACTTTTAATTTCGAAAATTTCGAATTTAGATTTTTTTTATTATTTTTTTTTTTAATAACATATTAGTTTTAAATAATTGTACTTTTTTATGAAAAATCGAACAATTTTAATTTTTCCTAACCAATTTCGAATTTTCGAAGTTGTTAAAAATGTTTCAAATTTTTTTCTAAGGATGTAAATATCTTTCTTATTTTTACCAAATTAACTGTTTACTTAGTTATCAAAATAAAAATATGAAATTTTCGAATTTAAAGTTTTGATTTAAAATTTTGAATTTCAATTTTTTTTATTATTTAAACATCAAAAATGTAAGTTTCATTAGCTATCGAAACAAGTATTTTCCATGATTACAGCAAATTGTTAATTTAGAATTTAAAAAATTTTTCGAAATTGGCTTTTTTCTGAAAATGTTGTCATGGTCTTATTTAGTTACTTTTCGAACTAAGGTGGTGAAAGGGAATAATTTGAATTTTTTTGTATTTTTTGGAAATTCTTAATATTAAATATTTTTCCAAAAATTATATTTAAAGTAAAATAAAAAAAAAATTATTTTAAAAAGTTCCAAACTTTATTTTTTTTCAGAATGTGGTGGACTATTACGGGCAATTTTGGAAATATCCTTCCAATTGATTGGTCAAAATCTTATACACGTAAAATGCATATGCCTACTTTAAATTTGGGACAAAATCCTCCTAAACAATCTGATTCTCTAGATGCACAAACACCGGGCGATGACCTTAACAGTGAAGACGAAGCCATAGCCAATGATCTTGATATGCATGCGCTCATTTTAAATGGCCTTAATAGCGAAACCGAAGAACCCATTAAGAGTGTAGAAGAAGTCATTAAGGAAATTGAATATATAATCGATGAGGCTGAAAGTCCAACAGAAGATGGCATAACCACTTGTGAATCGGAAGTTATAGAAAAGGCCAAAGAAGTGTTGGGAGCTCCATTATATGCGGAAAGTGGGTTTACAATTTTTATCCTGTTTTTGTTATTTTTTTTTTACTGATTTAATTTAATAATTTTGCTTTTCAATTTTTAGAATTGCAATATTTAACTATAACCCAATTAAATGAATTGTATATGGAAATGGAGGTTTTAATACAGGAGCTCAGCGAGACCTTAATCAATGAATTGGCTTTACGTGATGAACTGGAATTTGAAAAAGAATTGAAAAATTCCTTTATTTCCATACTGCTGGCAGTACAAAATAAACGACGACAATATCATGTCGAAAAGAAACGTGGCAAATTCCAGGGACCCGATCCAAAATATTTAACCACAGTCATACCCTACACCCTGGAGAATGGCACACCCAACAATCAAAATTTACAAATTTTAATTAAAAGTTAGTTTTTTTGAAAAAATATTTTTCAAAAATTATTTTTAATACAAATTTCAACATTTTCTTTATTTCGTTGCAGTTTTAAAAGCCATTAATGAGGACAGCCCTACTGTGCCCACTTTATTAACGGACTATATTTTAAAGGTGCTATGTCCCACATAAATGGATTTTTCAAACAAAATCAAAACATTCTTTTTAAGAACAAAAAAAAATTTAGTTTTAATTTTTTTTATTATTAATATTTTTAAACTCACTAAAATTTATTTTAAAGTCTATAAAATCTATAAATCAATAGTTTTATTTTTAAATTGTAATTTTTTACAAACAGATTTTGCTCTTAAAATACAAAATTTTTTAAATTAATTAAAAAATGTTTACATCAGCTTTACTGAAAAATGGTAAAATTATTTCAAACTCTAAAACTAAAAATTTGAAATTTTCTTAAATTTAGGGTGACCAGATGTAGCAATAATTAGAAAATCTATTATTGCTCTATCTGGTCACCCTAAATTTTAAAAATTTCCATCTTCTTAGTTTTTAAGTTTTGTTATACTTTATTATACTTTAACAGCTTTCAAATAATAATTAGAAAATTTATTATTGCTCTATCTATTATTGCTCTATCTGGTCACCCTAAATTTTAAAAATTTTCAACTTCTTAGTTTTAAAGCTTTCTTATACTTTATTATACTTTAACAGCTTTCAAAGTTATACAACTGTCCAAATATTTAATTTAGTATGCAAACGCGTCATGCTTGTCGAACTTTAAAAACTAGAAAAAAAAATATCGAAATTACGGGACAGTTTTAAATGCGATATGTGTGGCTTTAACCCTGATAAAAATCTTTGCGACTTAAAGTCATCAAATAAAACTAGACTTGTGCAAAGTAAAGAAAACAAAGCAGCTTTAGAGATCAATATTTAAGAAGACCCAAGAATGTCGTTACCATCTTATTGTCAAATAGCCAACCTGACTTATTTTAATGTTAAATTCAGTCAGCCCTTCATCCATATAAAATTGTGCTGATGCTAAAACTGAAACCAGACGATTCTAGACAATATTGTGACTTTATTAATTACGCGCTACAAATTTTAGTTGAAGTTGTGAAATCCGGCCATAAAAAATTATCGTCTCGAATATAAAGCCGGCTCATAAAAAAAACTGGCCGACTAATTGAAGCAGAAATTGCAGCTTTAATGAAAATCCACAATTAATTTTTTATCTCACAACATTTTTATTGCTTTCTTAAAATGTTTTCCCTATCATTTTTATCTGGGCACCCTATTTTTTTTTTTTTTTTTTTTTTTTTAATAAATATCAAAAACAAGAAATAACTAAAAAAAAATTTAAAAGAAAAACTTTTAATTTTGGAAATTATTTAAAAAAAACAAGTTGCACTTTATTTTTTAAGGCATTTTTTTAGAGAAAAATATTAAATTCTCAAATTATTTTTATGAGAAGACTTAAGAAAAATCTCTCCTTAAAAATTCCTTTTGTATTTATTTTTTCAAAAATAATTAATTTAAATTTTCTTTTGAACTTTTGCAAGAAGTAAATAATCATTTAACATAAAAAATATTTTTTTTTTTCAAATGAAATAATTTTCAAAAATAAATATTTTTGGAAAAGTATTTTTTTTAGAAATGCATTTAAATATCAGCCATGTCACAGGTTTTGTACAAAATTGATTTGAATTCGTATTTCCAAATCGTAACGTTTTACTTTTGCTTCTTCAGCTCTCGTACGTTTTTATGAAAACGGTAAAAAAGGAAATCGTATTATTTATGTTAAAAATATGGTTACATTGAAATTAAAACAGCTGGTTCAGCAACCGGCGCCAACAATATCGGTCCGGCTCCAGACAAATTAAAAGAAAGTAAGTAAACAAACAAACTAAAATAAAAATAAAAAATTAAACAAAAGAACAGTATGCCTGGTGTTTCAATTGTTGCTGTGATGGAAGAAGACAGAAAGATGCATTTAGCAATCAAATTAAATCGCAGAAGTTTGAGGTATGCGTCAGATCCTTTGTCCTATCCAAGTGGAGTGTAAGTAAATGTATCCATTTCACTTCTCACTTTTTTCTTTGAAACATATGGCAGGATGTTATCGGAAACCCGGGTGGCAATGGAACATCAATTACGTTTTCAGTTTGTGACCAATGTTTTATACGATTTACAAAAATATTAAAATTTTCAAACTAGAAGTATTTAAATAAAAATTTTTTTAAGCGAAATTAATGTAGACAATATTTATAATTAATTTTCAGTACAGTTTTCAACATTTTTCGTCTTTAAGTTGTTAAAAATATCAATTTCACTTTAGATTTCAAGACCGTTTTCAAAATGAATTTTTTGATCGTTTTACATTTTCTAGAGAAGCAAAATACGTTTTAGTTTTCTAAATCGTACAAAATTTCACTCTGTGACATGGCTGTGTAAATGATTTTTTTTTTTAATATTTAAATTGTTTAAAAAAAAATTTTTAACAAAAAGTACTAATTGAAAAAGTAATACTTTTTCTCTAAAAGTACTTTTGCCAAAAATTATTTTTTCAAAAATATTTTTAATAAAAATCTCATATTCAAAAAATCCAAGTATCTTAAAGAATAAATTATCGAAAATCAGCATGTTGGAAAATTTGTAAAAAAATTAAAAATGTACTTTTTTAAAATATGAGTTTTCATTTGTTTTTAAATCATTTTACCTAAAAGCACTTTTCCCAAAAATAATAATCAAAAATCTATAAACGCATTTATATACATGTGACATTAATGAATATTTTTCAGAATAAAACTTTTATTTTTGCAAAAAGTATTAATTCAAAAAGAAATATATGTTTTTTTATTTAAAAAAGTACTTTTTCCAAAAAAAAAAAAAACACATATTTTCTAAAAATCTTTTTTACATAATCTTCAAATTATTCTATATTCTAAAAATATATTTTCACATTATATTCAAGGTACTTTCGTTATGTATTTTTTTTTTCAAAAAAGTACTTTTCAAAAAAAATTGTCAAAAAGTATTTTTTCGAAAATTTGTTATTCATAATAAATTTTCAGTTTAACTCAAAGCAAAAATTATATAATTTTTTTTCTTAATTTTTTCTGCAAAAAAATTTGAATAAAATATATTTTTTTTTTAGAAATTTAATTCGATCTATCTTTAAGTTTTATTTTCTAATTATTCAAGCCCATAGGTCAGTTTTTAAAATACTTTTTATTTTTTCAATATTTCGCCACACCATTGGGTGGCATCTTCAGGAAATTAGGTTTTTTCAAATACAAATTATAAAAAAAATATTTTAACCAAAAGTACTTTTTCAAAAAGTTTTTCCTTATTTTTTTTTTTTTTTAACTTTTACCTTAAAATGTTTTCTCAAAAATATTCTTGCAAAAAAGCTTTAAATAATTTGTTTTCGGTTATTTGGCAGAAGCACTTTTTTAAAAAGTAGTTTCTCATAAAAGTCTCTCTTTTAATGTGTCAAAACTTTAGAGTTTTATTATTTTTTTTTTTCAAACGAATTTCTTTACAAAATTTTTTTCATTAAAGTACTTTTAAAAACTATTATTTTACTTTTACAATATTAAACCCTGATAATTAATAAATTTTCAAAATTGTTCCCTTAAAAATTTTATAATTCTTGTAACCAGTTTTTCAGTGTTTCAGTCTTAAACAATAGAAAAATAATTTAAACGCAATTTATTATTTAAAATAAAATTGGATTTTTTACACTGCCTGCAAAGCAAATTAAAAAAAAAACTTTTATTAACTAAAATAAATAAAATAATTATTTGATTATTATTAAAAATAAAGTCGTAATAAATAGTAAAAGTTTGTGTAAATGTAGAAAATTTTATTTAAATTATTTTTTTTTTAAGTAAAACGATTTTAAAAGCAAAATAATTATAAATTTCTTTGTAAGAAAATCATAATTTTTTTTTTTCAACAAATTTAACTGAATGGTTAAAGTCAAAAATATAAAATCAGACAAGTTAAATATTATATTTTGTAATACTCATTAAAATTTAATAATTAATTTTTAAATTTAATTATTTTGCTTTAAATATTTTGAATTAAAATTTTATTTAAATAAAAAACGCTTATCATTTTAAGTTAAGCTTTTGTTAAATAAAACAAACAAATTATTTTATGTGGCATTTGAATCAAATTTTATTTTAAGTTGTATAAAAACATGTGTAAAAAGTATTTAATTTTTTTTTTTATTAAATATAATTAATTATTAAACAAATAATAATTTTCTCATTAAATATAAAATACAAATTAAAAATTATTAAAAATTTTTTCTTACCTAAAGTGTTTTTTATGCTAAATAAAAATTTTTTAATAGAAAAAATATACTCACAGCCCTTAAAACACAACCAAAACTAATTAATATTTCATATAAAAATAATATTTAATATTTAAAACAACCCACAAAATATAATAACAACACAATATAAAGGATATCAAATTTTCGAACTTAATCAGCAAAAGAGCAAGAAATTCTTATGCTTTTAAAAAATTCTATACAACACAAAAATAGTTTTTAGTACAAGAATAAAAAGCAAAAAAACTAAAAAAATGCTTGAAAAAAACACAAACAATTTAATTGAAAAATACTTAATTAAATAAAAAAAATATTTAATAGTCTAATATGTAAAACAAAAAACTATGTGTGTCCTTTATATTAAAAAATATAAAAACTTATTTAATAAAATGAAATAATAATACAAATAATTATTTGTTAAAAATATATTCAAAAACATTAAAACAAAATAAAAAATATTTGATAAAAAACAGTCCATGTTTATTAGATTTTAGAATAAAAACATCTCTATACAAAACAAAAAAATAAAAATAAAAAATCTTTACCTAGAGCATGATACAAAAAGTAAAGAAAATTTTGCAACAAATCAAGAATATTTATAATTTTTATTAATTATATAAAACTAATTAATATTAATATTATGAAAAAAAAATAATAAATGTAATGCAATTTCTCTATTATATACAAGAAATATATTATTAAATAAAAATGCTTAAATAAATAACAACAAAAATAAAAAGCCTTTTAATTAAATCAATAAATGCAGGTTTTTTAAAGACTTCAGTCATATAAAAATTTTCAAATTTGAGAAGAAAAACTTTTCCTATGAGGTGTTTGAGTAGCAGAGACAATAACCTTTTTCATACAAAGCAACAACTCTGTATAAAATTTGTTTTCAAGTTTTCATATAAATGAGCTTGCATATATACTGTCGTACTACTGTCAAGAATTACTAAAAAAAATATGTTGCCAGACTTAAATCGTTTATATAGTTGAACGTTTTAATAGTTTTTGCATAGCATTCTTGCGGTGAATACATACTCGATTCATTTAACTTTTGACTGATTTAAAAATTGAGCTGTTACAAGTTTTTGAACAATTTATCAGTTGATTTTATTTATTAATTTTTTTTGCAACCAATTATTTTTGTAATTATCATTGTAATCTTTTCAGTTATTTAAGAAAGGATATAATTTTACAAAAAAAAAAAAAAACAGAAGAAGTTTTGAAAAATAAATTAGAACCGGATAAAGTATTCTATTTGTTAATACTAAATGTAAAAAATTTCTTAGTAAAAGCTTGTTGGCAATTTATTTTCATATAAACCCACAATAATTATTTTGTGTTTAAAAGCCTAAACATTATAAGAACCCATATCAGAAAAAAAATAAACAAAAACAAGTTACAGTGCTATTTCCAGTTATGCTGAATCTTGTGTACCCTACACCATGTATGTAAATCTAGTTTAGTAAAGTAGCTCCTATCAAAAAAAAAAAAAAAAAAAAAAAAAACAAATATTGCGGTGACAGAGAATTAAAAATAAGAAAAAAAAATTAAGTACGATATATAATTTTATATAAAATGTTATCGGCTCTTAATGGGTTAAGTATTTTAGCATTTTCTGAAAGCTCTCTTTAAAAGCTTTTAAATGTTACCCATATTGACCATATTTACAATCAAATTTTTTAAAAAAATTGTAGAGGTCCATAACTCGGAAAATAAAGGCGAGGACCAATTTTTTACTTGATAATTATTTCTTATTTTTTAATTCTCTATCGCTCCATATATTTATTATTTATGATTGGAGTTACTTCATTGTTCCAAATGATACGGAAAAAGAGGCAGGCGTAATGTTTTGCCCGCTGCCTAGAAGGGCATGGACTGATCTTGCTGATTTTCAATAGCAAAATTTTCGGAACTATGTCTGATCGATTGGTGTATTTGAATTTTCTTTAGCTCATCTAGTACCTTGGTAAAGTTGATTTCAACACTAACACGGACGGAAAGACGGACACCGCTCAATCGACTGCACTATACACAAGAACTCAAAATATATATATTTTATATGACAAACTTCGATACACCCTATTTCCACCTGTGGTGAAGATTATAAAAATTAGTACTCGATTTAATTTTAAGAAGATTCCTCATTCACTTGAATTTGAATAAAATTATGTGATTTTTTATGTTTAGCAGAACATAACTAGCGCTTTTTCATTAACATGAATTAGACTACTCAAGTAATCTGGTAACTCGCAAATAACTATAGAATGAGAGAGAAAACAATAAGAAAAGAAAATCATTCAATGAATCAATGAAGAAAAAAGTAAAGGAAAAAATTTCTGAAAATAAACCCTTTAAAAACAAATTCAGTCGAAAGTTCGCATTTAGTCCCCAATATATCAGTTATGTGGGGAATTTTGGAGACAATACAACAACGCATAGAGAAAGAAAAAAACTAAATTGCAATAGTGTAAAAGTTGTAGTTGATAGAGGCGCCTGGAAAAACAACCTAAACGGGGTTCATAATTTTTTGTGTGACGGAACAATTTTTATTTTAAGTTTTGTGCTGCAATTAAAACGTTGTTATCAAGTTAATTAAACAAAATAATTGTTACCAACTTTATTTAAAATAAGTGATTAATTTAATTTATTCTTTAAAATAATTTAAAATTTCACAGCAAAAATGGCATTGAAAGTGTTGGTTGGACAAAGTAAGTTAAAAAAAGTGATAAATCTAATAAAAAAAATCTATTTAAATATAATTTTATCTAGAGTTATTTAAGGTATTCGGAAAATTAGCATGTTTTTAATGTTGTGGTAACTTTTTAATAGTTTAAACTTTAAAAAATTGTAATTTTTTTGAATAATTAAATGAGCATTCGCCATACTCATGACGAAATTAAAAAATTTTCCGTTTTCCTGGTTTCTAATTATTGATTTTTCGCCATTATTTCTAAAATGCTAACACTAATGACTCGTTTTGCCGATTTTTGTTGTTGGGGAAAATGGGAAATGCCTTTACACGAAAACTATTTTATGTTTTATCCTCTTTTATGTTGTAGTTATGGGTCGTTGTGTAGATTTTGGGTGGCTGTAAGAATGGTACTGCCAGACAGTTTATTACGCCCCCAGATTGACCTTTTTCTTTGGTTTAGTTGCCTGTGAATTGTTGGATACTGAAAAATAATAATATCATTTCCTGCCATCTTAATGTGACTCTTCAACTCCTTAAAATATGCGCAAATGCGTAAGTTATCATCTTCTTTATTGATTGTTATTTACAACGTCACTTACAGTGATGTTATAATTGCTTTTGTTGTTGTTATTGTTTAACCAAATGATTTTTTTTTTTTCTTAACCTATGTAGGTTTCTATTAAAATTTTTTTAAATCTTTTGAAAGTGTGTCATAAAAGATTTTGTCATGGGTGGGAATTTAATAATTAATCAGCAGCGATTTTTATTAAATTAATGAATAATTTTTTAAATGAATTATTTTTATTGTGTTTTTCTCCAGTTTTGAATCTCCACTCTCTTCGTTAGTTTTCAGTGTGGCCATATCATTTTTAAATTAAATCGCATTTTCTTTCCCAAAAATCTCCTAAAATACCTAAATAAAAAATAAACTTATTTCAATTATTTTTATTAATTATTTATGACACATATTCTGTAATGCATTGTAATTTACAGTGGTTTTGCATCATTCAATTTAAGTCGCTTAAGATTGTTATTCAATCGCATTACAAGATATATTTTTAGGCTTAAAAGGTATCATCATTTATAAAATTTTGCTAAAATCTGTTTTAAAATGTTCCTTTCAAGAATATATAAACGCTTGAATCTAGTTTAGGGACGCAGCTTTAAAATTAAAAAAAAAAAATTGTCTACAGGTTGTGAAATTTAATTTTAAGCAAAAAATGTAAAATTGAAAATTTGGTGCTGACCCCTACTTTGGGACTTACAGGCAATATGGGTATCATTAGAAAGGTAATTTCAATATCTATTCAATTGAAAAGGAAAATATTAAAATATAAACAGGTAACGTCCCAAAAAAAGATTTTTTTTATACAAACATACTTCCTATATCAAATAAATAAAGTTTAATGGCAATATTATACGAAAAAATATTTAGCAGAAAATCTTTAGTAAGCGAAGCTGTTGTTGGTCATACCATAGAAGAAAAAACACTTGTGCCCGGCCGAATGCCTGCTATTCAGAAAATCTTTAGTAATTGAAGCCGGTGTTGGTTATACCATAGAAAAGGAAAACCTTGCGCCCGGCCCAAGACCGGCTACGCAGAAATATTTGACTAATCTGTCCGCACCTTAAGTATCAAGTTTATATTAATTTCAAATACACTTTTCTAAAAAAAATACATAGACTACTTTCGATATTATTTTCAATCCAGCGGTCTGGGTCTAAACACTGTCGAAATATTCTGCAAAAATTATGGTAGAATTTGTGAAAATGTAATTCTGAGTGTGTAACACCGGCAATACCTGATAAAGAAATTCAAGAAATTTTAAATAATTGAATTCTTATTGTGTTTGTCCCTTAAGCACATTAAATTTTTTCTTTTTAAATAAGATTTTAGGTTGCGCAAGAATATAAGAAATGCAGAATATAGAAGCTGACAGTATGTAACACAATATCAAACTAAAAATGAAGGCTTAATGTGTCTTTCAGCATGTTCATATCAAAGCATCTAGCATACGTAAACGTATATAGAGACACCGTATAATAAACTATGGTCGGATTTTAAATTCCAAAATTATGAGAAAAGCATGAATTTATAATAAAATCTTATGAAACAGGAAAAAATAATTATTGTTTAAAAAAAATTGGAAAATTTTTAAATTTCTTACAAATTTTAGACGTTTCCTTTATCTTTAAACTCGTTAAATTTTTGCATTTTTCAAATTTATTTCAAACAGATTTCCAAACTCTTTTTTTTTAATAAGTTAAATGACGTTATTTCAAATTATAGAACAGCAAAAATGAATACTTTCTGAAATCGATAAATTACCTAGATTCAGTTTTGAAAACAGGGTCGACATATAAAAATTTTGGTACAATGTAGGCTCCTCAGCCATAAAAAAAAATTTTGAATAGACAGACTAATACTTAGATTATCATTGATTCCATTTTTATTTTATAATTAAAGCATACCTGACAATCGTTTAGAAAAGAATTACAAAAGGAATAGAAATACATTCTACTAATGTGGTAATTTTCGTCTTTTCTTTATGAAAATTAGCGCAAAAATGTGTAAATAAATTTTCTTAATAAATTTAATTATTAAAATTTACTTGAATTTATGCATTAAATATTAAATTATTTATGCGCTTAACATTCTTAAGTAGAAGTTCTAATTTTATTTTCTATTTTAACATTATGTTGCAATTTTTTTAATTTTTACAATAAAACTTTTTTAATTTTTCTTTTCAAATGTTCTGTCTTTTGCTTTAAATCACGATTTAAAACGCTGTCTATATTCACTAAGATGTGGCAGCCCTAAAATAAGATTTTTTTTTGCTATTTTTTTCAGCTTTAATTATTGGAATTATTAAATATTTTATTCTTATTTAAGGATTTGTTTATTAGTTAACCGGAAAACTTTCTTTTCTTCTGCTCTTTTTACTACAGTGTTTATTTATTTATACTGTGTTTTTTTTTTCGTAATTTGTGTTGTTTCTGTTGATTTTGTTTAATGATCTCGTTAATGACTCACAGTTTATAATGATGATTTCAGCTTTTAAGTTTGGGTTTTGTTTTGTAAATGAAATTCTTATTACTAACAAATAATTGTGATTTAATTTGTAATTGTGTAAGAAAAGATTCAAAACGAATTTGCTATTAACACCTATTTATTTGATCTTTTTTAAGGTTGTGAACTTTATCTGTAATAATGAAGTTTATATTTGCATTTGTAATAGAGGGCATGTTTTCAGGGCGTTTGGTTATTAAAATATACATACATACATACACATGTATATGCACAGTAATGGACTTAAGTATAGGCACAACAGCCATTTAGCATTTAAAGCAGAAGGAATATTTTTTATATTAGTATCACTAGTAATCTATTACAGTTTGTTGTATATTTTAAGCTGTTTGAATTAGTCCGTTGGCAGATAAAAATTACAAAAAGTTCTAAAATACATAGACAAAAGTATAGTCACTCTTCTTTAGGCATCTATCCCTCCATTTTAATTTTAATAATCTGGCAACAATTTTACATTTGACACATCGTTTTATATTCCGTTACTAAATTTTATTCATTTAAGTAACTGAACAGTGCCAAAAGTTAAGAAAATACTTAAGTATTTTGCTTGTAATCTTTTTAAAATTTGTCGGAAACAATGTGAAACTACTGAACTTCAGCGCATAACCAAATTAAATCGTTTGCTGAGATCGGAGAATTGATGAACCACAGCCGTTTTACCATATGGACTGTTGTTCAAAGGCAAAACAAACTTTGAAAATGCAAGTCACTGTGGTCATCCTCGCAAATTAACTAAGAGAGAACTTGCTCAAATTGTACGAAAAGTAAGAGATGATACAAAAATTAAATTTCACATTGCAGCAGAAACAAAACATGATTTTGGTAAAAATGTACACCCAAAAACCGTTTGGAGAACGTTACATGAAGCTGGGTATAACTAACATGTGGCTAGACACAAGCCATGGATATCTTCTATAAAAAAAAAAAGAGGTGGTCTATGCCAAACAATTTGAAAATAAGTTCACAGACGAAAGTAAATTTAATATTTTCCGATCTGATGGACACACTAGGGTTTTGGCGAAAGCGTAATACTGCATATGAAGCAAAAAATCTTTAAACTACAGTAGAGGATGGTGGCGAAGGTGTTTTGTTAGGGGGCTGTATGTCTTCTGCGTGTATTATTGAGGGGATAAACGACAAACCAGTTTTCTTTAACATTTAAAAGGAAAATGTCAAAAAATAGTATACAAAAGCTAAACGTGACCGAGTCGTTTACATTCCAGTGACTTAACTGTAAATTGTGCCTACAAGGTTAGGTTCAGCATAGCCTACTTGGGTCCACTTGTTGGTCATTTTGTGCTCTATAAGTACATACATAATTAAAAATGATATGTAGCCGTGAATTTTTCTTAGAAATCTTTAAGCGAAGTGCTACCAAGGCAAAGAAGGTTGCCTTAAATATTGCTGTAGTGATTGAAAAAGTGTGAGCTAAATCATATTACGACGTATCGCACTGATTCTGTAACGACTGCAAACATTTGGTTTCTTTTTTAAATGGCACTCGTTTATCATACCCCTCTGCCTTAGTTTTCTCTTTCTGCTTTACCCTTTACATTGGGTGCACACGACAGTTCCTCGAAAGAGTGTCATCCCAAAATTTACCAATTTATAAGTAGAAGCGAAAAACTGTTTTTTGTTTTTTTTTTAATTTTTACAAAGAAAGTTGAAACAATTATAGGATTATCGATCATCAGTTTATATCTTTAGTCTCTTTAGAAGAACCAGTGTGGTATGAACAAATAATTTTGTTGTCTAGCACTTCCTGAACTAAATAAAGCATCATTGTAAGATTAAAGATTGGAAAACCTGTTGTTGTTCTATTATTTTAAGAATTCAATATATAATTTAAAAAAATCTTTCCATTAGGCACAAGTATTTTATGAAAGCCAGACTAGAGTTTGACAAACCGTAGCGTTAAAAAAATAAATAAATTTGAAATAATAAAACGGTGTAAAACAAACATTATAGTAATTTAGCCCGAAAAACGTCCATCCGGCTTTAGTTTGCCAATTCGCTATGTGTGGGGACACCCTTTAATTTTGAAAATTATAAACTGTTAAAACGGGACCAATCTTTTCAAATAAAGAAAAAAATTTTTTTAATTCGCTTCAAAAATGACTCAGTTCTGCGGGCACAAACTTAAAAAATCAACATTCAAACCAAATTGATAACCATTTCTTTTTTAAGTCGGATCATATGTTTTTATGGATACACCCATTATTTTTTTTTTAAATCGGTTTAAAATTAAATTTAGACGAATTGATACCCCCTATATTTTTTTGAATTCGTTTTCGCGGATAATTGAAAATGCTGTGTGTCCACAAATTTGGAGATATTTAACTGTTGTAGTTCTACATTTGTTTATTAGTCTTAGAGTCAGCTTAGAAAAGTGTCACTATTTTAGTTCTATAGAAATGTAGTCAAGGTTTTTCTTGCAAGTGGACGTTAGTCTTAGAAAGGTGGGTGTTAAATTTGATCATTTTACTCCTGCATAGGGCCGACACAAGGTTTTTCCAATATTCCCGATCTGAAGCACGATGCTTGACTTCACCCCAACGAAGATTTAAACAACATAGCTCGATTTGGATTTTCCGTTTTCCCCGGTATGTGATGATCTTCCTTTAAAACGACCGCCTTGCATATTCTTTAGTCTTTAGTTTGCTTAGCAATATCGTTAGGCGGTTTACGTAGTGTATGTCCAATCCAATTCCATTTACGCTTACAAATTTCAGTTCGGATTGGTTGTTGTACAGTTTTTGACGAAAGCTGGCAATTTGATATTGTTCTGGGCCAAAATATATACAAAATCTTTCTTAAGCATTTGTTCACAAAAACTTGCATGGACTGTTTGTCTCGTGGTGATGCATTCCATGTCACGCATCCAAACAACAGCGTAAATTTTACGTTAGAGTTGAACAACATTAGCTTCGTCCTTCTCTATATATATATATCTGATTTAAATCCACCACTTTTGTCCAATATGCTACTCGGGTAAAAAAAAATGAGTGCTTCATCAAGCGTTTGATTCTATACGGTAATTCTTTGCTCATTGTTCACATTTTTTCTCACAGTCATTGTGTTGGATATAAGATTTTTACGTTAGATAGAGGTTACGCTTCCCTCCCGTCCATTCGAATAAAAATTAACTCCTTTTAACATACATCTTATTTAGATCATAATCTAAATATTGCTGCAAAGCCTTGGAGAATATAAACTGCCTTGTTTTGGATAATGTCGAATGCTAAAAGATCTAAACACCTGCAATGTAGTGTCAAAAGTCATTAAACTGTTTGCATCACCAATATGGTATGTAGCCTTTAAGTTAAATACCCACAGAAATATTATAAATCCAACGTATAAACTTGCAGCTTTATGTTCTAGTCGTAAAATTCAGACAGTCTCTGGTGAGGCGTCTGTGGTAATTGATGGAATGATTCCTATTAATCTGAACGTAAAGAGTTCTCCTATTTAATACATCAGCGACCCGAGTCATATTAGGCAACAGTTGTGTCAACTGGAAATTTTTGCTTTCCCAGTAAAGAACTTTCGAGAGCAGCAGAACAGTTAAAACAGTTCATTGAAACCTTTAAAAGTGTCCTATTTTTATACCCTCCACCACAAAAAGTGGAAAAAGGGTATATCTAAGTTTGTCATTTAAACCATTTCCAACCCCATAATGTATATATACAAGGGCTGCTTTATATATTTCTGGCCTAATAGTGAAAATGCGAATATTTATAATCAAAAATGGTTTTATTGTTTTTCAAAGTATTCTCCAGCATGATTTACACACTTTTGCATGCGCTCAAACCAGTTGTCGAAGCACTTTATCCACTCCGATTGAGACACCTCTAAAACATGGTTTTTGAACACTTCAACAGCTTCTTCTTGCGACGAAAATCGTTGACCACGCATTTTTTTCTTGATGTGCGGAAACAAGAAGAAGTCATTAGGTGCCAAGTCAGGGCTGTACGGCGGATGACCCATTAATTCGACGTTTTTGCCAGCCAAAAACGCTATGGTTTGAGTCGATGTGTGATAGCTCCCATTGTCATGGTGAAGAATGATTCGTCTTCTCTTGTTGGTTTTTCGAATTTCTCCAATGACTTCCGGCAAACAAATTGTAGTGTACCACTCAGAAGTGACCGTCCTACGTTGCTCAAGCGGAACAGTCGCCACATGACCAGTTTTGCCGAAGAAACAGGCGACCATTTGCTTCGAAGTGCTTCTTCCACGAACAACTTTCGTTGGATTTTGCTCGTCTTTGAAGACCCACACGGTCGATTGTTGTTTCGTTTCGGGCTCATACGCATAGATCCATGATTCGTCACCTGTGATGATCTTATAAACGTCTTTTGAAGCACCGCAATCGCCTTTTTTGAGCGACTTTCAAATTGTGCGGGATCCAACGAGAACAAACCTTTTTTACGGCCAGTTGTTTATGCAGTATCGAATGTATGCTGGTGGAAGAAATAACCAAGGATGTCTCTATCTCTCGGTATATCGCGTGACGATCTTGCATTATGAGTTCACGCACGGCATCAATGTTCTCTGGCACAACAGCCGTTTTTGGACGACCTTCACGGAATTCGTCTTTGAGCGAGCTTCGGTCACGATTTAATTCATTATACCAATTTTTCACAGTGCTATAGGATGGTGCTTCATCGCCATACAAAGATTTAAGTTCATCAATGCACTCTTGTCGTGATAACCCACGTCGAAAATTGTGAAAAATGATGGCACGAAAATGTTCACGAGTTAATTCCATTTTTTTCTACAATAATTTTTTTCAAGTCACTGTAAACAACACAAATAATGGTCGTACGTCATAACGTTTTGAGTACGATTTTGCTTAAAAATGAAAAACTTTCCAATGGAAATGTTAGATTGCACTTGGCAGCACTCAGTGTTGCCAGGCCAGAAATATATGTATAGCAGCTCTCGTATTCTGACTTCTTATGTATGAGCGATGTCCGTCTTTTCGTAGTTATTAGTGTTAAAATCATTTTGGCCAAGGCACTAATTGAGCTAAAGAAAATTTAAATACGCCAATCGATTAGACATAATTTCGAAAATTTTGCTATTGAAAATCAGCAAGATTCGGTCCATGTCCTTTGAGGCAGCGGGCAAAACATTTCGCCTGCCTCTAATTTTTCCATATCATTTGGAACACAAAAGTAACTCTAATTAAAAAAATATATATATATGAAGTAGTAGAGCATTAAAAAATAATAAAAAAAACATCAAATGAAAAAATTTGTGCTTGTCCAGATTTTTCGAGTTATGGGGCTCTAAACTTTTCATAGAAAAGTATTATTTTGCACCATATATATTTTTTTTTTTTTTTTTTTTTTTGATAAAATATGGGTACCATTTAAAAACTTTTGCAGAGATCTTTCAAAAAATACTAAAAATGTTTGAAAAATGCTTCTAAACCCATTAGGAGTCGACGACATTTTTAAGTAAATTTTTTTTCTTATTTTTTAATTCTCTGTCACCCCGATATTGGTTTTTATTGGTTTTTTTTATTTTTTTTTTTATTGGAGTTACTTTACTAAACTAGATTTACATACAAGCTGAAGGGTATATAAGATTCGTTAAAGCCGAATATAACACTCTTATTTGTTTATACTCTAATTTATTATTAATATAAGTTTTGGCAATTTATTTATTTATTTATTATTTTTTTTTTTTTTAAGTTTAATGGTTTTGTATTTATTAATTATGTTGTTGCTTTTGTTTTATTCCTTTAACAGAAATTATGAACGAGGTGGTGAGATACAAACCTCCACCTCCGAAAAAAGCAGGCGCTGCCGCAGCGGCCGCTGCAGCCTCCAAAGCTAATATGGATTGGCGTGTGTTGGTTGTTGACAAATTGGGCATGCGTATGGTATCGGCCTGTACAAAAATGCATGAAATCAGTGCCGAGGGCATAACTTGTAAGTTGTTGACCAAAAATGATTGGCATTAAAAGTATTTCAAAAAATTTAAATTATTTTTTTATTATTATTTTTTTTAGTGGTGGAAGATATTAATAAAAAACGTGAACCGTTACCCTCCATGGATGCTATATATTTGATAACACCCTCTCAAGAATCGGTGGCAGGTCTTATAAGAGATTTTGAGAACCCTGCCAGACCAATGTATCGCTATGCTCATGTCTTCTTTACCGAGGGTAAGTTGTTTGATGAGGTTTAATTTTACTTTAAATTTTTTTTTTAATTTTATTTTAATTTGTTTTAATTTTTATTTTATTTTACTTTTAAAATTTTCTTTTCTTTTAATTTAATTTTTTTTTTTAATTTAGCAATTCCTAATGAAATTTTTGATATGATTAAGGCTGAAAAGAATTTATTACGCTATATGCGTACTTGTAAAGAAATCAATATAGCATTTCTAGCTTATGAAAGTCAGGTAGTATTTCTTGTTTTCCCTTTCAATTTTTGAAACTTTGCCAAAGCAATTTTCTAACGTTTTGTTGGTATAAATCGTCTTTCTAAGTGTCTTTTTTATATATAATTGCAAATAACCCCACTATATATCTATACATACAAACATACACACACGTTACTTACATTTGTATGTATGTTCATATATTTAAGTCATATTTCTAAATGCTGTCATATTTCTTTCCTAACAAAAACATAAAACAAAAATATGACTTAGCTTTTGTAAAATCTAACTAATCAACTAATTCGTTCATTTTTGTATTCGGCTTCTAATAGACATGAAAACCCAAATCTTAACAAATCTCTAGTTTAAACAAAGCTTATTGTCCCCACTACTTAAATTGTGAGAACTTGTTTTATTTAGGGATTTTTTCTTTTAATAAAATATTTTGCCTTAAAATTTCTACAGTTTTTTAATTTACCTTTCGACAGAGTATAGACCAAAATGTGTGTTTTTCTTTTTGCTTTAAGGATTTCATTAAAAGTCTTAAGGTTCATTTGTTTTCCTAAATTGAAATACAAAGTTTTCTTTAGTATTTTTTTTTAAAGAGAAAATTTCATTATACAGTTTCCTACATTTTAATCAATTTCTTTTACATTATTTTAAGCACACTTTATCCTTATGGTCTCGTCTGTCTTTTGCATTAAAATGTAATTTTTTTTTTGTGTTTTCTTCAGGGTACTTCTTTAAGACATATTTCTCCTTTCAAGTAGTTTCTGTAGTTTTTCTACACAAAAAAACATGTTTTTTTTTTTTTTGCAAACATAACAAATCAATTTTTACTTTGTGTAGTAGGAAGAAGAGGAAAAAATATACAGTCTTAGATTACACTATTATAACGCTTATTTTAATTTGATTTAAATTTTCTTATAACTTGACAATCGAGCCTCAGGAGTAGGCCGTATTAGATCGCTTATATAAAACTACGAAAAGACAAAAAGTAGAAACAAGGAAAGAATTTGTAATATTGTACTAAGATGAAATATTTTGACTAATAATAAAAATATTTCAAGACCACAATTTGCTGTTTTAAATCAAAAAAGTATAAAGACAGAGAAAATTAAATACTTAAAAAAAATAATCATGAATTTTTAAAGATATTTTTTTATTTGAGGTTAAGTTGGACAGAAAGCGATGCTGCTGCTGACTTTACCCTTATTATTATTATTATTACTAGAATTTACATTTTTGGCACTTAGAGTTAGAAAAATCATAATAAATAAATACTCTCAAAGCCAATCTTAGCCATAGATCAATGGAATCTAAGTCTTTTGACCTATTGCAACAACAAAATAAAGACAGCTTTTGAACTGGCCTAGTCAAAGTTTTAAATTCCCCACGAACTATTCGTTCACAACAGCTGTTGACTGACAATGCTGATAAATCCAGCTGAAGTTGAACGAGTTTTCAAAACAAAAAAAAAAACAAATTATAAGACCACTCTCATTATTTTTTTCTTTTTATTCTGACACAAATTCATACTTCAGAACGCAACAACGTTCTAAAATTAAAATTTGTTTTCATACAAAATATATTAGGAAAAAGCCGAATTGTCGGGATAAACTTCAGTATGCTCAGTTTCAAGCATACTTGTTATAGTTTCAAGTAACTTGGCCGCCAATTTTGTTTTTTCTTATAACCAAAAATAACTTCCCCGCTATTTTGGTATTTTTATGGAAATTAGTATTTTTACTACTATAATGAAAAATTAAAAAAAAACAAAAACGTCGGTTAAATTTCAATATAATTTTATTCCAAGTACATATCTTATAGATAGTTTCAAGTAACTTGGCCGCCAATTTTGTTTTTTGTTATAACCAAAAATAACTTCCCCCACTTTTTTGGTATTTTTATGGCAATTAGTATTTTTACTACTATAATGAAAAATTTAAAAAAAAATCGTCGGTTAAATTTCAGTATAATTTCATGGGTTTATTGCATCGTTACTTTTTCGTGACTGCTGTTAATTTAAAAATAATTTACCAGTCATTGTGGACATTAGATCTTCGTAAAGTGGAATAACTTAAAAAAGAGGTGCATAACGAAGAACCATCAATTTAAAATAGAGCGACCAATTGCCTTTTACTTCGCTAGAATTGATTCTTTTGTTAAGTCGCAAGAAATGTCAGCGAGGTAAAGGCTATTTGTTCTTATTTCGGGATTTCACTTTTTGTCTGATGGATAAAAAAAACTTGCGAGAAAAAGTTAAGGGGGCTGTCGAAAAAACCTCGCATTATTTTCGGTTTACGTTTTGATCAAGCATTGTCAATATGGTTCTGGTTTCAAGGCCTTTGAAATTCTCATATTAATTTTAAAACTGTTATATTTTCTTAAAAATTAAATAAATAAAATGTTATAATGCTAACTTAAATTCAACTTCAAATTAGATTTGGCATACAACTGTTTTTTATAACAACAAATTTATTAAATGTCTAAAAATATTAAAATTTTTTTAGTCAGGCTAAAGTTCGTATTTTTATATCTAATGAAAAAGAAGTGTTTGACACAAAATTGAGTTTTTTTCTTTTTTTTAAACAGAACT
Source organism: Cistogaster globosa (assembly GCA_937654795.1). Taxonomy (NCBI): domain Eukaryota; kingdom Metazoa; phylum Arthropoda; class Insecta; order Diptera; family Tachinidae; genus Cistogaster; species Cistogaster globosa. The sequence continues at coordinate 8,403,481 of OW569406.1, forward strand.
CTACAACAAAAAATTATTTTAAAAAAATTTCAAAGCTTTTTACTTTTATTTACGAATAGATGACCTGAATATGACATCTACAAAGTCTTTGTAGCTTTAACTTGTATATCTTTTTCTTTCTTGGCGTTGTAATTGTTTGTGACATGACTGTACAGAAATTAAACAACACACCCTAAAAGTCTGCTAGGATTTATGCCATAATGAAACAATGCAAAGTATGCGCTCTATTTATTTACAATAGATTTTCGTTTAGTTTTGCAAGGAGGATGTAATAAATAGAGGGGTTTTAAATTAAAGGTTAAAGATAAATTTATAATACAATTTTAACGATAGTTTTCTTTTTTTTTATATAATTAATTTTTCATTATTATTATTTTTTGTTCTTTTAGTTTAAATTTTTTAAAGCAAATAATTTTTTATGAAATGATTTTTTCAGTAAAATGGTGAGATAAATATATCTCTGTTTTAAAAACAATATAAATTATTTTTAGCATTATTTAAATAATTTTTAGATTTTAATATGACATTCAATATAAAAATATATAATATTTTTTATATTTAAAGATTTTTTTTAAAATAATTTAATAAAATCCCTTAGAATTTTTATAAAGCATTAAATTAAAAATCAATATAAAATTTATAAAATATTTTGATTTTAGTTTCGTTTTTTTTTTATTATTTAACTAAAATATTAAGCACTTCGATAATGATTTTATAAATATTTTTATTTTGATTATACGTTTAATTAAAAACATGTTTGGATTGAAAAATTTTTCATTTGTGTGTCTTGATTTTTTTTTTTGAAAATTATTTTTAATATATATTTATAGTTTGCCCGGAGGAATTATTTAACGATTTGTGTAAATCGTGCGCTGCAAGAAAGATCAAAACTCTAAAGGAGATTAATATCGCATTTCTACCATATGAATGCCAGGTGCGAATAAAATTCAAAAATAAAAACATTTTTTTTTAAACCAAAATGAAAAAACCTGAAAAATATTTAATTGCAAACGCAAACAACAGAGAATTTTAATTTCATTTAGTAAAAACTAATTTTGTATAAAAACAAATTGTGTCTACTTATAACAACAACAACAACAACTACTACTACTAATACTAAGTACTTTTACAGCTACAAACAACAATGACCCAGGAAAAACAATTTCCAAACACTATGATTTTCTTTAAAACTTTTACTTTTTGTTAACAAAACTCTACTACAAGACTTAACTCTTTTACATACATGTTGTTTGTAATTATGATAATTGTTTTTTCAAACTTCTAAATGTTGTAATTAATTTACACTTTGTGTTTGATTTTTCTTTTTTTTTTTTTTTAAAGCATAAGTGTGTGTGTTAATTTATATTGCGAAAAAGCAGCTTCTTATTCTTCAATAAGGAACAAAATGTTATACACAAATTAAGCACAACCTAGAAAAATATTAAAAAGCCTCTTATAACAAATTTCCTTGTTATAAGTGTCTGATGTTTAAAAATATTATTTAAAGAAACAACAGCTCTTATAAAAAACAATAAAACAATAGCTTTTTAAAAGCAATTCAAAATAATACAATACTCTAGTACTTCAAGTGTTAAATAGTTTAAAAGAAACTCTTATACTTACTTATACATGCATATACAATTTTATAAGTACACGAACTCTTATACTCTTATAAAATGTCACTAAAATTTTGTACAGTTTAAAAATCAGTATTTAAAACAAACTCTTAAACAGGCTAGCTATCTATGAAAGCTTAAACTGCAACATAAAAAGTTAAATACTCTTATACTGATAAAAAAAATCCTTAAACGTGTCTTATATCTCTTTAAACTCTTATAGCTCTTACAAAAAATTTTTAAATAACAGCATAAAAATAATAATGTTTCTAAATTTCAATGGCGTCTTTTTTAAACTATGTCTGTCTGAGAGAGTGGTAGTATAAGAGTTTTCTATTTCTATACGTATAATTAAACTGTAACAGGATTATTTCTGTACATAAAATATTTTTAAAAAAATGTTGATTTGAGTGTAGAAAGTAATCCATATGGCATACAAAACATCTATTTTTGGAATTTTCGTCTGTCTGTCTGTCTTTGCATCACGTAAATACTGTTAGATGGATATGAATAAAATTTTGTGAGGGTCCTTTTTTTTTTAATTAATCATTTCATAGAGAAAGTGGAGAAACAAATGTTAAAGCACCCAATTTTACCGGTATAAAACAGTTAGAAAATTAATTTTGAAATTTAAAGTTTTTAACACTGCGAACAAAATTCTGCAATAAATACACAGACACACAGACGTCGTGGGGCACTGCTAGTGTTAAAAAAAAAATTAAAAAAGAAAATATATTCAATCTGTTTAATATAACTAGAAAAAAATTATTTGAAAGGTGTGATTTTTAAATAAGTGTTCTAATAAAAATTATTTGATTACGAGGGCTGCTCTATATATTAATGGCCTAATAGTGAAAATGCGAATATTTATAATCAAAAATGGTTTTATTGTTTTTCAAAGTATTCTCCAGCATGATTTATACACTTTTGCATGCGCTCAAACCAGTTGTCGAAGTACTTTTTCCACTCCGATTGAGACACCTCAACACTTGAACACTTCAACAGCTTCTTCTGGCGACGAAAATCGTTGGCCACGCATTTTTTTCTTGATGTGCGGAAACAAGAAGTCATTAGGTGCCAAGTCAGGGCTGTTCGGCGGATGACCCATTAATTCGATGTTTTGGCCAGTCAAAAACGCTCTGGTTTGAGCCGATGTGTAAGAGCTCGCATTGTCTTGGTGAACAATGATTCGTCTTCTCTTGTTGGTTTTTCGAATTTCTCCGATGACTTCAGGCAAACGAATTGTAGTGTACCACTTAGAAGTGACCGTCCTACGTTGCTCAAGCGGAACAGTCGCCACATGACCAGTTTTGCCGAAGAAACAGGCGACCATTTGCTTCGAAGTGCTTCTCCCACTAACAACTTTCGTTGGATTTTGCTCGTCTTTGAAGACCCACACGGTCGATTGTTGTTACGTTTCGGGCTCATACGCATAGATCCATGATTCGTCACCTGTGACGATCTTATAAACGTCTTTTGAAGCACCGCAATCGTATTTTTGCAACATTTCTTTGCACCAATCGACACAAGCCTTTTTTGAGCGACTTTTAAATTGTGCGGGATCTAACGAGAACAAACCTTTTTTACCGCCAGGTGTTCATGCAGTATCGAATGTATGCTCGGTATGTCGCATGTCGATCTTGCATTATGAGTTCACGCACGGCATCAATGTTCTCTGGCACAACAGCCGTTTTTGGACGACCTTCACGGAATTCGTCTTTGAGCGAGCTTCGGCCACGATTAAATTCATTATACCAATTTTTTACAATGCTATAGGATGGTGCTTCATCGCCATACAAAGATTTAAGTTCATCAATGCACTCTTGTCGTGATAATCCACGTCGAAAGTAGTGAAAATGATGGCACGAAAATGTTCACGAGTTAATTCCAATTTTTTCTTTATTAATTTTTTCAAGTCACTGTAAACAACACAAATAATGGTCGTACGTCAAAACGTTTTGAGTACGATTATGCTAAAAAATGACAAACTTTCCAATGGAAATGTCAGATTACACTTGGCAGCACTCAGTGATGCCAGGCCAGAAATATATATAGCAGCCCTCGTAATCAAATTAAAATTATTTGGTGATTTATAAAAAATATACAATAAATAATAAAAATATTATTAAAATGTATAAGAAGAAATGAAAAGCCAATTAAAAATGATATAAGTATAATAGTTTTGTATAAGAGTTTTTTTTTCGCTTGAAAACCTGCCGTGATTAAATTGTTATTTGTTCTATACATTTATCAGTTTTATATTTACGTTAAATTTAAATTTCTAAGATTAGCTAACTTATTTAGTCCAATTTCTTAAAGTCTTATACTGTTTTCTCGCCCACAACATTTTAATACTAGAAGATTTTTTTTTTCTCAAACTCACGAGTTCTTGTGCTTATAAATAATTAAATAAATTATTCATTCCTAAAACAACCATAATACGAGTTCATAAATGTCTTATAATAATACTGTTATTTGTATAAGAGTTTCATTCTGCAATATTCAAATGAAAAATTAAAATAAATAAGCATAAAACTTTTAAGAATAAGTAAAAGTAAATAAATTCTCCATGTGTACAAAAACCACACAAAAAAAACTTTTTTTTTGATATCGATTTTTTAAGATCAATTTTTAAAAGTCAGTTTCACGTTAAGTTTTTTATCAAATATTTTCTGGTTGTGCTTTTTTTGTGTTTTATAAATAAAGTAATAACGATATTAATGTCGTTCGCTTTCTTCGTCTAACTTGATTGCCTCCTTAAAAAGAAATATTTTTCTGGGCTTTAAAAGCCACCATCGTATCTCCTTAAGTTTTGTTTTACTTGTTTTGTAGTGTTCAATTTAATGTGTATGTGATGTTATATACAGATAAACAAATCGTAAATCTGGATATATAACTCCAAAATAAATTAAAAAATAAAATATAAGAAAAAGGGTTATTTAAAATTTACACGAATAGACAAATATATGTCAAAATACATAGACTTAATAAAATTCCTTTAGCTCTAAAACCCTCCCCTTACCTATAGACTCCTATCTACTCGTTGAATAAAAATTACAAATGAATGTATAAATATCAACTCTCTAAAATTGGCTTAAAATTTATTTGATATTTATTTGATTTATTTGATATTTCAAAATTGTTATTGTTTTACATTGATTTGTAATTTGGTTTATGTAATTTGACATATAACTCTCACGGGCATTTCAAACAAAGTTACACTCCACAGAAAAATGAAACAAAATTACATTTATACCGTTCGATCTTTTGTTAGAATTTTAAAATTCTTTGTTTTAAATTATTAAAATTATTTACTGCTAGCAAATACCTTTTTCATAATATTTTAATGCATTTAATATTTTTAAAAAAATGTTTACAACTTTTTTTAATGAAATACACTTAAAGCATTTTGTTGCACATTTTTATGGTTTTTCTTTCATTTCTAAAAACAATATTTTTTACTTAAAATTTTTTTTTAATGTTAACGGCAGCATGTTAAAGTTTTTTATTTTAATTTGATTCTATATTTGGCTTGGTATTTTGTCAAACTACATGTTGCAGAAGTAGTACTCTGTATTGTTAATAAACATGTGAAATGAGTCTGGCAACATTTTCTCAGAAGTTTTCAAACAACAGTGATCTTGGTGTTAAAAAACAAACAAACAACATCTAAATCTAAATACAAAAAAAAATGTTTAAAAAATTAAAATAAAACAAAAAAAATTAAAGATGACAAAAACCAAAGTTTAATGACTTGTTTACATTTGTAAAACGACGGTCTTCAACGAAAGGTATGACAACCGTGTAGAATACTCGAAACTAATAAAAACATTAAATTCTTCCAAAACGCAAGATACGCTCCACCTTTTTCATTTCAAAATTTCCAGGCCAAATAATCAATGTTGCTCGACATTTTCCACACAAATTTTAACAGAGTACCTTATTTTTTTATTACAAATTTGGTGAAAAAAAAATTAAAGTAACAATTTTATGGTAACATGTTGCTGGCAACATGTTGCTGGCAACATTTCTTTTTCAAACTTTTAGAATGTTTATTTATTTTTTTTAAACAATTTTTTGTCAATATGAAGTCATGATAAACGTAGCAAAAGCGCATATAGAAACTTTAAAAAATATTAATTTAATTGTCATGGAAAATTACCAATTTCTTTATTGTAAACAAATTCTATAGCAGTTATTAAAATGAAGGCTATTCTTAATACAGTGTTACAAAAGTCGTGACTTTATGAATCTTTAGTGGTCGCTTTTTAACCTGAATAATGATATTGATCTACTTATGTCGGGTTAGAGTCACCAATTGCTTACTTCTCGTTATTAAGCTTGTAAAACCTCAAAGCTTTTCAGGAGCGTTAATGTTATTTATTAATTATAAAATATTACTTTTATATTTATAACCTTATAATATAGTTTTTTTTTTATTCATTTTTTTTTTTTTTTTTTTTTTTGAGAGTTATAAACTGTGCAACATGTTGATAAGTTGCAGGAAAAAAAATGACAGCGTCAAGGTGCTTGAACACATTAACTTATTTAAAATAATAATAAACTCATTCTCTTACGGCTCTTTTTTATTCTTCTTGTTTAAATTTTTCTAAATACTTTTTTATAAAATCCAAAGAAATTAGAAATACTAATTTTAAATGAAATATGTAACCCAAGAAACTGGACTTGTTTAAAAATACACTCGTCATTTTAAAAAATTTAGTTTTCAGAAGATATAATTTATATAAACGACTTAAGATGATATTTTTAAAAGAACAACAATTTTTGCAACATGTTGCAATTAAATGCTTTAGCAACATGTTGCGCAAAAGTCTCTAATATCTCTTATAAGTTCCAAAATTTTCAAATGGCTATTTGATATTTAATTTGCTAGCATCAATGTAGACTTTTATGCAAAAAGAGTCAAAAATAACTGCAACATTTCTTTAGCAACATTTTACAAAATTTGTCTGGCAACATGTTATTTGTAATTTTTTTACAAAAAATATTTTTTATTTATTTATTTTTTTTTTTTTTTTTTAAATATATTCCAAATATGTTCAAAATTATTTTACCTATTTTTTTTTTTTTTGCTTTAAGTGTTTTTCATTAAAAGAAATTTTTTTGAGCAAAATACTTTATTTTTAAAAGATCACTATCACAAGAACACACTAGAATCTTTAAATGCTAACAATTTAATTATAAAAACACCTACTCGTACACATAATGCCAACATCTATCTCTATCCAGCTAAATCCCTTAAAATAGTCTATAATAAATTCACTCGCCTGAAAGTATGCATGCAATTTTTTTTGTTGCTTTAAAAGCCTTGTATTTATATATGCGCATGTAAATAAATATAAACCCTGATAATTTTCTAGAATTTATTCCATTAACTATCTTAATGTAAGTAAGTTTAATTATAAACACAATTTTTTATTACCATCTGGCTTTATTATCAGCGCTTTATAATTAAACAATTTTTTTCGCCTGCAACACAGTTTTAAAAATAAACTTTTATTATTGCCTCATCTACTTATTATTTGCTTTAGGTATGGACAAACAATTCCTTGTGCTATGACATTTAAAATTCATTGAATTGAGTTTTTTATTGTTGTTTCTTTTTTTAATGGTCACTTTTTTTTCTCGAAACGTGTTGTAATTAAATTGTAAATTGTGTATGTTTTGTCTTAGAAAATGATAATTGTTAGAAGTCCACAATTCGTTTGTTAATTTTATTATTTAAATGTTTATTTAGAATGTTGGGAGTGTAAGCAATCGATCGGTATTGATTGTTTTTTTTTATCCCTTTCTGCTTTCGAATCAGAAATAGAATAATAGAAAAAAGGCAAAAGAAAACATAAAAAAATTAAAATCAAACTGAATTTAACTTTTGTTAAGCAAAATTAAATAACTTTGCTGAATTAAAGAATTAGTAAGAACATAAGGCATGAATTGTCCCTTGGGGAAAATAAGGCCTAATAGTGAAAATGAGAATATTTATAATCAAAAATGGTTTTATTGTTTTTCAAAGTATTCTCCAGCATGATTTATACACTTTTGCATGCGCTCAAACCAGTTGTCGATGCACTTTTTCCACTACGATTGAGACACTTCAACAGCTTCTTCTGGCGACGAAAATCGTTGGCCACGCATTTTTTTCTTGATGTGCGGAAACAAGAAGTCATTAGGTGCCAAGTCAGGGCTGTTCGGCGGATGACCCATTAATTCGATGTTTTGGCCAGTCAAAAACGCTCTGGTTTGAGCCGATGTGTAAGAGCTCGCATTGTCTTGGTGAACAATGATTCGTCTTCTCTTGTTGGTTTTTCGAATTTCTCCGATGACTTCAGGCAAACGAATTGTAGTGTACCACTTAGAAGTGACCGTCCTACGTTGCTCAAGCGGAACAGTCGCCACATGACCAGTTTTGCCGAAGAAACAGGCGACCATTTGCTTCGAAGTGCTTTTTCCACGAGCAACTTTCGTTGGATTTTGCTCCTTTTTGAAGACCCACACGGTCGATTGTTGTTTCGTTTCGGGCTCATACGCATAGATCCATGATTCGTCACCTGTGATGATCTTATAAACGTCTTTTGAAGCACCGCAATCGCCTTTTTTGAGCGACTTTCAAATTGTGCGGGATCCAACGAGAACAAACCTTTTTTACGGCCAGGTGTTCATGCAGTATCGAATGTATGCTGGTGGAAGAAAAGTTCAAGGATGTCTCTATCTCTTGGTATATCGCGTGACGATCTTGCATTATGAGTTCACGCACGGCATCAATGTTCTCTGGCACAACAGCCGTTTTTGGACGACCTTCACGGAATTCGTCTTTGAGCGAGCTTCGGCCACGATTTAATTCATTATACCAATTTTTCACAGTGCTATAGGATGGTGCTTCATCGCCATACAAAGATTTAAGTTCATCAATGCACTCTTGTCATGATAATCCACGTCGTAAATTGTGAAAAATGATGGCACGAAAATGTTCACGAGTTAATTCCATTTTTTTTCTATATTAATTTTTTCAAGTCACTGTAAACAACACAAATAATGGTCGTACGTCAAAACGTTTTGAGTACGATTATGCTTAAAAATGACAAACTTTCCAATGGAAATGTCAGATTGCACTTGGCAGCACTCAGTAGTGCCAGGCCAGAAATATATATAGCAGCCCTCGTATTCAGGAGTATGAAAAATATATGTTGACCAAATCTCAAACGTTTATTTCTGCATTGTACATTTGGAAGGAAAGTACTAAAGACAATATTGATCCAAGTGCTCAAATTAAAAATGTGGGCTTTAAAGTAGGCGTGGCAAAAAAAGTATCCTATTAGTCTATATCAAGGTCTTGGTTATATTATGTGAAAATTTCCAGAAGATCAGTCCACGAGTCTGAGGGGGCGTGAAAAAAGGCGTGGCGTTGTGGTATATGAAAACTAGATGTTGACCGATTCTCAGACCTAGCCGATATGCACACAAAAATTCATAAAAATCGATTGAGCCATTTCAAAGGAGTTTAATCACAAACACCGAGACACCAGAATTTTTTATATTTGAAAATTTACAAAAATATCAATTAATTTTTAGAAGTCATTATTTTTTTGCTTATTTTTATTTTACTAACATTTTAAAACTGTGTTGTCTTTTGTTTAAAATTGTTCTTTATTCTTTGCCTGGTAAATACATATTAAATGTCTGTAATACTGTCTTAACTATTTTTAATAAATTTAACAGGAAAACATTTTTTTAATAACAAAATTTCTTAAACAAATTTTAATTTAACATAAATTTAATTTTTGTAAAAATAATTCTTTTATAAACTCTGCCTACAACTTTGCACTACGCACGTTTTCTTAAAAAAAAATAAATCAACAACCTGCACCGCAATCAAATTTTTGTAATAAATCGGCCACAAATAACGCACTACAACCACTTCTACAACTACCACCACCACCACCAACTACCACTAATCTCTATGTATATGTGTACATATGTATAAATATCTATCTATCTCTCTCTCTCTCTCACTCTGCCTGTTACTATGTGCTTAACAAATTAACAAACAAACAAAAAAATCAATTGAAATCAAATAATAATAAAAAAATTAAATATAAAACAAAAACAAAAAATGTGCTTCTCTTAGGTCTACTCGCTCGATTCGCCAGACACTTTTCAGTGTTTGTACTCTCCGGCATTCGCATCGATACGCGCCAAACATATCGAGCGCATAGCCGAGCAAATTGCCACATTGTGTGCTACGCTCGGTGAGTATCCGATGGTGCGATATCGCACTGATTGGGATCGCAACATCGATTTAGCTGCAGTCGTTCAGCAAAAACTGGATGCGTACAAGGCTGACGAGCCAACGATGGGCGAGGGTTCCGAGAAGGCACGTTCACAATTGTTAATTTTGGATCGTGGTTTTGATTGCGTATCGCCTCTATTGCACGAATTAACACTACAAGCAATGGCCTACGATTTATTGCCCATCACCAATGATGTATATCGTTTTACGCCGGGTCCCAATCAGCCCGAAAAGGAAGTTCTACTTGATGAGAATGATGATTTGTGGGTGGAGTTGCGTCACGAACATATTGCTGTTGTTTCGACACAGGTTACACAGAATCTTAAAAAATTTACCGATTCAAAGAGAATGTCATCTAGTAAGTTTTACTTTTTCTGTTCTTTTTTTCTTTTGCTTAGTTTTGTGGCAGCGTGTGTTGCAAAAAAGAATTTTTTTTATTTAAATTTTTTTTTTTTTTCAAATAATTTTAATGCCATTTTATGCATTTAGCCGACAAGGCCTCCATGCGTGATCTATCGCAAATGATTAAAAAAATGCCACAATATCAAAAGGAGTTGTCCAAATATTCCACTCATTTGCATTTGGCTGAAGATTGTATGAAATCTTATCAGGTGAGAAAAGAATATCTTTCATAATTTTTTTAATTTTTTATTGAATTCTTGTAAATTTATATTCCTTAGAATTATGTAGATAAATTATGTCGCGTGGAACAAGATTTAGCCATGGGCACTGATGCTGAGGGTGAAAAGATCAAAGATCATATGCGCAGCATTGTACCCATTTTGTTAGATGCCGTAAGTTTCCTTTATAAACTTTATAAATGATGGGTCGAAAAAGTTTTCTTTCTGGGTAAAATAATTATTTGTTTTTTTTTTTTCTTCAATATAGAACGTTTCCAATTTTGATAAAGTACGCATAATTGCTTTGTATGTCATGATTAAGAATGGCATTACCGAAGAAAATCTTACTAAATTATTTACCCATGCTCAATTATCACCCAAAGATCAAGATATGGTACGCAATTTAAGCCATTTGGGTATTAATGTTATAGCCGATGTAAGTGTCTTTTTCTTTTATTCAATTTGAATTTTGTTTAAAAAAAAAAAAAGAATATTTTAAAATTTAATTTAACTTTTTCTTTGTTTTGGTCAAGTCACGCAAAAAAGTTTATAACGTGCCACGCAAAGAGCGTATTACAGAGCACACGTATCAAATGTCACGATGGACTCCAGTTATTAAGGACATTATGGAAGATTGTATTGAAGACAAATTGGATCAACGTCATTTTGCTTTCTTAGCTGGCCGTGCCCAAAATACCAACTATCATGCTCCAACAAGGTGAGTTTTTTTTCAATTTCAAAAGAAATTCGGGTAAAAAGAAATAAAAAGAAAAAATACAAAGACGTCCTCGGTAAATAGACCATTAGGTTGGAAGTAATTTAAGGATCCTAGGAGCTGTCTAAAAGTAAACTAATAAGACTTATCCAGTTTACTTTTACTCAGCCCAGTAAAACATAAAAATCAGAAAGAAAGCTTTACAAAGCTTTCACGCCTATAAAGAATGAAAAAAAAAAATTAAGAGTGCTATATTCGGCTTTGTCAAATCTTATTTACCCTTTACCATGGCTCTTAACTAGACTTGTGCCATATAGTTCAATTTAGTGATCGCTCTTTTTAGTTCAAAGTTTGAAAATGAACTAGTTCAAAATTTAGTTCAAAGGCTCTCTTTAGTTCAAAATCTCTCTTAGTTCAACTTTCAACTTGTAGTTCAAACGCTTTCTTTAGTTCAAAGCTCTTTTAGTTTAAATGTTCTTTTTAAAATATAATAGCAACAATACTGTAGCATTGCCATAACGAATGTTAAATTAAATGCGTGGCAGCACTAATTTCATCTCGGAAATAGTCAACAAGAAGAAAAAAAGACAGGGATTCTAGTTTATCTTGTCTGGTAGTTCAAATACAAAATACAGTTCAAAAATGAACTAGGTGTACTTAAAAGTATGAACTAGTTTACTTAGTTCAATCGATGGAATCGTTTAAATAAACTAGTTCGCTTATGAACTACACAATTCTACTCTTAACGGGTTAAGCATTTTTTTAAAAATTTTATTATTTTCTGAAAGAGCTTTTAAATGATATCCATATTGATATCTGAAAAAATATGGTGCACAATCATACTTCTTTATGAGAATAGGTCCACAACTCGGAAAATTTTTTTCACTGGATGTTTTTTTTTTTTTTTATTTTTTAATTCTCTGTTGCCCCATATATTTGTTTTTTTTTTTTTTTTTATTGAAGTAACTTATTGTTCCAAATGATATGGAAAAATTAGAGGCAGGCGTAGTGTTTTGAATGCTGCTTCGAGGGACATTAACTGATCTTGCTCATTTTCAATAGCAAAACTTTCGATACCATGTCTGATCGATTGGCGTATCTAAATTTTCTTTAGCTCATCAAGTGCCTTGACACTGGTGAGCTGGTTCAAAACTGGTTCATTTTAAACAGCTTTGAAGTCTTATTTTAGAAAAAAAATAGTAAAAAAATTTGCTATGAAAAATCGGCAAATTTCAAAAATCGTAACAAAATCGTCAATATAAAAGGTGATTTTTTAAAAGCTATAGAAAAGTTAAAAAAACACATAAAATTCAGAAGAATGCATGAAATCTTTATTTGAATCGATAGTACGATCCATATAATTTAATGTTTGAAGATTATTTCATGCAAATGTTGACCTTGACTGCGCCTCAAATGGTGCATCCGCTTAGTCCAATTTTGGCATACTCTTTCCATCATTTCGACCAGTATCTCACGAATAAATGCTTCAATGTCGTCTTCCAATGCGTCAATTGAAGCGGGCTTGTCTGTATAGACATGAGCCTTAACATAGCTCTACAAAAAATAGTCTAAAGGCGTTAAATCGCTTGATCTAGGCGGCCAATTGACCGGTCCCGAACGTGAAATAAAATGTTTACCAAACTCGCCTCTCAATAAGTCCATTGTTGCGCGTGCTGTGTGGCATGTGGCACCGTCTTGTTGAAACCACATGTCATTCAAGTCAAGCTCTTGCATTTTGGGCAAAATAAGTTGCGATATCATCTCACGGTAGCGCTTACCATTCACAGTTACGTTATCAACTTTGAAGAAGTACGGTCCAATGATGCCACCAACTCATAAACCGTACCAAACTGTGACTTTTTCTGGATGCATTGGCAGCTTTTACAATGCTTCTGGCTGATATTCACTCCAAAATCGACAATTCTGCTTATTTACGTACCCATTGAGCCAAAAATTAGCTTCGTCGCTGAACACAATTTTTCGGTAAATGAACTTTCTTAACAGAGCACGCATCTGGATAATAAAATTCAATAATTTGCAAGTGTTGTTCGTTTATAAGACGTTTCATGGTTAAGTTATAGACCAAATTGAAGATGTTTGACAGTGAAACAAACCACGAAACGTGCGTCAGCTTTTTAAACCAGTGTTGCCAAAAAGATAATAGCTAAAAAATCACCCTGTACTTAAAAAAAAAATCAACATTTAGGGCAGAAATTGCATATTGGAATTTCTTAAATCAAAGATCAGCAATTTGCACTAAACGACAAATCTGGCAGCACTGTTTACTTTGTAATTATGATTATAAAAAAAAAGAATGGTCATTAATTAAACAGAATTAGCAGATACCTATAAGTTATTAACGACTTTATATTGTTCACAATTTTTAAACAAAAAAAAAAAACGCTCGTTCTTTTTTAAAGTAAATTTTGTTGCCTATTTTGAGGCGTTTTCATTTAACAATATGAGAAATTGTATTTAAGAATGTTGAATTTACTTAAGCTGCCAGGATGTAGTTTTCGGAGTTTCATACATAAAGTGCTAAAACATAAATCTCTTGATTTTTTCACATCTGTACGTCCGGCCGGGTTGTGTCTGTCACAGCCCTCTATCTCTGCATTGATAATCGGTAGACTCTTGCATAGAAAGTGTATTATTGCCGCTGAAACAACAAATACTAAAAAGTAAAGGGTTTTCCTTTGATTAGTTTTTTTCGGACTGTGATGGGCAGGTATCCTAATTGTAACGTCATTTTCACAAAGCCTTATTATAAAACTTACCCAAAAGTATGTTTTACTATGTACGCTGCAACAAGTTAAAGAAATAAAACCCTTTGTGTATGAGCAAACTCACACTTGGCGGATTTGCTTGATTAAAATATTTTATTCGCTTAACTTATAAATGTTCTACAGACTCTCCTTGCTAGATTTATCGAAATTTGTATTACATCCATAATTTTAATTTAATTATTATTGTATTTTTCAAAACAGCGCCCGCTATGGCCATTGGCATAAAGACAAGACCCAAGCCCAAGTTAAAAATGTACCACGTTTAATTGTTTTCATTACTGGTGGCGTTTGTATGTCCGAAATGCGTTGTGCGTACGAGGTAACAAATGCTGTTAAAAATTGGGAAGTTATTGTGGGCTCATCACATATCTTGACACCAGAGAATTTCTTAAGTGATTTGGGTGCTCTTTCAAAGGAAGACTAGAAGTGTGTCAAATCAAACGAAACAACTGAAGAAAATGCAGAAAACAATGCTTAACAATAAAACAGTATAATTTAAATAGAAATAAAAAAATAAAAATATTTATTTATGGACATAAAAGTAATAAAAAAGTAAAGCCTAGACAACCGCATTAAAGTGTAGTGAATAACAAGATATGTTTAAACAAGAATAACAATTATTGAATAATAGTGGACATAACAAAGAGAAAATAAAAATAAAATAATCAACATGAAACACCTTTTCTTATTAAAAATTATACAATTTGTGCAATTCCCAATTTTTTACATTCTTTAGAAAACAAAAATTAAAATTCAATTGAAATTTAAATTGTTATTTAATTTAAAAAAAAATGTGAGTACATCATTTCTAATTTAAAAAAAAATTAAATCTAAATTAAGAATTATTTTAACTAAATAAGTAAAAATTATTTGTCTCTATTTGTTTTAATATCTGCTGCTAAAATGTCTCCTACCACTTAAAGAAATAGAACAAGTTTTTAATAGTGTTAAAACTTTAAACAAAAGTTTAAAAATTTAGAACGTTTGTCAAGTAAATTAAAAATAATAAAAGTTTGAAATAGAAAGTTTTCAATTAAATACTTTTGATTAAATAATTACTCTCTAAAAAAATATTAAGAAACGGTGTTATTTGTAGTATCGTTTAACTTTACACTCTATATACAGATATAAACAATTAATCGTTCCATTAATTTAAATATATATATTTATAAACTAACACTTAAAAAACAACAACAACTAAATCCAATAAACACAATAATTATATAAACTTTCTCTTCTCTTTAAAAAGGAAAAAATAATAATTAAATAAAAAAAAGTCTATGAAAAGCCTAAGAAATAGAAAGCCACACATCAAACATATTGGAAACGAGACACACATTTACCTAAAATCATAGAAATTATAATGGAAAATCATACAAAATATTTAAATGTAGTTTACTAAAGCGAATTTAAAATTCTTCAATTTTAAATAATCAAAACACATGTTATAACAGAAATACAAATCATTTATTTAAAACAGCATTCACTAAAAATAAAAAAAAGTGGTAAACAAGAACCTTGACAAAAGACCCTACCAAAATCTAAAATTTTATTGAAAATCATTAAAACTTTAAAATATTTAATTTATAAATTTTTAAACAATTCCGTGTCAGCTCAATTTCACTTAAATATAAAAACAAGGGAACATTTTTACACTAAAAAAGTTACAAGTTTTTATTTAATAAATTCATAATTAATGTAATGCAAGTTTAACAAAAGTGTTATATGAACCTTAAAAAACAAGGGTTACGGTATTTTGATTTAAAATAATGGTTTAAAAGTTACAAACTGTTATACAGACACATATATAAAACTGTTATAATCGAATTTTTTTACATCAACACTGTTTGTGTATAAAATTTTTTAGAAAAAGATGGAAATAACTTTATTTTAAGAAAAAAACTGTTATACAACACAAAGAAAAACTGTTATACAACACTAGAAAAAACTGTTATACAACACATACTTTTAAAATATTTAATAACTTTTAACAAAAACCAAAAATTTATTCAACAAATTCAAAATTGTACAGGCATGTTCTAAATTCCACACGATATTTTCACTTTGTATTTTTCAAGGCTTTATTTTTGTAAAAAATAATTTTATAGCAACAATGCTTTGGAATATATATAAAGTAAAAATTTGATGTGGTATTAAAAACATGCGTGCT
Source organism: Cistogaster globosa (assembly GCA_937654795.1). Classification (NCBI taxonomy): domain Eukaryota; kingdom Metazoa; phylum Arthropoda; class Insecta; order Diptera; family Tachinidae; genus Cistogaster; species Cistogaster globosa. The sequence continues at coordinate 8,419,696 of OW569406.1, forward strand.
ATTTATTGCCTGTTTCTATATTAAAAACTAAACATTCGTTTGGAAAATATATGTACATATTTCCTCTTAAAACTTAAGAGATAAAAAAACTGTTATACAGAAAATTTTAAAAAGCTTTTATTTATAAAATTGAATACATTAATCAATGAAATTTTAAGACGTTACACAGCTGTTAAGTAGTGTTAATAAGTAGTATAACAGTTTTGGGAAAAAATGAAAATAATTATTTCAAATGGCATTATCATGTTTTAAAATTCCAACTTCAAAGAACTGCAAACTGCGTTGACTGTATAACAATTAAAAACAAACAAGTAATCAAATATTTGTAATATCTAGGAGGGACTTAAAACTGTTATACAAGGTTTAAAATAATTTTAAAAAATTTAATTATCAGCTTTAGGGGAATTAAAAATTTTAATATTAATGTGTTATACAAGAACTTTATTACACTATTTAAATAGCTCTTGCTGCTCTGTATTGCACTAGTTTTTAAAACGTTCGAAATATTGAAAAAATGATGATGAAATTTATAACAAAAATGATTTGAAAACTTCGAACGTTTTAAATTCGAATGAAGCACAGGGGGCAAATTACGGCATTCGATATCGATATCGAACTAAATTTACATTTAAATTCTATAGAAATTTCGATCGATATCGAATGCAGTAATTTGTTCCCAGAGCAGGTGCAAAATGAGTGATATTAGATTTTGTATTAAACCCTTTTAATTTTGTAATAAGATACAAAGACTTCAATTTAATATTTTTTTAAAATTTGAAATGTTATTTCAAACCCAGATCATTTGCTGAAGCTTTAGCTGTTTGTTTGAAAAGGCCACACATTCAAGAAAAATGTAAAAAATTGTTATAACCCTTTTTGTAAACTGTTTCATTATTACTTTCATGTTAATTTTTTGATTACTAATTAAAAAAAATATATATATAAATATAACAGTTATCAAAACTGTTATACAAGAAAAATTTTATCTTATTGATTTTTTGGGGAAAATATCCAAAAAGATGTATTAAAAAATTAAAAAAAAAAATAATTTTAAAAATATATTCCAAAATTTGGGGGAGGATTTAAAATTTTAATGAAAAAAAAAAACAAATCAATAAATTTTAAATTCTATGCGAAATATTGAAATTTCAAAGTCCTTAAGAAAACTACATAAATTTATATTTGAACTCCGAAGTAGTCAAAACTTTCAAATATTTCAAACAACAATTTACACTTTTTTTAGATTATTAAAAATAAAAAATAAACTGTCTTAACTCCGGAACAGTTAAAATTTGTTATAATTAGCAAAAAGAAAAATTCAGTACGCTCTAATTGAAATGAAAATTAAAAAAAAAAATTCAAAATTGCTTTGCAAATAATTTTTTTCACAACACTTTGTTTTTTTTACCAACAAACATATATAAAATACAAAAACAAAAATAGAATAATTAACAACAAACACATAAATACGTGTTATTTATTATTTAATGTTAAACAAAAAATATTAATAATAAACTGCAACAAGTTAATAAAAATATTTAAATAAAGAAATTTTTCAACTTAATCAACAATTATTTCATTGAATATGTTTAAACAAAAAAAAAACATTTATTATAAACACTTAATTATACTTAAAAATATTTATATTCATAATATTCAATAGCAACAAAAAGATTTATAATTTTAGAAATACACGCAAATTGCAAGCTATTTAATTAATTTATTAAAATTATTAGAAAAAAGAAATATATTTTTGTGTTTGAACAGAACTATAAAAAAAAAACCTGTGACCAAAACGAAATTAAAGAAAATGAAAGCATTATTTTGTTTCGAATATAAGAGAGAAAACTTTTCAACATTTTATAGGTTAGAAAGTTTAATAAAAGTTTTGTATCAAAAAAGAGGACTTAAAGAAAGCTATAGATATCGTTTATGTTAACGTAAATCTAGCGAAATAATTTATGTGAAAAATAAAATTTTCCGAAAAAAGCTAAAGTTTTTTTTAAATCTTGTAGCCCTTAAAAATTTTCTCTAACTGGTTGAATTTTAATGTCATTAGAATTTAATTTAAAGGTCGTGTTTTAAAAGTTAGGCTTCGCTTTATATTCTAAAAAGTTTTATTAGAGCAAATTTTTTTTAAACAAGAGAAGGAAATTAAGAATTAATTTTTAAAAATTTAACAATTAAGATTAAAGATATGGTTAACACCAGGTTTGGGAAGAAAAGCTGTACATTAACTTACCTGTATCCACTCAACTGTTAAACTTCATGTGTAAAAAAATATTAGAAATTATTTTTTTAACACATTTGAGACCCTGGGAAAGGGGTAAAAATTATTAACTAATCAGTCACACTTTTTTAACTTTAGCTTGACCAGAAAAAGTTTTTGAAAAAAAAAAATTCTCTTTTTTGAAAGATATTAGACTCTCTTACACATTTAGATCTCTCTTAAGAGATTTTTAACAAAAAAAAAAAAAAAAAAAAAAAATACATTTTTTTTATTATTTAATTTCATTAAATTTTCACTTTGTATTTGAAACTTAAAACAGCATTCGTTTTCAAGTATAAAAAAAAATTTTTATTTGCCGGAAACTAAATTGATAACAATTAAGCAGAAAAAGTATTAGAAAACTATTTAAAAAGCAATTAAATTAAAAGCAAATTAACTAAAACTTAAAAAAAATTTTTTGCAATATACTCCAGTATTGAAACAAAATCTAGTTAAATTCTTAAAACAAACTTTTTGATGTTACAAACAAAACAACAACAACAAAAACACTATTGGAAATAAAAGGTAGTTTTAAACAAAATTAAATTTTTCGTTACCAAAAAAAAATTTATAATAAAAACAGTTAAAATGAAAATAGAAATTAAATTAAATATTTAAAAAAAAGAAAATAATTCTCAAATAGTAAAAAGAAATAAAATGGTGAAATTTTAGCGAAAAACTGCATAATTTGAAATTACACTCAGAGAAAGAAAACTACAACAAAAAATATTTTAAGTGAATTTAAAGTTAAAAAAAAATTTAATAAAAATGGCAAAAATTTGAAAGGCAGAATTTATAGTCGGTTAAATGAAAGTCTAAAAACTATTAAATAATTTAAGTAACAGCAACTTTTAAAGTTCTAAAAATGAAAAGTTATTAAAAGTAACGGATAATGTTTGATGTGATGCCACTAGGCTGAAAAGCCTACATAAAAAAGCTAAAAATATAATAACTTGAACATCTTAAAGCTAATTTAAATCCAGAGATTTTTACATCACTCTTATGCTGTCAAGAACAAAAGGAGTTACACAGATTGAAAAACTTAAAAAAGTCCAACATTAAGGAAACTTAAGATCAACTAAGCTGGTCAATCAATCATGGCAAATTCCAAAAAAAGTCGGCCATTTTATTAAAAACCAGAAAAAATTTTTTAACAAGACACCAGGTTTTTTTAAGGAGAGAAGACAGCTTGAGGGATTTAAAAAAAAAAACAAAAATTAAAAGAGGTTTAACGCTGAGGATTTTATACTCTTTTTCAAACTCTCTTTCTCTGTCTTTATGTAGAGTGGTTTTACCCAGTTAAGTGTAGCTCCACAAAAAGAGAGTTTACAAACATTAGAAGCAAATTAAAATTTCTAAAGGAAAAATATTATTTCACTAGTGTTTTAGCAATGTGTTTTTTCGAAAATAACCAGCAGGAATGCAGCTGTTAAAAAAAAAAGTCCAAAAGACAGCAAGAGCTTTTGATGCAAGCAACAGCTAAACTAAGACTCTTTAAAGCTAAACGCTATAGAACACAAATCTTTAATTAGCTCACGCTTAAGCACTTAAAACTTTCGAATTATGTAGTTGAATTTTATGCTAAAAAAAAGAAAATTATACTTAAAAATAATTATACTTACTTTACAAAGAAAAAAAAAATTATACTTAAACAAAACTTATAATTATACTCAACTTAAAAAATAGAAAATAGAAAAAAGCATACTTATTTAAAAACAATTAAACACCAGTTAATCTACATTTATTAAAAAATATAAACATAAGCACTTTAAAAATAAAATTATAACAATTATCTAAATAAATTATTTATTATAACATTAAATATAACATTAATGGATGAATTATACAATTGAAATGGAACCTTGTTAAATATCAAAAACTACATTAACAATGTATTATTATTAAGCACTTTAAATGAAAAAAACTTTTATATTTAAAATAATTATTAATAATATTAATTAAACATTGGGCAATTTAAATGAAATATTATTGAGTACTTATTAACGCTTTAATTATAAGATTAACAAACAAACAAATAAACAATTTGTTAAAAATCTTAAAATTTTCTTAAAATATTTTAAAAGAAATTTTTAAGATTTAAAAATCAACAATTAAAATTTACCAAACAAGACAACGTTATCTTAGAAAATAACTTATATATTGGTCCACATTTATATTATATAAAAAAATTATCACATACAATATAAAATTATAATAAAATTTAAAAAAAGTAGTCTTTTTAGCATACAAACAAACATCTTTTAATGTTAAACAATATTTTCAAAAATAAATATTTCAAATATTATAAAATCTTACAAAAGACATTTAAAAAATTTGTAGTTTGTAAGTTTCAACAAAAAAAAAAAATAGTAATAAAAATATTTAAGATGTTTTGAAACATTCTATAAATAAATTAAGAAATTAATAGTTTGTAGATAAAAATGCCAAAGAGAAAAAATTAATTAAAAGATATAAAGATAGAACAGCAATAATCTTAACTTTAATAATACTCTCTGAGCAAGACATAATAACTCTGTAACATAACTCTCGAATTTTTTTTTCATGAACTTTGTAAAGTTCTTTTAAAAGTTACACGTCTCGAATTCTGAGAAAATTTATTTAACCTTAACATAACATTTGGATTCAATCACATATATATGTTAAGGAAGATAGTTTTACAGTAATAACAACAATAAATAGCATTATTTTCTAATGTGTTATTTACCACAAAGAATTTGTTGATGCTGAATTTTTTGTTTAACGTAACACAATTATCAGTTCTAATTTTAATGCTTCTGAAACCTAGTGGCCTCTATCAGTGAAAGACCCTTAAGCTAAAAAAGCTTATATTTAGAACACTCTATAAAAAGTAATCAGATCAGATGGCCTAAGTTTTTGAAAGCCATTAATTTTCACTAGTAAATTTTGATATAAGAAATTTGCCCTCAAATTCGAGAATTGTTATGTAAAAACAGAAACATGTGTAAACTTACCCAGCTTTAAAGCTGATCTACACTCAAAAAAAAAAAAAAAAAAAAAAAAACAACTTAAAGCTCTTTGGAAATAAACCATACAGTCTATGAAAACTTAAAAATCAAAGAATTTTATTAAAAATTCTTAAAAGTCATCAAATAAAAATTTATTTAAAATCTCTTATACTTGAAAAGTTATTAATATCAACTCTTATACACACACTACTTAAAATTAAATAGAAAACAAATCTTTATTACTTTTCAACATGATATTGAAAATTAGAAAACAAAATAAAAATATATTAAAAAAATTAAAATCGTAAAGAAAATAAATTTTTTAAAACAAATACTAAAAATTAATTAATATCAATCAAGAGTTAGGTATTAAACAAAAAAATATTAATTAATTAATTTATATTAAAAAACATCAAAACTAAACTGTTATAAAACTCTTATATTTGCAAACGAAATAAATAAAAATCGTAATATTATTTCAGAAAATATTAATCACACTCTGTTAAAAAAAAAAAAATTTAAGGCAAAACTAATAAACTTATTATGTTTTCTGTATTAAAAATAAAAAGTAAAATAAATATTTCTAAAAATATAAGTAAATTTTTATATAAAATATTAGATAACTAATAAAGCAATATTAAAAATTATTACTTATATAAAACTCTTATAACACCCTTTATTTAAATCAAATTGATCATTTTTATGGAAAATCTTAAATATGTTTTGAACTTTGGCCAAAATATAATTTGTGTTAAAAAAAAAAAAAAAACGTAACTCTTATGCTTAAAAAATATTGATTTATTTTTCTACTATTGTTTAAATAACTGCAGGAAATTAAAAAAAATATTTTATATTGGCATAAATACCAAAAAAAAACTGTTATAAACTGTTATAAAACTGTTATAAAACTGTTATACTTTAAATAAAGAACTTAAATTGCCTTTAAAGTTGTAATATCTCTTCTATGTATATTTTTTGCCGCTTCTCTTATACTTTTAAAAAAATATTGAAATATATTTTTTTAATTAAATATTTGGATTCTTTAAAAAATGTTTTATATAAAATTTAAAAATTTTTTATAACATACTAAAGAAATTTAGCTAAAATAAATTTTGTTTTTATTATTTAAAAAAATCTCTTATACTGCATTGTAATTAAATCCATAAAAATTTTACTAATATCGATGTTCAGTTTTATAAAATACTGCTTTTATACTTCTAAAAAAAACTGTTCTATGGTTCTCTCATACACAAATAAGAGTTAATTCTTTTATATTGTTGTTAAATATTTTGAATATTAATGAATAAGTATAAATTAAAAGTATTCATATTTTAAATTGATTTTTCTAAATCTTAATCTTAAATTAGTACCAATTTAAAAAAAAAATTTCTTATAAAACTTCTAACAAATCAAAAGAAAAAACAGCTGTTATACTCGTTCAAGAATAAATAGTTAAAAAGTTTCGTTAAGAATAAAAAATCGCTTCACAAAATAAAATTACAAACTGGTATATTCACGAAAATATATTCATTTAGGGAAATTTAAAAGATTTTATTGAAATCTTTAAACTTTCCTCAGTTGCCCTCAGGCAAGCGACAGCAAGTATAGTTAAGTCATAAAATATAATCTTTATACTAATCTAAATAATTTAATTAAATAATAAAATTTTTTCAAATAACATATTAATCAATTGAATCATTTATAGAAAAATATCAAACAAATAAAAATCAAATTTTAGGCTCTTTCCAAATAAAGTTAGATAAAGTTAGATAAAACTTAAATTAAAATAATGATAAGTCAGTCTAAAAAAAATTAAATAAAATATTTACAACGAAATTAAGAAACAACATAATTATAAAAACATTAAAATAACATTTCAAATTTAAAAACTTATTCATTTATATCTAAAAGTTAAACTAAATATTAAATAGATTAAAGAAAAAAAAAAAAAAAAAACATGAAGACCAAAAAACCCAGGTATAAAAAAGGAGTAAAATAAATAAACTCATTTAATTAATAACTTGATAAAAATAAAAGTATATTAACCTTTATCTTAACAATCATATATTAATATATTCAGATAATGTTATGAAAAAATTATTATAAAAAAGCTTACGAGAATTATAAACAGCTTAGAGTTATAAACAGACTATGCAATATAAAACAATATGTAACCGCAAAACAAACGAACTCAGCTTTAACAATTTAATAGCAAAAGGCCATATTAAACAATATTCTCTATTGATATCTTTAATTTATTACTTACTTTTTATACTTAATGAGAGTTATTAATGAACATAAAATCTACAGCAAAGCAGTATTTTATAATCTTTAACTTTTTTCGAAGAAAAAAAATTTCCCTCTAAAAATTGTTAGAATAAAAATTTAAGAGCTATTTATACTAAAACTTTTTAATTCCTTTTTATAAGAAACATTTAAAATATTCCTCTTAAATTTGAAATAACATTTCAAAAGCTTTCTTGCTTTAAATAAAAGCTTTTAAAGGTTTTATTGATTTTTTTTTCATAATGTGCATGATTTAACATGTCATATACTTCAATTGAATTTAAAAACTTTTGCCTTTGGCTAGTAAATCAATCTCTTAAATTTTAATATTTTATTAAACAGTTATTGTTTATAACTTTAAAAAAAAATCTTTTTAACCTTACTTTTCTTAATAAATTTCCAATAAAATTTTTAAAATCATTTAACACAAAAAGTGTATTCTATTTTTAATTACAGTGCATTTGATATTTGTTAACCTAAAAAAAACTATGTAACTAAATATACTGTTAATTGTTAAACAGAACACGTTTAAAATTATAACCTCACTTTTTTAACAAACCTTAAATTTTCTCAAAACTAATTAAGTTAAAAAGAAAAATGTATAATTTATGCTATTTTATAACTAAAAAAAGTATATATGAATAATTATACTTTCTATAGATTAATTTCAGTTAAGGCATAAATATTCTAACCTCACTTTTATTAAATTTTTTTTATTATATATTTTTTATATTGTCTATTTATTATATGTAGAAATTTGTAGTATTTGAGACAACAACAACAACAATGTATTGTTTATTTTTTAAATTCAAAAATTAATTTTAAAAATTAATAATAAAAAAGAAAAAAAATAATTTGAGGTTCCGCATGCATACTAAACAATTTGGGATCGGCTTTAAAAAGTGAAGAAAACAAGGATTTATTTAATTGCCATACAGCAGTTATTTAACTATTCCTTAAATGCAAGCCCAGCTCTGGTTGAATAAAAGCTCTAGCGAGACCACAAACTGTACAGAGCGGAAAAGGTTATAAAATGGAATGAAGTATCACGGCAGAACATAATCCTTACTTGTGCCTGTACAAGTTAGAAAAACTGGAATACACTGAGAGAAAAATTTGCATGATTGAGCCAACGAAACTACAGAACAAATAATCCCCTAAACATCAGCTTGACGGAATGCCTAAGAGCTAGTTCTTGGATAACACTGAACGGAATTAAAGTCACAAACTTTAGTTTTTGAAAACAACACTTTTAATAAAAATTTTCAATAATCTTCTTTAGGCTAAAGTTCATAATTTATTTAAGATTTATTTTATTATAACAATATTTTTTCTTCAATATATAGCAATAATTAATGAAACTTTGTAACAACACTTTATTAACAAATTATTATTAAAAAAAAACAACTTCATTTTAAGGAACTAAATAGTTAAAACGATAAAAAAAATTAAACAAAAACACATATTTAACAATTCCCTCAACTCTTTTGTAAGAGTGACCATGTTTTCTTTAGCAAAAAAAAATCTTAAAAAATTATATCAATGAATTAAAAAAAACCTTTCCGAAAGCTTTAAATAAATAAAAGTGAAAAAGCTATTTCTTTTACAAATCCGAACAAAGAAGTTGAGGATCTTTATTCGGGTTTTTAATAGAAACTCTTCAATTTAATCCTTCTTTCTCAAACACTTTTTTAAAAAATATTTATAAGCACATTATGAATTAAAATAAAAAATAAAAAAATATAATTATAGATTTAAGAGCAACAATTATTAGAAAAAAAAAAATCCGAACAATTTCTAATAAACCGAACATTTATTGCTTACAAAACATTGAAACTTTAACTTAAAATAATATTTAAAAATAAATTAATTAAATTAAGTTCAATTTATATTAAGAACTAAACAATTATAAAATTATACAATTATTTTCAAAATATTTACTTACAAAAAAAAAATGTATAATCAAACAAATTTAAATAAATTATTAAAACACATTATTTATGAAATTTATTTATAATAAAAGAAAAAAAAACTTTAAGCGTTTTCAAAAAATTAAAATTTAATACAAAATAAACCAAAATATAAGCATACAACAATTTAACAAAAACAATAAATTTTATTAAAAATAAAAACAAAAACAGTCATATTATTCCAAAACATTGATTACATAACCACAAAAACAGATTAAATAATCAAGAAATAAACATGAAACTGAAATAAAACATATAAAAAAGGTTGAAAAAGCAAATTGTTGTAAAAAAGAATAAAGCAAAATTTTTTTCATTCTAACCAAACTTTTTCAAAAATAATAATAAATTTTTAAATTTAAAGAATTCATTTTCCAATTTAATAAAATTTAACTGTTACGGAGTTATATAAAATAAAAAAGAAAATTAAAAAACAGTAAATTGTTGTTTATAAAAAATCCAACAAAGCTTTTTTCATTCTAACCCTACTTTTTTATAAAAAAAATAATTTTTCAATTTATCAAAAATTAACTTTTAAAAGTTAAATAAAAATAAACGATGTGAAAATAAATATATAAAGCAAATTGTTGTTTAATTATAAACCAAAGAAAACGATTTTAAACCAAAATAAAAATTATAACCCATTTTTTTCATTTTAACCCCACTAAAATAAAAAAGATTTTCAGATTATTTAAGGAAATTTCAAAGATAAGAAGCAACATAAAACATTTTGAGCAAATCTCTAAACACATATAAATAAATAAAGTTGAGGTTATTAAATAGAAGAAACAAAATTTTTTTTCATTTTAACCTCACTTTTACAAGAAATTTTAAATTCAAAGATATTTAACAAATATAAAGAAAATATATAAATTTTAAACTTAAAATATTAATGAGAAAGTAAGTCAAAGTGCACTCAAATCAAATGAAAATCGATAAATAAAATCAAGCCAAAATTATTAAAAAAAAATTAATGAAAAACATTTCAAAACCAAAAACCTGCTTCATTTATTTAAATAAATGAAGCTTTCTAAATTCACTTTTCATAAAAGTAATAAATTTTAAGAAGTATTTAAACAAAAAGAATATTTTTTTTAACTAAACAGCTGAGCTTTAAATTGGATTCTCACTAATTTTCAAAAAAGAAGAAGGAAATTTTGTAAACTTCCAAATCTTCGATATTTTTAAATACCAAATTTTAAAAAAAAATAATTTTAAAATTAAAATTCTCAGTTTGCAGTTCTGTTTATTTATTTTTCACTTAAAATGTCAATTTATTTTTAAAAGTTTTGTAATTTAACGCAAATAATTTTAATTAAGTATGATAATTTTTTTAAAAAATTTGATCCAACTTTTTTGAAAATAATATTTTTTTTTTTAAAAAAGGTCCGTCTTTTAAAAAAATATCAATGAAAAATTCTTTTTTGAAAATGATAAAACGGCCTTTAAATCCGGTATATTTTTTTAAAAGGAGGTACTTTTGAGACAAGGCACTTTTAATAAAAATAAATAAAAGGTTATTTTTATTAAAGATATTTTTTTAGATCAGTTACTTGGTAAAAATAAAGGTACTTTTTTTAAAAACTTACATTTAAGAATATATTTCTTGGAGAAAAGGTTTATTTAAAAAGCAGTAGTTTGCTTGTTAAATTCAAACATTAAGACTTTCATAAACAAGTTTTTATAAAAGGGACTTTTTCACAAATTTCAACGAAAAGGATTTTTTGATAGAAGACATAGAACTTTTTAGAAAAAGTTCTTTAAAGAAAAAAGATCAATTATGCTTAGAAATGTACTTTTGTTAGAGGTAATTTTTAACAAAAGAACTGTTTAAAAAGTACTAAAAAAAGTACTTTTTTTAAACATTCTTTTTTAGTTTTTAATAATATACAAACTAAGGAAAAATATTAGAAATGATGAGTTTAATAAGAAGTTTTTTTTAGAAAAAGTACTTTTCATAAAAAATGTTTTTTTTTAACGTAATAAGTACTTTTTTAATTAAATTGTTAGAAAATTTCTTTTACAAAAGTATCTTTAAATAAAGTGCTTTTAAAAACATAACCGTTCTAAATAAAAAATTTTAAAAATTCTTTAAAAAAAATTTTGTAATAAAGCAGTTTTTTTTAAATTTACATTTTTGCTAAACTCAGTTATAGAAAAGAGTAAATTAATAAACTAAAAAAGTGCTAATAAAAGGTTAATTTTAAAACAGATTTTAATAAAAAAAACTTACATAAAAAACTTTCCTTTTAAAAGAGGTACCCTTATGTAAAGCCCTTTAAATTAATCACTTTCAAAAACAGGTACTTTTGAAAAAAGGGCATTTTTTAATAATTTTAAGTAATTAACTTTTTACTTAAGACATTTTTGTATATTTTTCTTTTTATAAAAAATTTTTAAAATCGATTCTTTTGAGAAAAAGTACCTTTTGGAAAATATTAACTTTTGGAAAAAGCACTTTTTTGGTATTTAAATCTTCTACTTTGCAAAGTATATTTTATAGAATAAAAATTAATAAAAAAGTTATTTTTCATAAAGGTTATTTTTTAACTTCTATACATTGAAAAGTTCTTTTTTATTAAGTACTTTATACAAGCTTTTTATTAAAGTACTTCTTTTAAAAAATTTTAATTTAAGAAATAATTCCTAAATAATGTTCCCTTGTATTTCCTTTACACTTTTACATCCAATAACATGTGTTTTATATGCTAAGAATTCTCGATTTGTTTAAAACAAATTTTTTTAAAAAACTTTAACTTAAACTTTAAATGAAAAAATTAAATATATTTTAGCATTATATAGCAATATTCCTTAATTAATTAAAATAAATATTTATAAAAAAATTAAATAGAAAAAAAATTCATTAAAGTTTTCATCAAATTTTTAAATAAATAAATCACATTTTCGGAAAACCCTCTACAACAAAAATTATGTGTTTTTAATCAAGAAAATAAAAGGATGTCTCGTTAGCCAGCGCACTTAACTTTGGTATCACGAAAACTGTTTCCATACTGCAAGTTTTAATACAAGAAAGAAAAAGCTTTTGAGAGAATAAAATTTTTTTTCTTCCTGCATATTTTTTACTTCTTTGGGTAAACTTTGTAACACTGAAGACACACGATCAAGTTTTCCTTTCAAGTTTTTTACACATACTGTTTGTTAAAATTCATTTAAATTAAGAGCTGTGACATAGGCAGCACGAAACTTGAAAGCAAAAAATTCTGGCGGCAAAATATTTGTAGCAACAAAAACGAAGAATAGTTCAATGGAATTGTGATCAGCTGTTTTCTTGAACGTAAATTGAAACACTCAACTTGAAAGAAAAATAGATATCAAGTTCGTTTTAATTTTTAAAAGTAAAACATGATGTTTGAAAAGTAAACAAAGGCAAATACAAAAAATAGTAACCCCAAAATTGTTGTTTAAAAGTTTTGTCCCAAAAAGGTAATAAAATAAAGTTCCCAAACATGTTAAAAATGTAAGAAAATACAAAATAATTTTGCTTTTGTTTTTGCTATGACCAATTGCATTTTCATTTTATTTGACATCCTGTTACGAGGGCTGCTATATATATTCTTGGCCTGGCAACACTGAGTGCTGCCAAGTGCAATCTGACATTTCCATTGGAAAGTTTGTCATTTTTAAGATTAATCGTACTCAAAACGTTTTGACGTACGACCATTATTTGTGTTGTTTACAGTGACTTGAAAAAATGAATATAGAAAAAAATGGAATTAATTCGTGAACATTTTCGTCCCATAATTTTTTACAATTTTCGACGTGGATTATTACGACAAGAGTGCACTGATGAACTTAAATCTTTGTATGGCGGTGAAGCACCATCCTATAGCACTGTGAAAAATTGGTATAATGAATTTATTCGTGGCCGAAGCTCGCTCAAAGACGAATTCCGTGCAGGTCGTCCAAAAACGGCTGTTGTGCCAGAGAACATTGATGCCGTGCGTGAACTCATAATTTAAGATCGACATGCGACATACCGAGCAATAGAGACATCCTTGGACATTTCTTCCACCAGAATACATTCGATACTGCATGAACACCTGGCCGTAAAAAAGGTTTGTTCTCGTTGCATCCCGCACAATTTGAAAGTCGCTCAAAAAAGGCTTGTGTCGATTGGTGTAAAGAAATGTTGCAAAAATACGATTGCGGTGCTTCAAAAGACGTTTATAAGATCGTCACAGGTGACGAATAATGGATCTATGCGTATGAGCCCAAAACGAAACAACAATCGACCGTGTGGGTCTTCAAAGACGAGAAAAATCCAACGAAAGTTGTTCGTGGAAGAAGCACTTCGAAGCAAATGGTCGTCTGTTTCTTCGGCAAAACTGGTCATGTGGCGACTGTTCCGCTTGAGCAACGTAGGACGGTCACTTCTGAGTGGTACACTACAATTTGTTTGCCTGAAGTCATCGGAAAAATTCAAAAAACCAACAAGACGAATCATTGTTCACCATGACAATGCGAGCTCTCGCACATCGGCTCAAACCAGAGCGTTTTTGACCGGCCAAAACATCGAATTAATGGGTCATCCGCCGTACAGCCCTGACTTGGCACCTAATGACTTCTTCTTGTTTCCGCACATCAAGAAAAAAATGCGCGGTCAACGATTTTCGTCGCCAGAAGAAGCTGTTGAAGTGTTTAAAAACCATGTTTTAGAGGTGTTTCAATCGGAGTGGAAAAAGTGCATCGACACTGGTTTGAGCGCATGCAAAAGTGTATAAATCATGCTGGAGAATACTTTGAAAAACAATAAAACCATTTTTGATTATAAATGTTCGCATTTTCACTATTAGGCCAGAAATATATAGAGCAGCCCTCGTATGGTATAGAAAGAATAAATTTTCTTTGAAAAGTACAGAGACCCATAACTCGGAAAATATGGGCGAGCAACAATTTTTTCACTAATTGTTTTTTTTTTCTTATTTTTTAATTCTCAATCGCTTATATATTTTTTTTTATTGGAGTTACTTCATTTATCCAAACGATATCAAAAATTAAAGGCAGGCGTGGTGTTAAACCCACTGCCTCAAGGGACATGGACCGATCATGCTGATTTTTAAAAGCACTTCTGATCGATTGGCGTATTTAAATTTACTCTAGCTCATCTAGTGCCCTGGCAAAGTTTATTTGAACACTAACACAGATGGTCATCGCTCAATCGACTTCGCTATGCAAAATTACAAACGGAATGACAAACTTAGTTACACCCTTTTCTCATTTTTTGTGGTGAGGGATGTAAAAATATACAGTACTTCAATTTTTTCTTTCAGTGACACTATTTAACTCCTCTGCTAAACACTTCCAAAAGTCTGCCATCCTGTCCTTCGAAATATTAATAAATCCACAAGCAATAAATCTGATCCCTTGCATCTTGTTGAGAAGAATGTCACTTTGAAATTTATTCATTGATTTTGCTCCAAAATTACATTTTATCAATCTAAAATTTCTAATTAGATGAAAAAAACGTAAATGATATATGAATTCTACTATCAAAATCAAAGTAAACAAAACTGAAAAAAATTAAACATTTGGCGCAAAAAGAAAAAATTCACGGTTGCAAAATCTGGTACATGAAAAAATTGAAGAGTCAATATTTATTTTTACAGTAAATGCTAGTTTTTTGTTCAATTTAAACGGCGCTGCCAGAGCTAAAATATATGATTTTCGATTGCGATTTATTTTTTCGTTTTTCCCTTTTCTTCTTTTATAAATTTGATCAATTTTTTTTACTGGCTGCTAAAACTGGAAAAAACTCGAGGGAAAAAAGTAGTAATTATAAATATATAAAGAGAAATTTAATGTAAATGAGCAAAATAGCTCCCTTGAAACTACTGTGATGCCACTTTTTTAAATTTTTATTCTCACGAAATTCATAATTGCTGGATTATTTTCTCTAGAAAATTGTTTCCGTGAGAAAATTCATGACTGGGCTATTAATTTTCAAGAAACGCGATACACACACCCTCTGACTTGCCGAAAGCTTACAAACAACTCGACTCAAATAGAATATAAAAGCGAATGTATTGTTTAGTCAGGGAAAAATCAACAAACAGCATGTTGCCTTATCTGACGGCACTTTGTTTGTATGCAAACAAGGGGGTCTAGATATATTTATCCAGCATCTTCACAAACACTATCAAAATGCTGGATGAAAAATTTTGATTTTTGTCATGCTGGATATCACATTTTGATATGTTAAATATATTTGTTCTTCAAGCACATACAAATTTAGCATTTGAGGAAAATTTTTAGTTGCGCGGTTGGCAAAAATGTCGAAAGAAACAAAGAAATATTAGAATTTATCGACGTTTATTGGTCATTGCCCAAACTTTGGAACGTAAGAAGTGCACAGTATAGTGATTGTTATATAAAAGATAAGCAAAATGGAAGTTTATTAGAATCCTATAAAAAAGTGACATTAGGAGAGAAATCTTTACATTTTGCGATACTGAAAACATTATGTTGATAGTACAAAGAAAAACTAAAAATAAATGCTTGACGAGTCATACAGCATGTGTACATCAAATCATGTAGCAAACGTATACGCTTTGACTTTAAAAATTTTGTTCGTGTCTAGACCGCTTAAATCGAAAAAAAGTAATTTCTTTAATTTCTATAAATATGTAAGAAAAAGAGTGTTTCTTAGCTTAAAGGAAAATGAAGAAGATCATCAAATAAATGAGGACTATTTTATTTTATTACTTACTTTTGCTTTTCGTTGCTTCAAAAATTATTTAGTTTTTATTTTGATTATTTTTATATTTCGTTTTTTTTTTTTATTACTTTTTTACTTATTTTTTTTTAATTTTATTTTTACAATTTGCAAATTAAATAAAGAAAAAATTATAGTCGTAAAACTTATACAAGGTATGTATGGTATTGTATTTTGTAATATATTATTGTAAACAAATACAAGTTTTATATGATTTATAACTTTAAGATAAATAATTTAATTTATATACAATAATACGAGTAGAGTTTGTACACAACTTTACATTAAATAATTATTAAATTAGAAGAACGAGACACTTAAAAGAGTTTTATATATAAACTATGAATATCCCTCTTAATTTTAGAGTGTTATAAAAGCTTATTTTTTTATTTGCTGAGTGATGTTTCTTTTTAGACTTTTTTATTTAGATTTTTTATGCTCTACATTTTCTTTAATATGATTGTAATTTTAACTTGACAAATGTGTAAGTTGATTTATTGTGTTTTCCAAAATGGGCCGGGCCAAAAAGATTTTGTGTTTATTAAAAATCAAATTTTTTTCAAGAAGTTGTGCTAAAACGCCAGAGTCGTCATGCAGTGTTAGCAAAATCTTCATTTTTTATAACTAAAACCTGCAGGTTGGACAGATTTTCCAAAAATAAAAATAGTCAAACTTAAAAAAACAAACATGTGGCACATTTTGGCGCCTTTTCCCTTTGAGCTTTCATTTACCATTTGTTATAAAAGTTTGGTTAAAATGTTTTATTGGAGACTAAAAAGTAAACATGAGCTACTACAAATAGGCTTGAGTCCATAAATCGTGTAGACTTAGTTCCAAAATTGAGATTTTACCCCCGTATGTTTTTCTAACGCAAAGCTTAATACGTATTTCAATAGACAACGATTGTTGCCGTATTATTATTTTTGATGATTTTTTTCTATTTGCTGGAACATAAGAAAACCGGTAAAGTGATATGTTGATCCAACAGCATAATGTCTTACAGCTGCAAATGAGTTGAGGTGAAGAAAATCTCACTTAAAGTGCAACGATTATTTATAAGGTCAGTTTATAACTATAAAATAATTATAAGTCAGTGGCATGCTGCAAAAAAAAATATCTGACAAAATAAAATTAATTTATAGAGAAAAAAAAGTTGATCCATTAAAACTCATTTGGTCTGAGCACAAAAAGACTGCAAGTGATGGAATTATAAAGAAAATGATACTTCCATTTACTGGTAAAAATTATGGAAGCCAATATTTTAGAAAAAGTGTACAGGTGTTTTATTATCCCCAGAGAGTTTGAAGGAGACAGCAAGAAAGTGAGTGAGTAACAATAAACAGAGATGACGGCATGAGACAAAATCAATCAGCCCAATTGTAAACAAAAATTTCGCGCAAGTTTTTTTACTGCTACTTTTTTTCTATCATAAATTTTCCCCTTTTTTTTTTGAATGCGGAAATTGGCAGCAAAAACGTGAGTGAGTGACAATAAACAGAGATGACCGCATGAGACAAAATCAATCAGACCAATTGTAAACAAAAATTCCGCGCAAGTTTTTTTTTTAATTTTTACTTTTTTTATTATAAAACTTTCCCCTTTTTATTGAATGCGGAAAATGAGAGCAAAAAAGTGAGTGAGTGACAATAAACAGAGATGACCGCATGAGACAAAATCAATCAGCCCAATTGTAAACAAAAATTCCGCGCAAGTTTTTTCATTTTTACTTTTTTTTTCTATCATAAATTTTTCCCCTTTTTTTGAATGCGGAAGATGACAGCAAGAAAGTGAGTAAGTAACAATAAACAGAGATGCATGAGACAAAATCAATCAGCCCAATTGTAAACAAAAATTCCGTGCAAGTTTTTTTCTCATTTTTACTTTTTTTTCTATCATAAATTTTTCCCCTTTTTATTGAATGGGGAAAATGAAAAAATTCGGGGGAAAAAAGTGGGTATTATGAATTATGACAACGAAATTAAATGTAAACAAGCAAAATAGCTCTCTTTAAATTACGGTGATGCCACTTTTTAATTGTTTTGTTTTAACGGAATTTAAAATTGGGAAAATCTTTTAATGAAAAAATTTTTTCCGTGGGAATATTCATGATTAGGCTGAATATCTTTCATAAGATCGCTAATTTCGCTATCGATGATAACCAGCGGACTCCCGGAATTTTCTTCTTCTTCAAGATTCAATATTAACAAAGGCAAAAGGGATGATTGAAGTGGTCCTCTCTAACCCACCTGAGATTAATCGACAAGCAAGACAGGAGACTTAATTGCATGAATTCAAAAGGTGAATAATAAACGTGAAACATTAAGTGGACTGAGTGATAATTAAAATCTTTTACGAAGAGAAATAAAACAATTTTTAATAGACGTAAATTTATTTGATTCTCTTTAGGAGAAAGAAGAGACAGGGATGGAACTCTCTACCTAATTTAAGAGACGAAATAAAACTCGCTGCTTTTTTGTTTAATTATTTCAAATTAAAATTGCTTTATAATATTATGCAGCTTTATAACTTATTATACTTTGGAGGTCAATGATTTTCCAGCATATAGACTCAACTTAGTCCTCTAACTATTTGGAAGAGTTTATAGCCTAATTTACATAACCCTACATTTTATACAACAAAATAAGAAGACACAGTCCACCCTAAATACGGGCGTTAGGCACGACGTAATTTAGCGTCTAGTTTTTACGCTGTAATGAGTAACTTAAAGAGCGCCAACGTTGTGAATTGTTCACTTATCTTATTTGCTAAAAACCACAAAATTAAAATAATTAAGAGAGATAAAATCGCGAAATTCACCTTAAAGTAGCTGTAATGTCATTACTGTTGGAAAAACTTTTGTATATACCACAAAAAAAAACAATAATAACACTTCTTTTGCAGCCAACTTCACTTTTTACGCGCAGTCAAAATTGGATTTTTCAATTGTCCAACGTTAGCGTCGCGCTATTTGGGTTGGTCTCATACATTTTGTATGGGCATGAGAATTTTTGACAGTTAAATAACGTCTTACGCTCGCATTTAGGGTGGTCTGACAGATGTGTTTGCAATCCACAAACAGTGGCTAGCTGTCTTATTTTGTTAATGTTTAAATAATTAATGGACAAATGCTATAGAGAAATCAATTATTCATGATTTTTATTGTTGAACATTAGAAATTGTAGTTGAAAAAAAAGGACTAAAGTCACTCATCTTGTAGTGCAAATAAGTTATGCTCATTTTGAAAAAAGCTTAGTTCTTAATAATAAATCAAGTATCTTAATCAATACACAAACTGTGAGCACCCTAATTTTAAAAAGTCTGTGAACACCTAAATATTAAGGTTTATTATAAGAGAAAAAATATTTTATATTTTTTTTTCTAATTTCATTTTGATACTGACAGTGTTAAAGGGGTTTTGTTTAAAAAAAAAAAAAGAATTAAAATATTAATATATTTAATTAAATATGTATGTTTATATGTATAAATGTATATGACTTATTTGTTTTACAAAGGACTTAAAAAACTATTACGATTATTTTCAATTATTTTAGTAAATAAAAAATTAAATATTTATTTCTGTTTTTGTTTTTTTTTTTTGTATTATTTTTTAGCTTAAAGCGCCTAACAAGTGTTTATTTTTTTTTAACGTTAGCGAATGTTTATACTTTTTTTTAAGTTAATTTTTTTTAATATTTTTAATTTATAAAATAATAATAAAATATATTTATAAAATTATATTAAACTTAAACTTAAATAAATTTGTTTGCTAACCATGATGGCTTGTGCGTAGGGTTGGTTGGTTGGTTGGTTTTTTTTTTCAACTAAATTTAAAAGGGTCGTCCATTCGTTGTATTACCGTAATAGTTTGGTCTTTCGGGTAGTTTTGGTGGTGCATTAGGCACAGGGCGACTAAATAGTTGTATTTTTTTTTAAGTTTGAGGAAGATAGAAAAAATAAACAAAAATATATTTAACAAAATTAAGAAAAAATTCAGAAAAATAGAGTTTAAAAAATATAAATATTTTTCTTAAGTTTTACATAAAAAAACCCACTCACCATTTGTTATTAAGAGATTTAAAAGCATTAAAAAAGAAGTGTTAATACAACTCTTTAAATATTTTATAATTTAAAAATTAGAAAAAATGTTTTAAAAGCTTTTTGCAAGTGCAACAGAAATGTTTTACAATGTTTGATATGAAATGAGATGGGAAATAATTTGTAATGAAATTAAAAATCATAAATGTGCTAATGGGATATAAACAAGCTAAATATGCATTAAATTTTATTTTACAACAGTTTTTAAACATAAATGAAAAAAAATGTATTCGTCCTCGTTTTTTTTAATTTAAAAAACAAAAAATTAAAACTTTTAAAAGTTAAAAAAAAAACATAAAAACTTTCAAAATAACCTCTTAAATCTGAAACTTTTTAAAATATCTAAAAAAAAGTACATTTAAAGATATTTTTAATTTATTTGAAAAAATTAAAATTTTAAAGAATTTTCACAGTATTTTTGTTAAACCACCCTTGACATCTTCAAACATGAATAAATAAAATATTAATATATTTATTTATAAAACAAGTAAGAAAGCTATATTCGGCTATGCCGAATCTTATGTACGCTTCACCATGTATTTAAATCTAGTTTAGGGTAGTAGCTCCTATCAAAAAAAAAAAACAAAAAAATATTGCGGTGGCAGAAATAAAAAATATGAAAAAAATCAAGAACGATATAAAATAGACTTGTGTAGTTCATAAACGAACTAGTTTATTTAAACGATTCCATCGATTGAACTAAGTAAACTAGCTCATACTTTGAGGTAAACCTAGTTCATTTTTGAACTATACTTTTTATTTGAACTACCAGACAAGATAAACTAGAATCCATGTTTTTTTTTCTTGTTGACTATTTCCGACATGAAATTAGTGCTGCCACGCATTTAATTTAACATTCGTTATGGCAATGCTACAGTATTGTTGCCATCATAGTTTAAAAAGAACATTTGAACTAAAAGAGCTTTGAACTAAAGAAAGCGTTTGAACTAGAAGTTGAAAGTTGAACTAAGAGAGATTTTGAACTAAAGAGAGCCTTTGAACTAAATTTTGAACTAGTTCATTTTCAAACTTTGAACTAAAAAGAGCGCTCACTAAGTTGAACTATATGGCACAGTCTAATATAAAATTTATATAAAAATGTTATGGGCTCTTAATGGGTTAAGAATTGAAAAAACATATATTGCGGTGACAAAGAATTAAAAAATATGAAAATAATTAAGTACGATATGAAATTTTGCATAAAAATGTTAAGGGCTCTTAATGGGTTAAGATTTTTTTAAATTAGTAGTTCTTGCATGATCCCTTTAAAAGCTTTAAATGACATCCATATTGACCATCTAATTTTTTTATAAAAATTTCAGAGGCCCGTAACTCGAAAAATAGGGGCGGGCGTCAATTTTTCCACTTGATGTTTTTTTCTTATTTCTTAATTCTTTATCGCTTCATATTTTTTTTATTGCAGTTATTTCACTGTTCCAAATGAAATGAAAAAATTAGAGGCAGGCGTGATGTTAAGCCCACTGCCTCTAGGGACATGGCCCGATCTTGCTGATTTTCAATAGACCCTCTTTCGGCTCTATGTCTGATCTCTAGCTCATCTGCCCTGGCAAAGTTAATTTCAACATTAACACGGACGGACATAAGAATTTAGAATATAAATATACTTTATGGTGTCGGAAATGGAGATTGTAGAAATTACAAACGGAATGACTTGAACGGAATGTGGTGAAGGGTATAAAAATTATGAAATGTTATATGAGTTAAAATTTTAAAGATTCTCGTTTTATTTTAAAATTAAAAAAATATTTTTTTATTTTACAAATTTAAAAATAAGCTTTTTTTTAAGTTTCACCTTTTTTTTCCTGTTTTCTAATGATGCCACTCAATGGTGTAGCGAAATATTGAGAACATAAGCATAAATTTTATACATAAAAATTTTTTTTGTACATTTTCACTCAAGTTATTTATTGGCTATTTGTAAAAAGCCTTCCCTTTATTAAAAAAAAAAAATAAATAAAATTTAATAAAAAAAAAATTCCCATAAATCACGTTTTTAATTAGATTTTTCTTAAATTTATGTTTTAAACTTATAATGGAAGAAAAGGAAAATCACAATATTGTATGGTCCTACGAACCTTTTAATTTTTGCTATTAAATATTGAATATTTTTGAAAAAATAAAAGTTAACAAAGAAATTTTCAAACGTATTTCTCATTTAAATATTTAATGCCCTCATTGAAGCACTTTTAGCGCACAACACCGTAACTTTCAAAAAGTATATTATGCACTACAGAAATACCGTTTATTAAAAAAAATAAAATAATAAAAAAACCATCTCAAACTTTAGTGAGAATTCCACATAATCTCAGATAGCAAAAACTTTGATAATAAAAAATTCAAATTGTTTAAAAATATATAAATTTTGTTAAACAAACATTAATACGTTCACATTGCAAGCGAAGAGCTGTACGAAATATTGCTATTTCAAGATTAAGGTTAACAATTCGAGAACAAGAAAAGAATAAAAAAATCTAAACTTGAACAATTTTATGGGGTCCTTCGGACTATAAAATTTTTTTTTAAATAATTTGGATGTGTTGTTAAGCATAATTAATATTTAAATAAAATGAGTAAAGAGCTATGAAAACCATGAGAATAAAAATGGAGCAATTAGGCATTAAAATAAAATAATTTAATGGTCCTACGAACAAACAATTGTTAAAAACATAATACTTGAACAAAACCCTTAACTGTTACAAACAAATGAAATATTTCATTACTAGGCATTCTAAACCATAAACAGCTCTTTTCAACGTCACTACTCATCATTTTTAAAGCAAAACTTTTTTAAAGAAACCAAAAAATTACTCTTCAATTTAAAATTACTTTTCAATTTAACTGTTAAATGTTTTATATTTCAGAATTTCTAACATCACAGAAGTTAATTTTTATAGAAGAATTTAAAAGCACGTGAGCGTTTCTTAAAATTGTTCGAATAAATTTTAAAATTGTTGCTTTTTCTAAATTATTGTGTTATAAATTAAAAAAAAGACAAATAATTTAATTTACATATCTAAGCATTATTAAAAAAAAAATTAAAAAAAAAATAAATAAAAAATCAACATGGTCCTACGAACCCTGAAAACTTTTATTTTTAATTAACAAAAAATTTGTTCTAAAAATGCTAAATGCTGCAACGAATAATTTCAATAATTTTTTTACTGCATTTCGTCTATAGAAATTTAAGAAAGTGAAAAGTAATTGTGAGAGCCACTAAATGCAAGTGATTTACTTTGTTAGTTTTGGTTCGTCTTTAATACCATAAAACAGGCAGTTAAATTTAAGAAATAATCAACATAAATCATAAATCAACATGGTCCTACGAACATTTAAATATTTAAATAAACTAAAAAAATTTGCTAAATAAAACGAATAATTGTTTACTGCATAAATTCAATGGGAATATAGGACAGTAACGAATAACTTAAGCAGACATAATAGAAACTAGAAGAAATTTGGGCGCTGTCTCAACTATAAAAGATTGCCTTGAGTAAATACTTTTGCTTCGCTATCATGGAACAGGCTTTACATAACTTATAAATCTACATGGTCCTTCGAACCTTTAAATATTAAAATAATTAAAAAGAAAACAATTTGCTAAATGAAACGAATAAATGTGATCTGTATTTATTTTATGGGAACATAGGAAGTAAGAAATAACTCTGATAACCATAAAGTAAACTGAAAGAATGTTGGACGCTTTCTCAAACGCAAATGAATGACTAGAATATATTCTATTGCTTTAGTTTTCTTCGCTATCAGGGAACAGGCTGTGTAAAGTTTTAGAAATTATTTAAATAATTTATAAATCTACATGGTCCTACGAACCTTTAAATATTTGAATAAATTTTTCAACAAAAAAATTTTGCTAAATAAAACAAATAATTGTTAAATGTTTTAATTTGATGGGAATATAGGAAAGCAAGGAATAACCTCAGCAGTTGTTTAGAAAACTGAAAAAAAGTTAAGCGCTGTCTCAAGTGCAAAATATTGCCTTGAATAAATACTTTTGCTTTAATTTGCTTCGCTGTCATGGAACAGGCTGTGTAAAGTTTTAGAAATTATTTAAACAAATTATAAATCTACATGGTCCTACGGACCTTCAAATATTTAAATATATTAAAAAAAGATTTTTTTTTTGCTAAATGAAACAAATAATTGTTAACTGCATTAATTCTGTGGGAATATAGAACAGTAAGGAATAACTCAGGACGCTTTCTTAAGTGCAAATGACTAGAATATAAATTTTTCTTTGCTGTCATGAAAAGGGAAATTATTTAAACAATTTATAAATCTACATGGTCCTGCGAACCTTTTAAACTAAATGATATGAAAAATGGTGCCATGAAGACTTATTAATTATTAGGGACGCTTTCTTAAGTGCAAAGGAATGACTAGCATATAAATTTTTCGTTGCTGTCATGGAAAGGGAAATTATTTAAGCAATTTATAAATCTTCATGGTCCTGCGAACCTTTTAAACAAAATGATATGAAAAGTGGTGCCATGAAGACTTATTAATTTTTGGGGAAATAACCCGTTTTGTGTTTTTTTAATAAAATATTTTTTTTTTGAATTTTTTATTTAACATTAGTAAGTTTTTATTTATTTATTTTCTGTTTCTTTATTGTATATATATTATTAATTAATGTATTTTGTTTTTTTTTTTTATTTATTTATATAATGCAATCATATGTATAATATTTATTCATATTTATTTATTTATATATATAGAATATAATATAGTGAAATTGGTGGAAAGATATAGAGATCATGGACCCTACCATGTTATTTATTTCATATATTTTATATAAATAATTTTTTCACAAGGAATTAATAACTTTTTTGTATGCTATTGCTTGATTTTCTTTTTTTATATTTTACAAATCTGCACCGATTTGTTTTTGCAACTAGAAATTTTCTCTGATTTGTTATTAAATACTATATAACATCATAAAATTATAATTTTTTATTCTTTGCTTGCGTTTCTAAGTCAATTATATTCCTTTAATTATTAGTAGCTTTCAAAAATAACTTTCTGATTTTTTGTTTAACTAGAAAATTAATTAACCTTTGTTTTATTAAAACTATTTTTATTCAAGTTGTTTCAATTATATCTATTAATTTGTAATTAATAATCAGCATCATAAAATCTTCAACAGCTATTTGTTAAGCTTAAGACATATTTTTTTTTTTTATTTAAATCAAGCCTGATCAAAGAGACGAAACTTATTTTAGATTTAATTATACATCGTAAAATATGCAGCGAATCGATTCTTTTTTTTTTTTTGTGGAGTTTTTTTTTATAAATTTCGCCTCTATATAAGAAGATTCTAAGGTTTTAGAGATTTGAAGGAATGTTTTTGTGAGTATTTGTTATAGTGGTAGTAATAATTTTACATTTATGTATTTGTATTTTTATAGCTTTGTTTAAAATATATTAATAATTACAACAACAGTAATTAACACTTTGTATTTAATTTTATTTTTAATATCATTTAACTTGGAACAGAAAGAGATCATATATTTTATTATTATTATTATTATTTTTTTTTTTTTTTTTACTCAACAAAATAAAAAAAGAAAAATATTTTAAATAAAATATCATTAAAAAATCTAAGAAAAATCAAACCAAATTAAAAAAACAAGCCTTAACCTCATATATTAAAGACGTAAAGAAATTATTGTGTTTTTACTGTTTGCATAAGCAAACAATTTTAAAACACTCGTAATATTTATGGTCCTGCGAACCACGAATCTTAGACTTGTATATAAATGTTACTAAGACTGTTTAAAAAACAAATACTTTAAATAAGGGATAGTACTGCGAACTGTATTCGCCACTTGAACATGTATTTTAAGTAGAAACTGGTTTTATACATTCTTTTATAAATCACAGTTTTTTTTTTTTATTATTTTGCACATGATTGTAAAAATATTTATGTAGCCTAAAAGAAATGCCTTGCTTTATAATTTAAAAACTTAAAAAAAAAATGAAATATTTGAAATGCATTTGGTCCTACGAACCACAAATGTTTAGCAAACTTCTTTCTTATGATCTGAATTTGTTTTCTAACATTTGTAGACCAAAAACTTTTTAACAGTTAAGCCTTTTATTGTTAAGTAATGTCTTGTTTTATAAGTTAAAGACTTTTGAAGAAATTAACGAAATATTCGAAATAAAAATGGTCTTACGAACCTACGTATATTTAGCAAACTTTTTATGATCTGAATTTGTTTTCTTAACAACATCAAAGAATGATTAACAGTTTTGCTTCTTTTTTAAAGAAATTAATGAAGTATTTGTAATGCAAATAGTCCTACTTTTAAAGAAATTTACGAAATATTCAAAATAAAAATGGTCCTACGAACCGCAAATCTTTAGCAATATTTTTATGATCTGAATTTGTATTCTTTACAAAATTTTTAGATCAAAGAATGCTTTTTTTTTGTTAAGAAATGTCTTGTTTTATAGAGACCTCTAAAGAAATTTACAAAATATTCGAAATAAAAATGGTCCTACGAACCTACGAATGTTTAGCAAACTTTTTATGATCTGAATTTGTTTTCTTAACAACATCGAAGAATGATTAACAGTTTTGCTTCTTTTTTAAAGAATTTTATGAAATATTTGTAATGCAAATAGTCCTACTTTTAAAGAAATTTACGAAATATTCAAAATAAAAATGGTCCTACGAACCGCAAATCTTTAGCAATATTCTTATGATCTGAATTTGTATTCTTTACAAAATTTTTAGATCAAAGAATGCTTGTTTTTTTTTTTTTTTTTGTTAAGAAATGTCTTCTTCTATAATATAGAGACCTTTAAAGAAATTTACGAAATATTCAAAATAAAAATGGTCCTACGAACCGCAAATGTTAAGTAAAATTCTTAGACTAAAATTTGTTTTCTTAACAACATTAAAGAATGATTAACAGTTTTGCTTTTTATTTAAGGAATTTATGAAATGCAAATGGTCCTACAAACCGCAAATATTTAGCAAAATAATTAAGACCTGAACTTGTTTTCTTTACAACATTTGTAAATCAAAGAATGCTTGTTTTTTGTTAATAAATGTATTTTTTATAGCTTATGGTCCTACGAGCCACATTATTCTGCAGTATGGGAATAATACGTATTAAATACAAATACAAAAAAATAACTGTTTTACAAGCTCTGCTTAAATAAAATAAATTTTAAAATAAAGTACTCGCAACATTAAAAATATTCAAATCTTTTTTTATTTTTGCAAACTAAGAAAAGAAGTTTTTATGTTGTAAATATATGACAAAAAAAAATATTTGAAATCTAGTCTTCAAAATCTCGAGGAAAAAGCTGTTAAAAATTTTAACATTTTAAAGTAAAAAATTCATAATCTATTTAAATTAATATAAAATACAAAAATTTATTTTTACAAATTATTTTGAAACAAAAATCAATTTTTAATTTGATTATATTTGATATAGAAATACTGAATTTTTTTGTCTTTTTTCTTGAAAATATCAAACAACAATTAACGATTCCTAATTTTTTTTTTTTTTTGGTTTAAATATGGTATACGAGTATTTAAAATATGAATTAAAATTGTTTAATGTTTCTTATTGATTTAATTTTAATTAATTATTTAATAAATTTTAATGATATTCGTTTTAAGAGACTACACAAAAACACAGTAGAGCAACAATGAAAATTTATTTCATTTATAATTTTTTAATATAATAATTGTTAGTTGTATTTCTTTTTTTTAATAAAATTTCCCTAATTTTTTTTATAAATATAAAATTGTGAAGTAATTTAAGGATTATTGGTTCCAAATAACTTTAAGTTGTTTTTTGAAATTTGCTAATTTCGAAAAATTTATATAAAAATTATTGTGTAAAAAGTAAAGAGAGAGGGAGAGGATAGTGTAGAAATAGTTTTGTCGTATTAACAGTCAAGTCTATTATAGACATAAATATGTAACTCTATGTCCCCACTAGCCATCAAATTGAACATGACATGAACATAACGCCGGCAGAACAACGGTATTAATTTGTCCATGTTCTTGTATGTGACGAGAACGTGTCGATGTTTATGTTCTGACTGACCATAATTTTCTGTTTGCCGTCAGGGTTGTTTCAATGTTTTTAACAAGAAAGAGAGTGTTTGCACTGCTGATCAAAGAAAAAAGTTCGGCCAACGATGGTTATACATAAACGAAACATAAACATTGAGAGTCTACATGAGCCGAATTCATGTGCGACATGATGTTCATACCAAGTTAATGGCTAGTGGAGACGCCGGGTAAGAGAATACCTACATTTTGTGATTAAGAGCCCACTTAGTCTTTCTGTAACTAAAGTGAGAACTTATTACCATGAAAAATATTATATTCATCCTGTTTTTGACAGTGTGAGCTGTTGTTATTTATGAAATTCATAACACAAAAATTCAATAAAATATTTTTGTAGAAAAAAGCTTTCTCTCTTTAGTTACAGAAGCGAATAAAATAGAGGCACAGAATAACTTAAAACAGGGGTTCTCATCAAATTCCTGCTCACGGACCCCTAGTAAACAAGTATTTTTTTTTCTCGGACCCCTCTGAAGACCAAGTTCAAAAAAAATTTTTTTTATTTTTTAAAACACTATTTTTTTGGCTCTTCATGCGAACCCCTTGGATGGTTGCTACGGACCCCCATTTGAGAACCGTTGACTTAAAAAAACAAATGATTCAAAAGCCTAGATCTCACAATGACTGGATGAAAATATCTAATAAGATTAAAGAATAAAACTCCATGCTAGAACGATTGTTGGGCGCTTAGAAAGCTCTTCTTCAGGACATGGCAACCTTAGATATTAACTCGCTAAATTGAAAATCGATTTAGAAGAAGTTTGTTGGCTGTACCTTAAAAAGGCCGAAAAGACAGTGTAACTTGCGTTAGAGTTCTCAGTCCTGATTGCCATTAGAATAAAGATCACGGGCAGCATGATAAGGGACCTTAGTCTTGTGCGGTAATTTATGATAAACAAGGAATCATGAATTTAAAATAAAGGCCGGTTAAGTGGGTTGGAAATTTGATTCTATTGGTAGTTCTTCTGGCTGTGGATTGTAAGGAGGCTGATGAAGGACCGACCCACTTTACAATATAAATACAGGTTGTTTTTTACCTCTTCACCAGAAAAGAAAGAAATAAAAACAAATCCGAACTTGAAAACAACCCTCAGAATAAGTTCAAAGAGGTTGGTATAAAAAACCCTGAAGTTTTTCGACAAGGGAAAATCATCAATAATGAAAGCTATAAAGCCTTAAAGACGCTGCAGGGGGAAGATGGAAATATAACAAGGTATTGTTTTTTTTTATTAATATGAAGCAGAGGACTGTATGAGTACCACTCCCGAGAGTAGAACATTTTTAACAAATTGAAGGAGCCAATCTTACTGACATAAAACCTAAAAAAAAAACAAATCTTTGAAAATGTAAAATGAAATCAACAAAAACCTGAAAGTATCAGAAACAACTTCTCCATTTAATGACAGCAAAATTTTTGAGACAACTCTACTACATCTTGAAATTAATTCCAAACATGGAAATTTGGGCCAATAAAAAAATCATGAAGAAGTAAAACTCATTTTCCAAAACAATTCCTATAAAAAAGTTACTTAAACTGATTGATTTCTACATTGTGACGATGTAAGCAGGATCGAATTTCAACTCCGAGTCCAAGATAGACGAAAGATTTTTAGCTGAAGTTTGCTCAGTTTAAATGAGAACGGGAAGAAAATAAACAAAAGCTAAGCTGAGCCAATTCGCCTAAAGGCCTAAACAGCTGCAACACCTAAAGAACAGACAAAGTAACAAAAAAAAAAAATAGAAACAGCAAATCGGGTTTTTCTCATGCCCGAGTATTTTTATCACAAAACACAGATCTAGAATCCATGACAGAGCACCAATCAAAAATATTCACCCAGCGTGAAAATGTAAATTTGGAGAGTTCGTTCTGCAACTGTTGTAGACGAGGAACCAAATTCACCACATGGAAGCTAATGGTTTTGCCTTAACACAGATCGGGATTGTATACCCGCCTAAGCTCTCACAAGGTCCAGAATACGTAAAAATGTGGGTTTGGAGAGGTCGAACCTCATTCCTGCATGCGGAGAGAATCCAAAATAAATCCCCTTTTACACCCACCCTGCGAAGGTAGTTCAGACGCTAGCACTAGACTAAACTGAGTTGTTTGAACACAGCGTGCAGATTACGCTGCTACAACAACAACAAAACAAATCGAGTAGCCGTTCCCACTACAGTAACACAGGGTATAACAAGTTGAGGGGCACTGTTTGGTGTGTTCCAAGATTTTTAGTAAGAAATTAATCTTAAATTCTATATCCTAGTCCAGGGGTTCTCATCACATTCCTGCTCACGGACCCCTAGTAAACTAATTTTTTTTTCGTGGACCCCTCTGAAGCCCAAGTTCAAAATAAAACTTTTATTATTTTTAAAAAAACACTGTTTTTTCGGTTCTTCGTTCGGACCCCTTGAATGGTTGCTACGGACCCCCATTTGAGAACCGTTGTCCTAGTCAAATCTTAAATCAAGTCAAAACACTAGTCTTGACTTAAGGTCACGGCCAGAGTACTAAGAAAAAATGTCTTTAGATTTTTTTTAAATCCTTTTCAAGTATTTTTCATATTTAAAGTTGTTTTAAAATAAGTGTGAATATTGCTGTTGTTGTTATTGTTATTAAATGAGTTTTTGTGTTTGCAAACAAATAAAAAAAATATTAAACAAAAATGAACAAAATAATAAAATAAAAATATTAACAAGAGAAAAGAAAATAAATAAATGTTTTGTGTGAATAAATAAAATGTTTGAAAAGAAAGCGAGAGAGTGAGAGAGAAAAACAAATGAAATGCAAATCAAACAAATGAAAATGAGTAAAATTATTTATGTTTAAAAAAAAAATAATAATGTTGATTATTTTATTATTAATTATTAGTTACACAAGCAAAAGTTATATTTTATAATTAAAATTATCTTAAATAGTTTTTATGCAAAATTACATTGAACATAGAAAAAATATCATGATTTTTGTTTTTATTTTTTTTCATTTTACTGTTCATAAATTGTGTCATAACAGTTTTAGACAAAGAGATTAGAGCGAGAGACAATGAAAATAATTTAGAAAAAAAAAAACATAAATTTTGAATTGTTTACTTGAAACGTTGGGCAAAAACATTTGATAATTCATTCATGGCAGCTTGGCCCACAGCCTGATTGACTTGACCACGCATACTTTCGGGTATATAACGATTAGCGCCAGTCTGTTGTGTTATGGCACCACCCACAGCTCCGGTAACACGTCTATGTTTTTTCATCAAATTTCAAATAGTTAATTCAAACAAGTTTGAATATTTGTTTTTTTTTAATGAAAACACAAAGCAAATTTTTGAAGTAATAAAACATGAAAAAAAATTTAAATATTGACAAAGAGTTAAAACAGCAGACAGGTTATGAATTTTTATTTTTAATATCGTAACGATTGAAACCCCTTTTTCCAAGTTAAATAAAAATTAATTTGATTTAAAAGGAATTTATTTTATTATTTTTTTTATAACAAAAAAAAAGGGTTGAATTATTCGAACAAACAAAAAATCACACAAAACATTTATTTGAGTAAAAACTTAAGAAATACAAAAAAAAAAAAAAAAAAACGATATAAAAACTTAATAAAAAATAAAGTGTGTTAAATGTCATATTAAGAAATCTTTCGCAATTTTAGATTTCAGTGAACGAGTCTAACAAAATTTACACATTTAAAAAAAAAAAAGCCAATAATTTATTATATCATTTCTTCCAAGAAGTTGACTTTAAACCCACCTCATGCTAACAATTCTCAGTTTTAATGGACCCAGATCTTTTTGTAGTTGAATGGTTACCAAGAAATATTGAAATCAGAAAGCTAGCAGCACACACTAAGAACATGATGTCACACTAACATTTAGGTTAGGTAGTCCACTTGGGTGGGTTCGAAAAACTGATACCATTACATTTTCTGCTTCTTTGATCGAGACAAAGATGCTTTAGAGCAGGCAGGACAGAGGCAAAGAAGATGTGTGAGAGTCGTCCAAAAAAATCTGGGAACAAAAACATGAAAGGATTTTTGTTGAATACCCTAAAAAGCAGGATAGAGGCAACACTTCATAACTTGACAATCCACACTCTATTGAACAAAATTCTCTCTCGGCCTGTGGAAAGTTCTTCAGTGCAATTTTTTTAAATTTTCGTATTTTCTTAATTTAGAAAATGGATCAATAAAAACAAAATCAGAGGAGAAGAGGCAGTGAGCTACCTGATTGTAAACAAAATCAAAAAGTGTTACCAGACAAATTAGCTATGAAAGGCCTTGAATGGATCAAAATAATAATCATCATCTCTTACAGGTTAAAAAAAATTATAGGTCAGCCAAAGGTAAATCAGCAGTTGAATTTAAAGAAATCATATTCCTTATTACGGATAGAAGTTTTCCCATTTACTCTTTTACTTTGAATTAGTCAGTCTTGTTGTTGCTGACTTAATTATTCAGTGGTTTTATTTATAAACCTCATATGTATGAAGTTTACACACCCATCAATATTAACATCTAGACTTTTATTAAATTGATTGAACTAAAAAAGGATAAAGACACTGTAAAGTGTCTTCTTTAAGGTTCCCCATTTTTCTTTTGGCCAGTGCTACAAATTTTATCGTTAAATTATTTAAAACTCCAGTGGCAACGCTATTCTTTATTTAACAGAATTAAACTGATTTAATTTTCTCTTTTTTTACTCTTTTTGTTTTGTTCGTTTGTTTGGTGCTTTAATAGAAATGTTATGGATAGAGCTCAATTCCAAATACAAAAGGTTACAAAACAAAAAATTTCTTGGAAATGAAACCACTTTAAAATTTTAATTTTTTTTTTTTAGGTTTTTTAGTTTTATTCTGTTTTTATTTTGTATCCTGTACCCAATATTGCCACATTGTTATATTTGAGAAATTAAAAAAATCGCTAGAAATCTAAGGTAAAACAAAATCGATTGAAATTGTTAAGACGAAATTAAAACCATTTCGATTGGAATGTGCCTGTTGTATATGTCTCAGTTTTATATTAAATAATCTAATTTTTTTTAGCACAACACAAAATAAATATTTAAATTAAGGTACTTTGTGTTTTTTTTTTATAACTTATATTTATACATTTAAATTTGTTTGTATTTGAAGGTGAAATTTAAAAAATAAAACATTTAATAAAATTTCACAAAAACTTATTATTTAAAACTCTAATATAAACTAACGATTTTTTAATAATTCTATTTTTTTCAAAAACTGCTAAAAATGTTTTTCTAAGCATTTAATTTTTTTAACTTTTTTATAATTATTTTTAAGTTTCCCATAAATTTAAATAATTTTCTTCAATGGTAACTAAATTAAATTTTATAATTCTTTGTTTTAATGCATTATGTTTCAGAAGTTGTTTTTTTTATTTTTTATTTTTTTTTTTGCTTTTTCCAATTTGTTGTTTTTGTTTATATTAATTTAAATATATGCTGCATTTAAATTTAATTTAATGTTGTTTTCTTTAGCGTTGTTTAGTTTTGCTGTTAAAAGGTAGACGATAATTTAGCGACGTCTATTATTATTATTTTTTTATATTTAAAATTTTTTAGACAAAGCAGCACAAAGAACATGAGAGAGAGAGAGAGAGAGAAAACAAGACAGTAAAAAGACAAGGTGAGTTTTTTAAGTTAAAATGAAGACAGTGAGTGCTGTAATTTTTAAATTAAAAAAAAAAAATTAAAAAATTATACAAAATCTAAGAAAGAAACATAAATTATTGCCTTTGTCAAAATTTTCAAATTTTTAAGGCATTGTTCATGGCGCAATAATTACTAGATGGTCGCAATGGCGAATTCGTTCATTTTCGCCGAAACGTTAAGTGTCAAACAGCATATATAAAAAAATTATCCACATTTTTTATACATGGAGTTTGACATTTCAGGTTTTGGCGAAAATTATTGAATTCGCCATTGCGACCACCTAGTATTGGTTCGCCTTGGCATTGTTATTATAAATAAATTTTTCAATCAAACAGTGCTTTGAAAATTTTGAACGTTTTGATTTCAAATGTTATACAAAACAGCTGTGAATAACTAAAACTTCTTTGAGATTGAAAAAAAATGTAGAACAAATTTAAGAAAACTTTACATTGCACACAGTTCATGCAATTCGTATTCGTTGATGTAAATCGAAAGACTTAATTCATCTGTAAAGTCACAGGTACTCGATATGATATAGAAATATCCTCAGCCCTATTCTTTCTATATACTTTGATTTGATAAAAATTATCTTTTTTTTATTCAAATTTTGGTTCATCTTTGTAGGGTTCTGTACACAAGTGTAAAAACGTAACCCTATTCTTTTTTTCACAAAGTCTGTCCGTCCGTCTGTCCATCTGTCACAGCCTTCAGACTTTGCAACCGTAATAGGTAGACCCTTAAAATTTATACAGAAGATGTATTTCTATAGCTGCTATAACAACAAACATTAAAAATTAAAGAGTGTTTCAAAAGTAACGTGATTTAAATATAAAAAAAATTTACTTTTTGCACAGTGTCAGTAAAATTATATGCGCAATAGCAGCAAGCAGCAACTTTATTTTACAGGGTGTCCTAATATTGACGTAATTTTCACTTATATGGCCATAGTTTTTTAACCCCAGTAACAGACTTTCGAAACTCGCACAGGGTATGATCAAATATGTCTGCTATAAAAATAATTGGTGAACAGTAAATTTAGATATTAAAGGGTATTTCCAAAAGACCGTGAATTTAACAAAGACGGCCTTATTTTTAAAGCTATCATAAGCAAACGCTTTGTACAGAGGATGTACTGCTATTTTTGCTTTAAGAATAATTACAAAAAATTTAATTAAAATAAAGGGTATTCCGATAGTATAGTTATTTTCACATGTATGGCCTTATTTTTTTAAACTGTAATGAGCAGATACGAGGGCTGCTCTATATATTTCTGGCCTAACAGTGAAAATGCGAATATTTATAATCAAAAATGGTTTTATTGTTTTTCAAAGTATTCTCCAGCATGATTTATACACTTTTGCATGCGCTCAAACCAGTTGTCGAAGCACCTTTTCCACTCCAATTAAGACACCTCTAAAACATGGTTTTTGAACACTTCAACAGCTTCTTCTGGCGACGAAATTCGTTGACCACGCATTGTTTTCTTATTGTGCGGAAACAAGAAGAGTCATTAGGTGGAAAGTCAGGGCTGTACGGCGGATGACCCATTAATGCGACGTTTTGGCCGGTCAAAAACGCTCTGGTTTGAGCCGATATGTGAGAGCTAGCATTGTCATGGTGAACAATGATTCGTCTTCTCTTGTTGGTTTTTCGAATTTCTCCGATGACTTCAGGCAAACAAATTGTAGTGTACCACTCAGAAGTGACCGTCCTACGTTGCTTAAGTGGAAAAGTCGCCACATGACCAGTTTTGCCGAAGAAACAGGCGACCATTCGAAGTGCTTCTTCCACGAGCAACTTTCGTTGGATTTTGCTCGTCTTTGAAGACCCACACGGTCGATTGTTGTTTCGTTTCGGGCTCATGCGCATAAATCCATGATTCGTCATCTGTGACGATCTTAAAAACGTCTTTTGAAGCACCGCAATCGTATTTTTGCAACATTTCTTTGCACCAATCGACACGAGCCTTTTTTGAGCGACTTTCAAATTGTGCGGGATCCAACGAGAATAAACATTTTTTACGGCCATGCAGTATCGAATGTATGCTGGTGGAAGAAATGTTCAAGGATGTCTCTATCTCTCGGTGTGTCGCATGTAGATCTTGCATTATGAGTTCACGCACGGCATCAATGTTCTCTGGCACAACAGCCGTTTTTGGATGATCTTCACGGAATTCGTCTTTGAGCGAGCTTCGGCCACGATTAAATTCATTATACCAATTTTTCACAGATTTAAGTTCATCAATGCACTATTGTCGTGATAATCCACGTCGAAAGTTGTGAAAATGATGGCACGAAAATGTTCACGAGTTAATTCCATTTTTTTCTATATTAATTTTTTCAAGTCACTGCAAACAACACAAATAATGGTCGTACGTCAAAACGTTTTGAGTACGATTATGCTTAAAAATGACAAACTTTCCAATGGAAATGTCAGATTGTACTTGGCAGCACTCAGTGTTGCCAGGCCAGAAATATATATAGCAGCCCTCGTTCTATTAATAAGGGGGTATATATTGCTAAGTCGCTATAAGCACAAGTATAAAAATTTAAAATTAAAAGGTGTCGTAATATTAACCTTATTTTCATGTCCGGTGTAACCAAAAAAAAAAAAAACAGGGTGACCCATACGCACATGGCGGATTTTTTTTTATATTGAAAATATATAATATATTGAAATTTTGTTAGTTTCTGAATTTTAGGTTTGAAAACTAGAAAATTTAAAAAGAGTTGTAAAATAAAAAAATATATTGACGATAAATTGAGTGCCACAGTTTCTACTGATTGCTGGAAACGACAAAGTTGCCAAACGTTTCATACCACCTTTGTCGTTTACTTTACACCATAATTTTACAACAACGAAACCTTAAAAAAAGTTCTACATTTCTTTATCAGAAGCTTTAAAATAAATTAAAAGAAAAGTGTTTGAAAGGTAAAAATATTATGATTTGCACAGGGGCAGGGAAATGGTAGATATTTTTTGTATATTCGATACTTTTAAAAAAGAGGTCCCAACCGACGATAATGGAAATATTAAGAGTTTTTATTAAATACAAAATATTAAATAAATAATAAAATAAACGTAAATGTAAATAATAGTTGTAATGGAAACCACAAAACAACCAACTAAATAAATAAAATATAAAATGAAAAGAAAGAAAAAGAAAATTGTTTACTTACGATGGTAAGAGTGGTGGTGGAAGAGCACCGCCAGGGCGGCCACCAGGCAATGGTGGAGCACCGCCGCCAGGGCGATTTGGAATAGCTGGTGCTGGACGACCAGAAGCGGGAGGTGGTGGTGGACCACGGCCACCAGCAGCGGGCTACAGAAAAATATATGAAAAAAAAAATTTTGTTAAAGTGTAATTTACGATAAACATAGTTTCAACATACCTGTGCGGCTGGTGCAGGCTTACGGGGACCACCGGGACTTGGAGGCGATAAACGTGGATTATCCAAACCACTAGGCAACCAATCGTTTTTCACTGGTGGTGGTAAAGGTGCTGATACAGTAGCCATGGATACATCACCTTTTTAAAAGAAATACAATAAAATAAAAAATTTATTTTTTAGAACTAAAAATTTCTCTTAAAAATCATTTCACTTACCAATTATTCTTAAAGCATCCTTGCAAGCATGATACATGCGTAACATTTCTTCACGTTTGCTAGCAGCTTCTGCAGATTCTTCCATCATTTGTGACTAAATAGAAGCAAAAAAAAAAAAAAACACATTAATGAAACCATAAAATTTTGCTTGAAATTTCGTAGGAAACCTACTTGATCTCCTGCAGCATACAAATGAGCCAACAATTCACCATTAATAAAATCCTTAGTATTA
Organism: Cistogaster globosa; assembly: GCA_937654795.1. Lineage (NCBI taxonomy): Eukaryota > Metazoa > Arthropoda > Insecta > Diptera > Tachinidae > Cistogaster > Cistogaster globosa. The sequence continues at coordinate 8,457,666 of OW569406.1, forward strand.
TTAATAATAATCATCATAATAGCTTTGGGTACCATATCTCGAGTTGTCTTTGTAACAATTTTCATATAGGAATCTACTAAATTGCGTATAGTTTCAACCTGACGCTCCAGCTGAGGATCAGTTGAGGTCTCAACACTAGCCTGCTAGTAAAGTTGTTAAAATACTTAATTAAATTCCGAAAAATTGTAAATAAATTTTTTTTGTTATTTTATATTAATAAAAAACAATAAAGTAAAATATTTTGCTGGAATTTTGTTTTTTTTAATAAAAAAAAATTATTTTAGATAAAATTTTTATTTTAAAATTAGTAAATAGTTTTTTTTTTTTTTTTTTGACATTAGAGAGAGTTTTAGTTAGAGAAATTTTACAAGGAGAGAGGAAAGAGCTTTTAGAAAGTTGAAATGTTTACACAAAGAAGAAGTTTGCTTTATTAAAAATAGGAGAAAAAATTTATTATTTATAAAATCTGTGGAAATAGGAAATATAAGTTAGCAAATTTTTTAATCTATTTTAAGGTTTAAAAGCCATGTAAAATACCGTTAAAAATATTAAAATTTAATTTAATCAGTTAATCAGTTCAGAACATAATAATAAAACAAATAATTTTATTTAATTTACAAATAGTACCAGACGGCCCAAAATACAAATTACTTTCGGAAATAATAGCATCTGTCTCTTTTAAAAGTTCATCATCAACATTTAAAAAATATAAAACTATATAGTATTGTTTAAAAAGTTCTAACAGAGACTGTACTTTTACAAAACGGGACTTTCATTTTTAAAAGTTTTGGGCCAAGAATCGTTCATTAGCCATTTTTAAAGATAATTAACTTTTAATTTCTTTACATAAAAAGTAATTTTAACAAAAAGTACTTTATGAGAAAAAGTACCCTTTACAAAAAGTACTTTTTACAAAAGGTACTTTCTGTTGAATTTTTTTTTAAGAGATTCTTTTTGCAATAGTTACTTTCAAGTTACTTTTTAAACAAGATATTCTTTAAAAAAAGGTACTTTTCACTAAGGCTTTTCTATAAAAAAAAACTTGTGCACCCAGAAAACTTGAAATTAAATATACCAGGACAGGATACTTTTTAGAAATGATTTTTATTTTTTTTCATTTTTAACAAAGAGACTTTGGGTTAAAGCTTCTGTATTTAAATAAAAATGTATTACTTTTAAACCTTATTTCTTTAAAGCGATGTTAATATACAAAAGAACTTTTTATTTAACAACATTTAGTGTAACATTTTGTGAGTTTGTTTTTAAGGTCAAACTGCATTACAAATTTGTAGCAAAATAAGATTTTTCAATAAAATTTCACACAAAATTCTTAGCAATACAAAATTTAAGATAAAATGTTTTTTTTTTCTTCCAAATTAAAATCTTAATGAGAGCCAAATAATTAAGAATTAGTAAATAAAAACACCTTTAAGAAACCGATACCATAAAAGAATTAAACTAAATTTAAAATAAAATAATTAAAAAAACAATTAAGCGAATGCTGGTTAGTTTAGCAAAAACAAATTTTGAAACTGAAGTAAAAATCAAAGCTTCGACAAGTAAAAATAACAAAGAAAATTTCTGTTAAATTAAACCCACATACTTTCTTCTGTTTAGGCGTTATTTGTTTTTGTTTTTGTATTTTAGTTTAGGATTTTTGTTTTCATTTGATACCAAAAACCAGTTATGAAATAAAAAGAAATAAAAATATATTAAAAATATTATTAAAAACAATGAGTAGAAAAAATGAAATGAGTTAACAGAATTAAAACCTTTTAAAACCAATTTTGAATATAAACTTAAACCATTTTTTCTTTTTTTTTTTGTATTTTTATTTAATGCATTTTTGTGTAGATTTAAATTGTTTTTTAAACTTCTATGAAAATATTAAATGATTAAGGTTTTTAGAAGAAGAAGAAAATAAGAAATGAAACAAACAAACCTCTTGTCCTTCCTGCATTGTTGGTTTAACATGAATGTTGTTCATTATTTAGTTTTTGATTAATATTTTTTTTATTAGTTTTTTTTCATTAGACACAAAATTAAAGAAAAAAAATACATAATTTTTTTAAGTTAAATTTTTTCTAAATTTATAATAAAATGATATAAAAATAGTGAAAGAAGATTTGTCTAGCTGGGGGGAGTTATGAAAAAGGAAAGTTAAACAAAAATTTTCTTAAAATTTAAAAACGAATTATCATGAAAATCTACACATTATTAGTATTAAATTATTATGACAACGTAACACAAAACAAAAACTAATTGTGATAAAATATTTTCGAAAAACAAATTGTGATAAAATATTTTCGAAAAAAAATTTATGCTTTTTAGAAAAGATACTTTAAAAAGTTATTTTTTTATAACTTTCTTAAAAAAATTATTTTGGGTTTAAAATAAATGCATTTGGTTCAAGAGGTACTTTGCAAACAAATAGTACTTTTTTGCACAAATAGTACTTTTTTGCACAAATAGTACTTTTAGTTGAAATGATTATAAAATACTGTTTTTGGGTAAAAGGATTTTTTCTTAGGAAAAGTATATCATTTAAGAAAAATCAATTTTTTCAAATAAAGGAAGTATCAATCTTACGCTTTGGATTGATTCTTCTTACCTTGTTTTATTTACATTAAACATTTGTTTGCAAGAAACAGTTATTATAAAGATTTTATTTTTAAATAAATACGTTTTTCATTGAAGAAGCTAATTTTTCGCTTGCGAATAAATCAACAAATAAAATCAGTTAATTGTGTGAAAAGTAATAAACATGTTGTTTAAAATCCTTTTCATATTTTTTAAAGGTTTTTAAAACTGTCTTTAAAATATTTAAAATTAAGTAATTCTTTTAAAATATTTTCATTGTTCATTCACTTTCGCTTTTAGTTGTTTTTTAATTCTTTCGAACATTTAAAGTATTTAAACTTTTTTAAAAGAATGCAAATTCTTAAAAATCTATTGAAAAATAATTACAACCAATTTATTTGTAAGTTAATTTTTTCAAAATGTTCAATAAAGTACTTAAAGCAAATGGTACTTTTAACAACATAGTACTTTTATAATATTTATTACTTGAAAATTGTTTTAATTGAAGAGAACCTCTTTTAAAAGTAAATATTTTGAAAAGACTATATTAAGAAATTACTTTCAAAAAAGTACTAAAAAAAAGTACTTTTTAAAAAAGTACTTTTTTAAAATAATACTTTTTTATTACAAAAATCTCAATGAGATAATTTTTAAAAATAAATTAAAATTTTTAGGACAACGCAAAAATTTGTGTGGATTTTTATACCCTTCACCGCAGGTGGAAAAGGGAACAGTTTAGTTTGTCAGTGCGTTTGTAATTTCAACAATATCAATTTCCGAACCCATAAAGTACATATATTCTGAGTTCTTATTTATATTATTTATATACGCCAATCGATCAGACATAGTTTTGAAAATTTTATTATTGAAAATCAGCAAAATCGGTCCACGTCTTTCGGGGCAGCGGGCAAAACACCACACCTGCCTCTAATGTTTTCATATCATTTTGAATATTAAAGTAACTTCAATAAAAAAAAAAAACCCAAATAAACGCGAAAGAGAATAAAAAAATAAGAAAAAAACATCATGTAAAAAAGTTGGTGCCTCGCCCATAATTTTCGAGTTATGGACCTCAGAACTTTTCATAGAAAAATACAATTGTGCATCATATTTTTTAAGAAATTAATATGGGTATCATTTAAAAGCTTTAAAAGAGATCTTTTAGAAAATATCAAAAAAAATTTTTTTATAATGCTTAACCCATTAAGAGCCGATGACATTTTTTGATGTAAAATTTGTTTTTTTTTTACTTTTCAAAAGGCCATAAAAAAACGTTATTACTCCGTTGCTAAACCGTGTTAGAAATAAATAAAAAAAGTAAAATTAGTAGAAAATATTTATTGTGAAATGATGTAATGAAAACTATTGAAATAATTTTCTATTAAAAAAAAATATAATAAATCATAACCCGATTCGATTTTGTTGCGAGTTAAGAGTTGTCAACCTGTGACCGACGATATTGTACTTATTTCTTTATTTTTTCTTATTTTTTAATTTTCTGTCCCCCAAAATAATTATTATTTTTTTTTTTTCTTTAAATTGGAGATTTACATATTTGGTGAAGGGTATATAAGATTCGGCATAACCGAATATAGCACTCTTACTTCTTTTTAAGTAATTTTAATGTGAATTTCTTTTATTAAAAAAAATCTATTTTACATTATAAAGAAATTAAAATTTGTTAAACTTAAAATTAATTAACATCAAAGAAATATGGCCAAATAAGAGAAAGAGAGAGAGAGAGAGAGACCGCGAAAAACTAGTACTCAAATAAATAAACAGAAAAGACATTGAAGCAAATGAAATGAATGAAAACATACAGTTGAATTATGCAGTGAGAGACAAGTTAATAAATATTTTTCTACATATTAACATTTTACTTTGTACTGTCCCTTCTTCTACATTTATAACACAGACAATAATTGATTATTTATCACAAAAAAAAAAACAATGTTACCATAAATAATATTATTTAATAATAATAATAATGAAAAAAGTTTAAGCAGATGTATTAAATGTTTAACAAACTATTGAATTTTATAATTAATTTTGTTTTTATGTATTTAATTCAAAAATTGTTTTAAAACATTTTTATAAAAAAAATTCATTAGTTTGTTTTATCAAAGTAATACGAGGGCTGCTCTATATATTTCTGGCCTAATAGTGAAAATGCGAATATTTATAATCAAAAATGGTTTTATTGTTTTTCAAAGTATTCTCCAGCATGATTTATACACTTTTGCATGCGCTCAAATCAGTGTCGAAGCACTTTTTCCACTCCGATTGAGACACCTCTAAAACATGGTTTTTGAACACTTCAACAGCTTCTTCTGGCGACGAAAATCGTTGACCGCGCATTTTTTTCTTGATGTGCGGAAACAAGAAGAAGTCATTAGGTGCCAAGTCAGGGCTGTACGGCGGATGACCCATTAATTCGACGTTTTAACCGTAAAAAACGCTCTGGTTTGAGCCGATGTGTGAGAGCTCGCATTGTCATGGTAAACAATGATTCGTCTTCTCTTGTTGGTTTTTCGAATTTCTCCGATGACTTCAGGCAAACAAATTGTAGTGTACCAATCACAAGTGACCGTCCTACGTTGCTCAAGCAAAACACTCGCCACATGACCAATTTTGCCGAAGAAAAAGGCGACCATTTGCTTCGAAGTGCTTCTTCCACGAACAACTTTCGTTGGATTTTGCTCGTCTTTGAAGACTCACACGGTCGATTGTTGTTTCGTTTCGGGCTCATACGCATAGATCCATGATTCGTCACCTGTGACGATCTTATAAACGTCTTTTGAAGCATCGCAATCGTATTTTTGCAACATTTCTTTGCACCAATCGACACGAGCCTTTTTTTGAGCGACTTTCAAATTGTGCGGGATCCAACGAGAACAAACCTTTTTTACGGCCAGCTGTTCATGCAGTATCGAATGTATGCTGGTGGAAGAAATGTCCAAGAATGTCTCTAATCTCTTGGTATATCGCATGTCGATCTTGCATTATAAGTTCACGCACGGCATCAATGTTATCTGGCACAACAGCCGTTTTTGGACGACCTTCACGGAATTCGTCTTTGAGCGAGCTTCGGCCACGATTAAATTCATTATACCAATTTTTCACAGTGCTATAGGATGGTGCTTCATCGCCATACAAAGATTAAAGTTCATCAATGCATTCTTGTCGTGATAATCCACGTTGAAAGTTGTGAAAAATGATGACACGAAAATGGTCACTAGTTAATTCCATTTTTTTCTATATTAATTTTTTCAAGTCACTGTAAACAACACAAATAATGGTCGTACGTCAAAACGTTTTGAGTACGATTATGCTTAAAAATGACAAACTTTCCAATGGAAATGTCAGATTGCACTTGACAGCACTCAGTGTTGCCAGGCCAGAAATATATATAGCAGCCCTCGTTAAATAATTTTAATATGATTTTTTTTACAAATTAAGACAAATTTAGAAGAAATAAACAAAACATTACCTCATCGCCATTTTCTTGAGTTTCTTGTTTTTCTGGATAAACACCAGCACGCAAGAAGGAGGCCTTCCATGACTCAACTTCTTCAACATTTTCGCAAGACAATTCAAGTTGTTTATAATCCTAAAAATAATTAACAAAGACCACAAATAATTAATTAATTTTAAAAGCATGCAAATGAAAAAAATGACAGTTACCTTGTAAACATTACGTCCATCGGGACTGAATAAAGCAAATGTTACACGTCTTGACATTGACATAAAGCCCTGTTCAATGTCTCTTAATTTAAGACCATCTAATGGCAACATGAATTTCTTTTCCTTTTCATCTTCATCCTTATACCAGGAAATGCTTTCCGAGGTCAACACAAACCAATAAGGACGAGAACCACCTGAATTTTGTTTGTGTAGAGTTTTAAAAATTCAACATCAAAAAAAAAAAAAACAAAAAATAAAATAAAATAAAAATAGAAGACCAAAATAAGCAAAAAGCATGAACATTTTAATTATATTTTATTTCATAAATATTTTTTACTAAATATTTTAACTTAATCTAATTTATAATATGAAATTGTTAAAAATTATTTATAAACTTCGTGTCCTCTTAAATTTAAATATATAAATATTTTTATTTTTTTGTTTTAATTTAATGAATGGGTGAGGAGTAATGAAAAAACAAGTCAAAAATCAAAACCTTAGAAGCAAAACATTTTGGAAAAGTTAATGCCGTAATTAAAACACATTTCATGTCTGCATAACGTCTCAGGAGATCTGCACTCACGCTTATTGAAGCAATTTTTAGCGTTCCATACACCAAGTGCAAAAACGTAATCCTATTATTTTCGCTACAATGACTGTCCGTCCGTCTGTCACAGGTTTCTATCCCTTGACTCGTGAAATTTTCAAATACTAAAAATTAAAGGGTGTTTCAAAAGTGACATTGTGAATTGTGCTTGACAGACACCTTAAACTTACAGTGTCAGTTAAATTATTTACTCTATAGCAACAAGTAGAAAAAATAAAATTTTAAATTAAAGGGTGTACCAATATTGACGTGAATTTTACTTACATGGCAATAGTTTTTCAAACAAAGTAGCAGACTTTTAGAATTCACAAAGAGTATGATAAAATATGCTCACTATAAAAATAAGTTGTGAATAGTAAATTTGGAAATTAAAGGGTGTTTCTAAAAGGCCGTGAATTTGACAAATGTGGCCTTATGTTTTAATTTGTACAGATGATGTACTGCCATAGCTGCTTTAAGAATAAGTACAACAAATTAAAAAAAAATAAAGGGTATCCCGATAGTAACGTGATTTTCATTATTAAGGCCTTCTTTTTGTAAACCTTAAAAGGGCGAGACTATAAAGTTACGCAGGATATGCATGTCTGGATTGCTAAGTCGCACACACATGTTAAAGAAACTTAAATGAAAAGGTGTTGCCATAGTAGCGATATTTCTACAAGGCCTAATTTTAATTTTGCCTAAAGTATGTTTAACTACGACTGCTGAAATAATTGTAAAATATTAAATTAAAGGGTGACCCATACATGTGTGTAAGTCAAACTCACACTTAGTGGATTTATTTTTTCCATAGATCTTTTACGTAAAAAGTAATTTTTAGTTAAGAAAAAGTACTTTTTTTCTTGTTTTTCAAAGTGTTGTTTAAAAGGTATCTTTTATTTCAAAGATGCTGGATTAAAAGTTTAATTTTTTTAAGGTACTTTTTTATAATAAAGATTTTTTTTATTTATTTATTTATTTATTTTTTTTTTTTTTTTTTTTGAAAAGGTACTTTTTATTAAAATCGTAGTTATTATTTAAAATTTATTTTTTTATTAACAAAATGCTTTTTATTTAAAAGGGTACATTTAAACTATTTTGTACTTTGAATTTAAAAAGTACTTTCTATTGCAAACTTTTTTTTAAGGTATTTTTTGTATTAAAGGTACTTTTTATTTAAAAAAAGTACTTTTTATGCATAAAACCAATTTAAAGTTATACAATTTTCGAGAATAAAATAAAAAAATATAGTTTTACAATTTTGCTTCCTCAGTTATTTTAAATATAGCGAACGATTTGGATTGAAAATGTTTGAAAACTTGAGTGCAAGAGCTGATTGCAATCGGCTTCGCCGCCAAGGTTAAAATCGGTTGTTACTACTCCAGACACTGTTAAAGAAGTTCAAGTGCATCAACTACGAAAATTATAATCTGTTTTAATTTCGGAAGAAATCTTTTAGTTGTCTGCTATCAAGTGATTTTGCAAACACCAAAAAATAAGGTGAATAGTTACAATTGATACTCTTCGGGGAGTAAGTGAAGGCGAAATAGAATTTTTATCAACCTGTAGTAAATACTTGTTTGAATGGGTCATGAGCAGAGTATTGTATTCTAAAGAGAGTTAGAAGCAGATCTAAAAGTTTTTTTATTTTTTAAATATTATTTTCTGAAAAAATATCTTTTACAGAAAGACTTTCGATACAAACGTTATGAAAATCCAAATTAGATTTTTTAAATAACTTTTTTTTTAATTTCAACTTGTTTAATACGGCCGTAACTTTTCCACACTAAACTACACATTTGGCATAATCGAGAGGAAGAAAAAAAAAAACAATTGTAAATGGATAAAGTAAACATAAAATAAAAGGCATGCGGTTTTTCTTTTTAAATAAAATCATAACAAACAAACAAATGTAATGATTAAGACGAAAATGTGAAAAGAGGTTAAGTCTTTAATAAAAAAATTAAATGATTTTCAAATTACAAACAAAACAAAAAAAGAAGAGCGCATTTCAATACGAACCAATAGCGCGAGGTAATAAAAACATCAAAGCTACAAAAAAGAAAAAATTAATAAAAAACGAAAAAAAATTTTGAAAAACAATGCAACACGAAAAAAAAAACGATTTACAAAAACAAATTAAATTTTCAAAGATAATGCAAAAAAAAAAAAAAAAACAACAAACTGCATGCAGTTAACAATTTTTTCTCTTGAAAAAAAAGTAACGATAAAAAAAGAAAAACAATAAAGCCTACAACTTCAAGTTACCAAACTCTAATTTCTAACTTAAATGATTTTTAAATTAATTCTACAATAATTTAGTAAATGGGAGAGGAGATACCAACCTTTCATGATGCCTAAATTTTGTATAACCATATGACCCTTGCGGATCACCTGGTTACCCAGTTGACGTGTACCCGTTTTATTTGCATTTTCAGATTTATTCTGAGCACTAAATAAGTATAAAGAGAAATTTCAAGAAGAGAAAATAAAATAAAGAACAAATTAAATTATTTGTTGAATTTAAAATGATAAACCTTGTCTGAAAACCCTTACTTGGCAAAACCAATAAAATCTTCGTGATTGGTATTCATATAGGCCAATTCAAAATCAATAAGTAATAAAATTTGTTCTTTGCACCGCTGCTCCTGTTCTCGTATGTGCGTGGTAATGATGCGTTCTGTTTCTTCACGTAAACGTGGATAACGTGACATCTGTTTATTTTTATTTTTATTTTTAATAAAAATAAATAGTAAAAATACAAAAAAAAATAAATAAATAAAAATAAGTTCAAGCATTTAATAAATAAAGCAAGCAAACATTACAAAAAGTATTGTGAATTTAAGAGAAAGCAAATTTAAAAAAGTGTGGAAGAAAAAAAATAAATTTGAAAACTTACTTTATCGGTGCATAAACGTACAACTGCGGATAACTCCTGTACGACTAGATCGACACACTTGATAACAGGTTCTTTCAATTGTGCAATTTGACGCTTAACTATGGCCTCGAAAGCCATATCTGGTGTAAAGAGACCGACACGGATACCATGAATATTACGAATGGCAAATGAGATTTCGCGACGCAATTCCTTTTCGTCGCACGCCATTTTTACAATCTCAAAACGTAAACTGTTAAACAGATTATAACATAAATACAAATTTAGTCAAACAACATTAAAGTTTTTTATCTAAAAAAATTAATCCTCAATAATTTTCCTCAAGAAACAATATTAAAAAAAAACAGTTACACCTGAGATTTTCTTCACAGCATTAATCGATAACTTTTCTACTTATTAAAGCAGAAAAAATGAAGGAAAATGTTTCGAAAATTATTTAAGTTTGTTCAAGAATTTAAAAGAAGTTTTTTCATTCCATATAAAAAATACTAACCGATAAATTCTCTATTCTTCAAGCAATTGACCGATAACTTGTTGTTAAAGTACAGATATGTTAAAACGTTTGTTTTTCAAAGATTTCATAAATTTCGAAAGATTTCACAAACCGAAATTCAAAAAAATGGAGAAAACATATGAAAATTTTTAAAACAACAAATTCTAGTTTTAATTCGATCTGATTTTCTGAGAATTTTCTAAGAAATTTTCCATTCCATAGAAAACGAATATAAAACTTTTCTTTTTTATAGGAATTTTATCAATCAATTCGATATTTTAGAAACTTATCGATAATTTGAAATATCACTGTGTTCAAAATTCTTTTATTGTAATCGAAAATTACGCAAACAATGTTTCTTTGTTTACTTAATTTATCGATAACTTTCAGATTTAAATAATTATCGATAACTTTTATTTTTAAATAATATAAACTCTTTATAAAGAATTTATCCCATCCTACAAAAATATGATTGAAAATTTTTCTATTAAATTTTATCGATAATTTTTATAATTATATAGCTTTTCGATAACTTTTCTGTACAAAATATATTATTCGATATTTTTTTAAACCATAATGAAGTTCTTTAATAAATTGTTTATTTTATAAAAAATTATCGATAGCTTTGCTATAAAAATAAATCGATATGCTTCTTGTTTTGCCCTTAATTGTTTGATAACTTATCTAATCCATAAGCAAACATCGAGTAGTCTTCTAATCATACTAAATTTATTGCTTAGTTCTTTACTCTTTTAAAAAACAATAAAAAATGTACTATTTCTCAAAAAAAAAAAAAAACTTATCGATAACTTTTCTATACCATACTAAGTTTATCGATAAATTTTCCACTTTATTAAAGGTTTTTAGATAAGTTTGTTACTCTATCTAAAATTTCTAAATATCTTCAGAATTCTACATAAAATTTATTAAAAACCGAAAGAAATTTTATCTAAAATTAATTTCTTAAAAAAAAAATACACAAAAAATTTGCTGCAGAAAATAAATTGATTAAACGAAGCATTAACTTACCGTTCATGGAATATACGATTTATTTTAGCCCCACCAGACAACTCATTGGTATTTACCAACGCTGAGCCAGAACCCTCAATAGTGCGCTCAAAATCTGACTGCAGCTGTTGAATCATTCTAAAATTTTGTTCCAGAATTATGAACTTTTCATTTTTTTAATTTCTCTTTTTACTTACTGCAGCATGGCTTTTGTTTTTAAACTGGTGTCACCCGGTTGAAAATGTTTAAATTCGGCCACATCCTTTTCTAAAGCCAACATTTGTTTTTGCAATTTATCTCTCAAAGCGGGCAATGTGTCGCGAATATGATTCGTCAATTGTTGATTAAGAACTCGTTGCAAATAGGGTGTGCCCAAACGATCGGCAATATGACGATAGGAAGGATGACTTAGGAAGAATCTTCTTTCAGCCGCCAAGGCAGCATGAATATCTTTACGACCCTCAATATCCTTTTGAGAACGATTCACTACGCCAATATAACCTCGACGCAGTGGCAAAAGTTTATTTTCCAAAATGTCTCGCGCATCTGTACCCTCGTCCATCAAATCTAGTTTGGTAATAACACCTATCGTACGTATACCTTGTGGATCAACATCTTTAGCCAATTTTAAAGCATCCGAATTGGCTAAATCTGTATTGGCTGGTGTTACGGCCAATATCAAGCACGTCTCTTTGCGTATAAACTGTAAGATCATTTGGCGAATTTGGTGTTCAATATCAGCTGGCTGATCGCCAATAGCCACTTTCGTGAGACCGGGCAAATCAATCAGAGTCAAATTGAGAACATGAGGCGAATAAACTCGCAAATTAATTGGAATGTTGGAAATTCCCTTATTGCTGCCGGTAACTCGATCTGTTTCGTCTTCAATCTCTTTGCGTATCTCATCGAAATTAGTGAACTTTTTGCCCTTACAATGTAAGAATTCTCCATATTCTAAGGGAAAGTAAGAAAATGGTTTAAATTTACTCTAGACTTAATTAAAATTTTAAACTTACCGGTTATACCATTGATCAGTTGCAAAATCAAGGGACGCCTGGTAACAATGCCCGAACCTCGGGGCAGGAAATCTCTGTAAAAACAAGAAAGCGAATTAATAACTTCTTGAGACAATGCCTTAAATAATAGAGTAACAGCTTGTATATTAATATTCAAACAGAAAGGTGCAAGTTACTCGATATTTTAAAATCTTTCAAAGCTTTCAATTTTTATATAACTTTAATACTCTGCAGAAAAAAATCGATAACATTCTATTTTTTTTTTAAAGATTTCCGATAGTATTTTTATGTAAATAAAACCTTCCGATAGCTATTCTATTTTATTTTATTCTATTCTATAATAATACTTTTAATAACTTTTCTATTTTCTAGAGAATTTTTCGATTTTTCTACTACACGATAACATTTCGATAACTCTTTTTCTACACAACACATTGTTGGTTAACTTTCTATTCCGTATACAAATTTTCCGATAACTTTTACATTTTATAGACAATTTTTCGATAATTTTTTTTAATTTCATTTTTTTCGATAACTTTTCTATTCCATAAACATTTTTTTATGATTTTTCTTTTTATTCTAAATAAATTGTTTGAAACTTCTATTTATATTTTATGGACATTTTTCAGATAGATTTACATTTCGATAACTACTATATTCTATAGAAATTTTTCGATAACTTCTCTTTTTTTATTTAATTTTTTTTTATCACTTTCCATACTACAAAAAGGTTTCCGATATCTGTTCTGTTTTGTTTAATATTTTTGGTTAACTTTTCTATTCCACAGACACTTGTCGATAACCCTTTTTTTATAGAAAAATTTTCGATAACTTTTCTCTAAAAAATGTTTTCGATAAAATTTCTATTTTATATAAATGTTGTGGGACTTTTTTATTTTTTTAGAAATATTGCGATTACTTTTCTATTCTATATAATTTTTTTGGAGGTTTTTCTTTTTTTTCTAAAAAAAAATTGTTTCGATAACTTTTCTTTATATTCTATGGACACTTTTTCGATAGATTTTCTTTCTATGCCGATAACTACTCTATTGTATAGAAATTTTTTCAATAGCTTTTCTAGTCTTTAAAAAAATTTCCGATAATATTTTTATTCTATAGAAAACATTTCGATAACTTTTCTTTTCTATTAAAATTTTCGATAACTATTTTATAATACAAAAAGATTTCCGAAAACATTTTCATTTTGTTTAATATTTTTGGTTAATTTCTCCACAGAAACTTTTCGAAAACTCTTCATTTATAGAAAAATTTTCGATAAAATTTCTTTTAAAAAATGTTTTCGATAAAATTTCTTTTTTGTATAAATGTTTTGCGACTTTTTTATTTTTTAGAAATATTGCGATTACTTTTCTATTCTAAATAAATTTTATAGCCGGTTTTTCTTGTTATTCTAAAAAAATTGTTTCGATAACTTTTCTTTATATTCTATGGACATTTTTTCGATATATTTTCTTTCTATGTCGATAACTACTCTATTGTATAGAAAATTTTTCGGTAGCTTTTCTATTCTTAAGAAGACTTTCCGATAATATTTCTATTATATAGAAAACTTTTCGATAACTTATCTTTTCTATTGAAATTTTTTCTATAACTATTTTATAATACAAAAAGATTTCCGAAAACATTTTCATTTTGTTAAATATTTTTGGTTAATTTTTCCACAGAAACTTTTCGAAAACTCTTCTTTTATAGAAAAATTTTCGATAACTTTTCTTTAAAAAAATGTTTTCGATAAAATTTCTATTTTATATAATTTTTTAAGAAATATTGCGATTACTTTTATATTCTATATAAATTTTATTGATGGCTTTTCTTTTTATTCTACAAAATTGTTTCGATAACTTTAATTTATATTCTATGGACACTTTTTCGATAACTTTTTCTAGTGTATTGTTAAGATTTCTATTCTATAGAAAACTTTTCAATAACTTCTTTTTCTATTGAAATATTTTCGATAACTTCTTCATACTATAGAAAGATTTCCGATAGCTTTTCCATATTGTAAAATATTTTTGGTTAATTTTTCCACAGAAACTTTTCGAAAACTCTTCTTCTATAAAAAAAGTTTTCGTTAATTTTTCTTATTTGTTTTGATAACTTCTATTAAATAGTAATTCTTTTCGATCTGATAGAAAATTTTTCGTATCATTTCTTTGAAACATTTCTTAAAAAATTTTTCTATTCTACAGATTCTTTTTTTTCTGTTTTTCAAACAGTTTCCATTTTCTTTTCTTAAAAACATCTTTTTGTCGTAATATTCCCTTTTACTCGCCAACATCACTGAGTCGTTCGCACTGGACTTTTTTATTGAGATATGATAAGAATTAAATTGAAATATTAATAAATATTTTTTATTTATAAATAATAACTTCCTGTGATACAATTTAATTATTGCGATTAAATAATTACGAAGTTGAATAACAACGGTGGCTAGAAGAATAAATTCATTAAACCCATCAGAATAATTGTTGCTTTCTTGCTTTTATTTTTAACGTTTTTAACGTTTTTAAAGTAAACAAAAATTAATAAAAAATGTTTAAAAAGGTTAAAAATAATTGAAAATTATATCTAAAAATCTATCTTTGGCCAGATAAGTCTATAAAGAAATATTTTTTTCCAGGGCGAATTATAACTAAGTGGTCGCAATGGCGAATTCATTTCATTTCAAGCGAACAATTTTTGTAAAATGCATTCAATTTTAAATAAATAAATTTAAATAAATGAATATAATTAAATACATGCAATTAATTTTTGTCATTTCCAAAGCTCATTAAACGCCTGGGTGATGTTTTTGTTTTTTTATTAATATAAATTAAAACTTAATTCAAGAAATATTTATTTAAACACGCAATATTGTTGTTATTAGCAACATCTTCATCTAACATTCGACTTTAATTTGAAAAAAGAATAATAGAAGGAAACATTTGTGCAAAAACCTAATGATACAACAACATTGCGGTTAAAGTCTATTTATTATTCACCTACAAGAAATCGGTTAAAAATATTCTCCAATATTTAAAAAAAAGTAAATTTTATTAAGAATAAATATTAATTTTTTATTATCGAGAAATAATTTGTTGAATATTTAAACAATTAAAAAATGTTTTTTTTTATTTTATCTTTCGATAACTTTTTCTTAAAGAATTTTATAAATTAATAAATTTATAGAAAACAAATTACAACTATCGTTAAACTTTGATCAACTAACGATAGATTTTCTATAAAAGCTTTTATTAATTTATAAATTTTCTGTAAGAAATCAAAAGATTTTCTATAAGAAATCGATAGATGTTCTATTAAAACCAAAAAAATTCTTATGAAATTTTCTATATAAAATCCGTATTTTCTTAAAAAACCAATAGATTTAAAAAAAATTCATAGACTTTCTAAAAAATCCAGTTTTTCTAAGAAAAAAGTCAAGATTAAAAAAAATTCATAGATTTTCTACAAAAAACCGATAGTTTTTCTATAAAAAAATCGATAATTTTTCTATAAAAAAAAATCGATAATTTTTCTATAAAAAAATCGATAGATTTTCTATAAAAAATATCGATAGATTTTCTATAAAAAAAATCGATAAGTTTTCTATAAAAAAATCGATAGATTTTCTATAAAATATATCGATAGATTTTCTATAAAAAAATCGATAGATTTTTCTATAAAAAAATCGATAGATTTTCTATAAAAAAAATCGATGGATATTCTATAAAAAATCAATAGATTTTCTATAAAAAAAATCGATAAATTTTCTATAAAAAATCAATAGATTTTCTATAAAAAAAGACTTCCTATAAAAAAAATCGAAAAAATTTCTATAAAAAAATCGATAAATTTTCTATAAAAAATCGATAAATTTTCTACAAAAAAAAAACTATAAATTTTCTAAAAAAAACTATAAATTTTCTATAAAAAAATCGATAAATTTTCTATAAAAAAATCGATAAATTTTCTATAAAAAAATCGATAAATTTTCTATAAAAAATCGATAAATTTTCTACAAAAAAAAAACTATAAATTTTCTATAAAAAAATCGGTAAATTTTCTATAAAAAAATCGATAAATTTTCTATAAAAAAATCGATAGATTTTCTATAAAAAAAATCGATAAATTTTCGATAAAAAATCGATAGATTTTCTGTAAAAAAAGATAGGTTTTCTATAAAAAAAAATCAATAGATTTTCTATAAAAAAAATCAATAGATTTTCTATAAAAAAAATCAATAGATTTTTTATTAAAAAAAATCAATAGATTTTTTATAAAAAAAATCAATAGATTTTTGAGAAAAAATCGATAGATTTTCTATAAAAAACGATAGAGTTTTTATAAGAAATTGGTAGCTTTTTCACCAGAAATCGATACATTTTCTATAAGAAATTTATAATTTTTTTTATAAGAAATCGATACATTTTCTATAAGAAATTTATAGTTTTTTTATTAGAAATCGATAGATTATTTATAAAAAATTAATAGATTTTATAAAAATAGTATCGATAAATTCTCAAAAAAAAAAAACGATAGATTTTTTATAACAAAAATTTTAATAAACAACAAAACTTAAAGTTTGTTTTTAATGAATTGTTGATTATGTAATTAACGTTAACGTTTTACTGAATTTCTGCAGAAAATTGAAAAATAGAAAAAACTGGGTCACTAACATTAAAATGTAGACAAAAACCGCTCTGTAGCCATGGAAAATCAAAAAAAGGTGACAGCCAAAAACTCTTTAAGTTTGCTTTACTTTATTTTGTTTATATAAATTATACAAAAGTTTGTGTGTGTGTTTTTATTTAATAAATAAATAAATAAGGAAAAATTGATTAAAACAAGATATACTTTGCACATTTTCCTAAAGCTGTTTCTTTTTGTTTTTTTTTTTTATTTCAAAGCAGTTTTATGCAATTGGAGGTCATTGGTCATTTTGTAGTGCAATATTTGGAAAAATTGCAAGAAAATTTTGTTGCATAATCGGAACAATAAATAGTTCGATATGAAGTGTACATTTTTTTTTAATTTGGTGTAAAAAGATATTTGTAACTCTGAGATTAAATCAATTAATAAAATTATTCACATATTTGTTTAGAAGTTTGCTCTGACTCATCCGCTTAGTAATAATTCATCATTGTTTTAATAAAAGATGACAGAAAGATTTTTATTCAAAGTTTTTTAAAAACATATATAAAAGTGAATTTAAATGAAAGCATAAAAAAAAAAAACTTTTCATAAATTTAATGGCTTCATTTACGAAGTTTCTATCGGAAAATTCATCATGTTCCAATGAAAAACATAGTAAATTGGTCCAAATCAAAAAGAAATTAAAAAAACGGATTTTTAATTGTTTGCTATGAGATTGAATCTTTTGTTTGAATATTTCATGCTTTTAAAAAAAATATCGCAATCATTAATATTTTATCAATTTGTTAAAGATAATTTTTCTCGTTATTGATAAATTTTTAAAAGGAATTTGTTATCGATAATTTTTTATAAAAAGTTCTGTTATCGATAACTATTTCATAAAATAATTCCATTATCGACAAAAAAAATTTTATGCAAAAGTTCTGTTATCGAAAAATTTTTTATGCAAAACTTTTGTTATCGATAACTTTTTCATAGAAAATGTCTGTTGTCAACGAATTTTTAATAAAAACTTTCTGTTATCAATCAACATTTTATTTACGGTAGCATGAAGATATTTTAAAATCAAGTAAACATCGCAATCATTAATATTTCATCAATTTATAATAGATAATTTTTCTCGTTATCGATAAATTTTTAAAAAGAATCTGTTATCGATAATTTTTTATAGAAAATTTCTGTTATCGATAACTAGTTCATAAAAATATCCCATTATCGATAAAAAAATTTTATGCAAAATTTCTGTTATCGATAGTTTTTCATGCAAAACCTTTGTTATCGATAACTTTTTCATAGAAAATGACTGTTGTCGACGAATTTTTAATAAAAACTTTCTGTTATCAATGAACATTTTATTTACGGTAGCATTGAAGATATTAATATTTCATCAATTTGTTTTTTTCTCGTTATCAATAAATTTTTAAAAAGAATCTGTTATCGATAATTTTTTATAGAAAATTTCTGTTATCGATAACTAGTTCATTAAAATATCCCATTATCGATAAAAAAAATTTTATGCAAAATTTCTGTTATCGATAGTTTTTCATGCAAAACCTTTGTTATCGATAACTTTTTCATAGAAAATTTTATTTTTTAATAAAAATTTTATGTTATCGATAAACATTTTATAGAAATTTTCAATTATCGATAAGCCTTATATAGAAAATGTCTCTTATAGATGAAATTACGAGATAACCAATATTTAAATCGCCTTAAATCTAGGTCGTTTTTTTTTTTGCAATTAAGCTTAACAATTCAAAATATCTACACCATTTGCAAACTTTATGCCTTAAAAAAATTATACAAGACAAAATATAGGTATAAACGCAGTATTCAATTAAAAGCCTTAAAATGTGTTCTATTCAAAACGATTTTTTACAACAAAGTTTATGAAAAAATAATGGATAACTACTTTAAAATATCAAAATAAATTTTAACATGTGTTAACAGTCATAATATTTCGATTTGGCACAGTTAATTTTTATATTTTTCTTTCAAACAGATTTATTGAAACGGTAGTGTTGTGTAAATACATCTTAAATTACACATAGATTTTATTTAAGGGGTAGCGGGAGAAATGGTAAACATAAAAAAATTAATCGAAAAAACATATTCGTGTAAGAAAAAAAATTTTTTTGTATGAAACTTAGCGAACACGATTTTTGTATTAAAAAACATGTTAACAACTTTTTACAATTTTACTGTTTAATTTTTTATTACATGAAACACATTATTTATGACAAGTACTTGGCAACACTGTGAATAACAACCACTTCAATATACAAAATTGTAGCCAACAACAATAACAGAGAGAAACAAGTGTCTATAGTAAAAAACAATTCTACTCCCCTTTTTTAATAGGAGAATAATTTGTTTGTTTTTTTTACAAGTGTTTAAAAATATTTGTAAATATTATTACTCATTAATAACAACAAATTTAATATGGAAAACAAATAAAAAACAATCTTTAGCAAGTACAGGAAACAAAGGAAACGGATATAAATAAAGAGATAGTGGCAAGAGATAAGAGAGAATTAAATAGCTCGTTATAGGTTCAAGGCTCTCTTTCCTCAAGAAATAAAAATTTATGAATGAAGTTGAACCAAGAAAAACATTAAAATATTTAAATCAATAAACTAGTAGCAAAAATAAAACAGTAAAAAAGCATAAAACTAGGGTTTTTATGTTTTTGTTTTTCTTTAAATAAAAATTAAAAGCAGAGATTTAAAAATTTGAGTTTCAGGCAAAAACAAAAGCATTTAACGGCAATTAGCAAAACAAGTAAAACACAACAAGATGAAATTGTAGGTACTCTGAAAGTATTGGAATGTTCGTTATTCCTTTATTAAGATAGCAAAAACAACAACAAACCACTATTGTTTAAAATAAAGAACATTAAAATAAAATAAAATAAATGAAAAGCTTATAAAGAGGAGAAAACAAAAGAGTAAATTATAAGAATGAGATAACGAATTCCAAGATATAAATAAAATATGGGTGTTTCTTTAAAAAAAAAAAAACCAATTGAATTTAATCGATAAATTCATTGTTAAAAATTTTTTTTACCGACTAAAAGAAAAACCAGGTTTTCTCTTATTTAAATGTGGATGAAAAATTTATTGAATACCACACACAATTCTGTATCATTAGCACCATGAGTCGGGATTTTTCTTTGAAAAATTTAAGATATTAAAATATAAAAGGAAGCAGGATAATTTAATCAATTGAAAATAAATAAAAAAAAACGAAAAATAAACAAAATGTCTACTAGGGATGGACAAAAAACATCGATGTTTTAAAAACATTCGATGTATTGTGTCAAAACATCGATATAATCCGATGTTTTTTTGCTTTTAAACAATCGGAAAACATCGATGTTTGCTTTCGATGCATCGAAATGTCAAATTGTATACAGAACGTGTAGACTGATATATAAACGTGTTCATAGAAATTTGAAAAGCAATAAGAGTGAAGATATATTGTCTGATGAACTTCCAGTTTATTTAAGGACTCCTGTTGGAAACTAGAGACACAAATGTGAAAGCATCCAATTTTATCAGTATAATGATACTAGAACAGTTGTCAATACATTTTTTTTTAAGATGAAAAGTTTTAAGCACTCTACGACAGGTGTTTAAAAATAATTTTTTCTAACTTTCATTTTAGAAAAATTAGAAAAGGTACGCGAACGAAGTCGTGGTTACTGCTAGTTAGTAATAATTGGTGTCTATTGTATTCGATATTTTCGATATTTATTTTTAAGCTAATTACTATTTTTACTTTAAAAAATGTTCTTCGGCTCAAAGAGCTTTGTATTATTGAAAGAAGTTTTTTATTTAAATAACAGCAACCAAAAAGTTTTAAATTAATGGGACCTTATTTCTAGTGCCATTGTGAAGAGGTGCTTGTCTTATTAAAGGATGTGGATATTTATTATCATTAGGAACACGAAATATATGAAAACGTCGTTCCCAAATTTTTATTAATATTAAAAAATTAGTTTTTTAAAAGAATAAAGCTAAATAAAGTAGAATATTTAGCACCAAATTGGGTTTCATTAGCAAATTATTTTTTAAAAATTTTTTAGAAGAATCGAGTGTAATTTTCCTGTTTTTAAATTACTTTTCCAAAATACTCAATACTGCCTGATTCTATTTTATTAACTATTAACATATTAATGAAAACATTTCCTTGATATAAACTAAAAAAAAAAAAAAAGAAAATGTGTTGAGCTAATGCAATAAAATATTTTGTTTAACTAAGATTCTAAGGGAAACACCCATATGGCAGAAAAAGCATTAACTTTGCTTAAAGGACAAGTGCAACAACAAGAAAAAAACAAACAAAATACATAAAACTCAGAGTATAACAAAAGAGCAGGAGTAATAAATCTATGTTAAACTTAATGAACGAATGTAAAAGAAAATGTCAAGTAGGGAAAACATTAAAAGAGACGACAACTGAAAAAAAAGATACAGCAGGAAAATTGCCATTGATTTTTCACCAAACAATAATTGTTGTATTTGGCATTGGCTTAGAAAAACCTACAAGGAAAAATGGGGGCGGAGTCTAAGTGAAAAGAAAAACCCTACATCAATAAAATTGATTTTTTTTTCAACGTGCCTTTATCCTAGAAAAAAATTTATATTATACAATTCATAAGTACTTACTTGCCCACAAAGTTTTCCAAGACAGAACTTTTACCGGCCGATTGACCACCTACAACAGCGATCTGAGGCAGATCAAGCTGCATGTGAACGCCCAGTTGCGTAAAGGCATCCTGCAGCTTATTGACAATAGGAATTAAATTCTCCATGTTGATACGCAATAAAAATGATGAAGAGCTTTTCCAAAGAAAATTACTTAACTAATTTTCTTCTTGTTGTATGAGTAGAAAAAAGAATCAAGAAAATTTCCAACACCTTTAAAAGGTGTCAGAAATTTTTTACAACTTCACTTGGTTTCTTTTACTTTTTTGTTCTTTTGTTGGCACTTGATTAATTTAAAAAGTTTTATCTTAAAAATTTATTTTGCTATAAAAAGGTATTTTAATTAAGTAATTTGTTTAAACAAACACTTTTTATAATCTACTTGATTTAATAATCTCTTAATTTTTCACTGAGGTTTAAATCTTTGGTATCTATCAGGTTTACGAATCGTTACACGACTAAAATTTCGATTTTTTCATTTGTTCTCTTTGCTTTTCATTAACATTAAATTTTTACAATTTTTGCTTTAGCAGGGTAATTCGTGCTATTTTTTTTTTTTTTTTTTTTTTTTGCTGCTCTACTTCAAATAAGAATTTTTTGACACACGAAAAACAAAATAGAAAATGTCAGTTGAAAACACAATTGTCAAAAAGATTTGAAATGACAATAAAACAAAACTATATCGAGTTCTCTACGTGGAAAACAATAAATAATACAATTTTTTTTCTAAAATAATATAATTAATAATAAAACTGCAAAAAAATAATTAATTTATTAACTTGTAATAACAGTGGTCATTTGTTGTGACTCATTCATAACGGAGACGGACTCTTAAATTTCGTATACATTTGCTTAAAAGAGAGTGAGCACATAGAAATATATATCAAAACACAAATGTGTTAAAAGCAGAGTTGCTTAATGATAACTAGAAAAAAAAAAACAGAGTTGTTTGATAATGTACGTGAAAAAATGCATTTGCAAAGATTTTTTATTTATCATTAAAAAGATAAAAATTGAAAGGGGCTTTTAAAAAGCACTACACAACTGATATTTTGCCTTTAATATTGTTTCAACTCTACTTTTCCTGAAAACCTAAAATATTTTGCAATTTTTTTTCTTATGCAAATTTTAAGATCACTTTCTTTACTACCACTAAAACAAAAATTCTTAATTCTGACCACTTTTGGAATGTAAAACGTTTATTTTAGTATAAATAATTCTTTTCAATAATCTTAAAGCATTTTATGTTAAAATTATCTCGCTTTCAAACTTCACTGAACAACTTTTTCTATAACTATTAGCACAAAAATCAATTTTCGACTGAGCAAATATTTGAATGAAAACCAAAAGAAGAATGCCAAAATGTCTTTACACATACACAACAAAAAATCCATATCAAGACAGAGTAGTTTTTGTCAAAAGTAGCCACATTGTTTTTTTGCGAAATGTGATCCATCGCTTTTTAGGGTTTCCAAAGGGTAAAAATTATACTTACAGTCTTGGATCCATCTCTAGCAGTATTTGCATTTATCGGCAATTATTTTTTTTAATCTGAATTTTAATGGTAGGGGTACAAAACCATAGATATATGTAAAGTCTTTCCAGTAACTGCACATCGACAAATATCTGCGTAAAGGAAATAAGAAATCCTAAACAGGTTATTGAAGTATAGACAATTATCTTAATTTGCAATTTATTAAAAAGGTGGGCACTTTTAAATGCCAGTTGAAAAACGTGCGCCTTACGCCTTACTTTTTTTAAAGAGATGTTCCTTCTTGGAGATAAATTAGTAAACCTTTATCTACAATTATAATTTATCAATTTAAATATATTTGTTTCATTTTATCATAATTGTTTTATTTGTACTGTTTTTGCTAGAAGTTGAAAAACTTGAAAATTATGTTTTTAATGGGTGTGATAAATTTATCTTGATTTCAAATCACGAGCATAAAAATCTAAAAACGAAAACAAATTTCAAAACCCTTGTTTGCGTCGATCGATTTTCATTACATAACTTTAGTTTTTTATATTAATTTCCCTAGATTTTTTTTTCCCCCGGCAATATTGTGTTTGGAAAAATGTATTAATTAAGGCCAGGATTCACTACCACACACAATCGTGCGATTTAATCACATAAAAATTTGATAGAATTCTGTTCTACTTTAGAAATCGTCTCAAAATAGCATTATAGGTGCCAAGCTATTATACAAAAAAGATGCAAATAACAGATTCTTTTAGTTTCGTTTTTTCTCCTGATTTTCAAAAACATCAACTCTGATCGCATAGAAAAAATCATTTATGAATTATTTTAAAAGATTATAAAATCGTTTAGATCTGTCAAAAAGTCTGTCACACACATACACTTTTAATTCACACTATCATACTTTTTTAGCACACATTACATTTTTGACAGATCGTACGACTGAGGGTTTTCACACACGACTAATTTTTAATCCGCACAACTTTTGTTCCTTCGTATTCACACCAGACTAATTATGCTGGCATAAAATTGTGCACGTATACACAGCTTTGTGTGTGTTAGTAATTTCTATGTTTATTTCACGTTTGCCTTTCGTTCGTTAAACATATACATACATAAAATGCGGAAATATGACTGAAATAATTGATGATGAAATGGCAATAATTTTAGGAGGAATTTCTAGTGGCTGTAACTTGCAAGCTGCATCATCACTCCTAGAAGCTGAAGATTTCAATTAATATTTTATTCATAAGAAGAAGATGAATTGATTCATATTTGACAAAAAGTTCGTTTTCAATTTTTTTCCTGTAAAATACATATAAAAATTAACTCAAATTAACTTTAAACTTAGTTTCCCTTGATAAAATATTAAAAGAAAATTGAATTCAATCATAATAAAATTCATCATTGATCTATTCATGTTTACGCGTCGATGGACGACTAAGCACTAAAAATTGCTCTGCAAAAAAAAAACGCAGAACCTGTGTTTTCATAAGTGTGTATGTGTTAGTTTTGTTCTGCTTGTGCGGGGTTGAAGCTGGTTGAAAAATTGTGCCAACCAAAAACCACTCTCCTCACCGAAAAAGCCTACAAACTGCGATTTCATGCCAGCACAATTAGTCTAATGTGAAAACCCTCACTGAGTATGATAGTCAATCCTGGCCTTTACACAGACAATGCTGGATTAAAATTTAAACTTTTGATTTTCGACATTCTGTATGTCTAAAACCTGTATTGAATTAAAAATTGCAGTGATATTAGCAACGCCGATTCTTATAAACCCTTCACCATATGTGTAACTCCAATCAAAAAAACATTGGGTTGACAGAGAATCTAAAAATAAAAAATAAAAACAAAGTAATATATATAATTTTACATAAAAATGTCATCGGCTCTTAATGGGTTAAACATTATATTTTTTTTGTTTGCTTTCTGAAAGATCTCTACAAAAGCTTTTAAGTGATACTTATATTGATATCTTAACAAATATTGTACACAATCGTAATTTTCTATAAAAAGTTCAGAGGTCCATGACTTGGATGATATAGCCGAGCGCCAATTTTTTCACTTGATTTTTTTTCTTATTTTTTTTACTCTCTATCTCTCTATAATTTGTTTTATTTATTTTTTTAATTTTTTTTATATTGGAATTAACTCAACTAGATTTGTTTCAAATGATATGGAAAACGAAGGACATAGACCGATCTTGCTGGGTATCAATAGTAAAATTTTCGAAATTTATTTGATCGATTGGCGTATTTTAATTTTCATCTAATGCGTTGACAAAAGTGGTTTTAACACGAACACGGAGGGACAGACACACATTGCTCAATCGATTTCGCTATGCGAATGAGAATCGTTTTTCTACCTCTTGTGAAGCGCATAAAAATTTGTAAATACTTCTATTCAAAATTCATTTTGGAAAATATCAAAAAGCACTCATTGGAGAAATGACATTACAAGCATTAAAAAAATGGCTTTAATAATCCAGTTTTTACTGTTTTTACACTACGTCTTGACGAGCCATTGATTTGTTTCCACATGAACAAAACGTCGGCAGAATAGGGAACAAAAATTTGTTCATGTTTTTCTATGTGGATAAAACGTGGCGATGTTCATATACTGTTTGTTTACAGTTTGTAATATATTTTTATTTATTTATTATTGTTTTTTTTTTTTTTTTTTGTATTAAATCATAAACAATTACATATGAATTGAAAAGTTTACAGTCTGTTTGATTTAAATATTGCCATAATTTAATTTTTTTTTTATAATTTTTAAAATGAAAGTGACGTTTGATGGCAGACATCGTTGTTCAAACAAATGTTCTGACAACGCTGTTTGAACAAGAACATGACATCGACAATGACGTTCTACACAAGCCATTTTAATGTGCGCACATGAAATTGTTCAATGGTTGAACAAATCAATGTCTCGTCAAGACGGCGTGTTAGAATTAGTTAAGATTAAAATAACGCTTGTTACACAAAACCTAAAATGATAAACGACGTTTGAAAAAATTCTGTTTTTACTTTAGTAAATCCAGACTTGCAACGTGCCATTTTTATGCATTTTTTTTCAATTCTCTTTTAAAGTTTCGGCGAGTTATAGCGCGTCTCTATACTTATATTTTCGAATATTTATAATTATTGTTATAACAATCAATGTAATCGACATTCTGTTCAGTTTTCAAGCGTTTGTCTATAACGGTTCAAAAGATATGTCTATATACGTCCATTTACATCACCAAAGGGCACACCCTTTAATTTTAGATTTATTTTTGTATACCTTTTTGTAATTGGATGCTATTCGCAGTTTTTATTTCTTTTTATAGAAGTGCGCTTAAGGGTTCATAATACTCTTAAAAACAAGTATGTTGTATGGCGAAACCCTTTAATTTTTAAAATTATAAACTATTTTTTTAAACGCGACCAATGTATAAGCATAATCTATCAAATTACAAAAAATTTTCAAAATCGTTTCAAAAATGACGGGGTTTTGCAGGCACAAACATTAAAAAAGCAACATTCAGACGAATTGATATCCTCCTTCTATTTTTAAATTACATATAAAAAGACCTTTTATATCATGATAAATTTATTAGTTTATGAGATCTGACAATAATATCATAATAAATGAAGTCTACACAAGATGAATTTTTAACATGATATAAATTTGACTTTCATCAAGATTAAATATTTCAGGTGTAGACTCTCAGTTACTGTTCATAGGCGTTTTGTTGTCAAAAAACGGAAGTTATGTACAAATGTCAATTGAATCACAAATTTCTTTTCGTTGGAAATTTTGTAAACGAAAGTTGTGTTTTTCTTGTGCTGTACGCGTTTCGTGTCAAAACAAAGGCTTAAAGTATGTAAAATTCAATAAATTATTAATCAAATAATTAACGAATTAATAACAAATAGACTTTTGCAAAAAAGTAATGTTTTGAAAAGAAGATGTTTAAGAAAAACAAAGATTACAAACTTGCGTGTTTTAAGAGTGAAAAAGTTTTTGATCAAACTATGTAACATATTTGTAAATTAATTTTGTTTTAGAATGCGTTACGTGGCTGCATACATGTTGGCTGTTCTCGGTGGTTCGGAAAACCCCAAAAATGCTGATATCGAAAAGATTCTTAGCTCTGTTGGTATTGAAGCTGACAAAGAACGCTTGACCAAGGTCGTCACTGAATTGACTGGCAAGTCTGTGGATGAATTGATCGCCGCCGGCCGAGAAAAATTGTCTTCTATGCCGGTTGGTGGTGCTGCTGTTGCTGCCGATATCCCGGCAGCTAGTGCTGATGCCGGTGGCAAAAAGGAGGAAGCCAAGAAAGAAGAGAAGAAGAAGGAAGAATCGGAATCTGAAGATGATGATATGGGCTTTGCTCTCTTTGACTAAAATTCTTGTGGCGATTACAACGTGCAAAAGCTTGTCGAGGTGAGTAATTTTAAACATAAAGCCAATCACGATTAAGAATAAATTTATTAAACTTATACGGCAAATGGAAGTTAAATAAAAATGTGAATGTAAACAATAGTTTCTAAAATCTAAATACAAATATAACTAAACGTTTTAACTTCCATTTTTTCGTTTTTTATTGTGATGAACAAAACTTTACCATCTTTCGACTGTACATTCGTTGATGTTATATTATTAGTTTCTGATTTTTTATATTTAATTTAACATTTTATTATTAAGAGTAAAAAACCAATAAAATTGTAAAAAGTTTTTTCTTTTTTTTGCAGCTTCTTTAACTAATAAACCTTTCTTCGGCGAGTTCTATCATTACCCACCAGTCTTCAATACAGCCGATTTAAAACAAATTTAAACTTTCATTTGAAAAGATTACAAAAACTCAACCTGTGCAAAACAAATTTTGTTTTTATTTCTGTGAAATAAAAATGTAGAGAACTACAAGTTTTTACACGTAAACGAAAAAATTATTTATTGTCTAAATAGTCTTATTAAAAAACTTATTTTAAAAATTTGCTGTTGCTTAATCTTTTAAAGCTACGGTTTGTTCTGTTATAAAAAGAGCTAGTACCAGTTCGAGTCGTTGATTTAAGGCCTCATTAATCTAAAGTAAAATCGTAATCGTTTTACATTTCCTATTTTTTTTTTATACCTTTCACCACAAAAAGTGGAGAAAAGGAATATCTAAGTTTGTCGTTCCGTTTGCAATATGTCTCGTAAATAAAGTTGGTCTTAAATTCTAATATTAAAATAAAGTTGTTGCTTTATCAAAAGAACTTTCTAGAACTGCAAACAATACAATGGCCCTTAATCCTAAGTGTACTTTTCGACTTCTAAAGTACAGTTTTCTTTGAAGGGCACTTTTTATGTACTAAAGACATGTAAAAGTATATTTTATAGGTAAAAATTTGTTTTAAATTTAAAACCAACTGAAGTTGTTTCTTAACTTAGTGCCGAATAATTCTGACACATATTTTGATTTCATGTGTTGAAATTAATTTTTATAACAATGTGCACAAATTAAAATAACTTCAAATTAACAAACTTTTTTGTTTGTTTATTTTTAACAAAAAATACAGCTGATCAGAGATGGATAGCTTAGGCATGTAGCCGTGTTGCCACTTGTTTTCATTAATTGGTCCCAAGGCGAATCAAACAGGTGACCTCATTAGATCATGCGGTCAACATATGTCTTAGCTTTTACGTGTATTTTGTAAAATCTTGTTAAGACACACCAGAGATGGATAGTCTTTTTACCTGTATTTTGTTACAAATTATGGGCAAACATTTTCTTTATTTGATGTGTCACCCAGTTAAAAACGGTTCAACTTAAAATAAATTATTTTAGACTAAAGTATTTAAAAAGTTAATAGCAAGTTTAACAATTAAAGTACTTTCTAAAAGAAACCGACTTTATTTTGTTTCTATGATCAAGTGCCAATGTGTATTTTTCGTAATAGACTGCCAGCTAAAAAAAAAAAACTGAAAGATTAAAGGGAAATGATGCCAGATGAATGCATAACATTTCTTCCCTCACTTACGGCGAGAATAACATCCTATGTCTTCGAATTCAGGTCGACCTACGAGGAGGAAATAGTTCCCTGATTTTTTCTTAATTTTGTCATTATAACTGTCCTCAGGATCGATTCTAACATTTGACTCCTTTTGCTCAAATTTTTTATTTATTTATCTTTATCCAATACATATATATATTCAATCATATATTAAAAATCAGCAACAATTTTTTTTATATGCAGTTTGACATTTTTTGCAATGGCGAAAATAAATTAATTCCCCACTGCCACCACCTGGTACATGATTTCGCCATGATATATATCATGATAAAAACACGAAGCGAAACCCTAAATGTCAAACACCATATAAAAATCTTATACGTTTTAATGTCGAAACACTATGTAAAAAAATTATACATATATTTTATATATGGAGTTTGACATTTATAGCGAAAATAAATGAATCCGCCGACGTGACCACCTGGTAATTGATTCGCCTTGCGGAATACTGTCAGCTGAGATGCATGTACTTGATATTGACAAAGGCAAATTAAATACTAGTTAACCGCATCAGGACAAAAAACGCATGTATTTTGTTTGTGTAAATTTACGTGTACGTGTCAGTAAACAGTGTTGAATAATATTAAAAAAACAGAAGAAAATAAAATTTACTGAACAAATTCTTTTTCAATTTATTTTTCCTCTGGTGTCTTTCTTTCATATTGAACAAAGTTCCACTTCCGCGCTTCTTATTTTGCGAACCACTAAAATATTTCTGCAAATATTTTTTATAATTGTACATTCATACACACATACATATGTTTTGATAAAATAAACAACTTTTTAAAATGTTGCTCAAATAAACATTTTCTTTTGAATAAATGTTGTTTTTTGTTTGTTCTAATTTATATTTTAATTGCAATTGCACTTTGTTACTTATCACACAATGGTTTATTTACACAATCACTATTAAAAAAAATTAAATCTATAAATTTTTATCCGATTTTAAAATTTAACATTTTTTCGTGTTTTTAAATGGCGCGTCAACAAAATGTAAACAATTTTTGACTTTGGTTAGAAAAAAATTTGTAAAGCGAATTCGATCACCTGGGCTATCAATTTTACCTAGTATTCAATTTGCCTTGATATAGACCGAGACGAATCAATTTTAATCAAAATTCGCCTCGCGTAATACTTTTAAAACAATTTACTATACTTTATAAAAATAACTTGACATCACTGACAACTATTAAACAGCTGACTAAGTAAACAAACAGTTTATCACCCCCACCAAACCGATTGATTAATTAATTAAACAACCTAATATTAATATGAAATATACTAAATATAAAACATTGTGAATAAACAAAAAATATACTAAATAAAAAAATGTTACGAAATCAACAAAATAATAAACAACTTTTGAAATTTCTGCTGCCTTCAGCAACACAACATCGTTTAATTCAACAAAATACAGTACTTTGCAACAAAAGTACAAAAAATGTTTCACGACAAGGAAAAATAATGGCAAAACTCTTTGGCCAACGAATGAGTGGTAGTAAAAAACATTGGTTTCCCTCAACCACAGATGAAATGAAATCGGCCAATAGCAATGTATTCTTCAAACAGTCACAATTTGGTAAATTATCTAAAAGAGGAGGCAAAAATGACACCCGCCGCATGACTGTTCTCAATAAATTGTTTATGAAGCATATTACGGATCTAATGGCTACGGGAGAAATATCTGAGAGTATTTTGGGTAAGGGTTTGCAGATATCTAAGGTGAAAATATCTCAAGATTTTGCCTATATTAATGTATTTTGGGTATCGAGTGGTGAGGTGAACAAAGATCTTTCGATGGAACATGAACTGCATCGTTGTTCGGGCTTGTTACGGCATGAACTTTCACAACTTGGCTTAATGGGCGTAGTGCCACGCATTAAATTTGTTAAAGATAAGATTTTTACCAATATGAATCAGGTTGAGGTCTTATTGAGAAATATGAATTTTGATACAGAAGAAGAGGAACAACAACAAGAATTTATTGATATTCCAAGTAAATATGAGGCTGAAAATTTAAAACAAGAATTCTATGGTCGTGAAACAAACAATACTGCTTCCATTGAACAGAAAGATCTTAAGGAAAATGGCAAGTCTCCTAGAATTTTAGATTTCAATGTGCCTGAAATGCGTCATGATGTTTTGGGCCTGGATCATAAAGGTATTATGCTTAAGATTCATACTAAAATGCGTAAGTCCAAACAAGCCTGGGATCAACATTTACATAATACTTCAACAGAGTCGAATTACTTAAATTCTATACAAAATTCTTCAACGATACCATCAACTTCTTTTAGTCAGTTGGCTAAAATTAATGAAAAATTGGCCAGGGCTTCGGCTAATTCAGAAAGTTTTGATGCTTTCTTGGCTAAACGCAAAGAGAGACGTAATACTCCTGAACGTAAAAAGTTTAGAGCCTCCGACCATAATACCGGCGAGATAAATGAAAAATATAATCAACACGATTATACTCCACTAGTTATGTCGAAACGTCAACGTCAAATTTTTGAAGCTGAAGATTATTTACCTGAAGAAATGGAGGATACAAGGCATAAATAAATGCTGTTAAATATCGAACATGTCTTCTGTAGACAAATATCGGAGAGAAAAAGTTAAAATTTTTGTTTATTTATTTAAAATTAAATATACATGTTGTTGATGAATTGAACTTTACAATAAAACTTTATTTGATAAGTAAAATTATTTTCTTTTTACTAAAAAATAACCGTTTTATACCCTTCATACCATAAAAAGTGGAAAAAATGCATATTTAAGTTTGTCATTCCGTTTGTAATTTTTACCAAGGCAATAGATCAGGTAGAGAAAATTTAAATACGCCAACCGATCATATATATTTTCGAAAATTTTGCTATTGAAAATCAGCAAGATCGGTTCATATTCTTCGAGGCAGCAGGCAAAACACTACACATGCCTCAATAAAAAAAAAAAACAACAAAAATTTGGAGCGAGAAAGAATTAAAAAAATATGTCAAGCGAAAAAATGGCGCTTGCACATATTTACTGAGTTATGGGCCTCGGAAATTTTCATAAAAAGTTCAAATGTACATATGGGTATCATTTAAAAGTTTTTAAAAATATCTTTTAGGAAATACTAAAATTATTAAAAAAAATGCTTAACCCATTAAAACCGATGACATTTCTGTGTATTTTTTTTTATTTTCTGTCACCGCAATATTTTTTTTTTTTATTGGAGTTACTTCACTAAACTAGATTTACAAACATGGTAAAGGGTATATAAAATTCTGCATGGCCGAATAAATCAGCTCTTGCTTGTTTAAATATTAAATTTTACAAAATAACTTTTGAAAACTCAAAGTTGTGACTAAAATTCAGTTGGCCAAAGAACTGACGCTTGACCTCAATGTTTAGTTCCTTTTTGTTAAAAGCATTTTATTTTAACGATAGAAAGAAAGCGCTAAATCCTTTCTGATGATATTTGGATCAGTTAAGAAGTTAAAAATAATATCATTTTATAGACAGTTTGCAGGTTGTCGTATTTTTTTCGTTGTGGGTCACAAAACAGTATCCGTGCACAGAAACTAGAATTAAATAAATAATTTATGAATATGAAGGGCAAAGTAAGAACTTTAAAACGTTTTAAAATTAAGCAAATAAATATCCCTGCAGAGCGAGGTGCCAGATAATTTTATTAAGAAATCGCCATTATCAGCTTTTTATTTGTAAAAAATCGGCAAATTTAAAATATTTTTATATTAGCAAAAGCTAACGAAAGAAAACAATTTTATATAAAATAATGTTCACAACATATAAGATAACACAACATAAATAAAAATAACCGTTTAACAAATTGTTGCCGTTGTGGTCTATTAGTCATATTTAGTGGAAATAATATAATACTGGAATGCCTCGTATAGTACTATTGCCTAAAGTTCGGTTTTAAAATAACAGAAAAAATGCGTTTTTGGAAAAAATTGTTCTAATAAATAATTAAATTAAATTTTCAAAATTATGTTTTATTATGAAAACATACAATTTTTTGTATTTTCCCTTTATAATAAAAACGTTTATATGAAAACATGCGGCACGAGTCGCTAACGTATTCTATTTGTTAAACATATGTATGTAGTTTATGCAAAGAATTAAAGAAAAATTACTAAAAAAAAAAAAATAGTAAATAAAAGCATAGGGCCTGAATGCCTCGATTAGTACGGTATCAAACAGTACGGTAAAATGGTGGAACCGATTAACCGTCATATGCAATATACTCTAGTATTTCTATTTATTTTGGTCGTTAGAGTCACTTAAAGCAGTTTTATAAAAAAACATCTTATTTTTCACTATTCTTGCTATTGAATCTTTTGTTGAAATGAAATTCTACTGCGACATTATTTCGCTGCACTGTTCAATCCATTTATAATAATTTATTTTATTTTTTCAGTTTCATTTCTATCAATTCAAAATCAAGGTCGTAAGGTATTACTAGATGCCAATAAAATTTGATTCATTATTTAAAAATATCTTAAGATTATAAACTAAAATACTGTATCTGCATAAGAGGCGTCCAACTCGCCTGATAAATTTGTATGAAAAGCACTGTTTTTTGATCACCTGTAATACTGAAACGTTTTCATAAATGAATAGTTTTTTATAATATTATAAAACACAGGTTAAACTTATTTATGTGCTGTTTCTGTATTACAAGCACAAAATATTTTGAGTGATTCCTATACAAATTTTCTAGACGAGTAGCTCACTTGCAATACAGAAACTGCACGTTAGTTTAGAGCAATGAAGTGTTAAGAAATTCAACTAACTTTTTATTATAATTACATCACTTTCATTACTAAGGATACAATTTTCCAAGGAACAATGAAAGATATACTTTTTACTAAGACAATCAATGTTACCGGTATTTTTGAGAAATAATCGGCAAATCGAAACTTTGATAATTTTGAAAGAAAAAATCGGCAAAATGTCGATAAATCGGCTGCGCGTTGTTTTTTTTTTTCTTAGGTTATAATTTTTGTCTTGGTTTTTAAAATGCTATTGGAACAAAAAATATGCATGTACATATACATATACACAGTGCAAGCTCGGTATACGCGACAGCTTAATTTTTTAACATTGCAGGTCCTTAATCGCAACAGTTTACAAAAAACCAGGTTCTATTCTCGCGACTGTTATTTTATTTTCTTAAATTTGATTAAAACGTCTATATCAAAGAAAAAAAAAAGGAAAATCACTGTCTTTTGGAATGTTAATCTTTTAACATGATTTTTGTCTTCTATTTTGCCAGTTTCTTCGGGTCATTTGTTGTGTAAACAGATCTCTTACTATGGAGATTCCATAAATTCAATTTGCGTAAACTACAAGATACAAAAATTTTCAGTTTATCGCATTATAAAGCAAGAAGTAAAATTTTGTGTACGGTTATCGCGAAAATTCAGGTCTGGTTTTCAATTAGTCGCGAAAATCGAGCTTGTACTGT
The DNA here is from genome assembly GCA_937654795.1 of Cistogaster globosa. Classification (NCBI taxonomy): domain Eukaryota; kingdom Metazoa; phylum Arthropoda; class Insecta; order Diptera; family Tachinidae; genus Cistogaster; species Cistogaster globosa. The sequence continues at coordinate 8,492,288 of OW569406.1, forward strand.
AAATGAATTTCGAAGAAATTTTTATTTATTTCAAATCTTTAATATTATATTAGTTCATAGGGAAATAATGAATTTTGTAGGTTAGAAAATTTCAATTTTTTATTACAATGTTATCATGCTTTATTTTAAAAGTATTTTAAACTTTTTTATTTAAAATTTTCGAAGATTTGAGTATTAAAATTTTTGGCCAAAAATTAAAACAAATTTGTGTTTAAAAATTTTTAGCAATAAAAAATTAATAATAAAATTGGGAATATATATTTTAAGCTGCGAAATTTTTTAACATTTTCTTATTTTTTTTATTATATAATTACAGTTATGTATATAACAGTATGTATCAACAGTTTATTTTTTAAAGATTTTGTTTTAAATGGCATTTCTTTTTTTCGTTACGAGGTATATATTTTTAAACTTGTTTTTATTTTATACTTTATTTATTTTATTTTGTTATTTTTTTATTTTTTTGTTTGTGATAGAAATGACTTTAAAGGCTGTATTAACTTATTAAATGTTTTTTTTATTTAACATAAAAAATATAATTATATAAAAATTAAATCAAAACTTAAAGTATAACTTAAAACATAAATGGCAATACAAGTCTTTTCGTTAAAAAAATGTAATACATTTTAACTTTTATAAATTAAAAAAGAAGTTTTGTTTTTGTGTTTATAAATTTGTGTTGCTAAAATTGTACTTGAATTTAAAATAAAGTTATAAATAATAAAATAAATTAAGTGTGTAAATAGTAATTAATATATGTAAATTTTTTAATAAAAAATTAAGTGTTTTATGATTATTTTAAATAACTAGATAAAAAAAGGACAATTAAAAAAAATTACAAAAAAAAAAAAATAAAATATTTTGTTAATAAAAACTCATACTTTAAACAAAAGTCGATTTAATAGCTTTGAGCATATTAACTGATAGCTTTTGTCGGAATTACTTTCTAAAATCTTTAAAATTTATTTCTTTTCTTTAGAATTCTTATAAATTGTGATTTAAAATGAACCGAAAATTCATCAACAAGTTTTAAGAATTTTTGTCATTTGACACAAATTTAAAAACAAACTTATGTAAATTTCTCAGTTCCTAAGAACTTAAACCGTGATTATAATTTTATTGAATAAATAAAAGCGCTAGTTTTAGCAATAAATCGCAAAAATTGGCTCATTATTTGCACGTCTTTTATAAAATCACTTGTTACATATCAAGAAAAATTGAGCATTTGCAACACTTAACTAATAGCGGAAGCAAGTAAAATAAACGGTTGTTATTCTTAGGTTGCCATATCAAATTTATATGGAACGTTGATATCGACATTTCCTTTAAATTTGTTTGCAACATTTCAGTTGTTTATTTCGTTAAGATAATTTTTTAAGCTTTTTTAGATTTTTTCAAACAAATTTTTTGTTGGTTTTTCTAACAATTCAAAGCTACACGTTTATATAAAATTTAACAGGTATTAAATAGAAATGGAAAGTCAATTACTACTCAAGGGCTGATTATTTAACTTATTACTCCTTCAACGATTCGCTTAAAAAACTATTGATTGTTTTTATTTTGTAATTTTTTATAAAAATATATTTTTTATGTTTGTTTATCTGTATGAGTTTAAGTTTCTTTTTGATTTATTAAAAAAGAAACAATTATTAAACAGCTAATATTTAATAAAAAAAACTTAATTTTTATTTATGAAATAAGTATTTTACGTAGCAGCATTTTTTTGTATTTTTTTCTTCTTATATTTTATTAAATATAAATTTAATTAATGACTTAAGCTTTACATTATATTATGTAAGTAAGTTAAATAGGAAACCTATGAAAACTGAAGCATTTTAATGTTTAAGAAAACTTTGTGTAAAGTTTAAAAGTTCTTTTTGAAAAATAAAAATAAAAAATTAATTAAATTTTAAGCACAACTATGTTATGACATTTTTTTTCCTAATTGCCTATAAAATTCGAATTTTTAAGTTCGAAATAAGGTTTAAGTTTCGAATATTAATCAAGGATTATAATAAGGGTGGGCAAACTTAAAGTTAGCAAATATATTGGCTGTCAAAAGATGAAATTTTAAGAATTGAGCCGTCGACCTTTGACATTTGTTTAGTAAAAAGTTGTAATATTTTAACAATGGAACGCTACAGACTTGAATAAAGAATTTTTACTTAATTTACTATCAAAATGGTGAACATTTTATTATCTCACTTTGTAAAAATCGAGCAGCTTTTCCTTGCAATCGGGCTCCTTCTGAGACCGCTGTGTGTCAGTTAATCGCTAAATTCGATGCTCATGGTATTGCTGCTAACAATACGCTCTTAGTGGCCGTAGTGATGCAAAAATACCCCTTGTACAGCAAAGCATTGAAAGTGATCCAGAAACGTCATTCTCTGCGCTACCAAACCATGATAACTAATTTTTTGTGGCCGCAATTAGCTAATGTTGACATCAGTAACCTTTGGGCAAACAATTCAGTTATTTCATGGGAAATTTCCCGTTTACGTTATTTCCCGATTTGTCAATATCAATTGGCGCGGAATTATTTTCTTTGGAGCTTTTTGAAAGATCGGGTTAAAAACTGGCGCTATAAAAGATTAAGTTATGCGCTACAATGACGAGATAAGTAAAGCTTTGTTGCAAACTGTAGATCAATATTTAATAATAAAAGCTGAATTTCTGCCGACGTACTAGAGTAAGACATTTGTCCGACAACATATTCCATTAATTATTCCCCTATTTCTACTTTACATTGATATTAATAAAACTGAATTTGTAACAAAAAAAAAAAAAAAAAAAAAAAAAAAAACAAGCGTGTGTTTTAAATCAATTTCCTAACCTAAAATTTCTTAACTTCCTAACCTTAAATTTGTCCACCTTTTATATGTTGATTGCTCTAAAAAAAACTTTGTCTTTATACAAACTGGAATTAAGAATAGATATAATTTTAAAAATTTTACGAAAATATAATTTAAGTCAAGTGTTGGGAGTTGTTAATCAATTTTATAGCTGTTGTTTCGCTATGCCTTTGTTTGCTGGTAAAAACCTCTATAGAATTAAAAAAATATACTTGTAAAAGAGTTTAAAAGAATTAAAGTTAAATAAAAAATAAACTTTAAATATTATAAGCTTAAAGTTTAATAATTCAACAAGTTAGAAAGCGAAACGATTGTAAATTTTTTTTTTAATTTACATTGAGATCTTATTATTTGAAAAAATGGTTGTACTTCCGTTTTGTTTATAAAAAAGTAATGTTGCCAGACAAGCCAAACAAAAGCAAGAATTCATAAGGAAGATGAATATTAACAAACAGCGATGCCATCGCTCATTAAATTTAACTCCATAAGAAATGTTTTACAGAGATTCGGAGCTCTGAATCTTTTTGAAGAATTATTTAATTTTTGCTTAAATAAGTGTTAAAGGACTTTTTTTTATCAACTGAATTTAAAATTAGTTTTTTTTTCCTAAAGAACTTAAAAACTTTACCCAAGTTTGCCTTAAAATTATTAAATACATATTAAGTTGTATATTTAATTGCTAATCATACTGACTGGCTTAATAATAATTATAATTAAAAAAAGTTTAACTTAAAACTTAATTTTAGTTAAAAGCATAATAAGTTTAAAATGAGTTTTTTGCTTAGACATTATAAAAATACATGAGAGTGTAATTTACAAAAAGGTGTGAGTGAGGTGAGTGAGTTGTGGAAACTTAATTCTACATTCTATTATTAATTAGTAAGAGATTTTTGTGGCAAATTTTTTTAACGTTTTTCGTTCGAACTTAATGCATACTATAATACAGATTTCTTAATTATTTTTTTTATACATTATTACAATTTTGTAGGTAGGTTTTTTAATAAAAAAAATCTAACCGCTAAATGTTGAAAGATATTTTCATTTTTTTTTTCGAGTATTTTTTATGTTAAAAAAAAGGTTATTTATACAAATAGTATTAATAATAACTAATATTCTTTGTAAAATGAAATAATTAAGAAAGTATATAAACTTTCTAATTTAAGATCATGAGTAGAACGCTGTATGGAAATTCATAAAGTTTTTATTCGCTGTCAAAGTGCGTAATAGATTTTAGTCAGAAAATTAATTTTTAAATTTGTTATTAAATTTAAGAGTTTGTTTTTTTTTTACTCTAAATTTTACTTATCGTTTTTATTAAGCGTCTTGCAACTTAATAAAATTAAAATAATCAAGAATATAATAATTATATTGACGCTTGGTTTTTCTAAATTATTTTAGTTTTAAAAACTCACAACTTTTGTTTGAGAAATGCATTGTTGTATTTCTCCCTCTATTTCCCGTTCTAAACCAAGTGTGCAGTGCCAGGTTCCATTTTGTAGCCCATTAAATGATAAGGTGTATCACCAAATTGAGCTGCACTGGGACTATCAGCACGTTTTATTTGAGCCAAAGCCTGAGACATTACAGCCGCCGCATTGGCAGCAGCTGATGCCCCCGTCATATTAAGACTTGAAACGCCACCTGTATTTGAGGCGCCACGTCCTCGTTTACGTTTGGGTAAAATACCTTTGCGTGCCATATAGAAACGTATTGTGGAAACGGGTATATTAAACATATTACTAACAGTTTGAAAGGTTTGACCCTTTGAAACACATTTTGCTGCCTGTTCCAGAGATTCTTCTGACCTTCTTATACGTCTTAAAGAGCAATTGTTGTCGATTGATTGCAACATAGAATTATTCACGGTAGTATCATGTTCTGAATCAGCTAAAGCGCCGCCAAAACTATCTTCCTCGTCATGAGCCACATAATTATGATCTTCTTCTACCATAGAGTCCATATGATGGGTCATCATGTGAGCAGGCACCGCTGATGTATTAGCATTTTGACTGTTTTCATAGTGTTCAAAGGCGTTCGAAGTTGACTCGTCGCCCGAATCATTAGATGCAAATGTTGAACCAGCAGCCATAGCAGCCATGGCCGGATTTGACATCATTGTCTTGAGATTAGCAGGATTTATAACTTGAAGGTTTTGTGAAACATTAGATTGATTTGAAGAGTGTGAAGTGTTGGGCTCCTTTTTGATAACAATTTGATTTTGTGTTGTATGCTGTACGGTACTCGCGGCAGTTGCAGTCGTTGTGGTGGTGGAATTTGTCGCAGTATCTTCATCATTGCTGTCAGGTTGTCCACTCGTGGACATATTATTATTAATAACAATATTATTGTTTTGTGCAGATACTTTATTGCTCATGGCTTTAAGTTGATTTAAATTAAGTGCCGCATCTGAGCCATACAAGCCTCGTATACGCAATTGTTCAGCACATCTTAGTAATTGTGGTAGGCCAGCCTGTGTTACATTAACCTCACCCTTGTACATAAAATCGACCAAGGCCTGTATTTCCCATAGTTTTATTTCTGAGGGCAATATTATAACCGGATGCTTACACGGGTTTTCTGCTAAAATACTTTCAAAATAGGAAGAACAGGCGGCCAATACTAAACGATGACAGTGAACCTGATGACCCTCACAGGCTAAGGTGACATCGACAAATCTTTGACCCGCTAAAAGCTGGGGGAAAGCAGCACCTATGCTGCCCAAATGACTATTCCAGCGCACACAAAACTCTTGGCGATGAGATGGTGACATTTTATATCGTAAGTGGCTACAATGTGATGTGTTGTTGACTTAATATTTTTATATATATGTATGTCCTTATATTAGAATAGGTATGTATGTATGTATATCTATAAAAATAATTTAAGTTTGAAGACTAGTATGGAAGATTATTTGTTCGTTTCGTTTTCTGTTTTAAAACTGAATTCAGTTCAGCAATAGGAAGTTTTGAAGATTTTTTGTTGGGAAACTTATATTTATTAACCTAAAAATATATGAAAGTATAAATTATTTTATTATTTTAGATTTGATTTTGCATAAAAATTCAAATTCTTAACATACAATAGTGTATAAACATGTATCGAAATCGCTTTAAAGACAGATTAGAATTAAAAAAAAAATATGCCTCCTTGGGAAGCGCTAGTTGCAGGCCAACAGAACATGAATAACGCATCTTTAGTATCAAGGAATCGTATAATTTTGCCTCCGTTACATATAAAACTAGGACAATTTGTAATTTCCTATCAAAGAAATTTCCAAAACTGAGTGCAAAAAAAGATAAAAGCGGAAATTTTCGACGGGCCACAAATAAGATCATTATTAAAAGTCTCAAATTTTTCAGACACTATGACTGAGATTGAGAAATCGGCATGGAATATGTTTCTTTGGCTTGTTAAAATTTTTTTGGAAATTAAGAAAAGTTTTAAATTTTCTCAACACGCCGGTCAGCTGATGATTCACTTTCAAAGGCTTGGATATAACATGAGCATAAAGATTATTTTCCCGAGAATCTTGGAGACTTAAGGTAAAGAACAGGGCGAGCGACTCCACCAGGACCTCTGTACTATGGAGGAAGGCTATCATCAAGGCTACCAGAACGCACACATGCTAGCTGGCTGTTGTTGGAACATTCAGAAAAAATCTTTGCATTTAGCTTTAGCAAGAAAATCATAAAAGAGAAAATTTTTTACTGTATAAATATAAAATAAATTAAAATTATTTCTAAATTTACAGTTTTACTACAGTTTACAGTTTACTACACCTTTTTCTTACCCTTTTCAATAACGTTTTTACTTAGATGCGTTTTTTAAATTGATTTAAAACTCTTCTTACCATTCTTTTTTAAAGAATAATAAAAAAAGAAATTTTGTGATATAAAATGATTCACTTTTGACAGCTATTCTACACATTACAAAATTAAACAAAAAATTCTCAGCTGCCGCAACGATGCCACCTGGTAAAATTAATTCGCCTCGTAAACTAGATTTACATATACCTATATTGAAAGGTATATAAGATTCGGCATAGCCGATTATAGCTCCCTTACTTGTTTTACTGCACTGCGGAACCTTTATGCGAAAAGGTTTTTACAGCAACATTAAAAATTGCTGCAATTGAATAATTATTTTTATGTTGGTTTTTAGTCAAATATCCGAAAAATTTAAAAATTTTTTGGGGTCTAAAAACTTTAAATTTAAAACTAAAATACCCACTATTTCAGTTACTAGAAAAAAAGTTAAAATCAAACCGTTTTAAAATGTTTATAAAATAAAACTCCTTTTAGAAATTATTACAACTTTATTCCAATTAAACACTTCACTACATATTTGCGGATTCGAATAGTCAATTTATTTTTTAAATGCTTAGTATTCATAACCACAACTTCCAAATAAAGGATATTCATGTAGAACTTACTTAGTGAAAAAATTTTTTAAAACCATTGTTTATTTAACACACCGAATTTAATGTATTAAGTAGAATAAAAAGTCATAAATCTATAAATTTGAAAGCCAGAAAATGTTTAAATTATTAATTATACTCCGTCGTATATTTTAAACAAACGACGCCAGGAAGACACAAAGCCAAATACTAAAAGGTAATAGGTAGATATTGAAAATTTGCAGCAGTCGCTACAGAAGCAACAACAAAAAAAATAAATAAATAAAATTATAATAAAAGAACAACAACACACTCATAAAAATACTGCAGAAAAAATAGCTTAAAAGAACAATTTTTGAACACTGTACTTAATAAAAAAAAATATTACAAAAAAATATACATAAAAAATAACAAAACAAGGAGAAGCAGCATAGGTATAATAAAAAAAAATACTAAAATTTACACTTATACATTTCTATAACCTACACAGGAATTTTTCTCAAACAAGTACACACACTAAAACATTAATAAACTAAAAACACAAACTAAAAAAGTTAATAACAAAAAAACAAGAAATCCTGAGAAAAATTACGAAAAAAAACAAGCCAAATTCAACAACAAAATCATTAAGTATAGTAAAGCATATGTTGTTGTTGTTGCTGGTATAAATATTTAAGAGCCTTAAGAGTGCAAAAGTAAAAGCATGAGATGCTTAAAAAGAGATGAAATTAAATATTAAAGTTAAACAAAAAAGGAGCTGTTCTTGTACAAAACTGAAAAAATTTAACATTTATTAAAAGTTGCTTCTTGCACACAAAAGGAAAATATAATAATAAAAATAACAAAAACTACCAAGAACATAAACAATTCTAAGAAAAATAAAAAAAAAAAAAACAAAAAACAAGATTCACCACTTTGAGTATGGCGAGAACTGAAACAAACGATATGGAATCAAAACATTTGAGAATTTGCAAAATAAGTGTATTTCAGGGATGGAAAATTTAGTTTAATTATTATTATTAAATGATTCGGAATAATAAATTTTTATATTTTATTTCAATGTGCACATTGCTTATTTGGAAAAATTGTTTACAATTTTTTTTAATCAAATGTTTCAAATACATATGAATGGTTTTCAAAGGAAAACCTTATGTAGAAAAATGAAAGAAAAAATAAAAATAGTTATTGAATGTTTGCTGTGTTTTTTATAAAAAACCTGTTGAGTTTTGTCTTTTTGCTTTGTTGATTCAATGTAGTTCTCATTTAATCAAATTCAGTGCGACAGTAATTATTTTTTGTAGATGAATTTTGGATGTCACACTCATGAATTATTTTGCCATGTTTAAATCTGAATTGAAAAATGTTAATACAAAATATTTATATATTATAATGGTAGAATTTCGTAAAATATCAACTCGTGACTTTGTTTAGAGGTTAAGCGGTGTATCCACGATCAAAATGCTGGCTGTCAAATTCGTATACGTATGCTGCGCGCTTTGATGTACACATGTTGAATGACTAGTCAAAAATTCTTTTTTAGTTCGATTTTATGCAAAAATGGCAATAGCAAAAAAACATACGTGCATACATATAAACAAACACAGCAATTATTTATGAAACAAAGAAAACGAAAATAAAAAGTAGTGGAAAAAAAGTTTATGAACGAAAGAGTGGTAAAAATTGTTTTTCCTTTTTAGCTCTTCCTTAAAATTTATGCTCATGGTTCTTTTAAATTACGGTCCCTAAACTCTACTCTGCTTTCGTTCGAATGGCTAGTAAGCTTCGATAAATTCCAAGATATTTTTTTTCCGATATTTTAGACAACCGCACAACTTTAAATCTTTTTTAAATGAAAAATTTGTACGTGCTTGAAAAACAAACACCATACACACATCAAAGTGTAACATTTAGCATACCAATAATCAATTTTTTTTATTTTTTTTTTTTTTCAGCATTATCTGTGTAACATATACCAATACATTTTCACGAACACTACCATATTGCTTGACGAATATTTAGATCGTGGATAGGCTGCTTTACATATCATAAAGGTACATTATTTAATTTACGATTTCCATTCCTGGACTACTTGTGCGACCGCATGAAGACAGGAAATAAGCAAAAGCGAAAAGAACATTTGGTAAGATACTTTTTTTAATATTGGTTTGTATATATGTATATATGCATTCAATTCGCAAATATTTGTAGGGATATAAAACATTATGCTCTTTATTTACGTTTGTTAGTTAAGCATTCAATTTTTCAAAATCGTCTTAAAACCATGCTTTTTTAAGGTAAAGAGAATTTTCAGTTAAAAAAATTAGTTAATAAACCCGTAATAAGTTCGTTTTATTATTTTCAAAAAAGGTTTAGAATAAAATTTCCACAAAAAATTAGTAATAATAAATAGGGATAAAAAAACTTGGTTTACAAAGCATCACATTAAGGCAGTAAAAAAAACTGTAGATAAATTGTTTCAAAACTATTCTTAAGTTTTGTAAAATACCTATAAAAATCCATACATAAATTTTAAAATAATTTTACTAAAAGTAAAAAAAATTTCAACATTTATGTAACTTAAGAACTTTAATAAATTCCCGTTTTTTCATTATTTATTTTTCAAACACACCCATGCTCATAAATAATGATAATTACATTTTTTTATTTCTGCGCGCGTCCTTTATGATTTTATTTTCTATGTAGTAGTTTATTTTATTTCTTTGTTTAATTGAAAATCGTTAAAAATAACAAAAAATCCTTTGTAAATAGCAAAAAAAACATTGTGCTTAAAGTAAAATATTAAGAGCGGGGGAAAATATCTATCCAACTCTCACTTCACAAATATAATAAAAGATTAAGATGCCACATTGAAAGAAATTTCAACAATGAAATAAGTAAAATAAAATACACATTTTTAAAATGAATGCATGTGAATGAATATTGTTTAAAATATTTACAAAATTAAAGAAAAAAAATTTTATATTTTTATAAATAATTAAAACAATTTATTTAAGACACCTTGAAATATTTTACCATTTTTTTTAAATTCCACTTTACGATATGGCAACTTTATTAAATACCTTTCAAATACTCATTTTAACTATTCTCATTTGTACTCTCAATTTCTTACAACTGAAACAACATGAAATAAACGGAACACAACATCGCGCAAAAAATCAAGACATAAAACAAAAAGCAAAAAAATAAACAAAACTTAAAAACAAAAGGAGTATGTACATATATATAGACATATATGTATGTGTGGATTTATAAGTACTACTACTATTATAGCAAAATGAATTAATGCAGAGGAAAAAGTATATGCAAACTAAAAAATAACAAAAGAATTAAAACAAGCATTCCATTTTATATTAAAAACCATTGCAGGAGACAAAAAAAAAGTAGTATCATTATGTACTTAAATGGGGGGTCATATTAATGGGATGCTAAAAATGGAATAGCTCCACGACAAGGAAGTAATGAGCAAGCATAAGATTGATTAATTAAAACGCTTCTAATTTTCTCTAAGGTTAGAATTTTCTTAACACTTGATAATTTTACATAAGATTTTTTTATAATCATTGTAAACTCACCCTCGTTTCGTTTTTTTTACAATAAAATTTAAGTTTATATTTATTTAAAATAGCACAATTAAATAAAATAGTTCACTCATTTTGTAAAATTCAATTTTGCAATAATTCACTGTATAATTTTAATTTTTTTACCATTTAATAAAATAATTTATTGATTTTTTCTGCCAACATTAGTTAGAATTATTTAATTACACACGCGGTCTACAGTCGTTCGCTCCTTTTTCGCGTCACACTATTGTTAAAATGTTAAATCTTAATGTTGATTCGTTTACTTAATTTTTTGTTGTTGCTGCTACTCATTTTTTCTTGTTTCTTTTGCACAATTTCATTTTGAAAGAACACAAACAACAAAAACCTCTTGCATTTGTTTACTCCTGTTATGTTGTCTTCTGTTCTTAAAGTTAAATTTTTTTCGTTTCTCACCGCACGCGTGCTTATTCCCGTTGTTCCTATTTTTTTGTTGTTTTTTCTGTTTAACTTGTAAATATTCCTGGCAACACCTTTTCTATTTTGGAATAGCATATTTCATAAATTTGCAAAGTCGTTAATATCTTCTTATAAAATATCCATCTGTCCTGCTAAACGTCTTTGACAATTTTTGCCTCACCATTACAAAAATTACATTAAATTTTAATGAAATGTGTAAAAACAAACAGCACAAGTCAGCGGTAAATACAATATAAATTGTTAAATTATTTTCAAGTCTTACTTTGTTTAATAGCTTTTCTTACAACTACTCTTGATTTTATAATTTTTTAATGATCATCTCGAAGATAAAAAGTCATCACTTAAAATAGTGAACAAATAATAAAATTGTAAGTGAAGAAATAACATTTAATGTATTTTATGATTAAACGTTTATACGCTACTTTATACGATATCGTTGTAAAATGATTTTAAATGAAGTCTGGTAACTCCTTTCTATGTTATTTTCTGAAAGTTTTTTTATGAACTAAAAACAGATATGTTTTGTATAAGTACTTAAGATATTAACACTGGTACGTTTTAAATAACTTTGCCATAAGAAAGGTATTTTTTTACTTGATAAAACACAATAAATTAAATAAATAAATGGAAATATAAAGACAAAAAACTAATTATCTCATGTTAAGTAACATTTAAGTTTATTTTTCTGATGTACATTTAAAGTTCTATTACTTTATACCTTCTAGGCCCCAGGTAACGTTTAGGGTTTAATTATGTTTGTTTACATTTTACATTGAAATTTATTTAATGGCAAAAACACGTAAAATAAATGAAATAATAAAAGTAAAATGCGTCTGCGCACTAAAGTTTTTTATAAACTGTTAACCCTTTTGGGGGCTGGTTTAATTATATTAATTGTATTTTTAAATACAATAGCAAAACAACCTGAAGCAGATGAGTTTATAACAATAATTAAAGAAAATTCTAATAAAATTTCAACCAGCAATATTCAGTACCCCAGGCAACTACTAAATTTAACAAATTTTGAGTTTCTTATGGAAAATAAGATATGTTCACAATACAAAAAGGAATTACTAGGTAAGCATTTGTTAAACATGATAAAATGTGCAATTGACAGCTTGTAAAATTTTTAGCTATAATAATAGTAACATCTTACGTGGGTCATGATGAGTTAAGAGCAGCCCATAGACAAGCTATATCACAGATTAAATTATCTGAGTTAGGCTTACAGCGTGTTTTCCTCCTGGCAGCCATTCCAGTACAGGATCGTTTTATAACACAAGCTCAACTGCAAAATGAACAGTATAGATTTGGCGATTTATTACAGGGCAACTTTGTAGAAGCATATAAAAATTTAAGCTACAAACATATAATGGGTCTGCAGTGGTCAGCTACGGAATGTAACAAAGCCAGATTTATAATAAAAATAGATGACGACATTGTCTACGATATATTCCATTTAAAACGTTATTTAGATGCATTAGAGTTAGAAAATACTAGATTAACTAAGTCCTCAGAACTATTAGCTGGCTACGTATTGGACTCTAAACCAGTGATACGCAACCAGGCTAATAAATGGTATGTATCTGAGCAGGAATATCCAGGAAACGTATATCCTTCATATTTGTCCGGCTGGTTATACATCACCAACTCCAAAACAGCCTTGCGCTTGATAGAACAAGCAAAAAAAACTTCCATATTTTGGATAGATGATACTTGGGTGACGGGCGTATTGCGTGAACCACTAGCAATACCCTTGCAGAGTTTAAATTCTTGGTTTTCGGCCAATTCGGATTTTTTAAATTGTTGTGTGCGCGACTTGAAATCCTCTAGTTTGGAGTGTGAATATTATGTGGGTCCTAATGGTGGCGATGCTAAATTACTTGTAGAATTTTTACATAATGTAGAAAAGTGTTACTACGATGAATGTATAAAACGCGGAAAAGAACAACATTAAAAAAACACTTGTGTAGGTATATTTAAGCGGATACTGCCGGGTCACGGTGAAGCCGATATTAAAGCAGTCCAATTGGGTAGATGATGTAAATGAAAATTGTATGTCCATATTATATATTTTTAGGATTAATATTTATTACAGTTAAATTAATATTTTAAGCAATAAAAAAAAAATAAATTAAAAGTAAAAAAGATGTAAAACAGTAATACTTCAGTACCAGAGCTGACGAAAATATAGTGAATGGAATTATAGAATTTTGATTTACTAATATTTTTCTAATTAAAAGTGTATATGTTTTATGTAAAGTTAAAGAAACAATTTTAGTTAAACTTAAAAATATCTTATTTAAATCTAGCTTATTCATATATGCCTACACAAGAATTCGATGCAGAAAATGCATTACAATTTGATAATGTTGAAATGTCTTTAAAAGGACAACATCATTTGAAATAACTTTCTCAATAAAACTAGAAATGGAATTGAGTATGAGCTTAGCTACAAGAAATTTGTTCACTTTTTTATAAATTAAAATAGTTTAGCTAATAATCATCAGGTTAACTGATATTTCTTAAGTTAAATCTGTTAGAAATTTAAAAAAAAAAAAGAAAGTAGAAAACAGGGAAAGTTTTTTAATCTCAATTTTAACATCAATATGGCATCTCTTAGTTTATTGTAACACGCCTGTTTTTAGCGGACATATGCTTTAAAATTTTTATGCAACTATTCTTTACAAAATATTTTTGTAAACATTTTAAACTTAGTGAATTAAAAATATGAGTTTCTTAAACAAAGAAGAACGCGCAAAATGTTGGGGACATCGTGATGAGTATTGGAAATGTTTAAGCGAGAACGCACCCCAGCATAGTTCCACATCGGGCGAAAAAGTGCCAGACGCTTGTAAGAAATTACGAAAATTGTTCGAATCTAGTTGCCCAAGCACCTGGGTAAAACATTTTGATCGGAAGCGTACCTACGAGCAATTTAAAGAGAAAATGCAACAAGGATACGATCCCTTAGACGACAAGGCTGAAAAAACTGTTAAGTGATGCAACCAGATAAAAAGTGTATTAAAAACTTTTGTTAATGTTTGTTACTAAATAATTTAATAAAATTTTATATTTAAACAAAGTAGTGTTACTGACTAAACCGTATAAACATCTTTCTGAGGCATGTCTACAGATACTGAAACTATATGTTTGCCAGGTATCATAACATTGCCTAATATGCGGGCGTCCTTTCCGCCTTCTAAGAATTCCACACACATGGACAATACAATGTTGGCGTCTTTATCGGTGCAATTGAAAAAACCTACTAAAACGCGACCATCTGTGATGACCACTCTAAAGGGCTTGCCCAACCAACGTCGTAAGTTACGTCGTCCGACGGAGAGATTTTGCTCGTTTATATTGCTGTCATTGGTAATAACATTGTTAAGTAAATGGTTCTGCAAAGAGTTAACAATAGTTTGAGTGTTTCTAAACTTTAATCTAGTATTACCTCAAATGGCTTGTTGCTGGTATTAGCTTCTGACATATTCTCTTTTGGTCTTACTATTTGTCAAGAAAAGATTTTTTTAATTGCAGAAGAGATAACTGCAAAATTTTTAAGAATAAATATCCTAATTGTTTTTTCGATTGTTGTTTTTTTTTTGTCACACAACAAATCGTTTAGGCAAAAGCACAAATAAACCATATGTTACAGGGCCGCCTGACGTTTTTTTTTTGGAATTAAGAGATGACAGTATGGTAACACTAACATAACATTTATTGTTTTTGTTTTAGTAATATTATTTTGATGACTCTTCTAATCTTATGTATTATTTGAAAAACGACAGTCAGTTGTCAAAATTTATTTATTTTACGGTTTTGTAATAAAAGCCTTCAAAGCAAAAAAATCTATTAGCGTGAGTTTTACGGTGTAATTTATAGTATATATAGCTATTAATGTAAATATTTATATTATTTTACAGAAAATAGGTTTATTGTTATTTTAAAACGTAAAGTAATGAATTTGAGTTTAGAATGTTGTTTATTTGAAATAAATAAGTGGCTTTTTTCAATTTGCATGTTGATCAACAATTCCTAATATTTTAAAATTTGTATTATCATGTTATTTGATTTAAAGGCAGCCTTAAAAACATACAGTGGTTAAACCAAAAATTTTGTTAATTAGATATTAGATTACACACTTTAAACGTTGCTGGCAGCGTTTAACACGAATAAAAACTAGTTTGAATTGAAACCGGTTTTTCAGAATTATAAATAATAAAGCTACTGCTCTGGCAACATTAAAATAAACCAAAACATTTTATATTAATAGCCATAGCTCTGTTAACTAACATTTTTTGTTATCTTTTGTTTTCTTAGTACTCAACAAGTTGCCGGTTTGTAAAATTTTAATTAATTATGTCTGAAATTAAATTTGCTGTAATAACGGGTATGTTTTGTTAAACTTTCAACTAGTCTTTTTTATTCGTTATATACAACTTATTTTTAGTAAGTGACACTTGTCACCAAGATGCCACTAAAGATCGCAGTGGCCCTCGTTTGGTTCAATTAATTAGCGAGAATTTTGAAAATGTTCATGTTACAAAGGAGATATTACCCGATGAAAAAGATTTAATAGCAAAAAAACTAAAACAATTGTCTTTGACCAAAGAGAAGATGTCTTGTATTTTAACAACCGGCGGTACAGGTTTTGCTCCTAGAGATGTCACACCCGAAGCTACAAAGGCCGTAATAGACAAAGAATGCCCTCAACTTTCTATGGCATTGGCCTTACATTCTTTGCAAAAAACTAAATTTGCTGCTTTGTCACGCAGCGTATGTGGTATCGCGGGCAAAACTTTGATTTTGAATTTCCCGGGCAGTGAAAAAGCTGTAATTGAGTGTTTTGATTACATTAAGGATTTGCTTCCGCACGCCTTGCATTTACTGAACAATAATTTGGCCTTAGTTAAAATCATACACGATCAAATAAACAGCAATTATCAGTCGGGAGAACAACATATTTGTCCGCACAAAACCCGCAATAGTGATGTTGGTGATCGCAGTTCTCCATTTCCCATGTTGCCAGTTGGTGAAGCTACCAACATTATTTTGCATACTGTTAAGCCCCAATGTACTTTGCCTCAGCTTCTTCAAGATTTTAAGTCCCCCGTAGATGTACCACCTTTTAAAGCCTCCATAAAAGATGGTTATGCCATGAAATCTTCAGGTTTTTCGGGTTCGAAAAAAGTTTTAGGATACATATCTGCTGGAGATTCACCTATAGAAACTGATTTTCAAGAAGATGAATGTTACAAAATAAATACCGGTGGCCCTGTACCTTTAATGGCAGACTGTGTCATACAAATCGAAGATACAAAGCTATTAAAAACTAAGAAAAATGGTTTGGAAGATTTGGTAGAAATATTGGTTGAGCCCAAAGAAAATTTAGATGTTAGGTAATATAATTTTATACAATTAAATGACAAAAATATAATGAAAACTTAAAATTACAGACCAATTGGCAGTGATTTGGCTAAAAATTCTTTACTTTTTCCAACTGTTGATTTATCGCCGGTAGTTGTTAAAACTTTAATGGCTTCAGTGGGTCATGCTGTTCCTTTGCATAAACCATTGGTGGCTGTTTTATCAACAGGTAGTGAACTTTTGGATCCTTCAGCATATCCCGTTGTTGGAAAAATTTACGATTCAAACACTACCATGTTAGAACAACTTTTGCAATATTTCGGCTTTGAGTGTTTGATTACCAAAGTGTTGTCCGATAAGTGAGTAATAAGAAATATAAGAAAAAAATAATTTATGTGTGGTGTTGCGAGAACTGTTAATGAAACTGCAACTATAACTACAACAAATGTCTGTTGTAAGTGCTGTTATTTCCTTCTAACTCTCTTTTTATTTTTATTTTTTTAACATTTTTAGTTTTGAAGAAGTATATGACAATTTATCATGCATCTACAATGAAGTTGATTTTGTTATCTGCAGTGGAGGCGTCTCTATGGGAGATAAGGATTATATTAAGCCAGTTTTAAAGAAATTAGATTTTACCATACATGTTGGTAGGGTGAACATGAAGCCAGGGTATGTTGTTTATAAACATTTTATTATTATTTATTATATAAATGAAATTTCTAGAAAACCTATGACTTTTGCATCCAAAGGTGACAAATATTTCTTTGGATTACCCGGTAATCCAGTATCAGCTTTTGTTTGCTTCCATTTGTTCTCATTGCCGGCTCTGCGCTTTGCAAGTGGCTGGAGTAATGAAAAATGTATGCTGCCGGTAGTTCAAGTAACGGTGCGTTTTAAAATAATTTTTCATTTTATTTTACTTCAAACTATATTAGGAAAGAGCAAGGGTATATACTTACATATAAAAGCATCCATTCTTTCATTCCATGCTCCATATAATTTAATCGTTTTTTTTTTTAATCGACTTAAAAAAAAGAAGGAGGTAATCAATTTGACTGAATGTGGCTTTTTTATATTTGTGCCTTCATAACTCATTCATTCCTGGATCAATTGAAAATTTTTTTTATTTAAAAAATTAAAGGGTGTCCCCATACTACATACATGTTTTTTACGTGTATTATGAACCATAAAGTGCACGATTTTAAAGTTAAAAATAAACTGCATATCACTATAGCTTCCATTTTAAAAATTAATGCAAAAATAAATCTAAAAATTAAAGGGTGTCCCCATAGGTGAAGTAAGTTGATCTAAATGGGCCTATCTTTTGAACCGTTATAGAAAAAAAATTAAAATCGAAAAGAATGTCATTTGGTATGATCGTTATAATAACAAGTATGAATATTCAAAATTTTAATTTAAAGGGTGCCCCAATATTTCATTTAATTTGATGTAAATGGCCATACTTTTGAACAGTTGTAGACAGACGCCTGAAATTTAAAACGGTCCTGTATTGCTAACTCGGCTTTAAAAACAAGTATAAAGTTTGGATTTGGAAATTAAAGAGCGTTCCAATAGTTGATGCAATTTGATGTATGCGGCCAAACTTTTGAACCGTTATAGAGAGAATGCTGAAACATTAAAGGGACCTGTATTGCTAACTCCGCTCTAACAACAAGTTTATAATTAGAGTTTAGAAGTTAAAGGGTGTTCCCAAAATTATTGAAGTTGGCCGTATCTTTTAAATCGTTTTATACAATTACTTAGAAATTAGACTGAATTTCCGCTACTTTGTTTGGTATAATAAGAAGTATAAATATTTTAAATTATAAACGAAAGGGTTTTGCAATAGTTGATTTAATCTGGCCAAATTGTTATAGACAGACGGTTGAAATTTACAAATTGCTAAGTCTACTACAACAGCAAGTATATAATTTGAATTTGTAAGCTAAAGGGTGCCCCTATGATTGCTGTAATTTGATATATACTGTCATTGTTACCGCCGCCACTGTATTTTGTATTTTATTGTAATTTACTTGCATACAAACAAACATACATGTATATAAACAAAAATTCCTTATTTTACATATTTTCTCATTCCACCGTTGTCCTTATTTACTCTATTAAAATATTCATTTAAATTGTACTAAATTTGTAACTGTTCCGCTTAATAACGGTAGTCTCTTGTTTTGTAAAATATTTAAAATCGAAAGATCTTTTTTGAAGTAAAAAGAAGTAGTTCTTATTGCGACACGGTGGAAACAAGTTGTTTTAAAGCGCGATATACGCAAATTAATTATTAATAAACAAAACGTGCATATTTAAGCAAAAGTAAAGTGTTTTAATATTTAATATAATATTGTGTAGCTCTTAAAAGTTTGTATCACGCCGTGCGAACTCAACATTCTTTAAAACAACTTTACATAAAAACAATTTAATTGAAAACAAAAAACACAATTTGTACATAAATCTTGTGTTTATCTCTTAAAATCAATATATCGCAATTTTATTAAAAAAAAAAAATAAAAATTAAATCGCGTTTCATAAAAGACTAAATAAAATGTCTCAAACCGATTTTAATTGTAATAAATGCGAATTAAGAGACACCGTTCGTATGGTGCAGTGTGATTCCTGCGATAAATGGTATCATTTTGAGTGTGTAGGGGTAGACTCAAATATTGCTAATGAAAGCTGGAGTTGTTCAAAGTGCCACGAAAAATCAGTGGTCCAAATGAACATGCCCAAAACTACTCAACAATTGGCGCCGGTTGATACAACCGTCGAATTTTCCGACGGAACGCAAGGAACGTCCTCACCTACAAATTACGAATGCACTAGAAAACCAAATAATGTGCCTAAATCCACGACTATTGCTCAAAATGCAATTGAAACGTTAAAATCGTCTCAGTCAACCGTCGTGCAAGATAATGATTCCAGTAAACGGCACTATGAAACTCCCTGTGCTTCGAACTTGTCCTCTCAAACACAGCTTCAGCTGCAAATGTTGGAGGAAGAAAAAGAGATTCAACGCCAGTATTTGGAAAAGAAATATAGAATACTTTCTCAAGGTGACTCAATGCAGCCGTCGTGTTCCTTTTCACAAGCATTTTCGTCTTCCCAACCAACAGCTACGCAGATTGCAGCAAGACAGGTAATACCTAAAGAGCTTCCAAATTTTGATGGTAACCCAGAAGATTGGCCGCTCTTTATCAGCAATTATAGGAATAGCACAGAATTAGCCGGTTACACTGATGGTGAAAATTTAATGCGCCTTCAGTCGTGTCTCCGTGGTCGTGCTAAAGAATTGGTAAAAAGTAAATTGCTAGTTCCATCTATGGTGGGCGAAATAATTCAAACTCTTGAAATGTGTTTTGGTCGTCCAGAGCATATACTTGACTCTATGATAGAAAGGGCAACAAAAATTCCTCCATTAAAAGACAAATTAGATAGTATTATTGAATTCGCTCTTACTATTCGAAACATTTGCTCGACGATGGAAGCTTGCAATATGACGGCTCATTTAAATAACCCAATGCTTGTTAAAACCTTAGTCGAAAAATTGCCAAACAATCATAAGCTCAATTGGGCTATGCACCCAAAAGAAAATAAGGTTCCCATAGTGAAATTGTTTAGCGATTGGATATACGCTATAGCTGTTGCAGCTAGCCAAGTAGTATCCCCAGCAATGTGTAAGAAAAGTGGTTCAGTGAATACGCATCAAAGTAGCACAAATAAGCCAATTTGTTTTTCATGCAAAAGCGAGGCTCATAAAATCCAGACTTGTGGTGAGTTCGCATTATTAAATTTAGATGCTAAATGGAATTTAGTAAAAGAATATAAATTGTGCCGTCAGTGTCTAAATCTTCATCGTCGTAAATGTTTCTCAAACAAACAATGTGGTATTAATGGCTGTACAGTAAAGCATCACCCATTGTTGCACAAGCATACTAATGTGCCCGAACGGAGAGAAATAGTAAATGCACATAGTGATGAAGAGAGATCTTGTTTCAGAATACTACCAATCCGTGTTTACTTTAATGGTGGCTTTGAAGACACATACGCGTTTTTGGATGAAGGCTCATCAGTGACTCTAATGGAGCAAACATTTTTTAACAAACTGGGATTAAAAGGTAAGAGTGAACCTCTAGAGCTACGATGGACAGGCAATACTACACGGTCTGAAGATGATTCAATGAAAATTAAGCTGGAGGTTTCTAGCGTACAAGCTGAATCCAAATTCTCTTTATACGACGTCCGTACAGTTAAAAACCTTGATTTGCCCATTCAGTCTCTGAATTTTGCTGAAATATTAAAAGCTAACCCGTATCTCAAAGGCCTACCAGTAAAATCATATAAAAATGCCAAACCAATGATTTTGATTGGGCTCAACAATTGGAGAGTGGCAGTCCCGATGAAAATAAGAGAAGGTGACCGTGGGCAACTAATAGCAACAAAAACACGCTTAGGCTGGACGTTGCAGGGTGGTGGAAAAATGTGTGAAAAGTCAGCATCATTAAACATTCATACATGTAAGTGCGAGGAGCGGTATAAGGAGCTTCACGATGAAGTAAAAGAGTATTTTGCCCTAGAAGTTTCTCAGGAGAAAAATATTTTATCAGCCGAAGATGAAAAAGCCATCCAAATTCTTCAGAGTACAGCTGTAAAGAAAGAACAACAATTTGAGGTAAATTTGCTTTGGAGAAATAAACAAGTATCGTTGCCCGATAGTTACGAGGTCGCATGTCATCGATTAAAGTGTCTGCAGAAAAAGTTTGTAAAGGATCCACAACTACAGCAAACCATGCAAGCTCAAATTGATAAACTTCTGCTTAAAGGCTACGCAAGAAAGGTGTTCGGCTCAGAAGTATATTCATATCCCGGTCGTACGTGGTATCTCCCAATTTTTGTAGCACTTAATCCTAACAAACCAGGTAAAATACGTCTAGTGTGGGATGCAGCAGCAAAGTCGAACGGTGAATCCCTTAACGATTTTTTATTAAGTGGTCCTGACCTGCTCACCTCGCTCTTTAATATTTTAATTGAATTCCGAGTTGGTCAAATCGCGATTTGCGGCGACATAGCTGAAATGTTTCATCGAATTAAAGTAAAGGATGAAGATATGCACACACAACGATTTCTGTGGCCCGCAAGCAGTAATCAAAGTGAACGTCCTACTATGTACGTGATGAAGGCATTAACTTTCGGCCTTAACTGCGCGCCGTGCATTGCCCATTTTGTTCGAAACAAAAATGCAGAAGAGTTTCGCGATAAGTATCCCCGAGCATTTAAAGCAATTACGAGCTACCACTACATGGACGATTTTATCGACAGCGTCGATTCAGAAGAAGAGGCCCTTGAACTGGCGACAAACGTTAAGATGATCCACGCTTCTGGAGGTTTCCACATGAGAAATTGGGCTACAAACTCTACTTTAGTTAGGCAACATTTATGCGACGATGAATCAGCCGCAAGAAATTTGTTTGGAACGGTGGAGAAAATTCTCGGTATGTATTGGGAATCCACTAATGATGTTTTTCGGTATAACTCCAGATTCTCAAGGCTTAAAAGAGATGTGTTTCAAACGAATGTGGTTCCCACTAAAAGAGAAGTCCTTCAAGTTCTGATGTCTATATTTGATCCACTTGGACTTGTCTCACATTTTACAATTGGCTTGAAAATTTTACTGCAAGATGTTTGGCGCTCAGGCACAAAGTGGGACGAGGAACTTAATAAGGAGCTGTGTGTAAAATGGCATTTGTGGCTCTCGAATTTGAGCAAAATATCATCTATAGTCATCCCTAGATGCTACTCTAAACTTCTCAGAATAACTGTTGATGTACAACTGCATACGTTCGCTGATGCAGGCGAAAATGCATATGCAGCCGTAAGCTACTTTCGAGTTAAATATAATGATGACGTCGACGTGTCGATTGTTGCAGCTAAGTCAAAGGTTGCTCCTCTAAAGCCTATGTCAATACCCCGATTAGAATTGCAAGCAGCTTTATTAGGCGCCCGTTTAGCCACGAAAATCCAGAGTGCTACAAGGCTTCGTTGTTCAGAACGCTTCTTTTGGTCCGATTCCAAGACGGTTTTGAAATGGTTGTCTATGGATCCGAAAAACTTCAAGGCATTCGTAATGTATAGAGTCGGTGAAATTTTGGAATCAACTGACACAACCCAGTGGAATTGGGTTCCAACAAATTTAAATCCTGCTGATTTTGCTACAAAAGTAGGCCCAACAGATAACGATATGTGGACGACAGGACCCGAGTTTCTGAAGCGCAATAAAAGTGAATGGCCAAAATCTGCAGATTTAGGTAACCCCGATAATGAAGAGGTACGTAATCGTCTTTTGCATATCGATTTGCTTAAAAGTTTCTCTATAAATTTCGAATATTTCTCATGCTGGAGACGACTCTATAGAGCCTTAGCCCTGTTTCTGTTTTATATAGAAAAATTAAAGTCTGTAGTTCACGGCTTCAAAATACAAGACGACAATATATTTGAACGTATTAGAAAATCCAAAAATATCTTATTTAAATGCGCGCAACTCAGCGAATTTTCTGATGAGATATGGAGTCTGCAGAACTGCAAAGAGATCGAGAGAAGCAGTCAATTGAAGCAATTCAACGTTTTTCTGGACGAAGATGGTGTAATTCGGACTTGTGGCAGAGCAAACATGTTAAGCTGCAATCAAGCGATAGTTTTACCTCATGGCCACTATATAACTTTTCTCATAGTCCGATATTATCATGAAAATTACCATCATTGTATGCACGAAGCAGTGATCTGTAGAATAAAGTCATATTTCCAAATCCCTAAATTAAGAGCTCTCTATAAAGTAGTTCGACGGAAGTGTCAATTTTGTAAAAACGAAGCAGCTGTGCCCCAACTACCACAAATGGCCTGTTTGCCGCTAGCTCGACTAGCAAGTTTTGAACGTCCATTTACTTACGTTGGTATTGACTTTTTTGGCCCTTTATATGTAACCGTTGGCAGACGTAAAGAAAAAAGATGGGGTGTACTGTTTACTTGCCTGACAGTGCGAGCACTACATATTGAAGTGGCACATAGTCTCGACACAAGTTCGTGTATTATGTGTATACAAAATTTCATAAGTCGGCGTGGCACTCCAAGGGAAATATATACAGATAATGGCACTAATTTCAAAGCTGTGGAAAAAATCATCCGAGAAGAAAATTTAAGTCTTCGACAAGTCTCCTCGAAATACGACGAAATTAAATGGTGGTTCAACCCTCCAGCGGCTCCACATATGGGCGGTGCATGGGAGCGATTGGTAAGGACGGTTAAATCAAATCTTCACACCATGTGCCCTGCATTTAAATTCAACGACGAAACTCTAAGATGTGCCCTATGGGAAGTTGAGTTCATCATAAATTCTCGTCCATTGACATTTGTAGCCCTGGATTCATGTGAAGACGACCCCTTGACTCCAAATCACCTTCTTGGGTCTGCTGCAGGCAACAAGCCTTTGTTAGAACACGATCATGATCTCCGACACCGGTGGCACCAGACGCAAAAGTTTGCTAATCATTTTTGGCGAAGGTGGGTGCGAGAATATGGCCCAAGTTTAGTGCGACGCAGTAAGTTGTTCGAAAAAACAAAACCCCCGACAGTAGGAGATATAGCCGTCATAGTCGATGATACGCTTCCACGAAATAGTTGGCCAAAGGGCATTATAACAAAAGTTTTTCCCGCAAAAGATGGTCAAGTTCGGCGTGTCGCGATCAAAACAAATTCCAGTACATATGAGAGGCCCGTGGCGAAAATAGCAGTCTTAGACGTCGGTAAGAAGGACGGCAAGCTCATTGAGACCTAACTCGCTTACGATGGGGGGAATGTTACCGCCGCCACTGTATTTTGTATTTTATTGTAATTTACTTGCATACAAACAAACATACATGTATATAAACAAAAATTCCTTATTTTACATATTTTCTCATTCCACCGTTGTCCTTATTTACTCTATTAAAATATTCATTTAAATTGTACTAAATTTGTAACTGTTCCGCTTAATAACGGTAGTCTCTTGTTTTGTAAAATATTTAAAATCGAAAGATCTTTTTTGAAGTAAAAAGAAGTAGTTCTTATTGCGACACGGTGGAAACAAGTTGTTTTAAAGCGCGATATACGCAAATTAATTATTAATAAACAAAACGTGCATATTTAAGCAAAAGTAAAGTGTTTTAATATTTAATATAATATTGTGTAGCTCTTAAAAGTTTGTATCACGCCGTGCGAACTCAACAGTCATACTGTTGAACAGGTATAAAGTTTGGAGATGGAATATAAGAATGTCCCAGTATCTTGTGTAATTTGATGTACATGGTAATACTCTTGATCCGTTATAGACAGACAGTTACAATCTGTTTTGAAGTCGGTTTTTTTTTTGCAAGAATTATTTACGTAATATTTTATTTTTTATATTTTGTTTTTCGCTTCATATAAATGGAAACCATAAATCATATTTAAAAAAAATTTAACGGAACCGAAATGTAATCACTAAACATTTTTTTAAACATAAGAAAAAGGAACATTTTACAAATAAAAAATAAATTTGAGCAATATACGAAAGTTCATCAAAATAAAAAATTTAATTTTCACAAAAAAAAAAATCAATTTTCTTCAAAAAAAAAACAAAAAAAAAAAAAAAATCTTAGTAAAATTCAAAGTTTCGCATTAAAAAAAAAAAACTAAACAAAAATTAATTTTTAAAATCTCGCAAGAATTTAAATTAACAAAAAAAATTTTTTTTTGAATTTTTTAATTGATCAAAATTTTACAGAAAATTTACATTTTAAACCTCAAATCAATGGAAAGTCGAAATTTAAAAAAGCGATGTTTTATAAAAAAAAAGAAAAAATAAAAATAAAAAAAAATCGAAAATAAAACTTTCAATCGTAGTTTTGACTAACACGAAATTTTAATAAAATCTAAAACTAGTATTGCAAGGGCCTTGTCGCCTAGACTAGACATTACAACATACTTCTGGTTTTAATAATAAAAGCTTTAAGGATCTTCTTTACCGATTCAGTTAGGCCAAGTACCGATATGTAGGAGAATTACGCTTCGGATTTTTTTTTGAGTTATGTGAGGTTTATTGAAAGCAAAAACTGTAAAGCACATTATATTTTATTGAATAAAATTACAAAGCTAAAGGCTCTAAAGACTGGCTGAAAGATTCCAAAATGGGTTGGTGCCAAACTTGATGCTACGACCACATTCATCATGAAAACCGTTCGATATAAGCTTCTCCAATAATTATGATGTCGTAAGTTCTTTCGGCGGGGAGTAGCAAGGAATTACAGTGACCACTTAGTCTGCAGACGAATTTGTCAATATATCTAGCTGTACCCCCTCCTTGTATCAGTTTTTATTTATGTTTCTTTCCAATATAATAACGAAATATTGAAAATTGAAAAAAAGAAAATCTTGATTTCAATAAATAAACACCAAAAGTTGTAACTTAAGCAAAAAAAAAAAAAAAAAAAAAATTCCAAGAAAAAAACATTATTTTCCAAATTCAGTAAAAAAAAATTCATAGAAAATACAAAAAAATTTTACATAAAAAAAATCTACTGAAGTTCTTTATTAGTTCCAAGGCGAATCAATTTACCAGGTGGCAGCGTAGGCGAATTCAGTATTTTTTGCTGGTATACACGACTGTCAAACTCTATATATAAAAAATATACACAAATTTTTTATGTATGGAGTTTGACAGTGGTGTACGCCAGCAAAAAAATACTGAATTCGCCTACGCTGCCACCTGGTAATCGATTCGCCTTGATTAGTTCTTAAATTCTAAAAATTCTCTCTCTCTCTCTCTCTCTCTCTCTCTTTCTTGAGTGCTGCCTTTCTTTAAAAGACCTTCTTTACCTCATTTTTCGTTTTTTTTCTGTTCGACAGTTACAAAATCCGAGTATTAAATTGGATCCTAGACCGGAATATATGCGTGCCACTATAACCAGTAAAAAAAGTCAACTTTACGCTTCAATCACAGGCAATCAGGTTCGTTAAACAAAATCATCCAAAACATCTTTTTGTCTTCCATAAATTTTAAATCGATAATTTTTTTTTTTTCATTTAAATTATTTTTTTTAAATTAAATTATTTTTAATTCCATTGAATAGATGAGCAGTCGTTTGCAAAGTATTGTAGGAGCTGATGTACTATTACACTTGCCCCCGTACACCGAAGAAAAACCCGAGGTTCGTGCTGGCGATATTTTGCCAGCCAGTGTATTGCGTTATGATTTTATAACTAATTATGAATGAAAGTAAAACAAAAAAGTTTGAAACTTAATTTTTTTTTGGTTTTGGGTTTAATCATAATTTTATTATAAAATATATTTGTTTTTAAGTTTTGAAATATCACTTTTTTATACATTTATGATCAAAATAATAATACAAAAAGAACAAGAACAAGTAAGAAAATTTAAACTTTTTAACGGCATTTGTCCTTGCAATCCGCGCGGAAAACGGATTTGTGCGAAAAGAATTATCGACCGATATGCAAATTATAATGATTCATTCCTGTGGCATAAGATTTTTGCGAAATTGGTTAAACATCCATGTTTAAATAAATCTTAGTTGACTTTGCATCAGCTGTTTAAAAGTGTATACAAAAATATTGTTAAAATTTGTTAAAATATGTTAAAATATGAAGGTCAGGATTCACCATCATACACAGTCGTACGATTTAATCACATAAAAATCTGATAGAATTCTGTCATACTTTACAAATCGTTTTAAAATGGTGTCGTAGGTGCCACACTATTATACAAAAAATATGCAAAAAACAGATGCTTTTAATATTTTGCTGTGTTTCTTCTCATCTTCAAAAAAATTTAACTCTGATCGCATAGAAAAAATCATTTTATGAATTATTTCAAAAGATTATAAAATCGTACAGATCTGTCAAAAATTCTGTCACACACATACACTTTTAATCCACACTTTCATACTTTTTGAGCACACATGCAATTTTTGACAGCTTGTTAGACTGAGTATAACTGACATCCCTAAATTAGCGCGTAAAGCGCAAGATATATGTCAAAATTTCTTATGTACATACACAATCTATGAAGCATCCCTAACAGTCCACCCTAAATACGAGCGTAACAGTCCACCCTAAATACGAGCGTAAGACGTTATTTAACTGTCAAAAATTCTCATGCCCATACAAAATGTATGAGACCAACCCAAATAGCGCGACGTTAACGTTGAACAATTGAAAAATCCAATTTTGACGCGCGTAAAAAGTGAAGTTGGCTGCAAAAGAAGTGTTATTGTTTTTTGTTTTTGTGGTATATACAAAAGTATTTCCAATAGTAATGACATTACAGCTACTTTAAGGTCAATTTCGCGATTTTATCTCTCTTAACTATTTTAATTTTGTGGTTTTTAGCAAATAAGATAAGTAAACAATACTGTTCGTTTCACAACGTTGGCGCTCGTATTTAAGTTACTCATTTCAGCGTAAAGACTAGACGCTAAATTACGTCGTGCCTAACGCCCGTATTTAGGGTGGACTGTAAGACGTTATTTAACTGTCAAAAATTCTCATGCCCATACAAAATGTATGGGACCAACCCAAATAGCGCGACGCTAACGTTGGACAATTGAAAAATCCAATTTTGACTGCGCGTAAAAAGTGAAGTTGGCTGCAAAAGAAGTGTTATTATTGTTTTTTTTTTTTTGTGGTATATACAAAAGTATTTCCAACAGTAATGACATTACAGCTACTTTAAGGTCAATTTCGCGATTTTATTTCTCTTAATTATTTTAATTTTGTGGTTTTTAACAAATAAGATAAGTGAACAATTCTGTTCGTTTCACAACGTTGGCGCTCTTATTTAAGTTACTCATTACAGCGTAAAAACTAGACGCTAAATTACGTCGTGCCTAACGCCCGTATTTAGGGTGGACTGTAATAGGTTACATGTTTTTGTAAAAGAGAGAGCTTTTGGATAAATAAAGTTCTTCTTCTTTTTCTTTGCGTAGAAACTGCAAAACAGTCAGCTGGTTAAAATGTAAACAATAGAAAATACCGAAAAATTTATGTTAATGAACCCAAATGTCTGCTGAAAGAGTTATTTAAAAGTTTTACCTCAAAAAAATAATAAAATAATTTTAATAACATATGAAATATTTGTGTTTTTATATTTATAATTAACTACTTTATGTAAATTTTGTTTTACATCTTGTTTTGGAATAGAAGTCTGGTGTTTTGTGTTCCAGTACTTTTGACCCTTTTTGCCTTTAATTCAGAATAATTAATGTTTAGTCTTATTTCACCGAACTTTAGCCAAAAGATGCAGCTAAGATGTACTTATTATTTTAACCATAAGTGTATAAAAACATTATTGTAAGAAAAAATAATAAAACTACAATTTAAAATAAAAATAAAAAACTAGAATTTTATATTGTTTTATTATTATAAAAGAAAAACTTAAATATATTTCTTTACTTTATGCTTTAATATAAAAAAGAAACTTATATTTACATTTTTTAAATTTTGCTGCCAATTTTATCTTAAATTTTTTGTTCTTTTGTTGTGAGTTGTTTACAAAAAAAAAAAAAAAAAATAATCCAAATAATAAATTTTTATATTAAATGTTAAAACATTAAGCAAATTGTTGTTGTGTATAAAAAATAGTAAAATTTAATTTCAGTTTATTTACAAAATTTCCTTGAAACACAAAAATAAAAAAAGATTCTGTCAAACAAATTTATTTTTCTTAAAAAATGTCGAATTTTGTTAAGTTTTTTTGTTAAAATCGAATTTTCTTTTAACAAAATCTTTGAACAGTTTAAGGGAAATAAACAAAAAAGAAATTCCACCAAATTGAGTTTCTTTTGCTTCTAAACAAAACCAAAAAACCAGTGTGAACAATATCACATTTCTTGTTTTTGTTATTGTTATTTGTGCATGATTATGCGTTATTTATTGGTGGCTGGCTATTTAAACACGTTGTACTTCTCCCTTGCTTTGATGTTCCATTGGTTTT
This sequence comes from Cistogaster globosa, assembly GCA_937654795.1. Taxonomy (NCBI): domain Eukaryota; kingdom Metazoa; phylum Arthropoda; class Insecta; order Diptera; family Tachinidae; genus Cistogaster; species Cistogaster globosa. The sequence continues at coordinate 8,521,976 of OW569406.1, forward strand.
TTGACAGTGTTGGTGTTGTTGGTGTTGTTGGCGTTTGAGCTTTTGTTTGTCAAACGTATTGAGGAACGACATGGCAACGCGAATTGATATTTTGTAGAGGCCAACAATGAATAACGTTCGTGAGGGGTTTGATCCCATAAAGCTCTCTCAACTACATGCAATGCACTGGGACTTAAAACATTAGCCGTATAAGTTGTTGGGGCACCGCTGGAGACTATTAATGCATGCACACATAAACAATTTAAAAAGGAGAAAACAAAAGTAAAATGAAATCAAAAGAAAAAATATTGCATTATTTTAATTCAATTTGTTTTGCTTCAATAACTTTTTTAAAGCATTTTGTACAATCATGCTTTTTCGTTTTTTTTTTTTATTCATCTCACTTACTTTGTGCTGTTGGTGGTTTATAGAGCGTCTCAGCATGCAAGCCACAAGTATCTAAACAAACAACGCTAACGCCAAACGGCTGCAATTCGCGGCGTAACTCTTGTACACATTTATCAGTGGCGACACGTGATACATTGTAGGCTATTAGACCATCACCTTGTCCCCCGCTGCCGGCACCCAAATAAATCAAACGTCCACGTGTTGGTCTTAAAAAGTCCACAAAAGCTTTTGCTATGCGCAGAGAGCCCAAAATGTTTGTCTTAAACATTTGTTCCATTTGATAAAGTTCCTGAGACTCAATGCGTCCGCGATAAAAAGTGCCACTGGTATTAATAACTGCCGCTATACCCTGTTCGCCCACACTCAAATGGGAGCCCATTGTTTCGGTGGCCTCACGCAATACATCATCTTTGGTGACATCCAATAACATGGGTATAATTGTTCCCGAGACGGGAGCCTCAGTAAATTCTCGCATTTTCAACCAACCTACTAATAGTTTGGCGGGTAAACTATCTACACCCTCGCGCATACCAGCCACTACACGGCAACCTTTACTGGCCAAATGAGTACATAGTTGAAGACCCAATGCCGTATCGGCACTAGTTACCAGTACCGTATTCGATTTTACTTGTTCGACTTTTTCGACATTGTCCTCGCGTACTTTACAAATCAGATAAATTATAAGAGCTCCAGCTATGGAGAAAAGAGCCAAAAGTTGAAAGGCCAATACTAGGGCAATCATGGGTTCCATTATGACATCGCTAAAATAAAACAAGAAAATATTCATTCAAGGATTAATAATAAATTTTTAAGCATTTCAGGTTTTTTAATTAAAATTTATTAAAGAAATAAGTAAAATATAAATTAAAGTTAATTTGTTAACGTTTACGAATAATTTTTTTTTTAATTTAATAATCGTTAGATTTTTCTAGTGTCTGGTAACTCCACAAGTAAAAAAACTAGCGCTCAGTGGAAAATATTATTGTTTATAGTTTCTTATATTAATTTTGACAAATACAATTTTTAGTGTGGCTTAAGAATAAAATACTTTTAAGAAAAAAAAGTTGGAAATAACTAAACTAGATTGACATACATAGTGAAAGGTATATAAGATTTAGCAAGGCAAATTGAATACTAGGTAAAATTGATAGCCCAGTTGATCGAATTCGCTTTACAAATTTTTCCTAACTAACGGCAAAAATTGTTTACATTTTGCTGACGCGCCATTTAAAAACGCGAAACAAATTTTCAGTTTTAAAATCGAATAAAAATTTTTAAACCATTATTTTTTTTGATAAAATAGTGAATGTGTAAAAAAACCATTGAGTGATAAGCAAAGAGAGTGTGTGTAGAGTTAAAATATAAATTAAAAGAAACAAAAACAACATTTATTAAAAAGAAAACGTTTCTTTGAGAAAAATTTTAATAAAATTTATAATTTTTTTTATCAAAATATGTGTGTGTGTGTGTGTATGTACATTTATAAAAAATATTTGAAAAAATATTTGAGTGGTTTGCAAAATAAGAAGTGCGGGAGTGGAACCAAGGCAAGTTCCTTGAGTGGAACTTTCTTCAATATGCCGAAAGACACCAGAGAAAAAATAAAATGAAGTAGAATTTAATCAGTAAATTTTATTTTCTTTTGTTTTTTATATTATTTATCACTGCTAGCTGACACGTTCACGAAAATTCTCACAAACAAAATACACGGAATTTACGGATGAAAATTTGACAGTCGTATGGCTCTCTATGTTTTCTGAAAATTTTCAAAAGACAATTACGAATCATTAGACCAGATTTGCTTTTTTCCTGCAAATCACCCAAAAACCTGTGCATACCAATTGTGTAAACGCGAAAAAATCTGTCGTAAGATTTTTACTCTCATTTTTTAAAGTACGGATGGATTTTCATATTATTTTCTCTTGGATTTTACGTACGTAAAGTCGTACCGTCTAAGCCCTCCTTTAGCGGTTAAAATGGTGGCTGTCAATATTGTGTACGTGTGCTGCTTGCTTTGATGTACACATGTTGAATGACCAGTCAAAAATTAAATTTTTATTTTGATTTTGTGCTATCAGCATCGCTCTCTAACTTTAGCTTTTATGGCAGTTTGCTTGCAAAAGAAACAGAAATTAAAAAATAGCAGAGGGTTGTTTTAAATGAATTAGCACCGGCTCCAAATTGTTTTTTTTCTTTTTAATTCCCTCTTAAAATTCGTGCCCGGAAAATTTTTTTTTTCATCTTAAATGTTTCCCTCCTGATGTTGTTTTCTGTAGAATTCTAACAAAACTGTATATTGTTCTTCTTCTTACAAAACTGTATCTGCACTTCTTATGTCCCAAAGTGAAGGCAATGACTGCTAAATTTCGACAAATCCCACGATTTTTTTTCATCTTCTGATATTTTTTAATACCCACAGAATCACACAACTGAAAATCTCGTTTAAAATAAAAATTTTGTACGTGCTTGAAACACAAACACAATACACGTATCAAAGTGTGACATTCAGCATGCCAAAAACTTAAATTTTTTGATTTTTCATCTATCATCGTCTGTGTAACATATACTAATGCAATTTCAAAAATAATACCATAAAGCTTAACGACATTAGTCACCATCTGTAGAAATAATGGCTTTCCTGTTGTCCTTCTTCATACTAAAGAAGTCAATCCGAGTAGTTTTATAGACGTCAACGTAAACTGTCTTCTAGTTTTGAGAATTTTAAATTTAAAAACGACTGGTTTTGTTATAAAAAAATAGATTAAATTAATTAAATTTGTATACACGAAGTATATAAATATTTTTTCTGAAAACTGGTTTAAACATTAATAAACTTGACTTCAAATAAAATATTTAAAAATATGTAAAAATTTAGACAAAGTTTTTTTGACGATAGACAGGTATTTTTAAGCCAGACTTAAAATAAATGAAGCGTAGTCATTTTATAAAAAAAACTCACTTTGAAAGTGAAATTTATTTATAAATGTGTAAATAAAAAATAATTAATAAAATATATTTGGACATAAAATTAAGGCCATTTAAAGGCTAAATGTTGCAAAATTATATTAATTTACAATACAACACTATAATTAGACTTGTGTTTAAAGACAAACACAACAATAAACAAGTTGGTACCTGAACGGTAGCGGGTTATAATTAAACGAGCCAGCTTGAGATTTCAAGTAGCCTTTATTCGTTTTTCTTTTTTGTTTATAACTTTTTTATACAATTTATTTTTTTATTTATTAGTAAAACATTTAGATGTTATAAATCACAAAATACCTGCAACGCATTTGAAAACACAACTTAAACATTTGTCTGACAACGGAAGCTTTTGTTAGTGTTCCGTATTATTCCATAATGGCGGCTCCGCGCCATATTTGGCTTCACCATTATTTGAATTCAATTTTAGAAATACCATTCAAAATGTTTAACTAAACCAAAATTAAAAAAAAAAAAACAAACGATGTTGTTTGTTGTTGTGATATTGTTGTTTTTGCTTTAACGAGAAAAATATAAAATTTCATTATTAATAATTTTTTTTTGTCATGCACTTGCGAATAAAGTCATATAATCGAAACCAAAAGTTTAATAAAAAAGCGTAAAAACAAAAAAAGGTACATTCCAATTTGATTTAAACAAAAAAAAAAGAGTTTTTTTAAGTGTATTTCGAAAATAACGGTAAATATATATCAAGTCCACACAAGGCAGTAGTCAAAGTTCACATCGCAGTATGTATAAAATGCAAAGTGAAAAATCAAACAAAACAATGCACCATGTATCCGGACGGGGGCTTCCTAATCTCCGAAGGCCCTGTTCCCCCGGTGAATCGTGTATGTCTGAGATCCAGGCTAGTCAGGTTGAAGCGCCAGGCCTGACTAATCTGCGGATGACTGGTGTCACCAAAGTTGTAGGTGGGGGATCTGGGAAACCAGCTTCATCCAACTGCGAAACAGCTGCACAGTACAAATGTGCAAAAAAAGGCAGCGAGGTGCCTCTGAATTTCACTCCAAAAACTTCCGCAATAGCCTATGGGCAGAAACTGGGGTATCAACCCTAGCACGGCGTTCTGGCTTTTCAACACGGTCATTAAACCCATACTGATGTAATGATCTCTTGTTTGGTGGCCCGCACTGGACAAACTTGTGAACTGCAGTGTACTGAATAGGATTCTGCGTAATTCGGCATTAATGCTCACTGGTGCAATACGCACCACTCCGTCGAAGGCCATCTTTACTATGCTGCACTGGCTACCTGTTGATCTCATGGCCAAACAACTGGCCATGAACTCGGCAGTTAGGTTAAGTGCAGCTTTAGTGTGGACACCAAGGGACTATGGCCATCTTGAGTTGCGCCTCGGCTATTCCCGATAATATTGTATACTGCTCGCCCACCCCCATGACTGAAATTGGATTCGTAGTACCAATGTCGGGTACGTCAAACATGACTTACATGGATCATCGGAGAGATGTGCTTGATGTCTATACAGACGGATCTAAGTCAGACGCTGGGGTCGGGGGAGGCGTCTTTTTCCCTAGATTTGAGATTAGTATGAAGCTTAGGCTACAGGACAGCAAAGCTGCGTTACATTCTGCGTCGGGTGTCTATACGACATCCGTATTGGTCTGTGAACGCCGAACATCTCTGGATGAGATGGCGAGATATTCCAATCTGGAACTATTGTGGGTACTGGCACATTTGGGCCTACCCGGGAACGTGATTGCGGACCAACTCGCAAGATTTGCAACGCAGCTGAGAGACCGCGAGATAGATCTATTGGTGGGAGTACCGTTGAACTGCTGTAGGGCTTTCTTTGAGCGGGAAATTTTTAGGGCCGGGCAAATCAGATGGTCTGACGAGGCCACCTGTACGATACACATTTATAGTGTGAAAATATTCATACACCGTTTAAAGCTTTTTAAACTTTTGTTTTTTTAACGATAACTGTTTACTTAAACGATTATGTTTGTTTTTGATATGGCAACCCTTTGCCAAGAAATAAAAAAACTAGTAAAAATTCGAATTTTGAGTAAATTTTTCTGACAATACAAAGTAATATTTCGAATGTAATTTTTCATAAATGTTTATAAAATTATTTTAGTATTTTGGTCATAAACTGGTTTGTTCCCAAATTTAGAAAATTTTAAGAATAAAATAAAACCTTTCGCAAGCACACATATACACAAGTCTATATGTATTAGCACTGCTGCCTTATGTATGTTGATGGTATAATAATCGTTCAAACACATGTATTCCAAGAAAATTATTCCCTTAGCAACATTTTTGATCTGGTATCACTGTTTTAATAGAGAAATGAGTGGAAATTTAATATGTTGTAAAAAGCGCGCAATTTTGCAAGTTGCTGCGGCGGTATATTCCTGAGTATGGCAATTTTAGGTAAATTAAAATTTTATATTTTCCTTAAAGGTCCAGCGAGTTCAGGAATTAATATTTTAGAACTTTTTACTAAACTCATTATTTCCTTTGCATGCAAAAATAAACTTAAAAAAAATGGATAACAGTCCACCCTAAATACGAGCGTAAGACGTTATTTAACTGTCAAAAATTCTCATGCCCATACAAAATGTATGAGACCAACCCAAATAGCGCGACGCTAACGTTGAACAATTGAAAAATCCAATTTTGACGCGCGTAAAAAGTGAAGTTGGCTGCAAAAGAAGTGTTGTTATTGTTTTTTGTTTTTGTGGTATATACAAAAGTATTTCCAACAGTAATCACATTACAGCTACTTTAAGGTCAATTTCGCGATTTTATCTCTCTTAATTATTTCAATTTTGTGATTTTTAGCAAATAAGATAAGTAAACAATACTGTTCGTTTCACAACGTTGGCGCTCGTATTTAAGTTACTCATTACAGCGTAAAAACTAGACGCTAAATTACGTCGTGCCTAACGCCCGTATTTAGGGTGGACTGTAACTAAAAAACAATAAATAACGATCTAAGATACGTATGAATATTGATATTAAAAATGGAGTCGATGAAATATAATTTTTGTAATTTATTAAAAACTCAACTTTATGCAGCGTTGAAATGTATTATAAAAATAGGAAAAAATTTACAACAAACAGACTTCATTTTATTTTTTAATAGGAAAAATTTTTAATTGAAAATTATTTTTTGTTAAAATGGGTCTGTTTCTTTATCCTACTTTGTTAAAGTTATGAACAATATTTCAAAGGAGTCAAATAGCTATAACCATATAAAAGACTAATGGCAAATGAAAACGTACTAAAAATTATTGCGGCAGATTTGGTGGAGAGTTCAAGTGATTCTAGTGATGGTTACGTCATCCATCAGAGTCCAACTTAGAAGAATCGCTAATATTGGATTTTTACAAAAAATTTTAAGGTCAAAAGAGGGATATAATTTCAAACTGTTTGAATAAAATTGTTCCTTTACTTTCGCAAAGTTTGCAACACTTAGCTGGCAATTTTTTTTGTTGTGGTTTTTGAAGCTTTTTGCTGCTTTATTGAAATCGATTTTTGTATTAAAAAATCAAAACGCTGAGTTTTTATTTTATCTTTAAATTTAGACTTTGGGTTTCCTTACTTGTTCTTATTTTAACAAACTTTTAAAATACAAAATTAATTAGTTTATTTAAAAAAACACATTCAAAAAATAAAAATTTTTATGAAGGAAAAATTAATAAAAAACATAAGATTTTTTTTAACAAAAGAAAAAAAAGAATAAAAGCATATTAGCAATGCTAGATAAAAACCTTAATTTATACATATTTTAAAAATATGTAAGCATTGTTATTGGCTTTAAAAAAAATTAGTAAATTATCTCAATTTGTAAAGACAATAGTTTTTATTGTTTAAAAATCTTAAATTTTAATGAAAAAAAAACAGGCTTGAATTCTTAAAAATATATAACTTTGTACACAAAATTATGAAATAATAAACTTAAAGTTTGAAATATTTTAACTACTTTTTCATACGTAGATATTTGCAACCCAAAATTTTTGTGTTGCAAATTAAAACCACAGTTTTTTTTTTTCTTCTATTACTACTTTTAATTTTTTATTTATATTTTTTGTTTTTTGTAAATTATATAAAATTTGGAAATAATATTTTACAGCCAGTAAAATCTTTTTTTGGTCTTTCGTTTTGTATTGTATAATAGTATTAAACTTAGATATTATTTATGTTTATTTTTTAGTACCTATTAAAGTTAACGATTTTTTATTTAACCTATTGCAGCTTTTCCAACACTTGGCATCACTAAATAAACTTGTGTAAGTGTGTCAAAAATAAGTGCTGTTGTCATCAATAACTAACGGCTACTTCATTGTAAATTCTCTTTGGATAAAAGAAAAAAACACGATTAAGAAAATTATTCATAGATAAAGTTAAATTGTTACATGCATGCATACGCACGTAAGCGAATTGGTGTACAGAAATTTTCTTTGAACAAAAGACCAAAACAAGTAAAACATTGTAATACCACGCATTCACGTACAAAGCAACAAGATCGACTAACAAGATGAGGGGTGTGGCAAATTTAAGGTAACATAGTGAGAGTTAAATAGAAAACATAATTTATTGATGTTTTTGTTTTGAATAATAAGTTATGTGTGTATTTAGATACATATTTTAAAGACCTCCTCGGCTTAACTGGCAAATTCATTGTAAATACATACAAACATATATATATAATTTACTCTGTCGTCAAAATTTTCTAAAACTTGGTGCATAAATGAGTCAGAAACTAACTGATCCAACTTTGAATTTAATGTTTCAATGCACAAGGAATTGTTAACCTGTTATCATTTACCTTCAATTTCCAACAATCCCCTAAAATACAACTCCACTATTTTGATAACTTTTGAATGAAAAACTTAATACACACGAGGCAACAGACAAAGCAACGTCTTAAGAAAATCTCTTTTACCTTATTAGTACACATGGGCCATCTGTTACAAGAACTTTCAAGAAATCTTCCTACTAGAATAGTTAAGGTCATTTGACCTTCATTTTTGATTGAAATACTGGTCGTTGCGTTCGGAAAAAGTTTCTTAGCGACAACCAGCCTTGCTACTGATTTTTAGAAAAACTAACAAAAATTTTTTTAAATCTGTTAAGTTTTACAAAAAAATTTAATAAGAATATAGCCTGATCTTGGAGCAAAAACTAGTTTTAGTCCACTGAGAAAATGTTATTTAAATGAGTTGCTACAAGCGCTAAAACGGTAACTCCATTCAATTAAAAATTGTTAAAATATTTTACGCTATTTCTTGCTCGTTGTATTTAAAAGTTCTTTCAATCTTTAAAGACCTGCTTTTTTTGGCTTTTAGAATTTTTAATAAATTAGTAAATCATTTCTTTAAGACCTTTTGGCTATTTTTTTTTTGTGCTTTATGACAAAATTTTATTTTTTTTTTTTATAATTTTTATATAGGAATATTTTTGGAAATTTAAGGACTTAACTTTAGAGACAGATTTTCCCTGAATACAGTGGCAGTGGCGAATTCATAACTTTTCGCCGTTGCTAGAAATGTCAAGCTTCATACAAAAAAAAAATCACCGCCAAATTTATTTTAATGAAGTTTGATATTTGCTGCAACGGCGAAAATGAATGAATGCGCCACTGCCACCAAGGCGAATTCACATAAGGTGGCAGCGCGGCTACAACAATACAACAATAAAAAGAAAAACAGGCACTTAAGTGTGTGATAAACTTTAAGGCCCAACTATAATGTGCATAAGCTAGCTTGAGCTTATGTCAAAAACCCAACGAAAAGCCTGTCAAATACTTAGGTAATTCTTTAAAGATTTGTATGTGGCTACAATGTACTTACAGAAATTTAAAAAATAATTTGCCACAGTTGCACATTCATGTTTAAATCGTACTTTCCCAAAAAATATATATTTTTAAATAAATAAAACTTGTAAAGAAAAAGGCATCGAAAAAATATATTATATATATTTAATAACATTGATTTAAATAAATGTATTTTCTTTTACTAGTTTTCTATAAAATTCGATAAAAAATGGCATATTTTTTCATGTATTTTTGGCCAAAAGTACCAAAAGATGCAACGGTGTCACTGATTTAATTTGGAAGCAATTAAAAAAAAATTATAGCGAATTGTTATAATAAAAACGCATCATTTTCTCTCATATAAACCCTTCTTTTTTCTACATTTTCTATTAAATAAAAAAAAATATCTTTTTCAATGTCGCTCTCCACTGCAATTTTTTCTTCATTGATTTATGTATGTATACACCAAGCGCAATCAGCTGTTTCTGTACGGAATGTACGATCAGCTTCGTACATTGCTTAAGCAAATGACATTTGACGAAACTTGACGAAAAGTTCTCTCAAGTAGATTATAGTTTACCACATTTGATTTATATGTATTTGCATAGTTGTATAAGTTGGCATAAGCTTGTATATGCACATTATAGTTGGGCCTTTAGAATACACATAATTACTACACTTTTTTCTTACCCTTTACAATAACGTTTTTACTAAAATTCGTTTTTTAAATTGATTTAAAACTCTTCTTACAATTCTTTTTTAAAGAATAATAAAAAATAGAAATTTTGTGATATAAAATGATTCACTTTTGACAGCTATTCTACACATTACAAAATTAAACAAAAAATTCTCAGCTGCCGCAACGATGCCACCTGGTAAAATTAATTCGCCTTGACTACCACCACCTGGCTATGATTTCGCCATGATAATTAGCAAAGTAAAAAAAGCTTGACAACTTCCCTTTATTTAAACGCGAAAAAAAAACTTCAAAACGAGGACTTATAATCAATACAATAATATTAATATTGATGTTAATACATAATTTTAAGTTATTGAAAATGCTATAAATATTGATATTTTATTTCTAAAACAAATAATTACAGTCACGTTCTATAAATTTTAGTCACAAAAACAGCCTTCAAGAAGAAAAAAAAGCAAAACTTTAAAATGTGTATATGTATGTGTTCCTTTGAACGTTTGATTTGTGTACGTTATTAATTTATTAATAAAATGTTTTGTTTTGTATTGTATTTTTAAACTAATTAATATTTAACGTTACGTTTGGTTGCATGGCTTAATTGGTAGTGGTGGTTTTTGTTTATTTTAAAGGTGTTAGTGGTTACTTTGGCTTTTTATAAAGAAAAAAAAACTTTCAAAATAAACAATAATAATAAATTTTGTTTGGTTTATATAATAACAAATTAAGGTGCTAAACAAAAAACGAAAGTTAAAAAGATATGCAGCATGAAATTGCAAACATGTTTTTTTTTTTTTGTGGTTACAAGAGTGTGTTCATTTCTAAACAAATCTAAAATATAAAAAATTTATTTCCTTAGCGTACTATTTAAATACTTATAGAGAAATACAAGAAATCAACAATAAAACATATTTTTAATAGTGTTTCCGGGATTTTCAGTACCACCAATTAAACACTTTACTGCTAAAGAAAGATTCAAGTTGCATTTTTCGTTTCTGTTTCTGTAATGATTTCAAAATTTTCTTCTTAACAGTTTTTAGTTAATAAAATAATTTCTTCGCTTTTTTATTGCACATAAACAAAACACATTCGCAAGTACAAATGTATGAATGTATTGTTTTGCTATTTCTAGTAGTTTGCTAATGCGTAGTAGTTGCATGCCTTCATGCCTCTAGCTTTAATCATATTGTATATTATATGGACACTTGGTTGATTGTTATTTTAAAACAGCCAGCCAATCCCTCCATTTGGTTCGTTGCACATTGTTAATTTTAGTTTGTAATCCAAAATTGTTGCTGTTAACAAACTTTGCTTTGTATATAAAATACAACTTTCATTATATTTCTTAAAAAATAGTTAACGAAAAAATGTACAAATAAAATCCTTATGTTGTAAAAGTTTGTTAAAGCTTTTTTCAAAGAATTTCCAAAAACAAAATCGTAAAAATATTGTATTGCATTGTATTGCAAAAGATGCTGAAACTGCGATTTTTTTAAATTAGTTAATTGACAGTATTTGTTGAGTTTTTAAATAGCCGTTACTTTGCAATGATTTGTTATGTTAGCAAGGTTTGTGCTGCCACACATTTGAGAATGAAAAATCGCATTAAATGTAATAAAACTGTTCTAAGTAATAAAAAGAAATATAAATTATAAATAAGAGCTTTTCAAATGTTGTAACTAAAATGTTACAATTAAATAAAAAATAAAATTATCTTTTGTATATATTGTCTTGCTACTTAGCATTTTCTATATTGAGCTTATTTTTCAATTTTAGAATTTTATTTATGCTTTTAATAAAATTTTCGCTTCATTTATTTTTCTCGATCCAGAAACTTATGTTTTACAATATTTGGAAAATTTTTAAATTTTTCAGTTTATTGTACTTTTTTTAGTTTTTTTAAGGTAATTTAAAAATTAATTAATTTTGAAAACACAAACAATTTGCCTCTATATTTTACTTTCAAATTTAATTTAAAAAAGAAACTACCATAGACAAAAACAATAGAACACATATAGATATTATTTGAGAGAATAACACTGAACAAACAAGTTTAAAATTTGTACAGTATTTTTTTTTTTTAACACTAAGATTTTTATAAATAAAAAGTCTTGATGCAAATTAATTTTAGAAGTATACAAGCGGTTAAAAAATTTAACGTTTTTTCTATAAGAAAAAAATTTTTTAGTATTTGAGTGTTAAGATCTCAGATCAAATCTTGTTTAAAGCGGTCTATCCACGATCAAAATGCTGGCTGTCAAATTCGTGTACGTGTGCTGCGCGCTTTTATGTAAACATGTTGAATGACAAGTAAAAAATTCATTTTTACTTTGATTATGTGCTGTCAACAACGCGCTTGCACTATAGCGAAAATGGCACTAGTGAAAGAACATTTAATAGCTGTTATTGAAGTTTGCTTGCAAAGAAAAAATAAAATAAAAATATATAGTTATTTTTTCTGTTAAGTTCCCTCTTAAAATTCGTGCGCAGCACATTTATTCTTTTTTTTTACATCTTGAATGTTTCTTTCCGGATGTTATTTTCTGTAGAATTGTAACAAAACTGTATATTGTTCTTCTTTTAAGTTGCGATCACTATTCTCTGCACTTCTTAGGTCCCAAAGTAAAGGCAATGACTGGTAATATTCAATAGATTCCAAGATTGCTTTTCTTTCTTTTGCAGTTTTTTGATACCCGCAGAACAACACAACTGAAAATCTCGTTTAAAATGAAAATTTAGTACGTGTTTGAAAAACGAACACAATACACGTATCAAAGTGTGACATCCAGCATGCCAAAAAATTAAAATTTTTTCATCCATCATCGACTAATGCATTTTCACAAATACTTCCATAATGCTGGACGAATATTTTGATCGTGGATTGACCGCTTAAGAATTCAGTTTTAAGAACAAAGGATGTTTGATACAAAAAACTGAAAGAAAAATTTTCAACTATTTCTCAAATCAATATTCTATGAATACGGCAGATAAAAAACATAAATTAAAAAAATATAGTAATAATAACGATATATTTTTCTTTTATTTAGATAATGCATTGCATTTTGCTAGTACCTCCTATATACAGCTGACCTTACGATTTATACATACAGTAACGAACTTAATCATAACTATAATCACATAAATTAATATACCTTATCTTTTATTATGTTCTGTTATAAAATAGTTTGTATAAAATCGCCAAAATTAAAAAAAAAAATTTCAACAAAATATGCACTTTGTGTTTAAACGCCAAGATTGACATGACATTAATGTATTCATAACCTAAAAACCTAAAATCGCCAACTTATAATATTTAACTTAATTCTCTTAAGAAAGTTTCTTTTATCTTTTGTGTTTTTATTATAAAAAGAAATTAAAAAGATATGAAATTGAAATGACCATTACTCCTCAGTGCTTGTGCATCTTTATTTTAGCACGTAATAGAAATCTCTACATGAATAAATTCAAGTCATATACTGCATATATGAAAAGCGGACAGACACTAAGCAGTTAGCTTTGTTAGCTGGCATTCTTTTAAAAACGTGCTGTATTTCTTTTTTTATTAGCAGCAACAAGTCACCATTTCATGTAGATAATATGCCAGCAACTGTTCTACAAAAGGTGAGTTCTTCTTGCTATTCTTCAATTTCTTTTTTGATTGTTTGTTGGCATTTTTCTTTAATAAGGTTAGTGGGTTAGTTGGATTTTAACGCATGACTATATCGACAAATTGGACAGATAAAAGAGGATGTAGTTACATTCATTCTTGCAACAATTTAACAATTCACTTATTGTTAAATAGAAGAACGTGTTTATATTTCTAATTTATTTTTCCTTAGAACTACAAGCAGAAGCTTGTTAAATGTGGATACCATTCGGTATCTAACCAAGTCTTGGTCAAATGCTGGGACCCTGTGATGAGAAAAAAAAAAGCCGACAAAAGTCTGAAATCACTAAAGTGTGATGGTAGCACGTGACTTAATGAGGGTAAGGTTGCCGTATATTGCTATTTGAATCCTACAATCGTTGGGGAAGGAAATGGTTTCATTTCAAAAAAAAATTAAAATAATCAATATTGGCAAATTAAAATTATTTAACTGGGAATTCATCACGCTTTAATTGAATTAAAAAAATTTTATATTTAAATACTTTAATCTTTTTACTCAAAACTCAAAATTGTACGAGGGCTGCTCTATATATTTCTGGCCTAATAGTGAAAATGCGAATATTTATAATCAAAAATGGTTTTATTATTTTTCAAAGTATTCTCCAGCATGATTTATACACTTTTGCATGCGCGCAAAGCAGTTTTCGAAGCAATTTTTCCACTCCGATTGAGACACCTCTAAAACATGGTTTTTGAACACTTCAACAGCTTCTTCTGGCGACGAAAATCGTTGACCACGCATTTTTTTTTTTTTGATGTGTGGAAACAAGAAGAAGTCATTAGGTGCCAAGTCAGGGCTGTACGGCGGATGACCCATTAATTCGACGTTTTGGCCGGTCAAAAACGCTCTGGTTTGAGCCGATGTGTGAGAGCTCGCATTGTCATGGTGAACAATGATTCGTCTTCTCTTGTTGGTTTTTCGAATTTCTCCGATGACTTCAGGCAAACAAATTGTAGTGTACCACTCAGAAGTGACCGTCCTACGTTGCTCAAACGGAACAGTCGCCACATGACCAGTTTCGCCGAAGAAACAGGCGACCATTTGCTTCGAAGTGCTTCTTCCACGAATAACTTTCGTTGGATTTTGCTCGTCTTTGAAGATCCACACGGTCGATTGTTGTTTCGTTTCGGGCTCATACACATAGATCCATGATTTGTCACCTGTGACGATCTTATAAACGTCTTTTGAAGAACCGCAATCGTATTTTTGCAACATTTTTTTGCACCAATCGACACGAGCCTTTTTTTGAGCGACTTTCAAATTGTGCGGGATCCAACGAGAACAAACCTTTTTTACGGCCAGGTGTTCATGCAGTATCAAATGTATGCTGGTGGAAGAAATGTCCAAGGATGTTTCTATCTCTCGGTATGTCGCATGTCGATCTTGCATTATGAGTTCACGCACGGCATCAATGTTCTCTGGCACAACAGCCGTTTTTGGACGACCTTCACGGAATTCGTCTTTGAGCGTGTTTCGGCCACGATTAAATTCATTATACTAATTTTTTACAGTGCTATAGGATGGTGCTTCATCGCCATACAAAGATTTAAGTTCATCAATGCACTCTTGTCGTGATAATCCACGTCGAAAGTTGTGAAAAATAATGGCGCGAAAATGTTCACGAGTTAATTACACTTTTTTCTATATAAATTTTTTCAAGTCACTGGAAACAACACAAATAAGAGTCGTACGTCAAAACGTTTTGAGTAGGATTATGCTTAAAAATGACAAACTTTCCAATGGAAATGTCAGATTGCACTTGGCAGCACTCAGTGTTGCCAGGCCAGAAATATATATAGCAGCCCTCGTAGTTTTAGACACTCGTTTATATATTTTAGTATTCACAATAAATCATTTTTTTTCATCTTTATATCGCTTAAGCTTTATTTTCACAGCCATTTCAGGCTTTCAAAAGTAAAAGAGCGCCAAACTTATACCTCCTACAGAGACACTCATTTAATTTTTTAACTACATTTAACTTTGATAACTTTTTTTAATTTCTTTATAATTTTTTTTATTTTATTATTATTTTGTATAATTAATCAGTGTCTTAAAAATATAAATAAAATTTCTTTCTTTTCTTTCTTTTTCTCTTTTATTGTTGAAGCAAAATTACATCTACAAGTTTGTTGACTCTTTTGTCGTCGCAGTTACCAATTGTTTATTATAATTATGCTAGTTATACAATTATTAAAGAAAATACAACAACAATGAAAAGTAACTAACGCATGCTATAGTAGTTAACAAGTTATATCACAATTGCAATTCATTTTTTGTTTGAATAAATTATTTTCCATTATGGTTTGGTGTTTGTTAATTAATTAATTATATGAAAAACGTAATTGGAAATTATAATCAAATTAGTTTTATATCTACATACATACATACATACATACTTACATGTTTGTCGATCATTTTTTTATAAAAGTAAAAAATTATTTGTAAGCAATACTTAAACGGAATGGTATTTTTTCTATTATTATGTTATGAAAAGAAATGTAAATAAAATATTTGAAAATCTCTCTCCATATTTGTAGCTGTCTATCTATAAATGACTAACATTGAATTTAAAAAGTTACCACAAAACCAACCATTCAACCAGGTAACCACATTTACTCTAGATAAAGGTTATTGAAATCTTAAAAATGCCATGAAACTAATAAAATAAGAGGTGGTCACAGATATACATCCCGAAGTTATATTTTTGCTTTTTATTTGAAAAGAAAACAAAAGAAAATGGTTTATATTAATCTATTACATTTTTTATTATAATTGATTTTGTTTTTAGTAGTAGACCTTTATTATTATTATTTTAAACAGTATATAAATAACAAAACTGCATTCATAAAAAATAATCAAAGAAAGAAACTACCAAATTATTCAAATTTGAAAACTAATAAAATAATTCCACATGTTAATTTATTATTTAAAATATTTTTTATTTAGATGTTTTTCTCAAGCTAAGTTATTAAAAAATCATCTGGCAACACATTTATGTAAAAATAAGACAAAGTATTTTTAACGGTATCACAGCAAAGTTGCCACATCTTTAAAATAATAAATCTGTCGTCAGCAATTGAAATAAAATTTATACGTCTTATCAATTTAATACCATCATTCCGTTTGTTATTTCTACAATATCCATATCCGACCCCATGAAGTATATATAGTCTGAGTCAATGCAAAGCAAACTCGGTTGACCATTAGTGCTGAAATCAACTTTCCAGGGCATTAGATAAGCTGGAGAAAATTTAAATACGCCAATCGATCAGAGATAGTGACGAAACAGGTGTTATTGACAATCAGCAAGATCGGTCCATGTGCTTCGGGGCAGTGGGCTTAACACCACGCCTACCGCTTATTCTTCAATTTCATTTGGAACAATGGAGTAACTCCATTCAAAAAAAAAAAAAAACAAAAATAAGGAGCGATAGAAAATTAATAAATTAGAAAAAACATCAAGTGAAAAAATTGGAGCATCCCATATTTTCCTCTGGGCCTTTGAAATTTTCATAAAAAAGTTCGATTTTCAATATGGGTGTCATTTAAAAGCTTTTGAAGAGATTTTTGAGAAAATTCTAAAAATTTTTAGAAATGCTTAACCCATTAAGATACTATGACATTTTTATGTTAAACTATATCTAGTACTTATTTGTTTTTTCTTTTTTTTTAATTCGCTGTCGCCGCAATATTTGTTTTATTTTTTTTTGTTTTTGATAGGAGAAGATTGGGCATAGCCGTATAATAGCACTCTTACTTGTTTTACACACAAATAGTGAAATTAAAACTATTACAAAAAATTTCCCTCACTAATTTTTCAATTGCACTTTAATCTTTCGTAAAAAATATGTGCATAGATGTTAGTCATAAACTTATAACAAATAAATCTAGCAACCCTGTACCTAACTAACAGCTAAAACTTAATTAGCGATTAAAGCGCAATCTATCTGTTGAAAATTCTGCTGTACATACAAAATGTATAAAAAAGCATAATAGCGTGTCTTAAAAGATTAGCAATTAGAAAATCAGATTTTAAGAGTGCGTTAAGAAGTGAAGTTGGCTGCTTCTTAATTTGTTTTGTTTTTTATTGTTGAAAAGTGATAACAATTTAATTATTTTCAGGGAAATCTAGCTGTTTAGTCTCTTTTTTAGGTATGACATTTAAGCGCAAATACTATGGGCCAGATTGCGTTGCGCTTTACGCGTTAATTTAGGTTTGTTTGCACGAAAAAAAAAGAATTTTATTAATGGCACTAGATGTGTAGTTGCCACACCGTAAAAACAACACTTTTTCAGTAAATAAAATAAATAAATAAAGTAAATAAAAGCTAAATAAAAACAAATTGATTATTTATTATCAATTTAAAGCAGCGTTTACACATGACACTACAAAACATTTTATTTTCTACTGAGATTTTACCACAATTTTAGAGAAAGTATTTTTTAGCGTTTTCTAAAAAAAAATTAAAAAGTCAAACACTGATTTGAAAATGAAAAAAGTCGATTATTTTTTTACACTTATTATACTTTGTCTTTTTCAGCTGACAAGTAAGTTAAAATACATGTTTCTTTATGAGTGCTGTAACAATCAGTACGTCTCCGTCAACGTAAAGTACGAAAGTTGGGCAACTTTTAACTTTGACATACGTTGAATACTTTAACAGCCATCATTTGGTTCTTCTTTTTTTTCTTTGCTCTTGCTGTGTTTTAATTTTTTTTTATCCGTCAACAAAGTACTCATTGTGTCAACCTCATCCTTCGTTACTCTGTTGATAGTTAAGTACGTAAAAGTATAACGTATGACGTATTCTATTTGCCCTGGCTTTTAAAAAAATTACTTGATTGTGTAAATGCAATGTACGGTACCATACCTAGAGTTGCCACACCTTTATGCTATTGAATCCGTTTTTATTTGTATTTAATAAAACAAATTGCGAAAATTCTTTTCAATTTCATGCCACCCTTTTTTCTAGAACACTTTTAAAAAACTTTTTCAAAAGAAAAATAACCTTCTTTACCAGTACCATAAACTTAGCTCTCACACTTTTAAATCATCGAATCTAAAATCATATTAAATCAAAACAAACTGTGCGTATCTCTATTCAATTTAAATGAGAAAACTGGTGCGTGTTATTCCAATTTTATGTTGCCAATTTCTTTAGTAACCACATTGTTGTTATATTATTTTTCGTTATTGGTTTTGCCTTTTATAATTGAACAAAATATCTTGTTTTCGAATTTGCGGTTGAAATTTTTAAAGCAAATTTTATTAAGACGTGGTGTCTATATTTGATTATAAATGTAAAATGTGAGAAAACAAAAATTTCTCCGTATATTAACACACAATATTTTGTTATTCACTGCTACACACAAAAAGGCTATTTGTAGAAACTTGTTGATTTATAAACTTGACCAAAATAATAAAAATCTTTATTTAAAAAATATCCATGATTTAAAATTGTTTTTAAAGATTTTTTGAATACTAAGTGTTTTACTTAAAATTAGTTTATTTAGTATGTTTTAATTTTATACGAATAAAAATAACTATTTTTCTTTCATTACAATGAAACTTCTTTATGATTTTTTAAATTTTCCCTGAAAATAGGTATTATCTTAAATTTTGTAAGAACATTCTACAGCTATTACTGGTTAAATTACTTCTAATTACATACAATTAATATCAATTTAAAAATGAATTTATTAAAAACAACACATATGTCACAACAAACTTAATTACCATTGTTGACATGAGATTTTTTCTGCAAATTTATGGTTGGTTGTTGTTGTTTTTAATATCTTAACATGCAACAGAAATCTTGTTGTTTTTGCTTCTTTTCTTTAACAAGCCGTCTTATAACTTGCTAATGAAGTTCATTAACCTTTTTTTGTTGTTACCTCATGAAGAAGCAACATTAAAATCTAAAGCAAAAACCTTTTTAAACAATTCAAGGTGAAGAAAACTATTCAAACAAGATTATAAAAAAAACACGCATTGTTTGACTAAGCTACACTTTTTCTGAAAGACTTTTAGTAGCAATAAAAAAAATTATGCAAAAATCAATTTTCAAGTTCATTTGGAAGATAAACAAATTTGATTTATAAAAGAAAAAAAAAATCTGGCATCATATAATTAAAACGGAAGTGTGAATACCATAATCAAGGTACTTACTCAATTACAGAGAGTAATAAATAAATATATGAAATGTCATGTCATGTTTTTTTCATTAATTTTGTTTCTTCTTGATAATTTTTCTTTAAATCCACTTGTTAACACATGAAATTTACAGTTATTTTGTTATCGTTGATTATCCTATAGTAGGTGTTGCCAGATATTGTTTTTTTTCGTTTATATTTGTTAACAGTTCCCTTGTGTTGCGAGAAGTAAATAACAGTCCACCCTAAATACAAGCGTAAGACGTTATTTAACTGTCAAAAATTCTCATGCCCATACAAAATGTATGAGACCAACCCAAATAGCGCGACGCTAACGTTGAACAATTGAAAAATCCAATTTTGACGCGCGTAAAAAGTGAAGTTGGCTGCAAAAGAAGTGTTGTTATTGTTTTTTGTTTTTGTGGTATATACAAAAGTATTTCCAACAGTAATGACATTACAGCTACTTTAAGGTCAATTTCGCGATTTTATCTCTCTTAATTATTTCAATTTTGTGATTTTTAGCAAATAAGATAAGTAAACAATACTGTTCGTTTCACAACGTTGGCGCTCGTATTTAAGTTACTCATTACAGCGTAAAAACTAGACGCTAAATAACGTCGTGCCTAACGCCCGTATTTAGGGTGGACTGTAATTGTTATTTTGTTATCGTTGATTATCCTATAGTAGGTGTTGCCAGATATTGTTTTTTTTTTTCGTTTATATCTGTTAACAGTTCCCTTGTGTTGCCATAAGTAAATAATTGTGTATGTATTGATAAAAAACTTTAATGCAGTGTTTGTAATAATTAATTTGAATTTAATATAAACAAATTTGTTTAATAAAATATAAAAATAAATTCTGATTGTAGTAGTAAATTATTAAGGATATGGATATATTGAAAAAAAAATAATTCTTAGGAAATCTTTACAGATAAACCGTATAAAATAATGCATTGCCAGACAAAGTTCTTAATGTCTAATGACAGAGAGTCTATTGGGTTAAGCCAGCATTGCCAGGTACACCTGTGTCTTCTTCAGCGCCATAATATCTGTACTGAGTACTGTTTCAGCATAAATGGAACTCAATTTTTGTTTTAAAATAATTTGAAAATCAGCCAAAACATAATATTGTTTCATATTTAATTCTGTTAAAAAAATGTTTTAAAAAAGAAAATATTTATAAATTGTGCAGTTAATAATTGTTCGTTAAGTCACCGTGCTTACCACTATGTGTTTCAAACAATCATTTTTTAATAATTTGTATCTTTATTACAAATTTCCGCTTCCTTTATTAATAAAATAATTTAAACTGATTAAGATATAACAATGTTTTTTTATTTATTATTTTATAAGAAAGCTGCAATAAAATTATTAAAGCAGAGATATCGTTAGCGGTAGTCCTAATCATAATGATGACAAGTTCATTGACAAGTCTCAAACAATTAGGTTTAAATATTTATAATAGCTTGTAAAATCATAAAATGAATGTAATAAAAAATATAATAAAAATATGTTTAATGTTGTATTAACATAACTAAGTAAGACATAAGTGGAATGCAACGATTAAAAAAAATAATAGCAAAAAAATTAGGTTTTGTCTAATGTTTTTGTTTTTGATAATAAAATTGATGATGTCAAATAAAATATTTTTTATTTTTTTTTTCTTAAAGCAAATAAGCTTTTATGTATTCGCTGTTTTCTAGCAAAGCCAAAGATTAAATGTCAAACTTGTAGAAAAATATAATTAAAAAAAAGCTTGAACAGCTATTATTTTTCTGTTTTATTAATTTAACCTTTAAAATTAGTAAAACAAGTTTTTTGTAGCATAAAAAAATATAAGAAATGAGATAAATTTTCGTAAGAAACAAATTTGGTTTGAGCTATTTTTTTTTTACATAAAGAAATTTGCTTGCAAAATAGCACCAAAAAAAACCCTTTTGACTGTTAAGTGCTTTAAGTTGTATAAGCATTTTGCGTTTTAAATTACTTTATTTTCTTAAGGCCGTGATTTATTTATTCTAAAAAATCGTACGATTCATCCACAAAATCTAATAGACTTTCCAAGAAAATGTGTGTTGAAGTGCAACTTGCAATTGCGCAGGAACTATTCTTTTTATTAGAATTGATCAGATCCGTTAAAAAATCTTTCCCACTTATGCACCCTTAGTTCCACTATCTTACTTTTTCAACACACATGTAAAAACATGTGTTTCTTTTTCGCCTTTTTTTCTTTCAAATTATTTGTTGAATCATAAAAATAATTGAACTAACAAATATTAATTATATCTTATATCTAACAATCAAAATTAATTTTTGATAGTTCCCGCTATTATTTAAAAAAAATCCCTCCACTGTCGGATTTATTTATGATCGTTTAGATGTTAAATGTTAGCGGTTTTCGATGGGTTAAAAGTATTAAAAATGCGTTTTTATCTGTTTCATGATTTCTAATTTTACATATTGCTTGTTCAAATCTAGTTTTTGTTATACGAATATGAATTGCGTAGGACCGAAGAAGAAGCTTACAATGTAAGCCAAAGATGTTCTTTCTGCCAATAAACGAATTCCTTTGTACTGATATTAATCTCGTCTGTGTCAGCTTATTTTCCACGTTAAGCGCCTATCATCGTATATATCGATTAGCCGCTTTGTCTTCTATAATAAGTTTTGTTTCACTTAAAATGATATTTTTGTAAATGATGAAAAGTTTTATTTCTAAATTTTTTTATTTCTTTATATTTCTGGATAAAAGGTTTTTATTATACAAACATATTTTAGCGTTTTTTTACTAATAATGGTACAAGTGTTTAAAATATGTCTGGCAACCTTGATGTACATTTTTGATATTATTAAAAAATGGCGGGCAATCAAAGCTTTTTCAATAGTTGAAAATTAGTAAACAAAGAAAACAAGTGTCAAACATAATCCCGATTAATCGCATATTTAAAGAAATATTAAAATTTATCAATAATAACGAAGCAGTTAAGAAAAAAATTGAGTGACCATAATATAGAATTGTGATGGATATCGAATACCATAATTTGGTTTCTACTTATTCTAATTCGCTGCAGAGTCTACTCCCGCTTATCTTTAAAAAAATTTGTTAATCAACTAAATTATTTACGACGGTAAAATAATGTTTTTTTTCAAGTTTTGTTTCTATTTCAATATTCTTAAGGTATTTAAAGCGCTTAAATATTTTGGTGACATAGTTTCAATTTACGACAGCTTTGTGGTATTTTAAGGTCTTATTATTTACATTGACAATTAAAATTCACAAAGGCAGCTGTTTGTTTTGAGTCATTTTTTTTTAAAATTATTTTTTGTTTGTTTTGCGCTCGTTAAAGTAACAACAATAATAACAATAAAATTTATAAAATAATACCAATGAAATGTTGACCCATATTATTAATTTAAGAAATATAAATTTTTTTTAATAACGTTGTTGGTAATTTTATTTTCAAATTAAATTTAGTTTTATTCATGTGCAATTAAATTACTTGTTAAGAAGGTGGAAAATATAATAAAAGAAAAATGCTAAAATTTGCCACAAAAAAAAAACTATTTAAAAATACTTTACTGTGATTTATTAAAAAAAGTACTTTTTGGACTTAAAAGTTTAAAAAAATTACAATTTTCTAAATTTTTATTAATTAATTTTCATTTTATTAGTTTTTTTAAATGGGAGTAGAAAAGTACTTTTTTATATAATTAGTACTCAATGAAAAATTATATCTTTAAAAAGTAATAAAAAGTACTTTTTCAGATTTTTCTTAAATTTTTATTTAAATTGTTTTTTAGATGAACTGAAGTTATATTAGTAAATAATGATGAAATTAAGATTAATAACAAGTAAAATAAAAAAACTTTTTGATAAATGGTAGAAAAGTACTTTTTTTAATTTAACATTCTTTCTAAAATTCCGGCTAAATTTTGTTTTTCTAGAACAATGCCTATAAATTCTATAAAACTTACTTATTTTAGCCGTCTTTAAGTCAGATACTTTTGCTTGCAGTTATAGGATAAATTAAATGGACTGATACAAAAATTCCCAAAGCAATCAGTTCCCTTACACTTCTTTTAATCGTCAGCAAGTATTTAATTTAGTTATTAAACTGCCAGGCGTACGCGTTAAAAAAAAAAACTTTTTCGTTTTATAAATACAATCAAAAGAATATTTTATTATTTAAGGTTATATAGAATTATTTTTAGCCCAGTTAAAAAAAAAAACAAAAATACCAACCTCGAAACCTACTTAAGCTGCTTAATATTTACCCACACATTTTCTAAACAATCTTTAAATTTCTATAAATTTTATGATCTAAAAAACTTTTTATTTTTATTTGTAATTAAATTAATTATAAACAATCTGTTTTATTTTATTATTTCTATGCTAGAAAAACATTAAAAAGAAGACGGGCTGACTGACTGACTGGCTGATTATATGTGGATTCTTTTTATGGTTATTGCATTTGTTT
This sequence comes from Cistogaster globosa, assembly GCA_937654795.1. Taxonomy (NCBI): domain Eukaryota; kingdom Metazoa; phylum Arthropoda; class Insecta; order Diptera; family Tachinidae; genus Cistogaster; species Cistogaster globosa. Next base: position 8,546,146 of record OW569406.1, read on the forward strand.
TCAATTATGTTTGTTTTTGGCTGCTGCACTCTGTAAGTTGGTTGAAATTTTGTACGGCGTCTTAATAGTGCAATCATCACGTTTGAGAAAGAAGAAAAAAAATATTTAATAACTCTTACCATTTAACAATAACTTTCACGCTTTCATTTATTTCTACGATGGCTGACTGCCAATATTTAACAAATTATTTACATACATACATACATACATACATATATACAAACATACATACATACATATGTCTGTGGGTAATTTATTTTTATGTTTATCACAATTTTTATTTAGTTAAAAAAAATTACAAGGGGAAAAATGAACAATCATAATTTATAATTTAATTTTTAAGTTAAAAAAGTTAAAAGAAAAAATTTTTGTAAAACGAGTTTATAAAAAAAAGTAGTAGAAAAGTACTTTTTTAGTACTTCGATTAATGTCTACTTTAAATAAAAAACTATATTGCTTTTAACGTTATATCCTACAATACAGGTATAATGAGCATATAAAATTTAGCTTTAATCTTAGTTGGCAGTTTTAAATAAAAGATCTCAGCAAAAAATAAAAAAGTACCTACTTAAAAAAAACATTTTTTAATACTAAAAAAAACTTTTTCATTTTTATAGTTAAAAAAGAAACAACATTTTCAGTTTGTTTGTGTTTTTTCGGGAAATTAACGAGACAAAACTGTGTAAATATTATTAAAGAAAATAGTATTAAAAAAAGTACTTTTGCTAGTTTGATTTATTTAGTTTATATTCAGTAATTAAGTAGTTAAAATATTTCATTACTTTATTTCAACAACGTAATATTTAAAATTAAACAAAATTATGAGAATTATTATAAAAACATTTAAATTTAAAATAGCAGTAAAAAAAAATTTTTTTAAGAATTTTTAATTTTTTAAATTAGCTTTAAAATTAAATGTTTTTCAATTAAGAAAAAAGTTTTTTAACTATACTGACTAAAATAGAACAGCCATTTCTCTAGTTTTAAGTTTAACCAATATATTCATAAAATAAATAAATAGTAGTAGATAAGTACTTTTTTTAGTACTAAAAATAATTTATAATTATATTTAAAAAAATAAACAATAAAATTTTTAAATTAAACAGTTATTTGGAGATAACAAATAAGAATATAAGAGAAAAATTGCAAAAAAGCTACTAAGCGACTTGAAATAATTAACATATTCATTTATTTAATTTATCTAAATTAAACAAAATAAAGGCAGAAATATTAAAACAAATATTCAGAAATAGTAGTATTAAAATGTTTTTTTTTTTTTTAATAAAAAATAACCAGCTTTCTTTTTAAATATTTAGTTTATTTTAGTTGACAAATTGAAAGAAGAAATATAACTACATTACGAGGGCTGCTATATATATTTCTGGCCTGGCAACACTGAGTGCTGCCAAGTGCAATCTGACATTTCCATTGGAAACTTTATAATTTTTAAGCATAATCGTACTCAAAACATTTTGACGTACGACCATCATTTGTGTTGTTTACAGTGACTTGAAAAAATTAATATAGAAAAAAATGGAATCAACTCGTGAACATTTTCATTTTTCACAACTTTCGACGTGGATTATCACGACAAGAGTGCATTGATGAACTTAAATCTTTGTATAATGAATTTAATCGTGGCCGAAACTCGCTCAAAGACGAATTCCGTGAAGGTCGTCCAAAAACGGCTGTTGTGCCAGAGAACATTGATGCCGTGCGTGAACTCATAATGCAACATCGACATGCGACATACCGAGAGATAGAGACATCCTTGGACATTTCTTCCACTTGCGTACATTCTATACTACATGAACACCTGGCCGTAAAAAAGGTTTGTTCTCGTTGGATCCCGCACAATTTGAAAGTCGCTCAAAAAAAGGCTCGTGTCGATTGGTGCAAAGAAATGTTGCAAAAATACGATTGCGGTGCTTCAAAAGACGTTTATAAGATCGTCACAGGTGACGAATCATGGATCTATGCGTATGAGCCCGAAACGAAACAACAATCGACCGTGTGGGTCTTCAAAGGCGAGCAAAATCCAACGAAAGTTGTTCGTGGAAGAAGCACTTCGAAGCAAATGGTGGCCTGTTTCTTCGGCAAAACTGGTCATGTGGCGACTGTTCCGCTTGAGCAACGTAGGACGGTCACTTTTGAGTGGTACACTACAATTTGTTTGCCTGAAGTCATCGGAGAAATTCGAAAAACCAACAAGAGAAGACGAATCATTACTCACCATGACAATGCGAGCTCTCACCCATCTGCTCAAACCAGAGCGTTTTTGACCGGCCAAAATGTCGAATTAATGGATCATCCGCCATACAGCCCTGGCTTGGCACCTAATGACTTCTTCTTGTTTCCGCACATCCAGAAAAAAATGCGTGGTCAACGATTTTCGTCGCCAGAAGAAGCTGTTGAAGTGTTCAAAAACCATGTTTTAGAGGTGTCTCAATCGGAGTGGAAAAAGTGCTTCGACAACTGGTTTGAGCGCATGCAAAAGTGTATAAATCATGTTGGAGAAAGAATACTTTGAAAAACAATAAAACCATTTTTGATTATAAATATTCGCATTTTCACTATTAGGCCAGATATATATAGAGCAGCCCTCGTAAAACATATTTTTAAAATAGTAGTACGAAGGTACTTTTCTAGAACTGTTTTTTTTAACTTAACTAATTTAGTACTTATATTAATAAACTTTAAGTCATGGTGTTAATTAATATCACAATATTTTAAATAGGTTTAAAAAAATACTTTTTCACTAAGCAATTAAAGTTGTCGGAAATGGATATTGTGAAATTACAAACGGAATGACAAACGAAGATTTACCCTTTTTCCACTTTTTGAGATAAAGGGTAAAAAAATTTAATTAGTAGCAAAAAAGTACTTTTTGAGATATCAAAAAATTTTGTAATTTTTACATTTTCTTAAGACTGAAAAGCTTGATATAAAGCAGGCTTTTTAAAAAATATAATGAAATCAAATAGCAGTAAAAAAAAGTATGTTGTCAACATGATTAACATTAATCGATAAAAAGCAGCAATAAGCGTTGTACAAAAATGTTAGCAAATAGTAGTAAGAAGTTGATTTAGTAGTAAAAAAAAATTATTTTTTTAAATATCAAGTTCTGTTGTTTGAACATTAATATTTTTTAAAAAGAATAGAAATCATTTTTATTTTTATGATTTTTATTTTTTTTAATTTTAAAAAAATTAACCTTTTTTTAGTGTAAATTTATTCGTTTTTTATTTTCCCCTTTTTTTACTTTTTGCTGGTCATTAATAACTTTTATAATGTTTTCTTGCATGAAATCGTTGTCGATTAAACTTGGCCAGAGACTTTCGTTTTTAACGTTTTTTGTTTACTCCTTTTGTCTCGTTTTTTTTTTTTTTTTTCTTTAAACATATTTATTGGGTCATTATTGAAATTAATTTTCTGACATGTGGTGGATATTTTTTTTCTTAATTTTAATTAAATATTCCATGCATTTTTAATAAACGTTTAAATCTTTAGAGCATGCATTTATTCAATCGCAGTGAAAAATTTTTTAATAAAAACTAACATGAAGCCGTTTGATTAGAGCATAAATAATATATTCATTTTAATTAATTTTTCTTTTCTAACAACGATTGAAAATAATTTACATATTTAACGTGCCACTTTATCAAAAATGTTTAAGATTTTCTAACAAAAAGTAAAATAAAAAACAGTGTGCATTTTCTTTTATAACTTAGTTTTTGTCTAAAATTGGGGTCGAAGCTTTAAGTTAATTTGTTGTGAATGAAAAATAAAGTCTAAGTTTTTGTTATTTAAAATAAATAATAGATTAATAAACAATTTTTATACAATTTTTTATTTAAAAAATTTTTTATAACTTTCTATTATAAAAAATAGATAAATTTAAGACTTTGTAAGTCTTATAATCATTTTGTTATTAGACCTGGATCGAAAAGTTTGATTAGCTAAAATACTTCACTTGTCGCTCAATTCACCTTAAAGTGTAGCCGAAAGAAAATTATCAAAGATCTAGCCGAGGCGAATCAATTACCAGGTGACAGTAAAAGCGAATTGATTTAGTAACGCCATTAACGTAACTGTCAAATTTTATTTATAAATAATTCTTGCAAAAAAAAAACCGACTTTAGAACAGTCAAACTTAAAATCATATTTCTTTACGACGGTAATTATACATAAATTATATTATATTCGAGAAAGATTGCGTCAGGATTTTTTATATGTCGTAGAAAAAAATGTGAATGCAGGTTAAACAAGAAAATTCAGCAGTTATGTGGTCACCCTTTATATTTTACACTTTTTATTACCGACACAGTAAAATAAAATTTTTTTAATTCTAAGCGTTTGTCTATAGCTGTTTAAAAGATTGGCCATATACATACCTTAAACAACAACCATTGGGGCACCCTTTAATTTCTAATTTAAAATATTTATACTTGTCATTCTTCTTGATATAGTAATTGACATTCTGTCTAGTTTTCAAGAGTTTATCTGTAACGGTTTCAAAGATAGGGCCATATAGGTCAAATTACATCAGTTATAGGGACACCCTTTAATTTCTAATTTGCTACTTTTTATAGCTGACATTGCGATAAAGGTTCTGTGAAAGTTTCAATCAACTGTCTGCTACAGTTCAACAGTTTGGTCATATACATTAAATAACAGCAACTATTGTAACACCCTATAATTTATAATTTTAAATATTTTTACTTCTTAATATCCCAAACGAAGTTTAATTTTTAAGTGTTCGTATATAACGGCTTAAACGAAATGGCCTTATAGGTCAATTTACTTCAAATAGGGAACACCCTTTAATTTCTAACGTCAAATTTTATACTTATTAAAGTGCATTCAGCAATACAGTTTCAGCTGTCTGTCTATAACGGCTTAAAAGTTTAACCACATACATCAACAATTGGGATACCCTTTAATTTCCAAATACAAAATTTATACTTGCGGACTTAGCAATAAAGGTTGTTGGTAAATTTCAACTATTTGGCTATAAAAGTTCAAAATTTAAGCCACATACATCAAATTACATTAACTATTAGGACACCCTTTAATATTTGTTTTTATAACGGCCATAGTAATCGAAACTCCTCTCCAATTTTCAAGCGTTTGTCTCTAAGGGTTCAAAAGATAGGCGCATATAAAATAATTTACTTCACCTATGGGGACACCCTTTAATTTTTAAAATTATATTTGTATAACTTTTTGCTATTGGGAGCTAAAGTAATACGATTTTTTTTTTAATTTTAAAAAAGTGCTCTTTACGGTTCATTATACATCTAGAAAACATGTATGTTGCATGGGAACACCCTTTAAATTTTATGATTATAAAGTAAATAAATAAACTAAATAAATAAATTACAAAAAATTTATTAAAATCAGTCAGAAACGACTGAGTTCTTTCAGGCACACACATTAAAAAAAGCAACATTCAGACGAATTGATAACCTCGCGAATCAATTATAAGTTGGTAACGTTGGCAAATTCGTTTATTTTAGCCGTTAGACCGAATGTTAAACTACATATAAAAATATAGTGTAGAAATTTTTTTTATATATGGAGTTTGACAGTTAGTCTAATGGAAAAAATCTTTAAAAAAAAACTGTATAATTTTTACAGGCGAAAGTGAATAAATTCGCCCACACTTTAAAGGGTAATTGATTTGCTTTTGCTTCACCTTTAACTATTCTTAACTTTTTATAATGGAGCTTAGTGTCTTTTTTTTAAGTTCTTCTTCTATCTGCTCTTTTGTTTTAACTTTTCTTTCTATTTAAAGATTTTCTTTGATAAATTTTATTATCTTTTGAAACGTTTAAAAGCGGAAAATTAAATCAAGAAAATACACTGTTCTGTTTTTGTTCAATCAATATAGATAATACGAGTATAAAAAAAAAATAAAAAAAATTAAGCAAAAAAAAAACGAAATTACTTCAATTTATAATATAACAAAAAGTTTTGGTCTATTAAACATATTTTTCTTATTAAAAAAATACATATTTATTCCAAGTGGTACAAAAGACTGTTCTTTTCAAAACAATAAAATTGCATAAGAATCAGTTTGCAGTGTTTTTTTTTTTTTTTTTTTTTTTTTTTTTTTTTTATTTAATAAGGTTAAACGGAAATACGCAAAGGAAGTTAAACATAAAAGTTTTTTTTCTTATGTCAATAACAAATAAATTTATTTACAAAATGGGTGAAGTTTATTTAACAGAGACCCTCATTTAGTCTCTGTTTACAAATAAAAATTTATATTCTCGCATTGTGTAGGTACGACATTTTTATTTACATATTTATATAAATATATACATACATACATACATACATACATATTTAAGTATTTACTAAACATTCAAACAGTATGCATTAAGAAAGAGTTAAAATAAAGAAATTACTGTTGTAATATTGATATTAACAAAGTTAATACTAAATCTTAATAGATTTTCTACAAAAAGTTTTATTTAATTATTTAAACTTTTTTATTTGATTTAAAGTTTTACCTAATTATTCTTTTTCTTCTTTTATTCTTTACAGCTTCATTGGTAAATAACTGCTGTCATTAGTGTTAACATAAATAACAACAACAATCAAACTGGCTCCATTTAACAAATCTCTCATTTCTTTAATAACGGTTCCTTCAATGCTTCATAAATACAGAGATGTGTATAGCAACGCACAGAGGTTTGAAAACGATCTATTTTGGACATAATTAAATATATCAAGAACCACTAAAGATATCTTAATGAAATTTAATAAAGGCAAAGCAGAGGTATTTCTGAGTAGAGGTGCGAATGTTCTCCCCTCTAGGTAAAGGCGTCTTCTGGGTAGGTGCCAAAAGTTTGGTACCCAGGGCTTATAATTTTTATTTTTAATTTTTATTTTTAATTTAATTTTTTAAATTTAATTAGACCTTAAAATTATCTACTTATAAAAATGTGCTTACATGTGTAACCTACTATCTCTTTTAGCTTTTCATTTTTAAAAATTTTATAATCCATCCAGCACCGCTGACAAACATGAATTTACCCTGTTACAGAAGTTTGATGGCATGTCATCAAGCCGCGCTCACATGAAAAGTTTAACCGTCTAACAGCCGCTTAAGAATGCTTCATGTTAGATTTCGTTAAACGAAAAACCCTTTACATAATTTAAAAATAGGCAAAAAAATACTGATCCTTGGAATTAGGAATTATTAGTGTTACATACTCTTGTTGCAATGCGAATTTATAAAGTTAACATCAGGTGTTTCTGACACATTTTTAATGTACGAAATGATGGCAAAAATAATTTTCAATTCTTAAAAAGAATAATAAAATAAGAATCAAATGTTTACAAAAAATAATTTTTAGAAATTGAAAATAATTATTCGGCCATTTTTTCGGCAATTATTTTGTTTTTTTTTTTTAAATATTAAATTATCTCAACTTGAAAAAAAATGTTAAGTCATTTTACACAATCGTTAATAATGTCTAACAATAATTATGCGAAATTATTTCATTAAGACAACCACTAATATACTCGTAGATAATACATTTCCTTTCATTTTCCCGCCAATATGAAGTCATACATTTAAAACATTCCTTCATTCATTCATTAAATCTTTAATACTTGAACAAAAAAAAAAAAAAATAATAAATAAAAAATATAGTTGTTTTGTGGTGAATGAACGTTCGTATGAGAAATCTTATTTCAAGTTTACATTTTTTAACATAAGCCGCACGTAAGATTTGATATTTGAATGCAGTTTAATTTTTTAATTTTTTTTGTTTTCGTTATTAATAATGAAAATAAGTAAACTTTACTCGTAAGTGTTACAAGAACAATATAATATTAAAACGAAAATAAATGACAAAGACTACGTTTTTAAAAAGAACAAAATCTAACAAAAAACAATAATTTATTCTATGACAATCATTAAAAACAAACATCATAAAGAATAAAACATTTTTTAGAATTTTAGCAGCTATAGAAACCTAAATGAAATCTTAAACTTTAATATTCTTGTAGCTCATCTGGGAAGAGGCTAAACTGATTTCAACTCGATTACAAATAGACGAACATCACTAAATCGACACCCCTATGTACAAGAATCGCAACTGATAACGGTCAAATAAATGCTTGTTTATGTCAGAGCTGTGTAGTATATGTACAAAAAAATAAACAGTAACGCAGCAGTAAATAATTCCAGCGATTTTAATGAATGTTGCCAGATCCTGTTCAGCGATGAAACTCATTTTTCCCTCATATGTAATGAAACAGAAAAATGCATCGTTTAGTGCGGTTTTTAAAATAGTGGCATCATTGAAGTTTAAAAAATGATGCCGTAGCTTACGTTGCGATGGATGGAGATAATTACTGCACCATGATCTACTATTTTTTTTTGGCAAAATTTGATATCGCTGTGTGTCATATGACGATCATAACCATCGACATATTCACCCCTATTCTGCGTTTCGATTAAGTCTCCGCATTCAGTTCCGTTACGATCGTAAATTGGTATTCTGAAGAAAAACGGAATCGAAAGAAAAAGAAGAAGACAACAATGTTTACAAAATTAATAGCATCATTGTGGAATGTGGAAATGAAATAGCAAAATAAGCAAGTTTGTTATCATTTTCATATACAAATGTCAAATTTAATACAAAAAGTTGTATGTTTAATAAAAAAAACTGTTAAATAAAATAAAAAAATTTAAAAACAAAATAAAAATTAATTGTTCACGGCAACTAATTTTTGTACTGGCGTTTTTTGTTGAAGGACCTAGTGCATTGAGGATTCCTGAAACTTTCTCTCAGAACGCTGCTACTTCTTCCTTTTATCGCTGGTGGTATCCGCATGTAATGTCTGTTTTAGATGCCATTACATCTGCCAGTTTTTCATACTGCTCTGGTGTTGTTGTTTTTGACCCGTAATACATAAACAAAACACATCAGATTCGGGTACAAAAATTTACAATTTAAAACAATAAAAATTTATTTAATTAGTTAAAAATAATTTTAAGTGTTTTTTTAAACGTTTCTGAACATTTTGTCTCATTTTCTACCTACATTTTTTCAATTTTTAACTAAAAAACACAAAAATGAAAACCCCTCCGTTAACAAAAAAGCAACTGAGAAAAACGGAGCTCCGATCGTAATGCAGAATACCTACAATCGAAAGAAACTGAGCGGAATCGAAACGCAGAATACCAAAGTTATCAGACGGAGAAAATTTCAATTCGAATCGAAACGCAGAATAGTGGTGATTAAAACCAAAATTTGGTGGTAAGTTGAATTTGAGAATTAGACGATTTGTCTAATAAAAATAGAACGATTTGGCTTCTAAGATCATATGACTTGACGCCTCTGGACTATTCTGTAAGGTCACGTAATTTATGGTGATTAATCAGCCACAATTCACTTTGTGATGGTCAGCATTGTTCGTGTTATTCGTAAAGAAAAATGGTAAAAAATAATGCTGCCAGATATTTTTAAATTCAAAAATTTCTCTGTAATTTTTAGTTAAATTTTTAAATTCAAATTTTTTCTTTTTTAATAAAAAGATATTACAAATTGTATTTTAATTTTTTATAATTACATATTTTAAAGTAAACTTTTTATTAACCTAAATATTATCTGACATTATAAATGTTAAAAACCTAACTAGATGTTGTCATCTTCACTTAATACAAATATTTTGGTCATTTATCAAATCCTACTCATATTCAAAAAACACACATTTTGCATACATACACACACACACACTCATACATACATTGATGCATACACAAATAACAGTTTGTTTGCTCATTATGGTTATTAACTATTTCAAATATTGCAATTGTTATGTTACTAACGAAGGAATTAAAAAAATAATTTCAAACATTCAAAGGATCGCACCCTTAATTCACATCTTTAAATGTTGACATCATTTTTTTAAATTAATGTAAATATGTGTGTATGGATTTAAGTAGACATGTGTGTATGTAACTATGTATGTACCCTTCACCACAGGTGGAAATATTATAATTTTATCATTCTAAAAAAAACTATAAATTATCAGGTAATTGGAGATCACTAAATCATCAAGTTTCTGTAAAATATTACATTTTCGTCAACTTTTCGTGATGGAACTCCAATCAAATAAGCAAATATTGGGGTGGCAGAGATTTAAAAAAAATAATAATGCCGTTGGCTCTCAATGGGTTAAGAATTTTAAAAAATGTTTGCATTTCCTTAAGGATCTCTTTAAAAGCTTTAAACTGATACTCATGTTGATATTTTAAAAAATTTGGAAAATTTCAGAGGCCCGTAACTCGGAAAAATATGGGCGAGCGCCATTTTTTTCACTTGATGTTTTATTTCTTATTTTTTATTCTCCATCGCCCCATACAATTGTTTTTTTTTTATTAGAGTTACTTCATTGTTTCAACTGATGTGAAAAAACTAGAGGTAGGAGTGGTGTTTCGCACGCTGTGTCAAAGGACATTGATCGATCTTGTTGATTTTCAATAGCATCTCTTTCGAAACTATATCTGATCGATTGGCGTATGTAAATTTTTTTCTAGCTGATCTAGTGCATCGGCAAACTTGATTCCAACACTAACCCGGACGGACATCGCTCAATCGTCTTTAAAAACTATAAATAATTTAAAAGCTTTTTAAAAAATTCCATTTTCCCAAAAATAATTTTTTTTAGTGAAGAATATATAAGATTCAACACAGCCGAATATAATACTTTTACTTATTTCACATATCATTCATTTCTTTTTGATGTAATTTTAGTATTTAAAAATAAAAATAATTCTAAGCAGTTTTTGTTCAGCATTAGGCGACAATTTTTATTTAAACATTTGACTAAATGACTGACAGTCAGACTGGTTGGCTGACTGTATTTAAATTGTAGATGATACATAATAAAAATGTTAATATTTTAAACATTTGAAATGATCTAAACTGAGGTTTGTTATTCAACACTCTTCGAAGAGTGTGTGTTTATGTTCATTTGTGGGTATCTATTATTTTAATATTTACATTTTTTATTTATTTTTATTATTATTATTTTTCTTTAGCAGTTTATGTTTAATGAACAGGTTTCTTGAGTTTAACTGGTTTTTCGTTTGATATTTTTAAAAGTAAAAAAACAAAATTGCAAAAATTTGCGAAAGCATTTATAGAAAATATGGCAACAGGTGTAAACTGGATTTTTGTTTTTTGTTAATTCAGTTTTGTTGTGCACTTCACGTACATTCCAAATATCTTAAAACAAGCTTGCATTTTTTGTGTAATGAAGTTAATGATTTAGCGAAAGATTGTTGTCAAGCCTTAATTATGAAGTAATCAAATTTTATTTGGTTTTTTGCGAACTATATGAGAGATGAAAAATTTAAAAAAGTTTTTATTAAATACAGTTTTTAATGCAAAAATTTTTTCAATGGTAATTAAATTCAGTTTATTAATTTACTTATTGAGTTTATTTATTTTTATAAATATAGAGGTATATACATATATATCATTTATTTTATGCTATCATTATTAATTTCAATATGTTTATTATATTGTTCTTTATTCATTAATTTTCTAGATTGGCTCTAAAACTTTTTTCTAAAACAAAAGAAACAAAAATAATATTTAAAAACACAAAACTTTCTAAGAACCAACAGTTAAACAAAAACTTTCAATAATGAGAGTATGTTTTTATATTCTTATGGGCATTTCCATGGTCATTTGACAAATATAAAAGTACCCTAATAGTCTTTTCACACTGATCATTATATAACATCTATCATCAATTTGCGAAGATGTTAACATCTTCCCATAAGAAATACACAGGGCTAAAAATTAACATTTTTAAAAGATGTTCCTTTCTCACTTTGTTCCACTTTACATCTTTTGATAATTTTAGTGTCATCACTAGAAAAATGACAGTAATTTCGATAGTCTGGTGGCATCACCGATAAAATGGCGTTGAAAATATAAATAAATATGTATTTTTAAACAAAAATGAACGACACAAATAAAACAAAAACGTTTTTAAATTTAAATATACAAGTAAATTTTGGTACATATTAAAGTATTGAAAAAAACAAAAACGATAAATGAAATATTTATTATTTTGTGATCTTGAGCTTGGAAAAATTTTGCATTTTTAATTAAATAAAAAACGGTGAATTAAAAAATAATAATAATAAAAAATAAATAAATAATAATAATAAAAAAATTGTTTTTATTTTATATTTTTTATTTATATTATTTATTTCAGATATATTTCTTCCAAAATGTTCCATAGCGCCTCTTAAAAGTATAAGTATTTATTGAAATAAATGTTCATAATCCAGTGTTTTGTAACCTAAAAACAGACTTATGTCCACTAAAAACTCTTCTTCACCTTCTTCATCCAGGATGGTCTTCCATTATTTCAAGCCATCGCATTAATAACTGAATTTGTTCTTTCAAAGTCACATTTAGTCCAATTATTAATGTGTCCTCGAAATCAATTTTTTTTAATCTTATTTTTACTACTAAAAACTATGCATCGTTTTATTATACACATATTTTTTACAGCTGAGTTGATGGTAGATGTTAAATGTTGTCAATGTTAACGAATATTTCACATTTTTTACATCTTCCATATGTTTCGTCGAGATGTTAGTCAGTGTAAAAAGCCTATAAAAAAAAATAAGGACGTTATGTTCCATTCAGAGAATAATACTGCACGAAAATGAGATCTGGCAACCCCAGTTCTATGTTGTCTGTATATAGGTGGAAAAAAACAGAGGTAAATAAATTACTTCCACCAGTGATGTATATAGAATAATGAAAGTAGCTAACACAAGTTAATAAACCTCAAAGTAAATGTAAATGGTCTGTGGAGGGTTAGATTTACTAAAAAAGGCATCAAATAGCTCAAATCTCGCCGGAGTAACACAGTAGTTTAGCAAGGATGGATATGTTAGACTGTCGCATGTTTAGTTAGCAAATAGGCCATAAAAATCGAATATATTCATAAACAGAGTAAGAATTAGATAACTAATAATGTTCCACAGTGACATTTGTAATTTAAAAGAACCTGTACGTTTGCCAAAAAGATAAAAAAGTAACAATATATGAACATATTTATATTTAAAAAGAAATTATTATTAATTAATTAATTATATTTGTTACATTTTGGTCCAAAATATGGATGTACTATGCCAAGTACCTGAGAACATGCAGTTTGGAGCTATTGTTCTTTTAAACGAACTTAGCCAAGTACCCAAGTGCAGACCTCTAATAAATATGATAGAAACTTAATCGTAAAATTATAAATAGTTATCGCAAAAAAAAATGAATAGTTGATATCACTGTTTTTAGTATTGAAGTTTTCTTTTCAACGACAAGTGGTTATGTCATATGTACATAACATATGCAAGTTTGAACATGAAAATTATAAATCGTATGTTAAACACTGATTTTTACATACACATGAAATTACATATGGATAGCAATTTTGACATTCCATATAGACTTGTACACATAATGTAAACACACTTTTACATTTATAGATCGCAGAGTATATACAGTTCGCTATTAAAGCAAGTATAAAAAAACAAAAGGTTTCCCAATAGCAACATTATTTTCACAAGGCCTTCTTTAAAAACACATTTTTCTAAATTTGAATTTTGAGAAAATCTAGTTCCCTGCTATTATTAGCTGCTAGATAATAAATTTATTTTGTTATTTATTGTCTTTAATATTTTTAAAATTTACCTAAAAAAACATTATTTTTTGATCATATTACAGCTTGTTTTATAACTAAAATAAAGAAAATGTTTATTTTTAAACAAAGCCATGATTTACTAATAATTCTTATTGATGAAGTCATTATACATTTTGTATGTAAATAGGTAGTTTTATGTTTGTATGTATGTACATACATATACTTTTAAGTTTGTACATATGTGTGTATGTTTTAAATAGAAAAAAGTGAAATTTAAGCGCCTCATATAACATTAATAATTAAAAAAAAAAATATTAAAAATTTTAATGATGTTTGCAGTTAATCGACCATTTCAAATTTATTTGATATAAAAAACTCAAATTTAAAGGTTTGTTTTTAAAAGAAATTATTTACAAAGGCGTCAAGACATAAGACAATGTTTATTTTTTATTGGAAATGAAAACTTGAGAATTAAATAAAATAAATTTTTATATTTATTTATTAAATTTGTTCGCATATCTATACATATTTTTGTTTGCTTATGCATTCTTTTTTAAAAAAAACCCCGTTACCTTTAACAGCAACACACAATGTTGCCAACGAAAATGGGTTTTAAATCGTCAAGTTAGTTGAAAAATCGGCAAATTAATTAAAAGTACTAAAAACTTCACTTTTATTATCAATAATATATTTAATTTTCCTATTAATTTGAAGACATTATGTTTTAGTTATTATGGCATTTTGTTTTAGTCAAATCAAACAAATAATTATAAAAAAAATAACTTCATATTCTTTATATTTCAAATCTACCACAACTGTGACCGCCACTGTTGATCGAAATACAGTTCTTTGCCTTAAATAAAGTTTCTATACATGTGATGTCACTGAAACTTTTTTAAAAAACTGCCACAAGTCCTCAAAATTAATTAACTTTTTTTGTAGTAAATTATATAAAAAGTTAGGCTATTCTTAATTTCAAAATACTTTAAAAGCTAGAATTTAGGGTTTTGCTAAAAATATATATCAAAAGCTAGAAATAAGGTTTAGGCTGCTAATAAAAGTTTTTGACATTGCGGCAGTGTCTGTCATCCATTTCTCGCTGGGAAATTACCCGCGGGATTTGTTTTTTAACATTTATTGAATTAACTAGCTTTGGATGCAATAAAAAGAAAGTATTTTAGTTATAGTTAAAATTGGGGTTCAGTAATGTCCAGAACTTAATTTAATGTATTTAATTAGAAAGCAATCGCCTGTAAAAAATACGCCAAATTGATTAAATTAAGAACTACATTGAATTAACAAAGCAAAAAGACAATAAAAACTATAAAAAATTTATACATTTGATCAATTTGGCATTTGGTATAAGACTCTTTAGTTTTGAATACAAAATTTCGATAGAATTGACTGAAAAGCTACATGAGCAGTAGCGAAATAGTCAAATGGATATGAATTCTCCGCAGTAATACGTTTCATATTTTTTAAAGAAAGGAATTAAGCACAAATAAAGTAAATTTATATAAAAACAACTTCAAATAATAAATTTTAATATTGATACATCATTAGTTTTTAGTTAAAAGCATTTTTGTGAAAGAATATTAAACTACAACTAAAAACGTCAACAAATGGTGAAATCTGGCAATCAACTTCATTTGTTGCATTGCTTTTCTTTATAAATAACTGTAAATCAATAAATACAGAGCTGTAAATGCTTTCAAAAATCTTGTTTTAAAGGGACGTGGACGTTAAGCAAATTAGACGCAAAGTAAACTTTTATTTTATACACATTAAAATCTAATTTAATTTAAATTTAACATAAATTAAAATTATTTAAAAACATACAGGTTTAAGAACTGGCTTTTCGACATATCTGAAGGCCGAAAGAAAAATGTGAAGATGGCAAAAGAATTAATTTACAAATTGGTACTCATTTGCAAAAACGCGTTTGTTTTTATTGGAACTTACTCTTGTATTTAAAAAAAACGTGATATATAAAGTATTTAGTCGAGAATTCAACATACATATGTATGTATGTACATATCCGTGATTTAATTTTAATTTTTAATTAAGAAAGTGATCGTGCATTAAACAAAGGAAATAATCATAGTGTATTGTGATATTTTGTTTGGTTTTTATACCCTTCACCTCAGGTGGAAACGGTACAAATATGTATGTAAGTTTGTCAACATATAAAAGTCGTCCTTCTGACCATCCGTATTCGGGATTAAAATCAGTTTTGCTCCTTCCCAAGTCATCTAAAGAAAATTTACTTTCAAAAGAGGTGCTTTTAAATTTAGCAACACCGTTTCATAAATAACAGAAATGCTGATTTCCAATAACATTTCTTTTGACACTATTTCTGATCGATTTTCGTATTTATTTTTTGGCCATTTGGGGCGAGAGTATGATAGTTTCCATGGGAAAAATCATAATATTTTTTGTGATCAGTAAAAACGCATTTTCATAATTAATACACAAATGTTTTGTTTTTTTTATTTATAATTTACAAAAATTTTCCTTCTCCTATATTCTAAAATTTATGCTAATTTAATTTTAAATTGAAAATGCCCAAACCCGGGGAATTTTCACTTCCCGGTTTTTGAATTCCCAAAATCGACGCAATTTTGTAAACTGGCTATGAATTTGACTTTAGACTTGTGTAGTTTATAAACGAACTAGTTAATTTAAACGATTAAATCGATTGAACTAAGTGAACTAGTTCAAGCTTTTAAGTACAACTAGTTCATATTTAAACTATACTTTGTATTTGAACTACCAGACAAGATAAAATAGAATCCATGTCATTGTTTCCTTGTTACTTATTTCCGACATGAAATTAGTGCTGCCACGCATTTTAACATTCATTATGGCAATGCTACAGTATTGTTGCCATCATATTTTGAAAAGAACAGTTGAACTAAAGAAAGCGTTTGAACTAAAAGTTAAAAGTACGAACATTGCGTCAACATAACACTTGAACTAAGAGTGATTTTGAACTAAAGAAATTTTGAACTAGTTGGTTTTCAAACTTTAAACTAAAAAGAGCGATCACAAGTCTATTTGACTTGATTTTCTTCATTTAGACTTGACATTGAAGACCAAAAATTATTGTATTTTAACAAATCAGCTGCTAAACTGATATCTACAAAAATAAATGTTCCTCAACTTTAAGATTGCCAGCTTTCTATTTTTGGTTGTAATGACAACTACAGTCAACTTTGGACAACTTGGACAATATTGGCTTAGTGCTGCTTGGCATAAAAGGGTCTTGCTTTCGATATAAAGCGATTACAAAATGTATGTAAAACATGTCTTAGCGGAAATGAACTCGGGCTTTATAAAATGAAAATATACAAGAACTAATGAATTCAAGACTTTAACAAAGGTTTTGGAAATACATATTCTGATGCAGGTAGGTAACCGAATAATCTTTTATAAAAAATTTTTAGATTTACTTACAATTTTTGTTAGTTTTTAATTTTAAATGAAGAAAGGGGGAGTGGAAAAAAACCATAAATTTAAATTCAGACATTATTTTATTAAAAAGATAAGCAAATTAATATTTTTTTGTTTATTTTTTTTAACAAGTTTTTTATATTCAAATTTTAAGTAAATAAAAAATAATACTTTTTAATGAATTATAATTATTTTTAAGAGCATTAACATGGATTTATTTGACAGGACTTACCTTTTTTAACAAAACGTTTTTAAAAAAGAAATAAAATTAATCCCAAAATATAATGAGTGTTTTTGTTTATAATCCTCTGCTATCAACTGCAATAAATTCGCAATAAAATGGCAATTAAACAATAATTTGACACAAAATATAATTTAATTTTTTACATAAAAAACAAGTTAAATTAAACACAAGGTTTATATGTTTTTTTTAAATTTTAAATTTAATTTTTTAAAGTTTTAAAATTGTATTTCATAATTTATTTTAGTTAAATTTAATTTGATTATTTATATTTTTTAACTTTAAAAAATATTATTTTTCTATTATATTTTAATTAGCACTACGATTTATAGTTTAAAAGAAACTTTTGAAAATATATTTAATTGAATTTTACAATTATCTGCCGAAAAACCCACCAACGTTAAGACAACAATCAGCGAATAGTTGTAAAACCGGATTTGCGTTAAATGCAACTCTAAAAACACAAAAAACAAAAACAAAACAAAAACAAAACTTTGTAGAAAAAAAAAACGAGAAAGGCACCCAAAATAAACCTTAAATATTTGATTGCTTTTTCAGCTCCTTTTTTTTCTTTCTTAAATGCCAGTCAATTTAGTTCGTGTTTAAATGAGAGAGAGAGAGAGAGAGAGAGAGAGCGATTTTACTCAGTTTGAATATTTGATTTGTTATTTAAACCACAGCTAAACTTAGATTAAAAATGTTTTTGTCAAATTAAACGCTAACGAGTGCGTTTTAATTTTAAGCCAAGATAATCGTGTTGTTCGTGCGTAGCTTACCAAACGAAGACTAGTTTTAAGACATTCTCCAAACCAAAATATAGTCTTCCAACAAAGAATTTCAAATTGTTATTATGTGTTTGCATGTGTGTGTGTGTGTCCATCTTAAGCTTTAAAAAAGCTTACACTTTGAAAATATCTAGATAAAAATCGTGTTTATAAAAACGAAGATGAAAAAAAACTTCGTTTTATAAAGTACAGTGTCTGTGAAAACTGCTAAGACCTTTTACGTATTTCGAAGCAAGAATATCAAAGAATTTATATCAAATAAAAAATTTTTAAAGAAAATTCATAAACATTTTTCTTTAAACATTTGATTGGTTTAAAAAGAAAGAATTTTGCGTGTTTTTTAAGAATAATTTTTTTTTTTTGCTGTCATCCAAATATGGAATATGGAGATATGTTAGGCACAGTTATTGGCTTATCCATTCATTAGAATGGTTGTACAGAACAAGAATCTACTTAGCAAATTTGCTTTAAAACTCAGCAATAATTTGCATAAATAAGTTAAGATCACGGACTTGCGTGAATTTTGCACAAAAAACTTGATGTAAAAAAGATTAAACGGCCAGATGGGTGATGCTTTTTGTTTGCAATGAGTGACTGACTTAGTAACATCTTTAAAGACATTTCCCTACAAAATTTTGAAAAATTTTCTTAATCAAGAAGTAACTGACGACGATATTAGATCGTTCGGTAAGGTCACTTGATTATCTTCTTTTGATATGTGAAATAAAAGAAAAAATGTTAATTATTATAAATTATTATTAAGTGAAATGCACCCCTCATCGCGAATCTCAAGGGTATTAATTCTAGGGAATATTTTATTCCCATGAACAATAAATTGGCATCGCCAATTGCTAGGGAATAAAATAAACATCTGTTGCAGTCCAAATACTCTATTGTTAATTAATGTAATTTTATTTTTTACGCATATTTTTATGATTTTTTAAATAAATTATTATTTTCTTGGGAAATGAATAGTATTTCGCTAAAATATAATTTGTTAGAAGAAGAAGAAAACTTATTTGAAAAAATAAAGTTGTATTTATTTATTTAATTTGTACATGTGCTGCCCAAACACTTGAGCTTCTTTTACGTCTTCAATATTCTTGTCTAGGATAGCAAACTATATATTGCCTCTTCTGTCTTAAAAAATTTGTATTCTTTATTTGGGCCACCGTCAGTTTTTCTTTGATTTTGCGTGTTTTGAACGGCCTTCTTTTTAACAGAGTGCTTTGGATCAACCCAAACCTATCAATATAACAGAACAATAGTTGAACTTTTATATGAACATGTAATAATGAAAAATGCTTACTTTTTTCCACTCGAGTATAGATTTTGAAGGCGGGCCTTGCCTATTTAACTGGGTTTCTACATTTTTCCCAGAAGTCAGCTACAGTTTCTTTCTTCTCTTTACGAAATCGTTTTCAAATATTGGGGCTTCTACAAATTATTTCCACCAATGCAGCCAGCTGTAGCTTGTTTGTACTTCCACTCCTCTTCAAAATAAAATCGAACAATTAAAAACTTTTTTTTTTTTAAAAGCAAGAAAACTACTTACATTGTACTTCTTTTTTATTCCCTAGCAAAATGTTTTTAAAAAAACATGTGCATTCTTGGGGAAAAACCCACGGGAATAAAATTCGGCGATGCCGTATTTTTTTTCAAAGATGTGAGTTTTTTCACGTGTAAAGATTTACGATAGGGGTGAAATTCCATCACATGAATATGCTTCACAGCTGATTAGTTTCGATTTAGCAAAATACACAAAAGAAATTAAAATTTTTGCTGCTTGCGTTCCAGATTTTTTGCTTAATTTAAAGAAACAGCAACAAAAATTAATTAAATGAGAAAGTTACCTCTACAAAAAAAAAAAAAAAAAATCAAGAACCACCTAAAGCTTTACTTTGCAGCGTTCTTTTAAAGAGAAATAATGCCTGAAATTTAAGAAAAAAAATAAAAACTATTTTAATAAATTTTTGTTGGACTATCCCTAGTCTAAATGTAGACTTTAAACATGATGTATCAAATTTCAAAAACTGAAAATGGAAAGATTGAAAGTTAAAAATTTTACAATTTAACTGGAAAAAAAGTGAAATTATGTTTCTATGCATTAAACATTTAATCTCTTCACTCTGATTTTCTTAATTTTAAAAACATTGCGCGCCCGTATAAAATTTATTAGGACCACATGTGAGTAAGACGATGCCTGAAAGCAATTTATCTTTAAGTTTATATGGGAGTTTAAAAACTATTTTTTAACCCCTGATCGATTTATTAGAAAATAAAATGTTGTTTTATTAACATATTTTTTCTAGCTAAAATGCTGCTGTAGCATTTAACAGCATAAAAGTTTTGAAATTTACTTTTTTGGCGTATTTGTAGCA
Organism: Cistogaster globosa; assembly: GCA_937654795.1. Taxonomy (NCBI): domain Eukaryota; kingdom Metazoa; phylum Arthropoda; class Insecta; order Diptera; family Tachinidae; genus Cistogaster; species Cistogaster globosa. Next base: position 8,566,701 of record OW569406.1, read on the forward strand.
GATGCATTGGCCATTGTTGCAATGAATTTAATTTCGCTCAAAAATTGCATTAGAATAATTAAAATTCACTATGAAAATGGTGGTTCTGTTAAAGTTACATTTTTTTTAGACGAAGCCCATTTTACTTACCACTTTTGCCCTACACTGTATGTATGTTTTAAGCTGCTGTAGTGGTTATGTGTGTTTGTGTTTTATTTTTATTAAAACATAAACAAAACAACCAAAACAAGTTCTTCTTCTTTACCAGCGTTGCCGTTTTGGTTACTTTTAAGCAAAATTGTTTATTTAGTTTTTATGAAACAATTTTTAATTGAACTGTGCTTTTATTTATCACAAATGAATTAATAAACTCAGCTTAAATTCATTTATATTTTAATTTCTAGTAATTTTTCAAGAAAGAGAAATTCTTTACAAATGTTTGCGGATGTTTTCCATAGAAAATACGAAAACAACATAAACAAGATCTTCTTCATTATCAGTGTTGCCATTTTAGTTAATTTTAAACAAAATTGGTTATATAACTTTTATAAAAAATTTTTTCAGGTAAATTGGTTATTGCTTAAATTTAAATTAAAATTTTAAGAAATAAGTTAAGAAATAAAAATTATTTACAAATGTTTTCAGCTGTTTTCCAAAGAAAGCAGAAATATTACACACCAGCAGTGGCTAAACCGATAGTTAGCTAAAAGCAAGCTGATTTAAAAAGAGAGAGAGAGAGCAACAAAGAAAAAAAGCTTTGGATTGTTTATGAACTTCGTTTAACTAAATTAATATTAATTGATTAATAATATTCTTCGGATTCTTAAGTTACATATTTATTTAAGGTAGATAAATGCAAATAATGCTGATGAGGAATTTAGCGATCTAGAAAATGCTGGATAACATTCTGCTGTTGTCTTTTTTTCCTGTTTTCTTAGGAAAACGTCCGCAAACGTTTGCAAATATTTTTAAATATTTTTCGTTCAAATTTTAAATTGTTTTTTTTTTTCAATCAAGTGAATTTCGTCCCACCCAATTTATATTGATTGGTTGATGATATTTACAATATACACAACTTCAGTTAGATAGATGTGAAAGGATTTGACGGTCCGAAAAGTGTGGCATTACATTCTGCCAGCGTCTAATTTTTCTCGTTTTCTTTGGAAAGCGTCCGCATACATTTGGAAAATAAATTTTCTTTCAAAAAAATTAATTAAAAAAATGAACCTAAGCAAAAAAAAAATTTAATTTTTTTCCTTAAAAAATGATTGGGAATTTTGTTTTTAAAAACTAAAATAAAAATGAAGAAAGGCCGAAATTAATCCATTTCCCAAAATTGATTTTTTTATTCCCTTGCTTCAGGTTTTGAAAAAATACATAGATTTATTACAGTAAATTTTTTTTCGAGAAAAAATTCCTTCAGTTATGAATACTACGGCAATAAAATAATAAAAAAGTGGCATCATTGTAATTTGAAGAGAGCTGCTTTGTTTATTTACTTTTTCTTCTTCTTTTATAATTTATAATACCTACTTTTTCTCCACATTTTTTAACTTTCCACAGTCGAAAAAAAGGGGAACAAATACAAAATGGAAAAAAAGGAATAAAGTGGAAAAAACTCACACGGAATTTTTGGTTTATATGTAATTAGGCTAAATATCTATACATTTTGGCTTAAATTATTTTTTTTTTCTCATTTGGTTACTTTTTTTTAGAAATGTTGGTTGTAAAAAGTTTTTGTTTGTGGCAACACTTTTTATGAGAAATACTTTTTCTTTATCTTATTAACACTGAAATGCATTAATGGATAATTTAAATTATTCAAATTTCAAGAACCTAAAAAAGAACGAAAAATTAAAAACTTGTTGTTTCAGCGAAGAGACACAAAGAGAAATATTTGGTTAAAACTTTAACGTACGAAGGATTTTGATTAAAAAAACAATTTTTTTTTTAGCAAAATTAGAGAGTTTTTTCTTTAAAATTTCTTTGTTTTCGGGCATGTTTTCTTATGCTCAGCCTTAACAACTTGAACATTTTTAAGGTCTCCATTTTGAAAAGGTAAAAACATAACTCTGTTAATATCGCTGTCATAACGGTCCTTATGTAAGAGGCCTTTAATTTAGGAACCATAATAACTAGATCTTAAACAGATGGTGTATTATAAAGGCCGCTCCCATAACTAATAATAACACGAAGTTACAAATAAAAGACTGTCCCAATAGAAATGTAATTTTGACAGACATTTTAAAAAATGTACAGCGTATGTAGCACTATCTTTTTGTGTTATCAGACAATTTTAAAATGTATAACATTAAAAGTTAAAGGATTTGCTATACAAGATATGACTTGTTTGTTTTTGTGTAGCCTTATATTTTGAACCTTTAAATTTACACCGAGTTTGTGCCCACTTGATTAAGTGCAATGATTTAAAAGAATATTGTCTTGTTTTTTTTTTGTACCGTAATAGGCTGCCACTTTAAATTTCAAAAAGAAGGTATTTTTCAACAAGAACTTTGTTCAACTTTGTTCAACTGTGGCAACACCGACAACATGATAGTTTCCAGCATTTTTAGAAAGAACTCACTTCTTCGTTACTTCGAATTATTGTCAAAATAAAATCTAATAGTCACTAATTCGTCTCTACCAGAAGTTAATTAGAGAAAAAGACCCGTTATATTAATACAAAAACACTTCCCCTTAAATCTTAAGGCTTTGATTGTGTTTATAGCATAATGCTAATGCTAAAGGCTACCAACCATCGACTACCGACTACAAAAGTAGCTGGCTACAGCTACTTAATTCCTTTAACGACTACCGACCACTAACTAAAAAAAAATAAACATTTGTTTTGACAAATGTATTAAAGTTAAGCAAAACAACAAAACAAAAAAAACCTAAAAAATGCGCCAAATAAAAAGTAAATGAAAAATGTAAACAAATGAACAGATGATTATTATTTTTCAATGGTGCCACTATAATAGATTTTCGCGTTTTTAATAGCGTTATTTAATGTATTGCGTTTTTAAAACCACCATTTCATGCATTGATTGTATTGGCAGCACTAATCTGTTTTTTTGTAGTCAAGAAAAATAGAAATTAGCCTTAGTTGGCTACGGGCTACAAAAGTAGCCGTGTAGTCGGTAGTCGTGTAGCGGCTAAAAGATTTATTCTCATAAGCACGCATGCATTCTATTTTTGACATCTTGTATTCGATGGTCGGTGGACTTGATTGTGTTTATTGCATTAGAGTAAATTTAACTACCAGATGATAACAAGTTAAATTATTCAAAATTTTACAAAAAAAATTGCATGGGCAACGCGTGTGAAAAATGTTGAGAACAATTACAAAAAAAAAAAAAATTGATAAAAATTAAATAAAAAGAAATTATAGCTGCAAGTAGATTTATGTTAGCAAATTAGTTATTTATAAATTTATTTATGGGACGCACGATGAATTTTCGCGACCAAAAAATCGTAGTCAAAAATAAAACACAATCATGAGGTCGGACGAAATTCTTCATACGCAGCAAACTTTGCAATAAGTTTATTTCTATTTCCTATAATGTGACCAAGTTTGGTTTTTGATTCGAAGTGATTCAGTAAATAAAGTTATTTTACTTGATGAATTGAGTTATTTGTATTTTATAACATTTAATAAAGTGTTTGTTTTTTTGTTGTGTTATTTTTAATATTTCATTTTTTTATAATTTTTTTTATATGGTCACCCTAACAACTCACAAAAAGTAAGTAAAAGTAAGTAAATTATTTCGTCGTTATTATGCTTCGGAAGACGAACTTACACAACAAAGTTTTAATGACGAAAACGTCGTGTTGGACGAAATTCGTCTTTAGTCCCAGTTGTGTTTTTATCATTAAATTAAGTTTTAGTTTTTGGCCTAAAATCAGCAAATTACTCCTTTGTGCTACGGTCAGTCACACAATAAATAAAAAGTTTTCTCCAAATTTTCCGTTCTGTATTAAATTTTTTAAACTCGTTTCTTAAGTCGTTTTTTAATTTTGTGATTTTTTTAATTGTCTGTTTCTTAAAAAAGTACCTTTTAGCTTGCTTTTTTGAAAATCAGTTAAAATTTAAAAAAATAATTCAAGTGCCAGTATTTAAAAAATTTCTTCTGCAAACTTTTAAATTTAATTATTTATGCATTTCAGCAGTAGACATCTATTTTGTTTTTTATTGTTTATTAACTTTCTGATATGATTTCTTAATTGCTAAAAAAATATAGTAAAATAAAAAAAAAATTAATAAAATTAAGAAAATAATAAATGCAATAAAACAATTACCATCACAATAGTAACAAATGCAATCACACAAAAACTTATTAAAATTTTCCGCATCAGAAATTATTGAACATAATTTTTTCTTTTATATTTAAGTGCAAAATAATTACAAGTTGAATATTAAAACTAAATAACGGACCGGGAGCGGAACTGTGAAACAAATTGTAAAGAAATTTTTGAAATTGAAAAATACAACTAAAAATATAAATTTAAGGATATCATCGTATTTACGTATATATGTATGCATGTATGTATGTATGTATGTACGTACATGGCTTATGAAAATTCCACAATATTTTTATTTACATTATGCAATTTTTTGAGGCAATTTTTCTCAATTCTTTACATAAATTGCGGCGATATGCGTTATTACAAAAAAAAAAACAGTAACATCCACTCAAAATTCAAGCAATGCCATATTGCTTACCCATCTTACTTCACCAACTAACAAAATCTTCATTCTAGTTTCATGAAAAATTGCATGGTGCAAATGCAATAATTGGGGGATTCCGTTACCCTGTCCATAATCTTCCTGTAGTTAATCTAAGTTTTGCCTCATCTCCAGATAAGCGAGAGAAAAATTGTGACCAGCATTCTCTCAGACATAGTTAAGAAAGAGATGCTAAAAAAATCTAAAAAAAAACTACCGATAGCAGCAGCAAATCTACAAATTTTATACAAAAATTTAAAAAAGTCGAAGCACTTTTTGCACTCCGATTGAGACACCTCTAAAACATGGTTTTTGAACACTTCAACAGCTTCTTCAGGAGACGAAAATCGTTGACCACGCATTTTTTTCTTGATGTGCGGAAACAAGAAGAAGTCATTAGGTGCCAAGTCAGGGCTATACGGCGGATGACCCATTAATTCGACGTTTTGGCCGGTCAAAAACGCTCTGGTTTGAGCCGATGTGCGGGAGCTCGCATTGTCATGGTGAACAATGATTTGTCTTCTCTTGTTGGTTTTTCGAATTTCTCTGATGACTTCAGGCAAACAAATTGTGGTGTACCACTCAGAAGTGACCGTCCTACGTTGCTCAAGCGGAACAGTCGCCACATGACCAGTTTTGCCGAAGAAACAGGCGACCATTTGCTTCGAAGTGCTTCTTCCACGAACAACTTTCGTTGGATTTTGCTCGTCTTTGAAGACCCACACGGTCGATTGTTGTTTCGTTTCGGGCTCATACGCATAGATCCATGATTCGTCACCTGTGACGATCTTATAAACGTCTTTTGAAGCACCGCAATCGTATTTTTGCAACACTTCTTTGCACCAATCGACACGAGCCTTTTTTTGAGCGACTTTCAAATTGTGCGGGATCCAACGAGAACAACCTTTTTTACGGCCAGGTGTTCATGCAGTATCGAATGTACGCTAGTGGAAGAAATGTCCAAGGATGTCTCTATCTCTCGGTATGTTGCATGTCGATCTTGCATTATGAGTTCACGCAAGGCATCAATGTTTTCTGGCACAACAGCCGTTTTTGGACGACCTTCACGGAATTCGTCTTTGAGCGAGCTTCGGCCACGATTAAATTCATTATACCAATTTTTCACAGTGCTACAGGATGATGCTTCATCGCCATGCAAAGGTTTAAGTTCATCATTGCACTCTTGTCGTGATAATTCACGTCGAAAGTTGTGAAAAATTATGGCACGAAAATGTTCACGAGTTAATTCTATTTTTTTCTTTATTTATTTTTTCAAGTCACTGTAAACAACACAAATAAGAGTCGTACGTCAAAAGGTTTTGAGTACGATTATGCTTAAAAATGACAAAGTTTCCAATGGAAATGTCAGATTGCACTTGGCAGCACTCAGTGTTGCCAGGCCAGAAATATATATAGCAGCCCTCGTACAAAATTGTTAAATTGTAAAGTCAAATAAAAGTGTTATATTCGGCTATGCCGAATCTTATATAATTTTCACTATGTATGTAAATCGAGCTTAGTTAGTTTACTCCTTTAAAAAAAAAAACAAATATTTTAGGGACAGAGACTTAAAAAATAAAAATTAAGAACGATATACAATTTTACGTAAAAATGCCATTGGCTCTTAGTGGGTTAAGCATTTTTAAAAATTTAATAAATTTTCTTAAAGGTCTCTTCAAAAGCTTTAAAATGATATCCATATTGATATTTAAAAAATTTTGAAAATTCAGAGGCCCGTTACTCGGAAAATATGGGCGAGCGACAATTTTTCTACTTGAAGTTTATTTTTTTTTTTAATTCTCTATGAAGCACACACTTTAAATGCCAATTTTTTTTTTTTTTTTTGTGCAATCAGCCCCATTGTGCGTCGATAGTAGAAATTCTAAATGCCAAAATATTTTTTACAAAAAAGTGACACAGGCATTTCCTATGCGATACAAGAGCAACTGTTTTTTTTTTCAGTGTTTAACATATTTTGTTTCCCCGCCACAGTTTTAAATAACTTTTAAATAAAGCTGTTTATAAAGAGCTTTAAGAGAATAAAATAAAAGCTTTTTTTTGTTTGTTCAAAAATTAATGTTGTGATTGACTTGAGGCAAAATGCTTTTGAAATGAAAAATATTTTATTGGTAAAAAAAAGCATTTTGTGTTTAAAGGTGTGTGACTTCAATACTTGGTATCTCTTTTAAATTAGTTAGAACTTTTAAGAGCTTTTATTGTGTAAATAAATGTTTATCTTAGAAAAATCTCAATTGCTTAACTCACAAAGTTTTGTATGGTGTATTTTGTATTGAATACACTTTCTGTGAACACGCAGTGTATTATTGTTCCAATTTATTTTGTGTATTAAACGTCAAAAAGCAAGTAAGAAGAAGAAAATAAGTATTCAGAAGAAGGTTTTCAGGAAGTAAAATGGACAATAGGACTGAAAAAAAGCAAAATTTTAAATTTTTTATACGAAAAGTCTGCTTTTGATATGCTAAACAACACAAATGTCTTTTGTTTATTTTCTTCTTCTCAATGTGATATGGAATTCACATGTAGTTGATAACACATTTACCAATACAACTTTTCACAAAATAATGCAAAATAAAAGTGCATTGAGTGGTGTATTGAAATTTTATATGAAAATTACCAACAACAAGCATACACTGTTGTATTTTAATTGAACAATACGCAGTATACACGGATACAAGGGATTTTGTGAATTAAGCAATTGTTTAGGATTTAATTGACAACTGCTATTCAAGACTGATTTTTTCGACTGCTTTCCTGAAAGGAAACAGGACTGTATCTAGCAATCAAGTCGCAAACTGCACTTCGTGATGTTGTAATCGATGCCAAAGGCAATGGTCGTCCATGGATAATCTGGCCTCGACTGGATTGTGATAGGAGTACGCAATTATTAAGTTTGCTTAGAATACGACTTCTTGACTATGGCTACGATTGTTGGGCACTGCAGACTTAGATCTCTGTACAATGACTTTTGCAGAAGCTGTCACAATAAGAAGAAAATGATTGAGTACCTTTTCTGCCTCAGCCCTGCCCTGAAGTACCTCTACCACCCTTCAATGTTTTGGCCGCCTGTCTAAAATATCTAACAAAAGCTGCAGAATTCATTATCCCATCAGCTTTCTGGACAGTTTCACGAATGCATCGCTGTCTGTCCATGTAAGTGTTAAAATCTACTTTGCTAAGGCAGTAGATGAGCTAGAGAAAATTTAAATACGCCAATCGATTAGACATAGTTTCGAAAACTTTGCCATTGAAAATCAGCGAGATCAGTCCATGTCCCACGAGGCATTGTGCGAACAGATGGATATCGCTCAGTCGACTTCGCTATGCATAAGATTTTAGAATATATATATATATATATATATATATATATATATATATATATATATATATATATATATATATATATATATATATATATATATATAAGTATAGGCACAAGGTGCAAAATGAAGCAAAGAGTAATTTTTTTGATATTGATTATCATCAAATGTTTATTTTTAGAACGTAAAATAGTTCTTACAAAGCTTCATATAAGAAGTAATCAAAAAATTTGAACAGATTTCATTCGCCGATGGAATAATAACAAAAAAAATTAAAAATATCGATTTTTTATGGGACAAAAGTATAGGCACATTCATTGTTAACGGAAATAAAAGACGATTATAAATTCGCCAATCTGGCAAAACTGTATTTTTTGACAGAATGGAATGTTCCGTTATAATTTTCAATTTGTTTCAGTTGGTGAAAAGTAAGAAAAATTTGTTAAAAATAATAATTTCTTTGTCGTTTTCTAAAAAATGTGTCCTTAATTAAGTGAAACTACAGAATCACAGCGAAAAATAATTCTCCATCTGCATAACCAAGGCAAATCTTTTGCTGAGATTGGCGAATTAATGGATCGAAGCCGTTTTACTATTCGGACAATAATTAATCAATTTAAAGGTAAAACTAACTTTGAAAGTGCTAAACGCTGTGGTCGTCCCTGAAAATTAACTGAGAGAGAACGTGCCCAAATAATACGGAAAGTTAAAATTGATCCGAAAACAACATTTACGCAGCTGGCAGCGGACGTCAAGGAAAATTTTGGTAAGGACGTGCACTCTAAAACTGTTCAGAGATTACTACATGAAGCCGGTTATAAATCACGTGTTGCTAGACGAAAACCATTAATATCTGCAGTTAATAAAACAAGACGTATGGATTATGCAAAACAATTTGAAAATCAGCCATGCAGTTTCTGGGAACAGGTTCTCTTCTCAGACGAAAGCAAATTTAATATTTTTAAGCCTGATGGACATTCACGAGTATGGCGAAAACGTAATACTGCATATGACGAAAAAAATCTTACACCAACAGTAAAGTTTGGTGGCGGAGGAGTTATGGTCTGGGGCTGTATGTCTGCAGCGGGTGTCGGAGAACTAGTCTTCATTGAAGAAATAATGAACAAGACTGTTTACTTAAATATTTGGAAGGAAAATGTTAAGAAAAGCGCCATTAAATTGTGTTTGTCAGAGTCATTTACATTCCAGCATGACAATGACCCCAAACATTCTGCTCACGACGTCAAGATGTGGCTTGCATATAACACCGCACATGTATTGCCACATCCTCCGCAGTCCCCAGACCTAAATTCCATTGAGCATTTGTGGGAGGAGCTAGACCGAAGAATTCGGAAACGCAATATTTCAAATAAATGTGAGCTTAAAACAGCGTTAACCGAAGAATGGCTTAAAATTGATAAAAATTTTACAAAAAAATTAGTACACTCTATGCCTAATAGACTTAAAGCCGTTATTAAGCAGAATGGACTGCCAACAAAATACTAATTTGAGTTTCTGACTAGTTTTGATTCCGTTAACAAAGAATGTACCTAATACTTTTGTCCCACAGAAAATCAAGTTTTTTAAACCTTTTCGTTATTTTTCTACCACCGAATAAAATCTGCTCGACTTTTTTGGTTATTTTTATTATGAATCACTGTTATAATTATTATATGTTCTTTAAATAAATATTTGATACTTACAAATGTGAAAAAAACATATTTTGTTTCATTTTGCAGCTTGTGCCTATACTTAAGTCCTTCACTGTATATATATATTCCTTTTATGGAGTCGGAAATGGGTATTGTAGAAATTACAAACTCTGATGCCAATTTTTTTTATGTTTTTGTTCCCAAAAAACTCATAATTGAAGGAATATTTTCTCGAAAAATTTTTTTCCATATGTTGTAAGGGGTATAAAAATAGTCAAACTTATTTTATGAATGTTAAGAAAAAAATTTTGCCACAGAGAAGGCTTAACACTCATAAAAAGTCTATCAGCCCAATCATAAACAAAAATTCCCTGCAAATTTTTTTCCCCTTTTCTCCTATTATAAAATTGCTGCCTTCTTTTTGAACTGCGAAAAGTAAAAAAAAAATTGAAGGGAAAAAGTACATATTCAGCCCAATTAAAAAAAATCTGTGAGTTTTTTTACTTTTCCCTTTTCTCTTATTATAAATTTGTTCCCGTTTTTATTGACAACGGAAATTTCAAAAAAAAAAAAAATCGGAGGAATATTATGAATTATGAAAGAGAAATAAATTGTAAAAAAGCAAAATAGCTCCCCTTAAATTGCGGTGATGCCACCTGTTTATTTTTTCTTTTTTTTTTTTTCTTTTTTGTTTTACGGAATTTACAATTAAAGGAATCTCTTATTGAGGAAATTTTTTTTCGTAAAAAAGAAATTCCGTGAGAATATTAAGAGAAATTTAAATTAAATAATCAAAATTGCTTCCTTTAATTTTTTTGTTTTCATTGAATTCATAATTGGATGAATCTTTTCTCGAGAAATTATTTTTTTCGTGAGAATATTCATGACTGACTAAGCTGTATAATGAATACAAAAAAAGCAACAAACACACAAAAAACTGCGTTTTACTTAATTTTATTGACCTCCCTCTGAAATTAAAAGAAGTCACTTAAAACATTTTTATATATATTTTTTGTGTTTTTGTTTTATATGTGTGTATATATATGTATATGTATAAAGTATTTAAAATATATATTTACAAAAAAATTTCAATAGCAAATTCAACAAGGGATACGTTTTGTTTTTAACATACAAAATAATTTAAATCTATTTATATTTAATTGTTACAAAGGAAAATTTAATTACATGTTTAAGGAAATATTTCTTTAAATTTACGTATATGTTTGTTTGGTTGTTTGTTTGTATATAACTGCTAAATAAATAAAAACAGGATTTTTATAATTCTAAAAGAGGCAAAATTAGAAAACTAATAACAAAAACCAAAAAGAAAAAAAAAAGTGATAATAAAATAAATTTAACTTGGGCTTTGGCAAAAGGAAGTGAATTTACAAAAAAAAGCGAAACAGAAAATTTTTGTTTTTCTCTAAATAAAATAAAATTAAAAAATTCTTAGTTTTAATTGCGGGTTTTCTTTAAGGAATCACCCACTGCTTCTAAACTAAGTGTAGGAGCATTGAGCACAGCTGTTGACGTTGTTATAGAACTAGAGGTTGCATTTGAGGTAGTGAGATTATTATTCTTATTATTATTATTGTTGTTATTAATATTGGTAATGTTGTTATGAGATTCTGATAAAAATGGATGCCGTAAAGCCTCATCGGCTGTTATACGTTTATGAGGATTTATTTCCAACAAACGAAATAGTAAATCATAGGCACTAGCGGGATAGACATCGTCATCATCTAGAGGTTCTGTTGCATAGGTTGTATCCAGGCACAAACAATTAAAGAAAAATTGATCACAATTTTTGCAAACTTCACAAGTACCATCCGGTCGCTGATGTTTCTTCAATAGTTCGGGAGAACTAAATTTGGCTCGATTTTTAAAACGTACACACAATTTGCGTAAATCCAAAGGTTTCGTTTTCTGTGATAAGGTTACCAATCGATCCAGTACATATGCGGTTTTTCGTATAGTCTTATCACCAAATATCGTTATCATTTCGGCCAAGGCCACATAATCGTTGGGCGCCTTGAAGAAAGGATAAACGGAGGAGAGCATGGATAGGAATATAACACCAGCCGCCCAAATATCAACGGCTGTTGTTTGATCGGGATATTTTAGTAGCACCTCAGGCGGCCTATAGCCAGGTGTGCCAGCACGTGATGCATGAATTTCTTTTTTAACCAGACAGGTATTACAAACTTGTGGATTGCCATAACAATAGCACTTGGCACTGTTTGAGGTTGACAAATTACGATTTGTATTATATTTGGCATCGATATTGTTGTTGTTGTTGTTGTTGCTATTATTGGTATTACCTAATTGTGTATTCGTTGTTGTAGTTTTGCCAACACCACCAACATTTGTTAAACGTGTACTGCTCTGTTGAGTATAATCTGCACCACCCTGAGCACGTAACTTATGTTGCGAGCGACTGTTTACAGCTGATTTACGTTCATGTATACTTGCATTACTACTGACACTGGCTACAGCTCCTGTTTGGGGAGTGTTAGGAATCTCATTAATTTGTTTTAAAGGCATTTTAAAAGGTGTTTGTGTTAAAGTACCCGTATTGGCGGCATTTGCCGCTCGTGTAGTTGTTCCTCCTCCTCCTACTGTTGTTGTTGTTGTTACAGACGCTGGTGTTTGTTCTTGTGCCGTTGTTGTACAACGTAAACGTTTCGCTGTACCGCTAACAACTTCACCGCTACCAGTTATTGCCACTGCACTTTCCCCAGACTTTTTAGCATTTATATCATCAAACTCTCTAGATCTTTTGCCTTCACATCCGCTGCCAGCAGCGTTTTTAGGCGGTGCGGTTAGTGCAAGATTTTCTAATTTTCCCGTCACACATTTATTACTGCCAGTGTTTGCCAAATTTAAATTAGTTTGTGATGTGGGCACTTGTTGGGCCAAACCAAAATCGACCAATAGAAATTGTCTTTTGCGGCGATTGTATAAAAAATTACTGGGCTTTACGTCACGATGTATAACATTGAAACGGTGAACATGCCGTAAAGCGATTAAGAGATTTTTCATATAAAATTGTACTTCTTCCACATCCATTTTACTATAGAAGTCATGAAAACGATCGTGTGCCAGAAAGGGCATAATAAAAGCTACAGATTCATTGCAACGTATGCAGCAATTAATGCCCACCACATTATCAGTGCCACTAAAAATAGAAGAGAGAGAGAGAGAGAGAGTGATGAATTTTTATGTTAAAAAAATATTATTAAAAAGATATTTAAATTAATTTAATTTTATTATTTTCGCTTCATTTAAACACTTCTCAAAAATATTTTAAATAATTCTTGTAAAAAACCGTCTTCAAAACAAATTTCAGCTGTCTGTCAGTCTATAACGGTTTAAGAGTATGGCCACATAAATTAATTGTTCAACGGTTCAATCAAATAACAGCAACTATAGGGGCACCCTTTAATTTATAAATTCATATTAAATGATTGCTGTTGTAGTAGAGTTAGCAAACAGATTCTTTGTTAATTTCAACCGGCTGTCTATACGTCAAAAAGCAAGTAAGAAGAAGAAAATAAGTATTCAGAAGAAGGTTTTCAGGAAGTAAAATGGACAATAGGACTGAAAAAAAGCAAAATTTTAAATTTTTTATACGAAAAGTCTGCTTTTGATATGCTAAACAACACAAATGTCTTTTGTTTATTTTCTTCTTCTCAATGTGATATGGAATTCACATGTAGATGATAACACGATTACCAATACAACTTTTCAAAAACATACAAAATAAAAGTGTATTGAGTGGTGTATTAAAATTTTATATGAAAATTATCAACAACAAGCATACACTGTTGTATTTTAATTGAACAATACACAGTATACACGGATACAAGGGGTTTTGTGAATTAAGCAATTATCTTACTGTAGAAAATGAATAAAAATATTCCTTCTTAGTATTTTTTTTTTTTTTTTTTTTGATGACCTTTAACTTCTTTAACAGCTTGGAGTCTTCTTGGCATAGAATTAACTAGGCTTCTTGTAACCTCTACAGGTATAGATTCCCATATGTCACTTAGAACGTTTTTAAGGTTTTTTTTTTTTTTGTTGGTTATATGGTATTTATTTATTTTTTCTTTTCATATAAGACCACAAATGATCTATGTGATTTAAGTCTGGGCTTTAGGCTTTAAGGAGGTTGAATCAAAACCTTTTTTATAGAATAAAGCAGCTATTCTCTGACTACAACGGCAGAGTGTTTTGGGTAGTTGTTTTGCACAAGAAAAATGCTATCCGCCAAGACCATTTTTTTTCAGCAGATTGAATTAAACTATTTTTTAAACTTTTTAAATAATCAATCTTGTTTATAGTCCCCTCTATAAAAAAAGGTTACCTACGCCGTTTGCGCCCATGAAACCACAGACCATTACACATCCACCTCTATGCTTAACAGTATGTGTAATGTTCCGTGATTTTAGGGATCCGCCTTGCTTCCTCTACACTGAGTTCCGACCGTCACTGCCAAATATTATAAATTTTGACTCGTCTGTGAAAATTACCATGTTCCAGAGAGCATTGTCGTTGTGTATTCATTCGCATAAGCTAACGTTTTTTAACGTTTGATATTGAAAGAAAAGGTTTCATACGAACAGAATATCCTTTAAGATCTTGCGAGTGGAGAATGTTTCTAATAACTTGTGGTGTTAAATGAACTATTTCACAAATTTTTAATTCATTAGCTATTTTTACAACGGAAATTTTTTGAACTTTTTTAACATATTTACAGATTTGTTGTTCAATTTGGACAGTATTTATTTTTTTGGATGACCTAGTGGATGGTCTACACTTTTTTGAAAAGTTTTAATGACAATGGATTGTGGTATGAGTTTTATTTAGTATATTTCTGATTTCACGCGTTGATTTTCCTTTTTTCCATCAGTTTTATTATTAATTCCTTAAAATCTTTTGAAATTTGCTTATTTTGCATATTTGCTTCTATTTTACAGTAATTAATGCACAGAATAATTAAAATAATTAGTTTTAAGTATTGTAAATTTTGTAACGGAACCTTCATTGACACAAAACAACAAGTGTACATGTTTTTTTTGCGTTGCAGTGTTGTCAACTTTTTTATTTTTAGAGATCAAATTATTACAGTTAGTTTTAAAGTTATATAGTTTGCGTTTTTATACTTTAAAATTAATTGAACTATTCCCTAATTGAAAGCCAGTAGATTTTAAATGAAGGGATGTACAAGTTTTATTGTTTTTTTTTTTTTTGCTAACTGTAGGTAAAATTACATTAATTTTGGGAATACCCTTTGATTACTAAATTCAAATTATAAACTGGTTGTTACAGCGAACTTAGCAATACATGTCCCTTTTAAGTTTTAGCGTTCTATCTATAACGGTTTAAAAGTTAGGCTACAAACATCAAATAACATCAACTATTGTAACACCCTTTGATTTCCAAATCCAAATTTAATAATTGTTTTTATAGCGGAGTTAGCAATTCAGGTTCGTTGTAAATTTCAAGCGTTTGTCTACAACTGTTCAAAAGTATGGCCATACGCATCAAATTAAATAAACTATTGGAGCACCCTTTAATTAACAACGGTCATAGCAATCGAAATTCTGACTAAATTTTCTATTGGGAGCTATAGTAGTATGCTGTTTTTTTTTATTAATTTTAACGTTAAAAACATGTATGTTGTATGAAGACATCATTTAATTTTAAAACTGAACGAATCTGTAAGCATCACCTTGCAAATAACGGAAAAAAAATTTTTTTCTCAAAACCGATCCATAAACTAATGAGTTATGAGAGCACATACTTTATAAAAAAGCAACATTCAGTCGAAGTGATAACCCACCACCTTCTTTTTTTTAAGTCGGTTAAAAACGAAGCTTTTATCAACCACAAATATTTGCTTATTTTCAATTATTTATTTAAAAAAAAATTAATTTTGATAAGAAAAAATTAGCAAATAAATTGCAAATTCATTAAAAAAAATAGAATATTTATCTAAAACTGTAGAAATTGTAGAATAAAATGTAAATAAAGCAAAAATTAAAATAATCGCAAAATTAAATAAAAAAAACCTGAAAAAATGTTATCTTAAATAATAAACACTTTTTATAAATCATGTGGTTGGTGTATTTATTTTTATTTTTTCTGACATTTACTTATAAATTTATACGTGCACTTGTATCTATAAACAAATCGTAAATGTCTGATGACGCAAAAGCCAAGAAGGAAAATGACGTCATTGGTATTTTATTTGTCCGACCTGACTGACGTACAAAGTTATTGAACGAACATTATTATTATGTACAAGTGTTTATTTTTAAATTTGATGCATTACGTGTACGTGTACAAGATAAACAATGAGACAAGGAATAAATTACGAAATGGAAATGATTTTACCTTTTGCTGCAGCAACAACCTACGCTTAATATTGATAACTAGAAATGTTTAAAAAAATGTCTAATGAAATTAAAAAATATTTTTGGGGTGGTTCTTTGTTTTTAGCAAATTTCTTTAGTTTCTTTCGTTTTTATATCTTTGCCCTGTTAATGTTTAAAAAGAACCAAAAGATTTTTTGCTAAAAGAATTTTTATTACAATATGTTTACATCAGGCCTGCCATATTTGCCGATTTATTGTCATTTTGCCAATTTTTAGCCTTAAAATTATCAAAGTGCCGATTTGCCGATTTTTTCGTTAAACTCTTAAACGCGGTTATTTTTTGCATACATTACTTTTAGGCATTACTTGTTGCATTAAGGAACGATAGTTAATAAGTTAGCTGTTCCTTGAAAAATTTCGGCTTCACCTCTTGAGTTTATTGAACCTTGTAATATTGAAAATTTAAATTTTTATTCCAAATTCGCATCACTTGATGTTTAATTATTGGGAACGATGACGAATCGGGTCAACTTGTCAGTTGAAAATGACAAAGTAGGTATAACGTTAATAAACATTTTTGTACGTTTTATACTTTTACAGAAAAAAAATGTCTAGCTGCAATACATAAGACCTTTAATATATGTACGTACAAAACAAAAAGAAGAACGAAGATTTCACTGGTTGGATATTTTTGTAATTTAAAAAATTAATATTTAACGAAGCAATTATTACAGTTCGTTAGATTTTTATCAATCACGTGTTATATATACATACATGCAAACACCCATATGCAAGTGTGAATGGATGCATACATACATATACATACAGAGCCGGACAAAAATATTCACACAGTAACTTATTATGTTTTCAACCTTCTATATTATTGAAATAAATAGATGTAATAATCTGGTTTCCTACAAAATTATTTATTCACTTGTTAGTTAACTAAGTATAAATACTAGGACTAAATTAAACAAAAAGTGTAAATGAAAAACATAAGTATTTCATACTAAGGCACTAATAGAGGCGGACAAAAGTATTCACACATTATGTGAAGCTTGCATAAATATTCAAATTGAAATTAATTTAATGCTTTGTAGAGTATCCTTTATTTTTGATAACTTCTTTTAAAGGTTTTGGCATGGAATGCACAAGTTTTTTCGTGACGTCGCTACCAATATTACTCCATTCTTCCATTACGATATCCTTAAGTTGGCTTTTGCTCGTTATGTTGCGCTTTTCTACCCGTCTGCCCAATTCATCCCAAAGATGCTCAATAGGATTCATGTCCGGAGATTGCGGTGGAGTGGCTAGAATATGGGGAACATTATAAGCAATCCACATACGAACATCAAACGCAGTATGTTTCGGATCATTGTCCTGTTGAAAATAGAAATTTTCCCATATGCCAAGCTTTTCGGCGCTTTGCAGCAAATTTTCTTTTAATATATTTAAATAAGCGGTCTTGTCCATTGTACCGTCGATAAAAACTAGGTTTCCGATCCCATTTGCAGACATACAACCCCACACCATAACCCCTCCACCACCGTATTTTACAGTAGAAACAAGGTTGTTTTTTCCAATTCGGTATTCGGCTTCCTCCAAACTCGTGTTCTTCCGTCGGATTGAAAAATGTTAAATTTGCTTTCGTCAGAAAACACCACGCTATCCCAGAAGCTTTCATTTTTGTTTTCGTACTCCTTCGCGAAGTTTAAACGTTTTCTTTTATTCACTGTACTAATCGCTGGTTTTTTTCTGGCGACTCTAGAGCTGTAACCGGCACGGTGCAGGGTTCGTCGCACAGTTTTTGAATGAATTTCTTTTCCTGTTTCTTCTAAACATTCCGCAGCCAATTCAGTTGATGTAAGTTTAGGATTTTTTTAATTTTTCTAACCATTTTCATTTCTTCTCTTGCTGTAAGCTTCCGTAGCCGGCCAATACGATGCATATTCTTGAAGTTAGTAGATTCCTTAAACCTTTTTACTATGCTGGCTACAGTAAATCGGCTTATTTTTACTATTTGGCCGATTTCTGCATACGATTTGTTATCCCTATGTAGCTCTAATATATTTTTCCTTTCAGATTCTGTTGTTTCCTTTTGCTTACGGGCCATTGTAGACAAAAAATTCTTAAATAAAAACCAACAAGCAAATATTTTAACAGCAAATATTCTGTAACGGCACTTTTACATATTCCATTGCAAAAAGTATTGCCAGCACAAAAAAAATTTGCTATGTTAGTAGATTAAACACCAAGATACGCAACTGTGTTAATACTTTTGTCCACCTAAAAAAACACTTTAAATTAAAAATTAATTTATTTTTTTTTTAATTTACATGGTAAACAACCCCTTTTTTTCTACGTATAAATAGGGAAGAAATAAACAAATAGGTTTGTTGAAAACTATACCATTTTACTCCTTTATGAAAAAAATTTAGAAGATTAAAAAGAAAGTTGACTGCTGTGTGAATATTTTTGTCCGGCTCTGTATGTAAGCAGTATTTATGTATTGCAAAACCTCAATTTTTTATTGCATGTAATTGAAAATTTACAAGTCAACATTTTTTTCATTTAACCTTTTGAGTCAAGGTTAAGGTCAACTTATTACAACAAAAAACATTTTATACGCCTACAATCAAAAGCAAAGGAAATATAAAATGTATAAACAAACCAACGACCATACATTTTAATTTATTTACGTATTTCTCTTCTACATGTTTGCCAGGGATGGTTAAGTTGATACTACAATAATAATGTATGTTATTCTTCAGTGAATGTCGAAGCTGAAAAGCAACACTTTCATAAATCATGAATTAATTAAAAATCAATTCATTTCAAATAATTGGAAATGAATTGCAATTTACTTTAACAAATTTATTTGAATTAGAAACAAATTCCAATTCATTTTTACCAAATTCATTTGAATTGACTCAAATTTCATTCAATTCAATTCATTTCATTTTTTTTTTTTTTTTTTTTTTTTTGTTTGAAAAGAACTAATTCAAAAATTACTAAATAAATACAAAAATGATTCGTGAATTAATTAAAAAATGAATGATTCATTTACAGCTCAACCCTTCAGGAGGTAATTTGAAGTTACAAACAAATAATTTTCTTTGTTAATTTTAATTCTAACAGAAAAAAAACGCCTTCCAAAAGACGGGAAAACAATGGACGAAATTGGCAGGAAATGTTAAAAAATAAGGTTTTCAGCGCATTTTACGCTAGAAAAAAAGAGTTTAGAATAGAGAACGGATATGAAAATCTATCCACGATCAGGGTAAAAAACTTCATAAGCCAAAAAAAAAATTAATCCATTTGAAACTTTAGAACAGCTGAGTATCTAAGTACCTTGAAATAGAAGTATATAGCAGATCATAAAGAAAGAGAAAACTGCCAGATTACATAAATTTTACCAAATAAAACTTTTATTAATTATTTTTAAATTTAGCTTATTTTTCTTTTTCTTTATTGTATTAACTGCAAGGATAACGGACTCCTTATGGCTTTTCTTTTCTCTGCTGAAGTACAAGATTTCATATTAATGCGTTTGTATATTTTTTATGTCCAAAAATTCATAGTTTTTTCCGTCTTTGGCCATGAAATTAATTTGTAAAAATGTATAATTTAATAAGAATAATATTATTAATATTTTTAAGTCCACATTTACACTATGCAATTTTTTGAGGCATTTTTTTCAATTCTCTAAGTTGCAGCGATAAAATAAACACAAACGACAGTAACTTCCCCTCAAAATTTAAGCAATACCATATTGCTTATCCCTCTTGCTTTAACTACAAACAAAAATTTTAAGGCAAATTGCGTAGTTTAAATGCCGTATAAATGATTCGTACAATAGAGGCAGGTGGTTGATAGAATTATATTTATAAATTTACCATCCCTGATTCATGTTTAAAAAGTAGACAACAGTTGCCGGTTTTTATAACGGAAAATAAATACACAATTATTTTGTTGTTTGGTGGAAGAATATAAAATGCCGGGTTTTTGGGTACATACATTCATACAATAAACATGTGTGTGTTCGTGTTTTTAAACTAAATAAAATAAATAATAAATAAGAAAAATTTTTTTTCACCTACTACTGCAAAAAAACAAAAACACTTACGTTTTTAATAGTACATTATCAGTGCCACTAATATGTAATAAATTTTTAGTGGCAACTACGTCAGTGTGTTCTAAATGCAGATAGAAGAAAAAATCAATAATTCTCTACATTGCTTGATCGGCAGCAAAAAATATTTTTAAAAATATAGGTAGGTATTTATGTTCTGATTTCCACACGAAATTATCACTCCGAAGCGTTGTTGGTATAAAATTATTTTTTACAAAAACAATGTCTTGAAAAATACAAAGTGAAAATTTCGTGTGAAATTTAGAACATGCCTGATAATGTCTATTAATTTTAAACGAATTCTATCAGAGGACTACACTATTTTTACAGAAGTTTATTCACTCTTTCTTGACAAGTATCTATTAAGGGGGGGTTTAGACGGTACGACTTTACGTACGCAAAATCCAAGAAAAAATAATATGAAAATCCATCCGTATTTTAAAAAATGAGAGTAAAAATCTAACGACAGATTTTTTCGCGTTTACACAATTGGTATACACAGGTTTTTGGGCGGTTTGCAGAAAAATGCATCCCTGATCTAATGAATCGTAATTGTCTTTTGAAAATTTTCAGAAAACATAGAGAGCCATACGACTTTCAAATTTTCATCCGTAAATTCTCTAAATTTGTGCAGATTCATTACATATTTGGTTTAGACGATCCCACTGGTACTTTTCTGCACAAAAATTTTACATGTCGTAAAACTTCTGTGACCATGTAAACCGCCCTTTAATAAAGTCGATTTATAATATAATTGTTATAATTGTTCCAAATGACACGAAAAAATTAGAGGTAGGGCTGGTAATTCGCCTACTGCCTCGAAGGACATGGACCGATAATGCTGATTTCCAATAGCACCTCTTTCGACACTATGTCTGATCGATTGACGTATTTATTTATTTTTTTTATTTATTTATTTTTTTTATTTATTTATTTATTTTTTTTTTGTGAAATGCCGAGGCAAACTTGATTTCAACACTAACACGGACGGACAGACGGACATCGCTCAATCGACTTCGCTGTGTATAAGGATTCAGAATATATATAAACTTTATGTGGTCTGAAATGGATATTGTAGAAATTACACACGGAATGACAAACTTAGATTTACCTTTTTTCCACTTTTTGTGGTGAAGGTTATAAAAAAGAATACCACCTTTTTGGAGAAAATCCCTAAAAAACGGTATTTTTTGCATTTTCTCAATTCAAAGGCTGGCAACTCTTTAACGAAAAGCGATATCAGAACAAAAAACATTAAAATTGTTGATTTTAAATTTTATTTAGAATATAGCAAATGTCTTAAAGTAATAATCCGATCATTAATAAGTGCACTACGCCAAAGACATAACCTACACATCCAAGCATATTTTTTATAAATATTTATAAGATTTAATTAAATTTAAGAAATCTTAACATTTGAGTTGAAAACTTTTTATGTCATTTTCTAAAAATTCAATGCCCGAGTTACCCAACTTTGGTGGGTGGAGTCGAGTGGTTCATAACATATGAAATTTTGTCGTTTGCAAATTACTGTCTAAAAGAGTGTTGAAAAAATTATATGATGAATAAATAAACAATTAAAAGCTGGCCGGATTGAAAGAGTGCATATCGAACGATTATTTCTATTGGGGTAGCAAAGCGCACTGATAAGAATAAACTGATAACAGAAAGTTAAGACCAAACTCTTACATTAAGGAACTAATAAAAGAATTGTGATACCGTTTAGTTTAAAATTGTTGCAAATATGTTGGTAGTGTTAAAAAGTCTATGTATTAGTTTTGTTAAAACATTTCTTGCTGGCATTTAAAAATATTTACAGATTTTTTTTAACCGACTTCAAAAAAAAAAAAAGAAGGAGGTTATCAATTCGACTGAATGCTGCTTTTTTATTTGTGCCTGCAGAACTCAGTCATTTCTGAACTGATTTTGAAAATTTTTTGTAATTTTATAGATTATGCTTACAGATTGGTCCTGTTTTAAAATCAAATCATAATCTTAAAATTTAAAGGGTGTCCCCATACAAAATACCTGTTTTTAAGTGTATTATAAAAAGTAAAGCGCACTTCTTTAAAATTTAATAAGAATGCGTATTTCTATAGCACCCAATAGCAAAAGGTAATACAAAACTAAATCCAAAAATTAAAGGGTGTCCGCATAGGTGACATAAATTGACTCAAATGCGCCTATCTTTTGAACCGTTATAGACAAACTATTGAAAATTGGACAGGATGTCGATAACTATGACCGTTATAATAACATTCAAACCTATAATTTAAAGGGTATGCCAATAGTTAATGTAATCTGATGTATGTGGCCAAACCTTTGAATTGTTAGATCCAGATAGTTTAAATTTACAAAGAATCTTTATTGCTAAGTCCGCTATAACAACAAGTATAAAATTTTAATTTTGAAATTAAAGGGTGTTCCCATATTTGAAGTAAATGGACCGATATGGCCCTGTCCCTTGAACCGTTATATACAAACACTTGAAAATTAAACAGAATGTCTACTACTTTGTCTGGCATATTAAGCAGTAAAAGTATTTAAAATTATAAATTATAGGGTGTTACAATAGTTGCTAATGTTTGATGTATATAACCGAACTGTTGAACAATAGTAGACAGTTGATTGAAACTTTCACAGAACCTTTATCGCTATGTCAGCTATAAAAAGTAACAAATTTGAAATTAGAAATTAAAGGGTGTCCCTATAACTGATGTAATTTGACCTATATGACCCTATCTTTGAAACCGTTACAGCCAAGGTATTGAAAATTAGACAGAATGTCAATTACTATATCAAGAAGAACGACAGGTATAAATATTTAAAATTAGAAATTAAAGGGTGCCCTAATGGTTGTAATTTGATGTATATGGCCAATCTTTTGAACAGTTATAGACAAACGCTTTGAATTTAAACAAATTTTATTTTACTGTGTCGGCAATAAAAAGTGTAAAAAATAAAGGGTGACCACATAACTGCTGAGTTTTATTGTTTAATCTGCATTTATATTTTGTTCTGCAAATTTGTTTGCAATCTTTCTCGAATATAACATAAGATAATTAATGATTAATTAACGTCCTAAAGAAATATAATTTAAGTCTGTTTTGAGGTCGGTATTTTTTTTTTTTTTGCAAAAATTATTTTCTTTTTGAAAAAACATTGCCAACACCAAAAAAATGACATTTTGAGTCATGTTAAAATAGACGCAAGCTTTCAAGTTTTAAACTAAACAAATAAAATAATCAAATGAAATGCAAGTAACTTAAAAATGAAACGCAGATAAAATTTTAAATAAGAAATTATTAGCCGAAGCAAATATGTTCACTTTTAATGTTGAAAAGATATTAATAGACATTCTGATTCATGAACAAAAGCATTTCACGAGCGCTTGCTGTGTAAAAAAGTCATAACTCGAAATGAAAAAATTGTGTTTTAAGTTGTACACAACGAAACCTAAAACACATTTCTTCTTGTTCAATTAAACACAAAAAAAATCAAAATTTGAGTTATTACTTTCTTGCAGCAAAGGCACGATATAAATATCTTGCTAATTTGATTATCTTCAATCTTAATATGTAGGTAGATGGTATTCTTCAAATGTCATTGACACTCCCTGTGTGACGTCAATGTACGAAAAATGTAAAGTAAAAATACAACGAACGTTATAGTCTGCCATAAATTTCCAAAAATAAATGATACGTAGATATTTATGTATTTGCACTTATAAAACATTTTAAAGCAAAATTATACATTAATAAACACACTTACACAGACACACACACACACACACACACACATTTGCGTATGCGATATTATTTTCAAATTTTATTATCTGTTGAGCGAAAAGAAATTATAAAAGTGGAATATAACTTTTGTATTTATTGTAAATATATTCACATTTTTTTTTTTTATTTAATGCATTAAAATTTATTTTTGACTAAAGTTATCATTTTTTTAGGTTCTAAAAAAATTTTTTAGAAAGAAAAAAAAAATATTTTACAAATGTATGCGAACGTTTAAAAAAAAAAACATAAAAAAAAAAATTAGACCCCAGCAGAATGTAATGCAACATTTTCTAGACAGCTACATTCTTCATCAGCATTCTTCGCATGTATCAACCTCAGGTTGTGTAAACTGTAAACAGCATATATTTAACCAACTAATTTTGTAAATAAGAACACAAGAAGTATTCATATCCATATTAATTTGGTTCCACGAAGTCGACAGAAAAACTAAAGTATTTCTAACTGTTTTTTTTTTTTTTTTTTTTTTTTTTTTTTTTTTTTTACCAACCATCAATTGATCACGTATGCAATTTTTTTTTATTTTTAATCATTCCTACTTGTTTACTCACAACATTATAGAAGCTGTTTCAATATCATATTGACTGTTATGAGTTAAGGAAATGAAAGACCCATTTGAATGGCATGTTTTCTTCGTCATACGGCAGCATTGTATTTTTCAAAATTTCAGTTTAATCAATCGATTTCATTAGGTTTTGGATGCAATATAGAGGACCCACCCCATAATAAGAGAATGACCTCAATACCATGACGCTACCACCACCATAATTGATCGTCGTTTAAAGTATATTTTGGATTGAATTCTTTATGGATAAGTTTTACATGGTGGACACGTCTATCATCGGACCACAGAATGTTACACAATTTTTTTAGGCCAATTGATATAATTTTTAGCAAACTCTAATCTTTTTTATATTCTTTTTAGATAACAATGGCGCTTTTCTTGCACTGCGGTCGGTCTTTCAATTCCTCATCGATAGTTGTGCTTTTCGAATAGTTGATGTGTCAACGTCAATGTTTAAATCATTTTTCATTCGTTTAGATGTGATAAATTGATCTTACGTATCAAATGATATTTCTCTTCAAATTTTTGGTTTTCTATCGCGGGTTTCATTTTTGGGAATCCATTTTTGCAATAAGATAAAAGCAAATGCCTCTACAGCTTTGTTAGCACATGTGCCGGGTTTAGACGAAATTTTTCAAGACCATTTTACAAACTAATTTGGATCTTAGAGGTTCCTTCTTGATTTTTCCTAACCTCTCCAGCAAAGGTGTAACTTCATAACCCCATTTAAGTTGGTTTTCTTTACAATGTTGAACCCATTTAAGGACGAGAAAGATTTTTATCTTTCTGATATCGTAGTCCGAAGTTTGATGCAAAAAACAAGAAATTTTGCCTGGTTTTGCAAAAATTATTAGTCAGCAAAGAAAACATGCTCCATTGTTTTTTTCTGTTCCTTCTCGTCATGAAAACTTTTAAAAAGTGAGGTTATATGGGAGATTCAGTCTCTTGGCACAAATACGAGGGCTGCTATATATATTTCTGGCCTGGCAACACTGAGTGCTGCCAAGTGCAATCTGACATTTCCATTGGAAACTTTATCATTTTTAAGCATAATCGTACTCAAAACGTTTTGACGTACGACCATTATTTGTGTTGTTTACAGTGGAATTAACTCGTGAACATTTTCGTGCCATTATTTTTCACAACTTTCGACGTGGATTATCACGACAAGAGTGCATTGATGAACTTAAATCTTTGTATGGCAATGAAGCACCATCCTATAGCACTGTGAAAAATTGGTATAATGAATTTAATCGTGGCCAAAGCTCGCTCAAAGACGAATTCCGTGAAGGTCGTCCAAAAACGGCTGTTGTGCCAGAGAACATTGATGCCGTGCGTGAACTCATAATGCTAGATCGACATGCGACATACCGAGAGATATAGACATCCTTGGACATTTCTTCCACCAGCATACATTCGATACTGCATGAACACCTGGCCGTAAAAACGATTTGTTCTCGTTGGATCCCGCACAATTTGAAAGTCGCTCAAAAAAAGGCTCGTGTCGATTGGTGCAAAGAAATGTTGCAAAAATACGATTGCGGTGCATCAAAAGACGTTTATAAGATCGTCACAGGTGACGAATCATGGATCTATGCGTATGAGCCCGAAACGAAACAACAATCGACCGTGTGGGTCTTCAAAGACGAGCAAAATCCAACAAAAGTTGTTCGTGGAAGAAGCACTTCAAAGCAAATGGTCGCCTGTTTCTTCGGCAAAACTGGTCATGTGGCGACTGTTCCGCTTGAGCAACGTAGGACGGTCACTTCTGAGTGGTAGACTACAATTTGTTTGCCTGAAGTCATCGGAGAAATTTGAAAAACCAACAAGAGAAGACGAATCATTGTTCACCATGACAATGCGAGCTCTCACACATCGGCTCAAACCAGAGCGTTTTTGACCGGCCAAAACGTCGAATTAATGGGTCATCCGCCGTACAGCCCTGACTTGGCACCTAATGACTTCTTCTTGTTTCCGCACATTTAGGAAAAAAATGCGTGGTCAACGATTTTCGTCGCCAAAAAAAGCTGTTGAAGTGTTCAAAAACCATGTTTTAGAGGTGTCTCAATCGGAGTGGAAAAAGTGCTTCGACAACTGGTTTGAGCGCATGCAAAAGTGTATAAATCATGCTGGAGAATACTTTGAAAAACAATAAAACCATTTTTGATTATAAATATTCGCATTTTCACTATTAGGCCAGAAATATATAGAGCAGCCCTCGTACCAAGGTTACCGCCTTAGAAAAGCAAGCGAGAAAAATGCCAATGGCCCCCAATATAATTGCAGTTATTTCTGCAGGGTTCACAACAAAAGAATATTTTCTTACCACATTTGAATGGGTGTCCAACTGGGTCTAGATCTATCTTCCTTTTTCGCAGATAATTTTCTTTCAGCGTTTAGGTCTTAAAGAATTTTTTTTCTAGATTTTGGGAAAAAAAATATTCGAATATAATTTGTTGATCTTTCAGAAAATCATTTTTATTTTTACAACCTTTCGAAATTCCTTTTTGCGAAGGACTTAAAAATCTGTAGAATTTTGAAAAATATTTTTTTTAAAACCTATAGACAGACTGCCTTACTCTGCTATTAAAAATAATCAATTTAAATAAAAATAGAAATACTTACCCAATCTTTGCCATACATTGCAGTTCCTTCATTATTCTATCGGGATGACTAGTTGGTATATGATGTTTGATAGCGAATTTACGCTTAACATTTTCAGGTAAATTGCGTTGCTTTTTTAAAGTACCCAGCAGAACTGTACTAAAGGTGCCATTACCAATTCGACTGTGAATATCAAATATGTTTTCTATTTCTGGAATACGAGTTTTTAAGTCCGATATGGCTTCTGAAAAAAAAAATTTTTTTTTAATTAAAAAAAAAAAATTTAACATAAAAAAAAATTAGAAAAAAATTAGAAAAAACTGTGGTGTATTAAATGAAATTTGCTTGGATTATTTGTACTAATTGGCGCCGTTTAGTGACAAACATATATATTTTTAGTGATATTTTTTAATATTTTGCACAGCCACAATACAGTAGGTCATTTAACAACAAGAAACAGAAAATTGAAAGTTTTTCTTCAATTTGGAACTTGGAAAAAAAATCACTAAAATAAGATAAAATTCAAAACATTACTAAAAATAATTAAAAATTCTTTAGCAGAAAATTATTTTCTTAAAATAAAGAAATAAAATAAAAAGTACAGTGAGCAGAACCTAAATTCACCGATTTTGTCAATAAAAAAGCTCTTGATAACAAAACTTTTTAAATGCAACTTAAGAAAAAGAGTGAAAGATGAAAATTAAAAAAAAAAAAAAAAAAACATTGAACATGAATTAAGGAGCGGAAAGGGTCAGCGAACAGGCCGGAATCACATCTTTCATCTGTGTGATTCGTTTTATTGTACCCGTTCGCTTATGAACGAAACAGCTTTAATATACTCATGAAATACTTATTATTTATTATTTCGCTACTGCTAATATATGTAGCTTATCGCTGCATTCTACCCAAATTTTGTATTCAATACTTAAGACTTTCACATATCAAAAATATAAAACAAAACTAGTTTACTCCAAAAAACAAAAAAGTTGTGTACGGGAGGTATAAATTATAATTTTCAGCAAAAAATTTTAGGTGAAACCTAAGACTCAAGAGAATGCAACAGACTCTAAAGCTAGAGCCAAAAATATTTCAGTAAATGGAAAATTTATTATGCTATAAACAAAATCAAGTCCACCGGCCATCGACTACAAGATGACAAAAATAGAATACATGCGTGCTTATGAAAATAATTCTTTTAGCCGCTACACGAATACCGTAGATTTTTTTTACGAAAAGTATTTTACTCTCGCCCCAAATGACCATACACTATTAGACGCTTTAATAAATAAAATTTGCATACCGTGCTACAATTCCGCCGAGCCGTTTTCGAGAAAAGTGGATTCATCCTGAGTGGGCACAAAAAAGCGTTGCTAATGAATCCCATGAAAACTATCATACTCTCGCCTCAAATGACCATACACTATTAAAGTAGACGCTTTAATGAATTGTAGCACGGTTGGCAAATTTTATTCATTAAAGCGTCTACTTTAATAGTGTATGGTCATTTGGGGCGAGAGTGTTATACTTTTCATAAAAAAAATCATATTTTTTTGTGATCAGTAAAAACGCATTTTTATAATTAATACACAAATGTTTTGTTTATTTATTTATAATTTACAAAAATTTTATTTCTTCTAGATTCTAAAATTTATGCTAATTTAATTTTAAATTGAAAATAACCAATCCCGGGGAATTTTTACTTCCCGGTTTTTTTCCCGATTTTGAATTCCCAAAATCGACGCTATTTTTTTGACGCTATCTTGGCGCACGTAAAACTCATTACAATAAATTAAAAAGCAGAACGGAACTGCACAGAACTAAAACAGAAACTAAAGACTAACTGCCATCCCTAAATTAGCGCGTAAGACGCGACGCAAAATAACGCATGGCTTTTACGCTAAAGGTGCATACCTAAATAAAAGCGCAACGTTTTGTTGTGAACAGTAATGTTAACCTATCACTTTTAATAAAACCCTATAAAATGAAATGCAAAACAGTGATAAAAACGCTATATAAGCCCGAAAAAAGCAAAAATGTCATTACTGTTTTGTAACGTTCTCTAAATACTACAACAAAATATGTAAACAACAGTAGCTTGCAGGCAACTGCATTATCTTACGCGCTGTCAAAATTGGATTTTCCAATTGCTAAGCGTTGACGCCGTGCTATTTAGGGATGCTTCATACATTTTGTATGTACATGAGAAATTTTGACAGATATCTTGCGCTTTACGTCGTAATTTAGGGATGGCAGTAATGAGGCCTTTAGGCTAATTTCTATTTTTCTTGACTACGAAAAACAGATTAGTGCTGCCAATACAATAAATGCATGAAATGGTTGTTTTAAAAATGCAATACATTTAATATCGCTATTAAAAACGCGAAAAACTATTATAGTGGCACCATTGAAAAATAATAATCATCTGGTTATTTGTTTACATTTTTCATTTACTTTTTATTTGGCGCATTTTTTTTTGTTTTATTTTTTTTTGTTGTTTTGCTTAACTTTAATACATTTGTCAAAACAGATGTTTATTTTTTGTATTTAGTGGTCGGTAGTCGTTAAAAGAATTAAGTAGCTGGCGACTTGGCTATTTTTGTAGCCAGCTACTTTTGTAGTCGGTAGTCGATGGTCGGTAGCCTTTTATTGTGTTTAAGACATTAAAGTTAACGACAATAAAACTCAAACTATCATATTTCCATACAAAAAATCTTCAAAATGAATTCAGTCAAAAAACTTGTACTCTCAAGAAAATGTAATTATTCCTGATAGTGAAAATATTAAATATTTAGGTATAATTCTAGATAAATAACTTTTGCTTAAACAACATGTTAAAAACATATATGACAAATCTATAAGCTGTTATTGCGCACTATATTATTTAAGGGGGTTTTAGACGGTACGACTTTACGTACGTAAAATCCAAGAGAAAATAAAATGAAATACCATCCGTATTTAAAAAAATGAGAGCAAAAATCTTGCGACAGATTTTTTCGCGTTTACACAATTGGTATATACAGGTTTTTGGGCGGTTTGCAGAAAAATGCATCCCTGATCTAATGAATCGTAATTGTCTTTTGAAAATTTTTCAGAAAACATAGAGAGCCATATGACTGTCAAACTTTCATCCGTAATTTCCCTCAATTTGTGCAGATTCATTACACATATTTGGTTTAGACGATCCCACTGGTACTATTCTGCACTAAACAGGAGATCTGGTATTAAGCTAAAAAACAAACTATTGCCACGTCTTGAATTACAAAACTACTTAAACTCGTACAAAAAATATTGAAATCATACAGTATAAAACTCGAAAATAATACACAATCTTCCCCGTAGATTTTCAAATGACTTACTACATTTTAATTTTGAATATAAAAATGATTAATTCAATTGTCAAGGACTTGATGCTGTTATTTAATGAAAAATGCAGATTGTCTAATTTTGAAACTATAAGAAATTTACTAAGCAATCACTAAGACTATTCATTATAGCTTTAAAGTT
This sequence comes from Cistogaster globosa, assembly GCA_937654795.1. Lineage (NCBI taxonomy): Eukaryota > Metazoa > Arthropoda > Insecta > Diptera > Tachinidae > Cistogaster > Cistogaster globosa. Next base: position 8,597,387 of record OW569406.1, read on the forward strand.
TGTAAGAATAAGGTTTTTTGGAATAAATTTTTCCTAGCACTGTATTTTTGAAAGTTTCCTATATTTAATAAAGCAGTTTGTAATTGTTGTAGTACTTTTTTAATTCTCATAGTGTTGTTTTAAGTTGATATTCAATAAATTTTTATAATAATAATAAAAATAATAATATTGCTCTATTCTACAATAATATAATTCAAATAATAAAAAAAACTTTCTAACTAATTTATAAAATGTCAAATAGAGGACAAAGATATTCTTGGTTAACAGCATTTTGTTAAATTTTTGAAAAGCTAATTAATGCACATTCTAGCCTGTGCTAGCCAGTTAGTGTGACTAATAATGTATTGGCAAAAAGCAAGAATTTTTCTTACCTTCGTTTTTATTACGACTAGAAGTAGCTTTTGCATGTACAGCTGCCAGTTGTTCCATAGGGGTTGTTATACAGGCAGCTGCCTTAGCATTCATCAAAGGCTGATTATTTGTTGTGTTATTATTGGAGTGATTTAATTGCAAAGACGATTGTGTCATTGCAGTTTGTTTTGTATTGTTAGTACGTTGTCTTGTGCTACGATACTGAGATGACTGAAGCGTTTTTTGGCCGGCAATATCTTTGGCTATAGCTGTGCCTGTTGGTAAAGTGACTGGAGGCATGGAGGTATTAGTTTTAGGAATCACATATGAATTTTGCTTATCAGGAATTGTGCTGGTGTTTAATAAATTATATGGTTTTATGTTTGCACTCTTTTTAACCTTTTTGTCCATAATATTATCCTAATCAAAGTCTTTTAATATAATATGAATCTTTTGTAAATTTTTAATTTACTTTCATCTAATAATACAAGTTTTTGTGGGTATCAGTGCTTGTTTATATATGTTCTACACAACACACATATTGCCAAGCTATCCAATGTTTTATAGGTATATATTAATATGTATTTATTTAGCGGTGATAAATAAACATACGCTTCTAGGTGCCAGTTTATCCCTGAATTATTTTTTTTTAGTTTGTTTACTACACCTCTAGTGGTTTTCACCGGCCAATCGACTCTTAACCTTAAATTTATGTGCCCTTTTAAAATGAGTGGAAAAATTTATATGTAGAATGACAGCTGTTGAATAAATTTGGTGCAGCAGACTTCCAGATAACTCGCTCTTTATTTAGTTCCCTATAGAATTTATAACGATTTTGATCGGCACTTTTTATGTGTTGTTTTCCTTACTATTGTAATCGCACAAAAAAAAAAATTATTTTTCTTTAAAACGTGCAAAATTATCATATAATTTTGTATAAATTTCAACGGTAATAATTTAACTTATTTAACTTTTTGTCTAATTTTATATTAGTTTAGTTTTTTTTTTCTTTTCTTGTGACAAGCGGTTTGTCAAAAATACATACAAATAAAATTTTTTTGTACCGCCTTGTTCTTACAGCACTTCAATTTATCACAAGTTTTAATTTGTTACAAATAATTATTTTTCGTTTTAATTTATATATTATATTGTTTAAATACAAATAATATATTATTTTGTACTTGCAGTTTTTTGCAAACATAAATAAATAAATAAAAATAAAGGAATTATCCGAACCAGCCTTTACAAACGAACAAAACGTAATGAGAAAATAAGCGAAATGCTATTGAAAACAAAAACAAAATTATAAGTGCTGTCAACATTTTACTAATATAAAACAGCTCGATTTAAATCTATAACATAGGAGATCCCCACATAGAAGTGAACATGTTTAAAATCAAGAGTAGTGCGATTTGCAACTCATTTTTTTTAACAATTTTCGTTTAGTTAAATTGACTAAACAACAAAATTGTCGATTTTGCTATTTAGTAACGTTTTAAACGATATCGTTGTTGCTTAAAACCAACTGTCATAGTTAGCAAGTTGCTCATCACTAGAAAAGCGCAAGGCATATTAATACCAGGTGAATGCATAAGCTTATACATGTATTTTGTTTTTGTAAAAACTTATTGAGCCAATTTACACAAGAACAATTTTTTATCCGCTTATGTTTTTGAAAATACACAATTTAACTAATTCTCTGTTTCCTGAAGATGCCACCCAACGGAAATATTGAAAAAAAAAAAAACAAAATTGTTTTTATTTTAAAACCGGATCTAGTGCTTGATAAATAAGAAAAGAAGCTTAATTTGTAATTATACGAGTCAGAAAAGATTCAATAAGCATTTGTAAAAAAGTGGTTATGCACTTTTTTTATTTGGTTAATCTGACCGTACCTTTAACTCATAAAAATATTAATTTATTTGACATTAGCATAGGTATGTATAAATTATCCGCTTAATTAAGCTTTTGTTCATTGTTTACATTAAAACATTCAGAGGAATTATTTTTCAAACAGTTTTTAGCAAATAAAATTCCTTCGATTGTTTTAGTGTCTAAAAAATAACGGTATGTTCGAAAAACAAAAACATATGATTGGCGGTGCAAAACATAAAAATCAAAAGAAAATTAAAAACAAAAATGGCAGCAATCTTCTTGCTTAGTTAAATTTCTTCAAATAAACATTAAATTAAAAAACGAATGCTTAGAAATAATTTCAACCTATTGGATATTCCAATCCAATAAATATTTATTAATTTAAAAATTTTATACAAAGCAAGAAATAATTTGGCGACAAATGGAATTTCTATTAGTGAAGTTGCATTTACAACTTTGAAGAAAAAGATTACTTAGGTTTTGAGTAATCAGTATTTAAAAATTAATTTTGTTTACTTTGTTAATTATAACATACACGTTCAAAATGCAGATCGTCCTAAAAGTAATTGAGATATATTTATTAACGTACCTTAACACTTTAATCGCCAATTTATTAAGCACCAAATATTTGTTTAAGTTTTAAAATGTAAGTAAACGCATATTTTATTTGATTACAGACTATACGTTTAACCGCACTAACACCAATATATTTTCCAACATCAAGTAGAACAGCTGTTTTTATGAAATCGCCAGTACTCGAGAAAAAAAACCAATACAATCAATTGATAAAACAAAGGGCATATTTTAAATTAATTATTTAAAAATTTAATTGTGTAAAAATAAAAATAAATTTTGATAACAATAAAAGAAAACATATTAATTTTTATTTGTGTATTATTTTATTGTTGTTTTAAAGTTTATTTTAAATGAAATTTATAACTTCACTTCAGTATGAGCTTGCGATTTGAAGTCGCCAAATTTCTTGCGTTTGTGAACTACAGAACACCTTTCATTCGATTTCAACTCGCATCGTAAATTTTAGGCGATTTGCGATTGTCAGAACATGCCTGTTTATAAGCTTTTGTACATCCTATTACATTTTATAGCAGGTGGAACAATTTGACTGTGACTAACTGTATATATAGTAAATGTGAGTGATGCCAGAAAATCAAGTTGTATGTGTCCTAAAAATCGTCAATTATCAAAGAGCATATTTTCTATAAAAAAAAAAAAAAAACGTCTACATCGTCAAATCTAACACTCGTGTTTGAATAATAGAAACTTTTGTTACAAACAAAATAAAAAACATTTTCTAGTTCCTGCTAGAAACATCGTCATGCATAACTCTTATAAAATGTATTCTGTGAATTCAAATGACAATAAAATTCTAGGGCTTCTCAGTTTCTAACACATCGACGTTTTGTTTATAAGTTCTACTGATTTTTTTCTCTATATGAATGATTACATTTCTGAATTAAGGCTTCTGGCAAAATACTTTTTCCTTTGAATTCATTTTCACGCTATTTCATTATACATGAACAGAAGTTTCTAATAATTACTTGACCATTTATTAAAAGGCTATAATAATCCATATTTATGAGTTGAAATTTTTTTGCACGCGTTATTTTATATTGATAATTCTGTTTAACTGAGTAATTTTAAACATAAACTATACAAGCATACTGGCGCAATCAATAAAATATCAAACTCTTTTTTTTTTTTTGATCAAGCAAGGTGTACAATCACACAAAATTCCCATACACGGTTAATCTGCTGGTACAATCACTTGATATAGCGTGCATGCTTGTGTGGTGTACGGGCCGCTTAAGGTTTAGTCTGAAAGTTTTCACTAACATTTTTTACTTAAAATTTTATTTAAAACCCCACAGACATTTTTTTATATATTCTTTAAGCATTGTCGCTTAACTTGACTTGTTCCATCCTTTAAATAAAACCTTATGTTCTTAAAAATATTTAATTTTGTTCTTGGTTTTCTTTGGTTTCTAAAACAAAATCAAAAAATTTACGTAAACAAGTCAATACACTTCTTAAATCTTGAGTATTCTGTACATATTGTTTAAAATTAGAAAAATTCGAGTGCTCTGGATAAATCTCTATTAAATCAAACATCTGGGCAGTTTCGCTGTAAGTAACATGGCATACATCCCGATAAAGTAGCTGACAAGAAGTAAACAAATTATGAAACAATTTAAAGAAAAGTTTTGTTGTATAAAACACATACCGTCACTTGTAGTCCACGATTTTCCAACACCTTACATTTTGACACTTGGAAGCCCAAAATTAAGCAGATACTTTGAAGCTCATCATTTTCCTTGTTTACAAAAGATTTATTGACTAAAAGAGTATAACAAATATTATAATGGTGTTTTTATTTATTTAAATAATTGTTCACCTGTATCTAGCTTTTCTTTCAATTTTAATTCTTCATTTCGAGCTGTTTTAATATCCTCCCCTATCGTAGTTAAGCGTTCCATTAAAATTTTACGTTTACTTAAGCACTCTGATTTCGTAGTTTTTATATTTTCCAGTTCCTTTTTAAACTCCTCACAATCCGCTTGTAGTTTATGTAATTTAACCATATTTTTTAATTCTTCCAATAAACTACTTTGTTTGCTTGTAAACTCCATTGGTCTATTTTTAATTTGCAATTTAAGTTTTCAAAACATAAAATAATGCCGCAAATAAAAACTTCTTCAAATGGCGTTTACACTTATTTAACTTTGATATGTGTTGATAACGCCGGCAGAAAAAAGGCACTGCTTCGTTGAAATTAACATTAATGTCAAACAAGGGGATCATGTTCTCTTGATATTATGAAATTTTACATTTATCTGGCAGACACTATAAAATTATTCTGCTATATTTATTTATTTAAAGAAAAATATTTAATAAATTAATTAATTTATAAAATATAGATATTTGTTTAATTATCCAAATTAACAAATTTATATTTTTAACTTTATTTTTATATTTTTCACAAAAATAATAACACAGCTGACCAGAGCTGGATAATATATTTAACTGTATTTTGTTACACATTGTAAGCAAACATTTTCTTTATTTATAATGTCACCCGGTTAAAGCTGGTTCAAAATAATTTTTTACTACAGTATCAAAAAAGTTAATAATAGGTTTTTATTTTAAAAAACATTCTAAAAGAAAACGACTTTACTGTGTGATTATAATTATGGGTTAATGTATTTAAGTATATAAGTATAGGTTCCCAACCGTAAAAAAAAACTTTAAAAATCAAAATTTAATAAACAGATTGCGTGCTTTTCTTTGACAGCTTAAGAAAAGAGATTTGTAATAAGAAACCTTTACTAGCAATATGATACCTAGACAAGACAAAATAATTTCTAGAATGGAATTTGACCTTTGCTTAGATAAATATTATATATAATACTTTAAAGATATTTGATATGTTTTTCTTAAAAAAATTTAATTCAATCCCAGTGATAACTCACTTGCATTAGAGGTCTCAGCAAAAGTGAAGTAATTGCACAAAATCAGAAATGAACGCCATAAACAATTTATAAAAATAATATATGTAAACATATATATATATATATATATATATATATATATATATTAAGTATGATTAAATAATAAAATAGTTCTGTAAAGTCTGCAACAGAAGCAGAAAAGTATTGGTACTTATTTTTCTATTATAGCGAAACTGCCAAATAATTATAAAAACTTAATGACTTAATCGCAATTGTAGACGCCAAGGCGCATGGTAGACACCATGTTATTCGTTCCGCACACAAAGTCATTGGTTTTGCATTTAAAATAATTGTGCAATTACTCGCTATTTTTTAGAACTGAATACAAAAAACTTTCATATTCACCATTATCGTGGTTGGCGTTTTTGTGGCAAAAGTTAGTAATTTTTAAAAAGTTTTGTAATAGATTAAAGACAGCTGGTAACAGTTATCATTAATCTATTACAAAATTGTCGTAGTCGAAATACGCCTAAACCAAACACGATAGGGGTGATTATTCTCATTTTTTTATGTAATGACACTGTCGTAAACCCGTTTGTTAAGGACTATCGAATATTCTCGATCTCACTGGAAACCCTTAGTGTATGTCTCATATTTTGGAAGCGTTTGGTACAACGTATAAAAGTCAGCTGTGAATTCACAACAGGCATGTTTTCTTTTTTATGCTTATTGTGATTGATTGTTACTAAAAACAAAAACAATTTTTACTAATTCTTGATTAAGCTTTAATACACAGTTAGTTTTTCTGGTACAATTTAGTTAAAAATATGTTAAAATCATTTAAAATTATTTTCTAATTTGCATGTCAACTAAACAAAAGCTGTTCACAATGTCGAAAGTTATACGAAAAGCTAAACCAGATTGTTTGCGCTACTTTCTTAACGTTCTTCGCAGTTCCAATAACAATCAAGAGGAAACTAGCAGCAACAGTGGAAGAGAGGAATCATGTTCTGTCGACAATTTGGTAGATGTTTTAATCAAGAAAGGCAATTATTCCATAAGTATGTCAATATAGAAATTTGCATATCTTTTTTTTTTAATTAAAAACAAATTTTTAAGCTGTCGCTAAGGAATCTGTGGCCAATGCTTTACGCGATGGTTTGCTTATGCCAGTGTCAGCATCTGTGTCTTTACCTCGCTCCCCCAGATCAACAGTACCAGTACTGAAACGTTTGCGTTTACCTACACTAAAGGAGATCAAAGAAGCAAATACTCACGATTTATATTGTTACGAGTGCCATTTACCGGGCATGTTAGAAGAATGTCGTCAGTGTTGGCGCTCATTTCATCGTTTGTGTTATCGCAAGAATCCGGAACGTCCCAACTATGTTGTACCTTCGTCACGAATACAAAAGAATCGTTTGCCAGCATTTAGTTCAGATACAGATTCTGAGACAGATGATGCTACGGTACGCTGCTCTACGGCTCTGGGTTATGAGAGTGATATTCGAGCCAATTCGTCTATAATGCAGTTAGATCAAAATTCTGCATCTAGCATGACTCCACAATGTCAGCCTATATCAGCTGCCAACGATGTAACAAATATTGCACAGACAGAGGGAAAACCTTTACTTGATGATCTTGACAGTAAGACCAAAGTTGAAGTGGTGTGCCTAGGAGAAATACGACCACCCAATCGTCAAAGACCAAATACTACAGCGTCTAGTATTTCCTATAAAAGTGAAATATCACCCAATGATGAAGATGAACTTGATTTAGAATTGTGTACAAGTTGTCGTCTTCTTAAACGTGCCGATTTGCGCAATCCCCCCAATTTAGAGGCGGATGAACTATGTCATTTAGTTAAGTTTACATTTTCCCATAATCGTGAGTGGTTAACACAAGATATTCGTACCTATTTGGGTGCAAAGCGTGCAAGTGCCACCGAAATAAATATCGTAACACGTTTGCTGTTGCATTCAAAGTTAATGGGTTTAGATGATGTGGCCGTAAAACTTGAAAAAAAGGAATATACATTTCTTATGGAATTCTTGGTGGATTTATTAGATATTCAGCACAGCATTGGAGTATTTTTTGGAGGTTAGTCTATCAATTGTAAGATAAAAGGAAATTGTTTAATAAATTTATTTTTAGCACACAGCACAGAAATGGAGTCTACTAAATGGCTGTTGCGCGACATCACCCACGACCTTTCGGAAATTCGAAGATGCCCAGATTGTTTTCGCTATTCCCATGAGAAACAATCGGCTATTTGGTTTGCCAAACCCTGTGTACAACGCCATGAGCTGGTTTATGCAAAGCACAGTGGCTTTCCCTATTGGCCAGCCAAAGTTATACGAGTGTTACCCAACAATAAATTTGATGTACGTTTTTTTGGTGGCAATCATTCGCGAGCCCTTATCGATGTACGTTTTATAAAGCCCATCGATGCCGATACAAAATCCCTTAAATTAGGAAATAGTCCAGCGATAAAGAAAGCAATGGAAGAGTTACGTTACCATCAAATGCTATCAAGCTATCCACCAAGTGCATTTAGTTTTCATGCAAATCCTCAGCAAACGGAAGAAATTCTACGTACCGTTTTAGCTACATCAACAATGGAAAATAATGGCTTAAGCAAAGGAAAGCCTGGCAAGCGGAAACGTAAAACTTCAATACCAGCTGGTGAAATAAACAATGAACAACAACAACAATTTAATTTGAGTAATAATAATGACAGCCATCTTATATCGAGCAGTCAAACGTCATTGTGTACTGAAGTTTCTGTCTCATTAAAACGTTTAAAAATTAACAAATTAAATAATCAGACAATTGAAGAAAATAATAACAGCATTAAAAGCAAAAGAGCTAAACGCAAAATTAACACGCCTATGGGTAGTGATGATCGTTTAAAAATGGTAAATAATAATTATTTGTTATTTTTGTTTAATTAATCGTAATTGTATTTCAATTTTAGTTAAAAGAACTGGATTATGCTCATAAACTTATCAACGATTATAAACAAAAAAATGAAGAACTCAAGGCCCAAAAGCGAAAACTGAAAGAAACCTTGAAAAAACAAGAATTAGAATGTAAAATATTAAAGCGCAAGCAATGGGTAAGTCAATAGCTTTCATTTCATTCCATTAACTATTTCCAACTCTGGACAAGAAGCGTTAAGTTTTGTGCCCTGTTTTTCTTGGTTACATGACTTATAAAACTCTGTTATCCTCACAATTATTTTAGATCTGATCAGTTGTGTGTAAAATGAAATTTTTTTATCCGTTTAATCGTGAAGCTTCTTTCTTTTTTTTTTCATTTACACTGCAGAATTTTATTAATCAATCATCTCATTCCCAAAGACCCTTTCCCTAAATAAGAATTGCTTGACAACTAGCCTTGATTTGATATTGTTGTGATGCTGTCTCAAGGTCGACATAGGTGCCAGTCCCCTTTTCGCCTTTAACAAAATTCTCAGTCACTGTCTTCTAAGACCAATAATAACAACACCTGACCCCATGTCTTCACTAGCCATCAAATTGAACAAGACATGCACTTAACGCCGGCAGAACAACGGTATTAATTTGTTCATGCTCTTGTATGTGGCGAAAACGTGTCGATGTTCATGTTCTCTTTGAGCATAATTTTCTGTTTGTCGTCGGGGTTGTTTCAATGTTTTTAATAAAAGAGAGAGAGAGAGAGAGAGTGTGTTCGAATTGTTAATCAATAGATGGCGTTAATTCGAAATAGACAAATCATACTTGAAGTCATATTGATTGTTGCACATGAACGAAACATGAACATTGGGTGTCTGCATTAGTCGAACTCATGTGCGACATGATGTTCACACCAAGTTAATGCTTCGGTGAGACGTTGGGTGAAGCATACTAAATTCCTGCGAGAGTCTGTAAATTTTTTGTTAACAGAAAAGTAAATTAAAAAAAAAAGAATAAACAATTAAGTTGAATCAACATGAAAACTGTCTTAATAAACATTAAACGATTGTAATTATTTTGTTTTTTTTTGTTTTTTAGTGCTACTGGTGTCTCGAAGAAGCAATATATTTATGCTGTTTTCGTGCTGCTTATTGTTCTGAAATATGCCAAGCACGTCACTGGAAGGATGGTCATAGCAAAGTTTGTAAAAATCAAGCCGAGAGTAAACAAATATCATAATATTGTTCTCTTTTCAATACTTGATTTTTTCCTTATTAAAATATGATTTTTTGTTAAGTTCATATTTTTAGTAATCCCAATCAATTTTATCTTGATTTCTTTTTGTTTTGTACAGAAAATAGTTTTGTTGTTACAAAAAAATTGAGATTTTGTTTTTTTTTTAAAGCTAACGTTGCAGAAAAAAAAATATTGTGCGAATATTTTAAAGTGTATAAACAATAACATTATTATGAGTAAAGAGAAAACATTGTGCAACTTAAAATTTTTTTTTATTCTTAATTTTTTTAACTGTTATTCGGATTGATGTCAGTTTTGCTTTTTATATAAATTTAATTTTATTATCCTAAAATAAAAGTGCATATTTTAAATTTTTTGAATTTTAACTGTTCTAAGGTAAATGTACGGTCAGATTAGTCAAATATTTGACCAAAAAGAGACAACCACTAAATTATGAAAAAAAAAAATTTTTGTTTCCTTTTCAAAATAAAATATTTCACTTAACAAAAGTAAAATATCACATTTATTTTATTTTCAATCGTCATTCGTAATGATACGTGTCAAGAAAATTAGAATAAAATTTTTTGTAAAAATAGTGGTTATGCTTTTTTGGTCAAATATTTGACTAATCTGATCGCGTCTTAATATTAATGCATACACTTTGTTACATTTCCTTAAATAAAATATAATATGAATTTTAAGTATTGAAATCGTGTTTGTATTGAAGATTTTTAAAACGTATTAAATATTTTTTATCATTAAAAATTTCAAATTAAAATAATGTAAATAATAAATAATTAAAAAAAAACAACTTCAAAACAAAATTTGTTTAAATTCTAAGTGTTTGTGTAAAGGTGTTTAAAATTACATCAACTATTGTTACACCCTTTAATAATAATAATTTTAAATATTTATACTTTTTATTACACCAAACAAAGTACGAGGTCGGTTCGGAAACTTCTTAGCCTATCAACGAAAGAGAATAGTTTTTCAAAAATATTTTTATTTTTCAATAAAATCTCCTGAAACATCAATACACTTAGTCCAGCGCTTTTCTAGCAATTCTATCCCTTGATTAAAATAGTTTTCCTCAAGGTCTTCAAAATAGTGGTTTACAACTGTAATTGCATCTTCATTTGAGGTAAAACGTTTGCCAGCAAGAAATTTTTAAAGATTTGGGAACAAGTAAAATTCATTGGGAGCTAAATCAGCAGAATAAGGTGGGTGGTCAAGCAACTCGTACTTTAATTCGTTGTTTTTAGCCATTGTTAAAACATTCTTGTGCGCTGGTGCGTTGTCTTGATGAAAAATTATTTTTATGTGTTGTTAGCCAGGACGTTTTTTTCGAATTTGTACATTTAATTGATCCAAAAGGTTGCAATAGTACTCTGAATTTATTGTTTTACGCTTTTGCAGATAGTCAATCAATAAAATGCCTTTAAAGTCCCAAAAACCCGTTGCCATAACCTTACCAGTCGATTGAATTGTTTTTGCCTTTTTTGGGGAACTTCCTCCACCTTCAATCCATTGTTTGGATTATTCTTTTGTCTCTGGAGTATAGTGGTTAATTCATGGCTCATCAACAGTTATGAAACGACACTTAAAATTCATTTTATTTCGCTTAAAACGATCGAAACAAGCTTGAGAAATATTCATTCTTATGCGTTTTTGGTCGACTGTTAACAAATGCGGCACCCATCTTGCAGAAAGCTTTTTCATCTGTAGTTCTTCATGGAAAATTAAATGGACTCGATCATTTGAGATGCCCATGATATTAGCAATTTCACGTACTTTTATTCGTCGATCATTTAATACCATATCATGCACTACAATTTCTGTTGTTGTTGCTGTTTTTGGACGTCCACTACGTGGTTCATCTTCAATGCTTGTACGCCCACGTTTAAATTCAGCAACCCAATTTTTTACTGTTGCATATGAAGGAGCACTTTCACCTAACACATTCACCATATCATTATGAATTTATTTTCCCGATAAACCTTTTTTATGTAAATATTTAATGACAGCACGCATTTCTAATTTTTCCATTTAAAAAAAATCCGCCTCTTTTTTGAACACCTGTTTCTATATGAAGGAGTTGCCAGATCGAAACAAAATTTAACACGTGTTCATAACAGAGATGGAAGTTTCCAAAACACTTAACTTTTTTCTGTTTATACTGCGCTTTTTGTGCTAAGCTAAGTCAATTTACATTATTTTGGAAACACCCTTTAATTTCTAATTTTATTTTTGTGTACTTGTTCTTATAGCGGACTTAGCAATACGGATTCCTTGTAAATTTCAGCTGTCTGTCAATAACCTTTCAAAAATTTGGCCATTTATATCAAATTAAATAAATGTACTATTGAGGCACCCTTTAATTTATCATTTTAAATTTTCATACTTGTTATTATAATGATCGTAATAATCTACATTCTGTCCAATTTTCAAGCGTTTGTCATATATGTCAATTAACGTCACCTATGGGGACACCCTTTAATCATTAGATTTATTTTTGTGTTACTTTTTGCTACTAGGAGCTATAGTGATACGTAGTTTTTAGTTTAAAGTGGCCCTTTACGATTCTTATTGCACGTTAAAAAATATTTATTGTACTGGAACACCCTTTAATTTTTTAAGTTATGAAGTTTTTTTTACGGGACCAATCTGTAAGCATAATCTTTTAAATAAAGAATATAATTTGCGGGCACAATTATAAAAAGGAAACATTCAGACGAATTGATAACCTTCTTTTTATTTTTTTGCTTTAATCGGTTAAAAAAAATTTATTTACTAAAAATATGAGTCCACGTTCTTTCGGAACGCGCATTATCAAAACGCAAAATATATTTCAGCATGTTCTAGATGATTTTCGCCTCAGTTTCATCAGTTTGTTGAGTTAACAATCCTTGGCCGAGTGAGATTCGGGTCGGTCTGTTACAAAAATCCAATTGTTGCCGAAACGGTTTTTGAAGTTATTGCAGTTGCTAAGTTGGAAATCTTTGGCCAAATGAGATTCTGGTCGGAATTTTTTTCTTGTTGAATTTCGAGTTTTAAATGATTTTTAGATTTTTTCTAAGTTTATTATATTTTCATTATCAGGCCAATTATAAGCAGAAACTCACACTTTTTCCTTTTCTCTTATTAAAAATTTGTTCTCCTTTTTAATGCCTGCGGAAAGTGAAAAAAATTCGGGGAAAAAAGTAAGTATAATGAATTATGAAAGAGAAATTATATGTATAAAAAGCAGAAGCTATTTTACGGTGATGCCACATTTTTATTTTTTGTTCCCACGGAATTCATAATTGGAGGAATTTTTTCTCGAGAATATTTTTTTCCGTGAGAAAAAATTCCGCGAAAATATTCATGATATGGCAGTATATTGTTTTCGCTTTAATTTTCTGTAAATTTCAGACTATTTGCCAAGTATTCGACTATAATTTTTAAAATTTCTAATGAATGCAGGGGTATCCAACAAGTTCTCGGATGTATGTAAAGTCTCTCCAGGAACTGCACATCGACCTATACCTTCGTAAAGGAGGTGAGAAATCCTGAATGGGTTATTGTAGTATAGACAATTATCTTAATTTGCAGTTCGTTAAAACGGTGAACACTTTTACTTGCCAGTTGAAAAACGTGCACGTTGCGTCTTTCATTATAAACTTGCTTCTTTAAGAGAGGAAAATCTGCTCGCACACAGATGTTCCTTCTTCGAGATAAAGCAGTAAATTGATTTTTAGTTTTTTCTTTTAATATTTAATTTAGTGATCAACGATGTCAAATGGCCACACCGATTCTAATGGAACTTGGACCACTCACAGAAATTTATATGGATATCAGCTTTATAAACCGTGACTAGAGGAGATAAAAGTTAAATGTGTCCATACTAAGGGTTCAACATTTAGATTTTTTAATTTTTGATGCATTTTTCTGTTTTATTTTTTGCTGAATATTTAATATTAAAGTAAATGTTTGACATGTTGATGAAACTTTTCTGAATATTAAAAAAAAAAAAAATGGTAGATTGAAATTGTTGTATCTTATTTTTCAATCGCAGCTCTGATGTAGCAGAATGAAAGAAAAATAAAAAACAATTTTACCGGTTATCGTGTTTTTTGCTTTAGATTTTTCGTATTCTTTTTACTCTATTGATTGAAAACAATTCTCAGTTAATTAATTTTTTTTTAGAATTAAATATCGATCGGTGGCTTAAATAATGCAAATATTTTTTAACCGTTCCTATTCTTTATTGAGTATAAAAATTGATTAATAAATAAAAAGAGCTGATACAGAATCATTTTTTAAGAAAAATGGCATGCAGTTGTCATGTTATTTCTCTTTTCAAGTTTTGTTATGGCTGGTATCAGGTATGATTTCCTAAGTAATATTGTTATTTTTGGCCCTGTTGGGCTTTATTATACAATTAAAATGATATCAAATAAAAAATAAAAAAATAAAAATAACACAACATTTTTCTTAAACATTTTATTTAAAATAAATAAAAATTCATTTCTTTTTAAGTTAACCACCGTTGGGGGAATTGTCATTTCTATCAGTACAAATTTGCTTGGAGGAATCACTTTCGTTATGTCCTTGACTATTTTCATTATTTTCAATATTTTGATTTCTTTCTGCACTACTTTGCTGAGGGGAATTACTATTGTTATCTCCATTTCTTTCATTTTCAGTACTTTTGGACACATCTTCATAACCTGCTTTGGAATTTTTATCGCTATATTCTTTAGTATTTGTTTGGCTTTCAACAACATTATCACTGGTTTCTTTAAGTTTTTTCCACATTTTAGCAGCTGCCAAAAGTTTGAGATTAGGTCTAGCCATTTCATCTTCGGGAAATATGTAATCAAATACTTCTTCCCAGCCCTCCTCCACTCCAGATTCTGAAACAATCTTTTGTCTTTTTTTGACACGTCTGGGCATTTTTTCCATAACCTTTTCTAAACTATCCTGATCACCAGATTCTCGTTCAAAATCACGCCAAGCTTCAAGAAGTAATACTCGAGACTCCTTGTCACCTAACTGACGCAAAGTATCGTTGGCTCTTTCGTAAATTCTACGTGCCAAGCGCACATTCATGTCACCACTATCTTCTTCACTTAGCTGTGAGCTCAGTTCAAACTTGGCATATGACATCCATACTTTAACGTGTTGCGTTCGTTCCAAGAGTCTTTCATAAAGTTGACGTGCTAGTTCTGTTTCTCCCTGCGCTACTTCAAAATCGATATAGGCCTTCCACAATAATTCTGGCATATCTAAGCGTGGCTGCTGTACTGCCAGCTCATAAATGGCTCTTGCACGTTCAGTATCACCTAAAAGATTTTCCAATTCAGCAAATTTCATCCAAGTCACACAATTTTCTGGACCAAATTCTAAAAATTTTTCATACAGCAAACGACAACGATCAAATTCACGTAACTGTATTTCTAATTCAATGTAACCTCTAAATAGTTTATCTCGGGGACACATGCCAATAGCCATGCCTAGAGTTTTACGAGCCTTTTGTAAGTCCTTACATCTTATTTCGAACTGAGCATACATTAGCCATATTTTGCTAAATGTAAACTTTTTATGCGGTATCAATTCTAGACAGGTCTTGTATATTTGGCGAGTACGATCTAGATCTTCGGTTTCAATTTCTTCGTATAGAGCATAGTTAATCCAGAGATAAATATAGCGGCGCCAATAATTTTTTTCATTAGCAGGTGGAACATTTGAAATTGCCCGTTCATAAGTTTCTCTAACAACATCAACGTTACCTTCACCTACAATGAAATTTGTTAATAAATCAATTATTGTCTATTTATTTATTTATTTATTTTCTTACCCTCTATCAATCGTAAGTAATCAAACCAAGCGTCATAGTTTTGTGGGTTGCTTGCCACTTCTTGTTCGTATTGGAATTTTCTTTTCGATACTATAACATCTTCGATACCAGCGCGATCTCCATATTTTTTCTCATGTATTGTGTAGGCTTTGTACAATTCTTGTGTGCGATCCTTGGGCAAATGATCGAGTGCATATTTGTATATAACTCTAGCCCGATCATGTTCTTTTTGGCCTTCTTCAAACCGAGCAAATGCAATGAATAAACGTTCATCTATATAGTCGTCGCCAAAGAATTCAACAGCTCTTTCGAATACTCTGCGTGCACCATGTATGAAGCCATGGGATTCTTCAAAACGAGCAAATTTAATCCAGTTCTTAACATCAGGATGTACGTATACAAAACGTTCGTATATAGCACGTGCCCGATCGATTTCCTTATAACGTAATTCAAAGTTAACGTACGTTTGCCAGGCTTGCTCTTCTGGCTGCCATTCCATCCATCTTTCAAAGACTTGCCTGGCACCAGCAATATTTTCCAACATTTCCTCCATATAAGTATATTTATACCAGAATTGATTAACGCGTGGCATAATAGTAACAGCTCTGTCCCAAAGATTTCGAGCATGATTCACTTGCTTATTTTTCATTTCCATTTCGGCATATTTCAACCAAATTGTAATATTGCGATGATCATTATCCAAAGCACGTTCCCATATAGAACGAGCACGTTGAATTTCTTTTTGCGATTCTTCCCATTGAGCATATTTGATCCAGTGACTAACTACCATGCGATTTTTACGTAGATTATCTTCAAAAACTTTACGTTTACGTTGCTGGTAATCAGCTAACTCAGCTGGATCAGAGATTTTTTGCTTTGGCGGTGGTGGTAAGATTTCCAAATCGCGTTCCTTGGCTTCACGCAATAGTTGTTCCGCGGTGATTTGGACTTCCGCTGGAGCTTTATTTTTGACCTTTCAGAAAATAATTTGTATTTTTTCAGAAAATACAAATAATTACTGTGTACAAGTTAATGAAGTATTGTGTTTACTTACCTTGGCCACTTTAGGCATTTTTTGTGGTCGCTCCATGTTGGTATTTGTGTTATCAAAGATTTTGATGAATTGACTTTTTTAAATGTTTATTTTGGGAAATTTTAACACAATTTCTGCTGAAGAACTAAATCAAAACAAACGCACGCTTGTAAAAAATATTATTAATTTACAAGTAATGTACAGGTTGCCTCATATATATATTTTTTTTATTAGAAATTACAGTTCAAAATTCATTATGGATTCTGTCAAGGCGCATCAAACAGGTGACTGCATCATATCATGTGTTCATCATATGTTTTAGCTTTTGCGTGTATTTTGTTTTGGTAAAAACTAATTCGAGTTGTCAAAAACGTCTAGTAACGTGTGCATGCATTTGTGAAAAATAAGAAAGCCACTAAAAATATATTGAAATACATACACACATATGCCAGACGCTTTTGGCAGCTCAAATTAGTTTTTACAAAAACAAAATACACGTAAAAGGTAATGCATTCACCTGGTATTATTGCGCCATGGGATTCTGTAAGGATTAAAAAATAGAGGTTCGAGAAAAATAAATGCAATTGAACTATATGTATTATTGAAAGCTTGCAGTCTATTCTCTCCTATATTACTGTTAAAGAAACAAATTATTTTTTGAGCTTATAAACGATTTAGAAAGATCTATTAACTAACTCTAATAGCTTCCTTTTTTCTAGACAAATCTTTTGTATTTACAATAGAAAACATACCAGACATTGAATTACGTTATTATAGTTCATAAAATAATACTAAAGAAGTTTTCTGGTATGTTTTAATTCTGCATTGTTAATTGCTTTAACGCTGGTTGGTACAAAAAATTACTAGTGTAATATATTTTCCATCTCTGGGTGAAATCGTTTGCAATTTTTTTACTTGCAAGAAATTCCTCTGCAGCGGTGATTAGGAAAAACACAATTATATCAATAAACTAGTGTTTAAAAACAAGCCAAAATATGTTTTTCCAAATTTTACACCGTTCTTCGTTGCGTGGCATTCAACAATTGAACAAATCACGTTGGATCAACACGTCTATAATGGTAAGTTCTCTGGAATCAGCTATTGTTCCCTTTGCTACAAAGATTATGTAATTGACAAATTTTGGTTGCCGAAAAATAAGAGTAATAAAAAGGTGCATAGACAATTTATAATTAACAGTGTGACCAATTTGTTTGTAAAGGTTATTTTATAATAAAAGCTGTTGTAAACAAATAACTTTAATAAATGTATATATGTACATCCATATGTTGTTTACGATATGTGCATCCATGTATACTCGCATACATACGTGTGTTTTTCGTATGCTACCGGCTTTTAAAGCTGGCACTAGATGTGATCATTTAAAATAAAACAAGTAAGAGTGCTATATTCGGCTATACTGAATCTTATATACAGCATATATGTAAATCTAGTTCACTTAAGTAATTATCTATTAAAAGAAAAACAAATATTGGAATCACAAAAAATTAAAAAATAAGAAAAAAAAAAACAGTTACATAAAAATGTCACCGGCTCGCTCCTAATGGGTTGATGTCTTAGGATTTTTTTTTTTATGAAAAGTTCAGAGGCCCATAACTCGGCACAGAGAATTAAAAAATAAAAAAACATTAAGTAAAAAAATTTGCGCTCGCCCTTATTTTCCGATTTATGGGCCTCTGAACTTTTCATATAAAAGTACGATTGTGTCTCATATTTTTAAGATATCAATATGGGTATCATTTAAAAGCCTTAAAAGAGATCTTTTAGAAAATACTAAAACTTTTTAAAACACATAACCAATGAAGAGCCGATGACATTTTTATGTAATTTTTTTTAATATTAATTCTCTGTCTATGGAAGGCTTTTTTTTGAACAGAAACGTTTTATGGTAGGAAATAATTTCATAGGCCGGATTTTATTTTATTTATTCAATGGAAAATCTATTGTATGCTACACGGGTT
This sequence comes from Cistogaster globosa, assembly GCA_937654795.1. Taxonomy (NCBI): domain Eukaryota; kingdom Metazoa; phylum Arthropoda; class Insecta; order Diptera; family Tachinidae; genus Cistogaster; species Cistogaster globosa. Next base: position 8,616,103 of record OW569406.1, read on the forward strand.
ACACGACATTTACTTGCAAATTTCACATCATATTTTCAGCTTGTAAGGTAATCATATCACCAGATACTTACATACTGTATTAGACTGTTTGATAACGGTACTTTATTTTGAGTTTGCTTTTATCGCAAAAAATTTTAGTTTAGTATTGATACTCTGTGGTAAAGGTACGTAAAAAAATGAAACTGGTGTAAATCTTTTACTGATTTTATTAATACATTTCTCATTCAAGATGGGTCGTGGTACAAATTGTTCAGTTTAGGAAAGGGAAATTATAAAAAAATTAAAAAACGATGGCCTTTCCATGTCTCAGATTGCCGACTTCACGAACTGCTAAAAAAAAGGTGTTTTCTGCGGTTCATTTTAATCCTACGGAGGAATAACGAGGACGAAAGCGCGTAGCATCAAAAAAGTTTGACAAATTACTTATACGAGTAAAAAAAATCCTTTTTATTCTTAGAAGACCTGAAAAATGACTTAAAATCACCAGTCAGCAGTCGAACAATCCAAAGAAAATTGATATTTGCGGGTTTAAAGGTATAAAGTGCAAGGAAAGTGCCATACCTGAGTCAAAACAACATAAACTGCAGGTTGTCGTTTGCAAGGAAACGCGTATTGCACAGAAATTGAAAAAACATATTATGGTCTGACGAGACAAAGCTTAATTTGTTTGCATCTGATGGCAAGGTGCATCTAAGACGCCCTAAAAACACTGTCTACGTTCCAAAGCACACGTTTAAGACTGTTAAGTATGGGGGTGGGAATATAATGCTTTGGGGATGCCTTTCATCTTCAGGCGTTGATCTGTTATTTTGGGTAAAGGAAAAGATGTAAATATACACAAATTTTTTATATATGGAGCTTGACAGTGGTGTACGCCAGCAAAAAATACTGAATTCGCCTATGCTGCCACCTGGTAATCGATTCGCCTTGGTTGGGACCTTTTTTTTTTAAATTGCAGTCACATTATTTTATTATTATTATTATTATTTTTTTTTTTTTTGAAAAACTTTTCTTTTGCTGGGTTCCCAATTTTTTATGTTTATAAATCACATGGGCATGTTTGACTACTTGTTCAATATTGAGCGAAAATTAATACCCACAAGATGAAAGCATTTTTGCTTTAATGTTTTATAGCCAATTTGTTCTTATTGCCAGGTTATTTAACATACTTATTTTCATACTTTCTTAAGAAGTAGTAACTCCTGGTATTTAGTACTTTCAGAATTTAATGATTCCTACTAATTTTACAACGAGTAGTTGTTGGTACTTCCAAGTCACTCAATCTAATAACTTATAGTTTATAAGGTTCTTTACCTAAACTGTGCAGAATAAAAAAATTTTAAGTATTTTGTTGTTGTTTGCCCTCTACTAAACAATCTTCATAAAATCACATTTGTAGAATTGCGTTAATAAAAAAAGAAGTTATAATGTACACCACAGTCGCTTTTGGGTTTATTTATTTCCGAAAAACTTATAAAAGCGATCATCGATCATCAGACTTTTTCTTGAAGGTTATAGCGATGCAGAAAATGCAGAATTATATTTTGCTGGCATCTAATTTTTCCTGTTGTCTTTGAAAAATGCAAATTTATGTAAATAATAAAAATAAAAATTAATTTAATTTAATTTATTTGTTAAAATATCAAATAGTTCAACTAATAGGTGTGTTTCTTTATTCTACTTTGTGATCTTGTGGGATCCCAACTTGCCCGAAAAGCGTTTCCGTACTTAAAAACTGGGTAAATGGGAGCGGTTTTGAGAGAATAAAGTTCTTCTTCTTCTTGCACGAAACAGCGTAAACTTTTTCTTCGTACAAGTTATTTATATTTGGGAAACAGCTGTAAAAAATAAACAAAATAAAAACAACTAAAAAAAAGTTATTAGCAATATTTAAAAAAGGGTTAAACAGTTATTCTCATATAAAAGAATATTTGAAAGGAAGACGAAATAGAAAACATTGTTGCAGATTTGGTAGTTTAAGTGATTCTGGTGATTGTGACGACATCCTAGACCTTATTGAACATGATTCCGACTTAGAAGAATCACTTTTGTTGGACCATTTTTAATTTTTTATGCCAAAAGAGGAACAGCATTCTAAATTACTTGAATGAAATTGTTCCATCAAAAAACACTCACATATCGGAGAATTATATTTAAATTTGCTTCTTAGTGTACTTCTTTAAGAGCTGATAAACGCAACAAATTTTTAACGGCTTTGGTTTTTTTTATAATTTTTTTGAATTGATTTTTTTTTATTGAAACAGTTAAAACACTTTGATTTTTTATTTTGTGTGCAAAATTTAAATTATGTGTACCCGTACTGTTATACAATTTTGTCTCCTTATGAGAAAAAATTATACTTGCTCTCATTTTCACGAACTTTTCTCAAAAAGTAAAGAAACAGACCTAATAATTTCATTAAAAAAAAGTTTAAAAAAAATTAATAACATATTTTTTTGTAAAAGCAAAGGTTTTCTCTGCTTATTTTATGGTACATTCGAATCTATTGAATAAATATGTTTAAAAACATTGGAGATTGCGGAATACGGTACAAAATTATATGACGAAGGGGGGGTCCACTACCTCATTTTTTACAATAGAAATTTCTATACGACCACTAATCAAGACTTTTACTGACATCAAACAGGAAAGCATTAACATTTTTTTTTCACAAGATTTTCACAGGTCTAAATTTGTGTACGCCAGTCCAGTGTCATTCAAAATGTGACCTCTGAAAAGTCTGGCAATGCCGACGCTGGCATCCAAGCTATTAATACGTTTTTAATATTTAATTATTTACTTTTTACCGTTATTGTTTGTACTTAAAAGCAAATTTTTTGCTTTCTATTTATTTGATTATTAATTTTGCCTATTTTCATATTTAATAATGAACAATATAATTTAACACTTATTGATTAACAAAATACATCGCTACTTTTAGTTATCAAATTAACAAGTATTGGCTGCCCAGCCCAGAAAGAATATGTATGTATGTATGGGTGTATGTATGCATGTATATCATGTAAAAAAAATCAACAAAAACTAATCAACTGGTTTTTATTAAAAACAAGTATAAATAAGTAAAAGTGCTATATTCGGCTGTGGCGAATCTTATATACCCTTCACCATGTTAATAAATTTAGTTAAATAAAACAACTCCAATAAAATTAAAATAAAACAAATATTGAGGTGGCAGATTTATAAAATTAAAAAAAAATATATAAAAATGTCATCAGTTATTAATGGGCTAAGCATTTTTTTTTAATTTTTAGTATTTTCGGAAGCTTTTAAATGACACCCATATTGACAATCGAACTTTTTTATAAAAATTTCAGAGGACCATAACTCGGAAAATATGGGCGAGCGCAATTTTTTCAGTTAATGTTTTTCTCTTACTTTTTAATTCTCTATCGCCCCTTATGTTTGTTTTTTTTTTTTGGAGTTACTTTATTGTTCCAAATTATATGGGAAAAATTAGAGGCAGGCGTGATGTTTAGCCCACTGTCTTGAGGGATATAAACCGATCTTGTTCATTTTCAAAAGCAACTTTTTCGAAACCATCCCTCAAAAAAAGAGAAGTATTGCACTTCAGGCAATAATTTATATTTAGTTATAGAGATAGATAAAACTATTTTATTAGATATTTTTACTTCGCCGGAGAATATGTTATGAAAAAGTACCGACGTACGAGGGCTGCTATATTTATTTCTGGCCTGGCAACACTGAGCGCTGCCAAGTGCAATCTGACATTTCCATTGTAAAGTTTGTCATTTTTAAGCATAATCGTACTCAAAACGTTTTGACGTACGACCATTATTTGTGTTGTTTACAGTGACTTGAAAAAATTTATATAGAAAAAAATGGAATCAACTCGTGAACATTTTCATTTTTCACAACTTTCGACGTGGATTATCACGACAAGAGTGCATTGATGAACTTAAATCTTTGTATGGCGATGAAGCACCATCCTATAGCACTGTGAAAAATTGGTATAATGAATTTAATCGTGGCCGAAGCTCGCTCAAAGACGAATTCCGTGAAGGTCATCCAAAAACGGCTGTTGTGACAGAGAACATTGATGCCGTGCGTGAACTCATAATGCAAGATCGACATGCGACATACCGAGAGATAGAGACATCCTTGGACATTTCTTCCACCAGCATACATTCGATACTGCATGAACACCTGGCCGTAAAAAAGGTTTGTTCTCGTTGGATCCCGCACAATTTGAAAGTCGCTCAAAAAGGATTGCGGTGCTTCAAAAGACGTTTATAAGATCGTCACAGGTGACGAATCATGGATCTATGCGTATGAGCCCGAAACGAAACAACAATCGACCGTGTGAGTCTTCAAAGACGAGCAAAATCCAACGAAAGTTGTTCGTGGAAGAAGCACTTCGAAGCAAATGGTCGCCTGTTTCTTCGGCAAAACTGGTCATCTGGCGACTGTTCTGCTTGAGCAACGTAGGACAACTGGTTTGAGCGCATGCAAAAGTGTATAAATCATACTGGAGAATACTTTGAAAAACAATAAAACCATTTTTGATTATAAATATTCGCATTTTCACTATTAGGCCAGAAATATATAGAGCGGCCCTCGTAGGAATATGTATTTATACCATTAAACAGAAAAAAAAACATTTTTTTTTATTGCCGCAAGTGTTGAACCCTGGTCAACAAGATTTGTAGTCAATGTGTTTAACGCATTGACTGCAGCAGCCTCCTGCCTGATCGATCGGCGTTTTTAAATTTTCTCTAGCTTAGCTAGAGCCTTGGAAAAATTTAATTCTAACTCTTATACGGACGGACAGAAAGACATCGTTCAATCGACTTCGCTATGCGTAAAGACTCAGAATATGTAAACTTTGTAGAAATTACAAACGGAATGACAGACTTTTTATACTTTTTGTGTTGAAGGGTATAAAAAAACTATAATCAAGTTACTTTATCCAAAATTTGCAAAAAAAAAAAAAAAAACAACAAATTCTACCGGGTATATTCCACTACAACAACAATACACATGTGAACAAAAAGAAAACAACAAACGAGGTTATCTCTTGAGTTAAAAAAAAAAATTAATTTACTTGTTTTCTTTGGCTTCAAACAGCGAAGCAACACAACAAGTCAGTTGTTTTGATTTCTAAAATCGCTTTATTAGTTTGAAACAAAACAACCTGAAGAAATGGTGTGTGATAAGGAAACAATAAAATTATTTAATTAATTTTATTTTACGTTTTATTTTTTATAATTAAAAATTTTTTAAATGAACGGAACTCCTTTATTTTTAGGCTGCAGCAGATTATCGCATTGAAACTGATACTTTTGGTGAGTTAAAAGTACCAGCCGATAAATATTATGGCGCCCAAACTATGCGTTCACAAATAAATTTTCCCATTGGCGGGCCTACTGAACGCATGCCAAAACCTGTCGTTCAAGCTATGGGTATTTTGAAGAAGGCCGCCGCTGAAGTCAACAAAGAATTTGGTTTAGATCCCAAAATAAGTGAAGCTATTTCAAAGGCTGCTGATGATGTTATCTCAGGAAAGCTTTATGATGATCACTTTCCCTTGGTTATTTGGCAAACTGGCTCCGGTACTCAAAGTAATATGAATGTTAATGAGGTAAGTGTTTATTTAAAAATAATTAAAATAATTATTGTATTTACATACATTCGTATATATGTATGCATGTATGTGCAAATGTATGTTTGTATGTGTTTAGTATGTAAATAAACAATTTAATTTTTTATTGTTTTCCAACGTTTCGTCCGGCTGCATTTTTTTTTTCTAAATCTTCAATAGAATTGAATTAGTGATTGTCTTATTTCCTGTCTTGAAGTAGCTCCTATCAAAAAAAAAAAAAAAAAAAACACACAAATATTGGGGTGACAGAGGATTAAAAACTAAGAAAAAAAAATTAAAATAAAATAAATTTTTTAAATAAAATTTTACATAAAATTGTCATCGGCTCCTAATGGGTTAAGAACTTAAAAAAAGTTAAGTTTTTCCTGAAAACTCTCTTCAAAAGCTTTTTAAATGATACCCATGTTTACAATCAAACTTTTTTATGAAAATTTTAGAGCTCCATAACTCGAAGAACATGGGCGAGCGCCAATTTTTCATTTAATGATTTTTTTCTTATTTTTTAATTCTCTTACGCCCCGTATTTTTGCTTTATTATAAATACCCTAGATCCCCGAATTACGTCGTTTCGATTTGCGTCGCTTTTTTAAAAAACTGGAAAAATTCGATTTGTGTTTTTTCGATTTGCGCCACGTTTCTCCGGTCCCCATTAAAGCGCAAATCGGGGCTGTCTTCATTTTTAAGTGCGTAATTATTACTTTTTTGACCAATGAGTGCTTGTGGTATTAAAGAGTTTCAACATAAAATTCTATTTTACTCCAAAAAAAAAAAAAAGAACAACAAAAGCAAAAAAGTGTGATTTTGAAAAGGAAAAATTTCCCTTTACATGGGAGGTGGATTAAATATATTTCTGTTCATTCAACGGTTTAAATCACATATTACAAATTTTGGAAATTATTATTTATTAAAAAAGGTTTCAACAGTCACCCTAAAATGGGTGAGGTAACATGGGACCGACTTGGGCAACCATGTTGCCGATGAACTCTAGCAAAGAAGGGGACAATGCTTGAAGAAGATGCCATTGAAACCTTCTGTGGCATACACCTCTCTGCTTGCGAACAGCGTAACGACGCTGCTCTCTAAAATCTGGCCCGGGTCAGATGGTCTAACAAGACAACATACTCGACAGCTAGAACAATCGGGTCCTCTTTGGAGCGGGGCAGGGCGGTGGCGTTACTACAGTTACCGAGGAGTCGATTGCGTCACATGGTGGCTGTGGTTGCTGGGCATTGATTATTTGGAGCCCAGGCTAGAAGAATGGGTCTCTCACTTAATGATTTCTGTAGAAGTTGTCAGGACGAGCAGGAGGAGACTGTGAAACACCTTTTCTATATTTGCCCCGCGCTGGGGTATATACGGCTGAGATATCTCGGTCAGCGGTTCTACAGGGGCCTGTCTGGTGTATCATCATTGAGTCAACGCAGGATTAGTTTCCTTTTGAGATGCAGTGGATGGTTTACTAGCCCACTGCCTGACACTGCGTCTCAGTCAGTGAAATGAGCGCACCTTATCGCCAGCTGGTCTACCCAGCGGGATCCTACTTTGCTTTTATCACGGATCTTCTCTGGACCTTTCATATCTCCGGTTTCTTTCTTTCTCTCATATTCAATTTCTTTTTCTATGTCTTGCCTTACTTTACTTTCCTATCTTTCTGTCTATGTTTTCTTTTTTCCCTTCCCTTCTGACAGCAGGCAACACAAAGGGACCAATTAATGGACCCAAGTGGGCTGTGGCAACACGGCTACCTGCCTAATCTAATCAAACTCAACTCAAGGCAAAAACTTTCTAAAAGAGACAATAAAAATTTAATAATCAAATGTGAAGATTCTCAGCAATAAATTTGCTTAGCCATCGGGAAATTTCTTTTTTGCATGCCTTGTTTCGATATGACTCGTGAAGAAGCCGTTAGTTATTTCCATGTTAAAAAAGCGCTGCTGCAACCAACATATGTTCTGCCAGCACATGTCTTTAGGTTTATACAGTTTCTTTTTCAAGGAACGCAATCTGTTGCTACCTGCAAACAATTGAAAAGAAAATTCTAACCATAATTAATTTACGAAGACAAAAACAAAGCAAATAAAATAATCATTGTTTTGTGGCTGAATAATTAAAAAAAAAATATTAATTTTTATATAAAATATTATTTATAATAATTTTTTAACCTCAAAACCACTATAACTTTCAAGATAACAAAGTCTTGCAGTTACAGTCTTTGTGTGAAATTTTTACTTTCTAACAATTTTCATATTTTTTTCAAAATGATATTGACTTTGTTTTGCGAAATACTAAATTACACCATTTCAGTTTAAAAATGCCTAAAAAACATGCAAATTTTTAAATAGATCATAATTTGTATATCATTTTATTTATGCTTAGGTTTACTACCAGGGAATATACACATGAATTTAACCTCAAAAGTTTCGTATAAAAAATTAATAAAATAAATCTAAATAAAGAAAAGTTGAATTAAAAATTTTAAATCAAACAACTTTTTATTTTAATAAAGAACAAAAATTTTAAATAAGCATAAAATAACTTTATTTTAAAATAAAATTTAAAAAACTGAAAATCTGAAATGAATCGAAATTTCTTGAAAATTAAAAAAAATCGAATATCTGCTTAATAAAAAATCAGTAAAAATTTAAGTTCAAATAAAAAAAATTCACCCAAAAATATAAAATTTTACTATTTGCAAAATTATTATTTTTATCCTTCACTACAAGTGGAAAGGGTGTCATTCCGTTTGTAATTTCTACAAAACTCTATTAAACCGTTTGCTAACGAGACAGTCCCTAATCGGGTTGAAATTAGTTTTGCCATGGTACCAGAGGTGCTAAAAATAATTTAATACCACTATTCTCTCAGACGTAATTTCGAATAAAGTGTTATTGAAGTATAACCACATTGGTCCATAAATGGTGAAGATATATTTAGAAAAACGATAGCGTCTTAATTTTCCTGACGCTTTTGAGATTTATGCTAGGAACACAACTAGGAAAAAACGTATGAATTTCGCTGAACAAAACGAATTCGTCGGCAAAAATTCGTTGTGAAAATAAACAAAACTGTTATAATTTTCAAAATTGTTTACTGTTTGTGTTGGTAAAGGGTGACCATAAAATTTAAATAAAAAATTTTTTAAAAATTAAACAATAATATGTTTCCCTGGCAAAATGAAGCACTTGCTTCGCTCTTCAAATCATGATTGCGAAGCATACCGTTTACACGACACCTGCTTGCTACCTGCTTCGATTAGACGTCTGCACAAAAACTGAAACAATATTCAAATAATTTGTTCAAACATTTTATTTTTGTTTGTTTGTAATTTATTACATTTAAAGTTGTAATAAAATTAATTGTTTTTTACCCAACAAAAACAGTGACCATCATTTGATCCATCAAATGATAATCACTGATGATGGAAATATCCATCACTGCGTAGAACAAAGTTTCTATCACATTCTTAAAAGGAAAATAAAAAACTTGATGTAAATATTTGAATACGTGTGATGTCTGTAGCAAACAGCGTTACCACCCTACAAGAACAGTGACCATCATTTGATCCATCAAATGACAATCACTGATGATGGAAATATCCATCACTGCGTAGAACAAAGTTTCTATCACATTCTTAAAAGGAAAATGAAAAACTTGATGTAAACATTTTTATACGTGTGATGTCTGTAGCAAACAGTGTTACCAGTGACTTTTTTACAAGAAATATAATGAAAATGTTGCTTGCAAATTTGTTAGTAGATAATTGTGTATGCAAAAGTTTCCCTCACTCATTTCTTGCTGGGTATATTACACATATCCACACACACACACACACACCACTTTTAACATTGTTTTTCTCATTTTGTTTACATTTTATACAGCTGGTTCAGATAAACTTGCGATAAAAATTAGAGAAGACATAAATTTTTCATGCTTCGCAAGTAGATTCAATATAAATCTACCAAATTCCCTCTTAAAATTTTGTATGGCGAAGCAAGTTGATTCGCTCATGATGGAGAGCGAAGCAGGTAGCGTGGAAACAAGATATAACAAAAACACGACTAAAAACAATATTTTTAATTAACGACTAAATTGTACATTATAAATTCTTTAAATTAAAAATTAATAAATTATTAAGGTAAAATACTTTATCTACTTAAATACTTTGAAATATGGCGCTCGCCTATATTTTCCAAGCTACGGACCTCTGAAATGTTCAAATTTTTTAAAATATCATTATGGGTATCATTTTAAAGCTTTTGAAGAGATTTTTAAAGAAATACTAAAAAATTTTTAAAATGCTTAACCCATTAAGAGCCCCAGCATATTTACTTACTTGTTTTAATTTGTCTTATTTTTGAAATTTTATTAAATCACTTAATATTTATTCGATTTCAGGTAATTAGCAATCGTGCTATTGAACTACTGGGAGGAAAATTGGGTTCCAAAAGCCCCGTGCATACAAACGATCATGTGAACAAATCACAAAGTTCCAACGATACTTTTCCTACTGCCATACACATCTCTGTGGCCTTAGAATTAAATAACAATCTTAAGCCTGCCATAAAGATTTTGCATGATGCCTTGAAAGCAAAATCAGAGGAATTTAAAAATATCATTAAAATTGGCCGCACACACACTATGGACGCTGTACCTTTGACTTTGGGTCAGGAGTTTAGTGGTTATACACAGCAAATGGCCTATGCTTTGGATCGTATTGATGCCTGTTTGCCACGTGTTTATGAACTGGCCTTGGGTGGCACCGCTGTGGGTACTGGCCTCAATACTCGTATTGGTTTTGCCGAAAAGTGTGCCGCTAAAATTGCTCAACTAACTGGTTTGCCATTTGTGACTGCTCCCAACAAGTTTGAAGCTTTGGCGGGTCGTGATGCCATGGTAGAGGTTCATGGCATTTTAAATACAATTGCTGTGAGTTTAATGAAAATTGCCAATGATATTCGTTTCTTGGGTTCGGGACCTAGATGTGGTTTGGGTGAACTTATGTTGCCAGAAAATGAGCCTGGTAGCTCTATAATGCCGGGCAAAGTAAATCCTACACAATGTGAATCGATGACTATGGTGGCAGCTCAGGTTATGGGCAATCAAGTCGCTGTTACCATTGGAGGCTCTAATGGTCATTTCGAATTAAATGTTTTCAAGCCGCTGGTAGTTTCAAATGTATTGCGTTCCATTCGTTTGCTGTGTAAGTAATTGAGCGTTTCTACCCATTAGAAATGTTATTTAGGAAGCAGTTGCATATAATTTGGTTAATTTTAGTTTTTCTATGGCATCCTTCTACACTTTCTTTACGAAAATGGCTGTAAAGGGTAGTGAAATAAGGTTAGAAATGAAGTTGTTATGTTTTCTGGAGCCATAGACATTTAAAGCTCGCTGGTTTAAGCTTCCTTCGCTTGAAGGACTGCTATCAGGCATAAGCCGTTCAAAATTTACGATCTTTATTTTTATGTTTTATTCATCCATTTTTAACTGACTTCAAAAAAAAGAAGGAGTTTATCAATTCGACTGAATGATGCGTTTTTTTTTATTGGAAAATTTAAATGCAACTACTTCCAATTCCAAATATGTTTCACATGGAGTTTTAATTTGTTTAACAAATAAATTATGTTTTTTATTTTATATTTCAGCCGATGGCAGTCGCACCTTTACCGCCAATTGTGTTAAAGGCATTCAAGCCAATACTGAACGTATAAACAAAATCATGAATGAATCCCTAATGTTGGTCACAGCTTTAAATCCTCATATTGGCTACGATAAGGCTGCTAAAATTGCCAAGACTGCTCACAAGAATGGCACCACCCTAAAAGAAGAAGCCATTAAATTGGGTTATCTGACAGAGGAACAATTTAACCAATGGGTCAGGCCACAGGATATGTTAGGACCCAAGTAAATTAAGCTAAAGAAGTGTTAACATTTATTTTATTTATTTTTTTATTCATGTTTATGTTGGCAATTTTTTTGAAAATAAAACAACGCAAAATAAACATTTCTTGTTTTTTGTTGTTGTATTTCTAAATAGCAATTGTTTTTATAAAACTGAAGATCTTATGAACTTACTAAAGTAGACTACAATTAAATGCCATTTTACATGTAAATCAACTAGATAATCCTCCCTCTATAAGAGAGATGTGGAAAAAAATGAAAAACCTGAAGAAGTATGGATGTATCAAAAACACAAACAACTCCTGGGATGATCAACAACAGCGTGATTTCTTAACGCATATAACTCACGAAGTTTCAATCTCTACTAAAAACTATATTTCGCCGACTGCAGCTACCGTCCCTGAGTTGTGCTTACATCACTTTTTGGAATTTATAAACTCGCGAAATTTGGACTCTGCACCAGGCGTTGATGGAATTTCATACAGAATGTTATTTTCCCTGAAGCAAGAAGAAAAAATCAAACTAAAACTCTTAAACATATATGATGTAGTGGCACTATTCCTGAGAAATGGAGAAAAATTGAAATAATTCCAATTCCAAAAAAGAACCCTGGACTAGTCACAAATTCGTAATTTCAGACCAATAAGTCTTCTGCCGTATTTCTATAAAATAATTGAAGGCATGATAAAGATTATTATTGACGGCCACATAACAGAAAATTCATTACTTCCGGATCCGCTCTAGAAATTGTTGACATTGTGTGCCAAAACTCTTCCAGTGTAACATTTTCGGAATTCTCTAAATTCGTCACCTAAATTTTGTATCTCAAATAAATTTGGAAAAAGATTTATTAGACTTGCTAGTGAAGAAACTTTTTTGTTAATAACGTTTTGAGGTTCAATATAAGAAAGCCTTTTTTATGAACTCGATGTAAAAGTCATTAGAATTATCGACGAATTTGGTAGCATTCAACTTTGTATCGGAAATTTTAGTTTTAACAATCGTGTAAATATGTGTACGAGTATCAGCTTAAAACCAAAGTGATTTAAACCACTTTTTAAATAAGCGGCTTTTGTTTTTTTTTACATATTTATCCATTAGCGACAGTGATAAAATTTTTTGTTTTAAAGTATTAATTTACAATCTTTACATACCCACAACAAAATAGTAACGGAGTCATTTCTGTACATCAAATATTTTTTGAAAATGAAATACCAAAAAAACAATTTTTGGAATTTTTGCCTCTCTGTCCGCCTGTCTGTTTGTGTTCGTATCACGTAAAATCTGCTAAATGGATTTGAATAAAACTTTGGGAGGAGATTTCTTAAAACCTTGATTCAAATTTAGAATATTTTTTTTTTTCATAAAAATGTGCCATTTCGTAGAGAAACCGAGATACAAATGTGAAAGCGAAGTCGTGGGCTCTGCTAGTAGGTAAAAATGTTAAATAAATTTAACCAAGATGTTGCAATATTAAGTTTCAAGCAACTAAATTACAAAAAATCGTAATCGTATTTTTGGTAAATAGATCTTTAATCTTATTTTGATTAAAAAATCTTTAAAATTAGGGTAAAATTTTTATTTTGGCGTCGCTGTTTCTCAATATTTTCACTAGTTTATCGACTACGTGAACCAGTCAACCAGGGAAAACAGAAAACTATTTTGCTGGCTTTAAAAAAAAAATTCTGTGTAAACTTAGGCATTTCACACGACGGAATTTTTAAATTCTTTTAAAAAGTTTCAGCGAGTTTCATTGCGTCCATACACTATGTAATTGTTGAGTTCGCACGGCGTAATACAAACTTTTAAGAGCTACACAATATTAATATTAAAACACTTTACTTTTGCTTAAATATGCACGTTTTGTTTATTAATTATTAATTTGCGTATATCGCGCTTTAAAACAACTTGTTTCCACCGTGTCACAATAAGAACTACTTTTTTTTACTTTAAAAAATGATCTTTCGATTTTAAATATTTAACAAAACAAGAGACTACCGTTATTAAGCGGAACTGTTACAAATTTAGTACAATTTTAATGAATATTTTAATAGAGTAAATAAGGTGGAATGAGAAGATATGTAAAATAAGGAATTTTTGTTTATATACATATATGTTTGTTTGTATGTAAGTCAATTACAATAAAATACAAAATACAGTGGCGGCGGTAACAGTAATTTTTAATATGTAGCATCGGATTTTGTATAGGTACTTCGCTTTTATATTGTATTCGTATGCAGCGCACGCACACAAAGCAAGTGTTGAAACATCCCCTCAAAATTTGAGCCATCTATTTTGTTTACCCCGCTTGCGTCACTACATCTCATGCCTATAAACAAAAATTTCATGCAAAATGCCGCCGTGTAAAATGCCTCCTATATGTCTTTTTTTATATATTTAACGTTTCGTCTGAGGGGCGATTAAATTACATCAATTTCCATTTTCAAATATTTTCGTATACCTTCTTCACTGTTAATTTATTGAGATATGTAAACTCGCGATCTCAGGCTTATTTCCTTTGTAATATTGTTATTTTTGTTGGGCTTTATATGACGAAATAAATAAATTAAAAATATGAATTTTGTATAAAAACCAAACTGAATCATTTTCAATGAAATCAAATTGTACAAACAAGTATAATTTTTTATCTTTATCAAGCAATAAAAAACATAATAATTATAAATCGATACAAATTTAAGTTGGAGTATTTTTATTAAACCTTTTCCAAACGACAAATTGGACTCTCTTCCACCATTTTTAAATCTACTTTAGGTCCTACTAGATCTCTTATGTTATTAATGCCATATTTAATCATTGTGGGCCTTTCTAATGACAAGCCCCATGCGATTACATTAACGTTTTCCGGCAAACCCATAGGCAACAGCATTTCCGGACGGAAAACACCAGAATTTCCAACTTCAATCCATTTGCTTAGGCCAGGATGGAAACAGAATATTTCCATACTGGGTTCAGTGTAAGGGTTATATGCTGGCTTAAACTCCAGCTGAGTAATACCCAATTTTCGGAAAAATTCGTAAAGAGTACCGATTAAATCACCCAGGGTTAGACCAACATCGGCCATAACACCCTCAACTTGATGAAATTCGGCTAAATGCGTAGCATCCAAAGTTTCATTGCGGAATACTTTGTCGATACTAAAATATTTAGCGGGTTTAAAGCCTTCTGCTTGATTGGCCAGCTTGTAAAGCATGCGAGCACTAACAGCTGTAGTATGAGTCCGTAAAAGATTTTTTTGAGCTTCCTCCAATTTCCAGTCATAACCATATCCTTGAGAACCAAAACCTCCTTTGGAATGTATCTCCTTTACACGTTGCAAGTAATCTTGCGGAAATTTATAACTTTTAGCTGGGTGGTTTATAAAGAAGGTGTCGTGAGCATCACGAGCCGGGTGTTGCTGAGGCTGAAATAAGGCATCAAAGTTCCAAAATGAAGACTCCACATAGTTGTTAGTCGGCATTTCAGAAAAACCCATTTCTAAAAATATTTGTCTAAACTCTGAGCGAACTTTAAGCAACGGATGGAGATGTCCTCTGGTAGGAGGCGCCCCTAAAGCGTCAAAGTTGTATGCCTTAAACTTTAAGTCTTTCCATAAAGCAGATGCTAGCATATCCACCGTTAAATCGGTTTCCAATCTTGTCAAGGTAGTGGTAAACTCGGGTCCCTTAGAGAGGATAAAACTTTTTGTTGTAATTTCCTGTAAAAGTTTACGTTTTTTGTATTCTGTCACTAAATTGGCAGCTAAATCCGTTTTACCATTTGCAATAGCCACCAAATTTTGCTGCACTGAGTCCTCTATTTTGCTAACTTTGCGTTTTACCAAAGGAGGATTTACCGTTTTATCTACTGTTATCCAACCGTGCGACATCGCTTTACTAAATCCAACTTTGGCATTAGGACCGTTTTTTAAAAGTTCAGCTTGCGTGATGCCCTCAGCGGGAACAGCTTTATATACAACAGCTTCATGACTGCCATTAACTACCACTGAATGTCCTTCTTCAGTTACTTCGAGTGTTT
The DNA here is from genome assembly GCA_937654795.1 of Cistogaster globosa. NCBI lineage: Eukaryota > Metazoa > Arthropoda > Insecta > Diptera > Tachinidae > Cistogaster > Cistogaster globosa. Next base: position 8,631,677 of record OW569406.1, read on the forward strand.
TGCGTGAAGTTGCCTCCGCGTTAACTAACTCACCATGAGCTTGTATCGATTTAAGTGCACCCACAATCTTCTGATGTTCAACATCAAACACATGCACCAAATCCAATGTGTCCACTTTGTCCACATTTTCTAAATATTGTAAAATTCTTTCTGTAAGATCTGGATGCATTTTAAACAATTTCAATAGTAAAGCTATTTGCGGTGTATTGCCAAAACAATCCACGAATCCAAGGCGAATCTTAACTTTATATCATGGCGAATTAATTTCGCTTTGCTTTTAAATGTCATGCTAAATTAAAAAGTGCTGCCAGGTTTCATTAAATATTTAAAAGATCAATTCATGGCGCAACTTTATTGATTGATGAACCGTATATTTTTCATCTTCAGATTTGGCCTTAAGGCATCGTATTACTTCAATTAAAGGTTCAATTAGACGCGCCATACCATAACAATGGCCACAACCATAGTTTTCCTAACTGCCAGCGAATAGGGCTGCCATAGTTGTAGGCAATTCTCATTTGTGTTGCCCTTGGTTAAAAAAGAAGTGGAACGAAAAATATAAATTAAACTCACCAATACAAACCAGCAGAGGTGAAAAATAAAAACAAAATCCAACAGCTAATAAGTAAATAACTGAAATAAAATGCAACAATGAAATTTATAAACTTATAACAAGAAAATTTATTATTTGGAATCTTTATTATATTAATTTACTTTAATTTTGCTAGATTCCTTTAAATATAAATATTTCATTATATTCTCATGAGGCTTTCTTTACAAAATTTGGGTAAAATCCACTAATGTCCATATGAATATGCTTTCCCCGCAGTAATACATTTCATTTTTTAGTTTAAAATAATAAATATTTCATGAGAATATAATGAAATATTTATATTTAAAGGAAAAAAGCAAAATTTATAAACTTATTTAAACTGACTCATCCATCGAGAATTTAATCATTGTATATATTGAAAAATTCGTAGCCTAAATTTAATTTTAATAAATGGAAAAGTTCGGGTATACATTTTTCGATGTAATATTTAATGAATTACGATATTTCACTGTTTATTTATTTGAAAAAGGAAATTATTTTTATTTTTAAATACTTAGTCTTTATGCGAATGTGTTGAAATTGAAAAATCTAAACGCTTGAAAATAATAGTAAAAATAAATATGACAAAAACAAATGCTATAAGCAATAATGGCTCTTGTAAAAGCAATACTTTCGAGAATTTATAACGCAACTCGAAATTCGAAATATGATTCTCAACTAAATTTCTTTTAGTAAATGTTATTGTTGGGCGGCCAAAGGTGTCCAAATAAGTATAAGTCAAGCCGTCAGCTTTTCTTTGCACTTTATATGGTGTTTGTAATTTGATGTTTGTACAACCTTCTGGTAAAATAATAGTCACAACAGCTTCATCAATATACATGTCATCAAAAATATGATCAATCAAACGCATTTTAAGCAAATAATCCACACCATCATTAAATAAATACTCAAATGATGGAATGTTATAGCCGATAGTGTATTGAGTTTTCCAGCCACCGAACAATGGAAAACGAGGTCTTAACTCAACTTCAACGTATTCACGTAATATATTCATATTTGATGTAGAAATATTACCATTGCTGTCTCTATAGTAGACACCAAATGCCGAAGATGGCAACATTGTTTTGTAAGACTTAACAGCAGACTGACCGGAGCGACCATCTTTTTGAAATTCATAGCGAGAGAATGAACCCTTCAACTTGGCGCCAGAGTGTGTTAAATGTATATTTTCTTCGACGGCAATGTTGCCCCAGTGTGAGATTTGTATGGTTCTTTCCAAACGATTTACAGTCATAAAGGGACTCTGGTTTTCATAATGCAAATAAAGATTTTCCTTAGTAAAACCTAAAATAAGATAAACCGAAAATATGTTATCACATAGTAGGTATGTTACAACTAAAAAATTTATTTTCATTTATATATATTAAAAAAAAATGTCGCAAGCCTAACCTATTATATAATAAAAGTAAGTTCTCATTAGCTCACCTTCAATATTTTCATAAGGACCATACTTAATTTTATTTCCGGCTAAAGTGTAAGGTTTCGTTTGATTGTAAGACAACACGTTCGGCGAACTTAAAATGACCTGGGTCTTTTGTTCCAATGTTTTGTAGGGCGTAAAAAAGTGCAAAAGACCGTTGTATTTGACAAATTGTTTTTCCGATTGTTTGATTTGCTCAGGATATGGTTTGATAAATTGACTATATACTAATTCCACAAAAATATCTTGACTTGCAACGGCATTTGGCAGTTCAATATTAAAATAGGTCAAATCATTTTTCACCTCTTTTCGAATATTCAACTCTTTCTTCTTGTTATCTCTGACAGATATGTACGATAAATGTGCTTCAAATTCACTGGGAATAACTAATGAATACTTGTTAAATTTCTTGCCGGCATCTTCAGCGGCCGTAATTTTAAGAGCCTCTTTAGACAACTGAGTCGATAAGTCCAACACGCGGTCAACACTTTTGTTTATAAGCTCGGGTGTGATCTCTTTAATGCTTACAAGCAATATAATTATACACAAATGCCAGGTCATGGGCTTAAAAAATTTTAGCACCAATTTTGCCATTTCTATAGACACAAGACACGTAAGAATATTTTATCTCAAGCGGTTGCAATAAAGAATTATTTGTTGCGGCATTTGGGACGTGACGGAATAAAACAACCGCAATTGTGGTTTTGGCGTTGCCAACACTACTGCTGTAACATAGTGTCTACCAAGGATAATCAATTACCAGGTGGCAGCGTAGGCGAATGCAGTATTTTTTGCTGGTATACACGACTTTCAAACTCCATATATTAAATATACACACACAGATAAATAAATAAATAAATATATATATATATATGTACATTAAATATACACACACAGATAAATAAATAACAGCATTCAAACAGCTTGGCATTAATTCAACTAAACTTTTACATATTTCGGGTGAAATATTGTACCACTCAGCCTATAAAGATTTGATTCGTATTTTGAAAAATCTTATCTTTAAGTTTTCTAGACACTTCTTCCCACACATGTTCAATTATGTTTAAGTCAGGTGATTAAGCGCGTGTTTTGAGAACTTTAGGGCAAATATAAATGAGCCACATCTTTGCAATCATAAAGGTGTGCTTCGGATCATTATCCTGATAGAAAGCGAAATTATTTAGTATTCCCAAACGTTCGGCGTATTGCTTAATATTATTTTGAAGGACGTTGAGATACTGAAATTTATCCATATTCCCTTCTATAAAATCAATATTTCCAACTTGAAACATACCCCCTTATAATCACCGATCCGCCACCATGCTTCACAGTAGCTTTTGTATTTTCGCAGTCAAATTCTGTGTTGGGTTTTCGCCAAACGTAGAATTTTTCATCCGAACCATTTCAATTAAATTTACTCTCATCAGTATATAATACCTTTAAAAACAGTTTTAGAATAATTAACTGGTATTCTTACTTTATTTTACCGTTTCGCAGAACTCCATGTCTTTAGCTATATAGTTTGTACCAAATTTTCGCGAGATTCTTCTATGGTAATATTTTTTTCTTAGTATTTTCTTCCAATAAGTTGTTAATTTTAACAGCCGTAACAAACGGATTTTTTTAACTTCTCTTATAATGATACGTTTCTCGCGATCGCTTAACTTTTTTCCTTGGCCTAGCCGACTTTTATTTGCAATAGAATCGTCATCTTTTTATATCTGCTCTATACACTATATCTCCAATTTCCCTATAAGTTTTTCCCGCTTCGTTCAATTTAATTATAAATTGCTGTTCTTCTAAGCTTGTCTGTTTTCCGGACGGTGCGATTATGCAGAAAAAAAGTTTATCAGTCGCAATCATGTAGACAACTAAACAATGATTGTTTGATTTTAATTCTTTACATGTGACATAACGGGAACCTGCCTGATTTTAGAGTGTGGATGAACTGTCAATAAATATTAGAAAAGATAGTAGTTTCTTCATGTTTCATTCGGTGTCTATAAATAAAATATGTTAGAATGAGGTGTTTCGGTGCCTATATATTGTATGGTTGGCGTGGTGTAAGAAAGAAAACTATTTTACATTAATATATCAATTGATTTTTTACGTGAATGTGTAACTGTGGCGTTAAATTTTTTTTGTTATGTGGCAGCACCAAAAAAAAAAAAAAGTAAAACAATCGCATAACACAACATAAACACAAATAAAACCCATAAAACTGAAGAATTTTTATGTAAATTTATATTTTTACTTTGCTTTGAATACTTTTAATAATTTAACTCTATAATAATATTTGAAGATAAGCTCAAAAACAAAAGACAATGTTAGAATTTCCTTTATTACCGGGAGACAAATATGACGGACGTTGTGCTGAAATATACATAACGGTAAAACAATTTTTGATCTACCACTGTTCAGTTTGTGAAGAAATCTATGCAACATTCAATGAACTGTTAAGCCACATAACCAAAGATCATTTTAAGAAAGCCAAAGAATATAGTGAAATGGAAATTAGAAGTGAAGAAACTGTTATTGCACAAGAAAACCAGTTAGCAGTGACGAAGTCATTTATGAAGACCAAAAATAGTAATGAAGATTTAAATGATAGTTTAGCTGTTAATAGTAAAAGGGAGGAGAGGGAACAGGATGAATTTGTAAAGGAATACCTCCAAGAAAATAAAGATGACACCACTAAATTAAAAATGCCATTAGGAATAGAGGTATGCAAAAGCATTTTTAAATTAAAATTTATGGATTGTGTAGGCTATTTCAAATTATAATAAATGTTTTCCTCAGCATAAAGAAACGCGGAATATAACAGGCGTACTGAAATTCCCTATAATTGGAAGAACAAAAATTAATTCTAGTGAAGAACGGAAATACATATGTGATATATGTGGTTTTGCCTTTAAGGATAATTATAATTTACGTGTGCATCATTTAAGGCATGCGAATCAAAAAAAGTATTCCTGTTCCATATGTCCGAAAAGGTTTTTTACTAAAATTGATCTACGTTTACATGAATATCGTCATAAAGAAGACAGACCGTTTTTATTTAATCACTGTGGCATGGGCTTTCTCAGCTCGGGATCTCTTACACTGCATGTAAGGAAACATTATAGTCTACGTCGTTCTTTCAAATATGAGCAATGTAATAAGGCATCTAATTTCTATAAAGATCAACAGTCCGTTTATTTGGAGGATCGTTATTTTCAATGTAACGAATGTCTGTTAACTTTTAAGTGCAAAAAGACTTTAAATAATAATCATATGAAATTGCATGAAAATAAGCGTAAATATCGTTGTGAAAACTGTGATTTAGACTTAAGTGATGCGATTACTTTAAATAGTTATCAAAAGAAGAACTGCTCTTTTATCAAAAATTCTGCTAAGGAAATTATGATAGATACCCATACTATGCAGGATAACAATAAGGAGGAAGATATTTCTACAAATGCTAATTTAAGTGAAGGGGCAATCAAAGTACAAAGTCGTGATGAGTATGAACTAGTGCAAACATTAACAGATTTAGAGCGTAATAAAACTATTTGAATATTTTTTATAAAACCTAACAAGTATTTTGTTATAAAAATGTAATATATACATATTTTGAGTCAATAAATATATTTTTTTAATTCATTTATTTAAAATAGAAGAGCACAAATTGTATTTTTTATATTTTACGCATATTTTAAATTTTTTAATCAAACACCTTTCCACATAACACACAAACTAAAAGTTGTTTTTGGAAAGATTTTATGTAGAAAAATAAAAATTTATAATTTTTATAAAATAAAATTATTAAATACATTAATTATTAATTTTTAAAACACTTCTTTTCCCGTCTAAGAATTAGTAGCTCTTGTTTAATCTTTTCCTAAATAATTATTAGTCGAGCTGTTTTAGTATTATAATATAATAGTTATTAATCCTGCTTAGGTTCACCTATATATTTTAATTAAGAAATTTATTTAAAAACAAAAATTATTTTTACAAATTGTGTTAATAAAAAAAATACTTATTTGGCACTAGCAGAATGTAATGGCTCAGAATTGTTCGCGTGTGTCTACAACTAATTAAGGTAGTTTATTGAACTCCTTTAATGCTTGTTGTATACTTCAGTCATTTGCTAACTATCTTTATAGTATGTTTCCACGGCAAAACGAAGCACTTGCTTCGCTCTTCGAATCATGATTGCGAAGCACGCTGTTTACACGACACATGCTACATGCTTGGATTGGAAGTCTGCACAAAAACTGAAATAACTTTCAAATAATTTGTTCAAAAATTTAATTTTTTTTTTTAATTTTGCTTGTTTGCAATTTATTACATTTATAATTTTAATGAAATTAATTGTTTTTTATATTACACATATCCACACACCACTTTAAACATTGTTTTTCTCTTTTTGTTTACATTTTATACAGCTAGTTCAGATAAACTTGAGATAAAAATTAGAGAAGACATACATTTTTCATGCTTCGTAAGTAGATTCAATATGAATCCACCAGCTTCGCTCTCATAATTTTGTATGGCGAAGCAAGTAGATTCGCTCATGATTGGAGTGTGAAGCAAGAATAGAGAGCGAAGCAGGGGGGTTATTATGTAATTCGATTCGAATCGAAAAATATACGAATTCGGAAAAATTGCATTAGACAGTACGATTATCGGAAATTTCTTTTCGAACTTTCGTAAAAAATTATTTGCTTACGCGATTTTTTTTACCCCCTTTCGTATTAAAAAAATCCCTTTCGAAACTGCAACTATGTAGTAACTATGTAGTACGAAAACAAGTGTCAAATTTGTTTCTAACGCATTTATTCATTCGAATGCCATTTTCATTGCGGAAATATAAAGAAATAATAATGTAAGTATAAAAGTATATTACTAAGTAAATAAATAAATAAATAAAAATTCTGTTTCGGTTTGTGCAAGGGATACGCCAAAAAAAAGTGTTTACACAAAGCCTAGACAATATGAAATATTGGTAGAATTTATGACGCGGCATTCTGATTTAGCAAAAGGCCATTTAAACGCTTCAAACGCGAGAAGTAAGTCAAGGGAATTGTGGCAAAAACTAGCTCAAGATTTAAATGCTGCAGGCCCACCTACACATGAAATAGAAAAGTGGAAAAAAGTATGTAATTGAAAAATTTGAAGTGTTTACATCTCAATATGTACAAAAATTTTTATGTTTAAAATCGCAGGTATGGGCGGATTACAAACAGCATATTAAAGTGAAGTCCCGTCGCAATAAAAATAGCCTTTCAGGAACTGGAGGAGGGCCAAGCAATTACTGTTCATTAACAGCGCTGGAGCAACAAACTGCTGAATTGCTTTCAATCGATGAATATGTTGAAGGAATTAATGGTGCATCAAGGTTTGGGGCATACACAAATATTAAAACGTCTACGCACAATACAGAAAATAATATTGAGGATAACTATATAATTCAAGAAAGTATTGAAATATCTTGCAATGACAGTATGGCAAATTCTAATGAACAAAGCTCAAAAGATTTAAATGTCACTACTCCACGTAAACGTACCTGTAGCAATTCTTCAAGCAAGGACATGCTATTACAAAAGCAAGTTGAAAACCAAATTAAGTATCAAGAAAGTTCAATACAACTGTTGAATAAATTAGAGGAAAATCAAAGAAGTTGCCTAATAGAGATGAAGGAAATTAATAAGAACCTTTCAACCAACAACAAATATTTAAAACGTAAAAGCGATTTGAATGAACGCATTTACAAGTTAAAAAGAGAAAAGTTTGAATTTTTGAAGAAAAATGAAATAGAAAAAACGAAGCGTAAAGTTGCACAACTGGAGCTCAAGCAAAAAATGTTTGAATTAGAGTGCAAAAAATACGGTCATAATTAAATACTTTTACTAAAATTTTTACTTAGCTTTAGAATATTTTTTTATTAGGTAGATAGATAAATGCTAATCTCAATGAATTACAAGTTTTTGATACGATACACTTCTTATTTGTTAATGAAATAAAAAAATGATTTTTTTTAATTTTTGTATTTATTAATTTCTTATTATATTATCCCTTATTTCATTTCTTATACGTTTTGCTATATTAAAAAAATTACTTTCCAAATTACTTTCAGTGCTACTGCTAACAGAAGATGTAATAGTACTATTCTCAATTTGCAAACTTTCACTCTCTACATTATACAATAAACAAATATTATGTAATAAACAGCAGACGTTAAGAATTTGAACTGCTTTTTCTGGGGAGTAATGTAGTTCTCTTGCTGATAAAAGACAACGGAAACGCGCTTTTAGAATACCAAATGTCCTTTCTATGATGGACCTTCCTTTGGAATGTTGATCATTGAAAAATGATTCAGGAGAATTTTCAGATGCATTTCTGTAAGGCGTCAAAATCCATGGTTCCAACGGATAACCTGAATCGCCTGAAAAAAGTTAATTACTTGTTTATAAAAGTTAAACAAAATAATATGCGAATTTTACCAATTATTCTGGTTCCAGTATCTCCAAGTTGAAAGTTTTCTTTTAAATTTTGCCTCTCTTCAGATAAATTCCAGATATGAGAGTCATGACAAGCTCCTCCAAAACGTCCATTTATAGCTCTTATATACATTTCATGATCACAAATCTTAAGAAAGTATAGAAATAATATAAATAATTAGGCATATACGTACACATGCATAGGCATTTAACTTACCGCCATAGCGTTTATACTATGTTTAAGTTTTCTGTTGAAATATAAATGTTCATTGTTTCTTGGTCTTATTATTTGAATGTGAGTTCCATCTATTGCACCTATTATTCCCGGTATTGCACATTTATTATAAAAAAATCTTTTTGCTTCCATTTTTTTCTCTTCGGTCATTTCTAAAACAATATGCTTGGGACAAAGATTTTTTTCAATTACTTCACATACTTCCGATAGACAAACGGAAATATACGATTGAGACATTCCTAATAAACGATCTTGGCCGATTTGGTGCTGGTAACCACCTTGTGCCAGACACTTTAACGTCGCTGCCAATTTCAGCATTGGAGGCACGGCGCTAGATCTTTGAGGTGCTTTTAAGTCGTGGTTTATAGAATTAAGTACATACATGAATGCGCCTTTGTTAAGACGAAAATTCTTTATGAAACTAAAAGTAGTTTTGTACATGATATGATATTTTATTACTTATTTCAAATAAATTTCTTACGAGTATTCAGTGAGATTCATAATATTTGATGTATCTCTTATTAATTTTCTTTGTATTCTTTCTGAAGTTATGTTAGTTTCTTCATCACTTTCCCATAACGAAACACAATCCATTTGTTAACTTTTATATCCTTGAATAAATATAGCACAAATTTATTGGAATTTTATTTAGATATTTTCAAAGCAATTTTGACGTTTAAAAAGAGAAAAGCAGAGTACAGCCAAGTTTCTGACATTCTGAACATTGGCATTACTAGGTTTTACCCTTAAATATTTAAATGCAACTGTGTAACCCTTTCGAACGTACTATATAATACAATTTTGTTTTCGAATCGGAAATTCTTTTCGAATACCTTTTCGATTCGAATCGAATTACATAATAACCCCCCAGGTGCCGTGGAAACATACTATTAAGACCGTCGTCTCTTGCTGTTTATTTATGTTTGCCTTGAGGGATTATAGCTAATGTTTTGCCTGATTTGCTTTTATTTACTGAAAGCCTTCCGTATTTGGTAGTCGAATCGTGTTATTATGGATCCCTGCGCACACTGGCATTGCTGGCAATGAGGTCACGGATAGGACGGCAATATGGAAACAACAGAACCCCGCAACAAGAAGTACCAAGTATAGCAAAAATCTTACGCGTTCGCAGTGTGTTATGTTAGGCCGTTCAAGGGTTGCAAATAATTTTTCATTAGAAAGATTTGCTACAATAGGACGGATTAGGGTGTATGCAGGTTTTTAATGATAATCTAACTGTTTAACATATCCTTGCATTCTTAGTTTTAGGAATTGGTTTACTATTAAATGATATTATCGGCTGCACCACTCACAAAAATATGAAACAGAAGGCAAATTACGGCATTCGATATCGAACGAAATTTCCATTTAAATTCATTATTAGCCACTATCCATTTTTCTATTAGTTTTTAATATAAAATTTTAAAGATTTTTAAATTTACACCAATTTTGTCTTAATTTTTCCTGCGTATATGGTCTAGCTACTCGGCGCCATTACAGTATACTTTGTAAATTTAGCTTTTAGATAATAATTAAAATAAATAAATATACACATTTATCTTAGAGCACTGTTTTCGTTGTAAGAAAAAATTTTAAAATTCTATTTAACAACAAAATTTCTGCACAACAAAATTTTACTTTTCCATTATTGAATATAAAAAATATTTAGTAGTCGATACTCATTGACTTGCCAACACTACAAGCTAACTTTCAACTAAATTTTATATGGCAGCTTCGTATTAAAAATAACGGTCTTAAAACTTAACGTTCTACTAAAAAAAAGCTGCCAGATCTTATTTGTCACAACAAATGGCAGCATCTTTTTAAGATATGTATACAAAGTAATTTTGTTTTTTTTTATAATACATTTTTCATGAAATCCTGGTGTTTTCTTGTTAAGTATTGATTTGTGATTGCGAAATTTTTCATCAGCATCGAAAGAATTAAAAAAAAGGTTAAAAATGACAGAAATTCAATTAAATATGAATGCTAATGATAAAATGGCCAGTTTAATTAAAGAAGCGGAAAACTTAAAGGCTAAGCTAGAAGAAGAACGTCAAAAACTTAATGATGTTAGTTTATCTTCAATAGCTGAACGTTTGGAGCCGATTTCATATGTCAATATAAAGCCCCGTAAGGTACTGAAGGGACATCAGGCCAAGGTCTTATGCACTGATTGGAGTCCGGATAAACGTCATATAATCTCATCATCACAAGATGGTAGATTAATTATATGGGATGCGTTCACCACCAATAAGGAGCATGCCTTAACTATGCCAACTACTTGGATAATGGCTTGTGCTTATGCACCTTCTGGTAATTATGTGGCGTGTGGAGGCTTAGATAATAAAGTTACAGTCTATCCTGTAACGTCAGATGAGGAAATGGCGGCTAAAAAACGCACTGTAGGTACTCACACCTCATACATGTCCTGCTGTATTTACCCTAATTCAGATCAACAAATATTGACGGGCAGTGGAGATTCTACCTGTGCTTTGTGGGATGTAGAGTCGGGACAACTATTACAAAGTTTCCATGGCCATTCTGGTGATGTTATGGCTATTGATTTGGCCCCTAACGAAACCGGTAATACTTTCGTTTCAGGCAGTTGTGATCGCATGGCATTTATATGGGACATGCGTTCTGGCCAGGTAGTACAGTCTTTTGAGGGTCATCAATCGGACGTAAACAGTGTTAAATTTCATCCCAGTGGCGATGCCATCGCTACTGGTTCAGATGATAGCAGTTGTCGGTTGTTTGATATGCGAGCTGACCGTGAGGTTGCAGTTTTTTCCAAGGAGAGCATAATTTTTGGTGTCAATTCCGTTGATTTTTCTGTGAGCGGCCGTTTATTATTTGCCGGTTACAATGATTATACTGTTAATTTATGGGACACTCTAAAGTCAGAACGCATTTGTTTGTTGTACGGTCATGAAAACAAGGTTTCTTGTGTACAGGTATCACCAGATGGTACCGCTTTATCAACCGGCAGCTGGGATTATACAATACGTGTGTGGGCTTAATTTGATAAGAGTAATTAAAGTAAAGATTATGAATTAAATTTAAAAAAATACTTGTTCAAAATTGAAATCATAATTTTGTGCATCAATGTTGTTAATATGTATGAATGTACCTATGTACCTATATTGTAGTTTGTTTCAAATTGTTTTATTTAAAAAATAAATGTTTAATGCAGAATAGTATGTTAAAAAAATTATCTGACAATCAGAAAGTTGTTTTAAACCTAAGATGATTTATTAATAGTTACAACTGTTTCTTCTGAAGCCAATAAACCACAATCCTGTTTATGTTTACGCATATGAGCTGACAAGCCCGCCGCTTGTGAATATGCACTATTGCAAATTTTACAAACATATTTCTTAACTCCCGTATGAAGATGGCGATGATGATATAAGGACTTACTACTGGCAAACGCCTTACCGCAAACTGTGCATACATGAGAACGTTCAGTGGCATGAACGGATTGATGATCCTGTAAAAAACGTTTAGATGCAAAGCGACGATCACACTGCTTACAAGCATATGGTTTCTCGCCGGTATGAGTCCGTATATGAACAATTAAAAACTCTTTACTGCGTTGACGTGAACCACATATTTCACAAACGTACGCTGGTTGAGCAAAATGGCTGCGTTTGTGGGCACTGAGACGGCGGTTATTAGGAAAAGTTTTGCCACAATTTTCATAGTCACATAGAAAATTTCTCGTTTCTATATGACTTTCGCAATGATAACGAAGAGCTTCATATTTGTCAAAAACTTTATGACAAATATTACAAGTGTAACCGGTATGAGAGCGTTGGTGTAGAGTTAAGTAACGTTTTTCCACAAAGGATTTGTTACATTTATCACATTTAATGGTTTTCGGCTCATGTCGTTGTCGTATATGAAACCGTAAATAAAATTTTGTAGTAAACCTTCGTTTGCATTCAATACATTCAAAATGTTTAACCTTGCTGGGTTCTAAAGTTTTATTTGGAGCCTTAAGAATAAAAACAAAGGCAGTTTAATATTTACCTGTTAAGTACCAATTTACATTTTTATATACCTTTTTCAATATCACTAAAGGTTCTGACATATCTTCTGAATCACTGTTCCCGTCAGAACCAATCGTCTCTTCCACTTCACTTTCATCTCGTTTTTCAAAATCTATACTTGTTGTCTGGCCGATACTTGCATCGAATTTCGCGTTATCTTCGGTTTCTAAGCTCTCTTCCTCCAAATCACTATTCTTTCGTGGTTTATCGTTACAATCACGACATAATTCCAGCCAATGTGTCAACCGAAAATGTTTCATAAATTCACTGTAGTCAAATATTTTTATATCACATAATTTGCAGATTATGATAAAAGTCGTTTCAGTTTGACAAATTATTTCACCACATGTTTTATTAGAGCAATTTGGGTAAAATGTGGATAATAAAGAAGTTTTAAGCATATTTAAAAAAATAAAAGAATGTAAACAAATTTAATTTGATTTGTTTACACCAGTTGAAGTGCTGCCAGATTTTTAATTGGTCTCAAATACAGCTGTCTCAGCATAAATTTAAATGTGTTTTTTTTTCTAGATTATAATAAAAAAATTAAGTAAAAAACTTCAAACCTTCCTTAATACTGCTATTGTTTCCATATTAAAATAACCGTTTTCACAGCCATTAGCATTTTTGTAAAAACCATTTCCTCTTCACTCATTGAAATAACAGATAACAATTAAAGGAAGGTACATTTATTTTACTAGGTAGTGTCGTCCCCCCAGCTGGCTTGTAGTTGGACATGTCAAAAGTTGTTTATATCACAGATGAATAACCAGATCCGAAACGAAAAATTCAGTGTGGCCAGATTCCAGCTTTCGTTAGAGAGGGATAGTAACAGTTCTTGCTTTTTTAATATTACTACCTCTTTCTGATTATAGCTGGAATTTGACATTTTATTTATTTACAAAAATTGTCAAGATTCTGTGGTCAAGATATTGTGAGTTTGTTTAAAGTGTTATAATTTATCAATAATTAAAGTGATTAAATCATTTTAATGTTGATAATAAATCTAAAATTAAAGTTATTAATTTTATTTGAATATTTTTGTGTGTGTTTTTTTTTGTCTCAAAATCATAGAAAATAAGGGTTGAAAAATCAACCACAACAACAAAGCAAAAAATCTAACAAAAGATGTAAGTTTAACAAAGATGTTTTTAATGTAAATTACATTTTAATGAAATTATCTGGTTTCTTTCAGGAGTCGCCGCTGCATAATAGGTTGTGCCGAAGGAGAGAAGCTGCACCAGTTCCCGAAAAATCCGGCCAAGTAAGTTTGTATATAAGTTTCATTAGTGACATGCTTGCGGCAGGTTTTGTACATTAGAAGAACTGTGTTCCTTTTCAATGTACAAAATCTTATTTAGTTTAGTTTTATTCCTAGATAATTGGAATTGTATGTTTGATGAGATTTTATCTTACCAAACATATACATACTACAGTGTTTCTCCCAATCAGAAAAATTTAAGGAATTTAAAAAAAAAAGTGCGTGTGTTAATAAGTGTTTTAAACAGATAAGAAAACAAGTGCAAAATGACTAAAAAAGATTTAACAAAATAGTGAAAGTATAAATTTAATTGAAAATACAGAAAGAATATTAATTGTTGAACAAGAATATGAAAGCTCCAATATAATTCAACAAGCAGAATTAGTGCAGCAAATTCAGTAGTCTAAAAGAGAAATAAGATCGTACTCTTCCAGTCTTCAAATATTTATTGTTTTTAATTACTGAAAACTGGAAGTAGATCGATGAAATTATGTTTATTAAAATAAAGGTATATTAAAATTTTCTTTTTTATATTTTAACGCAGATTGTAGCGATGCATTGCTAACTGCCCTGAGATGGAAATCAATAATTGCTGAAATAATTTTAAAACTGCTGAAATAAAACATAAAATTTTGCTTATTATAAATTGTTTCTTTTTTTATTTACTTAAATAAAAACCGTAAAAGTTATCATTAAAGCTAAAAAATATTATAACAAAAATTGTATGTTTTTTCATTATATAAGATTTTTGAAATACAAAAGTAAGTATTATTATTATTGATTAAAACTTTCACTTTTATTCACATCTTTGGAATCTGTAAATTTAGTAGCTAAAGCACATGTATAAGTTGTCGGAGAAAGTATGGTTTGAAATTGATTTCTCACAAAAAATTGTTGTATTTTGGATCAATTTTAATAGAACCCATTTCTGGCTTTTGATAGTCTAATTTAATACGAAACATTTAGACGGTGGAATAAAGGCCAACAGCAGATTGTTTTGAACTTTTGATTTTTTAGATGACTTCACAGTGGGTGTAACGGTCGCCATCGGTTTTATATTGGCATTGTTCTAGATTTTCTTGGCCGTTTTTGCTTTAGGTTCTGGAATTCATATACCTTAAAAAATAAAAAAAACACAAATATTAGTTTTGCTGCAGTAACCTAGAATATTATAACTAACTTACCTTCTGGCGTAACTTTTTTCTTTGCTAGTGGGGCCAACATCAGCAATGTAACGTTTCACTTTTATTTTCCGTCCACTTCGACTAACAGGTTCTGTTAGATCTGTACCAAGTGGGACAGACGAGACGACATCTGTTTTTATCTTTCCCCAATAGCTTCGTTAACCTTTTTAACACTTTCTTTCTTTATATCCATTACCTGTGGTTCGTAAACCGTAGTATTATTGATGACACTTTCATCCACAGTACTTTCCAAAGGTTCTTCAGCTTGAGAAATATCTATACCTTCAGACGCTACATTTGGCAAATCAATAGGCGCTGAATCTTCGCCATTGGCTGCAGCATCTATTTGATCAATGGCCTCTCGAAAATTATTCTGTTTCATATTTTTGTCTGTGGCGAATTTTTTTTTGTTTTCAACAGAAAGAGGTCTTCCACATTAATATTGGCAGTCTCACCGGTTCCATAGAAATATACATTATATTTTTTGTTGCTATACTTTGGCAAAAACCAAATCCTAAAATACAATAAATTTGGCATAAAAACGTTTAATGGCCAATTTTTTACTTACCAATAAAACCACGCAAGCGGTTTTGACTTTAGTTTGCGGAGCCTCCAATGGAATTGTAGTACAACCTGAAATTATAAGGGAAAACATTATTTTTTTTAGTTGTTCTTATACACTGTAATATTATAAAAACATTTTATAATTTTTTTATAAATTTCCTTTACTGATATTTATACTTTTTTTTAATTTTTCCTAAAAAACTAAATTTTTACCACAATTTTGTTATAAATTTTTTGTTTGATTAAATAAAAACATACGTTTGCAATAGGTATGTGTAGCGGTTTCTTCCAACTCATTGCTTTCAGCGTTTTTGAATATTTTTTTATTCACTTAAACAAAAGCTGGAAGAAAATATGATAACACACTTTTTTAAACGTCACTAGTGAGTAATCTGCCCAGCAAGAAATACTTGACAGAAACTAATACTAACGCAATTTGTGCACTAACACATTTGCAACAATTTTATATTGAACAGCGTTGCCGTTGTAGCGTTTTTGGTACTGAATTGGGATGATTTTTTTTTTTTTTAATAGACTAAATTTTATTTTTCGCTTGAGTTTATAGATAATAATGCAGCAAACTATTAAATACAGCTTACAAAATGTTTTTCAATTACAATTGTGCCAAAGGTCAAACAAAATTTTTATTAAATTTGTTGCAAAAAGTTAGCCGGTTTTAAGGAATTTTTGTAATTTTTGAAAGAAAAAATAAGGAAGAGAAATTTCTTATCAGTTGCAACATTGTTTGCCCCAAACAAACAAATCATATGCAAAAGTGAAACAACTAATATATGTTTTATTTCGTGACGCTAAGAAAATTGCGCATTTATCAAATAGTTATAAAAGTGATATGTTGAATTATTTAAAGCAAATTTTAAAAAAAAATTATTAAAAAGCAAAGAAAAGAAAATATATATAATAGTTCAATGTGGAATTAGAAAGGAAGTTGCATTTGGGATTGCAAGCAGTTGAAGTGCAGAGATTGTGTGCAATGAACCTGACACTGACAGGCATGTTGCGGGTATTTAAAACCGCCACAGCCTTTAAAGAGTTAGATCCGAGTTGGAAGAACCAAAAGTGATCGAAAATACAAAGGTTATTTATAACGTTTCAAAAATTGTAATGGTTTAAAATATTTTTCAATTTAAGGCATTCCTTCCCTTTCAAGATTAGATCCAGGATCAGAAAGAAATCTAAACCCGGCTTAGAAAACTTCAGGAAAATATGTGAGTATAAAATTATAATTAATTTTAAATTTTAAGAAGTTTTGCAATTCGTATTGCCTAAAAGTTTTGATGGAGTGCAAGGTGGTCATCAAAAAGGTTGAGAAATCTGTCTGTCGGCTGGCTGGGGAGACTTACAACTCAAAACTTGATGAAGTCGTCAGCATTCTCCATTTGCAGAACCTTCTAGCGGTGGAAGAGTTGGAGAGAAAGTTGGAGGAGTCGAAAGGTTTCACTGAAGCAATGGTAAAGAGCTTAAGTTCATGCTTAAAGTATTTTAATAATCTTACATTTTTTATTTTTTTTTAAGACATCACATTTACATATGATTAAGGGGACATCGCAGGATGTTAGAACTGTGATGCGCTCAATTTTTACTACTAGAAAAACATAATTGGGATGGAAGGTGGGATAAGCAAGCCCTCTGAAGGCTCTCTTTGGTCAATAACTTCCTGCGAGGTATGTACTACAGATTAGTCAAACAAAAAGATATTTGTTAATTGCGTATTAAATTATTTATAAATAAATGCATATCTTCTTTTACTTTAAGGTGTTTTCCAACAGCAAGGAGCGTTTGATTTTGAAAAAAGTGTGAAGAAGTCAGTACCACAGACTGCAACAAAAAAAAAAAAAATATTTAAAGAGATAAGAACTAATTATTTTATTATAAATAAAGTAATTTTTTATACTGTAAAATATTATTTAGATATTAAAAAAGAAACATGTATTATTTAGAAAATATTAAATTTTGTTTTATTAAAAAAAGTTCGATTTTTCAAATGAGGGTATATCCATCAATCGTGACGGGTATATCCATCAAGTGTGATAAGTACTTCTGTCAACACTACATAGGAAACTGCAGTAGTGTGAGCAGTGCAGATATATGTATTTCATAATGGAAAAATTCATTAGTTAGAGGGAGATGCAAAATCACATGTACACAAAAGTTTCCATCAAGTTTTTCATTTTTCCTTTAAGAATGTGATAGAAACTTTGTTCTACGCGATGATGGATATTTCCATCATCAGTGATTGTCATTTGATGGATCAAATGATGGTCACTGTTCTTGTAGGGTGGTTATTCATCTGTGGTTTATATTTTACATTTTTTGTTTACGAATTTAAAAAAACACTAACAACAAGCATATGTAGAACAAAGAAAGCGTTTGTTTTTAGAGCAATTCTCTTTTAATTTCTATTTTTGGCATTTCCACTCACAAAGCAACAATAAAATGCCATGTTGTTTTACAAATGTTGTATTTATTGTAGAGCCGCTATTACCTAGTAAAATAAATGTACCTTGAATTAAAACCTTCTTCGTTGTACTTTGTTGTAATACTGTTGCGGGTGATGCACATACTGAATACCTGCATACATATATGAAAATAGAGTAAAATGTAACTTATCAGTCAGGCAAAATAAAAATTCTTACCTGGTGGTAAATTTATTGGAATGGATGCCTTTTCAATAAGAATCTTTTACCTTGTTACTTGGAGTGATTGCTGTTCCCTTGGATTGGATCGTTTTCATTGTGGCTATTGATTTATGTAGTACTATTGTTTTGGTTCTTGTTGATGCTAGTTCTATGTATTTGTATTTAGATGTTTATATTATTATTTATTACGTGTTTAGTAGTAATGTGGTAGCTGTAGTTTTTTATTTAGAGATAAATCTTTAAAATTTAATATATCTGCCTGCTGGCGTGGTGTTTGGCTTATGTGTGATTTATGTGTGTTCAACTCGTTTGTTTTGGGTTGTAATAGAATGTTTTTGATAGTAGAGTTGCCATTCATAAAACAGGGTTGTTATACTTATTGTGCAGACGGAAGTCGGGCATAAAAGTATGCAGCCTAGAGAATAATAGTAACAAAACATTAAAGGAATATTAGCAACATCATATATTAAACACAACAAAGCAATATGAATAGTGGTTATGTTGCTAAATATTTAGGAGAAAGAGAACTTTTTTGTAGTTTTTTTTGTTTTTTATAGTAAAAGGAAAGTATGGAAAAGGTTACTTAATGTAGACAGAAATTTTAGAAGATCATTAAATGGCGAACTAGTGATCAATAAAGTGTGTAAAGTAAAGTGCAAAGTTTTTTTATTATTATTTTAAAAAAAAGTGGCAGACATTTTTACCTAATTGGTGAAATATTTAAAATTATAAAGGATATTTGATAAAAGTAAAGGTATTTATTTGAAATAAACTTATTTATTGTTAGCATGTTATTTATTAGTTGGCATAATTTATTAGAGTGCGCGAAACAAAATTTACAAAGTAATAGACTGTGGCAAAGTAGAAGGATTGTGGCGGCCATAGTGGCTCTAGCAGATGTATATTGGATCCTGGTGTTAAGAAAGGATTTATCGAGTCATATAAGAACAAAATTTACAAGAAAAGAACTTACTAGAAGGTATCCGAATCTTATTTACTGCTGGTAGCCATTTTTTTTTTAGTTGACCAAGCGCCAAGTTTGATGATGGCCTTGGCCATCTTGAACTTCAGTCGGCCATTTCTGTGCTTTTTCGTTTATATTGAAGAGGCTGAAAATAAACTTAAATAGTAAAAGATAATTTATATTATTAGCAAAAGTAGATAATTAGAAATAAGATTTTATGATTTTAATTTATAATATTTTTTTGGTTTAGCGTTAAAAAAAAATAGTTTAATTTTATATTTGTTGGTAAAAAGGTCTAGTGTTTATTTAATAATATTTCCCTGAGTGCCTAAATCTAAAATAATTTGAAAATTTAAATCAATTATATCAATAATTCTGTTGTGAATGTTAACGGAAGGAAATTAGTTAATAAGTTTGAGTTACTTCCTTTTTTTTTTTTTTTTTTTGTTGGCAATCCTCCTAAAAGAGCTCATTTAGGTAGGGAAAAATAGTAGCGATTAGTTACATTTCATCTCCTTGTTGATTTTTTTTTCATTCCGGCAAAACCCAGCGAACAGAATTTATTGAATTTGGCATTGTTTTTTTTATCTCTTCGTTATTACGAATCTTTGTTTTTGAACCCATACTTATTTTCTATTTAGGCATAATTTTTGTTTCAAACACTTGTGTTTAATATTTGTTAATTTTATTAATTCTATTTTATTACCATTTTTTTTAAACTATTATTATTATTTAAACATTTAATTTGTATTAGTTTTGTATTAGATTTAAGTTTTTATTGTTTAATAAATATGTAATTTTAATATATTATAGGAAAACAAATATGAATTTGTGGTAAACGTTTTAAGATTCGGTTGGATGTGTAGGTAAGTGTGGTTTGTTAGTGTGTGTGGAATTTGGGGAACACAAGAGCAAATTTTTATGAGGAGTTTTTTTTGTGTTCCAGGTAGGGTGGGCGAGTGGAGAGTGAAACACCTGGTTCTCCCTCAAAAATGTTTCTACGGATTTGTAAGTTTTCTTTTGTTTGTTTCTCTGTTTTGTTTTTTTTTATTTTATTGGTTCTTGTCTCTGTCCTGCAGTAGGGTTGGAACCTTCCCTGGATGTGCGAGTTTAGTTAGCCGGTGACAAAACTGCAGCGACGTCAGAGGCACGTAACAATATGGCGCCCAAGCGAATAATAACATAGGGTATATAGGTCAGCTAGATATACCCACACAATAAAACACTAGCGTTTCATAGCCAAAATGATGATTGTTTGGAGTTGAAGGTATCATGGTTTTCGGGATCAGCTAAACTGTAGAATTACAATCTATGGTCCACAAATCCTACCATGGCTACGGGATCTGTTGTGCGATCCTCAAACTCCTTGACATATTCAACGCCAAACAGCATCAATATATTGCAAAAGGTATTTTAACGTATAGCGTGGGATTTTAAAGAAGAAAATTACATCCCATTGAAAATGTTAAAATATCTAATTTTTTTATCGATTAGAGTATAGATACAGATTAAAATTCTTGGTGCTAAATAGTAAGGTCAAAATAGCCGCTCTGAAAGTATTGACAGAGGCCTGAGGTGTTTTGGAGAATCTTTCTTAGCACCATGAATTTGACATAAAACAACCTACGACAGCCGCTCTGAGCAGAAATCAGAGGTCTGTAGTGCCGTGGGATGTTTAAGGTCTGAAAGTGGTGCCCTGAAGGGAAAAGGTTTACTGCAGCAGCCGCTCTGATAACTTTTTCAGGGGTCTGATGTGCGGCAGTTGCTTCCTTTTTTTTTTGGTATAATTACTTACAGACCAAGCACTATTTTTGAATATTAGTCTGACTTTAGAAGCACTTTCGAGGCCCGTATGTGGCACTCAAATATATTTCCACACACATCACCGCTAATCCTACATCGTACAACCGAACGAATTTAGAAATTGATTTTTAATTGTTTATATATTTATTTAGTCATATATTTCTGGATTTGGTAATTGTTTTGTAGTTATTTCGAATCGTGTGTTAGAAAGTAATTTGCATATTATTTATAATTTACATTAGTTTATTTTGCTCTACAAAATTTGTGTTGCAATTATTACATTTCTATGTTTAATTAAATTTTATTATAGTAGTACTTAAATTTCATTTGTAATATTCTAGTATTAAGTTTATTATTTTATCATTTTTTTTTAACACATTTTGTAGTTTGTAAAGGTAATTAATACTTATAATTATTTTCTATTTTTATATATTTAGGATTAATAGTATTTATTTTATGTATTATTTGTTTTTTTTTATTGTGAGTTATATTGCTAACTATTTATGTTATTAAGTTGTGTTTAAGCTAAATAGAATAGTTTGCTAATATACATATGTAGTGCATGCATTAAGTGTTAGTTTGATAGTTTTTAAAATCAGTTTTTAATTTTATATTGGTAGCTCTGTATTTATTAATAACAGATTATTTTGAGTATAATTTATATTTTATCGGGTCTATATCAACCTTGTATCAGTAAATTTTGGTATTAATGGCCGAAGCCGTTGATGTCCAAGATAAAGAAAATAGGAGGAGGTCTGAAAAGCTAAAAAGGCATAAGGAAAGAAATCTATCCTTTGATTTAAATCTGTCGTCGCCCCAGATAAAAGAAAAATACTTAAGAGATAATCAGTCTAGCAGAATGGCAACCCGACCACCGCAGATTCAGGACATGTCCGAAACAATTAATGCCCAGTCAACGAACAGAGGAGCTATTCCGAAAAATACTGGGAACCGAAACCCAAACCAACAGAATCATAACCAGAATAGTGACTTTGTATCCCCGGCTATTAGATCGATGGTAACTGAGAGTGTAGAAGATATGAAGATGAGAATAGATCAGTCCATAAATAATATTGTGAATGATAAAATGAGTAGGGAGTTAGGCAAGGTTCATGAAAGCATCGGCCAGTTGGCAGATGCTGTTAGAAACTTATCTCTGCGACAAGCACATCGCTCGAATGAAGGTAATAATTATCCAGCTAGTTATGAACCTAGGCGAGTTCATTTTGAACCAAGCAATAGGAATGAGATTTCACAGCCTGCTCAAAATGTAGGTCATGATAGTTGGAAGATAAGAGTCGACAAATTTGGGTTAGAATTCAGCGGGAATCATGGGGGAAGGGACCAATTGTCTGTTGAGGAGTTTGTGTTCAGGTTGGAACACATGCAGAGGCAATACCAGATACCATGGCAGGAAATCTTAAGAGACTTCCATTTACTAGTGACAGGAACAGTTAGGCAATGGTATTGGGCACTGCTTCAAACTACGGTCATAGGTGATTGGAATACTTTGCGTCTAGCTTTACTAAATAGGTACAAAACCGTTAGATCAAACTGGGAGAGGATGCATGAATTGGTAGAAAGGAAGCAAATGCCAGGAGAATCTATCGATGACTACTTCCATAGCCTGAATTTGCTTAGGGCAAGATTAGAAATGCCAGTTGCGGAAGGTGAAATGGTAAGGATTGCTAAACGTAACATTAAGGAGAGCATAGCTCGGATTGTGTACCCCATGGCTGTGTCCTCCGTTGAGCACCTACGTATGGAGTGCCTGGAAGCCGAAAGGACCTTTTCTCGAAAGGATTCACGTGGTATACCACCTCAACCGGTTAGACCGCAACGTTATGTCAGTGAAGCTGTTGTAAATGTGTTCGAAGAGGAAAATAATAACATATGTGCTGAAGTGGCAGAGGTAAATGCAGTGATGACGTGTTGGAATTGCCAGCAAAAAGGGCATGGCTTTAAGGAATGCATGTCTCTACAAAGAACAATATTTTGTTATAAATGTGGTAGAGCCAACACAATTACACCAAACTGTCCCAAATGTTCGCAGTCTCGGGAAAACTTGAGACGGAGCGTGACCTTACCGGGGGAGCCACGTTCCAGCGAGATTACCCCGAAGCAAGCACACAACAATTAAACGGAGAGCCGGATATTTCAAAAATTTACCATTATCTGCCAATAGCGATACGCGAACAAAATTATAATGTAGTAAGAGAGCGGATTTTTAATGATGCATTATGTGCCAAAAAAGATTCTGTAAAATCACCGCAAAAAGTGTCAGATCAAACAAACCAAATTTCTACAGCTATACAAACAACAACAACTACAAATTCAGACAAAATAAAAGAGGAAAGATCTGCTACAAAAAGGTTAAAATCAAGAATGCAAAAACGTAAATTCATACTAAAAATAAGAACCGATTTTATTAATAGAAAACGTCAGCGAAAATTATTAGCTGAGGCAGTAAACATTTATAAATATAAAACAGATCCCAGACCTTACGCCGAAATTTTTCTAAATGGCAACAGCTTTAAAGGGCTTTTAGACTCAGGCGCTTCTGTAAGCTTAATAGGAAAAGACTGTCGCGAAATTGTTGATAAGCTAGACGCACAAATAATAGGTGTTTTCAGTAGCGTAAGTACAGCCACAGGTCAGCGTCACAGAGTGCTAGGCAAAGTTCTATTAGATGTAAAATATAAGGGAGAAACACGTAAAATAACTTTTTACTTGTGCCCGGACTTAGACCAGCAAATTTATCTAGGCATTGATTTTTGGAAAAGTTTTAATATTGCCCCAGAAATTGTGTCAACCGCAGAAATTTCTTTAGAATTAATGAAACAGATTAGCGGCGAAAACAATAAAAATACGTTTCAGATACATGACCTAGATGAGGAGCAACAAAAGCAGCTAAAAGAAGTGATAAACAAGTTTCCATCATTTGAGGAAAAGGGTCTAGGGTGTACCAGTTTAGAAAAACATGAAATAAAGTTGATAGAAGGCACGAATCCAATTAAAGACAAGCACTACCCTATGTCTCCAGCGGTACAAGAGATCGTGTATGAAGAGATCGACAAAATGTTTCAATTAAAGGTTATAGAAGAGAGTGAAAGTCCCTGGGCTAATAGAACGACCGTGGTACGTAAACCAGGAAAGAACCGGTTTTGTTTAGACGCCAGGAAATTAAACGCTGTGACCATTAAAGACGCCTATCCCCTCCAAAACATCGACGGAATTTTGAGCCGGATAGATCAAACGCATTACATTAGCAGCGTCGACCTAAAATATGCGTTTTGGCAGATAGAATTGGAAGAAACAGCCAAGCCATACACTGCTTTTGCTGTTCCAGGTCGACCGCTGTACCAATTTAGAGTGATGCCGTTTGGTCTATGCAACGCTGCTCAACGCTTATGCCGTCTGATGGATAAGGTGATACCGGCAAGATTAAAACCGAACGTTTTTATATACTTAGATGATCTATTAATTATATCTGATGCGTTTAATACACATATAAAAATTCTCGAGCAAGTTGCCAAATGTTTACAAGAAGCCAATTTAACTATAGGGTTAGCTAAATCAAAATTTTGTTTCAAAGAATTGAGGTACCCAGGTTTCGTCATTGGTGGAGGTATGCTGAAAACTGACCCTGAAAAAGTAGTTGCCATCCAGAAAATTCCAGTACCGAAATCAGCTAGGCAAGTTAGGAGCTTTTTAGGGACCGCTGGATGGTACAGGCGGTTCATAAAGGACTTCGCCGCCATCTCAGCACCACTTAGCGATACCCTTAAGAAGGGAAAAAAGTTTTCGATGACCCCAGAAGCCGTGGAGGCTTTTGAAACTTTGAAATATTTACTCACGTCCGCCCCTGTCCTACGACATCCAGATTTTTCTCGACCATTCTTCATCCAATGTGACGCATCTGAAAATGGAATCGGAGCAGTTCTTTTCCAAAAAAATGATGAGGGAATCGAAAATCCGATAGCATTTTATTCCCAAAAGCTAACCTCATGTCAAAAGAACTACTCTGTAACCGAAAAAGAATGCCTAGCAGCAGTCCTGGCTATAAAAAGATTCAGACCCTACGTTGAATTGATGCAATTCACCGTGATCACCGACCATGCCAGCCTGAAGTGGTTGATGTCACTTAAAGATTTGAGTGGACGTTTAGCTCGATGGTCGCTTCAACTACAAGCTTATAATTTTTCAATAGAGCATCGGAAAGGTTCAGAGAACGTTGTGGCAGATATGCTCTCACGAATGCCCACTGAAGTTGCTGAAATAAATGAAGACAACTTTTTAAATTTTGAAACTGTAGCTTTTGAGTCTGACGAGTACTTGCAATTATTAAAAAATGTGGAAGAAAATCAGAAAAGACTACCTGATTTAAGAACAGAAGAAGGAAAAGTGTACAAAAGATTAATGTGTGATAACCAGGAAAATGAAGTAGTATCGGAGTGGAAATTGTGGGTTCCACAAGAAATTACGCATGTTTTGATTGAAAAGGCCCACGATGAAGAAACATCAGCGCATGGAGGAATGCGTAAAACATTAGAGAGACTAAAGCGTCTTTATTATTGGCCGAAAATGGCAGCCCAGATCCAGCAATACGTAAGAAACTGCCGCATTTGCAAAGAAACAAAAGCACAAAATCTTCGTACTGTGCCACCAATAGGGGAGGAAGTACGTACCGAAAGACCGTTCCAGAAAATTTACATTGATTTTCTGGGAAAGTATCCAAGGTCGAAAAGGGATAACGCCTATATCTTCATAGTAGTTGATCACTTTACGAAATTTGTTTTCTTGAAGGCCATGAAAGAGGCGACTGCGAAAAACGTGATTCAATTTCTTATCCAGGAGGTCTTTCAAAAATTCGGAGTTCCAGAAGTACTGCACAGTGATAACGGTCAGCAGTTTGTTTCAACAGCATTCAAAGAAATGACCGAAACATATGGCATTGCTCATATGAAAACCGCGTTCTTTTCGCCCCAATCGAATGCAGCGGAACGTGTCAACCAGTCTGTGTTGGCAGCTATTCGGGCCTACTTAGAAAATGACCAACGAGACTGGGATCTGTATTTGCCAGAAATAGAATGCGCGCTGCGATCATCGATACATGCCGCTACAGGGTTCACGCCATTTTTCGCCTTGTTTGGGTACCACTTATATTCAAATGGTGCAGACTACAGACTAGCCAGAAAACTACACTCTATGTCCGACCATGAGATTGTAAATATGGACAATAGAGATCGCCTTGAAATAATTAGAGAAAAGATCAAAGCGAATCTTTCAAACGCCTATCAACGAAGTGCCCAACGATATAATAAAAAAGCCCGCATTGTTAAATTCAGTCCAGGCCAGGAAATATACAGGAAGAATTATGCGCTTTCAGATTTCAAAAACAATATAAATGCCAAATTCTGTCGCAAATATATAAAATGTCGCGTAGTGAAGCCAATTGGTAACAATATGTACGAATTGGAATCACTACAAGGAAAGCCGGTTGGGATTTTCCATGCGAAAGATTTGAAAATCTGATAAAAAGTGCAATAATTTTCTGTGATATCTTGGGTGGTGCAATGTAGGGTTAAGAAAGCAATGTGTAGGTTGAGTGCAATATTTATTTTAGGTAGTTTATGTATTTATTTATTTAATTATTTATTTATGTATTTATTTATTTAATTATTTATTTATGTATTTATTTTTTTTAATTATTTATTTATGTATTTATTTTTTTTTAATTATCTATTTATGTAAGTATTTACTTATTTATTTTAGCTTTAGTCTTCATGTAGTTATGTTTTTTTTATAGTTATGTTTACCGAATCCATTTGTTTGATCCTAGGTGAACTGGTGTTTGCTTACTTACTTATGGATGTACTTGTTAAATTCTTTGGTTCTGAGTTAGTTATATAATATATTAGTTATTTTGAATATTCCTGATGTATTAACACAAGCACTCATCTTATAAATATTGCTTATTAAGTACGCACTCTAAAATCACCGGACCTGGTTTGAAGCAGTGACACGTTGTCACCAACAATTTGTAGTTTGCAACCTGCGTCTTTTAAATGGACCAATGTCATTTTTCAATTTTTTTTAGGAAAGTCTGTACGTTTGTAGTAAACATTAGTTTTGTGTTTTTTGTTATTTTTCGATTGTTACCCACTACCTATGCTTAACAACCACCCCATAATAAATAATTTCACAGGTAGAACCTGGTAATAAACTTAGAAGGCATTACGATACTTAAATAATTCAATAGTAGTTATTAACTGATATTAGTAAGAAACAAAAAGGTCTGAACACTTACGGTTAGTATGATCCTGATAGATAATAAAAATTGATAGAATTGAATGTTGAAAAAGATTAGATCAGCTTGCCCGGCTTGAGACTATCAGGGTGTGGGAGTTCCCCACGTTTGTAAAAGATACGTGATTTAGATGCAATCACCTGTAAATAACCCCGCACACCGGCCCTACTGACGTAAACTAAGTAGCGCCGGAGTTTTGTTGCGGGTGATGCACATACTGAATACCTGCATACATATATGAAAATAGAGTAAAATGTAACTTATCAGTCAGGCAAAATAAAAATTCTTACCTGGTGGTAAATTTATTGGAATGGATGCCTTTTCAATAAGAATCTTTTACCTTGTTACTTGGAGTGATTGCTGTTCCCTTGGATTGGATCGTTTTCATTGTGGCTATTGATTTATGTAGTACTATTGTTTTGGTTCTTGTTGATGCTAGTTCTATGTATTTGTATTTAGATGTTTATATTATTATTTATTACGTGTTTAGTAGTAATGTGGTAGCTGTAGTTTTTTATTTAGAGATAAATCTTTAAAATTTAATATATCTGCCTGCTGGCGTGGTGTTTGGCTTATGTGTGATTTATGTGTGTTCAACTCGTTTGTTTTGGGTTGTAATAGAATGTTTTTGATAGTAGAGTTGCCATTCATAAAACAGGGTTGTTATACTTATTGTGCAGACGGAAGTCGGGCATAAAAGTATGCAGCCTAGAGAATAATAGTAACAAAACATTAAAGGAATATTAGCAACATCATATATTAAACACAACAAAGCAATATGAATAGTGGTTATGTTGCTAAATATTTAGGAGAAAGAGAACTTTTTTGTAGTTTTTTTTGTTTTTTATAGTAAAAGGAAAGTATGGAAAAGGTTACTTAATGTAGACAGAAATTTTAGAAGATCATTAAATGGCGAACTAGTGATCAATAAAGTGTGTAAAGTAAAGTGCAAAGTTTTTTTATTATTATTTTAAAAAAAAGTGGCAGACATTTTTACCTAATTGGTGAAATATTTAAAATTATAAAGGATATTTGATAAAAGTAAAGGTATTTATTTGAAATAAACTTATTTATTGTTAGCATGTTATTTATTAGTTGGCATAATTTATTAGAGTGCGCGAAACAAAATTTACAAAGTAATAGACTGTGGCAAAGTAGAAGGATTGTGGCGGCCATAGTGGCTCTAGCAGATGTATATTGGATCCTGGTGTTAAGAAAGGATTTATCGAGTCATATAAGAACAAAATTTACAAGAAAAGAACTTACTAGAAGGTATCCGAATCTTATTTACTGCTGGTAGCCATTTTTTTTTTAGTTGACCAAGCGCCAAGTTTGATGATGGCCTTGGCCATCTTGAACTTCAGTCGGCCATTTCTGTGCTTTTTCGTTTATATTGAAGAGGCTGAAAATAAACTTAAATAGTAAAAGATAATTTATATTATTAGCAAAAGTAGATAATTAGAAATAAGATTTTATGATTTTAATTTATAATATTTTTTTGGTTTAGCGTTAAAAAAAAATAGTTTAATTTTATATTTGTTGGTAAAAAGGTCTAGTGTTTATTTAATAATATTTCCCTGAGTGCCTAAATCTAAAATAATTTGAAAATTTAAATCAATTATATCAATAATTCTGTTGTGAATGTTAACGGAAGGAAATTAGTTAATAAGTTTGAGTTACTTCCTTTTTTTTTTTTTTTTTTGTTGGCAATCCTCCTAAAAGAGCTCATTTAGGTAGGGAAAAATAGTAGCGATTAGTTACATTTCATCTCCTTGTTGATTTTTTTTTCATTCCGGCAAAACCCAGCGAACAGAATTTATTGAATTTGGCATTGTTTTTTTTATCTCTTCGTTATTACGAATCTTTGTTTTTGAACCCATACTTATTTTCTATTTAGGCATAATTTTTGTTTCAAACACTTGTGTTTAATATTTGTTAATTTTATTAATTCTATTTTATTACCATTTTTTTTAAACTATTATTATTATTTAAACATTTAATTTGTATTAGTTTTGTATTAGATTTAAGTTTTTATTGTTTAATAAATATGTAATTTTAATATATTATAGGAAAACAAATATGAATTTGTGGTAAACGTTTTAAGATTCGGTTGGATGTGTAGGTAAGTGTGGTTTGTTAGTGTGTGTGGAATTTGGGGAACACAAGAGCAAATTTTTATGAGGAGTTTTTTTTGTGTTCCAGGTAGGGTGGGCGAGTGGAGAGTGAAACACCTGGTTCTCCCTCAAAAATGTTTCTACGGATTTGTAAGTTTTCTTTTGTTTGTTTCTCTGTTTTGTTTTTTTTTTATTTTATTGGTTCTTGTCTCTGTCCTGCAGTAGGGTTGGAACCTTCCCTGGATGTGCGAGTTTAGTTAGCCGGTGACAAAACTGCAGCGACGTCAGAGGCACGTAACAATACATTTGTCTGACAACGGCAATTTTACTCTGAAATTTATCGAAATGTCATCTTAATGTGCTTCGGCCCAGTGGGAGCTGCAATAAAGTTGCACAAATTTGTTAAACTCGAGGTTTTTTATACTCCAAATTTACAAAATATTTTTACCATTCACAAATAAATTCTTTACAATATTTGGCGACATCCAATCGTTTTGCGAAGATAAAAACACTAACATTTCTATAAATCATAGATAACCTACTATAAATAACTGTTTATTGTTTTACACATGGCGCAATAATACCAGGTGAATGCATTACCTTTTACGTGTATTTTGTTTTTGTAAAAACAAATTCGAGCTGTCAAAAACGTCTGGCAATATGTGTGTATGTATTCCAATATATTTTTAGTGGCTTTCTTATTCACAAATATATACACACATTACTAGACGTTTTTGACAGCTCGAATTAGTTTTTACAAAAACAAAATACACGCAAAAGCTAAAACATATGATGAACACATGATCGGATGCAGTCACCTGTTTGATGCGCCTTGGATTTACACTTTTAAATAATAATGCCAAGTTTTGTTAATAAACATGATTAGAAGTGCAGCCAAATCGTTTTTGTAACACAATTACTGATGAGCTATATGAGCAGTAGCGAAATGGCCATATGGGTATTCTTTCCCGCAGTAAAACGTTTCATTTTGTAATTTTAAATAACAAATCTTTTATAAGAATGTAAATGATTAAATTAATATTACTGAATGTTAAAAAATTTTTCTCTGATAAAGAAAAAAAAATGAATCGAACTTTGTTAGTACTTAAATTTCACTGTTAATTTTTAAATAAAAGAAATTAAGTTTTGATGATGGCAAGACAAAACAATAAGTTTAATAAAATTAATTACAAATTTAGTAACTCAAAAGGTAAAAAATACATTACTATGATGGGAGGGATTATTAGCGGTAAATGAGGCTCCATCGTCTCTATGTTTACGCATATGAGCCGATAAGCCTGCTGCTTGAGCATATGCTTGTCCACAAGTTTTACAAACGAATTTTTTTATACCCAAATGTAAATGCTTATGATGGTACAGTGCTTTAGGTCGATTAAAACTTTTACCGCAAACATCACAAATGTGTTTTCGCTCCGTTTCGTGTGTAGCCATGTGTTCATTTAGTAAAGGCTTAGATCCAAACCGGCGATCACAAAGTTTACAGCCAAATGGCTTCTCTCCGGTATGATGGCGTTTATGTACAATCAACGATTCTCTTTGTCGACATTTGTAGCCGCATTCTTCACAAATAAACATTTCACTATTGTGGTAACGTTGATGGTCCTTAAGTTGTCCCTTAGTGGCAAAAGCTTTACCGCAATTATCCTCTTTACATACGAATTCCTTCTTATCTAAGTGTATTAACATGTGGCGTTTTAGATTGCGATTTGTAGTAAAGTTTTTATGACAGTCTGGACATTTATATCCAGTATGTTTGCGGTCAATATGACTTTTAAGTGTTCGTTCTTCAGGAAAAGACTGATCACACATGGAACATTTAAACGGTTTTTCTCGTAAATGTACTATTTTTATATGAAGCTGTAAACGTCTAGAGTCGGCATACTTTTTACTACAAATTTCACAGGATAATTCTTTAGGTTTTCTGGTCTAGATTTAAGTTAAATATATTTATCAAGTTTTATTTATAAGCAACAAAGAAAATATTTTATAATACCTTTCTAATTATACTTTGACTTTGCTCTTCATCGCCTTCTTGCAGCTCTTCATCTTCTGTATTTGGCTCATCTTCTTTGTTATCATCGGAATATGTACTATTATCCACATCCCAGAGAAACTCCTCGTTTTCTCCAGTACTATCATAACTTTCGCTTTTAACTGCTTCAGACTTTTTGTGCTCCACTGCTTCACTTATTTCAAACTTAATAATGCGCTCATAGTTTTCGACATTTTCCTGACCATTCACTAAAGGCTTGTCCGATTGGCTTTCATTAGCTTCATCCAAGTGCACATTTTTAAAATGCTGTACAAACTCTTCAAACTCAAATATTTTAATTTTACATAATTTACAATTAATAATAAATTCCTCAAGATTCTCGCAAATAATTTCCCCACATGTTTGTGAAGTTGGTTTGTTGTAATTTACAGGTAAAAAACAATTTTTTAACATTTTGTTTTTATTTTTACAATAAATGGAATATCTACCAAACTATTGTTTACCTTTTCCTATTCTTTTTACTTATATTTCGGTGAAATGTCAAATACTGTGCTGCCAAGTATCTTACAGAAAAAAGAAATGTAAAAGAATTCAATTTACTTATGGCATTTTAAAGAACGGGATACGCAGAATCCGTCATACGTTAAAATTTGAAAAATTCAACTGACAAGTTAGTTAAAATACATGTGTTCTTATGAGCGTTGTCACAATCAAAAGGTGTCCGTCAACGCAAAGTATTAAAGTTGGTCGACTTTTAACTTTTGAAGTATGTTGAATACTTTGACAACTATCAACTGCTTCTTCTTCTGTTTTCTTTTAACTCTTGCTGTGTTTCAATTGTGTTTTGTGATTTTAATAAAACTATTTTGGTGCCAAGCAATAAAATACAAATTTAATTAAATTAACAAGTGAATAAAATACAAATTAAATTTAAAAGTGAATAAAATTAGAGAGCAAACTTTGATTTAACATCCGTCAGCAAATTATTCATTGTGCTAACCTTATCCGTCGTTACTTTGACTTTAGTTGAATTTGTCAAACTACAACGTATAGGGGATTCTATGAGCCACGGCCTTTAGGTTTAACGTAAATAAACGCAAGGCGAATTTATAATTGTCGTTTTTAAATTCTTTGGTATCATGGGTTTTTTTATTGTTTAAAACAAAACTAAATAAATCTGATATCGTGTAACAAATATTTTATGGAAAAAGTTTTTAGCTTGAAATATTAATTATACATTATTTTTTTATTGTTATTACATCAAACAACATTTACTCTGGACAAAAAAAGATTGTTATATAGTTGTGTGTAAAACTCTGGGATCCGAAATATATATTTCAAAACAAGGTGAAATGATGTAAATAATCCAAAAATTTTAGACCGTTTCCATTCAAATTTAAAATAGCACGAAGCAGTTTTGTTTTTTTTAAGGTTTTCCAATGCGTTCAAAACTGGGTAAAACTCGATTTCTAAATTTTTCTGAACCAACGTAAAATTTGCTTAACTTTTGTTGACGCGCCTTTCAAAGAAATAAATGTTATATCTAAAAATCTGAAAAAATAATTTAAAGTAATGAATTTATTGATAAAATACTAAATGTGGAGATAAAATAAAAAATAAAACAAACAAAAATTACGTTTATTAAAAAAGAAAACGTTCCTTTAACAAACATACATATTTAAAATTGCTTATTTTTTTTAACATAATATACATTTATAAAAAATACTTGATTATTTACGAAAAAATATTTGCGGTTTGCAACAAAATATGAACATGGGACTAAAACTTTGTTCGATAAGCCCAAAAAGGATTAGTTTCTTTAATAAATTTATTTTTTCCTTTTCCTCTTATTTTTTATTGTTCGCCACTGTTTACTGACATGTGCACGTAAATTTACGTAAACAAAATTTATGAGTTTTTTATTTTCTCCTCATTCGATTACCTAGTATTCAATTTGCCTTGGCGCCAATCAAAATTTCTTGTCATCCACCATGGCGAAATCTTGTACCAGGTGGTGCCCAAGGCGAATAAATTACCAGGTGGCAGCGTAGGCGAATTCAGTATTTTTAGCTGGTATACACGACTGTCAAACTCCATATATAAAAAATATACACAAATTTTTTTTATATGGAGTTTGACAGTGGTGTACGCCAGCAAAATATACTGAATTCGCCTACGCTACCACCTGGTAATCGATTCGCCTTGGTGGTGCCAGTGGCTAATTCATTCATTTTCGCCGTTGCAGGAAATGTCAAACTTCATACATACAAAATCATCAGCTTTTTTAATATAAAGTTTGACTTTTTCTGCGAAGGTGAAAATATTTGCATTCGCCACTGCCACTGGTACACGATTTCGACATTTTTTTTTATCAATTTGTCTTGCTTCATATAAAAAACTTGACGCGAAAATTAGTGATTTCGCCTTGTCCAGCACCTAGTAAATGATTTCGCCTTGCCTTGTCTGTATTTTTCAGTCCAGGCGAATTCATTTGTATTCCGTTAAATGTTTTCATGCAAGGTACATTTATTTTACTAGGTAATATCGTCCGCCCAGCTGGTTTGTAGTTGGACATGTCAAAAGTTGTTTATATTTTCCTACTTTTGTTTACGAATTTCAAAAAACACTAACAACAAGCATATGCAGAACAAAGAGAGCGTTTGTTTTTAGAATAATTCTCTTTTGTTTTATTTTTCTATTTTTGACATTTCCACTCACAAAGCAACAATAAAATGCCATGTTGTTTGTACAAATGTTGTATTTGTTGTAGAACCGCTTTTACCTAGTAAAATAAATGTACCTTGTTTTCATGTAAAAGTTTTCAAATAAACTCCAATCTGATATAAACAGTAGAGCTGCAAAACTATCGATAGTGGCGCCATTCGATAGTTTCGATAGTATTTTTTGATGCCATCGATACTATCGATAGTTTTTGATTCTTGAATATAAATCTTAAATCATTTCTTAAAGTAAAAATAAAGCTGATTTTATTTAAGCTTAACCTTTATGTATTCAATGTATTTAATATACATACATGTATATACATTATTTATAATTTAATTGAAAAAACAAAAAACCAAATATAGTTGTATAAAAAATAACATAGTAAATAAACAGAAGAGCGAACAAAACATACATTTTAATGAAAAATAAATTAAAAAGAAAATTAAAGTATAAAAATTCTTTCAACTATTGTAGTTACCTAAAAAGAATTGATTTTTCAAAAGGAGATCTTATTTGATTTAAATCTTTTACAAATAATATTTTTAATATATACACAAAAAACAAGTCAATTTTCTTTTATTTTATAAATTATAACTAGGCGGTTCTCAGTTCGGAAGCACTAGTTTTTGTATAGCGCGAATATGAAAATATTTGTATTTTTGTTGATTTATATTGCAACACAATGCTCACATTTAAAGTGGGATAGTTTAATTTTTTTTAGTTAACGCTTCGGCACATACAATCACTTTTTTCGGCCTTAAATCAGCGTTTTATAAAATTGTATATTATTAAAATTTTATTTTCTTAAAAATGGTACAAAAGGAAAGGCATTTGTCATTAATAATTATAAAACCCACAAAACTATTAGAGAAATTGTACAAAAAGTATTATATTATTATATTAAGACATAAAGCTACTAATGGTGTCCAAAATAAAACGATATTACGCAAACAGGTGCAAATTGTCCGACCGTGATAAGCGGTATTGTTTGAAGCTAATCAGGAACGATCCACTTTTGTCAGCAATTGACACACAAAAAAAAAAACAAATTATATGAAATAAAAAATGTTAGTGTTATTGCTGAAACAGTCCGTCGAATCTTTAGAAAAATAATTTACAATGAAGGTCTTGCCTCCAAAACCTATTAATATCAGAGAAAAATAAAAAAACTGAAATACGCTTTTGCTCAAGAACATGCAAATAAAGGTGCGTCATTTCTGGTGAAAGGTGCTTTTGTTGTAAGTTTTTCCGATTTTTTCGATGCTTTTATTACCTGCTTAGAATTTTTTACCGACGAAACAATAATACACCTCGGAAAAAGATTCATTTGGAGAAAACCTCCTTTTGAATTTCTGGATAGGAACATTAAAAAAATAGTCAAGTATGGTGGTGGTCCTTTTATGATATGGGGTTCTATATTAACAGTTGGAGTTAGAAAAATACATTTTATAAATGGAACTATGGACTTAAAATATTATATAAATATTTACAAAAAAAAAACGTTGGGGAAAGTGCCGAATGCTTAGGCATAAACGATAACTTCGTGTTCTACCAAGACAGTGATCCCCAACATAAATCTTGGAATGCATGAAATTGGCTTGTATATGATTGCCCAATAGGGATTGAGAGTCCTCCACAATTTCCATACTTAAATGTCATAGAACATATGCCCACATATTTATACAAAAGAGTATCTATGCAGAGGCCAAAATGTATTGCCGCATTGAAGGAAGAAGTAACAGAAGAGTGGTACATTTGGTGAAAATTATACCGCGACATCGTAGCTGTAATTGTCAGAAAATGAAAGTTAACCAAGTATCAAAAATTTATTTAAAGAAATAAAAATACGAAGAAATGTCCCACTTTAAGTGTGAGCATCGATTTAAGGAATTGCAATACAAAATCGTAAATATTGCAATATTTTATTGTAATGACTGCATGTTTATTTTGCCTTACAAACATGACAACATAATTTTTCCCTGTGTCCCACTTTAAGCCCGAGTAGCTACATTGCTGGAAAATCGTCTTAACAAAAAAAAAAAAAAAAAATTAAAAAACTACGTCGGTCGAGTAGTCGTCAAATTTAACCGCCGGCAAATTTATTTATGTGTAAAAGCTATTGGTACATAATAATTGTATATTTTATACAATTTTCTTTTAGCAGTGAACTACTGACATCTTATATTGAAACAAATTAAAACTAATTAATATATTTTCACATTTATATACATAAGTACATGTGTAATGATAGCTATTTTTATAAGAGGCTTACAGGCGGCAAAATTTGGATGGTGCATTTTGTATTTCATAGTCGCCGTCATACCGTTTTTATTGACTTTGTTTTTAGTAGCCTTTTTTTGTCGATAGTATCAATATCGAAAAAAAAATATCGATAGTCCGCTTAAAATAAAACTATCGATACTATCGATAGTGCCATCGATAGTTTTGCAGCTCTAATAAACAGCACATTTTTTATTTTATTAACATTAAATAAAAGACAATGAATAAAAAATTGAATACATTTGGAAAAAAACAGGAATTAGTGAATATGCATAACAGTTTAAAAGTGGC
Organism: Cistogaster globosa; assembly: GCA_937654795.1. Taxonomy (NCBI): domain Eukaryota; kingdom Metazoa; phylum Arthropoda; class Insecta; order Diptera; family Tachinidae; genus Cistogaster; species Cistogaster globosa. Next base: position 8,668,651 of record OW569406.1, read on the forward strand.
GAAAGTTGATAATGGAAATTATATAGTGGAAATTCGAACCGCATCCTGGTACATTATTAAAAATCCAAGGTCATTTGAAAAACGGAGATATACAAAAGTAAGTCAATATTATTATTACGCTTTCTTCGATCTTATTTTTTTTTTTTTTTTTTTGGTCGCAGACAAAATTGATTAAAAGTGCTGGAGTCGATAAACATGTAGAAGTTCCATCCTGTCAAGAACTTTTAAATAAAGCATTTAATTCAAACTTAATACAAAATGAAGTTAAAAAAATTGAAGAGATTTCTTCGGGCGATAGTGTTTACAACTTAGATTCTCATGAAGCACAACCTTTAAATTTGCATACAAAATTCGGTTTATTACAAATAAATAAAGATGTAGAATCTAAACCGAGCATTCAAAACTCTCTCTCTTCTAAGAAGGAAACTTCTGAAAAAACTTTAAATTATATTGAGGATCTTTTGGTTGGAATATTTTATACAAAAGTTCGATCTCATCCAAATGGATTTTTTGCAGAAAATCTACCAAGTTGGTACAAACAAACTTTCGACAAAGATCCAAGTGCAAATTGGCTAGATTTGATAGAAGCTTCCAATAAATTTATTTTAGAAAAAGTAGAAAATAAAATTATTCTCTATGCAAAAATTAAAGAAGATCTTAACGAAAATATTAATATGAATGCCTCAGAGGAAAAGGTTATAATGACACCTGTCCCAAAAGAAAATTTTACTTTACAAACAAAAGAAACTAAAGGGCCATCTGAGACGTCAGTTAACTTTACACGTTATAAACATTTGAAAAAATCTTTGGAGGAATATTCTAAAAATGCTGGTAATGATAAAACAAAGGCTGATAAAAACAAAGAAAAACAAACAAAATCAAAAATCAGATCAGCAAGAGGTCAATAATTAAAATTAAATGTATTCTTTTAATGTTAAAATATATTTTAATAAAGATTTTTAAATATTGAATTTATGCTTTTTGCTACTTTTTCAAAACTCATGTTGCCTTAAATGTAGCTTTTGTGGCAGCTTAAAGATAAAAAAGTAGCATACGGGGTATAAAATACAAATTTTAACAAAAAGGCCAACCCTTAAGCGGCTATTAGACGTTCAAACCTTGCATGTGAGCACGGCCTGATGACATGCCATCAAACTGGTGTAATAGAGCAAATTTCGTGTTTGTCAGGGGCGCTGGATGGATTTAAACCAACAAAATTTTTATTCTGGAAAACAAGCGATGTTGGTTATAGCTTAGAGGAGAAAATCTTGCACCTGGATTAAGGAAATAGTTGATTGTTATAACAGATCTGCTGCTGTTGAAAGCTTTTCCCTGAGGAAAAAACTTTCGGTTTTTACATCTGTTGCTGGGTTGACAATCTTTAGCCGAAACAAACTCAGGTCGTTCCAGGTCGAAGATCCAATTGTCGTGGGGACGGCAAATTTTTGGTTTCGGATTGTACAGCTGTTGCAGTTATAAACACAGCCATTTATCTTGTCACAGTGCATGACAAGTAAAACGGTAATTTGTGGAGATAGTTAAGTGCAACCCAGGCACACTCAATGGTATATACGACGATATATTACATTTCGAGAATGGTACTTATTGCAATGAAATAGTGGATTATGATGCTAAAGGGTTTTGATTTTCCCAAATTACAGGAACTCAGTGTTCCTTAAAAAGCTATAACAAATCAATTTAGGGCTACTCTAGGTCAACAGAACATATCTTCAACCAGACTTAGATACAGCAGCAATTTAATAAGGTCTGAGCGTGTTATATTAGGCCATCTTAGATTGGGCTAAATACTACTATTACGCATTTACACTATGCAATTTTTCATAAAACTAGCATGAAATTTTTGTTTGTTGATGAAGCAAGAGGGGTTATTAAAATGGTTTTACTTGGATTTTGGGAGGATGTTACTGTTGCCGTTAGTATGGAGACCAAGGGGCTTATGGCTATGCGGTCATCTTGGGTTGCGTCTCGGCTATTCCCGATAAAAAAAAAATTGATTACTGCTCGCCCACTCCCATGTCTGACGTTGGAGTCATAATATCAATGTCGGGCACGTCAAACATGACTCACATGGATCATCGGAGAGATGTGCTTGATGCCTATACAGACGTGTCTAAGTCAGATGCTGCTAAATTAAAGAAAAATTACAAAATAATATTATTTTTATATTCTTTTAATTGTCAAATACTTGCATTTTCTTTAATGCTACAAAAATTTCTTTTATCAGGCATTTTTAAAGTAAATTATTTTGTAAACAAAAGTAAGAACCAGCTGTTTGAATAATTCTTGCAAGTAAACATTTTACTAGTAAGAATTTGCAAGATATTTTTTGTATCTCATTTTTTTACTCTCTGCTTACACTCTCTCGTTGCAAATTTTTTGGGTTTATGAACACTTTTCAGTAACAATTGTTACAAATTCGTAACAATTTTTAGTAAATGAACAGACCTATTTTTATTTTGTAAGAAATATTAAATATAAGTGTAGGAACACAACAGACTAACGGTAACGGAACGATTTGTCATTACTGAGAGTTACAGCCTGTTCATAGAACACAATTTACCGTTGAAGCTTACAAGAACGTTAACGTTTTTCATTTTTGCTATTTTAAAAAGTGAATGTCACATTTAAAAGGAAAAACGTAACAATTGAGAATTTTTCTGTTTTATGCATCGGGTTTATAAACGTCTTTGGTGTCAAAACTAGACGATTGAAAAAAGCATTTCGTGTTCCATAAATTTATATTTATATTCAAATAAATTAATTTAAAATAATAAATAAATGAATGAAAATTATAAATAAAGAATCATTAAGAAATTAATGACAACATCAATGAGAAATCTGTTCGAACGTTTATTGGACACGTTCCATCACTTGCATCAATATTTGATTGTTTATGTACTTTTTGATTTAATAAATATGTACATACATGTATGTTTAGATAGTTTCATTAACAAATATTGCAATTTGCTTGCACTTATAACTACTTTATAATTATTTTTTATTATAAATACGTGTTTAAATTTTTAAGTTCCTTGTTTTGTTTTTACATGTATTTTTGTTTTGTTCTTAAAGTTTCGAAGCAGGGTTATCGTCGTTTGTGGAAAAAGAAATATTTTTATAAATATATAAAAAAGTAATGAAAAAATTTTAATTAAAATGTTGGCAGTATTGTGATTTTACTCGATGTATATTCATGTGATACACAACGTAAGTCAAACGAAAAAATCGGAACGTTTTACACAGACGCTAAGCACTACGTATTCGCCCATGTACCGTTCCGTTTTGCCTTTAACGTGTTCCATAAACAGGCTGTAAGTTTAGTCTCAGCGGCATTGTCGTTGAACGGTAACTTATGTCAAATTTGTATGAAAATATCGTTATATCGTTATAATCGTGTAGGAACACACTACACTTATAAAGAATATAAAATACATTTTTGATTGTTTTAATATGTAAATATATAAAACTAATTAAACAGCAAACCAATGTTAAATGTTAAGCTGTTAAGCTGTTAAAAAAAGCATTGAAGCCAGATCTGGGAGAAGCCAATTACATTTTGTAATTAATTACACATGCAATTAGTTTATATGTCATTGTAATTGAATTTTTCAATTACAATTTTATTTAATATTTGTAATTTTAATTGAGTTTTTTTTTTTTCAATGGCACATTGTAATTGAAATGTAATTAAATTCCCAAGGTGTGATTAAAGCAAATAACATTAGCAGCAAGGAAAATTTTTCTTTATTTCTTTTATATATCAGCCAGCTAAAAACTGATTTCTACAGTTTTATTAGACGATCATACAAATTACATTTAGCAAATTGGGCTACTTAGAGCATTAGTTTTAACCCTTAAATTGCGATAGCTAGACATCCGACATAAATTTCCCAGACAATGTAACTTGACAAGGTCGTAAATAAATATTACAGGAATAAAAAATAATGACTGAGAAGGTTAGGTGGGCAGTAAGTATGTGTGCCTTTTTACAAAAAAATTTTTTGCAGGAAATTACAACAAATACATAAAAGTCTCTTATTGTAAAACCCAAAACAACTTGATAAATATCATTGCCCTCAAATCAAAATCTACGATAAAAAAAGAACAAAAAAACAAAAAAACGAAAAATAATAAAAGATACCAATAAAATGCATTTAATGTTATATTTAGATTTTTACAATTAATTAGTCGTTAAACAATGATTAAATGTTTGGTCCAATGTACCTTTGAAAATACAAATCAATTTAGTTTAGTAAATACTTTTAAAAGAACGACTGACTGAGCTACATATTAAAAACGACACAAATTGTTCGTTTGCTTAGTTTTTCTCAAAAATTTGAAATATACAAATGAAAATTACCAGCAAGGTTTTGTTTTTTTTTTTTTTCTGTTAATAAAAACATAATATACAAATAACAAATAATTTGTTTCTCTTATTTGTTTAATAAATTTTAGTCATCAACATCTTCACAATACATTTGCGATATTTGTACAAAGTCGTATAAAACAAAATGTACTCTACGTTATCATTTATATTCTCATAATCCAGGCTCTGGTACATTCACCTGTACTATCAATGACTGTAAACGTACTTTTAAAAATCCCAAACGATTAAGTGATCACAAAAGACGTTATCATTTGAATATTGAAGATTATGTGTGCGAATATTGTGGTTATCATACACGCATTAAATGTAATCTAACTGTACATACGCGAAAACATACTGGTGAAAAACCATATTGTTGTGAGTATTGTGCTAATGGTTTCGCCTCATCTTATCAGTTGAACATACATCGGGAGATACATAAGGGTGAGCGTAAATATTTTTGCATCATTTGTGGCGAAAGTTTTATTGATTCGAAGGCATTGTATCATCATGAGGCCCTGCACGCTGATGAAAAGAAATATACATGTAAATTATGCGATAAAACTTATAAACAATCAGCTGGCTTGTCCCAGCATGTTCGTTGGCATCGAAAACAACAAGAACGCTATACCGATCATATTCAAATTGTCGAATAGAGCAAATATTGTGCAATGCCATTTCAACTCTTGCAGAAGCATTAATTTGTAATTTTTAACGAAAATTTGTTGACAGCGTGTTTGAAATAAAATTTTTATTTTTAAATTGTTTAATTAACGTCGGTCACAGGTTGACAACCCTTAACTCGCAAAAAAATTGTTTTTATTGAAAAATAATTTCAATAGCTTTGTTTTCTTTACATCATTCCACAATAAATATCTCTTACTATTTTTCTTTGTTTTTTTTATTTATTTCTAACACGGTTTATCAACGGAGTAAAAACGTTTTTTGTTTTTGTCTTTTAAAAAATACAAAAACATGTTAAGTGTTGTCAACCTGCGACCGACGTTATTATTTGCTTGTTTTAGTTATTTTATTCAGTTTAATTTACAATTTCTCTAGTTTAAAATTTTCCGATTAATTAATTAATTATCGTATTAACTTTAAATTCGAAATGAACTTAAATGTTTAAAACAGTTGCTGCCTTGATAAATTATTCTGTTATGGCCATAATAGTCCAAGCAATTTTTATTTCACAGATTTTATCACACTCCAGCTTCATTTTTTTTCATTTTTAGATATACCTATATCGCACTTGATCAACGAGAGGGTGTTAACTCGAAATTTTTTTTAATTTCACTTTTTGCAAGAATTCCACTAACAACATCGTATTTAACTAATGAAATTTTCAAAGCACTCCGATAACTCTTTAATCTATAAAACAACATTTGAGACCATTTTTTTGTGATTAAAATAAACATAGACACTAATTCAGAACGACAAAACAGTTGCAACTCAAAATGAATTCATATTAATCTATTTTTTTTTTAATATTTTGAAGCGAAACCCTTATTTTCAATAACGGATCTAAGTACGTCGTCGAGGCATAGACTCTAATAAATGTTCAATTGTAGCTTGTGGTATGCCGTTCCTTGCGTCTTGGACCCGGTTGGAAAAATCATCGGCATTTTGGTGCGATCAATTTTTTATTTCACAATTGACCATAGGTTTTCGATCAGGTTAAGATCCGGTGATTAAGCTGGCCATTGCATAACCTTAAACTTTTTTGGTTACCAAGTTTTTAGTACCTTTTTTTGGTGTTTTGGATCGTTGTCCTGCTGAAACGTCCAACGTAATAGCATTTCCTATCCAGCGTATGGCAACATTACGTCCTCAAGAATGTTTTTGTATACCCATTTATCCGTTATACCGTGAATTCTCCGACTGACCGTCTTAAAAAAAAAATAATTTTTAACTCGTTTTTTTCTAGGTCTTCTTACATGAGTTATTCTATCACTGGCAATAATATTGAACTTTGATTCGTCGCTAAAAGCAACGTTTTTCCATTGGTCATCCGTCCAGCTAACTTGTTCTTTAGCAAATTGCAGCCGTTTTAATTGATTACATTTAGATATGAAAGGTTTTTTCGCTGGTCGGTAAGCGGTAACAATCCACATTAAAGAGACGTCTGGAAATAGTTCTTTCGGTTACAGGTATTCTTAATTCTTTCGCCAATGTTGGATCCCATTTAAAAAGAAGGTTTTTAACCTCTCTAATAAATAACGAGTCTGTTAATTTGTCAGTTTTACGCGGCTGGTCGCCCTTGTTGATCACATTAACAGGCTTGTTTTTTTTAACCTGACAAAACTTGGGAAATTGATTACTTATGCACTTTTTATTTAATAGAAAGTTCTTTTTGACCACTTCCTTGATTGAAATCGTCCACAATACTGAAAACGGTACCAAGCTTATCAGGTCCCATTTTTATCGATATTTCGAAATATTTTTTTAAATATCATTTTAACACGTGTTTCATTAAAAAATTTATTTGCAACTAATTGATAATGGTATTTTATTTCAATAAACTACGAATGAGATGAAAACAAAAGTGAACATAACGGTTTTTGATACATTAACAACAATAACTTTTTGAGTTGCAATTGTTTTGTCAAACCAAAATATGAAATTCTCTTAATAATGCACTGTAAAACTGCAAATTTACAATAAATCAAAATAATGTCCGAAGTTATATTAGAGATGGTAACTATCGCAAACTGCAAAAATTAGTTTTGAATCTAACAACATACGGAATTTATTAACAAAAACATGAATTATTTAAGTTGCAAATGTTTTGTCCGATACTGTACATCAAATAATCGTTGCAACACCCTATAACTTCTAATTTTAAATACTTATACTTCTTAATATACCAGATAAAGTAGTGGGCATTCTGTTTAATTTTCAAGTTTTTGTATATAACGGTTCAACCGAAAGGGCCATATAGGTCAATTTACTTCAAATATGAGAACACCCTTTATTTTCTAAATTCAAATTTTATACTTGTTATAGCGGACCTAGCAATGCAGGTTCTTTGTAATTTTCAAAAGTTTAGCCACATACATCAAATTATCAAATCATTAGCTATTGGGATACCCTTTAATTAATAATTTAAAATGTTTATACTGATACTTGTTATTATAACGGTCATGGTAATCGACATCATCTCCAATTTTTAAGCGTTTGTCTATAACGGTTCAAAAGATAGGCCCATATGAGTCAATTTACGTCAATTATGGGAATACCCTTTAATTTATAGATTTATTTTTGTATTACTTTTTGCTATTGGGAGCTATAGCAATGCGCAGTTTTTTTTTTTTAATTTTAAAAAAGTGCGTGTACGGATCATAATACTTTTAAAAACATGTTTGTTGTATGGGACACCCTTTAATTTTTAAGATTATGAACTGTTTTTAAAACGGGACCATTCTGTAAGCATAATCTATAAAATTACAAAAAATATTTTTAAATCAGTTTAGAAATGACTGAGTTATTCACGCACACACATTAAAAAAGCAACATTCAGTCGAATTGATAACCTTCTTCTTTTTAAGTCGGTTAATAAAAATGCATCGTATATTTTTATAAAAAAAAAAATAATCAAATTGTTAAATATAAATTTGGTTTTAATTTGAGTTGATACTGTTTTGTCGATGGAATTTGTTTTACTCTATGATCAACAAATTTCAGAAACATGATATTAACCATGATATAAAAATAGAAGGTAGTTCCACTTTAAATTATTTAAAATATATTTTTTGTAAACAAAAAAATTTGCCACCGATATAAATAAGAACAAAAAATGTGTAATTTGCATAATTACTTTTCACAAATAATAATAAAATTTAAATGTGTCTTACCACAAACATAAGACTTAACAGAAATAAATCCCTTGAATTTTAAAGACAATTATGTAGACATAGACATTTTAATAAAAATTCTCTTATTTATTAACTTACTAAAAATTCAATTGTGCAATCATAATAATTATAAGTATATAAAGCAAACTGTAACTCAAAGCAAGTTTTTGCAGTACTTTTACTCTTTTTTTTTTCGTTTAAAGAGCGAACACGAAAAAATTTTCCAAAAAAAAATTTAATTGCAGAAAAGATTTTGCTTATAGCTGGGGAGTTCATGTTGTTATATTCAGTTTATTGTTTTTTATATTTATTTATTCGAATAATTCTAAAATTTTTACCCACAACATGTGTATTTTCTATTTCTTGATTAAAACAAAAAATACGATTTTGTTCATTTGGGTTAAATGCTACTAAAGGGCGGTTTACATGGTCCTTAAAGTCTTACGACATGTCAAATTTTTATGCCGAATAGTACCAGTGGGATCGTCTAAACCAAATATGTAATGAATCTGCACAAATTGAGAGAAATTACGGATGAAAATTTGACAGTCTATGTTTTCTGAAAATTTTCAAAAGACAGTTACAAATCATTAGATCAGGGATGCATTTTTCTTCAAACCACCCAAAAACCCTTGTATACCAATTGTGTAAACGCGAAATAATCTGTCGTAAGATTTTTATTCTCATTTTTAAATTACGGATGGAATTTTACATAATTTTCTCTTGGCTTTAACGAACGTTAAGTCGTACCGTCTAAACCGTCCTTTAAGGGCGTATTTTAGTAAATGAGAGTAAAAAATCTTACTACAGATTTTTTCGCGTATGGTATGGGTAAAACACACCAAAACCAAAATAGCGGCTTGCAGAAAAATGCATCCAACTGACGTTTTGGAAGTCAGCCTCTATTTGTAATTGGTGATATTTAACGTACAGTCAATTATTTCGAATTAATTTTTTTTATAACCTAATGAGTTGAGTTACTTAATTTTATTTGATGAATTTATAATTCGATATAGAAAATTATTTTGATTAATTTTGCTTAAAATCCTTAGATCACTAACGCTATATTATCCATAATACTTTTTTATTTCTTCTTATATTTAAATTTATTATTTCGTCATTTATTTTTCCTATTAGGTTTAGTTTATCAGTGGTCAAATATAAATTAAAGTAAATTTAATTTTTATAAGAATATTTTTTTTTGTTTTTTCAATCATGGTGGTGGTGTAGGAGTCTATATTTCTGAAAAGCTAAAATTTAAAGTCGTTTTTAAAGCTTCCTTGATTAATAAGTGTGAATCAATTTTTGGAGAATTTATTTTAATAGCTGTAAAGTTCTTTTTGGTGTTGTATATTTGCTCCCCTGCTGGATTTAATAAAGCGGCCTATCCATGATCAAAAGATTCTTCCATCATTAAGCTCTAAACACATAGATGACAGCAGGCAGCAGACAGCAAACTGTCAAAAATAAAATACATGTGTTTAAATGAAAACGATTATTTTGACGACTTCACAGCAGCACGACTTCACGACAGCATTTGCTGCTCCTGCCAACTTAGGCTATTTTCTAATTTGACGGGCAGCAATAAGCAAATATAGTGCTGCCATTATACATATAAATTGGAAATATAAGAACAAAAACTTCTTTTTAATACTAAACACAAAAGAACATTACAAAAATACAATAAGAAAATACATTTATGTGTTTTTATAGTTTTTCGTGATATTATAACATTTTTTTTTTCAAAAACTTTAATTTTATTCATTATAAAATATATATGCCATATCCCTGAAATTTTAATTGCTAAAATACACAGCTGTTCATTTTTAATTTCATAGTATTGTGTTTTTCGTTTGAGTTAATTTTTGTCATATTTTATTTCATTTTTCGTTTTAAGAAAATGGTAAAGTACCTATTTGTTTGATTTTCTGTTGTTATTTTTAATACATTTGTAAAATTTTGCGGAGGAATAGTATGGACACATTAGCTGATTATTATGTTGTTGCTGTCTTCAAAATAATTATGAAGCTGACTTCAAAGCAGCATTTGAAGTTGGCAGCATTTGAAGCCGTGAAGTTGTGAAGTCTGCTGTCGTCTATGTGTTTAGAGCTTTATAGTAGTATTTTAGAAAATGTATTAGTATATGTTAAACAGACGATGATGGATGAAAAATCAAAAAATTTAGATTTTTGGCATGCTGTATGTCACACGTAGATGTGTGTATGGTGTGAGTTTTTCAAGCACGTACAGATTTTTCATTCAAAACTAGATTTCAAGTTGTGCAGTTGCCTAAAATGTCGGAAGAAAAAAAAGAAATCTTGGAATTTATCGAAGTTTACCAGTCAATGCATGCAGTTTGGAACGAAAGCAATTTAACAGAATGATTTAAATAAAAAAATTCATAAACTTTTTTCACTACTTTTTATTTTATTGTTTCCTAAATAATAGCTGTGATTCTTTCTATGTATGTACGACTGTTTTTTTTTTTTTTTTGCTAGTGCCATTTTCGCAATAGAGTAAGCGCGATGTTGATAGCACAAAATCAAACTAAGAATAAATTTTTGACGGGTCATTCAACATGTGTACATCAAAGCGCGTAGCACACGTTCACAAATTTGACAGCCAGTATTTTTGATCGTGGATAGACCGCTTAAGTTTTAGGAAGTTCATCATAAACTTTTCCTTAAATACTTAGATCTAATTATTATTGGAGACTTTTATTGCAACCTTTTCAATTCTACAAAATCTAACTTGGCGCATTTGTTTTGTACTAGGGCCAACCTATCCATATGCCATAATCTCAAACCTTCACATTTCGATGTTCAAGATGTCTCGACATCGCTAATAGATCTTTTGTTGATTAGTGACTACTTGTTACTTAATGTATATAGAAAGAGATTTTCAAGGATATTTTTTTTTAAATAACTTTGTTTATTGCTCAGCATATGTAAAAATAATAGTGTAAAACACAATTTATTCACTACAACTATAAAGTATTATGTATGTATATCTACAAAATATTAAAACTAAATTATGATTTCTGAGAATTTTTACAAAATAATAATGATAATTAAAATGACATAAATGGATACGAAGGTTGCATTGGAACGGGTGGCGCTGCTGCGATAGGAGCTGTTGGTATAGTTGGTTGGTCTGGCAGCATAGACATCATGCCTTCTTCACGATGTTTACGCATGTGACCGGCCAAACCTGACGCCTGCTTATAGGCACTACCGCATATTTTACAACGAAATTTCTTAACATCTGAATGTAGAAAACTATGATGGTATAATGCTTTTTGTCGTGCAAACGACGCGTTACAAACTTTACACACATGAGGACGAGTATTAGAATGAGACGCCATGTGTTCGCCCAAGGCAGAACTGGATATAAAACGTTTATGGCATACTTCGCAGGCATAAGGCTTTTCACCCGTATGAACACGTTGATGTACTCTCAAGGTTTCATTTTCACGACAAGTGTAGCCGCACGCATCACAAATTAAATTTTTCGGTTTTGTGTGGATTTTTTTATGGGCTGATAGACGTCGTTGTGTATGAAATGCCTTTCCACAATTATCATAATCACAAATGAAATTACGTTCTGTGGTGTGAATGTCAACGTGACGTTTAAGGTAGTATTTTTCGGTGAAACTTTTGCCGCAACCCTGAAAATTACACACAAATACTCTTTCAGCCGTATGACACTGTTCATGCCTCTTGCGTTGATGGCGCTGTTTAAAACGTTTTTCACAATGGGAGCATTTATAGCCGCCATGATCTTCATTAACGTGACGATCTAAATGCTTTTTATTAGGAAATATTTGTTCACACTCAGGACACGACTGTTCTTTGTCCTCTTTTTTCTCTAAATTTTCTCCGTCTTTATCCTCATGTTTACGTGTTATGTGTATTTTTAAAAGGCCAAAATTTTTAAAGGCTTTATTACATTCGGAACATTGAAAAGGCCTTGCCTCCTCTGAACCCAAAGATATTTTGTCATTAATCTGTGTACAACAAATAAATCGATTAAAAAAAACAAAGACCGCTAACAACAGAGAATTCTTACCAACGGTTTAAAATCTTCATCTGAACTATGATCACTATCCCCTTCATCTGCACTTTCAATATCGCTTTTCGGTTTTACCAGTTTTTCTCGTTTGGTTTTAATTTCTTTATTAGGTTTTTTCAATACCGTGACAATTTCTTCTTCATAGCTATCACCATCATCATCATCATCGTTTTCATAGACATTTTGTTCCAAATCATCAGCATCATCATAAAATTGTTCAAAATTATCCCACAAGACTTCCTCTTCTTTGCCGCTAGCTCCCGTGTACGTAATGGCTTCTGACTTGACATTTACTTCCAAATACTGATTACAATCGTTTACAAAACTTTCTGTTTTTAAAATATTATTCTCAAAATGAACATTTTGGATGTGCAACAGGAAATCCTTGAATTCAAAGGCTTTCATATCGCAAAAGCTACAGTAGATGGTAAAGTCGCTGGAACTGTGGCAAAAAATTTCGCCACATTTTGCTTTGGCCTGATTACCCAGATTCGCTAATGGCAAAACTTTCAGCATTATATTTTTGTTAAACTTTTATTCCTTTTTTAATTTTTTATATTTTATTCTCAATTAACCCTTTACGTATGTTTTAGGTGTCAAACATATTTTGAGACTGAAATAATCATTCACAATATCTTCTAACATAGTTGTCACATGATTGCCACACTTATTTAATGTGTATTGTTAACGGCAAGAAGATGCATGTTGAAATTATTTAGGAAAATTTTTTAATTTAAAATATTTTAGACTTCTTGGGTAAACTTAGACCTATGTATATTTCATTATTAAAAATAGTTTGTGTTCAATAATTAAAAAGTTTAAATATTCATTTAAATAAGCACATTTTTTGTAAGTGAAAATTCAAAAAAGTTTACTAAAAAAACATATTTTGCCATGATGAATGAAACCGATTTTTAGAATTTAAGTTAAGTATGTGTATGTACAAGTGGGATGTTAAATCAAGAATGAGAAACTATAAAAATTTTAAAAAGCAATTACTAGAAAGAAGAGAAGCGTTTACGTATCAAATTGTAGCGTTTAAAATTTTGTAAAAAAAAAAATTGAAAACAAAAGTTAGCTGTCTCGAAACGTTCAAAAACTAAAATGGATTTTCGGTATATTTTAGTAGCTTTTTAATTTATTCGACTTTATTTGCAATCAAGGTATTTCACATTAAGCTTTGTTTTTTCTATTCTGCCAATTTTTTTTAGAAGATTATAAACATTCATACCAGGAGCCTTGTCCGCCTTGTGGATATAAGATTAACAATGACACCACAATATACAAATTGAAGTTTTTATTTCTTTAAAATCCGTTCCTGAACTCAATACTTTTTGTACACTTGAAAGTCCTTCTGTTAAAGAAATCATCCAAAATATAAAGTTTATTATGCAAATATGATATTAATTGCGACTTACTTCCAAAGAATGTTTAGTGAACAAACCAAAACATTTGGATCTGTTGCTACAAACAAGCTCCTACATTTCAGATCTGTGGTTTCAGTATTTCAAATCATTGTAGTAGAGTTTCATTAATGATAAATTTAAAAGTTTTCGCTCAATTGCAAATGTTTCTACTTGCAAAAAAGCACTTGAATTTTTATTTGTTTAACCATAAAATGTCTTTTTTACTTAAGATTAATCTTGTTTAATATTATTTAGGAATTTTTTGTCGATTCCACATTTGTGTTTGTACATTTCAGTCGATGTTGATACAATGATTTTTGGCGGGTAAATGAGGTGTTGCAATTAACACAAACGTGCGATCGAATACCAGTATGGGAAACCGAGTGTTCCAATAGGGCGGCATTACTTGTAAAACGTTTCCCGCAGTCCTGGCAGCCGTACGGCTTTTCACCTGTATGAACACGTTGATGTATGCGTAGTCTATCATATTCTCGACATTTGTAGCCACAGGTGTCACATATAAGATTTTTTGGCTTGGTGTGTCGATTTTTATGAGCCTTCAAACAACGCTGCGTATGAAAAGCTTTCGTGCAATTTTCAAAATCGCATACAAATTTGCGCTCTTTATTGTGGCTATCAATATGTCGCTGAAGGTAGTATTTATGCGTAAAACTTTTATCGCAACCCTCGATGTCGCAGAAAAAAACTCTTTCGGCGGTATGGCAAAATTCGTGCCTATCCCGCTGCTGCAGCTGTTTAAAACGTTTATCACACATTGAACATTTAAAGCCCAAATGGTATTCAACAATGTGACTATAGAGGGACTTTTTGTAGGGAAATATTTGATCACATTCATTGCAAGGAATTTTTTTGCCAGACTTTTCTTTTTTGTTTGAGGATTCAGAGGATTTATCGTCATGTATGGTATTAAAATGGATTTTAAGTAGACGAAGTGTTTTAAATGTTTCTCCACATTTGTGACAGCTGTGATCACCTTCAGGTAACTTTATAAAGATATTTAATAGTAAGATTAAATTTTTTTTTTTTTTTTTTTTTTTTTTAATTTAAGCACTTACCACAGATTGAAACTCCTGATCAGATTCAAAATTATTGATATCCTCTTCACTTTTGTCACTCTTAGAGCACTTAAGCCTTTTAGGTTTTTGTTTTTTCTTTAGTATAGCCAAAGGCACCTCATAGCTATCATTATCACAGAAATCGTCGTCATCGTCAAAGCCTTTAGCAATATTTGGCGCATTGTGAAAGTCATTACTGTCAGCATTATCATCGTATGATTGTATTAGGCTATCGTATATTTTATCCTCCTCGGTTTCAAGTTTGCAAGAGTTTTTAGCGAAGTCAGCGCAACACCTAGCAGCTTCATTTGATGTCTCCGATAAGCACAAACCTTTAGCAAAATGCAAATTTTTTAAATGATGCAGAAAGTCTTCAAAAGAGAAGGATTTCATTTCACAAAAAGTACAGTAGACAGTAAAATCTGTTGTATTGTGACAAAATATTTCTCCACACTTGGTTTTTGTTTGTAAGTTAAAATTAATTGTCGGCAATAATTTTAACATGTTTTGCACTTTAAAATTACTGTTAATCTTTTACTAAGATTTTATTATTAAAAGAGCAAGTGTTTTTTTTTTGTTGTAATTGTATTTAAGAAAAATTAATCCTTGTGTATATATATAAAGAAAACGAGTCTTTATAAATCATTCACAATAGGTAAAAAAAACAAAACGTTTTGTTGGTAAACAAAAAACAGCTGTAAAGAGAACGTATCTGTGAAATAAGTAAAATTTATTCAAACAAAAAGTAACAACATAAATCTCACAAAGTAAAATAAATATTTAATAAGACCAGTATTTAATGTGCTTCTATTTTAATAAAGCATTTTTTGCTTTGCAAAGTATATGCCGAAAATTGGTTTGTATTGTCATGATTAAATTAGAGTTTTATTTAAAATAGAAGTTTCTGTCTCGATTCCTTATTTCAAGTCCAATTGAAAAGTAGGTATTGCTAAATGAAACTCAACTTAATAAATTAAATTTAGTACAGCAAACACAAGTAAAGAATCGACTCAGATATTTCAAGATGGTAATGCTTAACTGTACTTAAAAATAGAAACAGGGATTAAAAAAGATTGGGTTCTCTATTTAAATTCCTTCGAAATGCCCTTTGGGCAAGACCGACATTAATCTTATAATAATTACCCCAAACTGTTGAACACACAAAACAAGATTAATGTTAAAGATTTTATTTTTTCAAATGCACACAAATATATAAAATCGGCGAATGTGTGTTTGCAATAAAAATCTTGTAAAAAAGAAATAGTCAATTACATAGATATTAATTGTAATAAATGTTTATTTAACTAACTTAAAAATAAAAAAACTATATTTTTGCAATAATTCATATTACTCACGCCGATTTTAGCTTAGGTTCACGATGTACGTGACGCATATGACCTTGTAACGAATTCGGATGCTTAAAAGCACTTTCACACAGTTTACATTTAAATGTTTTCTCATCGGAATGTATATAGCTATGACGCACTAACACTCTTCGATTAGCAAATGCCCTATTACAAATCGGACATACATGGGGACGTGTTTCTAAATGCGAAATCATATGCTCTTGCAAGGCCATTTTCGATATAAAAGGTTTACTACACACTTCACACGGAAAAGGCTTTTCACCAGTATGTACTCGCAGATGTGTTATCAGCTGGGGATTGGAGCGACAACCATAACCACAAACATCACATACAAATTTCTTTGGTATTCTGTGAGTATATTCATGAGAAGCTAAACGCCTTGATGTCTGAAAAGCTTTTCCGCAATTCTCATATTTACATATAAAGTTACGCTCCATTGTATGAACTTCAAGATGTCGCTTAAGGTACTCTTCGTCAATAAAGCCTCTGCCACAGTTTTCCATTGGACATATAAACTTTTTTTCGGTTGTGTGGGTCTTTAAATGACACTCCACATGGGAAGTACGCGTAAAACGTTTATCACAGAGTGAACATTTGTAGCCATTATGTAGCTCCCGAACATGTTGGTCAAGATATTTTTTCTGTAAAAATATTTCGTAGCATTCCGTACAAGTATATTCAATGACTTTGGATTTTTTTGTCAAAGATTTGTTAACATCTTTGACAGATTCATTTTGCTACAGAAAAAACACAAAAATTACTTTAAGTTCTGAATTGTAACAAAGTTCGGTATGTACAAAGAACTTTCTTCTACAAAATAATTTCAATTTAACTAAGAGACTTACTTCAGTGTCTGACTTATCCTCCTGACTATTATTGGTGACTTGACTTCTTTTTTGTCGCATCTTTCGTTTAGGTTTCTTTAAAATTTTTAAACTTTCCTCCTCCACACTTTCTTCACTAGTATCCGATGGTGGCTGGTCATTATTATTCCACAACAAGTCCTCTTCTTTGTCATCCGAAACAGTTTCATTTTTTACATCTATTCCCAAGTTATTTGATGCAGCTTTTTCAATATTATGCCATAATAAAGTATCCACTTTTTCATGTGTGGTTTCATTTTTTACATCTAGCTCAAAGAAATCTTTTAGCTCTTCATTCTGGCATGAGACATGTTTGTTTAACTCACTTTTCAAATGTACATTTTGTATGTGAAGGAGAAAGTCCTCGAATTGAAAGGATTTCAGTTGACAAAATGTACAAAAGATGGTAAAATCTTTAGAACTGTGGCAAAATATTTCTCCACATTTGGTTTTAGTCTCCGGTATTAAGTTAAGCGTAGGCTCAAGTTTAAGCATTATGCTTTTTACTTATTTTATTTATATCTTGTTTATTATTTAAAGGGATTTGCTATTCGTAGTAAACTTTACTCCGTAATTTGTAAATATGTACTTGTACTAAAAAAAAAACAATCACAATAGTTTAAGATCTAAGAGTTACCAAGTCTGAAAAATGTGGCCAAAGAGAAACGCTACGCGAAGGGTAAAAATATATATAAGAAATAAATTATAAAATTTTTCAATTATTTATTCAGTAAATAAATAAACGTATGATTGCACAATTTTATATGTATATAAATATATACTTACAAATTATTTGTTTAAAATATCGGTTTAATAATTAATAAAATTTGTTTATTTTTTAATATTATAATATATAAAAAGGTGTTGTTTTATTTGATAGTTGACCTGTGTTTTTTATAGTTGAGGATTTTGTTCGGCTTAAGGTCAAATTAAAATATTAAAAATTAAAAACAATAAAATATTTTGTTTCACTTTTACTTATCCAATATTTCGGGTAATTTCGTTAACCATTATCAAGGAATTTTATAATTTATAGTCTTTTTCTTTTCTTTTAATATTTATTTTTTAATATTATAATTTTAATATTATAATTAATGGTATTTTTTTTAATATTTTGCTATAGCTTTTTGATAACATCATCAGCAATAAGTGCAAACACAAAATGAATTGGGCATTTCTAGGACTTCAACAGAGCACCTATTTGCTGCACTTTGAACCATGAGTCCATAGCCCATCATTTTAGTAAAGCATCTGTTCTTAAAATTTAAAATATATGTATTTTTTATAGTTTGATAAAATTTCATATATAAAATATAATCATCTTTGGAATTGCATACGCCTTATAAATTAAGGCGTCAAGCTGCGAACTTTTAAGGCCTACAACTTCAGATGGATTCAAAGCGACTAATTTTGAGATCTCACCATACGTAAATGAGTCTGTCATGTCGTTAGCTCAAAGATCGTAAACCTCCGTTACGATGCTTCCTTTAAGCTTATCTATGCACTGCTGCCCTATAAATTTGAAGTCAAAGTGGTTCTAGTATAATGTTTTAATATATAAAACATGTTTTTAAGCCTGTTATGTGTTGTTTATTATTTGCATTACAAAGAATAAATAACAATTACTAATAATAATCATTTAAACTACTTTAACAGTCGTGTACAATACTATTTACAGCAGAAATAGTTTCTTCTCTGGCTATAGGGGGTGTTACCTCTAAAACACTAGAAAAATTATCGGGAAAGAACGAGGTATAGGTTGAATTTTGTATCAACTCAACAATAACTCTTTTCGCTTCTTCTTCTTTATGATTAATAACATCGTCCTGTTGAACATTTTGTAACATTGTCTGATTGTGCCCTCGAGAATTCAATATATACCTATGATTAGAGCTCAAAAGATTTGTTTGTTGTGCCATGCAATGATTTTCTTGACTTTCTAATTTTGATATTGGTGTATGTGTTGCAGCTCGTAAAGTTTCATGATGGATATCAATTTGTTCTTCAATAATTTGGCCTGGAAAGTTTTCATTTTCAATTACAAAGGTAGAATCTGTTGAACTGGAATTTAGTATTGGTTTTTTTCTGGTCATACAACGTTCATTAGTGCGAGATCGACGTTTGCGCTTAAATGCGCTTATGTGCGTTTCCTTTTTAATTTTTGGTGGCGGTCTGGGCAGTTTATGCATTATTTTAAAATGATGACTAAGGCCTGAACTAAAATTAAATACTTTTCCACATTCTGAACAGCTAAGTAAACGTTTCGGGCGAGGTGTATGTATTTTCATGTGCTGTGTAATGCGTAAGGTTATCTTACCACATACAACACAAGTTTGAGGCACTTGTTCCTTGTGATTGCGCATATGTTCTAATAAAAAATATTCAGTGGAGTACTTACGGCCACAGGTGGTACATTTGAACACTTCGCCTGAATTATGTGATGCTAAATGTTCTTCAAAAGTTACTGGGTCAGAAAAGTTTTTATTGCATTTTTTGCAGTTAAAAGGTCTATCTAAATGAACTTTAACCATATGTCTTTCTAGTAGAGAAAGGCTACTTAATTGACGATTACATATTTTACATATGAAACCTTCCGGATAGTGCACAGATTCTACATGATGTTTAAGTTGACTTAATTTATTAAATAGTTGGTCGCAATCTGAGCATTTGTGTGCTAGTTTTACACTACTGTCCGATTCGAGATAATGTATTCGCTTATGTATAGTTAAACTGAAATGGCTGCGAAAAGTTTTCCCACACGCCGGACAGACTGCCATCTTTTCCTTTTTTTCTTCTGTTTTATAGTGATTATAGCGTGGAGTGTTCGAAATAAGTAATGGCTCATTGTTTATTAGTTCGTTAGTTGTAGGAATATTAGGGGCTGAAGGCATTTTGTTGGGTATTTTGGTACCTTCTGGTATTAGTGTTATAAGAGTTTCTCCTATTATTTTTCTTGAAACTTCTGTTTTCTGATTTGTTTTATTATCTGCATCAGGTTGGGTTTTTTTCAAAAGTTCACTTGTGCTGTCTGTTTCTTCTTTATCTTTTATTAAACTTTCTATGGCATCCTGGGTTTCCTGTTCTTGTTGTCCATTTTCATAGTCGCTTAAAAAAAATTGTTGGGATTTTTGCTGTTCATTTTGAATTCTTTCATAAAGTTCTGCAATACGATTTTTCACAGCTATTACTTTAACTGTGGTTACCTTTTTACGTCGACGTTTAAGGCGCAATAAATCCTGTATATTGGACTAAGCAAGATATTTAAATTAGTATACTTGTCTAATTGCAATGTATAGAAAATTATTGACAAAATATAAAATATATATTAAAGATTTTTAATTTATACAATAACCACATTGTTTAGTATGCTCTTAATTACTAATTATGATTGGCTTAAAATTAAATTTTTGTATGCGTTTCTTTCAAATAAACCTTTTTACTTACCCGTTTTCTTTGTGTTGGCTTGCGTTCTTTATTGTTTTTCTCTTTTAATACACATACACCTTCCGATCGAATCTTATCTATATTAGTTTCTTTAATAAAACATTCTTCAAAACTTTTACCACTATTCGGGTTATCAATTGGTGTAACAGTTTTTGCAACTGTTGATTTAAACTTTTCCTCATAATTTATTATTTCTTTTGGAGATTTTGTTTCGGATATAAGTAAATCGTTTTCTTCTTCTTCCATTTGTACAAGCATTCCCTGTTCAATTTTGGCCTGTATTTCTTCAGCATCTTCAATTTCCTCTATTAACATATCTTCATTATTTAAATTGTTAACAAATTGGTTACTGACACTGCTTTCAATTCTTAATGGCACTTTCTCTAGCTGATGTTCATACTCAAATGTCTCTTCGGAATTGCTATCAGTTTTTTGTGGGGAAGAAAATGAATTTACCACCAGTTCATTATTATCTTTAAGCAAAATCGTAGAAAGATCCTCACAATCCTCTATTTCTGCAATTGGATCTTCCTCTATCCCTTCCTTTTTAAAAACTTGTGGTTCTATTGCATTGTAAATATCCTCGTTTGATGCGTTAATGTGATCACTTAAGTGTTGACAAAAATATTCAATATTATCATAAGTTTCTCGACAATATGTGCAATAGAATTTCAGAAGACGTGTGTATTCATTGTAAAATACATAACCGCATTGGGTATCACTTTCTTCCAAAATGCAGGTTTGCTTGTCAACACAAATGTGGTCACCGTCTACGTTATGATCTATTTCCTCGATTTTAATATCCTCCATTTTTGTTTATTTCTTATTATAAAAGTTTTTTGAAAATCATTTCTTTAACTTTTACTTAGCTTGTCTAAATTCCAAATTTATAATTGTTTTCCATATTTTTGTTGGTGTCAATATGTCAATTTATTAATTGTAATGTTACCAGATGATACAAACTTTATAATTACGTTCTTGAACTGTTTTCTTCGCAATTTTTTGCAAATCAGCGCGATTAACACCACGTTTACATTTGACAATGCTGTCATGTTTTCCACACGGCAGACAGACTGCCATCTTTTCCTTTTTTTCTTCTGTTTTATAGTAATTATAGCGTTGAGTGTTCGAAATAAAGAATGGCTCATTGTTTATTAGTTCGTTACTTGTAGGAATATTAATGGCTGAAGGCATTTTGTAGGGTATTTTGGTACCTTCTGGTATTAGTGTTATAAGAGTTTCTCCAATTTTCTCGAAACTTCTGTTGCCTGATTTGTTTTATTATCTGACTCAAGTTGGGTTTTTTTCAAAAGTTCACTTGTTCTGTATGCTTTCTTTTTATCTTTTATTAGACTTTCTATGGCATCATAGGTTTCTTGTTCTTTCCATTTTCATAGTCAAATTGTCAAAAACTCCGAAAATTGTTTGTGTCGTGTAGGCGTCTAGACAATAATTGTGACAAAAAACCTCACGTTATCAGAAAAGTGCAAACAGCTTTAACCAAGGCATTAAAAGATTAAGGTTTTACGTGTATTTTGTTTTTGTAAAATCTTGTTGAGCGGTTAAATACGTCTGGCAATGTGTGTATGTAATTTAATTTCCGAAATTGTTTAAGGATAGACGAAAAAATATTCAAAAAGTTGTTGGATATTATAAAACACAGAATAATGAAAATATATATGATTATCTGCGAGTCATAAAATAACTCAAGCACCCCGATTGTTTTCAAGCAAATAAAAAAAAACTGTAAACATCGATAGAGACGGCGAAACATAATGTGAGGAAACATGATATACCAAAAAAATTCTTATATTTCAGGCAACATGACTTTTAACAAGAAATATTGCTACACACCAGGGAACATTAAGTATATGATACTCATGATTCCATCGATATTCCTTCGTGTGTATATTTCAAAAGATTTAGTGTAAACAACTTTTTTCATTTCTGTACCTGTTGATATGTCACTGCACATTTCGTACCAAATGCATCTGGCAACATTTAAATTTAACTTGTGTTCCTTACCAACATATTCTTTTCAAGCTGGTCAACTATATTATGTGCTAACAAAAGTGATTCAGTGTACACAAAATAATTGTAGTTCCATGATTTTTATTTTGATATTAAGAAAAAATAATAGAAATTGACCTTAAATTCACTAAAACAAATCAGTTATCAAAACCAAACACTGAAATGCAATGAATTAAAGAATCTTATTTTATAAGTAACAATAGCAAATGCAAAAAACTTGCAATAAGAAATCGCAGACAAAATTTTCACACTACTTGTTTTTTTTTGACAAGTGAAGAAAAAAAGGTATAGTGGACAAAAACTGAAAAAAATAATTGTGGTTCCAAATGAGTGACCAGTACATGAGGGAATTGCTACGTGTTGCGGTAGCACAAATTTGTCAAACAATTGGCTACAATGCTACACAAACGGCACCGCTGGAACTTTTACAAGATGTATTGGATAAGTTTCTTAAAGAATTTACTAGAGATTTAAGGCGGCAAGTAGAACATTGTAAGTGGAAAGGAATTTTTAAGATGTGCGCTTTAACGTTTTAATATTTTATTTCTTTTCTGATAGACAATAGAACAGAGGCAAATTTAAATGATGTGACCTTGACTCTGAATAGTATAAACGTTAATTTAAATGAATTATTAGATTACATAAACAATGTCGAGCCAGTTCCATTTGCCTTAGAAATACCAAAGTTTCCGGTACGCAAAGATTCTTCGCTAAATTTTCTTAAACCGGGCAGCAAAGAAGTGTTGACTAGACCTGTACATGTACACGATCATTTGCCCCCTATGTTGCCACCGGAAATAACACAACCGTCAGAATTGCCTTTGGCTGGCAGCTCCAACCTTTTAACGGACATAAAATCATTTCAAGACAGCTTTACAAATAATTCAAATGGTGAATTAAATAACGGTGGGTTTATCAAATAAAATATATTTAGTTTTTATGATTAAAGTGGTAATGTTTTTGTTAGATGCTGCAAACAAATCCTCTAACGCTGCAACGGTTTTGGACAAATCTACTTTGCAGTCTCTTTTCAAGCCTTCAACTAACTTTGAAGACAGCGAGAGACCCACACGGGAGGTTAGTAGTGTAGTCATGACCACGGGAGGTTATATATCACCAGCCGTGGAGGGTAAAATGCCAGAGGCAATTGTCCCAGATATAATAGGTAAACTATATGAATTAGATTTTTAGAAGCAATTCCTTAGTACTGGACTGAAAATTTCTTTTATAGACAAGTTGATGGGCTTAGATGCACCTCCTCCTCCAACACCGCCACCGCCACCACCACCTCCTCAATCTAGACCAGTATCTCGTCTTTCTATTTCTACACCTGGTTCGATTGCTAATGAAATCTTAACATCCGTGGTGGAAAAAGATGCACAAGAACGGGAAGGTGTACCAACCACTATCAAAGACACCAAAAAGTTATTAGCCCGAAACCTTGAACCACAACCAATAACTAATAAAAAATTAGAATTACTTAATGATTTTCAATCTAAAAAAAATAAATTACTCAGCCCTGGAGCTGGTAAGGGCTATCAGCACGATCCTCATGCACAGCCGGCGGCTGGTAATTTTAATAAAAAATCATTTATGATGCATCAAAATGCAGCTAATATGTTGTTGAAAAAGGCCAAAAAGCAAAAGGTGCCCATTGTGCCAGGACAGCCTGGAATTAACGAAAAACCTAAGAAACCTCTTGCGGATAAAATGGGCAAAACAGATGCTGCCGATAAGGCCCATAGAAAATACATGAAAATGTTACAAAAAATGGCTAAACAAGGAAAAATACCACCCGAATTGTTAAGCAATATAATGGGTCCGGATAAAAAATCGAAAATAATTAATCCCGCTATTGTAGCTGGTATGCCACCAGGTCCAGAAAAAGTACAGTTGGAAAAATTACTGCGAAAGCAAGCTAAGCAAAGACAAAAAATGCTGAAGCAACAAATGATGCTTGAGGTACAAAAACATTCAAAAAAACCTTTACAAAAACTTCCACCTTTGGTACCCATCTTTCCGCCTAGAACGGCAGATGCATTAAGCAAGCCTTTGCCCTTGGAAATAGAAGAGCAAAAAATCACACATGAAAACAGAGATACAGCAAATATTTCGCCAATAAAGTCAGCACTAACACCTAACGTTGTAACTCCAACTTCTTCAGGGATAAGCCACTTTTCAGAAGCCTTGTTATCTAAAAGCATTAAAACGCCAGTAATAAACGAGTCTCAACCAGTTGAGATTATGGACGTATCTGCCAAGCCCTTAACTACACAGGATGGCAAAGAGCTTAAGCTGTCTAATGAACCAGATCGCTCTAAATTGAATATATTCAAAAAGATATCAAAGCAAAAAACACCAAAATCATCTTCTCCAACGCCCATACGTTTGCCCGCTCTTAGCGACACTCCAATGATAACTTTACCTTCAGGCACTACTATAACACCAGCTCCAGGACCCTCTAATCCCTCAAACAATGCCCCAGCTTTAAGCGCACCACTAGTTAGTAGAAATTTGTTTCCTCCCTTGTCGGAGAACAATAGCGTTGGCATTAGTAGCAACATAATCAATGTTGTAGATGACATAAAAGATAAACCATTAGTGGCACCTGTAAATACCAATCAACCTACCGATTTAAGCATGCTTAATCGTGTCTTTGGCGAAAAACCACCCGAAGTTGAATTGGTTAATAAACCAAAAAAACGAGGACGCAAGCCGGGCAGCAAAAACTCTCCCAAAATACCAGGAGTATTTCCCAATAATCTTTTAAAGAAAAATAACAAAAAAATGAAATTGGATAATAGCAATATATTTAGTCCACAAATGCCTCCTCAGTTGCCACCAGAGTTTGCGGCCGCCGGTATGGGCAATTTTTCATTCGACAATGTCGCTCAAATGTTTGGAAATCCTCTTAATCCCATGGAATGGGCTCAAAGCAAACATTTGCAACAGCAAATGATGTTAATTGCCAGCGCAAAAGAACGCAAGGAGCACAAAAAAAAGAATAAATTACCTAAACAAGATCTCTTAAATAATGAAAAAAATGGGCCAAATATAGGTAACTTGGCAAATATCCACATGGGTTTGCCCACTAACGAAGAAGTACAATCGATAAATAAAAAATTAATGCGTATGGATACAATACTTAAAGCAGCGCCACTTACAGCACCGCCGACAACTGATTTGACAATCGATACAAGTTTAATAACAGGCAAAAAGTTACCCTCTCCTTCTATGTTCCCCTCTTCAACGGCCTCCTTAAAGTCACCGGGTAATACAAAACGTCTGCTAACCGCAGGAACTGAGGCAATGGCAAACAGTTTAGTGCAGCCATTTATGCTGCCCAACCGCCCGGCGTTTCCTAATTTGCCTAGTAACATGTTGTCCATGTTACAGTTTCCATTTCCCACACGCCCTGGCTTAATACCTACACCGGGCCTCTTCCCTACGCCTGGCTTGGGAGCGTTTGCCAATAATCCTAAAAATCCATTGTTGCCTGGACTATTTCCTTTTCCCAATCTTAAGCAGACATTAGCAGATAATTCATCAATAAATCAAGGTACGTTTTAATGTTTTTAGTTAAAAACAATTATTTTTGTGTAATTTTTTTATCTAAAAAGTTTTTATTTTATCATTTTTTATAATTTTCATTTTATTTAAAATCTTTTAGAATCGGAAGACTTAACCACGGACAAAAAGAAATTTGAACCGAACTTACAAATGGGCGAACGGGGTTATTGCAATGTAGCTCCATTGGTACCAGATTTTCTGACAAAACTTAATGATCAAAACTTCAACACAAGCAGCAACAGCAATAAATATACTCATGAACCGCCAAATGCCCACGAACCAGATTTGCCAAAAACGCCCAAACCCAGAAATTCACATTCGAATACTTTGTCACAGGATAATTTACTTAAGAAAATAGTTGATGCCCATACACCTGAAAGCGCTGCCGGTAGTTTGAGTGGCAAATCAATACCCTCAACACCTGGCGGCATGTCACTTAATACCTTTGAGCAGCTAATGAAAAAGAATGACAGTCCCATAGATTTAATGTCTCTTAACAAACATACAAAATCAATGTCCGGTTCTCAGGAATCAGGACTAGATTTTTCCATAAATAAAAAGCAAAATCATTTTACAAACGTTGGCGGCATGCCTGGTGCTATGGCTGGTGGCGGTATTAGCATTAAAACACCCATTACTTTGAATAATGAACCCATTGAAGTATCTGATGATTCAGATGAAACACATCGACCACAACCTACGCCGTCTGACAAAAGACAAGCACATCCTTCGCCTGCAGCTGTAGCTCATTTAGCAAGTCATCAATTGCAGCAACAATCAACACATCACAACAGCTTTAATATGGATGATATGTTTGTAGCCAACTCCAGTACACATTTAAACCCTAAAACCATGGAAACTGACTTATCGCCCAAAGAATTAAAAAAGCTTAAAAAACAAGTAAAAAAATCATCATCCAGTATTAATGCCAACCTAATAAATACTGCTAAAAATGAAAGTCTAACAGCTGGATCTGGAACAACAGGAGGCGTGGAAAAATTGGCAGGTGGTGCAGACTTAATACCGTTGACTTCAACTGGTATGGCCTATTCATCGAAAAATATACCCTACAATAGTTTGACGGCCAATGCAAATCCTTCATTTCATGCTCATAAAACAGATTTTTCGAACACGGCTACTTCTTGCTCGGTTTCCTCGGCTGTTGCAACACCTTCATCATCCTCCGTTTTTGATAATCTCACAATTACCGCCGCCATTCCATCATCTTCAGGTACCTCCTCATCGAACACGGTATTTGATTTGCAAAAGAAACGAAAAGAGCATAAAAAACTTAAAAAACTGAAAGAAATCAAAGAGGGGAAAATAAAAAAGAAGAAGGATAAAAAGGATAAAAATAAAAATAAAGAAAAGGCGGAAAAATATTTGCTAAGCCAAACCTCGCCATCTAAAGAAAAGGATAAGGAACCCTTAGCTGTTATAGAACCTATAGGAAACATGACACCTGCTGCAGTGGGTCACAGCAGCAACAGTGGCTCAGAAAAGTTTAAAGATAAAGATTTTTTGAAAAAGTTAAAAAAAGAAAAGAAAAAAGAAAAACAAAGAACAGTTTTGGAAGAAATGATGCCTCATAATCCCAATGCATTGCAGCAGGTATCAGTTTCAAACTCTTCAGCTCTCAAAGGAAGTTTAGCAACAAGTTCGACTCCAAGCATAAACACATTGGAAAGTGAACAACCTAAAAAACAAAAACTATCACCAGCTTTAAATTATTCAACTTCATCTAATTTTGAACAAACTGAAGCTTCAACAACGAATATAAACGCTGCTGCACCCACAACCCCAGCCTCAGTTGTACCAAAATTAACTTTAAAATTAGGTTCAACACACTCACCCACTCCGCCACGAGACGATTGTCATAAAAATAGCACAACATTAGGAATGGTGTCAGCTTCGGCGCCTATTGCTGCAGTTCAGCCGCTACAACAACCAACACCATCTTCATTATCGCCTCCTCCACGTGAACGAGAGCCCTCACCCGAACTAGCCAGAATATCGCCATTAGTAACGAGACCTCCGAAGAATAAACTGAATACTAGTAAGTATTTTTAATATATAAAATTTAATAAATTAAACACAAACATGAATAGTTTTATTTTTCATTAGATGAAACTTCAACATCAAAAATAAATATTTACTATGTTTTTGTTTAACAAAATTTCTATTTATTAAATGATTTGGTATCAGTTTCAAAATAATTTTTTAACTAAAAATTGTGTTGACATAGAGCTCCCAAATAATTAAACCAAGATACATTTATTTTACTGGGTAATAGCGGCTCTACAACAAATACAACATTTGTAAAAACAACATGGCATTTTATTGTTGCTTTGTGAGTGGAAATGTCATAAATAGAAAGAGAGAAAAAAAAGATAAACAAACGCTCTCTTTGTTTTGCATATCCTTGTTGTTGGTGTTTTTTGAAATTCGTAAACAAAAATTGTAAAATGTAAACTACTTTTGATATGTCCACCTGCAAACCAGCTGGGTGGACGACACTACCTAGTAAAATAAATATACCTTGAATTAAACAAAATAAAGTTTAAAAACTTCCTCATAATTAACAAGTTATATAATACGACAAACTTTGTACGTAAATAAATGAACATGTCCTGTAAATTATACGATTGTGATATGCATATAAATGTAAAAATATATCTCGTTGTTTAGGTGGTGAATTAGCGACAAGTTCTTCTGTTGCAACTAACAACATTTCGGCTGCAAATGCTAGTTCGTTGGAAATTGGTGAGAGTAGTAAAACCAGTTCTGCAAACAGTTCCAATATAATAGTACCGCCTCCAAGTCCTTGGGTTTCCGGTGGCACCATATCAGCCAGTTCAGTTTTATTGCCAAACCAACTTTTACAAACAACAAAACAACACGATATGACAGCCCCACCTACAGGTTCTGCACATAATGCTGAAACTACCACTAAGACCGTCAATACAGAAAGACAAAGTAGTCCTTTGACTCTCACAACGGAAACCAGTCGACCGTCTTCCTATATCGTAAGAAATATAACGTTCTTTTTTATTAAAAAAAGAAATAGCAAATTATGTGCACAATTTTTTTTTTTTTATAATTTCTAATGAAGGATGCTGAGGGAAATCGTGTTTGGATTTGTCCAGCCTGCGGAAAAGTTGATGATGGTTCGCCTATGATTGGTTGCGATGGATGTGATGCCTGGTATCATTGGTTTGTACATAAGTCAAGGGTAAATGAACATTTATAAAATATTTTTTTTATATTTTAAGGGTTTGTGTGGGCATATTTGTGGCTCCCAAAGACAATGAAGACTGGTTTTGTCGTGTGTGTATAACACGCAAAAAGGGCTTGCATGGTTCTGATAAAAAACGTAAGCGTAATAAGAAAAAATAATGAAAATAGGAGCAAATAGTAGTGTTTAAGGAGTTCTAAAATTGTTTTTCAATTTTTAAAAAAATCTTTAATATACCATGTCGTATACATAAGAAATTGTATTATTAACAAAGAACAATAAATAAAAATATTTGTATTGGTTTAACAATCCCAATAAAATTAGTATAAAAATTATATAAAAAAATTCAATTTATGGATTAAGGCCTCATATTTACACCTCTAATGCGTTATTGATATTGTTGTTGAATCCAATAGCGACTTTTTCTGGTTGGCAACATTTTATTTATAACAACAAACTAAAATTTGGCAGCACTTTTAAAAGGTGATTGACAGCTAAATGTATTTAAGATTGCAATTTTTAACATTAACTAAACAAATAAATTAATAATAAATCGTTATAAACTTTTTTGAAAATATGATAAAAGTAGCACAACCTGCTAGTAATGCTTTTCACAACCTTAAATGTGGCGAAATATTTTGCATTTCACCAGTGGTTTATAATGTAACTTGCTGTTTATGTGCCACCAAAATGCATCTGGACCAATTTCCCAGTCATTTTCAAATTCAGCATCTTACCTTGGCCGAAGAGAGTATTAATCTAGAGGAGTTGGAACGAAAGCGCAATGCAAAATTGGCAAAAGATGCCAATCTTCTGGATAAAATGCCAATAAAGGAAGAAGACCCTGAAGATGATCCTATTAAACAAGAGGAATTGGAAGAGGACATTGATGAAGATGATAAAAGCTTGCAACAACTTTTAAGAGACACCGAAAAATCTCGGAGCAGAGTAGAGAAAAATCATTCTTTTCACACAAAGCCAGAGGCTAAAGAATTAAATATTGGAGATAAATTGGAGGTACAGATTGCTGTGAAAAAACCAAATACAAGAAATTCTAAAAAGAATATTGTTAAGGCAAATGGCTTAGAAGACAAAAAGTCGAATGGAGAGAAATTACATGAATTTAGTCCTAAGGACGTCGGAGAAAATAAAATAGATAAGGAATTAGAATTAAATAAAGATGAAGAGTTGAAAGAAGAATATGATAACGATGATATTCATATGGATAGAGACTGGTCGCTGGAGGACAAAATATCGGATACAGAAGTAAGTCTTTTTACATGCTTTATATATCTTTTAGAAATTTATTATATTCTAAGTTCTGCTTAGAATCTAAATGCAATCTTTCAGTGGCTTATTTTATTACATTAGAATTTTGATTTTAACGTTGTCTAGTCTGATCCTGATGGTAATAATAGCTCCAAAGACGAACTGCCATTTCCATGTCACACATGCAAGCGCTCGTATCGTTCAAAACATAGTTTACAGAAACACAACTACAGTGTCCACAATCCTAATAAACCTCCCAAAAAACCAAAAGAACCCAAAGCCGAACATAAATGTGATCAATGCAATGAAGTCTTTCGCTCCGCTAGGGATCTGCGCGGTCATAAATGGAAACACACTGGCATATTTTGCGATATTTGTGGTAAGCCATTCACACAGACAGGTAATATGATGAGGCATAAAATACGCCATACGGGCATAAAGGCTCATAAATGTAAAGAATGTGATAAAGAATTTTTCACAGATAAAGAATTAAAATCGCATATGATTTGCCATACAGGTCTTATGCCTGTTATATGCGAAATATGTGGCAAACGGTGTAGAGATCGTGGCGTTCTTACTGCTCATATGAGAAGACATACAGGCGAGAGGCCAGCCAAATGTGATGTTTGTGGTAAAAGTTTCTTTTCATTTCATGATCTCAATGTTCATGCTGTGACACACAGCAGTGAACGGCCATTTAAGTGTGACATCTGTGGTTCCACATTCCAGCGCAAAAAAGCATTACGTGTCCACAAACTTATACATTCAAAGGACCGCAAGCATGTTTGTAAAATTTGTGGCAAAGGATTTGCTCAATCTGGTGGTCTAAACTCTCATATGCGTACTCATGATGCTGCCTTAGAGAAATCAACAAATGAGGTATCTCAACAAGCGCTTGCACCAGTTATGTTGGATAGTTCCAGTTCAAACACGGAAAATCACAGTGTATTGAATACACCCGCATGTAAAACAGGAAACAATTCTGAGGTTAATATACCACCAGAAAGTAGCATATTGGGACAGTATTTAGCTTAAAAAGTAATAATTAATTTAGAACTCTAAGAAAAGTGTATCGTTGTATATTTAGCTTTTGTATATACGTGAATTTTGTGTAATATTTTTACAAAAATGTAGTTATAGTTAAGTAATCAAACTGTAAATAAATATATTCAATAAAAAATCATAGAAATTAACAATTCGTTGTTATTAAAATAATTTTTAATTACAAATGATTAGTTAAATTTTAAGAAATATCGTGCTATTTTTTATCCCGTTTAAATTATTGAATCACCAATATTGATTATTAATGATGAAAGCACGTCTCGATGGCAATTTCGCTACTTACTTCTCTCTTGAGGAAACTTTTAAATAAACTAAGGATCTCCGTCCAAACAACAAAGTAAAGACAAAAATCAAAGTTTAAGCATAAACAACAATAATCAACAATGGTTTTATTTTACTTTATCCACCGTATACGGCTGACTTTTTTCGGCTTTTTTTATGTTTAAAGATGTTTTATTTCTGTTCTATGCGCGGGCACTTGCATATTATAATATTAAAAAAATAAATTACCGGTTAATCGATTATTTAAATGAAGTTTCCTTAATTTGTTAAATAGTTTCGATATTTTTTCTGTAAAATTCAGTTAAGATGCCAACGATCTTATTTTTATTTATTCTCATTGTTATGGCTTTTCTTATTTGTAGATAATGCAGTTATTGTCGATAATGCAGAGTTGCCGACTAGGTGTTTGAACATACTAATCAATAAAAAACTCTAAACGACCAACAACTAGTAACGGTTTTTTGTTTTCTGTTACATATCGCTTAAGGGTGGCTTATATGGTCTCAAAAGTCTTATAGTATGTTTCCACGGCAAGGTGAAGCACTTGCTTCGCCCTTGAATCATGATTGTAAAGCATACCGTTTACACGACACATGCTACATGTTCGGTTGGACGTCTGCACAAAAACTGAGACAATATTCAAGTAATTTGTTCAAAAAAATTTTTTTTCGTTTCAATTTTGTTTGTTTTTAACTTATTACATTTTAAATTTTAATGAAATTAATTGTTTTTTATATTACACATATCCACACACCACTTTAAACATTGTTTTTCTATTTTTGTTTACTTTTTATACAGCTAGTTCAGATAAACTTGGGATAAAAATTAGAGAAGACAGAAAATTTTCGCCCTCAAAATTTTGTATGTCGAAGCAAGTTGATTCGCTGATAATTGGAGTGTTAAACAAGAATAGAGAGCGAAGCCACAATTTTTATAAATGTACATACTACACACATATATTTAGATAAAAAAAAATAAACAATTTTATTAAAATTTTTCTTAAAGAAAATTTTTGACGTTGGTTAAGAAAAATTTTTAAAGTGAATTCGGTCACCTGGGCCATCAATTTTACCTAGTATTCAATTTGCCTTAGAAACACCATATTAAAAAAATTTATACACATGTTTTATATATGGAGTTTGACATTTCAGGTTTTGGCGAAAATTATTGAATTCGCCATTGCGACCACCTAGTATTGATTCGCCTTGATTTAAAGATTTTTTCCCGGGAAATACAATTATTCAAGGCGAATCAATTACCAGGTGGTAGCGTAGGCGAATTCAGAATTTTTGCATTTTTGCCTACGCTGCCATATGGTAATTAATTCGCCTCGCACTTATTACTCTGGGAATATTTAGAATTGGTGTGAAAAATTCAACACTGATAAAATATTGCATATTAGTGATTTTTGCCGTCGGAATCAATCTGACTTCTTCAGCTGGCAACATTCTAATTTTAACAACAAATAAATTGACGTACATATGAATGTGTTTTTGGTTGCAATTTTTAATAAAAAATAAACAAATACAAAATTAATAACAAATAATTATAAGTTTTGAAAATATGTTAAAAGTGGCCCAACCTTCTACAAACGCTTTTCACAACATCAAATGTGGTGAAATATACTACGTTTCGTCGGCAGTTTACAATGTTACTTGTTGTTTATGTGTGACCAAAATGCATCTGGACCAATTTCCCAGTCATTTTCAAATGCAGCATTTATCCTTAGCTGAAGAGAGTATTAATCTAGAGGAGTTGGAACGAAAGCGTAATGCACAATTGGCAAAAGATGCCCATCTTCTAGATAATATGACCATCAAAGAAAAGGATCCTGAAGATGATCCTATTAAACAAACAGGATTAGAGGAGGAAATAATTGAAGACGATAAAAACTTGCAGCAACATTTAAGAAACGCAAAAAAGTCTCGGGGCAAAGCACAAAACAAGCACAATTTTCAAACAAATTCCGAATCTGATGAATTAAATATTAACGACGAATTAAAGGCAGGGATTGTTGCGAAAAAACCAAATACTAGAAATCATAGGAAAAGTCTTATAAAGGCAAAGGATTTAGAAGGAAAAAATTCTCAGGAAAAGAAACTGCATGAATCAAGTCCAAAGGACGGTAAGGAGAATAAAAAGGGAATGAAATTAGAATTGGAAAACAAAAAGTCACCGGAAGAAAATTTAGGTGAATTAAGTCCTAGGGGCAGTACGAAAAGTATAAACGAAATGGTATTAAATGAAGATGATGAGTTGAAAGGATATGATAATGGTGTTGTCAATATAGATGGAGACTGGTCATTGGATGATAAAATATGGGACATGGAAGTAAGTCGTTTTCGCAATGTTTTAGTATCCTTTAGAAATCTAGTATATTTTAAGTTTTGATAAGAAGGGTATTACATTAGAAATACATAATTCGTTTTTAAGAGTTTAATACTTTATCTCGAAGGAGGAACATCTGTCTGTGAACAGATTTTCCTCTTTAAAAAAAGTAAGGTTATAATTAAAAACGCAACGAGCACGTTTTTCAATTGGCACTTAAAAGCGTCCACCGTTTTTACAAATTGCAAATTAAGATAATTGTGTATACTTCCTATACGAAGGTATTGTTTGATGTGCAGTTCCTGGGATCTTACATTTGTCTGAAAACTTGTGGGATACCTTGGCGCTGTGGTTATGTACGCCTGCCATAAAAATTCAGATTTCAAACGAAAAAAAAAACTCTTTTGGAAAGTTGTTCAATTATAAATATTTCAGTACCCTTCATTTTAATAAAGTATATATATTCTGTTTCCTTTTACATTGGAAACTTGAGTCATCGATTTCTGTCTGTCCGAGTTAAAACGGGGCTTGTGAAGGCTTCACGTGACCTTTAGAAGTTAAGAAATAGTTGTTTAATAAAAAGTAGAATATTTACAAAAGAAAAAAACTGACAGTAAAACTGAAAACAGTACTTTTCGTATGGTGAAGGGTATATAACATTCGGCACAGCCAAATAACACTGTTATTTAATTATGAAATATTTTTTTTAGTCCGACCCTGAAGGTAACAATAACTCCAAAGGAGAATTTAATAATGATAATATTGATATGGATGGAGACTGGTTGTTGGAAAATAAAAAGTCTGAAACAGATGTAAGTCATTTTTGCATGATTTAAATAATCCCTAGAAAGTTATTTAAATCAACATTTTACTTAGAAATTAATTGCTATCTATCAGCTTCAAAAGTTTATAATTTGCTTTTAATTTTCTTTAGCAATTTGTGCAATGATAAGTATTAATGAATAAATTTTCTCTTTAAGTCCGATCCTGATGAAAACATGTCTAAAGACGAACTGACATTTCCTTGTTACATCTGCAAGCGTTCGTATCGTTCAAAGCAAAGTTTACAAAAACACAACTACAATGTCCATAATCCTAATAAACCGCCCAAAAAACCAAAAGAACCCAAAGACGAACTTAAATGTGACGAATGCAATAAGTTCTTTCGTTCCGTCAGGGATCTACGCGGCCACAAGTCAAAGCACAAAGCAATTATTTGCGATATATGTGGTAAGACTTTTACACAGACTGGTAATATGGTGCGGCACAAAATACGCCATACGGGCATAAAGGCCTATAAATGCAAGGAATGTGATAACGATTTTTTTACGGATAAAGAATTGAAAGCGCATATGATACGTCATACAGGTCATATGCCTTTCATATGCGAAATATGTGGCAAACGATGTAGAGATCGTGGGGTCCTTAAAGCTCATATGAGAAGACATACTGGCGAAAGGCCAGCTAAATGTGATGTTTGTGGTAAAAGTTTCTTTTCATTTCATGATCTCAATGTTCATGCTGTGACGCACAGCAGTGAACGGCCATTTAAGTGTGACATCTGTGGTTCGACATTCCAGCGCAAAAAATCATTACGTATCCACAAACTAATACATTCAAAGGATCGCAAACATGTGTGTAAAATTTGTGGCAAAGGTTTTGCACAATCTAGTGGTCTTAACTCTCATATGCGTACTCATGAGGCTGCCTTAGACGAATCAACAAATGACGGAAGTCAGCAAGCGCCAGTTTTGTTGGAAACCTCATATATAAACACAGAAAATCAGCGTATTGAATACATCTTCGTGTAAAACTGAAAACAATTTATAGATTAGTATGCCACCAACTTTTATTAAAAAAATAATAAAAGTTGAACTTAATAGAATAGTGTATCGCTGCAAGGCGAATTAATTTTATATGAATTCGCCTTTGTATCGTTGTATAATAAGTTTTTGTATGTACGTTGAAGTAAGTTTTTTTTTCAAATAAAAATAGTTATAGCTAAGTAAATAAGAATGTAAATAAATGCATTTAATAGAAACGACTCAAACAATTCCTTGTTATTAAAATCAATCTTCATTAAAAATGAATCAAATTTGCAAAAATATGAAAATTTTAAGAATCCGAAAATTTAGTTTACATTCTTTAGAATTTATAAAATATCACAATTTAATTTATTTTCGTAGGTAAACAATTTTCTTTTGATCAACAAGAAAAACATTCTTTTACCTGGAATATCTTGTTCATTTATTTAAAAAATCTTTTTTAGTTCTCATTGCAAGATGGTGAAATGTTTTACCTTATTATTTGAGTAATTTTTCCGAATTAAAGTTTTTTTTTTCTTTTGAAACTTGTACAACTCTTTTTAAGTTTAAGAATTTTACTACATACTAATGTTTATGTATCTTTTTTTACATATTAATTAATAAAAATAATACTTGCAAAAAAAAAAAAAACCGACGTCTAAACGAATTTTATCTGCCTGTCTATAACGGTAAAAAACATAAAATTTTATTGATTATTGGGACATCCTTATATTCCATCTCCAAACTTTTTTCTTGTTATAGCAGATTTAGCACTACAGCTCCTTGTTAATTTAAACTGTCTGCCTACAACTGTTCAACAGTTTGACAATATACTTCAAATTACATCAACTATAGAGGTACCCTTTAATGTCCACGTTCAAATTTTATACTTGCTGCCGTAGTAGACTTAGCAATTAGGTTCCTTGAAAAATTTCAACTGTCTGTCTATAACGTTTCCACAGTTTGGCTATTTAAATCAAATTACATCAACTATTGTAACGCCCTTTAATTTAGACTTTCATTCTTTTTATTATACTAAACAAAGTATTGGACGTTCTTTTTAATTTTCAAATGTTTGTATATAACAGTTCTAAAGATATGGCCATATAGGTAAATTTACATCAATTTTGAGAACACCCTTTAATTTCTAAATTCAAATTGTTGTTGTAGCGGCTTAGCAATTCAGTTTCCTTGTAAGTTTTAGCTGTCTGTCTATAAAGGTTGAAAAATTTTGCCACATACATTAGATTACATTAACTATGGGGACACCCTTTCCATACTTCCAAATCCAGATTTTATAGCTGTTGTTACAGCGGAGTTATTTGTAAATTTTAAACGTCTGTCTACAACTGTTTAAAAGTATGGCTATATACAGCAAATTAAATGAACTATTGGGGCACCCTTTAATTTATAATTCGAATATAAATACATTTTGTCCAATTTGCAAGCGTTTAATGATAAGTCCATTTAGGTCAATTTACCTCACCGTTTAATTTTTAGATTTATTTTTTGTATTACTTCTTAACTTTTGGAGCTTTACATAGTTAAATGAGTTTTTTTTTTTCAATTTTAAAGTGGTGCACTTTACAGCTTGTAATACATGTTAAAAACTAGAATAGTATATGATGACACCCTTTATTTTTTAGGACTATGGATTGTTTTTTTTTAACGAGTCCAATCTGTGAGCAGTACCTTTTAAATAAAAACAAATTTTTAAAATCGATTCAGAAATGACTGAGTTATGGAGGGAGGTAAAAATAAAAAAGCAACATTCAATTAAATTGATAACCTCCTTCTTTTTTTAAGACAATAACGTTATTTGCATATTTACAATTTAAAACATGCACTAAAATAAAAAAATAAATAATAAAAAATTGTAATTTTAATTAATTTGAGTATTTTTTATGGATTTAATTTTTCAGGTTTAATTTCTATGTTACATTATTTTCGCCGTGCTTGGCTTCATATTATTTATTATTATTATTATTTTTTTTATTTATTTAAAATTCATTATTATAATCGAGCCTAAAGAGGCCATATAGAATTAAAAGTAAAATGTAATACAAGATAAATAAAATAATATTTTGTTTCTTTTCATACATTCATTTATTTAATATTATTTAGTATTAAGGCCCAACTAAAATGTGCATAAGATAACTTGATCAAACTTAAACAACTGTGCAAATACATACTAATCATAAGTGGCAAACTATAATGTACTTAGGAAAACTTTTCGTCAAATGTCATTTGCTTGAGCAAAGTACGAAACTGATCGCAACTTTCGGTACGGAAACAGCTGATGCTTTGTGTTATACATTCATAAAGAAAAGTTGCAATGAAGATCGACGTTGATAAATTCTTAGTTTTTAATTTAATAGAAAATGTAGAGAAGAAGAAACTTTTAAATTTTTTGTCCATTTTTAATAAACAATGCGCAATAAAATTAAATTTATATATGTTTAAGATTTAAGTTATATACACCGTTGCATTTTTTAGTACTGTTGGCCACAAATACAAAAACAGACACGGAAATTGTAATTTTTTTTATTTAGTTTATCTTACAATATGAACAAAAAATGTAAATATGTTTGTGAATTTTATTAAATGCCTTTTTGTTTTTAAGTTTTAATTATTTATAAAGAAATTATTTTTTACAAAAGTACAACTGTGGCAAATTAGTTACTAAGCTTTTGTAAGTATATATTATAGTCACCTTAATTTCTTTAAGGTGTTGCCTAAGCATTTGACAGGCTTTTCGTTGTGTTTTTGACATAAGCTTAAGCTACTTTATGCACATTATTGTTAAGGCCCAACTATAATGTGCATAAGCTAGCTTGAGCTTATGTCAAAAACCCAACGAAAAGCCTGTCAAATACTTAGTTAATTCTTTAAAGAGTTTTATGTGGCTACAATGTACTTACATAAATTTAAAAACTAATTTCCCACAGTTGCACATGTATGTTTAAATCGCACTTTTACAAAAAATATATTTTCTTAAATAAATAATATTTGCAAAGAAAAAGGCATGGAAAGAATACATAATTTATATTTAACAACATTGATCTAAATAAGTGTACACTTTTTACTAGTTTTCAATAAAA
Source organism: Cistogaster globosa (assembly GCA_937654795.1). Classification (NCBI taxonomy): domain Eukaryota; kingdom Metazoa; phylum Arthropoda; class Insecta; order Diptera; family Tachinidae; genus Cistogaster; species Cistogaster globosa. The sequence goes on from OW569406.1 coordinate 8,707,802, forward strand.
TTTGATAAAAAAAATGGCATGTGTTTTTTTTTTCTCTATGTATTTTTAGCCAAAAGTACCAAAAGATGCAACGGTGTGCGTTATTTAATTCGAAAGCATTAAAAAATAAATTTTATAGCGAATTGTTATAATAAAAGGAGTCCTTTTTCTCATATAAACACTTTTTTCTACATTTTCTATTAAATTTAAAAAAAAAATTTTTTTCACTGTCGCTCTCCATGGCAATTTTTTCTTTATCAATTTATGTTTGTATACAGCAAGCGCAATCAGCTGTTTCTGTACGGAATGTGCGATCAGTTTCGTATATTGCTTAAGCAAATGACATTTGACGAAACTTGACGAAAAGTTCTCTCAAGTACATTATAGTTTACCACATTTGATTTACATGTATTTGCACAGTTGTATAAGTTGGCATAAGCTAGTATATGCACATTATAGTTGGGCCTTTAGGCCTTTAGTCATTTCTTAAGTTTTTATTTAACGAAAAGAAAATGTAAGTTTTATCTCGACCTTCAATGTTGACCTCAATTCCTATATTTTACATCTCTTTCATCACAACGAAATGATATTAAACAACAACAAAATAAAATATTAAAAGATATTTATTTTTAATGTACAACTTGCTTGATTTACCCGGCGTTGCTTGGTTTTGATTTAAGGGACTTTCTAGGCACTGTTTATTATATTATAGCCTTGTTTGCTATGGGATATTATTTGGATCTTATAGATCAGGGTATATCTACATATATTTTAAATAATTTTAGAATCTGATTTTGTTTTGTGCTCTCCCCCACTCCCCCTCCTATTTTTTTTTAACAAATAGAATATTCTATCCTTTACATAAATATCTAACTATGCGTAAAAATTTTATTATGATCGGCTCAGACTTTTTTTTCCATTTTTCTCTCTCATCCAGGTCCAAATTCTGGAACCAGATATCAAAATTATTAAAATCGAGACTTTTTTAAATTGATTTAGACGCATCAAAATGCCTGGCTTCCCTTTTCTCTCCTCCTGGTCCGCTATTAAAAAGTATAAACCATTCCTTTTTTGCCTTTTAAACCTTCTCTGGACTCCCACAAATAACTTAGACCCAGAATTAAACAAAACAGATAGAAGGGAAAAGGTTTTTAGTTATAGTGGTAATAAATAATCAGGAATGTTACAGAACTTAATTCAGTTCCAAAGTGAAAACGAGAAGCAAAAAATTTCTGCGGAATGAGATCACTTTAGAATTTTATTATTTGAGGTTTGTACATTTACTTTTGCTGGGCGGAGATTTATAATTTTTTAGCAATAAACAAAATCGATTGGATTAGTTACAAAAAGTACGAAAGTGAAATTAGCGGTTACATCTTTAAAACATGATTTTATTATAAAATATTATTCCTTAATTTATGTGTAAAAACAATGTTATTCAAAGCAGTGTTATTCGGTTTTTAAACTTTAAAATGTTTACCTATAGATCTATAAAAAAGTCAGAAATGTAATGACGACGATCTAACCGTTTGCTGCTATCATCTCTAATCCAAAAGGGAGTCCAATCAATCGAAATGTTAGAGCTGTTTAAAAGAAAATTTAACTTTTATAACTATTAAGACAGTTCGTTCAATAAATTACATCTTTAATTTTCTAGTGTGATTTCTTCTATAACTTTCTTTTGATAGTTCAGCGGCTCTCAAGGGAATTGTATTTCGATTTTCTTTTCTGCCATAATCGACATTCCTAGAATTACTAAAACATATTTGTTGCACTTGGAAGCAATTAAATGTAATTATTTACCTACCCATTGATCATTGTAGAATTAAAAACAACATGATTTCGAACAGACATTAAATCATTTTGTGACTGTTCCATACATAAATAATCAATTGCCTGCAAAGATGTGCTGCTGCAAATAAAACAAAAGAAATTTGTTTAAATTATTTCGTAGCCTTTGGCTGTGTTTTTCGAATTATTCACTTAAAATGAATTGATTTAAAATTTGTTCCATTTTCATATGTTATAATCGGCTCCTGGCCACTTATATTATTTAAACCAGATTCAAATGAAGCACTTTTGCGAATTGGTTTGCGCTGCAAACGTTTAGTACAGTCCCTGAACCATATTGGGCTACCATACACTGCTTTCCTTCTTTTTCGTTGAGACCTAAGAAAATGATCTCTTATTTATTGAACTAAAAGTATGATTTTTTTTTTTTGTAAGTCTATACCGTACAAATTATTTTTCGTATTTTTGAGAGAGAGACATTCATTATTTCTTTGTGTTTCTATTATTTCTTTGTAAGCAGGTTTTTCTGAAAAATATAACACCAATAATTTTCATGCTCCAAAATACTATATCGCATACCTTGCAAACGTATCAACTTTGAGGATGACAAGTCCATTTCTAAATGTTTTACAACTTTATTTATGGAACTTATTCTGAGAAAATGCGTGCACTGCTAAAACGAAGTAAATTGTTATTAAGTTGTTTTCTTTTTTTCTTGTGCTTCAATTCTTCGATAACGGTATTAAAAATTATTTACTTAGAGCAAATAGAGAAAATGCAAGAATGCGGCTGTGATGAATTTTATAAACCCTTCACCATATTAATGATTTATTACTTCATTTTTAAATCTTATTTTTTGTATAGAAGGCGCATGTTGCGATAAGATCCAAATGAATATAAAATCTTTGGTCATCTATGGCAACACGTTTTAACTTTAATTTCTTTACAAGCAGACATTTAAATTTATATCTGTATAAGTTTTAAATATCTGCTAGTAGCGGCTTGCACGTCTACGGGGTCACCATATATTAATTTTAACTTTGTCTTTAAAGCTCAAAAGTACTGAATACTCGGAATAAAATTCAATTATTTACTGTTAACGGTTTGAAAACGGTCAGAAAAGCACAACGTCTATATGTGTGCGCCCCTTAATTTTAAATTCTATTCAAGTAATTGTTGTTATTACGGTCATAAATATACATCTACTGTTGTATGGATATGCTTTGTGTCATGGATAGACGTCTAAAACAAGCGGACAGACATTGCAGGTAAAGAAATAAAATGAAACATCAATTCAGTGAATTTAAGATTTATTGTTAAAAGAAATTAAAAGTGAAGAATCAATTATCTAATTAAAACATTTTTTTTAGCTTCACAATTATAATATGAGGAGGTACATAACAAAAAGCCAGTTTTCTATAAACAATAAAAATCATAAACAAATTTATAAGGTAATTAATTTTTAAGTTGTTAAGATACGAAATTTGGAATCGTTGCGATGCTTTGAATAAAATTGAGGAAAATTAGAAACTGTTTAATTATCAAACATGTCACAGAACTCAATTCCAATTAAAAGAGGTTTTCATTCCGCAAATTGGTTCTTCAGAAAACGTTTTTTTAAGCTGGATTCACCCATTGTTTCAAAACAAAAATTTTGTTCCGAAACATTTTTTTATATGTAGTTTTACGTGTTTCTTTTTGAGAGAGAGAGAGAGAGAGAGAAACACGTCAAACTACATATAAAAAAATGTTTCGGAACAAAATTTTTGTTTTGAAACAATGGGTGAATCCAGCTTTAAAGGGTGAATATTTCGTTCAGTCTATACAACTTTTCGTGATCTATACATATGGTAAAGGGGTAATTTCTGTGCACAAAATATTTATTTTTATTTTTGCAATTTTTGTCTATTTGTCCGTCTGTCTGTCTGTCTATGTTCGCATCACGTGAAATCTGCTGGATGGATTTAAATAAAATTTTGTGAGGTGGTCCCTTAGAGCTTTGGTTCGAATATTAAATACTTTTTATTTCGTAAAAATATGTCAGTTCGCAGAGAAACTAGAAATACCAATGTAAAGTTAACCAATTTTAACGGTATAATGGTACTAGAACAGTTGTCAGTACATTTTATTTTTGTAGATGGAAAATGTTAAACACTGTTTACAGAACTCTACAACAAATGTTTAAAAACATATTTTTTTTTTAATTACAGCGTTTTTTCTGTATTGAGTTTTTTGAAATCTATAATTATTATTTTTTTTTTAAAGAGAAGTAGCACTTCAGGTAACAATGCCTATTTAATTAGTGTGTAACCATGCTACATTCTTTAGGAAAGGGATAGAAGAGAGAAAAGAACAGGTGGTGAAAGTATAGCCATTTTATTAGTTATTTTTCTTCGCCGGCGAATATGCTATGAAGAAGTACCGACGAAGGAGGCTGCATGTTTTAATGTTAATTCTGAATATGTATTTATACCATAAAACAGAAGAAAAAATTTTTATTTTTTGGTTGTCGCAGGGGTTGAACCCTGGCCAATCAGGTTTGTAGTCAACGTGCTTACCACCTTGACCACAGCAGCCACTTAAACTCCATATATAAAAAATGTACAAAATTTTTTTATATACGAAGTTTGACAACCGGGTATGTCAGCAAAGAATACTGAATTCGCCTTCGCTGCCACCTGGTAAATTGATTCGCCTTGGACGGAAACGTAATTAATTTTATTTTTCTATCATAATTTGGAACTTTAAATGCATCATATTAATCAAGGCGAATCAATACCAGGTGGTCGCAATGGCGAATTCATTAATTTTGCTCAAAACCTGAAATGTCAAACTACATCATGGCGAAATAATTTACCAGGTGGTGGCAGTGGCGAATTTATTCATTTTCGCCGTTGCAGAAAATGTCAAACTCCATACATAAAAAATCAGCGAAAAAATTTTTTATATGAAGTTTGAAATTTTCTGCAACGGCGAAAGCTAATTAAATTCGCCACTGCCACCACCTGGTACATGATTTCGCCATGAACTACATATATAAAAAATTTAGTATAATTTTTTTTTATATGGTGTCTGACACTTAACGTTTCGGCGAAAATCAATGAATTCGCTATCGAGACCACCTGGTATTATTTCGCCATGATATTAATCATATTTCATTTTTTGATTTTGAAATTTTATTTTAAATGAATTAAAATTTAATTTTATACAATTTTTTAATTTTTTTCTTTTTTAAATTATTTTTTCCTTTTTCAAATTATTTGAAAATTTTTCTTAAATTATTTGAAAATTTTGACAACAACGTTGAACATAAAAATCGTCTGGGCTATTAAAAGACCACCTGTAAATTAATTTGCCTTGTAAATGCATTAAATATCGAAAAAATTCACAATATCCAGATGTCGGTCAAAACCCTTTTCCATTTATTTACACCGCCATACAGTGCGCAATTGCGTATGAGCTGACTAAAATAATTCTGGGGGAAAGTTACGGCATTCGATATCGATCGAAATTGCTATAGAATTTAAATGTAAATTTCGATCGATATCGAAGGCCGTAATTTGCCCCATAGATAACCGCATATGATAAGTTACTTTTTAAACGTCAGTGTTGAGGAGTCTGGTTATGTCTGTGATTTGCCCCCTGCCTTGTTTATTTAATGCGTTTATAGGTGTATGAATAGAATAGAAAAATCAAGCAGAATTATGTTGTTGTAAAGCTGTGTAGAGTATTTTCGTTTCAGTTGTGTAAAGGTATTGAATCTTTTTTTCTAACAATGGGCTTGTTCGGAAATAAATCATTGCGTTGCATCTGATGTGTAGTTCGTTCGAAAATCAGTTGGCATCACTGCAAGTGTCATGTGTTCTAAACTGCATTACAGATATTTCTGATGCGCAAATAAACTACCAACAAGCATCACAAAAATTGCTGATGCGTTAGATTAGTAAATATATTTTTTGATATTTATTCATTTTGTTGACTCCCATTTGTTAATGCATTTCTAGAAATAAAATAGACGTAAAATTTTCTAAGCTTTTAATAGGAGGCCATTAGAGTCCAAATAATTAATTATTCATTTTTAATGTTTCAATCGTTCAAATTGTAAGTATTGTAAGTATCATGTAAGTATTGGCATCAGCTGTTTTGCATCGGTAACGCTTACTAATCCCACATGCCCATCAGATGCAGCGCAGTGATGGAATATTTATTCCCTGTTGAAGAGTAAAACTCGGTACGACCGAATATAGCACTGTGACTAGTTGCACATAAAGCTTGAGGAACGATTTCTTTTTTTCATTTTTACAAATTAAATTAAACACAAATAACATCTTTTTTTATAATAAAAATTTTATTTTTAATTTTAAAAAATTATACAAACAAAAACATAATAATGGACATTTAAATAATCAAGTATGTGATGCAAAATTATCGGGAAAAAATTTTTTTTAAAACATTCGAAGATTGATGAATTTTATCTTGCTGATTTTCAAAACTATCAGGCATGTCACACATTCCGATCGGAATAGTTTTAATTCCATATTAACAATTCCGAACGATTTTGTTTTACCTTCTTCAGATTCTGATCAATTTTGTTTATTCCTGAAAAGTATTGAATCTCCGTTATTTAATTTAAATGTGGCAATATTTTGCGCACCAAAGTAAACAACAAGGGTAATCTACTTAAAGGGGGGTTTAGACGGTACGACTTTATGTACGTAAAATCCAAGAGAAAATAAAATGAAATACCATCCGTATTTAAAAATATGAGAGCAAAAATCTTACGAAAGATTTTTGGGCGGTTTGCAGAAAAATGCATCCCTGATCTAATGATTCGTAATTGTCTTTTGAAAATTTTCAGAAAACATAGAGAGCCATTTTAGTTTTTTCTTTACGTGCAAAGTTGTCTTTTTTTTAATGGAAATTGAAGATGACATTTTAAAAGGATTTAAGTAAACGCATCACACTATTTATTATTTTGAAATCGTTTAAGTGTTTTACTTGTTTTTCATCACATAATTGAATATACAAATGCACATAAGTTTCTGATTTAACCAATGAAAAATATTAGTTGCATGACTTAATTTCTAAAGTTTAAAATTTTAACAGAAAGTTTGTTTTAAACTTGTGAATTTTTTAATAAAAATAGTAAATAAATATGGAATGTTTTAAGTTAAAGAATAAAATAAAAATATTTGTGCAGGGTAGGTATCATGAGAGCTTTAATGATTAGGATGGGCAAGGGCTTAAAGTGCCAGGATCTCTTAGTCTGAGCAGTAGTTTAGAATACCTCAGTATCCTGCAGCTGTTCTTTTTCTGAAATTGTAGGAATGTTTATTTATGACTTTATTGGATTGATCGCATTCTTGGCTGCTTTCATTGCCTGCTGATGGAAAATTTTTTACGCTGTCACTATGGACATCCAGTCAATGTTGAGTGCAATGACGCTTTAGATATTATTAAAATAGTGACGGCAGACCTGTCTAAGGAGGGTCTTAGGAAAGTATTCAATGATTTGAAGAATTTGGGAGGTGACATGGCATTTAATAATGCCTGGTTAGCTGCTCGCTTAGTTGTTGAACCGACCGTATCTTGGTCTCATCAGTCATCTTGACATATCCGTTTGCAACTCGTAGTGCATAATTATGGATAAGACAATATTATTAAAAAGAGAGCGTCGCGTGTGAGGAAACGTGAAGAAGATCTTCAAAGACTATTTCCAAGATTTTTTGGTTATTTATCATAGGCATACCTCTGCCTAAGACCATTATTGAGTAAAGCGCTCCGAATTTTCGCAGGGCATACAAAGATGAAGAAGAGCTAGGTTAGGTCAGGCAGGCAGCCGTGTTGCCAAAGTCCACTTGAGTCCACTGATTGCTCCCTTTGTGAAGAGCTAGGAACTATGAAGCGTTAAAGCTGTTGTTACCCGGGACTTCGTGGCTCCCACAGTAGGGCTTAAGCTTCATATTAAAATGAAAATTATTTCAAGGGTGGGTTCACATTGGAACACCAAGTCTCTGAATCAATATAGTAGTTTTTACTGATAAAAAAATAATGAAAAATTTAAATAAAATGGACATGTCTTGTTGAATTTCAAATAAGTAAAAAGTAACTAAAAATTTTAAAAAAGAATTGTTAGTGTTGTTCTCTAGATTTTGGCATTTGAGAAACAGTTAGACATAAAATTTTAGAAAGTCATATTCAGACATTATTTTCTGTTTTTGCAATACTCGTTTTAGGAATTATTATAAACAATAATGATTTACTTTGATGCTAAATAAATATTTTTTTTTGCATTTTTTTTTTTTGTTGGTGTTAGTATTAGAAATGTAATTATTAGTTAATAGTAATTAGTGCGTTTTTCAATTACTCAATACTAAAATATTTTTATATTTAATTTGTAATGATTTTTCACAATTTCTTAAATTCTTATGTAAAATTATTTTAAGAAAATTAAGTTAAAAAAAAAATATTGTTTATTTCACTTTTTATTATTTTTATGTAAATTCCTGTAAATTTGGCTCATTATTAAGTCTATGTAGTTTACTTTAAGTTAATTTTACTCCATTGGATTTTATAAATTATTTGAAAGCAGTTAAATATTGTTTTTTTTTTCAATACATAAAAGTAATAATTTTGTAAATTTGTTTAATTATTTGCTTTCTTTTTGGGAAGACTCCAATATATTATATTAATGGATACAGTGGGTTGAAAGCAAATTGCTTATGTTGGGAAGGGTTTCATACTAAGAGGATGAAGAGTAGTGACTGTTTTTAATCTATTTTTGCCAAATTACAAGTTATGCTGGAATTTAGCCGACACAGACCCCGGGAATACGACTTTGAATTTATTAATTTTTTTTTTCTTTTCTTCTTTACTTCTAATGATTTTAAGGATATTTTTTTATGAATTTGTCAACATCAATTCCTTGCTCGATTTAATTCTTAAACTTTTTTTTCTTAATTTATTAAATAATTGCTTAAACAATTCGCCATACCTTGATAAAGTTTATACTAAATTAATTTGTATTTTTATTAATAATCGATCATCCTCACAAAAGCCTCTTTTTATAATATCCGCTATATTTGCATATTCCACAAAACCAAAACCCCTTGTACTTATACGTTCTTTTGGCTGATGGAATGCTAAAATTTCTGGTTTTGTCATAATGGTATCATGTTGTGATAATTTCATATCTCTCGGATGGACCATACACAATTTTATACGGCCTATAAAGGGCCATTCCAAATGAATATCATTTTCTGATTGCATTAAATGCACATGCAGGCTAAGCAGGTGAGGATTTTTAGGTTGGATATTAAGACGAGCACAAAATTTATAGCCGTAGGGTGAGGTATAGCTTTCTCGTGAATATATCAAATTATTAGTGTTTGAACGCAAGTAATCGATTAAATTATGGAAATTTTTGATTTCCCATACTATAGTGCCATTGCTGTAACGGGCATCTACTTGCTTGGTTGTATTCGCCAGTTGTTTATTAAGATTTTCTATTTTTACATCTTGTTCACAGGCTCGCTGCTCTAAAACCACTATACGTTGATACATGGCCTGTATTAATTGTTCTTCACCACCATTAGCATACTGAGGTGGAGGCGGCAAGGCAGCTACTCCAATTCCTGCATCACGTCCACTGTGGCCATTTGTTTGGGACTGGCCCTTTGGCTGTTTTTGTGGATTCCAGGTAGAAATGGCGGTGTTTTGAAAAGCCCTTAGCATTAATTGCAAATGATGTGGCATATCCTCTTTTAAATGCATTTCTAAGGCATTTGTCTCGGGCCTACCAATAAACTCACATTTAATACTGGCAAAGGGACACCTTTCTTCGGTTTTTTCTCCATCGCTGCGATAGGGGCACTCCTGTTTATGCCGCTCCATATCCAATGGTGAAGCTATATAATTGCAGCCTTGCTTAACATTTTCACATTTTAACTTGATCTGTTCAATTTCACGACGCGTGTAATTATCTGGAAATATATCCTTATCAGCCACTATTTTCTTGTTATCCATGGGACACCAATGTCTTTGGTTGTGCAACCAGGAGTTAAGACAGGATTTACAAAAACGATGACCACAGGAAGTTATTACTGGTTCGTTTAACCAATTCATACAAATGGCACATTCATACCTGGCATCGGGCTCAGTCTCCTCGGCACTGCTACTTCTGCTTGCTGATAAAGGATGTATAAGATTGAGTCTTTGTGGTGGTTGGGGTCTCTGATTTAGTTCCATTTTAGCCAATTGTTCTTGATTCTGTGCTGCTTGACGACCATCTTGCATGTTTTTGTTATTCTTTTTTTCCAGTAAAAAATTATTTTTTTGTCAAAATATGCATACAAATTATTAAAAAACTTTGTAAAAATTCAATTCAAGCTTAGTTTCATATAAAAAAAATCTTTTTTGATGTATCTTTTGTGCACTTGAGAATGAAAATGTATTGCAAATCGTAAAAAAACAAAAAATATTGATTTCTTTTGTTAATTAAATTTGACATTTATTGACAGGGATATTTAGGGAATGCGTCATATGTTTCAGTGTAAGGTGGTCACTCTAAATTAGTAAAAACAGCTGGTGATTCCAAGACAACAGGGTGACTTAAAATAAAAAAAACTTGCAATGTAAATTATTTATTAACTTACTAAGCCGAATTAGTTTACAGGTGGTCGTAGTAGCCAAGCTGATGTTTATTTATGTGTAACGTGGTAGTCAAAATTATAAAATAAAAAATATTCATATGTTTAAAAAAAGTAAAAATCGGAAACTTTATAAAACCAAAAAAAGAAATATGATATATTGCTTCATATGCAGAAGAAAGAAAATATCTTGTACAACCTCATTTGAGGTATCACATTATGATAAAAAAATAAAATTAATTCGGCTTTCTTTCGTTTAGACAGCTATTTGTGATAATAAAACAGTGCTCTGCACCAACAGCATTTCATTAGGTTTTTGCCTTTGTAGCCGTGCAGACAGCTAATATTTAATTCGCCTCGCTTATTTACTAGCTTATCTGGGTTACCTGGATGAAATATAAATCCAGTTTTAGCATTTATCCACCCTGTAGTTTCACCGCAAATACTTCAGTAACAATTTTGTAATTAACAATAAATTTAGGACAACTTAAACAGCTACTAACATGTGATTTTTATTGCTCGTATTTTCCAATTTCTCCCGCACATACATATATACTTTTCTCCCCTCTGGGTCTAAGTTGTAAAAAAAAATAAAGCTCTCTGTATTTCAAATTTTATTAAAATCTTTTTTTACTTTTAATAAATAAATATAAAAAATAAATAAAATCGGTTATGTGGGTCCAAGTTCTAAAACATTATATTCCCAATTCTAACCTCTAGGTACAACCGTTAAAGCTTAAAACAAAAGAAATTTATTATATTTAGTAGATGAGACCACTTAAAATAATTAAAATAATTTTTGGGAGTTTTTGTTTGTAATTATTACCACAAAGTTTATTTTTATACGACAAACATTTTGTTAAAACAAATTTTAAAATCGCGATAGCAGCAAGTTTTAATAAAAAACATTTTTTTTAATTGAAACAGCAGTCGTATTTTTATTATTGATTAATCTATTTAGTATATAATATACTTTAAAAAATTCACAAACATTTCATTCTAACGTTAATACTTAAGTGTTCTTTAAAATATATACAAATTGTTATAGTTATACGGTTGAACTTCGTTTTATTGCTGTCGTTATTGATGCTATACTTCAGAGTCTTACAAGACCTGTTTTATTGCCAATTTTTTATTTGTCCATTATTTATTACAATTTGTTTATTACTGTTTATATTTATTTCCATAAATTTAATTTTATTATAATTTGCACATTATTAGTAACAATTTCTAGATTGTTGTGAAATATTTGATGGATTCTAGTTTTGCATATGTAGATAGCACTGATTCTACTTTTGCAGTTTTATTACCAACAATTTTTAATCTTTTTTCCATCTGTTAGCCTCTTAGTTAAAATCCGTCTAACATAAATAAGATTAACGAAAACCGATATATTTTTCTATATGTTCCTTCAATTGTTCTTCACCTTTCTTTTTAATTTTTTTTGTAATAGCTCATTCAGGCTGACACGAAATTAAGTCATTTCGTGATTTCGGCCGAAATCAACTTGAAATTACGTAATTTCGAATACATTTTACCATTGCCCAAATTATCTCATTTTACATAATTTCAACGAAATTAACTTGAAATTACGATAGATAACGCTGTTTTTGTGTAAAATACTACTTTGTGTGCAACCATGAACTTATTTACAGGAATACACGTATGTACATACATTGATATATACAAACATGTATGCATAATAACCACAGTGATGGATTATGAAAACTGCAAGAACTTAACATTTTTAATTTATTTTTTGATATTTTATTATTAAAAGCTTTCAATTTAATTAATATCAAGTGTTTTCTTCTTCTTTTTTTCCATTTTGTACAAAACTTGAATGCAAAAGAATAATATAATTCTAACATGAAAACGAACAGCTGTTTCTGAAATTAACTCAAGTGTCAAATAACCCACTATAAACACTCTAGATTTTGTTCGTAATTTCAGTTTGAAATTACATAATTTCGTGTCAGCCTGAACGGGCTATAAGTATTGAACGGTTAAATTGGTCTAATTCTTCGCGCTAATTTGTTTTGCTTATGTTGTCAATTGGAGTTACCATAGTTTCCTTCCAACTGTTACGAAAAATTCATGTTTCAAATGATTTGTTAATTACATAAAGCATCATTTTGGCTATAAAATACATATGAACGAAAACCTTTTGCACAGTACAAAAAGATTTTAATCCTCTTCATATACATTAAAGAAAATCATATAATTCCTAGTTCACACACGTAAATTTTCCTTGCAGCAATTCTGAATTTTGTGGGTGAGAAAACGAGAAATAAAATGATTCTGCACTCCTTTCTCCTTCACAAAATTCAGAATTGCTGGAAGAAAAATTGACGTGTTTGTAGTCAGCATAATTATAATTTTAGCCGACATTGTATGCCTCTACCTGTTTTTATTTGTAAGAACATATTGAATTATGATCTAGTTAAAGCTTAAATATATAAATCTTAGTTTAAGCCATAGGGAAGTTAAATCATCAAATTTGTTAAAACTTTTAGTATGCCATAGCTCAATTCAGTTTGAGTCAGTGTCATTTAAGGCGAAACAAAATATCTGTACAATATACTTTTATATGAAGTTTGACATTTAGGTTGACGTTAATTGATTCCTATTGTCTACGTCTATATGGTCGCGGTTATTTAAGCTAATATGACCTAGAGATAGGATAATTATTAAGATGCATTAAAAACTATTTTTTCTCATCCCTAAAGAAGCATTCTGATTAGAAAAAAATGGCAAATAATTTTCATGCTTATCAAGAATTTGTAACGCATTTTGAAATTAACACATCCGCCTTCTTAAATTGTAGAAATTTACGAGAAATCACATGAAAACTGATAGTCTTATTCGTATATCAAATCTCACTGTTGATAAGCTGCGTCAAGTCTAAACCAGAAGTATTTTGATATTCTAGCGGTACTAAACCATACATCCGGTGACTGTAAATACTGGACATTGCAAGTTAGATACTCAGAAATTGGTTTTTAAGAGTAAACGGTGATAATTAAGTTCTCCCGCTAAAAGGGGAACATGCGTTAATTAAATTTATTTATAAGGAGTTTTGACTGGTTCATGAAAGAAAGTCAGGCAACCTCTACTTCTAATTTATTTCCTATCTGTTTATTATAGTTATTTGTTAAGGAATGCGGATATCTAGGTAATAAATATTGAAAAATTAGGATTATTAAACGGGGAGTTACTGGTGTACTGAATGGTATTTAGTTGCAAGTTTAATAAAATTGTAAAAACTTAGCCATTTTTGCTATGAAATGTAATCTGTTGCATGAGAGAACAGAATGTTTAAAGTTAATCTTATCAGAATTTTAAATTAATTTCCAATTTAACTTCTCCCCTACATCTGGCTACTCTATAAATATCACCGGCTTTTTGGTTGGTAAAAACAAAACTAATGAAAAACCTAGAGAGAGGGAAAAAAAGAGAAAATATATAAATACAATAAATTAAATACACCGACACCAATCTCACCATAAAATCAGCAAACAATTTAAGTAGCCAAATAATGCTGTGTTTTGTAGTGGGCCAATATTCATTGTCATTCATATAAAGTGAGCAGTCGAATGATAACCAGGGACAGTCAATTATTGTTTGTGAATGTGAACACTACAGCGCATAGAACGAAGTCGGAAGAACAATTGCTTTTCTGTGAAAAAAAATTAAATAAATATCAATAGTAGGAAGTGTATTTAAGTTTTTTTATTTTTATTATTATTGAGGAACACTTGAGTGGTCTTTATAAAGTATTTAAAAATATACAGAAATTGTAAAAAATCTAATAACGGAAAAAATTTGAATTTATTATTATTAGCCAAAAAATAAGAACGTTTGATAGTGTTTTAAAATAAAAAATAAGTTAAAAATGATTAATAATTTAAAATTTTTGACATTTGTGACGATTTTAATACCCTTAACTTGGACAATTTATGTTCCAGAACATACTAGAAATAATACAAAGCTAAATAACCTGGATAATGTGACAGAAAAACAAGCTTTTAGTGATAACAAGCTATTGAAAAGGGATTTACAGCAAAATGCGAATAAATATCTGCTTAAATTAAATAATAATAATGATGATGAGCATAATCATGGCCAACAAACTACAAACCAAGCAAAAACAAATGCACATCAACTATTACACATACCAACACAACAAAAATCATACGATATCGACGGTGACGTCGATTTTATTGCAAAAAAAGTCACAGCCAATGAACATGAGAGTTTGGAGGCACAACCAACTGGTTTAGCAGAACAACAACAAAGTAAAGTACACACTAATGACGTATCGACAGAAATGAAGGAAGAAAACGAATATCACAACACCCTAAAGTATTCGCGCCAACGTCGTCAATTATCAGATTTTTTAATAGCACCCAATACACGCTGGTGTGGACGTGGCAATACCGCTAATGGCACCTACAATCACTTGGGTGGTGCCTCTATGGCCGATAAATGCTGCCGCACTCACGACCACTGCAAGTTCTTTATATCTGCTATGAGTAATCGCTTTGATTTGTTCAACTATCGCCCCTATACATTGTCTCACTGTAATTGTGATCGCCGCTTTCGAACCTGTCTAAAAATGGCCAATGATGATGATGCCAATACTATAGGCAAACTTTTTTTCAATTTAGTACAGACCCAATGTTTCGTATTGGTTAAAGAAGTTATATGCCAACAACGCGCTAACGATGGTACTTGTCTCAAAGAGCACATAAAGCAAAAAGCTTATTTAAGAAACAATAAAAAGTATTAAAATAAAAAATAAAAAAAAAACATTAGCAGAGAAAAAGAAAGAACAAATAAAATTAATACAGCAACGAGCGCTTCCATGAAGTGACTCTACTAAATCTCTTATGCACCTTATAACCTCATTTTTTTAATATTTTTAATATATGTAAGACTTAAAATTAACTAAAAAAAAAAAAAAAGAGTTTCCTAAAAACAAGTACTTAAACACTCTTCAGATAATATTCGCACTTACATCTAACATCCTATTGAGCAGGTGATAGGGTATTAAAAGTGTGCTTATAATGAAAAATGCCAATTAAGACTACTAAAGACATATTTCACTAATTAAGGTCAATTAAGCCATTTTTGTTTAAGGTAAATATACTTAAAAGGGTAAATACTTAAAAAATATTGAATTTAAAAAGCACTTCGATAAAACTTATTTGGCATGAATTTGGATAACAGTCATTTTAAATACGAAAAATTATCGATAGTTAAAGCATATTTAAGAAAAATATGCTGCTAATTAACATAAATTTAAAAATATATATTTTTCAATCTGACGTTTTCTTTTAATAAAAATGTGTATTTTATTCAAAAACTTATTTTTCTAAAAAATTTAGGTGATAAATATTAATATTCAAACAAATTACAGGTAATTTTTGCTTTACAAATTAATCAAAATCAGCCGTTTTTATGTTGTTCGTTTGTAATTTTCACTAAATCTACTTTAACACTGGATAGGAGAATAACATTACATTTGGTAAGAATAAAACTGCAGAAATAATACAAAGAATGATGAATTTGTGTTGAATTTATATTTATGTGCCTTTTTCGTAGTTAATAAAATAAATATTAAATTAATATAACAATAAATTAAACTTGTTTTTTTTTTCTACCAAAGCCGCTAAAGTAACAACACTGGCATAACTATGGCAACGATAGAAAAATGAAGGAAATAAAGAATTTTTTAGTTTCCTTTCTACTTAAATGTAAAACATTACAGGTGTTGCCAATGCTTAAATATTTTTTTTAATTGCGTTACTTAAATTCATGTCGATACTTCTTACTTTTTATTGTTCATTTCAGTTGCCGGTAATAATATTTAACTATGACATAATAATTTGCTGGTCTTAATAATTTTTTGTATTAGCAAACAGTTTTATTTGTAGTTATTAATATACGCAGTTGTTATTAATATATTTATTTCTATAAATATACTTTGTTAGTTTTAATGTACATAATTACTAATTTTGACCTATGACAAAAAGTATAAATGCATAGCATGCCTTGAACACGTAATAAATTTTACTGATAAGCTATTACTTGAAATCTATTAAACATTCTTAAATTTGTATTTATTAAGAACTATAAAAATAAATAAATAGTGGAAAACAACAAATTTAATACAATTTTATATATAATCAAGATATTGTAGATTTAATTAAGTCAATATACATTTACTAAAATAAAATAAATCGTTCTTTATTAAATAGTTGTTATAAATATAATTTTTATTGTTGAAATAAATTTTTATATACATAAAAAAATTGTAAGTTATAAAATAAAACAAATTATCAAAACTTAAAAATAAAATTTTTTTAATCAAGACCTTTGACAATTAAAATTCTTATAATTATTTTTTTTTTATTTAAAAATATATTTTGTTATTGCTTTCAGACCGAAATATTTATATAATTTTCTTGGACTTTGGCCTAAAAGAAAAATGTACTAATTTGATTTTGAATAAAATGGAATCATATTAAACGTAATAGGTTGAGCTTGAATTTATTTTTTAGTAGACTGATTCTGCTATTTCCTTATACACAATATAAAGCAAGTAGGAGTGCTATATTCGAATCTTATATACCCTTCGTATATGTAAATCTAGTTAAGTGAAATAACTCCAATCAAGAAAAAAAAACAAATATTGGGGGGACAAAGAATTAAAAATTAAGAAAAAAAGAAATAAGTAGTAAAAGTAGTAATATTTCCTAAAATATCTCTTCAAAAGCTTTCAAATGACACCCATTTTGATATCTTAAAAATATGATGCACAATCGTATTTTTATATAAAAGTTCAGAGGGCCATAGCTCGGAAAATATGGGCGAGTGCTAATTTTTTTCACTTGATGTTTTTTTCTTATTTTTTAATTCTGTGTGTCCAATATATTTGTCTTATTGTTCCAAATGATATTAAAATATTAGAGGCAAGCGTGGTGTTTTGCCCGCTGCCACGAAGAACATAGACCGATCTTACTGATTTTCAATAGCGAAATTTTTGAAACTATGTCTGATCAATTGACGTATTTAAATTTTTTCTAGCTAATCTTGTGCTTTGGCAAATTTGGTTTCAATCCCATCACGAACGGACAGACGGACATCGTTTAATCAACTTCGCTATGCATAAGAATTCAGAATATACAAATATACTTTATGGGTTCGGAAATGGTTATTGTAGAAATTACAAACAAAATGAAAATTTTTTTTCCACCTGTGGTGAAGGGTATAGAAATGTAAGTAATTAATGACTTATTAATTAATAAACGTAGGTATTCATTAGTTTTTATTCAAAAGGATTATCTTCTCAAATATTATGTTGATTAATCATTATTTTCTTGGAAATATATAAGAAATGTATTTAATTAAACGAAACATATTAATTAACTTCTTAAAGCTTCAAATTTCACATCTAAAGACATGACATATGTAGCCCGCCAGAATTTCAGTTTGCCATAAAAAGCATGCATGTGTAAACAGCACGCTTAAATTCAGGTTAAAAAAATTTCAAGAATCTTTCCGTTTGGTAGAACCCAACTAAAAAGAAAACTACACGGCAGTTATTGGCTGTTATGGGAATGTTATAACAAAAAGTTTAGACTTTTCCCCTTCAACAACTGATGTCAGAATAATATTTTACAAATCCCTACATTTTTTTTAATACTCTTTTTCTCTACATTTAAATTTTTTCCCTTTTTTATTTGAATAAAACAGCAATATTTTTTTAAACAAATTTAAAATTTATTTACATTTATGTATTCAAATGCTTTTCGACAAATAAACAATGTATGTGTATATAAAAATAATAAAAATGTAAAAAATGAAAACGATTAGAAAATTAATTTGCAAAAAATGTTACAATAACTAAATAAGTACTAAAAGTTAAGGTTATTTTTATTTTGTTAGTTATAAAAAGTGTTCAGCGATATTACTACACATTGTTATTAATAATATAATAATTATTGTTTTCTTTTTGGTGATACCAGATTGGTGAAAAATTTCTTGAAGCGGTTCTCATTTAATAAATTAAAAATGCTAAATATTTTGAATTTTAACTATTTTCAAAATAGACTATAGAGTTTTTTAACATAAAAGCGAAAATTTTCCCTACAATTTGCCTTAAATGTCCTTTTTCCCTACGCTTCATAATTTTGAAAAAATCTCAACAAAAAAAGAAAATTTGACATTTGACATCACTGCTTTCAACTAAAACAAAAGTAAAGGCCCAACTATAATGTGCATATACTAGCTTGTGCTAACTTATGCAACTGTGCAAATACATATAAATCAAAAATGGTAAACTATAACGTACTTAAGAGAACTTTTCGTCAAGTTTCGTCAAATGTCATTTGCTTATGCAATGTACGAAACTGATCGCACATTCCGTACAGAAACAGCTGATTGCGCTTGGTGTATACATACATAAATCAATAAAGAAAAATTGCAATGGAGAGCAACAGTGAAAAAGAATTCTTTTAATATAATAGAAGATGTAGAAAAAAAGTGTTTATATGAAAAAAATGACGCGTTTTATAATAACGATTCGCTATAAAATTTAATTTTTAATTGCTTTCGAACTAAATCAAGCACACCGTTGCATCTTTTGGTACTTTTGGCCAAAAATACATAAACAAAAAGAAAAATACATGCGATTTTTTATCGAATTTTATTGAAAAGTAGTAAAAGAAAATATATTTATTTAGATCAATGTTATTTAATATAATATATTATTTCGATGCCTTTTGCTTTACAGATTTTATTTATTAAAAAAAAAATATATATATATTTTCAGGAAAGTACGATTTAAACACAAATGTGCAACTGTGGGAAATTAGTTTTTAAATTTATGTAAGTACATTGTAGCCACATAAAATTCTTTAAAGAATTACCTAAGCATTTGACAGGCTTTTCGTTGGGTTTTTGACATAAGCACAAGCTAGCTTATGCACATTATAGTTGGGCCTTAACGTTAAGGCAATTGTTTTGTTTAAGTTTTTTTTTTCATTTCATACTTTTTTTGTGCCTTATCATTATTAAATTATTTTTGCATCTGAAAAAAAAATTAAAAAAAAAGAATATTCTGCAGACTATTTGGCATAAGGAAATTTTTTTTGTTAGTGATTTATATTTGTTTTTTTTTTAATTTTTTTAACAGAAAATATTTAGAAAATAATTTGTTTTAAAAACATTGTTTTGTTTCAATGATATACATACATACATTCACACAAAATAATTAATCTACACAAATTCAGACGTTATTTTTATTATTTTTTCTGTCTAGAAGCAAATCTAAAAATTTCAAACTTGAAACTTATAATCAGTTTCAGCGCAACTAAAGAACTTTTCTGGAGGGGGCTTATACTCTTCAACGCAGAGGAAAATTTAGTTATGTGTTAGACAAATTCTGCTGGGAGGGGGATCCAAATTTTTTCTAGTTTAGTGAAGTCAATCCAATTAATAAAAAAAAAAAAAACAAATATATGGGGCGCTAGAGAGTTAAAAAATAAGAAAAAGCATCAAGTGAACAGGGGCCAAATTACAACATTCGATATCGATTGAAATTTACATTTAAATTCTATAGAAATTTCGATCGATATCGAATGACGTAATTTGCCCCCAGATTTCCGCTCGCCTATGTTTCGAGTTATTGGCCTCTGAACTGTTCAATATTATTGTAGTTAAAAAACTTTTGAAGAGATCTTTCAGAAAATACTAAAATCAAAAAATATGCTTAACCCATTAAGGGCCGATGACATTAATATGTAAAATTATATGTAGCACTTAAATTTTTTTTTCTTATTTTTATAGTCTGTCACCCCAATATTTTTGTTTTATTTTATTTTTTTGAGTTACTTCACATAACTAGATTTACATATATCGCACCTAAGGATCACAACTCAAAATTTTCCAAAATTATTTTTTTTTTATAAATAAATTCATATTTCACATATCTAATTACTTTAAAAATTTCATTCTCATTACTATCTTCTTTGACTTTTTTTATAATGGAACAATTTTTTTTTTAATAATAACACCATTTTTAAATAAACAGTTTTTTGGCTTTCCTGAAAATTTAAAAATATAGAACTTTTACTTATTCAGATTAGCCGCCCTGTTTGTTACTTTGGTGTGCTTAATATTGAAACTTTAAAATTAAAAGCATATTTTAGGTATAAAAAAAATCGACCACAACCTGCAGAAGATATAAGAAAATCAATCGAAATGGTGTGACATGACTGATAATCTCTTACATACATATTTTGATTATTTTCAATGTAAATGACGCATGTAATTTAGCATTTCATTATTATCGTTTTACTATAAATAAGTAAAAAAAATAGCGTTAATTGCTGTTTACATTTTATATAGTGAACAAAAAGGGGCCGGTCTGATTGTTATGATTAATAATATCAAATTAAATTATTGAGAAATACATGTTGTAAGTAAACACTTATGAATCATTGAGTATACAGTTTTTTTGTTTTGTTTGTTTATTAAATATTAATTAACAATGAGTTACTTTTTGTAATAAACTAACACTCATTTTTCTTAATTTACTACCTCAAAAATTTGTATTTTATTAATTAAAGTGTATGAAAATTATATTTTAATGTTTATTTAACCTCTACTCAATTGTCAAAAATGTCAACAATGCATTTTATAACTGTTAAAAGATCTAGTCGTGTGTTTGATTGTTACACGTGTTCTCTTAATGAAAGCAAATTTCGCATTAGTGTTTTAACATTTTATAATAAAATTATCTTTAGTTAAGAAAAATAGCAGTCAAAACAGATATGCTTTCCTCGCTGTACACATTTAATATTTTCGTTTTTAGCAGTAAATATTTCATGGGGATTTTTAGAAATGTTTAAGGATTTTTATTTTATTTTTTACATATTATGACTAGCAGAAGGAAATAAAAATGTGTGAAAATTGTAAAATAAAAATGTCAAAAATCAAAGTATACCTTAAGGCGCGAGAAATATATTATTCATAATACGCTTAAAGTTAAAATTTTATTAATTTTTTTTTCACTTTTTTACATAAACTTAAAAAAAAGAATGAGTTAAAGTGCTATATTCAGCTATGCGAATCTTATATACCCTTCACCAAATGTGTAAACTAAAAAGACAAATATTGAGGTGACAAAAAATTAAAAAAAAAATTAATGCTATATATTCTTTTACACAAAAATATTATCGGTTCTTTATGGGTTAAGCATTTTAAATAAATTTTAGTATTTCCTGAAAGATCTCTAAAAGCTTTTCAAAAATACCCATTAATATCTTAAAAAATTTATAGTGCACAATTGTACTTTTCTATGAACAGTCCAGAGGCGTGTAACTCGGAAAATATGTGCAAGCGCCAATTTTTCACTTGATGTTTTTTTCTTATTTTTTAATTCTCTATCGCTTCATATATTTGTTTTTTTTTTATTGGCGTATTACGATTTTCTAGCTCATCTAGAGCCTTTGCAAAGTTGATTTCAACACTAACACGGACGGACGGACAGACGAACATTGCTATGCATAAGGAATCAGATTATATATACTTTATGGGGTCGGAAATAGATATTGTAGAATTTACAAACGGTATGACAAACTCAAATATATCCTTCTTACACTTTTTGTGTTGAAGAAAAGGAAAAGAGAAACTTAATATTTTAATTTACAGAAGTTTGAAGTACCAAGATTAGCCTGTGCGTTAAAATTGTGTGATATTAAACCTTATTGCTACAAAAATTTATTATTTATTGTTCAAATTAAATAAATGAAGAAATAGATTTTCGAGTCTCTACATATTTTAAATCAGTTTGTTTTGGATTGCTTAGAGATGTTAAAGCTTATTGAAAATAACTGTTAGACCAAAAGTTTATTAGTAGTAATACAGCCTGTGGCCATAGCTAATTAAATATTACAAAATTATTCAAGAAGCATCTGAAATGTGCTGTAAGTTGGACAAGTAATATCATGATCAAATCGCTTATTATTTGTTGAAAACCTTGTTAATTAAAGCCTGTACAAATTATTTTAATTGTTTAAATATTTTTAAAAACTCAAAAACCCAAACAGTTTTATTGTTTTTACTCAAAAATCTGTTTACAATTTTGTGTTAGTTTTACATATTTTACAAAATTAAGCCATTTATTTTATAATACCTATTACGAGTAACTTTTGTTTAAATAAAATAAGCTTCCAAAAACTAAGCATATCTTAATAAAGTTTTGATATGTCTTCATATTGTACATTGTCCACAATTCGCCCCTTAAGAGGTCCTTTTGAAATTTCCACTGAAACGCAAAAATTTTTCTCATCTAGTTTCTTTAGAATTGCTTCACAACCGCGGTAAGCTCCATTAACTACTAAAACTAATTTATCTAGGGCAGGTATAACTGTTTCCAAATGAGCCTGAAAGAGAATAATTAAAAAATATTATGAATTTGTGAAAAGTAACGCAAATTCAACTTTTACCTGATCAACTTTCACTTTATCCCCTGACTCCAAGAACTTCACCTTGGCCCTGTATTTATCTACTACTTCTTGTACCACTGCTTTTTGTTTATAGTATTTATTTCCTAAAGATTTGCTTATAAACTTGACGACTATGCCCTCATGTAACCAATAATCCTTACGGTTCATTCTTTCTTTTTTCTCTTCTTCCATTTTGATTATTTCATCCAGAGCTGAGCTGGAAGAGGGTAGATCTTTATCTTTACGCTTTGTTTCTAATTTTATAGTTTTAGGCTTTTTAAAACCGTCTACATTTTCTTCCTCCATAAACTCATCTTTGGACTCTTCTTTAATTCGCTTTTTCAGCAGGGCTGAGGTACCCAATTTTGTTTCAGGTTGAAATTTTTTCTCCAAACGTATATCTAATTTCAAAGGTTGATCTTCATCTCTTTTAAGTTCAGTGTACTTTTGCTTTTCGTTTTCATCGTCATGTTTGCTTTTCGTTTTTTCAATTTGTTTTTCTATAAACTCCATCATGCGCTCCTCATCGTCCTTTTCCATTTTCTCCTTTTTCTCAGCATTCGACTGGCGTTCCAAAGCCTCTGGACTTCGATCTATGTAGGTAACAAACCAACCTTTTTCTGTCTCATCAGCGATTGCCTGACCAGTTCTTCCTAGCCATTTGACATAGTCTGAAAGCGTTAACCAGCGTGTAGAGTTCATGTGTACATGATCTTTGTCTGCTATATATTCTTGGTATACTTTATTGGCATTAACACGTTTGGTGCCAAAACGTCTTCTTAAAAGTTCCATATAACCATCAGAAAATTCTTTTGAAAAATTATGCAGAAATTTTCCAGGACAATCAGCAAAGAGTAGCAATTGTCTTTGATGGCTTTCGCTCATGGTGTGACACTTGAAGCCATTTTCATCTCGACACTGTTTTTCACACATTTGACAATACCAGCGCAGTTTCTGCAAACCTTTGGCCTTCATTTTATTAGCCAAATATTTGGGAGTACCTACTTCAGCGCGACCCATTTTTATGCTATTTTATTTTATAATCTAAAATTTGGGAACTCTTTGGACTGGCAAACGTTTTGCTTTTTTATCAAAAGGTAAACAAAACAAATATCTTGAAGACAGGGTTGTTATATTAAGCAAAATTAAACAGTCAGCTGTAAAGAAAGCAGCGTTGCATTTGTTTGTTGGAATAACATTGCAATTCAAAATTAGTAACAAAAGCAGAGCTTTCAAAACTTTAATAATTTCGGGTAATTTATAAAAATCTTACTAAATTATGTTTTGAATAAATTAAAATATTGGGCATTGTTTATTAAATAATAAAATAAAATAAATTATATGTAATGTAATTTAATTAACACAGTTGGAGAGGAAAATATATAAAAATTAGTAAAGTGAATAAAAATTTTATTGACGCTTTTTGCACAAGTTAATGCAATTGAAATAATTATTTTAGCACTCATCAATACAATTTTAGCTCTTGTCAACACAATTGAAAAGGTAAGCCCTTCTCATTTAATCGATTGTTCTTTAGACTTAAGTACCTACAGTTTCTAAGCAAAATATTTTTGTTGTTCCAGTACGGAATACCAAAGGAATTAGGAAATATAGAAACTAAAATAAATAAATTATTATTATTCGATATAAAAAATTTTTATATAAAAAATATAATTTAACAAACTAGCGTCCTTAATTTAGCACGAATTCAAAAAATACAAAATAGAAATTTAATTAAAATTCGTGATTAACCCAAACATTTTATGAAAATCGAATGTTTGAAAAGTAGGGAAAGAATAATTTTTACTAAGTGTTAATTTCAATGATGTTAAGGGCTTTTTAACTAAGAAGAAAACTGCAAAATATGCTGTAGCTTTACAGAAGTAACTTTTCATTCTGCAAATGTTAAAAACATAGAAAAAAACTTTAGTTATTTGTGTCAAATTAACAGTTAGTGATTATTTTAATTTATTTTAAACACTTTCTTTGTAAAACAATTCTGAATAAATCTCTTACTGCAAACCAAGTTTCTCCTTTAAATTCATTTTTTTGATGAGCGTATACAAAGAAACAGAAAATTTGGCAATCTTTAAATAAAAAAATAATTTAAATTTAACAGAAATAAAAAATTAATTTGCAAATATGTGTACTTACACTTATAAAACTATTTAAATTGATTAAAAAAATTTTACCAGCCAAAAATTCCATAGTCTGCTGGGTACGTTGCATAAAGAATATCATCATTTTGCGATATGTAACACTTTGTTCTATCCAGGATGAATGAAAGATTTCTTCGCTTAAACGCTCACTGTCATAAATTAGACAGTTCGAGTAATAACATAAAGGAAAAATCTCCACTACCACGGCCAAGACATAAAACCAAGAAGCAACTTTGGATGAAAAAGTCTTAGCAAAGATCATTATGTTAATAAGAGTTATGCCTAAAATGCCAGCTGTTATAGTGAACTGTAAAAATATAGTGGCGGATAAAATAGGCGCTATAATGTTGTAGAGTCTATAAAGAAAAATAATGTTATTTAACATTTTCATGTATTCGTTTCTGTAATTTACTCAATAATATTTTTATGATCCTTAATACACAATTTCAGGTCTTCCACATTATCTTCCAATGTTTTGCTGGGATTTGAACATAATTTTCTTATTCTTAGTCGTAGAATATTCACATGCGATCTTAAAATACAAACATAGATGGCAGCATAAGCATCATTGGCCACTTCTTGAAAACAAGCACCATCCATCAACATCCATTCTATTACTGAAGCCATTATAAATTCTCGTTTTGAATTGCGCCAATTAATGTAGGGTAAATATAAAGAATAGGGTGGATGACCCGCCACAATAGATACTATAAACGTACAAGTGGCATAACTGCAATATGAAATTGAAAAACTAACTACCAAGCGTTTGCCTAAATTTCTTAGTTTATACAATAAGCGAATTTCATCATCATCAATGCAACGTTCATCTAATTTTGCCATAACCGGCTCAGCAGTGATCAGTTGAGGTATAAAATATAGAAGCATAACAATTTTCACAGACGAACCCAATACATTAATCGCCACTTGTATGGAGTTGAGTAGGGTATCATATTCAAATTCTTTACTCGACTTTAAACTGTAGCTGGCTATAAAAGAAGCAGGCAAAAATATTGTAACACTAAAATGTATAAATAAGGAATAGATGATGTAGATGTATTTATTCCTTTCCGTGCGATAAAGACCCATTATGCGAAAGCAACGAAATAGATAAGTGGTTGCTTCTTTACTAGAAATTTTACCTTTGATTTCGCCCGTAACTGGATAAAAAAACAAAGAGAAATAAAGAAAAAAATTATTTAAAATATACGAGGGTAAATTTATATGTCTTTACACAATTTATGAAAACATAAGTTTAGTTTAATTGTTTTTTTTTGTTTCAATTAAAATATTAGTTTCCTTCTCGTTCGTATCGAATCTCTTTTTAGTTTAGCAATTGGAAAGGGTCGCTTTGAGCACAAGTTCAATATTAAAACTGCCTTTGTGAACATCAGAGCATTAACTTAATGGGCGATTAAGTCCGTGCGTCATCTTTGGAACGTATTTATCTAGCAAAATTCATCGCAACGAATTTTATCTTACATGTGGGCAGTGGTAATAAATTCATATTTTATTAAACAAAATAATACGAGGGCTGCTATATATATTTCTGGCCTGGCAACACTGAGTACTGCCAAGTGCAATCTAACATTTCCATTGGAAAGTTTGTCATTTTTAAGCATAATCGTACTCAAAACGTTTTGACGTACGACCATTATTTGTGTTGTTTATAGTGACTTGAAAAAATTAATATAGAAAAAAATGAAATTAACTCGTGAACATTTTCGTGCCATCATTTTTCACAACTTTCGACGTGGATTATCACGACAAGAGTGCATTGATGAACTTAAATCTTTGTATGGCGATGAAGCACCATCCTATAGCACTTTGAAAAATTGGTATAATGAATTTAATCGTGGCCGAAGATCGCTCAAAGACGAATTCCGTGAAGGTCGTCCAGAAACGGCTGTTGTGCCAGAGAACATTGATGCCGCGTATGAACTCATAATGCAAGATCGACATGCGACATACCGAGAGATAGAGACATCCTGGGACATTTCTTCCACCAGCATACATTCGATACTGCATGAACACCTGACAGAAAAAAATGGTTTGTTCTCGTTGGATACCGCACAATTTAAAAGTCGCACAAAAAAAGGCTCGTGTCGATTGGTGCAAAGAAATGTTGCAAAAATACGATTGCGGTGCTTTAAAAGACGTTTATAAGATTGTCACAGGTGACGAATCATGGATCTATGCGTATGAGCCCGAAACGAAACAACAATCGACCGTGTGGGTCTTCAAAGACGAGCAAATTCCAACGAAAGTTGTTCGTGGAAGAAACACTTCGAAGCAAATGGTCGCCTGTTTCTTCGGCAAAACTGGTCATGTGGCGACTGTTCCGCTTGAGCAACGTAGGACGGTCACTTCTGAGTGGCACACTACAATTTGTTTGCCTGAAGTCATCGGAGAAATTCGAAAAACCAACAATAGAAGATTATCATTGTTCACCATGATAATGCGAGCTCTCACACATCGGCTCAAACCAGAGCGTCGAATTAATGGGTCATCCGCCGTGCAGCCCTGACTTGGCACCTAATGACTTCTTCTTGTTTCCGCACATCAAGAAAAAAATGCGTGGTAAACGATTTTCGTCGCCAGAAGAAGCTGTTGAAGTGTTCAAAAACCATGTTTTAGAGATGTCTCAATCGGAGTGCAAAAAGTGCTTCGACAACTGGTTTGAGCGCATGCAAAAGTGAATAAATCATGCTGGAGAATACTTTGAAAAACAATAAAACCATTTTTGATTATAAATATTCGCATTTTCACTATTACGCCAGAAATATGTATATGGAGCAGCCCTCGTAGCGGAAATTCGTAAGTCTTCTTTTAATGTTATTAAATCATGTAGCGACTAAATAAATTCGTAAATAAACGCGACACAAATGCTGTAAAAACGTTAATGAATCATGCATCGCTGAAGAAATTCTTAAAAATCACTGTTGAAATACTCTGATGAAGATACTAATATGTGTCAATGAAAAATACAGAGATCACGAAAGAAAATGCCCTGAAAAATCTATTGAATGATGTTTTGACGAAGAAATTTATTTTAAGCGCAATGAAAGCAGCTGTTTAAGTCACGTATCGACGTTAATGCTTTAAACGTTCTTTTAAGTCATGTGACGAGAATGCTTAGAAGAATCCATTTAATCATGCTTTGACGAATGAATTCATTAGAATTACAGCGAAAGTGGTTTGAAAAAGCTTTTGAATAATTTATCCAGAATGTGATTGAAATGCTCTGAAGAATCTATTGAACAAGAAATTCATAAGGTTTGTAATATGTGTCGTCGAAGAAATTCATTAGAACGTAATGAAAATAACGTAAAGAAACTATTAATTTGTCTATCGACGGACAAATAAAAAATAAACGCGATAGATTAGCTGTAAAACGCTATTGAATCATGCATCTCTAAATAAACTCATCAGTATGACGGCGAAAATACTCTGAGGAAGATATTGCGTCATCTATCGATAAAAACATTCGAGATAATTTGTTCTGCAACGGTCATTCTCTGAGAAAACTATTGAATCATGTGTCGATGAAGAAATTCACCATGATCGCTATAAAAAACCTCCGTTGCAGCTGTTAAATTATCTATCGAAAAGGAATTAATTCAGAATATAAAAGCGAATGCTTTAAAGAAACTAATAATTGGATTAAAGAAAGTAACTCGTCGAATACGCAACAGGAATGCTTTAAAGAATTTGAATCGAGAACGAGGTTTGTCAGCACCATGAAAACAGTGCTCTAACAATGTAACTAGAACATGCATCGATAAGAAAATTCATTAGGAATCATGTGTAATAGAAAAAGTTTTAAAGGAAAGAAGAAAGAAAATGCTCTGAAAAAGTTACTGAATCATGTATCGACGTAAACAATTATCAGGAGAACGCGAGAGAATTCCTGAAAACATTCGTGCGATTCATGTGTTGACGAGGAGATTTATCAGAATTGCGACAGAATCGCTTTAAAGAAGCTTTTAACTTTTGAATTAAATAGAAAAATTCATCAGTAATGCGACTATAATTTTCTTAAGAAATTATTAATTTATGTATCAACAGGAAAATTTCTGAGGCTTAATATATAAAAGCTCTTTGAAAGCTTTTAACTCATGCATTAGCAAAGAAACTGATCTGCATTGCGAAAAAAACGCTTTAGAAAAGAAATGCTTTGCATCATGCATAGATTTTTTAACGCAGAATGCTGTAAAAAATATTGTGATGATGCTATTGATTCATATGTCGAAGGAGAAATTATCAGGCTCGGAGCGGAAATGTTCTAAAGCAGCTTTGAGTTCATGTATCGACGAAGAATCTTATTAGAGTTCGGACGGTTTGATTGAAGGGATATTATTTGTGGAATTATGCGTATTTTTGGTCAATTCGTTAAACTATTTCATATGTAAGCATTTGAATACAGCATTTCTTCATCGAAATAAGCAAAAGTTGTACTGTTGTCATACCTTTCAGTGAAGACCATCGTCACTGGCTGTTAATTTGATACGTTTGGCGAGCGCTTTCGATGTGAGAACATCATTGTCAAGCCGCACTTTAATTAGTACTAAATGATATGAAAATGATGTTCTCACACCGAAAACTCTCGTCAAACCTATTAAATAAACAACCAGTGACAATGGTCTTCACCGAAAGGTATGGAACAAATCCGATTAATTTAATACCAACAAAAAATTGTCTTTGTTGAAATTTTTCACAAGCGTATTTTTTATCTGATTTGCGGCGAAAATGTGAGGAGGCTTTTGATTCATGTGTTAACGAAGAAATATATCTGGCTCAGGGAGGAATGCTCCGAAGAAGCTTAAAATTCTTGTATCGACAAAGAAATTTTTTAGGTTTGCGACGCTTTGCATGAAGGTTTATCATTTGTGGATTTTTGCGTTTTGTTTTTTTTTGGTCCTTTTTTAAAATATTTCGCCTTTCGTATAGTAGCTTTTGATCACAGCATTTCTCTTTTTCAGAACTATTCAAAATTGCGCTCACACTTTTAAAAACATTTTGCAATTTAAAGTTGATATTTTTTAAAAGTGTATTTTTTTATTTCTTAGAAATCTTCTTCTTCTTCTTATTTGTAAAGACATATTCACTTTCTATTTTATTAAAAAAAAACTTACCTTGTTTCTTCAAAAACAATTTGTTTAATGTTTCTTTAAAGCTTGTAGCCATTTTGCTGAAAAGACTAATTGCAAATGTTTAAATTTATAGGATTTTTATACGAAAAATGTTACTAAAAGTTTTGTAAAATTAATTATTCACAAATGTGAGCAATAATGTTTTTTTTTTAAGTTATAAAATATCTCAAAAACTTGTTAAAAGTTTTTGTTTAATTAAATATTTATTATTTGTTTTAATAAAAATAATAATTTACAATGAAGGTTAAACAGAACAAAGAAATAATAAAAAAAAACACAAGTTTAAGGCCAAGGAATTTTAAAAAACTTTTTCCAACTTTTGACAAGATTCATAATGTAATTTTGTAAAATTTATAAAATAAAAAAGTCACAGAGATCAACCACACTAATTATGGAAAAAGTGCTGCTTCTTGCTTTCCACAGTAAGCTTTCTTTTATTCTTAAAAAAAAGTATTTTCAGATGTTAAAGAAACAAGAAAGAAAGCTTTAAACATTTTTGATTTTTCTCATTTGTTTCATCGTTGTTATACTCTGTCTGGTGTTTCGGTGTAAAGCAATGAATTCGCTATCGAGACCACCTAGTATTATTTCGCCATCATAATATGAATTAGTCATCTTTGTGTTTTTATTTTAAAAAGTGTTGCCATATCGCTAAAAATGCATCGGACAAAATATAGATTATAGATTATCAAAATCTGCAACACAACATTTAGTAAATCGCGTAAGTGACGACATAAAGTCTGCCACAACTAGGGAAGATCATACATATATGTACATAGATGAAGGTAGTTCTTATTTATAATTACGTTTTAAATAATTTATAGAAATCGCGCATTGACACCCACCCAAATGGTGTTATTGACTCTAAGATTTTATGCCACAGGTAGTTTCTTGATTATTATAGGTGACTACTGTGAAGCATCAATCGCCACCGCTAGTCGCGTTGTTAAGAAAGTGTCCCGGATAATACCCAGCAAGAAATGAGTGAGGGAAACTTATACATACACAATTATCTACTAACACGGCTTTTCGCATTAAATTTAAATGATTTTTGCTCAAAATTGATTAGCAAAGTTCAAAAGGCAGCTTATAAAAAGTTTTGTAATTAAATATGTTTCAAAAATCAAGCATAATTTTCATTATATTTCTTGTAAAGAAAAGTCACTGGTAACGCTGTTTGCTACAGACATCACACGTATACAAATGTTTACATCAAGTTTTTCATTTACCCTTTAAGAATGTGATAGAAACTTTGCTCTACGCAGTGATGGATGATGGAAATTATCAGTGATTGTCATTTGATGGATCAAATGATGGTCACTGTTCTTGTAGGGTAGCAAGACTTGAAAGAAAATTTATTCAAATGCCATACACACAAGAGGATATGAGAAGCACACAGCATCACATTTTTATAATATTGTAGTTTTTCCTAAAGTGATAGGCGCTATAGATTGAAGACATATTAAAATACAATCTCTTAAAGTATTAAATTCTTATTAACACATTTGTCGGTTTATGTATTTAATTTTACTTTATTTATTTACTTTATTTATATGTATATCGAAAAGATGCGTGTATCGTCTGCTGAAACAAAAACTCATGTAACTAACAAAATACACAAAATTTATTTTTTTTATTGAATTTCATGCTTTAGAAGAAATTGTATATAAAAAAAAAAATGAATTTTTGTTAGTTACATGAATTTTGATTTTAGCTTACGATGACTTTTAAATTTTGGATGCACGATTTTTAATTTGTAAAAAAAATATACTTTATTTCCGTTCAGAATATTACAATTTCTGACATTTTGTATACTTGTGTGTGTATACCAAGGTACATTTATTTTACTAGGTAGTGTTGTCCGCCCAGCTGGTTTGTAGTTGGACATGTCAAAAGTCGTTTATAATTTCCTACTTTTGTTTACGAATTTCAAAAAACACTAACAACAAGCATATGCAGAACAAATAGAGCGTTTGTTTTTAGACCAATTCTCTTTTATTTTCTTTTTCTATTTTTGACATTTCCACTCACAAAGCAACAATAAAATGCCATGTTGTTTTTACAAATGTTGTATTTGTTGTAGAGCCGCTATTACCTAGTAAAATAAATGTACCTTGTGTATATACGTAAACAATTAATTATTTTTTTTAAATGCGTATTTTAAATTGTTTTTAAGGGACAACATTGAATATTTTCCTTTAGAAATGGGGATTTTTGAGGACATCATTCTTTAAATTGGGGACAAAAGCTAGATTTATTCTGGCAACACTGATTATCGCTTGTGCTGTAGTGATGCCAAGAAAAGCCTTGTCAAGCGCAGAGCTGACATTACGGACGCTTTTATAAAAACTAAGTCCAACCGTAACAATACCAGTAATGCACTTATTCATTATGTTGGTGTAGAACAGTCTTTCCATTTGCTCAGACATATGGACATATATTTCGCCTTCTTCTTTCGTATTCTATATACGGAACATCTATTTTCTCCTTGCTCTACAAAATGCGATACGATCTCTGACTTTTTCCAATCAGGATGACTATCAAAAAAATTACAAATAATTTTACGACAATGTTCTTCTTTTGTTGTCATTTTAAAACAAATAAGTGTTCAATTTGCACAAACCCAATAAAACAAAATTACTAAACACATGTTTATCCAAAACTAACGGTAAATGTTTGATAGCATAAAAACATTTTTTTACACAGCGTTGCAAATTTATTGCGATTTTATACCGCATACGTTACTAGTCTAAGCTTCAATGTATGTACGCTAAGGTAATATCAATAATATTTTAAGGCTGATGGCAGAGTCGGCGCTATAAGTGATGTCAAGCTTCACACTCCCTTCGCTTTTACTCTGACATCGTTCAGGCGATCACATAAGAATATACAAGCTTAAAATTTTCTATAGTTCTAGAGTCAACCAGTTATCTTTCGACACAGATTTTAAATAAATCGAGGACAGTCTAAGAACAATAAACCGATAATCTCTACATTAGTTTTTCTCAAGCAAATTCGATTTATTAGTTCTTGGAAATTGCAGCAATTACTTTTTACGATAACGATAAAAAATCTTCTTAAAAGTCTTCTTTTAAAGATTAAAGCATTCAAACTTTTCGTTCGTTTAGTTCTAAATGTCTCGGCAAAAAGAAAAACAAATCATTTTCAATTTCCTAGAAATTAATTAGTGGAATTTTTTATCTAAAAGCTCCATAATAAGGCAGCAATCTGAACCCTTTATCGTTTCACCGCCAGCTCATTTACGCCTTTACAGAAGCACATAAGCATTTGAGTTTTGAAGCTTCTAGGAAAATGGAGTTATTTCTCATACTAGAGTATAATTTGATTCACTTACTCCACTTTCAGAGATGTATTCTTTTCCTCAGCTCCTTCTTATTTCTCTTTCATGGGTTCAAGTTTTCCTTTTGATCAGGGTATCGAATTTTTCTAATTTGCCTTTGCCATGGAGTAAACCTGTCAGCCTAAACGTTGAAAATTTTGTTTGCTTTCACTCGTATAGCAAAGAGCTCGGTGAAGAGCACTACCTAGATGTCTTGGAAAATATTTCTCATAAATAGTTGGACCAGCATTTTCTTTATAATATTACACACTTGCGTACCTTAATCCGTTCTTTATCATACAGAACTCCTAACTTATTAACTTTATCGAACATATCATTTGATACGGATTAGCTCTGCCATTCCTGAATTAATGCAGGTGGTTGCTAACGCCCTGTTCGGTGTCGAATAATCGTATTATTATTTGTGTTGTCTCACATCATGTCGTGGGACATTACATCTTATGATCAATGTCATACCCTTCTGCCTTCAAATACGTGACAGTTTTTTCTCACTTCCAGTGACGATGTCGATCCTGAAGTTGTAAAGAGAAGTTAAGCCAAAAAAAACATTAAGAAACTCGAGCCGCTATCGAATCCTTAAGATTCGATAGGCAGAGTTGTAACATTAGTACTGTCGGTATGACATGTCATAAGTCTGGGCATGAAACAAACTAATCTATTTCTACATGCCCTTCATATTGTTATTTGATTAAACGGGAGCTGCTGTTTTTCAAACTACAAAGGTATTTTTAGATTGTCACATAAGTTTTACACACAATTAAAATTATAACAGAACGATTATGGTCAGAAAGCGAGTGTAAAGATGACAAACATTTTGAATGCAAAATTTTATTCCATTGTGTAAAACTTGAAAATAAAAAAATAAAAAATAATAATAAATTCTATGACAAGAATCTGTGAGCTTAACGATGACATGCATGTCTAAGGAAATTTAATTATTAGATAATTATTTAAGTTAATAATTAATAAGTTATAATTTTAGATTAATTATTTATAATTAAAAAATCATAAGTATAAAAAGCCTCATTAACACTTTCATTCACATTTCTTTCTTAAAACAATAAACAGAAACTTTTTTAGTGTTTTGAACGTTGTTTTGATTTCGGCCATTCGTTAACTGTGTTAAATAAAAAAGTTTTTTTTTTCAAACTACAAAAGTAAAACTAAAAAAAAAAGAAAATCTAAAATTAAATTTTTGGAAACTAAAATTAAGTGAGATGAGCAAAAAATAAAGTTTCTTTTTTAAAGACATTTATAAATTTATTATTAATTTTCTTTTAATTTCTAAGCAGCCGTCTGAAACGATTGATTTTAAGGTCAGTTATTTATTGCCTGATTTCAATTTATAAATTTCACATTTGCCTTTCTCCCTGATATATTGGTTAAACTTCTTTCTGCCCTTCGGGGAAGTTACAGCTTTTAGTCATGCGTTTAAAGAATAAGGATGACCTGGATGTTGAGGCTTATCTTCTAGTTGGTCAATTTGCAAGAAAATTCTAAACAGAGTATCAGTAACAATGCTGCAGATATTCTTTCGAGCATGTCAAGAAGTCTTCTGGGCCGGATGACATTTCAGCACTGGTGTTGAAGCCGTCGATTAACTAATCTTTTCAGCACTTTGTATCATGCTGTTTAATTTCGAATGTTTTGGAAAGTAGCTACATAAAACCAACCCCAAAAAAAGAAAGGCTTACAAACCTATACAAAACTTATCGATAGCATAAATTTTTCTATAGATAATTAAATCGATAAAATAAATTTTTCCATAGAAAACTTAATGGATAACATAAATTTTTCTATAGAAAACTTAATCGATAACATAAATTTTTCTATAGAAAACTTAATCGATAACATTTTTTAAAGAAAACTTAATTGACAACATCAATTTTTTTACAGACAACTTAATTGATAACATAAATTTTTCTATGGAAAATTTAATCGATAACATTAATTTTTCTATAGAATACTTAATCGATAACATACATTTTTCCATAGAAAACTTAATCGATAACATTAATTTTACCATAAAAAACCTAATCGATAATATTTATTTTTTAAAAGAAAACTTAATCGACAACATCAATTTTTTATAGACAACTTAATCGATAACATAAATTTTTCTATGGAAAATTTAATCGATAACATAAATTTTTCCATTAAAAACTTAATCGATAACATTACCTTTTCTATAGAAAACTGAAGCGATAACAAAAATTTTTCTAAAAAAAACTTAATCGATAACAAAAATTTTTCTATAGAAAACTTGATTGATAGCATAAATTTTTTATAGACAACTTAATCGATAACATTTATTTTTCTAAGGAAACCTAATCGAAAACAATAATTTTTCTATAGAAAACTTAATCCATGACATAAATTGTTCTATTGAAACTTTTATCGATAACTGTAATTTTTCTACAGAAAGCTTAATCGATAAAATTAATTTTACTATAAAAAACTTAGTCGATAACATAAATTTTTCTATAGAAAACTTAATCGATAACATTAATTTTACCATAAAAAACTTAATCGATAGTAATTATTTTTTAAAAGGAAACTTAATCGGCAACATAAATTTTTTCATAGACAACTTAATCGATGACATACATTTTTTTATGGAAAATTCAATCGATACATAAATTTTTCCATTAAAAACTTAATCGATAACATTTCCTTTTCTATAGAAAACTTAAGCGATAACATTAATTTTTCTATAGAAAACTTAATCGATAACATACATTTTTCTATAGCAAATTTCATTGATAACATAAGTTTTTCTATAGAAAAATTATTCGATATCAAAAATTTTTTTAAAGAAAACTTAATCGATAACATAACCTTTCTATGGTTATTGATAAAATCACTTTTTGTATAAAAGTTTATCGATATTATTAATTTTCTTTTGGAAAGTTAATCGATAACAATGCTTTCCTACAGGAAAATTGAACGATAACATTGACTTTTATATAAAAGACTTAATCAATAACATGGCCTTTTCTATAGAAAAGTTACCCAATAACATAAGCTTCTTGTATAGGGAAGTTAACCGATAACATCACTCTCCTATAGAAAAGTTGACAGGAACTAGCTATCTTTTCACAGCATATGTAATAAACAAAAGGAACAAATAAGGGACATCTTATTAAGCAGTCAGCCTTATTGTTCTACAACATGTTCTACAAATTTTGGAGCCGTCAAAAGAATTTTAACGCTACCCGTGAAGCTACTTCTTATCTATTCAAAGTTTTTCTCTTTCTGGGATTACTTAAGCCCAACATGTGGAAACATGTGTATAATCTGTATGCAGTGTTAATGAATTTTATTGTGTGCTTTTTAACACCGATGTTATTCGTTTTAAGTTATTTTTTTGATCGAAACAAAATGAACACCTCACAACTGTTGACTTCTGTTCAAGTGGCCATTAATGTATGCGGCCTACCAGCCAAATTTATAACGATAATAACTTCACTAAAATGTCAAAGGCAAGCTATGGATATAATGGACATTTTAGATTCTAGATGCCAACGTTTAGATGAACGTGAGAAAATCTGCCATTGTGCAACAACTGGAAATCGTTTTACAGTTTTTTATGTAACATTTTATGCCCTGTATTCGGCAAGTACCTTTCTCACCTCGGTAATATCGGAACAACCACCGTATTCACTATTTATGCCCATCATGGATTGGCGCAATTCAACCATAGAGTTTGTCACACAATCGTTAATTGAGTTTGCTTTAATGAATTTTATAATTTTGCATCAGGCCGGCTATGATGTCTATGCTGCCATCTATGTGTATGTTTTACGTACGCATATGAAGATTTTGGTGGAACGCGTTAAGAGATTGGGTACAGATATGACAACCAGTTATGATGAACACTATAAGCAGTTGGTCGATTGTGTAAGAGATCATCAAAATTGGTTGAGGTGAATTTTAATTTTTTTTTCAATAAAAATAATATAATTTTTTTTTTAATATTTCTTTCTTCCTACCAGTTTGCTGGAAATAATCAGCCCTATAATTTCCACTACCATGTTTATTCAATTTTCTATTACCGCTGTCATTCTCTGTGCTACTTTAATTAATATTTTCATTTTTGGTGACACTTCTGCCCAGATTGCTTCGGTTATTTATTTCTTAGCGGTGTCAGTTCAAACAGCTCCCTGTTGCTATCAGGCCACTTCTCTGCTGTATGATGCTGAGCAATTATCTCTGGCCATATTACATTGTGAGTGGATTAATAAGGATATACGTTTTCGTAAAATGATGATATTTTTTATGATGCGTTCTCAAACGCCTGTTAATTTAACTGCCATGAAATTATTTCCAATTAATCTGAGTACTACATTGAGTGTAAGTTAAAATTAATTAATATTTTTTTAATTGTTGTTGTTATTATGAGGTTTATTTTTTCTTTCAGATTGGAAAATTTTCATTTTCACTTTACACCTTAATTAAGCAAATGGATTTGGGACAAAATTTGAAGCATTAATGACTCTGGCTTTTTGAATACTTTGAGCTTCTAAAAAATTAATAAATAGGAATTAAGTGCATTATAATTTACCTTAATGTAATTTAAAGTTCATTTTTCAAAGAACGGCAGAAACATTGTGGAACTCGTAAGTGGCGACGAAGAAAATAAGTGAGACATTTTTAAACATTATGCAAAATGCGCTGCAAAAAAGAACTTTCGTGATCTCTTAATTGCCTGTTTAGAAATAAAAATAGTGATAAATCCGCTATATTGCCTTAAAAATAACTAAATTGTCATTACTACTCAAAAATAAATAAAAAACAATAACAGCCCACCCTAAATACGAGCGTAAGACGTTATTTAACTGTCAAAAATTCTCATGCCCATACAAAATGTATGAGACCAACCCAAATAGCGCGACGCTAACGTTGGAAAATTGAAAAATCCAATTTTGACTGCGCGTAAAAAGTGAAGTTGGCTGCAAAAGAAGTTTTGTTATTGTTTTTTTTTTTGTGGTATATACAAAAGTATTTCCAACAGTAATGACATTACAGCTACTTTAAGGTCAATTTCGCGATTTTATCTCCCTTAATTATTTTAATTTTGTGATTTTTAGCAAATAAGATAAGTAAACAATACTGTTCGTTTCACAACGTTGGCGCTCTTATTTAAGTTACTCATTACAGCGTAAAAACTAGACGCTAAATTACGTCGTGCCTAACGCCCGTATTTAGGGTGGACTGTAAGATAAGTAAACAATACTGTTCGTTTCACAACGTTGGCGCTCTTATTTAAGTTACTCATTACAGCGTAAAAACTAGACGCTAAATTACGTCGTGCCTAACGCCCGTATTTAGGGTGGACTGTAAGCCACCTTTATGCTATAAACAGAAACAAAGGCTACCGACCATCGACTACCGACTACAAAAGTAGCTGGCTACAAAAATAGCCAAGTCGCCAGCTACTTAATTCCTTTAACGACTACCGACCACTAACTACAAAAAATAAACATCTGTTTTGACATACGTATTAAAGTTAAGCAAAACAACCAAAAAAACCAAAAAAATGCGACAAATAAAAAGTAAATGAAAAATGT
The DNA here is from genome assembly GCA_937654795.1 of Cistogaster globosa. Lineage (NCBI taxonomy): Eukaryota > Metazoa > Arthropoda > Insecta > Diptera > Tachinidae > Cistogaster > Cistogaster globosa. The sequence continues at coordinate 8,746,978 of OW569406.1, forward strand.
AAACAAATGAACAGATGATTATTATTTTTCAATGGTGCCACTATAATAGTTTTTCGCGTTTTAAATAGCGATATTTAATGTATTGCGCTTTAAAAACCACCATTTCATACATTTATTGTATTGGCAGCACTAATCTGTTTTTTGTAGTCAAGAAAAATAGAAATTAGCCTAAGTTGGCTACGGGCTAAAAAAGTTGCCGTGTAGTCGGTATTCGTGTAGCGGCTAAAAGAATTATTGTCATAAGCAGGCATGTATTCTATTTTTGACATCTTGTAGTCGATGTTCGGTGAACATGATTGTGTTTATTGCATTACTTTCAAACGAACTGTCAAAATCGGATTTTTCAATTGCTAAGCACGCTCGCCGCTTAAATTATGATAAATATATAACGCTTAACGCGCTAATTTGGGTTTGGCTTTTAGTAAAATTATTACAACCAAATAAATAATTTTTATTTCAGCTTAAGTTTACTACAATTTGAGTTCCTTTTTTTCACGTGGGGTTCATATTTTAATTTAATTTTTAAAAAATGTTTAGAAAGAAAAATTATTTCTAAAGAAAATAAGAAAAATTAAACATTAGCAGAATGAACATTTACCCCTATTCTGCGTTTTGATTAAGTCTCCGCATTCAGTTCCGTTGCGGTTGTAAATTGGTATTCTGAAGAAAAACGGAATCGAAAGAAAAAGAAGAAAACAACAATGTCTACAAAATTAATAGCATCATTGTGGAATGTAGAAATAAAATAGCAAAATATGCACGTTTGTTATCATTTTCATAAGCAAATGTCAAATTTAATACAAAAAGTTCTATGTTTACATTATTAAACATAATTTCTTGATAAAGTTTAATAAAAATAAAGTTTAATAAAATAATTGTTAAATAAAAAAAACATAAAAACAAAATAAAAATTAATTGTTCACGGCAACTAATTTTTGCATTGGCATTTTTTGTTGAAGGACCTAGTGCATTGAGGAGTCCTGCAACTTCCTCTCAGAACGCTGCTACTTCTTCCTTTGATCGCTGGTGGTATCCACATGTAATGTCTGTTTTAGATCAGAGAAAAGAAATTGCATTGGTTTTATTGCTTTGAATACATTCACACAAAAATAATGTTGTTGACATTACTACACACTAGGCTAATGAAGCGAATGAAAACACATTCACACAGAGATCATATGATGAAATATGATGTGTGTATTGCATGTGTTACCTAAATGACAACAAACATTCACAAAGATTCATGAAAACCGCGCAGTATTCATGAATCATTTGTGAATACCTGTGAATGAAGGGTACTAAAAACTAAATTAAAACACATAAAAGAGAATTTTAGTATTGTACGTAGGATGAGTGTTGTCAACTGTCAAATGTATTTTAGAAAATAAGTGCGATTATACAAAATAGGTTTAAAAACAAGGTTTAATAAAAATTAGATACATATATAGCGTATTACATTAGGCTTGCTTGTATTTAAGAACTGAATTCAGAAATAATATATTATTTACAGACTTAGGTCCCAATCTATTTCGTTTTTCGGTAATGATGTTGCCTGCCGCAGAGAAAACACGCTCGGAGGTCAGGCTTCACATAGCACATGTCAGGCTTCACATAGCAGGAAGAATATCGGTTAAGTTCGTCCATAATGCTTTCTTCTGTAGTAGGATTTCTCGTGTTTATAAAATCAGAAAAAAACAATTTGAAGTCACTTGGTGTTTCGTTTTCGTTGGAGATATGCATGTGTGTTTCAGGAGTTGAGATTTCTGGACTATTTAAAATTTGTGATATGCAAAATTCCTTTACTTGGCCTAAAACTTCCTTCTCTAAAGCGCGATTGGTTGGTGGGAAAAAAAAAGCGGCATATTGGTAAATGCTTACATTAGGTATCCATTTTTCGTCTATTTCCTGTAAAATGTTAACCTTCAATTTTGCTATAGGCGCAGAGTCGGAAGGTTTAGCTTCACAAATGTTTTTGAGACTATTGATTGATAAATATACATAATTAATTGTTACATAATTTTCTCCCTGGAGCTTTTTGTTTATCTTGTCAAAGTTTTCGAAGAGTTCAACTAAAGCTATTAGTACAGGAAAGTTAATTTCAGCAATTCTGTGCACTTCTGCGTTGTTTGTTAGTATTTCTTGGATTGCAACCCAGTTGTTTACAATTGACTTAAATAAATGCAGGTGAGAGTTCCAGCGAGTAATGCAATAATTTTTTAAAGAGGTTGCAAGCAAGTGCTGTAAATTACTTTTTTTGAAATACTTAACAAGTTTTTTGCAAGATTCCAACATTGGCTTTAATTCTTCAGCATCATTGAAAGCGGAGTTAAGCACATTATTAAAAAGATGATTTGCACAATTAATTCGTGTATTTTTTTTCCAGAGCTTTTACTATGTTGGAACCTCTGTCAGTTACGAATTTAATTTTTTCTATTTCATTAATGTCAAAGTCATTTAAAACAGATTTCAGCTTTGCGAGAATATTTTGTGCAGTGGTTTTTTTAAAATCCATGGATTTTACCCCCAGAACAATATTCGATAATTTTAATTCCTTTACATAATGGAACGTAACTGATAAAAAATTTCTTTTAACGTAGTTGTCCGTCCACAAATCTGTAGTTATAGATGCCATTTCATTTACCACTGCATCTTTAATTTCTTCTTTTATTTTATTCTTTTCTTCCTCTGCTTTCTTAGAGACTTTATGTGATACAGTTTGGGGATCTGGTATTAAATCAGTTATATTCAATTGGTTTCCATATTTTGCTCCAATATTTATTAAGACCTGAGCGACTTTTTTAAAACCACTAACAGCAGAAAATGGGCGACAATCTTCGACAACCCACTGTGCACACGCATCAACAAAGTCATCTTTATCACAGCTATTAACTTTTCTTAATTCAGTTTCGATGTGTTCTTCTAAATAGCATTTGTGTCTCACCAAATTGGATGTTTGTTTGCCGTTAAACTTAAACAAACGATTACAATTTTTACAATAAACAAATCCATTAATTATTTCATTATGATCATTTTGTATGTGGGAAAAAACTGACCAAACTTTACTCTTAGTATTTTTGTTGTTTACTAATTTAAAAACACAGGAATTTATTTTTCCTACAATTTCTTCGCACTGCATTTTTATATCTGCTTTCACGCTCTACACAATTGCAATATTAAAAAGTTACTAAAAAGCCGTTTAAAAAGCAACATTAAAAAGTGCCTGAAATTTAAAGAATGAAAAGTATAAGAAGAAGAAGTACACTCATGAAAGTACCGTTTAAAGGCCTGCAAGAATACATTTCAATACATAATCAAGACATCACATATTTTTTAAATGCTTTACTGATGTAAAAACGCGACAAACACATACTGTCAAATACTATAGAAATGAAACAGAAATACTGTCTAATGTAATATAATTAGTAATTGTGGTTGTAAAAATTCCAACATATTTGGGAAAGTCCCTAGATAATAAAATATTTTAGGTAACAAACCTTAAAATATCTATTTAAAAACGATCAAATTTAGTGAAATTTCACGGACGCAGTCAAAAAGAATTTTTTTTGATTTATAACAATTTGTTTTATAAATCGCAATATACACACATTAGATAATTACTTTTAGACAAGCTATTAGTTCATTTGATTTAACTCAACTATTGGTTAATTAGATTGTGTGCGAAGTATTTAATTATTATAAAAATCGGCACATGTTTAAAATTTTACCTTTTTATTTCGTTCTTCAAAAAAACTGCAATATAAAAACTAAAAGAAATAATAATACTTTTGGTGTTAAAAAAAACGCTTAACCTACCACAAAATCAGTTAAATTGGCAACACTGTCTATATTTCTGTGTATGTACAATATACATACATATATATGTATGTACATACGCACAATTTATGGTTTTTGTTCGTGCAAGCATAGATTTTTTCATTTCTTATTTTCTTTATATATGCATGAATACTATGAATACCATGGTGAATACTATGAAATATGACGGTTAGCAATGATTAGGTACCAAAGTCTCTAGCAGTTTTCAAAAATTTTAAGTGGCATGAATGAAATGGTTGATTAACTTGTGTTGGCATAATAAAAGTAGTGCGAAAAAAAAACAATCAAAGCAAATGGAGAGTTGAACACAAGCACGTGCATTGATCATTTTAGGCAGTTAAATGAATGGCAAAAGCAATGAACATATGAATGAGCAATAAAAGTGAATATGCAGTATTCTTGTCTCTGTTTTAGATGCCATTACATCTGCCAGTTTTTCATACTGCTCTGGTGTTGTTGTTTTTGACCCGTAATACATAAACAAAACACATCAGATTCGGGTACAAAAATAAACAATTTAAAACAAATGAAAATTAATTTAATTAAATAAATTAGTTAAAAATAAATTTAAGTGTTTTTTAAACCGTTTCTGAACATTTTATCTCATTTTCTATCCACATTTCTTCAATTTTTAACTAAAAAACACAAAAAAGAAAAAAAGCTCCGATCGTAATGCAGAATACATACAATCGAAAGAAACTGAGCGGAATCGAAACACAGAATACCAAAGTTGTCAGACGGTGAAAATTTCAATTCGAATCGAAACGCAGAATAGGGGCGATTGTAAACATCATCTACTTATTTAATCAACTAATCAATATTAACTTGGTTGGGCGAAATTCACACACAACTCAAAGCATTTCTTGGTTGTTCTCCCAGCAACTCGTCTAAACCTAAGCCGAAAAAAATAAATTTTAATTCATTTATAATATCCACGGTTCAATTACTGATTGGAAAAAATTTTTAAAATTAAGAAAGGAAAATTATTTAAATTTTGTTTGTTAATTTTTAAACAGAAAAAATTAGAAACGAAGCAATACTTCTTCTGCAAAAGTAAGAAACTAAACGAGATAGTAAGATTTTCTGATGGATCTGCTATTTCTTATTTCATTTACATTTTTGTAAATCAGGTTCTTTAATTGTTGCAAAATTCTTCTTCAAACCAAAAATTTGAGACTCACTGGGGAGTCGGCGCCGGCTTGTGTAAGAGAATAGAAAATGTGTAAATGACTTGAAAATTCCCTTCGAACCTTCAATTAATCGAATCCATTCATCAAGTCTTTTAAAACTTTTTTATTTCCTTTTTTATTAAAAATTTTGTTGTTGAAATTTGCAATTTATTTGCAAAAACAAAAAAGGGCGTAGTTTTGATAAGTTTAAATAATGGAAGAAAACTGTATGTGAGTGTGTAATCAAAGGATTAAAGAAAAATTTTTTTTTTTTTTTTAATTTTTAATTTTATTAACTTTTTTAGGTTTTTTCTTTATAATTATTTGTTTCCACTTTTTTTTTAATTTAAAATTAAGCAAGCTGCTTACTTTATTTCCTGCTGTTATGTCTTGACGACTCTGTGTCCCACAGTTTCCTAAAGACTACTGGTATTCCCAGCCTGTAAGAACCTGTTGAAGATTTTTGAAAAATCTATCAGGCCCGTCAGTGTCGCTTTCCTAGGAGTGTTTAGGCCTGAAAGAGTTATTAGCCCCTATATTGGACCTTACGTTCTTGCAGAGCTTGGCGGCCGCAGATGAGGTGTTGAGCTGACTGTTCCTCAACTTCCTCCGACAAACGTGTAACCATACAATGCTCTGTAATAATGGCAACTACGAATTTCCTTCCAAGTAGAGACAAAGATTAAAAACACGCCGGTAAATATCTCGCCATCATCATTTTTTAATCAGCGCCCATCATAATTTTAGAAGTCGTTACCTTCATTATAAATTCCCCAATTTTCCTTGCAGCTACTATTTCTGCCTGAAACGCTGCGCAGGTGTCGAATAATAGAGTAAAGGCCGGGGCACATAGAATCAGTCATACCATGTACTTTGACGTATTCTACTGAAGTCAAAGTAACGACGGATGATGCTTCTGCTTCTTTGTTTTCTTTTAACTCTTGCTGTGTTTCAATTGTATTCTGTGATTTAAATAAAGTAAATTTAGTGGCAAAAAATTAAATACAAATTAAATTCAAAAGTGAATAAAAATAGAGAGCAAACTTTGATTTCACATCCGTTAGCAAAGTATTCCTGGTGCCAACATCATCCGTTGTTACTTTGACTTCAATTGAATACGTCAAAGTACAATGTATGACGGATTCTACCTATCTCGGCCTATACTTTGCTTTGACGGACATGTACTGATTGTGACAGCACTGATAAGAAAACATGTATTTTAACTGACTTGTCAGTTGAATACGTTAAAGTTTAACGTATGACAGATTCTATGTGCCCCAGCCTTAAGGCTAAGACTTAGATCCTCATTAAATATCTCTAATTCAGTGTAAGTCAGCCTTGGAGCCGTCCATAAAAATTGATACTGTACTGTCCTGGATTAGGAAACTTCCTAGTATTTTAACAAAAAGAAGCTGGAGTCCATAATTTGTTAGAGAATGTCTAAAAAATCGGCATTATCGGCAATTTAGTTTTATTTAATAGGAAAAAATCTTCAGATCCTACCCATGTAAAAGTTTATTTTACTATAAATCGTCATTCGTAATGATACGTGTCAGGAAAGATTAAATAAAATCTTTGATTAATCTAACCGCACCTTAAGTAATTTTACTTTTCTCATTTTCATTGCTATCAATTCACAATCACGTTCATTTGGTAGAAAGAACTGACTAGATGCCAAAAATTTGTTATCTATCATTTAAAAATTTACATAAATATTTCAATTTTATAATTCAATTTTATAATAAAAATTACATTAAAATAATTTAGTTAAAAGGATACAATTTTTTAGGGAATAATCAACTTGTTATCGGTAATTTTTTAATGTAAAAAAATGCCCAAAAGTAATGTATACAAACAAAGTTACCGTAATTATGAATTTTACAAAAAAAAAAAAAAATCGGAATTTTTGTAGCAAGAATCGGCAAATCGGCACTTTGATAATTTTGAGGCTAAAAATCGGCAAAATGCCAATAAATCGGCAAATATGGCAGGCATATGCAAACAATAAACTTTAAAATTTAATGATGATTTAATAAATCCCGTTCTTTTGAAATTTTTTCTCGTAAATGATTAATTTTCCGGTGAATGTTAATTTACCTGCGTAATTTTGATTCCATCTTTTGTTATTTTTATCTGTGAGAGGTTTTGTACAGTTATCGACTTTTCTTAACTTTTCGATAAATGCATGTTAAGAAAAAGTGATAAAAGCTTTTTTTAGAATAGACAAGCTTGAATGTTTAAACATAAATTTCAGTCAAATCTTACTAGAGAAAAATCTTTTCAGAGAAATATAATTTACCGATCGTTTATCACCTAATTTTTAGGTCAATTTTTTTTAGAAAAAAAAAAAAAAACAGTTTTCCAATATTTTTTATTAAAACTTTCTTCTACAGAAGTGTCAACTAATAAAATTTATATGCCAATTTAAACAAGTAAAAAGTAAGTTATCGATAAACATTTTATAACTTAACTCTATGGAAGAAAGTTTCGATAACGGAATTTGGAAAACTTTTTTTCTAAAAAAATTTGAGGTTAATTTTTTGCGAATGAATGTTGCTTTTTGAAATTTTATAAATTATGCTTACAGATTGGTCCTATTTTGAAAACAGTTCATAACCTTAAATATTAAAAGGTGTCCCCATACAACATACATGTTTTTTAAGTGTATTATGAACCGTAAAGTGAACATCTTTAAAATTAAAAAAAAATGCGTATTACTATAGCTCCTTATAGCAAAAGGTAATAAAAAAAAACTAATAATTAAAGGGTGTCCCCATTCGTAACGTAAATTGATTTATATGAGCCTATCTTTTGTACCGTTATAGATAAACAGTTGAAAATTGGACAGAATGTCGATTACTATGACCGTTATAATAACAAGTATAAACATGCAAAATTATAAATTAAAGGGTGTCCCAATAGTTAAGGTAATTTGAAGTATGTGGCCAAACTGTTAAGGCCAGATAGTTGAAATTATAATAACAAGTATAAAATTTGTATTTGAAAATTAAAGGGTGTTCCGATAGTTGATGTAAGTTGATGTATGTAGCCAAACGTTTGAACCGTTACAGACACACAGATAAAATTTACAAGGAATCTATATTGCTTTAACAAAATATAAAAAATTTGAATTTAGAAATTAAAGGGTGTTCTCATATTCGAAGTAAATTGACCTGTGTGGCCCTATCGTTTGAACCGTTATATACAAACACTTGAAAATTAAAGAGAACGTCCACTACATTGTCTCATATAAAAAGAAGCAAGGCGAATTCACATAAGGTGGCAGCGCGGCTACATCAATACAACAATAAAAAGAAAAACAGGCACTTAAGTGTATGGTAAACTTTAGAACACAAATAATTACTACACTTTTTTCTTACCCTTTTCAATAACGTTTTTACTATTGAATTTTTTAAATTGATTTAAAACTCTTCTTACAATTCTTTTTTAAAGAACAATAAAATAAAGAATATATAAAATGATATAAAATGATTCACTTTTGACAGCTATTCTACACATTACAAAATCAAACAAAAAATTGTCAGCTGCCGCTACGATGCCACCTGGTAAAATTAATTCGCCTTGATAAGAAGTAAAAATAATTAAAATTATAAATTATAGGGTGATGTAATAGTTGCTGTTATTTTATGTATGTATATGACCAAACTGCTGAACAGTTGTAGACAGATGATTGAAATTTGTACAGAACCTTTATTGCAAGTCTGCTATAACAAGTAGCAAATTTTATATTAAAAATTAATTTTCTTGTTTAATCTGCATTTATATTTTGTTTTACGACATATAAAAAATCCTGACGCAATCCTTTTCAAATATATAAGAGTGAATTTACCATTCTGTCGTTTAAGGGTTGGTAAGCTTCATTTCAAAATTTTGAAGGCTGAAAAACGTATTTTATTAAAGAGGAAACTTTACATGTTGTATAATAAAAAGCCTTTGAATACTTATTCGTGCACTTGAAAAAATAATTTGTTGCAAATATTAAATTTTGTATCCATTACATGTCATTACAAGAGAAGCTTCTTAGTGTTTAAAATTTTGACCGATATCCATTTTCTCAATCAGAGTGTAAAGAGAAAAGGAAAATTTTGCAATCTAAAATAATGAAAAAGAAAAAAAAAAATATAAATATAAATAATCACAAAACAACAAAGTTCTTATTTATCAACTTACGCTCAAAGTGGTACTGAGATTTATGGGAAATAATTTCATTGCAGTCAAACTAATGGGCGTTTGGGAACGCATCATAAAAAATAACATCATTTTACGAAAACGTTTATCCTTGTTAATCCACTCACAATGTAATATGGCCAGAGATAATTGCTCAGCATCATACAGCAGATAAGTGGCCTGATAGCAACAGGGAGCTGTTTGAACGAAAACGGCATAGAAATATATTGCCGAAGCAATTCGGGTTGAGGTGTCACCAAAAATTAAAATATTAATTAAAGTGGTGCACAGAATGACAGCGGTAATGGAAAATTGTATAAACATGGTAATTGAAATTACAGGGCTGATCGTATCTAGAAAACTGCAAGGAAACAAATTAAAGGAAAACAATATTATTTTTTTTTATTTATAAAAAAAAATGTAATTTCACCTTAACCAATTTTTATGATCTTTTATACACTCTACCAACTCTTTGTTGTGTTTATCATTACTGGACTCGATATCTGTACCCAAACTCCTTACTCGCTCCACTAAAATTTTCATATGTGTACGCAAGATATAAAAATAGATGGCACCATAAACATCATATCCGGCCTGATGCAAAATTATAAAATTCATTAAAGCAAACTCAATCAAAGATTGTGTGATAAACTCTGTGGTAGAATTACGCCAATCTATAATGGGCATAAATAATGAATACGGCGGTTGTCCGGAAATCACCGAAGTTAGAAAGGTACTCAACGAATACAAGGCATAAAGTATTAAATAAAATAATGTTAAACGATTGCCAACTATAATACAACGTCTGATTTTCTCACGTTCCTCTGGACGCTGGCATCTGGAATCTAAAATGTCCATTATATCCATAGCTTGGTTTTGATGCTTAAGCATGGCAAATATAGTTATAAATTTGGGCGGTAGACCACAAACATTTATGGCCACTTGAAGCGAAGTCAACAATTGTGAAGTGGTCATTTTAGAGTGTTCGAAAAAATAACTCAATATAAACAGAATGGGTGAAAGAAAGCACACAATTAGATTCATTACCACTGCATACAGATAATATAAAGGCTTCCACTTCTCAGGTTTTAGTAAACCCAGATAAAAGAAATTTTTGAATAGATAAAAAGTGGCTCTGCGAGAGGCCGGCAAATTCTTATTGCCTTTAGACTTAAGAAACTTAACTTTCTGTTTTACCCCACGTTGCCACATGTAAGTGCTGGTGAAAAAAAAACTCAATACACTCGTAACTTTTTTATTAACACAAGCACTCTATCGTTACTTACGACTCTGCTTACAATGAATTTTTTGCAGCAAATAAATTTTTTTTAAACAATTGATGCAGGTCAAATTACTAAACGTATTTCTTTTTTTAATTTTATTAGCATTTGTTGCAATCAAAATGCAAATTATGGCAGATTTTGTCCAATGTTTTTAAGTGAAAGCAAGTTCAAAGATTAATTTCGTTATGATATTTAATTTATATAATAAACAATTGGCAACACTCTTTTAATAATAACAGAAGTAGAGAATTTTTATTTTTCTTTAATTTTATATATAAATAAAGAAGAAATTTTTAAATTAGTTAATTTATATTTATATTTAAATCTTTTAAAATAGATATTTTTACAGCAAAATATTTAAAGTGAACTTGCACTCTGCAGCGTAATCACTAAAAAAAATGTGTGTGTTTTTTCCTCAATTATCTGCAAGTAATTACTTATTTGTATGTGACAACGTGGAGTTAATTTTATTGTAAATCTTGTCATTTTGTTTATACTAGAATCGAAATGAAACTTTGTTGCCTTCATGGAAAAAGGGGTGTTGTTTTTTTGAAAATTAATTTAAGAGAAGAACAATAAAAGTCTGTAATCAAAAAGTTGAAAAAGTGCACTCACCATTGAAACCTGCATTTAAATGAAAACATCATACACTCTGTGTTTTATATGTTTAGTTTTTGTATAAAAAATACATTTTTGTTTAATTCTTTTGCATTAGTTTCTTATTTTTTTAATTTTTACAAATTTTAAATAACTTAATTAATAATTTTACTTAAAGGTAAACTGCGAAATTTGTACATTAAAAACCAAAAAAAAAAAAAAAAAACAATTGTAAAGAAATTGTTGAAATATTCATTTTAAGTTTTAAATAAAACATAAATTTAACAATGATTATTTTAAGGAAATTAAAAACAATATTTGCAATTTAAAGGACTAGACAAAAAGATTGTTATTGAATCATAATTACAACAAATTTTTCTCAAACAATTTAAGTATTAATTTTTTGTCTGCTAAAATGAAAAATTGCAAATAATATTAAAATTAAATAAATAACTAATATTGAGTATGTTATTTGAAAATGATGATTTCGTTTTAAAAATAAAGTTATCGTATAGTTTTCTGTGGAAGAAAGTATAGTAATCGATAACTTTTTTATACATAAAAAGTTTGTTTCATTCATAATTTTTAACAGAAAACAAACATAAATTGTTATTGAAAGAAAGTATATTTATCGACACCGTTTCTAAAGAAAAATGGAGTTATCGATATTTTATCTATAGAAAAATAAAGTTATTGAAATTTTTTCTATAGAAAAAATTAAATGAATAACTAATATTGAATATGTTATTTGAAAGTGATGATTTCTTTTTAAAAATAAAGTTATCGTATAGTTTTCTGTGGAAGAAAGTATAGTAATCGATAACATAAAAAGTTTGTTTCGGTTATAATTTTCTACAGAAAGCAAATATAAATTGTTATTGAAAAAAAGTATATTTATCGAAATCTTTTCTAAAGAAAAATGGAGTTATCGAATTTTATCTATAGATAAATAATTTTATCGAAATCTTTTCTATAAAAAAATTAAATGAATAACTAATATTGAGTATGTTATTTGAAAATTATGATTTCTCTTTAAAAATAAAGTTATCGTTTAGATTTTTGTGAAAGCAAGTATAGTTATCGATAACTTTTTTATACATAAAAAGTTTGTTTCGTTCATAATTTTTTACAGAAAACAAACAAAAATTGTTATTGAAAGAAAGTATATTTATCGACACCGTTTCTAAAAAAAATGGCGTTATCGATATTTTATCTATAGAAAAATAAAGTTATCGAAATATTTTCTATAGAAAAAATTAAATGAATAACTAATATTGAGTATGTTATTTGAAAATGAAGATTTCTTTTTAAAAATAAAGTTATCGTGTAGTTTTCTGTGGAAGAAAGTATAGTTATCGATAACTTTTTTATACATAAAAAGTTTGTTTCATTCATAATTTTCTACAGAAAACAAACATAAATTGTTATTGAAAAAAAGTATATTTATCGAAATCTTCTCTAAAGAAAAATGGAGTTATCGATTTTTTATCTAAAGAAAAATAAAGTTATCGAAATTTTTTCTTTAAAAAAAATTAAATGAATAACTAATATTGAATATGTTATTTGAAAATGATGATTTCTTTTTAAAAATAAAGTTATCGCATAGTTTTCTGTGGAAGAAAGTATAGTAATCGATAACATAAAAACTTTGTTTCGTTCATAATTTTCTACAGAAAACAAACAAAAATTGTCATTGAAAGAAAGTATATTTATCGACACCTTTTCTAAAGAAAAATAGAGTTATCGATATTTTATCTATAGAAAAATAAAGTTATCGAAATTTTTTCTATAGAAAAAATTAAATGAATAACTAATATTGAGTATGTTATTTGAAAATGATGATTTCTTTTTAAAAATAAAGTTATCGTATAGTCTTCTGTGGAAGAAAGTATAGTAATCGATAAATTTTTTATACATAAAAAGTTTGTTTCGTTCATAATTTTCTACAGAAAACAAACACAAATTGTTATTGAAAGAAAGTATATTTATCGATACCTTTTCTAAAGAAAAATAGAGTTATCGATATTTTATCTATAGAAAAATAATGTTATCGATTTTTTTTTTAGAAAAAATTAAATAAATAACTAATATTGAGTATGTTATTTGAAAATGATGATTTATTTTATAAATAAAGTTATCGTATAGTTTTCTGTGGAAGAAAGTATAGTTATCGATAACTTTTTTATACATAAAGTTTGTTTCATTTATAATTTTTTACAGAAAACAAACATAAATTGTTATTGAAAAAAAGTATATTTATCGAAATCTTTTCTAAAGAAAAATGGAGTTATCGATATTTTATCTATAGAAAAATAAAGTTATCGAAATTTTTTTCTATAGAAAAAATTAAATAAATAACTAATATTGAGTATGTTATTTGAAAATAATGATTTCTTTTTAAAAATAAAGTTATCGTATAGTTTTCTGTGGAAGAAAGTATAGATATCGATAGCTTTTTTATACATAAAAAGTTTGTTTCGTTCATAATTTTCTACAGAAAACAAACAAAAATTGTTATTTAAAGAAAGTATATTTATCGACACCGTTTCTAAAGAAAAATTGAGTTATCGATATTTTATCTGTAGACAAATAAAGTTATCGAAATCTTTTCTATAGAAAAAATTAAATGAATAACTAATTTTGAGCATGTTATTTGAAAATAATGATTTCTTTTTAAAAATAAAGTTATCGTATAGTTTTCTGTTGAAGAAAGTATAGTTATCGATAACTTTTTTATACATAAAAAGTTTGTTTCGTTCATAATTTTCTACAGAAAACAAACATAAGTTGTTATTGAAAGAAAGTATATTTATCGAAATCTTTTCTAAAGAAAAATGGAGTTATCGATATTTTATCTATAGAAATATATAGTTGTTGATCTTTTCTATAAAAATATAGTTATCGATATTTGATCTTTTGACAAGTAGTTATCGAAATCTTTTTTTTTTATAGAACTATATAGTTGCTAATATTTTTATATGAAAAAATAAAGTTATCGATATATTATCTATAAAAAAGTATAGCTAACCATGTTTAATCTCTAGACAAATAGCTATAGAAATCTTTTATATAGAAATGTTTAGTTATTCATAACTTTCCTATAGAAAATATAGTTATCGACATCTTACCTAGAGATAAGAATAATTATCGATATCTTTTGTATAGAAATGTATAGTTATATCTTTTCTACAAAGAAATATAATTATCGATATCTTACCCATAGCTAAGTATAGTTAACGGAATTTTTTTATTGAAATGTATAGTTATTAATATATATTCTATAGAATCTATCCAAAGATAGATACAGTTATCGAAATCTTTTCTATACAAAAGTATAGTTATTGATAGCTTTTTTATATAAAAGTATAGTAATCATTAGTAGTTTCTGTACATAAAAGTATTGATGAAAATTTTTAGTTATCGATAACATTTCGATAGAAAAGAAAAGTTAGTTATCGATAACTTTTATATATAATTATTCTATAGAAAAGAAATGTATTGTTAACGAAAACTTCTTTAATTAAACGGAAAAGTTATTAATGTTTTCTAGAAAACAAAAAAAATCATCGATAACTTTTTTAAACTTTTTTGTATTAAAAAAAGATTTGAAAGATTTATGACAATCAAATTTCGATAAGAATTACTTATTATCGAAATACAAATTCCAAAAAGGAAATTTTTTGCTTTCTTCATTTGTTTATTCTATAGATTTATCTTCCTTTAATATATTTTTATTAGTTTATGTTTTCAAATTAACTATTTTTAATTTTCTTATAATTTTAAAATTTAATTTAACTAGAAATTTATTTGGTTTATTTGTTTCTTTTTTTTTATTGAGTACAAGTATATCTGGGAGTAGGAGTTTCTTTATTATGTATTGGTCTATATAACTGTTTATTTTTAAAAGGATAATATAGGATTTTTGCTATAATCTCTTCTTTAATAATGTTAAATATAAATTACTTTTTCATATATAATTTAATATTTTTTCATAATATGGAATGTTACATTGCAATAAATAAAATTAATTTAATTTTGTAACAATTTGACTAAACAATAAATTATATTTTTCTGTGTTAAAATAAAATTATTTATTGGTTTCATAAGGTAGAACAAGCTTAAGCTAAATTATTTTTTTTTTTCATTTTCATTTTACTTTTCAAATATACAACAATAAAACTCGAAAATTAAATAAGAAAGTTATAGATAATTAAATAAGATTTTTGGATTAATTACAGTTTAGCATCTGCACGCAGGTGGCTCGTAAAAATGAAATAGAACAAACCACTATAAACTAAAATTTTTAAGAAGTTAATAAATTATTGATACTTTATCTTTACATAATATCGACAACTGTTTTCAGAAATGTATTTATTATGATTTTTAAAAGACAAGTTGGGCAAAAAGTTTTTGCAAAAAAGTCATCGTTGATATTTTTTAAGGAACAGCCCAGCTACCGATTTGTTTTCTAAAAAATAGTTATAAAAAAGAGACAAAGAAAGAAAAACCATGCCATCAATAAGATATCGATAGCTTTTATATCGATAACTTTTCTGTTAAAAAGACAAGCTACTGAAAATTTTTCGCAGAAAAGGCCAGTTATCGATAACTTTTCTCTTTAAACATAAGCTATCGACTAATGTTGTCTAAAAAGATAAGCTATAGACAACTTTCCTATAAAAAAAACTAGGCTATCGATAACATTTCTATAAAAAAGATAAGCACTAGATAATTTATCTGTAAAAGAGTAAAGTTTTTAATATAAAAGACAAGTCAACGTTAACTTTCTATAAAATGGACAAGCTATCGAGAACTTTTATATAAAATGGAAGAGTTATCGATAACTACAGAATAGACAAGCTATTGATAACCTTGGCATAGAGTAGACAAGCTATTGGTGATTTTTCTACTTAAAAGACAAGCTATCGAGAACATTTCGATAACATCAATATATGAAATCGATAATATTTATATAAAATAAAAATATCGATAACATTTTCACTAAACAAACAGGCTTTCTATGACATTTCTTTTGTGTAAATAAGCTAAAATAACTTTTTATAGAAAAGACATTTTATTGAAAACTTTTCTTTAGAATAGACAAGTTTTCAGGAATTTCTATTTATAAACTACTTATCTTCAACTATTCTATTTATCTTTACTGTAAATCAAATTGTTATTACTTTTTTATTAAAACTTTGTTATTCGTTTTATAATTTGAAAGTTGTTTTCAATTTAATTAGTTGTGTGATGAATGAAGCGTTTTAATTTATTTGTTTAAATATTCGAATACAAATTTCCAATTGAATATTATTTACATTATTTTATATTATTTTATACAAATTGTAATTGTTCAAACATTTTAAATACGATTTTTAAATGATAATTATTAAAAGATAACTTTTTGTGATGTCAGCCTTAAATATTTATTTTTTATTTAAATTTAAAAAAAAAAAAATTTTTTAAATAATTTTTACAATATTGTTTTGTATTAATTTTTACAAATATTAAACAATTAAGGAAAATGTTTAAAGCTTCCAAATATATTTTCTACTTTTCTTTCATTTGGGCTTTACTTGAATTCGGACAACATGGAAGCTTAATTTATTATAAGGATCCTTGACCTGTAATTTCTACTCGCGATCAAAATTAATATTTTTAGCTTTAGACTTTTGCTGATGATGAACTCATATATGAAATTTTATTATTTGGAATCTTTTTTATGTTTATCTAGTTTAATTGTGCTTGATTCCTTCAAATATAAAATTTTCAAATTCTCATAAAAGATTTATTATTTCGAACTACAAAATGAAATGTATGACTGCGGGAAGAGCACGTTCGTAAGACCATTTTGCTACAGCTCATTAAGGCCAGGATTGACTATCATACTCAGTCGTACGATCTGTTAAAAATTGCATGTGTGCTCAAAAAGTATGATAGTGTGGACTAAAAGTGCATGTGTGTGACAGATTTTTTGACAGATCTGTACGATTTTATAATCTTTTAAAATAATTCATAAAATGATTTTTTCTATGCGATCAGAGTTGTTTTTTTTGAAGATGAGGAGAAAGCAGCAACAAAATATTAAAAGCATCTGTTTTTCTATATTTTTTGTATAATAGTGTGGCACCTACGACGCCATTTTGAAACGATTTTTAAAGTAGGACAGAATTCTGTCAGATTTTTGTGTGAATTAATCGTACGATTGTTTATGATAATGAATCCTGGCCTTTAGACATGTGTAGTTCATAAGCGAACTAGTTCATTTAAACGATTCCATCGATTGAACTAAGTGAACTAGTTCATACTTTTAAGTATACTTAGTTCATTTTTGAACTATACTTTGTTTTTAAATACCAGACAAGATAAACTAGAATTAATGTCTTTGCTTTCTTGTTACTATTGCCGACATGAAATTAGTGCTGCCGCGCGTTTTATTTAACATTCGTTACAGCAATGCTGCAGTGTTGCCATCATATTTTGAACTAAAAAAGCTTTAAACTAAAAATTTCAAAAACGAACAATACGTCAACAGAACATTTGAACTAAGAGAAATTTTAAACTAAACAGAGCCTTTGAACTAAATTTTGAACTAGTTCATTTTCAAACTTTGAACTAAAAAGAGCGATCACTAAATTGAACTATATGGCACAAGTCTACAGCTCATATAGCTTATCAGGGGATTTTGAATAGGAAACTGAAAAGTTTTACATCAAAATCCAGATTGATAAAATGAGAAAAAAAAACAAAATGACTACAAAAATTTAAAAATCTTTTACAGTCCACCCTAAATACGGGCGTTAGGCACGACGTAATTTAGCGTCTAGTTTTTACGCTGTAATGAGTAACTTAAATAAGAGCGCCAACGTTGTGAAACGAACAGTATTGTTTACTTATCTTATTTGCTAAAAACCACAAAATTGAAATAATTAAGAGAGATAAAATCGCGAAATTGACCTTAAAGTAGCTGTAATGTCATTACTGTTGGAAACACTTTTGTATATACCACAAAAAAAACAATAACAACACTTCTTTTGCAGCCAACTTCACTTTTTACGCGCAGTCAAAATTGGATTTTTCAATTGTCCAACGTTAGCGTCGCGCTATTTGGGTTGGTCTCATACATTTTGTATGGGCATGAGAATTTTTGACAGTTAAATAACGTCTTACGCTCGTATTTAGGGTGGACTGTTAAGCAAAAAACACAGTAACCATTGTAACAATTTGTATTTTTTTTTATTAAATCTTTCAAATACATATGAATGGTTTTCAATGGCAATTGTTATGTAGAAAAATGAAAGAATAAATAACAAGAGTGCTATAATCGGCTATGCCGAATCTTATATACCCTTCACCATGTACGTAAATCTAGTTTAGTATAGTAGCTCTTATCAAAACGACATATGTATATTTAAGTAACAGAGAATAAAAAAAAAAAAAATTAAAATAAAAAAAAAAATGTTTAATAAAATTTTACATAAAAATGTTATTGCCTCTTAACAGGTTAAGCATTTTTAACAGCAAAATCGGTCCATGTCCGAAACTATGCCTGATCGATTGACGTATTTAAATTTTCTCTAGCTCATCTATCAACACCAACACGGACGGACAGACAAAAGATTTTTGAGTTTTTTTTTTAGTAATTTTTATATCATGAAATAATTATATTTGAAGGAATCAAGCACAATTAAAACAGATTAAAATAAACTAAAATATTATTTTTCTATTTAATATTTATTGAATTTTTTCTGCTTTTACTTAAAACAAACTGCCTTAAATAAGAAAATTTGTTTTTGTTTTCAATATGAATATGAGATAGAAGTGTTCGTTTGCATTTATTATTAAACAGGCCCAAATGCCAAGGAAAGAGGTTTCAATAAGAATAAAGCAATAACTGATTTAAAAACAAATTCTAACAATACATTTTCCTTCTTCTAGACTAAAAGAGTTATTGATAACTTTTTATTGAAAGTTGTAAATTATCATTATTACCTTTTCTAAGAAGAGGCAAGTTTGCATTAAATATCCAAGTTATCGATAGCTTTTCCATAGAAGAAAATTAAAGCATGCCTTCACTAATGGAAAAACGCGATGTCCATAATTTTACTATAGATAAGAAATTCTATCGGTATTTCCAAGAAAAAGGAAAGTTATCGATAATTTTATTTTATAAAATAGAGAAAGCAAGTAGGTTATTTACCAATAAAAATTAATAGTTATCGATAACTTTTATTTAAAAATTCAAAAAATTTTGGATAAAACTTTTTTAGAAAATTTATCGATATTTTTCTTTTAAAAAGAAGTTATCGATAAAATTACTGATAATTTTTTTATCGATAACTTTTTTTAAAGAAAACACATATTATTGTTTTTTTAGAAATAATAATAATTTTACTACAGAAAATACTAGCTTTAAAATAGAAAAAGCAAGTAGGTTATTTACCAATAAAAA
The DNA here is from genome assembly GCA_937654795.1 of Cistogaster globosa. Taxonomy (NCBI): domain Eukaryota; kingdom Metazoa; phylum Arthropoda; class Insecta; order Diptera; family Tachinidae; genus Cistogaster; species Cistogaster globosa. Next base: position 8,766,501 of record OW569406.1, read on the forward strand.
AAAGAATAGTTATCGATAACTTTTATTTAAAAATTCAGAAAAATTTTATATAGAACTTTTTTAGAATATTTATCGATATTTTTCTTTGAAAAAAGAAGTTATCGATAAAATTACTGATAATTTTTTTTATCGATAACTTTTTTTTAAAGAAAACTCATATTATTGTTTTTTTTAGAAATAATAATAATTTTACTACAGAAAATACTAGCTTTAAAATAGAAAAAGCAAGTAGGTTTTTTACCTATAGAAAAAAGAATAGTTATCGATAACTTTTAATTAAAAATTCAGAAACTTTTTTTAAAGGACAAGTTATCGCTAAAACTTTTTTAGAAAAGTTATCGATATTTTCTTTTCCAAAAAAGAAGTTATCGATATTTTATTTAACTTCTCATATCGCTTAAATAAAAACAGAAAGTTACCGATAATTTTAATATCGATAACTTTTTCAAAGAAAACACAATTGTTTTTTTTTTAGAAATAATAATAATTTTACTACAGAAAATACTAGTTTTAAAATAGAAAAAGCAAAAAGGTTATTTACCTATAGAAAAAAGAATAGTTATCGATAACTTTTATTAAAAAATTCATAATTTTTTAGATAACTTTTTTTTTAAGGGAAAGTTATTGCTAAAACTTTTTTAGAAAAGTTTTCGATATTTTCTTTTCACAAAAGAAGTTATCGATATTTTATTTAACTTATCATATCGCTTAATTAAAAACAGAAAGCTACCGATAATTTTTTATCGATAACTTTTTTAAAGAAAACACAGATTATAGTTTTTTAAGAAAAAATAATTTATGGCAATCTTTTCTTTAGAAGAGTTAAGTTATTGCGAAGTTTTTGTTATTAAATATATGTAAGTTATCGCTAACTTTTTTTGGAAAGTAGAAATTATTGATAAAATTTCAATGTAAAGAAGTTATCAAAGTGTTTTCTATGGAAGGAACTAATTAAAAAATTTGGAAGTTATCGATAATTGTGTTAAAGATTAAACAAATTTTTGAAAACATTTTTTCAGGATAGACGTACTATCGACAAATTTTGTTTAAAAAATTAAATAATCGATTATTTTTGAGAGGATAAAAACTTTGTTTTTTTTTCAAAAAGGCAGGTAATGAAATGAAAAATCTTTTTTTAAGAAACAAATAAGTTGAATTATAATTAAAAGAAACAAAAAAATAAAATTATTGTTATTGGTTTTAAAAAATAGGAAACTTATCGATTTTTTGTTGCTATTTAATATATTAATTATGTCATTATTATTTTTGTTTACTTTTCGCGTTTTGTTTCGAATTGTCTTCAATTTATTTTAAACTTTATTTTATTTAATGTTTTAGTTTATTATTTTGATAATGATTGCACAAAGAAAATGTTGTAGGTGCCCAGTTTGTGTATTTTGTATTTCACAATCAGAAATTTTTTATCCTTTATATAGAAGGAGACGCTAAAATATTTTTTCTTTTTGGTTTTAAGGCAATATTTATGACACGACGCAAATTGTTTTTTTTTGTTAATTTCTTATGTCAAATGATTTAATTTAAACAATTATTCTTAATTTTTATACAACTTTTTGTAATTTTCATTTAAAATTATTATTATTTTTTTATTAATTATTTTTTTTTTATTGTAACTTATTTACAAAATTAAGTTGTAAGTACTTTGGCAAAAATGGAGTTTATTAATAAAACAAAATTAAAAAAAAAAAACATAAAAAAATACAACAAAGAACAAAAAGGAGTGCTATATTCGGCTATGCCGAATCTTATACATACTTCACCATTTATGTAAATCTAGTTTAGTGAAGTAACTTTAATCAAAAAGGCAGAGAATTAAAAAATAAGAAAAAAACCAAAAAAAAAAAATTAAAATAAAAAAAAATAATTAAAATAAAAAATAAAATTGTACATAAAAACGTAAACGGCTCTTAATGGGTTAAGCAATTTAAAAAAAAATTGTATTTCCTGAAAGATCTCTTCAAAAGCTTTTAAATGACATCCATATTAATATCTTGAAAAATATGACTTTTATAAAAAAGTTCAGAGACCCATAACTCGGAAAATATGGGCGAGTGCCAATTTTTTCTCACTTGATTTTTTTTTCTTATTTTGTAATTTTGTGTGCCCAATATATTTGTTTTGTTGGTTGGATGTACTTTATTGATCCAAAAAAATATGGAAAAATTAGAGGCCCACTGTTTCGAGGGACGTGGACCGATCTTGCTAAATTTCAATAGCAAAATTTTCTGATCGATTGCTGTATTTAAATTTTTTCTACCTCGTAGATTTTTTCTTCAGTGATAAATCTCTCTGCCTTAGCAAAACAACATAACCTTCACTTTCAAAAAAAAAGAAACAAAACAAATCTGCAGACAGAAATTTTTTAATGGCCCTAAAGAGTTGAAATAAAATTTCAAAACTTTAAGGGCATTAATTTTTAACATAGTTTGTTTTTCCAAGAGTAGCGAGTGCCATGAACTTATTCGGATTTCATCTTAAATAATAGCGGATTGATGGCCGCAGATCGAAAATTTCGTACAAAATATATTCGAAATGTTTTGAAGAAACATAGAAAATTCAAGATGAAAAACACTGTCCGCCCCAAAAGAACCCCTTTAAATGTCAGCATAAAAGGAGTGCGTGAGCAATTTAAGAAGTGTCATGGATAATTTAATTACCAGAGATAACGAAGAGATTTCTTTAAATTGATTGTCAAACATAAAATGTAGATGCTGATTTTTAAGCCAACAAGTTCATAATCCCATGTTCATTGAAAGAGGCACTGCAGACATGTTTAAATTAAATTCGCCAACCTTTTGCAAAATGGTTAACAAAACTTGTGATAAAAGTTGCCGCAAAGGCTATTTGATACAACACTCTAGTTAGTGAAGACAAAAGAAGAAACCGCCTTTTTATTCAAGTCAAATCTTGCATAATCCAACTCTGTTGATTTGCTATTTTATTAACCGAAGGAGGTTATCAATTCGTCTGAATGTTGTCTTATTTTTAATGTTTGTGCCCGCAGAACTGATAACATTAAAAATTTTTTTTTTATTTGAAAGGTGATGCTTACAGATTGCTCCCGTTTTAAAAACAGTTTATAATCTTAAAAATTAAAGGGTGTCCCCTTACAACATACATGTTTTTTACGTGTATTATGAACTGTGAAGGCACCAGTTTAAAACTAAAAAAAATGCGTTTCATTATAGCAAAAAATAATGCAAAAACAAATCTAAAAATTAAAGGGTGTCCCTATAGGTGACGTAAATTGAGATATATGGGCATAACTTTTGAACAGTTATAGACAAATATCGATTGCTATGACCGTTGTATTAGCAAGTATTAATAATCAAAATTATTAATTAAAGGGTGCCCCACTAGTTCATTTATTTTGATGTTTATGGCCATACTTTTGAAAGGTTTTAGACAGAAGGTGAAAATTTACAAAGAACCTTTATTGCTAACTCCGCTATAACAACAGGTATAAAATTTGAATTTGGAAATTAAAGGGTGTTCCAATAGTTGCTGTAATTTAATGTATGTGAACAAACTTTTAAGCCGTTATAGACAGACAGCTGAAGCTTAGAAGGGACCTGTTAGTCCGCTATAACAAAAAGTATACAAGTTGAATTTGGAATTTAAAGGGTGTTCCTAAAATTAATTCAATTTGAACTATATGGCCGTATATTTTAAACCGTTATAGATAGACGCTTAAGAGAACCTGATTGCTATGTCTTCTGTAACAGCAAGTATAAAATTTGAATTTGGAAATTACAGGGTGCCTCTCTAGTTGATCTAATTTGTTGTATATTGCCAAACTGTTGAACAGTTGTAGACAGACGGTTGAAATTAGCAAATAGCTGTAGTACTAAGTTCGCTATAACAAGTATAAAGTTTGGAGAGGGAACATAAGGGTGTCCCAATAGTTAATGCAGTTTAATGTATTTGGCCATACTTTTTAACCGTTTTAACCGACAGATGAAATGTGTTTTGAAATCGATTTTCTTTGCAAAAATCATCGATACTACAGTGGAATGTGCTCTGATAAGATTAGGAAATTCGTTCCCAATATCCTCAGGTTTTTGCATACAACAAGCTTTTTGTTAAGAGCTCATTCATTTGTAATCGATTGGCCAGTAAATCGCACTATGCCTTACAAAGTGAATTCGTTTTTAGCCGAACAATAAATGGAACCATCTTCCTGCAAAGATCTTTCCTATCACTTTCAATGTAGGAAAATTCAAATAAAAACACTATTTCCTTTATCCTTTTTCTCATAATCTAACTTCATAGTTCTAGCGTCAAGCATTGCTGGAATAGCGGTTATCCCCTGAGTGGTGGTGTGAAATAACAAAAACAAAAAAAAAAAAAAGAATGGCGGGGGGGTTAATACTATCTGCCGCATTTCTAGATTAGCCACAATAGGCATACTTTTACATTCTCGGAAATTTGTGTGTTTCCAATATAAGCCAATAATCCCCCCGGGGGTACTACAAGAAGTCTGGCTGATTCTAACCTAGGCACAGACATAGTACACTCGGGGTATAGGGGGAACCAGTTCCCCGGTATGCAGGCACTGAATCTAGATAGACAAGACGTGGGTCATTGTCGAAGGTTTTACCAGTGTCCTTAAAATACTGGCGCCACGGGAAACGGTGGGCCATACAGAGAGCCGCCCATCTCTGTAGCCGGTTATTGGTGAGGTCCCTTCGGGGTACACGTGGTGGCTGTCGGTTAAAGTTTAGTGTCCGCAGGAAAGGTGCGGTGCTAAGCGAATGTCCTGTTACATATTCAACAGAGGAGTTGGAAAGTCACTAACCCTCAAGCAAGGGGAAGGACATGGTCCTGCAAGCCATGTTCTTGAAATTGCAACTCTGTTGGCTACGCCTAGCAGGGGGCGCTAAACGACGCTTTGTATTTCACTCAGTGGTAAGACCACCGTCGGGTTAGGGCTTCGCAGCCAGGTACCGACGTTAATCTTGATCACGTAATAAGCCAATATTAGCTTTACTAAAGCAAAAAGTTTTTCTATTGGAAAAAACAACCATTCAATACAGCATTTGCTGAGTTGACAATCTTTGGCCAAATGAGATTCGGGTTGTACCGGAGCGAAGATCCAACTTTCATTAGAACTTAAAATTAATCACAATTGACGTTGATAACCAATAGATTAATGATGACGCCGCTTAAAAATCATTACCGAATAGTAATTTTGTCTGGATGCATTGCCACCTAAAGAGTTAAAAAAAAAACGAAACATGGTTGCCAACTGGAATTGGACAATCCGATATCATTAAAAGCTGAAAATGTAATGAGTAAAATTTGTTTGAACTTTTGTCACGTTGAAGCTTATCGGTTTGGATTGGAGCAAAAACAATTTCTTAGTGCTTTTTAAAGCTCTTTAGAATGCAAGAGGTACCCATTAAGGTAAAAAAGAAATTTTAACCACTCTTGTCTTACAATTTCTCTTGTGGGCTTTTAGCGACACAAAAGCAAAAAAAAAAAATAATTTTAAATCTAAAACAAAAGAAATACTGAACTTATTTTTATAATTTTTCTATGAAACCTGTTATAGATAGATAGAGAGAGACAGAGAGAGAGAGAGCGAGCGTGTTATACATGAGAGAGAGAGATAGAGCGAGCGTGTTATACATGAGAGTGAGAATGGGTAAATGATGAATTTTGTTAACCAGGCATTTCGATTTTGAATGTTATGCTTTAAAGAAGGAGCAGAGAACATTGACTTTTTTTTTAAAACAATCAAAAGTTTTCTTATCTCTGCTTTAAACATGCTCTTATTTCTTTTGTATCACAAAATAAATAAATAAAATAAAAATAATTACATATGATATTCATATTGAGCCGAACGTGAACGTCTTGCACCTGAATACCAACGATAGGGCAGCTGTTGCTGCAACTGCTGATGCTGGAGTTGATGATGCTGTGAAAGCGGTGAAGTCAAACCCGCTGATGTATAGTTTGGTGTGTTTAGTGACAATGTACTGGAACGAGCACCAGGACTACGGGCCAATTGTACTCGCAAATTGGTGAAACCCTGCTAGGATGAGGGTGATGTTGAGGAACCCGATATATCGGCTGTATTGCGTCGTGACAATCGTCTGCTGTACAATGCCAGCGATTTGTGTGTTGAAGATGAACTATGTGGATTGTTTAGTCCACCTGGACTGTTCGCATCCAAATACGCCTCAGGACTAAAACGTACTCGACTGTGCGATGAAATCGAACCTTCTTTGGCACTTAAATAAGAACTGTCATCACTCGTATATGAATCGGGTGGTGTGGGATTTGTTGGTGTACTGTTGGTCGTACCTGTTATATTATTTGCATTTGTAGGTAGTGGTATATTGGAGCCACCAGCTGTAGATATTCCTCCGGTAATATTCATAGGAGCACCATTCGGGGTTTTGTAGTTATTGTACTTTTTCATTGAGGAACGCAATTTCGTACCCATAGCGTTACTTAAAGCGAAGCTATTTGAATCAAAGGGCAAACTATCGGGTCTTTCAGGCATCAAACGTGGTATGGAAGAGGGTTTGTGTTGGGCATTGGCAGGCGCTGGCGAAGGTGGTGATGTTTTCATATTAATGGGTGACATGGGTGTAGATCTTGAACGTGAGTACACTGTGCGTTGAGTTGTATTGTCTCCTCTTTTATATTGATACAAGGGTTTGTGCAAAGGACTAACATTTAAAGGAAGATTTTCATAGTCACGCATGCGATTGAGCGTTGATATTTCAGTGCGTGTGCTGGCCATAAATCGATTTGTCAGTTTGGGTGAATTCTTATACAACTCCTGCTTAGTAGGAGGTGGTACAGCACCAGTTGGTTTAAAGGGTCCTGACTCTACATAGCTTCCTCCTCCGCCCCCGCCATAATCGCTGGTATGTGGTACAACCATCGTAGTAAATTCATATTGCTGATTAAGAGCTTCATCGTAGTCCAAACTGAAGCCTTGGTTATAATTAGAATTGTTAGATATTGTAGAAGGTGTACGTCTATGGCCCGCAGCTGTAACTCCCATTTGGGGAACTCTTGGTGGTGGAGTTCTCACCACCGGTGGTGAGACATGATGTTGTTGTGGAGCTGGAGGTGGTGGTGGCAGCGGATCATAATTGTAATCATAATAATTGGGCAAACGGTGATTATAATCGTATGAATAGTCTGGATAAGATTTGCAATCTCTTTCGTAAGTCGTTTGATGTTCAGGGCGATATGGAAAGTAATAGGAGCCTGGGAAAAGTTTTTCAATTTAATAATTGAACATTTTTTTTTACTTAAAAACAAAAATATTTACCCAAATAACCGGCTCTATGAGCACCTGCTCCATAAGCCCCACCATCATTGGAAAAACTAGGACCATTTTTTAAATAATCTTGAGGAGCATACATGGTTTGCTGTAATCCGGTACTCTCGCCCACCTGGCCACCCAAATGGAAACCTGCAAATGCCTTGTCTATGGGTAAATTATCTTCCTGTTCAGAATATTCCAAATTCTCTGTAAATGATGAAGTGCTTATTTTACGCCTGGGCGAAGGTGTTGGCGGTTGAGTATGACTACTACCCAATGAGGAAGACAATATACCGGAAGTATTATTGGTGAAATTTGATCCCAAACCGCTAGTGGTTGTTGTTGATACAGTTGATGGCATTTTACGTATTTGCTGATGCAGTTGCTGTGCATGATGATAGTGTTGGGGTGTTGGTGGTTGGGTCACTGATTTGTTGTATTGTGGCTGGGGTATGTGTGATTGCTGCTGCTGATGATGATGATGAGGATGGTGAGGATGAAACTTGTTGAAGGCTGTAATATTATTTACAATATTTTGAGAGGCATCTTTTCCGTGTTTATTGTGAGGTAACGGTGAATCGATTTTTCTTTTAGGTGAATCCGTTGTCTCGGCCGACTCATAGGTGAGCGAGCTTAAGGCAGTTCTATAAGAAAATTGAGTAGGTTTTTTTTTTATTCTTTCATTTTAGTTTGATCAAACTTACCTATTCCTATTTCCTGTACCATGATACGTATTGGCTGCAAATCTACGATCTTCTCCCACCTTTGGCAATTCCATATCCATGGGAGCTTTGAGGGCAGCTACATCACTCAACAGTGTTGGATGAAAAGGCGAAACATTAGACATGCGTACATCATAGCCAGCCGCCACTCCAGCCAGCAAAGCTGCCATATTGTATAGTAAAACTTCGATAACGGATAGTTTTGGTTTGCGTACGGCATCACCGGCATATAAAGTGGGCATGGGAATGTTGGAAGTAAAACGACTTAATAAATAAGGATTTGGAGACATTATAGGAAGATTTGGACCACCGACCGGCAATGTATGTAGGGGAGAACACCAATCATCTTTGGCATTGTAGCCTTTAGCAGGGTAGCAGGAGGCAGCATTTTTGTTTGGGAGAAAGTTTGCTTTTAAAATATTTTGCATTTAAGAAATTTTATGTTAAAAATTAATACGGTTATAATGGATGCCTTTACCCAAGTAAATATTTGTGCGAGGAAGTAGCAGGGGTTACAAAATAAAACCAGTATTTAATTGTTGTTTTGAAGTTTTTATTTTTGTGGGTTTTTTAGTAAAACTTTTTTTTCGTGTAAATTTTTTTATAAGATTTTTCCTTTCGTTTATTGTATCTAAATCGTTGTCGTAGGCTTAAATATGGAATATGTGTTCTATTTATTTATAAAAATTAATTGAAATCATAAAAGTTAAAACAAAATCACTTAATAAAAATATTAATTAAAAAGTAAAACATTTAACTTAAAAAAACAATTAAGAACTACAATGTTAAATAATAATTTTAATAAAACAAAAATATCAGCACTTTTTAAGTTTAAAATTTGTTTAAAAATTTGTTACATTAAAGAAAGAAAGACTCTTGTTACATTTAAACAAATTAATATTTGAAGTTTTTTTTTTTTAAATAATAAACAATTTTTAAATATATTTTTCTTTCAATAATAAATCACAGTTTTTTTTTTTTTCAACAAAATTTGTTTTTTTTTCTTAAAGGAAATAAAAATTGTTTCAAAAAATTTAAAGAAACATGCAAATTTTTTAAATTAGAAAATTCCTAATTGAAAAATAATAAACATAATTAAATAATACGGTGCTTGTAGAATTTTATTTTAACTAAACTAATAAAATTTAAAATTAACAAAATTTAAAATTAAAAATTTCTATTTTAAAATACAAACGAAACAATAATCAATCATCAAACAATTTTGAAAGAAATAAATTTGAATTTTAAACAATAAATGAAATATAAACACAGAATCTTCAAACTAGGAACAGTTTACAGTTTGTTTTGTGTGTTTTTCAAAACATTAAAAAGGTGTTTAAAATTGGAATATGGGAGAAGTTAAACAGTTGAATATTCATTTAATTTAAAGTTAATTTTTAAGTTGGACCAGAATTATTTTTAAATGCCACAAAATTGGAACACTTCTTAAAAAGTCCCATAATATTAAAACAGATAATTATTATTATTTTTTATTTAACAAATTTTGTAAAAAATTTTCTGTTTAAGTTTTAAAAAGTAAATGGTGGGAAGAGTTATAACTTAAATTTTTAATCATAAAATTGCGATTCTTTAAAATTGAAAACTGTTTTTTGTTAGTTACGAATTCAATAATTTTCGCTAAAACTGAAATTGAATTCAAAATTAAAACTTATACTTTTTTTTCTTTTTATTATTATTTTTTTTTAACTTCTTAAAAAAATTAATTATTTACTTTTGAAAGTAAGAACACTTTTCCAGCAATGTTTTGTAATATTTTCATATAAATGGTTCAATGAGAACAGTTACAAAATTTCGAATAGTATACGAAAAAATTTGGATAAGAATAGTTATGAAAATCAAAGGTATTTATGATGGGAAGAGTTTTAATAGATTTTAGTTTACAGGCATAGTAACTTACTCAAATGTAAAAAGATAAAATAAAAAAATAAAAATTTAAGAAAAAATCTGGCATTTAAAAAATTTTAGAATGAAAACTCTGAAAAAATATTAGAAAAAGTCAAAAGGTGTGAGAACAGCTTCTGCATTTTCATGGAAAATTTAATAAACAATTTTTTGACACCAAATAGGAACTTAAGTTTCAATGTAAATGGTGGAAAAGTTTTAACTGAAACCAAAAATATATTTTTAAGCATAAACTGTCACATTGCATTGGGAATATGAACAAAATTAATAGGCTAAACATGATTTTTAAGATCCAGCGAATTGTTGTATTACACAACCATAAAATTTATTGTAATCCAAACAATATTTTTGGATCAAAGTTATACAAAATAAAAGCTTAAGGGTGGGTGGGAACAGGAGCGCAAATCATTTTATTTCTCTTTTTCTCACCCGCAAAATTTGGAATTGCTGCCAGAAAAATTGACGTGTGTAAACTTGCTATTTCAATAATTTTTAAATTGTGACTATCCTAATAAAACTCATTGGTTTTTATAAAACTCTTTCCAAGTTATTTAAACTGTTCCCACTCTCAAACTTCAATTTAAAGGCAAAGAACTAGTTTTTATAAAACTGTTTAGAAATTTTTTTAACTGTTCCCACCCTTAAACTATTTAACTGTTCCCACCTGTAAACTCGGTAATATAAAAAATTAAAAGAATTTTTTATATGTAAATAACACAGCACAGCGTAAATAACATTGCGTTGGGATTATCATGAATATGGGATTAGTTTAAAATATTTGGGAATAGTTTTATAAAAATCAAGAAATATTCACACCTATCGTGAATAAGAATTGAAAGTTTTGTTTACATGAAATTTTCATTCCCTTCGAAGTGAAAATTGCTATCATGGATTTCCCATGAAATATTTGTTCACTTTATTGAACAGCTGTTCAAAATTAATAAGCTATCAGTGCACACTGAATGTAAGTAAGAAGAATAGGCTTAATAAAAATTTGTAAATTGAAGTTCTAAAATAAATAAATAAAATTTTTATTACAAAAAACGTGACGTGCAAGACGCGAGGGGGATAAGGGGAATATTTGTTTACGTGAAAGTTGTTTATGTGAATTAATCACAATTGTAATTTGGGGACAAGAGACAACATTTCAAGTGAAAAAATATCCATGATAGGGGTGATTTATTTATAAAGGCTTTTACAACAAAATCTTTGTTTTTCAATTGAGGCAACACCAACATCGTAGTAGATGAATTTACAATTGTTACAATTGTTAAAATAAATTCAATTTCGTTCGAAAATCTCATTAGAATAATTTAAATCCATTATGAAAATTCCTTCAGGAACAATCCTAGCGGATTTCCACGAGATGTTGACAACTCAGTTTTGACTGATTATTGATGACTTGGATATTATTGACAAGTGGTTTTAACAGGACAATGCCACATGTCGATAAATTTATTGCAAACCAAATTTCCCGATCTGAAAAATTTCACAAAAATCAGCTGGTAGGTGGCCAGCCAGATTTCGTGATTGAACACCACTGAATTATTTTTAGTAGAGCCATGTTAGACCCTATACGGAGGCACTCGAATCGATTGCAGCCTTATAACTCAAAATCGACAGAAACGTCATCTGCAAGCGTGATCGTAGGGGACATTTGTAACACTTTTTTTTATTTTTTTGTTTTAGAAAACAAAGCTCTTGTTGAAAACCCCGATATAAAGGGAATAGCAAAATTGCTAGATAATGATTTATTATTAAATAATAATAAAAATTATATTAAATAACTTTCACCACAAAAACGCCAACTACGATAACAGTCCACCCTAAATACGAGCGTAAGACGTTATTTAACTGTTAAAAATTCTCATGCCCATACAAAATGTATGAGACCAACCCAAATAGCGCGACGCTAACTTTGAACAATTGAAAAATCCAATTTTGACGCGCGTAAAAAGTGAAGTTGGCTGCAAAAGAAGTGTTGTTATTGTTTTTTGTTTTTGTGGTATATAAAAAAGTATTTCCAACAGTTATGACATTACAGCTACTTTAAGGTCAATTTCGCGATTTTATCTCTCTTAATTATTTCAATTTTGTGGTTTTTAGCAAATAAGATAAGTAAACAATACTGTTCGTTTCACAACGTTGGCGCTCGTATTTAAGTTACTCATTACAGCGTAAAAACTAGACGCTAAATTACGTCGTGCCTAACGCCCGTATTTAGGGTGGACTGTAAGATAAGTAAACAATACTGTTCGTTTCACAACGTTGGCGCTCTTATTTAAGTTACTCATTACAGCGTAAAAACTAGACGCTAAATTACGTCGTGCCTAACGTCCGTATTTAGGGTGGACTGTAAGATAAGTAAACAATACTGTTCGTTTCACAACGTTGGCGCTCTTATTTAAGTTACTCATTACAGCGTAAAAACTAGACGCTAAATTACGTCGTGCCTAACGCCCGTATTTAGGGTGGACTGTAAGGGTGATTAAAAGCTTTAATACTTTCGTTTTTCTTGCAAAAAGCTTTAAAGTTTTTTTTTAACAAAAAAGGGTTTGAATTGAAAGGTTTTAAACTCCCCACTATATTCAATTTTTTAAAGTTCAAACCGGAATTTTTTTTTTTTTTTTGGTAAAGGTGCCTTTAGAAAAAATATTTGTTACATAAGACTTGTCAGATTTCCCATAAAAAAATACATATGTATTTTGAAAACAATTTCAAACATCCCTCGTATTAAATACATGTGTAAAAAAACATTTGACAAATTTTCATTTAGAACGTGTTTTATTTTTATAGGACAAAGCATATGCAATTTTTTCTTTCTTCATTTATAGCATTTTTAAATGACCAAAAAGTGCAAAAATCACTAAAATCGATGAAAGCATAATAGAGTTGACAATAGAGTCGCTCGCTAAAAAAAATAGTTGTTGTAAACAATGAATTACTTTGTAGGTTATGTCAGACGTTATGTAAAAAACATTTCGTCTAAAGGCACCTTAATTAAGAATAGTGCTTCTGATTTATAAAAAGTTTCCTTAACATATTTTGAATTGATTTATTTTTAAAGTTTAAAATTCAAATTCATTTCATTATCTTTAAAAAGCCGTAAAAGATTAAAGAAAAAAAAATTATTGCTTAAAAGTTAAAAAAAAAAACTTAAATTTAAACTATAAAATATTATGCAAATATAAAAATGCATTCGATCGTTTGCCTTGAATATAAAAATATAAATTGTTACTAAAACTTAAACTAAATGCAATAAATATGATTAGGTTTGTTATGTAAAACAAGGCACTTTTGTTAAAGTCTTTAACATTTTAAATAACGGCCGCCAATGCCGAAAGCTTTAAAGCTTTGCTTCTTGGCATAGATTTACTTCTAACTACTACTTGTATTCTTAGGCATAAAAAGAAAAAAAAAAAAAAGTTGTTGTTGTTGATAATTATCTAAATTTGAAACTTAACCATTACCAAGAGATAAAAAAGGGGGAGGAATAGTATACGAAGACAGGATAGAGATATTTTCAGCTTGGGATTACTCAAATCCTTTTTAAGAAGCCATAGAAAAGGTTAACAAAAATATCTTGAAAACTTAACTTTAAATTGAATTTACGAGTTAAGAATTTTAGGCAATTTAAAGCTGGTAAAAGCTTTTTCTGTTGCTAAGCACTATTTAAAATTAGAACTTAAACTTTATAAGCTTTTTTTGTTGCTTTTTTTTTCATTACAAAAAAAAAGCCTGTTTTCGAGAGTCTTTTCTTTACACCATTTCCAATTGATCACAGGATTTGGTGCGTTGCGGTGATATTTTTATGGAATCTCTTTGTCCATCTAAAGAATTTTGAAACAATTTATAAGAACTTTTCGATTTTTGACACTTTTTCTTGGAGCGTGTTAGTGTTCCTAAGCTAAAATAGCTCATCAAGGTTTTCAATTTGGCAGAATTTGAGGAATGACTTTGTGTTCCAATCTCCACAGTGGAATGAGAACTTTTTGTTACAGACTTTAATTTTTTCATTTTATCTTTGGATTTTTGAGGTAAAATTAAGGCTTGTTGCTGTTGCTGTTGTAGGGGTTGTTGTTGTTGTTGTTGTTGTTGGGAATGCTGCTGTAATAATTCTTGCTGCAGTAACTGTTGTTTCATTTGTATCACCTCCGGATCAGGTTGTACATCTTGTAATTTTCTTTGAGCCATTGTATCTGAAGTATCTGTCATAAAAACACTGTCCTTTAAATGGCGAGAATTGTCGCTGTCCGAATAATAAGTGGCAAAACTGAAAGAATGATTTTGTGTCGAAGTGTTGGATTCAGTGTTGCAATCCTCAAATGAATTTAAGGCCGAAGAATTATTATGGGAGCTGTTGGCACTATTGTTTAAATGAAAAGTTACCACAGAAGATTTACGTGATGTTTGCTGGGAATTCAAAGAATTATTCTGTGAAGAATTGTCTATAGAGTTTAACGAATCAAATTGTTCCTCGTTAGAGTGACAGGATCTAAATGAAAAGTTATTATTTGTTGCGCTTGTGTTATTGCGATAATTTTGCATCAGCTGGGCTTTCTCGTATGCATTAGAGGGTTTACGAAAGAAATAATGACGTGGAAATTGAGAACCCGAACCATTGCGCTGAAATCTATAATATGGCGATTCGGGATCTTCAGTTTCTTCCAAGTCTTCGGTCAATTGGGAAGTGGAGGAATACATGGTCAAGTTGACACTAGACTTGGAACTAACCGGTTCAGTTTTTTGCCAATAATTTGTTTTATTATGAATATTCATACCTTTAGCAGCAGGATTGTGTTTAGGAGGAGTCTGGTTAACACAAGAAGCTGAAAATATTTCATCCAAAGATTTTTGCAAAGAAGTGTAAAATAAGCGATCATAGGTTGGATTATCTGGATTGCTATCGATTAGCATTAAAGAACCCTGTTGAGAACAAGAAGTTATAAAGGGATTCTCCCCCACCAAAGGAGATATATCGGGTGATATGTAAGACAATTGTTGGCGTCTAGCTAAAGGTGAAAGTCTACTGTCCAAGGAAAATTTCTTTCTACCTATAGCCGGACTATTGCCCAAACTATTTGATTGTTTGAAATCATTAATGGGACTTTTATCTACATGCAAGGGCTGCTGCTGAGCAGTGTTCCGTTTGAATGTAAAACAACCAGTTATGGTGGGTGTTAAAGACTCGCCATCCGTGTCATAAGTATTAAGAGGACACTCAAAAGGCAATGGTTTAGCCGGTCTTCTTGTTAATAAAGAATCTAGGCCTCCATCATGGGATTTCGTTATTAAATGTTTTTTCTTCTTCATATCTTTTGTGGAACTTGAATGTAAATCATTAGCTTTGTTACAAAAGGTTAAATTAGCAGAATTTGTATTCAAACTAGAGCTGGAATTAACCACAAAATTATTACTAGTTTTATTGTTATTATAATTGTTTTTGTTATGTTTATTACTGTGATGAAAAGCCAATGATGAAGAATGACTTGTAGTGGGAGTAGTAGTAGTAGTAGTAGAAGTATGATTAGAATGTATTAAATTATTGCCCTGGTTATTTTGTATTAATTTAACAAAAGCTGGATGAATACTAGATACCATGGCCATGGATTTTGTACTACATGGGGTACCTGGTGATGATAATGATAGCGTTGAAGAGCCAATAGAAGTTGCTGTATGGATACCTTGTGCCGTAGGCGTTGTAGCCGTTAAAGTTGTAGCATTACTATTATTACTACAATGATGTAATGAATGCTGTGCATTATAACCGCTATTGGGTGATGAAGGTGAAGTATTGCAAGAATTTTGTTGCTGTTGCTGTTGTTGTCGTATAATAGCTTTCTTATCTAGATTGGGAGCACTCTTGCTAAACGAGGAATTACTTGTTACATTTGCAGCATGCCATTCAGTCGAATGGATGGCAGTATTAAGATGACAACGTTCTCGTTGATGTACGGTTGAGGGACCCCAAGTTTTACCCTTAAAACCATCAGGACTCACTTGATGAGTAAGAATGAGAGGGAGCAGATTACGGTGATGTTTCAATAACAGTTATGTTAACCAAGCAACATAAATAATAGAAAATAAAATGAAAAAAAAAAAAGAGAAAACGTATAATGAAATAAAAAGAAAATAAAAATTAAATAAACAAGATAAAAATAAAACTAAGAAAACATAAAAGAAAAGAAATTCAAGAAAAAAAATAAATTATTGTCTTTAAAAAATTATAGAAATGTTTAGCCTTTTTTTATAGTCTTTTACTGAAGGTGCTATAGGAACTGTCGTTACAGAGGTCACAACTGGAACTTTGTTCCCTTTAATGCAAAACATTTTACTCGGATTTTTCTAACAGCTCTGCTGCTGCCAAAAGTTCTTGCCTTGTGAAAAAAACTTCTGTTTGATAAATCTGTTGGTTACTTGAGCGTGTACACTCCTTTCGTTTTGTAGCGAAAATTCATTTATCGTTAAATCGGTCGATTTCTGTAGTTATTTATGGTTATTCCATGATTCGTTTAAGTCAGTATTATTGCTGCAAGCATTGATTGCTTGATTCTAAATGCTTTTACTCTAAGCTCAAGCTTTTAAAGACAAGTGTGTAAAATTTTCAACCTGTTAGGAGAAGGTTTTCTAAATGTCCCCCTATAAAACTTAATAATTTTATTCGTCAGACTGAAACTTGTAAAACTTTTCTTATAAATAGATCTGCAACATAAAAAGGGTTGGTTTAGCACTGGAGCATATATAAGGCTGCAAAGTGTAGGAGGTTATCTAGCAGTCTTCCAGGTATCATTAAATTATGACTAGAACCCAGGCCGGCCTGTTTAACATAATGTAACCGAAATTTCTGACGAATTTGTTAGTACGAGATAATTGTCGTATAGGAAAAGAAAGGTCCTTAGGCAATCCAAAACTCGCAGAAAAAAAGAAATGTCTTTTTAATAAGTTTTTTCTTGTACAAGACGTCAAGATTTATTTTTTAAATGTCAATTTAAAGCTGTCATTATTGAAGTAGACAGATATGTCAATGTGAGGACTACTAACTAATTTAGCCCTGCCCAAAGTTTTTCTTTTGCTTAAAGTTAAAGATCCTCTTCGGAAAAATTCTACAATTATGTTTATGATTTCGTAAGGACTCCTTCTCTCTCTCTCTCTTTTAATAGCAACTAAATACAAATAAAAAAATCCTACAAAAAGAAAGAAATACGGTTAATCAAACTAAAAGAACTTTAATGCGATTCCTTTTTAAAACTTTCATAGTCCCATTTATAATAAACAACAACAAATACCTTTCAAAAACTTTTAATTATTTCTAAAAGTTTTATGAAAACATTTTAATTAACGCCAAAAAAAAATATTAGCTTTTGGCTTAAACTATTAAAATTTACTTACGTGCTACTATCCTTAAGCCCGATATGGCCGGTGAACCGGGTGGCGTTGGCACCACACATGTTTGATCTCTTATTGTCGTTATTGTATGACGGAACTCCGTTGGTAAGGATATTTGCACTGGATCCTTTTTAGGTTTAAATTTAAATTTATTACGTCGTTTATTTGGTTTCGGTATTGTTTGAGCAATAATCAATTCACGACCCATTAGTTCCAGCTCACGGGCACGTAATTGTTGTTCAAAAATTTTCAAATTGTTGGCCTGTTCATGCTGTTGCATTTGTATAAGACGCAGCTGTTCCTCTTTGTTGCGCAATTCCTATAACAAAGATTTAAATTATCTTTAGTTTGTAATTTTAATTCATTAATTAATTAAGTAATTAAGAAAAACGAACAAACAAACAAACATTTAAAAAAGCTACATGAAAGCATAGAAAAAGTCTGAAATTATTTAAGAGAATAAAGCAAATAAAAAGCCACAACATAAAAAAGCTTAAAAACAGTTCAAATCGGTTAATTAGTATTTAAATAACATTAACGGAAATAAGATTTTTAAACGATTGATTTGATTTAAACAAAAAATAAATCGAAAATAAATATAATAAAATTAAAAATTTATTTTATAAACATAAAAGGAAATTTAATATGAAGAAACTCTCTTACCTCTTCAATTGTTTGAAAACGCTGATATTTGGATGTGTTTTAAATTAAGATTTTGTTTTTTTTTTGACGTTATTTCAAGTATTTACATTTTAAAAATTTCATGAAATGTTTAAGAGTTTTTTTTTACGACAATTTAAGAAAGAAATGATACCACAATAATTATATAAATATATATGTATAAAAAAATACAATATGCCAGAGAGAGGGAAAAAAGGAGCATAAGAGAAGGTTAATTATGGAAAGACATATGAATTACATAAAAATCGTATATCGTATATCGCAATTGTTATAAAAATTTTAATATATTCAAATATAAAAATCTATTAAACTACCAATTTTAATTACTGCCTACATGCATATGTACTATATACGAGGGTTACTATATATATTTCTGGCCTGGCAACACTGAGAGCTGCTAAGTGCAATCTGACATTTCCATTGGAAAGTTTGTCATTTTTAAGCATAATCGTACTTAAAACGTTTTGACGTACGACCATTATTTGTGTTGTTTACAGTGACTTTTAAAAATTAATATAGAAAAAAATGGAATTAACTCGTGAACATTTTCGTGTCATCATTTTTCATTCCTTTCCACGTGGATTATCACGACAAGAGTGCATTGATGAACTTAAATCTTTGTATGGCGATGAAGCACCATCATATAGTACTGTGAAAAATTGGTATAGTGAATTTAATCGTGGTCGAAGCTCGCTCAAAGACGAATTCCGTAAAGGTCATCCAAAAACGGATGTTGTGCCAGAGAACATTGATGCCGTGCGTTAACTCATAATGCAAAATCGACATGCGACATACCGAGAGATAGAGACATCCACGGACATTTCTTCCACCATTATACATTCGATACTGCATGAACACCTGGCCGTAAAAAAGGATTGTTCTCGTTGGATCCCGCACAATTTGAAAGTCGCTCAAAAAAAGGCTCGTTTCGATTGGTGCAAAGAAATGTTGCAAAAATACGATTGCGGTGCTTCAAAACCCGTTTAAAAGATCGTCACAGGTGATGAATCATGGATCTATGCGTATGAACCCGAAACGAAACAACAATCGACCGTGTGGGTCTTCAAAGACGAGCAAAATCTAACGAAAGTTGTTCGTGGAAGAAGCACTTCGAAGCAAATGGTCGCCTGTTTTTTCGGCAAAACTGGTCATGTGGTGACTGTTCCGCTTGAGCAACGTAGGACGGTCACTTCTAAGTGGTACACTACAATTTGTTTGCCTGAAGTCATCGGAGAAATTCGAAAAACCAACAAGAGAAGACGAATCATTGTTCACCATGACAATGCGAGCTCTCACACATCGGCTCAAACCAGAGCGTTTTTGACCGGCCAAAACGTCGAATTAATAGGTCATCCGCCATACAGCCCTGACTTGGCACCTAATTAAATCATCAATCAAGAAAAAAATGCGTGATCAACGATTTTCGTCGCCAGAAGAAGCTGTTGAAGTGTTCAAAAACCATGTTTTAGAGGTGTCTCAATCGGAGTGGATAAATTGCTTCGACAACTGGTTTGAGCGCATGCAAAAGTGTATAAATCATGCTAGAGAATACTTTGAAAAACAATAAAACCATTTTTGATTATAAATATTCGCATTTTCACTATTAGGCCAGAAATATATAGAGCAGCCCTCGTATGCATTAAATACTTATTACATTTTCAAATTTATCAAACACACAAAATCTAAAATATCATTTACTTAGCGAAACACAAAAAAAAAAAATAAAATAAATAAATAAATAACCGGCAACCGAATTATTAACTCACCTTTTCTTTTAAGCGCAATTCATGTAAAACTTCAGCAATTTCCTTTTTCCAACCATCTTGCATGGTGTGAAACGATTCTTGAGGTGTCGAAGTAAAACCGGAACGTGCTATGTCTTCTAGATTTAGTAAAATATCTTTGAAACCAGGACGATTATGAGGGTCACTAGCCCAACAGACTACAAGAAAAAATTAAATAAAAAGCAAAAAGATTGTAAAATACTCTGCCTCTCTCTCTCTCTTTCTATCTTTATCATGTCAATTAAATTCTTACTCTTCATAAGTTTTCCCCAGGCCTCTGGACATGTTTTTGGTATTGGCAATGTTAGCGTATTGACAGCAACACCATATGCCACCGATAAGGAATCAAAACCTTTATAGGGTGTTTCACCTGTTATAAGTTCCCATAATAAGACACCATAACTCCAAACATCTGAGGATCTAAACAAATAGGAAAAATCCAATAAATTACAAAAGAAAAATTACGTCTTTAACGATATAAAAAATATATAAAATTAGCTGTGTTTTAGAGATTTTAAAGAAATATTAATTACTATTTGAAAGACTCATAGGTAAGAGATATTGTACAAGGTGTCGTAAAACTAATGTCATTTAATTTGAATTTGGTGATTTCTTCTTCAGTATAAGCTTGCAAGACTTGTAACGATTGTGATTTTTTTTTTTTGTATTAAATGTAATAAATTAAAATCCTTTAGAGGAAGTCATCTGGCGATAAGACCCGGAGAATGCAATGTAATTCATGCTACATTAAAACAACGCCAAAAAATGGTCATATTAACAGTAGTAACAGCGCTAAGACGTTTTTCAAGTGTGTACGAGGGCTGCTCTATATATTAGGTGCCAAGTCAGAGCTGTACGGCGGATGACCCATTAATTCGATGTTTTGGCCGGTCAAAAACGCTCTGGTTTGAGCCGATGTGTGAGAGCTCGCATTGTCATGGTTGGTTTTTCGAATTTCTCCGATGACTTCAGGCAAACAAATTGTAGTGTACCACTCAAAAGTGATCGTCCTACGTTGCTCAAGCGGAACAGTCGCCACATGACCAGTTTTGCCGAAGAAACAGGCGACCATTTGCTTCGAAGTGCTTCTTCCACGAACAATTTGGTTGGATTTTGCTCGTTTTTGAAGACCCACACGGTCGATTGTTGTTTCGTTTCGGGCTCATACGCATAAATCCATGATTCGTCACCTGTGACGATATTATAAACGTCTTTCGAAGCACCGCAATCGTATTTTTGCAACATTTCTTTGCACCAATCGACACGAGCCTTTTTTTGAGCGACTTTCAAATTGTGCGGGATCCAACGAGAACAAACCTTTTTTACGGCCAGGTGTTCATGCAGTATCGAATGTATGCTGGTGGAAGAAATGTCCAAGGATGTCTCTATCTCTCGGTATGTCGCATGTCGATCTTGCATTATGAGTTCAGGCACGGCATCAATGTTCTCTGGCACAACAGCCGTTTTTGGACGACCTTCACGGAATTCGTTTTTGAGCGAGCTTCGGCCACGATTAAATTCATTATACCAACTTTTCACAGTGCTATAGGTGCCATACAAAGATTTAAGTTCATCAGTGCACTCTTGTCTTGATAATCCACGTCGAAAGTTGTGAAAAATGATTGCACGAAAATGTTCACGAGTTAATTCCATTTTTTTCTATATTAATTTTTTCAAGTCACTGTAAACATCACAAATAATGGTCGTACGTCAAAACGTTTTGAGTACGATTATGCTCAAAAATGACAAACTTTCCAATGGAAATGTCAGATTGCACTTGGCAGCACTCAGTGTTGCCAGGCCAGAAATATATATAGCAGCCCTCGTATCGTTAATCAAAAATAAACACTTCAGACTTCACGGTGAGGATTTTATCGTGCCTCAAAATATTTAAACCCTAAATATTTTTTTAATAAAAACCTTTAAAACCCAATTATCTAGATAATTAGCGTCCTAAAATAAGATTTAGACAGAAAAATAAATTTTTTTCGATACTTTAATTAGGCAAGAATATTAATTTATCTATAGCGCTTGCCACTGACTGGTTTGACTTTGAAGGCTGTGTCATATTATACATTACGAGGCTCTTCTAGTATGAAATAATTTTTTTAAACTTACTTGGAGTAGGTACCCCGACTTATAACCTCGGGCGGCATCCAAGCATAAGTACCAGCTGCTGACATACGTGTAGTATTATACAGTTCCCTTGCCAAGCCGAAATCTGTAATTTTCAACGTTTTCTTATGCAAATTATCGCCCTCTATTGCTTCAAATATTAGAACTGAAATGGTTTAAATTTGATTATTAAAAGAAAATATTTCCCATTAACAATTTATTTATTTACTAATGTTTACTCACCATTAGAACTCTTTAAATCTCTGTGTATCACTGATATGGGTGCCTCATTGTGCAAATAATTCATGCCTTTAGCTATTTGTATTGCCCAATTTACCAATACATCTGGTGGTATTTTTCTACCAGCCAATATTCGATTTAAACTGCCACCACGTGCATATTCCATGACTAAACATAACTTGGGCGGCTTAAGACACACTCCTCTTAGCGAAACAATATTTTCATGTTTCAAAGCCCAAAAAAGTTTGGCCTCTTGTAATACACTATCACGCATTGTATCCATATCTTCGTCGGCTGTTTGTCTTGCTGCCTTAATGGCCACCTCTTCATTACGATAAAAGCCACGATGTACTTTACAAAAACCTCCAACCCCAATTACTTCCTGTATATCGAGCTCTTCATAATCGATTTCATGCGGCTGTATATCACCAATAGCTGAAGGCACATTTATCATCATGGGATCCTGATTTGTCACAAAATTGCTTGGGAATATGCCGCACTATAAAAAAAGAAAAAATGGAAGCAAGTAAATAAAACGAAAGATTCAATTTTAAATTGAAGGTTTTGGAAACTAAATTGTTTTTAGGGTTAAAATTTATCAATAATGGCTACTGTACTTTTAGACTGACGACCTTGTTTGCCCTTACAAATTCTCTCGAAATCAATTCTGTCAACATCTTCCAGGCATATTCTGCAAGTAACGCCTTATTATCTTGCCTTTCAGATATTAAAAGTCTTAATGATCTCTCACTTACGCTGGTATGCAGGGGGGTTACTCTGCATTTCGATTCGAAAAAAAAATCATTTAAATTTGTATGGCTTGGAGATTGTGTTTCGAAAGTGTTTTCACTGGAATCAAAATACAGCGTAACTGCGTTCTGCTTTAGATATTTCGTTGAAATCATTAGCAACTTTCTTTACTTTCTGCCTTAGAAGTGCACTAATAATGCAAGGAATTCTTGCGAGGCTTTTTTTATTACTCTTTGTCGAGTTTTTACGCTCCTGTTTAATTTTATTAAATTAAAATTTATACAAAACTGAGTAATTGAAAAAAGCTGTGCACTAACGAAAAAATCGATAGCTATTCACAAATTGCTCTACTTAATTTGTCAAATCTCCTAGCAGAGAACGATCTGTTTAGAAGACTATTACCGGTCAAAAGTTTCCAACAGTTACTGTGAGCCATATTCTTGTGCCTGCAAACGACAAGTTTTTGGTTGCGAATATTTTTGAGTATGAAAATCAACAGAATCATGACATCAGTCGAAATACGTCATACCCGGCTTATTCTGCAATAGACTCATTTGTATTTCTTAAGCCACCGAACGACAAACAACTCAGTACAATTTGAACATTTTCGGATTTAGTTTTGAAATATTTTAGTAAAGAAATTTATTTTACTTAAATAATTATTTAAATTTTAATTTTTTACATGGTCACCTCATTAAATCACAAACAGTAAACAACTTGAAAAATTATAACAGCTGTATTTTTTCGTCGTTATTGTGCTTCATACCACGAACTAACATAAATAATTTTTGCCGACGAATTTTTTCGTTCCATTTGTGTTTCTAGCACGAATTATCTTTTAAAATACAGAGAACGAAGCGTTAGATCCTTCTAATGTAAATTGATCGAAAAGAAGAAGATTTATTAAACCAAAAACCCTCATATAGTTTGCTGCTCAATGAGGGAGAGAGACAGATAGCTGTGGTTTTTGGATACCGTACAGAATATAATCACATTCAAAATCTCTGTTCTTTTGTATTCGAGAACTGTTAAATACTTAATAATTTCTCTTAGATTTTTCAAATGCTATAAGAAATAAATTTCTTTAAACTGTACATTGGAAATAATATTACCTCTGTTTTAAGAAAAACTATTCTCTAAACTGTTTAAGAGTTTTAGATTGATTAGCAAATTTTGTTAAATACATAGAAATAATTTAAAACATTTTCTCGTGATTTCCTTGTTGTACATGTAGGAATAAACCTCTTTGATGATATTTTAATATGAACTTACGAGGGCTGCTCTTTATATTTCTGGCCTAATAGTGAAAATGCGAATATTTATAATCAAAAATGGTTTTATTGTTTTTCAAAGTATTCTCCAGCATGATTTATACACTTTTGCATGCGCTCAAACCAGTTGTCGAAGCACTTTTTCCACTCCGATTGAGACACCTCTAAATCATGGTTTTTGAACACTTCAACAGCTTCTTCTGGCGACGAAAATCGTTGACCACGCATTTTTTTCTTGATGTGCGGAAACAAGAAGAAGTCATTAGGTGCCAAGTCAGAGCTGTACGGCGGATGACCCATTAATTCGACGTTTTGGCCGGTCAAAAACGCTCTGGTTTGAGCCGATATGTGAGAGCTCGCATTGTCATGGTGAACAATGATTCGTCTCCTCTTGTTGGCAAGCAAATTGTAGTGTACCACTCAGAAGTGACCGTCCTACGTTGCTCAAGCAAAACAGTCGCCACATGACCAGTTTTGCCGAAGAAACAGGCGACCATTTGCTTCGAAGTGCTTCTTTCACGAACAACTTTCGTTGGATTTTGCTCGTCTTTGAAGACCCACACGGTCGATTGTTGTTTCGTTTCGGCCTCATACGCATAGATCCTTGTGACGATCTAATAAACGTCTTTTGAAGCACCGCAATCGTATTTTTGCAAAATTTCTTTGCACCAATCGACACGAGCCTTTTTTTGAGCGACTTTCAAATTGTGCGGGATCCAACGAGAACAAACCTTTTTTACGGCCAGGTGTTGATGCAGTATCGAATGTATGCTGGTGGAAGAAATGTCCAAGGATGTCTCTATCTCTCGGTATGTTGCATGTCGATCTTGCATTATGAGTTCACGCACGGCATCAATGTTCTCTGGCACAACAGCCGTTTTTGGACGACCTTCACGGAATTCGTCTTTGAGCGAGCTTCGGCCATCATTATACCAATTTTTCACAGTGCTATACGATGGTGCTTCATCGCCATACAAAGATTTAAGTTCATCAATGCACTCTTGTCGTGATAATCCACGTCGAAAGTTGTGAAAAATGATGGCACGAAAAATGTTCACGAGTTAATTCCATTTTTTTCTATATTAATTTTTTCAAGTCACTGTAAACAACAAAAATAATGGTCGTACGTCAAAACGTTTTGAGTACGATTATGCTTAAAAATGACTAACTTTCCAATGGAAATGTTAGATTGCACTTGGCAGCATTCAGTGTTGCCAGGCCAGAAATATATATAGCAGCCCTCGTACAGTGAGAATACCGATCAAAACTCAAACCCTATAATTTTTGCTTAAGAAAATATTAGAAATTGTAGAACTTTTTCTTTTTTAAGATTAAAGAGAGTTGAGCTGTACAATTCAGTTAGTTTTCTGTTGAAATTATTATTCGGGTTATAAAAGACGACAGAAAATTGTTCCAATAGTTGGTGTAGTCAACCATAAAACTCTCATACAGTTTGCTGTTTAATAATAAGCGTGTAATGAATAAAATAAAAGCTTACAGCTTTTTTAATAGATTGAAGAGAAATAGAGTTTTGAATAAAAAATTTCTTACGAAACTTTACAAATGCCCTAAAGAATATATTTATTTTCAAAGGCTATTTGATTCTTTTATTTGATAAAATTTAACTCTTAATGATTTCAATATTTCCAACACAAGGAATTTCTATATTTAAGCTACTCTACATTTCTAGAAATATTTTTATGATAAATTCAAAACACACGGTGAGAAAAGAAAGATATTCAAATATGGAATTGCATTGTATCATGAATAAATAAGGAATATCATAATTTAAATATCTCTTCTAAAAAGTTCGAATTTATATTAAATTTTCTTTTGCTTTAGTTAATTTTTCACTAAAATTCTCATTCAGTATAAAGAAGAAAAAAAAAAAAAGAAAAATTTTTCTTGTGTTTCATGAAAGTAAGTAGAAAACCTTTTTACCTTATCTCCTATTTTTCCTATCCACCAGCCTTCATCACCCGAAACATTAGGATCCATAGACAAAACCAACACCACTTGACCTCGCTGCAAGGTCAATTCATCCTCACCCTGGGCCTCATAGTCATACAAAGCTGTCCAAAGACTACCACCCGGTGGTATACTATCGCTTTGTTGTGATTGCAGATGTTGGCTGTCCGTAGTGGTCACAGTATTCGTTACCGAGGAACATATCGCACTGTTGCTGATAATATTTGTTGTCATACCGTTCGTATTACCATTTACGGTTCTGTTTGTTTCTTTAGACATTTCGCTGATATTATTTGCGTTAGTTGTGCAGTTTAAGGAGCAAGTGATGCTGGTAACGTTCTTAGAATTAAGAGTACTTTGTGGATTTTTATAACCATTGTTGGGTTTTGATTTCGTATTGCAATTGTTGGTCAATTTATGGCCATTTATGCCTGATGCAGCAGAGTTTGTATTATTAGTTTTTTTGCTACTGGAATTGGCAATTGCGGTGGCGATATTATTTGTATTGGTGTTATTAATAGCAACTTCAACAGTATTACTGCTGGTGGTGGTGTTGTTGATGGTGGTTGTTGTTGTTGTGCTGCTGGCATTATTATTGTCTGTTTGCTGTTGTTGTTCTTCGCTGATTGCGATCATTTGTTTGATGTTAAAATGACGAACAGGCATTAAGTGATGACAAAACTAAAGAAATAACTCAACAGCAACAAAAACAATCAGCTAATTGCATTCAAATTTCAATTAAAAACATTTCCAA
Source organism: Cistogaster globosa (assembly GCA_937654795.1). Lineage (NCBI taxonomy): Eukaryota > Metazoa > Arthropoda > Insecta > Diptera > Tachinidae > Cistogaster > Cistogaster globosa. The sequence goes on from OW569406.1 coordinate 8,793,401, forward strand.
CTTTTGTTTGTGACTGTTTCTTCCCCTGTGTTTGTTTTGTTTAATATTTTATCTTCTTTTTTGTTATTTAACTTTTTACACTTGTTTAAATTTTTAGTTTTGTTGTTTTGTTGTATTTGAAGTGCTTTTGGCCAACAAGAAATTTTATAAAAAAAACAAACTCCTCTTTTTATTTTTGTTTTTTTTTATTTCTTTGAGAGTTGTTAGTTTGTATTTAAAGTGTCGTTTCTTTTTTGTTCCCCTTTTGTTATTATAACACTTGATTATAATTATTGTTATAGTACCTAGTTGTTGTTGAAGTTGTTGAAGAGCTTATGCTGATTGTGTTGTTGTTTTAGCTTTAGTTTTAGTTGCTGTTTTTTTTGTTTATAATTCTTTCATTATGCTACTGCCTGTGTTCTTTATTTTTCAATGTTGTTGACACTTTTATAAGCCCCCTTTCGTATTTTATAATTTATTAAATTTTTATTTTTCCTCTTGGCGCTGTTTGCTACTGTTTTATAATTGTTGTTGTTCTTGTAATGTATCGTTCTAATGTTCCACTGAAGAGTCTACAGTAAAAAGAAAGAAGAAAAAAAAATATTCATCAGAAACCACATAGCTTTAAAGGAATTAATTCTTAATCCAATATTTTTTCAATTTAAATTAGATAAAATATTACTCGATTAAATGTTTATTCGATTTTAAATAGACTGTTTTCGTTTTTAAAATTGTAAATATTAGTGATTTCAATCTTATAAAAATCATGGTAATAAAACCCTTGAAGTAAAATTATAATTAATAATGACAGGCTGATTTTCAAAGCACATAAAATCTAAGTCGAGAGAGTTAAAAGAAATTGACACACTGATGTCCCATAAGTAGACTTTGCACAGGGAAGCTACCTTAATTTAAAAAATTGTAGAGCGTCTTTAAATGTTAATTAAAGAAGATGGTCACTAACATTCAAAACTGACGTGCTGGCGGACTTAAAGTGGTTCTGAGTAAAGAGTGTAATAAATTTGGGGATCTTAAATGTTCAAAACACATGTCTAACTTAAAAAAATACTTGCTGTACAATACTGATGGTTACAACCTTCTGATCATAATCACATAGAATGGTTTTAGGAACGTGTCAATTGGAATTTAAAGGAAAATTTCATCTTAATTAAAGTAAATATGCCTGTTGAGAATTGTAACGACACTAGAAGGCTTTTATATGCAAGATAATTCTCTATACGCCCAAGTCATAATTTCTGTGTGGCGACAACTCAATAAAAAAAATACATGATACGTTAACAGTATAAACTAAATGGCACCATGTTTTACGATTGCAAACGGATAAAAATCTATTGTTTGATTTACAATAGTTTTCCAATTACAAAATTCTAGAGCTAGAGTATTCAGGTTGGTCAGTTTTGTAAATTTTGTTGTTTTCAAGAGTCAAAACGGATTTATAGCCTGTAACGAATGATGCAAGGACGGCTGTTTCATTTAATAGTTCTTCACTGGGCAAAAAAATAAACACTGTTCAATTTTTTTGATGTCAAGAAACTCTACACATTTGTTGACATTTTTATTAAAACCAAATAATTTAAAAAAAATACATTAAAAAATTTTAGTATTTTCTATGGCCACCGTTTGAATCTATCACGCATTGCAATCTCTTTTTCATAGAACTGATTAACTTCTTTAAGTCGTAGTTGGATGGTATATTTTTCCACTAGACGGCTGGCATTTGGCAACCCTTTTTTTTAAGAATCCACAAATTTTCGATAGGATTTAAATCCGGACTTTGAGAAGGTGTATCAATGACTTTGCCGCAATTGTAAAGCAAACATCAGTGACTTATGTTTGGGATCGTTATCTTGATAAAATTTAAATAAAGACTTATTTTCTCCAAATTCAAATTTCTTAGCACTATTAACTAAATGGGTCTGCAAAATTCTTTAATATTATCGCGCATCCATTGTTGTTTCTATGAAAGCAAAATCACCCACTCCTTTACTGGATATGCACCCCCAAATCATTGCAGACATTTTTCTGTATTAGACTGTAGGAATAGTGTTGCGGTTTTCTAGCGATGTTAGGGCCCATCGTTGTAATACAATATCATTTCCGTCCCAATAGTCTGCCGGATGCGATATATTCGTAATGGCGAAGGAAAGACACTTCTCTATATTTTTTTAAGAGTGTAATGGTTTTTTACGTACAACTCTTGAAGATTATTTGTTTTTAATTATAGCCTGTCGAACTGTTTCATGGCAAACAACTATTCCTCACTCTTCTTCAAGCTCCTTTGCAAGTGCTCTTCAAGAAATTTAAGGGTTCTGTAATTAATTAGGCGATTTGGACGTTTAGGCTTAGAGCCATCTCCACACTTTAACTGCAATCTACCTTCGTTTTCCGTTCGATTAAGCATATTGTAAATGGTATTTCGTGCTACCGAAAATATCTCTGACAGTTCCTGAGCACTTGCACCCAATTGGTAGTTGTAGTAAATCAGTTGAATCACGTCGTACGATAATCTTTTGCCTTTTTACGTGACAGATAACGGTTAATTAAAGTTGATCGTGAAGTAAGTGCAAAAAGGAAAGAAAATGTGTTATGCGTAAAGAGTTTCGTGATATCAGAAAAATGGAGTAGTGTTTGTTTTTGTTTTTAATTATTGTTATGTTTTTGTAAAAAATGCGTTTTTTTCTTTGTTTAATGCTTTTATAAATAGTGTAAATAATTATAATAAAAAAACTTTATAGGTATTTCATAAAATAAAAAGCGTTTTTTTCATACGAAATATGAAAAAACTAAAATTTTTTGTGTGTAAAGACGTTATTGACATACTGTATTTGAAAAAGATTAATACCAGTCGGGCATATAATTAAGGACACAGTATAAAATTTATGAAAACACATGTATTTGTTAAAAGTATCAATATTTTGTCGCTAAACCATCGCTATCAATTACTTCTTGACATTTATTTGAAATAGCACCCAAAAAATTGCTAATTTTTTTCCAGTTTGCTTTATATTTTACAAGTTGCTACAAATTCTCAATTAGGTTAAGGTCAGGACTGCATGAAGGCCAATCCATAATAGCAACCGAATTGTTTGAAAACCCTTGCTTGACGTGATGAGCCGTATGCTTTGGATCACTATCTTGTTGGGATAACTATGTTACTGGCATACGGCTTACGGCATCATAGCATTTTCTCTTTGGATTCTGGTATACTGAAATTTGTCCATATTACCCTCAACACCACGCGACGACATAGCACCCCAAAGCATATTTGAATCTTTACTTTTAACTTAGGACGGCGAGCATATTTTTTCTATCATGAGTGACTCCAATAATTTTTGTTTTGTTCGAAAAAAAAATACTCTTTTTCATTCTAAATCAGTCTAATGACGATATTTTTGGCGAATTCTAGCCTCTTTTTCGGGTTCTTTCAGAAAATAGTGGCTTTTATCGGGATATTTTTACTATGTCTACAAATGGTTCTGCAAAATTTTTGCCAAAAACGAAATTACGTATTTTATTTGCTGATTTATACAGGCTTTCTTAGATTCGCGGACAATCAGTGCATCTTCACAAGCTGCCGTAATTCGGCTTCTTTGTTTACAAGTCACCTTTTCTTTAAATGTTGTTGCAATTTCCCGATAATATCTTACATCCTAATGCATTTGTACAATAATCTTTAGAGTACTGACATCACAAGATTTGCTTTTACCCATGTTAGGAATAAGAAAGTCCTCTACAAATAATAAAAAACGATCCGTGCCATTATAGGTAATTAAATCTTATTTTTATACTTTCCGAAAGTAGGAAATATTAAAATTCTTACCACTGTCCCTTATTTAATACACGATCCATTTATTTCAAAAATTATAAGAACTTCACGAAGAAAAAAAAATAACGGTATGCATACGAGGGCTGCTCTATATGTTTCTGACCTAATAGTGAAAATGCGAATATTTATAATCAAAAATAGTTTTATTGTTTTTCAAAGTATTCTCCAGCATGATTTATACACTTTTGCATGCGCTCAAACCAGTTGTCGAAGCACTTTTTCTACTCCGATTAAGACACCTCTAAAGCATGGTTTTTGAAAACTTCAACAGCTACTTCTGGCGACGAAAATCGTTGACCACGCACTTTTTTCTTGATGTCGGAAACAAGAAGAAGTCATTAGGTGCCAAGTCAGGGCTGTACGGCGGATGACCCATTAATTCGACGTTTTGGCCGGTCAAAAACGCTCTGGTTTGAGCCGATGTGTGAGAGCTCGCATTGTCATGGTGAACAATGGTTCGTCTTCTCTTGTTGGTTTTTCGAATTTCTCCGATGACTTCAGGCTAACAAATTGTAGTATACCACTCAGAAGTGACCGCCCTACGTTGCTCAAGCGGAACAGTCGCCACATGACCAGTTTTGCCGAAGAAACAGGCGACCATTTGCTTCGAAGTGCTTCTTCCACGAACAACTTTCGTTGGATTTTGCTCGTCTTTGAAGACCCACACGGTCGATTGTCTTTTCGTTTTGGGCTCATACGCATAGATCCATGATTCTTCACCTGTGACGATCTAATAAACGTCTTTTGAAGCACCGCAATCGTATTTTTGCAACATTTCTTTGCACCAATCGACACGAGCCTTTTTTTGAGCGACTTTCAAATTGTGCGGGATCCAACGAGAACAAACCTTTTTTACGGCCAGGTGTTCATGCAATATCGAATGTATGCTGGTGGAAGAAATGTCCAAGGATGTCTCTATCTCTCGGAATGTCGCATGTCGATCTTGCATTATGAGTTCACGCACGGCATCAATGTTCTCTGGCACAACAGCCGTTTTTGGACGACCTTCACGGAATTCGTCTTTGAGCGAGCTTCGGCCACGATTAAATTCATTATACCAATTTTTCACAGTGCTATAGGATGGTGCTTCATCGCCATACAAAGATTTAAGTTCATCAATGCACTCTTGTCGTGATGGCACGAAAATGTTCACGGGTTAATTCCATTTTTTTCTATATTAATTTTTTCAAGTCACTGTAAACAACACAAATAATGGTCGTACGTCAAAACGTTTTGAGTACGATTATGCTTAAAAATGGTAAACTTTCCAATGGAATTGTCAGATTGCACTTGGCAGCACTCAGTGTTGCAAGGCCAGAAATATATATAGCAGCCCTCGTATTATTGACATTTCGGATTTTAGATAAACAGAGTTGGAAAAACTTAAAAGTGTTATATTTTAGCGGTTTATTTAATAAACATTTCCTTTAACATGAAGATTTAAATATCGATTACTCCTGTCCTTAATTAGTTGCACACAGCTGTATAATCTGATTTTTAAATTGTAATTTATTCGCACTATCTTTTACAAATGAATTATTCAATTGAATTTAAAAATAAATAAATAAAAAAATAAATAAATAAACTTAGTTGCCAACATGCTAACTACTTTTAATCTACAAAATAAGAATGGGCTAACAATTGCCAGCATTGTAAAGAAAGCCTTAACAATTTACAAAGTCAATTCTTTTCATTTCTATGAAGTCAATCTTCTACATATTGCCGTTCGTATGTATGTACATATGTACGTATGTATGTCCACAAATCATCTTACACTTTGTAAATTTTTCTAATAACAATAAATGTCAGGTAATGTGACAATAAGTACGTGCCGATTTAGATATTAAGCTTTGAGATAAAAACACAATTTCTAAACATATACACTTTTTCTAGAGCATAATGGCGATAGCGGTCTCATCACAAAGATGTTAAATGGGACGTAAAGCCAACATAAATCTGTGCATATTTTTTTGCAACTTTTTAATAATTTATTAAAATATAGAAGTTTTTTAATTTTATAGGTATGATTTTTATATTAAATTATTATTTTATAATATTTCGTTTTTTTTTTCTTTTTAAATTAATAAAAGTATTTTAACTGAAATTCAATTTTATTTTTTAAAGCATATTTTGTTTATTTATTTATTTGGTTATCTTCCCCTTTTATTTTTATTGTTGGGAAAAATCCAGTTAAGTAGATTAATTTTCTACAACAACAAAAAAATAAATAAATAAATAAAGCACGCCTTACAATCAAAAATGAGAACAAAACACAAAAGCAATAAGTTTAGTTTGACGTTTGTAATAACAAATGCAAAAATGTAAGAAACAGGAGTTGCCAGAAAAAAGTTAAATAAAATCGTTAATTATTGTAAGCGTAAATTGTGTAATGCGATGGGACCCTATATAAAAAAACATGTTAAATAATATGTTAAAACTTTTAAGTATTTTAAATCTCAATAATAAAAAAATTCCTCAGGCTCAGACAGCGGCTAACAGTATTTAATTTGTTAGCATGTTTTATTATAAGCAGTCTTTAAATACGAAATTTTGTGAGTGTACTTAAAAAATATAAATAAACAAAATATACAGGCAATTCACAGAACTCAATTCCAATCGAAAGTGGTTTCAATTCCGTAAATTGCTTCTTCAGAAGACTAAAACCGAAAAAATTTTTCCCAATGAAACCACTTTCAAATTTCAATGTGGAATTTAGTTTCTTTGAAATTTTGTTATTTGCGTATCTCAAAATTAATTTTATGATGTGTCTTACTTAGATTAGCCTTGTTGTTTATCTTGATGGGCAAAATATTGCCACATTTACGTTAAATAGCGGAGATTCAATACTTTTCAAGAATAAAAAAAAAATCGATCGGAATCTGAAGGAGGTAAAACAAAATCAATCGGAATTGTTAATACGGAATTATAACCAATCGGATCGGAATGCGTGACATGCCTGATAAATGTATTTTAGATGTAGATATTGTTCTTACAACATAAAGTATTTATTGGAAATATAACTTTGCGGGGATAGCTTTGGTTTGTGGCCTTAATGGCTTGTTTCTAGATTGTTAATAAATAACCAAATAGATAAATAAAAAACAAGAGACGAGTTTGACCGTTGTTTCACCTTTTTGTCGCAAATATATTCCTTTTTGAAATAAAAAATAATAAAAAACATTAAAATAAGATAATTAAAAATTTACATCTGGGCGCATACATACAAGAACTCACGTTATTCAGTTGAAAAATACAAAATCGCGTTGAAGAAATTACTTTAATTTGAAAATCATGAAAACTTAAACGAATGAATTTCAAACAAAAAAATATTTTTTTTAATTTATGGTTTATATTATTGAGTGTCTGCCGATTCCACTAAATGTGATTGCATATTGATATAAAAAACATATACTTATATGAATATATAATTTTTTTATTACAACATACAAACACACACAATCCGTATTATGAACACAAAATGTCGCTTAGTTTAATGGTTCAGGTTTAAAAGTTTCTGGCAACGCTTTTTTAAGCTTTGTTTACACAAGAAAAAAAAAACAACTACAACTACAAAAAAAGTACTCTGATGATCGGATGGTAAAGGAGATGGCACAAACAAGAACGGCCATAGAAAATTTAACACACACAAACAATAACAAGAAAAAGCAATTGTTGATAAACTAGAAAATGAAACGAAATAATGGATAATAACAAAACAAGATTCAACGATATTGAAGAGTCAATGTATGTGCACACATAGATATAACTGTGTTTGTGCATGTGTTTTTATATTTTGGTTGATGTTGAACTTCATGGATACCAAATAAAATGAAATAAGTTTTTGATGTTTTTTTTACTTTTTTCATACTATGTTTTGTAAGGCTGACAGCAGCCAGCGGGTGGGGTATATTTTTTAAGTAGCATGAAATTTTCGACCGTTTACACAAATTGTTTTTTTGTTTTTTGTTGTTATTATTAGGATTCTTACAACATTATTACTTTTTATACTTGCGTTGTTATTTTTAACAACATTTTGTGTTGGAAAATTTTAAAAATTTTCTTTTCACATCCAAAGACACGCCTACATTTATTGATATTTCGCAATATCCTTACAGCATTTTAAAGCTTAAAACATGAATTCTTTTAAGGAAGCATTACACTATTTTTTCATTATTATTTGCAAATTTTCGTATATGCTTTTGTTTAACAATGTAACTTTATTTTTTTCAACTTTAATTTTGCAGTTGCAATGATTATTTTTATAATATTTTGCTTTAGTTGAACATGTTTTTATTTATTTGTAATACTTTAAACTTTTCAACACACACATTAACACGTTTAAACCATTTTAAAAACACTGGCGTATCTATGTTGGTAGAAAATACAACAAAAACTATCTGAAAATGCCTCTTAAAAGAAACTAGTTAAAAATTATGATGTTGGTCTTATTACTTTTTACAATATAAATTCTTGCTTCTTCTTGTCGTTTTTACTGCTTTCTGTCAGCAACTTTTTCTTGTTTTTGGAATATTCGTTTATTTAGTCGTTTTTAACACGAGATTTGCTTTAATTTTGTGTTTCGTTGTTATTTATTTAATAAAGAGCGTTAGTTTTTTTATCGTATTTATCAATATTTTAATGTAATTTTTAATTATTTGCAATTCTTCTTCATTCTACTGGTATGTGTCGTACTATTTTTTTCCTTTCAGTATTGTGCCGTTTCTCTCTATTTCTTTTCTTACTATGGTTGTCATATTTATAATTCAGCAGGGTTGTAATTTTTGGGCAGTTTTTATTTCAGTAGTTTAACGTCAGGGGGATTATAAAATAATGATTACCAAATCCAACCAAACTCTACTTTTGATTTTTAGGTTATATTTGAAAAAAAGTGATAAGAAATTATTTTACTCAGAGGTTTTATTAAGAAAACTTAAGACTGGAAAGAAAGCAGTTTAGTAAATATTTTAAAATGTGATGGCATTTGCGAAACAAATGTTCTGATTTTCTTTTCCTCGATACCTAACTTAAGGTCAGATTAGTCAAATATTTGACCAAAAAGACGTAACTACTAATTTATGGAATAAATTTTTTGTTCTTCTAAGATACTTATTCAAAAATATGAGCTCCTACTCGATATAAGAGCTAAGATATCACGATTTTTATATTATAAAACATAATTCATAACGATACGTGCCAGAAAAGATTGAATTAACGTTTGTAAAAATACTGGTTACGCTTTTTTGGTCAAATATTTGACTAATCTGACCGCGCCTTTAGTCTTTACATATGTTAAAAAATATATGTGCTATCAAAAACTACTAAACTTTTACGGGTCTGTCCCAGGTTAAAAAAAAGATATTTTTTTTATTAAGATTTAATTTGATGGACAAGGCATTAATTATTTGTAAATATTTCAGCCAAAGTTTTATTTGTTTCTCTTTTAACTTTAGTGCACCAACTTCAGCAAACATAAGTATATAGAAATGTTATAAAATCTTAATATTCAACCCGTTTTAAAAAATTGACATTTTCTGCTTTTTCGTTTAAAAATGAAATATATATTTGTGTTAAAAAATGTAACCCTTTTACGCCTTTATGATATAAAGTTTTATTTAGAGTGCATTTACACAAAGAAAGTTTACTTTGTAAAGTTTTGATTTTATGTGGGAGAGAGGGAGAAAAAATGATAAGCAGTACAGACTTTGATGTACTCCCAAAGTTGCTTTGTTTTTCGTTCGTTGCTTGTACACAGTTATATATATGTACATATGTGTTTAAGAACCAAATGTAAAACGTCCAAAAAATGAGAACGATCACACAAAAGGAAACAAAATTTGTAAAAGAAAACTTTGTGTGTCTGTCTGAACACCAAACAAAACAAAACTTTATCAAAGTAAAATTTCACTGTTTGAATGGGGACTTACTATATTAATTTTGAAATATTTTTGATACTTTAAAGTACAACCCTGTATTTTATTTATTTATTCACTTATGATTGGAGTTACCATACTTAGTCAAGTAATCAACGTTGTTTGTTTCAAAAAAGATTTGGATATAAAGTTAACTTTTGTCGTTTTGTTTGTTCTTTAAGATTTATTTTGTTCTTTAAGATTTATTCAGTCCATTATTCTTTTATTCCTTATTACAAGTTAACATTTTTAATTTGTTTAAATGTTTAAGAAAATCATATGTTTTGTTAATCAACAAACTGACATCCACAAATAAGACTTGTAAAGAGAGACAGAAAGTGAGGGATACTTTGTAAAGAGCAAACTCTACACTTAAATAATAAATAGCGGTAAATGTTTTTATTACTTTTTTATTACTTATATACAGCATCTTTATGTTAAGAGCGTTTATTAGTTCTCTTTTAAAAAGAGCGGAAATAATGTCTTTATATCTACACTGCAGGACATAGAATGTTTGTTTGCATGGGTATGTATATCCTGTGTTAGCATCATTCTCTATATCATGAGAATTTTTTCCGTTTTTTTTTTCATCTTGTTGTCCCTTTTAAGGAATCTGTATTTTTGCTATTTCAAATCCATTAAATTTCAGTTACGCGCAGACATTTGGATTAAACGTGTTCGGTGAAAAAATATTAAACTAAACGGCAAAAAATTTTTTATGTAAATTTTTGTGATTTTTTTTTCCATTTGTAGAAAAGTGAAAATTTTTGCAAAAGTTAAGAACAACGAGACTTACGAAACCAAATTAGTTTTAAGGAAAAAGGGTTTAAGCTTTAATTAAAGGAAATAAATAAGAAAAAAATAAGTTTTAAGTGAAAAAGAAAAAAAAAATCGTATTAAAAGCAAAAAAGAGTGGGTGTTATAAAATCTCATGAAAAAATCACGTTTAACTGACATTTTATTTTTTGTTATATTTTCTACTTTTCATTGAGTATAACAAACAGTGTTATAAAA